>LR991065.1:13009432-18921207 GCA_905163555.1 Notocelia uddmanniana
AATTATTTACAGTAACAGGGTAATGAAATATTTATTTTTCCTTTTCATATAGGTAGGTAGCTTATTTGGGGAACATGCCCAAGGAGCTGAATGCTGAGGATCACAATTACTAAATGCCTCTTTGGTCTCGAAATGATACGAATTGACCACTTTTATGCTATACCTTTATTTTATGTTACGAGTATAGTTACTTACTCGTAACTAAACAGAAAGCAACATTTTCATTGTTACCATTAGATTTCGTAATTAGTATCTAAAAAAATATTAAGTCGAGTTACGAGTATAGTGTGATAAAAGTGGTGGATTAAGATAAGTTAAAATTTAAATAAAATTCACACGGTTGACGAAAATGTGCAGGTGTAAAAGTAACGGCCAATATAGGATCCTGCAAAGAATATTAGTTTCTTCCGCAGGTTTCGAACCTTACCTATTATAAAGAAAGGAAGTAAGAAAAAATGAATGTCTGATCTTTCTTTCTATAAATCTATAGAAAAAAAATTAAGTAACTAATTACTTTTAACTTACTTGGAAAAAAAATAATTTACTTGAAACCAATGTTCATCGTAAATTTCGTAATTGGTTTATTTTTAGATCCGGGATAATTCAGTAGGTAAGTATACGGCTGTTACAGTAAAGGTAATCTTCTAAGAAAACACTACACACACTTGTACACTGTATTGTTCTTGTGAATAAACATTTCATTTCATTTCAAAAGGAAACGTTAAGCAGTATTATATTATTCATGATATTAAAGCCTAAGAAATGAACTATGATACTGAAATTATATTTTACCTGACATTAAAATTTGAGAAATGTCAGCAGTAAAAAAAATACGAAATTCTAGCAACCGAGTTACAGAACACTGAATGGAACAGACATCCAATATTCGTTTTGTTTTCAATGTACAATCGATCCTCAGCTACACAATTGTCTCCGAAAACGGTTCCTCGATCTCGCAAATGTGTTCATAAGTTACTCCTCCCTAACAGATAAGGAACAACATTTATATCTTCTTTACACACTTAACAATCGGAGCTCGCGCCGTGCCAGCAGTAACGGGGCGGGCCTCAATGTCGAAGATAATTTATTTAGCGAATGAAGTAGTCCTGAGCGGGTCAGGAACTATGAACTATTATTACTTGCACAATTTATGATGGCTCGTGGATATGGGATACTTTTCGAGATTTAGGGGTCCTTATCAGATAAAAAAACGCTTATCTTAATGTGTGTGAATTGAAATTTATCTCTTCGTTTCTATTTAGGACACGACTGATATCAGCCTGGTATTATAGATTTGACATACATTATTTGGATTTTTCACAAATACTATCGTGTCAATATCACTCTAAACTAAATCTACTAATAGTTTAAATTTGTAAAAAGAAAAAAATTGTTTATTTTTATCGTTTTTATTCTACCACACGCAATAAAATAAAATAAATGTCTCCGTTTCCGTTACAGTCAAAAACTTTAATAAAAGCATCTCTTCTTCTCTTCAATAGAAAATGTAAAAGAAAATAATTTTTAAGAAAAAAAACCGACTTCAATGGGGGAGGCCGGTGAAAGATTATTATACTTAGATGGTGCACTCTTAGATTCCATACAATAAAATATAAACGGCTAGAAGTATGTTTATAATGGTAGAAGACTAAGTACCCTCAATTCCTCATGGAATCATGGAAAAACCTTGCTTGCTTGACAGACAAAACGAAGAAAACAAATCGCCAAACTTGAACTACGCGTCGTTTAAGAGTTCCGTTCTGATCATCATCAGCAGTTCCACTTCATCAAATGTCACTTGAATATGCTTGATTAGTTCATGAATACTAAAATTACTATTTGTGTGCCTTTCACATTTGAGGAGTTCCCTCGATTCCTAATGGATCCCATCATCAGAACACGAGCATGACAAAAATCAATCGTGAAAATAGAACTTGCTTAACTAACACAGCTAGAAGGACAAATCGCCAAACGTGAACTTTTCGTCGTTGAAGAGTTGTGTTCTGATCATCATCAGCAGTTCCACTTCATCAAATGTCGCATTTTTGGATGAAAATGCTCGACTTGTTGATAAAAACACAAAAATCACTATATGTTTGCCTTTAAGATTTGAGGAGTTCCCTCAATTTCTCATGGATCTCATCATCAGAACTGCGTTTCGACAAAAACGGAACCAACTTGGATATATATACTTACAATCGAAAAAAGAATTTTCCAAATCGGTTAAAAAATGACGGAGTTATGGAGTAACAAACATTAAAAAAAAAAAAAACATACAACCGAATTGATAACCTCCTCTTTTGAAATCTTGAAGTTGGTTAAAAATACACCGGTTTTTTGAGTTTTTTACGGCTTGTATGAAAACCTTACTAATCGTTGTATTTTTTTCTCCATTATAATTTTAAGCAACAGAAACTAATATCCAACCTAGATATGCCGGATCCCATTGTGTATACAAAGTTTCATGTTATTCTAGCATGGCATTTTAAAATGAGAGCGTAAATACGTTTGTATGGAGAACCGAACGTACTGCGCAATCTTAATCAGTCTATACTGTATAGGAATTATCAATGCTTTTGTCAAAATTTGAGTAGACCAAAACATTTAAAAAAAATTAAGGCCTTTTAACAGTGATACACTACGGTCCTGACGTGGTGGTCATATTTTTTAGACACATTAACTTGTTAATTAACCAGCAACAGCCACGTCATGACGTTAAGTTTATATCACTAATTAAATCTCTCAAACTCCAAACCTACGAGCCATCATACATTTTGCAAGTCCTACTTGTCCCCTTCGTGCGTATAAGCCGGTAATCGGTTTTTTGTTGTCCTTTAGTTCAGTAGAATTCGCGGAGAGTGTAAGCTGGCTAAAGCGAGTTAATGACCAAGAACCTTAGAGCCAGGAACACAAAACGCAGAGCGTAGTGGAAATGAGACAAGTAAATCAAAGACTTTGTTTTAAGTGTGTGTTTTACAGCTCTGTCTTTCCCTTAAAAAAATAATTTCTAAATTTGGAGGCCTTTTTAAGCTTCATTTTACTGTTAGTCACATCCAGCATTAGTCACATTCAACCCTAATATTAATGTTGTCGCGACTTGTATGATCATGACAATTTACCTATAGGTACTAGTAAGCTAGGTTACTAAAAGCGGTAACTATTGTGTAGTCTGCAGAAAAGGCTCCTATATTTAGTTCCGGTTTTTTGCCCTCAACCCCTAAAAGATTGAACTAGTTCCACTAAACAATTGAACGAGATCTGAGCGTTCCGTTTAAAACGAATGGCACAACTCTAGAACTAAGTTGACCTCGAATACACTTGTGGCGTATTCACCATATCGGCAATAAGGCAGTAATGTGTATGGGGCAATCTACAAAATAATGAGTTCACCGAACTTTCTTAACGGTATCCTTTCCTATAAGAAGTTATGGGTTGGCCCAACGACATATTACTTCCAGGATATCCGGTTCATCCTTTCCTTTTGGGTGCGTTTGGGCAATTCGTATGGCTCTTCATGTGAATGAGGATTCTTGGTGTATTAAAAGGAGCAGGGCTGTTATTGTTGGGTTAGAACATGTTGTCAAGTACATTCTATATTCCTTAACCATTTTTGGTTTTGGTTTAATACGGCGCGCGAGATAGACTATTCGTCTCTCTCTAATTGGTTCACACAGAAAGAGACGAAGAGACTATGTCGCGCATGAGATAGCTCACGCGCCGTCTTGTGCTAGCCATGCAGAAGGTAAGAAAATGTACATTTCTGATTATTTTATTCATTTACTGGAGCCTAGGCAAGCATTAGTACCATTAGTAGCACCCAATGTAACGGAATATACCAGAACAAGTCTTTTTACTGTAGAACTAAGGAGGTTTTACGATATATTTGGCTAATACTTTGACTGATACTAACACGATGCTGGCTATCCAAATATACCAGTTGCCGTAATGCCGTAAATAATCCAATATTTCCTATACATCAGTTACCAACTGTACCTATGTTATAAAGTATAAACGCCAAGTCTTACATTTCTTGCCATCAATCATGTTAAATGCATGTTACTAAATGAAACTAAACTAATAAGTTAAGTAGATAACCGAAACGCAACACGTTGTGTGGCAAGCAGTTTTATTAATGTCTAAAATTGTTACGGTTTTTCAAGCCAATCGATTATGGTACTTAATTAAAGGGCTTAGAGTCTACACCATACATTTCACGAAGTACAGATAGTTATCATACTAATAACTGTAGCACGTCATTTCAAAAGCAGTGCCTTCATATTTCGAATGATCGGTCTCATTTGTAACGAGCACTTATTATCTGATCTTTAAACTTGACTTCTTAACACTAAGGTTGAATGATTAAAATCTACATAAATGCCAATGTGATGGGTAACGAAGTAAAAAATCTGTTATTCCGTACGAAAGGGAGTGGAGTGAGTATAAGTTGTCAAAAAAGTTTTATACAAGATATGTTAGGTACACTTAGGTTGGGTTGGACCAAACCGTCTGTAATCGTAAGCTGTAAAGATAAAGATAATTTATTTGTAAAAACATGAGTAAAAGTACATAAAGCTGTCATTGATCAAAATAAGTCTTTCATGTTTTGCCTTTCGGCGTACAAATTTCGATTTATGTATGTAATTATGCGACATTAAATTTACAACAAAGGGTCAAAATATGCATAAATTGATAATAAAAATCTAAGTACTAATCTAAAAATAATAAAATCTACATTCATATCGCATTCTGAGAAATAATAATAATCTATAATTGGTATCCATGTCATAATAAATATTTAAATTAATTAACTATTTTATACATTACTATCATTTAAAAATTCATTTAAGCTGTAATAACATTTACTTACTAACAAGGTTACCAATTCACGCTTAAAGATTCTGATTGTGCTGACTCTAATAGCTGTGTTCGTTAAAATTTGAATGTATGGAAAGTTTGAAAAGTTTCTATGGGATGACAGCTGCCGGCGTCATATTTAACGTTGATCAGTCTGTGATCGTAAGTCGGTGCAACCCAGCCTTAGTCGCGATCTCATCTGGTCATTTGAAAATGAGAACATCTCTGGAATATTTTGATTTGAACGGTGTCTCATTCTGATTTTGGAATACAGACACCTGCGGGCCTATGTTTTTGTAGTGGATAAGACACCGGTCACTCTCGCACTCGGATACTTGTCAGAACGTGACGAATATCTTATCCACGACGATCAGTGATAAAATGGCAACCATCATACGCCTCCTGCGTGGTGATTACGCAACATTTACGAGCGCGCGTTAGGTAGATCTAAAATCTAAATGTTATTTATATAGTAAAAAAAAACCGGCCAAGAGCGTGGCGGGCCACGCTTAGTGTTGGGTTCCGTAGTTTTCCGTCCGTCACATTAAGTTGACATATTAAGTACAGAAACACAAAACCCTAAAAAGCACGTCATTTCATTGTGATTTTGTAGAAATGACAGGTACAATAAACACCTGTTTATACGGTTAAATTACAAACTTAGTTCAGAAATTATTTTTGTAATTTTTTCAAAAACTATTCAACCTATCAAGTTCAAAATAATTTTCCTACAAAGTTTTTATAAAGTTCTACTTTTGAGATTTTTTTCATATTTTTAAAACTTATGGTTCAAAAGTTAGAGGGGGGGGGGGACACATTTTTTTTTACTTCTGGAGCGATTATTTCCGAAAATATTAACATTATCAAAAATGATTTTAGTAAACCCCTATTTATTTTTGAATACCTATCTAACAATATATCACACGTTAGGGTTAAAATGAAAAAAAAACACTCCCCACTTTACGTATAGGGGAGGTACCCTAATAAAATATTTTTTTCCACTTTTTATTTTACCACTTTATCGGCGTAATTGATATACATATTAGTACCAAATTTCAGCTTTCTAGTGCTAACGGTCACTGAGATTATCCGCGGACGGACGGACGGACAGACGGACGGACAGACATGGCGAAACTATAAGGGTTCCTAGTTGACTACGGAACCCTAAAAATGACAGTTACATTAACCTATCGTACGTTCGAAAAGTAACGTGATTACCCTGCAGGGAAATTAACCTTTTCGAGTGTGCTAAATGTCACTTTCCGTACTAAATATAATAGTTGGATCTAGCGCAAATTTAACACGTGACGTAATCAAATTGCTGATATTGGCGATATACCTTTGACGACTCCTTACAAACTCAAAGAACGCTCTCGATTTCACGGCTTCATTGAGAACGGTTCTCCGGTTAGTTCAAATTTTAATACATTTGTTCACACATACGAACTGAAAAAAGAAAATGAAACATTATATTAAATTTGTACTAAGCAGTAACGCTGCTAACGAAAATTCCAAATTAAAGGGAAAAACTGAAAATTTAATGCTCCGAGCAAGATTCGGGGATTTCGTGCCCGAGCTTGGTTGTTCCGATCTGCTGCTAGATCGATTGGTCGCGTATGCCAGATGTCGCAGGTTCAAATTCTGCTCGAAGCATTAAATTTTTCCCTTTCATTTGGAATTCGAAACGTTATGTGCTGGTATACTTTAGTTCACATCAATTACTTTCGCAAATGCAGACAATGCACAATGCGTCCTAAAATACATTATTTGTTTATTGTATTCGCTGCCGACATTAAATTGTAGCCTCTATATTTATGTATCACCCAAAGATGAAACAAAAACTCTGGCTATCGTCATTTGCGGTTTACTAATTTCATAAACTAGAGGCGAATTTATATAAATTGCATTCGTACGTTTGTTTTTGCCATAGATATAATAATACATTTGTATTATTATATCTATGGTTTTTGTTAAAACTTTTTCGTGAAAGAAGTTTAATTTACGAACTCTGACCAGAGTCAACGACTTCTCCGATAAAGTATTTGCCTCTTTTCAACGCGTCCGAAATGTGGTGTTGGTGTACAATTCTTGGCATGTCTTGGACTGCACATCGCTCCAACGTGTCTATTCTTGAGGAGCTCATTTTAAAAAGCCGCCTTTCCACTGTCTCAGGACGAGCCTCAGTTTCTTCGGGCACTTGGCCCGGCGTGAGCCGAATAATTTGGAAAAGCTGATGCTCGTCGGTATCGAACAGTATCTCATACCTATGAGATAGATACCCACATGAAAGGGGACATCCCCATTTTAGTGCGGGCTTTCTAAATGAAAATGACATTTAACAAAAGTAAGTAATATTCAAGGGAGACGTCCCATTCCGTCCTTGAGTTTTTTGAAAAACGAATTAGGTAGGTATTGATTGAAGTGATGTTTATGTATTGTTCCCTAGTCTCTCTCTATCTCTCTGTCATACACTCTAGCAAAAATTTGTTTATGTTAAATATATCTCGCAGTATAAAGCCCGAGGAATGTTATGTAAATGAATCAGTCTCATCACATTTACAGAGTTGAATCGTGTCATCACTGTCTGAAATTCCGGAAATGAGAGTGTTACTCAGGCCCGACGCTATATCACACGAACTTTGATGTACGTGATGTGATTCCATGACATCTTACATATTATAAAGCTAAGCCGGTTGTGGTAATCTGTCTCTGCTCGTGATTCATTTTGAAGTTTTTAATTGGACTGAATTTGATGCAGTTTGTATTGTTGACGTAGATAATATTCAATTTGTGGATAAAGTTGTCATTGTCTGAAACTTTTTATAATTGTTGCAAAACAAATCTAAGGTAACATGACCTCACATTGCCTTTTCTGAAATCCCGAAAACTGTAAAGATCAGAAGTAAACCGTTTTTACGGAATTAAACCTACTACAATCTCTTGTCTACCAAACTGAACAAACTGAAGGACACTTGTTTTTCTTAAGCAATATAACATGTATTTCATGTGTTATATATAGTTTAGAGAGGTAGGGCACAGCAAAATGTCACCTATTAGTCGCTCATACTTGGAGCAGCCCATCTGGGGAAGTACCTCCACTTTAGAGAATACCGCAGACATACTAACGTCATTAGTGTCTCTATCGGTATGAGTGTAGCGGCCTCGGTAGCTGCATTAATTAAATGACGGAACGAAATCGGCGTTTACCTGTAACGAACTGATTTTTCAGCTTATCATACCGGCCTCCCCGGACCCCGGCCGGCCCGTCCGGTGGCGGCGGGGCTTGGGCGCTCTGTTTAGCCTAGTTGGTAGTGACACTGCCTCCGAGCTGGTCCCGGGTTCTAATCCCGGTAAGGTTAAGAAAACAAACCGAACCGACTTCAATTGGGGAGGCCGGTGAAAGATTATTATACTTAGATGGTGCACTCTTAGATTCCATACAATGAAATAAAAATGGCTATAAGTATGTTTATAATGGTACAAGATCACCTCCTATTTCTCTTAATAATAAATAAATAAATATAAGGGGACAGTTTTTACACAAATCGAACTAGTCCCATAGTAAGCTCAAATAAGGCTTGTTGTTATGGGTACTAGACGATGATATATTTAATAGATATATAATTAAATACATAATAGTGATGTACTTCAGCATAAATATAGTGTCATATGTAAGTAAGTAGAGTCTGTCTAGCTTACATTAATTAGGTACTGTACGACGTGTAATAATATTACTAATAAACGAGTTTGAGTTTGAAGACTAAGTACTCTCAATTCCTCATGGAATTCTCCATCAGAACTCAAGCTTGACAAAAATGTGTCTTGAAAACTTAGCTAGCTTGATAAACATAACGAAGAGAACAAATCGCCAAACGTGAACTATGCGTCGTTGAAGAGTTCCATTCTGATCATCATCAGCAGTTCCACTTCATCAAATATCACTTATTTAAATGTAAATGCTTGATTAGTTCATGAAAATACTAAAATCACTATACGAGTATGTGTGCCTTTCACATTTGAGGAATTATCTCGATTCCTCATGGATCCCATCATCAGAACTCGAGCATGACAAAAATTAATTTTGAAAATAGAATTTGCCTAACAAACACAGCTAGGAGGATAAATCGCCAAACGTGAACTTTTCGTCGGTGAACAGTTCTGTTCTGATCATCATCAGCAGTTCCACTTCATCAAATGTCACATTATTGTATGGAAATGCTTGATTTGTTGATAAAAACAAAAATCAGTATAATATATGTTTGCCTATATATACTTACAATCAAAAAAAAATTCAAAATCGGTTCAGAAATGACGGAATTCTGGTGTAACAAACATAAAAAAAACATACAACCGAATTGACAATCTCGTTCTCAATTCGGTGGTATGTTTTTTTAAATGTTTGTTACTCCATAATTCCGTCATGTCTGAACCGATTTTGAAAATTCTTTTTTATTGTAAGTATATATATCCAAGTTGGTCCCGTTTTTGTCAAAACGTAGTTCTGATGATGGGATCCATGAGGAATCGAGGGATCTCCTCAAATCTTAAAGGCAAACATATAGTGATTTTATCAACAAACCGAGCATTTTCATACAAAAAAGTGACATTTGATGAAAACGAACTTCTGGTTATGATCAGAACGGAACTCTTTAACGATGCATAGTTCACGTTTGGCGAATTGTCCTCTTTGCTGTGTTTGTTAAGCAAGTTACATTATCTCGAGTTCTGATGATGGGATCCATGAGGAATCGAGGAACTCCTCAAATGTAAAAGGCATACATATGTATAGTGATTTTAGTATTTTCATAAACAAATCAAGCATTAACATTTAAATAAGTGAAAACTGCTGATGATGATCAAAATGGAAATCTTCAACGACGCATAGTTCACATTTGGCGATTTGTTCCTTTCGTTATGTTTGTCAAGCAAGCTAGGTTTTCAAGACACATTTTTGTCAAGCTTCAGTTCAGATGGAGGATTCCATGAGGAATTGAGGGTACTAAGTCTAGGATTCCATGAGGAATTGAGGGTACGGAATCTAAGAGTGCATAATCTAAGTATAATAATCTTTCACCGGCCTCCCCCATTGAAGTCGGTTTTTTTAGTTCTTAAAAATTATATTTCATACATAGGAAAGTAGGTTCAATAGGTGAACAGAACCTTGGGAGATTATTTCTTAGAAACATCTTTCGGTTAACTTTTGAAATTGAGATGTTATGACGTGATATGAAAATGTGGGAGCGAAAAATAATATGAATCTAATAAAGAACTTAGTTACTAACATTTAAATTTCAACAAGGTGTTTACGTATTTCACAATAGAGCACCCGATTATTAAGTGATACAGCTGTTTTGACTCCATTTTTCCGACTCCGTTTTGACGACCAACGATATAAACTAAATTATTCTTGCCAAAATTAGACGCTATTCATACGACATAAGAACGTATTCAAAAGTATTAGGAATATTTGTAAGAATTATATTTACATGGACAGCTGTCTCTGAATAAGATCTATTCACTAATCTACTTCACGTTTGTCGTGTAATGTAATTTGGAAAATACATTACATAACAAACTGTGTGACAGTTACAAATATATACCTACACACCTATGTCTTGCGATACAAAATTGAACAAAACTTTTCAAAAATCTTAGGAACCTTTAACAATTTCAGGAACTTTATTACGATAACTTAGAATAGGCATTCTTCATTATTGATAGCCTAAAATTTATTTTATATCTATTTAAGACTTTGAAAATGGTAACGCTATTGGAAAAAAATATAGAGACTAATGCGTCTCTACATATATTTGGGGATGAGGTGATAGGGTTTTCGTAATGGCATATTATATTTCGATAGGAGCGTTCGTGGCCCAGCGGCGCCCGCGTACCGCGTGCGGTATGCGAGGTTAAGCAATGTGGGCGCAGGTCAGTTCTTGGATGGGTGACCGCTTTGAGTGGTTACTAACTGAGCGCTCCCGTGCTTTGGAAGGCACGTTAAGCCGTTGATCCCGGCTGCTGTCTACGACAGCAGTCGTTAAGCCAAGTTAGAGGCCTTCGGGCGGCTTGAAAACTCCTAACAGTCAAGTTGCCCACTCACTTGACAAAGGGGGGTCGAAGTTGCACCACGTCCGTAGGGAGTACCCGCCGTAACCCTACACGTGACCCCTGGGTGGTGCTAAAAGTGCAACAAGACCTGGCAACCGTACTTGTCTTCTCGAAGATCTCACTGTTCTTAAATAAATGCCATACGATTAAAAAAATATTTCGATAGTTATGTCAATTCATATACACTTGTTGAAGATACAATAAACATAATAAATTGACTTCCGTAATGCTATTTAAATATGCTGTATGACTTGTAAGGTTTATTACATTTTCGTGCAGTTTAACACCTGTACAAATTAGCGTCGGCTGAGAAGCTACAGAAGATGGTAACTACCATGCACGGATTGTTTGCGAGAAAAGGAATTAAAATGAATGTAAGCAAGTGATGGTATTTAAAAGAGTTGAGTGTATGACAGTTTGTGAAATTGCGGTAGATGGAGAGAGGTTGGAGGTGGTATGTAGTTGTGAAGTTTTCGATAGGCGTTTGTTTTGTTTGTGTTGCACAATTTAAATATGTAATGTCTATTCGAACACGCTACAACTACATACAACAGGTCATCTTCTTAAGTTTTTCACCTATACTACAAATCAATCCTGATGCCCCGCTAAATTCAGAAAGTCACCGTAGCTAGGATGAAGCTGTCGGACTTGGGAGTAAAACACCTGTGCAAATAAATACACTATGGTGCCTGTAGTATTGTTTAAGTTACGACTTTGACAACGTAATAACATGCGTTGGTGGTGTAATGGTCAGCATAGTTGCCTTCCAAGCAGTTGATCCGAGTTCGATTCTCGGCCAACGCATTATTTTTGTCATCCGTGATGGCACAATTACTTTGGTTGTTCTTCCCACGTGCGTGCTATCCTTATTTTTCTTAAAGTCAAAAATGAGTGAGAATCGTATCATGATCACACATAATAAAGAACCCTCAGCGTTCACATTATGGCCCAAAATATTAGCTTAAAAAACCTTATTTGATTTTATTTTTGAAGTAAGAGAACACTCTCACCTAACTTATAACCTGAACACTCCAGAAATTGCTCGGAAGTTGTACTATCGACGAAGTTTACTGACTATTTCTGAACCTTATTGCAACGAGATAAAGTCTATTAATAGTCAGTGATGCGTATTTCTGTTTGTACCTAGAATATAAAATAACAAAGCGAAGAGCGCAATCGACGGTAAGACCGAGATTGCATCCGACTGTGATTTTAAACTAACTACTAATAGGGAAAGTTGGAAAAGCTAGGTTATGAGTGTTATCAGCCCCGCTCATTACTGGCGGTGCTTTCGTGCTGGTTCAATTATGTGCTGGTATTGTGATCTGTTCAAATACTGAGACGGGATTTTAGACACTAGCTAGCCATTAGAAATAATAAATGCGAAATAATGGGGATACTGGAAAATGTATGAACGAAAACTTCAAATTTGTAGTTTTAGGAATGCATCTGAACTCTTGATTTGTTTTAGAAGTCGAACCTCTTTGGTTCCACAAAATTCACAAATTCGGGTACATTTAAAATTAATCTCTCTGAAACTTATTGTAATAATATTTACTCGAATACATATATTATCAAATCTCTTGTTGTTATGGCCTATAGAACAAACCGAGGTATTCATAGTTTTCACCTCATATTATTTTAACTCATGTCATGAGCGTAGTTCTAAATGTTCTGATAGTATTAGTTCAGTTTTATTTGCGCAGTCACATACAGGCATTACAACTTGCTCTATAAAATTCTAGTATTTGCCTCGTAAATTCAATTTATAATGTTCTACGATCGAATATTTCGTAGAACGTTATTTTACGTCGTTTAGCCAGTCATTAGAGTGAAAAGTTAAATGGGTTTAGCTGACTTCAGTAAAGCTCATTCAATCAAAAAGACTAAATTCATTTAAAATTTGCCTAGCATAAACAGTTTCTTAGTAATTAGGTGGCCGGAACTTGGAAACAAGCCTTTTTGTATTTGCCATTTGATTATAAGAAGTATTATGATTCGATTAAGTTACATTTCCGCCCAGTGCATAAAGCAAATCCAAGTCTTATTTATTACAGTATATCAAGCGTTCTCCCGGCTTTTTTATGGTCCACTTTCCTATTAGTTTTCCTTCACCAGTTTACCTGCACCAAACACGCTGACTTTTTCAAGCCGCATTCATGCAAGTAAATCCCACGGGCATGTATATAGGAGCAGTGCGTTAAGCAGCGTCAAATGATATCACGCCGGCGTGCCGACCTTCTAGATCGTTAAAGCAAGACAGATATAACACCATCACGACGACGCATACCACCTCTGGGTCGTGTAGCGTCTGTTATGTACATAGTAACTTGTACTTCATCTGTGCCACCACCCTGCCACGTCATCTTTCGTGAGCCTTTTTATCATGTACATAGATATGTCAGTTTTTACGACGTCTTGCCATCGCTTATTTGGTATGTCGCGGAGAGGATAAAGTGTGCCCAAGGAAACGATTTTTCCCAGTTAACAAAATCAAGAATAGGACAGAGCTCTCCGCATGCTGGATTAGGGTTCTAAAAACCAGTGTAAATGAGTCCTAATCCTAGTAATTATGGTGCTAGGAAAAACCGCCATATCTGGTCATAGTACAACATTATTTTTCCACTTGATGGTGGTGCCGTGAAAGCGTGCCCTATCACAGGTAAGTACTTCTGATAACATCTTAATGGCACTGGCTACTGGGCGCCATAACCTCAGAATATAACACGATTTTAATCTCCACGATTACTAAACTAACGCCTGTCTGTCTCTGACAATCTTGTTTTTTTTGTAGCGACGGAGCTCACGACTTTGGAACACCTGCATGACTTGATCTCCGCGATCTCAGAATCGTTGTCAAATAATAAGTTTAGTATTCCTTAAAAAATAATAACGTAATAAATTCCCAATTTCCATATATACTCGTATTTTATTATTATACCCGCTGGGAAATGGCTTTCATTTCTTATTTGGATTAAAAATGTTTAAAAGTAGTTTTATGCTTAGTGAGTAAATTCGCATTTTGCACGCTAGCCACACGAAATGTTATTTTTTTATTTCTTAATGGGACGTCCTTGATGCAAATGTATCAGTTACCGCTTATAACTGTATGTGTCGGTGGGTGTTTGCCGTGCTTGGTACTCAAAGTCAATTTGGTACAAAAGCAATTCTTTACAATTGACACGTTTTAATAGCAGAATAGATTTACCAGTAAATTTGACTCCACTTTCGCCTTAGAATATAAAGGGTGTGGCCTGTAATAGGAGTAATAAATTTAAAGCACGCTTCCTTAGAGCACCTGCAGTAACCTCGTGTCCAAAAAAAAATCATATTTTCAATTGGGAGTAATATTGATCTAAATTCATGACCTTCAAGTAATGGATCTTGGCACCCAGAGATTATAGCGCGGCAGTCAATGCTGATTTTGAGGTTGCTTCAAGTTATGACTCATAATCATTGTCGCATTTTTGATTTCAAAGAATTTTTTTTTATAAATGTTTAGTGTTTTTTTAATAAATTGTTATTAACCACACCATTAGACTATGACTCCATTAGAGTAAAAAAAACATATAAGCTATATTTGCGAAAAAAAAAAATTTTTTTTCAATTAAAATCATTTGGAAGTAATTGCTGGATAGCTCAATAGTGTACCGTTTAATTTTTTGCTCCTATTACAGGCCACACCCTGTATGGTAATATATTGTGTTGCAATCGTTGGCTTTTACGCATCAAAGTTTCAGTGCACGATGGGGAGGGGAAGACGGACGGACGACACTTGACTCCAAAAATTGCACTTTAAAAAATAATATCATGCAAACGAATGGATTAAGAAAGAATGGTTAAAAAAAGGTTATTATTTTTTAAGAGCTATCTAACAAATAAGACCCCTTTACGATGGGGCTTGCTAGAAAAAAAAACATCCCCACTTTACTTATACCCTATACGGTACGGTACCCTAAACATTAATTGTATTTTTATACCGTTTTGTCGGCGTGATTGATTTGTATTCCCATACCAAACTACACCTTTCTAGTAGACCTAACGGTTACTGAGATAAGCCGTGGACAGTCGGATGGAAGGATGGACATAGCGAAACTGTTAGGGTTCCTTATTTACTACGGAACTCTTAAAAATGCGACGATTACCGGCGCAACCATTGCGTCAGCAGCATCAAACGCATTACAATATGTGTTCCCTGAAAACGATGCATTTATCGAGGACTCTAGACAAGCCGGTGCTCATCTTTTTAGCCCACGACTTACAATTTTAGGTCTGATAAATATCGTCATCCTGTGCGCATTTTTCCCATCTTAAAGTAACCGCGATTCGTTTGGCACCTAATCCTAAGATCTAACGTACGCACTAGTTTTGCGAAAGTGGCTTTTTATTTTACGTTGGGAAAATACATTTACGTATCCCACCCGGTAAAGACCTGGGTGACTATGACGGACTATCCGGCTAGACCGTACTACCGTCTAATAACCCTACGATTACCGGCTGCGCCTTCAGTGGGGCACCGCAGGATCGCAAAGAGCATTCTACTGCGAAGAACCGGCATACGAAAGCGCCTGCCATCTGACCTTCCGTACTGTCTGTCTTCTCGAAGATCTCACCATTTGAAAATAAATTCCATACGATTATTATTATTATTATTATCTGACCTTCCAACCCAATGGAAAAACTAGACTTTGTTGGGATCAGACCGGTTTCCTCACAAGGTTTTTTTTATTCCCGGAACGCTTACGGCTTACGGAGATCTGGTAATAGTCCTGGACCTGGCTACTGTCCTGTAGGAGATTTTGTTTTCGGGAAAGGTGAGCACAGGAGTCATAGTATTTTAGACTCGGGTAGACATCTGTCACTAGCATCTTTACCAGCTAATTTACTGTCAGAAAGACAGTTAGCCAGGTCCTAAACTATTAATGTATCCATACGATTATCCCCAATTGATCCGCTGTACCTCATCGCGGTGTGTCAACAATGTTTACGGCCAAACTCGCGAGTGTTTCACAACATGATTAATTGTCTCGTCCATATATGTTTCCGATGCTCTGAAGAATTATGGTAGGCTGCATAAGCAATATTTCGACTTATATTTTACCTCCCTGAATAAGTCGCAGAACAGAAGGCAAAATGCATTCAATATAATAAATCTTTGCGGTCAATGATTAATTTATTACTCTAATAAATATTTAATAAGTACCCCAATTGCTTAATGGGGCCTGTGAAAAAAAGTTATATATTACCTACAATTTCCTAAGCTTATATCGGAGGTTACTGGATTGGTCTGTTAATAGGTTAAAGCCGGTTCCAACCTAATAAGACCAAGGCCTTAATCTGAGGTTAAACTTCAATTAATCTTGGAATAGACTCTATGCTTGTTTGGTCAAATCGACACTAAATGCCTATACCTCTAAGTAATCTTGTGGGATATATTGTTTTAACCTGCTATTGTTCACAAATAAATAAGTACATAAGTATATATACCAGGAAAAATGTAAAAGAAAAAATAAATCAAATAAACACCTAGCGAAATTTCTTAATACAGTTGGTTCCTACGTATACGTGTACTTAACTTTTATGGCAGCGTCTAGTTTCTAATATCGTTCCCTAAAACCTCCAATCAAAGTCAATCGACAAAACTTGTGCACTGAGGAATAGAAAAACTAATTTTCCCCCGTGACAAGTATTTGTTGTGAAGAAAAAGCAATGTAAAAACAAAGGTTTGCAATCACAATATCAACAACGAAATCACTGGATTAGAACTAACTTATTTAAGTTTGGGTGATGGTCTTTCTTTTGTGCAAAAGTGCTCGCTCTGAGATCAAAGATGAGTTTGGGAAAAGAAATTTAAGATTTTATTGCTACAGTTCATTCTAGCTGCCTACCTACCTACCTTTACATACCTACCTACTGATAATACTATTTACGTACATAGGTCCTGTCAACGATATATATATCTCTAGCTTTCATCTGCTATAGCAGGGCAAAAATGTCAGTGTAAACATATTTTGACGTCCACTGTACATGATCGTTATCGGTGTATGCCTGTTTGTTCATTAATTTTCATCAATACCTTCAAATACCATAAGATCCTGCTTAGTATTACATACTTAGTAGTACTACCTTCCGCATTTCCAAGAAAATCCCGCGTACGGATTCCTTCCCGCCAAGTTAAGAATTAAATAGCCTTAGTTCAAGTTTGGCCAAAGGTGGAATGTAACTATTAGGTATATTTTTATGTACCTACCTACGTTAATATATATATATACAAGTATGACTATGACTAGTCAAAACAAACATAACTACGATATTATCTAATTTACGCCAATTCTTGGGATTAGGAAGCGGACCCCGGGCATCCTCCAGGATGCAACTGTACTGGGAATAACGCTAGGATGATGATTATCTAATTTACATTAACTATTTAAATACAACTTTTATTCAGTTAGTGGCTCAATTTCATATGAAAAAAAGCATTTATACTTTACAAAGTTTTGTTTATTAGTATGTTTCTCACTTGAGTATTCACACAACACTGAGTATTCTTGTTTGATGCAGTTCGCAGCGCAAAAAAAGAAGGAAAGAGCAGCGTGGGTACGCCCCCACGAGGTGGACTGATGGCTTCGTGAGTGTCGCGGGAGTCCGCTGGATGCGGGTGGCGCAGGACCGGTTATTGTGACACTCTTTAAGGGACGCCTATTACCAGCAGTGGACGTGCATCGGCTGTGATGATGATGATGGAGTTCACTAGTTTGTTGTATACCAAAATGTAAATGATGCACTAATCCTGATTGATTAGGCCCAAAAATATAAATGTTTAAAGTGGACATACAAATGACTGGTAGTTCCTCTCGTAAAATAACAGTGACTGACTCTAGTCTAATTTTGGTGCCACCTTGGTTCTGCTTTTTCTTATGATTCGTAACAAGTAAAAGAGTTCGGACGGATTGTAAATGATTTATATTGTTTATCACAGGTTATGTTCTTATTAAAACGTATTTTGAAGTTAACACTGTATATAATAAATTTACTTATTTATAATGACTTTAACACTGATTTTATCTAAATCTAGGACACAATGTCTAGATTCCTAAACTTTTCCTGAGCTGAGTTCCCAACGCACTTTTCTTTCTTGTTCTGGGTTTCTTCCTTGGAGTGTCTCTTCGGTACTAACTTAAGTAGGCTGTTCTTTAAATTCAAGTAATACCTATATACTTACCTAAATAAAAAAAATAAAAAACCTAATGTTTCATTTTTAATAATTTAAGACGCCCTAAGTTGTAGTCAAATTGATGCCACATCAACATCATGATTAAGATTCAAAGCGTGTAGAGAATGTGTCATTCTCATTTCAGTGTGATATCATTCACATTTATTTTAAAGTCGCTCAATCTCGCAACTCTTATTGCCTTTATCTGTGGAACATGCCGTGCAAACAATCCCGTTTAAGATTCCATACACAACGCAGAAAATGGGATTGCAAGTGGAAAAGTGCAAAGTAACACCCACATTTCACGGATCGACGAGAGATCGTTGAGTTGCAATTCTCACCCCTATGGGGACCAGAATACTTAGTTAATGTAATCGTTAGGCGATACCTTCACTGTTTATATCATGCCCCTCGTGTAAGAGACACGCTTATGTCTTCCGCGTGCGAGAATATCACATACAACTCTCTTTGGGACAGGCTCAAATTTGCATAAAGCTCCATCGTGCTTAAAAGTAATGAACAGATCGAAATTTCGTTTTATCCAAAGACTAGTAATTAACTATAGGAACAATTTGTTAGACGAAGCGTGGGAAGGCCCCCAACAAGATGGACTGACGACCTGGTCAAGATCGCGGGAAGCCGTTGGACGAGGGCGGCATAGGACCGGTCATTGTAGAAATCCTTGATGAGGCCTTTGTCCAGCAGTGGACGTATTTCGGCTGATATGATGATGATGATGATGACAATGTTCAAAATGTAGCATAACATTAAATTTTGTGTCAAAGCAGACCTGACTTTAAACTATGGAGGTTTTTGTTTCCAATCGTGTTTTCATATTAACAAAAACTCTCAGTCAATAAGCTCGTATTTAATTTATGAGCTTAATATCTACATATTAAGAAAAGAAGCATATCCATAAAACTGGAGGTTCCTATTACCTTAATTTAACATAATGACTGTATCATTTTTAAACTACGGATAATTTAACTACCTTTTTCTTAAGAGGGTGACAAGCGACAATGACCCTGGCTATGCCTGTCTGCGTCTAGTTGCGACGGAGTAAAAGAGAAACTATATATACCTGCTATACAAGCAGATAGTCAGAAATTTAATCATAAAATTAAATATTTTCATCGCATGTGTAATATAAATCGACTATGCTTTAAGTTTGAGTATGTTGGAACTGTGTTTTTAATTATAGATATTTCAGTTGAAAAAAAAGGCATTATGATTATTTTAAGATGATTTTAAGACGTAGCTTTGCGATTTTTTTCGATCCTACCGATTTTCTTAAATCGTGTTTTGGAATCGTCCACACCCTTTGAAATATAATAAATATTAACGTGTATTTTTATTGTTTTACTACACACATACACATTAAATGCTTAGAAAAAAAATCTTAATATGTGACAACCCTCTGCTTAAGGAAATGTTTTATTCTTTTCCCAAAAAGGGAGAGATAAAGTCAAATTAATTTTAATGGCATTTCAACTAAAATGGGTTTGAAGAACGTTTATGAATAAGTTTAATGACTATATTTAACAATATTTTTATTTTATTTACAAAACAATACAATACATATTTACTAACTAAATGTATTTTTATTTCCTCGGAAGTTATGAAAATCCATTACTCCCACGGGAGGTAAATCGGCTATAATTGCTCTATACGCCTGCGTACAGTAAGTATCCTTTACGAGTAAGTGTGATGAAAATAGTGTCCAGTCCAGTGTCCTCAGGAAAATCAAGAGTAGTGGCCGCCTAAAACCTACAACAAAATTTCCATCCTCACCAGTGATGGTTGACAGTCCTCATCTGTGCGTTTCTCTAGAAATTTCTTGCCTCGCACAGCTAAACTGTGGAATGAACTGTCGCCTGCGGTATTTCCGGACCGATTCGACCTTCAAACCTTCAAGAAAAGAGCGTACTCCCATATTAAAGGCCGGCAACGCACTTACAACCCCTCTGGTGTTGCGAGTGTCCATGGGCGACGCTAATCGCTTACCATCAGGCTATTCGTCTGCTCGTTTGCCACCTATGTCATAAAAAAAATCTAAACTATCCCAAACATACACAAAATTATGATCGAAATAAGAGATCCTTACTACATAAAATAAAGATGGAATATGCTTGCATTTATTTAAATTCTGACCAGACAAATTATCACAAGCAATAGGTTCAATTGTTTGGCACGGATTCATGCCCAATCATATACCCTGTTAATCCCGTTTTGTTTTAAATAAGGGGACAACTTACTTTGTTAACTAATCGTTACTGGACATTACGCGGCAGCACACACCAGGCGTCTGCAAACAATGGACACAGAACATAGATCCGTTAATCCCAGCAATGGAACCAACCAATTGTCCCGAGAGTATTAATCGCACTCTTCCGCAGCACTCCGTGTAGAATTTTAAAACCAACCTCATTAATAAAAGTCAGTTTAAGTCGACGTTCGCTTGCAGACGCTGGGCCAAGCCGGAATTAAATCGTTTATCTCAAACAGTGGTGACAAAAAATCCGAATTAATCGAGTTGTTGTCTTTGTGTATCGTGTATTTCACAACAATGCATGGTACTGCAATATTTTTGAAAACAATTATTGAATTCTAATGTTTTGTAGTACATGCAGTTAGCAACATTTTCATATGCATTTAAACAACTTTACATTATGACAATATACTTATGTACTTGCCAAAACATAAAAACTTATGCCTTAGCCTAGGGCTAAATCATTAGATTTACGGTTGCTCTACCAAAACGCTGGAATCTCTTAGAGTTTTTTGAAATTGTTCCGCGCGTAGTCGAAAATATCCACCTTCACGAGTATAATGATTGAAAAAGAATGAAATTTACTGAATTGTGTTGCTTGAAATTTAATGTAATGTAGGTACGATGCATAAAAAAATGGTATTAAATAAGAGAGATGTACAAATGAACAAAACGCAAAATAAAGAAAATTTGAGACCGTATATGTTACAAAAACGATATTTAGGGGTGTGGGAAAATATTTAAACAAATGGGTTTTCAATTAATCTATATATGTATAACGCGTAGTCTTAAGTTAAGACTCCGCGCGTACTTCGGAAACGTACAGTCTGCAATCGGCTAAATTTAGTTAAAATATTCAATTTTACTCAAATTTGAGGCCACTACCCCTTAGGAAATGGCCTCAATTTCCCTAGTTAGGAAAAATATACTTATACATATACAGGGTGTGGCCTGTAATATTTAGGAGCAATAAATTTAAAGGGCGCTTCCTTAGAGCATCTGCAGTAACCTCTTGTGTCCAGAAAAAAATATCTTTTTTCTATTGGGAGAAATTTAGATCTAAAGTTACGACCTCCAAGTAATAAATCTTGGTATCCAGAGATTATAGCGCGGCAGTCAATGCTGAATTTGAGGTTGCTTCAAGTTATGACTCATAATCGCTGTCGCATTTATGGTTTAAAATCATATTTTTGGGATTTTTTTATAAATTTTTAGTTTTTCTTAAATAAATAGTTATTAATAGCACTCTAGTAGAGTAAAAAAGTACACGTAAACTATATTTGTAAAACAAAAAAAACTTTTTTCTATTGAAACTATTTGGACATAATTGCTAGAGAGCTTAATAGTGTACCGTTTAATTTATTGCTCCTATTACAGACCACACCCTGTACAAACCTAGATAAGTGTTGAGACATAGATAAGCAAAATATATACCAAAGCATAAAAACTAGTCACCAAAGTCAAACAAAAGATTAGTTTTAATATTAGAGCTACTATTATATGACAAGCGTTCAAAAAGCCTTCAGCCATCATCATCCTAAATGACACAAACATTTGAAAGAGATTTGCGCGATTCGTGTCTCGTCAGTTTAATAAAAAAGGTTAATCTCTTTTATAGATCTTATATGTTTCTGTAGTATTATTGGAATATTAACTGTATATGATATATGATAGGGATGTTTTTGCAATTGCACATAAGATACAGATATGAGGTTTGGAAAGTAAGTAGGTACTGAAAAGAAAGACGCGTGCCTCGAGCCAAAACGAGTTTAAATTCTGTGCACACATCGCAAAAGTATAGCTTTATTATTATTGCAACGCGATGTAATATCGCTCATCCTTAAAACATACAATTTCTTTTACGATATTGATATAGGCATTGGATAGCTATTGAAATTGTTCGTCTCGGATATAGATTTTAGAAAGCGTTATTATTTTGCTGTTCTAAGCTGTCACAAATAGCTGACTATGTTCGAGACTTAGAGCAAAGTTTTTCGGAGTTTGCAAATAAGCCGAAGTCATTTCGAAGGATAAAATTGAGTATTTTATAAATTTTACGAATTAGGCTGACAATATCTTTACATTATTAATCCTTTTCTTAACTGAGAGGTTCAGATTGTCCAATTCTCCCATGCATGAACCAATTTCTATTGAAATATGTTGTCATACTCGTATTTTACAAACAGTGTGACCATCTATGGAAGTCTTTAAATTTTATTTTTACAAAATTTTAGATAATACTTTTGTCGGCTCAAGTTCATGTTGAAATTAGCTACAAGGGATCGTTTAAGAACCGAATTAAGGTTGATGCCATCACTGTCACGCCATAACAAGATGCCTCAAATTTCATCCGCACCTTATCCGACCTCTTGATTTTCACTTGACAACATAATTGCCATCCATAACCGTAGGAACCTCGTAATACACTTATCTACAGTTGCAAACACAATCTTATATCATTTTAATAAAGTGAAATTTCAAGTGACAGTAGACATTCGTTACGTGCTTTCGAAATATCAGTGGTATTGTAATTGTCGTGGTATGGTGGAATCATGCTGATGCGAAAGCCGTAAATTTTGTCCAAATCAAAATTTATGGCTGCTTCTTGTTATTTTGGCATTTAGTTCGCGGCACTTAAATATCGATTCGTCATTCATACCTTTTGGTAAAAAAGAGTAAAAATGCTTTTAACAATACCGTTGCATCAATTTATAGGTACATTCAGCATCAAAAGTAGCTAGGCATATGAAGGGCTCAAAAACTCTTATTCCCTGGTAATAAAGACTTTTGAACTTTTCAAAAGCTACTTAAAGTATTGTATTAAAATGTTAAATTGCATGTAAAATTTCACCGTCGTTAGAATCAATTACTGTTATAATATTAAACTTTTTAACAATTCCAAATGCAATTTAACCTAGAGCATGTACACTTAGTATTACAAAAAATACAAAATACAAAAAATACAAAAATCTTTATTTTAGTTTTATACATACATTTTAACAAAAGAGGAGGTTGGAACCTTCCGGTAAGCATATCAACATGATTGTGTTGGAGGATCCCGCTCTTCCTTAACTCGGAAATGGTAACTAAAACCAAATGTTTGATATATAGTTAACAATAACAATTGAAAAGACAATTACCTATGTAATTGTTATATTATTATTACTTATTCATTCACTAAATTTATTTTACGTTGTGTTTGTGAGTGTGTGCGTGTGTGTGCGTGTGGGTGTGTGCGTGTGTGTGTGTGTGTGTGTGTGTGTGTGTGTGTGTGTGTGTGTGCGTGCGTGCGTGCGTCCGTGTGTGTGCGTGCGTGTGTGCGTGGTGTGCGTGTGTGCGCGTGCGCGTGCACATGTGTATGTGCTTTTTAGCTTATGATGTATTCATTTAATTAACTATTATATTGTTGTAGTCTAAGTTTAAGTTGTTACTTAAGATACATGACTGAGCAGCGCCTCCGTTTCATCGTAGTCTAGGTTCATTATCCACTTAGTAATTACTTTTTTACAGTTTCGCAGCTGCATAGGGTAAATTTCCAGATCTGCATTAATCCTGTTGTACAAATAAGCAGACTGAGCAGCAAATTGTTTTCTAGCATATCTAGATTAGCACACTGGCAGAGTATTATTAAATAGTACATTACTGCAGAGGCCGTGAAGTAAGTAAACTACAATCCCTGTTCCGGCCGTTATTGTATAGTACTTTTCTCAAACATGTAAGAAAAAAAAAACAATAAAAATACTACAATGTAAAAAAAACTAAAAAATACAAAACGTCCAAAAATATCAAAGCATCACGACAAATAATGGAAATTAAATTAAAACACGAAAAATGCTACAAAAAAATTGCAAAAAACACGAAAAAAACAAAAATATCAAAATAATTAAACATAAAAAGCATAAGAACACGAATAATGCTACAAAAAACATGTAAACAAAAAAACTGACGAAAATTACATAAAAACAGGAAGACTTAAAAATCCAGAAACATCAAAAAACAAAAACGCTACAAAATAACACGAAAAAACCAAAAATAAATACCAAAATGCACGAAAAATTCGAAAGAAACAACAAAAAACTCGAAAAATGCTACAAAAATACAAGCATGGCTTAAAAAACACGAAAGACCTTTAAAAATACCAAAAAAACACGTAAAACTTGTAAAAAGCCAAAAAACAAAACAAAACTGACGAAAAATACAAAAAAAATAACAAAAAAGCTTTTAAACAGTCCAAAAACATCAAAAAACACGAAAAACCCTACAAACCAACAAGTAAAAACTAAAAAAAAATACCAAATATCACAAAAAATTCGAAAAAAACAACTAAAAACACGAAATATGCTACAAAATACCAGCACCATTTAAAAAAAACACGAAAAAACTAAAAAAATACCAAAAAACACGTAAAAACTAAAAAAAAATACCAATAAACATGGAAAAACAAAAAAATTACGAAAAGTACAAAATTACGAAAAAACTTTTAGTAAGTCCTAAAATATCGAAAAACACAAAAAACGCTGTTAGCGTACATAATAACACGAAAAAACAAAAAAAAAAGACATAAATACTCGAAAATTTTGAAAAAAAACAACAAAATACAAAAAGTGCTACAAACATACAAGAACGATAAAAAACCGGATATACCTAAAAAATACCAATTTACATAACATATTAAAAATACATATACAAAATCGTGGCGATTGGCTCTATGTAATATTTCCTTTATCAGTTAACTTTTTAAATTTAGTTAGAGCAGCGGACAATAATGTTAGTTTCATACATTCTCCATACATTACTTCTACACAACAGGTAACTTCATGTCCTCTTTTCGTGACATTAATGCATACATTTAGGCGCATGTTTGAGAAAATAATATAATTTCACTTTTATCTCAATATTGAAGGCAATATTGTAAAGTATTTTACATTTGTGGTTCACCAAATAAAGATCAGCAGGACGAGGCAGGTCAGGAGAGAGGGTCGGAGAGTCTGACAGTATAAAATAGGCATCACATACGCACAAGACACTGGGAATCAACACTGGGAGTTGGGCACTGGAAGTTAGACGGGAAGTTAGTAACCAGTCATAGGTGCGGTGCACTCGTGCCGTTTTCCTAAATCTTTTGTACCTGGCCTTTATTAACAATTTATATCCATAACTATGAGCAAAATTTTCGAGATGGATCACCTGATAACGCCAAATTGTTGCGGTCCATCAGCCCTTAAGGCGACTGTAGCTCTCAATTTTTGGTCTTGCCCTCTCGCTAGTGGTAGCTCAATATGCCTTGCTCTTCGCGCTCACACGGACCCAGCTTGCGGAATATGAATAATAAATCGTTGTCACATCGAATGACCAAATGTTCGTATTTAAGTTTTATGAATTACCATTTTTTTGGAAGAACCGTGAATATCTCATTTGTGTTTTTCAGTATAAAACATATATTTTTCAGAATTATTCGCAGGCTAATTTAAAGACCTTAGCGTTTCGAAAACAACCATCTGGGGTTACTACTCCTCTTAAAACAATCTTCGGGACGTTCGTTCCTTTTTAATCGAAAATAAACGATTTTATTTCACCCCTGACTTGAAAGATCTCACGAAATGTGTGAATCTTGGGATCGATTTATACTAGAAGCGAGTGGTAAGGTGAGTGGAGGTTGCAAAATGTAGTAAACTAAAGCACAATCAGGTCAAAGAGGAAATTCGTAGCCCGCGTCACCGGGTCGACAAACGTCACGACTCCAAGTTTTCCCGGTAATTCACCCACCTTACACCCTGCGGACACAGTAGAGGTGTAATATCAGTAATCAATTTAAATAGTGTGATCTGAAACAAATAGAATCCAAACCATGCGAAATATATATTTTACATTAGAACCTTCTAGCTAAAAGAAAAATGGTATAGTTTAACTGACAACTTTATGTGGATTACATCCTTGCATCTGTTTCTCAGTGGGTGAAGTTAAATAAAATATATTCGCGTTGGAGTTTATACTAATCTTGAACTTAAATCTTGGCACAAGACCGTTTATCCGTAAATCGTTAATTAACGAAGTTAACAAACTGAAAGCACCCACAGTTATCGTCGACTATGGGAACCAGGTTATGTGTGATGTGGGCGATTGGCTAGCAACCTGTCACTACAATATCACATTACATCTATACTATAAACCTGCAATTGCTAAAAGTGGCACTGAAAAATAATTTTCATGTGCTCTGCCTACCTCTTTTGGGAATATAGGCGTGAGTTTATGTATGTATGAATAAAACTTAACACACCACAACGTCAGTTCATTACTATTTTCAGTTATGAAGACGGGAGATACTGACAGGTGAAGACCTGTCAGATATCACTCGTCTGTCTCTCTCAAACTTTCTGATTTGTGTGTTAGTGAGAATATATCAGAATTCAGATGTACAGAAATCGTTCAATTTCAATTTCAATTTCAATCATTTATTGGTAAAAACAAAATTTTATACGTCAAGAATTCAATTACACATTATACACATATGAACATGTCATTTCAACTTACATATTAGGTATGTTAGGTAGGTTCAACTTCAGTGAGTAGATCTGCTTTACTCTGATATCTGCGGTCGCTACTCATTGTACTGTTACGATACGTCCACTGCGCAGAGAGCGATAACTTGATTACAAATAGTCGACCGCGACAGTTTTGTAGATTAACTTTTATTTGCATACCTTCCGGCGCTGCGTAGGATTCATGATAGTTATTGTGTCTTTGCAATGTCGATTTAATTAGCTCCTTTGATTCGGTTATTTTATTGTAGTGAAAAGTGGCTCTTTGAGCAAAGAGGCAGTAGCCCTTATTTGGTATATTTTTTATTAGTGATCTCTCAAAGAATATGTTTTTAAATAAACCAGTAATGTTTATGTATGTAAAATAATATAAAAATATACCTTGACATGTCTCCACGTAGAAAATAAAATAAAAATCAAACATAAAATTATATGACTCACTGTGACTCTAATTAATACCCCGTGGGCGATAGCAACCCTGACAAAAAAAAATGAGCGTGCAAACTTGAAATTTCGACAAAATAAGGACCCACCATTGCGCGATGATGTGAAAAAATAAGTTCTACTAGTTTTTATCTCCTCTTATACAATTATGCGGAAGGTTTTACTTTATTTACACAACGAATCCTAAAATCAGTACACGTTCGGCAACGCGCTTGTGGTTTTTCAATACCAAGTTCAAATAATTTATTTGCATCCAGTACAAGTTGAATTGATTTTCCTAAGGCTATTTATATCACCGACGACAAAACAGAAACTAATTATTTTCCTAAATAATTTTCTCAGCTTCCTCGCGAGAGTTGTTCACCCTATTATCAGATGGGCAGCTGCCTGCACGGTGTTTTAAGATTGGTTACACTATGGATAGGCATACTGAACTTCAGTTCAGCGTTGGTATTCACACTTTTCACCTAAGATAATCTGTTTTGTTTATGTACTCGTATTCTTTAGAATATTATATTTTAATCAGTTCGATATTACATTCATCATAGTGGCAAATCATTAGCCGGAAGGCGCAGCGTAGGTAGAGTAGGTAAGGTGGACTGATGACCTGGTAAAGTCATCTTACCTGGCGTGGGACCGGTCATTGTGGCACTCTTTGGGGGTCGCGTATATCCAGCAGTGGACGTCCTTCGGTTGATATGATGATGAGTGAGACGTACAATACAGTACGAGTATTGTACCTCCAACTTGCTGGTCGCGTCTTCTCTAAAGGAGCGAAAGTAAGAGATCGTTCTGTCAAAAGCATGATATTGTTGAGATAAATAAGAGTTAATTAATTCAATGATAGATTTATGATTATGAATTCATTATGCATCTCTGTATACGGTTTTCTGTGAGTGTCGCGTGAGAATCTATTAGTATGACTGGTTTAAAACCACAAAAGGTACATAAATCACAGCGCTTTTTACAATCTACGTACGAATTTCGACTACAACTACAAAAAGGTGTAGATGAAATTCAAATATCCGAATTTTAAAAAAACTGCCTGTTGATTTTAAATCGTCTTGCTTAGATTGTAAATTGCTGATTGAAAGGACTAATGTGATACAACTCGGTTACTTCTCATGATTTTAAGTATAAAGACAGCACGGGAAGAGGTCAAAAGGTCTTGTTCTATACTTTTTTTTATCTCCATGCGATGCTACTTCTGATCTCATGGCTTACTTTCCGAATTTAGGCGTATGTATTTTTTCTTTGTTGCCCTTGGAACAATGCGCACTGTTGATGGTGTTATCTGCCATCTAACTAAGCGCAACAGCTGTTGTTCTATTCTTACATTTTATTTATCGTCCGGCCGCGAAGGATACATCGAGGGTCGCGTGGTCAAACCCGATAAGTCGCGTAAAAGATTTTTTAAATAGAGTAATGCATAACAGATGTAGAGTATTAATTTAATAATTTTTAAGAAAAAAAACCGACTTCAATGGGCAAGAAAGATTATTATTATTTATACTTAGATGGTGCACTCTTAGATTCCACACAATGAAATAAAAATGGCTATAAGTATGTTTATAATGGTAGAAGCCTAAGTAACCTCAATTCCTCATGGAATCCTGCATCAGAACTCAAGCTTGACAAAACTGTGTCTTGAAAACCTAGCTTGCTTGAACATAACGAAGAGAACAAATAGCCAAACGTGAGCTATGCGTCGTTAAATAGTTCTGTTCTGATCATCATCAGCCGTTCCTCTTCATCAAATGTCACATTTTTGTATGAAAATGCTTGATTTGTTGATAAAAACTATAAAATCACTATATGTTTGACTTAAAGATTTAAACAGTTCCGTCGATTCTTCATGGATCCCATAATTAGAACTGCGTTTTGACAAAAACGGCACCAACTTAGATCATCATGTCAGCCGAAAGACGTCCACTGCTGGACATAGGCCTCCCCCAAAGACTTCCACAATGACCGGTCCTGCGCCACCCACATCCAGAGGACACCGGCGACCTTTACCAGGTCATCGGTGCACCGTGTGGGGGGCCTGCCCATGCCACGCCTTCCGGTACGTGGTCGCCACTCGAGAACCTTTCCGCCCCAACGGCCATCGGTTCTACGTGCAATGTGCCCCGCCCACTGCCACTTAAGTTTAGCGATTCGGAGGGCTATATCGGTCACTTTGGTTCTGCTGCGGATGGCCTCATTCCTGATGCGATCACACAGAGAAACTCCTAACATAGCTCTCTCCATTGCTCTTTGGGTGACTTTG
Organism: Notocelia uddmanniana; assembly: GCA_905163555.1. Classification (NCBI taxonomy): domain Eukaryota; kingdom Metazoa; phylum Arthropoda; class Insecta; order Lepidoptera; family Tortricidae; genus Notocelia; species Notocelia uddmanniana. The sequence goes on from LR991065.1 coordinate 13,039,129, forward strand.
AGCCTTCTTATGAGACCCATAGTAAGCGACCACGTTTCAGTGCCTTATGTCATCACTGGCAACACACACTGGTCAAAGACTTTCGTCTTGAGACACTGCGGAATATTGGACGAAAAGATGTGCCGTAGCTTCCCGAACGCTACCCAGCCGAGTCGGATTCGACGATTAACCTCTTTCTCGAAGTTGGACTTACCTAACTGGACAGTCTCTCCTAGGTATATGTAATCGTCTACAACTTCGAGCGTAAAGTGTCCGATTGTTACGGGAGCTGGTGTGACACGGGCATTTGACATGATCTTCGTCTTGTCCATGTTCATCCTTAGACCAACTCGCTCGGAGGCTCTACTGAGGTCATTGAGCATTGCACTTAAATCCTCCATGGTCCAAGACTACTATATAGTCAGCAAACCGAAGGTGAGTGAGGTACTCGCCGTTTATGTTGATGCCTAGCCTTCTCCAGTCTCAAAAACATCCTCCAGTGCAGCGGAAAACAGTTTAGGAGAAATGACATCTCCTTGCCTGACTCCCCGCTGCAACGAATTAGGCTTTGAGTTCTGGTCCTGGAGTCGAACTGACATAGTGGCGTACTCGCACAAGCACTTCAGCACTTCGATATAGCGGTAGTGCACTTGGCACCGCTGGAGAGATTGTAGTACAGCCCAGGTTTCAATCGAATCGAAGGCTTTCTCGTAGTCCACGAACGCTAAACAGAGGGGCAGGTTGTACTCCTCAGTCTTCTGTATAACCTGACGGAGCGTATGGATGTGGTCTACGGTGCTAAAGCCTCTTCGGAAACCGGCTTGTTCGGGAGGCTGGAAGTCATCTAGCCTGCGTGCGAGACGGTTCGTAATGACTCTTGAAAACAGCTTATAGACATGGCTCAGAAGTGAGATGCGTCGGTAGTTCTTCAGTAAGGAGTTGTCACCTTTTTGAAGAACAGCACCACCACACTTCTGTTCCATGCCTTGGGAGTTTTCCCTTCCAGTAAGACGGAGTCGAACAACTTCTGAAGGGCCCTAAGGACCGGCTTTCCACCCGCCTTCAGTAATTCCGTCTTCACCGGGTGCCTTGTTGTTCTTAAGCTGTTTAAGAGCCATTCTAATCTCGTACAGGCTGATGTCCGGGATATCTTCGGTATAGTGTCGGGTTAATCTAGCTCTAGGGTCTTCTGCCAGACCAACTTCGGGTCTGCTGGTCGACGTGTATAGCTGTCCATAAAAGCACTCTATCTCACTTAGAAGCTCAGGTTTGGACGAAACAATTCTGCCATCGTCAGTTTTTAATCTGGCGAGCTGGCTCTGCCCAATAGACAGATCTCTTGAGAAAACTTTAGAGCCCTTATTCTGCTCGATGGCCTCTTCAATACGATTTGTATTGAATTGGCGCAGATCGCGGGTAAGGGACTTGGAGATCCGTTTATTGAGCTGCCTGTATAATGACGCATCGGCCGAAGACTGCAGAATCATCTCATTCCTTTCCTTGATGAGCCTCTGAGTGGAGACAGAGAGCCTTTTGGCTCTGTGAGTTCGTTGGGCCTTAAAGAACTTAGACCCAATGCTATGGACAGCTTCCACAAACCCGTCGTTGAATTCGTCCACATCGCAGCCTAGACAATCGAAACGGTTTTGGAGTTCCAGCTGAAAGCTCTCGGGGTTTTGGACTTGGACTGCTGCTGGACGGAGCGTGGACTTCACCAGTCGAGCTCTAGCTTGACGCATATATTCAATGTGCCTCTTACCAGACGATGATCACTTCCGGTTTTAACAGTATTGATCACAGAGACATCATTGAATATATAGGTATGCCTCTTCGTAGACATGATGAAGTCAATCTCGTTTTTTGTTGCACCGTCGGGACTCATCCAGGTCCACTTCCTGTGCTCGCGTTTCTTGAAGAAGGAGTTTATCATGTAGACCACCATCATGTGTACCAACCAACTTAGATATATATACTTAAATAAATAAAAAATAAATTAATAATCAATATTCTCCGGTTACATACAGCCGCGGGTAAGGTTCACTTAAAAACAATGGTACTTATTTATTGGGAAAAAAAACTTACAATAAAGAAAAATCAAAATCGGTTCAGACATGACGGAGTAATGGAGTAACAAACATTAAAAAAAACATTTGAAATCTTGAAGTCGGTTAAAAAAGAAATTATTTCGATTTATCGGGTTTGACAACGCAACTCTCGAAATACAACCATAGCACCCTCTGTGTAGCCAACTTTGCTAAAACATATTTTCATCATATTTTAATCTACACGCTCGTCAACTGTTTAGATGTTTACAAACAAGTGAAAATTGGCAACAATCGCATGCGGATGTTACTAAATTAATACTGAAAGCTTTGAAATTGGAAACACGTCTGTCAGGTGTCATCTATTTGGGGAATGAATGTCGTTTAATGGTGTAAGGTTACAATTAGAGGAAGAGCCAATTAACAATTTAGATGATGAATCAGGAACGTTCAAAGTGAAAGGAAGTTCCTTTGGGTTTTTTAAATAACTGTGAATCTATAAGTAGATTCGTTTATAAAGGTTCGTTATAATTTGACAATTAAATATGATACTTAATATATCTTGCCTAAACAGCGATAGGTAAATATGAGTTTTTAGGGTTCCGTAACGAACAATAAAAAACCGGCCAAATTAGTTTCTTTAGTTCAGCTATTACTAGTTAACTAGTGATGTCTACTTATGTCTGACTTGTTCATGTATTCATGTATTCTTAGGGTCGATATTAGCCCATAAACTTTTCAGGTAGATTTTTCTAGTTGTGATTTGATATTTTTCACTATTCATATTTGTTTTGTTTATAATTTTTGTTTTAATTTATTTGTATTACTGGCATTGGTATTCATAATAACGAACTTCCGAAAATTTTGACTCCTGATGTCATCACTGATATTATACTGTTGTTTTTAGAGGTATTGTAACGCATGTATGGATACTTATATAAACGCAAAAATTTCAATGAATAAGTTAATTTAAATTATTGCGCTAGTATAAATACCTATCATCAAATCAGTTCTTTCAAACTACTAAAAGCCACTTTAAGGATGATTCACAGTAGACCGTTCCGTGACCGGGCCGGCCCGTTTTCTATGACAGCAAACGCAACGGCCGTCGTATTTCTCTAGAAGAAAACGGGCCGGCCCGGACACGGAACGGCCTACTGTGAATCATCCTTTATAGGTAGTTCATATTTGTGGAATCGGTTTTAATTAAAATAATCAAAATGTCTAGTTAATCATGTGGCTACGAGGCTTCAAGCCCAACCCAACCCATGTTAAAAGTTAACTTCAGCCAGTTACCCCCTAATATTTTTATCTAAATTACTTTTAGTCAAATAAAGATTTACATAAATAAATCAAACGTACTATTGCTGATAAAGCTAATAATGTACATTAATCATAGATAAAATACTGAAATAATGAATATCAAGTTCAGGCTAGTTGAAAAACTGTGTCATAAATTATAGTCTGACAAGTGATTTTTCTTTCCCTAATTTACTAAAGACTGCGAATAAGACTTGAACCTGGCAATCTGAAGTCACCGATCAAATTCTTAATAAACACGTGCCTTTTTAAAACTTGACGTTGGCGGAATCATCGATAATACCGATGGCGCCATAAACACAAAGATTGAATAATTGATTGAATAAGACTGAATTACGACAACTATTCTTAATTGTAAAAAATCTTACCTTTTACATTACTAGGCATTAATATGATATTGGAATATCTATGTATGTATCATGAATTGTTTTAACATTTTCCTTTTCCCTAAAATTTCTTGGATAGTCTAATTATAAGCACTATACGTTCACATAAACTATGTTGTGGAGATTCATTATTTTTAAATCGGATTCAACGAAGATTTATTATTCCATTTCCAGACAGCGTTGAGACATCACAAATTGGTTGTGTAAACGTTCTTTACAACAGATTCTTTGAATTTGATATGGTCGAGATATACTCATTCTTTGATAATTTTACAATTCCTCATTGATATTGTAAGTTTCTTTTAAAATAATGCCATCATAAAAATACTACATGTACTCATAAGCTTGGATGTTGGAAAAAATCGCTTATACGTATAATTTTTGGCGGGCCAAATAATAGATCTTAAGAGCACTGATAAAGTTAAGAGTTAATGTGCTTTGCTTAAATACCTATTAATAAGACTTAGTAAAATATAGACCGCCAACGTCTAAATCGTCGTCGTGGTTGCGCCATGTCTGTCCGACCGTCCATCCAGGGTACACCGTCCATCCGTCTGTTTGCAGCTCAGCTCAGTAACTGTCACGAGTAGAAAGCTGTAATTATATAATTATGCCATTATACATAGGTAACAGTGGACCTTTTTTTGATTCAGGAATCCGTTTGCTCTATAGTAAACTTAAAGTGCTAATTGTTGTTAGAGTGAATAAAATAGAAAAAAAAATGTTACAGCACGAGACATGCGGTGTCCATAACATTTTAGTTTTTCGCCACTACCCAGTCGAGATGAGTTTTACAAATCACATGTTTATTTCATTCTGCGTTTCGAGGAAATAATTTCTACAGGGCGTCAACTAATTATAATGGCTACTGATTAATCGCCGCATCAATACTATAATTTATCTTTGACGCGGCGCTTGACGCAGTGTTTATCATATGATTAGAGAGACAAATTAAAATAAATGAAGGAGGAGACATAAAAATAAACCCATTAAACTTCCAAAAAAAACGATAGCTAATAATACACAGGAACACAGGATATCTGCGGGAATCATATTGAAATTAATGGAGATACTTTGTTTTTCAACAAGAGTTCTATAGGTACTAATTTATTACAGTTTTTGATGTTAACTCAGGGCTTTAGGCACTATAGCATAAAAAGCTTTTCAAGTTCTTTGGACTTTTTTAATTAAAACAAAAGCTCGTCACTTAGCAACGCTAATTTACTACAAAAACTAAATAAGTATTATCAGAACTAATAAGTTCTAATATTGGCAATACACGTTGCGAAATTGCAATAGTACCTACGTAATAGTGGCAGACACGTAGCCCGGGTAAGTGAGGCAATCCAGTTGATTGAAGTGGTTACCTAGGCGTTAAGTGTTTCATATAAGTTGGTACATGATATGTCGAGTCGGATAATAGTCGTTTGGTGTACCTACACCGGTCGAATGTGGAGCAGGCGGCGGAGCGTCGATGCCTCCGGCAAAAAATCAGTGTAAGCTCCACACGACGTCAAAACGGTCGCGCGCTCTGTCCCCCTGCGCCGCACGCGGGATCGGACGAACTTTGCGAACTAACTTTTGACTTATCTCGTAACTGAAAGACACTGCTGCAAAACCTAGCATTAAATTCGAGTGTTATTTCTATGTGAAAAGTGTCATACTGTTGGTGCGTAAGTTGGCAACATATGGCCATGGCCCGGGGTTCGGCATGGTCGTGTCTCGATAGAATCACGACTGAGCACGTGTGTTAGCCTCTGGAGGCTCGCCGTTCACTTCACCTATTTTGTCGTCATCTGTTCTAACTATTAGTCACCGGCCCTAAGTAAGCCCTTGCGATTATTCTATGCCTCTTCATATCATGTTGATAAGATTGACGGCATCGATTAGTACACCAACACCCAAAAAGTCCTATTATCAGTAATTAGTAGATAACGTAATAAAGTTTTTTATAGGGACACTAACTACTCTGCTAAAATTAAATGCTGAATTCAGTCATTAAAGATATCTTTTCAATCGACCACATTTAGGAATACAATAATCCTTCCTTACTACTTAAACTTTGTAATCAATCAATTCAGAATGCTGCTTTAGAATATATAGATTAATGATTGGCAAAATAAGATGTCGATTTGTAGGTAATAACTTTCCACCTATGCCAGTATCCATGCAAAGAAATTAGCCCTTGGAAAGTTTTAACTTCGAGCGCTTACCAATCTTAATTGTAGGTAAAGGTCACTAGTATTTCTACAACTGAGTACCTTTCCAGTACAAATTAGCCTTACATTTGTGTAGGAGGCTGTTATGTTGAACTTTACTTATAATTATAGGGCATTAAGTTAACCCTGTTTATCATTTATGTAATCGTCTTGGCTAAATAAAAAATATCGTACTTATTGACCTTAACTAAGAGGGATATTTTGATTGACCATGATACAAAATATTGCCTATATGTAGCCAGACATATAGGCAATACATTATCCGAATATGGCCAATATCTATATTATAATAAATAAATAAGTGTAGGTTTAACTATTCTTTAGTGCAAATTCAATGTATCCACTTGCGTTTTTTTAAATGTAGTTAAGGTTCCCACCGTCCATCCACACGCGCAAACATGCAAATAATTCAAATAAATACAATAAACCACCACTAATAATGGCAAACCCCCGAGCCCTCGACACGTGTTTCGCCTCTCTACCAGGCATCATCAGGAGATGCTGACATAAGATGTTGCTTACGCCACGTCTACTGAACAAGATGCTACACAGTTATGTAGGTACCTAATCGTAGCTCAGACAACGCTGGCCTAAACCAATGGACCTGGTGAGAGTCGTTACATTAGCCGCCCAGCATCAACCTATGTTGAAATCACCGTTTTTTTGGTGCTGGGATGTTAAATTGAGGTAATACGTTAACTACCTAATAAATACGTGATCTTATCTTTGAGTACAACGTACTTATTAGCTAACATATTTCCATTTAATAATGGTGCTCATTCTTAAAACATAAAACACTCCAAACGTCCATGTCATACGTCGGTGAAAAAGCTTTTTGCCTCTTAATACCCCAGCATTTAGCATACCGCTTACCTATACGTGTAGTTCCTTAAAAAAATCTTACCATATCCAGATCTAAATGTATTTTATTACCATACCTTATCCAGAACATTGTACATTATGTCAGCATTTTATTGTGTGTATTAACAGGCATAAAAAACGTTTCAAACAGAAGTCACCATAGTTATAAACATGCAATACACACATCGGGTGATTGAAATCAACTCAAAGTAGGTATACAAGGTGGCCCATTCAAATCGGTCAGTATGGGAAAGTCTGAAACTATAAGACATACGAAGATTTGTTCTTAGGAACCATGTCACCGATTTTGATAAAAAGAAAAACTGCATTCATACATTTGAAAAAAAACACTGTACCCAGCTAGGGAATCGAACCCGGTTGTTTTGAAAAAATAAACTTACACTATTTCTATTCAGATATCGTTTGTGTAGGTCTTAAGCAGTAAATGTCTCTAAGAAACATAATGTCTAAAATGAATAAAATGCATTTTTTTCACATACTTTAATTTATCATAGTAGGTGTTCAAAGTGACCACCGTTACAATATTCAACAAGTTCAGGCATGTAAAATTGTCTCTATGGTTGTTTGTACCTCTCTACTTGTAAAATCGGTGACATGGTTCCTAAGAACAAATCTTCGTATGTCTTATAGTTTTAGACTTTCCCATACTGACCGATTTGAATGGGCCACCCAGTATTATGGCCAGTTTCCAGATATTTTTGAATAGGCAGCTATATGCACTTTATACGCAGACTATAATTAATCGAAACAAGTAATTCACACTGCATTACCATAATATTTTGCAATTCCGAATTTAATAGTAAACACCTACTCGGAAAGGTCAATTCATCACTAGATTCACTAGTCGTATGGACTAACAAGCAAATATTCACGCAAGGACTTATTTATGATACTAATATTCCTATACGTACACGAGTATAGGCACAGTAACACTTTTATTGGGTGGCGTTTAGGGTCATGACCAGGAATGACAAATAATTAATACATACATACATACATATAATCACGCCTGTTTCCCATAGGGGTAGGCAGAGATCACGGATTTCCACTTGCTACGATCCTGACATACAACTTTCGCTTCATGAACTTTCATAACATTCTTCATGCATGCGCGCCGATTTAGGGTACTCCTGACCTGGCCTTTCTGCAGAATGTCTCCGATTTGGTCGGAGTACGTTCGCCGAGGTCTTCCCCTTCCAACTTTTCCATCCACTCTTCCTTCATACACTCGTTTTGTCAATCTTCTTTCATCCATCCTCTCTACATGTCCAAACCATCTTAGCATACCTTTCTCAATTTTCGTCACTATATCTTCATTCACTCCACACCTCCGTCTTATAACGGTGTTTCTCACTCTATCTCTCAAAGTAACGCTACACATACTTCTTAGCGCTCTCATTTCCACTGCATTCACTCGACTCTGATGTTTCTTCTGCCACACCCAACTTTCACTACCATACATTAGTGTCGGCACCAACACTCCTCTATGCACGGCCAGCCGCGCCTTTTCTGACACTTTCTGGCTACTCATAAAGGCGTGAAGTGCCCCATTCACTCGATTCCCAGCTATCACTCTCCTTTCAATATCTCCTTCATGCTTACCGTCTCTCGTGAACAAAGTCCCCAAATACACAAACCCATCCACTTGCTCCAACCTCTCTCCATCTACAGCAATTTCACAAACTGTCATACACTCATCTCTTTCAAATACCATCACTTTCGTCTTGCTTACATTCATTTTCATTCCTTTTCTCGCAAATAATCTGTGCATGCTAGTTACCATCTTCTGTAGCTTCTCAGCCGATGACGCTAATAAAACCTGGTCATCGGCGTAGAGTAGACATTTGATAAGCAACCCATTCATTTCCAACCCACATTCATCGTCTTTCAAATCTTGCAAACAACTGTCCAGAAATAGATTAAACAGCCACGGTGACGCTACACATCCCTGTCTAACACCCTTTTCGATGCTGAACCATTCAGTGTAGGACCCGTTTACTCTCACGCAAGCAGAGGAATCCTCGTAGAGAGATTTCAGAGCTTGAATGAGATGGTCGCTCACTCCATATCCGGACAGTACCGACCAAAGTTCATTCCTCACCACTCTGTCATAGGCCTTCTCCAAATCCACGAACGCGCAATAGACCTTTTGACCTTGGGCCAAATATTTTTCGGCTATGCATCGTAAAGAGAAGACCTGATCCGTACATCCCATACCTTTCCTAAATCCCGCTTGTACATCCCATATTTTCTCATCGGTTTCTTGCATTACCCTTTCAATCAACACTTTCGCATATAATTTGCCAACGATGCTGAGTAAGCTAATGCCCCTGTAGTTCTTGCAGTCAAGTTGTGAGCCCTTTCCCTTGTACAGTGGCACGATGACCGCCTTGCACCAATCTTTTGGAACTATGCCGGTATTAAAACATAAGTTGAAAAGGCGATACAACTGACTTGCTACGACGCCTTGCCCAGCCTTCAGCATCTCGACTGAAATTCTATCATACCCCGCTGCCTTTCCTGGTTTCATTCCTTTCAAAGCTTTTACAATTTCATCCATACTAATACTACACTCCTCATGTGGCAGTGCATTATCATTCACTCCTGACGTATTTTCCTCTTCTCTCTCAAACAAACCTTCAAAATATTCCTTCCATCTCCCTAATATGCATTCCTCATCATTCAATAAACTTCCATGCTGGTCTCTAATCGAGGTTAGCTCTGAGGTCTGAGTTTTACCTCTGGCTAGTCGAATGGCTTTCCAGAAAAACTTTATGTTTGCCCGGAAATCCTGAGACAACCTCTGATCCATCTCATCATTCTGTTCATCTTTCTTTCTTTTAACTACCTCCTTTACCAGAACATTCAACCTTTTATAGTTACTTTTCCTTTCACTCACGTCTTCAAGCGTGGCTTTTTGACTTCTTTGGTCAGCTCTTATCGCCAACCAATCTAGCCACGCTTTCTTCTTCTCACTTACTGCCTTTTGTACCTCTTTATCCCACCATACATTCTTCTTCTTCTTCCCTTTGCTCCTTTCTTTCACACCACATACATCCCTGGCTGTACTTACAAGCTTATCTTTAAAACCATTCCATAGTTGATCAATCTCGCATATATCATCTATCTCTCTAAGATTTTCCTTTAGTTTATGAATATACTCATCAGCCACACTTTCCTCTTGCAAATTTTCTACTTTTATTCTCTCCAGAACACTAGTGAATATACGAGGTCGATGCCGCCATCCTTGAAACAGCCCTTTCATTCGGCTCATCACCAGGAAGTGGTCTGTATTTATTCCGGCCCCGCGATACACCCTAGTGTCCAGAACATTCTTCCTCAATCTTTCGTCCACTATCACAAAATCAATCATACTCTTTCTTACGTTCTCCGCCTCACGCGTGTATAAATGAATCCATTTGTGGGCAAACATTGTATTTGTCACAAAAAGATTTCTCTCGAGGCAAATATCTAACAAACTCTCACCATTCTCATTCACTCTCTCGTCACCGTGAGTACCCAGAACCTTTTCAAATCCATCTCGCTTTACCCCTACCCATGCATTAAAATCACCTAACATAATCAACCTTTCATTATCCTTACATCTACTTGTGACATCCCTTAATTCCTCCCAGAACTGTTTTCCCTCTTCCTGGGTCGACTGTGATGTTCTCGTACCCAGGTTTACAGGGGCATATACCCCAACAACAAAGATACGAGTCAGTCCTAATTTCATTCTGACCCATATTAATCTGGGACTCACGCATTCAAATTCATTCACACACTTGGCAATCCTAGCTGAAAGTATGACACCAACCCCCTGACATGCTCTGTCTGAAACGGTCACTCCAGACCAGTACGCTGTATAGGGTCCATGTTTCGTGGTGTCACACCCTTACACAAATAATTAAGGTTAATATTAACCTTATTAACGCTATTAATCATAAGAGTTTAAATCATTTATCCCAATTCCGTTAAGGGGTTCCTATGTGCCAATGACCTTCGATCTCTAACTCTCCGTTTTCGCTTGTTTTTTTATGGCTTATTGTATTAACAATAACGAGGTTTACCGAAATAGTATCTCATATTTCCTTCAAAACTCACTGTTTTCGAGATATACGGTAGCAAACTTTGGCAATTTTAGGCCAATAAACCATTTTTTTGGACGTGACTTTTCTGAAAATAGTTAAAAATAAAAAAATTTAAGAGACGTCACTGAGGAACAGTTATGTGTACATTCCGAATATATAAGTGCATAAACAACATACTGATATCGAAAATAGAGCTTTTTCCGACCATGTTTGAATAAGTCATAAAAAGATAACCAAAGTCGGCTCTTGAAAATGTAGATAAAGGATTGAAGAACCGATTATCGTTGGTACCATAAATTCGCAACTGTATTAAAAAACGTCGTTCAATACACGTGCGGAAATGTCATTCTTCACTCGTCCCGAGTCTTGCCACTCGCCTGCGGCTCGTGGCATCCCTCGGTACTCGTGAAGAAATGACATACTTTCCGCACTAGCATCGAAATGTACTATTGTATGCATTCATATTTATTACACTTTACTGCACAAGTACATACTTATAAATGAAGCAAAAATAATGTATTTTTTTTGTTACAGAAGTGAATTTAAAAACTAGTGTTGAGTAATACCGTTATTGACAATGAACATAACTTATAACCGACATTGCGAATTTAGGAGGAAATTAACGGAAACAGTTCAAGTTTTATGATCAAAGTAGTTAGTGAAACTAGTTTCTACTCGATTCATGTGGGCACGGTACATTTAAGACGAGGTTGAACATTAATTATGAATTGATCGTTTTTGCGTCTGAATTTGGAATGGAATGTATTTTTAGTGAGCAAGTATTCGGACAAAACAACTCGCAATTAAGTTTTTTTTTTATATATTCGTATAACATAAATAGGTACAATTTGTAAATTAGCTACTTTTATGATTGTTTATATGGGGTAATTTCCGAAACTACTTATCAGGTTTAAAAACAAATTTGTCTATTTAAAAAATGTATACGAGTATCTTTAGTAGTTTATGGGGGAAGGAAATAGGCCTTGACGTTTGTGTCCTCTATACGGAAGTCGGTTGCTACTGTCTGTCCTGTGCCACTGTGTGGCTGGAACTCTCCTTCTCTTTCTGACCAGCTATGCAGCGTCAATTCTTTTTTTTATGACATTGGAGGCAAACGAGCAGTCGAATCGCCTGATGGTAAGCGATTAGCGCCGCCCGTGGACACTCGCAACACCAGAGGGGTTGTAAGTGCGTTGCCGGCCTTTAGGATGGGAGTACGCTCTTTCCTTGAAGATTTGAAGGTCGTATCGGTCCGGAATACCGCAGGCGATAAATCATTCCACAGTTTAGCTGTGCGAGGCAGAAAATTTCTTGAGAAAGGCACAGTTAAGGACTGCCAACCATCTAAGTGGTGAGGATGGAATTCTTGTCAAACTATTGAAAATTCATGGTAATTTACGATAAAACATATATTTGAAGTGAAATTAAATGTTTTTCTTAATTTAATATGCTGTGGATCAGCCAAGAACTGCGTTTAATGTCAGACGAATCCACAAAACCCTCAGTTTAAGTCCTAATACTGGGTTAAATTGATTCTAACAAGAACTATTTTACTCCATTCCTACTTCGCACCGTCCGTCAGCAAGTTAATTTCGCTTACTTTCCCCCGAAGAGTTCTAGGATAAGATGCCGAATCCGTATAAAAAATAGACAAGGCAACGCCTGGCGAGTACTATTTTTGAAATATTACCTAATGTTGGTTAATCTCGCACGCAAAAAATTACGAACATATTTTGGTGTAATGAAAACATCGTTAATACATTGGGACTCATTAGAATAGGTTAAATTACAGCTAAGGTTTATAATTATCCTAAAATTTGAGGGTAATTTAAATAAATAAGACATTTGAATAAATAGATCTCTTAGTTTATTATGTTGACCCAAAGATTTATTCTTTTCATTATTTTCTCCTTCTATCTCGTATTTTAGGCTAGTTTTGATGTATACTACCTCCGAATATTTTTTTATCTCATATATAATTATTTTGAGTAGGTAAAATATTATCATTGTAATAAGCATATTTTGGGGAAAAAATACTGGCTCTTTGAGTTTCTTTCTGCGTTTCTTTTCTACAGCTAGCGCTAACACGAAACAGTCGCCTTTTCTATCGTTTAAACAGTTCGCTGTTCCGTTCTACGTATATATAAAAATACATGAAAGCTTACCTTTTCGAAACAAAGGACAGCAAAAAAGTAACTGTCGCTGTGGCAGTTGAAAGACGGGCGCGACAAGCGACGAGAAATGCACTATTAAGAGAGATAATTATCTTTGTTACCGCCGCTACGAATTCTTGCTAAATTAGCCGCTGGACGGTCGGAATGCTTCATTTCAACGGAAATATCTCAGCCACTTCAGGCATTTTCGCGTAGGGGTGTTGGTACATAAATGTAATCTGTTTCGGTCGGGCATTCTTGTATTGTTTACACTTGTATTTGCTGATTAACAGGACTTTTTCGTAATTACGGTTTGTATACGTATATGTATTATTGTATAAATCCTGAACCAACACTTTCTTAGTGTAACACAGCCGTTCCATACTCAACTGCTTGCAGACTTTGTTTGTAGAGAACAGTAAAATACTTTTACCGTCTTACCTCTTTTATTTCGAACTTCGGGCTCAATTTAATTCCCTCATGTTTCATACACCAAAACGGAAATGGCAAAGTTTGAACTCCTCATCTGGGAATATTCTGAATCCTACATTTACATAAGATCATATTCCGTGCACATATTTAAATCGAGCTGAAAGAAAACTTCACGCGGAAAATGTTGGGAGTACGTTTGTTGAATTCTCTATTAGGTGCAAACGGACTCGTTGTCAACAAAAAGGCGCCAGGCAAACCGTTCAAAGGCTACTCAAAAACTTTTTTGTGCTAGTGCACAATCCGGTGAAAACTTGGGCATATGTGGGAAAACCATGAATAGGCAATTCCGGGCATTTCAGATCACGTCCTGTCCTTTGGGTCCCGGCCAAACGGAGACACATAACTTTGATTTGATGCGACTCTTTTCGTATAAACTTTTTGTGAACGGCGAAAAAATACACGGGATAAGTTTTTTTTGAAACAGCGTATTAAGAGCTAAACTTATTCGTTCTAAGCTTTTGTTAGCTTTTATTTACCCGATTAATAATGTTACGGGGATAATTTGAAACTTATTACTCTTTCATTATGGTACTTAGAATTAGTTTGAGTGGTTTTTTCTATTGTGCTAGAAAGTTTCCAACATTGTTTGGAGTTTCATGAAAGCTTTTTTTATTAGTTGGATCTGGGTAAGATTTATTCCTGCCTCGTTAAGAATCGTACAACATTAAATCTCGCTTGAGAGGCCAATGAAGTGACTGTGACAGCAGTTAGAGTACAAGACTGATTTACTTCTCGTGGACATTTTGAATAAAGGTTATACTTAAATTGGAAACATCAGGAGCCGTCATTTATTGCTAACCTGTATAGCCAGTTGTAACACCGTCATCTCGAACTGGTAAAGAGGTTATATGCTCAGAAATAACTACCGTGAAATATACTACCGTAAAATAACGTTTTCCTTTACCTCCTATTTAAGGCGACGCAGCATTAACTGCTATGTCACAGCGACGCGAGCGATAAAGATAAAACAAACCCAACATACCAAGCATTGCATTGATACGATCGCTGGCACACTTCGAATCCATTACAGCGAGAATGGTAGCAGCGTCGACATGCAATAAAAAATAACTCATCCCCCGACTCCTTATGACACAAAGATGCACATAACAATAAATAACCTGTCGTCATTACAACGAAATAAATTTTATACGCAATAATTATTGCATGTTGTAAATTGAAAATGTGGCCATGCGTGGTGTGCGGCTGTTTTTTGTTTCGTATATCGAAATAAAGCCACATAAATAAGACATTGTAGAGAATCATAATCAAAGTTACCTACTAAGTAGCCAAAAATATACGTCTGAAATCTGAACTGAAATATGTACTTGCAGAGTCGTTATCTTTTGGCATTTTAATTTCAGCACCCTCTTTTCGTAGTTGACAGTTATGGTCGATAGTGAGACGGCTCCTCTTTCCCGATGAACCGAGTTTAACTTAGTCTTCAGAGACATTTTATGGCATAGATAGACAACATTGTTAAGTGAATCTTTTATGCAAAGCCACGCTCTAGTAGCGACATTAATGGAGTGAACTCATAGTCGCTAAAACGAACGACGCCTATTAAATTTAATGTCATTTATTATCGCCATAACCCGCTCGATCCATTAATAAACCTTGACAAGTATTGGAAACTTGCGAATTTCTAAAGTCGCTTGATATTTCCAACTTCAATGTCAATTACTCTTTCCGCACATCTCTTTTTACAGTATCGACCTGACACGTATATACGTTTCGCATTCCATACATAAATTTACGCCTGTATTTCCAAAAGAATAGACAGAAAACATGAAATTTTGTGGGCTACTTCTAGCAAATTAATTGCAGGTTTAATGATTTGTGTTTTAAATATTTTGCGTCCGTGCGTGTAGAAAAAGTGCTTCAAACCCAATGAAATCGGGATGCGAAATAAAATATCGCACTCACTGTCAGATTCCACCCTAGAAAATATATTTTAAGTAAAAATCATATCAAAGGTATCAACATATTTTTTTTAAACTTTAAAATAAGGTTTTCTTTGTTTTCACAAATAACATATTGAAACAGCACCAATAACGTTTTAATACGAGCATTGTGGACATCGACACAAAAACTTCATAATAAATATGATCATATGCGACTCTGGCTAATAATTACAAGGTCCTATGTCCACTTTTACTCATTTAAATTTGAACATTGTCATAGCGACACTAAGTCTAATTTTAACAACTATGGAAATGTAACATAGAACAGAACACTGGTATATTGGCCCAAGGAATTGCGTGACGCCAGGTCTTAGTAACGCTCAACTCGCTAAATAAATTGTATGTGTGTGCATTTTTATCCGGCAGATTATAAACTGGAAATAAATATGCGACACGCAAAAAGAAGTGCCCGAATTGGACTTGACGCATGCCCTGTTCGATGCTTTCTTTTTGATAATTCGTTTCATTCAATAAAATTTTATATTTTCGCATTTTTTTTATATACGATTCAACGCTTTGCCTTATGATTTTAATTATAGTAATGAAAGGAATATGTTAATGGTAACAACACTCGCCACTCAACATGATTTGGACATACCCAGGATATCGCTTTTGTTTCATATTCATATCTCTCTCATTACGATGTTGAAATGAAATATGACATGACGGCGACTTAGTTTTTTTAGACTCAATTACAAATTAGTATTATGTCATGTTTTAACAACTCTGCAGACATTTTGCTTAACTACAAAGCACTTGTAGATAAGTATATGTTATTACGTAGCCCATAGTAAAGCAGTAATGTACTGAAGAGTAATGAAGTGGCATCAAAGTTTAGACGTTTAAGAGCTTTAAGATTGATGGTCGAGATTTGGTTGATGCAAGGCTATTCACAACGCGTGTCATCAATCCCTCAGGCAGACCAGTATACGTGTGACCTCCGATGACGCATAGTGGTTCAGAAATCTTGGGATCAGGATAGGCTAATGGCGAATTGTGAGCTGAGTCTGGATGGATTGTGAATCGCACCACAGTTCCTCGAAACCGGTGGGATTACTCGTATTTTTTACTTACACCAGAACAATTTAATTACTAAGTACTCTTTGTTTCTGTTCGCTTATTTCGATTTGTTAATTATGGGAAAAATGGTGTTTTTTTGTAGTTTAAATTATGATAAATTGGCAGAAAAAGAAGCAATGTAGTTGGATCGTGTCCGCCTTTTTTCGGGCTTTGATAAAAGCTCATGCAGTTGCTACGACAGTCACGACAGACAATCAGTCTGCTACTAGCTATTGGCGTGTAATCAGGTTTAAAAAAAGATACTCACATTTTATAATTGTCTAATCTTCTTATTGATTTATAATGATGTCGTGTTATATATTAAGTTCGAGGACTTTAAAGTATTGCAAGTAGAAAGATTGTGATAAAATACGATACCCAGTCTAATATTATTACTATTATACAACTCTAAACATTTAATATATGAACAAGAGAGTCTCTTAGTTATAATAGATTTGAATGTTCGGAAGCATAATAAGACCTAAGAGAGAAGGGACTATAGTAGGTATTAATTATTATTTATGAAAAATGCTCACGAGTAACGGCTGTTGGAAGAAACAGAATGGCAATAAGGTCTGTTCACAAAAAAAAGTGGTCGACATGTTTTTCTAAAAAAATATACAATAAAAAAAAATGTCATTTGTCACTTTGATACTTCGAAAGCGGGAAACATAAGTATTCTTACGGGACTAATTTCAATTTGTAAATTCATAATTATAATAAAATGACCTCCGACAAACTGGACATGCGTAAAAAAATCGTGTCCAATGACAATCAAAATCCTGGAATATCCCAAGTTAAGTTAGCAAAATTATTGAATGTTCCTAAATCAACCGTTCAAAAGGTATTGGCTAATTATCAGTCAAGGTTGACGGTTGAAAGGAAGAAAGTTTCGGGTAGAAAACGCGGTTCTAGGTATTGACAAAAGTAAGGCAAGGAAAGTCATCGAGCACTTTAAGAAGAACCCAACACTTTCAGTCCGGGATGTCGCCAGGAAATGTAAGGTATCGAAGTCGTACGAGTACGTGCAAAAAATTAAACAAAGTGCAGGCTTACGATCTTACAAGGCGTCTACAGTACCTAATCGTGATAATACGAAAGATAAAATTTGTAAAAGTCGGGCTCGAAAATTGTATATAAATTACTTTCCGAAGTTTGGTTGTATTTTAATGGACGATGAGACCTACGTGAAGGCGGATTTTAAACAATTGCCAGGTTTGCAGCTTTACGTCGCAAGTCAACAAGGGAATATAGACAGAAAAATTACAACAAAAAAACTAGATACATTTGCTAAAAAAAATGTAGAGCAGTCAAAAAAGCAATTCATTTGTTACAACTGGCACCATTAACCAAGTCGTTCACATGCAGGAATGTTTGAAAAAACGTTTATTGCCGTTTATAAGAAACCACACCCAGTCCGTCATATTTATGCTAAGTCGGTAATGGATTGGTATAATGAAAGTAATGTCTCTGTTGTACCGAAATTAGCAAATCCTTCAAACTGCCCAGAACTGCGGCCTATAGAGCGTTTCTGGGCAATAATGAAAAGAAAACTAAACAAAAGTGGTAAAATAGCTACAACAGAGCAAAACTTTAAAAAAATGTGGGATCCAACTTGTTAAAAGGTCACCGAAGTAGATGTACAGAAATTGATGGAAGGTGTTAGAAGAAATGTCAGGGCATTTTATCAATATTAATGTGTTGAGCATATCATTGTTTACATGTTCGAGAAAACTAATAAAGCTGTGATATATATATATAATTAAGTTGTTTTCATTATTTTTTAAATCTAATTTGTCTTAAAACGCCGAACACTTTTTTTCGTGGACAGACTTTACGAATTAAAAATAAATGAATAAATTAATGACGTTTGAGATTTATTCGTTTCAAATAGTTTAGTTGGCAATACGTTAGATTGCGCTCCACTCTCATGAATTGAATACCAGTTAAAGATCCACAGTTGTATAATATCACCTTAGTGGCTTTTGTAACGGCTTTGGAAGGGAACAACACTCATCTTATTTAGCACAATTTGTAACCTCTTTTAAGTTATAAGTTCTATAAATTGCACTGATTGGCAGCTAAATGACAGAAGTCCTCCTATAAGAGTTTGAAAACCACAAGTTAAATAGACATAATTAAAAAAGTTAAAATACTGCCCTAACCAATATAAAATAAGTTTATCATTTTAAAAATGCATCTCATATATGCGTTCACAGCATAATGGACCGCAAAGTCGACCCAGATGCATTCGTTAACTCACGCATCCCATCATTTGCAATAAACGACAAGTGACACTCGATTTTATACCGAAGACATGACAATTATCGACACATTGAAGTCAATTTATATCTAAGCTGTACATCATCAAATATAAACTGAATTGCGCCTTTGCGCCAAACAAACCAAACGGTACACTTATTAATTTTCAGTCTAAAAATACTCTCGAAATCCCTTCCAATTCTCGCCAACGAAAAATAAATTCACGAAAATCCCTTTCTAAGAAACTCGTTCTCTATTTTAGCTACGTTGAAGCAGATCATTGGAGATAAATTTTGTAGAAATTTCGCAGAATTTGTAGTGCAAGCAAATATTGGTAAAGTCTGTATTTTAAAATAAAAAAGGTAATATTTTTTATAAACCTTGATTTTTTTTAAGTAGGCTCAATTTGATTATAGGCCTTATATAATTGGATGGGAATCATATTTGTTATTATACTCGCATTCTCACATATTTGCCAATACCACTAGTATTTATAAGAGAGAGTGCACTAGCAAATACGGTTCCGATCTAAATCCAATTCGTCAATAGAGTGTGCTGGAATAAAGCTGCAGATTGAATATTTTTAAACAACTCTAAAGAACCTACGGTCGATAAAGGTACGAATAAATACTTGCGCACGTGTTCTGTTACAATAGGGAGAAAATGTATACAAAATACTTATTTATAGACACATAACATAAAGTACAAAGACGATATTAATTTTTGCTCAACCAATTTTCTGCTACTTTTCGGGTTTGTCGCAATTACGAATAAGCAATCTTACTATCGGACCCGGGTATGTCCTGAAACTATGATCAAGACCACCGGGGTATGGGCAGTAGCATCCCTGGAGTGCGGTGGAGACACTGCGATCGCCAACCCGCATGCCAAGCGTGGCGATTATGGCATTTACCCCCCATGCTCGAGGGAGGCCTATGTCCAGCAGTGGACGTTCTCCGGCTGATATGGATGGTGGACGGTAATCTTAATATGGAATTTTTCATTTTCAGTTCCATAAATCACCTACATATGAGTAAAGGCAATTACATGCTAAACATGCATCTTGATATGTACGCTTGAACCTAATAATTTGCAAAATAGTCTCTAATACCTATTATAGACTAAACATTTTAATCATAATTATTTATGAAGGGGAACTTATCAGTGAAGTACCAGGAAATATTCTTCAATGGACAGGAACCTAGAAGCCCCCGTTCATTCAAAACAGGGCATATCCCAAAACTGGGCTCGAGTGTTTCCTCCTTCAAAATTCTTCGCTTCTTTACTTCGTTGTCAACCTGTTTATATACATATTCTCCTGACGCCTTGGTATCAAAATTTGCCAGAATAAATTATACTCTATCAATGTACTATGTGTAGGACGCTGGGCGTAAGGAGGTGTACTCTTAAAACATCGACCTTAAAGCTTATGTCCGATGTCCGTGTAACCAAATCATCTTTACATTGGAATTACCATTTTTGTGATGCCAGTAAAACTCCGGGCAGTGATTCGTGTAGCATCAAAAATATATTTTAAGTACTTCAGTTGCTAAACATTAAATGTGGCAATTTTAGCACCCATTTGAGCGTTTACTGTCGAGTGCTAACCTTCTAATTGCAAACACCATTACAAGGACGTTATCGCAAAACGCAGTTATGTTCAAGTCTGCATTAAAACTGGTTAACTAAGTGACTTGAAATTACTGATTGCTAGAATAATATTGATAAAACTATCCTGTTAATTACTTATATTGCGAGTAATTCTTAAATCTTTTTTTTTTACTCTGGATAGGTTTGCGCTTGACCACAAATCACCTGATGGTAAGCGATATTGCGGTCACTCTCGTCTTGAAGACCGTAAGGTTGTAGTTTTCAGGGAACAAGGATTCCGGCAAGGAGTTCCACAGCTTGGCTGTTCTCACAATAAAAGAGGAAGCGAAACGCTTCGTGCGAGTTTTTGGAACTGCCACCGTAAAACGATGTCGCCTTGCCGTATTCCTGGTCGTTCGATGGTAGAAGGGGGCGGGGGGTATTATACTGTGCAGTTCCTCAGCACACTCCCCGAAATGCAACCGATAGAAAACCGAAAGACTAGCAACTTTGCGGCGATGTTCTAAACTGTGCAGTCTCGCATTGCAAAGATAGTCTTTTCCTATGAGCTTCTTGGCGCGTTTCTCAAGCTGGTATTTAGCCGATCCATCCCATAGATGCGAACAGTACTCCATGCCTGTGCTTGATATAAAGTAAGCAACTCATTCGGCTTGAAGTACCGTCGCACTTTTGAGAGAATGCCCAGCTTTTTGGCAGCTAACTGAGCCTTAGACTCAATGAAGGAGCCAAAGTTGAGAGTCGGAGACAATGCTACGCCAAGAAGCTCGAGGCGGTCGGTAATCGGCACGGTTACATCTCGGAAAGTAGGGGCCAGATCAAATGGCCTCTTTTTAGCGGAAAACAGACACGCCTGGGTTTTTGCGGCATTGAACCCAACTAGATTGGCATCGCCCCAATCGGAAACTGCCTTGAGAGAAAGGTTCAGACGCTCAACCATGGCTTCTCTGTGAGACTGGATTTCGACCGCACTGGCACGCGCTGTGGATAAATAATCGTATTGATTCTTGATATAACCTCATCTTTACCCATGCTTCCTCTGATCCACGAGAAGGACTGTAGCCTCCACACGGACTCACTGCGAGTTGAGAACTTCGTATAAACCTTTGAATTTCTTCGCGGGATGTATGCAGACTTCCTCGTGACGTTTCCCTTCACAGGAAAGGTTTATGAATGTTATGATAGGTAAATATCAAGTGATATTTCGCACATATGCCAGTTCCGAAAAACACCTCGTAACGTAAGATACGATTCGAACCCGCACCTTCCGTTTCAAAGTCGCATGCCTGAATACTATTTGGCTTACTTACTTTGTACAGTCAGCGTCAAAAGTAGCTACGCATATGAAGGGGTCAAAAGCTCTTATTCCCTTATAATAAAGACTTTAGAACTTTTCAAATGCTTTTGATGCGGGATGTATAGATTTTAGATAAATGAACTACCATTTTTTTCGCAAAAACTGCGATTTCTTTTGCGGCTTTAGTTTTTACATTGTTAGTTTTGTATTATGCACCGAATTTTATATAATCTACTGAAATTTAATGAAACGTAAAGTCAACTGCAGAATAAGACATTGTAATCTTATGTTTAGTCAACTAAATGTCTATAACCGAAGTTTCAGGTTCCGGTTTAAAAAAATGCTACTTAAAAAAAATTCAGCCTCTTTTTTACACCTTCCCAGGGCGAAATTTCAAAACACTAAAATTGATTTTCTTATCCTTTAATGCTAGGTCTATAAACATAGTTTGAAGTGTATCGTTTAAAAATGCTCCCCAAACAAATCTTTGACTCCGTTTTCAGCCCTTCAGAGAGCGAAATATCAAAAATGCTGAAAACAGTTTCCTTTAATTTTAATGCTTAGTCTATTAGGGAAGTTTCTTGCTTAAAAATAATTTAGTTCGCGATACATAATTTCCACCCCTTTTAACCCCCTAAGAAGATGAATATTGAAATAAATTATAGCCTATAGATATATTATTCTGACTAAGCTACAATACCGAAAAGTTACATACATATAGAAGCTACAGGAAGCTCATAAGAAGGCTCATCATCATCATCATGTCAGCCGAAAGACGTCCACTGCTGGACACAGGCCTCCCCCAAAGACTTCCACAATGACCAGTCCTGCGCCACCCGCATTCAGCGGACACCCGCGACCTTCACCAGGTCATCAGTCCACCGTGTGGGGGGCCTGCCCACGCTACGCCTTCCGGTACGTGGTCGCCACTCGAGAACCTTTCCGCCCCAACGGCCATCGGTTCTACGTGCTATATGCCCCGCTCAAAGTCACCCAAAGGGCAATGGAGAGAGCTATGTTGGGAGTTTCTCTGCGTTATCGCATCAGGAATGAAGCCATTCGCAGCAGAACCAAAGTGACCGATATAGCCCTCCGAATCGCTAAACTTAACTGGCAGTGGGCGGGGCACATAGCACGTAGAACCGATGGCCGTTGGGGCGGAAAGGTTCTCGAGTGGGTCGCCACAAGAAGGCGTAGCGTGGGCAGACCCCCCACACGGTGGACTGATGACCTGGTGAAGGTCGCGGGTGTCCGCTGGATGCGGGTGGCGCAGGACCGGTCATTGTGGAAGTCTTTGGGGGAGGCCTATGTCCAGCAGTGGACGTCTTTCGGCTGACTTGATGATGATGATGATGAGTCGTACATCTATCAATCCATCCAAACATTCTCGTTATAATATTATTAGGATTATGGAATTTATGGATATCAGTGATTCCTACAATAAAACATAATAATTGTCTATTTGATTAAAAAAAAATGTAATCGACCGAGTGACATCAAGTGAAGTACTCCATTACAGCTTCGACAAAAATGATTTCGTATGTCCAGATGTCCGGATTTCCGGTTGTTCTCACCAACAGGTCGCATTTCTGAACCGATTATAGTACCATTTTGTGAGCAGGTACGATAATTTTATAACAAAAATTGTCGTGTCAGTTTTTGGAAATATTGAAATATGAAAAAAATATATACCGAGGTCTACAGCTAACAGAGCCACTAGTATTGACAATATGTTATTGCTTACATAAACTTTAGGTACAACGTTACACAACATCAAAAACATGAGCGGAAGCTCCAACCAGCCTTCATAATAATATTGTCTACCGTGGACTACAAACGTAAATAATCTTGCCAATACACAAGACATAAGTTACCGACTTTAGGGAAAGATAAAAGAAACTTCGCTTTGTATGCTTGGGCTCTAAAAACATATTTCACTATGACATGCTGAAAGAATTATTATTACACGCAAGAGTGACATTTATGTGTGGTCAAATGGCACTGTTAATTTACTAAATAGTTTATATAGTTGACGTTTGAATGGGGTACAAATTAGAACGGGAACATTAAAATGTATTAATGTACCGTTATATGTGAAATGTTTAGGGGTAACAAATGGGAGTCCGGGAGGAAACGACAGGTTTAGAGTCGTTGAGATCTTAGAACACATAACTTCCTAAAATTAAAAGATACGAGTATATGGACTTTCCAGTTTAAAATGTATACAAATAGTAAGTCATGCATAACTAGTACACGCATTACAAAGCAGTTGAAGATAATATTAATGAATGGTCATTTATATATGACCAATTACTGACTAAATTTGGTCAAAAAAAAAGCATTAATTTAGCATACTTTTAATCAAAACATGTAATACCTTATTTGAATGGCACGGTATGGCAATCTCAGAGTAGCAACCAAATTAAATGTCATCGAATGCTTAAAAAGGCTCTCAACGGAACACGTAATAAAAAACCAAACACCGAAATTAGTGGTAATAAAAACTGTTTAAAATGTCCCGACATCAGCCAGACTAGGGAACTGACGGTAATTCTGTAATAAACATTTTATTTGTAGCTAAAATTACACACGGACCAATTTAATTGAATTCAGAATTGACATTTAACTGACGCCCCGATAATGACCATGTATTTCGTGAAATACGCAGCTTCCAAATTACGGGCGACTGAACAAGATATCGACGTCAAGTAACGAATACATTCAGAAACCGTTATTTAATTTAAATAAATATAGGCTGTTGGCTTGCTGTTTAACTAAGGCTGGGTTGCACCAAACCGCCTGTAATCGTAAGCGGTGCTCGTTAAAATCTGATTGTACGGAAAGTTTGACAAGTTTCTATGAGGTGACAGCTGCGGGCGCTGTATTTAACGTTGATCGGTCTGTGATCGTAAGTTGGTGCAACTCAGCCTAAGACGGCGCATGTGACGGTACAGGGCAAGAGGAGAGGTAGGGCACAGCGGAACATCATATCGCTCATATACATATGGGGCAGCCCAATTGAGGAAGTACCTCCACCTTACAGAAGATCGCAGCTATAATAACACCAGTGAGTATTAAAGTCACCAGACCTCCCGAGGATGCGCTGTGTTGATAGTGAGGGACCTGCATAATATCTCTAGCTGCCAACACAGCGAGTCCCCAACTCCTCATGTCACTTATGGGTCGGCAACGTGATATTTCTGGAGTCACTAGCGTCCATGGACCCGGGTATGTCCTAAAACTACGACCAAGACCACCGGGGAATGGGCAGCAGCATTCCTTGAGTGCCGTGGAGATACTGCGATCGCCAACCCGCATGCCAAGCGTGGCGATTATGGCATTTACCCCCCATGAAATTGGGGGAGGCCTATGTCCAGCAGTGGACGTCCTAGGGCTGATATGGTGGTGGTGGTAGCGTCCATAGGCTATGGTGTCTGCTTACTATCAGGCAGGCCTTAAGCTTGTTTACCACCGTCATTGTATAAAATAGAGGGGTCAAAGGGTAACGGACCTACCGTTTCAGTGGGCTACATAAATGGTCAACCTATAGTACCCACTTTAAATTTTAATAAGGAACGGCCTTTTGGAATGTTGCGTAATTGTGCGAATGATATGTGTGCAATAAAAGTGACGTTAATGGTCGGTCCCTGTAATTAATCCTCTCGGAAATATATCGCCGCGATATCAACCCGCCTGAGACAGCGTCATAATTGTCTGCGAGTAAAAATATGACAATAAAATGTTATAGTTACGAGATTGTTTCCTGTTTAGCCCCTCTAGCACTACACCGTTCCCGGGTTTTAGCTGCTGTAAAAATCGTGTTACTTCCTTGAAATTGATAAGCGCGTGAAGATTGAATACCTATTTTCAAAGTTATACAGAAAGAGGGACAAAGTTTCCAGGCAGGTAGCCTTTTATTTCAGGAAGGAGAAAAGGTCTCGTAATTTCAGTAGGTATTTCCTAAGGACCAAATTACAAATGTGCTTTTTATTTCCAATATTCAAATAAACTCGGGAGCAGGTTTTTATGGTGTCGTACTTGTTGGCACGGTAAAAATACTTTCGTTGAATATGTTAATTTCAAAGCTACTATTGCTTATTATTGTCTTCTTGAATTCTTTCGGAGTGTACGTGTATAATACAGTGTGTAAATTTTATACGGGCGTATATTGTGATGGAGATTGGACCTAGGGAACCTATTTACATTAATTTCTTTAGGAATTTAGGATTCTTTTTTTGTCTCATACATAATAATTAAGCACGTAATGTATTGCATCCATAATAATTAGCGTACCGATGCGTCATGTCAATATTGAAATTAGTCTGCTTTATTAATTAAGTCAAAAATTCCTATCAAACGAAAAACATCATTGGAAAAAGACAGTTTCTAAAAGTTTATATAACAAATAAAGTAAACAATCTTGTTATTTCAAAATAACTTGGACTGCGTACATTGCTGCTCGGACCGGTTTAAAAAAAATCGTTACTCCAAATTAATAACGCTATTTAACAAAATTATTATCCTATATGAGTCGTATTAATTGATACTACAGGTGGAAAAAGTATACGCCTGTATAAAATTTACATGCTGTATAGTAGGTATTAGTAGTGATTAAATAGAACTTTTTCTTAAGAATACAAATCAATTTAATGGATTAGAATATACTTTGTATATCAGCCTATGAAATACAGTCAGCATTAGAAGTAGCTCACATGAAAGAGTTCAAAAGCTATTATTCCCAAATAATAATGAATTATACGTCTTCGCATGCGTAAATTTCAAATATAAATACAGGGAAAAGAGCAGGATTCGAACCTGCGACACCTGGCATACGCGCTCTAGCCTCTGAGCTATCGGAACAACCAAACTCGTGCACGAAATCCTTCACTAGTTCTCTCTTGCAACGCCTTAGGGAGGCGTTTTTATCCCTTTAATTTGCAATTTGGAATTTTCTGTAGCAGAGCTACTGCTTAATAAAAAAATAGTTCACATGCGTAGCTGACTGTAGGTACCTAATACTGATGAGCAACAAACGTTCCACCAAATAAGCTAATGGCGGAAAGGTAAACAATTATATTATGTACATTGTAGGTACATTTGCATCTGAAACTCCTAATAATCCGCCGCAACTATGTAAATGACCAATTCACAGTGTACCATGCTAACAAGCTGCATATAAAATGTCGTTTGTTAACTCCTTATTATGCGATATGGGCACTTATAATAATATTCTACTAAATGACCCCATATTACAAGGACCTAAGAGAAGACACCAATTTCTGCACCGTGCATTTATAATACTCGTAAGTAACAAAACACCTGGTAATGGCCTGGCTGTATGCGGGTGGGGCAGGACCGGGTCATTGTGGAACTCTTTGGGGGAGGCCTATGTCCAGCAGTGGACGTCCTTCGGCTATGATGATGAATAACAAAACACTAGTGAGCCCAATACCTATGCATAACATACAAAGTAAACCGCCCATATATAAGTATAGGCAACTCTTCGAGTATGCCTTTCGTCCCGGTCTGAGCTAGTCATCCAGGGGTAACCTGCGATCTTTTCCTACTATCGACACTTCTCACACTATTATCTATAGTCTTCGCACACTAGGTATATCAACTCCACACCACTGTGGCACCAACTCAACTCAAACATGTTCGACACGTGTACGACACGTGGACAAATCGTAGACCGTTGAAAGAAATTGTGCTGTATGAAATACAATATAAGATTTATATTTCAATATTTAGCTTTGAATCGAGTGACTGTTGAGTTGTTATAGTGTGCGAAGTGTCCTTTATGCTAACAAATCCATAATCATAGTTATTTTTAAATAATCATATTTAGATAGGTAAGGGTCGCGGGTGTCCACTGGATGCAGGTGGCGCAAGACCAGTCATTGTGGAACTCTTTGGGGGATGCCTTTGTCCAGCAGTGGACGTTCCTCGGCTGACATGATGATGATGAATTATATTTAGATACTTACATTATTCTCAACAAAAATGAAATTCATGAGGGATCAGAGAAAATCGTGAAAGCGGAAATCTTTTGCTCAAGACTCGGTCCCTCGGGAAGCTCTCTGTAATTTCATCTACGATGAAAAGCGAATGAAATAGACCGTGCGTAATCCGATACTATGAACTCTGCCTAATTCTAGCCCTATTTTCGCTGTCATAAATACCTATTTAGATTCACCTTATACCTGCTCTTTTATACTGTTACGATGGCAAACAATCTGCTGGTATGCTAATACTGCAGTCTATGGACGTTTGTGACTCCGGAAGAATCACAAGCGCGTTGCTTGCCCTCTATTGGTTAGAGGATTCGTTGTGTTGGCAGTTAGAGACAAATGCAAGTCCCTCATCTCAATACAACACATCCTCGGGAGCTCCGCGAACCTTACTTACCACCAAGTACACGACACCACAAATCTGCAGAGCTAGTAATTTTTAAGGTTCCGTACCCAAATGGTAAAACGGGACCCTACTCCGCTGTCCGTCTGTCTGTCTATCCGTCTGTCACCAGACTGTATCTCAATGAACACTGTTGAAATCCCCATACAAACAGGTTTTAACGAAAGTAACTTTGCCAAGGACGGATTGAATCAGCCCTACAGAATTAACTACTAACAAAAAAATATTAATAAACATAAAAAATATCTCGGTGTCATTAGAATAAATACCTGCATTTCTGCGTAGAACTGCTGTAGTAAGCCGTTTGCTACAATAATATAATAATTATGTTTAAAATATTTGTGTTTGCTACAATACCTACAAAATTACTTCAATCATAGATATAGCACTGCCAACATCAAATTATTTTCCCCCATTAATCTTCGCGTACCTTAGCATTAAATATAACCAGATAAAAAACCGCACGGTACACGGATCGTGACGGATATGGAACTAAGGTTCAAATCACAGCCGGCAGTATAAGTATACCATTAGCAGTAGCTTGACTTTTCCTTGTGCTTAACAATGAAATTAAAAATTCAAATTAAAAAATTAAAATTCAAAAATTTATTCTGCAAATAGTCCACAAGGGCACTTTTAAAAGTCAATAATAATGAACTTTGGTTAAACATTTTAAACTCTCAATAACAAAAATAATTTCAAAACTACAATGATCAACAAACTTATGTCATTAAATGAAAATAAACTTACGGACATGATCAAAATTTGAAGGTAGTATTTATATTTAATAAAATTTATTTCATACGTCAGAGATGTATATGGTCTCTGAGCGTCCAAATACAATTAATAATTATTATACTTAAGTTCTTAGAGATGTACATGGTCTCTAAGCGTAAAAATTAAAATAAGTATAGAAAATAGCACTATTTTAATATTGTTAGAGATGTATAAGGTCTTTAAGCGTTAATAACAATAAAAATAATCCAAAACAAAATGATGTCTCTTATCAATCCACAATAAAAGAAGCATGAACAGACCGGACTCCACAAACAGCACAGCAATGAATAATCATTTTTTTTACTAGAGAGGCCTAGTGATTTAAATCTTTTTACAGTACATATGGTGCTATATTACCGCACGAGTGCGCTAATCAGCAGATTACGTGCATGTGTCGAAACTTTAAAGAGCCATATGTACTGTAAAACGTTGTACGATACACGTGCGAACAGGTAATCCGCAACTCGTGTCGATTTAAAACACTCCCTTCGGTAGTGTTTCAATTTATCACCACTCGTTACGAATTTCCTGTTCTCTGCACTTGTATCGTAATGTACTATTATAATACATTGAGCTATTTTGTTCTTTATCGACCGAGTGAAACTAAGGTTTCCGTTTCAGCTTCGGCAGTGTACCCGGATTTTCGGGTTTCCGAAATTCCGACTTTTCTCCTACTCCTCTACAGGTTGCATAATTCTCACCCGATTTTCGTGAAGTTTGATAATTATATCGATTTCTTTTTAGAGTTAGATATTGGAAATTTTGCATTTTGATAAAAAAATCGCGAGGTCTACAGGTCACAGAGCCACTAGAATAGAAATGTATCATTCAGAATTCCGAAGTCTAGATATTAATAATTGGATCATGAGATAGAGTACCGATTATAATGTAACTATACAAATTCCGATCACTAACATGCCATTAGCTCATCAATCTCTCTCATAATAGCTCTCGATGCACGAAGTCAGAGGGTCAATCTTTGATGCACATTTCCTATTCTAATTTGACTTCAATGTCCCTAGTGCACTCGTTTCCACGGACGCCAAGATACCTGTGAAAACACATTGTAATGCAAAGCATAAATTCTACATTGGCCTCTATAATAGTAATGACATGCTTCTTATTATTACATGTTTATATGTTAACGTGGCATTATCTATAATGATAGGGAAGATAAACGTTGAAATTGATGTAATTACACACAATATACATTAGCTATTTGTTTTGATGAGTCTAGTTTAATACAGAGGGCCTACCGCGAACCGAAAACGAAGTATCTCCCTCTCTGTCGCTCGAATATGCAAGTGCGACAAAGAGGCAAATATTTCGTTTTCGGTTCGCGGTAGCGCCTCAGCATGTAAGAATTTTGCGTTTTTACCAAAACGTTGGTCAAAAACTTCCAACCGGTCCGTAGTGTTAAACAAGATATGTTTTATATAGTTGTCTCTTTTAATTCTTATAGTTAACCAAGAGGAGTTAGAACGTGACAGATAGTACGATCATTCGGCTGTTAAGGAATTGTCTCCATTTCAAAGCACACCAAAACGTCAAATCCCATGTAATCGAAAAGTCACAAACGTCAGCTCAGTATAATTAGCAGGTATGAAAGCGGAGACACTGACAAGTGAAGACCCGTCAGATATCACTTATCTGTTTCTCTCAAACTTATTGATTAGTGCATTAGTGAGAATAGATCAGATGTACAGAAATAGTTCAACTTAAATGAGCGGATATGCTTTACTCTGATATCTGTGGTCAAAAAGCATACGAAGCTAATATAGTTGGTAAACATGCAGCGTAGCCTTAGAAACGCTGGTGAATCCAGAGAATTCACAAGAGCGTTACGAGCGCTGCATTGATTTGAGGATTCGTTGTGTTGACTGCTGAGACAAATGCAGATCAGTATCACTTTAAAAACAACCCAACTTCGGGAGCTATAGCCAGAGCTTGCTACACCCAATGCAGAATCATTGCATGCTCATAAAATAGCTAATCAATAGTTTTTATTAAGTGTTTGTTATTAGCTTAGTTTTTCAACAAAAAAACTTCAGAATGCCTGTTCGAATATCCCCTCTATAAAATGTTCCATTTGAAAGAAATCCTAGGAATAATCAATTCAAAAAACAAATATCTTCCACGCGTAGCATTTTTCATAAAGTGTCTTGGCATCTGACATAGCCGACACATGAGTAGACCTAAAAACAAAAGAATCAACGATTTTCATTGTAACACGGGTGTGTCGGAAGGTCCAAATAAGTCGATCCTTGGCAAGAAATACCTTATTAACGCTACCTAATATTTGACTTTCATGTCCATTTTAATATGAATTTTAGGCCTTAATCGTTAAGGTTGCTTTTCCGTTTACACGTGAATAAGATGCGGGAGTAAAAGGTGCAGTCGATATCAGAGACTTGGAGGTTTATCATTTGAAGACGGTCACACCGCTGTCAGAAAGTATAATGAGCTGTTATAATCCCCTGAATTTTGATAGTTATGCCAGGCCTTATTTGTTCAATGTATGTAATGGTGTCATGATTATCATTGGCACTTCGAAAAGTCATGGAGCATAAATAATGACGTTTTCTAACTTGAACTGTACTGAGATAGAATAGGTGTTTAGAAATATTTAAAAATGCACGGAACCACTATCTCTGCGTGGTCTACGTACAGATAGCAACGCTAATTTCATTAGCCGAAGCAAGTCGTAAGAAACAAGAACAACACAAAAGCATAGGAAACTCCCAATACCTTAATAACCCCTTTCAACGGAACATAAGTAGGAACAACAACCTCTTTAGCAATACGTAAAGCAAGTTTTTGGCTCGGCCCGATAATGTGGGCCATAAATTGTCTTACAACAAACAACCCACTATCTATCGTACGTAGGCCGGCCCTAGATCGCAGTCAACTTGCCTATCAACCATCTTTTCACAGTTTCCACCCCATTTAACCAGTAACTCTAACATATAGCTTTGCGGCAATATTATCTCTTAACTGGGATATTTATTTGTCTATGTTTACGTGCGAAACATAAAACGTATCAATTATAAATATGTTGTGTCTGCAGTATCTTCGCATTTTGAACCATCTATCTTACGAATTAAATAATAAAACATGAGAGTTAAGTTCTCTCGGGGGATATTTATGTCTTGGCTTTATTCGGGGGTTTACACAACATTTTTTTGTATTAAAATATGCAAAATAAATAGGCTCCATAAAGTATTAGCCATTCAGCCGTCCGTAGTGGATTTGTACGTTTCTTATTAGGTATTTCCTTCAATAAATCCTACATGTCAACATTATTAGTTCTTCCTGTAATGAGGAAGGTCGGTAATCATTCAAACTGATTAGATTGTCAATACATAATTACATCAGCGTTTCAGCCAGCGGCCGCATCTCAATCATCTCCGGTGGCGAAACACATTCATTTTGTTTTCGGCTCGAATTGAAACTTTTGATGTAGGTACGTAATACGTCTCTTAAACGGGAATTTAAAAACCATTATATTTTATGACAAACATTTATTACAGGTTTCGCTACTTTATGACTCTGATGGACAATTTATTGTTGTTGAGGTGTAAAAATATGTTGTGACAAGGTATTTAATACTTGTACCACCATGTTAGCGCATCGCCTCTCAAATTCATAGTCACAATCAATTATGTACAAAGAACATATATACCTACAAGAATACTTAACCAAAATAATATAAATAAAATGAAAACTAACTTAAATCTAAAACAGGTCTTTGAGGCATTGTACCTAGCATGCTGGCGGCATTTTCTCGCTGTATCGTAATGCTGATACTTACTAGGAAGTCGCCAGCTCTTCGTTCACCTGTTACGTCAACCAGACGCTTCGCAATTTCACTAAATAACTTGTGCACGCTGAGACCTCATGGACCAAGCCCCATGGAAGTCTAGACTTTCGACGCCAAAAGGTACAATATTGTACTCTCTGCCGAGGCCCTTGTATGCTTATACTGCACTCCGATACTGTACTTCGATATTTATATTTACATACGTATACTTATTACCTACTGGAAAAAAGGAGATATCACATTTTTCGCAACGCAATATCGTTGGTGTGTGATTACTATATTTACCAAATTTTATTTGCTCTCGAGTGTGTGTAAAGCGGGATATTTATGTCTTGCTTAAACAATTTTAGCAATTTACTGACCCATAAACCGAAATGACGTGGTGACCTAATAAATATTGTCGAAATTTTCGTTAGTCTCTATATCTTGGTATTTTTACCCAAAGGCCTAGTCTAGTTGAGTTGAGCTATTTTATTACGTCCACGTAGATATCTAATACCATACCAGTCCTTCGTAAACATAACCATACGTATTGGATTCCGTTCAGAGCTTCCCGTTTATATTCAGTCCCCATGGGCAAACAACGCATTGTATCTGGCGAGGTTATGCGAAAAATCTTGTAACGTTTCAGGTTATTGGCCCTATAAAAGCTAAAACGCTTCACGTGCTCTTCAGATAACAAATATTTTAGGAGACTGTCATGTCGTTATATCGAGCGTGTAGGTATTTCTAATAATATGCAGAGCTCACGACTCGGCGTTTAGTTCTGTTCGTGCTTGTGATGCATTGCTGTCTGTTCTGACAGTTGCATTTGGACGTTAATCCGACTTATTTACGAAGATTTAGTACAAATAGGACACTGACAGTGGACTCAAGAGTGATTTATTTAGGTGCGGAGTCCAGACACTTTTAAAGGGTATCAAACTAGTATCGCAATGGGCGGGTTATTTCAGCGGTTTTCTTGATTTGTCGCCATACTTATCTCACCCCAAGATGTCTGACGTCGACAAAATGTGAACTTGTCGTCGATTTTATTCGGTACTTTGGACGTAAAAACTCAAGACGAGAGCTTTTAAAATAGGATTAGAAAACCAAACATCGACGATCCATTTTCCTAGAACACTTCAAGTAGTATTAACCCTTTTGAACTGTTTTTACAATCTCCTTGATGGTTGTTTTAAAAGCTTAAACACTCAACGACGCTCAAGGGTTTTCGAACGGCAAGCTTCCAGAAGTATAGAAAATATAACGGAGTAAGTGTGAGTGATGTGCCGGACATGAGAGCGCAGCGTATTGTGCTCCGCGAGTGCCGGTGATGCGGTCACAGGATGCGCGGCGCGAATGATGGAAGAGTCATGGTCGAGCGGCGGCGCGCCGCTGCTGCGCACGCGCTCGCTGCCGCTTGTGTTGGAGCCGAGCGGGCCGCCGGCACGGCAGGCCAAGCTCGACCCACGGCAGCTGCTCACGCTCACGCGCCACTACTACCCGGAGGGCGGCTGGGGCTGGGGCGTGGCCGCGGCGGCGACGCTTGCGCAGATGCTGGCGCACGGCCTGCACCAGGCCGCCGCGGTTATCGCTGTGGAGGCCGTCAGGCGGTTCGGTCCGGAGGTTCAGATGCAAGCAGGTAAAACTCTAACCTTTCATCATTTAAACCATAATTCTTATTGACGCAAAAATCAAACGTACCTGCTTGCTAAAAAGTTTCAACCAAACCAAATCCAAAATTATTATGAATTATGAATTATGAACATCGCATACCGATATGATAGGTGCTTATTACAATTTCCCTAAAAATATAACGGCGGAAAGGTTCTCGAGTGGCGATGACGTACGGGAAGGCGCAGCGTGGATAGGCCCCCCACAAGGTGAACTGATGACTTGGTAAAGGTGGCGGGAGTCCGCTGGATGCTGGTGGCGCAGGACCGGTCATTGCTATTTGGGGAAGGCGTATGGCCAGCAGTGATTCAAAGACGTCAAATTTGCTTAATCTAATAGATTATGAGCTGCTCAATCAGCATTCTTAGTCTTGGCGTTGGTTTTAGGGATACATTGTACACATGAAATGAAGAAATACGAATATAAGCTAGCGAGCAACACATTGATATCATGTAAGTATGTAATATGTTGAGTCAGATGACTTCGTGGCTGTTTTCAAAAGCCTATATAAATTCAGTGAGCCGTAAGTTCCAGCCCACGAGGCGGAGCTAGCTGTCCCGTCATAAGCCTTATCGTGACACTAATGACTTCTGCTGTAGTACTGTAAAAAGGAAGCTGGTTTTCCAATTAAACGAATGCATAATTAATGCAGTGGTTTAATTAAAAAAACGAGTCGTAGTCCCAACCACTGTTCATTAACGAGAATAAAGTTTTTTCTCTTGATTGTGGCGATAAAAATGCACTTTAATTATTACTAACTGATTTATTGCGTTTTTTTGCAATTCCCATAATACACAAATCTTCAAAGTATACTTTGTGCTTTCTAAAAAATTACACTGGACACTTTTTTTATTCAGGAAACAAAACGTATTCCTTTCACATTGGCCTTCTGTTTTGTAACCACATAACCAAACGTCACTTG
The DNA here is from genome assembly GCA_905163555.1 of Notocelia uddmanniana. Taxonomy (NCBI): domain Eukaryota; kingdom Metazoa; phylum Arthropoda; class Insecta; order Lepidoptera; family Tortricidae; genus Notocelia; species Notocelia uddmanniana. Next base: position 13,074,469 of record LR991065.1, read on the forward strand.
TATACATATTTAATGAAAATGCCTATAAACTAGTAAGGAACGGTTTCTAAATATTGATTAGTGACGTTATTCCCTATAATTGATATAGTCTACAGATAAAAATGGATATGTTTTTTGTCTATAGAACAGAAATTTCGGATTTTTAGTCAAGATGAGTAATTTAAAAATTTGTTTCTTCAAGTTTCTTTAACTATTTTTTATGCTACCTATTTGGTATCACAAATTTAGTACCCACGCTTTCACCAACGATATTTTATACACAAATGTGTACTTTATATTTCCACTTCATTGATTCAATCATTTTAAAATCACGGCCCCAGACAATGGAGCCTGAGCTCGACGTTACTGAAAACTCTGTAGCAACACTTTTTGGTCGAAATTTATGAAGTCTTTGCATAATTGAGGACTTTGTAACTTGGAAAATAGTTGAGAGTCTAACAATAAGAATAATTTATTAATGAAAGGTCCATAATGAATACATTGTAGCCCCTTACACACACATTTTTTTATGTCTCATTTCAATTAAATGACTGGTTGGGTAGGTTATATTATACGACCCAGCCAGTCTCAGCACTCTATACTGACCAACTTGTATTTCATTTGTGACTGACCTTTCACTTAGCACCTTCTATTATAATTAGGTTCGGGATGGAGATGAAAAATAGGGTCTCCATTATAGGATTTGAGGCATCAGGAATTGAAACATCTGCCTTACCTATGTTTTAAATCCTTCTGTTGAAAGCATTGAAAAGGTCTGTCGTTTTTAGACACGCTTTACAGTCGGCTCTCAAACTTGTTTATTTGGCATGAACTACCCGTTTCGTGCTAAGCCAAGTTGAAGCCAAGACTTAATATTACGTTGATGACTCGAGGATTTTAATTACTCTCGTATAAGAAGTTTAATTAACGCATCGTGCTTATTAATTTGGTGTCAAAGTTATTTTCCACTTCGCGTGTGCGTGGTTAAAGCTTTTGATTTCATCGCCTTAACGCGCGGGCATTCTTCTTGTTAATGAGTTTTTAAATGTACATTATTAATCTTGTTTACTTTAACGCAAAATTCAATTAATATCATCTGGTTTATAGAAGTACACATCAAACGCTATAGAAGACATCCGTTATAATATTGTCATTTGAATGTTTTAAATTAGGAACATGTTTATACATAAAAATGCCGGTTATTTATACTAATTAGTATGAATTACAATTCAGTGCGTTTTTTCCTACTGCTCAGTTTTACGTGTAGAACTAAAACGGATAATAAATCCATTTTATTTTACGTCAGTATGACAGTTACACACAGACAAAACAAGTAGGTATTATTATGAACAGCATTATGATTTACTAATATACGAGTATATGATTACGGGCCCCTAAACAGCAACGCTGAAGTCAGTAAGACTTCTTTAAAATGGGAGAACTTTCTGTCTGTGACCATTTCATTCTGCTTGAGCGATTAGACACAATGGTTGCCGTAGGTAATTTATTTATCCTCCCTTTTCACTTTGTGTCCCCACAGTTCAGCGCACGGCTCAGCAGACGTTTCATGATGGCCCACGTTCAAATATCTCCCCACATGTAAATACACTCAAGAATGGAGTGAATCTGAATCACGCGCCTTTCAAACTTTGACAATACGCAGGATCATTTTACGTGGAGAAAAATTGGGGACATTTCTCACAAGTTTGTTATTGTACCTACCTATATACGGTTAATGCCACCGGGACAAATTGGGACTTGCAAAGTGGAGTGAATGCAAAAAACTACACATGGCATACTGTAATAAGATAAATTTGCGACACGTTTGTGGCGTCTTCAGTCTTGGAACGTTTTGCAAATTCCTTTAAAGTAAGTAAGTACGGAGTGTACGAATGCGAATTTTCCTTTTGTTGCAAATTTACCGTGAATAGGTAATTTTCAAATGTGAGCGCGCTATATTTCGCCTTTTAGGTTTTATTTTGTGTCGTGCAGAGTTTACATAATGGAATCGGGAGCAACTATAAGTAGGTGTACGGGATTAAGGGTCCTTACCCTTGGATGTCACCGCCATTACCGTTCCTTGATTTATCGTCACCTCTCTTGTAGATGCCATTATTTTTTCCTTGTTACATTTTCCAAGGAATATATTTTAGGGCAGAAAGCTTATAACATTTTAAATACATATCATCGCGCTTGTTTCCCAGAGGGGAAGGCTGAGATCGCGGATTTCCATTTGCTACGATCCTGACATGCAACTTTCGCTTCATGAGCTCTCATAATAGTCGTCATGCACGCTCGGCAATTTAGAGTACTGTAGATTTGGTCTTTCTGAATGTCTCCGATTTGATCGGAGAACGTTCGCCGAGGTCTTCTTCTTCCAACATTTTATGAGATTAATTAAAAATGTTATGTTTTCGTGTTCTAGAAATTCAGTGACCACGCTATTTAAAGCAGGACGTCCGTATGAACTACGACTATATTAATGACTATGACTTTACTTTTCGCTAACCAGTGACTTCCAGAAAAGGAAGTTGTTTATTTTAGTCCTAGTGTATATTGCAATTAGAAAAACCTGTTTCAAAAAATTTCGAAGTTTATTACTGATATCCTTTTCATCATTATATTGCCCCGCGTTCGAATGTATCACAACACCCGTGATCAGTTCGTGACCAATTGAAACGTGTACCAATAATAATCGTTATCATCAGCTTATATATTACGACCCACTGCTTAGCACAGGCCTCCACTAATGGAGAAGTACTGACATACATTTACAGCATTAGTTTATACTCATTGGCGCTATAAACGTGTCGCAAACCAGCTCGTCCCATTCTCGCGTCGTTAATATAACTGTCAATAAATAGGGTTGAGGCGTCCCATGGTCGTCAGAAATCGATTATCCTGCGGGAACAGCATTATCTCCATATCTGGAGACTGTCTTGCCATTGTCAACACTTTGAGTTAAGTAGGGTTGTCAAGCGCACTATTCTGAGTTTGTGCTTTCCGACAACAATTAGTGTTTAAGAAATTTAAAATGTTTCGTACTCAAATCATGACGAAAGTATTGATAATTCCAATAAACTGTTTGAAGAATACGATGTGTTCATTACAGTTTTAGATAGTGAATGACTAAAAATGGCTTCATAATAGTAATGGAGCCATTTTAGGGTTCGGTAGTAAACAAGGAACCCTTGTAATTTTTGCTATGTCCGTGTGTCCGTCCGTCCGTCTGTCCGCGGCCTAGCTCAGTAACCGTTCCTACTAGAAAGCTGTAATTTAGCATAGTAATACTTTCTAGTCTCCTTACTATTTTATTATTTATAGAGTAGCCTATCTATTAGGGTCTTTTCGCTAGACAGACAGCAATCGGTCCGTAAGTACCGCCGTTTTTTAGTGTTTAAACCAATTGATGTGATTTGTAATGAGATATCCCATTGGATAAATGCAATACTCATATGTGACGTTGTGCCAAATTTAGATCGATGATACGAACATTCACTCTTGTCGCTACGACCACGATGAACAAACGATAAATTGTTAAATTATTTACAGTACATATGGTGCTACATTACCGCACACGAGTGCGGTAATCAGCAGATTACGTGCGTATGTCGAAACTTTAAAGAGCCATATGTACTGTAAAACGTTGTACGATACACGTGCAAACAGGTAATTCGCAACTCGTGTCGATTTAAAACACTCCCTTCGGTCGTGTTTTAATTTATCACCACTCGTTGCGAATTTCCTGTTCTCTGCACTTGTATCGTAATGTACTATTATTGACGTTATTGAATTATTTATACTATATTTTAGGTTTAAAATAGCTACAATTGTATATTATATTTTTTTTCCTTTTAAAAATACTATATGTTATTGATAGTTTGACATTTAAATAACATTATTGACATTGTATCGATATTTAGTACCTATTATATATATTATTTTTACTGTCAAAAAATATTTAGTTTTCAATTTAATTTGGTTTTGTCTTATTTATGTTTGTTATTCAAATACACTCTAACGATCTTGGGCATCTATGTAATTTTACTTGATATTTTATAACATAACATGTAAACTTTCAAAAGGACATAAATAAATCTTATCTAATCATTGAATTAATTTGATACGATATAAGTAAACATTAGAATTCATTATGACTGGACAATAATGGGATTCGAATGATAAGGGAATAGAGATAAATTCAATGTTTTTATATAAACGACACATGGAGAAGTCGAAAACTGCTGGCTGATAATGTATGTAAGTAATAATAAAAAAACCTGCCAAGTGCGAGCCAGACCGGCGCATTTAATTTAAAAAATATATCGGTAGTAAAAACGTTAATTAATATCAAGTAGAATTTTGGTCAAGTGAAAGACGGATTTTAGTTTTCCGATACATTTTGAGACCCAGCGCCTGATGAACACAATGATCAACTATTCCCATGGAGGTCCCATACAAAAAAACTTCTCTCTCTCTCTTAAATATTTATTTTATTTTGTTTTTAGTATTTGTTGTTATAGCGGCAACAGAAATACATCATCTGTGAAAATTTCAACTGTCTTTTACTATCACTGTTCATGAAATACAGCCTGGTGACAGACGGACAGACGGACAGACAGACAGACAGACGGACGGACGGCGGAGTCTTTGAAATAGGATCCCGTTTTATACCCTTTGGGTACGGAACCCTAAAAACCAGGCAAATGCAAGTCTGACTCACGTACGAGGGTTCCGGACCGTAATCGCATGATTTATTGCTAATTAAACTATTTTGCTCATGTTCGGGGTAAAACTTAAGCTGAAGCTGAGCTAAGCTCCCGTGACAAAGTGTTTACTAGCGTCTAGGTATCCCATTAAGCTGCATGCTAACGAGACGGATGTATAAGCGCTTTGAAAATTATGTGAATATTATTGTTTTCAGAACTAATAAATAGTGACCGATTGGAGTTTTGGTGTTGACTAGTTTCGACCAAATAAAACTTTCTATCTTTCGTAAGAATTTATTGACGGAAGCTCTAAGGATACGTATGACATGTTAGAGTTAACTGTTCATTCCTATCCATCTTTTTCTAGCAACTGTTGTAAAAAAGCGACCAAGCATATTTTTTTATGTAAGAGAGAGAGAAGACGATATAAGTATATTGAACTTCAAGATTTATACATGCAATTGTAAAGGAAGCTCTCGAAGCTTCCATCCTATGGGCTTCCCGAGAAATTATGTGAATGGGTCAGCAGCTTTCTAGCAGACAGAAGCATAAAGGTCGTAGTTGACGGTGTATGCTCTGACGCCATGTCTGTGAATGCTGGTGTCCCTCAAGGCTGTGTGCTATCACCCACGCTATTCCTTCTGCATATCAATGACATGCTGCAAATCAGCGGCATTCACTGTTGTGCGGATGATAGTACGTGTGATGCCTCTTACACCGGTCGCGCCAATATTTCTCGGGAAAACGTCACTGTGAGCCGAAACAAACTTGTGTCTCAGATTGAGACTTCCCTGGATGAAGTCTCAGAATGGGGTCGACTTAATCTGGTCCGCTTTAACCCTACAAAGACGCAGGTTTGCGCGTTTACTGCGAAAAAGCTTGCGTTTGTCGCATCACCTCGTTTTGAGAGCACTCCCCTAACTGCCACAGCCAATATCGAGATCCTTGGCGTCGACATCTCGAGTGAAGTCCAGTTCCGCGGTCATTTAGAGGGTAAGGCCAAATTAGCCTCGAAAAAGCTCGGTGTGCTAAACAGATCGAGACAGTATTTCACGCCGGCCCATCGCCTACAGCTTTATAAGGCACAGGTCCGCCCACATATGGAATACTGTTCTCATCTTTGGGCAGGGGCACCACAGTACCAGCTTCTCCCTCTGGACCGCATCCAACGGAGAGCGACTCGAATTGTCGGCTGCCAGCGGGTTTCGGAACGGCTTGACTCCTTGGCGCTGCGTAGAAATGTAGCCTCGCTCTGCATTTTCTACCGCATGTATTACGGGGAGTGCTCCGAGGAATTGTTCGGATTAATCCCTGCCGCTTCCTTCCGCCATCGCCCAACGCGACAAAATTTCCATCCTCACCACTTAGATGGTTGGCAGTCCTCAACTGTGCGTTTCTCCAGAAATTTCTTGCCTCGCACAGCTAAACTGTGGAATGAACTGTCGCCTGCGGTATTTCCGGACCGATTCGACCTTCAAACCTTCAAGAAAAGAGCGAGATGGGAATCTTAAAGGCCGGCAACGCACTTACAACCCCTCTGGTGTTGCGAGTGTCCATGGGCGGCGCTAATCGCTTACCATCAGGCGATTCGTCTGCTCGTTTGCCACCTATGTCATAAAAAAAAAAAAAAAAAAAAAAAAAAAGGCTACAGTCTGGCCATCGAAAGTTGAACCCAGTAGTTATTTGATTGGCAACACTTCATTTGATGTCATCACTATGTCAGCTGTCATGTAATGTGACAGTTGCGGTGAAACCGGAGAAGATTGGCGACTGTTCTTTCCAGTTTTCAACGGAAATCATGAATAAAACTATGAAAAGTGAAGTGCGGCGGGTTTTATTCACTATGCTTAGTAAATATACTCAAAAACAAGAAGAACATGAAGCATTGTTTAATCAGAAAATGGGATGTGTACAAGTCGTAACCAGTTTTATAGGTTAGTTTCATTTTAACATTCATGATACTTTTGACGCTTAAATGTAATGTTTAATTTATACTTAGTTGTACGTACTTTTGCAGACAGGAACCAAGCCACACCAAATCTCGATTCAAATGTTTACTACCTTGTTTTACAATTAAGGTTCGATTTTCAAAATAATTAGTTGTGGGGTTGGTTCCCGTTTGCGTTAATAAGGCCGTTGTAGCAACGTTAATATATTATGCTTATTTTGATTGCAGAACGTTTTGCCACTGATAAAGAGGGAGTTCTAGAAGTTTTGGAAAACCTTAAACAACTGAAAAAGTTGGAACAAAAAGAAGTTTTGACTCATAATAAATATTTGCAAGATATTTCTTCACTGACTGGTGGGTAGTGGTTTCAATGTGAAGATTTGTACTGTTTTTACCAATTTAATAACATATCAGTTTGTTCAGTCCCGATTCATGCTCATCTATTTTTGTTACAGAAGTTAGTGTCTCAAGTCTGAAAAGAATAATTAAAGAGGGCCAACAAAGCAGTGGAGTCTTCAGCACACCGGGCAAGAAACGACCTCATCAAGCCACCGTTTCTAACTTAGACAGTTTCGATCTTCAAACAATCAGGAATAAAGTTAACGAGTTTTATGTTGTAAAAAAGCAAATTCCGACTCTAAGGACACTTCTGGCAAATTTGAAAGAAAATATGGGTTTTGTTGGCTGCAGAGAAACATTACGTAAAATATTATTGAGTAATGGTTTTGAATTTAAGCAGAATAAAAATGAGCGTTCTGTGCTCATAGAAAGATATGACATTGCAGCATGGCGTCAAAGATTCTTGAGAACTATAGCTGCTAAACGTGCTGACAACAAACCAATTATATATACTGATGAAACCTATGTACACCAAAATTACAAGCCCAAAAAATCATGGCAGGGACCGTCAACATCCGGGGTAATTGAAAATATTTCTTCAGGTAAAAGATTTATAATTGTTCATGCTGGTTCGGAAAATGGATTTGTGCCCAATGCTCTGTTGACTTTTAGCACTAAGTCAACAAAAGCAGATTATCATCACGATATGAATTCCACAAATTTTAACAGATGGTTACAGGAGAAACTGATTCCGAATTTATCAGGACCCAGCGTGATTGTTTTTGATAATGCTAGTTATCATACTGTTCAAATTAATAAGCCTCCAAACACAAACACACGCAAAGCTGATATTCAAGCCTGGCTCCGTGCAAATTCTGTGAATTTTGAGGAATATTTCTTCAAGGAAGAACTTTTGGTTTTAGTAAACCAACACAAAACAGAACCAATATATGAGGCAGACGAAATTCTCAGAGCTCATGGTCATGAAGTTCTGCGACTCCCACCATACCATTGCGATCTCAACCCGATCGAACTCATTTGGAGTACAGTAAAACGGAAAGTGGGTAGTAAAAATGTTGGTAGACCAGCTAAAGAATTGGAAGAAATTATCAAAGAATGTTTTGACAGCATAACTTCGACAGAATGGAAGAAAATGACTGATCATGTCCTTCATGTCGAAAATCAATATAAGGAAAAGGATGGAATTACAGATCAGATGGAAAGTTTTATGATTAGTGTCCGTGATGGTGACTCTTCCAGTTCAGATGAATCCACAGAAGTGATATCTGGGGCAGAATATTTAGAATCTGAATTTGATTATTCTGAATAATAATTAAAAATAAAATAATTGTAATTATTTGCTGTATTTATTTTACTTACTTTTTTTTACTGATTAATAATGTATTTATTTGATAAATACAAAAAACTTAATTAAATATACATAGTAAGATATGAAATTACGAGTATAATACAAATAAAACATTACAAATAAAAACGCAACCTAAAAATACTACCTATACCTAATGAGATATGTTATTTATTTATTTATTTAACCAACTTACATTAACCCTAATGGCTAAGTGTATTACAAAAAGAACACCGCCTCAAGCAGGTCGACTGCGACAAGGACCCCATTACGCTGGCGGCATTACCTCTCTGAATCGCTATGGAGATGCGTTGCGAGAGGTAAGCACCAACTCTGGGGTCGCCGGTTGTTTGGACCAGCCGCGAAGACAAGGCCATTAAGAAGTTTTTCATATCTGCCGACCAGGGCCCAAACGTATCCACAGCAAGCGCCGAAAAATCGTAATCCTTTAATAAGGAAGAGTATTTTCGGCACTTGTTAATTTGGGCCTGGTCGGCAGCAGCGCCGGCCTGAGAACGGGTGCCCTGAATGTGGGACAGGGCGAAAGTGTCAACGCAAGTTACGTCCCACACCAGGGCTCTGCCTAGTTTCCATGGCACTAATGTAGCCCCGTCAGGACGCTTGCCGTCGTCCCGCGCCAAACCTACAGGTTCGAGAATTGCTAGCACGGAGGGGGTGGCGTGTGAGGCCATGTCTGCCCAGCTGGTCCACATATATACATATATTTTACTTACTTATCGTTTGAGTTCGTGTTACCTTTGTATTCCGAATGTTCTAGTAGAATAAATTACATCATGTCACAGTTAACATTTTTTTCTTACGCTACTATTATGTATCACCCCAAAAAACTATTGTTATGCAATCGTTACTGAGTATATGACATGTTATATTTTTTGCCAGACTATAAACTTATTTGGAAATGAATCAAGGCCATGCATCACATGTAAGTTTTACTTAAATAAATTAGAACGAAGCTATTTGTTAGAAGGAGATAGGTATATTCATCTTTGTCCTTACTTACGTAAGCAAAAAAATATTAAGTACTGAAGAACTAATACAGAAATAATAAAAAGTATCAAAATAATACAATCCTTGTAATCAACGTGTTGCCTGCTACAGATTTTTTGAAATTGCCGCGATTTTGCAGGTTCAACTTTCGATGGCCAGACTCTAATACTAATTATGAAACGGCATATGCCCGGCTCCGGTACGGAGTAATTTTGTGGGGGGTTAGCACGAATATTCAAGATCTGTGCGTACTACAGAAGTAGTGCCTGCACATGCTTTTCAATACACGAACCTGCAGGCCTCATTTTAGAGAAAAACAATTGCTTACTCTTTCATGACTACATAGTATAAAACAAAGTCACTTCCCGCTGTCTGTCCCTATGTATTCTTAAATCATTAAAACTACGCAAAAGATTTTGATGTGGTTTTATTAAATAGATAGAATGATTCAAGAGAAAGGTTTCTATGCATAATACATGCATAATATAGTAGAGGAACTCTGATAATTTTAAAGGTTTCTAATGTGATGTCGTAAATAAACACATTTTTGTGTTTTCATTGCAAACGCTGGCTGAACTTTACGAGATAGATCAAAATAATGTACTACAGTATTGTACAACTTAAAAAGGTCTCAAAAAAGTCCGAAATGGTATATGTCTATCTCTTAGGGATAACTCACAATAACCATTTTAAGTCCTTTTCTTTTTACGAGAAATAATGGCTTATTTACGAAGCGATTTTAAGGAATACGGCATTAATCCTTATCCAACTAAGTACCTTAAATCAATCAATATGGCCCTGTACAGCATGTAATTTAAATGAATATTTTCGAAGATATTACAAATTAAAAATACATGGACATAGCAATTGCGGCGGTACCGGTCAGGTTGTATATATAAGTAAAGAGACATTCTGCAGTTTATTTTTATGTCAGCATTGCATTGGTCGCTGGTCCATCTATATACTAGAGGTTGTATACATGCATTTATTCCACCAAATTAAAGATTCCCCAAGCCGAAGAATTGTTACCCGTCATGAACACAGACTTGGCGTGCCAAAATCAAATTTAATAATAATACATAGAAACAGTCCATATGTTAACATGTGTGTGTCCATATGTGACTTATAAAAATTTACAATAAAATTCGGGAGAGTATTAAAGTTGAGGAAAACACCACCTAACCAAACTTAAGTACATTACGATACAAGTGTAGAGAACAGGAAATTCGCAACGAGTGGCCATAAATTGAAACACAACCGAAGGGAATGTTTTAAGTCGACACGAGTTGCGAATAACCTGTTCGCACGTGTATCGTACAACGTTTTACAGTACATATGGCTCTCTAAAGTTTCGACATATGCACGTAATCTGCTGATTACCGCACTCGTGCGGTAATCTAGCACCATATGTACTGTAAAATCATTTACTTAACAAAAAGGCATATTATACAATTGACGAATTTTTAATGACAATAACATGACATAAAGTATATAAGTTTTAAGCTTTGAATAAATTCATAATGTAAAATGTGTAATGTGAAATTAATTTCGTTTAAACATTAATTATGTTTATGTATCTTTATAAAAATCAATTGTTTATCATGACTTGGGAAGAACGGGTAGGTACCGAACGAAGATTAGATAAGAAAACTACTATAATTAATTGGGCAATGATAAAGTTATAATTACGTTATCACAGTCTTCAAATCGCTAGTCACTAGTCGGTTGTCTACTAACATAAGTCGCAGCCATGAGTTTCTCCGGTAAAGTGGTGCTTGTGACAGGTGCCAGCTCCGGCATCGGAGCGGCCACCGCGATACTGTTCGCGAAGGAAGGCGCGCGTGTCGCAATCGTGGCCCGAAACGAAACTAAGCTCAACAAAGTTGCGCAACAATGTGCACAACAGGGCTCCCAACCCCTCATTATCAAAGCTGACCTCAGCAACGAACAAGAAGCCAGCACAGTTGTTAAAAAAACAGTCGACCACTTTAGTAAACTCGACATTCTAGTAAACAACGCTGGAATCGTAAGGAACGCTTCGGTAGCTGACGCAAATATTCTGAAAACGTTTGATGAAGTCATGAACACAAATCTCCGTTCTATAGTCCAGCTAACCAGTCTTGCTGCGCCACACCTAGTGACCACCAAGGGAAACATAGTGAATGTGTCGAGCATTGCATCAACAAAAGTTATTGGGCTAAATTCGATGGCATATTGCGTGTCAAAGGCCGGCTTGGATCACTACACTCGCTGTGCTGCCTTGGATCTGGCGCCGTCTGGAGTCAGAGTGAACAGCGTCAATCCTGGACCAGTAAAGACAGATATTGCTGAAAATTCTGGTTTCGTGCCCGCAGGAGCTGGTGACGCGGTCTGGGAACAGGCGAAGCATGTTACGGCTTTGGGCAGAGTTGGTGAGCCGGAGGAGATCGCCGACGTCATCGTTTTTCTGGCCAGTGACAAGGCGAGGAGTATCACTGGTTCAGTCTACGTCATTGACAATGGTCAACTTTTAAAGTGAAAACGAGGTGTTTATTTGGTGTTTTAATGATATTTTCGTCTACCTAATTCACTTACTTACTTAATTCACTTTTAACTTTTCATTGCTCATGACTAACTATAAGTCTTACATAATGTAAAACTGGAACTATATGAACTAGATTTTATTTTATCACACACTCTTTTCCGCATTATCATTGGATTAGGAAGGTTAGGAATGAGTAACTTTGTAGTAAAATTGTCGTTAATAATAATTATAGTGTTGTTTATTTGTGTTCAAAGATGAACTATATAGGAAACTAGCATTTGCCCGCGGCTTCGCCCGCGTACTAAGCGAAATTTTTAACCGTCTACAAAAAACAGGTTCGTATGTTTGTCCACGATTATCTCGCGTTTGGCTGAACCGATTTAGATGCGGTCTCCAGAAAAGTAGTTGTTACATTCTGGGGGTTTCGGTAAACGAAGTTTGGTGATTGTGATTCATTAACAGATGAACAGATGAAAAGTCAGTATTCATTCACAGAACCGGCAAACTCTTGAATTTCATTTGATTTTGCCAAAAATAAGGATCGAAAACTATTATCATACATTTCCGAGAGGCCGAAGGGGAAAGGGCCGATGAAATAAAAGCATGTCTGAAATGGCCCTTAGTAAAAGTATCTGTGTACTACAGTAACACCGATAGGTCTGTAAACGACCAAGCAGCGCGCAGCGGTCATAAACTCTGGTCCTTTGAAGTACAGAAATACGGCTAATTCAATATCACGTGTATCATTTATTTTTCCTAAAATTAAATTTATTACGTAGGTTTTGCCAGTTCCCATTGGAGCATCCAAAAAGAAAATTTGGCCTCACTTCCATTCGCACTCCTTACTTCAGTCCGTCTGTTACAACGAAGTTGCTTTTACTGTACCGATTGAATTGCAAATTGGCACAAACTATCAAGAATTTAGAGCGCTCGTGGCCCAGCGGCACCCGCCTACCGAGTGCGGTGTGCGAGGTTAAGCAATGTGGGCGCAGGTCAGTTCTTGGATGGGTGATCGCTTTGAGTGGTTACTAAATGACTCTCGTGCTTTGGAAGGCACGCTAAGCCGTTGATCCCGGCTGCAATCGTTAAGCCAAGTTAGAGGCCTTCGAGCGGCTTGCGAACTTCTAACAGTCAAGTTGCCCACTCACTTGACAAAGGGGGGTTGAAGTTGCACCACGTCCGTAGGGAGTAACCACCGTTACCCTACACGTGACCCCTGGGTGGTGCTAAAAGTGCAACAAAAACTGGCAACCGTACTTGTTGATTTAAATGGAAAAAAATATCGAAACCTCTATGTCGTTTTTAAAAGCAAGTCCATAGATACCCCACACGCCTATATAGTAACATTAAACTTTTTTGATTCATATTAGGGGACCTCTCGGACGCTCAGATATCAATTTTGAAAGAAATCGGGTTGAAATGAAGAAAATCAATATGGCTGCCACTTTTTCCAAATTTTACCTCGGATTTGTATTCGGGGACCTCTCGGACGCTCAGATATCGATTTTGAACGAAATCGGGAGGAAAAAAAAGATAATCAATATGGCCGCCACTTTCACAAATTTTACCTCGGATTCGTATTAAGAGACCTCTCGGACACACAGATATCGATTTTGAACGAAATCGGGACGAAAATGAAGGAAATCAATATGGCCACCACCTTTTCCAAATTTTACCTCGGATTCGTATTAGGGGACCTCTCGGGCACACAGATATCGATTTTGAACGAAATCGGGTTGGAAATGAAGAAAATCAATATGGCTGCCACTTTTTCCAAATTTTACCTCGGATTCGTATTAGGGGACCTCTCGGACGCTCGGATATCGATTTTGAACGAAGTTGGGTTGAAATGAAGAAAATCAATATGGCTGCCACTTTTTCCAAATTTTACCTCGGATTCGTATTCGGGGACCTCTCGGACGCTCAGATATCGATTTTTAACGGAATGAGGAAGAAGATGAAAAAATCAATATTGCTGCGACTTTTTCCAAATTTTACCTCGGATTCGTATTAAGAGACATCTCGGACGCTCAGATTTCTATTTTGAATGAAATCGGGACGGAAATGAAGAAAATCAATATTGCCGCCACTTTTTTCAAATTTTACCTCGGTGTCGTATTTGGGGACCTCTCGGACGCTCAGATATCGATTTTGAACGAAATCGGGACAAATATGAAGAAAAGCAATATGGCCGCCACTTTTGCCAAATTTTACCTAGGAGTCGTATTAAGAGTCCTCTCGGACGAAATATCGATTTTTGTCGAAATCGTATCGGGCGGCACTAATTAATAAAACCACTTACAATACATTGACTCAAGAAAGGTCGTATCTTCATAGGGAATTCACGGCACTTCATGCGCCTTTAGACCTTATAAGGAACCTATGCCAAAAAATCACACCCATATTAATATTTAGACATTCTAACCCCCTCGGACCCCAACAAAGGGGATGGTATTTCACGTCCTCCACGTGGGATTTTAAAATTATTGTTGTTTTCGTAATCAGCGACCCGATAAACCATAAAAACCACATTCATATCGATTTTCAGAATTTGTCACCAACTTTCCCCCTTTTAGGGGTTGATTTCTCAAAAACCCTGAAACACATGTTTACTGATTTATCGTTAGAAATACTCCTGTGAAGTCTCGAATAAAATAATCTAACTAATCTTGATTTCCTATACAAACTTCGGACCCCCAATTCACCCCCTTAGGGGTTGAATTTTGAAAAATACTTTCTTATTGCACCTCAAGACCTTATATAGAACCTACATACTAAATTTGGAATCTCTAGAACCAGCAGTTTGCGCTGTGCGTTGATATGTTGGTCACTCAGTCAGTCAGTTATTTCTTGCAATTTGGCACAAACTTTCAAAAGTTTTCATGTCCACAATATTTAATTTTAAAACCGATGCCATTTTCGTAATTAATGTCCCAAAAAACCATAAAAACGACACCCATATTAATATTTAGACATTTCATCCCCCTCGCACCCCAACAGGAGGGGATGGTATTTCACGTTCTCCACGTGGGATTTTAAAATCCTTGTTATTTTCGTTATCAGCGACCTAATAAACCATAAAAACAATACCCATGTCGATTATCAGAATTTGTCACCACATTTCCCCCTCTTAGGGGTTGATTTTTCAAAAAACCTGAATCACGTGTTTACTCATTTATCGTTAGAAATACTCGTGTGAAGTTTCGCATAAAATAGTCCAGCTAATCTTGTTTCCCCATACAAACTTCGGACCCCCATTTCACCCCCTTAGGGGTTGAATTTTGAAAAATCCTTTCTTAGTGCACCCCTAGACCTTATAAGGAACCTACGTGCCAAATTTGGAATCTCTAGGACCAGCGGTTTGGGCTGTGCGTTGATATGTCAGTCAGTCAGTCAGTCAGTCAGTCAGTCAGTCAGTCAGTCAGTCAGTCAGTTTCTTCTTTTATATATTTAGATAGTAAAACAAATAATAAAACATTAATAAATAATAAAATAAGAAAACATTTTCTATTATTTTTTTTTTATTATCTCCAAACATGTTAATTTTTGGGCATTTCGTATGAGAGGTTTATCTTGTGTAGTTTAGTTGATATAGTCACCTTCTGTCTCTATCACCAGATGAGCTCCGTGGTAGGTACCATAATATTGAATTTTCACCTAACTTACATAAGTATGCCAAATTTCAGCTCAATACCGGCCAGTGGCGAAAATGAAAGGTATGTAAATATCATACGAACAGTGCTAATTAGGCCGTTAAAAATTATATAGAGGTTTCTAATATATTTTTTTTCATTTAAGTCAACCATTGGTTAGATATTAGCTGTCAAAGTCATAAAAAGTTCCCCCCTACCCCTTCTAATTTCCAAACTATGTTGTTTAAAATTATGTAATACGATTTTTGGTTTCAACAAGATAAGTCTATCGGTTCTTTAGTTATCGCTGAAAAACTGTTTTGCCCAAACAAAAGGATGTAAGTGCCGTGAGTTCCTTATGACGTTGAAGATACGACCTTTTTGATTCAATGTAATGTATAGTGGTATAAACGTGGACTAGTAGGTATCGATAGGCCGATTTTTTTAAATAATTATCTCACAATGAAAATATTATCATTTTATACTTATTCTCTGAATAAAAATAATAACATTTATTGCAACAATGTACTAAAAGCTAAGATACAATGTACCCAAGAAGGGTATTAGCAACAATCCCATTTTTAAAGATATATAAAAATAAAAACAGGTCTTATAACTAGGTACAATATCTTACCTACCTAATTTAATATTATACGTAGGACATACTCATTTGTAAAATGAATAACAACATAATTATAAACTCGTTTCTTCCATAAACTCAGCTTCCATGAACAAACCTACCATTTTTGTAATCATAATGGATCAGCATTTTGAGATGTATCCATCTATTATCATATTGTTTTCAAAACTATTTGCTAGCGAGCTAACGAGTTTCCGGATTCGGCTAATGTCGGGTAAAATATAACTTTGTATTTATTAAAATGATTTCGGAGTAACTTTAATATTCATTTACTCTATTTTTTCCTGTATATATGCACTTGTATTTCAAACTTGTTCATCATGAGTAGCCAAAAAATGCAGTACTTATCGAAAGAAGGCTAGATAAGTGAACTGTTATCATGAATTGAGCAATGGCAAAGGTATAAATGCACAATCAAAGTCTTCAATTCGCTAGTAACTAATCGGTCTACTAACATATTCACAGCCATGAGTTTCTCCGGTAAAGTGGTGCTTGTGACAGGTGCTAGCTCCGGCATCGGAGCGGCCACCGCCATACTGTTCGCGAAGGAAGGCGCGCGCGTCGCAATCGTGGCCCGAAACGAAACTAAGCTCAACAACGTCGCGCAGCTGTGTGCACAACAGGGCTCCCAACCTCTCATCATCAAAGCTGACCTAAGCAACGAAAAAGAAGCAAGCACAGTTGTTAAAAAAACGGTTGACCACTTTGGTAAACTCGACGTTCTAGTAAACAACGCTGGAATTTCAAGAAGGGGTTCGGTAGCTGACGCAAATGTTTTGAACATCTTCGATGAAGTCATGAATACAAATCTACGTTCTATTGTCCAGCTTGTCAGTCTTGCTGTGCCACACCTAGTGACCACCAAAGGAAACATAGTGAATGTTTCGAGCATTGCATCAACAAAAGTTATCGGGCTAAATTCGATGGCATATTGCGTGTCAAAAGCTGGCTTAGATCACTACACTCGCTGTGCTGCTTTGGATCTGGCGCAGTTTGGAGTAAGAGTGAACAGCGTCAACCCTGGACCAGTGAAGACAGATATTATTGAAAATTCTGGTAACGCGCCCGTCGGAGCTAGTGACGAGTTCTGGGAAAAGGCGAAGGATATTACGGCGTTGGGCAGAATTGGCGATCCAGAAGAGATCGCGGACGTCATCGCTTTTCTGGCCAGCGACAAGGCGAAGAGCATCACTGGCTCAGTCTACGTCAGTGACAATGGTATGCTGTTAAAGTGAAAACGAGGTGTTTATGTACTGAATTTTATGATGTTTTCGTCTACTTAATAAACGTATATACCTGATACTTGATTTTATAATTTATCGATAGCCATCTTAAGATAAGATATTCCTTGAAAATAACATTTGCTATCGTATTTAAATACATTTTCATTAAATATTTGTATAATATAATAATAAATTGAGGATATGTTCAAAAGCAGTGAAAACGAATACATTGTGCATAAAAATTGGACAAGAACTTTTCATTGCTCAGGACTAACTATGCTTAAATAATAATAATAATAATAATAAATTCTTTATTTTCATAAGAAACACGTAGCATATGATGTAGAGGATGGAACCGCCCGGTAAGCAATAATTGCCTGTATTGGGAGGCACCACTCTTCCATAGGTTTATGAGTAGATAGACAGAATTGTTTACTTAATTCTAAAACATACTTTATATAATACTATTTAAATATTTAAATATTTAATATATGCTATAACTTTACTTATTTGCTTACGCGTGTGTGTGTGTTTGTGTGTGTGTGTGTGTGTGTGTGTGTGTGCGTGTGTGGCGTGTGTGTGTGTGTGTAAATGTGTTTTTGTGTGTGTGTGTGTGTGTGTGTGTGTGTGTGTGTGTGTGTGTGTGCGTGATATGTTTGTAAGTGCGTATCCCTAGTACGCCGATCTTAGCAGCTTCTCGGTATCCTCATACGATTTAGTTTTTAGCCACTTAGAAAGATGTGATTTACAGTCGTAGTATAGTTTCGAGTGAATGTCTAGTTCTCTGTTTATTTTGTTATAGAGGTAGGAAGACTTTGCATTAAACTGTGATCTTGCAAATTGTGTTCTTGTCGGTAAAGTCTCCGCCACGTTAGCCATTTTTCTTTTCTTTTTATAATTAGGATTGTAAGATATTAATCTGTGTTTTTTTTAGTATTATTTGCAGGACATATAGTTTCCTTACCGAAAGAAGGTCACTAGTTTTATATAACAATTCAGTGGGATATCTGATCTTTTTGAAATACATGACCTTTATAAGTGCGCGCTGCGCCCTTTCAAGATAAATGAAACGGCTCTTTGATGCACCTCCCCAAACTGGTATGCAGTACACCAAGACAGATTGCACCAGAGATATATATATTTCGTTTAAAATGTTGCGAGAATTTGTGTTCGTTTTACTTGGTACAATGTGCCTAAGCGACTTGAAGATCCATATCAGCTTTCTGACTCTACTGATTACCTTGTCAAGGTGAGAATACCAATTCAAATGCTCATCAAGTTGTACACCCAGATATTTGGATTCCGCCACTTTTTCAATTTTCGGACAGTTACATGTATAGGAGTTAGATTGCTGGCATGAGTGGAATGAATGGAATTATTACTTATGTAGGACTAGAACTTTATGAGGGCCATACACATTAGACAGTTGAAACAACTAAAGTCGTCTGTGGTCAACAATTAATGGCTTATGTGCATAAATTACGTTTTTATTACATGTATTTATAGAAACAGAGATGCTGTTTACGCGGATTGTGAGTCCATCCAAAAATTGGATTTTCTAGCTTGTGAGTCCATCCAAAAATTGGGTTTTCTAGCTCTTAACTTCCTTCCTGTGGACATATCAAAATATGTCCACAGGAAAGATGCCAACGTACAATTCTGTATGATATTTGTGCTGCCGTTGTCAAATTCTTCACTACAATTTTTTTATGTATTAGGTAGTTTTATATTGAGAATAGGTTCAAACGCAGTGACAACGAATGGATTTTGCATAACAATTATATACGAACTTTTCATTACTCAAAACCAACTATACTCATGGAAGACTAGAACGCTATGAACTGGATTTAATTGTACTCACACTCGTTAACCGCATTATTAGGTATGTAGTTATGAGGTTAGGAAGGTTAGGAATGAATTTACTTTGTAGCGAAATGCCTCTCAGTCGTTAAGGTGGTAATTATACATAGTTTTGTTTATTTGTGTTTTAAGATGAACTACAATAACAGTAATGAAAATTTGATAAAGTAAAAATACACAATTTGTAGAGGTTTTTTGTAAACTAAACATATTACTCTTAGGGGTTATGCCCGGTTGTACCTTTTTCTATTTTTAGGATCAGCCAATTTCGGGCTTTCTGACTTGAAATCTTCAGCACTACTGATTCTATTCTGATAAGAAAAATGCTCAATGTTCCCTATGATTTTACGTGTCCGTTTTAAAACGTCATAAATGTATTTTTTAAATAAAAATAAATAAATATGAGGGAAAATCTTACACCAATCGACCTAGTGTCAAACTAAGCAAAACTTGTACTATGGGTACTAAACGACGATATACACACTTATATATTAGATAAATACATAGGTAACATCCAAGACTCAGGAACAATATTCGTGGTAAATGCACAAATAATGCCCTGACCGGACATTTTTTCCCAAATGCCGAGTAAGGCAACTTCCTGACTTGGCGGGGCGGGAGCGATATATCATAGGTATTTTGTTCTTTGACGTGAGCTTACTGATGTGAGATTTCCTCACTTGACGAAATACTGTCAGTATTACGTTTGCACAGTAGTAATACCATGCGCAGAAGTGGGGCAGTACTGCATTAGTATCGGTTGACACTGACAGCTGACAGATTTCTCATATCGTACCGCCCCCGCACCGACAAATCAGGAAGGTGCCTAAACTGAGCAATGTACTGACGTAAGTCTACAAATTGACAAGATATTTCCAAGCCGATTTTGTATCTGGCAAAATTTTAACCGATCGAGCGAAGCGAGCGAAGCGAGCGAAGCGTCTCCGTTACAGCTTTTGACAAAAATTCTTTCGTATGTCTGTCCAGATGTTCTCCTCTTCAGGTCTCATTTCTCATCAGAAATGTTATATAGATTTTTTATGTCAAGTCAGTTTTTGGAAATTTTGTAATTTGAAAAAATGTACAAAATTGTATCGTATGTATGTCCAAATATTCTCCTCTACAGGTCGTATTTCTCATCAGAAATGTTATATAGATTTTTTTTTGTCGACATAGTTTTTGGAAATTTTGAAATTTGAAAAAAAAAATCGCGAGGTCTATAGCTCACAGAGCCACTAGTATATGCTATGTTAACTTGTCGAGTTCGGAACTTAAACTTGCAAAACTTGTGAATCGTGGCACAATTATGTACTTAAAATTCCCTCGATAGAAAATCGTTTCCCCAATTCGGAATGGGCATAACTCGGCTCAATGTTTGTTTGCTACTTTTCTTGCTTGGTTATTTTCATAATTCGCTCCCAATACTGTAACGTCAGCTTTTTCCGAGAAGATCAGATAAAGTCCATCATTAATTTCACGCCTTTGACACGCATGTCGGTGCGCCGGACCTTATTTTAAACATCAATCTTCGCCTTGCCATATTTGGTCCGTGAAATCATTTTGGCTAAATTAATATTGCATCATGAACACTCCGGGCAGCTGAATACATTGACGATAGATTCAACTATCAACGTATGGAAAAACTATTTTTATGATATGAACGTTGATATATGTCCATAGTTAGATACTCTTTATGTATTTTATTACTTTATGTCCATATATAATATATGTAACTAGATAATTCTATACTGCGCATACAAAGAGTCTATCACAAACTGATATTTATTTAACTTGCAAAGTTATTTTTGTACAAGTATATTAGTGTTCATTACACAAATAGTCATCAACCTCCACGCAACAATTATGTGTGCGGGAAGTTCTCTTTTTTAGAGAAATGTGCCTGACAATGTATTCATCGAAGGACAAAAAGCCTTTCTTCCTTAAATAAAATCACACAGGAGTAAAGTGAAATGCGAATGAGCCTTTTTCGTGAATTTTAATTTAGTTAGTTACCTAACGGTTCTAAGGGGTCGTCACGAAACTGACCATTACTGTCATATGTCTACGGTTCATCATAAAACTGACAGTTATAAAACGTGATTTAAATACTTAAATCACGTTTTTTAACTGTCAGTGCTGTACATGCGTACAGCATAAGTTGCGTTAACATACAGGTAAGTGTGCACAAAATCCCCAAATATAAAATTATACTTACGTATTTTTTGCGGTATAGGCGTACTCTATAAATAACATCACAGCAGCAGTCTTTAAATATTAAACAAGCGTACACTCATGTGTAAGATTGCGCACAATTTTTATTTTTCTTGCTACTTTGGTTTCGTTGTTAGAATTCTAGCTCTCCCGTAACAAGAAATTCATGACAAATCTTCTACCGCGAACGCTCGCTTCGTATAAATCCCTAACACTCGAATCAAGCAAGAAGTGAAGACATCTGGTAGATTTTCTATTATAGCCCAGATGATACAGTGTGAACGCATCATTAAAGGCTTAGGTCTGCTGCCGACAGCCGCCCCTGCCAATCATCCCAATCGTTTATTAGCATCGACCCGCAAACCACACATTTATCATCTCCAGGACGTTTAATATGTTTCGCCTCAGTGACACACGTCAGCTCCGTGATAACGGCGGATTCACGATGATAACAACCTTATTTTTAGAGTTCCCTACTTCAAAAATTTCGTAGAAACCCTTATAGGATCACTTTGTTGTAAACTGTCTGTGTCTGTCTGTCCATCTGTCAAGATCCTTTTTATCAGGAACAGGCGGCGTTGAAATTAAAAACAAATAGTCAGCTCTGCGAATCCTTCGAACTTGAAAAAAACAAACTTCGAAGTTAACGCAATATCAAAAGATATGTACACGTTTATGCCGTATACTGTCGCATATTTTGATATTTGCAAGGTATTCAAAACCTATAGGGTTCTTCCCGTTGACGTAGTGTCATTAAGACATTTTGCAAGAAGCAAGGTTCGAAGGAATAATTCCGGACGAAACCTTCGTCAGCGAGTCCAACTCGGACTTAACCGGTTAGTATTTTATTTTTTAACCAATTAAACCCGCATTTTAGGGTTCCGTAAATGGCTTGCTACTGCTGAATCTAGGTAACACAGGTATATACTCGTACAAATAATGAATTGAAAAAGAAAATTATCACAGCTAAGTAGACATGCTAGCCTAGAAACGTACGTGGAAAACCAAACTTACGTAAAATTTCCATTGAAGTGAATTAAGCACAATGGATAAATGTTTTGGGAACTTTTAAGTTCGCATAAAGTAACGGGTAGGCAACTACGGAACCCTACATTACGCTTGGCCCGACGCGCACTTGGCTGCGTTTTTAGGTTTAGGTATGAGAAGATTTATTATGGCGCTGTATTAAAATTCACCGCAATGCCCGCAATAAATTTTGTACTTAAAGAGATTACAATAAAGCGGGTTTAGGTTAAATTTTTCATAACCTTAATTGAATTTGGATGGTTTCTCGAACTTAATCAGAACTAGAAAGCCAGGAACAGGAACTAATAACATTACTTGTATTAGAAGCGTCAAATAAATCACAGTGAATCCTCAATTATTAAGGCTTAGCCTCTGAGGTTACGGAATTGGATGTATTCCAATCTCGTTATCAGATGCTTGAAGAATCTTATTGATAGGAAAGGTTAAGGTCACCGTTCCTTTTGGGGGGAAAAAAAAAAATTCCGAGTGTTCTTTTACGATGAAGGTGCTTGACGCTTCACATAAAATCACTAATATTATTTATAAAAAGTATTACCGTAAAATGGGGCGAGTAGGGTCAAAACTGAAATTCAAATCAAGATAACATTTTATTTTTACATATGAAAACTGAATGGTGTGTATAATAATTGTTCCGGACGTTTGTATTTTTGTTTTTATTTTATTTTGGGTAGTTCCATTTCATGACATTGACGGTAAAGAGGAAAACCCACCTCACCCCGTAGTGCCTCGTATTTAGGGTGAGAGGGGTTTTCATACAAAGGTGATTTTGGAAGATTGTTGGATCGGGTTTTTTTATTATGCGTATTGCTACCATTTTAAATTGGAATACATTATTTTTGTAGCAGTAGCCTTAAAATCCCTTCTCACCCCCCTCTCAAACCTTCTCTCCCCATTCATAACCCACCTCTCCCCGCGAAACCTACTCACCCCGTTTTACGGTAAGTAGTTTCAAGGACCAGAAAAACCAATTTTCTTAACGTATAGAGCCATGGAAAAACTAACTCGTTACTAACTGAAATAAAACTTATTAACAAGGAAATGTTTCCAACTTCTGCTCAGCTGTAATACGGTCTCTTGGTTAGTTGAGAAACTGCATTGAAATATTGTTAACAACTTTATTTTCCTTCAAACGTACTGTAACATTCCAGACGATCGCGTTTGAAAATAACAATAGTTTATTATTGCAATATTTTGCCGTGAAAAATAAACGGAGCACTAACAGTAAACAAAAAGGTTGTCAACGCCATCTGTACGAGTACGCCGTTATGCCGAAGGCCGACTGTCATCTTTTTATTTTCTCCATAAAGAGCAACTGTCACATAAAAATTGTAAATTCGCTTTAAAGTAAACAAAAGAACGTACGATTTGTTTCTCAACACTGCGATGTAACTTTTAAGAAATGTTTTCGAGATAGCTGAGTATGACTCAAATACAAACTGTGTCGTCGATCGCACGACAACATTTCAAGTCTAAATTTAATTAATTTCACGTACACTTTATTTACAAAAACTAACAAGATGTTCAATCTACACACAAGATCTTGCTGAAATAAAAGAAAGTCAAGTACCTTTTTGCATACAAATAAACACTTTTATCCTGCTAAATACGTAAGCAATAGTACAATTAAGAACTCGTAGCACGTATTCCATTCCATTTTGCCAAACTATATCGACGCAGCTTGGTAGATATGAGTCGATAAAAGGACAGACAATTTACCACTTACTAAATGTTGAGGCAGCAGAATTTCTTTATTTCGTTTCGATTGAGAATGAAAACTCTCCATTTATGTACGCATTGAAAGACTAGGGTGTCCAAGCTGGAGTAGAAGATAACATTTATTGGAGTTAAAATTTATTAAATTAGGTTAGTCATTATGATACGTTTTATTTGTAATTATCTATCGGAATGAAATGTTTAGCTAATAACTAACAGTACCGCGTACTTATACATGAGTATGTTTCTCTTTTTTTATCCGATTGTTGAATAAAAAACCCTCTTGTTAAATAAGTGTGTTGTATAATAAGTAAAATCTACGATATAAAACAACAGTTGGTGCCCCTACACTGAAAATAAAGCCAGCTCTTATTTATATCCTAACATTGGTTTTACTCTTATCCGTCCAGTTTCATAAAGTCTCGTTTTCAAATTTCTTTTTAAGGGAATACGTAGACGCTTCGAAACAACTTTATGGATATGGCCGTTTCTACTTTACGAGTCTATCGGAATCGCAAGCGATGTGAAATCTTTAAAAACACAATCACCATAAAGCTACGTATATGATAATGGTATTGAGGCCAATAAGTAAATGTGAGCTAAAAAAACTCACAAATACAGCAACAATAAATAAAATGGTTAAAGATCAGGCTTGATATTTCAGTACGGTTTTTATTTACTTTGTTCGCAGTTCACAAGTGAATACTTCTCCCATTCACGTGCATAACGACTATAGACGTCGCCACATAAGGCTTAATTAGGATTTAATTGAAATACCTCGCGTGAATGGAACTTTCTTTAGACTATCAACAAAATCTATTTTTAGCGAAATCGGTATTTTGCTTGTCAGACATTGTCCTGCAAAGTTATAATTAGATTTGGAATTAATCAAAACTTCGGAAACTAATACAAAAAATTGTGTAATTCTGTGTGTGTGTGTAAGAATTTAATACTCGTACCTATCACTTTGACAACCAAGTTTCTTTCATAACATCAGCCGTTTAAGATTTACGAGGCAGACGAGAGACGAGACAAACAAGCTTAGACGAAATCATCAATCCACGGTATACGGCCCGATCTATTCCCAGATGTGTGGCTGAAGCGTCTAGTTAAAATGTCGACGAACTTCTAAAGGATTCCGAAGTTTTTCAATAGCGATGTTTGTCAGACAGGGTCCGAACTAAACTGAAGTATCTATTCATTTATGAGCGAAGTTAAGGCCTGGGCATGCGAATGTACCTATGTGCTATAGCAGTCAGAAAAATCGGTTTTTAAAGTGCTATTTTAGTTCTTGAGAATCTTCACAGTAATATTTCTACACATTAATTAAAAGCATATCCTCCATACAGTCTGATAAAAAGGTAATTTTATGACAGCTTAGCGGCCACAAGGCTCTATTAAAATTAAACAAACAACATTTCCAATTAAAATGTATATTGAACCATTGGTAATGTTATTACTAAAATTTGTTTTTAAAGATTTACAAATACCATGTCAAAAAAAATTACAGTTTTCAACTTGAAATTCACTACTGCTTCTAAACTAGATTAGGATAACTATCAAAACGTCACCTGATATTTTGGCAGTTCTTTCAGGAAAGAAACCAAAATACATGAACTAAAGTTTCATTGTATTTGAAGATTGATAAATGAATAATATAAATATATAATATTTCCAAACCTATCTGCATACCGATTTTCACAAGATTCCGTGATTAACGAAAATTTTAGGGTGACCTTAAACTCAACGTTTTCATGTAGTTTATTCTGTTGACAGGACTCTGCAATCTAGTGTAATCCATCTGTTAGACGCTATCTCCCAGACAATACTCTCAGTTTCTCACAAGTAATAGCGTTTACTTGGCGAAACCCTCCCGGACTCTTGTTTAACTAATTAATTAGATTCATGAGTTTACTAATTTGGTAAACGTGATTCAGTTTCTTGGTTTAATTACGCAGATTTGTTACAATTTATACGAGGTATTAGCACGCGCGGTAAAACAGAATTAATATTAATTTCTGTAATATAAGAAGCAGTTTCATTGACGGTTCTTTGAAGTTAACTTTGATAATGTAATGACATCTAATCTAACACTTCATTTTTTTTTATAGATTATGTTCATCTATCTATTTGGTTGTCTATGTCTATATCATAGAACAGAGTGACAGATTTCCTTATAGAAATTTTGGGGTAAAATCAAAATCTTTAATTATTTCCTTACTTATGTCATAAATTATATGTTGCGTACATATAATTTCGTTAATGTGTGTAATTATACTAATTATTCACTGATTAATATTTCCGTCAGTTTACTTAGTACAGTCAACAGCAGAAGTAGATGATCATTTTAGTACTTTGTCGCACTAACGTAACAATACTGCGACAGTTGGGATGCTTCAAAGTAGTGAAAGTGACAAGGTACTAAAATGATCATCTACTTTTGCTGTTGACTGTACGAGTCTATTACACTTACACTCAGAAAAATGCATTCGTTGCAAAGTTGCGCCAGACTTGCAAGTCATCCTTATTCAGATGATGTGACGTAGTGATATCAGGCTACTATTTTATCGCGTGGCTGCCGCAGCCGATGTGTTTCGTTGGTATGGACAATCTTTATTTACGGCAACGATAAAACGCCACAATCTTTTTGTGGCCACCATTTTTGTAAACAACGTGTAAGAAGGTTCTGTAGGTCAAGGATATTCATTCTAACAGGCGGATTTGATTACAATTTTTTTTTATTTAGTACATGAGATGAAATTCCCTTCAACGAATCCTGATCCTCATTCCCAGTGCTCGACCCTGCCTAAACTGAACTTCATTCATGGCAGTCAAGGTGACAAGCGTTCAATTATTGGAATTAAAATGTCAAATATACCTGACCTACAAGTGTACATTCGGGTTTCGGGTCCCTTCAAGGAACCCTTGGAGACATACCTACATCCAGCCGACGTAAGCGCTCGTCGAGGATAAATAAAATACCGCACAGCCGGATGATGTGTCCTAATGCGATTAGCATCGGATGTTTGTGTCGTGGTCGAGGCAAACGTCATCAGATTACATACTCGTATGTCAATCTTTCTCCTTTTCCTTTCTATTTTCGATGTGCGCTAAACTGAGGTTAACGTGTCAGTCTTTTCTCTTATGAGATAAGAGGATATAAACATTATAGATAATAACTAGCTTTTGCCCGCGACTTCGTCTGCGTAGTACTCATTCGCGCTTTAGAATTATTTGTTTTCCCATACATCTTTCACCCTTCTTTACACCCCCTTAAGAAATGATTACATTCAATATGAAATGCTCTTTACCGCGTACTTTTAATAGGAATCCTTATTGAAAACGAATTATCATCATCATCATATCAGCCGAAAGAAGTCCACTGCTGGACATAAGCGTCCCCCAAAGAGTGACCCAATGACCGTTCCTTTGCCATCCGCATCCAGCGGACACCTGCGACCTTTACCAGGTCATCAGTCCACCTTGGGGGGTCTACCCACGCTGCGCCTTCTGGTACGTAGTCACCACTCGAAAACCTTTCCTCCCCAACGGCCAGCGGTACTACGTGCAATATGCCCCGCCCACTGCCACTTAAGTTTAGCGGTTCGGAGGGCTATCTCGGTTACTTTGGTTCTACTGCGGATGGCCTCACTTCTGATGCGATCACGCAGAGATACTCCCAGCATAGCCCTCTCCATTGCTCTTTGGGTGACTTTGAGCCTTCTTATGAGGCCCATAGTAAGCGACCACGTTTCAGTGCCATATGTCATCATTGGCAACACACACTGGTCAAAGAGCCTCGTCTTGAGACACAGCGGAATATTGGACGAAAAGATGTGCCGTAGCTTCCCGAACGCTGCCCAGCCGAGTCGGATTCGATGATTAACCCCTTTCTCGAAGTTAGAAGTTCAAATACAGCGGGATCCTTATATAAGGCTGAGGGCTGAAGGCCCGGAGCAGTGTGGCACGCACGCGAGGCCGAAGGCCGAGCGTCCCAACAGAGCGGGCTCCTTTTGTAGGGCCGAAGGCCTGAAGCAGAGTGGCAATTCACGCGAGGCCGAAGGCCGAGAGTCCCAACAGAGCGGGCTCCTTATGTAGGGCCGAAGGCCTGATGCAGAGGGGCAAGGCATGCGAGTCCAAAGGCAGATCATTCACACAGAGCGGGCTCCTCATGCCGATAATTCACACAGCGTAAGCCTAACCTAACTGGACAGTCTGTCCTAGGTATATACAATCGTCTACAACTTCAAGTAAAAGTGTCCGATTGTAACGGGAGTTGGTGCTACGTGCTCGTACTTTCAAAACGAATGATTAAGCTTATTTCAGAATATCAAATGTACTTATTCTAGACGAATGAAGCCCGTAAAATATTACATGTACAATTATAAAACTCTCGCTACGCAGTTCTTCCGTAAAACGTCCCAACAGAGCGGGTTCTTCACGTAAGTATGATGGCCGAAGGCCGGAAGCAGAGTGGCAAAACATGCAAGGCGGAAGGCCGAGTATTCACACAGTGCGGGCTTCTTATGTAAGGTTGAGGGCCGAAGGCCTGAAGCAGGGAGACGAGACACTCGAGTCCCAACAGAGCGGGCTCCTTATGTAGGGCCGAAGGCCTGATGTAGCCTGGGGCAAGGCATGCGAGTCCAAAGGCAGGTCATTCACACAGAGCGGGCTCCTCATGCCGATAATTCACACAGAGTGAAATGTAAGGCTGAGGGCCGAAGGCCCGAAGCAGAGCGGCAATGCACGTGAGGCTGAAGGCCGAGAGTCGCAATGCCTAGACATATAAACCGATAGACAAACAGACACAAATTCTTAAAACTGTTGAAATGTGTTCTGTTTCGATGCCAAGGGCCCTCCAATCGCTCCATTGATTTATCCAATATCTTCAATGTACAGATTTTCGACCCTCTACAGCTGTATTATATGTATACGGATAAGCATGGATCCAGGGGCCTTTCAGCTCGAAGTACGAATTTTTCTATGGAAATGTTAGTTTAACTAGTTTGTACCAGATGTCACTGAGTGCTATCTCTATCGCACTTGCATAGAAGTGACAGGGATGCAGCTGTCGTGCGGTTAGTTCTTACTAAATATACAACGGCGCTACGATCTATGTGGAGTATTTCACTGGTATCTCCATCTCAGTATATATATTGTACTTTGTGCATAGATCTAAGGTGCTTCAACCGTCAATGTTGACGATTGGGCTGCCCAGCCCAAGTGATCTCTTATATCAAACAGTTATTATAGTCTGAAGGGTCACCAATTACGTAAAAAATAATACACAACAAAATTAAATTGAACACCGACGATACAAAGACTGCATTGAAGCAGCTGCTTTCGTATTTAAGCATATGAAGACAAACAATTCCAAAGTATCGCAAATTTATTTTGATTTACACGCAATAATAGACCTAATTGTTATGCTCAAAAATAGCGTCAACAATCAGAAGGAATTATGATATTTCGGCTTTCACATATCGAAACGTCAGCTTGTTTACAATACGTCAAATTCTGCTATGGCTTACGTTAAATTTATTGACACGCCGTTATACTCCCAATTGGCTGAAACTTAAAGCTTAGAATGGCGTATGAGGATTTAGATCACCCCATTTCATAGACCATATTTGTCCCTTTGAGGGTGATTATCGGGAAAAAAGTATACTATAAGTGAATCCAGATTACATACTGTTAGTATA
This sequence comes from Notocelia uddmanniana, assembly GCA_905163555.1. Taxonomy (NCBI): domain Eukaryota; kingdom Metazoa; phylum Arthropoda; class Insecta; order Lepidoptera; family Tortricidae; genus Notocelia; species Notocelia uddmanniana. Next base: position 13,104,370 of record LR991065.1, read on the forward strand.
CAAAAAATCATCTTAATCTGTTCAGCCGTTTTTGCGTGATTGAGTAAGAAACATCCAAACATCTACCTATAAACTGTCGCATTTATATTATTAGTGGGAAGTGGGATTATCTATCATGTCATAATTGAACAAAGTATTTGCAGTAGAGTAGGTAACAAAAAAACTGGGAGAGGCTTGGGAGGCCTATCATCAGTAGTAGAATGCAGTGAGCTACCGAGCTAGCATATTAAGGTTCCATGGTCATATTTTATGTAACGTTTAGGACGCTGAGGTTTACATCAAACCTATCGTGTTAGCTGGCTGTGCTGAAGATACTAATGATGCAATGTTGCGGACAAGTTTAATAAATAAATAAATATTAGTGGAAAATCTGACACAAATAGCCCTGATCCCAAACTAAGCTAAGCTTATACTATGGGTACTAGGCAACGATACAATACATAATTATATGTACGATATAGATAGATAAATGTTAAAATAGATAGAAAACATCCAAGACTTCCGAACCATTTCGGGACCACTAGCTTCGTAAGCTGGGCCACTATCAAGTAGTCGTCAGAAAGAAAGTAAAGTATTTAAAGAGGTTGTCGAACATTAATCATCTCTACAGCAATCGTCAATGAAAGCCTACACGAGTTTAATAACATTTCTTGTTTCAGATAATCTTATTTAATTATATAACCTATATTCGCAATTCATTATCAACCTTGAGTCGAGTCTAATTTTACGAGCTCTACGCCACGCTGTCTGCGGTTTGCAACGCCTACGTTTTGATCGAGTGTCTGATTTAGACACTCGCTTGTAAATACTCTAATCATAAATCATACGAGTAAATACCAATTTGTTTTGGTGATGATGGAAGATGTTGTAAGTTGTTTGACGCAATTAAGGATGATTTACAGTAGTCCGTTCCGTGTCCGAGCCGGCCCGTTTTCTATGACAGTAAGACGCCGGCCGTTGCACAACCGGGCCGCGTCTGTGTCCGGTAACGCTGGGAAGCGGCACGGCCCGGCCGCTCTTCGGTCAACGCAAACGTTTGACGGCCAATCTAGCTACGGCCGAGACTCGGAAGTAGCCCGGCTCGGACACAGGACGCTCTAGTGGGAATCATCCTCCAAACTATTTAAACTAATAAGTTAAGTGTACTACTTTTAGAGAATACAGTTCACGGAGTTGGCTACATTCTTCTAGCTCAGTAAAATAGCCAGCCAGCAAAAAATAATGAAATCACAGTTCAAGTATCTAGAACTGTGCGTTCATAATGTTCAGGAAGCATCCGTCACCTAATTTAAAACTAGCTATAATATACTGCTTACTTGTTAAAATACTGGTATCAAAACCAAACGAACCAGGTTAGATGGGCTAAGGCTCTATTGTGGAGTACGGCAGGGGGGTCTGACCTCTCCAAAATTGTTCAATTTGTATATGAACGAACTTATAGGAGGGCTCAGCAGCATGCACGCAGGATGCTATATTGAAAACACTGTGTTAACAATATAAGCTATGCAGATGACATGGTGCTGCTGAGCCCGTCTATAGGAGCCCTTAGACAGTTAGTGGCCAAGTGTGAGGAGTACGCTGCTGCACATGGTCTGTGCATGTGTATAACGCCATCAAGAGTGAAGTAATGGTGTTTAAAGCAGGTAAAATAAGGCCATACTTTATCCCCCCTTGACTCTTGATGGAATGGTACTAAAAATAGTGGATCGCTTTAAATACTTGGGCCACATTATAACGGATGATTTGTGCGATGATAGTGACATCGAACGAGAGCGTAGGGCGTTGTCAGTGAGGAGTAATATGCTGGCTCGCAGATTCGCTATATGCTCTGTTGAAGTAAAAATAACGCTATTCAAAGCATACAGCCAATCTTTTTACTCTAGCGGTCTGTGGGTTCGGTATACCAAACGAGCTTACAACGCCCTACGCGTTCACTATAACAATGCCTTCAGAATGCTGTTGAGACTTCCGAAATGGTGCAGTGCATCGGAGATGTTTGCAAAGGCGCACACCGATGATTTTCATGCGATAATGCGCAAGAAAATTACTTCGCTGATGGGTCGCGTCAGGGAAAGTCAAAACAGCATTCTGAAGGTAATTGCAGGCAGATTTAACTGCCCCATATTGTGGCACTGGATTAAGGTTGTCAGGACTACGTTGACGTATGTCAAGTAGGACCTCAATCTGTTTTAAATATTAATATTGTATACTAACATTAGTTTTTAAGCGGTCTTGCATGGAGTATTGTAGTCACCTTTGGGATGGCTCGGCTAAGTACCAACTTGCCGCACTCGACTCGGTGGACCGCAGAGCCAGGAGGCTCATTGGCGGCAGTACGGTAGTGGGAAATAAGCTGCAGAGCTTAGCACATCGACGCAAAGTAGTATGTCTGTGCGTCTTCTACAAACTGTACTTCGGTGAGTGTGCTCAGGAGCTCCATGAGCTCATACCGCCTTCCCCCTTCTTCCATCGGACATCCAGACGTACGGCTGGCTACCATCCTTACCTGGTCGAAATTCCTCTAATTCGAACCAAGCGCTTTGCATCTTCTTTTATAATGCGCACTTCTAAAGTTTGGAATTCTCTGCCGGCGTCTGTATTTCCGAGTTCATATAACCTGGACCTTTTTAAGGCACGAGTGAATAGGCATCTTCTGGGTGAGCTCGCTTCATCGTCGGCCTCATCTTTGCCCCCTGGCTAGATGCTGGCCAAGAGCAATCCCAATTTTAATAAAATAAAAAATAAAAGCTTTTTTTTGTAATTAACACATGGATCGTTGGTCTGAATTAAAATATATTTGATTTGATTTGATATAAATCTTTATCTAAAAATGTATTTCTTGTTCCAGGCTGCCTAGGCGCGCTGTCAACAGGCGTGGCGCTGGCGCTGTCTCCGGTGACGGTGGCGCTGTGTGTACGCAAGTCGACGCGCGTCACTGCCGTGGTCGGTGGGCTGGTGGCGGCACTGGGCTGTCTGTTCACGTCCTTCGCCACGCAGTTCCACCAGCTGTTCTTCAGCTACGGTAAGTTAAACCACAATTTTTTCTCTTTGGGAGACAATCTTACACAAATCGACCTAGTCCCAAACTAAGCAAAGCTAGTACTATGGGTACTAGACGACGATATACATACTTATATAGATAAATACATACTTAAATACATAGAAAACATCCAAGACCCAAGAACAAATATCCGTGATAAATGCACAAATAAATGCCCTGGCCGGGATTCGAACCCGGGACCTCAAGCTTCGGAGGCAGAGTCACTACCAACTAGGCTAAACAGGTCGTCAAAAGTGGTGAGTGAGTGTTTGTCAATTGCAAATGTAGGGGATCAATTTTATGTGAGTCTATAGTATTGAAAACTTATTTATGGTTTGGACGAAGGTTGCCGAGTGGACGTTATGTACACGGATTACTCGAAGGCCTTCGATAGAATATCCCATTTCTTACTTTTACGAAAAATAGAGTCCATGGGCGTTCATGGGGACCTCTTGCGCTGGACAGCCTCATATCTGCGAGATCGTGGTGGAGCTGTAACGGTAAAGGGTTTTTGCTCCAGTTTTATTCCTGTTCTCTCTGGCGTTCCCCAGGGTTCCAATTTGGCGTCTTTATTGTTTAATATTTATATTAACGACGCAACATTTTTTCTTAAATCATCCACTTACATTCTTTATGCAGACGATAAAAAGATTATAAAAGTATAAGTAGTTAACGACTGTTACGCACTACTATAAAATAAATTGTTTGTATTTAAATGTAAGAAAACGTAATGTTATTTAACAGCAGCAAACTATTGTTTAGTGACCATGTCGAGAATGTTCTCGATATGGTCACTAAACAATAGTTTACGGTCCTTGTTACGTAACAAAAAGAGCTTTTAAATTACTAGAATTTATTTTGAGAACCAATAGAGAAACCGCTCCGATAGAGAATAGTCTATTTAAAGAGGATCCTCAAAGTGTTAGCCTCTTTGAACTCTCTGCCGGTTCTCAAAATAAAGATTCCATAATAGGTCTTATCGCTCTTTAGCGATGAGAGCGCCTGTTTTCCACCTCTACGTCCTCTACCTATGTACAGTCAACAGCAAAATAAGATTATCATTTTAGTACTTTGTCGCACTAACGTAACAATAATGCGTCAGTTGGCATACGTCGAGGTTGTGAAAGTGACAAGGCACTAAAATGATCATCTTCTTTTGCTGTTGACCGTACATATTCCTGTTTTGTTTCTGTTTTTAACTATTTCAATTGTGTGAGGCAGGGAATAAAAAAATATATTGTAATCAGTAATCACAGTCAACCACATTAATATAAACAGCCTAAGTAAATATGTTTTTTTTTAATTTTTCACGCCATAATGTAATGTTGACTGTGGGTACATTTGACACATGTACCCGTACCTTATAGTCTTGAAAATATTACGAAAATTCTGATAGTTCTGTAAAAATTATATGTACGTCCTTGGCATTGTATTATTCCCAAATAAATTATTTTCCTCTCAAAATTCTTTAACCCTACGTCATGTCACAAGCGTTTGGAAACCAATAATACGGCGGTATCAATTATTCCGCATCATTTGTTGCCATATTAGTATGCGCGGCGTGAAGTCCACATTTTCGGAAGTGGCAGTAACCGTACGAAATGTTAAAGGTCATTTCAGGGTGCCTGTAATGATCGTGTCGTCTTTAATGCCATAGAGAAAGCAACCATAAGTTCCTATGAAAAAGAAACACTCGGAAATTTATTCGAATTTAGGTCCATATCAGAATCATTGAAAACTTGTGTAAAAAATGTTTCGTATTTTAAACAGATGCTACTATACTTACTACTAGGCCTGGGGCCTAGGGTGGCCAAGACTGCGGTATTTAAGTTTGAAACGCACAGAGCGCGGCGCAGCGTCGTTGCCGGCGGAGGCGGTTTTGCGGTAAAGCGTACGCGGTCCGGTCCTGGGCTCGTCGCACGAAAAAACCACGCGGTATTTTGTAGCGCAGTTGAGTGGAGGTGGCGTGTGTAAGCAGTAATCGGCATTCTACAGTTTCGGAAAGATCAAAAATGCAAAACTGCCTTCGCCCCGCACTGCACCGCCCCCGCTCTGTGTGTTTCGAGCTTTAAAATACGCATGCACGATGAACAAAATAATGCCACATTTAATGCGGTAATTTGATTTAACTACATATGACTAGTCCGTGTCGTCATTGTACATATTTGTTCATTAGTTTCATTAGTAATACTTAACTAATCAGTAGTTAATAATTCCGAACTTAATCAGTACTTAATAGGTATTCGATTACCATCAAAATCTCACCCACTGATATTAGAGAAATATTATACGTTTATTTACATAGGTTAAATTTTGATCCCTTTACAAAATGAAATGACTTATTGTCATTACTCTAAAGTGGCAATTAAACTTTCTACAGTGCACCGATGTAAATGTTAATACATGCTTCGATAGCCTACCTCTGCTCATATCCTTGAAGATAGAGCCAGCTTCGCGCTAAATGCACTAAAAGACCGGTTTATTCAGCGTTATTTTGTAACTCCATTATGGCATGCCGGCGAACAACATCACTACTATAGATAACTGGTGACTTAACTAAAGGATTAGACTTGAAACTGGGGATAAAAACTACGTTAGTTCATTACAAATGCAACTGGATCTAGACTATTACCTACCTAATCCTTTCCGTTTCGAATACCACGATAACTTTGGTAGCGAATGTGAAAGTATTTTACCGGACTTTATTTCACAAAATGGATGGAACCCAGCGACAGGAAATGACATTTCTGACCCGAATCCAAACGGTCAAACGTTCGTTCGAACTTTCGATAACTGAAACGGTTATTTGACTTTTGAGAACAACTCGGAAAATCCAAAATCAACGAGATTTACGTAGGAATCAAAATATAAACATTTTATTACAGACGAAAAGGTACACGGTCTCATACCTAGATTTACGAGACATGCTCGTGTATTGACGGATAGCTTTTGTTAGCTAGCTTGAAAGACGACCTTGAAGAATTGAAATAAAGTTTAAATCAGAATACTGCTGGGAGATAAGTCCTACCAAAAGCAAACCCTCGTTGCATAAATCGCAACGACCGTCTTATTCCAATATCTCAGTTTATTCTTGTCTTCCAGTGCATATCGAATATCAGCTTATTTACTCAAGACAGCCAATTAAAGAATACCTTTGAAGTTCGCTAAAACGGGTTTCGGATATGAATCTGACGAAATAAATTGAGTTGTCAGATTCAGCATTTTATATTGCGCAAGTTGTGCGCAATGGGGTTCCGAGTGCATCGGCGTGTCAAGTCGGCTAAGTCTGATAATATATATTTTAATTTTATGCTAATGCACCGGTGAATCAGATCATAACAGTAGCACGGATCATGTTTTCGTTAAGTGTTTCCCGTCCTCTTTTTGCTTGCATTGGGTTAAGAGTCAGTTGTCAAGTTTGTAAGATGTGAAATTGATATAAAACACATCCTCGCACAACTCTTCTGGATATTTACCATTACAAGCGTGATATATAAAGACTACTCCAGATTTTTTGAAGTGGATACTGCTTTGTTTTTAACGACTTCAAAAAAGAGGAGGTTCTCAATATGACTATATTTTTTTTATGTTTGTTACCTCAGTACTTTCGATTGGGTGAACCGATTTTGAAAATTCTTTTTTTATTTGAAAGCTGGTGCTTTCCGTGTGGTCCTATTTCAATTTGGTCCAATTCAGACAATGGCATCTATGAGAAAACCATATAAGTCTTAAATTTGCATAAGTATGTGCACGACAAATGGACAAATAACTCGGTTGACAAATCCAGTTTTTTTTTTTGTTAAAATGTTCGATTATTTCAATTTCAGTACCGTTACTAACGCTAGATGGCGCTACGGTTAAAGAAAAGTGATGGTATCGGTGATCATCAGTCAAATATCAATTCATAATGTTTAGGTTTATTTTACATTGGTGTTTGTTCTATTTAGTGACGAAATTAATTAGATAAATAGGATAGGGATACGCGGCCTGCAGCCTAACGTTTCTCGTTGAGATTTGTATAGTGTTTTTCTCAAACATATGCAATGAAATAAAAAAATACACCACTAAAAAACAAATTAAACAGAATTAAACAGATGTTTGACATTAAAATATATATAACTTTTAAATACCTCGTCGGTGGCAAAAAAGCGTACGGCCCGCCTGATGGTAAGCGGTCACCCCCCGACCTAACCGGCCTAGGCCTTCAATTTTGTATGAAATTCCTTTACAGTTCTCTCGAGTTGTTCCGCCTGAAACGTGATACTTTGAACGCTGTTATAACGCACGAAATGACAAAATTTCATTGCATGTTTGAGAAAAATAATTTACGGTTGTATTGTATCCCCGAAACAAACCGCTTTATATATATATACATGCTCGGCTGATATGGTGGTGGTGGTATATATATATGGAACTGTAATTTGCTTTTCACTTTCCACTTTTTTAAAACGTACATAGCTGGCTGGTAACCCTAACCTATTCATTTGTCCAATCGATACGACTGGGTTATCTATATCATTGTTAAATCTTGCATATTATCGTAGAGCCGTCATTGTTCTATGTATGTATACGTAAAACAGTACGTAAGTAATTATTCCAAGCACTGGTATAAAGATACTTAGACCTTGTCTTTTAATGAAGGCAGACTAAGTACTACTCGTGCTCTATAAAATGGTACTTAGTTTAAAGGGTTTGTAATGTCGTGGTAGAAGTAATGAAGGCATTCTTGCTGCGGGTGCGGGATACTTAGAAGTCAACCATGCTCAATATTTCGCATTCTAATATGATATCATAATTTGATTTTTAAATTATTTTAGGTGTTATATTTGTATTTAATTATATTCCTTCGGTTATTTTTAGTTTCAGTTTTTTGAGTTGAAGTTAGCGTTATTTTTATAATATAATCAATTACTTTTTGTTAATTTCTATTATACATTGTAAACCTTTACGAGATTGATATCATTGTGTAGTATAGGTATCTGTAGGTATGCCTTATTTTTCTCTTTCTCGACACCATACTGACGTCGGCTAGATATTCTTACTTATCGGGATTGTTATTATAACATTTACGCAGTAGTATTAGGTGTATTGAGCAGAAGCAGGGCAGTAGTGCATCGGTACGGTACCTCCCGCTTCGCATACGCATTTCCCTCCCAATCAGGAAGCACGCAAAGTATCTGTACCGACTTGCCCGAGAGCTGACGCTGACAGTTTACCAATACCACACTGACCCCGCACCGGAAAATGCTAAAGTAGCTTAACTGAGTGAGGGTGCTTCTAGCGAGCACGCAAAACAATGAAATTAATTTGTAATGTAAAATGTTTGTCTTAAATTGACCCTTTGATACCTACTAATGCCCATCGTTTGAGCAAACAGTGCAAAATGCAGTTTCTGCTTCTTGTTACGGGAACACTAAGTACCGTGCATAATTGCATGAGATTCTAGTCGCCGTTTTTCAGGTTTTTATGCAGACCTTTTAAGTTTTAGTTACTTTAATTGGTCGAAAGCATTTTAGGAAGTTTTCTTTTCTTTAAGTGACTTAAAAACTAATGAATATAATTTCATTTAACAGCATTCATCGGATTGCTTAACGTTCCAAGCTTGAACTTTACTAGTTCAGACTAAAGTCTGAACTTCAGACTCTAGTAGAGTAGTTGAGACTTGAGACTCTAGTCTTAGGTGACTTCCTGACTTAGCGGGGCGGGAACGATATATCATAGGTATTTTGCTTTTTGACGTGAGCTTACTGGTGAGAAATTTTTTCACTTGACGAAAATGAGAATCATTTATTTATGTACAACGAAAATATATACAAGAATACTTAACCAAAATAATATAAAGAAAATTAAAACTAACTTAAATCTAAAACGGGCCCTTGAGGCATTGTACCGAGGATGCCGGCGGCATTTCCTCGCTGTATCGCAATGCTGATACGTTGAGCGAGGAAACCGCCAGCTCTTCGGTCACCAGTTACGTCAACCAGACGCTTGACGAAATACTTATACTACTCAATATTACGTTTGCGCAGTAGTAATACCATGCGCATAAGTAGGCTAGTACTGCATTCGTATCGGTTGACACTGACAGCTGACAAGTTTTCTCATATTGTACCTCCTCTGCATCGACAAATCAGGTTCCTGACTTGGCGGGGCGGGAGCGATATGTGATAGGTATTTTGTTCTTTGACGTGAGTTTAGTGATGTGAGGTTTTCTCACTTGACGTAATACTGTCAGTATTACGTTTGCGCAGTAGTACTACCAGTATTTATTTATTATCTTAATAAAAACTAAAGACTGTTATTCAATATAACCGTTTCAGAACAGCGTGCTAACCTAAACGCATTAAAAACTAACAAGTGCAGAAACTTATAATGGCTGTATACCATTACGTAAGTTGTAGTAAATTTTGAAGTTTTTTGATAATTTAAAATTTTAAAGTATGGGAATTTAAAAAATGTGTTAACGAAACTTTTCAATTAATTATACCTCAGCATTCTTTTGTCAAATATATTAATAATAAATTATTTATTTCAGATATTATATCATTCATAGTTTGTTATAAAGGCTTATTATATTATGGGTTTACACACCGAGCAGCCAAGTGGGCAGGGCATGGGCACGCAGTACTAAACGAGCCGTCGCGACAATAAGTTCTCATGATTATGGACCGCGAACCGGTCTGAAACATGTCGAGCGATTTCGACCGTAACTCAAAGACGTGAGTGACCCGTTTCATTATATATATTTTAATAAGTCTGAAACTCACGGGAGTTTCCTATATAACATTGGGCCACACTTTATATTTGCTCTACTCAAAACTTATTTCGAGGAATCACAGCTGTCTGCTATCGTATCGCATTCAGGATGCTGTTGGACTAGAACTATGCCTGACTTTTTCCGCGAGATTCACTTCCAGAAAATTCTCTATACACAAACACTATTAACGTCGGTCAACAGTTCCCGCCAATATGATCTATACACTAACGACTTTTAAATGGATTCAATAGGATAGGATTTGACTGATTCAAAAATGTTTTCGCGTATGGTATTCCTTAGTATCCCCGTATTCGAAATGAAAAGCAGAGGGTTCAACTCGGGTGAAGCCACCTATTTCTACTCGGAAACTAGAGGCGCTCTGCTTTCGTTCGAGCGCCTGAAAATATCTCATCTGAAATGGCTGGCTTTCAACCATTTTTCGTCATAAAACATAGCTACGTCAATCAATCTATGATGAAAAACAAATCTATGATGTTTAATCATCATTAAAATGACTTCTAGAAGTAGGCCTCTCTCCAACTGCGTTATGAAAAACTTTAATTACAAATAAATAAATATTGGGGGACAATCTTGCACAAATCGACCTAGTCCCAAACTAAGTAAAGCTTGTACTATGGGTACTAGACGACGATATACATACGTATATAGATAAATACATACGCTCCAAACTGGCAACCCTACTTGCCTTCTCGAAAATCTCAGTGTTAGAAAATGAATGCCTTACGATTATTATTATTATTAATACGTAGAAAACATGCACGACTCAAAAATTAATAGTCGTGCTAATTACACAAATAATGCCTGACCGGGATTCGAACCCGGGACCTACGGGTACGTAGGCAGGGTCACAAGCAACTATATAAGCCTAAGTGGTATTCATGCCAAGCGTGGCGATTATGGCATTTACCCCCCATGAAATTGGGGGAAGCCTATGTCCAGCAGTGGACGTCCTAGGGCTGATATGGTGGTGGTGGTGGTGGTATTCATGGGATTTTATCTATATACTTATACCTATAGATAAATAAATACCTAAATACATAGAAAACATCGAAGACACAGGTAAAATATTCGTGTTCATCACACAAATAAATGCGGGACCTCCGGCGTCGTAGGCAAAGAGTATAAAATACTCCTTGGTCGTAGGCAGGGTCCCTATCAACTAATCCAAAGTGGTCAAGTGCGACTATTTCTAGCAATTTCCAAGCAAATAAATTAGAAATAAAACCACGGTGCCGGTAGCATGTTTATTCAATGGCCCGTCTTTCCGCGAATAAACCGCATTGAATTGCGATACAAGCTTAGCTTTCTTAAAGAGATAAAAGTATCGATTGCAGAGGTTTATGTTGCATGCTAGCTATAAATCTTGTTGCGATAAAGTTTCGTTCCGTACGTTTTTTTCTTTTAAATTGTTATTAAAGCGGTAATTGACTGTTTAGGAGTAGCAAAATGTTACTAAAGTTTACCTAAATTTTCATTTATGCGCTAAAAGAAAAGACAATACACATTTAGCTTTTCTGTTGCTAAGTATAGAAAATGGTTTACATAGGTAGGTTGAATTTTAGAGGAAGAAATAGTCCAGAGCTGGAATGCGCATTTGCACGTTACGTGTAAGGACAGGACAACTCATTAGGGTACTATCTAGCGATATGCAAATCGCCGAGCATGGGTGAGATTTCTTTATGCTACGACGGTAGTAAACATCAAGCATGCGACCAGACCAGGGGTGTTATTCACAAACCGACTAGTCCTCACATGTAACGTCACACCTCACCCGTTTTTATATGGAGTTTCCATATAAATGGCATTTATCCAATTTTGTCGAGTCGGACTCGCGCACGAAAGGTTTCGTACCATTCTTTATCTATAAGAACGGCAAAGAGTCCGACTCGCACTTGACCGGTTTTTAATATTTAATGGTATAGCGGCAACAGAAATACATTATCTGTGAAAATTTCAACTGTCTAACTATCGCGGTTCCTGAGATTCAGCCTGGTGACAGACAGACGGACGGACAGACCGCGAAGTCTTAGTAATAGGGTCCTGTTTTTACCCTTTGGGTACGGAACCCTAAAAACGGGTGAGTGAGTCGGTTTGTGAATAAGAGAGCTGCTGGTAAGCAAGTGACACCGTAACTCAAGTCAGCGTGCGCTGGTTCGTGGCCTTTCTGTGCGTACTTTGTCAAACGAATAAGCTGACGCAGATCCGCCTCTACGCTATCTTCCACGTGATACCTTGGCCGCCCAAACTAGACGGTGACCAGTTGGTCGATCAATCCTCTCCCATTGTCATTAAATTATGTGTTGGTATGGTACAGTCGGCCTCATAAGTAGCTGGACACTCGGGGACATTATCGCTTTCACCCGTTTTTTTATTTAGTATGACAGTTTAAACATAAAGCTAAAACGACAAGGTAAGGTACAAAGGTGTTCAACCCCTTGTGAGGCTGACCGTACCAAATTGTATATCCCCACTACATTTAAACTCATATCACATATCAGTATCAATAATCAGAATCCACAGTGGTGCAGACTGTGCAACCGTCATTTATATAAATTTCAAACAGCATTATAAATCAGGCAATTTAAAGCCGTTTCCACTGTCGGTATTCGTGATGTGTCAGATGAGGGCCCCAGTGCAGTGATAAGCTGTAATATCCTGGATGTGTTGTGTGCAGTAGCTATATGCACTACACACTACACACACAAACTATATACTAGATTATTCACTCGGTGCGATGCAATCTTTACTACCTCGTACACGTAGGTTACTAATATCACTATAGATTATTTTGCGTCTATGCGGACAAAGACACAAATTTTCTAATAGATCCAAATGATTATTTGAGGCAGTCATAATTGTACTGGATGCTTCAGACGCAGAAAATATCTGACATGCTCAAAAGACTTGCTACAGATATTTTTGGCCTTGCCTTTTTAGGGTTCCGTAGTCAACTAGGAACCCTTATAGTTTCGCCATGTCTGTCCGTCCGTCTGTCCGTCCGTCCGTCCGCGGATAATCTCAGTGACCGTTAGCACTAGAAAGCTGAAATTTGGTACTAATATGTATATCAATTACGCCGACAAAGTGGTAAAATAAAAAGTGGAAAAAAATATTTTATTAGGGTACCTCCCCTATACGTAAAGTGGGGAGTGATTTTTTTTTTCATTTTAACCCTAACGTGTGATATATTGTTAGATAGGTATTTAAAAATAAATAGGGGTTTACTATAATCATTTTTTGATAATGTTAATATTTTCGGAAATAATCGCTCCAGAAGTAAAAAAAAATGTGTCCCCCCCCTCTAACTTTTGAACCATAAGTTTTAAAAATATGAAAAAAATCTCAAAAGTAGAACTTTATAAAAACTTTGTAGGAAAATTATTTTGAACTTGATAGGTTGAATAGTTTTTGAAAAAATTACAAAAACTACGGAACCCTACACTGAGCGTGGCCCGACACGCTCTTGGCCGGTTTTTTACTATTTATTGTTGTCAGTGTTATGCAATTTTCCTCTAGGGCAGGATTCTCAAAGTACGCGGACCTCACTCAGAAGTTTTCCAATGATTGTAAAGGGTTCGCAACATGATTTAGTCGAAGGCGAAATCCAAATATACTTGACATTAACTTTTGCTTAACTCCGCGTTATCTCTTAAGGCCGTTTTGCATTCACCCTTGGTGATATAATTAATTATTTTGTAAATAAATTAATATAATAATTATTTTGTAAAAAAATATTTTCCTTCAATTTTGAAAAACTAAATATGCTACGTCGCTATGCACGGCTATATGCTTGAAGGAACGGAAATCAATAAAACACCCTGTATAATAAAATTACAATTATAAGTAATACGTAATCGATAGCTTACCAAACACCTTTTAGTATGTACGTACTATAAGTATTATGTATTTCGCATGTAGGTACCTATTTAATCTTAATTTGTTATGAACATTACGATATGTTGCGATGGAATCTACGTACATCAAGAGAAACCTACACGGTTTCGTGATGTACTTTATAAAAACATTTGTATGTAATTATAGCATGATTAAATAAATAATTAAAAAGTTTTTCTTAAATTAGGAGTTTTGCGGTCGTATGGTGAATTTAACGCGGTGTGTGTGTTGTGGGGTCTCAACACAGGGTGTCTCAATCAAGTTTGAGACACCCTGTGTTGAAACCGAACTACCTTAATATTTTGTGGATTTATATGTGTATACTTACCTAAGTACTTATAATGTTTTTTTACAATATTTTCCATAGGTTAAGAGAAGCCCGAAATGCAACTCAGATATCAGTGATATCACAGCATTCGTTACCTGAGTCAGCAAAATTCTCCTGTGTGCTACTTTTCTCCCCTCTAAATGAGACAATTTCTATACGCATGCATTGAAGACGAAAATTTGCTCTACTTGAAAATCACCTATTGGTTTAAATTAGATAAAGATACAGTAGAATCCCTAGTTTTAGGGAGATACTGCTTCTGACATCAGCTTTCGTGAGCGTCATAAATTACGAAGACGATTTTCTCAGCTCAGCTGCATTATGATTAATTGAGAATTTGTATGCGGGCATTTTGCTAGACTTTGAAAAGAGAATAGGTATAGTTGAGTTGTATATGTGCAAAGAATTTTACATATTCTCAAACTTAACACATTACTAATTATTATCACTACAAACATTATAATACAAAGTCCCCCGCCGCGTCTGCCTGTATGTCTGTACGCTATAAACTCAAAGACTACCGAACGGATTTTCATACGGCTTGTACGAATGGACGAAGCTGTGTATAATTCATTGAGGTTTAGAATGAATTATATTTTAAAGATACTCGTAAATGTAACCTTTTTAAATGCTATTTCCTCAAATTTCCATACGTACTTACGAAGTACCTATAGTATCTACGAAGTCACAGGCCTAAGCTAGTTGTAACTAATAAAGACAGGTGCCGTACAGTTTTACCGTTTAAATTGTCTATTAAGACAGTAATCTTATTCAGCTACATAAACTTTTTAAAACTACAATACCGCCCTTAAATGATCATTGTAAAATTTCAAGATCACCAGTCATTTATCTTCAATTTTTTCCGCCTCGTAACACCGTTCACAAATCAACTTATCCGTGCATAAATTTGCCAGGCCATGCATAAATTTTCGCTTATGTTCCTCCAGGGACGGTAGTGGGCGTCGGCGTGGGACTCACGAGGGATTGTTCTACGCTCATGGTCGCGCAATACTTCAAGCGGAGAAGAGAGCTGGTGGAGATATTCATAGTCAGCGGCAGCGGGTTAGGCATCGCAGTCATGTCTACATTCATCAAGGGTGCAATAAGGTAAAATTTGATTTAGTTCGTCTAATGGACGATTCACACCAAACGGCCGGAGTCGGCGCGCACATCACGAGAGTCAAAGTAATTCGAACCCTCCATACATAAACTAGACTTCGTATCCAAACGGCAGCGGCAGAGCCGGCGGCAGCCGACTGGAGCCGAACGGCTGCCCGTAAACCATTCCAATATGAAATCTGACTTCTGTATGGAGGGTTCGAATTCCTTTGACTCTAGTGAGGTGAGCGCCAGCTACAGCCGTTCGGTGAGAATCGTCCGTAAGGGTCCGAGTCGATCAACGGTCCTAAAGCAGCATTGGAACTCACAAATCGAGAAGTACCTTTCAAAGGTATTACAAAACCGGGTTTAGATTACGATCGGAATAGCTTCTTATACACTTTGACGTAAGTACTCGTATATGAAAAAACTGTCACCTCTAATTGTATTCTAATCGCGGCTAAGTAATAACATACCTGATTTGCATAAGGAATATTCCCCAATATTTATTTTGAGGAGAGAAAAGACTATCGACAATATACCCATACATACACTTCCATTAAAATTGTAATAAAAATATTTTTATCCCGAATGTTTATCCAATAAGCAGACTGAGCGTATGGGACTCAAGTTCAACTTACACCTCCCACCCTCAATGTACCACGATGACCACTTTGGCTTACTAGCTTTGCTTAGTTTGGGACTATGTAGGTCGATTTGTGTATGATTGTCCCGCAATATTTATTTATTACTTTATTAGAGTTACATTTTAAAGTAAACTTCATGCATTTTACAGCATTCAGTTTGTACCGTCTTTGATATTTATAGGGCAATCGGCTGGCGACTAGGATTGCAGGCCGTCACAGGAGTCGTCTTCGTTACGTTCATCCTCGGCACGTTCTACCGCTCCGCGTCTCTCTACCACCCGCAACGTCGTGCCATATTGCATCTCAAGAACCAAAATAAAATCAAACGCAAAATGAAAGACAGGACCAAGTCAGACGACCGACAACCCTTCTTCGATTTCTCCACATTAAGATCGAAAACCGTCCGCATACTCCTCATGTCCACTGGAATATCAGCGTTTGGGATCAACACACCTATATTTTATTTAGCGTACCACGCGGAGGAGGAAGGTAATTGACCTCGTACCCCGAATCTATTCAATTAACTTTCTTATTTTGAAACCATAAAGTTTGTCTATCTACAAAGGAAGTATGACGACACGGATTTTTTACGACTTGCGATTGTCAGGAAGGAAAAACAAATAACATTTACTCAGCTATAGTCAGATCGCATGATTTGGATAAAAGTTTATGTTGTTGCGAACTCGGTACTGTATCTGATGAAATTAACGTTTCATTCGCCATGAGTCGCCCTTTCAAATTTATTGTCCGGGAAAAAGTTTGCTTTATAATTCATCGATCGTGTCGCGAGCGGGAACAGCCTAACATAATGGCAGCTTTTAATAACTTACTGCATTATAACTTATTTTATTGTTATACTTAAATAATAAACAGAGGAATCCATCATAATGTATAGGCATGAAATATTAAAAAATTAAACTAATACCTACATACTTATAAAAGAAAAAGAGCCAAGTGGCCTCATGCGTGATGACGGTAAAAGACCTGACGGGATGACCCTTATTCCGTGGAGGCTGGGACGGCCTTTGGTGTGGGACGCTATCTGCGTAGACACCCTTGCGCCGACACATCTTCCCGGAACGAGGAATAGGGCTGGTGCGGCGGCTGAATCGGCGGAAATCCTCAAAAGGCGCAAATATAGTACCCTCGATAGCGTGTACTTATTTGAGCCTTTTGGGGTCGAGACACTGGGGCCGTGGGGACCGAGAGCGCATACTATTTACAAAGAATTGTCTAGGCGTCTGGTCGACGCAACACGTGACCAAAATGCTGGACTTTATTTTGCACAAAGATTGAGCATTGCCATTCAACGTGGCAATGCCGCCAGCATTTTGGGGACGTTACCCACTGGCAGCAGCTTATTTGATTAGTATTTATTTATTTATTTTTCTTTTATAAGTATGTAGGTATTAGTTAAATTTTTTAATATTTCATGCCTATACATTATGATGGATTCCTCTGTTTATAACTTATTTATAATGAACAACCACAATATCCACATTAGCCTTAGAGAATTATGTAAATTTCCAGGTCTAGGTGACACTGCCGAATTGCTCCAGGCCTATCTCGGCCTAGCATGGGCGGTCGGCTGCGCGGCCTTCGGCCTACTAGTCCGCCAGAACTCGGCCGAATGCCGCATCGCCCGCCAGTACTTGACACAGGCAGCGGTCTTCGGATGCGCTCTGGCCACCATGGCATTAACAGCTGTAGAAGGGTCCTATAGGGGATATGTTATGTTTGCATGGGTTTATGGTAAGTTCAAGTTTTACCATCTTGTCAACCATAAACACGGCGCTTTATGACTCGTCATAAAGCCAGATCGCCGTTCGTTCACTATTGAATATTGCGAAGATAATCTTTGACAATGACCCTTATCTACTCTACCTAACCTTAACTGTCCCTGGCCCAATAGCTGACACATTCTATCTTCATTTCTAAGAGTAATAAAGGTGACAACAGGGCGTCAATTATGGGTCAAACGTTGACTATAGTAGCCATGTTTAGTTGCGAGTAATTGTATGTTATTTTCTCATACTTTATAATGTTATGTTCTAACGTTATAAAATATTTAGGTAAGTAGGTATTATATACATATACATGTTAAAGTATCCCTATCTGCACTAAAATGTATCTCATAGGGAATCCACATTAGGCTAAGATTACTTGTACATCATGAAATACGATTACGACGCTCTCAGTCCGACTAGCGACATTTCTGGCACATTTTCCTTCTGGTATTCAGCTTTTACCGTCAACTCGTCTCACACAATCCACTATAAGTCAAACCTCCAATAACATTTATGTTGATACGTATCTTAGGGTCAAGTTATATTACATAAGAGTGGTGAGGTGAGCCGGGATATGTTAATGAATCGAATAGTAGATCTAGAGCGAGATGTCTCTGCCGAAGGCCTATATGAACTAAATATTCCTGTAAAAATACCAGAGGAGAAAATGCCATTAGTGCCGTGACGTCGTGTTAAGGTTGATAGAGTTGGCAAACTTTCAATTCGATTATCGATTATCATAATAATTTTATGATGCATCGTACCTGCTTTGTATCATCTTTGTATTTACACTGGTATTGCTTGATCAAAATTTAGTGTGCTCTATGTGGAGTTATGGACAAATGAATATGACTGGATTGGCTGGTGGATTCAAACGGATCCATAGGAACGTAGTATAAGCACATAATGCATAGAAAGGCACCTTAAAGCTCGGTGAGGGAATGGAATAGAATGTATGAAATCTAGTTAGAAAATAGATCGTATATTAGTATAGTCACTTTTCACACAAACAGATTTTAGATTGAACTGCTTAGTTGCAACCTAATCTATCCATTAACATGTTGATGCTTCGTCAGTATCTGCCGTGTCGAGAACGGTTTCCTGTACATTTCCCTTAGACACTTCACTGTTTCCTCGTAAATCAGCTTCAAAGTTAAGTTTACATGTGTGCAGGTATATTCTGCGGCGGCTACCACTACTCGCTGAAGATGTACACGTACGAGCGAGTGCGCTCGCGCAACTTTGCACGCACGTGGGGCTTCGTGCAGTGCTCGCAGGCCGTGCCCATTGCCATTGGAGTGCCGCTCTCAGGTATTATTTTCATTTCAGTTCAGCCGAAAGTTCTTTATTGGATCGGTCGATTTTTCTTTGGGTCTAACGGTTCCTGCAATATTATCAAAATGGTCGGTCTACCTTTCTCTCAAAAGGTTTAGAGGTGACCTTTGGTTCTAACACAGCCTTTGCTTGAAATGAAGCTTAATTTAACTATTTGAGGCCCTTCGTCGTTTTGCATTTGTTTGACTTGTAAATTGTCAAGAATGGGGATGTTAGAGCACCTACCCTAAGTTCGAACGCATCGAGTTATTAGGCATTTTTAGGGTTCCGTCATAGTTCATTTCTCTAAAGTGCGATTATAAGGAGTTTTTCGAATGATTATTATGATTAACGATAAAGTATTACAATATCCTAATGTAACGCCTGCTAAAATCATTTAGCAAGCGTATCAAAGTATACATCATTCTTAAATTTAGATACACAGGCACTTCAAGAACAGGTCCAATATCTTTTATAAGTTTTATTTAAATACTAAAATCAAGAGACTATCGAGAGAATCAGAACTGTGTTCAAAAAGTAACTTCAGGCTAAGTCTATATCTATAAAACGAAGTATTCCGGGTAAGTGTCCCCGTTAAGGTTTCTTTATAGCAAATTGAGGCGAGAGTCATCGACGCTAGGTAATAAATGCCCAAGAGGCGGTTATTTGACTTTAGGTGATACGGAACGTTTTATAGATCATAATTAATGCTAATCGAATACCGTTACGAAAGTTTCCGATAGCATATTTACGAGTAACTTGAAAAAACTTTTTCTAATTGTAACAACATATCAAATTCGCATTCAGATTTAATTTGGCACCGTTGGGAACTCTAAAGCATAATTTGCAATTTTGAGTTTCTTATGAGGTAGTAGGCCCCATAGAGATATGAGATACTACGTAACTACATATAAGTAGAGTACTATCTGTGGCGGAAAACGTGAGCCGACAGAGATACTTACTTTGTCCCTTTCTAATACAGTACAGGTAATAGCTATATACCTATATATAGAGGTACGTACATTGCTAATATATCAAAGAGTGCGAGAGGGACACACACGCTAAGACAAAGTGAGTGTTTTTCAGCTTATCTGGTTAATTTAAAAACACTCTTGTGTCTCACGTAAGTAAGTTCATTTTTATTTGTCATGATTCTGACAAATATTGGTCTTGTTATAGTGTATACTATACATAAGGTCTTAAGCGTGTCACACACAGGAGCGGCCTGCGGCCGCGGTCAATACTAAATTTGACAGCTAATGATAAGTTTACTATTGACCGCGCGGCCTAGGCCGCGCCAGTTTGTGACAGGCTTCAACCATCACATATACGTAACACAAAACTGTTCCTCCTGCGGTGTCCCTCCGGACACCTCAGCGTCCATGACGAGTTAAAAGAGTTTACCTCTAAAATCTCGATAAAAAAAAAAAAAAAAAAAACTGTTGCAATGACATAGACATTTTTTCAATGTACCTAAGTCAATGCCAGTATTTTTGTACGCCAATCGGCAAAACATAGTGCAACATGAAAAAAATTGAAGATCTTTGTTTCTATACAGCCGTCACCTATGTTTTACAAATAAAACACTTTGCCTTTAAAGTATCGGAAAATATTTCAGGGTACATAAACGTGGGGTGCGGCGGCAAGGCGGGCTACTACTTCAGCTCGACATGCTCCATCATCGGTTCCCTGTCTCTCTTCTGCATCGACCTGCATCGGCGAAGCGTTGCACACAAACACACCAAGTATGTTGCATGAGTTTTAAAGTACCTATGAAGATAGGTAGAATTAACGCTATTGGCTATGTGCGAAGTAGGTGGTGGGGGTAAGCTAGGCGATCGTAGCGCACACCATGGCAGAAATGTGCACTTACCGGGGACAACTGTCAAATTTACCTTACGTTTTATATTGGTTTCTTAACGGTTTCCTACGATTCGTTTCGTTTGTATGTATTTATTTATTCTCTTATTTATTTCAGTAAAATTTCCAATACGGGGTCTTTCTCGTTTACTAAAGTAAATAAATATTCATGGATCATTATTTGACATCTCTGAGTTTTGACATTGTCTCGGGACCTTTGACGTTTGACGTTTCAGACGTGCACATAGCCAATAAATGTCAAGACATTTTACTGTAAATGATACTATTGTATTTTGCAGATTATTGGACAAGCACGGGAAATGGCCCGAGCGAAATTGCAAAGCAAAAGAGACCAACCCATAAAGTCATGCTGTTTTTCTAGCCTTTTATGTGATCATAATTTCCCTTTGTAACCCAACAGTGCTCCCGTGAAAATCTAGATTCGAATTTCGCATATCTCCCTCTGTGTATCGCTCCAATACTCAAGTACGATAGAGATAAACCCGAACCAACGAATTCCCAGTAAATGCAAATGTTATATTTTGTTTTCAGAGAAAACGGCGGTACGGCGACTTGCGAGTCGGCGTGTGGGCAGCCGCGTAGCCGCAGCCGCGACCGCGAGCCGCGCACGGCCACTGGCGCCGCTACCGCCTTAGGTATACATCCTTTACAAAGGCGGCCAAGTGCGTGTCGGGCCACGTGCAATGTAGGGTTTCGTAGCTGTCCACCCGTGATTTTATGCGGATTTAAGACATCAAAACTTATATTTACTCTATATTTGACATAACTAATAATAACATATCTAAGTAATCGATGGAAATTGTACGTAGGTTTACTTTTTCCATCAAGTACATTTCTCAACATCGTCTATTACTCGTTAATTAGTAATGTCTACTTAGCTGTGATAGTTTTCGTTTTAAATTCATTATATGTACTGGACTCCAACTAGGGCACTGGACTCCAACAAACATTAGCACTTTAAAAAAGTAAAAGAAAGTTCATTTTTTTTTAACAAGCTATTTACCTAGATATATGTTTCTGTTTGGCCTTATGGTTGACTGGTAGAGAATGCCTCACGGCATTAAGTCCGCATTTTGTATTCTTATGTGCAATAAAATTGAAATAAATAAATAAATAAATAAATAAATACCGGATCGTTAGCAATACCAAACACGATGAGTTTTGAAAGAAAAAAAATGGATCCCCAGGTAAGCAGGCAGGGGAGGTACCCTAAAAAAGTATTCCTTTTTTCAATTTTTTTGTTATACCGTTGTGTTGGCGTGATTGATACGTATACCCATACCAAATTACAGCTTTCTAATACTAACTGTTACTGAGCTAAGCCGCGGACAGACGGACGGGCATATGGCGAAACTATAACAATTCCAATGAGCCCAAACAAGACGGGTATATCTTGTGTAGTTTACATACGTTTTGCTATGGCAACCTTCCTCAATCATCAGGTCAGCTCGGTCGGTTGTACGTTTGTCAACGAAGTTATATAAGTATGCCACATTTTTAACTCAACCGGATACCGCCAAGTGGCTGAAAAAAGGATTTCACATTTTGAGAACAACTTACTTGCATACGAGTACATACATACGAACAGTGCAAGTTATGTAAAACCAAGGCTAGAGCTCCACGCCTGTGGAGTGCGGGCTGTAACTACCAGTCAGAAAGAGCCCTTATTTTATTACGCATCCAGCACTTCTACATTATGTCGTTTTGCCATTTTGCCGGAGACGATCAAACGACCGACCATTGGTTTCTCCACGTGGTCTCCACTCCTTGTCACAGATTTACAAACCAAAGAATTAGCATTCTTTCTGACCTTACGTACATTTTCAACCCTCAGTCAGATACGACTATAATGCGTAGTCAGTACTACTAGCTACACAGAAACGCATGACAAGTTGAGAAATAACAGACTCAATTAAATCTCTTTCAGTTCTAGGAGCAGAATTAGTAGCGCCGGGGCGCGCGGGCCGCGATTTCCTTCTGGACAGCATCGGGCCGGGCAGCCTCGGGTCGCCGCCCCCCAACGTGCCGCCCGAACTCACCTGCATCAGCGAGGAAGGCGGGCTGGACCTCGACCTAGACCTGGATATACCGGAGCATCTGCTGGAAGACCTGGACTGCGGCGGGGATTGCATTACTAGTTGTAATAAGGTATTTGAAATTCCACTATTTGGTGATAGATATGTGAAAATTTTACTTGCATGAGCGAGGAAGGCGGGTGGAACTTCGACATTAACCTGCACTTACTCAAGCACTTGCTGGAAGACCTGGACTGCGGCGGGGATTGCATTAACTCCCTTCGGTCGTGTTTCAATTTATCACCACTCGTTGCGAATTTCCTGTTCTCTGCACTTGTATCGTAATGTACTATTATGCTACGGTTATTGGTTACCCATACATCGAAAAAGAAGGCGGACTGAACTCCAGGTTCAAAGAGCTCCTAGCCGCCGCCAAAACTGACCTGCTGAGCGGGCTGGAACTCGACCTGGACCTAGAAAACCTGAAGATCTTCTGGAAGACCTGAACTACGGCGAAGACTGCAGTATTGTTAGTTATAGGGTATTAAATTTGACCTGCATTAATGTAGGGGGGCGGCCGGGACATCGACGTGAACCTGAATTTGCCAGAGCCTCTGCCTAAATGACCTGGAAACCTGCCCATTTATTAGTTGTAATTGGTACCTAAGGTATTGAAAACCTTACACCTGGAGACACAACGGCATCTGCTGGAAGACCTGCAGAGATCACAGTTCAATTACATCATCAGCATCATCATCATCATCACGGGGGCTGGCCGTGATGAAATTCAGTCTGAGAGAGAGACAATGGTAGAGCGAATTAACTCAACCTTAAGTCTTGTCTCCCAATGGGGTGGTAACAATCTGGTTAGTTTCAACGCCACCAAAACGCAAGCGTGTCTGTTTACCGCAAAAAGGAGCTCATTCAATCTGGCTCCTACTTTCCGAGGTACAACCGTGTCTGTAGCCAACGATCTCGAGCTGCTTGGCATGACGTTAAGCTCAAACCTTAACTTCGGCACTACCATCGAGTCCAAAGCCGGAACAGCGGCCAAAAAGCTGAGCATCCTAAATAAGGTCAAGCAATACTTCACCCCTGGGCAGCTTCTATCTTTATATAAAGCCCAAGTCCGGTCTTGCATGGAGTATTGTAGTCACCTTTGGGATGGCTCGGCTAAGTACCAACTTGCCGCACTCGACTCGGTGGACCGCAGAGCCAGGAGGCTCATTGGCGGCAGTATGGTAGTGGGAAATAAGCTGCAGAGCTTAGCACATCGACGCAAAGTAGCATGTCTGTGCGTCTTCTACAAACTGTACTTCGGTGAGTGTGCTCAGGAGCTCCATGAGCTCATACCGCCTTCCCCCTTCTTCCATCGGACATCCAGACGTACGGCTGGCTACCATCCTTACCTGGTCGAAATTCCTCTAGTTCGAACCAAGCGCTTTGCATCTTCTTTTATAATGCGCACTTCTAAGGTTTGGAATTCTCTGCCGGCGTCTGTATTTCCGAGTTCATATAACCTGGACCTTTTTAAGGCACGAGTAAATAGGCATCTTCTGGGTGAGCTCGCTTCATCGTCGGCCTCATCTTTGCCCCCTGGCTAGATGCTGGCCAAGAGCAATCCCATTTTTAATAAAAAAAAAATCATCCTACTCTTAATTCCAGTACAGTGACATCCTGAAGGAAGCACGAGGAACCGCTGCCTAGTTCATAATTCAATAACATTTCAGTAAAATACTTATAGAATTTGCCACCCTTGAAAATGTATCAATACGAAAAAATGACAACTGGCATTTGGGATGGAACGTCGAAGTTGTTTGTCTGCTAAGTACCTACTTATAGCAGTGACTCAGATTCAGATGTAAATGATCAAAGTTTGAGGAAGTTGGAATTGATTATTGATCACAATGATCACATGATACATCCTACTTGTATCTACTCTTAGTATTACCTACATAGAAGTGGATGCCAATGATTTACATGTTCCAACTTTTACGTAGACCTTTTTGCCCCATATCACTTTTTGCAGACTTTCAAATTATTGTTTTTTTATGAACCTAGCATTCCGGAACCCGGTTTAAACTATCGTTATAAACAATTCAATACCCGGTTTTGAGCAATATCTCTAACTAATACGACAATTTTTTGACAACGTTACGGGACAACATAGTGTCGACAAGTGCCGATCAACTTTTAGATCGGCACCATGCCATATGCGTGTGGGTAAAAACAAAACTTAAGATAAGGACCTGTTGTATGTAGTTGTAACGTGTGCGATTAGACGTTACATATTTAAAATGTATAACACAAACAAAACAAATGTCTATTCAAACACGTCACAACTACATACAACAAATCCTTTTCTTAAGTTTTTTACCTATACTACAAAATGTATACTTTAAAATATTAACACAACCCTATTTCCCCAGGTCGAAAACTACCTAATGCTAAGCGAATACGAGAATAACCTCATAGCAGAACTGCCGAACATTAATGAGCGGCGCTCGCGTCGCTGGTCCATTGTCGTCGCCAACTCCCCGCCTCCCGACCGCCCGCTTACCCCTGACCATAGCAAAACCAACTCACTAAAGTGGAAGAAGAAGTGCCATAACGCGAACAACAGGCTGATTACAGTGATCAACGAGGCCTCCCTGTAGCAAGACAATAAGCAGGGCCGGTTCTAGGGTATAGCGGATGGAGCGGCCACACTAGGCGCCAGGTGTCAAGGGGTACCTCGGTCACGAAAGGGGGAGGGGAAGACGTGTTGGAGGCGTCTTTGAGTGGCACGGAATAAAACGCTCCACCTTGATTAGGGCTAGGGCCGGTGCTGACAATAAGTAGACGTTAGACCTATTTAACCTCATTAATTTATTTGATGTGTGTGAATAGACGTATTGTGTATCTGTAATTTATTAAATTATTATGAATTACGTCGTGTTTTAATGCCGATCCTAACCCTATGTAGGTGTAACAATAAGTCGAGATCAGACGCAGTTTTGGCAGTGGGGCGTTTGCTGCACAGGCACAGTTGATTGACTATAAAGGCCTCGATACAGTTGCGTAAGCGTAGACTTGCACGTGGACACGCGCCGCGCATTATAAACTTATAACGTATCCTCATAAGATATGTCACAGAGATAGAGCGAGTTAAATTAATCTCAAGTTCAAACTATCGGCCAGTTATCAGCGAAAGTAAATAGTGTGCATCGCCTTTATTACAAGTTGAAAAATTTCAAGTCTAACATACCCATGTTAGACTTTAGATTTTTCAACGTGTAATTTGTTTTGAATAATTAATATCTCTTAAATTATGGGCTTTGGACTACATATTATATCACATTATATACTCTAATTAGGGTCTAGAATAGTTAGTTTAAATCTTTCGGGTTATAAGGGCCCACGGTGTATATTTGTAAATCAATTAACTGAAATTTACATAGAGGCGTCTGATTAATTAATGCAGCAACCACAGTAACTGAGCGCTACACATAAAACAACGGATAATATTTAAAAGTAGATCACTTTATTGGAATAAACAGAATCATACTTACAAGAGGGTAATTAAATATAATTACTATATTGACATTACGTTTACGTATAATAATCATTGATCAATGCTGCACCAAAAAAATGCAATGGAACACAATATTACCGTTGCGGTACAACAATATCCTCAAGGAACTGAGCGAAACAGCGCATCGCTTGCAGCAGCGCCGCCAGTAAGATAGAAAGCGACAGACTGACCAGTTTCTGATTGTCCGTCGTCATCAGTTCGTTGTTTCTAACAGGAACTAAGTTTTGGCTGGATTCTACACTATGAATGCTTACATTATCACAATCATTCGCATTTGTACCTAAAAGCTTACCTTCACAGTCAGATCCGTTAGCATCGCATGCTACGTCTATCACAATGAAATCTGACACCTGATTATCAGTTGCCTCGTCGGCTATATCGTCCAAGTCTAAACCTGATGTATCCTCCTCATTAGCAACACTTACACTAACATTGTTTGAACAACATGGAATCTCATTCCACTTCGCAGCACGTGGTTCACTTAGGCACTTTATTATATCATTGCTTACATTACTTAAGTTATTTTGTTTAGCACTTAGGTCGTATTTCAGCGACTCCTCTGTCTCTTCCGAAGACATACCGCTGTCGTTGTCGACATGAGCCTCGCTATCTGGCGATAGATGTTCATGTTTTACTTCTATATCCTTAATTAGACTAATATGTGTTTTCCCAAAGCTTCCGTAGATGAGTGAGGGCGCTTTGGTTTTCAATATCGTGCCCGTAGGCACGGCCTCGGGTCAGGATGTTTTCGTGGAGCTGGAGTTACCCTTTATAAAGATTGTACTAGAGTTTGATTCTTGGGTCCCAAATATGCTATCCATGTCTGAGAAAGACGCGCTTGTCAATGAACAAGCGTCGTCTAGCAGCATCTCTGAGCGTAAACCCTGGAAGGTAAATAAAAAAAGGTAAACAAAGAATTAAATAGTCACAAATACTGATATTATGTTAGTAATAGGGGATTTTAGTGTCGTGGTTGCTTGCTTTGCAAACAGTTAGTGACATCATGGGATTTGTTGCATTAAAATCTATAACCAAATGTAATTGTAATATCAAAATCTTCTGCTAATAGGTGACCATGATTTTAATTGTTTATGTGTTCATGATTTTGAATTATTATCAAAAAGGAGTAGTACCTATAAACTACGTTTTATTCTTCCAAATCAACATACTAACAGATAGAAATGATTAAAAATAAAACTTAAGTGTACGACGACGTCTTATGACACTTGAGCAAAAAACACAAAAGAAGACGGTGGCTATCACAGGATACGCATGTTATTCAAAGTTCCTTTAAATTGTAATCAAATAATACTTACATCGGAAAAATATTCATATTCTTTTTCAAAAGACAGTATAAAGACGCAAAATATTGCAGTCAACACGTAACTACACAAGGAGGTGATCACGAGACAGACGTACACGCCGCGCGTCCCACCTGAAACACAAAATGAACAATACAAGTATATGCACAGGCAGATGTAGGTATTACATAAATATAGAAAGACTCGAGTGGCTATCGTAGCTAGAAACGCACAGAGTGGTGGCGGCGCGGTGCGGGGCGGCGGCGGTTTTGCATTTTTGATCTTTCCGACTCTATCGATAGTGTCGATTACTGCTTCATATGTCACACACACCACCTTCGCTCCGCTGTCCCGCGCGGTTTTTTGGTGCGACGTCCCCCCCCCCCCGGACCACGTTCGTTTTGCCGCAAAACCGCCTCCGCTCCGCAACAACGCTACGCCGCGCTCTTTGCGTTTCAAGCTTCATTCGGGTTTTTTTTAATAAGCGAATAAGATAGATGAAGGATGTAATCCTAGAAAGACAATATTTAGTGGTTAAATAATTAAGTAACAATGGTAATGGTCGCTCAAGACGGCTTCATTCCTTCGACGGCATTCGGAAAGTAACACAAATAAAAACATGGACCATAATATTCAAGCCCAGTCTTTTAGAATTTATAAACTTACCTTTAGGCAAAATGGAAGTGAGCGTTCCGAATATGGCCATTACAACCAGAACGAGGAAGCTCACATTGGCGAGGTACTGCCGGAGCGTCGTCAAACGCTTGTCGTAGTACAACGTCGACAGGTAAGTCGTGATCAGGCACTGGAATAAAAATTATGCAATTATAAACAATAGGTATAGTCTAACCCCCTTATTCATAAACGTCCATCAAGCCCCTATTAGTTAACAAGCCGCTAAAGTTGGTTTGTCCTTATCTGTCACTTTGACATTTATGTTTGTGAGAAAGGGACAAAACAACTTTTAGTTAACAGAGGTTTGTTAAGTTTTATGAATAAGGGAATAAGACTCGTGGGCCAGATTCAGCCAAACACGACCAAGTATCAGGATACTTCAAAATTGTATGAGCTAGTACCGAAAGAAAGTATTCCGGGACTTGGTCTGGAAAAACAAGTTATCATTATGATAAAAGTATACATGAGAAGAACCCTTCATGGTCAACTGAGCCCACTCTCAACTCAGCCCGCGGGTTCAGTTGACTACGTTTAATTGTACGGGGGCAACTCGGCCCAGAAGTTGGCTAAGGCCCGTGTGGGCTCAGTCGACTACAGTTTAAAGTTATATGGTTGACTCAGCCCACGGTCTCAGTCGACTACAGTTTAAAGTTATATGGTCAACCCAACCAACGGAAAGTTGAGATATATGTAGAACTAACATTTGATCCACCTGTCTGGACTGCTATCACGTTTTGGTAAGTTACTAATTTTAACAATAAAAGCACTAGATATCGTATAACAATATATTTTAGTATTTAAGAACAATCGATCAGTGTATTAACCCGCGACGCTATGCTATCGGTGAGAGCCGTCTTCTCTCGCAGTGTTGCCAACATAAATATATATTTTAAACACAAAAATAACAAAAAGGTATTTAATTTGCAAACATAATGTAAACAAACACACACACACACACTAAGTTGTCCCCCTAGCGAAAGACTGAGCCTGCGGGCCGAGTTGTCCCTCTGGCGGTAGACTGTGGTCAACTTAGCCTGCGGGCCGAGTTGTCTCCTTAGCAATCGACAGTGGTCAACTCAGCCCGCGGGCTGAGTTGACCTTGTAGGCCGAATCGCCCACAACATATATTTTAGAGGTCAACCAAGCCCGCGGGCTGAGTTGTGAGCGGGCTCAGTTGACCATGAAGGGGAGAAGAAAACTAAACTTTATTGAAAAAGCATCAAAATCAAATCCATCATCAGCCATGTACGTCCACAGCTAGCCACAGGCCTCCTCTCATAGATAAGAAGGGTATTAGTCCCCACCCTGGCCAAATGCGGATTGGGATGTTCACATACATTTCTGAATTTCTTCATATACGGAACAATGAAAGCTTTTCTAGGTCTGTCTATTTTACATCCCTGCAAGTATTTCCAAACACTGTATAACGTCGAACCACTTTGTGACTGACTAGGCTAATGGGTCACTCAAATTGAGCCTCTCACGCGATGATTTTGCCGCGATTAGTCTAACGGTTGTTTTTACGTGACATAACAACAATAATACGGAGCGCGCCTACAGAGCTTACTTAACCATAGAAAAAATATGGACATAGCGAGAAAATTTATACCTTAATCACGAGGAATAAGGTTCGTTTTCCATTCGTTTTTATCAAATTATATTGCTTAATAATAGTGGCAACTGACTTCAACACTTAACGAAAGTAATTTCATTCTTGCATTGTAGGCTTACAGCTTACAGTATAAACAAAGAAGCAACAAGTTCTGCATGATATGATAATATTCCTCTTATAGGCTTTCCCAGGATTTGATGTCCCAAAACATAATTGGGTAAGTACTTGCCACGTTGAGTTTTCATATAAAAAGGAGTGAGGTGACAGGTGAGGACGAGTCGATTTGTGATTAAGAAAGAGAGCTGGCAGTTTTGACATGCGTCGTCTCCTATAGTGATGTAAATGTTCATACGAATTGTCAACATTTGAAATTTCCAAACTTGTGAAGAAGCTTATCATCGTCTATTGGCTATGTGCGAAGTAGGTGGTGGGGGTAAGCTAGGCGATCGTAGCGCACACCATGGCAGAAATGTGTACTTACCGGGG
The DNA here is from genome assembly GCA_905163555.1 of Notocelia uddmanniana. Classification (NCBI taxonomy): domain Eukaryota; kingdom Metazoa; phylum Arthropoda; class Insecta; order Lepidoptera; family Tortricidae; genus Notocelia; species Notocelia uddmanniana. The sequence goes on from LR991065.1 coordinate 13,134,800, forward strand.
ACCACTGTCAAATTTACTTTCACGTTTTCTATTGGTTTCTTAACGGTTTCCTACGATTCGTTTCGTTTGTATCTATTTATTTATTATTTTATTTATTTCAGTAAAATTTCCAATACGGGGTCTTTCTCGTTTACTAAAGTAAATAAAATATTCATGTGTCATTATTTGACATCTCTGAGTTTGACATTGTCTCGGGACCTTTGACGTTTGTCGTTTCAGACGTGCACACAGCCAATAGACGCATATAGATATGACGTCACAGCGCACAAAAAGAACAGCAGTAGTTACACTTTGTTTAGTAAATTCGCCATAGTAATAGTGCTTCTGTGTGTTTTTACGCATTACTTGTTACTTAGTCTCTTTAAGAATGATGAACTTTTGAAATATATTTTATATACGAAATTGGGATATACATGACAATTTAAAAATGGTTATATTTATTTTTTTATCCTAATTGATAACATCGGAGAAAAATCCCGCTTAAAAAAATTTAATGACGAATTCAAATAATAATTACGTACTAACCTGCATCCATATGTATAACGTGCCAAATCCGCATATAAAAATACTTAACGCCGTCAGGCAATAACTATCAACCTGAAAAACGAAAACATTTATTAAATAAATAATTAAGTATGTATAATTTAGAATATAGATACGCTACAATATATCTCCCTCGGAAAGATTGTGTAAAAGTCATCCTGACGTCTTAATTCAGAAACTTAGCTGACCATTTGGGAAAGGTATTGAAATATGATGTAGTGATTCGTTAATTATCGAATTAATAATATACAGTTCCGGCTAATAATATATCACCTGTGGGTCAGAAAAATCATGAAAATTCCTTGTAATAAATATATTCTGCTATCAGATCTTCTCTATGGTCTCAGAAGAAGTCTAAATTCTTCGTACCAGCAGACGATCCGTTTTAGTACATTCGGCATAAGCTATCGTGCTAGCTAGGCTGATGCTGACTGTACGTTACTTAAAACGAAATTCTGATCATACTGACATTTAGAGGACGATTATTTATCAGATTATCTTTCGAGTGCCGAGCACCGGTCAATATTATAAGAGGACATATGGAATAGATAATACCTATCAAAAACATAAATGTATATAAATGCCAAAGTTCGTAAACTGTTTATAGTAGAACGTTTATTATATTAAAAGAAGTTAGATCTAACTGGAAATCAATTTCTTTCAATGCTCCTTAGATCACTGCTCCTGACATACATGTTTCGAAACTGCTTATATTATAATTTATATTTAACAAACTCCCAACTCGTACTATAAACAAAAGCACGTGTTACTATAAAAAAAAACTGAAATCGCTATAGGCCTACAAAGTTTGACGAGTTCACTCGAATTCTCCAGAATCCCGCCATCAGATCCTGACTAGATGACAAAAGAACCAACTAGAAATCATACCCTTACAAACAAAAAAAGGATTTTCCGAATCGGTCCGTCTCCTGTCTCCTAGTAATCGGTGAACATAGGTACATTGAAATATTTATTTAATTATATATTCCGACGAATATCTCCTCCATTTTTTAAGTCAGTTTTTTTATTTTTCGAATTCATCTATTGGATTGATTTGAAGTTGAACGTTAAGTCAATCATTTCCTTAATTAACATACTTTCAACACACCTTTCGAATACCTATGTACTTGACTAGATATAAATTTGCGAATTACAAACTCTACTACTTTTTTTTTATTGAAAATGGGATTGCTCTTGGCCAGCATTTAGCCAGGGGGCAAAGATGAGGCCGACGATGAAGCGAGCTCAACCAGAAGATGCCTATTCACTCATGCCTTTAAAAGGTCTAGGTTATACCCAGATTCAAAGATAAAAACTTGTTAAGCGAAATTGCAAGTGTACTTATAGGTAAAATTGGTCAGTTATTGTGCGGTCAAATGGTTCGTGTAATACATATAAACGCGGCCGATGTCACCGTTTTTGCTTTGCGAACTTAGCGGACACACTGCCGTGCGTCTAGATCCAATTCGAATAATTTTTTTTGCTAGTGAAATCGCTAATGTATTAGCGGCAATGAACGCTACCTAAATAATATAAAAATGAACTAAATACTATACTAATATTATAAAGCTGAAGAGTTTGTTTGTTTGTTTGAACGCGCTAATCTCAGGAACTACTGGTTCGAATTGAAAAAATATTTTTGTGTTGGATAGGCATTTATAGAGGAAGGCTTTAGATAACATCTCGCTGCGACCAATAGGAGCGAAGACGCGGACTAAGTCGCAGGCAACGGCTAGTTAAAGTAATAAAATACATCGGATATAACATTTATTATGGTCGCGACTAGTCAAGTGAACAAGGACTAAGATTTGTATTTGCATACGTTAGATTTCTCTCGTCTCATCATGATCTAACTATAATTATGACGCAGGAATCCACATATAGAGAAACCCTGGAAAACGACGAGAGTCCACATCATTTTCAATACAAATATACACTTTATGTACATTGTTAGAAGGTATGTTTTTAATCTTTAAACGAAAAAAATTGTATCTGATTTTCCCCTAGACTCGTCACATGCCAATATAATGGAAGCAATCACCTTAGTATATACTTCAGTCAGGAAAAGAAAGCAGTGGACGTTAAACATCTTAATTACCTACTGTAGTTTTCACTCCTATTGCTACATTTCTGATTGAGATTATTAGAGATACTCGTAATCGGTCGCGTGCTCTGAAGGCCGGCCCGTTCTGAACACGCGAATCGAGTTTTCTGTGCTTTGGTATTCCGTAACGCTACCGTACCGTGTTATGCCAAAATGTCGTATCTCTATATTAATTTCATGGTAACGTACGGCTTCCAAGCTTAAGATGAAAACAGCTGATGTTCTGTCAATACAAAAACTCCGATTTCGAGCTACGGTTTTTTTTTCGGTTTCCTCCTTCAAAATTGAATACATACTTTATTTGATTGTATTGAGCCTAGACTTTCTTATCTATTAACTTGGCAGAATGATTCCGGGTTTCCTTAATCGCGTACTTTCCTTTAGTTCTATAGAACTGGCAAATCACGAACGACTCTAGTTTCTTTTTTTATGACTATTGCAGCTTAATTAAGCAAATAAGTGATTCTCATTAGTTCCTCAACGATTGTGCCATGAGTAATTTTAAAGATTTTTTAAAACTTGGTCTAAGTTAGGCAGCCTGAGGAGTTTAGAGGTTCTAAATTAGTAATAATGAAAGGTACCAAAGGTCAGTTATTTTAATGCCGAGAGTCTAAAGATCACATGTATATCCAGGATGTTCGGAATAACGATGTAGGAACTTAAGTATATCACCTCAAGCTCCTACATCGTAATCCCGAACATCCTGTATAATACTAAGTAATAAACGTCAAAACTCACTTTCACATGCATTATATTACAAGATTTTATGAATTAACTTTCCATTAAATTGAACCTTAATTCCAATTTGTTAGACCACACAAAAAGACCAAAGTCAACCGATGGGTAGTCATTAGTGCAAAAGACTTTCTAACAGGATTATAGATTAAATTCGAGTCAGTATTATAATAAGAACATAGTAAACCGCAACGTACGGAAATTGTATCACAGAATATACCGACAATTTTTATGGAGCAAGCATGGTACAATAACACATGTGCTCAAAGCAACATGCATACCTACATAAAACAGTTTCTGTCAAAAAAAAATTGTTACAAGCTGTACTTTTCCAAAATCATCAATTCATGTTCTAAGGCAAGTTCTGCCACAAGCATTTTATTTTTACAAGCATTTTAATACTTAAAATATAATAATAAATTTTCTGTATATATATGGTTTGAAAAGCTATTTTCTTAATAATCGTCACAAAACTGACATGGATTAACTTTTTTTAACCACTCACGAGCATTTCTATAAATATGACTTGAGTGAATATGCAGAAATATAGGTATCTCTTTCTGTTGCGCAAGAAATATATATATTAATAAAAGATATATTTTAGACTATGTAACGCAAGTTACGCAACCAGCCTTTAATTCTCCAAAAGGTCTCTGCTTTAGTTACTCTTCCCCAGAAACTTGCCTATTTTTGCTGTTGCACAAAACCACGTTAATTTCAACTGGCAGATAAGAAAGTAACCACTTCAAAATAGAATATTGGTGTTCCACCATATCAGCCGATGGACGTCTGCTGTTAGACATAGGCCTCCCCCAATTTTATGGGGGGTAAATGCCATAATCGCCACGCTTGGCATGCGGATTGGCGATCGCAGTATCTCCACCGCACTCCAGGGAGTGGTCTTGGTCGAAGTTTTAGGACATACCCGGGATATGTCAAAATAATAAAATAAAAAAATAAAAAGGGTGTCAGGTCTGACTAAACCCTTATGTCAGTTAACACTGATTCACTAACCATTAAAATAATAGAAGACTAATATTAACTTTAAAAATCTCCCGCGTGTTTTTGACGGTAAATTTTGGTACGAAATTTCCAAGTCAATGAGAAATACTTTGATTGCAGCAATATTTTTAAACAAATTTAATTGTATTCTAATCAGTTTGTAGCGAGCTATCAAACCATGTAAATGTATATCAATAACAACAAAAAAGGTGTGTTACTCTTTTATAAACAGAAAACACTTGGGACTGTAGTTATGGCTGGACTAAGTAATAAATAACGGCTTTTGTCAGTTTTTCACTTGTTTCAAATAATTTCAATCAATTTTTTTAAACAATTACCAACTTATTCATAAAAGTTATCAAACCTCTATTTATTATTTTGTCCTTTTCACACAAACACAAATATCATGGTGGCAGTTAGAGACAAAGGTATCATGAATGGAATTAAAGTTTTGTTTGATGAACATTTATGGACAAGGGTATAAGTAGGTATGAATGTTAGTTACCTTCAGTAAAAATAGAAACAGGTAAACCAGGAAGCCCAACGACAGGAGAGAGGCCGAGAGGGAAGATATCTTATTTGCAAAGGAAGTCACATTCGGATTGGGTGTTAGTGAGCCTAGTATATGAATCTGTCGGTAACGGTCATAGATGATTTTGCCAGCTGAAAAAAATAGTTGTTAGCACACAAACACAATGAAGTTAGTAACAATGATCTTTTTAATAAATAATATGCTAGTGTTGTGAGTTAGGGCTAAACCAAGCCATATAGGTTCAAGTCAGGAAGTCAAACTCTAAGACTGATTTTTCACAACCACAGAAAGTTAAACTTAGCCTTGTCAGCTTGACTCTTTAAGGCTTTAGCCCCAACTTGTTACACTAAGGTACGGGCTAAAACCAATTGTGGGAACTAAACATAAGTACATTTTAAATATTAGTACATTGCTCAAGTGGGTTGGTAGTGTAGTGATATTAGTCACTGCTAAAGTTATTTAATAGCTTTAGTCATAATACTTATTAAATAGACCAATAATAATAAAAAATGCTCCTTGGTTGAACAAGAGGCAAGAACCATAAAAAGATGATAATATTGATGAACAACATATAATAATAGTAGTGGAATGAGTTTCCTTTTTACTGCTATTTTTCAAGTGTCATAAGGCACCAAAATGAAGTACATACTTATTAATTGTTAAAATTTACTGCATTGTTAAGTGTGTGCTACCTAACACTTACAACCTTTAGTTTGCATAATATATGCAACCATTATAATAAAGACCTTGACTAACATTACAAAAGGTACACGACAATTACCAAAAGGCAACCATTTAGTTTCCAACCCACTTAAGTTTACTTGCAATGGCAAAGTATGACTCAGATCTATGTAAAGGAATGCAATAGTTAAGTAACATAACGGTATTTCGTAAACTTTTACATAACACACAAAGACATGCCTCTCACCTATTGCTCCGCTGGCCACATAAAGCAAAGCAAATCCAGCATCTAAGGAATATGTTTCATTCGCAATTTGGGAACAAAGTCTGAAACAAGAAGATACGCGTTTTCAAATGTGGATACAAGCCAAGAAAAAATGCCTAAACATTTGGTGAAAGTATTGAAGCTATTCAGATAATATAATCACAACATTTAAAATTAGATACTCAATATAATCAAAATAGTGAATATAATAAATATTTTTGTTCTGAAGCCTGCAAACTTAAACATTAATGCTATTGTTAATACTTTACTTTTTATACTGGATTAGTAAATAAAAAAAAAAATACCAGACATTCACTTCTGCCAGAAGTCACAAACATACGAGAAATGATAATAGATATTAAGTATACTTACGATACAATATATGTAGTTGTTAAAATAACCAGCCCACATTTAAAATACAACATATTATGCAAAAAATAAGTTACAGAATTGTAATATTTACTAGAATAGAGAAAATAAAATCTGTCAATGTCAGTGACAGTTCAGTTCGTTGTATGTTCGGATACACAATATACTATAGATAAAATTATCTAAGAATACTAGTAAAGATCATTTTAACCACTCAGTGTACGCGTCTGTTGTGCAATTTCGTGCACGTTCGTTTGAATTGGATCTTCAACAGTTACTGCCTGGCTGCTACGCTTGCTGTTTCATTTTTTAATACGTACGTGATTTGATTATATTGAGAAATTATGTTTTGTAAGTATGTGCTTTGTGATTTCTCTTTTTACAAAATCATATCAAAATAAGTAAAAAAAGAAACGGAAACAAAATATAAGAGACATGCTACTACAAACCTACGAGTAAGATAAAATTGTACCGGTACTCGTCGCAGTACTAGTGCTTGACACAAGCATTCGCATGAACGTGATAAGATTAAAAATAAAAATCATAACAAGCTTAAATCAACGGAGGTAAAAGAATCGAAAGCTAGCACACTCATTTAATCCAATTGGGTTATATAAACTTTGAAAAAAAATGTGAATTTGACCTTTTTTTATACATTCAGTAGACCTGAAAAGTTACATCTACAGTACCAGCCAATAATATATCACCTTTGTGTTTTTTTTAGTAAACATGTATATATACTGTTTTTCACGTAAGAAGAGTCCGGTGACAGCTGTCAACCCAGTACAAATTATGTCATTATACGTCAAAAATGACATAATTTGTACTGGGTTGACAGCTGTCACCGGGCTCTTCTTACGTGAAAAACAGTTTAGTAATATATATTGTTAAGATTATAAAGTGTAAATATTAACCAGAGCTTTACCAAAAAATAGAATACATATTTCAATAAAATAATGTGAAAGCACAGTTATACTCATTATATACTTAAAGCCTGCACAACATAACAAAGTACAGTTGGTCTTTATGAACCTATTATAAATCAAAAAAAGTGATAGATTAACATTTTATATATTTATTAAAGTGTAACAACATTAATACTTTGTAGCAAAGCCTTTTGATTCAATAACGACTTTACAGCGACTAGGCATAGAGTCCACAAGAGCGTCAATAGTTGATTGAGGGATTATATGCCATTCCTCCTGTAGCTGAGAGAACTTTTGGCTCACATTAGTGGCTCTTTTACCTTTCAAACGTCTTTCTAGTTCATCCCATAGCGGCTCTACTATATTTAAGTCAGGGGATTGACTTGACAAGTCCATTAGAGTAACGCGTCGCCGCTTGAACCATTCTGTGATACGTTTTGCACGGTGCTTTGGATCGTTGTCCTGCTGAAACACAAACCCGCGGCCCAGAAATCGTCGTGCATATGGTTACATCACATTGTCCAGAATATCTAAGTACACATTCTGGTCCATAATACCTTCAATTTCATGAAGGGTGCCCATGCCTTTAGCGGAAAAGGCACCCCACACCATTACAGAGCCTCCTCCGTGTTTTACCGTGGGAAGTTGGTACTCGGACTTATATCGGGTACCAGTAGGGCAACGTACCTACTTTATACCATCGCTTCCAAATAAAAGAAACTTGTTCTCATCGCTCCAGAGTATATCAGACCATTGTCGCCGTGTCCAGTGTTCGCGTGCTTTACACCAAGCTACTCTTATCTTTCGGTTCTTCTCAGATATAAGCGGTTTCTTTACAGGGCGGCTTCCGTTTAATCCGGCGTTCTGCAAACGACGTCGGACAGTCCCTGAAAATGGAGTACGCTGTCCTGGGGTTGATATTTCTTTGACTATATAATAATAATAAAATTGGGGGATAATCTTACACAAATCGACCTAGTCCCAAACTAAGCAAAGCTTGTGATATGGGTACTAGACGACGATATACATACTTATATAGATAAATACATACTTAAATACATAGAAAACATCCAAGACCCAAGAACAAATATCCATGAAAAATGCACAAATAAATGCCCTGGCCGGGATTTGAACCCGGGACCTCTAGCTTCGGAGGCAGAATCACTACCAACTAGGCTAAACAGGTCGTCAATCCGTCGCCGTTAACCGAGGATTCTCACGTGAGACTCACAAAATGTTACGGTCGGTCACATGTGTAGTACAACGTGGTCTGCCACCTGTTTTATTGCCAATGGAACTTCTTGGTGACGCATAGCCGGCAAAGATAGCTTCCCGCTTGCTGTTTTTGACAGGGATTCAAAATTTTCGCCCCACGAGTCTTCGTCATCTTCACCTCGTTAACTACCTATCGTTTTTAAGCTATATTAGGTAGTAATTTCACATTTACATACTACTGTAGGAAAACTGTCCTGTAGTTTTTGCGGAAAAAAAAAACAAAAAAACTAAATAAACACCTTCATATGTGGCCTGGTTCTCTTATCGCTCGTCCAAAGAGTCTAAATACTACCTATTGCATAATGAGGTAAGGTAAAAATATTTAGGAATATATAAAAAAAGTTTCGCCCTAAATACCTAAAGGTGATATATTATTGGCCGGTACTGTACCAACTTTGATTATATTATTTAAGGATGAACTTAAATAATTTACATTTTACTAACCTTTTGAAATTAAACAATGTTACTTTGAAAAGGATCAATATTGATCATATGCGTATTATAAAAAGCGGCGAAGTGCGTGTCGGGCTACGCGCAATGTAAGGTGCCACAGCTGTCCACCCCTGACATTGTGCGGATTTAAAATGTCAAAAACTTATATTTACTTACACTATATTCACATAACTAACAACATATTTAAGTAATCACTATAAATCGTAGGAAAGTTTGCTTTTCCAAGTACATTTTTAGCCGGCTATTATTCGTTAACTGGTAAACCGGAATTACATTGTTCTATCATTATAAAAATTATAAATAAATAAATAAAATAAAAATAAATATTGGGGGACAATCTTACACAAATCGACCTAGTCCCAAACTAAGCAAAGCTTGTACTATGGGTACTAGACGACGATATACATACTTATATAGATAAATACATAGAAAACATCCAAGACCCAAGAACAAATATCCCGCTGTAAGGGCTGTAGGGGGGGGCTGTAGGTGTACGTCCCGCTGTAAGGGTTCAGGGAGGTGAATGAATAACTCCCATATTTTTTCCTTTTAATTCATTATACCTACTACTTACACTAAAAATTTATATTTCGCAAACGAAAAGCTTAATCAAAAAAATATTTTAGTAGGTTCATTTTCTTTTTTAATCAGCTATCTAACGGTTTATGATACCGTTTTGCAAAAAAAAAATATATTCGCACTTTACCTTACCCTCGAATTTTATTTTACCGATTTGTCGGCGTAATTGATAGGTATACCCATACCAAATTGCAGTTTTCTATTAGTAACGGTTACTGGGTTAAGCCGTGGTCGGACGGACGGACGGACGGATGGACGGACATGGCGAATCTATAATTATAAACAATAGTTTTACTTTGCGTTGTGGGTCATATTTAACGCCAACGTGGAGAAATGCGTTGACAGCAAAAAGTATATTTTCCTGAATTCTATAGAATTCAGGCAAATATACTTTTTGCTGTATAACTTAGAATACATTGTATTGATATCGATTATAATATATTAAACAATTGTATCTGCTTCGAGTTATTATTGATCTGGCCGTTTACTATGAATGAGTGTGCGTCGGCTATGGAAAAATAATCATGACTCATACCTTCAAATGGAATCCGCGGAGTTCATCTTAGCATCAATTTAGTCAGCAGTTCAGCACACAAGAAGTTGTCAGAACTGGAGCCGTTTTTTTTTTTTTATTAATCGAGATTTTAGAGGTAAACTCTATTAACTCGTCATGGACGCTGAGGTGTCCGGAGGGACACCGCAGGAGTGATGGTGCCCACGACCTTATGGGTCGGCAGGTCTTTACAGGTACCGAGGTGCCTGTATTAGTACGGTTTAAGCCTGTCTGTCAGTTTGTCTGTCTGTGTATGGTGGGAGAGGGCCGTCGGCCTGGTTAGTAGTGTTAGGTCTATAGTAAATTGTCGGTCTGTCGTTTGGGGTGGAAGAAATGGTTCCACCTGCTCTAGAGAGCTGCGAAATCACCTCCTCCACCTCTCTGTCAGGTCTGTAACTTCAATTCCCGGGCCTCCCGGCATCGTCTCCGGGGGGCGCGGGGCATGGTTTAGTAGTATTTTCTTTAAGAGGTCATCGTCTGAGTCAAGTAATACGTCTTTAGGCCGACGGCGCCCTCTTTTTGGGTTTGCTACCGGAATGTAGTCTGCTGCTGCCCTGATGAGGGGATTCGGGTTGTGTGGCGCAGCATCGAAATACCGCCTTGATGCCAATGTCATAAACTGCTTAACTGTTTCAAGCCCCAAGTCCCTATGCAGATCAGCATTCCTCACAAACCAGGGGGCGCCCACTGCTCCCCTGAGGAACCGATTTTGCAGGACCTGGAGCTTATTCAGGCGATACTTCGGTGAATGCGCAAAGACCACGCTGGCATACAGGAAGATAGGCCGGATACATGTTTTGAAAAGTGTTATTTTATTTCGGGTGCTTAATTTACTGGTTTTGTTTGTCATGGGGTGCAGCCTCCCTATGACAAACGCAGCCCTGTCTCGGATGGTTTTCACATGTTTTTCAAAGTTAGCTTTCTGTCGAGAGTCACTCCAAAATATTTAGCCTCAGCGCTCCACGGAATTGGTTGGTTATAAAGATGAATTTGGGGGTGACTCTCGAGGATGTACTGGTAGTTGGATGTTGCTCTAGTGAATAACACTGCCACACTCTTTGTCGGATTTACCTCGATCCTCCACCTGTTAAACCATTCGCCTAGGGCGGTAGCCGCAGACTGGAGGAGCGAGGTCAACCTCCTTGGTCTATGGGACGTTGCCGTGTTGTACACATCGCTATCTGTTTAAAGATAGATTTATGACATTAACGGTTACTAAGGTCCTAACTTTATTACGGACCACAGATGCCTCAGGGAATATACCACACAAAGAGAACATCCACATATATACACATGTACGCGTATGTGTACACGTACGGACATTGTAAGTATATAGTGAAACTCATCTACGCCCCAAGGAATACACCATTTACGGGGAACAAACAAACCAACTAACGAGAAGAGCCGCTCCACGTTCTACTCTAGACGAACGCTTCCTCGCATACTCTCCCGTGAAGACACTAGCCACACACTGCGGCCAAGTACGAGAGCAGTCGCTCGGCACCCAACTCTTGACGGGCGCGTCCTTATGAACTCTCTCGTGGGGATCCTCTCGCCCCGAAGCACTTTCCTGCGCTCTCGGCGACGGACGACTGATAACATACATTACGGTCACAATGAAAGTTGACGCTCAGCGCTCTACTCTTCATGTCTTGGCGTTTCAGTCTTCCCGAGCCGTGTCATTGCGTACTCTTTCGACAACATCTGAGATCACTACATTGGCACTACTACCAACGAAACCAATGTCCGTACCTGAGGGGCTAGTATGATCGCTTATATGTCGGACATATAGCATTCGTCCCGTACTGTCAAGTATGTAAGTGTGAGAGGGACGAATGCTATATGTCCGACATATAAGCTATCATACTAGCCGGGCTGATTGTCATCAACAATTATATAGAATATTACAAGCTATTTACTTTGGGCTTCTGCCTCTTTCCTCAATACTTAGCTCTCAAGCAGGCTCCTTATCGACTTAATAAACTTTTATGATATCACTGCACTAAACATTGTGTTTATATAAAATATATAATTGTAGTCTTTGATAGAAAATAAATGGTATGACAAGTAATTCAGATGTCTTACCCATAAACAATAAAGAAGGTAAAGCTTGGAAGTCAGGTTGTTAGGAAAGGTTTGTCATCAGCCCGGCTAGTATGATAGCTTATACCGTCACGTTATATGGCCAAAATGTACTGAAGCGTCACATAAAACGTGACGGTATAAGCTATCATACTAGCCGGGCAGGAATAGGTTGTATTGGCTATGTGCACGTCTGAAACGTCAAACGTTAAAGGTCCCGAGACAATGTCAAAACTCAGAGATGTCAAATAATGACACATGAATATTTTATTTACTTTAGTAAACGAGAAAGACCCCGTATTGGAAATTTTACTGAAATAAATAAGAGAATAAATAAATACATACAAACGAAACGAATTGTAGGAAACCGTTAAGAAACCAATAGAAAACGTGAAAGTAAATTTGACAGTGGTCCCCGGTAAGTACACATTTCTGCCATGGTGTGCGCTACGATCGCCTAGCTTACCCCCACCACCTACCAAAGAATATAATACTCACTAATGAGAAGAACGATAACTCCATACAAAAAATATTACACCCTCCCGAAACGTCAAAAAGTCGTTTATACTACTAGCGACATCGCTTTTGAGCAGTGAACTAAAAGGTGGCTTGTTGGTAGGCAGGTTGCCTCCGGAGATTGGGGCCCGGGTTCGCATCGCGGTAAAGAAATATATTTTTTATTTTTTTTACTTCGGTTTCGTAGCATTGTATTTATCTATATAGATTTAAATAAAATGCAGCTGTGTATGTGTGAAAAAATATTTATTTTGTAATATTGTTGATTTTCTCTTTAAAAACAGATATTTTGTTCGCCTTTTCCGGCAAATAGATCCCGATTGTTAGGCTAAGGGAAATAATGCAATCGAACTTATTCTTGATCTTGGGCAGCAGCTCCACATTTAGCACACATCGTGTATTCATTTGTGGATTTAATTACCTCTTCCATCTAACAACCACTAGAGAAAAACTGAAGGTGGAATAATCCACAAACGTGACGCAAGTGGGTACTATCTTCCAAGGCCCAACTAAAGTCCAGTATTGGCTATGTGCACGTCTGAAACGTCAAACGTCAAAGGTCCCGAGACAATGTCAAAATTTAGAGATGTCAAATAATGACACATGAATATTCTATTTACTTTAGTAAACGAGAAAGACTCCGTATTGGAAATTTTACTGAAATAAATAAGAAAATAAATAAATACATACAAACGAAACGAATTGTAGGAAACCGTTAAGAAACCAATAGAAAACGTGAAAGTAAATTTGACAGTGGTCCCCGGTAAGTACACATTTCTGCCATGGTGTGCGCTACGATCGCCTAGCTTACCCCCACCACCTACTTCGCACATAGCCAATAACACACAAACTATAATTTTCTTCTTTGCTTTGATTTTATACTGAACACTGAATATAATGGAATGCATTTGCATGCGTTGTCGCTGTCGGGCAAGACAACGCGACAAGAAGAATATATTAGCCAAAACTGAATTTAATACACAATTTCCATAAATAGAATATTGTTCGTGTTCGGTCTTCAATCGTTCAACTTTATTACCGAGAAGAAAAGTAGCTGTAATGTTCCATCGATGTTAACTTATGCTTGTGGATTTCTATTACCAACAGCATGCCACAAGAAAAGCAAAAACAACGTTTGTAAATATAATTGTTTGTTTTGTTGAAATACGTTTTGACAATATTTATGATATGGTAGTTTGACACAAGTGTTATTTCAATATATGAAGTTTCCATGGTAACCGAACCATAGAGTTCACTTGCTATACTTCACAGTAGTACTATAACAATAAACAATACAAAATTGACGTAACTGGTGACCGAAGAGCTGGCGGTTTCCTCGCTCAACGTATCAGCATTGCGATACAGCGAGGAAATGCCGCCAGCATCCTCGGTACAATGCCTCGAGGGCCCGTTTTAGATTTAAGTTAGTTTTAATTTTCTTTATATTATTTTGGTTAAGTATTCTTGTATATATTTTCGTTGTACATAAATAAATGATTTATACTTATACAAAATTTAACACAGAATACACAGAATTAATCATGAAATAATATATCTTGCGCGACTAAAATGCAAGAGCAAATTTTACATAAATTTAAACGATTTTTCAGATGCATGGCACCATTGATAAATCAAATTAAGCCCCACCCAGACGTTCCAGCATTGCAGTTGTGGGATCTATAAAATAGAACGAGACAACCGAGGTCTATAATCTTTCTATTTTGCTCTATCTTATAGGTTGCTTCCCACGGCAGACTGCAAGGTGGACTGCTATGTTGCACTGTCTGGATGCCCTTAAAGTATTACTGGTAACAATTTAATTTCACCGCAACTCACACATACGCAATTACGAAGCACCCTACATGTCTTAGCGTAGTTGATACCCCTTGCCACCTACTTCGCACATAGCCAATATCGTGAGATGTCGCGACAACATTCATATGGCCTGTGTAAAATGCTTATAAAACCTATCGTACTGGTTTGGTTGATATACGGACAGAGGGCCTACCACGAACCGAAAATGAAGTATCTCCTTTTTTTTTTAGAGCGCTCGTGGCCCAGCGGCACCCACCTACCACGTGCAATGTGGGCGCAGGTCAGTTCTTGGATGGGTGACCGCTTTGAGTGGTTACTAACTGAGCGCTCTCGTGATTTGGAAGGCACGTTAAGCCGTTGATCCCGGCTGCTGTCTACGACAGCAGTCGTTAAGCCAAGTAGGGAGTACCCACCGTTACCCTACACGTGACCCCTGGGTGGTGTTAAAAGTGCAACAAAAACTGGCAAACGTACTTGTCTTCTCGAAGATCTCACGGTTCGTAAATAAATGCCATACGATAAAAAAAAAGTACTTAAATACAATGATTTTATACTTATGTTGTTTTGTATAGGAGTGGAAGTTCGATACATTTGTATCACTGCTTAGTATAACTGCTTTTTTAACCCGGAGAACATGTACATAGTGTATCCGATCACACAATGTTTCATTACCGTCTTTTATATTCGCAGTCGGGTAAATTGAGGCGTATTTTCAGTTTCATTGTCATCAGAGATTTGGAACTCTTTACATGATTAATATTATTACAATACTGGGAAGTCAATATTATCGCGGTGCTCAAATATGTTTAGATTTTGGTTCAATATTCATCAATATTCACGCGATACACTCATATCACGATACGTATAATAATTACCGTGTAAAAGGCGTAGCGGATTTTGCTTCAACATTTATTAACAATCGCGTAATACGTATCGCGTGATAATTAGCCACTGTGTAAAAGGCCCCATTTATTTTGTCCTGATTAATTTTAGGTGTTAATATATTTAGATACCTGCCCGGCTAGTATGATAGCTTATACCGTCACGTTATATGGCCAAAATGTACTGAAACGTCACATAAAACGTCACGGTATAAGCTATCGTACTAGCCGGGCTGGTATAATTTTTAAGTCATTATATTAAAATAATTATTAACAACTTTGCCGTAAGTTATAGTAGTATAAAAAACTCAGAGTAAGGATTTCTGAGAAAAAACGTCTCAAATTTCAGCTCGCCATTAGTTAAAATTACCATTGAGTGAATGTTATAAAAATATTATAAAACAAACACACAGTCGACAAACTTGGCGTTTGGCGCGCCAATTTTGACAGATCAAGAAACGTCTCACGTCACGTCTCAATACAATTATTGTTATTTCTTAATTCTTACGATATTTTGAGTATTTTTGGGAAAACTATTGATCAAAAGTCATCCTGTATTGATCTTTACTTCATTAAAGTGCAAGAGCAAGAGAATGTCTTCACTACAGCCAATTCACGCCTTAAACCTGGGTAAGAATGGTATGGAAGGCAAAGCCCTTCTTGCTTATAATAGTTATAAGTTATGATATTAACGTTTTTGTAACAATAACGATTACTTTTTTTCAGACTCAGTGCAGCAGCAAACCTTCATTAAGTTTTTTAATGCATTACCGGAAGTAAGTATCTTTGTAATTTCGGCATGTTATTGAGGATTCTTCTCAAGTCACTACCACAGGGGTATTTAGACCGAGATGAAACAACAACGCAATAATATTTTTTTTTTATTGCACCTCGATCAGACAGTTTTCTTCTCTATCTTTTGTGAAAAGTTGATAATTTGGTGTATAATTAATAATCACAGTCCACTTCCCCGCACTCTGCCCTGGCTCCTGCCAGAAATTTGCTGCATTGGCCCTTCATTTCACGGGCATAGACAACCTTTGCTTCATCCTCGTGAGCCCCCTCTCAACTTAGGACCTCCTTTGCGAGGTCCTGGCTCCACGGTTAACCACAGACCATGTGGAAGTAAATTGTAAAACAACAAAAGTAACACTGGACAGGCCACATTAGACAAATGGACAAAAGAAATTGTGGAGTGGTATTAAAAAGATAATAATATATGGAAAAGAGGTAGACCTAATCTAAGATGGTCAAATCAGAAGACATTAAAAAGATTGGAGTAGGTACACTACCGTCAGAAAGTTTAAGACCAAACACAAAATATGCAAATGATCAACATTGATTGATTATTCATTCAACCTTGATTCATCTGTCCGTAGTACTCTCAACCAGTTTGCACAAGTCCAATCCTTGTGAGAAACAGCCCATTGCAATCTTTTTCCCTTGTTTCGTTTGTGTAATAATTGTTTAGATTTATGAAAATGAAACTAAAAATTGTGTTTGGTCTTAAACTTTCTGAAGTTAGAGTATCTGGTTGCAAAAAGCAAGGGATTTGTGACAGATGGAAAGCTCTGGAAGAGGACTTTCTCAAAGAAAATTAATAAAATCTTAACAAAAAAAATTAATTAAATAATAGATATGAAAATGACTTTTCAAGTCCCAGCCCTGTTAAATTTTCTCCATGACCAAAATCTCAGCTGCTTTTGTTTAAAAAAAAAATTGTTTATATGATAAAACACTTATTTTAACGTCTTCTATATGGTAAAGCCACCAAAAATATATGTCAAAATGTCATCCTTCTAATTAAAAAAAAAGTCTCAGCCCCCTTTGCAACAGTTTGATTTGGGTTAATTGTGTATAAGAAGGAGCGCAGCGTGCAGTATGCGAGGTTAAGAAACGTCGGTGGGGTCAACTCTTGAATGGGTGACCACTTTGAAGTGTGGTCTGTCTATGACAGCGGTTGTTAAGCCAAGTTAATGGCCTTTGGGCAGCTGGAAAACTTCTTACAGTCAAGTTGCTCACTCACTTGACAAGCCCAATAAGGTCTAGTACCCTCCTCGGGATTAGAAGGCCAGATGGCAGTTGCCTTCATAAAAACTAGTGCCTACACCAATTCTTGGTATTAGATAGCAGACTTCAGGCATCCTTCAGGATGCAACCATACTGGGATAACACTAGGATGCGAGGCATCTCTAAAAGCCTAACGAAGCTCACCCTGAGGACCAACTGCTTGTACATAACTATTCAGGCCTGGACAGCAACCACAGGCCTGAACCATTCCAAAGCGCTGAGTAAGCCTTTAGCAAAAACCGGCCAAGTGCGTGTCGGGTCACGCACAGAGAAGGGTTCCGTACCGACACCTAATCTATGTACATTTAAAACCACTTTTTTTTTATCTTTATTTTATTTTAAGCCTTTATTAAACGAAAATTTACAAATATATTAATTTATTTTATTCTATTGTAGACATCGACATCATCGTCTTGCCTCACTTTTTACGACTTTAACAGCTAATATCTCACCGACGGTTAACTTAAATGGAAAAGTTTTTTAGAAACCCTTATGTTATTTTTGATGGCCTATCCATTGATACCCCACACGCCTATGTACATAGAAAAAAAATAGTTACATGTATGGGGTGCCCCCCCAGTTTAATTTTTTTTTCGTAATTTCATATCATATTTCTGTAGCGGTTTATAGCATACACCTTCCTACCAAATTTCATAATTGTAGTGCTCATAGTCTTCGAGTAAATCGGCTGTGACATACGGACGGACACGACGAATCTATAAGGGTTCCGTTTTAGCCATTTTGGCTACGGAACCCTAAAAAGGCGTCCTTTGATGCCTTGGCGCTAAGCAGGAACCGACTACGCATGCTGGTAAGGGTGCTTACAGGTCACTGTTGCCTAAATAGGCACATGCACACGGCAGGACTTAGGAGGCACGGTAGACGGAGCCTATTTTGAGATGCCTAAATTACGGCGCCAGTATCTACCGTCAGCACATCTTCAGACCGTTTAGACAATGACTCTGACTGAATGACTGAGTATTTTCAGCCGCCTAAATCTCGCCGCCAGTGACCAGCAAACCGACACTAGTCCTTTACACGGTACCTTTTGGGTACCAGGCAAAGACACGCGGGCAGAGGTCATTGGCGCCAAAAAATAGGCGCGTGTACTATTCCGTGCCAGTTGTTCATACGGTGCCTTTTTTAGGGGCGGCTGAAAATAGTCTTCGTCCAAACCTACCTTATGTGACACAAGGCGGTGTAGACTCTGCCTTGAGGCAGAGGAGACGCCTGCACACATCGTACTTTGCCTAATGCGCAGTCGTTGCTCTATATATCTTGGGCAAACTCGTCTTATGTCCTGCTCGGTTAGTACAAGACGGCGCGCGAGATAGACTATCCGTCTCTATCTAATGGGTACACACGGGAAGAAAGAAAGAGTGATACGAGGGCTTGGCAGCCCTGAATAGACACTTACTCAATTAATACTAATATAATAACACTAGCATGGTAATGAGTGCTGCATAAGAATGAGGTGGTCCGAAAGAGATCACTATAGTGATAAGACCAATTTCTACACGAAAAGAAAATGGGTTGTCCTTTGAAATTTTAAAACCAGGTGCACCGTATCCTTTCCTTCACCTTATCTTTATGAGTTAGGTTGCTTTTTGTTATGAAATTTAAATTGACTCGACATGTTTTTCCGTGGACCCTTCACTTGCTGTCTACCATTTACATGTTCATTTTGTTTGAAATGACCATTCAATTCATGATCAATGAGGCACCTTACTCCTGATTGCGTTCTAAAATTATCTTGCTCGCTATGGCTCGTGTTCCTGATTACTTAAACGCGGTTAGCTGGTCTAATCACATTTACAATATAGTAGCTTCTGCCCGCGACTACTCTAATCGCCTTAGGTATGAACTTAATACAACGCCTGAAATTCAAACAATAGCAAACGTGCTAATTACACTTCATTGATCTTCCACAGCGGCAGGCATAAATAACCACAGACATCTTTGATCAGCCGACTTATTTACACCGCTTTATAGCCAGCTGACGTTTCTTCTTCAAAATATTGGGTTAGCTGTAACTTGATAATATTATCAATCGAGAGGAAATTACAAAAAGCTATTCATTTTACGTGTTTGAGAGGGTCAAACTGCCAATTCCACCAATGGAGCCCCAGCTGACGTCCACGTAAATATACAAACAAAACATTTATACCCAAAAATCAATCTATATACACAGTACTGACGCACACAAGTCACACCGCAAATGTGCATAACATAACGGATATTTGTTCCTGCGTCTTGGATGTTTTCTATGTATTTATCTATATAAGCATGTATATCGTCGTCTAGTACCCATAGTACAAGCTTTGCTAGGTTGATTTATGTAAGATTGTCCCCCAATATATATTTATATATTTTTTTAACTCATGCTACTGGAGAGTAGTTTATAGAATGAATGAAATAATTTATTTGCAAGAATACGGTTACAAGGTCTTAAAAAATATAATTACAGCGCATTCAACCTGAACACAGATGTGCAAACTTTTACAAATTAATAGAGTAAAAATAATATTGTCATTTTTAAATCTTACAGTCAATAGATTTCATGATTTGTCTAGACTTAAATACTAACACTTATAAATAGGCTATTGGATT
Organism: Notocelia uddmanniana; assembly: GCA_905163555.1. Taxonomy (NCBI): domain Eukaryota; kingdom Metazoa; phylum Arthropoda; class Insecta; order Lepidoptera; family Tortricidae; genus Notocelia; species Notocelia uddmanniana. Next base: position 13,154,791 of record LR991065.1, read on the forward strand.
AAATCTATTTCTTTCTTGTTAAATACTCCTTGATATTGTAAAAACATTGTTCGTGTAGCCATTTTGTCAACTTAGTTTTGAAAGAGGTTATATTTTCTAATTTGGTAATGTCATGTAAATTGTTGTACAGTAGTATACACATATTGTAGCTATTTTTTTTGTACATGGCCATACGGCAGAGAGGCTGGTCTAAAAGGTTCATATATTGAGCTCTCACATGTCTCTTACTAGTTTCGCTACGTTGAGTGAAGTATTGCGGGTTTTCCTTGACCATACAACACGCGTCCTTTATGTACTGACACGGAAGTGGAAGTATATTGAACTTTTTAAATAAAGGCTTACAGCTGTCAAGAAACCACGCTTTATCTAAGGCACGGACTCACTTTTTTTGGAGTTTGAATGCTCTCTCCATATCTACACAATTTCCCCATAGCAGTAAGCCGTAGGATAGGACAGAAGAGACGTATCCATGATATGCCGTGAGCGCAGCTTCAGCGGAAATTGTTTGTCTTACTCTCTTTAAAGCAAAAACAAATCTATCTAGTTTTTTACAAACGTGATCTACGTGAAATTTTCAACTTAAGTTTTTGTCAATATTAAAACCTAAAAATGTAACACGTTGACTGTCTCCACAGAGGAATTTTCATAACTAATTTGTAATGGTACGGGGTTTGCTTTGTAATTATTAAATTGCATGGCTTTTGTTTTAGTTATATTAATTTGTAGGTTATTACTTTTTAACCAGCTAATCGTGTCAGATAAGGTTTTGTTAACAGTTCGTTCGAATACCGATACATCTTTACTGTCGCTTTTTATAATAATAGTCGTATCGTTAGCAAAAATAATGCAATCTTCATCAATGGAAACTGGTAGATCATTGATAGCGGTAAGAAATAGCAATGGGCCCAGAATACTACCCTGTGGAACACCAGTACCATTAATTAAGAAATTTGACCGAAATTTTTCTTTACAGATACTCTGGTTTTTATATTTGCTTTGAATTAACTTTTCGATTTCGGTACACTGAAGTCTTTTCCCAAGATAACTTTGGACCCAGTCATAAGCTTTTCCTCTAATACCATATGACTCCAATTTATTTAAAACTATTTTGTGGTCAATAAAGTCGAAAGCCTTGCTTAGATCCAAGAAAAGTGCCATGATAGGGGTTTTCTGATTTAGACTCTCAGATATAGATTTTATTAGGTTGAAGCAGGCTAGCGTTGTAGATTTTCCCTTACGAAATCCAAAGTGTTTCGGCGTTATTATGTTATACTTGTTAAAGAACTCGTTGAACCTATGATATATGGCTTTCTCAAAGATCTTTGATAGTATTGGAACTATTGTTATTGGTCGATAATTCTGGGGATCCGATTTGTCGCCCTTTTTTAAACAAAGGTTTAACTATAGATGTTTTTAATTCATCGGGAAAAATGCCATCAGTAAACGATAGATTTATAATGTGCGAGAGAGGACCACATATAAACGTTGCGCATAATTTCAAGGTTTTGGTTATTATCTCGTCGAATCCAGAAGCACTAGTATTCCTAAGAGACATGATTATTTTGTGGATTTCATGGCCATCAGAAGGTTTCAAAAAGATCGATGCGGTATTATGTAACGACCCGTGTAGTTTCATGCCAGATGGGTTGGATATATTTTTATTCGTCAAATCTACAAGGTATTTATTGTCTTTTGGATCAGTGTAAATTTCATCGTTAATTTGCAAATTATCTATTTCAGTATTAGCGTTCTCGTTTGATAGGGTACTTGAAATTGCATTCCAACATTCTCGACATTTATTACTATTAGTTTTTATATATTTGTTGTTGCTTATTTGCTTTGCTTTTAGCATGCAAGATTTGAAAATGGTATTGTATTGTTAAATTGAAGTTTATGTAACTTACAATTAACGTTAGTTGTTCTATATTTAATATATAAAGCTCGTTTTGTCTTACTCGACTTTTTTAATCCTTTTGACAGCCATTTTAGTTTTTTGAACGATTTACAATTTTTACTTTAATTACAGGGAAGCATAATCAGTAAAATAGACAGTATATTTCATAAAAAATCTTAAATGCTTCCAGGCACTCATTTGATGCGTAAACATCCCTGAAAAATAGTGCTGAAATGTAGTTGCGGAATTTAGACAGTTTTTCATTACTGTAGTCCCTTTTATATTCAAACCACGTGGCAAATACCCTTTTCTTGTTGGTTTTTATCTCTATCATTTGAGCCGACTCATGATCTGAGAGACCTAGATAAAGCAGTTCAGACTCCACTCCTTTAATGTTACTTACTATTAGATCAATACACGAATTCAGTCTAGTTGGAGAATTTATGTAAATATTAAAATTATAGTTGTGAATATTAAAATTATAGTTAGAAGGGGAGGATATGTTCTTAAGATTCTTTGTTACCAACATAATTGGCGGCCAGAGTATTTGCATACAAACGCCTATCCTTATGATATCCCATAGCTGATAAAGCAGGTCCTTTAATCTCAGAACTGACTAACAATTGTTAGGTGGACTGATGGCCTGGTAAGGGTCGCGGGTGTCCGCTGGATGCGGGTGAGGTGGACGGACGATGGACGCTCGTTACGCAGGACCAGTCTTTTTATGGAACTCTCGGAGGAAGCCTATATCCAGCAGTGAACATCCTTCAGCTGATATGATGATGATATGACCTTTAGGTAATAAGCCCTATGGTGTAAAATCCTATTAATTAAATAATTTATGCAGACGTATGAAAATGTATTTAGTCACTAAAAGTAATGCTAAATTGACATTGTATTATACATCGGCATCTACTGTACTCTTACGATCAGATCCTTGCTAATCATTTATAAAAAAAAACGCAAGTTAGTTTCGTCAAATCGGTGTAAAACTAAATTTATTTCTGCTGATGACTACGTATATACGTAGTAAACAATGCCACTGCTACCCGAATAATCTATATTTGGTGTACAATAACTTATCTCATTTTGAGACAAGTTCAAGTTCAGTAAGATCAAGTGTCGATAGTGTTATCACGGAATAAAAGAGTATGATTTATTTTATATCAAGTATTTTATTGTTCTAGCAATTTAAGCATTATGACTAGTTATTTTTTTTTTCGTCGTTATTTAAAAAAATAATACATAATAGTAAATAAGGAATTAACTTTTTCTAAACCATGAAGCAACGGAATCTTTAGCACCGGATAGTTTGTTTCCCACTGATTTCCAAAATCCAGGCTTTTCTGTCGTTGTCACTGAAGGGGGTATGATTTCGACTTCTTGTTTCGGGTGGGACTCAGAACCATGGAGTTTCACTGGGGTAATTTTCTCTTCTTGAATGATTTGAGAGTTAGAATCAGGCACAAATTCCCTGACTTGTTGTTGATTTAAATTTTGAGTATGTTGGTCCCATATTGGGTTCAGATTCTCTTGATTCTTCTCTGACTCTTGATCTTGACTCTTTGGTCCAAAATTGTCCAATTGCTGTCCAGTATTTCGTTGGTTAAAGTTCTGGCTGTGCTGTCCCAAATTGGTGAACTGTTGTAGATTCTGTTGACTTAAATTTTGACTTTGTTGTCCAAAGTTTTCCAATTGCTGACCAGTATTTTGCTGGTCAAAGGTTTGCCTGGGCTGTCCCAAATTGGTAAAAGGTTGTAGATTCTGTTGACTTAAATCTTGACTTTGTTGTGCAAAGTCTTCCAATGGCTGTCCTGTATTTTGCTGGTCAAAGGTTTGGCTGTGCTGTCCCAAATTGGTAAACTGTTGTAGATTCTGTTGACTTAAATCTTGACTTTGTTGTCCAAAGTCTTCCAATTGCTGTCCCGTATTTTGCTGGTCAACGGTTTGACTGTGTTGTCCCAAATTGCTGAACTGGTGTAGATTCTGTTGACTAAAATCTTGAGTTTGTTGTCCAAAGTTTTCCAATTGCTGTCCTGTATTTTGCTGGTCAAAGGTTTGACTGTGCTGTCCCGAATTGGTGAACTGTTGAAGATTCTGTTGATTTAAATCCTGACTTTGCTGTCCAAATTCTTCAAATTCCTGTCCTGTATTTTGTCGGTCAAAGTGTTGGCTGTGCTGCACTAAATTGGTGAACTGTTGTAGATTCTGTTGACTTAAATCTTGATGTTGCTGTCCAAAATCTTCTAATTGCTGTCCTGTATTTTGTTGATCAAAATTGGGGCTAGACAAATTTAAACCATGGGTCTGTGTTCCAGATTCCCCAAATTGATGAACTGTGTTTTGTTGTTGTAACTTATGACCATTCTTCTCCATTTCATCAGATTGTTGCGCATTGTTATGTTCCTGAATTTCTTCAGGCTGTTCCAATACATTTTTTGGTTCTTTTTTGTGATGATCATTCTCTGAATGTTTGTCGTTGTCGTGATGATTAAAAGTATACACATTGGACTTGGGTGTTGTAATTCCGTTTATTACGTTTCGTGACGTAGTACTTGTAGTAGTGGTAGATCTAGAGCCACTTGTATGTTGTAAATTATTTGCAGCCTTTTGTCTTTGTTCTTCAAGCAATTTCTGTTGACTTATACTCAAAACACTGAGTGAATCAGTATCTTCCTGTGTACCCCTAGATAAACTTAATGCTTCGATTTCTTCGGGGGTTTTACCAGGCTTTATATGAGTTGTGTAAGTTTGTGAGTCGGGAACAGTTTTTGGTGTAGTGTCTGTTTCGCTTTCAGCTCCAATATCTCCGCGGCCAATTTCTTCTGGTTCTGGTTCTTCGGGTAAATCTTCATCTTTATGGTTTTCAGTAGTAGCTTCATTTTGTGGCTTGTTATTCGTTGGTTTATCAACTGTATTGAACACAATATGTGGCTGGTACCCGGAATAATGAGTTTCGTGGTTATTACCCTGATATGAGCCGTTTCTACTTTCCGAATTGCTTTCACGATGAGAGGTGCTTTCCTGTCTATGTGAATGTTTCGAATTTTCATACTCGGTGTGTTGCTGATTTTCGTTTGATGAATGCTCAGATTGCTCTTCCATATTGTCTAGCTTATCCCATAAACTTTGCAAGGGGCTGTTTTGTGTTGTTTGCGCGTTATGGTTATTGACTCCTTGTCCCCAACTAGTGCCATGACTCTGTGAATTGGAATAAGAATTTTGATTATAGTAACTGTGATGTTGACTGTAATAATGGTTGCTTTCATGCTTTTGTTCATCGGCAAGGCTCCAAAACGCGGGATGATCGGGATTATTAAAGTTTGAATTTTCTTTGTTGAACGTATATTGGGTATTATCTCCAGCATGCTCTCTGTTGACTTTCATTTCATTAACACCTTCAAAATGTGTTCGAGTTTGTTGTTCTGTGTTTGTTGTGTCTGTGTGATGTGTTTTATTATTGGTATTTATATTGTGCCATTGAGTTTGAACTTGTTGTCCCAAGTTGTCTAAATCGTCCCATTTATTTTGAGTTTGTTGTCCTAAGTCTTCTGTTTGTTGTGGTTTATTTTGTTGTACAATTTCGCCTAAATCTTTCCAAGTTTGCTGTGTTTCTTGGCCTAAACTGTCAAGTTTGTCCCACTTACTTTGTGTCTGTTGACTGAGGTTATCTACGTTTTCAAATGTTTGATGAGATTTTTTGTTATCGATTTCCCACTGACCCTGTGTTTGTTGACCTAAATCGTCTAGGTTTTGACGACTTGATTGTAGTTCAATGTTACTTTTATCCCATGATTGTTGTGTCTGTTGGCCGAGGTCCTCTAAACTACTTTCAGTCTCGCGATCATTATGCCACTTACCCTGTGTTTGTTGACCAAAGTCTTCTAATTTTTCAGGCCGTCTCTGATGTTGAAAGTTATCCCACGATTGTTGCGTTTGTTGTCCTAAATCTTCTAGCTTTTGAGGATGTTGTTGCTGTTCTGTATTGCCCCACAATTTTTGAGACTGTTGACCCAGATTTTCAAGATTTCCCCAAGACTGTTGCGTTTGTTGTCCTAAATCTTCTAGTTTTTGAGGCTGTTGTTGTTGTTCCAGGTTGCTAAACGATTGCTGTGTCTGTTGTCCCAGATTTTCGAAACTTCCCCAGGAACGTTGAGCATGTTGTCCTAAATCTTCTAGTTTTGCAGGTCGGTACTGCTGTTGTGTTTGCTGACCAAGATTTTCTTCCCAACTTGTTTGTGCCTGTTGTCCAAGATCTTCCTGATTCTGTTGGTAGTAATCTTCAGTGTGAGCAGATCGCGTGGACCGACGATATCTGCAGAGACTGTCACAGTCCACAACACCACCTTGAGAATAATGCTGAGAACCATAACGTTGCGAGGATGCACTAGTTTTAGTGTTACCCGAAGTTAGTCTTTGTGATGCTACGCCATCGGTAGCTGGCACTATTACGTAGGGATCACCTTGCTTTTCCCATGACTTGTGGTAGGAATAAGAGGACTGATAACTCTTAGGTTGAGAATCTACAAGAGACGAGAGTCCAGAGTGAGTGCCATAAGTTCCTTGGGTATAGGCATTTGAGTTAGCTGCGGACTGAGAGCCTTGCTGTGATCTATAATCTGATTGGTGACTTAATTGACTAGATGCGGAGTGGGCGCTATGAGCCTGATTGTAACTGGCAGAGTTGTAAGCATTGCCAGAATGTGCATTCTGAGAATGGGTTTGTTGTAGATTCGATTGATCGTCTTCATACAATTCGCTGCGTTTTGCTAACGGATTCTCAGTGGGCAAGAATGGTACTGGCAAGTCAGTTGTCTCACTACGTCTCTCCCAAGATTTACGATAGTTGTAAGAAGAAGAGTAATGCTTTCCATCGGGCACAGGTACAGAGCTGATATGTTGCTGATTATTGTTCAAAACTTCAGCTTCACTGTTAATAGCGTTTTGGTCAAATCTAGATGCAGCGCTTTGTTGAGCATAGGTTTGCATGTTGCTTGAGTTCTGGTCGAATAAGGAGGAAGCTCTTTGGGAGTTATAGGCTTGCCCATAAACAGGTATCGCTATTTGAGTTCCCGGCCTACCGACAATTCGAACTGGTGTTACGACCGTATACCGACGAGATTGGTCACCGGCTTGTGCCCCATAGCTTCCGGCAGATTCGCTTAGTTGGTTTTGATCATAACTGTTTTGAGAATTATACCCTGACTGAGAGTGGTACCCAGATGCAGAATGATAACCACTACTATGGCTGTGACTTCTTCCCAAGTCAGATGTTCCATAGCCGCTTGTGCCATCTGCAGCATGCAAGCTTCCTGCATGCAATGATGATTGCCCCAATTGGCTTGATCCGGCGTACCCAGTATGCTGAGATTGGCTTCTCCAGTCAGCGTTTTGCGAGTGTTGGTTATGGGCTGAAGACATCGATGAATGAGAACTGTCAACAGAGGAAGCCTCTCCGAAGTTTCGTCCTTGAAGGTTACTGACATCGTAATGTCCAGACCCATAGACGCCCCTTGAGTTAGCAGCGGTGTAGACGTTTCCCGTTCGGGTCTTCGCGGCGTCACCTAGTTCGCCTTCGACTTGCCTAACAGCTGTACTCATTTGGTGTTGAGCTAGACCATCCATGTTGTGTGCTCGTTCGTAGTTCCCGGCCATATTACCTCTTTGGGCTCCATAGTATCCACTTTTACTTCCTTCATCTGAAGAGCTCCGGGAGTATTGGAAGTCTTCCGTTTCCTTGTAGGTTTCAGGTCGCGCCCATGTCAGCGCTGAGATCGCAACCACGAGGAATAAACTCCTCATTATGTTGTTTAGATTCGCCTCCTGAAATAAATCACATATTTTATAAGGTAACATAAACCTAGTCATTATAAAGAATTGTGTTGTTGAAATGAAGCTTAGCTAACTAACTAGCTACGTGGGGATAATTGTACCCGAGAAATCTAAAGATGAAAATAGGGATCAACGAAAGCCTTACATAAAATTCCGTTTATGAGAATTTATTGAATTGGATAGCATTTAGTATTTACCAGTATATTAGAGCGGTCAATAGTTCACACTGTCCAGCTAGCACGATTTGTTATACCGTTTTATGTGACGTTTCAGTACATTTTGACAATAAAACATGACAGTATAAATGACCGTGCTTGCTGGGCTCATGGGTACAAATAAGAGCGTATGGATTAGAAAAAAACGCAGTTTAAATCTTATAAAAATAAAAGACTGCACAGAATTTGAAAAAAGAAAATATAAAATAGAGTGATCATATTAAGCGATGTACATGAACCAGGCAACAGCCGCTACCCCCCTAGTATTTAAGACTGGACTGCTCCACTCTATTACTTTCACGATTTAGAGATAATACAAAAACTGAGAAAGTCCGTCTCAAAAAATACTACAATCGATAAATTTTCATGTGTAGATCTTATGCGATATTTTTAGATCTCAAGGAACAAATATTAAAACATTAAAATTTAATACCTAGTATGAATAAGTCTCACTATCTCGGGAATTTTGAGGTTTAATGCGTTAATTATTTTATGCATATTTTGCACTGTACCAGATATGATTTACAATTTTTCGGGACATTTAGGTAATGTTTTAGTGTCTTAAAATTGACGTTTTTTTACTCTTTGTAATAAAATACGATGCAATCAACTATACAAACAGACCAAAGGAACATTATAAATTAAACACTTGGTTATAAAAACAGTTTGACATTAAATACAACAATAACAATCATTCGTAAAATAATAAAGGAATTCTTTAATTTACGTTTTTATTTTTATTTTTTTTTGAGTGCGAAAAAGGCAATTTTATTGATTTTCGGGACAACGTTCTGTCCCGAATTGAGTTCGCTTAATTGCGGGACATGGCCGAATAACATTACTGAAAATCGGGACATCTGGTAGGTAACCCTAACTGTAGGTATGGTGCGTTGTCCTCACATAAATAAGCGGCAACGAAAAATATATTGATTGTTGGAGGAATGTTTGCTAAATTAACACAGATGATTTATCTGATTTACGCTTTTTGTCGGCCTGTTTAGCCTAGTTGGTAGTGAAACTGCCTACGAAGCTTGACGTCCCGGGTTCGAATCCCGGTAAGGGCATTTGTTTTTGGTGAGCAAGAACATTTGTTACTGAGACTTGGATGTTTTTAATGGATTTAAGTATAGAGCTATTAAATATACCGTCGTCTAGTACCCTTAACACAAGCCTTATTGAGCTTACTATGGGACTAGTTCGATTCGTGAAAAAATTGTCCCCTAATATTTATATAAAAAAAAAACACTTGTTATGTAAAAATATATGTAGAGGTATAACCAAAATACAACCTACCACTGAATAGAAGGTACTGAATATAATAATAAATAAAGTCTTCTAATTAAAAAAACTTATAGTTATTATTTACCTTTATAACAACGAATCTACACCTTCACAATTAAAAACAATTATTCAAATAATTGGACTTCTCCTGCCTTCGTTCGTCCGCACACTGACATTGCCTGGTCGTCTGAAGTCAATATATGTACCGCAAAATGTTTACTAATTAATATTATTGCTATTCGATGATAACCCCTCTCCGTCATATAATTCTCCGAAGCTCCGAACTGTCGCAGACGCGAAAAACAAAAGAACACGGCCGAATGCTCTACAGAGATGACCAATCACTATTTATATTAGTGATTTTCGCTAAGTCAATGGTGATCCTTGTTCATGAATCAGTGAAATGACTTCATCATGAACTGGATGTTGTCATTGAGGTGTCGCGTGGGCATCTTATTTTTTTACTAGACGTACCCGCGGCTCCGCCCGCGTAAATGAAACATGAATAAACGTTCCGTCGCAGGCGTTATTGGGGTCTGTTACACGCTTAATATTATCACAATAATAATATAATAATATGGATATTATGGTGTGTCAATATTATAGTGGTTTTCAAAATCGTATGGATTTTTGTTCAATATTCATTAAAAAGCACGTGATACGGATCGTGATATGAGTGTATCGCGTGATAATAATAACCATGTAACAGGCCCCAATGACAGATAGGAAAGAAAACTCTAGTTCCACAGACTACATGCGTATTTTTTTAAACCGCGCGCATACCGACCAAAACCGTACTTGGCGGACTGCCTAAGCTATAAAAGCGTTTACGCACTGCCTGAGGGCCTACCGCGAACCGAAAACGAAGTATGTCCCTCTCTGTCGCTCGAATACTCAAATGCGACAGAGAGGCAGATATATCGTTTTCGGTTCGCGATAGCGCCTCTGATCCGATATTCCATCTCTTACGCATTTGCATAAGATATCGTAAGTGCGAAAGAGACGGACGTGACTAAATAGTAGACGTCAAACATTTAGTGGGGCCTTTTACACGGTGATTATCATAAATTATAACACGATACACTCATATAACAATACGTGAATATTGAAGCAAATTATTATCACAATACTGGGATGACAATATTATTGCGGCTTTCAAAATTGTATGGATTTTGCTTCAGTATTCATCAATATTCACATCGAAAAGGGTGAGTAAATAATGTAAAAAATATTCTTTTGTTGTTTAAACGGGGTAATAATACTTAAAAATACTTTGTACGGATTACGCATTATTCACCAACAAAATTGAATTAATACCATAAATCCCGGCCACAATATACAATTTGGCTGAATGGGGCCTGTTACATGGTTATTATTATCAAGCGATACACTCATATCACGATCCGTATCACGTGCAGTTTAATGAATATTGAAGAGAACCCCATACGATTTTCAAAACCACGATAATATTGGCACACCAGTATTGTGATAATATTAAGCGTGTAACAGACCCCTATGGGACATTGCCTTCGAAAACTATCAAATGACAACTTCGATTTTCCCATCACAGAATTAAAACGCAACTCGTAAAAAAATCTGAAGGAAGGCTCGAAGTACGCATTTTTCTATGGATATGTTAGTTTAACTTGTTTGTACCAGATGTCACTGGGTGCTATCTTTATCGCACTTGCATAATAGAGTGACATAGATGCAGCGGTCGTGCGGTTAGTTCTTACTAAATACCACGGCTGCGCTACTATCTATGTGGAGTATTTCACTGATATCTCTATCTCAGTATATATACTGTACTTTGTGGTAGTCTGTGGCTCAAAGCCGAGACCCACCCGACGTTAACGAATCGTTTCCGAAAAATGGTCGCAGCTCGAAACTGTAACTTTTATATAGGTGATTGTAAAAAGAATGCGCAACGTAAGCGGTAGCTTTTATGCTCTTATTCTGGGGCAATATCCATAGAATATATTTGCATTCCTTAAATGCGGTGGAGATACTGCGATCGCCAACCCGCATGCCAAGCGTGGCGATTATGGCATTTACCCCCCATGAAATTGGGGGAGGCCTATGTCCAGCAGTGGACGTCCTAGGGCTGATATATGCGGTGGAGATACTGCGATCGCCAACCCGCATGCCAAGCGTGGCGATTATGGCATTTACCCCCCATGAAATTGGGGGAGGCCTATGTCCAGCAGTGGACGTCCTAGGGCTGATATGGTGGTGGTGGATATTTCGATAGTTATTTTTTGTGTTACGCGTGCAGTTTTCGAGAAACGTGTCACCGGAGATCGTGCTTTTTGTAAGGCGCTATCTCGCTCGCTCCTCTTACTTTTTATCCCTTTCTGTTTTTTTACTTTTATATAATAGATTATTAAGTGTCTGTTATTAATTAATTTGTCAGCTCACTATAAATATAAGTTCAGAATTAAGAATGAATGCTAGCCATCATATCGAGGTAACAAGTGTTCAATTTGGCATTTTTTACAGCAACTCTTTTAATACATGGTCACATTGGTCCATTTTTACGATAGACGAAGAACAGACAGAATTGCACGGTAAGAATTTCATAATTTCATTTTTATTAGGGTTCCGTAGTGAAATTGGCCATATCGTAACCCCTATAGTTTCGTCATTTCCATCTGTCTTATCTGTCTGTATGTCACAGGCATTTTACTCAAATATTTTTATCACATCAATTTTCTATATAGAAATTCATAGAATACACCTCCCTTCCTCCCAAATTTCAGAATTGAAGTGCTTATAGTCTGCGAGTAAATCGCCTGTGACATACAGACGAACGGACAGACATGACATGACGAAACTATAAGGGTTCCGTTTTCGCCATTCTGGTTACGGAACCCTTATAAGCTTTGAAAGTTTGTATGAAGATATTCTTTTTGAAACGGGCATATTTACTCTTCATTTAACTATTGGGAAAAGTAAACCTATCTTTCAAATCTGCATGGTACAAAGGAGTGTTCGGCGCTCTGCAGTTTTCATTGTGAAGCGGATCTCATTAAACTGATGTACAGTTCTAGCCTTGCTTAAGTTTATTTCTTATCGCGAGCTGCGGTTTGATGACCTATTTTATCTTTCTTCTCAGAATCAGCCACTAGAGAGGTGGTTTGAATATATTATAGGAATAGTTCCAAGTTTAGCGTCTCGAAGCCAAGGCGGAAATTAAGTTTCAATTAAGTCTTTCACTGTATTTTTTGTCGTATGAGATGAATTAATGATTTTGTTCTTATTTATAGGTATTGATATGAATTTCATTACGGTCACTCATTTATCAGCTAACTAAAGTACCTAAGTAGCATTCATAACATAAAGTTCAAGTTTCAGTTCAAGTTGAAACTTGATTCTTCGCATCTATACTAGGTACAGTCGACCTATTTGATTTTTGGGCCACTTCGTAATATCTTGTCACAGTGAAAATAATATGAGATCTTCAGCTTTTATAATCAAACTCACTGTGACAAGGTACGAAGTGCGCCAGAAATCAAATTGGTTGATTGGTTGGTTGGTCATTCAGCCTGCCAGGGAAACCAAAAAATAATGTAATGATTTCTATGCGAAAATAATACTCGTAATCTACTTTGTTTTTTCCTCATTTTTACAGATACAATAATTTTGATAAGCAATATATTAACGTCGACATACTAAGATATTCCTCTTATTTATTTGCTAAATGTAGGTCTCTTCCAAGGATAATCTTAACTTGAACAGGAAAAAGTATCGCTCTTGACACACTTTGAGTTCTGCAGAAAAATATTACGATATCGATTCGTCATAATTATATATCTTTCATATATATATATATATATATATATATATATACTAAGCGATGGCAAACAAGCATACGGGCTGCCACATGATAAGAGACACCTGTGGCCGCTAGCGACTGCAAAACAATCACAAGCCCGCTACAAACCTTTGGAAATTACAGTCAATAATACTGTATTAATTTCTTCGATGGTCTGTCGCACCATGACGTCCACTGCTGGACAAAGGCCTCCCCCTCCCAAGGATATCCACAATAATCGGTCCTGCGCCGTCATTCATCATCATCATCATCATCAGCCCACAGTCGTCCACTGCTGGAATATCTTTGCCTAATTTTTATTATGCTCGATATTTTTATTAACGCTGAATTGAGAGTTGTTATAAGACATTCCCAAGTTAGCTAGGTCCAATTTTAATTTTGCACCGCCATTAGTCCCGTATGTCCATAAAAATGTGTTCTGAGTTCGAATATACCTACAATGAGAAACCATCGAACGCGATAGCGGCGATAAACACTAAATTCTAGCAAAGAATTTTCACGTTACAGACTAGTATTGGTAAAGACTCAAGTTTTTGGAGTCTGGAATTCAAGAACTCTACCCATACTTACGGGACTCCTAGCTTAAAAGACTTCCGAGTCTTTTGAGTCATGAGTCAAGTCTTATCGAGTCCTGTAGTCACAACTCGAGCCTTAGAAAAGACTCGAACGATCGTGTCTTTTATAGTTTTTTTTTTTACTTTAGGCGTGCCCCAAAATACTTGAATTTATAGCAAAGACTCACTTTTGAAGTTTCTATACAAAGAACTGATTTCTACAGTACCTACTTCACTGAGTAGGCCGCGTAACCTTTCGTGTTTCTACAAGTACAGTTGAGTTCTAATCATAATGAGTTAAAAGCCTTTTGTTTACACTTAATAAACAAAACTCTCAAGTCTATTTAGAAGACGATTCTTTTTAAAGGACTCGGATCTCTACAGAACACTAAAGCTTCGATTAGTCTAAAAAACTAAGTAGAGTCTTCGGAATGAAGACTCCAAAGACTCAAGTCTTTACCAACACTATAGAGACTCGTTTTAACCAAATGTTATATCTGTTTCTAGAAACCCCCAACGACAGTACGAATCTTCGACCGCAATGAGTACTACAGCGTTCACGGCGTGGACGCCACGACGTGTTCCAGGGAGGTGTTCTCTTCCATCGCGAACATTAAGAAAATGGGCCTGGAGCCCAACAAACTGGATTACCTCGTGCTCTCCAAAGGAAACTTCGAGATACTTATCAAGAAATTGCTTCTTGTAAGTCGGCGATTACTCTCTTTGTCCTATCTTCTCTTGTCTTGTTCTTGTTTTGTAACAACTATGATGAGTAGGTAAACCTGTGGAATTGTTACTAATGGATTTTTCATTTAGTGGCCTTCATTTACACTTCCACAGCGGCGGCCAGCTACGGAACCCTAGACTGCGCGTGGCCCGACACGCACTTGTTAGCATAAATTATGTTCATAGCAAAAAATATAAACATTTCGTATAAATGTCTATTATATATATAATGTTATCTTTCTGGTGAACTTGATGAAGATAATATTATTTTATTACAACAAGTTGGTACTAAGTCTTTCTATAACGTTATTTGATATGAAAACCTATATCAAATATTGTTATATTTATAGTGTGATTTACATAAATTAATAAATAGCCACATCAAATACATACATTAGATTACGGCATTTTGTTGTTGTTTTGGTTGTAAATGTGACGTGCTTCCGAATAACTGCACCCTATTTATGAGGGAAAGCGGTAATGTATTCGCTCATTTGGTTATTACTTATTAGTCTTATTACATACAATTTGAAACTTCGAGTTTGGACAGTAAAATGCTAATCGAATCACGTATTTGTTCACCTCCCTAAGGAACTTAATTACTAAATTGTAGATTAATTTGTATTCATAAATATGTCTGCAATTGTTTCAGGATTCAGATTTAATATATATGTAGGCAATTAAATTGTTATTTCGTTGGTTTGTGTTATCATTTCGTATTACAATAATAAGCCGAATTGATTACTGGCACGGTCATAAGTTACATAGAATTCAATTGTTTACTCCAAAAGCTTCCTCGTTATTTTCGTACCTTCCTATATTTACAATGTATTTCAGCTATACAATCATATTTTCAAGGGGATTTGTATCTTGAAAATAGCTCAAAAAGCAATCTTAAACTAGCACGAATAAGGTTCTCTTTCAAATATTTAATAATCTAATAGTGTGCAATATTATAATTAAAAGTAGCTTCTCACATGTTATTCCGGAAGGCCACGACTAGAGATAACCCAAGTCTTATTGACCTTAAACTACTTACGGATTATGAATATGATCGTCCATGATCACTTGAATACGATCCATAATATGAGAAACTTAAATGACACGTGTTTTGCAATATACGATTTGGATTACGCACTTACAGTACTAAGCTGAATTGTCTCATTATCATTATCTTTGATTTTGTCAAGAGTCAGGTTTTTTGGTTACTCATCCCCACTTTGCACCAATCCATTATTTGGGCATCGTCTTTCGTGAACTCGTTTTTTACCATGTCGCCCTTGCAGATGTCCAGCCAGTCATCGCTTCTTGGGTCTACCTCGAAGTTGAGGTCAAGTGCTCGGACAAGGAATTAATTCCGACATAGTCAGGTGGCCTGCGAGAGGCTGAGCCATCGAAGACGACTCTCCGTTACTTCTACGGTACTAGGTATTTTGTTGCTTGTGGTCCTGGGTTTGAATCCCGGTCAGGACAATTATTTGTGGGATGAATACAAATAGTTCTTGCATCGTGGATGTTTTCTATTTATTACTCGTAAATTATTTATCTATCTATACATATAATAAAGCTGAAGAGGGTCGAAAGTCTGTACATGGAAGATATTCGAAAAAAAGTGGGCTGGGGATACTTAGAATCGATAACAGAACACGTTCCAACAGTTTTTAAATTTTTTGTCTGTTTGTCTGTTTATATGAACGCGCATCACTTGAAAACGGCTAAACGGATTTTGATGAAAACTTTACTAATCTGTCGAGTAAATACCCGGTCAGGTTTTAGGCTATAAAAATTGTGCAGATTTTGGTTAAAAGGGGGTAAAAAGAGGGGTTGAATTTTGTATGGGAACTCCTATAATCCATGAGTTACAGGTATAAAAATTGGTAAGCATATACTTGACGACAAATGAAAAATATCCTCATTCAAAATTTGTGAAATGTTAAGATAGAAACTGAAAAAAAAGTAAACGCAAGCGCTGCGCCGCGGCGCTGCCCTGCGGGCCAGCCACCACGGTCTCTTCAAATTTTGAACACTATTATGATTTATTCCATTAAGTAACTGTGACTCTAAACTCAAATTTCAGTCCCCGTTCAAAAACTACATATATAACTTTGTCATCCTGTATAAAAACATGCAATTATTACTTTTGCCGTTCACTACATGTGCACTCACTTTATACCATAATCCCATTACTAAAAAAGAAGATAATCATTTATTTATGTACAACGAAAATATATACAAGATTACTTAACCAAAATAATATAAAGAAAATTAAAACTAACTTAAATCTAAAACGGGCCCTTGAGGCATTGTACCGAGGATGCTGGCGGCATTTCCTCGCTGTATCGCAATGCTGATACGTTGAGCGAGGAAACCGCCAGCTCTTCGGTCACCAGTTACGTCAACCAGACGCTTCGCAATTTCTGCAAATAACTTATGCGCGCTAGGACCCCATGGACCTAGAGTTTCGACGCCAAAAGGTACAAACATGTACTCTCTGCCGAGGCCCTTGTATTTATTACGCTTTAGAATTTCGGCGTTTTCCGCCGCTGCACCCGCTTTTACTGTAGTCCGTTGGAGGTGAGACGGTGCCAGTGTGTCTACACAGGTAGCATCCCACACCAACATCCGTCCCACGCTCCAAGGAACTAAAGACACCCCATCAGGTCTCTTACCATCGTCCCTGACCATGCCAGTCGGCTCAAGAAGAGCAGGCACATTGACGGTGGCAAGAGACCGGCGGATTATATCATTAAGCGTCGCATGTCTCGAAAAACTGCCTGCACTTTTTAGGGTTCCGTAGTCAACTAGGAACCCTTATAGTTTCGCCATGTCTGTCCGTCCGTCTGTCCGTCCGTCCGCGGATAATCTCAGTGACCGTTAGCACTAGAAAGCTGAAATTTTGTACTAATATGTATATCAATTACGCCGACAAAGTGGTAAAATAGTTTTTGTAAATTTTTCAAAAAAAAAAATGTGACGGACGGAAAACTACGGAACCCTACACTGAGCGTGGCCCGACACGCTCTTGGCCGGTTTTTTGATATTATAATTACTTAATATTATAAATGCGAAAATTTAGATGTTTGAATGTTTGTCACTGAATCAAGCAAAAACGGCTGAACAGATTAAGATGATATGTATGCTAATACGAGGCTTGCACTGAAAGTGGCGGGAATCGAATACTTATTAATTTATTTTTAACATGTATTATACCTTTTTATAATCTCTGAAGTTTCCTTATCTCAACACACTGGCCACTTAGAAAAAAAAAGTATGTGGTTCGGTTTCAATTGTTTATTGAAGTCGTCGAGTCACTGCTTAAAATGGAATTGTGCCGTGAAAATTTCAGAGCTATGATTTATTATGACTTTAAAAGTGGACTAACACAAAAACAATGTGAAGAGCGGATGGTTGCTGCTTTTAATATTGAAGCTCCTTCAAAGACTACAATATACAGGTGGTATTCAGAATTTCAACGTGGCCGTGTATCCCTCACCGACGAAGTGCGTGAAGGTCGACCAAAATCGGCAGTCACGCAAGAAAACGTCGATGTTGTGCGTCGTCTGATAAATGAAGACCGACATGTGACATATCGGGAAATTCAAGAGCACCTGGGTATTGGAATGAGTCAAATACAAATTATTTTAAAAGAAGAATTAGGCGTGAAAAAGTTATTTTCCCGTTGGATACCTCACCTATTGTCTGACGAGCAGAAAATAGTCCGTGTCAATTGGTGCCGCAAAACTTTGAAAAGATTTAACAAGGGACGCTCAAATGCTGTTTTTAGCATAGTATCAGGTGACGAGTCGTGGATATACGCTTATGAGCCTGAAACTAAAAACCAATCCCGAGTATGGGTCTTCGAAGACGAGCTCAAACCCACAAAAGTTGTTCGTTCTCGCAGTACGGCTAAGAAGATGGTGGCTACGTTTATCTCTAAATCTGGTCACGTAGCTACTGTGGCTCTTGAGGATCGTAGAACAGTCAATGCTGATTGGTACACCACTATTTGTTTGCCGAACGTCTTTGCTGAACTCCGAAAAACAAACCCTAGTCGTCGCATCATCCTTCACCACGACAACGCCAGCCCACACACCGCTCGGACAACAACTGAGTACCTGGACGGTGAAAAAGTCGAAATATTGGACCACCCTCCATATAGCCCTGACTTAAGTCCCAACGACTTTTTTACATTCCCCAGAATCAAGGACAAACTGCGTGGTCAGCGGTTTCAGACGCCAGAAGAAGCAGTGGAGGCCTATAAAATAGCCATTTTGTCGACCCCTACTTCAGAGTTCAAAAAGTGCTTTATGGACTGGTTTGAACGCATGCATAAGTGCATGAAATACAAAGGAGAATATTTTGAAAAACAATAAAAATAAATAAACTCACTTATACTGCATATTTTCTTCTATTCCCGAAACTTTCAGTTTTACCCTCGTAGTATATAATCTGGATTCACTTATATATATTATAAGTGTACTTTTTGTCGCGATGATCTTCCATCAAAGGGATATTAAATCGGGGATGCAAGTAAGGTCTATGAAACGGGGTGGTTAAATCCTCATACGCCATTCTACGATTTAAGTTTCAGCCAATTGGGAGTATAACAGCGTGTCAAGAAATTTAACTTAAAGCAGAATTGTAAACAAGTTGATGATTCATTATGTCAAAACCGAAGTATCATAATTCCTTCTGATCGTTGACGCTATTTTTGAGCACAAGCTTCTCGCAATAAGTTCTACTTTGCGTGTACAGTACATCAAAATGCATTTGCGATACTTTGGCATTGTTTTTATTCATATGCTTAAATACAGAAACAGCTGTTTCAAGGCACACTTTGTACCGTCGGTGTACCATTTAATTTTGTCGTGCGTTATTTTTTACGTAATTGTTGACCCTTCACACCATAAAAACTGTTTGATATAAGAGATCACTTGAGCTGGGCAGCCTAATCGTCAGCATAGACAGTTGGAGCATCTTAGATGTACACTTAGAAGAGGGTCGAAAGTCTGTACATGGAAGATATTCGAAAAAAAGTTGGCTACTTAGAATCGATAACAGAAATCGTTTCAACAGTTTTAAGAATTTGTGTCTGTTTATATGTCTAGGCATCACGTGAAAACGAACGAATGGAATATAATTTACCCTCATTAATATGGCAACTGGATCTTCGGCGATGACATAGCTCGGCCTTAGGCCTCGCATGCCTTGCCACTCTCCTTCGGCTTTTTAGTCATCAACCTTACATGAAGAATCTACTCTGTTGGGAGGCTCGGCCTTCAGCCTCGCGTGTCTCGCCTCTCTGCTTCAGGCCTTCGGCCCTCAGCCTTACATGAGAAGCCAGCTCTGTGTGATTATTCTTGCATGCCTTGCCGCTCTGCTTTCGGCCTTCGGTCATCATACTTACGTGAAGAACTCGCTCTGTTGAGATAACGTTTTACGGTTGAACTGCGTATCGAGAGTTTTACCATTATACAATGTACATGGAATGTTTTTGACGAGATTTATTCGTCTAGAATCGGTACATTTGATATTCCGAAATAAGCACTTAATCATTCGTTTTGGCAATAGGATTTATAGGGAATGTCATATTTACTGTAATCATTTCTTAAGGGGGTGTAAAGGAGGGTGAAAGATTGTATCATCATCATCATCTGAGGCATTATAGCCGCGGGTAGGCCCTAGGCTAGCCTGGTCAAGCAAATATCTCCAGTCCGATCTATTCGTGGCTTTCCTTCTCCAACATGTCACCCCTATGTTCCTGGTGCCCACCTGAGCTTGAGAAAGATTGTATGGGAATAGTTATTTGTTATACAAGGGTGCAAAGTTGTATTTTACCCGCGAGTGTGGAATTGAAACACGAGCCAGCGAAAGGATTCTATAGTTGAACCACGAGCGAAGCGAGTGGTTCTAAAATAGAACCCTGAGCGCAGCGAGTGTTTCAACACACGAGAAGTAAAATACAACTTTGCACCCGTGTGTAACACAAAACTTTTCTCCTCACTATAGCGAGGAAAGTGCAACATGCAAAAAAACACAGTTCCACAGGCATGATTTTCATCACTGGAATCACTGATTTTTTTACGATATTATAACAGAAAACTCTGAAAGTTGTGTACAATATTTACGCGAGTCGGAGTCGGTCACAAGTTGTGTATATTTTAGTTGACATTGACAAGATGACATTTCTGACGATGCGTTTTGAAATTGCATCGACTCAACTTGTGCGTTTACAATTATACTCAAAGACATTATAAAAAAAATAATACTTATAGAATTTTAAGGTTTACGACTTAAATCATTAAATAAAGTTAAATTTGGTATTTTTTATTAAATTCCTCAAACATTTATTTAATGACAATTGATATCAAACGAACCATTAATATGAGTGTTTTACGTTTTGTTATCTGTCAAAAGCTACTCAAACACGCTCCAAGGTCAAATTACTTTCCCCACTTGTGGATAAAATGCGTTTTTACCCGCTTGTTTCAAAGGATAAAAGACGGCTTTCCGAGCTAGTGAGGAGAAAAACAAATAATTCTAAGGCGAGAACGAATTATACGCGGACGAAGTCGCGGGCAAAAGCTAGTTTATCTATATAAGTATGTCTATCTTCGCCTAGAACTCATAGTACAAGCTTTGCTTAGTTTGGGTTTAGATCGATTTGTGTAAGATTTTCGGCAAATATTTATTTATTTAAATGTAAGAAAAGTGAATTATGTACTTTCAAGTGTCATAAACTGCGTTGCATCCCCATTGTCATCCGAAGGACGTCCACTGCTGGACATAGGCCTACCCCAAAGTGGTCCACAATGATCGGTCCTGCAACACCCACATCCAGCGGACACCCGCGAATCTTACCAGATCATCAGTCCACCTTGTGGGGGGCCTGCCCACGCTACGCCTTCCGGTACGTGGTCGCCACTCGAGAACCTTTTCGCCCCAACTGCCATCGGTTCTACGAATCAGATTCAGTTTAATTGCTAATTATAAAAAAATCAAGCCAATGCAGGTGCAGTTGCGGTCTGTGAAGTGACTACATTCCAATTGGAAGAATTTACTTGGAATTTCACAAAGTAACTATTATATTGGCTCTGCCCAGCTGATTGTTTTTTATTCTAGGAAAATGAGACTTCATGAGAATGAATATTCGATTGATGCCAAAAAAAGTGGTAATCAATGCTTTATCCGCGTCGTATATATTGTTTACGATACTCCTTATCATCTGTCTCAGGTCACGACATTAGCTATGATTTCGGACAGTCCTATTATAACTCCTACCTACCTACCTATTATAACATAGCTATAGCCAGAGAATGTAATTTTACCCGAATATTTTGGCGCTTATGTATTTTTAGTACTTATGATAACTTATGTTTTCCACTATAGGTAAAATACAACATGTGTGTTTTTTAAACGTGTATTTTTTTATTACAAATGGGATTGCTCTTGGCCAGCATCTAGCCGGGGGGCAAAGATGAGGCCGACGATGAAGCGAGCTCACCCAGAAAATGCCTATTCACTCGTGCCTTAAAAAGGTCTAGCTTATATGAACTCGGAAATACAAACGCCGGCAGAGAATTCCAAACCTTAGAAGGAACTACTTATACATTACATACATTATATTATTCAAAATTTAAGGGATTTACACCATAGGATGGAAATGCCATTTTTCAGACCTGCTGTTCAGAAAAGTGTCATTGTTGCCCTTGAATGAGGGATCAAAGTCGTACTTTTCTTCCCTCGTTTGAGAGCAGTAATGAGTCTTCTTCATAGGTGTGAAAATCAGTATGTGTCACATGGAAGCAAAATTATTCTATCTTGGACGTAAAGGTTTTCCCGTCGGACTACAGTATGGGGTTCTTCAAGAAAGGAGTGTATAAATTCTTAATTCCACGCGCATGTGACATCCCTAGGAGTTGCAGGCGTCCATAGGCTGCGGTGACCGCTTACCATCAGGCGGGCCGTACGCTTGTTTGCCACCGACGTGGTATTAAAAAAAAACACTTGAATCCCTCGCAATGCTCAAGATTCTACTCTCAGGACTCTAGTATTGTAGAATCTTTCACTTCACCCAGGATTCATTATACCGCCCTCGCCGTAAATATATCATTTTGCTCCGTGAGACACAATCTATTTAGTACACTGCTTATTTCAAGCAAGAGTTAGCGTAAACCTTTTTAGTGTCTAACGAAACGAATTTATTTTCAGGTGCGTCGTTATCGAGTAGAAATATACGTAGCAGAAGGCTCCGTAAAGAGCAACGAATGGGCGCTCAAGTACAAAGGGTCACCAGGATGTCTCTCACAGCTGGAAGAAATACTGGGCGAGGGACTTGGATCCACCGATGACAGCACGCCATGTTTGATGGCAGTTAATATCAAGACTGATCCGGTCACCAAGGTATAGTATTTTATTCCATTTTATTTATTTGTATTTTATATTACTTCCTAACATATTATAAATGCCTATTGCGTTCCTTAGATAGACTAACATACATATTAAGTACTTATATAACTATAAAACCCTTAATTTCAGGGGAGACTAGTCGGCGTGGCATGCGTGACAGCTGGTGATTACGAGCTGTCAGTGACAGAGTTTACAGATGACGACTTACTCACGGAACTAGAGACGATCACGGTGCAGATGGCGCCTTCGGAGTGCCTCGTGCCTCAAGCTGAACACGAAGACGTTAGTATTACATATTTCATCACACTTGCTCGTAAAGGCTTTTATTTCACGCAGGCGTATAGAGCAGTTATAGCCGATTTTTCTCCCGGGGGAGTTATGGATTTTCATAACACTTAAAATATTATCTGTTTACTCGATGTGAGGTGACGGCGAGTAATGAATTGTCAGTGACAGAGTTTATGGATGACGACTTGGACGCACGTATGCAGAAATATGTCACCATCGGCTTCTACAAGTTTTTTAGCTGCAATTTTTTTACCATTGTCTGATTGTCACAGCGGAACCAAATGTTATACGAGTATGTACTCGTAGGTGAAAACGTATAGATAGAGGTATAGATCGACAGGTGAAGAAAGCATACTTGAGCCGACCGTCCGGATGACCTGTCGGTCGCCCCGAGTATCGCGGGAAGGATTCGGTGGAATCGGATATGCGTGAGCTCGGAGCCGGTGCAAGCCGGCGAGAACTTGCGCAGGACCTTACTTGAAAAGTTGTGATTTGTGATTATTTTTGAGGCTCTAACTCCAGAAGATAATTAATGTTCGCTGCTTTTTGCTTAAATGTTTTTTACTCTGGGTTGGAAGGTCAGATGGCAGTCGCTTTCGTAAAACTAGTGCCTTCGCTAAATCTTGGGATTAGGTGCCAAAGCGGACCCCGGCGCTTTGAGGATAAATCAGAGAAAACGCTATCAGGATGATGTAGTGTTAATTTTCATACATTTCCAGTACAAAGCCCTAAAGAAAGTGATGGAGCGGGCGAGTGTAACAGTAACGAAGCTAAAGCGCAGCGAGTTCTCCGCCGAGGGGCTCATTCAAGACCTGAACCGACTTCTCAAGTTCAAGAAAGACCAGCAACAGGATGCCAACGCGTTCGAGGAGACGAGGAAAGAAGTCGCGATGACATGTTTAGCGGCTGCGGTTAAATATGTGTCGTTAATGACGGAGAGCACCAATTTCGGGAGGTATGTATGTATTACTAGCTGTTGCACGCGACTTCGTCCGCGTCTTCGCTCCTATTGGTCGCAGCGTGATGTTATATAGCCTAAAGCCTTCCTCGATAAACGGACTATCCAACACTAAAATATTTTTTTCAATTTGAACCAGTAGTTCCCGAGATTAGCGCGTTCAAACTAACAAACAAACTCTTCAGCTTTATAATATTATTATAGATTACAGGGGTCGGCAAACTTTTTGACCAAAGAGCCATATTCAGTAAAAATATTAGATTAGAGCGCTCTTGGCCCAACGGCGCCCGCGTATCGAGTGCGGTATGCGAGGTTAAGCAATGTGGGCGCAGGTCAGTTCTTGGATGGGTGACCGCTTTGAGTGGTTACTAACTGAGCGCTCTCGTGCTTTGGAAGGCACGTTAAGCCGTTGATCCCGGCTGCTGTCCACGACAGCAGTCGTTAAGCCAAGTTAGAGGCCTTCGGGCGCCTTGAGAACTTCTAACAGTCAAGTTGCCCACTCACTTGACAAAAGGGGGTCGAAGTTGCACCACGTCCGTAGGGAGTACCCACCGTTACACTACACGTGACCCCTGGGTGGTGCTAAAAGTGCAACAAAAACTGGCAACCGTACTTGTCTTCTCGAAGATCTCACGGTTCGTAAATAAATGCCATACGATTAAATAAATAAATAGTAAAAATATCATCTTTTGGGAATCTCAGAGAGCCAAAAACACCTGATTTAGGTTGATCACTATATTTTGAGGAGACCTCGAAGATTCGCAATTGGCCCTCCAAAGAGCCGCATGTGGCTCGCAAGCCGCGGTTTACCGACCCCTGAATTTTATTGGATATTTATATCGAATCGTGGGAGTACTGTCAGCATTGAAAGTAGCTACGCATTTGAAAAGTTCAAGTCTTTATTACAAAGGAATAAAGACTTGATTTTTTTTCCTTTGCTGCTGACCCCTGCATATGCCTAGCTACATTTGATACTGACTGTAAAATGGCCAGATGTGGTGTAGATGAAGTGGGGTGTGGTGTTGATGGGGTGATATTAGGTTATTTTTATTAATCATTTTGTGCTATAAAGATTAAATATTCAATAATCATCTATGCTTAAGAAACGGTTCCGTCCATTACGCCATACAACTGTCGCATTTTTCTATGATATACTAGCAAATTTTGTTCATCGACGGTTTCAATTTTAAACTATGCTGAAGTTTTTACTGTGACGGCTTAATAATAAGCTACCTAAAATAATTAAAACCCAGACTAACATCAACACTTTTCGTCACAGAGTCAAAATACTACTCCTTAGCAAGACTTTATACAACATTAAAGAATACCTAAACAATGAATACCATGAAATCAAATCAAATTGAAATTGGTGTCAAATTGAATTATTATTATTTATCATTAATAAGTTGTTATTATTATTATTATTGAATTTTAAATTAACTTAAACATGTACTTAATGGAATATCCGTATAGGTTTATACCTACTTACACTACCTGAAATGTATTACTTGACGATCTCAGTAATGTGTGCATGTTTTTATTCTAATATTTAGATGAAAATTATGTAATACTATTGAGAAATAAACCATCTGAATCTGAATCTGAATCTAATAAATTAAGGTTTTGCCGTCTAAAATAATAATTTAAGGTTTGCTGTAAATTATTTGCATTTACATCCTTCTAAAACGAATACGTGGAAAACTTTATAAACTTTATATTGTAAATATTCCAAGATACCTAGACACATCTTGCGGTAAATATCGGGCAAAGTATAATTATCCTCAATTGCGTAAAATTCGGGGAATAAATCGTGGTCATTTTGTTTTATGTTAAACGTCGAAACTTGACAAGATAACGCGTTATCATTAAAAGAAATTCTATGATTTATCATATTTAGGGCTATATGTATATGCAGGTATCTAAGACGACAGAGGAAAATCCGTAAACTTTATACATTACCTATCCTTAAAATACCTAACCAAGATAATAATTGGTACATTATTGTATTCTGAGCAGCATGCTTTGGTGTACTTTAGGGTTTTTATAGGAGTTTATCTGACTGTTACATAATAAAAGGCTTTCATTGCGATTGTGGGTTTATGAAATGAACCTGAGTTTCATAATAAGATCACGAGTGATTTAATGCCCAATTATGTACAGTCGCATACATAATTTTATCTACATGCATATCATAAGTTTTCTTCAATATGTACACTACCGTCAAAAAGTTTAGGACCAAGCACAATTTTTAACCGACTTCAATATTTCAAAAGATCCTTGGCACTATGCCAAAGGGGCCAAATTTTTTAGATTTATTTTAATTTTATTTAGTATTAGTTTTTAGTTTTAATTTAGTTCTATTCTAGGTCTAGTTTAAGTTGCTTAATATTGCTCATATAATAAAAAGAGGAGGTTATCAATTCGGTTGTATGTTTTTTTTTTTTTTTTTAATGTTTGTTACTCCATAACTCCGTCATTTCTTAAACGATATGAAATTTTTTTTTGATTGTATGTATATATATCCAAGTTGGCCCCGTTTTTGTTAAAAGGCAGTTCTGATGATGGGATCCATGAGGAATTGAGGGAACTCCTCAAATCTTTAAGGCAAACATATAGTGATTTTTGTGTTTTTATCAACAGGTCAAGCATTTGCATCCAAAAATATGACATTGGATGAAGTGGAACTGCTGATGATGATCAGAACAGAACTCTTCAACGACGAAAAGTTCACGTTTGGCGATTTGTCCTCCTAGCTGTGTTTGTTAAGCAAGTTCTATTTTCACGATTAATTTTTGTCATGCTCGAGTTCTGATGATGGGATCCATGAGGAGTTGAGGGAACTCCTCAAATCTTAAAGGCAAACATATAGTGATTTTTGTGTTTTTATCAACAAATCGAGCATTATCATACAAAAATGTGACATTTGATGAAGTGGAAATGCTGATGATGATCAGAACAGAACTCTTCAACGACGAAAAGTCCACGTTTGGCGATTTGTCCTTCTAGCGGTGTTTGTTAAGCAAGTTCTATTTTCACGATTGATTTTTGTCATGCTCGAGTTCTGATGATGGGATCCAGTAGGAATCGAGGAAACTCCTCAAATGTGAAAGGCACACAAATAGTGATTTTAGTATTTTCATGAACTAATCAAGCATTTTCATTCATAAAAGTGACATTTGATGAAGTGGAACTGCTGATGATGATCAGAACGGAACTCTTCAACGACGCGTAGTTCACGTTTGGCGATTTGTTCTCTTCGTTTTGTTTGTCAAGCAAGCAAGGTTTTTCCATGATTTCATGAGGAATTGAGGGTACTTAGTCTTCTTTATAAACATACTTATAGCCATTTTTGTATTTTATTGTATGGAATGTAAGAGTGCACCATCTAAGATTAATAATCTTTCACCGGAATCCCCCATTGAAGTCGGTTTTTTTTTCTTAAAAATTATTAGTTTCATTTTCATATATTATTACGCAAACAAAACAAGAGAAAAAGATTGCAATGGGCTGTTTCTCACAAGGATTGAACTTTTGCAAACTGGTCGAGAGTGCTACGGACAGATGAATCAAGGTTGAATGAATAATCAATCATTGTTGCTCATTTGCATATTTTATGTTTGGTCTTAAACTTTCTGACGGCAGTGTATATAGCCTGGATATGGTCTGAATTTTGGTTAGAATAGCACCATCCTCTTTCTTCCCTTGGGTGTCGTAACGTAAGAGTCTACTATGGGAACCAGGTTGAAGTGTTTTGTGGGCGATGGGCTAGCAATCTGTCACTGCAATACCACATTTTCTCCATCTATAAACCCACAATTGCTAAAAGTGGCACTGAAATTAATTTTCGTGTGCTCTGCCTTCCCCTTTCGGGAATATAGGCGTGAGTTTATGTAAGTATCTATGTATTTTTAAGTTAGTGGTACTATTAACTTATGTTTAGGTATGGGATTAGGTGCCAAAGCGGACCGCTGGCTCCTTAAGCAACCAACCGGGAAACGCTCCGAATATGATTCTTCTTTTTAATTTGTTCGAAATTTGAATGTAATTAAAGTAGCGGCTGTGTAAACATTAATGCAACCACAGATACAGGTTTCTTAATATAGGCTATGAGCTTATCGTTTCTGAATATATTTCAGGGAAATTATGATCTTATGACATGGATGTAGATAAAGGTAAATAAAAATCCTTATCTCCAAAATCACTTAGCCTAAAATTTTGAAAAAAAAATACATAAAATAGTTATTTACTTTTAGATTACAGGAAAACCTACGAGAAGTCTATACTTAAGGCCAACGATTTTTGAATTATCAATTTATCACTGAAAATTGCTTTGCCCCAACAAAATGGAGGAGGAGGAAAGGTGCCGTGAGTTTCTTATGAAGATAGGTTTTTATTTAATTCAAAGTACAGGATAGTATTTTCAAATGTGAAGTTGTAAGCCGATAGCGTAACTAGTTCCCGAGATATTTAGCGATTTGACAGACGGACAAACTCGCATCTCCTTAAGGGTTCCCTTGGGATGGAACCCTATAAATAAAGGAAAGATTGTGATGAAGCTTCCTTGCATTCTATTCCCTAGGTTACAGTATTTTTCAATGCCTATGATCCAATACGCGATTAATGCCGCATATAAGCACAGTTACATTTTGCTGCAGTCAACATATGTTGAAAGAATATTCCTTCCCGTGCTTTGAAAGGAATGTTAAGCCGTTGATCCCGGCTGCTGTCTACGACAGGAGTCGTTAAGGCAAGTTAGAGGCCTTCGGGAGGCTTGAGAACTTCTAACAGTCAAGTTGCCACTCACTTGACAAGGTGGTCGAAGTTGCACCACGTCCGTAGGGAGTACCCACCGTTACCCTACACGTGATCACGTGACCTGGGAGGTGCTAAAAGTGCAACAAACTGGCAACCGTAGTTATCTTCTCGAAGATCTCACGGTTCGAAAATAAATGCCTTACGATTATTATATTTTATCTCAAAAAAGGCCGTAAAAGTGGACATTGCTCGTTACATATTGGAAGGCGATGTGATTAGTTTATAGTCAGTCATAAATTAAACAAAATTGAACAGTGCAGGCTCTCCCCGCGCGACCTCAATGTTACATATAAATTGCATTATTTGCCGAGTTTTAAACTTTTTTAAAAATAATTAACAGCCATACTAAAGATGGCACAGGTCGTATATAGCCAATTCCAAAACTTATTTTTATTTTCTATTGGAAACGTGACGTTTTTGCACGTGATGTCTGAAATAATTTGCGGTGTTCGTTGGAAAGAACACTTCCGATTCGGTTAAAAAAATAAACGGCGGGAGAGCAAAAACCTTTTTACGATTTAGGGTTATAATGTTTATTAAAAATTTACGATTTCAAGCTAACATGATCACTAACACTAGAATTACTGTTCAAAACGGGATGGTAAATATATATCCCGTTTTGAACAGTAATTCTAGTATCAAAATATAATTAAAAGCACTATATTAGCCTCGGTTAGAATGTCAATTGCCGGCTTTGAATTAATGCTCGGCCTGCATTTGCCTTCTTCCGAGCCTCGGCAATAATGTACTATAATATAACATATTCCTTTGCGCTTTTTCAGGTTCCGGCTAAGCACGATCCAAGCGGACTGTTTCCTCCACCTGGACTCCGCGGCGCTAGGCGCGCTCAACGTGCTGCCCGAGCTGGGTGACGCGGCCGCGCCCGCTCGCAGCCTGCTGGGCCTGCTCGACCGCTGCCGCACGCAGCAGGGCAAGCGGTGAGCGCGCGCACACTAGCTCACACACACACACACACACACACGCACGCACGCACGCACGCACGCACGCACGTACGCACGCACGCACGCACGCACGCACGCGCATACAGGGTGTAATCGTTAAGTGTAGCCAGGCGATTATTCCGTAACAGAACCGTCAAGCGTCAAAGTATTTCATGCTCTCCCGCCGTTAATTTTTTATACAGTTTCGAAAAGTATTGTTCCATTGAAGATTGCAAATTATTTCAGACACGTCATTAAACCCCGCGTTTCCAACAGAAAAATACGACGTGAATTGGCTGTATACGACCTGTGCCATCTTTTGCATGGGTATTTTTTTTAAAGAATTTATATGCAACTTTGTCGTCGGGCGAGGCGACCCTGCAATGTTCGAATTTTTTAAATTTATTATTGACCATAAACTGTACACTTCGCCTTCCAATACGTAGCGAGTAACGTCCACTTTTACGGCAATTTTTGAGAAAATTTTATTTCCAGGCTGCTTGCCCAATGGCTTCGACAGCCTCTCAGAGACATACACCTTATCAACGAGCGGCTAGACGTCGTGGAGCTGCTCGTGAACAACTCGCAACTCCGTCTCCAGCTGCACGACGACCACCTGCGCCGGATCCCGGACCTGCGCGCGCTCGCCCGCAGACTCACGAGAAAGAAGGCTAATCTGCATGACTGCTATAGGATCTATCAGGTACTGTACAGTGTACAGGCTGCTAACAAATCAACAGTTCCCTGCTGCAACTTGTGTAAAGCAGGACGGTATAGATGACTGCTTAGACTTACGAGGAAGAAGCGCCAATCTGCATGACTGCTATAGGATCTATCAGGTACTGTGCAGTGTGCAGGCAGCTAACAAATCAACAGTTCCCTGCTGCAGCTTGTGTAAAGTACGAAAGACGACTGCTTAGACTCACCAGGAAGAAGGCCAATCTGCATGACTGCCATAGGATCTATCAGGTACAGTGTACAGGCTACTAACAAATCAATAGTTCCCTGCTGCAGCTTCTGTAACGCAGGAGGGTATAGATGACTTCTTAGACTCACGAGGAAGAAAGCTAATTTGCATGATTGCTATAGGATCTATCAGGTACAGTGTACAGTCTGCTAACAAATCAACAGTTCCCTGCTGCAGCTTGTGTAAAACACGATAGACGACTGCTTAGACTCACTCCGAGACATCAACTTCATCAACGTACAACTAGACGTAGTAGAACTGCTCGTGATCTGCTATAGGATCGATCAGGTCAGGTACAAGGTGAGTTAGCACTCGGCGGAGCTTTGAAGACCCGAGCCATCAGGCAAGCGCTAGTCCTCTCAGTATGGTAAAAGGTTAGTTAACTATAATGGCTCGGCCAAGCTTTAAGTCACGAAAATAATCAGGCACTGCCCAAAATTATAAGCAAACTTCGTCAAATTCGAAGGTTAAAAATTTCATCCAATCTCATCAATCCCAAATGCTATTCTGGCCACTATAATAAGTTCACTCAAGAAAGCGTGTCTGGTGGGAACTTAAAAATTCGTTTTTAAAAGAGGATCACAATCTTTATATGACACAAAGCTTATTAGCTATTAAGCTTATCATCATCATCATCATCATTCAGCCGAATGACGTCCACGGCTGGACATAGGCCTCCTCCAAAGACTTCCACAATGACCGGTCCCGCGCCACCCGCATCCCAGCGGACACCCGCGACCCTTACCAGGTCATCAGTACACCGTGTGGGGGGCCTGCCCACGCTACGCCTTCCGTACGTGGTCGTCACTCGAGAACCTTTCCGCCCCAACGGCCATCGGTTCTGCGTGCTATGTGCCCCGCGATCACGCAGAGAAACTCCCAGCATAGCCCTCTCCATTGCTCTTTGGGTGACTTTTAGCCTTCTTATGAAGCCCATAGTAAGCGACCACGTTTCAGTACCATATGTCATCACTGGCAACACACACTGGTAAAAGACTTTTGTCTTGAGACACTGCGGAATATTGGACGAAAAGATGTGCCGTAGCTATTAAGCTTATAGCACCCCCTTTTTCCCTGGGGTGTCGTAACAGTCGATTATGGGAACCAGGTAGAAGTGTGTTGTTAGCTATGGGCTAGCAACCTGTTACTGCAATATCACATTTTCTCAATTTATAACCTGCAATTGCTAAAAGTGGCACTGAAATTAATTTTCGTGTGCTCTGCCTACCTTTTTTGGGAATATAGGCGTGAGTTTATGTATGTATGTACAAAGCTTATTATTTCAGGCCATCAAAAGACTGCCAGCAGTCTTACAATGCCTGGCCGAGGCCAACAACGCTACAGTTCACTCGTCCATCGCCGAGCCGATCTCGGAACTGAACGACGATCTCGGCAAGTTCCAAGAGATGATCGAAACCACCGTCGACATGGATGCTGTTGATAGAAGTGAGTTTACTTTTCTACCGCCTCATTGAAGAGAGGAGAGTTTAAAGCAGATTTACTTATTCTTTGATATTTTGCCTCCTAAGGGGCCAGTTACTTGTCTGTGTAGGACGCTCTCGACTCGGCTTTTAGTTTTAAGAAGTCGCAGTACGCTCGGTTCTCCATAAAAACGTATTTATGCTCTCATTTTAAAACGCCATGCTAGAATAACATGAAACTTTGTATACACCTCACTTTGTATCCTATTTATTTGACATTTCTGCCAAGAATTTGGCACATAACTCTGCTCCTATTGAGCAGTTAAATATACAGTTGGAATTGGTTCCAGTTTTAACCAATCATTTAAATTAGATTTTAAGACAAAGGAGTACTCAAACTCTGGCAATTTAGTTATTAATAAA
Source organism: Notocelia uddmanniana (assembly GCA_905163555.1). Lineage (NCBI taxonomy): Eukaryota > Metazoa > Arthropoda > Insecta > Lepidoptera > Tortricidae > Notocelia > Notocelia uddmanniana. Next base: position 13,187,350 of record LR991065.1, read on the forward strand.
TTTAATGAAAGATACTGCCATCATGGAAAATATATGCACCTGGTTCACCAAAATATTCAGTCTATTAGAGGAAAAGACTTACAGATTGAACTCTTTTTGAATGATTATAATATTGAAATATTGTGTGTAACTGAACACTGGTTAAAAAATAATGAATTAATGCCTCAATTTAATAACCACCAGGTGGGAAGTTCGTTCACCAGACTTAGTTCCATACATGGTGGGTCATTAATAATATTACATAATAAATTAAAATTTAAGGAACGTAAGGACATTGTATCCTTGTCTGTTGAACGGACCATAGAAATAAGTGCAGTAGAATTAGAGCAATTTATTGTTGTCTGTGTGTATAGGCCGCCATTAAGTAATTTTGACCTTTTTGAAAGCATAATGGAATCCGTGCTACTTAAAATATCACTCTCTAATAAGAAATTACTTATATGCGGAGACTTCAATGTAAACATTTTAGAAAATTCAACAACAAGTATCAGATTGTTGAATCTTTTCAAATCTTGTAATTTGAGTCATATATTTACGGAGCCTACTAGAGTCACTGCTACAAGCGCCACCTGTATAGATAACATTTTCACTAATATTATTCCAATCACTAAAAGTGTAATCAGTAAATTAGAATCAGATCACTTAGGTCAATTAATGGTATTTGAGACATTAAGAAGAAATACCCTGAGGAAACAAATAACTATTGTACCAGTAACCACGGGCCGTATGGAACGAATGAAGCAAAGTCTAGTCCAGGCGCTACCCTTTCTGTCTTCCGATATGAGTCCAAACGAAATGTACAATTCATTTTTTCACACTTTTATGAAACACAAGCATTTGCCCGCGGCTTCGCCCGCGTACTAAGCGTAATTTTTAACCGTCTACAAAAAAGAGGTTCACTGTTTGATCCGTATATATGTATGTAGGTATGTACGTATGTTTGTCCACGATTATCTCGCGTTTGAACGATTTAGATGCGGTTTCCAGAAAAGTATAAGTAGTTGTAACATTCTGGGGGTTCGGTATACGAAGTTTGGTGATTGTGATTCATTAAAAGGAGCATCCAAAAAGAAAATTTGGTTTCACTTTCATTCGCACTCCTTACTGTTAGTCCGTCTGTTACAACCGAGTTGCTTTTACTGGACCGATTGAATTGAAATTTGGCACGAACTATCAAGAATTCAGAGCGCTCGTGGCCCAGCGGCACCCGCCTACCGCGTGCGGTATGCGAGGTTAAGCAATGTGGGTGCAGGTCAGGTCTCGGATGGGTGACCGCTTTGAGTAGTTACTAACCGAGCGCTCTCGTGCTTTGGAAGGCACGTTAAGCCGTTGATCCCAGCTGCTGTTTACGACAGCAGTCGTTAAGCCAAGTTAGAGGCCTTCGGGCGGCTTGAGAACTTCTAACAGTCAAGTTGCCCACTCACTTGACAAAGGGGGGTCGAAGTTGCACTACGTCCGTAGGGAGTACCCTCCGTTACCCTACACGTGACCCATGGGTGGTGCTAAAAGTGCAACAAAAACTGGCAACCGTACTTGTCTTCCCGAAGATCTCACGGTTCGTAGTAAATAAAAATAAAAATTAAATGTTGATTTAAATGGAAAAAATATCGAAACCTCTATGTCGTTTTTAAAAGCCAATCCATAGATACCCCACATGCCTATATAGTAACATTGAACTATTTTTTACAATTCCTGGCATGCATGGAGTGCCAAATTTTACCTCAGATTCGTATTAAGAGACCTCTCGGACAATCAGATATCGATTTTGATCGAAATCGGGTTGGAAATGAAGAAAATCAATATATGGCTGCCACTTTTTTCAAATTTTACCTCGGATTCGAATTAAGAATTCTCTCGGGCGCTCAGATATCGATTTTGAACGAAATCGTGACGGAAATGATAAAAATGAATATGGCTGCCACTTTTTTTAAATTTTACCTCGGATTCGTATTACGAGACCTCTCGGACGCTCAGATATCGATTATAAACGAAATCGCGAAGGAAATGAAGAAAATCAATATGGCTGCGACTTTTACCAAATTTTACCTAGGATTCGTAATAGGAGACATCTCGGACGCTCAGATATCTATTTTGAACGAAATTGGGACAGAAATTAAGAAAATCAATATGGCTGCCACTTTTTCTAAATTTTACCTCGGATTCGTATTAGGGGACCTCTCGTACGCTCGGATATTGATTTTCAACGAAATCGGATTGGAAATAAAGAAAATCAATATGGCTGCCACTTTTTTCAAATTTTACCTCGGATTCGTATTAAGAATTCTCTCGGGCGCTCAGATATCGATTTTGAACAAAATCGTGACGGAAATGATAAAAATGAATATAGCTGCCACTTTTTTTAAATTTTACCTCGGATTCGTATTACGAGACCTCTCGGACGCTCAGATATCGATTATGAGCGAAATCGGGAAGGAAATGAAGAAAATCAATATACTTTTTTCAAATTTTACCTCGGATTCGTAATAAGAGACATCTCGGACGCTCAGATATTGATTTTGATTTTCAACGAAATCGGATTGGAAATAAAGAAAATCAATATGGCTGCCACTTTTTTCAAATTTTACCTCGGATTCGTATTAAGAATTGTCTCGGGCGCTCAGATATCGATTTTGAACGAAATCGTGACGGAAATGATAAAAATGAATATGGCTTCGACTTTTTTCAAATTTTACCTCGGATTCGTAATAAAAGACATCTCGGACGCTCAGATATCTATTTTGAACGAAATTTGGACAGAAATTAAGAAAATCAATATGGCTGCCACTTTTCTCAATTTTACCTCGGAGTCGTATTAGGGGACCTCTCGGACGCTCAGATATCAATTTTGAACGAAATCGCAACGGGAATGAAGAAAATTAATATGGCCGTTACTTTATTCAAAGTTTACCTCGGATTCCTATTAAGAGTCTTCTCGGACGCTCAAATATCGATTTTTATCGAAATCGTATCGGACGGCACTGATTAATAAAACCACTTACTTACAATACATTGAATCAAAAAAGGTCGTCTCTTCATAGGGAATTCACGGCATTTCAGGCACCTTAAGATCTTATAAGGAACCTACATGCCAAATTTGGTATCTCTCGAACCAGTAGTGGGGGCTGTGCGTTGATATGTCACTCACTCAGTCAGTCAGTTTCTTCTTGCAATTTGGCAAAAACTCTTAAAAGTTTTCATGTCCGCAATATAAAATTTCAAAATCAACGCCATTTTCAAAATTAACGACCCAAAAGACCAAAAAAACTACACCCATATTAATATTTAGACATTCCAACCCCCTTGGAACCCAACAGAGGGAATGGTATTTCGCGTCCTCCACGTGGGGTTTTAAAATCATTGTTGTTTTCGTCATCAGCGACCCGATAAACCATAGAAACAATACCCATATCGATTTTCAGAATTTGTCACCACATTTCCCCCTTTTAGGGGTTGATTTCTCATAAAACCTGAAACACATGTTTACTCATTTATCGTTAGAAATACTCCTGTGAATTTTCGAATAAAATAGTCCAACTAATCTTGATTCCCCACACACACTTCGAACCCCCATTTTACCCCCTTAGGGGTTGAATTTTGAAAAATCCTTTCTTAATGCACCTCTAGACCTTTTATGGAACCTATATACTAAATTTAGAATCCCTAGAACCAGCAGTTTGGGCTGTGCGATGATATTTCACTCACTCAGTCAGCCAGTTATTTCTTGCAATTTGGCACAAACTTTCAAAAGTTTTCATGTCCACAACATTAAATTTCAAAATCGATGTTATTTTCGTAATGAACGTCCCAAAAAACCATAAAAACGACACCCATATTAATATTTAGACATTTCATCCCCCTTGCACCCCAACAGGGGGGATGGTGTTTCACGTCCTCCACGTGGGATTTTAAAATCATTGTTGTTTTCGTTATCAGTGACCCGATAAACCATAAAAACAATACCCATGCCGATTTTCAGAATTTGTCACAACATTTACCCCTTTTAGGGGTTGATTTCTCAAATACCTGCAACAAGTGTTTACTCATTTATCGTTAGAAATAATACTCCTGTTTTCCTCTTGTTTGTACATCTTGTTTCCCTATACTTCGGACCCCCATTTCACCCTCTTAGGGGTTGAATTTTGAAAAATTCTTTCTTAATGCACCTCTAGATCTTATAAAGAACCTACATGCCAAATTTGGAATCCCTAGAACCAGCAGTTTGGGCTGTGCGTTGATATGTCATTCACTTAGTCGGTCAGTTTCTTCTTGCAATTTGGCACAAACTTTCAAAAGTTTTCATGTCCGCAATATTACATTTTAAAATAGATGTCATTTTCGTAATGAACGTCCCAAAAAACCATAAAAACGACACCCATATTAATATTTAGACATTTCATCCCCCTCGCACCCCAACAGGGGGGATGGTATTTCACGTCCTCCACGTGGGATTTCAAAATCATTGTTGTTTTCGTTATCGGCGACCCGATAAACCATAAAAACAATACCAATGTCGATTTTCAGAATTTGTCACCACATTTCCCCCTTTTAGGGGTTGATTTTTCAGAAAACCTGAAAGACGTGTTTACTCATTTATCGTTACAAATACTTCTGTGAAGTTTCGAATAAAATAGTCCAGCCAATCTTGTTTCCCCATACAAACTTCGGACCCCCATTTCACCCCCTTAGGGATTGATTTTTGAAAAATCCTTTCTTAGTGCACCCGTAGACCTTATAAGGAACCTACGTGCCAAATTTTGAATCTCTAGGACCAGCGGTTTGGGCTGTGCGTTGATATGTCAGTCAGTCAGTCAGTCAGTCAGTCAGTCAGTCAGTCAGTCAGTCAGTCAGTTTCTTCTTTTATATATTTAGATTATAATGCGATTTTTACATCCAAATCGGTCGTGGTTGGTGGGACATCAGTTTTTAGTGAGTGGGCTACTGAGGACTTACATAAACGTAGACAAGCACTGTATGCTTTATATGAGGAACGCCGGTTTAATATGAGTGATGAATTTAAGGAACATGTCAAACAATATTCTAAGAAATTTAAAATAGATTGTCATATAGCTAAACGTAATTTTATAAGCCAGAAAATTACAAATAGTTCGGACATTATCAAAACAACATGGAAATTAATTAATGTGGAAACTGGTAGATCAAAGCACAAAATGAATGATCTTAAACTAAAAATTGTTGGCATAATTATAGATTCAAGTTTAGAAGTAGCAACAGAATTTGAAAAATTTTTCACTGAGATACCAGTATCCACAACAAAGACATTAAATTCTTCACCTTCGTCTGCCGTTACATTGTTAAAAGATAACGCCTCAGAATGTAGTGGAAATCTTCATTTTGAATATGTTAGTACCCCAGATGTAATAAAGGCGTTTAAATCAATTAATGTCAAAAAAACTGGTGATCTCTGGGGAGTATCTGTCCATGCTGTCAAATCTCTAATAGAAGTCATAGCGCCTGACTTGGTAGTTGTATTTAATAACAGTATTGACTGCGGTGAGTTTCCTGATCTAATGAAACATAGTAAAATAACTCCTTTATTTAAATCAGGTAGCACTTCTGACCCCACTAATTTTAGACCAATATCTGTGCTACCAACATTTAGTAAAATTTTTGAAAAATTAGTTTTGTCCCAATTAATAAGACATTTTAATGCAAACAATTTAATGCATAATAAGCAATTTGGTTTTACGCGGGGCCGCTCGACAACCGACGCGGCTGTTGAGCTAACTAAACATATATTCGATGCCTGGGAAGAGTCACAGGATGCCTTAGGTATTTTTTGCGATTTGTCCAAGGCCTTCGACTGCGTATGTCATGAAACATTAATCAGGAAACTGCACTACTATGGAGTTAGAGGATCGGCACTGAATTTGCTAAAATCTTATCTATATGGTAGAATACAAAGGGTCGATGTGAATGGACAGCGATCTCCAGGATCAGTGGTCTCGATGGGTGTACCGCAGGGATCAATATTGGGAGCTTTCCTATTCCTTATCTACATAAATGACTTGCCATACCTCGTAAAGACCCACCATGATATAGTATTGTTTGCAGACGATACCTCTCTTATATTCAAAGTCAAACGACAGCAACAAGCTAATATAGATATAAACAATGCTATTTCTAAAGTAGTTAATTGGTTCAATGTCAACAATTTATTGTTAAATGAGAAAAAGACCAAATGTATCAAGTTTGTCACGACTAACGTTAAGCACAATCAAACAAGTGTCATTGTGAAAGATGAGGAATTGGAACTAGTGGATAGTACAGTTTTTCTTGGATTAACATTAGATTCCAAACTCCAATGGGGTCCCCATATTGCTAATCTCTCGAATAGACTGAGTTCTGCAGCTTTTGCCGTGAGCAAGATCCGCCAACTGACAGACGTGAAGACAGCTCGATTAGTATATTTTAGTTACTTCCACAGTATTATGTCGTATGGTATTTTACTATGGGGCAGTGCTTCAGATATTAATACCATTTTTGTTCTGCAGAAGAGGGCTATTCGAGCAATATATAAAATGAACCATAGAGACTCACTTAGAGATAAGTTCAAGAACATTAATGTAATGACATTGCATTGTCAATACATCTATGATAATATTGTGTATGTACATAAAAACATTGTAAATTTCAGGAAGAACTGTGACATACATAATATTAATACTCGAAATAAACACAAACTCGCGGTGCCCACCACTCGCCTACAGAAAATTAGAAAATCATTCATGGGTAATGGTGTGAAGTTTTATAATAAGCTTCCAAGAAATGTAACTGAATTATCTATTAATAAATTTAAAAATTATGTAAAGCGTCAACTCATATCGAAAGCATATTATAGCACACATGACTACATGAATGATAAAACACCGTGGGATTAATTGTGACTGAAATATTAATGAATTAATCATTATGGCGTTAGATATTAATATGATCTTTTTTTTTTGATATTTTGATTTTATTCTAGAAACTGTCTAGATTTCTATTTTTTATATATTTTTTATTATTATTATTATTTATGTTTTGACGATCCTATTGTGAATTTTACTACAAAATAATTTCTTACTTTGACATGTCTACAACAATACAATATTTATTTTGAAGAATAATAATAGCATCAATAAATTGCTCTAAATAATTAATTAATATATATGTTAATACATGTTATAACTGACGATTCGAAAGTGCTTGTTGCTAGGCCTATTTGAATAAAGAATATTTTGACTTTGACTTTGACTTTGACACAATGGGATCCGGCATACCTAGGTCGGAAATTAGTTTCTGTTGCTAGAAATTGTTAAAGAAAAAAATACACCGGTTTTTTGAGTGTTTTACGGCTTAATAATCGTTGTATTTTTTCTCCATTATAATTTCAAGCAACAGAAACTAATTTCCGAACTAGAATATCGCATTGTGTATACAAAGTTTCATGTTATTCTAGCGTGGCGTTTTAAAATGAGAGCATAAATACGTTTGTATGGAGAACCGAACATACAGCGCACTCTTAAGGCCAAGTCGAGGGCAAAAAGCCTCTTTGAGTAGACACTTCTTGTTCAAAGCTTGAACAATACTAGGGGATACAAAAGACTTCCAGCTCTCTAACGTTGTCTGGCCGAAGCCAACTGATTCAATTTAACTCAATTCGCCGAGCCGATCTCAGAATTGAACGATGACCTCAGAAAGCTTCCGGAGATGATCGAAACTACCGTCGATATGGAGGCTGTTGATAGGTTAAAGTCACAACTGACTGCTAAACTCAAATAAAACACGTGACTTACCAAGTCCCGTCTCTCTGTTTGTCTCCGTTTCTGGTAACATAGATCTAATTGGTTTTAGGTATGAAACAAATTGTAAAAAATTCATCTGAAACATTGACTACAATAATAAAAACAATCACAACATTACACATCAAGCTGTTAATATATTAACCCTATCATACTTTAGAGCGTGTTTGCTGCAATCCAAGAACTTAGAAAAGGCAGTTTTCTGTCAGGGTTTTATTGTGTAGCTTTACACTCACTCATAAACTACTTGTTTTTTTTACGTAATAAGTTACGTATTATTTCTTATTTCAGGCGAGTTTCTAGTTAACCCTTCATTCGACGAGCAACTGCAAGCATTACGGGGCGACCTTGACAACTTACAGGAATCGGCTGACAAGGAATTGAACAAAGCTGCTCGAGACTTGGGACTCGACGCTGGCAAGACTATTAAGCTAGACAGTACAACGCAAAACGGATTCTGCTTCAGGTATATACACGTGCAAATTATAATAAACTATATTATATTGTTTAAATAACATCTCTCACATTTGTAGAGTATCTGCGTATATATTGGCTCGTTGGAAAGTCGTGCAACGAAATATTTCGCATTGTCCGTACATCAATTGTGCTATGGATCTCAAAATCTGTTCCTAAAAATATACGTAAAATTATCCGAGTAACGAATCTCGACAAATTTCAGAGTTACAATGAAGGAAGAGCAGACACTCCGCGGTAACAAAAAGTACACCATCATAGACGCAGTCAAAGGCGGCGTGCGGTTCAAAACCGACAAACTGAGCGAGTTGACGGACGAGTACGTGCAGACCCGAGCTAATTACGAGAGGGAACAGGACAAGGTTGTTGCGGAGATCGTGGGGATTGCCTGTAAGTTGCTAAATCTTCCTTTTCGCCACTCTCCCTGCCTAAGAGCCCGTTCAGACAGAGAGAGGTTACCGGAGTTCTGCCACGTTGCATCTAGTCCAATGGAATGGAGGATGGTAGTCCAAAAGTTGCGATAGTAAAAATGACACCATTAAGGTGTTCTTAAAAATATACGGGGATGTTCTTATTGAAACATTAAACTATTCATCATGTATAAATTATAATAAAGAGCGTCCAACGACCACGAAGAGTTCAAACAACTCCCAACACATCATGTATAAATTATAATAAAGAGCGTCCAACGACCACGAAGAGTTCAAACAACTCCCAACACTATGAACTTCAAATTATGAAAGTATACTGTTAGAAAAATGCTGAAAGTTATTTTGACATTTTTATCGGACTTTTCGTAAATAGTATGTTCACAAGCCTATTAGCCATAGAACATAAATTCGACGGCGCGGTATCTGTCGTCTCGTTTTGCAAGATCCACTAGTTATACCTCCGATATTGAGAACGCTATCTGTTTGAGGTTCGGGAAGAAAAGCAGAAATTAATATTATGCTCGCTATAACTGGAGCCAGTCCAATGGAAAATGCATCTCGCTTAAAAATAGATCTACTTTGGTCCTGATGAGTAAATTCTTATTTACACACGACAAGACTCTTATGCGAGTTTCACTACATTGCGCGGTTTGACAGATCGATGGAACTCATTATACCACGGTAACCCGCAATGTAATGAAATTCACACGCGAGTCTCGTATGTGTGTGCATAGGAAGAGTTCCTGCTGATCAATTCTATCAACTTAATGAGGTCTTTGGCGCTCAAAATGTTACTGAAACCTGTATTTTCCAGCGGGTTACTCCGAATGCCTCTTCTGCCTGTCCCACGTGATCTCTCGCCTCGACGTGTTGGTTTCGTTCGCCGTGGCTGCCTCGAGCGCGCCTGAACCGTACTGCAGGCCCCTCGTGTCCGAGAAAATAGACCAACTAGTGCTGAGGGAACTACGGCATCCTTGCTTGGAGGTGCAGGAGGGAGTGTCGTTCATACCCAATGACGTCGACTTTAACAGAGGTGAGATTTTTTTAACTTACACAACAGAACACGCGAGTCACCAAATTATGAGCAAGCGGTGAGGGGAAGGGCGGGTACTAACAGCGTTGCAATTGGTCGATGCGCAGTTTCACATGTCCCTTTCTCTGTCTGTAATAAAATCTTGCAATTTAGATTTGACCCACTTCTCGGTTTCCGATTGAGCTAAAATTCTGCATGCTTGTATAAATCGGATGACAATGCAATATTATTATAACATAGAGCTGATCTGATGATGGAGACAGAAAGTGGTCATAGCAATTCCTAAACTACACAAGATAAACCCATTGTGTTCGGGCTCATTCGAACCGACTCAACAAGTAGTTCATGATTGTGGAAAAAAGTGCAGTCGGCAATAAAAGCTTGTACCAGCAATGAAATTTTTGACCAAAAACTTATTTACCTCAATATCGATCAAATGACTGCTGAATGAAGTATCGATCAGCTGTCTGGCTGCTGATTTGCACAAGGTTTCACAAAGAAATTTCGTCACGCTCTAGCTTCGTAATCTTTGAGTTCTGATAACATTATCAGTCAATATGTTCGTGACGTCACAGTCAATTTGCAACAGTTTACTGACAGTTGAAATATATTTCTTTGGATGTCTCGACTTTCGCAATCCTGGAATGTGATACTGTTATCAGTCATTTTGATCGTTATAAAGACACGTTGAATTTGCAATTTTATTCATGTAGCAAATGAGTACCTACTATGCCTGAGACTCGCAATCCAGTAGAAGTAGTTTGTTGCAACGACTGCATACAACGCAGTTTAACCGCCCGAATCTCAGAAAACCGATTTTACGGTTTCTACACAATAGCAAAACCCGGTTACCGGCTTTTTCGATGATTTCGATTTTATTTTGTAAAATAAATTGTTTAAATAATGTGGGTTAAAAATGTGTACTTTAATATCCAATCTTTCAACGATCCCTTAAGTAAATGTGGTTGTTACTAAATAAAACACAAAATTATCGATCGTCGGAGAGTATTTTATTTGTTGGCTGAAGTGGCTGGGCTGGATTTTGCTAATGATTATGTTACGAATTTAACTTCGTAAGCTGTTTATTTAAACTAAGGTTTATGATTTCTCGACCTTTTTTATTTCTCGAGTTTCGAGAATTCTCGAAGCCCATTTTTCGATTTTTCTCGGGTCTGGAGTCTTTTCATAAAAACCGATTTAAATTGTTTAAATTTAATTAAAAAACTATTTATATAATCTTTTTTTTTACTGCACGTAATTATTATTTTCGTTTAGACTATTTGGTACCTTATTTTGGTAAGGAAAGGAAGAAACATTAAAATATTCTTACATGGAACATCGCCTGCATCGTTGCTTGTATTTAGGTTGTGTGTTGAGGAATTACACTGTGTAATACCTCCTGCTCCCTTCTACCATCGGATGAGCACAGATATGGCAAGGCGACACCATTTTACGGTGGCCGTGCCAAAAACTCGCACGAAGCGCTTTGCTTCTACTTTTATTGCGGGAACAGCCAAGCTGTGGAACTCCTTGCCAGAATCCTTCGTCCCTGTGATCTACAATACCCCGTAGTCGGACTTCATATTAAAAATAGAGAAGGGCGTGCAGGTTCTACAACGATAAATTTCTAAATATCGATATTTTCAATGAAGAATTAAATACCTATTCTCAAAAGCCTATCTTTGGAGTTTTAAAATCAGTAGGATGGCGCTGTTAAAAGATTAAATTATTATTGTTTATTTTTATTACAATTGATTTAAAAAAAAAAACAATAATTCTTTAGTCTGTTAGTTTATATACAATTGTCACGTTTGTTTTGATACTTTGACGTTCATAATTTCTTATATTTTTGCATAAAGACATAAGTAACTCTGTTATTTCGGTAATTTCACAATTTATTTTTAAGTAAACATGGCGTTTATATATTCATTAAGGAAACTGTAAGTCTTCGATTTGTTGCTAATTTTCAATGTTATATGTAACTATAAATAACTGATTATTTCTTAACTAAATAAAAAAAAAGAATCCAAGGTCGGATTTGTAAAAAGCGGCCATCTGTTTTAACTTTTTATTTACGGTCCGATTTGGTTTAACATTGATAACTGTTGATGTGAGAGGTCTCTTACAACGAAACAAAAACAGTTTAAAGAAAGTGGCAATATTGATGCTTAATTTATTTATGGATTTGGTTCAAAATCGGTACGCTACCTAAGAGTCTTAGTAAGAATCCGAAGTCAGATTTGAAAAAGTGTCATTTGCCAAGCTGCCATTATGAATTTTTCTATTTACGGTCCGATTTGGTTCAAAATTAATATCTATGGGTTAGAGAGATTTCTTAAATACCACGAAACCAAGGTCAAGTTTTCAAAAAAGTGGCCGCCGTTTTGAACTATTTTATTTACAGTCCGATTTCGTTCAAAATCGATATCGGTGTAAGTCTCCGAGGTCAAAATTGAAAAAAGGTGACCGCCATTTTGTATTTTTATAAGGTCCCTTTTATCCGAGGTGATATCAGAAAAGTGGCCTCCATTTGAAACTTTATAATTTATGGTCCGGTTTGATGAAGGTGTATAGCGCCGATTTCACTTATTTCAGATTCCTGCCTAATGCACATCGTAACCGGTGCTAACATGGGCGGCAAATCCACCTGGATGCGATCCTGCGGCGCCGCAGTACTGCTGGCCCACGCCGGGAGCCTCGTGCCCGCCGCGCGCGCCATCGTGCCCCGCCTCCGCGCGCTGTGCGCCCGCGTCGGCGCTGCCGACCGCGAGCAGTGCGGGCAGAGCACCTTTATGCTCGAGATGATCGAGTCCGCCACCATTTTGCGGGTATAGTATACACAACATGCGTCCGTCCCTCGCCTCCATGACAATAAATAGTAGCATTTATCGATATCGATAAATTATATGTATACATTATTTACATCCCTATCGTGCTCGTTATGTTGGCATGCTGGTCTACTTGCTAGTTTGACTTTCTTTTATTTAATATGGTAAGGGAACGTAATAGGACTCGAACACTACGTCATGTCAAAGGCAAGTCATTCAAAACCTAGTTCGAAGTCCCGTCTCTTAGAACGTAGTGGTTATATTCTCTTTGGTCCTACAGTGTTTTTGTGTGTCCTGTCTACGCATCCACCGTCCACCCACCACCATATCAGCCCTAGGACGTCCACTGCTGGACATAGGCCTCCCCCAAGTTCATGGGGGGTAAATGCCATAATCGCCACGCTTGGCATGCGGGTTGGCGATCGCAGTATCTCCACCGCACGCATACGCATCGTAATAATTGTGTACGCATCGTAATTTATTAAATATAATGAAACGGGTCACTCACGTCTTGAAGGTCGATTATCGCTCGACATGTTTCAGACCGGTTCGTGGTCCTTAATCATGAGCACCTATCGCGGCGGCGGTTTTCTTAGCACTTAGTGCAAAGTATCAAATTATGAGCACCTATCACGGCGGCGGTTTTCTTAGCACTTAGGCTAGGGGTCTTAGGGGTTTAGGCTTATAAGGGCTCATGATTAAGGACCGCGAACCGGTCTGAAACATGTCGAGCGATATTCGACCTTTAAGACGTGAGTGACCCGTTTCATTATATTTAATATGTCTCAAACTCACGGGAGTTTTCTATATAAAATTACGCATCGTAATATAATAAGTATGGCATAACCGTAAGGCGGAGCTTACGTTTTCAGTCACGTTTCAGTGCCGGGTCAGTCAACTATCCGACGTCGAGTTGAACGTTGCCGGCAGCAGATATTATATAAATGTCGATCGGCAATGTTAATTGGTGCATGAGTTCTGAATATTTGATACATAAGACGTTTTACGTTTCATAATCGTGACAAATGGATCATTTTTAGGGTCCGTACCTCGTAAGGAAAAACGGAACCCTTATAGGATCACTTTGTTGTCCGTCCGTCCGTCTGTCTGTCTGTCAAGACCCTTTTTCTCAGGAACGCGTGGAGGTATCAAGCTGGAATTTATATCAAATATTCAGGCCTACTGTCCCTTGGAGCTGTGAAAAAACTTCTAAGCCAACGCAATCAAAAGATCAGCCGATTTAGGTATGCTGCAAATTTTCGACACTCTCAAGGGAATCAAAACCTACAGGGTACTTCCCGTGAACTCAGAATCTTGAAATTTGGTCGAAAGCAACGTCTTATAGCACAGATAAAGGAAAAATTGCGAAAACCGTAATTTTTTAGTTACATCATATAATAAAAATATTTTTTACGGAACCCTCGGTGCGCGAGTCCTACTCGCACTTGGCCGGTATTTTGTACGTCAATTTTGTATGACGTTACTCTTCTTTACTTATTAATTATTATATTTCGATGTGTGTACGATTGTCCGAGTAAAAATCTTTGGTTCAAGAAAGCCAATACAAATCCAACATCAAAGTTTTCATTCCATGACAACCATTGATGTACTATTATAGAACTAGATTCACAATCAGCCCACAAAAATGGCCCCCGTGAAAGTACGCAAACAGTGACAGTTGTCCAACAATGACGAAATCTGCTGTGAAAAACTGCTTTAATAGCTACAAGAAAAAACAAGGGAACAGACGGAATATACTTCTTTAGGTTAGTTATTTTGATAACGTTACAAAATTTATGTAAAATCCTGGTAAATTCATGGTTTTGAGTTCAAATGAAAGGTTATCAAGAAACAAAATGTAAGGAGTCGCTATTAGGTCAATATTTTTTAAAATTAAATTTATAAGGAATAAATTTGTGTTTTTTATGTTTTAATTCAAGATTTCCACAACATCCTCAGCGACGTTCAGAATGGACCGCTATTTTAGCGTAAAATAAACGTGACGCACTCTATAAACCAAGCCACACGAGTGTTGTGTGTTCGGCCTCTTTCCCTATTTCCGACTTACCTTATACAGGACCAATAAAGGCTTAAATCGACTAACTGCAACTGCTAAACCTGTCTTGAACGTAAGTCCGTTCGTTCCCGACTCAAACTACATTATTCAAATTCTGTTTTAACATATAATTTTAGCTTGAAAAATCATGCAGAGGAAAACATTTTCATATAGTTATATGAATTGATGTAATAAAAATCAATTTAACGTTAATATATTTAAATAATTTATCTTTCAAGTTCGTAGTCGGTATCTTTGTTTTATAGATGTCAGAGATAGATGACGATGACTTGCAAAGCAAAAGCTGTAAAACTACAAATGCTGCTCCAATGGCAGAAGTCAGTACTTTTGAAATAACTACCTATAGTCTTGCTCAAGAGTTTCATGAAGGTAAACATCTTAATAGTCTTAGCCATACAGTTTCCGACAAGCAGCAAGCAAATCTGTATTGTACGAAGGGTCGGCCTGAAGACCAGCGTTGTAGTAGATAAGCCTGCTGCAACACATGCTGAGGTTCGCTCCTTTTTAACATCATAATTGTTGATGTAAACATATAAATTTGTGCTTATTTAAGTTTTATTTTAAGGCTTGCAATGTTCTGTAGCATTGTCTGTAATCATTTTTCAATGTGGTGTTAAATAAAAAATTTCTATGTCTATGTCTATTAATCTCTAACACAGAAAAAGAACAATCACAGAATGCGTGTGAATGTTGTAATGGAATGTTTTATTCATATTTTTTTTTGTTCAAAAATATTATTAATATAAAAATAATTTAAATAACCAAAGCGACTCCATTAGGTACTTTCACTGTTCACTTTTGACATTTATAAAGTAAACATTGGTAGCCAGTATACGACAGTGGCATTTTACTAAAAAGTTTTTACCATGTTGGTTCTTATGTTTGCAAATTTGACACTTGACGCTAATGTCTGTAAGTTCTTTTTTGTATGAAGTTTTTATCTCGACTCGGACTATAAAGAAGCGTTATTATCAGCTATTGGAATGTAACTATCAGTGTCATCTTGCGCCACTTTTTAGTTATTTATGTTCGGCATTTCTATATCTTATGTCAATGATGACAACAATAATCGTTGTTGGCATTGCGTATAGCTAAGCGTTATTCTACGGATGAACAAGTTATCTACAAAGGGATGAGTTCAACAACTTTTAACAAACTTCAACCTTGACTGATTTCAATATTCCTAATCCTTCAATGATTTATTTATTTATGTTAGTCGAAACATCTTCAAGCTGCGGTGGCTGCGGTGGCCTAGTGGTTCATGCATGCGGCTGTCAAGCGGCGGTCGGGGGTTCGAATCCCGGCTCCTACTAATGAGTTTTTAGGAACTTATGTATCATTTGATATTTACCATTAACTTTTCGGTGAAGGAAAACTTCTCTTGCATATATCTGCGAAAAAAATCAGAGAGTAGCTGTCCAGTATCTCTCGGCAATGAGTGGCCTGTGCCCGGCAGTGGAAGGTATATATGGGATGATGATGATGATGATGATTGGACCCGGGTAGGTATGTCCTAAAACTACGACCAAGACCACCGTGGGATGAGCAGCAGCATCCCTGAAGTGCGGTGGAGATACTGCGATCGCCAACCCGCATGCCAAGCGTGGCGGTTATGGCATTTAGCCCCCACGAAATTTGGGGAGGCCTATGTCCAGCAGTGGACGCCTTTGGGCTGATATGGTGGTGGTGGTGGTGGTGGTTGATGATGAGCTAATCTTTGAGGGAATAGTTATTTAGTAGTATTTTATGGTAACGTTTATATTTTCAGACGGCGACGCCAGATTCTCTCGTGTTGATCGATGAATTGGGCCGAGGCACGTCGACTTACGAAGGCTGTGGTATTGCTTGGGCTATAGCTGAGTAAGTATTTTATTTAACCTTTTACACTCCTCATATTCTGAAAGAAAGTCATATTTGACCTAAGAAGCGGGTTGAAATGGATTGAGCAATAGCCGAAGCTTGTACACCTCCGTAAAATTGTATTGATTTTAAACTCTTTTTATAAATTATCATCATCATCATCATCATGTCAGCCGAAAGACGTCCACTGCTGGACATAGGCCTCCCCTAAAGACTTCCACAATGACCGATCCTGCGCCACCCGCATCCAGCGGACACCCGCGACCTTCACCAGGTCATCAGTCCACCGTGTGGGGGGCCTGCCCACGCTACGCCTTCCGGTACGTGGCCGCCACTCGAGAACCTTTCCGCCCCCACGGCCATCGGTTCTACGTGCTATGTGCCCCGCCCACTGCCACTTAAGTTTAGCGATTCGGAGGGCTATATCGGTCACTTTGGTTCTGCTGCGGATGGCCTCATTCCTGATGCGATCACGCAGAGAAACTCCCAACATAGCTCTCTCCATTGCCCTTTGGGTGGGGTTATAAATTATGTTAATATGAAACTAAATTAGGACTATTAATTATTGCTACTTGATGGTTGAATCAATTTTAACAGGTGTTTATCAATATAAGCGCGACTAAAACTCATTAAAAAAAATCTAATTGACGGAAACTTATACAGCCACACTGCCATTGAATTATAGTTGTTTTTTTAACTTGGTGATAATTATAATGGAATAAAAATATGGAAAAAATGTTATCGGTACTTTTCAATAAATTATAAGCATTATTATTTAGAATAAATTACTTTAAATAATTCAAATTGTCAAAAACTTATACGTAAAGCCACAATTCCATTAGATTGTAGCAATTTTTGAAGCTTATTGATAATTGTATTGGAATAAAAAATGGATATAAAGAAAAAAAAATATTAGCACTTTTCAATGAAATATACTTAAACATTTTTCTAATATAACTTCTCAGATCATCATCATCATCATCATCATCATGAATCCAGAAAATGGTCCATAAACAAACACTATAACGTCAGTCAACAGCTCCTGCCAAAATGTCAATACACGATCGATTTCAAATTCGGTTCGATAGAATTTGACTGATTCAAAAAAAGTTTTTGCATATTTGTCAGCTTATTAGTTTCCTCGTATTGGAAATGAAAGGAGTGGTGAAACTACCGATTTTAGCGTCAAAGTATTGGGTATTGAAATATCTCGCCTGCAATGAAATAAATGAACTTTATTGTGCAAGTAGGCCGCAATGGCACTTTTACAAGTCAAAATCTACTAGCGTTTCTGAAAAAGGCCGGAGTGATGCCACGGCCGCGGTTCCACACAGGTTGCGACGAGCCGACTTTTTCTTCGTATCCACCGATATAAGGCCATCTTTGTATTTTCTTTATACGTACTTGCTCACACTAACAAAGACTTCTGCGAGGAATACTTTCTCTACCAATTCACTACACGTACTTTGCATATCACAGATCAAAACAAAATGCGGCCCTAGACTAGTTGAAACTAAATTCAAATTCCTTTAACTCGTCAATATGACGTGTATTTTTCATGATAACATGATATGATAACCAAAGGTCGCCGTAGAGATTTATCAAAACTGCAGAATTAGCTATGTTATATAGTTACTTATATGTATATATGTATCTGCATAAGTAATCTAATCAATAATCATACAATCAGTTGTGACGTAGGGATTCCCTGAATTTAGTGAAAAATAAGATAAGATAATCTCTTGGCAACGTCTGACGGCGTACGAGTGTTAATACAAATAGGTATTAAAAATGCGAATGTCCTCCCTGTTTCCCTGCTCTGGTGGGTTGTGTAGATGTCTGTCTATTGACTACCTTGTCACGATTAATTTCTTATTCATAAACGGTCATCAAACCTATATTACTTAAAATGCCACTTTCGTTTGTCCTTATCTGTCACTTTGACATTTATGTTTGTGAGGAAGGGACAAAGAAAATTTTACTTAACGGAGGTTAGTTAGGTTTTATGAATAACGGGGGTTAATTCCTGAACAGGAGTTAAAATTTGGTTTATTCCACACTGGTTATAAGTAACATTTATAACAGCCAGTGTGGCATAAAACAAATTTTAACTCCTGTTCAGGAATTAGCCCCAGTTATTCATGGTTCTATATAACATGGTGTAACCAGGATAAGGCTATGGTACACTTTGATTTTGAAGTAAGTTATTTTCTGTGTAATATAACATTTATAACAGCCACTGTGGGGGCACCATTAGAGATCACGGAGAAATACATAGGATACAATTTAAGACGTAGTGAATAATGCTTTCCGATCGGCTAATCTCGGAATACGACTGGACCCGAAGAAAAGTGTCAATAAATTACCGTATTATTTAACACTAGCTGTTGCCCGCGACTTCGTCCGCGCCTTCGCTCCTGGTCGCAGCGTGATGTTATATAGCCTAAAGCCTTCTTCGATAAATGGACTATCCCACACAAAAATACTTTTTCAATTCGAACCAGTAGTTCCTGAGATTAGCGCGTTCAAACAAACACACAAACTCTTCAGCTTTTTAATATTAGTATAGATCTGTCATGTCAAATGGCACACAATGGCATACACAGATATCAGAGAAAAGCAGATAAGCGCTAATAAGTTGAACGTTTTCTATACTTCCGATCTATTCCCACTAACGTACTTATCAGTAAGTAAGAAAGAAATAGATATCATGTAGTCTGACAGGTCTTCATCTGTCATTGTCTCAACTATTCATCGCTTCGTGACGAGAGTTAGTGCAGTGAAAGATAATTTACTACGAAATATCGACATCGATATTCAATTACTATTGATATTCTTAAGTCGTATATCTTACTCCTATACTTTGTTGAAATATTTATGAAATTAAAAACAAACTGCATTCAATATCAATAATAAATATAAATAAATATTAGGGGACAATCTTATACAAATCGACCTCGTCCCAAACTAAGCAAAGCTTATACTAACCATGGGTACTAGACGACGATATATATACTTATATAGATAAATGCATAGAAAACATCCAAGACCCAGGATAAATGCACAAATCGCGATAAATGCACAAATAATGTCCTGACCGGGATTCGAACCCTGTCGTATGCAGGGTCACTACCAACTAAGCCAAAGTGGTCGTCAAACGTCAAAAGATTCTAATATATCCTACAAATTAAAATTATGTAGTTATGTAGTAGGTAATGACTAATGATTTTAAGCATTTTATACTCAAATGTTTATTTGAAACTTTAGGTTATGGTTGCCTCCAGGGCGCACCGGCCAGAACCCTTCCCCTTCCCCCAGACCCGCGAGGGTCCAGAGCATAGATAACCCCCTCTAGATGGAGATTATAGGGCGACGTGCGGTCACCTCACCTATGTACCACTAGTACATGTAAGCAGAAACGCCTCGCGGTCTCAGTCAGACTCGTCCAGGTTCGCGATCTATACGTACGTCAGATAAACGAGCATTGAAAATCGATTTTATCCATTAGAAATGGTGTTTTGCTGTGTAAAGTTATGTGGGAAAAGCTCTCGAACAGCAAAGTACAAGAATGACGGAATAAAATTTCACAGATAAGTTAAATTAATTACAAAAGGCATATTTTATTCTGCCAGGCGGAGTTCATTTTACATTAGCCAGTAAGAAGTACAGAAGTATTCTTGTCCCTTTCCAACCAATTCAAATGTCAATATACTCTCCCTTCTGACGAAAGTACATGCTCGGGCTAGTGATGTGCCAGTGACGCTTTCGACATTACCGTATAAGTCTCGATTTCAATTAATTATGTATTCGTCCGCGTTTTGTTGCGCTGTTTTATTAATATTGAAATTCTATTGGAAAAGGTCATTAGTTATTTTACATTAAACTGTCAGTGTTGCCAGTGTTCTATTAATTAAAGTAGTAATGTAGTAAATTAGTGTCTCGTTCTATTTTATTTATACGCTATAGGTACGATACGGGTACATAACAATGTAGTTGAATGGAATATTTAGTTTGGAAGTAGTTAATGTGTAGTTTTATTTTATTATAAAGTTTATTAACCGGTTGTATCATATTTATTGCTATTTAATATCGAGTATGTATATCTAATGAAATAACAAATTAGTAACAGTATTACCACTAAGTAGGACATAGATTTCCCTAGCATTTAGGACTGGTATCACGAGGTGGACCCTATGCTGGACTTCTAAGAAGTATAAAGGATCTCGGAATCGGTTAGAGTCGGACCCATTGCAATTGGGTTTTTTTTTCGAATCGTTTTGGTGAGCAATTAGGACTGGTATCACGAGGTGAACCCTATGCTGGACTTCGAAGAAGTATAAGGGATCTCGGAAGTGGTTAGAGGTGGAGCCGTTGCAATTGGGTTTTTTCGAATCGTCTTGGTGAGCAGTTAGGACTAGTGTCACGAGGTGGACCCTAGGCTGGACCTCGAAGAAGTATAAGGGATCTCGGAATCGGTTGGAGAAGGAGCCATTGCAATTTGGTTTTTCGTTTCGTCTTGGTGAGCAATTAGGACTAGTGTCACGAGGTAGACCCTATGCTGGACCTCGAAGAAGTATAAGGGATCTCGGAATCGGTTGGAGAAGGAGCCATTGCAATTTGGTTTTTCGTTTCGTCTTGGTGAGCAATTAGGACTAGTGTCACGAGGTGGACCCTATGCTGGACCTCGAAGAAGTATAAGGGATCTCGGAATCGGTTGGAGAAGGAGCCATTACAATTGGGTTTTTTGAATCGTCTTGGTAAGCAAACTTTTTGAAAACATTTTAGCCAATCACAAGGCAGTGCGTTTGCGTGGGTAAATTTCTCAACAGCCATTGGCCAACAATTTACGCGCGACGCCGGCGACCGCCATTTTGTCTGGCTGCGCGAAGCACGAGAGCACTAGTTCAACTGTCATTGCATATTCTACCTTGACCTTACGTATAATGCAACAAGGTCTTTATTGAATTGGTCGTACATTCGATTTCATTCGGTACTTGTCTGCACTCGTTGGCGTGAACGAAGATTGCCGATGTAACTGATATTTGTGGTTCTACTGTATTTGTTTATATAGATAAACAAATTTATTTATATAGAAAAACTTCCAAGACTCAGGATCAAATATTCGTGTTAGTTCATCTCACAAATAAATGCTCTGGCCGGGATTCGAGCCCGGGACCTCCGCCTTCGTAGGCAGGACCACTACCAACTAAGCCAAAGTGGTCGTCAAAATATTCCGCAATTTTTACATTCACCAGTGCTGTAACCGTGTAAGCCGATTCACAAGAGCTGGCGCGGAATGTCTATGAAATTAATGACAGTTTCATACATTTTCCGCGCCAGGTCTTGTGAATCGACCTATACTACATTACACTATGCGCTGCCTAAAAATATTATTCTAGATACTAAGTCAATAGATGAGCATATACGCTATTTAAAATTATTACCCTAAAATAAATGGCATTACCGGTAAAAGCCGGTAATAAACAACGCGTCCCATCCCTACGCCGCGCGCGCCATGTTGAACCCAAGCGCGCGCTCTATGAAACAGCCAATGGCAGCGACGTTACCGACCTCCCCGCGACCCGCACATACCGCTAACCTTGGTGACTTTCGATTCGAACTAAATCGTTCATAGGGGCCATCTAGAGGGGGTTATCTATGGTCCAGAGGAACTGGAAGAGCCCAGACACTCGTGGAGGTTACCCGACTAGCGCCCCATCGTCGTTTAGACCATAACACCAGCCTTATTGAGCTTACTATGGGACTAGTTTGATTTTTATAATATATATATTTATATATGCGTTTATAATCCAGTTTTGTCATAAAACAAATTATCTTAGCTCATTTAGATCAAAATATTTCTCTCAGATAAAAAAAATATTAATGTATGCAACGTCTTAACATATTATGCCTAAACCTAAACCAAACCAACTCATCTGAAGCGGTCCCTGAAAATTCAGTAAATAAATATTGTTCTTTCCCAACTTACCTCAAGGGGCATCTGGAATATTGTAGGTATTGCATCTGGCAATAATAATCTTTTATTGTTCTTAGTAACATAAAAGTCACTTTTATAATGTTTGGAGCAGATTCTGTGATGTTTGGTCGGCGTCCTACTGCGTCAATCCATTTTTGAAGTAAATTATTATTCGGAAATCTAAAGTTGACAAATAACCATGTAATTAATAATTTAACGCTATAATATCTCGTCTAAATGCTTACGTAAATAATTTATATCGATAAATTGTCGACATATTTTTTTTTCATTAAGTAACAGCACTAGCCCTGTTCACGACAGATGAATTTTTACCAAAAAACCTTTCTGAAATGAATTTGGAACTACGCAAAAGGTACATTTTGTAGTATCGAGCATCTGTAGTCTATCTCAGACTATTATGTTGCATAAAGTTCGTGCAATTTTTGAAATAATAGCAAAAGTTTCTTACCAATGAAAACTGATATTTTCTCCGGACATTTTCACTGATTTTAAACTGCTCCGGCACCATTGCACTACGTACCACATTTCTGCTTACTTGTAAATAAAGATTGTTGAGTTTTGATACATATAATTTCGTAATTTTCACAATATCTATTGCACTTTCGGTACCGTTTTGTTTTTGACGTATCGTTGTGATGTTTACTAAATTCACTCTGGTGTGACATGGTGTGTTTTTTAAATCGGGACAATTCGTTAATATCGTACTAGTTGTCCCATTCTAACTCATTTTGGTGTGCCATAAGGATTAACGAGACAACTATATGAAAAATCGTCTGGCTTAATACTGCGAGTCTGCTTTTATATGATGTCTGTGATGGCATACCAGTTTTCATTCTGACATTTCACATTGACTTATAAAGTTTCACATTAACAGTCATGTCATGAACTTGTCAAATGATACGATGATTGACTGCCACGTCCAGTCAGTCGTATTTCGAGTTTTGACAATGGGAAAGCTTTATTCACTACATCCACAGAGGGGTAACTATCAAAGAGTAGTATAATATAACGGGTAAAGAGAGCCCTCTCGTGTAATTTTCTTGCATCCATTTTTGAAGCGCCATCTGCATTTCTTAACCAAAACTTTATATACATATATATACACACACACAACTACGTATGCATGTTGCATATTTTTGCTTTTTCAGTATTTAATGACCTACTTTGTTACAATTTGCTTGTTGTAAGACGTATTTAGCAAGCAATTAATGTAAAGACTAATTACAACGTTATATAAGACCTTAATTATTACAACAAGCAAATTATAACAAAGTAGTTATACTGGCAAAATTATTAGATTAGTACGAGTGTAAATTAGAAATTAAACGTCGGGTAGTTGATTTTTTAATGTTTTATTTTCTATTTTTATAATGTTTTCGCTTATTGCAGTATATCTGGGCAGTCTTTTTGATTTCGTCACTGCCATTATAAATTATCTTCCCAGACAAAATCCGATTAATTGACCTGCACCAACTGTAAATTATTACATTTAACATTATGCTTAGGAAGTGCCTTCTTAAATCTTCTTCGTGTTTCTTACATTTAAAGGGGAACACGATTAACCTTCCTACCAACATTGTCATGGTTTGTTTTATGTTCGTTTTTGGCACATTTTGTTTTAAAAAGGAGACGGCTATGTGTTGAACATTTTTAAAATATTGTTCTAATTCCTTACTAGGATAGCAAAGCCATTTTTTATTTTCATACTCTTTGGCTCGTATTAATGCATTGTTACTATTTTTCGATTTCAGATCTAACAATTTTTGTCTGCAATATTGACAGTTTTTTACTACTTTTTGCAAGCATTTCTTTAATACCCAACCACAAACATAATTTCTTTGACCGGCATCATCTTCCTCAGGCGGGTTCAAGTAAACTTCACAATTGTCATGGAATGCTATCTCTGTGTCATCGGAAACATTATTTTTCTGTTAAAAAAAAGTCTAATGTTCGGAGGCATTCATTAGCGTCCTGTTCACAGTTAGCTTTTCTGGAATGTGGTGAACTGAAATTATTTAGTAGGAGTGCTTTGAATGCCCCCTCAAAAGCTACCGTGTTAGGTGCAACATTTCTTGCCCCATAGCTCCTAATGTTTCCAAAAAATTTTTCTAATGGGTCTTGGTTTAGATTGCGTGTCAACATTGCATCTAATCGGTATTTGGTGGATAATATTTTCCATAACCGTTCCACGCCTTCTATGGTTTTAATCATGTTATGTACAGATGGTACAGTCGCCTCAACCAATCGGACTTTGTTCCCTTCCTTGACCTTTTTTAAAAATTTGATGGTCTTTAAAACCTCCTTGGCCTTTTGCCACAATTCATGATGAGGTGAATTCTTTTTTACAGGTCCTTTGAATTTTTTACCATTTGGTATGGACAGACTGCTGATATTTAACGTGTCAAATAAATTATCCAGCAAAAGAGTTATTTCGACATTTTTTTTGCAATCATCGGGTAAATCCCCCCTCGCTGTCAAATGTTCTGCCACAACAGCAACACTGTGACTGAATAGCTGTGTGGCAGATTTAACACGCATCTTATTAATTTTTTCTGGAGTTACATGCTCTTCCGTTAATTTATCTAAAAGTCGCAGCTCTCCATACGATTTGTCGGCGTTATAGACCATTTGGAAATAGTCCCATTTAATGATCTTTTCCTCGCCATTGGTTGTATAGGACAGGTCCTTTGTCAATAAATTATTTCTAAATCCTTTTATTATATGAGGTGTGTCACAAAGGGGGACTATATCGTGACCCATAATGCGAAATACTTCACCTGTTCCCTGGCAAGCGTTGCTTTCTAAAACCAAGTCTTTTATGGCGCCAACATTTACCGAGCTTTGATCGCAAACCGTATTTAATATTATAAGTCCGGATTTTAATGCATGTTTGGTAACCGATTTGATCATTGTTTTTAATTCTATTTTACTTAGAGCATTAGTAAAATAATATGCTATGGGTTGTTTAAAATTATTTTTCACTCCCTTCACCATGAACACCATTACATGGTCAGCGAACTTTGCATTACTATTACAAGCGAAACCTTCCAATTTGTCTTTGTGGGCTATATAATTGATCTGGGGCGTAATGGACATTTCGTCGAAAATTAGGCTACATAGTCTGTCAGCAGGGTCTTTTTTCACCATTGTTTCTTTTATTTTATTAAAGATAATATTATTTATGCCTGGTGCTAACTTGATTTTGCCTAGTAATCTTTTCATTGCCTTATTGGAAGGAAGTGAAAAATATTCACATAACAGCCTGTAGCATTTGGGGCTCTTTTTGTACAGTGACAATGCGAGTATTTTCTCCTGAAGAGAAAAACGCCTTCCTTTCGGCTTCTTTCTTGATTGCTTCTGCATATGCACCAATAGCCGAGCTTGTTTCGTCATATGCTGCACTACTGTCTCAAACGCGACACTGTTGGACATTTTCTGAGCGCTCTCCAATCGCTGCTTGTATGAAAGTCCCCTTTTGCGTAAACGATTAACTTCCATCTGAAGGTGCTTAATCTTTGACCGCTGCTCTTTGCAGTAACCAGGAAACCCTGAAAGTTGAGTTTAAAAATCATGATTAATTAAATAAAACAGGGTTTCGGTTTCTTACTATTAATATAAATACAATATGTAGACGATCCTGTCTCGAACAATACAGTGAAGTAATTTTGAGATAATTATAAGAATTACGATAAAATATTACTATGAAATCAAAAGATGATTGGATTTTGACAAATACTAGAGAAAAACCAATCCAGATTGCCATTATCATAGAACCGTATAGAGACATAGCTACCAACAAGACTTATAATTTGAATAACAGTTCCAAGGACACCATTCTTATATTTGGTGATGGTTATACACTTTAAATATGTATTCACCTTCATCTAATGTCTTCCTCTTCAGACGGCTCATCACACTGTAATTATGTTCTGACAAGACAGATTTTGCAGTAGGGTTGATGTTGATGGCAGGCTCTTCAGACTGTTGAGTGGCAGGTGTTTCTAAAAAAATATTTACAATATATAGCTGAACAAGAAGTAAGATA
The DNA here is from genome assembly GCA_905163555.1 of Notocelia uddmanniana. Taxonomy (NCBI): domain Eukaryota; kingdom Metazoa; phylum Arthropoda; class Insecta; order Lepidoptera; family Tortricidae; genus Notocelia; species Notocelia uddmanniana. The sequence continues at coordinate 13,213,898 of LR991065.1, forward strand.
AAAATCTTTACACCTGCTAATCTGCATTTAAAATCACTAAATAATATAGTAAATCAAAGAAGGTCGTATCTTCATAGGGAAGTCACGGCACTTACGCCCTTTTGTTTGGCCAAGACAGTTTTTCAGCAATAACTCAAAAACCGTTTGACTTATCTTGTATAATCAAAAATCGTAGAAAGTATTTATTAATTTACATCATCTTGATTTTTTTTCAGAATATTAAACTTCAGTTTGGAAATTAGAGGGGTGGGGGGGGACACACTTTTTACTAATTTGACAGCTAATATCTCGCCAACGGTTGACTGAAATGGAAAAGTTTTTAGGAACCTCTATGTCATTTTTGAAGGCCTATCCATAGATACCCCACACGCTTATGTGCATTAAAAAAAATCTGATCCCCCTGTTACATGTATGGGGTACCTCCCCTGTTTAATATTTTTAACAAAATTCCACATCATATTTCTATAGTGGTTCATAGCATACACCTTTCTACCAAATTTCATAATTGTAGTGCTCATAGTCTCCGAGCAAATCGGTTGTGACATACGGACGGACAGACAGACAGACATGATAAATCCATAAGGGTTCCGTTTTTTTCCATTTGGAACACTAAAAATGTCGTATGCCTAGGCCCTTACTGGGAGTGCATTAATTTCTATGATTAATTTACCTGAGGTTATAGAAGCTGGAACTGAGGCAGCATTATGACTGTCGGTGCTGATGGAAGTATCAGACTGATGAGTGACAGGCATTTCTAGAAAAATACAAATTTAACTTAAATTATCCATATCATTTTTATATTTCATCATCATCCTAGCATTATCCCAGTGCAGTTGCATCCTGAAGGATGCCCGGGCTCCCCTATTTAATATTTTTTTATTTATTTCAGACTTCGGTCCATATAAAAGTTATATATCATTATTTGGTATATATCATTTATTGCAAGTCACTTTGCTTGAGCTGGCTATTATAATAAGTTCCTATCAAAAAATATTTTTTGCTACATGTATTTATTGCTGACTGTACTTTTTTTGCACAGTCATCAACTACTAGTCAAGAGAACCAAACAAACTCATATTTGATAGTTTTATATTGTATAATTTAGGAGTTCCTATGGCCACTCTCCGTCTCCGTGCCACACCAGCTCGATAGTAGTCCAATCAAGTTAAAATTTTGTACACCTGTTTCTGACAGCCCGCCAGGTGACTAAACAGGTGTAGAAAATTTTAACTCGATTGGACTCTGGGAAGTTGGTCAAGTTAGTAGACTATCAAGATTTGACCTAGACAAACTAACAAACATAGCAAGTTAATTAAAAGCTTGTTAAGATATGGAAACAATACATTTTTCAATATTTTATACATAAAATCATTGTTTACCTGATCCAGTAGCAGCAGAATGAGAGGTAGGTTGATTATCATTTACAGCAGCAATATGTTGGGTGCTAGATATGCCTGAAATAATAATTTAAAGTATATTTAATAACTAGTTACCCGCGCGGCTTCGCCGCGTCGACGTACTACGAAGAATGCAAGCGAAGCCACGGGATAGAATATGCGTATTCGGAAGGTCGATTACAAAGTCGATTTAAAAACATTCGTGCTTGATCATCACGGCTAGTCGTCAAATTTACAGTAAATGTCAGCCTTATTTCAAGAAATAAGATCTACCTACTAACTATGAGAATTTCTATGAAAAATATGCATCTTAGCAACTTCAGTCAATTCGGCCACAATAATCAGATAATTTTAGTGTTTTGAATGTGTGTGCGTTGATTGTTTCAGTGTAATGGTGCATAGAAATAGGAAAATATTTTGTATGTGTGGTTTTTCATGTGTGTGTTACTTACTGCGTCGTACGTGTCTGTACGTGGCCCATCATGGCCCATCGTGTGGTTTTGGCATGACAGTTGTGAGGTCTATTTTGTCAAGTGAAGTATAGGTCGATTCACAAGAGCTGGCGCGGAAAATGTATGAAACTGTCATTAATTTCATAGACATTCCGCGCCAGCTCTTGTGAATCGACCTATAACTGGGTTAAAATCTTTCGTTATATCTATCTCTATAACACTTGCTTATTGGTGTGATAGAGAAGGAAATAGAATGAACTTCGATCTTCGGGTATTTCGGGTAGACCCCCTGAAAACCGGCACTGTCACTGTTGCAGGTGACACTGATACAGTATAATTTTAACTTTTAATTGAACATGTTACCAATAGTGGTAATCTTATTCATTCTTTCAATGTACCTACGCCCTTTTAGCACGTGGCAGTTTAACGTGACCATTATCCCTCTTATTTTGGACATGTTTACTGAAACGTTACAAAGAGAAATATACATGTCCTCTAACTTTTCGAGTATTATTAACCTTTTCGACGCTAACAATGTACCTATATTGCGCACCAACGGTCCGAAGCCAACGACGTATATATCCGTCATGGCCTCTAATGAGATATCAATCTACATGCATTTCTATAGGGTTCAACTTTGCATTTGACATCCTCAGACAAACATTGATGAATAGCAAATTAACCCCTTGAACGCCATACTTTATGAACGGCAGTGACACTTACACGTCAACTAAAGAACGAAGGTGATTTTGACAACGTACGTCATAACTCCCATGTTGTCGACAATTAAAGGGTTTAATTATTTTTCTGACGTCTTAATTTTGTTAAAGTATTTAACCTTTTAAGCGCACTATCAATAGAAATGCATCTAGGTTGATATCGCATTGGACGCCGTTACCATGACGGATATATTCGTCGTTATGTCGAATCAATGGTGCGCATATACGTCGAATACGTTATTGGCGTCGTAAAGGTTAATTAGTGCAACATTGTTTTCTCGTCGGTTTGATCCGAATCCACCAATAAGTAACGTCTACATTGAACTTCTTTGCTTATGATCACCCTACTGGTATGACAATAGGTGGAAGAGAGACACACTTAGACAAAGCTAGCCTCTTCTCTTTCAAAATGTTTTGCAACTTATCTATGATTAACTCAGAAACAGTTCTGTAACTCACAACGTAAAGTTTAATTTGGTTTCTCATTGTTTTGGCTGATGTCAATATCAGTCAAGATATATCAACTTCTTTGAAGTATAAACCATGACAATTTAATATTGACATAATTAGAGCACAATAAAAAAAAAGTTGACACAATACGTCTGTCATTTATGTAAACTGTAAATACTTAGACCGAATATTATGTATTGTCTAGTAAACAAATTAGTAATTTTACTTTCGTTTATAGTTAATAATATTGAGTATTTCTCGATTCAAAAGTTTTATATTGTAATGCTGTACCAGATATTTCTTACAGGAACATTTTAGTTCATATTTAATTTTATGTCATCCGGAATCATACCATAGCCAGTTCCCAAGTCACGTGGAGGTCACGTGTTAACCAAGCTAAATTTTGACACCTCGTACAATTCTACCAAGGTAAGCTGACCCGTCGCTTGTATGCGGCGTCATCGAACACAATTTTGAGGCTTATATTTGTCGGGGCATCCAGGATTTTTCGTAAATATCAATTTAAAAAAAATTGCAGGATAAAAATCAAAAAACTAAGACCTTATTGCAAATCTGCAGCATGGGACGAATCCTATGGTATATAATTTATCAAAATCGGTCCATAACTGTAGATCTGATGGGCGTTGTAAGGATCGGCTTCGCGTAATATATATATAGATTTAAAAAAAATTGCAGGATAAAAATCAAAAAACTAAGACCTTATTGCAAATCTGCAGCATGGGACGAATCCTATGGTATATAATTTATCAAAATCGGTCCATAACTGTAGATCTGATGGGCGTTGTAAGGATCGGCTTCGCGTAATATATATATAGATGATAGACTTGAATAATTTACTAACATTTTATTCTGTGAGGGCTTCTAAATAGTAGTGTCAAATTTCATAAGTGTATGACTACTGAAACTACCCAATTAGCAACATTTCATTTTTCATTTTAGATTAACAACAAAACAATAAATACATGACTAAACTCACCTGGTACAAAAATAGTAGGGACTGCTTTCACATTCAGGCGTTTAAAGCGATTTCTATGTTCATCTGTAAAATGAACATCACAAATCCTCTTCTTCTTATAAAATTCATAGTCTGATGGTGTTTCCAGCTTGCCTCTAACAAGATTAACCCAAGCTTTAAAACGCTCTGGAAACTTTTCCGGATTTGGAAAGACGTGCAACGCAACACCTGAAATAAATTAAACTAGTTTTAATTCCGAACCTACCTACTCCTTATAAATACAAATCCAGATAATATCAACGGAAATTTCTACCTCATGGTTATGTGAAGGCAAATAATATAAAATTTTACTACAATCGAGCTCAAGTTTGTGTTATACGTATACAATTCAATAAACATAATGTGTCGGTTTCGCTGAGATTATGACCTGCAAATATTTAACCGGTGAATTGACTGCTAGGTTTAAGGTTTATAAAAGGGGGATATCAATGTTTCTTACGGAGATAAATCATAATACTGAACGAATAATTTACCTTTCACGGAACATCCAAATGCACAACGATGGGGCATCGTAGCACTCACAACACAGCACAAAATAGCGTCTACGTCGCGAACTTATCACTTCGACGAAGAGGGCTTCAAAATATATGTTTAAACACAAAAACGGAGAAATAAATTCAACTCTACTCAAATTTGAGACAAACGGCAACGTACTTTTCTGACAGAAGTGACAGAAGATATTGACAGTGTAACCAACATAAATTGGGTATGCCATACCAAAAAAAATAGTTTCAGAGTTAAATAATATAGAGTGCACCGCTATCTTTTGATAATGGTCATTATATGTAACTGTCCCCCCCCTGGTAACTATGGGGCACACGTCTTATCTAATCATACAATCGTACATAAAGATAAATATTTATGCAATTACATATTGTTTTCATTCGAAGGCGCCAACTAGTCGCGCGTACTTTGTTATTATGTTATTAACATTCCTTGACGATGATGACATGTCAAATGATAATTTAATTATCCATTAGATAATTTTATTAATTATCAATCACTGGTTCACAGCGTGGGGACTAGAGTCCTCTCTTTCTCGGTTATTTGAAGCCTTCGGTTAGCAGTGGGATGTACAGTCGAACCAGGGTTACCAAGTCCGATTTCGTAATTTTCGGGACGTAAACATTAAAATTTGGGACAATTCATTAATTAATGTTCTTAAATTGTCTTTAAATTAACGTTTAGTCTTTGTAATAAAAAACGAAACAATAAACTATACGAACAAAAAATATGTTTCTAATAATAATTAACATTTCTTTAACATAACATAACAAACAAAATTTTGTCGCGTAGCTAAGAGACAACATGTGTAACTGATAAATCCACGAGTTCCAAGATACGAGTGGCGTTCAATAAATTCTCGGTATTAGAATGAAAACAAAAGAATATTATAGGTGTTTTATTTTTATTTTTCAATATACTCCTCTCTTATGTTTATGCACTTATAAGACCGGTCAAATAGTTTTTTTTTAACCCCTCATAAAAATATTTTTTGTCTTTGGTGTCAAAATGGCTCCTCGCTACTGTCTTCAATACTTCATCGTTAGAAAATTAATTTTCACGTAGATTCTTTTTGAGATTGGGAAACAAATATAGGTCACTCGTGGTCAAGTCTCGACTATACGGTGGGTATGTAATAGTTTCGAGTCCAGATTCAAGAGCAACAGCCTTGGCAATATGAGCACACACACACACATTAATACTTACACCCTTTTCTTTATAATCGATCAGCAATATTCCATCACAATCCCAGAATTTTGTGACCATGACCTTGCTAGCTGAAGGCACGACCTTGAACTTCTTGGGATCAGGAGTTCCTTTAATGTGCCACTGCATGGACTCTTGTTTGCTCTCAGGGTCTTAATGATGAATCCACGTTTCATCTCTACTAACAAAATTTTACAGTATCTTATCAGGAATTTTACCGTACACCTCAAGAAATTCTGAACAACGAGCAACACGCGTATTCTTCGGAAGCGGTGTCAGGATTCGCGGTACCCATCTCGCACTGACTTTTGACATATTAAGATGGCCATGAATTATATCGTGTCTAGTACCAATAGAAAGGTTGGTTCTTTGAGCTATTGCTTTCATCTTTACTCAACCATCTTCAGATATAAATTTCAAAACTTTTTAAAATTTTTCTTATGAAGATGCTTCGGCTGGCCGACCAACTCCTATGGTCGTCTTCGATACTCTCTCTAGATTTAAGATACTTTTGCGAGGCCCTCTGGCCGCTTCTTTTGAAAATTTTCAGCGAATTCACGGTTTGTAACTAACTAGTGTCAAAACGTCCGGGGCGCGATTCCCTCTGGACCGCGAGCCTAACGCCGCCTCTGGTTTTTTTTATTCCCATAAGTAGTAAGCTCAATAAGGCTTGTGTTATGGGTACTATTTAGACGACGATATATTTAATAGATATATACTTAAATACATAGAAAACATCCAAGTCTCAGGAACAAATGTTTATGCTGACCACATAAACAAATACCCTTACCGGGATTCGAACCCGGCACCTCCAGCTTCGTAGGCAGTGTCACTACAAGGTAGGCTAAAAAGGCCGACACATTTTCGGACAATTCGACAATGTTCTGTCCGGAATTGGTTTCACTTCACTGAATCGCGGGACATGGCCAAATATCAAGAAAAATCGGGTCCTCCCGAAAATGCGGGACATCTGGTAACCTTAAGGTGAACATAAAATAGAAAAAAAAATAGCGAATAGGTTTAAGTGGCTGGACAACTCAGGATAAGACATGTGGTGTTCATAGCTCTGAAAACATTTTTTCACAAAATAACTTCATTATCATTGGTAGTGAATGAACATGTTGTTATTGATACGGGGTTCAAAAGGTTACCCCGGTTGAGCTAAGAATTTTAAATGATATGATACAGTCGATTCTTAGTTTTCATAATTATCAGGACCGACAAACAAGTCATTCACGCAGTTACAGGGTTATCATACACTGAAAGAGTTATAGCAACAACTAATAACCGATTTCAAAACAAGAAGGATGTTCTCAATTCGTATTCATTATTTTATTAAGTAGGTATGTATTTTCGGTTTCTATGAAAATGTATGGAGGGAAATTCGCATCTAAATATTAGGTAAATAAAAGCAGTAAGAATTCGTTAGTCTCAATTTAATTTCAAAAGCTTCCTTAGTTCCTACGGCTCCTGAATAATTTATTATTATCTCTTTATTCATTTTTTCTTCTCTTAGATTAGGTTTTTAAAATATTTTTATAAAAAGAAAAATATAAAACAATATTTACATAACATAAAATCATTATAAAAACCTAACCTAGGGTGTCGCCGGCAGCGAGGCAGGGCCTAAGCTACCGGTGGTTAGGGCGACAGAGAGAGGAACCTCCTTACTATTCGCGCCGTGTCCAGGAGTACCGCCTTCTGTATCTGACCCTTAACCCAGCCATCTAACGAGAGTCTCTTGAGATGTTGGTCGAGACTCTTCGCTATTAGACCTACATTACATTCGCTGTTATTATGATTATTTTTAGAGATGATGAAAAGTCTATGGGAGTACATTTAGAGCACTACAAAAACCAAAAATTTGGGAAAAACGTTGCTCACCGTTAGCGGGCTTTCAAACGGCTCCTATAAATCAACATTATATTATGACGTCTCTTAATAATATTCGAAACAACCGTTGTATGGGAAAAAAATAAATTGCTGTTTTGGTCGTGAATGGTGTGTGTGTGTTATACATTCGTTATTTAACAGAAAATATTTATTAATGTACAAAGAAAATATATACAAGAACACTTAACCAAAATAATATAAATAAAGTAAAAGTAACTTAAATCTAAAACAGGCCCTTGTGCCATTATACCAATGATGCCGGCGGCATCCGTTATTTTATTATTAAGGTGTCTTTTAATCGACTCCTGGAAGATAAAATAAACGTAATATTTCGAATATTTAAGTGATTGAGATAAACTTAAATAATCTGCAATTTATTGGAATATTTTAATGGTTTACTATCCGTATAGTACCGAATTCTGTCGTGTTTTTTCCAGGGAGCTAGCAACAAAATGCAAATGCTTCTGCCTATTCGCCACCCATTACCATGAGCTGACCCGCCTCCCGAGTCTCCACCCTGGAGTGATAGTCAACTCGCACGCTGAAGCATCAGTTGTGGACCAACAGCTACTGTTACTGCACAAGATCGCTCCGGGCCCGGCTACGCATTCTTTGGGACTGCATGTTGCAAAGCTAGCAGATCTACCGGATTCCATCATCGAGGTGAGCCCAGGCCCCTATACTCGTACTATAAAACTTTACAAGCCACAAAAGTGTACAATTTTCCATAGAAAAAGTTGTCAATTTTGTCGAATTGCGCAGTAAAAGCTTGTACCAAGGTGATAGAAACTTATTTATTTCTCATTGTCAAAGTACAAATTCACATGGCGAAAATATGTTTGCAATACGCTTCTAAAGTTTTTTGGTATACTTAGGCCCAACGATTGTGAACTTGCACGCTAAAGTCGGATTCATGCTTATCTGTCGTGATCTCTCTGTTGCGCTCAGAGTCAGAAGAATGTAAATCTAACCGTACTACGTAAACCGTACCGCGAACATACCGGTGCAACCCGTGTCGAAGCATCGGTAATAAAGATAAATAAATATCGCTTTAGTCCCGTATGAACTGATATTTTAAGTTAGAAGTGTTCAAAGAGACGCGTTATTTCTGATTCAGGTTCAAAAATTTATTCGCAACAGGCAAAATAATACCAGTAACCAAAAACATAGACAACAAACAAAGGCTAAGTTACGAAAAGGAACCTACTCAGCATATTATATCATATCAGTCTCAGTTTAGTTCATTATACTATCAAACTGTCAAAGGACCATGGGTAACTTTGTATGGAGCCTGGTTCTAAAACCTTAAAAGCTGAGTTAGGTCATTAGCAGTGATCGGAATTAGGTGAGCTAAATGCATATTCTTTGCAAGAGAACATAATATAGAGTGGTTCCAACCGGGTAGATAGTTTCTCCAGAAACTTCCTGCCTCGTACAGCTAAACTGTGGAATGATCTGTCATCTGCGGTATTTCCGGACCGATACGACCTTCAAGAAAAGAGCGTACTCCCATCTTAAAGGCTAGCAACGCACTTACAAACCCCTCTGATGTTGTGGGTGCCCATGGGCGGCGCTAATCGCTTACCAGGCGATTAGTCTGCTCGTTTGCCTCCTTATTCATAAAAAAAAACCGGGTACTAGTTTTTTTTTTAAACGAAAGGAGAATTAAACTTTATTTACAAATCTTAGAATAAATACAATTATTAAAAGTTTTGACATGATCTAGTAGATCCCAGAACGGCAGGCACCTGGTGTAAATGTGCCTAATATGCTGGCGGCATTGCCCCGCTACACTGCCAACGATATTTTTTGAACCAGGTACGAGCCGGACCTGGGATCGCAACCACTTTCCCTCGACCTCTGGTACTAGTTGTAATGTTAAACATACATGTTTTTACTTACAGAACGGGATGTTTTAGGTTAATCCAAAAGTTATAACTATTTCTAGTTATATTAGGTAACAGTTTCGTCACACTTTTAAAAAAGGGAACCTTCTAAACCCAATTATTTATTTAACTAGGACTAGTACCCGGGTAAATATCGAACACCCGGTATTAAAAAAAAACTACCCGGTTGTAACCACTCTATGACCTCTTGCGTAGAATAGGTATGTTAGCTCACCTAAATCCGATCACTAGTCATTAGATAGGTCTTTATGTCTACTTCATTTTTTTCTTGGCCACCAAGTTGAATTTCATTGCAGAACTGAGATATTCATATTTTAGTCGAGAGTGAATACGAGCTTGAGGGTAAATTGATTCGAGCTGGTTACGATAGTGTCAAAATTTGACGCAAGATCATTTAAACTTACTCGCCTACGTTACAAGCTTAATACCGTCCTATAGGTAGCTTTAAACATGTCCACCGCCACCACTCTAAAATCATGTCCAATTCTTACACGAACTTTTAGAAATATTCATCTTGTCTTATCTTAACTAGCTCGAATCAATTTACATTCAAGCGCATTTGTCTACCACCTGGCGTGACTGACAATAAACATTTGTCGTGGCATTCAAAAGGTTTAAATGAGGAAAAATCGAACATCATATCAGAAATGTGTAATCAAATGATGAAAATCCGTATTGCTAATTACGCCTGCTTGCCCAGTCACACAAGCGTCACCTACTTAGTTCTGATAAGGGCGATAAGCGTCTATGACAAAGCTGTTTCATTGTTTTTAGTGTTCTTTGTTGACTCCTTGGAAGCAAGCCAGGTATCTGTCCTACTTAGACTACCTGCGGCTAGGCGATTTAAACATTGTATTGTTTTATTCACTCTTTCCCAAAACGCCTCATTTTTACCTGACTGCCTCAAAAAAGAGGATGATGCTCTTCGAGGGTATGTTTATTTTATTGCGTGGAACACTGATATTAATCCTACGGGATGTCCGATTTTGATTCTCCTATATCTGTCACTGGATTTCTTCCAGTGATGATGCGTATAAACAAAACAGTTTTATTTACTTTACCTAGTTTTAGATTGAAATCAACCAGTTATTATTATGTCTCATGTTACAGTATGCTGAAGCCAAGCAAGCGCAACTAGAGACAAACCTGTTCGAAGCGGCTAATCTGGAAGACCAAGTATCTGAGGCCGGGCAAGCTATGATTCTGGAGTTTCTACGTAAATGCAAGCAGCTGGAGGCTTCTAGTTCATCTGACGAAGTACTGGCCAAGGAAATCCGTGCGCTGAAGCAAGACTTACTTCAGCAGGATAACAAATATCTTCAAGCACTTATGGTGAACAACTGATGTCATTAGATTTGTTGTTTGAGAATAAACCATTTCATCCAAATTTGTAGTTTGTATTAATCATATTTGATGGATTTAGACCAAACATGACGGCATCGGCATGAGAGTTTGTTCGCTTAGTCTAAAATGTTTTTACCATAAGGTGAAGGAAACAACAATTTTTTTGAACAATTTATTAACATTAATTAACGTACAGTAATTACGAAAAAAAAAACCATTAACTTACCTAATGGTCTCAAGTGCTAAATAATTTAATTTCTCCAGAGTGCACTTCTTTTGACTAATAACCAGTTGCAGATACGATGTGGCCTAAGTTGTTAATCTGACAAGTTATATCTCTGCGATTCAGAGAATGACGGTCAGTGTAATACAACATTACAGCTAATCAGTGTATTTGCAACTGAATCACATTCTGAAATTAATAATCGTACATTATCGAGATCTCTATTGCAAATGAGAAAGTTGTGATATGAACTGATGATTTATTAAATCATAGCATTGTGTTATCTACTTACTTAATTGTTCAAATACCGTTATTAATTGAATGAAATATCTATAATTCAATATGTTTAGGGTATGAAACACGTAATTAGAAACTACATTAAAATCCCTTCCTCAAGTGAAGTGAGCAATACAATAGCAGTTCCTTATTCCGGGTTTTGAAGCCCTTCAGATTACTATATGTCACGGCTTTATGATTGAAATGAAAATATACATGTATACTATACATACATTTGTTATTCTGCTTATCATTATGTCTACCTAATACTCTGTTTTGACATAAATTAGTAGGTTATTGTCAAAATAGAAGCATATTTACAGGAACGATAATAGGTTAACTATTTTCCATTAAACAATAGTCTTCTTAGTCTCCAACAGAAAAAAAAAACAGGACTTTTATAATCAATCAGGTTTGGGTATTAGATTTGCAATAAATCAATGTCTGGAATTATATCTAAAACAATCACTTATTAAATGCCATAAACGAAGTCTGGTTAATATTTTTACTGTTATATTTGACTGCAACTAGTAATTACGTATAATTGTAATTTAGCCCAATAAGGATTTTCAGTCTTAATCCAGGACTTGCAGGTTAAACATAGTATAGTGAGACATGTCGGAGCAACATATTATTTGACAGTCTGTACTTCGATAAAAGAAAGAGATACCATGGCTTCATTTATGGCTTATTTCAACGAATTTCATTTCAAACGGTGGGACAAAATGATAAGCTAAAATGTTATTTACAATGGATTTACATGTCATTTAGTTTTACAATATAAATAATTTAAAATCATTTAACATTTACAATTCGCCAGCGGGTCATCAGTGGGGCCAGCACAATTGACCGTGTGATTCTTCGAGACTGATTATGTCTGTGATAGATTGTGCTAGCCCCGGCGTCGTACCGGAGTTAACATTTTGCACACCACTGTTTAAATTATTAAATCACAGCACAAGTGTTACCCCCTTTTTCATAAAGCTTAACCACCTCTGTTAACTAAAATGTCTTATGTCCCTGTCTCACAAACACGAATGTCAAAGTGACAGATAAAGACAAATGTATTTTAATGGCATTTTAGCTAAGTTAGGCTTGGCCATTTATGAATAAGGGTAATAGTCTCTTAGAATGCTTTGAAGCGTACACGCAGGCGTTTTTCAAGACGCGAACGGCGGAGCCGCTTGACTAGATCGAGCCGCGCGGGGCTCCACCTCCACTCACGAGTAGTACAGGCGCACTGCGCTCGTGAACGTCCGCCGGCACATCGGGCACTTGTCGGTGGCCAGCGCACACTTGGCGCAGGCAACAACGTGCCCGCACGGTACGAAGCACACATTGCGCTCATTCTCGTAACAGATTTTACACAATTTAGAATCTTCCACTTCCGTTTCTTTCTCTTCCGCGGGCTTAGGCGCCTCGGGTTTAGGCGTTTTCTCCGGTACGACGCACGCTTCAGAAATAACCTTTTGTACGTAATCCCGGCCCTTAACGAGTTGAACGTACGCGCACCTGTCGAACCACCGCGCGTGCTGCTCCCACGGCACGTCGTCCTCTTCCCAGTCTTTTAGGCCCCCGTCGCAGTAGAAACATTTCGTTTTGTCGCTGTGGCCCGTGTAGTAGAAGCCGGCCTCGGCGAGTTCCTCAGGTTTCTGCTTCATGCTTCGAGGCCAGTCTTTGAAGGTGCGGAGTCGGGCCTGCTCGGATGCGTACCGGGGGTGAGCGGGGCCGGGCATGCACACACTGGCGCCGGTGGGCGGCGGTGCGCGCACACCGCACTCATCCTGCCCGTCAGTTGCGACCGGGCTCGGGACGGGAGCGACGGCGGCCTGCTTCCTCAAAAACGGGCACTGAGGCGCCCACTTCTGGTGATCTCTCGCGGGATCGTCGCCCTCCACCCATCTCATGATTTCGACTTTGCAAAACGCGCACCGCACTTCATCGCTGCGGCCGAGATAGTAGAACCCGTTGCGGGCTAAAGTTTGCGGGCTGATGAATGTTAGGGGCCATTTGTCGAATGTTTTGAGCCGTTCTTCTTCGCGGTGCATGTCGGCGCCGACGTGGTTGTTGTCGGTTTTGTCGACGGCGATGGGGAGCGCAGGCAGAGTGGGCGAGCCGGGCGAGGAGCCGAGCGAGCCGCCGGCCTCGTAGCCCGAGCATGGCGCGGGTAGCGTCAGCGGTAGGTCCACGAGCGGTCGGGTCTTAGCGGTCGCGGGCGCGTTTTTGAACAACGATGCGCCCGGCGCTACTGACACTGAAATTAATAGAGAAGCAAAATTTAGAATAAGTGATTATTTAGAGTACCTACCTACATATATCGTCTATAGCGATAATTTTCATTACAAAAGGACCGTTTACAAAATGATCTGGGTTACATCTATGCTCTCACCCAATAAAACCCTTGACAACTCTCAAATAGATTAGTTTCAATACCTACTCGAGTACTTTTACGAACGGTTTTTTAAAGATTGTTTACATATTTAAATAATGATATTCAAAGTTACGAACGCCAAAGATATACGTGATATTATATTTATATACGCTTTCATTATCGTTCATTTTCGGTATGTTACAAAAATTATGTTTATATTTTACATTTGTAAATTACAATAATTACATTAATTTTACATTTTTACATTTTTTTTGTAAATTCAACAGGCCTGTTATTCACTTTTATCGCACTGCCACAAGCAAACCATATAAATCAGAATTCCAAATAATTATAGCTGTTACTAACGCAGGGGTCAAAGTATATTAGAAACGAGCTCAGTGCATGTCTCGAACAGTGAATAGCTTGAGCAGCTGTGTGAGTCTAGGAACAGTTTTCTCAAAACAAGTTCGCGGCTGGCTGGCTGCGTCATCGACATTCCGCAGCATCCCCCCTAGTCCTAGTTGAGTGCACTCAGTGCGCATGCACCCAGCGCACGCAATCAATTCTTTACCCTCCGGACAAAATAAAACCCCTGAACTTTTAGTTAAGTTGAAAATCATATATCTATAATGAAAAAAACTCCAGCATAGGACGGAAAAAATATGTAACTAAGGATTGAAATTTTGGATACCCGTGGAACACATTATTCTCCAATAACAATATACCTAGCACATTTATATTCGCTTTCAAATTTCCGGTGACGAAGAATAAAGCACATATATTTTTGTCCTCAAACACAAACACAGTGGTCCAACGTGCAACATATTCTCGACAAAATCAACAAACCTACAGCAGTGTCCGACTACCCAATTATGGTGGATCGATAACCTTATCAACAACAAAAACGTGATAACTATGTTTCGTTTTTCAGCAATTTAAATGTAAATTAAAATTATAATTAACAGAATCAACTTGTTACATTTTATCTGACGACATTGTTTACAATGCAAAACAACACGTTTATTGATTTTTGTATTTTTAGTGTTGTATTTACAGTATTGGAGTAATGTGGTACCATGATATTGTATAACATAATGCGGTATAATATATACATAGCAGAAAATGGGTTTTCAAATGAAGACAACAGAAGCAATACATAGTAACAAACTGCGTACCGTACAACCGAGTAGTACGCAACAAAATAATGGCTGAAAAAATCAATAGATATTTACCATTTCTGTGCTTGGGGTCAACTAAAAGTGGCATTTTGTTGAAAATGAGATACTGCGAACTTTAATCACGTAACACTCCAATAACACATTGCCTTATACGGTTTCACAAATTGGAAAAAATAAACTTTTTTAATTTCTGTGTACGATAATGGCGTACGACGGGAATCAAGCATCGTTGGCTACTCGCTTTGTCGCCTGGTGGGGCGATATGGTGCTGCCAATGACTGCCCCTCTGCGCATGCGTACAAATTTAAAGAGGGTTCCATTTCGCCTACGAGGGGTGCACAGCTGTGCGGGCTCGTATAATTATAAGTATTTATTGTTACAGTTTACAACATGACTGTCAGCAAAAGTGAATAATGCTGGTGGTGGTAGGAATATTACATACGAATATAGAGGTTAGAAGACGAAAATATTGTTCATTTAACGTATCTCCGATCTGAATATTATTGCAAGTTCACGCTAAATATTTGGCAAAACTAAACATATCCATTCATGACAGAGATATAGAAGTCAGCACGTTTGCAAGCGATGGTTTATGACAAGGAATTCCTTGATAAACTAACTGCTGTGTGTTCATTGTACACCGGCTACGTCTATCTATAGCGACTATACGATAAGTGTGAGCGTGAAGGGACGCTCTGTGGGAGAGTTGTAAAGTTCTCAATCAGGCTGGCGTCTGGAGCGACGTTGCCAGGCCGTACTCGGCCGACCGGGTTTCATTCATATTTGAGACGCGACGTTGCCGTCTCCGGCGGAAACCGCGTAAAAAAGGGCCTGTGGAATGTGGCGGTACTGCTGAGCGGCTCTAATGCCGAATAAAAAGTGGCAGGAATGCGGACAGTACTTAAGTACTTGCGTGTGTACCAAATCTGAGGCCACGGATTGTAATGACCAAACATCGAAATCAGACAAGTTGCTATGCGGAATAATTGACTTTAAATAATAGTCATTTATATCATTATGGTATGTCGACTTAGGTGAAATGTCTGCTAATATCAAAGTGGAATAATAGTATGTATATTAACATCAAGTGGAAGCAAGACCGGCATTGTGTAAAAAATTGCATTCAAGGTCCAATTTACTTGCACAGAGAGCAAATGAAATTCAGCATTGTGGCTTTAAGAGAGCGGCGAGAGGCGGCGCCCTGAGAGTAAGCAGCGTGGGGAACGGGACGGGGCCACGTTCTCATGACTATGGGTGGTCGGCGCTCGGCTTTCGAATTCCATTCCCTCGCCTGTAGCGCCTACGCACGCAGTCTAGGTATTATATGTACTGTTACATTATAAGTATGTACTCATACACATTTTAAATTAACATCAAAATCCCTTTAGAAACAACGTTTATCTGTAAAGTTATTTGAGGATAAACAACTGAAAAACTCATGAATGAATTTTAAAAGGCCGGCTTCCCGTTCTCGCATCGTAAAAGATAGAAAAATAAATGAAAGGATAGAAGCGGAAATGGTGTCAGCTGAAGAACATCCGCCAGATGGTGGATGCAAGGCGCGTTTATACCACGAGGGCCGTCGTAATAAAACAAACTTAATGAAAAGAAACCAGACGAAACCTATATTTCCAATTAAACAAAATTCTTGTCTAAGTCTATCAAGGTTCTAAAAAGTACTTAAGGATAAACGTGAGTTCAGAATTTTATTGAGGGAGCAAAATGAATTCTCTGTTGTTTCGTATAATCTCGCGAAGAGGCCGCGGCTGCTATAATGAAAGCCGCCAGCGCCGACCAGACAGCAGATCGCTCGTATATTGTAAGTACTCGAGGTTCTGCCGCGGGCTAACTACATTCCACGGCGGAGTTAACCAAAGGCCGCTCCCACCGACAAAAAAGTTGGCGCTGCGAGTGAAAATAGGACTTTATATTCACTTAAAATATGGTTTGGTTGATAAGAGAATTCTGATATATTGCGAATAAGGTAATAAAGATAAGTATGTATTACATTTTAGAATAATTAAATCCCTACATAAAACATACTTTTTGTCCATATACTTTAAATATGAGAACCACTGTGTGACATGTAAATTTTCTACAATTCCATTATTTTTGTAGTGAGTACTGAGTAATGTGGGTAATTAATGACTCACAATGCAAATACCCCCTTTATTTCCTGTGTTTAGTTCTATCCTTATTATTACCAACTTCCTTCAAACTTAAGCCTAATTAAATGTTTTAGTCCCATAACAAAATGAATGTTATTGTAAAATTTACTGTTACTGAATAAGTTAACCCAAACAAAATATGGCAGCCCCATGTTTAGTTCTTCAAATTTAGCTATCTTTACTTTTTATTTACTGGGCATGATTTATGACGGTGTAACATACCTTATTAAAGAGTTGGTATTTAATACTTATACATATTGTTTGATAAAAAAATAATTATAAAGCTTCTTTTAGTTAAACAATGGGTTTAGCCTCATCCGACATTCACATAAACAGAAATGTCAAAAAAATAAAATAAAAATAAACTAATTTTAACAGAATTTCAACTAAATGGGTTTCATGAAAATTTAAGTACAATGGAAGTTATTGTTGTACTTCAATGCAAGCCTGACATCTATATACTGAGTTTATATGTATACAAGGCAGTGCTATGAAACACTAACAGATGGCGCTAGTAGGTAGTTTGCATCAGTATATATTTTATATACTGAACTAAACAATATAATAGAAATTGAGGATACCTAAGATCAGGGATAATTCATATGAATCTTCTTGTTTGCCAAAATTTAATCATAACAAATCAAAAAGAACCAACATCATTTTAGTCACTTAGGCTGTTTTAGATTTGGCAGAATCAAGTTGCTCAGGAAGACACTACTTTTATCTTCTTCTGAAGCAAACTTATTATGGGAACGCATAACATAAAGTGTTTCCTCCTATAGTAGGTATCTATTATACATACTACTAGTTTTTGTAAGCCTGTTCTCAGACATAAGTAGTTGCCAAATTAGTGAGGTCATGCACCAATCCAACAGCTAGAGGCCCCTTTCGGGTATGCCTTATAACCAAGGCCACTTTACAATGATTTGTTATTGGATTGCCAGAGTTAAAAGTACTGAAATGTTTTTAAATAGCTTCTTTCCTTCCTATAAATGGTTAACACTTAACAAGAACACCTTAATGATAACATAAGATAGGGACAAATTCAGTACTTTGCCGATAAACTATCAGATAATGGAATTTATCTATAGATTTCTTGGTATTGTTGCTGAAGTGTAAATTGTACACAACTCAGATTCTTCCATGAACTATACTGAATATTTTTTGACAAATTTTCCTTATAATTTAATTATTTTAATGTAATATTTGGAAAACCTATACTAAATTAAAATTAACATATATGCATAACTAAACCCACTTAATGTTTAATATAATAAAATAGCAGACATTGGTGTGAGGTCCAGTCGCACGATAACAGCTGCTTAGAGACTTGTGTGCCATATGTTTCAACATTTTACTATTTTATTAATTGATATTGTAGTGTATACTGTCTGAGTGGCGCTTTATTAGGCAAAACTTTCTATTCGTTTTGACGAAAAAGCTACCGATGTATCGAACTAAAAATAAGCGAAGGGAATGCGAGCAACGTAAGCATTTAGGGTAGATATAAGTACAAATAAAATTATACAAAAGTAAGGTTAGTAAGGATGTCAGCATTAAAATGTAAAAGAATTCCCAGCACTAACCGATGACGTTGCGTTAAAAATATTCCGCAATAAAGCAGACTATAATATGTACATATGAAATTCGACTTTGCCTTCGTTCCGCACATAATCATGGAAAGGTTATGTAAGTAAAAACTAATATTCACCTCTCACAGTATCCATATCAGTTAATCCAATTAAAACTGGAATCCACTAAACTGCATCTAATCCAATTATAGGAACCAGCTTATTATATTGTACTCCTTAGTCCGCATTCACACTGCACACCGAAAATGTAAACAAACAACACACACTTCTTACATGAGCGCGAAACTCATCGCAACTGAACTGAACTGTCTTGCGTGGGGAGGCTACGACCATGCTACGACTAGTGACGTAGCTGCAACGCGGTTCGGTTCGGTTGTTGGGTTGGTATGATCGGAGCGGAGTTCCACATCGCATCGCTTCAGTTCAGTCAGTTGCTCTGCTTGCCCGTGCCTGCTTGTGTCACAAGCGCAAGGGGTAACGCATCGCACTCGCTCGCACTAACAATGATATAAATAATAATTGTATATTGTAGTATTTGTAGTTCGGTTCTTGAGACTACTCCCACCCTTATAATAATAAATTATGATAATAATTTCCTCTGTCACTATGACGTTTGTGTTAAAAAAAGCCACAGCGGTCATGTGCTTATCGGACGATGAAGGCTTCCGACCGAACTACTAGCCCACATAATTCACATACACCTACATTTTAAATTTTATTTCAATACACCCTATAGTTTTTTTTTTGGAAATTGTAGTAACAATATATTTTTCAGTTTAGTTTTTTATTCTATAATTATCGACTAAAATGCCTATGACATACGGACACATGACGAAATTATAAATTTATGTCATTTATGGCAAAACGGACCCGGGCCTCTTAAATTAACCGTCAAATTAGGGAGAGGACTAGAGGAGGGCTAACGCTAGAGCACAGCTAGAGAATGCTTTTTCTTGGCTTTTTCTACAAGTTCACTTGAATGAATTGACAGGAGTGACAAGTCAAAATGTCTCAAGTGTTGACAAGAAATAAAATAAGTCCGCAGTAAGCTCGGTTCTCCATACAAACGTAGTTTCTCTCTCATTTTAAAATGGCATGCTGGAATCATTTGAAACTTTGTATACACAAGGTGATCCGGTATATCTAGGTCGGAAATTAGTTTTCACCTCAGCGGCTCGAAAATGGCGGTTTTTGCTGCTTGAAACCAGTGAGCAAAATGCAATTTTGCTGCGAGCGTGAAAACGACTTTTCCAGCTTGAAACCAGTGAGCAAAATGCTATTTTGCTGCGAGCGTGAAAAAAACTTACTTTTTAATTATTCATATCGTAGGTTAGTTTAAGTTACTTCATTCTCTCTATCACTATTCCTCTGCGTTATAGTTATATGTTCTCGCCGCTGAGGTGAAAAGTTGTATGTATCACACGAGAGCAAAGATATTTACATCTCGTGTTTTTGAGTCCCTCGCTACGCTCGAGATTCTAATATTGAATCTTTCACTTGCTCGAGACTCAACATCAACACTCGCAGCAAAAATCTACTTTGCTCTCTTGTTGAACAAATAACTATTCTGTTGCTTTATTATAATGGAGAAAAAATACAGCGATTATTAAGGTTTTCATACAAGACCTAAAAAATTCAAAGACTCGCTGTATTTTTTTTTTCATTCCAATTTCTAGCAACAGAAACTAATTTCCGACCTAGATATGGCGGATCCCATTGTGTACCTATACAATGTTTCATGTTATTTCAGCATGGCGTTTTAAAATGAGAACGAAGCTACGTTTGTATGGAAAATCCAGTTCGGACGAGCGTACTGGGGACACTTAAAACACATTCAAGAGAATCTTGATTCAAGAAGTGTATGTAGGCAAGTACTTACTTGATGATAGCTGTAGGGTAATATCACATCAATAAATTGTTTAAAAATTGGCAACAAATATAGGTTAACAATAATTGAATCCACCTTCACTATCGTCTGTCTAATTAAGTATGTACTCTTTGGTCTGTATCGCTTTCATCGTCTGGTATAGAGGTATTTGAAATGCATCTCAGGAATAACTTACATTTTGAGTCTTTGCTGTGTGAAGCCTCAGGGAGAGCAGAACCCCCCACATCTTTCGGGGAGGCTTTTTCTGCCATGTTTCAAATTGCATTCTTGAAACTGAGCATCTCCTTGAATTTATACCCCATTTTTTTAACAGTAGGTACCTAATTTATCTACTCTGAAAATAAAAATATGTTTCGTTTAAACCAATGTAATTATTAAAAACGAATATAAGTACATACAAGAAGAATAAAGAAACTACTTAATGCCTGAAAACTTGTGTAAATTTGTATCAAATCGGCTGAATTTGACAGGACTAATATGACGTTTTATTTTTTAAATAATAGAATTTTGTAGGACTTTGAAAACTTCCCTTAGGAATGTAGGGTACTTATTCACTCCACACTACTTCTTCTCGTATAGGCACTTATTAGTCCGTCAATGGTAAATACATTAAGTAAATACGTTCACATTTTCTTTGGATTATCAGTTGCTTCAATGGTGAAACGCTACGATACACTGATCGGTTTCATATTGTTTATCATTTTGATAAATGTACCCGACGTGGTTATAACTGTTTAAAGATATGAAATGACGATCCAAAACTACATACAAATCACTTCAATCAGCTGATAGCAGTACGTGAAGGCTTTAAGTAGAGTAAATATTTATATTTACCTGCAGCGAGCTGGTGTACTTGTTGGATGCTGGCGCCGACTAAATGTTTCTATTGGCGGGGCTGCGCTTGCTAGCGTAGGTATGATTAAGATAAGTACTTACATATTCACGTGTATCATGGACTGGTCACCATTGTGGGCGTTGACGTGACGTGATCTCGCATTAACAGGCTGAGGTAATAGATTTGCAAGGATAAATGATATATTTGATGACACCTACTCGATTTTGTTTGACATTTCGACAGGTATACTTAATACAAAACGGAAGGTAAGATGTAGTGAATAATTGATTAATATCTAGTGGAGTCAGGCGTGGCTCTGTGAGCTGTAGACCTAGTTCGATTTTTATTTATTTAAAATTTTTCTAAAACTGACTCGACAAAATAATACTATATAACTATCGAACCTGCTCACAGAATTTCTTGAGAAGTAAAAGGCTGAGAAATAGATACGACGCCCGTCACACTCGCACTCGCATACTTGTCAGAACCTCAGACCAAGTCAGAACGTGACGAACGTCTTATCCACGACGATAAGTTATAAAATGGCAACCATCATAGGCCCGCTGTGCAGGAGAACAAACCATTGAAAAAAAAAATGTCTTTGAAAATTTCAAAAAACTGACTTGACACAAAAATTTCACAAGCATTTGTTACAAAATGCGATCTGTAGAGAAGATTAACCGAAATCACAAACATACGAAATCATTGAAATAAAAATGTTTTTTAATATTTCATAAACTGACTCGACAAAAAAATCTATACGTATGTATGTATAATTATCGAACATGCTCACAAAACTTCATGAGAATCAGTTGAGAAATGCGACCTGTAAGTAAAGGAGAACAGCCGGAAAATATTTTGTATCATTTTTGTCGAAGTTGAAGCGGAGACCTTCGTTTCACTCTGTCAATTACATAATTTCTACAAATTTATTGATTTTATGACATGTCCCATAAACTACGCTATACGTAAATTTTCAGCTAGGTATGCAATTTTCTTGCTTTAGCAGACATTACCTACCTAGAACCGCCCCTTCGCGCGACCACACTCGTCACATGTCACACACTGTCATTACGTGGTCGTTATCATACAAATTGGAGGGTAGTTTGTGGGTAGTTTTCCCGCGTGACAAGCTAAAAGTCACGCGGTTGTTCCAGCCTTCTTGGACCTTAAATTGTGAAATACTTATTAATCTATAGTATGTTTACTGCGATATTTTTATGATGAATAGAACGATTAATTTCGTTGGGAATCGCCACACTCTATAGATGATGGGTGGTATGCAGGTACCTGCGGGTTAAAAGGGCTCCTATCAAGTTATTTACCTATTATACAAGTCGGGCAGATGCCAATCGTCAGCTGTTGGGAATTAGATAAAAAAAATACTCAAGCGAAGCGACTCTGAGAAGCGGTCCGAGGGTTCAGTATTTTTTAAAATACACTGCATCTATCTTTTAATGTTTATTAGGTACTTTCGTAATAGACACATATAACATTACACAACACAGAGATTTAAAAGGCTTTTCCTAAATGAAGATCTATGAAAGCTAGGTATTAAAGTGCTGGGATGTGGCTGGGATATATTGTTTCGAGAAAAGTGTTGTTCGCCAAGCTAATTAATACAAGGGCATTGCTTTCCTCGAAGCGTTAGCTTTCCCAAAACAACGGCGTATCGTACCTAATTTACTGCTCTAACGTTAGAACAAAAAAAAATTAAAAGCCTTTAGCAAAGCCAGATATGTTTGTGTTCCGGTAACTTCTCTCGTTCTCTCGCCGCACGCGCGTCGTAGGTCCATAAAGCCCTAAGCATGTCCATTTTCATGGGCCGACCATACCTGGTCTGAGAACCCTAACTCCCAAAGTTCGGCGCGGCAGGTGCGCGCGCGCAGATGCCCGCGCCAGCTGCCGCCCCCACGTGCTCCGCAGCTGTCATCCCCGTCCCTCTCTGCGAAATGGTTAATTCACTGGATTAACAGTTCGGCCTCATCACATTTCCCCCGCCCATGACTTTTGTTCTGCGCTTCTGAGCAAGAACACCGGATCGGTGATCTTTGATTGTATTCCCTTGGTGTAGGGTATGTAAACTTCCCGGGAATTTCCAGGAATTCCCGGGAAATTTCATACAAATCGGGACCGGGACTGCAAACCCTACCTTGATGCCTACTCAATGTAAATTTCCTGCTGCGACAATTAGGTTACCTTGGCCGCAGCCACTGCCACCCCCGTTCGTTTCGGATTCGGCTATAAAGCAAGACAGGTGTTAGTTTTGAAATGGTTATATTTATTCATATGAAATTGGTCTATTTTTAGATTGTTTTCTGTTTTAATGGGATACTCGTACTTAAAAGATTATATCTATAAGTAAGTAAACCTATGCAACTACTGTACGACCTGGGGCCTATACCACAAAACTTTACAAGCGTACAATTTGACAAAATTGACAACTTTTTCTATGGAAAATAGTACAATTCTGTCGAATTATATTATAGGTATAGGCCCCTGTAGTTGTTTACAATTTGTTATCAATGTTATCATGTAGTATGCATCGTCTAGGGATTAAGGTGTGCATGTGCAAGAGATAAGAAGCTATTACTACATATTATATTTCAATACAATGTAAGCAGAAAAACAACGTTCTTACAAGTTCACTTTACTTTCTACGCGTCGGTCTCACATTGACATAATATATGTAAAGTAAGTACCTACCCGGGTCCGGGCCTACTGGACCCGGATATGTCCTTAAACTACGACCAAGACCACCGGGGAATGGGCAGCAGCATTCCTAGAGTGCGGTGGACACACTGCGATCGCCAACCCGCATGCCAAGCGTGGCGTTTATGACATTTACCCCCCCATGAAATTGGGGGAGGCCTATGTCCAGCAGTGGACGTCCTAGGGCTGATATGGTGGTGGTATGGTAAGTACCTACCTAAGCGTCACGGTGTGGAATTGCAGGCGTATTTCTTTCCAAGTGGTGTCAACAACGGGAGACCACCGGCCGGAGGCGGCGCGCACCCCACCAGAGTCAAAGGAATTCGAACCCTCCATACCTGATATTTAGTTATTATTACCTTCGTATTAGTTCGTCGGTAGTGCCGGCGGCAGCCGACCGAGTGCTTACAACCACCGCTGCTCCATTCAAATATGAAATCTAACTTCTGTATGGAGGGTTTGAATTCCCTTGACTCTGGTAGGGTGCGCGCTGACTCCGGCCGTTTGGCGTGAACCGTCCCTAACCTGTTTTTTTTTCATTCGCTGCCCTAACCTAAGGCAGCGTGCAGCGTTTACGCAAAGCGCAGCGCCGCTCGCGACGTAGCGCGAGTCGCTCAGAAATCTCAGAATGTATGAAATCCAATGCATTTGACAAGTGCGCGCCGGAACCCGCGCAGCATGGCGCTTGTGCGTAAGCGTGACTAGACCACGAGCGAGACCCTGCAGTGCGTGGGTGCATTTGATTACGATAGTGGGAAAAACCAAAACCACAAGGCGAGTTCCGTGGTAGCCTTAACCTACCTCCCTTCGAGGATAACAAGTATAGCAACGTTAACTGTCAAAAACGCAGGTATTGACCTTTGTCATAATCATTAGCTAGTTACTTTATTAATTAATCATTAGCTAGTTATTTTATTAATAAGTACCTAGTAATAGATGTGCTACTAAAGAATTCCATAATTTAATTTGCCATGAATGTAACATTTGCCATATGTACTAAGCGTTTTTCTCAGAAAGTTTCCAGGATTATTATGAAATGAACATAACCTCAACTACATGGCTCTGTTACAAAGCTTATTCAAATTATCCTGAAAGTTTTACCGGTTCAGTAGAAAACACTATTATGGCAATAGTGTTAATTATGACAAATGAAATTATGAATATCGAGGGCTACGGCTACTCTATGTAATAAAAAGCGCACGTGTGTGTGTATGTGTGTGCTCTCAACATTGCTAAGTTGTTTGTTCCAAGAAAATCGTAAATCGTAATCGAAAACGAAATGTCTGTCACTCGAATAAGCAAGTGCGACAGAGAAGCGGACATATCGTTTTCGGTTCGCGGTAGCACTTCAGAGGGCCTACTCCGAACTTCAAAATCGAACTTCGTGTCTGCTGTCCCCCTCACCCTCGTGTTGACACTATATGACGGAAAGGGACGGCACGATACGAAGTTCGGAGTAGGCCCTCTGTATTTGTAGATATCAATGGACGCTTCTTTTGGATTTTGAGGGTTTTTGAACTTTTATTTACTAGCTTTTGCCCGCAACTTCGTCCACGTGGAAATCGTTTATCTCGTACCTGCCCGGCTAGTTTGATAGCGTATACCGTCACGTTATATGGCCACTACAACTTAGAAAAGTTGAAAAACCCCCGACATTTTCATTTCAAAGCTCAATATCTCAAAACCATGGCTAAGAACATTCGGGATAAAATTATCTATGACACAAAAAATAAACTAAAATCGGTTCATCCGTTTGGGAGCTGCGATACTTCAGACAGACACGTTAAACTTATAACACCCCTCTTTTTGCGTCGGGGGTTAAAATTGTACTGAAACGTCACATAAAACGTGACGGTATAAGTTATCATACTAGCCGCGCTGCTCCATACAAATTTCTACCCCCCATTTCATCCCCTTAGGACAAGATTTCCGCCGGGATAAAAACTACGCTACTTTTGTCCCCAGGATCTCAAACTATCTTCATACCAAATATAATCTCAATACCTATGTTCAGCGTTTTAAGCGTGAAGAGGTAACAAACAGACAGAATTACCTGATTTTTTTGACGGCCTGTTTAGCCTAGTTGGTAGTGACACTGCCTCCGAAGCTAGAGGTCCCGGGTTCGAATCCTGGCCAGGGCGTTATGTGTGCATTTAGCACGGATATTTGGTCTTGGATGTTTTATTCTGGTAACTGAAACCAGAATTTGGTTTCGGTAACTATGTTTTTTAGTTGCATATGTGGCAACTATACAAATAGTAAACTCTACGGTTCACTTACAGTAAAAAAAAATAGTAAAGACAAATATTCATATTGCTATGGTCACTATATTATAGTGAGAATAACAATCCATATAGTAAATATTAGGATTCAATTTCGCCGTAAACAGAACGATACTATTGTAATTTGTAACTCTTACTTAACTGTTGTTGCTATAACATTTAAACATTAACACGTCTAAAATTTACACCAACTAGAATTAAATATTATCCACTACTAAATGAATTGTAATAATTACTAAATACTTTGTAATAATTACGTAAAGTTGTTTGGCTGTACAGTAAAAATTGTTAGGATAACAAAATTTCGTTTACTAAACATTCTGGTAGTATAGTTGTAATTTTTTTCCGTGTAGGTATGTATTTAAGTATGTATTTATCTCTATAAGTATGTATATCGTCGTCTAGTACCCATAGTACAAGCTTTGCTTAGTTTGGGACTAAGTCGATTTGTGTAAGATTGTCCCCCAATATATTTATTATTTATTTCGCATTTATAATACCTAAATGAATTAGAATGTTGGATTCATAATTATGCAAAAACAAGAACCTACCTATGTAAATCGAGAATTTTGGTAGCAGAAGTGCAATGATACTTCAAATCATGGTAAGCTTTTTCAAAATAAACAAATATTCTTCTTTTTGTAGTCGACTGTACATCGAGTACCTAGGTTGTTTCACTATGGGACCTATGACCAATTACACGAATAATATTTTATCACAATACTTGGGTGTCGATGTTATCGTGGTTTGCAAAATTTTGCTTCAATAAGTATTCATCAATATTCACATGATATGAATGTATCGCGTGATAATAATAACTGTGTAAAAGGCGCCTATGAATACTACTTACACCACTTCTTTAACCTATCTACCTTGTTTCAGGTCAAAATGGTCACTTTTAAACGCCGCATGTAGAGTCTGAATATGATCAAGCATTGTAATGCAGTGTCGGCGACTCGGGTAGTAACAAAATAAATGCATATTTTAATGAATGAATCCGGCTGCGGCTGTCTGCCTCGCGTTCACTTTATAGTTCGTGACTTAACACTGCCACAGAGTAACCAATTAGGGCAGACAGCTGAACAGCTCTCTGTACATTAAGGCTAAATGGTAATGAAGAGTGCCCTAATAATAGTTTCAAAACAAGAAAAGGATGCAATATGAGAATTAATGTCAAAATTGTTAGGGCTAATATCGGAATAAACTCTATTCTGGTTTCGTGGGTGACACTACTAGACAATTGGTAGACGTCATAAGAATTCGAGAATAAAGTAATAACGTCAATGAGGCGACTTTGAAAATAGGGGTGACTTTGGAAATTAAATGTTAATTATAGCGGAATTCTAATGGGGAATGCCTGAAAATTTTAAAAATCC
Source organism: Notocelia uddmanniana (assembly GCA_905163555.1). Classification (NCBI taxonomy): domain Eukaryota; kingdom Metazoa; phylum Arthropoda; class Insecta; order Lepidoptera; family Tortricidae; genus Notocelia; species Notocelia uddmanniana. The sequence continues at coordinate 13,241,707 of LR991065.1, forward strand.
TTGATTATTTTTCTAATGGTAGAAATAACCGTTGCCATTAACAGAAAAAAGTTTCTGATTTTTCGGTTGCGCCATATATTTTATAAAAATACAAACATTTTATATCACCTCGCGTTTGCCCCGTATCAGATTACTAAGACATTTCTAAGTCCGTCAAATATTAAAAAAATAACGCCTGCTTGAATTTTTATTAAATATATGGCGCAACTGAAAAATCTGAAACTTTTTTCCGTTAAGGGCGACGGTTATTCCTAACATTAGAAAAATAATCAAGGACTTTTAAAATTTTCAGACATTCCCCATTAGAATTCCGCTATAATTAACATTTAATTTCCAAAGTCACCCCTATTTTTAATAAATATATGGCGCAACTGAAAAATCTGAAACTTTTTTCCGTTAAGGGCGACGGTTATTCCTACCATTAGAAAAATAATCAAGGACTTTCAAATTTTTCAGACATTCCCTATTGTTTTCTTAAAAAGATCTGGTGAAAGTTCCTTATATTTAAGTCTCTCCAAATATGTATCGAGTTTCTGAAGGATTAAGTATATTATTATCTGCAGCCCAGCTGGCACGACAGGTTTCGCGCTCATGTTTTATATGACGTTTTAGTACATTTCGGCCGTAAAATGGGACATAGAACCCATCGCGCTAGCTGGGCTGATGGGAGATCTTATGATGTGCTAAGCTCTCAAAAAGGTTTTGGGATGTCGGGATGTTGTGAAATCCTTTGCAAATATGTGTCGTGGCCACGCATGACTTGCTCCCTGCTCCATATCGCGTGGGCATATAGGTCAATGCGTCATGATGATTATTCCAAACGATTGCGGACGTAGGCAAGTATACAGATTAATAGGTAAATAAGCCACGTTCCAGTGCAATTATACCATGCCAAGCGCTACACTTCTTTTTGGCTGGCATTTGCGTTGGTTAACCACTATAGTTTGGTGCTTGAGACTATATCTCCCTCAATAATTGCATAATCTTCTTTAATTATTTTTCTCAATTCAACAAAGCTAAGTGGGACGTCTAAGAAGACTGATACGGATAGCTTGAAACAGTCGATATCGGCAGCTTTAAGCTGTCCGTTACAGTATGAGATTCAGCCTCTCGGAGAGGACGGGAGCCGATCCTGCGGTGAAGAGATAATATATGAGCCAGCCCAGTGGACCTCCAGATCATGGAACTATTACGTACTAGCGTATACGTTAGTACTTTATACCTCAATGCTCCAGATTCTCCAAAGAGTAGTAGCGCTCTGTTAGCTACCTTATAGATACCGCTACACTAAAGGAGCGCTCCAATATCCTGATGGGTCAGGGTAATATGTTATCATAAAGTGCTACAGAAAAGACTGCCTATTTCTTGAGTCAAAGGTCAAGAACCTCTTTAGATCACAAAGTTAGCGTAGTATATATATAATCAGAAATGACAAGTTTAGTTTATTGAACTGTAGTTATTTACAATGTACTTATATGACTTACAGAGACAACTTAGCGCGTCTGTTGATCCTCGGTTATCTTTGCAGGCCCCGAAGGCGACGGCGGCGTGGTATGCGGCCCGCTTTCCCAGAACTCCTCTCTCTTGCCTCGCTATGTCGGGACTCGGGATATAGCTACATATATTTATACTGGCCTGGACGCCTTGAACGAACTTATTTTACTTCATTCCAGCGAGGCCACAGGGCTGGCCGCTCTGCGCCGACAAACAAAGAAGATTTCAAAATATAAAATGATGGTTAGTTAGGTATGTGGTAATTATTTTAAGTAGAAGGGTTAATTAAAATACAAAACGCGAAAGATCTGAGGTACTTTATATAAGTACATAGTCTGCGCGAATCGTTTAAATAAAAATATGGGATGCGTATTGCGCATTTGCGCATTGAGGATCCCCTTGAAAAGCAAAGGTACCTGCCATATACCTAATACCCCGCCAACAATTAAATTATTAAAACCATTCCAAATAAGTACGCCTTCGGTTGCCTTTGTCAGTTAAATTACTAGCTCAATAACTCGATATAACATTGAATACATAGTTAAGATTGGTTTCGCCGCGCAATGGCGTTCGATTCGATTTCCACATCTTCCCAACCGTGCGATCGACTACAATACTCTATTTTTTCCCATCGAAATCCGTTACATTCCATTGCATGGAGCTCGAGTTGGGCACGAAACCATCTCGTTGAGATTTCGAAATTCCAAGAAAGGCAAAGCCTTATAAATTATCTCAAAAGTGCCGACGCGGCGCGGCCAGAACGTTTTTTTACACCACAGGTAGGCTCGCTGGCGCTAAGAAGGGAATGGAATTTATAACCCGCCCTATGTTACTTGATACTTGCTATAGTTTAGTTCAAACTTAGACCTGGATTATTATGTACATAAAGATTACACATTTTATTGAAGCAGAATCAATAAGTATGTAACCATTCAACTAGTATTTTTTTTAAAGTTTGTTTATATGTACGTAGATATTATTTAGTAATTAGTATAGTTTTAAGCTTTCCAAATAATTGTAACATATGTAAGGTAACTATTATACATATATGGTTGTGATATATCGTAGATAGGTATTCATTTTATGCATATTATTACCAAAAAATGGAAGGCTGTTTAGCTTTCTCAAAAAGGCCACCTTTTGCAAGCCTCACTGGCAGAATTATTTAAGTTCATTTATTTTATTAAAAACATACAGAGTATTATCTTTATGTTAGGATTATAATAGCACGTTACCAAGTACCTAGTTGTCGTACGTGACATTCCAGCAAAAAGCAGGATTACTATCAAAATATTTCGAATCCCACGGCAATGCGTATAAAAAACGTTAGTGGGATGCGATTCTTAGAAAATGGCACTCTTGAAAGTGTCGAAGATGTTCTCGGGATTCTGCAGCCCTGAAGGTCGAAGTGTGCTGTTTAAAGATGGTGGTATTGTGCGTGGCGGCGGTGTGGCGCCTTGTTCGGCGCGCCGGGCGCGCGGCGCTCCCCATTTGGCAGTAACTAAGCGTTTATCGCGATCCAGCATCCCTTTGGTATGACAACACGACTCCAATTGTTCAAATGATAACTGCGCAGCTTGTTAAAATTCTATTCATGCGTTTTCCAGGTAAGGTCTCTAAAGCTCAGCTTCTCAATTAGCATAAACTGGAAGTCTTCGGGCAATGGTCCTATTAAAGAGATTACTTCCAGTAAACCCAAAGCGATTTTAACTGTTGTAACATCACATAAAGCATCTGTTAGACATTAAACGCGACATAGATCACTCGAACTATGAAACAACGGCTCTTTGGTCGGCAGTGTCGCTGCAATCTGGTTTCTGTTCTAGTTGGGAGTGGGTTGGTATTCTAGGCGAAGGGATCGCGAACGGATGGTGTGCTTTGGAATTTGGGGCAAGTCGCTGACTCAACGCCGGCCAATCCCTTCCCTCTGTATAATCTCGATAGAGTCTGCGGCTATGTACGCGGATGTGAACGGCAAGGCAACTTAGTGTTCTTTACCTACCTAGGTTCCTTTGTACTTGAAGATAATCGAGTGGAGCAAGTTTTTTTACCTTACTGTATGCTTTGTTCCCACACCAGTACTTAGCTACCTACCTACTCTGTAGAAAATAATATTCTAGAAAATAAATGACACTACTACTTGAACCCATAATTTCATTCTCGCGCGGGCTTAACCCGAATTAAAGTTGATTGAGAAGCGTATTGGCACAGTATAATATTAGCAGTAACCAATCTCCGGCACTTTAGGCTAGTGGTAAAGCGCGTTCATTTTTACGCAGAAAGGGACACAAATAAAAAACCGACCAAGTGCGTGTCGGATCACGCACAAAGATACGTACCGACATCAACTAGTCCACATTTCTAACCACTATACAATACATTGAATCAAAAAGGTCGTATCTTCATATGGAACTCACTGCACTTACGTCTTATCTTACTATACTAACTTAACTCTTTTTGTTTGGGCAAGACAGTTTTTGAGCGATAACTCCAAAACCGTTAGACTTATCTTATTCAAACCAAAAATCGTTGTGAGTATTTATAAAAAAATAAATCGAGATGGTATAACCAGCTCGATTTTTTTCAGACTGTAGGTACTTTGGAAATCAGAAGGGGTTCACTTTTTACAACTTTGACAGCTAATATCTCACCAACAGTTGACTTACATGGGAAAGTTTTTTAGAAACCTCTTTCATTTTAAAAGGCTATGGATATCCCACATGCATATGTGTATTGAATTGTTTTAACCCCCGATTACATGTATGGATTGCCCCCCCACCCCCTAATTTAATATTTTTTCGTTATTTCATATCAGTTTACTATAGCGGTTATAGAATATAGATAAGTACACCTTATTACCAAATTTCATAATTGCAGTGCTTATAGTCTCCGAGTAAATCGTCTGATATACGAACGGACGGATGGTCAGACGAACAGACACGATGAAATTAAAAGGGTCCCGTTTTGCCATTTTGGCTACGGAAACTTAAGAATGAATACAATTTAACACTATTTTTGCCCAATAATGTGGGTGTCTGGAGCGGAGCGTTTCTTATTGTTTGAACTAAAAATCGTAGCTCGAAGAATCTGCAAAAGGATCGTAGGAAAGGGGTGTTATTCACAAACCGACTCGCCCTCACCATTCACCTCCCATCTCACCCGTTTTTTTATGGAAACTGTCAAAATTTGACAACTGACATTTGACAGTTTCCAAATAAAAACGGGTGAGGTGACAAGTGAGGACGACTTGGTTTGTAAATAAGAGGGAATTACATATTCAGGAAACATAAAATGCCCAAACCTATACCTAACGAGAACTACTGATTGCTATAGTAATAATCGTAATACCGTGGATCCGGTACTACTAACTTAGTAGGTACTAAAAGATGAACCAGTGATTATGTCTAGGTACTTTTAGCTAAAAATGATTAGCTGTAGGCTCAGCCACCCCTATATGGAAGTCATTACGGGAATTGGGCCTACCTATTATAATTTGGATCCACCTGGGATATTCAGATCGCGTCGCCTCGATCTTACATTACCAAAAGACCTATATAAAGAGTCAGTATTATATTTCTAACATTGAGAAGGCAAACGTTAAGTTAGATAAAAGTGTTCCTATCTGACCCGGGTATGTCCTAAAACTACGACCAAGACCACCAAGAGATGGGCAGCAGCATCCTTTTAGTGCGGTGGAGATACTGTGATCGCCAACTCGTATGTCAAACGTGGCGTTTATGGCATTTACCCCCATGAAATTTGGGGAGACCTATGTCCAATAGTGGACGTCCTTCGGCTGATATCTGTTTCCTATCTGTTCGGTTCCTATCTGTTTGGATAGGATATTTAAACGAATTTCTAAAAATCTGTTGTAAATCTCCATAGTGATTTCCTAGGTATTTCATCATAATATTGAGACAAAAAACACAACAATAAGATGACGAGCTGCGAGAAACCCATTGTTAAAGCCTTCGCAAGGCTATTAAAATAAAAACACCTTTACTTACCATAGCCAGTCAGTCGTTAAAGAAATAACTACGCAGATAATTGCAAACAGAGGTTTAACTTTAGTGTGTACGTACCTACTAGGTACGTAAAACTACACTTGGGTGCAAATAACCATTATTTTGCTACAAGCAATGTCATTCTAATTCCATTTTAGTATCAGTGCGTTACTCTCATGACTCTCATCCACCGTTGATTGTACACTACCGTGACACTACTGCAAAAGGACGTAGATGAATAGAGAAGATTTACTAACGTGTCCAGCAGTGTCAGTCGTGTACGAGCGATTGGGGTAACTTTAGGAAAAGTTGGGACAACTTTGATACAAAAACTGCAATAATCTTCTTTTGAACTTGATCCATTTAGGTAAACGATACCTGTATACCTAGGTAGTATAACTTGGTACCAATATTGCAAAAATACAATGTTACATTGACGCAAGATGTGAATGATAAAGTCACCTCTAATTTCTCCTAATATCTAAATATGTTATCTAAGTCACCCCATTCGACGTTAAATGCGCAGCCAGTCAGCCCATTCCATGGCACGGGACGCTCCTGTGCGGCGGTCTGCCGATAGTTCTGACGAGCTATAAGTTGTTCGATGCTTTATGATATAGCTAGATAGTGTCCAAGGCCCACTTACGCTATGCAGGGCTTTCTGGACGCATTTCAGGATTAGTAGGTCTTCGACTTTCGACCACCATTACGGTATAGTCATTGTCACATGATTTTGATTCATTGTGAATTTCTACGATTTGTTTATGCACGAGTACAAAGGGGTTCCAAAATAATACATCTGATACTCGCAAAAACAACACACTGCAGTGACAAACGCTCTGCGTGGATCACGGGATATCTCACTATGAACTCGATCATTGAGTGTACTTCATTATTGAGGGGGAAAACTTAAAAGCGCGATTCAGTAATCAACGCGGAAGGTAAAATGATATATAGCGGCAAATTTAAGTACAGTGTAGCAAATAGTTTATCAACGTTGCGACTATCTAATAGAGCAGCTAGTTAGTACCAAGGTAATTCCTTCACTTTTCTTTGGAACTTCTTCCTCGAATATGAAGGATAACTTCATCGCGTGTTTTACCGCGTCTTTATGGGTAGTTAACCTATTTGCCCCCTTTACACATGAAAATTAAGGAAAAATAGTATTATTCAAGGTTTTTTTTCCAATGACTTAACTTTGTGGTATAGTGATTTATAAATTCTTTACACATTCACCACTGACGCAAATGGCCGCTTTTGACCGTGGAAGTTTCATTGCCTATTAAGAGAAATCAGTTGACTTTCCTTCAGGTTCAGGTCAGTTATTAATTACTAATAACGCGTAGTTTGTTTCAAATTTTCATCGTTGTAAATAGCGGAAACGTGGATACTGGATACGTAAACCGTCGAACGCCGCTCTATAGGAATGCCTCTAGAGGGACCCACAGGGCTCAGTGTTGCCCAGTTCAGACTTTTGGAATTGTAATTTGTAGCTTCGGTCCCAGCCAATTCCGGTTGCATTGCAGCGGTTGCTTAGGTAGTATTCGTCCACGCTAAGTCTGCATTGAAATAATTTGGCAGCACCACCTCAAACGTCACATTTATAAATAAATATGACGTACAATTCACAGTGTTGTCAAATTATTTGTTACAGAGTTTTTTTTAATGGGATTGCTCTTGGCCAGCATCTAGCCAGGGAGCAAAGAGTTAGCATGGGCGGACTCTATACCTAAGCTACGGGAACTACCTGGGTCGCCCTTATGGGCGCTCGTGTGACTCCACTACGTCCCAAACTTTTTTTTTCATCTGCAAACATGCACTTGGTGACTCCTAACACTGTGTCCACAACGAAGGTTCATACACATACCTACTCCCCGTGAAAAATGGTTGATTGGTAGAGAATGTTTTATGGAATTAAGTCCGCCTTTTGTACTATAAGGGTTTTTCGTGACGTTCATTTCAATTTTCACGAAAATTTACGTTCAGGATCTCCAGGCATGGAAGGGTCGAAATGGGACGACCAAGGCGACGAGTGTATCTTGATTATATCTATACGATACTAAGAAGAGGCCAGGTCCGAAGTACCCACAACCGACAAGCTTGTACTTATGTAAGAAACAACTACGTAAGGACAGTAGTGTTTATCAAAGAAGATATACAAGTAACGTAAACGTGATACTACATATGCATATGCATCCAAATATTTTTTGGGCGCATCGAGGGCTCAATATTAGGTACCTACATCACTTAAGTAAATGTGTCTTTTTTGGATACTTATACCTTTGTTCAGGATGGGACAGAGAAGGAAGAAGGCAGGTAGGTATACCTCAATACATTTAAGTATACCTACTTATACACCCACCTTCAACTGAGTGATATAACGAACAAGTTTTTAATTTTTAAACAGGTCTTTGATTCCCATGGCGAATTTAGCTGCGCAATTTTAGCAGATTTTAGTCATCGCGAAAAAACAAGAAACTTGGAGGTCGAACGCCTACCTTGAAATTAGAAGTGCCAAAATTTTGGGATGACGTCAGCTTTGATCTTTAATTCCACACACGTTTTGTTGCAACTGCTTTGACATTGCGGGCTCAATAAGAGCGAAGCGTAATAAGGCAAGTACTATGGAGGTATTGTAACATGTCACTATGGGAATAGTCACATTGTAGTCCGAGGATATTAAGATTTAGTAAGACGCAAACAAAAACGGTCACGTCTTGCTGGCGGTGGCGATTGTCGACTGTTTTTAGTCTCAATCTCAGTTTTGTAATGTAAGCTGAAGAATATAAGGTTGATAATTGAAGAATACGAAATTTGGAGGCTGAAGAAGTAGGTACTTTGAAAACAATGTTTCCACGCGGTCAATGTCTCCGTGAAGAACATACAATAATAATACCCGTTGCAAATGTACAGTCAGCAAAATTATAGTTAGCTGATGCGCACCGTTGCATGCAATGCGCAACTTGCTGGATGTATGTGAACCTGTAGGAAAAGATAGGAAAATAATAGGAAATCAAAGTGGTCGTCATATGTTTATGATGTGTTCCCCCATCGTAAACATATGACGACCACTTTGGCCTAGCTAACTCTGCATACGAAGCCGGTGGTCCTGTGTTCGAATCGCGTTTATTTGTGTGATGAGCACGAATAATCGTTCCTGAGTTTTGTTTGTATGTTTTCTGTGTTTTTTATTTTAAATAATGTAGCTATGTAGTAAAGCTTTGTTTTTTGGGACTAGATCGATTTGTGTAAGATTGTCCCCAAATATTTATTTACAATATTTATGTATTTTCGACTTTATCTCTAAGGAATAAAGTTCTCAAATTAATTACATACATGTTTATAAGACTAATTTAATTTTATGACCGCTTAGAACGCAAAACGTTCCTAACGTTGCCATGCCAAGAGGTCATATAGCCAAAATCTATTCAACCCACGTCACTGTCCAAAAATAAATAGACACTAATTTTTGTTTTTCGCTGCCATGACTAATACAATTTTGGGTCGGTCAAACGCTACCTAAACGGAAAACCTGCTTTTTTAAACGACGCCATAAATCAAAACCAATATTTAATTTTATGCCAGTGTTAAAAAAAACACTAAAACATTGATAACTTAGTATAAACATAGTGATTAACTTAGAAAGATTTATCGTTTGCGATAATTATATAGGCACTCATTACCCTACGGACGCACTACGTACAAAAGCTATTATTTATTTGCGCACAAACACTTTTCCTTTCTATTTGTCAGATGTGTCGTCTTCCTTATTTACTCTACAAATAGGGAACCAAAGACTTATTTACTGCTCAGTTAATTGATTTCTTTATGGAGTACCAGATTACTATGTCAAATAAAATATTTATTATCAAAAGTCGCATTTTCCCTTTGATATTTTAATGAAAACGAGAAAGCTAGAATACTGAGCACCAACTTACCATCGATCAACGTTCGACAGTTACAGCGGCCCATAGAAACTTGCCAAACGATTTACGACTAGTGGCTCTGTGAGCTGTATACCTCGCAAGAAAAAAATGTTTTTATTTCCAAATTACAAAATTTCCGAAAAAAATCTATACATATAATTATCGAACCTGCTCACAAAATTTCACGAGAATGGGTTGAGAAATGCGACCTGTAGAGGAGAACATCCGGACAGACAGACGACCGACAGACATACGAAAGAATTTACGGAGACGGAGACGTTTCAGCTTTGACAAAAATTCTTTCGCTTCGCTCGCTTGGTCAATTACAGACGGTTTGGTGCAACCCACCCTAAGCTTGTCTTTCCACCAGAGATGTGCTGTGCTGCTAATAGCTGCCAGCTGTGCAGCGAGGATGTGGAAGCTACGCTACGAAAACCAATTTCGATCAGTGGACAAATTAATATGATTCCTAGCTCCAAATGACCTTCAATCTGTAACTCACCGTTTTTTCGCGTTTTATGGCTTATGAGCTTATCGTATTGGCAACAACGAGGTTTACCAAAATGGGATCTCATTATTCACTTCAATAGTCACCGTCTTCGAGATATACGAGTATGTAAGACATCAACCATTGGCAGTTTTAGGCCAAAACACTTTTTGGATTCGCCGTGAAAATTTAGTTAAAAATAAAAATCCCTCTAACGTTGTTAGAGACATCAATATGTAGATTTCATATATACAAGTGCATAAACAACAATGGGGCTTAATTGGACCATATTTTAATAAATCATAAAAAAAATATTTAAGTATTCATTTTCTCGAAATTTGGCTCTTGCAGATGTAGTGTAGATAAAGGATTGAAGAAACGATAACCGCTTCTAAGATAAATATATCATATATCTATTGATTTCACGGAGGAATATCAACTAAAATTCCTGAAAAAACGATTAATACTGATGCAGCGCAAGGATCCCCTTAATTTTATTTTCTAGAATTTAAAACTTGGCATTTGGGGTTTTCTTTGTATAAATAAATACAGCACGTGTCTGTTACCAACATCACACCATCGTAACATTATATTATTATAACTTTAAGGATGTAGACGTACGAGTATTATTAAATACTGAAACCAGTGATTTCACTTCAGTAGAGTAGGCGTGCACGTATGCTTGGCAAGGATCTTGTTTCACAGCCGTTGCACAATGGACATTGTCTACCAACAGCACCGACATCGGAGTAGCGGGGAATCACACTATTCATGCAGACCCATTGTCCACAAGAATGCAAACACATGTGTTCATTCCGCGCATTATGTAAACAGGGGCTTGATAGCTAGATGAAATAGGTATGTGCTGTTGGAACTTGACACGTTCCATGCGCATGATAACCGAATGCATATGGATGCCAAATAACGCTCCGCCTTCAGATCATTGAGCGCACAGCGGCCTTATACTTGCCACCAGTAACATAGAACTATACAGGCTGATTTTGGGGTCGTGATCGGGAATGACTGTACATGGTCAAGAACTCAAAGTAGACAACATCACAGTCGTCAGTCGGTATGAAGGTGTATAACTCAAATAATTCCCTTTTTTTAAAATTTTAATGTGAAATAATAGTATTTCGTACAACTATTTTGCTCAAATGATCCCCTACCCCACTTTCAACTCTCCATACTATCCGTCAAAGAGAGTAGGGTAACCATGTTTTATTGTGATTTCGTCATCAAAATAAATTAAAAATGAAATGCGTTTGTTTCGTGTCACATTTTTTTAAATGGCTAAAACAGTTACCAAGTCTGAAAACTGATTCTTAATTCACCACGCCGAAATCACCCTGTATATTCTAGGGAATCAAAAGTCATTTTATGGTCTCTTGGCGGTTGGGATAGGTAGACTTACTTGTTTAAGCAAGATTGTGCCTTACCTTTCCAAGAACCCAAAATACCTTTTACGTACCTACTCTTTTTACTTCTTTGTCCAGGGGAGTCAAGAAACAGTTGTTTATTTTTAGGTAAGTATACCTATGTAATTCGTGACTCTATATAAGCTGTCGTTACGTAATTCATTTCGTAATGCTATCGTACCAACATCAGCGCTGTAAGTATACGTTTACCGGTTAATACGTAATCGATCTTAGTGACGTAAGTTTCCGTGAAAATGAAGAAATGTACAGCATGATCTCGTTTATGTCCGGTAAAACGTATTTGACCCTCTCGCACTTTAGTCACTTAATAGTATAGTCTAGCAATAAAGAGTAGAAATTAAAAAGTGGCAACACTGTAGTGTCGTCCCTTTTTTCCTAGATTGATTTGAAAGGGATGACACTACAGTGTTGCCACTTTTTAACTTCTAGGTACTCTTTTTTGCCAGACTATAAAGCTCGAAACGCACAGAGCGGGCGCGGCGCGGCGCGGAGCGGAGGCGGTTTAGTATTTTTGATCTTTCCGAAACTGTCGACTGTCGATAGTGTCGATTACTGCTTCATATGTCACACACTCCGCCTCCGCTCCGCTATCCCGCGCGGTTTTTTGGTGCGACGTCCCCCGAATCGCGTTCGCTTTACCGAAAAACCGCCTCCGCCCCGCAACGCCGCTGCGCCGCGCTCTGTGCATTTCAAGCGGGATAAAGCTTTATGTGGAGTCTGGTACAGTCTATGATGCGCTAGTCTGTGATGTCGCGTCTATCTCACTAGTCATTCAGGTACGTTTGTTCGTTGGAACCGTCTTCGGGTAAAGGTGGAATCGTTATTTTTTGTATAAGAACGTGAAAGTGTCAGCGAGTAGGAAGTAGACCCGAAGCGCATGTCGCATCGCATGATACAGCATGCATTTGTTATTTTCTATATAAACACTACTATGACGCCATTAAGAGAAGGCATGTGCCCGGCAGTGGGACGTATTTATTGACGCTGGAGATGAACACTATGACAACTGCCGGTTGTTTTATCTTTCTTACTTATACGTTCACGCGACCATAATAAATAGCACAAACCAGGGGGGAGGTGTTTTAATAATAATAATAATAAGGTCGCGGCTTCTTAAATGCCAAAGACCTCCACAACCGCGAAGTGTGCAGTCTCAGGGATTACTTCCTAAACAGTGAGTGTGGGATGCATCGTGACGTAGTGGCAGTAGACGCATCTTTCACCCCGCTCTCCATGGCAAACGAGAACTGGCGCAGACTTAAAGTACTAAGCACCGAGGACCGCAGGGCGGTAAGGAAGAGTAAGGAGCTACATGGGCGGTTCTACAAGGCTCTTACGGGGCCCGACGTAGACCTGCTCGCGTCGGTGAACTGGTTACGTTTCGGGGATCTCTTTGCGGAAACCGAAGGTTTTGTCTGTGCAATTGCGGACGAAGTTATCATGACGAACAACTACCGGAAATATATCCTGAAGGACGGTACGGTCGACATTTGTCGGGCATGCCGCCGTCCCGGAGAGTCGCTCAGGCATATCATTTCCGGTTGTGGTTATCTTGCTAACGGCGAGTACTTGCACAGACATAACTTGGTAGCCAAGATTATTCACCAGCAGCTCTTCTGTGCGGTCTTGTGGACTTCGAAGTGCCGTACTATAAGTACACACCTGCGCCAGTTCTCGAAAATGGTCGTGCCACGCTCTATTGGGATCGATCTGTCATCACGGACAGGACTATTATAGCCAACAAACCTGATATCGTGCTGACAGATCGATTGAAGCGCCAGGCAGTGCTCGTCGACATCACCATCCCCCATGATGAGAACCTCGTGAAGGCCGAGAAGGACAAGGTTAGTAAGTACCTAGACCTGGCACACGAGGTAACCGCTATGTGGGATGTTGATTCGACGATCATTGTCCCGATAGTCGTCTCTGCGAACGGTCTAATTGCGAAGAGTCTCGACCAACATCTTAAGAGACTCTCGCTAGATGGCTGGGTCAAGGGTCAGATGCAGAAGGCGGTACTCTTGGACACGGCGCGGATAGTCAGGAGGTTCCTCTCTCTGTCGCCCTAACCACCGGTAGCTTAGGCCCCGCCTCGCTGCCGGCGGCACTCTAGGTTAGGTTTTTTATAATGCTTTTATATTTTGTATGTATATTTTTATATTTTACATTTGATAAATTTATTGTAAAAAACCTAACATGTGAAAAAGAATAAATAAGGAGAATAATAATAATAATAAACATTTATTGCAACCATGTACTTAAGCTAAGATACAATGGACCCAGGAAGGGTGTAGCAACAATTATGTAATATATAACTAGGTACAATATCTTACCTAATTTCGTTCTAACAACAACATTTATGATTATGACTGTTAACATATTATTAAATTATTATACGAGTACATTCTTATCTTCCATGAAGTCAGTTATGGAATAATAACATTTTTTAATCAATTTTGATTTTAGACTATTCATGAAAGAAGAGTCCGTAGGTAAAGTTTTTATGTGGGTGGGTATTTTATTATATATTTTTATTGCTCTATAATATGGTCCATTTTTATATATTTCTAATTTAGGTTCTGGAAGTTCCAGGTTGTGACAGCGACGAGTGTTTTGGTTAAATTTAAATAGGTGAAGGTTTTTACGGACGAAAATTGCAGTTTCTAATATATATAGTGAAGCGAGAGTTAGCAAATTCAGGTTTCTAAAATGGGGCCTGCAGCTATGAGGTTGGTGGATGTTGGCTAGGATTCGGATGCACTTCTTTTGCATGACAAATATCTGGTGGATGTCAGTGCTGTGACCCCACAACTGGAGACCATAGCGCATCCAGGCGACCGCCTGCGAGTGGTACGCTGCCAGGGCGCACTCTTTACCCGTATTTGCTTTCAACATGCTAAGTGCAAAACGAAACGAGATAATCTATTTTTTATTTTTTCAAGGTGTGCTTTCCAGTTTAAATTACAATCTAATGTTAGGCCTAACAGAGTACAGTCGGTTGCTTCTTGTACACCTAGATTATATGATATAGTGCTTAGGTTAAGAGGTTGTTTTTGCCTCGGTCGGAATTGTATTATTTTGGTTTTATTGTTATTTATAATGAGGTTATGGTCTCGTAACCAGCGCGTTATTGAGTTAAATGTTCTCTGTATGTGTGTGTTACTCTGGTCATCTTTTGGACATTGGAATAAGAGAGATACGTCGTCAGCAAACATTATTATTTTATGGGGTGTGATTTTCGGAAGGTCGTTTATGTAGATGAGAAACAGTACGCATCCTAAAACACTGCCCTGTGGTATTGAACTATCGATCATTTATTTCAACATACTGCTGTCGCGATGTTAGATATGATCTCATCCAATTCAGAGCTTTCCCGCGAATACCTATTGCACTTAATTTATGTAATAAAATAGAATGTGAGACTCTGTCATAGGCTTTCGACATATCTAACTTTCTCGTTATGCTTAGACTGCGTTCGACCTCTTGGACCCTCGTTGGACCTATTAGGTCTTCTGCACTGCACTAGTCTATAATGCACTATCATAAATCTTTATCTCTTACTAACATGTACTTGTGCAAAAGAGAAACATATGTTTTACGCTTAGGTTTCACGGCCTTATCAATCAACAGCATGGTATAGGAACTACTAGCGCATAACTTTTTTTTAGGTTTCTTATTTATATTATATAACCTGTAACAGACTTAATTCACCAGTTATATATCTAATTAAAAACGAGTAGGTACCTTGTTAGCAATATGGTTTATTTCCTTAAACCCCAGGTGGCGGTGTCAGTATACTTTCATGAGGTATCACCTCCTTGTGGTTGGCCACGGCCGAGTGGAAGTGGCTGAGAGGTTTCTCACTACAGTCCCAATCACGATAAAAAGTCACGTACACAGGAGGAACTAAGGAGCCCAGCGAGAGGAGAACAAATATGAGTATGTACAGAATGTTTCCTCGGTGGTTCATCTGAAAGAGAAAGTCTAGGTATGCCATAATGAGACTGTTTTCTCTTTAATTGTAGACTTCTCCAAATGTGTCTTAATCGTGAATATAGCGAAAAATCTAGTTGGTCGCGACTTAATTACCTATGGTAGTAAAAACATAGCCTTCTAGTTATTGTAGCTTGTAGTAAAATTACTTTTTTGTTACACACACCTTTTTTAGGGTTCCGTAGCCAAAATGGCGAAAACGGAACCCTTATAGTTGTTTCGGAAGGAGGATACTTTGGAGCTTATACCAATAGATATAAAATTTGGCTTGGAAGTATATAAGGTGCTTCCAAATTAGATGCCAATACTTTCAGAGCTGATAGGACTCGTCCTTAGAAGTAGACTGTGCCACGTAATAACACCCTGTTAATGAGATAATCAGTATATGGGGGGACAATCTTACACAAATCGACCTAGTCCCAAACTAAGCAAAGCTTGTACTATGGCTACTAGACGACGATATACGTACTTATATAGATAAATACATACTTAAATACCCCAAGAACAAATATCCGTGAAAAATGCACAAATA
Source organism: Notocelia uddmanniana (assembly GCA_905163555.1). Classification (NCBI taxonomy): domain Eukaryota; kingdom Metazoa; phylum Arthropoda; class Insecta; order Lepidoptera; family Tortricidae; genus Notocelia; species Notocelia uddmanniana. Next base: position 13,257,582 of record LR991065.1, read on the forward strand.
AATGCTCTGGCCGGGATTCGAACCCGGGACCTCTAGCTTCGGAGGCAGAGTCACTACCAACTAGGCTAAACAGGCCGTCAAAGGGATTTCTTTGATTGTCGTATGAAACCTCTTTACTGTCACTTAACTGGCCACTTCAACTAGCAACCAATGTGTAGCTCACTTGACAGAAAGTGATAACCACATTCTCAGCGAAATACAAAGGTGATTATGTTTGGGCAAAATTTTAATTTATTTATTTTGTTCAGAAAATGAAAATAAATATTTCATATTATACAAAGTTTTATTAATTCCTATTTAAAGTAAATTATTTTGATGTAATGAAATATGTCTTAAAGTATTGGCATCTAATTTGGAAGCACCTTATATTAGAGATCAGGCATGGTTGTTATGTAGCAAAATTAAGACTATTTAGTGCTATAGGTTTGAGGAATAGTAGAATTTTATCATCCATAGATGACTTACTTACCTACTTATAATTGATAGGTAAGTAACTTCGTTCCGCAGTATATTCTGCAGGTAAGGTCTGTTTGTTTGCCTTGGCTTTCGCAAGTTGGTCGGTGAGCAAGCGGATAGAAAGCGCCGGCGACCTCACTTTCACTACGGGCAGAATCAGAATAGTCACACACACACACACACTTATTCGCTCGTCTACGATGACAAAAATGAGGGTAATATACTTTTGCCTTTTTTATTAAAACAATTGAAGGCGTTAATTGGCACAACGTGTGTAAATATGTTTACAGTACATATGGTGATATTACCGCACGAGTGCGGTAATCAGCAGATTACGTGCATATGTCGAAACTTTAAAGAGCCATATGCACTGTAAAACGTTGTACGATACACGTGCGAACAGGTAATTCGCAACTCGTGTCGATTTAAAACACTTCCTTCGGTCGTGTTTCAATTTATCACCACTCGTTGCGAATTTCCTGTTCTCTGCACTTGTATCGTAATGTACTATTACAGTACATATGGTGCTACTTTACCGCACGAGTGCGGTTATCAGCAGATTACGTGCATATGTCGAAACTTTAAAGAGCCATATATACCGTAAAACGTTGTACGATACACGTGCGAATAGGTAATTCGCAACTCGTGTCAATTTAAAACACTCCCTTCGGTCGTGTTTTAATTTATCGCCACTCGTTGCGAGTCTAGACACGCGGCAGCGTGTCCAGCCAAGTTCATCCCAGGAACTGGCGGACAGCAGCCGTGTGTTATATTACACGAACCGTTTGGAGCCACTTTTAATAACTCCAAATCTAATTAACATAAAAACATGAAATTTGGTACATATATTAAGATCTTTTAGAACAACTAGAACCCCCAATTTCATAAATATAGGTTTAATAGTTATTGAGATGTTAAATTCCAAAAAACGGCATTTTTACCACTGACTGACTGACTGACTGACTAGTAATCAAAAACCTAACCCACTTCCAGATGACCTAGAAAGCTGAAATTTGGCATGCAGCGTGGTAATTACGTGTATACACCAGAAAAAATCAGAACTCAGTGATTTTATTATTATTATTATTATTTATGCTAGTTACCTCAGAACTCCGTCATTTATTAACCGATTTGGAAAATTCTTTTTTTGTTTGAAACAGTATACTTCCGGGATAGTCCCATTTTGATCGGGTCAGAATCTGATCATAGGATCCTGGGGAAATCGTGGGAACTCTACAAATATTTTAGGTGCTCCTAAAGCGGTTTGGGTATTTTGTATAGTAACTCGTGCATTCGTTCTGGGAAAGCACCATTGGATGAAGTTTGACAAAAAGTAATGATATCCCATCAAAAACATAAATGTGAAAATGGCAGCTAAGTTCACCGACAAAAGAATTGAGATCTAAAAGGGCGCCAAGTTCCGTAGAATATCTGAAAGTTGCCAGGTTTGGCACTAGATTGTTTACAGTAAAACTAATTTACTGCGGCTTAATGCATTTTGAGCTTTAACATGGCAGTTTTCTTAAATATCCAACAGCTTTTATGGTATTGTAACATACTGCATAGAAAACTGCCAAGTTAAGGCTCAAAATGCATTAGGCCGCAGTAAATTAGTAAACCAACTTTTCAGATAATCTACGGAACTTGGTGCCCTTTTAGATCTCAATTCTTTTGTCGGTGAACTTGGCTGCCATTTTCACATTTATGTTTTTGATGGGATTTCCTATTTTCTGCACTTGTATCGTAATGTATAGTACCTAATACAGATGTTGTGCAGATAGAAAATCTTGCCTGGCTTTCTTATAACAAGTTCAATATTTTTGTCTGTTGATCGGATACCAACTTATTTGTGTATGGAAGGGAAAATAAATGGGAAAAGAGGAAGGGGAAGGCCGAGGAAAAGTTATATGAACCAGATAAAGGAGGATGTGGAGGTCGTGTCGTACCAGGACGTCAAGAAACTAGCCTTGGACCGACAGAAATGGCGAGAACTGCATCAAGCTGCACCATCAAGAGCCCAGCTCTTAAGTGAATGATGATGAAGTAGTAAACAGGAGGTATAAAAAAAAACCGGCCAAGTGCGAGTCGGACTCGCGCACGAAGGGTTCCGTAAAAGAAAAAAAACGCCAACAACTACTCTGTTGTATGGGAGCCCCCTTAATTATTATTATTATTTTGATTTTAGTATTTGTTGTTGTAGCCACAATAAAAATACATAATCTGTGCAAATTTCAACTGTCTGGCCGTATTACGGTTCTTGAGATCTAGCTCGGCGAGTGGTAGCCATGAAAAAGGGCTAAAATATCACGTTTTTTGTATGGGAGCCCCCCTTAATTATGACTATTATTTTATTTTTAGTACCTATTTGTTGTTATAGCGGCAACAGAAATACACAATCTGTGAAATTTTCAACTGTCTAGCTATTACGGTTCTTGAGATACAGCCTGGTGACTGGGGTCCCGTTTTTACCCTTTGGGTACGGAACCCTAAAAATTAAAAAAAAAGGGGATGATCCTTTTTAATTTTTCGACTTCAAATTACAAAATCGTGTTTTAGAGGTGAACTGTTTGTTAGAATAACGTATATAAAATTGTCAATGACAACCAAGCTAAATTAAATTTCATTGGTTAAATTTGAATGTGGCACTTCCATATAATAAGTGTACTTCACATTGAGGGGTCGATAAGTTCAACTTCGATATCTCCAATGATTGCTACCGTCATTCATCGGACTCATTGAGTCAATTTACGCGGTGTCAATTGATTTCCAATAACCACCGACAATTGAGACGAACGAGACATGCGGGTTTCGATTGTTAACTAAACAATTGCCAAACGACAACAATGACGTCAGTAAACTCTCACAAAACAAAATACTATCGAATATCAGCGTCTTGTGAGTTGCGTCTTTCAGGTTTCTCCCTTTCCTTTACGCAGATTATGAAACTGCGGGAGGTCGGAATCTCAACATTAACAGGAAAATAATACGTAAACAAACGCTAAAAGCTTTGCCATTTCGAGTGTTTCTCTTTTTACTGTAAATAAAACCTGATACTTATTTACCAAATAAGTATAACTTACTCATTATCATTAGGGATCGCTTTCGACAAAAAGGTTTACGTTCTTGTAGAAGAATGATTGGAAACGTTTTAAAAATGCCATAGGCGATAAGATCGCATCGCCTTACTGTAACTGTCTTGTAAGAGCTAAGGATAGTGATAAAGTAAATACTTGGAAAATTACACTTTGTATAAGGCAGGATGCACGGCACAGTGGAGCGAGACGGTTGCGCGCTGAAGATCGGAACCTTACAATTGTAAAAAGTCTTAAAATACACTGAACTCCATGCCAAAATAAACCTTATAACAAACCAGGAAGATTCTAAACTTCAAAGCAGGAGCGGGAGTTGTGACGAGTTAAATATTGAAGGTTATAAAATTTCAAACGCAACGTCATCGTCTACGTTAAGTGATTCAGTTTTTTCAGAAGCAGTCCTGTTTCCATGCAATACGTTTATTAATCGCGTGTATTTCAATGGTTGTTAAGTCGTTTCGTAGTATCGGGTTTTCTGAACCGCTTCCGCCGTTCTTCCGTCTCGGGTTGCTGGCTGCGCATTCCTCCACCGGACACCGGCCCGGGAATGCCGCTCCGGCTGATGCCGTGATAGCTTAATGCACAACGCCGGCATTCTTGTTCAGATAACCGAGCCTGCCGAGATAGCCAAGGCTGTTGGAAGATGCCTTTGAAGAAGGTCGGGTCTAATCTAATGTCACACCTAGAAACATGGAAAAGCACAGTTTTAATTAAACAAAGAATTTTAAAATTAACGCATAGCATTTGACGGTGCGGAATTGGTGCGGCGTCAATTAGCTGTACCGAGTCAGAGGGCCTACTCCGAACTTCGTATCGTGCTGTCCCTTTCCTTTATATAGTGTATAACACGATAGTGAAAGGGACGGCACGACACGAAGTTCGATTTTCGAAGTTCGGAGTAGGCCCTCTGGACCCGAGTACGTCCTAAAACTACGACCAAGTGGGGTGGGCAGCAGCATCCCGAGTGCGGTGAAGATACTGCAATCAACAATCCGCATGCCAAGCGTGGCGATTATGGCATTTACTTGGCCTGATATGGTGGTGGTGGTGGATATGAAACCTGACAGGACATCGAGATGGAAGTCTCTGTCAAAAAAAATTGGTATGGTTCCAAAGAGCTCAAATACGACGGGTTTATCTTGTGTAGTTTAGGAGTTGTTATGGCCATCTGTCCCCGTAATCAGATCAGCGCGATGGTACGTATATCATAGTATTGCATTGTCACCGAACCTACGTAAGTAAGTATGCACAATTTCAGCTAAATCAGTTGAGATTAACTGCTTTAATAATCACTATAATCAGTCGCCAGATTAGACTCCAACGTATATACTTAAGTACATACAAACATTGTAAGTTTTAAGGGACTTCATACTTAAATTTTTCCACGATTTTTGACGAGTTTAGAGTTTATATTTCTCCGTCAAACAAAACTATATACGAGTATGTATTTATGGCGCAATGTTATACCTATGTTTATGTTTTTTTAAATAATAATTATTATTATTTTTCTTTTATTTTCAAAGACATGCTAGCCTAATACTTCAACTGTTTAGTTTAATTCCATGACATTGACTGTTTGATTTACTTTTATAGCCTGACCAGTAGGTATCTATTTGGACCTGGCCATGTTGCGGATTTTCAGTGGAACTAATTTTATTATAATGGTTATGATTGTTTTTGACAACACGTTGGAAGTCATTGAATGTCACCGATGTAAACAAAACGAAAAGAATTCTGCATATTTCAGAATACTGATCGATTTTGCAATCAAAATGCCCAATTATGTTCACCCCGATGCAAAACAAATCATTTTAAATACATTAAAATGGTTGCGGCAGAAAAAGAACGAAGGATTCAGCAGCATTCCAATAAACAATGTTTTGAAATTAGTTGTTGACATGACATTCATAGTGCGGTTATAATGAACTGATTAGCTTGGTACTAAATATGTACTATATTAATTATGAAATTAATATTTTTATCTCATGCGTCGTCTCGGCGTCTGTAGTGTTGCAATCAAAAATATATACAAAAATAATGTGTCGCTACCGCCATTGCCACCGACCAAAATCAAAAACTACCAAAAAAAGAAAACAAATAGACGACTTCGACAAATGTGCCATAAGGCACAAAATTCATGAATTCAATGCCGTGCGAAAGCAAGTACCAACTCACAAAACTCAAGCAGAGTTTACCGTTTTGTACCGAATTGATAAAAGATTTTGGTTTTACCGGTAGTAGGGAGTACAACTGGCCATTGCTATTGCACAGTGTGGGATTCAAATATAAAAAGTGCAGAAACCAATGGTCCATATTGAAGGAGCGGACGGATATTGCGGTTAGCGGGAAAGTAATTTAGACGAAATATAAGAAGCTAGGGACAAAAATATACCTCTCGTTTATTAAGATAATGAGACTTACATCAATTCTTCTCTTAGCCACGCAAAATGTTGGCAAAGCGAAAATGAACCAGGTGTGTCGAAATCCGTTTAAACCGGGAAACGATATATTATTGTTCATACCGGTGGACCACCGGGATTTGTTCCAAATGCACTCCTAATATATAAGAAAAAAAAGCCAATTATCATGACTCCATGAACAGGAACAATTTTAAGAAACAGGTTTTGGAGAAATTAATTCCCAATCTCAGTGAACCCACGTGTGTTATAATGGAAATAATATAATATATATAAAGAAAATAACGTTACCGTCATTGCCGTTAATGAAAAAAAGACCCAATACAAAATTTAAAAACAGTAGATGTCTAAGAAAGCCAATACAGACAGTCTCGACTATACATGACGTATGTATATTATTGCCATATAACATGCTGTTTGCAGCGACATTATCTCAGGTCCAAATAGATACTGATCAGGCTATACATATAATGATCCTTGGTTTAATAGAAGCCTAAGTCTTCTACAGTAGAAGTCGCTGCACGCCTCCCTAAGGTGTTGTAAGAGGGAACTAGTGAAGGATTTCGTGTCCGAGCTTGGTTGTTCCGATAGCTCAGAGGCTAGAGCGAATGGCCGCGTATGCCTGATGCCGCAGGTTCGAATACTGCTCGGAGCATTACATTTTTATTTTTCCCTTTAATTTGAAATTTGGAATTTCGTTACTGCTTAATATGTACAAAATTAATCCTTGGTTTCATTATTAAATTATTATAATTAATGTAATTGACAATGTATGATTAGTACAAATAAAGACATATCATATCATATCACTAACGATTATCATCGATTCTTCAATTCTTTAAGTATCTATATTTTCAAGAGCTGAATTTGGAAAACGTGAACAGATACTGACCTATTTTTTATCTGAAAAATTAACAAGTTTTTATTTTTAACATATTTTCACAAAAGTTACGTCCACAAAATTGGTTTTTTGACCTACAATTCCCAAAGTTTGCTGCCGTATATCTCGAAAACAGTCAGTTTTGAAGGAAATATAAGATGTTATTTCGGTAAACCTCGTTCTTTTTAATACGATAACCCATAAACAACACGGGAAAACGGAGAGTTAGAGAAGGTCATTGGGACATTGATAAATGGGGACCCATTAATTAAAAACTTGTAAAATAAGGATTTAAGTCTGGACGACATCAGTAAGCTCTCTGTAAGGTAAGTAAATAGAATAGAGTAGTGTCCGGCCGAAACATGTTTTTTTGCCGAAACCGAAGGTTCGGTTTTGCCTCTAGTTTCGGCCGAAACCGAAACCGAAACTTTTACTGACATGTTAAAATCGTTGAATAAAATGTCAGTAGGCCGTTCTTTTTAGCCGAATCATATGATCAATGAAACACCTATAATCCGTGTAGGTGGTATAAATTAAACAAGTTTTTTTTAAATATCACGTCAATGGCAAACAAGCGTACGGCCCGCCTGATGGTAAACGGTCACCGCAGCCTATGGACGTCTGCAACTCTAAGGGTGACACATCCGCGTTGCCGACCCTTTAAAATTTTATACACTCCTTTCTTGAAGAACCCCATACTGTAGTCCCTCGGGAAAACCTCGGCAGGGAGCTCATTCCACAACCGGAGCGTCCAAGGGAGGAAATTCCTCTGAAACCGTAGCGTACGTGACCATTTAGGTTCTAAGGTGTGAAGGTGAATGCCCTGCAGACGGCGAGCGGTGCGATGGTAGAAAGGGGCCGTGGGCATCATGTTGAAAAGTTCTTAGGAGCACAACACATTATACAAGCCATAGGACACTCAAAAGGAGGCAAAGTTTCTTCTTAAACTTAACGGTTCAATATCGCTCGTGAGTTTGGGATCGTCCACGATTCGCACAGCACGTCTCTGAAGCAATTCAAAAGGCCCAAGCTGGTATCCAGGTGCTCCCGCCCAGAGGCGACAAAAAACTCAGTGGGGACAGACTTGTGACTTATATCATAGAAGTCTCTATCCAGGGGTGACGTATGCGGTCAAAGACTTTAAGTATTGGCGAGAGGATAATCGATACATGACGAAAAGATATTGCGTCTCCCGAACGCCACCCAGCCAAGTAGCAATGCACCGAGAAGTTTCATAAGTTGCGAAACTTCTATGGAGAATATTCTCTGGAACTTAAATTTAATAAACAATCTTATCGTGTCAGGACCGATGTAGACACACGCCATTTTAAATATTATGCCTGCCAGGTTTACTAATATGTGGCGTGTAATATTATATATTACACAAAATGTTAAAGTTCTCATGGGAATATTCTCACACAGAACTTTCTAAGTTGCTTTCATGTAATTTCTCGGAAATTTCCGAGAACATTTCTGCAATTTCTGCAATTTGTACATTGCTACAGTCAAGTCATTTTTGACAATTGATCTCCTTCTCGAAACTGCACCTGCCCTACTGAACCGTTTGTCCTAGGCTCAGGGACAGTACACAAATTTGTTGACAACTTTGAGCGTAGTCTCTGATATTAACTGGAGTACGTACTAGATACATGGACGTTAGTTATGATCTTCGTTTGGTCCATGTTCATCTTAAGACCAACTTCTTCAGAGGCCCACCTTAGATCATCGAGTACTTAAGTTCTCCATGGTCTCAGTTTTGAAGAAGAACAACCAAACTCCTGTCCCATGCCTTTCAGAATGACTAAATCGAACAGCTTCTAAACTAGATATAAAATTACCTAAAATAATATTTTGATTTTTAATTTTAACAGATCACAATCAGCCAGCTTCGAAAGACTAATTAGAATTCATGATCCGAAAGTAGGTACAATTTTGTAAGTTTCGGCACGACCGAAAGGTTCGGCACTTTTTTGGCCGAAACCGAACCTTCGGCCGAAACATGATTTTTAGGCCGAAACCGGCCGAAACCGAAACCGAAACTTCGGTCGGACAATACCTCTAGAATAGAGTAATTCTATTGATTGACCTACATACATAGGTAGGTTCGATATGCCGGTTAGCGACCAGGTAATTTGGTGTGCCGGTTTGCGACAACTTGGATGAGTTGATGAAGTGAAAAGAATTTGCCTTGTTTTATAGGCGTCCCCCAAAGACTGGTCCTGCGCCACCCGCGACCCTACCAGGTCATCAGTCCACCGTGTGGGGGCAGGGGCGTCTTTACTCCATGTGGCGCCCGGTTGCAAATAAGGTGCAATCATCACCCAAGCGCCCCTTAAGTATAGCGATTTGGAGGGCACTTTGGTTCTGCTGCGGATGGCCTCATTCCTGATGCGATCACGCAGAGAAACTCTCAGCATAGCTCTCTCCATTGCTCTGGGTGACTTTGAGCCTTCTTATGAGTACCATAGTAGGCGACCACGTTTCTGTGTCATATGGATCACTGGGCACCCGATGCCAACACACACTGGTCAATGACTTTTGTATGACGGCCTTGAGTAATACATCGCAAATATCCATTTCGCAATTTGTGTTAGGTGCATTTTTCATCATGTTGCATACAAGCAGCTTTGAAAAAGCTCGTTGAAATTGTATTGGTGTCGGCTCGCCGGAAGACCATGTTGCTGGACGCAACCAAAAAAATTTTTCAAATTATCTTGATTTAATCTCTGTGTCAATAGATACTCAAACCCCTCTTTTCGTAAATCTTCAAATAACATTGTAGTTGATTGGATAGATATTTGAAAATTTACAAAAGTTTGATATGTACTGTGTTGTTTTTTCCAGTTTTTCGATTTATGGCCATAAGGGCAGCAAACATTTCTTTAGCAGCGTTAAGTAACATTTCCTGATCCTTACTCAGCCTGAAAGCCATCTGGAACTTGTTATTACATTTTATTCTACTAGAATTAAGTACATCAAACAGATTGTTCATTGACTGTATAAATGCTGCAGTTGGTCTTGCCGCCTTCAAGAATTTGCCTAGGTCATTGTAAGTACGAGGGCTGTTCCGAAAGTTTTTAGCTGCTCTCACTCTATTCATGCCATATATGTTTTAATGATACCATTATGCGGGTAATTTCGATACATGTGTTGGGGTGAAACTGTTGATGAAAGTCGCTTGGTTTTTTTTTATTGTGTTTTAAGTACGACGTGTCAACAGCCCTATCCAATATGCGATGAACGGGTCACAATACCAATTTTGTGTTGCGGGCCAATTTTGATTAATACGTCACCACAACTAAACGAAATTTTATATACCGCAAACTATGAATCTTCCCAGTCTCTACCCACGTAATCTGTTTCGATTGCATGAAAATGCGACAATGAGCAGGTGTGTCGAATATTAGTCTAGGTCGCGAGACTAGGGACTGGTCATCATCACAAAAAAAACTTAAATTAAATAAATTCATTTAGTGATTTTACATTAAAATCAGCAAAACTACGTTAGGAAGTCATCCCGGGAAGTTTCGCCTACAGCTGTTAGGGATTTCGTTGCCAAAACTATTTTTAGGTATCAAAAATAGTACTATTTTCGCAAATTTTTAAAAGCCCATACAAAAGGCCTTTTGCTTGGCGACTTGCTGCTTATTATCTCAGTTCATAACTATTGAAATTACTCACATAATGGTGTAAATAAAAACTATATCGCATGAATAGAGTGAGAGCAGCTAAAAACTTTCGGAACATCCCTCGTATGTAATAGTGCTGCTCGAACAGTACGGCTCAATATCTAGCTGTACCACTAATTTGAATCTCATTTTCTGGAAATTGTTCGGATGAACGTGAGCCTCCGTGATTTTTGGCATGAGCCGTAAATTTCGGTTTTTTTGGTCGTTGTAATGTAAAGTTGTGTGATTATTTCCATGAAATTATTTCCCCGTCAAGAATAATGTCGCTAGTGAGCAAATTTCGGATACATTTGACTAAGTGTGGAACATCAAAAATGTAATTAATTTTCGTGTTCTCATAAACGAAATACGTTTTTCCATTGCATTGTTACTTTTCATACATCTTCCGCTATGAAAATTGGATCCTTGGTCAGAAATTATAACTTTTACCTGAATTCCGATTGTAGATAGTTTTGAAATTACTTCATTCAGCCATACTTCAATTTCTTCATAATGCTTGGCAGTTGCGAGCAATGCATCTGCAATTGGTTGTTTCCACTTAAAGTAAATGCCTTGAATTGAAGCATAATTACAAATGCTGCTGGCAATTTCAGGTGATGTTTTTCTATTAACATTATGAAAACCAATGACTTCATCCGATGTTATATTGTAGTACAAATTTCTTTTTAGAGTCGTCTCGTCAACACAAATGGTGCAGTATTTGGCAGAGACGGCAGAGTCTAGGAGGGGTTTTATTTTTAACGCCAAAGAATCTAGAGCTCGATTGTCTAAAGTTGGAGGAATTAATATTTTGAATCTATTCAAATAAGTGCTTTTGCTAGGCAGTTTTAAAACAATTTGCAAGCATCTGTGGGCATGTGGACTTGGATAATGAAAATTCTGCGCAAATAAATTATTTTACACCACACCTTGCCAAAAAGCGCGTTTTTGGCCAAGTGGTGACGTAAAATTGAGTGTACAAAACACGGGTCGTAAAACAGAAAGCTCTCTCGCATATTTATGACCCTCGCCTGCGGCTCGGGCCTCAAACATCTGCGATATCGGCCTTTCTTTGTTTTACAACCCTTGTATCGAAAATAGCTATTCTACGTCATACCGTTTCCCTTTGTATGTTTTTTAATGCATTCTGGCAATCTATTCATTTTTGAAATCTCCTTGTGATTTTGTCATCAGAATACCTGCTGGGATAACTCGGGGCACTTATACTAAAGTGACGTAGCAAAATATTTTATCTAAAATTAAATATGTATATCGATGTATGTATATATATGTATGTCCGCTGGATGCGGGTGGCGCAGGACCGGTCATTGTGGAAGTCTTTGAGGGAGGCCTATGTCCAGCAGTGGACGTCTTTCGGCTGACATGATGATGATATCGATGTTACTGTCAACATCTAAATGCCCTGCATTTTTTTCTATTCATTAAAAAAAAAACAATAAATTACGAGTAACGTTTGGGTTGTCTAGGAGGGCACTGTAAGTTAGACGAACACTTGATGTTTGAAGTGATTTTAATGATCAAAAATATAACGGTGCAGACGTGAGATTACAAATTAACTTAATAATATAATTATTTCCAATATCTTTGCATATATATTCATTGCTTTTTTTGCACCCTCGGCAGATTTTTTTTACTAAATTTTTGATGAAATTGTACAATGACGCATATTCCAGTTGATGCCATGGTATACTCGATGATACCTTAAATTTCGTGAATTTTTCGGGAAAGACTGTATTTTTGTTGTTCATATTTTGATAAGTATCGGCTTTGACGTGACGTGTGATATTATATTTATTCGGGTGAAAACTGATGTTGCATTTGGAGCAAAATAACTTTGACTCACGTAGTTGTATATCAGGATATTCACTAATCCATGAATGGGGCGGAATGATTATTTTGGACTTCATAACAATCTTAGCGCAATATTACCTCATATATTATTCTTACTCTAGCATATGAATGGCACTGACAGTAAATTGTAATTTTGTTTGAAATGACATCTGCATACATTTATTTTATTATTTATCTCAAGAGGCTTGATTATATTCATAGTAGTCTTTGGCTTGATATCAGGTGTGATATCGAACCTTTTTTAATATAATCAAGAATTTTCAATGAGCACATGTATTAATTATTTTATATATCGTCATTTTTTTGTCGATATCAAATCCCTAGAATGTGCCCCTAGTTATCACAGGTATAGTCATCACTTCATCAGGATCAGTGTACGTAATTGGGTTATTTATTGCTTCCAAATCCTGCTTAATTTTTTGAATTTCATGATTTAACCTTCTTTGCTTGCTCTTGCATTTCTTCAGTTCTTCTAAAAGTTTTCGTTTTCTTGGTGTCCCTGCTGTCAGTAATATTGAAGTCTGTGTCGGCTTTTCTAATGCGTCTTTCTCAGTCGTTTGAGTTGCTATACTATTCGACACTAAAATCCCAGCGTCTTTGAACTGCGTGGATATGAGTTCTGCAGGTTCTGCTGTTGAACAAGATGGCCCTTCTTGTGGTTGATTGACTAATAGCAATGTTGGAATAGCGTTACTTTTTAAAGCGTTGATTGTTTTGATCGATGTAATGTCAAAATGTGCAGAACAAACTCTGTAGGACTTCTTTTTCAAATCAGTTTTTTCTAAAATGTCTTCTCTGCCGAGTAATGTTAACCATTTACGGCATCTGTAATAATGTAAAGAAAAAAGTTGTGAGTTGTGATATAAACAAGGAGTCAGGGACGCAAACAAATGATGTAAAAACACGAGGTGTATGCAGGGTGGAAAAACCGGTCAAGTGCGAGTCCGACTCGCGCTCTAAGGGTTTCGTGCAACGATTGTGTACCTGTATCGACCCCATTCATTCAGGAGAAATTGAACGCTATGGGTACAGCACCATCTATCGGAGCATTATACAAACTTAGTTTAGAAATAACTTTTGATGATAAAAGTACATATAATCTAGATACAGGTATAATAATATTTATCGTCTAATATTCACGTTATATAATAATTTCAAACACTCACTGACTTCACTTTCTGAGTTTCTGAGATATGAGAATGAGATGTGGGGAGGGGGGGGCATTTTTTCACAATTAAAAATTATCAACCATTGAAGAACAAAAAACTGTTCTAGAATGTGCAATTCTAGCCCTTTAATAATAACACGCCATTGACATAGCCACTAGACTTGGATATTTCGCCCCACCCCCCCTTTGTATCGGTAAATTTTCTCAGAAAAAAAAGTATTTATATAAGTTTGAAAGAAAGGTGTGCAAGAAAGCTAGAGAAATTTATTACGCTGCTCTTATAGTATGATGCCAGCTCGCTCGACCTTGAGCAGTCGCGGCGCCGGCCGGCTGGCGCAGCGGTAGGTTATATTGATTTACCAACCTATGCAGTATTTAGCAATTATGGCTTTTCATTAACTGTCAAAATTATTAAATAAAGCGTGGATATGCGTTTGCTATAATTCATTCATAATGGATAGGTATACCTATGCGAAAATATACTTCAATCAACCAATGCAATCAACGAGTGCATCTCTATTTTTTACCTATATTTCTTGATTCGCGATTAATCAGATAAGTAATGTAATTGAGTGCATAACACAATAATAAATGTAAATAGCTGGTAGTTAGGTACTTACGATAAATTGCTGTAAAAACTTTTGTAGTTAAGAATATAAAATATATAAAATTTCCTTACCTTTCGATTTCCTCCTGCGACTGTCCTGACGGGAGCCCAAAAAACGAAAGGTCTGAATTTTTATTATTATTTCTACAACCCGCTGCGATACAGTACATTTTGGCTCTTGACATAGTTGACATTCAAATAACGTAATGCGGGCGGGAGTGCATGCGTTCCGTCAGTGGCAGTGCGCAGCAAGGCAACCACTACTAAATCAGCCCTCTACGCGGGCGGCCGACATGTACTTGTAGCGGCGCGATGACGTCACGGAGTGAGCCGCGCCTGCCGGCGGGCGACGGAGGCGGGGAACGTCATAGTCGCCTGGACGCTTGGTTGAAAACGTGGAGCACGCGTGGAGCGCAGTGCGGCATGTCGCCTGTGCATGAATGTGGCCTTAGGCCGCGGACAGGGGGCCAATTCTCGGTCCGAGCGAGATGCATATCTATCGTGACATTGTATGGAATCTCAAATAGAGATCATCTCGATCGAACCCGAAAATTGGCCTCCTGAACGGCCAATCGCGCGCTCATACATTTTAGCGAGTTTAATGTCGCAATTGACAACATTTCATTTATTTAAGCGGGCTTTTTTCCAATGAAATCTAATAGAGGTTGAAAAATTAAATATAATCACATATTTAAATTCTCGAAAATATCTTAATATCATATAGGAAAAGGAACGTTTTTTTGATTTATTAATAGAGTTGGGTTATGAATGGGGAGAGAAGGGGTGAAAGGGGGGTGAGTTGAGATTTTAAGGCTACTGCTACAAAAATAATGTTCTTATTCCAATTTAAAATGGAGCAATAGTAATACTCATAATACACAAAAAAGATCCAACAATCTTCCAAATTCAGTTTTGTATGAAATCCCATCTCATTCCAATTACGAGGGACTACGGGGTGAGGTGGGATTTCCTGTTTATCGTCAAAGTTATGAAATGGAACTACCCAAAATAAAATAAAAACTAAAATACAAACGTCCGGAACACTTGTATTAATACACCATTCAGTTTGCATATGTAAAAATAAATGTTTTCGAGGTTTGAATGTCAGTTTTGTCTCTACTCACCCCGTTTTACGGTAAGTGACAAGTAAGGCGTCACAGCGTACAAAATCATACAGAAGCACTCGTCACAATCTTAAGAAATACTTACGAGGATTTACTAAAGAAGTGTACCTACTGCTGTTTTCCACCCCACCAGAATCAAACAAAATTCTAAATTCGAACCCTCCATACAAAATCTAGACTTCGTATCTAAACTAAACAGCAGCGGCAGAGCCGGCAAATATGAAATCTAACTTCTGTGTGGAGGGTTTGAATTCCTTTGATTCTGGGGGTAAAGTTGCCTATTTCTATACAGGGTAGGTAACTAGGCAGCTATATTTTTGTGAGCTAATGGAAATTTTACAATTGAAAGCGTTGGTAGTCTAACAAATGGACAATACTTGTGGCTCTGTGAGCTGCAGTCCTCGCGAGCCGAACAAAAATTCCATGATTTTTGTTGTCGTTCCAGTTTTTAGTCTTTTTTTAAATGGCGAGGCGAAAAAAATCCATATACTTAATTATCAAACCCACTACAAAATTTCAGGAATAACTACAACCAAATTAAAATTGTAGAGAACAGCCGGACATCCGCCACATATACGAAAGCATTTTAATTTACCCAAGCTGAAAGGGCGTCTCCGTTTAACGCTTCGCTCGCTCGAGCAATTAACTATTAACTATGTAAATATTATTTCTGCATCATGTCGATAAAATAATCACTTATTTTATTAGTGATGGATGACACATATTACTATCGCAGAAGTAATTTTATCATAAATGGGTACAAAAGTCAGAACAGAATACTGCTTGTGCCTAGCTTACTTAAGTCCCCCTTATCTGGTGCTACATGAACTTTGACAAGTGTACCGTCTGTACGAGTTCAAGCGTCGTGTGAAACGTTCGTTTTTATTCATTTCTGTGAATCGTGAGAATGTTTAGAAGACCCGATCCCATATCTACGTCCCATTCAAGGAAGCCGAGCTAGTCCCACGGCCACATGTGCACCAAGTGTGGGTGTGTTTCAGTAGAATTGGTTTAAAAAAACGCCTTTAGCATGTTACAGCGACGCCGGTAAAGCTGGCTATTTACTGTCAATTCTACGTTGGATACTAAGCAGTAGACAACAATTAGGCGATGTCTGTAAATTACTTTGGGTGCATTCAATGGATGACAAAGAGAAAAACAAACAGCTGTTGTCCCCAACTTCCCCAAGCACGTGTTTTTGCTTACAAAAATCTCCACGAGGAAAGTCCCCCAAGTCGGCAATAAATTAAACTGTAATTTAGGTAACAAAAACAAAAAAAAACCTTTGTAAAGTCATTTTAAACACGCTAGAGTCGCTAGAATAACATCAGGAAAGGTAGAGTTGAATTATGATTTTCTTATTTTAATTTGGAGGTACATCATAATTCATAAATAAAATATACACAATCAAGTATTCGTTTTAGTTTCGCTCCACATCCCATAATGTATGGACCGCGTTACACAAATTTCTCAATGAGTTCGATTCATGAGTGATGGTAGTTTTTCGGGAGCATAACGGTTTTTGTATTATTTTTTGTCTCCTTTGACCGTGTGAGGGGTCTCAATGGATCCAGCATGTGTGTACAAAGGATGCTCAATAAAATATACCAACATATACCACTGTAAAAAGAATTTGGTAATTAGATCTCTTTTTCGAAGTTATCATTAAAACTATAGTGATTCATTCTGGTAAATAGAACGTAAATAAACTTTGAACTGGTATAACGAGCAAAGTAAATAAAGGATGCCTTATATACGTGGAACTAAAAGTTTAAATTCAATATCTTCCGAAATCATTTGTTTTTGCGCTTATGTCCATTACCTAAAATGCAAAACACACATACATTACCTATACTATACTTCATACTTTTTTTCTCATGGTATGCATCCCAATAAGCATACATACATATTTAATCATATATTATTATACTCGTACATAGTGAAAACGTAACAAAATAACATTAAAGGATTAAGTTGGTAACTGATAAAATAATTAAAAAATAAAATAATAATAAATTAATATTAGGGGACAATCTTACACAAATCGACCTTCCTAGTTCCAAACTAAGCAAAGCTTGTACTATGGGTACTAGGCGACGATATACATACTTATACAGGGTGTTTTTATTGAATTCCGTTAATTGCGCGGGCACATTCCTGAGATCAAATAAAGAAATCTTCTCTAAGACACTCTAGTATCCCAATTCGTACCGTTTCGAAAATATTCAAAAATTCATTGTCGTTAATTAGCACCCCTAGTGTAGGACAAAACATACTTAACAAATAAACAATGTTGACGTGCGTCACGTGCGGTGTCATTCGAATACTTATACTACTAACTTTTGCTTAACTCTCCGTTAACTCTTAAGGCAGTTTTGCAATCACCCTTGGTGATACAATTAAATATTTTGTATGAAAATGAAAAAAATATTTTTTTCTTGAATTTTGAAAAACTAAATATGCTACGTCGTTGGCTATGCACAGATATATGCTTGAAGGAACGGAAATCAATAAAAACACCCTGTATAGATAAATACATAGAAATCATCCAAGACCCAGGAACACAAGACAAGCGTCGTTTATTAAATTTCGATTACCCAACTGCATATCACATAAATGGTATTTCTTAAGTCTAACTCACTTCTATGTAACAGAACAACACATTTAAAACGTGTCCGCAATGCATTTTAATAATCAAAACATGAATGAAATCAACGTATAATAGAGCCATTCAGAGTTTTTTTCTCTATAGGCGTACTGTTCTTTGGGAATCTTCGCTTTTCTCATCCATGGGAACTGCGGTTGCTTTCACACGATGTAAAGTTGCCAATGCTGATGAAATGGCTTCTGAGATTTGTTGCGTTCAATCAAAAGTGAGTACTTTAGTACTTACTCTGAAGCACTTAAACAACCTGGGGTTATAACACTGGCACAGAATAGTATGTGTTACAAAACACTGGCGAACTTAGTTCTTAAGAGGCTTTACAAGTTTTTTTTGAACTCAAATTATGACTAAAATTATTGATGATTCCAATAAACTGATACAATGATTTTATTAAAGTTTTCAAATAGTAACATAGTCCATATTGGATTTATTTATGTATAGTAAGTAGAATGTAAGCGGAAACAAACGGTTTCTAGGTTGAAAATGGTCGATTTGGAGTGATGTTAAAAACAATATTTTATGAAAATATCAATAAATACATGTCAATATTATTATATTAGGCCGCAATAGTCCTCTCTTAGATAGTAACAAGAGTCAAGATACGGAGAAAATTGCGTAAATAAATGAGTATTTATTTACTAATAAAATATAGGACTAAGAGTGACATGAAATCGTTTTAACCCTTTCCCGATTGGGTCTTACCACAGAACACTCACTGGGAGGTGATCTGTGGGTCTTACCTATATGAAAACTCGTACAAAGAGAGTTTAGAGTCGTTATGAAAGTCAAACAAGTGTTACTCTACCCAATTCTTTAAAGCTTGAAACGCACATCGCAGCGTCGTTGCGGGGAGAAGAGGGGTTTGCAGTAAAGCAAACGCAGTCCGGGGCACGTCGCACCAAAAAACCGCGCGGTATTCGGTAGCGCGGTAGAGGGTAGAGCGGCGTGTGTGACATGGAATATGAAGCAGTAATCGACAGTCGACGATTTCGGAAAGATCAAAAATGCAAAACCGCCGCCACCCCGCATCGCGCCGCGCCCGCTCTGTGCGTTTCGAGGTAACTCAACATATGTGCGGATTGTGCGGCCATTACTGTTCACAAAATATTTTGTACCGGCCGTTGAGGCGGTCTCTGGGGGAGGCCTATGCCCAGCAGTGGACGTCGATCGGCTGACAATGATGATGATGAAGTTGGTAACTTTAATGTTTTTTATTTACTTTTTATTTTTTACTTAGCTTTTGCCTGCGACTTCGTCCGCGTAGAACTCGTTCTCGCCTTAGAATTATTTGTTTTCCCGTACAATTTTTCTCAAGCTGAGATGCTTGGACGGCGTCGAAAAGGACACCAGGACCAGGTGTATTCTCTAGAAATCCTATTGTCAAAACGAATGATTAAGTAGTTATTTCGGATAGCTTTTGCCCGCGACTTCGTTTGCGTATAATTCGTTCTCGCCTTAGAATGATTTGTTTTCAAGCTCAGGTGGACACCAGGAACTTAGGGATGATATGTTGGAGAAGGAAAGGCACGAATAAATCAGACTGGAGATATTTGCTTGACCAGGCTAGCCTAGGGCCCACCCGCGGCTATAACGCCTCAGATGATGATGATGATACAATCTTTCACCCTTCTTTAGACCCCCTTAAGAAATGATTACAGTCAATATGACATTCCCTAGAAATCCTATTGTCAAAACGAATGATTAAGTTCTTATTTCGGAATAAATATCAAATGTACCGATTCTAGACAAATGAATCTCGTCAAAAACATTACATGTACATTGTACAATGGTAAAAGTCTCGCTACGCAGTTCTGCCGTAAAACGTTATCCCAACAGAGCGAGTTCTTCATGTAAGTATAATGACCGAAGGCCGGAAGCAGAGCGGCAAGGCATGCGAGAATAATCACACAGAGCGGGCTTCTTATGTAAGGCCGAAGGCCTGAAGCAGAGAGGCGAGACGAGCGAGGCTGTATGTAGGCCGAGCCTCCCAACAGAGTAGATTCTTCATGTAAGGTTGATGACTGAAAAGCCGAAGGAGAGTGGCAAGGCATGCGAGGCCGAAGGCCGAGCTATGTCGTCGCCGAAGATCCAGTTGCCATATTAATGAGGGTAAATTATACTCCATTCGTTCGTTTTCACGTGATGCCTAGACATATAAACAGACAGACAAACCGACACAAATTCTTAAAAGTGTTGAATCGATTTCTGTTATCGATTCTAAGTATCCCCAACCAACTTTTTTTCGAATATCTTCCATGTACAGACTTTCGACCCTCTTCTAAGATGCTCCAACTGTCTATGCTGACGATTGGGCTGCCCAGCTCAAGTGATCTCTTATATCAAACAGTTTTTATGGTGTGAAGGGTCAACAATTAAGTAAAAAATAACGCACGACAAAATTAAATGGTACACCGACGATACAAAGTGTACATTGAAACAGCTGTTTTTGTATTTAAGCATATGAATAAAAACAATGCCAAAGTATCGCAAATGCAGTTTGATGTACACGCAAAGTAGAACTAATTGCGAAAAGGTTGTGCTCAAAAATAGCGTCAACAATCAGAAGGAATTATGATATTTCGGTTTTGACATAATGAATCGTCAACTTGGTTACAATTCTGCTATGTTTTAAGTTAAATTTCTTGACACGCTGTTATACACCCAATTGGCTGAAACTTAAATCGTAGAATGGCGTATGAAGATTAAACCACCCGTTTCATAGACCTTACTTGCATCCCCGATTTAATACATCGGGACAAAAAGTACACTTGTAATATATATAAGTGAATCCAGATTATATCTTAATCTGTTCAGCCGTTTTTGCGTGATTTAGTGACAAACATCTAAACTTTCGTATTTATAATATTAAGTAGTGGGATTATGGTATAAAGTGAGTTAATATAAAGTGAAAAGTAACATTGTAATTGCATGTTTTTATATAGGGTTACAAAGTTATATATGTAGTTTTTGAATCTAGAAAACGGGACTGAAATTTGTGTTTAGAGTCACAGTTACTTAATGGAATAAATCATAATAGTGTTCAAAATTTGAAGAGACCGTGGTGGCTGGCGCGCACACTGGGCAGCGCTGCGGCGCAGCGCTTGCGTTTCCTTCTTTTTCAGTTTCTATCTTAAGATTTCACAAATTTTGAATGAGGATGTTTTTCCTTTGTCGTCAAGTATATGCTTACCAATTTTCATACCTGTAACTCATGGATTATAGGAGTTCCCGTACAAAATTCAACCCCTCTTTTTACCCCCCCCCCCCTTAAACTCAAATCTGCACAAATATTATAGCCTAAAACCTGACCGGGTATTTACTCGATAGATTAGTAAAGTTTTCATCAAAATCCGTTCAGCCGTTTTCACGTGATGCGCGTTCATATAAACAGACAAAGAGATAAACAGACAAACAGACAAAAATTCTAAAAACTGTTGGAACGTGTTCTGTTATCGATTCTAAGTATCCCCAGCCAACTTTTTTTCGAATATCTTCCATGTACAGACTTTCGACCCTCTTCAGCTTTATTATATGTATAGATTGGGGGACAATCTTACACAATTCGACCTAGTCCCAAACTAAGCAAAGCTTGTACTATGGGTACTAAACGACGATATAGGTACATACTTATAGAGGTATAGATAAATACATACTTAAATACATAGAGAACATCCAAGACCCAAAAACAAAATCCGTGCTAAATGCACAAATAATGCACTGGCCGGGATTCGAACCCGGGACCTCTAGCTTCGGAGGCAGTGTCACTACAAACTACCTATAGGTTAGACAGGTTTCATTCGATAAATACGTGCTTTTATCAATGACATTACATATTCAAATGAATGAACTTGTACTTACTTATCTTTTAATTGAGTTTTGTGTTGATGTTGGTATTAAATACAAACCGCAAATGTTTTTTTATAAATATGTACTTCCGCGTAGTAATTATTATTACAACCATATCGCTAATGAACTATGGCATCGGCAAGTCATTGATATTCACAATCTCTAAGTTGTCGCTTTCACTGTGTTTCCCCGCATATTAGCACAGCACATGTTTTTTTTCCTTATTTATCCAAATTACTTATAAATTAAATATATTTTTTTCATAACAGCGAACGAAAACCACGCACGGTATATGTCACTAGTTTACGGTCGTTTACAGATCGACTTTAAGTTAAAGAAGTAAGGTATTTCTAATATAAATTAGTGCATATAATTTTACGTAGTAAAGGTTAAGGCACAGTTAAACAACATTATTGTAATACTGTGGTTAAGGTATGAATAGTGTACTTGCCTAATAAGGTTCAACCTGATATTTTACCAATTTTGGTATGAAAAACGGAGAAATTCTGATTTAGATGATACATCATATATGCATCCCGAGAACAAAAATGTATGATTCATGGTGCTCCCACACTGGCTGTTATAGATGTTATATAACATAGTGTAACTAGTATAGGGCTATGTTACACTATGATGTTGAAGAAAGATAGTTGCTGTTGCGTGGGAGCACCGTAACAGCTAGCACGACCGTCAGCTTTTTTATTCCAATTTACAGTGAAAAATAAAAATGAAAATGAAAAATATATTTATTTACTCCACACTCCACCACAAAGTATACATTGAGTAGGTATGTACAGAAAGTTCTTTAAGCTAAATATAATATAAATTAACCATGTAACTTGTGCGGTGGAGACTGGTGCCTAAACTAGGACAAACCTGTATGTCAGGTCACCAGGTCTCCAACCCTCAGATGTCCATAGCAACAAAATCATATGTATGGTGCAGTCAGTCACAGTTAACACAAAACAGTGTGTCAGCAAACGTAGTATTAAGACGCCCTCAGGCCTCAGACTAGGTGAAGTGACGATGGGGCGCTAGTCGGGTAACCTCCACGAGTGTCTGGGCTCTTCCAGTTCCCCTGGACCCTTGCGGGTCTGGGGGAAGGGGAAGGGTTCTGGCCGGTGCGCCCTGGAGGCAACGGTAAGTGATTCATCTTCGGAGGGATCGCTTACCGGTGCTACCAATAACCCGGAGACGGAGTCGCTCTGGGTGTTCCTGTGTTTAGCGGACGACACTCCAGATGCGACCAATGGGGGGATGGGGGGTTCCGCACCAGGGAGTCGCATGACACCCCAGGTGCGGCGAGAGGGACAGGCCATGCCGTATGCCTGTTTAAAGAATTACGGACCCGTAACCCTGACTTCTGCAGAGGGCCGCTATAGTCGGGAGTGGGGGCTGTCACTGTCAGGCCGGGGCCGGGTGATGGCTGCGAGGCAGACAACATCTATAAAAAGTTGTGGTGTCGCCCTGTACGCTTGCCTTCGGGTGGGGGGCGCAAGCCTCTACCGAGAGGGGACAGCTTCGGCTGTCGCAGCAGGCGGTGTTCGCGGTTGTGTGCCTTGGCGATCCCGTGTCACCGCCACTAATGCTGTGTGATGGGCATACCCTGGTGGTTTTAGACGGTAGTCCGGGCGGTTCCCGGGAGTCCGTCATACCTGTCCTAGTTCCCCGGCTAGGCGAGATGCGTAAATGCATTTCCCCAGGTTAGTGACGATATAGGCACTGGCGAGAGCTGGATGAGATTATATAGCCGCAGATTGTGCTCAGTGGCGTGTACTTGGAGACGCCTATGTCCAGCAGTGTACTAATATTGGCTATGTGCGAAGTAGGTGGTGGGGGTAAGCTAGGCGATCGTAGCGCACACCATAGCAAAAATGTGTACTTACCGGGGACAACTGTCAAATTTACTTTCACGTTTTCTATTGGTTTCTTAACGGTTTCCTACGATTCGTTTCGTTTGTATGTATTTATTTATTCTCTTATTTATTTCAGTAAAAGTTCCAATACGGGTCTTTCTCGTTTAATAAAGTAAATAAAATATTCATGTGTCATTATTTGACATCTCAGTTTTGACATTGTCTCGGGACCTTTGACGTTTGACGTTTCAGACTTGCACATAGCTAATAGGTGGATGACTGACGTGATGATAAAGTACGAGATGGTTGAAAGTTTTATATCGGACACATGAAAGTGATCGTGCTAACGAAATTATCTACCTATACGAAATATTTACCAGATCCACACCACCACCACATCAGCCCTAGGACGTCCACTGCTGGACATAGGCCTCGCCCAATTTCATGGGGGGTAAATGCCATAATCGCCACGCTTGGCATGCGGGTTGGCGATCGCAGTATCTCCACCGCACTCTAGGAATGCTGCTGCCCAGATCCACCAGATCGTATAGGTCGATTCACAAGAGCTGGCGCGGAAAATGTATGAAACTGTCAATAATTTCATAGACATTCCACGCCAGCTCTTGTGAATCGACCTATACGTGTAACAAAATACACATGTCAATCGGCAATACAATTTAACTCTGGCTTCCTTTAGGACCAGCTTCATTTAGAGACAAAGCATCGAAGACATGAGCTCATCAATAGTGAACCTTGTGGTAACGAGTTAAGGGCTATTAATGGTCGAGAATGTTCAAGCTTCGTCTGCACCCATCTCTTGAAGAGCGTCCGAACTCTCCGGCCGGCCATTGCAGGGCTCATTCACTACTTACCAATGAATTCGCTACAGGACTACCAGTTAAGTCTGGCCTCCGATTACGCATAGTTGTTACGAGTCTCGAGATAAAATTGTACTAGGGACGAGCTAACAGACGAGCAAAAGATGTTCGAATGGTAGCCAGGAATGCGGGTCCGTCCTTCAAACGATTAAGGGCCATCGACTCGGCCTAAATTACCATAACGCGTTCATTAAGACTAGATTAGTTAATCGACGAGGAAAACCCGGCATAGGAAATATGGCACCGCATTAATGGGCTAGGTACGTCACTAAATAAGTTTACCGATTAAGTATTTTAGGAATCGATTAGTGCTTTCAGTGCTAGTCACCAGAAAGATACGGGCGTTATCTCAGTGGTGTTGTCAATTTGTCACTCACTAATTACTTAACTGTACATACAATGTACATATTTCGCTTGAAGACGATAATAAAATATTATACATATATTATGTGTAATATTTTATTATCTCTACCTCACGGTCTAGTATATACTAGCAACAGATTTCAATTACCAATTTCCTCTCGCACCATAACTTGTACAATGTTATATTATGAAGCCCCGTGAACGTCAGCTTTCAGGCAGGCTTGTTGTGATGGTGACCCCGAGTTCCCAGAGTATGCATTCTGCGATCAACATTATGTAAAAAATACATTGAGGACCGAAGGTAGCAGATCGTGTAGGTATAGATCCCTATCTCTATCTGTCACACGTCGTGTGATAGAGGTAGACGATGGACCTTTTGAATTTTGTTCCATTTCGCGGTGTTGAACCAGTGTCCCGTTGCGTTCCCACTCATATATCGGTATTGAACGTGTAAAAGCCAGGCGCACCTGTATAATCGTATTGAATACCTTCGTATGTAATGCTGTCGCAGAATGCAGGTCCTAAATAATCTGTAAGTACTGCGAGTAGCTTCATCTTATTTCCTCGCCTTAAGAGTCCGCAGTAGGCTCGGTTCTCCATACAAACGTAGTTACGCTCTCATTTTAAAACGCCATGCTAGAATAACATGAAACTTTGTATACACAATGGGATCCGGCATATCTATGTCGGAAATTAGTTTCTGTTGCTTGAAATTATAATGGAGAAATAATACAGCGATTATTAAGGTTTTCATACAAGACGCAAAAAACTCAACACTCGCTGTATTTTTTTCTATTACAATTTCTAGCAACAGAAAATAATTTTCGACCTAGATATGACGGCTCCCATTGTGTATACAAAGTTTCATGTTATTCTAGCATGGTGTTTTAAAATGAGAGCGTAACTACGTTTGTATGGAGAATCGATATCAGCCGACCGTACTGGGGACTCTTAAAGAAAATAGAGATGGCGATACTTTGCGTACACACCTACGCTTAGTACCTAAAACTCCAGCATTAGTATCACGGAAATAGACAAAGGCTAGGTGTATAAGTCAGTACAATACTGTTCATATAATATTTCTTATTTGCCTACTAATAAATATTACTTAGTTACCTACTAAGAATGGAATAGAATAGACTATTATTTAGAATAGAATAGAATAGAATAGAAGTAAATGGAAATAATCGTTTTTTAATTCTGTTTTCTTTTTTTTAATTTATTTCTAGTCGGGTCACAGTCAGTCATCACTAGTGTATCACTAGGGCTCACAGAGCGCCCTCGCGACTCGACTAAACGACGACGCGATTAAAATATTCCATATGTTTATCGAACCTGGAGGCGTATGATGATCATCATTTTTATCACTTATCGTCGTGGATAAGACGCCCGTACTCTCGCATACTTGTCAGAACATGACGAATGTTTCATGTACGACGATAAGTGATAAAATGGCAACCATTATACGCCCTCAGCTCACATGTTTCACGAGTATCGGTTGATAAATGCGACCTGTAGAGGAGAACAGTCGCACGGACATCCGTACATCAGCAGGCGTATGATATGATAGTTGCCATTTTGTCAGTTAACGTCGTGGATCTTAAAACCCGTCACTCGCGCACTCGCATACTTCTCAGAACGTGACGAATATCTGATCCACGACGATAAGTGATAAGATGGCAACTATCATACGCCTTCTGGCAACGGAGACGCTTCGCTCGTTCGGTCAATTAGGCACCTACCTAATTAGTTTATAAATGCATACCCATATATCTGATCTCATTCAAATCAACCAACAAACCAACAAAACCTTAGGTAGGGAACAGATTATTTCTATAAAAAAAACCGCAATATTTAATACACTTTGTGTCGTTTTGTTTGTTTGCCGGTTTGTTCTACGCAAAATGCCAGCTGAAGAACCTGAACCTGCGCCTGCGTTCACCGGTTCCTCCCATACGGGCGACATTCTTTGTTCGTAAGGACGCTTCCAATTAAAGCCCTGGATCGGGATAAAAACTCGATCTCACTCACAAGGCTAGCGGTCGCTTGCGCAGACCAAAAAGTATAAGCGCATTCCATTGTGGAGTAGAAACGAGTCGCGGTCGGCCGCACCAATGGGAAAAGTCGCGGAGTACTCGCCCATGAAGCAGTGGCGTGTAGAGCTGACAAAGAATACTGTGGTTAAATTAAGGCTTTGTTTACTATCTTCAGCTTAAGATGCCTTACAAATTTTAAAATGTTTTTACTCAAATTATGACAAAAGTATTGATAATTCCAATTAACCGATTAGAGGATCCATCCATATCAGCCCTAGGACGTCCACTGCTGGACATAGGCCTCTCCCAATTTCATGGGGGGTAAATGCCATAATCGCCACGCTCGGCATGAGGGTTGGCGATCGCAGTATCTCCACCGCACTCTAGGATTAGAGGATACGATACGTTTAATAAAGTTGGTTCCTTTAACGTATCCACAGCGCCACTCGTAAATAAGTAGTAGAATTTGAGCAGAAAATGCTAAATTTAGAGTACCTAATGTTTGAAACGATGTTTTTCAATATAAATCCAAAAAATACTAAAACTAAACTAAAAGTTATGACATTAGGCCGTAATAGTAACAAAAAGCCAAGATATGATCAATTGACAATGAAAAATTCGTAAATGGATGAGCATTTTTACTTACGAACAATAAATCCTCATATAGAAATAAAGTCTAGGTTTTATTGGACTAATGTCCAATTCTAAGTTAATATTGATCACAATATTTACTTAGAATGTGATTACAGGTACACTCACTCAGACCCGGACACATAGTTTATCATGAAATTGAAAATCACACACACGTCACACCGTTATTCTTATTACTTACTGTTATCAGTCAAAAATATCTTAGTTACTTTAGTCTAAAATACGAGTACTCGCGTAAGAGATTGCTTTTCTCTTCATTGACAAATCATCGAATAAATGAGAAGTTTTGTGACCATTTTATACATTAATTACAATTTTAAAACCAGAAAACAATGTATCATAAATATCATAATCCAAAGGATATAAAGAGTAACGTGGTTTTCCTCAAAATTGGTTTACAAAGTTTTCCTTATTTTTTTCCAATTGAAATATATATATATATTTGACGGCCTGTTTAGCCCAGTTGGTAGTGACTCTGCCTCCGAAGCTAGAGGTCCCGGGTTCTTGGGTCTTGGATGTTTTCTATGTATTTATCTATATAAGTATGTATATCGTCGTCTAGTACTCATAGTACAAATCAAAAATCAAAATCAAAATGAAGTATTTATTCTGCAAATAGGCCACAAGGGCACTTTTACACGTCAAAGCATGCATTTATACAATTAAAAAAAAAAACTGACAATCTTACTTAATAATAATGAATAAAAAATATACTGATTAACAACTAAATGAAAATAAATTTACAAATATTAAGGACGTATTGAATACGATCAGTGCGAATAAACAAAAAATACATAAAAGTAATTTAATATCTTAGAGATGTATATGGTCTCTGAGCGTCCAAATACGATTAATAACAATTATTTCAAAGTCATTAGATATGTAAATGATCTCTAAGCGCTAAAATTAAAATAAGTAAACTTAATATTGTTAGAGATGTATAAGGTCTCTAAGCGTCAATAACAATAAAACTAAACCAGAACAGGATTATGTCTCTCGTCAATCTTCATACAATAAAATAACACTAGTATTAAGGTATTTACTATGCAAGCTTTGCTTAGTTTGGGACTAGGTCGATTTGTGTATATAATGATAAATGAATGAGTGACAATTTTAATGCGGCATTTTTATTGGAAAAATATGAATATTTTTAATCTATATTTCAAAGTAATGCACAATTTACTAGTTACCTTTCTTTTTAGGGGTCCGTAGCTGTAATTTGGCATTAAATATACATATCAATTACACCGACAAATTGGTAAAATCAAAAAGGTTTTTAGGGTATCGTTGGAATTCCCTATGTTGTGGGTATTGTTGGAAAGGTGTTTTAAAAATAATAAGGATTTGCTACAATTTTTTGATAAACTGAAATTTTCGGTAATATTCAATTCGAAAGTTCAAAAACATGTGTGGTTTTTGAAGTAGGTAATGATCCGTTTTGACATAAAACTTGTTTCGTACCCCGATTTTTGCAAATTACCGTATACCAATTAATTACACGCCGCCTGAAAGAATAAGAAAAGTAAGATTACACCTCGGTTTACGTTAGTCTATATATTCTTTGACCTCGGTCAATTTTGTTAGCCATGAGACTCATGTCATAAGCCTGAGAAATTTTCAGAGATCCAAGAGTCTAATTATCAGTTAATGTGTCCAGTTAATTTGACAGCTACGTCGTGACAACTTTGTCACAGTGGAATGTCGTAGCACCAGGACCTTAGGGCTTAGACATAATATAATACCAACAGATGCGTAGCGTTATGCAAGATGATCTCTCTTAATATGTAGTTGTCTCTTTGAATCCTTATGGTTAACTTATCCTTATGGTTGAGTTAGAACGGGACAAATAGTAGGTACGATCATTTTCGACTCTTAACGAATTGTCTCCATTTAAAAGCACACCAAAATATCAAATCCCATATAAACCATAACGTCACAAACGTCGGTTCAGTACAATTTGCAGTTATGTAAATGGAGACACTGACAGGGGAAGACCTGTCAGATATAAATTATCTGTCTCTCTCAAACTTATTTACTGATTAGTGCATTAGTGAGGATAGATCAGATGTAAGTACAGAAAACATGCAACTTGAATGAGCGGATCCGTTTTAAGGATGATTCACAGTAGACCGTTCCGTGTCCGGGCCGTCCCGTTTTCTATGACAGCAAACGCAACGGCCGGCGTATTTCTCTAGAAGAAAACGGGCCGGCCTGGACACGGAACGGTCTACTGTGAATCATCCTTTACTCTGATATCTGCGCCCACCACGACCTTATATACAAGTTATATACAAGTAGTTCCCTTCCTCGACATCACATGTGAACTTTGAGCAAATAGCATGTCCACCATATTGCGTGATGCGTGGCACGACCCAGTGCAGGGCGTAATGCGCCCGTCGCGTTCACACGGGAACGGGCTGCCCGCGCCCGCGCCGCATTCCGAGCCACCCCGATATGGCGTAATCACAGCTTCTAACAAATTAGCTACTCTTAATATCTTCTGAAAACTAGCCTACATGATGGCAAGCTGACAAATTTCATCTTAATGCATTTTATAACCTGAAAGTCGCGTTCTGAGGATTCTATTGTGGCGTAATCACTGTTTCTAAGAAATTACACTAAATATGTTCTGAAAACTAGCCTAACTACAACATTCAAGTCATATAAATTCATTTTTTAACCTAAAAACCATTTACAGCTTAGCTTACACAGGTAGCTCCAATCTCTCCAATTCAGAAACATCCAAAAACATATAGGTTGAAATGTATTGTAATGCCAGGAAACATGATTGACTTTTTATTTGCTGCGACGTATAGGTAGTTATTTTTTGTATAATGTTACTATCTATCATTTTTTTGCGTAGAATGTTTAAATAATCGATATTGTTATTAGATATAATTTCGCTATAATGGATTGTTACGACAAAAAAAGAAGGTGATTAATTTTAACAAAAAACACGATACCTATTCCACGATACCTTCAGATGTGAAAACATCTAAGTTACTTGGTAGCATGGAAGGTAAGTATACCTAATATTCGGTACAAGTGGTGAGACCTGTATATTTACTGAAAATGCTTGCATGCTTCCTTTGAAACCGTAGATACTTAAGTTAATTCCTCTTGTGAATTTTGATGAGTACCTATTAGGTTAGTAATCTCATCATAATCTCATTGGAAAATCACTGAAACTTTCTTATTATCTTCAAGGAATTCCACGATATCCTCTACAGTTTTCATAAAGTATTTTTCACTTTTTCATAGTCTTGGCTGAAGATAGAAAAGCGCCACCCAAGTGTTGGTACTCCGCCTTAGGACATCAACACCAGATTTCGAGAGATGCATATCTACTTATAGTACTTATACCCGAAATGAATATTTTTTAATGCCTTATTGACCGATGATCGTCACTTGCTAGTTACAATGCTAGTAAGTAAATTATTCACAACCTGTCTCGACTTACACCTCCAACATATCATCAAGAGACGCTGAGATTCGTAACTTCGCATAATCGAAGGTCAAACTTAGAATCGGGAATATTTGAAATCCCTATCCTTCAACCTGTGTGTATAGGTCCCACTGTTGGGCACAGGCAGGTGAGAGGGAATGGGCGGTAGGAGTTCGGTGAATTTCTCAATTGATTCTTCCCTCACGTCCAATTTTTCTTCACCGGAACTCCTCAAAAGACAGCCGGTTTTCCTTTTCTAGCGGAGACCGGTACCTTAATCTAATATATTGGATACCGATACCGATAGCCGAAGCTTTGTGTATTACCAGCCCCGCACACGCCATGTTTGCTCAGTGCCCGGAACGCATAGGCCGCTTGAACTGCAAAGGTCCCCGCGTTCCCAGGCCGTTCCCTAACTGTCTCACTGCCTACACACTTAATGTAAGAAAGGACTTAATCCAGTAAGCTATTAAGAATTGGCGATATATTTAGAAACTGAGAAGATTCTCCATGTGTGAATTAATTAATCTCGCCTGACCTGAGACATGTAAAAAAGCGATATCATAGGGATGTTCCCCTCTATCAATTAAGACAGTTAAAATTGCGGTCCTGGGTAGAATACTGAGTATATACGATGGGATCTTCATGTTATGCTAGCCAATTACACGACTAATTTATTTGGTTCAGTGTTTTTCTAAGCGCCTAGTGTACGCGCTTGCATTATTAATTCTACCTATCAAAACCACAAATGTAAAATCCATTATGTATTTTACGAATAATCCTTTTATTGATGTCACACTTGTGGTGATATTGGTTATTTCGGCCTAAAGTCGCATTTAGACTAATTGCACATACCGGGCGCCCAAATCATACGCAACGCAACATTACGCGGGAATCGCTATAGAAAGCAAAATGATGGACTGTACGGGGTGGTACGGGGATAATCATTCCTGGCAATTTTTCAAGTCATATGTCAATCCAAGAGCTTAGTGACTCCTCCTGATTTCGTATTTCCTAGAATTGTGTGGTAGCGTCGAATGTAAATGGTATAATGGAGGGGTCGTTTACGCGTTTATTATCATTATCACAATACTGATGGGATCTCATATTATCAACGATTCAAAAATTGTTTGATTTTTTGTCCAATATTTACGTGATACGTATCCCACCAAAACATAAATGTGAAAAATAAGCCAAGTTCTCATCTTCTAGCAAAAGTAGTGGTATCTGAAAAGGTGCCAGGTCTGGCGCCTATTAGATTGATTACAGTAAAACCAAATTATTGCGGCTTATTCATTTTGAGCCTTTACTTGGCAGTTTTCTATACAGTATGTTATCATGATTTTGTTTAAATAATTATGACAGTATACATACATCTACGACTGCATCAGTGTGGTAACCGCTTTAGCCACTAGAGGAGTCAGTGCCGGAATTTCTTTGCTTAAGTAGGTCCTGTGACGTCTGTGACCTGACCACGAGCTTTATAAATGACTCAAACGCTCCGCTTTAAAATAAATAAGTGACTATGCTTATTCTACAGTAGTACTTTCTTATTTAACTAGCTTTTTCCCGCGACTTCGTCCGCGTGCAACTCGTTATATCGCCTGCTAATAGTGTAAGACCTGCTAACGTCATATTATGGAAGTTTACAGGAGAGACAAAAAAAGATTGAAATTATAATATTAAAACCGAAAAACGGGAAAAATACCATTGGGTTATTTTTCAGCCGAAACATCCACTGCTGGACGTAGGCCTCCCCCAAAGAGTGCCACAATGCCTGGTCCTACGCCACCCACTTTCAGCAAACTACAGCGACTTTCACCAGGTCATCAGTCCATCTTGTATGGGGCCTACCCATGCTGCGCCTTCCGGTAAGTGGTCGCCACTCGGGAACCTTTCCGCCCTAACGGCCATCGTTTCTGCGTGCAATGTGCCTCGCCCACTGCCACTTAAGTTTAGCGATTCGGAGGGCTATGTCAGATAATTGGGTTCTACTGCGGATGGCCTTATTTCTCATGCTATCACGCTGAGATACTCCCAGCATAGCCTTCTCCCTTGCTCTTTTGGTGACTTTAAGCCCTCTTATGAGGCCCATAGTAAGCGAACACGTTTCAGTGCCCATTATGTCATCACTGGCAACACACACTGGTCAAAGACTCCCGTCTTGACACACTGTAACAAAGTTCTTTTGAGAATATGAAAAATACCTGCTAAGTATTTGCGTTTATCGCGATAGTAAGAATAAAAACTCACATTAATTTTGATAAGAGGTTAAACTACCCCAAACAATGATTGTATTGGATTTACAGCTCAAAAGCCACGGAACATTAATAAAAAACAATAATAGTACATACCTTTGCGATGTCACACTTCTTCGTCTACATCAAAAACACGAAACAAAGTTATCTTTTGCGAGAACAGACATCTAGGCGATCAATATTCTTACGAAAATGGCGGGTATATTGAAGTTAGCCGATAACTTTTAAACTCGTGGAGTTGACTATTTTATTCATCATGTGATTTAAATTTGTTAAAATAACTGGCAGTAGCTGTTTTTCTCAGACGATGCATCTTTTTTTGCTACATAATGGTGGGTAAAACGATAGATTTAGCGGGTTTACACTCTTAGGAAACGATATTATAGAAATAATTGCTATTTTATTGCTGTAGGCGCCCAAATAAACTTTTATCCCGTTTTCACCCCCTAAGGAACGATTTCCGGAATAAAAACTATCCTATGTCCTTTCCCGGGACTCAAACTATCTCTGTGCCAAATAAAAGTAAAAGTAGTTTATTCTTCAAATTAGGCATATTACATGCACCTATGAACGTCAATAAACTACCACCGGATCGGAAAAATAAACCTCTGCCACGAGAAGAACCGGCGTAAGAAACTCGGCGAGGTGTAATTTTTTCAAAACAATATACATTGTATAGTTAAATATAAAATTACAGTCTCAGTTACCACAAAAATAACAAGCTACAGTAGAAAACCTATTTTCGCGATAGATTAGCCGTGCAGGACACTATCACTGCCAAACATCCCTGTCCATGATGTAATCGTTTACCTTATAATATGCTTTTGAAATAAGTGTTTGTTTTACTACAGATTTGAATTTAGAATTGCTAAGTTCAGTAATGTGTTTTGGAATTTTATTGTAGAATTTAATACAATTTCCCAAGAACGACTTTTTCGCCTTTACTAGTCTATAGAAGGTTATTTTCAGTTTCCCAGTGTTTCTGGTGGCTATTGGTTTATCAGCGTTCGTTGGGAAATTGCACAAATTCTTCCTAACATACATTATTATTTCAAAAACGTATAGGGACGGCAGGGTTAGAATATCTATTTCTTTGAAAAATTCTCTTAATGAGTCACGCGACCCCAAGTTATAAATTGCTCGGATAGCCCTTTTTTGCAAAATAAAAACAGTTTCAATATCTGCAGCTGATCCCCACAAGATAAGACCATAAGTAATTATACTATTAAAATAAGCAAAGTAAACTAACCGTGCCGTTGCCACATTGGTAAGCTGCCTTATTCTCCTGACTGCAAATGCAGCAGAGCTCAACCTACTTCCCATCGCTGTTATATGGGAACCCCACTGCAATTTTGAGTCCAATGTAATACCTAAGAATACAGTAGAAGTAACAAATTCTAATGTTTGACCATTAAGTTTCATATTTGTATCTAAGTTTCTGTTTGATGAGTTCGCTAGAGAGAATTTCATACATTTCGTTTTTTTTCGGGTTCAATACTAAGTTATTGGCAACAAACCAGTCAGATATCATGGACAGGGTATTATTTGGTTCAATGAGTTCAGTATCTTTCCTATTTACCTTGAACAGTAATGAGGTGTCGTCTGCGAACATTACAATGCTTGATCTTCGGCTTACCATATATGGTAGATCATTTACATAAACAAGGAACAGGAAAGGGCCTAGAATAGATCCCCGAGGTACCCCCATCTCTACCACTGTCTCTGACGAAAGTGCTTTTTATCGCTACCTTTTGATTTCTCTGTAATAAATATGATTTCATAAGATCCAATGCATGTCCTCTGATACCATAGAAATTAAGCTTACAAATTAAAGTTCCATGATCTACACAATCAAAAGCCTTGGAAAGGTCACAGAACACTCCAATGGCGTCATATGACTCTTCCCAAGACTGCAAAATAAATTTTATTAAACTTGCACCTGCATCAGTAGTTGATCTACCTTTCGTGAAACCGAACTGCTGTGCGTGCAAAATATTGTGTGAATTAAAATGAGAAACCAATTGCGTAAGCATTATTTTTTCGAATATTTTACTAAACGCTGGTAGGATAGAAACTGGACGATAATCAGAAGGATTATCTCTATGACCTGATTTGAAAATAGGAACTACTTTACTACACTTCATTAAGTCTGGAAAAATGCCATTGTCTACACAACTATTAAAAATGAGTGCTAGAGTGGGTGCAACGACCTCGAGAATAGATTCCAGTACCATGACTGACACGCCCCATAAGTCCTCAGTCCTCTTTATTTTTAACATTTTAAAAGACTTCAGTACATCTAGAGGAGAAACATGATGAAATTTGAAAATATTTAGTGATTCTAATTTTATGTTCTCATTCAGAAGGGATTCTGCTATTGTGGTAGATGATGCCAAACTTTGAGTCGTGACTATAGGAATTTTGGAAAAGAAATTATTAATTCATCGGCTACTTTTAGTGCATTAGTAATTAAATTATCCTCTATTTTCAAAGAAATCGTGGACTCTTTATTATTTCTCTGCCCAGTCTCTGCGTTTATTATTTTCCAGACAGTCTTGGCTTTGTTATCTGAGGACTTTATTTTATTATTCAAGTGCATTGCTTTTGCCTTTGTACACACTGTTTTGAATAATTTGGAAATTTCATCTAAATCGGTTTAGCGGTTTAAGCGTGAAGAGGCACAGAGCGTGACAGACAGACAGACGGGTGACTTTCGCGTTTATAATATTAAAGTATAAAGTATTAAAGTATGGAGTAGTATGGATATTTAAGCGATTTTATTAAGCCTTAACAGCATACACGCTTGGTGGGAAGAGAGACTTCTCTAATCTCTTTCCTTGTCTTGATCTTGGCCTAGTTTGGCTCTTTTCTTCATTCTTTATTTCTTTATAAATAGGATAAACCATCCATTTTCACATCTGTGGCTATTTGTATCGTATGTATTCATGCTATTTGGGAACCAATTTCATGGTATACACAGGTCAAGATCTATCAATCTCAATGACTCACTGTTGCTGGCTTCCTACCTAATTAGTAATCTGTTAGAAAATCTTCGAAAAGTAGTATATAATCAATATAATCATACCTCCTTCCTGTAGCGACTCAAAAGTATGGTAGATTTTGGGAACTTATGTAATAAAACCACAAGAAGATCGCACTGACGTTTTTTTAGCTGCGTACCCTGCAAATTACCTATAGTTTATAGTCAGGCAATACGCAGCAGGGGCGGACAGCCATTGCGAGGCTCCGAGTGGGTAGGTTTTTGAAGAAGAAGATATGAAATCTAACTTCTCTATGGCGGGTCCGAATTCCTTTGACTCTAGTGGAGTGCGCGCTGTCTCCAGCCGCTTGATGTGATCGTCCATAAAATCTCGGTCAATTCTAATGATTTATAATATAAAGGTCTCAGTGGTTGACAGTGCGCCAATAGTTTATAGTAATAAAGTAGGGTACAAATTAAGGTGTTTCCCTATAAATAAAAGCATATGTACATAATAGTACTAAGTTATTATGGTAAAATACGATGTGAACCATTGATAAACCGTCATGTGAATCGGGCCATCGCCACGCCACCACCGTTACCATCATTACCATACATCCTGTCATATCAGTTGACTGCAACTGAAATTACCGCGAAGCGATACGGTTGCCAGGTGATAACTGTCGCTATTGAAAACAAGTACGTACCTTTTAACTTTACCACAGAATAAATACTCAGGCGCGTACAGAATGTCTTCTTTCTAACAAAACCGTTGTTCTACAAACTTTTAGAAAAAATAAATCGTGGCAGCCTCCCACCGCATATGATGTGCTCATTTGTTATATTCCTAGCGCGACTCGGGTGTCACGTCAGCTCGGAGGTGCTTACTCTCGTCTGATTGGGGCCCTTTACACGATTAATATTATCACAACACAACACTGGACTACATTTTTTTTGGATTTTGCTTCAATATTAACAATATTCACGTGATATGAGTGTAGCGCGTGATAATAGTGACCTTCTAGAACTACGCTCCATTGGATGATTTGTTAAATTGTGTAAGACTCTTACATTTACTACATAACATGGTTTTTCAAATACTTAATGAAATTAATGTGCCCACTTTATTCAGTTTCCATTATTTATAAAATAAATTACGTATGAGTTTTGATTATTTTGTAATTATTCTTAGGTAGGTACATAAACAAAAATATTCTACTAACTACACATTTTTTGAGGGTAGGTCATTTTGTTGCATTGAATCTAACTCTTTAAGTTTTCTTGGTGAAAAATTAGTTGGATCGAGCAAACAGCTTCGTTAGAAGTTGCTTAAGAGTCTGATCTGCCGAAACATCACTGGTTCTGATCCAGCTCAAGCATTTTTAATTCTTTCCCTTCATTAAAAATGTATAGTTCGTTAGTTGACGTCATCATATCGGCAGAGGGAATTCCACTGCTGGACATAGGCCTCTCCTCTCCCAAAGAGTGCCACAAAGACCGGTCCTGCGCCATCCGCATCCAGTCCAACGGACTCCCGCAACCTTACCAGGTCATCAGTCCAATTGACATATTAAGTATGAATCCTATCATAAAAATATGTTAATTTAGGATTATCTGTTTTAGTATTCTTATTGTGTCTGCGCTTTTACCTTCCCAGACATCTCTTTTGTCAAAAATCTGTCACACAGTTCGTGGAAAAGTTTCCTATCACATTTTTCAGCGTCTTGCTCCTTATTTCTCTTTCGATCTTCGAAAGGATTGGACTCTTGTTTTCTTTTTCGTGGTAAACTTGATGAGAGAGATGCAGAGGTTTGAGTAGTGGTATCCACTAAAATTGGGACAATACATTCTGTCTGAACACATTTTTGAACAAAAGTTGGAGGTCCAGCTGGTGTTAGTACTCTTTTCTCGAAATCCGGCACAAGCTGACACGTCACCGGCTTTGTTTGTACATATTTATCAACAAACTTAGGAGAGTCATTTGATTTGTGTATTTCCTTTTGTTCTAAATCCGGCAGTAAATACAGAAATGGCAATGAATTTGTCTGTACACATTTATCAACAAACTTTGGGGGCTCAGCTGATATTAGCTCTAATCTTTTGTTTAAATCTGGTAAAAGCAGACATGGCAATGAATTTGTTTTAAGCCTCTTGCGATGCGATCCTGGTAAAATATCCAGATCGTTAAAATGTGCTTCACAAACGACATGAGCTCGTGGCTGTTTATCTGCCAGGTCATCTCGACCTATTAAGCGAAGCCATTTGGAACGCCTGAAAAAGATAACGTGCCTTTAAAAAAAATTAAACCAAAACATATTTACTCGGGTAAACAAGGGGTAAACATATTTATTACCATGGGACTAAGGCAAATGGCAGCAACTAATACTCGACGTGTCAACTATTAGGCATTAAGATGTGAAATATCGGTACATTTACCTTGGTCATTTATCTTACCATAGTACTGTTCAAGAAACGCACACTAGTAAACTTGTAAAAAAATAACATTTCATTGGACCTTGAAGGGCCCCGGTATGTAGGTACAGTTTTAACAATACACTCACACACACATTCTTACCTTTCTGCATTACCAGGCAGCGTAAAATATGAAATTTCTGGTTTCTTTATTGAAGAATTCATGCATCCATATACCGCACAATATACACGATGGTTCATTTTATTTCAAATAATAAGTACCTCTTATAAAAACATGACATTCATTCCACAATAATATTCAATTGCTACTTTATCTATATTTAATAGTGGCCAGTATGCTATTTAAAGTTATTTAAACCTCTTTAAAAACAATCTTACTCCGCGGCACGCCCCGACACACGACACGCCACCTTTGCACTGCGAAGTTGGCTTCAGTTCATTGTAGCTAGCGAAGCGAGAGCGTCAAGGTCAGAGAAACCGAAGCGTGTCTGTGTGGGCGTGTCAAATCGGACGCTTATATTGATTTGTTTTGCTTCTTTCCTACACAGATATATAACATTATAAGTATACTAAGACGGTATATATTTGATGGAATTTAATTATGGTATAAGCTACTCTAGAGAACTGCTACCGCGAAACATAAACAAACGAAGTTCGAATATCTCCTTCTCTGTCGCACTTGCATATTCGAGCGACAGAGAGGGGGATATACGAACTTCGTTCGTTTTCGTTTCGCGGTAGCAGCACAGTTACTTAGAAACTAGTTTAAGGGGATGCCTCGATTCTGTAAACCAAGCCCCCTGTATAAAAGACACGTTTATGTCTTTCGCTCACGAGATAACGAAATGCAACACTCTTCGAATATGGCTTTTTTGGACAAATTTCGATAGTTTTCTAACTTTATAAAGTTTTATTCCACCATATCAGCCAAAGGACGCCCTCAGCTGGACATAGGACTCCCCCAAAATTACGGGTGATATATGCCATAATCGCTCCACCGCATTCCAGGGATGCTGCTGCCCATCCCCCTGTGGTCTTGGTCATAGTTTTAGGAAATACCCGGGTCCAGAAGTTTTATTCATATTTCTTAAAATCTGTCATCAATTTAGCTTGATTCTGTCGTTTAATAGTGTACTGTTTTGGAATGCTGGATTGAAGAAAAAACAAATAAAGACACAACTATGGATTTTTTCCATCCAGAATTTTTAAAATAAATCATGTTTCGGCTCTAGTCAGATAAACAATCATAAAATTATATAATGTAAAATTATATTTTTGTCAGCTTGCTTAGTCTAGTTGGTAGTGATAGTACTGCCTACGAAGCTGGAGGTTCCGGGTTCGGAACCTGGTAAGGGCAATTGTTAAGTGGTGAGCAAAAGCATTTGCTCTTGCGACTCGGATGTTTTCTATGTATTTAATTATATTCAATATATCGTCATCTAGTACCCGTAACACAAGCAATATTGAGCTTACTTTGGCACTAGTTTGAATTGTGTAAAAATATGTCCTCTAATATGTATTTAGTTAAAAAATATATATGTCAGAAAATCATCCTTATTCTTGCCTTGACAAGTAGGCCGAACGGCGTCTCAAAGAACGCGATATTATTGCATGCACGGCCTTAACAGGTCTAAAAGCCCTAAACTGACGCATTGCGACTAGGGCATGTAAATTTCCCGGGAATTCCCGGGATTTCCCGGGAAATTTCATACAAATCGGGACCGGGACTGCAAACCCTAATTGCGACGTTGACTAAAGTTTATTGTAGCGACGCGTGTCGCGTGTGTCTGTGTGATTGTGTCGAGTGCGAGTGTGTGTTCGGACGAATCGGAGATTTGGATTTGTTTTTAGTGATGACAAAGAGAATATATATAATATCTTATGATTTATTTATGGTGATGATGATTAACAATTTTAACAAACGATGCAACTTAAGGGGCTCGTAGCTTCCAATGACCTTCGATCGGTAACTGGCTGTTTTACCGAAATAGTATCCGACGGGGTTTACCGAAATAGTATCCCATATTTACTTCAAAACTGTCTTCGAAACTCTTTTCGATATGGGATCACACTTTGGCAATTTTAGGACAAAATAACAGTTTTTTGTACTTACGTAACTTTTGTGAAAATCAGTGAAAAATAAAAATCTCTCACGTTTTTAGAGACGTCAATAAGGAAAAGTTATATGTAGATTACATATATATAAGTACACTAGCGGCCTGCCCCGGCTTCGCACAGGTATTTAACAGTAATTTCAATATTAAAAATTATTATACACACACATAAACTCTTCTTTTTGCGTCAGGTTACTAATATTATTTATTTATACAAAATAAAATAATTATAAAGAAAGTTTGATATTATTACCTATTTTAAAGATTATTTCTAATGATTTTTTTGTTATTATTTTTCGTTTATTTCTTTGTTATGTTTTATTACACCTTGGGTTCCATTATTGGAGTTTTAGTAAGGATCCCTAATTTGTTAGAAGAAAGAAATAGTCGCCCGGGAATAGTGTAGCTTCCCAACAGTGAAAGAAGTTTTCAAATCGGTTCAGTAGTTTCGGAGCCTATTCAATGCAAACAAACAAACAATCAAATCTTTCCTCTTTATAATGTTAGTATATAGATAAACAACATAGGTACTCATTTAGAAAATAGCTTTTTTGGACCATGTTTGATTAAATCATAAAAAAATATTATTTATTTCAAAATTTGGCTCTTGAAACTGGAAATAAAGGATTGAAGAACCGATAACCGTTTGTGCCATAAATATATCTACGGTTTTGACAGAGGAATATCAACTCAAATCTCGTTAAAATTAACTTATCACAACAACCGACTGAAAGGCAACAATAGTTGAAAGTTTGGAATAAGACAGTATAAATATAATAATCATTAAATTCATTCTATTCCAACCATTCCAACTTGAATTTTTACTTGAATTTTCTTTTCTTTTCGGCAGCTTGTATGAGTTATTTGCTCTGTCCCGTGGAAAAACCGTTTTCACCATCCATTTGGAATTGTAGGTTAGAGGATTACTTTATGCCAGCCTTAGATAGGGCCATTTAAATGGAACGAATCTGCCCTGAAAGAAAAATTGAACAAGGATTAGTAATAATTTATATGTACTGTGTTATAAAATTCACGTATCAGTCAGACATCTAAAGCTACTTTAAACGGAACTAGAGACCCTATTACTGTGCTAGAACTGCTAGACATACGAGTAGATGGACATTAGCTGAGAGCATAGCGGCTGGCCTCGATCATTTATTGAGCCCAAGCCAAAAAACTTTTGCACATGACTTCACCGGTCGTTGGCCTGAACCGTGGCGGCGCTCATACCATGCGTTTATTAGCCGCATGGTATGGGAACGAGTAACCTCTAAAAACTAACTGTTCCTATAAGGTTTTTATTCTCCGAATTGTTTAATGAGAGCCGATAGTTAACACGTTAGAAGATGATATTGTTGACGAGTTTATTTATAAAGCGGTTGCGTTAGTTCCTTAGGATGATTTCGTTGTTGGAATTTGAGTTATGTAATTAATTGAGTAATTTACAGATTTTGAGATATTTTAGTACCTCGTCTGTTCGTAGTGTTAGCTCATTCAGACAATGAAAATGATTACACTGCTATCTCATGTTGTAAAACATATAATTATGTTCAATAAAGAATTATGAATTATGGAAAAAATATGAAAAAAAAATTGTACAAGTCTAAACTAGGCATTTTTAGGGTAGGGTACCCTATGGTGCAACTCTGCCTGTCTGTCCACAGAATGTGTCTGTCTGTCTGTCACAATGTTAAATATCTCAGGAACACTCATTCTATCAATTTGAAATTTGAAGAAGTTGTAACCAAGGCTAATCCATGTGTATGGAAAATGTAAAGAAAAACATTTATTTTTAGTTTCTATGAAAAATGGCGGATATGAGGAGGCGCCAAACATCAAAGTCTAGTAGATCAAGTGGGGTAACACATGAGTGGTCTAGAGTTGCATATTCTGGAACAGTTTTTATTTTCAAACCCCACTTTGAACCAGTTTCAGAGGTCAAATATGACCTACTTTCAGAGTATGAGGAATGAAAAGTTCTTCGTTCTACAACGAAATTATTAGTACAAAATGTTAGTAGGATCATTATGTATGTAAGCGATCAGTGTGCCGGTTTGCGACCACATGAATGAGTTGGTGAACAGAAACGATATTTAGTCGTTTATTTGATTAATTCCAATTCAATAACTGCATAATAAAATGTATGCCTATGCGGAGAATATTATTTTATGCAAAAATAGTAACTCTCTCATGTGGTGCCGAGTTAGAATAGCACCACCCCCTTTCTTCCCTTGGGTGTCGTCTATGGAAAGCAGGTTATCGTCTATGGAAAGCAAGAGTCGACTATGGAAAGCAGGTTATCGTGGGCGATGGGCTATAGCAACCAGTCACTGCAATATCACATTTTCGCCATCTATAAACCTACAATAGCTAAAATTGGCACTGAAATTAATTTTCGTGTGTTCTGCCTACCGCTTTTGGGAATATAGGCGTGAGTTTATGTATGTATGTAGACTTAACTAATTTGCGACTTAATGAAGGTAGTCTAAAAGTAGGTATAGATATGCATGTCCACCCTTATTGTCACTTAACGTTTAATAATCTTTCTAAGAAAATATAATCCTTCCATTGAGTATATTCCAATGGTTGACAAGGATAAGAAACTATTGATATCGAACCAGATAAATCACTTTTGGAATGATTATCTCCAGATGCTTTCAATCCAAAGTAGGCCAATAATTGTTACCGCTGTTTACATCTTCCAATAAAGTGTTTGCATCACTCGATCGATCCAGAAGATCGACACTCTCCAGGGCTCCAGGAACCTTCTATTTCTGTCTTATGACTACCACCGAGTTAGAATGACGAGTGCATGAGATCACCAGCTCCTTGACCAAACGCATTCGATTAATAAAATGAAAACGAACCAACTGTATTTGTCAGCTTCATGGGCGATTCTTTCAATTTCAATGTCCAAATCACATGCTATCGTTCACTGGCATAGCAATGCCAAGATTTGATAATAACGAAAGCTATAGCAATGAACGTTTTTCGACGAACAATTTTTTTGTATAATTCTTCTTAATCCGTGGAACAATATATCAATCAAAATGTATTGTAATTTCAACTATTAAAAACCTTAAACAATTATTATCAAAAAAGTTGTGTACTTTAGGCTACTTTCGTATTCTTCGGGGTACAGTAAGCTGTCAGTGTCAACTATCAGCCGAGTCAGTACAGATACCTTACTGCGCCTCTACATTTAAATATTTTAAATGAATGCCTCCTGCCTCCCTCCGCGGAGATACTGCGATCGCCAACCATGCCAAGCGCGGTGATTATGGCATTTACTCCCCATAAAATTGGAGAAGGCCTATGTCCAGCAGTGGACGTCCTTCGGCTGATATGGTGGTAGTGGTGGTGGCCTCCAGCCTGATTGGCGCGGGATGCGCACAAGTGTGCGCGTTACCTACGAACACAGTACCAGGCAGTACAGCATCCATAGGATCGCCCTGACTCCGTATTACCCAGTATTCCATATTAAGTACTACTTCAT
Source organism: Notocelia uddmanniana (assembly GCA_905163555.1). Taxonomy (NCBI): domain Eukaryota; kingdom Metazoa; phylum Arthropoda; class Insecta; order Lepidoptera; family Tortricidae; genus Notocelia; species Notocelia uddmanniana. Next base: position 13,301,887 of record LR991065.1, read on the forward strand.
TCAAATGGAATACTAACAGTAAACTGACAAATGAGGAAATATGGACGCTATCTGCTTCCCCCTCTAGACCGCATCCAACGGAGAGCGACTCGAATTGTCGGCTGCCAGCGTGTTTCGGATCGGCTTGACTCCTTGCCGCTGCGTAGAAATGTAGCCTCGCTCTGCATTTTCTACCGCATGTATTGGAATCTCTGAGAAATTGTTCGGATTAATCCCTGTCGCTTCTTTCCGCCATCGCCCAACGCGACATCATTTCCATCCTCACCACTTACATGGTTAGCAGTCCTCAACTGTGCGTTTCTCCAGAAAATTCCAAACCCGCACAGCTAAACACTTACAACCCCTCTGGTGCTGCTAGTGTCCATGGGCGGCGCTAATCACTTACCATCAGGCGATTCGTCTGCTCGTTTGCCTCCTATGTCATTAAAAAAAAAATCACAGATCTCGTGCACTACACGACCATCAAGGTACATTGAAAATGAACTCAACAAAATAAAAAAATGCATTACATTTGCTAACGTTATGACAATTTGGTTGATATATAATATATAAACATAGCTCACATACAAAATTCCTATTAAATTGGCAATTTTTTAAAGCGCAGCCAAGTTACGGTAACCACATAAAAAGGCATTTGCCACTTTACTAATATTCACGCAAGATAACGGCGACTTCAAATTAACTCGATCTCCAAACTCCGACTATAACTATAACAAGAATTTTCAAAGTCAAATTCAACATGACACCCTAGGCCCCAGGAGAAGGATAAATTATATGATATCATAACCTTGATTATTTGTTTAATTTTCTCGCCATCAAAGTGAAAAGCAGATGTATAACTCATGTATAAAATGGCTTGTTTTATGCAATCTCAATCAACTATTTTATTTGCCAAGGTTTTGGAAGATATTGGTCTTCCAAAACATCATTGACTTATCCACGAATTGCTATTTCCCGGGCACTGCAATAATGTGCTATTGTTGTCTCGAACTATAATTAATAATAATTTATTATAGAAACAATACATGTTTAATTTAAACAATTTGAAATATAAAACTAAAACTAACTACAATTGTACAATTGTGTTGATTTAAAAAAATATATATTACCTACTAATAGTCGTTCTGACTTTTTGACTTCTTCAAAAAGGTTAGGCTACAGCGCAAACCCTTGACCCGATCGTCTTTGTTTTAAACTCAAATTGTAGCCGACTAAATTGTCCAGAGGAGTTTTGATCAAAATTTTGATATCATTCTTCGTTTCCAAAATATCGAGTGCCAAAATGAAAAAATCGGAGGAAATTGATTTTTATTTCACTATTTCGGCCAAAACTTTTTTCGTTCTGGACTTTCTCAAATAATTCTCTTTGCATCTTACACATCTCGTAAATACGCGTCTTTTGATCCTAGTTTGAATATCATACCTTTACAACTCTCTGAAATATAAGGGGATCGCACTATTTCGTGAAATGGGACCCTATACTGGAGCGAACGAAAAGACATTTTCAATGTCAAAATATCTCAGTTAAGTAGAAAATACCGCATACCTATTCCGGCCTGCCAAGTCAGGATGCGTTAGAATCCCTAAGCTAGCTTAAGTGGGAAATGTTGAAAAACTTCCTAAAAGATTAACAGTTAAAGTTGTACCCACTAACAATTAAGCCAAAAGATTTCCATTCAGCGATTTAGTCATTCTCGCCTTTACATGATCCCTTACTACTTGTTCGGGACACTGATATTGGTGGGAATGCTGGGTGGTTGAAATGGTAGTAGAATAGCCCACCTGCAAGGCATGCATGTAGGCACCAATAGTTGCTTCTTTGTTGCATTCGTATTTGTAAGGCGTCGCCGTCTTATTGCTGATGTACTTTAGATGCCAGAACCGATTACTGCATCGGTTCAAGGACTCTTTATTAGGACCAATGTCATTGAGGTATTTCACATGAGAAAGGATAAAATGAGAATGCAAATTCATTTATCAGACTTCAGGTTCTCTCATGAGCAGTCAAGAGTGGAACTCACTTGAATTTCAGCAAATACTTATTCCGAGAGCTAGCACTCTGTGAGAGTCATACCCAAGTTACTTATGCAAAATTACAACCATACTTTTACTTTACTGAAAATTGCTATGATCATGATGTACTCTGTACTTTAAAAGTAATCTACCACTAACCTTTCCTAACATAGAAGCTCTGCAGGGACAAGCAAGAATAACATTGTGGTAAACGGTCGATAAATTAGAGATATTAATTTCAATAAAGTTGTCAGGAATAGCATGGCACCCACATGCCGGGTCAGCCGAGACCATGTGGCGGTTAAAATAAAGCTTGCCACCATGCGGGGGACCGCAGCTTCAGTTAAAAACGTTTTATTGAAAATATCCTTTCATATTTGCGGCGTTTATGGGGTGGCTTGACTGCGACATAAATAAGTTCTTGCCGTTGAACATTAATGACAATAATGATGGTGTCGCAGCATTTGCGGCTTGCTATATTTGATAGTTATGTTATGTGACAGTTATTGAAAAGTTAGATGCGAAGTACTCTACCTGCTTCACCGAGAATTAAAGTTACTGAGTTGCCATAGACGAATTTTGTAGTGAGAATTATTTTGTGATCCCCGTATGGTTCAAAGGACCAAATTGGTCTTAATCTATGTAGCTATATAAGCAATATTATAAGACAGCTTTAGTGATGCGTTGGACCTGGATGTAGCTTTTGAAGTGAGACGTGCAATGAATTTGGGCGGGTTTTTATCCTGACAAGAGTAGGAAGAGTGTCCTTTCGAGATGTCGGCTAATCTTACTGTCAAAGCCGAAATTCTTTGATAAGTAAATGACCGTCAATTGCTAAAATGGGATGACTAATCCACGCATGGAACCCCTTTATAAACAACTCCGTAACGTCTCAGCCATATCAGTAATTTATAAAGACCGGCCCCAAATTAATGCTAAGAGAACGATGATTAAAAAAACATCTGGCTTTTTCGTGTTGGAACAAGTTTGCCACACGATGTGCCGAATTAGAGGGGGCCAATCCGGTATTATTTAGATTTTTGCTACCTATTATTCTCCCCTTACTGCAGGGTCCATACCAAATTACGTATTAATATATACAATCCAGTTTCCATTCATATGTAATTCAACTTATTGTAAGAAACTGTTTTTAGAGCAAGATCTGGGTCGCAGATGCGTGTTGAATTGAGAAATTTTAATAATAGAAACGCTTTAGGTCCATGCGAGTCATCGCGTTCGATATATTAAAGAGGGTCTTTTGAAATGTTTGTAAATAATTTTATCAACGACGGGAGATTCATGATTTTAAATGGTCGAATTATTTCCGCTCGAATTTATCGAGGGTTGCTCCTGCGTTAATCTTAAAAAACAGATCTTTAATTTATAATATCTACATCTTAGTACTTACAATTTCTTTTAAACTGCGACACTTTTATAATATATAATTTCCTAGCGTGGTATCGGACTAGAATAGCATCACTCTTTTTCTTCCAGTGGGTGTAGTGAGACTCGACTCTCATAGTCGATGAGAACAGGGTTGTTGAAGTGTATACCTTATAGTGGTCGGCGGTTAAGAAGTCAATCCTGACACCTGTCATATCCATACAGCTTATAACCTCAAAGTGACTTTTAGACTTTTTCTTAACCGCCGACTACTATAGTGGACGATGATGGGCTATCAACCTATCAGTACTATCAATTTCAGGTTTCAAACCTGCAATATATTTATCTGCCATTGTACATTCATTTTCACGTGTTCTGCAACATTTTTCTAGAAATACAGGCAGAATTGTATTGTACTCGTGTGTTCCATCAGCAGTTTATGATTATGACAAGTGTTCGTGTCACATCAAACGTGTGATGTATCCGAATTAGCTTAAGAACCTGATTCAAAGCCCAGAAACGAATGGATGCGCTTCAGCAGCTCGTGCGCACGACGTATTGTTATTCTGTTATGGCAATCTATTGTCTTACGATGCGTGACTCAACGAGGGCTAATGAACACATCGAGACTAAATTAATTTTATGTAACGTGCTGTAGTTGCTTAAAACAAAAGCATTTTATCACTCTTTATGGATCACGCTCTGCTTTAGGCATGCACAAAGACACACACAAATTGTGTGTTGTGCTCAAAGAGTTTCATCCCATTGTTTTGATTACTTTAAATAAATGTATCTCCTATTCGCAATTATATTGAGATTACTTGCTCCCTGGAATGAACTATTCTGAATTCAACCACCTACACCATGCATGCGGGTTGGCGATCGCAGTATCTCCACCGCTCTCCAGGGATGCTGCTGCCCATCCTGCGGTGGTCGTGGTCCTAGTTTTAGGAAATACCCAGGTCTGAATTCAACACAAGAATATAATTCTTGAATTTTGAAATGGCGTTTGTAAACAGGATAACCATTTTTCTATTTCAATGAAGGTTTCCCAACAATTCGCCCCAATTTGGGAAATCTCTTAACAGAGAAAGTAATTTGTCTTTTACCGATTGAAAGTTAGAACCTGAGATGGTTTAATCTTATACCTTGCACATCGAACCTACCTTACCTACTTTATTTAACACTACAGCGGGCCTATGATTTTTGCCATTTTATCACTTATCGTCGTAGATAAGACGTTCGTCACTTTCTGACAAGTGTGCGAGTGTGAGAGTGACGGGCGTCTTATCCACGACGATAAAAAATAGCAACCATCATATGCCCGCTGAACTGTAGTGTAGCGATAGAAACGCAGCCTACCTACCTACTTTATTCGGCACTACAGTAGTGTAGTGTAGCGATAGCAACACAGCGGATGGTTCCATTCCGACCACTTAACGGTAAAGACCACCGTACGCCAACAACCACCGTCATTCCGATGACAAATCACGTAGTTACGGATAACGTCAATTGAGCATATAGAAAGGCAACTTGACTCCATGTATGCTCTGATATGGACTTTAGACCAGCAGTCGGCGCGTTGGTGTAATTTCCATTTCCTGTCTTCTATTTATGGATGTTCGTCCGCATTTAGCAGTCGCAATAAAATGACAGGAGAGGAAGAAAAGTTTACTAGTAAATTACCGTGCGTCAAACGATGCTATAGTAGGTATACTTATAATTGAATAATTGAATTTTAGTTTTAGCAGAGGTAAATATTACTGCATCCAAGAACGCTGAAACGAAACTTTTTTCTGCATTTAAAAATAAGTTTTGAAGTGCCCAGCGCGGGTTCGGATTCCCGGTTATGTATGAGAGTTAATAAAAAAGTTTGAATGTAATTATTATTAAATCTAAAATCGACGTCATGGTTCCTAAGAACAGATCTCGCTATCTCTCATAGTTTCCGACTTCTCCATACTGACCCATTTGGATTGTATACCCGGTATACTACAAACTAATTAATACTATAAATACTAGTACATATACTGACTAATAAAAGAAATAATGAATATATACATATATTCCAAATTAAAGGGAAAAAATTAAATTTTCGTTAGCAGCGTTACTGCCTTAGTACAAAATTAATTTTATACATAAATTATACATAATAGGAATGCCTACGTATATAATATATACATATACTTATAACTATATACAGTATCTGATTAAATCACAAGTCATTGGAGAGCCAAAACTTTTTCAACTTATCCTTGAATGATGCCACAAGACTGTCTAAACGACAACGGTGAGTATGACTATTCAGCGTCACCGACATTCTCTATTTCTTGCCAAGTTAAGGGTTAAGTATTGATCATTTAGTGTTAAATTGCGGGTAGCTTTTTTCATCATCGAATTTTTAGGGTTTTTTACGCAGCACAGGAAGGTTACTCATGAAAGCAGGGATTCCCAAGGAATCGTGTGTCAGGCATTCGACCACATCATTCCCAGTCCCAGCGCAGTCACTTGCGGCGACGCACGCCGTTTATGGCGAGGACGATCGCGATGGAATGTGGCCCGTGGCTTGGGCACATGTGAGGAGTGACAAGAGGAAGATAACAATACGAGTGGAAAAAGGATAGAAGGCATCTAATACTTGATTGTCGACTAGGTACGAGTAAATTCTCGGTAGTAAAGTTTGCGAAATGCTCCCGAAATTAATGAATCAATTAAGGTTTCATACTTACCGATACCGTGTAATCTATGTTAGTTTTCATGTGATAACGAATTACTAGAAGTCTCGCTTGAACATTAATTGTATCCTGTTTAAATTAAAACCGGGCATGGAGAGGCCGATCACGCACATTAAAGACTTCTACCGCTAGTTCTAATGTAAATAAATAAAAAATGAAAAAAAATGAACTTTATTCTGCAAGTAGGCCGCAATGGCCCTTTTACAAGTCAAAATCTACAAACCACTATCCTATACTGTGAATTTAAAAAGATCATATCTTCATAGGCAACGCATTGTTTTATTTTTTATCTCCCGCTTACATGTGTCTCCATCCCCCTATTTTTTTTTCACATCATTTTTCAGTAGTGGTTCCTAGAAAACACCTTCTTACCAAATTTTATCTCGTAACTGTGGTCTCCAAGTAAATCGCCTGTGACATACGGGCTCGATCGTTGCATACGATTGAAAGAGATTTGTTAACAGAAAACATTCTGTACGAGTATGTAGTTATCAATCCTCATCATGTCAGCCGAAGGCCGTCCACTGCTGGACATAGGTCTCCCCCAAAGACTGCCACAATGACCGGACCTGCGCCACCTGCGTTCAGCGGACTCCCGCGACCCTTTCCAGATCATCAGTCCACTCTGTATAATGGACGATTCACACCAAACGGCTAGAGTCGGCGCGCACGCCACCAGAGTCAAAGGAATTCGAACCCTCCACACAGACGCACAGCAACTTCGTATCCAAACGGCAGCGGCAGCGGCAGAGCCGGCGGCAGCCGACCGGCTGCCCGCAACCCATTCAAATGTGAAATCTAACTTCTTTATGGAGGGTTCGAATTCCTTTGACTCTAGTGGGGTGCGCGCCACCTCCAGCCGTTCGGTGGGAATCGTCCATAATGCCCACCCTGCTCCTTCCGGTACGTGGTCGCCACTCGAAAACCTTTCCGCCCCAACGGCCATCGGTTCTACGTGCGTTGTGCCCCGTCCACTGCCACTTAAGTTAAGCGACTCGGAGGGCTATCTCGGTTACTTTGGTTCTGCGACAGATGGCCTAATTCTGGCGCGACCACGCAGAAAAAGTCCAAGTAGCCCTTTAGCTTTTTGGATGACTTTGAGTCCAATTATGAGCCCCAAAGTAAGCGACCACGTGTCAGCGCCATATGTTATCAGCAGATTTTCATCATGAGACACTTACTGCAGAATATTGGACCAGAAGATGCATGTAGTAGGTATTATCTTTGACACGCGTCAAAGTTATTAGTTGTAAAGGCTTGGACAGGGAAAACTTTTCTCACTTTATCTGTACTTTCCTCAGAGATCTCTTTTGACTTGCACCAAAACAATAACGACGGCGGATGATCTTTTGCATGCAACGCTAAATGCAGTATGGCTTTGGCTCAAAGCCGCATACCGGCCGAATGTCCGATATCAATTCAATAAATGTACTTAGAGCTTATAAGTTGGCAACCGGCAACTTGAGATATATGTAAAGCCGTTCGTTTAGAACTCATTTAGAAAGGTAACTGTGATGGGTACAAGTTGTGACTGATAATGTACTGTTTCCAGAAAAATATCCACTTAGTCTACCGTCAACCTTAATGATAATTGACCACTTATTTAACAGTCAGCAGCTAATCAATTCCATAGAGTTCATATCTAAAGATTAACAGAAATGGGTATGGTGCTGAGAGAAAGAGTGAGTGTGAGTGACCGTCATTATATTTCTCTACTTCACAAGTCACAAAAATATTTTTTCTCAGAAACTTAACGGCATGTTCCGGATCGAGCATTGACTCACTCCTTTTAAGGATTTAACTTAATTTCACCATGTACTTACCTCTACATGTATATTATACAGAAGATGTTTTAAGTTTTTATTCAGAACTTGGTAATTACAACGAGTTACTGCAGCCTATAGTAAGAGATGCTATCGAATATCACCAGCCACAAAGATACTAGCATCAGCAATTCAGCAGTCCTGGGGTTCTTGTCAGTTCACAAGATACCTGGGTACCCAATTATCAATATCAGTTGAACAAGGCAATAAACCAGCAAGCGATATAAACAAGCGACAGGTGAGTAGGAAGTTCGGTGTCGAGCCTTGTACGGGTCAATGGACAACCACACAAAGACGCCGACCACGGCATCTAGAGCGCGGATCCGCGCGGGCTAACGGTGCGACGCTCAAATATTTAGCACTAAGTACAGCATAGCGGCCACGATTTCTAACTGTTAGTGCGGCTAGAAAAGCTATTTCATTGAATGATAAGAGACATTTTGGACTGTGATGTAACAACAAATAGTGAGTACTAAGTACTACAACACAGTTGCCACGATTTCCAACTGCTAGAGTTAAGTGAACCAAAAAAAAATTTCATTAAAGAATAAGAGACATTTGGTGTGTGATGTAAAAACAACAATTAGTCAGTCGGACTAAGTACAACACTGATGTAAAACACAAAACATATTTGGAACTACAGTACCAGGCAATAATATATCACCATATTGTTGTTTATAATTATCTTTTTTTAATATTTTCAGTGTGATGTCTATATTTCAACACTAGCTGGTACGAAGAATTTTGACTTTTTGTGAAGCCAGTGAGAAGATTTGTGGCACATTTAGTCGCATATTTAGTTCAGAGAATTTTCATGACTTTTTTAGTGATATATTATTGGCCGGTAGGTACTTTAAGTAGGTACAGCAAAACGGGCACAATTTCTAAGTGATTTACCAGGGCTAGGAAAGCCTTTTCATTAAAGTTAGAGCAATTTTGCGTTGTGACTGAAAAACCACGGATCCCTAAAAAGATACCAACCGCAATTGTATACATAGTTATTGCCTTCTGCGTCTTAAAGAAAAAAACTCTTAAATGCGGTACGGATACTTCTCTTAAAAGTACTACAGCCGATTGCAACAGGTACTGTGTGTAATTGGATTTCTACACAAAGTGGCTAAGTTTACTTTGCTCTTGAAAGAAATCCAGAAAGTTTTCATTTTACTAAGTAGGTATTTTACGCAAAATACATTATCAGTACGTGAAGATGTTATAGCCCATAATGTCGCCTAAACTTTCATAATGACGGATAAAATAGGAAATGACTTGCATGTAAAGTAAACCGTTAGAACCGAGAATGCGGGTAGCGGAGGAAACCTCAAAGCTTAGGCCGATAGTCTGACAAGTTCCCATTTAATGGGCTTCCCTGGTTTAATGGCTGCAAACTGTCTACATAAAGCAAATCACATGCTACACGGATATATTCATCGCTAGGCGCGTTTGTGGTTTGCTGCCGTGGAAGCTCCGATATTTACAAGAAACTATAGCAGAGTAATTTTTGCGCATCTACTATTGTTGTTTGTTTTTTAGGCGAACAATACAGTTACGTTCGAACACTGGTTCGATAACCACCATATACCACCATATCAGCCCAAGGACGTCCACTGCTGGACATAGGCCTCCCCCAATTTAATGGGGGGTAAATGCCATAATCGCCACGCTTGGCATGCGGGTTGGCGATCGCAGTATCTCCACCGCACTCCGAGGATGCTGCTGCCCATCCCCCGGTGGCTGGTGGTTCGATAACATCCGCAATTAATACCCAGAGTGGCTAGGTACCTCGAACACCCGATGATGAAAGTTCATATGTACCTAAGGGATGAAGATATTTGGAAGATTTCGCGCGTGTACATTAGTAAACTGCGTTCAAAATTACCTGGCAAATAGAACATTCGAATGTGCTGCGAATGTTTCGCAGCACATTTAATTTTAAAGGTTTTTTATTTTATCAAACAAGCTTACAGCCGGCATGCCTAACGGTTAGTATACACCGCAGTATGATATCCATATTTTCCAAGCCGGTAAAAAAATGTTAACTTGGATACCATACAACGACAAGAAAGTTTACCTAAGGCAAGCATTACTCCATGTTTACACGTTTCGGCTAAAGTGCAACGGTTTACACTAACTGTACGTGCTGAAATGCGGCCAATCGAAAACAAATTTAGCGTAAGCAAGCACAGATCGACGTACAAGTACCTACGAAGTAGTTACACGAAGCAATCACGAATAGGACCGAAGTGATTGCCATTCCACTGCGGCCGTTTGTTGGAATGCGTTGAGTCATCCATCCATTTCAAAGGAGCTTTCATCAATCCATCAAGAGGGACCACTCGCGTCGCTATCTGAATACGAGAAACAAACATAATAATAATTGAGAACTCTGAACTTGTGTCTATCTGGTGCTCTCATATAATTTATCTTTTCTGAACAGTTCGGCAATAGGGGTTACATTACAGATATTTTCATCATCATTTAACGCTTTCGTGTGCCATCAAATAATTCGTTTAGCTAAATTCGAGCGAATATGGCAAATTATAAATTGAGTGTGTTCCTAATTCGTCAATTCAAAGGCAAGCCGATGTGAATGCAATAGTAGATTTCTATTGTAAACAACCTATTCCTTAACTTAGGGTAGCACCTCAGAGCATAGAATCTTTGGGTAGCACCAAACTATATGTATCTATTTTTTGTCAAAATAAGAGGCATATATTTCAAAGAGAGAAAAAAAGCTACTTGCAATCTGAACCTTCCAATTAATTATATAGGTACATTAGGTACCTACTTTTTTATATGCATCATTCCAATTAATTAGGCGTCTGTATCAGAACAAAAAAATTGTGATTGAAGTTTCTGCCCTCTTTATTACATCTGCAGAGTCACTTCTTGTCGAGAAAAATACTACTTAATCGGATAAAGTCACGTCCCAATTGTAAAAACAAAGAAGTTAATGAACTCCATTAACCAACTTCAGGCATCGCCTTACAACTAAATTTGTGTCAAGAGTTTTGGTGCGGTGAAGTCATTTTAAATTAATGTCATCCTTCGCGACTGTTGTAACCATAAAGAGAACGCGCTGCTTTGTGAGCGTTTACGTAAAATCGTTGATTTCTATCGCTCTTTCTTTAAAATGACAGTTTATAGGTTACTTGTTTTTACCTAAATACTAACTTAATTTCATTTATTTATTGCTTTGTATTCCCTACTCCTATTTGCGATCTAATAAGAGCCCTTACAGAGTCACCCCTAAATCTGTGTATGCTAAATACCACGGTGAGTTAGAAAAGGCGGGATACAGTGAAAAAGGCAATACAACGACCCTCTACGAAGAGTACCTCACTAAGAAGAAGAGATTACTTACTCTAATTGTAATTTACAAAGAACTGTGCACACGAAGGGCATTACATTACAGTACAGATGAATAGAGGAAGACCAAAGTGTTATTTTGTTAGCCAATACTTTGGTATCAAACTATTCTTACACTCAAAATTTTGTGACTCTGATTTTATTCAGTTGTGCTTCTATAGAAGAATTATAGATTTTCAAAGACATTAATAACTATCACGCCATCTCATTGCAAGTGCATTCAGCAACGTTGTTTCTCCTTTTGTATTTCAGCAGAGTACTTTTTAATTATTATGGGGCAATAATGTGATTTAAATGTCTTACGTGACAAAGATTGACAAATATAACTGACACAGCTTACAAAGAAAATAATCGTGTTTGTAAGGATTTCCTTTCTACATTCGTTGTATCCTTTCATTGGCTGCACTTACAGGGTTAAACGTATAAACGACTGTAATTTATTTGCCGTCCAGACCGAGGCCTGTGACACATTGCGTATGCTTTATGCTCAATTGCTTTTTGCTCCGTTTGGCAGTTTTCAGTTTATGTCGCAGTTCATTCACAGTTGAATGCCGCTGTTGTTTCTGGTTTAAAGGGTTAACCGGATGGGCCATAAAATTAACACTCCTGAAGGTTAGTCGAGCCGACCAAATGTTGAAGTGGCGAAGCACAATAACTCAGACTCTGACTGGAATTTACTTTGCATCGAAATGAAACCAGTGCTGCAGAGAGGTAAAATCGCATTTTTTGGAATTTTAAGCGCCGCTAATTCAACCGTTTTCTTTTATTTCTCGAGAAATTAACATATCGGACTAAATGAGGATAAACGATCAAAAATGAACGTATAAAATTAAAAACACAACTATAACAATTGTCGACATTATTTGACTAAAAAAAAACAAAATTCTAATAAGAACAAAATACCTTAGCTGTCTGTTAATTACATTAACATTTGCATTGCATCTGGTGGTACCAAGCAATTCCGCGTATTTCAGCTAGGTACTTATGAAAACTGGTGAAGCTTGCAAGAACAGGCATTCCACAAAGGTAGGAAAGGAACCTCTCCTTTATAATCTCGTCACTACCTGACACCTTGATGTCTAGATCTCTAGGTATTTCATTTCAGTTGCAGTCTTGAGGCATGATTGATTCCTTTCAGTTGCAGTTTCAATTAATGATGTTGTACTTTAATTGTGAAAACAAAGGTGCTCGTATCGCAGTGGTATTAAATTTAACGATAACATGCTAAGAACAATAGAACGTTATCAACATCCATTATTGCAATATACGATTCTGATTGGTATGGTACAATGACCGGGTGCAACGATAAGCTTTACTTTGTCTGGATGCATTTATTTCTGCACTCTGGAGTGGTAAACAGTGCGTCATCTCAAGAAGTCTCTGATCTACTAATGCATAAATGCTTAGTAATGTTCACTTGGTATGCAAATTGGAATCTCATCAGTATTTTCGCGAACAAAGATTTTGTGCTAACACCGCGATAATGACGGTGGCACAACGCGTTTTCACGACTACTCTAATGAGTATGCATTCTGCACCTGTTTTGTATGCAGAGAAGTGTTTTTCCATTGATTTCGAAGTCATTGGTGAGTTGCGTTTGTTTTCCCTCGCACCTTTTAAATTTATGCAGGACCGTGCCCTATTTTGAGAAACGACGTCAGAGGCATCAGAATTATTCATCTCTCATCTTATGCATGTATGATCAAAACACGAGGTGCTGCAGCCACTGGCCGGGACCACGTGACCACACGTTTGTGTCACACGTGATGTCCTCGAGCGCGATTGTGTACATATTTTGCTTTGATCTGGAGAAGAAGTTTCCACGGAATACAAATACATGATACAGTATATAAATTTTCCGCGACGGCGACACTCCCACGTGTAATGACTCAATCATGTCCTAAGTCCTAATGCATTAGGTATACCTATTCTATTTTAGTCATAGATTTGTCAACCACATAAATAATCTGCTTTGTAACTTACTAACCGACTCCCCAGAATTGCAAAGTTACATGCAGACGAATATCCATAGAACCTCCATTTTTGTTTACACTGAAGAAGTTTTGAGGTGGCACGTACGCACGTAGGCTATTTTAAAGATTTCAGCAGCTTATTTACTATTGAAAACTGCACGCTAGTGCACTGATAAACTGCCGAAGAATGCCTTAACAGCCCATTTCATAAATATTCAGCAGAACAGAATTTCCAGTGGCGGATTTGCCCTAATGCCCTGCCCAGTAGATAGGGCGGCCAAGCGGCCAATCAGTGCTGAGAAAAGGGCGGCTGGTCTTTACTATTTACATGATCTGGGGCCTAGCGCGGCCGAGACTTCAAATCCGCCACTGTTCATCTCATAAAGCAAAATGTACAAGTTTACCGGTTTTGCGGCACTGGTCAAAAACGCTACTCGTGAAGACGAAACGCTCCAGTGTTGCCAGTTTAGACTTATAATTATAGTAACTTGTTACTTTATAAAATGAGCCCCGATATTCACTACATGCCGCTGAGCTTAAGGAAAACTTCGACAGTCATCAGTGCGCACATACATCCAGAGTGCTTTATCTTCAATAGTACCTTTAAGTAAGTATACTTAGTCTGCTGATCAAAGTCCTTAGGCTGCCTTAAGTGTGATCTTAAGAGCATATGGGCCACCTCAAAACTTCTTTAGTATAAACAAACACCAGGCGAGTCACTCGCGAAACAAAGACGAAACGCGCCCGAAATAAAAATATTTGCGCAGTGCTGCTGAGTCAGGCAGCTTTGTTTAAACGAATAACCCTCTGCATGAAAATAAATTAATGTCACATACATAACATGAACCGCCTGCGTGGCGCAGGGCGTCACACCCGAATCGGGCTTTATTTGGGGCCTGCGTAAAGTAGGTACTTTGTTTAGAAGTTGTCATGAGCGACTGCAACGTTGTTTGTTTGATGATTTTTATAGAAAATGAAGATGTGGTTTAAACTTGAATAATTTAGAACTAGTTAAATAGTGAAGTACGAGTACCTCCACCTTACAGAAGGCCGCAGACATAATAACACCACTACTTGCTGCATGGTGGGAATGTAAGATCGCGAGAACTCCCGAGAATGCGCTGTGGTTAGAGTGAGGGACCAGGAGGCGTATGATGGTTGCCATTATATGACTTATCGCCACGTTCTGACAAGTATGCGAGTACGAGAGTGATGAGAATAAGTGATAAAGTGACTCTATGACGATACGAGTAAGTGATGAATTGCAACCATTATCAATCGCCTGCTGCATTTGTCTCTAGCTGTACTTGATGCTCGGCAACAAAGCTTGTGACTCCTTGTTTGCCAAAGTCGTCGTATAAAAATGTGTATTGAAAAGTCCCCATAAAATTGACATCATTATAATATGATATCTTGAGGACACGTTTATCGATAAATATAAATAAATAAATATAATTATAATTATATTTAATTTCGTGCAAATGACGTGTAATTGAAGCAAGTAATTGGCGTAATAAAGGACGTGTCTCGCCGAGACGTGAGCCGACACGGGCGACACCGGACGCGAAGCATTAGTTTAATGAAATAACGACGATTTGCATCCAATAGCTCGGTGCACAGCGGATGAAGGTGAACAGCAGGCGTATTATACAGGCTCGAATTTTTTTAATTCCCCCTGGAAGGAAAGTCCTCTAAGCAATGGGGATAGCAAATTGCACTCAAAGGAAAAAATCCTTAATTTTTGAAACAAGTCTAAACTGCATTTGAAGATTTTGAAAAATACGCTTGCCAGAAATACAACCGGCTTCAATTCGAAAAACCAAATCCTATACTTCTATGGCATTAATCATAAGGATCCAATCTCTCTTACAAACATAGTAAATTAAATAAAATAAAATCCATGAAAGACAAAATAAAGCATTATTACTCCAGGGTTCATAGGATTACTTATGTTCGGTTCACAGAACAATTTTGAATATTAACAACAGCTCTCTATTGAAATGAGTTCCATGGAAGAACAAATTTATGTATCCGACAAAATGGGGCTCACTTCGAACAATCAATTAGCTTCTTGTCGTCTGAGAGTCTGAGGAGTCATGGGAACAACAAAATGTGTGCAGCAGAAGTTTCAATGTTGCATGGGAATCTATTGAATTCTGGATGGAGTTTTGGACTCAAAATGAAGATCCTGATATTTTTGAGAAGGTATCTTTTTTTTAATACCACATCGGTGGCAAACAAGCGTACGGCCCACCTAGTGGAAAGCTGTCACCGCAGCCTATGGACGCCTGCAACCCCAGGGGTGTCACATGCGCGTTGCCAACCCCATTTAATATTTCTACACTCCTTTTCGGATCCGTACTGTAGTCCCTCGGGAAAAACTCGGCAAGGAGCTCATTCCACAACCTATTGACGACGTGTTTAGCATAGTTGGTAGTGACACTGCCTCCGAAGCCAGAGGTCCCGGAGTCGAATCCCGGCCAGGGCATTATTTGTGCATTTAGCACGGATATTTGTTCTTGGGTCTTGGATGTGCTCTATGTATTTATCTATATAAGTATGTATATCGTCGTCTACTCCCCATAGTACAAGTTTTGCTTAGTTTGAGACTAGGTCGATTTGTGTAAGATTGTCCCCCAATATTCATGTCCTCCAATATTTTATTTATTGTTATTTTTCCGATCCACTGTTTTTCTTTGCTATGCATGCCCTTTGGACCCCGCCCGAGTTCCCGCTCCGCCTGCATATACCAAGTTAGATACAGCCGACAACTCTCAATGACTGCGCTGAGACCTATCTGACTCATGCTCATTGAACATAGATCTTAATTGATATAACAGCTCTCATTGCAGGCAGATACCAGAAGAACTAGGCATTGATAAATGCAAAAATGTATGAAGAGGTTCCGCATGGTATAATGAAGTTAGCTTTACATCGAACGTTTTTCATTTCTGTCTCCTGTGTGACAGAGTTTATGTGTGTTTTTCGATGCAAGTATGTGTATCCCTTTATCAAGTTCCGCTGCTAATAAATATTCAGATGTATAAATATATAAGCTAATCAAAATCATGATAGATTATAAATCTGAATCTTTAGAATCTTAATTTTGTTTTGTTTTGTGCAGTGAATAAATGTCTTTCTTCTTCTTCTTCTAATTACGTATAGGTAAGTCGCAGCATTATTTTCCTGTATTCATTTCTAAATAATCTTGTGGAAAGATCGATACGAGTATAGGGAATATTTAAGAGGGCGCAGTACACTCGGTCTGGCTCGGTTCTCCATACAAACGTATTTACCCTCTCATTTTAAAATGCCATGCTAGAATAACATGAAAATTTGTATACACAATGGGATCCGGCATATCTAGGTCGGAAATTAGTTCCTGTTGCTAGATATCGTAAAAGAAAAAAATACAGCGTTTTTTTGAGTGTTTTACGGCTTGTATGCAAACCTTAATAATCGCTGTATTTTTTCTCCATTATAATTTCAAGCAACAAAAACTATGTTCCGACCTAGATATGCCGGATCCCATTGTGTATACAAACTTTCATGTTATTCTAGCATGGCGTTTTAAAATGAGAGCATAAATACGTTTGTATGGAGAACCGAGGGTACTGCGCACTCTTAAGTCTCGACCGTCGGCAAACTGTTTTGCTCTCTCGCTAGTGATAGCTCAATATGCGGTGCTCGTCGCCTGCGCGCAGAAATAGCTTAAGTACCTAGTTTTTTAAGGTTCCGTAGTCAACTAGGAACCCTTATAGTTTCGCCATGTCTGTCCGTCCGTCTGTCCGTCCGTCTGTCCGTCCGTCCGCGGATAATCTCAGTGACCGTTAGCACTAGAAAGCTGAAATTTGGTACTAATATGTATATCAATTACGCCGACAAAGTGGTAAAATAAAAAGTGGAAAAAAATATTTTATTAGGGTACCTCCCCTATACGTAAAGTGGGGAGTGTTTTTTTTTTTCATTTTAACCCTAACGTGTGATATATTGTTAGATAGGTATTTAAAAATAAATAGGGGTTTACTAAAATCATTTTTTGATAATGTTAATATTTTCGGAAATAATCGCTCCAGAAGTAAAAAAGAATGTGTCGCCCCCCCCCCTCTAACTTTTGAACCATAAGTTTTAAAAATATGAAAAAAATCTCAAAAGTAGAACTTTATAAAAACTTTGTAGGAAAATTATTTTGAACTTGATAGGTTGAATAGTTTTTGTAATTTTTTCAAAAAAAAAAATGTGACGGACGGAAAACTACGGAACCCTACACTGAGCGTGGCCCGACACGCTCTTGGCCGGTTTTGTTAAAACGGATCACTATTAAAAAAAAAGAAAACAAGAAAAGTTATTGTACATTATTCTGAAACTAGCTTTTGCCCGCGACTTCGTACGCGTATAACTCGTTCTCGCCTTAGAATGATTTGTTTTCCCATACAATCTTTCTCAAGCTCAGGTGGTTGGAAGGCGTCGAAAAGGACACCAGGACCTTAGGTGTTAGAGAAGGAAAGCCACGAATAGATCGAACTGGAGATATTTGCTTGACCAGGCTAGGGCCCACCCGCGGCTATAACGCCTCAGATGATGATGATACAATCTTTCACCCTTCTTTACACCCCCTTAAAAATGATTACAGTCAATATGGCATTCCCTAGAAATCCTAGTTTCAAAATGAATGATTACATGTTTATTTCGGAATATCAAACTGTACCGGTTCTAGACGAATGAATCTCGTCAAAAACATTACGTACATGTTTTGTACAATGATAAAAGTCTCGCTAGGCAGTTCTGCCGGAAAACGTTGTCCCAACAGAGCGAGTTCTTCATGTAAGTATGATGACCGAAGGCCGGAAGCAGAGCGGGTAGGCATGCGAGAATAATCACACAGAGCGGGCTTCTTATGTAAGACTGAGGGCCGAGGGCCTGAAGCAGAGAGGCGAGACACGCGAGGCTGAAGGCCGAGCCTCCCAACAGAATCGATTCTTCATGTAAGGTTGATGACTGAAAAACCAAAGGAGAGCGGCAAGGCATGCGAGGCCGAAGGCCGAGCTATGTCGTCGCCGAAGATCCAGTTGCCATATTAAATAGGGTAAATTATACTCCATTCTTTCGTTTTCACATGTTGCCTAGTCATATAAACAGACACAAATTGTAGAAACGATTTCTTTCATCGATTCTAAGTATTCCCACCAGCCAACTTTTTTTTTAAATCTTCCATGTACAGACTTTCTACCCTCTTCAGATTTATTATATGTATAGATAGATACATAAGTATAGATCTAAGGTGCTCCAACTGTCAATACTGGCGATTGGGCTGCCCAGCTCAAGTGATCTCTTATTATATCAAACAGTTTTTTATGGTGTGAAGGGTCAACAATTACGTTAAAAATAACGCACGACAAAATTAAATGGTACACCGACGATACAAAGTGTGCATTGAAACAGCTGTTTTTGTTTAAGCATATGAATAAAAACAATGCCAAAGTATCGCAAATGCATTTTGATGTACACGCAAAGTAGAACTAATTGCGAAAAGGTTATGCTTAAAAATAGCGTCTACAACCAGACGGAATTATGATACTTCG
This sequence comes from Notocelia uddmanniana, assembly GCA_905163555.1. NCBI lineage: Eukaryota > Metazoa > Arthropoda > Insecta > Lepidoptera > Tortricidae > Notocelia > Notocelia uddmanniana. The sequence goes on from LR991065.1 coordinate 13,320,762, forward strand.
GTTTTGACATACTGAATCGTCAACTTGTTTGCAATACCTCAAATTCTGCTGTGCTTTATTTCTTGACACGCCGTTATACTCCCAATTGGCTGAAACTTAAATCGTGGTAGAATGGCGTATGTATATAAATTTAAACCACCCCGTTTTATAGACCTTACTTGCATCCCCGATTTAATATCCCTTTTATGGATGATCATCGGGACAAAAAGTATACTTATAATATATGTAAGTGAATCCAGATTATAATATACTATTAGCATACAACTCATCTTAATCTTACGGCAAAAGTAACTTTGTTATTTATGCATTGATGCGCGGTCAAGTAAACAGACAAAAATTCTAAAAACTGTTGGAACGTTTTCTGTTATCGATTCTAAGTATCCCCAGCCAACTTTTTTTCGAATATCTTCCATGTACAGACTTTCGACCCTCTTTAGCTTTATTATAATGTATAGATAAAGATTAGGTACAAAATTTCATCATCATCATAATTATCATGTCAGCCGAAGGACGTCCACTGCTGGACATAAGCCGTCCCCAAAGAGTTCCACAATGAACGGCCCTGCGCGTCCCGCATCAAGCGGACACTCGCGACCCTTACCAGTTCATCAGTCCACCTTGTGGGGGACCTGCCCACGCTACGCCTTCCGGTACGTGGTCGCTTTGGCGTGGTTCGCACTTGAGAACCTTTCCGCCCCAACGGCCATCGCCTACTGTCACTTAAGTTTAACGATTCGGAGGGCGGTTACAGTGCGGTGGTGATACTGCGATCGCCAACCCGCATGCCAAGCGTGGCGATTATTACATTTACCCCCCATGAAATTGGAGGAGGCCTATGTCCAGCAGTGGACGTTCTTCGGCTGACATGGTGGTGGTGGTATCGGTTTCTATGGTTCTGATGCGGATGGCCTCATTCCTGATGCGATCACGTAGAAAAACCCGGTTGCGAACCCTCTCCATTACTCTTTGGGTGGCTTTTGAGTCTTCTTATGAGGCCCATTGTAAGCGATCACATTTTAGTGCCATATATGTCATCACTAGCAACACAACACTGGTCAAAGACTCTCGTCTTGAGACACTGCGGAATATTGGACGAAAAGATGTGCCATAGCTCATTTATACAAGACATCATACAACATTTCATATTTTTCCAATAAAAATGCAGTAGTCAAATGGTTACTAAGTGGAACAATAAGGGTAACTTGGAGACTTAACTTCTCTAATTTATTTTTTAATTATGATTTTTGAGGAAAACCTCATTACAGTTAATGTCCTGCAGATTATGATATGATATACCTACTATTTTCTGGTATTAAAATGGTAAGCATAAAATGGTTACATATCTAACTACAAATTTTTCCTCAATTTTACCAATGAGGGGCCTTTAGTTACGTACTTCCCTAAGTTCCCTATTTACGGGATGCTTGTCAATGTAAATTCCTAAGTGTTCAAAAGTACAGTCAACAAGCAAATGTAGAATCATTTAAGTACTTTGTCGCACTAACGTAACAATATTGTGACAGTTGCGATGCGTCAAAGTGCTGAAAGAGACAAGGTACTAAAATGATCATCTACTTTTGCTGTTAACTGTACATAATACATATATATTACATGGATAAGGCGTCTTCGTGGATTGAACTTAAGTAACTAGTATATGTATACATACATAAGTTTCAATGAAGACGCTTCATTCATATTCATACCTACTATGTAAAAGGGCATGGCATAACGTGGGCATAACTGAGTGTTAGACTTTATTTATATGATAACCAATCACTGTCGTTGTATATTTAATATATGCCATGCGACATGTTTTCTTAATAAATGTCATCGGCAATGCTATTTGATTATTGTTTATATGCGTGCTTAAAAATAATGGCACAAGAAGTATGCCAGTGGGCTTAGGAACATAAAACATGTGTAATGCTTCATAACTTGATGCAAATTATCGAGTTGAGAGGTCTATAGAGTGAGCTGCAGGATAAAATAAATAATAAATAAATTTTGATGAATAAAGGTCGTAGTCATCAGAATTACCATAAATTTCAATGTAATTTTATTAAACACGAACTATCCACACCCAGCCAGGTAACAAAGGTATCCTGCTATTTCACAACTTCTCCCGACATCGACAGCCCCGACTCACTTCACCAATCAATCCAATCGTCGTTATTAGTAAATTTTGCAAGAAATGAGTCCTACCGATTTGTGTTCCCCAGCTGGCGCCAATGTCAAAGTTTGTTAGATATCACGGGCATGAAAACCATCGAGTTGAGGTCTTACAGTAGCGTAGTATACAAAATACATTATAGGTAGAGTGGACAAGTGTAACAAGTGGAAGATCCATTTCTTGGCCGGACTATACAAGACCACTCTGGCAAAAACAAGTCCAGATCCATGAACATAAAAAGCCAGAGATTAGATACCAACATAGTAAACAGAGCATGTGAGTCATCAATCACGCGGGCATGCTGCTGAAACGTGATCCATCATCAGCATCACCGATACTTTGTATAGCTAGTTGCGAAATCATTAGGAAATGTTAAGTGTAAATAGAAATTTAATATTCGCTGCGGAGATGTAGTATACGTAAGTGATAATTCGGTAATCTTATCTCAATAATTATCTTAACATCTTGTACGTGTTATTAGCGGTTTTTTACAAGCGTATTCTTGGAGCGATATTAAAGCGACTTCCTGATTCATCGGTGCGGAGGCGGTACGATTTCAGAAAACTGTCAGCTGTCAATCAAGCCAGTACCGTTTCTTTACTGCGTGCCTACATTTAAATTAGTACTCCTTGACTGTTATATCACACAAACGCGGGATCAGGGCGACACGAATGCAGTACTGCACCACTTTCGCACACGCTGACAGTATCCCGACAAGTGAGAAATTCTGTGCGACATTACTCACCTGTAAGCTCACGTCAAAGAACAAATTACCGCATACCGATACCACCATGTTAATTATGTTGTGGCACTATGCAAAAAATTAGTGACGAATAACTAATCTTCCCGAATTAGGATAGACTACCATACCAGACAACCTTGTTTTGAAGAATCCCCTGAATAGCGCGTAATGCGTGTATGTTCCGAGGAACTCAAAGTATCCAACAACAAAAACATCAAAATTAGTGAATCTTTCTTTCCTAATGCGAACAGCTAAAGACTGGAATTTACTGCCGCCGTTTGTATTTCCTGATACATACAACCTGGGTCTCTTCAACACAAGAGTAAATAGGCTATTACTGAACCAGTGAGCACCATCTTAGGCTTTATTGTCATCGCTGTCCATGAGGTGAGACTAAGGTCAATAGCTAGTCAGACAATCATAAAAAAAATCGGGGACAAGTTGGCATCGTTGTCCTTACTAATATCTACTGTCGGTAAGCGCCTAAATGGCGCCAATTTCGTCATCCTGCATAATCTATGAGATAACAAGCTATCTCGCTATCACTATCATCATCGCTGTCGCTATCACCTCATCTCTTTTACAGGGTGACTCACTAGTAAAAAGTTGTGTTGCATAAATATCCCTCTTTTTCATTTGTTCCTAGACTCAGGAGCAATTAAAACGGGTCATTCTGGTCATATTCCCAAAAGGGCTACACCAGAGCACAAGAAAACTAATTTCAGGGCTACTTTTAGCTATTGTAGGTTTATAGATGGAGAAAATGTGATATTGCATGGCAGGTTGCTAGCCCATCGCCCACAACACACTTCCTGGTTCCTATAGTCAACTCTTACACCTAATGGAAGAAAGGGGGTGGTGCTATTCTAACCCGGCACCACACGGGGAACCTTGACCATATTTACCAATATTACAGGAATATGATGAAAGCAGTAACCGAGCTCTAAGACACGCGACTCTCAGCCTTCATTCAGGTCGTGGGTTCGAAGCGCGACTCTTACCACTGGGTTTTTCAAAAAACTTTCGTACGAAATATAATTTTATATTTTTTACAGTAACTTTTCGGTGAAGGAAAACATCGTGAGGAAGACCGGTCTAATACCAAAAAGGTCTAGTTTTCCCTCTGGGTTGGAAGTTCAAATGGCAGTCACTATACTAGTGCTTACGCCCTGCCCAATGTTGGGCTTAGGTGCCAAGGGACCCCCTCCCGGGCTCCTTTAGGATGCAACCAGTGGCGGTACGGCCTTAAAAGCCCAAAAAGCCTGGCTTGCGTTACTAAATTAGCAAAAACCAAATATATGTACGACTAATTCTTTTTTCCATTTCAAACTAACTTAAAATCCGCGCGACGGCGCCTGATCTGTACTTATATGTACATATATTCTATTCATCTTGGTCGGGGTAGTAGTACAAAATTCGACCGTAGCAAGTGGCGCTACTGCCGCGCGAAACGAGCGGTCTTAACACGATAGAGTTGAGACACGGGCTAGTCATCTCGCTCGCACGCGCGGGCTTGCAAGCGGGCTTTAATGCTGATATCTTTTTTCTCTTTCTTATCTATGAAAACTGCTACAAAACGAGAGATACGTATCTATAGCTAGATCTAGCAAATAGTTTGGGACTAGAAGCCCGGCTTTCGACGTGAAGTTATCAACAGATGTTAGTCAAATGCGAATTTCGCGCGTGCGCGTTCATGACTGGATGGATTGTGATGCTAACTTCATTGATTACAATTATGTACATTACTTCAAACGGAACAATTTGTTTGAGCGGATAGTGTTTTGTATTAAAAAGTTTATTAAAGTGGAAAGTGACGATGGATGAAGTAGTTCCGTGTGACGATTTAAAATGTGCACAAGTTATCGGCGCAGAATAGGTAGGCACGCTAAACTTTGCACTAAAAAAGCAACTTATTTTTTCACCGAAACCTACGCCTGACTTGAGTATTTCTCAGATAAGCAAGTCACATAAACGACAATTTCAAAGATCGGTGCGAATGCTGAGATGTCTGTACAATTTTATCTAGTAATAGCATGCCTTCAGTGTGTTTTGTTGGTCTGTCCTGTCTACGCCACACCAGTTAGTGATAAAGTGATAATGAAGAGTGAAGATTTACTAGTATGGTAATATGGCAAGGTATCAAGGTAGGAGATAGATTTAATGATATTATGTGTGAAAAAAAAATACAAAAATGTATCCCTCGGCTTGCCCTTCTCTGCAATCCAAGGCACGCCACTGGATGCAACCAGGAAAAAACGCTAGAAGCATGATGAACTGGAATATGTCAAAAGTTGCCATAAGTCAAGACTTTACTAAATAGCGTATATGTTGTAAATGTTCGGAATGTTAGGAAGTCAAATAAACTTATCACTCATACTCTTCACACACTTCTCCTTGTCCTTATCGTGTTGTGTTGTTGTTGTGTTGTGTGTTGTTGTTGTGTTGTTGTCTTGGTTGTTGTTGTTGTTGTGTTATGTTGTTGTTGTTCTTCTTCTTGTCTCACACTTTATTCACATCTCACTCTATTCCTGTAATATAACATAATTAAAACAAAAAGTTTTTTTATTACACAAAATCTTTTGTACGAAAATTTACTTCAAACGGTGCAGAAAAGTCCCATGTTGGGCGCCAATATTCAAGGTCGTAGAATATAACAAAAAAAAATAAAGTCTAGGTAGATACAGTGTATTTAATTTTGTAACCAACTTAAAAAAATTCACAGATCTCGTGCACTACACGACCATCAAGGTACATTGAAAATGAACTCAACAAAATAAAAAAATGCATTACATTTGCTAACGTTATGCCAATTTGGTTGATATCTATTAAATATATAAAAGAAGAAACTGACTGACTGACTGACTGACTGACTGACTGACTGACTGACTGACATATCAACGCACAGCCCAAACCGCTGGTCCTAGAGATTCCAAATTTGGCACGTAGGTTCCTTATAAGGTCTAAGGGTGCACTAAGAAAGGATTTTTCAAAATTCAACCCCTAAGGGGGTGAAATGGGGGTCCGAAGTTTGTATGGGGAAACAAGATTGGCTGGACTATTTTATTCGAAACTTCACAGAAGTATTTCAAACGATAAATGAGTAAACACGTGTTTCAGGTTTTCTGAAAAATCAACCCCTAAAAGGGGGAAATGTGGTGAAAAATTCTGAAAATCGACATGGGTATTGTTTTTTGGGTTTATCGGGTCGCTGATAACGAAAACAACAATGATTTTGAAATCCCACGTGGAGGACGTGAAATACCATCCCCCCTGTTGGGGTGCGAGGGGGATGAAATGTCTAAATATTAATATGGGTGTCGTTTTTATGGTTTTTTGGAACGTTCATTACGAAAATGGCATCGATTTTGAAATTAAATGTAGTGGACATGAAAACTTATGAAAGTTTGTGCCAAATTGCAAGAAATAACTGACTGACTGAGCAAGTGGCATATCATCGCACAGCCCAAACTGCTGGTTCTAGAGATTCCAAATTTATTATGTAAGTTCCATATAAGGTCTAGAGGTGCATTAAGAAATTACTTTTCAAAATTCAACCCCTAAGGGGGTTAAATGGGGGTCCGAAGTGTTTGTTGGGAATCAAGATTAGTTGGACTATTTTATTCGAAACTTCACAGGAGTATTTCTAACGATAAATGAGTAAACACGTGTTGCAGGTTTTTTGAGAAATCAACCCCTAAAAGGGGTAAATGTGGTGACAAATTCTGAAAATCGACATGGGTATTGTTTTTATAGTTTATCGGGTCGCTGATAACGAAAACAACAATGATTTTAAAATCCCACGTGGAGGACGTGAAATACCATCCCCCCTGTTGGGGTGCGAGGGGGATGAAATGTCTAAATATTAATATGGGTGTCGCTTTTATGGTTTTTTTGGGACGTTCATTACGAAAATGGCATCAATTTTGAAATTTAATGTTGTGGACATGAAAACTTTTGAAAGTTTGTGCCAAATTGCAAGAAATAACTGACTGACTGAGTGAGTGAAATATCATCGCACAGCCCAAACTGCTGGTTCAAGAGATTCTAAATTTAGTATATAGGTTCCATATAAGGTCTAGAGGTGCATTAAGAAAGGACTTTTCAAAACTCAACCCCTAAGGGGGTAAAATAATAATAATAATAATAATATTGGGGGACAATCTTACACAAATGGGGGTCAATTAAAATGGGGGTTCGAAGTGTGTGTGGGGAATCAAGATTAGTTGAACTATTTTATTCGAAACTTCGCAGGAGTATTTATAACGATAAATGAGTAAACATGTGTTTCAGGTTTTATGAGAAATCAAACCCTAAAAGGGGGAAATGTGGTGACGAATTCTGAAAATCGATATGGGTAGGTGTTGTTTCTATGGTTTATCGGATCGCTGATTACGAAAACAACAATGATTTTCAAAATCCCACGAGGAGGACGTGAAATACCATTCCCTCTGTTGGGTTCCAAGGGGGTTGGAATGTCTAAATATTAATATGGGTGTCGTTTTTATGGTTTTTTGGGTCGTTAATTTTGAAAATCGCATTGATTTCAAAATTTTATATTACGGACATGAAAACTTTTAAAAGTTTTTGCCAAAGTGCAAGAAGAAACTGACTGACTGAGTGAGTGACAAATCAACGCACAGCCCACACTACTGGCTCGAAAGATACCAAATTTGGCATGTAGGTTCCTTATAAGATCTTAAGGTGCATGAAATGCCGTGAATGCCCTATGAAGAGACGACCTTTTTTGATTCAATGTATTATAAGTAAGTGGTTTTATTAATCAGTGCCGTCCGATACGATTTCGATAAAAATCGATATTTGAGCGTCCGCGAAGACTCTTAATAGGAATCCGAGGTAAACTTTGAATAAAGTAACGGCCATATTAATTTTCTTCATTTCCGTTGCGATTTCGTTCAAAATTGATATCTGAGCGTCCGAGAGGTTCCCTAATACGACTCCGAGGTACAATTGGGATAAGTGGCAGCCATATTGATTTTCTTAATTTCCGTCCCAATTTCGTTCAAAATAGATATCTGAGCGTCCGAGATGTCTCTTATTACGAATCCAAGGTAAAATTTGAAAATAGTCGCAGCCATATTGATTTTCTTCATTTCCTTCCCGATTTCGTACAAAATCGATATCTGAACGTCCGACAGGTCTCGTAATACGAATGCGAGGTAAAATTTGGAAATAGTGGCGGCCATATTAATTTTCTTCATTTCCGTCCCGATTTCGTTAAAAATCGATATCTTAGCGTCCACAAGGTCTCTTAATACGAATCAGAGGTAAAATTTGGAAAAAGTGGCAGCCATATTGATTTTCTTCATTTCCAAACCGATTTCGTTCAAAATCGATATCTGAGCGTCTGAGAGGCCTCGTAATACGAATCCGAGGTGAAATTTGCAAAAAGTGGCGGCCATATTGATTTTCTTCATTTCCGTCCCGATTTCGTTCACAATCGATATCTGAGCGTCCGAGAGGTCCCCTAATACGACTCCGAGGTAAAATTTAGGAAAAAGTGGCGGCCATATTACTTTTCTTCATTTCCGTCCCGATTTCGTTCAAAATCGATATCTGAGCGTCCGAGGGGTCCCCTAATACGACTCCGAGGTTAAATTTGGGAAAAGTGGCGGCCATATTGCTTTTCTTCATATCCGTCCCGATTTAGTTCAAAATCGATATCTGAGCGTCCGAGAGGTCCCCTAATACGACTCCGAGGTAAAATTTGGAAAAAGTGGCGGCCATATTGATTTTCTTCTTTTCTTTAACGATTTCGTTAAAAATCGATATCTGAGCATCCGAGAGGTTTCTTAATACGACTCTGAGGTAAAATTTTGAAAATGTCGCAGCCATATTGATTTTTTTCGTTTCCTTCCCAATTTCGTTCATAATCGATATCTGAGCGTCCGAGAGGTCCCCTAATACGACTCCGAGGTAAAATTTGGAAAAAGTGGCGGCCATATTGATTTTCTTATTTTCTTTAACGATTTCGTTCAAAATCGATATCGGAGCGTCCGAGAGAATTTTTAATACGAATCCGAGGTAAAATTTGGAAAAAGTAGCAGCCATATTGAATTTCTTTATTTCCAACCCGATTTCGTTGAAAATCAATATCCGAGCGTCCGACAGGTCCCCTAATACAAATCCGAGGTAAAATTTAGAAAAAGTGGCAGCCATATTGATTTTCTTCATTTCCAAAACGATTTCCTTCAAAATCGATATCTGGGCGTCCGACAGGTCTCGTAATACGAATTAGAGGTGAAATTTGGAAAAAGTGGCGGCCATATTGATTTTCTTCAATTCCGTCCTGATTTCGTTAAAAATCGATATCTGATTGTCCGAGAGGTCTCTTAATACGAATCCCAGGTAAAATTTGTATAAGTGGTGGCCATATTGATTTTTTTTTTCGTCCCGATTTCGTTCAAAATCGGGATCTGAGCGTCCGAGAGGTCTCTTAATACGAATCTGAGGTAAAATTTGGCACTCCATGCATGCCAGGGATTGTAAAAAAAAGTTTAATGTTACTATATAGGCATGTGGGGTATCTGTTGATTGGCTTTTAAAAACGACATAGAGTTTTCGATATTTTTTTCATTTAAATCAACCTTAATTTTTTTTTTATTGTATGGCATTTATTTACGAACCGTGAGATCTTCGGGAAGACAAGTACGGTTGCCAGTTATTGTTGCACTTTTAGCACCACCCAGGGGTCACGTGTAGGGTAACGGGGGGTACTCCCTACGGACGTAGTGCAACTTCGACCCCCCTTTGTCAAGTGAGTGGGCAACTTGACTGTTAGAAGTTCTCTAGCCGCCCGAAGGCCTCTAACTTGGCTTAACGACTGCTGTCGTAAACAGCAGCCGGGATCAACGGCTTAACGTGCCTTCCAAAGCACGAGAGCGCTCAGTTAGTAACTACTCAAAGCGGTCACCCATCCAAGACCTTACCTGCACCCCCATTGCTTAACCTCGCATACCGCACGCGGTAGGCGGGTGCCGCTGGGCCACGAGCGCTCTGAATTCTTGATAGTTTGTGCCAAATTTCAATTCAATCGGTCCAGTAAAAGCAACTCGGTTGTAACAGACGGACTAACAGTAAGGAGTGCGAATGAAAGTGAAGCCAAATTTTCTTTTTGTATGCTCCTTTTAATGAATCACAATCACCAAACTTCGTATACCGAAACCCCCAGAATGTAACGACTACTATTATGGAAACCGCATCTAAATCGGTTCAGCCAAACGCGAGATAATCGTGGACAAACATACATACATACCTACATACATATATACTGGTCAAACAGTAAACCTCTTTTTTGTAGACTGTTAACAATTACGCTTAGTACGCGGGCGAAGCCGCGGGCAAATGCTAGTATAATATATAAACATAGTTCACATACAACATTCCTATTAAATTGGCAATTTTTTAAAGCGCAGCCAAGTTACGGTAACCACATAAAAAGGCATTTGCCACTTTACTAATATTCACGCAAGATAACGGCGACTTCAAATTAACTCGACCTCCAAACTCCGACTATAACTATGACAAGAATTTTCAAAGTCGAATTCAACATGACACCCTAGGCCCCAGAAGAAGGATAAATTATATGATATCATAACCTTGATTATTTGTTTAATTTTCTCGCAATCGAAGTGAAAAGCAGATGTATAACTCATGTATAAAACTCATTTTATCCTCTACTTTATATCGACCCTTGCCTGCGGCTCGGGTCGATAAATTGTCTCGGATAAGATGGCTTGTTTTATGCAATCTCAATCAACTATTTTATTTGCCAAGGTTTTGGAAGATATTGGTCTTCCAAAACATCATTGACTTATCCACGAATTGCTATTTCCCGGGCACTGCAATAATGTGCTATTGTTGTCTCGAACTATAATTAATAATAATTTATTATACAAAAAAATACGTTTAATTTAAACAATTTGAAATATAAAAGTAAAACTAACTACAATTGTACAATTGTGTTGATTTAAAAAAATATATATTACCTACTAATAGTCGTTCTGACTTTTTGACTTCTTTCAAAAAGGTTAGGCTACAGCGCAAACCCTTGACCCGATCGTCTTTGTTTTAGGCTCTAATTGTAGCCGACTAAATTGTCCAGAGGAGTTTTGATCAAAATTTTGATATCATTCTTCGTTTCCAAAATATCGAGTGCCAAAATGAAAAAATTGGAGAAAATTGATATTTTTTTTCACTATTTCGGCCAAAACTTTTTTCGTTCTGGACTTTCTCAAATAATTTTCTTTGCATCTTACACATCTCGTAAATACGCGTCTTTTGAGCCTAGTTTGAATATCATACCTTCACAACTCTCTGAAATATAAGGGGATCGCACTATTTCGTGAAATGGGACCCAATACCTACTGGAGCGAACGAAAAGACATTTTCAATGTCAAAAGGAGGAGGTTCTCAATTCGTCGAAATATATTTTTTTATATGTTCACCGATTTCTCGGAGACTAGTGGACCGATTTCAAAAAATATATTTTGTTTGAAAGAGTATGTTTTATAGTTGGTCCCATTGTCACCAAGTCTGGATCTGATGACGGGATCTTGGAAAAATCGAGGGAACTCCTCAAATTATTTAGCAGGGCCGAGTGTGAGTATGGAAAAGTTTGTAGACGGTGTTTATTTGGTAAAAAATTACTTGTTATAAATGAAATAAATGAATTTTATTCTGAGAGTAGGCCGCAATGGCACTTTGACAAGTCAAAATCTACTAGCGTTTCTGTAAAAGAAGACCACTGCCGAGAAGGAACGCCGATAGAAACTCGACAGTCAGTAATTTTTTCCCAAAAAGTATAAAGTGTACACGTTGCATAATTAAGTACCTAATGTAAGGCCAGTATTTTATTTACAATTAGGGTAATCCCATGGGATAAACCACAGGATTACGTACCTATACCAGATACCTACTCCCCTGGGTTATCGCGTAACGATTGCTTATTTACTTATTAGGTATTAAACTGATTCATGTTTGGTTTATTTACGCAAAGGTTATTTTTAAACTCATAATACTAATCATATAAATTACAAATATGACTAACAGACTGGGAGTCACAGATCGTATTTACTTAGTTACAATGGTACAATCAGTATTCAGAATCACGAACATTACAGTCCTACATATTCAGCATCATTTTGTGTTTTAGAGATAATGTCTTCTTTTCATGAGTGGTGACTGTACTTTCTGATTAAGTACGTACTTTTATTTTATTCATATACACAGTTGTATCTGTCTGTCAATAAGTATTATAAATATCTATAAATCCATCAAATAAAGAAAACCATGTCGTTTACTACCTATGTACTCATAAGGTCTGTTTAATAGTTTCATTGAAGTGTTTACAAGGGGATTAAACAGGAAACGATCCACTAAATATAACGCTACGTGCCAACGCACCTCACTTAACGAGATCCACCTAAACAGGTGGTGCCTTCATTTGTTTACAATGTGTTTATGAGTTTAACTTTAGATTTAGTAAAGTTAAATGCTGTTAAATGATGCCTACTGTTATCCCTAACTCGTATAGTAAACCACCGACTATTGGCTTCTACGTAAGAAAACTATAGATCTAAGATACTTGCTGCTGTAGTCTGTTTCTCGATCATAATTAACTAATGGCTCTGTGAGCTGTAGACCTCGCGTTTATCTATTTATTCAATTTTAAAATTTCCAAAATTGACTCGACAAAAATTATTTAAAATGATCAAAACTACTTACAAAATTTCACGATAATCAGTTAAAAAATGCGACCTGTAGGTGAGAACAACCGGAATTCCGGACATCTGGACATCCGGACATACGACATAATCATGTCGAAGCTGAAACGGAGACGTCCGTTTAACTCGGACGATTATTTCTCACATGGAAAAAACCGTGTTCCTGATGCAGGAAATAAACTTCCTCGTTAAGTATATGAAATAATTAAACTTCCTGGTAAGACCATTTTTTTTGGATACTTGGTTTCTGAGTTGTATCTCCTCGAATTATGAAGTAGGTAAACATCTCGAATTAAAAACAGTTTTAATACAAATTAATGTAACAACACACATACAACACATAGATTCAAGTATTTTTTGTATCCTACTCAAGACCATGATGCGCAGTGTTTGGCGAATGTTCCTTTGTTGACGCTGCATTATTCCAATCAGCGAGGACTATTTTTGTGCGGCGAATCTGATGACTTGCACACGAGTTTTTAGGGTTCCGTCGTAAACAAGGAACCTTATCGTTTCGCCATGTCCATCCGTCCGTCTGTCCACAGCTTAGCTCTGTAACCGCTACGACTAAGAAAGCTGTAATTTGGCATCGGTATAGATATATTCCAATCACGCCGACAAAACAGTAGAATAAAATTAAAAAAAAGAAATGCATTTTACGTGTAAGGGATACAAGTCGTGTGCGGTATCTTTGAATAGCTCGCTTAGAAGTAAAGTTAAGTATTCAACCAGTTTTTGATTCAGGAATCAGTTTGCGTGATATTAAACTTCAAATTTTAAAATATCCCCTAACGTTTATTTATGAAAAAAAAACATTTATTACTTAGATATCGTTGCTATCGTCTGTTATCGATCTCGAACATATAGTAAATATAAGTTTGTGAGCTTTTAAGTCCTCATAATTCCACATAACTACGGAACCCTACATTGCGCGTGGCCTCACACGTGCTAGGCCAGTATTTTTAATTAATAATTCTGTGCAGAAAGTGAGTACTATGGCTAAGATAAGGTAAACTTTCTAATGTTGTTCACCTCTAATCGCCGCAAATGTTGACGTTTCTAATACTACGTAGGAAAAATACATGATACCTATGCAAGAATTGCAAGAATAAAATTATTACTTTGTGAATTCTTCGTGGATCGGTCTATTCGAGCTAGTAGTTAATAGTGCTGGTTCCCCAATGTCAGAGCAGTTTGCGACACTGATTTCCTACTACGTAGCGACTACTAACTTATTACGAGTACATACATAGTTCTTAGCCGTATATATAAAGGTAGTACATACCCTTGTACAAAGAAAGTAGCGACTACTTACTTATGACACAGTTCTTAGTCGTATATCTAGATAGGTACCTACATACCTTTGTGGAAAGTGACCTTAAAAAAGGTTGAGGAAACTTTGGCATAAGTAGAAGATTGAATGCATGACTCGGTCGCTGCGCTGCTTAGGTATAATTAATTGAGCTTAACAGAATTATTAACAGCTATTCAAAAATTCAACATACCTATCTACTTAATAGATGTCGAATATCAAAGTGTGCACTCTAAAATCGCCGTGCATAGGTAAGAAAACGGAGCTCCGTGTTATGTTTTTTATAGGTTAGTTAGGTACGATATGAGCAGGCTTGCGCTTACGCATTTAGCACGTCGAGAGAAACCGCGAGGTCCGGCCTGTCTCAGGACAAGACCTCGCCTGCGACCGAGATTATATGATCAGTGACATTTTACAGCAATCTGGAGGTCTATTTGACTTGACGTATTGATATTTATTTATATGACATTTTGATGTGCGCACATGTTATTATGACAATTTATAATGGGCCGATGGTCTGTAATACAGTGATATATTAGTAACGTCGTGATTGGTTGATCAAGTAGTTCATGTGTCCAATCGATGTGACAGCAACCACATGACACGGTTATTGTATACAGGGTGTGGCCTGTATAGGAGCAATAAATTTAAAGGACGCTTCCTTAGAGCATCTGCAAGAGGTTATCCTCTTGTGTCCAAACGAAATATCTTTTTTCAATTTAGAGAAATTTTGATCTAAAGTTATGACCTCCAAGTAACGGATCTTGGCACCCAGAGATTATAGCGCGGCAGACAATGCTGATTTTGAGGTTGCATCAAGTTATGACTCATAATCGTTGTCGCATTTTTTGGTTTAAAAAAAAGAATATTTTGGCGTTTTTTATTTTTTTGTATCAGTTTTTAGTGTTTTTTTTAATAAATAGTTATTAATATCAGTCCAGTAGAGTAAAAAAGTACACGTAAGCTGTATTTGCATAAAAAAATCCAACAAAAAAAACGGTTTTTTTTTCAAAAGAAACCATTTGGAAATAATTGCTGGAGAACTCAATAGTGTACCGTTTAATTTATTGCTCCTATTACAGGCCACACCCTATATATCATCACTGTGGAATGCATACTGTCCAAGTGAAACCGAGTGCGAGCGACAAAATGTTATACCAGTATCAAATCAATACGTCTCGTCAGATGCCTTCTGTTCTGAGGCCGAGGTTGTTTGGTACAATGCATTGCGATACAAATTTATGCTACTAGGGCAGAAGATAAACCAAGATTGGTGAAAGAAGTCGCAAATCCAGTCAATAGTCTTCCTTAATTATGGTAGATCAATAATTTGTAGTGTAGCCATTTGAAGTAAGATTGTTTCGAAAAAGTATTACGTACTTATCTTTTTTTTGCACATTGTCAAATTTGCAATATCGATATAATCGTGCCTACGCATTACAGCGGGTCCATACGGCTCAGAAACTTACTTTAAGTGTGCATAGTCTGCACAGCGCGTTGTGCTGAATTATCAAGCGTAAGGGGCTGGATTCTAAATTGAACTCTTCAGGACACCGGAGTAATGATGCCTTTACCGCTTCACAGTGCAAGATGATGCGTTCTGCTCTTTCTAATACGGCTTGAAAGATAGAAAAAAACCGAATAGTTAGCTAGGCTTGCGATTATGCGGTGTCTGTCCGTTTGTCACAGGCAGATTTTGAATCTCACATCAAAAGACGCTATTAGACGAACCCAGTTGCTGGCGTCAATATTCAGCGCGCGCCAGTACTGGACTGGTATTGTACTGTTTATATGGATCCAGCCACGCTGGACTGGCACGAAGATATATAACATGGCGCCAGTACCCTGCTAGCGCTGGCATCCAGCGAGACTGACGCCAGAAACTGGATTCGTCTAACAGCGCCCAAACAGACGTTGCAAGCTTGCATACGCCGTATGAATGCAGAAGTCGTACAAGGCAGCAGCTTCAGTTCGAGTGGAGTCGATCCATTATAAGGTGGTGGAACCATGTGTCATTTCATGTTTTTTTTATCATTGTAGCGTAGCCATCGAAGAAGAGGCAGTGCTGCGTGGTTTTTTTATACCACGTCAGAGGCAAACAAGCGTACGGTCCGCCTGATGGTAAGCGGTCACCGCAGCCTATGGACGCCTGCAACAGGGGTGTCAATTGCGCGTTGCCAATCCTTTCAAAATGTATACACTCCTTACTTGAAGAACCTCATACTGTAGTCCCTCGGGAAAACCTCGGCTGGGAGCTCATTCCACAAGCGAAGCGTCCGAGGGAGGAAATTCGTTTGAAACCGTACCGTACGCGACCATTTAGGTTCTTGGGTGCGAGGATGAATGCCTTGCCGGCGAGCGGTGCGATGGTAGAAAGCATCCGCGGGCATCATGTCGAGCAGTTCTTCGGAGCACAACCCATTATACAAGTGTAGTCCTAGTGTATGTACATAGCTATTCATCACATTCAACACATGTCCAGGAAAATTGTATAGAAATATGATGCAATTCTCGAAAGTGTAAAAAGGCGATGAAAAACAACACGTTAATATGGTAAATATTTCTGTAGGTAGGTAACTCTGAGCTGCATAATACGGGACGTTCGCCTCGTGGCCTTAATTTCTATGCCGACGCCAACGTCTGGATGTCGTATAATCAACCAGATGTTAGGCTTTTTACTTGACTGCGGTGAAGCTGGAAAGGAGGCTTATGTGTTTGACCTGTATGTATGTATTTATGTACGTATGTATGCATGTGTGTCCGTTCCTTGTCCGTTTTGTCCCCTCATATAACTAAACAACGGCACAACCGATTTTGATAAATGATATGTCATTAGATTCATCGGGTTGGCGATCGCAGTATCTCCACCGCACTCTAGGAATGCTGCTGCCCATTCCCCGGTGGTCTTGGTCGTAGTTTAAGGACATACCCGGGTCCGGGTTAGAGAAATACACGTGTACTAATATAATGCAAATTAGGTCCGACTTTCCTAGACCCACAAGAGATAGCAAGGACTTGCAGTTAAAATATGACTTGATGGGAAGTGTCATATGGTGCTATATAATTAAAAAAAAAAACAAAATGACGATTTTGTGCGCTTTAATATGCGGGCAAAAGGAGAGTACAAAAATTGTACATATACAATACAGTCAGGTTTTAAAAAATCTTTTAATTTCACTCGTTTCAGATCTCATTTTGCGTACCTTAAGCATGATTTGGAAATCAGATGTTATAAACGAATAGTTTCTGTAAGGTGTTATACTGCTATTTTATATAGCACTGGGCCGGGCACGTCTGCCGCATGCCAACGACTTGTGGGCTAGGAGCCTACGAGTAACATCACCTCACCGCCGAGTGACAAAACATAACACGTCGTCACGGCAGACCTCGTCGGAGATAGCGAGATGAACTTGACGCCTTTGATCAAGACTGGTGGTGCGGGGCTGTCTAGGAGGAAGGGCAAGCCGGGCAGTTGCTTAAGTGCGCCAAAGTGTGTGGTGTGTGGTGACACCACACACGCAGCGGTTAGAGGATGCCCCAATGAAACCCCACTTGCACAGGCTGTCTTTACTGCGACAAACACAAGAAAGCAGTCTATTGAGGGACTTCCATATTGCCCAGGGCAGGTCGTGCCCAGGTGGTAGGCTTAGTGCAGGTTGTACAAAGTTTTTAGGAGGGGGAGCTGTTTCTTTCCACAGGTTGAGTGTCTCAATAGTTCGGGTTACTGTGATTGGATCGCCGGAATGTAGGACGCAGATTCAGCTCTTGAGGCGAGATAGGCTCGCCGGTCAGAGTAGAGAGGATAGCGAGGGTCAGCATTTTGTGCAGACAGTTTTTCCACCGAGCAAGTGACTCTTCTGCGCACGTCGGGAGATGCTGCGCCGATCAGTGAGTAAATCATTTTAAGAGGGTTGGCTTCAGCAACCAGTGGTACTTCGCACTTGTGATTTTTCTGGAGGCGCAAGTTTCTGTAGGCTACGGTTACCATCAGGTAGGCCGCAAGCTTATTTGCCACCATCGTTGTATTAATAAAAAAAGAAAAAGTCTTTTCTAGCCCGTTTTGAGGGAGCAAAACTCGTGTTTGCTCCCTAGGGAAGCAAGCGCAATAACATTTTGCTCCCTGTCGGCAGGGCAGAAATGAAAAAAAAAACACAGGCAGCAAATCCAGTTTTGCTCCCTCTAAACGGGCTAATAAGACATTTTTTCGAATAGGAGAAGTAAGAATAATTATTGAATTTTTTTTTATCAGCACACTTGCTCGTAAAGGAACTTATTGTATAGGTACGCAGGCGTATAGAGCAGCATTTACTTCCCGTGGGAGTTATGGATTTTCATAACTCCCGAGGGACTTGTGAGTTTGTGTATGATCTGATTGAATACTGGTTTGTGATTGGTTGTCACATTGATGCGGCGCGCACCTCTCGCAAGGACGCCCCGGCGATCACGAATACTAGAGATGAAGTTATCAATTTCGTCAATTTGGAATTTTGGATTTGGATTCATTTCCTCGCAAATGTGATGAAAAACATTGCGATTAACTCGGGCGTAGGATTGCAAACTGGAATCATCATAGACTGTCGTTCGCAATTTTCCGCTAACATCTCTCGTTAAACAATGTACTATATTGTGTCCTGATTGATTACGAAACAGTGAAAAATAATTACTTTTTCATGACAAATTCAATACAAAAAAAGAAAAATAAATCTTGTTTCGGAGTTGATTACGAAAGATTATTAAAACGGCAAATAAATTCCTGTGTCATGATTGATTGTGGAACTGGAAAAATAATTCCTCTTTCGTAACTAATTCATTACGAACAAAGAAAAAAAAATTCTTTCGAAGTTGATTTCGAAAACGGCAAATAAATTCCTGTTTCGTAATTGTTTGCGAAACAGTGAAAAATAATTCTTCTTTCGCAGCCAATTGTGAAACCGCAATTGCGAAAACGGACTAAACGGGTTTGCCCAGCAGTAGGACAATTCAAGCTCTTTTTAATAATGATTAATATTTTTGAGATAACATCATGAAAATACCTGAAAAGGTAGTCTTGGTGAAACGTTGTGTCAAATTTTGTATTATACCTGCAATGTAACCCGATTCTCCCAAACAATAAATGATTTGCTTTGCTTTGCAAAGGAGTTCATTGATTATTTTGAGCCGTTTTTTCTTCTGAATATGTAGCTCGATTCATATAAGAAACAAATCTTGTGAGGAGATTGTGCTTTTGGTTTGCCATTTTCGTTATCCCTTTAAGTAGATAAGCACAGGTGGCTTTTAAGGCAAATTAATTTAACCTTTTAAGTAAGTGTATGCCGTAATGCCTACCTACCTACATATTAACATTTACAGATAAGAACTGTGTCATACGTTTTAACTTAGTTTTCCATGACACAGAAATAAAACCTGTTTTACTTCGTTTAAGATTACAACGTACTGTGACATAGGTAATTGGACTTTGATTGGAAAAGGGTGAATAAACACACGGGTACTTTGAAATTTTAAAGCCTATTAACTAGCAAATTGGTAAACCAACCATATACGTAGCTACAGATTTAATTTCAGCCCCACGCTACTAGTCTATCGACCCGGATCTAAGCCAAGGAAAATAGTTTTGCAAAGTTGTTATTAAGTAGGAAGTAAAACTATACAATAAACTAGAAAGTAAAGTATATAATTGATTGGTTATAATTATATTTATAGCGCTTTCCGTCGATTTAACTTGACCGTGATTAAACCAATAATCATAAACGCAGATGCGGTGGTAATCTATCTAAGATCTTACAGTTGTTCTTGTTTTGATCACTTGAAGTAGCGTTATCACGATCACGTAAAGGTGGTTAGAAATGGTAACAGCATTAACAACCTAGTATCTGCAGACGATCTACTTTTACTCCCTTTTATGGGTAGACTTGTCTGGTCTCAACATTGTATTGGTAATACCTCTTTAGGATCTGTTACACTGATAAATCTTAAAACCCTTACAAATAAAGTGTAACTTTGCGACTTAGGCATTCATCCTTAGGGGTTAAGCAGAAGAAACATCATAATTTGATTAGTAAATAGTCTTAGGTAGTCTTACCGTCCTCATAGTAGGAAGAATCAAATAACCCAGGAGATCTTTCATGAAATCAACCGATCGGACCATGTTTAGATCTGATCGTTGTATCATTGACTCTACCAGTGACTGTCGTGACTGGACCAGATCCATAACTTTAAAATGATACAATGGGCAACATCTACGTATATATACTACTTAGTGCCCAATTTAGTTGGCCACGACACATTGCAAAGAATTTAACGACTATTTGGCTATAAGGGCGGGTTGCAACAACTTACGATTACAGACCGATCAACGTTAAATACGGCGCTGGCAGTTGTCATCCCATAGAAAGTTGTCAAACTTTCCATAAAATTAGAATCGAACCAACATCGCTTACCATTACAGACATCTCACCTTAATTCACCTCGTGTTATTTTGTCCGGAACATGACTCCCTTTATTAGCGTGTAGCCTGTACGTGACCGCGGCTTTACTGTTAAGAACTTGGGTTAATACCCCCGCCATATGCAAGTATACAAACAGCTAATCATCAAAACCTATATACGTTCTGCCGCTGAGCACAGGCCTCCTCTCATAAATGGGTAGTTCTCCGAGCGTCTCAACCGCTGTGATCTCGGTGATCGTATTATTGACGATGCCTTAAGGTTTCTGTGGTCTATTTTGAAAATAATCATAGCAATCCCCGCCTGCTATACTACTGTAAAAATGTAAACCTTAAATCGTCTCCTATACTCTGTACAGATGTCTTAAATAGTGCGACCACCGAAATCACAACGGCTGAAACGCTCGGAGAACTGCCCAGATAAGAGGGAACGGTCATTGTCATTCAGCAGATTGGGGACCTTTGAATTTCTTCGCAGAATGTTTTCCTCCACCTGAATATGATTCATAGTTAGATCAGACACTTGTCTGGTATTTTCAAATGTGGCATGTTTGCATTCTTGCGCTTACCTATTACATACCTAGTCTTGGTAATTTCCTAGAGGCAAAATCTGAAATGCAAAATCGAGTCACGGCAACATACTCAGGACAACATCCTTAATTAAGCACAAAGATTTAAAAATAGCTCAATGTGCCTGTTGACAATTACCTTACCCATATAAAATAAATAAATATAAAATAAATATTGGGGGACAATCTTACACAAATCGACCTAGTCCCAAACTAAGCAAAGCTTGTACTATGGGTACTAGACGACGATATACATACTTATATAGATAAATACATACTTAAATACATAGAAAACATCCAAGACCCAAGAACAAATATCCGTGAAAAATGCACAAATAAATGCCCTGGCCGGGATTCGAACCCGGGACCTCTAGCTTTGGAGGCAGAGTCACTACCAACTAGGCTAAACAGGTATAAATTATATGATGAATTTTCGTGTCACAACGGAATCAATTATTTATTTATTAATTATTTATTTAAACTTTATTGCACAAATAAATCGGTACAAATGGCGGACTTAATAACGGAACCAATTATATTTTAAATTAATTAAAAACCCTAACTGTGATCCATAAATACTCTGCCCAAAAATAATTATGATTACTTATACAGAACAATTCGGAATTTTATTCTGCTAAAATACGATGCTCCAGAATTACAACATTTTTTTTTTCGAAATTTGGATCACTTCATTAATTACAACATTAAAATTACCTACTTACCTAAAATATTTTTTCAACTTTCTTAGCGTTATACCGGGATAATTCTAACGGAAACGGAGCCCGAGGTCCGTTTTGGTTTCAATTTCAAAATCTTGATTTACGAAAGTATCTGCCATCTGACCTTCCAACTCAGAGGGAAATCTAGACCTTGTTGAGACTAGACCGGTTTGCTCTCGATGATTTCCCTCACTGAAAAGCTCCTGTTGATTTATCGATGTCTTTCTGCTACTTAGTCTAATAACAACAACAAGGATGGATGAATTCAATGATCCCTTTGAGGAGGTAGATTTAACGGGCATTTCTGTTATCTTATTTTTGAAGCCTATATCTCGTTATCTACCCTTGATTCCTATCAAGTCGTTTATCGGTGACCAGTCTATAAAACGTTATGTTTGTGGAAGATTAGCAGTTGTCATAACAACGTATGCTTTACATTTTAGAGTGATATAGATATAGGACTGGAATAAAAATTTATCAACAAAATTGTATATGGGTACTTCGGGAAAAATCGCTTGCTATTTGGAAAAGGTCACTTATTATACTAGTGCAGATAACATATTTGTAATTTATAGTGCCTAAGTACAACGTTCTTCGTGAAAATTCATTCAACACAACAATCAGTCAGTCGTGAGGTCCGTAAGCAAAATCCTCGCTGTCGCTGTATGGGGGGTCTGATCAATCGTAAATGAAGGCAGACCAATGCAATAGTCGTAATTCGTCACTATAGTAGTCGGCGGTTAAGAAGTCAATCCTGACATCTGTCATTTCCATACAGTTTATAACCTAAAAGTCACTGAGGTTATAAACTGTATGGGAATGACAGGGAGACCTGCAGTGAGGAAGCACTACTCATACATTGGGCCCAGGCTTTTTGACAAATTACCAGGTGACCTACAGGACTTATTCCAAAGCCAAAAACTCAAAATAATCAAAATTACATCAGTAGCCTAAATAAAAAAACTAAAGCATTTCTCCTGAGCTTCTCCTTTACAGAATTTAAAGATTTCTATACAAAAATATTTCCCCAATAAATAGACAGATTACATACCCCGCATCATATTTCTTTTCATTTTTCTATTATATTTATATCATTATTTTAATTATTTTTTTATTATATATAAATATATGTGTAAAGGTTAGGCTATCTACATATGTATGTATTTTAATATAGTCATACATATCATGCATGTGTGTTTCATAGTTAATAGGTACTTAATTATACACTACTACTACTACAATTTTAATCAAACTAAACTGGCATACATAATTATAAAATCAAAATAAAAAAGAAAAAGAAACCAATATATTTATTACCCGTGCATGTTAAATTAAGCTTTTTCCATTGATAAAGTAAAGTCTATTAGTACATTATAAGAAAATTGTTTTTCCACAATCCGATCGCTCTCTATAATTGTGTCACATATTTGTAACTAGCCCTAGCACAGGCCCCGGTCTTTTTGAGCAGTTACTGCACACTGTGTTGGGCAGTTACTGCAAACGCTTGTTTAAATTATAATTTAGCAGTAATTAGAAATAGTGAAATGTTTGGTGTACATATTTAATGAGTTTATAAATAAATAAAACTGCCGACCACTATAGTATTTTTAAGGGCGTGAACGCCCTGGCACGGCCATTGGCAAAGCAACGGCGATCTCAATACAATGAGTCGCCAAAGTTGTTCTGAGATCACCATCGCGCCTATGGCCCAGCCAGTGCGACCCCTGCCTTGCAGAGGGGTTAGGACCTGGTTAGAACAACTGCCTGCCAACTTTCAAGTCGAGCTATTCACCAACTCCCAACTTTCTCGCGATGTAGATGGAGAATTCGGCAATTGTGTGCCAGGTTTGTACAAATCTCAAACGAGTGAGCCAACGTGCACATCATACTTGACATTTAGAACTTCAGTCCATCCTCGAAGACATCTCACTTCGCTTTGTGTGGGCACCGTCATTACCGCATTCCATCATGATCTGTTTTACTTAATACAAAGCTGTTACAACAATGAGCACGGACTCATTTGTCACGCGGCGGCTTTCGTATCGTGCCCATTCTTCACATCGCCGGGCACTTTCATCTCAGCTGACTGATGACCTGATGGACATAGAACGATTATCGGTTTATCCCTTTGTTAGTTAAAAGGTTAGGCCCTGCTAGTAACAATGGTCGGTTGTATCAAAGTGGTTCAAGTCAGCTGCTTGCCTATTGATTCTGACATGCCTATGTCGCAAGTCTTCGTCTATTTGATTAGTAGTTACTATGGTTTTATAATTCGCAGGAGGGCTACTCGTATACACAGATTTAAGTGTTAATTTGTTTTCTCTTCGTACTAGATTAGATAGTGACTAGATACCCAAAATTTTGGTACAGTCCACTGCTAATAGATCGATCCACCCAAAGCTACAAAAATATGTATCCACGACCTTAACGTTAAGTCAATAAATACACGAATACATATTTTAATAATTTTAGGTGTATATATCTCTTTGTAGTCGACTGTACAAGCCAAATATCACTAAAATCCCAACGGAACCGTCTAAACATTAATGTGTAAAGATAATATTTTGAAAATGTTTGCATGCCAAATACTACACACTACCTACATGTGACGTAATGACGTTGGATTTAGTCAGAAATGTCCTAAAACGCATCACGTGTTTAATGTACGGCGTGTAGGGCAGAATGTAGCCTGAGTGTAGGAGTGACTGTGAGCATCACAGTCAACTGACCACTGGTAGATCTTTTGTACTTGCAATAAGTTTCACGAATGTACAGTTACCAATTTTTATTGTTATTACGTTACCAATAAGAAAATCATACAAAAATACTTGAAAAAAATTAAACTTTAGCTTATTTATGCCATTTAAGATTTTTAAATACTCAGTTTGAACTTAAACAATTGTGACGTCATTAGGCATATTTCCCTACAAACTTCATACTAGCCTAGCGTTTTTGACGTTTCATAAAAAATAGCTGATTTGTCTATCAGTAAAATATCGTATTATAATAATTTTGTATTAAGCCGTAACGAAAGTTATACATTTCAAGTTAAAGGTAAAAATTGAAAAAAATTGTGCTAGTAGCTAGAGCGATTGGCCGCGTATGCCAGATATCGCAGGTTCGAATCCTGCTCGGAGCACTAAATTTTTAAATTTTTCCCTTTAATTTGAAATATCGTATTATACTTGTTAGGCTCTTTACATATCGATTGACCCGTCTCTTCATCGCCATCTGTGCGCCCATATTAACCAAACCGCAGCGCACGCGTCTTACGCACGTCATATTCAGAGCTATTAGTTAAGGCGGAACGTCACGGATTCCTGCCGAAGTTCTGCTAATAGATGGCGGCACTGAGACCATTTGGTGGTTTTTCATAATTTTCCGCAAAATCACTATATTACATTTGATGATTTTCAAACTGCGGAAGAAGCAAAAAATCCTACGTATGAATCGCAATCTATCTGCACTAAACAGTGTTTATTTTAAACGTGTATTGTGAACGAATGCAAAATATTGCAATTTCTTGCATTCACGCACACATGCGTACCTAATGTCAGTGGGAAAGTCACTTACTGTCAAACATTATACAAAGTTGAAAATAGAGGGCGCAATAATAAATCAAGGAAGTAGCTTCTAGTGCGAAACAAGAGAACTACGACATATGTAAAAAAAACCGGAATAAATAGAGCGATGTTTTCGAACCTGTAAGATGACATACGGTGGTCTTGTGGAACTCTCTTTCACTTTTATCTCAGTGTAACGCTAGAGTCATACTCGCGTTCGATCCTTGGAAACCATCATCTTTTTGAGTTTTTATTTTTCTTCGAAGTGCTTTTATTATTTTTGTGATAAGTGTATTTAATGCTATAGTTAATTTATTTCACGTAAACAATATCAATTACGTTTAGAAACCTTAATTTTATAAAATATGAAATAATAGTACGAAATAGAAACTATAAAAATTAAGCCCCGCGTCATCGTAACAAAGACATTGGCGGCATTATTTATTTATTTATTTTATTTGGAGATCCAACAGCTGTGATATTACAAATAAAATAGAAAGCCAGTTATAGGAACTTACAGGAAGTATTATACCTCGCTATTCTTACATGGTTATGCTTTAAAGATTTCGACTTTTTATATTATTTTGAGACAGTGATGTAAATTCTTATGACTTGACTTAGGCAAATTTGTAACAAAAATTGAATCTAATTTATCGCTATGAGTTTTTTTTAAATATTTTTTATGCATTCAATTTCTTGAATAGTACAATCGAGTAAGATACAAAACATATGTTTATGATCTTTAAAAATCCTCTACATGCTCTACTACTGAAATATAGACAAGTACTCGTATATCTGTATAGATACGAGTAAGTGTACGAAGTATGGCGTTTTGAGTCATACAATTAATAAATAGTGTACAAACATTTTATCCAATTTCAGCAGACAAATCAAAGCAAAGAAATAAATATCCGTACAAAGCCACTACATGGACATGCATGTATTGTAAGGTAAAA
Organism: Notocelia uddmanniana; assembly: GCA_905163555.1. Lineage (NCBI taxonomy): Eukaryota > Metazoa > Arthropoda > Insecta > Lepidoptera > Tortricidae > Notocelia > Notocelia uddmanniana. Next base: position 13,346,978 of record LR991065.1, read on the forward strand.
TGTACTATTGGTTCACAAAATGTTTTGTATTCGCCTGTGAACTCAACCCTGAAACTATTTGATCCCAACATTCTTAACAAGAATAGCTAGAAACGTAAAATATAACATCAGTTCGCTTGTAGCGATTGTGGTAAGCATTGTGAATAGCAATCTTGTTCGTTGTTTTTAATTTACTAGTGGCCAGTCTTAAAAATTGATATCAAAATTCTTCAAAATGCCTGACCTAGAAAGAGATAAATAGATCAGTTGACAGAATGGGACTCTTCTCGAGAAGCGTCAACTTTTAAAATTCGAAGTCCAATAATGGGTTGAGACGGGGTTGCATATTATACCATCCAAAATTATTGAATGAATTCGTGCGTCGCTGCCAGCTTGCACTAGGTACATTTGACGCGACGTTGCCATGTTGGTTCTGCATGTATAATATGTAGATATACCGACGTCTATTATAATGCCCATAGCACAAGTTTTACTTACTTATTTTGGGACTAGGTCGATTTCTGTGCCGAGTGAAGAGTGTCGTTAAATATTTATTGAAATATTACCAAAATGCATGCTTAATGATGATGAAGATGACACTGAATGAAATATTTAGAAAATACCTGCTACATATTTTTAGGGTTCCGTAGTCAACTATATATATACATACAACTATAGTTTCGCCATGTCTGTCTGTATATCTGTTTGTCCGTCTGTCTGTCCGAGGCTTTGCTCTGTGATAGTTAGTGCTAGAAAGCAATTTGGTATGGATATTTAAATCCATAAAACTGACAACGTCGTATCGTCGTACCTCCCCTATTTGAGTGGTGATGAATTTTTTTTTGCTTCTACCCTATCGTGTGGGGTGTTGTTGGATAGGTCTTTCACAATTAATAAGGTCTTCATTTTTTTTGATAAAGCGAATGTTTTCGGAAATAATCACTCCAAAAGAAAAAAAAATGTCCCCCCCTCTAACTTTTGAACCTCTAGTTTCAGTAGTTCGGTTGATTAGTCCGGGGCCGAACTACTGCCACGCTTTTGTTCCCGTTAGTTCGGTTATGACGTCAAACCGAACTATTGGGAAGTCTTGTATAGATCGGTTAGTGATGTGCAAACAAATTTCATTGTAAAAAAAACCGGCCAAATGTCCATTAGGTAAACGTCTTAACCTACTGTTACGTTGGTAATCATTCAACAGTTTCTACTTTATGACATTGTTTCTTGTCAAATTTCATGATTCTAGGTAAACAGGAAGTATTGTTTCGTATTACTCATGTTTCGAATTTAAAAACGTGAGTGACCTGTTTAAATAGGAATACGAAGAAGTCGAAGAATCAATTATATTATATTTAAGAAAATCCAATGGAAAAAAACTTTAATTTTTTATTTAGCATCCTTAACCGTACTTTTGAGTCGTTTTAATTCTCAGTAGTTCGATGTGACGTCATAACCGAACTAATGGGATCAAAAGTGTGGCAATAGTTCGGCCCCGGACAAATCAACCGAACTACTGAAATTAAAGGCTTTTGAACTGTGTCCAAAAATATGAAAAAAATCGTGAAAGTAAAGCTTATTAAAGACTTTCAACGAAAACTATAGGGAACATTTGAGTTATCGTAAAAAATCGTCTCTAATTCTTAGTAAAAGACGTATGAAACGCTGCGATTTTTTTTTTGCCGTTTTTATAGATAATGGTATGGAACCCTTCGTGAACGACTCGAATTGGCCAGTTTTTGTGATACACTTAGCCATTAGGTATAGGTAATATTTTTAGGTTGTGTTTTTATTTGTAATGTTTTATTAGTATTATAATTTCGTATCTTACGATCAATATTTAATTATGTTTGTTGTATTTATCAAATAAATAATATATTTAAAAAACATCTGATACATGAATATAATACATAATAAATACATTTAAATATCCAAGGCTCAGGAAAACATATTGATTATATTGTTTTCATCACCCAAATGAATTTCATCCTGAACGGGATTCGAACCCGTCACCACCGGCTTCGTAGGCAGGATTCTACCAACTAGGCCAAAATGGTCGCCAAGTATTCGATTGACATGATGAGAGCTGTTACATATCAAAAACAAAAAAAATATATGGGGGAACGATCTTACAAAAATCGACCTAGTCCTAAACTAAACAAAGTTTTTGTGTACTATGGGTACTAAACGACGAAATAGGTACGACATACTTAATTAGATAAATACTTACGTATAGGAAACCTCCAAGACTCAGGAACAATATTCTTGATAAATGCACAAATAATGCCTTGACAGGGATTCGAACCCGGGAGTTCCGGGACCTCCGGCTTCGTAGACAGGGTCTCTACCAACAAAGCCAAGGTGCTCGTGAATCAACGAACGCCGTGGCCTACGGTCGTTTTTAATTTCTATGCGGGCAGTTACTTGGCTGAATGAACAAAGGTCTCCGTGCCATTTTGAGCAACAATTCTTTCGTATGTTTTATCTGTTATGGAGACTGGTAAATAATCTCTTTGGTTCTCTTGTGTAGTAATCCAATCCGAGAGGATTCGCCTCCATACATTTCCTCGTAAAAGGTGGAGATGACAAAGTTTTGAATTATATTGGTAGCGTATGCAGTCATGAAAAAAAACCATGTCCGTGTGTGCGTTTGCCACCATCTTCATTTGAAGGGCCCATTTTTTTTAGGGTTCCGTAGCCAAATGGAAAAAAACGGAACCCTTATGGATTCGTCATTTCTGTCTGTCTATCCGTCAGTATGTCACAGCCGAATTACGTGAAGACTATGAGCACTACAATTATGAAATTTGGTAGAAAGGTGTATGCTATGAACCGCGGTAGAAATAAGATGTGAAATTTTTAAAAAATATTATACGGGGGTGCCCCCCCAGTAATATTTTTTCTAAATTTCCCCATACATAAATAAAAAAGGATTTATTGCCACATCAAGTACATTCATGCATGCATTCATCAAGTACATGGTCAATTTTTTTTTAAATGCACATAGTCGTGTGGGGTATCTATGGATAGGCCTTCAAAAATGACATAGATCAGTCGTTGGCGAGATATTAGCTGTCAAAGTGGTAAAAAGTGTGGCCTTTAATATCCAAACTATGAACGTTAAAATTCTGATACAATCAAAATGTGTAAATTAATAAATACTTTCAACGAAAATTGGTTTGACCAAGAGAGGTTTAGCGGTTTTTGAGTTATTGCTGCAAAACTGTCTTTCCCAAACAAAAGGGCCGAAGTGCCGTAAGTTTCCTATGAAGATACGACCTTTTTTGATTAAATGTATTGTATAGTTGTCGTGTTTGTGGTATTAAGCTAACTTTAAAAGATAAAACAGTGCTGGTTTTCAGTGTATACATGCCCACCGACTGTGCGGACAATCTGGCAGAATTTACACAGTGCCTAAGCACAATAAATGCAATGGTCAGTGGCCCAGTGGCACCCGCGTACTGCGTGCGGTATGCGAGGTTAAGCAATGTCGGGCGAGGTCAGTCCTTGGATGGGTGACCGCTTTGAGTGGTTACTAACTGAGCGCTCCCGTGCTTTGGAAGGCACGTTAAGCCGTTGATCCCGGTTGCTGTCTTTGATAGCAGTCGTTAAGCCAAGTTAGAGGCCTCCGGGCGGCTTGAGAACTTCTAACAGTCAAGTTGCCCACTCACTTGACAAGCCTATTCCCAATAAGGTCGGTTTCCCCCTCGGGTTGGAAGGTCAGATGGCAGTCGCTTCCGTAAAAACTAGTACCTACGCCAACTCTTGGGATTAGGTAGCGGACCCCAGGCATCCTTCAGGATGCAACTGTACTGGGAATAACGCTAGGAGGATGATGATGGTCAGTAGCCATAGTACTGAAGGTGTCTTTATTCTAGGAGATTTTAATGCTCATCCGAATGAGCCCTTTTGTGCTGAGCTACTTGAGTATTGTTCTGAGCAGTCGTGGGTGTGTGCAGACCTTGAGAAACTGGGTATGAATTCAGGGTGTTATACTTATATTAGTGAAGCCCACGGGTCAAAGAGGTGGCTTGACCACTGTGTTGTCACAAGCGCAGCTTATGCGACTGTCATCGATATCTCTGTTAAACTTGATTTATATTGGTCAGATCACTTCCCTCTTATAATTAGATGTAACTTGGGATCTATCCAGCCAAAGCAGTTAGTTTATAAACGGTGTGTCAATAAAATTGTGTGGGGGGAAAGACAGCCGGACGAAGTAGGTATGTATAATAATAAATGTAATATGTTGTTAAAAAACATTAACTTTCCAGTAGCTTTGGTGAACTGCTGTGATGGTTCCTGTCAAAATTTAGAACATAAAAAGATAATTACCAAACTTTACCGTGATATCGTAGGCGCTCTTACTTCTGCATCTGAGTTTTCAAGTGCTAGAAAATCTGGTGGCCATAAACACAGGCAAGTCATGGGATGGAACAAGCATGTTGCCGCTGCACACAGGGAGTCCAGGAGTAAGTTTCTAATTTGGCAGTTTTTTAACGAACCTTCTGCTGGTCCAATATATGATGAGATGTGTGCCAGTCGACGTAAATTTAAATTAAAGTTAAAGTGGTGTAAGCAAAACCAAGAGCAAATCAAGCTTGACAGGCTCGCATCTTGTCATTCGGACAAAGATTTCCGTACATTTTGGAAACAAACAAATAAACTTAATGCTAAGCCTGGACTGCCTGTGAGTATTGACAACATTACCGATCCTAAGGCAATTGCAAATAGGTTTAGAGACCTTTTTTCAGTTAAATCTTTGCTGCCATTAACCGATGAGGTGCTAGATGCTGGGGCGGACATGGCTGGGGCGGCCTCTTTGACAAAATTCTCTGCAAAAAAGGTAACTCAAGTCATTAAAGAAATGAAGAGAGGTAAATCCCCAGGCCATGACAGTTTGAGCATTGAACATCTTCAGTATGCAGGGCCACATCTACCGAGGGTGCTTGCAATGTTATTTTCCTTTTGTTTGACACATTCATTTGTACCAGCTGAGATGACAAAAACCATTGTTGTACCCATTACAAAGAATAAAACAGGCGATGTGTCATCTTTAAATAACTACAGACCCATCTCTCTTGCTACAGTTATCTCAAAAGTGTTTGACAGTTTGCTAAATACTGAACTTGATAAGTACTTGCAACTACATGGAGCGCAGTTCGGGTTTAGGCCAGGCCTATCCACTGAAAGTGCCATAATATGTATGAAGGAAACTGTCAAATACTACACTAGTAGAAGCACACCTGTCTTTGCTTGCTATTTAGATTTATCTAAAGCTTTTGATTTGGTGAACTATGAACTACTGTGGAAAAAGCTTTATGAGGCAAATGTACCTAAAGAAATAGTGCATGTTCTGAGGCATTGGTACTCTAGTCAAATTAATGTTGTTAAATGGGGAGACGCTGTTTCTGATGAATATGTACTTGAATGTGGTGTGAGGCAAGGAGGGCTGAGCTCTCCAAAATTGTTCAACCTTTACATTAATGCACTTATTGAGAGGCTCAGCAGCATGCACGTCGGTTGTCGCATACAAGATACAAGTTTCAATAATTTGAGCTATGCCGATGACATGGTGCTGCTGAGCCCCTCAGTTGGAGGACTTAGAAAATTGTTACATGTATGTGAGTGTTATGCTAACAAGTATGGCCTCAGATATAACAGTATTAAAAGTGAAATCATGGTTTTTAAGTCAGGTAATAAATGTCCTGTAAGTTTGCCTCCAGTCTTGTTAAATGGTTTGCCTTTGAAAAGGGTAACTGTTTTCAAGTACCTTGGACATATTATATGTGATGATCTGAGGGATGATGAGGATATAAAAAGGGAGCGGAGGGCCCTGGCAACCAGAGCGAACATGCTGGCACATAGGTTTAGATGTTGTACATTGCCAGTCAAGTTAACCTTATTTAGAGCTTTTTGTACAACATTTTACACATGTACCCTATGGACCAGTTATACGCAAAGGACGCTGAGTGCTCTCCGCATCCAATATAACAATGCGTTCAGGGCGTTGTTGCGGCTGCCCCGCTGGTGTAGTGCGTCAGGGATGTTCGCGCACGCGCGTGTGGATGGCTTCCCGGCCATCATGCGCGCGCGGTGCGCAGCCGCACTACGGCGCCTGCGAGACAGCCGCAACAGCCTCCTGGCCGTTATAGCGGACAGGCTAGACAGTCAGCTCCTCACTCGCTGGAATAGAGTACACTCAATAATGACTTCATACACGTACTAAGCGAGTGTGTCTGGCTTCTCTTCTGACCCCTACTTACCTTAAGACTGCTTTAACATTAAATTTAAGTTTTATAAAATGTAACTAACAAAATTTTATGGACTGCTGTTGTCTGAAATAAACGAATTTTATTTTTTTATTAATATAGTGGTTTTAAATGTAGATTAGGATGTGTTGGTACGGAACCCTTCGTGCGGGAGTCCGACTCGCACTTGGCCGGTTTTTTTAATAGCTGATTCACGTTTGATTCCATCTCAAAAGTGTCTATGGCATGTTGAAAGCAAATAACTTAGATTTTTCTCATAAATAATTTATCTGTCGAATAAAAATAAAAGGTTCAAATGGCGGAAAAAGTGGTTATATTTCAAAAATCTTTCGTACTAAAGTTTTTCGCGCCAATAATTCCCCCTTTGAATTAAAAAGCATAAAATTGATGCGATAGTATTATAAGGTTGTTCTAAAACAAGTACTTTCACATGTTGATAGAAGTCCTATGACAGAGTGGTGAGGAATGAACTTTGGTCGGTTCGGTACTGTCCGGGTATAGAGTGACCGACCATCTCGTTCAAGCTCTGAAATCTCTTTACGAGGATTCCACTGCTTGCGTCAAGAGTAAACGGGTCCTACACTGAATGTTTTAGCATCGAAAAGGGTGTTAGACCGGGATGTGTAGAATCACCGTGGCTGTTTTTTTATATTTATTTTCTGGACAGTTGTTTGCAAGATTTGAAAGACGATGAATGTGGGTTGGAAGTGAATGGGTTATATTATTAGCGTCGTCGGCTGAGAAGCTACAGAAGATGGCAACTAGCATGCACGGATTGTTTGCGAGAAAAGGAATGAAAATGAATGTAAGCAAGACGAAAGTGATGGTATTTGAAAGAGATGAGTGTATTACAGTTTGTGAAATTGCGGTAGATGGAGAGAGGTTGGAGCAACTGGATGAATTTGTGTACTTGGGGATTTTGTTCGGGAGAGACGGTAAGCATGAGAAAGATATTGAAAGGAGAGTGATAGCTGGGAATCGAGTGAATGGGGTATTTCACGCCTTTAGGAGCAGCCAGAAAGTGTCAGAAAAGGCGCGGCTGGCTGTGCATAGAAGAGTGTTGGTGCCAACACTAATGTATGTTAGCGAAGCAGCAACAATGAGGGCAAGAGAAAATGAAATAAAAGCTTTTTATGTTTCTCACAAAAAAAATATGAAAAAAATCTACTAGAATGATCAGAGACACGAATGTGAAATTATATGGATATGACAAAAGAAATAAAATATTTATCAATTTCTGTAGGTATGTACCACAAATTAAAAATCACAAACACAATGTACAAAAAACCGCACAAGCTGAGATGGAATTGGAAAACACCAGATAGTGGAACTAAAAATGAAATTGATTTCATAGTAACTAACTGTCCTGAGACGGTTGAAAATGTACATGTGAAAAACCGCCTTAGTGTTTGAGGCAGTTTTTTACTCAGTGATTACCGGCTAGTACGAGCTACATTCAACTTGAAATTTGCCAAATAAATCAAGAACCACCCGGTTTGGGACGCAACGACGGCAAGAGGCCCGATGGAATGACCCTCATCCCATGGCAAATGGGACGACCGCTTATTTGGGATGCCACTTGTGTGGACACCCTAGCGCCGTCTCATTTAGCCTCCACATCTTTGAGGGCAGGGGCGGGGCGGCGGCAGCGGCTCAGGCCCTTAAACGCCGCAAATATGCCGATCTAATGCACAGTCATATATTTGCGGCTTTTGCAGTGGAGACATTAGGGCCGTGGAGTCAGGATGCCCATATACTATTTAAAAGTTTGAAAAAAAGACTAATCGAAACCACACATGACCCTAAGGCTGGCTCATTCCTCGGACAAACAATAGGCATCGCCATTCAACGGGGGAATGCAGCCAGCCTTATGGGCACAGTTCCACGGGGAACAGACTTGGGGGACATGTTTTAGAGTGTAATTTAGTTAATTTTATTTATTTATATTTAGTTCTAAGTTTCTTACATTATTATTAATGATATATGTTAGAACAAAATACAAAAAACCAAACTTAAAATAAATTCATAGACTATGGAAAGTATAAACCCGACTTACGAAATATGAACATAACAGCAACCAGTCAGTTCAAAAAAGCATTACTATAAGCTCTAAGGTATCCCTATCCACAAAAAAAAGGAAAGAACCAACACATTATTACACATATTACAAAACTTTACATCAGCTTTATCGACTACAAAGCATTCGACACTATATTTCATGAATCAATATGGGAAGCACTATCAGCACAAGGATTAAACAAGCATTATTTAGACATACTCGTTATAAAAGAAATATACAGAAAAAGCACAGCCAGTATAAAAATGGAAGATGTTGGACCAGCATTCAATATTAAAAAAGGTATAAGAGAAGGGGACCCACTGTCCCAAAAAATTGTTTATAGCTGTCTTAGAATTTGTTTTTCGATCCTTGCACTGGGATCTTGTGCTGCTGCCTGAAGACCCCAAAGAATTAGAAAAGATGCTACAGTCACAAGCAAAAAAGTAGGACTATATGTAAATGAAGACAAAACCAAAGTAACGACGAACAGACAGCCTACACATATCTTGTTGTGAGAGATTATTATACTTATATGGTGCATTCTTAGATTCCATACAATAAAATAAAAAAATGGCTATGAGTATGTTTATAACGGTGGAAGACTAAGTACCCTCAATTCCTCATAGAATCCTCCATCAGAACTCAAGCCTGACAAAAATGTGTCTTGAAAAACTAGCTTGCTTGACAAACAAAACGAAGAGAACAAATCGCCAAACGTGAACTACGTGTCGTTGAAGAGTTCCGTTCTGATCATCATCAGCAGTTCCACTTCATAAAATGTCACTTTTTTGAATGAAAATGCTTGATTAGTTCATGAAAATACTAAAATCACTATTTGTCTGCCTTTCTTGTGTGTCTATCTATATGTCTTAAAATCACTATTTGAGGAGTTCCTTCGATTCCTAATGGATCCCATCATCAGAACTCGAGCATGACAAAAAATAATCGTGAAAATAGAACTTGCTTAACAAACACAGCTAGAAGGACAAATCGCCAAACGTGAACTTTTCGTCGTTGAAGAGTTCTGTTCTGATCATCATTAGCAGTTCCACTTCATCAAATGTCAGATTTTTGTATGAAAATGCTCGATTTGTTGATAGAAACACAAAAATCACTATATGTTTGCCTTTAAGATCTGAGGAGTTCCCTCAATTCCTCATGGATTCCATCATCAGAACTGCGTTTTGACAAAATGGGACCAACTTGGATATATATACTTACAATCAAAAAAAGAATTTTCAAAATCGGTTAAGATATGACGGAGTTATAGAGTAACTTGAAGTCGGTAAAAAAAAAACAGAAAAATAACCAGAACCACAAATGTGGCCAGGCAGGCACACCGACTGAAATGGAGATGGGCGGGGCACACGCAAAGAGTGACAGATGAAAGGTAGATAAAAATCGTAACAAACTGGTAACCCATGGAGCACACTCGAAGAAAGGGAAGACCACACTCACGATGGAGTGATGACATTAAGAAGGTAGCTGGATGTTGCTGGACTAGACCAGCAAAAAACAGAGAAATCTGAAAAGTTTTGGAGGAGGCTTACACCGCTCTAGGCGGTCCTTATACAGAAGAAAAAGAATAGTGTAAAACAGTGGTGAATTTATAAAAAAATATACAGTCACTTCATTAATTTATTCAGATTTGTAGTGAGAGCTGTTTATACGGAAATATAAGCTTAGGTATCTTCTACTCATTAGACACTCGCCATCCAAAAACTTCGGAAAAAATGTTCGCATCAAAGTAAAGCATTGACAAACATTTGTTCAGAAAAAGCGAGTATTTGATACGTGTTACAATGTATAATATGGTGCCATGCTATGGATAATAAATCATCAAAATATCACAACAAATAGTAAATTACAATATAAAAGATGTTTTAATAACTTAAAAATTCGGAAAATTATGTTTTTTTCTTAATTATCCAAAAGGCAAATAAAAGGTAACAACATAATACTAATAAACTGTATGACAACTATAACGCTGCTTTACTTTGATGCGAACATTAATTATTTTCGTCGAAGTTTTTGTATCGCGAGTGCCTGATAGGTATACATATTTTTTTTATATTTCACTATTAAAACAATAATTATCCACATACTCCAATCATGGGCGATGGGCTAGCCACCTGTCACTGCAATATCACATTTTCTTCGTCCAATAAATCTGTAATAGCCAAAAGTGGCACTGAAAAATATTATTTCATGGGCTCTACCTACCCCTTTTGGGCATATAGGCGTGAGTTTACGTATGTAAGTAGTACAGGCGGTCTCATTAAGCAGTTGGACAATTTGGGACTTTGTCGCTTTCAGCCGTTAGACATTTAGTATGACAATTTAAACATGACGTTAAAGTGACAAGGTACAAAGGTGTTCAGCCCCTTATGAGGCCGACCGTTCCTTCCTACACCTAAGAATGCAATCTCAATGAAGTGTCCAACTTCGTTTCACATTTATTTGCAGTTTGAAATTCGTTCTATCAAAAAACAAATGACATGGCTGTTACGTCACTACAAAAATGAACAGCGTAGCACGATAAAAAATACTGCCGTCTCTTTCTTCAGAAAATAAGTGTTTCGAACAGTGTCGCCACCTATAAAGCTAATAAGTACTACTTATAGTTGTATCTAACGTTGAAACCTGGATGCTTGGAATTGACATCTGCGCCATATATTGAAGGTTTTTGGCAACGACCTGTCATTCGCCGCGGCCATTTTCTTTACACGGATAGTATAAAACTCACTCACACATACAAGGCTCCGAGTGAAAATTGATGAATTTTGAAACGGCTATATTTTAATTATTAGTGGTTTTATCGCTTAGTTTTTCAAACTGCGGGAGCAGAGGGTCATATATTATCTAAATATTACAATTTCAAGTCCGTGACATCGCTAGAATTGAAATGTAGTCCGAACGAAAATTGTATGAAAATTTTTGAAAACGTTCCACCTTAACGATTCTGTTTATTTACAAATGTAGGTCTTGTATCGAGGGCAAAGATTGTACCTAGCAAAGCATTGTTGGCAAGGTTCAATGAACCGAGCCTTATTATAATGTATACTCGCGTGATGCAATGCCGGCCAAAACGCACGATTTTGCGCGGTTTCGTACTTTAACTGACGAAAGATGCTATCAAACACTCGAGAATATAACAAAGGAGTTGGTATACTAATTCTAGAAACTGGATTAAAAATTTGACGTGATCTCAAAGAATCCTCCTTTTTCACAATTCATTTTCACAATACAGTTTCAATATTAGCAAATAAAACTAATGTTTAAGTACTATAGGTAAAACATCCTAGGTAAGTACCTAAAAATTTGGCTGGCATCTCCCTACAGTCTGTACCAGCCAATGAGAGACAGTTTTAGATTTTTAGGTGCCTACAGACCTATATTTATCAACCTAGGTATAATGAGTATTGAGTAATACCTAAATAAGTATTTGAGAGATTTTAATACTATATACACATTCATAGTGGAAGCCAACATTAAATAACAGAGTTATTCCCATCTATAACCACTAATAAAAACGATACAATTGGTAACAACTGAGATTTTTTTGACATCTGCTCCCATTGGTATTTTACCGGAAAAAATATCCTGTTACAACTAAAATGAATTTAGGGCAACTTAGTTCCCTACTCTTTTCTTTTTAAAGTCCTTCATTATTTTTCTAAGTATAGGAATATAACCATCGCCAATAAAAGGAAAAAGTTTCATATTTTTCGATTCCGTCATCCTATATTTTATAAAATACAAACATTTTATATCACCACGCGTCTGCCCCATATCGGACTCCTGAGACATTTCTAAGTCCGTCAAATATTAAAAAACGCCTGTTTGAGTCTGTGGTACGCAATGACATTAACTTGACAGTCATCATAGGTTAGTCGTATGACCTGAACTAGACTAGACTAGCACAAAGTATATACAATATATACACTGAGATAGAGATACCAGTGAAATACTCCACACAGATCGTAGCGCCGTTGTGTATTTAGTAAGAACTAACCGCACCAACGCTGCATCTCTGTCACTTCAATATGCAAGTGCGATAGAGATAGCACCCAGTGACATCTGGTACAAACAAGTTAAACTAACATTTCCATAGAAAAAAACATACTTCGAGCTGAAAGACCCCTGTAGACTAGTCCGATATGGGGAAAACGCGAGGTGATATAAAATGTTTGTGGTTTTATAAAATATATGGCGCAACCGAAAAATCTGATTTTTATTCTGTGGCGACGGTTATTCCTATAATTAGAAAAATAATCAAGGACTTCTAGAAATTTCATATATTGGAATAGACGAGAAAACAAATCCTAACTGTTACGAGCGGTAACAAATAGGCGGGGACAGGAAATGTCGCATACCTACTTACTGTTTTGTCACCACCCTAAGGCCTGTACCTACAGACTATGAGAGCCAATGAGCAGTACTTAAAGCCACCTTTTATAGAGATTGGAGGTAATTTTTTGAGTCATATGTGTTAATTCGATAGCTGGCCGTTTCGGGCGTGATTAATGATACATCCTTAACGATGGTGCAAAATCATCCTTGCTCTCTGAAAAATAAGGCAGATATTCCAAAAAACTCCTTTGCATTATCATTCGACTTTTATTTTTTTCGATCATTTTCTTTCATTGTTTTGTTAAGCTGCTGGAACTGGCCTTTTTCTACGATGCTACGACGGGGGAAGGCTAGCAGCCTGCCTGATGGAGAGCAGACATCGCAGCCTGTAGACGCGAAGAGTTACAAGCGCGTTGCCGACCCGTGCTTGATTTGTTTATTTTAACCCCCGACACGCAACCCAAAAGAGGGGTTTATAAGTTTAACGTGCGTATTCTTTGTGTCTGTCGGTGGCATCGTAGCTCTTAAACGGGCAAAGCAATTTGAATGCGGTTCTTTTATTTGAAAGCAAGTTTTCCAGCTACGGTTCTTAGAGCGATGGGCATCTCTTGTTGTGTTCTCTTATAGCCTTTGATTTTTAATTTTAAGATACAGTAACATAGTGTGTAACCTTAGTTTATATCTTGTTTCTATTGGCGAGTTTCTGTAATTGGCTCCATATTTCTATTTAAAATGTCGTTTATAAAGCTGTTGAAACTCCTATAATAATTAAATAAATGTTTTATCAAAATCGGTTCATCCGTTTATGAGATATTGAACTTTAAAATCAAAATGTCGGGGTTTTTTAACTTTTTCAAGTATAGTACTTATATTATTTCATACCCGTTAAAAGAAGGACCAACTCGCTAGTTTAATAAAATAAAATTAAAACACTTTATTTGAATCAGCAGGCAATGAACACTTAACATGGTGTTATGGGAAGCCCCGGGCCGGAAGCCCTCTGACCCTTTGTTTACTATCAGCGGAGCGCGCCGGATATGCGCTGTTGCCGCCGGAAATGCGTCGTCGGCGTAATGGGCCCGTAGGTCCGCCACTGACACGGTAGGGCTGCTGATTGACAGTAACCGCAGAACAAATAACTGGTGTCAGTTTTTATCGAAGCTTTACTAATCATAGCTCAATCGCTGTAGGACTACGAAAGCCTGTATTTTGTTTTTATGCTTGACAGTGCGGCACAAGTGACTGGCTTAAAACTACTCAAATTAGCTGTATCGTTATACTATTCTGTTATGCAGCGTAGCTCAAATATTACCTGGGGATTTTCGTTTCCAAATCGCCTCGGTCTAGAGCGGTCAATCGAAGCAACAAACAAATTAAGGACTTACATAAAGGATGCTAAAAAAGGGGCAATAAATAGATCTGCTACATTTCCTAGGGTGGCCAAGACTGCAAATCCGCTACTAGCCCCCGTCTACTTTAACGGTTTTAGGAAAGATGCTAAGCTAAATTCTGTTTAGTTTTTTATTCAGTTTTTTTAAATATCATTATGGTGGCATACAAGCGTAGGATTGCGCCACCAGTGTTGGACACTAAGCTGACAAGCACCAGTAATGGACACTTCATTCCTAATTCAACGATCATACGGTTTTAAATTGATTGTTGTATAAAAAATTAATAACTCCTATTTTCTTTTAAATAAGAGTCGATGTGCATCACTGGTCCTTATCCATTACTGGTGCTGTCAGCCTGTCACCCACAGAGGATGTACCTGAATTAAAATATCTTATGAGCGCGTGCAAATCGTGTGGCGTCGTAAAATCGTTGCCAACCCTTTATCCTCACTTAAACCTAGAGAAAGGGGAGGTCATTCCATAGCCGGACCCTTCGTGGGAGAAAATTATTATAGTACAGAGTGTGAAGTAAGTACATAATAGATAAATAGTATAAATAGTAGTGTCCGAATTTGCTTGAAGCAACGAGCAATCTCTAGAATTTTCCTTGAGCAATCAACGAAGACAACATGGAATGAAATGTGTCCTACAATAATAAGCAGCCCTGACCGAATCGTTTTCATTTAATTCACCGACAATGCATACGCATGTTCGTCACGACCTGAATAACAGCGACCTCTGTTGGTAATGTATGCAAACGTGCCCGCTTGATGACAACCCACTACCCACATCATTTAGTAGAGCAAATAAAGTAGGTAAAGCACAAAATCAGCTAAATGTAGAGCCGCCATTCCATTTGCTTAAGCAATTTTAATTTAATTTTCTAATTTTAATTGACAGTAGGAGATATCCTAGGGATGTCCCCTACTGTCAATTGATATTAGAAAATTACATCACTAGACGACACCCCTAGGAATGACATCCCTAGAATATCTCTTTAGTTTCATGTATCTCTCTTATTGTCAAATTTAAACAAAATCCAAAAACTGGCTCGACAAAAACAGCTATAAACTATCAAACCTTTCACAAAATTTCAATAGAAACGGTTGAGAAATGCGACCTGTACAGGAGAACAGCCGGAATGCCGGACATACGAAAGCATTTTTGCCGTAGCTGAAACGGAGACCTTCGTTACATAAGGAGCGCCACATTACATGTTCAAGATTCATCATTCCTCAGAATGCATTCGTAGCCCACCGTGTATTTGAATGAATTAGTACACCGCAGCCATGAACGAAACTGAGGGCCTACTCCGAACTTCGAAGATCTAACTACGGGTCGTGCCGTCCCTTTCACTCTCGTGTTATACACTATATGATGGAAAGGGACGGCACGATACGAAGTTCGATTTTCGTAGTTCAGAGTGGGCCCTCTGCTGACGGACCGCATTCCTGCCGTGTTGACCGACCACACCTGCCCGCCACCCACGAGACGGGTAAACAATACAGGAGATTAACCGTCCTACACGCTTTATTTATCAAAGCCTTACTGTATTGGTATAACCTCTCTCGCTGTTTCTGGGGTTAAACGTTCAGGATGGCTCTTTAACTTGTAGTGTTTGTAATTTAATAAACACTTCATTGTACAAAAATGGGCATAAAATAAGACTTTTCTATTAAGTACAGCTACGAGTATAATCATATAATCGACCGAGCGCGTGAAGCGTATCCGTTTCAGCTTAGCAAAAATACGTTCGTACTTATGTCCGGATTTCCAGCTGTTCCGCCCCCTCCCCCTCCATTTCTTAAAACCGTTAAATTCAAATTCGTGTTCTGGAGACCACGACGAACAGCTCCATACCAGATTTTAACAAAAGGCATTAAGGCATTTCAGAGATGTAAGTGAAAAACTGAAAAATGTCCGGTATGTCTCCCCAACCCCACCCCCCAAGATATCACAGGGTTACAAACTTAGGATAGTCTTACTAGAATATCCCCAAATAACATGTTACACTTCCATAAATTAGGAATACTTTCCAGAAAAAAGGGCATAACTGCTGAATTTATCTAGTCTAGTAGTGTTAGTAACTCACACGAAGTATAAATACATTATGAAATTCATGTTGACCTGATTGGCTTACAATTCTTCAGTTTTATGTGGTTAAATTGGCGTTTTGTAGCAGTTAGATTGGTTTGGTATCTAATAAAAGTAACACAACAATGTAATTACATCGTTATATACAAGTAAATAAACCTAAGAAGTAAAATATGCGGTAAGTACTTCGTGTCGTGTACAATGGAGATGCAATTTTGCATAACTGTTTGACAATCATAACATAAAGCAGAAGATGCCGTTATATGCCTGCACTTAAAATGATTTAGTATTCTTCTTGCACATACAAATGTCCATGTGACAGACGAAGACAAACGATCTATAAATCTTTGTTAACTAACATAGTTTTAGCACGTATCTTTAGTAGCAGAATAGGTTTCGCTGAGATCAAATATTACATACTTATATATCAAACATTGTCCATGAAGACAACCGTGGATCTTCTTAATAAGGTTCATAATTAAACATCACAAAGCATGATAAAGAGTTATATATCCATGAAACGCTTGCTATATTCTCGCGCCATCTATCGTTAGACTCTAAAAGGACCGGCTTTAAAAACACGCGCCTTCCAATTATTTGCTAATCTGCACATTGCATTCCCACAGTAGGCACGTAACAATCCGGATATGGTTCGCAGTTTACCTAAGAGCCTGTAAACATAGGTTAGATACGTCAGTCGGTCACGTGAAGCTGCGTTTAGTCCCAGTAATTACGATATCACGACCACACCAATTAGACGCCGCCATTGACTCGGCCATTCATGGGGCACCATTCATCCCTGTCGTACCGAGGTGTCTTTGTTAGCTTGTATATGCTAATTGGGGAGAGGTTTCTATGGAGTCGGTTACTGGAAACACGCGTATGTACCTAGTACAGTTGACATGACATGACGAGATGGCCGACTACGAGTATATGCGTACAAACATAATATAATAGGTACCCACACGAGCAGGTGCAAAACATTATCCAAAAGATAGAGCTGTTCTAAATGGAATACCACTTGCGATAAAATCTTAAATAACACTGTCTCTCCGTTAACTTATTGGTTGAATATCTTGATACCGGGAGTTCTGTAGCCTCCATTAAAATAATATGACCAAAAATATATTTTTAATGGAATATTTTTATTAACATATACCAACATTCAGAAATAGAGGAGCAATGGTCCCACACTAGGCTAAGCCGAAAATCGAATAATATGATGATATAATCCTTAATGATCTTGAAGGTGTCTTGAAGCCTTAGAGGTATATGCGTGGCAAAGAACCTCTTTTCCCAAATGGGATCGTGAAAGGCCAAATAAAACCAACTAGGCGATTCCACTGACCATCGTAATTGGCCACGGCTAAGATAAACATGATACGTAAACAGACCACTATTTGCACTAACAATACGCGGCTGTTTCGGTAAAGGTCACTGTTATTAACATACAATTCCGTATCTCTGGTACTTAATTCAAGGCGCTCCTTGTTAAGACGTATGGCGAGGCGTGTATATGTAGAAACTTTATATTTATTATGACTGGACAATAATAATGAATAATGTCTGATCTCTTCCAAATTATATTCAGATATTTTTGGTCAGAGCGGTCTTAAGGTTAAAATCATCATAAAATCTGCCTACTTGGATCAGTAGCTCCTATATTCTGTTCAATATCGTAATCCCCGTGACATATATGTTTTAGGGAAACTGAATAACCCCTAGTTTAAATAACCGCATATATTATAAAATATACAAACTATTACAAAAAGAAGGCACGTATGAAAAGAAGTAGCCGCATTACACCAGCAGTAAGAAATTTAATTGAGTAAGTGCACCTAAAATCAAATTTGTTTAATTTGCACGCCTCTATTAACGATCGTTTGTTCTATGTTGTATAACTATTAGCCACTCTATGATCTCAAAAAGAGTTGCGGCGTGGAGGATTTGTGACACGAAATTTACTTATATAAATTGTATGTAAAGTTTTCGTGTCACTACCTCACCACGGAATCTATTAAAATGTAGACGAATTAAAAGCAACTAATGACTGGAATGGAATTTATCAACTATGATTCAAAATATGAACTTCACTATTCACTATCTACATAACATCACGATACTTGGAAAGTAGTGCCTTAAGTACATTGATACTGTATACATTTAACATCTAAACAAGGACTCTATTATGAAAACATTCGCAAGACAGCCGCATGACTCGCTGGCGCCAGCCGCAATCCACCCAACTTGGTCAGTATGACATCGATAGTATTGTCTATGCACATAGCTTTGAATTCCAGCAGTTATTACTCACAGGGCTGGATAAGGCACGTCGGCGATGCAACTGTACTGTTGACGTGACTCAATTAACAAAACTAAAAAATGTTGAAACAGAACGGCGAAGACTTCACATGAAGACACCCACCCTATTTAATGCATGCATGACGCATGTGTCACAAGCGATAATTTGTATTCAATGCTTAAATCCATATTTTGTATTATGACCTTGTTTTACCTACTTAATGTAAACCAAAGATTAGTTGGTAGATTACTGAAATCAAACAAAAAAATTCGAAATGTTAAAATAGACACGTGAAATAGCTACGTAACTTACCTAAGTAGCTATTTCACGTGTATGTTACAGGGTAGGTACAGGGTTACGGGTAGGGCCTACCTACCCGTAACTACCTATTTATCAGCACGTCCATCAGAATCATCATTAAGAAGTAGATATCTGAGCATTCAAAATTATACATCATTAAATATTATTGCTTTACCTTGATTGACGCTTGAAATTTGTGTAATTTTAAGCAGGTAAGGCATCTCGCTCAAATGAACAGCCCAACTGGGGACCTCCACCACTTCTCCGCCTTACAGAAAATCGTAGCTATAATGACATCACTTTGCTCGTGCTGTTGTTGTGTTGCTTGCGTTCCCAGCTGTGAGTAGTCGCCAGAGCTATTGAGGATGCCCTGTTTTGAGACATATCATTATTTGTCTTTTGCTGTCAACACACATACTATTTTTTAAATCAATAAAGGTTTGACAACGCACTTGTATCTCTAGTGGGGTTGCAAGATTTGCAAGCGTCCTTATTCAACGGTGTCTATACTTAGCATCAGGCAGGCAATATGCCTATTTGCCAATTTTGTAATAAAAAGTTAATAAATATGATTGGAAAGCCGCAGTAGAGGATTATTCGCACAACAAACGTGCAATTACGCCGTAACACGAAGGTACTGAACATTATCAGGCCAATTACAATATTTACTTACAAGCTATATTTACTCTTTTAATAAGGACACTTTATCTTAATGCTGTTTATGTAGTTTGAGTAGGTACTCTGGATAAGATACTGTGCTTAAGTACTTTCCATAGAAACGATTTTGGGACTACATTAATTAATTACATAACAATTCATGTTATTATTATTTTATAATTATTTAGTTTTGTTTAGTCACATTGTCACATAATTACCGCGAAATTGGGTGAATTGACAAAATGGTCATGTCATTTATAATCCTTTATTTCTTCATACAAATGAAAAAAAAATTAGCTATTAGGGTCAAAGTCAAATCAAGTCTAAAATAACTTTTTTCTCGAGTCAAATGAGTGACTGTGTATTATTAAGTCACTGTATGTTCTAATTCATTTACTTTTACCGCGTTAACATTCACACACAGTAAAATTAAATGAATTAGAAATCGCTTTGTGAGTAGGTACTTAACTAATTGCAATAAGGTTTTCAAAGTATCATCCTTGACTATGCGAGTATGTAAAGTCCGATTTTTACTTATGAATCTTATGTTGGCATTGATGGCTCAACATGCCAAACGTCGCGAATATGTATGTCTCAGTGAAAGCTTGCATTGTGGTTGCGTTGCGACATCGCCAGTGATTGCGGAAGCATTAGCTTGGGCAACTAGCTTAAATGCCTCGATCGTTAAATGTAATGCTCCCATATGGATTAACTAGAACTGCGATATCATATCATATGTGCACTAAATTCGCATTAACGGAATGGTCGTTGACCGGCCACAGATCATTTTAACTGTTACGTTATAAAGAGAAAAACATAGAAAATCCCACGATGTATATGTAGGAACTAAAAGTGTTGCAATCCGCAATCTTTAGTCTCGACTTGTCAAAAAACTTTCCATAAAGACATCCCTAATTAATCTCATAAGGATTGACTTAAGAAGGCAATTGAGGTAGAACAAGTTTCACAATCCACTACCTAATACAACGCTGCAGCGCTGGTTTGATGCTGCAGAACTCGCCACATAACATGAATACACGTTTGAAATCAACTTGACAAAACAAGAATTACAACCAAGTTTTGCAACTAACTATGATAGAGTTGACAGGGGTCGTGAGTAGTGGAAAGTCAATAGGCACAGTAATATCCTGCGTGAATCAGTGCGTGACTTCTGAGCCATTGTTTCTTCAACAACGGGCCTACAAAGCGTGTGTAACATGCATGTGATGTCACGATGCCCTATGAGCGCATTTGGATTTATCAACTGTTGAAAGTGTGGACATTTTACAAGAACATTCAGGAGGTTGACAATAACAGACCAGGAGGGGGGGGGGGGGGCAGTTTTTGGGTTTTAAGAACCCAGCTGGGATAGCGCCAATGATATTTTTGGATAGCGCTAGCTCACGAACCGCCCCGTAGCTACCGAACTGTGAGTTATAAGTAGTTATAGACAATGAATGAATGTAAACACTTTTCAAAACAATCTATATATACAAAGGCATAATAGACACATTAAAATATTTACATCCACCACTACCACATCAGCCGAAGGACGTCACCTGCTGGACAGGCCTCCCTCAATTTCATGGGGGGCAAATGCCATAAATATTAACATACGAAAAGCCAAAGTTAAACCAGACCTTCTTTTTAACCCATCTTAATAGAAATTATCATCTTTCTTTCCGCGGAACAGCATTCTAGCCTAATAAAATAACTAAGTAATAAGTATTGTAGTTAAATGCGATTACCGCCTCGAGTCTGTCATAAGCGGGAAGGAACGACACGGCCTTATTGAGATGATTCGTATTTGTGAGGTCAGTACCTGCCGATGCCCCGGTGACTCCTACCGCCCACAACCCTTTTAAGCTTACGGTCATCGTACTCTAATAACAAAGTCACTTCAATAACAGAACAAGATGCTTAATTTTTATATGTATTTTTACGAGTAGATATCTCTCATTATTTTTTATTCGCTGCATATCGAAACTGAGACTTTTGAGACTTTAAGAGGTAGGGCACAGCGAAACATCATCTCGCTCATATTGTGTGCAGCCCAACTGGGGAAGTACCCTACAGACGACCGCAGCCATAATTACGCCACTACTTATTGGTTAGGTATGTGGTGTTGTGTTCCTGGTGATGAGTAAGGTCGCCAGAGCTCCCGAGGATTCATTACGCTGTGTTGAGAGTAAGAAACCTTCATATGTCTCTAGATGTCATCACAACGAATCCTCTAGTTAATAAAGGGTCGTGGGGTCGGCAACGCGCTTGTGATTACTCTGGAGTCGCAAGCGCCCATTGGCGACGGTGTCTGTTTATCATCAGGCAGGGCGTAAGCTTGTTTGCCATCGTCGTTATATAAATAAAATACTGGCAGAGCGACACACACCAGCACACCATACAATTCGAACAATATGCGCGTGGCCTACGACCTACGTGGTCCCATTCGTGCTGTTTGTCGTCATGGTGGGTTAATTTCCTTATTAACCTTTTACCGGATAAAGCCGCAATAGAACGACGATAAAAGGAAAGACTAATGCTTACGCCAGTGAAAAAAAAACGAAGAATTGTATAGTTCTTATTTATAAGAAGCAAATTGAAAACAAAATGTGATGCGTAGCAGCGGGCTCCTGGCATTGATAACGTTGGTATGTGTACCACTGTTGAGCAAAGGCCACCCCCTCTTGTTTTAGTTCCCGCCAATCCATGTAAAACGCATCAAAGTCCATCTCGTTTCGGTCTATCTCTGCCTCGATAGCCATCCTGTAGCTAATTTGGCCCATCGCTACGGATGCATCCGGCAGACATGCTAGATAGCCCAGTCCCACTTTAGCTTTGCGGCCTTAGCATCCACATAGTTTTGGAACGCAGCTCCTTATTCCTGATCCGCCCGATTTACGGACTCTCAAGTCTCCTGCTTACCATTGCCACAGTAATATTATATATACTGTGCCATTGCGCTGCTGGGACTGGGAAAAAAGGAGATAAAATAATAAAATACGTACGTTATTCGACGCATATCTAAGTTTCTAGGTACCTAACTTATAGTGCATTTTAAATATTTTCCTCAAGCAATTGGTCATTTTTGTTGTACTGAACATCCCACTGGCATGCTGTAGCTACCCACATAACATACAAACACTACATTATCTAACAATATGTATGTGATACTAGTGGAACGCGGTGTTATCAAGTGACCCACTCAACACTGATAGCGAGTAGGTACGCCCCTCGACACAATGGAAGTCATGTTACTGCAGTCCGGACAGCTGTTTACCTTTGACCAGTCTGGCATTCATCTGTGATGCGTCAATTCTACCAATAACATGCCCGTTCCATATTAACATGGTAACGTTCTGTATTTCAGCTTAGCTAGCGTATGCCGTCATGTTTTATGTGACGTTTTACTAGATTTCGGCCATATAACGTGACGGTATAAGCTATCGTGCTATTTAGGCAGGTAGTTTCATACAGTCTACACAACCGTGTAGACTCGGGTAAGAATAGGTCTACGGTCTCGACGGTCTGCCCCGTATAAAAAGCAATTAAAGGGAGTCATTGGGGTTGCGAGTGCACCACGTGGCGGGGACCACAGCAGTCGACTATCAACCCCAGGGAAGGTGACGATAATAATAAGAGCCAAAAGGAGTAAAGTGCGAGGGGAGCTCCAGTGCGTTCAGTATTGAGATCCTATCGTCCTCCCCATTAGAGCACAGATGGCGGTCACCGTGGAGTTTGTAGTGGATACCACATAAACCAGTTATTCCCCGATGACTGGGTACTTGTAACTTGGTGTTTGGCAGCAAATGAAGCAGTAGAACTGGGGCGTTACAAGTACCTAGATTTCACGGCGGTGGAAAATGCAATATGAAAAAAGTACAAAATACTTATGTCTTGGCTACCAATAAATAACCTAATTTAAAAGCAATTGTTGCATTATTTATGCATGCACCTCCGATTTGACCATATATTCGTGAACAGTTCGCCTTAGGTATAGTCAGCAACAGATCTGATGACACGATGATCAGTCGTTACATATTTGTTCATTTTGTACAAGATTTTAAATGTTATTAATTTTTGTGGTATGTCAATTGTGACCGTCGTGCCCCAAGCATGGGGCAATATAAGCAATTCTTATTTTTTGTTTTATGTCCATGAACCAAAGAAATGGTAGACTCAGCTATTTTATATTCTAATTAAAAACTGTTGGTTATTTTAATAAATTATTATTCAAGAAATAATATTAATAAATCAAAAGCGATCCGACGTATTTGAGAACCTCCTACTTGTTTGAAGTCGGCTAAAAATAAAAACTTGATCACCTCTTATGCGTAGATACTTCTAATATTGACTGTCCATGACGAAAAAAAAATATTCTTGGTCTGAGGTCACGACAGCCACGTAATCTAGACCGATATATTGAATTCGCATCACCTTGTGTTTTCGTCTCGTCTATAGAACTTCGTGGCGTGCCGTCTCTTTCACTCTCGTGTCATACCCTATATGACGGAAAGGGACGGCACGATACGAAGTTTGATTTTCGAAGTTCGGAGTAGGCCCTCTGTTCTGTTCGCGAGTATAATCGCATCCACACTGCCCTGCATCCTGCAAGCTATACGACAGAGCGTGAAAACCAAAGTCATTCATCTTCCTAGGTAACTCGTTTTATCTTATTTATAGCTAACATCACGCAGCGAACTGCCATGCAAGACCGTCTGGATACTCGTACGTGATATGATATGCGACTGTGATATGGCCAATCGGAGAATCATGCCTAAAAAAGGTAACGTTGCTGTTTCAATTAGGTCAGTTCTGTAATATCTGGCTTTCAGCACGGAATAAACCACTTCATTATCATGTTTTACAAGGATGATGTTTTGTTTACTAAACACACAAAATGTGTCATATATCATATTCGTACGTTTGCCTGACACCTTGGCTCAACCTCAAACTATGAATAGGTACCTAAGTAATAAGTAAGTAGGAATCGTTTGCAAACATTTAACCCTTTGAACGCCATCATATTTGAATGAAGTGATCACTCAGACGTCAAGGTATCAAAAATTGATGTAATGTTTAAACCAATAAAAACAATTCATAATTGTTTTTTTTTCATGATCAAAGTACACCTTCACTCCGACCTTTTTAGTGGTTGTTGGCGTGGTGAGCACGACGACACAGGGTTAAAGTAGGTAAAACCATCCAACACTCAGAAACTAATATTCATACTCATCACATAAATAATTGCCATAACCGGGATTCGAACCCAGGACCATTAGCTTCGTAACTAACCGCTAGGCTAAACTGGTCGTCAAATCCTATGTTTTCCTTTTGCGCCACCATAATCGTCTACTAAACTGAAGACGTTTACGCTAAAAATGGACTATGTCGTGTCTCCGCTGCCGTGTTAGAAAGAAGGCGCAAGCGCTTAACGACTACTGAGTCGTGACATCGCGTAGGCCAAGGAGTTGTGACTCATTGACGCCCACGCCAAAAGTCTCACATTCTTCACCGTAGATGGAGCTGCCAACTAAAATAATTGAAGGTACTTACGAGTTTCAGATTCCTCAAACCGCGCATCGCTCCAGACTATATTAATTGTAAAATATTTGATTTTATTTACCTAATGTTAAATTATTATACCGATGTAGTGAATAATACTTTCCTATCGGCTAAACTCTGAATATGACTAGATCCGAAGTGGCTATCAATTATCATACTAAATTATTGATAAGTTCATGTCTGTTAACGTGAAACTTTATTCATCATACCAGCCGAAAGACGTCCACTGCTGGACATAGGCCTCCCCCAAAGAGTGCCATAATGACCGATCCTGCGCCACCCGCATCCAGTGGACTCCTGCGACCTTTACCACCTTGTGGGGGGCCTACCCACGCTGTGCCTTCCAGTACTTGGTCGCCACTCGAGAACCTTTCCGCCCCAACAGCCATCTATTCTACGAGCAATGTGCCTCGCCCACTGCCACTTAAGTTTAGCCAAGGGCTATGTCGGTCACTTTTGTTCTACTACGAAACTTTATTAGTCAATGCCAAATGTAAGAATGAAAACTGGCCGTATTTTGCTATTTGACTAATACGGTAATTGATTAAAATTCTTCAGATCTAGTAGTATTCCGAGTTCAGCGCCGAAGCATCCACATAAATCGATCTCCAACTGCTTGCCTATTTTAAACCTCCTATCCTGTCCTACAATCCTTAAACAAATACATGTGTACGTAATATAATGCAAATTAGGCCCGACTTTCCTAGTTCCACAAGAGATAGCAAGGACTTGCAGTTAAAATACGACTTGACGGGAACCTTTAGGAATGGAGTGAAAAAGAAATTAATTTCTAATTGAAATAATCAATCCACATGACACATTGTGCCGACAAAGTATGACCGGATCCTGATGAATGACGGTAAAGGAAGTGAAATCATACCATATATGCACTACATACTCACAATATAAGTGTCATAAGCTACGAAAAGGGTCCTTCGTACAAAACGCATGAAGAGCGTTTTTACTTCGGGAATAACATGTATTATACTCCTTATTACAATATGTTAAAATTAAATTATTTAGAACGGCAAATTAACTATCAGTACTGCCGGCAAATTCTGATATAATGAAGGAAGTAGGTAATTGTGGTATAGTATCAACATACCTAAAAAATTGGCATCTCCGTCTAACAACTTAGAAACAGGACGGGAAATAAAAATACAAAGAAAAGATACGTAAATATACTAAACAGGGCGCTCAACTCTTACTAATTACACACACTGCAAAGTACCAATCTATAGAATGTTCTTCATTAAGTTCATAGATGCAGTTTGGCATTTGCGCATCGAACTAGTTCTCTGCAACACAGGAGAGCTTATCTGCTTTTGCGTTTCTTTCCCTCAAAGCCGCCAACCATGACCACCAATGTAAGGCGAGTCCGGACATCTTGCATAAAGAATACATAAATATTTCTGAAAATTTTCTACAAAAATGTAATCGTGATCACCTCCCTGTTCATTTTATATTAACTTGGATTGCTTCATATGTCCAGGGATGTCATGCAGCTATTCAAGACGCTTACGAACTCGCTTTTAGCAAACTAGCGTAACTCTGATCTACAATAGCCCGTAGATGTCGCGAATCTCGAGATCGGGATATGCTAGTAAATTAGGGGAATCCATTCACATTGTGAGAATAGCTGGTTTTTTTCTCAAGTTAGTGGAGTTCATGACACTTCGTCTCGCGTCAGGTGAATAACTGCAAGTGAGACCTAAGCAAGTGAAGGGTTGTTACTACGAATCCTGCTTTTGAGATATACGGTCGCGGTACGGGTGCGGTGCGGTCGGTTTCGGTGAGCGGTGAGGTGGGACAAGATGTGAATAGCAGCAGGACGGATATGGAAGCGTCGGCGCCGCAGATTCGCTCCGCGCCCACTCGCCTTGTAATTGCCATGCCGCGAGCGAGTGGGTGGACAGCCGCCCTTCGTTGGAGATTATCTTATATTGTACGTAGTAAGTTTAAAATCAGACCTACCACGTTACTAATTTGAGGTAATCCTTTCAAGGGTGTTGGCTGTTGGTGCGCTTTCCGGTTTGAGGTTAAGTATGAGTACTAATGCTAGGTCAAAAGTGAAAACTAAATTTTGTCGAACTCGAACGTTCTTCTCCTATGGAGACGAATGAAACTAGGACGGTCTGGGAAAGCTAAAGAATCATAATCATATTTATTGGTAACGAAGAATTACATGTGAAATCATACAGTATTAAGTACCTATATGTAATGTAGATAGTTATAAATTAATGCTAATACATAGAAACCAAACAGTATTGATTACTGTCTCACACTACAAAATAACTCCTTATAATATAAAGCCTGCTCGATAAGCCATTTTTTAAAGTTTTGTCTTAAATAATAAGGCAAGCGTAAATACGTATCTTACTACAAGTACGTAAGTAGGTTAGGTACGTAAGTAAGTAACTTACTACATATGTATTTACGCTAACAACAGAGCAACAACAACAACAGAAACAGAACAATTCAGGTAAATCACCTGGTCTTCTGACATGGATAAAGAGTTAAAACATTATCACTTACTTTGGTACGAAAAAAAGGCCTATCTATCCAATCTTACTGAAGTAAATACTATAATCTGTTCAAGGCGTAGTTAGCAATGTGTAGTTAGGCGTGAGTCACCGGCTATGCACGCTAATTTGCTTAATCTTAGGGCTGGCGACGCGTGGAATAATTAACTTCGCACTTGCTCACGTTCCCATTGATATTTTAAATCCATACATCATTATTTCAAACCATGCAGTTGCAATTCTCTTGCAGGGTTGGAAGAAAGTTAGCATATTCTCTTTCTAGTGAAAATGTTGACCCTTAATTTGTAACGATAAATCGCACCACACCTGAGGAAGGAAGGAAGGCCGTTCATTTTAAAAGTGACTTTACTGCAAATCTCAAGACTATAAGTATTTTCCTCGATAGCCATTCTACTCGTACTTAAAGAATCTCTACATTGTATACATCTGGTTTTAATACTTTTAATCCAACGAATTCGCATTCCTATTATGTACCGAAGTACGGTATCCCTAGTATTTGCCAAGAGAAACCAGTTTCCAAGGATTTCTTCATAAATAGTCTGTGAACGTCGGCCGATCGTGAAATTACTTGAATTCTAGGCTTTATTTAGCTTTGAGGCGTAACTATACTAAAATATCAAAATATTTCTCAACATTTAAGCAAATTATTCAAGATGTAGATCACAAGGAAAACAAACAACTAGGTACTATACTTATAACACCCACATATTTACAATAGTGTCAGGTCACCTTCAAGTTTTCCTTGATGACCTAATCTATGCTAAAGTAAAAGATCTATCGATAAATCAGAATCATAAGCATCTTGTACCAGTTGTACCTTATAACTGCCGGTTGAAGTCGACATATTAGTAAAGCCCATATTTATATTATTTATGCTACAATCCACTCCGTTTAGATATGTATTGTATGGAAATGGAAACGTATTAAATCCGGGTAAAATAAAACTTGCTATGGCTGCCTTCGTCGTCACTGACACAAAAAACAATTTTAATAAGACTGATGTAGTCGAATAAAAATTAGCCGAGTTGACCTGTCAGTCAAGTGGTCTATTTAAGCTGCCGATAGCATTTAGTGGCTTCGACCGGCATACGCGTGCTATGCGCAAACGCAGCAGCCTTGCAAGGCCGTTGTAGCGTCTATGCAGTCGTTAATTAAATTCCACCTTCGCGCTGACTCACCGCTCAAACCGACCATTACGAGTATACCTTGTTAAATGTCGGATGATTAATCATGGAGACCTTAAGGCAATCAGACAAGAGCTATATTCCAATGGCGGTGCTATAATTCGGTTTATAAAAAATGGGTACCTTTTTATATCGTACTTTTCCGTACCTAATTGAAAAAGGTATACGAGCTTTTTTTGTTTGGTACTCGTAGATGGTGAAGAAATTCCTTTTTCCGTTAAATACACATACCGTGTCACGCAAACTCGAATGTTATGTAAATGCACTTAGGTCGCTATTGCATTGTAGCTAACCTACATTCCAATAAATCGATTGATTTCAGTAAGGCAGCGACATCTAGCGAGAATCTTGCATTACGAAATAACAAGGAATGAATGCTGAATTTTAATGAATAATATCAATTAATTCGCGATAATAGTTTTTGTGCAATAAATATTTCTAGTATTGCGGAATACAAGGAAAATTTTGCATTCGGTATGTCATCAATGAAATTCCAAGAAGGATTGAGTCATATCTTTATACAAAACAGCTGTGGCAAGTTCCAAGACGTGCTGTCAGTCGGTTTGCACTCCATTCAGGCACTTGAGTATTCCCTTTGGGATGTGTTGTATGAAATGATTTTCAATGGCGACGACGGACGAATAGTACATTACTACAGAGGCCGGGACGAAAGGGGTTGCCGGCCGAAGACATATATCGTCACTACTTTTAAAAAATCTCGTATCTGATTTTTTTCTTTTTTTCGTTTATTTTTGCATTAAACTAATAAAAATACACCTCGTATGATGCACAAAGTCCAACGACGATAAATCGTCATTATAGTAAGTATACGTTAGTTAAAAAAAATCGTATCTAAACAAATTATAGTCACTAATTTGAAAAAACTCGTATCTGATTTATTTTTCCTTTTTCCTTTCTTTGCCGCAAAAAACTATGCCGGACTTAAGAGGGCGCAGTACGGTTGGATCTCCTACAAACGTATTTATGCTCTCATTTTAAAACGCCATGCTAGAATAACATAAAACTTTGTATACACAATGGGATCCAGCTTGTCTAGGGCGGAAATTAGTTTCAGTTGCTTGAAATAATAATGGCGAAAAAATACAGCTATTATTAAGGTTTTCATACAAGCCGTAAAAAACTCAAAAAACCGATGTATTTTTTTTCTTTTTCAATTTCTAGCAACAGAAACTAATTTCCGACCTAGGTATGCCGGATCCCATTGTGTATACAAAGTTTCATGTTATTCTAGCATGGCGTTTTAAAATGAGTGCCTAAATACGTTTGTATGGAGAACCGATCCACACCGATCGTACTGCGCCGTCTTAAGCACTACACATCTATAAGACCTGGAAAGAGAGCAGGTGACCCATGTGTGGTAAACTTGAGGGCTTTAAAATATACATCTCACAGTCCTATTGAGTTTAAACTTCGCTTTGATGACATCTGGACTGTTCTACCTCAAAGATTCCATGATATTTCCGAAGATCAAGCGATTCCTCAGCTATATTCTGGACCCCTCCCCATTAGAAAACAAAAGTATGATGATTTGCAATCTCTAGCCGATTTTGCCAAAAGACTTTCATGCATTTTACGATAGTTTATTGCATGTATAGTAGAGAAAAACAATTCGACCCGATATTTTTTTACGTAGGCACTTTTGTTATTTAAGTTCGTCTATTGTTACTCGAAGAGAGTTTACTTAGTTCATTTAATAAACATAAAAACATATATTTCGTTTCATTTTGTAGCATAAAATTCAAAGCAAAATTATCGTAACTTAACAACTTTCAGTCAATACTAAAACAAAAATCTTGTATCTTACGAATAAATGTAAATTTAACAAAAAATGTTTGAGTGAGTTATTCGAATATTTGTGAAATTAATGACTGGCTATCAAAGTATCTCATGAAACTAACAAGAACTTCTTTGATCATTCGCAATAATTTACAGAATGTTTATTGTTCCTCCTAGAATCTTAATGATTTTCAGATACGAGTTTTTTTTTAAGTAGTGACGATATAGTGCTTATATATATATATATATATATATATAAGCACTATATCTTATAGGATAGGTCTAAGGCGGGCAACCCCAAATTTGCCGCCGAGGTATGTATAGTGTTTTTCTCAAACATGCAATGGAATAAACAACAAAAAAAAACAAAATTTTATTTTTAATACGCATAGTGGCAGAATGTCATGATGCCTGTGCCACAAATTTATGTGGAATGGAATTAAAAAAGAGGACTTTGCCGGCCTAGGCCTGCAAGATTTGTATGAAATTCGATTAATGACCTCTTGTCCTAGCCGCACCTGAAACGTCATACTTCGCAGCCTATTATAAGGAACATAACATCAATATTTCATTGCATGTTTGAGAAAATAAATGTTTCAGATAGTTGAGTCGCAACGTGACCAAGGTCCTTTAAGAATATAAATAAGAAAATAATGTAGACTGATGATCATCGTAGTTGGTGTGACCTCTGCATGCAATTTGACAATCCTGGGTTCAAATACCGTTAAGGCCCTCTAGTTCTGCGAGAGTAGGTATTTAGCGCTGTCCTGGCGGTGCGTGAACAAGCCCGCGCGGACGAAGCGACTTTGAACTCGGATGACCCCGCTAGCTTCATACTAGTCACAGTATAGAAATATAAGTGTATTTTGACTTAAGAAATGCATTAATTATGATTAAACTTTAGTATGTAATTGATATATTTTTTTAATAAGGTAGTAAATAAATAATTGAAAGTCGAACTTACGGTAAGATCCATTATAATGAAAAAAAAAACAACAGAATTCGTAGTACATACCTACAACCCTGAAATTCGTTATTTTAATCTATGAAACCTAAGAACCTAAGAAATATGTCTTATACCCTTCTACTCGATTTGTTTAATAGGTCATGCAATTTTGTATCTAATTGTGTTAGATTATACAGGATGTTATATTTATTTGTCGTGTGCGTGTTATCATCATCATGTATATGTATGTATGTATAACACTTTATTGCACAAAAAACAATAACAATCGAAACAAAATAACAAATTGTAAAAGTACAAAGGCGAACTTATCCCTATAAGGGATCTCTTCCAGCTAATCTTCGAGAAAATGAGAAAAAATAAATATAGTACACAAGGCAACAAACTAATTTTGCACAAACACGGATATTTAAGAAAGCAATGACAGATTATGAATACACGTAAAACTAATAAGCTTGTATACACTATAACAACTATTCATGTAAATATATCATCATCATCATCATATCAGCTGATGGACGTCCACTGCTGGACATAAGCCTCCCCGAAAGAGTGCCACAATGACCGGTCCTGCGCCACCCGCATCCAGCGGACTCTCGCGACCTTTACCCGGTTATCAGTTCACTTTGTGGGGGCCTATCTACGCTGCACCTTCCTGTACGTGGTCACCACTCGAGAACCTTCGTCTTCGCCCCAATGGCCATCGGTTTTACGTGCAATGTGCCCCGCCCACTGCCATTTAAGCGATTCGGAGGGCTATATCGGTTACTTTGGTTTTTCTGCGGATGGCCTCATTTCTGATACGATCGCGCAGATATACTTCCAGCGTAGCCCTCTCCATTGCTCTTTCCTCTTGGTTACAGGTGTATAGTAGAGAAACACAGATAATTTAAATAGGTTTATATTGTGATGTCGTAAATGAACATATTTTATTGCGCGTACATTGCAAACGCTGGCTGAACCCTACGAGATAAATCAAAATAATGTACTACAGTATTGTACAACTTAAAAAGGTCTACAAAAAAGTCGAGTATGGTATATGTCTATATCTTAGGGATAACCCACAATAACCATTTTTATCCTTTACTTTTTACGAAAAATAATGGCTTATTTACGAAGCGATTTTAAGCAATACAGCATTGATCCTTTTCCAATAAAATACCTTAAATACATTTTGCATCTTAAATAGAATAATATGGCACTTGACAGCATGTAATTTAAATGAATATTTTTGAAGATATTACTGATTTAAAATGCAGGAACATAGCGGTTGCGGCGGTATCGGCCGGGTTGTATATAAATACATTCTGTAGTATATAATTATAATTAGTATCAGCATTGCACCCGTACGAAACCGGGGCGGGTCGCTAGTATACCATAATCAACTTCAAGTTCGAGTATAAAGTGTCCGATAGTAACGACAGTTGGTGCTACATGGGCATTTGACATGACCTTCATCTTGTACATATTCAGCTTAAGATCAACTCTCACGGAGGTTTTACCAAGGTCATTGAGCATGGTACTTAAATCCTGTATGGTCTCAGCCAAGACTACTGTATCGTCAGCAAACCAAAGGTGAGTGATGTACTCGCCGTTTATGTTGATGCCTATTGCCTAGGCTTCTCCAGTCCAAAGTCTTGAAAACATCCTCCAGTGCAGCAGAGAACAGTTTGGGAGAAATAGCATCTCCCTGCCTGACTCGCGGCTACAACGGAATAGATATCGAGATCTGGTCCTGGAGTCGGACTCACATAGTGGCGTTGTCGTACAAACACTTCAGTACTTCGATAATAGCGGTAGTCTACTTGGCATCGCTGGAGAGATTGTAGTACAGCCCAGGTTTCAACCGAATCGAAGGCCTTCTCGTAGTCCACAAACGGCAAACAGAGGGCACAGGCAACAAGGTATACTCCTCAGTCTACTGTAAAACCGGACGAAGCGTATGGATATAAGTTGATAATGTTCGACTCTTCATATTCACAGGCCCAGTAGTAGTGAACCACGACTGTCATAAAATTATACTAACATAGTTTTTTGACCGAGAGAGCGAAGCGTCTCCGTTTCAGCTCTCGACAAAAATTCTTTCGTATGTCTGTCTGTTCGAATGTTCTCCTCTACAGGTCGCATTTCTCAACCGATTCTCGTGACATTTTGTGAACAGGTTCGATAATTATATAGGTTTAATTATATTTTTGTCGAGACGGTTTTTGTAAATTTTGAAATTTGAAAGAATATTTTTTTTGCGTGGTCTACAGCTCACAGAGCCACTAGTTTTAAGCTTTATTGTAACAGCTAACACTTTAGGAGCCACGAGCTTGGAAAAAACGTTAATTTAATTTAATAAAATACAGATATTTTTGGTGGTTTAATTTATTTGTCTAAAGTTATTCGCTCTCAAAGCATAAAAAACATTGCGAAGTTTTTACTGTTTTACTATTTATGCGAAAGAATACTGTATTCTTTTAAAATAAATACCAGAAATGATTTTTACATAAAGATGATAAAAGAATCAATATGGTATATGAAATGATACCAAACTTGCCACGGTAGCTACCTGGATATGGGTAGATTTATTAAAAGAAGATTAGCTAGAAAGATAGATAGTGTATAAATTTTAAAAGGATCGGCAACGCGAATTTGACACCTCTGGAGTTGCAGGCGTCCATAGGCTGCGGTGACCGCTTACCATCAGGCGGCCGTTAGTTTGCCACTGACGTGGTATTAAAAAAAAGACGGTCGGAATTAATGTGGTGAAGCTCATAGCTTAATAAAAATATTCATGTGCAAAGCAGTAGATCTCTTACTATATCTATAATTTCTGGTAATAAACATTTCATTTATAATTTTACCATCTTTGGTTCCATTTCTGCAGGGGTTCAGTTTAGTTGTTATACTGTCATTACTATACTGTGGCACTATGACCATAATTTATTTGTTAATAAATACGACATTTTTCGTTTGGGTTTTTATTGCCCTTCTTAAATAACTTGCAACAATTATATAAATTCGTCAAAAACTGCTTGTTAGGTGCACGGAACTGTCGCGCATAAAACTGACACAGGTCCGTTGTCCGTAAGCGCCAGCGCGCGACTGATCGGGCCTGCCGAGCCTCCGCGCTCGGCATTTTGTAGGTATTTTAACATATTAATTAATACAATCATTTTATCTTTTTAAATTCTGCAAAAATGTCTAGAAATACTGAATGGCTTTAGTTTAGTTCAAAAACTTTATTTAAAACATCAATAGTTTAGTCGTCAGATTGTAAATGCTTTACAAAAAGGAGTAACTTTGGGGTCTCTTTCTATCGAGCGAAGTTCATTAGATCGTGTAACTGAGTGCAACTTTGACTAGACTAGATCCTTAAGTAAAACATATAATTTTTTCTAATTTTTAAATCCCTTATTCTACGTTTCAGATTGTTTTTAGAAATCTCGAAAACGCTAACTCGCTTGACGACCTAGCCTTAAGGCCTAATATTTGAGTCATGAATGATCACGTGTATTTCTGTTCCCGATTCCCGAGTCTTGGATGTTTTAAGTAGGTAGTTACAATATTTATCTCATCGTCATCATCAATCTATATAATTCCCTCTCATGTAAATGAGAGAGAAGTCGGACTTCACACACACCTTTGAATATCTTCGCAGTTGTATGCAGCCTCACGATGTTTTCCGTCACCGAAAAAGCGAACGGTTAATATCAAATGATATTCCTTATATATTTAAATTCGAATAACTCATTGGCACGAGCCGGGATTTGAACCCACGACCGCCGTATGCTTGAATCACTATAGGCTACCGTAGCTTTATAGGAAACTAGCTCTTGCCCGCGACTGCGTCCGCGTGCTACTCGTTATATTATAGAAATAATTGCTATGAAATTGTTGTAGGCGCAGGCTTAAATATCGCTCGCCCATACAAACTTTTACCCCCTTTTCTCCCCCTAAGGAATGATTTCCGGAATAAAAACTATCCTATGTTATGTCCTTTCCCAGGACTCATTACCAAATTTAACAAACAGACAGAGTTTCTTTCGCATTTATAGTATAAAATAATAATAAATAATATAAGTATGGAAATATATCGTCGTTAAATACAAGTTTTATTGATTTTAGCGTGGGACTAGGTACATGATTGATTTCTTAATATCCTTCCTCTATAACTACATCCAAATGCGGGTTGTATTGTACTCGTATTGAATTGTACTAAGTTGAAATAATCCAACTCGTATGCAACGCATGCGTAGTGACTAGATTGTCAAATGGGAAGCCCCAGTGGCTAATATACGCAGTCTTTTTATATGAACAGGAACTTGTTGGACGAGAATGAAGTTAAGTGACTTATTCAAATTATCATTAGTTGGTCTTGCCACTATCATATATAATTAAAGTCAAGCTAACTAATTGGTCAATAAGTACCTAAAATATGCAACAACAAGGAAATTCTTAACGGTTTTCCTCACATTAACGATTGGTGGCTGAGCCGGCCATGTTTTGAGGACTCTTTCCCAATTGGCTGAGGCTAGGACGGAAAATCATTGCTGTGACTGAGTGTCTGTGACTCGTTCGTTGACTAACATGAGCAAGGATAAAAGATCTCGTTTAGAGAAAGACGCGTCTCCCGGAAAAAAAATGTGAAATTGATTAAATTAAACACGGGTTTATCTTGACCAGGTGGTCAAGATAGGGATGACGGTCAGCCCCATAAATATAACTTTGTGGCTCAATAACATTTCAGTATAAAATTATTAATTATGTACCAATAACCGGAATCGATAAACCATTCCAGCAAACGCATTCGACTGATAAAATAATCGCGTTTTTTTAGTCAAACGATACTTTAATAACATCTATACTTAGAATTCGGTAACAAATGTATACTCCTCTAGAAACGTGTGGAATGTCGAGTTGCTAATATATTGATGTTATCAGGCTTGCCAATCAGTTACCACGTTACCACATCGTTATAATACATTGTATAACAGTAAGTATTCATGACCACGGGTCGTGACCCCATGGGTCAACCGCTGTTGCCTACCCTATAGATTACGTTATGATAAGATTTATGGCCAGTCACTGTGGTGTAAATAGGGAAACAATCAACTCTAACCATCATTACAATACCAATAAGTAGGTATTAAGTAGAGGAGGTTTATTATTATGGGTTTATCATTAAGACACTACCAGCTGGCAATGCCGCCAACGACATAAAGTCTGGAAATGCCTCATTAACATAAAAATAAATAGCAATTTATCACAATTCCCCATAATTTAACTAAAATCCTATCCTATACAAGGTGGCCCATTCAAATCGGTCAGTATGGGAAAGTCTGAAACTATAAGACATACGAAGATTTGTTCTTAGGAACCATGTCACCGATTTTGATAAAAAGAAAAACTGCATTCATACATTTGAAAAAAACACTGTACCCAGCTAGGGAATCGATCCCGGTTGTTTTGAAAAAATAAACTTACACTATTTCTATTCAGATATCGTTTGTGTAGGTCTTAAGCAGTAAATGTCTCTAAGAAACATAATGTCTAAAATGAATAAAATGCATTTTTTTCACATACTTTAATTTATCATAGTAGGTGTTCAAAGTGACCACCGTTACAATATTCAACAAGTTCAGGCATGTAAAATTGTCTCTATGGTTGTTTGTACCTCTCTACTTGTAAAATCGGTGACATGGTTCCTAAGAACAAATCTTCGTATGTCTTATAGTTTTAGACTTTCCCATACTGACCGATTTGAATGGGCCACCCTGTATATTCTTTAAATGGGTAATAGTTAAAATTGGCCACCGAAATACAGCACGAGCCAAAGATTTGTTCCAAATAATTTAAAACTTACCTAATATAAGTACCTGACTGTACAATCGGGAAGATGTGCTATAATTGTTGGGCGGAAAAGAATATAATATATCTACGTCGCACCATACAGCGTGCTGTAAATCCAATAAGAGCAAAAAATTCATCGGAGCATAAACATTCATTTGCTGACTTTTTAAGTTACACTTAATAAAGACCTTTAATGAAAAAATACGTTTGTCACTTTTGGACTCTGTTCCTATAGAACTAGTTATATAGCAACTGAGTCCAAAAGTAACAAACGCTTCAGCTTCCTCGACTGTACATTCTCATACTCCATGACATTAGGAGATACTAGCTTTTTCAGAGTAATGACATTTCAATTGTCAACGAACGGCAACTTCACTTGAATGTATCGCGTTACCTACATTGCGAGCTGTATCAGATATGAGAGTTATTTATTTCGTTGTGATTTTCGGCAACAGTTATCTACATATACTTAATTCCTAGGACATAATTTATGCTAACACTGTGCTTCTCGTATTTGATTTACACACTGTACTTAGTCGGCTCATAAGTTCTGTCATATACATAGTATCAAATAAAAACAAAAGTTTAAGTTTATTCCGTATAATTTGTACAGCGTTTGAAAGCTTATAAACTAGAGAATCTAAATGTATAACATTTATTCAAAATGACCGCCATAATTATCTACACAGGCTTGAAGTCTGCGTGGCCAGTCGTCAATGGATTCACGCACCACTTTCATGTCGATATTGGCCACTGCCGTAGCAAGGGATTTTTTCAGCGAGTCTAGATTTGCATGAGGTTTTGAGCACACCTTTTCCTCTAAATACTGCCATATTTTATAGTCTAACGGATTAAGATCTGGGCTAGAGGAGGGCTAATCTTCATGCCGTATAAAGTCCATTTTATTGGAGGCGAGCCAGGCTTGTGTAGACTTTGCCTTATGGGCTGGTGCAGAGTCCTGCTGGAAAACCCAATGCTGGTTTAGAAACATCGTATGGGATAGTGGTTTCACAATATTAGTCAACACCGTGTCTTGGTACACTTTGGCACTAGTTTTTACTCCTTTCTCACAAAAATGCATACTAGTGACGCCCGCATAAGAAACTCCCAGCCAAACCATCACAGATGAAGGGTGATGACCTCTTTGAATACGGAGAATGCTATTAGACGCTTCTTTACTATTGCGAGCGTACACTCTATCATTTTGTTTATTACAGTTTTCTTCTATGTCAAAAATTTTCTCGTCCGAAAACAGTATACAACGATGCTTATTTTTAGCGTACTTCTTCAATAAAGCTTTAGATCTTTTAAGCCTTAAAGCTTTAAGCCGACCATTGAGAAGATGGCCAGTTTTTCGTTTATAAGCACGAAGTCTCAGGTCTTGATTAAGCACTCTTTTCACCGTGTTTCTGCTCAAACCCATCTGGAGGGCCATAACTTTTTGTTTCCTAGCGGGATTTCTGGCAATGCGTGCCCTAATTGCTTGTACAACCGCTGGAGTCCTAGCTGTACGCGGACGACCGCTTCTTTTCTTGTCATTTAAACTAGAGACCTCACTGTATCTTTCTATGGTACGATACACAAATCTTAGAGAGAATTTTAAATTTTCAAGTAGCTTAAAAATTTTAGTCGGCGAGTGTCCACAACGATATAGTGCAATTATTGCGGTATGGCTATCTTTAAGCGTCCACTCCATGTTAAAGAAAACAGAAAATTGCAAAATTATACTACTCAAATATTTAAAAAAGATTCGAAATTCAAATGCACAACGGTTTTTGTTTTAGGAGTTCCAAATTTAAATTTTAAAGGCCAGTGACAGAACTTATGAGCCGACTAAGTATAAAAAATAAACGTCGAGGCAAATATCCCCCTGTCTCATTCAGAGCTTCAGCATCAATTTGGATGTGATTCATCCCCGACCAGTCGTTCGGGATTTCGTCGGCGACGCACAACTTTCCTATATTAATATTCTACTAAAAGCATTACACAGTAGTGTAACACATTTTTCCAGTAGATGACAGCAATCCACCTAACATTTAAATTAAGCCTACGATTATTCTAATTTTGGATTTCCGAATGCGAAGTTTGACAAAATTCAATAAGGCTGAATTTAGATTTAGATTTTGGAAAAAGTATACTTTTTCCAAATTTCGT
The DNA here is from genome assembly GCA_905163555.1 of Notocelia uddmanniana. Classification (NCBI taxonomy): domain Eukaryota; kingdom Metazoa; phylum Arthropoda; class Insecta; order Lepidoptera; family Tortricidae; genus Notocelia; species Notocelia uddmanniana. The sequence continues at coordinate 13,386,421 of LR991065.1, forward strand.
AAGCTTTTAAGAGTTCTTGCACGGTATAAAATCTGTTAGGGTTGGTTACGTTTCTTTTATAATACCCGGAATAGTGAAGGGCTTCAGAGTTGCACTCCGTTCCAAGAAATAAAAAACCGGCCAAGTGCGCGTCGGACCACGCACAAAGAAGGGTTCCGTACCGACACCTCCTAATCTACATTTAAAACTACTATTCAACATTTAATCAAAAAATGTGTGCCCCCCCACCCCCCCAATTTAATATTTTTTTCGTAATTTCACACCGTATTTCTATAGCAGTTCATACATAACATACAACTTTACACCAAATTTCATAATTGTAGATCATAGTCTCCGAGTAAATCGGCTGTGACATACGGACGGACAGACAGACATGACGAATGCATAAGGGTTCCGTTGTTTGCCATTTGGCTACGGAACCCTAAAAATATAAACTATACATTTTTTTAGCAAACTTACACAAATCGTCTTGTCCCAAACTAAGAAAAGCTTACTATGGGTACTAGACGATGATATATATTATATATATACTTATACTAACTGCCCCGCGCGGCTTCGCTCGCGTATTACAAATAACGCAAGGGATGCTGCGGATTAAAATATAGCTAAGTTTATCCTTCCAAAAGGTCCATTCTATACACACATTTTTTTTTAAATGGAATGGGTTATTTCGGACATTTTCGGATATATTATTATCAACCCTTTCAGACATTTTATTACGTGAAACACATATTGTGGACAGCTACAAAAGACGATCGTAAACTGATCGTAAATAGATAAATCTAAACTCCCATAGACTAATATCGTAACATTGTTGAAAATTCGACAAAGTTTGTTAAAATATTAAGCTAGGTGAGGCAGCTGAGCAGAAAATCAGGAATTGACTAAGTAATCATAATTTAGAATAAATTTCGGTTTTTGCAATACAACGTCTACAATCCGTTTCTGACGATTCGCCTTATCAAAAGCAAAAAAGGCCCTAAAGTCTATGCACACAATAATTATCATTGCCGAACGCCTATGTACTCGTACGATGGCCACAATGCCTTCTGAAGATTGAAGGTTTGGCTGTGCTGTGTTGGTCAATTTGGCCCACATCTCTCTCAGCCCGCGGGCCTAAATTACCCCTATACAATTTGTTTATATTTTTATATTCATACCTAGTCAACTCAACCCACGGATCTAAACGACTACAATGAAATATGTAGACTTAGGCTGGGTTGCACCGACTTACGATCACAGACGGTTTGGTGCAACCCAGCCTTAGAGTGTGTGTCCGAACTCGAAAAAAGAGAGAATTATTAAACAGAATTTGGGACCTCTCGTTTTTGGAAGTTGGGAGTTTTCCATTCAATTTTAGCGGAACCTTTATCAAAGTCTACAATATTTGTATATGGTTTTTAGTAAATAATTGTATACCAAATTCGTCTTTTTTTGTTAAATGTTTGTTGTATATTAAATTTTAAGAAGACTGTAGTTTTAGAGGCTTCCTGAAGCTTACAGTTATATAAGTCAACTTAGAAGTGAGAACTTTTCTAATGAGTTGTTAGTTTAACTTGTTTGTAGCAGATGTCACTTTGTACTATCTCTATCGCACTTGCATATTGAAGTGACAGAGATGCAGTGGTCGTGCGGTTAGTTCTTACTAAATACCACATCGGCGCTAACAAAGACTACATGTCGCTACTATCTATGTGGAGTATTTAACTGATATCTCACTCTCGGTACATATATATATTGTACTTTCTGGAAATAGGCTAAAATGAGTTTGTATTTAGTAAAGATGATGTAGAGATGACATTTAATATTGACATTTAATAAGCCCATTGGGGCCTTATTTGGGGTGTATATAGTGATGTAGTGTACATATCACGATCCGTATCACGTGAATATTAATGAATATGGAACACAGATATCAGAGTAGGTAAAGCAGATCCGCTCATTTTAAGCTGAACGATTTCTGTACATCTGATCTTTTCTCACTAAACCACAATCAGTAAGTTTGCGAGACACAGATAAGTGATATCTGACAGGTCTTCACATGTCATTGTCTCCATTTTGATAACTGCAAATTATACTGAACTAACGTTTGTGACGTTTTGGTTTGCATGCGATTTGACATTTGGTGTGCTTCTATACGGAGATAATTCGTCAACAGCCGAAAATGATCGTACTATCTGTCCCGTTCTAACTCATCTTTGTTAACCATAAGGATTCAAAGAGACAACTATACAGGGTGTGGCCTGTAATAGGAGCAAAAAATTAAACGGTACACTATTGAGCTCTCCAGCAATTATTTCCAAATGATATTAATTGACAAAAAAAAATATTTTTTTGGATATTTTTTTCGCAAATGTAGCTTATATGTACTTTTTTACTCTACTGGAGTGATATTAATAACAATTTATTCAAAAAACACTAAAAATTTATAAAAAAAAAATCCCAAAAATATTCTTTTAAACCAAAAATGCGACAACGATTATGAGTCATAACTTGAAGCAACCTCAAAATCCGCATTGACTGCCGCGCTATAATCTCTGGGTGCCAAGATCCATTACTTGGAGGTCATAACTTTAGATCAAAATTTCTCCCAATTGAAAAAAGATAATTTTTTTTTGGACGCAAGGTGTTACTGCAGATGCTCTAAGGAAGCGTCCTTTAAATTTATTGCTCCTATTACAGGCCTGTATATGAAAAATCATCTTGCTTAATACTACGGATCTGTTGGTATTATTAATTTAAGATATTGAAGCAAAGTACAAACAATTAGGAATACCGCGATAATATTGACACCCCAGCATAATTGAGATAAGATAATATTAATCGTGTAAAGGTCCCCATTAAAAATAAATTAAAAAGTGACACACCATGTCTGTCATTCATGCAAACATGGTAAACAGACCGTTTATTTGGTGATTAGTTATTTTATTGGTGATGCGGATATATAAAGCCGACTCAAAACTCATATTCTCTTTTGCTGCAGAACTTACTACAGGTTTGAGCTCTATCATATTTCCTCAATTTATTCGAAATATGTCAATGAGGCAAAGGACTTGCACATGTATTATTGCATACCGTACGTCAAATGCCAAAGAATTGATATCAACGCCACCTATAGTACAGAATTGTTCAGCAGATCCGTTTTTTCATGAAAACGCGATAACGACGCCACCTACCGGGTCCAATTGTATTTTCAAACCATCCAGGAATCCACCTGAATAAACACACAAAATTTCATCCAAATCGGTCCAGCCGTTTAGGAGGAGTAGGGTGACAAACACACGTACAGAAGAATTATATATATAAAGATACATAAAAATATAGAAAACATCCAAGACTCAAGAACATGTATTCGTGCGCTAATTACACAAATAATTCCCTGATCGGGATTGGAACCCGGGACCTCGGGCTTCGAAGACAGGGTCACTACCAACTAAGCCGGGTCACTACCAACTAAGCCAAAGTGGTCGTCAATTTAAGTTGTGACCGCTAGATTCAATTCCATTGCAAAAAAGAAAATGGTGCCTACAAGTTAGAATAATGTCTACCTTATACAATATCTTAGAACAAAAATTCCAATGAAAGCCTGTTTTCTTTTCCAGACACAATTTAAAAATCACCAAGCTCTTATAAACGTATAATATATTGTATGATGTCTAATTCTTAAATTTAATGGTTACTGGCTAGAGTACGAGCACATATTGCACCGTCGATAACATTGCGGCGCAGCTTAACGCCATGTTAATATGTAATTCCAGAATATCCATACTGTTGGCTCGTTATGTCTGTTAAGCCGTGGTTCGCCGTCTGCGCTATTTCCGAGCGTCTAAATCAGGCCAGACGGCGGCGCCGGCTGCATAGCGAAAGTTCTTAATGCACTTCACCTTTGTACTAAAAAAACTACCTTTGATCTCACTTCAATATAATCAGCGAGGAAAGAGCGTGTGAGGGCGAATGTTGTCGCGATTCAAAGTTGTAACGCAAAGTTCGTAATGGCGAGGTGTAAATCACGACCACGTAATTTACGTCACGCAAATCGCAGATCTTCATTTTATCACCTCTGCCGATTAATAGTACATTTCGATGCTAGTGCGGAAAGTATGTCATTTCCTCACGAGTACCGAGGGATGCCACGAGCCGCAGGCGAGTGGCAAGACTCGGGACGAGTGAAGAATGACATTTCCGCACGTGTATTGAACGACGTTTTTTAATACAGTTGCGAAAAAATAAGAAAAACAACAAGTAGTATTTATAAAAACAATATCGAATGTTGCCTTCAGAAACATAAAACATGCTTGCAGTAAGTAAAAACGCCTCTTCTTTGACAGGCGTTTCGGCAGCTATTCCGTTCCACTCAGACAACTTATTAAGAACGGTTTTTCAATATTCAATATTAAAAAATAAACGTGTTATAATGATGAAGAGGTAAGTAATAAAATATGAAATGTGTATATTTTTCGTATTCTGATATTAACAGTAGGTTTTTATGTTGATTACGACGTTTAAAGGAAACTAATATTTAACACCCAGCAATAAGGAGTCATGCATTGGAACAAGCATAAATTAAAAAAAATTGGAAAAGTGAAAAGCACTAGTGCGCGAAAACCAACTTTCCGCACGCTAAACAGCTACGTAAAGTAGCACTTTTTGAGCAACTGTATTAAAAAATAAGTTTATATTTTTTTGACGACCTGTTTAGCCTAGTTGGTAGTGACACTGCTTGGATGTTCTCTTATGTATGTATTTATCTATACAAATATGTATATCGTCATCTATTACCCATAGTACAAGCTTTGCTAAGTTTGAGACTAGGTCGATTTGTGTAAGATTGTCCCACAATATTTATTAATTTATTTATATAATTCATTATTTCAGCTTAATCGATTGAGGATAACTACAAGAATAACTAAACTAAATAAAAGCTTGTAAAAAGGGGACAAGGAGAGAAGAATTATACATATAAAAGCAAGTACACAACATCCATCCCTTGAAATAAGTGTCAGAAAGACCTCATTGAAGACGCTCACTTTTGCGATTAAATTATGGATATAGCAGTAATGCAATAATTTCACAATTATTCACTTACATATATATAGACATAGACATGTAGGCTTCCAATAAGAAAATTAGGATACGCAGGCACCATTTGCAGCATCAAATTTAAATGTTCCTGTTGAAAAAATCAAATATTTATATAAATATTGGTAGCTACGACTAAGCACACTAAGCGGTAAGCCTTGGTCTGCACCATCAAATATTGTCGCTCAGCCTTATAACGACTGGCAAGAGTTTTAATAGATAGCTAAGTCTCAGCGCCATAATATATAATGGAACTAGCGACACTTATACCTAAGTCAATTAGCTAATTAAGTAAAGATATAAATACTAGGTTAATTGTAACAAACCATTTCAACACTAATTATTTATTGCTGCCTGAAGCATCCGTATGGTAATGTATGTTTTCAATTTCAGGAAACTATTCAAGCCAAAATAAATTAAGCCACATAAAAATAAATATGTGTCGATAGAGCACACCTAAGATGCCATAGCACCCTGATTTGCACCAACTTACACTACACGGGGGTATTTCACAACACTAAAAATATATTTTTTACGTTACTAATAATCAAATTATATGAAAACTCGGAAAATCAAACTTTAGCTTATTTATTAAATATAATGAAACGGGTCACTCAGGTCTTTAAGGTCGAATATCGCTCCACATGTTTCAGAACGGTTCGCGATCCTTAATCATGAGTACCTATCGCGGCGGAAGACGTGAGTGACCCGTTTCATTATATTTAATGTCTCAAACTCACGGGGGTTTTCTATATAAAATATAGCTTATTTATGCAATTTCAAATATTTTAAAATACGTAATCAAAACATGACAAAAGGACGCAGTTTGATCATAGAAAATTGTGACGTCATTAGGCACATTACCCTACAAACTTCATACTAACCGACTGTTTTTGACGTTTCATAAAAAGTTGCCGATTTGAAAATTTGTGGAATACCGTCTACTACAGGTCAACGTTAAATATGGCACCGCCAGCTGTCATATTATAGGAACTTGTCAATCTTGCCTATCAAATTTTAACGAACACTGCTTATGATTATAGTCGCATTTATTTAAGATGTCCGAATGGTACTTGAGACTTCTGTCGAACAATGGTATTGTGCTCTTTGTTAACTTCAACCGCTAGCTCAGAATAAAAGGAATCATGTAAAAATATTGTCTCCGCGAAATTGCTGCCTTCCTAACTAAGTAATAAGGTTTGAGTGGTAATAAAATGCCAATATGTCACGGCCAGAGCTCTCGCCGACCAATTACCTGACTACTGTTTAGCATTCAAAACATGTAACATGCCATGACATGTTACTACAACTTGAACCTTATTGCTTGGTTCGAAAGGTAGCAATTTGTGCGAATAGTATTTTTACATCTTCCCTTGTATTCTAAACTAGTAGCTGGTGATTGAAGTTAACAAAAAGTACAATGCCTGTGGCAATGCTTATGTTCGAAAAATAAGCTCTCTAGTACCATTCGGACATTTAATGCGACTATACAGACGGTTTGGTGCAACCCACCCTAACAGATCTTACCAAGAGATTTTCCGTTTATTTTGACTATTTTGTGTCAATTCGACCAAATAAAAAACGGCCAAGTGCGTGTCGGACCACGCACAATGAAGGAATCCTTCGTGTCTACTACTATCAATTAAAAATGGGAAACGCACGGCACTTACTTCCTTTTGTTTACGAAAGGGTGTTCTTCAACAAAAACTCAAAAACCTTTGGAATTATCTTGTTCTAAACAATTTTCGTTGAAAGCATTTAATAAGCAGCGCTATGTCCGTGTTTATTTACGAAACGCGAAGTTTATTTCGACGTTTTTCGTAGATTAAAACCTTTTTCCCATTTACTTGAATCCAGCCCTTATAAAATATTCAAATAAAAAGTTATGTTAAAAATAGGGCGCTAAAATGAAACAATTTATTTATATTAAACCTTAGGTTTAAAACCAGTATAATTATACATTATGGATGTATTAAAACCAATTCGAATGATTATTTCATTCACCGCCTACGACTAATATAACAAAGCTTTATAAACAACTTTTCACAGCTTTAAACTTGGTTATACTATGCACCGGAAGTCTCGATAATTGCGATCACTGTAGAGACTTTCACCACAAGGTACAAAGTATTAATACAATAATTGATTGACAGTGATTGCTATTGCCATGACTCCTGGCATATAGTATACTATAATAACTTACAATTATGCTGGATACATATTGGGACGAAGACAACTAGTCACTCTACATGCAATTACAAACAATGTTATATTTCTAACGCGCCAAAAGCCTACTTCTAAATAATATCGTATATTTAATGAACTGGATCGTGATGCGACGAGTCAAAATTACGTTAAAGATTGACTGTTGTTGAGGACGGGGTAAAGGTAACTAAAAACCGTTTCCGGGAAACCGTACATTCGCTCTACACGATACATAGGTACTTAGTTCTAAGTATCTTTATTACTAACATTTTGATCTAATTGTGTTCTGAGAATAAACTATTTGAATTGAATTGTATTAGTCCTGCACAACCGACTGAGCAGACATGTGTGTCTGTGCCGTGAAATCATAGACTTTTGATTGAGCAGCACGCCACGTAGCTTAGGCCTGTGTCGTGGGAATGCTCTTAAACCTATATAGAACTATTGAGGAAGTTCGCGCCATTGTAACAAATAACTGATTAATTGAACCTATATCTGATCAGTATTGCCTGTGAACCTCAAGATATCCTGCCATTCAATAACACAGCGTGATTGCGAAAAATTACATATTTATTGAAACTACTTCAAAATTACATACATTACATGATCTAAGATATGATTTAGGTAATCCAGATGAGCATCGCATCACTGGAGACTATAAAGCTTGACTCCACGCCGCGTGCGCCGCCGCGCGTAATGTAAACCCGGCTTAAGATTACTGAACATTATAGTACAAGAACATATACATTATAGTATTCGATACAAGTGCAGAGAATAGGAAATTCGCAACGAGCGGTGATAAATTAAATCGACACGAGTTGCGAATTACCTATTCGCACGTGTATCGTACAACGTTTTACAGTACATATGGCTCTTTCGAGTTTCGACATATACACGTAATCTGCTGATAACCGTACGCGTGCGGTAAAAAAGCACCATATGTACTGTAAAAATACTTATTGCATTTCAGATCGTTTTCAACTATTCTACGTATTTCTACCTCGAATCCGTATAACCTAGATGCATCCAACGATTATCACACATAAACCTACTAAATACGATATTAATATTTTATGATAAATTAGCTAAGACAATATAGAATAACATACATAAAACACGCAATTTCCTCCAGATTAATAGTGATATATTACCTATTTGTCTTTCCGTAAAATATTTTTGCCAACTCGCTCTCTACTAAAATTACACTGATTATAGAGGTTTAAGAGTAAAAACAAATGTTAGGTAAGTATTGGTATAAATTAAAAAAATCGAATTTAGTTTTTTCTTAAATTCAGTTTATTTATTTGAAGTTTTTGTGACTTTAATAGAATGTAGCTAACTTCTAATACAAATTTTAAATAATTTAGGCATAACTTTAGATAACAAACATGAAACACATAATTATTTTACGAAAACATGGTTAAATATTAACGTACAACCAATTTCTTGTTAATAAAATGAACAGCGCCTGCGGGGACCATTTAATATGCGTTATTAATTCTGCATGTGTTTTATAGCCCAATCTCCGCAGGTAATAGAGATACGTAAACATATATAATATATACGGAAATTTGAAGGAGATAACTTTATTTACAATTCCATTGATATTTTACTAATACATATACAGAAAAGAAGGCAGGCACTACCTATCTTTCCTCGAACAGATTTTTCTGTACATAACAAAATATATTATAGACGAATTCTATTCGGCAAAAATGACATTTATAAGGTTCAATATTTTAAATATTATGTTGAGCTACCTCATACATCTTCAGGTTACGTTAGGTCCTTATGAGTTATGTGATACTTAGGGTACACATATTTGAAAATAATCATTGTTAATTTAATCACGTAGGTACATAGCCCACTTAGTCATACATAATAACTATATCTTAATAATATCTTGTTGAAACTGGCCTATTATATTTGATACAATGACCGATGGTTGTAAATCCATATCTTTGGCTACAGACTCACTAGTTTCATTATAAAACAATAATAACTGCTCACAGTTATATTATTAATAAAATTCAGGAAAAACTTATCATTTTGTTTATAATTATGTTACTCATATTAATACGTGGCATATATAGCAATTACGTCAATCGGGACCGTTGCTAACTGAAAACGAGGACAGGATAATAATTTTATACAAAAACATAGCCAGTATGGCTAATGCAATGGATTTTTTTCTCAGAAACCGCCGTGTGATTAAAAAATATTGCAAACAATGTATTTCATTGTGACATCTTCAAAGAAGTGGCTAAAAGGTTAGTGGACACCACTGGTGACCAAAGCGCTGGCAGCTTTCTTGCACAACACATTAGCGGGGAAATGCTGGCAGTATCTTTGACACTATGCCGCGGGGGACCCCTTATTTTAGATTTTTGTTAAGCATAGGTTATTTAAATGTTTTTAGTCATCATGTTTTAAGTAGTTTTACGTACCTAATACAATTTATTTCATTATTAAACTAAGAAAGTAATAAGAGTTATGCAAACTATTCGTATGGATAATTTTAACTGGATAAATGTCAACCAGTTATCAGTTGTTTTATTTTTATTTTCTTATGTTTAAAAAACAATCAACCTATCAAAGACTTGTATACCGTTTGTGCCCTATTAAATAAGATGAATAAGGCAATTTTTTTTTATAAACAACTCTGACGGCGTCTGAATAAATATACTCAAAGCTCGAGATCTAAAATACACAATACATATCCTCACATAACCAAATCTTGTTTCTATTTGGGACATTCCCGACTTTTTAAGTAGAATGTTTACTTCAAATAAATAAGTACTATATATTATAATATGATTATGTAGCAGTGAAGCGAATACACGTAATATATTTTATATTCTATAGATTTATTTATTATTCAGTTAAAAGTCTAACATATTATCAACAGAAATATTATTTATAATATAAATAAATCTATTACTAAATAATATTAGAATTCTACTTAAATAATATTAAAATTTAGGCCTGAAGACAGAAATCACCCGATCATCAAATGACAGCACACAGGAATGCCATTTTAGATGGCTCTTAAGATAAGGCGACTTTTTACATTTCATTAAAAGACCACAACTGGACAATACCTTGATATCTTACCCATGGTTGAGTTGATATTCAGTCTTCGGACCAATAAATGTATACACATCATGCCTACATAATACAATATAATAAATTAAATAGGCAATATGCGATACAGTTATGGAATTGTGGTTCTAAACGACTAACGGCATTCGATATCGTACTTGTGATGTTTCGTAAACTGTTTTTGAAGGCAAGCAGTGAGTTTCATCTGTAACCAAGAATAACTAACTTACTAAAAAAAATCTAGCACACAATTTACGATTTAATATATGATTTGTCCTCGACCACGGGCGCCGGCAGCAGCGTGCAAGAGGGTGCAATGCACTCCCTTTCAGAAAAAAATACATAGGTTTTTTCTTACCTATTAATGTGTAGGTACATCCTAAATGCCCCTCCTTGAAACTAATCCTGGCGGCGCCTATGTCCTCGACAATTTGCTACAACCGGGAAAACTTAATATTTGATATGAAACAGCTCTGTGTTGGTGTTGATAGACATGAAAACATTAATATTGTTAGATTCACGAGCCTTCCACTGTTTTACCGAACGCTGTGTACTGTGACTATGAGCGACATAGCAGTAAAACTTCAATACTCTTGAAGGAAATCTGCTGGGTTGACAACGAAGACCAAGTATCATTTTTGTTAACTTTTTAATTATCTGTGTACTAAAAGAGTTTGAAAATAATTTTCTACAATGTGAGCGGTAGCAAATAAATCTTTTTGTACCATAAAAACTGCCGAATCACGACGTACTGTGGCAACATTACTCTTCATGCTTCTCGTCATGCCCTCTGCTTTCTGTTTTGTCGGATTTTTGGGGAGGTTCAAAGGGCCTAGAGCAGATCGTCGAGAATAATTGCGCGAGTAGAGCAGTGGGTGGCCAGAGACGACAGCGCGAGGAGCATGGCATGGCAGGGGTATACCCTAGCAAAAAAACTTAGGAAATTCAGCAGAAAGCAGCTCAGAATCATAACTACAGTGTTTACAGGTCACTTTAAGGTAACAGGACTCTTGGCCAAGATCTATCTATCGAGACAAGGGAACACTTGCTGTGTGAATGTCACGCCCTTACCAGACGAAGAATGACTGACTTTGGCAATGGTTACCCCGAACCAAAGGAGTTCCGAGTACTCCCGCTGAGCTCCTTCATAGTTTGTAGCAATGTTTGAGAGCAGTTTGGAGTACAAATAAAGCAGGGGGCAATTGCAAAATATCTGATAGGGTCGAAATGATCCGCAAGGTATAAGACTCAGAGCAAGAATTTCTATAGAGATATACGGGTTCCACCAAGGGAGAAAGAAAAGCTCTAATGAAATCGAAGAAAATCTTAAACGGCTGGCGACTTACAGTGTCTAATTTGGGCGGGTAATCGTTTATTTGCCTCAATGTCATACCAAATAGTATGAAAAAAAATGTGGCACTATGACAAGGACTACAAATGATATATATCTCTATATCGGTCTTACTCAATTTAATATATGACCATCTCGTTGGGTCGTGGTATTGTTATTTGACTCTACTCCGGGGTACTCTGAGGGATAAAATGTGTGCGTGTGTTTGTGTGTGTGCGTGTACTCACGTGGCAGGAGCGCCGTCACGCGAGGTAGGCGCGCACGAGCGCGCGCACGGGCTCGCGGCACAGCGGGCACGACGGCAGCGCGGCGCCGCAGCGCGCGCACGACACCAGGTGCCCGCACGGCAGGAACACCACGCTCACCTGACACGACACAACACGGACTTCTTACTACACTCACTTAATATGTGCTGGATTATGTGGATGCATATCGTGCGGATTGTGTCTCAAGGGAGAAAAAAGAAAAACACATAAATTTACGGCGTAGACCGTACGGTACATTCAATCCCTCGTTACACTAGCGTGACTAAAGTGGGACATACTGCTTTTCAAAAATACAGCTATTCCAAAAAGAGTCATTGTTGCCTACAAATGAGGGACAACTTTGATCCGTAATTTGGGAGCAAAAATGACTCTTTTCTGAATATTCGGTGTGAAAAGTAAGTTTATAATATACATACTCAGAAACTACATTTTTCTGATAAAGAGTATTTGCATTGTATTGTATGGTATTATTTTCAGTTTTTACACTTATAGTTCGGAAATTTTCATTCCCAACGAGTGGCAGTAAACAAAAATACGAGCTTTTATACCGACATCATACTTTCCGAACTTGTATCGTGAATAAAAATAACTATTACAGTAAATATGGTGCTACTTTACCGCAAGAGTGCGGTAATCAGCAGATTACGTGCATATGTCGAAACTTTAAAGAGCCATATAAACTGTAAAACGTTGTACGATACGCGTGCGAATAAGTAATTCGCAACTCGTGTCCATTTACAACACTCCCTTCGGTCGTGTTATTTTTATCACCACTCGTTGCGAATTTCCTGTTATCTGCACTTGTATCGTAATGTACTATTATCACACTAGTGTTTTTCACTTTTCGATGATTTTCAAGAAACCTCCATTTCTTAAACCCATTTGCTATGTGGTATTTTTTTGGCAAAAGGCAAGTTAGTTATTCCGAATCTCACGCTTTTTAATTTTCCCCATACACCGGCCGACACGCGATCGCGTACGCACGAGTACTACAAATCGGTTATGAAATCATCATCATCATTTCAACCGAAGGACGTCCACTGTTGGACGTAGGCCTCCCTCCCTCAAAGAGTGTCACAATGAGCGGTCCTGCGCCACCCGCATCCAGCGGACTCCCGCGACCTTTACAAGACGGGTCATGAAATACTTGGAATATTTTCCAAGATTAGGTACTTACCTAAACTTCTCCAAGTATTACCTACTTATTCCCAGTAGGCACTGTTTTATGAAAGCGACTGCCATTTGACCTTCCAACCCAGATTGAAAACTAGATCATGTTGGAATTACACTTGTTTCCTCACGATGTTTTCCTTCCAGGGTTCGAAAATATCCGATATTTATTATAAATATCAAAATATCGGATATTTGATATATATCCGATATATATCGGATGAATATCGGAATATTATGCATGGATATATATCGGATATATATCAACGCATAATACTTCTATTATAAATATCAAAATACCCGATAGATAGTAGGTATGTTATCACACTTTTCACTCATTAACCTGAGGAACGATATGTCATTCAAAAATGTATTGTAATTTCAACTATACCTATAAAAAAATCTAGGTACCAATTACCAAATTCAAAATTCGCAAGACGCACACGTGTGTGCCTAAGTCGCTCAAGGGCACAGACATCAGAGAAAAGCAGACTCGCAGTATTAAGCCAGATGATTTTTCATATAGTTGTCTCGTTAAGTCCTTTTGGTGCACCAAAATGAGTTAGAATGCGACAGATAGTACGATCATTTTCGGCTGTTAACAATTGTCTCCATGTGAAAGCACAACAGGATGTTAAATCCCATATAAACTTAACACACCACAACGTCAGTTCAGTACAATTTTCAGTTATGAAGACGGAAACACTGACAGGTGTAAAACCTGTCAGATGTCACTTGTCTGTCTCTCTCAAACTTACTGATTTGTGCATTGGTGAGAATAGATCAGATGTATGGAAATTGTTTAACTTAAATGAGCGGATCTGCTTTCCTATGATATCTGTGCTCAAGGGGCTTGGACTTGACAAAGCGTGATATTAACTGATCAAAGCCCGTAACAAAAATAAACATTCACTTGCAAAAAATTTCCAAATGAAGTTCATTTCGACCTTGAGGTAATTCCCAGATATTATAACATTTTTTATTTTTAGGGGAATACATAACTATTTATTATGAATCTTATTTCGTGGTGATAAGGTTTGAAATTCAATAAAAATCTGTTAGAGTACGAACGTGATTCCTAGAAATTAGAGTTCATAATATCAATGAAAGTGAAACATTTTACTCTAGTAATGCCTGTGTAACTATCTGACAGAAAAAAAACTACTTTTAAAAATAAATATCAATTGATATATATCAACGTAAATATTAATTGATATATATATCATGTTATACATCACGATATATATCTGCGGATATCCTCCTCCTCTTCTTCTCTCCTCCTCCTCTTCGTTTTACTCCTCTTCCTTCATTATAATCATTAATTAAAAGCTAAAATTATTCGAACCTAAATCCCCCAATCACCACAACAAAACTTCCCCAGTTACCTAACCTAGAACTTGTTTGTCGTATACGAAGACCGCAGATATCCCGCAACGGCCTGTGGTTTATGCCATTATGCGATAATCATTAAAAAAACACATTGATACTATTGAAAATGCTACTGTTGCTACTTTGTTTTGAATTACAATACAAAACAATCAATAATAATTAATAATTCTATGGCTGAATGGTGGTTTGGTCTTGTAATCAATAATTGACGTATTTTATGCAGTCATCAGACAGAATTAAAATCCAACACTTAGTTTTGTTTTACTTACTGCGCTTTACTGTGCGATGCCAGAGCATAAATTGTAGAATATTAAAGTTTTTATCCATTGTATTTAATCCCGGTTGTATAGTAGTAGCAACAAAAAGTGGACCATATAATAAATATTGAATTGGTAAATTGGTGCCTAGGTCACACGAAGCCATAAGCTCCAAATCTTCTACTATCCATATACGAGGGTAAAACTGAAAGTTTCGGGAATAGAAGAAAATATGCAGTATAAGTGAGTTTATTTATTTTTATTGTTTTTCAAAATATTCTCCTTTGTATTTCATGCACTTATGCATGCGTTCAAACCAGTCCATAAAGCACTTTTTGAACTCTGAAGTAGGGGTCGACAAAATGGCTATTTTATAGGCCTCCACTGCTTCTTCTGGCGTCTGAAACCGCTGACCACGCAGTTTGTCCTTGATTCTGGGGAATGTAAAAAAGTCGTTGGGACTTAAGTCAGGGCTATATGGAGGGTGGTCCAATATTTCGACTTTTTCACCGTCCAGGTACTCAGTTGTTGTCCGAGCGGTGTGTGGGCTGGCGTTGTCGTGGTGAAGGATGATGCGACGACTAGGGTTTGTTTTTCGGAGTTCAGCAAAGACGTTCGGCAAACAAATAGTGGTGTACCAATCAGCATTGACTGTTCTACGATCCTCAAGAGCCACAGTAGCTACGTGACCAGATTTAGAGATAAACGTAGCCACCATCTTCTTAGCCGTACTGCGAGAACGAACAACTTTTGTGGGTTTGAGCTCGTCTTCGAAGACCCATACTCGGGATTGGTTTTTAGTTTCAGGCTCATAAGCGTATATCCACGACTCGTCACCTGATACTATGCTAAAAACAGCATTTGAGCGTCCCTTGTTAAATCTTTTCAAAGTTTTGCGGCACCAATTGACACGGACTATTTTCTGCTCGTCAGACAATAGGTGAGGTATCCAACGGGAAAATAACTTTTTCACGCCTAATTCTTCTTTTAAAATAATTTGTATTTGACTCATTCCAATACCCAGGTGCTCTTGAATTTCCCGATATGTCACATGTCGGTCTTCATTTATCAGACGACGCACAACATCGACGTTTTCTTGCGTGACTGCCGATTTTGGTCGACCTTCACGCACTTCGTCGGTGAGGGATACACGGCCACGTTGAAATTCTGAATACCACCTGTATATTGTAGTCTTTGAAGGAGCTTCAATATTAAAAGCAGCAACCATCCGCTCTTCACATTGTTTTTGTGTTAGTCCACTTTTAAAGTCATAATAAATCATAGCTCTGAAATTTTCACGGCACAATTCCATTTTAAGCAGTGACTCGACGACTTCAATAAACAATTGAAACCGAACCATACTTTTTTTTTTCTATGTGGCCAGTGTGTTGAGATAAGGAAACTTCAGAGATTATAAAAAGGTATAATACATGTTAAAAATAAATTAATAAGTATTCGATTCCCGCCACTTTCAGTGCAAGCCTCGTACGTAAACCCGGAAAAATGACAATAAAGGCCACTTCATTCTATGCAAGTGTTTCTGGCAGTTAATAACTTTTAAAATATTTAAAGTTTTTTTTAAAGGCATGGAACAGAGGTGTGGTGGTGCTGTTCTTCAAAAAGTCCGACTCCAGGACCAGAACTCAGAGCCTATTCCGTTGCAGCGGGGAGTCAGCCAAGGAGATGTTATTTCTCCTAAACTGTTCTCCGCTGCACTGGAGGATGTTTTCAAGACTGGACTGGAGAAGGCTAGGCATCAACATAAACGGCGACTACCTCACTCACCTTCGGTTTGCTGACGATATAGTAGTCTTGGCTGAGACCATGGAGGATTTAAGTACAATGCTCAATGACCTCAGTAAAGCCTCCGAGCGAGTTGGTCTAAGGATGAACATGGACAAGACGAAGATCATGTCAAATGTCCATGTCGCACCAACTCCCTTAACAATCGGACACTTTACGCTCGAAGTTGTAGACGATTACATATACCTAGGACAGACAGTCCAGTTAGGTAGGTCCAAGTTCGAGAAAGAGGTTTATCGTCGTATCCGACTCGGCTGGGCAGCGTTCGGGAAGCTACGGCACATCTTTTCGTCGAATATTCCGCAGTGTCTCAAGACGAAAGTCTTTGACCAGTGTGTGTTGCCAGTGATGACATATGGCACTGAAACGTGGTCGCTTACTATGGGCTTCATAAGAAGGCTCAAAGTCACCCAAAGGGCAATGGAGAGAGCTATGTTGGGAGTTTCTCTGCGTGATCGCATCAGGAATGAGGCCATCCGCAGCAGAACCAAAGTGACCGATATAGCCCTGCGAATCGCTAAACTTAAGTGGCAGTGGGCGGGGCACATAGCACGTAGAACCGATGGCCGTTGGGGCGGAAAGGTTCTCGAGTGGCGGCCACGTACCGGAAGGCGTAGCGTGGGCAGGCCCCCCACATGGTGGACTGATGACCTGGTGAAGGTCGCGGGTGTCCGCTGGATGCGGGTGGCGCAGGACCGGTCATTGTGGAAGTCTTTGGGGGAGGCCTATGTCCAGCAGTGGACGTCTTTCGGCTGACATGATGATGATGATGATGATGAAAGATTTTTTAAACACATGTAATACTACGGAGCTAATGTCTTGGAAAAATATATGCCTACAATATTTATATATTCACAAAATGTGTTCTGACATTACTTACCTCACTATCCATACACACTTTGCATAGCCTCGCTTCCTTCAACTGTCTATTCTCTTCCTCCAAAGACAGCTTCTTTCTAACTGGACTGTCTTCTTTCTCACTCTCGACTCCCTCAGCTCCGTCGCTGACTCTGCCAGATCTGTCAGGCCTGTCAGTTCTGTCAACCGTGCTGGTAGTTTGACTAGTGTCGGCATGGGCGACTATCACTTCTTGGCTGGAGTGAGATTCGTTGGGCGTTCGGGACCGTGACGAACTTTCTGATTGAGATCGTTGATCACAGTCTAGGGACGGGATGATTCTGGAATTATAACAGTAAGATCAGAGACTAGTTAATTATATATACATACCCCCTTATTCATAAAACTTAACAAACCTCTGTTAACTAAAAGCTCTTTTGTCCCTTTCTCACAAACATAAATGTCAAAGTGACAGATAAGGACAAACCAACTTTAGCGGCTTGTTAACTAATAGAGGCTTGATGGACCTTTATGAATAAGGGATATAGTCTATACATTGAAATGTACTTTAAAATAATGAGCCTGCTATAGCTAGTTTCACTATGGAGAGGTCTACCATAAAATTTCATCAAAATTTGTATGACACTTAATCCTCTGCTTTACACAATACAGCATCGATGAAGACAACAAAATAGTATTTTATGCAAAAGTTACATAATAAGGGTTCTTAAAATTCGAGCATAGATTAACCCCCTCTAGATTATAGGGCGACGTGCGGTCACCTCACCTATGTACCACTAGTACATATAAGCAGCAACGCCTCGCGCTCTCAGTCAGACTCGTCCAGGTTCGCGATCTACACGTACGTCAAATAAACGAGCATTAATAATCGATTTCATCCGTTAGAAATGCTTTTTTGTTGTGTAAAGTTGTGTAGGTAAAGCTCCCGAACAGCAAACTACAAGAATGACGGAATAACATTTCACAGGAAGTTAAATTAATTACAAAAGGCATATTTTATTCTGCCAGGTGGAGTTCATTTTACACTAGCCATTAAGAAGTACTGAAGTATTCTTGTCCTTTTCCAACCAATTCAAATGTCAATATACTCTCCCTTCTGACGAAAGTACATGCTCGGGCTAGTGTTGTGCCAGTGACGCGTTCGACATTACCGTATAAGTCCCGATTTCAATTAATTATGTATTCGTCCGTGTTTTGTTCCACTATTTTAATATTGAATTTCTATTGGAAAAGGTTATTTGTTATTTTACATTTTTGACATTAAATTGTCAGTGTTACCAGTGTTCTTTTAATTAAAGTAGTAATGTAGTAAAGTAGTGTCTCGTTCTATTTTATTTATACGCTATAGGTACGATACGGGTACAAATCAGTGTAGTTGAATGGAATATTTAGTTTAGAAGTAGTTATTCTGTAGTTTTATTTTATTATAAAGTTTATTAAGCGGTTGTGTCAATTTTATTGCTATGTAATATCGAGTATGTATATCTAATGAAATAACAAATTAGTAACAGTATTACCACTAGGACATGGATTTCCCTAGCAATTAGGACTAGTGTCACGAGGTGGACCCTATGCTGGACTTCGAAGAAGTATAAAGGATCTCGGAATCGGTTAGAGAAGGAGCCATTGCAATTGGGTTTTTTCGAATCGTCTTGGTGAGCAATTAGGACTGGTATCACGAGGTGGACCCTATGCTAGAATTCGAAAAAGTATAAAGGATCTCGGAATTGGTTAGAGATGGAGCCATTGCAATTGGGTTTTTTGGAATCGTCTTAGTGAGCAATGAGGACTAGTGTCAACGAATATTGCCAATGTAACTTATATTTGTGGTTTTACTGTACTTATTGATATAGATAAACAAATATTTAAATAGAAAACTTCCAAGACTCAGGAACAAATATTCATATTCGTTCATAACACAAATAAATGCTCTGGCCGGGATTCGAGCCCGGGACCTCCGCCTTCGTAGGCAGGGCCACTACCAACTAAGCCAAAGTGGTCGTCAAAATATTCCGCAATTTTTTAACATTTACCAGTGCTGTAGCCGTACTACATTACACTATGTATTATTTTATTAACAGTCATTTGTGTCCCACTGCTGGGCAAAGACCTCCCTCCTTTTCTTCCACGTATCCCTGTCCTGAGCAGTCTCCCACCAGTCTTGCTCAAAGACGTCGGCCATTTTAACCCACAAGTCTTCCGGCATGCGGCAGACATGCCCGGCCCAGTCCTATTTAAGTTTGGCGACTATGTCAGCTACATCAGCAATCTGGGTTTTGGACCGCACTGGGTTTATACAGTGTTCCAAAACACTTATATATAAAAATGCCTAAAATATTATTCTAGATACCAAGTCAGTAGATGAGCATAAACGCTATGTAACATTGTTAACCTACAATAAATGGCATTACCGGTAAAAGCCGGTAATAAACAACGCGTCCCATCCCTACGCCGAGAGCGCCATGTTGAACCAAAGCGCGCGCTCTATGAAACAGCCAATGGCAGCGACGTTACCGACCTCCCCGCGACCCGCACATACCGCTTACTTTGAGCTTTGGTGACTTTTGATTCGAACTAAATCGTCCATAGGGGCTATCTAGTGGGGGTTATCTATTAATTCGAGTCACTGAAACAAGTTTTGTTATTATTATTAAAGACTCGATAATTTTAAGACCTAATTATGTAACGTTGCATACAATGTTTTATACGACAGCAAAATAATTTGATTTAAATAAAAAAATCGATATGGTGGCAGAATACGGGCATTGTGCCTCTTTAAAAAAAAACAATTGTATAATAATGTACGGAAATCTATTTTGATTCTGCCACCAATCATATAATGACTTCTCTATGGTATAGACTTGCATTTGTATACAAAGTTAATTGTTTTAATAATGCTGTTAGTCATTTAATTGACATATTATAAACCTGGAGTAGAATAAACTAATTTTGTATTAAGCAGAAACGTCTGCCAACGAAAATTGTGAATTTCAAATTAAATATTCAACCTACCGCAAAACGCAATTTACGGCAGATTTACATTTGCAAGAGCGTGCATGCAATTTTGATTACATTGCAGGGTTTTATCGTACTCTTCTTACCTCGCAAGCCCGGAACCTCGCAGTGTAATGAAAATTGTAAATGTATTATAATATTGTGTTCTTGTATGTAAATCGGCCTTTACGAGTATCGGCTACACACGTAGCGCTACGGCACTGAATGTGTTAACCCTTTAACTATCACAGTCGAGACATCACAACTTCAAGACGTGCCCGGGGTAATTTCAAATATTTTCTCAGAATATGTACGTTTTGGGCTCAAAACCTCAATATCGATCTTAGAAGATAAAAAGTGTCCCTAGATTTACATACAAAATTTCGATGTTGGTTTTGTTACCGCTATACATAAATGTATGGAAAGTAGAAAATCTTTTCTGGGGACACTTTTTTTCTTCTTCTAGAATCGATATCGTCCGAGTCGACTGGGCCCAAAAAGTTCATATCCAGAGAATAAAATGAAATTAGCCATCGTGCCTTGGCAATAAACGTCACTAGACTCGTGCTGCACCGCCATTAATTTGATAATTATTTACACTTGTTCATGTTTTATCGCCAGGCCGTAATTTTTGAAAGGTTGTTTTATTATTTTATATATTATATTGAGGACGACGTATTGTCAAGGATCGTCACTTTTCGATTTCAATTTATTGTGTAAAAGTGAAGTTACATTTCATTGCGCGACTGTTCTTAATTATTATTATTATTATAACTTCGAAATTATTATTCCGTCGATTTAAATATATTTCAGGATTACTTTTATTATGAATTGTCACAATTTAATTAGTCTCCAGGACACCATGGTCGTCTCTTGCGAACCGTTGGTTATTATTAACTCCCCAACTCTCTTAGCTCAGCTGCTCATATAGAACTGCGTGTATCAGTGCTTCTAACGTTAACGATAACCCTAAGGTCAGTCCCATGAGCGGTCTGTGCCCAGAAGTGGGACGCATATAGGCTAATGAATGACTTTACCCGACGGCTGGAGCAAACTTTCTAAGCGCTTCGGGGAATTGCCCCGTGTGAATCGCTGCTTGGAGCCTCAACTCTTCACGTTCAACAAAAAATTGCTGTGTGCAGTCTATCAATGCGTCTGAAGTTGTGAACGGCAAACCTGGACACATTCCCTCATACATGAGAGGCCTGTGCCCAATAGTAAGACGTATCTATATCCTATGCTGAAGACTATGGTGTGATATTTACCCAGCAGCTGGCGCGAATTCTCTAAGCGCCTCGGCGAGAATGTCTCTTGCGAACCGTTGGTTAGTGTTGACGCCCCAACTCTCCTCGTTCAGCTGCTCATCTAGAACTGCATCTATCAGTGCCTCTGACGTTGTGAACGGCAAACCTGGTGACATTCACATCATTTAGTCAAATAGAGACAGACATTAATTAGTGGCTTTGTACTACACTTACACCTAAGCTTATTAGTTTCGACTACACCTTACTAGCCGGTAAACATTACATATAGTGCCGGCAGTTGAATGTTCATAAAGAGCTTTCAAATTTCTGATACAAATAGATTTCAATGGTGGTAAACTCGTTGGATTTTACTTTTGCCACTTCTAAAAGATCTTAAAAGAACAATAGCTTTTGTTTACTACAACAGCAAAACACCAAATTGATCATATTATAAAAAGTAGTTACAGCCACCTAGAAAGTTCGATTATCGACTCTAACCCCGTAAGCAATAGATTACTAGTGCACTAATATAAAAATGGCGGTCCAAGTGTCTTTCTATACTTGTACCTTCTCAGGTGTTCAAGTAAATGGCGGCCATAAAACGGAATGCGTCTAACGTCACATTTCTGTTAAAGCAATTTAAACTTTTGGCTTAGTTGATAATGTACATTCGTAAACTTTGTTCACCAACTGGCTGGTTAACCAGCCGAAATAATCCTGAGTACGCTTACTTATAGTTCCACATACCAGTAGTCTGCAATCTCCTCCTGATAGCGCGGCGCACTCGAGCCGCGTCGAGCCCGGCTCCTAACGCGACCAGCGCTTGTTGGGAGTCCATTTGTTCCTCCACCTTATTACAATGAGTTAGGTTCAGAAAATTTCAATGGGGCCAGCAGAATAAATAGCTTGTAATATTTATTTTGTATTTGTAATACGACCGAGGGAGAGGCAGGCCTATAATAACATACATGGCACAGATGAAACAATGGTGCTATAGCCACACATACCAAGAAGTGAAGACGAAGGCTCAAGATAGAATAGAGAATGCTGCAACGACAGAGGACCAAGCCCTCTTAATATTGATG
Organism: Notocelia uddmanniana; assembly: GCA_905163555.1. Lineage (NCBI taxonomy): Eukaryota > Metazoa > Arthropoda > Insecta > Lepidoptera > Tortricidae > Notocelia > Notocelia uddmanniana. The sequence goes on from LR991065.1 coordinate 13,409,224, forward strand.
ATGATGTAATTCATCAAAGAAGAGGGTAGATTTTTTACTTCTCACGAGAGCTGTAGAGAACTACTTTTTATTACACAATTAAAAGTTAAATACCATACTATCATAATTACCCAAAATAAACACCTGCACAAGCAATATTATTGGATCCATCTATATAAGAAAAGGGGGCATGAATGCAAAAATGTTTACTTCGAAATGCATAAAATTAAAATTGAAGTATCGTCATTCGTCGCTCAAAAATCTGTAAATACTTAGAGGAAACTACTTGTTTTGTACTTTTCTTATTTATAAGCCTAAGTTTAAAACGTCATCAAGACATCATGAATCACCTTTATGCTATTCAATATCGCTATCGGTGTCACACAGCTTTAAGGTCCCTTGTTCCTGGCATCAACACATTGTTTTATAAATGTTTGGTTACATACAAAGATATTTAAAGTCATAACGTATTTTGTCGACAATATTTACCTGGCTCTCTGATACAGGAACATTAACATAAGGATTTCGTTGTCTTGTATTGAGAGACCTGTCGGCAGGCGCCTGCAAGAAAGAAATACGTATAAATAAATAAATATCCCCACAAGGTGGACTGATGACCTGGTAAAGGTCGCGGGAGTCCGCTGGATGCGGGAGGCGCAGGATCGGTCATTGTGGCACTCTTTGGGCGACACCCATGTCTAGCCATGGACGCCCATACGATGATGATGATAAAATAAACATGTTTTTTTTATTCAGATGCTTCGTGTAATGGACATAGTAATGAGGGACTAAAATATAAGCGGACGTTAGCAGCCATATTTCGAAGTATAACTACCACTAGTGGGTCAAACATATCAAATTAGGTTTGTCGTGATTAATCGAGAGCGAAATAATAGGTTAATCTTTAAATTATCCGCTAAGAGACTAATTGTCAAAATGTATGTATGTAAGCACTTATTGTACACAATAACAGTTTAAAACATATACATGTCACACAGGATCAGAGTACAAAGGCGAACTTATCCCTATGAGGGATCTCTTCCAGCTAACCTTTGAGGGATTGAGAGGAGATTTTTAAAAAGAAAAAATCTTAAGAATCTTAGTCTATGCGAGGGAAACGTGGCTCATTACTGTCATTAGGTGCGGTCACGCAATTTTAATTAAGTTGTGGCAAAAAACTTTGGATTTCTTTACAGTTTGACAGGACTGTCAACCTTAAGGGGGTTCCAAATGTTGCAAAGTTCATGACTGTACACAAAGCCCACGCAAGGGTGGTCGCTTGGTAAGCACCGACCGATAAAGTTCCATGTAAATATAGTCAGCTGCAGAGGTTAGTGACCCCATAGGCACACAAAAGTGTACCTCAAACAATGTATTTACAGTAGTGTCCACAAGTATATAGGTTACATCGACGTACCTGCGCAGAAAGCATTCTTTGAAAACCTTTTAGCCAATCATAAGGCAGTGCGTTTGCGCGGGTAAAATCCTCAACGGCCATTGGCCAGCATATTGCGCGCGACGCCGGCAACTCCGCCATTTTGTCTGGCTGCGCGTAGCGAGATAGCACGAGTTCACCTGTTATTGTATATTCTACCTTACGTGTAATGCAACAAGGTCTTTATTGAATTGGTCATACATTCGATTTCATTCGGTACTTGTCTGCACGAAGATTGCCGATGTAACTTATATTTGTGGTCCTACTGTACGTCAGTAAACAACGTACCGCGGGCTGGGTGCCGCGGTGCTGGGCCACGAAGTCGGCGCCCTTCACGAGCTGCACGAACCCGCAGCCCGGGAACCAGCGCGCGTGCTCGGCCCACGGCTCGTCGCTCGCCTCCCACTTGCCGAGCCCGCCGTCGCAGTAGAAGCAGCACACCTTGTATAAACATTTCGTGCTCATTTAAAAATATTTTATACCAAAAAAAACCGACTCCAATTTGTACTTCGCTATGCCATAATTTGTGGTTTCCGTGAGCGAATGCTTGGTTACCTACAGAAAATACTGAAATCGACATATGCGGGCCCATCAAATCCGAGGAGTTCCCTCGATTCCTCCTAGACCCCATCATCAGACCTTCCCCAAATTTATTGGACCAACTTGGGGGTACAAATATAAGAATTATCAAAATCGGCCGACGTGGTCAAGAGTTATCGGGGAACATACATACTGCAGCATTAGGCTGCATGTTAAACGCATTTTTATACAATGTTATTACATTACATTGTAAATTTATTAGAATAGTTTTATGTAGATCGCTCTCACGTCAATCCTCTGCGTTGTGTTTCCTTCGTATGAAACTGGGAGGTTACGAAAAAAACATCACCGTTCGAATTTATCTTCTGGAGTAGTTTTTTGACTTGACGTGAAAATTTTCCTGTCATAATAAAAACAATGTGAACGTGAGGCATTCTTGAAAATATCTTCGTTCAGGAAGCAACTTGAATTTTTTTGGGCAATTTCGTGTTTGTGGTTGTGCGAATAAGCAATTTAAATAAAACCGATTGGTCGTCGAAAGTTTTAATGTGTTATACGTTTGGGTTCATCCCAGTTTTTGCTTGATACCAGCCGGTATCCTTATCTCGGATTAAGCCGCGCCTACCAGCTCTTTGCGGGTAAGTTTATTGAGCTAGTAATTGCAATCGCGTTATCTCTCTATAGGAAACGTTAGTTAGGTTCGTTGCTCATATCGTGGTTTTGTATTGCAGCTTTACCTTGGGGATTTCCGCTCGGGGAGCTATTACCTGGAGTTATGGACAGTAGAGGCTCTGCGCGCTGTCAATCAAGCCTGGTGGCAGCCACTACAGGAAACGACGCTTACTTAAATTTCCGTGCTCGGATTCAGCACAACGAGTGGCGTATTCTCCCTTCTATCCCTTAAGATAAGCACCGGACTTTTGGAGGTAACCTCCAAGTGTGATAAAGTGATCTATGCTACAGACCCGAATTCTGTGCGGTGACTGACGCGCATATTTTTTTTAACTAGCTTAAGGTCATTTTATTTTTAAAATACTCTTATAACTGTTATTTTTCATTTAATATTAGCTGAAAAGGCTATAAACGTTATTGGGTTCCATACCGATTCCTGCTGATTTGCGAATCTCTGAGGTACTACACTGAGTTCTATTTATTTTTGACACCGTAGCCATACATAATTAATTATCTGGTAGTCTTACCTCTACAATAGTTAATTAGTTATAGATAGTTATTCTCCTCTCGTGCACCATCGTTCATGCTTCATCATTATCTCTTTCTAAATTCAAAAGGCGCATTTTGTCCGCACTGTCTCATCACGTTTCGGCCACTATTTATCCACTCCGCACTAGCACGAACCATTAAAAACATTCCAGTTTTAACATTATCGTTTCATCAGTGTCTCAAATAATCTTCCAACAACAAATTAGTCCCGGGACGTTTAACAAAGTAGTGTCAGTGTTCGTATACAATCGTGGGAGCGTGGGAACGCATTTATTAACCCATTGACGGTACGCCGACCCTTTTTTGTACAATTCACCGAAACGCCATATCGATCGAAATTTTTAATACGTTTCACCGAAAGTCGGAATTCAACATTACGCGTCCGGTATTATTTTCTCCAGCTATCTGTACTGTTTTATATCATATTAAATACGTTTGTTTGGTTGACATATAGAAATTTTTAATACGATTCACCGAAAGTCGGTATTCAACAATACGCGTGTGGTATTATTTTCTCCAGCTATCTGTACTGTTTATTATTATATTAAATACATTCGTTTGGTTGACATATTTTGTCGACAATTGTGCTGCTAGGATATTAATCTTTCTAATGTTAACCTAGCTTTAATTTGAACGTGTGTTTTATACAGCATGTAAATGTTGAACTCCATTGTGTCATAGGTAAGATTTATTCCTGATTTTAATTACTTGTTTAATTTAAATAAATTATTCTTGTGGCTTTCTCTATTTTTATTTTATGCTACAATACATAAAAAAAAACAAATATGCAGACGAGCCGAGAACTTCCTTCTTTCTATTGAATTCGGTTAAAAAAAAAAAAAAGAAATAGTTTATTCGTGACAAACAGACACCGATACGTAATTTGTCACGAAATGGTCACAACTCAGCATGATGCTGGCAGAGCCAGCGTTGATGTTCCGTTGTGAACGTTTGGTGAAGACACGGCGCCATGACTACACAATCGCACACGCATCGACATTCAAAAAAATAAATCAAATTTACAAAAATAAATAAAAACTTAAAGTATACCACGCAACTTTATAACGCCGTCGTGCAAACACCGCTTTACACAGCTTTATGCAGTCTGTGGCTTAATAGTACATTACGATACAAGGGTTGTAAAACAAAGAAAGGCCGATATCGCAGATGTTTGAGGCCCGAGCCGCAGGCGAGGGTCCTAAATATGCGAGAGAGGGCTTTCTGTTTTACGACCCGTGTTTTGTACACAATTTTACGTCACCACTTGGCCAAAAAGTGAGTTTTTCCGGACGCGCAGCGTGCGGAAAAACGCACTTTTTGGCAAGGTGTGGTGTAAAAATATAAATACATACATTATTTGAGTAGTGGCACAGAATAATTCTACCTAAAGGTACAGAAGCTCCACTGCCTCAGTGATGATTTTAGCTGTCAATTTTTTGCCATAAACAATATTAGAGTACAATGACGTAAGAGAGTGTTATCGGCAGATCAAATCAAAATTCAATTAAACTATCTTCATCCCCCCTTTAAATGTTATTCTTCACGCTTATACTCCAACTCATTTGCCATATAAGGGATCGAATATGAATGAACCACAAAGTACAATATATATACTGAGATAGAGATACCAGTGAAATACTCCACATAATAGAACTCCAGATATAATAGAACGTATGGTGAGGCAAGTCTAGACAGGTTGTGAATATCATAGTGTTTGACAAGACAACTTGTCATTGCCCGTTGCTTGCATAATGTTTAGAGCTTAAATGCAGAAATTCAAGCAGAACTAAAAAGAAAAAAATTGTGGGTTATCTTATTTTCAGTAAGTACCAATCGTAATTGAATTAAATTTTGTATTTAAAAAGGGTCTGTACTCGTTATGTTATCATAGCGTAATTTGACAATCTCCAGGAATAAAATATCTGTGGAGTAGCTACCCCCTTGCTAATTATAGTAATTCCGAAAAGTTAGTTAATTAGTAAGTTAGAAATAGACTTGACAAACTATCTAAAGCAGTGAATTATATTAGTGCTTAGTGAACTATGATTTAGACTTACCAGCGCGAGCTGCCTGTCTAAAATAATAATATAATAATAATAATTAATGAATAATTTATGTGAAATTATGTTTCTTCAGCATGCAACTGTACTGCCATAACACTAGCTAGAATGATGATGAGGACGTTTGTTGGTGATAAGGTCTTGCAAATTTTAAAATGTTTTAAACTTAAATTATGATTTATGACTAAAGTACCTATTGATAATTCCAATAAATTGATTGAAGGATGCTTAAATTAAAGTTAAGACGTATATACGTATACCTATACGTCAACATGTCACGGCGTCGTGTTGCTCCGGCCGTGATTTCGAACCCAACTGCAGACGGCAGCGCCGTCATCCAGTTGGTTCTGAGTGTTCCGCGAGACAACACGACTGACGTGTTTTTGAAATTTGAAAGAAGGGATCGCGATTTACTTTTGTTTCTTCTAAAGAAGAAGAAGACGATGATGATTATGATTTAATTATACAGGTATATGTAGAGAAATAAGACACGCCAAGAACCTTAAAGGATGACGTAGAGCCGCTATACCCGTGCGACTACGAGGGACGGGAATTCTCTTGTGCAGCTAAATTGGGAACATTTTTAACATGTGTAATTTGAAAAGTAATAATAATACTTGATTTTTCATTATTAAGAATTGATATCAACATATTTCGACCACGTCACATAGTTCGACGACTAACTATAATAAATCCTTACATAAAAACATTGTTCAAAAAATATGAATGCGACTCCATTTCGAACTGTGTTCCCATTGTGACAGCTGACATTGGGTATGAAGGACATGAAGTTATTTCAAATGTCGCTAATGAAGATGATTTTTCACATTGTACTAATTTGAGTCTTTTTTTGGTTGTAATAAAGTAAGTTTTCGCATGCTTTACTTTTTAGTTTTACGATCGTGGTTATGAATTGATTGACTTCGCTTCTACTCGAATGCAACATTGTTATGAGCTATTCTTGTGACAGATTTAGTTCGGGACTGTGACTCTAGGTATTATAAGAGCTCAATGGTATAAATGCCATAATAAAGCACACCGCTTTAAAGAAAGAATTTAAAATAGTGAAAATCCCAGACAACTTAAGACTTATACCTGGGAGATTACCTAAGCGTCGTTAATTTCGCGCCACAATTTTTATTTCTCTTTCAGCGCTGCTAAAGCTTACGCACTTAGTTGTTTTTTCTTTCATAATACAAACTTTTTATGCAATAAACGTTCAATTTACTAATAAAAACGAGCGAGATACATAAAAGGAATTTTAAGAAGCAAAAACAGAACTCGTTACTAGGATGTCCTTGTATGCGTACCAATGTCCATTATAAATAAACCAGTTGCCTTCGTTGGTCGAGCATCTAGACTTTACTATCTACAGTATCTACTTGATTGAATGATTGATATAGTTCCTCATTGGAGTAATTTTATAAGGAATGAATACCTAAGGTTAACTTACAAAAGGTACTTCTATTTTATATAGTCAACAAATAAAAGATGATTATTGTTATAATAAATTACATTGTTTTTAAATTACTAGGGGTATAAAAAATCCTTTTTTACCTCAGCGGCTCGAAAATGACGGTTTTGCTACTTGAAACCAGTGAGCAAAATGCAATTTTGCTGCAAGCGTGAAAACGACTTTTCCAGCTTGAAACCAGTGAGCAAAATGCAATTTTGCTGCGAGCGTGAAAAAAACTAACTTTTTAATTTTTTATGTGGTAGGTTAGTTTAAGTAACTTCATTCTCTCTATCACTATTCCTTTGCGTTATAAAGTTGTATGTATCACACGAGAGCAAATATATTTGCATCTCGTGTCTTTGAGTCCCTTGCTACGCTCAAGATTCTAATTTTGAATCACTTGCTACGCTCGTGATTCAATTATAGATTTTTCGCTTGCTCGGGACTCAACATCAACACTCGCAGCAAATGTCTACTGTGCTCTCTTGTTGAACAAATAACTATTTTAGTACAGCCCAATTACATTTTCAGTCAATGTATCCTAAGTCAAGACATACAAATTTCAAAAACACTCCATTTTCGAATATTGGTGTTTACCTGATCATCCTTCCCCGTGTAGAAAAAGCCGACCTTAGGCAACTTGTGGTTGTTGTGCCCACTCTATGAAGATGATCAACCTTATTATTGGTAAACGGGACTTAATCGCGTACAAAAATTAATCACCTGAGGTGTGCCCGACGTTTCGAATATATCGCAACATCCGTGGTCACGAGCTGACTGGTTTCAGCGGGTATCAACATCTTCTAGCCACACGGGTTTTCCGTACTACCCTAATAAAGACCAAGTGTCTTTATTATTCACATTTACACAAGGGTTGTCACTTGCCCGACACGCAACACTAACAACATCCGTTAATGTAATGGAAGATGTCCAATAATAATGTGTAATAAATAATCGTGCAAGTTTAAATCAATATATGATGATCAACCTTCCCGCCAGACTCGCCATGCTTGGATACTGTGCCTCTTTCCATCACCGGTACCACGCTCAGTTGAAGACAGCCCTGTGCATACCTGATCATCCTGTCCCATGTAGAAGAATCCCGCCTCAGCAACGCCTGTGGCCCCTGCGGCCACTCTGCGAAGGTGGCCAACCTTCCCGCCAGACTCTCCATGCTTGGATGCTGTGCCTCTTTCCATCACCGGTACCACGCTCAGTTGAAGACAGCCCTGTGTGTACCTGATCATCCTGCCCCATGTAGAAGAATCCCGCCTCAGCCAACGCCTGTGGCCCCTGCGGCCACTCTGCGAAGGTGGCCAACCTTCCCGCCAGACTCACCATGCTTGGATGCTGTGCCTCTTTCCATCACCGGTACCACGCTCAGTTGAAGACAGCCCTGTGTGTACCTGATCATCTTGCCCTGTGAAGAAGAATCCCGCCTCAGCCAACGCCTGTGGCCCTGTGGCCGGCCCTGCAGCCACTCTTGGAAGGTGGCCAACCTTCCCGCCATACTAGCCATGCTTGGATAGTTTGTCTTCGTTCCATCACCGGTACCACGCTCAGTTGAAGACAGCCCTGTACCTGATCATCCTGCCCCGTGTAGAAGAATCCCGCCTCAGCCAACGCCTGTGGCCCCTGTGGCCGGCCCTGCGGCCACTCTGCGAAGGTGGCCAACCTTCCCGCCAGACTCGCCAAGCCCGGATGCTGTACTCCTCTCCCCATCACGGGGACCACACCCAGTTGGTGACAGCCCTGCACGCCGCCGCGCGCGAGGAGACGTGAATTGTGTATCGCACCTTCACTGTAATAGAAGATTGTGATAAACGGAATGAACTTCAGCGGCATGGTTTAAATCTAACGGTTACGTCTGGGCAGGGGTGGTTTACTACCGTGACGTCATCGCGCCGCGCAAAGTACATGCGGCCGCCGGCTCACACGTCGTGTGACTATTCAATGGTTGCGGCGCACCGTTACGGATCGCACGCGCATGCGCTGCTGTACCGCTGTACGATATTAAAATAATCCGTTTCGTGTTAAATAATAATGTCATAACCACAGCATTATTGTATAAAAAATAAATCTTTATATAGTTACCCCAATTCTGTGTCTTTCTTTATCTTAAAATGTTGAAAAAACTGACAGTCATTGAGTTTGGTATTCACCAACGGTTGACATAAAAGAAAACGAAAATTAAAACGTTGGTTCTTTTTAAAGTGATGCTGTTAAAAAAGTATATAAACTTTGTATCCCCTGGTTACATGTATGGAGTGCCCCCCTCCCCCTAGTTATTTTTTCGTCATTTAACATCACTTTTACGTAGCGGTTCATACGAGTAGAACACACCTTCCTGCTAAATGTTTTAATTGTATTTGTAGTGCTTATAGTCTCCGAGTAAGTACATCGGCTGTCACATACAGACGAAAAGACGGACGGACGGGTTACATTTTCACCATTTTGGCTACGGAACCTTAAAAGTACTATTTGTAATTGTATTGTAAACAACACTACTAATAATAAAGTACATATATTAAAATAGGTTCTCGCTGGTGGTAACCCTAGCGCTGAGGGCGGGGCCTCGAAAGAGCGCGTTGCGTGCGATAGAAAGAGATGGCCACGTTTAGGCACGTTTGGCATACCTAAACGGGGGATTTATTAACAGAGAAACTTCTGTACTTGTACTATTACTTATTCTGTGGTCTGGGGATAGATTTAGGATTTGTGAATATTGACATATTCAGTACATAATTACTATACATAAATATACAAATTAAAAAGCTAAAAGAAAGCAATGACGAGTAACAAAACAATGAAAATAATAATAAAAACATACGATTGAGCTAAACCCCTCTAAACAAAATTTAGGAATCATTGTTTAGAACATAAAATTTTGCGTTTCTAATATATTTCTCTGTATTAAATGTACAGTGTACCTTTTAACATTGAAAATTACGATTGTGATTGATTGAAATGAAATGAAATGAAATATTTATATTAACATATACAGGCATTCAGAAATAGAGGAGCAATGGTTCCACACTAGACTAGGCCTGTCCCGTGGAAACCAAAACAAACACAGAGTAATAACAGTCCATGCGGCTTAGAATGAAACTAATAACAATAAACTATTAATGATTATCTGACGGTCCTTGCAATAGGTGCCAATAGTTTTCATAGTAATTATTATAATTATACTCACGACATTACGGAATTCCGCGGAGATTCCATCTGAGGGGTCCGCGGCGGTGAAAACGGCGGCGATATGTTTGACGCCCGATACGCATTATCTAGTCGGAGGGCATAATCGCATCGAGGGAAGTACCTGTGAAAGTTAAGCTGATACTTTAGTAGGATTCTTGTAAAATGGTTTTTCCACCGGTGACGCAAAACAGAAAAGTATTGAAAAAATATGTTTTATTTATATTTTTTTAGTTTCCTCGTATTCTAGAGAAAAAGGGTCCAGGACTTAGGTAGAGCAGCATAATGGATGACATACTACACCATGCCGAACTTCGATGTTTTTTTGGCCAATTTCTTGGAAGATTGTCACCAATTAAGAGATATAGCCTACCACATACCTAAAATCAGAGAAGGGTTGACGATACAGATTACCACCATTTAGATGGCAATTTTTTTAAGTGGGAGGAAGCATGTTATGGTCTACAAATTTTACTCCAATAAACGCAAATCAATAGGCCACTGATCTAGCACAATGCGAGGCATTGTTTATACATGCATGCGTCATGTCATAATTCATAAGTACGGCTAACCTATTACTCACTTGCTATCAAATCCCTAGGAATGTAGGGATTCCCATAAACCGTAATATCAATACCATTTCAATACGAGCGTTTTGGACACCTTTGCACCGGGAATGACGCGGGGTGGGTTATTCGATTAGTTGATTTAAGGGCTTGGTTTAAGTCAAATTTTATGTTAAGTTAGCATTATCTCTAAACAATTGTTTGGGTATTTTACTATAAGTTTGATTCAGATAGAAACTATCAGTTTTATGTTGAGTTGTTTTATGTGAAAGGCACACATATAGTGATTTTAGTGTTTTCATGAACTAATCAAGCATTTTCATTCAAAAAAGTGACATTTGATGAAGTGGAACTGCTGATGATGATCAGAACGGAACTCTTCAACGACGCATAGTTCATGTTTGGCGAATTATCATCTTTGCTGTGTTTGTTAAGCAAGTTAGATTTTCAAGACAATCATTTGTCAAGCTCGAGTTCTGATGATGGGATCCATGAGGAATTCAGGGAACTCCTCAAATGTAAAAGGCATAAATATAGTGATTTTAGTATTTTCATAAACAAATCGAGCATTTACTCTTCAACGACGCATAGTTGGGAGTTTGGCGATTTGTTCTCTTCGTTATGTTTGTCAAGCAAGCTAGATTTTCAAGACATATTTTTTCAAGCTTGAGTTCTGATGGAGGATTCCATGAGTTATTGAGGGTACTTAGTCTTCTACCATTATAAACATACTTATAGCCATTTTTATTTCATTGTATGGAATTTAAGAGTGCACCACCTAATTATAATAATCTTTCACCGGCCTCCCCCATTGAAGTCAGTTTTTTTTTCTTAAAAATTATTGTTATTGTAGTTGCATTATGAATACACTACACTGTACAATGTATGAGTTGCATACATAATGTACAAAAGTCATCCCACACACTGACAAGGAATTTTTGAGAAGACTTATTAATTAGGAACAAGCTTATTCCTTTGCCATTTTATATTATTTTGGCTAAGCAATATCATGGAAAAGTTTTGTACCTCCGATGAATGTCAACTGGTGCTCCTAATGAACCAAGGTTTCTGAAAGGCGCCAACTCTCCACCACACCAAGCGCACCGCAGCCGACCTTCACCGGCGTGGTAGAATCCAGCGCTGACCAGCGCTTCACGGGATATTGAGTCGTCCTGGAAGTACCATAATTAAGAAATGTATCTTGTGACTGCCGAGTTACACCTGCTGCTGCGCTGCGTGCTGTGCTGGTATAAAACTCATTATATACCAGGGACAAAGGTGTCTCTAATAAAATGTTGTTTTCAAGTTACGTCGTTGTACATTTCTCTTTATACAACGGCGGTGGGAAACAACCTTACGGCCTACCTGATGGGAAGCAGACACCGTTGCCCATGAACGCTTGCGACTCAAGAAGAATTACAAGTGCGTTGCGCGCCCTTTATTAATCAAAAATCGAGATACCTCCCCTTCTTAAATCTTTACTTGGGTTGTAAGGAAAACAATCCAGCAAAAGGTAAATTTTTATCATAGTGCTGCTATAATTATATTTGATTATACTATTATTATATTTGACGTGTTCTGTAAATCCTGATTATATTAGCTTTATTTTCCATACAATATATATATTTTAAGTTGCACTATATGATTTATGTTGTATATTATTTTACTGTATTATATGGCCCCTATTGGGTAAAAGCCTCCTCCATATTTTTCCAGTTTTGCCAGCCAGATGCTCATCCAGTTTTTCCCAGCGGTTTTCACAATATCATCAGCCCATCTCTTCCTTTGCCTTCCTACTTGTCTTTTTCCAGTGGGGCCTAACCATTTTGTGGCTTGTAATGTCCATCTGTTATCCTGGCATCTAGCTATGTGGCCTGCGCATTTCCATTTGAGTGTCATGGCGTGTTGTAGTGCATCCGTTAATTTCGTTTTGTTTCGTATTTCGTATTTTATCAATTCTTCTTAGTTTTAGGATACTTCTTTGCATGGCGTGCTGGCGTGCCAGGATTTTATTCTTGGTTCTGTTTGTGAACGTCCAGGTCTGACTTGCGTATGTTAACGAGGGCAAGATACATGGATCCATTATTATCTTCTTCATTTTCAGGCTATAATTTCCTTTGAGGATTTCTTTATGTCACCAGTACTTTTTCCATGCTATGTTTATTCTTCTGTCAACTTCATTCTCGTTTCTGTTGGCGTCAAATGACATTTGTTTTCCAAAGTAAAGATATTCATTGACATATTCTATCATATTTCCTTCTATGTTGATTGGTATTTGGATGCTATTTGTCATTATTTTAGTTTTGCTGCCTTTAATTTCTAGTCCTATGTTTTTGCTTTCTTTTGCGAGGTTTTGAAGCATTTTCTCTAGTTCAGTAGCATTTTTTTTTATAATTAAAATAATAAAATGTATGAAAAATAGAAGTCTAGACAGTTTCTAGAATAATATAAAAAATAAAAAATAATTAATTAATGTCTAATGCCATAATGATTAATTCATTAATATTTCAGTGACAATTCATAACACGGTGTTTTATCATTCATGTAGTTGTGTGCGCTATAATATGCTTTTGATATGAGTTTACACTTTACATAATTTTTGAATTTATTAATAGATAATTCAGTTAGGTTTCTTGGAAGCTTATTATAAAACTTCACACCATTACCCATGAACGATTTTTTTTTTTTTTGGAGTGGTGGGCACTGCCAGCTTATGTTTATTTCGAGTATTAATATTATGTATGTCACAGTTCTTCCTGAAATTTACAAAATACTTTCAACAATTTTTAGTTTGAACAAGATAGGTTCAACGGTTTCTGAGTTATTGCTGAAAAACTTTCTTGCCCAAACAAAAGGGCGTAAGTGCCGTAAGTTTCCTATGAAGAAACGATCTTTTTTAGTTAAATGTATTTTATAGTGGATTTAAATGTAGATTAGGTGTCGGGACGGAACCCTTCTGTGTTCGTGGTCCGACACACACTTGGCCGGTTTTTTAATAGTTTAGTTTGTAATGGATTAGTGTTATTTTTTAAGGAAATAAGTAAAAAAAGTAAAAGTAGTTTATTCTTCAAATTAGGCATATGACATGCCTAATCATCCTTTCAGACTGTCAATGGTACTAAATCTCTTTTATACTTATAATCCCCTATAATAATACTTCAGACTAAAATTGGTCACCTCACATTCTTTTAATGAGCAATAAGCACTGACCACTTAACCCTATAGACACCGCTTCATAGAACTTTGTCTTGAATCTCAAACTGCCAAATTGGCGGGGCGCGGGGGGCGACAAGTGCACTGTGATTGGCTAGTACAAGGTCAACGAGCAATCACGTGTACGGTGCGTGATGCGCGCCATTTTGTGTAGTGATGGGACACACTCGAAAAAGATACTACAGAATATAAGTGTAAATTTAAGTTTTAAATTGGAATCAATAAAAATACGAAAAGCAATTTAAATTGTTTTTAATTCAAAGATACTAACTAAATATAAATGCTTATTGTTTAATGTACAGTGGAGGAATTTGATTTCTGGGCCACTTCGTACCTTGTCACAGTGTCAAGTCATATGAGATTTCTAGCAGCTTTCACATTGATTTTCACTGTGACAAAGTACGAAGTGGCCCAGAAATCAAATTTCTCGCCTGTACAGTCTGTAGAGTATACAGTAAGGTGACTTGAGACAGTTCATATGTTATTCCTATGTATCCTATGGTATGGTAATAGGAATAAATGTATAAGAACAATAATCATAATCCATCCATATCAGCCCTAGGACGTCCACTGCTGGACATAGGCCTCCCCCAATTTCATGGGGGGTAAATGCCATAATCGCCACGCTTGGCATGCGGGTTGGCGATCGCAGTATCTCCACCGCCACTCTAGGAATGCTGCTGCCCATTCCCCGGTGGCCTTGGTCGTAGTTTAAGGACATACCCGGGTCCATTAACACATCGTGATCATAATCATTAACACATAAAATGAATGCAAATACAAATAAATAAATAAATATTAGGGGATTATTTTTACACAAATCGTCCAAGTCTCAGAAACAAATGTCTCTGCTCACCATAGAAACAAATGCCCTTACCGGGAATCAAACCCGGGACATTAGCTTCGGAGGCAAAAACACTTCATCTGCGGTTTAGCAGTTTAGACGCGCAGAGACAGATATACAGACAGAGTGACTTTCATATTTGTAGTATTATAGATAGGATATAAATTTGATTTTAACACACTTTTATGTTTTTATAATTGTACATATGCATGTAACATAAATTTCCATTATTTAATTCAAAAATATAAGTTTTGTTCTGTATCCTACGTATATTCCACCATAATTTAATATTGTTTCACGAGTAACAGTTAAGTACGTAAATTTAAATAATCAATCAGTCACATCACTACTTGAGACTGCAATGGTTAGACAAAGACAGAATTACAAAAAATAGTAAGCGAAAGAAAGAGACAGACATTGAAAGACATCAACGCGTCGCCAGGTTTACAACCTTCACTTGATAACCTTGACTTTTTAATTATTATTGTTTTATCCTGGTAAAAAAGTAAAAAATAGCTTACCTGTGGAATGAAATCCCATCTTTTTGAAGACTAGATGTCTTGCTACACTTTCCACACAATTTAACCATACAAAAAGGCATATTTAGAGCACTTTATAAGCCAAGTAATGCGTCGAATATTGCTCGTTACTTCGTCAACGATGGGCCGCATACTAAGAGCATATTTGGGGGCGTGGTGACCACTTGACGTGTTTTGAGCTTAGGCTTAGCTTATGCGGGCGCCCTTGTAAGCGGCGTCTATAGGTTAAGTGGTCTGTGGCAATAAGTAATTCAATAATAAAGGTCCATGAAAGACCTTTCAGAGTTGATTTTTCAATGTCATTCAACAGTTAATATAATGAAGTTATTATAATCATTTATAATGTAAGCTTTCACACATCTATGCATATACACATTAATGTTACATCGTATTACTTATAGTGATAAGGAATTGAACGGCTATATTATCGCCATTTCTATAATAAACAAAAACCAAAACAATTATCATACCTGCCAATTAATGAATGATAGCAGCCTGAGAGCATCACTTTTATACATTTCATCCTCATCAGTCGGCCCAGCGTCTTGAGAGGTCACTACTTCTTCTTCAGGGACGGGTGCAGGCACTGGAGCTGTGGCTGATTGAGCCGTGAATGCACGGTCCAAAACGAGTGGCTCGTTCCCCGCCATCTGAGGGTTCACCACGAAAGGACAATTCGGATCCATGCGCCGGTGTCGCAACATCACCTGATCACCATAGTTCCACTGGGATATTTTGCCACCGCAACTAAAACACTCCACCTCTGTGCCCTGGCCAGTATAAAAGAAGCCACCCTTCGCTATCCGTATAGGATCCACTGGGGCTCCCAAAGGCCAATTAGAAAAAGTATTCAATCTATTAATCTCTGAATTCATATTTTGCTAAATTGAGCCAAAAACTTCGCACTATAGATTCTAGATCAATGGTTGTACTTTTTACTAGAACTGTACTGAAAGACCTGATCTGTATTTACGCAGTTTATAAACATACAAGTAATGCCGTTTATAACTAATTAGATTGCCAATACTCGAAACATATAAATACAACGCTAATGCTTACACTTAACTTGAAACGAATAAAATCACAAATACCAAATATGTAATGTAGAATAGAATGTAGTATTGTAGTAAGAAGTAAGATTGACATTTCATTTTTTTTAATTGCATCGGGACTTACGGGCTAAGGGCATTAAGCCAAAAATATTATAAATCGCTGTTTATCTACGTACAACGAAACGTGAGTGTATGCGGGCCACAGACTAGTAAAGGTAGTGGAGTCTGTGATCACAACTCACGGACAAAAAACCGTAGTAAGTGTATTTCATCTGTACTCGGCTGGTCTCAGGTCTCAGATGACATTTTTTTTATCCCAACCTGGCTCTTCAGAATTTATTTATTTTTGTGAGTAATCTCACGGCATTTCAGACGTCCTTTGTAGAATTATGCTGGTGTTCAATTAAAATACCGTGAACTGTGTAATACTGTACCTCAGTTACATGAAATAAAACAACACTTCGGTTTTCGCTTATCAACCGATTTATATTTTTAATCTTTTAACTCAGAACTAGTGAAAAATTTGTAAAATTGTGCGAAAGAAAGAAAATCTTCTTTCTTTCGCACAGCTTTACAAACAGATCACTTGTAGTACATTTCGCTATAACAGAACTTCCTGGCTAGTATGATAGATAGCAAAATGACAACTTTACGGTCACGTTTTAAATAAAATTCTAATGTGGGCATTTATCTTCAACTGCACCGAACCCTTGCCTTAATTCTATAGTATAAATCTTCTAATATTGTCGCGAACGATCACTTCGCGATGGTTCTACCTTCTATTTTCTAGGGAATGTCGCGAAATGACAATATCCCGATGTTATTGATGAGTCTGGCAAGTCTGACAAAGTATTTGACAGAAGCTTGCGTCACTATTTGTCTGTGGTGTGAGGTTTGAAGCTTTTGTAATCTGACAATGACATGCAACGTAGACGCCTATCAACAAACACGTATCCGTATCACTCATCCATGTAAAGAAATTATAGAAAATAGTAGTGAAGTGTTTTCGTGTAACAGGAGATTTCTGGAGTTACGATGCTCGTCTAAATGAAAGCTAAGTACAATGACCTTTAGCAAATATTAGCTCGAAATAGGTTTTATAGTTTCTGTCAGATTTGTATGCATATTAAGATGTTTCATATTAGTAATCAAGACCCTATGTAATATTTGCCAGTATTTGATAAGATAGATGATAGATGTCTCACAAGTCGCTAGGTTTATATTAACTAATTACACAGTATCATTATTCTATCCTTACCAGAGAAGTTAATGAACAACCGTCAAATACAAAGGCTGGCACTCACAAGAAATGTTAAACAGAAAGTTGAGCCCTGTTGAAAAGCATTTAGGTTGATATCGCACTGCACGCCGTGACTGATGTATTCGACGTCGGCGTTGAACTGGTGGTACATATATATGCGTAGTTTGCATCCAAAAGGTTAATATAATCGCGAATAAATAATTACTTTGTAATTTATTACCTTCGGGCCGTATTACCTAACATTATGGGTAAAATATATTTATATTCGTTGGGCACCCTGAAGTTATGGTAACCTATCTAAATTGAGAATTATCAGGTGACTGATACATCCTTTAACACGTTTATGATATCTCATCTTCAGTCGTGTTATATTAACTATTAAGCCTGTCACAAACAGGCGCGGCCTAGGCCGCGCTGTCAATAGTAAACTTGTCATTAGCTGTCAAATTTAGTATTGACCGCTCCAGTGTGTGACACGCTTAATTGTGTCAGTTCATCGATGACAGTCCGGTGACCAACAAGCTGGTGACAAATAATAAAAGCCTGTACGCGATGAGGGACAGGAGATGAGACATTGTATCTCGTTCCTACGTGTGTACTTGTCAATGCTTTCATCTCTCTTGCTAACGTTTGTATGTGTGCAATGCGGACTTCAGATTAAAGCGTGTCACAGACTGGAGCGGCCTGCGGTGGCGGCCAGTTGTAAACTATGACAATCCTAACAATCATTCAGACACACGCAGCTTTAATTCTCATACTTACAACTGCCCGCATAGTTTCAGTACATTTTGGCCATATAACGTGACGGTATAAGCTATCATACTAGCCGGGCTGGCCGCCACCCACAAAGTACAATATATATATACTGAGATAGAGATACCAGCAGATACCAGTATTACCAGTGAAATACTCCACATAGATCGTAGCACCGTTGTGTATTTAGTAAGAACTAACCGTACCAACGCTGCATCTCTGTCACCTGTCACTTCAATATGGAAGTGCGATAGAGATAGCACCCAGTGACATCTGGTACAAACAAGTTAAACTAACATTTCCATAGAAAAATTCGTACTTCGAGCTGAAAGGCCCTTGCCGCCACCGCAGGCTCCAATCTGTGAGTTCTGTGACACAAATCCTAAATCCTTACTTCATGTCATGACACTTCATGAACCGAGACCGAGAACATTTGCTGGCAAAATAGTTGTAGTTATAACATCTGTATCTGGGTTAAGATAATCAGAAAACAATTAAGACATACGGGTGCGTAAAAATAAAACACGTATAAAGTGTATTGTTATTTTTGCTCTAGAATCGGTAATCCGCAGCTTTCTTATGAATGTCGATCCTGTTTAATGCTAATTTCATAGATCAGAAAAGTTAAAATTGTTTATTTTTCAGATGATTCAGTTGTGATAGCTGGTCACAAGTTATTAATATTCCATGATCCTCCTCACTTACTTAAAGGGATAAGAAACAATTTCCTAGATAAAGATATCTTGTTTGAAGGAAAAAGAGCTTCGTGGGACGATATTTTATATATATATATATATATGACCTAGACAATAAATCTGGTTACACCAAAGCATTGCCGAAATTAACAGCAGATTATGTAGATCCAAAGAAAATGAAAAAGATGAAAGTTAAGGTGGCAGCTCAAGTATTGAATGCCCGCACTGCTGCTATGCTGAACTATACTCATGCGCAATAATCATATCTTTGAATAATGAAGCACGTTTGGTGACCCTGTCGCAAAATAGGCAATAATAACTCAACGAGGTGTCACAACACCGACAGGGACATGTAATTATTGCCTAACAACGTGTTAACAACCCAGTGTAACCGACTGTAACAGTGTAATATACATGTAGTTAGTATTGTTATTTTTTTAATCAGTTATGTATGTATATTTCATTTTGGAGCGTTCGTGGCCTAGCGGCGCCCAAGTACCGCGTGCGGTATGCGAGGTTAAGCAATGTCGGCCGGGATCAGTCCTTGGATGGGTGACCGCTTTTAGTGGTTATTAACTGAGCGCTTCCGTGCTTTGAAATTTGTTGATCCCGGCTGCTGTCAATGATAGCAGTCGTGATTTTTGGATACCTACTTCCTAAAATACTTTCAAATGATAAAACAAATAGTGTGAGCCAAGAATACTCTGTGTATGACCCACGAGAAAAAATTACAAGATATAAATGTTTTTTTTTTTTTTTTTTTTTTTATATTTATTTGCATAGAATACAGTACAAAGGGATGTCACAGTATTACATAATATAGTGTCATGTATTCAGCCGGTCTAGGCGTGCAAATATTCATTAAAATCTAACATTCAATTCAAATAATTATTTACATTACACACATTGCTTAATGTCAATTGAAAATAATAATAATACAATCATAATTAATTCTATACTAGGTTCTAGGTATATAACTAAACAATTTTATATTGCTCCAGAAAACATCTAACACTATAAAAACATTTATCCAACAGCCAGCTATTTAACTTTGATCTGAACAAATTACCATCCAACGTCCTTAATTCCTCGGGCAGACGGTTGTGGATGGCAATACACATATTGAATGCATTCCGCTTGTAAATATATTTGTAAGATTGCGGCTTCAGTAAGAGGTTTTTTCCTTTAAGTCTAGTCTGCCTTTGCGAATTTTCCCCCCGTTTATTAAAGTAGTATTGGTGTTTTTTTACAAATACGCATACTTCTCTGAGGTATAAACAAGGCAAAGGCAGAATGCGCAATTTCTTAAATATTGGGACACAGCTATCATCTAACCACGCATTGCTAATAACCCTTACACACTTTTTCTGAATCTTAAAAACTCTATCTACGTCCACCGAATTACCCCACAAAATCAAACCATACAGTAACACCGAAGAAACATACCCGTGGTAGGCTGTGAGCGCAGCTTCCGGCGAGACTGTATCCCGCAGTCGTTTCAAAGCAAAAACAAAGCGATTAAGGCTCGAACAGACCTCATCAATGTGACACTTCCAATTCAGGTGCTTGTCAATCATAATGCCTAAAAACTTAAACGTGTCAACTTTGTCGACGTTTTCATTATCATAATTTATATCCAATGGTATGTCAGCCGAATTATATGAAAGGAATTGCATATATTTAGTTTTATTTATATTAATCTGTAGATCATTATTATTCATCCAATTGATAACATTCATTAATAAATTATTCAAGTCCCGTTCGTAAGTCAAACTATTGTTACATCTTAGTAAAAGCGTTGTGTCATCGGCAAACATAATGGTTTTACAAGTTTCATTTATATCTAGTAGTTTTGTGTGATTTTTTTTGATTGTACACTATATTATTTTTGTATTGGTATCGATATAAACCTCTTGACCACCACAGTTATCCAGTCGTCACATGCCAACGTCATCAATACCTGATCATTATTTACTAGGTTATCAGAGCCGTGGCGTACAGAGCCCCACTTCACTCGTACTGTGGCGGTCAAGATGTTAACAAGATATCATTATATCTTCCATCCAAATTTCCATCACAAATGCCCTACATAAATGTCTTTTTGTAAAGCCTACTCTATTGAATGACTAGACATACTACTTTACAATAATAAACAAGAATTCGCCTAGAATCCAATCTTACAATTATAGTATGTGTTGAACATCTCGGAGCATACCTATTTTTGTATGTATAGTACAGTCTAGTACTTAAATATACGTATATAATGAATAAAATATCTGAGCAACCTTATGCCTTTAGCAGTAAAGTCGTGTTCACATATTTTTGATCACTTTGTCCATACACATATTTTCAAACTCGACTGTATGTAACGTATATTTTTTTTTATGTAGTGTATAATACTATTGTTTTGGTCTTCGCGTTTTCTTAATAGATATTATTATACGTCTTTCTTTGCACGTATTATAAAAGCCGATATGTACATTTCTGTGGTTTGCTTATTGCAAATGATGATATAGAAATGTAGTTCATAAGATAATACCATTCTTATATATTTTTCAGATCAGAGGCTCAACAATCCTAAAGAAACTATGAAAACGACAGCTGCTGTAGTATTGTTTTTTGATGAGCTCTTCGATAGCGTGAACGGGTCCCCAGGACAAGGGAAGGGGAAACTAAGATGCGCAATAAAGCCAAATTCACCCCACATTGCGTTTTGGTGGACAGCAATCCACGACATGTACGCGTTCCATCCTTAGAGGGATGGATTACCACTTTAAATAGTTTTCTAGGACTGTCAAAATTATTATTTGAGGTATATAAAGTCCAGAATTTTTAGCCCCGCTTGATTAATCAGGACCCTCTCGAAAACTTTTTTGGGCGTATAAGAGCATTTAATTATAGAAATGTCAATCCTGACTCAAACACATTTGTGTATACATTTAAATCTTTAGTTATAAGTAATATATTGACTCCACAGTCCAAGTTTGCCAATTGTGAAGACGATGAAGGGAAACAATAATAGATTTGAATTATTTATTCACGCCGCCGCAGAGTGAAAAGGAAAACATATGCCCTAACATTATTACAGCCCCATCATTGTCTTCATATAATGAGTCAGAAGACGGCACAATGCTTGAGAAAACCATTGCCGAAAAAGTCAGGGTCCAGACATCTGCATACACTGCGGGATATATATGCAGAAAAATGACCAAAATAGTAAACTGTAATGCATGTGCAGCAACATACACAACAAAAGAAATTGATAACACACATGATTTAATTTCACATAGAGAATATAAAAGATTAGATAATGAAAATCTGACATACCCGAATGGTAGAGTCCTTCGTCTGTATAGGGAATCTGCCCAATTTATTCATGGGTATTTAAATAATTACTGCCATCAGAAGGACATGAAGAAAAATTTAATTCAAATTATTTCTAAGGAGTGTAATATGTCGTGGCTTGGCTGCAAAGAACATAAAGAAAAGACGAAATAGTATTTCACAACATTAATAATACGTTTGCAAACACATAACTGGTGTAATATAATAAATAAAATCTTAAATGGAAAACTAGAAGAAAAATATGTATCGGAAATGCATAACCTACACAGTGCTGCTTTAAAAAAGTACAATAGCCATAAGTTAAGGCAAAAGTGTACAAAAAGTAATGAATAAATATGTTATGCCCATTCTGTTGTTTTTTCCTTCCATTTCTCTGGGAAAGAGTCCTTAGTGTACCTTAAAAAAGGTGCACTATCGACCCTTTTCCCAGATATTGACACAATTTATATACCTAATCGTCCTAGACGAGCTGTATCTATCGTAGTCCCATCACTAGAGAATATCGATATCGGCAGAATAGTTATTTACGTTCTTGACAGCACTAGGGAATGTCATTGTGACATTCCCGCTCCACAGATTGTAAAAATAACAGCGCCAAAACTGTGAAAACAGGAACTAACGAAACATGACCGCCCATCTGCTGTATGCTAATTAGTAATCTGTGCATTTCATTGTACGTAGTTCTGGCTGAATGCGCCAAGAGCGCGATGCCTTAAAAAAAAAAAAAAAAAAAAACAGCCGTGGACCTACTCAAACTCGAGATCATTTGAGAATTGACATTTGTTTCTGGGAGTGTTTGGATGGTTGAGCGTTAACAAGGCGTTGAATTAAATAATTACATTTTAAATCATGTTTATCATAATAGGTGTGTTAATATTAGCTATTATAGGTGCCCTAGCATTTGCCGTATATTACTCGTCAGAGAAGCAAACAATATACACAGATTTGAAAGGTAAACATGTAGTGGTGACCGGCGGATCCAGCGGCATCGGCAAAGCTGCAGCGGAAGAAGCAGCCAGGTTGGGAGCTGACGTAACGGTCATCGGTAGAGACGTTACTAAACTAACTGCCGCAGTCAATGAAATAACTGCAAAATGTACAGATAAAAATCAAAAGATACAATACGCGTCTTTAGATGTGACATCAGATTACAATGGCATATCTAAATGTTTATCCGAATTAGAAACTACAATTGGACCTATTTTTATGCTGATAAACTCTGCTGGGATGTGTATTTGTGGGGCATTCGACCAAATGCAGGTTGAGGATATCAAACAAATGATTGACTTGAACTATTTTGGCACGGCATATCCCACAAGGTACGTTTTGCCTGGAATGAAGCGCAGGCGCGAGGGGATTGTTGTTTTTGTATCTTCAGAAGCCTCATTACTTGGTGAGTTCTTATGATTCACTTTCCTCTTCATTTTAACATTGTGCTTGTTTGCTAAGCTAATCTAAAGTGTTAGTAAAACTAATACCTTGCTATGCTAAATAGGAAATTACAGTAATGTTTAACTAGTCAATATCCACTGACTAAACAGAGAGCCAGGGGATTTTTAACAGTAATGATAGTGACTGACTGAATATTACAGGTATTTATGGCTACAGCGCCTACAGTGGTGGGAAATGGGCGGTGCGTGGTTTGGCTGAAGCTCTCTTCATGGAGTTATTAGGTACTGGAGTACGTCTGACACTGGCTTTCCCTCCGGACACTGACACCCCTGGCTTGAAGAACGAGAACTTGACTAAACCTAAGGAAACTATGCTCATATCTGGGAGTGGCGGCCTGCATACAGCTGAGAGTGTTGGCAAGAAAATCATTCATGATGCTATGGTGAGTTATTTCTGCTTATTTTTTAACCCAGTCCATCACTGGTGATCTCCTTGAGTTGTAATATAAGTTGGTAATTTTAAGATACAGTAACATAGTATAATAACCTTAGTGTAACATTTCATATTTTGCTGCTATTGGTGAGTTTCTGTAATTAGCTCCTTACTTCTATTTAAGAAGATAACTTGTTAGTAAAGTTGTTGGAACTCTTAAATAAATAAATAAATATGATGATGTTGTTAGATATGATGTATGACTAATAACTGTAAGAGAATCAAGTCAGTTATTTCCTACTACTTCGACATACTTTGAAATGTGAATTTGACCTGCCGTTCTTAACCTACAGTAATGTAGTTTTTTGTCCAGTAGGTTACTGATTTCTTCCAAGGTGACACTTAAGCCGGTCTCCCCAAACCGGTAAGAGTTTTCAATATCTCCCAAAATACTCCTATTGTTGGTTAAGAGGTCCTCGGACCTACATTCGTGAATCATTTAAATTTGTAGTGTAATTGTGGTGTTCGTAGTGTTTCCCCACAGGAGTGTTGTGAGTTCGGCGTTTAACTGTTATATTTGCACAGGATGGGCATCGCAATACGCGTTTTATTTCGAGAGCTTTTTCTGTTTAGATCTTGACAACTTATCATATAAGTATGAATATTGTGTTATATACCCATCATCTATGTTTCATTATGATATGTGATACCCATGTTTCCATTATTTTATACACAACACCAAATGATGATATCCTGCTCTACTGCATAGAACATGTTCTGTTGTTTCTCTAGATCAGTTTCGTAATACTGTTTCAATGCAAAGTTGCCTGTAGGTTATGGGCCTAGAAAGTTTTTTCAAGAAAATTTATCATTTTCACTAGACGAAGCCGCATTTGTTCATAAAGCTAAGATTTACATAAAAAACTGTTAGTTATTCAAACTCTTACGTGACAACACAATGCGAGTATTGTTTGACATTCAATTGACATGTACACATGTGTCTATGTATTGGCTATGTGCACGTCAGAAACGTCAAACGTCACGGGTCCCGGGGCAATGTCAAACTCAGAGATGTCAAATAATGACACATGAATATTTAATTTATTTTAGTAAGCGAGAAAGTCCCCTTACTGGAAATTTGACTGAAATTTGAAGAAAATAAATAAATAAATACAAACGAAACGAATCGTAGGAAACCAATAGGAAACGTCGAAGTAAATTTGACATATAAGTCCCCGGAAATTGCACATTTCTGCCATGGTGTGCGCTGCGATCGCTTAGTTTACCCCCACCACCTACTTCGCACATAGCCAATATCTCAATGTACTCTTCTCGCAAAAATGCTTGGTATAGGTGAAAAACTTAAGAAAATGACCTGTTGTATGTAGTTGTGACGTGTTCGAATAGGCGTTTGTTTGGTTTGTGTTGCACATTTTAAATATGTAATGCAGAGCTCGAACTTTCCAATTGGTGTAATAGTAATTGTCATATAAGTATGCAGTGTGACGTTAACATGTCCCTTTTGTAAGTACCCCCAAGTAAGTAATGGGGAACGCAAACCTGAGATATTGATCTTTGAAATGAAAATTTTGGGGGTTATTCAACTTTTTAAAGTTGTCAGTTATTATTATTTACTAAAATAACACGTTAGAAGTTTATATTTCAAAGTGATGATACAAATTCAATGTAATAAATAATATTTCCTTTCCTAC
Organism: Notocelia uddmanniana; assembly: GCA_905163555.1. Classification (NCBI taxonomy): domain Eukaryota; kingdom Metazoa; phylum Arthropoda; class Insecta; order Lepidoptera; family Tortricidae; genus Notocelia; species Notocelia uddmanniana. The sequence goes on from LR991065.1 coordinate 13,434,914, forward strand.
CGACTTCAATAGAAGGAAGGAGGTACTCAGTTCGTCTGTATGTTTGCTGGTTCTTTTTTTTATGTATGTATGTTCCCCGATAATAATCCGGAATGCCATAAGAATAATCAAATCATATATTGTAATCAAGATTGTAATGCATAATAGATAGATATTTAAGCCAATGTACGCCAATCGGCAAAACATAGTGAAACATAAAAAACTGAAGATCTCTGTTTCTATACAGCCGTCACCTATGTTTTACAAATAAAACACTTTGCCTTTGCATTTGATAACTCTTGACCACGTTGGCCGATTTTGATAATTGGTCCTATATAAATTTGGGGAAGGTCTGATGATGGTATCTAGGAGGAATCGAGGGAACTCGTCGAATTTTATAGGCACGCATTTGCCGATTTCGGTAATTTATTTAGGTAACCAAGCATTTGGCTCACTGAAACCACAAATTGTGGCATATCAAGTACAAAATTGGAGTCGGTTTTTTTTTGTATAAATTATTAATATAACGAAAACGGCTCAGTCACATCTTTAAAATACATATTGCTTGATATGTTCGCATCAAGAAAGTAAGTAAGTGGAAGAAGGGGTAGGCCAAGGAAAAGATTAGGGCGATAGAGAGGTATGAAAGAAGAAAACATGCTTTGCCGACCCCAAGTAAATGGGAAAAGGGCACGCGAATGATGATGTTCGTATCAATCTGCGAGAATTCTATTCCAATAGAAAACACCGCGCGGTTGCCTGAACTCTGAACCCTTGGAACAATTTCATGTAATTAATAAGGAACCGCGCGGGAATCGCATTTCCGCGAGTCTGAATACGGGCTTAATCATGAGTGTCGGCATATTCGATCTTAACGACGGGATAGTGCACCGTTTTCATTACACTATTGTAATATTTCCTTTGTGATATTATTATAGTAGAGCCTCATGTAATTGGTGTTTTATTATTTTCAGACTGGAAGAAAGTACTCTGTATTCGGCTTCAGTGGAACTGTCATGTCTCTTCTATTCTGTGGCTCCATCGATAGCTTCAGCCAAGTATTGGTGCAGATAACCTGTCTGGGGATTCTACGGACTATCATGGTTGCATTGCTGCTCTCCTTTCACAAAATAGTTTGGGATAATTTAAAAGAGAAAAAGGATACTCCAAAAGACAAATAGGATATCACAATTTAAAACTATGCACTTACTAATATAATATGGGATATTAAGTGATGGAATTGTAATTAATCAAAAAGATTATAAACATGTGACATTCCTTTTTGCATTCTTGTATCGCTAATCAGTGGCCTTGAGGTAAAAGCTATTTATTAATATTTTTGATAAAATATTAATGTTTCACATATGTATTAGTGTTTAGACTTATATATGCTGTTTAAGAGTTTTAAAGCATTTAATTATAACTTTTTTATAATACATAGTATATTTTCAAGTTATAAATATTACAATTTTCATTAAGTTTTGTCTACTGTTATACCAAATTAAATCAGTATTTTTAAGGTCTACATGAGTTTTGTTGATATTGTAATCTGAATCCGCGACCCACATATCCTTCGTCAGACCTGAACCAAACCACTATGGGGCCTGCACCATTATCTGAAACATTCAAGAGTCATGAGAAGTAAAAGTAAAGATTTTATTCGGACGGAAAATGTTTTTTTTTTACTCTGGATAGGTTTGCGCTTGACCACAATTCACCTGATGGTAAGCGATATTGTGGTCTAGGTGTGACGCGCTTACCTAGTAAAAACCGGTTCACTCTCGTCTTGAAGCCCGAAGGTTGTAGTTTCGCTTTGGTAAGGCATCTTGCATTTCTAAGGGATTGTTTTAAGACCTGTGGTTCAAAAAATTTGTTTTGACCTCGTAATATGCGTGTGCCAAATAGCTAAAATGTACACTATCGACAAAAAGTTTAGGACCAAACACAATTTTTAGTTTAATTTTCATAAATTATTACGCAAACCAAACAAGGCAAAAATATTGCAATGGGCTATTTCTCACAAGGATTGGACTTTTGCAAACTGGTTGAGAGTACTACGGACAGATGAATCAAAATTGAGTGGATAATCAATCAATGTTGATTATTTGCATATTTTGTGTTTGGTCTTAAACTTTCTGACGGTAGTGTCTTGCTGTTTTCTGTGCAAGCAGGACGCGTCCCATCCCTTCTCATCGCGTTCATACCTAGGTAACTTGGGTGACCTGAGTAACCGGCGGCAAGCGCCTGCCACTCGCTACCCTCCTGCTATGTCATGTCGTCGTTTCTGCATCCTTGTCCCATCACAGGCACTGCACTAATTAAGCGGGCGATCTATAGTATGTCTTTAGTTGGAAGCAGTGGGCCGTGCGTGGGTTCTTGAGTGGCGACACCGAAGACGAAGCGTGGAAAGGCCCACAGCAAGGTGGATCGACGGTCTGGTCAAGATCGCGGGAAGCCGTTGGATGCGCGCAGCGCAAGACCGGTCATAGTCGAGATCCTTGGGGGAGGCCTTTGTCCAGCAGTGGTGATGATGATGATGAGTGGGTCACATGCCTTTAAATTGAGCGATTTACATATTTAATTCGTACCTGTAATAGGTGCGTCAAGTGCAAAGTCCTGTAGAACGGAGCCGTCATTGAACCGATCGCCGCAGAGTCTAGCCGCGGACATCAATAGCCAGTCGCTGGGACAGTTAAATATCTCCACGCCGGCCTGGCCCGGCGGAATCACTGGTAAGCCATCTGTGAACAGTAAAGGGTAAATAGTAAGAGGGGTGGCCAGGTACGGTCACCTCTATAAACATGTACAGTTTTGTAACTTATCGTCTGGGCAATAAATAATGCTGGAACTGGTAGGTACACATATTTAAATTAAACCGCACAGGCAGCGTGGCAGCTGCCTCTAGAACTAAACGTTTGATCGTGTGTGTTTGTTTGCGATTTAGGATAATATCATAATTTCTACTGAACACATTGCCATCTTAATTCTCACAAATAAAACAAAACATTATAAACTTTCTAGCAAAAATGAGATCCAATTTTAGTTCTTAGATACCTACCTGAATCGTAGTTGACAATCTGCATAACACCAGCGTTAGTGTATGTGATGCTGCAAGACCCAGCTGCACGTTCTATGCACATAGCGTAATTAAGGTTGTTCTGTAATCAATACAATGTCAAAACATTGACAGCTCAAAAGCTGTCGATGATGAACTTTAACGTCACAATAATAAGAGCCAGCTTTGATAAATGAATCTTTCCCAGAAAACAACTAACCATGGAACGAGAACACAAGTCATTTCTGAAATCGGATAGGGTACTTAAAAGAAAATTAACATTAGGCGACGATTTTTTACACAAATCGATCTAGTCCCATGGTAAGCGCAATAAGGTTTGTGTTATGGGTCCCAGATGACGATATATTTAATAAAATAAATATATGCTTAAATACATAGAACACATCCATGTCTCAGGAACAAATACTTTTTCTCACTACAAAAACAAATGCCTTTACCGGGATTCGAACCCGGGACCTCTTAGCTTGGTGGGCAATGTCACTACCAACTCTTGTTATAAGCAGGTTGACAAAATATACGTTAGATCGTACACCCCGATAATACAATACGAGTAGGATTCAAAATTGCCCAGTCTTTTAGGTAACTTGCCCTTACCAAATAAGAAGGTGCTTTAGCTATCGACGTATCGGACGTGTCGCGATAGTTGAATGATTCTAAGTATCCGTTGGTTCCTTTGAAATACTGGAGACATCCCGTTGGGGCTGCTAGGTCATCGCCAGCCGTCAACTGTGATACCTGTAAGAAATTAGGTACTACATATTATTTTTTCTGTGACATAATGTAACGCACACTGTTTAGCCGCCTTGGGCCCAGGGGGGTGCTACCGCGAACCGAAAACGAACGAAATTCGTCTATCTCCGTCTTTGTCGCACTTGAGTATTCGAGCGGGAGATACCCGAACTTCGTTCGTTTTCGTTTCGCGGTAGCAGCTCTGGTTATTGGACGTAGATTTTAAATTTCGTTTATGTGTAACGTAAATTAGTTGTAGGTAGAGGTCGGTAGAAGTAAAATTTGAATATAGCCCTCGGGCGTCAAATGCACGCTAAAATAATTTTCCCCTCACTAGCTCGGAAAGCCGTCTTTTATCCTTTGAAACAAGCGGGTAAAAACGCATTTTATCCACAAGTGGGGAAAGTAATTTGACCTTGGAGCGTGTTTGAGTAGCTTTTGACAGTTAACAAAACGTAAAACGCTCCTAATAATGGTTCGTTTGATATCAATTATCATTAAATAAATTATTTGAGAATTGTATAAAAAATACCAAATTTAGCTTTATAGTTAAGTCGTAAACCTTAAATTTTTTTATAATGATATTGAGTATAATTGTAAGCGCACAAGTTGAGTCGATGCAATTTCATAACGCAGAACGTCAGAAATGTCATCATTGTCAATGTCAACTAAAATATACACAACTTGTCATTGTCACCGACTCCGACTCACGTAAATATTATACACAACTTCCAGAGTTTTTTGTTATAATATCGTAAAAATATCAGTGATTCCAGTAATGAAAATCATGCCTGTGGAACTGTGTTTTTTTGCATGTTGCACTTTCCTCGCTATAGTGAGGAGAAAAGTTTTGTGTTACACACGGGTGCAAAGTTGTATTTTACTTCTCGTGTGTTAAAACACTCGCTACGCTCAGGATTCTAATTTTTCAACTATAGAATCCTTTCGCTAGCTCGTGTTTCAATTCCACACTCGCGGGTAAAATACAACTTTGCACCCTTGTATAACAAATAACTATAGTTTTGATTATTACTTCGTACCTACCCTTAATCATTTGTTTGGTATAGTTATGGTTATAAATAATTAATTAATATATAACTATTAAATAATTATAAACCTATTGACATGCAAATGAGGAATCATATATAAATTATACATTATAACGCCTTCATTTTGAAGGCCTTGTAGGCCAGTCAAGTAAAGCAATCATTCTTTTTCGACCCTATTGTGTAAATGACAATACACGGCAGTACAAGGAGAAGTCTTGTTAGTGTCGGTTTTTATTGTTGATAAATAAATTAGAAACACCCAGTAAGTTACACACAACTGGGTGGGGCTTGTTCCGTACCTTAATAGCAAACAATCGACTGTCAGACGAAGCGGTCTGGATTGACAAGATGATAGGTCCATCTACGTCGCCAACCTCGACGTAAACTGAAAAAGGCGATTTGTTTATAGTATGAGTACCTATACATTCATTCATGAAAATGCACCGGTGCTGGTGATGTGACTAGCTCCACCACCATCATACCAACCAAAGGACGTCCACTGCTGGACATAGGCCTCCCCCAAATTCAAGGGGGTATATGCCATAATCGCCACTCTTGGCATGTGGGTTGGCGATCGCAGTATCTCCACCGCACTTCAGGGATGGTGGTACCCGTCCCCCGGTGGTCTTGGTCGTAGGTTTAGGACATACCCGGGCCCGGGTCCGTGACTAGCTCAGGCCGTACGTAATGCATATGTGAAGAATACACATACGAGTATAAGCTCGAAACACACAGAGCGGGCGCGGCGCGATGCGGGGCAGAGGTGGTTTTGCATGTTTGATCTTTCTGAAACTTCAATCTGTCGATTACTGTTTCATATGCACACACGCCGCTTCCGCTCTACCGTGCTACCGAACACCGCGCGGTTTTTTGGCGCGACGTCCTCCTAACCTAACTTGCTTTACCGCAAAACCGCCTCCGCCGCGCTCTGTGCGTTTCAAGCTATAGTAGCTCATCATTAAAACCACTTTATACCTAAACACAACCCGTTGCACACATTCTGCAATGAAATAGGGCTTTCTTCCTCGTCGAAGACTCATACAAAACTGAAGGTCGTGACCTTCATAAGTCACTGCAGCGCAGTGGCGTCCAAATTGGCCGACCATCTTCCTTACTTAACCCTTTGAACGTCAAGAGCCTATAAAGTGGTCGTGTGTCGTCGTGCCCACCACGCCAACAACCACTAAAAAGGTCGGAGTGAAGGTGTACCTACCTACATTGGTCTTGGCGTCTGAGTGATCATTTCATTCAAATATGATGGCGTTCAAAGGGTTAAGTAGGTACCCTTGTAGTTTCTACTACGTAATAAACGAGTATGAACTCGTACACTTAAGAGAAATACCGTGTAGGCCGGTGTTCACGCCGCACAGAATGGGCACCAGACTGTTCACGTTCTGTCCAGACACTACGAACTGGTCCTGTTCACACGATCCCGCTGTTGGGGGTAACAGCTGTAACATCAAAATTACCTAGTGTAGTGAAAAACCTGGTCTTGCACAGACCACTCAAAATTGCCATGATGCCATGAAACTTAATATGTCGCAAGGTGCAGCTTTTCTCTCTTATCTGTACCGATACATTATCCTTAATCCTAATCTAAATCTACCCTCGTTCATGACTGGTATGTACAGCGCGAAAAACAATATTTAACGTCTATTTGATGAACTCTTGTGGAAAGGATAGGGATAAGTTGTATACCTCCTGCGTTTTGCGGACGGGACAGTGATAGTAGCTCCTATCCCAACCCAAAAACCCGAGTGGGATGAGGCTGTGCTAAATCTGAATGTCAGAATCATCCTTAATAATATGGCCAGAATGTGATAAAAGGTTGTTAGGAGTTTAATATTAAACTGTACGGAATTGTCACCTCAAAATTGAGGAAATCCAGTCGAATCTGCTTGATGTCTACAGATGCCATGTTAACTGTTAGAGCACAGGACAATCTCTCGGAGCTGGAGTCGGGGAAACCGGGGTTTACGAACCAGCCCGAAGTCGTTGCGATGGTTTCGTCACATGATGACTGAACTGAAATTTGATCATCATCGTCAGCCTAATAGACACGATCCACTGGCGTTGATGGGTTTACCGACCGACCTTCTTTCATGAATGAGACGGAATGAATGAACGTACTTATATAACGATCTTTAACTATAGGTAGGTAGTATTAGCTAAGGCTAATAATATGTAGGTAAATGGTACTCACTCACGCAACAGGTCCCGTAACCATCAGCACAGGTTCCCATCGCCTGCCCTCCTGTATTCACACAGTTATATTCATGTAGACACGTGCCTTCCAAACCAGTGCTCGACGTACACGCCACATGATCAAACTCCACAACTTCAAACACTTCCAGAAACCTCGTCTTTTCGTTTCCAAGTTGTTTCTTCAGCCTTGGCCGTAATGCTGGACACCTTTTGCGGATCACTTTTCTCTTGTGTTGAGTGACTTTATATAAGTTTATAGTATTGTTGTAGGTTCTTGACGGTTTATATGTTGTGTTCTTATCGGTTGTGAGATCAATATTGTTAAGTTGGGACCAAACTTCACTGTCCTTACTTTCCTTCGTCGTGTTAGCATAGGAGTCGGGTGGAGGTATTCTTTCGTCAATACCATTACTGTTTTTTGATATACCTCTCCACTCATCTATTATCGTCCGGTTGAATATAAATGAAGGCATATATCGGTGCTCTGCATCCTGAATGTAATTGCTCCTAAATATATTTTCTATTTGCTCCGGAACTGGATGTGACCGGTTTTCAATTATCGTCGCTGAATACCATATTTCTCCATCAATAGTTGTTATTATGCAAATAAATAGAACCAGCTGGTTGCTTTGGTGACTCATTTGTTTATAAATTGGCTCTGCCTGTGTTACGAGTAAATGAAGACACAGGTATGGTAAAGAGTGCAAGTCCAACTGCAGTGCAGACGATGCACTTGAAATACTCCGTGGGGACGCCATGACGGATGTAGATAATTAAATGTTTAGAAAACGCTCCGGTTCGCATATTCGTTCCACATATCCATTGACCGAATACAAATACCTGTCATTTAGTCTACGCTAGTAGCAATTCATGTCAATCAAGACAACCAATAGGTATCTTAAATTAGTCCAGGTGAGTGGGCAATTAAAGGTCAGTAGCAGTTTTAGAAACATGCGTTAACGACAGAAATAGGTGCCCTACCCTCATAATCACCACACTTACTAACTCGCTTCAATCGAACCAGTATATAGGGGTTTTATCATCTATCTATCTATCTATCTATCTATATATATATTACGCGAAGCCGATCTTTATAATGCCCATCAGATCTACAGTTATGGACCGATTTTGATAAATTATATACCATAGAATTCGTCCCATCCTGCAGATGTGCAATAAGGTCTTAGTTTTTTATATTTTTGTCCTGGAAAATTAATAAAATGATATTTACGAAAAATCCTGGATGCCCCGACAAATATAAGCCCCAAAATAGTGTTCGATGACGCCACATACAAGCGAGGGGTCAGCTTACCTTGGTAGAATTGTACGAGGTGTCAAGATTTGCTTGGTTAACACGTGACCTCCACGTGACTTAGGAACTGGCTATGGTATGATTCCGGATGACATAAAATTAAATATGACGTATAATTAACTAAAATGTTCCTGTAAGAAATATCTGGTACAGCATTACAATATAAAACTTTTGAGTCGAGAAATACTCAATATTATTAACAATAAACGAAAGTAAAATTACTAATTTCTTTACAAGACAATACATAATATTCGGTCTAAGTATTTACAGTTTACATAAATGACAGGCGTATTGTGCAAACCTTTTTTTTGTTGTGCTCTAATTATGTCAATATTAAATTGTCATGGTTTATACTTCAAAGAAGTTGATATACAAACCAATGACGTTTCAAATATACGTTCCATATATCTTGACTGATATTGATATCTGCCAAAACAATGACAAACCAAATTAAACTTTACGTTGTGAGTTACAGAACTGTTTCTGAGTTAATCATAGATAAGCTGCAAAACATTTTGAAAGAGAAGAGGCTAGCTTTGTCTAAGTGTGTCTCTCTTCCACCTATTGCCATACCAGTAGGGTGATCATAAGCAAAGAAGTTCAATCAGTAGACGTTATTTATTGGTGGATTCAGATCAAACCGACGAGAAAACAATGTTGCACTAATTAACCTTTACGACGCCAATAACGTATTCGACGTATATGCGCACCATTGATTCGACAAAACGACGAATATATCCGTCATGGTGACGGCGTCCAATGCGATATCAACCTAGATGCATTTCTATTGATAGTGCGCTTAAAAGGTTAAATACTTTAACAAAATTAAGACGTCAGAAAAATAATTAAACCCTTTAATTGTCGACAACATGGGAGTTATAACATACGTTGTCAAAATCACCTTCGTTCGTTAGTTGACGTGTAAGTGTCACTGCCGTTCATAAAGTATAGCGTTCAAGGGTTTAATTTGCTATTCATCAATGTTTGAGGATGAGGATGTCAAACGCAAAGTTGAACCTATAGAAATGCATGTAGGTTGATATCTCATTAGAGGTACGTTGTTAGCGTCGAAAAAGTTAATAATACTCGAAAAGTTAGAGGACATGTATATATCTCTTTGTTACGTTTTAGTAAACATGTCCAAAATAAGGGGGATAATGGTCACGTTAAACTGTCACGTTCTAAAAGGGCGTAGGTACATTGAAAGGATGAATAAGATTACCACTATTGGTAACATGTTCAATTAAAAGTTAAAATTATACTGTATCAGTGTCACCTGCAATAGTGACAGTGCCGGTTTTCAGGGGGTCTACCCGAAACACCCGAAGATCGAAGTTCATTATATTTCCTTCTCTATCACACCAATAAGCAAGTGTTATAGAAATAGATATAACGAAAGATTTTAACCCAGTTACTTCACTTGACAGAATAGACCTCACAACTGCCATGCCAAAACCACACGATGGGCCATGATGGGCCACGTACAAGACGCAGTTATGCGGTGGAACGAGATGCAAATATGTTTTTTTTATGATTGACTGACTGGCGATTGGCCTTAGTCTCACCTGATGGAAAGCGACGGCCTTTAATGCATAACTGCGACCTATAATGGCCCATAATGGTCCATTGCGTGGTTCCGGCATCAAATGTTAATACCAATATTGCCAATGTCGCATGCATTGTTCTTTTCTAGATTAGATAGAATAGGTTATGAGGATACTTAGAGTATTTCTAAAGAGTCCTATACGAGTACGAGTTCCACCAAGGGGGACGGAAAAGCTCTTACCCACCTAAATTGAGAATTTGTCTTAAACGGATGGCGCCTTATTATAAACACCTTCTTTAATTTGGGCGGGTATGACGTGGACATGATAATGAGCCAAATAAAAAAGTGGAACTATGACAAAGACTACAAATGATGTATCTCTCTCTGTCGCTCTTATTGCATTTAGTACATGATCTCGGTAGTGGTATTATTATTTGAAAATTTCTCAGGGGTACTCTAAGGGAGGGTAGGATAGGAGTCATATCACAGAACATTCTTAATTGCGGAACTATGACAAAGAGAACAAATGATATATCCCTCACAGTCGCTCTTATTAAATTTAGTAAGTATATGATCTGATCATATCGCTCGCTAACGGTATTTTTATTAGACGTCTTCTTTGGGGTACTCTGAGTTTGCGTACCTTATTAGAGCCTTATTTAGACAAGAGACGCCATCAGCGCACATTACCGAACAAAATATTTATCAGAGGTTGTCTCAGGATTTCCGGGCAAACATAAAGTTTTTCTGGAAAGCCATTCGACTAGCCAGAGGTAAAACTCAGACCTCAGAGCTAACCTCGATTAGAGACCAGCATGGAAGTTTATTGAATGATGAGGAATGCATATTAGGGAGATGGAAGGAATATTTTGAAGGTTTGTTTGAGAGAGAAGAGGAAAATACGTCAGGAGTGAATGATAATGCACTGCCACATGAGGAGTGTAGTATTAGTATGGATGAAATTGTAAAAGCTTTGAAAGGAATGAAACCAGGAAAGGCAGCGGGGTATGATAGAATTTCAGTCGAGATGCTGAAGGCTGGGCAAGGCGTCGTAGCAAGTCAGTTGTATCGCCTTTTCAACTTATGTTTTAATACCGGCATAGTTCCAAAAGATTGGTGCAAGGCGGTCATCGTGCCACTGTACAAGGGAAAGGGCTCACAACTTGACTGCAAGAACTACAGGGGCATTAGCTTACTCAGCATCGTTGGCAAATTATATGCGAAAGTGTTGATTGAAAGGGTAATGCAAGAAACCGATGAGAAAATATGGGATGTACAAGCGGGATTTAGGAAAGGTATGGGATGTACGGATCAGGTATTCTCTTTACGATGCATAGCCGAAAAATATTTGGCCCAAGGTCAAAAGGTCTATTGCGCGTTCGTGGATTTGGAGAAGGCCTATGACAGAGTGGTGAGGAATGAACTTTGGTCGGTACTGTCCGGATATGGAGTGAGCGACCATCTCATTCAAGCTCTGAAATCTCTCTACGAGGATTCCTCTGCTTGCGTGAGAGTAAACGGGTCCTACACTGAATGGTTTAGCATCGAAAAGGGTGTTAGACAGGGATGTGTAGCGTCACCGTGGCTGTTTAATCTATTTCTGGACAGTTGTTTGCAAGATTTGAAAGACGATGAATGTGGGTTGGAAATGAATGGGTTGCTTATCAAATGTCTACTCTACGCCGATGACCAGGTTTTATTAGCGTCATCGGCTGAGAAGCTACAGAAGATGGTAACTAGCATGCACAGATTATTTGCGAGAAAAGGAATGAAAATGAATGTAAGCAAGACGAAAGTGATGGTATTTGAAAGAGATGAGTGTATGACAGTTTGTGAAATTGCTGTAGATGGAGAGAGGTTGGAGCAAGTGGATGGGTTTGTGTATTTGGGGACTTTGTTCACGAGAGACGGTAAGCATGAAGGAGATATTGAAAGGAGAGTGATAGCTGGGAATCGAGTGAATGGGGCACTTCACGCCTTTATGAGTAGCCAGAAAGTGTCAGAAAAGGCGCGGCTGGCCGTGCATAGAGGAGTGTTGGTGCCGACACTAATGTATGGTAGTGAAAGTTGGGTGTGGCAGAAGAAACATCAGAGTCGAGTGAATGCAGTGGAAATGAGAGCGCTGAGAAGTATGTGTAGCGTTACTTTGAGAGATAGAGTGAGAAACACCGTTATAAGACGGAGGTGTGGAGTGAATGAAGATATAGTGACGAAAATTGAGAAAGGTATGCTAAGATGGTTTGGACATGTAGAGAGGATGGATGAAAGAAGATTGACAAAACGAGTGTATGAAGGAAGAGTGGATGGAAAAGTTGGAAGGGGAAGACCTCGGCGAACGTACTCCGACCAAATCGGAGACATTCTGCAGAAAGGCCAGGTCAGGAGTACCCTAAATCGGCGCGCATGCATGAAGAATGTTATGAAAGTTCATGAAGCGAAAGTTGTATGTCAGGATCGTAGCAAGTGGAAATCCGTGATCTCTGCCTACCCCTATGGGAAACAGGCGTGATTATATGTATGTATGTATGTATGTATATTTTGTAAATTGGGGGAGGTAACACACACATAAAAAACCACACATACAAAATATTTTCCTATTACTACGCACCATTACACTGAAACAATCAACGCACACACATTCAAAACACTAAAATTATCTGATTATTATCAGATGGCCAAATTGACTGAAGTTGCTAAGATGCATATTATTCATAGAAATTCTCATAGTTAGTAGGTAGATTTTATTAATTGAAATAAGGCTGACATTTACTGTAAATTTGACGACTAGCCGTGATGATCAAGCACGAATGTTTTTAAATCGACTTTGTAATCGACCTTCCGAATACGCATATTGTATCCCGTGGCTTCGCTTGCATTCTTCATAGTACGTCGACGCGGCGAAGCCGCGCGGGTAACTAGTTTTCATAATAACGTAAACAAGGATTGCGTGAAATAACAGATCTCTTTTATTCTCCGCATTCTTTTTTAGACAATTAACGACGGTAGCAAACAAGCTTTCCTTCCCCTTGCCTGATGGTAAGCGAACACAGTAACAGTAGCCTATGGACTCTTGACTCCAGAAGAATCATTAATTACCGACCCTTTATTGACTTGATTTGAGGATCCGTTGTGTAGACAGTCCATGATCTCCGGGGCTCTCTTATGCCCACGGGGGTCGAGCTGTAAAGAACAATGGAAATGAGTCCTAACGTCTGACCTCTCCTGTTACACATTATCTTTCGGAATTCAGCAGCCCAAACAACCTCATTAAAAGTAAGTGTAACATAACATAGCCCTGAACTATTGACCATTTGATTGACGACCATTGAGATATGACTTTTTTTTCAAATGTGTATGAACAGAATCGGACCACCATGAGGGTTCCTTTGTGAACGTTTTGGTACGAAACTCTAAAAAAGAAGTGTTTCCGCCCGGGATCGAACCGGGGGCCTTCTGCGTGTTAGGCAGATGTGATAACCGCTACACCACGGAAACTTGATACTTGCTGGTGAAATTATGCATTATCTGTTATACGAGTATAATAAATATGTTAATGAGACTCACTATACAGGCTTAAATGGTCAACTTGTGAGTGATAAAATTATAAAACCTAGATATTATGGCTATCCAGAAATAGCAATTAGTGATAACGATATTGATTGGAGCGCACACGGAGCGTATTTCGTGTGACTCTAATCCTTCGAACCATACGACATAGAATAACCAAATATACCATCGTGATAGACGCTAATGTAGCGTTGATTAAAAAAAAACAAATCGAAAATCAGACGTAGCACGGAGGAATACCTACTCACCGAACTAGACTGAAAGTACGGTCAACCAAATTGATTTATGGGCCACTTCGTGCCTTGTTACAGTGAAAATTAATATCACAGCTGCTAGAGATCTCATATTATTGTCACTATGATAAGGTACGAAGTGGCCCAAAAATCAAATTTGTTGACTCCACACAATAGCTTTACGTTGGGAGCACCCTGCTTTCGGACACAAGTGTTACATTTATAGGGGAGTTAAAAATTCCATATTCGCGAAGAGTACCTACCTAATTAGTTTGCGAATCTCGGGGTCTAACTATGCTGGACTCAGAGAGGTGAGTCGGAACAAATTGTCAACCGCATAGCGTACAACAGCTGCGTGTCATTTTACTGTCTTGGCAGCATACATGTGGTTTAATGTGGTGACGGGTTTAGGTCACATACTCGAACTGGCTCTAGGTATAATAATGCAATAATAACGCTCGAGAACAAGGCGGCCGCGCCTAAATGCCAATTAAACACGTGCGATGAGAGACAAGCGCACTCGAATACAAAACATGTTTCCAATGGGCATGTTAACATGACTGTGTTCGAAATGGGCTCATGCTTGTTTTTGAATCAAAATTACAACTATTACAAGCTCACCATTTGTTAGTGGCAAACAACCATTTGGATTGTCTAATGGAATAAATAAAAGCCTAATAATAGGAGGAGAGTGAAAGCGTGCTACCGACCTGTTATTGATTTGAGGATTCGTCGTGGCCTAATAAGAAAGTATTTGGAGCTGCCATTTGAGATTTTGAAGCTTTATCACCATGGATGCGCGCTTAGCTTAAGTATATAAGTTAAATTTAAATATAGTTTAATAATGTTAATAACTACATTTTTGTCGACTGTAAAGCGTTCATGAATTTCATTATCCCATCAAAAACATAAATATGAAAATGGGAGGCAAGTTCAATATTAAGAATATGCGATGCTTGGTTCTCGTCTTCACTGACAAAAGAATTGAGATCTACATGGGTGCCAAGTTCCGTAGATTCTCTAAAATGGTGCCAAGTCCGGCACTACATGATCTGAGGGCACTACATTGTTTACAGTAAAACTAATTTACTGCGGCTTAGTGCCTTTTGAGCTTTAACTTAGCAGTTTTCTTAAATATCCAACAGCTTTTATGGTATTATAACATTCTGCATAGAAAACTGCCAAGTTAAGGCTCAAAACTTGGCACTATTTTAGAGACTGACTAGTAATCAGAACCTAACCTACTTCCAGATGACCTAGAAAGCTGAAATTTGGCATGCAGCTTCGTAATTATGAGTATACACCAGAAAAAATCAGAAAACAGTGATTTTATTATTAGTTTTATTATTATTATTATTGATGCTTGTTACCTCAGAACTCCGTCATTTATTAACCGATTTGGAAAATTCTTTTTTTTGTTTGAAACGGTATATTTCCGGGGTGGTCCCATTGTCATCGGGTCAGAATCTGATCATAGGGTCCTGGAGAAATCGAGGGAACTCTTCAAATATTTTAGGTGCACCTATAGTGGTTTGGGTATTTTGTATAGTAACTCGTGCATTCGCTCTGGGAAAGCACCATTGGATGAAGTTTGACAAAAAGTAATGATATCCCATCAAAAACATAAATGTGAAAATGGCAGCCAAGTTCACCGACAAAAGAATTGAGATCTAAATGGGCGCCAAGTTCCGTAGATTAGCTGAAAAGTTGCCAAGCTTGGCACTAGATTGTTTACAGTAAAACTAATTTACTGCGGCTTAATGCATTTTGAGCTTTAACTTGGCAGTTTTCTTAAATATCCACCAGCTTTTATGGTATTATAACATACTGCATAGAAAACTGCCAAGTTAAGGCTCAAAATGCATTAAGCCGCAGTAAATTAGTTTTACTGTAAACAATCTAGTGCCAAACTTGGCAACTTTTCAGATAATCTACGGAACTTGGCGCCCATTTAAATCTCAATTCTTTTATCGGTGAACTTGTCTGCCATTTTCACATTTATGTTTTTGATGGGATTTAATATTTCACCTCTCATTCTATTAAACCCATATTTATGAAATTTGGGGTTCTACTTGTTCTAAAGGATCTTAATACATGTACCAATTTTTTTTTATAGATTAGATAGATTTGGAGTTATTGGGGGGTCAAAAGTGGCTCCAAACGGTTCGTGTAATATATATATAACACACGCACGGCTGCTGTCCGCCAGTTCCTGGGGTGAACTTGGCTGGACACGCTGCCGCGTGTCTAGATAGTTATAGTCTAACTTTGTTGTCTCTTCGTTTCCTATCCTACGAGTATTACCTATCACATAGAAATTTGGCAGTGTGTGATACAGTTCTTTCAGATTTACAATCGAAATAATTTACTTACGAAATCACGAATAATTGCTACACATATAAAAAGGTGTTGTTGCCAACAATATCAAGATCTTAACGGTCATAAATTGCTCTAGATTCATAAAAATACATTGTAAAACGAGGACAAATACCTAATGCACAAACCTCACAACCCACGAGTAGGTTACTTGCAAGTTGCTCTCATAAATAGCTGATAACAGATTACATAAATGCACTGTGCCGACATAAAAAAAAACTTGATGGTCTTGCTCTACATTAGTATAATATTCCAACGGATAGATGTTACGCCTTTGAGAAATTTTCACGAATGAGTCGTTTGAATCAAACGTCCTCGCTAACGGCGTTGGCCTTGAAATACATTTCAAGTCGCTCACAGTATGAAACCCAACTGCCACTTTCGATATCGAACTCACGAATTTTGCCGATTGACATGTTGAATTTGTGACTTTTCACGCGTTCCACTCAATAACGTTATTATTTCCCGCTATAATTTATTTTCCATTCGTCGTCAATGTAGTATTTAGGAAATGAAACAGCGCAAGTACGTTAACACAGCTGATGCCTTATTGCAACTGAATCATTGCAATTAGTATGGAGTTCCGTCTCTTAAAACGTAGTGATTATATTCTCTTTGAACTGAATGGCGGTATATATACAATTAAGTGAGTACCCACATACTCGTACATCACAAAATCAAACTAAATCACACCGAAATACCCAAATGACAGGTTCCATTTTATCATGAGTCTCATGACTATTGGTAGACGTAACGTCATTTTTCTGAATTAGTTTGTGTCTTATGTCATGTCACTGCCTCCTGCCACAGGTTAAACAAAATAATATGACACATTTTTAGATGCATTCCTAAATAATATGTAGGTATTTCAAATAATTTTTGCAAAAAATCGGCAAGCTTAAAAAGTCACGAAAATTGCCCTTAAATCACAAGTCACGCACATGTCACAAAACAAGCCCAAAAGTCACGAAAAACGTGACAAATGTAACCATCTGGCAACGCTGCGTTTGATTGCCTTATGATTTATGAATCTTATGACTTATGATCGTCGTCTAGTTGGTAGGTACATAGCTAATATCGACTAACGCTACGGATTCACACTTTCCCAACAAAATCGTCTGCAGGCTGGCCGTTTCTATTGGTAGATAATTTAAATAAAGCTCTGTAAAGTGTCTGTGCTCTGTGAAGTGCATTCGAAAATAGTCCTTGAGGCGTGAACCTCTGTAGCGTTGTAATATAATTATCGCTTATGATCATAAGATTCATAAGGCAATCAAACGTATCATTCCTCAAAATTTCTCAATACAGTCGTATAACACGAGCCTGCCTGTGCCTATATAGAACCGTTTTTCCCCCGAAGGGTAAAAAACGGATATTTAGGTTTCTGCCGAAGCTTGAACCACAGATGAGATAACACCCTTGTAACTCAGCCCTTATTTACTGAATTCTCTGTCTAGTAGCGCCATCTTCCGCGCTACCAAAGTACTAACGGTCGCCCGATGCCAGCGCGTGGCGGCTTGCTCCTCAGTACCTAGTGTCGGCCAAAGAGAATATAATACTCCTTACGGAGAAGAGACGTAACTGCCTATATACTGTCATCCAAAGTAATTTGTATGTTTCTCGATATCTTTGATGTTCAACACTATAAAACTAACTGTCACTGTCACCAACTGTCACGATGACTGTTAGTGCTGTGGAGTTATCGATAGTATTGAATAGTAAATGCACTAGTGATGTGCATGTCATATCGATATTCGATAAAAATTACTTACGTAGGTATTGCGATTTACATTTTGCCTTTTTATGAATTAAGAATGATATATTTAAGTTAATACTTAATGCGAAAACAATAGATTTCAAGTTAAAGGAAAACATCGACTTGTTTTCAACTGTTGTTGTAAATAGTAAATAAAATACGTAAGCTTATACAATATTATTTATTATTTATTTACACACAAGGAGTTATAAAAAAACCCCTTTTACTTCCATTAAATCTTATTTACATTATCTTGTTATAAATTATACATAACAGGAACCCCTTTCAGGTGTAGGCCGCTTCCAAAGCTTGCTATTTTTCGCGGTCTAGAGCAATGCGTTGCCAGTTAGGTCCAGCAATTTTAAGAGAACAGTTTAGGAGAAATAACATCTCCTTGCCTGACTCCCTACTGCAACGGAATAGGTATCGAGTTCCAGTCCTGGAGTCGGACTGACATAGTGGCGTTCTCGTACAAACACTTCAGCACTTCGATATAGCGGTAGTCCACTTGACACCGTTGGAGAGATTGCAGTACAGCCCAGGTTTCAATCGAATCGAAAGCTTTCTCGTGGTCCACGAACGCTAAACAGAGGGGCAGGTTATACATTATATATTAAATACATAAAACACATCATCTCCGAAAATTTCTAACTATCATGGTTCATGAGATACAGCTGTGTGACAGACGGACAGAGAGACAGATAGATAGCGAAGTCTTAGTAATAGGGTCCCGTTTTACCCTTTGAGTATGGATCCCTAAAAACACCATGTACTCGAAAAATCATAAACCGCCTTCTGCTGCACTCTGGTCAAATTATATCTAATAATACAGCTATTTTACTATTTGTAGAGCGAAAGAGAGATCCATATAAAGGATCGGTCATTGTAGCACTCTTTGGGAGAGGCCTATGTCCAGCAATGGACATTCTTCGGCTGATATGATGATGACTTCATCACCTTTTATATTATGGCTGTTGGAGCTAGACAACAGCGGTACTCTTGGCACTGGTTCTTCAGTGTTGACACCATCCACACTGCCCAGCAGTGGACGTTCTTCGGCTGATATGATGATGACTTCATCACCTTTTATATTATGGCTGTCGGAGCTAGCCAACAGCGGTACTCCTGGCACTGGTTCTTTAGTGTTGACACGATCCACACTGCCAATGACTGCAACAAATCAAAAAAGATACTTCATTTTCATGGTGAGTTTGTGACATACAGAAATTTAAGTTTCTGTGCAAATTTTCATTTTTGGCACAAACTGTTCTTGCTGACTGTACTTTTGTTTTTATTAAATAATATATTTAAGTTTATACCGAGCTATGCTCCCCAGTTTGGAGGTTTATGGGAGGCCGGGGGTTAAGAGCGTCAAACACCACTTAGTCTATTGCTAGTTTATGTTATCCAGTCGCATAACCTTTAATGCTCTTGTTGCTTTTTGATATTTTTTTCTATTCTCTCTTTTATCTGCAATTAGTGCATGCACTTTTAACAGATGTGTTGCATGCTTCTCTCTTTACATATATGAATTTAATGCAATGCAACTGAAATATTTCTTTTTGTTTTGAAAACTACTGGTAGATGTGTATCTGTGATTAGGTTACGTTGTTGACTTACCGGAGCTCATCTTTGGGAAAATTTGCAAAGAATCCTCCCCTGAGGCTTTCCCTGACGCCACATACTTCACAGCGTCTATTTTTACGTCTATTACCGCCCATTATGAGTCACTTATCACTATTTCGAGTCTCTATCTCAGAAATATCACGTGTCCACGTCTCTAAAATAAAACAACACACACACAAAACAATACGAGTCCCTGTCTCCGAATACCACGAGCACACGCGAAATAAGCGGAGGAGCATATTTGCTCAACTCAACGCCACTAAAGTTTCAAAAGTCCAGTGAATAAAATAATAATCATTAATGGACGTCGGCATTTCAAGTGAGAAAAATATTTTTAACGTACGTATTTGACTTTGTCAAGTTTGTCACATTGACATGACAACCCATTATCCTGTAGGTTGGTATGACATGCGTTCGAGCGCCATACATTGAGTTTTTTATATAGGAGTTGAGACTGACTGGTGTCGGCAAGGCCGTCAGGCGTGGTTCAAGCTTCGGCAGAAACCTAAATATCCGTTTTTTACCCTTCGGGGGAAAAACGGTTCTATTTAGGTGTTCGTGCCTTCGCCTGAACCACAGATGAGACGTGTTTAAACTCTGCCGGCGCTGGCCTGGGCGTACTGTGATGTGATTACATGATTATGTAAGGTTTTTTTTTTTTTATGTAATAACGAAAGTTCACATTTCTTATAAGTAATAATTTGTCTTTAACAAAAACAGCTTTATATATATTAGCTAATTAAATAATGAATCTTATAACCAGTCTTTCTCAAATCAGTCTATGAAAGATAATGTAAGGTTTAATTATTAGGCATATCCTAATTTTTACCGGAATTAATCAACAGGAGAGAAACAATCGCTCAGGTTAATATTACAACCTGTTGTTGTCGTTGATCGAATATCCCTAAAATAGTGATTAAAGAAGGTATTTTTCGATCTCCAGTTTCCTCTCTTTAAAACCTCGTCTATATTCATATTCTTGTGTGTCCAATTATCCGTAGCTACACCAGCTCTTATACTTCCAGCTGGGGATGATATATGAGCCTCTTTGAATAAAGTTTTTATCCATCCCGCTATGACCGCACGCGATGCTTCCTTAACTACTCCCCGTGTGGTGATGAAGAGGGACTCTAACTGTCTTGCAGATCGGCGTTCTTGTGATAAAGATATAACTTGTTTAACCCAATGAATTATATTAAATCTTAAGGCTGGCATAGCCTTGATAGACCAGCCTGATTGTCTGTATGAAGTATTGTCTGTTTTGGACCCGTATTTTGGCCAAAAAGTCAGCTCGTCTTCTTTTTCTTCAAGATGTTCTGGTCGTATACTTAACAGTGTTAAATCGTGCACTCTCCTACCTGATGCCAGCAGCAATAGAGTACAGGTATGACGACTAACTGCGAACAAATTTTTGTCATCGAACGTATAGGACTCCATGAAGTTCAAGAGTTCATCCATTTTCCACGATAGGGGAGCCTTGCTTTTCGGTTTCTTCGAGAGGATTCCTTTAATTGTGTGAGCCACAATTGGGTGTGAGGCTAGGTGGGTACTCCTATGTGGATTAGTAAACGTGACTACTACCGATTTATGAACTAGAATGGTACTGGGTGCCAGTCTTACATCTTCCCACAAATAACAAAGAAACCGTGCTAGATCAGCAGGCTCTGGGTTGGTTATACTTATACCGTTTTGGGATGCCCATGCACACCACCTACGCCAAGCTGGTCGATATGTATTTAGAGTGGATTTTCTCCAGGAAGCTTGTAGAAGCGCTAATTGGGAATCATCCCAGTTTGACAGTTCGTTGGCCCAGCCCGTATTGTCCAAACCTGCAAATTGAGGTTGTTTATCCCCGGTGGAGGTAAGTTGGTTTCTAGATCTACAAGATGGTGAAAGAGGTCTGGGATTTTCCATGGATGTTTGGTTGCACGTTGTTTTAATACTGGTGTCCAAAATGCTTTGTGCCACTCCGGGGCTATTAGGAGGTAAAGTCCTGTCGACTGCTGAAGGTGATGGAGTACTCTTGGGATCAGAGCCGGAGGTGGAAATATCCAGCCTAGGCTGTAATTCCAATTTCGACTGAAAGCATCTGTGTACCGACTTCTCAGATCTGTCGCATCCTCTGATACGTAATTTGGTACAACTGCTGACCTCATCGATGCAAACAGGTCTATTTCTGGAGTGCCCAGGTGTTGAAAGATAAGTTTTGTTATTGAGGGTTTCAGGTGCCACTCTGGTAGATTTTTTGATCTCGACAGACTGTCCGCCAGGCCGTTGTATGGACCAGGGATGTAGCGAGCTGTTAGGTAGCAATTGTAATGATTGCACAAGTGAAGGATATCTAATGTTGTTTCTAGGAGCCTTCTTGATTTTGTGCCGCCTTGCTTGGTTATATACGCAGCTGCAGTTCGATTGTCTGTCTGCCATACAACCCCGACGTCTTTCAGGGATGGTCCTAGCCATTTGATGGTTTCGTAGAGTGCCCACAGCTCTTTTTGGTTGCAATGCCAACGTTGCTGGAGATTGTCCCAATGTCCCCATAGTTTTTGGTTGTTTGCTATTGCGCCCCATCCTGAGTCTGCTGCATCGGTGGTGATAAATATTGTCGGATTGGGATAATGTATGGGTGTACTGTTGTTTAGATTCTTTATCCACCATTCCAGTTCGGCCAGACTTGCATCTGACATCGGGTAGCATGTGCGACGATTTGACTTCGGAAGCCTGTTTGATTCTATTTGCAATTGACGACAATGTAACCTTCCTAATGGAACGGTGAAAGATGCAAAGTTCAGTTTTCCTAGTAGGACTTTGGCATTTATCCAACTCCAGCGTTTTCCTTTGATGAATTTTTCGGCCAATACTATAATTTGTTTCACTTTTGAGTCTGAAAGCAGTTTTCTGTTTAGGCGAGTGTCCCAGGTTATACCTAAATACTCTATCCGCTGAGTTGGTTCTAGTTGGGACTTCGTTTTGTTGACCGTCCAACCGAGTTCTTCCAATTTCTGAACTACAAATGTTGCTTGGTTTGCTAGCTTGTTCGGATCCGGGTGGCACACGAGGAAGTCGTCTAAGTAAACTATCATTTTTACGTCTGCTGTCTGTCTGAACCAATGTGCTAACCAGTTTGTCACCCTTGAAAAGGCATGTGGTGCACTTGACAGCCCGAACGGGAGACATGTCATCTCGTAGATTTTTCCTTCGTATGCCAGAGACAGGAATCTGCAATGCGTTGGTACTATCGGAACGTGATAGTAGGCTTGCGAAATGTCTATTTTTATCATGTAGTCGTTTGGACTCAAAACGGTTGGGATCCGGTAGTGGTTTAATAGCTTGAATTTTGGGGCATATACATACTGATTCAATCTTTTTAGATTGAAAATTGGTCTGTTTGTCCCATCGGTCTTTTTCCTGAGAAACATTGTTGAGAGGAACCCCGTTTGATGCTTGCTTTCGCGGATGGCACCGCTTTCTAACATCCTCTGGATTTCGTTCTTCATGTCTCTTGTGGAACGAATCCTGAATGGCTTTTGATGTTTTGACAGGTTTACCAACGGTGGCTTCTTTTGAAAGGGGATCATGTAACCTGATAGAATTTTCGAAACTGCCGATGGAGCTCCTAATTGGGACCACGTATTTAAATGGGATAGCAGTTGACCTGCCCTGAAGTCATTGTTTCTTGATGCCTTTCCACTTGTTTCTGCCTCCTGCACTTTTATTGCTCTTTCCACCATACGGCAAGTTTCTGTTGGTAGTGTTGGAGGATGATGGAAAGTATCTAGTGTCCGGCTTTGGTATTCCTCTAGTGTGTCCTCTTCGATCACTGTACTCAACTCTATGAGGGACTCTGTGGTCGCCCCTGGTTGACCGGTACGGTTTGACCGATTTTTTGAATGGAAAAAACTTGTGTATGCCTCCTTGGTCCTTTACAGTTTGAGACAGCTCGGGTTCTCGGAACAAATGCGACTCTGAAGGAGGTATGCTGTGAAGTACTTCGTGTAGCACTTTATTCTTTATTTTGTACGTGTGTCTTCTCTGTTGGATAATTTCTGCTCGACGACCGCAGACATATTGAAGGAGGTCATCCGAGCTCTTGCGAAATCTAGAATTATTGGCGAGGAATTCTTCTCCTACTTTTTGTTTTAATTTGTCTGGCAATTTGTCACACAGATCATCAAAAATCTGCCTTTGCTGTAGTAGGCCATTTGTGACGGCACCTAATGTAAGGTCAGCTTTCTCTAATATGGCCACAGAAGTCCACTTAGGTGTGATGCCCGCGAATTGGTTGTTAACTTTCAGAGCTGAAAATACCGGTGTGGCTTGAAATTGTTTTTGGACATCTTTATATTTTATATTGGTCCAGCCGTCAGTCCCTAGCCTTTGGCAATCCTTTCCCTGTTGCGCTAAGACTGGATCCGCCTTAGTAAACTTAATTTCTGATTCGATTGTATGGGGCTTAAAATTAAACGATGGCGAAGCATCAGTCAGGTGTCCAGCCCTTGATGTTCCAGTCTTGGCTAACTGCAGCTCTTTTAAACGCTGCTCAGCTTTCTGAATCACTTCCATGAGACTCTCTTCAGTGTCCTCCGCACATCCTGATTCCACTTCCTGTGTATCAAGGTACTCGCAACTAGATCCATGCAAGATCGGGGATCGTTCAGGAATTATCTCTGCATTCTCGTGGGTGCTGTCCGGGACAGACTCGTATGAATCATTTAATGCCGGACCTCTGTGCGTTGATTGTTTGAGCTCATCGAGTTTTCTGTTTTGTTCGCCCTGCATTTCTAAAAGTTTATTAAAGAGCTCCATCTGTTGTTGAAGAACAGAAACCATAAGGTGATCGCTACTACCTTGCTGAACTGTGCTCTTCTTCGCAGGAACAGGTGAGTCATCTCGTGACTCAAATTGGCGCTTTAAGCTTTTTGGGGCTAAATAAGTCTTTGCTGTCTCCCCTTCTCGTTTCTTAGAAGAAATTGTAGACCGAGGTGTACTACAGGTGCGCTGGCGCATATTTCTCTCATCAGTCAGTATTCTGGAGGTCATTTCTCGATTGGTCAGTTTGCTTTGGACTCTAAGCTCTCGTATATTATCCATGAAGGGCTTGTATGACGGGGCATGCAGTTTTTCCACGATACCGTGTGGTGAATATATTAGCGCCCTTCCCAATGGCTATGATAACAAGACCTTTCGAATGGCCCGATAAGCTCTTTCAGAAAGATCCTTAGCGTCAGGGTTGAAAGCTCGTACCAGGTCGGTGGTTGGTATGCCAAACCTGACCTTGCTATCCGTACTTGGGGATAATTCGTCTCCGAACAAATCTTTGAAAGTGAGTTCCAGAACTTTCCATTCATCCCAACCGGTGGGGTAGTTGCTTTGAATTGTGTTCACTATGGACGTGAAGACCTCTTTTTCGTCGTCGTCTTCTGGAATTTGTTGGGCTAAATCGCCCATTGTTTTCATTGCCATCATCTGCAACCAACGGATTAACTGTAATTAGAAATCCTTGCCATGAATCAGGTGTTGTCTCACTAGACGACAAGCGGATCATAAGTAATATGTATTAACATCTAACCGTTGTGAGACGACTTTTGGTAGTCGTCTTGTAAGGCGACAGTGTAGCCGTTGGCTAAAGAGGCGACATAGCAGTCGTCGGCCAAAGAGGCGACAGTATTGACGTCGGCCAGTGAGGCGACAGGACGAGCGTCGACTGACGAGGCGACTGCATGCGTGTCGGCCAACGAGCCGACGGTCGTCGTCTGATGAGACGACGTTTGATATGTACCCACAAGTACAGTTATTTGACGGTGCCTATGGAAGGTCACTGCGTCTCGTCGCTGGGCCAAGGGCACCGAGCGGAATTATTTAATGTCGCTCAATCGAAAATATAATAAGGTACTTACCAAGGGTATGAATTTCACTGTTCACAAAATACCCTTGCGCACGTGTTGATCGGCTGAGTTACAAAAGCGTACTGAGGAGCAAGCAGCCACGCGCTGGCATCGGGCGACCGTTAGTACTTTGGTAGCGCGGAAGATGGCGCTACTAGACAGAGAATTCAGTAAATAAGGGCTGAGTTACAAGGGTGTTATCTCATCTGTGGTTCAAGCGAAGGCACGAACACCTAAATAGTCCGATTTGTGTAAGTTTGCCCCTAATCTTTATCATAAAAACAAAACAACACAAAATGTATTTTTTTCTTCTGAAAATTGTCGCTTGATCAGAGAAGCCATGTCACGTCACGATATCTTTAGCGTTGTCCCGGTTGCATCCTAAAGGAGCCAGGGATCCGTAAGTTACCAGATTTGCATTGCAAGTGACCTTGCGTTGCGGCTTTCGTCCGTTTACTTCCAGACAGCCATGCAGTGTGCCTGTCAGTCGCTATCGTGGTATCGAAAAACCGTCCAAGCGCGTGCCGGGCCACGCGCAATGTAATAGGGTTCCGTAGTTGCACCCATTACATTATGCGGACTTAAAGTTCACAAACTTATATTTACTATGTGTTTGAGCATTAAATCACTCCGCATCCGCTTATAAAAAGAGATGCGGTGTCCACAGCACAGCACAGCGCAGCACAGTGGTTTTGACAACCAGTGTAAAATAGACCTCCGATTGGGCGTTGTTATTTCGATTCCTGTCTCAGAGGCGTCTTTACCTATGGTGGCTATGGTCAGGGGCCTTTCAGCTCGAAGTACGATTTTTTCTATGGAAATGTTAGTTTAACTTGTTTGCACCAGATGTCACTGGGTGCTATCTCTATCGCACTTGCATATTGAAGTGACAGAGATGCAGCGTTCGTGCGGTTAGTTTTTACTAAATACACAACGGCGCTACGATCTATGTGGAGTATTTCACTGGCATCTCTATCTCAATATATATATTGTACTTTGTGGCTATGGTGCAGGGTGTGCGTTGCACGCGGGCGCAGCGGTCCTGGGTGGCGCCGAGCGCCGCTCGCCACGGAGCCCCACTTACTAGGGAGCGCCCGCCAGGGGCGCCATTTACTAGGGGGCGCTTGGGTAATGTTTGCACACGGGCGCGACCTGGGCTAGAGACGCCTCTGTCCTGGCTTCAAGATACAACACCAGGCGGTGAGGCGTTGAAACGAGGTTGTGAATCACATAGCTTATACTTATTGCCTATTTCGAGTCTACTAAATATGCAAATTAAAGTGCATAAGTGCATGCATAAATAGGGCTAACACTTAATTGTCTCATATAAAATCTAGAACACTTATTTATCTTACCGTAATTTGCCTTGTGAATGTCTACTAAATATATTGGTGTGTAATTTTTTGTCATTTGTGGGTACCTATGCAATTATTATATGAAATCCCAATTTATCTACCTACCCCACTTTATATAGATTAAGGTTGCGTGTCATACCTAGGTGTGTCATAGTCATAATATAAGTATGATTGATGCAGCCTATGTTTGTTTCTAATACCACACGTCGGTGGCAAACAAGTGTACGACCCGTTTGATGGTAAGCGGTCACCGCAGCCTATGGACGCCTGCAACTCCAGGGGTGTTACATGCGCTTTGCCGTCCCTTTAAAAATGTATACATACCTTTCTTGAAGAACCCCATACTGTAGTCCCTCGGGAAAGCCTCGGCAGGGAGCTCATTCCACAACCGGAGCATCCGAGGGAGGAAATTCCGACGATGAAGCGAGCACACCCAGAAGATACCATTTATGTTCTAAGGTGTAAGGACGAATGTTCTAAGGTGTTGCCTACGCCTGGGGGTTCACGTATCCCTCTTCGATAAAGTCTGTTTTATTTAAACGATTTATGTGGGTGGTAGAAAGAAGCTTTATTTTAGAGCATACATACATATGCTCTAAGGGAATAACGGATTGTAATGGTACGTGCAGTCATTTAGAATGAAAACCTGATATTAAGTACCTACTTAGGCTATTCATTCAAGATTTCTATAAAGTATTTTTTTAATGACTATGTTTATTGCACTTTCATACTTATCTAAAACTCAAAGCCGTAAAACGCACATTATGCGATCATTTTAAATAAATTGGGGACATTTTTTACACAATTCGAACTAGTCCCATAAATATACTTAAATAGATAGAAAACACCCAAGCCTCAGGAACAAATGTTTTTCGCACCACTACTTGCGCACCACAGAAACAAATGCCCTTACCGGGATTCGAACCCGGGACGTCTAGCTTCGGAGGCAATGTCACTACCAACTGGGCTAAACAGGCCGACAAATCATTTCTCAGTAGGTACATTAAGTAAGTTATCACATATGGCCCTTCAACCAGTACATGTTGTCTTTGACAAGTATAAAAGCCATAGTCCGCTTAAAGGCGCTACATATTCGTGCCCGAGCTTCCAAGGGTCCGACGTGAACATGACTTTAAAAGTGAGTATAGAAAATAGTTATTTATATCCTTATATTGTGGTTAAGTATGTATGAAGTCATCACGTGGCCTTACATAGGAACTAGTTAGAAATACCCAATAGGACCCCTTCAAAAGGTTCTGTTAATGAGGTAGTCTCCGTTTTTAGGGTTCCGTACCTAAAGGGTAAAAATGGGACCCTATTACTAAGACTTCGCTGTCCGTCCGTCCGTCCGTCTGTCACCAGGCTGTATCTCAAGAACCGTAATAGCTAGACAGTTGAAATTTTCACAGATTGTGTATTTCTGTTGCCGCTATAACAACAAATACTAAAAACAAAATAATAATAATAATTACAGGGGCTCCCATACAAAAAACGTGATATTTTTGCCCATTTTCATGGCTACCACTCGCCGAGCTAGATCTCAAGAACCGTAATAGCTAGAAAGTTGAAATTTGTACAGATTTGTTGTGGCTACAACAACAAATACTAAAATTAAAATAATAATAATAATTAAGAGGAGCTCCCATGCAACAGAGTAGTTGTTGGCGGTTTTTTTTCTGGTACGGAACCCTTCGTGCGCGAGTCCGACTCGCACTTGGCCGGTTTTTTTAACATTGGGGAAACGCATTTACGCATCCCGTCATGTCGGGGAGGACTGAAACCACCAACCAAGTCCGGCTCCGCCTTGTATTGGGAGCCAAAGGATCGCTCTTGGCACAGACCACTTATGCCTATTAAGTGGTTTGTGACTCTTGGCATTCAACCGCGTACGTCCCGGCGGGAAGGTAAAGTCTACCAGATGTAACCTATTTAACTACCTGCTTTATTTTTTCTTGTATTATAGGTATAAAATTAAATAATTCGATTTATTATGTATATTAAATATTAGAAACAGTCAGTTGGATAATATTACTGTACTGTACCTACTGTACACATGTAGGTACCTTTACTTATGCATGAATTTTGACAGAGGTGAGTAAATATCGGGGTACCTATTCCCGGGAATATTCTCACTTAAGCCACTCTGCTTATCACTAAATTATGTGAGTATGTTTACACGGACGAAGAGATTTAAGATACCTACTTATTTAGTATGTACTTTTTTATCAAGGTTTCTGCCCTTCGTTTGAAATTCATAATGTACCTATTCCAAAGGTCAAACTTATACCAATTTGCTGGGCCCACTCCACGTACCTACACAACATACCTAACCTACCTAATCTAGTAGGTACCTAACTATAGTAATACAGTACAGTCTAACTATTCTAATACAGTCAGCGTCAAAAGTAGCTCAATTTAACTTTTCAAATGAGTAGATACTTTTGATGCTGACTGTACTAAAGAAAGCCTCCATTCAACTCCTTTTGTTAAAAAGAGTCTTCCGATTGCATTTCAACTTACAAACCTTTTTAAAATAGCAAGAGGTACGGTCGAGGAATTTGAATATTTGTCACTTTTGGCCTCTATTCCAATGAAATGGAGTCCAAAAGTGACAAACATTCAATTTACCATTTCAGGTTGTACTCCTCGCGTGCCTGGCCTCAGTCAGCCAAGCCGTCGGCATTCTGGCGCCGGCTGTGGGCTACGGTGGCTGGAACCCCTACAGCAACTACCCGGCCCAGCCTGCCATTGCCACGCAGCACTCGAATATACTAAGATCACCTTTTAACTTGGGACAGGTAAATCATTCACAGATTTACACTTGCCTGCATTTATTTGTCTCTTCACGTAGTGCTTAATTTCGCAATATATAGGCAGTTGCAGGCGATCAAGCAAATAATTAATAAATAAATTCACTTTTTATTCAGATATCAACTTACTCGAAGGCAATCGACACGCCATTCTCAAGCGTGCGTAAATCTGACGTCCGTGTGAGCAACCCCGGCGTGGCGGTTGGTGGGTTCGGTCTGGCACCGGCATACAATGGTCTCGCGCCAGCGTATCATGGCGTAGCGGCGCCTCTTACCACGGCTTACCATGGTGCTGTGGCCGCGCCGCTGGTGTCTCACGTCGGCATTTCTCCTTATGCCGCTCCGGTAGCTAAAGTAAGTGACTCGCGTAGCTCCTCTCAACTCAACGGGTATTACTGTACCCAACCCTATTTTACTATAGTCACACCCTTGCAAAGGTGAATATCGTTATAACAACGCATTAACCTTTTGAGCGCCAAAGACTGCAAGCCATTCCATTGGAAATTCGTGCCACTGATGCCGCTCAAAAGGTTAAATCTTGCGGCCATCTTTGTCTAGCATTAATGTTTGAAGAAAAGTAACTATTTATAGCTAGCAATATGTAAATTTCGCGTATTTCAAGTATGAGTACTACTCATATTATGGAGTTACCTAGAACTGATTTATGAACTTGTTCGGGATAAGTCGTCTTGTTACCTATAGTGTTATTAGTGTGTGATGTCTGATGTGTGTTATAATAGTAATTTATTAATATTGTAGGTGGCCACAGCTGGCGGACTTCTCGGTGTAGCATATTCTGCTGCTCCCGCCGTCTCCCACATGACCTACACCAATGGCCTTGGTCTGGCCTACTCTTGGTAGAACTACCTACGTTTTTGTTAAATAATGGCTAGTCGATGATTTTTGTAAACATTTCGATTTAAGATTAAGCTCAAAGATTCCTCTTAATTTATTACCTGATAGTTGTAACATGATAATTTAATATTTAATACATTTGTCATTTAAAAATTTTGAGTTATTATTTCGCAGATTACCTATATTATTTCTCTTAACCCACTAATACCAGAAACATGACCAAGAATCATGATCATGACAAGGAAGTGAATGCGCGCCGCAAGATTTAAATCCACAATCCACTTACATATCCCTAGTGGTCGGTCTCTAAGGCTGGGTTGCACCAAACCGTCTGTAATCGTAAGCTGTTGCACCGACTTACGATCACAGAATGATCAACGTTAAATATGGCGCCGGCAGCTGTCATCCCACAGAAACTTGTCAAACTTTCCATACATTCAAATTTTAACGAACACCGCTTACACAGACGGTTTGGTACAACCCAGCCTAAGTGGTCGGTGGTTAAATCGATGTTTGTTCAATTTCCATTCTTTAGTTTCCGTCCGTATGTCCGTACCCTTAAGTTTAAGACATTTATTCTAAGCACGATTATTTATATACACAAAAAACCTAAAAACAACTTAATAACCTCAAGAGAAATTAAAGTACGTAATTGATTAATTAGGAATTTTAATATGTAGATTTTAAAAGGGAAAAAAAGGTTTTTTAAAGTTCTATTGTAAACACCTCACATAATTCGTGGTATCGGAACGCACAAGAACTTTGTCACGCGTCATTGTCATTGTCAAATTAAAGTTGTCAACTTGTCAGTTGTCAATGAGAGTAGAGGTTGCTCGTTCGATAGGTTGTACATTAGTACAACTTCAGCTTCTACTTTCATTGCCAAGTCCCTGTTCAAATAAAATTACCTGTGTAGAAATCCCCAAATAAACATAGATAAACTGCTGACTTAAATTCAAACCCTTGAACACTGTTATTTGCTCACGTCTGTGTATTCTTATTCGTATTGATAAGAGTTGGTTTTAATTGAACAGAAGCAGTATTAAACGTAGTGTTATTCGGTGAACATGTCTGATTACGGGGATAACGACGGTACTTGGGTGCCGTATCGCGATCGTCCCGAGTGGAGCGATGTCACCCCATTACCTGAAGATGATGGGCCGAGACCTGTTGTCGTGATTGCTCATTCCGAGAAATGTATGTATCATGATTACTTTTCCAACGTCCTTGTTATCATTACGTTTATTAATGTCTGAGACTATAAAAATAGAGTTATAATAGTTAGAAGTTCTATTCTTATCTGTTTGCAGCCTATTAATATTATTACGGTGAAACCATATTTTATTAACAAAGTTATCCTCTTCAATAACATTTTAAGGTGTAAATATGAACTAAAAGTTTGTATTAACTTACGTTTTGCAACCCTAAAAGCAGGCAAGTCTCTCTAATGCAAACAAACGACTTTGGCTTATTACCGAACTACCCATCTATTTCTTAATGTTATTGACTACCGGTGTAGTCTAGTGATTAGTGATCCTGCCTATGAAGCTGATGGTCCTGGGTCCTGGGTTTGACTCCCGGTCATTGTAAATATTTGGGTGATGAGCATGAATATTTGTTTCTGATGAATATTTAACTATTTATATCTGTGAACCTTTCATATGTTATGACACTGTTGGTGCTGAAGGATTTATTTTATCAATCACAGACTAAAGGTTAACACTTTCACTGTTAATGATTTCATAGCACTGTGCTTGTAGCCGATAACATGAAAAATCGAAGATCTCACAGTTTGAAAATAAATGCCATAGGATAATTTATTTATTACATGAAATAAAAAACGTTCAGGAAGCGCCTACGAGACAAGCACCCACCCAGTAGTGGGTTTGTGACACTGAAAGTGTTTAATATATTGTCATCTAGTACTCGTAACTCAAGCCTTACAGAACTTACTATGTGGCTAATTTGATTTGTGTCAGATTGTCCTTCTAATACTTAAGTTTTTGTAACAATGTATCTATTTAAAATAATGTTACTCAATAATTAATCTATTTAAACTAAATGGTGACATGTAAATTGGCTTTACAAATATATGAGTAATATTTATAATTTATATATTTATTACAAAGAAATAACCCATGCTACCCATGCTGGCTATGCCCATGAGAGTTGTACAAAATGTTAACATATTAATGTCATACTATAATTATATTCTTATCATTTCAGTTGAAGATGTATATGGCTACTTCAGGGCAGTGCTCCAGAATAATGAGAAGTCTGAACGGGCATTGCAGCTCACAAAAGATGCAGTAGAACTTAACCCAGCTAATTATACTGTGTGGCAGTATAGGTAACCACTTATTCGGACTCTAAAGTCGGATATGATTTAGTTGTGTTTAGGGTTCCATACCTTGAAAGGAAAAAATGTAACCCTTATAGCATCACTTTGTTATCCGTCTGTCTGTCTGTCAAGACCCTTTTTCTCAGGAATGCGTGGAGGTATCAAGCTGGAATTTATATCAAATACTCAAGTCTATTGTCCCTTGGAGCTGTGAAAAAATCCAACTTTTAAGTCAACACAATCAAAAGATACAGCCGTTTATGCTGCAAATTTTCGACACTCGCAAGGGAATCAAAACCTACAGGGTATTTCCCGTGAACTGAGAATCTTGAAATTTGGTACGAAGCAACGTCTTATAGCACAGATAAAGGAAAAATTGCGAAAACCGTAATTTTTTAGTTACATCATATAATAAAAATATTTTTACGGAGCCCTCAGTGCGCGAGTCCGACTCGCACTTGGCCGTTTTTTTAGGCTTATCACAATTGTGACAAATAAGTGGATAATTCACAAGAGACTAAGTGATTCAATATTGTTACCCTGTGACATGTTACTGGGAAAGTGATCTTATCCCCAATGTTAATACTTACCCCCAGTAGGTCACTACTCAGAACTTATGAGTTAAGAGGACTGTACCTTATGGGTGCTTGCAACCCTAGAGGTATATTCATGTGTTGCTGCCCCTTTGTAATTTTATGAATATTCCCTAAAAAGTATTCTCAATATGTCAATGAATTGATTTCAAATATTATAATTTATGTTTATTTTACATTTGAAGTTTTTTTTGTACTTAACTTTTTGAAGTAGTTGTACTTATGCTTTTAGTGTGACTCACCTGTTTTGAACCTTGTAAAATGTTTATATTACAGGAGAGACCTGCTGAAAGCCTTAGGAACTGACTTGAGACCTGAGCTAGACTATGTTGAGGCTGTCATCACACATTCACCAAAGAATTATCAAGTAAGTATTCACAACCAGAGGATTCCAAACATATTTGAATAACTACAACTTAGAAAAGTTGTAAAACCTCCGACATTTTCATTTCAAAGCTCAATATCTCATAAACGCCTGAACAGATTTTCATAAAACATGGCTAAGAACACTCGGGATAAAATTATCTATGACATAAAAAAATACTAAACGAAAATCGGTTCATCCGTTTAAGAACTACGATAGCACAGACAGATACCCAGATACATAGACAGAGACGTTAAAACACCCCTCTCTTTTGCGTTGGGGGTTAAAAACAGCCAATGCTACATTAGTGTCTATCTCATTGTATCATGCAGTGCCAGAATGAAACAGATTTTTTAAGTCTCTTTTTATAATCACAGGCCTATGGTGAAAAATTACATGTTATGCCAATCTAAGTGTTAATCTAAATATTATTATTTTCATTGTTTATTTTTTCATGCATCTCACAGTTTACAATTGACATGTATGTAATATAAAATATTATAAAAAAATTAAAGTGTAAGAGTGAAATAAGTAATTTTCGATTGCATATCAAGCAATTTATTTCATAGTTTTATTTCGCCGATATTTATTTATTCAAAATAATTATTTTTTATTAAAATAAAATAAATATTTAAATTACCCAGTTGTATAATAAAATAAGATAAGTAGTTTATATTTTTTTACATTAACATTGCCTTTGGAAGTAATTTCTAATTTTATATTGTCACTCTCTCATCGAAACCAACATTGAGGGCTTGTGTTGTGACTACCATAAGTCACATTAGTCTGTGAGTGATTTCTTTTTAATACCACGTTGGTGGCAACAAGGGCTTGCCCGATGGTAGGTCACCGCAGCCTATGGATGCCTGCAACACCAGGGTTGTCACATGCGATTCGCTGACCCTTGAACAAATTAAACATTCCTTTCTTGAACCCAATACTATAGTCCTTCGGGTAAACAGATTTCTAATGATTGTGATGTGATAACATTTGAATGATGAATACCCATTAACATTAATTTCCAGGTGTGGCATCACAGGAAAGTTCTGGTGGAATGGCTGCAAGATCCTTCACAGGAGCTCACCCTCACCAGTGATGCGTTAATACAAGACCCCAAGAATTACCACGCGTGGCAACACAGGCAATGGGCTATCAAGACCTTTGGGTGAGTTCAATTTTATGACAGAATCCTTTTACGCGCTATAGAAAAATATTTCGCGACTCCCAGTTGCCATCCTTTTTTTGTTCCTAATTTGAATTAATTTTGTTACAAATATTTTTTACCTAAATCTTCTGGTGTTTTACTTTCAAATTTCTAGTAATTGCGGATTCAGAGCTAGTAGAATGTGAAATAATTCCTTATGACTTGAAGGAATGATGTTCAATTGTGCGTCTTAAATTAAATTATATTATTACTCTACACTTCTATATCTCTTCACTTTTTTATATAGTGTGGTTCAAGAAATAATGTCGTATGTGTGGAGAATGAGATGATGAGTGAAAAGCCAAGACGTAGTATTTATATAACAAGAGATGGTATAATTCCGCCGTATTTATAGTCTCTCTTTGTAAACTCAGCAAAATTTTCATTTTATTTGAGGCTGATTAGAGTGATTAGATTAGAAATCAATAATGCAATGAAAGGTAAGTTTGTTCTTCAAAAATGCTTATGTGGTATTAGTAATACTTTTGTAGTTTTCCAATCTTTTAATCAGCAGTAATGTATATATTTTGCTACTAATATATTAAAATCCTCCTGATATACATTGTAATGACTAATTTATGTTATACAAAGCAATCAACCAAAAAATTGATCTCAACTATGTATAATCGGCCAACGCTACGGGTTCACACTCTCTCGACAAAATCGTCTGCAGCCGGGCTCTATTTAAATTATCTACCAATAGAAAGCTATTGGTAGATAATTTAAGTAGAGAACGCTGTGAAGTGCATTCGAAAATAATCCTAGAGGTGTGAACCCCGTAGCATTGGCCGGTAGTATATTTTTTTATATCCACCCTTTAGTTTTTTTTCACTTTAGATATTTAACAGCAACTATAAATAAAAAGAACAGACAGTTGTATTGTTGAGATGGGTCAGGGGGCGATGTTGGGTAGAGCTGCCCTTTAGTTTACTGCTGTCTGTTAACCCATTCAAGGCCCATGACCGCACTATGCGTCGTGCCTCTACATGCGGATTCCGCTACAAGGCGGAAAAATATTACGACGCACCACGGCTTTGCACACGTAACTAAACATGCGTTTTGTCCCACTTTACAGAATGTACGATCGCGAAATGGAGTTCGTCGACAACCTCATCACCCAAGACGTCCGTAACAATTCCGCGTGGAACCAGCGGTACTTTATAATGAACAACCACCTGGGCTGGTCTGACATGAACGTGCAGAAGGAAATATGCTACACTATGGAAAAAATCAAATTCGTCAAACACAATGAGAGCGCTTGGAACTATTTAAGAGGACTCTTGTTACATGATAAAAGAGGGATCAGTGGGAACTGCGTGGTGACCGGCTTCTGTGAAGACCTTTATAAGAATAAGTGCCGTTCTCCATATCTTCTCGCATTCATTCTAGACATTTGTGAGGATGCTATTAAGAAGGAAGAAATAGGTTGTCTGCATAATCCCACTAGAGGCGTAGCGCTTTGTGAAGATCTCGCGACTAAGTACGATAAAATTAGAGGCAAATATTGGAACTATATAAGTGAGAGATTTAGGAAAGCTAGAGATGATCTAGCCGCTAGAAATGAGGATGCGGAAGTTGAACGAACAATTTAAATTTAATTCTCGTTCCGCTTTTGTATTTGTATCTGCTGTAAAAAAAACGTAAAACGAAAGTGCTAATTGAAAAAGAAATATTCTGACAGTGCTGTGCTCTTATTCATTCAATCCAAAAAACGAACATTTGTATTTTCCCTCTCAATTTGTTTGGCAATGTATTGTGTTCAGTATACTATTTATTACATTTTCAATAAAATCAACTAAATAGAGCTGGTTTTTAAGTACTTATACTACACATAAACGTTTTTCAAACCTATTGCAGGTGAATTAGGTATTTTAAGTTTACCACTAACATATGCTCTTATTCCATTAGATATTCTACATTAACACTAATGTAATAGAGTTTCTATTACGTACATACTGTCTAAAAGTCGCATACCCATTTGAAATAAATTCTATATTATATTGATGTTAAACTTGAATACCAATGAGGACTTGTTCTGGCCGTTCTTGTGGTCATCAGTTTTTTTTTATGATTGACTGACCAGCGATTGGCCCTAGTCTCACCTGATGGAAAGCGATGACAAGGCCTAAGAACATCAGTGAGTAACAACTCACTGGTTTAGTTCTGGCTCAGTTGGCGCCACTGTAGACCAAGGTCCAGCTGTCAAACGAGCCGCCGGCGAGTTTCATAAAACCACACTCGTGTGTTAGTGCCGCTCATTACGTAACAGTTGCATAAACTACTATAAATCTTCATCCATCACTTGCGTTGGAATCAACAGGGGGTTCAGGGTCTTTATTCGTAATATTCCGGTTCCGGTCAACCATACCGAGGTAGCGATGCACATCGGCGCGTACGGCGCGCGTCACCACCTTGCAATTGCAGCTCTTATCATATTTCAGTACACACAATAAGCTGGCCGTGCGTACAGGGTCCGGTATTGGCTGTGGCTCGTCCTGAGTGCAGAGCTGACCTGGGTCGAAAACATTTTTAGTGTGAGGGCTGGATTCGATCAAACGGGAATCAGGACATCTGATGTTAAATAAAGTCCACAAATGTATGTAATGTCAAGTGAAAAAAGGTCGAAGCAAATTGGCTGTGACAGACGGACGGAAATACAGACATACAAATACACGAGTGATCCTATACATAAGGGTCCAACGTCCAACTTATTCCTACCTAGAAGTATGCCCCATAATTCTGTCGGCGAATAAGGTTACGGTACATATTAATGAGAGGATTATTTCGATACATAATTTTAATGGGAATAACGTCTATATTCTTGTTTTTTTTAATACAACGTCGCTAGCAAGCTGTTTAAAATGGGAGTACGCTTTTTTCTTGAAGGTCGTTCCGGAAATACTGCAGGCTATAGTTCATTCCACAGTTTAGCTGTGCGAGGCAGGAAGTTTCTGGAGAAACGCACAGTTGTGGACTGCCAACCATCTATAAGTGGTGAGAATGGAAATGTTGTCGCGTTGGGCGATGGCTGTTTTCTACAGAAGATGCCTTGATTTTTTTATTTTTTTGACCAACCTGCTCTTTTTTTTGGCTGTTGGTCAGCACACGAACACTTCGGCCTGGTCCCATGGTTGCAGACGTTGGAGCTTGAACTCGAATTGACCTTTGAGAAGACATTCGGACGGTCACTGCAACCGGAGTTTTTTTGGCAATGGCAGAATGGCTGAAAATAAGACAAACTATCAGGTAAGGCACAGTGGAACGCCATGTCGCTTATCTGGAGCAGCTAAGTGGGGAAGTACTTCCACCTTTCAGAAGACCGCAGCCGTACCACCAGTAGATACTTGCTCTGGGTATATGAGATGTTGCATTCCTGGTGCTTGTACCTGCATAATAATATGTCTGGCTGTCAACACAATGAATCCTTAAGTCAATAAAGGGTCGGTAACGCGCTTGTGATTCTTCTGGAGTCCCAAACGCAGGCCGTATACTTGTTTGCCACCGTCGTTGAATAAGATGATGAAAAGACTACGGCTTTCTTTTAGTGAGGCACTAAAGTGTGATGACCATTAAGAGTGTAATCTTACTCCACATCGTTAAGTTATTCCGGTTACATCCTGGGATAAAAGCTTGCTTGCTATCAAGCCGCAACGTTTAACAAATTTTTAGCGAAAGTACAGCCATTTTATCTTCTAACTCAGAGCGGAATCTAGACTTTATCAACATAAATAAATAAAATTTACATTATTAACTTATTTAGGACTTTATGATTGAGAAGTATGATTGAATTCTTTCATTACCTTAGATTTAGAATCAAGACTCGGTTTTGACATTGTTATATGTACGTAGATTGGTCTAAGGATTGAATTGGATGCCGGCTATTGTTGGAGTTACTGAATATGTTTACGTTACAATCACATAGTATTTATATTTTGTGCCTGCGGTCTAATGTATTTGAAGGGCATCTACTTTCAGACAGGAGTATTATATTCTCTTTGCTTTCAGATTTAACATATTTACTTTCAAGCCATGGTACCTGTTAGTCGTGGTCGTGTAATATTCGGGGTGACGCGTGAAATGTCATCAATTTTTCCTTACTTTTTATGCGTTTTACTTTAGGCTTAGGGGCTTAGGCATCTAACACGTCAGATTACCCGAACTACGTTCCCCGACTCAGTTTTCGAGCAGAGCACCTGAAAGCGGCATCGAGCATTTATTGTCACTCAGATCGTCATTAACTGTTTTATAAACAGCGCTCAAATGTGACTTAAAGCGCTAAGTACCGGTTTCGGTTCGTCGGCCTGTTGTATGTATTTTTAGATCTGAATCAGATCTCATAGATTGTGACAGTATTGTGACAATGATACACAATGACTTTGATTTATTTGACATTTTCCAAAGTCACCTTTGGAGTCAAACCTGAGACAAGCTTAATTTAGCAAACTATTTCAATTAAAAGTATAATGCCGACGTATAAATAGAAACCAACGGTGAATTAAAGCCCGTCTATGGCGTTACCGCACAAGGCCCACCACACCGCACCACGACCATACTACAGCTGCGTCGTAGTCGGGTAACTAATTCACTAAACAATGAACAAAACAAGGTCGAAATTTTCTAAATCGGCGCCAATTCCAGCTCGGGAAAGCTGGAAAACTATCCAAAACCAAGAGCCGGAGGAACTGAAGAATCTCAAGTACTTATTAGCGCACTTAAATTGCAAATGCATTACTTGTGCGACGTGTAACTGGGACAGTCAACAACATAAAATACCACTATATACGTCAAGGGCTACGTCACCGGTCATGACCGTTCAAACTGATCAAACAGATTGCAAAAACAATACATGTATCCAAAACGTTGCATCAAATGAAACAAAAGGGTTGATACAAGGCAATGCAACACAGCTGCGCAAAGCAGTATGCAGCAGTATGTTTTGTCCAACTTGCCTGATTGTATTCAGTATTCTACGTCGAGGGCTTACTAAAGTGTGTAAGGATGAAGCATCGGGAACGACCCAAGAAATGCCTAGTTGCGATAAATTCACGTCCTATACTGTTCCATGTATTGACACGGCAACGACGATGAGCCGTAACCTTCTTTTGGAGTCATCGGACCCAAGTCAAACTTTCTCCGGTGTCTCAAGTGGAACAAGCTGGTATCAATCCAATGCAAGCAGCCATGTTAGATTCAAGCTCGACCATCGACCAGAACATTCTCCGCGTCGTCGTTGTTGCCAAGTGCATAATTTTAATTGCAAGTGTTTGGCGAATTTTGTTGATCTGTTAGGCCTTTAATAATTTCTTGAATTTCATTAATACTTACTAGGCGGAAAAGTAGAAAGGATATTTTCGGCCCCGTCCTAGTTTGTTCAAAACATTCAAGTTTTGCCTTAATAATTACGCCATTGAAATCAGTCAAACATTCTTGAAATACAACTTCAGAGATTCATTATTGGTTATATTTGAACAAATTTCCATACCTACTTCTAGTGTCCAACTTAGGTGTAGGTTAAGTATTAAGGTATAATTTCCAGTGACTGCCCGGCAATAGAGTGTCCACAAACCAAAATGACGACCAAGTTCATAGCGCTATCACCTGCATACTGGCTCGAAGTGGTTTGCAGAGACTAAGTTGCATACCAAAATCAAAGAATACAATATTTTTCCTATTATTTTTTTCCTTTAAAGGTCTATTTTATGGCACGTCGGAATTTTTCGAGGAAGCTTAATGCTTAAAAACAATGGTTTACTTTTAAATATTAAGGTATTATTATATATCTAGGAACTAAGACGAAATATAAAAGTCAAGTAACGTCATTACTTTTATTTTCATAAATACTGAGATTCATCTAGGTATCGTATTTATTTTGCAGCATAATGCTTTATAAACCGGGCAGAAGGATCTGAGACTTCTACCCATTTGGGCATCCAGTAGTAGGGTGTGAAGTTATATTGACCGGGGAATGATTTCTCAAATACATGACGATAATATTTGGACTCTGTCGTAGTAGGCTGGACGCCTTTGTACTGTGTAGTTTCATCCTTATATCTGTCCGCTATGATCTCCGCAATTGTCGTGAATAAGGACTTCTTCACTGACGCCACCCCGTCAGAAAAAGCCTCTTTATGTCTCCACAGTATAGAGTCTGGTAACAGACCGCTTTTCGCCAAACTACTTCGCAACAAATGCTTCTCCACTCCATCTTGAGGCTGACGCAATTTAGGATCCGTGCCTAGGTAGTGATGAGTAAATTCGATATCTAAGAATGGTACTCTAAGTTCCAAGCTGAACGCGCTCGTTGTGCGGTCAGCTCTCAATCCATCATACAGGTAAATATCGGACAGCAATCGCAAACTTTCTTCATGTCCTGCCTCTGCGGAAGGCGCATCTCTGAAATATATATAGCCTTGGGCTACCTCATCAGCACCTTCCCCGCTAAAAACCACCGTCGTGTCCGTTTTCTCCTTAATATACTTAGACAGAAGATACATAGGAATGCTTGCGCGGATTGTCGTGATGTCATATGTCTCAAGATGGTATATCACGTTGTCTAAGGCTTCTCGAACGTCGTTTTCATCAAATTGAACTTCATGGTGCTCGGTGTCTAAGTGATCCGCTACGATCCGAGCTGCAGCTAAATCCGGAGAATCTCCCATTCCTATAGCAAATGTTTGTATTTTGTAAGGCAGTTTGTGCTCTTTCGCGAGTTTGACTACCAAAGCAGTCACTAGGGAAGAATCCAGTCCCCCGCTGAGGAAGCACCCGATTCGTCGATCCGACATCAATCTCTTGCGGCAGGCGGCTTCTAATAAATGTGCAGTTTTCTCATAGATATTCATTTT
This sequence comes from Notocelia uddmanniana, assembly GCA_905163555.1. Taxonomy (NCBI): domain Eukaryota; kingdom Metazoa; phylum Arthropoda; class Insecta; order Lepidoptera; family Tortricidae; genus Notocelia; species Notocelia uddmanniana. The sequence continues at coordinate 13,476,620 of LR991065.1, forward strand.
CTCTAATTCGCTTTCAGGAACAAATGGTTTATAACTTAGAGACATTCCCGGCTTGAAAAATTGTTCCGTGTGATCCAGTTTTACCTTGCCGCCGTCGAGCATACTCCAAATTTGGAAATAGCCAGGTGGAAAAGGTTCTAAGTTAGCGGTTTCGCTGGCGGTTTGTTTGATCCCGACTAAACCCTTAGCTTCGGAGCAAATACCTAGACTACCGTTCTCTGGGTCGTGGAATCGGAACAGCGGGCGGACGCCATACGGGTCTCGGGCTAAGTAAATTTTCCTTTTCTCACCATCAACGAGGCATAAAACGAATTCGGCGTCGAGCCGCCTCACGGTTTCGGCGATGCCGAAGTTGTGGTACAGGTGGATGATGGCTTCAACGTCACAGTTTGTTTCGTAGGGGAAATCGTGTTCCTTTTGGAGTAAGTTGCAGTTGAAGATTTCTCCGTTGCAGATGAGGGTGGTGCGGGGGTAGCGGTGGAGTTTCATGGGCTGCATGCCGTGGAGGCCGTCGACGATGGAGATGCGGCTGAAACCGAGTAATGCACCCGGCTCGCGCGCGTCTTGCTCCACGCGCCACGCGTCCGGCCCGCGATGCGTGATCGCGGCGAAACATTTAATGCACTTCAAGTTCACCCCATCTTGGGCTCCAAATATCGCCCAAATGCCGCACATATTTGTTGTCTGAAAACAATAATAAAAGGCATTTTAAGGCTAGGACATCTGAATACTTGCCAGCGCTTTTGTATAATAGCGGGACGCAGTTATAAATAATAAATAAATATTGGGGGACAATGTTACACAAATCGACCTAGTCCCAAACTAAGCAAAGCTTGTACTATGGGTACTATGCGACGAGATACATACTTAAAAAACAAAGAAAACATCTAAGACCCAAGAACAAGTATCCGTGCTAAATGCAGAAATAATGCCCTGGCCGGGATTCGAACCAGGTACGTCTAGCTTCGGAGGCAATGTCACTACCAACTAGGCTAAACGGGCCGTCATTAGATTAGCCTATAGGTACATTAGATTATAGCGAAAGGCGAGTCAGATGTTTGTCTCAAACATATTGGTGCTTCCCTTTCGTCAGTGATGGAATGAAGAATGCGATAAACACCTTAATTGTATACAAAATGTATTACCAGAAAAAGATTCCTAGGGAAAATTTGAGTTTTTCGGCTGTTATGTTACTAAACCGGCGTTAGTTAACGCTCTATGAAGAAAAACCATTTTAAACACTAATTTGCGGAAAACATGCGCTTATTATACCAATATGGCATACTTATACCATTTAATTTCACTGAAACTAGACTTAATATTCTTTCTTAAAATATTCCAGCATCATCCTAGAATTTTAGTAAAGTAATATAACTAAAAACACTTACTTGTTAATAGTAAACTCGCGATTTCTCAGCAAAATTCCGTAACGTTGAAACAGCAGCCGCCGGCTTTGGCACGTCAACGAATACTAAACGTGGATACCCGTTTTCCTGCTAGCACATAAAAGTACACTGTGTGTTGGTTTCTCAAGCTTTGTAGGTGAATTCAATCGAGTTGTAGTTTGGTCCCTATCTTAACGCAGCGAAAGAAAAAGACAGAATTATAGCGCAATAATTAGATATGTTTAGTTTGAGCCGGCCGGCAACATGGTAATACCACGTGTTTATTCAATGAAATCGGTTTTCTGAACTGTATAACTGACGGCGTAGAATAGGAATTGGCGCTAACCAGCCACTGATTATTTGGCAGACACGGTGTCTGACATTGTGGTGAGAGAATAACATTGCTAAATAATAATAGGTTGCTGTTAGTGACGTTTTATGCGAGGGAAATATGAAACGCCGTGCGAGGGAAAGAGATCAGTTAGGTCAATCCGATTTATTTGGGTTTATTATTCTGCCATCCAAGCGGCGTATTGCATCATCGTATCGTTTGTGTGAGCAGACTGCGCATGCCATGTGATGTGGTTGATGTCCTTAGTAAAATTATAGGGGCTAATTTTTATTTTTTAAGTACTGGTGGTTTTTTTATATTTTAGATTACAAAAATATTACAATACAATAAGGAAAAAATAATAATTTTGTGTTTAACCATTTCAACTATTACAAATTATAATACCAGAAAACAATACAGGTACATGATCTGTAGAGTACTTACGAAGAGTAACATCACAGTAACATTGGTTTTCCTCAAAGTCTTTATTAATATAAAAAAGCGTAGTGTTCACTAGTGACATTATGCGGATTTAAAATGTCGAAAACTTATATTTACTTACTCTTTATTTGTCATAGCTAACAACATATCTAAGTAATCAATGGAAGTTGTACCAAAATTTGTTTTTAATCCCCGACGCAAAAGGCAGGGTGTTTTAAGTTTAACGTGTCTGTCTGTGTGTCTGTGTATCTGTCTGTGGTATCGTAGCTCCCAAACGGATGAACCGAATTTCGTTTAGTTTTTTGTATCATAGATAATTTTATCCCGAGTGTTATTAGCCATGTTTCATGAAAATCTGTTCAGCCGTTTTTGAGATATTGAGTTTTGAAATAAAAATGTCGGGGGTTTTTCAACTTTTCTAAGTTGTAGTTATTCCAAGTGCATATTAAGAAACGAAAAAGTCTGATAAAACGGTTAAAGTATCAACACTACTCTACGCCGACCTAGCCGCCTCGCTCGACCCCCATAATAAACGGGTAATAATACCTAGAATCGAACTTTTTCTGGGCCGATACGATTACTCGTAAACTAGTAGTCTCTACTTATCTGTGATATATATTTTTAAATTAAGTATATGCACTACTACCATTCCTTTTTTCACATACCCAGTGGCAATCGTTTAGCTGGTAGAGAGGGGGACGGGGGGACACTTGATTCTAACAATTTACTAAGTTACGCAAAACAATAACTTGGTCATAAAGCTCATATCCTTTTTTTACAAGCTATATGTTACCATATCCAACATGATGGTTTTACAATAAAAAAAATGCATCCCCACTATACGCGTAGGGAAGGTACCTACCCTAAAACCTTTACTTTTCCAAATTTTATTATTCCAAATTATAGCTTTCTAGTAATAATGGTTACTGAGCTAAGCCGCGGACAGGCGGACAGACGGATGGAGGGACGGATGGACGGACATGGCGAAACTATGAGGGTTCCTTGTCTACTGTATAACCCTAAAAAGAAATTAGTGAAAGTAACTCACCAAGTTACCCTTATTTTCCACCTGTAACCATTTTACTAACTGCATTTTTTATCAAATGATGTTCAAAATATTGGTAACAACTTCTTGATAATTTTAACTTTTATGCAATTTAAGATTTTTCGAACATGTTTATAGCCACCATTGTTGACAAGCTGGAATGTCCGATGGTAAGAAAATGGAACGCCGTGCATATGGATCCCAGTAATGCCATCATTGTATTCTAAATTTAATGTTATTTTTCTAATTTTATTCATATTTTTAAATATTAAGGACATTTTAATTTGTATTTTTTTTTGCGATATGGGCTAAATGCTCGAAATAAATGATGATTATTATTATTCACTTTATTTATTTCTCGTCTTAGGTTGGTTTTTACAATATTTCTATAAAAGTAAAATATATAACTATAAATACTAAACATAAAATCATTATAAAAACCTAACCTAGGGTGCCGCCGGCAGCGAGGCAGGGCCTAAGCTACCGGTGGTTAGGGCGACAGAGAGAGGAACCTCCGGACTATCCGCGCCGTGTCCAGGAGTACCGCCTTCTGTATCTGACCCTTGACCCAGCCATCTAGCGAGAGTCTCTTGAGGTGTTGGTCGAGACTCTTCGCTATTAAACCGTTCGCAGAAACGACTATCGGGACAATGATCGTCGAATCAACATCCCACATGGCGGTTACCTCGTGTGCCAAGTCTAGGTACTTGCTGACTTTGTCCTTCTCGGCCTTCACGAGGTTCTCGTCATGGGGGATGGTGATGTCGACGAGCACTGCCTGGCGCTTCGATCGATCTATCAGCACGATGTCGGGCTTATTGGCTACAATAGTCCTGTCCGTGATGATAGATCGATCCCAATAGAGCGTAGCACGACCATTTTCGAGAACTGGCGCAGGTAAGTATTTATAGTACGGCACTTCGAAGTTCACAAGACCGTATGAAAGAGCAAGTTGCTGGTGAATAATTCTGGCTACCAAGTTATGCCTGTGCAAGTACTCGCCGTTAGCAAGATGACCACAACCGGAAATGATATGCCTGAGTGACTCTCCGGGACGGCGGCATGCCCGACAAATGTCGACCGTACCGTCCTTCAGGATATACTTCCGGTAGTTGTTCGTCATGATAACTTCGTCCGCAATTGCACAGACAAAACCTTCGGTTTCCCCGAAGAGATCCCCGAAACGTAGCCAGTTCACCGACGCGAGCAGGTCTACGTCGGGCCCCGTACGAGAACCGCCCGTGTAGCTCCCTACTCTTCCATTCCGCCTTGCGGTCCTCGGTGCTCAGTACTTTAAATCTGCGCCAGTTCTCGTTTGCCATGGAGAGCGGGGTGAAAGATGCGTCTACTGCCACTACGTCACGATGCATCCCACACTCGCTGTTTAGGAAATAATCCCTGAGACTGCACACCTCGCGGTTGTGGAGGTCTTTGGCATTTAAAAAGCCGCGACCTCCACACTTCCGCGGGATGTACAGTCTCATAACAGACGAGCGTGGGTGCAACATGCGGTGAGCAGTGAGCAGTACACGCACTCTTCGATCCAGGGCATCCAGCTCAGTCTGAGTCCACCTTAGTATGCCAAAGGAGTGAGCAAGGGCATAACCCAGGCGTTGAATGCGCGCACCTTATTGCCACCCGACAAAAAACTATTAAGTACTTTTGTCAGGCGACAGAAGAAGCGCTCCTTCACCGCCTGCTTTATGCCCTCACCCTCAATACCCAAAGACTGTGACATACCAAGATATTTGTAGGTTTCTGCTTCGGAGAGAGATCTGAGTGACATTGTCTCAGAAAGCTGTAAATTTGTTGAATTTACAACTTTCCCCCGCTGTACATGCATGACCGCACACTTATCTACACCAAATTCCATTTTGATGGCGCTACTGAAAACTTCTGTTGTTTTCAGTAGCTCCAACAGGTCCTGTCTATTTGGTGCAAATAGCTTGAGGTCATCCATGTAGAGCAGATGAGAAATGACCTCACCCCCTCTCCGCAGCTGGCAACCTAGCCCCGAATCCTTCAGCAGAGTGCTGAGCGGATTCAGCGCTAGGCAGAACCACAAGGGACTCAGACTATCACCTTGAAAAATACCTCGCTCAATCCTAATAAAATCCTGCGCGCCAGAGAGGCCCTCTCCTCCCCCCGATTGACGAAGGACTGTGGTCCACTGCTCCATGCAGGCAGCTAAGAAGGATCTCAAAGCTGCATCAACTTTGTACAGCTCTAAGACCCTCCTCAGCCATGAATGAGGCACCGAATCATAAGCCTTCTTATAGTCAATCCAGGCGGCCGAGAGGGTCCCTTTGTTTCGCCGGACTCGTTGGCAAATGGTCATGTCTATGAGGAGGAGCTCTTTAGTACCACGTGACCCAACCCTACATCCATTTTGAGTGGGGGCCAGAATGTTGTTCGCAACAATGTGCGTGTTAATTTTTGCTCTCAAAATGGATGTAAGGAGCTTGTATAGCGTCGGCAAGCACGTGATGGGTCTGTAGTTCTTCGCTTCCGTGGTACTACCGGACTTGTAGAGCAAGGAAGTAACACCAGTTGTTAAGGGACGCGGCAGGGAACCGAGCTCGAGAGCTTGCTGGAACTGTGCTGCCAAACGTGCCTGTGAGCATCGAAACCACTTTAGCCAAAAGTTGTGCAATCCATCCGGACCCGGGCTTTTCCAGTTCGGAGCCGTACGGATGGCACAACTTACGTCTTCGGGGCTGATGGTAACAGACCCCATGGGTTCGATGGACTCACACTCACGCTTGACAACACCCATCCAGGCGCCCTCGGTGTGTTCAACAGGCACATTATTATTATTATTATTAGCTCTTTTTGGGGTCAAATTCGAAGTGATGTCGAACTAAGGTAATGTGGTAGAAGAAATAAGTTTATACGTATCGATACTTTTCAAGTGAAAAAAAAAACACGATGAAATACAATTAGGGTTTCTCATTTCTCGACCCTTCTCACTTCTCAAGTTTCGAGAAATCTCGAACCCAATGTCTCGAGTTTTCTCGAGTCTGTTTTATAAGCCGTAAAATTTGGTTAAAAAAAAACGAAAATTTGATAGGTAAGTATTTTTTATTGCATCACTATGATTAGAGATACGTAAAATAAATGCAAATCTTCTTTTAAACAAACATAAATTCAAATTGTACAAGCAAAAAATAGTTAAAATAACAAAAATAATTATTAAAATCTTAAATAAAATTCAAATCAAAACAATAAAAAACTAATTTTATTAATACTGAAATCATATTTCCAGTCTTTTAATTAGTTCTAAATTGGTGTTTTTCATTGAGATTATTCGTTACAAATTCCTAATCAGTTATAGATAGCCATACTACTCCCTAGTCAAGAAACAAATTGAATTAGTTAAATTTAAAGTATGTGACTATGATCTAGGATATAATTACAATAATCATCAATAAACACAATGTAACATTTATTAATACTGATTGACATATTTTATAAAATCGAAATTAACTTAATGGTGTCAAAAATAGATGCAAGACTTTTGATGTCTTGAAAAATAGGCATCTATGAATATTAAAGCATTAATGACATAAAAAAGTAATTAAATATTCAAGTTATAGATTGATAATCTAATTTTACACTCTTTAAATCATGCTCGCTCCAATCTATGCCTGCCGCTTCTATGGCGGCTGCTCGTCGCCGCTGCCGCCGCGCGATATTGTAGTAGGTGAAAAGGCGCGATTGACTTCAGTCCGCACTTTACGTTCGGAACTCGAGAAGTCTCGAGTTCCAGTTATTTTTTTCTCGTCTCGTTTGAAGCCAAAATTGAGTCAAATCGAGAAGAAACCCTAAATACAATGTTGATAGAGCTATCTTAAGGAATAGTTTTACTATTATGCCACTGTCTTTTCCTAACGCATTGAAAGATTGGATAGGACAGAGCGAGTGTAGTTATATCGAATTCCTCGAACTATGACATGTGAGCTCATGGCTTACGCGGTGTCCTACTTGGGCGAAATCGTCGCGAACGCGAAAGAAACAAACAGTCGACGCTATATTACACGGAGTATATAGATACATATATATAATGTCTTAGGCATAAAATCATTTTGCTCCCTGATTACTCGCAGCAAAATAGGTTTGTTCGAGCTGCTGAGTAGAAATTATTAATAAAAAATAATTGGCTATATTTTGATTTCGTTATTTGTTGCGTCTCATTCCTTAGTAGGCATATAAAAATAAAATGGAACTACCTAGTAGCAAAGTTAGTTGAAACCCTACCTATTCAAAGTGAAAACTTTTAGTAAAACTATTACTTTTGAACAAAGTTTCAGAGGGCATAAAACTGCCATCAAAGAGGTCAAATTTCGAGCTGTAGTAGTTTGACAATCTATCTAGCTCTAACTTCATGCCTGTTCAGTGTTGCCAATTACCGAAAGTAACTCAAAATCGTAAAAAAAACTTGGCTTTCGTCCCTATCCACCTCACCATCCCCAATAATAAACCCCCATTCATGGTAAAAAAGCTCACCTAACCTTGCTCAGTATCAATACAATTAAGTAGGCGTTTGATATTCTTGTTATTCCATTTTGATGTATGTAACGTGGGTGTAGGTCTTCATTAAGGGAGATTATTATTACAAGTAGCTACCTACATAAATTGAGTTAAGAAGCCACATAAATAATATTAAACGCGAAAATAACTCGTTAATGCTGTCTGTATGTTTGTTACCTTATTTTCCATAGTATCATTGTTTCCATTCAAAAGATCGAGATGAAATTGCGGTAACAAATAAGTACCAAAGTAGAATATAGGATACTAATTGATCCAGGAAATATTCCATGTGTACTTTTGCCCGCGACTTCGTCTGCTGGATTTAGTTTATTTCGCATCGCCATGCAAAGTATCATCCCCCGTTTTGTCTAATCAAGGGACGATTTCCGGGATATAAACTACTCTATACGTATTCCCGGGACTCGAACTGTCTTATACCAAATTGCATCTAAATCGGTTCAGCAGTTTGAGCTTGAAGAGGTAACAGACAGAGGCACTTTCGCATGTATGATATTAATATGGGTGAGCTTAAATGGGGTCGAAGCCATTGCAATTGAGAAATTCTATGCAGCGGATCCACGGATAAACTATGAATCAAGAAATTATTATAGCAAGCTAGAAATGCGACATTTCTCTCCTCCTTGGATACGCTGGCAATTCACTTATTCATCGATAATAGATTCCATTCGTGAATTGTGGAATACGTATCGGTACGTTGAATTATTCAGGTCGGTGATTTCCATTTATCCTTCACATTACAATTAATGCTTAATCTCGGGAATAGTTTATCAGTAGGCACCAATGTGTACAGCAAAGCCAACGAGAAAAGATATACTTTGTTTGACATCAATACCATTATACCTTTCCTCGTGGGCCTGCTTTACTCAACTCTATTTTTGACCGACTTCAATAGAAGGAAGGAGGTAGGTACTCAGTTCGTCTGCATGTTTGCTTTTTTATTTTTTATTTATGTGTGTTCCCCGATAACTCTTGATCACGTTAGCCGATTTTGATAATTATTATTTTTGTTTGAAAGCAGGTACCCCGACATTGGTCCCATATAAATTTGGTGAAGGTCTGAAGATGGGATCTAGCAGGAATCGAGGGAACTCCTCGAATTTGATAGGTACGCATATGCTGATTTCGGTATTTTCTGTAGGTAACCAAGTATTGGCTCACGGAAACCACAAATTGTGGCATAGCGAAGTACAAAATTGGAGTCAGTTTTCTTTGGTGTAAATTATAATGCTGTTATAAGGTCGAAAAGTGCCGAACCTTTTCATTCCGCGACAATACATGTTACGGGTAATTTTAATACTGCCTTATTTCAATGTGTTCTCGGCTGTATACAGATATCTTATTTTCAAAATAATGTTACAATATCATTGAGCATCTTTACACGCAGCGCAACTAACAACAATGTTCCTAGTAGACTCAAGGGCAAAGGAACAAACAAAAATAAAGTCATTGCTCTGGAGTCGCAATTTTAACAAATAATAAGGGCTTACGTAGACTATGGGTACTTGCCTACATGGCGCGTGGCATATTATGGAACGAAAGAATCACATCAAACGGTCGGAGTCGGCGCTCACCCGAGAGTCAAAGGGCATGATTTAGAAAAAGACCTCTATAAAAAAGAAAAACGATTTTAAGAGTAGAATGTGCCATTCAAGCCGTTACATATGAGCCCATCGAAAAAAAAAAAACAAAATAGCATGTTGGGATAGGCAATGAAATGGGCACTAGCTGTATGAATAATCAGTTTGTGAATAATATTTTGCCAGAATAGAAATCTCGATTTAAGTACCTATGACTTCTCTACGGGATATAACGAAAATAGCTGTAATTGGTCTCCGGGTAATCGTGCAATTAAGATTCCGACGAACGGTGGACGTTTTATTTTTTGTGAATGAAATATAGGTCGAGGCAGACAACTGGAAGTTTTATCCCTAAAGAGCTATCTCTTCTCGACACTCGTTGATTAGCAGATAAAAACCGGCCAACTGCGAGTCGGACTCGCGCACGAAGGGTTCCGTACCGCATGATCTATAAAAAGAGTCCGACTCGCACTTGGCAGGTTTTTAATATTTGTTATTATAGCGGCAACAAAAATACATAATCTGTGCAAATCTATTACGGTTCTTGAGATCTAGCTCGGCAAGTGGTAGCCATGAAAAAGAGCTAAAATACCACGTTTTTTGTATGGGAGCCCCCTTAATTATTATTATTATTTTGTTTTTAGTATTTGTTGTTATAGCGGCAACAGAAGTACACAATCTGTGAAAATTTCAACTGTCTAGCTATTACGGTCCTTGAGATACAGCCTGGTGACAGACGGACGGACGGACGGACAGCGAAGTCTTAGTAATAGGGTCCCGTTTTTACCCTTTGGGTACGGAACCCTAAAAAATAAAAATATGTATTATGAAACAGATCCCTACAAAAATAATTACATACATAGAGAAGTACCGTGGTTAAATAAGAGGTTAGAGGTGTTTACTGTTTACCACATATGTATTGCGAAAAAATACAATAATGTGTGTATGTGTGTGAACTGAATGACTGACCAAAGTCACCCCTGACATCAAAGTTACCCTATTCGACGATTTATTTAAATATGTATAAGATATAGATTGGTATTCGTTGAAGCAAGAGTTGTTAGTTTACGTTGGGTAAATTACGTATAGTACTTAAATTGTAATAGGTATATACATGAACTAGCGTTTACAAATTTAATTAAGGCAGCAGCGTTGGCACAAGTTCTGATAATAATTAATATTCAATTAGGCACCGTGGCTCAGATATTAAAACGGACACGTTTAAACTGTTATTTACTACCCTGTGGAGCATTATCTTCCTAACGGATGTACCAATTTGCATAACTGGTGCATGCTTTTGTGGTCTAAAACAAAGACTGGTTGGTGGGCTCGCGGTTGTAAAACGAACTTTCCAAACTTCGTATGTTATTCTGAAAATTTTACAGCAAAAGCAACCAAGTGCAGTGTCACATAAAGTTCAGTTTACTTATAATCATTCTTAGAGCGAAAGTGAGGTTATGAAAATAATAATGTAATCGAAATTGGATTGGGTTTTCCGATCACTGCTCCGACTAATCGTGTAAATATTAGATTTAGTGGAACTGCTACATTTCTTTTTTCCTGAATGAATTGATAGTGCTAGAAAAATAAGTATTTTTTGATTGCATACCAAGTTAAGATTAGAAATGCAAGAAAAGTAAGTTATAACTGTAGGTGCGCTAGCATTTAAATTACGTTGATAAGAGTGATAAAGTGGCCTACATATCACCTACATATTTAGGCCGCGTTCACACCGCTCGAACTCGCCATGCTACCAAATATGCGACTTATATTATACTAGACGTGCCCGCGGCTCCGCCCGCGTAAATGAAACATGAATAAACGGTCCGTCGCGCTCGTTAATGAATGACAGAAAGGAAAGAAAACTCTAGTTCCACAGACTACATGCGTATTTTTTTAAACCGCGCGCAGACCGACCGAAACCGTACTTGGCGGACTGCCTAAGCTATAAAAGCGATTACGCACTGCCTGAGGGCCTACCGCGAACCGAAAACGAAGTATGTCCCTCTCTGTCACTCGAATACTCAAGTGCGACAGAGAGGCAAATATATCGTTTCGGTTCGCGATAGCGCCTCTGATCCGATAATCCATCTCTTTCGCATTTGCATAAGATATCGTAAGTGTGAAAGAGACGGACGTGACTAAATTGTAAACGTCAAACATTTAGTGGGGCCTGTTACACGGTGATTATTATAACAAGATACACTCATATAACAATACCTGAATATTGAAGCAAATTATTATCACAATACTGGGATGACAATATTATTGCGGTTTTCAAAATTGTATGCATTTTGCTTCAGTATTCATCATTTCAATATTCACATCGAAAAGGGTGAGTAAATCATGTAAAAAATATTCTTTTGTTTTTTCCACGTACTTAAAAATACTTTGTACGGATTAGTCATTATTCACCTACAAAATTGAATTAATACCATAAATCCCGGACACAATATACAACTTGGCTGAATAGGACATTGCCTTCGAAAACTATTAAATGACAACTTCGATTTTCTTTCCCCTATTACAAAGTTAAAACGCAACTCGTAAGAAAATCTGAAGGACGGCTCGAAGTACGCATTTTTCTATGGAGATGTTAGTTTGACTTGTTTGGACCAGATGTCACTGGGTGCTATCTCTATCGCACTTGTTGGAGTGACAGAGATGCAGCGGTCGTAAGGTTAGTTCTTACTAAATACCACGGCGGCGCTACTCTCTATGTGGAGTATTTCACTGATATCCCGGAGATCGTGCGTTCTATAAGGCGATATCTCGCTCTCTCTTCATACTTTTTATCCCTTTCTGTTTTTTCACTTTTATACTATAATAGATGCCTGCGCGTTACGCCTAAACGCCTATGCGACTATACGCTTATAGGAAGGACGTCCACTGCAGGGTCTACAGGATATAGGCCTCCCCCAAAGAGTGCCACATCGACCGGTCCTGCGCCCCCCGTATCCAACGGACTCCCGCGACCTTCACCATGTCATCAGTCCACCTTGGGGTCTACCCACGCTGTGCCTTCCGGTAGGTGATCGCCACGATTCGATTCGATTTTAACAAATTCCTTGCCAATGATTTCGAAGCACTAACCTCGTAGCCGAAAACATGCGAAAAGTCGTATGCAGAGGAAAGCGCTTACGAGACGAGCGCCCGCGGATTCCTGGCACTGAAATTGTTAACCCAGCAGTAACTCCACTTGAAAAGATACACCTCACAACTGAAACTGTGGATGCGATGTCACTATATCGCATAGTTTTTAGGGTTCCGTCCATACCTCAAAAAGAAAAAAACCCTTTTAGGATAACTCGTGCGCTGTCTGTCTGTCGTCCGTCCGTCTGTCTGTCACAGCCTAAGTATTTCCGAAACTACTAGACCGATTGAGTTGAACTTTAAGTTAAACGATTTCTGTACATCTGATATCTATTCTCACTAATGCACATATCAGTAAGTTTGAGAGAGACAGATAAGTGATATCTAACAGGTCTTCACCTGTCAGTGTCTCCGCTTTCATAACTGCAGATTGTACCTACTGAACTGATGTTTGCGACATTTTGGATTATTTATATGGGATGTGAGATTTTGGTATGCTTTTGAATGGAGACAATTCGTTCCTATGCAGTTGCGCTACTGCAAACCGATAGCAAAATATTTGCCCCCTGTCGCACTTGCTTATTCGAGCGACAGAGAGGGAGATACTTCGTTTTCAGTTCGAGCCAAAGACTACTATGAATATATAGGTTCGAGCTAGGCCCTCAGTTCACATTTTGGAAAGTTCAATTTTAGAACTTTTCTAAATGTAAACTTTTCTTTTACAACACATGTGAAGACAACGAGCTTGCCTTATAAAAATCGGTCTCCCTGCTCTCAATATCTAGACACGCGGCAGCGTGTCCAGCCAAGGAACCGCTTGGAGCCACTTTTGACCCCCAACTCCAAATCCATCTATCATAAAAAAATCTAATTTGGTACATGTATTAAGATCGTTTAGAAGAACCCCAAATTTCATAAATATAGGTTTAATAATTATTGAGATATTAAATTCCAATAAAACGGCATTTTTACCACTGAATGACTGACTGACTGACTGACTAACTAGTAATCAAAAATCTAACCCACTTCCAGGTGACCTAGAAAGCTGAAATTTGGCATGCAGCTTGGTAATTGTGTGTATACACCAGAAAATAATTTTTAAGAAAAAAAACCGACTTCAATGGGGGAGGCCGGAAAAAGATTATTATACTTAGATTGTGCACTCTTAGCATATACAATAAAATAAAAATGGCTATAATGTATGTTTATAATGGTAGAAGACTAAGTACCCTCAATTCCTCATGGAATCATGAAAAAAACCTTGCTTGCTTGACAAACAAAAACGAAGAGAACAAATCGCCAAACGTGAACTACGCGTCGTTGAAGAGTTCCGTTCTGATCATCATCAGCAGTTCCACTTCATCAAATGTCACTTTTATGAATGAAAATGCTTGATTAGTTCATGAAAATACTAAAATCACTATTTGTGTGCCTTTCACATTTGAGGAGTTCCCTCGATTCCTAATGGATCCCATCATCAGAACTCGAGCATGACAAAAATCAATCGTGAAAATAGAACTTGCTTAACAAACACAGCTAGTAAGACTAATCGCCAAACGTGAACTTTTCGTCGTTGAAGAGTTCTGTTCTGATCATCATCAGCAGTTCCACTTCATCAAATGTCACATTTTTGTATGAAAATGCTCGATTTGTTGATAAAAACACAAAAATCACTATACATATGTTTGCCTTTAAGATTTGAGGATTTCCCTCAATTCCTCATTGATCCCATCATCAGAAATCAAGCATGACAAAAATTAATTGTGAAAATAGAACTTGCTTAACAAACACAGCTAGGAGGAGAAATTGCCAAACGTGAACTTTTTGTCGTTGAAGAGTTCTGTTCTGATCATCATCAGCAGTTCCACTTCATCCAATGTCACATTTTTGGATGAAAATGCTTGACTTGTTGATAAAAACACAAAAATTACTATATGTTTGCCTTGAAGATTTGAGGAGTTCCCTCAATTTCTCATGGATCCCATCATCAGAACTGCGATTGGACAAAAACGGGACCAACTTGGATATGTATACTTACAATCAAAAAAAGAATTTTCCAAATCGGTTAAGAAATGACGGAGTTATGGACTAACAAACATAAAAAAAAAAACATACAACCGAATTGATAACCTCCTCTTTTGAAATTTTGAAGTCGGTTAATAATAGAAAACAGTGATTTTTTTATTTGTTTTATTATTATTATTTATGCTAGTTACCTCAGAACTCCGTCATTTATTAACCGATTTGGAAAATTCTTTTTTTGTTTGAAACGGTATACTTCAGGGTAGTCCCATAGTTATCAGGTAAGAATCTAATCATAGGGTCCTGGAGAAATCGAGGGAACTCTTCAAATATTTGAGGTGCACCTATAGCGATTTGGGTATTTTGTATAGTAACTCGTGCATTCGCTTTTAAAAAGCACCATTTGGCGAAGATTGACAAAAAGTAATGATATCCCATCAAAAACATAAATGTGAAAATGAGAGCCAAGTTCAATATAAAGAATATGCGATGCTTGGTTGTTGCTTGGTTGTTGTCGAACAGAATTGAAAATCTAAATGGGTGCCAATTTAAGTTCCGTAGATTCTCTGAAATGGTGCCAAGGCCGGCACTACATTGTTTACAGTAAAACTAATTTACTGCGGCTTAATGCACTTTGAGCTTTAACTTGGCAGTTTTCTATGCAGTATGTTATAATACCATAAAGCTGATGGATATTTAAGAAAACTGCCAAGTTAAAGCTCAAAGTGCATTAAGCCGCAGTAAATTAGTTTTACTGTAAACAACTTGGCTCTCATTTTCACATTTATGTTTTTGATGGGATTAAATTAACCGAGTAAAGTACACTTCACCTCTTAAGAGCACGCTGGTCCTAGACGAATCTTTTATTGGATTTTTAGATAACATGATTAAGCCTTAATGAACTTTCGGAACGCTTGTCAAAATTTAAAGCCCACGTAGTGTACACAGTTATTCGATACTGCCTTTTCGTACCAAAACTTGTTAAGATCCAGCCTCTTCTGGAAATTTCCTACGTTGTCCAGTGGAAGGTGTATGCAAAAAAAAAACCGCAAATAGATGTGCAGTTTAAGAGGGGGTACCACGCCAAATTGCAGTTCGCAGATTGAATATTTACCTATCATAATCAAGACTAAATGACAAAAAAACTAATTACACGAAAACTAGATCATATTTGCTATTTTTGAGTTTGAACAAAACCATTAAAGACTAAAGTTGGCTCGATAGAAAAAAATCATCAAAACATGTCTAATTTTCACCTAATTTCAATTGTGTGACGTTACCTTGCATACTATCGAAGTAAAAAAAATACATAAAATACCTTTAGACATAATAAATTTTTGTTATTAGCGGTTTATCAAAATTTTGTAATTTTTCTGAGTTATTGAGGTAAAACATATTTGGCGCATAAGCCCTTTTTCTTCCGCGCGATACCGTCTCTTCCGTCGCACGTTCCGCGCGGCGCAGTATATCTGCTGTTGCTGTTCACGGGCGGAGCCAGTCCCGATCGCTCCACTGAGACGAGAGGACTGTGTAGGGAGCGCTCAAGACTGCGAAGCAAATATAATAGTATCAACAAGTGTGTCCCAAATAAAACGTAGAGTTTATAAAACCCAACACTATAGTTTATGAATTGCAAGTAAAAGTTTGATGAAAACTTCTCAACAAAAAATCTAATATCTACCTTATGTAACACACTTTACAGTTCAAATTACAACGTTATCATTGCGCGGCAGTCAACCTCGGTTAAACGATTGTGTGTAGTATATGCAAAAATAGACGATAAATTTCTCTTACGTATGAGTCTTACTCCAAGTCAAATTATTACACTAAATTTAAGGGTTCCGTAGTCAACTAGGAACCCTTGTAGTTTCGCCATGTCCGTCTGTCTGTTTGTCTGTCCGTCTGTCTGTCCGAGGCTTTGCTCTGTGATTGTTAGTGCTAGAAAACTGCAATTTGGCATGGATTTATAAAGCATTAATCTGACAAAATGGTAAAACAAAATCTAAAAAACTTTTTTAAGTGTACCTCTCCTACACTTAAAGTGTGGATGACAAAAATTTTTTTGCTTCAATATTACGGTGTGGTTTGTTGTTGGATAGGTCTTTTAAAATGAATAGAGGTCTTCATCAAACATTTTTTGATAAAGTGATCATTTTCGGAAACACTCCAAAAGAAAAAAAAACCGGCCAAGTGCGTGTCGGATCACCCTCAAAGAAGGGTTCCCTACCGACACCTACCATATACCAGTCCACATTTAAAACCACTAATCTAGTAGCTCTGTGAGCTGTGTAGACCTCGTGAGTGTGTTTATTTTACTTCTCAAAATTTTACATGACAAACAAAGAATAGTACATTACTGCAGAGGCCGTGAAGTAAGGGAATGCTGGACGAGTTTGAGATAAACGGCCAAGTCGTAGACGAGGCCGGATATAACGAGTCCTGCAATCCCTGTTCCGGCCGAGGATTGTATAGTACTTTTCTCAAACATGTTAAAAAAAAACAATTAAAAACTACAATGTAAAAAAATCTAAAAACTAAAAAATACAAAACGTCCCAAAAATACCAAAGCATTCACGAAAAATAACAAATACAAATAATAACGGAAATGAAATAAAAACACGAAAATTGCTACAAAAAAAACCATAAAACACGAAAAACCAAAAATATCAATATAATTAAACATAAAAAGCAAGAGCACGAATAATACTACAAAAAATACCAAAAAACGTGAAAATGAAATAAACAAAAAACTGATGAAAAGTACAAAAAAAACACGAAAAGACTTTTAAAACTCCGGAAACCTCAAAAAACGCTACAAAATAACACGAAAAAACTAAAAAAAAATACCTTAAATACACGAAAAACTCGAGAGACAACAAAAAACACGAAAAATACTACAAAAATACAAGCACGACTTATAAAACACGAAAGGAGTAAAAAAATACCAAAAAACACGTTAAAACTTATAAAAAAAATACAAAACAACTTTTAAAAAAGTCCAAAAACATCAAAAAACAAAAACGCTACAAAATAACAAGTATGAACTAAAAAAAACTAAAAAAAACGTAAAAACTAAAAGAATACCAAAAAACAAGAAAAACTGACGAAAAGTACAAAAAAATACGAAAAACCATAAAAAAGCCAAAAAACAAAAAAAAAGAAGTAAAACTGACGAAAAGTACAAAAAAAAATAAAAAAGCCAAAAAACAAAAAAAAACTGACGACAAGTACAAAAAAATAGTCCAAAAACAACAAAAAACAAAAAACGTTTTTGAGTAAAAAAAAATACCAAAATTCACAAAAAAAATAACTAAAAATGCCACAAAATACAAGCAAGATTAAAAAAAAACACGCAAGAATTATAAAAATACCAAAAACCACGTAAAAGTTAAAAAAAACCACGTAAAAACTAAAAAAAATACTAAAATTCACAAAAAAAATCGAAAAAAACCCAAAAATAAGTAAAAATAAAAAAACCATGAAAAAACAAAGAAACCTGACGAAAAGTACAAAAAAATAGTCCAAAAACATCAAAAAACACAAAAAACGCTTCAAAATAACGAGTAAAAACAAAAAAAAAACAAAATTCACAAAAAAGCAAAGCAACAACTAAAAATGCTACAAAATACAAGCACGTTTAAAAAAAACACGCAAGAACTATAAAAATTCCAAAAACCACGTAAAAACTAAAAAAATATATCAAAAAACATGATAAAGCAAAAATCGAAAAGTACAAAAAAATTAAAAAACTTAAAAAGTCCAATAATATCAAAAAACACAAATAACTTCCTTTGTCAGTTGTTTTTAGTAAGCAAATTTAAAAAGTTAGAGCAGCGGACAATAATGTTTATTTCATACATTCTCCATAAAAGC
This sequence comes from Notocelia uddmanniana, assembly GCA_905163555.1. Classification (NCBI taxonomy): domain Eukaryota; kingdom Metazoa; phylum Arthropoda; class Insecta; order Lepidoptera; family Tortricidae; genus Notocelia; species Notocelia uddmanniana. The sequence goes on from LR991065.1 coordinate 13,494,938, forward strand.
CTGGGAGCCATAAACAGGTAACTTCATGTCCTGTTTTCGTGACATTAATGCATTTTGAATCACTCGCTACGCTCGTGATTCAATTGTAGACTCTTTCCCTTGCTCGAGACTCAACATCAACACTCGCAGCAAAAAATTACTTTCTCAAGAATGTGACAAATACTTTTCTAAAAACCGCATCAAGATCGATGTAGCCGAACGCGCGATAATTGTGGACGAACAAACGTAAATACAAACATACGGGTCAAACTGAGAACCTCCTTTTTTATGAAGTCGGTTAAAAACAAATGTTCACATAATGTCGAATAAAAAAACTGCAGTATATGAAAAAAAAACTACAGTATTAGAAAAAAAAACTTATATCCATTATTTATCAACTAGGTCAAAAACTACACAAATAAATGTGAAGATTAATATAACAAACATCATCAGCTATCGTAAAAAGTCTTCCCTTCTTAGTAAAAGACAGTAGGTGATTATTGGGAGTTTAAAATCAAATCTTCGATTTGATTTCAAATTCCCAATAATCTTGAAGATTTGACACTCTCAATCGGGTTTATGGTTAATATTTGCAACTTACCATCAACATGATTCAAAACGCTCAATCCAGTTTTGATAATCTTAAAGATTTGAAACTCTCAATCGGGTTTAGGGTTAATTATCTGCAACTTACAATCAATATGATTCAAAACGCTCAGTAGGGTGGTATTGGGGATTCTGGCTCACATTCGGGTTTAGGGTAAATATCTGCAACTTACAATCAACATGATTCAAAACGCTCAATCTGGTTTTGATAGTGGGTTATATAGAGGTGTAAACGAGTATCATCACCATTACACAGAAAATATTCGCTTTGCTTAGACGTTACTTAATTGACAAATTATGAAGTTTGTTAAACAATCACAATCGTTAGATTTACAAAAAATATATTCTGATTCTAAAAAAACATATTCACGTCATGGAAAACTTTTACCCAGCACCATCCGTTGCCTTATTTGTGGTCCTTCTAATAGTGGAAAAACTAATTTAATTATCGGTCTTCTTCTGCACAAAAATGGTCTAAAGTTTGAAAACATATATGTATATTCGAAAACTTTATTTCAACCTAAGTACATATTTCTCGAAAACGTGCTTCAACAAGTATCAGGGGTTAATTTTTTTAAATACAATGAAAACGAGCAAGTGATAAATCCTAATCATGCAAAACCTAATTCGGTAATTATATTTGATGACATAGCATGCGAAAAACAAAACAACGTTCGAGATTACTTTTCTATGGGTCGTCACTGCAAAATAGATTGTTTTTATCTAAACCAAACATACAGCAAAATTCCCAAACAATTAATTAGGGACAATGCCAATCTCATTATTCTTTTTAAACAGGACGAACCTAATTTGCGTCACATATATAATGAACACGTAAATACTGATATGTCTTGGTTACAATTTAAAGAAATGTGCGCTAAAATTTGGTGCACACCTTATAATTATTTAGTTATCAATAAAGACTGTGAAAGAAGTAACGGTTGCTATAGAAAGAATTTTGACACGTTTGTTATTTTAAATGAAGATTAGCATAATATAAAAATAGATACATACAATTTCACTCTTCATTTTAAATCTCATCGTCCATAAAGAAAGAACAATATTCACAATGAACGTGGAAAAGGTATTTAAACAAGAAATTGTTAAATCAGCAGAAGCAGTTAAGCGAAAACTTAAAATGATGCGTGATATGACAAGTGACAATGAACAATTTCTCGAAACAGTACTTAAGCCGATTACTAATCCCCTTAATCATATGGCTAGCCAAAGCGGAATAAATGTAAGAATGAAAAATGAGACCAATGTTAGTCCTCAATACCACAGTACACCTAAAAAAATTAAGTCAGATCTTAGCGAAACTAAACCTAGTTCATCTCATAATGATACGGTTTTTGAACTAAATCGCCAAAGTAAAAAAATCGAACTAGAAAAAACAGACGAAGAAGAATTAGAAAAAAACATAGATCACGAATCAGATTCGAACGACAAAAGTGAATCAGGTAACGATGAATCTTATAGTGCTACGTCGGACGAGGAAACTTTTGAAAGTGTTTCCAGTTTGGATCCAAATTTTTCCTCTCCACTTTCATTCTCTGCGAAGGCATTTGAAGATGTGCCTTATGGAGTTAGACTTGAAAGAGGAAAACTTATGTTAGGAACACAAAGAGTTTATGTGTCAGACAAAACGATTACTATTAATGCAAGCACTTATGAAAAAACTAGAGGTCTTATGCAATTGTTATTTGAAAAAATACCGAATTTGGGTTTAGTAACTGAAAGTGATAAAGAAAATTATAAATTAATACTAAATCAAACTAATGCACACAGAAGAGATTTTGACTCTAGAAAACCTATCAAAAGTAATAGAGGTACTAAGTATTTACAAATTATCAAACCATTATTTAAACTTGCTAGAAACTGTGATAGTACAGAAAATCTTGCTGTTGGAAATGGTTTAGATTTATTAAAGAAGGTAAAACCTTATATCGATTATGTTTACTGGGATGACCCAAATGAGTTAGTTGATCGGTTAAAGTTACTAATCGCTTCGCGAGAAGCTGGTAACACTGGTCTAGATAATGAGATTATTTCAATAATCGAGGAGTTACGTGAAAATGATATCATCAAATAAATAAAACCTTTCGTCTCATTTATGTTCGAGCCAGTAATAAGCGTAACATAATCACAAGCGGACGGATAATGAACATTGACAAATTTGGGCATCACGTTCATAAACGTTTTCGTTTTGCTCAGAACTATGATGAAACATTACAAAAATCAGAAAACGGAGATTTCGACTTACGATCTTCAAGACTTAAAGGTTTAAAATCCCCACTCACCAACGATGAGGCTGTTAATAAGGAATATGTTGATCATATAAATAAAATTATTCAGACTAATTTGGCTAACATTCTACTTCGCCTCCAACACATAAACTCGCTCTTAGAGGAAATTAATAAAAAGTTTTGTACCAAAGCTGATGTTATTAAGATTATAAAGGAGAAGTCTAAATGATTAAACGAGAAATCGTAAATGAAATACATAGGGATGCCAGAAAAAACTTCACACGGTGCCCGGTTATATTAAAAGGAATTAATGATTTGTGGCAAGCTGATTTAATAGATATGCAAAAATTCAGAGCAGTAAATAATGGGTACAATTACATATTAGTTGCTGTTGACTGTTTTTCAAAATATGCGTGGGCTGTAGCAGTAAAAACAAAAAAGAAAATGGAAATAACGCAGGCATTTGAAAAGATAATGAATTCTGGTAACATTCCTATAAATTTACAGACAGACATGGGAAAAGAGTTTCATAACGATGTATTTCTACGGCTAACGAAAGCAAACCACATAAATCACTACTCTACGTATTCCACAAAAAAGGCTTCAATCGTAGAAAGATTAATAAGAACACTAAAAGGAAAAATTTACAAACACTTTAGTTTACTTGGTAACTATATATGGATTGGAAAACCGCTAAATAAAATTGTTAAAATGTATAATGAAACTGTTCATCGAACAACCAAATTTAAACCAGCCGATGTAAATTGTACGAATGAGCATATAGTGAGAGAAAATATATTAAAAGTGCAAAATAAACCAGCTATTAAGAAAACAAAACTTAAGGTTGGAGATTGCGTTCGAATCAGTAAGTATAAATCAGCCTTTGAGAAGGGCTTTACTCCAAATTGGTCTACAGAGCTATTTAAAATTGTAAAAGTGAAAAACACCAATCCTGTAACATACAACATTGAAGATTCTCATAAAAATATGATACTCGGATCGTTTTATGAACAAGAAGTACAAAAAACGTCCCATCCTAATGTGTATCTAGTTGAAAAAGTTATTAAAAGAAATGGTAACAAACTCTTTGTCAAATGGTTAGGGCTCAGCGAAGCGGAAAATAGTTGGATAAACAAGAATGCTTTAGTTTAACTATAAATAAACGTAATACTTAATTTCTCATCATTAAACAACAAGTAATGTCAGGAAGCGGACTAGTTAATAATATAATAAATAGCCTGCCATTTGAATTGCATTTGCCTGGATATAATTATTGTGGACCTGGTACAAAACTAAAGGAAAGATTGGAGAGAGGTGATCGCGGCATAAATAAATTGGATGAAGCTTGCATGCAACACGATATCGCGTATACCAAATATTCGGACCTAACTCGGCGTCATAAAGCTGACATTGAGTTATCAAAAATGGCAAAACAAAGGTTAATCTCTGGAAATGCAAGCAAAGGAGAAAAGTTGGCATCATGGTTAGTAAACAAAATCATGAAAACCAAATTGCGGGCTGGAGCTGGCATTAAATCATTTAAAACTATCGTTTCAAAAATTAGATCACATATTAAAAAGAAAAAACCTAAATGCGATGCGTCAACTATCAAGTGTGCATATAAAGCAGCTAAAAAGTTACTTCCAAAAAATTCATGTATTCGTTTACCACGCATAATTCCAATCCCAAAAACTGGTGGAATCTTACCTTTGATTCCTATCTTTGCTGGATTGTCAGCTCTTGGCTCATTAGCTGGTGGGGCAGCAGGCATCGCTAAGGCTGTGAATGACTATAAATCGGCTCAAAAGAATCTACAGGAGTCAGAACGACACAATAAAATGATGGAGTCCATCGCCATTGGCAAAGGCTTATACATAAAACCATACAAGAAAGGTAGTGGTTTGTTTTTGAACACTTCAAAAAACTGAACAGGAGGCTGCCTAGAAGAGCGCTTACAAACATAGACCTATTAAAATATGGTTGTGACATCCCACATTTTAGGGGAGTTTTCATGCGTGATAGCTTACCAAAACGACCTCGTCATGTGGAATGTGCAATTGTTAATTTAGATAGCTCTAAGAATAAGGGGACTCACTGGGTAGCATATGCAAAATTTAACACATATTGCGAATATTTTAATAGTTATGGAGATTTAAAACCTCCTGTAGAACTTACAACATATTTAAGGAAATATGACATTTTTTATAACTATTGTACTTATCAAAACTTTGATACCGTAAATTGTGGACACTTATGTTTAAAATACTTACGAAACTTTTGGAAAAAGCATTATAAAAATGAAACACACTAGACAAATAACATCAGTCCTAAAATGTCGTTCACTCTATCTGTAACCGGGTTAACTTCAACGCTTATTACGAACTATTCCCCACCTTTACAATTGGAAGGGGATTATGAGTGTGGTCTTGTATATTTTTCAACTTTTAATTCAATACCCAACATCGATAGTAATAATAATCGATTCTACTATGGAAATGAAGGGTTTTTAGAAATACCAGAAGGATCGTACGAACTTGAAGATATTGGTGATTACATAAAAGACAATGTTAAAGATTGCACTTTTAAATTAATTTGTAATAATAATACACTGAAAACTAAAATATTATGTTCAAAAGACGTTCATTTCGAAAAGATAAACTCAATAGGGAGAACGTTAGGATTCGGAAATAAAACACTCAAAGCCAATATAATAAGCTGTTCGCAATTTCCTGTTAACATTATATCAACGACCGTCATCAGGATTGAATGTGATATTGTGAGCGGATCATTTGTTAACGGAAAACCTAGCCATATTTTATATGAGTTTGTTCCTAATGTGCCACCTGGATATCGAATCATAGAAGTTCCAAGAAACTTAATTTATTTTCCTGTAAACCAAAACACTATCAGTTCAATTATTGTTCGAATTCTTGACGCGAATAATCAACTTATAAACCTAAGAGGAGAAGATATTCAGCTATACTTTCATCTTAAGAAAAGGGCATGATGATAGATTTCAATAAAAAGTCTTCGTGTCCGCCTAGATATTTCAGTTTCGAAGCTAATGTCAGAAGGAGAACACCTATCAAATTTACGAAGGAAAACGAAAATTTTTTGAAACTTATTGGACTATTAAAATGAGTGAAATACTTAATGTTACAGAGTCCTTTGCAGAAGACAATGCTATTGAAAGCTTTGAAGTTCATTCCTACAGACCATATGTAACAACGTTTAATAAAAACGATGAAATTCGGATACCTATTAATCAGCAAGATTTGTACATATTACCTTCCGCAAGCACCTTGTATTTAGAAGGTACTGTTAAGGTCATAAACAGGGAGTCAAATTCCGAAGTGAATAGTATTCAATTTACAAACAATCCATTTCTTTTCCTATTTCAAGATATTCGATACGAACTGAATGGGGTTGAGATTGATAAAGTGAAAAATGCAGGTATCACCACCACTATAAAATCCTTACTGTCTATGAACAGCAATGAATCTTCTATGTCAAAGGCTTGGGGATGGGACTTGAACGGTACAAAAAATATTCAAGGCGGACGTTTTGCTGTATCTTTGCCCCTAAACAAAATTTTAGGGTTTGCTGAAGATTTTACGAAAATAATAATAAATTGTAAACATGAGTTGATTTTATTGCGAAGTAATACAAATTTGAATGCAGTAAAACTTAACACTAACGAAGTGTTAGAAGATATTTTTATAGATAAAATTGTATGGCGAGTGCCACATATTAAGGTATCGGACCGTCAACGCATTCAAATGCTAAAGTTAATGGAAAAGGATCGGCCCCTTAACATAGTTTTTAGAAATTGGGACTTATATGAGTATCCACTATTACCAAAAACAACTAAACATACATGGGCAATCAAAACATCATCTCAGTTAGAAAAACCGCGTTTTGTGGTTTTAGCCTTATCAACAAACAGAAAACATAAGTCCGAATCAGATTTCTCGTGTTTTGATCATTGTAACTTACGTGAAGTCCGTGTATTTTTAAACTCTACTTACTTTCCATATGAAAGTTTAAACGTGAAATTCGAGCAAAACAATTATGCTTTATTATATGAACAGTATACAAGGTTTCAACAGTCGTATCACGGACGGCGTGCTGAACCGCTGTTGAATATACACGACTTTAAAAATTGTACTTTATATGTATTGGACACTTCAAGACAAAATGATCGCTTGAAGACAGGTCCTATAGATGTTAGAATAGAAATTGAAAGTGATAAAGAAATTCCGGATAACACGTCTGCTTTTTGCCTAATATTTAACGACTGTATAGTGGAATATAAACCTTTAAGTAGCATTGTGAAGAAAACATCATGAAATTGGATCATTACATTGTGGATATACAAGGCTTCAAGGATGCTCAAAATAAGTTCATTATTAAAGAGTTAGCTGTGGCATCAAAAGAATTTACATTGGTGTTTTCAATAAAACCACCATTTCCATATTCTCGTTTATCAAATGAAGAACGGAGACACGTGTCTTGGATTGAAAAGACATTCGGTTTTCGGTGGAGTGAAGGTCATATAGACTATAGAGAATTCAAACGATTAATTGTACCATATCTCGAAAATAAAAATATAATTGTAAAAGGATTAGAAAAAATAAAATGGGTTCAAGAATTGTGTGGAAATTGTAATATTACTGATATTGGACAAAAAGGTTGTCCAAATTTATTAATTTTATATAATTCGTTTTTTAAAGTTGAAAGTAAAACTACATGTTTTAACTATATTTTAGATAAGCACTGTTCGTTAAGAAATGTAATTTGTATTAAAAAATGGTTGCTTGAAAATCATGATCCTTTTTTCATAGATTAAAGTTATGTGACTAAGAAATGCATTTTATTTCACTTACCTACCTATTTTAATCTTTGAATAAACGTAGTATTTATCTACAACGCTCTGTTTTAATTACTTACTTTAAACCTAACTTCTTGAAGTAATGCTTAATATTCATAACTAGATCTTTACTTTGATTGAGCAGTGCATGTTTTGAATCATCGTAATGTGAATGCAACTGAGCATTGTAAATAAAGGGAAAAGGGGTTTAAAAATATAAACAAATTAAATTCAAAAGCATTTATTTCATAATTTATAAATATAAACAATTATATTCAGACAGTTTTTTTAATAAGGTATACTTTTGTCATTATAATAAAGCTAAACCCGTTCTATAAATCTAGATGCTCTTAAAGGATTGTATTTGTTTATGTTTACTTCCAAATATAGGTTTTGAAGAAAACTCCAACCGCTGTCTCTTTCCTGAAATTCGTCAATTTTCGTGCACAAAGTCTTCAAAATTGATGAAAATATGTCTTTAAATTCATAACTCTGATGTAAAATGATATTTGGTGTAGCGAATGATTTTATTTCGCTTGTATTATTTTTTGGCAAACTAAATTCGGCAAAGAACTCAAAGTTAACCTTAATAGATCCGAAAGCTGCTCTTCTTGCTTCGAGAATTCGTCGTACATGCCCACGAAGAAGCCATAAAAACTTTATTGGTATCTCATGGAGGCTATTTTCAGGACCTCGCACTCTATATGAAGCGATTCTGCTTCGGAAAGCACTGCTTATTTTTTCGATATCCGAGGTCAATTGTACAGAATTATTATTTTTATGTAAGTTAGTACGTAAGTGAGCAGAAAAGGCTTTACTTGGAATACTTATGTCACATACTGAACAAAATTTTGAACTTTGTTGCATTTTACTAGTTAAAACAAGAATAAAGTGGGTTTAGCTAAATTATAAAATTCAAATCCTGTTAGGATTACTTATTAATTTTATCTGGAAAGAAGGTGGCTTCCTCCGTAAAATCGTCCTTACAAATCTTTAGAACCTTATTTATTTCAGCAACTACTGTTGAATTGGAATTTACCCTATATTTTAAATTAACTAGGGCTTTATCCCAACGGTCTTGTGATGAAACGTTTTGAATATCATTTACGTAATACAGTTTTAGTTCAATAAAAAGATCACCCGTTAACGAAGCTGTACGCCGCACGTAGCCGCCAGGAACTCTACGTGTCAACACCGACGACAGAGCACTAGCAGAGGATGCTCGACGCTGCGCCTCAACATCTTCCTCGTCACCCCAATTCGAAAACCAGCCAGGATTAGATTCAGGCGTCGCTTCACTAGCACGTAGTTTATCTGCTGCTTTCGTCTTAATCTTCTTACTGAAATATTAAAAGGATACTTTAATTTTAGATTTTCGAAATACTTAACCACAAAATAGAGGCTCGTAATCGACATAGACTTTAATCATACTATACTTAGAACCATGAAAATTAAATTACGATACCTAATATTTTTGAAACGTAGGTAAAAAGAGGTATTCAATGTAATTAAATACTCATACCTTTTACTTGTAAGTTCTTCCTCAAGGCCGTCGTCACTGAGTGGCGTTGCTTGACGAGCACGTTGGCTTTTCACTGCTTTCGTCTTAATCTTCTTACTGGAAAATTTAAATATGTTGGTTTACTTTAAGGTTTTTAAATAAATATAAAATATTGGATCGGACTCAAAGTGGAAGTGACGCATAAAATCATTTAATATATGTATTAAGCACGTAAATTAATAAATAATACCATGACAAGTAAGATACTCAATATAATAAAATACCTTTTACTTATAGGTTCCTCCTCAAGCTCCTCGTCACTAACCGGTGACGCTTTACGAGCACGTTGTTTTTTTACTGCTTTTGGTATTATTTTCTTACTGAAATATTAAAACATGATACTTAGATTAATTTTAGGTTCGGCAAATATCACAATACCATAATAAAAAATAGTTAAATACCTTTTAGATGTTGGCTCTTCCGCATAGTCCTCGTCACTGGTCAGCGCCCAGGCAGAGTCGGTGTTTTGTTTCGGATGACGTGAAGTTCCTTTTCTTGTCAGCGATTTTTTCGGAACCCTTCAATTAAATATTAGAATATTAACTAAATGATGTGTAATAAATTGAACAAAATCAAAAGAAAGACTTAAAATATACATACTTAAATTTTCCTGATTCATCCTCAGACTGGATAACATCGTACTCAATGTCAGACCTGTAATAAAAAAAAAAAATGAACTAAAAGAGATTCCATCATGTTAAAATAATGAGCTAACATACTATATATCACAATAAATCAATATTCTAGTCAAGTAATTAATATAGAAAATTTAATTTTGAGCATGTAGCTTTACTCTTAATTTTTTCTCGCCATTCTAGCATGGGTTATTAAACTTTAGAAATTTGATTTATACATAAACTTATAAAAACATACTCATAACTTCTGTGTTATATTTAATCTAAAACTTTATGATCTGAAGGCAATACCATCCACAAGGTTAAAGAAATTAAATAGAAATAATAAATAATCAAACTTACGCACATTTTCAAGGTGATCAATTTCTTCGGGAATAATAAATGCGCACCGTGTCACTCACGTGTCACTTGTTAAAAATAACTGTGGAAATGAATTACCCCGAAGTTTTGTAAATAATGCAATGCTGATGCAAGTCAGGAGTTAACAACTGAAATGCAAATAATATCACACATAAACTGCCACACTTACAAAATACAGTAAGAAACAGGCATATGATGAAAGGTTGAACTTCACTATAAGTTAATATTCAACTCAGCTAAATTACTTGAAAAATAAAAGCATCATATTTTATCGGATACCAGATACTTGAAAGTGCCTGCATGCCTTTCATTCGCCGCCGACCTTAGGTTGGGCTCATAGTTAAAGCTATAATATAATAATTAAGTACGAAAAACAATAGGGATGTTCAATATGCGTTGCGTTTTCTTTGCCATATAAAAAAGGATTTCGTTTTCATTAAAGAAGTTGAATTTTGTAAGTAAGCTTAATTAACTAAATACTGATAGATTGTGAGTTAGGTTCTAAGCCACTGTTTGTTGAAACTTGTTAATACATGTTTTAGTTCCTCGATACCTAGATGATGCAATGTATAAAAAGCATGACTTGTTCGTACCTGAATCAGAGCGAACGTGGGATATTTTTGTTGCACATAAAGCAAAAAGGCAGTATAAAATAGAACATAAAAGTAAAGAAAAATATTTTTGCTACAGATTTCAAGCAGGACGCATCATCAGTTTCAATAAATTACTTATTGTTTATATTCTCAATCAAAATGGTAAGCATTCTTACTTTTTAATTTTACTTATGTAATTTTTCGTTCTTAGTTGTAAGGTATATAATTTAAGATTATTTAACATAATTGCTTTCTTACAGAGTTCACAGCCCATTGACTCTGCTGTAGAGATTAACACAACCGCGCCCTTTTACTCGCAACTTTGTGACAAAATGAATGATCCTTTCAACTACTCACAAGACCTGGATTCGTATTTAAAATATCAAGACGCTGTATTGAATCCATCGCAAGAAATTCCGCTATCACAGTCAAAAACTGAGAGGAAAAAAGTAAAGAAAAGTAAGGCAAAAGAAATGGGCCTAAATTCTCATGTCATCAGAAAAGTGTCAAAAGGAAAGCGTCTTATAAAAATAAGCATTTCTGATTTAGTAGAATCGAACCTTGAACCCAATAGCGTTACAGTGCAATACGTAGTGCAAGATGATTATGACCAATTGCTAAATGCCACCGAAAGTTTGGTGGAGAAAATAGTTAAAAAGTTGAGTGAAGTGATTAGTTACTAAGCGCCATATAATAGTATTAAAACTTAGGTCATAGGTTTTAAGTATTACATGAAATAGTATTAAAATTAAGGCTAAAAGTGATTATATCCAACAAATTATTTTACATTTGAACTAGTTTTAAACATTATGTATTTGTTATGTACCTCTTTATAAAATCTATGGTTTTAAACTCCGGTCCTCTGTTAGACGTTCGTGGGAATATAGATCCAACACGTAGAGACCCAATGGAAACGTTTATTTTTATTATTACTAGCTTACATATTAGTATTGTGTATAAGATAATTATATTACTGGAAAGTTAGTATTTTTATTAAACAGTATGAATAAATATTAATGTTTATCACTTAAATCCTTGTTTTATTTCATGTCTTTTTACTGGTTTCAGTTAAATTACTTAAAGTTCGGTATGTTCATTAAATATGTATTGCATATGCGATGTTAAGAAAGTATATCAAATAAAATACCCGAATTGAGACTTTGTTTATATGTTGTATAGAGAAGAAAAACCCGATTACGAAAATCGAGTTGCTTGTTTCGGACGTATCACTATTCTTACCACTTAGCATTCTTTAGGATATCTGCTAAAAGAAAGTTTATTTGATACATTCGATATATAATGAGAGCTGTATTTAAGCAAAAACTCGCTTTTAATTCATGTTCAATCTTGATAATGTAAACATTTGATGTTGATAATTACTAATTCTATTAGATTTTACATATAAATGCGCTCGATGAACGAAGAGCAAGTAACAGGTAGAATGACTCAGGTTTCAATAAAATGCGCGATGGTAACTTAATTACATCGATCAACTTTGCTATCTTGTTAAAAGCAATATGATCCATGCGTTCCATTCTAATTTGAATCTTATATCTTTATTATAGCCCATGATTTGCTAAAACTTAACTAGAATAGATAGTATATTACTCAGTTCATATTCGAAATCAGGAAATTTTCAATTTTATAACACATTATTATAAAGTGTAGATTACTAATATTAACTATAATCATGACGTTTGAGCACGTCATTCCTAATAGCCAATCGGTATGCCAGGGCTACAACGCGCTTATGAAGTTTTTTAATTCGTTTGTATAAATACATTTTCGTTACTATGGTTTGCCGGGAAGTTGACGACCGGACGACCCCAACACGTAAATCATACATTTCGGACTTGGCCACCCGGAGTGCGTGTAGTGTTGAATGTGAAAAAACGAATCACGGGTACTCCTATACCTATGCGGTCGATAGCGTATAGGGTCCCATACCCGAAGGGGGTAAACTTAAAGCACGTAAAACCGCAGCCTTATGCCAGGAATCAGCTTCCTGGGGGTTGCGATCACAACTGACGAACTTGATCAACTCGTTGGATGTGTTGTGCGGTAAACACCATAGTCAACCCGAGTCCTAGAACTTGGCGCGCTATGAGGGTTTATGCCAGGAATCAGCTTCCTGGGACCCTTGCATACAAACTGAGGATTGGCCGCCTTAGATTGTGTGTTGTGTTTAAGCTTTTGCCGTTTTAAAACTTGACTTATACACCTTTACGACTTGCACTTTAAAAAACGGATCACCCACAAAACCTATTGAGAGTTTTAAATCGTATCCTAAACCTGATTGAGCGTTTCGGATCAATCAGATCACAAGTTCAACTTTAAAAAACCTAATTGGAGTTTGAAATCGAAACCGGATTGAACGTTTTGAATCACGTTGATTGTAAGTTGCAGACATTAACCCTAAACCCGATTGAGAGTTTCAAATCTTTAAGATTATCAAAACTGGATTGAGCGTTTTGAATCATGTTGATGGTAAGTTGCAAATATTAACCCTAAACCCGATTGAGAGTTTCAAATCTTTAAGATTATCAAAACTGGATTGAGCGTTTTGAATCATGTTGATGGTAAGTCGCAAATATTAACCATAAACCCGATTGAGAGTGTCAAATCTTCAAGATTATTGGGAAATTTTGAAACTCCCAATAATCACCTACTAAAGACGTATGAAACGCTGTGAAAGTATTCTCTTCTGTTTGTTATTGATTTTTTTAAAGCAAGTTCATTGGGAATATACCGAACGAAACCCTACACTGAGTATGGCCCGACATGCTCTTGGCCGATTTTATTGTAGCCATATAATAGGTCGATTCATTAAAGCTGGCGCGGATTTTGTATGAAACTGTCATATTTTTCACAGACATTTTGCGCTAGCTTTTGTCAATTAACTTATACTTCATTTACCTTTGTATATGTATAAGAATAATCCGCTAGATTCCGGGGTGGGTTACTAGTTAAAAACGATTGTTAGTCTGTACGTACTATTTCCTAAAAGCATTTATAAATTTACTTACCTACTCGTAAGTAATAACTTTTATGATGACTTCAAAAGTATAACATATTTAAAAGAGGTTGTAATCGTTTCACCTAGAATATGGCTGCTACACATCAGAATATGGATGTCCGGGTTGCGGAAGGAAATGCAAAAGGCTGCGAGCGCTTACGTCACGAAAGATAAAGACTTCAATATCCCAATCGAATACCTAACGCGGCCGCACGGCTGACAGGGAGACTTCTCTTAATGCCCAATTGACACCGTAGGCCATGGACGTTCTTAATTTCCAATTGTAATTAACAAATAAACATTACTATCAGTTATTAAATCAGGGGTTCCCAAACTTTTTTTTCTCATAGACCACTTTAAAAAATTTGCTGGTTCTGGTGGACCCCCTACTCTACAGCCTACACCATATTCCCAAAAAATTACAAAAATGTGACTATTACCTAACTCTGGTGACGATATAACTATGAAATAGTATAGTATATTATATGTACACCTAGGGAGATAATATAAAGAAAGGCCGAGATCGCAGATATTTACGGCCCGAGCTGCAAGCGAAGGACGCAAATGTGCGATCAAGGCTTTCTTTATTATCTCCCGTGTTGTATACATCATTTTATGTCAACATTTGGCGAAAAAGCGGCTATTTCCGCACATGTATCGGGCGAAAAAATCCACTTTTAGCCAGGTGTGACATAAATGTTCTGTACAGGTTTAGAAAAAAAAGTGAAAAATGATTGGTTAATATGCTGTCAATAATAAATACTTTACTTTTTTGACATCTACTCACAACCTATCTATTCCAGCATCAAATAAAATAAAATCAATCAAATCTAAATCTCGGAGTGGTGAAATAAAATTAAATATAGTATATTTTGCTTGTGTTGTGTTTATTCGAGTACTTTATAATATTTATGATGATAATAACAGTCGTAAAATAATTAAAATTAAACATTGTTACGTAACTTCTAAGTACAATGACACTCAAAATTAATGGGAGGGATGAGCTTGATGAATTGACAACAAATTGTCAATATTTGGGTTCAGTTTTGTCAGGAATAATCGCAAATCTCCTCGTTCTGTGATATTCAGTCTGTTCCTATTTTTCGTTAAAAGGTTTGTAACGGTGCTGAAACTTTTTTCCACAAGATATGACGAGGGAAATGATATCAAAAGCTTTCTCGCAATTTTCCACAGTCCAGGATATTTTTCGGGTATTTCTGCTTGCAGCCAAAAAGTTTGATACCCTTTTTTATATTTCACCTTCAGCTCCTCATTAGTGCTAAGCTCAAGTAGCTCCTCTTGCAATATCACGTTCTCCACTTCCATTTCATCAAATGGATTTATAATCCATGGTGGTATTTCCATCGTGAGAATGTCTTCAAATCTGGTTTTGAAATCATCATGCAGGGCAATCAAATGTTGAACATATGTCTGAATATCATCATCCTCGCATTCTACCTGTGACAAGCTTGAGAATTGGGAAAATTCGCGTCGACTAATGTTTTGCTTCATTAACTTCAATTTTCCAAGAAAAGCGGAAATCACACTCTTTGTTTTAATTAAATTGAGGTTGTCCCCTTGCAGTTGTAAGTTAATATCATTAAACTTTTTGAACAAATCTGTCAAATACGCGATATCTGCTTTGAACTTGATCAGGTTTTCTTTTAAATCTGGATGGAGCTTTACTATCCAGAAACTCCAAGACAGACTCAAAAAGTGAGTAAAATCTTGTTAAACATGCACCTTTCGACAACCAGCGTACTTCAGTGTGTAAGAGCAATCGTCGGAAGTCTTCATCATTTTCATCGCACAATTGGGCAAATAAACGCGTATTCAAAGCATTGCTTTTTATTTTATTAACCGCGTTAATCACAAATTGGAGCGATTGGTGCAGTCTAGCACTGAAATTTTTTGCTACTAAGTGTTGTCGGTGGATGACACAGTGAATTGCAGTTAAATCTGGTATCATTTTTTTTAGATGGCTTATGAACCCACGATATTTCCCGACCATTGCAGGAGCTCCATCTGTTGCCGCCGATGTAACGTTTGTGAACGGAATTGATTTTTCTTTTAAAAAATCGCTCAGGATGTTAAATATCGATTCACCTTTAGTGTCAGTCTTCAAAGTTTTGGCGAATAATAGCTCTTCATGAATTTCTTCGTCCATAACAAATCGCACAAATGCTAATAATAATGCCTCATTATCAGGTAAAGTTGACTCGTCCAGATGAATAGAAAAATGAGTTGTTTGCAGATAATTACACAAGAAACTTTCAATATCAGAGCTCATTTCGTCAATACGTCTTTGTACAGTGTCGTTACTCAAAGGAATTTTTTTGAGTATGTCAAATGGAGGTTTGTGCAGAACAGTTTTTAAAACTTCTTCAACAGCGGGTAAAATTAACTGTTCACCAATGGTGTGGGGTTTTCCAGATTTCGCTATGAGTAATGAGATGTTGTAAGATGCCCGCAAGCCATCATCGTTACTTTCAGATGTTGAAGCGAACATACCTTGCAGGGTGGGTCTCTTTTCATATTTTTCTTTCAATGATTGAAAATATTTCAAATCTTTACCTGTTTTATCAGGGTGGCACCTTTTTAGATGATCTTCGAGCTTCGACGGTTTCATAGAGTCATTGCTCAAAACTTTATTGCATAAAAGGCACATGGGCAATCGCTTGTCCGCGTTTGATGGAAGAAAGCCAAATTTTAAATATTCCACACTGTACTGTCGACACTTAATTTTCTTCTTTGGCTCCGCCATGTTTCAAATTAGCTACCTGTAAGTATAAAAAAGTTTTTGTGATCTTAACATTCTTACTTAACTTCTTCTTAGTCTTACTTAACAGGATATGGCTATTTTATAGAACAGAATTTATAATTTTTCGCTATGAATCAAAAAAAGAATACTAATAAACTTTTTTCGGCTGTCTGTTGTTTTATGGAAGTAGGTAGGTAATAATCGTAATGTTCATTATTTCATATTTCATACATGTCTATCATACACAAAGAAGACAAATATATTAACTACAAAAAGAGATACCTATAAGTTGTATAGCAAATAAACAAATAATGTACTTACTTTTCCGACACGATTCTGGCAACCAGGAACAGCAATTCACTTTACTTTTGTAGTCGAAATCCGGAAACAAATGAGTAACGTTTGTTCTTAGCATTCGTATTTATTGGTGAAGAATCAAACAAGTGCATGCAAGCACAGCACATTACCGTAAGTCATAGGTATTTCGTCCCTTTGCACGTCCGAACAAGCGTTTTGGTCGGCGCCGGCGATAGCGACGCGACGGTGCTTCGCAAGCCTAGACTTGTTCGTTTGTTTTGAAACCAGATAAATTTTCGTGGACCCCCACGTACAAACTGTGAACCCCTATTTTTTTGCCACTCCAGCGTAGACCCCTGTCACATCGTTCGTGGACCCCTGGGGGTCCACCTGGACCACTTTGGGAACCCCTGTATTAAATAATCATGTTTCATCTGTCTGGATGGGCATATACTCGTACTATGCGGAGTGAGCGAGGCAGCAACAGACGCATCGCCTTTACGCACAGCGGGCCAGGCGCGGGACGCGCGGGTGATTTCTACTTTTTTCCTGGCGTTATGCCCCCTCTTAACCGTTTGGCACACACATACTAGAGGTAAAAATAAATTTTTTGACTCGAAGTTTAAAAAAAAAAGTCCCTTAGGAGTACTCCCCGTACTGAGTCATTTTTTTGGTATGGAAAAAAAAACTAAAACCTATGCGGTGTGTGTAGTCGTAATTGACGTGAAGTGTTCTTGGCGTCCAAAGGGTTAAAATGATCGAATTCATCAAATCAGTCCTTTCAAAAAGCGACCTTACTATTGAAGAAAGAAGTTTCTAAGTTTAGATTTTGAAGCTTTTCCCAAAAGCCATTACCTAGTATTAGCCATTTCCCAGTACCTAATATATTTTTTTAATTCGGTAGTTTCATTTAGTTTCAACTATACTTTATATTGCACCCGGGTATGTCTTAAAACTACGACTAAGACCGCCGTGGGATGGGCAGCAGCATCCCTGGAGTGGGGTGGAGATACCGCGATCGCCACTTGCCAACCCGCATGCCAAGCTTGGTGATTATGGCATTTACCCCCCATGAAATTGGGGGAGGTCTATGTCCAGCTGTGGTCGTTTTTGGGCTGATATGGTGGTGATGGTGGAACTGGTGGATACTTATATTGATTTTCATCCATTGAGTTTTCTTTTGGGTTATAATGAGTAATTAAACCTTACAATTTAAATTACTTAGACACATATCGCGGTGCTTCGTTGGACTGAAATGTTGCAAATTATGTACATAATTCTTCAGTCTTAGTGTATGCTCTAAGTTAAATACCTATATACTCAAGAAGGCAGTATCCGATAGCATTTGGAGTTCGTTAATATCATCGCAAAGAGTAAGGCTGAGTTGCACCAACTTACGATCACAGACCGATCAACGTTAAATATGGCCGTACAACGTTAAGTCAAACTTTCTATACAATCAGATTTTAATTTTAACGAACACGGCAAACGATTACAGGCGGTTTGGTGCGACCCCAATGTGACCTAGCCTAAATGTGTGATGACCGTTAAAATGGATATAGATAGGTACCCAGTTTGCAAAAAAATCTTGCCACTTAAATGACATCCCTTTTTAATATCATGTGTAGTATAATTAATAATACACTCTGTCTGTACATTAAATGTAATATATCAATGAACAAAGGGATCTGAAATAAAAATAAAAGTGCCGTGCAGATTATTTGCCAACATCAAACAGTCTTTCCCATTATTACATTTTGCGTCTGTACTTTTTCACGTCATCATAGGGAATTCATCTTTCTTCGTCTGGTAACTAAGAATACTTAAGCAGTTTTAAACAAGGAAACTGAAGAAGTTCCTAATAGGTATCTCTGTAAATACCACGACGAAACGGAGACTTTCTAACGACAACGCGGGTCAAGAGTACTTTCCGTTCATTTTATTTCATTGGAACAAATGAATGAGGAAAAGTTTCCGGTATCTCTCATTGTAAATTAGATTAACGTATTTTTATTAATTTTAACCAAAGGTTAAATAGAAACAATGTAAATGGCTAGAGCCGTGTAATGGCTGCCTAAGAAGGCAATGTTCATGGACATAGTATGGCGTTTTGCCTAGGATTGCTTATGCAAGTTCGACCCGGGTATGTCCTAAAACTACGACCAAGACCACCGTGGGATGGGCAGCAGCATCCCTGAAGTGCGGTGGAGTTACTCCGATCGCCAGCCCGCATGCCAAGCGTGGTGATTATAGCGTTTACCCCAAATAAATATGGGGGAGGCCTATGCCCAGCAGTGGACGTCCTTCGGCTGATATGTTGGTGGTGGTGGCTTATCTATCTATATATATAAAAGAAGAAGTCCTGACTGACTCATCAACGCACAGCCGAAAAAAAATTGTACAGTCGGTTACATTTATAGCGTAGGCTAGGGATAAGAAAGGATTTTTCGAAATTCATCCCAAGGGATAAAAAAAGTGATGAAAGTTTGTATGGGAAAAGTAACGTTTTTGGACTTAGAAACTTGAAATTGCGTGTATATGCTCTCTGTTTAAATATATCAATAGCGTATATCAGCGTTTTTCGGAATTCTTTTTCAAAAGGGGTGAAAAAGGGCTTTCAATATTTTTTGAAGTGAGAGATTGGAAACTTCGTATATAGACTCTCTGTTTAAATACAACAGATACGTATTTAAGCGTTTTCCTAATTCCCCCCTATAAAGGGGTGATATGGGGGTTCAAAGTTTGTACGGTTAGAGATTTGGAACTTAGTATATAGACTCTCCGTTTAAATACAACAAATACGGTACCTACGTCTGAAGTGATAAATAACCAAAATATAAATTGTTTATGGTCTCATTAAGTCAATAATTAACATAAGAATAAAGTTTCTATGATAATAATAATAACAAGCCCCCCCCCCTCTGACTTGCCTTAAGAGTGCGCAGTACGCTCGCTTCTCCATACAAACGTATTTATGCTCTCATTTTAAAACGCCATGCTAGAATAACATGAAACTGTGTATACACAATGGAACCCGGCATATCTAGGTTGGAACATAGTTTCTGTTGCTTGAAATTATAATGGAGAAAAAATACAGCGATTATTAAGGTTTTCATACAAGCCGTAAAAAACTCAAAAAACCGCTGTATTTTTTTTCTTTTACAATTTCTAGCAACAAAAACTAATTTCCGACCTACATATGCCGGATCCCATTGTGTATACACATTTTCATGTTATTCTAGCATGGCGTTTTAAAATGAGAGGGTAAATACGTTTTATATTTTTTATATGGGCCCATCTAGCAGATGGCGAGTCACCGTCTGAGATAATAATGTGAGACAGTTTTATTAGGCAGACGTCCGTTGTCCCACTCAATAGCACAGCCATTAGTCCATCATATTCACCCAATAGTCCGGTTCATTTAGATTCCATCAATCAGCAATAGTTCCTGTACACCCTGGCGGGTGCTGTCTCTGTGTCCCATGACACGGGCAGGGACAGCATCCGCTCGGTGTACCCCTTGCATTTCATTAAATTGTCAAAAGGAATCCTACGCCTCTACGTGTTGTTGGCTATGTGGTATTCGGTTGGCACTTCGGTACCTCGGTACTTCGGCTCCGCGCACGCCTTCCAAAGGTCCGGGACACCATTGTCCCGTGAGCGGAAAAGACATACAATAATAATAATATTGGGGGACAATCTTACACAAATCGACCTAGTCCCAAACTTAGCAAAGCTTGTACTATGGGTACTAGACGACGTATACATACTTATATAGATACATACATACTTAAATACTTAGAAAACATCCAAGACCCAAGAACAAATATCCGTGAAAAATGCACTAATAAATGCCCTGGCCGGGATTCGAACCCGGGACCTCTAGCTTCGGAGGCAGAGTCACTACCAACTAGGCTAAACAGGTCGTCAATGCTTTCAGTAACTAAGTAACTGCCGCAATAGGTATATCCTGATTTACAAAATATTCACAAGAAATCAACAGAATGGTTTTGGGAACGTACAATCCTTGCCCTAAAAAATGACAATGCGGCCGCTATTAATCATTTACTACTAAATACTTTTGAAGCTGAGAGCGCTCAATACAAATCTTTCGATTCCGTCATACATAGTGATGACGCTGTAAACTAGCCTTCCACTTCACATACTAAATATTAAAGTTGGAGCATCTGTTATGTTAATAAGGAATCTTAGACCGCCTAAATTATGTAATGGAACACTAGATTACAAATAAAAGCTCTCCATAAAATCGTTATCGAAGCTACAGTAATCACGGGTAGAGCTCGAGGCAAAATAGTGTGTATTCCTAGAATACCGATAACTCCATCAGAATAACCGTTCGAGTTCAAAAGAACACAATTCCCGCTTAAGTTATGCTTCGCAATGACTATTAATAAATCCCAAGGACAGTCACTGAAAATGGCAGGGTCAATTTTACGTGGCATGTTCTAGGGTGAGTTCTGCCAGCAGTCTGGTCATCTTGGCTCCCAAAGGAAATGCCGCTAATGTTGTTTATAAAGAGGTATTACGCTGGTAGTAAGGTAAGCTTATGTTTTTTTTCTTTTCCTGTTTTCTGCCACGTGAATTTTTCCCCATTGACAAACAAGTTTGCATTCCCTGTTTCGCCCTATGGTTGACTGGCAACAATATTTTCTTAGTGTTTTTTTATGTCACATAACAATTATGTGTGCCAAAACTTTCTATAATAATTTAATCTTTGAAATGCTGAGGCACCTAGAAAATTTCATTTTGGCCGGTGTCGGGAACTCCACCTGTTTCTTCTTCTAATAGGTAGTCTATTATCAGACCTTAAAAATGTTGCCTTTTAACAGCATCGGGCATCTGACAGAAAAAAGTTGACCTGATTTTTAACCCGTTTTAGATTTAATTTTATTTATATTATTTGCGAAGCGTCTGGTTGACGTAACTGGTGACCGAAGAGCTGGCGGTTTCCTCGCTCAACGTATCAGCATTGCGATACAGCGAGGAAATGCCGCCAGCATCCTCGGTACAATGCCTCAAGGGCCCGTTTTAGATTTAAGTTAGTTTTAATTTTCTTTATATTATTTTGGTTAAATATCCTTGTATATAGTATTTTCGTTGTACATATATAAAATTTGTTATTAGTGTTATTACCTAAAATCTACATACGCGGATGACGTCGCGGGTGGCCGCTAGTGTAAGTATATTTGTCGGCCTGTTAGGTAGGTGGAGGTCTTGGGTTCGAATCCCGGGTATAAGGGCATTTTGGTTAAGTGATGAGCAAAAACATTTGTTCCTGAGACTTCGATGTTTTCTATATATTTAATGACTAGTTCGATTTGCGTCATTGAATAAAAATCTAACAAATCTATTTATAACAAACATGTGTAAAGCTGGTCATACTCATACTGGCAACTGGCAAAACGCTCAGGCAGCCTAAACAAACGAATTGGTATTGTGAGACATGACTCACTAGCAGTTAACGTTAAAAGTTTCGCAATTAGGTATCTATCTAACCTACGAGAATCGAAAAAATCTTCTTAATAAATTGGTAGCTCGTTTGAGGTACGACTAACTATATAAACTTGTACCTTACCTTTTACCAGGATTTCGTAAATTAGGTCTATATGTTTCGAACTTTTGCTGGGAATAGCTCGTTCCTGGTCGACGAAACCGTACGGGCCTTTGTGTAATGAAAAAAGTGTTACGTAATTGGTCTAGACGGGTACAACTTTTGGCCTGTGTAACTCTGAGAGTAATTTGTTTTTGTGTATAAAATAAAATGGAGGATATTAGGGAGTAAGTATAGATCTCGAGCGACTGAGCGTCATTCAACACTGCCCCGTTAAGTGCCACTATCAACATCATCCGAGCGTTATACAAGTATCCTTAAAGATGCCCGGAGTCCGCAACCTAGATCGATTTAGAATTTTTCTATCATCTAAATATCCAACTCAAGGGGGCAACCTACACCTTATTGCGATTGGGCTTCTAAAGTGAGCTACCTTGACAGTGAAAAGTTCTCAAGGCTTAACGAGTGCAGCCCGGACCAACGGTTGTTAAGTGCACGTTAGTGCCATACACGGGAGCGCTCAGTTAGTAACCACTCAAAGTGACCTATCGAAGAGTTAACGACTACCACGGCCGACGATGATTATGATTACCCTCGCATATTACCTACGCGGCTCGCAGGCACCGCTGGGACACGAGAGCTCTACCCGTGCCACCATAAATAACATAGTACCTAAGTACAAAATTTTGTAAAGTTAGATCATATTAAGTTAGAAAACAATTATTTGAATTGGACGAATTGTATCAAATTAGACCGACCAAAAAGCGAAGAAGGTTCATAATCAGATGGTATTTTTTTTTTAAAGTCGGACATTTTAAATAATGTCAATCATAAGGGGTTTACGACATTGATCTTCTATTGTCAACTCGCAGGTACAAACGTGTTAACCAATTTAAAATGTTTAGGTAATTATTGTACAGGAACATAATAACGTTATCTATTGTGATAGTTAATTAATTTCCAACAGAATGTGTTTGAAAGCGACAGTGTACTGATTAGGGAGAGATCGGCGTTTAGTTACTCATGTCTTAACGCATCATACAAGTTAATTAGCTACTTAGCAGAGCAAATACGTTTGTTTAGTTGCGAATACAGATAATACAAGAACAATTTATGATAATCGCTGTTACGAAACACTGTTCCCAGACTGCTCTGCTGACAGGGAAGATCTAACTCGTGGATGCGTTTTTCTGTGGTTTCCCTCATGTTCTGAAAGCCGTGGATTCCAATAAGTACCATAGTACCATGGATTTTTCAACCAAAAGTTGAACGTAACTTTTGATTCCCAGCATGACTATTTTGAGGATTGTTTTCCTATGATAAGCACCAATGTTTCACTAAAAAACCGGTGCCAGAACCATGATGC
The DNA here is from genome assembly GCA_905163555.1 of Notocelia uddmanniana. Lineage (NCBI taxonomy): Eukaryota > Metazoa > Arthropoda > Insecta > Lepidoptera > Tortricidae > Notocelia > Notocelia uddmanniana. The sequence continues at coordinate 13,518,800 of LR991065.1, forward strand.
AATATAATTTAGAAGAACCAAAAAAAACCGACTCCAATTTTCTTTGCTATGCCACAATTTGTGGTTTCCGTGAGCCAATGCTTGGTTACCTACAGAAAAAAACCGAAATCGGCATATGTGTGCCTATCCAATTCGAGGAGTTCCCTCGATTCCTCCTAGATCCCATCATCAGACCTGCACCGAATTTATATGGGACCAACTCGGGGGTTACCTGCTTTGAAACAAAAAAAAGCATTATCAAAATGGGCCGACGTGGACGACAGTTATCGGAGAACATACATGTGTCATAAAAAAAGCAAACATTGCAGACGAACTGAGAACCTTCCTTTTATTGAAATCGGTTAAAAATAACTAAGTACTTACTTAGTTAAATTTTTGGTCTCTATAAGGACCTAAAAGGCGCAGTGGGGTCAGGAAACAGACTTTTTGACGAAATAGTGACGCGTTTGTAGCTGATGATGGGTTTCCAAAAAATACGCACAACAATTTTGAGACCTTTCTCTAGTACCAAGATCGATTCAAAACACGATTAAGCAACTTAAGCTCGATAAAAAAAAATCGCAAACATAAGTCTAAAACACTACATTAAAAATATTTTACAAATTCTGCACATTAACTATTAATATGAAAATTATATCAATAAATGCGTAATGTTGTACTTGATGACATACATCGATTACTTTTTCTGAATTTAAAACTTCTAAAAATAATATTACATAAATACTGATTTGCGCGCACACGCTCATGCGCGGCCGGCCGCTCAGTACCCAGCGAGCTGCGTTCGAGGTCGGACGTGTGTCACTCCGTCTCCGCGCCACTAAGTACATTTTTTTCGAATTATTCCCTATTTGTTAACAAATATGGGTAATAACAGGAATAGAATAAAACGTAGGCGGCGAAAACGTATAAGAATAGCCCGCACGAATGCTAGAAGAACGAATACAATACGGTAAGTACTTAATGCATGTAGGTACACCACAGTAGACATTCACAAATACAGTAGGAAACCTTTTCACTCTTTAGAAGACGTGTAAAGTGGCTCTGCCAGCAAAGTTGACAGTCCTGGGTCCAATACTGGTAACATGAAGGTTCTTAGTATTTATTGTCATTATGTATCTCCGTTTTAAATTCACGGGGTGAAACCCGGTCATTTGGAAGGCTTGCGTGGGAATATAAAGCCAACACGTAGAGGCCTTTTGGAGAAGAAGTTTTATGTGATGTAGTACAGTCAGCATCAAAAATAGCTACGCATTTGAAAAGTTCAAAAGTCTTTATTACGAGGGATCCCTGCCCCCTGCCTGAGGGATTTTGGCCCCTTAATTATGCGTGGCAAATTTTGATGCTGACTGTAACCCTGCTATTATTATTAAAAGCCTATAGAGTGTCCCCACCACCACCACCATATCAGCCGAAGGACGTCCACTGCTGGACATCGGCCTCCCCCAATTTCATGGGGGGTAAATGCCATAATCGCAACGCTTGGCATGCGGGTTGGCTATCGCAGTATCTCCACCGCACTGCAGGGATGCTGCTGCCCATCCCCCGGATAGAGTGTCCCACTGCTGGGCAAAGGCCTCCCCTCTTCATTTTAGTATTTATATAAATGTATTAATATGCTTATCGTACGTAGTACAGTCAACTGCAAAAATATGCGTGCATACAACTTGTTCAAAAATATGTCCTGTTCTTATGTATATTAAGGTTGCGGTACGTATTTATGAGAGGATTAACAATTTAATCCTCTCATAAATACGTATACGTATCGATAATACGTATTTATGCAGTTGACCTTACCACAGTCTTACTACATACAGTCTGCCGACTCGGCTTTTTTTAGGTCAACGATGGGGGGTAAGCAGGAAAGTATGTGGCGTGGAAAAAAAACGCAACTTGTTGAGTTTGCGCTTTATATTTTCAAGGGCTGTCAAGTTTCAGAAATTTTAAATATGACTTTAGAGCTGCTACCTACCGCACTGTCGCTCGGATGATCAAGTGCGACAGAGAGGGAGATATTCGAACTTCGTTCGTTTTTGTTTCGTGGTAGCAGCTCAGGTATGTTTAGGTTAAAATAGGGTTACCGGTTTTTTGAATCAGTGCCGATCCGATATGATTTTGATAAAAATCGATATTTGAGCGTCCGAGAGGACTCTTAATATGAATCCAAGGTAAACTTTGAATAAACTGGTGGCCATATTGATTTTATTTATTTACGTTACGATTTCGTTCGAAATCGATATCTGAGCGTCCGAGAGGTCTCTTAATACGAATCCGAGGAAAAAATTGCAAAAAGTGGCGGCCATATTGATTTTCTTTATTTACGTCCCAATTTCATTCAAAATCGATATTTGAGCGTCCGCGAGCTCTCTTAATGCGAATCCGAGGTAAAATTTGGAAAAAGTGGCAGCCATATTGATTTTCTTTATTTACGTTCGAATTTCGTTCAAAATCGATATTTGAGCGTCCGCGAGCTCTCTTAATGCGAATTCGACGTAAAATTTGGAAAAAGACGCGGCCATATTGATTTTCTTTATTTACATCCCAATTTGCGCGTCCGCGAGCTCTCTTAATAATAATAATAATTTATTTATTTCAAGTTACTAAAGACTCATATTTAGACAATTACACTTTTGATATTTTAATTTTAATATGTGGTTGACACAGGAAACATACACTCTCCATGCTTTCATGTGTCACCCACAGTGCCGCTGGGCGCATGAAGTCCACAGCAATGAGCAATATTACGCAGCAATGAGCAATTAATACGAATCCGAGGAAAAATTTGGAAAAAGTGGCAGCTATATTGATTTTCTTTATTTACCTTCGAATTTCGTTCAAAATCGATATTTGAGCGTCCGCGAGCTCCCTTAATGCGAATCCGAGGTAAAATTTGGAAAAATGGCGGCCATATTGATTTTCTTTATTTACGTCCCAATTTCATTCAAAATCGATATTTGAGCGTCGGAGAAGTCTCTTACTACAAACCCGAGGTAAAATTTGGGAAAAGTGGCGGCCATATTGATTTTCTTTATTTATGTCCCGATTTCTTTCAAAATTGATATCTGAGCGTCCAAGAGCTAGCCTAAGACGATAATCAAACCCACGTCTTTGATTTAATGAACCATTGTCCTTACCACTCGGCCATCCAGACCACTACGCCTGCACAGTGAATCTTTGCCTTGCATTCTCAACACTACCGCTAGTGACCGTGCTGTATTTTCTTCAAAGGCTTGCCTTTCACTAACTACTATGGCTGGTAAGCTAATAGCTTATCTAGATTCCCTAACCAGACCACATCAGGTAGGTAGGTAGGTGGATTAGTGAGAGATGGCTAAGTTTTTACAGTATACGTAATTATTATTGAAACGCACACCGTGACCCGCAGCCGCTCTTCTCAAGGTCATTTCCCATAGATTTAAGTACGTATTTGTGGACAGTGGTATCGGTTTTGGAAAAAAGCGAAGGTTGTGAAACAAATATTGTTAAAATCAAACCAGGCAACTACTTATATATATTGCCTAATTTTATTTAAGTAATGACTATATTTCAAAATAAATATGTACTGATTTTGTGTGAGTATGCTAATAAATTTATACTTGATGTAATTTACTGTCATGCTTAAAATATGAGCTCAAAAGCCAAGAAATATATATAAACAGTAATATTACATACCTTTGCAATGTTTATACTTCTTCATTTACACCAAAAACACGAAAAAAAGTTATTTTTTGCGAGAACACATATCTAGGCGATCAAAATTCTTACAGAAATGGTGGGTATATTGGAGTTAGCCGATAACTTTAAAACCGTGCAGTTGACTGTTTTATTCATCATTTGATTTTATCAATTTGTTAAGATATACCTAAAAAATAGAAAGCAATACGTTGAGATCGAACATGTTAACGAATCTTCACGCAAAATCAGTACTTTTAGGTCAGAAATCCAACCAGTAACGGATTCAATACCTCAAGGGAGCGTGATTGGATGTGCCCTTTTTATTATCTACATAAATGATTTCCCTAAAATGTTCAAAGAGCCATGTGTAATGTTTGCCGACGATTGCTCGCTTTTATTATCATGCACAAACAAAAAAAGGATTTGCGAAAAGCTCCGCGATATTATGTGCAATATTGTACTTTGGATGAATGACCACAACTTAGAACTAAACTTTTCAAAAACAAAAATAATGCAATTTAAACCCCGCCAGAAAGTTGAAATAGACATAGACTTTTCTTTTAATAACATTAAAATAGATAGTGTCCCTACATTCTCTTTACTCGGAATAAGTATTGACACCAATATAAATTGGAAAAGCCACATACAAAAAATTAAAACAAAACTAAGCCAATTCATATACGCTCTAAGAGAACTAAAAAAGTCAACAAATATCGAAACAGCAATGGTGGCATACTATTCCTTTGCACATGCATGGCTTTCCTACGGGGTGATTTTGTGGGGGAACAGTACCAACGTACGGGAAATATTTATCCTACAAAAGAAATGCGTCCGCATAATGCGTAACATTAAGCAAACCGATAGTTGTAAGCCCCATTTTCAATGCCTAAAAATTTTAACCTACTAGAATCGTGTAAATTTGTAAAAAAACACCCAGAGTTGTATACCACGCTCGGGGATGGACCTCGCCGGTATGAATCACGCTATAAAAACAATTTACTTCAAACATCTTCTAAATTAAAACTACATAGAAATGGACCATATTCGATGTCAATACAGATTTACAATAAATTACCAAATTATATAAAAGACGAACAAAATTATAACAAATTCATAAGAAAATTAAAAATATATTTAATAGAAAAATCTTTTTATAGCGTGAACGAATATTTACTCGTAAATCCTATCCTGTAGTTAGTGTACATAATGTGTTAATACCTATGTCCGCCTCTTTTTCCAAACACATAATTATTTATTTGCCGAATTATTTGTAATGAATTTATTTTTTAAGGAATTGATTTTGTTTATTGAATTATTACTTTTAACTAATAATTTTTTTATTATGGTCATTATTATAGTTAATGTATACCTTTTTATGTATTTAATATTATTATTTTTACTGTGTTTTATATTAATGTTTTTAAATTTTTATAATTTGACCAAATTAATTTTATGAAATTATTTTAATCAATTATTTTTACCGAATTGTCTGCACTTTTCATTATTTCTTATTTTGCTGCGCCCTATCCGGGTCCATGTACTGTACCTAGCATTAAGTTGCATGTGTTTTTGTACTTGGTTGCAAATAAATAAATTGAAATTGAAATAAGATAACTGGCAGTAGCTGTTTTTCTCAGTCGATACATTTTTTAGCTACATAATGGGGGGTAAAACAAAAAACTGATAAAAAAAGGATTTAGTGGGTTTACACTCTTAGCAAACGACATTGTAAAAATAACTGCTATTCAATTTGTTGTAGGCGCCCATACAAAATTTTATCCCCCCTTTCACCCTCTGAGGAACGATTATCAGAATAAAAACTATCCTTTGTCCTTTCCCGGGATTGAAACGATCTCTATACCAAATATCATCGAAATCGGTTTAGCGGTTTAAGCGTGAAGAGGCAACAGACAGACAGACAGACAGACGAGTGACTTTCGCATTTATAACATAGTAAGTATAAGTAAATATAGTATATAATATAAGTATATACCAGTGGCGGCTGTAACTCGAGTGCGCTCGTGCATTGCACTACCAAAAATTTTGCACCATCAATACCCTCGTCATCAATAAAACAATCTCAATTATCTGTAATATACATACATATATTACATTTAAAAAAATGCAAAATAACCAACCACTACGCTATGTCGTAGTCTTTAAAACTCTTTTTCGCTCAGTCTCAACTCAAAAAACCTCTCCGTGCGCTTCGTGGAGCGCACGCACTAGTCAGTACATTTTCTATGAGAAACGCGTTAGAACGCCAGGCGCGTGAGATGGAAGATACTCCGTACAAACTCTATGAAGAAATGGGTGAATTCGGTGCGCCGCACGAAGCTCGCGTATGCCCGCATACTGCCGCTTAGCCGAAGATATCCGAGAATTTGCCGACTAGACACGAGGCGCCCGGCCGAGTGGATGACTCATGTATTACCCGACCATGCGTAGTTAACTCAAAATATAAAGCTTTTCTTGCGCACCAATTGTCAAGTTCGCTTAGTTGGTTAATAACATGTCCTGTGCACTTTTCTTCGACCTTGTCCGTGCAGCGCGCTATTATTCGTTTCGTGTTTATTGTTTGTTTTTGTATGTAAAGTAAGTGTGCCTGTCTTTTGTGAAGTGAGGAACTATGTGTTTAATGGAAAGAATAAGTGTGAACAATAAAATCGAGAATATTAAAAACAATAATAAAATTTTTAGTGATTGATAAATTAGAAATAAAATAGCTGGACCGCCAAGGTCATGTCTTATTTGCCAGGGACCAAAATCGACGGATTGAGGTAATACATAAAAAATAAAATTGTTAGTAGGAAAACGTGGTGGTTGCAATTTTTGAGTTATATGTAATAATATAATATTCCATATATCCATAAATTAGCGCACCACCGGTTCTCGTAGTCAGCAGCTACCACTGGTATAGAAGAAACGAAGAATCCCTAACATGGAAACCTGAGCATTGTGAGGGGTTCAAAGCGCCGCGCAAGAGGTAAAAATAATTTTGCTACCGTGTAATTCACTCTATGAGAAAAAATATTCAACTAATATTCGGGAAAATACCACATATTACCATATTAAAAATATATACACATGGGTCTATATAGATATAGTTATTACACATATCAGAAAGGGAACAAATTATCTTTAGTAAATTGAGTCTCTTTCTTTTGTGGTGTTGTGTTCCTGGTGGCGAGTAAGGTCGCCAGAGCACCCGAGGATACGTTGTGTTAAGAGTGAGAGACTGGCAGCTGTCAAAACAACGAATCCTCAAGTCAATAAGGGGTCGGCAATGCACGTGTGATTTTTTTGGAGTCACATGTGTCCATAGGCTACGGTGTCTGCTTACCTTCAGGTGGGCCGTAAGCTTATTACTTATTATCAACCGTCGTTGCATTAATAAAAAAAGAAAAAGTATTTTCTAGCTCGTTTAGACAGCAAAGCTCTTTTTTGCTCCCTGTCAGCAGGGTAGATTTTTTTTAATACAATTACATACACATTTTAAATACTCTAAATGGGCAAGAAAAAACTTTCTCGAATAAGGGAAGTGGAAAATAATATACACGCTTTAGTATCAGTTGAAACTATAAACCAAACTACGGAAGTGTCCATAGGTTACGGCTTACCATCAGGCAGATTGTATGCTTGTTTGCCACCGTCATAGAATTTAAGCTGCACTGTTAAATTTACTCCCCAACCAATATTATGACGTCATCGCGGCTAGATGGGGCAGTGGGTGTGGTAATAATAGTTTTTCTCAGTACTAAAGTGACAAGGTATTCATGTATGTGATTTGGATGGCATACCTTAATATTCAATTAGTCTAAAGGTATGGTAGTAATACTATATTTTGCATTAATATCCAGAATGGACAGCCTGCACTAGTCAATTAATTTCCCCACTTCGTTGAAGTACTGCTTATGCCTTCACTGAGTTTACTGTGTATTCTTACTGTAAGCGCGCGAGTATGCCGGGTGAGTGGGGCGCTCCCCGGGTGGCTAGTCACCTCATGCATGCCCCTGACATCATATTTTTCGTTGAATCTACGGCCCCAAGAAATAATATATCGCAAGGAATAATAACTTCATGATTGTTTTCAAGTAGACGTATAAACATACATAAATAAAATAAATAATAAAGATCATTTATTCCCAAATTATTACATGTAAATAAATTCAATTCAACAATTGTATAATATAGGTAAGGATAAGAGAACCAAGTACTTTATTTCAATACACTATTACACAGAACTTTTATACAGTTTTATTGACTAGTGTTGTACTACTGTGGTAGTCGCTATACTGTGGCATTTCGACATCGGCAGCCAGCACGCGAACAGAATCATTCCGCGCGGTTGCAAGCGGGGTAACCCCGCGCCTGCTCCCCTCAAGCCCCGCACCTCACCCCGCTTTAGCAGCCGAGCGCTGAACTGACAGCGCCTTAAGCTACTGTTTTATACCAGTGTTAGTGAGATTAACGTTCAGTTTTTTTTTACGTTGTAAACTGGTTGTAAACAAAAAGTTTGAAACTACACACACCACGACACACGGCGATGGTGTCGTATACGACATGTATGATCATTGATCACTCTACAATTAGTATATTTCCGTCAAGTACCGATACTTTTCGCTTTATCTGTGAGTTCTGTGATACGTGTCAAATATAATGTCATCGTCATCACATGATCACATCAGTAACTATCAGCCGAAAGACTTCCATTGCTGGACATAGGCGTGCCCCAAAGAGTGCCACAATGACCGGGTACCGCCACCCACATCCAGCGGACTCCTGTAACCTTTACCAGGTCATCAGTCCACCATGTGGGGGGCCTACCCACGCTGCATCATCCGGTACGTGGTCGCCACTCGAGAACCTTTCCGCCCCAACGACCATCGGTTCTACGTGCAATGTGCCACTGCCACTTAAGTTTGGCGATTCGGAGGGCTATGTTGGTTACTTTCGTTCTACTGCGAATGGCCTCATTTCTGATGCGTTTATAAGATTTCATACTACTTGGCAATTTGAAATGTTGTCAATTGCAACATTTCAAACACACATCCGATGGTAATAATAAAAGTATTAAATTTGTGTATGCCAATTACATATTTTAAGTGCTAGGAGCAAAGTTATGATTGCAGATTTGACATTCTCTTGCCCGCCATGTTGAATTTTCTTAAACTCGGTGTGCGCAAAGACGTAGTATTCAGGAGAAATCTAACACCACTTCAATTGTTGGAATTCATCTAAAATCTTGACCTCGAGGGGGCAATCTACTATTACCCATCTTTTTGGTTTAGCCGTGGTTAAAGGTAAAAAATTAGCATAGCTCATATCCTATATATAAATCTATATAGATTTGAAATTCTTGCAAGCTTCAAGTTCAGATAATCTCCCGTGGGAGGACATTAAGGGAAAATGTCACATGCGGATATGCATATTGCTCCACGAAGGCATCTTCTCTCGTCACAGTTATGTACTGCGAATAGAACATAATTTTAACAAAAAAAAAACCGACTTCAACCGAGTTATTTGTCCATTTTATCGTGCGCATACTTTATGCAAATTTAAGACTTAGGTACATGGTTTTCTCATGGATGCCATTGTCAGAACTGGACCAAATTAATATGGGACTACACGGAAAGCTCCAGCTTAAAATAAAAAAAGAATCATCAAAATCGGTTCACCCAGTCGAAAGTTCTAAGGTAACAAACATAAAAAAATACAGTCGAATTAACCTTTTTTGAAGTCGGTTATAAAATAAATTTATTGAGCTTCATTGAATGTTGCCCTTGATCATATTTTAAGAGGGTATACGCAGATTTCTCACAAAATGTGACAGAAGAGTTCCGGGGTTGATTGCTCTCGCTAGGATCTTTTTCTCTAGTCTCCTATCATAACAGGATTGTAGCTGTATTGTTTGGGAATATGGTTCAATTTTGATTGGCTGGTAAAAGTTAGAACTTAATCCATGATCCATGATATTTCATTAACTCTGTTTAAATTAATAGTTCCTTCACCATCATTTAAAAGTATTATACTAGGCCCATAAAATTAGCAAAACCTGGACATAATTCGATAACTCGTTGTTTTTATTACTTTATCGGATATTAATATTCATCATCATCATCATCATCATGTCAGCCGAAAGACGTCCACTGCTGGACATAGGCCTCCCCCAAAGACTTCCACAATGACCGGCCCTGCGCCACCCGCATCCAGCGGACACCCGCGGCCTTCACCAGGTCATCAGTCCACCGTGTGGGGGGCCTGCCCACGCTACGCCTTCCGGTACGTGGTCGCCACTCGAGAACCTTTCCGCCCCAACGGCCATCGGTTCTACGTGCTATGTGCCCCGCCCACTGCCACTTAAGTTTAGCGATTCGAAGGGCTATATCGGTCACTTTGGTTCTGCTGCGGATGGCCTCATTCCTGATGCGATCACGCAGAGAAACTCTCAACATAGCTCTCTCCATTGCCCTTTGGGTGACTTTGAGTCTTATGAGGCCCATAGTAAGCGACCACGTTTCAGTGCCATATGTCATCACTGACAACACACACTGGTCAAAGACTTTCGTCTTGAGACACTGCGGAATATTGGACGAAAAGATCTGCCGTAGCTTCCCGAACGCTGCCCAGCCGAGTCGGATTCGACGGTTAACCTCTTTCTCGAAGTTGGACTTACCTAACTGGACAGTCTGTCCTAGGTATATGTAATCGTCTACTACTTCGAGCGTAAAGTGTCCGATTGTTAAGGGAGTTGGTGCTACATGGGCATTTGACATGATCTTCGTCTTGTCCATGTTCATCCTTAGACTAACTCGCTCGGAGGCTTTACTGAAGTCATTGAGCATTGTACTTAAATCCTCCATGGTCTCAGCCAAGACTACTATATCGTCAGCAAACCGAAGGTGAGTGAGGTACTCGCCGTTAATGTTGATGCCCAGCCTTCTCCAGTCCAGAGTCTTGAAAACATCCTCCAGTGCAGCGGAGAACAGTTTAGGAGAAATAACATCTCCTTGCCTGAGTCCCCGCTGCAACGGAATAGCCTTTGAGTTTGTGTAAGTCATTAAGGGGTAATTGCCATAATCGCCACGCTTGGCATGCGGGTTGGCGATCGCAGTGTCTCCACCGCACTCCAGGGATGCTGATGCCCATCCTCCGGTAGTTTTGGTCGTAGTTTTAGGACATACCCGGGATATTAATATTAAGCATCAAATATTAATTAGAAATATTCAGTAAAAAATCCGGGGTCGTCACCGTATCTTATAAAAATCATAAGATAATGTACACTACCTAACTTTTTCCTGAAAGCATAATAGATAACCAAATACCTTGTTAGTATAATTTTGTGGTGCATTCAAAAGCGATCACTTAATAGTGAAATTAAACTGAACCCAAAGTCGCATCGCATGTACCTACGTTTTTTTTACAGTTTTAATCTGATATCAATATCTAAATAACTCAAAATGGTAACTATGATATTTGCTTTTTTTTAAGCTATGTTGTGTCTTTTTAGACATTTAAGACAAAAATTAAACATTTATTGTTAACGCTTTCATAATATTGTATTTCTCAGTAGTTATAAATTATAACCGTGAATTTTTTGTATTAAATAAGCTTTTTGTGTACTATTATCATGTTTTCATCATTATTATACATGTCAACGTCACGCTTCAGAAATCCAAAATTTAATTGTAAATACGCGCTAATTTGTCGTGGAGCGGGATGTATGCGGTGAATGGAGCGGGGTGAGAGCGCAGCCTGATTGCGTAACTTATTGTTCTAACGTTAGGCATATTTTAATGTCATTTTTTGACCCGACGGCAGCTTGTCAAAAATTCGCACCGCGTAACTCCGTCCGTACGGTTTGAGATGAGTACCGTTCACAAGGTGAATGAGACTCGCCGTTTTGTTATTGCAAAGGTGATAAAATGAATGAATGGTTTACTCTTACAATGTGTTGCACAAATTTGCTATAGTGATACATCAAATCAAAGCATTTTGTTTTCATTTCTGGGAAAAATAATGTTGATAAATAAACACACGCTAGTATGTTTAAAGAAATAAATTAACCATGCAACCAAAAATCACAAAACGCACTATTAAAAGCAGCATATGAATCAAAGACAATTGTAAATTTTGGTGAAAGTAATTTATATAGTACTTATAATTTTAAATTATATTCATTTAGTGATAGTATATAAATATAGGTAATATAAAAATAAATTTACCAGTTATATTGCATCAATAATAATATATCATTTAATGATTAAATGCCATCTAGTATGAAATAGCAGAACTTTATGAAAATTAATGCGCTTGAATCTCATAATATCGACATCTAGTATACAGTAGGAAAACTTTTTGACCAAAAATAATGTTGGCTCTACACTGAAGGCTAAACCCTCGCAGAATTACAATTTGAGAACTGTTATTTTAAAATACAGCGTATAATTGCATATTGTAAATTTATGCTGAAATTGTACATTCATCAATATATTATGATTGAACTGTTCTTATATCAGCGTATATTAACCTGGCAAGTCTTTCATGTCAGCCCAAAAAGGGGAGAAATTAATTAATTGTAGGTATGGTAATCCTTGTTTTACCGTTTTTGTTTCCGTTTATTCCAGAAGTCTCGTGGTGGAACTAGTGAGACTTATTGCAAACAGTTCCGTTCCGAATGTTTGGTTCTGACGCTGTATGGTCGCAGTTCTACTAACATTCCTCCTAGATTCGCTTGATGTCGTACTAGCTACTACTTTGTATCGTTGACGGAACTATTGGGAAAATAAGTCTCACCACGGAACTTCTTCGACGGGAGTTAGTATAGCTCACCACTCTGCACTACAAACTGAGAAAATCTTTGATGACGGCAAAGCCAAAATAAAAGGATTAGATATAAGTTTGGCAGTCTGGCAAAAGTCTTGAATTTAAAAAGTGGCAACACTGTAGTGTCTTCCCTTTCAGATCAATCTAAGAAAAAAGGGACGATACTACAGTGTTGCCACTTTTTAATATCAAAACTTTTTTGCCAAACTATAAAGGGTGTGGCCTTTAATAGGAGCAAAAAATGTAGAGCATCTGCAGTAACCTCTTGTGCAAAAAAAATATATCTTTTTCACTTGGTAGAAACGTTGCGCTAAAGTCATGACCTCCAAGTAATGGATCTTGGCACCATGAGATTATAGCGCGGCAGTCACTGTTGATATTGAGGTAGCATCTAGTTATAACTCATACTCGTTGTTGCATTTTTGGTTTAAAACGATATTTTTGGCATTTTTTTCAGAATCAGAATCAGAATCAAAGTATACATTTATTATCAAAGATACATTTGCGAAAAATAAACTTTTTTTTTTCAATTAAAACCATTTGGAAATAATTGCAGTAGGTATCTTATATATCCACCGCACTCCAGGGACGCTGCTGCCCATCCCCCGGTGGTCTTGGTCGTAGTTTTAGGACATACCCGGGTCCTACTGCGATCGCCAACCCGCATGCCAAGCGTGGCGATTATGCCATTTACCCCCCATGGAATTGGGGGAGGCCTATGTCCAGCAGTGGACGTCCTTCGGCTGATATGGTGGTGGGTGATGATGGTGGAAATAATTGCTGGGGAGCTCAATAGTGTACCGTTTAATTCTTTGTTCCTATTACAGGCCACACCTTGTATATGGACACTGTGAAGTGGATAGTTGTCCGAACTATTATTCTTACAGCGGCTTATAGGAATTACCACTATTATCTCGGCTTGGAAGAGAAAATAATATAAAAATGTCCTAAACTTTCCCCAAAAAAAATAAAACAAGCATCTTATTTTTAAAAAAATTTAATCAAAAAATATCAACGCAGTTTTGAATGTTCTCTATAGTTCAGTCAGATCAGATATTATTATACGTACAACTGTATCTATATATTGGCAAGGATCTGACAAACTTCCGAAGAATCGAAGTTCAAATTGTGTGTAACCGTGCCTAGTTATTGTTTGCTGGCTCTTCTTCATTGGTCTGTAAAATCATTTTCGGCGCGATCATGGTTTGCGTTCATACATTTTCATCATCTGAAAATGGATGTAGAAGTGATAGCAGCTGCTGCTTTGTAGCGCAGTAGATATGAACTATTTTGGTGCTGCTCACCGCGGCGTTGGGCGTAAATGGATTTCGAATATTTGCTATGCATATTGCAATGTATCCATCGGCGCCGCTCAAACGCATGTAGTTGTAGCAAAGTTAGTCTAAATACAGATATATTGCGTGCCATGCGTAAGCTCGGAGTAGAAAAACATGCTACCTTAAAATAAATCCCATCAAAAACATAAATGTGAAAATGGCAGTCAAGTTCAATATGCGATGCGTGGTTCTCGTCTTCACTGGTAAAAACATTGATATCTAAATGAATGATAGAATAAACGAATGAGGCATTTATTCGAAACACAGACACAACAACATTAACATATAGTACAAAATATGGCAACAAAGGTTACAATGCTGCAAGTGTTTCAGAATAGGATAACACGCAGCACAAAGTGTTACGACACTGATTTTTAACGTACACGAAAATACAAACACAAAACAATACAAAACATAAATGGGTGCCAAGTTCCGTAGATTATCTGAAAAGGTGCCAAGTCTGGCACTAAATTGTTTACCATAGAGCTAATTTACTGCGGCGTAATGCATTTTGAGCTTTAACTTGCCAACTTTCTTAAATATCCAACAGCTTTCATGGTATTATAATATACAGCATAGAAAACTGCCGCCGCTTCAGCGCGTGTAGTAGTCGCAAACGCGTAGTTAGCGCTCTACAGATATGTTGTGTGCCACGCGTACGCTCGGAGTAGAACCACAAGCTACCTTAAAATAAATAAAAAGATAAAGCGTTTATTTCAGACCTAATCGATCCATAGTGGGTTAGTTAACAATATTATCTTATTTACTATGTTAATTTATATTTAAATTTTAATTATAATGGACAGCAACATAAGTCTATCGACACTAATAATTATATTGCTCTCCCTATTGTAACCTCTATCCAGTATTTAGCGAATGGACAGTCGCTCTGCCAACTCCCTTATGAGGCTTTTGCTGCTACATCGTACTCTCCTTAATAATGAGGCTATTCTCTTCCTCCCTATCGCGTAGAAGTCGTTTGTTTGCGCCTCCGCGACCATATCCGACGCGCTACAGTGCTTCGGCAACCTCAAAAGCATCCTCATAGTGTTATTATACTGGACACGAAATTGTATGATAAGCCTTGTGTGTAAAACTACGTTTATCCCACTAGTTCCATTAAGTTGTCCCATCATGGGACAACTGAGACGATTACATCCCAGCAGTCCCACGGGACAAGTGGAACTAATATTTTTATCATATTGTTGTCCCATCAGATAGGTAGATTAGGTTCGTTAGGTATTATCAGATGCCCGAAGGGCAAACTGCGCAGAAATAGGAGCTCCGCGGGGCTGCGTCAATTTTAAGGCAAGGTGAAGTTAGTCATTTCAATACTTCGACTAAATTCTATTTCGACATTTTTATTCATTCGAGCGCTCGTGGCCCAGCGGCGCCCGCGAACCGCGTGCGGTATGCGAGGTTAAGCAATGTGGGCGCAGGTCAGTTCTTGGATGGGTGACCGCTTTGAGAGGTTACTAACTGAGCGTTCCCGTGCTTTGGAAGGCACGTTAAGCCGTTGATCCCGGCTGTTATTTATGACAGCAGTCGTTAAGCCAAGTTAGAGGCCTTCGGGCGGCTTGAGAACTTCTAACACTCAATTTTCCCACTCACTTGATATAGGGGAGTCGAAGTTGCACCACGTCCGTAGGGAGTACCCACCGTTACCCACACGTGACCCCTGGGTGGTGCTAAAAGTGCAACAAAAACTGGCAACCGTACTTATCTTCTCGAAGATCTCACGGTTCAAAAATAAATGCCATACGATTATTACCCTTGTTAAGTTAAGGCTCAAAATGCATTAAGCCGCAGTAAATTCGTTTTACTGTAAACAATGTAGTGCCGGACTTGGCACCATTTCAGAGAATCTACGGAACTTGAAACCCATTTGGATCTCAATTATTTTGTCGGTGAAGACGACAACCAAAGAATGGGAGCCAAGTTCAATATTAAGATCGCATATTCTTAATATTGAATTTGGCTCCCATTTTCACATTTATGTTTTTGATGGGATATGGTTACTTTTTATCAATCTTCGCCAAATGGTGCTTTTTAAGAGCAAAAGCACGAGTTACTATACAAAATACCCAAATCGCTATAGGTGCACCTCAAATATTTGAAGAGTTCCCTCGATTTCTTCAGGACCCTATGATCAGATTCTTACTTGATAACTACGGGACCACCCCTAAAGTATACCGTTTTAAACAAAAAAATAATTTTCTAAATCGGTTAATAAATGACGGAGTTCTGAGGTAACTAGCATAAATAATAATAATATTAAAACTAATAAAAAAGTCACTGTTTTCTGATTTTTTCTGGTGTGCAAACACAATTACCAAGCTTTATGACAAATTTCAGCTTCCTAGGTTACCTGGAAGTGAGTTAGGTTTTTGATTACTAGTCAGTCAGTCAGTGGTAAAAATGCCGTTTTTTGAATTTAATATCTCTATAACCATTAGACCTATATTTATGAAATTTGAGGTTCTAGTTGTATTAAAAGATCTTAATACATGTACCAAATTTCATTCTTTTATGTTAGATAGATTTGGAGTTATTGGGGGATCAAAAGTGGCTCCAAACGGTTCGTGTAAAATAACACACGGCTGCTATCCGCCAGTTCCTGGGGTGAATACACGGCTGCTGTCCGCCAGTTCCTGGGATGAACTTGGCTGGACACGCTGCCGCGTGTCTAGATGGAGATGACATATAGACAATCTTTCATTCTTTTCAAAATTCCACTACTTACTATAAATGCAGGATGGCTGAGTAGGTGACCACTGGCTGCTTATTACGTACGTGGTTAACCCTTGCATATTTGAATGAAGTGATCACTCAGACGCCAAGGTATCAAAAATTGATGTAATGTTTAAACCAATATAATTTTTAAGAAAAAAAACCGACTAAAAGGGGGGAGACCGGTGAGAGATTATTATACTTAGATGGTGCACTCTTAGATTCCATATAATAAAATAAAAATGGCTATAAGTATGTTTATAATGGTAGAAGACTAAGTACCCTCAATTCCTCATGGAACCCTCCATCAGAACTCAAGCTTGACAAAAATGTGTCTTGAAAACCTAGCTTGCTAGACAAACAAAATGAAGAGAACAAATCGCCAAACGTGAACTACGCGTCGTTGGAGAGCTCCGTTCTGATCACCATCAGCAGTTCCACTTCATCAAATGTCACTTTTTTGAATGAAAATGCTTGATTATGATAAAAATTAATCGTGAAAATAGAACTTGCTTAACAAACACAGCTAGACGAACAAATCGCCAAACGTGAACTTTTCGTAGTTGAAGAGTTCTGTTCTGATCATCATCAGCAGTTCCACTTCATCAAATTTCTCATTTTTGTTTGATATTGCTCGATTTGTGGATAAAACACTGAAATCAATATATGTTTGCCTTTAAGATTTGAGGAGTTCCCTGAATTCCTCATGGTCCCATCATCAGAAATCGAGCGTGACAAAAATAATCGTGAAACTAGAACTTGCTTAACAAACACAGCTAGGAGGACAAATCGCCAAATGTGAACTTTTCGTCGTTGAAGAGTTCTGTTCTGATCATCATTAGCAGTTCCACTTCATAAAATGTCACATTTTTGTATGAAAATTTCTCGATTTGCTGATAAAAAACACAAAAGTCACAATATGTTTACCTTTAACATATGAGGAGATCCCTCAATTCCTCATGGATCCCATCATCAGAACTGTTTTGACAAAAACTGGACCAACTTGGATATATATACTTACAATCAAAAAAAGAATTTTTAAAATCGGTTAAGAAATGACGGATTTATGGAGTAACAAACATTAAAAAAAACATACAACCGAATTGACAACCTCCTCTTCTGAAATCTTGAAGTCGGTTAAAATCAAATCAAAACATTCATAATTGATTTTTTTCATGATAAAAGTACACCTTCACTCCGACCTTTTTAGTGCTTTGGCGTGGTGGGCACGACAACATACGACTACTATTCAGCTAGTGCTGGATTTCAGACGGCCGAGAGTAGCGAGGATAGGGATACGCGGCCTGCAGCCCAACGTTTCTCGCCGAGATTTGTATAGTGCTTTTCTCAAACATATGTATGCATGAAATAAAAAAATTCACCACTCAAAAACCAAGTTTTACAAATGCCATTTTGACATTAAAATAAAAAAAGATACTTCCTGTACTAGGCCTTCTATTTTGTATGAAATTCCTTTACAGTTCTCCCGAGTTGTTTCGCCTGCAACATGATACATTAATTTTCATTGCATGTTTGAGAAAAATAATAAATAATATTGGTTAACGTACGCAATTTTATTTTAAACATTATTTTTAAATACAGTTCGTGTCATCCAGCGGCTTCCCGCGAGTGATCCTATAAGCATGCCGAAGTGCCGTTTTTTTCCTTTTGAGGTACGGAGCCCTAGAAACTACGAGTTGACGAAAATTATCAAATCAAACTAAAAAAGTTCGAAAGTTCTGTTTGCAATTTCCTTGTCTATTCTTCATTTATTCAGATCAGCGCTGGTAATCGCGCCAGCACAACGCTGAGATGGAACCATTTCGTGCAATACCATTATTACTATTTTTACTGTTTCTCTTTTGCTGTGTTGTATTGTCACGAATAGGAAATATACCTATATGTTTTCTATTCTATTTATGCTCTCATTGTGAACATTTTTTTTAAACAATCGTAATTCTGCCCAATTATTTTCACTACATCGCGTCATTCACTCAGCACGTATTATACTTCTTATAATTATACTTCTTGGAGAGGTAGAACACAGCAAATGGTAGTCTTACTCATATTTGGAGCAACGCAACTGAGGATAGCAGAACTTATTCAACTCTGTAAGTACGTGGTGTTATATTCCTGAAGATACCCTCAAAGCATAAAGACACCAGAGCTCCCGAGTATGCGCGTTGCGATGAGTTGAGAGACACCTACGGGTACCAATGGCAAAGTTAACGTGGTTAGTATTAAACTAATAACTATTATTAGTCCAGTCAGCGTTATTAATATAACGCTCCACCCTCCTGCTAAATGGCGAAGATAACCGCGTGTTAGTGAAAAGAGGATTCTCAAATCCACCATTTCGCGCCATTGAGAGGAATCTAATGACGTATCATTCATCAAAATCGGTTAAGCTGTTAAGTAGTTACGAGTGGACATAGGAACAGACATACATACATACAGACCAAACACATAACCCTACTCCTTTTGGGCTTTGCCGTAGTCAGGTAAAAAGTGGTCGTGGGTTCCAATCCCGATTCGTACCAGCGGGATATCATTTGATACCGTTAGCTTTTTAGTGAAGGAAAACATCTTGGGGAAAACTACATACATCTGCCAATAAATTCCAAGGAGTATGTGAAGTCTCCAACCCGCAATGGGCCAGCGTGGGGATTATTGCTCTATCCCTCTCATTAGTGAGAAAGCCCGTGCCCAGCAGTGGGACGTATTGTCCGTCCGCCTGCCAGCTACGGTGTCTGCTTACCATCAGGTAGGCTGTAAATGTTCCGTAGCTGCTAAATGAACTTACTCTAAAAAAATCCATAAGCAAAAGAGAATACTTTCGCAGCATTTCATACGTCTTTTACTACGAAGGGAAGACTTTTTACGATAACTCAAAAACAGCTTCACTGATCATGGCCGCTACAGTTTTCGTTGAAATTCTTTATTAGGCTTTACTTTCGTGTTTTTTTTAAATATTTTTTAGACCCATAGTTCAAAAGTTAGAGGGACACATTTTTTTTTGTATTTTTGAGTGAATATTTCCGAAAATATTAAATTTATCAAAATTGTTTGATAAAGACATAATTAATTCATTTTGAAAACCTTACCAACAGCACTCCACACAATACTTACAAGGGTTACAGAAAAAAATATTGATTTATATATCCATACCAAGTTGCAGCTTTCTAGCACTAACAGTCCCAGAGCAAAGCCTGGGACAGACAGACAGACAGACAGACATGGCGAAACTATAAGGGTTCCTAGTTGACTACGGAACCCTAAAAACGGAATGTTTAAGTTATCGTTTCAGCACGAAAAAAAGAAACTACTTAAATAAAAATCTTAAGCAATTCAAAAAATATAAGGGTACTTAACTAAGTGCGCCATTTTCAATTGAAACTCCGTCAAAAGATAGTGTACTCGTAGAACGTGCCTCCGTCAAAAAATATTGTAGTAGCACGTGATTAGCACTTAAACAATGTAGCCAAAGCTGTGGGGCAGAAAATAATTTTATGTAGAAATCCTTATAGCTCACCACTATAGTGGCATGATTATGATTGCGCCCCGTACACGGTAGCTCTGCGACCTGCGTTGGTGTAAAATATCATCACACATGGAAGGTTTGATATTGGAAGATTAGCTAAGGCCGTCGGGATGACTGTAGACTACCAAAACCCGCTCATCAGCCAGCAAACGGATTCGAGGTGAGCACTATCTTCTTTCGTTACAAGGGTGAGTTTTACCACGTGCGTCACCTAACTGCCTGCAAAATGGTACCAACGCATAAGTGGGAGGGCCTAATTGGGCTCAAAATGGCGTTGTGGTATTGAAATGAGCTTCAAGCTTTCAAAGATGCTCATCTCATCAAGTTTGATTTGCGACGTTAGGTATATACGAAATCGCCCTAAGCCTTCATACAACTGATACATTTAACAGCTGAGTATTCCGAGTAAGTTCAGTTGCGCACGTCTGCAACTAACTAGGATGGCCGTCGCCGATCACGGCGTGGAAGATCAGAAGCACAACATGAAAGCCAATATGAGTACAACTTGAAATTATAAAAACATTACACACCTTGTTTGCATATTTGTGTATATAAATCCTTTATAACATACCAAAATACCTTCCTTGTTAATGTTTTACTCGTCTCATATTCTTGCGATTATAATTCCCAATAACAATTACTTTTAATTCTTTGACAACACGACATTAATTTCAAAATGACACCTACATGTGGCCTACATTTTGATTGTTATGACGTGTCAGAATTTTATGTTTCAAGGAGGTTTTAAGTCATCAGCCTCTTTGTGCTGGAGGGAGACTGCCGGATTTTAGCTGACTGTTGTTAATAAATTGGAATCAAGAGTGATAATGTACACAGTTGTTTACAGCAATAGACATCTAGTGTCAAGTAGAATAAGTTATTTTTAATTAAGTTAATTTTAATTAACGTATTATTACAAGTACCTTGTCACTTTCACTACATTGATGCATCCCAACTGTCGCAGTATTGTTACGTTAGTGCGATAAAGTACTAAAATGATCATCTACGTTTGCTGTTGACTTTAGTCCTTTTATTTTATATCGGCACCTTTGGCAGGAGACAAAGAAATATGGTTAATAAGTAAAATCAAAATGTACTTACTTTACATGTAGGTAAAGAGAATTATTTCTCTTGTTAGAAACCCCTTATTGGATTCGCATCAACCCAGTGGGATAATTTACTTTAAAACGTTCAATAATAATATTTTCGTATCACAACACGCTAAACCACCACCACCACCACCATATCAGCCAAAGAAAGTCCACTGCTGGACATAGGCCTCCCCCATATTCACGGGGGGTATATGCCATAATCGCCACGCTTGGCATGCGGGTTGGCGATCGCAGTATCTCCACCGCACTCCAGGGATGCTGCTGCCCATCCCCCGGTGGTCTTGGTCGTAGTTTTAGGACATACCCGGGTCCATACGCTAAACCATACATGAGAAAATCGGTACATATGTGTACCCTTGAAAACATAAGACCAGAATGCTGTCCTTATTTCCTCAGCTGCCATTTGTTGTATTTAGACCAACCTGGGTCGACACATTCTATATAATGTACCTATGAAAAGTTAACTATGGTTTTCATCATAAATGGATTACATTACTACACCCCACCAATATAATTCTAGGTATAAAATCTTGATTCATGTATGATTCATTAAACTCAACTATATGATCGTTATTGACGAGCAGCATGGTTGCACCTTTTTGTTCTTACTAAGATTTTTCAAAGCTTAAACGTAGGTATAATATAGTAAAGTTATGCTTGTAGCGTAGAGTCGACTTTGGGCGCGATATATATGCGCATTGACAGTCTTCGTATCTATATCTTCATGGTTCATAGATCTGTCCGTACTTTGCTACTGTTTTATTATATTCAAAGACATAAAATAAAAGTATAGTATAATTGATAATTTGTTTTTTTGTAATTTTACGTCTTAAACCGGTCGATACTGCATAAAATCTTGACAAGAGCCTCATCACGCACAGAGCGGGCACGGCGCGGTGCGGGGCGGAGGCAGTTTTACACTGTCGTTTCGAAACTGTCGGCTGTTGGTAGACTTGGTAGTGTCAATTACTGCTTCATTTATCACACACGCTGCCTCCGCGCGGTTTTTGTAGTGCGACATACCCCGGAATGCGTTCGCTTTACCGCAAAACCGCCTCCGCCCCGCAACGACGCTGCGCCGCGCTCTGTGCGTTTCAAGCTTTAATGATTGTTGTAGATAATGTAGATCAACAAGGCAACCATTGCCCGTGTGATCTCGGCGCCGTACAAAGATGACTCCTTTCTTGCCAGAAAATCCATGCGGCACCACCCACGTCTCCGCAATCTCCTTTGTATCACCTAAAACATTTTACATTAGTATATAACTGTTGTATGCAGTTTTATGTATTTACTAGCTGTCTGCGCGACTCTGCCCAAGTATTATTACTTAGTAATAAAGGTAAAACCGCGAGATAAAATATAGCTCATGTCCATTATCCATACCACAGTTTTCTTTTAAGAGACTAGTAAAAAGAAAGGATTCAGACCCACCAGTAAGTAGAATCAATAAATTCACGGTTACTGAAAATGAATGTAGACACTAGTGTCAATCATTCAGAATGATATGCTGTGATTATGATATTTATTCATCACGTCATTTCATCAATTCTTAGTACCTACCATAAATCGACAAGCATGTAGGAACAACGCCCTTGGCATCAACGTGTGGGGCGCGTGTATGAAAAAATACATGCTTATAGGAGAACACTTCTATATTTCATCATATATTGTTTAATAATATGGCACGTATACCACAGAAGAGATCTCTTTTGCTGGGTACATGTTTTTTACATTCCTTCATTTCATTTTGCTATTACTCAATCTCATCATCTTAATAGAGCATGGCATCATCATCACAGAGATAGATATTCCGGTTTACATCCTGAAATGAAGCACACAATAGTAAAAATTTAATGAATATTATGATTATGACATAACATAACATTTATTGTTACCTACTTACTTTTCAATTTTTTACAAAGTGATATTGATATTTTGTACTCTATCGTGTGTTATAGCGACTTGGCAATGAAATAGTTGGAAAATTTTCCCATTTTAATGAATAAACAACAACTATAATCTTTGTTCAATTCATGTTTTGACATGACAGACATTATGACTTTGTCACACAGTAATTGACATTTTGTACCGTCCAATCTAACCGTCAAAAAGTTACGCGTTTCCAATAATTTCATCAGTTTCTGATTTTAGTATGGGATTTCCATTCAGTCGTTCATTCAGTTCGGCTCAAATATTACCTAACGTTAGGTAGAAAAAATATGACATAAGCTAATAGATTTTTACTTCAAAAGTGACATTAAAATATGCCTAACGTTAGAACAATAAGTTACGCAATCAGGCTGCGCGGGGCGCCAGCGGCGAGCGTGCGGCGAACCTGTCATAACGAGTTTATTTCAATTATGTTATACTCAAGTTATCGTATTATAGACATTCTTTTTTGCATTTCTCTCATTGACCTCTTAGTTAAACTTTTCTTAGCTCGAGGTTGACTAACCGATACATCGGGTCTAAAGCTTGAAATTGAAAGGCACAAAGCGCCGCGCAGCGTCGTTGCTAGTCGAAGGCGGTTTTGCGGTAAAGCGAACACGTCACACCAAAAACCTGCGTGGTATTCGGTAGCGAGGTAGAGCGGAGGCGGCGTGTGTGACAGACATATGAAGCATTCAATATTTTCGGAAAGATCATAAATATTAAACCGCCTCAGTCTCGCACCGCGCCGCGCCCGCTCTGTGGCAAGAATGAGAATAAGATTTGGCATATATGAATTATCCATCATCCTCAAGACCCATGGCCCTGCCATTTATAAGATAATTCAAAAACTGAATCGATAAAAAAACCATTTTAACATCGATCCTGCTCCCAAAATTTCACGAAACTCGGTTAGGAAATGCGAACTGCAGAGAGGAGAACTGGCGGACATCCGGACATACGAAAGCATTATTGACCACACTGAAACGGAGACGCTTCGCGCTTACACGATCAATTATTATTCGCTACACGTCGTTGAGTCTGGGCCAGAATCGTCAAAAAAATGTTTTGCCTTTTACAAGCGTTATACCGACATAAGGTATTTATTAAGCTTGGTAGGTACCTACTTATATATGTGCAGACAAAAGCGGGTATACGTGTTCTGCAAAACAAATAAGTAAGTATTTAATTCAGTTCCGACCTTTGTTCCGACTTTGACTAATCTGTAGGTACGTTTGGAGCTAAATAGCAGGTAAAACTAATAGTAAACCTTCGAACGTGCACGGATTGACTTGACAACAATGTCACGCTTCCTGTAAGCTTCCTACCTACCTATTTTCTTTTTTTTTTATAAAAAACATTTTCATGAAGATAACCTTCGAAATGATGATAAGCCCCCATTTCTAGCGCTCGCTTGTAGCGGTATTATTATTTGACGTATACTCCTGGGTACTCTGAGGTCCCATATAAATTTATAAATTTGGCGAAGATCCAGGAGGAATCGAGGGAACTCTTCAAATTTGTTAGGCACGCGTATGGCGATTTCGGCTGGAGTGGGTTTTATTTGGGTATAAATTATACACCACACCTTGTGAAGGAGCGCGTTTTTCCGCACGCTGCGCGTTCGGAAAAACCCACTTTCTGCCCAAGTGGTGACGTAAAATTGTGTAAAAAACACGGATCGTAAAACAAAAAGCCCTCTCTCGTATATTTATAACCCTTTTTTTTTTTTTTTTTTTTTTTTTAACGTTGGGGAAATGCTTTTATGCATCCCACCCGGTTGGGGGGACCAGGACGGGTATGACGGACTAACCGCAGCAGAACGCCTTGGACTACCGTCTAAAACCCCAACGAGTGCCGGCTCCGCCTTGTCGAGGACGCCGCGGGATCGCTATCAGCATTCTACCGCGTGCGTCCCAGCGGGCAGCCCACAGGTTAGAGGGCCGCAGACATTACGCGCCAGTGGGGACGGGCACGTTGGATTCCGTGGGGCCATTTTGCAGGGTATCCCCCGACCCCGCACGGTCCCACTACGGTGGAGGCATCAAATGCGCATAGCGCCTGGCTCTGCCCCCAGCCCGTCGCCGGCGGAGCGGATCTGCGAGAGGATTATTCTCGCGTTCACGCTCCGCGGTCTCCTTCTGCGACATAACCTGATCACTGAAGGAGGCCATCGCTTTCCATGCCCTTTCGCTGTCTAGCATGGCGCCAACAACACTCGACAACGAGAGGTTCGGCCCGATCACTGCTTCTAAGGCAGCCCGTTGGGGTCGCCATGCAGTACACTCCTCCAAAGTATGACGCGCCGTGTCCACGGGTGCACCACACTCATGGCAGCAAGGAAGGGACTCCCTCCCTATGCGATGCAGATACCCACCAAAGCAGCCATGGTTAGTAAGTATCTGCACCATGTGGAACATCAGGGTTCCGTGCCGCCGGTCCACCCAGCGCTCCAAATGAGGCAGTATCGCCCCCACAGTCAGCAAGCCGTAGTCCGCAGACCCCAACTCCTCCTTCCACTGGCGAAGCAATTCGTTCCGGGCCAATGTCCGAACGCGTTCCAACTCCTGCCGGTCAGGAAACTCTCCTGCTACTCTTTTTTCAGCCCTGTATTGATGGACCTTAGCGAGCACTTGTGCTTGAAGGTCCCAAGGAGGATCCGCAGCCAGGATTGTCGCCGCTGAAAAGGATATCGTGCGATATCCTCGGATGGCTCTTATCGAAATAGCCCTCTGAGGTCTGCGGAGTAGGGTCTTATTAGACGCTGAGAGGGCGCCACTCCATACGGGAGCCCCGTACAAGGCCATGCTCCGTATGACCCTTGAGTACAGGAGCCTACACGTGGCATTGGGCTCACCAATGTTAGGAAGCAGTCGGCTAAGTGCAGCAGCTGTAGACATTAACTTCGGAGCAAGATTGGTAAAATGTACTCCGAAGTGCCACCGTCCATCTAGGATAAGACCCAGATATTTCATGTGTGTTTTTACCGCCACTATCTCCCCGTTTACCCTTATTCCAGCATTGCGGGGAGGACCTCTCCTAGCACCATGAAATAAAAGGGCTTCGGTCTTTGGAAGGGACACTTTGAGACCCAGCTGACTGATTCGGTCGATCAAAAGTGATGTCCCAACCGTGGCTCTTCTGGCGGCCTCCTCATAGGAATGACCTCGGCATGCAATAAGAGTGTCGTCGGCGTAAGCGAGCACACTCATGCCCGGTAGAACTGGGCTACGCAAGAGCCAGTCGAAACCGATGTTCCACAGCGTGGGACCTAAAACAGATCCCTGTGGCACACCAAGTTCGACCTGTCGCCGGAGCATAGATCCACTTCTGTCTTCCCATGAGACGTAGCGATCCTCCAAGTAGTTTTCCAACAGTCTCCTCAGATAGACAGGCACTTCAAAATATCGAAGTGCTTCCTTGAGTGTTTCGAATGGGAGACTGTTAAAAGCATTTTTAACATCAAGGGAGACCGCCAACATCACATCCCCTTCATCCGTAGCTTCTTTGGAGAGGGCTTTAAGATGGGTTATCGCGTCAACAGTAGACCGGCCTGCCCGAAAGCCGAATTGGACATTAGAGAGGTTTGGTCCTACTTCCTCGAGATGCCGGACGAGGCGGTCAGCCAAGATCTTCTCTAGAAGTTTACCCACCTCGTCCAGCAACACTATGGGTCTAAATGCCGACGGGTGGCCTTGGGGGCGACCCTCTTTAGGAATCAAGCAGACCCTGCCCGTCTTCCATGTCCTCGGGAACTGGCCAGTACGAAGACACTTGTCAAATAGTTCCTGAATCCAATTCGTCCATGTTTCTGCGACAGCGAACAATAGGCGACCCGGCACGCCATCCGGGCCCGGGGCCGTTCGTCTCCTACGGAGTCGATCTAGGGCTTTGCTCATTTCCCCATCTCTTATTGGAGGAAATTCTACTCCATTGTCTGTTACAGCGGGTGATGGAAGCGCCATTACAGGAGGTTCGTGTCCCTCAGAAGCCGGGAATAGTTCTCCCATGACCCGATCCAGATCTTCCCCAGAAAGGATCTCAGTCACCGGTGCACTTTGTACTCGAAGCTTCTTCCGTGCCGTTTTATATGCACGCCCCCAGGGATCCCGACTCAGACTGGCGAGAATTTCTTCTCTTGCCTTAGCTTTGGACTGCATGATTGCATTTTGCAGAGCTTTCCGTTTTTCCCGGTATACGCCCCTCATTTGCTCCTCTATTGTAGGGTCCGGACGGAAGGGCCTTCGGGACCGCACATAAGCTCTGCGTGCGGCATTGCACTCTGCCCGTAATGCTCCTATCTCCGGCGTCCACCAGTATACATGTCGCCTGGCCGGGCGACGTTTTATCCTCGGCATAGCCGCGTCACATACTTTGACCAGTGAGCTTCGCAGATGGTCGGCCAATTCATCCACCGGAGACGTCTCGACCATCACGCTAGGAGTAACCCAGCGTTGCACGAGTGCTGCTTCACGGGCAAACTCTCGGTCCATTTTCGTACAGGCCCAGCGAACGAATCGGCTAGGCTGTCTAGCAGGTGTTAACGTTGTGGAGTGTTGGGAGACCACAAATCGGATGTAACGGTGGTCTGAAAGGGTTTCCACTTCTTCTTCTACTCTCCAGTCCTGTACTCTACGTGCAACAGCGGGAGTAGCAAATGTTATATCCACCACGGACCCTCCTTGATATCGCACGCAAGTCTGTGACACTCCTCTATTTAAGAGGGACATGTTGGCCTGAAGAGCCCAGGCTTCCAGGGCCCGGCCACGTGGGTTGGTAATATTGTCACCCCATGCACTGGACCTCGCATTGAAGTCTCCAAGAACCAGCATAGGTTTCGAAGACCACCTACCTACTACTGATCTAACGGAGTCCAGAAATATTTCAAATTCTGCCAGATTGCGATTGGGAGAAAAGTAGATCCCCAGGACTATATATTCTCTCCAACCAACAGCAACAAACCCTGGACCTCTTTCAAGTGGTGTGAGAGGGGATTGTCCGTCCGATCTAACGGTGACTGCCACCAGACTCTCTGTGTCACCTGCCCAGTGAGGCTGGGATGGAACAAGGTATGGCTCGCAAGCTACCCCTACATCGACCTGCCACTCCGCCATAGACTGCAAGAAAAGGTCCTGAGCCCCAGCGCAGTGGTTAAGGTTAGTCTGGAGAAAGCTGGTACGGTGAGTGTGATCCATTACTCTTGCATGTCAGTTTCTTCGTTCTCTTGGGCCGACGAGCGGCCGACAGTGTTGATCCCAGTCCCGGTCCGTGGGACAACTTTCCCCGATCTAGATGGAGGGGTGCATCTCAAGCTTCCCATCACGTGACTATGCGGTCTACCAGCCTCAGCGCATATAACGCATTTAGGCACCTGCGCTGAACAAGTCGAGGATCGGTGCCCCTCTTCGCCACACCGGTAGCAGAGCTGCTCCCTGCTTACTGCCGACGGGCACATTGGTTTGGTATGACCAAGCCCCATACATCGGTAGCACCTTCTAGGGAGCTGTTCTAGTGCATTCACACGAGCTGAGCTCCAGCCAACCAAGACACGCCCTTTTGTCACCAGCGCCTTTGCGGCTACTACAGGGCATCTTACTACTATGGCGCCCATTCCACCAGGGCCACGTTTTATCTCTCCGGCCTTAACTAGGTCTAAGGAACAGCCACCGTACTGCGCTACTGCAGCCATCACAGTGTCTGTTGTAACCGAGTCGTCTAGGTTCAAAATGCGCAAAGTGGCGCATTTAGTAGGCCTGGTAACAACTGCAATTCCGTCCAGCACAGGCCGGAGCTTGTCGGCTAGTTCATCGGCCTTAGAGGCATCCAGTTCTTTCGGGAGTTCAGCCATCCTTGCTCCAGAAGCTGTTTGTCGGAACTTAAGTGAGTGAATCCCTAGCTCCTGCAAATTAACACCTGCCACGGCCCTGCCCATGACATCTAGGTAGCTCACTCCATTTTTTGCGGCCTCGGGCTGCAGGGAGATAACAACGGCAGCAGTTTTCGGCGGAGTGAGACGAGGCTTGTTTGTCTTCTTGGCCTTACTTTGGCCACCTTTTTTCTTCCCGGCTGCAGCTTCAGGTCCCGTAGGAGCTATTGAAGCCTTCTTCTTATTCTTCTTGGCCTTTTTACTTCTGACCGGAGTGTACCCTTCTTCATCCCTTTCGCTGTCAAGGGCATCAGGCGCTGTACCCGAAGATCTATTCATTTCTGACAGAGCTGGCTGCATAGGAGTTCCATTCTGCGGAGTATGTGCTCCAGTCTTTGCAACCAAAGAGGCAGCGGTGACATTTGGAGCGGGTTTTTTCGGCCTTGAACCTGGGCCCGCTGGGTTCAGCACTTCTACGTCTTTACTTTTGTCCGATGCTAAAGCCGGACGGCATGGCTTTGCCGGTAGAAGCCGATCCTCAATACCCTCCATTCGGGCGTTAATGATTGCCCCGACGGAGGTGATAATCGAGCGCTTCAACTCCTCCAGTAATTCACTGTCAGGTATAGGAGACGGCGTCACCGTCTTATTTCTTAGAAGTCGCATCTCAGCGAATTCCCGTCGGTAGGATATCAATTCAGTCCTCATATTTTCAACTTCTCGTTGTAGCCGATTATTGTCCGCTCTCAGTCGCTGGATTTCATTCGCTCCCGAACGGGAAAAAGCGGCTTCTACCACGTTCATCAGGGCAGATCCTGCTTCTTTCAGATCTTTGGCCTTTTTCTGACCTTTAGAGGTTTTCGCAACTTCGAGGATTGCAGCCACCTTTTGTTCCGCAAGGGCTCTTAAATCTTCAGTGGAAAGACTAGTTGGATCCTGTTCCAGCCTGGGGACCGCACCCTGTCCATTATTTAGGCGTTTTGTCCACTTCTCATTTATGGCCACTTCTCGGGCCTCCTCCTCCATAGTGCGGAGTTCTGCCTTTGCGCGATTTATGTCAGCATTACGGCCAATAGAACCAGCCTTACCGCCTCTACTGTGGGTTGATACCTTCGCAGCCGCCGGTTGCTCAGTATCTAAGTCAGAGCCATCATCAAAATCTATCAACCTGGCCGATGCAGGTTCGGCAGGTCTTTTACGCAGAGAGTGCCCGCCTATCAGTAAGGGTGCAACTGCCCCCGTCGATATCACAGAGGTTTCAGGCTCCTTGGACAGGTGCCCACTCCCGTCTGGAGATATAAATTCTACCGTATCATAAGGTTGCTTATCAGTGTCCATTATGAATTTACCAGAGTCGTCGTTTGATACGTCGTTTGTTTGTTTTTTTTCTTGTATGTTTGCCATATGGTTCCCACGAGTAAGGTCGATGGTATAACACCCCCGGGTGACGCCCATTCCGAAGGTGAGGCTACATACTGTAGAGGTCGCCCGGTGTCTACAGGTTTTAGCGACTTCGCTGTCGGGTTTTATAGGGTTTTCCTTCCCGCGGGCCGGCCAATTAAGGCAAGCCCTCCAGTCCGCGCGCAAAATGCTGGCACCTCCCATACCCCATACCACCACTGATGGGGGTCGTTAGGAGAGTGCTGCGGTTCCGGGATTCAAGGGGAGCTGGCGTGGACTCCCCTATCGTAGTTTGCTAGACTACCCATTCGCCTTCATTCTACTTACAACCCTTTATCGCATCTGTAGTGTCCTCTGCTAGTGCAGAGGATCATCCAGAGCGACACCCTTTCCTCGGCCTTTTCATAGGGCCTGTCCCCCCCCCCCCCCCCCCCCCCGTGTCAGGTTATTGGTAGCACCGGTAAGCGATCCCTCCGAAGACGAATCACTTACCGTTGCCTCCAGAGCGCACCAGCCAAGACCCTTCCCCTTCCCGAAGACCCGCAAAGGTCCACGGGAACTGGAAGAGCCCAGACATTCGTGGAGGTTACCCGACCTAGCGCCCCATATTTATAACCCTCGCCTGCGGTTCGGGCCTCAAACATTTTGCGGTATAGGCCTTTCTTTGTTTTACAACCCTTGTATCGTAAAACTTTAAAAACCATATGTACTGTAAAACGTTGTACGATACACGTGCGAATAGGTAATTCGCAACTCGTGTCAATTTAAAACACTCCCTTCGGTCGTGTTTTAATTTATCACCACTCGTTGCGAATTTCCTGTTCTCTGCACTTGTATCGTAATGTACTATTACAGTACATATGGTGCTACTTTTTTATTTATTTTTATTTATTAAGGACAAAAAACAGTAACACACAAAGTTTCAGACTTAAATTATAGGAAATAAACAATTCATAGGTGTGACAACAACATTGTCCACAGGTTATTAGATTCGTTATTTAGCGCTGAGTAACTAACAAAGGAGTATATTATATTCTATGATTATTATGAGAGTTAAACATAACTAAAACGAAAATAAGTCTGACTTACGTATACACTATTAATTTTTGTTTTACTTTACAGTACATATGGTGCTACATTACCGCACTGCGGTAATCAGCAGATTACGTGCATATGTCGAAACTTTAAAGAGCCATATTTACTGTAAAACGTTGTACGATACACGTGCGAATAGGTAATTCGCAACTCGTACCGACTACTCCCTTCGGTCGTGTTTTAATTTATCACCACTCGTTGCGAATTTCCTATTCTCTGCACTTGTATCGTAATGTACTATTACAGCACGATTGCGGTAATCAGCAGATAACGTGCATATGTCGAAACTTTAAAGAGCCATATGTACTGTAAAACGTTGTACGATACACGTGCGAATAGGTAATTCGCATCTCATGTCGATTTAAAACAAATTTCCTGTTCTCTGCACTTTTATCGTAATGTACTAATTAAATACGTTAGTAAAGTTAGTATTCGCTCCGCTCTCGCGTGGATGTAGTTGCGGTGATAAGTAAGCTAGTTTGTATATTGTATACCTTACGATTTGCGTTATTAGTGTCTAGCATCAGATTTTATTAAAAAGTTGTTGGAAAATACGGGGTTTCTGACCTGTTCATAACGTTACTTATGAACGAGGTTGGAAAATGTGGTGTTCATGTTATTAACCTCATCTACCTATGTAAACTGTTTACTTAATGGAAATGAAAAAAAAAACAAGTACGAAACAAGAGCGACAAGTTGGTAACATAACAATAGTAGATTGTGTGACAAGGGTCTGAAATAAACCATATTACCACAATAGGTTATCTTCCCGAACTTAATGGCTTTTAGAACAGAGCTATAAATTCTACTTTTCACTTCGATTGCGAGAAAATAAATAAAAAATGACTATCCTCCCAAAAAGAACAATAAATTCCACAGCGAACATACACATATAATTTGGCGGAAATGGCGGCATCTTTTTAACCGACTTCACAAAAAAGGAGGAGGTACTCAATTCGGTCACATGAGTAAAGAAACGGAGCAGACACTAAGGTTCTAAAGAGCACGCAAAATTTATACCTAATGTGGTAGGGTTGGCGCAGGCGGACAATGTTATGGTTATGGTTATGGTTATGGTTATGGTTATGGACTCCTTTTTCCGCACTTAGTCCGTGAAAGTCGGACCATTGTGCGTGACGTGAACGCCGGCTAGGGATCTAGCCAGCCTAACTCCGCCCAGAAGCGCAGGATCCTCCTGGTGTCACCACAGGCTTCGCGGAGTGACCTCGGTGTGTTGAGGATTTGAGTCCGTTGTGTAGCTACACCTTCGCATTCCAGGATGACGTGGGGAGCAGTTTCATCGGCCGACAGGCATCCCCTGCGTAGGGGGCTGTCGGTCGTACCTAGAACATATAAATGTTTGTTGAGTGAGCAATGTCCAGTGATGGTGCCTACGATTATACGTAATGACGCTCTGTTAAGAGAGAGCAGACGCCTGGTAAATCGTGCTTCCGGGTGTGGCACTACTTCCCGGGATTGTCTACATGTACTGGTATTTGTCCATTGATCAGCGTGTTGTTCAGATGTTCTGCGACGTAACCATGATCTTAGCTGGTTAAAGGGTAGCGGGAGTATTGGACTAGGGCCAAACGCAGGCCGGCTAGAACCTCTCCTGGCCAGCTCGTCAGCTACGTCGTTACCTAGAGAGCCACTGTGCCCTTTTATCCATTGCAAGGTGACAGTGTTTGTTTTCCCTATCACCTCCAAGGCTTGGTGGCACTCTAGGATGAGCCCAGACTGGATGAGGTTGCTATCTAGGGCTTGTAATACTGCAGCGCTGTCGGACACTATGCGTATCTTTTGATCTTTGATACTCCGCTTAGCTACTGCCTTGGCAGCCTGTGTAATGGCGATGCACTCACATTGGTAAATTGAACTATGTTCGCCTAAGGCTATTGATATGTTAATGTTTATCTCGGGTGAGTACACTCTCCTGCGCCCGATCCTGTCTTTGTTTTAGAGCCATCGGTGTAAATGCGCAGTTCCTGTGCTCCGGACCGATCGTATTTTTCTTCAACTAGCTGTATTGCATAGCTTTTGTTGAAGATATGTTGTTTGGGTACCTTGTCATTAGGAGCGGCTATCATTGGTTGGTAGGTGACAGCTTCCTTAAAAACTTCGGTATGGGTCCCGTTTGTTACACCCCAGAGGTTAAGTGACTTTAGCCTGATGGCCGCCGAGGCTGCCTCCTGCTGGATAAACAGATCAAGAGGCGGCAGTCCCAGCAGTACCTCCAGTGCTGCTGTGGGTGTAGTTTTCATGCAGCCAGTCACCGCTGTACAAGCTAGTCTTTGGAACTGCTGCAGTTTATTTTTGGCCGTGGTTAGTCTAGTTCTTTGCCACCAGACCACCGCGCCGTAGGTGATTATGGGTCGTATCACTGCAGTGTAAAGCCACATGGTGATTTTGGGGTGTAGGCCCCAGGTTCTCCCAAGTAGCCTTTTACACTGCCAAAATATGACACAGGCCTTTTCCAGTTTGTTGCTTAGATGTTTGTTCCATAGCAGTTTGTCATCCAAGGTTACACCTAAGTATTTTACCTCTTTTGTAAGAGCTAGTGTAGTGCCTTAAAGTTTTGGTAAGCTAAGGTTGTCTAGAGTGCGCTTCTTTGTGAACAGTACTAATTCGGTTTTTGATGGGTTCACTGACAATCCATGTTCAGAACACCATCGTTCGACGATTTTGAGTATGTGTGCATAAGCTCGCATAGGACCTTCTCAAACTTTCCTCTTACGAGGATTGTTACATCGTCTGCATAGCCAACAGTGTAGAAACCAGCCTCGTTGAGGGATCTGATAAGGTCATCCACTACGAGGTTCCATAGGAGCGGTGAAATGACGCCTCCTTGTGGGCAGCCTCTGGAGACAATGGCTCGTGTGGTCCCATTCACTGTCACTTGCACTGCCCTGTTCCTCAGCATGCAGTCGATCCACCCAGCTGTGGTCCGATCCGCGCCGTGGTTGAGCAGCGCATGGCTAATGCTGTTAAATTGCGTCTTGTCAAAAGCCCCTTCGATATCAATGAAGGCTGCAAGAGCAGATGATTGTGTTGATAGTGCGTCTTCTATCGGCGAGATAACACTGTGGAGCGCTGATTCCGTTGATTTTCCTGCATAATAGGCATGTTGTTGGTGGTGTAGAGGATTTCGCGCCAGTGCCCTGTCTCTGAGATCCCGATCGCACAGTCTCTCTAGGGTCTTCAGGAGGAAAGAAGTAAGGCTTATTGGCCTGTATGCTTTGGGCTGCGTGTAATCACCCTTACCTGGTTTGGGTATGAATACCACTTTGACTTCTCTCCATTTTATGGGAACATAGCGGTGCTCAAGGCATGCTCGGTAGATTCTAACTAGATGCGGAGCGATCGTGTATTTGCACCATTGTAGAATACCTGGAAAGATGCCATCTAAGCCTGCCGCTTTAAATGAAGAGAAGCTGTTGATTGCCCATATTACTTTTTCCAAGGTTACTATTCTATTTTTAATAAACACGTCATAACTACATACAACAAACAGATCCTTTTCCTAAGTTTTTTACCTATACTAGTAGTAAACAAAACATTAAGAGCTGTCATTTGTACTGTTTTGATAAGTGACTTTGCTTTACATTGCTGGCAATTATAATTTTGTTCGAAAACAAAGGAAATTTAACGTTTATTTTTACAATAAAACTAAGTTCATGGTTAGGTTTAGGAACTACGTTTCGATACCCTGTTTAAAGAAAAGCCCGCATGCCGGTAACACACTGAATATAAATAGTTAAGTAACATTACCTATTTAACACAGAATGAAGCTGAATAGGACTACTACTTTGAAAAACATTTGGGTTTGATTAGGTAAAGACACCGCGAATAAACGCTTTTGATTTTTTTCCCCGGGGTAAATCCATTATGGAAACCACCGCACCGCGGGGACTGTGCGAAGGTTATGTCGCACTTGCACCGACTAAAACTCATTTCAGATGGCTCTGGGGTCTCCGTCGGAACGCACCAGTGCCGCCCTAGAGTCACTCCTACAAGCTACAAGCAATAATGCTTGATTTGTTGATAAAAACACAAAAATCACTATATGTTTGCGTTTAAGATTTGAGGAGTTCCCTCAATTCCTCATGGATCCCATCATCAAAAATCGAGCATGACAAAAATTAATCGTGAAAATAGAACTTGCTTAACAAACGCAGCTAGGAGGACAAATCGCCAAACGTGAACTTTTCGTCGTTAAAGAGTTCTGTTCTGATCATCATCAGCAGTTCCACTTCATCTAATGTCACATTTTTGTATGAAAATGCTCGATTTGTTGATAAAAACACAAAAATCACTATATGTTTGCCTTTAAGATTTGAGGATTTCCCTCAATTCCTCATGGATCCCATCATCAGAAATCAAGCATGACAAAAATTAATCGTGAAAATAGAACTTGCTTAACAAACACAGCGAGGAGGACAAATCGATAAACGTGAACTTTTTGTCGTTGAAGAGTTCTGTTCTGATCATCATCAGCAGTTCCACTTCATCCAATGTCACATTTTTGGATGAAAATGCTTGACTTGTTGATAAAAACACAAAAATTACTACATGTTTGCCTTGAAGATTTGAGGAGTTCCCTCAATTTCTCATGGATCCCATCATCAGAACTGCGTTTTGACAAAAACGGGACCAACTTGGATATATATCCTTACAATCAAAAAAAGAATTTTCCAAATCGGTTAAGAAATGACGGAGTTATGGACTAACAAACATTAAAAAAAAAAAACATACAACCGAATTGATAACCTCTTTTTAACCGACTTCAAGATTTCAAAAGAGGAGGTTATCAATTCGGTTGTGTTTTTTTTTTTTTTTAATGTTTGTTACTCCATAACTCCGTCATTTCTTAACCGATTAGAAAAATTCTTTTTTTGATTGTATGTATATATATCCAAGTTGGTCCCGTTTTTGTCAAAAGGCAGTTCTGATGATGGGATCCATGAGGAATTGAAGGAACTCCTCAAATCTTTAAGGCAAACATATAGTGATTTTTGTGTTTTTATCAACAAGTCAAGCATTTGCATCCAAAAATGTGACATTGGATGAAGTGGAACTGCTGATGATGATCAGAACAGAACTCTTCAACGACGAAAAGTTCACGTTTGGCGATTTGTCCTCCTAGCTGTGTTTGTTAAGCAAGTTCTATTTTCACGATTAATTTTTGTCATGCTCGAGTTCTGATGATGGGATCCATGAGGAGTTGAGGGAACTCCTCAAATCTTAAAGGCAAACATATAGTGATTTTTGTGTTTTTATCAACAAATCGAGCATTATCATACAAAAATGTGGCATTTGATGAAGTGGAACTGCTGATGATGATCAGAACAGAACTCTTCAACGACGAAAAGTTCACGTTTGGCGATTTGTCCTTCTAGCGGTGTTTGTTAAGCAAGTTCTATTTTCACGATTGATTTTTGTCATGCTCGAGTTCTGATGATGGGATCCATTAGGAATTGAGGAAACTCCTCAAATGTGAAAGGCACACAAGTAGTGATTTTAGTATTTTCATGAACTAATCAAGCATTTTCATTCATAAAAGTGACATTTGATGAAGTGGAACTGCTGATGATGATCAGAACGGAACTCTTCAACGACGCGTAGTTCACGTTTGGCGATTTGCTCTCTTCGTTTTGTTTGTCAAGCAAGCAAGGTTTTTCCATGATTTCATGAGGAATTGAGGGTACTTAGTCTTCTACCATTATAAACATACTTATAGCCATTTTTGTATTTTATTGTATGGAATCTAAGAGTGCACCATCTAAGATTAATAATCTTTCACCGGACTCCCCCATTGAAGTCGGTTTTTTTTTCTTAAAAATTATTATGTAATTTTGAAGTCGGTTAATAATTGCACAGACTAGAGATAATCATTGGTTTGTTGCTTTAAATAAGCTATTAAAATATAAATAACCGGCAACAGAACTTATCAAACGTAACAAGAAATTCTGTCTTCTTCACATCTTCATAAGTGATTAACAGTAAATAACTCAGTTCTTTAAGTTACATCGAGGTACAAACAGATGACGAACTATGCCAAGTTGCCATCCAGTATAGAACCAGAGACTACAGTGAAACGAATAATAATGCGAAATGAATGCTGTGACAAGTTTATTTGCACCCTATGAGATCTGCATGTTCCAGTCGATGCTAGCCGAAAGTTCTCTGCAGAGTGGTTGTCTGTTATTTTTAACCTCACCTAGTAAGTTCTTAATTGTATATGATCATAAAAGATGAATGTTTTTTATTTAGGTACTTTTACGACCTAGCTAATTGTAGATAAAGTGGAAGAAGCTTTTTTCTCAGTCTTTGTAACATTCATATTGAGATGTTTGCCTGGCCTGTAGTAGAGCTGGGAAGATTTATTTTACCACTGTACGCAAGAGCCCATGGCATCACTAGTGTATAGTAATAAAGTAATCTCTTAATTACATTTTTTACATGACTGCCCAAAAAGGGAGTTGGTTTTTACATATTTCGAAAGGTCATATAGGTAAAATTTATGGACAGATTTGTCAAATTATCTTATGCAACTGTTACATGAAAGTCCTTAACCTTAATTGGCCGTTTAGCTAATAAGGTACATAATTTTTAGTCACCTATTTGCATATAAGTTTGCTCCACCAATGCTAACACAAACTAAATTTAATTTTTAATTGCTGAAAATTGACTAAGGTGGGATACTACAGATTGAATAATGACTGAATTGTAGCAGGGAAACAATATTTAATTTTTATATATTGAGTATTTTAATCCATTGAGTAATAATTTAAATGGGCAGCAGCATTCCTAGAGTGCGGTGGAGATACTGCGATCGCCAACCCGCATGCCAAGCGTGGCGATTATGGCATTTACCCCCCATGAAATTGGGGGAGGCCTATGTCCAGCAGTGGACGTCCTAGGGCTGATATGGTGGTGGTGGTGGTGAGTATTTTAATTACAGCAATGCACAGTATTAACCAACAAGATACTCTCCAAGCAGTGTTAATTTTCATTGCATATACCTTCATTTCGGTATATAGGAATATCAGACCAGCTATTGTCTTTCGGAGGTACCAGAATTTCTTATCGAAATCTAAACCAAGTATGTACAGTCAATTAACAAAAATATGGGTGTATACAACTTACTAAAAATATGCAAACCACAAATATACATGTAACAGGGGGCTCAAAATTTTTATAATGCTCATATGCTCATATGGGTATCTATAAATAGGCCTTAAAAGTGACATAGAGGTTTTAAAAAACTTTTCCATTTAAGTCAACCGTTATTGAGATATTAGCTGTCAAAGTCGTAAATAGTGCCCCCCCCCCCCTCTAAATTTCCAAACTATGAAGTTTAATATTCTGAAAAAAATCAAGATGATGTACATTAATAAATACTTTCAACGATTTTTGGTTTGAACAAGATAGGTCTAACGGTTTTTGAGTGTTATTGCTGAAAAACTGTTTTGCCAAACAAAAGTTTTTCAGCAATAACACTCAAAAACCGTTAAACCTATCTTGTTCAACTTCATAATTTGGAAATTAGAGAGGGGGACACACTTTTTACGACTTTTACAGCTAATATCTTACCAACGGTTGACTTAAATGGAAAAGTTTTTAGAAACCTCTATTTCATTTTTGAAGGCCTATCCATTGATACCCCACACCCCTATGTGCATTGAAAATAAAATTGACCGCCTGTTACATGTATAGGGTGCCCCCCCCCTAGTTTAATATTTTTTACGTAATTTCACATCATAATTTCTAAAGCGGTTCATAACATACACCTTCACACCAAATTTCACAATTGTAGTGGTCATAGGTTCCGAGTAAATCGGCTGTGACATATGGACGGACGGACAGACATGACGAATTTATAAGGGTTCCGTTTTTGCCATTTTGGCGACGGAACCCTAAAAATGATCATCTGTATTTGCTGTTGACTGTACTCAAAAAATAGATGCGTGTAAAGCATAAATAGGTAAATTATGCGGCTAACGTCCCACCTCTAAATGATCGAAGTTGCAACTATACTATGTAGGTATGTCATCCAAGACCATTTGGTTTTTATGCCTACTACGGCTGTGGCTGGGCAGCGTTTGGGAAGCTGCGGCATATTTTATTGTCCAATATTCCGCAGTGTCTCAAGATGAGAGTCTTTGGCCAGTGTGTGTGTTGCCAGTGATGGCAAATCGCACCGAGACGTGATCGCTTACTACGGATCGCATAAGAAGGCTAAAATTCACCCAAATAGCAATGGAGAGGGCTATGCTGGTAGTTTCTCTGCGTGATCGCATCAGGAATGAGGTCATTCGTAGCAGAACCAAAGTAACCGATATAACCTTCGAATTGCTAAACTTAAGTGACAGTGGGCGGGTCATAAAGCACGTAGAACTGATGGCAGTTGGGCGGAAAGGTTCTCGAGTGGCGACATGAAGGCGTGGCGCGGGCACACAAGGTGGACTGATCACCTTGTACGGGGTGCGGGTGTAAGTCATTGGGGGCGGCCTACATCCAGCAGTGGACGTCCTTCAGCTGACATGGTGATGATGAAAACGACCTACTACGATAGTGACCAGGAAAGTGTGCCTACGGTATGCCTGATCCTGATGGCAAGCGGAAGCCGTTGTCTATAGACGCTTGAGACTCCACGAGAATCACAAGCGCGTTGCCGAATCTTTACTGATTTGAGCATTTGTTGTGTTGACAGCTACTCGTAGAGACTAATGCTGGTCCCTCACTTTCAAGCTTAACACAGTGCATCCTGGAGAAATCGGTAGCCATGTAATGTCCAAGATAACGATAAGAAATGTATAAATTTGTATTCACGCAAACAAAGTCGCGGGTACAGCTAGTAGTTAAATAAAATAGTAAAGACAAATATGCATATTGCTATGCTCACTCTATATTATAGTGAGAATAACCTTTAACCCTTAATAGGGCACTGGAAAAATAGTTACCACCTGATTTTGAACCTTGTTGCTGTAAGATAAGATAGAAAACCAATGAAAAATCGGATTACCCTCTGCCCTAGTAAGGGATATAGTACCTATATATTAGGATTCAATTTCGTAAACCCCACCATACTATTGTAACTCTTACTTAACTCTTGTTGCTATAACATTTAGACAGTAACACGTACAAAATTGCCACCAACTAGAATTAAATATTATCCACTACTAAATGAATTGTAATAATTACAAAAAAAAATGTATTAATTATTAAATATATTGTAATAATTACTTAAAGTTGTTTGGCTGTACAGTAAAATTTGTTAGGATAACAAAATTTCGTTTACTAAACATTCTGGTCGTATTATAGTTGTAAATCTTTTTTTTTCCGTATGTCACGTATTTTCGAGCATGAGAAATGAAAAATATACAGGTCAGCTTATCTTTGTAATAAGGGATCTTTGAGCAAATTTGTTCTTATAGGCAAACCAAGTAATATGTTTTTCGGTTTGCCTAAATGTAAGAAAATAAATTATGTTCACTCATTACTACTTTAAAGATTTGTTACCTAATATCAAAACCAAATACATTACGATTAATTTAACTAGTGAGTACTGTTCGTTGTTGCAAAGCAGCTTATTAGTTATTGGTTATGCAAGGCTGCAAAGTTGTTGTGTTGTATGTTACGTCAGAGTGCTTTTGAGAGTTAACGCACTGTAGTATAATCTAGGCATATTTGTTGATGTTTCCAACTATGTGAGTTGGGATACCTACTACGTTAACTTTGCCCTTTAGGCACATGAGACTTTGATTAAAGTCTCTCTTCCAAGTATTTGATATGGGCTAAGCCAAACCCCTCGGCCAAAATGTTTTACAATTGTTTCTTAGGACACGATATGATATAACTTATTCAATTTGCGAGCGGTTTTAAGACATAATTTTGTGGCTCATAATAGAATGCTGCAGACTACAAACCACGGAACTGTAAAAACTGTTTTAGGGTTCCGTAATGACGTTGGTGATAATGTTGATTATTAGGTATATTTTACCAAAAAATACCAATATATTGATAAAAAATCGTTTGTTTGTAGTTGAACGGAACCCTCGGTACGTGAGTCCGACTTTTTCTGTTCTATGTTGCAAAAAGTGGAATAAAACTAATGTAAACCCATCTTCAACCATATAATTATGCAATACATAGAAACTGTGTCTACTAGGAGAGGCTTTCATTAAAAAAATAATTTTACTTTACATACGCATAGCCTAGGAATGATTAGTTGATCCCTAATCAATCCCCCCACTACACCCCCCCCCCCACATGACGACCACTTTGGCTTAGTTGGCAGTGACCCTGCCTACGAAGCCGTAGGTCGCGGGTTCGAATCCCGGTCAGGGTGGTCATTTGTGTGATGAATACGAATATTTGTTCCTGAGTTTTAGATGCTTTATATATGTATTTAAGTATGTATATCGTCCAATAGTACAAGAACATTCTAAGAAGATGGCATACAACTTAGCCGCCAAGTCTTGCAAAAGGGTGATCCGTAAGGCTCGTTTCGATCACATCCGTAGAATAGGGGCCAGATTAGCAGCCTACCCCCCAGGTAGTAAACATTTCTGGTCCTTATCGAAATCGATCGAAACCAATTTCTGTCATCCGATGCTTCCTCCCATGCAGAAGCCTGATGGTTCGCTGGCTTTCACCGCATTAGAGAAGGCCAATCTCTTTGCCTCTCTGCTTGCCAGTAATTCACGTCTGGACACTGGCTCTCATCTGCCACCATCAATACCTCAATGTGGCTCTTCAATGTCGGAGGTCACGATACATAACAAAGAGGTCCGTAGAGCACTGCAGAGTCTGGACGTAAACAAAGCTAGTGGGCCTGATGGTATACCTGCAAGGGTTCTGAAGCGCTGTGGTCCCGAGTTGTCTCCTGTTCTTACACGTTTGTATCGTATCTCTCTCTCAAGGCGAATATCGTACCGGCATCCTGGAAGCTTGCCAATGTGCAACCAGTGCCCAAGAAGGGTAGTCGTGCCGATCCCTGCAATTATCGACCTATCGCCATCACCTCAATACTCTGTAAGGTTATGGAGAAAGTTCTGAATAGTAAGCTGTGGACTTACCTTGAAGCTAACGACCTTCTGAGTGATCGGCAATATGGGTTTCGCCGGGGCCGTTCCACTGGGGATCTTCTTGTGTATGTTATGCACTACTGGGGCGAGGCCATCGAGAAACACGGTGAGGCTCTTGCCGTGTCTCTTGACATCTCGAAGGCTTTTGACAGGGTTTGGCATGCTAGTCTGCTTCGCAAGCTTCCTGCATAGGGTATCCTTTCTGGCTTCTGTAGCTGGATATCTGATTTCATGAGTGAGCGGTCGATCCGAGTAGTCATCGATGGCTGCTCGTCGGACCTCAT
The DNA here is from genome assembly GCA_905163555.1 of Notocelia uddmanniana. Taxonomy (NCBI): domain Eukaryota; kingdom Metazoa; phylum Arthropoda; class Insecta; order Lepidoptera; family Tortricidae; genus Notocelia; species Notocelia uddmanniana. The sequence continues at coordinate 13,561,683 of LR991065.1, forward strand.
GGCCATTGATGCCGGTGTTCCTCAGGGATCTGTTCTCTCCGCGACCCTTTTCCTGCTTCATATTAACGACCTTCTTCTAACAGGAGTGGTCGCATACGCAGATGACAGTACGGTCATGGAGAGGTATTTGTCCAGCGCAGGGGCTGGTCGTGATGAAATTTGATCTGAGAGAGAGACAATGGTAGAGCGAATTAACTCAACCTTAAGTCTTGTCTCCCAATGGGGTGATAACAATCTGGTTAGTTTCAACGCCACCAAAACGCAAGCTCATTCAATCTGGTTCCTACTTTCCGAGGTACAACCGTGTCTGTTGTTAACGATCTCGAGCTGCTTGGCATGAGGTTGAGCTAGAACCTTAAATTCGGCACTAGCATCGAGTCCAAAGCCGGAATAGCGGCCAAAAAGCTGAACATCCTAAAAAAGGTCAAGCGATATTTCACGCCTGGGCAGCTTCTTTCTTTATACAAAGCCTAAGTCCGATCTTGCAAGGAGTATTGTAGTCACCTTTGGGATGGCTCGGCTAAGTATCAACTTGCCGCACTCGACTCGGTGGACCGCAGAGCCAAGAGGCTCATTGGCAGCAGTACGGTAGTGGGAAATAAGCTGCAGAGGCTAGCACATGGACGCAAAGTAGCATGTCTGTGCGTCTTCTACAAATTGTACTTCGGGAAGTGTGCTCAGGAGCTCCATGAGCTCATACCGCCTTCCCCCTTCTTCCATCGGACATCCAGACGTACGGCTGGCTACCATCCTTATCTGGTCGAAATTCCTCTAATTCGAACCAAGCGCTTTGCTTCATCTTTCATAATGCGCACTTCTAAGGTTTGGAATTCTCTGCCGGCGTCTGTATTTCCAAGTTCATATAACCTAGACCTTTTTAAGGCACGAGTGAATAGGCATCTTCTGGGTGAGCTCGCTTCATCGTCGGCCTCATCTTTGCCCCCTGGCTAGATGCTTGCCAAGAGCAATTATATACAATATATATATAGCTTTGCTTAGTTTGGGACTAGGTCGATTTGTGTAAGATTGTCCCCGAATATTATTTATTTATTATGATATCGATAGCATTTTGGTCTAGAATTCACGATCTTATTTGTTACGCAACTATACTATTACACGTACCTTACACACCTACCTTTACCTACAATGATCGCAGCAAGAACGAAAATAAAAAAAATACATATTATATTTTATTCGACTCAGCTCATCTTACTTAGAATCGTTCATACATAGTAGCAAGTACGGAATTCATTATACGTAAAAAAAAAAACTGTTTATTTCTAAGTAATTACTCACTTACATTTTGAAAGAAAAACTTTCCAAAATCTCTGTTTTTAAAAAGATTATTAGCTAAGCTAGCGGGTTTCTAAATCTAGATACAATTCGCTTTTATGTTTTGGACGTTCAGAGCATAGATAAGTATGTGTAATAACTCAGAGATGAGGAAATGATGCGTAAAATTTGGCTACGACTACAATGCGAAGGCTTTTGACTTATAACGCTGCAATGATTTATGTAGCGGCACAATAAAAAGTTTGGTAGCATCTCGATGTCTAAGTCTATGCCTTTTACTCTGTGGCCGTGAAGTTTCCTCATTTGTCACCCAACATTCACGATATAAACCCCCGTTGACATACACATCACTTGGAGGATGTGGCAATATTATTCCGGTTGCGAGAAAAATATACTCATCAAAGCTTAGATTGATAATACCAACATCCGTAGTATTAAGCAAGATGATTTTCCATATAGTTGTCAGGGGCCTTTCAGCGCGAAGTACGATTTTTTCTATGGAACTGTTAGTTTAACTTGTTTGTACCAGATGTCACTGGGTGCTATCTCTATCGCACTTGCATATTGAAGTGACAGAGATGCAGCGTTCGTGCGGTTAGTTCTTACTAAATACACAACGGCGCTACGATCTATATGGAGTATTTCACTGGTATCTCTATCTCAGTATATATATTGTACTTTGTGATAGTTGTCTCTTTGAATCCCTGTGTAAAATCCCATGTAATCCAAAACGTCACAAACGTCAGTTTAGTTAGTTCAGTACAATATGCAGTTATCATTGAATTATCACAAAGTACAATATATATACTGAGATAGATAAATAAGTGAAATACTCCGCATAGAACGAGCGCCGGTGTGGTTTTAGTAAGAATTAACCGCACGACCGCTGCGTCTCTGTCAAACAAGTAAAACTAAACTAACATTTCCATAGAAAAAATCGTGCTTCGAGCTGAAAGGCCCCTGGCAGTTATGAAAGCGGACACACTGACAGGTGAAGACCTACCTGTCAGATGTCACTTATCTGTCTTTCCCAAACTTACTGATTTGTGCATTAGTGAGCATAGATACGGCATATACCCCCGTGAATTTGGGGGAGGCCCATGTCCAGCAGTGGACGTCCTTTGGCTGATATGGTGGAGCATAGATCAGATGTAGAAATCGTTCAATTTAAATGAGCGGATCTGCTTTACTCTGATACTCGTGTCTGCGAATTATAGTAGTTATTGAGTAGGTTCTCTCATGATTATGTTTACTAGAGACTAACCCCCTTATTCATAAACGTCCATTAAACATGTATTAGCTAACAAGCCGCTAAAGTTTGTTCGTCCTTATTTGTCACTTGGAAATTTATGTTTGTGAAAAAGGGACAAAACAAATTTTAGTTAACAGAGGTTTGCGAAGAGGTCAGTTTTATGAAGAAGGGGGTAAGTTATTATAGGTTGTCACAAGGGGCTGAGTACTTGTATCGTGATGCTTTGACGATACCATCAGATGAAATTTTCAATCGGTTAAAATGAAAGTGATAAGGTAACCAAAGTATTCAGTTATTCCTTAGCTTGAGTGTAGTGTACCTTATATGCTATTATATAATGGTAAATTAAAATGTTGTGATTTTTACCACAGAATAAGTAATAGTACAAGTACAGAAGTTTCTCTGTTAATAAATCCTCCGTTTAGGTATATCGAACGTGCCTAAATGTGGCCATCTCTTTCTATCGCACGCAACGCGCTCTTTCGAGGCCCCGCCCTCAGCGCTAGGGTTGCCACCAGCGAGAACCTATTTTAATATGATATATGTAGGTACTTTATTATTATTCACTTTATTTATCTTTGATCTTAAGTTAGGTTTTCTACAACACATTTACAAAAGTAAAATATAAAAATATACATACAAAATATAAAAGCATTATAAAAAACCTAACCTAGAGTGCCGCCGGCAGCGAGGCGGGGCCTAAGCTACCGGTGGTTAGGGCGACAGAGAGAGGAACCTCCTGACTATCCGCGCCGTGTCCAAGAGTACCGCCTTCTGCATCTGACCCTTGACCCAGCCATCTAGCGAGAGTCTCTTAAGATGTTGGTCGAGACTCTTCGCAATTAGACCGTTCGCAGAGACGACTATCGGGACAATGAATATCGAATCAACATCCCACATAGCGGTTACCTCGTGTGCCAGGTCTAGGTACTTACTAACCTTGTCTTCTCGGCCTTCACGAGGTTCTCATCATGGGGGATGGTGATGTCGACGAGCACTGCCTGGCGCTTCAATCGATCTGTCAGCACGATATCAGGTTTGTTGGCTATAATAGTCCTGTCCGTGATGACAGATCGATCCCAATAGAGCGTGGCACGACCATTTTCGAGAACTGGCGCAGGTGTATACTTATAGTACGGCACTTCGAAGTCCACAAGACCGTACAGAAGAGCAAGCTGCTGGTGAATAATCTTGGCTACCAAGTTATGTCTGTGCAAGTACTCGCCGTTAGCAAGATGACCACAACCGGAAATGATGTGCCTGAGCGACTCTCCGGGACGGCGACATGCCCGACAAATGTCGACCGTACCGTCCTTCAGGATATATTTTCGGTAGTTGTTCGTCATGATAACTTCGTCCGCAATTGCACAGACAAAACCTTCGGTTTCCGCAAAGAGATCCCCGAAACGTAACCAGTTCACCGACTCGAGCAGGTCTACGTCGAGCCCCATAAGAGCCTTGTAGAACCGCCCATGTAGCTCCTTACTCTTCCATACCGCCCTGCGGTCCTCGGTGCTTAGTACTTTAAGTCTGCGCCAGTTCTCGTTTGCCATGGAGAGCGGGGTGAAAGATGCGTCTACTGCCACTACGTCACGATGCATCCCACACTCACTGTTTAGGAAGTAATCCCTGAGACTGCACACTTCGCGGTTGTGGAGGTCTTTGGCATTTAAGAAGCCGCGACCTCCAAACTTCCGCGGGATGTACAGTCTCATAACAGAAGATCGTGGGTGTAACATACGGTGCGCAGTGAGCAGTACACGCACTGTACGCATACGTACAGTCCACCTTAATATGCCAAAGGAATATGTGAGCAAGGGCATCACCCAGGCGTTGAAGGCGCGCACCCTATTGCCGCCCGACAAAAAACTGTTGAGTACTTTTGTCAAGCGACAGAAGAAGCGCTCCTTCACTGCCCGCTTGATGTCTCCACCCTCGATACCCAAAGACTGTGACATACCAAGATATTTATAGGTTTCTGCTTCGGAGAGAGATCTGAGAGCCATTGTCTCAGAAATTTGTAAATTTGTGGAATTTACTACTTTCCCCCGCTGTACATGCATGGCCGCACACTTATCGACACCAAATTCCATTTTGATGAAGGCCTCTGTGGTTTTCAGTAGCTCCAACAGGTCATGTTTATTTGGTGCAAATAGTTTGAGGTCGTCCATGTAGAGCAGATGAGAAATGACCTCACCCTCTCTCCGTAGCTGGCAACCTAGTCCTGAATCCTTCAGCAGGGTACTGAGTGGATTCAGCGCTAGGCAAAACCACAAGGGACTCAGACTATCACCCTGAAAAATACCACGCTCAATCCTGATGGAATCCTGCGGGCCAGAGGGGCCCTCTCCTCCCCCGGGTTGACGAAGGACTGTGGTCCACTGCCCCATGCAAGCCACTAAGAAGGATCTCAGAACTGCATCAACTTTATACAGTTCTAAGATCCTCCTCAGCCATGAATGAGGCACCGAATCATAGGCCTTCTTATAGTCAATCCAGGCGGTCGAGAGGGTCCCTCTGTTTCGCCGGACTCGTTGGCAAATGGTCATGTCTATGAGGAGGAGCTCTTTAGTACCACGTGACCCAACCCTACATCCATTTTGAGCGGGGGCCAAAATGTTGTTGGCAACAATGTGCGTGTTAATTTTTGCTCTCAAAATGGATGTAAGGAGCTTGTATAGCGTCGGCAAGCACGTGATGGGTCTGTAGTTCTTCGCTTCCGTGGTACTACCGGACTTGTAGAGCAAGGAGGTGACACCAGTTGTTAAGGGAGGCGGTAGGGAACTGAGCTCGAGGGCTTGCTGGAACTGTGCTGCCAAACGCGCGTGCGAGCTCCGAAACCACTTTAACCAGAAGTTGTGCAATCCATCCGGACCCGGACTTTTCCAGTTCGGAGCCGTACGGATGGCACAACTTACGTCTGCGGGGCTGATGGTTACAGACCCCATGGGTTCGATGGACTCACACTCACGCTCGACAACACCCATCCGCGCCCTCGTTGTGTTCGACAGGCACCGACCAAATACTACGCCAAAAGTTAACCATGACAGTAGCATCCGGTCGCTGTCCATCAGACACACGATGGTCGGTTCCATCCCACTTCCGGTATACCTTCCTTTGATCACTTTGGAAAAGGCGATTCTGCTGGTATCGGTCCAGACGCTCTCTGTAGCGACGAATACGGCCTGCCCATGCATAAACTTTCTGCTTCAGAAAGTCAATGCGTTCCGTGACACAGGTCATGTAGTCACGGGGCCTGATACCAGTCCCCGCGAAGGCCTGGTTCACGAAGCGCATGACTCGGGGGCGGCTATTGCCCCCTCTGAAGCAGATCAGCTTTGCAATGAGAGTCCTATACGTATCGACACGCCGCTCAATTCGCACTTGCCAGGTAGGGACTCTCCCGGCGGTCCTAGGTGCCCGGTCAGCGTCCGGAAACTTGACGCGAGCAACACGGCACGCCGCGATGGCCCCGCAGTACATAATTGAGTGCGTGTCAATCAAATCTTCGCTAGCCCCTAAATACGGTACTAGGAGATCGTTCAGGGCTCCCATTAACGCTAGATTGCGTCTATTCACGGGCAAGCGTGGTAGTCGCGGTCTAGAATTGGGTGTGGAGCGATACTGCGTAATCGCCTCTTCCAAAGCCCTCCTCAATTGCTCATAGGCTTGGCTACTTACACTCTGATTCGCACAGCCTTCGTCGGCACTGGGATCGACCCGCGGTGCCCCCGGTGCCGTATCGAGTGCGGGCACCGGAGCCGGCAACGTGGCGGATTGGGTTCCGCGCCGAAGCGGAGGCTGCGCGAGCAGAGAGTGCCTCCAGACGGAGCCGATCAAGTGTCGCGTCATCCAACCGCTTGAGCCGTTGGATGACGCGCACTTGATCCGATAGTCGTTGCGCAGATACAGAGATGGCTGGTTCAAGCGCCCGAAACAGAGGAAGCATCCTAACACGGTACGCGGACAGATTTGTTCCTCCGTCTGTCGCCCCATAATAGGGCGCGCCTATCAGAACAGATGCAGTTGCAGTTTTCGTTAATCGATTGCGACCACTGCATGCGGCGCACTATACCACCGGTAGCGGGAGCCGTGGGCGGAGCAGGATGCCCCGCAGGCCCCAAGCGTGCCGGCAGCGGTGGCCGCCCGCGCCGCGCAGGTGGTCGTGGCGGCGGCGGCGGCGGCCCGCACTCGTCGCTCGAACTGCTGCTGCTGGTGTCGGGAGCGGTGGCGAACTCCTCCGACGACGATGCTGACGAGGATGAGACGGGCGAAGGTGGTGGGCGTGCGCTTTGTGGGTTTGACGCTTTTTTTTGAGACGTGCTTTACTTCTCGTTATCATCTTATTAAGTACATCCGTTCCGTGCTCATGTGCGCTAATGGGTACATTTTAGGTGTAAGTATGTACAAAAATATAGTAATATGCACGGATAAATGAGTATTATAAAATAAATCAAGAAAAAATTGTAAAAAACACGTCTGACTTTGACGGCGTAATTTTTTTTTAAATTATTATTATTATTATTATTATTATTTTCAGGCATAGAACCCATATCGTGTTAGTAATAAATACAATTGATTGCTTATGAAACTAAGTGTTAGTAAAAAACATATACAATATTAAAAAGGTTTGCCCTCTGCTATTAGTAGTGCGCATGCACACTAATCCAGCGGGCCAGCATCGGGCTATCCCAGCGGCACGCCAACGCACTCAGAATGCGGTTGGGGCTGTCGCACATACGCGAGAGGAGCGACGGACACCTCTTCCTCATGACGGCCCCGAAGCCGTCCGCGCGCGCCTTCGCGAACATCGCAGACGCGCTGCACCAGCGCGGCAGCCCCATTAGCACCTGGAATGCGTTGTTATACTGCACTCGAAGATCATTATACGCCCGCCGCCTGTAGTCGACCCACAGGCCGCACGTGTACAAGGAAACGCAGTAAGCTTTAAATAGCGCGAGTTTGACTTCGCTCGTACATCGCACAAACCTGCGGGCCAACATATTGCTGCGGACGGCCAACGATCTCCGCTCTCGCTCAATGTCCAGATTGTCTTTTAAGTTATCGGTGACCCAGTGGCCCAAATATTTGAATTGAGTGACTCTCTTCAGATTGACTCCGGCTAGTGAGACTGGTGGCACGTCAGAGTAGGTCTTATTTCCGGCCTTAAAAACCATAATCTCACTTTTACTGCTATTATATTTGAGCCCATGGGTCACCGCATAACTTTCACATATACTCACCAGTTTACGTAAGGCACCTATTGATGGGCTCAGCAGCACCATATCATCAGCGTAACTTAAATTGTTCATACATATTCCACCAATGTAGCATCCAATATTGGTACTGCTGAGCTCATCAATGAGCTCATCTCATAAGGCGCCATCCCACCTCACATTATTCTTCTGGTGACCATACCAGTATTGCAAAATGGCAGTGATTTCACCTGGTAAGCTAGTCTCAGTTTCAATTTTGTTCCATAGAATGTCATACGATACTAGATCGAATGCCTTCGAAAGGTCCAGGTAACAAGCGAAGACCGGCGTTTTTCTGGACGTGTATTGTCTGCTTTAGGCAATAGATGGCACTCTCAGTCGATAGTCCCGGTCTAAAGCCAAATTGTGCATCGTTGAGCCTAAAGTGTGCCTCCAAGTGACCGTCCAGCAGACAATCCAGTACCTTGGCTATAGTAGTTGCCAACGAGATCGGCCTGTAGTTATTTAGATCCGATGTATCACCAGTCTTGTTTTTGATAACTGGGACCACAACAGTGCGCATAAGGTCACAAGGCAGATAAGAGTGTCCTATACAGAGAGTACAAAACATAGCAAGGACTCTAGGAAGATGCATGCCCGCATGTTGCAGATGCTCGATGCTGAGGCTGTCGTGTCCAGGGGATTTGCCTCGTACCATATTTTTAATTATTAATGCAACTTGTTTGGTGGAGACCCTAACAACCCGCTCAGACTCGACCGCCCCAGCACCCAGCACTCTCGGCTGAGATTTCGTCGTTGATTGTACCCTGAAATGGCGTTGAAAAAGGGCTATGCGCTCCCCCAACGCTCACAGGAAGATCCGCCCTAGGATTCCGTTTAGCCACCGCCTTCCAGAACTGCCCAAAACTTTTGTTTTTATGGTGTCGAGCCATCATGTCGTTCTTAATTTGCTCCTCATTTTTCTGGCACCATTTCAACTCAGCCTTGAACAGTTAGATTACGTAATTTTCCGAACGTACGTAAAATAGATCTACCATTTTTTAACCGACTTCAAAATTTCAAAAGAGGTTATCAATTCGGTTGTGTTTTTTTTTTTTTAATGTTTGTTAGTCCATAACTCCGTCATTTCTTAACCGATTTGGAAAATTCTTTTTTGATTGTAGGTATATATATCCAAGTTGGTCCCGTTTTTGTCAAAACGCAGTTCTGATGATGGAATTCATGAGGAATTGAGGGAACTCCTCAAATCTTAAAGGCAAACATATAGTAATTTTTGTGTTTTTATCAACAAGTCAAGCATTTTCATCCAAAAATGTAACATTGGATGAAGTGGAACTGCTGATGATGATCAGAACAGAACTCTTCAACGACAAGAAGTTCACGTTTGGCGATTTGTCCTCCTAGCTGTGTTTGTTAAGCAAGTTCTATTTTCACGATTGATTTTTGTCATGCTTGAGTTCTGATGATGGGATCCATTAGGAATCGAGGGAACTCCTCAAATGTGAAAGGCACACAAATAGTGATTTTAGTATTTTCATGAACTAATCAAGCACTTTCATTCATAAAAGTGACATTTGATGAAGTGGAACTGCTGATGATGATCAGAACGGAACTCTTCAACGACGCGTAGTTCACGTTTGGCGATTTGTTCTCTTCGTTTTGTTTGTCAAGCAAGCAAGGTTTTTTCATGATTCCATGAGGAATTGAGGGTACTTAGTCTTCTACCATTATAAACATACGTTATAGCCATTTTTATTTTATTGTATATCTATCTAAGAGTGCACCATCTAAGTATAATAATCGTTTACCGGACTCCCCCATTGAAGTCGGTTTTTATTTTCTTAAAAATTATTGTATGAAAAAGTCCGTTTCTAGATCAACTTTATGTATAGTCAGCATGAGAATTAGCTACGTATATGAAGATGTCAAAAGTCACCCATTTCAGATGACATATGTTGTAACAGATATTTTGTAGAGTGTGTAATATTTTGAATAAAGAACGATTAAATGTAAGTAATTAATTGAAAAGTATCGATAAAATTCTTTTTTACTTTAATAATTTAACATTTTAAATCATACTAATTTATCAATAAGCTTCAAATATTACAATAATGAATGTTATTGCGGCTGTATATAAGTAGTGTATAATATTCTGCAATTTTTTTTAGCGTTAAGGTTAGGATAGCAGTAGGGAGCTGTTATTGGCTATGTGCGAAGTAGGTAGTGGGGGTAAGCTAGGCGATCGTAGCGCACACCATGGCAGAAATGTTTACTTACCGGGGACCACTGTCAAATTTACTTTCACGTTTTCTATTGGTTTCTTAACGGTTTCCTACGATTCGTTTCGTTTGTATGTGTTTATTTATTCTATTATTTATTTCAGTAAAATTTCCAATACGGGGTCTTTCTCGTTTACTAAAGTAAATAAAATATTCATGTGTCATTATTTGACATCTCTGAGTTTTGACATTGTCTCGGGACGTTTGACGTTTCAGACGTGCACATAGCCAATACGAGTGGCGGCTGATAAGTCCTAAGCCTATGGTATTTCGAGGTCGTATATGCGGTGATTTAGCACTCTTTGTAAGGAACTTAATTACAGCACGGTGCTCAATTTTCGTAATATTTGTTGATATTTCAGACCTCAGACCAAGTAAAAAATATAGACGGAGCGTCACGAACAATCTTGTGAAGCCATCAAAACCAAGCCCAATAAGTAAATACGCGTTCACTCACACATATACAAACCAAAACCAAGCCCAGAACTCTAAACGTCAAACTGGTAAATGTCAAAAACCGTCACTAAAAATATGGTCTTCTGCGTCATTAAAGGACGCAAAAATAACGTCGGACTTCTAGCAGTAAATCAAATAATATAACTTTTCATTTGTAAGTGTTGAACTAATATCTTAAAACACTATTTAGAAAATAAATTTTGCTTTGCTTGGAACACAAAACCTTTGACATTCACTTGACGTTGATTGACGTAACATAAAGCACGTGTGATACCAGAGTATAATTTTTAGTTACCCCAACCGGAGGGAGCCGTATGAACAAGGTCTATGCCTTAATTTTATTAATCTCAAAAAAGAAGTGTGCATTTAAATTCACACGTAGTACAGTCAAAGACTTTAATTTGTGACCCGCTTAAGGTTGACAGTCCTGTCATATTGAATAGAAATTCAAAGATTTTTTATTACGAATTGGGTCCCATATTAAAGAGCGCGACTGTACAACATGCAGTTTCAACAGTTCAATTCTGTTACCAAAACTGAATGTTTTATTTTGCAATTTTATTAAGTTCTTTAAAAATAATTAGGGGTTCAAAATATGATGCCGAGTATCCCATTCTGTGTAGTGACTAACGGTTACTAGACTACACATTATGTGAAGTGACTAATTCATCATCATCATTATTAGCCTACCCCGATTTTATTGTGCTCTCTACAAATAAAATAGAGAACTAAACAAATTACCCCATCTATAGGGCCTTTTTCATTCCAGTAGCAACACTGATACGCACACATCTTTAAAAAAGTGGCTTCACTAGGTTGTTCGAGACGCTCCGTCTATATTTTTTACTTGGTCTGAGTTCGATAAAGAACGTCGTGTTGAAACTTCCCAGGCGTTTTTAGACCTGTGCGGAGATGGTATAGATGAAGTTTGCTCACGAATAGTAACTGTTGATGAAACATGGATCAGGCAGTATGATCCGGAGTGTAAGTCCGAATCCGGCTCAACTTTAGAATATGCAACACCGAGTTTAGCGTTCATATTTTTTTTATAAACAGTACTCATGATTAGAAAGCTTTCCACAAAATTTCAAGTTGCGGAAACGTAAAAAAAATTGGACAGTTTCTATACTAAAATCGGTAATAAACACCTCGCCATGACAGTCAGATGATTACATCACTCACGTCACTGGGGCCTAGGTATATCAAAAACCGAATCAGAGCACCCCACTATCCACGTGGTCTTGTCTGCCCTACCCCTAGAGTGTTTATAAAAATTCGGAGGCGCGAAGGGAGAGCAGCCCTCGCCCACCGTGACAAAGCGCGGGAACCGTGCGAGGTGGAGCGGCTGAGCCTGGTCGCCGAAGGCGACCAGCAAGGCGAAGCTGCGGAGCCGAGCATGGACGACCGTGCTTTGTTACGCGAAGGCGGAAGGGCTGCTCGTCCCGCAGCGCCGGAGCTAAGGCGGAGTCGGACTGTCATGGCGTAGTATTATTTACCGATTTTATTATAGAAACTTTCAACTTTACTTTTTTTTTTCTCTTAAACCATACGTCTCCGCAACTTGAAATTTTGTGGAAAGCTTTCTAATAGTGAGTACTATTTATAAAAAAAATATGAACGCTAAACTCGGTGTTGCATATTCTAAAGTCCTTCCCAGAATCCATGCAGTGGATTGAAAAGGGTGAAAGACCATCGAAGAAGTTTAAAGTGCAAAAATCGGCTTCTAAGTTAATGGCCACTGTATTTTGGGACTGTGATGGCATGCTCTTAATAGATTATTTGGCCAAAGGTTCTACAATAAATGCACTTTATTATGCCAATCTATTGAGACAGGTGCAAAAAGCGATAGTTGAGAAAAGGAGGGGCAAATTAAGAAAAGGCATTTTGTTTTTGCAGGACAATGCACCCGTTCACACCGCCCGGGTTGCGAGGCAGGCTCTGAAGGAAATCGGCTTCGATGAAATCGACCACCCACCCTACAGTCCAGACCTAGCCCCTAGCGTTTATTTTCTGTTCAGTAATTTAAAGAGAGAGTTACGGGGAAAGCGATTTGGCAGTGATGAAGAGATGAAGGCGGCTGTACAGGAGCATTTTGAAGGCCAATCTAAAGAATATTTTTTTAACGGCCTAAAAGCATTGTATAAAAAATGAAAAAAATGCATTGAATTAGAGGGAGATTATATTGAAAAATAAACATAAAAGATTTTTTATATGTTTTTTTCTACCATAGGCTTAGGACTTATCAGCCGCCCCTCGTATTTATTGAAAGATAAATTGCTTAAAATGTATTCAAACACCATCAAATAGCAATAACAGTCTTTATTAACTTTTTTCACCATAATTTAAATATTTTAGTCATAATAATTATGAACACAGTCTAAAATCAATACAATTTGATGGAGGTTGCTGTACATGCCACTGCCCGATTTTATTTTAATAATTTTCTTCTTTACAGCAGAAACGTACCACTTTCAGCACGCCACTTAGACGAACAATAACCCACTTTTTAAACGACTTCAAATAAGTAAGAGGTTCTCAATTCGTCGAATTTTTTTTTTGTATGTTCACCGATTACTCGGAGACAAGTGGACCGATTTCAAAAATTCTTTTTTTGTTTGAAAGGGTGTGTTTTCTAGTTGGTCCCATTGTCACCAAGTCTGGATCTGATGACGGGATCTTGGAAAAATCGAGGGAACTCCTCAAATTATATACCAAGAGGATGGGGTAAGTAAAGCTACATCGAAGGAACTCCTCAAATTATATAGCAGGAGGATGGGTCTGTCAAAGTTTGGAGTCGGTGTTTTTTGTTAAAAATTTACTTCTAGGGTATGAGAAATGAAAGAATTGACTTACTCAAATGCGTAGCTACTTCTGATGGTACGTACATTTGAAAACGTTACGTTACGTACACAAATAACCCCGCTGCATTTCCATTTGGAATCCGACTTTAGCCAAACAACAGTTTTGGAGGTAATAAATCGCGATACAGGCACGGCTTTGTAAACTTTACACAACAGAGGGCCTACTCTGAACGTCGAAAATCGAACTTCGTGTCGTGCCGTCCTTTTCACTCTCGTCTTATACACTATATGACGGAAAGGGACGGCACGATACGAAGTTCGATTTTCAAAGTTCGGAGTAGGCCCTCGGGGACCGTGGCCGTATCGTGTCCTAATGTAATTATAGGAGGTTCGCAATATCCCTGATATTAGCGGAAAAGGGCAAATACGTAATAGGTATTAACATCATTGGGAACATAAACTAAGCTTAATGGTTATTTACTATCATAACTAGCATTAAATGTTTTTTAAATTTAATGTTCGAGCTTGTTTGAAGAGATCGCTGCTTGAGCTAAATTCGGAGAACTTTGTATAAGTAGGTATTTTAGTTACATCTTGTACGTTGTAGTGTGTGCTGCGCCACACGCACACACTCTCACTATATTATTAGTATATAAGCTCATGTACAACCATATTTAGAGAGAATATATTGTGCCGGACGTGTCACGCATATATGTATATAATTTACTTTAGTGTCATACATATGTAATAGTAGGTTAAGTAATAAATTAAGATAAGTGTTAACTAATTACCCACAAGCCTAAAAGGCTATAAGCTAAAGTTAGGTAATAAAGTATACCACGGCGTTCTTTCATTTACCACAATATAAGCCTATAAGGCTACGAATAATTAGACTAGACTAGACTATTCAGTCTCAAAGTAGTCAATGGCCCTTAAGGCTAACTACATAATAATTACCGCCCATCAGGCAAATAAATAAATTAGGGTAATTAACAAGCCCATCCGGCACTGCAAAGTCTGGTAAAACAACCAAAGTAGAAAACCCAAATGTATAGGACCTAAGTTCATACGACGGTCAGGCTACCACGCCAACTATAACATAGGTCTCGTTAGCATTCCTAACACTGTAAGGCGCGTGCTCGTCCCGCGCTCTCATTGGCCGACACGCCTCCCACGCACCGTACTCGCACGGGCCTTTCTGCGTGCCAACACGCGAGAATAAAATGGCGGCTCCCAGCGAACGCCGATATAAAAATTAGCCGCAGTTCCAGTTGTCTATGCCGAAAGTATGCTCTACGCTACCTAGGTAATATTCACTAACGTCACGCTCGCGCCCGGATCGCCAATTTATTTTCTCTCCGCGCTACCGACCCCAACCCGTCTAGCCGTCGCTAAGCCTGGCCTCCCACCAGCGGGTCTCACCGGGCGAAGCCTTGGCGAAACGGGAAAGGGCGGACTGCGCCGCTGCGATCGCGCTAAACTGCACAGCACAACACCCATGCTGACACACCTGCCGACATCATCGGCAGCCCAAGAATAACCTCCTCCCCCCGCCTTTGAGCAATCAAAGGTGGGGGTAGAGTGAGAAAACTCGGGAGAGTTTCACCCCCGATTTCAAACACCAACCATCATGCCGCCGCCCTCTAGAGATCCTACGGCCCGTACCCCCACTCGGCCGAGAACCTTCCGCCGCACACGCGGACTAGAAGAAGCGTCAAGAGCTGCCCGCGACCCGCGAGTACAAAACGCTTTCCGCAGCGCTCTGCGCGCATCCGCGGCGGCCTTGCGCTCTTCACCATCCGCCAGCCCGAGCATTCCGGGAACGCCTACCAGTGAGGGAGCTGGGGAAGCGCCGTTCCCACCCAAGCCAGCGGACGTTATTAAAGCGATACTGGGCCAGCTCGTCCCAGCCGCTGAAAGAATCTCCGCCGCTTCCACATCCGCTGCCGGTGCCCGCATTTCCACCGCGCCAGCCGCAATGCCCGCGGACAACCGCGCCACCATCTCGACCGGCGCACAGCCAATCGCCGTTGAAGGCGGCGTCACCACCGCCTCCGGCACCCGCCCTGCCAGCAAAGCGGGATACCCAGCCGCACCGCTGACCGTACAGACCGCCGGCACCTGCGCCGCATACAATTACGCCGCCGCCGCGTCCAGCCCTAGCAAGGCCCCGGCGCCTTTGCCGCAGCGCGCGCCCGCAGCGCAGCGCCCGCAGCGCAGCGCCCGAAAGCTGCCCCGTCATCCGCGTCGCGACCGCCGCCCGCCCCCGGAGCGGGCTAGACCGCGCTCCGCAAAGCGCCCTCGACCGGCCCGCTGCCCCGCGTGGCCACGCTGGCTAAACCCGCGTCGCGAACGCCACCGAAAGCGACCGTGCTGCATAAGCCGCAGCCTCCCACGATCCGACCCAGAGGGCCTAAGCCCCCACAGGCCAGCCTGACGCCATCACCAGACGCCAGCCCGACTAGCCGCACACCCGGAACTGCCACTGCACCATCACCGCCTCTAGTGCAGACCCCTGCCGCCTCTACAAGTGCCGCGCTACCGCCGCTCGGAGGCAAACGCAGGCTTACTTCGCCGCCGGAGAAGACACAGTCCCAGAGCCTCCTTCGCCTGCAGTTGTCCCCCATGGACACTGCACAAGAGGTAGAGAGCGACTCCGACGACGTCGTGGCCCCCGACGCGGTAGCTGCGAACACAGCGCCGAGCACAAACTCACCACCGGTCCAGTCACAGCCGAGAGCGAAACGCCCGCGGCCCATAACTGTGGACCACCTCCCGGATTGGCCACGACACCTGAAGGAGATCAAGGAGGCGCTAGGGCGTTTCCCGATCTCGCGTCCGTACGGAAAAGGAATCAGATTCCTCCCTGCGGACGAAGAGGAATACCGGACCGTACAAAGGCACCTACAGGCCCTGCAGGACGAACTAGCCACCCGGGGAGAGATACTATCGTGGCATGTGTATTCTCTCCCCGAGGAGATCCCCCTGAAGATCTGTATTAGGGGTCTCCCCGCAAATACAGAGCCGCAACTCATCACAACGGAGTTGCAAGAAAAGGGTTTCGCGGCGCTGTATACGAGGCACGTAACCGCACGACAAGGACGGCCAGGCTGCATATTTTATGCGCAAATCCAGAGGACCCCCGACACTATCCCGGCAATCTATCACATCCGGGAGCTGCTAGGTATGCCGGGAGTGATCGTGGAGGCCTGGCGGGGCAAGAAGGGCCCGGCACAATGCCACCGGTGCCAGGGCTTCCGTCATGCGTCCGCCGGCTGTCACCGCCAAGTCAAATGCGTCCGCTGCGCGGGACCGCACTTCGCGTCCCAGTGCGATCGGCCACGCACAGAACCCGGGACCTGCGCCAACTGCGCGGGCCCACACACGGCCAACGACGCCACATGCCCCGCCTTCCGGCGCGAAGCAAGAAATAAAAAAGCCGGAACAGCCCCCCTCACCTCCCGCCGCGGGCAGACTATCGCCCAGCCAAACGAGGTGAGAAACGAGGAGAACGCCGCCAACTCCCTGATGGCGAGGGCGAACGACGCTGCGCCCCACCGCCGCCGTCAAAGAGGGAGGGGGAAAAGGCGTAGGAAGGACACGCCCACCGACCCGCCACAGCCGCCACAACCGGCCCAAACGGCAACAACGGACGCCCCACTCCACAGCTCAGACCCGCCCCAACGTCAAGACGCCGGCAGGAATAAGGCGATAGCGGACTGCATCGCCATCCTGCAAGATGTCTTGACCGCAGTCCAGACCGGCAACAACCCCGTCCCCATCATCCTTAGGGGACTAGCCGCCCTATACCAGGACGGCTAACATAAGGACACAAGAACGGAAGTACCTGCAGTGCCGTCGGCTCGAGTGTCGCTCGCTGGGCCTCCCCTAACGGGGACTCACCCGGCAGGGCTCGACCTCGCCGACGGACGAAGCGGACGATCCCATCACCGGACCTGACGAGCTCAGCTCACCCCAACTACACGTCCGTAGTTACGGACGGCGCCCGACCCCGCTAAAAGCGGCCCAGCCGCGTACAGCTTCCCCGGGCCCCACAAAGGCCTGAGAGATGACTCGAACGACGCCGATATACCGCTACTGAACGCCGGAACGAGCACTCGCTAGAAGAAAGAAATCTCTGTTCAACAATTAGTTACTCAGTGTTTAAATTAATAATTTATAATTCAGTATTTATAGTTCAATAGTAAAATCCCTGTTCAACAAGTTCTCATTAGTTACCCAGTTTTAAATTGATTAGTAAAATAGTTTGTGTAAATTTAGCATTAAAGTTCAAATAGTAAATTCAGTGTTCCGTTTTTCCTACAACTCTCTCGAGCAATCGAAGCGTGCCAACTGCCCCTACCGTCCCGGTTCGGCACATCTGTATTAATAATTTCGTGCAGGGGTACGGTAGACCCGAACGAGACCTGTCTCAAATTGAAGAACGTATAAAAATAACGATTTATGAGTTGAACATATGTATCCGCAAAATTCGGATTGTCGCGTATTTTGCATTTAAAAGTGTTAATTTGATGACAAAACGTCGGCCATATTGCCCACAGACTATATTGCTATATTAAATTTGTTGGTTGACAGTGTCGGCTACGTTCAAAAACGTGAACTATTTTTGCGTCCGGTATGTTGGCCAGGTTGCTGGGCTGCGTTCTGGGTGATGGGCCATCATCGCCCATTGTGTGGATTCGGCTAGCCGCGTCTGCAGCGTTTTGTTTTTGTAGTTTTCAAGCGTTCTATACACCTATCAGCCTAGCTAGCACGATAACTTATACCGTCACGTTATATGGGCGAAATGTATTAAAACGTCACATAAAACGTAACGGTATAATCTATCGTGCTAGCTAGACTGATTGTCATAACAACCGCCTTCAAAGCGAATGTATGGGGCCTGTTACATGGATTCATATCACGATAAGTATCACGTGAATATTAAAGCAGAATCCATACAAATTTGAAAACTGCGATAATATTGACACCCCAGTATTGTGATAATATTAATCGTGTAAAGGACACCACTTGAATGTTTGCTGAGTCTGTCCGCCATCTTAAAGCTGCGTCTCTATTTTGTTTGTGACAAACTACTAGGTGACTTATGGCTTTTAAACGTCTAGCAAAATTCTATCCCTATCTCGCTCTATCTTATAACTTAGTGGTACTGGGGGACTACTCCGAAATTCGAAATCCGAACTTCGTATGGTGCCGTCCCTTTCACTCATATAGTCTATGACAGGAGAGTGAAAGGGACGGCACCATACGAAGTTAGGATTTTGAATTTCGGAGTAGACCCTCAGCTCATGCCGTTCGCCGCGCTCGGACGTTAGAGGCGCTTACGTTAGAGGCAGAGAGGAAGATAGTTCGTTTTTGGTTCGCGGTAGGCCCTCAGGCGTCAACTTTAAAACGAATAGGGTATTTTACTATAAGAGAAATAAAATACAAAATGTAATAAAAACCAGCCAAGTGCGTCGAAGTCGCACACTGAGGGTTCCGTACAACTAAAAAACAAATGTGATTTATCAATATATTGATATTTTTGGTAAAATATACTTCATAATAAACATTATCACTTAATTTCAAGTTCATAGGTCGATGGGAAGCTAAAAAATTATATGTGTGACAGACAACACACGGAATGTTCTTTGACTTTCTTCGACCGTCCGCCACGCTCGGACTAAGGTGCTACCAACCGAAAACTAAATATATATGCCTCTCTGTCGCACTTGCATATTCGAGCGCGGAGAGGGAAATACTTCGTTTTCAGATCGTGGTAGGCCCTCTGGTCTGACGGCTCCTATTCCTGGATGGTGCGCGTATCGGAATGTGAAATACCTTTGGCAAAACGGAACAAGTTGTTAAATATCTTCCATTAATTGGAGAAAATATTACCAACTGTTATTATTATCACGTGAAACACTGAATATTGAAGCAACATCCATAGGGGCCTGTTACATGGTTATTATTATCACGCGATATACTCATATCACGATCCGTATCACGTGCAATGAATATTGAAGAAAAATCGATACGATTTTGAAAACCACGATAATATTGACACACCAGTATTGTGATAGTATTAAGCGTTTAACAGACCCCATACAATTTTAAAAATCGCGATAATATTGAGTGTAAAGGGCCCCACTGAATAGAATTTGGCGGAGAATAGAGAGCTGCTATCGCGAAACGAAAACGAACGAACATCGTGTATTTCCCTCTGTGTCGCTCGAATTTGCAAGTGCGACAGAGAGGGAGATACACGAACTTCATTTGTTTTTCGCGTTAGCAGCTCTGACTTCGCACCAAAAATACTGACTGGCACATCAATATTTAACAACGCACATCTGAATTGAATTTTAATGAACGATTAGTATTTTAGCTATACAAATCAGTACTGATTACGGTGTCAAATTTTTTATATGCCTTTAAATACTACCCTTATAAAAATGCTTAGGATTAACTTGCAAAGATACTAGCCTTTGCCCGTGACGTCGTTTGCGTAATCTTTTACTCCCAATTCCATATAATTCCATTCCATACTTTTATTCCCAATCCAGACTACAGACTATATTTCTATACGATTCGAAGTTTCATCATAAATCCGTTGTTGTAATGTTTTTATTTTATACATTTTTGTACACTATTTCTTTCGTCGTTTGCATAACTGTCACGAATAAATGTTTTGTTTATTATTTTCTTATTTATTTCACCCGAGCGAAGCCGGGCTTTCATCTAGTATATCATAATCCCAACGTGAACAGTTGTATTACTACGAACATCCCTACATGGCGACCTGCTATAAGTAGTGCGGCCTTGTGCCGTGCTGGCGGCGCGCTGCGCCAGCCAGCTTTACAAAAAAGAACCTTGAAGTGAAATGTGAAGTTGAAAAAAAAAACAGTGAATATATAATAAAATAACTTAAACAATACGTGCCAGTGAAAATTAGTGAACGTGAACTATTAAAAAATCGACATATGCCTACATAGACATTGTGCGCTATCGGAGCCTAAATCTTACAAGGACATTTATTTTTACAACAACATAATATAACAAATATGTAATAATAACAATCAACACGCAAAAAAAAAAAAATTCGCTGCCTTGGTCCTGGGTCCCCGCCCCGAGTGATGCCCCGCTACTGAGATGAAATAGCTGCAGGGAGATGATGGAGTCAAGGATACCAGTCACGGTATGTGGTCAGGTCAGGAGTTCCGGCGTCGTATGCGACCAAGTGATTATGGTGAAAACTTTATCGGCTCAACGTTTATGTGAAATGAAAGTGGGACAGTGTACTTGTGATAGGAGATATATGTTTGGATAATTTTTAGTGTTAATTATTCTATATTATTCATTGCGTATTAGGTATGACATATATATATTTTTGTTTGTTTTTGTATTTTAACCCCGATTTTATTTTCTAAAAACATATTAAGTGATGACGTTAGTCTTAAAACAAAGAGAAATATTTAATAATGGTTAATAGAAGATATACCTACGTATATATTTTGACAACAAAACTGTCATTTAGTTAAAAGGACGACATTGTACTCATGTTTTCTCGTCTAATTCTTTTTTTCCGTCGATTCATTTCCCAATTTATAATATCAATAGCATTGTGGTTAACTCGTGGATATTATATTCATTAAATTTAGGTACAGCACAAATACGATACGGCACGGGGTACGTGTCGCTGTAAAAGGAACGGAATACGCTGTCTGTTATTACATCTCGGATTACAATAGCAACTAGAAGCATTGTGTATCATGTAAAATAATTTAGATTTCGTAATTATATCTTGATTGCCTTTAAACCATATCATACGTTTATATGAAATATGAAATATAATAATGGATATAGTGTAATATGTTAGAAATATGATATAACTAGTTAATTACATTTATTTAGGAAGCAGTACTTATTTTAGGAAGGCCCCACTACCCACTATCTAGAATATTACGATCGTAACTTTATAACTTAATTTTAGGTGAATACTTATGGATAAAGTACTGGACTTAATTCTATATAGACGTGACCATTATAATTGAGGAAAATACTTGAGAAGAGATAACTTAGTGTTTGGGGATTAAACAAATGGATATGATAAATAAATAAAGAGTGGCTTAAATTTAAAGATAACTGATAGTAGTTATTTTGAAAAGTTTTATATGAATTGAGTATAGGGATGTTTTGGTTGGACTAAAGTTAGATTTTAATGGTTTGTAGATTCGTCAATATGTTTGCAATGGAGTGTGTAATGTAACAGTTTTGACAGGGGTAATATGAGGTGTAAAATAATACAGTTTATTTCGAATAAGTGGACAAGTTTGGGAGATGGTATTGTGAAAGTGCTTTAAGCATAGTGAATGGGAAAACTAAGCAAATAAGTTTTACACAGAGCGATTAGCCCGATCAACTAAGAGCTGTTGAAATGCTTGTATGGTTATGTTTTCATTTTGAACGAGTAATCTGAAACGCATTCTAAAATGTAATTTTATAGAGATGATGGAAAGAAAGATTCTATGACAAATATGCTTTTTGTTATCGGCGGTCGCCCGAGAGGCATCGTTGAGCGAATAGGTATATAATATGTGTTGCAGGGTACATCAGGATACAAGGCAGGCAGGAAATCCTTGGAATTCGGTCGAGTTTCAATCGTGAAGGTCCTTGGACACACGGCAAGTATAAATGGAAGGATGTGTTAAAAGAACTACCTGAAAGTTATAGTAAAATTGTATATGTGTGCGCGTATAAATAAATAATCTCCTTGTATCCTGAGCAAATAAATAATTATTATAATGTAAGGTCGGCCGACCAACTGTTAATGCGTTGTGTACCCTTGCTATAAGTGATGCATATAAGGTGCACACTTCAAATAAAAATATATAATAATGTAAAGACGTCTAAAAAAATGAACATTGTAAAGAAGGAAATCATGATTATGACAACAGAGCTCTGAAGGACAAGTATGAAAATATTTTATAAAAAATATATTCAAGGACAAAGTTAATGAAAATAAAAATACGTAGTACGTATCTTATAACATGGATTGACGGCATAAAATGTACTATTATGTAGTAGCATTTCAATATATTTCTTTGTATTAGAATTACTTACTTATATGCCATTGTTTTATCATGTAGCAATAATTAAAGACATAATAAGGGTTAATTTTTATAACACAGGATATAATTGTTTAGAGATATATATATACCTATTAATACAGTTTTAAATGTGTATTCATTATCCAATCTTATTTTCTTTTACTATTCTTACATTCATTTAAATAGTAATAGTGTGTTTTTTACTTTAAAATTATCCTCTTTTTGCATTTTTCGAAAATTATTCAACTATTAAACCTAACATATGTTTTTCATACTTAATTTGTATTTAGCTATTGTTTTGTGTCAATCAAAAACTAGATTAATTAATTTAATCTATTTTTTTTTCTCCAAGGGGGGTGGTGTAGTGTGTGCTGCGCCATACGCACACACTCTCACTATATTATTAGTATATAAGCTCATGTACAACCATATTTAGAGAGAATATATCATAATACCAACGTGAACAGTTGTATTACTACGAACATCCCTACAACGTACATGTTCAAAAGTTACTATTTTACAAACCATATCTAAAGGTAACGTTTAAATTTGTAGTACCTGGGTGACCGAGCTTTGCTCGGCATCTTTTGTGTTTTCAATATGAGATTTCCCGAAAATGAGACCTAGCTAGATCGATTTTTCGCCCCCATAAACCCCCAAATTGTAAATTTCATCTAAATAGTTTGAGCCGTTTCCGAGATCCCCAAAATAAATAAACATTACAACACCAACACAACACAACTACAACAAATTACACACAAATCAAGAATTGCTCGTTTAAAGATACATATTAGATTATATTAATCGTACAAATGTATTCCGTTAATTTTTTTTACATTTGTGCTCGTTAGAAAGGGTCAAAACATTTTGATTAAACAGCGGGGTAATTACGTTACGCAACGTTTTCGAGCGTGCGTAAGGGAGCTATAAATGTCATTTTCTCTAGTAAAGTCCACAAAGTAACTGTATATGTATCAATGACATACTCCACATAGATCATAGAGGAAATGATTATACATAGATCGTAGCGCCGTTGTATATTTATTAAGAACTAACCGCATGACCGCTGTATCTCTGTTACTTCAATATGCAAGTGCGATAGAGATAGCACCTAGTGGCATCTGCTACAAACAAGATAAACTAAAATTTCCATAGAAAAATTCGTACTTTGAGCTGAAAGGCCGCTGGTTAAAAGTCGAAAAGTCACGTGATTACCCTGCAGGTGTATGAATGTATAATTGCCTGTTTACACATTGCGAATTCCAAGTGCCTAGTTCATATATTTGCTGTCAAGTTGCAAATAGCAAATGTATGAACCTCGCATTTGCACTTCGCTTACTTAATCACTTTAATCAGCCATAAAGGTGAAAGTATCTGCGAAGTAATCCGGAGTACATACTTCTATATTTATTTGGTACGCTACATTCGGTCATGTAAATAAGAGATAATTAGTTCCTCAACTTCTTTTGGAGCACATTTGACTATAATTGTCAAAAGAATACACGTGTTGTTGCCACAAGCTGTATCTAACCGCTACTACAAACCGTAAATTGGCACAAAAAATATTCAATAAACTTCCAGCGTTTAAGATAGGTCCCGCATGCCGCAGCCTGCGAGAGCAGCTAAGTGGAAATGGCTTGGCTTCGTTGGCTTTCTATATCTTCTTTAAAAATTCCTCTTTGAGCCTACTCCGAACTTCGAAAATAGAACTTCGTGTCGTGCCGTCCCTTTCACTCTCGTGTTATATACTCGTACTATATGACGGAAAGGGACGGCACGATACGAAGTTCGGAGTAGGCCCTCTGGTATCATTTCTCCGACTAATGACCGTGGCGGGATTCCTAAAGGCGGTGTGGCTGTACCCCGGTGCTACACGGTTGACAACCGAGGCTTCCACCAAGGTGACCTTGCTGTTTGTTATAATTTATTTATATGTGTATTTTTTACATGGCAGACAATGTGTGAGAGAGGGACACGCTAACACTAATTGATTCCCTTTCAGGCTCGTTCTTTTAGCTTATCTATTATTCATTTAAAAACAATATAAAGTTCAGTTTTATTTGTCAAGGTTTTAAAAGGTAGCGGTCTAGTTTATATATACATACATATAGTCTTTGATGAAATTCCCTTGGGGCCTTTTACACGGTCATTATTATCAATCGATATACTCATTAGATATTGAAGCAAAATCCAAAAAAAAAAAAAAAATTATTAAGGCCCTTTACAGAATTAATATTGTCACAATACTGGGGTGTCAATATTATCGCAGTTTTCGATATTGTTTGGATTCTGCGTCAATATTCATAAATATTAACGTGATACGGATCGTGATATGAGTGTATCGCGTGATAATAATAACCGTGTAAAAGACTCCTTAGGAAATTTGTAATACCATGAAAATACCTAGCTAAGTAACTTGGCTGAATAGATAAAGTTTCCTTTGCTTCTATGAACTAAACAAATATTGCACCATAGATAGAGCTGCGATGAAAAAAATATAATTTTTAATATTGGCGGGAAACCATTAAATACAACGTCACACTTCTCTTGCAGACTTCGGTAGCGTCAATTACTTACTCAGCCAGCATTATTAAAATACAGGTTTTCAAGTGTTTGTTGCTCAACTATTAATAAATATTTGTGTCAAAATGCTGTCGCCTGAAGACCAACAAGTTCAAATATGCTTACTAAAAAACAACTTAGAAGAGATCGAAAGTAGATTGATTGTCCAGGTAAGAATATTAGTATTAATTTTAATGTATGTTATTTGACCGACAGTTTGTATTTTAAACTGTATACTGCCTGTAGTGCCTATAGTAATCTAATGTCAACCTAACTACTAAGTAATCCTAATAATTCCGTCGAATTATATGCTCTGACATGTAACACGTCATAATTATTATGTGCGGCGGAGATTTTATCTTAATTAGCTAACATGCAAATGTTGCAACGTAAATTTATGTAAAAATATACGAAGTTTACGTAAAATGTTACCAATTAATAAATGTAGACCGATACAAATTATTTATACTCGTTCATTTTCTAGTGATATCGAAGGAAATTGACACATTAATGTTCCAATGCAAAGATATGATAACCCGAAATTCGTTTCGGATCATTTATTTGGAGATTCCGAACCAACTGTCAATATTCTCCATAGTGTTAAATTATAGGTGGGGTCCCGAGTGACCTACATATATTTATGTCCATGACGATTACTATCTTAGCACATGACATGACGTTAAAATTTAGACATAACGTATAAATAATGATCACGTTTTAACGTACGACGGTTTATATGATTGTGTGTTGTGTGTCTGTTTATGTATGTGTGATATTAGACAATTCGCGTAAAAAATTACTCGAATTTGACGTTAAAACGAGAACCGTAAAAGTTGTTATTTTGCTGTCATACTAGCCGAACAAGTGGATGTACCTACTCGTATCGGTACACAAATTTCGCATGTAGGTATGGGTGTGGCCTGTAATAGGAGCAAAAAAATTAAAGGCTGCTTCCTTAGAGCATCTGCAGTAACCTCTTGTGTCCAAAAAAAAATTATCTTTTTTCACTTGGGAGAAATGTTGATCTAAAGTTATGACCCCTAAGTAATGGATCTTGGCACCACGAGATTATAGCGAGGCACTCACTGCTGATATTGAGGTAGCATCTAGTTATAACTCAACATCGTTGTTGCATTTTTGGCTTAAAAGGATATTTTTGTATCTTTTTAAATATCATTTTTTAGTGTTTTTTAAATAAATAGTTATTAATATAGCTCCAGTAGAGTAAAAAAAAGTACATATACTATATAAAAAGTACTTTTGCGAAAAACAAATTCCGAAAAAAACTTTTTTCTTCAATTGAAACCATTTGGAAATAATTGCTGGGGAGCTCAATAGTGTACTGTTTAATTTTTTGCTCCTATTACAGGCCACACCCATACATCTGTTAGTTAGTAGTTACCTACATGGAAGAAAACATGTATTATTTTGTCACCAAATGCTCATTTTAAATAATTCTAAGTAGGTATATATTTTAAGTACTACTTAAGTCAACCTATCAGCTATTGGTATGACATCACACCCAGTAATTTACAAATATGCAGCGCCCGCCATCGCGCCAGCCGGATGAGCCTTTTAGCGCGCGCGTGTTGAGTTCGCATGCTTTACCTAAAATATAAGTACTTACGTCGGATGGTCGAAAGCGATGGTACGAGTACGCTGCGCCGTATGGTGATGTTTATAGACAGGCGGCGTGATGCGGGTGCTGTCAGGCGCGTGTGGAAACGTCTGTAACATCAACACTCCCAAGCTTAGAGCATACATAACAGGAGAAGCCATTAGTATACTTACCCCTCTGCCAAAATATAGGCAAAATGTGCACAAAATTATTAAAAACGTACTTCATTAATCGATTACAAGTCAGTTTTGAAATCGTTTTCGGCGTGTGAAGAGCTCCGTGAAAATACCTTTATCTGCTGTTTAGGATAATAAAAGGTTGTACTTTCAAATTAAAGGGAAAAATTGAATCCTGCTCGGAGCATTAAATTTTTAATTCTTTTCCCTTTCATTTGAAATTTTCGTTAGCAGCGTTACTGCTTTAGTACAAAATTAAAAATTAATTTACGTTGTACTTTATCAAATTTACAAAAGATTGATGATAATTTCACATACTGTAAGCATATTTTTCGTAATAATGGATCTAACTAACGTTAACGAGAATAAGGTCGACTTTTATTGCTCATATTTAGTATTTTGAATGTGCGTGAGTTGATTGTTTTTGTGTGGGTGCGTAGTAATGGAACAATATTATGTAAGTGTGCGTCGTTTTTTATGTGTGTTACCTCGCCCCCCGCGAAAAATGGAATAATATTTTGTTTGGTAAGATCTATCTCTAAGCTCCCAAGCAATGCCATTTGTTTGCGTTTGAGCGACTTCCTACGCGGGTCCATAACCGAGGTCTAAATCTTGAAACGCACAGAGCGCGGCGCAGCGACGTTGCGGGACAGAGGCAGTTTTGTGTAGTGAAGCGAACGCAGATCGCAGGACTTCGTACCAAAAAACCGCGTGGGTCTTCGGTAGCACGGTAGAGCGCAGGCGTGTGTAACATATGAAGCAGTAATGACAGTCGACAGTTTCGGAAAGATCGACAATGCAAAACCGCCTCCGCGCCGCACCGCGCCGCGCCGCGCCCACTCTGTGCGTTTCGACCTATAAGGGTCCTCCAAGGGACTCCTTCCGGGTCCAGGATACGGAATATTAGCTCTCGCTCCGCTGCTTCGTCGGGATCCGAATAGAGGGGGTCGGAGAGGCCCGGATTCCGAATGCACGAGTCCGAGTCGAGCGCTGTAAAAAATCGAGCTTTCACGTCCCGTCAATCACAGGAGGTCAATCTTACGGATATATTGCATTGTACCTGGTATTAATATGTTGGACGCATTCTTCCAGCTGGCCTTAGGGAAGAGCGGAGGTAGCGGCCGCTCTAGGCGTCAATATATAGTAGCCTGTATAGCCTGTATAGGAGAATGAGAAAATAAAAATAAGGGGAAGAATAGTACATTGTTTAACGAGGGGCGTAAGTGGGAAATTGCCAACGAGCGTCTATCAGAATTTTGAAGACTCTAATTTGCAATTTTCTTACGTCCCGAGGTAATCACAATGTTTTCATCACATTTGCGAAGAAATAAATAACTCCAAAATAATTAAAATTGAAGAAATCGACCACTTCATCTCCAGTATCAATGCATGGATGCCGAGAGGAGCGCGCAGCGCGCGCGCGCGCGCACCTTCAATATTGCGACTAATCAGAGAGCAGTATTCTTGTGGAGCGCGGCCAACTAGATTTTTTAAACCAATCAGATCACAGAGAAACTCATAACTCCCTAGGGAGTTATGAAAATCCATAACTCCCGCGGGAGTTAAATCGGATATAACGACTCTACACGCCTGATGCGTACAATAAGACCCTTTACGAGCAAGTGTGATAAAATAGTACATTACGATACAAGTGCAGAGAACAGTAAATTCGCAACGAGTGGTGATAAATTAAAACACGACCAGAGGGAGTGTTTTAAATTGACACGAGTTGCGAATTACCTATTCGCACGTGTATCGTACAACGTTTTACAGTACATATGGCTCTTTAAAATTTCGACATATGCACGTTCTCTGCTGAAAGGAATCTGGGCAAAGTAGCACCATATGTACTGTAATAGTATATTACGATACAAGTGCAGAGAATAGGAAATTCGCAACGAGTGGTGATAAATTAAAACACGACCGAAGGGAGTGTTTTAAATCGACACGAGTTGCGAATTACCTATTCGCACGTGTATCGTACAACGTTTTACAATACATATGGCTCTTTAAAGTTTCGACATATGCCCGTAATCTGCTGATTACCGCACTCGTGCGGTAAAGTAACACCATATGTACTGTAAAACATTTTATGACACTTTTAGCGTGGCGTTCTGGAATAAGTCGCTCTACTCTGATCTGCGCTGGCACTCTTTCTGACACATTATCTAGACACGAGTAAAACGAATGAGCGCGACGTTGTTATATCATATTGGTATGCAATATGTTTTATATGTATACCAATAGATTCAAGATTCAAGATTCAAGATTCAAGATTCAAATATTTAATAATTTCGATTTCGAATTTCGAATATTCAATAATGTCGATGTTAGACATTCCAGTTCAATGGCGCGCTACTTATTTAAAATACGGAATTTTACACACGGATGGCCAAGTTTTAGACATCGCAACGTTATAATGCCTGTCATGATTCCAGTCGAGACTTTGATAGGTATTTTCCTTTATTTAACGGCATTGAGGCGCCGTGCCGATACGAAATTAAACAGAAATAAATCTTTAAGCTATATCATTACACAAACTTCTGCTAGCTAGGTAAGGAAAATAAAAACAAGCTTCATTTGCATTAGCTTTATAGTTTGTTTATTCCAAGTATTATTCTTTACTATTCGAATGTTGAGCAAGGAGCGTATCAGATTTAATTAAAAATGTAAGAGAGAAAAATCCCATTCTAGGCACGGAATTATTTTTCTAATTTTGAAGATCATATATTTTTGAGGCGTTAGCGAGTTCATTTCAGTATAATATTTAAAATTAAAAAATACCAGTGTAATATTTCTGTAGGTACGGGTCTGTGGTAGTACAATCAGCATCAAAAGTAGCTACGCATTTGAAAAGTTTTTTGTCGCCTTCAAATACGTAGCTACTTTTGATGCTGATTGTACTACCTACATCTCACTTTTAGATAGCTGATCTTTATGGATAGTGGGCCTCGCTCGATCTAAGACCCCGCGAAGACAGAGAGCGGTCACCGGGGTCCTGCGTTCGCGTTTTATTGGACTAGATTGAACGCGAACTCAGAACTCCGGTTTCCGCTTTCTATTATCTAACGTAGCTTGAATACGTTGACACCCGTCATTTAGCCGTCATCATGTACAGCAGGAGTCGGCAACCTTTTAGAAGCTAAGAGCCATATAGTAGCTAAAGAAATAGACGGCGGCCGCACTTTTTAATAATTCGTGCCACTTCGTACCTAAAGGTACCACATTATCGTTACATACAACACAGTCAGTGGGCTTGCGGGTCGCAAGGAAAAAGTCTGGTGCCAACCGCTGCTGTACAGAATATGACTAATATTAACACTCTAAACATGTCATTATTTGTACTGGGATGACATCGGTCACATACCCATATATTAAAAGAATAATAATTTGATATTAGCGTGTTTCAGCGCGCTTGTTTATTAATAGACGCTAACCGGCGGCGAAATATGTAATTAGATTGAGTTAAGCCCCACATTTCCATTCATTCAGTAGACCGCCGTTGGTAAGTATTTAGTATTTATTATTTTCTCAATGCCCTTTTAATATTGCTGTGAATGTGAGGAAAATTGTACAAAAAGTAATTAGTTAGGGCGGACCCTCGCCCGGTCACGTCACGTACTCGCAAAGTGGTAGCGAACATTGCTAACTTTTCCCTGATGTTATTGCAATAACCTACGTTTTTATTAATAGAATTTGTATAAGATTGTTATAAGTCTTTGAGCGAAGTGGACTAACACTTTATTTAGACAGGTTCAGGTTATATTTCATACAGTCATTTTTCAAGTTGCGACAGTTGGCGGTACGATTTATTACTTTTTGGGCTCCTCATGTAGGAAATAATAGGAGGATCGTGACAAACGATCATGCCATAACTAACGCCCAATCTTAAATG
This sequence comes from Notocelia uddmanniana, assembly GCA_905163555.1. NCBI lineage: Eukaryota > Metazoa > Arthropoda > Insecta > Lepidoptera > Tortricidae > Notocelia > Notocelia uddmanniana. The sequence continues at coordinate 13,592,338 of LR991065.1, forward strand.
CTTTCTCCTGCGTTCTCTCGAGTAATTTAATGTTACTTATATAGTTATCTGTCTATGTCAAGTGCTATCGGTTATGATCCAAACGTAATAGACCACTTTTTTGGTTTGCTGTAACTACATAGACAATACTTGTAACTGTGATATCTCTGCTTTCGCGAGGAGAATAAAATGTCCCTCGTAACGCATAATGCTGTTACAGTCACAATTTTGTGAAATAATGGAATTTTTCAATAATAATTTATAAATAGTGATAACATTAATACACGTATACCCACCACCACCACCATATCAGCCAATGGAGGTCCACTGCTGGACATAGGCCTCCCCCAATTCCATGGGGGTAAATGCCATAATCGCCACGCTTGGCATGCGGGTTGGCGATCGCAGCATCTCCACCGGACTTCAGAGATGCTGCCCTGTGGTATATATCCATTACATATGATATTAATATTAAAAATGATTTTTTTATGTAATTTACATTGTGATTGTGAATAACTTGTAACGATGTTATCAATAAAATTTTACTTTAAGGTTCTCAAGTTCGAAATGTTTCATTGTTGCCAATTCATCAATAGATATCGTGACAAGTCACTGTATACTGGTAAATAATGTTCATTCACGCTTGACACGGACGCATTGAAAAGACACGAGTGCAGCCCCGGGTAGGCGGAGCTGCCACAATTGCAAATTAACGCTACAAAAGTTTAATCCTAAGCAAATTTGAAGCTCTCATGTACCTGCAGTCAGTGAGCCCTTTGCATACAAACTTTTATGGATGCGGCGGTGCATACCAAATAACTTTACTGACTATAAAATGTTTAAAACCCACAGCGCTTGGCCCAGCCCAAGCTGGATGCGGAGAATGAGCAGCAGTACCGCGAGACGATGACGGCGCTGCGGGTGTCTCGTGCGCAGAACGAGGAGATAGAACGGCTCAAACAAGAAAACAGTGAGCACGCTTAGTTTTTTAAGACCTCGGCGTTGGCAAACGGTCATACTGCCAGCCCAATGGTAAGAATACGGCTGGCAGTATGACTGTTTTTTTTATTGTCGAAGTTTGCGACTTCAGAGGCGTGGACAAGCCCGTTGCCAATCCTTTATTAATTTTTAGAGGGTTCGTTGAGTCGATAGCTTAAGACAAATGCAGCGCATTCTTGGGAGCCCTGGCTACCTTCCTCACCACCAGGAACACATCACAACATACCTATTTGAGAAAGCTGGTTATGGTGGAATTATGGGACCAATCTTCCAAATTGTGGAGGTATTTCGCCACCTGTAGGCTGCTATAAATATTTTGAGATACCATTCTGCTGTGTCCCATATCTCTGGTTGTGAGACATCCAAAATATCTCTTGACTTGAAGTGAATATATTTGATGCATACCGCCGCAACTTATGGCTTACTTTTTTTCGAGAGTAGTGAAATCAAGTGCCCCACTCCATCATTTTCAATTGTTACATATGAGATTTTCACACATCCTTCCTACTTCAAAACATGAAAAGTCGACTACAAATAGATCGATCAATTTTTATAACTTTATGTTGATCGATCTCTTTGTAGTCGACTGTAGTGCTTTCCGACGGCAAATGAAGTGGTTATTATAGAAAATAGCCAAGTTACTTTATATATGTTCCGTCGATTCTTCAGGGAACCCGTACTCTCCTATAGTTCCTCCTCATAAGTTCCGCTTCAAAATATGTATTTTGACGAGCATTAGTTGCTACGTTAACGAAATTTCATCGGAATCTGTGAACTGCCTATATCATTAAGGAGTTCCATATATCATCCGTGGTCATCACCTCCAGTTCCACTTCACCAAATTTGTGGTTTCCGAGAGCAAATGCATGGTTAACTACAGAAAACACCGAAATTGCCATACTTGTGCCTAACAAATTTGAGGAGATCTCTCGATTCCTCCTGGCGGATCCCATCATCAGACCTTCACAAAATTTATATGGGACCTGTTGACGAAGGTTCGAGGTTCTGCAGGAATGATGTAGGCGACACCAAATTCAATATAAACGCAGTTTATTCACTGGAGCGATTAAATTACAGAGAATATAATGAAATTAGGGTCGCGTGCGCCGGCCGGTCGCGCTCAGAAGGAATGTTCGCCCCGCCGGGCCCCCGTTCCAGGGCGACGGGCGGCGGGGTGTGGGGTACGGGCGCGGGTAGCGGGGATGGCGCTAGCAGCGCGTTTATGGAGCGCGCTAACAAGCTGCCCCCCTTGGAACAGGTCCGTCCTGGTCCAAGTTCAGTGGCAGCGGGCAGAGCCTGTTGTAGGCCCGCCTCAGGGTCCCCGTGGTGGTGGTGACGTCAGCGACGCGGCCGACTCCGTCGGCGCCTGGGTAGACTGCGGCGACTCGCCCAAGCAGCCATCTGTTGGGCGGCAAGCGGTCGTCCTTGACAAGAACCATTTCGCCGAGCTGCAATTGGCCTCCGTCCCTGCGCCATTTGTTTCGAATCTGCAGCTCTGAAATGTATTCTTTATAATAGCGGTTCCAAAAATGCGCTTTCAGCGCTTCTATTCTCTTGTATCTCGTGAGTGTATGGATCTGAGAGTCTAGAACCTGGGGAGCAGGTAGCATTGTGAGTGTTCGGCCTAATAGAAGATGTGCTGGAGTTAACGGAGTAAGATCTGATGGATTTGATGAAAGAGGGGTTAAAGGTCTAGAATTAAGTATTGCCTCGATCTGAACCAACAATGTGACCATCTCTTCGTAATCTAAATGGGCCATAGATGTTATTCGTTTTAAATGATATTTTACCTGCTTGACTGCGCCCTCTGCCAAACCATTAAAGTGTGGACTATATGCTGGACAAAATTTGAAATCTATTTCCTTTGTGGCTGAATATGCCGTTATTTCATTACAGTTATTTTTAAGGAACTTGGCTAATTCATTACAAGCCCCTACAAAACAAGTCCCGTTATCGGACAGTATGGTGGCTGGTTTGCCTCTGCGGGCTATGAATCTATTTAAAGCGGCAATAAAGCCCATGGCTGTCAAATCAGTGACGAGCTCCAAATGAACTGCCCTCACTGCCAAACAAACAAACACAACTATGTATGCTTTCTTTAGCTGACAACCACGACCCTTTCTGCTCGCTATCAGGATTGGGCCACCGTAATCACAGGCTGTATTAGCAAACACGTACTCGGACTGTACTCTTTGTGAAGGCAAATTGCCCATGATTGGTTGATGAGATTTGCCTGAAAATCGTACGCACGTAATGCAACGTTGTGAAGTTTGCCTGCAAAGGTTACGACCGCTAATTATCCAATACCTGTGTCGTAATGTTGCTAACATCAGCTGTGGTCCAGCGTATAATAAAATTCGGTGGTAATGGTGTACCAATACTTTAGTGATGTGATGTGACGCATGCAATAAAATAGGGTGTTTTGTGTTATAGTCGTAATTAGAATTTACAAGTCTGCCTCCCACTCGCATAATACCTGAATCATCTATAAATGGGTTCAGTTTCAAAAGACTATCCTTGGGAGAAAGTGGGAGATTTTTTTTCAAATTAGATAGTTGCTTATGAAACATGTCGCGTTGCACTTGCTTGCATAACATTTGCACTGAGAAATTAAGCTCTGACACGGTTAACAGACCTGTATTTTTATTTGTTGGGTTTTTGCAATTGTGTACGAATCTATTTATGTATGCTATGATGTTTTGCAACTTGCAAAAGCTTGAGTATTTCGATGTGAAATGATTCTCATAATTTTCACTTGCCGAAACATGACATTGAATTTTGATTTCGGGTAAGGTTTCTATTGGCATATTTTGAGGTTGTGTAGGCCACTGTATTTCAGTGTTGTGAAGGAAAGGCGGTCCTTCCCACCACAAAAGTGAAAGTTTGAGGTTTGATGCACTTTGACCCCTACTGCCTATATCGGCAGGGTTCAAATTTGTTGGAACATAATGCCAAGCTGTGGAATTTGAATTGTTAGTGATTTCAACTATCCTGTTATGAACAAATTGCTTTAACTGTTCTTTACATGTTTTTATCCAACAAAGCACAATGGTTGAATCACACCAAAAGAACTGCGCATCAATATTCATACGCAGTGACTTTGTGACTTTCTTTGCTAGCTGCGTTGATAAGAGTGCACCGAGCAATTCCAAGCGTGGAGTAGTCAATTTTTGTTTCAGTGGGGCAACTTTGCTTTTAGCAAGTACTAAATGTACATTGACTTTACCACTATTGGATAGTGAGCGTAGGTATATACATGACGAATACGCTTTAATGCTAGCATCACTAAAGGCATGTAATTCTACTCTGAAGTAGAAGTCACAGAGGATTCTTCGTGGAATTCTAATGTGCGTTATTTCAGGAATTTGTTTTGCAAAGTTGTTCCACTGTAACTGGATGTCGGTAGGTAATTGGCCTTCCCAAGATATATTTTTAGCCCATAAATTTTGCAATATCAATTTGGCTTGTAACAAACAAGGGTTAATGAGGCCTAAAGGGTCAAAAATGGTAGCAATTATTGACAAAATAGTGCGTTTATTTATGTGTTTGGTTTTTAGGCTATCAGTTACCGAGAACAGCAGCTCATCCGAATTACATGACCAAAGTAAACCCAATGTTTTTGAATGATCTTCTTTAGCTAATTTGAATAGTTCCTCGCTGCTGTTGTCTGCAACTAAACTGTCTAGTATTGATGGTGTGTTTGAACGCCACTTACGTAGATGAAAGTGTGCGCTCTCCAGTGTTTGGATGACACCTCTGCACGTCTGTAGCAATTTCGTTTTGTCATCGTGTCCTGAGATATAATCATCGACGTAGAAATCGTGCAAGATTGTTTCACTTACATCTTTGTTTTTGCATTCTTGGCCCAACTGTACAAGGCATCGCGTTGCTAAGAAGGCTCCGCTTGCTGTACCGTAGGAGACGGTATTCAATTTATATTGTTTAATCGGCTGTGACGAGTCTGAGCGCCAAAGAATTTGCTGCAGACTTCTTTGATTTTCAGTAACGTATATTTGTCTATACATTTTTTGTACGTCTGAAGTTACTACATATTTGTGCTGTCGGAAGCGGATCAAAATGCTTAGTAAATCATCTTGTACAGTCGGACCAACATATTGAATGTCGTTAAATGATATGCCGGAGCTAGTTACAGATGAGGCGTCAAATACCGAGCGTAAGCGTGACGTAAGACTTTTTTCACGCCAAATGGCAAAACGGGGAAGAAAATATGAAATTTCTTTGGTATGTATGTCTGTGTTTTCGGACATATGACCTAAACTCAGATATTCTTCCATAAATTCGATATATGCTTTTTTGAATTCTGGATTGCGCCTGAATTTACGTTCTAGTGATTTAAATCTCATTAGTGCTTGTGCTTTGGAATCTCCCAAACATTCGGGGGACTCTTTTAGTGGTATTGTGACCACAAACTTACCATCTGGGTGGCGAGTTGTGGTTTGGGTAAATATGCGTTCGCACTCACTCTCACCTTTTGTGCGGATTTGTTGAGTGGGCGGAACTGATTCTAGTTCAAAAAACCTGTCTAACTTCGCATCGAGCTCAATATTGTTTATTAAATTGCAATGGACTGTATAAGATCGCGTTTGTTTTGTATTTGATGTTTGTATAGAACCTTGTACAAGCCACCCGAGGGATGTTTCGACAAGGGTGGGCTTATTATTGCCCAAGGTTATTTTATTGTTTGTAAGAACCTCCCAAAAGAGGTCTGCACCCAGCAGCATCTGCACCTCGGATGGCTCGCAAAAGGTTGGGTCCGCAAGGTGGATGTGAGGGGGAATAGTGAACGAATCACAATTTAGTTTAGTAGTGGGAATCATCTGGGTGATTTGGGGCACAACGAAACAATTGACGTCTGCTGTGTAGTTATTGTTTATAAGTGAGGATATGTTTACATCACACCTCTTTGTGATTTTTGAAGTTTGCCTATTTAGACCTTGAACGAATGTGTTTGTGGAATAAGTAGGCAATTTCAGTTTTGTTTGAAGATTTTCAGTTATGAAGCTTGAGGTACTTCCATTATCAAGAAGTGCTCGCACTTTGTGTGTGTGCCCGTCACAGTCGTTGACATAAATGACAGCTGTGGATAAAAGCACATGAGCATGGTTGCCGTGTGTGGAGGACAAAGTGACACTATTGTTATGTGGTTGCAACTGTGTCTGCTCCTTTACAGCTGGTAAAACTACACAATCACTTGTATGTTCGGATGTTGAAGGTGTAGAGTCTACCTTTATCTGATTGTTTGTGTGTAGCATGCTGTTGTGTCTCAGTGTGCAAAGCCGGCATGAGCTCAGCCTGCAACGTTGCTCGTCATGTCCTGATCGCAAGCAGTTAGTGCAAAGATTCAATTGTTTGACTTTTTCTATTCTCGCTTCTACTGGCATTGATTTAAATTTGGTACATTGATAAATTGAGTGATTATTTTTGCAAACCGGACATTTATATTTATATTGAGACTGATTTTGAGCATGATTTGCAATAAATGCCTTGGGACGATTGTGAGTTATATCACTGTGTCTGCGTGGTTTGTTTAATGTTTGTGCCTCCTCCATAGTTTCCAGCAAATCCGCGCGGTTTCTTAAGAAATTACTAAATTCTACTAGTGTAGGTATGGATTTAATATCGTTGCGCTCAGTCTCCCAATCGCGGAGAGTAGCTGAGTCGAGTTTGCTGGTTACCATGTGGATTATGAGTATGTCCCAGTGTTCTGTGGGTAAATGAAGAGTCTTCAAGGCCCTTAGATTCTTGTTAATAGAATCTATGGTATTTCGTAAGGCTCTTGAAGATTCTTGAAGCACTGGGTTTATGTTAAATAATGCATTTAGATGATTATTTACCAATATTCTATTATTACTGTAACGCTCGCACAGCAAGTCCCACGCGACATTATAGTTATCAGACGAGAACTCTAGTGATTTTATAATAAATGAAGCACTGTCTTTTAATGAGTTCCGCAGATAATGAAATTTGTGAATCGTTGGAATTGATGCATTGTCATGTATGAGGGATTTATAGGTATCATGGTATTCTAGCCAGTCCTGATAGCGCCCAGAAAAGGTAGGTAAATTGATTGTAGGAAGTTTAATGTTTGGCCCACCTGTGAGTGCAGTGACGACATTAGAACCCGTTACCGAACTGTCATCCTGCGCCGCAGAGGCAGCACCAGCCGCGGCGTGCTTGCTGAGCAGCTCCTGCGCAGCAGCCACGGCTCCGAAGTAACTCGTTTCGAAACTTTCCCGTTCCACGTGTTCGTCACCTGGAATTTCCGTTAAATTTTCTATGTCAGTTTGAATTGAATCAAAATCATTGTACATATCTTGGATTTTGCTCAATCGAGTGTTTAGCTCATGGGCTTGCAAAGTATTCAAAGTATTATTTAGCAAAAGCGGGTCCAGGTATGATTTAAATATCGTGAGTTTTGATTTGAAAGAACCACGCGTTTTCTTAAGGGTTTTTAAATCCATGATGCCAAATTATTGTTAATTGATGAGAAACGCAAACAGAATGGAAATAAGTTGCCTTATTTTAAGATATAGATTTCTAAAACTCCAGCTGTAGGTAATGAAAATAAGTGATTAGCACACGTTTAGATTGGAAATATGAAATTGGCCAAGCATATGGAACGATACGTAAATTTTAAATGCGTGCGGTGTGCGAAAGACTTTGGCGTGACTGGACAGAGGAAGGCAGGCAAGCAGGCGCAAACAGAGAAGGTAGCGCGTGCGCGGCACAGCTCCGGCACGGCCCGGTCACATTGGTAACACGTGCAATTTTCTGAAATATTCGAAATAAATATTAGAATCGAACGATGGTATGCACCTTGCCGGTATGGCAAATGGATGCAATACGGTAAATTAGGCCTTTGTGACAACGTGGACTTTTTTATTTTATTTATTATTTTTAAAATAAAATAAAATATTCCAAAAATATGCAGGGAAATAATATTTGTGAGGCGTAAGCTGGCTAATTTTTATAGAATTTTGCAAAAATATCGAGATTTAGCAAAGATGTAAATGGATTGACAATTTGGTGACGTGAAACGAGAAATTGATTTTAGTGAAAAAATATCGTGAACTAATTATGGAATGCGAATATTTACGCAAACGACAATTGCGAAATAGGGATTGAAGCTATTATTGGAACGAACTCACTAATACCACACTGCAAACCCTTTTTCTTGGTTTCTCGAACAATGGTTTCTGGGCTATTTCTTGGATCTGGATGATTTCTTGATTTGATGATACCGCTACCGCTTAATTATGCCGACAATGCTTCTTAAATTTTGATGGTTGAGTAGCGGGATTCCTTCCGAGCGATGACCTGCTTGATACTCGCGATGTGCTTGTAGCGCGATGGTGGGCGCCCGGCCGGCCGCGAATTGCACTTTTTGGAAAAGACGACCTTGTCGAAACGGCGTAGCTTCTTTAACGTCGGATCCGGCTCGAATCTTGTTGACGAAGGTTCGAGGTTCTGCAGGAATGATGTAGGCGACACCAAATTCAATATAAACGCAGTTTATTCACTGGAGCGATTAAATTACAGAGAATATAATGAAATTAGGGTCGCGTGCGCCGGCCGGTCGCGCTCAGAAGGAATGTTCGCCCCGCCGGGCCCCCGTTCCAGGGCGACGGGCGGCGGGGTGTGGGGTACGGGCGCGGGTAGCGGGGATGGCGCTAGCAGCGCGTTTATGGAGCGCGCTAACAGGACCCATTTGAATTTACCTGTTTTGAAACAAAAAAAGAATTATCCTAACCACTCAAGTGCTCGCGTTAAAAAAAAGGTGGTCTAAAGTGCTCAAGATTCACCGGGCATTAGCAGCGCATTGTCTTGTGTTGTTAATAAATCGATTGCCTGGCTTCGTCTAAACTTTTTGCTATGATTCTTTTTATGTTATAAAGCTAAAGAAACAGGCAATTTGTTTATATAATTAATTACATAAGTCACATTAGTAAAATATTTAAAAAAAAAGTCACAAACTTAACATACCGTTTCGAATGAGATCTTTTGCAATAAATATATTTTTATTTTATAATCTAAATCGATAACATATGTAAATTTTATGTTTATTTAAAACTGTAATAGTTTACGCTTCGATTGATACCTAATAAAGTACATGATCCCGGGGAAATATTTTGCATAAAACCTTTTTCATTTGCAATGTTCACATTGTCAGTTTTGCAGTTCGCCGCAAAACAGTGTAGTTTGTTTATGATTTTTTTATGAATAATTTAGGCAAACGAGTACAAAAATATTGTCAGACGTAGATAGAGACACTATTAATCTTTAAATAACAAGTGCCAGTTTTGTCAAAATCGCAGCAATTTCTGTCACAAATTATCAATAACAAAAAATAGCCTTACATACCTAACGTAATGAGTGCCGCTTTTGACGCCCGATTACAAATAATTCCATATACTTCAAACCACATAAAACACTTAACACATACACTTCACATGTTACACTTCACAACTTAATAGATATTCGACCGATTACAACTCGATTTATATTTTTGTTCTCATTTCAAAGGTATACAAAAACTCACGTAAAGGTCCCGACTCAAACTAACGGACATACTCCGGCGGGCCTGCGCTGTCAAAATTTAATCATGGCGGCGATATAAGGACAGGTTACACTGGTGCGCAACGAAACCACAGTTTATGCAGTGATCGTCAATATTGAAATCAAGAAATTTACATTTCTTATTAAATCAATTACGAATAGTTACAGATCCTTAACTTATTACTTATACAATGCTAATACGAAATTAACAGCGGTACACTCATGGTGACTTTAATTATATGTTCTTGAAGTAATAATAACGTTTGGAATTTTATTTTAAATATTAGTGGCTGTCGTGATATAGAATAACTGACAAAGTAGAAAAGTTGGAAAACCGCCGATATTTTTATTTCAAAGTTACATATCTCAACAATGGCTGAACCGATTTTGATAAAACATGTTTTACTAATATTATCGTTTCCAGAGAGAAAAGTTATGTTTTTATCCTATTATACATTCGAGGAATTAAAAATGCAGTGTTTTTTCACCATAATAGTTACAACTTTTTGGCTCGACATATCAGATCTCAAAGACCTCGTGTTTACGTGCCTAGGCATTTATAGTTGCTTTAGTTATATTGATCCACTGCTATAAGATACTACTAAATTTCTCTTGGAAATCCTGCTCTGAAAAAAAGACAACCAAATCGGTTCACCAGTTTAAATAAAAGCTACGATGCCACAGACAGATATACACATTAAACTTATAACCCCCCTCTTTTGCGTTGCGTAATATAGTAGTAGTAGGTACGGTACCAGAACTGACTATATCGTAATTTCATCACGTCAGCCGAAGGACGTCCATTGCTGGACATAGGACATATATTTATTTGGAACCTCAACAAGTTTTTTTTTAACTCTAACAGGTTCTCATTGCTGAGGTGATAAGTTTTATGTGATGTGGTATGTGTGTGGAACACGAGAGCAAAGTTACCTATATGCATATCGTGTATTTGAATCCCTTGATACGCTATAAAATCTATCATAGAATCACTTGCCACGCTCGCTAGTGATTCGATTAAGGCACTAAGGTATCCTTCGCTACCTCGGGATTAGAAATTATAACTCGTCGCCAGTCCATACAAAAATACCGGTATTTTAGGTTTAGGTTTAAAGAACTTTATTTCCCTTAAGAAATGGTGTGCTCATACCGTTTAGTCAGGTTTATGTTACTATTTTTGTAAGTTTTACCATTAAGGATTTTTTATATTTATATTTCTAGTCTAAGTAATTTTATCAATTATTATCATGTAATTTTATGTTAGACAGTAGGTATGTTGATTTGTGTAAGTTTGGCCTATAATATATATATATTTTATTTATATTATGTATAAGATTATGTAATTTAGGTAGGTAGAGGTAAAGGGTTAACTTATTTTAATAAGATATATATATATATATAATGCGTGCATAATGCATATATGCATGTGTACACATATATACATACATATACACTCCACGTTTTATTTCATATATTTTGTATTTACATATACTTTTTTTTTTAATTAATAATTAAGGACATGGAGGTATATTATTAAAAATGAAAAATTTTAGGTATTTTTTAAAACTTGCCATAGACTTACATTCTTTAATGTCTTTCGGCAGTTTATTATACAATTTAGCACCTTCAAAACTAATGCACTTTTTGCCGTAATTAGTTCTAGGGGGACGCAAGACCAAATGATCTGCATTCCTAAGTTGGATCTTTTGTACGAGGGTTTTCTTTTTAAAATTTATGTTCGTGTGGATATTTTTATTTAGTATTTTTCGTATCAGTACACATGTATTGTACACATATGTTTGTGTTATACTAAGTATTTTAGTATTTTTATAAATCGTCTCAGATCGTGTTAGGTAGTTGTAATTAAATAACAGTTTAATTAACTTATTCTGTGCTGTTTGTATTTTTTTTAATGTGTTTTCGCTGCAGCACCCCAGATCTCTATTAGGTAATCAATGTGCGGCTTAATTAGTGAGTTATATATTAAATGTCGCACTTTTTGGGGAAGACACCTTGCTACACCACGTAAAGCGCCAGTTAGAGATGATAATTTTGACTTGATCTTCTGAATATGTGGTGCCCATGTGAGATTATTGTCCAATACTAAGCCAAGATATTTTTCAGATGTCTTTTGTCTTATACATTCAGCGTTAAGGGTCGGATCTGTAAATACTCCAATCTTTTTGTTTTTGGCAGCGAAAATTAAGTAGTTGGTTTTTTCTATGTTTATAGTCAGTAGGTTACGCAAAAACCACGTGTTCAACTGCTCTAGGTCGTTTTGTACATCAATGATAATCTCGGACATAGAGGAACCATAATAAAAAAGACTAGTATCGTCAGCGTAGAGACTAAGTTCCTCTTTGAGACCAATAGTTTGTATGTCATTGATGTATATTAAAAACAGAATTGGACCCAAAATGGATCCTTGGGGTACGCTGTTGATAACAGGTTTTGGGGTTGCTTTGCTGTTCATTGATTTTTACAACTTGGTAACGATTTGATAAATAGGATTTCAGAACCTCATGAGCTTTGCCTTTCACCCCTATATTAGTTAATTTTCGCAGCAGTATTTCATGACTAACTGTGTCGAAAGCTTTTTTTAAGTCTATAAAGACACCTAAAACGATCTTCTTTTGGTCAATATTAATTTTTATTTGGGTGACTAGGTCAATTGTAGCTGACAGGGTATTTGACTTTTGCCTGAAGCCATATTGTTTTTGTGACAAAATCTGATTTGTGGTTAGAAATTTGTTTAATCGATTATAAATTGCTTTTTCGTATACTTTTGAGACAACTGGCAGAACGGAAATTGGCCGATAGTTACCTGGGTCCAACTTACTTCCAGATTTATGTATTGGTGTAACTTTGGCAGTTTTTAAACTATCAGGGAAGATCGCCTCTTGAAAACATTTATTAATGCAATTTGTGAGCTCATCAACAATAAGTAAGTTAATAGATTTTACAGATTTAGTAGTTATTCCATCTACGCCCGCACTACTGTTTATTTTTAGGTTTTTAATTATTTTGTATATTTCATCTGTGGTTACTGGTTCAAATATTTTGAGTTCGTTATTATTATTCGTAGTTTGAGGAATTGTATGTGTGTGATATATTTGAGGTATTTTATTTGCTAAATCTGATCCTATCATGGAAAAATATACATTAAAATGTTCACATATTTCTGCGGTATCATCGATTATATTTGAGTTGATTTCTAGTCGCGTAGGTAAAGTTACGTTCTTGTTTTTGTTAATTGAAAGACTATTTATTAGATTCCACATCTTTGCGGGTTTGTTTAAACATGCATTAAATATCTTAAGATAGTATGTATTTTTTGATTTCTGAATAATTCCGGTTACTAGTTTCCTTTCTTTTTCTAGGTCTTCTTTTATGTTCTTGAGTTTCGGGTTGGATTTCTGCAGCTGCCACAGCTTGTTTCTCTTATTGATTGCATCTAAAACGTCCTTGTTGATCCAGTCTTGTCTTGGCGGGTTTAAAATTTTGGTTTTCGTAGTTCTACACTTTGTTAAACAGGTTATTAGTTTTTTCTCTAGATTTTGATACGTGTTGTCTTCATTCCCCACGTTTATTGTCTGAAATGTGGAGTATAATTTTTCGTAATCGACAGCATCATATTTTATTTTTCTTGGAGGTTGCGGGTGATATTTTTTTACTTCTAAGAAGATTTGTTTATGGTCAGCCATGGCTGAATCTATGATTGCCAGGTGGAATTGGTTTTGCTTGAGGCTTGTGCATATATGATCCAGTATAGTTCTCGTTGTGGGCGTCTCCCGTGTGCAATAATCATGGTCAATCTTGTTCAGAATTTTAACAGAATTTTCTTTAAGGGTTTGCTTGTAATTTCGAGTGGCTGTATTGGATTTTAACAAATCATAATTGAAGTCCCCAAAAATTAATACTCTGTTCCTCCTCTGAAGTTGAAGTGCATATTCTTCAAGAAAATCACTTGAGTTGGTTCGTTTAGGTTTGTACATAATTCCTACATCCAAACAAAACTTGTTAATGTGGACCCAAAGAAAATGGTTATCGTTAATACAGCGTTGCTCTATAAGGTGGTGGGTCAGAGTTTCGTGGACAAAGATGGACACGCCTCCGCCTCTTAAGTTTAGTCTGAAATTGTAATAGTGGAAATCAGTGGCGGCTGTACCTTGAGTGCGCTCGTGCGTTGCACTACCAAAAAATTTGCACCATCAATATCATCGTCAATATCGTCATCAATAAAACAATCTCAATTATCTGTAATATACATACATATATTACATTTTATAACAATATGCAAATAAACCACTACGCTATGTCGTAGTCTTTAAAACTCTTTTTCGCTCAGTCTCAAAAAACCTCTCCGTGCGCTTCGTGGAGCGCACGCACTAGCCAGTATAATTTCTATGGAAATCGCGTTAGAACGCCGAGCGCGTGAGACGGAAGATACTCCGTACAAACTCTATGAAGAAATAGGTGAATACGGAGCGCCGCACGAAGCACGCGTGTGCCCGCATAGCCGAAAATATCCGAGAATTGCCGACTAGACACGAGGCGGCCGGCGGAGTGGATGACTTGACACATGTATTTATTACCCGACCATGCGAAGTTAACGCTGAAAATATAAAGCTTTTCTTGCGCGCTTTTATTAACCAACTAAGCGAACTTGACAATTGAAGTTCGCTTAGTTGGCTAATAACATGTCTTGTGCACTTTTCTTCGACCTTGTCCGTGCAGCGCGCTATTATTCGTTTCGTGTTTATTGTTTGTTTTTGTAAAGTAAGTGTGCCTGTCTTTTATGAAGTGACGAACTGCGTGATTAATGGAAAGAATAAGTGTGAACTCAAATGTCGAGAATATTAAAAACAATAATACTTAAAACTTTTAGTGATTGATAAATTAGAAATAAAACAGCTGGACCGCCAAGGTCATGTCTTATTTTCCTAGAGACCAAAATCGACGGATTGAGGTAATACATAAAAAATAAAAAAAATTGTAGGAAAATGTGGTCGTATTGCAATTTTTGAGTTATTTATTATATTCCATACATCCATAAATTAGCGCACCACCGGTTCTCATAGTCAGCAGCCGCCACTGGTGGAAATAACCGGGCAACTGAAGCCTGATTGCTTCATCCTCGTCCTTAATCCACGTTTCGGACAGTGCGATTATGTGTACCAAGCATTGAAAGGATGTTAAGATGCATTTCAACTCGTCAAATTTCCCTGGTTTGATTATACTACGTACGTTAGCATAGAAGCATTTTATTGATTTGTTGGTGGTGTTAATTTCTAAATATGTATTGGCAATTTGATATGAGACATTACCTTCATGACACGAGGTTAAGCTGTTGTTACAGTCGCTGTGGAGTTTTTTGAGTGCGACTTTATTATCCTGGGCATCCCGTTTTCGAATTTGATGTGTAAGTTGTTCTCTCCATTTTGAGTTCGCTGTTGTAACTCCTGCTGTAGATTTTTAAGAATTCTCGCTGGTAGGGTGTCTGATCAGAGTAGATCTTAATATTGTTGGATTTTACGTTATTTTTGTTACGGAGCAGCTGTTTTGCCACCTTTTCTGAGGTAAAACACACTTTTGTAAGACGTGTTTTATTTGGTTGATATTTGCCAAGTCTGTAGATTTGTTCAGGATCGGGGCAGTCGTTGAGAACCATTTTGGTAATTTTTAATACTTCCTGAGTATCATATTTTAATCTTTCTGTAGCGTTCTCAGCTGTAGATTCTGTCACGCCAGCTATTACGATATTTTTACTTCGTATGCCTCTTTCTTGACACTCACTTATTAGTTTATCGTAAGATTCGTAGGTTGTTGGCAATTGGTTCGTACATCCTGCTGACAGAGATGACTTTAGTAAGTTGATGTCAGTTTCTACTAGACTTACTCTCTCCTTTGTTTCTTGTGTTGATGTGATTAAACTGTGCATATCCGTACGCAGCTTATCTTGTTCTTTGGTTAGGGCAGCCATATTGTTGCTGATGCTGTTTACTTGGTTCTTTATAGCGCTAACATCCTGGCAGAGTTTATTTATGTTGTCAGTTTGTGTGCTACTGGCTGTTGTAACAAGTTTCATCATTTCTGCCATTTGTTTCTTTAACTCTGACAGCTCCATAAAAATCTGATCATTTTCAGAAAGAAACTTACGCTTGTTTCTAAGAGTAGATTGAGAGTTATCACTCTCCGGAATGAAGGTACTTAAGTTTGGCTGAGAGCCGCTGAGTGCATCGGAGATGCCGCCTCCAGTCGGTGAGCGTAGTAAATTCATTATAGATCCGTGGCGCTATGAACTTGTTTGTGCGTAGTGATGCCAATGCACAGCTGATAGATAGTATGAACTCAACACTCGTTAAACAAGATTGAACGCACTGTATAAAATATTTAAGGTTGAGTTTAGTATGTCACATATAAATGATTTTTAATATAAACTTAGGGACACGTCTACACTGTACGCTTGCGCAGCGCACAAAAAGTTTACTTATTTTTTAGTTCTTATCGTTTTTTCGTCTACTATTTCATGTTTAATCAGGCAATTTAACAATATGAAGTAATAACCCAAATACATTATTGAGTCCTACATAAAGAGCATAAACTAATTAAAAATATTTGGGTATTTCAGGATTTTGAGATTAAACGGTTCCGAGCCCTGCTCGTCGCAAAAAAACGAATGCTGTCTTATTGCACAAATAATTATTGAATCCTTGCCTGACACATCACATAACCACTAACGAGGAAAATTGTAATGAAAATTTAAGAAATTAAATTAAATTAATATTTGAAAAAAAAAAAACATCACAAATAACAACAAAATTCATACACTTAATTTGTGGGGTAAGTATTTTTTGTATGATACGTGGTTTTCACTGCCGCAATGGAGAAATTTTGGGGTGTTAAGTTAAAACGACTATGACAATATTTTATATGCTAGCTACAAATAACTGAGATAACGGAAATAATCGGAGATAACGGGAATACGGGTCATAATCAGAACTGGTTTTTTGAAAAAAAAAAACCATACATTCTTACTTGAACCATTACATGGAATATGTGAATTTTATAAATTTATATGATCAGTTAAACAAGTTAAAGTGAACCCTACCTGTACCTCATAGATTCATAAATAAAAGGTAAGCAGTTACATTGGTAATGGGCCGCCACTTAGTATGCGTAAAAGAACCTAACAAAAATGAATAAACTAAATTAAACCATTCTGCGACAATAGCCCAGTGTGCACCACGCCTTATGACATAATACGTGGATCCGACGCGAATCGGCGGAAGTGCCTTGTGCAACCACAGTTGCGTACAATAGTATTTATAGACGTCACAAGTTCATTCACCTAATCCTGCATAGAACATACCTAATTGTTCATTAAAAGTGGATTTATGTTGATTTTAATAGACGCATTTATTGATTTTAATACCCTAGTACAGAAATATGGAATAATCACATAATAATGTACGATTTAAAATTAACCTCGCAAAATTTTCATCGATTAACGTACTTTGTTGGAAGAATTTATCACATTCCATTTTAATTAGTATCGAAATATATGCTTTGTTTTATGAAACAGTAAACCAGGATTAATTTGGTATATAATACCAATTAAGAAATGCGAAATTGATGGCTTACAGCATTTTTTAATCGCGAGCTCTCTCGCTGACGTACCGAACTTCGATGGTCATCAAAACAACTTTTATATTTTATAAAAATTGTTCCGTAGACTGCGGTTTTAATTTTTTTTTATTGTTTCCACATTCATACTCTACCTATATAACTCAATTAAAAAGCGTTCTTTGCATGTTCCGCATAGCAACAATTTAAAAACCGTTGGAACTCCAACTCGCAACTAGTGTTGCGAGAGCACTGTACGTTTTCCCAAGTCGCAACCCTAGTTGCGGAGAGCACGTGAGTGGATAATCGGCCAACGTAGTAAAGTATTAATAATAATCGTATGACATTTTCGAACCCTGAGATCTTCGAGAAGACAAGTACGATTGCCAGTTTTGTTGCACTTTTAGCACCATCCAGTCCAGGGGTCACGTGTAGGGTAACGGTGGGTACTCCTTTCAGACGTGGTGCAACTTCGACCCCCCTTTTCAAGTGAGGTGGGCAACCCGACTGTTGTCAAGTGTTATCGGGGACCATACATACATAAAAAAATAAAGCAAACATGCAGACGAACTGAGAACCTCCTTCCTTCTTTTTTCGGTGTCGATACAAACCCGATAGGATTTAACGACACATTTCCGTTATAACAATGTATCAATTTTCTATTGTAAATAAATAAATAAAATAAAAAAATTCTATTGAAGTCGATTAATAGACTTAAGTAAACTGATGAACAGTCCAGGTGGAATCATTATATCGATTGTTCCGCATTTCAATATTAAGTTTCAAAGAATTTCAATTATTGTTCGATAGAAGTTAACGGTTAGCTCATTGCCAATATCAGAAAAGCAATATTTCAACGCAACAATGGTAATTTTACCTTCTTGTCAATTATCGATATTTTTTCTTTTGTGACTGCGCTAAATTCACACGGAATAATGGACGTTCAAATCCCAGTCAAGTCTATTTTGCCTGTGGCGCCGTTAGTCTGACTACAGACAGAGTTACAGTTGCTAAACGTTCTCATTCACATAGGCGGGTTGCATTAACACACGATTACTGACCGATCAACGTTAAGCATTTGTTGTTTGTGCATGCGGAGGAAGGGTGGGAACATTAAATGCATGCAAAAATACGCAAGTGGATACATTGCATTATCACTAATAGACCTACACGTGTCAAGTTTAATTAATTAAACTCACCTGACAAGTTTAATCCCAATAAGGTCTAGTTTCCCCCTTGGGATGGAAGCTTCCGTAAAAACTAGTGCATACGAAATTTTTTGCAATTAGGTAGCGGACCCCGGCCTTCCTTCAGGATGCAACTGTATGGAATAACGCTATGATGATGCTCATGCTGCTGTAGTCGAACATAATCACCTTTTTAGGATTTCGTGGGCAAAATAATGGCAAAAACCCTTATACGTAGTTTCGTCATGTCCATCGGTCTGCCTGTCTTCTTCAAAAACATTTGATCCAGAGGCTCGGATGTTTTCCATGTGTTTAAGTACAGTCAGCATCAAACGTAGCTACGCATTTGAAAAGTTCAAAAGTCTTTATTACAAGAGAATAAGAGCTTTTGTGACCTTCATATGCGTAGCTACTTTTGATGCTGATTGTACCTATAAAATTTTGGGAAAAGGGTGTAAGGGGTTTTTTTGCAAATATATACATTCAATGACAAAAAAATATAGAAAAACAAGACCACCTTTACAGTTCTCCTACCGAGACGGACTGGCAGTTAGTTCAAATTAAATTTAGAATATCATCAGTCTCTGTCTAATGAAATAATAGTTGAAAGCGTGAGACTAAGCGGGTCGGCCCTGAAGTGAGGTCGAATTATTGTATTGTGAAGGAAAATATAAAGTTAAATAGCTATAAAGACGTGTTAATTCTACCCCGTAGCTCAGTCCTCCCTACAGTATAAGTTACATACTCGTATGTAAAATCAGACGCTCCAATTGCTTCATTGCCTTCTTCTGTGGATTCCGACTCCGCGTCTTCATAGCCAAGGGATCTAATTTGCCTCCTTGTGCCTCTTAACCATATGGAGACCGCTCCTATCACCGATATTTGCACTTTCACTCTCAGCCAGTAAATGAATTAAGAGTAGGTTTTTACCCATTTCTCGTTTAGTTTAAATGCGGGTTTTTTTAACCGACTTCAAAATTTCAAAAGAGGAGGTTATCAATTCGGTTGTATGTTTTTTTTTTTAATGTTTGTTACTCCATAACTCCGTCATTTCTTAACCGATTTGGAAAAAAAAATATTTTTTTGATTGTAAGTATATATATCCAAGTTGGTCCCGTTTATGTCAAAACGCAGTTCTGATGATGGGATCCACGAGGAATTGAGGGAACTCCTCAAATCTTTAAGGCAAACATATAGTGATTTTTGTGTTTTTATTAACAAGTCAAGCATTTGCATCCAAAAATGTGACATTGGATGAAGTGGAACTGCTGATGATGATCAGAACAGAACTCTTCAACGACGAAAAGTTCACGTTTGGCGATTTGTCCTCCTAGCTGTGTTTGTTAAGCAAGTTCTATTTTCACGATTAATTTTTGTCATGCTTGATTTCTGCTGATGGGATCCATGAGGAATTGAGGGAACTCCTCAAATTTTAAAGGCAAACATATAGTGATGTTTGTGTTTTTATCAACAAATCGAGCATTATCATACAAAAATGTGACATTTGATGAAGTGGAACTGCTGATGATGATCAGAACAGAACTCTTCAACGACGAAAAGTTCACGTTTGGAAATTTGTCCTTCTAGCTGTGTTTGTTAAGCAAGTTCTATTTTCACGATTGATTTTTCTCATGCTCGAGTTCTGATGATGGGATCCATTAGGAATCGAGGGAACTCCTCAAATGTGAAAGGCACACAAATAGTGATTTTAGTATTTTCATGAACTAATCAAGCATTTTCATTCATAAAAGTGACATTTGATGAAGTGGAACTGCTGATGATGATCAGAACGGAACTCTTCAACGACGCGTAGTTCACGTTTGGCGATTTGTTCTCTTCGTTTTGTTTGTCAAGCAAGCAAGGTTTTTCCATGATTCCATGAGGAATTGAGGGTACTTAGTCTTCTACCATTATAAACATACTTATAGCCATTTTTATTTTATTGTATGGAATCTAAGAGTGCACCATCTAAGTATAATAATCTTTCACTGGCCTCCACCATTGAAGTCGGTTTTTTTTCTTAAAAATTATTTCAAGAAACTGTTAAAAGTATAAACCTACAAAAGCAGATAAAACTGGCACTGAAATTAATTTCCGTGCGCTTTGCTTACCCCTTTTGGGAATATAGGCATGAGTATTAGTTATGTATGTATGTGTGTTTTAAGATAAATAGTTATAAATGAAGAAAATGGGCGATAATTGACCATTCCTTACCGCTTATTTCCGAAGCCACTGGGATTAAAATTTGGCCCAAAATTTGCCGTCTAGTTTCAGTAGTTCGGTTGATTAGTTTGTTCCCGTTAGTTCGGTTATGACGTCAAACCGAACTATTGGGAAGTCTTGTATAGATCGGTTAGTGATGTGCAAACAACTTTCATTGTAAAAAAAACCGGCTAAATGTCCATTAGGTAAACGTCTTAACCTACTGTTACGTTGGTAATCATTCAACAGTTTCTACTTTATGACATTGTTTCTTATCAAATTTCATGATTCTAGGTAAACAGGAAGTATTGTTTCGTATTACTCATGTTTCGAATTTAAAAACGTGAGTGACCTGTTTAAATAGGAATACGAAGAAGTCGAAGAATCAATTATATTATATTTAAAAAAATCCAAGGGAAAAAAAACTTTAATTTTTTATTTAGCATCCTTAACCGTACTTTTGAGTCGTTTTAATTCTCAGTAGTTCGGTGTGACGTCATAACCGAACTAATGGGATCAAAAGTGTGGCAATAGTTCGGCCCCGGACAAATCAACCGAACTACTGAAATTAAAGGAAATTTGCCGCCCCTAAGATCTGCCGCCCTAGCCGTTTCAGCCTTGTGGAAAATCCGCTATGGCCTGAAGATGCATTGAAGGAGTAATTATGGATTGTAGGGGTGATGTCTTATTTTCTGTGTCATTTCTTTTTAATTATTTTGGTACATATAGTCAGTCATAACATAACACAAAATGTGTAGAAACTAAAGTACACATACTTTAGTATGAAGTCTATGGTCTGAGCTTCTGTAAGTATCGCACTATACATACCTCGGCGGGAAATATGGGGTTGCCCGCCTCAGATCTATCCTGTCTATATGTATTCGGCCGGCAATCCCTTTCGTCCCGGCCTCTGTAGTAATGTACTAATTTTGAAGTAACTTTTCGATTGTATTATTTTATTTCCTCGCACAATGCATAGTAAAACGTATGATACGCGCGCGTAAATAGTACATTACTACAGAGGCCGGGACGAAAGGGGTTGCCGGCCGAAGACATATAGACAGGATAGGTCTGAGGCGGGCAACCACATATTTCCCGCCGACGTATGTATAGTGCTTTTCTCAATCATGCAATGAAATAAACAACAAAAAAATCAGTTTTATTTATAACTCGCATAGTGGCAAAATGTCATGATGCCTGTGCCACAAATTTATGTGGAATGGAAATTACAAAAGAGGACTTTGCCGGCCTAGGCCTGCAAGACTTGTATGAAATTCCAATAACGACCTCTTGTCCTAGCCACACCTGAAACGTCATACTTCGCAGCCTATTATACGGAACATAACATCAATATTTCATTGCATGTTTGAGAAAAGATGATTTTCGACTCGTGTCGCATTATAAACTCGCTCGCTCGAGCGAGTGCGCTCGAGTATAAGAATGACACTCGTCGAAAATCACAAACTTTCCGCACTTGTAGCATAAATAACTTATATATCTGAAAGTACATTATTAATTTCTAGGTTCTTAAAAGAACAATGACAAATGTGTCTATCTTACTATTGTTGTAGTTATTGATCATAACCACCATAACTGTAGGACAACTGGGTTGGCCTAAATGGTACTTTATATAAAGATTCCACGAGGCTTTTTTGCTAAATCTAACTCGGTCTCTAATCCATCACTGTCTGAAAGTATAATATTGAGTTGTTGTTCGTACCTACTCTCTTATACAATGTTATAGAAATTTGTCCATTTCCTCAGAATACAAGTCTATCGACATCCGAGCCCGCTCGTGTTGTAAAACTATTTATAAAGCACCACACAGGGCAGCTCTCCTTTCTTATGTCAACTGTGTACGTGACTGTAGGCAGCTCTGTCCTGTTCCATTTCCCTTTAAGATAAGAATAATAAAGGAACTTAATTATTGTGTGAGTCTTTTTGTGCTTTTATATTTATCTTTTATGTAATGCCTTGATATCTTTCGTCTCGTACTCATATGACATTGTTTCGCATCTAATGAAACACTATTTATACTCGTAGTGTGCTTCTTTTTAAAACCAAAGACGAAACAAACACCCGCTGTAAAGGTAGCTTGGTAGGTAAAAATTAAGTAAGTATAATTTCTCATTACGTATATGCATAGGCTTATTCGTAATGTCACATAGTAGTTACGAGTACAATGCTCTATAAAATAAACTTTTTCTAATCCAGCATTTATAATCTTTTTATACAAATGCAAGTCTATAATCATAGGCATGTCGTTATACGACTGGTGTAGAAACTAAAGTACACATACTTTAGTATGAAGTTAATACCGAAGTTCTTAGACGAGCTAATGTAGCTGGTATTGAGGCATATCTCATGAGGCGACAGCTGCGTTGGTGCGGACATGTCTCCCGCATGTCCGATGCTAGAGTGGCGAAGCGCATCTTTTACTGCGAACTGCAGAATGGCAAGAGAAAACAAGGTGGCCAATATTTGCGGTACAAGGATGTGCTGAAACGCCACATGAAAAGAACCAATATAGATCCTACCACCTGGGAGACGTCAGCCAGTGGCCGATCAGATTGGAGGCAAACTGTGTTCAGTCGGGTGAACGATTTCGAAATTAGGCGACGCGCAGAACTTGACGCTAAGCGTGACGAGCTTAAGGCCAGACCACCTGCGGCCATACCATACAACTATGTCGGAGGAGTGCTGACTTGCAGCGAATGTAGCCGCACATTCGCTGCAAAAATTGGCTATATCAGTCACCTGAGAGCGCACCTGAGAGCGCACCAGCGACGCTCTCGGCAGTAAAAAGCAGTCGCTGTGGCCGAATACGGCTAGGAGAGATGATGATGGTAGGAGAATCAAAATGGGTTTCGATACATTATTATATAATACAATTCTTTTTTTTTAAAGAGGCACACGTCTATGCCCATATTCTGCCACAATAGACAGTTTTTATTTAAAGAAAATTATTTTGCTTTCGTTGAAAAAATATTGTATGCAACGTTACCTAATTAGCAGTGATCGAATCTAGGATACAATTTCCCGGGGTTCAAGTTCGTTATTTTAAGATGGATATGACTTACAATCCCGCGACTCTTTTTGTTACTTACCTATACAAAACGGCAAATAACTTTTAATTTTTAGTAGTTTACAGTATCTTCTTATCTTGTTTATACGAGGGCCCTTACGGATGCACTTCGACCCAATGAGATCTTTTGTGCAAAGTAACATTAACAAACATGCAATAACAACTAAAAAATTTACAGTACTGCATACAAGAACTGAACGTAACTTGCAGGTCTTACCTTTTATGTATTTTTATCTGTTTACCAGGGTATGCTGGTAAAAGTAATAATTGTTCTTAGTTATTACTATTTTTTAATCTTATCACCATCACGCTCGAACTTTTAGTGCCGATGACACTGTCGAGTCAGACGAGGCATTCGAATTTTTGGTGGTGTTCTAATCGATATTGTGAGTAAAGCAGTTAATTTACGTGTATGAAATTTTAGTATGTTATTTTTCATTATATAATCTAACAAACTGGGATTGGAAAACACGATTAGTGAAAATTTTCTCGATAGATTTTCCTTCCAAAATATTGTCCATTTTTTATATTTGCTAATTATTCCGGAACTATAACATAGCAGTTTTAATTTTATTTTATTTTTAACGGACTTCAAATTAAGGAGGAGGTTCTCGATTCGACTGTATTTTTTATGTTCGTTACCTCAGAACTTTCGACTGGGTGAACCGATTTTGATGATTCTTTTTTTATCTGAAAGCTGGTGCTTTTTTTAAGGAGTTTTTTTTTAAATTTTGTATCAGATCGTAGTAACTCGTTTATTTATACAATACATTTCTGTTTATAAGAGGTATTTTATATATAAAATTAATGTACATGTAAAATAAATGACCTAGGTGTTATACATAGCGAACATTTTAATTATGTTTATTTAGTAGAACCCTCGAAAAACTTATTATCAACAATAACCCATTTCCCAAAATCCCGGGAAATCCCGAGTCACATTCATGTTCAGCATAACGTTTGAGGTCGTTCACCCCAAATTGCACCCTAGATCCGATCACTGCTAATTAGGCCTTAAAATTGGCGGCCAAGAAGTAATGTATGGAGAATGTATGAAACTAATATTATTGTCCGCTGCTCTAACTTTTTAAATTTGCTTACTAAAATATTTTATTTTGTAAAAGGCGAAGAGAAATTAGTAAAAAGACATATTCATAAATTAAATTAAAACTAAATATAACTAAACTTATAATAATTTTATTGAAATAATGAAAACATAAAGACACTAAAAAAAAAAACTATACTCGCGGCTAACCAAGGTCACTCATTGGCGGAAAAGAACCCAAGATGCTGGCGGCGTTTCCCCGTTGCACAGCAATACTGAGCCTTTGTCCGAGAAACGCCCCAGCTCTTGGATCACAGGTAAATCTAATAAGTTTTTTTTTAATAAGATTAAACAGTTGGTGAGCCTCTGGGCCCCAAGGGCCTAGAGTCTCGACCGCAAACGATACGAAAATATAATTGTCACCTAATAACATGTATTTTCGGCGCTTAGCCGCCTCCGCGTTTGTGGCAGCTCCACCTGGTTTTTGACACGTTACTGCAATGTGTGACGATGCCAAAGTGTCTACACAGGTGGAGTCCCACACTAAGGGCCGCCCCAACCGCCACGGCACTAACGTCATACCATCGGGTCTCTTGCCGTCGTCCCGTACGAGGCCATTGGGTTCGAGTACCGCAGGCACTTGGACGCTGACAAGGGCCCGACGTATGATGTCGTTGAGACAAGCATGGCGGGAGAGTCTACCGGCGCTTTTGGGGCAGCTAAGGCCATGATGTCCTAAACTATCTACCTGTGCTCCGCAGCGACATTGGTGTGGTACGACAATGTCTAGGCCTAGACGAAGGCCAACAGCCACCCTGAAAGAGTTATCGTCCAGTAAAGTGCCGAAATTAACTGAAGGAAGTGCATGGAGCCAGTAACCGGACTCAGACGCAGAAACTGCTAAGAGCCTGGCTTTGTCTCTCGGAGTGGGACATGTGTCTATAAGGTGGGTGTAAACTCTTGAGCTTATCGGCATGTCCCAAAGTTTTTGGTTCTCTGCACTCGTGGGGACGTCTGTACCAGGGCAGGCCTGTTTCCAAGCGTCCTTGGCCTCAGACAAACAGGCCACCTCAAAATCGGATAGTAAAGGAGATAATATTTTACCGATAAGAGGTAGCGAGCTATGTGTCGAGGACAAGAACGCTGGAAGAGCGACACCTGAGATTTGCCTTACGCCGAGACCACCCAACCTTACAGGCAGCGTAGCCTGTAAAAATTGACGATCGTCAAATTTTACATTAATCACTTTTTCTAAATGAGTGTGAATGTTTTCACATATGATTTTAAATTTCCAAATGGGGCAGCAGCGCATGGCATACGTAAACTTGGGTACAAAAAGGCAGGAACGTAGGATGAAAATAGCCATGTGAGCGTGAATTTCTAAAAGTCGGTCTGCAGATTCTTCAAACTTGCTTATCTTATTCTCTACAAAGATAGGAATCCCTTCGTCAAAGATGGGGACACCTAGAAGTTGTAACGTTTCTTTAGTTAAAAACTTGATTCCTGGACATGCAGATTCAAAAGCTTGCTTGACCGATGAAGAGTCGAAGATGCCATCTAGAAATACTTCGCACTTGTCAAAGTTCAAATGAAGTCCGATCGTATCAAATTTATTTTTAATCAAACTAAGGTCGTTTAAGACAGACATCCGCATCTCCTCCAAGGGAACCATCATCAAGATACCAAACATTAAATTTAGAGGTTAAACCTGAAATGATTGAATGTATTGCCAAGCTAAAAATGGCCGGACCGAGAGGGTCACCTTGCTGACATCCGACAGATGAGAGCAAAGTGTTATTTTCAAAAACAAGATTGGACGGAGTACCATAACATTGCCTAAGATAGTGATATATATCTGGAACTACTTTTTGAATTTCAGATAACATAGTGTCTCGGCTGATGGAATTAAAAGCGTTCTTAACGTCAAGTTTCAGGAGGACTTTTGAAGAGGATTTTTTAAGAAAAGAGCGACAGGCATGTACTGCTGCTTCACAGCCTCCTTTACACCCGAAACCTAGCTGAACCGGTTGAAACTTAGGCTGCAACACCGGAAGAATATGCCTGCAACAAATTTTGGAAGCAATTCTCCTAAAAGTGGATCCAACCGCAATGGGGCGAATGCCACCGTCTTTTTTTAAGAGAGCACATAGGTTGGCACCATATAAAGTATCAGTGACTAGTGGGTTTACCTTTCCAGCTAGCATGAGGTTAATGAGGTTGGTTAGGCTTGTGAGAAGAGCACTATTACGACCACCAGGAACAGTCAGAAGATCTTTTAAATGTTGCGGTGAAATGCCGTCAAGACCACCGGCTGAGCCGTTCTTGAACGACATTACTGCGGCAAAAACTCCATCTTCTGTTGCATGAAGGCAAGGTAAGGTTGTATTAGGGGAGGTGAGTAGCTGAGAAGATGGAGGGGCTAATGGATGCTTGCTAGAAAGTGCAGCTAGGGTGGCGGCTGAATTTGAGGCACACGAGTCGTTTGAAAATAGTAAACGGGCTGCACCTCTCAGATCTCCGTCATTAAATTTAGTTTCTACCTTTTTAAAGATTGGCTGAGATGGTCTTGGAGGGGTCGCAACTGAAGAATATTGCTGAAAAGAAGCCGGTCGAGAGCAATTATCTTTTAATTTCTGAGTAAGAGAGACCTCGGGGTGTGCTTTACTGATGTGTAAGGTGTTATATGAGAATGACAATAAACGTAGCCAGCTACTTTCCGAGTTCTCAGCTGTGCAGTCGTCGATGGTTTTGATCAAATTATTGGCGACGGTGTGTCGCGCCCCACGGGGTATTCTTTTCAGAATAGGGGTCGATCTCTTCAAGGAGCTCAATATTGTTGATAAGGAGCTGTGTTGGGGAAGTGTAGAATGTTGGGCGAATGATTGTTGTGGAAAGGATGAATTCAAATGTGATTTGTGGGATCTACTGATATGAATATTAAGACCTCGCTGACCTTTGAAAACTTTAGTTGTTGAGCAATGCGGGCACTCGATAAAACCTTCTGCAGGTTGACTGTTGGCAGGCATGACGTTTTAGCAACAAAACACATAAATAAACATTAAGAAGATTAGAGATACTTAAATAAAATCACTATTTACACAAAATATTTACAAAAATCACAGAAACATCACACAGACGTATGTCAAAGTCACTGGCGTGGAGGCTGCGCCCTGGCAAGAGAAACGACACGCAGGTTGTAAATACTCCTGCCTGAAGCGAAATATAGCGGTATTTCGTATATCGGGACAAAATTATGTAGAATACTCGAAGAATATAAGAAATCGTATAAAATGCAATATCTTCGTAACCTTCTGTGTGCTTTGAATGGCTAAGCACAAAATCTTCCACCAAAATCTTCGGTTATATTTTTGAATATTTCTCAAAATGGCTAATTTAAGTAAGCTATATTTTATGCTTTCAATTCCCATTAGACCGCCATTTTTCGGATAAATTTTCTGTTCGATATTTTCAATAAATTTCGTTTCTTGCAATTCCGATCATATTACGAATAATATCAATTTATTTGCCAGACATCACGTACATCATCATGTTATTTTCATTTGAAATAATCATTGATAATTTGTAGTTTTACTAAATAAATCGCCTCAGTAAAATATTTGCACGCTGCATGCAGGCTGAAAATCTTACTAAAATCAACTGATAAAGGAAATATTACATAGAGCCAACCGACACGATTTTGTATATATATTTTTAATTTGTTATGTAAATTGGTATTTTTTTAGGTTAGGTTTTTTTCCTTCTTGTATTTTTGTATTTTGTTTTTTTTTTCGAATTTTTCGAGTATTTAGGGTTTTTTTTTCGTGTTAATTTGTAGCGTTTCTGTGTTTTTTGACATTTTTGGACGTTTTAAAAGTTTTTTTGTACGTTTCGACATTTTTTTGTTTTTCCATGTTTTATGGTATTTTTTTTAAATTTTCCATGTTTTTTGGTATTATTTGTTCTTTTTTTTTAATGGGCTTGTATTTTGTAGCATTTATTTAATTTCCGTTATTTGTCGTTATGCGTTGCTATTTTTGGACGTTTTGTATTTTTAACCGACTTCAAAATTTCAAAAGAGGTGGTTATCAATTCGGTTGTGTTTTTTTTTTTTTAATGTTTGTTACTCCATAACAAAAAATTTTTTGATTGTATGTATATATATCCAAGTTGGTCCCGTTTTTGACAAAAGGCAGTTCTGATGATGGGATCCATGAGGAATTGAGGGAACTCCTCAAATCTTTAATGCAAACATATAGTGATTTTTGTGTTTTTATCAACAAGTCAAGCATTTGCATCCAAAAATGTGACATTGGATGAAGTGGAACTGCTGATGATGATCAGAACAGAACTCTTCAACGACGAAAAGTTCACGTTTGGCGATTTGTCCTCCTAGCTGTGTTTGTTAAGCAAGTTCTATTTTCACGATTAATTTTTATCATGCTCGAGTTCTGATGATGGGATCCATGAGGAGTTGAGGGAACTCCTCAAATCTTAAAGGCAAACATATAGTGATTTTTGTGTTTTTATCAACAAATCGAGCATTATCATACAAAAATGTGACATTTGATGAAGTGGAACTGCTGATGATGATCAGAACAGAACTCTTCAACGACGAAAAGTTCACGTTTGGCGATTTGTCCTTCTAGCGGTGTTTGTTAAGCAAGTTCTATTTTCACGATTGATTTTTGTCATGCTCGAGTTCTGATGATGGGATCCATTAGGAATCGAGGAAACTCCTCAAATGTGAAAGGCACACAAATAGTGATTTTAGTATTTTCATGAACTAATCAAGCATTTTCATTCATAGAAGTGACATTTGATGAAGTGGAACTGCTGATGATGATCAGAACGGAACTCTTCAACGACGCGTAGTTCACGTTTGGCGATTTGTTCTCTTCGTTTTGTTTGTCAAGCAAGCAAGGTTTTTCCATGATTTCATGAGGAATTGAGGGTACTTAGTCTTCTACCATTATAAACATACTTATAGCCATTTTTGTATTTTATTGTATGGAATCTAAGAGTGTACCATCTAAGATTAATAATCTTTCACCGGACTCCCCCATTGAAGTCGGTTTTTTTTCTTAAAAATTATTTATTTTATGTTTACATTGTAGTTTTTTTTCTAACATGTTTGAGAAAAGTACTATACAATCCTCGGCCGGAACAGGGATTGCAGGACTCGTTTTATCCGGCCTCGTCTACGACTCGGCCGTTTATCCCAAGCTCGTCCAGCAATCCCTTACTTCACGGCCTCTGCAGTAATGTACTATTCTTTACAAACCATTTAAATGATACATTTTTTTTATACGTAAATTTCTGGATACTTAGCTCTGTTTCGTTTGAATTTAAATTTCGCCGGTATACTTCCAAAACTTAATTTATGCAACTGTTACATAATGAGAGGCTTTAAAACACAAGTGTGGTTTTTATACATAACTAATTTATTAGATTTGTATACCTACATGTGTAATACGTAATTTATTTTGAGAAATAATAAATCCGGCCACATATTTTTTTTTGGCCACGTGGTCAAACTTCCCATTTATGTAATAACTAAGCATCGGGAAAATGAAATAGCCTCTTATAAACTAATACATCTTCTTTGCAACGCTAACTAAAAATGTTAAAGAAAGCGTCAAGTCAAGATCAACAATTATTTTTACTAGTCCTTCTGATTTATACATTGCCAACTAATTTACTAACTCGGCCACGGAATTTGCAACTCATCAAGATTTTACGTTTTACAGCTTCAATACAAGCTCCTCAAAAATTATATATTCAAGCTTCAATAGACAACATCATATATTATAACTTGATTTTAAAACGATGATTCAAGGATTAAAGAGCAATCTTTTGTCCATTTTTTCTAATACTTTTGAACCGAAATCCTAATTACCGACGCTACGAAAAGTATACAAAACTCATTTCGTGAATAGAAGTGTTTGGAGAAGAAACGATTGTGATTTTTATGATTGCGTCTTATAGAATACGTTAAAATAAACATGTTTATTTTTAAAACTCTTTTCTTAAATTAATAATTACCGAGATATTGGACTCCGAATACCGATCATTAGAGTATAGATATTTATGACGCATTGGGTGTATCGATATTTATGATGTTTTGGCTTTTCTTTTAGACCGGCATCTCCCTGTTCTACTCTAAGGCAGGTTCGTGTAGGTACGACGTCGACCGAAGCGAGGGGGAGGAGTGTTAGGTGTACTGCGATCCTACATCGCGCGAGCCGAGCGAGCGAAGCGAGCGTGCCGCGGCAGCGGCCGGCGAAGCGCCAGAACCGACTTATTTTACGGTTACTCTCTTTTTTATTGGAAACGGAGCCCAGGTGACCGTGTTTTGACAGACACGCAAGGGCGGAAGGGCTGCTCTTTCCGCAGCGCCGGAGCTAAGGCGGAGTCAGACTGCGGAGGTCGAAGTTTCGCGGAGTAGGCCCGAGGGGCCGACGAAGCGGACCTTCGGGTGAAGCTCAGAAATATGTATACGGCCAAAGTGTTCAAAATTATGTATATGGCCAAAGTATTCAAAAATATGTATACGACGGACCGAAGATATTGATGCACTGCAAATCAGCTTTTGAAGTGCAGCAATCTTTTGAAGTGTTTTCTGCTGCTTCGGAGTTGTTTCTGAAGAAATAAAAATAGTGGCTTTAATATACTATTTGATGACAATTTTAGGTAAATTTAACGATCAATTAATGTAGGATGACTTACATTTTAAACATACTAAATTATACAATTAGAAGCTAATACAATTACTACTTTGGTGTCATATATTAATATTTTAGAAGTTTGCTATTTGAATACATGCCACAAATTTAGATGCTATAATATAGCCACCATGCTAAGTTATATTTACAGTGGCTTACATAGAAGATAACTAGTGGCTGAGATACTATTTTTCAGACGCGCGTTGGTTGTGGCCGACTTAGTAATTTAGAAGGTAACTTGTATTTTCTGAGGCGAATAATGCTATTAAAAAGAAGCTTGTTTAATTAGTACCCATTTATTTTAAGCAGATATGTATGTCAGTTCTATGAAATAACTGGCGTTCATTTTTTCACAATTCAGGATAAATCAAAAGTAGGTAGAAGTAATCGAATTTCCCGAGAAAAACCTTTAATAGTAATATTGGTTCAGAAAATATTCCTTATGCTTATTTAGAACTAATTAATACTATCGTATTTAGTATTTTACCATGATTGCTGCAAAGGAAAAAAAAAGTTTTAAATTTCATAAATTTAAGCATTAATAAAAATATGTGATAGGCAAAAAATGATAAAGTAATAGAAGTTGGTTACATTATTTTCATTTTCTGCAGTAGTACTTTCTACAGTTAATCGTGCAATCGTGTTGCTTTCGAAAACAATAAATTTGGTAATATGGAACTGATGATGATGCAGTTGACCTATAGAACTGCTTAATTACGTAGGTCCTTCATCGCCATTGACATTTTATGGACCCCACATATAAATAGCGATTTGCTCTTAGAAAGCAGTTCATGTGGTGAAGTGGAAAGGAGATGTGAAAATGTATATAGTACGAAGTTAAAGTAGTGTTGTTGGTATAAATACATTCAATTTAAACATTCCATTGTTTTGTTCAACAGTTCAACTATCGGCGAAACGGACCCAACTCCAACGGCAATGCGAGGAACTGGGGGCAGCGTTACAGGAGGCGCGTGAGAATCGAGCCCGACTCGCCGACCTGATCAAGGAAGAAGAACTTGCTGACGAGCGCTACATGTATTGTATATGTTACTGAAAAAGCTCGAACAGTGATAAATCTTAGCATTACCCGTAAAAGCTAAGATTTACCATCGTGGATTGGTAAATGTTAGGGTTTCATAAAAATACATTTTGACTTTTACCATTAGCATTTGGCAAATATTAGCTTTTACTGACGACGGTTCGTCGATGCTTTGACGATTGACAGCAGGAGGTGACACATTTAAACAATGCCAACGTCATTTTCTTAGATACGAGGATATATGAGTACCTAACTTGTTCCAATATAATAAGATGCGAACGGTTTCTAAGTACCAATTAAACTACTCAACATGTGATAGAAAATAGTAAACAAGTAGCAAAATAAATATTAAATTTTAAATTCTTAATTAAAGAAAACATTATTTTCAAATACTTTGTATTAACTGTGTTTTCATCTGATTAACAGTCGCAAATACGAAGACTCATTGCGGAACAAGGCAGAGCGATTTAGACAAACTCGGACTTTCTATGTAAGTATAAGTATATACCTACTCATATCTGTAATCTTCTATAATT
Source organism: Notocelia uddmanniana (assembly GCA_905163555.1). NCBI lineage: Eukaryota > Metazoa > Arthropoda > Insecta > Lepidoptera > Tortricidae > Notocelia > Notocelia uddmanniana. The sequence goes on from LR991065.1 coordinate 13,625,335, forward strand.
TGTAGCATTGTGAGTTGGTGTAGAGTGTACTCTCGGGAACTTCTCAACCGCTTTCCAAATCTCTCACCAGTATTATAGAATAGACCTTCGGGATGGACATGGGTTATATTGTATACCACCGCTTTGCTAGCGTTCTTTGTAATTTTTACGCGAGCGGAGCCGCGTGGTCATTACTGGTCATACAGTGAAATATAATATACTTATATGACAAACATCAGTATGATGTTAATCTTAATGGAATAAACAGTAAAAGTAACAAAAACATAGACTACTGACTATCACGAAAACGTAATTAAACTCTAATTTATATTTCCTCGCTGAGCTATCAAAACTGAGAAATTTTCACAATTAAGTGGTACTTGATCCGGTGACCAAATTTGTTACCAAACAATTTACGTACGGTATGATACTCGTACGAGTTTAATGTTTTCATTGTTAGTTTATAAATATTATTAGTTTGGCAAAATTCACGTTGAAATTTATTACATCGCGACATACAACGTTGTATGTTATTCCATATACTGGCACTTATTACTCGCATAAGATGTTATTGAAAACCGGGCGTCGATATAATTAAACAAAAGGGATTATAACTGATCTGACGTGATGCCCTCAGATGTGCTTTGACACCTGACACAGTAGGAGCTATTACGTCAAACGAGAGCGCATCAGATGAATGTAATTTAATCGTACCAAATGTAAAACCGATGTCGTTCGCAACTGTGTCTGAGTGATCTGAATCCGACTTGAATCACTCCATTCAAACGTTTTAAAATTAGGTTTTCACACCTGCTAATCAGAAGAAGAGCGAATGGGTGATCAAAGTCGTACATTTTTCCCCTTATTTAAATGCAACAATGACTCTTTTCCTCGTAGGAGGTGTGAAAACAGTATGCACAACTCGGTAGCAAAATTATTTGTAAGACATTTCATGTTTTAGCAGTGGGCCCCATAGGCGGTGTGTAAAGCAATATGCGTCACGTGGTAGCAAAATTATTTCCATTTTGGGCGTAAAAATATGAATCCCTCGCTACGCTCAGGATTCCATTATAGAATCTTTCGCTACACTCAGGATTTAATATACCGCACTCGCCGTAAATATATCATTTTGCACACTTGAGTCACAATTTAACGTTAATTTATTGTTATGTGTTTAGAATGAGGAGCAGATGAGCCGCGAATTCGAGGATGTCAATAACACGAACTCCGAGCTCGAGAGCGAGGCTACACGGCGCCAACACGTTGTAGCCAACTTGAAGATAAAACTTGAAACCATGAAGCCAGATGTACCCGAAAACCTGCCAACTGTAATGTAAGTACTAATGATCGTTATCAATGTGCAGATTTCATAGCAAAGTATGGTTGGTAAAAAAATAAACAAGATTTTTCATATTAGGGGAATTCCGGGGTACATAAGGTAGAGATGGCCCATCGAAATATTTCATAGAAGAGGTGACTAAATGTTATTGAGTTACGGTTCAGTTCCCTTTGCATCGTTCGTGGGAGCTATGGCGACGAAATTTTTAGTGAAAATAATAAAAAAATAAGGAAAATCCTTGTGAATTGTTTTGCCTACTGTAAATATTTTAAACGGAGTTGTAGTTTCATGCGATACTGCTTAATGTTACATTTATTGCTAAAAATATTCGAGACGCATTGTTCTATCCTCAAAATTAAGTGTGTCGTGCCTTCATTGAATATCATTATTTAATCATACTGATACTGATGAAATACCACATCAGCCAAAGGACGTCCACTGCTGAACATAGGCCTCCCCCAATTTCATGGGGGGTAAATGCCATAATCGCCACGCTTGGCATGCGGATTGGCGATCGCAGTATCTCCACCGCACTCCAGGGATGCTGCTGCCCATCCCCCGGTGGTCTTGGTCGTAGTTTTAGGACATACCCGGGTCCACTGGTACTGATGAAATATAAATCTTTAATTTTCATACTGATGAAAAATAACTCTTTAATTTTCATACTGATGAAAAATAACTCTTTAATTTTCATTAATTAAATTCGTTCAAGGAGGTGTCGGGTTTATCGTCCACAAATCCCTCGTAAACAACGTGATGAAGATCGAGAGTGTGTCGGCCAGGGTGGCGTACCGTATTATTATTATTGTTAGTTATTGGCCTTTATATGCCGCCTCGACCAGCTTGTGATCTATTGTGGCAGCCCTTTAGAGTTCACCGTTAAGGCCCGTTGATTCCAGGAACTTCCAGATTCTTTGGACGGTGATGTGTTGTACCTCTTCTGGTTGCACGATGTGCTGCCCTATAGGTAGGTACTTCTTTTTTGCATCAGTAGTACGCAGAGGCAGACAATGTGCATTGCTGTTTCCTCTGATTCTTGGCAGAACCTGCATGATGCGTCTTGTTTCATGCCCATTTGAAACAGATGTTTGTTCAGTTTGCAGTGACCTGTCAGGATCCTTGTCACTGCACAGGTTTTATGTCTTTTGAGTTGTAATAGCTCCGTAGACAGTTTATTATTGAACCCTTTAATGAAGGCCTTCGAGTGTTTTTGTCCTATTGCGAACTTCCACAGCTCGACAGCCGTTGACTTTACTACGCTGTTTAGCAGAGAATATGCTTTCCGTTTTGTGATGCCGCAAAACGGTTCTGGGCCGACCAGGGGTCTGTCTGCGCCCTTTCTGGCAAGTTCATCTCCTTCCTCGTTTTCGGCAATGTCGGAATGCCCGGGTACCCATCTAAGTATCACTTTGTTGGAATTAGCCAGGGCATTTAGATTGTTTTTGCAAGTCGGTACTAGTTTAGAGTACGATTCTAGAGATTCTAGTGCCAGCAGAGCAGCTTGGTTGTCTGGCGTACCTTATACTAAGAGTATCCAAGAGGTACTCGTCGACGGTCATACGCGCCGACCTCGGCACACTCCGACGACGAGGTGGAGGCTATGTATGAGGATATATCAAAAGTCATGCATAGTTCTAAAACCTACTTCACCGTTGTTATGAGGGATTTCAATGCCAAACTGGGCAAAAGAGATGGTGAAGAGATCTGCGCCAATTCAATACAAATCCTATTGAAGAGGCCATCGAGCAGAATAAGGGCTCTAAAGTTTTCTCAATAGATCTGTCTATTGGGCAGAGCCAGCTCGCCAGATTAAAAACTGAAGATGGTAGAATCGTTTTGTCCAAACCTGGCTTCTGAGTGAGAAAGAGTGCTTTTATGGACAGCTATAGACGTCAACTAGCAAACCCGAAGTGGGTCTGGCGGAAGACCCTAGAGCTAGATTAACCCGGCACTATACCGAAGATATCCCGGACATCAGCCTGTACGAGATTAGAATGGCTCTTAAACAGCTGAAGAACAACAAGGCATCCGGTGAAGACGGAATTACAGCTGAAGACCTGAAGGCGGTCGGAAAACAGGTCCTTAGGGCCCTTCAGAAGTTGCTCGATTCCGTCTTACTGGAAAGGAAAACTCCAAAGGCATGGAACAGAGGTGTGGTGGTACTGTTCTTCAAAAAAGATGACAACACCTTACTGAAGAACTACCTACCTATCTCACTTCTGAGCCTTGTCTATAAGCTGTTTTCAAGAGTCATTACAAACCGTCTCCCGAACAAATCGAATCGACTTCCATCCACCCGAACAAACCGGTTTCCGAAGAGGCTTTAGGCACCGTAGACCACATCCTTACGCTCCGTCAGGTTATACAGTAGACTGAGGTGTATAACCTGCCCCTCTGTTTAGCGTTCGTGGGCTACGAGAAACCCTTCGATTCGATTGAAACCTGGGATGTACTACAATCTCTCCAGCGGTGCCAAGTGGACTACCGCTATATCGAAGTGCTGAAGTGTTTGTACGAGAACGCTACTATCTCAGTCCGACTCCAGGACCAGAACTCAAAGAGTATTGCGTTGCAGCGGGGAGTCAGGCAAGGAGATGTTATTTCTCCTAAACTGTTCTACGCTGGATGATGTTTTCAAGACTGGACTGGAGAAGGCTACGCATCAACATAAACGGCGAGTACCTCACTCACCTTCGGTTTGCCGACGATACAGTTGTCTTCGCTGAGACCATGGAGGATTTAAGTACAATGCTCAATGACCTCAGTAAAGCCTCCGAGCGAGTTGGTCTAAGGATGAACATGGACAAGACGAAGATCATGTCAAATGCCCATGTCGCACCAACTTCCGTAACAATCGGACACTTTACGCTCGAAGTTTTAGACGATTTCATATACCTAGGACAGACTGTCCAGTTAGGTAGTTCCAACTTCGAGAAAGAGGTTAATAGTTGAATCCGACTCGGCTGAGCAGCGTTCGGAAAGTTACGGCACATCTTTTCGTCCAATATTCCGCAGTGTCTCAAATGAAAAAACAACAAAAAACGAAAGTCTTTGACCAGTGTGTGTTGCCAGTGATGAAATATGGCACTGAAACGTGGTCGCTTACTATAGGCCTCATAATAAGGCTCAAAGTCACCCAAAGAGCAATAGAGAGAGCTATGTTGGGAGTTTCTCTGCGTTATCGCATCAGGAATGAGGCCATCGACAGTAGAACCAAAGTGACCGATATAGCCCTCCGAATCGCTAAACTTAAGTGGCAGTCAGCGGGTCACATAGCGCGTAAAACCGATGGCCGTTGGGGCGGAAAGGTTCTCGAGTGGCGACCACGTACCGGAAGGGGAAGGTGTAGCGTGGGCAGGCCCCCCACACGGTGGACCGATGACCTGGTGAAGGTCGCGGGTGCCCGCTGGATGCGGGTGGCGCAGGACCGGTCATTGTGGAAGTCTTTGGGGGAGGCCTATGTCCAGCAGTGGACGTCTTTCGGCTGACATGATGATGATGATGATGAAATTCGTTGAACTGTAAGGTTCACCTTTGTTATTTTGATTCATTGGTGCGTCAAGTTGAGGATAAAACAATTCGTTAGTGGCACATGGAACGCCATTATAACCCAAAATCTTGGACTGATCCTTGTCTCAACGATATAAGAGCTACTCGTATAGTTTCTTAAAAAATCAACATGGGCATTGTTGGCAGAAGTCCAGATAACGTTATCTGCGATAAATATCACCATAACTAAAAGTGGGTAAAATGTTGATTTAAAATTATTTCTGCTTAAAGGTAAGCAAAAAGACTATTAGCCTATCAAAGAAGACATTTGAAGAATTCACTTTTTTACGAAATAAGCGGGCGAAGTAGGCGTATTTCACGGCACGTGTTTGTGCATGAAAAATAACTTTTTAATTTTTATAAATTCGTTGAACTGTAAGATTCACCTTAGTTATTTTGATTCATTTTGTGCGTCAAGTTGAGGATAAAACAAAGCGTTAGTGGCATTCGATTAGTTGAATAAAAAATACACATTAGGAAAATTATTTTGTAGATTTTATTGTTGTTCTACGCTTTTTATTTATATCACTTTTTTCTGCAGTGGAAAAATGGAGCTAGTTGAGAAATTAAAAATACTGACGAAAAAACGCGAAGAGCTACAGCTGAAAGTCAATGAATTGAAGAAAAAGGATCCTTCTATGACAGTTATTTAGTCAGAAAATACCTTTGATATAATTTCATTATGCTATATAATCTAATTATATGCAATCCACTTCTTTCTTCATACTTCAAACGTAATTTAATACTTTTATAACTACGTAACCAGATAAATGTAGGGAAAGATATACCTACTTAGCAAAACAAATTCAAATCGAGGGTCAATCATAACCTAAAAATGAAGAAACCTTGTTTGTAATTTTATCATTCGCAAATAAATATTTGAAATAAGTTGTTACTTTTTTTTAATGTGGCAAGAGCACGATTGTATTGATCTATAGATGAACAGAGCGTGGACAAGAATAATTATTGAAATACGTTCATACGCAGACCTGATTGGGATCCAGTCAGTGGATATTGAATGCCGGGCCAGCGTCCCTACACCAGTTTACTAGGTATCAGAACTCCCCATCGACTCTTCGAATTTACCCTAGGACTTCTTGTACTAAGCCACTTCTCGACCTGTTTTTTAGGGTTGCGTACCCAAAGGGTAAAACAGGACCCTATTACTATAAGACTCCGTTGTTCGTCCGTCTGTCACTAGACTGTATCTCATAAACCGTGATAGTTAGATAGTTGAAATTTTCACAGATGATGTATTTCTGTTGCCGCTATAACGACTATACAAAAAAATAGGTTAAAATAAATATTTAACGGGGCTCCCACTCCCATACAACAAACGTGTTTTTTTTTACTTTGAAAGCTAACTGCATGCTTCACAATATCGTATTTTATGGTCTTACATATTGATACATGTAGAATATTGTTCTGGTTCTACGTATACTCATACTCATATACTGATTTATTGATAATATTACAAATCATCATCATCATATCAGCTGAAGGACGTCCACTGGCATAGGCCTCCCCCAAAGAGTGCCACAATGACCGATCCTGCGCCACCCGCATCCAGCGGACTCCTGCGACCTCTACCAGGTCATCAGTCCACCTTGTGGGGGGCCTACCCACGATGCGCCTTCCGGTACGTGGTCGCCACTCGAGAACCTTTCCGCCCCAACAGCCATCGATTCTACGTGTAATGTGCCCCGCCCAGAGCCACTTAAGTTTAGCAATTGGGAGGGCTATGTCGATATTACAAATATTACATGTCAAAGTTATTACATATTAGTTGAGTGATCATATTAAATGTAAAAAAAAAACTATTATATACATTAGCATTAGGTACAAAAGACAATTCACAGTGTCAGTTTTTATACATATAGATTTTTTTTTTAATACGGGATAATAAATTTGAATTGTATTAAATAATAATTCTAAAATTCGCCTATTATTGCTATTTAGTCTAATACTTTCATCACAATTCTCTCAGCTCAAGTTTCAATTTTTTTTTCGACCGTTTTATCGGCGTAATTGATATTGTATACTTATGCAAAATTACAGCTCCTTAGTAGTCAAGTTACTGAACTAAGCCGCGGACAGACGGACGGACGAACGGATGGACAGACATGGCGAAACTAATAGGGTTCCTTGTTTACTACGGAACCCTAAAAACTAGTGAGTTTCTGGGTCCGACCTATTTTTTCCTTTTGAATTTTCCCTTCTTCGCTAATTCCTATATTCTTTCATTTGCTACAAATGAGTTCCCATATTAATATATCAAACTACGGTTCGAAAACAAATGCCATACGATTATTATTATTATTATGATATATCAAAAGAAACTATGTTCAGAATACACACAAATCTACTTTTAATTTTCTACGTACATATGTACAAGGATTAGGCTTGGTAGATGAAAGTGCCGACAAAGTCCGTCCGTAATCCCTTAAGGTTCGTCTTAAGAGTACGTTCACGAGAAATTCAATATTATATTGGGAGGCAAGGGGTCAATCTGACACTTATATGAAGATCGTCGTTACTGGGAAGATCAGCGCCGGCTCCCTGAGTCGGCATTTATGCTGAGGCGAGACCTTTTCGTGACGAAACACGTTTTATTATTTTATTTTTCATTATATATAAGTATATTAATTTTTTTTGGTTACGAATAAATATTTTTCTTCTTCTTATATTTCGCATTTGATATCTGTGTGTGTTGTATAGGGTAGTCGGGGCGACAGTGGGTCAAGTGGGCACACTTAGTCAGTGCCACATTAGACTGAAATAATAGGTACCTATATGTATAGCTGCGTATCTTTCACAGTATATGGGCGCCTGGGTATCACTCCTTCCGAACCTAGTCAGTGTACTAAACATTTTAAATTGTGTCATGAGGGTACAAAATTCAAAATAATATAATAATGTTGGTGTTTTTATTTACAATCAATCTCTTTTGTGAAGTTCAGTGTTCTTTTTTTATACTTTTTGAATCTTTGAAATATGTTGATTACATTGTTCATTATCTTTTGTTTATTTATTCCTATGTACATATTATTGTCACGGATACGAATTTACTAGATAAAATCATACGGCGAAGAAGTCCGAGAAATCTTATGTGGCCTTAGCTCCTTGGGTGGGTCTGGCTAAAAAAAATGTACTTTTAGAACAAAATTTTCGGTCACATGATTACCCCCTAAAAAAAATGTTCCCTTCATTTTTTTAAACCACATTCAATTGATTCTTCTAAAGTATAAACCAGTCTAATAGATGGTTGTGAATAAAATTCGTTTATATATATTTAACATGATATTTGAGTAACTTGAAATTCGTCAAGTTTTTTGCTCCATACAAAATTGAAATGTCCTCAGGACATTTTTTGATACATATATGTAATAAAAAATAATAAGACGGCGTTTACTTTAGATTTTTTTTGTCTTCGTTGTTAGAAGAGTAGTCAATTTAAAGTATTTTGGTTGAAAAGTTCAGAAACTATGTTATTTTCAAATAAAATTTATCAATTTAAAAAATGACCCCAAAATCTTCCAGTGTGTTATCCTAGGTTGCGTGTTAGGCTAACTTTTTTGTGTTATAGTAATGGCCATATTTAAGCAATTTTTAGAGTACCTAGACTATTAGCTACAGCTGGCAAGTATTCTAATAAATATCAGCCATCTTAGTTTGGCAACAAAACTGCGTAAACGTGCGCCGAAATTTACTTTCACATTTTAAATGTATTTTCAACAATAAATTGCCAAGGTATGTGTACATTTTTCACTATTTTCAGTCCTGCTACGAAATAAATATTCATATGGGGTCTAGATTACGAATTTCTTGTTTAAATAACTTTAAATTTGCGGCTTCTACAATTAAATTAAGGCATTTTTCTCGTTGTGTTTTTTATTCCAGCGTGTTAAGTCGTGTTACAATACGTGTTGCGTAACACACTGGATAGTTAAAGGTTGGTTCACATAACGCTTTTACCCAACTGCGTCACGACAAAGAGCGTGTTATGTTTTAGCTCTTTTCATAAAACAATTTATGTCCGACTAAAAGGTACGGTGGCCTAGCGGTTCACGAATGTGGCTGTCAAGCGGCGGTTGGGGTTCGAATGCAGGCTCGTAGCTATATGAGTTTTCCGAACTTATGTACGAAATATTATTTGTTAGCTTTTCGATGAAGAAATTGAAATATTTTTCAGGATACGTTATAATTAGGTCTTAAAATTTTACAATTGTTGTTCCAGTAATCAGTCGACATAATATAAAAGTCAACACGCAAACTAATGTTATTTCACTGTGAAATTGTGAATAACATTTAAATTAAACAAAGTTTGACAATTCTCCACGTTAAAATAGATGCTCGCTAGTGGCCCAGCGGCGCCCACATACCGCGTGCGGTATGTGAGGTTAAGCATCGTGGGCCCAGGTCAATTCTTGGATGGGTGACCGCTTTGAGTGGTTACTAACTGAGCGCTCCCGTGCTTTGAAAGGCACGTTAAACCGTTAATATCGGCTACTATCTACGACCGCAGTCGTTAAGTCAAGTTAGCTGCCTTCGGGTGGCTTGAGAATTTCTAACAGTCAAGTTGCCCACTCACTTGTCAAAGGGGGGTCGATGTTGCACCACGTCCGTAGGAACTACCCACCGTTTCCCTACACGTGACCCCTGAGTGGTGCTAAAAGTGCAACAAACTGGCAACTGTACTTGTCTTCTCGAAAATGCCATACGATTATTATTATTTATAAAATAAATCTAAAAATTATTACATGTCCCTTTATTGGAACAGAATTTATAATTTACAGCAAAATTTATTTAATTAAATTTATTAAAATATTATCATCATCATCATGTCAGCAGAAAGACGTCCACTGCTGGACATAGGCCTCCCCCACAGAATTAAAATATAGATGACAAGAAATATAATGTCATTAATAACAATAATATTGGGATTCTTATTTAGCTAATAATTTTATAGTCCTTAACACTATAAAAGCAGTTGTCCTGTAGCCATTTAGCTAGCCTTGTCTTAAATAAATTACTATTCAACATTCTTAATTTATCAAGGAGAACGTCGTGAGGAAACCTACATACATCTGTGAAAAATAATAAAATGCTATGCATACCTCGATCCCTCATCCTTACACACTTCACATTAAGTACTTGCAAATATGATTTACTACTTTTTTAATTTTCGTTAGGTATTACATTGGACTCAAAATTGCAGTGGGGTTCCCATATAACAGCGATAGGAAGTAGGTTGAGCTCTGCTGCATTTGCAGTCAGGAGAATAAGGCAGCTTACCAATGTGGCAACGGCACGGTTAGTTTACTTTGCTTATTTTAATAGTATGATTACTTATGGTCTTATCTTGTGGGGATCAGCTGCAGATATTGAAACTGTTTTCATTTTGCAAAAAAGGGCTATCCGAGCAATTTATAACTTGGGGTCGCGTGATTCATTAAGAGAATTTTTCAAAGAAATAGATATTCTAACCCTGCCGTCCCTATACATATTTGAAATAATAATGTATGTTAGGAAGAGTTTGGGCAATTTTCCAACGAACGCTGATAAACCAATAGCCACGAGAAATACTGGGAAACTCAAAATAACCTTCTATAGACTAGTAAAGGCGAAAAAGTCGTTCTTGGGAAATTGTATCAAATTCTACAATAAAATTCCTAAACACATTACTGAACTTAGCAATTCTAAATTCAAATGTAGTAAAACAAACACTTATTTCAAGAGCATATTATAAGATAAACGATTACATCATGGATAGGGATGTTTGGCAGTGATAGCGTCCTGCACGGGTAATCTATCGCGAAAATATATTTTCTACTGTAGCATTGTTATTTAAGTAATTTTGTAGTAGCTGACATTGTAATTTTATATTTAACTATACAATGTATATTGTTTTGAAAAAATGACACCTCGCCGAGTTTCTTACGCCGGTTCTTCTCGTGGGAGAGGTATATTTTTCCGAACTGGTGGTAGTTTATTGACGTTCATAGGTGCATGTAATATGCCTAATTTGAAGAATAAACTACTTTTACTTTTTTTCGAACGAATCTTGCTTCATGTAATCTCAGCTTTACAGAGTTCCAGCGTGTTATTATACAAATGTTAATTGTTATACAAAATGTTATTATACAAAATTTCCAGTATGTAGCGAATAAAATTGTGTGTTACACTTTCCAGTACGTGTAAGGTAAATTTTTTTTGAGCCGCACCCGGGTATGGTGGGTCAACATTTTTCACAATTAGTTCTTACGTAATTACTCGTAGTTAATGAATGAACTTCGTGAGGAAACCTATATATATCTGCGAAGAAATCCTGTGAAAAATGTATACATATGTGAAGTTCCTAACTCGCACTTGGCCAGCGTGCCCTATCATCCACGAAGGAGGCGTGTGCCCAGCAGTGGGAGGCTGATGATGCTGAATGAATGAATAACATCTAACGTGTCAGAATAAACACACATGATTGCAAAACAGGAACGCATTTTTCGAAGTGAAGGTACGAGTATTCAATGTACATTTTGTTTACGTAACACTCTCAAATGCCATGTCGTGCGGTTACATTTCAGACATGTGTTTGTACAGATAGCGGTTAAGACTGTGTGAACATGTATGCATGTTGTATGACTAATAATTAATTATTTTTCACGTCTATTCGAAAAAAAAAAGTATTTTCTAGCCCGGTTAGAGGGAGTAAAACTCAGTGCTAAGAAAACTGCCGCCGCGTTAGGTGCTCATGATTAAGGACCGCGAACCGGTCTGAAACATGTCGAGCGATATTCGACCTTTAAGACGTGAGTGACCCGTTTCATTATATTTAATATGGAGTAAAACTCGTTTTTACTCCCTCTACCTATAATCGGGCTAGAAAATACTTTTTTTGTACAACGACGGTGGCAAACGATCTTACGGCCTGCCTGATGGTAAGCAGATACGTAGCCTATGGACACTTGCGACTCTAAAAGAATTATAAGTGCGTTGCGAACCCTTTATTGACTTAAGGATTCGTTGTGTAGACAGCTAGAGACATATGCAGGTCCCTTACTCTCAACATAGCGCGTCCTCTGGAACTCTAGCGAAGTTACTCACCACCCGGAACACAACACCATATAGGTATCTAAAGAACAAGTAGAGATGTTATTAGTTATCGCCGCAGTCTTCTGTAAGGTGAGGTACTTCGCCAATTGTGCTGTTTCAAATTCGAGCGAGTTGACTTACCCGTGTACTCTACTTCTCTTTCTTATTTTCTTTGATTGATATCATGTGCCTTAGTTGGTAAAACCACATAAAATCAATTTGTCACAACAACCGCCTTGAATAATGAATGAATCATAGAGATAGGAGATAAGTAGAGTACCATTTGTGGTCGACAACGCGAACCGAAAGAAACTCAATTTGTTTTCGTGTGTCCCTGTCTAATATGGATAATAACTAATACGTAAATACATATGTATAAATGGAAATGTGTAGGCTTTTACTTATTGATTTGTTTGAATATTATTTCTCTTAGGAGAAGCGATAGTTTTCCCAAGCGTGGACACGAAAAAATCTGGTCATGTATGATATGGTAAATCTTGTCAATGAATGTGGATTTTCAAGCAGCATTTTTTTAATATAATTTGTGGTTATCAAACTACATAATAAAAATACAATCATAATGTAACGTTAAGTTGTCTGTGACTTTCAGCATTATATATTCCACCATACCTATATTTTGTTGAACAGCGCCTTCGGACAGTCTGTACCAAGTTTTCCTGTTATTTTTTTTTCCAATTTTACCTTATTACGTCATCCTTTCACAATAGCTAACATTTTTCTAGTTGACTTCGGATTGACGAAGTTCGAATTTTTTTAAATTTTGTTTTATTTGCCTTTTTTACAGAAAAATGCCTCCCATATAAAACAACTTTCAATGCTTGGAGTAGAAAGTCTTCCTGACTGCCTCAAGTAGAAAAGAGTTCAAACAAGTATGTTTTTGGATATTTGAAAGATGTAATTCTAATGAGCTTAAAACAACTCGTAAAAATATAAATATAATTGTAGCTTTGTAGCAGGAAGCGAGTGAAGATTATCAGAAACCGCTGTTCAACAAAATATCGGTACGGTGAAGTATATAATGCTGAAAGGCACAGAAAACTTAACGTTATATTATGATTGTATTTTTATTATGTAGTTTGATATCCACAAATTATTAAAAAAAAGCGGTGCCTGAAAGTCCACATTAATTTTAAAGACTTGCCATATCATGCATGACCAGATTTTTTCGTATCCACACTTTAGTATCGACTTCGCACCGACAAATCAAGAAGTTGCCTTGTAGTAGTAGTAGTTGATTTTGTATAACCGAATATTAATCCTAAATTGAGGTTATACCGATTTATTTAATACCATTAGAGGGAAGACTTTACTGCTATAATAAATATGGTTTAATGTGTTATTCTGGTGGTAAATGTATCAGTTTCAATCTTGAATTTACATTGAAATAATAAACGCCACCGACAGCAATTATAAATTCTCTTCTTAAGACTTCAGAACATCCTTACTTTGAGTTAAAACCATAATTAATATTCTAAATTTTAATTACTAGTATAATATTAAAAACGCCGTTCCAACAAAGACACCATAAATCATGATTAATGATTTCCAAGAGACTAACTAATTACAAATTTTAGAGGTTCCATTCAGGACGCGCTTACTGAAGTATTGAGATTAGATACTAAGGGGTCGCATACTAATCACGTGATGCTTTTAGCAAATTTTTAACACTACTCCCGTTGGTGATACGTGTTGAGGTTTTAGACTACCCCTTCCTCCCTAACCAACATCACGAGTACTTATTTGTTATATAGGTACTTAAAAACCAATAGTTGACGATGATCGTTGCCTTGCATTGCAATGTATTTTTTGCTTATTTCGTTGACAGTTACTGGAAGAAAGTTATAGAAACATAGTGAAGATAGTTATAGCAATAATTACAGCGAATGAAAAAATAATAATATGTATATATTTTTTCAATCTACAATACCTAATACTATTTAACTAACTATTATGCTACATAATATTTATGTTTAATAATAACAATTAAACATAATAAGATAAACAGAATAAGAAGAAGAGTAAAATTCTAAGTGAGAGTCTTGAAACTTTATCTACGGACTTCTTATTTCAATACAAGATAAGTAATTTTAGCGTTTTGGAAAAACCCACCCCTAAGCGGGTTAAATAGGGGTGCAAAGTCCTGACTGACTTAAATCAACACCCAGCCCAAACCGTTGGACCTAGAAAGCTGATTATTTCACAATGGGTAGTTTATATAACGTAAGTACCCACTAAGAAAGGATTTAAAAAAATCTACCCTCAAAAGGGTAAAAAGGGGGTTGAAAGTTTGTATGGGGATGGAGTAAAATTAAATTTTCTGTATGGACTTCTTATTACACTATAAGAAAAAATATTTAAGGGTTTTGGAAAAATCCACCCCTAAGCGGCATTAATAGGGGTGCAAATTTGTATGGGGATCGAGTAAAATTGGCAGTGAGAGATTTGAAATTTTGTGTATGGAGTCTTTATACGAGAAAATAATTGTAGGGTTTTCGAAAAATCTACCCCTAAGCGGGTTATTTAAGGGTGCAAAGTTTGTATGGGAATGGAGTAAAATTTTAGGTTAGAGACTTAAAACTTTGTGTATAGACTCCTTATACAAGAAAAAATATTTCAAGGTTTTGGAAAAACCTACCCCTAAGCGGGTAAGATAGGGGTGGGGTGCAAACTTCTGACTGACAAACTCACTTAAATCAACGCCCAGCCCAAACCGTTGAACCAATGAAGCTGTTTTTTTCACAATAGGTAGTTTATATAATTAATTCTACCGTAAAGGGGGTAAAAAGGGGGTTGAAAGTTTGTATGGGGATGGAGTAAAATTAAAGATGAGAGACTTGAAACTTTGTGTAAGGATTCCTCACTACAATATAAGAAAAGTAATTAGAGAAGTTTGGAAAAACCCATCCCTAAGCGGGTTAATAAGGGGTGCAAAATCCTGACTGACTAAATTAAATCAACGCCCAGCCCTAACCGATTGACCTAGAAGGCTGAATTTTTCACAGTAGGCTATGTATATGACGTAAGTAACCACGAAGAAGGGGTTTTTAGAAATTCAACTCCCTAGGGGGTAAATTTGGGGGTGAAATTTTGTATGGAGATAGTGTGATTTTTGAAGTAAACTTGTAAGATTTTATATAAACATACTTCATCTAAAGATAGGAAAAGTACTTTCAAGGTATTTCGAAATTCACTCCCTAAATGTGTAAAATTGGGATTGAAGTTTTGTATTAAAAACATGTAATTCTTTGAATAAGAAGTCTAATAATAATTTTACACATTTCTAATGAAGATGCTAGAAAACTTATTTCAGCGTTTTAAGAAATTCGCCCTCTAAGGGGGTTAAATAGGGGTAGAAAATTTTGTATGGAGATCGTGAGTTTTTTAAAGTAAAAACATCATGTTTTCGTACAAAAATGCTTTATCTAATCCTATCTAAGATATAAAAATTAGTCTCACGGGATTTCGAAATTCACCCCCTAAAAGTGTAACATTTTGGGTTCAAAGTTTGTATGCAAAACATGTACTTAATTCTTTACATAAGAAGTATTGTATATTAGGTACTCCTTACACACATTCTTCATATAGATGTTAAAAAAACATTGTCATCTCTGCCAAAATACCTGACGCTGATCAAGACCCTCTCCTCTATGAGATTGTGAAAGCTCATATCAGAAAACATAAGATGGTCCTTGCGACAGTCTTAATTACAAATCACCCTGCATGAAAGATAAAAACTGCACTAAGAGGTACCCTCGACCACTTCTCCAAGACACCCAGATGGGAGACGACGAATATCCTCAATATAGGAGGTCACACGATAAAG
The DNA here is from genome assembly GCA_905163555.1 of Notocelia uddmanniana. NCBI lineage: Eukaryota > Metazoa > Arthropoda > Insecta > Lepidoptera > Tortricidae > Notocelia > Notocelia uddmanniana. The sequence goes on from LR991065.1 coordinate 13,641,135, forward strand.
ATCAATGAATTGGAGTTGGACTGCCGCTGGGTAATGCCTTACAATCCTGTGCTGTCACGTATTTCCATTGCTCATATTAATGTAGACTTATGTAACTCTGTTCAAATTTTCCATCCATGAAAGCTTTCCTCCTTTGGTACACCTCAACTGTTCAACTTGGAAATGGTCAGCGCGTATACTTCACCTCCAAGAAACATCTCAGAAAAGATAAACATTAAACAGTCCATCTCGGACTACGTTACTGGCTTTCTTTGTAATTCACCCGAAGGTGGAACCGCTGCTAAAGTGTATAAGAATTGCTACAATAAAAATTAACCCTACCTGTAGTTGTAATTATCTACATAATAACTACAATTTCTTTCGCATTACCAGAATGGATGTGTGTATGTATCACGTGTTAGCGAGTTGTGTTTAGTTATTGTAAACGTGATATGTCCTTTTAAACAACAATAATATAGGCTACAGTTTATTGTTCTGCGCGTGAGAAGCTGCGGGCAAAATCTAGTATGTAAATAAGTATAGTTATGAATTATGATCAAAACTCAAATCTTTCTCAAATGATCATACTCGTAAAATGACATCAATTACCTACTTTAATAATAGTTTGATCAGACTTGTTTAATTTTTAAATAATTTAGCATATTTTTTTCTACATAAGATTTTAATTTTGGTCTAATTAAGTGTAAGTATACGTAGGGAGATAGCAACCTTCCAGACGTCAAACCAGTTGATCTTTCATAAAAATAAGTGCTGTAGATAATAAATGTGTAGAATATAGTTTCTACAATAAATAACTTGACAAAATCTGATTCGGGACAAGACTAACATATTATTTGTTTCGAGCAGTAGCTTATGAATGGATTAGTTTTACGTTGGACTGGTATAATAAATTAAAAGATAATATTATTGAGATATCACTTACATTAATAAAATTTCTTATTCACTACTTTTTCCACCAAAATTTTACGAATAACAATGTAGTTTTTTAATACTGCAGGCTCGGTCGACGCTCGTAACGACATATATCTTCCAGGAATACTCTCTGACTTTTTTACGACGAAAAATGAAAATCCCCATCGAATTCTTTTGTGTCCGACAGACGTGCCATAGTTTATGAGTGATTGCCGGGGTCTATCTAACTAAACCGATTGGATAGTATTAAAATTAACAACTGTGGTGCGCTCTAGTTCACCTATTTAGAACACTCTCCCATAGACGTAAGTGGAGTAGCGTACGTCTCTGATCTCGAGCGGAATGTTAAGTTTCACATTCACAATAATCTTCTAGTATCCCATCGAAATAACAGATTGAATAGTTGACATTTAATTAAATCAAGCACAAACTTTGCAGAGCTTTGCATGGTACCTATCAATTTTTTTTCGAATTAATTGGGCAAATTTTGTTGATAAATACACGTTAGGTTTGGCGCGTGCATGGTGTTCGAAATCTTAATTTGATTTCAACGCAATCAATTCAGTGAGATAGACCCTCTAGAAAAAATTCAGCCAGAAGCCCATGAATTATTTTTATAGTCTTTTCTATTGCGGTTGGGAAATTGCGACGCACTCTTTTTTAATAAAGGACGCAATTGAAAGTTAAAACGGTATAATAGAATTTAGACGTTGACACGAGGCGCTCATTCAGGGTATCGAATAACTGGCCTTTTCGAATAAATTGCCGGAATACCTTTTAGCCAAAAATCCTTCTTCATGAAGGTCGACAGTTTATCAGTTGGCACTCTCACCACAAACGAATTGAAGTTCACATTGCAGCGGGACTCCAACCGCTCGACCCGGACTGAGGTGGTGTTGGTCTTGACGCGCACGCACTGGACGAGCTGTTCAGCTTTCGTCCTGTAGTGCAGACGAGACAAGTACAACTGTGAATGTGATAATACGGTATGATATTGACACTTTTTCGGTTCGTTCGTATTCCGAGTTTTCACGATGGAAACGGATTATTCACTACATCTACGCCACGTGTCACGTACCTATAATCATTCATCGTAATTAGATTTCATCAAATCTACTAATGTGTTGCCATTTATATGAAGCCTTCCTTCAATAGTAAATATACATTTGATGAAAAGCTGCACGCAAATAATTCATTTATTGGTAATTATAAAAATAAAATGGTTTTTTTTTTACCTAGTCGCGCCTTACGCTTCGTCACTTGTTTCGGGGACTTAGGGATGCAAGAGCTGGCAAGGTCTTTGTTGAAAAAAGTGGAGCTGGGGTTAACTGCATTTATTTCCCTTTTGACCAGCTGCAAAATCGCGACGGCCTGCCGGCCCTGGGTTCCGTGTTCCTCACGCCACAGAATAAGTAATAGTTGCTCACGCTCTTTAACCTCGCCAATTTTTATTCCGGCTCGATCTGAGAATCATCGCGGGCGTTAATTGAGGAGGAGTTGACATTCTTCTATAATAGATAACCAAGAGGGGAAATTTTCTTCCAAAAGGAAGGTGTTTGGTGGGGGTTTGTTCGTGGCCAGAGTCGTCCAGGCCGGCTGAGCTAGCAGCCCCGTTCGAGAAAACTTTCCAGAACGCCGCCCGGATCATTATATTCAGCTAAGTACTCGTATTCATCATTAGTCGTAGTCTAAATCTAGCATAATCGACCGATGGTGCCCTACCTTGTTCAAGTTTGGGTTGTTTTTTACAAATGGTAGTTCACCAACTGGGTTCATACTTCAAACTGAGTTTTGAATAAATTCGTTTGTTATCGTAACCTTAGTATTTTTTTCCTATACCAAACTCAAACTATATAAATATACGAATATCTTTATTCAACTAGGCCTTCAGAGTCTTCAGACAACACTTTTGCAAGTCAAAACTGGTTTTACGTTTATATAACATTTAGTTTAGTTACAGTTGGTGGTGGCCATGTAGAAGATGCCGGGCATCATTGCCGGCTAATTGTATAATAAGCATTCTTTAATAAAGTACATTTTACATAAATCTTGAGTTTGTTTAAGCAAAGAGAAACCGGGTAGGGTTATCTGAAGTCCGAAGAGAGGGGGAGGACACAATAACCCTCAAGTCCGGCAATTTGCTCTATTTCCGGGAGGGCGACCAACAGTCCCAAGGAGGTGTCGGGTTTATCGTCCACAAATCCCTCGTGAACAACGTGGTGAAGATCGAGAGTGTGTCGGCCAGGGTGGCGTACCTTATACTCAGAGTATCCAAGAGGTACTCGTTGACGGTCATACAGGTGTACGCGCCGACCTCGGCACACTCCGACGACGAGGTGGAGGCTATGTATGAGGATATATCAAAAGTCATGCAAAGTTCCAAAACCTACTTCACCGTTGTTATGGGGGATTTCAACGCCAAACTGGGCAAGAGAGACGGCAATGAGCTGAAAGTGGGGCAATTTGGAGTTGGAAGTCGGAACCACCGGGGCCAACTACTGGCTGGTTTCTTGGAGAAGGAGGGACTCTACATGATGAACTCCTTCTTCAAGAAACGCAAGCACAGGAAGTGGACCGGGATAAGTCCCGACGGTGCAACAAAAAACGAGATTGACTTCATCATGTCGACGAAGAGGCGTATATTCAATGATGTCTCTGTGATCAATACGGTTAAAACCGGAAGTGATCATCGTCTGGTAAGAGGCACGGCTAGAGCGCTCTCGACTGATGAAGTCCACGCTCCGTCCAGCAGCAGTCCAAATCCAAAGCCCGAGAGCTTTCAGCTGGAACTCCAAAACCGTTTCGATTGTCTAGGCGGCGACGTGGACGAATTCAATGACGGGTTTGTGGAAGCTGTCCATAGCGTTGGGTCTAAGTTCTTTCCACTCAGAGGCTAATCGAGGAAAGGAATGAGATGATTCTTCAGTCTTCAGCCGATGCGACATTATACAGGCAGCTCAATAAACAAATCTCCAAGTCCCTTACCCGCGATCTGCGCCAATTCAATACAAATCGTATTGAAGAGGCCATCGAGCAGAATAAGGGCTCTAAAGTTTTTTCAAGAGATCTGTCTATTGGGCAGAGCCAGCTCGCCAGATTAAAAACAGAAGATGGTAGAATAGTTTCGTCCAAACCTGAGCTTCTGAGTGAGATAGAGTGCTTTTATGGACAGCTATACACGTCAATTGGCAGACCCAAAGTTGGTCTGGCGGAAGACCCAAGAGCTAGATTAACCCGGCTAGCTAGATTAACCAAAGATATCCCGGACATCAGCCTGTACGAGATTAGAATGTCTCTTAAACAGCTTAAGAACAACAGGGCACCCGGTGAAGACGGAATTACAGCGGAACTCCAGAAGGCGGGTGGAGAACCGGTCCTTAGGGCCCTTCAGAAGTTGTTCGATTCCGTCTTACTGGAAGGGAGAACTCCAAAGGCATGGAACAGAGGTGCGGTGGTGCTGTTCTTCAAAAAGGTTGACAACGCCTTACTGAAGAACTACCGACCCATGACTCCATCTCACTTATGAGCCATGTCTATAAGCTGTTTTCAAGAGTTATTACGAACCGTCTCGCATTAAAGGCTAGATGATTTCCAGCCTCCCGAATAAGCCGGTTTTCGAAGAGGCTTTAGCACCGCAGACCACATCCATACGCTCCGTCAGGTTATACAGAAGACTGAGGAGTATAACCTGCCCCTCTGTTTAGCGTTCGTGGACTACGAGAAAGCCTTCGATTCGATTCAAACGTGGGCTGTACTACAAATCTCTCCAGCGGTGCCAAGTGGACTACCGCTATATCGAAGTGCTGAAGTGTTTGTACGAGAACGCCACTATGTCAGTCCGACTCCAGGACCAGAGCTCGAAGCCTATTCCGTTGCAGCGGGGAGTCAGGCAAGGAGATGTTATTTCTCCTAAACTGTTCTCCGCTGCACTGGAGGATGTTTTTAAGACTCTGGACTGGAGAAGGCTAGGCATCAACATGAACGGCGAGTACCTCACTCACCTTCGGTTTGCTGACGATATAGTAGTCTTGGCTGAGACCATGGAAGATTTAAGTAAAATGCTCGATAACCTCAGTAAAGCCTCCGAGCGAGTTGGTCTAAGGGTGAACATAGATAAGACGAAGATCATGTCAAATGCCCATGTAGCACCAACTCCCGTAACAATCGGACACTTTACGCTCGAAGTTGTAGACGATTACGTATACCTAGGACAGACTGTCCAGTTAGGTAAGTCCAACTTCGAGAAAGAGGTTAATCGTCGAATCCGACTCGGCTAGGCAGCGTTCGGGAAGCTACGGCACATCTTTTAGTCCAATATCCCGCAGTGTCTAAAGACGAAAGTCTTTGACCAGTGTGTGTGAATAGACACACACACTGGTCAAAGACAACAGACACAAGTGATGACATATGGTACTGAAACGTGGTCGCTTACTATGGGCCTCATAAGAAGGCTCAAAGTCACCCAAAGAGCAATGGAGAGAGCTATGTTAGGAGTTTCTCTGCGTGATCGCATCAGGAATGAGGCCATCCGCAGCAGAACGAAAGTGACCGATATAGCCCTCCGAATCGCTAAACTTAAGTGGCAGTGGGCGGGGCACATAGCACGTAGAACCGATGGCCGTTGGGGCGGAAAGGTTTTTGAGTGGCGACCACGTACCGGAAGACGTAGCGTGGGCAGGCCCCCCACACGGTGGACCGATGACCTGGTGAAGGTCGCGGGTGTCCGCTGGATGCGGGTGGCACAGGACCGGTCATTGTAGAAGTCTTTGGGGGAGGCCTATGTCCAGCAGTGGACGTCTTTCGGCTGACATTTTTTTTTTCTTCTAATAAGTATCTTGCGATCGGCTTACTAGCCCTTAACAGATTTGTTGCTGAAGTGCAGTGTCAGTGGAGACTGTTCCTCCAGCGGGGAAGCCGTCTCTTATTTACAAGGGACCGTTAGTGAACAGAATCCCAGATGTGTTGTCTTTTCAGCCTTCTGTCGCTTATTGGTTCACATAATGCTGATGCTAGAGTGTTAGTGTGAGACTTTATACGGTCTTTGAGGTTTTAGCTCTGTGTTCGGCTTCCTCCTTGACAGTTTTCATTTCTGAATACTCATGTAATTCCTCTGTTCTGATGAACAGTGGTGCGTCTGTGATTATTCTGAGTGCTTTGTTCTGGAACCGTTGTATAATCTCAACATTAGAGTTTTTTGCTGTGCCCCGTAACTCAATGCCGTAAGTCCAGACCGGCTTAATTATAGTTTTATATATGAGTATCCTGTTTTCCATGGTGACGTGTGATCCTCTGCCTACTAGCCAGTTTAGGTTTCTAAGCCGAATATTTAGCTCGTCGCGTTTTTTTTGATGTGTGTTTGCCATGTTTGCTTCCAGTCAAGGTGCATGCCCAAGTACCTTGCTGAGTCTTGGTGAGGCAGGACATTATTTCCAAGGTTAATTGGGGGGCAGTTGTCTTTTCGCAATGTAAAAGTGACATGCACTGATTTATTGGAGCTAGCTTTGATACGCCACTTTTCCATCCATTTGTTGACTTTGTTCAGGTGATTCTGCAGCAATGAGGTCGCCGTGCTGGCGTTCTCGTGGTTACAAAGTGCAGCTGTGTCGTCAGCGAATGTCGCAGATAAGATATTGTCAGTTGTGGGTATGTCTGCGGTGTACATGAGGTATAAAGTGGGGCCCAGTATAGAGCCTTGCGGTACGCCGGCTTTTATGTCATGAAAAGTGGAGTAGGTGTCATTGATTTTAACTCTAAACATTCTGTCTTCCAGGTAAGATTTTAGGAGCTGGTAGTACGTATGCGGGAGTTGCTTTTTGATTTTGAAGAGTAAGCCCGGGTGCCATACTTTATCGAATGCTTGTTGTACATCCAGAAAGACTGCAGAGCAATACTGCTGTTTTTCGAGAGCTTCTCTTATTTTGTCGACTACTCGATGAACTTGTTCTATCGTGGAATGGCCAGTTCTGAAGCCAAACTGATGTTGAGGGATGACAGTGTTATCGTTGAGTGCTTGTGTTAGTCTTCGCAGTATTATCCTCTCGAACAATTTCGATATTATCGGCAGTAGACTAATTGGTCTGTAAGACGATGCTAGATGCGAAGGTTTGCCAGGTTTCTGTATCATGATAATCTCTGATATTTTCCATATCATTGGAACGTGTCCAACTCTGAGAATGGCATTAATTAGATATGTTATGCCAACTATCGCCTTTTTAGGAAGTTGTTGTAAGATTTCAGCTGTTATCAAGCAGAAACCAGGGGCCTTATTTAGCTGTAATCCTTTTATATCTCTTTGGACTTCTCTAGGTGAGCAAGCTTTGAATTGGAATACATAGTTGCAGATCTGTATTTAGATAGTCTTGTATTTCTTTTTCAGTTTCTACGTCGCCGCTGTTCGGAATGAAAACTTCTTTCAGAAATTGTCCAAAGACCTCAGCCCGTTCTTTGTCAGTTCTAGCCCATGTGTTGTTACCATTTTTAGTGGATGGTGTGAGGCCTGGGGTGCTACCTTGTTACGTTTAACCGCGTTCCAGAGAGAGTACTCATTTTTGGCTTGAGGGTTCAAGTTTGATAATTTGTCTGCAGGGTTTCCTCTTCGATGTCTTTAAGGCACGAGTGAATAGGCATCTTCTGGGTGAGCTCGCTTCATCGTCGGCCTCATCTTTGCCCCCTGGCTAGATGCTGGCCAAGAGCAATCCCATTTTTAATAAAAAAAAAGGTACTGTTTTAGGTCAGCGGATGCTCTATTAAAGGCTTTTTTATCTTGAGGATGACGACTACAGTGCCAGACCCTTCTGAGTCGTCTCTTTTCCAGGATCCTTGCTTTTATATCTGTAGGTACGTTCCTGTTACCTTGTCTTAATGTGTCTGCCGGTGTAGATTTCCATGCGGCTGTTTGTATTAGTTTTTTTGAGTATTTGCAAATGTCTCGATGTCTCCTTTTGTTTTAATCGACACTTTCAGATCAAGATTTTCGTTTATGTAGTACCTGGATGTTTCCCAGTCGGTCTTATTGGTGTAAAGTCGCTCTTTCATTGGTTTTTCAATAATAGTAGTACTTATTATAGCAATTACTGGTGTATGGTCTGAACTGCTATCCAAGGATGTCTGTGCATACAAATAATGATTAGACAAGCCTTTATATACAAAGAAGTCCAAGAGATCTGGCTTTTTGTTTGGATCGGTGGGCCAGTAGGATGGTTCGCCAGTACTGAGCACACTTAATTTGTTTTGGTCTAAACTTTTTTTCATTTCTCTGCCTCTAAGTAGTGTAAGTCTTGATCCCCAATATACGTGTTTTGCATTAAAGTCACCTCCACAAATGAATCTATATCCGAGCGTCTTAAAGTAATCTGTAAATGCTTCTTTCTTTATGGTGTGCTTAGGTGGACAGTATACAGCTGAGAGAGTTATGGAGCCTCGTTTATCTTGTACCAATATTGTGGTTGCTTGTATTGGTTCTATTTTATACTCTGGGAGAATCATATGTTTGATGTGTTTCTTTACAATCACCGCAGTGCCCGCATGAGCTGTTCCATCCGGATGGGATGTTGAGTATATACTGTAATTGTCTAAAGTTGTGCTGTGATTTGGCGCAAGGTGTGCCTCGGATACCAGAAGTACATCAATGTTTTCTAGTTCCAGACAGGTTTGGATGTCGTATTTGTGCTTAATCAACCCGTTAGTGTTCCATGTTGCTACTTTCAGGGTAGCCATTTCAATGGGCTAGTTTGGTAATTACTGTTGTGAGGAGGTTCATAATCATTGACATTTGATCTAGGAGTTTGTCTAGCTTTACAGCTTGTTGTGTTAAGAGATTCTAAATTGGGATTTAGTGTTGTGGATTGGTCATTTAATGCATCTGCATAAGATTGTTTTTCTGAGTAGTCTTTGTTGCTAGTACTCAAATTATCTGGCTTTTGATGTCCTAGGTGGTGTGATGCTGTGGCGGCGATTGGATGTGTTCGAACATTTGTTTTGTTTTGCGTGTCTCCATGGAATTTGGTTGTCTCAGTTGTCTTTGATCTATTTGTCTTTGTAGATAGTATTTCTTTGTATACCTCGCAACCCTTGTAATTAGCGGGGTGTGCACCTTCACAAAGGGCACAGGTGGCTGGGGTGTTTCGATCTTTTTTGGGGCATTCAGAGGTCTTGTGATTTTCTGCACACTTTACGCATCGGTACGGGCGCATACAATAATTTTTCGAATGCCCGTATTGCTGACATCTTTGGCATTGAGGTATAGTGTTTCTTTTCTTGGGTTCTTCAATTATAACAATTTGGTTGTCAATGGCTTTTATTGATTTAGCAGCACTGTGGTTTTGTCCTGCTGCAAGGTTAACAAAGAATGTTGGTTTTTTTTCGGGGCCATATTTCACATTAATTATTTCTCCGTGCACTTTATTACCGGTTTTTTCGAATTCTTCAATGATTGCACCGTACTGTGCGGAGTTGTATGATGGAGCTTTTTTATAACAAGGCGATAGCAACGTTGGACTTTTCTGTTGAAAGTGTGGCCTATGAGGCCATTTTCCCGGACTAGAGTAATGATTTTCTTGTATACTTCTAAGTCCTTGGAGTTAATTCTTAGTTGAGTTTTGCTTACGTTTTTTAGGAGAAAATCTTCTTTGATGACAGCAGTGCTAAATAGTTCTGTTAACTTATTTATGTCTTCTATGCCATATAAGATAATCGGCGGAGGTTTATTTGGGCGTTTTTCTTTAGGCTTGGTAGCCGTGTCTTCAGTTTGGTCAATCTGCAGGCCATCGAACCTATTGGTGATTTTAATTCCTTCGGGGGATGGTGACTGTGATAACTTCTTTCGCTTACTGCTTCTAGTTTCGGGAACTCTTTGCCAAACGGGAGGCTCAGGGGTGTTATTACTATTAGCACTAGCTAACGAGCCACTAGGCTCTCTTTTATTTTCTTCTGTTAGGGGAGCCGTGTTTACAGTTTCTAGCTGTCCACTTGTCAATAGTGAGGTTCCTGTGATTTCAGATGGCGAGACCGATCTGGGTCTATTTTCAAATAAGCTTTTATGGAATACTTGCTGTGTATAAATTTTGCGACGATATTGCTTGTGTTGTGGTTTTTGTGTTGTGGTTGTGTGATTGGGTGTTTGTTTCGTTAAGTTGTGAATTCATTTTTGTTCCCACGAGAAGGGTCGATCTAAGTGGTCACTTACAGGGTAACGCCCATTCCTGTAAGAAGGCGTTTGCCGGGTGTTGACGAAGGTTCGAGGTTCTGCAGGAATGATGTAGGCGACACCAAATTCAATATAAACGCAGTTTATTCACTGGAGCGATTAAATTACAGAGAATATAATGAAATTAGGGTCGCGTGCGCCGGCCGGTCGCGCTCAGAAGGAATGTTCGCCCCGCCGGGCCCCCGTTCCAGGGCGACGGGCGGCGGGGTGTGGGGTACGGGCGCGGGTAGCGGGGATGGCGCTAGCAGCGCGTTTATGGAGCGCGCTAACAAGCTGCCCCCCTTGGAACAGGTCCGTCCTGGTCCAAGTTCAGTGGCAGCGGGCAGAGCCTGTTGTAGGCCCGCCTCAGGGTCCCCGTGGTGGTGGTGACGTCAGCGACGCGGCCGACTCCGTCGGCGCCTGGGTAGACTGCGGCGACTCGCCCAAGCAGCCATCTGTTGGGCGGCAAGCGGTCGTCCTTGACAAGAACCATTTCGCCGAGCTGCAATTGGCCTCCGTCCCTGCGCCATTTGTTTCGAATCTGCAGCTCTGAAATGTATTCTTTATAATAGCGGTTCCAAAAATGCGCTTTCAGCGCTTCTATTCTCTTGTATCTCGTGAGTGTATGGATCTGAGAGTCTAGTACCTGGGGAGCAGGTAGCATTGTGAGTGTTCGGCCTAATAGAAGATGTGCTGGAGTTAACGGAGTAAGATCTGATGGATTTGATGAAAGAGGGGTTAAAGGTCTAGAATTAAGTATTGCCTCGATCTGAACCAACAATGTGACCATCTCTTCGTACTAAATGGGCCATAGATGTTATTCGTTTTAAATGATATTTTACCTGCTTGACTGCGCCCTCTGCCAAACCATTAAAGTGTGGACTATATGCTGGACAAAATTTGAAATCTATTTCCTTTGTGGCTGAATATGCCGTTATTTCATTACAGTTATTTTTAAGGAACTTGGCTAATTCATTACAAGCCCCTACAAAACAAGTCCCGTTATCGGACAGTATGGTGGCTGGTTTGCCTCTGCGGGCTATGAATCTATTTAAAGCGGCTATAAAGCCCATGGCTGTCAAATCAGTGACGAGCTCCAAATGAACTGCCCTCACTGCCAAACAAACAAACAAACACAACTATGTATGCTTTCTTTAGCTGACAACCACGACCCTTTCTGCTCGCTATCAGGATTGGGCCACCGTAATCACAGGCTGTATTAGCAAACACGTGCTCGGACTGTACTCTTTGTGAAGGCAAATTGCCCATGATTGGTTGATGAGATTTGCCTGAAAATCGTACGCACGTAATGCAACGTTGTGAAGTTTGCCTGCAAAGGTTACGACCGTTAATTATCCAATACCTGTGTCGTAATGTTGCTAACATCAGCTGTGGTCCAGCGTGTAATAAAATTTGGTGGTAATGGTGTACCAATACTTTAGTGATGTGATGTGACGCATGCAATAAAATAGGGTGTTTTGTGTTATAGTCGTAATTAGAATTTACAAGTCTGCCTCCCACTCGCATAATACCTGAATCATCTATAAATGGGTTCAGTTTCAAAAGACTATCCTTGGGAGAAAGTGGGAGATTTTTTTTCAAATTAGATAGTTGCTTATGAAACATGTCGCGTTGCACTTGCTTGCATAACATTTGCACTGAGAAATTAAGCTCTGACACGGTTAACAGACCTGTATTTTTATTTGTTGGGTTTTTGCAATTGTGTACGAATCTATTTATGTATGCTATGATGTTTTGCAACTTGCAAAAGCTTGAGTATTTCGATGTGAAATGATTCTCATAATTTTCACTTGCCGAAACATGACATTGAATTTTGATTTCGGGTAAGGTTTCTATTGGCATATTTTGAGGTTGTGTAGGCCACTGTATTTCAGTGTTGTGAAGGAAAGGCGGTCCTTCCCACCACAAAAGTGAAAGTTTGAGGTTTGATGCACTTTGACCCCTACTGCCTATATCGGCAGGGTTCAAATTTGTTGGAACATAATGCCAAGCTGTGGAATTTGAATTGTTAGTGATTTCAACTATCCTGTTATGAACAAATTGCTTTAACTGTTCTTTACATGTTTTTATCCAACAAAGCACAATGGTTGAATCACACCAAAAGAACTGCGCATCAATATTCATACGCAGTGACTTTGTGACTTTCTTTGCTAGCTGCGTTGATAAGAGTGCACCGAGCAATTCCAAGCGTGGAGTAGTCAATTTTTGTTTCAGTGGGGCAACTTTGCTTTTAGCAAGTACTAAATGTACATTGACTTTACCACTATTGGATAGTGAGCGTAGGTATATACATGACGAATACGCTTTAATGCTAGCATCACTAAAGGCATGTAATTCTACTCTGAAGTAGAAGTCACAGAGGATTCTTCGTGGAATTCTAATGTGCGTTATTTCAGGAATTTGTTTTGCAAAGTTGTTCCACTGTAACTGGATGTCGGTAGGTAATTGGCCTTCCCAAGATATATTTTTAGCCCATAAATTTTGCAATATCAATTTGGCTTGTAACAAACAAGGGTTAATGAGGCCTAAAGGGTCAAAAATGGTAGCAATTATTGACAAAATAGTGCGTTTATTTATGTGTTTGGTTTTTAGGCTATCAGTTACCGAGAACAGCAGCTCATCCGAATTACATGACCAAAGTAAACCCAATGTTTTTGAATGATCTTCTTTAGCTAATTTGAATAGTTCCTCGCTGCTGTTGTCTGCAACTAAACTGTCTAGTATTGACGGTGTGTTTGAACGCCACTTACGTAGATGAAAGTGTGCGCTCTCCAGTGTTTGGATGACACCTCTGCACGTCTGTAGCAATTTCGTTTTGTCATCGTGTCCTGAGATATAATCATCGACGTAGAAATCGTGCAAGATTGTTTCACTTACATCTTTGTTTTTGCATTCTTGGCCCAACTGTACAAGGCATCGCGTTGCCAAGAAGGCTCCGCTTGCTGTACCGTAGGAGACGGTATTCAATTTATATTGTTTAATCGGCTGTGACGAGTCTGAGCGCCAAAGAATTTGCTGCAGACTTCTTTGATTTTCAGTAACGTATATTTGTCTATACATTTTTTGTACGTCTGAAGTTACTACATATTTGTGCTGTCGGAAGCGGATCAAAATGCTTAGTAAATCATCTTGTACAGTCGGACCAACATTTTGAATGTCGTTAAATGATATGCCGGAGCTAGTTACAGATGAGGCGTCAAATACCGAGCGTAAGCGTGACGTAAGACTTTTTTCACGCCAAATGGCAAAATGGGGAAGAAAATATGAAATTTCTTTGGTATGTATGTCTGTGTTTTCGGACATATGACCTAAACTCAGATATTCTTCCATAAATTCGATATATGCTTTTTTGAATTCTGGATTGCGCCTGAATTTACGTTCTAGTGATTTAAATCTCATTAGTGCTTGTGCTTTGGAATCTCCCAAACATTCGGGGGACTCTTTTAGTGGTATTGTGACCACAAACTTACCATCTGGGTGGCGAGTTGTGGTTTGGGTAAATATGCGTTCGCACTCACTCTCACCTTTTGTGCGGATTTGTTGAGTGGGCGGAATTGATTCTAGTTCAAAAAACCTGTCCAACTTCGCATCAAGCTCAATATTGTTTATTAAATTGCAATGGACTGTATAAGATCGCGTTTGTTTTGTATTTGATGTTTGTATAGAACCTTGTACAAGCCACCCGAGGGATGTTTCGACAAGGGTGGGCTTATTATTGCCCAAGGTTATTTTATTGTTTGTAAGAACCTCCCAAAAGAGGTCTGCACCCAGCAGCATCTGCACCTCGGATGGCTCGCAAAAGGTTGGGTCCGCAAGGTGGATGTGAGGGGGAATAGTGAACGAATCACAATTTAGTTTAGTAGTGGGAATCATCTGGGTGATTTGGGGCACAACGAAACAATTGACGTCTGCTGTGTAATTATTGTTTATGAGTGAGGATATATTTACATCACACCTCTTTGTGATTTTTGAAGTTTGCCTATTTAGACCTTGAACGAATGTGTTTGTGGAATAAGTAGGCAATTTCAGTTTTGTTTGAAGATTTTCAGTTATGAAGCTTGAGGTACTTCCATTATCAAGAAGTGCTCGCACTTTGTGTGTGTGCCCGTCACAGTCGTTGACATAAATGACAGCTGTGGATAAAAGCACATGAGCATGGTTGCCGTGTGTGGAGGACAAAGTGACACTATTGTTATGTGGTTGCAACTGTGTCTGCTCCTTTACAGCTGGTAAAACTACACAATCACTTGTATGTTTGGATGTTGAAGGTGTAGAGTCTACCTTTATCTGATTGTTTGTGTGTAGCATGCTGTTGTGTCTCAGTGTGCAAAGCCGGCATGAGCTCAGCCTGCAACGTTGCTCGTCATGTCCTGATCGCAAGCAGTTAGTGCAAAGATTCAATTGTTTGACTTTTTCTATTCTCGCTTCTACTGGCATTGATTTAAATTTGGTACATTGATAAATTGAGTGATTATTTTTGCAAACCGGACATTTATATTTATATTGAGACTGATTTTGAGCATGATTTGCAATAAATGCCTTGGGACGATTGTGAGTTATATCACTGTGTCTGCGTGGTTTGTTTAATGTTTGTGCCTCCTCCATAGTTTCCAGCAAATCCGCGCGGTTTCTTAAGAAATTACTAAATTCTACTAGTGTAGGTATGGATTTAATATCGTTGCGCTCAGTCTCCCAATCGCGGAGAGTAGCTGAGTCGAGTTTGCTGGTTACCATGTGGATTATGAGTATGTCCCAGTGTTCTGTGGGTAAATGAAGAGTCTTCAAGGCCCTTAGATTCTTGTTAATAGAATCTATGGTATTTCGTAAGGCTCTTGAAGATTCTTGAAGCACTGGGTTTATGTTAAATAATGCATTTAGATGATTATTTACCAATATTCTATTATTACTGTAACGCTCGCACAGCAAGTCCCACGCGACATTATAGTTATCAGACGAGAATTCTAGTGATTTTATAATAAATGAAGCACTGTCTTTTAATGAGTTCCGCAGATAATGAAATTTGTGAATCGTTGGAATTGATGCATTGTCATGTATGAGGGATTTATAGGTATCATGGTATTCTAGCCAGTCCTGATAGCGCCCAGAAAAGGTAGGTAAATTGATTGTAGGAAGTTTAATGTTTGGCCCACCTGTGAGTGCAGTGACGACATTAGAACCCGTTACCGAACTGTCATCCTGCGCCGCAGAGGCAGCACCAGCCGCGGCGTGCTTGCTGAGCAGCTCCTGCGCAGCAGCCACGGCTCCGAAGTAACTCGTTTCGAAACTTTCCCGTTCCACGTGTTCGTCACCTGGAATTTCCGTTAAATTTTCTATGTCAGTTTGAATTGAATCAAAATCATTGTACATATCTTGGATTTTGCTCAATCGAGTGTTTAGCTCATGGGCTTGCAAAGTATTCAAAGTATTATTTAGCAAAAGCGGGTCCAGGTATGATTTAAATATCGTGAGTTTTGATTTGAAAGAACCACGCGTTTTCTTAAGGGTTTTTAAATCCATGATGCCAAATTATTGTTAATTGATGAGAAACGCAAACAGAATGGAAATAAGTTGCCTTATTTTAAGATATAGATTTCAAAAACTCCAGCTGTAGGTAATGAAAATAAGTGATTAGCACACGTTTAGATTGGAAATATGAAATTGGCCAAGCATATGGAACGATACGTAAATTTTAAATGCGTGCGGTGTGCGAAAGACTTTGGCGTGACTGGACAGAGGAAGGCAGGCAAGCAGGCGCAAACAGAGAAGGTAGCGCGTGCGCGGCACAGCTCCGGCACGGCCCGGTCACATTGGTAACACGTGCAATTTTCTGAAATATTCGAAATAAATATTAGAATCGAACGATGGTATGCACCTTGCCGGTATGGCAAATGGATGCAATACGGTAAATTAGGCCTTTGTGACAACGTGGACTTTTCTATTTTATTTATTATTTTTAAAATAAAATAAAATATTCCAAAAATATGCAGGGAAATAATATTTGTGAGGCGTAAGCTGGCTAATTTTTATAGAATTTTGCAAAAATATCGAGATTTAGCAAAGATGTAAATGGATTGACAATTTGGTGACGTGAAACGAGAAATTGATTTTAGTGAAAAAATATCGTGAACTAATTATGGAATGCGAATATTTACGCAAACGACAATTGCGAAATAGGGATTGAAGCTATTATTGGAACGAACTCACTAATACCACACTGCAAACCCTTTTTCTTGGTTTCTCGAACAATGGTTTCTGGGCTATTTCTTGGATCTGGATGATTTCTTGATTTGATGATACCGCTACCGCTTAATTATGCCGACAATGCTTCTTAAATTTTGATGGTTGAGTAGCGGGATTCCTTCCGAGCGATGACCTGCTTGATACTCGCGATGTGCTTGTAGCGCGATGGTGGGCGCCCGGCCGGCCGCGAATTGCACTTTTTGGAAAAGACGACCTTGTCGAAACGGCGTAGCTTCTTTAACGTCGAATCCGGCTCGAATCTTGTTGACGAAGGTTCGAGGTTCTGCAGGAATGATGTAGGCGACACCAAATTCAATATAAACGCAGTTTATTCACTGGAGCGATTAAATTACAGAGAATATAATGAAATTAGGGTCGCGTGCGCCGGCCGGTCGCGCTCAGAAGGAATGTTCGCCCCGCCGGGCCCCCGTTCCAGGGCGACGGGCGGCGGGGTGTGGGGTACGGGCGCGGGTAGCGGGGATGGCGCTAGCAGCGCGTTTATGGAGCGCGCTAACACCGGGTCCATCGAGGTTGGCGCTTGCGACTGAACTCCCTTCAGTCATTCATCCTGTCGGCACGGTCCACACCTTAGGATTGGGGTTATTTGTTAGAGAGGTTTTCTTCCTCGCGATCCAGGCAATAAAGCCAAGATCCCCGGCCTATGTAGGTTACGGGTTGTGAAAGTCATTTCCTACCTTCAACTGTAGTGGCTAGTTAGGCCTCTGTCAGGTTAGATAACTGCCGCCTGAGACTCGGCGTTGTTACTCGTTTTGCACCACCCAGGGGACACGTGTAGGGTGGGTCTAGGAAAAGGTGGTAAATCCTACGGACGCGAGTAACATCATCCCCCAAATACCGCCTTCTGCATCTGCCCCTTGACCCAGCCATCTAGCGAGAGACTCTTTAGATGTTGGTCGAGACCCTTCGCTATTAGACCATTCGCAGTCACTACTATCGGGACCCCTATTCCACGGGGAATCGTCGAATCAACATTCCACATGGCGGTTACCTCGTGTGCCAAGTCTAGGTATTTGCTGGCTTTGTTCTTATTATTATTACTTACCCAAACATCAGGTATTAAAAACAGACGAACACATAATAACCGTAATGTACATTTTTAACCGACTTCAAAAAAAGGAGGAGGTTCTCAATTCGTCGGAATATTTTCCTTTTTTTATATTTTTTTATGTATGTCCACTGATTACTCGGAGACTAGTGGACCGATTTCAAAAATCCTTTTTTGTTTGTAAGGGTGTGTTTTCTAGTTGGTCCCATTGTCACCAAGTCTGGATCTGATGACGGGATCTTGGAAAAATAGAGGGAACTCCTCAAATTATATACCAAGAGGATGGGGTCTGGCAAAGTTCGGAGTCAGTGTTTTTTTGTTAAAAATTTACTTGTAACGTAGTGGCTTTGTGAGCTGTAGACCACGCGATTTTATTCCAATTTCAAAGTCTTTAACAACTGGACGGCTAGCATAACTTGGCGCGAGAGCTATCTCACGCACGAGATAGACTATCCGCCTCTTTCTAATTGGTACACACAGAAAGAGACGGATTGTCTATCTCGCGCGTGAGATAGCTCGCGCGCTAAGATGTGCTAGCCGTGCTGATTCGACAAAAAAAAATCTAAATAATTACGAGTATGCTCACAAGAATTAGTTGAGAAATGCGACCTGTAGAGGAGAACAGCCGGAAATCCGGACATACAAAAGCATTTTTGCCGAAGCTGAAACGGAGACCTTCGTTTCAATTGGTCAATGATAATTCTTATGGACAATTCCATACTTTGAAAAGGATAGAAAACATCCGTCCTAAATTAGTAATTAAATAATATCGTTCCAGCCCATTGACTTACGGAAATTTCAATTTCCTGAAGTTCACTCGAATGCTTATGAAATAGAAGGGAAATTAGAAATTAGCTGATTTGAGTTTCAATCGTTCGCGTGGAAGGATTCAATCTTGCGTGGTTCCGTGCAAATTAAGTCGTTACTCGGGACGGTTGCTAAGTTATGTTTCTATTTGCTCACTAACAGAGACGATTGTAAAATGGATTACTTATGTCACAGACATATTGTAAAAGTGCCATTGCGGCCTACTTGCAGAATAAAGTTCATTTATTTTATTTATTCATACTAGCTGTTGCCCGCGACGTCGTCCGCGTCTTCGCTCCTATTGGTCGCAGTGTGATGTTATATAGCCTTCCTCAATAAATGGACTATCCAACACAAAAATATTTTTTCAATTCGAACCAGTAGTTCCTAATATTAGCGCGTTCAAACAAACAAACTCTTCAGCTTTATAATATTAATATAGATTAACCCTTAGGCGACTTATTGACTTAGCGGGGCGGGATCGATATATATATGGTACTTTGTTTGACGTGAGCTTATGGATGTTGCCGAGATTTCCTTACTTGACGAGATAGTCGAGATACCTTCTGTCAGTATTTGTTTCATCATCATCATGTCAGCCGAAAGACGTCCACTGCTGGACATAGGCCCCCCCAAAGACTTCCACAATGACCGGTCCTGCGCCACCCGCATCCAGCGGACACCCGCGACCTTCACCAGGTCATCAGTCCACCGTGTGGTGGGCCTGCCCACGCTACGCCTTCCGGTACGTGGTCGCCACTCGAGAACCTTTCCGCCCCAACGGCCATCGGTTCTACGTGCTATGTGCCCCGCCCACTGCCACTTATGTTTAGCGATTCGGATGGCTATATCGGTCACTTTGGTTCTGCTGCGGATGGCCTCATTCCTGATGCGATCACGCAGAGAAACTCCAAACATAGTTCTCTCCATTGCCCTTTGGGTGACTTTAAGCCTTCTTATGAGGCCCATAGTAAGCGACCACGTTTCAGTGCCATATGTCATCACTGGCAACACAAACTGGTCAAAGACTTTTGTCTTGAGACACTGCGGAATATTGGACGAAAAAATGTGCCGTAGCTTCCCGAACGCTGCCCAGCCGAGTCGGATTCGACGATTAACCTCTTTCTCGAAGTTGGACCTACCTAACTGGACAGTATTTGTTTGGGCAGTAGTAATATCATACGCGGGCTCCGCTTGAAGCAGTACTGCATTTCTATCGGGATTACGCGCATCCCACGCCTGTCAGGCAGCACTCATTTAAATGTAGGGGCGCAGTAAATAGCGCCATGAGTCCCTATATTGTACGGCCATAATAATGCCCGGCCACGAGAATGCCCGGCCCAGTAATCCGCGTCCAATGTACCTGGATTACTGGGCCGAGCATTATCGCTCTGAACAAACTTGATCCGGGACAATATTTGGAAGCCACTTTTGTTCGGGCCGATAATGCGCGGCCCAGCAATCCGCGTCCAAAAAAGTGGACGCCGATTACTGGGCTGTACATTCCTGGGCCGGGCAATATCATTCCGAACAAATTTGGTCCGGGGCAAGAATTGGAAGCCAGTTTTGTTCGGACCGACAATGCCCGACCCTGGTATTCCGCGTCCATCCACAGACAATATAAACTTAAATGGGTAGTTAGAAACCAAGCGAGACGACGGAGCCCCGCTTCGCGGGTCTCCTATTTCTGGGCGGTTTGCCCTTCGGGCATCTGAAGCTACCTAACGAACCTAACCTACCTACTTTTTGACTTAATGTTAGATTCATCCTAGTAACTATTTGTTATCTGTGGAAAGTGGACGCCAATTATAGGGCCAGACCTTACTGGCCGTGCATTATAGGTCTGAGCAATCTTGCAGCAATCGGAAGCCAGTTTTGCTCGGGCCGAGAATCCGCGTCCAAAGCAGTGGACGCCGGTTACTGGCCCGGACATTACTGTGCCGTGCATTATAGATCCGAGCAACCTTGGTCCGGGCTGACAACCGGAAGCCACTTTTGTTCGGGTTGATAATGCTCGGCCCGAGAATCCGCGTCCAAAAAAGTGGATGCGCATTCTCGGGCCTGACATTATTTGGTCGTGCATTCCTGGTTCCCAGCGCTTCTGACTCAACTGACAGTTGACACTGACAGCTGACAGTTTCACCATATCGCAGTACCACCGACACCGACAAATCAGGAAGTCAACTTAATTCTACCCGACTGGACATACTCGTTTTTCGTCTTGTTTGTACATTGGTCTGTTTAGCCTAGTTGGTAGTGTCACTGCCTCCGAGGCTAGTGGTCCCAGGTTCAAATCCCGGTAAGGGCATTTGTTTCTGTGGTGAGCAGAGACATTTGTCCCTGAGACTGGGATGTTTTCTATGTGTTTAAGTATGTATCTATTAAATATATCGTCGTCTAGTACCCATAAGAAGCCTTATTGAGCTTACTATGGGTCTAGTTCGATTTATATGTAAAAAATTGTCCCCTAACATTTATTTATTATAATTTATTATTTATACTCTTTGACCGTCACTTGTATTTTTTTAACCGACTTCAAAAAAGGAGGAATTCTCAATTTTTTTTTATATTTTTTTATGTATCGGTAACGATTACTCGGAGACTAGTGGACCGATTTCAAAAATTCTTTTTTTGTTTTAAAGGCTGTTTTATCTAGTTGGTCCCATTGTCACCAAGTCTGGATCTGATGACGGGATCTTGGAAAAATCGAAGGAACTCCTCAAATTATGAACCAAGTGGATGGGGTAAGGCAAAAAATAAGGTACTCAAATTACCAAGTGGATGGGGTCTGGCAAAGTTTGGAGTCGGTGTTATTTTTGTTAAAAATGTATTTGTTTTATTCGGTAGTATGGTTAATGAGATTATTAGAGATTCCTTGGGCTCGTCGTCATTTACCATACGTTTAGATTGACTAATCAAAGGACATGAACAACTTTTAGATAAAAACATGCCATGCTCATGAACATAATTTTCGTAACAGTTCGCGCATAGCTCAAGCCACACGTTTTCCGATAGGTATGATGAAATGAAAGTTAACGAGCACGGAGATTTGCCGCTACCGGGAATTTTCCCGAGTTTTTATGGGAAATATTTCCGAGCAGTAATTGGTTGTAAGTAGCTTAGCTGGCACTCAAAGTGTTAAGAAATACTCCGCGTCCTTTATGCTTTCCTCTTTTCAAACCATTTTGTAAAAAGTAAAAGTAAAAGTAAAAAGTAAAAGTAAAAGTAGTTTATTCTTCAAATTAGGCATACCTATTACATGCACCTATGAACGTCAATAAACTACCACCGGTTCGGAAAAATATACCTCTGCCACGAGAAGAACCGGCGTAAGAAACTCGGCGAGGTGTCATTTTTTCAAAACAATATACATTATATAGTTAAATATAAAATTACATTACTACAAAATAACTTAAATAACAATGCTACAGTAGAAAATATATTTTCGCGATAGATTACCCGTGCAGGACGCTATCACTGCCAAACATCCCTATCCATGATGTAATCGTTTATCTTATAATATGCTCTTGATATAAGTGTTTGTTTTACTGCAGATTTGAATTTAGAATTGCTAAGTTCAGTAATGTGTTTAGGAATTTTATTGTAGAATTTGATACAATTTCCCAAGAACGACTTTTTCGCCTTTACTAGTCTATAGAAGGTTATTTTGAGTTTCCCAGTATTTCTCGTGGCTATTGGTTTATCAGCGTTCGTTGGAAAATTGCCCAAATTCTTTCTAACATACATATTATTTCAAATATGTATAGGGACGGCAGGGTTAGAATATCTATTTCTTTGAAAAATTCTCTTAATGAATCACGCGACCCCAAGTTATAAATTGCTCGGATAGCCCTTTTTTGCAAAATAAAAACAGTTTCAATATCTGCAGCTGATCCCCATAAGATAAGACCATAAGTAATTATACTATTAAAATAAGCAAAGTAAACTAACCGTGCCGTTGCCACATTGGTAAGCTGCCTTATTCTCCTGACTGCAAATGCAGCAGAGCTCAACCTACTTCCTATCGCTGTTATATGGGAACCCCACTGCAATTTTGAGTCCAATGTAATACCTAAGAATACAGTAGAAGTAACAAATTCTAATGTTTGACCATTAAGTTTAATATTTGTATCTAAGTTTCTGTTTGATGAGTTCGCTAGAGCGAATTTTATACATTTCGTTTTTTTCGGGTTCAATACTAAGTTATTGGCAGCAAACCAGTCAGATATCATGGAGAGGGTATTATTTGGTTCAATGAGTTCAGTATCTCTCCTATTTACCTTGAACAGTAATGAGGTGTCGTCTGCGAACATTACAATGCCTGATCGTCGGCTTACCATATATGGCAGATCATTTACATAAACAAGGAACAGGAACGGACCTAGAATAGACCCCTGAGGTACTCCCATTTCTACCACTGTCTCTGACGAAATGGCTTTATTTATCGCTACCTTTTGATTTCTCTGTGTTAAATATGACTTCATGAGATCTAATGCATGCCCTCTGATGCCATAAAACTTAAGTTTACAAATTAAAGTACCATGATCTACACAATCAAAAGCCTTGGAAAGGTCACAGAACACTCCGATGGCGTCGTGCGACTCTTCCCAAGACTGCAAAATAAATTTTAATAAACTTGCGCCTGCATCAGTAGTTGACCTACCCTTCGTGAAGCCGAACTGCTGTGCGTGCAAAATATTGTGAGAATTAAAGTGAGAAACCAATTGCGTAAGCATTATTTTTTCGAATATTTTGCTAAACGCAGGTAGGATAGAAACTGGACGATAATCAGAAGGATTATCTCTATGACCTGATTTGAAAATTGGAACTACTTTACTACATTTCATTAAGTCTGGAAAAATGCCATAGTCTATACAGTTATTAAAAATGAGAGCTAGAGTTGGTGCAACGACCTCCAGAATAGATTCCAGTACCTTGACTGACACGCCCCATAAGTCCTCAGTGCTCTTTATTTTTAACATTTCAAAGGACTTCAGTACATCTAGAGGAGAAACATGATGAAATTTGAAATTAGTTAGTGATTCTAATTTTACGTTGTCATTCAGAAGGGATTCAGCTTTTATGGTAGACGATGCTAAACTTTGAGTAGTGACTATAGGAATTTTAGAAAAGAAATTATTAAATTCATTAGCTACTTTTACTGCATCAGTTATTAAATTATCATTTACTTTCAAAGAAATTGTGGACTCTTTATTATTTCTCTTCCCAGTCTCTGTGTTTATTATTTTCCAGACTGTCTTGGCTTTATTATCTGAGGACTTAATTTTATTATTCAAGTGCATTGCTTTTGCTTTCGTGCACACTGTTTTAAACAATTTGGAATAATCCCTAACATACTGATGGAAACATTCGTCAGTGGTGCAAGATCTCCTTTCATAAAGTTGATATAAGTTATCTCTACTTTTCCGAATTCCGGTAGTTTGTGGATGTTACATGTCAAGCTCATACGTTTCACGTCTCTTCAATTAAATGTCATTCCTCGGTACATGTTCCATGATGGGTCGGTCGGAGCAGACATGTCTATCTTGCAGTAAATATGAGAAAGAAAGAAAGAAAGATAAAACATTCATTAATGACAAACACACATAATCCATAGAAGTTAACAAAAAAAAGGGAAAAAAACTGTTTATCAGAAAAGGGCCACAGCTCAGCATGAGGCTGGCAAAGCCAGTGCTGTTCTTCCGTTGTGGCCCAGGTGCAAGCCACAGCTCGCCGACGACGCGCCTATACTAGCCGATTTTTCTGACAAATATATATATATTTTTGCGAATATTTGTTCTTAAATTTAAACTGTCATTGACTGGAAGTGTAAAATTTTAATTCCTTGTCTCACTTGTGGAACTGTAACCCTGACGGGATGGTTACGGCTAGTGGGCGAACTTAGAAAGGGACAACGGCTTTTTGCAAGTTTCTCCGGGATCGAACCCGCATCCTGGGATTGTATAATGTTCGCTGTCTTCGTTGATGGACCATAAATCGTTTGGCGTTTCCGACAAAAGAGAATACTGGGACGGCCGTGAGCCGATCTACGTCAGGGCTCAGCTACGAAGTGCTACGTCGTGCTACGGGAGCTACATGTTTCTCCACATGCTATACCGGACAACTATTAAATTTTGTGGCGTGCTAACTTGAACGATATTCTGTGTAAATTAGAAATTTGTTTATGGACGACAGCATGATGGTAATGCGAAGAGGCGGTAGTGCAGAGTTCATCTGCCACTGTTGTCGGTTTGAACTCGCTATCGGTGAGGAGTACATTTAGTGCATGGTGACTTCTTGCGGTTAGATAAAAATGAATAAATAAAAGTTTACACAGGCAGACGGAAGCACATGGGTCATAATAAATACCGTTTTTGATCACTCATTAGGGTGGTACTTATGTGGTAAAAAAAACACATGGTTCTGCCCTGAGTGTGTCACTTACCAAAAGACTGAATGGAATAGCGTCTATTCTACATCTTCAGTCAGTATGTGAAGCGAAATTCTGGCCATGGAATTAAACCTGATTCGGGAAACTTGCCTTTTAAACTGTTGCAAAATACCACACTGCACTCACCGATTGCACCAGCAAGTTAGAAACGGTCGACGAAAAAAAAATACTGCAAATAGTTTTTATAACTATAAATTCTTTATTATATAGGGTAAAGACGATTTATCAATCTTGCTCATATAAATTATATGTAAACAAGCAAACCACCATTATCTTAATGCTTGTCAAAAGCAAACAGGAAGTTTAAAATAAAAATGTGAAAATTAGGCATGTTCTCATGTGCCACAAAAAGTAGTGATATCGCAAGGATCGGGCGGAAGTTTGGCCCCAACTCTGGTCAAAAGTATGACTTAACTGGTTCGTGATACGTACAAAGTTAAAGTTACTTGCTTACCCAAATTATCCAATGCTGTCGGACAAGTGCGCTGTTTACTTTTACTTGGAAAGGCCAATTTTTTGGAATTTGTATGTTTTAAGGCTGGCTTCCAACGTCCACAGGCTCATCGAGTAGAGTCAAATCGAATCCCAAATAATTTGCTTCCTATGCATATACTATAAAAAACATTCCGACGAATTGAGAACCTCCTCCTGTTTTTGAAGTCGGTTAAAACTGTGTCGATTAGCGCCGACGCAATTTAATAGTAAATAAATAGGAGGCAAATTATTGCGATTCGATTCCTCTCGACGAGCCTCGTGGAATCCAACCTTAACCTTCGGCAATCACGCTGTATATTATAGCTGCCAAGGACACACCTAAACATTTTGAAGTTAACTGGGCGGCCGTATGTGGAAAGCTCAAGTCTTGTTTTAGTTCTTTTAGGCATATTTATAACAGTTAAAACTAACTTGCTTGATTTGCCTTTCAAGTGGAGCAAAATCATCGCTTCATCATGTCAGCCGAAGGACGTCCACTGCTGGACATAGGCCTCCCCCAAAGACTTCAAAATCATCGCTTCCTTTTGCCATAATTTATTATTAAAAATACAATAGGAAGCGATAAATAATTTCCTTAGTATGGCATAGTTTTTACTGTGACATAGATTATTTTTTATGATTTGATGAAGTCTGAATAAACGTGGAATAAATAGTTAACCTTATTTATTTGCATGCAATACAGAAGAAGTACAATTTAAAATTTCGATCTCCTATAAACACACAAATAATCACACACATGCGATACCCTATTTTCCCCTATCTATCTATGTATACGCGGTATGTAGTATGCGCTCTGTACTAGGCTAGGGGATAGGACTTGTTAAACACTGCAGAGCATAGGTTAAACTGTTTGGCCCTACTAATAGCTAGCTTATTATTTTAATTGATGTAGGAACAAGCTCTCAAAATAAGAAATTATAAATATGGGCATTCTGTCATTTATTTGTTATTTTCGACCATGTAACAGAAACTGGACCAAAAGGACAGTTATGGAATAAAGTAAAGAGTTTTTTTTTAATCGTAAGGCATTTATTTACGAACCGTGAGATCTTCGAGAAGACAAGTACGGTTGCCAGTTTTTGTTGCACTTTTAGCACCACCCAGGGGTCACGTGTAGGGTAACGGTGGGTACTCCCTACGGACGTGGTGCAACTTCGACCCCCCCTTTGTCAAGTGAGTGGGCAACTTGACTAAGCCGCCCGAAGGCCTCTAACTTAGCTTAACGACTGCTGTCGTAGACAGCAGCCGGGATAAACGGCTTAACGTTCCTTACAAAGCACGAGAGCGCTCAGTTAGTAACCACTTAAAGCGGTCACCCATGAAGTCACCCGGTGAAGAGTTAATTCATGTGTTTACTTTGAGCATCCGTGTCCGGAATACCACCGTACATGTAGCCACATCCAGCTACACCATTTCTATAGCAAATACCGATATATTTTTGGTCATGTAATACTCGTAACTAGCAAATTATGTGGCGAGCCGAAGCAAGTTAACTCTGGCAACCAAAATAGTCGTTCTTTGAATAGGTTCAGTCAGCAGCAGAAACGTATATACCTACACACGATAAGTCCGTTCAAACATATTTTCGCTAGGCTATTAACCGTCAATATATATAGAGCGATGTAATTCTTTGACGGTTTAATTAAATGAATTATAAAATAAATTAATATAAGAAGGCAATCTTACACTCTATAAGACTTGTGTTATGGATACTAAACGACGATATATTTTAAAGATATAAATATACTAATACATAGAAAACATCTAAGGCTCAGAAAAAATATATGTATGTACATGCTCATCACACATATAGGGTGAAATTTAATTGACAATTCAAATTTTTCCCAGGCATTAGGTATTAATAAAAGACGACATTTCTGAAAAAAAACATACGTAAAATTTTCACAATAAAATATGCTGTTCGAATAAATAATTAGTAACGTGTGGATAATTGGGAGCTGAATGACGCCCGGGGTTAGCGGTGCGGGGGGAGGGGCGCGCTCGCCTATCTGATCACGACCAAAATGGCAAATTAGTCGCACGCGCATCTCCGCATGACCGGTTGTGTACTTCTGTATTGTATCTCTCGTAAATACGCGCGATCGCGAACGTGACTTACAACAATGTTTACGACCCATGAATGAAGGAAAATTTTCAACTTTTTTTTTATTACTAGTTTTCAATGATTTCCTCCCTCGGACGTTCCGATTGTGGAATGAGCTCCCTGCCGAGGTTTTCCCGACGGACTACAGTATGGGGTTCTTCAAGAAAAGTGTGAATAAATTCTTAAAGGGTCGGCAACGCACATGTGACACCCCTAGGAATTGCAGGCGTCCATAGGCTGCGGTGACCGCTTATCATCAGGTGGGTCGTATGCGTGTTTGCCAGCGACGTGGTATAAAAAGAAATATATTTTAATATTATTGTAACAATCATTAAAAAACAGTTTTTCGACGCGTAAGTTTGTCTCGGCGTCTCAACGTAGGGGCGGGGCGAGCGTTATGCCCACGTCCTGCACAACACGCGCTACCGCAGTATCCACGAACGCTTGGTTTTTTTAGGATATCTTTCAGCTGCTCTGTCTCAATATTTTAGTACTGTAAGATGCTGAAAGAAAAAACACGTACCTTTTATTTTTCGCTAAGGCATCCACTGTCAAAATTTGAACAGTTAATAAAATTTCCCCCTGTATATTAGTCCTGACCAGCATTTGAACCCAGAACAGTCAGCTGCGTAGGCAGGAACGGTGTAGTCTAGTAGAAACTAGGCTAAACCGTCGTATCAATCGTGTCGTGTCGTGGCACAATTTAAGCGTCGGTTATTTGTCAACGGTACCCTAACACATAAGCGATTTTTGACATTGTTGTTAACTTCTCGCAATCATTACTCAAAGAGATCGTCTGTCAAATTAAACCAGCTGGACAGAACTGGTTTTCCACGAGGCCCTCTCTGATTCTCTGCCCTCGTTGATAAAACTTTACCGAATACGAAGTTTCTCTTACCCCAAGTTAAGCTTCAGAGTTTTGTAAAAGTATGTCGGGCAATAATATGTACTTACTATTTGAAAATAGTACCTAACATTATTACCAGTAAAATTTGGCAAGTTAGCTACTCCGATTTATGAATAAGTTCGTTCAACTTCGTGTAGGAACTGAAAATATTGACCTCGTTCTCTTTTATTAAGATACTATTGCAAAGTTTATGGATAACATGTGCAACGAACAAAGATATCACTGTTCTCTGACATTTATCAAAGGCAGTGAAAAGCCTCGCGTCCGCCGTCTGGCGGGCATTCCATTAATACCTGAATTGCTATAGCCATCTTTATCTGTTTGGGCAGAGCATATGAGACAGCATAACAGAGTTCACATTTTCTGAAATGAATTACAGACGGTTTAAGTACACTGGACTGCGGCCAACAAAGGAAGTGGCGAAGCGAGTTCGTACAATGAAATTATGGGCAACGTCTTTTGCCTCTGTAAAGCTGTTACCAAGCTAGTGGTAAATTTGAAACTCGTATATTTCGCATACCGATTTGATGTCATTAGAGTCTAAAATTTAAAGGAACACGCGGCCCGGTTGCGTACTTGTTCAATCTTTAATGTTCAATCTTTTATGTTGTTGCCGAACTAATCTGTACTGTCACATTTCTTATACATCGCCTGTCTTTCTACTTGTACTTATGTGTTGTATTTTTTCGTAAGTATGTAACGTCCTCAATGGTTGTCTGGAATAGATTGCTGTTAAGCGATATGACCGCCTGTGGTTTTTCCTGTCTTTCTGTATCATTGTTCATAGTTTGTATATGATGATTTATTATCAATAAAGAGTATTTTGTGTGTGCAATAAAGAGTATTTTTAACGGACTTCGAGAATTCATAATTTTAAAGAAAAAAAAACCGACTTCTATGGGGGAGGCCGGTGAAAGATTATTATACTTAGATGGTGCACTCTTAGATTCCATACAATGAAATAAAAATGGCTATAAGTGTGTTTATAATGGTAAAAGACTAAGTACCTTCAATTCCTCATGGAATCCGCCATCAGAACTCAAGCTTGACAAAAATGTGTCTAGGTTTTCAAGAAGCTTGCTTGACAAACATAATGAAGAGAACAAATCGTCGTTGAAGAGTTCCATTCTGATTATCATCAGCAGTTCCACTTTATCAAATGTCACTTTTTTGAATGAAAATGCTTGATAAGTTCATGAAAACTACTAAAATCACTATATGTGTGCCTTTACATTTGAGGAGTTCCCTCGATCCCTCATGGATCCCATCATCAGAACTCGAGCTTTACAAAGGATTGTCTTGAAAATCTGACTTGCTTAACAAACACAGCAAAGAGGATAATTCGCCAAACGTGAACTATGCGTCGTTGAAGAGATCCGTTCTGATCATCATCAGCAGTTCCACTTTATCAAATGTCACTTTTTTGAATGAAAATGCTTCATAAGTTCATGAAAACTACTAAAATCACTATATGTGTGCCTTTCACATTTGAGGAGTTCCCTCGATTCCTCATGGATCTCATCATCAGAACTCGAGCATGACAAAAATTAATAGTGAAAATAGAACTTGCTTAACCAACACAGCTAGGATGGCAAATCACCAAACGTGAACTTTTCGTCGTTGAAGAGTTCTGTTCTGATCATCATCAGCAGTTTCACTTCATCAAATGTCACATTTTTGTATGAAAATGCTTGATTTATTGATAAAAACACAAAAATCGCTTTGTTTGCCTTTAAGATTTAAGGAGTTCCCTCGATTCCTCATGGATCCCATCATTAGAACCGCGTTTTGACAAAAACGGGACCAACTTGGATATATATACTTACAATCAAAAAAAGAATTTTCAAAATCGGTCAGAAATGACGGAGTTCTGGAGTAACAAACTTTAAAAATAAACATACAACCGAATTGATAACCTCCTCTTTTGAAATCTTGAAGTCGGCTAAAAAGAGGAGCCTATCAATTCGGTTGTATGTTTTTTTTGTTACTCCAGAACTCCGTCATTTCTGAACCGATTTTGAAATATATTTTTTTTGATACAAATACTATTGTTTGTTCAGAAAAACATGTGAAATAACAAAAAAGAAATTAATCTAACTTAAAAATAATTATACTAACCTACAAAAAATCTAAATTTGGCCCCTTAGGCAGGGTGCCCATCATGCAGGCAGCATTCCCGCGCTGAATTGCAATAGCGATTCTTTGTGCACGAGGATCGCCTGTTGTCTCACGTGTTGCAAACGTTTGCTGAGCATCCTGTGAAGTCCACGCGCGCCTTTGCCCCACGCGCCGAGAGTCTCGACACCGAATGCAGAGAACTCGTATTGGGTGCCGAGACACTCGTATTTGGTGGCCTTAAGCCGTTCCCGAGCGCCTGCCGCGGCCCCGACACGCCTGCTGGTCGATGGGAGGTAGGATGCAGACAAAGTGTCGGCACATGTGGCGTCCTACACTTTTTTTGATTGTAAGTATATATATCCAAGTTGGTCCCGTTTTTGTCAAAACGCAGTTCTGATGGTGGAATCCATGAGGAATCGAGGGAACTCCTCAAATCTTAAAGGCAAACAGTCTTTACTCGGAAGTCGAACAGTGTCTAATTGGAAGTCAATCAGTGTTTTATCGGAACCGGGACAGTATCTAATTGGAAGTCGAACGGTGTTTTATCGGTAGTCAAACATTGTCTAATCGGAAGTAAAACAGTGTCTAATCGGAAGTCAAACAATGTCTAATCGGAAGTCGAACAGTGTCTAATCGGAAGTCAAACAATGTCTAATCGGAAGTCGAACAGTGTCTAATTAGAAGTCAAACGGTATCTAATCGGTAGGCGCCTGCGTTCTGACTTCACCAAACCCTCTGAACCAAAAGCGATTTAGTTAAGTAAAGACATTTAAAGTCTTAAATGCAATTTTCTAATGGAAAGTGCGGACTGAAACGGAATAATAAACTTAATTGAGAAGTTTACCACTTCTATACAGGTTGGGACATAAGTACTATACGCTGATTAAAATAGTGAAAAGTTGGTATTTGTTCTATCTGTTTTAGTGACTTAATTATGGCGGCATCTTTTGGTGCTTAACTAAACCAACTGATTTATTGCGTTCTTCCCTCCGTTTGCCTTATTTATGAAAGAAAACACTTTTACAAACCCTAACAGCGAGCGGCAACGAAATTAACTGCAAGCACAGCATATCTCTTAATATATAAGGGTTTCACATTTTCCCTTTAATATAGTTATATTATTATTCGTCATTAAGTACAAAACGATATTTTTTTTGCTACAATGGCCAGCTGAAAAAAATGGTACTTTTGAACCTTATTATTCAAATTAAGTTCATAAATAACGATACATTTAACTCCTCGACGATGCTTATCAAATATATGTTACACTGTTGCCCCGATATTGGTCGCAGCGTTTGTTATATAGCCTAAAGTCTTCCTCGATAAATGGACTACCCAACACAAGAAGAATTTTTCAAGAGATTAGCACGATCAAACCAACAAACAAACAAACTCTTCTCATCTTTATAATATTACTAGCTGTTGCCCGCGACTTTGTCCGCGTCTTCGCTCCTATTGGTCGTAGAGTGATTTGATACTGCCTAAAGTCTTCCTCGATAAATGGACTATCCAACATAAAAATAAATTTTCAAAAACTAGTAGTTCCTGAGATTAGCGCGGTCAAACAAATAAACAAACAAACAAACTCTTCGGCTTTATAATATTAGTATAGATTAGCTGTTTCTCGCGCCTTCGCTCCTATTGGTCGCAGCGTGATGTTATATAGCCTAAAGCCTTCCTCGATATATAGACTATCCAACACAAAAATAATTTTTCAATTCGAACCAGTAGTTCCTGAGATTAGCGCGTTTAAACAAACAAACTCTTCATCTTTATAATATTAGTATATATATATATATATATATAGTATATAGTATAGCTAAGTGCCTAAGTGGTAGGTAAGGGTTAAATTGCGGAAAGATATTTCGAAGATATTCAAGAATTCATTTTGGTTAATTAACACCCCTACTGCCCTAGTATAGTATAAAACATCCTTAACAATTAAATAATGTTGACGTGCGTGTCATTTTTGCTCAACTCCACGTTAACTCTTCTTTTAAGACCGCTCTTCATTCACCCTTGGTGATATAATTAATTATTTTGTTTGAAAAAAATAATTTTTTTTTCTTGAATTTTGAAAAACTAAATATGCTACGTCGTCGTTTCTATGGCTATACACGGCTATATGGTTGAAGGAACGGAACTCAATAGAAACACTATATATATATATCTAGTCTGGCGAAATTTATTGTGTACGGTCTACTATCTAACTTTAATTTCGGTGATTAAATAAATAAGTTAAATAAAAAAAGAAAAACAGACTGACCGACGGAAGGAGGGACAACAAAGTAATCCTCCTATAAGGGTTCCGTTTTTTCCTTTCGAGGTACGGGACCCTAAACTTAGAATAATATAAATAAATACCACAACTGGCGTTTTTAGGGTTCGGTATCCAAAGTGTAAAAAAGGGACCCTATTACTAAGACTCTGCTGTCCGTCCGTCTGTCCGTCTGTCACCAGGCTACAGCCTAACCGTGATAGTTAGACAGTTGAAATTTTGGCATATAATGTATTTCTGTTGCCGCTATAACAACAAATAGTCAAATTCTAAATAAAAAACCGCCCAAGTGGGATTCGGACTCGCGCACCGAGGGCAACTGAAAATTTACAGTTTTCGCAATTTTTCCTTTATCTGTGCTATAAGACGATGCTTCGTACCAAATTTCAAGATTCTGAGTTCACAGAAAGTACCCTGTAGGTTTTGATTTCCTTGCGAGTGTCGAACATTTGCGGCATAAACGGCTGTATATTTTGATTGCGTTGGCTTAGAAGTTTGATTTTTTCACAGCTTCAAGGTACAGTAGACCTGAGTATTTAATATAAATTCCAGTTTGATATCTCCACGCGTTCCTAAGTAAAAGGGTCTTGACAGACAGACAGACGGACGGGAAGGGTTTCGTTTTTTCCTTTCAAGGTACGGAACCGTAAAAACAGAATAAAATAAATATTTAAGGTGGTTCCCATACAACAAACGTGATTTTTTGGCGTTTTTATATATAATGGTACGGAACCCTTCGTGCGCGAGTCCCACTTGCACTTGGCCGGTTTTTTTTTCACAATTGGCCAAGAATAATAATTAATAATAATAATAATAAAAAAAGACGCCGTCAACGTCTGACGTGTTTTTTGCTAATATTTGTTAAATTGTTATAAATTATTGCTTTTTATACGTGCATTTTGACCATCTTTTAGTACGATTTTACTTACTTATGTACATAATACTGACAACAATGTCAAAAAAATGCATACGAGCCAAAAGCCCATAACAGTTTTGAAATATGATCACGAGAAGCAAAGCGCGTCAAGAAGCGTCTACACAAAGCGCACGCCCACCATCTCTGACCGCCTCGTCTGACTCCTCGCCATCGTCGTCGGGTGACGAATTTGCCACCGCACCCGACACCAGCGAGTCGAGCGACGAGAGCGGACCGCCGCAGCCTCCGCCACGTCCACCTGCGCGACGCGGGCGGCCACCGCTGCCGGCACACTTGGAGCCTGCGGGACATCCTGCTCCGCCCATCACGGCTCCCGCTACCGGTGGTATAGTGCGCCCCATGCAGTGGTCGCAAACAATGAACGAGAACTGCATGCGTACCTACTATGGGGCGACAGATGGAGGAACAAATTTGTCCGCGTACCGTGTTAGGATGCTTCCTCTGTTTCAGGCGCTTGAACCAGCCATCTCCGTTTCAGCGCAACGGCTTTCGGATCAGGTGCGCGTCATCCAACGGCTCAAGCGGTTGGATGACGCGACACTTGATCGCCTCCGCATGGAGGCACTCTCTGCTCGCGCAGCCTCCGCTTCGGCCCGGAACCCACCCGCCACGCTGCCGGCTCCGGTGCCTGCACCCGATACGGCACCGGGGGTACCGCGGGTTGATTCCAGTGCCGACGAGGACTGTGCGAATCAGAGTGTGAGTACCCATGCCCATGAACTAATGAGGAGGGCTTTGGAAGAGGCGATTACGCAGTATCGCTCCACACCCAATTCTAGGCCGCGACTACCACGCTTGCCCGTGAATAGACGCAATCTAGCGTTAATGGGAGCCCTGAACGATCTCCTAGTCCCGTATTTTAGGGCTAGTGAAGATTTGATTGACACGCACTCAATTATGTACTGCGGGGCCGTCGCGGCGTGCCGTGTTGCTCGCGTCAAGTTTCCGGACGCTGACCGTGCACCTAGGACCACCGGGAGTGTCCCTACCTGGCAAGTACAAATTGAGCGGCGTGTCGATACGTATAGGACTCTCATTGCTAAGCTGATCTGCTTCAGAGGGGGCAATAACCGCCCCCGAGTAATGCGCTTCGTGAACCAGGCCTTCGCGGGGAGTGGTGTCAGGCCCCATGACTACATGGCCTGTGTCACGGAACGCATTGACTTTCTGAAGCAGAAAGTGTATGCATGGGCAAGCCGTATTCGTCGCTACAGAGAGCGTCTGGACCGAAACCAGCAGAACCTTCCTTTGGTCGCTTTTCCAAAGCGACCAAAGGAAGGTATACCGGAAGTAGGATGGAACCGACCATCGTGTGTCTGATGGACAGCGACCGGATGCTACAGCCAGGGTTAACTTTTGGCGTAGTATTTGGTCGGTGCCTGTCGAGCACACCGAGGGCGCCTGGATGGATGTTGTCAAGCGTGAGTGTGAGTCCATTGAACCCATGGGGTCTGTTACCGTCAGCCCCGAAGACGTAAGTTGTGCCATCCGTACGGCTCCAAACTGGAAAAGTCCGGGCCCGGATGGATTGCACAACTTCTGGCTAAAATGGTTTCGATGCTCACACGCGCGTTTGGCAGCACAGTTCCAGCAAGCCCTCGAGCTCGGTTCCCTGCCGCCTCCCTTAACAACTGGTGTTACCTCCTTGCTCTACAAGTCCGGTAGTACCACGGAAGCGAAGAACTACAGACGCATCACGTGCTTGCCGACGCTATGCAAGCTCCTTACATCCATTTTGAGAGCAAAAATTAACACGCACATTGTTGCCAACAACATTCTGGCCCCCGCTCAAAATGGATGTAGGGTTGGGTCACGTGGTACTAAAGAGCTCCTCCTCATAGACATGACCATTTGCCAACGAGTCCGGCGAAACAGAGGGACCCTCTCGGCCGCCTGGATTGACTATATGAATGCCTATGATTCGGTGCCTCATTCATGGCTGAGGAGGATCTTAGAACTGTATAAAGTGGATGCAGTTTTGAGATCCTTCTTAGTTGCTTGCATGGGACAGTGGACCACAGTCCTTCGTCAACCCGGGGGAGGAGAGGGCCCCTCAGGCCCGCAGGATTCCATCAGGATTGAGCGAGGTATTTTTCAGGGTGATAGTCTGAGTCCCTTGTGGTTTTGCCTAGCGCTGAATCCGCTCAGTACCCTGCTGAAGGATTCGGGACTAGGTTGCCAGCTACGGAGAGAGGGTGAGGTCATTTCTCATCTGCTCTACATGGACGACCTTAAACTATTTGCACCAAATAAACATGACCTGTTGGAGCTACTGAAAACCACAGAGGTCTTCAGTAGTGCCATCAAAATGGAATTTGGTGTCGATAAGTGTGCGGTCATGCATGTACAGCGGGGGAAAGTTGTAAATTCCACAAATTTACATATTTCTGAGACAATGGCTCTCAGATCTCTCTCCGAAGCAGAAACCTATAAGTATGTCACAGTCTTCGGGTATCGAGGGTGGGGACATCAAACGGGCGGTGAGGGAGCGCTTCTTCTGTCGCCTGATAAAAGTACTCAATAGTTTTTTGTCGGGCGGCAATAAGGTTCGCGCCTTCAACGCCTGGGTGATGCCCTTGCTCACATACTCCTTTGGCATATTAAGGTGGACTCAGACTGAGCTCGATTTCCTGGATCGAAGGGTACGTGTACTGCTCACTGCGCACCGACGACACACATGCTACACCCACGATCTTCTGTTATGAGACTGTACATCCCGCGGAAGCTTAGAGGTCGCGGCTTCTTAAATGCCAAAGACCTTCACAACCGCGAGGTGTGCAGTCTCAGGGATTACTTTCTAAACAGTAAGTGTGGGATGCATCGTGATGTAGTGGCATCAGACGCATCTTTCACCCCGCTCTCCATGGCAAACGAGAACTGGCGCAGATTTAAAGTACTAAGCATCGAGGACCGCAGGGCGGTATGGAAGAGTAAGGAGCTACATGGGCGGTTCTACAAGGCCCTTACGAGGCCCGACGTAGACCTGCTCGCATCGGTGAACTGGCTACGTTTTGGGGATCTTTTTGGGGAAACTGAAGGTTTTGTCTGTGCAATTGCGGACGAGGTTATCATGACGAACAACTACCGGAAATATATCCTGAAGGACGGTACGGTCGACATTTGTCGGGCATGCCGCCGTCCCGGAGAGTCACTCAGGCATATTATTTCTGGTTGTAGTCATCTTGCTAACGGCGAGTACTTGCACAGACATAACTTGGTAGCCAGGATTATTCACCAGCAGCTTACTCTTTTATACGGTCTTGTGGACTTCGAAGTGCCGTATTATAAGTACACACCTGCGCCAGTTCTCGAAAATGGTCGTGCAACGCTCTATTGGGATCGATCTGTCATCACGGACAGGACTATTGTAGCCAACAAGCCTGATATCGTGCTGACAGATCGATTGAAGCGCCAGGCAGTGCTCGTTGACATCACCATCCCCCATGACGAGAACCTCGTGAAAGCTGAGAAGGACAAAGTCAGCAAGTACCTAGACTTGGCACATGAGGTAACCGCCATGTGGGATGTTGATTCAACGATTATTGTCCCGATAGTCGTCTCTGTGAACGGTCTAATAGCGAAGAGTCTCGACCAACATCTCAAGAGACTCTCGTTAGATGGCTGGGTCAAGGGTCAAATACAGAAGGCAGTACTCCTGGACACGGCGCGGATAGTCCGGAGGTTCCTCTCTCTGTCGCCCTAACCACCGGTAGCTTAGGCCCGCCTCGCTGCCGGCGGCACTCTAGGTTAGGTTTTTTATAATGCTTTTATACTTTGTACGTGTATTTTTATATTTTACATTTGATTAATTTATTGTAAGAAATCTAACCTAAGAAAAAGTAATAAATATGGTGAATAATAATAATAAATCATTTATTTCAGGCAATGCCCATAAAATGTTAGTGTATGTTAGTGTAATGTGTGTGATAATTAGGTACGTGTAAGTAATTGAACTGCTTACAGACATAATATCCGCATTATATTGAGTTATTGACTTTATTTTAATTTTTTTTTTAATTATGTTAAGTAATGAGAATAATTACTAGTATTGTTATTTAAAAGTGTTTGCATACATGTAAAGCAATCGTTTTTTTAACTCCAGAGCCACGTTCTTAAATCATTGAAAAAAATTACAATTTCAGAAACTTGTATAGCTACACTGCCATAATCGTATAAAAAAAAGCTTTCTGCTGATTATAATAGATTTAGGCTGGGTTGCACCAAACCGCCTGTAATCGTAAGCTGTGATCGTTAAAATTTGAATGTATGGAAAGGTTGACAAGTTTCTATGGGATGACAGCTGCCGGCGCCATATTTAACGTTGATCAGTCTGTGATCGTAAGTCGGTGCAACCCAGCCTTAATGTTTAAATTCTGGACATAATTAGAATATCATTGTTGCTATTTGCTACTTATAAATAAATTACCTATCAGCATTCGTTTTTTTAAATAATTATACTGATTCAGAATGGCTTCCAGAAAATGATTCACATTCACACACAAGTACTATTAACGTCAGTCAAGTTTCCGCCCAAATAGTTTTAAAGTCGGATTTTAAAATGGATTTTACAAATTCACTGACTGATGCAGAATTTATTTTTCATCATTAAGCTTTTAGCAGAGATAATCTTCTCGTTTTCTCGTATTACAAATGAGAGTAGTCACAGAATAATTAATAGTACTTACGTACAGAAGGTTTACTATCGTACAAAACCGATTTTTGGCAGCTAGAAAACACCAAACCATGCTATCCCGGTCTATCGCATAGCATGTACCCTATTGTCTAGTTAGGGTTGTCTCGTTTGTGAGTCAAAGCCGGCACATATTAGCGTTTTTAGACAACTAAGTTGGGAGTTGGGAGCGGTTTTTCGGACGCGAATCAAAGGGCACGAACTTACTGTTGACACATTCGCCATCGCCCGACCCAAAATGACGTGTAGGCAAAATGTAGTGGATTGAAGTGCGAATTTTAGACATAAATGTTCTTTTTATCAACAGAAAGAGCTCATTTGGATGATGTAGCGCGCATGGCGCTATTATTTTCACGTCCTCCATATTCTTGTGCGAACGGCACTCGTACACGAATGTTTCGTCGAGTAACGAGGCGAATAGCGAACACGATAGTGTAAATCTAGTGTCATAATTTAACAAAAGACATTTGTCAGTTTCTATATAAAAGCGAGTGAGGTGTGAGGTGACAGGCGAGGAGGAGTCGGTTTGTAAATAAGAGGGCTGGTCGAGTGTTTAGCTTGAGTGAAACTATTATAGCGCATGCTTAAAGTGGCCTTCAACCCTTGGTAAACAATCTACTATTTTTGTTGTTTATAGGTATACCGGATATCGGCCTACTTATAAGCTCAGATCAATCTATGAGCCCTTAAATTGGCCGGAAATGTGAAGAGGCTGAGGCCCTGATTTTCTGTCCCTAGGCGGTTGAGTCGGAAAAATGCCGGGGGCAAGCTGAAACTTTAAAGCTCGAAACGCACATAGCGGGCGCGGCGCGCCAACTACTGCTTCATATGTTGTGACATTCACACCGCCTCCACTCTACCGCGCTACCGTATACCGCGCGATTTTTTTGTGCGATGTGCCCCGGACTGCGTTCGCTTCACCGCTATACCGCCTCCGCCCCGCAACGCGCTCTTCACGTTTCAAGCTTTTCTCTGACATGAAATTAATGCAGTAACTTTGATGACATATAATCATATGTATTATGATAATAAATTAATAATGTACTTACCGAGGGTATTTCATTGTAAAAGCATTTCTTGGCTTCTCATTGAAACACTTTTTGTGATAAATAGGTAGAATAAAATTAGCGTCAACATTTTATCACCGATCATATTATGCTAACTTATAAATATCTAGAAAAATGTACTATTGATTGTTTCAACGCTGGTTTCCGAAGAATCTTTATTACCGTAGACCACATCCATACGCTTCGTCAGGTTATAGAGTAGACTGAGGAGTTTATTAACATGCCCCATCTGTTTAGCGTTCGTGGACTACGAGAAGGCCTTCGATTCGATTGAAACCTGGGCTGTCTGTACTACAACCTCCGTAGCCGTGTCAAGTGGACTACCGCTATATCGAAGTACTGGAGTGTTTGTAGGAGAACGCCACTATGTAAGTCCGACTCAAGGACCAGAACTTGAAACCTATTCCGTTGCAGCGGGGAGTCAGGTAAGGAGATATTATTTCTCCCAAACTGTTCGTCACTGCACTAGAGGATGTTATCAAGACTCTGGACTGGAGATGGCTAGGCAATTGCCATCAACATTAGCGGTGAGTACATCAATCACCTTCAGTTTGCTCACGATATATATATCGTCTTGGTTGAGACCATGAACTCACTCATTATGACATAGGTATCTATTACTATTTTCAAAGTTTTTCTGTCTATATGAATGTTGTTACAGCACTCATTCTGATTCTGATTCAGCTCAGGGTGGTCTTAGAATGCGAAATATCATTGTCAGATTAACCCCGAATAGAGTCTGGCTAATGAAAGTAGAGACTAGTAAGTAGCGGTAAATTTAAAAAATCGACGTGTTGCAACACCGTGTATAGTGCGAAAAAACGATAGTGATACTTGACCTAAAAATATAATTTTCTTACCTACTAGTATAGCCACATATCTACATACAAATTTGTCGCTATAAGTTTCAAAAGTGCCAAAATTGTTGGTAAGAGCATATAATGTATGACCTAAAAACTTGATGCCGTACAAGTTGTGGTAACTGTCTGACGATAAAAAAAGACCTTTAGACAAATAATAGATTAATAACAAAAAATAATTTATTTAATATTCAGTACAAAATTTTAACATGCAATTTTAATCCGCAATGCAGGCTTCGTCAGGTGGATACAACTATACATCAGCAACAGGCGTCGTCACACACAACAATAAAGCAATCCGCAACAGGCTTCGTCAACTAACCTGAACTTACCAACTAAATAGGACCACTCCGAACCGTAGCCGGCTCAAAAGTACCCATTATCCACTCACGTGCTCTCCGCAACTAGGGTTGCGACTTGGGAAAACGTACAGTGCTCTCGCAACACTAGTTGCGAGTTGGAGTTCCAACGGTTTTTAAATTGTTGCTATGCGGAACATGTAAAGAACGCTTTTTAATTGAGTTATATAGGTAGAGTATGAATGTGGCAACATTAAAAAAAATTAAAACCGCAGTCTAAGGAACAATTTTTATAAAATATAAAAGTTGTTTTCATGACCATCGAAGTTCGGTACGTCAGCGAGAGAGCTCGCGATTAAAAAATGCTGTGAGCAATCAATTGTGCATTTTTTAATTGGTATTATATACCAAATTAATGCTGGTTTACTGCTTCATAAGACGAAGCATATATTTCGATACTAATTAAAATGGAATGTAATAAATTCTTCCAACAAAGTACGTTGAGTGATGAAAATTTTGAGAGGTTAATTTTAAATCGTACATTATTATGTGATTATGCCATATTTCTGTACTAGGCTATTAAAATCAATAAATGCGTCTATTCAAATCAACATAAATCCACTTTTAATGAACAATTAGGTATGTTCTATGCAGGATTAGGTGAATGAACTTGTGACGTCTATAAATACTATTGTACGCAACTGTGGTTGCACAAGGCACTTCCGCCGATTCGCGTCGGATCCACGTATTATGTCATAAGGCGTGGTGCACACTGGGCTATTGTCGCAGAATGGTTTAATTTAGTTTATTCATTTTTGATAGGTTCTTTTACGCATACTAAGTGGCGGCCCATTACCAATGTAACTGCTTACCTTTTATTTATGAATGTATGAAGTAGAGGTAGGGTTCACTTTTACTTGTTCAACTGATCATATAAATTTATAAAATTCACATATTCCATGTAATGGTTCAAATAAGAATGTATGGTTTTCTTTTTTCAAAAAACCAGTTCTGATTTTGGCTCGTATTTACCGTTATCTCAGTTATTTGTAGCTCGCATATAAACTATTGTATAGTCGTTTTAACTTAACACCCAAAAATTTGCAGTGAAAACCACGTACCAATAAAAAATACTTACCTCACAAAATAAGTGTATGAATTTTGTTGTTACTTGTGATGTATTTTTTTCAAATATTAATTTAATTTAATTTCTTAAATTTTCATTGTAATTTTACTCGTTAGTGGTTATGGGATGTGTCAGACAAGGATTCAATAATTATTTGTGCAATAAGAGAGCAGTCGTTTTTTTACGACGAGTAATAATTTCGAATCCCGAGGTAGCGAAGGATGCCTTAGTCGAATCACTAGGGAGCGTGGCAAGTGATTCTATGATAGATTTTATAGCGTATCAAGGGATTTGAATACACGATATGCATATAGGTAACTTTGCTCTCGTGTACCACACACATACCACATCACATAAAACTTATCACCTCAGCAATGAGAACCTGTTAGAGTTAAAAAAAACTTGTTGGGGTGCCAAATAAATATATGTCCTATGTCCAGCAGTGGACGTCCTTCGGCTGACATATGAAATTACAATATAGTCAGTTCTGGTACCGTACCTACTACTACTATACTACGCAACGCAAAAGAGGGGGGTTATAAGTTTAATGTGTATATCTCTCTATGGCATCGTAGCTTTTATTTAAACTGGTGAACTATTTGGTTGTCTTTTTTTCAGAGCAGGATTTCCAAGAGAAATTTAGTAGTATCTTATAGCCGTGGATCAATATGACTGAAGCAACTATAAATGCGTAAACACGAGGTCATTGAGATCTGATATGTCGAGCCAAAAAGTTGCAACTATTATGGTGTGTATATAAAAAATACTGCATTTTTAACTCCTCGAATTTATAATAAGTTAATAACATAACTTTTCTCTCGGGAAACGATAATATTAGTAAAACATGTTTTATCAAAATCGGTTCAGCCTTTGTTGAGATATATAACTTTGAAATGAAAATATCGGCGGTTTTCCAACTTTTCTACTTTGTCAGTTATTCTATATCACGACAGCCAATGATATTTAAAATAAAATGCCAAACGTTATTATTACTTCAAGAATATATAAGTAATTAAAGTCACCATGAGTGTACCGCTGTTAATTTCGTATTAGCATTGTATAAGTCAAAAGTTAAGGATCTGTAACTATTCGTAATTGATTTAATAAGAAATGTAAATTTCGTAATTTCAATATTGACGATCACTGCGTGAACTGTGGTTTCGTTGCGCACCAGTGTATCCCGTCCTATATCGCCGCCATGATTAAATTTTGACAGCGCAGGTCCGCCGGAGTATGTCCGTTAGTTTGAGTCCGGACCTTTGCGTGGGTTTTTGTATACTTTTGAAATGAGAACAAAAATATAAATCGAGTTGTAATCGGTCGAATATCTATTAAGTTGTGAAGTGTAACATGTGTAGTATATGTGTTAAGAGTTTTATGTGGTTTGAAGTGTATGGAATTATTTTTAATCGGGCGTCAAAAGCGGCACTCATTACGTTAGGTATGTAAGGCTATTTTTTGTTATTGATAATTTGTGACAGAAATTGTTGCGATTTTGACAAAATTGGCACTTGTTATTTAAAGATTTATAGTGTCTCTATTTACGTCTGACAATATTTTTGTACTCGTTTGCCTAAATTATTCATACAAAAATCACAAACAAACTACACTGTTTTGCGGCGAATTGAAAAACTGACAATGTAAACATTGCAAATGAAAAAGGTTTTATGCAAAATATTTCCCCGGGATCATATACTTTATTTGGTATCAATCGAAGCGTAAACTATTACAGTTTTAAATAAACATAACATTTACATATGTTATCGATTTAGATTTTAAAATAAAAATATATTTATTGCAAAAGATCTCATTCGAAACGGTATGTAAAGTTTGTGACTTTTTTAAAAAATATTTTACTATGGTGACATATGTAATTAATTATATAAACAAATTGCCTGTTCCTTTAGCTTTATAACATAAAAAGAATCATAGCATAAAGTTTAGACGAAGCCAGGCAACCGATTTATTAACAACACAAGACAATGCGCTGCTAATGCTCGGTGAATCTTGAGCACTTTAGACTACCTTTTTTTTTAACGCGAGCACTTGAGTGGTTATGCTAGCAGCATTACCCCGCTGTATAGCCAACGAAATCTGTTGAACCAGATACGATCCGGAGCGCGGATCACAGCCCCTCTCCCTAAGCCGGCGACCCGAATCCTTGATAAAGGTTTTGGCCTCCATCCCCCAAGGACCCGCAGTCTCCACCGCAATCGTCACGAAATCGTACAATGGTTCCAAGGCACTGTACTTCGAATGCTTAAGCCTAGCCGCATGCTCAGCGGCCGACCCAGCAGCCCTGACCGTATTGTTCAGGTGGGACGGTGCAAACGTACTGATGCACGTAGCGTCCCACAAGAGACACCGACTCTTCTGCCACGGAACCAGTGTTAGGCCATCTGGCCTCTTGCCATCAGTGCGGCACAACCCCGGAGGCTCAACGACACAGGGAATGTTAGCCGACACCAAAGCCCGACGAACTGCATCATTGATACTGTGATGCCTAGAAAACCGCCCCGCACACCTCTGACAGCTAAGGCCATGGTGGCCGTCCTCCTCGACCATGACCCC
Organism: Notocelia uddmanniana; assembly: GCA_905163555.1. NCBI lineage: Eukaryota > Metazoa > Arthropoda > Insecta > Lepidoptera > Tortricidae > Notocelia > Notocelia uddmanniana. Next base: position 13,685,268 of record LR991065.1, read on the forward strand.
GCAAATGCACCGATGTCGCTCACAAACTTTACACCCCAAACGCAGTGTACCTAGCTGTGGTGATGGCAAAGCCTGCAGCCACGCTCCTGATTCGGGCCTAGTCGCAGCCTTGAGACGCGCTAAGTTGGATCCCGCCGCACCGCCTAGTAAAGTTGCACAAATATTCCTGCACAAAATATCATCCCATAATCTCTGGGAAACAAGGTTATCAGGACGCTCATTACTCTGGCAAATAGTGGACCACTCTGAAAAAGCTCCCACCACAAACGGTATTTGGGGATCGCCGCCATTACAAGACAATATGCGAGCGACGAGTCCAAAAGTCCCGTGAGCTGAGGCAAGAAATGCTACCACACCAACCTCTCGACACCGACGTATACCCAGTCCGCCATGGCGAACTGGAAGAGAAGCCTGGCATCACTGTGACTCGTTAAGGTGCACATTCAAAATGGTCTCTAAAAACAATTTAAGCGTATCGTCCAACCTTGTTACATCGTCCCTAAATAGCCAGGTGGGGGATGTTCTCAAAATATACAACACGCGTGGCATGGCTAAACAGCTACGTAGTAGAGTAAGCGAGACATGTGCTGACAAATTCCTCAAATGTACTTGAGCCCCAACCAATGCCAACCTTTTCTCCTCAAGAGCAGAACTAACTCCCTCAGGGTAAATGGGAGCACCCAGCAAGCATAACGATGACTTATCAAGAAGACGCACATCCGGCAGCAACAACCTAAACGCTGACATCACGTCATCATCCATGGCATTACAACAAAACAGCTCACACTTGCTAGGGTTTACCTCCAGACTGATTGCCTTTAGACCCGGCAAAATCCGTCTCAAATTTTCTAGCACTACATGGGGCTCACCACCTAACGTTCCGTCGTCCAAATACCACACATTTAGCGGAGAATTCAGCGAAGAAATAACCTTTTGTATGGCCAAACAAAATATTAAGGGCCCCAAAGGATCGCCCTGTTGAGCTCCGACTTGTGAAGTTATTGGAATGTCGCAATAAAACAAATTGGTAGACGTGTGATAACATTGGCGCAGAAACGGGTAAAGAGATGGCACTTGGTCCAAAACTTCCTCGAGAATTGTGTCCCTCTCAACGCTATTAAACGCATTTCTAATGTCAATCTTGAGAATTACGGAACCTGTACCTTCATTCCCAAGAGCAAAAGCTCTAGTTGCGTGTATGGCCGCCTCACAACCTTGCACAGTTCCAAAACCTATCTGAACTGGCTGCAGGTAATCCGCCATTGCCTCCCTGACCATCCGGCAGCCTATCTTAGCCGTCAGGCGACGCAGTGTGCAGCCGATAGCTATCGGCCGAATTCCGCCATCCTTTTTTGAGAGCGCGCAGAGGGAAGCCCCATACAAGTAGAGACACACCAATGGATTGAGCGAACCATTCAAGAGGAAATTACAGAGCTTCGTTAAACAATCCATCAGTCGAGCACCATTGTTGCCAGCCGAAGAAGACGTCAGCTCCTTAAGATGCTGTGGCCGCAAACCATCTAAACCAGACGCGGACCCATTGTAAAAAGAGCCCAACGCCTCGCTCACCTCAACAGGTGTAACACAAATTGAATGACTGGAACCATCAGGCTCCGGGGGGAACATGAGCGGCCTAGAAGGGGGCGGATGTTTCTCTCGCAAAGATCCAATAGTCTCATCATTTCGGGGAGCTAGTGATGAGTCTGACAATAGGAGGCGAACTGCACCTCTCAAGTCACCATCATTTACCTTGCCCTCTATGTGTTTATGCAACGGCCTCGGTTTACGCGAAATGTCGTCTGGAAAGTACAAAGTAGTGCTGTCTACATTTTCCTTCACCTTGGACGTCAAGGATTTCTTTGTGTCGCTTTCGGGAACTCTCAGAGCAGTATACGAAAAAGATAACAAGGCAAACCAGTCCTCGACCTCGTTAGTCCGCACACAATTGTCTATAACGTCGCATAGTTTTCCAGCCGCAACGCTTCGTGCAAACTCTGACCTTGGTTTTAATAGATTAATTACATTCTCATCCGGAATTAATCTATGATATTACATCATAGAATAATAAACTGCAATCTGCAAATCTGCTAATTAATGGCATTAGCCATTGCATATTGTTGTGAGGTTAAAGCGGAAAGAGTACAATTTATATGAAATAAAACCCTTTTAATTTCGTCGTATTGTATATGTAAGAAGAATAATTAAAATCACTCTCCAAAATCTCAACTTCCATCGAATCTTCCGAACTTGTTGAGCTGCTACTTCCCACACTTATAATAAATTTATCTATCATGTCTTCTTTGATGTTGTCCCTGATTTTATATTGGTTTTCAACATTAATGACGTGATTGATCATTTTTTCCAGTCATCTGCTGTTATGCTTGCAAAAGAATCATGGATCAGTTTTTCTGTGTGTTGCGCGGATAACAATATGTTCTTCTTGGCAATTTTCCTCTTTGCTTCGCTCCATATTAACTCGATAGGATTGAAATCGCAGTGGTATGGAGGCAGGCGTAAAACTTCATGGCCATGTTGTTGAAGTATGTGATCGGCTTTATACACTGGCTCTGGTTTGTATTTATCAACAAGTACTAACAATTCATCTTTTTTGTGATATTCTTCATAGTGAATATTATTAGCTGTGAGCCACTCTTTGATTTCGGGTTTATTTGTTTGAGTTGTTGGGGCTTTATTCTTTATATGTAGCCAGAACCACCACACTAGTTTTGTCTAAATTTGGTATGAGTTTTTCTTCTAACCATTTATTGAAGTTGCTGGCGTTCATGTCATGGTGGTAATCAGCCAGTTTGGATTTCGTGATGTAAACTAGAAGAGCGTTTGGGACAAAATCATTTTCTTGCCCAGCGTGCACCACAATGTGTCTTTTCACAGATGAAATGCTTTCAACTGCACCACTTGTTCCCGGCCCTAGCCATTATTTTTTAGGTTTGTAGTTTTTGTGCACATAGGTTTCATATAAATACACAATTTGTTTTCCAGCTGAACGTTTCTCTGCAATCTCCCTAAGAAATCTATACCTCCATGCAGCAATATCATAGCGTGCCATTAGAACATACCATTCATTTTAGTTTTTTTGAAACTCATACCCATTTGCTATTAAAATCCGCCTTAGTGTTTCTTTGAAGCCAAAGAAATTTATGCCGGTCCGCAACTCTGCCAGGAGGCTCCGCAGTGTTGGTACTTCCTGTTTTACAGTATAAAATTCAGTAATCTTATTTTTAATAGCATCCATGTCAAAGCTATCTAAATTTGACATTGTAAGCTTATGGGGCCGCTTTTTGCCTGGAGTATTTCACACATTATTGTTGATTCCACCTTCATATTTTATTCTCTTGAGGGTAGAGACACTAAATTCTGCAAAACAAAATAAAAGTATGTGATTACATTACATGGTCTCATTTGATAGATATTAGATGATTGTTTAGACTAGCAGGCGGTGCCCCTCGCTATAAAAAACTGGAAGTCCTAGGTTTAAATCCCCATAAGGGCATTTATTTATGCAATGAGCACAAGCATTTGTTAAATGTTTTATATGTAATTACGAGTAAATATGCACTTGTGTATAACTTTGTTCAATAGTCACAGTAAATGCTTTGCTTAGATTGAGATTAAGTCGAATTGACAGAGATTGATCCCAAACATTTATTATTTAGGTATTCGTTCACGGAAATAATTACCGGTAAGAGACGACAATTCTTTAAGGTATTGGTTTTGATTTCTTATACGCAACTCTTGCTCCAGGTCTTTCAAGCTTTGAACGGCATTTTGAATTTCCTCCACGCCTTCTACAAGCTCCATATTAGCCTCTGAAAGAAAAACAATAACAATTCAGAAGTATTTTGGAAACAGTTACTTCTTTCTTAGATATGTTGCAAATAAAGTATCAAAAATTACCATTACATACTAACCTAAGAAATTCGATATCGTACGTAAGAACGCTGCTTTCGTATCCGAAGTTTCTTCCAGCTCGTCTCGTTTTTCTTTGTATTTACCAATCATGGTAAGAAGTAACTGACACTTATTACTTTTAATAATTTTGTTCATAATTAACACCAAAAACGTTAAAGAAAACCGCAATATTTTTCCCGAGTGACACGACAGTAAAGTGAAGTTTGACACAATTGACATTTAAACTGTTGTTGCCATTTAATTTTTTTTTAAATAAATCTCAGTTTCAACTTTCATTAGCCAGACTCTCACAGTAAAATACTTACCATATCTAGAATGTTTAAGTATCTGCTTATATAATTTACCTTTCCTCCTTGTTCCTTGCTTACCTGTTTGTTATAATTAATTAATTATGAAGAGCTACATATAATCTCGAGTAGCTCTATTCGAGATTTTTTCTGTAGGTAAAATATAATTACTGGCTCAGTTATTAATTCCAGTCTCATTTTTATGGCATCCATGTTAAACGAGATTTTCTTAATGATTAAAAATATGAATGAAACATTTGCTTGTGCGAATCTCGAAGATTTGACGTGACGTTCTGAATAACTGCTATATCTATCTATATCTATACATATAATAAAGCTGAAGAAGAAATTCTGTACATGGAAGATATTCGAAAAAAAGTTGTCTGGGGATACTTAGAATCGATAACAGAACACGGTCCAACAGTTTTTAGAATTTTTGTCTGTTTATCTGTGACGGACGATGAGGCATAGTGGACTCATTGTCTGATATAGTGAGCTAAGAAGGTAGGTGCGGGCAAGATGAAATTTTCAAGATACAATCAACTGAGTTTATTTCTTTACTTATAAGAATTACAAGGTACGAAACGTAATACTGTTCCTGGCCTGAATCTTCCGTACGTCAGGTGATCTAAGCCAATGATGACCGCTCCGGCTAGGTGATACTGGTTTTATGTATCCCCACCACCGTACACGAACGTCAGGCCAGACTCAGTAGAAGCGCGCCAACACTGCGCTTGCGTTTCGATGTAAATGGATGTCCCGTACTAATGACTTCCCGACACGGCTATCCTGCGGGACACACGTCCCTGTGTGTTAACCTGTAACAAAATGTCACGCACAGTATCACATAGTTCGGTCACTCCTGACCCACCACATGGGGTCTCATAAATCAAACTTCATAAAAACTGATCTTCATTTAGTGTAATCCATAGGTACATGAATCAACAAGATCCACCAAAATTAACATTCAATAATACTAGGCCACTGTACAATATGACGTACTAAATATTTGATTCCCAAAATAATTGTTTTAATCTAAGATTATAATCATACAATAATATTCAGACATCAGAGCTTTACTGATTACTAAATTACATCTTTAAATGCGGATTACAAATTGTATTAGACTCACAGCGATTAAGTTCTACATGTGATCTGGCTACACATAGTCAGGCAACTAACAGTCGCACTCACTTTATGCGCGTCCCCTAGGGACCGCCGAGTCTTTCCCCAGACTCCACGGTTTCCCACGAAACCCGACCTCCGCCAGAGTTGATAGCCTACCGCGTACTCACGGACTACAATAAGTATAAACAAATTATTCTAAGGCGAGAACGAATTATACGCGGACGAAGTCGCGGGCAAAAGCTAGTGATAAATAAATCCCATCAAAAACATAAATGTGAAAATGGGAGCTAAGTTCAATATTAAGAATATGCCATGCTTAGTTGTCATCTTCACCGACAAAAGAATTGAGTTCTAAACGGGTGCCAAGTTCAGTAGATTCTCTTAAATGTTGCCAAGTCCGGCACTACATTGTTTACATTAAAACTAATTTACTGCGGCTTAATGCATTTTGAGCCTTACCTTGGCATTTTTCTATGCAGTAAGTATGTTATAATACCATAAAAGCAGTTGGATATTTAAGAACACTGTTAAAGTTAAAGTTCAAAATGCATTAAGCCACAGTAAATTAGTTTAACTGTAAACAATGTAGTGCCGGACTTGGCACCATTTCAGAGAATCTGCGGAACTTGGCACCCAATTAGATCTCAATTCTTTTGTCGGTGAAGATGACAACCAAACATGGCATTCACAGGTGGATGGGGGCAAGCTTGTTTATATGTTGTGTCTATATCCTGAAGACGGTCTCTCTGTTCGTGGAGTTTGGCCAGTGCCATGGCGCAACGTCGATGGCACGAAACCATGATATGCTGCCATGACAACATCAACACTTGCCTGTTTCGCAAGTTTGCATAGGCAAACTGATTTAGTTTTCTACAAGTAGCTTCAGTGTGAGGTTTCCATGTCAGCCCACTATCTATATGAAGCCTGAAAAACTTGGTATCATTGACCACTTCTATTGGAGTTACTTGGAAATCGCCAGAAATGGGAGTAGTTAGTGGCATATACCGTTACGTTATATGGCCAAAATGTACTTAAACGTCACATAAAAGTGACGGTATAAGCCACCGTGCTAGCTAGGCTGTTATGAAACTGTGAGTTTCTTCCTGCTAATAAGAGTATGATTAAAATAGTTAAAAGGCGTGTGCCAAGGAAAGGGAGTAAAACCGCAACATTAATTACGTGTAACATTTATTACCTTATATTAATTTAAAATTCGCGTTTCATAAATTACACCACTACTTATGATAGGTATGTTTTTTTAAATACCACGTCGGTGGCAAACAAGCATACGGCCCGCCTAATGGTAAGTGGTCACCGCAGCCTATGGACGCCTGCAACTCCTAGTCATATGCGCATTGCCACCTAGTATGCCACATGCACGTTGCCAACCCTTTAATAATGTATACACTCCTTTCTTGAAGAACCCCATACTGTAGTCCCTCGGGAAAACTTCAGCAGGGAGCTCAGTCCACAATAAAAGCGTCCGAGGGAGGAAATTCCTCTGAGACCGTACCGTACGCGACCATTTAGGTTCTAAAGTTGAGAATGAATGCCCTGCCGACGGCTAGCGGTGCGATGGTAGAAAGCGGCCGTAGGCATCATGTCGAAGTTCTTCGGAGCACAGCCCATTATATAGATAGATAGATAGGGTAGACCGGGGGCAATAGTACCAGTTTCTAAATAATGACCTATAACTCAGAATCTAAGGCCACCACGTAAAAACCGCTTAGGATATAACATTCTAGTCTATTTGGCTATCAGAATCTTGAAAATAATTTTCATTTTATCGCATGAGAATGGTGCAAATTGAGTTTTTGTTGATGAAGTCCTTGTGTTACAATTGACCCCTAGTACGGGTCAATTGTACCAGAAAAACAAAGGTAAATAAAAGCCAAAATAATGCACTAATCAATCAGTATTTATTGTTAAATTCTTAAGACGAATCAGTCTGTTACGTTACATCAGTCTTAATTATAGAGACTCGTATTTAGACTAGACAAAGCTAGCATTTCAGTTCAACTAAACGTATTATAATATTCTCCAAGTTTTTTGTCGACTTATTATTAAAAAACACTTAAGGGTGCTCATAGCACACCTTTCCAGTAATAAAAACATCTCAATATAACAAAAATATCGAATTATTTAACAATTACTAGTCCCATACAGTTACAATTGACCCCTGGTACAATCAACCCCATCCTGCACAACAAGTTTTTTTTAAATAATACAGTACCTAGTATTATCAGATTCAGTAGAAATAGATAACATTGCGGGTATTATAATATTTATAATTTATATAGATCCCGAAGTATCGAAATGAATCCTCGGGATGAATCAAAGGTATAAATTAAAATACCCAAGACGTAACTTGTTACAAAAATATTTTATACTTATCACGTGGTTCAAATTCCATACAAAATGTCTTTTGACATTCGCAGGCTAACGACGTGATATTTTAAGAAACTTATATAACAATCAAATAAGCTTTCCATTTGCGCGAAATTCCCCCTTTCCTAGAATAATCTTGTATAAACTAAAATAATTTGAGAAAGTACCTCTAGATTGTCTATAATTTGAGAAACTAAAATTGAATTTTTTCTAGTTTATAAAAATTTATTCTAGGAAAGGGAGAATTTCGCGCAAATGGAAAGCAAATTTATAAAAGTTTGTTACATAAGTTTCCTAGAATATCACGGCGTTAGCCTGCGAATGTCAAAAGACGTTTTGTATGGAAATCGAACCACCTTAAATCGAAGAGATCAATCATTATTCGTTATTAGTAAAATATAATCATCACATTTTATGTAGGAACCTCCCAGACTTGGTGAAGTAGTCGTTGTTAAAAAAATATAATGTATTCTAAAAAAAAATAGAGGTAGAATCGAGAGTGACTTAATAATTTCCTAAGAAATTGCAACTACTCACAATTATGGCAAGTGTATCTCAATTCTTGTTCTGTACAATCCTCGTGAGCCCATAATTTACATTTTTCGCACCGAATCCAGGTTTCATGGGCTTTACTTTTACTGTAAGGCTCTGCACAAACAAGGCAATACCAGTCTTGTTCTACTACCATATCAGTGGTTTTGTTGGTATTATCGTTCTTTTTTGTTTTCTTGCCTTTTCCCTTTCCTTTGTCCTTTTTATTTTTTTCTTCGTTTGATTTCAAGGTCTTAATATTTTTGTTCACATTCTTAACCCTTTTTTTTCTTTCACGTTCTTTGGCTTCTTCTTCAATGACAGCCTTTTCAGGAGTATCAGTATATATGGTTGACTTCCTCGTTTTTCTTCCGCGGTTACTTGTCTTGCGAGGAGGTGCCTTTGGCAGCGGGCGAACTTGTTCAGGGCTGAAATGTTTAGAAGATGTTGAAGGTTCGTCCAAACATTCTATAGAATCTACAACTGGGTGAGTCTTGAGCAACGGGCACACTTGGTCAGGGCTTAAGTGTTTAGAAGATGTTGAAGGTGCGTCTAAACACTCCAAAGGATCTAAAACTGGTTGAGTTAGGACTTCCTCTTCGATTTCTTGTGGATCCAGTTGATAAAGCAAGGAATGTTCTCCGGAAACAAGTTCAGCACTAGGATCCTCTTGACGCAGCCCGACTTCTGGAGTAAATGCTGGATTGGCGGAAGGGGTATTGGTGACTAGTCGCGGTGTAATTTCCGGTGAATATTCTCTTATTTGGTCCCTTCCTGGAGTAATGCGTGCAGTGATCGCTGGATCTTGAAGGGCGTTGGTCACGTCAGGTGCAGGCCGATCAGTAACGAATGACGGCCCAAAGTCATTGTCATCAAATATGTTTCTGTTGTAAGGAAAAATTCCAGATATTCTGAAACCTGCCTGTATGTTCCGTGGTGTGAATGCTAGCGGAAAAGCAGATGCCACTATCTCTGGTATGTTGTAGATTGTCATTGTCTGACCAGGATGGGACCGCATCCACGCGTCGCACTCAGTATTAACGTATTTTTTAAGAGGCCCATAAACAGATCGGTCAAGGGGCTGGAGTTTATGGGAACAGTGTGGCGGAAACGAGAGTACTACTATGCCATGGTTTTTACAGTAATCTAAAGCTTTTATGGATATATGGGACGCGTGGTTGTCCAGTAGCAACAAAACTTTGCTGTCACGAGTAGATTTTGTATGGTGTTGGAAATGCTGAAGGAATATTAGGAATTGGGCTTCTTCCATCCATCCAGAAGCATTGCCAGCTCCTACAGAGCCGGGTGGTCCGTCCCTCACGAAGTGGTCTTGATATCTCAGGCGCGGAAATATAAACATTGGTGGCAAAGCATTCCCAAGCGCGTTTACAGATGCCGCAACTGTAACCAGGGTACCGCGTTCTGCAGACGTTAATGCGCCAACCTGTCGTGTTCCCTTTCTAGTCACAACGCGATCGGGTTTCTGAACCGTTGTGATCCCGGTCTCGTCCATGTTATAAATGTTTTGTGGCTCAAAACTGTCCCTATTCATAATCTTTTCTAAATTGTCAAAAAATAAATTGACATTCGTTAAGTTAAAACTCGTGGCTCGAGTCAGACTTGTAGCTTGAGCACAACGAATCGCTAGCTCCGAATTTCGGTGTAGAAATGCCGAAAACCAATCTGCTCCTGCCATCTTTTGGCGTTCCCACGAATCGGGCATCTTTAATTCATAGTTAATTGCAAGGTCATACGCCAATCTTTTAACCTCTTTAGGAGTAAGGCCGTAATAAATGTCAGCCGACTTTATAAGATATTTGACCATGGCCTTCTCCTGTTCCTCTGAAAAAACTTTTGTGGCTGGTCTGTAGCCCATTGTAGCTTCATTTAGAGGGTCTTTTCTTTTTTTTTGGTACCTTAGCAGCGATACATGGCACAAATCAAACATTTTGGCTGCAGCTCTTACTGATCGCCCTTTTAAAATTTCCTCATAAGCTTGTTCATACAATAGGAGATCCTTCGTACCTCGATCTGTCTTTCTTGGTTTATTTCGCGGCATCTACATAGGTAAGATAAAACAGAATAAGTTATAGGTATTGAAATAAACAGGGTATATAGGTAGTTTGGCAGATATAATTATCAAACACAAATGGAACTAGTCCTACAGTAACCGCTGGCTCATGGACCAGAGCGGTGCGATGAGCGCGGCGGCGTCTAAGGCGAATTGCATACGTGTGAGGTGTGGCTAAAACGCCACAACATGGTTGTCTCGTTCCCACTCATAGGAATTCGCTCGCGACACCGCTCAAATCCGTGGCCGAGTGTTAAGCTCAATAGGACTTGTTTTATCGTCGCTTGATTAAGATACAACGCTCCACCGACATACAAGGGCAAATAAATAATAATGTGCTCATTAAGCCCTTTAATTTGATATTGTTACACATAAACAAAAAAAAGACTGAAGAACTGTGACATCCGCCATATTGATTGTTTTAAAAAGCCAGTTGGCCAACGTTAATCCGAATGAAATAAGAATTCTATACTCTATCTGGTCAGGTATTTAACTAAAAGTAAACAAACCAAACCACGTGACTCTGCCCACGTGAAGCCAAACTAGTCATACGTATCACGCAGCCAATGAAGTAATACCACAGTACCATACGATTGGCTGATTAGCGGAGTCACGTGATTTGGTTTGTTTACATTTAGTTAAATACCTATCCAGATAGAGTATAACGATATCTCATACGTTAAAATCTGGTAAGGGTTCTAAAAGTGATGGTGGAACAAAGAAACTCACATACATGCATACGTATATGAACCTTGAAAACATTATACTCATTTTTTAGCAGTTGTGTAAATAATCTGGGTCAATTGTAGCACGGGGTTAATTGTAACGTTACAATGGACCCCGAGCGTTGTGGTACAATTGTGCTTTTTTACTCGCACTCGCTAAACATCACAAATCTCGATTTCTATACCTAACTGACCCCCACACTGTGACACATTACAAACTTTAATAACTAGAGAACCACACTCCAGTAAAACTTTCACACTACGACTATTTCATTATAAACACGAGTAGAAAACGTAAATTGTAAATACTTACCTTGGTCAGTCAAAAATACAAATCGTCTTCTAGCGCGTGCGTCTCGCGCGGCAGCGAGTGGCCGACTAGTGAGCAGGTTGAGACACGCTCAAGGCACACTCGTGTATACACACACATACATATTTCGATGTAGTTGCAGAGTTATAGGCGATGGTACTATTGACCCGTGGTACTATTGCCCCCGGTCTACCCTATTTTTATTTCTTACAAAAATATATTACATTTGTAAAATAAAATTAATTCAGTAAAAGATCGTCATTAAGTAGTTGCTAGAGCTAATAAAGGACCGTCATCTGTCTCTAACTATCAGTATGACTAATCCTCAAATCAGATTCGCAGATCGGAGTCGCGTTCATAGCCTACGATGACTACTCCCCATTAGGCAAGCCGTATGCCTATTTGCCACCGTAGTAGTTTATACGTAAAAATGTATTGCGTACGAGGCGTTCCGATATTAGTAAGCTGTCAGTTTGAATTGTCATTAGAGTTGTTAAAGAGTGGACTGTATTAATTGATATTCTAACGAGGGTGGATTTTTATGACAATAGGATACTAGAACGAAATGCTATTCAGTGCCTTGATTGACGGAGGTAGACACTCACCTTGGGTTTGGAAGGTGCGATGCTTCGTCGAGCAGACTGAAGGCCCACCTTATCTCAGAGAGCGAGCACCCGACTTACCTCGCGAGACCTAGGTTACCTGCAGTCTGAAATGCACCACGTAGAGCGTCTAACTCCCCTTCTTCAAGGCACCTTGTAGACCGATTTATTAAATAACGAAAATGTAGGCTGCGCTGTGGGCGCGCTTCCCGAAATCAAAATTATTTGCACGCTCACGTCGCTCCAGCGATAGCGAACCGACAGACGTGAAACGAACGACTATACTTCTTTTTTTTTTAAAAAGGTTTACAGTTGCACTGACAGTTGTCAGTGTTGCTGTTTCAAAATAATATAGTTTGAGCGGGGACTTAACAAGAGTCAATACCGTTTTTTACTTGGCGCGCCTGCATTTTTCGCGACTTCCTGACTTGGCAAACAGGATCGATATTCGATATGTGGTATTTTGTTCTTTGACATGAGCTTACTGATATCGCTGAAATTTCTTCATTAGACAAGATATTTTCAGTACCTACGTACGTATTATACGTTTGCTACGTACGTACGTATTATACGTTTGCGTAGCATTAATATCATACGCAGCAATGGGGCAGTACTGTATTCCGCTAGGACGCATTTATTTAAATGCAGGAGCGCAATAGAAGGCATTACTGACTCTTACTGTGCCCCTGGATCTTTTGTCGGCCTGTTAAGCCTAGTTGGTAGTGCGCTGTGGTAAGCAGAAACATTTGTTTCTGAGACTTGCACGTTTTCTATGCCTTTAAGTATATATATATTAAATACAGGGTTTACGGTAAATGGATGGGCATACGTATATAGCGGATAGATGAAGTCATCTACTACGTTCCAAAAAATTGACTTGCGCCAGAATATTTCTTTAAAAAAAAAATATTATCTATTACTCTATTTTCAAATAGTTGAATTCATACAATTATGAATTAGTCTAGATTTCAATAAATTAAAAAAAAAACTTTAGCTCAAGTATTTTTTTTGTGGTTTACATATGTCTATCCATCTACTGAACAACCTGTATATCGTCGACTAGTACCCATAACACAAGCGTTATTGAGCTAACTAATGGGACTAGACCGATTTGTGCAAATTTCGCCTAATATTTATTTATTTCTATTTATTTACTGACTCGGCTGACAGCTAACAGTTTTCTCAATTTTGCGCTGACAAACCAGGAACAACCAGGAAGTTGCGTAAATGTGTGTTTATGACTGGCGCGCAAGCGGACCAATACAATATTCTCGCAAAAACAATATATCAACAACATAATAACATTTGTTTGTTAGGTCTGCCGATGTATTTCCATTAAGGAATCGTATGTTATTACAGATATATAACCAATCATTTTCTTTATTTAAGACTAACCTTGACGCTTCAAGTACAGTAAATTTAAAAGAGAATTAAATATTCGAATTCAATTCGATCATAAAATTAAAGATCCCGGACATCCGAGCCTTAAGCTTTACCCGGAAATTAACGGAGACTGTAGAGCTTTGTGAAATTTGATCCATTGAATAAACAACATTTCAAAATAAGGAACGTTTCATTTCATGAAAATTGATTGAACGATAAGGGTGGTTAATGTTTATAACTCATTGGAGTTCAGAAACGCACGATTAATATTAACCCCCTCATTTATATACCTTAAAGCCTTTGTTAACAGTGTTATTCCCATAAACACAAATATCAAAGTGACAGCCAGATAAAGAAAGACGAATCCAATGGTATTTCGCTAAAATTGGTTTGATGTACTCGTCATCATTATCATTGACGTTGTACATCCATAAAAGGATGATTTAAGCAGCGTCTACGTAATGGTGGCGCGGCACATACGCACATGACTCGTGAGTCCGATACGGAAACGACAGTTACGGCCGCATACTGGACACAAATAGTGTGCACGGTGATATAGGATAGATAGCGGCACGCTGGTTCTCACTTCTGGCCGGAGCGACAGAAGGTCGAACCAAACCTTTATCATGCGCGACCATGCCTTCGCCCAGGGTCCTCTTCCAACAGTCTCGGTCTTCAGACTCCTTTTCCCAGTAGATGGGATCGATCCTAATGTAATTACTCGTCCGTGAATGAATAAGGAGTTTAGTAAGTTTATAACAGAACTACAATAAAGATAATCTTTGAGGAGGAGGAGGAGGAGGAGGAGGAGGAGGAGGAAAAGGATGCATACACACACAAACATATCAGAAATAGTCAAAATGGGATTAGGAATAAACTCCATATTAATTAAAAAATAACAAAGTAATAATATTGTAGCAGAATTGTACAGCAAAATTTGCCCTTTGTACTGAGGAGATAAAAACCAAAGAAGGAAAAAAGAAAATACTAAACTGCTGTACTCTTATGACTGCTGTCAGCAATACAGTCGAGAAAAATCGAGAGATTTTCTGGCTTCACTTATTTAAGTATAATAAATGAATTTTGCTACACTTGCTGATAGATAGTAAGCTTTAAAGCTGCGTTACGCGTTTGAATTTTTACTTTATTTATTTTATTTATTAGTATTTAGGATAACAACAGTTGTAGTACGCCTTCCGGTACGTGGTCGTCACTCGAGAACCTTTCCGCCCCAACGGCCATCGGTTCTACGTGCTATGTGCCCCGCCCACTGCCACTTAAGTTTAGCGATTCGGAGGGCTATATCGGTCACTTTGGTTCTGCTGCGGACGGCCTCATTCCTGATGCGATCACGCAGAGAAACTCCAAACATAGCTCTCTCCATTGCCCTTTGGGTGACTTTGAGCCTTCTTATGAGGCCCATAGTAAGCGACCACGTTTCAGTGCCATATGTCATCACTGGCAACACACACTGGTCAAAGACTTTCGTCTTGAGACACTGTGGCATATTGGACGAAAAGATGTGCCGTAGCTACCCGAACGCTGTCCAGCCGAGTTGGATTTGACGATTAACCTATTTCTCGAAGTTGGACCTACCTAACTGTACATTCTGTCCTAGGTCGTGCGTAAAGTGTCCGATTGTTAAGGGAGTTGGTGCGACATGGACATTTGGTATATGGATGGACAGAGCTTGGTGTGTGTACACCAGAAAAAATCAGAAAACAGTGATTTTTTTATTAGTTTTATTATTATTATTTATGCTAGATACCTCAGAACTCCGTCATTTATTAACCGATATGGAAAATTCTTTTTTTGTTTTGAAACGGTATACTTCAGCGGTAGTCCCATAGTTATCAGGTAAGAATCTGATTATAGGGTCCTGGAGAAATCGAGGGAACTCTTCAAATATTTGAGGATAGCGGTTTGGGTTTTTTGTATAGTAACTCATGCATTCGCTCTTAAAAAGCACCATTAACAAAAAGACATTAACAAAAAGACGATGATTGACAAAAAGTAATGATATCCCATCAAAAACATAAATGTGCAAATGGGAACCAAGTTTAAGAATATGCAATGTTGGTTTTCGTCTTCACCGACAAAAGAATTGAAATCTAAATCTTGTGTCGGTGAAGACGGCAACCAAGCATCGCATATTCTTAATATTGAACTTGGCTCCCATTTTCACATTTATATTTTTGATGGTACAACTTACACCGTGATCTTTCCTTAAAATTGAAGTATTTATAATTATCTCTTACTTTTTAACCGACTTCAAGATTTCAAAGGAGGAGGTTATCAATTCGGTTGTATGTTTTTTTTTTTTTTTTTTTTTTTAATGTTTGTTACTCTATAACTCCGTCATTTCTTAACCGATATGGAAAATTTTTTTTTGCTTGTAAGTATATATATCCAAGTTGGTCCCGTTTTTATCAAAACGCAGTTCTGATGATGGGATCCATGAGGAATTGAGGGAACTCCTCAAATCTTTAAGGCAAACATATAGTGATTTTTGTGTTTTTATCAACAAATCGAGCATTTTCATACAAAAATGTGACATTTGATGAAGTGGAACTGCTGATGATGATCAGAACAGAACTCTTCAACGACGAAAAGTTCACGTTTGGCGATTTGTCCTCCTAGCTGCGTTTGTTAAGCAAGTTCTATTTTCACGATTAATTTTTGTCATGCTCGATTTTTGATGATGGGATCCATGAGGAATTGAGGGAACTCCTCAAATCTTAAAGGCAAACATATAGTGATTTTTGTGTTTTTATCAACAAATCGAGCATTATCATACAAAAATGTGACATTTGATGAAGTGGAACTGCTGATGATGATCAGAACAGAACTCTTCAACAACGAAAAGTTCATGTTTGGCGATTTGTCCTTCTAGCTGTGTTTGTTAAGCAAGTTCTATTTTCACGATTGATTTTTGTCATGCTCGAGTTCTGATGATGGGATCCATTAGGAATCGAGGGAACTCCTCAAATGTGAAAGGCACACAAATAGTGATTTTAGTATTTTCATGAACTAATCAAGCATTTTCATACATAAAAGTGACATTTGATGAAGTGGAACTGCTGATGATGATCAGAACGGAACTCTTCAACGACGCGTAGTTCACGTTTGGCGATTTGTTCTCTTCGTTTTGTTTGTAAAGTAAGCAAGGTTTTTCCATGATTCCATGTGGAATTGAGGGTACTTAGTCTTCTACCATTATAAACATACATTATAGCCTTTTTTATTTTATTGTATATCTATCTAAGAGTGCGCCATCTAAGTATAATAATCTTTTACCGGCCTCCCCCATTGAAGTCGGTTTTTTTTTCTTAAAAATTATTCTCTAAGTAGTTACCTAATGAACGGTCTGTTCATAGTGTTTATGCTTGCAATTTCTTATTAACTACCTAAATACTAGTGATATTTTCTAAAGGATTGACAAGAGACACGCTTAGAGACCTTCTAGATCTCAAACAATATTAAATTAGTTTTCTACTATAATATACATATGTTTTATGAATTTGACCCATAAATACCGTAGACATACATCTCTAAGGACACTAGAGTCTATTAATCATAATTGGACGCTCAGAGTACATCTCTGGGTTATTTTTTTCTCTAAATTTTTAATGAAAAATATATATTCTTGCAATTATTTTTCTCATTTTGATATTAAATTTAGTTAATGCGTAGTTTGGAAATTATCATTATTATAAGACATTAAATCTAATAATACTTTCTTATACGTATAAGTGACCCTTGTAACCTACTCGTTTTTGCAGAATAAATATTTGATTACGATTTTTAATAAGTGTTTAATTCGTTAACCACAAAATATATTATACTAGATTCACAAAGGTTGAGATCTCTTTTTAATATAATTATATTTATTTCTACGACGAAAAATACATACCTAAGTTTCTGCAAATGAAATGCGATCCAATTTCTACAAAATGTAAATTGCCTTTAAATATTTTTGCTTTAACATCCAAAACGTGACTTGCCTCGGCTACAGCTTTCATCTCAATCGGGAATTCAATAAATCTCCACGCACGGACAGGTATACGTTGGTTTTTCATTTCGCTTCTAAGAAGGTCTTATCTTCCCGCATTTCAAAGGTCCATGAGTACAGTCATCATTAAAAGTAGCTACGCATTTCAGAAGTTCAAAAGTCTTTATTATAAGGGAAAAAGAGCTTTTGACCCCTTTATTTGCTAAGCTACTTTTCATGCTGACTGCACTAACTATGAGTATGTACCTCTATATATTATGTACAGCTAATCTTATATCATTAGAAGAGCAATTCTTGTATATGTCGGAGAATGTATCAGTCGCCGCGCCTTGCACCTGCGGGTTGCAGTGTTGTTGCAGCTGCAAGTTGTAAGTGTTGTTGCAGCTGCACGAGCATGGCCATCGGTGGGGATGGAGCGACCGCCTTTAAATACTGGGATCCCTCAGAACATGGTGACTTAAGTTCTGATAGTCGGAATGAGCGGAGCTCCGCCGCCACTTGTGGACTTGCTGTCCGTCTCTGTGTGTGCGTGTGTTGTTTGTGTCATTATTGCTTAATAAACTACGTTATTTATTCAGATAAATGAGACCTGCGATGTCTCATTGCTCAAGCATACCCATACCATGTCCAACGGAGAAGGTCGTGACGAGGCCCTTGAGTCACACGTCAATAATCCTGCTCCGACATATATTTATTTATTTCGGGGATCTCAGAAACGGCTCAAACGATTTCGATTTAAATAAGAATTCAAGGTTTACGGACGCGAAAAATCGATGAAGAATGGAATCTGATCTGATCTAGAACCGATGGCTGTTGGTGCGGAAAAGTTCTCGAGTGGCGACCACGAGCCACGAACCCATGCAGTTTGGCGAAACTTTGAGTTAGGTAGTTTTAATTTAGGTATTTTTAAAATATGAGCAATAAATTAAAAAAGAACTAAACCCCCTCTTCGGCTATCCTACCATTGAGAATATGTAGAGTAGCTCCCAATAAAGAAGTATCCACTTCATAACGTGTCTCAGTATCGATTTGACCAAACAAGAATTAAGTTTATTCCGAGACTAATGATACAATTTTGACATTCACCCTGAGACTATAAGTCCTTATATAATTTTCGTTAAATCCGGCCTTGTTATGATTATTTTAGATTAAGTTGTTAATTCACAGCACGTAATAAAATATCACTAGAATACCCCAGTTAGCAGCGTAGACAAGTTAATCACTTGAATCCCTGTACCCTAGCGGAATAACAGGAAACAACTCAGTCGTAACCATATCTCACTACAGCAGTCTGGTTGTTAACTAAACCGAGTCAAGTTGCTCGGCAGAGTGATATATATTGCTCACGTGTTTTTATGCCAAGTAAGTGATAAAACAAAGGAAATTGCTAACACCATGTGAAGCACATTTTTCTATGTGTAATGGTGACTTTACTTGCATTAGGTTACTACATATAACAACGGTTATTTATGGGTTTTACCAAGGAAACTTTTATGAAAACAAGACAGTAATACTCTTAATATTACATTATATATAAAAAAAAATTTGGTTATGATTCCATGTTAAAATTAAAGTACACAGTCAGAAAGTAGAACGAAATTGAGTTTTAAAAAGAGTATGGCTTAGAGAGCGTTAAAAATAGGTTCCAGAGTCTCCCCTCCCCCACAAATCTGTTGTATCATATAATTGACGACGACGACTCCTGAGAATTCACAATTTGACAATTTTTTTTGAATGCTTAGTAGCAGGCGAAATTACATCGAAATTGATCACAAAAACCTTAGGCTGAGTTACCTGGGCCACAAGCGCTCCTTTAAATATTTACACAATTGACTAACCACTCAACAATTGACTAATTTCCTCTTGGCATTTAACCCCCCGCCCTTGAAACTAGTGCCATTTTAACCACCTGATTAAAAAAGAAAGTACGCGGTGTAGTTGTAATGTAGTGTAGTAGAACTGGTGGTCGTCGGTACAACAGTAACAGGATAAATTACTTCTACCAACTTAGTGTTAGCTTGTAACGCTCTATACCGTTCAACTTGTACAAGAATTGGTTGTTTATTTTGCATATAAATTACTTTCTTGGAAATTAACCTGAAGTTTAAAGTAAACTCTGAGGGAAGCTGGTAAAATTGAAGTTAAGATTGTAAATTATCTCGTAGACTTTTAGTGCCTTACTTAGGCAGCGTTTAAGGAAAAGGATGTCATGTTTACTGCGTTCATCTATTACGAAGCTGACAGTTGAGGGGACCAAAATATTACGGCATTCATTTCAATTTAGATGTTTTGGCATTGCGCCATCTCAGTTCTGTAACGCAAAGTAGATATGTAAAGTAAAATATTTATAGTTCTTGTCTATAATTCAATGGGTACATAGGCTTGATATTTATACTAGGGATGGTAAAACGCATCATCTATTGGAAAGTTTAAGGATGCGTCTAAACTAGAAGGCTGCAACGTACAGGCCAACATAGCCAACAACCGTGTCTTAACTTAGTGAATATTATGCTGCCAAATGCTTAGTTTTATTGTGTTACTAGCTTTTGCCCGCGGCTTCGCTCGCGCAGAACAATAAACTGTAGCCTATGTTATGTTGTTCTTGTTTAAAAGGACATACTAAGTTAACAATAACTAAACACAACTCACATACACACATAAATCCATTCTGGTAATTTATTCCTTTACGGGGCGAATTCCAAAATCCCGTGAAAGTAATTTGCATATCTTTAGATGAAGCGTTGTAGTAGGAAACCCGATTTTTTTGTTTAAAAATCTCACGACCTCCATACAAAATTTCAACCCCTATTTAACCCCTCAGAGAATGAATTTCCAAAAACGCTAAAAATAGTTCTCTAGCTTCTTCATGAGGAACGTGTATAATGAATATTAGACTTCTTATTCAAAGAATTACATGTTTACCATGCAAATTTTCAACCACAATTTTACGGATTGATGTAGGGAGATTTCGAAATACCATGAAAGTACTTTTCTTATCTTTAGATAAAGCGTCTTTGTACAAAATCTTACACTTTTACTATAAAAATCACACGATCTACATACAAAATTTGAACCCCAAATTTACCCCCTCAGGGGTGGAATTTCTAAAAATCCCTTCTTAAAGGTTACTTACGTCATATAAACAGCCCATTGTAAAAAATTCAGCTTTCTAGGTCAAACGATTAGGGCTGAGTAATATTCACCCCTATTTAACCCGCTTATGGGTGGATTTTTCCAAAACCCTAAAATTACTTTTCTTGTATTGTAATAAGGAGTCTATACACAAAGTTTCAAGTCTCTCACCTAAAATTTCACTCCATCCTCATACAAACTTCGCACCCCCATTTAACCCACTTAGGGGTGAGTTTCTCCATAATCCTAAAATTACTTTTCTTATATTGTTATAAGGAGTATATACACAAAGTTTCAAGTCTCTCACCTAAAATTTTACTCCATCCCCATACAAAATTTGCACCCCTATTTAACCCGCATAAGGATGTGTTTTCCAAAACCCTGAAATCACTTTTCTTGTATTGCAATAAGGAGTCTATACACAAAGTTTCAAGTCTCTCACCTAAAATTTTACTCAATCCCCATACAATCTTTGCACCCCTATTTAACCCGCATAGGGGTCGGTTTTTCCAAAACCCTGAAATTACTTTTCATGTATTGCAATAAAAAGTCTATACACAAAGTTTTAAGTCTCTCACCTAAAATTTTACTCCATCCTGGTACAAACTTCGCACCCCTATTTAACCCACTTAGGGGTGGGTTTTTCCAAAACCTTGAAATTACTTTTCTTGTATTGTAATAAGAAATCAATAATCAAAGTTTCAAGTCTCTCACATAAAATTTCAGTCCATCCTCATACAAACTTCGCACCCCCATTTAACCCACTTAGGGGTGAGTTTCTCCATAATCCTAAAATTACTTTTCTTGTAGTGTAATAAGGAGTCTAAACACAAAGTTTCAAGCCTCTCACTTAAAATTTTACTCCATCCCCATACAAATTTTGCACCCCTATTTAACCCACTTAGGGATGGGTTTCTCCAAAATCCAAAATTTTACATTTCTTGTATTGTGATAAGGAGGCTATACACAAAGTCTCAATTTTCTCACTTGCAATTTTACTCCATCCCCATACAAACTTTGCATCCCTATTTATCCCATTTAGGGCGTGGATTTTTTAAAACCCCTTAAATTACTTTTCTTGTATTGTAATAAGGAGTCCGTACACAAAATCTCTCCTCTACAATTTTACTCCATCCCCATACAAACCTACAACCCAATTTTTTCCCCCTTGAGGGAGGAATTTTAAAAAATCCCTTCTTAGTGGGTACAATCGTGAAAAAATCAGCCTTCTAGGTTCAACGGTTTGGGCTGGGCGTTGATTTAAATGAGTCAGTCAGGACTTTGACGTTTATATATATACTAGCATTTGCCCGCGGCTTCGCCCGCGTACTAAGCAAAATTTTTAACCGTCTACAAAAAACAGGTTTGTATGTTTGTCCACGATTATCTCGCGTTTGGCTGAACCGATTTAGATGCGATCTCCAGAAAAGTAGTTGTTACATTCTGGGGGTTTCGGTATACGAAGTTTGGTATTGTGATTCAGTAACAGATGAACAGATGAAAAGTCAGTATACATTCTGAGAACCGGCCAACTGTTGAATTTCATTTGATTTTGGCAAAAATAAGGATCGAAAAGTATTATCATACATTTCCGAGAGGCCGAAGGGGAAAGGGCCGATGAAATAAAAGCATGTCTTAAATGGCCCTTAGTAAAAGTACTGTGTACTACAGTAACACCAATAGGTCTGTAAACGACCAAGCAGCGCGCAGCGGTCATAAACTCTGGTCCTTTGAAGTACAGTATTCAATAATGGCTGCAATCGTTAAGCCAAGTTAGAGGCCTTCGAGCGGCTTGCGAACTTCTAACAGTCAAGTTGCCCACTCACTTGACAAAGGGGGTTGAAGTTGCACCACGTCCGTAGGGAGTACCCACCGTTGCCCTACACGTGACCCCTGGGTGGTGCTAAAAGTGCAACAAAAACTGGCAACCGTACTTGTCTTCTCGAAAATCTCACGGTACGTAAAAATCTAAAGATTGATTTTATGGAATAAAATATCGAAACCTCTATGTCGTTTTTAAAAGCAAAACCATAGATACCCCACACGCCTATATAGTAACATTAAACTTTTTTGCATACAGGCATCTATGGCGTGCCAAATTTTACCTCAGATTCGTATTAAGAGACCTCTCGGACGCTCAGATATCGATTTTGAACAAAATCGGGGCGAAAATGAAGTAAATCAATATGGCCGCCTTTTTTTTTCAAATTTTACCTCAAATTCGTATTAGGGGACCTCTCGGACGCTCGGATATCGATTTTGAAAGAAATTGGATTGAAATGAAGAAAATCAATAAGGCTGCCACTTTTTCCAAATTTTACCTCGGATTCGTATTAAGAATTCTCTCGGACGCTCAGATATAGATTTTGAACGAAATCGGGTTGGAAATGAAGAAAATCAATATGGCTGCCACTTTTTCCAAATTTTACCTAGGATTCGTATTAGGGGACCTCTCGGACGCTCGGATATCGATTTTGAACGAAATCGGTTTGAAATGAAGAAAATAAATATGGCTGCCACTTTTTCCAAATTTTACCACAGATTCGTATTAAGAATTCTCTCGGACGTTCAGATATCGATTTTGAACAAAAGCGGGACGGAAATGATAAAAATTATAATGGTCGCCACTTTTTCTAAATTTTACCTCGGATTCGTATTACGAGACCTCTCGGACGCTCAGATATCGATTTTGAACGAAATCGGGACGAAAAAAAAGAAAATCAATATGGCCGCCACTTTCACAAATTTTACCTCGGATTCGTATTAAGAGACCTCTCGGACGCTCAGATATCGATTTTGAACGAAATCGGGACGAAAAAAAAAGAATTCAATGACTGCGACTTTTTCTTTTTCCAAATTTTACCTCTAAGTCGTAGTACGGGAGCTCTCGGATGCACAGATATCGATTTTGAACGCATTCGGGACGGAAATGAAGAAAAGCAATATGGCCGCCACTTTTTCCAAATTTTACCTCGGAGTCGTATGAGGGGACCTCTCGGACGCCCAGATATCGATTTTGATCGAAATCGGGACGGAAATGAAGAAAATCAATATGGCCGTTACTTTATTCAAAGTTTAGGTACCCCGGATTCCAATTAAGAGTCCTCTCGGACGCTCAAATATCGATTTATGTCGAAATCGTATCGGACGGCACTGATTAATAAAACCACTTACAATACATTGAATCGAAAAAGGTCGTATCTTCATAGGGAACTCACGGCACTTCATGTACCTTTAGACCTTATAAGGAACTTACGTGCCAAATTTGGTATCTCTCGAACCAGCAGTTTAGGCTGTGCGTTGATATGTCACTCACTTAGTCAGTCAGTTTCTTCTTGCAATTTGGCACCTACTTTTAAGTTTTCATGCCCGCAATATTAAATTTCAAAATCAATGCCATTTTTGAAATTTACGACCCAAATAATCATAAAAATCACACCCATATTAATATTTAGACATTTCATCCCCCTCGGACCCCAACAGAGGGGATGGTATTTCACGTTCTCCACGTGGGATTTTAAAATCATTGTTGTTTTCGTAATCAGCGATCCGATAAACCATAGAAACTACACCCATATCGATTTTCAGAATTTGTCACCTGATTTCCCCCTTTTAGGGTTTGATTTCTCATAAAACCTGAAACACATGTTTACTTTTTTTCGTTAGAAATACTCCTATGAAGTTTCAAATAAAATAATCCAACTAATCTTGATTTCCCAAACAAACTTCGGACCCCCATTTCACCCCCTAAGGGGTTGAATTTTGAAAAATCCTTTTTTAATGCACCTCAAGACCTTATATGGAACCTACATACTAAATTTGGAATCTCTAGAACCAGCAGTTTGCGCTGTGTTGATATGTCAGTCACTCAGTCAGTCAGTTATTTCTTGAAATTTGGCACAAACTTTCAAAAAATTTCATGTCCACAATGTTAAATTTCAAAACTGATGCCATTTTCGTAATTAACGTCCCAAAAAACCATAAACACGACACCCATATTAATATTTAGACATTTCATCCCCCTCGCACCCCAACAGGGTGGGTGGTATTTGACGTCTTCCACGTGAGATTTTAAAATCATTGTTGTTTTCCTTATCAGCGATATCATAAAAACAATACCCATGTCGATTTTCAGAATTTGTCACCACCTTTCCCCCTTTTAGGGATTGATTTCTCAAAAAACCTGAAACACGTATTTACTCATTTATCGTTAGAAATACTCCTATGAAGTTTCGAATAAAATAGTCCAACTAATCTTGTTTCCCCATACAAACTTCGGACCCCCATTGCACCCCCTTAGGGGTTGAATTTTGAAAAATCCTTTCTTAGTGCACCCCTAGACCTTATAAGGAACCTACGTTCCAAATTTGGAATCTCTAGGACCAGCAGTTTGGGCTGTGCGTTGATATGTCAGTCAGTCAGCCAGTCAGTCAGTCAGTCAGTCAGTCAGTTTCTTCTTTTATATATTTAGATATATTACAAAGTTATACATGTAGTTTTTGAATCTAGATAACGGGAATTAAATTTGGGTTTAGAGTCACAGTTACTTAATGGAATAAATCATAATAGTGTTCAAAATTTGGTAGCTGGCGCGCACACTGGGCAGCGCCACGGCGCAGCGCTTGCGTTTACTTTTTTTTTCAGTTTATATCTTAAGATTTCACAAATTTTGAATGAGGATGTTTTTCCTTTGTCTTCAAGTTTGCTTACCAATTTTCATACCTGTAACTCATGGATTATAGGAGTTCCCATACAAAATTTATCCCCTTTTAACCCAACTATGCACAATTTTTATAGCCTAAAACCTGACCGGGTATTTACTCAACAGATTAGTAAAGTTTTCATCAAAATCCGTTGAGCCGTTTTCACGTGATGCGCGTTCATATAAACCGACAAACAGACAAAAATTCTAAAAACTGTTGGAACGTGTTCTGTTATGGATTCTAAGTATCCCCAGCCAACTTTTTTTCGAATATCTTCCATGTACAGACTTTCGACCCTCTTCAGCTTTATTATATGTATAGATAGATTGACAGACAAGCATAACGCCATAGCGATTTCAATTGACGTAAATGACGGGAATTCTTTGAAAGAGTATATTCTATTGGATTTTTAGGAGCTTTCAACCTGATATAATCTTGTCATAACGTGACTGTTACAATGATTGGTATGTATAGTCATTTACATTAAAACGCTAATTATAGCGTTTTAATCTTTCCCCAAACTTCTAAAAATTATTTTGTGGTTTGGTGGAAACTGTTATCAAAATAAACCCAAACATAATATTTAGTTTTATGCTTTACTTTTATGTGATTCATGATCACCAATACAATTTATTGTAGCGCCATCTAGCGTTAGTAACGAAACTAATATTGAAAACGTTGAGTGCAGGGTAGCTAACTCATACAAGATGACAACAAAGAAGTACCAAAATCTAAAAATCTAATATTTATTCTGCAAATAGGCCACAAGGGCACTTTTACATGTCAAAACGTGAATTATACAATTTAATAAACTGACAATAGTTAATAATAATGATTTCAAAACTATACTGATTAAAAAACGTATGTCATTCAATGAAAATAAACTTACAAGGTAATATTAGGGACGTATATTGAAATCGCAATGGACAGGCCATATGACACGGGATAGTAAAGAAAAATGGACCAAAATAGTTACAGACTGGCAACCACGAGACGGTAACAGAAAAAGAGGTAGACCAATTAAAAGGTGGATTAATGACATCAAGTCTATAGGGGGCGCCACCTGGACCAGGAAAGCCATATAGGTATAATAGAGAGGTATGGAAACAGCTGGGAGAGGCCTATGTGTCAGAAGACATGCTGAACACTAATCCGGACAATCCGATGTGATGGTTTTTAAGTAAATTGTTTATAAATGAGATGCAATACTGTTTTAGTTTCGCCAATAAAGGCTATTATGATTATGATTATGATATTGAATACTACCTTTGTCCGAATAAACAAAAAGATGTTTCAATATGTTTGGTGTTTTCAAAAACCATCTAGAGGTTGGTGGGTTGCATCAAACCGTATGTAATAATAATTAGATTATTTTTGTCTTAAAGGGCCTCTGCGCTGTTGGCTTCGGCCCCACGCACGCCTTCCAAAGGTCCGGGACCCCATGGTCCCGAGATATGGAAAAGACGTACAATAATAATAATCGTATGACATTTTATTTTCGAACCGTGAGATCTTAGAGAAGACAGGACGGTTGCCAGTTTGTTGCACTTTTAGCACCAACCAGGGGTTCACGTGTAGGGTAACGGTGGGTATTCCCTACGGACGTGGTGCAACTTCGACCCCCTTGTCAAGTAAGTGCGCAACTGGACTGTTAGAAGTTCTCAAACCGTCCGAAGGCCTCTCTAACTTGGTTTAACGACTGCTATCGTAGAAAGCAGATGGGATCAAAGGCTTAACGTGCCTTCCAAAGCACGGGAGCGCTCAGTTAGTAACCACTCAAACTGACCTGGGCCGTATGTAATCGTCAGCGGTATTAGTAAAAATCTGATTGCACGGAAAATTTTACAAGTTTGTATGACAAGGATGCCGGCGCCATATTTAACGTTGATCGGTCTGTAATCGTAAGTTGGTGCAATCCGCCCTTATTAGTGTGATTCGAGCGATTGATATACCTAGGCAGGTTCTTATATATACGAGTATGTCGTGATAGTGATAGTAAAATATTACATTGCGGGTTAACGTGTTATAATGAGTTCAATCGATCTGTTAAACCGTGCAATGTACTGAAACTCGCAAACGAGTCTCGTACGTGTGTAAATAAGGCGTCAGGAAGAGTTAGACATCAGCCTTTATAAGTACATCCCACTACTATTATTCTATTACTTAGTTTGTAACGCAACAAAAAAAACTGAAAAGCAAAATATTGCATTTACAATCCTAAAAATACCCTTACGATATAATCCGTAATCGTGGGTTATAAGTACGCCGTCACCAGCAGGATAAACTAATGTACATACCTAACGTTACGAGTAAAAGGAAAATTCTATTCAAAGTAACAGCATTTAAATTTTAATGTTAAAACTGCCTGGTACCGGAAACACGACCCTACTTGGGGTCGGTTTGTGTGGTTGGGAAAAGGGACAAACCCTAATTACGAGTAGCCTTAATGTGTACCATACACTTAAGTCTATCCGTTGGTTGTCTCATTCTTACAGTCAAAGATTTCTATCACATTTTTGTATTATCTTTTTGTACCTATGCTTATTGTTAGAAGGTGAAATGTTGGTGATCTGCCTGGCTGGCATTCTCACCTTAAATGCCCAATAACTTATTCACTTGGCACCGGTTAATAAACCTACTTGTTGACCGAGCGAGCGAAACGAGCGAGCCGTCTCCGTTTCAGCTTTCGACAAATATTCTTTCTTATTTCTGTCTGTCTGTCGGTCCGGATGTTCTCCTCTACAGGTCGCAATTCTCAACCGATTCTCGTGAAATTTTGTGAGCAGGTTCGATAATTATGTAGATTTTTTGTCGAGTTACTTTTTGGAAATTTCGAAATTTGAAAATATTTTTTTAAGAGGTCTACAGCTCACAGAACCACTACTTAGTTGATGTTAGTTTAGTGATTAAGGTGCTACGAGCGTAGCTTGGCCGCTACGCTCGTAGCACTACTCCATAGTCCGTAGCATTTTAATGTCCATAATATGTAGCGAAAATCACCCGTAGCGCTTTGGCGTATATCGTGATATATGTATGTCGTGAGTGCCGCTGAATAGATTACGAATACCAAATACTTAAGTTAGTAATAACACAGTATAATATTAGGTAATAATGTCGAGCGATATTCGACTTTAATCACGTAAGTTTTATTCCGTCACCATCACGAGAGTTTTCTTTTTAAAAACTCGCAAACTGTACATATCTAAATACTAATATAATCTTCGACATAAACAGTATTCGGAACAAAATACTCTTTTCATAAGATTAAGTTAAATGTGAAATGTTGCGTAACTTAATTAATAAAGGCGCCAAAAATTACGGTAGGCTTCTGTTTGATATCTAATAAAATACATACGCTTATAATGAAATGTTTCAGATACCGGGAAAAGCTATTCCTGGATGCGTGAATGTGAAAAACTTAGCTGAAAATTTTGAATTTATTATTACTAAAATTGCTTTGCTCGGAAAAGTACTTATAACATAGTTATTTCGATTAAATATAAGTATAAATTATTCTAAAAAAAAGAAACTTTTTAAAGAGTTCCGTGTTGGTTTAGGCCCATAGTCCATCTTAATTAAACACACGCCTATTTCTGAAAATATGACTTGAGTAAAAATGCAGGGAACTATTAAAGAAATATAATAACATTTTTTTTAATAGATCTAGTTTCGAGCATTTTGTGCAACCAGCCTTTCATTTTCCAAAGCGTCTTTGGTTTAGCTTATCTTCCCACAAAACTTTCCTATTTTTCACCGTTGCACAGCGCCACGTTAATTTCAAACTACGAGTAGCTGGTAAGGAAGGTAAGAAACCACTTCAAACGCGAGAACTAAACCAGAGTCTTATGTCAAATTAAACTGATTCACAAACTATTAAAATAGTATAAGGATCAATATTAACTTCAATCTCTCGCATATTCTTGACGGAAAATATCGGTCAGAAATTTCGAAGTTAACGTGAAATACTTATTAATTGCGGTAATATATTTTTTTAAACAAATCTAATTGTAATCTAATCAGTTTTTAGCGAGCTTTCAAACCATGTATATCAATAACAACAAAAAACTGTGTTGGTCTTTTATAAACGGAAAAAACTTGGGACAGAACTAATTATATTACTTACCACCTCTATCAGTTAGTTTATTGACATTCATAAGTAGGTGCACTACATGCCTATATTGAAGACATATTAAATAACTTTTAGTTTTTTTATCCCGGCGAACTTCGTTCCACCCGTCCCGTTCCGTACAAAATATATGTCTTTAATTCGTATATTTAACCGATGTTTCAATAGTTATTCTGCTATTGGAGCGGAGAGAAATCCAAAAATTCTATTAGAGAGGGCATTCAAATAGTAAGCCAAGATTAAATGTGTAAATAATATTGATTAGATATAATGCAACGGGTCACTCACGTCTTAAAGGTCGAATATCGCTCGACATGTTTCAGACCGGTTCGCGGTCCTTAATCATGAGCACCTATCGCGGCGGCGGTTTTCTTTGGCTTTATATTTAATGTCTCAAACTCACGGGAGTTTTCTATATAAAATATTGATTAGACATTTATGTCCACACACACACATACACATTTATCGTATGGCCTATGGCGTGTATATTACAAGTAGATTATGATGTTAATTTTTAGATAACATCATAATCTACTTGTGATATACACGCCAGAATGAATTAGTATAGTACTGGCCAATATGAAATAACTTTTCAGGAACATATATGAGTCTCTAGGCGACACGACATGTTCTAACAAATATAACGTCTATTAACGTTAAGTTACTCCAAATAACTGGAAGAGGGTGATTCAAGGAAATTTATCTTCGTTCGTTACTTCGCATAAAACTATTCGTATATCAAATTTTCACATTCCTTCGTAATTTATACAATAAAATATCGCGTTAGACCCATGAATATTATTCAAGTATACATTTATTTCATGACAACAGAATGGTACAAATTACCTAAACAACGAAGCTACCCGAAACTTTTGATGGGTCAGAGGGATTTAAACCACAATTCATTAATTTAAGTCAGTCGTGGGATTGGAATGTAAAAGAGTAATTAATAACCTCTTTAAAGAAGTGGCAAAGAGGCTAGTGGACACCACTGGTAACGAAAGGGCTGGCAGCTTCCTCGCACAACGCATCAGCGTTGCTATACAGCGAGGAAATGCTGCCAGCATCTTTGGCACGATGCCGCGGGGTGACCCCTTATTTTAAATTATTTATTTTGTAAGTTTTTGATAAGTATAGGTTATTTTATTATCTTTAGTCAGTAAGGAATTATATAAAAGATGCATATGAGAAATATACATTAAAACAAAAAAAAAGAAGAGTAATTACCTACTTGTAATACCGGGCCTTCATTTCACAATTACCTAACATAATCGGACTCCTGCGACCTTCACCAGGTTATTAGTCCACCTTATGGCCCCCCATATATACACCCAATTATACTATATCTTTGGTTTAAATGTGTATACGAAAGTGTTGTCTATGAAGCAAAACAATTATATGGTTTCTACAAAAAAATGTTTCAACGAATTGAGAAGCAACGCCGCCTCTTCGTATGTAACTGCTAAATCGAATTAGATAAGTATGGAGATAGTTATATATAGATTTCATCACGGAACAGGACAATAAAAATAATAGCAACTTGAATCTTCCTCATCCTCATCAGATCTTCACAAAAATTATATGGGACCAACTTGGAACGTAGGTACCTCCTATGAAACAAAAAAATATTGTTACAAATCGGTTTATAAATAACGGAGGTCTGGGGTAACAAAAATTAAATAAATACGTATATATTAACAATACAACCGAATTGAGAACCTTGGCACCTGTGGCAAATTTGTATAGGCTAAAAAACGGAGTGGTACTCGTAACCCCCATTTCCAGTGAAATGAGATTTTTTTACGATCGAGAGGCATGTCTATTGACATACCTCACCTGAACTCTGCGGTTCGTATCTGCCCGGACCCATTAATATTTTCATGAAGCAACGTGAACTACACACTAAAGTGAATTCACGTCGCTTAATCGATTTCGGAACTTACCTATATTGGAAATGGCGTAATAAATTCCAAACAAAAATCGACATACGAATTTACTGCAGGCTTCGGACTGCTCATTCGAAGTCCAAATCGCCATATGTACGAGTATTCTATGTAATGTAGATGGAGTTAAGTGGCGTTCTAAAAGTGGAACAGATTGATACCGACTGTTGAATACTAAAAAACCTCAGCTGCTTCGAGCCTGCAGCTTGCTTTCTACCTATAGGGTGTCAATCAGACTCAAAAATCAAGCTTTTCAATTAGGTTTTAATGTAATTCGCTCGCTGGTTTTGACTTGTTAGCCCGGTGTGGCTACGCAAACGATATACATATTTAAGTAAATCAAATTGAAATGCGAAATGTTTGTGTTTGATGGAACCACACTGTTACGGCATATTTTATGTTACCGGCAGAAAAATACGTTTGACACACGATAGAGGAGGGCATATCCTATCTAAATTAAAATCTGAATGTTACTATTTCACAGTAAATTGACTAAGTCAAAAGTTTCTCTTTTTACGTGTTTTTCTGGATAATGCTGAATGACGTCGCAAAAAGAAGGATATGATGTTCTCCGTTTTTATGATGTTATCTGCGTAACAAAAGAATCCTGCCACGAGTACCTTTTATGTTAGGATTTCAAAGTATAATTTTACAATGCCTTCTTTGTGCAGATAATATATTTGCGACGGCTGTTTTATGAACATTATTTAAAGCAGCGGCAGCTACTCGCTAGATTTAATTATACCTACAGAATACCAACAATTTATTAGCAAAAATGAGTAAGTATACATATAAATTAAAATTAAAATTTATAACGAATTAAAATAAAGATTCTTAAAAATAAAACGCAAGGAAGATTGTATAAGCACATAGTCACTAATGGGTATTTTGCTCATATTATTTAAGATAAGAAAAATAATAAGTAAAGTAACCGTTTCTACCTAGTACCTACACTTAAAATTTTATTTTTATACTCAGCAAATGCCGAATAGGTACGATTTTCATTTATAGATAGGAAGTGTTTTGCTAAAAGCATCATTTAAAAATAAAACTGCTGACAAACATTCGTAAAATGTATGTATTGCCCCGGGGTCGGGTATCTAGCCAACCCACCTGTGTAAATAAACTATTCCATGAGTAACTTCGAAATTGGTGCTTAGGCGAACGATTATCCAGGGACACAATGGGTGTACGTGGTCGCATGTAATACACACGTTCTTCCTGAGGCCGGTTTTTTACCTTATGCGGATTTTTATCGCGCTTTTCCGAGAGCTCACTATCGTCGCCCAAATTTTCTGGCAGTATTATTTATTTCCCCCATGAAATTGGGGAGGCCTATGGCCAGCAGTGGACGTCTTTGGGCTGATATGGTGGTGGTGGTGGGTTATTCTTTTAAATTATTGGCTTCATGCAACATAAGGCCCATATTCCATATATACCTTGCAGACTATAACATACATATCAATACAGAATATTCTTAAAAACTAAAACACATTATTTAGGCGACGTAACAGTGTGACTCCTTTGTGTCGTCATCTCCGGTGTAGGACTCTGTAAGTTACCCCGAAATCGCCGAAACACTACACCCTTCGGCCATGCTTCGGCCAGAAATCAGCACAAGCGTTAGTCACCTGCAGCGGCCGCGGCACGCGCACCACAAACAAGCTGAAGTGCACGTAGTGGCGCGAAGACAGCTGGAACACCCTCGGCGAGTAGCCGCGGTCTTCTGACGAACATACTCCACCATGTCTTTGGCCATGGCGGTATTATATTGCGACAGTAGCATTATATTGCGCGGGACCGGGATGGTAGGCATCCGTGACGCTACTCTTCCACGCAACTCGCGCCAATCAGGAAGCACATATTGAAACGTAGACGTGCTGTAAAGAGTGAATACGTACTGATAAAAGTGAGATGGTGGTCTGATCAAGGTATAACTATATATCGATAGATCGCGACCTAGTCAATGCCATACCGACTCCGCACCATCAATAAATGAAGCCTTACAGTAACAGGTGGCATCGGTAATAACAAATGCGACTCCAAAGTGGTGAATTCTGTATTCAGAACGAGCAATGCGGACAACTGTACATTTACCTGTTTCAAAAGAAACAGGTAAATGTACTTACGTACGTATGCGTCGTGAAACTGTAGGTAGTCACCGTCATACGTATAAATATACCTAGTTACGGTTTTCCATTAGCCAAATAATAATGCTTTCAGTAAATGCCGAAAGCAAGTTTAGTTTAGGAAATAATCGTAAGATAATTTAAGTCCTTATTTATTCACAGGAATTGCTAATTACATACAAGCATAATATAACGGTATAATGAACATACACGAATAAAACCTGCAATTTGATTAGATACGTGATACATTTGCTTGTATTATATCTAACAGGAAAAATGAAACGCAAAGTATTGTCTGTCTAAACTAAGCTAAGACATCACAAGTACGTCGTAAAGAGTGTGCTCAGGAGCTCCATGAGCACATATCGCCTTCCCCCTTCTTCCATCGGACATCCAGACGTACGGCTGGCTACCGTCCTACCTGCTCGAAATTCCTCTATTCGCATCATCCTTTATAATGCGCACTTCTAAGGTTTGGAATTCTCTGCCGGCGTTTGTATTTCCAAGTTCATATAACCTAGACCTTTTTAAGGCACCAGTGAATAGGCATCTTCTGGTGAGCTCGCTTCATCGTCGGCCTCATTTTTGCCCCCTGGCTAGATGCTGGCCAAGAGCAATCCCATTTATATACAAAAAAAAGTAAACCAATCCGAATGTTAATGCTTTAGATTATGTCCCGCAACTAACCCGTAACCCGGCAGTGACGATGCCTTCCATATCGCGTCCTTGGGTTGTGACTTTATTGTTACTCGGTCCTCACCTGCCAAGATCTTTGTTGGCTTGGCACTTGGCAGTTCAAAAATGACTCGTGCGCTGAGGGTTCCGTACAACGATCGTATACCCGTCCCGACCCCATTATTTCAGGAGAAATGGAACACCATGGGTACAGCAGCATCTATCGGAGCACTATACAAACTTAGTTTAGAAATGCTTTTTGATGATAAAAAATATATAATCTAGATAAGAAGAGATAATTATATTTTTCCTGTAATATTTATATTGATATTAACGTTGTGTAATTTTTTTTTTGAAAGAGTTCGATAGCTTATGAGAGCGAATTAATGGGAAGAAATAATAAAAACCAAGCATATATAAGGAGGGAACGGTATATATTTTTACATTTTCCTTCATGTATCGAAATTTATCCACCGTAGATAAAGAAAAAACTGCTTTTGAATGTGCAATTGACATAATCACTAGACTTTGAAATTTTGGGGCATTAAATCGGTAAAATTTCATAGAAATTAAAATGTGTTATTTAGTAGGTAGCGTTAGTTTTGGCTAGACTCTATCAGGAATGCTTCTTCTTCTCGTGTGATGACACAGAGTTGTACGTTACGTTGCATCTTTTAAATTGGCACTGTACCTACTTACAACAAGCCCTTTCGATGCGGCCGCTGGCGCACTGGCCGGTTATAAAGAAAAGGTATTTTTTACGCCCGTGTTTTGTTTAAATAGTAATGCAGAATTTGCTTCAGTAGCTGCCGTGTAGCTGCTGTCGCATTGAAAACTTTTATCGCATTATTTGATATGTAACTTCATGTTCCAGGAAATACTTTTCAATGTTGTTCTTAGATACAAGGGCTGCCTGTTGTGTAGGTAAATAATTGTTATTTATGTATCTACTCGTAGTATGAGTTTTGTAATATTATACAAGTAAAGGTATTTCTTGTTAAACACAATCCACGCCTCATTTAGCCGTCACTGGCCTACACTGTGTGAAGCCGGGATAGATTTGAACCGCTTGTGGGATTGATTTCAGACTATACAGACTAAGGAGCATCACTCGGGCCAGAATTTTTTGCTTACAGCTCTGTACAAGTCATACAACTGAATTAGCTTAGTTACTCATTTTTATATGTCATTTTACAATAACTATTAGTTTCATTATTTTTCACCGGTTTGCTGGGCTAAGCACACAGATACAGCCTAGCTTACTTGTGGATCGGCATGATAAAAATGATATTGTTATATATGTATGTACTTACTCAAAATAAGGTAATAGTGGTAAATGAATAAATATTACGTTAGTCCCGTTAAAGCAAAGATTTTCAGTATGTGTAAGTTTAGAAGAGGTAGGGCTCAGCGAAACGTCATCTCGCCCAAATTTGGAGCAGCCCATCTAGGGAAATACCTCCGCCCTACAGAAGACCGCAGCCATAATAGCACCACTACTTGCCCCTTAGGTAGTATGTCGTGTCGTGTTCCTGGTGGTGAGTAAGGTTGCCAGAGCTCCCGAGGATGCGCTGTGTTGGGAGTGAGGGGCCTGCATATGTCTCAAGCTTGACAGCTGGAGACATCTGCCGGTCTCTCACTCTCAACATAGCGCATCCCCAAGTCAATAAAGGGCTGGCAACGCACTTGTGATTCCTCTGGAGTTGCAAGTGTCCATAGGCTACGGTGTCTGCTTACCATCAGGCCGTAAACTTGTTTGCCACCGTCGTAGTATAAAAAAAAGGCTGTATAGATGAATTCCCCAAATTTTTTTTCCAATATTTTTTTCTAGGCGTTATTTTTGCTACACGCATCTTTACCGATGCATTTTTTTCCATCTGTTTTTTTCACATGCGTTTGGTTACCCGTAGAATATATTTCCACTAGTTTATTTTTGTCACACGATTTAATATCTAATCTTTTTTTTCGCAAGACGCATCTTTACCATGTTTTAGTTATTATTAATATGAGTATTGTTATTTTTAATTAAGAAAACATTGTTATAATGTTTGTTTTAATTTTATTTTTATGTTTGTATTATGATAAAAACGAAGTCAGGCCAACTTTCAATTGCATTATCATATCAATAGCATATTTAAGTTAGGAACTTTTTACGTACCTAAGCTAAAGTACAATTTTTGTTTTATTTTGTCCTAAGTATACATGGTTAACCGTGTTTTAATAATAAATTTAAAACTAACTGATTGCCTTTTCCTTTCCACATATAAATACCTAATTGAAATTATGCAGGGGAATAATGTAGTCTGGTCGTGTCGTTACTACTGTCAAGGACTATAAATATAAATACCTTAATGTAGTCCTTGCTACGGTATAATAGAAAAGTGACGGTAGCGAGACGGGTCACAAAGTTTACTAAAGTGTACGTTTTAAAGCTTTTAGTGTATTAGAAGCTTATCTTTACAAAACATTTGATAACTTTTTCACATTAGCCTAAATGGTCTCGTTTTGAAATATTTTACAAGAAAATTTGATGGGATCAATTACAAATATTAAAACTAATATATTTTGCTCGAGCCCCGCCCGCTTAGTGTTTATGCTAAAACATGGTAAAGTTGCGTCTGGCGAAAAAAAGATTAGATATTAAATCGTGTGACAAAAATAAACTAGTGGAAATATATTCTACGGGTAACCAAACGCATGTGAAAAAAACAGATTGGAAAAAAAATGCATCGGTAAAGATGCGTGTAGCAAAAATAACGCCTAGAAAAAAATGCGTGTGACGAAATTATCTGTTGGTAGAAATAATAGAGAATAAAGAAAATGGGGAAAAACGCGAATGGAACTAAAAATACTAGGAAATTTTTTTTTTGTGGAATTCATCTATACAGTCAAAAAAATGTGTACTAAGCGCGAGAGTTAGAAGTGTGATAGACATTGATATAAGTAAACCAAACTTTGACGACCACTTTGGCTTAGTTAGTAGTGACCCTGCCTATGAACCCGGTCAGGGCATTATTTGTGTAATTAGCACGAATGTTTGTTCCTGGATGTTTTCTATGTATTTATTTATATACACATATATATCGTCGTCCAATACCCATAGTACAAGCTTTGCTTAGTTTAGGCCTAGGTCGATTTGTGTAAGATTGTCCCCCAATATTTATTTATTTAAAGTTATACAATATTTATTAAGTTAAAATAAACACATTTTACAATCTAAAAGGGTTTATTCTACATCAAACAAATGAACAAATGACTAAGTGAAAATTATTCGGACCTGATTAATAGTTTATCGGTTTTCTCGTCACAATTGTCGCAACTCTCAGCTGTTCGCATCGGCCTCAACCTCCGGCCACAAATGCTTCTATTAATTGATGTTGGCTAAGATCCAGAAACTTGTAGTCCAGCTATTACTGTGATTTTATAATAATTCGTTTTTTTGACTGTAGGTAATTTTAAAATAATTTCCATTCCCCCTTGTCGTCGTAATCCGAGACATAAAGCTAGTCCTTCGTGAATTCTCTTAAAATTGAGTAGTTTCGTAACCATATAATACTTTAACTATTACAATGTTAATATCATGCAGTACATAAAGAGTAACGTGGTTTTCGTCAAAATCTATGTAACATTTTATATATTTAAAGAGCTGGCGGTTTCCTCGCTCAACGTATCAGCATTGCGATACAGCGAGGAAATGCCGCCAGCATCCTCGGTACAATGCCTCAAGGGCCCGTTTTAGATTTAAGTTAGTTTTAATTTTCTTTATATTATTTTGGTTAAGTATTCTTGTATATATTTTCGTTGTACATAAATAAATGATTATCTCCCTTTAAACGAGCATTGTTGTATGAAATGGCTTGAGTTCGATGAAATTTACAATACAGAAAAAATATAAAATCGAACAAGCTAGGTGACATATTCGGAAAAACTCATATTATACGGAAAACCACGAAAGATGCTCGGTCACCCAGGCATTTCATATTTTCAAATAATCACCAAGTCACCCTTATTTTTCCACTTGTAAACATTCAAACATTGACGACCTGTTTAGCCTAGTTGGTAGTGACTCTGCATCCGAAGCTAGAGGTCCCGGGTTCGAGTCCCGGCCAGGGCATTTATTTGTGCATTTTTCACGGATAATATATTTGTTCTTGGGTCTTGGATGTTTTCTATGTATTTATCTATATAAGTATGTATATCGTCGCCTAGTACCCATAGTACAAGCTTTGCTTAGTTTGGGACTAGGTAGATTTGTGTAAGATTGTCCCCCAGTATTTATTATTCATTATTATATTTATTATTGAATTTTTAATCGGAAAATTATGAAATTTTGTAATTTTCAATTTAAAACTAAGAACAATAACGTAATTTAATATCTGCGAGTGTATTATTTTTTTGAAATAATGCTTGTTATGTGCCGATTTTCCTTAGTTACCGCGAGCGGGCGGCGAGCACAGCAAATTGAGCTATCACTAGCGAGCGAGATAAAATTTTGGCGACGGAATATAAGAAGATTTTACCACACCGAAGCTTAAAATATGCTGACAATCCGCCGTGCCCCGCCAATGCGGTTTCAGCTGCGTATATTAAGTTGCGTGCAAATCAAAGTACTGTTCTCTATAATGGTGAGACATTTTTTTTACAAAAATGTTTTTTTACTACACACTTTATGCTTTAATCTGCACTTATTTCTCTTGCGCCTTTTGAAATCATGTTTTGAGAAAAACTTGTCGCTGCGAACAAGCCAAATACTACAAAAAAACAATCTATGTCACGTTTATTTATCAAATGCCGTTATCTTTAAGCACAATATTGTGCTTAAATTTTGGGCTTTAACACTCAATGTAAATATTGGGATAGGCAATATTGGAATATTTACCATAATTATGGCCATATATGCATTGACCCCGGGCGGCGTTTCCGCCAGGATGTAGGTACTTTGTTTTTCTTTGCGTGGCGAAACTTATTGGCCCAGGGCGCCGAATTGTTAAATAGGCCCATGCTTATTGGCTGCTTTGTACAAAAAATAAAATAACACTATGTCCTCTTGATTTAAATATAAATCCCAGCAAAAACATTTCACAAAATATTGGTGACCAAGACTCACAAGCTTATAACGCTTTTCTGTAATAAAGTTATCAGATCCCAGGAAAAGCCAAATCCCTAAGCTCTAACTTTACAAACCCTACACCTTGGTCTAAAAAGTATGGCTTGGCGGTTTCATAGATCTATTAATTGCATGTCATAATTTTCCACCGTAAATAAGTTCATCGGACCATCTGACCAAAATGGTAAGAAATTCTGTTACAATACTAATAAAACTAGGATATTCCCGATGTCTTAGAAAGCTGTTTGGTGGCGAGGGTGCCGGTCGATGGTATATGATTTCCGCTGCGGTAGCTTTAAGATCTTCTTTAAATGCTGTACGCACGCCAAGCAAGACTAGTGGAAGGGCTTTTACCCAAGAGTCCGTATGGCACATGAGGGCTGCTTTTAGTTAGCGGTGTAATCGCTCAATCATGCCATTAGAACAAGTGTGATAAGCCGTAGTCCTGACGCGTTTTGAAGACAACGTCTGCGTGAGACGGCGAAAAAGATCAGACTCAAATTGAGTTCCCTGATCGGTTGTTATCATAGACGGAACGCCAAAACGAGATACCCATTCTCTAATTAGGGTGTCAGCTACTTCCTCAGCCGTAATCGAACGCATGGGCCAAACTTCCGGCCATCTCGAGACTCTATCAATGGCAGTTAAACAATAACGAAACTCATTGCAAACTGGCAGTGGCCCGATGATGTCGACATGGATATGCCGGAAACGACCAGATGGTTGAGTAATGTGACCAAGGGGTGCGGAAATATGCCTTGAAACCTTAGCGCGCTGACACTCTAGGCATGACTGAGCCCAACAACAAACTCCACAAAACTTGTCTAGGCAATCGGCATTCAACAGCCATTCACGCAGAATGATCGGATTGACTCCAAATCGAACGGAGTCGGCGGTCACCACTTTGGTGGCGAGGGTGCCGGTCGATTATGCAGCATGTGTAACGCGCGTGAAGAGTGATATGTTGTTTATTGGTCACAAATAACTCGATACAAATTAAATATAAAATCAACAGAATCTTGGACAGAATATCATCTGCTCTTTTTTTGTGTTACATAAAATTGACAGCAGAAAACTGTCAAACAAAAAGAAGGCTTACTTCGCCTTATAAAGAAGGTCGCCACAGCTGAAATTTGGTTTGGATTTACATACAAGAAGCAGAAAACGTACCCTTGATGCAATAAGGTCACATCTGCAAATTTATGACTTTTCAGGAGAGCGGTTTAAAGATTCTGTCGACGAAAATTTGTGGATAACTTTTGTATGCTTAATGTCAGGTTTATAAAATTGTACAACTGTTGTTATATAAATGTACTCTATTTAATACGAAGTACTTTATTGTATAATTATTTCCGGAAATAATTATGTAATTATTTCCGGAAATCGTGGGTTGTATGTGTACGTACGGCTATATTGTACCAAACTACAGCAAACGTAAGTAGACATGCGTCTTTATTGCACGGACATCCGTATGAAGTATGTGTACATGCGTCTTTTTTACGGAATTATTATTTTAGAGGGAGGAAGCAAGCGCAATAATAGGAACTTTTTTATATGCATTTTTAATTTAAGTAACAACATTTTCAAGATAACAAACGTAATTTAAAAAATAATAATTGGTGGATTGTCTTTAGTTAACCAACCTAAAAAATAAGAAGAAATTGCTTCTTAATAGTATTATTATTCTTGATATTATTATTGCAACAGTTACATAATAAGGGTTTTTAAAATTCGAGAGTCACTGTAATAGAACGAGCATAGCCAGTTTTGTTATTAAAGACTCGATAATTTTAAGACCATGTAAAGTTGCATACAATAATTTTTCTACGACAGCAAAATACGACGCACGATAGGTTCCCAAAAAAAAAATTTTCTTATACAAAAAAATAGTGACTCAGCACTCCCCTCCTAATGACTTTTTAAACCAAGGTGAAGTATTAGTATAAGAGCTTAGAGGTTTGGCTTTTCCTGGAATCTGATGACTTTCTTAAAGTGAAAGCGTTATGAGTTTGTGAGTCTTGATTGCCAATTTTACACGAAATATTTTTGTTGGTTCTATCTCATTTCTTTTTTTAAGGTGCCCTAGTTTTTTTTCTTTTTGGGCACTAACCTAGTTTTACTATTTTCATATACAGATACGCCCCCCTACCCCTTGGTGGAGGTGCGAGGGTAATTATACTACTTTTTGTAGGTATACTACTAGGAATTTTCGGGAAGTAACCTAGTTTTACTGTTTTCATATACAGATCCGCCCCCTTTATATTCTACTTAAATAACAGCTACAGTTATGCAATACATAAAGCAATACACTATACTTAATACTACTATCAAATAAAGATTTCTTAATTTTTCGTACCCTTGGTGGAATAAGGTGTAACGGAACCAAATTGGACTATAAGTATAACGGAACGCGATAAAGCTACTAGACCTCGTGATATAAAAAAAAAACTTCGTGAAAAGAAAGTAGATTTGAAAGTACTAACGAATGTTAAACATAAGAATTGAACAAAATCGCAGATTTTCTTCCAAGGAACACAGCATTGACGAAAGGTCTAACAAACTTTGGACTAACATCAAAACTTACGAACTCTAGCAGTAGAAGAGTTATGTAATCCTAGTACTTCAATCTGTAAGCACAAATATCATAACTTCTGCAAAATACCAGTTTTCGCTAAAACGTTTAAATATTCTGAAAACACCGGATAGGTACTATGTAATGTATCTTTGATACTGTAATACACCCTTGTCCTTATATACAAATGTTCCTCAGTTATATTTATGCGAGATTCTTGTTGGATCCTATTCTTACCTTCATTACGATCGAGTTACAATAAATACCTACGAGTACACACACACAATAAGCTTACTATTGGCCGAGGCGTTGGCTACCTACTGCGCCGAAAGAGATCCCGGCCAGAGTGCAAATTAAATTGAATAGGTATATCATGTTTGAAAGGTGGCCTCATATCCG
Organism: Notocelia uddmanniana; assembly: GCA_905163555.1. Lineage (NCBI taxonomy): Eukaryota > Metazoa > Arthropoda > Insecta > Lepidoptera > Tortricidae > Notocelia > Notocelia uddmanniana. Next base: position 13,727,421 of record LR991065.1, read on the forward strand.
TTGGATTTTGGGTAAATTGCCTACATTGTGTTTGTTATTTTTAAGGAATAAAGATAAGTATCCTATTGCTGGCCATATTCAGAGAAGTTATTTGGAAAACATTTCACATTGAAATAATGACACCCAGCGTACTTCTATGCTATGTAATTTAGAATAAACATTTTGGATTAATATTTAGGTACGATACGATAATATTTTACGTGATTTTATCATACGCGTACAAGGTTGCCATTAATATACCTACTATTAAAACTACTGTTAAATTAATGAGTGTTCAAGAATTACAGACTAAAGTAAAGAAATGACTTCTTACGCTCTCTTACAGGGCCACTGAAGATTTTTTAATACCCTTGCGTTAACTGGTAATAATACCGTTTGCTGCACTCACTCACACGTTTACGCACTCTCGCACGCACACACGCATACACAAACAAACACACACACACACACGCTCACACACACACACACACACACGCGCTCACACACACTCACACGCACACACACACACTCACACACACACACACACACACGCGCACACACACACACACACACACACACACACACACACACACACATACATACACACACACATCCACGGCTTGTAAATATGGATTGGATAGTCTTAAATCATGTTTAGAGGAATGCCCCTTGTATTTTATTTTATTTTTTGATCCTTCAGGTTATCTGTATACGCACCATCTAATTGTATAATCTCTAACTGTTTTCTGTCGGCCCTCACGATACAGGCTCGACCTAGTGTAAGGGCCACTGATAATGTAACAACTGTATTGCTTTTTTGGTAAATAAATTATTTTGTTTTTTTTTTATTAACTTTAAAAAAATGACATCGTTATGGTAATTAATTACATTATTCAATAGGGCCAGTAGTGGACAAATCGATGTACCTACAGTTTAGCCATTTAGCACACGCATAATACAGGTCAAAACAAATATCGAAAAGTCCAATGGATTTAAGTCTGGTGAAGATGCAGGCAATTATTGCCAAGGTATACGTTTAGCTGTTGTGAGACGGGTCTATAGCTTGTTGAAAGGAATAATAGTCATTTTATTACCCACCATCCACCATATCAGCAAAAGGACGTCCGCTGCTGGACATAGGCCTTCCCCAAATTCACGGGGTATATGCCATAATCGCCAAGCTTGGCATGCGGATTGGCGATCGCGGTATCTCCACCGAACTCAAGGGATGCCGCTGCCTATGTGGTCTTCATTTTATTAAAAATTTCGGATATTTTCTGGTATATAGCCCAACAACTAGTTCTCAATATAGTAGTCAAGATTAATTTTTACTCCCCGATCAATGTATAGCAGTGATAGTTTGCCTCATACTACGCACAGAATTGATACTGGAAATCATCCTCCCATAGCTGTAAAGCCATATCGATTATCACCCAAAAGGCAAAGACAATTAAGGAAAAAATTGGATGACATGATAAATCAAGACATCATTTTATTTTTTTATTAAAAATGGGATTGCTCTTGGCCAGCATCTAGCCAGGGGGCAAAGATGAGGCCGACGATGAAGCGAGCTCACCCAGAATCATCATTGAAGAATGCAACTCTCCATGGACAGCACCTGTCATAATGGAACCCAAGAAAGATAACGAAATCAGAGTTTGTGTTGACTACAGACAGTTAAAGAATGTTACAAAACCTGACAGATATCCATTGCCACGAATTGATGATTCGTGGCAATGGACATACATCAAGCTAAAGCCATGCCCTTCATGTAAACAATCGACCTGCAATCTGGTTACTGGCAAATAATGGTTCACCCTGATGACCAAGATAAAACTGACTTTGTGTCACCATTTCGAATATACCGCTTCGAACGAATGCCTTTTGTTGGATAAATTCATCAGGTGACTAAAAGCCAAATGCGTACTGGCCTACCTTGATGGTCTCATCATCAGGTCCCCTACCATAGAACAACATCTACAGGATTGAAGAGAAGTGTTTGAAAAACTAAAATAATTCAATCTTAGAGCAAACAGAATGCTGCTCGAGCATTAAATATCTTGGACATCTTATAGTACCTGAAGGGATAAAAACCGACCCGAACAAAATATCTGCTATTAAGGACCTCCCGTACTTGAAACAGTTAATATATTTTCTACAAACAGCATCATGGTATAGACGATTCATACAGAACTTTGCGGAAATTGCCCGACCGCAGACACATTTAACAAAAACCGGCCAAGAGCGTGTCGGGCCACGCTCAGTGTAGGGTTCCGTAGTTTTCCGTCCGTCACATTTTTTGTAATTTTTTCAAAAACTATTTAACCTATCAAGTTCAAAATAATTTTCCTACAAAGTTTTTATAAAGTTCTACTTTTGAGATTTTTTTCATATTTTTAAAACTTATGGTTCAAAAGTTAGAGGGGGGGGGACACATTTTTTTTTACTTCTGGAGCGATTATTTCCGAAAATATTAACATTATCAAAAAATGATTTTAGTAAACCCCTATTTATTTTTAAATACCTATCTAACAATATATCACACGTTAGGGTTAAAATGAAAAAAAAAAACACTCCCCACTTTACGTATAGGGGAGGTACCCTAATAAAATATTTTTTTCCACTTTTTATTGTACCACTTTGTCGGCGTAATTGATATACATATTAGTACCAAATTTCAGCTTTCTAGTGCTAACGGTCACTGAGATTATCCGCGGACGGACGGACAGACGGACGGACAGACGGACGGACAGACATGGCGAAACTATAAGGGTTCCTAGTGTTATATATGGGTACTTTATATTATGTAGTAGAGGGTAGATTCCAGTCTCGCATTAAACGCTTGTTACGGAACACGTCTTTGATTCAACAGTGGCGGCGTATGGTAAAATATTGGATTATACAGTGATATTATTGTAATTATGGCCGGAAAATTCTCCGAATTTGATGTGAAAAGTGGAAATTGGACTTTGTATTGTGACCGGTTAGACATGTACTTTGTAGCGAACGATGTGAAAGACGAATTAAAGTTACCGACATTGATAGCGAACGTTGGGGAAAGTGCATATGAGTTAATAGTGAATTTATGTAGTCCGGATAAACCATCGACATTAACGTATACGAAGATAGTGAGTCTGGTCAAGGATCACTTAGAACCCGTGCCGTCACCGTTAGCAGAACGGTATAAATTTCGACAAAGTAGACAACAAAATGGCCAATCTATAGCTGACTACGTGGCTACCTTAAAACAGATGTCTAGGTTTTGTGACTTCGGCTATGTGTTACAAGAGAACTTGCGTGACCAGTTAGTCTGTGGAATAACGAGTGACGCGATTCGACAAAGATTGTTTGCAGAAAAAAAACTCGATTATAATAAGGCGGTAAACATTGCGACTACAATGGAATCGGCGGAGAAAAATTCGAGCATCGTTGTAGAATCTCCGACGACTGAAATGCATTACTATGCCGGCCCTAATGGGAAGAAACGATGTACGGTTTGCGGCGATACAAGTCATGAGCGACTCGAGTGTAAATTCAAGAATTACGCGTGTGACTTATGTTCTCGGGTAGGACATCTGAGACGTGTTTGCCCCGAAGGGAACGGGAAAACATTACAAGCGAGACCAGAGACGACTAGGAACTGGGGAACCGGGTCGAGTCGAGATTACGGAGGCGGCTCGAGGGGCCGTGGATCGACCGGCCGTGGAGGCGGCGCGGGCAGGCGGCGGCGTGACGCGCGCGGGGACGCGGCGGTCGCGCGCCAACATTGCATAGTGGAACATCCCGACTCAACCGGGGGTGCGAGCTGGTGCGGAAACGGCGGCGCGAGCTCCAGCACGGGGCACGGCTGGTGCCCGGAGCTGGCGCCCAGTGGGCGGCGCCAAGAAGACAGCGACGATGAATTGCCGATGTATCAAATGGGACTGAGTCAATATCGACCGGTATGTATCGAGGTTACTGTACAAAATAAGCCATTGAAAATGGAAATAGATACCGGGTCCCCCCTTTCGTGTATTAACAATGATACTTATTTGAAATATTTTAATAACTTAAAATTATATCCCTGTAATTTGCGACTAAGTTTTTATGACGGTTCGCGGATTTCCCCTCTAGGTTACTTGGAAGTGGAGGTTGTCTATAGGGGCAGAGTAAAAACTTTAGATTTATATGTTATAAATAATGGTACCACGACTTTATTAGGACGGCAATGGCTAGCCGAATTAGGTATTACAGTGCCAGCGTTAGGTATGAATTGTATAGATTCATCGCCTAAAAATGTAAATGAAATTATTTCCAGGTTTAAAGATGTATTTGACGGGACTCTGGGTTGCTACAATGGCGGGCGCGCCACACTGCAAGTGCGTGAGGGTGCCGTGCCTGTGTACTGCCGCGCGAGGCCGCTCCCCTACGCGTTGCGTCACCGAGTGGACGCGGAACTAGACGCAATGTTGGCGGCGGGCGTCATCACGCCTGTCGACCACTCTGACTGGGCCACCCCGCTCGTCGTCGCGCACAAGGCGGACGGCAACATCAGATTGTGTGCGGATTACAAGGTAACGCTGAACAAGGTATTAATGGTAGATAGGTATCCGGTTCCCAGAATTGACGATTTACTTAGCAACCTAAGTGGCTATAAATATTTTTCTAAGCTTGATCTATCACAGGCATATAATCAGATCATGTTGGACGAAACGGCAAAGTATACGGTAGTGAACACACATAGGGGTTTATTTCAGTATAACCGTCTCGTATATGGCTTGGCCTCAAGTCCTGGAATCTTTCAAAGGATCATGTTAAATTTGTTCAAAAATAGGCCTCACATAATAGTCTTCCTAGACGACATATTGATTGCTAGTAAAACAGAGCAGGAACATAACCAACATATTCAAGAGGCGTTGGACGTATTACTACAGCACGGGTTGAAAGTGAGAAAGAATAAGTGTGAATTTTTTTTGGATGAGGTAAAATACCTAGGGTTCATTATAAACAAGGATGGAGTCAGGGTAGACGCCGAGAAGATAGCACCAATTATTAACATGGCCCCTCCCACCAATGTTTCCGAGCTAAGGTCGTTTTTGGGAATGGTTAATTTTTATGGAAAGTTCATAAGCAATTTAAGTGAGTACTTAGTCCCCCTTTATGAGTTGTTACGTAAGGGTAAGCATTGGGAGTGGAAGGGGAGGCAAGACCGTAGTTTTAACCTAGTAAAGCGGGCACTGTGTAGTGTAGAAGCCCTCGTGCATTATGATATGCGCCTCCCGTGTGTGGTGACTTGTGACGCCAGCGCGCGAGGCATCGCCGCGGTCATGGCGCAGCGCCACGATACCGGCGAGCGGGCCGTGGCGTACGCGTCACGCTCCCTGACGCCGGCAGAAATGCATTATAGCCAGATACATAAAGAAGCTCTTGCTATAGTGTTTGCTATAAAAAAATTTCATCAATACTTATACGGGCGCACATTTATTCTGCGCACTGACCACAAACCACTGGTTACAATTTTTGGACCGAACAGCGGCATTCCGACGGCAGCGGCCAGCAGATTGCAGCGATGGGCTATCCTACTGTCCGCATATAACTTCACAATTGAATATGTTCGTACCGATCAGAATACGGCGGACGCGTTGTCGCGGATGATAAAAGCGCACAAAGACACAGGGGTCCAGGAGCGGGACGACGTTCCCGAACAGACGTATTTACATTTCGCTTCGGAGGCGATGTTATTAGATTATAAGGTGTTACGGAGAGAAAAGTGTAGAGATATATTACTCAGCCGAGTCTTGAGTTACATAAAAGATGGTTGGCCGTCAGAAGTAGACGTGCGGGAGTTAAAACCGTTTTTAAATCGGAAATCAGAACTTTACGAGGAACTCGGCTGCGTAATGTGGGGACACCGCGTCGTCATACCTGAGGCGTGCAAAGATAAGGTAATTCGAGAGTTACATGACCCGCATATGGGCATGGTCAAAACTAAGGCTCTAGCGCGGAGCTATGTGTGGTGGCCCGGCATAGACGAGGCAGTGGAGCGAGTGTGCCGCGCATGCACCGTGTGCGCAGCGGTAGCCGACGCGCCGCCGGCGCACGCACCGCGCCTCTGGCTGTGGCCGGAACGCGCTTGGACGAGAATACATGCAGATTTTCTCGGTCCATTGGCAGGCATGAAGTATTTGATAGTAGTAGATTCTCATTCCAAGTGGATAGAGGCCGTTAAAATGACGAGTTCTACTGCAAATCACGTCATAGATGAGTTGAGACAAATATGGGCGCGTTTCGGAATACCCAAACAATTCGTTTCGGATAACGGGCCCCCCTTTACGAGTGCGGAGTTTCAGAAGTTCTTAAGTAACAATGGAGTGGAACACATTTTAACGGCACCTTACCACCCCGCGTCGAATGGTGCTTGTGAGTCGGCGGTCAAAATATGTAAAAAGGTAATTAAAAAAAGTATGGAGCAGGGCATCAATGCGCAAACAGCTTTGTGTAGATTTTTATTGAACTACCGAAATACCATTCACTATGCGACGGGGGAGACTCCAGCCCAACTGTTACAGAACAGATCACTTCGAGCCCGGCTAGACTGCTTAAAACCGGAACGTGCCACCCGAGCACAAGAACATCAAACTCGTATTAGGAGACAGGCAAAGGGCGTACAAAGAGGTTTTCAAGTAGGGGACAGCATTTGGTACAGGAAATTCGGTGTTCAGAACACGAAATGGTGGCCGGGTAGCATCGTAGAGTGCTTGGGCGAGACAAATTATTCGGTTCGGAATGAATCGGGCTCAGAGACAGTACATAGGCATGTAGATCAAATTAAATCGCGTGTGATAGATCAGGATAGGGACAAAAGCCACTCAGAGAACCGGAATTCTTCACTTAACCCTTGTTCGGCCTGCCCTGTGAACGTACCCAGTCCAGTGTCGGGGGGGAGTCTGGGTGGTTCTGAGGGGGAGAAAACAGAGAGTGCCTCGGGCGGCGGTACACCGGCACGAACGCAAAATGGTGTACAACAAAATGTAAACAGTCCAGCTGCAGCAGATAGTGCGATCCCAGGGCCCCCGATAGGTGACCGCCCTAAAAGGGCGAGGGTGTTACCGATAAGATATTGACTAGAACGGTACATTGTAAACGATTTCTGTGATTATCTAGACCGAAAGTTCGTTAAATAGTAGGTTAAAATAGTAGTATTTCAATGTTTTCATTTTTTTATTTTTCCTGTCTTCATTTACTCTACATAATTAAAGTATATTTAGTAACTGCTATCTACGTAGCAATGCAAGTTTATGTTTAGTTTGTTATAGATTGTTTTAGTTAATTATAGAAAACAATATTAATAATAATAATGCATTGTACAAACCTATATACTTACCCTTATTGGACCTTATACGCATGGCAATAAGACTCAGAGAGTATCAGTTAACTTTGTCATAGATGTGGCATACTGTGCAGATATAATTGTCAAAATGCATTCACACACACCAAGAGAAACACAACCTTATGTCATGGATATAGGATCATGCACAGGGAAGAGCGCTGTTTAGTTTGTAATTTCTTATAAAATAAGGGATAATAGGTACCTTAAATTAAAATAAGTTAAGGGTAGTAGTTAGATAAGATAGGGAGAGATTATTTTATGGACTTGGAGTGAAGGGGTTAGCTGTTAGCTATGAGAGGATGAGATAAACTGTGTTGCTTGAAATAAGGGTGAAGGTGTTATATATGGGTACTTTATATTATGTAGTAGAGGGTAGATTCCAGTCTCGCATTAAACGCTTGTTACGGAACACGTCTTTGATTCAACACCTAGTTGACTACGGAACCCTAAAAAGACGACAACGTGGCAGTGGGAAACCAAGCAACAGGCACTGACAACAGCACCAGTATTATAATAAGCAGAAGGTAACGATGCCTTCATTATCAAAACAGATACCAGCCAATAAGCGATTGGCGTAGCTCTGGTGCAGGGGGAGGGTGATAAAGAATATCCAATAGAGTATGCTAGCCGACTCCTGACCAAGACTGAAATTAACTACACTGTAACAGAAAACCCCTACTGGTCGCCTAGCCCGATGGGCTCCTCAATTGCAACCATCATCCTCCTAGCGTTATTCCCAGTACAGTTGCATCCTGAAGAATGCCTGGGGTCCGCTACCTGATCCCAAGAATTGGCGTAGGCACTAGTTTTTACGGAAGCGACTGCCATCTGACCTTCCAACCCGAGAGGGAAACCGACCTTATTGGGAATAGGCTTGTCAAATGAATGGGCAACTTGACTGTTAGAAGTTCTCAAGCCGCCCTGAGGCCTCTAACTTGGCTTAACGATTGCTATCATAGACAGCAACCGGGATCAACGGCTTAACGTTCCTTCCAAAGCACGGGAGCGCTCAGTTAGTAACCACTCAAAGCGGTCACCCATCCAAAGACTGACCTCGCCCGACATTGCTTCTCTGGCTCTCTTCAATTGCAACCATATGAATTTAAAATCGAATACATACCGGGATGAACTAATGTAGTCGCAGATACGCTCTCCCGGCCACCCTGTACTAAGCACAGTGAAGTATGTTATATTGAATTACAATTACAAAGACTTTGCGAAAAAAATTCTACGAGAAGAACAATTAACAGATGATGAACTCAAAATCATTATCAAAGCACTTGAATTCGAAGACAACCTAGAAGATTATGCGGAATGGATTAAAAAAGGCTAACTACTGCATAGAGGAGTATTATATCGAATGACTTTGGATCAGGATGATGATGAAGAAAGGTTAGTAATTCCTCAACAGGAGAAACAAAATAGTACTAAAAGCTCATCACGATGTACCAACGGCCGGACACATGGGAGTAGATAGAACGGTGCAAAGAATCTCAAGGAAATACTATTGGAAAGGCCTAAGGAAAGACGTCATCAAGTATGTCAGCACATGCATCGAATGTCAGAAATATAAACCATCTAACCAAAAAACAGCGGGTCTGTATCAATCAAGAAGTAATAATCAAAGATTTTTAGTAATATCTATCGATCTATTCGGGCCACTACCTAAGGCTACATCAGGCGAACGTTGGATACTTATCATCGAAGATACTGCTTCAAAATGGGCCGAACTGTTTGCCCTGAAAGAAGCACAGCAGAAACTTTCGCCATCACATTGCTTAACGATATCTTATTACGTTATAGATTACAAAGGAAAATAACAAGTGACATTCATTTCGGCAGTAATGCAAAAACTGATATACTACCTTTGGAGTATCTCTAAGTATATCAGTTTTTGCATTTTCATGCAGCACATTTTCCCACCTGCATACCATCCTGAGCCAAATATTGTGGAGAGAAAAAACAGAGACAAGACCCAAATTGCAATCATAGTCAAAGACAAACACGACACATGGCCGACAGCTCTGCCATCAATAAGGTTTACAATAAACACAAGTAAGTGTCAAAGCACTGAATTCTCAGCCGCATACCTAACTTTTGGGAGAGAGCTACGAACTCCATACGACCTCACTCATGATATAAGCTCAATTGTACAGACAGAAAACTTTGTCCCAGAAATAACACCGATAGTAAGGAAACTCACAGTTGACTTGAAATTGGCTCGCGAAAACAATGAAAACTCACAAAAATATAATCGTGCACGAATAAATCAAAAAAGGAGACCTGACCCCTGGTACAAAGAAGGTGTTATGGTCCTGATCACAACGCATCCATTAAGTAATCAAGAAAAACATTTTACTGCAAAATTTGCACCTAGACGAGATGGACCATACCGGATCATAGGAAAACATGGATCGACTATCTACGAAGTAGCACATCCAAGCAATGCTCATCAAGCAATCGGAAAGTTCCACACATCTGCAATTACAAAGTTTGAGCCAAGGGACGATGTTACCCCAGCTCCAATAATTCCCATAAGACGCAGAGGAAGACCGAAGAAGGTACCTGCCCTGGTTTCATAAGCAGGTACTCTATCGGGACGAAACGAGCACCAGAGGGGAAAGATATAACACGATCATAGTAACACATGCACAGCCGCACCGTACATAAGGCGACCGCGCGAGCCGGAGCATCATTCATTCGCTAGACGGGACGAGTGGGATAGCCCCGCAGTCCACACTAAGGCTGGGTTGCACCAAACCGTCTGTAATCGTAAGCTGTGTTCGTTAAAATTTCAATGTATGGAAAGTTTGACAAGTTTCTATGGCATGACAGCTGCCGGCGCCATATTTAACGTTGATCAGTCTGTGATCGTAAGTCGGTGCAACCCAGCCTAAGTCGTAGTAACTACTTGCCCTGACCGATAGCCCCGCAGTCATCAGGTGTCAAGTAAGCTAGGACGGATAAAGGGTGCGATAGTCACGCAGTCCACCCCACGATCCTTCAGTAGGGATATATGCTATTTGAATGTACCCCAGTTGTATGATAATAAGTTTCGTAAAGAATAAATAAACAACCAATAAATGGGCTTTTTCTCACTTGGCTACACATTTTATTTTAATAATGGAACCCCTTTTCGGGTATAGGCCTCCTCCAATTTGTTCCAGTTTTCTCGCTTCTCCGCTTTACTCATCCAGAACTTTCCAGCCGCTCCATCTTTTTCTTGGTCGTCCTGGCTTTCTTTTACCCGTTGGTCCACTCCATTGTGTAACTTTTGCTGTCCATCTCTCGTCTTTGTACCGAGCTAGATGTCCGGCCCATTGCCACTTTAATTTGAGAGCATGATGTAGAGCATCTGTGATTTTAGTTTTGCTTCTAATATATTCGCTTCTTTCTTTGTAGATTTTTCTCAGTTTGAGCATACTTCTTTCCATAGTTCGCTGGGTTGTGGTTATTTTGTTATTGATTTTCACCGAGTGGCACCATGTTTGGCATCCGTAGTGGTATAGAATATGATATTAAAGCTAAACATATAACTAAAATTCGGAATAATCATTTATTTATGTACAACGAAAATATATACAAGAATACTTAACCAAAATAATATAAAGAAAATTAAAACTAACTTAAATCTAAAACGGGCCCTTGAGGCATTGTACCGAGGATGCTGGCGGCATTTCCTCGCTGTATCGCAATGCTGATACGTTGAGCGAGGAAACCGCCAGCTCTTCGGTCACCAGTTACGTCAACCAGACGCTTCGCAATTTCTGCAAATAACTTATGCGCGCTGGGACCCCATGGACCTAGAGTTTCGACGCCAAAAGGTACAAACATGTGTTCTCTGCCGAGGCCCTTGTATTTATTACGCTTTAGAATTTCGGCGTTTTCCGCCGCTGCACCCGCTTTTACTGTAGTCCGTTGGAGGTGAGACGGTGCCAGTGTGTCTACACAGGTAGCATCCCACACCAACATCCGTCCCATGCTCCAAGGAACTAAAGACACCCCATCAGGTCTCTTACCATCGTCCCTGACCATGCCAGTCGGCTCAACAAGAGCAGGCACATTGACGGTGGCAAGAGACCGGCGGATTATATCATTAAGCGTCGCATGTCTCGAAAAACGGCCTGCACTTTTTTGACAACACAATCCATGGTGTCCCAGTCGGTCCACGTCCGTGCCACAAGAGCATATATGTGGGGTACATACCGCGACCCCGAGTCGCAGTCCAGTCGCCAATCTAAGCGAGGTCGGATCCAGGAAGGTACCGGTATTTGGCGAGGGATGGGCATGTAGCCAGTAACCAGCCTCCCGGGTTCCGACCGTCAAAAGTCTCGCACGAAAATTGTTAGCTTCAATATTGCCTTAGATCCTTTCACAAGTAGCTGGTCATCATGATACCCTCAATTAGGGAGTGGTATAGAATATGCTATTAAAAATAGCCTGGTCTCGGCCCGGCCCGGAAACGAAACGGTCTAATGGGAATTGGGAAACATCCTTTATAGACATACAGCGATATCTACCAAAAGCACCAAATTTTCAATATTTCTCTTTTGAAGTTTGGTCCAGATAATGCTACTTAAAAATAACGTACCTATACTTAACAAAAATTGACTATTTTTAGCTTCAATATTGTCTATTTTTAGCTTAAATAGAACCCTCATTCAGTCATTGGTATAGATAATGCTACTAAAACTAACCATTTAACAATTTTTAAAAGTACCTTGTCACCATGCTATTTTCATTTAATTCATGCGAAAATGCGAATAACACAAAACGTGTAAAATAAAATTCGAATCCTCAGCCTCAATATTGGCTAAGATCCATTCACACAAAAGTAAAAAGTAAAAGTAGTTTATTCTTCAAATTAGGCATATTACATGCACCTATGAACGTCAATAAAATACCACCGTTACGGAAAAATAAACCTCTGCCACGAGAAGAACCGGCTTAAGTAACTCGGCGAGGTGTCATTTTTTCAAAACCAATATACATTGTATAGTTAAATATAAAATTACAGTGTCAGCTACTGCAAAATAGAAAAGCTATTTTCGCGATAGATTAGCCGTGCAGGACACTATCACTGCCAAACATCCCTATCCATGATGTAATCTTTTATCTTATAATATGCTTCTGAAATAATTGTTTGTTTTACTACAGATTTCAATTTAGAATTGTAAAGTTCAGTAAATGTGTTTAGGAATTTTATTGTAGAATTTGATACAAATTCCCAGGAATGACTTTTTTGCCTTTACTAGTCTATAGAAGGTTATTTTTAGTTTCCCAGTGTTTCTGGTGGCTCTTGGTTTATCAGCGTTCGTTGGGAAAATGCACAAATTATTCCTAACATATATTATTATTTCAAATACGTATAGAGACTGCAGGGTAAGAATATCTATTTCTTTGAAAAATTCTCTTAATAAGTCACGCGATCCCAAGTTATAAATTGCTCGGATAGCCCTTTTTTGCTAAATAAAAACAGTTTTAATATCTGCAGCTGATCCCCACAAGATAAGACCATAAGTAATTATACGATTAAAATAAGCAAAGTAAAATAACCGTGCCGTTGCCACATTGGCAAGCTGCCTTATTCTCCTGACTGCAAATGCAGCAGAGCTCAACCTACTTCCTATCGCTGTTATATGGGAACCCTACTGCAATTTTGAGTCCAATGTAATACGTAGGAATACCTAGAAAAAGCTCATTATACCCTTATTTAGTGTGGTATAGATAATGCCACTAAATACAAACATATACCTAAAATTTGGGGTTCTTAACTTTAATATTGGCTGCGATAGTTTCACAAGTAGCTGGTCATCACTCTCATTTAGAGATTGGTATAGAAAATGCTATTAAAACTGAACAAACTACCAAAATTTGGGGTTGGTACCTTAAATATTGGTTTTAACCCTGCCAAAATAGATAACGAGACCTGAATATCTTAAAGACGACTGCTTTTATTTCCACCGGATATAGCTAATAACCATCCTCGCCATCAAGGCTTTCGATTGCAAAAATCCACACTCGAATCGGTTCTTCCGTTAGGGAGCTACGATGCCACAGACATACACACAGACACACACGTTAAACTTATACCCTTCTTTTGCGTTACGTTAAGGGTTAAAAATATCACACATAATTGGATTGAAGCTTGTAATATCACCGCAGACGCTTGTATCCAGTACTATATTTGTTATTTTTCACCCCATTTAATAAGGTATTAAATTATCATGTCTCTGAAACAAAAAAGAAAATTAGATACGTTCTAAAGTAATGAATTTTCCAATAACAATGTTTTGTGCTTCCCTATCACTGTAATGAAGTTAGATAATTATATACTCGTTAAGTACCTAATGAAATCAAAACAATATTGAAGGTTATAACTCTTTTTGAACTCTTATAAATGCTTTTGTTGAAATTAATATTTCCCCATAACTTTTTGCCTTTATTGGTTTCATAAATCGAAGTGCAAACAGAGTCAGACATTACGATACAAGTGCAGAGAACAAGAAATTCGCAACGAGTTGTGATAAATTGAAACACGACCGAAGGGAGTGTTTTAAATCGACACGAGTTGCGAATTACCTGTTCGCACGTGTATCGTACAACGTTTTACAGTACATATGGCTCTTTAAAGTTTCGACATATGCACGTAATCTGCTGATTACCGCACTCGCATTTAATACAAAGGGGAACCAAATTGTAATGAAAACCTGATTCTATTTTCGCGTAATGATATAACGATTACACGAACTCATTTTTTTATACTAAATAAAAAGTTATAATTTAAATGCCTAGTTGAAGATAAAGGACAGTTGAAGGGTACACGGAAAGAACATGTCCTATCCTTTAGAATTTCAAAGCCAGTATGCACCTTATGTCTTTACGAGTGAGGTCGCTTTTTGTTTTGAAATTTAAATGGACTAGATATGTTTTTTCCGTGGATCCTTCAATTTGAGTTTAATCATCGTTGCAAATGAACAGATGGTGACAATACTGACAATTAAATTGCCAATAAAAAGTTTCGTTCTAGCTGACGGGCGAGAGGCAGCAGTAGCTACGAAATAAAATTACTTAGCACTTTAATATAACTAATTTGGAGATTGCGAGTGATTTTCACTTAAAGGTAGGAATAATAAATGAATACATTCAAATCTGAAATGAAATAAATATTCGTAGGTAGTCTGAGAAAGTAGATAATAACTGTTAAACTAATCAGGATCACCGAAACCAAAAGGGTTATGTTTGAATAAAGGATAAAACTGGTACCTCCGTGACCTGTAGACCTCGCATAGTCGATAATTATATGGAATTTCTTTGTCGATTCAATTGACGTTTCCTCTAATTTTAATTGAAATCCGTTCACAACGCTACAGCAAACTTTCCCCATTTTTGCTCCCATTTCCGCCCCAATCGAAAAATAAATCACAAAAACTTGTGAAGAATTCTGAACTCAATTGAAATCCGTTCATAAGTAACCACTAAGTAACGTTACAGTAAACTTCCCTATCTTTTTGATTAGTTAGTTCATGAAAATCCTAAAAGCACTATTTGTGTGCCTTTCACATTTGAGGAGTTTCCTCGATTCCTAATGGATCCTATCATCAGAACTCGAGCATGACAAAAAATAATCGTGAAAATAAAACTCGCTTAACAAACACAGCTAGAAGGACAAATCGCCATACGTGAACTTTTCGTCGTTGAAGAGTTCTGTTCTGATCATCATCAGCAGTTCCACTTCATCAAATGTCACATTTTTGGATGAAAATGCTCGACTTGTTGATAAAAACATAAAAATCACTATATGTTTGTCTTTAACATTTGAGGAGTTCACTCAATTCCTCATAAATCCCATCATCAGAACTGCGTTTTGACAAAGACGGGACCAACTTGGATATATATACTTACAATAAAAAAAAGAATTTTCCAGATCGGTTAAGAAATGACGGAGTTATGGAGTAACAAACATTAAAAAAAAACATACAACCGAATTGATAACCTCCTCCTTTGAAATCTTGAAGTTGGTTAAAAAATGGCAACCATCCATCAACCATCATATGCCCGCAGAGGTGATGAAACATTAGGTCACATGAAGTGTTTAGGGTTAACAAAGTTAATTCTAACAAGGGGGAACCCTAGAAAATACCAGTTGATTGTTTAGTCGTGTCATGACTCTATATTGTATACATTCCGCATTTTTTTTCTTTGAGGATACACTTTGACAGATTTTCAACCACATGGGAGTCCCAAATGATATGAAAATCCTTGATTTTCCTACCCAGGAACACAAACTCAAGCAAGGAATACCAATCCTTGGTGGTACGAATTACTTATAAAGTTGGAGGAAAATCGCTTGCTTAATATCACAGTGAGGCTAGTATGACATTACTCACCTTCGGTTTGCTGAAGATACAGTAGTCTTAGCTGAGACCATGGAGGACTTAAGTACAATACTCGATAAGCTCAGTAAGGCCACCGAGCGAGTTGGTCTAAGGATGAACCTGGACAAGACTCACAAGACGAAGATCGTGTCGAATGTCCGTTAAAATCGGACACTTTACACTCGAAGTTGTAGATGATTATATAAACCTAGGACAGACTGTCCAGTTGTACGCGGTTGAGTGCCAAGAGCGATCCTGCGGCGCCCCAATACATGACGGAGTCCTTAGTGGTTTTAGACGGTAGTCCAAGGCTATCTAACCGCGGTTAGTCCGTCATACCCGTCCTCCCCGACAGTACAGAAGTGGTATTCTTGTAAAAGTATTGGCTTGTGGCGTAAAGACGTACGTCTCCACCTGTAGTTATCACCTCAACTCTCGCCCCACCTTAAACGCTCGCTCCACCTGTCATATGTCAGCCAGTACAGTCTAACTCCTATATACGTAACATAGTTTTAATTTGATAAAATGTAGGCTTTGCACTTGATATTTCATACACAACTTTTGTAAAAAACATTTTCTCTTTCATTCATAGAGTTTTTTTAATCAATAAGCGGTTTATATTACCTGAATCAGGATAGTTTTAACGCATAAATCCATCGATTAGTACGTCAATAACTAGAACACCACTAGAGGTGAGATGATTTGACAGTTACACGTATTCACAAAGTACTTCTGACAAGGCGGAGACGTACGCCAAGTCACGTTAATGTCATAAATGTTGTCCCCACCTTGCGCCCCTAATAATGTTGGTGTACTTGGCCGTTGCGGGTGTAGTTGCTATGGTCGTTGCTAAGGCAGTTGACATTTGGTGTCAGTCATTGATGTACTATGTGTATATTTCATATATTTCATGTGCTAAGATGTTTAAAATAGAAATCTATAATGTAACAAGAAATGAGAAGACTGAAAAATTAAATTTCCTTTTGTTAGGGATCATTATATAACCATGCCTTTGGTTCTCCACATAGAATAGATGTCTTCTATTGTAAATTTCAGTGATGTGACGGACAGGTAACCTATTATCTAAATTTGTTTTGCCGAGTGTTTATGAAAATTACAATGAAAATTGGAAAGAAAATCTGTCTAACACTTTGATGAATCTAGTATCCACCTACCTAAATATTTATTTCATGTCAGTTGGGAGAGATTTGTCGATGATTTAAGTACCAAGTACTAGTTGCCGAAAGCATGTTAAGTGTTTTTTATTGCAGGATTTGGGAGAAATTCTACTTGGTGATCATGCAATGTAAGCTGCAAAATGCAACAAATACAGCTGTAAGCAGCAGAAGGAAAAATATTTCAACCATTCATAATAATAAATATATTCCGGCTTAGTTAATTAGTAAAATGAAGAACCAGAAGTTAATGACAGTATAAGGACTCTTTCAATGCTTATTCATTATTTACTCTTTCTTCATAGCATAGTATTTGTTACAAATGAATGTTATTATTGGTATTATATTTTAGAATAAAGTTAAGAATATTTTATTATATTTTTCATTAATACATTATAAAAACACCAACACAAAAAAGAGAGCCTAGTCAAACAAGCTCCCCCCGAGTTGTACTGGGCGAAAAGGTACTCATCACAATTGCTGCCTTACCACGCTGGATCAGTTGGATGGCGATGGACAACCTTTGCACCAGACAAGAATCAGAGCATCAAACCCTCTCCTAGTTTCGTCACCCTCCATTTATGAAGGCTAAAGCCTCAAGACTCCCAGCACCCTGTCGTCTCGAACGCAAGCGGTACAAAGTAGTAATTATTCAGAAGGGCTGAATATTTGTCTCGCTTTTAGATTTTTTGAATAAAAACAGGCTTGTATGTTATTTCTTGTTCTTTTTGTTCCCATTATATAATTGTTATATAAACAATTTTAGACATACGCACTTATATACACATATATCATCCCCTGATCGTGATGGCTCCAACACTTGTGGCCCTTGTGTGGGCCCTGGGTACTAGATCTCCTTTAGCTTATGAGTAAGTAAGAGAATAAATGTAAATAAAATACAAGTAATTATGTAACCTCTTTAATTATGGTACAGGTGGCCGATTTCTCTAAAATATAATGAATACTTGTATGACAATGCAGCATAACGATAATTTTTATATTTGTTATTTTGCGTTATGCGTTCTCGATCAGTCGTATACGACATCTTATCATACTGCCAGTTGTTTTAATTTTTTATTCAGTTCTCGGTTTCTCGGTGATCGGAAGCCGTTACTCCATCATGACAGCTGCAGCATAACAGCCATAACAGTACCTGGACCTATGCTTCGTATCTTCCTTTGCAGGTCGTGTTTGTTGGTGCGTATGCTGTGCACTTGTGGCTGTATATGATTACCATTATATCATGCACAAAATTAGAATTAAAATTATATAACATTACACAAACATAACCGGCCTTTTCATCGCTCGCATTCTTTTCGTTATATTGTACTTTTGTGGTTGCTATGCAACCGAGCGCTGTGTAAGCCGAGAAGGTATTCTCATCAAAGATATTCTATAGAACTATACTAGACCGCTAGCTTTTAAAACCTTTACAGTTAAAATTAAACTTTATGTCTAAAGTCACAAGACTGTTTTTAAATTATTCACAGATGCGCATAGCACTAGCTAGTGGTTGAAGTTATCAATGCTGCTGCTGTCAAGTGGCGGTCGTGGGTTCGAAATCTGCCTCGTATGAATTATTTTTTTGGAACTTATGTACGGAGTTTAATTTGATATTTACCATCGGGTGAAGAAAAACATCGAGAGGAAACCTGCATGGATCTTGAAAGCCATTTCTGTTTTGAGAGTTGTGTGTTTACATTTTGATCACTAATTCTGTCACCGAGGTCAACGGGTCATTCACATATTTAAGATCAACTATCGCTCGACATGTTTCAGACCGGTTTGCAGTCCCTAATCATGAGTACTTATCGCGGCGGCGTTTCTTTTAGCATTAAAAGGGTAAAATAGGTGCTAAAAGAACTGCCGCTGCGATAAGTACTCATGAATCTCATTATTAAGGTCTGCGAACCGGTCTGAAACATGTCGAGCGTGGCTGACCTTAACGACGTGAATGGCCCGTTTCATCATATTTTAATATGTCTGAAACTCACGGGAGCTATATCCATATAATTTTTTTATAATATTTCAAATTAGGGCGCAGTTTGACCATAGAAAATTGTGACGTCATTAGGTATATTTCCTTATAAACAATACTAAGCGAGCGTTTTAGACGCTTCGTAATAAGTTGCTGATTTGACTATCAGTAAAATACAGTATTATTTATTAGCGTTACTAGGGTACACTTACGTAAAACTTGTCGAGTGATATTTTACCTTAAACACGTAATCTACATTGCTCGTGGTCACTAACCCTAAAATAATATTGTGATTTAATACATAATCCAATTTTATTTGTAATATATCTGTCAAGTTATATACGTAAATTCGGATCAAAATAGAAAATAAATTTCCGTGGGACCGCTACTACAGTACTCTCCTTTTTTTAGTATTTTCTACATCTATGGTACCGGTTTAGGCATTTGCTGTCAAAATTGACAATCGGTGAGTTGATTTTCTTGTAAAGAGGTTTAGTAAGTAGCAAGTCGAGTCAGAAAAAGCAGCAGATTGTATCGGAGATCCAACCGTGAATTATGTAAGAGTATATATTACTCAAGTTAGGTCTTAATTTTCAGTTCTAATCATTCCGTATCCATCATCCTCCTAGCGTTATTCCCAGTACAGTGGCATCCTGAAGGATGCCCGGGGTCCGCTACCTAATCCCAAGAGTTGGCGTAGGCACTAATCTTTCCGTATCCATTGCAGAAAATTTAATAACATATACACGTCTGATTTTTAGGGTTCCGTAGCCAAAATGGAGAAAACGGAACCCTTATGGATCCGTCATGTCTGTCCGTCCGTCTGTATGTCACAGTCGATTTACTCAGAGAGAATATTATGAGCACTACAATTAAGTATGAAATTTGGTAGGAAGGTGTAGTCTATAAACCGCTATAGAAATGTGATGTGAAATTACGAAAAAAATATTATACTTGTCGGGGTGGGCACCCCATACATTTAACAGGAGGGTTACAATTTTTTTTTTCAATACACATAGGCGTGTTTGCTATGCTTTACGTATAGATAAGCCTTCAAAAATTACAGAGGATTCTAAAAAAATCCATTTATGTCAACCGTTGTTTGGTGAGATATTAGCTGTCAAAGTCGTAAGAATCCCACCCCCCCCATTTCTCTAATTTCCAAACTATTTTAATAGTTTAAAATGAAAAAAGTCAAGATGAATAATAAATACTTTCAACTATTTTGCGTCTGAACAAGATAGATCTAACGGTTTTCGAGTTATTGCTGAAAAACTGTCTAACCCAAGAATTTCCTATGAAAATACAATTTTTGATTCAATATATTGTATTGTGCTTTTAAATGTAGATTAGGAGGTGTCGGTACGGAACCCTTCTTTGTGTATACTCGGAATTGACTGTGATCATTTTCATTCATTTAAGTTTGGGGAATTGTTTATAAATAAATAACATGGGAAATCAAGGGCGTCATTTGAGTATACTTACTCATAGCACAATACAAACGATGCAATTTGTCATGACAGCCTGAAATAGCTGAAATGAATTGCTGTCTCATTTTAACTAAACCTGCAACTCTATCGGTTTTTGTGACAAATTGCAAGATGTGTAATATGTAATGGCCTTATAATGACGATCATAAACGACCATGAATAACTAGTCATATCTTCAGAACGATTGGAATACATATTAAACTATGAAGCCATAAAAGAACCATGAAGCGCACATATTTTTGAACTGCTTTTTCATACAAGTTTACAATCAAAGAAGTACCCTGCTGCAAAATGCGACTAATTTGAAAAATCTCAAGCTGTTAACCCCGAATTACATAGCAATATGCGCAACATTCTTCAAGCTTTAAAATAGACCGAGACAATACTTTTTTCTTTACTGCTATCTCAGTCTATATTATAGGATGACTGAGAACGCTACCTACGTGATGTGGCCTGTCCAGCTAGCATGATAGCACAATGGCAGATTTTATGGTCACGCTTTATCGTCAAAGTCGGGTAAAAATTGACTCCGACAAACCGTACAGTTAATGTATGCCGCGGACCTTACGCATGTACTACCTAAAACATGATATGATATATCTAGACAATATTATCGATAAAATAATACCAATTCGGATTAGTCAATCCCTACCACGCCAATGTCTCGGTCGTCCGTCTCTTCTTGCACCGTCGCAGACTGTCAATGTCAGAAGTATGTGAATTTGGTGCAATGTCAAATAGACGGACGTCTGGTGATGACTCGAGCGGAACAATGCGTTAAACATCCGATTACCTGTTGTTATTATGAGCCCCGGTGTCAATATATATTAGGGGTGGGCTGTGACATCATCGGTCTTGGACGTTCACCCCACCTCTGGCTGGCTTTGTGAATAACATAGCGGGATGCGTAAACGCATTTCCCCAACTTTAAAAAAAAAGTACAGACTGTCCAGTTAGGTAGGTCCAACTTCGAGAAAGAGGTTAAGGCAGTGTTTGGGAAGCTACGGCACATCTTTTCGTCCAATATTCCGCAGTGTCTCAAGTCGAGAGTTTGACCAGTGTGTCGCGTGGGCCTCATAAGAAGGCTCAAAGTTACCCAAAGCGCAATGGAGAGGGCTATGCTGGGAGTATCTCTGCGCGATCGCATCAGAAATGAAGTTATCCGCAGTAGAACCAAAGTAACCGATATAGCCCTCCGAATCGCTAAGTGGCAGTGGGCGGGCCACATCGCACGTAGTACCGATGGCCGTTGGGGCGGAAAGGTCCTCGGGTGGCGACCACGTACAGGAAAGCGCAGCGGGGTAGGCCCCCCACAAGGTGTACTGATGACCTGGTGGCTGGTCGCGGGAGTCCGCTGGAGGCGGGTGGCGCAGGACCGGTCATTGTGGCACTCTTTAGGGGAGGCCTATGTCCAACAGTGGACGTCTTTCGGCTGATATAATGATCATGATGATAATGATGATGTTGACCCTTTAGACTTCTATTCCAGTTTGCGTCACGTAAAACGTTGTAGTACTGTGTTTTGTTTGTTATAAGTTCTTCTTTCCCATTTTGTGCAGTCAATTGTTTTATAACCCGTCTCTTCCAGTTATCTTTTACTGTACTGACAGGATTTCTGGAAATAGATCTTCATTGATCTTTCAATTCACTTTAGCCCGCAATAAATATTGGACTTCGACCTTTGGAAAGACACTCGGATGATTCTAGCTTTGTAGCACACAAGGAGTATATTGAATATTAATCGCACACTACCTATGTGACGTGTGTCAGTCGTTGTACAGGTGCAATAGAGCACGCTCGCATTTATAATTATAGCTGATAATTAGGATGAAAACCCCCAACTTTAAATTGTAGCATTATCTTAATAGCATTTTTACGAAAAAGAGCTAAACCTTTAGGAGGTCAGTCACGTGAAATTAGTATTAAACTCTACTCGATTATCGCTCGTCGCCGGCGGTGGGACAAGTGCCTAAAGCAGATCCGCTCATTTAAGTTGAACGATTTCTGTACATCTGATCTAGTCTCACTAATGCACAAATCAGTAAGTTTGAGAGGGACAAATAACCGCTGAGTAATATTTATCACCTTATAATGTTCGTTTGTAAACAAAATTGCTAAAATTAAAGAAATGTACCAACGGCCTTCTGAACACCATTGTTGACAAGCTAGAATGTTCGATGGTAAGAAAATGGAACGCCATGCATATGGATCCCAGTAATGCCATCGTTGTATTTTAAATTTAATGTTATTTGTATTAGGTATTTTAATTTGTGATAATTTTAAAATACTTTTCTAGTTTTATTCATATTTTTAATTATTAACGACTTGGAATTTTTAATTTGTATTTTTATATTTGTGATATGGGCTAAATACTCGAAATAAATGATTATTATTATTATTATTAAATGTAATTGACGGAATTACCGGACTACAGCTTTTTTTACCGACTTCAAAAAAAGGAGGAGGTTCAATTCGTCGGACTATATATATATATATATATATATATATATAGGTATATTTATTTTTAATGTGTGTTCACACTCAGAGACTATTTAAAAAAATCTTTTTTTATTTGGAAGGGTATGTTTTCTAGTTGGTCCCATTGTCATCAAGTCCAGATCTGATGACGGTATCTTGGAGAAATCGAGGGAAATCCTCAAATTATATAGTAGGAGAGGCCGAGTAAGAGTCGAATAAAAATTCGCTTGTTACTTACATACTGGTCGAACAGTTCAGTACCAACCACGAAGAAGAGGAACACGTAGGTACCTCGCGCTCGCCTTTGAGTAATTGCGTACTATAAAGTGTTTACATGCATACATGCATTTATATGAGTAGTTGTGTTTCGTTTAGCTAAATTAAAATTACGACTGATTCCAAATCGTTTAATCAGTTTTTAGGCTCTCATCAAAACAAGCTTTTGGTAAAAAAAAAACATTTTTAGGGTTCCGTAGCCAAAATGGCGAAAACGGAACCCTTATAGATTCGTCATGTCTGTCCACCCGTCCCTATGTCACAGCCGATTTACTCGGAAACTGTGAGCACTACAATTATGAAATTTGGTAGGATGGCGTATGCTGTGAACCGCTATAGAAATATGATGTGAAATTACGAAAATAATGTTAAAGGGGGAGGCACCCCATTCATGTAACAGGAGAGTAAATATTTTTCAGTGCACATAGAAGTGTGGGGTATCTATGGAAAGGCCTTCAAAAATGAAATAGAGGTTTTTAAGAAAGTTTTACATTTAAGTCAACCGTTGGTGAGATATTAGCTGTCAAGGCCGTAAAAAGTGTGTCCCCTCCCCCCTCTAAAAATTCTGAAAAAATCAAGATTATGTACATTGATAAATACTTTCACAATTATTGTATGAATTGTAGTGGAATTTAACTTGCAAGATTTGATTACAGACCGACAGACAACAGGACAGGTGAAAGTAAATAAAAGCTTGTAATTTTAGAAATGACACATGACAGCTAATTGTTTTCTTTTTTAATTTTATTCTTTTATACCACGTCGGTGGCAAACAAGCGTACGGCTGCTTGATGGTAAGGGGTCATCGCAGCCTATGGAAGCAACTCCAGGGGTTTCACATATGCCCATTGCCGATCCTTTAAAAATGTATACGCTCCTTTCTTGAAGAACCCCATACTGTACTCCCTCGGGAAAACCTCGGGGGAGCTCATTCCACAACCAACACTCTTGTTTAGTATTGAAACTGACATTCACAGCATTGATGCCGATGCGGCTCGTCGTCACGCTACACGCAGACGCCGAAGCACGGCATTTGTTCAGACAAATAAGATATAATATTTATAAACGTAAAGTTCAGACGCGTTTGGCTTGGCGTACAATCAAGATAATTTGGAATGTCCACTCGTTGACCTTATTCGGTAACTAGTGGCAAATTCTTGGATTTAAACTTTCGTGAGTCATGTTTCATGCACTGATGATGCACTCATCCTGAGGAATAACTCCCGAAGAGTTCGAATTTATACGTGAGTTTTAAGGCGCCTTCCTGATTTGTTGATGCGGAGGTGGTACGATGTGAGAAAACTGTCAGCTGTCAGTGTCATCCGATACGAATGCAGTACTGCCCCGCTTCTGCGCATAGTATTACGACTACTGCGCAAACGTAATACTGACGGTATTTCGTCAAGTAAGGAAATCCCACATCAGTAAACTCACGTCAAAGAACAAAATACCTATCAATTGCTCCGGCCCTGCCTAGTCAGGAAGTCGCCTTAGTGATACGAGTATAGTAGGCAGTTAACTGTCTTGTGGATGGTTTCTTCGACGATTCCAATTTGGAAAGTTTTATTCAAATAAACCCACTTTATCTACTTAGTCTTACATTTTTAGGTCAGTAATAAGCAAACTTATTACTTCAGAAATACTTGCTGGATTGTAAAGAAATTCTTTCGACGAAATCTCACGATCTTTTTTTAATATCTCTAACAAAAGCAATAATGAAAGAAGTATGTATTCCAAACATTCCATTTATTGTTTTAGACATTTATTATAACTAATACATTTTTGTTTAGATTGAACAAATCTATCGGAGTAACTTGATGGCTTGATCTTTTATTAAACTAAGGCATAAGTAATTACTGTAATTACTAATAAATTAATTAACACTTTTAATTTGAATTAAACTAAAGCAAGGCCAATGGAATCAGATAAATTACGGCATGAGAGAGAAAAGGAGCGAAATACTAATAATGACGTAAAAGTCATGGATGGAGTATGTATCTCGTTTCGTTGGTACTTATTGTTATTTAATGATTTTCTTGAAGTTGATAATTGATTATCAGTGTATTGTGCCATATCGTACCGTATCGTAAATACCTATTACTTACAAGCTTTCAAATTGCACATTTCACACTGTTGAACCAAATTTTGGTGCAATCCGTCAGTCTAATATGACCAACATGAATATAGGTGAATGATTTTTATATCATGTAATTCATGTCACATGCGCCAGCGGGATGATCCCATCGAAATATTAAAATCTACAGATAGTATGCAAATACTACTCCGTGCAAGTGCTATTTGTTTACGGCTACGTCCTGAAGTAGTATTTTTTACTTTACCGAGATCTAACTGATGTCGTCCAGATTTCTTCACCTGTCCGTTTGCTTGTAGTATTCGGTACATTTAACCCGTAAAGAATCTGTAGCTACTGCGGGTATATGATGGTTGCCCTTACATCATTGATCATCGTGGATAAGACGCCCGTCACACTCGCACTCGTATATTTGTCAGAACGTGACAAATATCCTATCCACGACGATAAGTGATAAAATGCCAACCATCACGCCTTCTGATTAAACTAACAGTTGACACTGACTGTTGACATCTAAATTTGTGCGGTTGCATTGCCATAACATGCCGTGGAATGTATACTATCTGAAGATTTCGGTATTTTTATGGGAAATTCACTTCCGCGTGTTAGCGGACTTATGCCGTTGACGTTATATTGAAATTTTCATC
This sequence comes from Notocelia uddmanniana, assembly GCA_905163555.1. Classification (NCBI taxonomy): domain Eukaryota; kingdom Metazoa; phylum Arthropoda; class Insecta; order Lepidoptera; family Tortricidae; genus Notocelia; species Notocelia uddmanniana. The sequence goes on from LR991065.1 coordinate 13,753,283, forward strand.
TCATTATAGTATAATCAAACAGGTACAATGCCATATGTAAATAATTTTGACGAATTTTATTTTGGCGGTAAGTACATATGCACATTTAACATTGACCTAATATTAGTTGTTAATGATTTACGACTACCTAGACAACCATGCATTTAAAAGTGCTTAGTACATATGCGACAGGCTATCGTTACATTTATAAGTATAAACTATTAACAATTATAACAAGAAAATTCAAACACAACAGGAATCAGTTAACAAGAACAATTTCTGATAAAAGATATCCTGTAACTTGTATTGAATTCTATAGTTACAGATTAAGGCTGGGTTGCACCGACTTATGATCACATACTGACCAACATTAAATATGGCGCCGGCAGTTCTCATCCTTAACTTGTCAAACTTTCCATACAGCAGTCAGGTTTTAACGAACACCGATTACGATTACAGACGGTTTGGTGCAACCCAGCCTAACTAACAAGTAACAACATACAGAGACAAGTACAGGTAAAAGACTTTCCAGACGTTTTTGCATTTGTAGTTGTGACCACAAAGTACAATATATATACTGAGATAGAGATACCAGTGAAATACTCCACATAGATCGTAGCGCCGTTGTGTATTTAGTATGAACTAACCGCACGAACACTGCATCTCTGTCACTTCAATATGCAAGTGCAATAGAGATATTACCCAGTGACATCTGGTGCAAACAAGCTAAACTAACATTTCCATAGAAAAATTTGTACTTCGAGCTGAAAGGCCCCTGGTTGTGACCTCTGTAGCCAGCCTCACACACACACACACATACGTGTGTCTGTGTACGTCAACGTGTACGTGTGTCCCTGTCAATATACAATTACTACTACAAATGCAAAAACGTCTCAAAAATAATTTACCTGTAAATAAGTAATAATGCAATGTGAACAGTTTGATACCGTGATTTATTTTATAGCACGACTATCAAATAAGCTTATTACAATCCGCCTGATGGTAAGTAGACATCGTCACAATATATTAATACTAGCGTTTGCTGACAGTATTTCTGACAGTAAAATCTCAGATCTACTGATGTGAGATTTTCTAAGTAGCTCACGTTAAGTAACAAAATATACCTACCACATATTGATCCCGCCTCGCCAAGTCAGGAAGTCACCTAAGTGACACACGTCAACGCACGTATATAATTTGGTGAAGAAAATGAGAATATATTCTTTCTTTACCTCGCATATTTAGACATTGGCGTGCATAAATAAAGCTCTCCGACTTTGATAGATCGATCGGTCACATTCACATACCATTTTCGTCATACTTCAATATGGCCACCATGTAAGTAGCTTGACGCCCAGGTAAGGTTGATCTAAATGTCATTTTTCTATACTTAAAATAAAACGTTACGTGGATAGCCTGCAGGATAAAGGATTTCGTGAGACCCCCTGCAGGTAAAACATCATTTCTAAAACTTACATTACTAACTTAATAACATCACATCAATTCACGCCCTAGCCTCACATTCAACCGAGTTAAATTCAAAGTTGAATATTCAGTTTCGGGCGACGCTACAATACTAAACTACTAAATTTAATAACTTTAAAGTCGCGGTGGGTAAAGGAGATATGTAGAGAGTGCTGTGAGGATGGGTGTGGTGACGGCGGCGGGCGGGGACGAGCAGTATGCGTGTGGTTGGCTGCAAGCGGCCACGTCTTGCGCAAGCACCCACGCGAGGCGCCGGAGCAAGTTCCCGGCCGAGGCTGAACACAGCCTCCCCACTTGTGTCACGCATGACATGAATTCGTCTCTCGCGCTGAAACAATACTACTTTTAGGGCTTTGCAAAACGCGTTTTTAAACGCGCCGTCGACGCGCGTTCTACAACAATGTTTACAGTAGTAGCAGTTAGTAGGGGAACGTGCGTTGATGGCGCGTTTAAAAACGTGGTGTGCAGGGGCTCTTAAGCCGCAATCTTGACACCAACGGACACTGGGACAACGAGCGGGCGCTCACAGATTGAACTCAATCAAGTGTAGGTATGAATTGCCGTTCATTGTCCTGCTGCCCGCTTGCGTTTAAACCGCAGACTAACATATGCGGAATAGTAGTAGTTACTAGCTTTTGCCCGCGACTTTGTCCGCGTAGAACTCGTTACATAAGGGTTAGCTCAGCTTCTCGCCTTAGAATTATTTGTTTTCCCATATATTTTTCTCAAGCTGAGATGGTTGGACGGCGTCGAAAAGGACACCAGGACCTTAGAGGTGTATTCTCTAGAAATCCTGTTGTCCAAACGAATGATTAAGTGCTTATTTCGGAAAATCAAATGTACCGATTCTAGACGAATGGAACCCGTGAAAAAAATAATTATAATGATAAAAATCTCGCTACGCAGTTCTGCCGTAAAACGTAGTCCCTCCCTCCCTCGTAGAGCGAGTTCTTTATGTAAGTATTATGGCCAAAGGCCATAAGCAGACCCGCAAGACATGCGGGCCTATCATTCCAACAGAGCAGGCACCTTATGCAAGGCTGAGGGCCGAAGGCCCGAAGCAGAGCGGCAAGGCACGCGAGACTGAAGGCCGAGCGTCCCAACAGAGCGGGTTTTCTACGTAATCATGATGGCCGAAAATGCGAAGCAGAACGGCAACAAATGCGAGACCGAAAGCCGATCATTTACACACAGCGGCCTCCTTATGTATGGCTGAGGGCAGAAGGCCCGAGGCTCTGTTGGGCCTTATATGAAAGACCCAACAGAGCGGACTTTTTATATAAGGCTGAGGGTCGAAGGCCTTTCAGCTCAAAGTACGATTTTTTCTATGGAAATGTTAGTTTAACTTATTTATAGCGAGGCTGACGCCAAGTCAAGCCAAGAGTGTTATACGCGATAATGAAGGCGTGGTGGAGGGCGACAAGGCATGCGAGGCTGACGCCAGAGCGTAGTTGTAGTTATACACACTATGTATAGGTTATTTAGGATGACATTATGTGTCTATCTTTCTTTCTTTATCTTTCTATTTATGTGGCATAGGTGACTGAATATTAAAAGTAATCGGAAAAAGTAATAGGATTACAAAGTTACACATGTAGATCTTATATCTAGGAAACGGGACCGAAATTTGGGTTCAGGGTCACAGTTAGGTACTTAAAGGGCTAAACGCTGCTTTCAAATTTTGAAGAGACCGTGGCGGCTGGCGCGCACACTACACAGCGTCCCGGTGCAGCGCTAGCGTTTACTTCTTTTTTTCAGTTTTTATGGCCTGACCGGGGATTTTCTCGACAGATTAGTAAAGTTTGCATCAAAATCCGTTCAACCGTTTTCACGTGATGCGCGGTCAAGTAAACAGACAAACAGATAAACAGATAAACAGATTAACAGACAAACAGTCAAGAATTCTAAAAAATGTTGTAACGTGTTCTGTTATCGATTCTAAGTATCCCCAGTAAATTTTTTTTTCGAATTACTTCCATGTACAGACTTTCGACCCTCTTCAGCTTTATTATATGTATAGATTATAGAGTACGATACCTTGGCTATCATATCTGGAAATAACGGTGTGTAAGCTTGAGAATGACAAATTATGTTAGATCGAAATAAATAAACAAAATATTAGGGGACAATTTTAAACAAATCGACCTAGTCTTTAAGGTCATGTTTAAAATGTCACACTAAATTTCTAACGAGTCAGAGCTACAAGGTCCCAAAGTGTCCGGCTACTTGTGAGGCCGACTGTACTAAGTAGGGATATGTTGGTGTCTCGCTTAGTAAATAATACAATACGCTGGTATTTATCAAATGATGTATAACTTTTAATATAGTTTCCGGCACGTTATATTAAATACTACATAGATCATGCTGTTCTGTATATGCCGCCCCCCCATACCCTTCCGCGACCCGAACGTCCGTATTCTGATGTAGCACCCATATTCTAGGTGAAACGATTACAACCTCTTTTTAATACGTTATACTTTTGAAGTAAACAAAAAAATTATTACTTACATAAAATAAATGCTTTTAGGAAATATTAAAAACACCCACAAAATAAACTGACCACTCGTAACCCCCTTACAATGAGCATAAAGTGCACGAATCGTCAGTTAACTGTGTTGGCGATGGTACGTGAAGACTAAAATCGTTTTTAACTAGCAACCTACCCTGGGATCTCGCGGATTATGCTTATATATATATGTACAGTCGAGTTCATCAATATTTGTACGATCCCAGACCTTCAAATATATATGTACTATTTATTAGCCAAAAATATCCGTGCGCCAGATCGATAAGAAATATGTGCACATTCAACCACCATATCAGCCAAAGGACGTCCACTGCTGGACATAGGCCTCCCACAAATTCACGGGGGGTATATGGTATATGCCATAATCGCCACGCTTGGCATGCGGGTTAGCGATCGCAGTATCTCCACGGCACTCCAGGGATGCTGCTGCCCATGCCCCGGTGGTCTTGGTCGTAGTTTTAGGAGATACCTGGGTCTTGATATTGAGTAAAAAGTTTGAAATTAAGGAAATAAACAACATTATAAAATAACATAACCCCTAGAATTTAATTCTCTACTCTAGTTGATACCTCCAAACCTATAGTATCGGTGCAATGTGATGTGAGATTATTATAGAATTATGAATATTATGATAAACTGTAGAATGTGTATTTCTTTGGATATTTCAATACACAAAGATAATTTAAACAAGTCCATCTGAAAAGTAGGTCTTTCTTTAATATCCGAAGTTCTGTAGCAACCTTCGGGCTGCCGCTTTAAACACATACTCACTACTTTAACTCCATACTAGTTTTTTTTGCATATGAGCAAAGGAACTGAACTACGGTACGCTACGACGCTCATTTCATGCTCATCATGTCACATAACTGTAATGTAGGTAGATCTAAGTACGGGCAGTCTCGAATAAACGGTGATTGCAAACGGACGCTTGTGTTATTATTACAGTGGCTAACGAGGCTGGGATTACGCGTGCATATGGAAAATTGGTTACTTGGACTGTGTTCGGGAACTGTCTAATTTACGCGGATACTGGAAGTGATAAATTATGTCCATCGGAAAGGTGTCCGGATTTGACCTTAAGTGCGGTGTGTGGAGTTCGTACGTGGATAGACTTGAAATGTATTTTTTAGTAAACGACGTGAAGGACGAATTAAAATTGCCAACCTTAATAGCAGTGATAGGGGATGAAACCTACGAGCTACTAGCAAACTTGGCTAGACCAAGAAAACCTTCGGAAATGGAATACAAGGACGCGGTAGACCTCTTACGTAATCATTTACAACCGACGCCTTCCGTACTCGCTGAGAGGTACCGGTTTCGGCAACGCAGACAGTCCAACGAGGAGAATATTGCAGGTTACGTGGCAGAATTGAAGAGGCTAGCGAGACATTGCCAGTTTGGGGCTACCCTCAACGACAATCTACGGGACCAATTTGTGTGTGGAGTGCGGAGCGATGTTATAAGACAACGTTTATTTGCGGAAGACGACACATTAACTTATGTCCACGCTGTCAAAATAGCAAGTGCCTTAGAAGCGGCGGAGCGGGACGCGGCCGCGGTCGAGGCGGGGGCGGCAGCGGCAGCGGACACCATCGACGGTGGTGCGGGAGCGGCAGCAGGGACGGCGGTTCATGCGCTAGTGCCGAGGGAGGCCGGCCAGAGCGCGGGACGCGCCTGGCGGAGCGGCTGGAGAAGCAGGAGTCGCACCGCAGTGAACACGGGGCGCGGGCGCGCGGGGACAGCGCACGGCGGGACCGGAGCGGCCAATGCAGGCGCAGGAGGTCGGAGGGGACATTGCGGAGGCTGCGGAGCAACAGACCACGGCTATTCCGCCTGCCGGTTTCGGGACTACACCTGCAGCTTATGCCGACGTATGGGCCACTTGCGTCGCGTGTGCCCGGGGAACGGCCCGGAGAAGCTACACTATAGCGAGGCAGAGAGAGCCGAGGATGCGGAGGTCGTAGAAGAGGCCGGAGAGGACTTTCATCATTTATGCCTAAATGATTATAGACCGGTGAGTTTACCGATCACCATAGATAACCAAATTATCAATATGGAAGTGGACACGGGTACGGCCGTCTCTTGTATAAATAGAGAAACTTATGAGAAACACTTTAGTAACAATTCCTTGGAAACTAGCGATGTAGTTTTAAAGTTCTACGATGGCTCCAACATAAAGCCGTTAGGAATAATAAAACCACTTATTGACTACGGCGGGAAAGCCCGGCGCTTAGAATTGTTCGTGGTAGATGGAGGTACTACGTCACTCTTAGGTCGACAATGGTTAACGGAGCTAAACATCCCTATCCCTAGATTTAGTAATTGTAATAATATAAATGAGCGTAAGCAAATGTCTCAAGAAATTAACACTTTATTTGACAGATATAAGGAGTTGTTCAGTGGCGGGCTCGGGCGGTTCACGGGCGGGGTAGCGACACTGAGAGTGCGGGAGGGGGCGGCGCCGGTGTTCCACCGCGCGCGGCCGGTGCCCTACGCACTGCGCGAGCGCATCGATGCTGAGCTGGACGCCATGCTGCGCGACGGAATCGTTGAGCCGGTCGACTGCTCCGACTGGGCCTCACCACTGGTACCGGTAAATAAAGCCGACGGTTCCCTTAGGCTTTGTGCCGACTATAAAGCTACACTCAACCCGGTGTTGCTTATTGATCGATATCCCTTACCTAGAATAGACGATTTGATGGTGAGTCTTAGCGGTGCAGCTTATTTTTCAAAAATAGACTTATCACAAGCCTACTGTCAAATAGAACTCGACGATTCTAAAAGATTCACAGTCATAAACACTCATCGGGGCCTGTATAGATATAATAGATTAGTCTATGGTCTGGCATCCAGTCCGGGAATCTTCCAAAGAATAATGTGTAATCTTCTTCAAGGTATCCCAAACGTGCACATTTTTCTTGATGACGTCATTATTTGTGGGAAAAATAAACAAGAACACCTTGCAGCCTTAGAAGCCGTTTTCGATAAGTTATGTAATTCTGGATTAAAGCTTAAGAGTAGTAAATGCGTATTTTTAGTGGAAGAAGTACGGTATCTGGGGTATATTATTAATAAGCATGGTATAAAAACCGACCCGTCGAAAGTTGAAGCTATTGTAAACGTGCCGAGGCCGACAAACGTAACGGAACTGCGTTCATTTTTAGGCATAATCAATTTCTATGGCAAATTTATTAAAAACATGAGCAGTAGGTTGGTTCCTTTATATGAACTACTTAAGAAGGATAAACAATGGTTCTGGTCAACGGAATGCGAGAGGTCATTTAGGCAAATAAAAGAAATATTATCAAGCGCGGAAGTCTTAGCACATTACGATCCTAAAAAAAACATTGTTTGTCACTTGTGACGCGAGCGCACGCGGGGTGGGGGAAGTGTTATCGCAACTGGACGAGCACGGCTGCGAACGCCCGATCGCGTATGCATCTCGAACATTGAATGAGGCAGAAACGAACTATTCACAGATTCACCGGGAAGCGCTGGCTATTATTTTTTCGGTTAATAAATTTCACCAATTTCTTTACGGACGACGTTTTACATTGCGTACGGACCACAAGCCGTTGGTGTCGATATTTGGACCTAACACTGGCATACCTACAATGATAGCGAGTCGTATGCAGAGGTGGGCGATTATTTTGTCAGCTTATACTTTCGACATCGAGTATGTACGTACGGATGAGAACGGGGCGGACGGGTTGTCGCGGCTACCGGCCCCTAGTGGCATAACAGCCAGAATGACGCTGCCGGAGCAAACGTATTTGCATTTTGTGCAACAAGAATTATTATTAGATTATAATGTAATTAAGCGGGAGACGTCGCGCGACCCATTGTTAGGTAAGGTATTATGTTACATTCGGGACGGTTGGCCGTCCCAATGTGAGATCGCTAATTTACAACCGTACTATAACCGCAGAGCCGAACTTTATGAGGAGTTAGGGTGCGTTATGTGGGGGTATAGGCTAGTAGTGCCGGAGGCGTGTAAAAATAAGGTTATAGCTATGATTCATGAACCCCATATGGGAATAGTAAAGTCAAAGGCCCTCGCGCGTAGTTATGTGTGGTGGGCCGGGCTCGACGAAGCAGTGGAGCGGGTGTGCCGCGAGTGCACGACGTGCGCGGCGCAGGCGGACGCGCCGCCGCGGCACGCGCCGCGCCTGTGGCCGTGGCCAGCTCGCCCGTGGTCGCGTCTGCATCTCGACTTCCTGGGCCCAATAGCGGGAAAAACTTATCTAGTAGCCGTGGACGCGATGTCGAAATGGATCGAAGTCTTCAACGTCACGACCGTTTCGGCCGGCGGTTTAATAGATAGGATGTGCGAACTATTCAGTAGGTGGGGTATACCCAAACAGTTAGTAACCGACAACGGTTCTCAGTTTGCTTCCAGGGAATTTGAACTTTTTACTAAATCCAACGGAATAGAACATATTTTTACCGCACTTTATCACCCTGCATCTAATGGTTTGGCTGAAAATGCTGTAAAAACGGTAAAGCGGGTAAATAAAAAAGCGTTACAGGAGAAACAGAACGTAGATAGGGCCTTATGGGCATTTTTAATACATTACAGAAACGTTGAACATACAACCACCGGCGAGAGCCCGGCAATGCTTCTCATAGGCAGGCGTATCCGAACCCGCATGGATATCATCAAACCAGACAGGGAGGGCCAGGTGCGGCGCGCGCAGCAGCGCCAGCAGGAAGGGGCGCCGGCCGTCCACAGGAGCGTGGACAGGGACGAACAAATCTGGTACAGGCAATATCTAAAAGGGGAGAAGTGGGTTCCGGGTCGGGTGGTAGATATTTTAGGACCTAGCAATTATAAAGTTTTAGGCAAGGATGGCTCCTTGGTACATAGGCATATCGATCAATTACGAAAACGACAGAGTCGGCTGTCTCTTGGTTCTTCCACCTCGGCGTTAGGTCTTAACGGCACAGAGTCTCAGGGTTCAAAGTCGCCAGTCGGTACACCTACGATGGAGGCGGGGGACCAGCCGGGGCGGTCGGCGGCGGCGACGGTGTCGCCGCGCCGCATGGCGGACGAGAGCGCCCAGCCTGTTGGGGACACTCCGTCTTCACCAGATTGGGAGGTTGCTTCGCCGCAACCGGCCACACCCCGAGCTCGCCCAGTCAGACAATGTAGGCTTAAAAACCTAACTATAAAGTTTAGTTATTGTTCCTAACTAGGTTAAGCATGTCTAATTAAGATAATACCTAAGTGTTTAAGTGTAGAAGTTATGTATTGGATAAGTGCGAGGGGATGTAATGTAGGTAGATCTAAGTACGGGCAGTCTCGAATAAACGGTGATTGCAAACGGACGCTTGTGTTATTATTACAGTATTCAGTGATTTTTTTTTGGTACCTACTTTGAATTATCTGTCACGACTTACTCTACACGTGTTCTTGTAAAGTCTATAAAAATGTGTAAAAATGTTTAATAAGCAATTTCCAAATGAACAAATGAAGACTCCATGACGTCGGAGCCGACATGAAAGGGACGAATGTATCGCATGACATTACTGATCTCTTCTCGATGAACGTCAAATTTCAAAAGTCATGTCATGTCAGAGAGAAGATGGCGTGGTACGGCGCTGCACCTCCCCTCCCGCTCCTCTACTCCCCGTTAATGTGTATCAAGATAGCTGTAGGCTTTCCAAGATTTGGGCGGTAGAATTTTGCATTTCGTTGTGTCCAAGCGGACAATGAGAAAATTGAGTTTTCTTCGAAATTATTTATTTATCGAAACGGAACACGAGATTCAAATAAATACAGAAATTAGCTCCGCGCGACATGCGCTTGACGCTGGTGTGGCTCGCCGAATGCCGAGGCCAGAGGCGCGAGCGCCGCTGCCCGATTCGCTCTCCTCCCGCGCCCCGCTCCTTCTGTCGCCCGGTCAGCGCGCGTACACGTTGTCCTCATATTATACGAAATGTATAGCACAGAAAGCAATGATATTTTGCAATCAAGATATTCATTATATTTTATATGTCTGCGGTTTTTTCGATTTTTGTAAAAATGCTTTATTAGTCCGTAATTCTCGTGCGAAGTTGACTACTTTTTTTGACAACTTTTGAGCTCCTCTAATTCTGATATTACACATTTATATGAAAATTCGAAAAACCACAGACATAGATAATTACGTCTAGTCCATACTTACTAAATTTCATCTACTTCTATTGCCTACTTTTCTAATGAGACTGGGACTACGTTTGTATGGAGAATGAATCGAAGAGACTCCTCTTAAAAGACCAACTGGACGAGATTTACCTCGGATTAGCACTCATGTGTTCTGTAGGTACAGTCAACCAATTTCCGTGCCACTTTGTACCTTGCCACAGTGACAATAATATGAGATCTCTAGCAGCTTTCATACTGATAATCACCGTGACAAGGTTAGGTATGAAGTGGCCCAGAAATCAAATCGGTTACCGTGTATTAGTCACAATTGCATATTTGCGTGTGTGTTATTTTATATTGCTTGGACTCGGTGACACCTGTCATCCACAATCCCAAAGACATCACAGTACGTTTTTCAAAACATGAAACGTAATAAGGTTTATTGTACTGGGACGACACGAGTATCGTATTATCGTACCATACACATATCCATTGCCATTCATTAGACGACAATAGGAGTTGTTAGCCTTTGTTACTTCAAATCGCGTACTTAACCCGGCTCGACAAGAACTCAGAGCAAGAATATTTATACGGTAATAAGAATTTATTACATATATACACATTGAATGCTATGTAATGTAAATAATGTGTAATTGATTTGTTTTATTTAAATGCTCATGTCTGTAAGTGTGATGGTAGTGACCACATAGCATTTTTTTTTCTAGACGAGCAGATGTGATATATGGAACACAAAATGTCATTATTATACTGTCTATAAAATAGGTGATTTCCGAAAGTAAAAAAGTGAGTGTATCGGAACGTATTTTTTATGACGTTTCAGTTGCCAAATTTAAACGGTGATCAGGGGCCTTTCAGCTCGAAGAACGAGCTTTTCTAAGGAGATGTAAGTTTTTACTTTAGCCAGCAGATGACACTGTGTGTATGGTTTCACCTGCCTCTCTATCGCACTTGCACATTGTGAGTGACAAATAGGCACATCTTTCGCGGTTGTACTTCTGTCATGTATACTTTACCTAAAATTCAGATGATGTGTTTACTATCTAAATTTATGGTTCAATATTTTTTTCATGTTTACATTTCGAGCGTTCCAACGTACGCAAAATAATTACATAATTAGGTAATGTACACAAAATTGTGACAACAACATTGTACTAATTTAGCCTCGTCAATTATTCGTGCAAATGGATAGTAGATTCGAGTGCTTATAAAATGCTCCATAGGAAGAGAAGAATGTATGTATGTAGTCTTCGATACCCGGCTTACTTTTCATGAGCACGTAGTATCACTTGCTGTAAGCTGCTATCGAAGATTAGGCTTTATAATTCGCAACCTTCGTGAGTTTCAAGATCCTGGGGCAATCGGGTTAGTTTATAATTCCCTCGTTAGAAGCAAGCTCGAGGCTTCGTCGATCGTTTGGCACCCTTACGAATCAACGTACGCCCTTTTACTAGAGAAGGTTCAGAAAACGTTCCTACGGTATCTGTATAAGAGGACTTTAGGGTACTACCCGTTCCTATATCCTACCAAATACCTATTAGGAACTTTAGGCTACAATTCGTTGGAGGTGAGGCGTAGCTACAACTTGTTGGTTAATGCGTGTCGAATCATACGTGGAGAGTCGGACTGTCCGGAGCTGGTCAGTCGCCTCGTGCGACTGTATGTTCCGGATATCCCCAGGATAACGCTCAGGCCTCGGCGGCGCGATTTGTTGGCGGTGCCGGCAGCGCGCACTGTATCACGCAGGAACTCGCCACTGCTACGTGCTCTCTCCCAACTCAATGCGCTTTTGGCATCAGCACCGGAGTGTGACTTATTTGAATGGCGATGTATGAATGTGTACTATGAATGTCTGAGATTCTGTGAGGGGATGGATACTCGGCAATCAACTGTACCTGTGTAATTTAAATGTGTATGTATTTAGTTAAGTTTTGTTTCATGACGCATTGGTCAAACTGTAATGTCATGTTAACCTGTTTGAAATAAATAAATAAATAAATAAATGTTTTCAATTGGTTTTCAACTTCTGCTACCTTACAAATTTCGAGTGAAATTTTATCGATGTGGTGTGTATATAAGCTTATAAAGCTTAAATATTTTACGTAAAACTAAACGTTTGCACGGTACGTTGACATCGCTGTCAATTTAAAAATTCAAATGTCTAATGGCTTTTTAGGTTAATGGTATATTTATATAATTATGTGCAGTTAATAACTATATATTACGATTTGCTGTTAATAGTAATAGTCTCAGTAAATAATTTCGACCCTACAACGTGACGGTAAAAGCTATCGTGCGGCTAAGCAGAGTGTAATGGATTCATTGAAAACTGAATATCTTCGAATGACAAAGCCGCTTCCTACAAAATATAATATGCCACTTTTTACGTGTTAATTTTGTGTTATTGTTTATAATACTGACAAATTTTAGTGCGATTGCTAATATCGAATGTTTGTAAGTAAAATTGTGTAATAAACGATATTTACTAAGTTACCTATTTTGTTTTATTGTCAGAAGAATGTCATGCCCATTTTATTAAAAATGGTCTGAAATTGATGCAAAGATAGCCAAATAGGTAATGTAACTATTATTTCATTACTTATTTCCGTATTTTTGCATTAGTTTCAGAAAGGAACTTGAAATGTATTTTAGTAGTTAGTACCTGCCGCCGAGCGGCCGTGCGGTTAGTTTTGTACTAATAACACTATGGCGCTACAATCTACGTGGAGTATTTCACTGATATCTCTATCTCAGTCTATATATTGTACTTTGTGACGGTGATTTGGTGCATTTTTCTGCGGTTCTCAAGTTTAGGAATTGAATTATGCCAAAAATAAACATGGTAAGTGCTAGGTATTGTAACTTTTGGAAATGAAATGAAAATTTTATTGGTAACAATTGTTACATGTCGTTGACAATACAATTTGAATTTATACAATGGGTATTTGGGTAGTGTACGAGTTAATGTACGTGCAGTATGTGATGATGATGATTAGAGGTGGGATGTTTGGTGGCATTGGGGTGAGCAAAGATCAATGGAGTCGTCGTTATATATTTATGATTGAATGAATGAGTAAATAAATGATTGATTAACTAATAATGTATAATTAAATTTATTGGTTTCACACAAGTAAATTGATTCATTAACATTCAATAAAACAAAAAAATGTTGTTGAAATGTATAATGTTATGCCTATTCAAGGTCTTCAACAATTTTTCATTGGAATAAGGGTATAACTACTAATACTTCAGATTCAGTATCAGTACCTAGTAGCATATAATATTCATTTGAAAAATCCGCTCTTACTATGTAGAGAAATCGTTTTCGACACATAAATGGATTTTTCACAAGTTGAGAAACCGTATAACGCTAGCTTATATGGAAGAAATTGCCATAGTATATATGCTTTTCATACTAACCGTTTAACACCAGAAGAAGATAATATGCAAAATTTTGAAATTTTAATTTCAGTTGCAAGTTTTTCAAGTTCTTGAATACGTATTATAAACATTTTAGCAAACAAGTATAATTTATTTAAATGTAATATTAGAAAATCATCATTTTAATTTACAGTATTGCATTGTTGTCGTCAAAAATTTATGGAAAATATGTAAGTAACTAGTAAAATATGCGATGTATCAACAAACCTAAATTATTTACTCTATACACGTTCATACAATAAAACGCAAAGGTGATATAATATTGGCCGATACAGTAATATGGATTATAGTTTAGTTATTCATTTATTGAAATAAAAAATATACAATGGCGACTCTACTGCATTACTTGTGCTAAATTGCCACCAGAATCCTAACCCTGGTGATGATGATGATTTGTACATATTTTGTTTTTTTTTTAATAATTCGCTCTAAACTTTTGTGGTCCCTATATGATCTCTGTCCGGTTGAACCACAACAGTACATGTAGTCTGTGTGTGGCCACTGACCTGCAAAGTATTTACACGACTTTTAAGGGCAATCTCTCCAACGGTGCCAAGTGGACTACCGCTACATCGAAGTACTGAAGTGTTTGTACGAGAACGCTTCTATGTCAATCCGACTCCAGGACCAGAACTCAAAGGAACATGCAGCGGGGAGTCAGGCAAGGAGATGTTATTTCTCCTAAAGTGTTCTCCGCTGCACTGGAGGATGTTTTCAAGACTCTGGACTGGAGAAGGCTAGGCATCAACATAAACGGCGACTACCTCACTCACCTTCGGTTTGCTGACGATATAGTAGTCTTGGCTGAGACCATGGAGGATTTAAATACAATGCTCAATGACCTCAGTAAAGCCTCCGAGCGAGTTGGTCTAAGGATGAACATGGACAAGACGAAGATCATGTCAAATGTCCATGTCGCACCAACTCCCTTAACAATCGGACACTTTACGCTCGAAGTTGTAGACGATTACATATACCTAGGACAGACTGTCCAGTTAGGTGGGTCCAACTTCGAGAAAGAGGTTAATCGTCGAATCCGACTCGGCTGGGCAGCGTTCGGGAAGCTACGGCACATCTTTTCGTCCAATATTCCGCAGTGTCTCAAGACGAAAGTCTTTGACCAGTGTGTGTTGCCAGTGATGACATATGGCACTGAAACGTGGTCGCTTACTATGGGCCTCATAAGAAGGCTCAAAGTCACCAAAAGGGCAATGGAGGCAGGATGCAGACGTGTTTGCGGACAGTTGGCAGAGCCTGCTTACTAAAATAAGTGCTTTATGTTGCAGATACTGTTAGTGCTACTTTATATTTGTTTGTGTATATGTAACTAATGTGTATTTATTGTTAAGTCCTAACATTATAGGCGCTTTGGTTTTACTGTAAGCCTATTATGTAAATTATTAAATAAATTAATAAATAAATAAATGGAGAGAGGTATGTTGGGAATTTCTCTGCGTGATCGCATCAGGAATGAGGCCATCCGCAGCAGAACCAAAGTAACCGATATAGCCCTCCGAATCGCTAAACTTAAGTGGCAGTGGGCGGGGCACATAGCACGTAGAACCGATAGCCGTTGGGGCGGAAAGGTTCTCGAGTGGCGACCATGTACCGGAAGGCGTAGCGTGGGCAGGCCCCCCACACGGTGGACTGATGACCTGGTGAAGGTCGCAGGTGTCCGCTGGATGCGGGTGGCGCAGGACCGGTCATTGTGGAAGTCTTTGGGGGAGGCCTATGTCCAGCAGTGGACGTCTTTCGGCTGACATGATGATGATGATGACTATTAATTACTGTAAAGGAACCGCTAAGAGCCCGTTTATGATATTTCGCCAATTTTGCTGAACTTTGTGACGTTCGTTTACATGAAATATTAGCGTCCATATCTTTTTTTTTTCAAAAGTTTTTGTGTTATGAAAGTTATCGGTTCTCCATATAAATAAATAAAAAAAATATATATTAAACATCATGTCAAGTTATCTAAGATTAATGGTTTTTTTTTCTATATTCAATTATTTGACTCAATTCTCAGACTGTTTTTTTTGCACATAGACGTTATATTTGGTTTATCATCATCCTCCTAGCGTTATTCCCAGTACAGTTGCAACCTGAAGAATGCCTGGGGTCCGCTACCTAATCCCAAGAATTGGCGTAGGCACTAGTTTTTACGGAAGCGACTGCCATCAGACCATGGTATTTGGTTTATATCTGGTTTTATTATTGTATTAACAAGATACCGTGATGAAAAAAATACTGTGTGTGTATTTTAAAGCCTTTAGTGGAGAAAACGGCGCAGCTTATTCAAATTCTGTATAAAAAATAGATTGATTTAGTTAAACAAATAAAAGACAAAATAGACGAACTTTTGCCATTTATTTTAGTTATAAAAAACAGGACAGTCCCATGAAAAGTTATTAATGAATTATTAAATTGAACTTAAGTACTTTCTATTAATAAAAAAATAGCTCCATTAGTAACTTTTAGCATAAAGAGCAATTAAAGTTACCCTAAAACTCGACGATCAAGTCAGTATAGCTAGCGTATTTTCCCACTTAGTATCTTTTTAACCCCCGAGAAAAAAGAGGGGTGTTATAAGTTTAGCGTGTATTTTATCTATAAAAATTGTTCACTTATGTATACGTAGATGCACATTTTGTAATAGCAAAGATCAAAGAAAGAAGAATCATGGAGAAATATATACTGTTTTCTTGTTTTGCCTAATTCTATTATAAACATAATTAATCATGAATAAAATATACCTACTGTTTTCTTACGTACTTATATTTTTAACCCCCGACGCGGTCATAAGTTTAATATGTGTATTCTGTGTGTCTATGGTTTTATTACGCCATCAATTTATTGTAAATACGTCATCATCATTAATTTAAGAGACTTGCTCTTGTCGGTGGAGTTACCGCCATTCCATTCTTGTTTTTTTTATACCACGTCGGTGGAAAACAAGCGTACGGCCCGCCTGATGGCAAGCCACATCTTTGAGTTCTTGATACGACTTAACACTAACCTTCTTAACTTTAGTTTTTATTATAGATATTTTTAAGCACTATACTGTTTGTTTTATTAATGTAATAAATTTACCTTCTCCTTAGTTTGATCTATAAGCAAACGTCTCGGTCTTCCCCTGTCTCTAGCTAACCCTTACAAGTTCTGCATATTGGTAGCAGGGTAGTGGCCACATATGGATGACGTGTATTTCCAGTAACGGGCAGTGGACAATGGACACATGAACACTACAGGGTTTTTTTTTTAATAAAAAAAAGAAAACCTTTTTCGACGCTATTATAAATACTATTATCAGTATCTAAAAGTAGATAAGTCGCTTGGCCTGGCCAAGGATTAAATAGCTCACTTTTTAACTACCATAAATGGAACCATCCTCAACTTGACTTAAGATGAAGAGGAGAAGTCTTAATGGTTAGAAAATAATAAATTTCTATTTTCACTCACACAATAACATAAGTCTTACAACTACGTAGCCGATCTACTCCCAAACTTGAGAGAAAGCAAGTATGATTGCAAAACCGTTAATTTATTCTCCCTAATATATTTCTGATTTGAAGAGTTTCCCACTTAAGTTGTTTCAGACTATACGAATAACATACAGAAACAACTTAAAGGTCTAACAATATTTTAATTAAACTAATTCCAGCCTAGTCCAGTGGTTAGGACACACAATCTTCGGCCTGATCGCTTAAGGCAGTATATGTAAATACAACAAATACAATATGTCATAGGTATTTTTTTCTTTAACGTGAGTTTTAAATTGTGTATAAACGAATTTAGAAAAAAAAACACTAGAAATAGCGGAAATGAGCGATTTGAACCGAAATCTGATAGATATAATTTGTCAGAAGTACCACATAAGACTTTTTTGTCTGGACATATTGTTTGTCGGAAGTGCCACACACAAGTTTTTTTGTCTGGATATGGGTCATTGTCGTTCGTCGGAACTGCCACTTAAGACTGTTTTGTCATGTCGCATTTGTTTTTTGCATGTCGTAAGTGTCACTAATTACTATTTTGTTTTGATATATTTTATTATTACGTCTGTCACAAGATTCATTTATACTTATTTATGTATGTATCTAATATAATCTTGTGATGAGACAATTATGATAGTTGAATAGACTGTATTAGTTGTGTTATGAAATAAAAAAGCTAATTTTCGGTAAATATTATTTTGAGTAATATTAAAACGACATGAAAAAATCGAATGCCAGTTGTATTGCTCCTTATTCATTTTTTACTTCTTTTAGGAGTTTCTATTAACAAAATAAAAAACACACGGACGGAAATGGCCTGATGTATTTAGGTGTAATTATTATTATTATTATTATTTTGTATGACATAGGTGGCAAACGAGCAGACGAATCGCCTGATGGTAAGCGATTAGCGCCGCCCATGGACACTGGCAACACCAGACCAGAGGGGTTGTAAGTGCGTTGCCGGCCTTTAAGATGGGAGTACGGTCTTTTATTTTCAAAGTTGGCAGTACAAATATTATTAATTAATATTTAGCATTATTTTTATGCAAATTAATTTTCTTTATATTATTTTGGTTAAGTATTGTTGTATATATTTTCGTTGTACATAAATAAATGATTACCCCATTTGGCATAATATTAAAACCGTATTACGTCAGTTATTTAACATATCTACATATAACTAAAATGAAAGAAAGGTTCAACTATGCACGCGTGCGGGAAAGTATAAGGCCGATTCACAAGAGCTGGCGCGGAATGTCTATGAAATTAATGACAGTTACATACATTTTCCACGCCAGCTCTTGTGAATCGACCTTATAACATTTTAAATTAAAAGAATGCGTGCACGCGTGCTTATAAGCACCACTTTCTATGCCTATGTTGACCTCCAAAAATACATACTTTCTAAGAATATGCTTTATAAAATATACATTAGGTGCCCAGTATATTTTTTTCCAAGAAAAATGTTACAATATGGTAGCTGATGGTATACAACTATACATTACTAACCGGACACTCGGAAAACTAGACGTCTAATAGCGAGACTCGTTCTGTAACTTAACCTATTTTAAATATCTTAATTACTAACGGCTCTATTCATAAACTTTCATTAACTATTTAGCTAAAATGAACAAGTACAAAGGAATAGTTTATTATGAATGGGTATGGAAACAATGATTTTACGTCATTAGTCAGTTTCGAGTTGGAAAGAACAAAAGGGGTCCAAGATTATTGAAATACCTTGTCTATTAGTTGGAAACAGTTGGCAGCAGATAGATTGAATAAGTAATTTACTTGATTACTTGGATAGGTAAAGGCGTCGGAAAGTGACGACCCCACCGCCCACCCGCGATGTTTACTAGTTACAACACGGGCGCAATCAGTGAACCGATTGGAATGATTGGAATCGACGGAGGCTAAGTATAAAGATGGAAAGGGCAGCAGGGTTGATTCAGAATGCCTGGCATTACGGCATCTTCCACTTATATGTAAAGAACCAAAAAGAAACGGCCCTGCACGTAGAAGCTCGATTTTTTTATAGTAGCAAGTTATTTACGTGTTGTAACCAACCACTAAGAACATTCTTAAAATATTATTATGGGTCTAACGCGAAATTTGTTATTATTAAAAAAATATTGTGATTTTAAGTGGTAAAATGAAACCAGAACTGCTGCGAAAACCATTTTATTTTAAGTACACTTAAGTTTTAGTTACCGACACTATAGTATGTCTAGGTTTATATTAAATACAAATGGGGTCCGGTATGTGCAATTTGTCCCAGCTTAACTTAACAAGAAAGCC
The DNA here is from genome assembly GCA_905163555.1 of Notocelia uddmanniana. Taxonomy (NCBI): domain Eukaryota; kingdom Metazoa; phylum Arthropoda; class Insecta; order Lepidoptera; family Tortricidae; genus Notocelia; species Notocelia uddmanniana. The sequence goes on from LR991065.1 coordinate 13,772,658, forward strand.
TGGGACGAAAGCCTACTGTCCCCGGCTAACCCAGTTTCGCGCCTGGGTTAGCCTGTGCAATAGTCCTAGCCCAAGCATACCTGATACTCCCCACTTTAAAACTTTAAATCTGGTACCTGCCAGCACAGCAAACCTGCGCCCAGGTGCCTTCACACGCGGCTGGTGCAGCCGAGGAACAATATTTCGCGCTACTGTCCGTCAGCGCCACCAGAACGGTCTGCTAACTCCGGTACGCTACCCGCCTCCTTTTCAATTCACAGCAGCCGAATACCACACAAAGGTAACCTCGGTAAGACGCCTCCCGAGGAGCCAAACTCTATGCTTACCTTTTTTTTAATAGTCCGAAGGCACTCAAGCGACGATAAAAGACGAGTTTGAGCAAGGACTTTCTCCCTTCTCTTTTTTTTGCTTTACATATACTTGTCCAACAGTAAAGACTTTTATTTTTGATTATTACATTTAATAATAGTGAAAAGAAAGAAAGTCCAGTAGCTACATCAAAACAAAGCCAACAACATCACAATAAAATTTTTCTTAATTACCGACGTTTCGACACGGGTTGCACCGGTCATGGTCGCGGCAAACTGACCAAAGAGAATATAATCACTATGAAACTGACGTCTTTTAACTACCCGACAATTGTTTATAAAAATGTGAAGGGTAGAACTGAAAAGATAATTTTTGAACTTTTTTTCGGAGATATGGAAACACAACATTTAACTACCCCACAATTGTTTACAAAAATGTGAAGGGTGAAACTGAAAAAAGAGCTATTGAACTTTTTTCTTACTGGGACGTCAGTCTGCTGCGACCATGACCGGTGCAACCCGTATCGAAACGTCGGTAATTAAGGTAAATAAATAAATTTCGCGTTAGACCAGTATACGAATATTTTAAGCATGTGTACAAAGCGCGAGAGAATAAGTGTTAAACCACTAAGAAGTTATTTTACGAAATTCCACCGCTAAGGGGATTAAAGTCGCGTTCAAATTTTTTTAAACCTTTTTTTTCGGAAAGTATTATTTAATGTAGTAAAACCGATGACTGTAGTGTGAAGTAACTACCGGCGATGAACGTAATGATAAGTATCATCGGAGTATAATAGTCTAGGCCCAAAACTGGAAAACACGTATCTAAACAATGCAAGCGGCAAATAATGTAACAGTTAGGTTAACAATGTTATCAGAGGGTTTGACTCTGCAGAATACTCGTACCATATGAATAGATCATTGGGTTGTTCGCATTTGGGTTAACTTCGAGCGACATGAAGTAAAGTCCAACATATTAAGATATTTATGTACGGAAAGGAATTTAGTTCTAAGGATGCAATGCCATTTTTACCTGCCTACCTAATCACAAGCAATTTTTTAATTAACTTCTATAGTGAGGTCCCACTTCTCACCAATTTTATTATCGCATAGGTTTGAGAAAGTGTTTTAATTAAGATGGTTTTAATTATGTCACCCATCCTAATTTGTCAAGTAATGCGTAAATCTTATACACAATACTATCATGAAATTTTCAATTTATTCGCGTATTATGAAATCGCGGGCTTTCCGCTAGTGTTACTTCAATACTTAGTTGCAAATCAAAAACTCACCAACACAGCTCCGCATTCCTATTGAAATATGTAAACTGCTGAGCGCGGTCACTGATGTCTCTCGCGGCGTCTTGGAGCTCGTTGACGCAGCCCGACCATTGTGGGGACACGCGCGCCCAGCAGCTCTGCTCCTTCAGAAAATCTGGATATGAAATTAACTATATCAGAGAAAACCACAGAGTAGCTGTTTTGTACTTAAAATGAAGCGACCTTATGCAATATACGGAGAAAAATTCACAGATCTCGTGCACTACTCGACCATCAAGGTACCATTTGCTAACGTTATGCCAATTTGGTTGATATATAATATATAAACATAGCTCACATACAAAATTCGTATTAAATTGGCAATTTTTTAAAGCGCAGCCAAGTTACGGTAACCACATAAAAAGGCATTTGCCACTTTACTAATATTCACGCAAGATAACGGCGACTTCAAATTAACTCGACCTCCAAACTCCGACTATAACTATAACAAGAATTTTCAAAGTCGTATTCAACATGACACCCTAGGCCCCAGGAGAAGGATAAATTATATGATATCACTAGCATTTGCCCGCGGCTTCGCCCGCGTACTAAGCGAAATTTTTAACCGTCTACAAAAAACAGGTTCGTATGTTTGTCCACGATTATCTCGCGTTTGGCTGAACCGATTTAGATGCGGTCTCCAGAAAAGTAGTTGTTACATTCTGGGGTTTCGCTATACGAAGTTTGGTGATTGTGATTCATTAACAGATGAACAGATGAAAAGTCAGAACTTCAACAGAATTCTGAGAACCGGCAAACTGTTGAATTTCATTTGTTTTTGGCAAAAATAAGGATCGAAAACTATTATCATACATTTCCGAGAGGACGAAGGGGAAAGGGCCGATGAAATAAAAGCATGTCTTAATTCTTAAATGGCCCTTAGTAAAAGTATCTGTGTACTACAGTAACACCAATAGGTCTGTAAACGACCAAGCAGCGCGCAGCAGCCATAAACTCTGGTCCTTTGAAGTACAGAAATACGGCTAATTCAATATCATGCGTAACATTTATTTTTCCTACAATTAAATTTATTAGGTAGGTTAAAGGTTTAACCAGTTACCATTGGAGCATCCAAAAAGAAAATTTGGCCTCACTTCCATTCGCACTCCTTACTGTCATGTTAAAACCAAGTTGCTTTTACTGGACCTATTGAATTGCAATTTGGCACAAACTATCAAGAATTAAGAGCGCTCGTGGCCCAACGGTACCCGCCTACCGCGTGCGGTGTGCGAGGTTAAGCAATGTGGGCGCAGGTCAGTTCTTGGATGGGTGACCGCTTTGAGTGGTTACTAACTGACTTTCGTGCTTTGAAAGGCACGCTAAGCCGTTGATCCCGGCTGCAATCGTTAAGCCAAGTTAGAGGCCTTCGAGCGGCTTGCGAACTTCTAACAGTCAAGTTGCCCACTCACTTGAAAAAGGGGGGTCGAAGTTGCACCGCGTCCGTAGGGAGTACCCACCTTTACCCAACACAGAACCCCTGAGTGGTGCTAAAAGTGCAACAAAAACTGGCAACCGTACTAGTCTTCTCGAAAATCTCATGGTTCGTAAATAAATGCCATACGATTAAAAAAAATTGAAAGTTGATTTAAATGGAAAAAAAATATCGAAACATCTATGTCGTTTTTAAAAGCAAATCCATAGATACCCCACACGCCTATATAGTAATATTAAACTTTTTTGTATACAGGTATGAATGGATTGTCAAATTTTACCTCAGATTCGTATTAAGAGACACGGAATAACTCGGACGATCAGATATCGATTTTGAACGAAATTGGGTTGAAATGAAGAAAATCAATATAGCTGCCACTTTACCAAATTTTACCTCGGATTCATATTAAGAATTCTCTCGGACGCTCAGATATCGATTTTGAACTAAATCGGGACGGAAATGATAAAAATGAATATGGCCGCCACTTTTTCTAAATTATACCTCGGATTCGTATTACGAGACCTCTCGGACGCTCAGATATCGATAAAAGATATCGATTTTGAACGAAATCGGGACGACAAAAAAAAGAAAATCTATATGACTGCGACTTTTGCCAAATTTTACCTCGGAGTCGTATTAGGGGAGCTCTCGGACGCTCAAATATCGATTTTGAACGAAATCGGAACGGAAATGAAGAAAAGCAATATGGCCGCCACTTTTTCCAAATTTTACCACGGAGTCGTATTAGGGACCTCTCGGACGCTCAGATATCGATTTTGAACGAAATCGGGACGGAAATGAAGAAAATAATATGGCCGTTACTTTATTCAAAGTTTAGGTACCTCGGATTCCTATTAAGAGTCCTCTCAGACGCTCATATATCGATTTATGTCGAAATCGTATCGGACGGCACTGATTAATAAAACCATTTACAATACATTGAATCATAAAAGGTCGTATCTTCACAGGGAACTCACGGCACTTCATGCACCTTTAGACCTTATAAGGAACTTACATGCCAAATTTGGTATCTCTCGAACCATCAGTTTGCGCTGTCTTGATATTTGGCACAATTTTTCAAAAGTTTTCATGTCCACAATATTAAATTTCAAAACCGATGCCATTTTCGTAATTAACGTCCCAAAAAACCATAAAAACGACACCCATATTAATATTTAGACATTTCATCCTCCTCGGACCCCAACAGAGGGGATGGTATTTCTCGTCCTCCACGTGGGATTTTAAAATCATTGTTGTTTTCGTAATCAGCGACCCAATAAACCAGGGAAACAACACCCATATCGATTTTCAGAATTTGTCACCAGATTTCCCCCTTTTAGGGGTTGATTTCTCAAAAAACCTGAAACACATGTTTATTCATTTATCATTAGAAATACTCCTGTGAAGTTTCGAATAAAATAATCCAACTAATCTTGATTCCCCATACAAACTTCGGATCCCCATTTCACCCCCTAGGGGTTGAATTTTGAAAAATCCTTACATAATGCACCTAAAGATCTTATTTGGAACCTACATACTAAATTTGGAATCTCTATAAAAACCATAAAAACCGGTATACCATAAAAACAATACCCATGTCGATTTTCAGAATTTGTCACCACCTTTCCCCCTTTTAGGGGTTGATTTCTCAAAAAACCTGAAACACGTATTTACTCATTTATCGTTAGAAATACTCCTTTAAAGTTTCGAATAAAATAGTCCAACTAATCTTGTTTCCCCATACAAACTTCGGACCCCCATTTCACCCCCTTAGGGGTTGAATTGTGAAAAATCCTTTCTTAGTGTACTACCCTAGACCTTATAAGAAACCTACGTGCCAAATTTGGAATCTCTAGGACCAGCGGTTTGGGCTGTGCGTTGATATGTCAGTCAGTCAGTCAGTCAGTCAGTCAGTCAGTTTCTTCTTTTATATATTTAGATAACCTTGATTATTTGTTTAATTTTCTCGCAATCGAAGTGAAAAGCAGATGTATAACTCATGTATAAAACTCATTTTATCCTCTACTTTATATCGACCCTTGCCTGCGGCTCGGGTCGATAAATTGTCTCGGATAAAATGGCTTGTTTTATGCAATCTCAATCAACTATTTTATTTGCCAAGGTTTTGGAAGATATTGGTCTTCCAAAACATCATTGACTTATCCACGAATTGCTATTTCCCGGGCACTGCAATAATGTGCTATTGTTGTCTCGAACTATAATTAATAATAATTTATTATAGAAACAATACATGTTTAATTTAAACAATTTGAAATATAAAACTAAAACTAACTACAATTGTACAATTGTGTTGATTTAAAAAAATATATATTACCTACTAATAGTCGTTACAGCGCAAACCCTTGTCCCGATCGTCTTTGTTTTAGGCTCAAATTGTAGCCGGCTAAATTGTCCAGAGGAGTTTTGATCAAAATTTTGATATCATTCTTCGTTTCCAAAATATCGAGTGCCAAAATGAAAAAATCGGAGGAAATTGAATTTTTTTTTCACTATTTCGGCCAAAACTTTTTTCGTTCTGGACTTTCTCAAATAATTCTCTTTGCATCTTACACATCTCGTAAATACGCGTCTTTTGAGCCTAGTTTGAATACTCGTATCATACCTTCACAACTCTCTGAAATATAAGGGGATCGCACTATTTCGTGAAATGGGACCCTATACTGGAGCGAACGAAAAGACATTTTCAATGTCAAAATACGGGTCAGTACGAGAATCTAGAATATCTTTTAAAATGCCTAATAAATAAAGCTAGCGGCATGAATTAAACTGTATGTTGTAGATAAATCATGTCAATGTTGAAAACATTATACGTTTATTTACTAAAATTATATGAGAAACAAAATATCAACAATTTTTGGATTGAAAAATTAAAAGACGCTATGTCACACACATGCCACACAAAACAAACTTTATGCCGCTACGCGTACGGATAAAGCCGCTTTCTGGCCAGGTGTAGTAATAAAATGATGTACACAACACGGGAGGTAATAAATAAAGCCTTCGATCGCATATATACTTCCCTCGCCTACAGCTCGGGCCGCAAAATCTGCGATCTCAGCCTTTCTTTGCTATACCACCTAGTTGTGTAATGTACTATTATAGCCAAATTGATATTTCGTATTGCCTCCACGAGCTCTTCTTACATCTGCCAGACGTTTAGGCATGCTGTTTATTAATTTCATGCGATGTTGCGGAATATTTGTCCATTCTTCCACTAACGCATATATCAAGTCCCTAAGTGTAGCTGGGGACGGGGTTCCGATTTCTTATACACCTTCCAAGCTCTGCCCAAGCGTGCTCGATCGGGTTTAAGTCCGGGCTTCTAGAGGGCCACTCCACGCAGTTGATGACAACGTCCTGAATGTGGCCTAGCAACGCCATGCATGAATATGAAAATCCAAGTTGCGCATCAAGGATCTCTTCTTCATAACTTACACTAGTTAGCGTACCATTTTCTATCGTATTGTTATTGTGCATAGAGCACAAATCTGCATTCGTCAGAAAACATTACTCTTGCCCATTCTTCGTGTCCTCATTGTGCATGTTCGCGGGCGCAACGTAATCTTGCTAAATTTTACTCGATGTTGCCTTTCAATTGACGACCAAATTAGCTTAGTTAGTTCGAATCCCGGTCAGGGCATTATTTATGTGGTGAGCTCGCATATTTGTTCTTGAGTCTTGGATGTTTTCTATGTATTTAATTATTTATTTAACCCATAGTACAGTCGAGTTCCAAAATATACGAGCAAATCCAAGCCTTCAAAAATAAATATACATAGTAACGTACACATACATCTAAACAGATTTATCTTTCGAAAATAATTACACGTCATCCATCATATTCATCTGAGCAAGCCTCTCAATAATATTTAAGCAACTGAGAAATAATAAATATCTGTACATCATTTTTACAAAATTATTTAAACAAGTGGAAGCACAACTATTGACACAAGGGCTATTTGTATAACATTTATTTTAAGGTTTTGTATTAATATTAAAAAACATACCTTGTAAAAAAGAGGCCATGTCGAAACTCTTCTACCGTAAAAAGTTGTGAGATATTTCGTCGTACTAAGTCTAAGTCTCAGGCATTCTTATTATTCTTTATTAGCTAGCTAAATAAAATTTTGTGACTTGGCAATCACACAACTTTACTGCATTTATGGATTTTTGCATACCTAAAACTATGAAGTATTGTGTGACTGCCAAGTCACTTTTTTACATGGAATGTTTTTTGTGGGATCTCACTTCCTTTTGTAGGTTATTGTGTTATCAATAAATACAAATTATGAATGCAGTCCCTTTCTTGCTTTTGAATTTTGTCCCATTCATTGCAAATGTAACTTTGTAATCCTATATATTTATACTAGAGTACAAATTTATTTATGCAGTTCGTGCGTGAATTTGCAGAATATTTTTGTTTTCCCTTGATTTATACACTAAACACACTTGATTTATATTCTAAATTTGACGTTTCTAGGTCTGCTAGAAGTGCCTTAGAGTTTTGATGATCGGACAGTCAAGGAGTGACAAAATTAAGAACTTTGACTAGTTATACTTCTTAAACTACTGGTTACAATTGAATAAAATTTGAAATATACCGTGTTTATACAATTCTTGCTTGGTTACTAGAAATACAGCTTCTAGTTTAATCCACAACGAACTTATAGGGGGTCGAAAATGGCCTGAACTGCTTCGAGAAAAGGATGCGATGGTGCGACTGTGCCGCTGTGTTGCTCGACTTGGAGGGGGCACTGCCGTGCCCCCTGATACGATATTAAAATTCTCTTCAATAAAATTAGATCAACGCATCGGGGGATCGCAGGGCTGGTGGATACCTCTGCCAACGGATCGCTCTCGCGATCCAAAGGGGTAATGCCGCTAGCGTCCTGGGATCCATGCCCCAAGAGGGAGAGCTAGAAACGGTATTCTTTTTATAACTTAATTTAATTTTATCTTAATATTTTATTTATTTTCAAGTTAGTTTAACTTGTTTTTTAGTTTACCTAGTAAAATCACAAAGAGTAAACTAAAGTAAATACGTAATCGTATATTGTGAATAAATCTAAATATATAAAAGAAGAAACTGACTGACTGACTGACTGACTGACATATCAACGCACAGCCCAAACCGCTGGTCCTAGATATTCCAAATTTGGCACGTAGGTTCCTTATAAGTTCTAGGGGTGCACTAAGAAAGGATTTTTCAAAATTCAACCCCTAAGGGGGTGAAATGGGGGTCCGAAGTTTGTACGGGGAAACAAGATTAGTTGGACTATTTTATTCGAAACTTCACAGGAGTATTTCTACCGATAAATGAGTAAACACGTGTTTGAGGTTTTTTGAAAAATCAACCCCTAAAAGGGGGAAATGTGGTGACAAATTCTGAAAATCGACATAGGTATTGTTTTTATGGTTTATCGGGTCGCTGACAACGAAAACAACAATGATTTTAAACTCCCACATGGAGGACGTGAAATACCATCCCCTCTGTTGGGGTGCGAGGGGGATGAAATGTCTAAATATTAATATGGGTGTCGTTTTAATGGTTTTTTGGGACGTTCATTACGAAAATGGCATCGATTTTGAAATTTAATGTTGTGGACATGAAAACTTTTGGAAGTTTGTGCCAAATTGCAAGAAATAACTGACTGACTGAGTGAGTGACATATCATCGCATAGCCCAAACTGCCGGTTCTAGAGATTTTAAATTTAGTATGTAGGTTCCATATAAGGTCTAGAGGTGCATTAAGAAAGGATTTTTCAAAATTCAACCCCTAAGGGGGTGAAATGGGGGTCCGAAGTTTGTATGGGGAAACAAGATTAGTTGAACTATTTTATTGGAAACTTCGCAGGAGTATTTCTAAAGATAAATAAATAAACACGTGTTTAAGGTTTTTTGAGAAATCTACCCCTAAAAGGGGGAAACGTGATGACAAATATTGAAAATCGACATGGGTATTGATTTTATGATATACCGGATCGCTGATAACGAAAACAACAATGATTTTAAAATCTTACGTGGAGAACGTGAAATACCGTCCCCCCTGTTGGGGTGCGAGGGGGGTGAAATGTCTAAATATCAATATAGGTGTCGTTTTTATGGTTTTTTGGGACGTTCATTACGAAAATGGCATCTATTTTGAAATTTAATGTTGTGGACATGAAAACTTTTGAAAGTTTGTGCGAAATTGCAAGAAATAACTGACTAACTGAGTGAGTGACATATCATCGCACAGTCCAAACTGCCGGTTCTAGAGATTCCAAATTTAGTATGTAGGTTCCATATCTCTAGAGGTGCATAAGAAAGGTTTTTTCAAAATTCAACCCCTAAGGGGGTAAAATGGGGGTTCGAAGTGTGTGTGGGAAGTCAAGATTGGTTGGACTATTTTATTCGAAACTTCACAGGAGTATTTCTAACGATTAATGAGTAAACATGTGTTTCAGGTTTTTTGAGAAATCAACCCCTAAAAGGGAGAAATGTGGAGACAAATTCTGAAAATCGATATGGATATTGTTTCTATGGTTTATCGGGTCGCTGATTACGAAAACAACAATGACTTTAAAATCCCATGTGGAGAACGTGAAATACCATCCCCTCTGTTGGGGTGCAAGGGGATTGGAATATTAATATGGGTGTCGTTATTATGGTTTTTTGGGTCGCTATTTTCGAAAATGGCATTGATTTTGAAATTTAATATTGCGGGCATGAAAACTTAAAAGTAGGTGACAAATTGCAAGAAGAAACTGACTGACTGAGTGAGTCACATATCAGCGCACAGCCCAAACTGCTGGTTCAAGAGATAACAAATTTGGCATGTAAGTTCCTTATAAGGTCTAAAGGTGCATGAAGTGCCGTGAGTTCCCTATGAAGATACGACCTTTTTTGATTCAATGTATTGTAAGTGGTTTCGTTCAAAATCGATATCTGAGCGTCCGAGAGCTCCCTTAATACGACTCCGAGGTAAAATTTGGAAAAAGTGGCGGCCATATTAATTTTTACCATTTCCGTCCCGATTTCGTTCAAAATCGATATCAGAGCGTCCAAGAGAATTCTTAATATGAATCCGAGGTAAAATTTGGAAAAAGTGGCAGCCATATTGATTTTCTTCATTTCTACCCGATTTCGTTCAAAATCGATATCCGAGCGTCCGAGAGATCCCCTAATACGAATCCGAGTTAAAATTTAGAAAAAGTGGCAGTCATATTGATTTTCTTTATTTCCAACCCGATTTCTTTGAAAATCGATATCTGAGCGTCCGAGAGGTCCTCTAATACGAATCTGAAGTAAAATTTGAAAAAAAATGGCGGCCATATTGATTTTATTCATTTTCCTCCCGATTTCGTTCAAAATCGATACCTGAGCGTCCGAGAGGTCTCTTAATACGAATCTGAGGTAAAATTTGGCACTCCATGCGTGCCTGTATGCAAAAAAGTTTAATGTTACTATATAGGTGTGTGGGGTATTTGCTTGGGATTTGCTTTTAAAAACGACATAGAGGTCTCCATATTTTTTTCCATTTAAATCAACCTTTAGATTATTTACGAACCGTGAGATTTTCGAGAAGACAAGTACTGTTGCCAGTTTTTGTTGCAATTTTAGCACCAAGGGGTTACGTGTAGGGTAACAGTGGGTACTCCCTACGGACGTGGTGCAACTTCTACCCCCCTTTGTCAAGTGAGTGGGCAAATTGACTGTTAGAAGTTCGCAAGCCGCTCGAAGGCCTCTAACTTGGCTTAACGATTGCAGCCGGGATCAATGGCTAAGCGTGCCTTCCAAAGCACGAGAGTCAGTTAGTAACCACTCAAAGCGGTCACTTATCCAAGAACTGACCTGCGCCCACATTGCTTAACCTCGCACACCGCACGCGGTAGGCGGGTGCCGCTGGGCCACGAGCGCTCTAAATTCTTGATAGTTTGTGCCAAATTGCAATTCAATCGGTCCAGTAAAAGCAACTTGGTTGTAACAGACGGACTGACAGTAAGGAGTGCGAATGGAAATGAGGCCAAATTTTCTTTTTGGATGCTCCAATGGGAACTGGCAAAACCTACGTAATAAATTTAATTTTAGGAAAAATAAATGTTACACATGATATTGAATTAGCCGTATTTCAGTTTTTCACAGGACCAGAGTTTATGACCGCTGCGCGCTGCTTAGTTGTTTACAGACCTATTAATGTTACTGTAGTACACAGATATTTTTACTAAGGGCCATTTAAGACATGCTTTTATTTCATCGGCCCTTTCCCCTTCGGCCTCTCGGAAATGTATGATAATAGTTTTCGATCCTTATTTTTGCCAAAATCAAATGAAATTCAACAGCTTGCCGGTTCTCAGAATGTATACCGACCTTTCATCTGTTCATCTGTTAATGAATCACAACCACCAAACTTCGTATACCAAAACCCCCAGAATATAACAACTACTTTTCTGGAGACCGCATCTAAATCGGTTCAGCCAAACGCGAGATAATCGTGGACAAACATACGAACCTGTTTTTGTAGACGGTTAAAAATTTGGCTTAGTACGCGGGTGAAGCCGCGGGCAAATGCTAGTTAAAAATAAAAATAAATTGAGTGATGCATGTAGCATTCTTAATTTAAAAGTTAAAGAGGATTTTGTCATTGAACCGTATTATTTGACCGCGAGAGTATGCGGACTGTTTTCTATTAGACCTAATAACGTAACGATATGCTAAAAGTTCATAAAGCGATAAAATTAGCCTTTACGAGATATTCATATTGAAATACGGGCCGCTTAAATTTAGCGGAGGCAATGGGGCCTGCCGCGGCTTGAATTTCGAGTTTTTGTAAGGTAAGGCCCGCGCCCGATAAGTAAAAATTTTAGAATGCGAGGGTGTGGCGTGTTGTGTGCATTCTCTGCCTCACTTAGGGTACTTGGTCTTGGTACTCTAGGTCAAAGGTAAAAGGAGATAAAGAAATACATACAAAAGAAAATTATACATGGATCAGTGTTAATTCGGATCCTCACCACAGAATAAGTAATTGGTCTAGGTTATATGAACTCGGAAATACAAAACAGATCGGACTTGGGCTTTGTATAAAGAAAGAAGCTGCCTTTGTGTGAAATATTGATTGACCTTATTTAGGATGCTCAGCTTTTTGGACGCTGTTTCGGCTTTGGACTCGATGGTAGCGCCGAAGTGAAGGTTTGAGCTTAACCTCATGCCAAGCAGCTCGAGATCGTTGGCTACAGACACGGTTGTACCTTGGAAAGTAGAAGCCAGATTGAATGAGCTTTTTTTTTGCGGTAAACAGACACGCTTGCGTTTTGGTGGCGTTGATACTAACCAGATTGTTATCACCCGATTGGGAGACAAGACTTAAGGTTGAGTTAATTCGCTCTACCATTATCTCTGTCTCAGATCGAATTTCATCACAACCAGTCCCTGCGCTGGACATATATCTCTCCATTATCGTACTGTCATCTACGTATGCGACCACTCCTGGTAGAAGAAGGTCGTTAATATGAAGCAAGAAAAGGGTCACAGAGAGAAAAGATCCCTGAGAAACACCGGCATCAATAGCCATGAGGTTCAACGCGCAGCCATCGATTTCGGCTCGAACAACAAATAGAAGCTGAAACCCTCTTTAAACAGTCCTGTTTTTATTTTTTTAACTTATAAATAAATATTAGGGAACAATCTTTTACAAAAATCGAACTAGAACCATAGTAAGCTCAATAAGGCTTATGCTATGGGTGCTAGACGACGATATAAATATGGGGGACAATCTTACATAAATCGACCTAGTCCCAAACTTAAGCAAAGCTTTTAATATGGGTACTAGAGGACGATATACGTACTTATACAGAAATAGTTACTTGTTTAACAAGAGAGCAAAGTAGATTTTTGCTGCGAGCGTTGATGTTGAGTCCCGAGCTAGCTAAAGATTCTATAATTGAATCACGAGCGTAGCGAGTGATTCTAAATTAGAATCTTGAGCGTAGCGAGGGACTCAAAGACACAGGATGCAAATATATTTGCTCTCGTGTGATACATACAACTTTTCACCTCAGCGGCGAGAACATATAACGCAAAGGAATAGTGACAGAGAGAATGAAGTTTAAATGTTCCAAGTTTTCATTACACCCCGCAGTATGAAAAGATGATCTGCGAGTAAGTAATATGAAGAATTAAAAAGTAAGTTTTTTTCACGCTCGCAGCAGAATTTCATTTTGCTCACTGGTTTCAAGCCGGAAAACTTTTTTTCACGTTCACAGCAAAATTGCATTTTGCTCACTGGTTTTAAACAGCAAAACCGCCATGTTCGAGCCGCTGATGTGAAACATACATACTTAAACACATAGAAAACATCAAAGTCTCTGGAACAAATGGTTCTTCTCACTACAAAAACAAATGCCCTTACTTCGGAGGCAGTGTCCAACTTGGCTAAACAGGCCGAACATATTTACAGGTGATCATAATTAATAAAACAATCACGACCATACTGCGAAGTTTGCTGATGTATACGTGTAGTGTGTTTTCTAATTATAATCATCAGTTTTCTTATTTATACATACTCATATACATGTATATTCGTACATAGACCGTGCTATCAGCATTAAGGTTAGCTGACCATTCGTGAATCTTATTGCAACGAGATAAGGTCTACCAATGGTCAGTTAACTGTGATGCTGATAGATCGCGAGAGAAGAGCACGGCATATCGAGCTACCACTAGTGAGGGAAAAACATTATATTTAGGCCTTGTCAGCGTCTGAAGTTAGAGTTGTACATACCGCGGCGCAGTGCAGTAGTCTCGTTGGCACAGAGGAAGCGCATGATGGCTCGCGCGCCGCCGATCTGCTGGTTGACCAGCCGCTGCCCGTCCGTCGGCAGGCAGCGCTTGATCCATGCGTCCATGCAGCTCATGCCGATGTTGAATACCCTGTATAATATTACATTATTTTATCAAACGGTACATTTTTAGACTTAAGGGGAGTTGCACCAACTTACGATTACAGACCGATCAACGTTCTGTTATAATAATAATAATAATTTATTTATTTACCAAAAAAGACTAACAAATTTCTTACATATCAATGACTCCCACACTAGGCACAGCCTGTATCGTGGGAATCAGGTCAATCGCGAGAATTACTTACTAATAACATGCGGCTTTTGATTAACTGTAGGTTTTTATTTTATTTATTTTTATTTTTTATTTTAGGGGTTTTGGTGTTTGTGTAGATGGATATAGTAGAGTGTGTGTGGTGAAAGTGTGGAAGAGTGTGTAGGTGAGGGAAGGGTGCGAGTAGCTTACTACTTCACGGCTTCTTCAGCCTGATCATAAGTCCAGGATACCAAGAGCTCCCGTATTCGTGCTTTAGCTGCGGCAACACTACAAATTTTTATGTCACAGATTTTTACGATCCGATTATACACACGAGGAAGAACAAATATTTTAAAGCGCTTTGCAAATGCAGTTTTTGCAACTGGTACTGGGACTTTGAAAACTCTTTTCTTTATTAGGTCAGAATACGATGGAAGTTGCAGGGTAGTCCTGTGAGTGAAGATGGTGGCCCGATACAAAAACAATTTACGCACGCTTAGGACTTCAGCCTCCTTATAAAGATCAACAGTAGGAAAACGCCGGGGTTTACGAAGGGCCACCTTCAACACCGCTCTTTGAGCTCTTTCTAATGTTATTAGTAAAGATTTAGCACAGCCACCCCAAGCTAGAATACAATAATCTAGGATAGACTGACAAAGGGCCAGATAAATGAGTTTCAATAACTTTTTGTCGGCACAATTTCTTAAAAATTTCATTGTATATATGAATTTGCGTACTCTACCAGATGTAACTGCAATATGTTTCTTAAAGTTAAGGTTTTCGTCCAAAATAACACCGAGGTACTTTAAGGAACTAACTCTGCTGATATATGCGCAGTTACACCTCGAGTCATCAGCCATAGAAGGAACAGAACAGTTCGAAGCGTGTATTTTTAGATTACTCATTGCGACCATAGGACGCGACGAAGCTGTCTTATGAAGACATAAAAATTGTGTTTTAGTTATATTAATCGTTAGGAGATTGTGATTTAGCCAGTTTACTACGATTCTTAAGCCCTCAGTTGCCGTATCCCGTACCTCCTGCCAAGAGTTACCATAAAATAATAAAGCCGTGTCATCGGCGTAACACAGGATTTCGCTCTTATCAATTTCGAGTGTCAAAATGTCGTTTATATAAGCTATAAAGAGCGTAGGGCCTAAAATACTCCCCTGCGGTACGCCAAATGACACAGGTTTCAAGTCGCTCCTTTTTTCACCGATTCTAACAAGCTGACTTCTATTGGACAGGTAACTATCAAACCAATCTAGCGCGATTCCACGAATGCCATAGGATTCCAGCTTTTTAAGAAGAATGGGAACCGAAACCGTGTCGAAAGCTTTAGCGAGGTCAAGAAAGACTCCGACACAGTGTCGGCCCCCATCGAGATGAGATACAGCGGTATCTATTAACATAGTTACCGCGTCCTCAGTAGACTTCCCTTGGCGGAATCCGAACTGACGGTCAGATAGAAGTTTGTTTTGCTCGAGGAAATGAGTCAGTCTTTTATTTACAACGCGCTCGAGAAGTTTAGAGAAAGCTCCCAGAAGAGAGATAGGCCGGAAATTGTTTGGGGTGTGTGAAGGTCCCCCTTTATGTATTGGGATGACTGTAGCAGTCTTCCAATTTTGTGGGAAGCAGCCTGACGCGATGCTGAGGTTAAAAATTGCTGCTAATGGCTCAGTAATTACATGGCTTAACTCCTTTAGAAGCTTATTGCTCACGCCATCAGAACCAGGAGCACTATGTGGATCAAGAGCTTTTATGAGGCTAAGAATTTCCTGTGGGGTAGTGGGGTGAATAAAGAAAGAATTTGGAGTTGCACTATTACAGCAAAGTTTCCTAGCTAGCGACTCCTGACATTCGTTTAAATTCGACAGAATGGAGCTAGCCAAATCTGAGCCAACTGACGAGAAAAAATCGTTGCACCTATTAAGAGCGTCTTTAGGTGAGCGCTCAGAACTGACAAGATCACCCGAGCAATTCACCCTAGACGATTTATGAGTGATACGATTTATCGAGTTCCAGAGCTTACGTGGCGCATTTTTATTTCTTATCAGATCCCCTCTATCGAATTCTGCCTTTAGCTTTCTTAAGAGTGAGACATAAAAATTCCTATAGCGGGTGTAAACTAATTTTTTGATACTGTTTTTAGGATCGTTACGGGATTCTTGATGCAGCTTATCTTTATGCCTCGAACATCTTAATAAGCCGGGGGTCATCCAAGGCTGTATAGTGTACTTTGAACGGCTGAGTTTTACTATTTTGGAATGTTTAGCTACAGCCTCACTAATCACTACGGAGAAAAGATTTGTAGCAGCGTCGACACTAGAACTGTGAAGTAAAGTGGTCCAATCTGTAGATCTTAACTCCTCTCTCAATGAATCGTAATCTATAACAGTTTTTAAACGATCAGGTTTGACTGCTTTATCTACCAGAAGCGAGATTCCCACCATAGTGATATCGTGATCCGTAACATCAGCGGAACACACTATTGACTCGGCTTTACACTGAACTGGTACGAAAATATGATCCAGACATGACTTGAGGTGAGTGACAGTATTAATGCAAGATATCAAACCGTGTTCAGCCAGAGAACAAAGATACTCTGAGGATTGAGCGTGAATAGGAGAACCTATGATGTCTATGTTAAGATCCCCAGCGAGAACAAGACAGGGGGAAGGGTCGATGGATTTTAAGGCCGAATCAAGAGAGGAAGTAAAAGCATCAACGTCATGAAAACTTGGTGATCTGTATATAGCCACAACTGAAAAGACGTTCGGTACTTTTGCAAGAACACAGTTTGCTTCGTTTACATTCATTTCCGAGAACATTGGGGACCATTTATTGTGAATATATACAGTCACCCCGCCCGACTTATTTATAAACTTTTTTGAACTAAAAGAAACGTAATCATCTAGTTGGCTAATAATTGAGTTTTCATTGATCCAGCATTCGCTAAAGATAATCACGTCAAACTCAATATTTAATCTTTGACGCAGTACAAGAAAGTTATCGAGGTTTTTATTTATGCTTCTGATATTCAAACTTAAGATTTTTAGAGCATATTTTGATATGACTGGGGAGCAGTTTTCCGGAGCAGATGTCAAATGGCATTTAATTTCGAACGAATTATTAATTTCATCAAGCAAAACTAAGGTACCCATGGGAAAGTATAAAGTGAATAAGATATTACACGATTAGTAGATGCCAAGACCTTAGTAGTGTACTCGCGCCCCGACTCAAGAAATATCCTTTCGTTATAAAAAGGATGCACAGTAACATTGTTCAGATATTTATAGCTTGCGTCGATATGTATTAATGTATAAATGTATGAGTAGGCTGTTAGTGTAGAATAGTAAGTGTGTGTAATGAGACAGATACCAACATATAGTAACAGTAAGGGGTAAACAAGATGACAATGAGCAATACCAGCGAACAAAATAAGCAAATTAATACTGCAAAGCACACAAGGATTGTAAACTAGGCTAGACGGCAGCGGGTTCGCACTGCACAGGAGAGTTAGATAGTCTAAGAAGATCGTGGTCAGATTTGATTCGGATTGCAGGGCTCCCATACTTTGCGTCCAATTTCCTGATGAAAATTGCACCGTTGCGCACCCAACAGTGTTTATACTTGTGTTCACTCGCGAAGACTCTGGTGTTGCGAAATAACCGGCGATTTGAGTGGGTCAGGCGTTCGTTCACATATATTGTCGAATGTCGAGTCATGCCCGCCCGACTCAACAATGTCCTTGCTCTTGACGTTACGGCGAGCTTTAGCATGTTTGATGAATTCATCCCGTTTAGCTCTGCGCACAAAAGCGACAGCTAGGGGCCGTTGCAAGCGACGGGTGGGGGCTCCAACACCGTCGGAACTGTCCTGGCGTTTGGGGCCAACTCGGGATACGTGTACTAAGTCATTGTCTGTAAGCTCGACGCCTAGTTTTACCGCCGTAGTAAGTACCAGATGATATGGATTCTCGTTTGTCAGCTCTTCAAGTCCCGAGATTTCGACCTCATTTCTTAGGGATGCTTGAGCTTGATTATCCAGTTGGTTCTGCAATTCCTCAACTTTTGCTTTCAGCATGATATTTTCACCCTCTATCTTTTCTAGAGATTTGATCCTGCCGTTGAGGCTTGAGATCTTTTCACACAATTCGTCGAGGCGGATCTTAAAAGAGTTCCACATATCATTCGCGCTCTTGCGCAAGAGAGTCATTTCTGAGGAGAGCGACTGCAGCCCGTCATCGGCACCCGCACCGGCGGCGGCGCTCAATCCCGCGGTGCCGGGAGCGGCGGCGCCGGGAGCGGCGGTGCCAGGAGCGGCGCATCCGGGAGCGGGTGCGCCGGGAGCGGGGGCCGTGGCGGCGGGACCGGCGGCGCCGGCCGCGTTCTTTTTGTGGGGACCCGGTCTTTGTTGTTGTTGGATTGCCTTTTTCCGCAAGGTTACATTTTCTGTGGCGTTGCGAACTGGTGTGGTGGAATTATCTCCGCCTTTCCTGGTCTTAGCGGAGCAATCGGGACAAATCCAGGTATTTATTTCGTTTTTATTTAAGCGCGCGGTGTTTGTACAGGCCGAGTGGAATATTTGTTTACATACCTTTGAGGTACATTTGATCACCTCTTCACCTTGCGCCAGATTTTGTAGGCACCCGGAGCAACTCATTTTTCCCGCACCAAGCGACAAGTCGATAACTAAGCGATATCGGAATCTCAATACAAGTAGGTACGTAGTACGGGGGCACGCACTGGTCAGGCGGCTGCGCGGTCAGTGCGTCCAGATATAAACTACCTTCCTTATGCAGCGAAGAAATAACGTTTTGATTTTATAATTTAACACTGTTATTGCACTTAAGCCACTTGATTGCTGTTATTGAAAGTATGAAACTTTAGTTGCACAGAGTTTAAGCTTTACATTGATACAAATTGAAATCAGAAGTGCACGATTTAAACCATTATAGTTAATTTTTTTTTTTTTTTTTTAATTTATTGATCAAAAGTATCGTACAAAAAACATTGAAATTTACATGACCCATCGTAGGCAAAACCCAGAGGAGGTTTGTATGCCGATGGGGAGTTCTAATTTTACTACAATAAAAAATATATATACCTATTAACTACTTATAATACACTAATACCTGTTATAGGATATAGCTGAAGTCTCTAGACTTCAGTAGGTGCATTTTAATTTGACTTTTGACTCTTTTTCCTTTAATATACATATTTCGAACATCTTCAGGTAAATTATTTATTATTTTAGGCAGTAAGTGAGCATATACTCTGGCACCATATATATTGTAAAATTTGGGTATATGAAATAGTTTATGGCGGGGTAATTTTCTCAAACTTTTATACCTCTTAATGACTTTAAGATTTGTGACGTTATGGGTGTTCTCTACTAAAATAGCATGTTTTACTTTATTTTGTACTGGAAGTACATTACAGTATTTAAACAGTTGTGCATAGTCATTTACGTGTTTCATTTTAATATGCTTTGGTACAATTAATTTCAGTATTCTTATTTGGAAATTATATATTTTTTCTAGATATGTTTTGAATGTTCTACCATAAGTGCTTAAGCCATAACCGATCACAGAGTCAGCTAGGGCTAGGTATAACAAGCGTAGGGTTCTGTACGGTAGTTTGTATTTTAGTACCGCTAATTTGCTCATAATGGCTCGTAACTTATCGCACACATAGTTAACGTGGGGACCCCAGTTGAATCTGTAATCTATTGTCAGCCCAAGGTACACATGTTCCTTGACCACTTCTATTTTTTCACAATCGCAGGTCGCGATGTTGCGCTGGTGCAAGCAGCGGTGTTTGTGGGCAACTACCGCAACCTCGTGATTAGTTTTGTTGTGGGATGAACGTACGTGCATTATTTTAGTTTTTTGTGCGTTGATTACTAATCCAACGTCGTGTGCCCATTTACAAACGGTGTTGAAGTTTGTTTGCATAGCGCGCTCGGCTATCGCGATACTCCGATCGGCGGTAATAATGCACGTGTCGTCCGCAAACTGATAGACAGAGCCCCCCGTTATTATGTTACACATTTCATTGACATACAGTAGGTACTCTGTAGGACCAATTATTGATCCCTGTGCTGTTCCTTTTACGGTTTTTATAGCATCACTGTATGTATTATTAATTTTTACTCGTGTATGCCTATTTACGTGATAGTTTTTAAGTAAATTAAGTAGGGGGCCCTGTATACCGCTCTGCTCTAATTTGTTATACAGCGTTTCGTAATTGAGCATGTCAAATGCTTTGCTGAAATCAATGAAAACAACGAGCACATGCCTTTTTTCATGCAGGTGCTCGTTGATTTCATTGTTAAATTCACAAAGTAGTTGGGAGGTACTTCGGTTTTTTTGAAAGCCGTATTGATTGTGATTTACTATCTTGTTTTGAGCAAGAAATTTGTTAATTTCATCGCCGATGTATCTCTCCGCCACCTTATCGATACACGATAGTATAGTGATCGGTCTATAATTATTACAATCTATGTGTGCACCTTTTTTGTAAATCGGGCGTATAATTCCGATTTTAAGCTCATCGGGGTAACTAGAAGTCGCAATGCAAGTATTTATTAAATGAGTAACTATGGGTGTGATTTTATTACAATTTTTTTTTATATCTATTGCCCGGATATTGTCATATCCTGGGCTTTTCTGATCATTTAGGCGTTTTATTATTTTAGATATATCACTAAATGTTGCTTTTTTGATCCTCATTGCCACTCCTGGATTCCCAACAAACTTAGAGCGGTCTAGAATACGTGTATTACATGAACTTGATATATTATCAACATTATTGCGAAATTCCTGGGCGAATTTATTACATATTTCATTTTCTTTCATTTTAAAATGTTTCAAAATTACCTCATCAATTGAGTTACATACTTTACCACATAATTCGTTAATTATTTTCCAAATTTTCTTAGAATTTTTGAAATTTTTGCTGATTTCCTTTTTGATGTACCTATTTTTAACATAGTTTATATATTTATTTGTTTTGTTACGATACTTGTTATATGTAATTCTATTTTCGATATTGTTCGGATTCTTTTTCCAGATTTTATACAGTTTATCTCTTTGTTTACACATTTTTATGATTTTTTTGTTTACCCATTTACTTTTTTTTCTGATGTTTTTACATATTATAGTTCGTTTACAGTTCTCATATACAGTATGTATTTTTTCCTTGATGAAGTTGAATATTCTATTCGGACAGTTGTACGCAAGAGCCATATCCCATTCCACCTGTTGCAGATCATTATCAACCTTATTATTATCCATCACGGTTGCGAGTCGTGCGGCCGGTGTCTGTCCGGCGGCGGCAGACGCGAGCGCACAGCCAGTTATGTAATGATCGGCTATAGCTACGTTTACCACGCCGGTATATACCGCGCGGCAATTGATTCCTCTTGTGAAGATATGATCTATACAGGATTTCGTAATAATATTACCCTTTTGTTCCACCCGGGTGTATTGATTTATGCCACAATCTAGTCCTAGTTCGGAGAGCTTATTTAAATACGTAGTTCGAATATTATTATATTTTTTTAGATCAATATTCATGTCACCTATAAGAATAATTTTATTTCTGTGGGAAATTTGGTTTAAGATCGTATATACCTCGTCAATGAAACCGGATTTGCATTTATCGGGCGGCCGGTACGCCGCGCATATACTGATTTTTTCTTTATTGTTTATTTCTATGTACCCACACAATGATTCGAAGTATAACGTTGAGTATGTGGTTAATGTGAATGGTATGGTCTTGCGCACATATAATATAACCCCGCCACCCTTGCGTTGCTTCCTAAGATTAGTATACATGTTATAGTCTAGTAATTTAAATAATGATACACATGTTTCGCTTATGTTTACCTCCGTTAAAACTATTATATCTATTTCGCGCTTGCTACGCGTAACTATGTATTCTAATTGCGAGAAGTTTAATAACATAGATCTTATATTTACATGCAACGTAATTAGATATTGGTATTCGGATGGAATTGCACTTATGTAATGGTCCCAACTATCAAAGGTACTTTCTTCGATGTTGGATGTTTTATCCATTGTACTGTTCCTGTTTGGCTGGCATTAACTTGTCGTTATAGATAGGGGTACCGGTATGAAAAGTTCAGTCCGCTTTTGATACCGATGCCCAGTACTCAATATCACTCACCGACTTGATTTGGTATGTTTTACCTTGCTCGTCCCTCTTGGCCAGAATGCAACCTCTTTTACACCATACAAACTTGAACAGATTCGATTCTTTAAGCTCCGTTTTTGCTTTCCATAGGAGGTACGCCGTCGTAGGTGTTAGGGCTTCGCGCATGAAAATCCTGTATTCCTCCGGTCTCCCGATGTCGCGTCCTGTGAGGGTAACGGTTTTTGCGTTGTCCAGCCATTTGTCCCGGCGACCTTCACGGAGTGATACCACCACTGTAGACGCGTTTCTCACCTGACCGGCAGGTGCCTTGCTGGCCTTTCTGTATATCTGTATGACGTCATTGGAGTCCATGCTTATCTTTTCTGCGATTTTTCCTACGATCTCCTTCAGGTTTTCCCCGTCATTTTTTTGTATACCACATATCTCTATATGGTTTCCTATTTGACTTTGCTCCATCGTATGGACCTTTTGTTCTAGCAAGCGGAGCGAACAGAAATACGTGTCGCTTGTCGTTAGCCGCGCGAAGTGTGATCTCATAGAAACTTGTTGAACTTCCATACAATCAGATTTCAACTAACACCGCATACCATTACGGTTTGCTGCAACCTAGCCTCAGATCATAGAAAGAAATAGATGTGAAACAGGGGCGTCGCGCATGTCGCCGCGACATGGTCAAAAAGAAGTGTAAGTGATAACATATGAAAAAGCGTTATATTTTCTGCGAGTTGTACATTGAACGTTTTGTACAATAATCACCCCGTACCGCGCTTTAGCCACGGCGCAATGTATCATACCGCTGTAGCTTTGGTCGCTGTGCGAATTATTTAGTGGTGCGCAGCCGCTGGCCCGTTGTTTGGCTCCGCCCAACTAAAGTGGTGCCGGTTAAAATTGCAGTTTATGCGTCATCGATAAAATACTTAGGAATAGAATCTCGAACTAGTCATTTAATATCAACGGTAAATTCACAAATCAATATATAATAAACATAAATTTGTTCCAAAAGACTGCAGACCAACTTCCAAATTGATCTTATTAAGCGACTTTGATACAAGAAAGAAGGTTCTCACTGTTCTCCGTTCGTATTCATGTTTTTCATATGTATGTACCGCTATAATGCTTTACTATGTTATACAACTTTGGTGATTATATACTCGTAAACACCATCTTAACTGGCCATTTCAATAGTCATCAATATCATAATAATTTAAAGATCGATGTCGATAAAACATCATTTAACGTTTGTCTCCTACGTGTTCATTGCCCTTTTTGAGGGGTGCGTAAAGCCAATCGCAGCGCTTGTTTGCATGATGTCGTAAACTCTGTGGCACCGCCCGAGATTTTGTTTTTACACGGTTCAATGCGTGTGTGGACTTGGTGGGAGAAAACTGGAGACATTGGTTTTCCATTTTTTATGTTATGAGAACCTAGCGTTAGTGTATGACGTATATATATATCGTTTAATCTAGAGAATCGTGGCATCCAAAGAAATCAATATAAATAAAAAACCGGCCAAGTGAGAGTCGGACTCGCGCACGAAGGGTTCCGTATCAACACCTCCTAATCTCCATTTAAAACCACTATACTATACATTTAACCAAAAAAGGTCGTATCTTCATAGGCAACTTATGGCACTTAGGCCCTTTTGTTTGGGAAAGACAGTTTTTCAGCAATAACTCAAAAACCGTTAAACCTATTTTGTTCAAACCAATTATTGTTGAAATTATTTATTAATTTACATCATCTTGATTTTTTTCAGAATTTTAAACTTCATTGTTTGTAAATTAGAGGGGGGGGACACATTTTTTACCACTTTGACAGCTAATATCTCGCCAATGGTTGACTTAAATGGAAAAGTTTTCTAGGAAGCTCTATGTCATTTTTGAAGGCCTATCCATAGATACCCACACGGCTATGAGTATTAAAAAAAATTACCCCCCTGTTGCATGTATGGGGTGCCCCCCCCCCCCAGTTTAATGTTTTTTCAAAATTTCATATCATATTTCTATAGTGGTTTATAGCATTCACCTTCTTACCAAATTTTATAATTGTAGTGCTCATAGTTTTAATTATACACGTGGGCCGTAGTAACCCGAAAGATTTAAACCAGCGATTCTAGAGCCTAATTAGAGTATATAATGTGGTATAACATATACTTAGTCCCAAAATCCATTATTTAAGAGATTCATTATTAAAAAAAACACAAGTTGAAAAATCTCAAGTCTACAACACCCTAAAGTAAAGTCAAGTCAAAGTCAAAATATTCTTTATTCAAATAGGCCTAGCAACAAGCACTTTCGAATCGTCAGTTATAACATGTATTAACATTTATATTAATTAATTATTTAGATAGTAGCCACCTACTACTTTTTTGACTTGGCACTTTTTGTCTTGAAGACATTTGCAAGTTAGGTAAAGATTTGTTCACAAAGAAGCGGTCAATTAATTTGATTTATTTTGTACTGATATAGGTACATAGTAGTTTAATTAAAGTAAATAATTGGACCCATGTTGATATAACATTATTTACTCGTAGTGTCTTCAAAAATACGTGGTTAAAACCTTTCGGGCTATTGGGGCCCGCGGTGAAAGAAAAATACATAATTAATGCACATAACAGTTTTCTAATATCTTCATACCCACCGAGAACCAGACTGCGTTAGATTTGTTACAACAACCGAAATATTTACAAAAAATTGATAATGGACGAATACAATTTGGTGTACGTACCTACATGAAGGCAAGTGATTTTCGATCCGTGATTAAGTTAAAGCACCGACTGATTAAAATAGTGACACCACTTGAAGTGTACGTCGTGGGAGTTGTTAATAAGACGAGCATTGAGTAGATATTGAACGTTTATTCATAGTGTACAAGCCTTATATACTAATAGAACAAAGGATTCATCCGTGTGTTATTAATTACCATATGTGACATTGGAAAGTGTCGGCACAATTGATAGTTGATACTTCTCCCATATATGGAATAATAAATCATTGTTGCATTTACTCAGGGTCAGGTATCATATTACATGTTATTGGAAATAGAAAATAGAAAATGATTTATTTATTAACTATCAGCTGCAGCTTCGTGTGTGGTCTTAAGGACCATACTACAGCTCTCCCGTTTTTTTTGAGACAAAAAATAGTAAAATTCATAACTACTATTTTTTGGCTTCAGTAAACTTATGTCTATAGTTTACATGGTGACTTAAAATAATCTTACTGCTAGTTTAGAATGTTTACATTACTCGCTCCTTATATGGTTGCGATCATATGGTTGTGGAGTTAGCGTGTCTTAAGTAAATACAATTGACATTGTTTATAATTAAATATCTTGAATGTTGATTTTGGAATACATTAATTTCAATACTTTAATTACGTTTTTTTTTTTTTTACTATTTTATATGCTTAGTTATTGAATACATGTTTTTTTTTTTTTTACTGAATGAGATACTAAGTATCTAAGTGCAATATTCGGTTAATGTTGATTCTATGTTATTATTGCGTACAGTATGTGTTGGTTACAATTTTTATTAAAAAGTTGGGCTTAGGGTCCATTTTACATATTATTATATTAGTAAAATTTATGTGATACATATATGAAGTTGGTTTACATAATTGGTGTATTCTTAGATTTACGAACATTGTGTTTTGAGTCTTTTTTTTTTTCATTTACTAGCTATGAAATTATTATAATTATTAATTTTAAATATGAATATTTGATTAGTCTAAATTTGCTGAATTTTGGCGTTATAACATAATACATTAAAGGATTGTGATCAAAATACATATACATATTTTTGGGCCATATTTTAGGCATTAGCTTAGTTTTTAATTTAATTGTTTCCATTGGGTCACGTAAATGTGTAATATATATATTTTATTTATTTATTTTACTCTAATATGCATATACATTTATTTCGGTAAAGTAATGTGCTCTGTCTTATTTGAATGTTTAAAACAGACATCTATTTATTTACTATAATATAAACTTATGTAATGCTAAAAATAACTGCGTACTGTTGTCGTAACACCATGCATATGGTATGCTATTCACAATATATCTTGGTTCGCCTGTTCAATTCATTTACTGCAACTTGATACTGGCTTGCTCTGTGTCTACGTTTAATCATAGGTCAGACATATTGACTGGCCGACTGGTTCTATTAAAGTGCATATTGTTTCCTGGTAGCGCAGTGAAAAACAGGCCTTATCTAGTTGCATTAAGGTTCATGAACTGCTTAGTTTTTATTATGTTTTTATTTTCAAATTGCTTATATTAATTGGAATTCTAGGGTTTTTTTTTATATATTTTTGTTTTACATTACCTGTTTGATTTTTGATATGGGGTTCGTTGATATTTAAATGTATGTTTTATACTGCGTGGGGTCCTTTTATTTGCAGTGATGTTTTTCTTACGTATTCTATTTGCGGTTGGAATGTAATGTAGGTCGTATTGTGTTGGTCATAATATGTACTCTTATAACTTTTTGCGTCTGGAATATAGTATTTCTCTGAACTGCATTGTTGCCCCGGTGTTACGAGTATGTTACAATTAAGTAGGTCGCAGTGATGGCTTGGATTTTATTATTCATTTAGTTGCAATGAGCGATTTGACGCTCCGGTTGTGAAGTTTTGGGACTGTATACACGTATTATTATTATTTGCTGATTTAATTTGACTTTTTGTGATATAAAATTATATACAATGTGACGTGATAAATAAATGTTAAAAAAAAATGTGAAAAGTGTTAGTTAATGTGTTGGACGCGTGGTATCGACGCTGTTCGGTGAGTTTTTTAATAAATTAGTTATGGTTTCCCATTTGTTTTACATTTTGAATTTTGTTTTTTTTTTTTTTTTTTATGATTGTTTCATTTATTTTTTAATAAGTATTTTTCATTCCGTTGTTTTGTTCCGTACTTTATACGTTTCTTTACCGGGAATTTAATAATTAAAAAAAAGGTTGCTTGTGTACTTTTAAGTTTTGTTTTTATACTCTGTGTATGGTGTTTTAATTTGATTATTTTAGATTCGTAGGTGCATAAAAAAAATGTTTTTTAATGATTTTGTGTTCCGCGTTTGTTTTATTAAAGGACCCCTTTTTATTTTAGGAAAATTTTATATGAATCCCATATGTTTTTTTTTATATGATTTTATAATAGTTCGTGTAAGCATATGTTTTTGTTATGGTGAAGTTTTAATTTTTGATTATACTTTTTTAATTTTGAGTTTTCATTTTATAGTTTAATTTTTTCGATGATTACGGTTTTGGATCAACGTGGTGTATTTATTATTATTATTTGTTTATTTTAAATTAAAATTTGACACTGGTATGCCCTTTTAAGTGCTTTGATTTTGAATGATTTTGTGATTTCCTTTTGAATTTTAATTTAGATTTTTATTTTATTCGTTTGCATTGTTTTATATGAACTGGTTTTTTTTAAACTATTTATTAACTTAGTAAACTAGTATGCTCGCTTTGATGACAACGCTTTTTTTTAAGGGTTCTGAAATTATTATATTTGCGTATATTTATATATATATATATTTTTTTTATTAGATTGAAGTTTTATTTACGATGTAAGTATATTTTATTTTCGTGGTTTAGGCCATTTTGTTTTTACGTTATTAATTATGGTGAAATATTATTTAGTGTTTATTTTTTTCCTTCCACGGGTTTTGTACGTACTTTATATTCGTTATATCTTTATTTGGTTTTCTTTTTATGAGCTCATATTTCTTGTGACTGTTAAGTCTACGTATTAATTTATTCTGATTAGCCATTTTGACGTCCGTTAACATATTTTTGTGCTTGTCACTTAACATTTTACTTGTGACATTGTAATGTGCATTTTATTTAGTATTATTTGAAGAAAATTGGTACTTGGCATGCAATAACTTTTTGGCCGGCCGACCCTTTTTATTACTGGGATATAAGGATTTAATAAAATAGGCGCGCAAATATACCTCTTATTAGGCATTTGACCTTGGTAGATAGCTTACGAGTACATACATTATTATGACCAATTGCCCTCATGATTGATGCTCGATCGAATCCTGATTGGGTGTCATGGATTTACTATCTGCCTTAGGTGGGTATATACCTCCAGACAGTAACTTTAAACCCTAGCATAAGACTGGGTATCCAAAACGTTTTTGAATGGTACTTTTTATTTAAAAAAAATACCTACGGTAAGGAGATCTGTCTGCCTTATTCCCGTAGTACCTTGCTATTTTACGCTCAATGGTTCCACTCGGGTTTTCCGTTGATAGCGTTTTTTTTTTTTTTTTGCACATATATGTATGGTTTTATTCTTTTTATTCACTCAACGGCAACTTTCGGGTTACCGGTGATTATGGTATTACTTATTTTTATTTTGTACTTGTATGTAGTACGTATTCATTTATAGGTAGGTGGTACCTTTCAGACAGTTGTTTTAACACCTGACATTCTTGGTGTCCAAGACGCTTTGGAATGGTACTTTTTATATAATAAAAAAATATACCTGCGCTAAGGATTTACTGACGGTCATGTTTTTCATTTACCATGTTTTGGCTAATTTTCCGATAGATTTATTTTTATTTGTTTATGTTTTGTTTTCTGATACATATAAGATTGACAACGACTCTCAGTTGATCAGGCTGATTATCTAGTGAAAATCTTATGTGCACCATTTTGAAATAATTTCAGTTTTCTACTTTTTGGCTAGTTTTTTATTTTGGTTAATTCTTTTTTGTTTTAGATATTTATTTTTTGAATAGTTATTAAATTGTTTGAAGGATTTTTGATTTTATTTTTAATTTTATAGTTATTTTGATTTTAAAACGCGTATTTATTTTTGCTTTGACTATATTTTTGTTTAGAATATTTACTTAAATTTTTATTTTATTTTTCTTCATATAAAGGCTATAACTTTCGTATTTTTATTTTCGTTTTGATTTTTATCTGAAATGCTTGATTAAATATAAATATATATTTATATTATTAGTTCCGCGTGGATCATTTTAATCCTATTTGGCGTTTTATTTTGTTTTGAGTTTTTATATATTATTTTGGTATATTTTGATTTAAACATGCATGTTTTTCTGTTTTGGTTTGTCATCAAGCGGCATTAAATGTTAATTCTTATTATTTTGTTTCCCTATATCATTTTTACTATTAACTTATTTGATTTTTTTTTTCCAATACTTTATTATATTATTCGTTTTATTTATTTGTTTACAAACTTTACTGTATTATTATTTTTATATTATGTTATTTTTTTTTGTTTAATTTGTTTATATTAAAATAAGCCTCTATTTTTAGCTTATTATTGAAATTAAAATCTACGTTTAATATGCTAAGTTACTACATTATTATTATTAGCTTAAGTAAACAAAAAATTATAGATACAGAAATGTCTTAATTTTGTACCATCTTTCCTTGATTTTTCTTGTAATCTTGCGTGCGGCGCTTGGTAGTTGTGCTCGTGCGAGGGCTGCTGCGCGGTTGTCGGAGCGGTGGCCATTGCTTCAGGTTAGCTGGGTTGTGGGGGTTGCTGCTGCTGTTGGCTGCTGGGTCTTCGTATTTGGACTGGCCATTCTTCAAGTAGAATTGCTTATGTGCGGCGCCTGATAAAATTGTTTCAACCATTCTAGCGACGGGTGAGAGCGGCGGTGGTAGTGCAGTCGTTGTTGCGGCTTGTTCCTTGGATTGGTGCATGGGGCAGGATCAGCTGGTTTGTAGTTCCGCATCTTCATTACAGCTGTGTCGTTGTCTTCTAGTTATTTATCCAAATTGCGTTCATAAAAATGACGCATATTTGATAGCTGGCTAGAGCTGTCTGGCTGGCGCAGTGGAGCTGGTTGGCTGGAGTCTTAGCTGAGGTCGGCTCGGCTGCGAGGGCTGCTCGAGGCGACGAAGCTGCCTCGAGTAGCCCGACTGGTAGGCTACGTTACAACTGGCAGAGGATCGCCATGAAGTGTACGTCGTGGGAGTTGTTAATAAGACGAGCATTGAGTAGATATTGAACGTTTATTCATAGTGTACAAGCCTTATATACTAATATAACAAAGGATTCATCCGTGCGTTATTAATTACCATATGTGACATTGGAAAGTGTCGGCACAATTGATAGTTGATACTTCTCCCATATATGGAATAATAAATCATTGTTGCATTTACTCAGGGTCAGGTATCATATTACATGTTATTGGAAATAGAAAATAGAAAATGATTTATTTATTAACTATCAGCTGCGGCTTCGTGTGTGGTCTTAAGGACCATACTACACACTTAAAATTTAAACTTTCAATCATGGCACACACTTCGTTATCTATACTGATATTAATTTTCACTAACGTTATCTGACTTAATGATGTTATTATCGTTACTAAATAGTTAATATATTTACCACATATAAATAATTTTTATTCATCATGTTTTTATTTTACACAGGAAGGTCTATTAGCAAAAAGGGCCCAGTCGGATTATTTGTCAAAGTTGTTTAATGTTACGGAGAGCTCCCCTAACGTACACAATTTGTCAACGATACTTTAAAGTACGTATTTATTAACGCTCTCCATTTAAGGAAAATGCGCAGGTATAAATAAATCCAAGAACATAAATTTACTTAATTAACGCTTTACTGGAACAACAATCGTTCAAAGTATTTAATTTCAGGTGAAGGTGAAGTAATATGATGCGGACTGGTTTCGATTCGTAGGGCATGCAAACCGGGATACCGGGATCCCTAAATACTTTGGTCTCGGACCAATTTTTACGGTATTTCAGTACCGGCATTGAATAGGACCAATATCGACATACCGGTATTTATGTTTCATTACATTTCAATTGAATGTTATGAAAGCGTTTTGTATTCGTAAAATTTTATTTTAGTCAACAATAATTAACTTTTACTCCGGTAACTCCGTATTTTTAGGGTTCCGTAGCCAAATGGCAAAAAAGGAACTCTTATGGATTCGTCATGTCTGTCTGTCTGTCCGTCCGTATGTCACAGCCGATTCACTGATTATAGACTGTTAATATTTAGATTTTTTTTTAATCCTTAGAACATTGATCAAAGTTTAAATCTATGTAACCATCAATTTTAATCGTACATTTTTGCGCGTGTTCTAATCGGTTGTAGTTCAGATTCGAATCGTTTTTATTTAAATCTTAATTTGTTTTTTTTTTTTAACGTCGGCTATGCTTACCGACCGATCTATAGAAAAATCTGTATTACTGGTCAATTATTCATATTAATTTTAAGTATTGTTTGTACCGTCGTTTGCCCAAATAAACATTACTTAAACGTTAAACAACTCTTAAATTGCTGCTAAAACAGCGGCCAGTTTTGCGGTTGTCCATCGAAGGAAAGTAATTCAATTACTGGCAAACGGGGTTGTGACCTATTAATACCAGGGGACTGAGATTCGGGTACACTACATACTTCATTTTCTGACAATAAGTATTTAATATAGCAGTACATTTCCTCAAATGAAGTCCACGACTCGTAATCAACTTGTGAATCAGGATTCAGTTGTAAAAACAACAAGTTATACGATTCTAAAACCTTTTCGTAATCGTCACGCAATGTGTCTATATTCAAAGCACTCGCCTTAAATGCCCTGAACTGTGCGGGATCTGTCTCGGCTTTGTATGCCAATTCCAGAATGTTTTCTACCCGTTTATAGATAACATCACGCCGAACTGTGTAAATTGTTAATTGATTTTTACTTGCGTCATAATCTATTCCCTAGCTAAACTGATCACTCCCTTTCCTACCTTTACCCATCGTAAATAGTAGCTATGAAGTCAATTTCAACAAATAAAATAACAAAGCAGTTAATTAAGAAAACACCAAGAATATGTTACAGAAGGTCGTAAGTCACTACGATTTACTAAGGACTTATTAACTTAGGACCTAAATATTGCATTGGAAGCATAAGTATGATACGATAAGATAATATAATGGTATGCGCGTATGTAAAGTATTCTATGCAGTTATAAGAACTTATTTATATAGAATTGCGGAAGAAAAATAGTTTTGTTAGCTAAATATTGTTAACTAACTTAGCGGAACACAATAATTGTGATAAATGCGAGCGGGACGTAATATTTACGTATTTAAAATTAAGATGCGATGAATATGTACTGTTGTGATTGTAATATTAGCGGAGTGTGGCGGAGTAAATAAATGTCGTTAACCGAACCAATTTGAGTTACAAAGATTGCAAATGGCGGGCATGGAATGGTACGATTAGAAAGACAAAGGAATGTATGCACGCGTGTATCAAATTTGATCACGAGGAATGAAATATATTAGGAAATAACTAGCAATTAATGTACTAGCTAATGTATGCGGGTGCGAAAATAATCCGAAATAATTTCCGATGCGGTTTATATAAAAGATTTAAAGTGACAAATTATTTCAATACTACCTTAGCACAATGATCGCCTATATTTCCCCAATAATTATCATTAAACGGTTGCAATAATCACATAGGTGTGATTCTATCCGGTTAGAAGTGGCCAAAAATTTATGGTGGTGTCATAATTAACCATAAATCTGTTAAATGAATAGCGGTACGCGATCTCAACACCTGAGGGGGGTTGGTTTTGCGGATTAAATTAAATTGCAAGTGGACTGTATTTTGTTTTTCGATTAGTTTACGTATTTTGGGTATTTAAGCACACAGAAGAAGGATCGGCAATGCACTAACCTGGTTATTTTCTGGTCTGCGGTCTTCTTTCGACGTGGTTGGCCAACCAAAATACGCACTCTGAAGAAGTGTTCTTAAAAGTCTATATATCACAAATCACAACAGTTTTTATATAAATTCACTCTGGGAGGCTATAAGCGTAACCTCAACCAATATGGCGGTAAATTAGTAAAAAAAAATGAGCGAGCGCCCGTCCGATGCTAGCTGCATCTCGTTACACAGTGCATGCCAAAGGAAGGGCGGGGTTTGACAGGTAATGGGAAAAAATTGGACCCGGGTATGTCCTAAAACTACGACCAACACCACCGGGGGATGGGCAGCAGCATCCTTGGAGTGCGGTGGAGATACTGCGATCGCCAACCCGTATGCCAAGCGTGGCGATTATGGCATTTACCCCCCATGAAATTGGGGGAGGCCTATGTCCAACAGTGGACGTCCTTTGGCTGATATGGTGGGGAAAAAGTACAATCTACCCACTTATATATATACAATAACGAAACTCAACAAAAAGTAAAATTAAAACGGCGATGTTTTTTTGTTTTTTTGTAAGTAAGTACCGAACAAACGTGATCACTATGAGCGTTATTTCAATGTTGGCTAAATTAAAGCACCGAGCAGTAATAAAATTCTTGACAAAACACGTAAAAAATCAATAAGCTACAAAAAAGAAATGGATTATGTTTACCGTGAGTCTGGTCCTTCTTTATCAACAATTCAAAAGTGGTCAAGTCAATTTAAGCATGGGGCAGAGAGTATCGAAGACGACCATAGAGCTGGTCGGCCCGTCGAAGCTTCTTCATAAGAAAATTTAAAAAAAGTGGAGAAAATTATATCTGAAGATGGTTGAGTAAAGGTGAAAGCAATAGCTCAAAGAACTAACCATTCTTTTGGTACTAGACACGATATAATTCATGACCATCTTAATATGTCAAAAGTCAGTGCAATATGGGTACCGCGAATCCTGACACCGCTTCAGAAGAATACGCGTGTTGCTCGTTGTTCCGAATTTCTTGAGGTGTGCGGTGAAATTCCTGATAAGATACTGCAAAATTTTGTTAGTAGAGATGAAACGTGGGTTCATCATTATGACCCTGAGAGCAAACAAGAGTCCATGCAGTGGCACATTAAAGGAACTCCTCACCCCAAGAAGTTCAAGGTCGTGCCTTCAGCTAGCAAGGTCATGGTCACAATATTCTGGGATTGTGATGGAATGTTGCTGATCGATTATAAAGAAAAGGGTGTAAGTATTAAAGGAGAGCGCTACGCTAATATGATATGCCAAATAAGGGAAGCAATCAAACATAACAGACGGAGAAAATCAGCCAAAGGTGTTCTGCTTCTACACGACAACGCCCCTGTGCATAGTGCTCATATTGCCAAGGCTGCTGCTCTTTAATCTGGACTCGAAACTATTACATACCCACCGTATAATCGAGACTTGACCCCGAGTGACTTATATTTGTTTCCCAATGTCAAAAAGAATCTACGTGGAAAATAATTTTCTAACGATGAAGCATTGAAGACAGTAGTGTAGGAGCATTTTGACACCAAAGAAAAAAAATATTTTTATGAGGGGTTAAATGGCATGGATTATGGCATTTACCCCCCATGAAAAGTGGGGGAGGCCTATGTCCAGCAGTGGACGTCTATGGGCTGCTATGGTGGTGGTGGTGGTGGTGGATGGGTTAAAAAAACTATTTGACCTGTCTCATAAGTGCATAAACATAGGAGAGGAGTATATTGAAAAATAAAAATAAAACACCTATAATATTCTTTTGTTTTCATTCTAATACCGAGAATTTATTGAACGCCCCTCGTAATCTAATCCAACCACATCCTTGTAATCGTTTAAGTTTATGAAGGGATTGTGATTGTCTATCAAAAATACACACCTTAACTTAAATTACCACATCTTACGAGGGGTCGCTGAAAAGTAATCTACCTAGCCTATAAAAATATTTATATAAAAATACTGGCCGCTATGAATTTGTGTTTATTGACAATTCTCTTTTCAAAATTTCGAACTTTTATTTGTCAGTAGTGCGAACTTGCATTTGTTTTCGGTACTCGAATGCTTGCAACATGTCGCTAGAGAAAAACTATTTGCTCAAAATTGAGCAACGTTCAGTGATTAAATTTCGCACTAAAGAAGGAAATACGCCTTCGCAGATAAAAAACGTATGTTGCCCGCGTTCGGTGATTTGTGTCCATCCGATTTCAGTATTAAGTTCTGGCCTAGGCAATTTAAATTGGGCCGCGAAAGCTTAGAAGACGATCCTTGTAGTGGACGACCAATTTCTTATTCTCTCTGCTTATCCTGGGGCGCATCCACTATTGAGTGGAAGCAGAGAGTATGATACAGAACATATAAACAACTCAGTGTACCAGTACGTATAGTGGCTCCTAACTTCATAAGAACTGACCCGTCAGATTCTTTAGGTAAGAGCCTGATTCAGGTCCAATAACCCAGGACCTAGTGTCAGCCAAGTTACCTTCTGCCGAGTGTGCCTAAACATTTTTCGTTGTATGTACTCGTATGTTTAATAATATGCACTATGCCCATGATTTTTTTAATGTCACAATTATTGTGGCTTCCGAAGCAATTTTTTACGAATACATTTACTTAATCACTATGTTTCGGATAAACATTGAATACCATACCAATAGGAAATGTAGGTATGAGTTAAATCAAGGTGCATAAACGATAATATGCTTTTGCCACTCACCGACAATGTGTATCAAGCTCTTCTTTTGTCTTCGGTAAGCCGACTGGAGTCTTCGGGACTTTTTCCACGCATATATTCAGTTGGTTGGGGTCACAATTGTCCGTCTCGCTCATGGTCGCGCCCTCTCCGCCTGGTCAAAGAAAATATTAAAAGTTTAAAAAAATTGTTCGTCGTTTCCGATCTTAACTAAAGGCCGTAGCAGGATAAGGGAGGTAAAATGCCCTTTTATGATTAAGAGCTGTTTTTTTTCTACAGTTACTTACATTGTGGCAAGTTTTGTTGAAAAATTCTCAGTGGTTCAGCAGGGAAAAAATAAAATCAGAATTCATAAAATATGACTTTTATCTAAAACTTTTTTTAAACGGTAAAACGATGGTTTTTTAAGTTAAGTTTTATAGGAATCTATGCCATGAAGTTTATACTATTTATTTTCAAGTAACTTTTCGATTGTACCAATTATTTTATTTCCTCTCACAATGCATAGTAAAGCGTTGTATGATACGCGCGCGTAATGATGATATTCGACTCGTGTCGCATTATAAACTCGCACGCTTCACTCGCTCGTGTATAAGAATGACTCTCGAAGAAAATCATAAACTTTCCGCACTTGTAGCATACATATATTAAATTTATGTTTTATATTAGTTACATTGTCATTTTTTTCGCAAATGTATTAAAAACGTCGTTCGGTATTCGTGCGGAAGTGTCATTTACACTCGTCCCTTGTTTTGACCCTCGCTCCGCAGGCTCTCGTACAACATGACAAACTTTCCGAACTTGTATCGAGATGTACTATTTTACCTTTGTTTAAAGTCTTAATATTTTATTTCTATTTCGATTATATAACTGACGAACTAGTTTTATTTTTTTAAGAAACAAGCCTATTTTGATTTCATTTAAAATAGAAGGTACGTAAATAACATCAAAGCTCATGCATCCTCAATGCCGTTCAAAGGCACACATCATGAATAAATTTATTTTGATTCACATAATAGGGTATTCTCTGTGAGACTCCGTTGCTTAATATTACTCGTATTTAGTCTATATTGATGTATTCAGTTCAATTTTAATTCATAAAAGCCACACGAATACCTATTATTGTGAAAGGGCCTACCTAACTACCTACCGGTCCCGTTATTGTGAATACCTATTATTGTGGAAGGCTGTTGTATTCTGTCTATTATTGTATTCTGTCTGTCGTCTTATTATACCTTCAACAAATATCTACTTCACTTCACAGCTCGAAAGATACATGACTAAGCTTCGAAATAAAGCCCCATCCCAAACGAATTATAACAATATCATTTTCGTCTATTTTTTCAATAGTCTCATTTTTCAATACCCACAAATCAATGTTGTCAAAATACAATATAACTGCTATGTTTCGTGTTGGCTTGGTTTTTTTTTGCGTTTTAATTTAATTGCAATTTGGTGATGTGATTTGTTTACCCTCTCCGTAAAATAAATTATTATTGCAGGTCTATGAATAGTGGTGTGGATTCAAAGAAAAGGTAACTTTTTTCTCGAGGTCACAGAACTACTAGTTTTTGGCTCAGTGACGTCACGTTGTTTTTATTTGAGTGATTCTCAAAAATTTGTCCACCACCACCACCATGTCAGCCCAAGGACGTCCACTGCTGGTCATAGGCCTCCCTCAATGTCACGGGGGGTAAATGCCATAAGTTATCGAAAAAAAAGTTATCCATTATTATAAAATTAAATTGGCCCTTCATGAAAACCGTAAATGTAGCAAAAATATAGTGTGTCTCAAACATTTACGCTTCAATTGTTTTCCCATTAGCAGTTGTCACCAAGTGCGGTTCTTGGAAATGCTCGAAATCCTGATACCAGTCAGGTCTTATCATAATGTGGTGCGGGGCGCCATTATCAATGTATCACTCGATCCGATCCGTATTACATACAATCTTTGACATTTACTAACTCAGCTATAATGTTGGTCATGACAGGTTTTCCATTTCGTTCCTTGTTACCTTCCTCCTTCCTTGTTACGTTCCTGTTTGGGGTCCTTCTGCGGAGAAGTGGGTCACTCCACTTCTCCGCACCCATGGCATTTGAAGGTTTTTGTTTTCTTCTTGATGGTCTTTTTTTAGTGCTCTTTACCATCAGTGATTCACCCGAAGATCTTAACACGCATCCATTAACATCCTTGGACGTTGTAGTCAAGGCCCTTTCGTGCGACTTGTCAGCTAAACGGTTGCTTCTAGGTATGAGAAAAAATTCATGGTAGTAGTATAGGGTATACGTACAATGAATTTAAAAGGAAAATTGTCACAGCTATTTTTATTTATCGTATGGCAATCATTTCGAACCGTGAGATCTTCGAGAATTGTTACAGCTAAGTAGACATTACTAGTTAAAGAGTAATAGCCGAACTTAAGAAATTTACTTTAAAAACCAAACTTTCGTACAATTTCCATTGATTACTTAAATTAGGTGTGAGTTGTATCAAATACATAGTACATGTATGTTTATGGCAATTTAAGTCGGCATAATGTCACGGGTGGATCGCTACGGAACCCTACATTTGCGCATGGCCCGACACGCCCTTAACCAAAAACTTTTGCCCTCAACTTTTTTTTTTGTTTTTGTTTTTTTTTTGCTTTTGCCTTTTTCCCGTAGCCAAAATGGTGAAAACGGAACCCTAATAATAGTTTCATCATGTCTGTCCGTCCGTCCGAATGTCACAGCCGAATTACTCGGAGACTATAAGCACTAAAATTATAAAATTTGGTAGAAAAGTGTATTCTATGAAGCACAATAGAAAAGTAATGTGTAATTCCTAAAAATATTAAATTAGCACCCCATACCTGTAACCGGGGAATGGAAAAAATATCAATCAATGCATATAAATAAGCGTGGGGTATCATTTTTAAAGGCCACACACACAGGTGCAGGTTCTTAAAAAAATGTTTTCCATTTAAGTCAACCGTTGGTGATGAGATATTAGCTGTTTGTTGAGGTGATGTTCATTACTAAATACTTTCATTAATTTTTGGTTTGAAGTAGATAGGTCAAACAGTTTTTGAGCTATCACTGAAAAATTGTCTTTCCCAAACAAAAGTATATAAGTGCCGAGAGTTCCCTACAAAGATACGACCTTTTTTGATTCAATGTATTGTATAGTAGTTTTTAATGTGGACTAGTATATGTAGGTGTCAGTACGGAACCCTTCTTTGTACGTTAATCGACTCGCCCTTGGCCGGTTTTTAGGGTTTGGTACCTAGAAAGGAAAAAAACGGAACCCTTATAGGATCACTTTGTTGTCCGTCCGTCCGTCTGTCTGTCTGTCAAGACCCTTTTTCTCAGGAACTTGTGGAGGTATCAAGCTGGAATTTATATCAAACTAGCTGTTGCCCGCGACTTCGGCCGTGTCTTCGCTCCTATTGGTCGCAGCGTGATGTTAGCCTAAAGCCATCCTCGATAAATGGACTATCCAACACAAAAAGATTTTTTCAATTCGAACCAGTAGTTCCTGAGATTAGCGTGTGCAAATAAACAAACAAACAAACTCTTCAGCTTTATAATATTAGTATTAGATTCTCAGGTCTACCGTCCCTTAGAGCTGTGAAAAAAATCAAACTTCTAAGCCAACGCAATCAAAAGATACAGCCGTTTATGCTGCAAATTTCCCGTGAACTCAGAATCTTGAAATTTGGTACAAAGCAACGTCTTATAGCACAGATAAAGGAAAAATTGCGAAAGCCGTATTTTTTTTGTTACATCCTATAATAAAAATATTTTACGGAACCCTTGGTGCGCGAGTCTGACTCGCACTTGGCCGGTTGTTTTAAATGTGTACTAGTACGAGTAGGTTTCAGTACGGAACCCTTTGTGCGTGATCCGGCACGCCCTTGGCCGGTTTTTTTACACATTGTTCAAGTCACAAAGATACGCCAAGAGGTGCCGTTAACATGTTTTTATGCGCACCGGATAATTTGGAGACTTATCTCCCGCATTAAGCGTTATTTTCCGACCATTTCTTCATAAATAGCTTGATAACGCGTGAAAATAAATGATGATGAGGTGTACGATAATATCGATAACGAGTATACAAAATGTACCTATGTACCCCTTGGCACTTGTGCTCTCCGGCACTGGTACTTTATTGCTCCTAGGCAATATTTATACATTTGTGTTTTAGTCGTAGCGTAGGTAACTTACTTGTGCTCCCATGGCACTGGCACTTTATTGCTCCTTCGCAAAATTTACACATTTGTTCTTGGTGGCCCTTGTGCTATTTATTACGCACTGATTCTTTATTGCGTTTATTAAGCTTTTATGGGTCATTCTACTTTTTTCTCTGTACTTTTATGCTCTTCGGCCTATTTTGTGTGCACAAAAGTACATTTGTACTCCATTGTACTTTTGTTATTGTTTAATGACTTATGAATATTCAGTGTACTCACTCAATCGCTTTTAGTACTTTCCTAGGCTATTTACTGAAATACAATAAAATGTAATAACCCTTCTCATACATATTTACTTGTAAATTGGCATGTTGTAACTTTGTTTTTTAATTTATTGTAAGAAGTTATATACTTACTTGTTAATGCTTTTACTAGAATTGAAATATAATGAATAACTAAGTAGACTAAAAATATTGTTGTAAATTCATAATGTAATTATGACGTTAGATACAATTTATGTTTTTAAGGTTATATTTTTGTATTGTTATGACATGATAAATACATACAAATAAATATTAGGGGACATTTTTTTACACAAATCGAACTAGTAGAGAACTAGTAGTGGTAGTTTATTGACGTTCATAGGTTATGCCTAATTTGAAGAATAAACTACTTTACTTTTTTTTACTTTTTAGTCCCACAGTAAGCTCAATAAAGCTTGTGTTATAGGTACTAGACGAAGATATATTTATATTTATTGCAAAAGTATTTTTTTTTTCGAATCATATATAAAGAAACAGTAATTAGTTTGATTGAGGCCTTATAGCCAAAGAAATCTTGTGGAACTCCATCCAGCACAACTATTACAATAGGAAGATTATAAAAAGACGCATGGGACGAATTAAGACAAGACCTAAAACGACCGGAGGAAGAAGTAAAAAGGAAAATGTAGGGGAGATGGGTGCCAGATAATCTCTTTAAGGGAAAATCTTTACTTTATTAATTACGGCCACTTTTTACCATCCCACCGCTCGCCGTCGGCAGAGCATTCATCCTAACACTGTACGTGCGGTTTCAGAGGAATTTCCTCCCTTGGACGCTCCGGTTGTGGAATTAGCTCCCTGCCGAGGTTTTCCCGAGGGACTACAGTATGGGGTTCTTCAAGAAAGGAGTGCATAAATGTTTAAAGGGTGGGCAACGGGCATGTGACCCCTGTAGTTGCAGGCGTCCATAGGCTGCAGTGACCGCTTACCATGACGGGGGCCGTGCCCTTGTTTGCTACTGTCGTCGTATAAAAAAAACATGTGCAGATTCGCGCATAGGATAAAACGCGATAGTGTATAAATAATGATTATGAAGAAAAGAATGTGACCAAAAGCAGTTGCGTGGAATTCATATTGTGCATAATCGCGAATAGGTGGAAACAATAATGGCTTAAACGTCGAATAATCCGAATATAGGTCTGTGATATTACGGTTGGTTTTGTTCCGCGGTCAATACGAGAAATTATAGCAAAAGTTTTCAGGTGTTCTCTAATTGGCAACTGTTGCAAACTGTGTAAATCTCTTGAGAAAAGGCTTAATAAGAATAATAAATCGCTTTGTTTTTGGTTGCGCTAGGGAGGCGTTCCCGCGGTTGCGATAAATGTGAAAAGTTGGCGCTAATAGAGTGCTGCCAAAAACGATCGTATATCTTCATCTCGGTTGGTCAATGTGAAAGTGCGATAGAGAGAGACACACGAACATTACGAAATTGATGCAACGTAATTCACCAGCAACTCTAAACTTTGGCGCCTTTCCGAGTTTCGTTTTTGCTACTAATCGAACAGCAAATAATCACTTTGCTGCCAATGACGTGCCAAAATAATCCAGGTATATAAATTACGTACGAGAAAGGATAATTATCAACATTTCATTTTACTGACTTATAACTTCCCTACAGTTTTAAAGTTATTATCTTCTGTTTTAATTGAATTGAGCCTATTGAGAGAATAACGCAGAACAAATTAACTATTTACAATTTGTGCATGATTTGAATAAACTGTAGAATAAGAATAGAATAATAATACTAGAAAGATCCATGAGATATCCCATTATCTATTTGCGACTCTTCGGCGTCGAAGTCGAAGACTACGAGTCAAAAGGTATGAGGGGCGGCTGAAAAGTAACCTCCTTGGTCAGAAATATATACACAAATAATGCTGGCTGGGATGGATTTATATTCGTTTGTTATTCTATTTTCAAAATGTATTACATTAATTTGTTTATTGCATCATGTTTATTTGTCTCTTACAATTGTTTCGAACATGTCGGTAGAAAAAGTGAAAATGGATAAAATCGAGCAGCGTGCGGTGATTAAGTGTCTGACTAAAGACGGGAATACGCCTTCGGAGATCAGACAGCGTATGTTACGTGTGTTTGCCAGTTCGTGTTCTTCCGAATTTGTTATAAAATTTGGTCAAGGCAGTTTAAATTAGGTCGTGAGAGCCTGAGTGATGATCCTCGTAGCGGAAGACCAGTTTCGGCCGTCACCGATGAAAATGTAGCCAGGG
Source organism: Notocelia uddmanniana (assembly GCA_905163555.1). Taxonomy (NCBI): domain Eukaryota; kingdom Metazoa; phylum Arthropoda; class Insecta; order Lepidoptera; family Tortricidae; genus Notocelia; species Notocelia uddmanniana. The sequence goes on from LR991065.1 coordinate 13,815,125, forward strand.
TGAAAAAAATTATATTAGAGGACCGACGAGTGAAGCAGAGGGAGATAGCTAGAGATGTGGGCCTCAGTAAAGAGCGAGTTAACGAAATAATTCATGAGCATTTGAACATGTCCAAGGTTAGTGCACGTTGGGTCCCCAGAGTGTTGACTGCATTTGACATGGAGAGGCGTGTCAAATGTTGCGAAGAGTTTTTGGACATGAGTCGAGAAAGAGGAAGAAATAATTTCTAGAATTGTAACGTGATGAGATATGGATTCGACAATGGGACCCGGAACGTAAGCAAGAGTCGTTACAGTGGAAATTTAAGGATGAGAAGCCGCCTCGGAAATTCAAGGTCCGTCCATCCGGCAGGTAAACTTATGGCTACAATCTTTTGGGACACAGAAGGGATTTTGCTCATAGATTATTTACCGAAGAAAACTACAATGAATGCTGATTATTACTCAAACTTACTATATCAACTAAGAGAGACAATGACAGGATACGGCTAGGTAAACTAAGCAAAGGAATTCTGATTTTGCACGATAACGCACCAGTGCATACCGCCCGCACAGCGAAGCTAGCAATTAAAGACAATGGCTTCGAAACCATTGACCAGCCCCTTTATAGTCCAGATCTAGCCCCCTGTGACTATTTCCTGTTTAGACTTCTCAAGAAAGACCTCAGGGGTCGAAGGTTTATGACCGATGACGAAATAAAGGCTGCGGTTACCGACTTTTTTGACGACAAACCGAAATAATTATTTTAATGGCTTAAATTCAATATTTGAAAAAGTAATAAGTGTATTTTATTAGCAGGGGTCTATATAGAAAAATAAATAAAAATACGCCACGACAGTCTTTTGTTTCATTGTTAGGAAGATTACTTTTCAGCCGCCCCTTGTATGTATTTCAAATATTGTTTTTTAATAATAAAACCGTGATAATTATTAGTTTGTTCGGTAGTGCCGGTGAAATATTGTAAGTCAAATTTGTCTAACTTTGTTTTTCCCTATTTCTAAATAATTCTAGTTCCCACCAACGACGTGGTCTTTTTTTAGGGTTCCGCAGAAAACAAGGAACACTTATAGTTTCGCCATGTCCGTCCGTCCATTCGTCTATTCGCTGCTTAGCTTAGTGACTGTTACCACTGAAAGCTGTAATTTAGCATAGCTATACATATAAAATACACCGACAAAATGCTACATGGAAATCCTTTAATACCTAGACATTTTTTCACGGTTCTTCCCTTACATGTGAATTGGAAATGTTTTTTTTTTTCAAATTCCATCGTGTGAATAGCTCGTAAAATAAATGTCGCTTTTTAAATCAATTTTTGAATCACAAATTCGTTTGCGTGATATTAAACTTTATGGTACTAATTTTTGTTGGAGTCAAGTGTCCCAAAAAATTGATGGTATTATAGTATATAACATGATAAATTTAAACGAAAATCTATCGGATAATTAGACATTACAGGTTAACGAGTAATAGCCGAACTTAAGAAATGTACTTGGAAACACAAACTTTCGCATAATTTCCATAGATTGATGAGATAATTTTATTAGTTGTGTCAAACACTTACTAAAAAATTTATGATTTTGTGAAATTTTAAGTCTACGTAATGTAACGGGTGGGCAACCACGCAACCTTACATTGTGCTTGGCCCGACATGCACTTGACCAGTATTTTTAAATCTACTTAAAATTATTATAAGATGAGTACACGTTAATGCTAAATTTCGGGAAGCTATCTCAGCAGTCAGCTTTTTGAACAGAGCGCCACTCTGCAAAGACGAAAGATCTCAATACCGGCTCCACATGCTTGTATTTGCCAATATTTTTCACAAACACTTGCCAAACACCGACCTCAATCACCCTTCACAAACACGGCATCTCCAGGCTTGGCGAGCGTGTTAGTGTATTGTGGATTTGGTCCCAGGCTAATATAGTCCTGACAAGCATTTGGATATATCGCAAACACGTTTTTCGAACACCTTTCATTTGTGCAAAAAAACAGACACCGATGCCGATCACTGGCAAACACAAACAAAACAGGGTAAACACCTATCCACACACGATAGTGTTTCTTATTTGGTGTTCGCACTTTGCTGTGCCATAATGAAACAGCGGCGTTGTGATACGAAACTGCTGGGTCAATTTCAACAGTGCACGTTTTTTTGTATCATTTCGGTGTGATTTCAGATTCGGGTTTTATCGTAATTTTTGTTTATGTTAAAACACACTTCATAATGCATTATGATAATCTTCTAAAAGAGCTTTGAGACATTTAAAAGTTTTTGAGATTAATTGACACCGCAAATTAAACAAACAATGGAATGATAAATATACACTGGGATGATAAACTGGGAGTTTTTACGTTAAGATTTCTTATTGTGCAATAAAGATTAAATAAATAAATAAATAACATTTTTCAAACAAAAGATTAAATAAATAAATAAATAACATTTTTCAAACAAAAGATTAAATAAATAAATAAATAACATTTTTCAAACAAAACTACTGGAGTACGAGTATAGTAATGATATTTTTTTATAATAAAGTGGTCAGTTCACTCTTCTAAGAGTTCTAAGTAAGCCTTATGGAGGCTTTTAGCGACATCTACCACGAATTTTCTACAACTTCTGAAACCTCGAGCAATACCTCTTCGTCGCCTCGAGCAATACCCGCAGTTGCTCAGTTAGAAGGAGCGATGGACGGATTCCAGAGGTCGTGGGTTCAACGTCCGGGGTGATTAATTTTTTATTTTTTATTTCCGACAATATTTCCGCTAAGCGGACGATGCAGCTTGTAAAATATATACATTTATTTATTTCTGGTTTTGAATTTAAAATAATTATTAATACCAGTAGAATAAAACATAGTTGACTTGGTTACGAATACAGTTTCTTTTTAAACTTACTCAGAGGGAGATTTTTTATATCTCTAGCTGCCGGCTTATTATTATTATTTATCAAATAAAAAGCCTTTTATTTCAGTGCAGAATACAAAAGAAAAAAAAAACCTATGTTTAATGCCTCTAACTTGGCGTAACGACTGCTATCATAGACAGCCGCCGGGATCAATGGCTTAACGTGCCTTCCAAAGCACGGGAGCGCTCAGTTAGTAACCACTTAAGCGGTCACCCATCCAAGGACTGACCCCGCCCGGCATTGCTCAACCTCGCATACCGCACGCGGTAAACGGGCGCCGCTAGGCCACGAACGCACGAAGCGGGTTTTAGGTACGTGTAATAGTTTACATTGTCGATATATAATACCGTTATAAGGGTTGACATCACAGTCTCTTTCGAACATTAAATATAGCAATAGCAGTACTTGAGATAACTAGAGTCTCTTAAGACCTTTTTTGGACCTGCGCGCATTGACTGGTTTCCCTTTCCCGTACCGCCGCGCCCTACGAATTATGCTATTTAAGAGTCCCCATGTATCTATTTATATGTATATATTTTTCTATTTGTTTGTTGATTTTGGTGGATGAGGTCTCATTAGTTTTGATCTTTCCAATCTTTAGGGTTCCGCAGCCAAAATGGCAAAAACAGAACCCGTCATGTCCGTCCGTCCGTTTGACTTAAAAAGCACGTAAATATCTTTCTAACGCCGGAGTTCTTGGTTTTTGTATTGAAACCTTTCGTTGAACGAAAAATCTGTTGCATCAAGATTTATACAGAGCTGGGCACCGTTATTAAAATAGTTAACTTCGTTAATCGCTAAACCGTTAAATAGAAAGTTAACTTCGTTAAACATTAAAGTGTTACATTTTGAAAGATTTAACGGAAATTGAAATTGTATTTTATACGACTTTGGGATACTAATTTACTTATAATAAATATTAATATACTTAGGTTAGGTATGGAAAGAATGTCTATAACCATAATATAATGTTATAGTCGTCTATACGCCTTCGTCAACTTAACAATATCCCAATTTTATCTTGAAGAAGCCCGGGCCCACATGCCACCTAATTCCCACTATTGGCATAGGCACTATTTAAAAAAAGTACCTATTTACCATTTGACCTTCCAACCTAAAGAAGAAACTAGGCTTTGATGGAGCTAGGAACTCCATCAAATTAGTGGGCAAGTTAGTTGTAACGTGATTGTAACTGTTAGTCATAGACAAAAAGCGGGATCAACGACTTAGCGTGCACATAACAAATGCAGTCGTTCAGGTACCACTAGGCTATGAGCGCTTTACTGAAAAGCTACCTGTAAACATCAAATGATATTCCGTGAAGAAGTTCCGGATAAATCGTTGGCTCGAGCCAGTACTGAAATCTATAACCTCATATTTGAGAGTCGTACGCATGAACCACTCAACTACTGTATAGGCACAGGTAAGCACTGTTTAAAACCATAAAGTATTTTAGTCTCCTGATTCGGATACAAAATTAACAATCACACAAATCTGCAACGGATTTTCATCACCTGATAGACGTCCTTCACGTCAAAGTGTTTGGTGGCATAGTACAATACCAATTTTTTTGGTGAATAGTACGTGATAGTAGGTACTTTATTAACGATTAACGGAACTATGGAAAGTTAACGGAAGTTAATGAGTCCGTTAACAATTTTAGGAGTTAACTTAAAAGTTAATCCGTTAAGCACTTTGTTAACTTCGTAATTAAAGATTAACGGATTAACGAGTTAATTTAAATCCATAGGTGGGCACCTATGGATTTAAATGTATCCTTTTACGAAAATCTCGCCATCTTCGTTGAATAACATATTCATTATCACTCTCATCACTATTACTGTCAGTACTCGTGTACCATGTTTAATAAATATTGTGAATCCTGACAGAGCATTAGGTTACCTGTCGAATTTGTACTACAATTTACAATATATGTAAACTTTTAAGTTCAATTATGTTTTTAATAAAGTACATTATTGTAAACTATCACCTGTGAAAGGAAAATGTTTATTAAACAGAATTATGTTCAATAGTAAGTACAATTGTACAATTTTGTAAATTTTCCACTATGACAAATTTGTAACTAACAAATTTTATTAAACAGAAACTTGTAGAATTGTAACCTGTCATATACGAGTACAATTTACAAATTGTAATATTTATTAAATAGGGCCCGACCGAACTCGATTCTCCATACAAACGTAGTTTCGTTTTCATTTTAAAACGCCATTATGAAATAACATGAAACTTTGTATACACAATGGGATCCGCCATATCTAGGACTTAAATTAATTTCTTTTGCTAGAAAGTGTAATGTATGAAAACCTTAATATTCGCTGTATTTTTTCTCCATTATAATTTCAAGCAACAGAAACTAATTTTCTCAAACATGTGCAAAACAATTTTTTGTGAATTTTGTTTTTTTTTTTTTTACTTGTTATTTTGTAGGGGTTTTCGGTTTTTTTTGATGTTTTTGGACTGTTTAAAAGATTTTTCGTATTTTTTGTACTTTTCGTCAGTTTTTTGGCTTTTTTTATAAGTTTTTCGTATTTTTTTTGTACGTTTTTGACAGGTTTTTAGTTTCGTCATGTTTTTTGGTATTTCTTCTAGCTTTTACGTGTTTTTTTGGTATTTTTTAGTTCTTTCGTGTTTTTTTTAAATCGTACTTGAATTTTGTAAAATAATATTAATTAAAATTCGAAAAAAATGCTTTCGTGTTTTTAGTTATTTTTTTCGAATTTTTTGTTAATTTTGGTATTTTCTTTACAGTTTTTACGTGTTATTTTGTAGCGTTTTTTGTGTTTTTTTGATGTTTTTGGACTGTTTAAAAGTATTTTTGTAATTTTTGTACTTTTCGTCAGTTTTGTTTTGTTTTTGTCTTTTTTATAAGTTTTACGTGTTTTTTGGTATTTTTTGGTTCTTTTGTGTTTTTTTAAGTCGTGCTTGTGTTTTTGTAACATTTTTCGTGTTATTTGTCTTTTCTTTCGAATTTTTTGTAAATTTTGGTATTTTTTTTAGTTTTTTCGTGTTATTTTGTAGCGATTTTTTGTTTTTTGATGTTTCTGGATTTTTTTAGTTTTTTCGTGTTTTTATGTACTTTTCATCAGGTTATTGTTTTTTCATGTTTTTTGGTATTTTTTGTAGCATTATTCATGGTCTTATTTTTTTATGTTTAAATATTTTGATATTTTTGGGTTTTTTTGTGGTTTTTGGAATTTTGTTGTAGCATTTTTCGTGTTTTTATTTAATTTCCGTTATTTGTCGTGATGCTTTGCTATTTTTGGACGTTTTGTATTTTTTAGTTTTTTTTACATTGTAGTTTTTTTATTGTTTTTTTCTAACATGTTTGAGAAAAGTACTATACAAACCTCGGCCGGAACAGGGATTGCAGGACTCGTTTTATCCGGCCTCGTCTATCCAGCAATCCCTTACTTCACGGCCTCTGCGGTAATGTACAATTCCGATCTAGATATACCGGACCTTGTGTATACAAAGTTTCAAATGATTCCAGCATGCCATCTTAAAATGAGAGCGAAACTACGTTTGTATGAAGAACCGAGCTTACTGCGGACTCGTAAAGTTTATTGTAACGACTAGTGGCTTTGTACTTGCGTCAAATCAGACGTTAGTAAGGATTTGATTTACTGACTTAAGTTACTGAAGAATATCGCAGTAACGATTATCCAAATTGTAATTGATATAAACGAATCTAGTGTTGTGTGTGGGATAGATCATCAACATTTAACAAAAGTTAGGAATAGTATCTAGTACAAATTTTAAATTAATTTCTAATAAATTTTCTTAAATTTTCTTAAATACATATTGAAATATGTATTTAAGAAAACATAGTTCATGAAATAGTATTTTAAATATAACCACTGTCAAATAAGAATGTTGAATAATGACTTTGAACCTGATTTAGCATTGTTTGTATTGTACAAAATGTTATATGTGTAAGTGTGGCAATAAATCATTCAGATTCTGATTTAAGCTATATATCTACTGTGTACTGCAGGGTCTACGGGCGTTCACGGGCCATAGAATTCCACTTCGTTATATTTTACGACGTAGTTAGCTATTGTAGGCCCGATATATGTTATCTCCTTATACAGACGTTGTACTCGTACGTGAAGAACTCATTAAAATTGTTTTACAGAGTGGATATTTGTCAAATGAAGAGACGCCACAGATTTAATAACGTAAGTACTAAACTAAATACATTAGTTATTTTCAATTTCAATTAGGATATTTATTAAAATAAAAACTTAGTCACATCAAAACCCGCCCCTAAGCGTTCCCGGTGCACAAGTGCCCATAATGCTAGTAGAATTTCCGCGTTGGATAGCGATGGAGAGCTTTTGCACCAGAAACGACTCGGAATGGGAGTCCTCTCCTTTTTGCCTTAGTCGTGGCCTTGTTTTTATAAACAAGTTTTTCACAGAACACTCAGCGCGGAAGTCAGACTCACACTTGACCGGTTTTTTACTGTACCTATAGCTCTTCCAAATACATTTTATTTCTTCCGATCTCTTAATGTGTGTTAATCTCCTTAAGGCCCGTGTACAGTTATAATGTACCATGTAGTATAAAGGGTTCAAAAGCTCTCTTCCCTTATAATAAAGATTTTGAACTTTCCAAATGCGTATAACTACTTTTGATGCTGATATTATGTATGTATATATGACCTGGGCCTGTTGTATATTGCCACACGGGGCCTGTTGTATATGTACTACTTGAAAAAAAAAACTTTATATGCATTTAGTATTTCGTAATTTTTTTATGAGCAGACCTCAGGAGGGTTCAATATGAGTAAGACCTTATACCTACACATAAGTGTTCAACGGTCTGAATATTTTATTAAGCGCACGTCCGCTGTTCCCGGTACTAACATAATTATATCTAATCCCTTTGTGCTGAGGACTGAAGATCGCTAGAGCGTTAACATGTTATATCAAATATTAAACTGCTTTTTCTAAAGTTTTTTGTCGTATTTCACCGGTTTTCGAAAAATAATAAAGACAAATTAAGATTGATTTTAACGGAGCTCTCCCATGACATTCACAGTGAGACGATGAAATCATGTTGTAGATTCCATAAAATCATCATCATCATCATCATGTCAGCCGAAAGACGTCCACTGCTGGACATAGGCCTCCCCTAAAGACTTCCACAATGACCGATCCTGCGCCACCCGCATCCAGCGGACACCCGCGACCTTCACCAGGTCATCAGTCCACCGTGTGGGGGGCCTGCCCACTCTACGCCTTCCGGTACGTGGCCGCCACTCGAGAACCTTTCCGCCCCAACGGCCATCGGTTCTACGTGCTATGTGCCCCGCCCACTGCCACTTAAGTTTAGCGATTCGGAGGGCTATATCGGTTACTTTGGTTCTGCTGCGGTCCGCAGCCTGCGGATGGCCTCATTCCTGATGCTATCACGCAGAGAAACTCCCAACATAGCTCTCTCCATTGCCCTTTGGGTGACTTTCCATAAAATAATCCTCTTCAACTAGGTCTTTTTCTACACAGTATCATGAAATTTCCAAATTTCCCTTTGCTTTTGGCTGGCCATAAATAATAAATGAGGACTTTCTATATCGAAATCAATGGCGGTCATGATTTAGAATCTTGGATGTGTCAGTGCTAAACTGAACTTAGCAGCTGAAGCGGATCAATGCACGTCAAAGTTTTGTTATTCACTATTTACTTGTTATCCAAGTATTTTTCCTACATCCTAAAGCATCATGAGGCTTGGCAGGCTAGACAAGTGAAACTAGAACAAACATATCACATAGTATTGCGAGAGTGGTAACCTTTTGGGCATTTTTACACGAGATACAAACATATAGATATATATTAATTGGGTTCTGGAAATCGAAACTCGTATCTTTTCCGCTCCTGTCATGACAATAATGATTAAAAATATACTAGATTACGTTTCCTTTCCTTATTGTGCCGAAAAGTTTTTGACACCTTAATGCTAATAATTAAGTACAGCCATGATATTCACTTAAAAGTACATTAATAACAAATAAATCTGTTAAAAAATCATGTTTCCGAAAATCGGCAGCGTCAATCCCACAGTTATTGCTAAGTTTATTTTAAAAATTTATCGTACAATATTTATAAGACAAAGTATGCCTAACCTTTTGTTCTTGGAAAAGACCTGCGAAACAGGTGCCCAGTCAATGGGGGAATGACTGAGTTATGTGGTCTTCCTGTTCACTAAAAACTCTTCGGTGACCGCCATATACCCTCCGTGAATTTGGGGGAGGCCTATGTCCAGCAGTGGACGTCTTTTAGCTGATATGGTGGACCGCCATATGCCCTCTAATGCGGAGGACTCCAGGATCTCAATACTGAACGTACTGGAACCCCCCTCACGCTTTACTCCCCTTGTCTTATCTTAAAGCCATCTAAGTCACCTTCCCTGGGGTTAATAGCCATAGTGCTCTTGCAACCTCGACCATGACCCCTTTTAGTCGCCTTTTATGACAGGCGGGGGAGATCGTAGACCTAATTCTTGTCCGAGGCTACACGGTTGACGTCTGCGGCCTATGGCGGGCGATTGGGTTCCCTTTCTCGACTCTTCGAGAGGGGTCCGCTCTATCCCGTCTCCTTCGGGGTCATAACTCCTTCACAGTAGGAGACCATGGCCCTACATGCCGAGTCCGCTGCCAGCATACTTGTTACTATTGCTGGTAGGAAAAAATATGACTTACCTACGTTTTCATGTCATGCAGGTCTGGCGGGGTAATTATGCAACGGTGCGGAAGGTAGATCAAATAGTAGATTGTATTACAAAGGAGAGAAATGCAATATTTCATCGAGGGTTAGCGTGTTGAATCCCGAACGAAACGAAGGATTCCAGAATAGAATCCCGAGGCTCCCGAGCTTATCGAGTGTGATGATTTCGTAAAATATATTAACATGTGTAAGTGCATCAAGGAAATAAAGCATCATAATTGTCGTAAGTCAGTGCATTTTTAATATCTCTCTAATACGAGAGATTTGATGCTTTTCAATAACACTACTACTAATGGGGTGAGGTCCTAGTCTCAAAAGGACTGACCTATGAACTACTGACCCTCGTTCGAACGACATTCGGAATTAAATACTAGGTAACAAACAACCCCACTACTCTTTCCACCACATGATCACGCCACTCTGCTTGATCAAAGCAAGTGACGTCATTGACAATCGATTTAGGTACCAATACATTAATTTTATATTAGTTAATCACACATAAAGATGCAAGAAATTGTATTAAAATATAATCGCGATTTTATAATTTATATTACATTCTTATATTTCAGATTAATAAACGAACTAGAATCGGAAGTCAGTATTCTGTCTAACTAGTATATACATACAAAACTCATTTACAGCATAAGATTATTTATTAATTTAAACATTATTTAATTAGACTTAAATAATAAAAACAGACGGTTACGTGTACGAGTGTGTATGTAACGCCCACATCCATGTATTTAACGCATTGACAATGGGGTGTCGTGTTCAGATAAATATTCGCTTTGATATATTTGTAATCTGAATGTAGGTACATTTTACATTTCTATTTGCTATTGAGCGAGTTTCAAAGCTCATCGTTACAGGCTTGTTTACCTTCGGATTGCAAAACAAACAGCACGTGCTATTATATTACTTCACAACTGTATTCAGGGGACGCGCAATAACTAGGGGTTCGAAAGATGCGAAATGTACAATTAGGTACCTACTAGCCACATGTTAAAAGTTATAGGATGGTGTTACTATACGAAATATACGGATATCAAACCACCAAAATATCGCAATAAATTGAAGGAAATTAAAAATTATTAAAATCATAAAAATTCGGAATTTCGATTTTTTTTATTCGCGTATAGTAAATAAGAGACACCAATAGAATCATTATGAAATAATATTTTTTTTATGACATTATGTACCCCAAACGCAGTATTTCAGGACCATAACAGCAATTTACTTATTTTCCCATACAACTGTGAGTTCGAATATTATAATGTGACGTTCCAATGTAATACATATTCATTTGTAGGAGCCGTTTGCAAGGCCGCTGGCAGCGAACTAAGTTTGTTCAAAATTTGTGTTTTTTTTTTGCTCTAATTCGAGTTGGTCAGTATATAGAATTTTTATCCTCTCCTTTTTACGACTTAGGCTGGGTTGCACCAAACCGTCTGTAATTGTAAGCTGTGTTCTTTAAAATTTGAATGTATGGAAAGTTTGACAAGTTTCTATGGGATGACAGCTGCCGGCGCCATATATTTAACGTTGATCGGTCTGTGATCGTAAGTCGGTGCAACCCAGCCTTAGGCTGGGTTGCACCAAACCGTCTGTCATCGTAAGCTGTGTTCGTTAAAATTGGAATGTATGGAAAGTTTGACAAGTTTCTATGGGATGACAGCTGCCGGCGCCATATTTAACGTTGATCAGTCTGTGATCGTAAGTCGGTGCAACCCAGCCTTAGACAGCTAAAGTTAAGCTTTATCAACGGTTGATTTAAATGAAAAAGGCTTTTAGTAATTTTCTTATACTTTTTATACGCCTATGTCCAATGATTTTTTTTCATATCCCGGTTACATGTACGGTGACGGTGACCAAGTGGTGACGTAAATTTGTGTACAAAACACGGGTCGTAAATAGCTATTGTAGTAATTTCACATCATTTTTATGTAGCAATTTATTGTTTACATTTCCCAACCAAATTGCATAATTGTAGTGCTTCTAGTCTCCAAGTACATCGGCTGTGATATACATATACGGACGGACGAACAGACATAACAAAATTACAAGGGTTCCGTTTTTGTCATTTGGCTACGGAACCCTAAAAAAATACAGAAACCTGTTACAGTGACACTATCATTAGATTGTAATCATTCTTGAAGCTTATTGATAGTTATAATGAATAAAAGTTTAAATTATGGAATTAAATAAATATATCGATAATTTACAATTAATTATTAACCAAAAGCATTATGCCTCATGGCATTAAGTCCGCCTTTTGTACGTTAAGATTTCTTATTGTGCAATAAAGATTAAATAAATAAATAAAAGCATAATCCTGTTCAATAAAACCGCTATAGCCTACCTAGTGACAGTCTGAGTCCCTTATGGTTCTGCCTAGTACTAAATCCGCTCAGTACTCTGCTGAAGGATTCAGGATTAGGTTGCCAGCTGCGAAGAGGGGTTGAGGTCATTTCTCATCTGCTGGATGGATGACCTTAAACTATTTGCGCCAAATAAACATGACCTGTTGGAGCTACTGAAAACCACAGAGGTCTTCAGTAGTGTCATCAAAATGGAATTTGGTGTCGATAAGTGTGCGGTCATGCCTTTACAGCGGGGGAAAGTTGTAAATTCAACAAATTTACAGCTTTCTGAGACAACGTCACTCAGATCTCTCTCCGAAGCAGATACCTATAAATATCTTGGTATGTCACAGTCTTTGGGTATCGAGGGTGAGGGCATCAAGCGGGCAGTGAAGGAGCGCTTTTTCTGTCGCCTGACAAAAGTACTCAATAGTTTTTTGTCGGGCGGCAATAAGGTGTGCGCCTTCAACGCCTGGGTGATGCCCTTGCTCACATACTCCTTTGGCATATTAAGATGGACTCAGACTGAGCCCGATTTCCTGGATCAAAGGGTGCGTGTACTGCTCACTACGCACCGTATGCTACATCCCGCTCGTCTGTTATGAGACTGTACATCCCGCGGAAGCTTGGAGGTCGCGGCTTCGTAAATGCCAAAAACCTTCAAAACCGCGAGGTGTGCAGTCTCAGAGGTAATTTCCTAAACAGCGAGTCTGGGATGCATCATGATGTGGTGGCAGTAGACACACTCCTCAACCCGCTCTCCATGGCAAACGAAAACTGGCGCAGACTTTAAAGTGCTGAGCGCCGAGGACCGCAGGGCGGTATGGAAGAGTAAGGATCTACATGGGCGGTTCTACAAGGCCCTTACGGGTTCCGACGTAGACCTGCTCGCATCGGTGAACTAGCTACGTTTTGGGTATCTTTTTGGGGAAACTGAAGGTTTTGTCTGTGCGATTGCGGATGAGGTTATCATGACGAACAACTACCGGAAATATATCCTGAAGGATGGTACGGTCGACATTTGTCGGGCATGCCGCCGTCCCGGAGAGTCACTCGGGCATATTATTTCCGGTAGTAGTCATCTTGCTTACGGCGAGTACTTGCACAGATATAACTTGGTGGCCAGGATTATTCACCAGCAGCTTGATCTTCTATACGGTCTTGTGGACTTCGATGTTCCGTACTATAAGTACACACTGCGCCAGTTCTCAAGAATGGTCGTGCAATGCTCTATTGGGCTCGATCTGTCATCACGGACAGGACTATTGTAGCCAACAAGCCATATATCGTGCTGACAGATCGATTGAAGCGCCAGGCAATACTCGTTGACATCACCATCCCCCATGACGAGAACCTCGTGAAGGCTGAGAAGGAGAAATCCAGCAAGTACCTAGACCTGGCACACGAGGTAACCGCCATGTGGGATGTTGATTCAACGATCATTGTCCCGATAGTCGTCTCTGCGAATGGTCTAATAGCGAAGAGTCTCGACCATCATCTCAGGAGACTCTCGTTAGATGGCTGGGTCAAGGGTCAGATACAGAAAGCTGTACTTCTGGACACGGCACGGATAGTCCGGAGGTTTCTCTCTCTGTCGCCCAAACCACCGGTAGCTTAGGCCCTGCCTCGCTGCCGGCGACGCCCTTGGTTAGGTTTTTTATAATGCTTTTATATTTTGTATGTATGTTTATATATTTTACTTTTATAAAGTTATTGTAAAAAACCTAGCTTAAGTAAGAAAATTAACACAGAGATAATATAATTAATTTTGAAAGCTTGTTATAGCCAGCTTCACGATCTGCAATAATTGCAGCTCCTTTATGGATATTTAAATTCCTCGGTATTATCAAATAAAATACACCCAGAGCTGCCGGCGCCGGCCGACGCGTACGCACGCTCTAGCACCACACTGGTAGCGCGCCGGAGACGTCTTTTACTAAGTTGTAGCTAAAGCATAATAAATTTTAAGAAAAAAAAACCGACTTCAATGGGGGAGGCCGGTGAAAGATTATTATACTTAGATGGTGCACTCTTAGATTCCACACAATAAAATAAAAATTGCTATAAGTGTGTTTATAATGGTAGAAGACCAAGTACCCTCAATTCCTCATAGAATCCTCCATCAGAACTCAAGCTTGACGAAAATGTGTCCTGAAAACCTAGCTTGGTTGACAAACAAAACGAAGAGAACAAATCGCCAAACATGAACTACGCGTCGTTGAAAAGTGTGTGCCTTTCACATTTGAGGAGTTCCCTCGATTCCTAATGGATCTTGTCATCAGAACTCGAGCATGACAAAAAATAAATGTGAAAATAAAACTTGCTTAACAAACACGGCTAGAAGGACTAATCGCCATACGTGAACTTTTCGTCGTTGAAGAGTTCTGTTCTGATCATCATCAGCAGTTCCACTTCATCAAATGTCACATTTTTGTATGAAAATGCTCGATTTGTTGATAAAAACACAAAAATCACTATATGTTTGCCTTTAAGATTTGAGGATTTCCCTCAATTCCTCATGGATCCCATCATCAGAAATCAAGCATGACAAAAATTAATCGTGAAAATAGAACTTGCTTAACAAACACAGCTAGGAGGACAAATCGCCAAACGTGAACTTTTTGTCGTTGAAGAGTTCTGTTCTGATCATCATCAGCAGTTCCACTTCATCCAATGTCACATTTTTGGATGAAAATGCTTGACTTGTTGATAAAAACACAAAAGTTACTATATGTTTGCCTTGAAGATTTGAGGATTTCCCTCAATTTCTCATGGATCCCATCATCAGAACTGCGTTTTGACAAAAACGGGACCAACTTGGATATATATACTTACAATCAAAAAAAGAATTTTCCAAATCGGTTAAGAAATGACGGAGTTATAGACTATCAAACATTAAAAAAAAAAAAAAAAAAAAAACAACCGAATTGATAACCTCCTCTTTTGAAATTTTGAAGTCGGTTAAAAATATAACACCTAGTGATATTAATATTACAGGACATACATATGAGTGCCTACATAGAAATAAAAATAACTGTACATGTAGTAAAATAGAAGTAGTTGAAAACTTTAGGTATTTGGGATTAGTAATTGACAAACATTTTAACTGGAAACTTCACATTAACCAAGTATGTAACAGATTAAGATCAATTCTGGGTCAATTTTATCACTTAAGTAGAATAGTTAATAAACGCACTCTGCATATTGTTTACCATGCACTCGCTGATTCATTTAGCCCGAGAGCTATACGGTTTCATTGTATGAAAAAACAACAATATATCGGTATCAGCAAATTTTGTGCATCAAAAATTAGGTTAAGTAATTATACTAAGTATTCTTTAATAATACACCTACATTAATAACGCGACGGTAGAAAATATTCAAAACAAATCTATAAAAAATCCGTAAAAATCTAGCGAAAACACTATAAGAATTATTTTCTTTATGATATACTACATCTATTTATGTTCTTTGTAATAAAACCACTTATATATAGAAAACCCCATCCAGTTCACAAGCTTGAGGCATGGACCCTACGACGCTGGCGGCATTGCCTCTTTGCACCGCTAGACTAAGCCGCTGGGCAAAGAAGGAACCAGCCCTGTGGTCGCCTGAGATGCCTATTAAACGTACCGACACCTCTTTTATGAACTTTTTGGTGTCGGACGACCAAGGGCCCAAAGTCTCCACCGCAAGTGCCACAAACTCATACTCATTCGTGAGAAATGCGTACTTGCGGTGTTTAAACATTTGAGCTTGGTCTGCGGCCGTTCCAGAGTTCCGAGCCGACCCTTCGACGTGCGATGGAGCCAGCGTGTCAACGCAGGTTGCGTCCCACGCCAAAGGGCGACCTAAGCACCAGGGTACTAAGGTGCAACCATCAGGTCTCTTCCCGTCAGCTGCAGACAGCCCTGACGGCTCCAGCGTTGCAGGAGAGCTGCGGTGCTTAGAGAACGGCGGATGAGGTTGTTCAAAGTTGCATGCCTGTATAGACGACCGGCGCTCATTGGACAATACAAACCATGTCGACCTAGAGAGTCAACGGGTTGGGCACAGCGGCTACAAGCATGTGGTTCCGCAATGCAGAGGGGTCTAGTACGGAGCCAAGGTTTCGTGACGGGAGCGCATGCAACCAATGCCCCGATTCTTTCTCTGACACTGCCATGAGCCTGGCTCGTTCGTGGCTGGTGAATACTTTTTATTTTTAAAGCATCCTATGCGGCTTGACTGGGTTTTTCGTCCGGCATTCGCTGGTTGGGATTTTCCGCACTCCAAGCATGTTCTGCATCTGCCAGGCACGACACCGCGACATTGTCGGTTGAAGGTACGTTGAGGATACCGCCAATGAGGGTGAGCGTGCTGTTGACAGATGCAAGAAAAGCCGGGAGAGCTAGACTGCCCGTCGAGCGGATGCAGAGGCCGCCAAATTTTATGGGAAGAATTGCTTGCGACCAACTGTGAGATGAAAAAGTTATATTAAGAATTTTGCAGACAGTGTCTTTTAAAATTTGTAATATATGCAAATCAACTTATTTTTGTTACGGTAACTTAATAATACAATCAATTATTAATATCGTAAAACATAAAAATGCATTACGCTAATGGCATATAAGGTATCATTACAGTTAGGGTTTTTATATGCCTTTATTATATTTCTTGACACTTTTTATACTGAATCAACTCAAAATACCTAAAGCTGTAATAACTTTTGGAGTTAATGTGGCAGCCAAATGCACTCTGTAGACTATTCATGAAGCTCAAATTGACTACTACGACTACCTATTAGATTTTTTTTCTCATTTCCCGTTGCATATATTGTTCGATTCTGGTCGTAAGTATTAAAATAGACATAAACATAGAAGTACTCATCATAAAAATACTGATACCCTGTTTGCTGCAAAAATTCACCAGTTTTTGGGCACATCATTTTTTTTCCAACTTCCGGTCTTCAGATTCGGAAATTTTAAAAATATAGGTTCTTAAAACCACATAATAGGACCGTATAAGAAAAATTGGCCAGTTATTGAATTATTTCCAAAATAATTTTTAAGAAAAAAAAACCGACTTCAATGGGGGAGTCCGGTAAAAGATTATTATACTTAGATGGTGCACTCTTAGATAGATATACAATAAAATAAAAATGGCTATAACGTATGTTTATAATGGTAGAAGACTAAGTAGCCTCAATTCCTCATGAAATCATGGAAAAACCTTGCTTGCTTGACAAACAAAACGAAGAGAACAAATCGCCAAACGTGAACTACGCGTCTATCCCATCATCAGAACTCGAGCATGACAAAAATTTATCGTGAAAATAGAACTTGCTTAACAGCTGTGTTTGTTGAGGACAAATCGCCAAACGTGAACTTTTCGTCGTTGAAGAGTTCTGTTCTGATCATCATCAGCAGTTCCAATTCATCCAATGACACATTCTTGGATGCAAATGCTTGACTTGTTGATAAAAACACAAAAATCACTATATGTTTGCCTCAAAGATTTGAAGAGTTCCCTCAATTCCTCATGGATCCCATCATCAGAACTGCCTTTTGACAAAAACGGGACCAATAAAACGTATCTGGACCAAATAAAGCAACTTCAGATCAGATTAATAAAATATTTAGTCGGAAGATCTGCAAGGAACAAGTATAAAGGTCAGTATGATGCACTTTCTCCGTTTGTAAGATCCTCCCAGTCCATTGTAAAGTTATTTATATGAATGTTATTAATAGTTACTACATCGACGACTACAAAGCAAAAAAGATAAATAAACGCGTAACTCGATCCTCTAAAATAATAAAATTATCACAACCTGTAGCTAAAAATTACTATGGACGAAGAACTAAAGAGTACATTATTCCCAAAATCTACAATGAATATCCATCCTATGTTATTAGAAAATCCTAAATTAAAAATGGGTAGTTTGAAAGAAAAAATAAAACGAGAATTATTAGATAAATATAGTACACCCATTGATTAAACAATATTAGTCCATTATAATTATTATTGTTATTTTAATTAATCGCTTTATTGGATGTATGTGTTTGATATATATATATTGTTTATATGAAACTTAGTAGAAGTCAAAAATTGTTGCTAGGTTAATATTCTGTCAATTATCAACATCGTAACTGTGTAACGTATGGATTAGATTAACGGTCCCAGGTTTACTTGTACGAGATCAGTTGATCTTCCCATACTTAATAGCACAGACAGTTTTTACTTACTACCTTCTTTATTAGTCACAGTCACCGTGCCTCTTGTTATGAATGTTTTGTAGACTATAAGCAAGATATAATGGTAACTTAGTTTATAAGCCCTACTGTACTCCTATCCCACGTCGCTAATAGGTCGTATCCTGTCAGTCTGAGCCTGGGAGGGACATGCGGCCTTTTGGTTTGGGACCGCAGTGCAGTTTTGTAGGTATAGTTATAGTTATACCTGCTTTATAGTAATATTTTAGGAAACGCAACGCCAACAAACTGCTTCGCAGTTTGGCGAAACTTTGTTGTTCGGTACTTGCAGTTTTTTTATATTAATAAATAAATAAAAAAAGCATACTTACAATCAAAAAAAGAATTTTCCAAATCGGTTAAGAAATGACGGAGTTATGGAGTAACAAGCATTAAAAAAAAAAACAAAAAAAAACATACAACCGAATTGATAACCTCCTCCTTTGAAATCTTGAAGTCGGTTAAAAAGCGACTTTATGTCGTCCAAACACAGCGTAAAGATGAACTTTTAAATAGAGAGACATTCGTCTCAAACTATAGTTTCATGTAATGTGATTTTTATCTTTAAATTTCGTCCTTGCGCGGGAAAGAGCATTAGGGGCTTATTATTAGAGCGTAAGGGGGTAAAAAGGAGTGATAGAATATTGTATGGGAGAGCAATAATTAAGATTGCGCCTTAAACAGTTTATTGCTATTATTTCTCTAAGGTGATAACGACTTGGAACGCAGACGAAGTCACGGGGAAAAGCTTGTATAGTTACTCGTATAATGAATTTAATCTCATGACCGCCACACTACGTACGAATGCAGTGACGTGCTGTGTACGCCACGGAACTGACAATCTAGTATATTAATAAATAATAATAACTATTGAGGGACAATCTTACAAAAATCGATCTAGTCCCAAACTAAGCAAAGCTCGTACTATGGGTACTAGACGACGATATACACACTTATATACTTAGATAAATACATACAAGCCCAGGAACAAAATGTCCGTGCCAATTGCACAAATAGTGCCCTGGCCGGGATTCGAACCCGTGACCTCTAGCTTCGGAGGCAGTGTTACTACCAACTAGGCTAAACAGGCTGACATATATATACATTATGGTCAAAACTATCACACTAAAGTAGAGATTTACTAGTTAATGAGATTAGATACTCATTAGTAGTAGCCAAACGGTAACTACCGAAGGGTACATTGCCGGTGGCCTGACAGGATCTTGGCCGCTTTTATTTAAATCTTAGACTCATTAGAACTCACCAGCAGCTAAAAGCTGTTTATGACAGCCCTTTAAAGGATCATCCTTTCTTTTACAGGGCTTGTTTGGTCGCTATTCTTTATTCGTTGTAAGATCTTTATACAGTAAAAAGAATCCAAGCAATTCGGCTGATTTATAGCAGCCAAATGCCTTCCTTTTATCAGGCAAATTAATGCTTTGTCCTGAAAATGACGTAAAAAGTATATTAGAATCACAAAAGCAAGCAGCGGTGATTTCGTTGGTATTTGAGTATCGATAAAATAGGTAAGTGTTAAAATCTTAGTATCTGACGAACTCCTAAATTTTAGGAACGTGTAGAGTTATTGGTGTATAAATTTTATTCGAACAAAGAAAATTGTTTGTATTCAAGCCTTAGGGTGATGAATGATCAACATTAAATATGGCGCCAGCAGCTGTCATCCCATAGAATCTTGTCAAACTTTCCATACATTGAAATTTTAACGAATACAGCTTACGATTACAGACGGTATGGTGCAACCCAGCCTAAGTAAGTTAAGAAAAAAAATCGTGCGGCAGCAGAATATCTAATTTACGGCGCGGTGTTTTTCTTTATTTTGGTTCAGAAAGTACAAAGCATTGAAAAAAGAGAAAATGGTTGATGCTGAATATAGTAAATACTGGCAGTTTTATGAATGTCGTGCAGATAAAAAGGTTGGCGGGTAATAGGAAGCGTAAGGGGATGACGAAAAAACAAATTCAATTGACTTTTTATATTCGTTTTTTATGTCCTACGCCGAATTTAGTTCAATTGAAAGGGTTTCATGGATAAAGTGTTGTAATCTATATATTGTGGATTTATGCAGATTTTGTAGGTTTTTGTCTTGAATTCCTTTTCAGGGTTTCGCAGTAAACAAAGAACCCTTATAGTTTTGCTATGTCCATCCGTTCGTCTGTCTCAGACTCTGTCCGTGGGTTATCTCAGGCACTACTAGAAAGCTGTAATTTGGCAAAGGTATACATACATCTCAATCAGGCCGACAAAACGCTGTAATAAAATACATTTAGGTACCTCTTCTACACTCAAGCACGTAGATATAGAAGTTGTAAGGGGGGAGACGGGCGGACGGGCCATCAGGACATCACACAATAAATGAAAGCGCGAGCGAAGCGAGCGCGAAATTTTTATTTCGCAAAAAAAATCCCAAGTGCGTGTCGGACCACGCACAATGAAGGCCTCCATTCCCACCACTACCACTCCACATGTGAAACCACTATCCTTTACTTCGAATCAGAACAGTCGCATCTTCATAGGAAATTCACATGATATCGATATCTCAAAAACTATTAAACCTAGACTTTTTCAGGTTTTCCTGTAATCTTTAGGTAAAGGACTGTTTTGTGTATTCATTTTCAAAATTGTAGTTAAGGCTTGTAGTTTCGGAGATCAATTTTAGTCTATTTTCTCAAATCACCTTAAAATGATTTATCAAATATTTATTTAAATAATTTTTAAGAAAAAAAAACCGGCTTCAATGGGGGAGTCCGGTGAAAGATTATTAATCTTAGATGGTGCACTCTTAGATTCCATACAATAAAATACAAAAATGGCTATAAGTATGTTTATAATGGTAGAAGACTAAGTACCCTCAATTCCTCATGAAATCATGGAAAAACCTTGCTTGCTTGACAAACAAAACGAAGAGAACAAATCGCCAAACGTGAACTACGCGTCGTTGAAGAGTTCCGTTCTGATCATCATCAGCAGTTCCACTTCATCAAATGTCACTTTTATGAATGAAAATGCTTGATTAGTTAATGAAAATACTAAAATCACTATTTGTGTGCCTTTCACATTTGAGGAGTTTCCTCGATTCCTAATGGATCCCATCATCAGAACTCGAGCATGACAAAAATCAATCGTGAAAATAGAACTTGCATAACAAACACAGCTAGAAGGACAAATCGCCAAACGTGAACTTTTCGTCGTTGAAGAGTTCTGTTCTGATCATCATCAGCAGTTCCACTTCATCAAATGTCACATTTTTGTATGATAATGCTAGATTTGTTGATAAAAACACAAAAATCACTATATGTTTGCCTTTAAGATTTGAGGAGTTCCCTCAATTCCTCATGGATCCCATCATCAGAACTCGAGCATGACAAAAATTAATCGTGAAAATAGAACTTGCTTAACAAACACAGCTAGGAGGACAAATCGCCAAAAGTGAACTTTTCGTCGTTGAAGAGTTCTGTTCTGATCATCATCAGCAGTTCCACTTCATCCAATGTCACATTTTTGGATGCAAATGCTTGACTTGTTGATAAAAACACAAAAATCACTATATGTTTCCCTTAAAGATTTGAGGAGTTCCTTCAAATCCTCATGGATTCCATCATCAGAACTGCCTTTTGACAAAAACGGGACCAACTTGGATATATCTACAAACAATCAAAAAAAGAATTTTTCAAATCAGTTAAGAAATGACGGAGTTATGGAGTAACAAACATTAAAAAAACATTAAAAACATACAACCAAATTGATAACCTCCTCTTTTGAAATCTTGAAGTCGGTTAAAAAATGAGTTTCTCACATCAAGACCTTTTTATTGATAGATATATCACACGATATAGTTTGATAACTTGTTTTTTTTCTAATTTACCCCTCGAAATTGCCCCCCATGTCTAAAATAAATATTTGCTCCACGAGTGATCCTTTTCTTTATACCACGCCTGTGAGAAACAAGCGTGATAAGGGTTCCGTTTTTTTTCTTTTTGAGGTACGGAACCCAAAAAACGCAAAAACGTAAATTGAAAGACAATGAGGTACCTCCATACATTTTGATATAAGTGCGGAAAATATGTTCTTCATAAGTCCTGAGAGATCTTGCCACGAGCAATAGTAGCCCTACTAATCGACACTCAGAGTTTTACATCCTAAAGCACGATGTAGTTCGTATCTCATAAGTAAGCATTTGGATTATTAAATAAAATTTGGATTAAAGATGTTTTGTAACACGCTACGTAGTAAAATAACCGAAAAATAAAATAAATGGGGGCACTCCATACAAGTAACTGAAAATAAAAAAAACTAGGTTAACATGTGGCACATCTATCGATCGGTCTTTAAAAATAAATATGAGGTTTCTTAGCAGTTTTATTGATTAGGTGAATATAATCGGAGATAATCGCTCCAGAAGTCACAATAATTGTGTTCCTCCCCTAATTTTCGAACCGTGGAATCAAAAAATATGAAAATAAAATCATGGGCACTATGTCCATGATTTTTTTCTTATTAAATACTGACATTTTATTTTTTATTTGTTTTGACGATGCGCACTTCTAATGTTTGGAATTCTCTGCCGGTTCATATAACCTAGACCTTTTTAAGGCACGAGTGAATAGGCATCTTCGGGGTGAGCTCGCTTAATCGTCGGCATCATCTTTACCCCCTGGCCTGGCTAGATGCAGGCCAAGAGCAATCCCATTTATAATTTAAAAAAATAGGTCTAATGGTTTCTAAGTCAGGTATCACTGAAAAACTGGTTTTTAAATGACCGGACCCCCCAGACCCCCCCCCCCCTTATAGACGTCCATGTCTACACGTAAAGTGGGGATGATTTTTTTTGTTGCAAAACTCGTTGTGTGGAAAACTGTTAGATAAATGTTTTAAGAGGGCGCAGTACGATCGGTGTGGATCGGTTCTCCATACAAACGTATTTAGGCTCTCATTTTAAAACGCCATGCTAGCATAACATGAAACTTTGTATACACAATGGAATCCGGCATACATAGGTCGGAAATTAGTTTCTGTTGCTAGAAATTGAAAAGGAACAAAAATACAGTGGTTTTTTTAGTTTTTTACGGCTTGTATGAAAACCTTAATAATCGCTGTATTTTTTCGCCATTATAATTTCAAGGAACAGAAACTAATTTCCGACCTAGGTATGCCGGATCCCATTGTGTATACAAAGTTTCATGTTATTCTAGCATGGCGTTTTAAAATGAGAACATAAATACGTTTGTATGGAGAACCAAACGTACTGCACCCTTTTAAGTGTTCCGTAGTAAACAAGGAACCCTTATTGTTTCGCCATGTCCGTCTTTCTGCTCTTTCATCTTGTAACGGAACGCAATTAGACTATACGCATAACGGAACGTAAAATAAGTTATTAGTTATTTTAAACTTCGTGAAAATAAAGTAGTTTTGAAAGTACTAGCGAATGTCAAACGTAAGGATTAAATAAAATCGTAGACATTCTTCCAAGGAACACAGAATTCACGAAAGGTTTAACAAGCTTTGGATTAATATCAAAACTTGAATTCTACCAGTAAGAGAGTTATGTAATCCTAGTACTTTAACGGTTAGAAAAGTCCCTGGAGATCTTGTCGATGGTTCAAACTACTTGTTAAAAATAACCTAGTTTAAATTTCGAATTACACCAGTTGAGACTTATGTAATCCTAGTACTTCTATGGTTGGAAATGTCTTCGATATAACCAAATAGGTCGAGACAGAAATATTTTAAGTTTAAATTTCGAATCATACTAGCTGAGAGTTATGGAACCCTAGTACTGCAATGGTTGGAAAGTCTTCAATAAGATCAAAATAGGTCAAGACAGAACCGTTCTAGTTTAAATTTCGAACTCCACTAGCTGAGAGCTATGGGACCCTAGTACTTCAATGGTTGGAAAAGCCTTTAACGTAATCAAAAAGAGGTCATAATGACGATTCTACCTGCTGTAGTTTAAATTTAGAACCCCAATTATTCCAATTCAAATTTCGAAATTCTACCATAGCTGGAGTAGACGAAAGGACGTAAGAGTCTCTGTCAATTTTGGGTATAAAAGGGGCTCGAATTTGTATTAAAATCACTTAGAATTCATCACTCAGACTGTCAAGATCTCTGGTCTACGTAATAGTAAATATTTGGTGGGTGAAATTGCTGTCCTAGGGGTGGTTCATCGTTATGAGGAGTGATTGATGATTCCTCATGATGAGGAATCATTCTTAGACAAATTTATCTAATATTTTATGAGGATTTGTGCTATTTCAAGTATTTCAAAAGACCAGAATCTTGTCCAGGCTTCAGTTTGCCTGAGGAGTCTTGCTCGCCTAACGGTGCCAACGAGCAGGGTTCAGAGTCTTTAGTTACCAGATCTAAGGGTGGTCTGGCGTCTACCTTTTACCTACATGGAGACGAATCAAATCCCTTACGTTCCTTCAATGCCCAGCTGACAACGTAGACATGGCTGCCAATATGGGGTCTCAGCATAGAGGTGTATACCTCGCTTGTCGAAATTGTTCAGTATTTGAGGAACGGTCTTGTTAAATATATTTATATATATATCTTATATACACAATAGGGCGTCTTACTCACTGTATCCTAGCCTGCGGGCGCAGTGGGGGGAGACATCCAACACGGGCCCATAGCTTTGCCATTCTCAGTTTAGCCCACTGAACTTTCGTTGTATAGGTTAGCGATTCGCAGTCAAAAGAGCTGAATTTGGTAAGGGATTTATGCTCTTTCAGTTTAACGAGTTTACTGGGGAACAGTAGGGTAGCTTCACACACATTTATTTGGGAAGTAGGGTTTAATAATTATTTTAGGTTTGCCGTTAATTTTGGGGTTTTGGGAATACTTAGCTGAGGTAAAGTTATTATCTTTGATATAGATAATGGTGGTTTCTTGAGTTGCGATTTCTAGCAAAATGATTAACATTTACTCAGCATAAGCTAATTTAGTGACGAGCTGAGCCGTTCGTTGAATTAAGCTCTCCAAGTGAAGAGCAGAGCAGTTCACTGGGATAAGCTAATTTAGTGACAAGCTGAGCAGATCATTGAATTTAGCTTTCCAATGAGACGAGCTGTTCACTTCTTTTAGTTTATTTAAAGGTCTGGCAGAGTAGTTCATAGGTATTAGGGAACGAGGGAGTAGGGAGAGTAGGTTGTTCAGGGTCAGGGCCAGATTCTGGCGAGGAATCACCAGGATTTCGCCCGCTTCCGATGATGAGGCCTTGCGGCGATTCTCCTCATCATACGGCGCGTCTTCCGAAGCGCTAGTAGATGCATTTGCTAGGTAGAACCATATTCTTATGGTTTAGTCTCTTTTACAAACTGATTTTATCCCGAGCGCTCCTAAAGGCCATCCGAACGAATTGATCGGATAAGCCTAGCAGAGTACTCCTGTTAAAGTAACTTAGGTCATTTGGACGAAATTGTCTTACACTCCGCATAGTGAAATAAAAGATTGGCGGGGGCTTGTCCATGTCTAAGGTCGAGAGCCACGGGTCTCTGGTTAGTACCGGAGGGGGATAGCAATCCCTAGGGCGGCTGGAGGAGCCCTACCTTACACCAATCAATAAAATTGATTATTTTTATACGAATCTGTAAATAAGCAATACATAACAGGATATGAGCTATTCGGAAGCTAGGTACATAGAGCTTGTAGGGATGGCAAATCTCTTAAGGATCATATAAAATTGGTATTCAATTATTAGGAAGACAAGTCCAGAACCTGACAAGTATTCACATAAAAGAATTTGGGTTTTACGGTTCATAACATTATTGGGTTCTACCCTAGACGATTCACGTTGGCCATTTCTAGTTTAAGTTGTAGTTAGTTTAATAAAATCACATCGTCAAAATTATACATTTAATTAAAAATACACAAGGGGGAGCGGGGGGGGGCGTTACAATCTGTTAGTAACCGTTACTATTATAAAGCTGCAATTTAGTATGGGTATGCACACCAATCACGCCGAAAAAACAGTATAACACAAATTTAAAAAATAAGTTCAGTTACCACGACACGTAAAATCCCCATTTAACGTGCCGTGGATGTAACTGAACTTATTTTTCAAATGTGTGTTATACTGTTGTTATATGCATCATTATACTTTTGCTTTGCTAAAAACAATGCATCCCCATGCATTGTTTTTAGCAAAACCCATCGTGTTGGGTATCGTTAGATAGCTCGTTAAAAAGAAAAGAGCACCTTAACCTTTTTTTTTTTATTTAGCTATCCTTTGCATGATATTAATTTTTAAAGAGCTAATTCTTATCTGTAAGTATTTATCCCTATGTATGTTGTGCTCACAAAAATGAAATCAGATAACTCTAAGAAATAAATCTACTAATAAACACTGGTGAATTTTTGTAATGGGAATGAGTATTCATCCTTCTAATTTTATAAACGCGAACGTTTGTATTTTTGTTACTTAATCAGTCTGCCATAAATGGTTGAACTGTTCAAAATGATGTTTTCTGTATATTATTGTATGTCACAAATAGTATTTAGTCTTGCTTAAATCATACGGGTATTTTTATCTCGAAAATCATCCTTCTATGCCGTGTAATCAGGGGTAGAATTTTATATAGTTCCCGTAGATACAGTGGCAGGAAAAAGGTAGTTTAATGTAATAATAATATATAACTTATTTTACTGTAATATACTCGTATATATAACACATGATGAAATCTAATTCGTGACAAACAGTAAAATAAGTTAAATTTTTAAGGATAGGTCTTCAATCCACAGACTAAACTGTATGAAATACCTTTATTTCAGATGGACTCTTTGCGTTCACTTTGTTTTATTCTAAATCTCGAATTAAATTTCATCCCGTATGTATGATGTTAATTATATACATTACATTCTTGATAAATCCAATTTAGCATAAGTTGGCTTTATAGTACTTGTTTTCTACGCCTTTGCAATAAAACCAGAACATTCTGTTAGAGTTATAAATCACGTAGAACGTTCTTTGTTTGGGCCAACTTCGAATTTAATTGGGACCGGGCTTTGTGACATTTTAGTATACCTTTTCAACTGAACAATGTCGATAATTTTAAATAGATGTTTATTCATTAAAATAAAGTGAATTTAGAACAGCATAGCTAGTTGCTATGTTCAAAGATCAAACTTGGATAGGGCACCGGTGCCTTATTGATTTCTCGATGCGGAGGCGATACGATATGAGAAAACTGTCAGCTTTCAGTGTCAAAGGATACGAATTCAGTACTGCTCCGCTTTTGCGCATGGTATTACTACTGCGCAAACAAACGTAATGCTGACAGTATTTCGTCAAGTGAGGAATCTCACATCAGTAAACTCCAATCAAAGAACAAAATACCTATCATATATCGCTACCTATCACATAACGGGTGATAACAAAAAAATGAGAATACATTGTAGAGGTATTTAAAATAAACTCTTGTGATGTTAGTAAAAAATAGTTATATTGTAGAATATATATAAAAGTAATATTTACAAAAACGTTAGTGTACATTTGAATAAGACCCGTGATCAGATGTTCGTCGAAGTCTGGACATGATGTGGGAACAAGACCGTTGGACGGCATTTTTGTCCATTTTTCGAACACATGTCTTGATTTTTTTTATAAGTTGGACATAATTTTCAGCCCTCCAATTATTTTTATAAACCAAACTGCTCAAATTACCGAAAAAATCTTCAATCGGAAGACATTGTGGGGTTACGTGTTTTTGGCACAAATGGAATGTTATTGGCCTCTAGGAGCTGTATCGGTTTTTTGGCAGTGCGAAGATTCTTTGTCAGGCCAAAAAACATATTGTCCATCTGAATGATATATTTACGAATAAAAGGCATCAATATTTTTTTCAAACATTCTTTTTCGTACGTTTTTGTTAGACTGCTAAACCACGTAGCTTGAACTACAGTTTCGATATACCTTGTCCAGAAATAGCCATATATAGCTTATCTTTTTGCTCAAACTTGTGCTTGTACGTGTGTTTTATGTCCTCTGGTGTAGTAGAAACATCCCTGGTATAGTATCGATCATTTTCAGGAATATGGGTTTTACTTAAAGGAAAATAACTTTCATCCTCCAAAATAAAAGATTTTCCTTTGTAATTGCGGGACATCCAGCGGCATTGTGACATAACCATCGATTTTCGCTCATCAGTGTATTCTGGTGTCCTTATCTTCTTTCTGCATTCTAGACCTATGTTTTTAACGAGCTACAGATACACACACAAAACATACAAATAAACAGAGACACACATAAATACACACACATACAAACAGAACACACACACACACACACACACACACACACACACACACACACACACACACACACACACACACACACACACACACACACACACACACACACACAAACACACACATTTAATTTTTTTGGCGGCAATTCGTTGGCTTATGGAATCGTTATCGTTAAAAGTACTGTGGAGCAGCTCGGGCCTTCTCTTAGTCATTATCTTCGCTGGTCGACCGCTGCCACTTTTACGAGCTACCGTCAGGGATGCTAGGATTCTGTAATTAGTAGAAATTGGCACATTCTCCTTGTTAAAATGGTCCACTGTGTACTTTTTACCCAAGCTTATGTTGAAATTAGGTTATGTAAATTTCCCGGGAATTCCCGGGAAATTTCATACAAATCGAGACCGGGACTGCAAACCCTACTTGAAATTGTAAAGCTGTACAATGCGTAGTCTCAGTGTTTCCGGTTTTGATGCAATTTTCGACAAATATAAAATTATGAAAACAAAAACAAATGAAGTCTACGATTCTTAAAAGAGGTAAGTAGTAACAACTTCTTAAACAACTTTTATTTTCTGGGTTCACAGTATTCATTTTATTGTTGCCCAAATGTATTCTGATTTTTTTGTTATCACCCGTTATTATCCTTCCATACTATTGTATAGTATAATATACTATATACTATTATGCTATACTATATACTATACTATACTATACTATACTATACTATACTATATACTATTATACTATTACTATTTTAATATTATAAATGCGAAAGTCACCCGTCTGTCTATGTTACCTCTTCACGCGTAAAAAGCTAAACCGATTTAGATGAAATTTGGTATAGAGATAGTTTGAGTCCCGGGAAATGACATAGGATAGTTTTTATTCCGGAATCGGAATCTTTTATTAGGGGGTGAAAAGGGGGTTACAGTTTGAATGGGCGCCTACAACAATTAAATAGCAATTATTTCTATAATATCGTTGGCTAAGAGTGTAAACCCGCTATATCCATTTCTTAACATTTTTTCGTTTTACTTACCATTATGTACTAAAAAAAAAGGTGCATCGCGTGAGAAAAACAGGTACTGCTAGTTATTTTAACAAATTGCTTAAAACACATGAGTAAAACAGTCAACTCCACGAGTTTAAAAGTTATCCGGTAACTCCAACATACCCGCCATTTTCGTAAGAATTTTGATCGCCTAGATAGCTAACTTTGTTTTGTGTTTTTTTATGTAAACGAAGAAGTATAACATCGCAAAGGTATGTACTATTATCGTGTTTTATTAATATTTCGTGGCTTTTGAGCTGTAAATCCAATACAATCACTAATTTGGGGTTAGGTTAACCTCTTATCAAAATTATTGGAATTTTTTATTCTTACTATCGCGATAAACGTACTTAGCAGTTATTTTTCATATTCTCAAAATAATTTTGTACAGTGTCTCAAAATGAGAGTCTTTGACCAGTGTATGTTGCCAGTGATGATACTCGTATAATGGGCACTGAAACGTGGTCGCTTACTATGGGCCTCATAAGAGGGTTTAAAATCCCCAAAAGAGCTGGGAGTATCTCAGCGTGATCGCATCAGAAATGAGGTCATCTGCAGTAAAACCCAGATATCTAACATAGCCCTTCGAATCGAACACCCATAAGAATAATTTTGGTATTTATGCGTACGAAGTCAATCATACGCATACGAACAATCATATGCGTACGAAGTCGCGGGCAAAAGCTAGTATTTTAATAAAACTGTTTCTGCCTCGGAAAATAAATAACAAAAAAACTTTTTTAATAAACAACACAAGCGCGCACATATGTTTGTGTTTTGTGTTAGCTTTTCACTATGGTACCTACCTAAGAAAAAAGAACACTAGTACACAAATCAGTCAAGAAGCTTATAAAACACAACTGTGTTTTAAATATTTAGTCCAATAAACGCACTTATACTCGTATGTAGGGCTTACCTTACAAAGTACGAAGGTTTTATAAAATAATGATAAAAAAACAAATGAATTTATCAAAAGTAAAGAAATGAGACGCTTTTAGAGATCTTTAGGTTGTACTAATTCATTAAGTAGTACTACTTAATTCTTAATTAATTGTCATGGTCATCTACGTATGAGATTTGGAACTTTCTCATTAGAGGCGTGTTTGTTCCCAAATTTTACTCTATTAAGTGGTATCAGTTTTCCGAGACAATGGATGAAGTCTGTTTTCTTTTTAAGCTAATTGCCTGGGTAGGCAAACCATTTATATAATTATTGGCTTAATAAAGTCCAGCCTAATATAGAAGGTTCTCTGTTAACAAATCCCTCTGGTTAGGTATGCAAGACATGCCTAAATGTGGCCATCTCTTTCTATAGCACGTAACGCGCTCTTTCGGTGACCACGCTTTAGCGCTAGGGTTGCTTGCTACCAGCGAGAATCTTTAATTGTTTAACTTATTAGTTTTATTCACAATATTACGAATAGAAGACAAAAACTATTTAGAAACGAGATTTAGTAAGTTTAGCGAGGAATATTGAATATAGAATAAAACTTTTAAAACATAATTATACTGAACGGGTTCTATCGTTTATTATTAGGACTATTAGGAGTAACTTTAATCTTATATAACAAACTGAATCCTATATTTTTTTGAAATAAATTAAAATGCAGTAACGATCCATTATTATTATTAATCGTCTTTAACGAAACGTATGTAGATCCTGGTATACTCTATATAATTATGGCTCGTGTAACTGTATGTTCGTTTAGCTACATATAAGTGCACCACTGGTAGAGAATTTTAATTAAATTTCAATAATTTCAATTTAAGTGTAGTCTAATGATGAAATTAAGTCTTATGTGTTACTAGCGGCCGCCCGCGACTTCATCCGCATAGATTTCAGGTAATAACAAATTTTATAAATTAGGTCAAAGTTTTTCTGTCAGTTGCCCGATGATTTTCAGTGACTGTCCTTGGGATTTATTAATAGTCATTGCGAAGCATAACTTAAAAGGGGTTTGTGTTCTTTTGAACTCGAACAGGTAGTCTGATGGAATTATCGGTATTCTAGGAATATACGCTATTTCGCCTCGAGCGCTATCTGTGAGTAGTGTAGCTTCGATAACGTTTTTATGGAGAGCTTTTATTTGCAATCTAGTTCCATTACATAATTTAGGCGGTCTAAGGTTCCTTATTAACAAAAATCATCATCATCAATGCCATTGCTCATTTCTTATATGTACACCAAATTATTTTAAAACGTGAAGTAATTAAGAAAATGACCTGAAAGATAATTAAATTAGTACTGCCAACGCCACCCGTTGACCTATTACTTTACTATAATATTCTTAAAACATAGAAACTTTATTCTTATGTTAATTAATAAAAGTAAAAGTAAAAGTAGTTTATTCTTCAAATTAGGCATATTACATGCACCTATGAACGTCAATAAACTACCACCGGTTCGGAAAAATATACCTCTGCCACGAGAAGAACCGGCGTAAGAAACTCGGCGAGGTGTCATTTTTTCAAAACAATATACATTGTATAGTTAAATATAAAATTACAGTGTCAGCTACTACAAAATTACTTAAATAACAATGCAACAGTAGAAAATATATTTTCGCGATAGATTACCCGTGCAGGACGCTATCACTGCCAAACATCCATGATGTAATCGTTTATCTTATAATATGCTCTTGAAATAAGTGTTTGTTTTACTACAGATTTGAATTTAGAATTGCTAAGTTCAGTAATGTGTTTAGGAATTTTATTGTAGAATTTGATACAATTTCCCAAGAACGACTTTTTCGCCTTTACTAGTCTATAGAAGGTTATTTTGAGTTTCCCAGTATTTCTCGTGGCTATTGGTTTATCAGCGTTCGTTGGAAAATTGCCCAAATTCTTCCTAACATACATTATTATTTCAAATGTGTATAGGGACGGCAGGGTTAGAATATCTATTTCTTTGAAAAATTCTCTTAATGAATCACGCGACCCCAAGTTATAAATTGCTCGGATAGCCCTTTTTTGCAAAATAAAAACAGTTTCAATATCTGCAGCTGATCCCCACAAGATAAGACCATAAGTAATTATACTATTAAAATAAGCAAAGTAAACTAACCGTGCCGTTGCCACATTGGTAAGCTGCCTTATTCTCCTGACTGCAAATGCAGCAGAGCTCAACCTACTTCCTATCGCTGTTATATGGGAACCCCACTGCAATTTTGAGTCCAATGTAATACCTAAGAATACAGTAGAAGTAACAAATTCTAATGTTTGACCATTAAGTTTAATATTTGTATCTAAGTTTCTGTTTGATGAGTTCGCTAGAGAGAATTTCATACATTTCGTTTTTTTTGGGTTCAATACTAAGTTATTGGCAGCAAACCAGTCAGATATCATGGAGAGGGTATTATTTGGTTCAATGAGTTCAGTATCTCTCCTATTTACCTTGAACAGTAATGAGGTGTCGTCTGCGAACATTACAATGCCTGATCTTCGGCTTACTATATATGGCAGATCGTTTACATAAACAAGGAACAGGAACGGACCTAGAATAGACCCCTGAGGTACTCCCATCTCTACCACTGTCTCTGACGAAATGGCTTTATTTATTGCTACCTAATAATGACTTAATGATACCATAAACAATTTATGTTTTGGTTATTTATCTCATCAGACGTACCGTATTTGTTGTATTTAAGTAAACGAAGAGTCTATACAGGGCGTCCCACGGCTATGCCACATGGAGGGAAAGTACCTTGAATATTGTAGATAGAACATTTTACTGAAGGAAGACATTATTTTAATCTAAACAACAATTTAAACTGCATTCATAGATTTTTAAATAATTATATCATTACCGGGAATCGAATCCGCTACACGAGAAAAATAATTACCCTGTAGCTTTATCATGCCGATCGAAAGGCTTCATCATGAGAATTATTTTTTGCTAAATAACATAGCGTCAGAAATAAAAGGAAGACCATGAATTTTAACCAAAGAAGACGATGTATTATGAAACAGTAATGAGTATTCTTAGTACAGTGATAGGGAGAAGAAGATTACGCGGACGAAGTCGCGGGCACAAGCAAATGTTATATAAATATCTTGTTACGTTAACGTATATCTATCTCGGATCGGAGTAATACAAAGTGTCACAATAAATCCGTATTCAATATCTGTATAGAAGAACAACAAGGCTTTGAAATGAAACGTTAATCCTCTTAAAACGTAAAAACTGAACATATCTGGTTATTATCGGATTTTCCATCGCTTAAACCAGAGTTACAATATATTTCGAAAAAGCTTTTTCAAAATACCATAAAAGGTTTAAAAGGGTATAACTGTTTTTTTTTTTCATGGAAGAGATCAAACCGTGTTAAATCACCGAATACGAGTAGGTAAAATAAATGTCCCGATGTTTGAGTTTCACTTCTTTTTAACCGACTTCAAAAAAGGAGGAGGTTCTCAATTCCACTGTATCTTTTTTATGTTTGTTCCCTCAGAACTTTTGATTGTGAACCGAGTTTGATCATTCTTTTTTTATTTGAAAGCTGGTCCTTCCCGTGTGGTCTCATTTCAATTTGGTCCAGTTCTGACAATCGCATCCATGAAAAAAACCATATAAGTCTTAACTTTGCTGTAGCATTGTTATTTAAGTTATTTTGTAGCACAAATTCTTCCTAACATACATTATTATTTCAAATACGTATAGGGACGGCAGGGTTAGAATATGTATCTATTTCTTTGAAAAATTATCTTAATGACTCATGCGACCCCAAGTTATAAATTGCCCGGATAGCCCTTTTTTGCAAAATAAAAAAACAGTTTCAATATCGGCAGCTGATCCCCACATGATAAGATCATAAGTAATTATACTATTAAAATAAGCAAAGTAAACTAACCGTGCCGTTGCCACATTGATAAGCTGCCTTTTTCTCCTGACTGCGAATGCAGCAGAGATCAACCTTCCTATCGCTGTTATATGGGAACCCCTCTGCAATTTTGAGTCCAATGTATTACCTAAGAATACAGTTGTCTTAACAAATTCTAATGTTTGACTATTAAGTTTAATATTTGTGTCTAAGTTTCTATTCGATGAGATCGCTAAAGAGAATTTCATACATTTTTTTTTCTCGGATTCAACACCAAGTTATTGGCAGCAAACCAGTCAGATATCATGGACAGGGTATTATTTGGTTCAATGAGTTCAGTATCTCTCCTATTTACCTTGAACAGTGATGGGGTGACGTCTGCGAACCATATATGGTAGATCATTTACATAAACAAGGAACAGGAAACGACCTAGAGTAGATCCCTGATGTACTCCCATCTCATGATGTACTTCTCATGCATGTCTTCTGATACCATAAAACTTAAGCTTACAAATTAAAGTACCATGATCTACACAATCAAAAGCCTTGGAAAGGTCACAGAACACTCCAATGGTGTTACGTGACTCTTCCCAAGACTGTACAATAAATTTTATTAAACTTGCACCTGCATCAGTGGTTAACCTACACTTCATGAAGCCGAACTGCTGTGCGTGCAAGATGTTGTGAGAATTGAAATGAGAAACCAATTGCGTAAGCATTAGTTTTTCGAATATTTTACTAAACGCAGGTAGGATAGAAACTGGACGATAATCAGAAGGATCATCTCTATGACCGGTTTTGAAAATAGGAACTACTTTACTACATTTCATTAAGTTTGGAAAAATGCCATTGTCTATACAGCATTAAAAATGAGAGCTAGAGTGGGTGCAACAACCTCCAGAATAGATACCAGTACCTTGACTGACACGCCCCATAAGTCCTCAGTGCTCTTTATTTTTAACAATTCAATGGACTTCAGTACATCTAGAGGAAAAAATTGAAAATAGTTAGAGATTCTAATTTTACGTTCTCATTCATACGGAATTCAGCTGTTGTGGTAGACGATGCTATACTTTGAGTAGTGACTAAAGGAATTTTGGAAAATAAATTATTAAATTCATCAGCTATTTTTACTGCATCAGATATTAAATTATCCTTTTTTTTAAAAAAACACGTCTTTTATCTTAAATTTCTTAAAAATCTCACGGTTAAAAATATAAATGAGATGATCATAGCAAGACTTTTTATTTGTTTTATATACGTGGGCTGTTTCTAAAGTTTTTAGCTGCCCTCGCACTTTATTCATGCGTCATATGTTTTACTGATACCACTATGCGGGTAATTTGGATTGGGTGGCCAGAACTGTTTTAGGTATCAAAAAATCAGGTTTTTAGATTAGTACTTTTTTCTTTAGTTTTTAAAAGCCCATACAAAAGGTCTTTTGGTAAAAAAAAATGTCGTGAATAAAATACTTGCTGTTCTATAATTTTTTTATCCCAGCCCATAGTTATTGAAATTATTTACATACTGGTATCAACATATTATGGCATGGATAGAGTGAGAGCAGCATAAAGCTTTCTGAACAGCCCTTGTATCACAGAGTATAGCTTTGTAACATTTTCTTTTAAATTCTAACTCACCCCCAAAGTGGCTCTCATGTTTAAAATTCATGTACGAGTATATACGTTAGCGAGCGATATTGAACCTGTAAGTTTAAGGAGAAACTTGGCCTCCTTGTGCGTGTACTATCGCTTCTATAATGGGTTGTGCTCCTAAAAACTTTTCGACATGATGCCAACGGCCGCTTTCTATCATCGCACTGCTCGCCGTCGGCAGGGCATTCATCCTCACACCTTGAAACCTAAATGGTCGCGTACGGTACGGTTTCAGAGAAACTTCCTGCCTCGGACGCTTTGGTTATGGATTGAGCTCCCTGCTGAGATTGTCCCGTGGAACTACAGTATAGTAAGAAAGGAGTGTATATATTTTTAAAGGGTCGGCAACGCGCATGTGACAATCCTGGAGTTGCAGGCCTCAATAGGCTGCGTTGATCGCTTACCATCAGGCGGGCCGTACGCTTGTTTGCCACTGGCGTGGTATTAAAAAAAATGCGTTACACGTCCGTCTTTGGATCACAGACTTACATAAATATGTGTACCAAATTTCAACTGAACCGGTCCAGTGGTTTCGGAGCAAATTGGCTGTGACAGATGGACGGGCTGACAGACACACAGACGCACGAGTGATCCTTTAAGGGGTTTTTTTCCCTTTTGAGGTACGGATTCCTAATAAAAACACATCAAAGAGGTGACGACATAAGCGCGAAATAACTCATTTTGCTATTTCACTAAACAACTTCAAAAACATCCCACTAATATTATAAATGCGAAAGTTAAGATGTTTGGATGTTTGGATGTTTGTTGCTCAATCACGCAAAAACGGCTGAACAGATTAAAACTGATTTTTTGTATACTAACAGTATGTAATCTGGATTCACTTATAGTATACTTTTTGTCCCGATAATCACCCTCAAAGGGATGAAATCGGGGGTGCAAATATGGTCTAAGAAACGGGGTGATTTAAATCCTCATAAGCCATTATAAGCTTTAAGTTTCAGCCAATTGGGAGTATAACGGCGTGTCAATAATTTTAACGTAAGCCATAGCAGAATTTGACGTATTGTAAACAAGCTGACTTTTCGATATGTCAAAGCCGAAATATCATAATTCCTTCTGATTGATGACATTATTTTTGAGCATAACCTTTTAGCAATTAGGTCTATTATTGCGTGTAAATCAAAATAAATTTTCGATACTTTGGAATTGTTTGTCTTCAAATGCTTAAATACAAAAACAGCTGCTTCAATGCAGTCTTTGTATCGTCAGTGTACATTTTAATTTTGTCGTGTAGTATTGTTTACGTAATTGGTGACCCTTCACACTATAATAACTGTTTGATATAAGAGATCACTTGGGCTGGGCAGCCCAATCGTCAACATTGACGGTTGAAGTACCTTAGATCTATGCACAAATTACAATCTATATACTGAGATAGAGATACCAGTGAAATACTCCACATAGATCGTAGCGCCGTTGTGTATTTAGTAAGAACTAACCGCACGACCACTTCATCCCTGTCACTTCAATATGCAAGTGCGATAGAGATAGCAGTGACATCTGTTACAAACAAGTTAAACTAAAATTTCCATAGAAAAATTCGTACTTCGAGTTGAAAGGCCCCTGGATTTATGCTTATCCGTATACATACGTGTATAATACAGCTGTAGAAGGTCGAAAATCTGTACATTGAAGATATTGGCTTAATCAATGGAGCGATTGGAGGGCCCTTGGCATCGAAACAGAACACATTTCAACAGTTTTAATAATTCGTGTCTGTTTGTCTATCGGTTTATATGTCTAGGCATTGTGACTCTCGGCCTTCAGCCTCACGTGCATTGCCGCTCTGCTTCGGGCCTTCGTCCCTCAGCCTTACACTTTACTTTGTGTGAATGATCGGCATGAGGAGCCTTCAGCCCTCATCCTTATATAAGGAGCCCGCTCTATTTGAATGCTCGGCCTTCGGCCTCGCGTGCATTGCCACTCTGTTTCGGCCCATTAGTCATCAACTTTACATGAAGAATCCAGTCTGTTGAGAAGCTCGGCCTTCGGCCTCGCGTTTCTCGCCTCCCTGCTTCAGGCCTTGGGCCCTCAACCTTACATAAGAAGCCCGTTTTGTGTGAATACTCGGCCTTTCGCCTTGCATGTTTTGCCACTCTGCTTACGGCCTTCGGCCATCATACTTACATGAAGAACCCGCTCTGTTGGGACGTTTTACGGAATAACTGCGTAGCGAGACTTTTATCATTGTACATGCAATATTTTACGGGCTTCATTCGTCTAGAATCGGTACATTTGATATAAATAAGTTTAATCATTCGTTTTGAAAGCACGAGTACGTAGCACCAACTCCCGTTACAATCGGACACTTTTACTTGAAGTTGTCAGACGATTATATATACCTAGGACAGACTGTCCAGTTAGATCCAAGGTACCCAGTTAGTGAAGGGCCAACTTCGAGAAAGGGGTAAATCGTCGAATCCGACTCGGCTGGGCAGCGTTCGAGAAGCTACGGCACATCTTTTCGTCCAATATTCCACAGTGTGTCAAGAGAAGGCTCTTTGATCAGTGTGTGTTGCCAGTGACGACATATGGCACTGAAACGTGGTCGCTTACTATGGGCCTCATAAGAAGGTTCAAAGTCACCCAAAGAACAATGGAGAGGGCTATGCTGGGAGTATCTCTGCGTGATCGCATCAGAAGTGAGGCCATCCGCAGTAGAACCAAAGTAACCAACATAGCCCACCGAACCGCTAAACTTAAGTGGCAGTGGGCGGGATATATAGCACATAGAACCGTTGGCCGTTGGGGAGGAAAGGTTTTCGAGTGGCGACTAGGTACCAGAAGGCGCAGCGTGGGTAGCCCCCCCCCCCCCCACAAGGTAGACTAATGACCTGGTGAAGGTCGCAGGTGTCCGCTGGATGAGGATGGCAAAGTAACGGTCATTGTGTCACTGTTTGGGGGAGGCTTATGTCCAGCAGTGGACGTCTTTCGGCTGATATGATGATGATGATGATTCGTTTTGAAAAAAGGATTACTATTAAAAATTTCCGTGCGCGGTAAAGAGCATTTCATATTGAATGTAATCATTTCTTAAGGGATGTAAAGAAGGGTGAAAGATGTATGGGAAAACAAATAATTCTAAAGCAAGAATGAGTTCTACGCAGACGAAGTGGCGGGCAAAAGCTAGTTATATTATAAATATGATAATAATGAAATAATAATGAAATTCCGATAGTCCCGAAAGTAACAGGAATTACAACTTCAGTTTTGGGACCAAATTAATATCACATTTAGCATAGGTACCTACCCAAATCATTCACTTTCAACACAGCGCATCCTCGGGAGCTCTGCCGACATTTCATTGTTTATTTATTGAAGCTATTCACTTAATCGAGAATAATTTGACCCAATTTTACTAAGCACAGTAACGGGTCAATCGTCTGAAGTTCTGTAAAACCAAGTACCTAAAACAGACTAGACAAAACCGGTATTCATATCCATATCCTTCAGTCAGACGCTCCGGTTTTCAGTGGAAACAAGCATATGAGTATTTATTATATGCCTGTAAGAATTATATAGTTATAGGGTTCCTCTTGTTATACCTTTTTAGTACGCCTGCACCAGCGCACTTATTCTACTGCACGCTATCCACCACTGGAAAACCTTGAGTTTGGACTTCTGGGCTGAGCACCGCAAGTTAACATTGGACATTTGGTCTGCCTCTGCTCCGGTAGAATGTGCCTGCCAATCTTAACTTAAAAGTCCAAACTCAAGGTTTGCCAGGGCGCGTGAGCGCAGTATGTTTGCAGAACTGATCGTATCAGAAACAAGGAATTTCGCTCTGATACATATTTTGTAGATGTGGGTGTCACTGAAGAGGCCACGTCTGGGCTGAACATGACAGCCGTATGCATCCGGAAAGATCTACCAAAATAAGTACGGAGTGGACCCCTTAAAACGGCTAACGAAGCAGAAGCAGATCAAAATTGGCAATTTCAACGAGTTTGCGCTTCAGATACCTATAAAGGAAGGCCGCCCTTCAGTAGCGCCTTCATAGACCAGAAGCTCTTTCAGTCGTTTTTGATACGTCTATCAATTTCTATGGGTGGCCTGTTTTCGAAGGCCCAGGTTGTATTCGTCGACATACTCGGATATCCTGCCCATCTACCGTAACTTTACGTTTTGCTCCGTTGGTCATCATTTTCATCAACTGGGTTTTTGCTCTAAGTATTCAATGTGAAAATAGTATAATAATTTATATACACTTGATTCATCTAAAATTTAATATCATCCAATTTGGTAACGAACGTTACCCAATAATTTGTAAGACTGCAATTTGGAATCTGTTTAGTTATAGGTGAATGAGCTCCGTAATTATACAGGGTGTTTTTATTGATTTCCGTTCCTTCAGGCATATAGCCGTGTATACCCATAGAAACGAATTAGCTCATCATCATCATGTCAGCCGAAAGACGTCCACTGCTGGACATACGCCTCCCCCAAAGTCTTCCACAATGACCGGTCCTGCGCCACCCGCATCCAGCGGACACCCGCGACCTTTTACCAGGTCAGCGGTCCACCGTGTGGGGCCTACCCACGCTACGCCTTCCGGTACGTACTTAGTCGCCACTCGAGAATCTTTCCGCCCCAACGGCCATCGGTTCTACGTGCTATTTGCCCCATCAGGAATGAGGCCATCCGTAGCAGAACCAAAGTGACCGATATAGCCCTCCGAATCAATTATTAATGTTAAGTATGATAATATTCGTAATTGGAATGAAACACGCACTGCAATAAAACCACACACACACACACACATAGTCGGCTATGACAGGTAAGGTACACAGCGGCGCTACTGCGAACCTGCCTCTGAAACACTAGCGCATTCTCCAACAAAGAGAGAGAGAGAGAGAGAGATAGGTCCATTGAGCCTCCTCAGAATAAATGTGGTGGAATATATATACTTTTACGTATATTTGTAAGCGATTTTTTACGTATATAATATCTTGGGTTCCCGTCAATTTCTGACTCAAGCGGTAGGAGCCGCAGATTAGCCAAAGGTATCAGCCTAAGACCAAAGCACAATAGGCATTCTGTTGGCCTGTTTAGCTTAGTTGGTTGCCTACGAATCTGGAGGCCTCGGGTTCGATTCCCGGTAAGGACATCTGTTTGTGTGGTGAGCAAAACCATGACTTGGATTTTTTCTATGTATTTTAAGTATATATCTATTAAATACATCGTCGTCTAATACCCATAACACGAGCCTTATTGAGCTTACTATGGGACGTGTTCGATTTGTGTAAAATAATTGCCCCCTAATATTTATTTATTCATGGCATTGAACAATCGGTAGGTACAGCACTTCGATAGACACGCTCCTTGATAATTATATTACATGTCAAAGACTGCGATGAAATGCGTAACCATGTTCTCGAAATGGCCATGCTAGACCTTATCATTTTTTTAAAGATGATTCGTGACAAAGATCTAGACACGCAGCAGCGTGTTCAGCCAAGTTCACCCCAGGAACTGGCGGACAGCAGCCGTGTGTTATATTACACGAACCGTTTAGAGCCACTTTTGACCCCCCAATAACTCCAAATCTATCTAACATAAAAACTTAAAATTCGGTACATATATTCAGATTCGTTAGAACAACTAGAACCCCAAATTTCATAAATATAGGATTAATAGTTATTGAGATAATAAATTCCAAAAAACGGCATTTTTACCACTGACTGACTGACTGACTAGTAAACAAAAACCTAACCCACTTCCAGATGACCTAGAAAGCTGAAATTTGGCATGCAGCTTGGTAATTATGTGTATACACCAGAAAAAAAAACAGATACAGTGATTTTATTATTAGTTTTATTATTGTATGTCTTTTCCGCTCACGGGACAATGGTGTCCCGGACCTTTGGAAGGCGTGCGCGTTGCCGAAGTACCAACCGAGTACCACATAGCCAACACGTAGAGGCCCTTTCGACAATTTAATGAAATGCAAGGGGTACACCGAGCGGATGCTGTCCCTGCCCGTATCATGGGACGCACACAGAGACAGCACCCACCAGGGCGCACAGGGACTATTGCTGATTGATGGAATCTAAATGAACCGGACTATTGGGTGAATATGATGGACTAATGGCTGGGCTATTGAGTGAGACAACGGACATCTGCCTAATAAAACTGTCTCACATTTTTATCTCAGGCAGACGGTGACTCGCCCTCTGCTAGATGGGCCCCTATAAATAGCGACATTAAAAAATGGCCTAAGGGCAACACCGGTGCAGAGGGCTGGGGGTAGAGAGGTGGCACTGGACTTTAAACATATAGCCAACTCGCCAC
Source organism: Notocelia uddmanniana (assembly GCA_905163555.1). Taxonomy (NCBI): domain Eukaryota; kingdom Metazoa; phylum Arthropoda; class Insecta; order Lepidoptera; family Tortricidae; genus Notocelia; species Notocelia uddmanniana. The sequence goes on from LR991065.1 coordinate 13,857,475, forward strand.
TTAGGCCCATACACCACACACACCCCCGAGCAACAGCTCCAGCGACTCCATTCCGGATAACCGGTTAAGGCAAGCCAGAGGCGGGGGGCCTGTTCATACAACCAACCCACAGGACACCCCCAGGAGTTAGTTTTATTATTATTATTTATGCTAGTTACCTCAGAACTCCGTCATTGGTGTTTTGTGTTTTTATAAACCGATTTGGAAAATTCTTTTTTTTGTTTGAAACGGTATACTTCCGTGGTGGTCCCATTGTCATCGGGTCAGAATCCGATCATAGGGTCCTGGAGAAATCGAGGGAACTCTTCAAATATTTTAGGTGCACCTATAGCGGTTTGGGTATTTTGTATAGTAACTCGTGCATTCGCTCTGGGAAAGCACCATTGGATGAAGGTTGACAAAAAGTAATGATATCCCATCAAAAACATAAATGTGAAAATGGCAGCCAAGTTCACCGACAAAAGAATTGAGATCTAAATGGGCGAAAATTAGTTTTACTGAGCGGCTAGTATGATAGCTTATACCGTCACGTTTTATGTGACGTTTCAGTACATTTTGGCCATATAACGTGACGGTATAAGCTATCATACTAGCCGGGCTGTTAACAATCTAGTGCCAAACCTGGCAACTTTTCAGATAATCTACGGAACTTGGCGCCCATTTAGATCTCAATTCTTTTGTCGGTGAACTTGGCTGCCATTTTCACATTTATGTTTTTGATGGGATATGTTTACACCATGCACTGATATTTTACTTTATGATCATATGTATTCCTTATTGTGATTGGTTTTAGTTGTATGTTTTTTTTGTAACGTCTTGTTCGCAGAGAGTGTATTTTCTTTTTTTTAGTATGTATGTATTTGTAAACGTCCGTTATCGTTACTCCGATGTATTAAATAGATTCTAACTAAATCATATTCTTCACTTCGAGTTCCTAGGATGAAATGCGTACCTTACAAAAGCACAAAAGACACGCCTGTGCAATTTTCATCTAAAACATACTTCAGGCAAGGGATACGGCTAGGAACAGTTGTCCTCAAACTTATTAACAATACAGTCTTAATCTTTTTAATTCACTCACCGGCAAGGAACACCGCACTCAGCACTATAAGCAACATTTCTTCAAGCACTTTCAATCACTTTCTAATTATTCACGTGATGTTTACCAATTGAGCAACAGACCTGTACAGAACAATAATTACATAATGAGTACCTAGTATCTCATCCAAATCTGTATATAATCTGACTTGCTTGTAATATTCAAAATCCTCGCAAATATATATATTATTGAATTTAGAATTCGTAAAATTTTCTGCTACATAAACAGCAGTTTGTTCGACTTTAAAGTCAGTTTAATAAAAGCAAACTTTAACCCGACATAAGTTTGCGTTCCATTCACTGCTAATAACTGCCTATCAGTAAGATTATTGAGCGGTCAACTCCCCCTTATTTAATTACAAAGCCACAACTGGAAACAACGGCACTTAGATACTTCGTCCCCTTACTTCTGGGACATCCTTTATGTTTCAGTTAAGTACGCACTCGAGAGTTTGAAACTTTTAACAAGTTATGAAAGCGATATAATGACGTGCTTAAAGCAAACTGTACAAGTTAAGGTATATGTGTTTTTGCTTAAGTACGTTTATTTGTCGGATGAAATACTTTTCATATACCGATAAGTAAGGAGATGACTTGAAATTTTCGATCGCGCGTCCGTCACGCACGGGTCCTCTCGCCGAACTGAAGTGGTGACTCGAGAGTCGAGATTCACCTCTCAATTCAGGAAATTCTTTGTATACTTTTCGATCTGTCAGCCATAATGTAACGTAGGTATGCAATATCCATCGACTTCACGCCTGGAGGGACTTTAGTTTCAAGATGAAGACTCTATATTTTACAATAGTTTTAGGTTTTCGTAGCCAATGGAAGAAAATATATATAAATTATATCGGCGCGCAACGGAAAGTGTTTAGTAAGTAAATTGTAGGTTTTTATGAAGTTTTTAATGATTTTGAAGTTGCAGACTTTTGTAGTCGTAAAAGAAACCACATGCTCCACATGCTATGAAATACACTAAACCAAAAAAAGTCGTATAATAGTCGTAAGTAATAGGGAACTTACGTCCTTTTGTTTGTGCACAGACAGTTTTTCAGCGATAACTCATAAAACGTTAGACAAATCTTGTTCAAACCAAAAACCATGGAAATAGTTTAATTATTTTTTTATAAGTATAATGTGTACTTTATACACTTTGGAAATATCTGTGGTCTGTTGGCAGTCTATGACAAGTGAGAGTTGACAGGTCAAAGGTTTTACCGGCATGTAAAAGTGCAAGTAATGAAAGAATTGTACTATTAAGATTGAATAAGAAGAATAAGTGGAATAATAGCTTTAATGTTGTTTTATAATGTGTACTTTATACACTTGTGGTAGGATGTCGTAGTGGTGAAATAAAACTATATTGAGTTGCTCTGAAAAGAGAACGGTTTCTTATTATTTATGAATACTTAGGTGTAGGTAGCACACAATATTTCTTATGGAATAAAATTACAAAACTATCTTACCTGAAAAGAGAAACAACATTAAAGCTATTATTCCACTTATTCTTCTTATTCAATCTTAATAGTACAATTCTTTCATTACTTGCACTTTTACATGCCGGTAAAACCTTTGACCTGTCAACTCTCACTTGTCATAGACTGCCAACAGACCACAGATATTTCCAAACCGACATATAGAGGTTTATGCGCAGCAATACTGCCATTATGAATGAAGTCAAACAGACTTCATTTACATAAGTTTAAACGTCATAGTTTTGAAATTAGAGGGGGGATTTTTTACGACTTTGACAGCTAGTATTTCACCAACAACGGTTGACTACGGTTTCTTTTAGCATTAGGCAATACCTTTTGCTCTAATATAGGCTTATAGAGCCAAAATGTCTGACTACCAATTGATGTAAAGGTCTACGAGTACTTCAGCAGTTTTTAGAGCTATTACGGGCAGGTGCTATATAGTTGGATGTGATATAACCGGTACAGAGCCATACAACTTTATAGTAGTGTTTGATGTCGTCATTATGCAACTCTTTGGCGCAATTAAGGTAGCCACGAAACTTCTTTAGTCATTGCGTTGTGGCAGTGACAAGGATTCAACAATAGGAGGAAATGGTGATATTATAGTAACATATTCAGTAAAATATAGTCTAAAAAACATATATTCAGCAAAAAGTCATAACTAGCAAATTACGACACATATTTTTAAATCACAGGACGCGAACAGGAAAATGGATGGCGTGCAGTGGCATCTGCATTGCAGCCGCTTTAATGTTCGCCAAGGTTCGGCGGTGAAAATGTTTCTCTAAAAATACATATAAAAAAATTCCAAAAAGCAATGGCCTTTGATTTGTTATCTTGATTAATATGGAGGCAAAATACGAACAATTACAAAAACCACGATAATATTGTTATAATAATCTAGTATGTACCCGGCCGAACTGACCTTAATGTGCTTTGCACGTTCGCTGCTACACACGTACGCAAGCAACTAGCGTAACAAAGTGTCAACCCCTTTAAAAAACGCTTAAAATTGTTAGGGAAGTCTCAAGTTTCTTTCTTAACACTATTTGTGATCCCCATATTTTATTTTTCTAATGGGCTATATTTTAAAATAAATTTAGCTCATGTGTTATTCTGATGTTTAGGATACAATACTGAAAAGTTTCATAGAAATCAGTTCAGTAGTTTTGTTGACGAAGGTTTGTGGTTTTTTTACAATGATGTAGGCGACGCCAGATTGAGTACGAACGTGGGTTTTATGACTGGAGCGATTGAATTACATAGATTTTAACACTTTCGTGGACGGAAATGCTGCATTGGAATTTCGAGTACGGTTTGTGACACAAAATTCTATAGCAAACTATCCTGAGCGGAAATGCTAAAGCATGCGCTTTGCATTACTAAATACTTTTACCCCTGTATTCACAGTCACATTCTCTGCAATCAGGGAACGCTTACTATCACATAACATGGTTTTCGTACACTAACAAACAATCATGTGTCGTCGGTCGTCGCCTATCGTACCCCCCTTTTACGAACATAGATGCTATAACATTCGTAATGCACTACCATTAATCTTGATAACGGTAAGGAGCTTAGAAAATCCAGACATAAACGCATATATACGAGTAAATACCTATTTGTTGGGTAAATATTGCTTGAATCATTAAATTGTTGGCTCTCAATCAGGTACCACCTAAGCGGTGCCCGTCAAGGTGGCTTATTGCTGTGTAAATTATGTGTTTTCCATTTGGTGTAGATTCCTCCCAAAAAGAAGGTGAAGTCTGGTGAAACGTCGCGCTGCGGGCGAGGCAAGGGCCCGAACCCGACGCGGGGACACCTTACAGACTTCGTCGCTGCCTCCGTCATGACCGCCATCACTATTGTCACACGTTTGACGATGCTATAACATAAATAAGAATAGTTATTTGTTCAACAAGAGAGCAAAGTAGATTTTAGCTGCGAGTCGAGCAAGCGAAAGATTCTATAATTAAATTAGAATCTTGAGCGTAATGAGTGACTCAAAGACACGAGAGCAAATATCTTTGCTCTCGTGTGATACATACAACTATTCACCTCAGCGGCGAGAACATATAACGCAAAGGAATAGTGACAGAGAGAATGAAGTTTAAATGTTCCAAATTTGTATTACAGTATGAAAAGATGACCTGCCACTAACCTACCATATGAAAAAAGTTTTTTCCACGCCATATTCGTGCCGCTGAGGTGAAAAATTTAGTATTCGAAGAAATGCCTAATTGATAGAAATTATTTATGGTCAATAGCCCTGATTGATAGCGGGCGAGAGAACATTTCAATTTCTTCTTTAGGTGCCTTCCTGATTTGTCGATGCGGAGGCGGTACGATATAAGAAAACTGTCAGCTGTCAGTGTAAACCGATACGAATGCAGTACTGCCCCACTTCTGCGCATGGTGCGCAATCATAATACTGACAGTATTTCGTCAAGTGAGGAAATCTCACATCGGTAAGCTCACGTCAAAGGACAAACTACTTATTATGACATATCGATCCCGCCCCGCCAAATCAGGAAGGCGCCTTACACTATTAAGAATTTAGTACCGCCTCCGCATCAAAAAATCAGGAAGGCGCCTAAAACATTTCTTATGTTCATAATGCTTTTAGGTAATCGCTAAATTGATAACACTGAATGAATGAACCTACATCGCTGATTACAATTTCAATGAATCGCAATGTGTAATCGTTACGACTATAAAACCTTTAAGAAAACAATCTTGGAAGGCTTCCATATTTCACCCTACGCAACGTTCATTTTTTATTCATAATAGTTAAATCATGACGTAAGAAATCATCCTTGGAAAGACGCCAAAGCCGACTTCACTGAAAATAAAGTATCAGTCGCATCCACACAATTAAATTTTTAGGAATAACTGAATAAAACTCTTTTATTTCATATTTTAAAATACCGGTACGAGTAAAGCACGTTCGGTCCATAAACCGTGCGGTTGAATGAGAACTGAAAATGGATGCAAATGCAACCAACAACCAAACTACTATTGAATAATTTGTTCGCTTCGTTTTGCACTTATCCAGACGTGAAACTTACGAAACGGTCTTCAATTCTTCATACTGTGAACGTGAGAAACATACTCGTATCGTTCGTACCTAACAAAAATACGAAGACGCTGCCGACGACGGAGACGCTTACGAGTAAATCCCCAATTTATCGAGTTTTAGGATGTTGTTAATTTTTTTTTAATACAGTTGCTCACAAAAAGTGTACTTTTTGTAGCTATATATCGTGCGGAAGGTTGGATTTATTGCACTAGTGCGTTCTACCTTTCCAATTTTTTTTAATTTTCTATTGTACCAAGCCATACACCCAGCCAAGTTCCATCACAATATCCTTTTTTGATAACGTTGTTTGGCATTATACTTAATATATAAAAAAAGATATATTTAACAATGTACAGGGTACAGGGTTATCTAATACAAAAAAATGACTAAATTAATTTTAAGTTGGTTGATTGAGTATTAATTACCATGAGACTGAAAACTAGGGGTATTAGAGACCGCCGAAGGGATACCATGGATGTTGACATTACCAGTCAAATAAATAAATTCGTCTCTTTTAATTTCTGTTTTATTTTTGTTACATTGTAATTTCTTCACAAATGTATTAATAATCGTCGTTCCATATACGTGCGGAAGTGTCATTTTCACTTGTCCCGTGTCTTGACCCTCACCACTGAGGCTCGGGCCAAGACACCTCGGGACTCGCACAAAATGACAAACTTTCCGCACTTGTATCGAAATGTACTATTTTACATTATTTATTGTACATGAGTACACAACAACAATACAAGAATTACAAGAACAGTTGCCACATTTAAAAAAGGAGAGCTTAACTCAGCTTAGCTTAGCCTCGCTTATACGAGAATTCTTCCAACTACCCTTTGGGCAATTGAGTAAGATAACAATAATAAGATACATACGTACGCTTGTTTAACACCGACGTGGTATAAAAAAAAGATAAAGATTTACAGGCAAACCGAGTACTAAACATGTACAAAATCAATACAATTTCATCTTACTTAAAGAATAGTTGATTCTATAAATATAGTCCAAAATAAGCCTACCACGAGATGGTTATTTAGAACAAAATATTTCAAGGGGTAAATGGCTTTAGACCAGAGTTGAACAATATACTTTTCTTTAAATAAACAAAGATTATCTTTCCACAATAAGAAATTCCGCAGCGAAAATTATGTCGAATTTTGCGGCAATGGCGGCATTTTTTAAAAACTGATTTGACACGTACAAAATACTCGTAAAGACACCACTCTGAGTAGATAAAAATACCGCGAATAAACGCCACTGACCTGACGTTCCATTGAGCGCTTCAAAGCGTTGCTAAAATGATTTAATCACTTTTTTAATTATTGTGATATAGCAGGAAATACGGACTAAAGAAACTTAAGGTTTAGAGAAATTAATTCTGCTTACTGATTGGTCAAATTAAAATGTAATGTAAACCATAAATATGTAGGGGAGAGTCGGAGATATCGTACCGACGGTTAAATCTACATGGCGAGAATTTCTATGAAACAATTTTTAGGGTTCCGTAGTCAACTAGGAACCCTTATAGTTTCGCCATGTCTGTCCGTCCGTCTGTCCGTCCGTCCGCGGATAATCTCAGTGACCGTTAGCACTAGAAAGCTGAAATTTGGTACTAATATGTATATCAATTACGCCGACAAAGTGGTAAAATAAAAAAGTGGAAAAAAATATTTTATTAGGGTACCTCCCCTATACGTAAAGTGGGGAGTGTTTTTTTTTCATTTTAACCCTAACGTGTGATATATTGTTAGATAGGTATTTAAAAATAAATAGGGGTTTACTAAAATCATTTTTTGATAATGTTAATATTTTCGGAAATAATCGCTCCAGAAGTAAAAAAAAATGTGTCCCCCCCCCCTCTAACTTTTGAACCATAAGTTTTAAAAATATGAAAAAAATCTCAAAAGTAGAACTTTATAAAAACTTTGTAGGAAAATTATTTTGAACTTGATAGGTTGAATAGTTTTTGAAAAAATTACAAAAATAATTTCTGAACTAAGTTTGTAATTTAACCGTATAAACAGGTGTTTATTGTACCTGTCATTTCTACAAAATCACAATGAAATGACGTGCTTTCAAAGGTTTTGTGTTTCTGTACTTAATATGTCAACTTAATGTGACGGACGGAAAACTACGGAACCCTACACTGAGCGTGGCCCGACACGCTCTTGGCCGGTTTTTTTAATTTACACTTGGGGCACCAAATAATGCTCGGTTGGTACGAGTATCATCGATGTAAATGTGCAATAAACAGAAATTATTTACAAATATAAACGGGAAACATAATCGTACCATTTCTTTCAGGCATAGGTACGATTTAAATTACAAAGTATTTTTGGATTGTGCCAGGATAATTTAAATGCCTGGCAATAAATATTTTTGTATTTATACCTAATTCAAACAGCGTTCGTGGCCAAGCGGCGTCCGCGTAACGCGTGCGGTTTGCGAGGTTAAGCAATGTCGGGCGGGGTCAATCCTTGGATGGGTGACCGCTTTGAATAGTTACTAACTGAGCGCTCCCGTGCTTTAAAAGGCACGTTAAGCCGTTGATCCCGGTTGCTGTCTATGATAGCAGTCGTTAAGCGACGTTAGAGGCCTCCGGGCGGCTTGAGAACTTCTAACAGTCAAGTTGCCCACTCACTTGACAAGGCTAATCCCAATGAGGTCTAGTTTCCCCCTTGGGTTGGAAGGTCAGATGGCAGTCGCTTCCATAAAAACTAGGGCCTACGCCAATTCTTGGGATTAGGTAGCGGACCCCAGGCATCCTTCAGGATGCAACTGTACTAGGAATAACGCTAGGATGATGATGATAACTAACTTAAACAGTTTACATGTGAGATACGTCCAAGATACTATTTAAATGCTGGTAAAAACGATTTAACCAGCTCGTTGGCTAATTCGTACCGATGGGAGTCCCTTTGAAAAATCTTATATTGACGATGTTAATTTAATCCCATAATGCTCATCTTGCTATTTAAAGGCGCCAAAATACTTGATAAGCCTAATTTGACATATTTTTCGAGCATGAGAAGTGAAAAAACTTGTTTTTTAAGTTTTTCCTTGTAATAACCATAACTAGAGTTGGAAGAAATCGATCTGAAATGTTTCGTTCAAAATTATTTTGGTAGTTGTTGTTACATTTAAACCAGGCGCAGTTAATTATTATTGCACTGATATAGACTTTTCAAAGACGTTTAGGTACAGTACTTTCGTTTACAATAAGGTATAATTTCCATAATGACTTTCAAAACCCCGTGTTAAAATGTTCTTGTGTAAAAGATTTTTAAACCAGAGCCCAAAATAAAACCAGGAACATTACCGGTGAGCCACATCTCTATTCCAAATGCCTAATTTTTCCTGTGATTTACTATGTGGACGTAACAACCAAACTTAAATACTTACTGGTGTGGCGCAAGGACACGATCTTGGCCTCCGACACAAAAGACCGCCAGGATTACCTGTCTATCATAGCTGTTTCCGTTCAGTCGACGACGGCCTGGAGCTCAGTCAGGTCCCTCAAGACTGCGGCTCTTCATCGGTACCTTGGACATCCAACAGTTCTTTGACGAGTTGGATGACCGCAGGGTTAGTCACGTAACTTTTCGATCGTACGAAAGGTGATCAAACTGTTATTTTTACTACTACCATACGCACGCTCAAAAACGTTGCGTAATTACCCCGCAGAGACGCTCTCCAGACACTAGACAATACGTGCCTGGCCTGCTGAGCCATCGGAGTCTTGCTGATTTAGTTTCTCCTATGGTGTTCAGCTCGGACACTAGATCTTCGACTCCTTGATTTTTACGTAGTCTCCAAGTGCTGTCGTCTCTACAGATGGGTCTCTGATTTTGCATTCCGCTACTAGTAGCGCGTGTTCGTTCATCTTTCTATGTTAAGGTCCAGGCTTCGCCATACATCAAGATATGTAAGTCTAATGACCGTATTATACGGACTCTTGTACTTCGGGTCATTTGCCTAGAAGTTAACACTTTATGCATGCAATGACAGCTGCACAACGAAGCGCGTGCGCTTTGATTCTGGATTTGTATCATCTCCCTCTAGTTGGTATGTGTGACGGTTCATCCGAGATACTGAAATATGTCGACTCCTTTTTGCTTGTATGAGCTTTGTCCCACCGATAGGAAAGGTTCGTTGGACATGCAATGCTAGTGTTTTTGTATCGCTTCATAATTATTGAGATAGTAACTGAAAATACATTATTACCAACTAAAACAACAATAAATAAAATAAATAAATATTGGTGGACAATCTTACACAAATAGACCTAGTCCCAAACAAAAAAACAAATAGACTAAACAGGCCGTCGTATTTGTATATTATGAAACTTGCCGAGTAACTGGAAAACATGGAAAATTGAACGGCAAGTAAAATACCTAGCTCTGTCCAAATACGACTGAATTTCGTATCACTCGACAGGCTTTTTGCAATAAATTTGGCTCAGATATAAATTGGTTTCACTCAGCATTTCTTTCCGTCGCTGCGCCTTGTTAACCAGTTCCCTCACACATTTAATTTGCATTTATACTTTTAAGCTGGGCAAGACCAAACAGTTTGCTACATATAATAAGTAATGTATGAACGTTTACGTTGTAAAAAAATAACGAATAAACCCTATTTCTTGCCCAATAATATTACCCATCAAAAACAAATGTGAAAATGTTAGCCAAAGTCAATATTAAGAATCAATTATTTTATAGGCGAATACGACAACCAAGCATCGCATATTCTTACAATTGAACTTGGCTCCCACTTTCACATTATGTTTTTGATGAGATATCATTACTTTTTGTCAATCTTCGCTAAATGGTGCTTTTTAAGAGCGAACGCACGAGTTACTATACAAAATACGCAAAACGCACGAGCACCTCAAATATTTCAAGAGTTTCCTCGATTTCTCCAGGACCCTATGATCAGATTCTTAGCTGATAACTATGGGACCACCCCTGAAGTATACCGTTTCAATCAAAAAAAGAATCTTCCAAATCGGTTAATAAATGACGGAGTTCTGAGGTAACTAGCATAAATAATAATAATAAACCTGATAAAAAATCACTGGTTTCTGATTTTTTCTGGTGTACACACATAATTACTAAGCTACATGCCAAATTTCAGCTTTCTAGGTCACCTGGAAGTGGGTTAGGTTTTTGATTACTAGTCAGTCAGTCAGTGGTATAAATGCCGTTTTTTTGGAATTAATAACTATTAAAATAACTATTAAGCCTATATTTATGAAATTTGGGGTTCTAGTTGTTTTAAAGGGTCTTAATACGTGTACCATTTTTTTTATGTTAGATAGATTTTGAGTTATTGGGGGGTCAAAAGTGGCTCTAAACGGTTCGTGTAAAATAACACACGGCTGCTGTCCGCGAGTTCCTGGGGTGAACTTGGCTGGACACGCTGATATCAGACATGTGGAGCGATATGAATGATTCGATTCCTGATCTTGCCAGATCAATTTTCAAAGACCACGAATGCAATATTTATTATTATTATTTTTAAATAATAGTTAGTCCCACCACCACCATATCAGCCAAAGGACGTCCACTGCTGGACATAGGCCTCCCCCAAATTCACGGGGGTATTGTTAGTCACTTGCCATCAATTGGCTATTTTGGTGTTGACCCTACGCTTGAACCATCGTGAACCTTTCTATATTCGCAGCTAACTTCATCTTCTAGGTCGCTAAAGCATTGCTCTCTCTCACTCTATCTTGTCTATGGTTTCCCCTTGGGAGCGGTGCCTGGCGGTACATTATTTCAGTACGCGTTCTATATTCACAGTAAAGTTTCATATTAAATTAAGCTCAGTGACGCTCCCGGTCTGCGCCCTCGTGCCAGCGACAACTTCTTTCGACTTCACGTTGTGTGACAAACAATATTGTACCATATAAGAATAAGAATATCCTGTGTCATAATAAAAATAAAGTACATACCGTTCGGGCCTGGTCCAAACGACCTCCCGCACTGACTCCATGCCAGCGACGATTTACTGCCGACGCCACTTTCTGTGCAAAATGGCATTCACGGCTCACGGCTTCCTAGTCGCATAAAACACCGACCCGAAGTATCACGCCATCTAATTTGCGTGACGACTGTGCGCTCTTTTGTATTTTTTTTTACCTGGGGAAATGCATTTACACATCTCACCTAGCTGGGGAACTAAGACAGGTATAACGGACTCCCGGGAACCGCTCGGATTACCGGCTAAAATCACCAGGGTATGCCCGTCACGCAGCATAAGTTGGCGGTGACACTACGGGATCGCCAAGGCACACAACTCTCGGTTGAGGCTAGCGCCTCCGATCCGACGGCAAGCGTGAAGGGTGGCACCACACACTTGCCGAACAAAAGACCCCCACGCCACGAGAGAGTAAAAAACCCCGGACCCACTCCCTCAGGTCCCCTTGTAACTTTTTATTGAGGTTTTCTCCCTCGCAGCCACCACCCGGCCCCGGCCTGACGGTGTCAGCTCCCGCTCCCGACTATAGCGGCGCTCTGCCGAAGTCAGTGTTACGGATCCGTAGTTATTTTTACAGGCATACGGCATGGCCTGTCCCCTCATCGCAGCACCTGGGGAGTCTTGCGACTCCCTGATGGGGAACCCCCCCATCCACCACGTTGGTCGCATCTGGAGTGTCCTCCGCTAAAACAGAGGAACCCCGTCTCCAGGTTATTAGTAGCACCCGTAAGCGATCCCTCCGAAGATGAATCACTTACCGTTGCCTCCAGGGCGCACCGGCCAGAACCCCAGACCCGCGAGGGTCCACAGGAACTGGACGAGCCCAGACACTCGTGGAGGTTACCCGACTAGCGCCCCCTTTTTGTCGCCTAGCATGACGCGTTGCCTCGCACTGAAGCGACCCGTGTCAGCGATGTCGTTTATCGAGGCGACATGTCGTTTCGCAGTGAAGCGACACGTCGTTTCGCGGTGAAGCGACACGTCCTCAATTTAATTTTTATCTCTAATTTGTTATATGACTCATTTATAATTAAAAACACTACCTTACGACTTAAACCTCCTAAGCCGACACGATACGGCCGCCATTAACCTAATTCAGGGTTCCCTGGTGAACCTGGTGAACCTAATACTCACGAAGAAGTGAATGTCTCAAAAAGTTTTAAAATGATTTTTATTTTTTAAATAACCGTAATTCATTTTTTGTAGAACGATCGAATACACAAAATGAAGGGTCTTCTTTTGGTAATACGTGCGGCAGTCTTTTAGATAAAATACAAGATAAATCCTTTAGAACAATATGCCGGATACTGTGCTCTAAAGTCCATTCGTAGCATATAGCCTCTTCTGCGCGGAATTCTGAATCTTTAATAATATACTCACTATCATTTTCGTTATTGTCACTAGTATCATCGCTTACAATACTCTCTTTTTCATGGGAATCCTCGTCACACCTACTATCAATAAAAAAAATTATCTGCGGAACCATTACTCTGCTGCACGTTTATTTCTCTTATTTAGAAAATGTATACTTCGAAAATTTATAGAACAAATAAGTCGTAATCCCTATCTTTTAACTACAAAACGGTCGTGCTTATGACTTTTGTACGGCATTTTAGCAATTTAACAGCTATAAAAAGCTGATGTTATGATTAGTTGTACAGTAGTAACTCATAAGCTTTTCTATGGCCAAAGTGCTGTAAGATGTCTTATTTTCAATAGTACTTGTTTTTTTTTTTTTTTTACGACGCACCTACGATGAATTAGTCGGAAAAAGTTCAGAAGTTATGACCAATTTGTTAGTTGGGATGTGTCGCGTGTCGCTACACGCGTCTCGCAACAAAGCGACACGTGCGACGAGCGTCTTTTCAGATACTGATACTGAATTATATTACTCGAAATTATGTCAGTGTTGATCTGACTCTATCTAACTTAATTATTCCTTACAGCAAACGGATGAAATTATTATTTTTGTGATGCCTTCCAGGCAATAGTGGCTTCAATTGGACTAGAGAGTTGCAGACTACTCATTCCAAGACCTCACAGATCAAGCATCCACAGCAGTAGACAAAAAGCTCACGTTCACGATTCCCACTATTGACCTTGCGCTAGCTTTCAACCCCAAGGCGACGTCACTAATACACTATATTTAAGTCGAACCACATAGAATAAGCGAAAAAATAATGCAAACTTTGCTGACGCTGTAAACCAAAATATTAGTAAAAATGTTGGAACATATGTGCAAATTTTTATGATTGAAATAATTGACAGAAAAATCTGTGACAGCTGTAAAAACATATAAATTCTACTTATAAGGTCCAGCGGCACTCCAACCAAAGAAGCCGTTGTTCTACACTTGAAACGTAAAAATATATATTTAAAAAAATACCCGTAACCCAGTGTGGTGCCGGGTTATAATAACACCACCCCCCTTCCTTCCCTTGGGTGTCGTAAGAGTCGACTATGGGAACCAGGTTGAAGTGTGTTGTGGGCGATGGGCTAGCAACCTGTCACTGCAATATTATATTTTCTCCATCTTTAAACCTACAATTGCTAAAAGTGGCACTGAAATTAAGAGGGCGCAGTACGATCGGTGTGGATCAGTTCTCCATACAAACGTATTTATGCTCTCATTTTAAAACGCCATGCTAGAATAACATGAAAATTTGTATACACAATGGGATCCGGCATATCTAGGTCGGATCATAGTTTCTGTTGCTAGAAATTGTAAAAGAAAAAAATACAGCGGCTTTTTGAGTTTTTTACGGCTTGTATGAAAACCTTAATAATCGCTGTATTTTTTCTCCATTATAATTTCAAGCAACAGAAGGATCCGACCTAGATATGCCAGATCCCATTGTGTATACAAAGTTTCATGTTATTCTAGCCTGGCGTTTTAAAATGAGAGCATAAATACATTTGTATGGAGAACCGAACGTACTGCGCAGTCTTAATTTTCGTGTGCTTTGCCTACCCCTTTTGCGAATATAGGCGTGAGTTTATGTATGTATGTAAAAAAATACTTAAGTAAATGTATATTGCTCAAAGTGGCACTGAAATTCATTTTCGTGTGCTCTGCCTACCCCTTTTGGGAATAATGGCGTGAGTTTATGTTTTATTATGTAAAGTATATTTTTTGTGTAGTAAAATACCATATTCAGAACATCAGCACCTAATATAACTGGCTGAGTGCCCATGATCAAGTGACAGAATACTGACTTAAATATGAATAATGTGTGGCTTTGCTGTATACTGTTAGTATATCTTCGCAAGAAATTAATTTAATTCCAAACTCAAAGGAAACTTTTTGGCATTCAGAGATGCATAATATAATGCCTAAATTGAAAAATAAACGTTGACATTGATGAATTACAGTATCAGGGAGTATTAATAATGATTGAATGATCGGTTAGGTATTTGAAACCCTTTTGTTTATGTGGCTTCTATTTTTTTTATTAAATTACATCCGCGTCCATATACCTATTACAAACTCTCACTAACTATTTACACTAACATTGTTTTATAGTATTATGTCTGATTAAGTGTTACCTCACTGCAATTTTATCATGGAGTCATTACTCAAGACAAAACGAAATAGATACATTTTATTACATTAAATATCAATCTTATTAAATGACTAGCTTTTGCCCGCGACTTCGTCCGCGTAAAATTCGTTCTCGCCTTAGAATGATTTGTTTTCCCATACAGTCTTTCTCAAGCTCAGGTGGACACCAGGAACTTAGGGGTGACATGTTGGAGAAGGAAAGCCACGAATAGATCGGACTGGAGATATTTGCTTGACCAGGCTAGCATAGGGCCCACCCGCAGCTATAACGCCTCAGATGAAGATGATGATGATACAATCTTTCACCCTTCTTTACACCCCCTTAAGAAATGATTACAGTCAATATGACATACCCTAGAAATCCTATTGTCAAAACGAATGATTAAGTGCTTATTTCGGAATATGAAATTTTTCCATCGTTGTCGATTTTTTTGTCAGAATTGGATAAAATTTGGTAGGTTCGAAGAGTTTGTGATTCTGTTCAATGTCCACTCAATTTCCTACAGGGTCCTACAATTGTATTCCATTGAGTGACAAAAATGTATTGGATTGTCGTAACTCAATGGAAAATTAGTACAAAATTGTTGGAACATATATGATATTGTGTTTGCATTGCACAGAATCACAAGCTCTTCAAACCTACCAAATTTTATCAAATTCTTACGAAAAATTTAAATCGACAATGATGGAAAAATAGGCCCACGTATGGGCGCATGACATTCATTATTGACTGCGACCGCTTTTGACCAATAGGTAATAAACTTCAATTAAATACCTACAAACTTTTTTGCAAGTAAGTAAATCATATAGCCTTTTCAGTGTTTTACTTTTATGAAAGATTTATTATTTCACATGTAGGATAAGACACAAACTCCTAAAAATATATCAGAAAACATCGACTTTTACAAAGTTTGTTATTTTTCAACTTGTTTACAATTCTGCTATGCTTTAAGTTAAATTTCATGACACGCTGTTATACTCCCAATTGGCTGAAACTTAAATCGTAGAATGGCGAATGAGGATTAAACCAACCCGTTTCATAGACCTTACTTGCATCCCCGATTTAATATCCCTTTAGTGGAAGATCATCGGGACAAAAAGTACACTTATAATATATATAAGTGAATCCAGATTATATACTATTAGCATACAAAATAATACCTTAATCTGTTCACTCGTTTTTGAGTGAGTCAGTGACAAACATCCAAACATTTAAACTTTCGCATTTGTAATATTAAGTAGTGGGATTGAGTAAAACATGCAATTACAAAAGTAACATTGTAATTGCATGTTTTTATATAGGATTACAAAGATATATATGTAGTTTTTGAATCTAGAAAATGGGACTGAAATTTCGGTTTAGAGTCACAGTTACTTAATGGAATAAATCATATTAGTGTTCAAAATTTGAAAAGACCGTGGTGGCTGGCGCGCACACTGTGGGCAGCGCCGCGGCGCAGCGCTTGCGTTTACTTTTTTTTCAGTTTCTATCTTAAGATTTCACAAATTTTGAATGAGGGTGTTTTTTCTTTGTCGTCAAGTATATGCTTACCAATTTTCATACCTGTAACTCATGGATCCCATACAAAATTCAACCCCTCTTTTTACCCCCTTTTAACCCAAATCTGCATAATTTTTATAGCCTAAAACCTGACCGGGTATTTACTCGACAGATTAGTCAAGTTTTCATCAAAATCCGTTCAGCCGTTTTCACGTGATGCGCGTTCATATAAACAGACAAACAGATAAACAGACAAAAATTCTAAAAACTGTTGGAACGTGTTCTGTTATCGATTCTAAGTATCCCCAGCCAACTTGTTTTCGAATATCTTCCATGTACAGACTTTCGACCCTCTTCAGCTTTATTATATGTATATAGAAGATTAAAACTAATGACTGAAACAAGTTATTATCTTTAAATTAGTAAGTATACTATTTTAACAAACGACAAGACCTTGCTTGTAGATACGCCGAGTGAGCTTGCAAACAATTGGACAGATTAAACCCGTTAAACACAAGAAAAACTATTCCAGTAAAACTAGTGAAGTAGAGTTTTCATCAAGTTTAAAAGCACTTTTCCTGTATTCACTAGGCGTGACTACACGAGCGCTCATAAATTTAAGTTTGTACGAGTACCTAGTGCACACTGCCACCGGATTCAATGGGTGTAAAATCTTGTGGCATTGAAAGATTCAAATATTTACTTTAAGGAAGACTTACGTGGGCCGATTTTTCCATCGTTGTCGATTTTTTTGTCAGAATTTGATAAAATTTAGTAGGTTCGAAGAGTTTGTGATTCTGTTCAATGTCCACTCAATTTCCTACTGTGTCCTACAATTTTATTCCATTGAGTGACAAAACGTATTGGATTGTCGTAACTCAATGGAAAATTAGTACAAAATTGTTGGAATATATATGATATTGTGTTTGCATTGCACAGAATCACAAGCTCTTCAAACCTACCAAATTTTATCAAATTCTTACGAAAAATTTAAATCGACAATGATGAAAAATCGGCCCACGTACGCTTTTGACCAATAGGTAATCAATTTCAATGAAATACCTACAAACTTTTTTGCAAGTAAGTAAATCATATAGCCTTTTCAGTGTTTTACTTTTATGAAAGATTTATTATTTCACATGTAGGATAAGACACAAACTCCTAAAAATATATCAGGAAACATCGACTTTTACAAAGTTTGTTATTTTTCCGAGAAGTTCCATTTTAACAGATGATAGTTTGATCCGCTTTGACGAGGGTGAGGTAACCGATCATGCCGCCAGACATTCAATTTCTATTTTGCGTTAAAACTTCATGAGAATGAATCGTGATAGATTCGTGTGTTACATAACTATTCAGTAAACTTAATAAGTATGTAGTATAACCGTATCTGATGTGTATAGGATAGAATGGGTAACGTCAAACCTTTAAAGTTGTTGGACGTGTAAAGGAAGAAAAAATCTAAGTACCTATGCAATGGTTACACGTGATACCTAAGATATAATTCACCTAATATGAATGTTCGAAATATCTAAGTTCAAAATGCTTAAAATGATTCGACCTAAAAATATGAACTAAGTTAGAAATACCTAAGTATTAATAACCTCTTGGACAAAATACCTAATGTACGAAATACCTAACGGATTAAGTACCTAATGGACGATTAAGTTGGATGGAGTGTCTCTTGTCTTCGACCGGTTTTGGCATATTCAAATTATAATATTGCTAGGTTGCTCCTATATAAGCATTACTTGGAAAAGTCACTCGTGAGTTAGCAGGGTAAAAATAAGTTACACGTGTCCATGCGAATAATATTCCCTGAACCCGACATTAAATAATGCATGTTAGCTATTAATAAATGTAATGACGATAAGCTCGTAAGGTTTTACTGGTAGTGTTAATTGTATGCAATAAAATTAATAAATAAACGTTATAAGAGCTAAAGTAATCTTTCTGTCCCACTGTTACCTCTTCACGATTTAATCGCTGAATGTGTTT
This sequence comes from Notocelia uddmanniana, assembly GCA_905163555.1. Classification (NCBI taxonomy): domain Eukaryota; kingdom Metazoa; phylum Arthropoda; class Insecta; order Lepidoptera; family Tortricidae; genus Notocelia; species Notocelia uddmanniana. Next base: position 13,876,173 of record LR991065.1, read on the forward strand.
AGATGAAATTGGTATGGAGATAGTTTAAGGCCCCGGTTTTTAATCCTGAAAATCTTTTCTTAAAGTGGTGAAAAGGGGGAAGTTTGTATGAAAGAGCGACGGTGGTTACGAGTTCTACGCGGATGAAGTTACGGGTAATAGCTGTATGGATATATATTTGAATTTTGAATGTATATTTAGAACGCACCTCCTACATTCCTCATTACAGTGATGATGATAAAATATAAACTATAGAGAACACTCCATTGCTTTAAATATAAGTTCACATTTTATAATTAATCACAGATACATTGACTTAGCGTTAGAAAGATAATGCTACGAAATGCAGCTTGTGATGCCAGCCAAGCCTAGTGAGAGTTGCCATCCAAAAAAACAGTAACGGAATATTTTTCCATGAGTATTATTACTTTTTCACTTCTCATGCTTAAAAGTTCGTCTTTACGCTCTGCATAGGCGACATAAAGTCGCATTTTATGCACTAGAGCATAAAGTAAAACCCGCCCGCGGCGCGCCGGCGCGCGTGCAGACGTGTCAGTGTCAACACAGAGGCCCTATTCTACTATAGATACAATGTGTTATGCAAATATATATAAAATCGACATAGAAATGCGAAAACCTATGTTAATTCTTTCATTTCAATGCTCAATTGCATATGGTGAAAGAGATAGCATGACGTTACGTTGTACTTACTTCCGATCCTGTTTGACACAACGACTGCCGCGTGCCGACTTTTGAGCGACGCCATTATTAGCACCCATGTTTTGACAATCTTGGATAGTGCTCTTCTCAACTATTGTCGATACATGTTTAACTTCAAATAAAGATACTACACTCATACAGTGATCTTATAATTTTTCAGATTTCCAAAAAGAGTTGGGCCTGTTGTCCCTCTTACATGGTTATTATTATTACGCGATACACTCTTGTCACGATACGTATCGCGTAAATATTGATGACCAACACTAAATTTAAGTAAAATGATGCCAATTTATAAAATGTGACCGATACAAATTATTTACATTAGTTAATTTTGTAGTTTTATCGAAGGAATTGTCACAGTAGTGCTCAAACGCAAAGATATGATGACCCGAAATTCGTTTTAGATCAATATGTGGAGATCCACCACCGAACCACGTGTCAATATTCTCCATAATATTATAATTGGGGTCCCGAGTGACCTACATATATTTATGTCCATGACGATTATTTTGTTAGCACATAACGTTAAAATTTTGACATAACGTATAAACACGAATTTGAATAATGTCGATATTGGTCTTTGATTACCCCAACCCTTCCGCCTTCAGTTTGACAGGCCGCCATTATTAGCACCCGCTTTAGGTATACACGCTCATTTCGTAGGTATGCCCAGTCCATTGGTATATGTCAATGGTGTCAACCGATACCAATGCAGTACGGCCCCACTTTTGCGCATGGTATTACTACTGCGCTCCCGCCCCGCCAAGTCAGGAAGTCGCCTAACTTTAATTATATTAATTATTTGTTTATATTTCTCGCAATCGAAGTGAAAAGCAGAGTGTATAACTCGTGTATAAAACCCATTTTATCCTCTACTTTATATCGACCCACGCCAGCGGCTCGGGATCGATAAATGGTCTCGGATAATATGACTTGTTTTATGCACTTGTTGTACAATCTACTATTATATTGTTCGTCGCTTATCACTGTGAATTAAACTTGACCGAAGACTGTATCGTTAACTATAGAGCCAGTTAAAACCTACTCTGACAGTTGACATGCGTATTATTTTTATTACAATGTTCTGAGGGTATGATCTGGGGGTGTTTTTTAACCATTTTATCTGAAATAATGTGGTTAACTTTAGAATTTTACAAACATTATGATGTTTACAAAATTGTGCAGAAAATGTAATTCGGACAAGCCTTTTGAAATCAATTTGAGACTATGTCAGCGACTCCATGGAGAATTTTAAAATACTTAACAGGTTAATATGCTAAAACTTGTTCCTAAGTGGCCTCTTCATGATTGCCCAATTGGGCAATTTCAGAATAAATCTGGTGGATTTATACTTTTACAGTACATATGGTGCTACATTACCGCACGAGTGCGGTAATCAGCAGATTACGTGCATATGTCGAAACTTTAAAGAGCCATATGTACTGTAAAACGTTGTACGATACACGTGCGAACAGGTAATTTGCAACTCTTGTCGATTTAAAACACTCCCTTCGGTCATGTTTCAATTTATCACCACTCGTTGCGAATTTCCTGTTATCTGCACTTGTATCGTAATGTACTATAACGTATAAGCGACTTTTAGGTAATGGTTTGGAGTCCCATCAATTTCTGGTGCAAGGGGGAGGAAGGAGACTAGCCAAAGGTATCAGCCTGAGACCAAGGCACACTGGATATTCATGGCGTTGTACCATTTATAGAGCACTTCGATAGAGACGCGCCTTGATAGTTACATTAGATGTCAAAATCGGAGTTGTGATGAGTAATATACCATTTTCTCAAAATGGCCACCGTGCGTAATTTTTTTAAACAAAATGATATGATTAGACCATGCACAGATGTTTTACTTTACGAATCATGTGTAATTGCGGTTTGCGTAGTATTTTTTTTTTGCGCAACGTCGTCTTGTTCGCACACAGTACATTTTCTTTAGTATTTTGTCCACGTTCGTTGTCTTTACTCCGATACATTGGGTAGATTTTGACTGTCAAATGCTTGACGTCGAACTCCCGTGGTGAAATGTGTGCGTTATCAAGGCACTAATCAAACGCATGTGCAATTCAATCTAAAAATAACATAAGAGAGGGAGAGATAATAACATAACGGCTAGGTCAAGTTGTCTTCATACTTATCGATACAGTCTTCGGTAGTCTGGGGCCCGCTTCACAAAGCAACAAATTACAATTTATAAGTCTAAACTGGCAATACGAGTGGCTATTTGACCAAGGGCCTATACCACAAGAATTTAGAAGCGTACAATTTGACAATAATGTAATTTTTTATATGGATATTTGTAAAATTATATTTTAATGCCTCGTGAAATCTTGAAAAATAAAACAGCAGTGGCTGTACAGTTGACATGTCAAGGATTTATATGTTTATTTTATTCTCAAGCAAAATATCCCTCTTTCACGATGTCTATATATATTTTGTCGGCCTGTTTAGCATAGTTGGTAGTGACATTGCCTCCGAAGCTAGAGGTCCTGGGTTCGAATCCAGTTAAGGGCACTTGTTTCTGTGGTGAGCAGTACCATTTGTTCCAGAGACTTGGATGTTTTCTATGTATTTAAATATATATCGTCGTCTTGTAGCTATAACACAAGCCTTATTGAGCTTACTATGGGACCTGTTCGATTTGTGTAAAAAAATGTACAATAATATTTATTTATTTATTTATAAGGACGAACTTCTAATTGAGTCGGGAAGGAAATTAAATGCCTTATTGACATTGCCCAAAGTACATTTTCTTATATCAAATCTTTACTCATATCAAAACCTTTTTACATTAATATTAGTAAAGTACTCTAGTAATAACATAATCTCTAATATCAGAGAGATGAGAGTATTTCTTTTTCGCTAAAATATTTAATGAATAGGTCTTCCCTCCTTGAGTCATATTCCTCATTGCTGAGGGTCGTGACCTCCACGAATTACTTTCTGGACGATCGCTTTCCACTTATTTCGATATTCGGTAGTGTGTAAAGCTAATGAAATGAATAAGCACGTAATAAAAATATTTCGTCTGCGATAAGATTAAAAATTAATGATTGCAAATAATCTATAAGTGGAGTTTTCTTTTTAAATAATTAAGTTGATCTCTGAATAGGTACGTCATACATTTTTAAGATATGGTGATCCCTAACGGATATAGGTAATATATTCCAAGAGTTCATCCTTTTCATTACTTTTCCCTGAATCAGTCCTCCCTACCTACATATATATTACGATGTGCGAGCTCCCTTGACATCCAATATTTTCGTGTGTAAGGAGGCTACAAACACAATAGATACCTGCGTTCTGAACAATACAGAACCTTTATCCTGTCCAACCTGACAAGGTCCAACGATATGTGGACAATACGTCTGATCAAGAAAAAAAATGGGATGTAAATAGTATGACAACAATAGGAAATACCTACTCATCAACCTCCTAGCGTTATTCCCGGTACAGTTGCATCCTGAAGGATACCTATGGGGTCCGCTACCTAATCCCAAGAATTGGCGTGGGTTTTTGGATGAGGTTTTTAGGGTTCTGTACCCAAAGGGTAAAAACAGGACCCTATTTTACTAAGCCTCCGCTGTTCATCTGTCTGTCTGTCTGTCTGTCTGTCTGTCTGTCTGTAAAACTTTTAAAAAGTTGCTCGTTGTGTTCATCAGACGCTGATTCGAGTCTCATAATTTATGGGAAAACTAAAATCCGACTCGCACTTGACCAAAATTCTACTTGATATTATTTAACGTTCGAATTACTGATAAATAAAACATATATTATTAAAATTAAATTAAGAAAAAAGTTATATAATAAAGTGTCTAATGTTGTATAGATACGGAACCCTTCGTGCGCGAGTCCGACTCGCACTTGGCCGGTTTTTTTACGGAAGCGACTCCAATCTAACCTTTCAACCCAAGGGGAAACTAGACCTCATTGTGACTAGCCTTGTCAAGTGAGTGGGCAACTTGACTGTTTGAAGCTCTCAAGCCGCCCGGAGGCCTGGTGGAGGACTGGTATCATAGACAGCAACCGGGATCAACGGCTTCACGTGCCTTCCAAGGCACAAGAGCGCTCAGTTAGTAACCACTCAAAGCGGTCACCCATCCAATGACTGACTCTGCCCGACATTGCTTAACCTCGCATACCGCACTGGTACGGGGGTACGCGGGCGCGACGGGGCCACAAACGCTTCCGCTAATAAAAAATACATACTATCACACAAAATAATTTTGTAGTACTGTACTGTGATCCTCTAATAATTAGTAGTAATAATTAATTTGAAAAAATGATACCTCGCCAAGTTTTTTACGCCGGTTCTCGTGGCAGATGTTTCTCTTTTCAAACCGGTGGTAGTTTATTGACATTCATAGTTGCATATATTATGCCTAAATTGAATAATACGTATAAATAGCTTTCAGTTTTATTTTTTTCAATTGAAAAAAGTTAGGATAATTACACTTGTTACGCGACTAACAGTGAATCACATTGAATTTTTTGGGTGGAACGGCAGATTAAAGAATAAATATTTACTACTAAGAAGCTATTTTACTGTAATGTAATAATATACATTAAGATTGACTTACATACATATTTCCATCAAGACATTAGGATATTTCAAATTTCAAGACACATCGTCTTAGTAGTCATAGATAATTGTGCTGTGCACTCATTATACGGCCCAACGGGGTATCAGGCAGAAAATAGTGTTGTGCACTCACACCAGAATTGCAATCCATTAAAAACGACGAAAATATCCTTCCAGTTCACCAATTCATTAAAGTGGTAGCAAACCGGCAGGCTAAATTAGTTGGTCGCTAATATAATGACCCGATTCATACATTTGTAACAAAATATACCGACAAACTTAGCGTAGCGTCGCTACAACTCCGGTTACTTGGCCAACAACAGTTTGCGGACAAGGTTTTTTTTTCAACTATAATATTAGATATTAACATTTCTACAGAGCCTAAATAATCAGTGAGTTAGTACTTATTGTATTAAAAACCCCGGTTCACCTATACCACGGTATGTCCTAAAACTACGACCAAGACCACCGGGGAATGGGCAGCAGCATTCCTAGAGTGCGGTGGAGATACTGCGATCGCCAACCCGCCAAGCGTGGCGATTATGGCATTTACCCCCTATGAAATTGGGGGAGGCCTATGTCCAGCAGTGGACGTCCTAGGGCTGATATGGTGGTATTAAAAACTGACTTTTTAAAAGTTGAAAAACCCCCGACATTTTAATTTCAAAGTTCAATATCTCAAAAACGGCTGAACCGATTTTGATAAACATGTCTAAGAATCATTGCCGAAAAACCTGATTTCAACTTTAAAAAAAACGCATTCAGTCAGTTCACTCGTTGAGCTACGATGCCACAGATAAAAACATACATACACTTCTTTGCGTTCCGCGTCGGGGGTTAAAATAGAGAAAAATATTCTTTCTGTTTAACAACTTATTCAAGTGAACGCAGATCGGCACAATGCTGGTCGTTAACCAACATATGAGCCTCATATGCCTAAAATTAATGTATATATTTTAGTTATTATAATGACCCTATGCTGAAACAGCCATTTACTGTAATTCTTTATATGTCCCTGCGTAATAGGTTCCTAAATAAGTTATCGGCTATCAGTGTTGTACCTTCCACAAAAGCCTTGCTTTTAATAATTCATAAAAATTACGTCTGTCCCGACTAACGCTCGTCCGACTTGTATTTAGTGTTACGTCCCAAAACTGGTCCAACGGAACATTTATTTATTAATGGATTCCAGTTAATAACATAACATGGCACTTTCCTGGGACTTTCAATAGAAAAAATAATCTTAAGTGTACGCATACCTGCTTACCTAGCTGCTGCCTGTTGATAACCCATATGCATACATATGTTATCAAACATGTTTGATAAAGCAGAGTGCTCCGCATGTACATGTAACTTTGAATTAGATTAAACTCTGTTAAAACGCCAAGCTAAAACGGAAAAATATAAGCCTATTTCATAAATGTATAGCGATGATGTCATTACTTTAATTCTGCGAAAAAGTGGTCGACAGGGTTCCGTTTTATGTATGTACTCCAAAAATAGCCCTAACACATTTCTTTCGTAATAGTAACACTTTCTGGGTGTTCCTGCAACTACCCAAAAGTATTAGGACATAGCTCAGATTAGACATTACATGGCCATTAAATGCAAAAAGTGCAGTATTTTTAGATGACAGTTGAGTGAGCCGTCGCAAAGCAAAGACATATCCGTTCATTTTATTGATCAACATAATTATCTGTATGCTCCTTCCAATGTATGTGGCTGTCAAGAACAAGTCCCTAAAATCGTATAGACGATACACGTTCAATTACATGACCGTCATAAGATAAAGTTGGTTTTTTTTACTTGCCCTGTGGGGCGTAGAACTACATGTACTTATATTATGTCTTTAAAAGGTTTACTTCTACGTTGTTGTTTTCTAGCCATTGATTGACATTGGCAAACAATTGGCTTATGGTATTTTGATAGCTTTGGATATACCTACCTACCTTACCTTTGTACCTTTACAACTATTGAGCAGTTGTTTGCAAAAAAGGTAACCTTGTTTTCAGTGATGACGGTATTTCGTTAATATATAGGTACATACGAGAAATAGCAACGGACACTGCCTAGGGGGACACCGCAAGCCGTATTTCTGTAAGCGGGTTGACAAATTCCTGGATCAAACAATGGTTAAAGAAAACCCACATTAATTAAAAAAAGCCATCCATCGATAACCCACACGATGGGTTTTGCAAGAACAAAAATTCGTTTACACTTCGTGTGTAGGGGAAGTACCATAAAATTAGTTTTTTTTTTCAAAACTTAATTCAAACGTTTTGTCGGCGTGATTTATATGTATACCAATATTACCTATGCTAAATTATAGCTTTCTAGTAGTAACGGTTGCTGAACGGACAGACGGTCATGACGAAACTATACGGGGTACTTGTTTACCACGGAACTCTAAAAAACTGCGAGCAGTCTAAACTTGCGAGCTTTTCAAGCTGGCATCCAAAAAGATATGTGTATTTACTCAATAGAGCAAAGCGGTACTTCACCCCGGGACAGAAGCTACTAGTATATAAATCACAAGTCCGTCCCCACATGGAATCATATTGTTGTCACCTCTGGGCGGGAGCGCCTGGATACCAGCTTGGGCCTTTCGATTCGCTTCAGAGACGTGCTGTGCGAATTATAGACGATCCCCAACTCACAAGCAATATAGAACCGTTAAGACTAAGGAGAAACTTTGCGTCCTTGTGCGTGTTTTATAGCTTGTATAATAGATTGTGCTCCGAAGAACTGTTCGACATGATGCCCACGGCCGCTTTCTACCATCGTACCGCTCGGCGTCGGCAGGGCATTCATCCTCACACCTTAGAACCTAAATGGTCGCGTACGGTACGGTTTGAGAGGAATTTCCTCCCTCGGACGCTTCGGTTGTGCAATTAGCTCCCTGTCGAGGTTTTACCTTGGGACTACAGAATGGGGTTCTTTAAGAAAGGAGTGCATACATTTCTAAAGGGTCGGCAACGAGCATGTGACCCCTGTAGTTGCAGGCGTCAACATGCTGCGGTGACCGCTTACCATGACGCGGCCCGTACGCTTGTTTGCTACCGACGTGGTATAAAAAACATGTGCAGAGTCGCGAATAGGATAAAACGCGATAGTGTATAAATAATGACTGTGAAGAATAACGAATGTTATCATTCGCAGTTGTGTGGAATTCACATTGTGCATAATCGCGAATAGTTAGAAACAATAATGGCATAAACCTCGAATAATCCAAATACGATATAGGTCTGTGATATTACGGTTGGTTTTGTTCTGCGGGCAATATGAAAAATCATAGCAAAAGTTTCCAGGTGTTCTCTCATTGGCAACTGTTCCAATCTGTGTAAATCTCTTGACAAAAGGCTTAATAAGAATAATAAATCGCTTTGTTTTTGGTTGCGCTAGGGAGGCGTTCCCGCGGTTGCGATAAATTTGAAAAGTTAGCGCTAATAGAGTGCTGCGGCGCTACTGCCGAAAACGATCGTATATCTTCGTCTCGGTTGGTCAAATATGCAAGTGCGATAGAGATAGAGATATACGAACATTACGAAATTGATGCAACGTAATTCACCCGCAAATCTTAACTTTGGCGCCTTTCCGAGTTTCGTTTTTGCTACTAATCGAACGGCAAATAATCACTTTGCTGCCAATGACGTGCCAAAATAAATCCGGGAATATAAATTACGTAAGAGAAAGGATGATAATGAACATTTTATTTTACTGACTTATAACTTCACCTCAGTTTTAAAGTTATTATCTTCTTTTTTAATTGAATTGAGACTATTGAGAGAAGAACGAATGAATTAAGTAAGTACAATTTGTGCATGATTTGAATAAACGGTAGAGACTGTCTAACTACATTATTATTACATATATTGTCTACTTTTTAACCGACTTCAAGATTTCAAAAGAGGAGGTTATCAATTTGGTTGTATGTTTTTTTTTTTTTTGTTTTTTTTTTTAATGTTTCTTACTCCATAACTCCGTCATTTCTTAACCGATTTGAAAAATTCTTTTTTTGATTGTATGTATATATATCCAAGTTGGTCCCGTTTTTGTCAAAAGGCAGTTCTGATGATGGGATCCATGAGGAATTGAAGGAACTCCTCAAAACTTTAAGGCAAACATATAGTGATTTTTGTGTTTTTATCAACAAGTCAAGCATTTGCATCTAAAAATGTGACATTGGATGAAGTGGAACTGCTGATGATGATCAGAACAGAACTCTTCAACGACGAAAAGTTCACGTTTGGCGATTTGTCCTTCTAGCTGTGTTTGTTAAGCAAGTTCTATTTTTACGATTGATTTTTGTCATGCTCGAGTTCTGATGATGGGATCCATTAGGAATCGAGGAAACTCCTCAAATGTGAAAGGCACACAAATAGTGATTTTAGTATTTTCATGAACTAATCAAGCATTTTCATTCATAAAAGTCACATTTGATGAAGTGGAACTGCTGATGATGATCAGAACGGAACTCTTCAACGACGCGTAGTTCACGTTTGGCGATTTGTTCTCTTCGTTTTAACATACTTATAGCCATTTTTGTATTTTATTGTATGGAATCTAAGAGTGCACCATCTAAGATTAATAATCTTTCACCGGACTCCCCCATTGAAGTCGGTTTTTTTTTCTTAAAAATTATTTAGGTGTACAATTCATCTTTTGTAATCATAATTATTATTGTTGTCAATTTATTTAATTGTGTTTTGACTTGTAAAAGTGCCCTCGTGGCCTATTTGCTAAATAAATCTTTGATTTTGATATGTAAGCGAAATTTTGAATACAAGAATAAATTTTGAATACTGTCACACTTGCATATTCAAACGATAGAGAGGGAAATACTTGGTTTTCGCGGTAGGCCATCTGGTACTTAATAACGGTAAGTTGAACAAAATGTCAGCACGTCAGCTCGAATAATTGCTTTTCCGCAAATGTGTCAACGGATTTAACGTTGTACCTCAGTTGAAATATTTTAGAATAATTTTTAAGAAAAAGAAACCGACTTCAATGGGGGAGGCCGGAGAAAGATTTCATACAATAAAATAAAAATGGCTATAAGTATGTTTATAATGGTAGAAGACTAAGTACCCTCAATTCCTCATGGTATCATGGAAAAACCTTGCTTGCTTGGCAAACAAAACGAAGAGAACAAATCGCCAAACTTGAACTATGCGTCGTTGAAGAGTTCCGTTCTGATCATCATCAGCAGTTCCACTTCATCAAAAGTCACTTATATGAATAAAAATGCTTGATTAGTTCATGAAAATAATAAAATTACTATTTAAGGAGTAAGACTAAGATTTGAGGAGTTCCCTCAATTTCTCATGGATGCCATCATCAGAACTGCGTTTTGACAAAAACGGGACCAACTTGGATATATATATTTACAATCAAAAAAATAATTTTCCAAATCGGTTAAGAAATGACGGAGTTATGGAGTAACAAGCATAAAAAAAAACATACAACCGAATTGATAACCTCCTCTTTTGAAATCTTGAAGTCGGTTAAAAAGTGATCCTAACCATGCGATGTCATCATCCTCGCAGCGTTTTTTTTATTGTTTCCTGGAGCACGGAGTCCGTTTGAGTAGGTAACTATTTATTAGTTATAAGATTTGGCGTTCGCACTAGTTTTACGGAAGCGAATTCTACTACTACTGCCCTTCTGACTGGTTTCTGATGATTTTTGAATCCACCCAGAGATGAAACTCAAGCAAGCAAGCGTTTCTAATATCAGTTTTGTGGCTCGGATTCTTTTACCCGAACATGTATAAACGGCTTTGAAAACAAATATTTATTTCTGAAACAAAGAAAAGGCAAAAATAATTTTGCATTACTAAATAAATACCTAATATATATCTATTAGTATTTATGGGTCAAGTAAGTAGTATTAATTTACTTATAGCATGATTTTCACGCTAGATCCGTTTTCCGCCATCCATCTCCGATTCTAAATGGATATCAAAATATAGGACAGTTGTCCTTTTGTTGTGTAATTAAGCGTTAAATTATGCAAGCAACAAATTACATACAACTCGCATAACCCGAGCCAAGACGGTAAACACATCCATCTTACAGTCAATTTATTCGAATTGTCTGTGGTTCGTTCCATTGCCAAGTTTTACTCCCCAAAAGCTAGTTACAGATTTTTTTGAGGTTGGTAACTTCACTACACAGAAATATAGATCCGTTAAAATTAAAAACGCATTCAATTCGTCTCAATCAATTAGCTGAACAACATGGCAAATGAAAGTCGCTGGGATAAAACATTAAGATTTTCGCAAGTTAATCGTAAATTACAAACCTATAAATTAAGTAAATAAATACCCAGTAACATGGTCAAACTATAATTTAAAAGAATCCTTTTCCATCACATATATGGGTTTATTTCGGGTTTGTTTAGTTCTCGATTAAAAGAATATATACTATACCGTCTTGTTAATGTCGAAGATAAAATTTTAAGGGGTGTATACATTACAAGCGCTTCTTGCTTGAATTGAAACCATAAAACTTCATTTTCTATTAAAATATGTGGTGAATGAAGTACTTACGGAGTTTTTTTATTTGAATTTCTATAGGTTATGAAAATAATAAATCTTATTATTACTAGATACAGAAAATTTAAGTAGTAATAATTATGTAGTTCATAGCGACAGATTTTTTTTATTTGTAAATATAAATCCAACTATTTGATGTTGCGTCTATTGCATAATTTTCCCGCCATTTAAACAACATTTTTGTATTAAACATTCGGGGACAAATAAATAAATATTTTATATTAGAAGGAATTATCATAAGAATAAATCAAAAAAGCATATCGACTTAGAATTTTACGAACTTTCAAATGTCACACTGAATTGCTTTACCCATTATTATTCTCAAAACTGCCCTCTTAAATAGTGTAAACACATTTTTCACTTCAATATGGAAATAGGACATCAATTGCCATATCTATTTCAAATGTCAGCTTCCTATGCCTTCCTTCCTAGCGATCTGCGAAAATCCTGTCTGTGAAAGACCATAAGTGTTGCGGTGGAGAAATTTAGATGCGAAACACTAAAAATTGCAACTTGATAAAATTCTATGTTACCTAACATGCGTAACTAAATATTTAAATCCCGTTTAACTTTTAATTCTTTTAAAGTAATACAATACAAAATAATTATTGAGTTTAAGATTGTTCAACTCTAAAATAATAAATAAATAATAATATTTATTGGGGGACAATCTTACACAAATCGACCTAGTCCCAAACTAAACAAAGCTTGTACTATGGGTACTAGACGACGATATACATACTTAAATAGGTAAATACATACTTAAATACATAGAGAACATCCAGGACCCAAGAACAAATCCGTGCTAAATGCACAAATAATGCCCTGGCCGGGATTTGAACCCGGGACCTCCAGCTTCGGAGGCAGTGTCACTACCAACTAAGCTAAACAGGCCGACATAAACATATATACTTATCGATTGAAAGTGGCATTGTGACCATTACGAGTCATGCTTCGCTTTGTCCGTCAAGTTCAAATTATCCACGAATTGTTTTTTCCCCGCCTCCGCAATAATGTACTATTATGCCTCCCGTGTAGTAGAAATAATACCCCGCGGCGCGGAACAATAAATTAATATGATTTATGTTTTAGTTACATTAAAAGTAACTTTTATTCTCAATATTAAGTTTAAAATTGGTAATTATTAGTCTCTTAACTCACACATAGGCGAGATGCTGCGTGACCTACCGTGCGCGCTTGTTAAACGCATTGGCTTTTCATACATGCTGACAGACGCCGTTTCATACATCGCGTGCGGCACATGGCAAAATTACGCATGTGCGTCAACACGACTTTGCATTTTTATTTTATTCAATTCTAATCCCATGTAAGGCTCGCCTTATACAGGCCGAATTCCACGACCGAATTCAGTCGGCTGATTCCGTCCGCTGCTACTCCATGTATAGCCCAGCCACGGAAGGGTTGAATTCTGCCGCCAAATCCATCAGCCTGTTTGTAGCATTTTGTTAGAATTAGAATTATATGAACTTTTAAATGTCACACTGAACTGTTTTACCCCTTATTATTCCCAAAAGTTCCCTTTTAAACACATTTTTCGCTTCAAGATAAAAATAGGCTATTAATTTCCATACCTATTCCAAATTTCAGCTTCCTGAGCCATCCTTCCTAGCGATCTGCGAAAAAACTTTTGACCAATTTTGATGCGGAAAACTAAAAATTGAAACTTTAACAAAATAAATTTCTATGTAACCTAAAATGCGTAACTAAATATTTAAATCCCGAATGCTTCCCGGAGCTTCGGATGGAATCAACCAGGCTGAAGTCGGTCGCGGATTAAATTTGTATGCCCGCTCTTATTATCGGTGCGTCGTGCCCACACCCTTGCGAGGGAGAGCGCAGAACCAATACGATCTATATGTTTAAACACGTCAAAAACGCTTGCCAAAACTGAGAGCTGTCTACAAATGATGATCTGTCCATAACGGCTCCAGCGCACATTTAGTATGTAAATTCGCATCCGTTATGCAAGCTTCATTAGTTCCAATGCTAATACATATTTATGCATTGAAATGGAACTCTGATTCCACTATGAACTCCAATTTGATGGAATAAGCTTCTGCTAAAGCATAGCTAAATGCCTGAGAACGACAGCGTACACATAAAATACATCAGTAGCGCGTTTAAAATTGAAGCCTTAATTAGCATCACTTCTGGAAGTTTATGTACTTACCTGTACCTACATTGTACAGTCAAGAAAATCATTGCCTAAGAGTTAAAAATGTTCTTGTTTACGCTTCCTTTGCTGTACAGCTACGTCAGGAAATTATCGATTAAGGTTGGCCCCAAAAGCTGGTAAAAATTATATAAGTTGGTTAGTTCCCTAGCTTGTAAGAAAATATATCAACCGAATCATATTCATGTCATGGAAATTAGATATACAATTCGTGATTTATTAGCATATAAATATCGATATCGAAGCATTCAAATTCAGAGCAGATATTACTGTGCTGTTGGCGCAGATTCGTAAAAGAAGTCGAGGTTTCAATACATGTATTAAAGAATTGTAAATAAATTACAGTAAAATTGCGTGCTACGCCGTTAGCGCTACTTGGGTCAGGAGTATCCTTATCAAATAGCCGGAAACTTCTACGGAAATACGTTTGCGACTAATACAGAAATGAAATCGGTCTAGTTAGTGACCCATACCTATGATCCTATGAGGAGGATAAGTATGTGTGCTGCATTTATTTACTGAAGACGTAGGAAAGTTTAAATGTAGGCAATTTAATCGTAGGTTTAAAAACCAGGAGTTATTTACGCGCGGTTCGTCGCATTCAAGTTGGCGGCGGCTGCGAATCACGAGACGACTCACACGTGCCCGCTCGCGCGGCGCCGCGGCGCCGGCCCTTGACTGACTGGCGACCCCGGGGCATGCGAGCGATGGGTTTCCAACGCAACGGGCTCCGCCCATTGCAAGCCCCCTGAACGTACGCAGTAAACGTTAATTTCAGGCTCGATTCTTAATGAGAACTGTGCTTCCAACTTTCCACAGCATACTTGAATCGATTCTTCATTTTTTGACCAACTCCCGTGACTTGCCTGCTGATCGTTGTACGTCAGACGCGAAGTTATTGTGCTGCATCGGCACGTCAGAAATGAGGCTTTACACTTCAGATTCTAATTTGTGTTTTCTATTTCCAATTGTACCTACGCGAGTATAAGGAAATATAAATAACTAAACTACACGGAAACTTGCTGCGGCAAAATAAGGCTCCTAGATTAACATCCGGGATCAGAATATTCATTTTCTATTTTATGTGTACTTGTCTCATGTATAATTCAAGAATGTAATTAGCCCTGCAATTTTGGAGCGTTCGTGGCCCAGCGGACCGTTGGATGGGTGACCGCTTTGAGTGGTTACTAACCGAGCGCTCCCGTGCTTTGGAAGGCACGTTAAGCCGTTGAACCCGGTTGCTGTCTATAATAGCAGTCGTTAAGCCAAGTTAGAGGCCTCCGGGCGGCTTGAGAACTTCTAACAGTCAAGTTGCCCACTCACTTGACAAGCCAAATCCCAATAAGGTCTAGTTTCCCCCTCGGGTTGGAAGGTCAGATGGCAGTCACTTCCGTTAAAATTAGTGCCTACGCCAACTCTTGGGATTAGGTAGCTGACCCCAGGCATCCTTCAACATGCAACTGTACTGGGAATAACGCTAGGAGGATGTTGAATTAGCTCTGCAATCTGAAAATCTGTTGGACGCTAACGATGTGCCATTGCTACTCCTTTTCTCAGTACTATTTCCAAAGGCAAGATTGCCCTGAACTTCTTCTCCGGCAAGGTATTCGTTAAAAAAGTAACCGATTACAACTCCAGCAGTGTTTACTACTTACATCTACATCTCGCACACTCAAAAATGTCAGCTATGTAACTTTTTCCTAGGCTCAATAATTTAAATAGATAAATATTATTAGCCAGTAGGTATCAAAGTTAGCAGGAGAATTTCCTTATGGCCGGCAATTTTTAGGGTTCCGTTCCGTAGCTAAAATGGCAAAAAGGAACCATGGCCCAACTAAGGAACCAAAAAGGAATCATGTCCGTTTGTCTGTCTGTCCGTATGCCACAAACATTTTAATCAAATAATATAGGCTGAATTTTTTAAATAAATAGGCTTAATATTTAATTAGGTACTACTCTCTTCATCGCATCCTCATAACTGAGGGTCGTGACTACACGAGGCCGTCACATTTCCTCCAGGCCGCTCGATTTTCAGCCATCCGGATGGACGTCTGCAAGGTCCCCTTACAACACAAATAACTATCGCAAGTACCTAGTCAAACGTAAGTGATACTTAGTTATATTCTGACGTCGAAATCTCGCGAATAGTGTGAGGTTTTTTTTATCAAAATACAAGATTCATTAATTAGAAGACAGTCTTACATTACAGGACTCGCGAAATTGCAAGTGTCAAATAGATTTAAAGTTATTGGGTGTTTAAAAGTGGTCAGATATGGTTCGTGTGATATAAGGTAACCCACGGCTGGTGCCTCGCCTCTTTTGCTACGCAAACTTGGCTGACACGCTGCCGTGTGTCTAGATAGAAGGTGGTTCTATGTGAAATTACATATTTCTGTGGGTAGTTGGATTAGACCCGAGTATGTCCTAAAACTACCACCAAGACCACCAGGGGAATAGGCAGCATCATCCCTGGAGTGCGGTGGAGCTACTGTGATCGCCAACTCGCAGGCCAAGCGTGGTGATTATGGCATTTGCCCTGAGCAAGATCAGAGGTGTGAAGATCCGGCTACCACCACCGACGGCTCCTGCGTACTTACAGTGATTATAAAGGTTTTTATTGAATACCTAAAAAACTCAAAAACTCGCTGAATGTCGTCTCCATTATAATTTTATTTCAACCAACAAAAATTAACTTCCGGCCTAGATATGCCGGAACCCATTGTGCTTACAATGTTTCATGTTATTCCAGTATGGCGTTTTAAAATGAGAACCAAACTACGTTTGTATGGAAAATCGATTTCATTCAGTTCAGTTAGTTCACTCTTAAGTTTTCTCTATTACTGAGTCAAAAGATCGAAACGAATGTTACTACTTGCTATATAGTGACGACATGTCACTAGTTGACATACAATTATTCGAAGAGGCACGCGAAGAGGTTAGTTCATTTATCTATACTAATATTATAAAGCTGAAGAGTTTGTTTGTTTGTTTGAACGCGCTAATCTCAGAAACTACTGGTTCGAATTTAAAAATTATTTTTGTGTTGGATAGTCCGTTTATCGAGGAAGGCTTTAGGCTATATAACATCATGCTGCGACCAAAGAAACTTACGAATTCGCGGGCAACAGCTAGTATAATATTATAAAGCTGAAGAGTTTGTTTGTTTGAAAGCGCTAATCTCAGGAACTAATAGTTCGAATTGAAAAATTATTTTTGTGTTGGATAGTCCATTTATTTAGGAAGGCTTTAGTCTATATAACATCACGCTGCAACCAATAGGAGTGAAAACGCGAACGAAGTCGCGGGCAACAGCTAGTCTACCATAAATGAACTAACCGGTGACGTCACATAGCCACTGGATGACGTTTTAGCGCGAAAATTTTAATTAAACTAAAAACATCGGGATTTCATAACAAATACGCAACCATGCACGCACGCATACCACAGTCTTAATTTTTTTGCGCTATTTAGTGTTAGTGACAGAAATTAAATTGAAAATTTTGAGTGAAGGGCAGCTATTTAATACATACAAGCTGCCAATAAAAAATTAACCACTTCAAAATTCATAGACGCAGTGCTTATTAAATACTTTCAACGAAAAACGTTTTAGTCCTGATAGGTCCAACAGGTTTTATGTTACTTATCGCTAATAACTGCCTCAACCGAACATAATTTTGTTCCCTATGAAGATACGACCTTTTTTGAATTTAGCGTACTCTAGTCCGACACGCACTTGACCACCTTTTTCAGTGTTGCAAGCATCACTTAGCCCGAAACCCGAGGCTTTGTAGGTAATTTGCATTGCGGTATCATAGTGGAATGTCAAGATAATTATCGCTATCCATCATCACGTCTATTTCGGCACATTTGTCGTGGACGGCGCGTGATGAATGGCGCCGGACGCTATTGTTTTAATTATTTATGAGTACAAAATAATCATGGATCACTTAATGTAAATTCTGTGCCACAAATAAAATGAGGTAGACGCGTGTAGATTAGTTGTTTAGAAAACCGTCGCAACCTGACAATTTCTCATCAGGACGTAAAATAGCTATTTTGCGGGGATAACCGCTCCCCAAAATACATACTAACTTTTTTTTACTAACCATATAATCTGTCAATGAAATGACTGACAGCAGTATTACTCAATAATCAATAATTTAAAATAGCATTCCATAATGTTAGTTTACAGGATATTAAGTAAACTTAAGTTGTAGTGGTTAAATAACATTAAAACTTTACTGTGGACCCTGTTGGGCACCGCAAATTCGTGAAGAGCAGACGACTTACATTTATTATTAATGTTCAATTTCTAAAAATTTTCTATTTATGTTTTTATGTATGAATTTTTTACTTCTAATTATCTATTTATGTATGAATTTCACTTTTGTTTTTAAGAACTTATTCTGTATTTTTATTATAAGTATTATAAAGAGTATGGAATTTAAGTATTTTAATGTTTTTATTGTAGTTTTTCTTCCAAGTATTCTCTTAGTGTATAATAACTTTTATAAATAAGGAATTATTTTAGCAATTTTACGAATGTGTAGTATTGTTTCTCGGATTTTATTTTATCTGGCAGTTTGTTATATATTTCTATGGACATGGTTCAGAATGCATTTTAAGTTTAGATGTGGGTAACAAGAGTCTTTCTCTATAGCGGTGCAGATGTGCTTAAGTCTTCGCGTTTCTTATAGTTTTCGGAATAATTACGAACGAATTTACAAATTTCTAATATATATAATTTGTAATATATATAATACGTTAGTATTATCTGTTCCTAAAAATGGTGTCTGCAACTGTCTGTGTTGTCAATATTTACTAATATGCGAATTATTTTTTTCTGTAAAGTAAATAAAGATGGTAGGTACTTCTGTGGTATTTCCCCAAAGGATTATACCGTAGCTGAACCATGCATTAGCATAAGCGTAATAAGTGGCGAGCGCAGTATTTAAGTCAGTACATTTCTTTATTTCGCGGAGTGCATAAGTAAATGAAGATATTTTTGTTTTTTTATGTTTTTAACATGTGTTTTCCAGTCGAAATTTGTATCTATAATCAAACCGAGTAAGGAAAATTCGTTGACAACCTCTAACTTTTAATTTTTATAGCAAAAGTCTATTGTCAAAGATGTTTTTTTTGATATGGGTGGAATACAATTATTTCAGTTTTAGTAAAGTTTATTTCTAGGTTTTGATCACTAAGCCAGTTGTTTGTTTTATCAAGTATCGATTCTAGTCTGTTATTTAAGTTTATATTGCTTTCACATGTTGTTAGTATGGAGATATCGTCTGCGATATTAAACAATAACTATTTCACTTCTAATCATCCTCTAAAAATTCGTCTTTATGAAATAAGGAATATTTATTTGCTCCGATACAGTTCACAAGGTCTTACACTTAAATTTGGGTACATTGTATCAGCACGCGAGCATGCAAATAATTAGTGTAATACGATTTAAGGACATTATCAAAAATAATTAATAATTCAAAATAAATAATTCATGTCACACAATTCAAATTAAAAATTAATATAATAGTATTGAGTAATTGATCATAAATTAATTCATCTTTCCTTTTCAGTTGTGTTGTGCTCCAGGTAAGCTTTCACGCTATAAAAACAATGCTCAAGGAACCAAATTTAATTAAGGCTGCGTTTGAAAGCGTTACCTACCTATGAGCACTTTCAAATCTTCCGGGAGCCGGTTGAAAATATGATGTGCATAGGCGACATGATGTCGCTTTTTATTAGATTTTGGAGCATAAAGCAAAACCCGCCCTCGGTGCGCCGGCGTGCGTACAGGCGCGCCCGGGCTCCCCGGCCCCGCCAGCAGAGGTTGACGAGCACACAAGTATAAATTATATACATAACTTTAAGTTTAAGCTTACTTTAAGTTTAAGCAATCGAAGTGAAAGGCAGAGTGTATAACTCGTGTATGATAGGTACCTATTTTATCCCTTTCTTTGTCTCGGATAGCATGGCTTGTTTTATGCACTTGTTGTACAATCTACTATTATATACCATGCAAGTCTACACCATAGATTTCAGGCACGCGTCAATGCCCGTATTCTGCCACCGTTTCGATTTGATGATGATGATGATGATTTTGGCGTCGGAGAAAAAATATTATATGCAACTTTACATAATAAGGTCATAAAATTCAAAGTCTTTAATAACAAAAGTCACTTCGCTCGCTTCTTCGTGACTCTTGAATTTTAAGAAACCTTATTATTACCCTGTTGCACAAAATACTATAATTAACCTGCTGCTTCTTGAAACTGTTAAACCCTTAAGTGTGTACAATGACCCAAGACCAATCCAATTGGGTCGGTTCAACTTCGAGAAAGAGGTCACCCGTAGAATTCAACTCGGATGGGCAGCCATCGGGAAGCTATATGGCGTATTTTCGTCCAAATTGCCGCAAGTGTCTTAAAACGAAGGTTTTTAACCAGTACTGAAACGTGATCGCTAACGATGAGCCTGATAAGAAAACTCAAGGTCACTCAGAGGGCTATAGATCTGGTTATGCTTAGAGTTCCTCAACAGAAGTTACGTTCAGATATGAGGAGATCCGTAGGAGAACCAGGGTCATCGACATAAAGGACTCAAGTGGGAGTGGGCGGGGCAAATTAGATTGCTCGTAGAACCGATGACCGTTGGAGCAGAACGGTTCTTGACTGGCGATCACGCACCGGAAGGTGCAGCGGGGGACGGCCCAAGATCGCGGGAAGCCATTGGATGAGGGTGGTGCAAAACCTTCACCTTCCTTTGTCCTTTGTCCAGCAGTGCACGTTTTTTGGCTGATAATATGATGGTGATGATGATTTAAACAGTGGTGACTCCACTTTTTGGGTGACAGTACATTGAAGTGGATAGAACAAGACAATTAACACACAATGTAACGTAGTGTATCTCGAGTTCCCGCGGTCAAGTGTGCCGTCCCGCCTAACAAGCCGCTCTCAACCCCAGCTCTCTCAACCTCGCTTCTCAAGGGTTTTGTTTAGCCTCAATTAGGTGAATGCATGGCCCGAGTGCACTGTGTTGTTATACTTGGAAACAAATGAAATGCGAAAACAGAGCTCGAATGCGAGCGGATTACTTGGAGTTGGAACGTCAAATTGGGATAGGGACTGTGGATTTTGTTAAGCGTACCTCGTATGTTCATAAGTTTTGAGACGACTAAATATTGGAATTGGAATGATTTTTAATTATTGAAGTATTTTATTATACTTACCTACAATTATTTTGTTAATTTTACTTGACAACAGTTTGTTTAATTAACAAATACAGATATTTTATTACTGTATTCCAATACATTATGATATATGCCATTTATTGCGTCGGCTACACCTAAATACTGGACACTGCGAGATATGCAACTTTTCATCAGGGATGCTCATGGTTCTCTTCCAGAGTCTCCTATTTGTAAGTCAATCACATTTAGGTTTGATTAGAGGCGCCATCTATATTTGAGCAGGCGAAACTTTTAAACCATCTTCTGTTATATTAATAAGAAAATAAATTATTTAATATATTTATTTATTGTAATAACATTGTTTGTCGTGGTACGTTGCTTTAGATCGAACTGGCGAACTGCTGTCAGTGCGGGTATTAATGACTTCGAACGCGCCCGTCTCGTAGATCTTGACGCCAAACGCCAGTTCCGTAAAGCTCGGCCTAGGCCCTCCTACCTTTAATTCTAGAGGACAGCTTCACTGTGCTTCTTGCGGCCGCACTTTCAAAACCAAATTTGTTTTTGCAAATCACGTTCGTGCCCATGCTCGTAAAATCTCCAGACCTTAGTTACTGGTTTTGTCAGGATGTCGCCGTCGACGGACACGTCTGGGAGGACATCATCATCATCACGTTGCTAATAATAAAATCCGATGACATTTTATAAACCCCGTTATAGGAGTTTGCTGCGTAAGGTCGGTTATACAGCAACTTCAAAAAAAGGAGGATCCCATTTCGATTACTTTTTTAATCATTATTTTTAACGTTTGTCACCACATAACTTGGTCATTTATGAACCTATTAGTAAAAAAAAAACTATTAGTAAGTGTGACTACTAAGACTCAAAATAAATGAAAACAAGAATTGTGATAATATTAACCGTGTAAAGGGACCCTTATGACCACTACTAAAAATACCGTTTATCAATAAATATTAATACATAATTTCCCTCTGAAGTTTAAAATTTTCCAAACGGATGATATGGAGACAAAATTATTGTGTTACTTATAGAAAATCAAAATCTCCTCATATTCATTTAAATAACAACACGTATCAATTTCACTAACACACTTATATTTTAGTGCGACTTCTATAAAATAGATGGCACTGTTTTCAATAAAAAGTCTGTCTCTTTGATTAGTTTTAGGTTGTCACATAGCATGATACACTACTTGACACTGACGTGAAGTGAACACATGGCAAAGAAATGTGAACGCTCCAAGGTTTTTTCAAAAAATAAGTGGCAATGGTAATACTGCCTTACAGCCATCGTAATGACGTCATAATTTACTTACAACCTTTTGGAATTCGCTACTTTTAAATTAGATATTTTAGAAAGTAAATGAGGATTTTAGGAGCAATAAAAAAACACGTTAACCTTAAAATTTTATTTTCTATCGATCTAGATCATAAAATGGCTACCTTGAAAATATGAAATGTTGTCAATTGAGTCCGCTTAGAGATTCGTCGATGATTGGTTGTATAAAAATCCATTAAGTAGATCATTTGTCGGTAAGTGTAAAAAAAAATAATGAGCTCTTTATGTAATTTATTATAACATGGTAGCAGAGCGTGGTTACGATCCACGGACCTATTTTATAATAGTAGCGCCACATGCAATGTGGGGTTCTGTAGCTGCATGGTCAATTTTCGCCTATTTTCTTAAAAACTTTAAAACTATTTATCCTAAAAGTAAAAAGAAACTCAGACAACGAGATACAGTTAACAAAACTGTTCTATGAATTACCAAAAAGTGCCCTTCCTCCTCTTAAAATTCATTTATTTACGTTACACATCCGTCATTGGGTCACCAACTTGCATTGTGTATAGATACGAAATTTCAACTCAATTGGTTCAATACCACAATACATGTAATATTATCAAATGTAATATTATTTAGATAAGATTAAGTTAAATTGCTATACCCTAACAGGGTCCATGCTGTACATACCAACTCTATATTTATAAGTATAGATATAAGAACATCTTATAATACCATGGTTGCTATGAATAAATAAAAAAAAATACCTTTGTAGCAAATTGGCTGTGACAGACGGATGGACAGACAGACACACGACACGAGTAATCGTATAAGGGTTCCGTAGGAACTCTTATAGTCTCGCCATGTCCGTCTGTCCGTCCGACCGGTTAAGCTATTCGTTTGCGTGATATTAATATTTAAAGTGTCAATTTTTGTTGGAGTCAAGTGTCCCCTCTACCAGCTAAACGGTTGCTACTAGGTACTATGTGAAAAAATCGTGGTAAGTAGTAGCATATATAACGAATTTAAAAGGGAAACTTAAGGAATGTTCTTGGAAAAGCAAATTTTTCGTAAAATTTTCATTGTTTTGTTAGACATGTTGGTTATGACAAATATAGAGTAAATATAAGTTTTCGACATTTCAAACCCGCATAAGGTCTCGGGTGGACAGCTACGGAACCCTACATTGCGCGGGGCCCGACACGCACTTGGCCGTTTTTTTCCTTTTGAGGTACGTAACCCACAAATATACTGAGGAGCCAAAATTTGATCTGACATTTTACCTAACGGATTTGTATAAAGACCGGCCGGAGTGTGTTAGTTGATACTTTTGAAGCTGACGCTATCTATCATAGTTCAAATACAGATATTTCCCTTGTTCCCCATAGATAATCAAGTTTGATAACTGGTTTTCTACAAAGATATAGTACATTACTACAGAGGCCGGGACGAAAGGGGTTGCCGGCCGAAGACATATAGACCAACCCCATATGTATTTCCCGCCGAGGTATGTGCTTTTCTCAAACATGCAATGAAATAAACAAAAAAAAAGTGTTATTTTTAATACGCATAGTGGCAGAATGTATGTATGTATTACTTTATTGTACATAAAACACTACAAAATGATAAACGTAATTATCTCTTCAAGGGATCTCTTCCAGCTAACCTTTGAGCAAATGAGTTCATTAAAGACAAATGGAGGATGACGATAAACAACCTAAGAATTATGCACCGAACCAAATTTAAAACAAAACAAATTATTTTTGAATACACATAATTTATAATTGTATACAGAAAATACGATTAAATATCCTGTTATTACTTACAGCTCCAGATATAAATGTCTGTGTGAGAGAAAATAAATAATGTTTATATACTACGATAAATAGGTCAATATACGCGTGTTTAAAAAAAAGGGATAAAAACATCAAAATAGTCAGGAGTCGGACAGCCATTTGCCATATTGTCAGCAGCCATAATGTCATGATGCCTGTGCCACAAATTTATGTGGAATGGAAATTAAAAAAGAGGACTTTGCCGGCCGAGGCCTGCAAGATTTGTATGAAATTCCATTAACGACCCCTTGTCCTAGCCGCACCTGAAACGTCATACTTCGCAGTATTAAAAGGAACATAACATCAATATTTCATAGCATGTTTAAGAAAAATATTTTTCCCTAGCTTTATAACTTTGTTATCAATTGGGAAATCATTTTCCTCGTAAATAACCGCGATTTATTCTATTTTCTACGAGGAAGAATTTTCTTCATAGCTAACGCAGTTATCAAATGGGATTTTTTCCCTCGTAGAAAACCGTTATTTTATTACGTGAATTTTTTTTACGTGATTCTATTTTTTATTCGTTGCTACGAGTAACTCAGTTATCAAACGATGCGGTCACTGTCCGGCGATGTCAGCTACTTTCACAAAGATTAATGTCGGAAAATTAAATTTTAACTAATAACCTAAAGGTATTTTCTAAAAAAGCATTAGGTTTGAAATTGTTTTTGTATAACCATTAGGTTTTTTTATTGAAATTGGGCGTTTTATAATCAAGAGAAGATCCAACAAGAAATTTTATAGGCAACCCGTTCAGTGTCTATCCTTCATTTCTAGTGTCTATGACAACAGTAGCAAAAAGGAAAAACCGACCAAGTGCGTGTGGGACCACACACAAAGAAGGGTTCCGTACCGACACCTCCTAATCTACTTTTTAAACCACTATACAATACATTTAATCAAAAAAGGTCGTATCTTCATAGGAAACTAACGGCACTTACTCCCTTTTGTTTGTCAAGACAGTTTTTCAGCAATAACTCAAAAACCGTTAAACCTATCTTGTTCAAACCAAAAATCGTTGAAAGGATTTCTTAATGTACTACATTAATATGTTTTTTTCTCTGAATTTTAAACTTCAGTGTTTGGAAATTAGAGGCGACGAGACGATTTTGAGATAAAAAAGTTTTTTAGAAACCTCTATGTCAGTTTTCAAGACCTATCCATAGATGCGCATTGAAAAAAAACAATTTTGACCCCCCTGTTACATGTATCGAGTGCCCCCCCAGTTTAATATTTTTTACGTAATTTCACATCATATTTCTATAGCGGTTCATAACATACACCTTCACACCTAATTTCATAATTGCAGAGGTCATAGTTTCCGAGTAAATCGGCTGTGACATACGGACGGACGGACGGACGGACGGACGGACAGACATGACGAATCTATAAGGTTCCGTTCCGTTTTCGCCATTTTGGCTACGGAACCCTAAAAAAGTGTTTACTCGATCAGACTCTATCTATTTCTACTTAGTTGCTAGGATGAATAAGTACACACACGTCTCAGGAGCAATTAAAAAAGGGCCAGTTTCTTTGGAAATTTGATATGAAGCGCCATTCTATTTGCTCTTGACCTTTTTTACAAATTGATTGGTTCAGGTTTCTACGCTACTCAATGGCCGCATAAAACAAAAATATAGTTTCTTAACAAGAGTTTTAACCATTCCGTCAATCGATGAAGTCAAAATATTTATCGTAAAATGTTCCGGAGGTATGAATTTTAGTTTGTCAATGATAATTTGTTGCTTCTAATACAATGTAGCAAAATTGTGTTTTATTTATTCTCCTACTTAAACCGGTTTATTGTCTTCTGTAAGTTGTGACCTGTATTTTTATGACGTACTAGCTGACCCGACAGACTTCGTCCTGTCAAAAAGATTTGTAATGTGGCAGTTTTTGTGCCTACGTATTTTAAAAAATTCTCCTGAACAGAACCGTCACCCTGGTGATAGGGCGTTGTGAATAAAAAATAATTATATAAAACATATATAAGGATTTAAAAGTAAGTAATCGCTTTATTGTTAATCATGTGAATCATAATTATTATTATTATCATTGTAGTGCTTTGTGGTATACGATGTTTTTTGTTTGATTACCTGGCGCATAGATAAACAAATCTGATGGTTTTCCAACACGGGAACAGGCAACATACAATTGACCATGTGAGAAACATGGGTTTTCTAGATTAATACCACAAACACTTAATGATTGCCCCTGGGACTTGTTTATAGTCATAGCAAAAGCAAGCCGCACTGAAAACTGTAGTCGTTTACATTGCTTAGACAACAGTGAGTGCTTGTAATTTAATATGAACTTTATACCATAGCAATAAAGCTCAAATTGACTACGTTTTAGTTACAAATCATTTGTATGGGAAAAAGAAAAGGGCTATTTTTAGGGTCTTTCCAGCAATAATTCTAATTTTTCTCGCCGTAAAAACCATCCTTGAACTTCAACGAACATTTTGGTACAGGCGTTGTTGAGTTATGCGCTTACCAACACATTTTGCGATTCATTTTTATATTATAGATAAATGGTTTTTTTAGATTAATTAAAAAAATGCTTTGATCTATATGGAATTAGTAAGGTGAATCCCATCAAAACATTCAAATGAAATTAATAACCTACATGACACGTCGAGAGATAGAAACATCCATCGACGTAGTGTCACAATTTTGTGTGCAATCACAATACATGACTAGCATGAGACTGCGTCGTAAGAAGGGACGTCTTTCGACTTAGTGTCGTATTTAGGTATGGAAATGCATGATCGGATTTGTCGGCCTGTTTAGCCTAGTTGGTAGTGCCATTGCCTCCGAAGCTAGAGGTCCCGGGTTCGATTCCCGGTAAGGGCATTTGTTTCTGTGGTGAGCAGAGACATTTGTTCCTGAGACTTCGATGTTTTCTATGTATTTAAGTATATATCTATTAAATATATCGTCGTCTAGTACCCATAACACAAGCCTTGTTGAGCTTACTGTGGGACTAGTTCGATTTGTGTAAAAGAAAATGTCCCTTAATATTTATTTTTATTATTATTATTTTTTATTATGATCAGCACAGCACATTGCACATTGACATTTAAGCATGGTCAAATATGGTCAAATACGTCGATAAAATTCCAGGTCTGCCGAAAAAAATACTCACGTAAATGTCGATTAAACACTCAGTAGGTAATAGCCTGTATTACTGTATGAAATAAATAAAATGCACATTTTAATGTAACATATTTATTTAATTTGCAGTTTCTTTAATTCCTCCGCTATTTCAATATTTTTTAAATAATATTTACTATTTTATCCTTATGAAAGACACTTTTGACTACTTATGTAAATCGACAACCCTGAACTACGAACACCAACTCCCCTCTCTACCATCCCGATACACCCCGTTCGTAACACCAACTCTTTCGTGATTTGACACCACCCATTCATGACCCAACTCACCCCTCAGTACATCCCTGCTCTCACCATAAAAATCCTCAAATGCGGTTGAATCGTTATCTATGTTAAAACCATTATAAATAAAGAAAATATAACTTGTGTTTTTCTGTTTCCAATAAGCCATGTAAGTATATAAACGATATCCGAAAGGTGGATGAACACTTACTTTGGCAAACATCACATAAAAACAAAGTTAAATTCAACTAAAATTTCGCTGTTGTCGAGCATCAACTTTGATAGTAAATTTGTGTTTCAAAATTGTACGTATGATTTGGCAGCTTAGTGTTGCGAAAAGAAGAAAAAATATGTCTAAAAATGTAATCAAATTACTTTGAGAGCAACCTGAGCCCAAAAATTAAAGAAGCTACTGAAAAAAGCAATTCTGGATTCGCAACCCAACTCCCCCCGCGAACCATACTCACCCCATTTTACGGTACTTGATGGTTCAATACATGATGTACGATACTGATACCGACAAATATAATTAATTCATTTTAACTCGAAAGTATATTACATTTTTATCATCCATTTTAATAATTAAAATCGTGCAGAATCCAGCTGCTCTTTGCTGCACGGCTGAAATTTAAGTCAAAACTAAAACAACCACTGCACAAAAGTAATGAACCTCTACTTTAGCTGTTCACTTAATTATGCATTCATGCCCAGCAACTTTTTGAAGGCTTTTCTGAAATCTAAATTAAAAATGGTGTAGATAATAGGATTTACTGTGGAATTAACGTAACCCAGCCATGTGATAAAGTTAATTAACTTGTTACTCGGGCAACAGAGTCGGCAAAAAGGTAAAATCACGTACATAAGGAAAAAAGGAAGCCAACAAATTACAAATACACCCATTATAATGCCCAGGGTCCGTGCCGCCCTCCGTTCCTTTGATAATGAAATCTTTTGTTTCTGCTCAATAAACTGGTGTACCACGTCTCCGCTGTTACTAACGCTTGCTAGCAAAGGTTTTTCTTGCTTCCTCTTTTTCAGCTTTGCGCTTTTGAAGGAACCAGTGCTCTTCTTTAGACTTTCGCAACTCACGGGCGACAATTTTGGCTGCAAACTGTTGATGTCAGCCTCAAGTTTTTGCCTGGAGAGTGGATCGTGAAGCAACAGAAGTGGCATGAAAAAGTTTTTTTTAATATCATTGAATGCTTTCCTCTGATTTTTATGAACACTTTCTCCGCTGTCAGAATCATTTTCCGATTCTTCTTTATTTTCTTGACTTTCTTGGTTCTCCACGTTTCTTATTGGACGCTTTTTATATATTCTTGTAGCCAATGTGCGTCTTCTAAACCTTTGTTTAGCAGCAATGTAAATCTGTATATACACCATTGTCATTATTACTAGTGGAATGAAAAAAGAACCCAGTGCCGAGTAAACTACATAACCGGGTTCTGACGTTAATTGACAGGGGGTATCAGGGCTAAATTCGTCTGGCCAGTCGTTCCACCCTAGCAGGGGTGGGGAACTTATAATTAAGGACAACATCCATACACCAGCAATTTGTGACAACACCCTCTTCAGTGTTCTTTTGTTCGCATAATTTATGGGGTCCGTGATCGCCCAGTATCTGTCCAGTGCTATGGCGCACAAGTTCAGTATGGACGAGGTGCAACTCATAATGTCACAAGTAAGCCACATCTTGCACAAGTGTTTGCCCCATAGCCAACGTCCAAGCGTTGAATACGCTACATTCAAGGGCATCACTAACACTGCGACACCCAAGTCGGCCACCGCTAGGGACACTATGAAAAAGTTTGGAACTATCCTTAACGGCTTGTGAGTAAATACGCCAAGTATAACTAAAATGTTTCCGAAGATGGTTCCCAGGATAATGCCAGACAATACAACAATTGTGGTGAGCGCTTCCCATTCAGCAACTGCAGTTTCAACTCCGAAACTAGTATTAAAGAGATTACTTTGTGTCGCATCGCAGAGGGTGTCTTCAAAGTAACTCGAATTGAAAAGAAATGTAAAATTATCTCCCGCCTGAGGTTCCACGGAAATATTATAAACGAAGTATTGAAGAGCAATCATTCCATTTATTCACTTTCAGTAATTCTCTTTAATTTTCTCAAGGCGCTCGTTAATAGCATTTTGAATATTCTCCATTAGAGAGCAGGATCTGAAACAAGCAGATGAACACAGTCTCAATAGAAATAAAAGTAAATAGAAATAGGACGTCCCTATAAAAAAATTCAAAGTGGTATTAAGAGTCCTTTACCTAGTTTGTATGTAATGTATGTATGTATGTAAATACTTTATTGTACACAAAACACAGGTAAAAATATAGACAAATTCAGTTATATCGGTGCAAAGGCGAACGTTGTTTATAGTTTTCTCGTAAAACAAATTAACGAAAAGCGTGACACATAAATGATTTTAACGTTCGTCCAATTTTAGAAAACACGTGCTAGGATAAATGAAGCATTTAACTATTAAACAGGTACTGTTTTGTATACACCTAAAGATAATTCATTACATAATCGTACTCTACGCAGACGTATTGTCGAATAAATTCCGTAAAATATTTATATTAGCTAGGCAGTTTATAAACTGGCTAGCTGGTTGAAATGTACGGTTAAATTGAAATAATAGTTCCATTGTGATGAACCATGACCCGGGTATGTCTTAAAACTACGACCAAGACCACCGGGGGATGGGCAGCAGCATCCCTGGAGTGCGGTGGAGACACTGCGATCGCCAACCCGCATGCCAAGCGTGGCGATTATGGCAATTACCCCATATGACAGATACAAACAGGCCACGGCCCGAGGTTCCGGCGACCCCCAGTGCCCTGGATTTGGTAGCGGCCAGGGTACTAGCGGGGTCAGGGGTGCGAAGAATCTCCGGCAAAGATCCGGCTACCACCACCGACGACTCCTGGCCCTGGCAACATATAACACACGAACACTGCGGACCGACGAAAAGGTAGCGGAACTGGAGAAAGGATTGAGCAAGTTGCGTTGGGATATCGTAGGGTTATCTGAAGTCCGAAGAGAGGGGGAGGACAACTTGCTCTATTTCCGGGAGGGCGACCAACAGTCCCAGGGAGGTGTCGGGTTTATCGTCCACAAATCCCTCGTGAACAACGTGGTGAAGATTGAGAGTGTGTCGGCCAGGGTGGCGTACCTTATACTCAGAGTATCCAAGAGGTACTCGTTGACGGTCATACAGGTGTACGCGCCGACCTCGGCACACTCCGACGACGAGGTGGAGGCTATGTATGAGGATATATCAAAAGTCATGCATAGTTCCAAAACCTACTTCACCGTTGTTATGGGGGATTTCAACGCGAAACTGGGCAAGAGAGATGGTGAAGAACTGAAAGTGGGGCAATTTGGAGTTGGAAGTCGGAACCACCGGGGCCAACTACTGGCTGGTTTCTTGGAGAAGGAGGGACTCTACATGATGAACTCCTTCTTCAAGAAACGCGAGCACAGGAAGTGGACCTGGATGAGTCCCGACGGTGCAACAAAAAACGAGATTGACTTCATCATGTCGACGAAGAGGCATATATTCAATGATGTCTCTGTGATCAGTACGGTTAAAACCGGAAGTGATCATCGTCTGGTAAGGGGCACATTGAATATATGCGTCAAGCTAGAACGCTCTCGACTGATGAAGTCCACGCTCCGTCCAGCAGCAGTCCAAATCCAAAACCCCGAGAGCTTTCAGCTGGAACTCCAAAACCGTTTCGATTGTCTAGGCGGCGATGTGGACGAATTCAACGACGGGTTTGTGGAAGCTGTCCATAGCATTGGGTCTAAGTTCTTTAAGGCCCAACGAACTCAAACTATGTCAGTCCGACTCCAGGACCAGAGCTCGAAGCCTATCCCATTGGAGCGGGGAGTCAGGCAAGGAGATGTTATTTCTCCTAAACTGTTCTCCGCTGCACTGGAGGATGTTTTTCAAGACTCTGGACTGGAGAAGGCTAGACATCAACATAAATGGCGAGTACCTCACTCACCTTCGGTTTGCTGACGATATAGTAGTCTTGGCTGAGACCATGGAAGATTTAAGTACAATCCTCAATGACCTCAGTAAAGCTTCCGAGCGAGTTGGTCTAAGGATGAACATGGACAAGACGAAGATCATGTCAAATGTCCATGTCGCACCAACTCCCTTAACAATCGGACACTTTACGCTCGAAGTTTTAGACGATTACATATACCTAGGACAGACTGTCCAGTTAGGTAGGTCCAACTTCGAGAAAGAGGTTAATCGTCGAATCCGACTCGGCTAGGCAGCGTTCGGGAAGCTACGGCACATCTTTTCGTCCAATATTCCGCAGTGTCTCAAGACGAAAGTCTTTGACCAGTGTGTGTTGCCAGTGATGACATATGGTACTGAAACGTGGTCGCTTACTATGGGCCTCATAAGAAGGCTCAAAGTCACCCAAAGAGCAATGGAGAGAGCTATGTTAGGAGTTTCTCTGCGTGATCGCATCAGGAATGAGGCCATCCGCAGCAGAACCAAAGTGACCGATATAGCCCTCCGAATTGCTAAACTTAAGTGGCAGTGTGCGGGGCACATAGCACGTAGAACCGATGGCCGTTGGGGCGGAAAGGTTCTCGAGTGGCGACCACGTACCGGAAGGCGTAGCGTGGGCAGGCCCCCCACACGGTGGACCGATGACCTGGTGAAGGTCGCGGGTGTCCGCTGGATGCGGGTGGCGCAGGACCGGTCATTGTGGAAGTCTTTGGGGGAGGCCTATGTCCAGCAGTGGACGTCTTTCGGCTGACATGATGATGATGATGATGATGATGATGATGATGATGATGATGAACCATGACCCCATGTGTGGATTCACAGTTCTATTCGGAATAAAACATGACAACAGACAGAACATTAGATTTGGCTTTTGTGGGTTTGTAACACAAAATAGGTTCACTCATACTGTCATACTAGTACATCGGTGACATAGTATTTGTTTTTGCACTAGTACGTTTAACATAGACGCGACCTTGCTAACTAGGCCGGGCCTTTTTTTTTTACCCGGTTCATTGCTTACGCATCGATTTCTCTGTTTTGCAGTTCAAAATAGTTTGCACTCTCACTTCGCCAAGTGACGTGTCAGAATGAGAGCGTGATATAAATTTCAAACTAATTCCAATTTAATACTAAAGTCCAATAGAGCCCCTGTTAATGAAATTGTGCATTAATATAACAACAATATGTAGAAGCAAGTGGATAACGATCCAATTATACACCAACATATAAAAGCTCTCACCTCGTGTGGAAGCACGGCAGACACCGGTAGTAAAATAAATCAATTCGTTTCCATACCTAAACCTACTTATTTAGCACCATAACTTATTGCCAGCGGTTATTACTAAAAGTTCCTGTTCTGAAGCAGATTTCGTTCTGTTCTGGCTTATTGCTGAAGTACCTATAAAAATTATAGACAATAGGTAACACAATGTTTTTTAGCCTATTGATCGTGCGCGACCCTCTGTAACTCACTGGATACATAACTACTTATACATAATAGGTTAACAAGTATTTGCGGGCAATCTTACACAAATCGACCTAAACCCCAACCAAGCAAAGCTTGTACGATATGCATCATCATATCAGCTGAAAGACGTCTGCTGGACAAAGGCCTCCACCTGCATCCAACGGCTTCTCGCGATCTTGACCACATCGTCAGTCCTCCTTGTTGGGGGCCTTCCCATGCTGCGTCTTCCGGTGCGTGGTCGCTACTCAAGAACCTTTCTGCCCCAGCGGCATTCGGTTCTACAAGTAATGTCCCCGCCTTCTGCCACTTGAGTCTTGCAATTCGTTGAGTTATGTCGACGACCATGGTTCTCCTACGAATCTCCTCATTTCTGATTCGATCAAGTAGGGAAACTCCGAGCATAGCTCGCTCTATAGCCTTTTGATAGAACTTGAACTTACTTAATGGCAACACACACTGGTACCTTCGTCTTAAGACACTGCGGTAATTTGGGCGAAAATATACCACGTACTCCCGCTTTCCGAACGCTACCCATCTGAGTTGAATTCGACGAGTGACCTCTTTCTCGAAGTTGGACATACCTAACTGGATTGATTGTCCCGGTATACATAATCGTTTACAACTTCGAGCGTTGAGTCTTCAACTTTCGGCGAGAGGATGCAATATGGGATTCGACACGATTTTTGTTTTCTCCATGTTCATGAGCATTTTTTGAAGTCAATTAAAAATATCTTCCTTCCAGCAGCAACTCGCAGAGGCTCATATTGAAATAACCG
The DNA here is from genome assembly GCA_905163555.1 of Notocelia uddmanniana. Classification (NCBI taxonomy): domain Eukaryota; kingdom Metazoa; phylum Arthropoda; class Insecta; order Lepidoptera; family Tortricidae; genus Notocelia; species Notocelia uddmanniana. The sequence goes on from LR991065.1 coordinate 13,910,234, forward strand.
CTTTAAACAAACACAAGGAAACTGACTGGCTACTAACCATGTCACTGCAGTTTTTTAAGAATCTGAAAATCACCCACACCTACGCGTACTATGAATAGGAACATAAATTGTCTTTTATTACAGGATGAAAATCATGTTTTTCGTACTGGGTAGAGAAAAGTTAATAACGCTCTATACCTGCAACAGTCACTTGTTGACAATGTTGATATCTGGGGGCACGGTAGTGCGGGCCAAGACGAGCCAAGCGAAGCGCAAGGGCACTACCAACCTTTTCTCGAAGTGTTTCGTCGTTTTTTTGAACCCTCATAAAGTTGGTTTTCGATGTACCAGATAGTTCATATTCTCAGGATATGATATCCATAATAAACTAATTAAACATACAAAGTCTCAATTAAATAGCTCTAATAATTTAGATTTTATGGGTATCTAAAATACATCGATTTCGTCACTGATACATTCTCTGACACACTGATGATCATCAAAATGTTTGGCTACTTCCTGAAGTGCTAGAAAGCTGAAATTTGGTATGTATTCTAAGTTTAGTATACAACCAACAAAAAAATTCATAAACATAACTTTCGCCCCCCATTCCCTAAAATGGGGGGTGGAAGTTTATATGAGACTTTCACCAATTTTATGAATTAGAACATGAAAGTTTACACGGGACTGTAGACCGTAACTAAAAAACCTATTAATAAGTACTTACAAGAACCTCCGCCTTACAAAAAGAACTGAAATCCCATTTTTCATTTCATGTAAAATATTGCCAAGACGACCACGTAAGGTTTGCCCTATGAAAAAGATATCAGATCTCATGTAGAGCCAAGCTTCTGAATCTACACGGCCTGACTCTACCGAACCTAACTTGAACAAATTCTACATATCAGTAAATATGTATGGCTTGGCTGTTTCGTTACCTACTTCAGATCAGAAACTAAATATTCGCATCACCTCCACGACGGTAGCGAATCTTTTAGCCAGAAATATTTAATTTATATGGCGTTAATTAAACAGGGTTCCATTTTATAAATGTAATCAATTTGTGCACTTCATCTATAAGATGTTATCTCGATTGTGGTAACTTTATGATTTCGTACCGTATACATCAGTTTTCTAAGAAAAATCTAACCAAATGGCAATTTCCAGCTATTTATCTAAATAAAACTGTTGTAGCCAGTAGGAACATCGAATCATCGAATTTTCCTAATTTAATTTAAATCAAGGTACCTACTGTTTTTGCTATGTGGTGTCAAGCTAGAATAGCACTTCCTGTAGGTGTCTTAAGAGTCGACTATAGCAAAAAACCTATAAAACTGAACTCGATTGCATGATGATTGCACTTCTCTGCTCTCTCCATGTTCAATGCAAATTTTTTTTGTTTCTGTTTCTTGTATAGACTCTTCTCGTGCACATAACAAATTAGCAAGCGACTCGTATCTATAGAAGCATGTGATATTAAAATTAATTTTTAAGGTTAGGTATGCTACGCCCTTACAGGGTTACCATGTATGAACATATATATACTTTCCTAACAGCTCTGTAACCATGGTTTATGCATCAAATAAATAAATAAATAAATAGATTTGTGAGGTTAGCTGCCTAAAATTTGATAGGATGCCTTAATTTACATGGTTGGGTTATCTTGGGCTGTTAACTTCACGCCGATTTTCTAATACATGTGGCAGGCATCATTAGACCAACTTCGTAAGTAATAACAATAACATTGCGAGTGTAGGTTCATACGCATAAAATTGTGTGAAGCCCTCATAGTGTCAAAACTAAACTGTACTGCTGAGGTACTGATAAGGGTATCCTAGGGGTTGTAGCTGTAATTAAATACTTTACGACTTTATAACACACTATTCTATTCCTTACTGTGTTGAAATACAATTACAATAATATACAGTTAAATAGCACATGATTCCTCATCTGGAGTCGATCGGAGTCGAGTCCAGATGAGGAATCATATGGAAATCAACTGTTTCCTCAGAAATGCTGTGTGACAGGCATTCTAGACTACTTTAAAAATATGTAGAATTGTATACATTATGGTTCTAGTACAACATGGCCAGGGTCATAAGTATCAACCTCTACACTAAGCCGAACAATTTGTTCCCAGCCAGGTTCGCAGATATTTCCCACAGGTTGTACAGTCAGCATCAAAAGTAGCTACGCATTTAAAAAGTTCAAAAGTCTACACTCAGAAACATTCATATGGGTAGCTACAATTGATGCTGACTGCACCTATGCTGACACTGTTTTTGGCCGGTGCTTATTGATGCGGACAAGGAACATAATACAAGGAATACAAAACGCTTATGCACGATTTTGTTTCCCTGTCCAACGTCGAGCCCATATTACACGTTTCTTAAACCAATATGATATGATGAATATGAATGCTCGGAGCACTCTACACGTTGAGTCATTATTATTTTAGTGGAAGGTGTACGAAAAAAAAAACCGCAAATCGATGTGCAGTTTTTTAGCCGCCAAAGCACACGTATACTAGAGGCCAAAACAAAATTTTTGCGCCGCAGTTCTAAAAAAAATCCCTTAGGAGGGGAGTGCTAAGTCATTATTTATATTGTATAAGAAAAAAAAACAGAAACCTATCGTTTGTGGTATTGAATGAAAGGGCTTTTTGAGGCGATTCTAAAAATAGACCACATCATTACATTACAGCCATTTTTTTTTAATTAATACAATAATAATTTCAAACCATATCTACCGTGTTAGGGGTCCTCCAGATAGGATATGGCTGTTTTTAGGGTTCCATACTCAAAGGGTAAAAACGGGACCCTATTACTAAGACTTCGCTGTCCGTCCGTCCGTCCGTCCGTCTGTCACCAGGCTGTATCTCAAGAACCGTAATAGCCAGAAAGTTTAAATTTTCACAGATTGTGTATTTCTGTTGCCGCTATAACAACAAATAAAATTATATGCCGCTATAACAACAAATATAATTAAATTATATCATGAAAAATCTTCTATTCATAAATAATAAATTTTAATGTAATAATGGAACGTTATATTATTTTATTGTTTATCTTATTTATTCTACAATGTTATTATTACTGTTCAGTTTTTTATTGTTTTTATCCTACACAATAATTAATTACGACAAATGTTTTAATAAATATTAGATGTTAAGTTAGATGTAACAATTATTGTGTGCCCTAACAGGGTGTCATGAATCGACTAACCCTACTGTAACATCTTACTATGTAATTATTATGTTCATGACTGTGCAATAAATGAAATGAAATGAAATGAAATGAAATACTAAAAACAAAATAGTAATAATAATTAAGGGGGGCTCCCATACAAAAAACGTGATATTTTAGCCCTTTTTCATGGCTACCACTCGTCGAGCTAGATCTCAAGAACCGTTGGAGACAGTTGAAATTTGCACAGATTATGTATTTTTACATACAACATTTGTTGGCGTTTTTTTTCTGGTACGGAACCCTCCGTGCGCGAGTCCGACTCGCACTTGGCTGGTTTTTTTTTTTACAATATACCACAAATGTTACGTGATATCCTCATTATCTAACCCCAAAAAAGCAATTTTGAAAATAATATTATCACTGTTTTGAACTGCGAGTGAAAACTAAAATTTAAGAACTGCGGGTCAAAATTTTTGTTTTGACCTCTAGTATGCGTGTGCCTAATGGCAAAACTGTACATCGATTTGCGGTTTTTCTTCGAAATTCGGCTCCTATGTCTATATAAACAATATATAAACAACCGTCATATCTATTCGAAAAAATAAAGTTCTCTCAAAGCATCTTGACTTCTATTATCCTTTTCACCGTAAAGCTGCCTTTCGTGGCAGCTTTCGTTTTGCTGTCACAAAGTGTGGAAATGAACCAATAAGAAATTCTATTAATACTTAAGAGTCATTTAAAATAAATGTACCTAGTTGTTTAGTATTTGTACTATTCATTGTTTTTGAATATGCAAAATAAAGCTATTTTCTTTCTTTCTTATAGGTATTCGTTCTTCATTGTATGTATAAATAATTGGCCAATTATCAAATTTAACACCCTACAAACATACACATTGTACCTATATGTATACACAAGTACATCACCTCGATTCTGTTCCTAAATGAAAAATAAATTAGACTTTATAGATTTAAATGAAATAGCTAAAAACGACCAAATGATCGATGTTTGTATACGTTAACTTACCGATGCACATCGTACTTTGCTGACAAAAAAAAAGTTCATCACAACTTAGGATTAGGATATACGCTTCAAACAAAACCGGCTCAGCGGGAAGACTCACTCTTTCCGAGCGATTAACATGAACTGCGGAAACAATCCGCTAAGACCTAGCCCGAGCAACCCTTCATCTATATTTAGCCAAGCCTAGAATGTAGCGACGAAAGAGAGAGGTACCTAGTATAACTCCCAGGGAGATGCTTTTCATAACAGTGTATTTCACGTAATATTGAAGTGCATACTTCTTTGTTGTCAGCTTGTATGAGTGCCCTACACTCAACGTTTTCAATTTTAGTTTCGTTACTAACGCTAGATGGCGCTACAATAAAAGTGATGGTATCGGAGATTAAGAAGAAGAAGAAGAAGAAAATAGTTTATTAACGCAAAAAATCGAACTAGACAAGCTAAACTAAATACAGACACAGAATAAAATCACAAAAATAAAATAAAGTATTCAGAGCTTAATTAAGATAATTGCGCCAAAGGGTCTTCACTCAGCTTGGTGCCACGAAGCGAATCACAGGACACGCTTTGTGACGCTGATTTTCAGTGAAGCCATTATGTGGGTTAGATGGCACTGACATATAATATAAAATAATGATTTACAAAGGAAAAAAAAATAACAAACATTATACAACAGGAATCAGAATATTGCAATATTAGGCTTATTCTCAAATACACATAAAGATGATAATATAACGAAAAAGAAGAAACACAGGGTTCGAAAACCATTCATTATACAAATATGTATGTGTGTGCGTGCGTGCGTGCGCGCGCGCGTGTGTGTGTGTGTGTGTGTGTGTGTGTGTGTGTGTGTGTGTGTGTGTGTGTGTGTGTGTGTGTGTGTGTGGCAGTACGTGTGCAAGGTTGCCTATTCAAGTACATTTCTGTTTGGTTATTAGAAATTTTCTAAGGGACATTTTAAAAGAAGCAACTGTATTAATTGATTATCAACCAAATAAATCATAATTATTCATCATTTTCAGCCTGTAATCGCCCACTGCTGAGCATAGTCCTCTCTTTTACTCTATTTTATTTTACTAATCATGTTATGCATAAAGATTCGCTAGATGCTCCGTGGAAGTAAAAATAACCTTATACATGTTCGCTGCGGCATCGGGTCACATAGATCCGATTGTGTTAATCGCCGCGGTGCGGAGCAAAAATTTCTGTACTTCACGTTACTGCGGGACAGGTAACTTTGGCATTCGTACGAATAAGAGAGAGAGAGTTAGCATTTTGAAACTGCCTCTTTAAATATATACCGCCTACGCAATAAAAACGTATCGGATCTTGTCGACCCGATTCCGACCAGAGGTTGGTTTTTTTTGCATCTAGTGCGTTTATCGGTTCTAAAGGACCCGATGCCCGATGACCCGGTAGCCGCACTAGATAACATGCTAGTTGATGTAGTGCATTCCATGTGTCGATACAATAGGGAAGATGCAATATTTTCGTTTTTGTTTCCCTTTAAAAGAATTTCACGTAGAATAGATCACGAAAGTATAAAAAAAATAAAATACTATTATTAAATTTATAGTCAAAAATTCCTGTTACAAACTGACAATTTAAACTGTTGCGACAGTTTTGTGGGACCCAGTTAATCATTAAGATTCTAATATCTGTTTATTAAATAAATAAATAATTAACAATAAAAATGTAGACACTAAAAAAATATTTTAGGTATAAGTAAGTAGTTATATTTTTATTTTAAAATTGGTCATAGCTTTATTTGTACATAATTTATATACGTTTATTATTGTAACTGTATATTTTTAGTATAAAATAAAAACATCGCATAATACAGGTACACAAATAAAATAAAAAAATACTCTATTCGTAATCGATGTTTTCATTTCACCCACAACACTAAAACAATATCGATAATTTAATCAATCTGTGCGGATAACCGGCCGTGAAGATGCGATGGTTGATTATTTTATTTATAAACAAACTATTCAGTGAATCTACCTGCGATTTGAAGTTTAACTTGGTTCATAATGTCGTAATCTATTGGCCTAATAAAGTATTCATAAATTGTCATAATTACAAATATAATTACAATTAAACATGTGTCAGTCCAACAGATCTTCACGACTCGTTAACGCACCAGAAAAAAGTTATGCTAAAATATTTGAATTTGAATAAAGAAAGAAATACTGTTGAAACTCACTTCATCATTTGTTATGTTTAACTTTGGGTTTATTTTACCAAGTTGGTGCTCAATCCCGAGATTGGAATGGGTATCGGCTGTCTTATTGTCGGACTTGATTGTCTCGTTTACAGAAGCCTTAAAAGATTTCCATACTTTTGACGATATCCACGCTTAGTCAGACTCAAGTGTCGTTCTAACTTGGATTCGTTCGTGTCCCTCGAAGTGGAAAACCTTCGTGGCTAATAGGGTTGCGCATATACAGGAAAATATTCCCCCTGAAAATTGGCGCCACGTTTCTGGTTCATGTAACCCAGTGGAATGCGGTTCCCTTGACTTGTTACCTGCTGACTTAATCGGGAATACGCTATGGTGGGCGGGGCCTGCTTGGCTGTGTAATCCTCAAGAGTCCTGGGCGTGTCGGAGTTCTTTTCAGATCAAGCTGCTTCTGATGAACAGAATTATAGTCTCTTCACAGCCTCCAATGAATCCTTTGTCAATAATATTTTAAATCGATTCTCGTCGCTGCAACGCATATTGCGCATTCCTGCCTATTGTTTTCGGTACATCCGCAACTTGCAAAACCCCTTGTCGAAAAATATAGATCCTAATTTGTCGTCTGAAGTAATAATTAAGGTTCTCCATTTTCTTGTGAAGCATGTGCAAGAGCTCGTCTTCGCATCCGAAATTCGTTGTTTATCGAAAGAGAAGTCTCCCCGCTCCTTGTCAAAGCCCATGCGGAAATTGTCGCCCTTTTTGGATGAGCTTGGGATATTGAGGGTGGGCGGTCGCCTCTCTAAAGGAAATTTGTCGCTTGATGTTAAACATCCAATTTTGTTGCCTCGTGATCATAGGTTAACGGCGCTGATCATTGAGGATTATCATAATCGGTTTATGCATCCCGGTTTGCAAACTTGGCATAATTTGCTAGCCCAAGAATTTTGGATTCTGTCGTCGAAGAAGGCTATACAATCAGTAACTTCATCTTGCACGAAGTGTTTTCGTGCCCGCCCAAAAACGGCTGCACCTCCTTTTATGGGTAATTTGCCACCGTTTCGCATAAACCAAATTAAGCCGTTTTCGTCTTCGGCGGTTGATTACGCTGGTCCGTTCGATATTTGTTTAGCTCGCGGTCGTGGCTTACGCACATTCAAGTCGTATATTTGTGTCTTCATTTGTACTGCCACTAAGGCAGTGCATTTCTAGCTTGTCTCCGAGCTTACGTCTGAAGCTTATTTAGCAGCCTTACGCCGTTTCATTTCACGTCGTGGTCGTTGCTCGCGACTGATCTCGGACCAAGGCAGGAACTTTGTGGGTGCATCCAACATATTGCACGACTTGATGGCTAAAGCTTCACGAGCCGAGCAGATTGATTTTGTTTTCAATCCGCCTGGTAGCCCGCACTTTTCTGGCCTAGCGGAAGCTGGCGTAAAATCAGTAAAAACTCATTTGTCGCGTGTAGTAGGTTCACAGCGACTTACCTACGAAGAATTTTACACAATCTTAACCCAAATAGAAGCCATGTTAAATTAAAGGCCTCTAATCCCCGTCAGTTTCTTACGATGGAACCGCTCACTATTTTACCGGAAAGTAACATAGTTGACGCAAAATTGGGCCCTCTTCAGAGGTGGAAATTGTTACAAAAAATTCATCAAGACTTCTGGCTCAAGTGGCACCTAGAATATTTGCATACCTTGCAGCAACGCCACAAATGGTTCGATGACCAGAAGAATATCATTGTCGGGACCCTTGTTCTCATTGTCAGTGAGCAATGTAGTCCCATGAAATGGAAAATTGGTCGGGTGGTACAACTTCATCCAGGAAGTGATGGGATTTGTCGAGTAGTTACAGTTCGCACGGAGTCTGGCGAACTCAAAAGACCTGTAGTAAAGCTGTGTCCTCTACCTCTACAAAGCTAAATAAAGATTATATGTTGTATCGTAAAAATAGCAATATTAACGTAGTGTTAAGTAAATTTAAGTATCGTTAAAAAAATGGGGAAAAACTATCCCAAGCCATCGTGAGTTTTATCTTGTCCCGTGTGAAAAAAACTCTGTTTAAAAAAAATACTTTGTATTTTGGTGGGCGGAATGTTAAGAAACGTAGTTTTTAAATATGTTCGCCTGGCAACATTATCGTTTCGCATTAAAAATAAAGTAATAAAAAGTTACTTCGTGACTTCGGTTTGAAAGTCGTATCGAAACTGTCGGCGCCGTATCGCGCAAATTGTCGAAATTGTCGTTTTAATTTAAATATCGTGTCGCTATCGCGAGAGTATACCTTGTCTCGTACAAATCACGCATAGTTGTCGAAAAGAAGGCTGATCCGTTGGAGGAAGTGCATATCTGCTGTGTTCCGGTAACATCGCTGGTGAAAGGTAACCTGAATCTGAGGTGAGTTCGGGCGATCCAAGGGTTTAGGGAGCCTGTCCCAGATCCTACTACCGAGATCTGCATCAACATCTGCAGACCAGCAAGGTGAGTGCTTCAAACAACTGATCTAAGCCTGTCTTTTGTACCGCGGTTTGTAACTCTCGTATGTGTTAATTATTCGAAAATAATATCGTCTACAGTCCACTTAACTTATCGCATTCATTTTTTGGTCCTTCGAGCCGGATTGAGTCGCTCTCATTGGGTACATTAATATTAATACTATCGCTTTCTTCAGCAACTTCACTCCTGATGAGGTCTTTTGATGATTTCATGCTTGCATTGGGATTGTCTATCACACAATCATCTAAGCCACTTTTTCCTACCGTATTACCCAAGTTCACACCATTCAGTAAGTTATTTATATTCTTACTTATAGTTTTTCGGTCTAACTTAAGGAAACTGGGTTCCGTTTTCAACCTTAGTCCGGTTAACATTTTATTCAAATTATCATTTGGTTTGACAACGTTTTCATGAACATTACTGGCAGCTAAACTACTATCACGATGATACTATCATGAATCATGCCAGCTGGCAGAGGTAAATTAAGTAAAAGTAAAAGTAGTTTATTCTTCATATTAGGCATATTACATGCACCTATGAACGTCAATAAACTACCACCGGTTCGGAAAAATATACCTCTGCCACGAGAAGAACCGGCGTAAGAAACTCGGCGAGGTGTCATTTTTTCAAAACAATATACATTGTATAGTTAAATATAAATTACAGTGTCAGCTACTACAAAATAACTGAAATAACAATGCTACAGTAGAAAACATATTTTCGCGATAGATTACCCGTGCAGGACGCTATCACTGCCAAACATCCCTATCCATGATGTAATCGTTTATCTTATAATATGCTTTTGAAATAAGTGTTTGTTTTACTACAGATTTGAATTTAGAATTGCTAAGTTCAGTAATGTGTATAGGAATTTTATTGTAGAATTTGATACAATTTCCCAAGAACGACTTTTTCGCCTTTACTAGTCTATAGAAGGTTACTTTCAGTATGTCCTCTAAACCTTTACGAAGAACCGGAGCTCGGTATGTGAGAGAAGCCCGAGGATTACCTAGAGAAGAATGTATACACCTAGTTTCTTGTACATGTGACGCTTCGGGCATATCATCGTCAGAGCTGTCCATGTCGCTGGGACTTACTATTATTGTGACTACATTCCTAGCTTCCTCTGGGATATCATCAGCGATGACGTCAACGGCGGCTCGTGCGGCGCCTCTTTCGAGAGCGTCTCGGTACTCCTCGTCGTTAGCCTCACGCAAAGTCTCCAGAACTGACGACGCGAGGCCAACTTCTGGGTGCAGAAGCGGCTTCGCTTCCTCTTTTGGATCCGGTCTCACCACATTCCCAAAAGCACGGACCGCGTTAGTAAACAAGATCGATGGGGCGCCCTCGGAGTCGGCGTCGCGAACGCGGCACGGGAAGTTGTCCACGCCGACCGCACTGCGGGACACAGGGTCCACAGGACTTGGTGGGGAATCGTCCACAGGGCTAGCAACGGCGCGAGGCCAGCCGGGAGGACACGGACAACACATTTGAGTCTGTGTTTCAGTCGCGTTGGTGTCATCTTGTGCTGATATCTTGCTGTGAAATAATTAGAATGTCACTATCGCTTTCTTGTTCTGACTCCTGTGTATCATCAATAATTTGGAAATCTTCTGTATTACTACTGTCTTTAACTGAAATTTCCTGTCTTTTAATTTCATATGTTCTTCTCCATTGATATCTGAAACATCAGTGTCGAACTCTTGCAAAAATATTGAATCACTAGCCTTTTTGTCATCTGTTTCAACTGATTCAGTACTTGAATTTAGAAGTGAATCTTCAAGCTCTTCCATGTTTACTCCTGCTGACTTATCAGCTTCAGGTTTTAGCCTTACACAATTATCATCGGATGGACTCGGCACAGTATCTAATATTTCAGTTGTTGCCACTTTTCTTTTTGGTATAGTTTGAAGATTGGCAGATTTGGCTTTATTCAGTTCATTCAAGCCTGTACCAGGGTTCTCGGTTGTAAACTTAGATGGTCTACCAAATAAAACAGACTGTGTTGGTAACTCGTTTTTTCTCGCCTTAGAATGATTTGTTTACAATCTTTCTCAAGCTCAGATGGTTGGACGGCGTCGAAAAGGACACCAAGGGTGACATTTTAGAGAAGGAAGGTCAATATGACATTCTCTAGAAATCCTATTGTCAAAACGAATGATTAAGTGCTCATTTCGCAATATCAAATGTACCGATTATAGACGACTGAATCTCGTCAAAAACATTACATGTACAATGACAAAAGTCTCGCTACGCAGTAAAAAGTCCCAACAGAGCGAGATCTTCATGTAAGTTTGATGACCGAAGGCCGGAAGCAGAGCGGCAAGGCTTGCGAGAAAAATCACACAGGGCGGGCTTCTTATGTAAGGCTTAGGGCCAAAGGCCCGAAGCAGAGAGGCGAGACACGCGAGGCCGAAGGCGGAGCCTCCCAACATAGTAGATTCATCATCTAAGGTTGATGACCGAAGAGCCGCAGAAGATCCAGTTGCCATATTAATGAGGGTAAATTATACTCCATTCGTTCGTTTTCACGTGATGCCTAGATATATAAACAGATAGACAAACAGACACAAATTCCTAAAACTGTTGAAATGATTTCTGTTATCGATTCTAAGTATCCCCAACTTTTTTTCGAATATTTTCCATGTACAGACTTTTGACCCTCTTCTAAGTGTACATCTAAGATGCTCCAACTATCTATGCTGACGATTGGGCTGCCCAGCTCAAGTGATCTCTTATATCAGACAGTTTTTATGGTGTGAAGAGTCAACAATTACGTAAAAAAATACGCACGACTAAATTAAATGGTACACCGACGATACAAAGTGTGCATTGAAACAGCTGTTTTTGTATTTAAGCATATGAATAAAAACAATGCCAAAGTATCGCAAATGCATTTTGATGTACACGCAAAGTAAAACTAATTGCGAAATGGTTATGCTCAAAAATAGCGTCGACAATCAGAAGGAATCGTCAACTAGTTAAGTTAAATTTGTGAATGCTTTAAGTTAAATTTCTTGACACGCCGTTATACTTCCAATTGGCTGAAACTTAAATCGTAGAATGGCGTATAAGGGTTTAAACCACCCCGTTTCATAGACCTTACTTGCATCCCCGATTTAATATCCCTTTAATGGAAGAGCGTGCAACTCGTAATATATCGTCGGCTAATAGTGTAAAGCTGCTACCGTCGTGGAAGATTACAGGAGAGGCAAAAAACATGATTAAAATTAAAATATTAAACCCCGAAAAACGGGGAAAATATCATTGGGTTATTATTTCCCCTTATTCCAAAATAAAAGAGAGGTAAAACGTTTTGGTTATCTATTTTACGATGACTTTTCTAACTTAACTGTATTTTGCAATCAAATAACTTTTTAAATTATGGATTGAGCAGTGTGCCGAGAAAAAGAAAGTAAATAGATCTTCATGTAAATCAAAAAGTATTTACTTAATGTACAAAGAAACTTCTTGAAAGAAACTAAATAAAATCTTCCGAAATAAATAAATATACATATTTATTGGGTGTTGAGCAAAAATATTCATCATCATCATTCAGCCGAAGGACATCGACTGCTGGACGTAGGCCTCCCCCACAGAGTGCCACAATGCCTGGTCCTGCGCCACCCGCACTCGGCGGACTACAGCGACTTTCACCAGTTCATCAGTCCATCTTGTGTGGGGCCTACCCACGCTGCGCCTTCCGGTAAGTGGTCGCCACTCGAGAGCTCTAACGGCCATCGGTTCTACGTGCAATGTGCCCCGCCCACTGCCACTTAAGTTTAGCGATTCGGAGGGCTATGTCAGATAATTGGGTTCTACTGCGAATTTCTGAGGCGATCACGCTGAGATACTTCCCGCATAGCCCTCTTCATTGCTTTTTTGGTGACTTCAAGCCAAAAAAACATCATCATATCAGCCAAAAGACGTCCACTGCTGGGCATAGGCCTCCCCTAAAGAGTGCCATAATGGCCGGTCCTGCCGCACCCGCATCCAGCGGACTCCCGCGACCTTTACCAGGTCATCAGTCCACCTTGTGGGGAGGCCCCCACGCTGCGCCTTCCAGTATGTGGTTGCTACTCGAGAACCTTTCCGTCCCAACGGCCATCGGGTCTACGAGCAATGTGCCCCGCCCACTACCACTTAAGTTTAGCGATTCGTAGGGCTACATCGGTTATTTTGGTTCTACTGCGGATAACCTCATTTCTGATGCGATGCACTGGAGGATGTTTTCAAGACTCTGGACTGGAGAAAGCTAGGCATCAACATAAACGACGAGTACATCAATCACCTTCGGTTTGGTGACGATATAGTATAGTCTTGGCTAAGGAGACCATGGAGGATTAAACTACAATGCTCAATGACCTCAGCAAAGTGTCCAAGCGAGTTGGTCTTAGGATGAACATGGACAAGACAAAGATCATGTCAAATGCCCATGTAGCACCAACTCCCGTAACTAAAAAATATAATAAAATAAAAATTTAAGGGGGCTCCCATACAACAAACGTGATTTTTTGCCGTTTTTATACATAATGGTACGGAACTCTTCGTGCGCGAGTCCGACTCGCACTTGGCCGGTTTTAATTTGTGTTTTTGTCTCTAGAGAGTGGTTTGTGGACTCATTTTCACATAGAAAAGTACTTAGTTAAAAACCTATTCTTAGTTTCTTGAAAAAGTGGAAGTAGTCATAAATATCTATGATATATAGTCTAGATTTTTATTTTTTATTCATTATTATTATTATTATTTTGACGATCCTATTGTGATTTTTACTGCATAATAATTTCTTAATTTTGATATGACTACAACAATTCAATATTTATTTTAAATAATAATAATAGCATCAATAAATAGCACTAAATAATTTAAATAATTTGCTCTAAATTAATATTGTAACATGTTATACGGTTATAATAACTGACGATTCGTGTCGAAAGTGCTTATTGCTAGGCCTATTTGAATATAAATAATATTTTAACTTTGACTTTGTAATTGCTATGTAAAGTAAATACACAGATATACATTATATAGCAAAAAGTCGGCATTCAACGTTATAGGGGTGTAAAAATGTTATTATACCTATTCAGTTTAATAGTTATATTCATAGACTCTTTGGTAAGCGTGTAATGTTATATATATTATATTATAACATTAATAACCTAAAATAGATAGGCCTACTTCATTATATTTTGCGTAAAAGATGATGCGTGGGTGCTCATTAAATAAACAAATTGCTAATGGTGCGCCCCATCGTCGCAAAGGTGTGGCAGTCTAGACCGTATAATCAACCTCTAGATTCAGCGTAAAAACCCGTAAAAAGCACACATGAAAAGCCTAAAATGACGTAAATAAACCACTTCACTTTATAGGAGTGAATTCATAGATTCATATCATCGTTAATTTCGGATATGAAGAATGTGAACTACCCTCACTAGTAAGAAATTCAGTAAGGGCAATAAGTACGTAAAAGGAGAATACGAGTAAATATTGATGTAAGCCTTGAGAGATATAATATATGCTTAGGTATTTATATTTTGTCAACTAGTTCGATTCATATCCTTTGTTACTATTAAACGTATTTCTATCGATATAGTTTTTTATAATATCTACAACACCGACAACAGTACCATTGTATCGATGCATTTTCTAATCAGTGCGGCCACCGGAACGAAAGAATCCGATAGATGTAACCTCCGATTACGAACAAATAATTCATTATTTACTTACGATTATGCCTTTTGTATGAGTCACTATGTAAAATGTATTCATTGATAAACAAACGGTCAAGTGTGAGTCCGACTCACGCACCGAGGGTTCCGTACAACGTCGTGTACCCGTCCCGACCCTAATAATTCTAACGCGATGGGCCGATGTGCATAGATAAGTATGTGTAATGACATGAGTACATCGGCATCCATCGTAGCATTATACAAACTTTGTTTAGAAATGTTTTTTGATGATAACAAAATACATAATCTAGATAGGGATATGATTCTAATATTCCTGTAATATTCATATTTAGAATAAAGTTGTGTAGTACTTATAATTTCATATTTTTTTCGTGGTAAACTTCGGAAATTAGGGAGTTAAGGTAAATGTACGGAATTCCGTAAACGTACGGAATTACGGAAATTATCGGTTAAGGTCCAAAAACAAGAAAACTATTAACTATTTTCAAAATATATAAATATTCATATAAACTGCAGACAATATTGCGTCGAATGGACAAGGAGTCAACAAACTCTGGACATATGGTATATTTTTACGTAATTTGTTTTAGTCAGTCCACGTCAAACCTCCGAAACTGTAGGAAGTGCTTCGCGTGGGCGTAAGAGCTTACACGCATTTTCTTAAAGATTTTGCAAGTAATGAGACAGTATTTTCATTATAAATTATTTCAATCATTGTGTAGGATTTCATAACGAACTGATTAAATAAATTTTCATGGATATTCAGTAAGTATTTAGTAAGTTACGGTCGATTTACTGACTGCCGCAATTACATACATCAAAAACAGACCATTTCCCAAAAAGCGTTAAAATTACGCAATTGAAAAAAATAAAGGGATTTTTATTCTGTGTTTTGCCGGAAATTCAAATAAGATAATCAAACAAACTTTGCTGTTACAAGCGTCATTTTTGCCATAGTTTCATATGATCAAATTACGTATTATGATTTAGTGGACCATTTTTATGAAAATAGGTGTCGAATGTAATCAATTTTATAAATGTTACCCCAAAATTCCACATGCTAAATAGTTAAATTATATTGCTTCAGTCCAATGTTATAATATAATTCATGGTACATCTACTAATCTGAACACTTTACTATAGAATTTAGGTAATTTTAGGATGTGGAAAAAACGTACTCCTTAAAAACAGCTGTTTTTGTGACTTCCGCAATTCCCTACTATGTTTTTCGGTCGTGCTTCTAATTCCGTATATAGTTGTGCTTATGTTTTCAAAAGAATTTTCAGTATTTTCTAACGCATATCAAGTTAATAAACATAAACTGAACTTAGGAGAAATTGAGTCACTTTATTTTAGGGCCTATTATCCATCAGTCCTCAGTGGGAACAAATTCAGATTCAGAATCAGATTTATCCCATTTGTCTTCACTAGGGAAGACACAGACACAGATATCTTCCCAAGATATCGTTCCCATTTTCCCCAAAAAAGTAGGGGAGACTGGGGTCAATTGGAACGTTTTTGACAAAATCAGCTTTTCTACTCTAACAAATAATGAAAATTCCCAGTTGTCCCTAGCAGAGCAGTTTTGTGTACATCGGCTAATATTGTTCCCGTGCTCAAGAAAATAACTGAAATTTCCTCACCCCCCTTTCCTCTAATATTAAAAATAATTATCTCCTTTTTGTCGAATATGTAATGTTATATGTTTTTTAATTATTCATGTTTAATTTATATTTCCTATTCCATTAATTGTGCTGGAACGCGGCATTTACTGAATTTACCGGATTTACGTGCATGCATTTACGGAATAACGACTATTTTTAATCCGTAATAACGTACATTTAAGAGGTTAATATAAATGACTGTTAGTTATACAAAACACAGTTTAATATATAGTTGTTATATAACATTCTATACTCTGAAAGCCAGTCTTTACTAGTGAACAGATTTCAATTAGCTAAGATTTCAGGTTTTACTGGAAATAGCTTACAAAGTCAAAAATGGCTTAATACTCCGTAATTCCGTACACTTTCCTTAGGTATTTTTTCTACATTTTCCTTCTTAAATCGAAATATATCCATCGTAAAAAAAGAAAAACCTGTCTTAGAATGAGAAATTCAAGCCCCTCTCAAGCCCTTTCATTTGACACCCCACTTGTCATAATCACTAGACGTTTTGTATCGGTATTTTTTCTCGGAAAAAAACGTGTTCAGTGCATCTGGGTTAGCTTTCTTTACAACTATTCCAAATTTCAATTCCATAGCATAAGTAGTACTTGAGATATTTTGCAATGTGACAGACCGACAGAGCACCGACAAAGCGGCACCATAAGGGTTCCTATTTTACCATTTTGGTACGGAACCCTAAGAATGATGTAACTTCTAAAGTATCTACAGCTAAACAAGTACAGGTCAATCGGAACCTTTCGACCCGTCAACGCACCGGGTGCAAATCATGCTTCGGGACATGTCATGTCTAAAAGATCCCATGCCGCGCCAACTGAAAGTCACCCAAATTGACTCCCGCATTGAACGTATAACGGAACGACCGTAACCAAGAGACAGCATTGGATGACGGAAAAAACGCTGGCGCTTATAGAGCTGAGAGCCTCCGGCACAGAATAAGGAATAGTACAAGTACAGAAATTTCACTCCCTAACAAAAACGGCGTTTAGACATAAGAAACGTGCCTACTCTCTGCATCTCTATCTATCGCATAACTTGTATTCATTCACGCGCGGCACGTGTAGCCCTAGGGTTGTCACGCCAAAAATACTTCAATGATGCAAAAAATGTTGTACCTCACCAGATGTCGCTTAAGTACAGTGAACCGATATTAATTAAGTACATGTTACTTCACAAGAATAATAAATCTCATATTTTTTTAATGAACCATCTAACGATACCCTACACGGTGGGTTTTGCAAGAAGAAAAATGCATCCCCATTTTACGTGTAGGGGAAGTACCTTCAAACTACATATATAGTACTACATATATATTTTTTGTAATTTTAAAATAATTATTTTAGAAATTATTTAAGAAAATAGCCAAAAAATTACCATTCCCCCTTCATCTCCGAAACTACCGGGTCTAAAATAAATAAAAAATACATATCAAATCATCAACCAACAGGTTTTGTCGGACATACAAATCAACAACAAACACGTCACAACTGCATACAACAGCCCAGCTAGTATGATAGCTTATACCGTCACGTTATATGGCCAAAATGTACTGAAACGTCACATATTATCATACTAGCCGGGCAGGACAGGTCATCTTCTTATGTTTTTCAGCTACTTATACCTACCTTTGTCCGTGTTTCAAATGCTATGGCCACAATAAAGGACAACTACCTAAATAGGACAACTATTATGTAGCTAATCAAGTAAAATAAATTTAATAACGCGTGTTTCATTTTGAATAAAATTACAGTTAGTTACTTAATAAGTAAAACGTCGGAAATGGTGAGTTTAAGCTATAAGTACCTAACAAGTAGCCAGGTGGTTCGTATCGTATTTATTTGTATTGTAACTTACAAGTTGATAATTTTAAACACCAACCAATAATTTTAAACCAACACTAAATAAGTACTTATTATTACATATACCAAACTAAAATAAAAACTTACCGTTCAAAATTCGTAGGCAACTGAAAAAAAGATACACCAACGTTCCTTCGGGTATTCAAACAACCATATACACAGAACATGTGTGGCCGGTTATCGTTTCATCGTGGGTTTTTTAAATCACACAAAAAATTACGTAGTAACGCGTGGTTCGTCGCGATCAAGTCGGCGGCGCGCGGCAGCGGATCACAAAACGACGCGCACGTAAATGCTCGGACGGCGACGGCCCGTGACTGACAGCTACTTTCGGGGTTTTCGAGCGTTAGGTTATTAACGCGGCGCGCTCCACCCATTGCAAGCCCCTTGCCTCCGGATCAGATGTTCACACGCAAAACAAGCTTTCCAGGCAGATACAAGCAGCCTGCCGCAGAGATAAAAATGCCTATCTACAAGACATTTGCTTGAAGGTGAAAAGACATATTTATTGAAAAAATTGAGAAAAAAGATTTGCATGATAAAATACATCTCGTCAATAAAAAGTTTGTGTCTAAATCGTGGCCTATCGAAGGAAGTAGTAACGGAGAAGTAATACCTGATTTGGAATGTGTACTAGGAAGGTGGAAGGAATACTGACAATCGCTTTTCTTGAACCGTAATTTGGAGAACTTTCCCTCAACTGTGTCAACAGATCAATGTATATTGGAGCTGGGCGCCCCTTGCCATCTGGTGGATCTCATCAGCCGGTTGTACAAAAATAACACCGCATCAGTCAGAATGGACAACATAAGATCTGATTCGTTTCATCCAAGCACAGGTGTGAGGCAGGGTTGCATACTCGTACTGACCCCAGCAACCACTTCTGTTTAATCTGTAAACTGAGATGGTCATGCCAAGGGGCTTGCAATGGGTGGAGCGCGCCGCGTTAATAACCTAACGCTCGAAAACCCCGAAAGTAGCTGTCAGTCACGGGCCGTCGCCGTCCGAGCATTTACGTGCGCGTCGTTTTGTGATCCGCTGCCGCGCGCCGCCGACTTGATCGCGACGAACCGCGCGTTACTACGTAATTTTTTGTGTGATTTAAAAAACCCACGATGAAACCGATAACCGGCCCACATGTTCTGTGTTTGAATACCCGAAGGAACGTTGGTGTATCTTTTTTTCAGTTGCCTACGAATTTTGAACGGTAAGTTTTTATTTTAGTTTGGTATATGTAATAATAAGTACTTATTTAGTGTTGGTTTAAAATTATTGGTTGGTGTTTAAAATTATCAACTTGTAAGTTACAATACAAATAAATACGATACGAACCACCTGGCTACTTGTTAGGTACTTATAGCTTAAACTCACCATTTCCGACGTTTTACTTATTAAGTAACTAACTGTAATTTTATTCAAAATGAAACACGCGTTATTAAATTTATTTTACTTGATTAGCTACATAATAGTTGTCCTATTTAGGTAGTTGTCCTTTATTGTGGCCATAGCATTTGAAACACGGACAAAGGTAGGTATAAGTAGCTGAAAAACATAAGAAGATGACCTGTCCTGCCCGGCTAGTATGATAATATGTGACGTTTCAGTACATTTTGGCCATATAACGTGACGGTATAAGCTATCATACTAGCTGGGCTGTTGTATGCAGTTGTGACGTGTTTGTTGTTGATTTGTATGTCCGACAAAACCTGTTGGTTGATGATTTGATATGTATTTTTTATTTATTTTAGACCCGGTAGTTTCGGAGATGAAGGGGGGAATGGTAATTTTTTGGCTATTTTCTTAAATAATTTCTAAAATAATTATTTTAAAATTACAAAAAATATATATGTAGTACTATATATGTAGTTTGAAGGTACTTCCCCTACACGTAAAATGGGGATGCATTTTTCTTCTTGCAAAACCCACCGTGTAGGGTATCGTTAGATGGTTCATTAAAAAAAAATGAGATTTATTATTCTTGTGAAGTAACATGTACTTAATTAATATCGGTTCACTGTACTTAAGCGACATCTGGTGAGGTACAACATTTTTTGCATCATTGAAGTATTTTTGGCGTGACAACCCTAGGGCTACACGTGCCGCGCGTGAATGAATACAAGTTATGCAATAGATACAGATGCAGAGAGTAGGCACGTTTCTTATGCCTAAACGCCGTTTTTGTTAGGGAGTGAAATTTCTGTACTTGTACTATTCCTTATTCTGTGGTCATGCATGCATGAGAATAGCTCGACAGATGGTGTGCAAATCGGTGGGAAAATCTTCCCCACCGATTTGCACACTCGCACATCGGTGGGATTCGTCGTGTTGAAAGCGTAAGCTTCAACTTTGGGCTAAAACTTAATTGTCAAAAGACCAAAATAATGATTGTTGACAAAACGTAAGGAAACTATTCGGAGATATACCGAATTGCGAAATTGTCCAATCATACATATCAGGGCGGTTAGTTAAACAAAATAAAGCGTCGAATCGTAATAACCAGATCAGCTAGGTATGGAGCGGATAAAGAAAATATGGAAGGATCGTACTATCACTAAGACCACCAAAATAAAATTGGTGAGATCACTAATATTTCTAATTTTCCTTTATGCAGCAGAAACTCAGACAGTGAATTAAGGAAAGGGGACGGCAGCGGATTGATTCACTAGAAACTTGGTGTTAGAAGAAAATGCTCTGAATAACCTGGACTCAACGCCGCACCAACGCCTCAATTTTTGAAGAACTAAGAAAATATTATCAGCTGTCATACAAAAGAAAATCCTTACATATTTCGGACATGTTTCCCGCAGAGGTTCGGTTGCCGTGGAAAGACATCCGAACCTGGTAGTGTAGGGCAGAGTTGGTGGTTCCAGATCGCGAGGCCGTTCACCAATGCGATGGACGGATCAGATCAAAGCACTAATAAGTGCTCCACTTAACTAATGTGCTAAAAAAGCCCACACTAAAGAGAAATTAAGGAAAATTGTGCATCGTGCCATTAAAAAATCGCATGAATGACAACGACTGCACTGTTTAGGGATTTCAATATTGCCGCGGTTTTCGAAATGATACGGATTTTGCTTAAATATTCATAATATAAAGGTGGTAGAAAATACATATAGATCGCATCTTGTTTTGCCATTACTGGCGTACAAATGTTATGTCTATACACGGAATAAGTTTTAACTACATTATTAATAAATTACATTATTAACTTTAACATATTTATATTAGCATAGTAATAACAAAATTTATTTATTGTACACAATTACAGGTTATAATTACTATATACATTCCCCGAGGTCGCTGCCTCTGGGGAGGGTGCCCATAAGGCTGGCCACATTTCCCCGCTGGATAGCGATACCTATCCGTTGACCGAGGAAGTGACCAGCCCTATGGTCAGCAGTATTTTCAAAAAAAAATTTTTTAATAGTTTTATATAGCCGATGTGCGTCCGGGCTCCAAGGTTGGGCCGAGAGTTTCGACCGCGAATGCCGCAAATATGTGGCTATTTGTCAAGCTAGCATATTTGCGACGCTTCGAAGCTTCTGCCGCTATTGCCGCCCCGCCCGCCCTCAAAGACGTGGAGGCTAAATGGGACGGTGCTAGGGTATCCACACAGGTGGCATCCCAGATAAGCGGCCGTCCCATCTGCCACGGAATAAGCGTCATGCCATCGGGTCTCTTGCCGTCGTCACGGACCAAGCCTGGAGGTTCCAGGACGGCTGGCACATTGACGCTGACAAGAGCCCGACGGATGACGTCATTGAGGCATGCGTGGCGGGATAAGCGGCCGGCACTCTTTGTGCAAGAAAGGCCGTGGGAACCCAGACTGTCTACTTTGACTCCACAGGGGCAGTGGTGGGGGACTACAATGTCCGCTCCTAGACGGAGGCCGACAGCCAACCTTAATGAGTTGTTGTCTAGCAAAGTAGCACAGTGGATGGAGGGGTAAGCATGCAACCAAAACCCAGATTCGGGTTGGGATATAGCCAAAAGGCGTGCTTTTTCCGCCCTCGTTATGGCAGTGGTTAAAAGCCAGTCTAAAGCTTGGCGACACAGAGGTTCGTCCCAAATTCTTTGTATTGTTTTGTTGGACGGCAGGGATTTACCCGGGCATGCTAATTGCCAGGCATTTTCAGTGTCACACAAGTACGCTACCTCAAAATCTCGAAGTGAGGGTGTGAGGATTTTACCTATAAGAGGCAACGTACTGTGTGCTGAAGAAAGAAACGCTGGAAGAACTATGCTAGAAATTTGTCTGATCCCGATGCCGCCATGTCGGACAGGTAGGGTAGCTTATAAGAATTGCCTGTCAGTAATGTGGATGTAAAAAATTTTTTGCATCTGTAAATGGATGATGCTGTCTATTTTTTCACAAAACTGGGGGAACTTCCAAAAAGGGCTACACCTCAAAGAGTAGGTTAATTTGGGGGCAAAGAGGCAAGAGCGGAGGATAAAAAGAGCCATATGTGAGCTAATTTTGAGTAAGCGATCAGAGTAATCGGAAAAACGTGTAATTTGGCTTTCAATAAAATCTGGGATCGATTCTTCAAAAACTGGGGCGCCGAGCAAATGAAGAGTGCTCTTTGTATTGACTTTTATGCCTGGGCAGATGTTGTTAAAGTCGTCAATAATCTGCGGTTTGTTTATGATTTCAGGACTTAAGTATATTTCGCATTTACTCATGTTTAATTCCAAACCTATTTCTCGGAAGTTCGAAATTAAAGAAGAAAGGTCGCTGAGAACTGAGCTTGCTTCACCAGCCAGGCTGCCGTCATCAAGATACCACATGTTAAATTTGGAATTTAGAGCCGTAATGATAGGATGTATTGCAAGACTAAAGATGGCTGGCCCTAATGGGTCGCCTTGTTGACAGCCAACTGCGGAAAGTAATTTATGATTTTTGTACATCAAATGTGAGGGTGAGCTGTAACATTGCCAGAGATATGGATACAAATTAGGAATATTTTTTTGGACTTCTGTCAACAAAGCGGCGCGGTTCACGGAATTAAAAGCATTTTTGACATCCACTTTTAAAAGTACCTGTTCTTTACTATGATGGAGGTAAGTTCGACAGGCATGGACGGCGGCTTCACAACCGCCTTTAGAACCAAAACCTAGCTGGATTGGCTGGAATATAGGCTTTAAGTCCTCGACGATGTTTTTGCAGCAGACTTTAGACGTCAGCCTTCTGAATGTTGATCCTATAGCGATAGGGCGGATGCCACCGTCTTTTTTTCCGAGCGCGCAGAGATTGGCACCATAAAGAGTTGAGATAACTTCAGCGTTGACTTTTCCTGAAAGCATTAGGTTGACGAGACGAGTGATAGACGACAGAAGGTCATTATTTCTTCCCCCAGGAGCACCAATAATGAGGTCCTTCAGGTGTTGAGGCGTTATGCCGTCTAAACCTCCAGCTGAGCCATTCTTAAAAGACATGATGGCGGCCAATACTGTATCCTCAGAAGCTTGGAGACATGGTAGGTATGGGCTAGGTGGGTCAGGGAAGTTTAACGAGGTGGACGCCGAAGGGTGCTTAGCTTGTAAGGCTGCGAGTGTATCGGGGGTATCTGGGGCGGACGAGTCACTCGAGTAAAGAATTTTCGCAGCACCTTTAAGGTCCCCATCGTTCTCCCCATCTTTTTTAGATACATGCAGAGTTTTATAAGCAAATAAAAGAAGACTTTCCCAGCTAGAGAGCGAATTTTTGGTGGCACATTCGTCGATCGCCTTGCAGAAGCTGGTTGCGACAGTAAATCTTGCACCTCTGGGTATTCGCTTGATGACCGGGAAGGCCCTCTTATGTTCACTTAAATTGGTAGAAAGAGGAACAGCGGTGGTATTAGAAGTGGAGGGGACGGGTGAGAGTTGGATAGGTATGTTAAGTATAGATTTATGGGACTTGCCTAGGTGTATATTTAACCCTCGTTGTCCTTTTAAGAATTTGGGATTTATGCAATTGTACGAACTCGGGCGGAAACTGGCTATTTACTTGGCTGACGGCTTGAGATGGAGCAGTTGACATTAACTTAAAAAATTAGCACAGAAAACATTTAAAATAAACACACGGCATTCTGATTGTTTATAAAATTAGACAGCATTCGTTGACACTACCAATAGTAATTATAATCTACATTCATTTATGAATTCATTACTTTCATTAGTCAAATAATAACAATTTTGAATTAAATGACTGAATAGTTTTTTCTTAAATATAATAAAAGGCATTTCTTTAAACTCGTCGGTCAGGGTGTTAAATATTTCAATAGCCATGCAGTAAACATTTTTCCGAGATAGAGCTAATCTGGTTTTAGGTAAGTGTAATTTATTTCTATACAACCCTCTTTTAGAGTTGTTCTTACTTCAAACAGTGATAAGTTTCTTTTTTACAAAGAGACGCATTTCAAAAATATATATTATATTTTTGAAATATAATATAGAGAATAAAATAAAGTATATTATAGAGAGATGGGAGTGGTAATATGCTTTTTGCTTGAAACAGTGGGGGCTAGAAAACCGGTCCCACACAAGGTTCTCAAACATTTTTTTTGTATTTTAAAAATGGTCTCCGCTTCAGCCGAGTTCCCCCAGAGTATAATTCTGTATCGTAATATAGATGCTCTTCCGACACCACATTTCGCACACGATATAAAACGTACACAAAACGATCAATTCGATGGCGCAAACTATGAATGTGATTCTTCCAATTACAAAACCTATCTAGTGTTATACCTAAAAATGTTGTAGATTCAACTTCCTCAATTTTTTAAAATTATATTGTATATTTAAATTAATATGTTTACTTTTACATGTCTGGAATTGTATCATTTTTGTTTTGATTAATTTAAATAAAAGTTGTTTTTGCCCAACCAATTTACTATGTCTATCAATGTGTTATTTAATTTATGTTTCAAAGATCATAACATCATTACATTTTATGAGTATAGTAGTATCATCGGCAAATAGGATACATTCGTGATTTGTAGCATCTGGTAGGTCATTGATGTATAGGAGAAAAAGCAATGGACCCAATATACTACCTTGTGGCACTCCTGTGGAATTGAGTTTGTAGTTCGATCTATATGTTAATTTATTACGACCAATATTTTTTGTAATTTCAACACACTGTTGAAATGTCACTGAGATAGCTATTGATCCAGTCATAGGTAAGATCTCTTATGCCATGTTTGTAGAGTTTATTGAGTAGTACCTATTTCATGGTTTATAAAATCGAACGCTTTACTCATGTCTAACAGAATTGCAACTATGGGTACGCTATTGTTGAGACTTTCAGTGACACAATTTTACTAAGTGAAAACATGCTTTAGAAGTTGAACAATTTTTACGAAAACCAAATTGCTGATTTTTTATTGTTTGAGATTGTTCAATAAAACTAGATATTTTAATATGCATTGTTTTCTCAAACAATGCATATTATGAGGTGTGGGGAGCATGCGTCAAAAACGGTACGCATACGACGCGTCACTGCGGTTCCGTATCGTGACCGTTTTTTAGCTGCGGTCTGCCCGGCTATTATGATAGCTTATACTGTCACGTTATATGGCAAAAATGTACTGAAACGTGACGATATAAGCTATCATACTAGCCAGGCTGGTCCCACCTTTATAAGTATTAATATTAATAGGCTTCGGTTACACGGTCATTCGCGTCAGTTCAGTCCATCATTCTGAGGGCCTACCGCGAACTTCGAAAATCGAACTTCGTGTCGTGCCGTCCCTTTCACTCTCGTGTCACTATATGACGGAAAGGGACAGTACGATACGAAGTTCGGTTTTCGAAGTTCGCGGTAGGCCCTCCAACCTACTGATTGACGACTGACGTAACGTAAACGTCAAACGTGAGTGAAGTCTGTGAAGTGCGAAGTGTTCGTGATTGTGATATTTTTGTGGATATTTTGTTCCGAAAAGGAAGTGTCGTTTCATTTTTATATCGACGACAGCAGACATAAACATGTTTATTTATGTAATAGTTAATCACACCTAGTTTACAAATAGTGTAATATTAATTTAAACTATTTTCGAGTGAGATCTGTCGTTTTATGAGTCTTCGTGTAACAACATGGGCTGTTTAGCTTGGATTCAAGGTACTTAAATATGACGTCCAACCTTGGATACTTATTGTGCTTGAATATATGCAATTGCCAGTCTACATGTTATCAAATCAATATTCCTAGAATTTTCAATAACAAATGCTCCAATACAAGAGATGCTAGAATGTGTAATTGTCATAAGTCCAAAACAGCTATTCCCTTAGAAGAGTTACCTACATTTTGAGTGAATACTCAAGTTGAAACCTGTAATTTGGAGGATATTATTTAAGATTATAAATGGCTTAGAGACTAGAGTACTGTAAGGCCTCCATAGTTTACATGAAGTAATGTATGACCTCCCTCAGAGATACACCCCCTATGGCCGCCTATTAATAGTTTGATCATTTTGGTGCACTAAGCTCCAATTAATTTGTTTGTGTGCAACATTGTTTTCTTGTTTTGAGCTGGGTTTGCTAATTATGGTAATTCATCACAGTTATCTGCTAATAAAACTGCCTCTTTAGTTTATTAATTCATTCTCACAATATCTATTTATATTTATTTAAAAACTCCAGATTGGCATTACTTAAACTATACTTTCTCAATTTCATAGCAAGTGACAAACAGAGGCGCAGGGCACCCACCGTCTGTGTGATGTCATTCATTCATATAGAGATGTGAATAGGCCCGCCATACTCCCAACCCTGTAACTCTTTAAGAAGATTCATTACATATACATGTGCTTCATAATGATGGCTCTTGTTTTAAATTTCACACAAGTACTATTGAAATTTCTGTAATACAATGCAGTGAAATAGATGTCCCGTGCTGCTCGTATTATGTTTGTCAATTTTGCATATTTACAGGATTAAAAATATCCCTTCCATTCAAAGACAAGGAACTGAATAAAATAGCAGCATTCTTCAATGTGGCCACATTTCTCCTGACCTGTGCGGCCCTGGTCCAGCCCAGTTGGTTCAGGATTAAAGGGCTGCACTGCACTCAGAGCCTGTCACTATCACAGTTCTTTTCATTTGATGAAGATGATGATTATGATGATCCAATCAGCATACATCAAGGAAGCGATTTTGATCCCTTGAAGAGATCAGATTACAACGGTAAGTTAGTAACCATCTTTAAATCCAACTACTTACTATATGTATAGCCGGGTCCTGACTGAGCGAGCAGCCTCGCGAGGCCGCCTCGGACGTTTGCCGCGCAACGTTTGCCGCTCGAGGCAGGCTCGTGTTGTAACGATTTTTATAAATAAGTGCCGCGCGAGGAAAGGCCGAGCCAGTTTGCTCAGGTACCGCCATGAGGCCGCACGTTCGTAAAGTTGTCGCCATCACTGCCTTTCTAATAATTCTACGGCTTGTAAAAAAAAGAAAGCGGAGACCTAAACGTTTTTGGATGAAACAGTTATTTAAAAACAGATTACATACTGGGAACAGATTGTTTGAAGAGTTGTGCTTCGATAACGCAGAACAAAATTTTACTAGAATGAGTAAAAGTGAATTTGAAAATCTTTACTCTCTTATATACGCCAAAATAAGGAAGAAGGACACAAATCTCCGAGAAGCAATATCCGCGAGAGAAAGATTATTAGTGACGTTGAGATTTTTGGCCACAGGAGATTCTTATACCAGTCTACAGTATCTATTTCGTATATCAAAACAAAGAATATCGGTAATAGTTCCTGAAGTCTGCGATGCGATAATCGAGGTGTTAAAGGATTATGTTAAGGTAAAATAAACTGTTTTATTTTTATTATTTTTTTAATAAATGAACACAAACAAATTAACATAGAAGTTTTGTTAGACAAATAGTTAATGATGAGGAGCTGGTGAAAGATAATGTTACTTAAGGTAAAATAGAATATTTATTTTTATAATTTTTTTAACAAATCAACACAAATAAATTAACATAGTAGTTTTGTGAGACAAATATTTAATGATGAGGAGCTGGTGAAGGATTATGTTACTTAAAGTAAAATAGAATATTTATTTTTATTATTTTTATAACAAATCAACACAAACAAATTAACATAGTAGTTTTGTTAGACAAATATTTAATAATGAGGAGGTGGAGGCGGAGGCGGAGGGGGCGGCATCGGTGAGTTAGCAGGCATCGGTGAGGTAGGAGGCATCGGTGAGGTAGGAGGCATCGGTGAGGTAGGAGGCATCGGTGAGGTAGGAGGCATCGGTGAAGGAGGCATTGAAGAGGTAGAAGGTGTCGAAGAGGCAGAGGGACGAGACATATAGTTGGAAATGTCGTGTGCACTGTATGATTGAGTATAATAACCACTGTAAGTCTGATATGCTCCCATGTCTGCTTCAAATATAATTTTATTTATTGCATTCTTTACATATGCTAAAGTAATATTATCGTATTTTCGCAACTCATTTGCGATATATTGCCCATAAACATCGTAGGAATCTTTTTCCGGAACGGGATTATCGCTTGAACACTGTTGTAAAAGTGTTAATGCTTCAGATATAGCATTATCAGTTAGATCATCAGTCTCGTTTATTTTAGATCTCTTCTTAGGTCTCGTAGTAGAGTTTTGTTTTGGTTCTTTCGTTGTCGTCGAAGTTTCATTTGTTTCTTCATTATAATTGTCGTCATTTCGAGAATTATCCTGATTATGACTGTCATCATTTCGAGTACTATCCTGACTTGTATTCTGCAAAGATGAAAATTATAATTTTATTTTATTTACAGACACCATCAACCGAAGAGGAGTGGCTTGCCATATCAAAAGTATTTGAGAGCAAATGGAATTTCCCACACGCCATAGCAGCAATGGATGGGAAGCATGTTATATTACAGTCGCCCATAAATAGTGGCAATGACTATGACTGTTACAAACTGTTTCCCAGTATAGTGTTATTCGCTTTAGTTGACGCTAACTATAAATTCCTGTACGTAGATGTTGGCAGCAAGGGTCGTATATCAGATGGCGGTGTGTTTAAAAACACCAATTTATATAAAAAACTCGAAAAGAAGGAACTTAACATTCCTCCGCCAGAAATCTTACAAATACCGTATAAAACTGCAGTGCCCTATTTTATTCTAGGCGATCAAGCTTTTGCACTGAATGAGTACACATTGAAACCTTATGCAGGTACTCCAGAAAGAGGCTCAGTTGAAAGGATCTTCAATTACAGGCTGTCCAGAGCAAGAAGAGTGGTGGAGAATGCCTTTGGCATTTTAAGTTCCGTTTTCAGAGTACTGAGAAAGCCGCTCCTATTAGAACCAGAAAAAGCTACAAAAGTCGTGTTGACTACAATATGCTTATATAACTACTTGCGTAGAAATCGAGATGCTTCGCAAAGGTTCACTCCCCCAGGATCATTCGATACCGAAGTTGAAGGGAGAATAATACCCGGCCAATGGCGACAGGACACAGAAATGTCATCAATGCTACCTATTCAAGCTATACCACGGCGAGGACCAACAGATATAAAAGAAATACGTTCACATTTAGGGAGACATTTCATAACAAACGGAGCAATTTCTTGGCAGAATAATTATCAGTAAATACTCACTTCTTCACCTAAAGTATCTTGCGTATTTCCTGGGTGGTTTCTATCTCCCAGAAAGCTAAAGGCTTCATAGGCGTACCATTTTGAATTATATATATCACCGCGACCTGTAGTAAAATGATTTTTTTATTAAGATTATAATAATATTAGAATGGATATAATATTAAGACCGGCCGCACTTTAAATATGATTAAAATGAATGTTGTTTAACATAATAAATTAATAATAAACGTATTAAGTAATAAATACCTGATCCTGTGACTCGGCTTTTTTTTTCTCTTGACTTTTCCCTTCTATAAGATCCTAGTAAAGAGTCCATCTTTTTCTTTAAGTCAGCTATCGGAATGTTCATTTCCCGGCTTATATTTCTCCATGCATCTTCTCTTAGTCCTCTATTAGAATAATCGGGACATTGCGCATCCCATAATCGTCTATATTCACCATATAGTTGTATTAATTTAAGACACTGTTCTTTCGACTCCATGACGCTAACAAAACACGCGCGCGACGAACAAGCGAGGCAAAACACAACCGTCCTGAGTGAGCGCGGCAAACGTACTGAGGCGCCTTTGAGCATGGTCAAAAACCGACAACGCTCGGCTCGGGCCGCGGCACGCTCGCCCGAGGCCAGACATGCATTTGCCTCGGGCGAGGCACGTCCTGACTGGCCGAGGATTTGCCTCGCGAGGCGGCCTCGCGAGGCTGCTCGCTCAGTCAGGACCCGGCTTATGGCAAACACAGCACAGAATTTAAGGTCACACCACAGGAGGAACCTTATGGTGCTTTTTTCACTGCAGTTCAAAGTTTACAAATATAAAACCTCCCAGTTTCACATAGGAGGCTCATAGCTACCGGGTGGGGTTTTCCAATTTTTAATGATCACATTAACATTTGTTTCCTTCTGGGAATAATGCAATCCATATGTGACTCACTCGAATTTCCCAGGCCCCTACCTATACCACAAAACTTTACAAGTCTACAATTCAACAAAATTGTACAACTTTCCACTAAAAAAGTTATCAAGTTTTGTCAAATTGTATGCTTGTCAATTTTTGAGACATAGACCCCAGCATGCATCATGTTGCTGTCTGCATAAGCTATAATCTATCAAGTGGCTTAGTCCAGCAAGTGGATTAATATTAAGATGGGAATGGATATCAGCCACCATTGTTACATAAAAATATTTTCATGCAGTGCCCTACAATAAGGATATTCAGAGGTTTCCTTATGTTTCAATATGTAATTGTATTTCTGTATGTTGCCATTTTTTAGAGGAGGTAAATATTTAGGATATAGGATATAAATATTTTTATGCAGTGCCCTACAGATCTACAATAAGGATATTCAGATGTTTCCTTATGTTTGGATAAGTAATTGTATTTCTGTATGTTGCCATGTACTGTATACATATACAAAATATCCTCCTTTTTAGAGTCATCAAGTGTTGACATAGGTACCTTCCTTTTTCTCCGGTGGGAAAAGCATTATGGGTAAAACTGCACCGTGGAGACAGTGCGGAGGTTATGTCGGACTTGCACCAACTGAAACATCATCCTCCTCAATGCATTTTGGACGACTCTGAGATCCCCTTCGGAACACACTAGTGCCACCCTAGAGTCACACCTCTGTGGTTCCACCATCTGTTTGCATAGGCGATCCCCCCTCAGCCCCCAACTGCGACGGTCTTTGATCCCAAGGACCCCTTTTAGTCGCCTTGTAAGAGTATTCTATGCCCGGGCTATAGGCCGCTGACATAGGTACCTAGTACCTAGTCAGCAAGGCACAGTAGTGTTAAAAGTCCACTTTTTCGTTGCAAACATATATAATTTATAACCCTATGAAAACAGTTGCTTTTATTATGTAAGTATAAATTTCTAGTGCTTATTGGTGCAGTAAGTGAGTAACAATTCATGACCAGTTTAGTACAACGAGTTACTATCGATTAGTTTTTTCATATGTAACCTTAATCACAATCACATAATTAAATTTGTTTCAGGTCTACCACCATGTACAACACCAGAGACCATAACTCTTATGAGAGTACTGATACTGTTGTGCTTCATGGTGCTACTTTGTTCTTGTATCGGCATCCTCATCAATATCACAAGCCTAAACAGCAAAGCTATTAAGATGCTCCGAAGGAATGCTATCCCGAGCATAATGTGTGTTTTTTGGGTGATTGCTATAGTTGGCGTGTGCTACTACACCACAGTAGTGTTGGGGAATGCAAATAATTATGATCCCAATACTATACAAGTGGATTATGAGTATGGGTTCTACACAATTACTGGAGCTGGTGAGTAATTTTTTTATACCATGTTGGTGGCTAATAAGCGTAAGGCATGCCTGATGGTAGGCGGTCACCACAGTAAGAACGCCTGTAACTCCAGGGATCCAACATGCCAATTGTCAACTCTTAAAAAAAATTATACACCTTTCTTGATGAATCTCATACTTGCCCTCGGGAAAACTCCAGCACGGAGCTCATTCCTCAATCAGAGGGAAAAAATCCTCTGAAATCGTGCCGAACGTGACCATTTAGGTTCTAAGGTTTGATTATACAGATAAATTTAGCCCAAACAGACTACTCGTAGGTGCAAGGTACGAGTACAACATACAAATAAATTACGATTGGGACACATGGTAACTGCTTCAAAAGTTTGAAAAGCCGGTCTCGAAAGTTTTTATTGATGTAACTTGCCCTTGAAAAAGCATTTATTCTAAGCCCGTATCTCCAATCTACAAGTAAATATGTTTTTTCTCAAAAATTGCCATAAAAGTATACGTTACTCGCTATTTATTAAAAGGTGAAGTGTACCGTTTAAGCTCGAAACGCACAGAGCGGACGCGGCGCGGTGCGGGGCGGAGGCGGTTTTGAATTTTTGATTTCTCCGAAACTGTCGACTGTCGATAGTGCCGATTACTGCTTCATATGTCACACACGCCGCCTCCGCTCCTCCATCCCGCGCGGTTTTTTGGTGCGACGTCCCCCGGACCGCGTTCGCTTTACCGAAAAACCGCCTCCGCCCCGCAACGACGCTGCGCCGCGCTCTGTGCGTTTCAAGCTTTATGGTCAGTCATAAATTAAAAACATTGCCGGCTCGCCCCGCGCGACTACAATGTTACATGTAAATTCCATTATTTGTCGAGTCCCAAACTTTTAAAAAAGATAAATCGGCCATACAAAAGATGGCACAGGTCTTATACCTACAGCCCTTCAGCCAATTCAAGTTGTTTTTTTCTACTGGAAACGCGACGTTCTTGTGTTTCTTAAGTGGTTGTGATTCTTCTGGAGTCGCAAGCGTCCATAGGCGACGGTGTCTGCTTACCATGAGACAGGCCTAAGCTTGTTTACCACCGTCTTTATATCAATAAATAAATAATAATTCGTGATTTTCGGGGGAAAAATACACTTACGATTTGGTTTTAAGAAAACGGCGAGGGAATGTGAACATTCAAAATGTTTATCAAAACTTAATTACAATTTGGTCTTTTTCCCCCGTTTTCGAGAAAAGCACTATATTAGCTTCGGCTGGAATGTCAATTGCAGGCTTCGTATTAATTAAATGACTCCCCAAGGTCGTCCGTTTAAAAATACCTAATACTCAGTCTGCAATTGCCTCCTTCAATGCCTAGAAAATAATCATGTACTATAATGTTCTTTGAAGTAAAATAGGATCAGAAACAGAAATTTTACTAAAGGTTATCGTCACCGCAATTCCAGGTGCTCTAGCATTGTTAGCATCCGCCGCTAACCTGTGGGGAGCACCCCTCTCCAGCGACGAGGACATTCAGCGCCGCAACCTGATGGAGGATTGGGACGGCTATGAGGCCCACTCAGTTGGTCCGACTCCAGCTGTACCGGCGTTGCCGCCTTACTCTCCAAGTGCGGACTACGCTCCCTCAGCGCTGCCAGTCTACGCGCCGCCAGTGCTCGGTACGCAACAATACTTCCCCTTCGATGACCTTTCCATTCTGCCGCCACCTCCGCCTTATACACCGTAAGTCCCACGAAATTACAGTAACTTCATCGATGTTTAATGTAGGTAACAGTTGCCCCACGTAAAAGGTATAAAATTGTATTGAGACACTTGAGACACAAAGCTTCAAAGAAAACAATGTATTGGCTACACTATACGAGTAGTTCTAAGACCTGCTACAGCGGTCCTGTATTTCGTAGCGAACCCACGAGATAACATGAGGTTAAAGATACCAATTTCTCTCTAGAGGCTTCTGTAAATCATCCGAGAAATGTTAAACATTGTTGTTCCACTCGAACTTAGGATTTGTTTAGTAATTCATTTTTTTTCAATATTCGTGAGACTATGGATGAGTTACAGTGGCGCCAATAAAAAAAATACTTTTAAATCTTGTGCTACGTTTATTTATTTGCTTAGTTTGATGAATCTTTGCTAGTAGGTAATGATTTAGAGGCCGAGGCCTATGCCAACCAAACAATGTCTGAGGAAAAAGGCAATCAGTAATGGTTTACACATCAGTATTTAATTTATGTTAGTCTAGGTTGTAGTTTTTTACTTGGTTTCCATGAGTTCTCTTTAGTTATATTTATATCTCAAGTCTGTAACTTTGTGCACTAAACTCCAAATACTAACAGTATTGAATCTATTTTTTTTAGTAAAACGATGCTCTATTGTTTGTTTTCTTTTAAATAAATAGACATACATTTATTAGGCTATTAAAATGTCCTTCCGGTTTGAGCCTGCTGAATAGTTGTCAAGATATGATTGCAGGTGGCTATACTTTAACTAGACATTGTATGTCTATGTTAAAGAAAAATATGGCAACGGTTGTGTCCAGTGAAAGAGGTGGTTGTCAAGAAGTCCACATTGTCAGGCTAATAAACTAGTGCCTTATTGACAAATGACAAAGCAATACCTTTTGCCTGGGAATGACATACTTATGATTAAGCCAAAGTACATCCTTACCTTACATCATTCATACATGTCATTTTAAAAATACAATTTGTTATGTAATGTATTTTTATTTAATTATGAGTAAAATGTACTTGTTCCGATCTCGAATACATACGTACTCTCTTCAGATTAACCAGAACTTCCTAAACAAATATAAGTAGACGACTAAGCATCTATAACTTCAGAAGTTAAATAAAATAAAATTAAAATATGTAAATGAATTGTTATTTACGTGTAGGACGCATAATATTATTGTTCTCTTTTGTATATGTGGTTGTGAGTTGATTATTGACACTGTTCACTTCAAATATGTGATTTGCCATTTTAGTGCCTATTCATATCGTACTTCTCAAAATGCTTTAAAATGATATTTAAAAATACCTATTACAAATTCGGTTTGTTGTGTACATATACATATACCTATAGTTTAAACTAATAATAATAATACTTTTAATAGTGTAAGTCATGGACGAGACAAGCATTTTTCTTAAAATAATATTAATTAAGTATGTATGAAATAAGTATTGTGTTTAGTATACTTTTACGCAGTATTTATTGATGTAACTACGTGTTTTTATTATTGCATATCAACGTCGTAACATAATGACCAGTGGCCTAATGTTTGAACACAAAATTGCACTGGACCTTGGAAGGTTAAAACAGCTTCGTTTGTATTGAATATTGCCCTAGCTTTGAGTGATCTGGCTTATTTATATATATGTAGAAAGCTTCTGAGCATGTAAAGAAGATAACAGAGCATTACAAAAAATCTAGTGAAGGCAGTTTTTAAAACCATGCCTAATAAATAATAATTAAGCATACGCTCACTCACATATACACAAAACTAGTGGGCATATGAGGGTTGCCATTTTATCACATATCGTCGTGGATAAGACGCCCGTCACTCTCGCACTCGCATACTCGTGACGAATGTCTTATCCACGACGATAGTGATAAAATAAAATGGCAACCATCGAACTCAATTCTTCGTACCGTATACAAAGATGTCAAGATTACACGTTCTGTGCATGATCTATAGGTTGTTCGTTATGTTCCGTCTTTCTTTTTTTCTTGGTCTGAAGTAGTCAGATTGTTCACCCACCCCATCAGTAACTTCACTCTTTATGGCTTTAGTAGCTACACCTAAGTACGTGGAATCGTTATCATATTTTTTTTTTGTTGTCTGTGAGTACACATACATTCAACGCCCATTACGCCTGAGGACAGGTAATGGGTTTATGATGCCCACTGTCAAAATACCTAACCTTCTTGAAAACTTGAAGGTTATTAGGATATTCACACTGATACAGTTACATTGTGTCAGTGTGTATGGAAACTAATTAACTAAGGAATGGTTCTCTAAAGATTGAATGTAGGACCTCAGGCTCTGTGTCTTTTGATTGCTTATAATAAATAAATAAAAGTAAATTTCAATCCAGTGTACTACTGGTAAATGACAGAAAATTCTGCTTAAGTGATCATGCTGTATTGTATGTACAAATTACATGCCAATATATTATGATAAGTATTCAAAAGAGCCTAATGTTTTCTAAGAGATAAAAAAGTCACTTTCTATAACTAGTTATGCACTTCGCTTAATCCGAGCTTGTTTGAAGATCCTTTATTTATTGACACAAATTAATTAAGTACTGGATGTATGTAAACAATTTCTGTACTATGACATGTGGATGTCTGATTTTATTCAAAATGTGTACAGTCAATAGCAAATGTATGTTGACACTTGCATGTTACGCCATTGTGATAAGGTGAAAAACTTATTTCTGCTGTTGACTATACAATGACATTCCATTTGTAGAAGTTAGTACTTAGTACCCAGTTGATTCACCAACGTTCAAACGTTCTTTAGGGCACATAGATGTAACAGTAACAATAAATAGAACACAATTACAATTGAATTACAATTATTTTGGTGTTGCTGCTGTAATTTAATAACTCTTGATATCCTTATCAACGGAATCCATTTAAGTGATCCATAAAGTCTAAACATAAACTTGTCTAAAACTAAAAGGATAATGTTCTAGTACTTGGAATATGTATGTAATGTATGTACCTAATTAATAGAGTTGTAATTTGAATTATAAAATTTTAGCCTACTTATACTATTATTGTGCATAATATCAGGAATATAGAACTTTTCATTAGATCCAAGTGGTCTTTATCAAAGAGCTTGTAGAATAAGAACCTATCGTGACACCTGTGTAATCTCAATATAAAGTTTTTTTTTTTTTATGTAGCAATAATTATAATCCAATCTCATTTCTAAGGATATTAATTTTTGTTAGCTAAAAACAATTTCTTAATTGGATGAATTTTAGATTGTGTATACCATAAATTTTAATGACCTAATAAATATTAATGATAACAATATTTCAAATAACACAATGTGTAATTTTGTAGTGCTGATAGTGTTTGCTGTAATATTCCATGTTACCAAAAATATATAACTGTTGTTAGTTTAATTGTTAATGTATGTATAGATTTCTTATAGGTGTAAGATATAGTTATTCCTGATCAAATAATCGGGAAGTTTATTTTTACATGTAAAACAAGAGTACGATTTTATTTTTGTGTAAGACCAATATGCAATACATATCTATATAAGAAACTGGACTATTATTTCAGAATCATATAATACAATACAAATTCTCTTTATTGCACACCTCACACAAATGAAACGTCAAAGTCACAAAACAGTAATATTGTACAGTCAGCGTCATATAGTACGTAGCAGTAAAAGTGGCCAAATAGTTCGGTACATCATGTATTTTGTAAGGTGTACCGAAATATTTGTCCACTTTGGCTGCTACGTACTATATGACGCTGACTGTACACGAGGTGCGGCTCACTCCGTGACGTCATCGCGCCGTGTCGGCCGCCCGCCCGAGTGAGGAGTGCGATAGAAAGAGATGGCCACGCTTAGGCACGTTTGGCATACCTAAACGGGGGATTTGTTAACGTGGGCCTTCTGTATGTAGTACTATTACTTATTCTGTGACACAACAGGCGGTTGTGACGTAAACAAAAGACAGTCTTATGACCAAATAGTGATCTCTTCCAGACAATCTTCGGCTAGGGTAAAAAAAGAAAATACTATAAGCAGTAGGTGGTGCGGAGTTTAATATGAAACAGACACAACATAATTTATAATATAAATATTTATGACATACATACTTATTGGTAAAAAACTTATGAAAAAGACATGTTGTATGTATTTGTGAATGTTAGAATGGACATAACATTTAAAACGTGTAACACAAACAAATGTCTATTCAAACATGTCACATTTACATATGACAGGTCCTTTCCTTAAGTTTTTTATATATTTATAACATACATACACAATCATTATAATTATATAATGTACAATCTATGTATATTATGTACAATCTAAATAAATAGATTTGTTATTAAATTACTGACAAACACTAATATAACTTTATAAAATGTTTCCTTCACACAGGAGCTAAAAATAATAACAAAGAAATGTACTATTCTCTCAAAGCTGTCAAATCAAAGTTAGGGTCAGCAGCGGCAGCAGATGTGGCTGCAATGGGAGAGACAGGTACTCTCTGAGCAGACTCCTTTGGTAAACTATCTGTTCCCATACCAATGGTGGTGAAATTGCTTTGATGAATCAAATCACTTGATGGAAGATTTAGATATCTCACTCTTTCCTTTTCTAAGTAGTTTACTCTTTCTTTCAATGTAATATTCTCATCCTTGAGAACTTCTACTTGCAGAACTAATTGTTCAACCATAGAGTGCAGATTTTGGCTCAGTATTTGTAATTCTTCTACAACAGTTTGTTGTGATTTCTCAGTTTTGAAACCATCCGTAACATCACTTGCAGGCAATTTACTTTCTCTTGTCAACCCATGTTCCACAGGACTATCATTTGTATTGGATAAGAAGTGTAATAGAGAGTCTGTTTCATTTATAGCTCTGTAAATTGCGACTTGCAACTTAGCATACTCGTGACCCTGAAGGTTTGAAAATGGATCTTTGCCAAGCCATTTTATGTTGTCCATTGCTTTTTTAACACGCGCATATTGTTCTTTCTTACTTTTAATTAGATCTTTCTGCTTAAGATGGTAGCTATGTTGGAGTGTTATTGATTCCAAGGCTACTGACGATGTCGTAGATTTCATGGCATCGAGTAACAATTCAGCTGCATTGTGGTGGCACTGCATTGCTTCATCAAATCGGTGATTTATAAGATGAGCTTCAGCACGACGATGTTGTTGATGAGCCTAAAATAAAATATAGAATTATTCTTTAATTATAGGCTATAACTAAATTAAAGAATTAATATTACAACCACATTGTTACCAAATTAAGTGGATGAGACTCCATAGTATTCAGTACGCACGTTAGGACGTTTTAAATAACACTGTTACAACGGTCATAAATAACATTATATTTCAATTTTTACTGTGATTGAAATAGGTTCGCGGGGACAACAAATGTGAGTTCATATTATTAAAATTAGTCTGATTAAAATCTCAGACGATAGATGACGACTTTGACATACAATGACTTAACTAACAGACCACTGACACAGCCACTGACAGGAGAGACAGATGTGAGTGATGTGACAGTCGTCAACTTGCTGCCATTGTCACGTCTCGGTCCAAAACATGATGGGATTCTCTGGGGCCCTTTTGACAATACAGGAATGTCAATATTATCGCGGGTCACAAAATTGTTTGGATTTTGCATCATTAATGACTTGGTGTATTGCTACCGCTAACCGTAAAACAAATTATGTGCCTCTCTATCACTAGGATTATGAAAGTACGATAGAGAGGCAGATATTTCGATTTTTGTTCGCGTAGCACACTGCTTGGTCGCAGTGGTTGTCAATGTAATGCATGGAGTAAGAATAAGTTATCCTCTTTCTACGATGTAGTAATTGCATGTGAATGAGGCCTTTTAAGCGTGTTACACACTGGAGCGGCCTGCGGTGGCAGCCGATATCCGCTCCAGTCTGTGACACGCTTTACACAGTTACTAGTCTGTGGAACCGTAAAATACATCAACTTTTATAATCTGTCTTCTTCTTTTATCACTGTCGCACGATGTGCGAAAT
The DNA here is from genome assembly GCA_905163555.1 of Notocelia uddmanniana. Classification (NCBI taxonomy): domain Eukaryota; kingdom Metazoa; phylum Arthropoda; class Insecta; order Lepidoptera; family Tortricidae; genus Notocelia; species Notocelia uddmanniana. The sequence continues at coordinate 13,949,977 of LR991065.1, forward strand.
GACCAAGAAATGACTGTCAATAATCAATTGTCATTGTCAAAGTAAACTTCATTTTCGTTGTGTAAATGTGGTCTCAAATTGTACATATTGAAAAATATCACAATATGTATCCAGCTACATAAGCAATTTACCAAATAAAAACTGCGGTAAGTGTAGAACATAGAAGATTATCAATTAAACATTGCTATTTGATTTTTCTTCGTATACGTATATCTAGAAAAGTTCACGCCATTAAAATATGTTTGTTTTTAGGTAACGAGAGAAATGAGGAATAAATAGAATTGAACTTCATGCTGTGCCCTTAACTAAATATCACAGTTAAGTAAAAACAATGGCACGTCACAGAAACTTCAGAAATAGGAGTTATTCCTATGACTACGACGAAGATGATTTTTACGGACATTCGGTGGAAGAAGACAGCTGTTTGTCGCCGAATGATACTGCTCAGTTCATGTTCGATCGATCCCGAAACCAACAAGCTGTATCTCACTTTTTAGAAAGTCATGCGAACATTGAGGAGGAAATTGAAGGTGAGGGCGCGGATACCTCGCGGCCTTCGCTCGAGCGCCGTGAGTCTCTTGACGTCCGCGCTCTGAATCTCTCGGAGCTTGATGAAGCCAAGCTCATGTCTTGCTTGGATGAGCTGCGAAATGTTCTAGCTGATACTGTCCCAGAAAACATTCTCATAGAATCTGCAATAAAGTACAATTTTGACTGCAGTGCAGCTCTTGACAGTATTTTGAATGCTAAAAAGAGTGAAGAAGCACCTAAAGTAAAAGATACTCCAAAACCAGTAATTAGTGTGAATTATCCTAAGGCTGCTCTCATTCCCACTGCAGATACACCTAAAGTTATTACTACAAATCGGGAGCCCAAGTCTGCTAGTGCTATAAAAGGTTTCAAAGTGGAACAGAATAAGACTCTGGACGGTTCTCAAACTCCTAGAGATCAATCACCGGCAGCTGATAGGATTACAAAAAGTGACGGGTCTGATGAAAGCAAAAGTTTTGGAAAAATTAAAGAGAATAAAATTGACCCAAATGTCTTGTACTCCAATGAAAGAGGTTCTGATAAAGAACACTTGTACATAGTAATTATTGGTCATGTTGATGCAGGCAAATCAACTCTCATGGGTCGTTTACTCTGTGATCTGGGTGAAGTCAGCCAAAGAACCATGCACAAATATGAACAAGAGAGTAAAAAGATTGGGAAACAAAGTTTCATGTATGCTTGGGTGCTAGATGAAACTGGGGAAGAAAGGAATAGAGGAATCACAATGGATGTGGGTCGAGCACAATTTGAAACAAATTCCAAAAGAATCATTATTTTAGATGCTCCAGGGCATGCTGACTTCATCCCTAACATGATAACTGGTGCGGGGCATGCTGATGTTGCAATGCTTGTTGTGGATGCAACTCGGGGTGAGTTTGAATCTGGATTCGACCTTGGGGGCCAAACCCGAGAGCATGCATTACTTGTGCGATCCCTTGGAGTCAGCCAGCTGGCTGTTGCTGTTAATAAACTTGACACTACTAATTGGTCACAGCAGAGGTTTGAGGAAATTTCAAAGAAGCTCAAAGCCTTCTTGAAACAAGCTGGATTCAAAGATTCCGATGTTACTTATGTACCATGCTCAGGTCTCACTGGGGAGAACCTGATAAAGCCTTCAACTGAACCAGAGCTGATCAAATGGTATAATGGACCTTGTCTCCTTGATGTGATTGACAAATTCAATGTTCCAGAGAGGCCTGTGTCGAAACCTCTGCGTATGTCCATCAACGATATATTTAAAGGGACAGGTTCAGGATTTTGTGTAGCTGGACGTATTGAGAATGGTATCCTCAACAAGGGTGATAAGGTAATGATATGTCCAACAAAAGAAATTGCAGAAGTAAAAAGTTTGTCTATCAATGATGTACCGAACAATGTAGCATTTGCTGGTGACCAAGTGAGTGTCACTGTATCAGGAATAGATATTCAAAATGTTTCCGTTGGATATATATTGAGTGATCCCATCCAGCAAGTTCCGATTGCCACCTGTTTTGAGGCCAGACTTGTGGTATTCAATGTCAAAGCCCCAATTACAAAAGGGTACCCAGTGCTTTTGCATCACCAGTCTTTAGTGGAGTCTGCTCATATCGTGAAACTGAAGGCTCTTTTGAATAAAAGCACTGGTGAAGTGATGAAGAAAAAGCCACGCTGCTTGGGAAATAATTCTGTAGCAATAGTGGTTATAGAAGTCAGCAAGCCGATTAGCATAGAGCGATACAAAGACGTGAAAGAGTTAGGGCGCGTGATGCTGCGCGTCGCGGGCGTCACGGTGGCCGCAGGCCTCGTTACTGATGTATTTAATTTGTAAGAGGTTATAATTATGCACCTACATTCAATGTGCTTTATTTTATTTTATTTTATTATTGGATTACTTACAACATAAACAACCGTGTAAAGTCGTACACGATTGTCAGATATATTAACTTGTTATAAAATTGGACATGCCAATAATTTCGAGGTGTGCCAGCTAACATAACTTGATTGCAACTCGAAACGGAGTCATTCCAGGCATAGGCACTTTTAATACTTTGTTTTGACAATAATTGTAAAGTATATTTGTGGTGCTTTAGCATTGCTGTTGATTATTTATTCAGAACTTGTTAGCTCAGTGACATACAATTAGTGTACATATTTTATTAAAAATTACCTACAATCTATAAATTGTTTACTATTTTCCTTTGCTAACAATATTCTACCGAAATGTTGTATAGTCAGCCATGAAAGTGGTTTGGTCTAACAATTTTCGACTAACTTGTAAAATTAGGGTTCAAAGGTAATATAGGTGAAAACTTAAGCTAGAAACCCTCTTGCATGTAGTTGTGGACTGTTGGAACTGTGGTTTCGAATAGGCATTTGTTTTGTTTGTGTTACACATTTTGAATTTTAAATACCGTAGGTGACTGATCTGCAGGGGTGACATTGATAATCCAGTTTCTTACGCCCAGTCATGGTTTTTTTCGTAGTAACTTTAGTAGTTCATACAGTTTTACAGTTCTCTACCTCTTTACCGGGCTTAAGAGGCCTTTAACGTGTCCACTAGCGCTACTTGTAATTTGTAAATAATTGTGAGCATTTAAATTTAACGATAGATATTGAGAAAAGGAGGCCACTGTAATGTATTTGGTATTGAAGTACTTTTTGAATACTTCAAACTAGTTTTTACTTGGTTCGATTCGTCGATCTATGCGTCCAAAGTAATACCGGGCGTTTTATTTTTGAACTCATATAATATCTTAATTACCTAAGTACATTTATTTACGAGTGGCGGTAGTGAACATGTTAAAGCTCTCTTAAAAAAGCATAGTAAGAATGATGCAACTTTTATAATACAAGTTAAATCATCAATGTAGCCCCAATTTTATCAAAGTCACCCCGGTTTACAGTAAGGGCCTTATCACACTTGCGATTTGCGAGCGAGCTTTGTATGGAGTCGATCACGCGGCGAACTCAAATGGTCGCCACTCGAGAACCTTTCCGTCCCAACGGCCATCGATTCTACGTGGTATGTGTCCCGCCCACTGCCACTTAAGTTTAGGGATTCGGAGGGCTATATCGGTTACTTTGGTTCTGCTGCGGATGACCTCATTCCTGATGCGATCACGCTGAAAAACTCCCTGCATAGCCCTCTCTATTGCTGTTTGGGTGATTTAGAGCCTTCTTATGAGGCCCATAGTAAGCGACCATGTTTCAGTGCCATATATCATCACTGGCAACACCCACTGGTCAAAGACTCTCGTCTTGAGACACTGCGGATTATTGGACGAAAAGATGTGCCGTAGCTTCCCGAAAGCTGCCCAGCCGAGTCGGGATTCGACGATTAACCTCTTTCTCGAAGTTGGACCTACCTAATTGGACAGTCTGTCCTTGGTATATCTACAACTTCGAGCGTAAAGTGTCCGATTGTTACGGGAGTTGGTGCTAAATGGGCATTTGACATGAATGACATGATTTTCGTCTTGTCCATGTTCATCCTTAGACCAACTCGCTCGGAGGCTTTACTGAGGTCATTAAGAATTGTACTTAAATCCTCCATGGTCTCAGCCAAATCTATTATATCGTCAGCAAACTGAAGGTGAGTGATGTAATCGCCGTTTATGTTGATGCCTAGCCTTCTCCAGTCCAGAGTCTTGAAAACATCCTCCAGTGCAGCGGAGAACAGTTTAAGAGAAATAACATCTTGCCTGACTCCCCGCTGCAACGGAATAGGTTTCGAGTTCTGGTCCTGCAGTCGGACTGACAGTGGCGTTATTGTACACACACTTCAGCACTTCGATATAGCGGTAGCCCACTTGGCACCGCTGGAGAGATTGTAGTACAGCCCAGGTTTCGATCGAATCGAAGGCTTTCTCGTAGTCCACGAACGCTAAACAGAGGGGCAGGTTATATATACTCCTCAGTTTTCTGTATAACCTGACGGAGCGAATGGATGTGGTCTACGGTGCTAAAGCCGCTTCGGAAGCCGGCTTGTTCGGGAGACTGGAAGACGGTGTGCGAGACGGTTCGTAATGACTCTTGAAAACAGCTTATAGACATGGCTCAGAAGGGAGATGGGTCAGTAGTTCTTCAGTAAGGCGTTGTCACCCTTTTTGAAGAACAGCACACCTCTCTTCCATGCCTTTGAAGTTTTCCTTTCCAGTAAGATGGAGCAAACAACTTCTGAAGGGCCTATGGACCGGTTTTCCACCCGCCTTTCCGTCTTCACCGGGTGCCTTGTTGTTCTTTAGCTGTTTGAGAGCCATTCTAATCTCGTACAGGCTGATTTCCGGAATATCTTCGGTATAGTGCCGGGTTAATAGAGCCCTCTTCCGCCAGATCAACTTTGGGTCTGGTAGTTGACGTGTATAGCGATCCAAAAAAGCACTCTATCTCATTCAGAAGATCAGGATTGGATGAAAAGATTCTACCGTCTCCAGTTTTTAATTTGGCGAGCTGACTCTGCCCAATAGACAGATCTCTTGAGAAAACTTTAGAACCCTTATTTTGCTCGCTGGCTTTTTCAATACGATTTGTATTGAATTGGCGCAGATCGTGGGTATGGGACTTGGAGATCTGGTTATTGTGCTGCCTGTGTAATCTCACTTCGGCTGCAGAACCATTTTATTCCGTTCCTCGATGAGCATCTGAGTGGAGATAGAGAGCCTTTTGGCAGCTTCCACAAACCCCTCGTTGAAGTCGTCCACATCGCCGCCTAGACAATCGAAACGGTTTTGGAGTTCCAGCTGAAAGCTCTCGGGGATTCGGATTTGGACTGCTGCTGGACGGAGTGTAGACTTCATCAGTCGAGAGCGCTCTAGTTTGATGCATAGGTATATTCAATGAGCCGATATACTCGTATGATCACTTCCGGTTTTAACCGTATAATATTGATCACAGAGACATCATTGAATGCCTTTTTGTCGATATGATGAAGTCAATCTCGTTTTTTGTTACACCGTCGGGACTCATCCAGGTCCACTTCCTGTCCTTGCGTTTCTTGAAGAAGGAGTTCATCATTGTACCTAGAGACACAAGAAACTAGCCAGTTAGTAACCAACTCCAAATTGCCCCACTCTCAGATCTTCACCAGTCCAGTTTTGCGTTGAAATTCCCCAACAACGGTGAAGTAGGTTTTGGCACTATGCGTGACCTTCCAAGGTGATCTTTGATATATCCTCACACATAGCCTCCACCTCGTCGTCGGAGTGTGCCGAGGTCGGCACGTACATCTGTATGACCGTCAAGGAGTACCTCTTGGGTACTCTGAGTACCTGTAAGGTACGCCACCCTAGCCGACACACTCGATCTTCACCACGTTCACGAAGGGTTTCTGGACGATAAACCCGGGTTCTTGGGAGGTGTCCCTCCCTGGGACTGTTGGTCGCCCTCCCGAAAATAGAGCAAGTTGCCGGACTTCAGGGTTATCGTGTCCTCCCCTTCTCTACGGACTTCAGATAACCCTACGATAAATGTTATAGCCTAAAACCTGACCGGGTATTTACTCGACGACAGATTAGTAAAGTTTTCAGCCGTTTTCATGTGATGCGCGTTGACATAAACAGACAAACAGACAAAAATTCTAAAAACTGTTGGAACGTGTTCTGTTATCGACTCTAAGTATCCCCAGCCAACTTTTTCTTTTTAGGGAACTCCTCAAATCTTTAAGGCAAACATATAGTGATTTTTGTGTTTTTATCAACAAGTCAAGCATTTGCATCCAAAAATGTAACATTGGATGAAGTGGAACTGCTGATGATGATCAGAACAGAACTCTTTCAACGACGAAAAGTTCACGTATGGCGATTTGTCCTCCTAGCTGTTTGTTAAGCAAGTTCTATTTTCACGATTAATTTTTGTCATGCTTGATTTCTGATGATGGGATCCATGAGGAATTGAGGGAACTCCTCAAATTTTAAAGGCAAACATATAGTGATGTTTGTGTTTTTATCAACAAATCGAGCATTATCATACAAAAATGTGACATTTTATGAAGTGGAACGGCTGATGATGATCAGAACAGAACTCTTCAACGACGAAAAGTTCACGTTTGGCAATTTGTCCTTCTAGCTGTGTTTGTTAAGCAAGTTCTATTTTCACGATTGATTTTTGTCATGCTCGAGTTCTGATGATGGGATCCATTAGGAATCGAGGGAACTCCTCAAATGTGAAAGGCACACAAATAGTGATTTTAGTATTTTCATGAACTAATCAAGCATTTTCATTCATAAAAGTGACATTTGATGAAGTGGAACTGCTGATGATGATCAGAACGGAACTCTTCAACGACGCGTAGTTCACGTTTGGCGATTTGTTCTCTTCGTTTTGTTTGTCAAGCAAGCAAGGTTTTTCCATGATTCCATGAGGAATTGAGGGTACTTAGTCTTCTACCATTATAAACATACTTATAGCCATTTTTATTTTATTGTATGGAATCTAAGAGTGCACCATCTAAGTATAATAATCTTTCACTGGCCTCCCCATTGAAGTCGGTTTTTTTTCTTAAAAATTATTTCGAATATCTTCCATGTACATGATGTTTCTGTGTAGGTATATGTTTGTGCAGTGCCTTTTGTGTGTTAATAGTGTTGTGTAGTGTTCCTGTCCACCCCCGTCTAATTCGCACCAAACTATATAAAATATATTGCATTAGTATCTCAAGAGTACCTACTCCAAAGAAGACGTTAAATAATAATACGCTACCGAGCGAGATGGCCATACCTATACCTACTAAATTAAATAAGAGAGGGATATATCGTTTGTTGTGCTTGTCATAGTTCCGCTTTCCTCTATTTGCCTCAATGTCATGATGTCCACGGCATGTCAAATAGTTTGAGGTGGTTTGAGGTAAAGAGGCAAAAAAAGATTACCCGCCCAAATTAAAGAGGTTGTATGGACTGTGGCCACCAGACCGTTTAAGACCAGTTCTCAATTTAGCTGCGTAAGAGCGTTTTTGTCCCCCTTAGTTGAACTCGCATTTCTATAGAAATCCTTACTCTGAGCCCAGTATCGATTCTATAATTTTATCTGTAGCAGCTGTAACACAAACTGTAATTTTGACATCAAAGAGAATATAATCACTACGTTTGTCATCATGTCATGTTGTAGTTGTACTATATATACGCGTTGAATTTCATAAATAATATTGAAGCTGCAAATGTACTCGTAATCTCACATAATCATACACGAGATTACAGATAGTGAGTGACGAGAATAAATCATAGTTATCAGTAAATGAGGGATTTGATATGTCTAATATACAATTCATAAGAGAATGGACTAGACTAAAGGATGAAGTTTTAAAACCAGCCGAAATGTCTGTACCAGACAAAGTTCTGGCGTATAAACTGTTTTTGAGACCAATGCTCGTGTACAGTTGGCTTAAAAACAATAGCGGTGAGCTGAAAGCACTAGAGGTGCTAGCTCTAAAGGATATATTTGGTAAAATCAGTGTCTCCAGTTTGTATGAACAATTTACCGATTGTGATATTAGGACGTTTGTACAAGTTGAAAAAATCAGATGGAGCAAAGGCACCGCGAAAGCACCCGGTTATGTACAGGAGATGCTGAAGGTTTTATCTGCTAACCCTACGCGATATTTTAAAAGAAGCTGTTATAGAGATCATCAGAGACCAATACTTGACTCAAATTGTACAGATAGTCACCGGAGAACTAGAAGTAAAGGCAAACATCCCAACTCGGAACCCGAATCCAGTAGTAGTACGTCAGAAAGTAGAAATACCAGAAGTCGGAACAGCGCTACTGCATTCCAAAATAAGCAGAGTACATCTAGGGCCTCTAATCCAAATTACAATTATCACCACAATACTAGAAGTATAAGAACACGTAGATCAACAACTGTTTTTGCGGAAAACTCCAAAGCGTCAACAGGTATAAATCAGATATCCTGTTACAGTGTTATTTTATCAGACTCTAGCGATGAGTCTTCAATATGATGTTGGTTTGTGAAGTTATTTTGGACAGGGCAATATTAAGAAAATGTGAAGGTGGTTACGGAACGAATCTTTTATTCAAGAAAAAGACTATCCATATAACATATATATGTCCATGTTGTTGTACAGTCAGCATCAGAAGTGACGCATTTGAAAAGTTAAAAAGTCTTTATTATAAGGGAATCATAAGAGCTTTTGATACGTTCATATGCGTAGCTACTTTTGATGCTAACTGTACCGTCAAGAGCAAAAGTAAACACTTTTGCATCTTATTCCATTGTGATGTATCACAATGGTGAAAAAGTGTTAACTTATTTTTTTCTTTTGACTGTAACTACTTCAACCCAACATCATGATTGTAACATGCATAGGTAGGTATGTACCGAAGAATAGTAGAGAGTAGACATTGCATACGGAGTAAAGAAGTAAATAAGTAGGTTTTTGGCGCGTTTTCTCAGAAAAGAACCTGTTGTAAATACCTACAGTAAGCTTATTATAGGTACCTACGTACTAAGCCTAGAAAGAGTTCTGCGACTTCGACTATTATTTGTGTGTTAAGGTTAAAGTGGTTGACTATACCTACTACTACTGCTGCTTAAGCCTTAGATCATTAAACCAATTTAATGTTCTAAGGCTTAAGCTGTACCTAAACCTAAATATATACGATTTCAAAAGAGCATTGTTTGCCAAGCTATAATATATCTTGTGGGTTGCATTCTATATTTACTAACAATAGCTTTGTAAGAGATTGTATCTACTTAGAGTCCCCATTACGCTCAGCTGAACTCGATTCTCCATACAAACATAGTTTCGTTCTCATTTTAAAACGCCTTGCTGAAATAACATGAAACTTTGTATATACAATGGGAGCTGCCATAAATTGTAACGTTTATCAATTTATCCTGCTAGCTCAATAATATAATAATTAATAACCATTTATTTCAGGTGGATGTTGTTGCACAGTGATTTTGTTATTTCACATTAGCTACAAAACAGTTTTTTGACATTGAAAATGTCTTTTCTCCTCACTAGCTCGGAAAGCCGTCTTTTATCCTTTGATACAAGCGGGTAAAAACGCATTTTATCCACAAGTGGGGAAAGTAATTTGACCTTGGAGCGTGTTTGAGTAGCTTTTGACAGATAACAAAACGTAAAACGCTCATAATAATGGTTCGTTTGATATCACTTATCATTAAATAAATGGTTTGAGAATTTAATAAAAAATACCAAATTCAGCTTTATTTAATGATTTAAGTCGTAAACCTTAAAAAAATTCTTTAACGAACATCTTTTTAATAATGATATTGACTATAATTGTAAACGCACAAGTTGAGTCGATGCAATTTCAAAACGCATCGTCAGAAATGTCATCATTGTCAATGTCAACTAAAATAAACACAACTTGTCACCGACTTCGACTCACGTAAATATTATACTTACACAACTTCCAGAGTTTTCTGTTATAATATCGTAAAAAAATCAGTGATTCCAGTGATGAAAATCATGCCTGTGGAACTGTGTTTTTTTGCATGTTGCACTTTCCTCGCTATAGTGAGAAGAAAAGTTTTGTGTTACACACGGGTGCAAAGTTGTATTTTACTTCTCGTGTGTTGAAACACTCGCTACGCTCAGGATTCTGTTTTAGAACCACTCGCTTCGCTCGTGGTTCAACTATAGAATCCTTTCGCTGGCTCGTGTTTCAATTCCACACTCACGGGTAAAATAGAACTTTGCACCCTTGTATAACAAATAACTATTTCGTTCGCTCCAGTAGGTATAGGGTCCTATTTCACGAAATAGTGCGATCCCCTTATATTTCAGAGAGTTGTGAAGGTATGATATTCAAACTAGGCTCAAAAGACGCGTATTTACGAGATGTGTAAGATGCAAAGAGAATTATTTGAGAAAGTCCAGAACGAAAAAAGTTTTGGCCGAAATATTGAAAAAAAAAAAAAATTCTTCCGATTTTTTCATTTTGGCACTCGATATTTTGGAAACGAAGAATGATATCAAAATTTTGATAAAAACTCCTCTACAGTCGGCTACAATTTGAGCCTAAAACAAAGACGATCGGGTCAACGGTTTGCGCTGTAGCCTAACCTTTTTGAAAGAAGTCAAAAAGTCAGAACGACTATTAGTAGGTAATATATATTTTTTTTAAATCAACACAATTGTACAATTGTAGTTAGTTTTAGTTTTATATTTCAAATTGTTTAAATTAAACATGTATTGTTTCTATAATAAATTATTATTAATTATAGTTCGAGACAACAATAGCACATTATTGCAGTGCCCGGGAAATAGCAATTCGTGGATAAGTCAATGATGTTTTACCTTGGCAAATAAAATAGTTGATTGAGATTGCATAAAACAAGCCATTTTATCCGAGACAATTTATCGACCCGAGCCGCAGGCAAGGGTCGATATAAAGTAGAGGATAAAATGAGTTTTATACATGAGTTATACATCTGCTTTTCACTTCAATTGCGAGAAAATTAAACAAATAATCAAGGTTATGATATCATATAATTTATCCTTCTCCTGGGGCCTAGGGTGTCATGTTGAATTCGACTTTGAAAATTCTTGTTATAGTTATAGTCGGAGTTTGGAGGTCGAGTTAATTTGAAGTCGCCGTTATCTTGCGTGAATATTAGTAAAGTGGCAAATGCCTTTTTATGTGGTTACCGTAACTTGGCTGCGCTTTAAAAAATTGCCAATTTAAGGCCCTCTAGTCCTGCGAGAGTAGGTATTTAGCGCTGTCCTGGCGGTGCGTGAACAAGCCCGCGCGGACGAAGCGACTGTGAACTCGGATGACCCCGCTAGCTTCATACTGGTCACAGTATAGAAATATAACTGTATTTTGACTTAAGAAATGCATTAATTATGATTAAACTTTAGTATGTCATTGATATCATTTTTTAATAAATAGGTAGTAAATAAATAATTGAAAGTCGAACTTACGGTAGGATCCATTATAATGAAAAAAAAACAGAATTCATAGTACAACCCTGAAATTCGTTATTTAATCTATGAAACCTAAGAACCTAAGAAATATGTCTTATACCTCTCTACTCGATTTGTTTAATAGGTCATGCAATTTTTTATCTATTTGTGTTATATTTATACAGGGTGTTATATTTATTTGTCGTGTGCGTGTCATCGTCATCATCATCATATCAGCTGATGGACGACCACTGCTGGACATAGGCCTCCCCTAAAGAGTGCCACATAAAACACAGACAGAATATTTTTTGGTGGTTTAATAATAATAATAATAAATAATAAATATGCTTTATTGCACCACACAAGAGAACAATGTTACACAAAAAAACTTACATAACTAATTAATTCATCAAAATTTTAATTTATTCATCAAAAGTTATTAGCTCTCAAAGCATAAAAAACATTGCGAAGTTTTTACTTTTTTACTATTTATGCGAAAGGTTACCGTATTTTTAAAAAATAAATACCAGAAATGATTTTTACATAAAGATGACAAAAGAATCAATATGGTATATAAAATGATACCAAACTTGCCACGGTAGCTACCTGGAAAAGGGGAAAATCTTATAAAAGAAGATTAGCTAGAAAGATAGAAAGTGTATAAATTTTAAAAGGGTCGGCAACGCGCATGTGACACCTCTGGAGTTGCAGGCGTCCATAGGCTGCGGTGACCGCTTACCATCAGGCGGGCCGTACGCTTGTTTGCCACTGACGTGGTATTAAAAAAAAGACGGCCGGAATTAATGTGTTGAAGCTCACAGCTTAAAAAAATATTCAAGTGCAAAGCAGTACTCGTAGATCTCTTACTATATCTACAATTTCTGGTAATAAACATTTCATTTATAATTTTACCAACTTTGGTTACATTTCTGGAGGGGTTCAGTTCAGTTGTTATACTGTCATTTTTATACTGTGGCACTATGACCATAATTTATTTGTTAATAATTACGCCTTTTTTCATTCGGGTTTTTATTGCCCTTCTTAAATAATTTGCAACCATTATATAAATTCGTCAAAAACTGCTTGTTTGGTGCACGAAACTGTCGCGGATAAAACTGACACAGGTCCGTTGTCTGTAAGCGCCAGCGCGCGACTGATCGGGCCTGCCGAGCCTCCGCGCTCGCGCATTTCGTAGGTATTTAAACATATTAATTCATACAATCATTTTATCTTTTTAAATTCTGCAAAAATGTCTAGAAATACTGAATGGCTTTAGTTTAGTTCAAAAACTTTATTTAAAACATCAATAGTTTAGTCGTCAGATTGTAAATGCTTTACAAAAAGGAGTAACTTTGGGGTCTCTTTCTATCGAGCGAAGTTCATTAGATCGTGTATCTGAGTGCAACTTTGACTAGACTAGATCCTTAAGTAAAACATAGATTTTTTTCAAATTTTTAAAACCCTTTTTCTACGTTTCGGGTTGTTTTTAGAAAACTCGAAAACGCTAACTCGCTTGACGACCTCCCCTTAATAGGAATTTTGTATGTGAGCTATGTTTATATATTATATATCAACCAAATTGGCATAACGTTAGCAAATGTAATGCATTTTTTTATTTTGTTGAGTTCATTTTCAATGTACCTTGATGGTCGTGTAGTGCACGAGATCTGTGAATTTTTTTCATAATGTGAAACGGATGAGGTTTTCGGAATTAGAAAGACGAATAAAACAAAAAGCAGACGCTGGCTCATGCTAACATAATTATCATCTCATGCATCAATGCAATCGTTTAGATCATCATCGCACAATGGCTTGTGTGTGTTTGTAATAGAAAAAAGTACAGCGAGTTTTTGAGTTTTTTACGTCTTGTATGAAAACCTTAATAATCGCTGTATTTTTCTCCACTATAATTTCAAGCAACAGAAACTAATTTCCGACCTAGATATGGCGGATCCAATTGTGTATACAAAGTTTCATGTTATTCTAGCATGTCGTTTTAAGATCAGAGCGTAACTAGTTACGTTTGTATGGAGAACCGAGCTCACTGCGGACTCTTAACACTTTATGGGCACTGCCTGAAATAAATGGTTATTAATTATTATATTATTGAGCCAGCAGGATAAATTGATAAACGTTACAATGAATGCATATAGATTTAGTTTGTAAGAGAAAATATATGAGTATATTTACATGATTGTATTTTTTATTTAAATTCGGGTTAGCACAGCACATTCTACCTAAGCAGATAAAATATATGGTTGACATCGGAGACGTGATCAGAAATTATTTGACTCGATGGACTATTGAAAGATAAACTTAATAAAGATGATATCACAGTTACTACTTGCAATATTGACTATTATTTCTCAAATTAATAACAGAAAAAATAATGTTTCATACAACTTGGTCACCCTACACCACACGAAGTCTTGTTATCCCTCATACAACGTGTGTCTATTAAGTGATACGGTGACCATGATTTAAGTATGGCGTTATTATTACGTATTCTATTAAAAAAATTAAAAAATAAACTTGTGTTATTCGATGTCACAACTATTGCATTGAAAAGGCGATCATGTGTAGAGTCTGAAAAATTTGCTTCTGATTACGTCTCCGATGTCACCCTGTATACACGAAATACAGGCAGCATGATATAGATTAAAGATGGTAGCAAACAAAATACAGTCAATTTTAATGCAGTTAAGGTCCAAAAGTGACGATGCTTTTCATTATTTCGTAACATATGTTACAACTTAACTAACTATATGTTGCTGACTGTACTTAAGTAAATTATTTTATGTGTAAATATCAATATAACTTTCTTTCCGCTGGGTCGACTTTTTCTTCTCGGAACAAGGGCTTCTTTTTCGGGTATCGTCCCACCAACGCAGACATTTGCGTGAGCTGCAACGTTGTCCTAGAACTTTACGTTCGATGCACGAAATCGCGTCCCAAGTAGGCCGTTCAGTAGTCACGTAATCAACAACATCTGTTCCTCTAAACTTTGCAAGTACCTCCTTTGTACTCAGCCTCAATCGTTTCGGGTGGTGACGCGGGAATTTCGACTTATAAATCTCTAAAAGGACTGCGTATTCGAAGCTTCGAAGTTTTTTCTTATTGCGGCCGTTTAGAGTCCATAATTCACAGCCATATGTGAGTATGGGCCGGACGAAGGATTTGTAGAGCTGGAATTTAACTCTGCTGCGCAGCATGGGATCGTATAGTAAGGTCCTGTGGTCGTGGCACCAGCTGCGGGCGCAACGAATGCGCAGGGAAATTTCCAAGGACGTACGTCCCATATTCAGTGAGCTATCCAGTGTTTGGTGTTCTAGCTGCATTATATTAATGTTCTTGTTGCAATCGAATAACTGTTAATATAATAACAAATCCTAATATAATAACAAATTATAATATGGCACACAAAGTACAATATATATACTGAGATAGAGATACCAGTAAAATACTCCACATAGATCGTAGCTCCGTTGTGTATTTAGTATGAACTAACCGCACGAATACTGTATCTCTGTCACTTCAATATGCAAGAGCAATAGAGATAGCACCCAGTGACATCTGGTGCAAACAAGTTAAACTAAGATTTCCATACAAAAATTTGTACTTCGAGCTGAAAGGCCCCTGACACAAATGATATGGCATGACAAGGTTTTTTTTTTGATCTTCGTCCTTTGACAATGCTTAAGTAACATTGACAATCTGTAGGTAAATATGAGATTTTTTAAATATATAAACTATAAAGGTCATCAATCACGATTTAGGCCTGCTGCACATAATTATCACATCAACCGTCATCAACAGTAACTGCCAAATTTAAGGTACTAAATAGTAAGGTACCCGATGGCTCAACAGTTCCCTGATACGGGTTTAGGGTTACTACATGCATATAATGGTTATCATAGAGAAAAATAAACGAACGAGCTAGGCTTTGCAGTCCCGGTCCCGATTTGTATGAAATTTCCAAAAATTATATGCCCTAGAACGAACGAACGGGACGAGCGAAGTCTCCATTTCAGGACTGGCCGATTTTGCTTTTATCCGGATGTTTGATCCGGCCTAGAGGCCGCATTTTTGAACTGATCCTCACGAAATTTGGCATACGTATTCCTCAATTTAATGATTTTTTTGTCGAGAGCTTTTTTTGAGTGGGGGAAAATGGGGGCAAAAAGGGGGTAGTTAGCTGTAGCGTTACTTATGAACGGATATTTATCAAATTCGGAGGAAACATCAAGTACGTGATATCCTACGGGTTGTTGTAAATAAAAAGTTATCGAAGGGTGGGGGAAGGGGGAAGTTAACAAGTGGTAGAAAACCACAGCTGGGGGATCAGTGAAATGTAAGGGAGCCCATGTACATTCTACGAGTCTTCTCTTTTCACACAGACTGTAGTGGCTCCGTGAGCTTTAAACCTCGCGAAGTCAAAGTTATTATTTTATTTGGTGTTAACTTCCCCCTTCCCCCCAACCCTTCGATAACTTTTTATTTACAACAACCCGTAGGATATCACGTACTTGATGTTTCCTCCGAATTTGATAAATATCCGTTCATAAGCAACGCTACAGCTAACTACCCCCTTTTTGCCCCCATTTTCCCCCACTCAAAAAACGCTCTCGACAAAAAAATCATTAAATCGAGGAATACGTATGCCAAATTTCGTGAGGATCAGTTCAAAAATACGGCCTCTAGGCCGGATCAAACATCCGGATAAAAGCAAAATCGGCCAGTCCTGAAATGGAGACTTCGCTCGTCCCGTTCGTTCGTTCTAGGGCATATAATTTTTGGAAATTTCATACAAATCGGGACCGGGACTGCAAAGCCTAGCTCGTTCGTTTATTTTTCTCTATGATAACCATTATATGCATGTAGTAACCCTAAACCCGTATCAGGGAACTGTTGAGCCATCGGGTACCTTACTATTTAGTACCTTAAATTTGGCAGTTACAGTTAAGAATTTTAATAATCCCAGTGCGCCTAATACCTAGGCGCACTGGGATTATTGCTGATTATTGCTGCTGACTGTACTCGACTACTCTGTGCATTGTTGCTTTTAACTTTAATTGTTTACAACTACAATCTTTATCAGGGAGCCGACCGCTTAGTTGATGTAAGAATTTTCAAAACAAAGTTGGAGCCTATTGTGCTAACACTTGGTAGGTATGCCTGGTATTACTAAAGCCCAAGGGCGGTGTAATATATGTTCTAGCTTAGTATACGCTATGCATTTTAATTTAGGTTTATTACTGCTTTTTTCTTCCTATGGAGTGTCTGATCAATGTTTTTTAACGGAAGTGAAGAGTCTGTTGGAGGGATGCGACCATTTGACCGGTTTAAACATCACCAGTGTAGGGGGCACTATAGTCAACGATCACAATTGCGATGTGCTGCTCCCAAAACAAGTGTTCATCGAGGAACCACTCTTTCAATACGAGTTAGCAGACTCGGTAAGATATTACTACCATTTTAAATCAATTCACTACAACAGAGCGCCGAAAAGTTCTTTCGTGTGTCTTCGTCTCTGCCGCTCGAATCTGCAAGTACTTAGATAGGGGATGATCATTGATCATTAATGGGGATTGTCGATGTTGTATCGATACGAATGTAGCTAGTTAACTACATGTCCCTATCCCTCAAAACTATACAAATCATCAAAATTGCGCAATCTTTAATTTAATTTTATATGTAAGATTTATGAGATAGGGCTGGAAGGTTTATTGCACTCGACGTAATGAGTTGGAAACTGTTTTGTATTTGGCGGCCGCTTTCTAGCTTAATGGCCTCGGTACACACATACGAGACTCGCGTGTGATTACATTGCGGGATACCTTGGTATAATGAGTTCAATCGATCTGACAAACCGTGCAATGTAGTGAAACTCTCATATACGAGTCTCGTACGTGTGTAAATAAGGCTTTAGGCGAAGGGGTAGGCAAGCTCTTTCCATACAAACTTTGTGTACGTTTTTCTTCGTTTGTGTTTGCGCTACACTTATTATTTTTTGTCAATATGCTTATTTTTCTGTTAACTAGTTCTTCTAGTTTTTTTTTTTATATTTTTTAAAGCAAAATTTCAACGTCATGTTCTGCGTATATCCAATATGTACAAGCAAAAATTTAATGCCAGTGTGCCAAAACTAACGAATAAAACTTGCTCCACCTTTGTATGGATAATGCGTTGCCCTACCCTTCTCCTCAACTAGCTATGATTGTATGTAATCCTCGACTGGGCGTACTTAACTATGTAAATTCCGGGTCAATGCAATATTATGGTACCACTGAGCTGATCTGATGATGAGGTGGCCATAGCAACTCCTAAACTACACAAGAAGCTATCGTATTTGAGCACAATTTAACCCTCTCAACAAGTAGCTGAGGACTGTGGGGAAAATGGTGCAGTCGGTGTGGGGAAAAAGTGCAACTGATTTTTTTAAAATGCTTATTATTTCTGAAACGCATTGGAGCCGGACTGAATGTGAAGATAATCATGCATGTCGCCCTACATGCTATCTGTTGTTACTGTCGGCCTGTTTAGCCTAGTTGGTCACTACCTACTGCTTACGAAGCTAGAGGTCCCGGGTTCGAATCCCGCTAAGAGCAATTGATTCTGTGGTGAGCAAAAGCATTTGTTACTTTATTTTCATTTAAGTTATAATATCTCTGTTCGCTTGCAGAAAAAGTACTACAGCATTTTTATCGTGGATCCAGATGCTCCACCGCAATTAGACGGAGAGTTTTACCTTCATATGTTAAAGTTTAACGTCCCCGTAAGTCTCATTTTTTATACTTAGTACCTATGTTTGAGTGTAAAATTGCTTTATTTATAACTAGTTTACATAGATATTACATTTCAGGGATCAGCATTAAAAGCTAAGGAGGGCGGCAGTAAAACTAATGGAGTTGATTATCGACGTAAGTAACTAGCGTACGCGTACATACCTACATGACTACATAACTAACCAACTTAGAAAAGTTGAAAAGCCCTCGACATTGACATTTTAAAGTTCAATATCTCAAAAACGGCTAAACCGATTTTGATAAAACATGTCTAAGAACCATCGCTAGAAAACCTTTCAAATAAAAAACCGTATTCAAATCGGTTCATCCGTTAAAGAGCTACTATTGTATCTATGTATATGTGTGCCACTGACAGACACACATATATACACAGGTACCGTCAAGAGCAAAAGTAAGTTAACATTTTTTCATCTCATCACAATGGAATAAGATGAAAAAGTGTTAATTTACTTTTACTCTTGACTGTACACATGTTAAACTTATAACACCTTTTTTGCGTTGCGTTCCGGGGGTTAAAAATAGGTAGCAGAGTTTCTTTTGGAATAAAGCCGGGAAAATAGCAATATATTCTGCGTTGATCTTTACTACTACAAAAACGCCTGTGGTTTTCTCATGAACCTGCTGAAATGATGAAATACTGATTTGAGTAGGTATCTTTTTTAGATATAGGCGTTTCAAAACAGTTAACTAAAGGTGCCATAATTACAATCTAATGGCATGGCAAATAAGCCAGACTTGACTTTGTATGTGCCATAGGTACCTTTTCCGTTTTCACAATGGTTTTAACAGTATTTTTTGTAGCTTACAGACTACCAGCGCCACCTAGGGGGACAGGCGCGCACCGCTACATGAACCTACTGTACGAGCAAGCTGACGGCAACAACTTTTTGCCCAACGCCGGGCTCACTCGTCACCGGTTCTCGATCTCCGACTGGATGCGAGGCAAGAACCTCTGCGGTCCGGTTGCAGCTACGCAGTTCCGAGTACAGTACTAGATGGCGCCACATATTACGTTGAGAGCTAATAAATTTAATACTTGTTGTTAATTTTAACCAACCTATTGTAACGAATTCCAAATAAAGGTGATGCTCGACTGTTTTTGTACCTATATAAAATATTTTTTATTCATCATATGCAGTCCTGTGGAGAAATTCACGTACGAAGATTTTTTTATCATAAAAGTTTAGCAGGAGTCGTAGATGACTTAGGAAATTATCTGTCACATAATATCTTTTCTAGTCAATCTTTTGTAAGGAATGACAAATTTTCTTCAGAAACCTTTCGATTTTTATAAAAATCAGACGTTTCCTGTCCCGAAGAACCCATGCATAATAAGTATATATTATTTTTAAAAATTACGAAAGTGCTTACTGTCTGTCATGTATTGTTTTGGTATATTCTTGGAAACTGCCCTTTCATTTCCACTCGATAGATTTCTGAAGACAAATTGTTTTTATACCAAAAATGGATGACGTCATATTTGGAATACTAGGTGACGGATGTCCACCTCGGTCACTGCTAAATTTTCCAAAAAAATCCCATTCCCAAACTTCCCCAGTGTTCTTCCCCTGTAGTCAGGTCGTGGATTAGTACTACGACTTAGGATCGATTGAAATCACTTACCATGATTTTTTAATTTATCATTGTTGGTAGGTGCTTAGTAGTAAAAGGTGCCGGTACAATCTATGGAACCTAGAAAACATACATGCAGTGCACAAAGGGTCAATGTTTTAGAAATAGATTCTCGAGCCGACCCCGTTCACAGCGCATAAGCACGAATGGTACCCACAACGAAGTATGTCGTCCGAAAGCTTCTACTAGGTTCTCTACCTTACTCCGAAATATTCAGTCCTTTGCCTAGCTCCTCTGCTATTTGTATTCTTAGCTTATCATCCTAGCTAGCCCGTTCGCATGTAATATCATTCGTCGCAAATGTAGATACCTAAGGCAGGTATTATTAGGTCAATTCTCTGACCACTGCATATACTGTATTATAATCTAATTCAGCTCCATCGATTCACATAAAATAAAACTAATCGTTTGACCTGAGGTTTAAATAGACGTTATAAAAATAAATTGCTTATCTTCGGACCCCTCGGGGTGCCATAATCTCGAGTTATTAGTGTGGAGTGGACACAAATTGACCATCCTGTCTAATCGAAGTGTCAGGTGACGTAAGCGACTCATCAGCTCTGCACCTCGGGCTAATTGAGCTACATAATAGCTATGTTATAGGTTGGCATGTGTATGTGTTTAGCGAGCTTGCGTTTAATAAATGTACGATGTGTTTTTTCAAAATCGCAGTGTGCGATATTCGGTGTAGCTACACTAGGTACACCGGGAGGTTACCATAGATACGCTCCATAATTTCGCGCTAAAATGACAGTGGGATAAGCCAGTTTTCGCTTCCAATTTTTTTCGTAAGTAGCTTTGCAACTACAGTTAAGTTAGGGTTAAGTATTAAAATTCACGTTTTCCTTTGGCTGGGGTGAAACGTAAATAAGATATTTGTTTATTCACCAGTGCAGGAACGGTAATTAACTCATAGTGTCATAGTCAATTAGTGAAACAAAAGTCAATAAACTAAGATTAGAGGTATTTTTACGAATTAAAATATATACCTACCTACCTATTCAGGTTGATTGTCGAATAAAATTATTTAATTGAGCTGGTCGGACACGGACTGTCGAGTTTTCTAAAGAAACCCATTTTAATATTTAATATTTTAAATTTTTTTTTTATTTATTCAGCAATTAGTTAGCCCGATTATATGAGAAGTAAACCTAAACAACAACACGAATGCAAGCCAACTCGTTTTTTTATGGT
The DNA here is from genome assembly GCA_905163555.1 of Notocelia uddmanniana. Lineage (NCBI taxonomy): Eukaryota > Metazoa > Arthropoda > Insecta > Lepidoptera > Tortricidae > Notocelia > Notocelia uddmanniana. The sequence continues at coordinate 13,971,029 of LR991065.1, forward strand.
TTTCTTTTGTGATACCTGAAGACCACAATACCACAGCCAATTTGTGAGGCGCCAACCGACCACTCCACCGATAGCTGAAGTTACTTAACATATTGAAATCTCTGAATGGGTAATTAAACCAACACTTGAGGGGCTCAAGTCAAAACACGTATCTTTTGTTTCTTTTCTTCTTGCATCGTAAAATACGGGCACGAGCGGCGTAGGCTGCGCACGCGACGCTGCCTCTCACCTCCGGCCCACGCGCAACCTTTCCTAATTTATATAAACAAATTATTTTCTCATCTTATACCAACTACTGGTTTTTTATCAGGTGATTTATGCTTGACTGACACAGAAAATAAAACCGCTTGCGGCCATTCGTTTGCCGCCGTTTTCAGTAAATCATACTTTCATGCGTACCTACATGGAAGTTGCCAAAATAATGCCTCTGTCACGTGGTGGGACATTTCTCGGAAAGCTCGTGGTTCGGGTGGTCCTGGCCGTTTTATAGGTGCTTGCTGTAAAGTATTACGACGTTTTTCGAACAGTTTGGAAATATCGAGTGCATTAAAGTATAATACATAACTAAAATTGAGATGCTGTTCGAAAGGCAAGAGGAATAAGTGAGGTAGGTACCTAATATTTAAAGTTATCTTAGTCTTAAAGACCTTACTCGTAGTTTCGTCTCCTGGGCTCGTAAACTGAAAAAATATAGGTACACTTATTCTACACTCACATAGCAGTAGCTATAAGCTACCAGTAAATTAGGCACTATAGTCAGTACATTTTTTTTTACCTGGGGAAATGCATTTACGCATCCCGCCTAGCCGGGGAACTACTAGGACGGGTATGACGGACTCCCGGGAACCGCCCGGACTACCGTCTAAAACCTCCAGGGTATGCCCATCAGCACGCAGCATAAGTGGCGGTGACACGGGATCGCCAAGGCACACAACCGCGAACACCGCCTGCTGCGACAGCCAAAGCTGTCCCCTCTCGGTTGAGGCTTGCGCCCCCCACACGTCGGCAAGCATGCAGGGCGACACCACCCACTTGCCGACCAAAGGACCTCAACACCGGGAGAGGGTGAAAAACCCCGGATTCACCCCCTCAGGTTCCTTTCTAACTTTTTATGGAGGTTTTCTCCCTCGCAGCCACCACCCGGCCCCGGCCTGACGATGACAGCCCCCGCTCCCGACTATAGCGGCCCTCTGCCATAGTCAGGGTCCGTAATTATTTATACAGGCATATGGCATGGCCTGTCCCTCTCGCCGCACCTGGGGTGTCTTGCGACTCCCTGGTGCGGAACCCCCCATCCCCCCCGTTGGTCGCATCTGGAGTGTCCGCCGCTAAAACAGAGGAACACCCAGAGCGACCCTGTCTTCGGGTTATTGGTAGCACCGGTAAGCGATCCCTCCGAAGATGAATCGCTTACGGTTACCTCCAGGGCGCACCGGCCAGAACCCTTCCCCTTCCTCCAGACCGCGAGGGTCCAGAGAAACTGGAAGAGCCCAGACACTGGTAGAGGTTACCCGACTAGCGCCCCACTATAGCCAGTACCTACACCTACAAGGACTTTACATTACACTTTTCCAAGAACACTGTGACTTCCGGGCATTTTCCTATAGCTACGATTTTAAGGGATAAAATTAATCATCATCCTCTTAGCGTTATTCCCAGTACATCCTGAAGAATGCCTGAGGTCCGCTACCTAATACCAAGAATTGGCGTAGGCACTAGTTTTTTACGGAAGCGACTGCCAACTGACCTTCCAACCCGAGGGGGAAATCAGACCTTATTAGGATTAGGCTTGTCAAGTGAGTGGGAAACTTGACTGTTAGAAGTTCTCAAGCCGCGCGGCGGCCTCTAACTTGGCTTAACGACTGCTATCATAGACAGCAACCGGGATCAACGGCTTAACGTGCCTTCCAAAGCACGGGAGCGCTCACTTAGTAACCACTCAAAGCGGTCACCCATCCAAGGACTGACCTCGCCCGACATTGCTCAACCTCGCATACCTACCGCACGCGGTACGCGGGCGCCGCTGGGTCACGTGCGCTCTTGCTGCGATAAATTTACCTATAATAAGGTTGAAAAAAGATAAGAGGAACGAAGGCTCCAGAGCTTTATTTTCGCAAATTGCCTGAAACATCCTAATAAATATTATATATTTAATTTACTAGTCATTCGACATGGCTTCATTATTTACGAATTCAAAAAACCCTGAAACGTGTGTGGGTCCAGAATCAGTCTAATGTAATGGGGGATTTATTGTTAAAATACCCGAATGCCTAATTAATGAAATAAAAATAATAGCAATTGCCCGCGACAAATTAATAATACTAATGTTGCTCGTTTAATTGACCGAGCGAGCAAAGCGTCTCCATTTCAGCTTTCGACAAAAAAAAAATCCTATGTCTGTCTGTCCGGATGTTCTCTTCTACAGGTCGCATTTCTCAACCTATTCTCGCAAAATTTTGTGAGCAGGTTCGATAAATATATAGTTTTTTTTTCGAGTCAGTTTTTGGAAATTTTTATATATTTTACGAGATCTATAGCTCACAGAGCCACTAGAAGGTATTATGGTATATCTTAATAATAGTAGAGAGTCCTAAAACTACGACCAAGACCACCGTGGGATGGGCAGCATCCCTGGAGTGCGGTGGAGATACTGCGATCGCCAACCCGCATGCCAAGCGTGGCGATTATGGCATTTACCCCCCATGAAATTGGGGGAGGCCTATGTCCAGCAGTGGACGTCCTTGGGCTGATATGGTGGTGGTGGTTATCAAAATCCGTTCAGCCGTTTCCACGTGATGCGCGTTCATATAAACAGACAAACAGATAAACAGACAAAAATTCTAAAAACTGTTGGAACGTGTTCTGTTATCAATTCTAAGTATCCCCAGCCAACTTTTTTTCGAATATCTTCCATGTACAGACTTTCGACCATCGTCAGCTTTATTATATGTATATATATAAGTATATATTTTTGGGTTACAAGTGTAGTTATGCTTTGTGTAATTCCTGGGTAGGTAAGTATCTGCCTAGCTAGCACGGCAGCTTAAACTGTACTATACTAATACTGTTATGTTTTATATGACTTTTCGTACATTTCGGCCATAAAATGTGACGGTATAAGATAAACTATCAGTGCTCCCTAGGCTGCCATCTTTACGCATGATTAAATTAGTACAATTTTACCGTTTATACATGATTGTTATAGTTTACACTTAAAGGCAACATGTAACCAATACTTATTAGTCATCCTCGTTTACAGAATGCAGATGTTTACATTACGATGTTGCTTATTAAAAATAAAACATAAGTAATTGCAGTAGAAGATGCTCAGTAGAAAAATCTGTTAATCGACCATAATGCTCCTCGGTAGAATACGATGTTGTTTCAAGAGTGACTGTGAGTAATGATGATCCCATGATGTCACTCTTAGCGCCGAGGCATGGATCATTCACAGACTTGATGCTTTGTGGTTAGAAACCGCAAATTAATTCATGCCTTTTTATAACTCCGTATTTCGTTCATACTATCAATGGAAGTATTTTCCAGGAAATATATAGGTAGTTGTTGAACGTAATTAAATAGTTTCTCGTGTGCTGAGCCGTCCCGGCGATACGTTGCTAGTTTTTTTATCACGGGTAAATAAATATTGATACCTATAGAGAAAATCAATTTTAAAATATTGGGGGACAATCTTACACAAATCGACCTAGTCCCAAACTAAGCAAAGCTTGTACTATGGGTACTAGATGACGATATACCTACTTATATAGATAAAAACATACTTAAATACATAGAAAACATCCAAGACCCAAGAACAAATATCCGTGAAAAATGCACAAATAAATGCCCTCGCCGGGATTCGAACCCGGGACCTCTAGCTTCGGAGGCAGTCACTATCAACTAGGCTAAACAGGTCGTCAAATAAACAGCCCTTAGCTATACTTGTAGAAGACATTGTTTTAATGTGTGAGTGTGAGTGAGTGAGTGTGTGTATTGCGCCTATACGGATATGATTAGATGTAAGCGTAATGACTCTATCTACTTTGAACTTCGAGTATAGTAAAAATATTATATATATTATTATTTTAAATAATATTTAATATTTTTACGAATACTGTCAATATTCCGGATAAATTAAATAGTTTCAATCCAACCTAACATGAACAGTATATAGTCCGTACAAATTTGACGTCTATTTAACTCCATAATATTCCTGTTTGATTGAATATGCTCTAAGGCAGTAGTTACACAAGACGTTTAACATGTAACGAGCCTAATCGTCATATGCAGGGATGCTCTCAAATTTCTGGGCACGCAATAAGGTCATGTTCACCTGAATATCCTATGTCAGAATATGTTTTTAAGCACCTTCTTCTTGCTACGGTCTAAGTGATGGCTACAGTACCTACCTGTCCTACATGAGTTGACCCGTTACTAGAGTATTTATCTTACATAATGACAGGGCTCTCACCGATATGTCGTCACATTGATCAGTTTAATTAACATTTTAATATAAAATGGAATGTTGGGTAATGGTATAAATTGTCATATCGTATATTTGAACCTGATGGCAAAGACAAGCAAAACATATGGACACGCTTCGTCTTTTTCTGTAATTTCAAAGTGACGCCTGATCGAAACACAAATACTGCAAATGCAATATTCAAACAGATAGGTACGTTACATAATCTATCCCCCTTATTCATAAAACTTAACAAACCTCTGTTATATAAAATTTGTTTTGTCCCTTTCTCACAAACATAAATGTCAAAGTGACAGATAAGGACAACCCAACTTTAGCGGCTTGTTAACTAATATAGGCTTGATGGACGTTTATGAATAAGGGGTTATATCTTTATGGTATATGTAATATGGGCCTCAGATAAAAATCATCATCATTTATTTCTGATAAATGATGATGATTATTATTATTATAGTAGGTAGTGCCTTTTTTGATAAGACTATGATGGCTATGTATTTAATTTTTTGCTAATTATGGAAAAATGTGAGTCTATTCTGACATACATAACTAGTGTCATTCAGCCTCCCTATTTTTTATTTCATAAAAAAATTTCTTTGTAATATGGTGAATAGTAGACTCTACCTAATAAAGGTATTGACGTAACCCTCATACACCTATGTCTTCAAACTATGAAATGGATACTCTAGTCGTCCATACATTCCATGCCGTTGCACGGCGTCTTTTTGACAGGAAGCCCATCTATCGTAAATTAATCGACATGGGTATCCAAAAACACCAAATTATGGAACCGGTTTGGCGTGTGCGCAGTCGTAAGCGCGACCGGAAATACTAGCGCTAGAGATCGGCTGAAACCGCTTCTGAGCCACGGGCAGAGCTGTTGGTAGAGTGGCACCGATGTACTAACTTTTAATACGTATATATAAGGTGTCATACGCAAGACTTGAGAAAGAAAACACAATTTCTTTTCCAGTATTTTTTTTATTTTATTATTGAATCATAAAGTACACAGTAGGGTAAACGTCCCAGCGGTTGAAGCGACACTGACCCTATACATTGTCACTTTCAACCTTATGTCATAATAATAGATGTGAACAATCAACTGTATTCTGTATAAAGGTGTCAAACTTTCAGCGTTTACCTTATGAGTACATATGTAGTTTACACATGTTATCTTATCTCCAATGCATGACAGTATAGAAATTCGTTTCTCGCTTTTTCTGTGTATACTCGCGTTTGGCTTGCATAAATTAGGCTAGGCAGGATGCACTGAAAAAAAAGGATAGCTCAACTAGTTTGGCTATCCCTTTTTTTCAGTGCATCCTGAAATTATGCTAATTTTCAACAACTAATTTGGTTACTAGTAAACTCTCAGTTTGACAGTCCTCAGATTTTTACTAGCAGCTAACATTACTACTACTGTTAGTTAACAAATCTTTATTACACCTCACCTTGCCAAAAAGCGCGTTTTTCCGCACGCTGCGCGTCCGAAAAAAACCACTTTTTCGCCAAGTGGTGACGTAAAATTGTGTACAAAACACGGGTCGTAAAACAGAAAGCCCTCTCTCGCATATTTATGACCCTCGCCTGCGGCTCGGGCCTCAAATATCTGCGATATCGGCCTTTCTTTGTTTTACAACCCTTGTATCGTAATGTACTATTTTCAGTGTGCAGGACGGGAAAATAATGAAATATCAACTCTACACGTGTCTGTCGTCCTAATAATTTTTTTGTGGTTATTTGGCCTTCAACGCTGTGATTTCTAATTATTGCATAGCACATGGCCTCGGGGTATAATAAAAATATTTGCGAGACGATTAGGTACCTACGTGGCACGACTTTTAAGTAAATTTTGATTTTCGAATGCCCGACGTCGCTTTTCGTGCGCTTGAGTTTACATAGTAGGCACATATTGAAATACACGTTAGTAATTTGGTATAACAATATTCATGAGCTGCTTTTCCAATAAAACTTTACTATGTGTCCAAATTCAACAAGTTAAGACGTGTATCTAAACACAATATTTGGCCTTATAAATGTTACGCTAAGCTAATTCAATGTCAAACATGTTTACAAGCGGCGCAGGCGCCAGTGGAAACTTGGAAAGCGAATAAGGCCTTAGTTGGACGAAGGCGTATATTATAAGCAAGTGAATGGGAGTTAGGACTTTGTTATTCCGACGGGCGAAATAGATTTCCTTCCGGTCGCCCACTTGACGCCCGCGCACGCCCTCGTGCTATAACCGAATCATTGAATTAAACGAAAACCATTCCTATGATAATAAATATAATGGCCATGGTACTTTGGCTCTGAGTTCTGACACCATTAATTCGCGGTAACTTAGCCAAAGCACAGTTATACAATTAAGGACTAAAATACTGTTCGTTGATTAAGCTTTGTTCTTTTGAATTGTCTGTCAAAAACTAATGACAATACTAGCGGTAGACGTTTCACATTCATGGATTTCAATTTTAATAAACTTTGCACAGGAATTGGTGAAATTGCAGGAAATTGAGTCCTGGTAGAGAATCTGAGATGTTCATTTCGCATTCCAAATCGATTCACAAGCCTTCGCCCTGGAACTTAAAGCACAGCACACATTGAAATCCAATTGGATTGCGAAACTTAAGTTTCCGATTCGCTTCTGTTCACTCTGCTTATTACTTAAACATTTTTATTGGTGATATCGCTAACTACGATTTCTAGGAAATAAACTATTAGAAATGAACTGCCCCGAATGATATGACTGCTGCTGTTATGATGAATTAATGATGTGCGTAGTGAGTAAGTACTCACCACACATTTATTCATATTACCTTACAATACTTTAATGTAATTAGTCTGGTTTTTATGATACTGTCAAAATATCAAGAAATTCTTGTTTTATGTTACATTCCGCATCATACAGCCAAAAGTCAAAACATCCAAAGTAGCCAAATACCAAATCCTACCGTACCCCACACCTATCGTATCACATCCTTTCTCCAATAGTACTTTTACTGAGGGATGCCTAACAAATTGAGAGAAGCCGATTCTTTTAAGAGACATCACTATCCCAGAATACTTCCGTATTTAAATGCCACGCAATACAGTAAGGTCAGGTCAGGTATAGGCAATGAGAGAGCTCCTAATATATTAAAAGAAATTTAGAAGCTCTTAAACAGACTTTGAACGAGTTCTGTTAGGACGTCCTGCAACTCGTGATGATGAAACAGGCTTAGTGAACACCAGTTAATCTCTAGCCACATGTTGTAAACACGTCTGTAAATATTTAAGTATTAGTGACAGCCATGCAAAACTGTATTGGAACATGTAACAGCAATTTGCCAGGATCGGGTAATTGGCAGTAAGGTCAGGTGTAGACATTGAGAGATTTCTAATGCAGTCACCGCCAAATACGGCGCGTCGTTTGTCAATGCGCGCGCGGCGCGGCTACGTCATGCTTAAATCTGAATGAAGGCTGACTGGGGGCGGTCGGTGCAATTAAGAATCCTTTCAAAACTTGGATAAGTTACACAAGTGCACTTTGTAATCTTAATACATATTATAAAACCAAATTAAATGCATATATTCAATAATTTGAAGATCTATCCTGGAAGATGATGAGTTTGTCAGACATAATATGTTTGTATTTAGATATGTATATAATTATGTCCCCTCGTAACTACTCAACGGCCCAACCGAATTTGATAAATGATACGTCATTAGATTCGTCTTGATAGCGCGGGTGTCACCGAGTAAACGTGTTTTTACATTAAAAAAAAACATGTTGCTAATTTTATGCAACTAATTAATGTACGGGCAATAATTATTTTTATTTCAAGACCGTGTGGGATATCAAATTAAAGGACTTTAAGGCGCAGGGTAGGGCAAGCCATTCTCCATACAAAGGTTGTGCAAGTATTTTGTGTTAGTTTTAGCACTACAGCATTTAATTTTATTTTTTGTTGGTACATATTGGATATACGCAGAACTTGATGTTGAAATTTTGCATTACTTCAAATAAAAAAATACAAAAAATAACTAAAATTAAAAAAGAAAAACATCAAGACATAGCTAACAAAAAAATAAGCATATGGACCAAAAATAGTAACTGAAGTGCAAACACAAACGAAGAAAAACTTGCACAAGTTTGTATGGAAAGAGCTTGCCTACCCCTTCGCCTTAAGGGCGAGTGCAAAAACGTATTCTAAAGTCAGGGGTTTTAGGTTGCATGTGACCAACAAAAGATAAGCAATGTGGACTTAGTTATTTTGCATTAAGTACAGAATGTGTGCGTTTAACAATAACAAACAGGTGTCAAAGTGTCATATTTTGTCAATGATTAATTTCCTCAACCACAGCCATCGGCCCTCAATTGGCCGTATTTTATGACCGAAACTTACGCAACCCACATGTGTGTTTCTATTGACAGCTTCCATTAGCACAATGAGAAGCAAGCGTAGCGCAGCAGCGGCCGTGACACGAGCTCGTGCGTACGACTCGAATTCGCGTCCATTCATAAAGACACCCACGGAGGCTGGGCCCATTCACCGGCGCCGAGCGTTGCGCAACAGCCCCCTCCCCCGCGCCCAGACCTTCGGCGGACCTTCCGCTGGTGTCATGTTTAACCTTTAGGATGACACTCGATATCGGATTTGCTCTAAAAGCCCCCTTATTGTTACAGATAGGTCAATAACGCCGGAAACTTTAGACCTCCACGTCGTAACGTAACAATACACACCGACTTTTTATTGCATATCCCGTAAATCTCTAAATTACCTATTTTTTCAAGTGTCAGACAGGTATACATATTTTCAGAGTAAACTTTAAAATGGAAAAAGAGTTATTGAACTTAAATATACGAAAAGTGCTGAATACAATGTTTAAGTAGTTGTAATAATAGCGTATCATAGGCGGCTAATCTTAGGATTATAAGTACTCTACAGATGTAAAATATCATATTATCAACTCTTTATTACTAACATATTTGGATAGGTATGGCATTACAGTCCTTTTAGAGACTATCAATTGACATTAGAGATTTAAGTCGAATATTATTCCACGTTCCAATGTAAGTATAGGTACCATACCTTAACTAGTCTAAATAGACTCACTTTGCTATCGTATTAACGTATTAGAGCGTAGCCGGCATCCGAGGGGATAAAATGAATTGATGTGAAATTTATATGGATTGCAGACTAAATAAAACTAATAGCACCTCACTTATTAGTGAACCTGAATACTTACAAAAACACATAGCAGGGTATATTTTAATGAAAAAGAAATGCAAATCAAGAATGCGTATTTGGTTTTATTCGCTTTCGGTTGGCTACTTGAGTTAATTAACGCGTATAATCGAGGCTGTGTAAATGGAGGTGCACTTAAACGCACGTGAACCAGTTTAGAATTAAGAACACATTTAAATTCATTAAAAAACGTTAAAACTTTCGTCGAGCCGCTGCGACGTTTATAAGACATGTAAGTGGAGACACCAGTTCTAGAGTGTGTTTACCGGTTAGCTAGCAAGTGTGTGGCTTAAAGTTAGTTTTCATGAAAATACAATTTACTAGTATTGCTCATAAAACAGATAGTGAATTAAGTATCTGAAATTTAATTAAACTTCTAAATTGTTTTCCTGGACGTTGTATTTCACAGTATATTTATGCAATTACTTAAGGACATGGGACTTTCAATTACATATATAGAAATAATATTAATAACCATTTATTTTGACTAACATGGACTCGTACAATACAATAGCATACAACATTTAGCATATAATATACCTACCTGCTTACCTATTTAGCTTATGACAGAGGTCATCAATAGGTGGTTGGGCATTAAGGTGTGGAGCATGGGGACCTTTACCTTACTTATCATATTTATAAAATGCCTTACAAATCTTACGTGTACATATGAAGCTTTTGTTTTGTGACAGGAGAATATTTGTATAGTATAAGTGCCACCTTTTTACGTGCACTGGTTTATTTCACAAGACCATAATATAAATAGTGACGCCACATATCTACTGAACAATCTTGGATAAGGTATAGGCGCCTATTAAGGATCACCTAATTTCGAAAACTTGTAATTTTTTTAAAGCATGAAAAATCCTATTCATAGGATTGCTAATGGCCGTCACTTCACTGTTCATTTATTAAATAATAAATACGTGTCTTTTTAACCTAGACGTTGGCGGAGTCATCGATAATACCGATGGGGCCATAAAATAAAAAGATTGATTGAGGATTGCTAATGATTTATAAGTATCAAACAAAATATAACCGCAATGTTCTCTAAAAACAGAAATAAAGGATACGCTTGATTATGTAGGAACCTGTTATTATGTCGTCTAGTACAATGGGATAATGACGCAACGTTTTTGAGCGTGAGTAAGGTAGATTGCTCGACTTGGTGGGGGCAATGCCGTGTCCCCAGATCTTCATGTCATTTTCCGTACTAAAATGACAGTTAGATCTACCAATCGTACGTTCGAAAAATTACGTGATTACTCTACGGACGTTAAACTTTAATTACTTATATGGATAAAATAAAATAATGATTAATGAACATTACCCAAATTTTAGGCCGCGGATCCTTTTAGCACTCAAAATTAAGCTGCTATACTTAAAATGAAAATAAGTCCCTAAATTATAAAAAATACATCCCTGCCTGTACATTATGTGCCTGTACATACATTTTACAAAGTAATTGTATTTTTTTATCAGGGATAGACAAGTAAGCGCTACATAGGTAAAGCTTCTTCTTCACATCAATGAAATCTCGAAAAATAGAGAAATGAATGATACATGAACCTTATCGCTAAAAACAAATCCTACTGAAATTTACTTCCCAAATAGGAATGCTTAATTAGAGAAGCAAAAGCAAGATCAATTATATTCAAAAGTTGGAAATTAATAAAATCTGCAATGTACTCTACATTGCAAACAGTATTTTTTTCCATAATGACAGCGGAAGTGCAATTTCGATTATGGGCGTAGGCGCTTACTTACCTACGAGTATATTATGCTTAACTTTTAGGTGTTGCGGACAATCATAACTGTGAGTTTTTAAGGGTGGACCTTATTAGCCGGAGCCGGGCCTTTCTTGGTTACCCTACCTTAGGTAAAGACAGATGTATCTAGTATTAGTCTTAATTAGCTACATGTTGATAATAGATTTGTGCCGGAATAGATACTTAAACACCCTATATTCCGAACCACTACACGCCACGCTATATTCCGACTCACGCCTATATTCCGAAACGGGGTAGGCAGAGCACACGAACATTAATTTCAGTGCCACTTTTAGCAATTGTAGGTTTGGTTTGTTATGTGATATTGCAGTGACAGGTTGCTAGCCCATCGCCAACAATACACTTCAACCTGGTTCCCATAGTCGACTCTTACAACACCCAAGGGAAGAAAGGGTGGTGCTATTTTAACCCGGCACCACACGGGCGACCTAAAACTACCTAAATAGATCTATCGTTATCGAATTTCTATTTACCCACGTTTTGCATAACCTGCCCTTTTCAAAAGTAAGGATTAGTCAAAGATTTAGCTACATAAGTAATCCAATTTAAGTGCAATTGATAAAGCTAGTTTCTTAATGCTGTCCTCCTATTTATCTGTTTAGTTTAAAACACTTCCGTGATCACATTATCTTTTTTCTAGCACGAGTATTGCTCATTCGATGCTTCCTTGTACCTTGAATGAGCAACAACATTGAATAGATAATAAGTATCACTATCGATTACATATAATTGATATAATTACCCCCGTCGGGTCTGAACGATTTCGATACCGTTCACAATTTTTGTGTAGGTTTAAAGGTGGTTTTCAACGGCAACACCTGCTACAAAAATCGAGCACAGCTCAATCAATCTGATTGCTTTCATTTGTATTTCCTCCGTAAGGCCTTTTGGCTAAGAGAGCTGGGTAAATATAACAAATTCATAAGACCTCGTCATTTTTAAAACACTCTTGACGACACGTCTTTAACACATCACAAAGACACTGGCCGGCAGCAAGATGCCAGAGGAAAAATAGAAAATCGGTATGATTAGGTTATTTTCAGAATGTCCGTTTCGTGGCACATAAATACTGATTTTCATATGTTGATCTCTGTACGTGCTTTGTTATTTTTAACCGACTTCAAAAAAAGGAGGAGGTTCTCAATTCGTCGGAATATTTTTTATTTTTTTTAATGTATGTTCACCGATTTCAAAATTTCTTCTAAACACACCCTTGTTTTCTAGTTGGTCCCATTGTCACCAAGTCTGGATCTGATGACGGGATCTTGGAAAAATCGAAGGAACTCCTCAAATTATATACCAAGAGGATGGGGTAAGGCAAAAAATAAGGAACTCTTCAAATTATACACCAAGAGGATGGGGTCTGGCAAAGTTTGGAGTCGGTGTTTTTTTGTTAAAAATTTACTTGTTTGCTCATTCTATTCTAATGCGTTTTATTTATTTACAACAAATTGTACCTATTTAAGAGCATTTCTTCGAGCGTGTCAACCGCTGTGATGTCGTTGGTCGCATTATTGAAGACATCTCCACAGAGTAGGAGATGATTGTGGAGATGTTTTTAGGCTATAGTACGCATATTGTAGGCAGGGAATGCTATCAGTAAATTCTAAATGGACCACAGAAAGCTAAAGGTATCGTGAATAATACGACCACGGAAATCACTTGGATTAAATACAACGCGCGCGTTGTGCACAAAGCTGTTCGAGTTCGTCCTCCACTCTAAGAGCCTCGATTAACATGTGACATGATGTGACGGATGAATCATTGAGGTTCGATGTCACGCTCAAGTGTCAAGGCTCCTCTGGACCGCTTAAGATATTAACTCAAGTGTCCGGAAGGCGCCTTTGACGAAGTATTCTTGATTATTTTTGGCATAATCGTAATGGTCTTCCGGGGAAATAATTCTCAATTTAGTCTTTTACTCGTATGTTAGGTATTGTTGAAGGGATCGTTTTATTTCCCTTGAAAAGGCATTGCCTACTGAAATTAGAATGGGTATAACTTGTCATTAAAAAAAGTAAGGAGATATATTTGTAATGCATCCCCATATCCAGAAAACTTAAAAAACTTCTGTTATAGAGTGTATAATGCTTTACGATATTCCGACCGGCTAAACTTGAATATTCGGAGAAGTGTCAATCAATTACCGTATTATTGAACATCTGTCTTGTCAAATGGAAAATGCTACCAGTTTTCATTTTGACATTTGACATTGAATAATAAAGTTTCACATTAACTTTAACTTCAGACATCCACCACCACCACCACCACCATATCAGCCCAAGGACGTCCACTGCTGGACACAGGCCTCCCCCAAATTTACGGGGGGTATATGCCATAATTGCCACGCTTGGCATGCGGGTTGGCGATCGCAGTATCTCCACCGCACTCCAGGAATGCTGCTGCCCATCCCCCGGTGGTCTTGGTCGTAGTTTTAGGACATACCCGGGTCCTGAATATACTGATACCCGGGTCCTGACTTCAGACATGAACTTTGTCAATCATTATATCATTAAATATGATAATTGATAGCCACTTCAGGTCTAAAGTCGTATTCCAAGTTTAGCGGATGCGAAAGGATTCCGCGAGGAATGTGTGTGTTTGAAATGTGTTTCACACACACACATTTCAGTTACAGGAATCCTCTCTCACTCCCTGTTTCAGTTGAACTGTAGGAATTTAAACTAAAATAATGGACAAGTTTGATGGTCGTTTAAAATAACAATTTGACTTTAATCACTGCTTCCAAGTGCTTCCTGTTAATTTTAGGCGAGAGTAAATGTCCCAGTGGATAAAGCCCAAATGGTTGGCGCTTTCAATCTCAATTCATAGAAATAATAGATGGGGAGCCCAGAATGCCCAGTCAATATTCTCAAACCTCGAAGTTTTGGGGACTTTAACGAAATTTGGTACGAATGTTCATCGAAGGCCTTGTTTTCGTCTCCCTAAAGTCCCCAGGCCAGGACCTGATAGAACCGCCGCTATCTTAGAAAACGTACTCCATCGATATTCGTATTTTGTGCGAAATCGGCATACCCTATCAAAATATGATCAAGGGTAGTATTGAAGCTTAATAAATCTGCACTAACCTTTAGTACATACTTAAGTATGACGACAAAACATGCCTTCGTGGAGCAAAATGCATCCACACGTGAGATTGTTCCCTTCGGAGCAAAATGCACAAAACGCAAAATGTACACACTACACGCAAAATGTAACTAATACCAAAATATACAATTCGCACAATGTACCCCACGCATATTGTGAAATACGCGGAACGTACACGAAGCAAAAAGTACATTCGCAAAATGTACATATCGGAAAATGCACACTACTCGCAAAATGCACATTACGCGAAACGTGCAATACGCAAATAGCTACACACGCAAAATGTACAAAAAGCGAAAAACTGTGCTTTTCAAGTGGTTATCTACGATCTATTGATGTACTTTTATAGAAAAGGATCCAATCCACGAGACATCACCGTTGAAATGTGTGACTTTTGCTTTTGACAGAAGGTTCAAAAGTCAAATTTTATACATTTGTGGGTCGGGATCTTTTGCGTGTGTAGCTATTTGCGTATTGCACGTTTCGCGTAATGTGCATTTTGCGAGTAGTGTGCATTTTTCGATATGTACATTTTGCGAATGTACTTTTTGCTTCGTGTACGATCCGCGTGTTTCACAACATGCGTGGGGTACATTGTGCGAATTGTATATTTTGCTATTAGTTACATTTTGCGTGTAGTGTAAATTTTGCATTTTGTGCATTTTGCTCCGAAGGGAGATTGTTTAATGTCCTTCCAGGGGAGATTATCTGAACAAGAAGATGGGAAGAAAATCAAAAGTTGGGAGTTATTGATTTCTAAATATTGGATTATAGAAGGGAAAAAAGGTTATATGATGTGTACGTGTACCCCTCCGCCGGTTGGGGGGATCGTTTACAGTAAAAAAAATGTAAAAAATCAGTCACTCGAGCGGGTCAGATATTGAAAGTGTATATCTCTGATACTGGACGTATGTAAATCTACCAGTTTGAATGGTGGTGACCCGGGTATGTTCTAAAACTACAACCAAGACCACCGTGGGATGGGCACTCCTGGAGTACGGTGGAGATGCTGCTATCGCCAACCCGCATGCCAAGCGCGGCGATTGTGGCACTTACCCCAAAAAAGTTGGGGGAGGCCTACGTACAGCAGTGGACGTCTTTGGGCTGATATGGTGGTGGTGGTGGTGGTGGGATGGTGGTGCGGAAGCTTCTGGAAGCGCCAGATATTCACAGGGGTCTTCAAGTAGACCCAAAGGAAGCTCCCGAATAATCTGACGATTTATCATGACGCAAGCTCGTGACGATTTTATTTAATTATGTATATAGAGGGCTCATAATTAGTGGAGGTACTCACCAGAGTGCAAGGTTCCCCACCCTCACACCCAATATGTTAATATGCCGCGCTCGAATTCCAAAATACCCTCTTCGGCTCCCCTTATATAAATGCAACAATTAAGCTTGTTACCCTATTTCAATCAATGAATTTAAGGTATCTGTTATGTTAGGATATTAAAACAGGTGAGCTCTCTGGCAGAACTAACTATAATATTTTAAGGAGAAACAAAACTTAATATAAAACATTACTGTCAGAAACAAGCTTTCGTTACCGAAGACTCAACCTGATTGTCCGACATGACATGACATTACAGGATAAACATTTCCAACTTACAACATTTCAAATTTTCAAATTCTCGTAATATGAAATCCTAACTTATTTTAAGAAACCCAATTTTTTTTTAAATATGTTTATTGCTGTTTGTTTTCAAGATATTCACGAAAATGTGAATAAAGCCTACCATCGTCCATATGACGTCACAAGGCTGAATTGTGACAGTCACAAATGCACAAAAACGACAGCAGTACACTTTCTTTAGTAAATCCACCTTAATAGTAGTGCTTCTGTATGATTTTTTACGCTGTAACGCCTTACTTGTAGTTGTCACTTACTCTCTTTTAGAATGCAGAACTTAAGATTTTTTTATATGTAATCGACATATTTTCAAGAATTTAAAAATGTGGTCATATTTAATTTTTTATCCTCTATTTGGTTACGGTGGAAAAAGGCTCGGTTTAAAAAATGAAATGTTGTCAATGTTGTTGTATGTTTGACATGCGTCAATTGCAAGACTTAAGTTTAGAATCATTTACAGGCCGTTAACTCTTAAACTCGAGACGCACAGAGCGGTCGCGGCGCGGTGCGGGGCGGAGGCGGTTTTGAATTTTAGATTTTTCCGAAACTGTGGACTGTCGATAGCGTCGATTACTCCTTCATATGTCACACACGCCGCTTTCGCTCCGCTATCCCGCGCGGTGTTCTGGTGCGACGTCTCCGGACCGCGTTCGCTTTACCGAAAAACCGCCTCCGCCACGCAACGCGGCTGCGCCGCGCTCTGTGCGTTTCAAGCTTAAGGCGCCGGAGGTGGTACGATATGAGAAAACTGTCAGTGTCAACCGATACGATTCGATTACTACTGCGCAAACGTAATACTGCCAGGATTTCGTCAAGTCAGTAAATCTCACATCAGTAAACTTCGTCAAAGAACAGAATACCTATCACATATCTCTCCCGCCCCGCGAAATCAGAAAGGTGCCTTAGAATAAAATTCGGATTTTAGAAAGATATTTCGGGTATCGGCGGCGGTAACACGCGAAGGTTCTGTAGCACAACTTTTTAAACTCTTTTTTTTGAATACCACGAGGGCGGCAACAATCGTACGGCCCGCCTGATACGGTCACCGCAGCCTATAGACTGCAACTCCAGGGGTGTCACATGCGCGTTGCCGACCCCTTAAAAATGTATACATTCCTTTCTCAAAGTACCGCAAAAAGTTAAGGAGACCTGTTGTCTCAATGTTAAATAAGCCTTAATTTAACGGCATTATGCTTAATATTCGGTTAATATTGCGACTTGATTTTTTGTCATAATCTAAATAAAATAGAAACATAATTTGAAAATCGTCCGGGGGTAATTTGAAACAGAACGCCACACCTCCATTTACTATTAGATTGCAACTAAATCAGTAAGATATTGTCATTTCCTATTTCACGATCTCAGACCTAGTAATAATATACTAGTGGCTCTGTGAGCTGTAGACCTCGCAAAATTAGGTATATTGAGGTAATTACTTGATTTGAAAATACGAGTGTGTTAGGTAAGTATATTATCGATCGAATTGACTCAACAAAAGAATTGTATATAACATTTCTGATAAGAAATATGACCTGGAGAGGAAAACATCTCGATATAAATAAGAAAAAAAAAAAACTTTTTTTTTCAAATTTCAAAAACTTTAAAAACTGGCTCCGACCAAAAAATTTTATCTAATCATCAAACCTGCTTACAAAATTTCACGACAATCGGTTGAGAAATGCGACCTGTAGAGGAGAACATCCGTACATACATACGAAATATTGTTGTTTTTTTTTCAAACCTCAAAATTTTCAAAAATTGACTCGACATAAGAATTTTATATAACATTTCTGATGAGAAATGCGACCTGTAGAGGAAAACATCCGGACAGAAGTACGAAAAAAAAAATTTTTTTTTTCAAATTTCTAAAATTCTTAAAACGGGCTCCGACCAAAAAATTTTATCTAATCATTAAACCTGCTCACAAAATTTCACGAGAATCGGTTTAGAAATGCGACCTGTAGAGGAGAACATCCGGACATACATACGAAATATTGTTGTTTTTTTTTTCAAACCTCAAAATTTTCAAAAATTGACTCGACATAAGAATTTTATATAACATTTCTGATGAGAAATGCGACCTGTAGAGGAAAACATCCGGACAGAAGTACGAAAAAAAAAATTTTTTTTTTCAAATTTCTAAAATTCCAAAAACTGGCTCCGACCAAAAAATTTTGTCTAATCATAAAAACTGCTCACAAAATCTCACGAGAATCGGTTGAGAAATGCGACCTGTAGAGGAGAACATCCGGATTCCGGACAGACATACGAAAAAAAATTCGTCGAAGCTGAAACTAAGACGCTTCGCTCGCTTCGCTCGCTCGGTCAATAATTTATAATAATTTTTACTTGGTCTGAGTTCACGATTAGATTGCGTCCGATTTTACCCGTAAAACAAATGTGATCCTGAGAGTTAACGGACTGTATGCGGCTTTGTGGCTAGTGTGACAATGAAACCTTACTTCAACTGTATCAACCACTTACCTAAATGCCTAGGTAGTGTAATACCCTATCAAAAAATAATATCTGTTCATATTTGCATCATGTTTCCTCAAAATGTACGTTCTTAATTATATGCAAAGTATACTAATTGATGCCGAAAATCGATGTCATATCCATACCAAACACGACGACGTGTTGTGAATGTTGTGATGGTCGTATATTAGGCTTAGTAATACTAGTTTAATAGGAGGAGATTGTCAGGGCATAAGCCAGGGTTACCGTCGTTATTCTGTCAGTAGAAGTAGGTATGTACGGGCACTCATAAAATAGAACATCATATTACTGCCATAAAGCCATATTTAAAGCCACCAATAACCGTTTATTTTGAATTTCACGATTTGAGCCGGAAACCGGCAAAGCTCAGTGTTTAATATGATTTTAACAACTATAGGTCCGTATTTAGTCTTAAAGTGGGGCACCGTAGATTCTTATTAAGTTGTCTTAATGTTGTAATGAAGTTATAGCTGGCATTACTATGCTGATTTCCTTATTAAAGTCACAATAATACCTACGTCAATAATATCTGTTGTTAATGGTGGATACGAATGCATAAATAGGTGTTGGATGAGACATTAAGTAGAAGCAATCAATGAGTATCGTAGGCAGGAAGTGAGAGGCAGCCTGCGATCTGGAGATCAAACAATACTGTATTGGCAAATAATGCGTTTGTTCGACGCGTGCGCCGCGGGGGCGTTGTTCATGAATGGACGCGCGTGATTCACTTGAGCCCATTCACAGCCGACGCTGCGTGCGCATCTATTTCTCGTGCATAAGGCTTTTTTAGAGAATACACTGTAAATCGATTTCCGGCGATAGTGTTTGACTAACAGCTGTAAAATGAATGTGAGACATGCCTAATGTATTTTTTCTACTCCTGAATTGTAATCTGTCAATTAAATGACTGACAGCAGTATTAAAACAGTAAACTTTATATGTATACCAAAGGATGAATGTCATATTGATAAAATAATGTAAGGGTTGAATCTCGAAGGACGGAGAGCAGAGCGATTAGAAGGCCCAAAAAGTGATGGATTGTGTGAGGGAGGATATGAGAAAGAAAGGAGTAAGCGCTGAAGTGACGAATAATAGAGAAGAATGGAAGAAGGAAACATTTTGCGCGGACCCTGCAGGGGGCAGCCAAGGGCAGGGAGATGATGATGATGAAACTTTATATACCAATGCAAGTCTATACCATAGACAATTCATTATACAACGTTATTTTACAGTGACTCTCGAATTTTAATAAACCTTATTATGTTAACTGTTGCATAAAATACTATTTCCTCTCAGTACCAAATTTTTACAGGCGATCCCGGAATATTAGTGAAGTTTCAAATTTATATGGCAAATATTGGGGAATATTTCTTATACGAATCACACCGGGACGGCATAGTAGATACAATTTAATGATGCTACCAACAATGTATCTATTATGTACTAAGTAATATGCCATTCCGTGAAAATGAGAAAGCGTATACAGAAGGGGGAGGACGTAGGTCGATATGGTTGATATTGATTTTGTATGTATGTATGTAAATACTTTACTGTACACAAAACACAGGTAGAAATACAGACAAATTCGGTTATATCGGTACAAAGGCGAACTTATCCCTTTAAGGGATCTCTTCCAGTTAACCTTTGAGCAATTGAGTGACACAGGAACCAAAAGATTAATAAAGCAATTAAGATTTTGATGTTCGTACAAAAAAAAGTCGTACACCTTCGCCAGTTCCCGTAAATCGTCCCCTAAGTCTGTTTTTGCGAAAAAGAAGTAGTTTTGGTACAATTATGTCCGTATGTGAATTACCTTCTTATTAGTCTTCAAGGAACTTACCTAACCGTTCCCAAAACATAGGCAAGTTTTATGTTTAAATCTGTGTTAGCGCAATCAATTTCGCAAAAGTTTTTGCCACACGTCGCTAAGTGTAAACGGTCTCTGCCGCGGTCAGTCCGTACAGCCTCAATACGGTTGGCTTGACTCGGAGCCAAAAGGTTATGAGATTTCAACCTATAGATTTGCTGATAGCATTTAACTGGACGGGTAATTGTTTGGTGAACGGGCTATTAATTGTGTATAATGGTTTAAAGTCCACATTTAAGTTACCTAACGAAATTATGGTAACAGGCCTCGATACACGATGCTATTGAAAAGTTTTAAATGCTCGGCATGAAACATGGCCGACTTGTTTTGTTTGTTCGTGCATTGGTATCCATTCATATCGACCTTTTTATTAGTTGTTCTACGTAATAAATATAAATAAAGCCTTGGCAGGTTCGGGTCTGGCCTGTGTCGCTCTAAACTATGAATTATAATTGAGCATTAACATACTTAGTTCAGGTTTATAAGCTGGACAAGGAACCATGTAGAACAATATTATAATCGATTCCATATTCGTTCATGTAGTTAACAGCGATAAATGGAAATAGTACGAGATATCTAATCTGACTAGAGCCGATATATTTACAACTGGGCATTTGCATTCAAAAACAATCACAGGTTGCGCAAATTGAAGATATTCTGCAGAAATCAGCCTAACAAGGACAGTCGTATATAAAAGGCGAGTTAGATAAGCGATAGGATAGGTAAACAATAAATAGCGACAAGTCGGTCGAATGTGTTTGCAGTTTAAATAGTGCAGATTACGGCGTACTGCCGTACCGCTGCTGCTAAATGTCTCCCCGGGTAAACACAATCCGATTAGATCCGTCCGGAGAATCTCGACTTATTTACTAGCACCTGTTGAGGAGGAGGGAACGATCCAATCTTCATATTTCATTCTAGGAAGTACGTCCATATCATCTTTTAGTTGCATCTCTCCCCGGGGGATATGATGACATTTCGTTTAAAATTGAACATTAATATTTTTCAATTGTTACTTTAAATAAACGCTCTTTAAACTTAACACCTAATTATTTATTATTCCTTTCAAAGTAAACTAATATTGTCAGTATGACTAATAGGTTCATAACCGATGTAAGCGTAAATAAAAACTCTACTTTTGGGTAATTGAGTTTTAGCCAATCTTAAGTAAGTGACTTGGGTAGTAAAGTCAGTAGTTACTCGTACTTAATTAGTTACTGTTTTCTGACTAAATATTATCTGTAATATGGTTTTGATCAAGTCTAATTTATATATAGGTACGGATTAGCAGAAACTATAAAATGATGATTCAGTACGAGGAAAATAATTTTTGGCGACTTTACGTGATGCAAAAATATTGTGTAAACAACATATTTAACAGCACCGATGACCAAGATTCCCCGTACGGCTAGGCCCATCGAAGGCTAGCAAGGCGATAAACTTCATCCATAATTTCCCTACATTATCGGCATCGGGTGCGCTTACCTAAAATTACAATCTTAGCTAAATTAGTTTAACTCGTATATCGTTGGGAATTATGAAAGCGGACTTCATAAAGAAGGCACTAGGCTGTGATGTTATCGGCTAACTAGCAGACTCAGAACACGCCGTGTTCTTGAATGACAGTCTGTTTCCGTTACCTTTTACGGTTTTCCATTCCACATGTAAATGTCATCCCAAGTTTTAATCATTTCTCGAGTTGACTGTTATCGAGCAGAAAATTGAACCTTGATGAGATAGTAAGGATTACATGCGTAAAATAAAGAGAATTAAATTGAATTGAGTGAGTATTTCAACACGTTGTAAGTTAAAACGCTCCGCGTTAAAGTAGGTACCTTACTTACTATAACTAGGTTCAATGGACATGAAGGTCACAGTAAACAGAGTGTTTAAGAATTTGTTACTTAGTATGACAAATTTAAACCCACTTTAATACTTCTTGCTACCTAATTCTCATTATTAGGCATCTATGAATTATACCTTTAGTTTTATCGCAATACTTAGGTACCGTAAGTAATCTGAGTGTATGATTAGATTTAGTATGAATTTTAATACAAAATACACTAGGTTTAGGTACACTTAAGAATATTTTGTTGTACACGAAAAGAAAATCTCACCATTAAAATATATTCAGATTCGTGTTCATATTTTATTACTACCTACAATAGATTTTTATATACAATTTTATTTATTTTATGTCATCTGTCATTTAACTGGAAATAAAATAATTTCAATTTTATCATTAACATTGATATACCTCTATTTTGGTTTCAATTAATAAGTATACCTACATCTATACATATAATAAAGCTGAAGAGGGTCGAAAGTCTGTGCATGGAAGATATTCGAAAAAAAGTTGGCTGGGGATACTTAGAATCGATAACAGAACACGTTCCAACAGTTTTTAGAATTTTTGTCTGTTTGTCTGTTTGTCTGTTTATCTGTTTGTCTGTTTATATGAACGCGCATCACGTGAAAACGGCTGAACGGATTTTGATGAAAACTTTACTAATCTGTCGAGTTAAAAGGGAGTAAAAAGAGGGGTTGAATTTTGTATGCGAACTCCTATAATCCATCCATGAGTTATGAAAATTGGTAAGCATATACTTGACGACAAATGAAAAACATCCTTATTCAAAATTTGTTAAATCTTACGATAGAAACTGAAAAAAAAGAAAACGCAAGCGCTGCGCCGCGGCGCTGCCCAGTGTGCGCGCCAGCCACCACGGTATCTTCAAAAAATGCAATTACAATGTTACTTTTGCCGTTCACTTCATGTGCACTCACTTTATACCATAATCCCACTACTTAATATTATGAATGCGACAGTTTAGATGTTTGGATGTTTGTCACAGAATCACGCAAAAACGGCTGAACAGATTAAGAGTACGCAGTACGTTCGGTTCTCCATACAAACGTATTTACGCTCTCATTTCAAAACGCCGTGCTATAATAACATAAAACTTTGTATACACAATGGGATCTAGGTCGGAAATTAGTTTCTGTTGCTTGAAATTATAATGGAGAAATAATACAACGATTATTAAGGTTTTCATACTAGCCGTAAAAAACTGAAAAAACCGCTGTATTTTTTTTTCTTTTCCATTTTCTAGCAACAGAAACTAATTTCCGACCTAGATATGCCGGATTTCATTGTGTATACAAAGTCTCATGTTATTCTAGCATGGCGTTTTAAAATGAGAGCATAAATACGTTTGTATGGAGAACCGAGCGTACTGCCACGTACTGCGCCCTCTTAAGATGATTTGTATGTTAATAGTATACTTATACAATCTTGTTTCACTTATATATATTATAAGTGTACTTTTTGTCCCGATGATCTCCCATCAAAGGGATATTAAATCGGGGATGCAAGTAAGGTCCATGAAACGGGGTGGTTTAATCCTCATACGCCATTCTACGATTTAAGTTTCAGCCAATTGGGAGAATATCAGAGTGTCAAGAAATTTAACTTAAAGCATAGCAGAATTGTAAACAAGTTGACGATTCATTATATCAAAACCGAAGTATCATAATTCCTTCTAATTGTTGACGCTATTTTTGAGCACAACCTTTTCGCAATTAGTTCTACTTTGCGTGTATATCAAAATGCATTTGCGATACTTTGGCATTGTTTTTATTCATATGCTTAAATACAAAAACAGCTGTTTCAATGCACACTTTGTATCGTCGGTGTACCATTTAATTTTGTCGTACGTTATTTTTTACGTAATTGTTCACCCTTCACACCATAAAAACTGTTTGATATAAGAGATCACTTGAGCTGGGCAGCCCAATCGTCAGCATAGACAGTTGGAGTTGGAGCATCTTAAATGTACACTTAGAAGAGGGTCGAAAGTCTGTACATGGAAGATATTCGAAAAAATGTTGGCTAGGGATACTTAGAATCGATAACAGAAATCGTTTCAACAGTTTTAAGAATTTGTGTCTGTTTGTCTGTCTGTTTGTATGTCTAGGCATCACGTGAAAACGAACGAATGGAGTATAATTTACCCTCATTCATATGGCAACTGGATCTTCGGCGACGACATAGACGGCCTCGCATGCTTTGCCACTCTCCTTCGCCTTTTCAGTCATCAACCTTACATGCAGAATCTACTCTGTTGGGAGGCTCGGCTTTCAGCCTCGCGTGTCTCGCCTCTCTGCTTCAGGCCTTCGGCCCTCAGCCTTACATGAGAAACCCGCTCTGTATGATAATTCTCGCATGCCTTGCCGCTCTGCTTCTGGCCTTCGGTCATCATACTTACATGAAGAACTCGCTCTGTTGGGATAACGTTTTACGGCAGAACTGCGTAGCGAGACTTTTACCATTGTACAATGTACTATGTAATGTTTTTGACGAGACTCATTCGTCTAGAATCGGTACATTTGATATTACGAAATAAGCACTTAATCATTCGTTTTGACAATAGGATTTCTAGGGAATGTCATATTGACTGTAATCATTTCTTAAGGGGGTGTAAAGAAGGGTGAAAGATTGTATCATCATCTGAGGCGTTATAGCCGCGGGTGGGCCCTAGGCTAGCGTGGTCAAGCAAATATCTCCAGTCCGATCTATTCGGGGCTTTCCTT
Source organism: Notocelia uddmanniana (assembly GCA_905163555.1). Lineage (NCBI taxonomy): Eukaryota > Metazoa > Arthropoda > Insecta > Lepidoptera > Tortricidae > Notocelia > Notocelia uddmanniana. The sequence goes on from LR991065.1 coordinate 13,996,221, forward strand.
CTCCAACATGTCGCCCCTAAGTTCCTGGTGTCCACCTGAGCTTGAGAAAGATTGTTTGGGAAAACAAATCATTCTAAGGCGAGAACGAATTATACGCGGACGAAGTCGCGGGCAAAAGCTAGTATTATATATAAATGCTTACCACCTTACTCATAAACATCCATCAAACCTATAATAGTTAAAATGCCACTGAAATTCGTTTATCCTTATCTGCCACTTTGACATTTTATGTTGTGGGAAAGTGACAAAACAAATTTTAGTTAACAGAGGTTTGTTAAGTTTTATGGATAAGGGGGTTAGGCATTACATTATTTGGTACATTTGAGTACCTTCATAAAAATCATTCTCATGGACCTAATAAGGGAAAGTATCCCCTTTCTAACGGGTAAGAGATTTATGTGCTACTGTTATAGATAATTAAGCTTATCCATAGTTTCGAAGCAGACTGGAAACCAGAGTTGCGTCCACACGCTGCGCTGTCGACCAGAGTTTGTGAATGAACCGAGGTTTGGCCGCGACGCCTCATCCGTGCCAAGTCAAAACGGATTACAACCTCAGTACTTGCGGGTCCATAGGCCCTTTGGACCATAGCACAACACATTGCTTGCAACAGTTCGCCTACGTATACCACTGGAGGCCGCCAACTTTCATTCATGCCGAATAGACGAATATTGACCGGCAATGGAAATTAATTCTATAACTGCTGCGATATCTAATACAACTAGTAAAATAAACCATTAATGCAATCTAAATTGCTGTAATTTGGCGTATCTGAATGTCTGGTAAAGTTTTTGCGTTTGACAGTCGATTAAATGAAAATGGCCATAGATATATAGGTAAATACTTGTCAATGGATACCTATCCAATAATTTAAAATCTATTAGCCTGATCTTATGAAAGCGCACGCACAGCTAGCATAGGTCATATGATACTAAGCTACCAGTGAACTGTGTGACACAAATCTCACGTTTATTTTAACCGAGGTGACTATGTAGGTAAACAATACGAGTAGCGCCCAAAACAGTGCTAACATGTTGACATCAATAACACAAACATTTTAGCACTTCGCTGTGCATTGTTTAACGTTATAGGTAAGTTGTTAGTTGTTAATTTTAAACGAAATGAGAGTCTTGGACACGAATTCAAATGATCCAGTACAAAACGTATGTTTGTTAGAATTGTTAGTGGGTATAAAAAATACTGGATCCATAATTATACCATAGGCCGCCGTTCGTTACATCAAATCGTTTGAGAGCACATTAAAAATCAATGTAACGTATAAATTAAGCGATCGCAGCAAAGCAAACAAGTTCATTATCTTTGTTTCAAAACTCAAAAGCTTAATGATAGGGAATTGAAAGTTTAAAGAATATTTCAAATTATAATTGACACAAAATAAGTATTCAAACGAGCGTCTATTAAACCGTTTAAATCATCCAGCGGGCCGGCCGGGTCGACACGACGCCGTCCAAAATATTCCCGTCGTTCATTGACACGTGCCAAACCTGTTTTCGGGCAAGTTTTTCTGAATGGCCGCTTCCTTTGTGAGAGTAAACATATTCAAAGGTTGCGATTAATTCATGGCTAGATAGTGCTGGCTTTATGAATGGAAACTGTGTTGCAGCGGTGTGCGTGCCGCTCTAGTGGCCGCATGAATATTCACACATGCACACTCATATTTGCATACTGACTGGCAAAGGTGCGCCACGTGCCTTCGTTTGCAGCACAGTTACCTCATAAATATTAAAAAAAATAGTTTTAATTTACTGTCGATACTTCAATATTGACAGATCGTTAAAAGCTTGTGTATTTAAATTTGCCGGAAGAGATTCAGTAACATGATAGCTTCGATAGACGGAAATGAGAAAGCTCTATATTAAAACAATATGTTGATGATTTACCTAGGTGCCTTAAATCTACATGCATATAATAGGGTATATTACTATCTGTTATTTCCAGAGTCTTGCATCAGACGCTGTTATTTCATGTTTTTTTGTAATAAAAAACAACAATGGACCAATGCCAGTAAAAATAAAAAACAACGGAAGGTATCAAAGGTAAGGTCAATAAAAATATCTGGCTCGGACAAGCAGGTACAATGTATCGCTGGGAATTTAGGGTATGCTCCTTATATTTATTTGCTTCTAAAATGAAGTGTAGTGAGGTGTTGTTATAACTAAGAAGTGGGCAAAAGAGCGCTCCCGTGCTTTGGAAGGCACGTTAAGCCGTTGATCCCGGCTGTTGTCTATGACAGCAGTCGTTAAGCCAAGTTAGAGGCCTTCGGGCGGCTTGATAACTTCTAACAGTCAAGTTACCCACTCGACAAAGGGGGGACGAAGTTGCATCACGTCCGTAGGGAGTACCCACTGTTACCCTACACGTGACATCTGGGTGGTGCTAATAGTGCAACAAAACCGTACTTGTCTTCTCGAAGATCTCACGGTTCGAAAACAAATGCCATACGATTAATAATATAACATCAAAGATATGTTTCATTTTTCATCAAATTACAATAGTGTAAATTTATTCATAGATATAAAGTTATATCATCTTTAGATTTCCCTAGTTTGTTAAACTGATCATGTTTGAATGAGCAAAAAGCAACCAAACGATCCGAAAAGTTATCGAGTAACATTTAAAGCCAACTCCTTTAATAGTTCGTTAGTCTTACAACTCATACAAGTCATTAGGTTGATCTCGAGTATATTGTGCAAGTTCTGCACAAAAGGACAAACGCTTCGTATTGCCGACAAGAATACCTTGTTAGTTTGATTTATAACTAAAGAATGATATACTCAATACTACTCAATAACCAGGTTCCAGCGTAACTGTGAAGCATAAAATAATAATTTATTAACGGCTTAGGTACATATAAATAGCGGAATTATGTCAGTAGCTAATGAAGATCAGCTAATGAGAGTGGCTGTGAAAAATTAGCAGTGCGTGTTAACATATAATACATCTAGAAATTAATCTTCCAGTGAGATTAGTAGAAAACAGACACAACATTAATTTATTACCACTAAAGTAATTATGGATGGTGGGTTGGCATTTTTGGTTGGCCTACCTGTAATGGTTAAATCATTTTGATAGTTAATAATATAGGGTCTATATTCTGACAAAAGGAACATGTTTACATTTTTTATTCCCTCTGTACGCCTTCCTAAGGCGTTGTTGTAGGGACCTACTAAAGGAATTTGTGCCTGAGCTTAATTGTTCCGATAGCTCAGTGGCTGGAGCGAGTGGCCGCGTATGCCGGTTGTCACGGGTTAGAATCCTGCTCGGAGCACAAATTATTCAATTTTTCCATTTTATTAAATTTAGAATTTTTGTTAGCAGGGATTGCGACTTAATACAAAATTAATAAATAAGTAATTGATTTAACTAATACCACCATTAGGGGCAATAAAAGTGGTTTACTAATAGATACATACATAATTTATAACTTATAATATCTATTATACGTATATAAAGTTGTTATGCATACCTATTATAGGTAAACCCAAAGCCTTGAAATTGATTTTACATTTGCTTGATCCGTAAACAGCGTTCTATTTGTGATACTTTATCATAAATAGCAATTGAACTATTGTTTGCCTGTCAGCCGGTATAACGACGCTTATGTACGGGCACATAAGCTGAATAGATGAGATCGCGTGCTCACAAGGCTCTCGAATGAGCAAGCAGCGAGTCATTTCCGGTGGATCGGGATCGAGCCTCTAATGTAAGGCCTTGTTTATGGACAAGCGAAGCGTGCGAATGGAATATCGCCCGCACAACCATATGGCGTTACTTAGTAGTGTTGTCTATGTAGATTTTTTTATACGACGTCGGTGGCAAACATGCGTACGGCCCGCCTGATGGTAAGTTGTCACCGCAGCCTATGGACGCCTGTAACTCCAAGGGTGTCATCATGTTATCGTGCTGCAGAAGCGTAAGCGTTTCCATGCTTCGTCTGGCGCCACTACACGCGACGCCTATCCCTAAACCAGGCCTATAGCTGCAGCAAACCGTCGGCGACTCGTGTCGCAACTGAGAAGAATCGCTGTTAATTTATAATCGTCTCTTTCATAAAGGCTGACTCATAAAACAAGACTACGTGTTGGTGGATTAAAATTAACGCAACTGCATGGATTTGCGCAATTTTTCGTGCTTCGGATAACTGATGTATGATGATAATTAAATGGCGCCTACATTGTTTTTGGCGTTATAACTGTTTTCTCCCGGATTGGATGAGTGGGTCGTGTTTAGGTTCATGTCAAGGTAACTCATAATGGCTGCTCTGGCACTTTACAAACATACCTACTTGTTGTTGTAATATTTATGACAATATTTGTATAATTAAATTCTAGGTATCATTCAAAATCCCCTCGTATACCTACCTGGTTGCCACTCGAGAACGTTTCCGCCGGTTCTACGTGTTAGATGCGGGTGGCGCAGAACGGTTCAATGTGGAAGTCTTTGGGGGAGGCCTATGTCCAGCAGTGGACGTCCCTCGGCTGATATGATGATGATAACTACCTGGTCTTTTCATTTTTTACGAGCGGTACCGAGATTAGGAGTCTGAAAAGTCGCGATTGGGCAAATATTAACGCCTTCGATATGTAGTGTGGTGGCCGGGGCCTTGGTCTTTAACTTTATTATATTCCTATTAAATTCTTCTTTCTCTTGTAGGAGCCACGTCATCCTATTCTTTTGTCTATAAAATGAAAGATATCAAATCCCCCTGTAGTTGTTTATCAGTTTGGAATCAACATTAAAAATATCGAGGTTAATGAGTTATGCCTAGAGGCCCTGTCACCGTAAGTCACGACTATAAAACACATGTTTTGAATTAATTTCTACCCAGCCTTATTATACCGTTTTCTTTTTACTTGGATTTTGGACACAAACGAAATCTCTCTAACATTTAAATGATATAATTTGGTGTTCATAAACCTATTCTATACATACCTACTTGTTGTTCAGATCATAATTTGATATCATTGGAAAATTACTGCAATGCTGTTGGCTGCTCTTGGTTTAAGGTTTAAATTATGAAATCAAGTCTTCCAAATCATTCACATAAAATATATAAATTTATTACTTCTGAGCGAGAATTTTGGCGCCATATATCGGCCGATCTAGGTAAATGAAGTATAGCTTTACAGTTCAATGGGGCTCATCGGCCGCCGTAGGCGTGTAACGGGACAGCGGCGCCAGCGCTGCTTGTGCGGTGCTATATCGCTTGCAACTACATATATTGTGATATCCACTAAGCCGTAAGGGCGACAACACTGCTGTTGCATAAGACATTTCATATCTGTGGAGTTGAAGTGGTGTTACTGGTGTTTAAAATTCAAAAGGACGTAAATACAATTACTGTACTATGACATGAGACGTTTTATTGGGATGGGGAGTTGAAGCGGCGTCTCGCAATTAGTGGTGTCGGTTTTGGGATGTCAAGTGGCTTAGGGGATTTGTCTTGTTAAGCAGAAGGTATGATCAGCAAAATATATCGTGGAACATAATAACGGGACTCTTTCTTGGGCAGTAAAATAGCAAACGAAATTAAACACTCGAAAACGTTCCTGGAAACAATTTTAGAAGCACTAAGTTACACTTGCATTCCATTTAAAGCCTCGTTCCAACATCTTGTACAAGAAAGAAATTAAGCTTACAAACAAGCTTAATAATTTAGCTTAATAAAAGATAAAAAAATGTAATGAAATTGGCCTCTGGTCAATCAAGCCAATTACAAATGTACCGACCTACCTAATTAGAAGCCACTTTGCATAGATCTACTAGGTAAGTACATAAAATCTAACTGTTATGAAATTACGCTTATTGAATTACAAGGAAATTAAAATTGAATGCGTTATTGTCATTGTGATCAGATGAAAAGTGGTCCCTATCTTCCTGATACACAAAATATTTCAGTCGCAAAACTGTCAGAAAGTTTTATATTCAAAATCTCTCCTTGTGTTCCATTCTAATCAGTCTGCCTACTCATACAGGCTTTAGAGGAACATCTGTTCACGGTTTCACCGCTGACTTATTACCGGCGCCCACAACTTTAGGACGAGCACGCACACAATGTCTGCATACGAACTGCGCTAATTGGGTGATTATAGATATGGGTCACGTTTTCATTTCAGGCACAAAGAGTACGAGAGAAGAGTATGACAGTCTTGTGAGTTTTGGTAGGCATTGAGAGAGAATCTTCATTTGACGCTTAAGTTTTATACATATCTTACAGTTTAAATTAGCTATATTTTCCTTAATACTTTTGGTCTCTCATTCAAAGTACACATATGCCTGATTTTCCTACATATAAATATAATACATTTTAATTCAAGTGATGTAAAAAAGAATAGACGCAATCCCTCTTGAACAAAACGAGTGAAGATTACATTCTACGTTTTTTGTATTTCGTCCTATTTAAAGTAAGAGTTTTTGATACTTCAATATAATTCTGGTAAAACATTTCGGATTTCTGATTTTTGCCGCGGTAAACTCATGCCCAAGTAAACTCATTTATATTCCTTTATTAGAGAGTTGTAAGACTTGTAAATATGGCGCCATTAATATTCAACTAACACGTTATTACTTACCTTGTTATTAAGTCCTATCGTTGGATTACGATTAATTTCATCAACGCACGCATCAGAAACACTATCTGGTTTCATCGTTATTTATTATAGTTGCGTTAAGTACTTTACACCACACCTTGCCAAAAAGCGCGTTTTTCGCGTCGTAAAACAGAAAGCCCTCTCTCGCATATTTATGACCCTCGCCTGCGGCTCGGGCCTCAAACATCTGCGATATCGGCCTTTTTTTGTTTTACAACCCTTGTATCCACCACCACCACCACCATATCAGCCCTAGGACGTCCACTGCTGGACATAGGCCTCCCCCAATTTGGGGGTAAATGCCATAATCGCCACGCTTGGCATGCGGGTTGGCGATCGCAGTATCTCCACCGCACTCTAGGAATGCTGCTGCCCATTCCCCGGTGGTCTTGGTCGTAGTTTTAGGACATACCCGGGTCCGTAATGTAATGTAACCCTTGTATCGTAATGTACTATTTCAAAACCTAGGGTACCGCAAGAAAGTTATATGTTGGAAACAGTCCTGTAAACTTGACAGTTATAGTAGTGCAACGGTCAGTTATGAAACAGCTGTTACCGTAATGAGCGGGGGCGTTACGTAAACAAAGAATTGGGCGGATCTGCCACCGGGCGCCGCCTCTCTCCCCCCTCTCCCCACCCTCCTAACCCCTGCCACCTGCGCACCCGCACATTTTCGCAATCTCCACCAATGTTGCGAAGTGTCTGGCGCCAGTTAAGTAACAGAAAAAGCTTAATGCCACTCAATTCCAAAAAGGCCTCAATGGCCCAAAAACATAGGTACTCTCTTATCTATATGTTTTAGACCTCGCACATAATGAATGTCACCTTCACATTCAAAAGGGGGTTGGTGCCTTGAAAGCCACCTCTGTAGTATCTAATTAAATTAGAGGTACCCTATAAATGAGCTCGGTCTTTGGTGTATCTTAATTGCTCAAGTATTAGTTTTAACGTTTAAAAATCAAACATCTCATTGATTGCAGTATATTAGCATCTCGATGTTAAAGGCTCGATAAGGGTTCCCAACTATAGGAACCTGTGGGCAGGTAATTAGACTACGCACCGAATATGGGTGAAAACTCACATAAACACCATTATACAACGTAAAACAAATCAAACGACTACCAACGGCAACAAATATATCTAAGTCACAAGGGTGGGTGCTTATTTAAACCTTTTTTCATGGGTTAATAGGCACGTAAGTTTTATTTTACCATCAAACATTTGTTGCTCACCATATCGGTGTGAGTCCAGCTTCACATAAAAGGCACCCAAAGATAATTGAAGGGGTAAACAATAATGATTTTGTTTCCTTTGCGTTGGGCATTAACAAAACATATATCTGAGACGCTAACGTCGCGACCACATATAGCGCATTCGCCGTCGCCCACTAATTGAGCGGCGATACACAAATATATCACCTTTTATGGTCGCGACCGGTATACCCATTAAGTATACTGATTGGTAAATAAACAGAATAAAGGATCATAGAAGATGAATCAGCTCAATCGTGATTAGAGACGATTAGCATGCGCGAACGCCAGCCCACGTGGGAGGTGGGAGGGCCCTGCTCAGCTATTGTCTTACAACACGTTATACCATTATAATACTGCCATTGCACACTATTTATGTTAATCCATTTGAGAATTCAATTTGTCTAATACAATGTATGTACTTATTCACGAGGTGATATTAGTTATCGCGGCAGAGTGCGGGGTATCGCAACAGCGTGACATACATTGCTAGTTTTAAAACATGATTTTTGTATTGGAAATTTAGTACATTATTTTGTTATACATATAATGTGTGGTGCTTCCAAATTAGATGCCAATACTTTCAGAGCTGATAGTAGATACTAGACTTAAGTAAGTATAAAAATAATTTAAAGTTTATGTTAGTTTTTCGAGAAAATTAGGAAAACAACTATGCTACGTAGGTAATAACACCCTGTTAATGAGATATAGATATAGATATTACTTAGTATTCAATGAATATTTTTTGATTATCGTATGAAACCTCTTTTAACTGTTTCTTAACTGGCCACTTCAACTAGCATCCAATGTGTGGCTCACTTGACAGAAAGTGATTCCTAAATATCCAACAGCTTTCATGGTATTATAACATACTGCATGGAAAACTGCCAAGTTAAGGCTCAAAATGCATTAAGCCGCAATAAATTAGTTTTACTGTAAACAATCCAGTGCCAGACTTGGCAACTTTTCAGATAATCTACGGAACTTGGCATCCATTTAGATCTCAATTCTTTTGTCGGTGAAGACGAAAACCACGCATCGCATATTGAACTTGGTTGCCATTTTCACATTTATGTTTTTGATGGGATATTATTCCTTTTTGTCAAGCTTCACCAAATGGTGCTTTTCAAGAGCGAATGCACGAGTTACTGTACAAAATACCCAAATCGCTATAGGTGCCCCTACAATATTTGAAGAGTTCCCTCGATTTCTCCAGGACCCTTTGGACAAATTCTGAACTGATGACAATGGAACCACCCCTAAAGTATACCGATTCAAACTTAAAACGATTTTTCCAAATCAGTTCATAAATGATGGAGTTCTGAGGTAACAAACATAAATATTAATAAATAATAATAATAATACAGGGAATAATAATAAAACTAATTAAAAAAAACAGTTTTCTGATATTTTATGTGTACACACACAATTACCAAGCTGAATGCCAAATTTCAGCTTTCTACGTCACCTGGAAGTAGGTTAGGTTTTTGATTACTAGTCAGTCAGTCAGTCCGTGGTAAAAATGCCGTTTTTTGGATTTTAATATCTTAATAACTATTACACCTATATTTATGAAATTTGGGGTTCTAGTGGTTCTATAGGATCTTAATACATGTACCAATTTTTTTATGTTAAGTAGATTAATTTTTTTTGGGGGGTCAAAAGTGGCTCCAAACGGTTCGTGTAAAATAACACGCGGCTGCTGTCCGCCAGTTCCTGGGGTGAACTTGGCTGGACACGCTGCCAGGTATATGGACCAAGTACCTACGAGCTCGTAATGTAAAAATAAAATATTTCTTTGCTGTTAATCAGTTAACAGCTTAAGTATATAGGTAAGGAATTTATGTGTGGATATATACCGCCCTAAATTTCTGTATGTCCCCACTAATCAGAGAGAATTTAACATGATCGGTACCAAAACTGCCTATTTTGGAATCGGGTGGTCGGAAATCCAAGTCAGTACCACCGATTGTAAGAGTTTGATTTAAAATGTAATTCAAAGGTGGTTAAAACAATTTGCAACGCGCTTGCATACAGCGCAGTCCCAAGCCGGACGCTTTGGGTCAGGGTTCTCGAAGGCTTCCATTTGTCGTGAGTGGCTACGCAGGGTGCTAACAGGTATCCTGCTTTATTGTTACACTGTCAGCGTAATGGATAGCCGGTGCACGCCGATCGTATCGCCACAGCCGAGGTATCATCCACCACAAAACGATAACGGCACGTGTGACTGAATATCAGCCTGAGTTATCGACGGCACCTCGCCACTTCGCGCCGCGCGTGCCCACAATTTCCGACTGTTTTATTGGCTTCGGCGCCACAGACAACTTTCTCGTCTCGCAGACAATGACACTCAAATTGGAAACCAAATGATTTTTTATAACTTGCTACGCAGCTATCGACGTAACAATCGTGAGGCGGACAGCTCAATCGCGATCGCCTACCTATTAAGTGAAGAACTGTCGTAAATTCCAAGCGGACAGCCACTTAACGCGGAAGCGATATTGGGACCCGTTGCTGTTTGCTCGTTACCGTGGAGTAGGTGCTTCTAACGAAGGCACCCAGAAACGTTCCCACAGTCGTCGATCACCGCGGAAAAAACCAATAGTGTCTACGAATTAACACGTCCGCGCTTTGTGTATAGGAAAACACTCCGCGGCGCGCCGAGGGCCCTCGTGCTGACGGAGGGCCGTCGCCGCCGCCACTACACGCCGGAGCTGCGCGTAAGATAGTTGTTCAATGTCTTTAATTTACTTTAATTTTAACACTCAAGATTACAGACGCGAGCTCGAGAACCATCGAGAGCCGATTGCTAGTCAGCAACTCACGGGCCTGGCGTTGTTTATGCGTCTCAAGAGTGGTAGTCGCCATTCAAAATCAAATACGATGAGGTAACAAAACGCGGAACACGTTGGTCATCCGTCGAGTGTTGTCGAGGCAGTTAGTTAACTACAGTAAAACTCCGCTGGTTCGCGACAGTTACCCGCTCGCCACTAATGCCCTAAACAAACATGAGGACTGTTTGCGTGTGAAACTCAGGCCAGTTCAAATCGTACATACCTACGTTGTACGTACTCGTTAATGCATAGTGTAAACTACGCTTAATCTTTCACTTTGTATCGCTTAAATAGAAATTAACGAAGAAATGCTAAATAAATACGGGCCAATATTTAATATAATAGTCGTATCCTTGCTTATTTGCGGGAAACGAGATATCGTTCGAATGTTTAATCTATGTCAATTTATCATATGAATATTGGCTCTGATACATTGTATTCACGTTGAATAGTTCTAAATGTCAGCAGATTCTCACACTTCTAAATTGTCCCATCTCACAAGACGACATGCACAAACAAACCGGTATGCTAACACAAACATTGGACAATTTAATCTTACCTATTCGATATCGTACCTCACCCACCTTAGGAATGAACCGCGCATCTTATATTACTTTATGGTGCAATCAGCAGCAATAACAAGTCTAGGTGCGCGACGCGGGCGCAGCGCCCGTGCCAGCCCCAGTCGCATGCGCTGGCCAGAAGGCGCAAATAAATCAGTATTTGCCGGTAGATGGACGGTTTAATTATTGATTTATTGTGCAGCGGCTGGAGCAGGGCGCCGGCTAATTGGTCATGGCGAGCGCTCGCGTGACGACGTTCTATGCTGGAATTATTGAGACAAAATCGTCCAATATTGACTGCAACACGTCTTGCACACTTCGCGACTTCGTTACGCTAATCAGTTCTGAGCAGGCACCGCTACAATACCTCTCCGCCAACCAGTTTAATACTCCAGGAGATATATTAGGTGAACAATGAAAGCGTTATTTATTCAGACAGTCGTTGTACACTGTTTTCCAGCTAGTAAAACTTGAATATTCAAACAAGAACAGCTCTACTAATTGAATTTCTTAGTCACATCTTAAGGAAGGATGTTTGCTTGTCACGTCACTCACTTCCGAAGATGACTGCTACGTCACCGGAGTGGTCAGTCCACAGAAACTGGTTAGACCGGCGCGTTTCGCAGGGACCCGGGCGCGGTGAACCAGGCCTCTAGAACAAACATACGCGTGAGACATTCGTTGGCCTAGCGCAGGATTGTGCCCACCATTAAGCTTTAAGACACACACACACACACTAGATGACTATGTCACTTTAAGACACATTAGATGATTATGTTTAGAAATAAGATCCACATCTATAGTTACAAAAAGATGAAATGCTTTTTGCTTCTGACCTACAAGTAATTTAATTAAATCTAATTCAATTAGTAAACTTTAACTAATTATACTTAAAAAGTAGGAAATTACCCCTTAAAAACTGGTGTCTGGAGGTAATAGGTTTTTTAATACTAGAAAAATTAGCTTCCACTGCTCCTACTGGGTGCCAGAAAGTCAACGACAAGCGTCATCGCTAAGATGAGCACGCACTCCATTCTCGTTTCAATATTTTAGTAGCGACACAGAGCAAATAGAACTCCTTTGTTGGAGGTCAGACGTGTGTGAAGAGAGTTTCCATGTCACTCCGGGCTTGCTTGGTTACACATTAGTGCAGAGTCGGACAAATATTTTTTGTTCCCCCATGATCACCATTAGGTGAGCTGTGCGCTGACGTGCCTCGTATTTGAGTGATTATCAAAAAGTTGTCCACTTTTATAAAATTAAATTGTCCCTTCATGAAAAACGCAAATGCAACATAGTTACTATCTCAATTTTTTTCTGTTTCATTGTTGTCCTAGAATCTATATATACCTTAGATGCATTATAACACCTGCAGGTAATCATTTATATATATAAAAACCTAATTGTTTCGGGTAGTAAAAATTACCTCCATACAAATTTTTACTGTCCCCTTCCTGGCGAAGGGACTAAAAGTCGTCGTGCAACTAATATTTTCAATAACACAAACAAGATTTTTATTTTGAACTAGCATTTGCCCGCGGCTTCGCCCGCGTACTAAGCGAAATTTTTAACTGTCTACAAAAAAGAGGTTCGTATGTTTGTCAACGATTATCTCGCGTTTGGCTGAACCGATTTAGATGCGGTCTCCAGAAAAGTAGTTGTAACATTCTGGGGGTTTCGGTATACAAAGTTTGGTGATTGTGATTCATTAACAGATGAACAGATGAAAAGTCAGTATACATTCTGAGAACCGGCAAACTGTTGAATTTCATTTGATTTTGGCAAAAATAAGGATCGAAAACTATTATCATACATTTCCGACAGGCCGAAGGGGAAAGGGCGGATGAAATAAAAGCATGTCTTAAATGGCCCTTAGTAAAAGTATCTGTTTACTACAGTAACACCAATAGGTCTGATAACGACCAAGCAGCGCACAGCGGTCATAAACTCTGGTCCTTTGAAGTACAGAAATACGGCTAATTCAATATCACGTGTTACATTTATTTTTCCTAAAATTAAATTTATTAGGTAGGTTTTGCCAGTTCCTATTAGAGCATCCAAAAAGAAAATTTGGCCTCACTTCCATTCGCACTCCTTACTGTCAGTCCGTCTGTTACAACCGATCTATCTAAACTATCAAGAATTTAGAGCGCTCGTGGCCCAGTGGCACCCACCTACCGCGTGCGGTATGCGAGGTTAAGCAATGTGGGCGCAGGTCAGTTCTTGGATGGGTGACCGCTTTGAGTGGTTACTAACTGACTCTCGTGCTTTGGAAGGCACGCTAAGCCGTTGATCTCGGCTGCTGTCAACGACAGCAATCGTTAAGCCAAGTTAGAGGCCTTCGGGCGGCTTGCGAACTTCTAACAGTCAAGTTGCCCACTCACTTGATAAATGGGGGTCGAAGTTGCACTACGTCCGTAGGGAGTGCCCACCGTTACCCTACACGTGACCCCTGGGTGGTGCTTAAAGTGCAACAAAAACTGGCAACCGTAATTGTCTTCTCGAAGATCTCACGGTTCGTAAATAAATGCCATACGATAAAAAATCTAAAGGTTGATTGAAATGGAAAGAAATATCGAAACCTCTATGTCGTTTTTAAAAAGCAAATCCACACGCCTATATAGTAACATTAAACTTTTTTGCATGCAGGCATGTATGGAGTGCCAAATTTTACCTCAGATTCGTATTAAAAGATCTCTCGGAAGCTCAGATATCGGTTTTGAACGAAATCGGGAAAGGGAAAATCGGGGGGGAAAGGGGGGTCGAAGTTGCACCACGTCCGTAGGGAGTACCCACCGTTACCCTACACGTGACCCCTGGGTGGTGCTAAAAGTGCAACAAAAACTGGCAACCGTACTTGTCTTCTCGAAGATCTCACGGTTCGTAAATAAATGCCATACGATAAAAAAATCTAATGGTTGATTGAAATGGAAAAAAAATATCGAAACCTCTATGTCGTTTTTAAAAAGCAAATCCACACGCCTATATAGTAACATTAAACTTTTTTGCATGCAGGCATGTATGGAGTGCCAAATTTTACCTCAGATTCGTATTAAAAGATCTCTCGGAAGCTCAGATATCGGTTTTGAACGAAATCGGGACGAAAAAAAAGAAAATGAATATGGCTGCGACATTTTCCAAATTTTTAGGGGTTGATTTCTCAAAAAAACTGTTTTTTTTATTATTTTATATATTTTTTATTTTTATACAAACTTCGGACCCCCATTTCACCCCCTTAGGGGTTGAATTTTGAAAAATCCTTTCTTAGTGCACTCCTAGACCTTATAAGGAACCTACGTGCCAAATTTGGAATCTCTAGGACCAGCGGTTTGGGCTGTGCGTTGATATGTCAGTCAGTCAGTGAGTCAGTCAGTTTCTTCTTTTATATATTTAGATATACCTTAGTAATGCCTGACGCTATTCAATATCCTTATTTAACTCTAGGTGTCTTTTTTATTTTTTGAATTTGGAAAAACTATCATTTCCCCTTTTTTTCACGTAATTTCTTGATACTATTTCTTGACGCCTTTCACCACCTCGGAACGGGAATTTATTTGTTAGAGTCAGCTTTTTGTGGGTGGCAGCCTAGTAGCGTTCCATAGACAATGCAAAAATAGCGCAGGCTTTTTGTTTTGGATTGTCAAACAACTCGGTAGTCGGAGCATCGCACTTTTAACGGACAGTATAAATATTTCCTGACGTGATTTTCAGACAAAAAGTAACTAATATTTTAGTTAAATACATTCAAAAGCTTGTCGTATTGTTAGTTTTTACTTTAGGGGCGTGTATTATCGAATTCAACAGATCCCACTTCAAAATGTAACTAGAATATTAGGAAACTTTTGAAATATGGTGTTGCCGGAGAATGGAGAAAATTAGCTGGATGGAAAGAATCACAAACGAAGAAGTAGAATGGAGGGGAACAGGAAATTGATAAAAGTTACAGAATATAGGAGAGGAAAAATGATTGGTCATCTTATAAAACATGACGTTTTTGTAAGCAATAATAATAAATAACTAGATGAAAGCCCGGCTTTGCTCGGGTGAAATAAATAAAAAAGAAATAAAGAAAACATTTATCCGTGACAGTAATGCAAACGACGAAAGAAATAGTGTACAAAAATGAATAAAATAAAAACATTACAACAACGGATTATGATGAAACTTTGTATACAATTATAGTTTGTAGTGTGGATTAACATATGAAATATCCCTATTTCATATGTAAAAGATTACGCTGACGAAGTCACGGGCAAAGGCAAAAAACGGGTAAAGGTTGGAAGTCACGGCTTCTTTATAAGTTAATCCTAAGTATTTTTATAAGGCTAGTATTTAAAGGCACATAAAAAAATTTACACCGTAATCAGTACTGATTTGTATAGCTAAAATACTAATCGATCATTAAAATTCGGTTCAGATGTGCAATTGTTAAATATTGATGTGCCAGTCAGTATTTTTGGTGCAAAGTCAGAGCTGCTACCGCGAACGAAAACGTATGAAGTTCGTGTATCTCCCTCTATCGCACTTGCAAATTCGAGCGACACAGAGGGAAATAAATACACGATGTTCGTTCGTTTTCGTTTCGCGGTAACAGGAAGTCTACTACAAATTTCGAAATCCGAACTTCGTATGGTGCCGTCCCTTTCACTCATATGGTATATGACAGGAGAGTGAAAGAGACGGCACCATACGTAGTTCGAATTTCGGAGTAGACCCCCAGCTCTCTATTCTTCGCCAAATTCTATTCAGTGGGCCCCTTTACACTCAAGATTGTGTCAATATTATCGCGGTTTTCAAAATTGTAGGGATGTTGCTTCAATTTTCGTCAATATTCATGTGATACGGGTAATGATATGAGTATTTCGCGTGATAATAATAACAGTTGGTAATATTTTCTTCAATTAATGGAACTTATTTAGCAACTTGTTCCGTTAATTTCGCCAAAGGTATTTTGCATTCCGATACGCGCAACATCCAGGAATAGGAGCCGTCCAACCAGAGGGCCTACCGCGATCTGAAAACGAAGTATTTCCCTCTCCGCGCTCGAATATGCAAGTGCGACAGAGAGGCATGTATTTCGTTTTCGGTTCCCAGTAGCACTTCAGTCCGCCCGCGGCGGTCGGTCGAAGAAAGTCAAAGAACATTCCGTGTGTCGTCTGTCACACATATAATATTTTAACTGAACTTGAAATTAGGTGATAATGTTTAGTATGACGTATATTTTACCAATAATACCAATATATTGATAAATCACATTTGTTTTTTTTGTTGTATGGGACCCTCGGTGCGAGGGCCCGACGCACTTGGCCGGTTTATCTCACATTTTGAATTTTATTTCTCATATAATTAAATACCCTATCGTTTCAAAGTTGACGCCTGAGGACCTACCGCGAACCAAAAACTAATTATCTCCCTCTCTATTGTTCGAATACTTCGAATATGCATGTGCGATGGAGAGGCAGATACTTCATTTTCGGTTCGCGATAGCGCCTCTAACGTCCGAGCGCGGCGAACGGCATGAGCAGTACTACTAAGTTATGAGATAGAGCGAGACAGGGATAGAATTTTGCTAAACGTTTAAAGGCCTAAGTCACCTAGGAGTTTGTCACAACAAAATAGAGATGCAGCTTTAAGATGGCGGACAGACTTAGCAAACATTCTAGTGGTGTGTGATACTTATCGTGATATGAATCCATGTAAAAGGCCCCATACATTCGCTTTGAAGGCGGTTGTTGTGACAATCAGTCTAGCTAGCACGATAGATTACACCGTTACGTTTTATGTGACGTTTTAATACATTTCGCCCATATAACGTGACGGTATAAGTTATCGTGCTAGCTAGGCTGATAGGTGTATAGAACAAAACGCTGCAGACGCGGCTAGCCGAATCCACACAATGGGCGATGATGGCCCATCACCCAGAACGCAGCCCAGCAACCTGAGGGGCTAGTATGATCGCTTATATGTCGGACATATAGCATTCGTCCCGTACTGTCAAGTATGTAAGTGCGAGAGGGACGAATGCTATATGTCCGACATATAAGCTATCATACTAGCCGGGCTGGCCAACATACCGGACGCAAAAATAGTTCACGATTTTCGAACGTAGCCGATACTGTCAACCTACAAATTTAATATAGCAATATACTCTGTGGGCAATATGGCCGACGTTTTGTCATCAAATTAACACTTTTAAATGCAAAATACGCGACAATCCGAATTTTGCGGATACATATGTTCAACTCAAAAATCGTTATTTTTATACGTTCTTCAATTTGAGACAGGTCTCGTTCGGGTCTACCGTACCCCTGCACGAAATTATTAATATAGATAATACTCTAAAATAATAATACTCTTAAATTTGTGATGATTAAAGTACACAAATGCCAAAGCCAATATACAATAGCCAAAGTAAAACTCTCGTCTCCAGCAATGCTAGTTTTGGGTCATAATTCACTAGTCCATGAACCCATCCCATTATCAGCTTCAGCTCGAACAAGAAGCGGGAAAGGACGCGCACTCTCGTTTCAGAGGCCAGAGGAGATCTTCTGTGGATCACTATGCCAAAATAGTTAAAATTGATGTTAACAACATCAAAATCAAAACTCACCTACCTACCAACCTAAACGCAAGTTTGCGAACCACAGGGAACCTCAACAACAGTGTAGGCACAGCCTCTGAGATAAGCTATCAGCCGACACGGTGGCTTTATGATCATTGATAGCGCCATGCCGCCGATTTACAAACATTTTGATTGGATTGTCCGCTAAGAATTACACTTGATAACATCGCGCCCGATACGATCAGCGGCTAGCTTAACAAGGAGGATATGCATTCAAACATTATAAACCAATCACACCACGCAGTTAACAATTTAAACGGCAGTTATTCTATTAAAGCTTATGCTAAATAATTGAATCAAAATGCAACAGTGAATTATTTTCTCGGCATTCTTATTAACGGCACAAGAACTTTAAAAAGAGTGTAAATACGGCGGTAGGTATCTACTCCGCTAAAGGAGTTGATTTTAAATCGGTTTTATATTTGTCACGCGCGTTCGTACTGACTGGCACGATAAGTTTGACGTATAGAAATGATAGTGTTTGACGTATAGAAATGATAGACCGAGCCAAATATACCTACAGATGCAGATAAATATAACACCCCGTGCCCAGAAACTTATATGCAGTTGGGGTGGGTGTTAATTCCCTAATATGTACTCTTTACTAAACTCTGTACTCTTTACTTTTACTAAATTCAGCAAAGTGATGTGGTCGTTTTATATCACAAACTCTATCTACATTCTCGAATGGATACTGTATCTGTCTTGAGGCAGGCGTTAGTTCATTTATATTTAAGTTGAAGGCAAAAAGATACCTTAATATTTACTTATATTATACAATACAGATCAAAACTACACACCTATATTGAAAGTATTGTATAAAGTTTTTTTTTCAGTAATTTTTACAAAACGTGACCAAAAAGTCTACAATGGCCTGAATAGGCACAAACGTTAGGTACCTACTTCGCTCTACTTGTTTTTCAAATCCCGACGAAAAGTAACTAGGAAGAAATCAATGCCTTCAATAAATATTTAATAGAATAGTTTCGATAGGCCCCTTTCCAAATCTGTACGAAAGAAGATGGAAATAAACTGTCATCTGCATTCATAAGTTCTCAATATCGGTGAATGGCAATAAAAGCTAAAGTATTGGGAAGAGAACTAGTTGGTATCTGCCTAGTTAATGTCGCGACGATAAAGTGATATCGATACTTACAGTCTTGATAAAAGTCGTCTGCGATAAGTGGCCACGTTAAACACCTTTGCAGAATGTGTTGCTGATAGCTTTGTCGTTTACGTCGGATATGAATATAATGAAGATTACTTTTACATATTGTAACCAGCCCTTTACGTTCGTAGCACACGTCAGGTGCAGGTTTAGGTTCTGTAGCATGGGTTACATGGGATTATTGCACGCATAGCACACATTACATATCATATTCAAGCGCTGGGAACGGTTTTGACAATAAACGCTACAATAATGACCATTTAGCGCAGCGAGCGCCCTAAGGCTATAAGACTCGGCGGGGCGGGATCGATCGGTATGCGACTTCTTTGACGTGAGCTTACTGATGTCGCACATCCTCACTTAAGGGGATACTGTCAATATTAAATTAGTGCAGTAATAATCTCATGCGCGGAAGCGTGGCAGTATTTCAGCAGTATTTCATTCGTATCGCCCCGTTTCCGCGCATCCCGTGTCAGTCAGGAAGCACTCACTAAAATGTAGGCGCGAAGTAATGAGGTACTGACTCGCTGAAATTTCAATTACTAGCAGCAGTGGGATTTATTGGTTTTATTTTGGTGATTTTATTATTAGAATTAAAAAGAAGAATACTATAAATAGCATCAATCAATTTGTACTCCCATAAGGCGCCTTCAGCAACGTGCTTAAAATAACACAAGGTACACATTAAGAAGTGCTGAGTAAATTGGCTTCTAACAATAACATCATCAGAGTTACCGCAATATTCCATGTTTGCCTGCGGACCGCGTGATATAACCTGTGGGCAAACACCTGCGGCGTGTGAACTGCAAAATTGTCACCATTTTGTACTCAATAAAGTTGTGTCGCTTAGATAAAGCGATCTTCTCGAAATACTATTCCTATCTTAGACCTATAAATAATTGATATTTTAATGTCACAAATGATCTGTATGTAACTAGTATGAATTCAACAGTAAAATAAATGGCTTTATTAATTAAAAAAATCATAGCAAATTAGTATTTATTTGCAGCTGTTTAGTGCTATATTAGCTTGGATCATAAAACAGGTTAGGTCGTTAGTAGTTGGAGCGCTCTAGCAACATGTTTTTCAAGCGAGTGCCGAGACTAGTCCATAAGTTATGGTATGTAATAAAATTAAATGTAACACATTTCTCTTTTTCATGTAATCTTCATAATTTATACACATTTTTAGTTTGCGACGTGTATCGGCGCCTGCGGGTACTGTTGCATGGTTCACTTTGTACCCGTTGGGTACCAACTTGTACCAACTCTTGCTTTCGGAATATCATTACATGGTTATAAATTTATTTTTGACGTAGACAGCATAAATTATGCGTGTTTGCTTTGCGTATTGAAACCGTGCTTAATTAAAATGGTTATTGGTTTGCTTTCATTGTCATTGTCACATTTGCATAATTTCAAATAATGTTTTTTTATCTCATTATCAATTATCATAATTATGAACTCGTACTTATTTGGCTTTATTTCATTATCAATTGTCATAATTATGAACTCGTACACATTTGGCAAGTAAAATCTCGAGTGATATAATCGTATTGATTCTAACATGCAGCTATTTACCTAGGTAACTTTTGTCTCAATCATCATCATCATCATGTCAGCCGAAAGACGTCCACTGCTGGACATAGGCCTCCCCCAAAGACTTCCACAATGACCGGTCCTGTGCCACCCGCATCCAGCGGACACCCGCGACCTTCACCAGGTCATCGGTCCACCGTGTGGGGGGCCTGCCCACGCTACGCCTTCCGGTACGTGGTCGCCACTCGAGAACCTTTCCGCCCCAACGGCCATCGGTTCTACGTGCTATGTGCCCCGCCCACTGCCACTTAAGTTTAGCGATTCGGAGGGCTATATCGGTCACTTTGGTTCTGCTGCGGATGGCCTCATTCCTGATGCGATCACGCAGATACACTCCTAACATAGCTCTCTCCATTGCTCTTTGGGTGACTTTGAGCCTTCTTATGAGGCCCATAGTAAGCGACCACGTTTCAGTACCATATGTCATCAGGCAACACACACTGGTCAAAAACTTTCGTCTTGAGACACTACGGTATATTGGACTCAATTTATTGTCTCAATATGCATAGTAAATACTATATTTGACAATTTTTATTACAAGTACCTACCTATTAATTATAATTAAGTTTAGTTTAAAATCGAACGACAAAGAGACCGACTTCCTTTAAAAAAAGGTTGTTAATACACATTTATTTTTACATTTGTGTTGTAAAAATATTGTTTAATAGGACACAGATTTATGGGCAAGTATATATGCATATAATTGCATGTAGTTTCCTAAAACACAATAGGTATATCTTAGGAAAAATCAAATACTATCCATGGCAATTATATTCGTCCCCTCCCTACCTACACATTTATGTGTCGCGCATTGCGCAACGGCATCTCATATTAATATAATTAGGTTGCCAGAACTAAATGTCAGTGAGTCAAGAGCTGCTCCCATTCGCTCATGATATACGAGTCATTTTTTATTCTAATTTGCATTTCGTATCGCGATAATGAACGCTACATGTTAATTAGTACGTAATACTGATGTTATTGGCATATTTGTCCGATTACGATATTCATCATAATTAGTGAGGCTGAGGCGCAAACTAGCTACCTGGAACGACGTAGGAAGCTGTGGGAAAAGTGGGCAGCTCCGGCAATTACAGTCGACCAATAATGTTAAATATATGGATATGTTGTTTCGATATGGTAACATAGCTAGCTACCGGGCAGATTACTAGTATGAATTATTGGTAATATTCATTGCACTTGCCAAAGATTTCAACATCTATGAGGATCATGGTCCAAATGAAAATTGGGAACTGGAATGTATATTGTACGTGGCTTTGTTACAAATCCTGGAACACTACTAATCACAGAGAGGGAAATGATTAGGTGTTCTATTGATGTCTGCGGCTTATACGAAACCCATTGGCGAGGCAACAACGGCCATTTTAGCCCGGAATCACCCCTAAATCTGTGCGTGCGAAGAGGGAGAGGTAGCAGGACACAGCAAAAATTACCGTGCGGTGACCCCCAAGAAGTGAGGTGTACATTCAAGAGAGAATAAAACCGACATTGTATCGAATTTCCTTATAAAATTTACCCGCTTTATTTGCTCTTTAGTGTATATGAGATATTTCGTCGCAAACACAGGTAATTTAATAATGGCATAACGATTATTACACATGGATATGTCCTATTTTGATCAATCCGAAACGACAAGTTGACATACATAGGTATTACTGGATTTTTGCTAACGGCGGTGCAAACACGAAAGATAGTATAAAGGGCACACACGAGTCCAACGATTGATAGTTTGAAGGGTTTCAACGAAATCTGTCCGGAAAACAAGCCGATCGACATCGAATTGCATCGTTCCAGTGAGCGAAATCCATCAAGAGTTAATGCTGTTATGTCCGTCGTGATTTATGTGGTGATGGGCGCGGCCCGGGCGCATGTTCCCGGGAAGGATGGCAGTGAAAGGCAATAGAGCCTCCTGCGGCGGCCGCCGCTACTCCCCGTCAGGTGGCGCGCACAAATAACGCAATAAATACCCGCTTATCGCAAATCAGCTCGTCTCCACCGAGCGATTTATTCATGGGCACCGCGCATATGCTTAACCCCGCTTACATTTATCATCGACACGTACTTCAGTCAATTCAATTAAAACGGACCATCGATGATAGCGCCCTCAGACCAGATACAAGATTTTCCCATACGAACGTTATTTATGGGCGTGTAATTTGTATTTGTATGATTGTCTCGATTTATGGTAGATTTATCGACAAATAGAGCGTTGTTTGATGATGCCGCGCTACATGCTATTACAAATCTGTATCAGTCCCATTGCCTGTGCAAGGTAACGTCAACCTGGCGGGTAGATTTGGAGTGGTGATAAACTCTGGTTAGCCTCGGTTTGTCTGATCTAAGCATGAAGTGGTAACCGTGAATGGAGCAATTTATTTTGCTATATCCATGTGTAAAGCTGCAAATCGATCAACGTCGTTATAGGTAGTAGCATTATTTTACATCCACCATATCCGATATCCATATGTTAGTATGTTACATGTCTTTTTCAACTTATCGTCAATAGGTGCCTCATGTTTCAATTTAAGTATAGTTTCAATATAATTGTGACTATGTGGATAGTAAGCCACCAAATTATTACAATAAATCTATACTAATATTATAAAGCTGAAGAGTTTGTTTGTTTGTTTGAACACGCTAATCTCAGGAACTACTGGTTCGAATTGAAAAATTATTTTTGTGTTGGATAGTTCATTTATCCAGGAAGGCTTTAGGCTATATAACATCACGCTGCTACCAATAGGAGCGAAGACGTGGACGAAGTCGCGGGCAACAGCGAGTTAGATATAAGTAACAATCAAAATCATAAAAAGGTACGAGACTACAAAGACTCGAAAAATATGTATTTTTTTTTAGTTCAAGAGTAAATTGAAAATAATGCCAATAGAAATGTCATATATAAAAATATTGTATGGAAACGTTGTATTCAACGCCATATTTCACGACCTATACGGCAAATTAATCATTTTCCCATACAACGGTAGTACGTGGCTATTCAACTGTGACGTCACATTTGAGTGTCAATTAGTACGGAGTATTTGGATTATGATATAAGATATCACCTGACTGAATATAAAAGAATGGAACTTATCAATAATAATTAATTGTAACTAATATATTGACCATTTTCATATATTTCATTATAAACACTTCACTTTTTTCGTTCACTTGACAACAACATTTTTTTAAAGTGCTAATCAGTTAAATCACAGACGGCATCTTGAATCAAAAAATGGTAAAAGAAAACTCACATTACTTTTAAACGAGCTATCTAATGATACCCCATACGATGGAATTTGCATACAAGAATGCATCCCTACTTTATGTGTAGTGGAGGTACCTACCCAAAAAATATCTAGAATTTATTCTACCGATTGTGATTGTGATTGATGCCTGATGACCTATTATACCAAATAACAGCTTTCTAGCAGTAACGGTTGCTGAGCTAAGCCGCGGACACACGGACCTATAAAGGTCCCTTGTTTACTAAGGAACTCTAAAAATGAGAGTCTAAGTACAACATAGCACGAGCCGACCACTGAAAACGCTCCATAAAGTTCTAATAGTAATCTCTTGTAAGTCTTATTGATTAATAGTAAGATAAGATTATTACAAAAGATCTTAAATAATACCTACATGAATTATCATAATCAGCCATAAAAGGTTGTACAATATTTGTAATCGCTATTTAAATAAATGAGTTCCTAATTAATAAAATTTGTTGAACCCACCTAATTATAACGAAATATATAAATATGGTCAATATATTAATTAATATTAATTAAAAAAAAACTTGAGATTAACAAAAGTACATTATTGATAATTTGCATTCTTTTATATTCAGTCAGGTGATATCATAATCCAAATACTCCCTACTAATTTACACTCAAATGTGACGTCACAGTTGAGTAGCCACGTACTGTACAGAGAATACGGGTCGGTAAAATACCGTTATATATTCCTAAAATAGAACTAGGTTGTACAGTTTTTTTAATCTTGTCATAATTTTTATTTAATTTTTACATTTAAACTGCAAAAATAACAGTTAAAAAGAATATTACTAGGTTTAAATCGGGCTCGTAAAAACCCATGAAAAA
The DNA here is from genome assembly GCA_905163555.1 of Notocelia uddmanniana. Taxonomy (NCBI): domain Eukaryota; kingdom Metazoa; phylum Arthropoda; class Insecta; order Lepidoptera; family Tortricidae; genus Notocelia; species Notocelia uddmanniana. The sequence goes on from LR991065.1 coordinate 14,020,985, forward strand.
ACAACGTTAACGGAGCGAGATATCGCAGAAAACGTCATTTTTGGTTATTGATATTTTTGTGATAGGAGATTGTTATATAGTTGGGTTGGGTTGTAATAGTATATTATGTAACTACTACTCGTAGCGGCCGCCCGCGACTTCGTCAACAAATTTTATAAATTAGGTCAACTTTTTTCTGTCAGTTGCCCGATGCTGTTAAAAGGCAACATTTTTAAGGCAGCTACTAGAAGAAGAAACAGGTGTAGTTCCCGACACCGGCCAAAATGAAACTTTTCTAGATGGTACCTCAGCATTTCAAAAGGATAGTGTTTTAAGGCATAGCAAAAAAAAAACCCAAACCTAAAATGTGCTGAATTGCGGACCAGCCAAAACTTAAGGCAAATAAGCGAGTTCATGCGATTCTTATTTTAGTCTACAGGCTAATATGAGAGCGATGAAAGATTAAATTATTATAGAAAGTTTGGCACACATAATTATTATGTCACATAAAAAAACACTAAGAAAATATTGTTGCCAGTCAACCAAGGGCGAAACAGGGAATGCAAATCTGTTTACCAAAAGGTAAAAATTCACGTGGACGTAGTCACGGCGCAAAAAATAGGAAAAGAAATAAAAACATAAGCTGGTCTTAGAGTAACACCTCTTTATAAACAACATTAGCGGCATTTCCTTTAGGGGCTAAGATGACCAGACTGCTGGCAGAACTCACCCTAGAACATGCCACGTAAAATTGACTGTGGGAGAAACAGTCTTCTCTTAAATCAATCCCTGCAATTTTCAGTGACTGTCCTTGGGATTTATTAATAGTCATTGCGAAGCATAACTTAAGAGGGAATTGTGTTCTTTTGAACTCGAAAGGGTAGTCTGATAGAATTATCGGTATTTCAGGAATATACACTATTTCGCCTCGAGCGCTTCCTGTAATTACTGTAGCTTCGATAATGTTTTTATGGAGAGCTTTTATGTGTAATCTAGTTCAATTACATAATTTAGGCGGTCTAAGATTCCTTATTACTGACATAACAGGTGCTCCAACTTTAACATTGAGTATGTGAGGTGGAAGGGTAAAAGGGTTTAAACTCTTTAAGAACTCCACAGGATAGTGTAGGGCGTCATCACTTTGTATGATGGAATCGAAAGATTTGTATTGAGCGCTCTCCGCTTCAAAAGTATTTAGTTAATTAATAGCGGCAGCATTGTCATTTTTCGGAGTAAGGATTGCACGTTCGCACAACCATTCTATTGATTTCTTGTGAATATTTTGTAAATCAGGATATATTGCTGCAGTTAGTTACTTAAAACATAGAAACTATATTCTTATGTTAATTAATGACTTAATGATACCATAAATAATTTATATTTTGGTTACTTATCACATCAGACGTACTGTATTTGTTGTATTTAAACGGAGAGTCTATATACGAAGTTAAAAATCTCTAAATGTACAAACTTTAAACCCCCATTTCACCCATTTATAGGGAGGTATTAGGAAAACGCTTAAATACGTATACTCGTATGTTGTATTTTAGCAGAGAAGTTTCCAATCACTCACTACAAAAAAATATTTGCCCTTCATACAAAATTTGAAACCCTTTTTTAACCCCTTTGAGAAAGAATTTTGAAAAACGCTGATATACGCTATTGATATATTTAAACAGAGAGCCTATACACGCAATTTCAAGTTTCCAAGTCCAAAAATATTACTTTTCCCATACAAACTTTTTTTACCCCCTTAGGGGATGAATTTCGAAAAATCCTTTCTTAACCCTAGCCTAAGCTATAAATTTAACCGACTGTACAAAAATCAGTTCTCTAGTTTTAGTAGTTTCGGCTGTGCGTTGATGAGTCAGTCAGGACTTCTTTTTTATATATATAGATAAAAAAAAACCTTATTGCGGTTATTAAATTCAGGATGACCCGAAATTTTTGACAGCAAGTGTACTTAACTACAATTTTCTTTGTGTTAGAATTTAGATATATTCAAAACTGATAAATAAACATGACAAAACAAAACAGAAATATTCAAAATCGCGATTCAGTTGTATCTATAGGTATAATAAAAGAAACGACCACATCTAACTACTTAGGTACTTGTTTGATTTTATGTCTACCGACAATCGACATGATCCATACGGATGCCGGTGGGAACGGATCGTCTACTCGTTCTGATTGTGAGTACAGTTGAGCTGTCAGAGGTCTTCGCAGCTGCTCATTATGCGACGAGCGTCATCTCAATAATAAATAATTGGATGTTCGGCACCGACTGTCAATTGTCAATAAGAGAAATTATTAAAATGGTTATCGGTTTTTTCCTTATTTAATTAAATTAATTGAACATTCTAACATAGATAAATTAAATGATGAGTGGAATAAAATGCTATAAAAGTTACGCGTGGACAGCATAATCAAACTTTTTCGTGAATATCTTACTCAGGCAAGTACCTTAGTATACAAACAGATCTTAATCCAATTTTAGAAGATAAATATCCAAGTTGTTATTTTACATTCATACAAATGCATAAAATACGAAAAACGTCGATTACCTTCTGTATAGGAAAGTTTTGTAATTAATTCGCTTATTAACTACAATTTTAGATTATTGAGTCAACTCGGTGGTGGTGGATACTTTGTTATAGCCGCCGACAAGGGCCCGCTTTTAACGCGCTAAACGGTTTATACGTCCATCACAACATTATACTTTCGACACGGTAGCACTAATTGGATAAAACGTCTCAACAAAAAACAGCAAAGAAACAAACACTTTAATAACGCGGACGGACGTAATTTCGAGGCGCAAAGGGATTTCCATTTAACATGTGAATACGGTATTTGACTTAAGTCCAATCAGCAACATCACACAAAAATGTTGTCAGTATGAAATTTGTAGGGAAATACTCGCAGGTGACAGCACCTTTTCTAGGGTTAAGCAGCGTCCTTGTTTTCATCATTATATTATAATAGCGAAAACAAGTTGAAGATTAATATTTTTTCATTTTTTATTTATTGATAAAAAAGGGCGTGTCGCCAGGCGAACATACCGCCCCGTAAGGCCAACAAAATTACTACAAGAAAGAAAAACTTAAACTCTACAGCTTAAAGCTACCTCTGTTAATTTGTACAAAATATCGGCTTCATCCGATATAGGAACAGACAGAATACTATTTTGGAACCCCGTGTCTAACTTATTCCTCTCGAACCAGGCAGCTCTCAAAGATAAATATTTAAATCGTAAAGTAAAAATAAAAAATAGCTACAAATACCGTATCATCTGTCTTTCGTCGTGGTTGATTACATTAGCTCGCGTCGATTTATCGAGGACTTTCTCTACTGATAGTCATCAAAATATCAAAATACGCTGCAATATGTTTTAATTTCCTAGCTGCTGCGTAGGTTACAAAGGTAGGGCACAGCGGAATATCATCACGTTCAAATTTTGGAGCAACCCAAACAGTTGGGTTAGGACAGAAAACCCCAGCCATAAAAACACCACTACTAGGCCTCTGTAATAGGTATGGGATATTCTGTTCCTGGTGGCGAGTACTTAAGGTACTCGCCGAGGATGCGGTATGTTGAGTGTAGCGCAACGAATTCTCAAATCAAAAAGGGTCGGCAGCTTCGTGTTCTGCACTCACGAGCGTCCATAGGCTTCGGTGTCTGCTTAGTGCTTACCATCAGGCAGGTCATATGCTTGTTTGCCAGCGTCGTGGTATAAAAAAGTCTACAACAGTCAAATATCTTAATATTGTTGATTGTAAATTGTAAGTAAATGGCGGGTTTTAAAAGTTTGTTTCTGTTTCTGCAGACGCTCAATTCAGGTTATCAAATCTCGTAATCTAATAGCGAGTTTCAGATATGAATTACTCAATGGTCTATAAAAGTATCGGCGCAGATTGAACGTTTACAGAGGCCTTATGGTGAGTTCCGTTAGAGTCATAAGTCAAAACTGTTAAATAACTAAACCATTTAATTCGTTCATGGTTATTGACGGCAATCATAGAGGTGCTATACAATGCACTCGGAAGCTAAGCCGACGGCATATTTTCTGATTGATAGGCGTTGCAGGTACTCTTCCGATGTTAGTGTTTAATTTCAAAAATTGGATCTTGATTGATGGACTAATGATATAAATAAAGTAAACACGAGGCATCGTCGGTAGGTGTGCACCGGCCGCGGGCAGACTGCTGTCCATCACTCGTGCCCTACAGACAGCTCAACAATACTTCAACCAGTGCCTCATACATCAAACTAGATAGATTGCTATTTACCTGTTAACTGTTTTAGGCTATGACTGTATCAAATCAGTATATTAGAACTTCACGTGAATATCAGAGCTCTTAAAAACTGAAGTGTTAAGGAATGCTTGTTATCAGAGAGCAAATACATGAATGGCGCATCTACATGTGAACGGCGAACAGGGTAATTAATGGTTTCAGTTTAATAACCAGTCAGTCAGTTCATCATTAGAGAGTGTTAAACAGCTTGTAATCATATAGTTTAGGGCTATGTTTAATTATGTGGATGATTACGATTATAACATTAACACTTACCGATTATTTCCGGCCCCACGTCGGCCCGCCGGCCGGCCGGTCTATCACGTACGTTTAATATTATAAGCTATTAGGCGCCTCGGCGAGCCTCCATTACTGTGTCCATATCATAATACGGAATTGTCTGTTGAGCGCTTAGATTTTGTACTTTTTACTTTTATTAAGCATAAAACAAAAGGCGGGTTCGTCGGCGCCGTCCATTGTTCTCCGCGGGCATTCGTCGCACTTCATGCTATTCACATTCAAATTAAATGCCTTGTGTACAAAATTAATTTGTCTTTTGTCTTAGGTCGAGCCAGAGCAGCTGACATGTCACTGCGCAGCGGGACGCGCCGTGCCAGGACACGCGCTAAGGCTAGGAAACTCTGTAGTATATGTAGCACATTACAATGTTGCCTTTGGATGTTTCAAGTAAATTTAAAATAATTTTAATACATAAAAGCACCTACTACCTCAATCAAATATTTTGCCCCGACTATGATTATTTGACACGAACAACAAGAACACAATGATGACAAGGTGGACTGTTGACCTGGTAAAGGTCGCGGAATTCCGTTGGATGGCGGGTGGCGCAGGACCGGGTATTGTGGCACTCTTTGGGAAAACCTCATGCCCTGCAGCGGTCGTCCTTGGTCTGATCTGATGATGATGATTATTATTAGTTGGTCCTAAATACCGAGGATTTGCAGTCCCAAGACCGGCTTGTACGTAATATCCGGAAAATTCCGGTATTTTATGGTCCCGGGACTGAAACTCAAGCTCTGAGTTTTTTCCTTTGCAACTAAAAAACGAAAAATACTTAATTGTTTTTTTTTCGTGTAGTTTTTATAGACAAAGTACGTGTTAATAAAAAGTCTTGTTACTACAAGAAAGTGCATTAATTTGTCGAAATCTAAATGCATGTGCCTAAGATTACGAATATGTTGCTCGTGTCGGTACACGCGTCGTGATTGATGAGGTGTCGTAATGTCAACCGTTAATTTAATATTTATTCATGCTCTCTCGGATTTTGTTGAATAATTCCATCACTTTCCGTTTTTATGTCCCAAAATTTGTCATGTGTTGTAAATCAACGACAAGACTGACAGTAAAAAGTGCCTCCTCAAATTGTTAAGACGGTTAGGTTAGCCTCAGAGGTCCGAGGGTCCAAAAAGAAGAATAGAGAGTACGCTTGCCGCGAGATTGCCGTGACGGACACACCGAGCCCCGCCCCCTTAATAACACGTCTTTAGTTACGTATAATTAAAAACTCAATCATCGACAACTAACAAATTACAGTGCGTTCGCATTGGCTCAATGAATCACCAAAAGCGTGTCAATTAAAACTTTTAAGAATAGACATTATTTATCCTAAATCAAACCACGTATTGTTTTCTTCTAAGAAAATATGAATCATATATTCCTATGTGGTACAAATACAGCTGACAACTCAATCATGCTGGAGATTTCAATCTCGATATCTCGCCATGTGGCTCTGCAAAACAACAATGACAATCAACTTTACAAAGCAGACAATGCAAGAGTCGCTCTCGTACTTAAACACTAAATATTATTATCTCTGCCCATCTGAGCACGGACTACAGGGATGGGATCATATGAATTCTTAATTAATATCCAGTGACTAGGCAAATCACTACGTTACAGGTAATGAACTATCATAGACCACTAATTCCAATCGATTGTTATGAATTATTTTCACCTTCCTGTGAATGGAATGTAAAGACGCTTAAAAAAGGGGTGAGATAAAGTCACTGATTATTGAGGTAGGAGGTAAATATATTTTTAGATTAGGAGTAAGGTAAGCTCTGTTAATCAGTTTTACACCTTAATATTGGGTCAGTGTCAAGCAATGGGTCGTTACGTTACCACGAACTGGCCTTTTTATTATTTTACAACTACTATCGTATACTTTGACTGAACTGCAGCTGGCGGCACCAAGCCATAGCAACAAAAATCCAAAATTCAAGTTCGGATATCTTCATTTCAACTACATATGTTATTGGAGCGACAAAGATGATTTCCAACATGATGCATCATCTCATCAGTCAGGGACTCAGCGGTACGCGGGAGTGGCGAATTCTCAGGTAATTAAATTTGGACGCTCGCGCGCACGCCTCCGATACCATCGACGCGTGTAATTGTAAACCGACAGCACAACCTGATGAATTATTCCGGACACGGCTCGCGTTTTGCGCTCGATGATGATGGCGTTGATGGGAAATAAAGCATTTTAAACAGATATATTCATATCGCCCCATCAAGACTAACGGACACGTTGAGAAAAGAAATTCGGAGCTCTAAAAGAAATACATTTACGAACGCTGTGTTGCCGTGAGAATAGTCAAGATGGTTCGTAAACCTATAAGGACATTTCTGAGAAGGTGGGGCGGCTAAAGGACGTCGTCGTTACCTGGGCACCGGACCGCACTTGAAACCTGTCTCGATCAATCCTCTTGTTGCTCGTGTTAAATAAAAACGTCTTTTAAAATACCAACGCAATGATCGCGCTGACACTTGTCATTCCGGTCCTCAATCCTTTATATTTGTCTTTGAAATGTGATGACAGTGGTACAAATTACGAGTACAAATCTGTTGGTCGTTAATAACGCGCTATCTGGAGAGGTGATGGATGCGCCTGGGCCGCTCCGCTCGGATCATCGCGTTGTAATTAATACACTCCCGCTCGCCTATGGGAATGGCTGTCACTCGCTGTCGTTTTCCACTTCGTAAGGTAATACCGAATAGTGTTCTGTCAACGTGTTATTTGTGAGGCTTAAAACTGGCGTGGTAGGTCGTGAAATTTCCGGGTCATTAGGTATTAAAGCGTTTGAAATGTCTTATGGAGTTAGAGAATAATTTGCTTTTAGATACCTGTATAATATTAGTTCACTCAGAACACTTTTAATTTTGGAAAATTACCTGCCTGTACAAACATATCCAATTAAACAACACCATTGCAATTGAAAAGCTATGAAAAAGGACATTCCAATTCACAGAGAACCATCGATGAGAAGTCTCGTCGCGGCGATCATTTCAAGTACTACGAAGTAGGTACATAAATACAATTTAAGGTAACGAGTGAATCGTAAAGCTCTTGTAGTAAATAGGGTTTGGATGCGCGCCGTCCCTAGACGCGTGCTATTGTTGTGCGCAATTTACCGCCGCCTCAATCGCTGAAATATTTCGTGCAACGGGCATGTCCAATTGCTAACGAGCCGACTGCGACGCACAACGCACAAATGAATAAGCACCTCACGCATAGAGTATAGGCATGGTGCAGAATGGACTGCAGTAGCGTAGTTTTGGCCCATCTATGTATAGGCAGCGGAAACCTTAGGAAAACGCACTTTACGTGGAAGCAGGAAACTTAGTCCACCAATCCACATTTTACAGGAAAATTACACATTTTGACAGATCTCTAGAAAAACGATTTAGCCTAGGGAACCCTCCGAGCCTTTTTAAGTCGAAGTCGCATAACCACTTAATTAATTATACTTTTCTTTCAGTGGTAACATGCCTTACCTATATGAGTGTGTTTTGATGAGAATTTTCATGTTGTCATTAAATTAATGTTCCAATAAAGTTGCCTAATTGTGATGCAAGAGAGCTTTTCTATACAAATTGGAACATTTCTAACAGACTTGTCCTGGAGGTCCATTTCGGTCAACACTTCCGATTCCAATCACTTACAACAATTGTTTCGTGCGCTCGCTTTTTTCGCGCGCTAATGCAAATGAGCTGAAATGAACGCGCGAAGCATAGTGAACGAGTATGATGTGAAAGAGTTGAACTAATTTGAGGACCTGGGTATAAGTAAGTACTACAACTTCTAGGGCACAACATGTCTACTTAACCTAATCACACAACTGCGCGCGTTGCTCTGCCGCGCAATCGCGCGCTGCTTCAAGCGCGCGAATTAGCCGCACTTATGCCGTCTAATAGAACTGCGCGTGTGTGCGCGCTTTATGCCATTCGCGGACACGCCTTCATCTTATATTTTTACGACACGAAAAATAAAATTCAACGAGCCCGCGTGTAGAATTTAATGTCAATATATTGAGAACAAAGGTCGATGTTACGACAGACAGTCATAAAGCACTAGATAATAAGGTATCGCTATTGAAAAATACTTAACGCCAGGTTTTATCTTTAGTTACACCACGTTCGTGTGGTTTCCATTAGTTTTACGCAATGTTCGGTTTTGTTGAAGGCATATATCTGTGCGATGAAAAAGAAAGAGCACTCTTCGGCTGAAACTACGTGACGCGTAATAACTTATAGAAATAATAACACCAAACGGTAACGTATCTGTAACCTATTTCATCTCGAAGTTACTGTTCAAAAGCGTTGTGCGTACGTTAAGGGTTCCCATACGAAGCAGTCGCCGCGGGCAAGAGCCCCGTCACTCCCTCAACATATGCTTTGTTTAGCCAGAATTAGCTCCATGTAATTATTTTCAAAGCAATCTGCGTTTCTAGATCTGAATGATATCGCTGATATGTGCGGGTAGATGAGGATTATATTTCCGCAATAGTACTTAACTATGTTACCTATTACTTACCTATATTACATATCATTGCAATTGCAACATCAATGTCAATCTCAAAATAATCAATGAATAATACACCTACCTATCTATGAGTATTTTTTGATACAGGACGTTGCAATGAATTATCAAGGAGAGAATACTTGATATCTGTATCATACACGCACATTCGTATACATATAGGGTGTTTTATTGATTTCCGTTCCTTCAAGCCTATAGCCGTGTATATAACTAGGCCATAGAAATTACGTAGCATATTAAGTTTTCAAAATTGAATATTTTTTTGTCATTTTCATACAAAATAATTAATTATATCACCACGGGTGAATACAAAACGGCCTTAAGAATTAACGTGGAGTTAATCAAAGGTTAAAGTCGAGTTTTGAACATTGTTTAATTGTTGAAGACCTTTTATAGTAGCGGTGTTATCAACGAAAATGAATTGTTGAATATCTTTTTAATTTTTAATGGTACGAATTAGGATTCTAGTGTCTTAGAGAAGATTACTTTATTTCATCTCAGGAATGCCATTATGCCCTCGCAATTAACGGAATTCAATAAAATTACCCTGTCTACCTACGCACTTCTATAGCAAAAGTACCTGTTGCAACAGGATTTTATTTTGAGCACACTTATCTGTAGTTATTTCGCTCAAAATCGTTATTTTTTATATCATCTCAAAATTTGAAAATTTTTGTTTTGTCCCGGTAAAAATCATTACATCCTGATAAAAAAAAAACAGTATTTATTTCACTGTGAGACGTTGCTTTCATACATTTTGTATGCACTATAACATAGTAAAAAAGATAATACGTGGATCATTGGTGATTCTTTAATATTAGGATCAATACATGATTCTGAGCAGGACAAAATATTTTTTTTTGAATCTGTATTTTAAGAAAAAGTTACAATTTTAAATGAAAATATTAAATAAGCTATGACAACCAAAGTTAACTTTTGTTGAAAAGTAAACTCATTTCGATTCTGATTATTATTTGATAAAAGTTTTTGGGGGTTGTGCCTTCATACAAATGTAACACACATTACAGGTATTTTATTATAAAGGTTGATTTGGTAGGTTATTATAAATATGTAAAATAATATTTTATTTATTTTGACATAAAAGTATTTTTCTTACTTTGTGTTATTGTGTACAAGTTGTGAGTGTTGTATTAAGTGAGTTTAATTACTAATACTTCTAGTAAGGCCTATTTCAATAAAGAATATTTTTGAGTTTGACTTTGAATGAATTAGTGTTTCGAAATTTCAGAGGTTCGCCCTGGGATCTGTGATTTTTACATAAATATTTCAAATTTTATTTTGATTTATACAAAACCTCAAATAAATATATGTGAACATATATCTCAAAGGCACATGCAGATATTATAAACTAAGCTTTTTCAGATGTAAATATTCTCAACTGTGTAACAATGTACCCTTGTTGCACTATTGCAAACAGGATCTTCTAAGAACTAACTTTCTTAGAACAGTTAGTTATAAAGTTAACCACTAAATGAAAGCTGACAAAAGACAGCGCTAATTCAAGTTCATGGAATCGCCTGGGTTGTCGCCGACGGTATTAAGTGCTATTAAGCGGACGTTTCCTTGCCTATGCTAAGATTTCCGGCAGACTGCTGCATTGTGCTCCTTGAGATGCAACGTAGCTTTAATAGAGATTCTCAAACGTTTTGCGTCATATTGGGAGCTATTTTGAGGTCCCATAGGAATATAAATATTTATTGAATAAAAATATATTTTAGTCGTCGTCCAGGGCACGATACACAATACTCACAGTACCCTGCACAAATCCGAAGATTTATCTCGAGATTTTAGGTTCTGGTTCACTGGTCCCCAAGTTACCGATTGATTAAAACCGTCCTTCCTATTGAAATTATTCGGGTGTTTCTTGATTTCTATCGCTTCTCGTACCAACCGCGGATAATAATGGCGTTCGGTGGAGAGAACTTTCGGTTTGTGTGTCGTGCCCTAGACAATTAGTAACATAATGAGCGGGTAGAAAACTTTTTTCAGTTCTACCCTTCACATTTTTATAAAAAATTGTAGGGTAGTCAAAGGGTAGTTAAAATGTTGTGTATCCATATCTCCGTTGACAACTTGCTGGGACGTCAGTTCTGCCGCGACCATGACCGGTGCAACCCGTGTCGAAACGTTTTTTATTTTTACAAGGGCGCCTAAGGGCGCAAATGGCCACAAACGGGGATACTTAGGTTGATGGGAGTGGTCAACGAAATTTAAAAAACAAAATTGAGACCGACTAATTTTTAATAGCCCAAAATTGCTACAATATTAACTAATATCTAATACACTACCTACATAGCGTAGGTACATTTGAGTGCGGGTATTGCTTATTTAGACAAACCCCGAGTGTCCCCGGCCACACCACTATATGATTGCAATATTAACAAATAATTTATAAGGCGAACTTGGTGATGACATTTCCCCACCTAACCTTTTCTTTCGACTCTCAGCTATCAACCGCCGCCGGTCCAAATTCAGCCAACGGAAAGCAAACCAAGATTTAATTCCCTGTAACTATTAATTTTGACGATGTAGGTATCTAAAAATTCGAAAAATTATGCTGAAAAAGGAAATCTAACCAATTCGCCTAAAAATACATCGTTTTTGTAAATACTCAAAAATTACACTGGCCCTCGGCTGGAAATACTGGATGTTGAGCTCTAACGAAATATACATTTACTGTTTATGATCAACTTTGGTAGTGTTGTCAGTGGAGAAAAAAACGATGTTACAAAAGTACCAAAAAGAGTGCAAAGTTTCTATGTAACTTTTCGTAATCAGTTTCCTACGGCGTACGGCGTTGTAACTAAACTGACCAAGTTTCACGCGGGGATACTTATTTTTACTGAATAAAAATCTTAACATTTAATCCGTTCTGTATCCATGTAAATGGTGCAATTATTCGGAGCAAGTCCGATTATTCCGAGTCCTGACGGGGCGACCTTCGACCTGGCTTGCAGGCGGCTGCGCACGGGATCCCATTACACTGGCCGGCTTTATCGTCTATAAAGGTGTCGATGATCCCTCTCAGCGTCTCATCTGGTTACGTAATACTTCTCGATAATTGCGTTAAAAGAAATAAATGCAAATTCCTTTGAAGAGTGGGTAACATATGGAATCGGACAAAAACAGATTGTGATTAACTGTAAATAAAAAGGTAATGAGTATCTATGTCAGCCTGTGAAGCTCAGGAGGGAAACTAGGGCAATATTTAATGACGCAAAGTCAGCTAATGACTTTGGGTTTTATGCACAAAAGCTCACGGAATATAGTAAAGCTGTGAGAAAAGCTAAGAGGAGAGCATGGAGAAACCACTGCGATCAAATTGAGTCCATACCAGAAGGAATGAGACTGACAAAGGCGTTAGCTACTACGAAGTCAGCCCCACTAACAACCATTGGGTAGTGACGGTAAAATGACCAAAACGGGGTTAGAAACCCTTCAGATAATGTGTAACACACACTTTCCGGGCTCTGAGATACACCAGAGCATAACGGACGAGGAGACAATTAGTGCGTTGGAACAAACCACAAAGACAACAAGGCACAATTGGGACACGTCCAAAAAGGTGGTAGATCATAAAAAGATAAAGTGGGCACTCTCGACATTCCAACCGTATAAAGCCCCGGGACCGGATGGAGTCTGCCCCATTCTACTACAAGAAGGCGCTAGTGTACTAATCCCGCATCTAAGTAGATTGTACAGGGCGTGTTTAGCCTTCGCACACGTACCGCGCGTGTGGAGGATGGTACAAGTAACCTACTTACCCAAACCAGGCAAGGCAGATTACAGTGAAGCCAAATCATATAGGCCAATAAGTCTATCATCATTCTTCCTAAAAACTTTAGAGAAATTGGTAGATAGACACATAAGGGATGGCCCTTTAAAAAGACATACACTGCACGAATTACAATGTGCATATCAGCCAGGGAAGTCAACAGAAACGGCATTGCACCTGGTAACAACCAGAGCTGAACAGGCTATAGAGACTATGCCTGGCGGCTTTCCTAGACGTGGAGGGAGCGTTCGATCGCACCACGTATAAAGCTATTAGCGAAGCGGCTGCTAGACACGGCATAGAGCCAACCATATGCAAATGGATAAGTAATATGCTAAACGGCAGACTAATAAAGTCATCTCTTCTAGGGGATGAGATAATAGCCACGGCCACAAAGGGGTGTCCCCAGGGTGGGGTACTGTCACCAACTCTATGGAGTCTGGTGGTGAACTCACTCCTGGAAGAGCTCAATAATGGTCCTATTCGCACGGTAGGATATACGGATGATTTAGTGATACTAGTCAATGTGCAATTTCCAAGCACGGTATCAGGAATCATGAATGAAGCATTGAAGAAGGTGGAGAAATGGTGCAACTGTCACCAATTGTCCATCAATCCAGGTAAAACTGTAGTAATGCCATTTACTAGGAAAAGGACCCTTCGGGGCATACAGCTTTTAAAACTGTATGGGAGGGTGCTAGAACTGTCCAATGATGTGAAATATCTAGGCATCACGCTGGATAAGGAACTGAATTGGAAAAAGCATACTGATCTCACCATAACGAAGGCACTGAGAGTGTTTGGGATGTGTAGATCGGCATATGGCAAAACGTGGGGGCTGAACCCAGAGGTACTGAAATGGATTTACACCATCATGGTGACGCCCATTTTACTGTACGGAAGCCTGGTATGGTGGCCAAGGACTTCAAAGAGCACATGCAGAAATGACCTAATGAAGGTGCAAAGTAGCGTGAGCATGGGGCAATTCGCGACTGTCTTCCAGGCGGAGACATATGCCATAGTTGCCTGTGCACAGGAGAATATAGACAGACGAACCAAAAGAGAAACTATCTATATACTCAGTGACAGTCAAGCAGCCCTCAAGGCGCTTACGGCGCCGAGAGTGGAATCTAGACTAGTTTACAATGGCGTTCAAGCTTTGAATAAGCTCGGAAGGCATAATAAAGTGCATCTAGTATGGATACCAGGGCACGAGGGGTTCATCGGCAACGAAAAAGCAGATGAACTGGCAAGAATGGGATCTACAGGCCATTTTGTAGGTCCAGAACCGTTTGTGGGACTCTCGCAGAGAACCATAACATCGGCCTTAAAGGATTACGCCAAAGCCATACACCAACAGGAGTGGAGGAATGAGGCACTCAAAGCTCTTCATCGAAGGAGTGGACCCAAGCTGGACCAAGAAACTTTGGAAATTCAGCAGAAAACAACTCAAAATTATAACTGGGGTGTTTACAGGTCACTTCGGGGTCAAGGATCTCTTGGCCAAGATGGGACTATCAGACAACATAGATTGTAGGATGTGTGGCGAGGATGACGAGACAATGGAACACTTACTGTGTGAATGTCACGCCCTTGCCAGACAAAGAATGAATGTCTTTGGTAATGGGTACCCAGAACCAAAGGAATTCAGAGTACTCCCGCTGAGCTCCATCATCCAGTTTGTGGAAATATTGGAGAACAGCTTAGAGTAGGTATAAAGGAGGGGGCAATTGCACAAAAGATCTCATTGGGTCGAAGTGCATCCGTAAGGGCCCTCGTATAAACAAGATAAGATAAGATAAGATGTCAGCCTGACCAAGTAGACTCGGTCCATCATTAGTTAGCAAAACTGTTGACGGCAAATTTTAATGTACGCTCTTATAAATCAGGTTTAATTATATTAGATCGGGATTCATTAAGTAAAAGATGTTAATATTATCAACAAAATTAATCATTTCAACGTAGCTAGTAAGATAAACTGGTTAAAGCAACCGATCTAACATGGCTCTAACATATATTAGTGACACAGGCGAGTAAAATTTCTTAAACGTCAGATTTATAGGGCAATTTTCTTCTAAAGCGTCAGTATTTTAGCTAAAGCGACTATTTAGCTGACTGTGGGAACACGTGTGTGTAACCGAATCGCCTACAAAAGATTAAGAGGTGGTAATTTGACGTTGATTTAGGAAGACCGAGGTCGCTTTCATCGCAGGGATTGTCTTACGCCGGGACGTCGAGACGTTTTGTCTTCCCGGACTCACCGTGCCCTCTAAAGCCGCATTATAATGTTCTTATTTATTGCGCGTGACATTAATAAATCCAAAGCAATATCACTTGTGTTTGATTTTACATATTAGTTTTCATTTTGTGTGGCGACATAATCCTCACGTGCGCAATTAATGTACGCTTTACAAATGGATGCGTCTAGAATTAAGTTGGTCTGGAATGGATTTAAATATTCTGAGTGGAAGTTAACTAATTTTATTAATTTATAAGTCATTGAAGGCATAATTAGCAGGTAAAAATGTGTCTGTATTTGTCACTTGTGGGTCGGGTATGGAGTCGGGTATTCTTAAATAATCATGTGCGCCAGACGTATCTGTTCTGGTTTGTCTTTGCTTCAAATACCGTTGCTTCCATATTATTTATGATTTTTTATGAGCTGATGACCTGACCACCACTGATTTGGGCTTAAACCTGCAAACAAATCAACTTGATATTGGGACTTGTGTTAGTAGTAAGTATATGTTTAAGTATTTATATTTGCAAGCTGCAAATGATCTATTTGACTTCCAAATGACGTGAGATAATTTGTTTAGAACACGGGTTGAACCAAGCGTGCACGTTGCAGGCGGTAGCAGGCGCGCCGTGCTGATGTCATCGGCTCAACTTAATGTTATTTTGCGTCGCGCACGGCGTGGGTGTGCCAACGACTTTCGGCGGTGTCCATACTAAACGCATTATTAAACCGCAAAAACCAGAAGCAGAGCCGTGCATCGCTCTAAAGCTTGGGACAAATCTGATGTAAAAATGACTTAAATACCGCTTTGGCTACTATTCTACAAATCGGAACGCACAACTCGGATATTTTCCTTTGCTTTTATGATGGAAGAGAAGCAATAATTTCCATAAACATGTTAAAAAAGAACATCCTGGAGATAATCCGGAGATAAACGAAGTGAAATAAAGTGATAAAAAACGCAAAAGAAATAAAATAGTACAACAGATTACACACACACACACACGCAAGATTACGATAGAACCTTAAGTATTTATCTCAAAGTTAAAATAAGTTTTGGGGTCCTTTATTTTTAAGAGAACGAGGGTTCTTTTAATTCAGTTTGTGTTTTATAAATAATAAATAAATAAATATTAGGGGACAATTTTTACACAAATCGAACTAGTCCCATAGTAAGCTCAATAAGGCTTGTGTTATGGGTACTAGACGACGATATATTTAATAGATATATACTTAAATACATAGAAAACATCCAAGTCTCAGGAACAAATGTCTCTGCTCACCACAGAAACAAATGCCCTTACCGGGATTCGAACCCGGGACCTCTAGCTTCGGAGGCAGTTACACTACCAACTAGGCTAAACAGGCCGACAAATATCCTTGTGATTTATCCTTGTAGTAAAATTATTATCCTTGCATTTGACTATAAACTTTAACTATAATCTACTTCTCAATGCTAAAGGACAGTCAATGAATACCGCAGGAGCATGGTGATAGGATTGAATATAGGAGGATACTTCGTAAAATTTGGTCATTATTGAAAAACTCACGTCTTGATAAATATGTTCTCGTATACAAGACAGATTCAGTTTACAATGTTGCAAACAATCCAGTGTTTTATACTACTTAGCACAAAAATTATCGGCATATATTATCTCATCGAAATAAACCATTCATAATCAGCATTGCGTAAAACGAAGTTCATTTAAGCCCAATGAAAACAAGAGGCTGAACAAAAGTTAGTAATACTTCCAATCCATTGTGTACCCGGCTTTACATAAAGTTATGAATGAAATAACGTTTTGCAAGAGCGGATGTTGCGAGGTTGCTCGTGTCGAATTAGGTTTAGAACCTTATGGAGGTTGATGAATGAACCTCGCCCCCCACCTCACCTCAACGTCTCCCTGCTCTCCCTACTGCTATTGAGATGAAGGAAATTGAAGGTTACGAAACAAAGCTGCAAATGTTGAATGTAGGCATTTAGCTAATGAGTTGACTTTGTAACTCTTATGCATAGAATATAGATAGGCACCAAATTATATATTGCCAGGATTTTTTGAAATTTCAGATTGTATGTTAGTGCCAAAAGACGATGTTGACAATCTTCCTAGAGTCCAGTATTACAACTAACGTATATTTCGTTTATAACGTATTATTTTGATTTATTACGAATGGTGAGATTATGTATCTGCAACTGTTCAAAGCCTAATTATTTCGTCGAGTTTTACATCACCTCGTAACTTTGAGTGCTTATAGCTTCAAGATAGGAAATGACTGGTTACTATTCAGTATTTAAAATAAACACCTTCCACTAACAAGGACACGGTGTAAACGCATCCACAGTTGCCGGTGAATGAGCAGAGCCACTCATTTATACTGTATTTTATGGCCAGCCTTACTTTAATGAATTCACGACGATAAACACAAGTGAATGACTATGCTACATATGACATGTATATATTATACTAAGTTATAAAGTGATTAAGTATTTATAATGATAGTTTAAACTATCAATATAGTTGAATATAATTATATATTATACGTATATATTATATAGGATGATAAACGCTATACAAAAAAATAGGTGACAATATTATACTTTGTCGGCTTGTTTAGCCTAGTTGGTAGTGTCACTGCCTCTGAAGCTAGAGGTGCCGGGTTCGAATCCTGGTAGGGGCATTTGTTTCTGTGGTGAGCAAAAAGATTTGTTCCTGAGACTTGGATGTTTTCTATGTATTTAAGTATATATCTATTAATTATATCGTCGTCTAGTACCCATAACACAAGCCTTATTAAGCTTACTATGGGACTAGTACGATATGTGTAAAAAAATGTCCCCATATATAATTTTTTATTTTAATTTTGGTTATTTTATACAATACGATAATGAGCTTAATAAGGCATCCACTGTTTGTTCAAAAAGATATGTGTTATGGATATTAGACCACGATATATTACATACTCCCAAGCTTGTAGACGTTCGAAGATTGTAGACACTCCAGAGGAGCCTCAAGCTTACTGCCGACCCTTCATTGAAATTAGGTAGCTATTCATTTTCTGACGTAACTAAACGCACAAAAAGCTTTGGATAATATTACATGCAGTATAGAAACGTATTTACATACAAAGTTAGTTATGTAGCACTAGAGCACATGAGTTGGCGATTCCACATAATCCATGACCTGGGGTCACAGGGCCGATGCGGGCTCGAAGTGGAGAGGAGAGTACGGCGTCCAAGCTTGCTGTGTGATTCACCACTTGTTACGAACCACCTCACCTTCCCCGACTATATCTTGACCCCGAGACGCACACTGTAATAGGATATTAGAAGTTTCGTGCCTCACCTGGAGCGAGTTAGTAAGCATTGTGAATACTATCCCAGTGCTGGCCCAGCCCGCAGCTATAAAATTATATTTGACACCTCGGACGCTTTATTACAATTTGAAAGGCTGACTTGTTACTGAATTATCGGTAATTGGCATTCGCGTACGTTGTAAATATCTGTGTGCAGTAGTCGTGGTTTATTATATCGTACCTATTAACTTGTGACGTTTACTCCCAACGGGGTAGTCGCTGCGATGAATGTTTATTTGCGCGGAAAGAGAAAATATTTGTATTCAGAGTTAATCGGTGAGCGAATGATGTAGAATTTCTAGTTGTATCCTATATTAGTACCTAGTGAATTTATTTCGAAAATATCCACTGTTACACTGATACCGCTAAGGCATTCACGTACCTGATAAGTGGCTTTCATTTTTTAAGAATCCGAATCAAAATATATTATATTAATGTATAGTCAGTTGCAGAAAAAGTGACCCTCCTGCCCATGGGCGTACCTAATTACTTTGATGACTGTTCATATAATAGCAATCAAATAGTCATCTGATCATCTGTTTAAGTCTGACTGTGGCTGCCGTGTCGCGCGCCGCTGCGACAAACGCACATTGTTGCGATAATCGCACGTCACCGGGGAGCTTTCTGTACCCGCTTCAGCTTAACATAAAACTTCAATTTGCATAATGCATACGGAATATGTAAACTTATCTCCGACACGCCCTTGCGAGTGACACGGCTGAGGTGTGCCTGGATAGCATTATTCTCTGGCGATGATATCCAAGTCTAAATAGGCCGCATTTCCAGTCGCATGTATTGCAGAATTTTATTGGCATCGCACTCCCAGCCACATTGAATGTGTCATCAGTAACTTTGGAGTTGATTCAACTTTTAAATGCTGCATTACCTTTTCAAGAAAACTCAAATTGATTTTAACTTAAGACGTAATCAAGATAGAATCTGCATTCATTCGTTCGCTCCATATGAGGTTCAGCGATATCTTAATACGATTGTAGTAGGTACCTCCAAGTGCAAGAACATATTACACATCGCGACGCAGGCAGCAACAATAACTTACTTGTTTAAGCCCTGCGTAATAAAAGGTGATTTCATTTTGCCACATCACGGCGAATATTATCGAAATACAAGCGTTAAAGACCGGCCATCCGTTCCTTATTAGCCTAACACGCGCCACAAGCCTATTTTGCATGCAAATAAAATTACAAGGCTACCATAAAAAGTGTTTATTAAGACTTTATTCGCCTTTAAAAATTCGTAAAGTCTTATTCAGCGACAGTTTTGGTTTGGTCGGAGTTCCGGAGTTTTAAAATGATAAAATTAATGACGTCTTGCCTCTGAAATGAGACGTAAATGGGAATGTTCGCGAAAAGTAAACACGACACAGCATATCTTCTTGTGCGACACCATTCGGCCGAGGCATAAAGTGTGGCATTAAAAACCGTGTGACATACTTTGTCGAAGGTAGGGCAAAAAGATGTAAGGGTTCTTCTTCGATAGTATTTCTTTTACTGACAGTAAAGGAAGCTGCAGATTTTCATAGTTTACATAGAGTAATGTAGTAAAGAACTATACTGTAAAGATTTTATTATCCCACAAATTCAATAAAAAAAATTGCCTTATCATTCTTTGAATTTTCGGGACTAACTTTTGTAGAATAGAAAATACATATCACTTGAAATGCCTAATAATAATAATTTATGACCGTAAGGATAGCTTACCCACGCGAGATATTGCAAGTTTGAGCAAAGTTATTTTATTTAATGCTCTGTAGGTACGTAATATTTTCACTTAACCTAAAATTATTCCTCGCTTACACATGAGAAAAGTGACAATGAAATTGACGAGTCTATAATTCTGACGTCGTCCGATTGGCTCGACCATTTCTGGTTCTACCAAATTAATTGGAAAACTTAACCTAAGTTAACCCTTAAGTAATTTTTTAGGTGTATCCAAAAATTCTAAATATTATACCCCGCAAAATATAATGCCTAGTTGAAGCTCAAACTTGCTTGCCAATTTAATTTTGATCACACGTGGTCCAGCCATCCTGATGACGCTCAGAGTATTTTCGTAATATTTTTCATAATGTACAGTTATGTCTGACGAAGCCTTTACTTACATGTTCTGTTGTAACATGAATGTCTGCGCATTGCCTTTGTATGTGCATCCACTTGAATGTGGCACGTGCTCATGCGACGTGTTAAAATCATTTATTTAATCATACGAGTGCGAATAACGGCCCACGCGGAAGTCAATATGACCCAACAATTCGTATCCCAACATGATGTCAATTTGCTGCGCGCACTCGTTTCCGATTCGAGCTTAGACAACTGACGCCGAAACGCGACGTTAGACGAGAAAAGCTATCTTCCGGTTTATAATTAGCACAATTCGAAGATTCAATGAATTGTATGCGACGCAACTTTGCAGCAAGTTGTACTACAGACCTTTAAACAACCGGACCTAGTTTGGTGCTTGCAGAAGCGAGCGCGCTCAATACATACATTGAAGTCGTATTGGAATATGCATCGTCAAGACAGATTGACCTCCAGAGGAGCGCTGCATTACTTGCGGGTCTTATGCCCTTCTTTCAACCGGGTCGTCATTCAAGACCTTCATTGTAATTTTAATACATTTAAACCAAAGTAAACCACCATCTGTTTGTAATTGCGGTGTGATTTATTTATTAATACTTAGAAGCTAATAAACAGGCACAGTATATATATAATTTCTAAGAAAATTGTACGAATTTTTCTTGCTGTTGGCTTTAGTAAAGTTTTATGCATAATTTCTCAACGCAGCCTAGATTAGATCGTAACATAGCGGGAACATCCATAGTGTCTATTTCACCGATTTACTTTGCAATGTAAAGAAGAACCTGTAAATAGCGTTATTTATTCGGCTTTCCGGCATTAAAGATAAAGCCATATAATAGCCAAAGGTGGTCGTAATTTGTGGGGACTCAATTGAAAGGTCACTCGAAGCTCGTACACACTCATAGAGATACGGGACTCGGCCGTGCTCTTTCCGAGACTTTCCAATTAAGCAATTTAGATACGGACTCCGACTAACATGGCGTTATACGAATGTAAAACAACGACTATCCGAATGATAATTCTGTGATGTAAATAACAATAAAGTTATCAGGGGAGGCAGGTCGGTATGGGTTTTGACAATAAAATGTTGCGTGGAGTGTGCGGCCTGGTGGGTACGAGTATTAGGACGAATTTATGGCGCTGTGCTTTGTGTCGGCCTCGGCCCCGGTTATCTCCCCGGGGTGACGGCTGGCCGCGGCCGCGACGTCGTCGCTCTTCGATGCGTCGAACTGTTATTTACGCCCGCATAACAGCCTGGACTCATAAATCGGCCTCTACTGAGATAACATTTAATATCAATCAGATATAGTTGTTTCATGAGTGCTTTATTTGTTACTAATCAGCATCTTGCATGAATTTTGATCATTCAATCAATGGTGTCAATCGAAAGGGCAGTTCATTTATGTGACATATCCACGGCATTAATAAAGTTTGTTATAAACTTATGACCGCATGTCTAACTCACAAATTGATCACACAGGTTTTATATTTTATCAATTATAGGTACTATTGTTTTACAGAATAGGATAGTATTTTACTAAAATATCATAGACGAAGAAAACATTGTTATAAAAGGTACTCGTAGTTAAATTACAAAAAATTATGAGATGTTATAAAATATAATTAATTTTGTATTAAGCAGTAACGCTGCTAACGAAAATTCCAAATTTCAAATTAAAGGGAAAAATTTCAATTGT
Organism: Notocelia uddmanniana; assembly: GCA_905163555.1. Classification (NCBI taxonomy): domain Eukaryota; kingdom Metazoa; phylum Arthropoda; class Insecta; order Lepidoptera; family Tortricidae; genus Notocelia; species Notocelia uddmanniana. The sequence continues at coordinate 14,043,281 of LR991065.1, forward strand.
GCCCTTTAATAGGGAATTTTTCAATTTTTCCCTTTATTTTGAAATTTCAAAAATATAATACTTCTAATTCAGTTATAATGACAATATGTTGAGCTATGCATATATTAAGAGAGGATAATAAGACTGAATCAATATCATATTTTCAGAGCGAATTGTTGTACGCTGTACTCGCAAGCTTAAAATCCCGTTGAAGTCTTTGATAGGCGAGAGTACTTAAAAGACGACATTCTGATACCCGCATAAAACAATATGACCCTGCCATAAAATGTGAAATACGGGCCAATGAATATACATATAAAGATAATAATAAGATTAGTATAAACAAGATTTACATACAGACATACTTATGTTCGATTGTACGAACATAATGGATCGCCGAGAATAATCTATTGCTATTTAAATAACAGATGAAACAAGAAAGGTTGGTAAGGCAGTGTCGGCTGCATTATTGGGAATGGGAACCTGTTTGTGGTGCTCTAATTAACAATACACAAATCGTAGCTTGTATGCAAATGAGGCGGGCGGGACGGCGCGGCGGAATTCCTCCCTGATAACAGGAAAAGGCGCGTTTTGTCATGCACTTTTTTATTTCATTAAGTATAATATATATTTACTATTTGTTACATTAAATGCACTGGTTTTAGACAAAACAAAATTATAACAAGACCATTAAAATATATGACAATAAAACGTACCTATATATAATAAAATATAAATAGGTTGTAGGTAATATTAATATCTATAAAAGTGTTTTTGTGTTTCCTGCACTAATGCATCCTGCCCTTTACACCCTGACACGACCGCGAGCTTGTATTTCATTGAACTGTCAATTTTTTAACAAATTCCTTTAAAATCGATGGCTCATTCGCGATTGTTCGGCTGTAAAGTGTTAGATACTGAAAATAAATATTTTTAATTGGCTGTATACAGCACGTTATTATTTTACGTACTACACAATAAAAACACGACACTTATTACGATTTAAAACATATTTGAAAAACATCGATTATTGGAACAAAAAGTAAAAATTGGTAATAAGTAAATATGTACTTAGAAAATAAATAAAAAATATTGTTACCGTTACAGTATTATACTGACTCTGAAGATATTGACATATGCCCGATATCCCAATATCAATGGCCGTCAATGGAAGTCAGTAACTTTATAATAGGTTCATGTTGTATCATCATAAATCTCCGGAGCTGTTTTTTCGCATCCATTCGTTAATGATTTTTTCCTGTCTGTCGGTTCCATTGTGTCGAGAATGCGACTTGAAAAAATACATATATTTCCATTTCCGGTTTACTTGTAATTCCATACATTATTGTTATGCTAATTCAGTGCATCAAAATCATTTAATATTATTATATCTTCCTTTAAACTCACTTCAAATTATATTGTTAGGTAAGCACAGACAACAGTAAATAAATAATATATACAATTTAAATACAAAGATACATAGGTAAGTTAAGCATGTCAGTTTAGCTTTATTTAAGAATCAGAAATTAATAATACTAATCTCCTCATAAAAGGCAAAGTCCGATGTTCATTTGTTAAAGTCTTTTGTAGCCAACCAAACATCGTAGGTAGTCCATAGTGAAATTTTATGTAATTATGGATATCATACAAAACAAATATTGACAATACCTTAAGCAGATTTAATATTAAATTCGAAAACTGTTACGACAGTTTTCCTTTTCTATTGTCTATTGCTAACACATTCCGTCTATGTTCGACTCATGTTTGGGTCTTATTTAAGTTATTAGTATGATTATTCTAAGTTATATCGAAACATTAACTTTTATGAAGCTCATGTGCATTACTCGGTGGAGCGGTGTCGTAATAGTAAAATAAATGACGCTGTGTGGGGCGACAAGATAAAATATTCTTTAAAATCACAAAAATATAACTAAATTTTAGCTTACTTTCTTGGCAAGTAAGTTCTTAATGTCAACTTTTATACTTTAACAACCCTTATAATATTAAATTACTTTGTATCGGGAAACTGATTTTATTTTTGGGTAAAACGTATACTTATTGAGGTATTCTTGATATTGAATGTTTAAAATCCCACTTTATAACTCGCCTAGAATATTATATGAAAATTTGAAGAATACTTTCTTTATTTATTTATTAGGCTCACAGAACAAGTTACAGGCATTTATGGACTTATAAAATAAAGATTAACAATCAGAGCTCGTCTATAACTCTACATACATAATATGTATTCTCAGAAACGTTTAAGGTGAGTAGGTATGATGCTGGAATTAAACATACTTATGTTGCTGCTGTTGTTTGCACTTGCAATAAGTCGTTGAACATACAACAAAAATATAATAATTCATGTTTTTCAACTGATTTGTTAAATAGTTAAATTTTACTTTGAACAATAAAGCGTTCAGAAGGATACGAATAGAAGCTGAATAGAAGCGACGAGAACGACATTTTTAGCTTACATACAACATACTTAATTTTATTTTTGAAAGAGGGTAGACTGTGATAAAAAATGTCTAATGATGGATTCTCGGCAGCAAATTCGTTATACAATCGACACATTCTAGTAACGAGATCATAGAAAGAGGTGTTATTTTTGTAAATTTGTAATTGAAATAGTTAAAATGAAGGGTTAAAAGTCTTGAAACGGGTAATAATGTTAAGAAGACAGAGGAGGACGGGACAGTCATATACAATTATTACGACAGTTATAATTCGCATATTAATTATTTTGCAGCCAAAGCTCCGAACACATTCTTATTGATCTTAAATATTCAATAAGCGAGCGGGAAGTGTGAGCGGAGCGTCTCCGTTTAAGCTTGTGTAAAAATGCTTTCGTATGTCCGGATGACCGGCAGATGTCCAGCGGATGTCCGGCTTTTCTCGTCTATAGATCGCATTTCTCAACTGTTTCTCGTGAAATTTTGTAAGCATGTTCGATAATTATTTTGGTTGTTTTGCCGATTCAGTTTTTGATTTTTTTTTCAAAACGGGGGAGCCATGGGAGTTGTTATCGTAAAAAATATCACTGGTGAGGTCTACAGATCACAGAACCACTAGTTACCTATCATTAGTTAGAGAATTCCAAATACTATCTAGACATTAAATTTTACGAACTCGCGCGCATCACTCAGTCAGTGCGACGTTATCGTAAAATTGAATTTAAAAAGGAACAATAAAAGACGATCGCTGCGACAACGCAGCACTTTTATTTGAGACGCGTGCGGTGGGTTGAGGGGGGAGATGTAATGCTCGTTTTACGACTTTAAATTTAACGCTGGAGTTTGGCAAACATATTAATTTGCCAAAAAATAACATAGGTACAAGTAAATACATATGTACTAGTAATGTCCTCATTGTTAATTTTTTTTATTGATTTCTCCACTCTTTACTACACAATGCAGTTAGTTTCGCTACCCAATTTTTGCCTGAAAGAGATTGCTATTCAAAGACACAACCGCCCAATTTTTTCCTCCCTCGCTCTGTTTTTTACTTTTTTCAGATGTACAGTAAATGCGAGAGAATTTGTATTGTATTGTTACATATAATTCGATCCGAAGATATGTGTTATTGTTTATTATTATCAAATACTTACAATTTTATTCAGAAAAAAAAACTTAACAAAGCCCTGTTTAATAAAACTTATTTCGTCCGGTCACTTTGACATAAACACAAATGTATATCAAAGTGACAGATAAAGACAAAAGAATTTTAACGACATTTTAGCTGCAATAGTTTTCATAAACGTTTATGAAACGATTATTAGCTTTTAAGGTGTGTCCTGCACCTGATTTCATGAAATATTTAAAAGTTGTAAGTATGGTATTTGTGTATAACAAAAGTTTGTTTTAAAAACCGGCCAGCGTGGAGCACAGCGGTCGCACCTCACTCAGTGAACACCCAATGCTTGAAGAAGTGCTTCAAAAAACATCTTGGCGTAAGGAAAACTTTGAAGCGAAACTTCAGTGAGTCAACTGGCGTTTTATAAGCCTTTTATTAAACTTTATTATTTTAATTTCTTTAACCAAAGTCTAATTTTAAAAGCGCAGTGTGGAACACAGCTCTCGTTATGGGCCGCTCTCGAAGGACCTTTTATTTATACCGGCTGGCCGGGTTGGTCGCACCTCACGGCGAACACCCAATGCTTGACTAAGTGCTTCACAAAACACATTCTTGGCATAAGCTAATCTTTGACGCAAATCGTTAGTGAGGCTCTGGAGTGTGTCTGTGGTCTGACGAAGATCTTAAACAAAGAAGATTAAAAAAAACTATTATTTATTTCAGATTCAATAGTTATATATATTATAAAACTAATAGGCATCGGACCCCCCAGGGCCAGCTTTCGTACGAACGATAGTGTTCAGACGAGATAACCCATGTACAGTCAAGTGCAAACATTTCCGGGTACATCTAGAAACACCGCAGTGTGTCAGCCAAGTTCCCAAAGTAAAAAAAGCGACGCACCGGCTGTGGGAACGAACCATTTTGGGTCACTTTTGACGCCCCATAACTGAAAATCTAATTGATCTAAGTATACATTTGCAATTTTGCGAGTCTTGCAAGAACACCTTGTAATTTCCGGATCTTAACTTTTAATAAAAGCCTCTTACGGTTCACGATGTTTTGGCGTCCAAAAATTACTATTGAATCACTCATCAAAATGTTTGACTACTTCCATGTGAACTTCTTCTTTCTTCTTTCAGCATATTTGCGTCCACTGCTGGACATATACTTCTGCCATGGATTTCCAATATGTTCTGGACGTAGCAGTTCTGGTCCAGGTGGGCCCTGCCGTCTTTTTGATGTCGTCGGAGGGTGGATTCACGCACTTTTGTTTTTTCGATTTATTTTGTAACTTTTTTTTAAATCGCTTGTTGCCCGTTTTTGTTTTTTCAATGTGACAGATAATGATTGCTGAAATTATGTAATAAATGTTTCAGACTTTTATTTTCATTATTTTATTAGATATGAGCAATTGAAAAAAATCGACACTGCGGGGAATGACGAACTGATGTGGGGAATGTTGAATGTATTGAAGGTAATGATGTTGGAGGGAATGACTATTGAAGTCGTTGGTTGAAGCGGTTGCCAACCCGCATGCCAAGAGTGGCGATTATGGCATTTACCCCCTATGAAGACGACAAAAAAGCCACGGCCCCGAGGTTCCGGCGGCCCCTGGTGCCCTGGTTTTGGTAGCGGCCAGGGTACAAGCGGGACCAGGGGTGCTAAAAATCCGGCGAAGATCCGGCTACCACCACCGATGACTTCTGGCCCTGGAAACTTAGAACACGCGTACACTGCGGACCGACGAAAAATAGTGGAACTAGAGGAAGGACTGAGCAAGTTGCGTCGGGATGTCGTGGGGTTATCTGAAGTCCAAAGAGAGGGAGAGGACACGATAAGCCTAAAGTCCAGCAACTTGTTCTATTTCCGGCAGGGCGACTAACAATCCCAGAGAGGTATCGGGTTCATCGTTCACAAATTCCTCGTAAGCAACTTGGTGAAGATCGAGAGCGTGTCGGCTAGGGTGGCGTACCTTATACTCAATTCGGAGTTGGGAGTCTGAACCATCGGGGCTAACTACTCGCTGGTTTCTTGGAGAAGAGGAGGGACTCTACATGATGAACTCCTATTTCAAGAAACGTGAGCACAGGAAGTGGACCTGGATGAGTCCCGATGGTGCAACTAAAACGAGATCGACTTCATCATGTCGACGAAGAGGCATATATTCAATGATGTCTCTGTGATCAACACGGTTAAAACCAGAAGTGATCACCGTCTGGTAAGAGGCATATTGTATATATGTGTCAGGCTAGAGCGCTCCCGACTGATGAAGTCTACTCTCTGACCAGCAGCAGCCCAAATCCAAAACCCCGAGAGCTTTCAGCTGGAACTCCAAAACCGTTTCGTTTGCCTAGGCGGCGATGTGGACGAATTCAACGACAGGTTTCTGGAAGCAGTTCACAGCACTGGGTCTAAGTTCTTCAAGGCCCAACGGATCAAGAGAACCAAAAGGCTCTCTAACTCGACTCGGAGGCTCATCGAGGAAAGGAGTCAATTGATTCTACAAACTTTAGCCGATGCGATATTATACAGGCAGCTTGGATATCGGATAAACGGATTTCTAAGTACCTTACCCGTGATCTGCGCCAATTCAATACAAAGCGTATTGAAGAGGCCATCAAGCTGAATAAGAGTCGTTTCCTCCAGACTTGAGCTTTTGAGGGAGATAGAGTGCTTTTATAGACAGCTATATACGTCAACTCTAAAAGCCCCGAAATTGATCTGGCGGAAGACCCTAGAGCTAGACTAATAATAATAATCGTATGGCATTATTTTCGAACTATGAAATCTTCGAGAAGCCAGTACGGTTGCAAGTTTTGCAAGTTTTGTTGTTTTGTTGCTAAAAAGCAATGTGGGGCCCAAGGGTCACGTGTAGGCTGACGGTGGATACTCCCTACGGACATGGTGCAACTTCGACCCTTCTTGTCAAGTGAGTGGGCAACTTGACTGTTACAAGTTCTCAAGCCGCGCAAAGGCCTCTAACTTGGCTCAACGACTGCTGGCGAAGACAGCAGCCGGGATCAACGGCTTTACGTGCCTTCCAAAGCACGGGAGCGCTCAGTTAGTAACCACTCAAAGCGGTAACCCAGCCGAGAACTGACCCGGCCCCACATTGCTTAACCTCGAGTTCCGAACGCAGTACGCGGGCGCCGCTGGGCCACGAGCGCTCCGACGTGAGCTAGACTAACCCGACACCATACCGAAGATATCCCGGACATCAGCCTGTACGAGATTAAAGTGACTCTTAAACAGCTCAAGAACAAGAAGGTACCCGATGAAGACGGAATTACAGCCGAACTCTTGAAGGCGGATGGAAAACCGGTCCTTACTGCCCTTCAGAAGTTGTTCGACTCCGTCTTACTGGAAGGGAGAACGCCAAAGGCATGGAGCAGAGGTGTGGTGGTGCTGTTCTTCAAAAAGGGTGACAACGCCCTACTGAAGAACTACCGACCCATCTCACTCTTGAGGCATGTCTGTAAGCTGTTTTCGAGAGTCATTATGAACCGTCTCGCACGCAGGCTAGATGACTTCCAGCCTTCCGAACAAGCCGGTTCCCGAAGAGGCTTTAATACCGTAGACCACATCCATACGCTTGGTCAGGTTATACAGAAGACTGAGGAGTATAACCTGCCCCTCTGTTTAGCGTTAGTGGATTCCGAGAAGGCCTTCGATTCGGTCGAAACCTGGGCTGGGTTACAATCTTGTCAGCGGTGCCAAGTGGACTATCACTATATTGAAGTACTGAAGTGTTTGTACGAGAACGCCACTATGTCAGTCCGACGTCAAGACCAGAACTCGAAGCCTTTTCTGTTGCAGCGGGGAGTAAGGCAAGGAGATGTTATTTCTCCTAAACTTTTCTCCGCTGCACTGGAGGATGTTTTCAAGACTGTATTGGAGAAGGCTAGGCATCAACATAAACGGCGAATACGTCACTCATCTTCGGTGTGCTGACGATATAGTAGTCTTGGCTGGGACCATGGAGGATTGAAATACGATGCACAATGACCTCAGTAAAGCCTTCGAGCGAGTTGGTCTAAGAATGAACATGGACAAAACGAAGATCATGTCGAATGCCCATGTCGCACCAACTCCAGTTACAATCGGGCACTTTACACTCGAAGTTGTTGACGATTATATATACCTAGGACAGACTGTCCAGTTAGGTAAGTCCAACTGCGAGAAAGAGGTTCCGACTTGGCTGGGCAGCGTTCGGGAAGCTACGGCATATCTTTTCATCCAATATTCCGCAGTGTCTTAAGACGAAAGTCTTTGACCAGTGTGTGTTGCCAGTGATGACAAATGGCACTGAATCGTGGTCGCTTTATATGGGTCTCATAAGAAGGCTCTAAGTCACCTAAAGAGGAGAGTGCTATGCTAGGAGTATCTATGCGCGATCGCATCAGAAATGGGGCCATCCGTAGTAAAACCAAAGAGACTGACATAGCCCTCCGAATCGCTAAACGTGGAAGTGGGCGGGGAGCATTGGACGTAGAATCGATGGCCGTTGGGGCGAAGAGTTTCTCGAGTGGCGATCACGTATTGGAAGGCGCAGCGTGAGTGATGATAAAATCAAAAAAAATACGCAAATTCTCGGAAACGTTTCACTTTTTATTTGTATTTTATATGTGTTATTAAACAGTACTACAAACAGGAAACATAAATTTATATGAAACATGAAAAAAATAGTGCTTACTTAGTAAATAAAAATAACGAGGAATGACGCTAAAATTGGACACAATGATTTTTCCACCAAACTTTGTTTTTTTCTCGCCTTCAGTCAAATGGTATGCGCGTGCGTTCTGGCTCACGTTAAATTACGAACTGAGAGAGTGTGGGGAGGCGTGTTTACGCAGCGGTGTTATTAACAAACTAAGTAAAAACGTCGCCTAGTGTCATCAACCGGGGAACGATGGTCAACTGTGTAATAAATGTTATAGTGTACCGATGCTGCCCAAATAGTTGTTTTAAATTAATGAAATTTCTGCACTGGCCTCACCTGGATAAACCATGTCTCTAAAAGAAACAAAAACGGGATACACGTACACTTCATGAGTACATCACCAAAGTCTAAAGGGTGAATTTGAACCATGGCGGGCAATGATGAAAGATGCGTTTTATCGGGACGTGTACGTGTGTTTACGTGGGTTCTATTTAGGTCCATTAAAAAGTAATGTCGTGTCAAAAAACTATTTAAAAATATTTATGTTAGAATTTTTTATAGGCGAGAACAACGATTGTTGTGATTTCCGTGAATTCACCCCGGAACAGGACCAGGTGACCTTGAATGTTAAAATTTGTCATTCAACTAGGTATTGTGGGTAAATGGCGCGCCTTCTGCACTTCTTAGATATAATGACCGTTTATTAAGCCTGTCTGCTTCTTAATAAATATTTAAAAGAAGAAACAAACACTTATTTGACAAAAATGATGGTATCTTTTCAAAAGCATAAATGTAAAAAAATGCCAAGTTTGGGCTTTTATTAATCTACAATAACTGCATACCTAATATCAACGCGTAACTTAACGCCGTAAAGTTTATAACATAAGACATGGGTAGGTAAATTAACTATTATTACTCGTGATTTAATCGGATACTGTATATATATGTATATATTATATACGTAGTCATTCTTATTATGTATAATATATGTATATATTCATTATTTCTTTTATCACTCAGTATATGGACTAGTATTTATACGAGTAGTATTCATTAGTTTGTAGTATATAGGCAATAGCTTTAATAAATACGTACCTATTTGTACACGTCTTAGTTTGTCTATCTTTTGGTTCCTATGTTCCACTCAATTGCTCAAAGGTTAACTGGAAGAGATCCCTTATAGGGATAAGTTCGCCTTTGTACCGATATAACTGAACTTGTCTGTATTTTTATCTGTGTTTTGTGTACAATAAAGTATTTACATACATACATACATAAATTCCGCAGTTTAAAATATCACGCCGAAATATTTCGCGAACCTTATTAGTTTATTTTACGAGTGCAATACAGTGTGGTGTCGTGATTTTATGCTTTGTTGACTTTTTATTTGCTCAGCGTTGGATTAAAAAGGTACCGTACAGTTAAATATTTATTCTCATCTGATTCCCAAACATGCAAAAAAATCGAATGTACAAAGATTAACTAGGTTCTATTATGATCATTTGCTATCTATTTGTGGACCCGGGTATGTCCTTAAACTACGACCAAGACCACCGGGGAATGGGCAGCAGCATTCCTAGAGTACGGTGGAGATACTGCAATCGCCAACCCGCATGCCAAGCGTGGCGATTATGGCATTTACCCCCCATGAAATTGGGGGAGGCCTATGTCCAGCAGTGGACGTCCTAAGGCTGATATGGTGGTGGTGGTGGTGGTGGCTATCTATTTGTATGATGTTTAAACCTTTATAGTTATAACCTTAATGGTGCAGAATGTTAGCAGTTTTTATAGCTGACACTGACACTTCTCTTTGACGTATAAGTATATACCTATATGTCAGTGTCGGTGGTCACAAAGTACAATATATGTCGGTGGTGTCGGTTATATAGTGCGAAATGGAGGCGTAAATATAACTTATATAGATAAAAATATTAAAGCAAGTGCCTCCATAGTTCAGTGCTGAAATACTTCATCAACCATATTTTTCCGGTTAGAAGACTTTTCAGAGCGGCTTGCAGTGGTAAGTACTTCTCCAAGCACTACATAAATATTCCGTACCTAAAAATGAAATCCTACTGTTCTGTGACTTTACGGAGGTAAGATTCCCCGAAGTTCATCATGGTAAAGATGTTCGGCAAGGGGCGTTTACATTTTATACAAATGTATACGCCACAAAAAAGCTGATTAATTTAAGCGTAATTTAAGATCTTAAACTATTTAATGACGACAATGGATAAGGCGTCCCAAAGATTTTTCAAAAGAATACCATGTTTATCTTTTACTAGCCAAGTGTCAACCGAGTAGGCATTATAATATTGTGGTCATAGAATAATATTTTTATTCCGAGGCGTAAGATTGGAAGCGCATTTTTCCGCGGGTCGGCGCGAGCGCGGGCTGTCCGAGCTGACTTGTAATTTCAAGTGTTTACCTGGCGCGCGCAGCAGGGCGTCCTCCAACAATGCCCATATCCTTTTCACATAAAATTATATGAAAAGTCCAGCTACCAGCGAGGCTCGGATCGACAGCCCGATACTGGCCAGCATTATGCCGGCTGCCTACCGAGAACTTTTTATGAGGGATCAAATTGATTGGTTCGGTGATAATATCGAAGTTGCGCGCATTGTGCGCGCGGGAGCGCGGCTGATCGGTCCCGCACGGCTTCCGTGCCCATCGATTATGCAGCTTAACTTCTCACACCTTTTAAGACGTGTAATTTAAAGATGCGGCTGATACTACGGTAGCACGTAATAGATATGCACATTTTAATGCGAGAAACGGTGCGAGATTATTGATCCGCTTTAAAGAACTGGTCTATGAAGCATTGAACTCTTAACTATCGACACGGGGTGTAAATTATCATAACATTACATGAGGCATTGGAATAATGAGAAAAGGCCTTTTTGTGGTCGTGATACATTATAATGTCTTGTTTTACCAAAATTGGAGATCGAGATACCGAAAATTGAATCAAAGTCGCAGCTTGTAATTTATTGGATGCACACAACGAATCATCCGCGGGCGGGCCAGGCAGGACGTGCTCGCGAAGAAACACAAAACCACAAAAATAAAAATATATATTACAAAATGAGGCCCATTTTGTGTTTTGAAATTACAATCAAATAAATTACTTTTTATTGCTCAATCTTGTTGGGTTTTATTAAGGTATCGGCGCTGAATGTGAGAGAATAAAACATGGCGGGTTTACGCGAGATACAACATGTTCCGAACGCCGTCGCTGTGTGACGCGGACGCTTTACATGGCCCTCGAGTTTTGGAGATAAGGCATCGTGCGGGTCATGTCGACAAGCGGACAATAAAGGAACACACTGGCGGTCACTTTCTCTCCTTCAACCTGAACCCTGCTCACCCTACTTTAGCCACATTTACTCGAGGCATTCATCTCGCACTCGAGTTGAAATACAGCACGCCAGTGAATCACACGAGTCCAAATTCAAATAAGCTGATAAAATACAGTCGAGCCCTGAAGCAGGTTCGGTAATAAATTGTCATTTGTGCCGTCATTTGTTTAAAATATCACTTATGCACGCGCAAATAATGGTGTGGCCTATTTAAATTGTCTATTCATCTCTTTCGTTCAGCGCATTTCACCGCGAGCTCATAACAAAGTGTCAAATCATATTTTCAGTTCAGGGTGAAAATAAACAAATCACAGTGACATGGCGGGAGACATGCGAGCATATTGTTGATTAATGCTGATTGCTAAAGTGCGTCAACGCATGCATAAGTAATGGTGCAGCCCACCGCGGCGTTTCCGTCTCAACCGGTCCTAGAACAATGTGCCCAAACATTTTCCTCACTTATTATTCGACATATAGAATAGTCCCCATGACTTATCAACTAGACTCATTTACGTATATCTACGATTCCGGTGGTATTAACATCCGACGCCGTTCTGATGGGAATGGGAGCAGAGGTAATGACAGCTCAATTGACTGTCACGGTAATAGCAACCATTTAGTGTAGTTAATACTATTTCCTTGACTTGAGCCAGTAGCTACCATTATTTCTGTTTGTGGTCTGGAGTGTTTCTGTTCCTTCCCATTACACTTTACTCTTAGATTAGAAGATTAGGTACCAACTGCTCCCAATGACAGACGTTTAAGTTTTTAGCAAGACGTAAATACCAATTTTGCCATGCCTTATTGTTGAGTCCAACAAATTGGATTGATCATTCTCATTGATTTTTCTTCGTCAACATTAGCCAAAAACATTGTTTTCCCGTATCAGCTGCTTTCCCTAACGAACATTCCCGAGAAATCATCATCGCCGCTCGCCTTAAAAAAAATTGGGGACAATCTTACACAAATCGACCGTGTCACAAACAAAGCAAATCATGTACTATGTGTACCAGACAACGATATACATGCTTATACAGGCTGGAAAAAAATATGGGCCCTGGAAGGAAACTACCCTAAAACTTTGAGATAGGTAGCTCAATTTGCTGAACATTATTTTATTTCTTCCAATCAATACAACTCACCAATAATATATCAATCAATACAATCACAGATTTTTGAAAAAGAAAACTTATTGCAATACTAATTGTACATTTTTTTTTTATTTGTGGCCTCTCTTGTTCCTAGACTAAGTCGGTCTCTAATAAGTTTTTGTTCCTTTTTAAAATAGTATCTGTACATTTTTCAAAAATCTGTAAATGCAGTTTTAATGCTTAGGCGAAATAAAATAATGTTTCCTTTCAGCAAATTGAGATATCTCAACGTTTTAAGGTAGTTTTCCTCCAGGGACCATACCAAAATTTCCACCCTGTATAGATAAATAAATACTTTACATAGAAAACATGAAAGACTCCGAAACAAATACTCGACACACAAATAATCCCCTGACCGGGATTCGAACCTGGCTTCGTAGCCAGGTACTAAAATGTACACATTCAGAAAAATCATGGTTTGCATTGCACCCACCTGATTCGAGGAAGACAAGTAGTTGTTTCATTGAATAAGCTCAACTCTTTCCGACAATTCACCTCAAGTAATACAGTAAAAGTCTGACCTACGATAAGGTACAGTGGTGCGTTCATTTTGAGGTCCTGGAGTCCTTCACATGGAACTTTTCCACGAAAATAAAAATAAATAAAAGTATAGTTACTTTGTTACAAATCTCAAGTTCAAGCTACCTATATACTAGGTATTGATGAGGTAAGTCGAGACAAGTTGTGAATCAAATTTACTGGTGATCCCGCGCACAATGCGCGTGTCCCTCGCCCAGGGAGAGCTATTTGTCATCGTCACCAGCCAACGGCTTGTAATTGTGCGCCATATTGTTGCCTTGAGTTATGGCGCGCGCGCGCGAATTCGATCTCTTCCGCTCGGTGCTTGGCTACGAAATGGGTTTATCTGATGCAAGCTTAGGAAACTAGGATACATTGATATAGACCAATTATGTCGGGATCTTCGTGCATAAATTCAAAACTATACTTAAATACGAGTACCTTTGAACGGGGTTCACTAGTTAACTAATTACTAATAAACTGGCCAAATGATTAACCCTTTCAGTACGCATGACACTTATAATACAATTGCCCTGTATTTTGTATGAAACTAACAAGGTACACACTACGACGTAGCACATAGCGCTACGATTGCGCTATTATTTATTAAATATGACCGCTAGAACACTATGTTTTTAAAAAGTGTCAAGGCTAAAATTAATGATGCTAAATAATTTAGAAACAAAATACTAATTTAATTGTTGATCGTAATAGTTTTGTTGCAACAATTTGAATAAAATAAAAAATATCTTCCGCTATATTCGAACCAAGCGTTTTGCATCTTCTTTTATAATGCGCACTTCTAAGGTTTGGAATTCTCTGCCGGCGTCTGTATTTCCGAGTTCATATAACCTGGACGTTTTTAAGGCACGAGTGAATAGGCATCTTCTGGGTGAGCTCGCTTCATCGTCGGCCTCATCTTTGCCCCCTGGCTAGATGCTGGCCAAGAGCAATCCCATTTTTAATAAAAAAAATATATATATAGGAATTAGAACTTTGAACCGTTAAGACGTTAAAACGCATGTGTCCTTATAATATCCTTAAATGCTCATTGTTGTAAGAAACACTGGCAGCGAGTGGCGAGGCGCGGACGCCGATGGCGGATAAGGGCCGTCATAAGTCGGCGCGTCGCGTCGGCAAATAACGACAAATCGCGTCGTGCGGCCCGCGCCAGTAGACCTACCGCCTGACTTGTTCCTTTACGGAACCGAAAATTGTACCAACAACCGGCTCTCTCTCATATACATGTCTTACAGAAAAGGACCACAGAGCGTGGCACCTTCTTTCGTAGACAAAAGTTTCATAGAATGTATTGATTCGCATAATTATCATTACATACAACTTTTTTTTCAGAAACCGTTAACTTTTTAAGTAGGCCTTTTAGGTCATTGTGTAGAACTCATTTAGTTCTAGCAGAAAAGTAGGTTAGGTTAAGAAAGAACTGCGACAAGGTACAACCACCAAAGAGTTTTATGCTATAAATAGCATACAAGCGTAGGTATTTGTCTGACAGTTGGTAAATACATACGAGTATGTACTATCCGTCTGACGAACCAATGTCCAACTGTACGAGTATCTACTCGTAAAGTGAGAAAAACTTTTTCCTGTCAAAGTCTTCAAGGCATATTGACATAGGATTTAATTGCACCTGGCAAATGTTTTTGTTATAATGTGGGTTGCAAGGGTTGCACCTAAACATTTTATTTTTATTTTATTTATTTGGGGCATCAACAGCATTACAGAAAAGAAAATACAAGACTTAATATAGCTAATAATAAAACCAATTAAAGATGTCCACAGAAATACAGTGAATGGAAAATAACGTTTGACAAAGGTGGAGTTGACAATTGAACTAAAAACATAAGATCAAACATGCTCGTACGCAAAAACTATAGAGATAGGCTAATACAACCAGGAGGTACTACACTTTAACTAGTTATTTATGTGGGTGAGTTTGTGTGTGAGTGTGTGTGTGTGTGTTAGTATGTGGGTGTCTGGACGAATGTAGGTATGTGTTTGTGAAATGTGGAGGTCAGAATATACATTGTAGTCGTTAGCATATATATCTGCAATATTATGCTTTAATAGCGAATGAATACGTGTCTTAAGAGTAGGCTTGGTGCAATTGAACAAGTCAATACTATAAAACATTTTATTGTCTTTTTTCAAAATACGAATTAAAGGAGAGTTCTGAGCGTAGTTTGTGTGCACAATTGGTATACTGAACAGACTACGTTCAGTGTGCCGAGTTCGAATTGCTGGAACAGAGAGTTTAATTTCAGCTAGTAGCTCGTAACTGTCAATGCGTCCAGATAAAATGTCATGCAAAACTGACAAATCAGGTGACAGACGCCTTCTTTCAAGACTCAGTAGATGGTGGCGGACGCACATCGACTCGTAGGACGTATCCCACTTTTTGATGCAAAAATTTAAGTGTCTTAGAAAACGGCGCTGAATTATCTCAATTTTATCTATATGAATTACATATTGAGGGGACCAAATACAGCTGGCGTATTCTAATAAACTTCTGACATAAGCATTATAAACAACTTTCAGACATCTTGTATCTTTGAACTCGCTGCAAACCCGGATAACGAAACCTAATTTTTTTTTAGCACGGTTCACGATATTATCAATATGTTGTTCAAATGTCAACTTCGCATCAAGGAGCACACCCAGATCTCGTATCAAACTTACACGTTGCATAACTTCACCTCCGATATTATACTGAAAAATTACAGGAGACGGACTACGAGTATAGGAGAGTTCAACGCATTTTTGAATATTGACGTTGATACGAATTCTGCCGTAATATATAGATAATCGGTCGAGATCATCCTGTAACTTAAGACAGTCTTCCGGCTTTCGTACATCTATAAATACCTTTTTATCGTAGGCATACATAAGAAAGTAAGAGTTTTGAAAAACTGTATAAATGTCATATAAGTATGCATTATACAATAGTGGCCCCAAGTGTGACCCCTGCGGTACTCCTGAGGGAACGTCCACAAAGTCCGACCTGCAGCCACCCAGTAAAACTGCTTGCCTTCTGTTTGAGACATATGAGCAGACCCACCTGAAAACATCACCACGCAAACCCAACCAATATAATTTGCGGAGCAGAATGATGTGATCCACACGAACGAAAGCTTTTTCAATGTCTGTGTAAATCACATCAACCTGCTTCCTTTTTTCCATATTCCGGAGAACTAAATTACTAAATACTAACCCCCTTATTCATAAAACTTAACAAACATCTGTTAACTAAAAGTTGTTTTGTCCCTTTCTCACAAACATAAATGTCAAAGTGACAGATAAGGACAAACCAACTTTAGCGGCTTGTTAACTAATAGAGGCTTGATGGACGTTTATGAATAAGGGGGTATGAGATTAGAGACTGTTGATCGTCCTCTTAAGAAACCGTGCTGCTGAGAAGGGATACATTTGATTAAAACGTTATATATATTATTTAGTATTATTTTTAGACGCTATATTTTATAGCTCAGAGTCTAAAATACTATCGCAAAGCCAACTCTCCGTTATTATTATTATGTCGTAGCAGATACTTAAGATATTCTGGTAAAACTGGTGCGTTATTGATCGTATTCACCACCATCCACCACCATCTGTACTTAATCACAAGCGGTGTTCGTTAAAATCTGAATGTATGGAAAGTTTTACAAGTTTCTATATGAATGCCGGCGCCATTGAATCCAGTGCCTAAAATGCCTGCGATATTATTGGTTAAAAAGATGTCTACATGGATAATTTTCATATTTTTTTATTCCTTAGCGTTTTTTTTCTTATTGCACACCGCTATAAAGTACAAAACGATTACATAAGTAAAGACAAACTAAAAATTATTTCAAATAGTTAGTCAGATAGATTGTGCAGGTCTGAGCGGAGTGCACCAGCGGCACTCGATCGACGCTACCCGATGCGCGTGCGCGCTGTTTTATGCTCACTTTTCTACAATCCCTTACCGCACGTATTGTCTCCAACACTGACAACTGAAATATATGGGAAAACGATGCGATTTTTGTCTAGTGGCACTGCGTGGGGTACGCTCCCAGTGAAATATTGTACTGCAGCCTCTTAAAGGAATGATATCGATACGTCTGATCTAATGGTTTTTTCGTTTAATCATAAACAAATGTAAGTATTGAGTATAACTGAAAATGAAAAGTATATGTTCTGTTTCATGAATGTAGTATATCCATAACTAAGCACATTTCCCTGGACCGAAAACTCCTCCGTCTTCATAGGAGGAAGGAACTCCGGTAATTGGCAAAAAAGTTTTTTTAGAGTTTTATTCGTTTTCTTAATACTGATTTGACATTCATGTATACTAATTTTATTAATAGAAATGGAACATTAAAAGTCAATGACATGGTAATCGAATCATAATATTGTACACCATATAATGGCTGATTGTGGAGGACTCTTGAACGAATGTTACCTGTATGTGTATAATTACTCACTTTCACACAATAAATTATCTTTATAAACAGCTGGCTGAGCGATCGCACAGAATAATATTTTTTGCTTAAATATGTAGCTAAGGTAAATATTACTATAATATATTTGATGATCCACATGGGGATAGCGGTAAAAATTAGAGAAAGCCCAGTTGAAAGGGGCTGCAAAAGACGCTTAGTGAATAAAGAGATGCTACATAGATATTTGATAGTGATGATGAGGATCTGAGGATTTTATTTAACGAGTTTAAGATAAAAAAATAAAAGGGTAAATTCTTGAACCATTCCAACATTCATAAAAAGTTGTAACTGCTGTTGTCATTAGTGTAACTGCCGATGTACAACCCATAACAAATCTCAATACAGTTTTACTCGTAAATAAATATCTTTATCTTCTGAAAAGTATAGGTAGCTACCATTCGTTTACATGCAAAATCATTTTTTTTAAATACAGAAAATCTCGATAGGTTCAAACGTACTTATGGCTACGAGATGTGGCGGATTTATGCCGAGGCGTGGCAGTGGCGCGCGCGCCTTTTGTTGCGATCCTATCGCTCGCCCATTATTTGTACATCATTACGTCGGATATACGCACATGCAAATTTATGAGAAGACCATCTCTAAAGAGATTCGATACATATTGACAGGGTCTTTGGCAGTTTGAATGTTACTTACCAAAAATTCGCAAATCCACTTAACCTCCTCCATAGACAGTTATATATTTACAAAATTTTAAGAGTTTATGGATACCGTCACAATAGGACGATGCCTAAGTAATAGTCAGTGCAGCTATTCATCAGTCGAATTCTTCACACATCGCATTATTACATCTCGAATAGTTTTTGTGAGTATTAAATAACTGCTCCAACTTCAATTAAACTGCTGAATCAATAAATTAAATTGGTTGAGTAAAGGGATTATTTTTTATCTTTTATATCAAAGTCAAACATTTATTGCATATCACTTTTTTTACATTATATGGCACAGAGGATATAAGTTACCTACAAGCTATACAGATGCAATATCACTCTCGGACAACAAAATATTCGCAATCTTATTTCTTTGTCTCCCTTCGTATGCAACGCACTATTAAATAGATGGATAAGTTCAAATAAAAATCTTTTGGAGATTTAATGGCCAAGCTAAGGCTTCCAGCGAGCATTGCGCCGCCCGCCCGAAGCGCTCGGCCCCTCCTATAATAACTCCGCTTGACGACGCTATCGGCCCGATCACCGCCGAAATCAATTTTAAACAAACTCTTAACTCTAGCCACCACCTACAATTATCATTGTCCGGAACAATGCGTGGTACCCACTAAATATAAGCCTAGTGTTAGAGGTCACTCGGCTCCGTCGATAATGGAAGGTTCTTTTTTGGATCGCACGAGATACGATCGCGATGATTTGTTGACTGCACACAACTTAAATATTGAAATTAACATTCATTTGTGATTTTTATCTCATGAGTAAGAATTTATTTAGTGAATAGATAATGTGTAAATCATTACAATGTCATTTTGATTTTGTGTGCCTGCTAGATATGGAAACGATAGGCAATTTTGGCATATTTTTTTTAATATGCATATTAATATAGTGAAAGCGATGTTGTCAACACTACATAATACTGTAGGTAATTGTATTACCTTTTAATTCATACATTTCAATTGAAATAGGAGGAAAGTGGTCGCAATAAAAAATCCTACGGTATAAAATATAAAAAGAGCGCAAGAGGACGAAGTTGAAGCGTAATTTTAGTGTGTTTACTTTTTTCTCTTCTAGAATCGCCTCAAGATAGTTGAGTATTACTAGATTCTAAAATGGGAATCGCGATGAACACCGCAATTGAAAAATCATTTGCGAATTTAGGCCGATTCGCATAAAACTAAGAAAATATTCGCATTTCCCGCGCTAGAATAAAATACGAAAAGCAAACATTCTGATTTACCGCGGAGCGGTTCCCGGCAGCCGCAGGCCTTGTGTCCAGCTTAGTAAAATTGAAATTGATGATCATGTAAGCTTTATTAGTAGACGCATAAAAATGCAATATAAATCAAAGAATGCGCCAGTATATTGCATGGCATGATCTACTATCGGGACACCGTTAACACTTTATTGCCCTTCATACTTCTTGCACCATTCCGAGAAAGTAAATTACTCGTGGCGATCGTAAAATTAATGCCCTATACGGTAATACGAGTACTTTGGCTTGTCAGTGTCAATTTTTATGACGCTCTCACTTGATATCACGACGTATTGGAATCTATTAAAGGAGATACTTTCCGTTCATAAAATAGGATTTGACGTATTTTATTAAAAATTATGCGTTTGCATAATCCATTTGGTGTGCATGTGCATAATGGCTGGGCTTGGGAAAGGATACTTACATGTGTTTTTTTTGTAATTTTCAATGAGATGTAGCAGTCTATGGTAGTTGTTGTTAAATATTGCATTTCAACGAAATATTTACGAGGGTAGTAATTTTTCAAGCTGGGCAGGCCCTGCAGCGAGCGCCGCGCGCGCCGGTGCCTGGTCATAGAAACAACTGGCCTTATCTTAAGTACCGCTTTGTGCTAACCTGTAATAACTAACTTTGCAACTCGAACAATTACACTTATATTTTGCACGATGTACTTAAGTAAGTATAGGCTTTTGTGGCACTTTATTTCGTCCTCCTTTAAGTAGCTGCTGAGGTTCACTAACGATTTATAACTGACATAATGTAGAATAGAAGACATTAGGTAGGTACAACCATTTCGTTAGCGAGCAATTTAAAGGATACTTTAATAGTTTCATTTTTGGTCCTTTAAACTTCTTAAATCATCTTCGTTATTTTTATTCTATACTTTCATTATTTAATTATTTTTTCAACACAACCTACTTATTCTACCAAGTTACGCGACTTACAATTTAACTGCTTCAGAAAATAAAAACTTACATGTATGATTCTCCTTCTCGCACATACGTGTACAGTCAGAATCATAAGTAGCTACGTATATGAAGGATTCAAAAGCCCCTCCCCCTCCATCCCTAATAGTAAGGACTTTTGAACTTTTTAAATGCGTAGCTGCTTTTGATGCGGACTGTACAAGTAAGGAAAGCTAGCTAATTAATCTGAGGGACTTCCACTACGCCACGAGTGCAGTGGCAGATAATAAAATACGGTCGTGCCGTAAAATTACGTAAATATCATCCATGAAATACATATATACCGATACCGATATACGTAGGTATATTATGAAATATTTTCATGTCTTAAGTACTTTTATCGATGTCATAAACTTGGCGTAATAACTCTACTTAATTGTTAATTAACTTAATATACGTATCGAACATAAAATAACATTGTAATAAAGTACTTAATTGCGTACTTTATTTACACTTTCCGCTTATAAATCAATAACACCTATAGTGAATTAAACAAACAGGATAGACTTATTTAAATGGTAACAGTAGCAAATATCCCACTAGAACATTTAATGTAAAGTGATTGCCAAGACTCGCTAGCTCAAATTACCATCAGTAATAAAAAGTTATCAGATCGCATGTAGAGCCAAGACTCCTTCCTACTCATCTCAGCCTAACTATCAGCCACGCTCTACAAATTCTATAATATATCATCTTGGCTAAAAACGCCGAGTAAAGCAGGAGGCTTAACACTGCTTGTGATTTGATAACTTTTTTATAACTGAAAGTAGGTAATATGAGCTAGGGAGTCCTGGCAATCACTTTCCATAACATGTTTTAGTTGGACCTCACTTATTATTGGAGCGCTTGTGGCCCAGCGGCGCCCTCGTACTGCGTGCGGTATACGAGGCTAAGCAACATCTGCCGTGGTCAACTCTTGGATGGGTACTAACTAAGCGCTCCCGTGCTTTGGAGCCTTTCAACGTTAACACTTTAATTGCCATATCACGCGACGTCGCGTGAAGCTCGGCAATGAACGTATTAAGCCGTTCGTCCCGGCTGCTGTCTATGACAGCAATCGTTAAGCCAAGTTAGAGGCATTCGGGCAGCTTGACAACATCTAACAGTCAAGTTGCCCACACGCTTGACTAGCCTAATCCCAATAAGGTCTTGATTCCGTCTTGGGTTGGAAGGTCAGCTGCTAGTACCTACGCCAATTCTTGGGATTAGGTAGCGGATCCCGGGCACCCTTCAGGATGCAACTGTACTGGGATAACGCTAGGATGTTGATGCTGTATCTAGTACTTTTTTATAGTTCAGCCAATTTTTTCATTTCTCACTCCAAAGGAGGAAGGAGGGACTAGGCTAGGGGCTAAAAGTTGTAGGTTTTTTAATGCCATGATAATTAGTTTCTAGTATGTAAGCAAAATACGCTGCACAAATGTCTCACAGTGCGTTACATTGCAAGCTATGGTGCTCATTACCACTCGCCCGGGGCTCGCACAGCCAGAGATAACTCGGCGTATTCACACAAAACATCACTCAACTCAACAGGTCTAAGAAATTCATTGTACTCGTATGAAATGTTAACGTATGAGGTAGGTACAGTTAGCAGCGAAAATAACTAATATCGGAAGGCGTTTTACTATCGTAGGGGATTTATTACGCTATATATTGTTATATACTCGTACATTGTCACTTTGGTTACTACAAATTGGTAATACTAGAATTGAGATATCTAACGAGTATAATAAAGGGTAGGAAATATTTATTCCTAACTTCACATATAAGGTGGAACGAGGTAAAGCAATTTAATTGTTTTTTTTTGATAGTATTGTTTTGGTTTGTAATATAATTTGGTGGGTTAAAAAATACCTAATGTTGTTGTTGGAAGAGCGGTTCCTCCTGATACAGATATACTTTACTTACTAGGAGGACCCAACCTTATATGTCTCTTGTACAGTTCAACCTAATAAAATATTTTCGTTTTCATTTTCATTTTCATTCCAAGCAGCGGCGATTTAGGTGACATAGGTTACACTTTTTTTAAGTTTTTTAATATTAAGTTTATTTTTAAGTTATATTTTAAGCTTATTTGTACTGTTTTTTTTATTAGTTTGTAGTATTAATATTATTCTGAAATATATACTCAGTAATATATATATACATTAAACTACAAGGTTAGGTGAATTTGACTGTCATGTTTAATATGGAAAATTACATTTAGATCAACAACAACAGAGGGGTGATTGTAATTACTTCATGTTTTCGACCGCGCGTACATGAAGTAATTACAATCACCCCTCTATTATATCAGCTATATACACTACTCGTAGTCATTATAACTACTACGTTTCACGAGTCGTACTGATGTTACTAACAAGATTGTCCCCCAATATTATTATTATTATTCTCCTTATTTATTTCTTTCTCTTAAGCTAGGTTTTTTTACAATAACTTTATAAAAGTAAAATATATAAACATAGGTACATACAAAATATAAAAGCATTATAAAAAATTAAATTAAATTATTATTATTATAAATAGACATAGCCTTAATTTTACTAATGGTATGCCCGCGCTTTGTAAACACTATCTTCTCGACAAACATGGAAATATCGGTCTGGAGCGTGTTTCTGCAGAAAAGCAACTCAGCTCACTTTGATAAATGTCCCGGCGAAGTTTTAACCCGGGGGCTCTTGCAAAATAATTAAAACTACTTAACATTCAAGCAGAAAGTACGTACGGTAGCCAGTTTGTGGCTCATTTAGCGAGCGGGCCGGTCGGCGCGCAGGCCCATTACTCTGCCTCGCGATTGATATATTCCTCCTCGACATGCGATCGGCGACACGTCACTCCATTCGCCGCCTCGATTGCTGCTATTTGCTACTGACCTGAAGCGAAAGCGATTTAGAACTTTTGCTTAATTGTGAAATCCGTAGGTAATCTATACTCACGAAAATAACCACTTAACATTTGTGCAATATCTTTAGTCTCTAAACGTTGAACATAACATATGCGTATGGTAATATAAATAAAACCGCTTTGATCAAAGCTTGCTCTTGCAACAAACGCGATCAATTTTCAGCGCGATGTTAGGACCGTTATGGCTACTGCACACTCGAGCGCTTTATGCTAAGTTAAGTAAACAATAAATAAACGAACAATTCAATAAATATCGAAACCTAACTCAATTTCAGCGCGATGCCACCGCTACCGCTTATCGCTACAGCACCTTCGTGCGGGGTCGCGTTGTAAAGGTATTTAAATAAACAAAAAATCCGATAAATATCGCGACTCTGTTCTAACGCTGCACGTGACCATAAATCCAGTAAGTGACTCTTTTATTGTCCGAATCTAGTCCACTCAAAATTAAAATCTTAGTTAATGAACCAGTCCAGATACAGATCGAGATAATTATTAAATACAGCCGTTATACCTAACAGCCATTTCAAATTGAATTTGGAATTCTAGTTATCGTAATATCTGGTTGTGCGACTGAACCCGAGCGATCGAAGTAATAAGTCGGATCAAACACAAATATTTACATGTGTACAAGCGGAAGGCGGGATAAAGGTTTCACCTTTTACAAGCAATTTGAGGTTATTTATCATGCTGAGTGGCGGGCGCGCGTCTGGTGCAGCTTCTTTATACATACAGAAGCCATTATAAGTATCAGTTTCAGATCATAGATCATAAACGCGTTTTTATTTAGAGGCGGAGGTCGGGTTATGGGGGGTCCTGTCACGTGAGCCTCTCCATTCATTGTTGACTTTTTATTCTCGTGCGTATGTCACAATTTTTGTGGGCTGTACCATAGATCTCAAGACATAAATATCGACGGAAGAATGTTCCGTATGGATCTACGATGGCCGGGGCTGTTTCTAAATCACACGTGTAAATATATCGACGTAGCCTAATCTTTACTTTATGATTATCGTAAATTTCAATTTGATTTTAATAACTTATTTACTGTTTGTAATGTCCCCTATATTTAGAAATTAATCTAGATAATCCTTTTAAGCATTAAGATACAATTTTCTGCTTTCAAAACACAGCATAACTTTGAAGATAATATTTGAAATATTATCTTTATAGCTGGTATTCTTTCTTAACACCTGTTTATAGTATTATGCATTCCGATATTAACTTATGAGATAATCAAATTTATAGAACCTAAATTAAGCTCAGAAGCTTCTCAGCCATGACTTTATTATGACTGGATGATGTAAAGCTAAGGCAAGCACTTATAGACTGCCTAAATATTTAGATATATGTATTTGTTGACTAAACATTAGGCACATAAAACAATCGATATATTTACCTAATTGAAGAAAAGTTAGATAAGTAATGTAACATTACATTTTCCTTAAACACGAATCTGGCTCGTTTTAGTAATAAAATGTTAATAAAGTGCGTAAATCAAGATAACGTCCATAGTTAAGAGAGTTCGAGACAACGAAATACTCCGTGGCGAGGTGTATCCAGTACCTATAGACTTATGGATGACTGCATAAAGCTGGGCATACACTGACGCGGCGTTTGTCTCTACGTCTATATACATCATACCTAATGGATTGACCTACTGTTTTGACCGGCACAGCTCGGTAGTTAGTAGCTATAGTTTCCAATACGTCGTGGTCGGATTGGCCAGCGAACGCATTGAAGATGACGCCAAATGGCATGAAGCTGTGGCGTGGTGTGTTCCATTCAACGTTAAATTGTGACGTTCACGATCGTCCCTTTGGGACGGCGCGTCGCGGAGGTCTTCTATCCATTTGGATATCTAGCATGGTTAGCATTAGACGGCACGCGAGCTATCTCGCGGCGACCTAGACTGTCCGTCTCTTATTGATTAATACGCGCAGAAACAGACGGGTAGTTTTTCTCGCGGCGAGATAGCTCGCTCGCCGATTTGTGTTTGCTGTGCAGTCCGCACTAATAAACTTTAAACGCTACTGTTTTGACGTTCAAGGACCGATTTTGGTCAGCGCTCCTCCATTCAGCTTGTTCGAGCGGTAGTGAATGGCCGGCTTTACTCTCCGATACAGTTCGGCTCGTGTCTCTCGACGATTAACCACTTCGAAAAATAACATCGACATGCTTATGCACGACCACTAATTCTGATTTATAACTATAATATTGTTTTCAATCTCATATAACATGCATGTGTTAAGTGTGATAGGAAATAATTTAGAGATAACTTCAAGTAAGTAATGAATGAATATAATGTTACATCCACCACCACCACCATATCAGCCCTAGGACGTCCACTGCTGGACATAGGCCTCCCCCAATTTCATGGGGGGTAAATGCCATAATCGCCACGCTTGGCATGCGGGTTGGCGATCGCAGTATCTCCACCGCATTTAAGGAATGCTGCTGCCCATTCCCCGGTGGTCTTGGTCGTAGTTTTAGGACATACCCGGGTCAATGTTACATAACTAACTCATATGAAAAATATTAATTGCCAAGTTTTTTTCATGCATCGACACTTGCGACTTCAGAAGATCACAAGTGCGTTGCCGACCCTTTATTGTCTTGGGGGTGCGCTGTGTTGAGAGTGAGGGACCCGCACATGTCTCTAGCTGTCAAGCTAGAGACATGTGCGGGTCCATCACTCCCAATCCCAACACAGTCCATCCCCGGTAGCTCCGGCGACCTTACTCACCACCAGGAACACAACACCACGTAACCTAAGGGGCAAGTAGTGATGTTAATATGGCTGCGGTCTTCTGAAAGGTGGAGGTACTTCCCCACTTGGGCTGCTCAAATACGAGCGAGATAACGTTCCGCTGTGCCCTACCTCTCCAAGTACCTTTAGATGACTAATTTTTTGCCACGATGCCATTTGAAATACTTTTAGGGAGACTCAAATGTTTATATGTGACAAAATACAATCAGAGCAACACAAAACTACTAAATAACTTCCGAAATAGTGTCATAATAGACAATCATGAATTTGTTATGATATTCGCAATATAATACATACAAGCCTTGATATTCTAATTATATTTTTTCCACAAAGATTCATTCAGTGACATCGCCAACACAGGCAACACAGACTAAAATTATCATGTGATGATGATGAGTTCATGAAACGAGTCGTGCAATTGATACTGAAATCACTCCTTGTAGGTAAATGCTAGAAAACAGTCTCAGATACAGATAGAAATAAGATAAATCCAGTCTCAGAAACAGAACTCATAAACTTACACCCTGAAACGATCAACTTCGCCCCTGACACAAAAGCACACAGCTAATAAATATATAGGTACTAAAAAGTCTGCTGTACCTATTGTAGATTTCCTTAGCCTCCTTTTTTGATATCCATGTAAAACAGGGGCGGTTGCTTTATTTTTACGATTTAACTTCCCAAGTCGATGCCAAAGAAAGGCAATAGCCAAGACCAAATATACTTACTTACACAACCAAAATATTGACATGATTAAAAGGAATAAAAGGTTTAACAAAACTTTTATTGGTCACTAAAATACACACAATAATAAAATGTACAACTTTACAGTCAAACTTAAACTGTTACGTGTTGTTACTTCATATCAAGTACATACCCATTAAATCACTCATGAATTTAAGCATTTTATAGCTATCCCAATGTGAAAACAATATAAAAGGATTTTACGTCACTCCTGATTTATACTTTATAGGTGAGATGTGATATGTGATTTATGAAGGATCGATTGAATACTATCCTGGCTATAACATAACCCTCTCAAGAAAGCTTATTTTAAGAAGAATATTGTTATGTTTGGCCCAAAGAAGTGACAAATGGGCCAAAGAAGTGACTCATTGGTACCCTCGAGAAGGAGAGAGGAAACGAGGAAGACCGCCACGAAGATGGGAAGACGTCCTAAAGGCGATAGCTGGTGCCACATGGAGGAGCAAAATCCATGATCGTGAACTATGGAGAACCCTGGAGGAGGCCTATGCTGGAAAGCAAGACAATCCGAATTCCGAAGTCTAAAAGTGGAACAATATTAAACGTTAATTAATATGATTGTCAAATAAAGGCTAATTGAATTGAATTGTTATGTTATCTATTACATTGGTCACAATATTTCGGATTATAAAAAACGAGCATTCTTAAAATGCAAGATGGCATCTTAATACGATTTCGTTATTATACATTGTTCTCTGCTATGTTAATTTCTATTATAAGGCTTAAGACATATTTTCAAAAGTTACCCATATACATAAAAATGCGGGCAGAAAAATACTGCATTACAATAAAGGTAGTAAAATGCGAGATCGTTATCTTAAAACGTTTTTAATAGACACATTCTTTGCCGCGTCACATTAGAAAGAATAGCATTGAAATGTTCCGCTGGCATACCAAACCTGGAGTTTCTCCCTAAGTATGGCTTATCAGGTTTGACGGCGTTTCAATTATTTGACGTATGTGCGAATTAGTCGATATCAAGATGTAATAAAATGCAATCGGGTCGGAGTCGGGGATGGCTGGCGAGCTCGAGCCCGCGCAGAGCAACCGCTGGGTGGCCGCTACTCGTCTTACGACAAACTTATCTTTACAATCGATCCCTTCGATAAAAATAAAAACACCGATACCGAATGCTTCATGCGGTACTACGAAGCAATAACATTTCGAATTTTATAGAAGTAGCTGTCTGCATTTGCATCTCTATAGGGCCCAATACATTCTGTTAACATATTATTAGCATTCCTGCACCACCTGCTTTCGATTCATCTAAAGGAAATATTTTTTATGAATTCTAAGTGTTTATTATTTTGACCATTGATTTAGTGAGCTTATTCTTTGTTCAATCAAAACGAATCTCTCTTAAATATCAAACAGCTTTTATGGTATTATAACATACTGCATAGAAAACTGCCAAGTTAAGGCTCAAAATACATTAAGCCGCAGTAAATTAGTTTTACTGTAAACAATGTAGTGCCGGACTTGGCACCATTTCAGAGAATCTACGGAACTTGGCACCCATTCAGATCTCAATTCTTTTGTCGGTGAAGACGACAACCAAGCATCGCATATTCTTAATATTGAACTTGGCTCCCTTTTTCACATTTTTTTTTTGATGGAATATACACACACTTACTTACTTACTACTACTACTACTTACCACTTACTTACTTTTTTACGAGCGAATGCACGAGTTACTATACAAAATACCCAAATCGCTATAGGTGGACCTCAAATATTTGAAGAGTTCCCTCGATTTCTTCAGGACCCTGTGATCAGATTCTTACCTGATAACTATGGAATCACCTCTGAAGTATACCATTTCAAACAAAAAAAGAATTTTCCAAATCGGTTAATAAACGACAGAGTTCTGAGGTAACTAGCATAAATAATAATAACAATAAAACTAATGAAAAATCACTGTTTTCTGTTTTTTTCTGGTGTACACACACAATTACCAAGCTGCATGCCAAATTTCAGCTTTCTAGGTCACCTGGAAGTGGGTTAGGTTTTTGATTACTAGTCAGTCAGTCAGTCAGCAGTCAGTGGTAAAAATGCCGTTTTATGGAATTTAATATCTCAATAATGATGTAACCTATATTTATGAAATTTTGGCTTCTAGTTGTTCTAAAGGATCTTAATACATGTACCAAATTTCATTTTTTTTATGTTAGATAGATAGATTTGGAGTTATTGGGGGGTCAAAAGTGGCTCCAAACGGTTCGTGTAAAATAACACACGGCTGCTGTCCGCCAGTTCCTGGGGTAAACTTGGCTGGACACGCTGCCGCGTGTCTAGATCTAAAGCCGCCCTCTGATTTTCTTGTTCGACCTGTTGATATGACCTTCCTATACCTTAACTTTTTTATGAGATTTCCTTTTTTTATTTGTTTCCTGAAGAATAAGTAGACACCCTTATTTAATATAAAAAACAAAATACTGAAAAAAACCTTATTTAAGAGTCGCCAGTACGCCCGGCTGAACTCGATTCTCCATACAAACGTAGTTACGCTCTCATTTTAAAACGCCATGCTAAAATAACATGAAACTTTGTATACACAATGGGAGCCGACATATCTAGGTCGAAAAATAGTTTCTGTTGCTAGAAATTGTAATAGAAAAAAAATACAGCGAGTTTTTGAGTTTTTTACGTCATGTATGAAAACCTTAACAATCGCTGTATTTTTTCTCCATTATAATTTCAAGCAACAGAAACTAATTTCAGACAGATATACCGGATCCCATTGTGTATACAAAGTTTCATGTTATTCTAGCATGGCGTTTTAAAATGAGAGCGTAACTACGTTTGTATGGAGAACTCTTAATGTTCAAGTGACAAGTTCGGCGACATTTTATTCACATACATAATACGTAACATAATATGCGGCCGAAGTAGTCCATAAACCAGGACTTAGTCTACTCTTCCTCGCTTTATATAACATAATGTGACTAGTTCGACAATAAACTATACAATAATGTCTTATACTTAGCTGTGTACACAGCATACTGTATACACTCGAAATCTAATCATCTATCTACTGATCACTTAATGTCAATCAGACGAAACAAAATTTCAATATCATGATTGGAACGTAAACATAGGAATAATGGTGTATTGTGTAGCAGACAGTAATACCACAAGAGTAAAGAAACGAAACGGAGTGCTAGTTTCGAAAAAGCATGCAAAATTTATACCTTTTTGTAAGGGTTGCTGCTTCTGTGTGCGTAAGCGTTTACCCATATTTTAATTACAATTAGGTATATGAGTTTTATTTACAAATGTAACTAAATGTCTAAACTCAAATACATCTTTTACTCAAAAATAACATTTATTCAGTTAAGATATGCTACTTGTACCAGCTAGCAACGTACATCGTATATCATTTAGTGTAAACATTGCCTCATCTATCTATCTATACATATAATAAAGCTGAAGAGGGTCGAAAGTCTGTACATGGAAGATATTCGAAAAAAAGTTGGCTGGGGATACTTAGAATCGATAACAGAACACGTTCCAACAGTTTTTAGAATTTTTGTCTGGTTGTCTGTTTGTCTGTTTATATGAACGCGCATCACGTGAAAACGGCTGAACGGATTTTGATGAAATGTTTACTAATCTGTCGAGTAAATACCCGGTCAGGTTTTAGGCTTTAAAAATTGTGTAGATTTGGGTTAAAAGGGGTTGAATTTTGTATGAGAACTCCTATAATCCATGAGTTACAGGTATGAAAATTGGTAAGCATATACTTGACGACAAAGGAAAAACATCCTCATTCAAAATTTGTGAAATATTAAGATAGAAACTGAAAAAAAGGTAAACGCTGCGCCGCGGCGCTGCCCAGTGTGCGCGCCAGCCACCACGGTCTCTTCAAATTTGGACACTATTATGATCACAAATTATGATCTATCCCAATAAGTAACTGTGACTCTAAACCCAAATTTCAGTCCCGTTTTCTAGATTCAAAAACTACAAATATAATTTAACTTAAAGCATAGCAGAATTGTAAACAAATTGCCGATTCATTATGTCGAAACCGAAGTATCATAAATCCTTCTGATTGTTGACGCTATTTTTGAGCACAACCTGTTCGCAATAAGTTCTATTTTGCGTGTACATCAAAATGCATTTGCGATACTTTGGCATTGTTTTTATTCATATGCTTAAATACAAAAAACAGCTGTTTCAATGCACACTTTGTATCGTCGGTTTACCATTTAATTTTGTCGTGCGTTATTTTTTACGTAATTGTTGACCCTTCACACCATAAAAACTGTTTGATATAAGAGATCACTTGAGCTGGGCAGCCCAATCGTCAGCATAGACAGTTGGAGATCTTAGATGTACATTAGAATAGGGTCGAAAGTCTGTACATGGAAGATATTCAAAAAAAAGTTTTCTGGGGATACTTAGAATCGATAAAAGAAATCGTTTCAACAGTTTTAAGAATTTGTGTCTGTTTGTCTGTCTGTTTATATGTCTAGGCATCACGTGAAAACGAAAGAATGGAGTATAATTTACCCTCATTAATATGGCAACTGGATCTTCGGCGACGACATAGCTCGGCCTTCGGCCTCGCATGCCTTGCCACTCTCCTTCGGCTTTTCAGTCATCAACCTTACATGAATGTTGGGAGGCTCGGCCTTCAGCCTCGCATGTCTCGCCCCTCTGTTTCAGGCCTTTGGCCCTCAACCTTACATGAGAAGCCCGCTCTGTGTGATTATTCTCGCATGCCTTGCCACTCTGCTTCCGGCCTTCGGTCATCATATTTACATAAAGAACTCGCTCTGTTGGGATAACATTTTACGGCAGAAATGCGTAGCGAGACTTTTACCATTGTAAAATGTACATATTTATTTTGACGAGATTCATTCGTCTAGAATCGGTTCATTTGATATTCCGAAATAAGCACTTAATCATTCGTTTTGACAATAGGCTTTCTAGGGAATGTCATATTGACTGTAATCATTTCTTAAGGGGGTGTAAAGAAGGGTGAAAGATTGTATCATCATCATCATCTGAGGCGTTATAGCCGGGGATGGGCCCTTGGCTAGCCTGGTCAAGCAAATATCTCCAGTCCGATCTAATCGTGGCTTTCCTTCTCCAACATGTCACCCCTAAGTTCCTGGTGTCCACCTGAGCTTGAGAAAGATTGTATCGGAAAACAAATCATTCTAAGGCGAGAACGAATTATACGCGTACGAAGTCGCGGGCAAAAGCTAGTTTCAAATATGTTGACTCGTGTAACCTCGTTTATAGACTTATGACAATTATAGGTAAGTGCATTAAAGACGCTCATTAACGTCAAACGTAGGTATATCTATTATTTTGACATTAAATCTAATCTAAACGTGCATCCTTTGACACACAATCGTATTGACATCTTGACAGTGCGAGCGTAAGGGCGCGTACACTACTTAAATCTCAAAGTTTAGATTTGAATCCTGACTGGATTTTCCAAACGAGGCTATTTATGAAGCTGAGAGTTATTTTAATAATTACAGCATTTAATTGTTCATACGTATTTATAGTAACGAAGCCGGCGTTGCAGATTTGAATTTCTCAATGTAGTTCTTCTCCTTGTTTTCATGTTTTATGTGAATAAATCAAGTTGCTTGATTTATAGTTAGGTAAATAAAAAAATAATAATGGGGGACAATCTTACACAAATCGACCTAGTCCCAAACTAAGCAAAGCTTGTACAATGGGTACTACTCGTAGACGACGATATACATACTTATATAGAGAAATACATACTTGAATACATAGAAAACGTCCTAGACCCAAGAACAAAATATCCGTGATAAATGCACAAATAAATGCCCTGGCCGGGATTCGAACCCGGGACCTCAAGCTTCGGAGGCAGAGTCACTACCAACTAGGCTAAAAGGTCGTCAAAAGGGAACCCTAACTTTGGACTTTTAACTAGTATTTTACAATCATCATGTAAACATAAATTGTCCACTATCTGAGTAAGAATAAGCATAAACCGTTCAAGTGCGCCGAATACGTGATAGGTAAGCGGCCAGTGGAGACCAACCAAAGGCCTTACACTTGTGGTGATGTACTCACACCTACTTCAGCTCTTTGCTGACTGTCAGAAGTGTTAGCACTCTGTTCCGTATCATTATTCATGTGGTGATGCTGGGCGGAGATGTCCCAGATGTGAGACGGAGCGGGTTACACTACACGCACGGCAAATGTCAAGGTCCGAGGGACCTAATCTGATGGCGAAGTGCTCGTGATCACATATTGACACTAATCTATTAGTTTGTAACGAAAACAGTAACGTATATCAATATGTATGCTTAATATGACGCTCACGACTATCACGACTGTTCCTTAGTAGAGGAGAAAGATGATTATTTATAATTTACTTACGGTCTATTATTATTTTGTACATTGCTTCGTATTTTCATCATTTAAATGTAATGCTAATTTATTTTATAAAGTTATGCCCTCGTTTTAATGAATGTAGAATAAAATCTAAACTTTTCTAATGCAAGTTGTATATTTATTATTTCGAAGCTACATAAAACATCGATAGTGCTCATAAAGACCCCAATCGTTCAAATTTCATAACGACAATAACTTGTACTAATCCCTGTAACTCTGAATCAACACCAGATAATAGCAGACTAAAACCAGCCATTAGTAATATTCATTTAACACCAGATACGAGCTGACAAAACTAGCTAACACACAGATTAGTAATCTGGCCCAAACTCGTTCTTAGCCAGAAACATTAATCCAGTAACTTGGTTTTAGGATCTCAAATAACGGGAAACTGTAATCTTACATAACCGCGTCCTTAAATGGAGTATTAAAACCAAGTGCTTGCTTCAAGTATTATGGATACGGAATATACGGATATCTGTAGCAATGTGTCTTGCCCATGCACCATTAGATAAAGTGAACTTAGTAGGCGCTGGGCCCAGGTCCGCAATGAATTACTTTATTAACCAGGAAAATGCAAAACACGGATACTGAAGAAAGTAACGGTTATAGAAAATACAAACTGTAAAATAAGTCATTTATATTTGCATAAAATAGTGTACATTAAAATGCAACATATACAATTTAGCTCAATTATTTTGCCTAACAGACATGCAAATATCAATAATAGTACATTACTGCAGAGGCCGGGACGAAAGGGGTTGCCGGCCGAAGACATATAGACGGCCGAGTGAAGCGAGGTCGGATAGGTCTCAGGCGGGCAACCCCATATTTCCCGCCGAGGTATGTATAGTGCTTTTCTCAAACATGCAATGAAATAAACAACAAAAAAATCAAAGATTTATTTTTAATACGCATAGTGGCAGAATGTCATGATGCCTGTGCCACAAATTTATGTGGAATGGAAATTAAAAAAGAGGACTTTGCCTGCCTAGGCCTGCAACATTTGTATGAAATTGCATTAACGACCTCTTGTCCTAGCCGCACCTGAAACGTCATACTTCCCAGCCTATTATAAGGAACATAACATCAATATTTCATTGCATGTTTGAGAAAATATTATGTTTTACATTAATAACTATTTACTATTCAAAACATTATTAAGCATTCCTGAACCATTATTATTCATAGTTTTTCAAACATCATCAAATTATTACTAATGTATACGAGTAAGGGACAAGATACAAATTGCAAAATACATAATCTATACATACAAACAATAAAGCTGTAGAGGGTCGAAAGTCTGTACATGGAAGATATTAGAAAAAAAAACCGGCCAAGAGCGTGTCGGGCCACGCTCAGTGTAGGGTTCCGTAGTTTTCCGTCCGTCACATTAAGTTGACATATTAAGTACAGAAACACAAAACCTTTGAAAGCACGTCATTTCATTGTGATTTTGTAGAAATGACAGGTACAATAAACACCTGTTTATACGGTTAAATTACAAACTTAGTTCAGAAATTATTTTTGTAATTTTTACAAAAACTATTCAACCTATCAAGTTCAAAATAATTTTCCTACAAAGTTTTTATAAAGTTCTACTTTTGAGATTTTTTTCATATTTTTAAAACTTATGGTTCAAAAGTTAGAGGGGGGGGGACACATTTTTTTTTACTTCTGGAGCGATTATTTCCGAGAATATTAACATTATCAAAAAATGATTTTAGTAAACCCCTATTTATTTTTAAATACCTATCTAACAATATATCACACGTTAGGGTTAAAATATAAAAAAAAATCACTCCCCACTTTACGTATAGGGGAGGTACCCTAATAAAATATTTTTTTTCCACTTTTTATTTTACCACTTTGTCGGCGTAATTGATATACATATTAGTACCAAATTTCAGCTTTCTAGTGCTAACGGTCACTGAGATTATCCGCGGACGGACGGACAGACGGACGGACAGACGGACGGACAGACGGACCGACAGACATGGCGAAACTATAAGGGTTCCTAGTTGACTACGGAACCCTAAAAATGACTGGGGATACAACAGAACACGTTACAACAGTTTTTAGAATTTTTGTCTGTTTGTCTGTTTACTTGACCGCGCATCACCTGAAAACGGCTGAACGGATTTTGATGCAAACTTTACTAATCTGCCGAGAAAATCCCCGTTCAGGTTTTAGGCTATAAAAATTATGCAGGGTTAAAAGGGGGTAAAAAGAGGGATTGAATTTTGTATGGGAACTCTTATAATCCATAGGTTACTGGTTTGAAAATTGGTAAGCACATACGAGTACTAGACGACAAAGAAAAAATACTCACATTCAAAATTTGTGAAATCTTAAAATAAAACTGAAAAAAAGAAGTAAACGCTAGCGCTGCGCCGGGACGCTGTGTAGTGTGCGCGCCAGCTGCCACGGTCTCTTCAAAATTTGAAAGCTATTAGCGTTTAGCCCTTTAAGTACCTAACTGTGACCTTGAACCCAAATTTCGGTCCCGTTTCTTAGATATAAAATCTACATGTGTAACTTTGTAACCCTATTACTTTTGCCGATTACTTAATATTCAGTAGCTTATACCAGATAAATAGAAAGATACACACATGATGTCGTCCTAAATTACCTATACATAGTGTGTATAACTAGGCTCTGGCGTCAGCCTCGCGTGCCTTGCCGCCCTCCACCACGCCTTCATTATCGCGTATCGCTTGACTCGGCACGCCCATCGGGCCTTCGGCCCTTAGCCTTATATGGAAAGTCCGCTCTGTTGGGCCTTTCATGTAAGGCCCAACAGAGCCTCGGGCCTTCAGCCCTCGGCCATACATAAGGAGGCCGCTGTGTGTGAATGATCGGTTTTCGGTCTCGCATTTGTTGCCGTTCTGCTTCGCATTTTCGGCCATCATCATTACGTAAAGAACCTGCTCTGTTGGGACGCTCGGCCTTTGGTCTCCGGTGCCTTGCCGCTCTGCTTTAAGCCTTCGGCCCTCAGCCTTGCATAAGGAGCCTGCTCTGTTGGAATGATAGGCCCGCATGTCTTGCCGGTCTGCTTAGGAGGTTTGGCCATAATACTTACATGAAGAACTCGCTCTGTTGGGACTACGTTTTACGGCAGAACTGCGTAGCGAGAGTTCTATCATTATAATTGTAATTTTTTTAACGGGATTCCTTCGTCTAGAATCGGTACATTTGATTTTCTGAAATAAGCACTTAATCATTCGTTTTGACAGTAGGATTTCTAGAGAATACACCCCTAAGGTCCTGGTGTTCTTTTCGACGCCCTCCAACCATCTCAGCTTGAGAAAAATTGTATGGGAAAACAAATAATTCTAAGGCGAGAACGAGTTCTACGTGGACGAAGTCGCGGGCAAAAGCTAGTTTAAAATAAATATGCGAAATATGTCAATGTCTTCTTTTTCTTTAAATAATAATAAATAATGGGAACAATCTTACACAAATCGACCTAGTCCCAAACTAAGCAAAGCTTGTGCTATGGGTACTAGACGACGATACATTCTTATATAGATAAATACATACTTAAATACATGGAAAACATCCAAGACCCAAG
The DNA here is from genome assembly GCA_905163555.1 of Notocelia uddmanniana. Classification (NCBI taxonomy): domain Eukaryota; kingdom Metazoa; phylum Arthropoda; class Insecta; order Lepidoptera; family Tortricidae; genus Notocelia; species Notocelia uddmanniana. Next base: position 14,080,333 of record LR991065.1, read on the forward strand.
AACAAATATCCGTGAAAAATGCACAAACAAATGCCCTGGCCGGGATTCGAACGCGGGACCCTAGCTTCGGAGGCAGAGTCACTACCAACTAGGCTAAACAGGTCGTCAAGTCTTTGTACTTGCCAGCTATGTAGCGTAGGTATTTTACGTCAAGCATTTCGTTTTTAGGATATTATAAAATATTTTAACTGCCATACAATAACAATTATTGATGCAGAGCTGAAAGGATATTTTTGGTTTCACCAATCTTGAAATGAAAGGTACGAGTACATCGTGTTAAATTTATGTTTCTTTAAATTTTTGGAATAACGCAGAATTTGACTTCCTCGGAGCACAACATTTTTAAATTTTTCTCTTCAATTTTAAATTTAGATTTTCGTTAGCAGACGTTAATACAAAATTAACTTCTAATATGTAAGTATAATGATAGCAAAGTTAGTAATTTCAGCTCATCGAAGATTTCCCTACAATACATGATGTTTGTGGCTACTTGTTACAGGTCGCTCTTAAGCATTTTTTATGGCTAACAATGACTATGGATTTCACTGCAGTTTCCCCATTGCAACAGTCCATACCTTAGTACCGAAGCTACATAGCCATGGTAGGTAGTGCCAGTGCCGTTGCCTTGTTTACGCTTGCTGCAATTCTACGTATAACTAGAGGATAAATAATGACTGTCAGTAGGTATTGATTGTGTCGTGGAGGAGATGAATTATTTGAAACTTAATGTAAACGAAACTACAAAAATGAATTAGGTAAGTACCCATTCAAAGAAAATTGTAAGTTTCAGCTAAATATAAACCTATATTTGTCGGCCTGTTTAGCCTAGTTGGTAGTTGGCCTGCCGACGAAGCTTGAGGTCCCAGGTTCGAATCGGTCCCGCTAAGGGCATTTGTTTCTGTGGTGCGCAAAAACATTTGTTCCTGAGACTTGAATATTTTCTATGTATTTAAATCCCATCAAAAACATAACTGTGAAAATGGGAGCCAAGTTCAATATGAAGGATATGTGATGCTTGGTTGTCGTATTCACCGACAAAAGAATTGAGATCTAAATGGGTGCCAAGTTCCGTAGATTCTCTGAAATGGTGCCAAGTCCGGCACTACATTGTTTACGGTAAAACTAATTTACTGAGGCTTAATGCATTTTGAGCCTTAACTTGGCAGTTTTCTATGCAGTATGTTATCTATCTATCTATCTTCTATATATATATTACGCGAAGCCGATCCTTACAACGCTCATCAGATCTACAGTTATGGACCGATGTTAATAAATTATATACCATAGGATTCGTCCCATGCTGCAGATTTGCAATAAGGTCTTAGTTTTTTGATTTTTATCCTGGAAAATTTATTAAATTGATATTTACGAAAAATCCTGGATGCCCCGACAAATATAAGCCTCAAAATCGTGTTCGATGACGCCGCATACAAGCGACGGGTCAGCTTACCTTGGTAGAATTGTACGAGGTGTCAAAATTTAGCTTGGTTAACACGTGACTTGGGAACTGGCTATTGTATGATTCCGGATGACATAAAATCAAATATGAATTAAAATGTTCCTGTAAGAAATATCTGGTACAGCATTAAAAAATAATAGTAGATTATACACTAAGGGGATAAAGCACTGTTTTATGTCACGGGAGCGAATTGAATCCCGAACGTAACGAAGGACTCATAATTTAACTAAGTTATAAGTTAATTCCTGAGCGAAGCGAGGGAATTAAGACTGAGTCCTGAGTGCAGTGAGGGGTTCAACCGCCCAAGACTAAAACAGTCTTATCCCCGAGGTGTATACTCTACTTTTCACACCTTATGCGAGACAAAAAAACAGGCTCAGTAGATATACACCACAGGCTACTTGGCTTCTTTGTAGCTGACAAATATTCAAAATAGACCAGAAGCACTGATTCAGACACAGACTTTACGCCTTTTACAGCTTTCCATTTGTCAAAATCGTTGTAGGCTTTTAGGTATTTTTCCTTTGACTTCTCTGGCAGCAGATTGTTGACAATGCCTATGGCATCTAATTTGATAAACTCAGGAGTCAAAACACTTTCATCACTCGACATTTTCAATATTATTTTTGAAATTAAATCTTCTATAGGCACCTACAAGAACTCGATTTGTTCGTCACGCGTGAACAAATGAAGGCGCGCGACGTTCCAAATTCGAAAGCACAAGCCGTGGTCCTAGATTCGAAATTCGAATTTCGAACACCGCGCTCCTCCGGACCGGGGTTCACACGGAGGCAAACTTCATTTATTTTGTCAAATCAAGTAGGCCATGGCCTAGGACAAATTGTGTTTAGCAAAATTAAACTTTATGCATATACAAAAAAAAAAGTAAATTTAATTTAATTTAATTAGGTATTAACACTATAGTTTTATTCATTCACTAACAAATTTGTATGGACATGGTCTGAATTAAATTATTATTATTATTATTATAGTAATAAGAATTATGAAAAGTGAAATCATATTATTAACCAGCGGGTTATAATGAAATTCAGTATAACATTATAACCCGGCTAATACCAAGGGATTTAATGTCTTGCTTTCGGTAGGGTTTACATGACCTATAATTCGGCATTGTCGAGCATGTGGTTTGAAAAATCTTTTGAGTCGAGAAATACTCAATATTATTAACTATAAACGAAAGTAAAATTACTAATTTGTTTACAAGATAATACGTAATATTCGGTGTATTCGGTCTAAGTATTTACAGTTTACATGAATGCCAGACGTTTTGTGTCAACATTTAACTTATTTTTTATTGTGGCCCTTTACACGATTTTTATTTTCACAATACTGAGGTGTCAATATTATTGCGGTCTATAAAGAAAATACAAATTTTAGTGATCCGTTAATTTTATGGGGCCTTTTACACGGTGATTATTATCCCGTGATACACTCATATCACCATACGATTTACGTGAATATTGATGCATATTGAACCAAAACACGAACTATTTGGAAAAACGCGATAATATTGACATCTCAGTTTTGTCATTATATTAATCGTGTAAAGGGCCCCATTCATTTCCCAACTTAAGACCCTGTTCACATTATCCGATTTGATGAAGGTTTCGGCTCCGACAAATGTATGGAAATGTGACCGATATCGTGTCGAGCAATGTGAACAGTGACCAGTTTTCGTAATTAATAATACTAACAGATCCGCAGTGTTAAGCAAGACGATTTTTCTTATAGTTGTCTCTTTGGATCCTTATGGTTAAGCAAGATGAATTAGACCGGGACAGATAGAACGATCATTTTCGGCTGCTAACGAATTGTCTCCACTTAAAAGCACACCAAAATTTCAAATCCCATATAATCCAAAACGTCACAAACGTCAGTTCAGTACAATTTGAATATAAACAAATATATTTGAAAGCAGATGCACTGACAGGTGAACACCTGTCAGATATCACTTATCTGTCTCTCTCAAACTAAGTCAAAAAAAGTGTCTAAGAATTATTGTAAATATTCACCAACGAACTAGTTGCAAACCACATTTTGTTACAGAAAATATGCTGACGCTGCCTTGTATTTACATTTTAGAAACCGCGGCCTTTGTAAAAAAACATATGTCTATGTATGAACATGTAAAAAGTGCCCGACGACAACATACGATAGTACAACCTCCCAAACCCAAACTACAAATGTTTCGGAATAGTCCACATTACAGGTCAGTCCTCATTTACAACAAATTACCAAAAAGCGTAACTAGTGAAGAGAAATATAAGTCATTCATAAATAAACTTAAAAAAATTCTAGTACAGAAAGCATACTACACAGTTGAAGAATTTTTAACGGATAAAAGTTTGCATTAGTATCCGTAGTTAGTAATTATATTTATTGGCATAGATTATATTGTGGATTTAAAGGCAAAGACCAGCAAAGATTAATATTATGGTGTATATGTTATAAATATGGAATTGTGTAATTGTTATTATAATTTAGTACGTAAGTCAATTTGCAATACCCTAACAGGGTTTTCATGTACCTACCAATTGTAAAACTGACATCTATTGTATATAATGAACATGGTTGCAATAAATAAATAAATAAATAAATAAACTTACTGATTTGTGCATTAGAGAGAAGAGATCAGATGTTCAGAAATTGTTCAACTTAAATGAGCGGATTCGATATCTGTGGCAGTTTTCTATACATATAGGGATAAGCTAACCTTTTTACTTCCACTTTTTGTCTGTTTGTCATTTTGCCGTGTTTTATGTACATTAAAGCCATACATACATACATACATAACCGTGTCGGCTCCAACGCCGATATCGGATCGGATAATGTGAACAGGGCCTGTTCAGTTCTGTCGAATAGAGCAGAAAATAAATGAAATGTTTACATAAATGACATGCGTATTGTGTCACTTTTTTTATTGTGCTCTATTATGTCAATATTATATTGTCATGGTTTAAACAAAGAAGTTGGTATACAAAACAATGACGCTTCAAATATACGTTCCGTATATCTTGACTGATATGATACCTGCCAAAACAATGACAAACCAAATTAAACTTTACGTTGTGAGTTACAGAACTGTTTCTGAGTTAATCATAGATAAGCTGCAAAACATTTTGAAAGAGAAGAGATTCGCTGTGTCTAAGTGTGTCTCTCTTCCACCTATTGCCATACCAGTAGGGTGATCGAGAGATCATAAGCAAAGAAGTTCTCATTGGAGTAGACGTTACTTATTGGTGGATTTAGATCAAACGAACGAGAAAACAATGTTGCACTAATTAACCTTTACGACACCAACAACGCATTTGAAGTATATGCGCACCATCGATTCAATACAACGACAAATATATCCGTCATGGCGACGGCATCCAATGCGATATTAACCTACATGCATTTCTATAGATAATGCGCTTAAAAGGTTAAAAAAATAATTACAACCTTTAATTGCCGAGATCATAGGTGTTATGATATATGAAATTTACCTTCGTACTTTATACTATGTACTATTTACTTATTCTGTGATACTATGGTTTATATTCTATCTCTTATGAAAAATGAGTTGGCGTGTAAGTGTCACTGTGGTTCATAAAGTATGGCGTTCAAAAGGTTAAAATGCTATTTTTTTTTTCAATATTTGTCTGAGGATGTCAAGCCCTACAAAGTTGAACCCTACAGAAATGCATTTAGGTTGATATCTCATTAGCCCATCATGGCCCACGTACAAGGCCCAGTTATGCGGTGGATCGGGGTGCAAATATGTTTTTTATGATTGACTGTGACACAAATGTTTTTAAATCAACTTTGTAATCGAGAGCGAAGCCACGGGATAGAATATAGATAGGCTATATTCTATCCCGCGGCTTCGCTTGCATTCTTCGTAGTACGTCGACGCGGCGGAGCCGCGCGGGTAACTAGTAATACTATAAAAGCTGTTGTATATTTAAGAAAACTGCCAAGTTAAAGCTCAAAATGCATTAAGCCGCAGTAAATTAGTTTTACTGTAAACAATGTATTGCCGGACTTGGCACCATTTCAGAGAATCTACGGAACTTGGCACCCATTTAGATCTCAATTCTTTTGTCGGTGAATACGACAACCAAGCATCGAATATCCTTAATATTGAACTTGGCTCCCATTTTCACAGTTATGTTTTAGATGGGATATCATTACTTTTTGTCAATCTTCGCCAAATGGTTCTTTTTAAGAGCGAATGCACGAGTTACTATCGCCGCGCAAAATACCCAAATCGCTATAGGTGCACCTCAAATAATTGAAGAGTTCCCTCGATTTCTCCAGGACCCTATGATCAGATTCTTACCTGATACCTACGGGACTACCCCTGAAGTATACCGTTTCAAACAAAAAACGAATTTTCTAAATCGGTTAATAAATGATGGAGTTCTGAGGTACTAACTAGCATAAATAATAATAATAAAAAAACTAATAAAAAAACACTGTTTTCGGATTTTTTCTGGTGTACACAGACAATTATCAAGCTGCATGCCAAATTTCATCTTTCTAGGTCACCTGGAAGTGGGTTAGGTTTTTGATTACTACCTAGTCAGTCAGTCAGTCAGTCAGCGGTAAAAATACCGTTTTTTTGGAATTTAATATCTCAATAATTTTTAAACCTATATTTATAAAATTTGGGGTTATAGTTTTTCTAAAGGATCTTAATAGATGTACCAAATTTCATTATTTTATGTTAGATACATTTGGAGTTATTGGGGGGTCAAAAGTGGCTCCAAACGGTTCGTGTAATATAACACACGGCTACTGTCTGCCAGTTCCTGGGGTGAACTTGGCTGGACAGGCTGCCGCGTGTCTAGATATATATCTATTAAATTTATCCTCTTTAAGTACCCATAACAGAAACCCTTTTGAGCTTGCTATGGAGCTATTTAGTTCGATTCGTGTAAAAATTGTCTCCTAATATTTATTATTTATATAATGGTTAGCTTGATGAGATCGCAGGTTCTTTAATCTTATGTGACATGTATATTATTTTGCACATTATTATTGGTAAACGGGACTTAATCCCATAATAATGTGTACAAATCAAGCAAGTTGAAATCAGTACATTGTTTTAACCCGTTATTATGTATAATAAAGTGCTGTGCTTACATACATACAAAGGTCATAGGTAGATAAATCCTCTGAGTCGTAGAAATCAAGATTGTACTTCCAATTTCTGAACAGCCATGGGTCACGTACTCGCGGTTTTGTCCGTGCTGTCCGCCTGAGACATTATTTCTCAATGGTCGAAATAATGAATGAAATAATCTCCACAGCGACGTTATTCATATCACATATCTCCATAAACGTCGTAGCCATTGAAGGGGTCGTAAAGCTGCAGGCGGCTTCTGTTCGACAATTAGGCAGGGCCCGTGCAGAGCACGAAACGAGAATGCCCGTATCGGCGCTCGGTAGTTGACAATCGCCGCGCAATCTCACGAAAAGCCCATTTAGAGTTGCACCTGTCATAAACGCGCAGGTTCAACGCCCGGAAACTTTCAATTAACCACGAAATGGAACATTTTAACAAAGTTTAGATAAGCAAACAAACGTGATCCTCAGGCTATTTGGTTATGGCGAGCACTCATCAATAATGCTTCGAAAGCGATAATATCGCGGACGCGTGTCTCGCGTAGAAGAACCTCCAACACCGTTATTAACCTTGCGATAGTCATCGCCACCGAGAGATCATTTAGTGATACGCTTTATATTAAATTACTCGGTCGTGCGTTGATAAAATATTCCAGGTATTCTATTACCGAAAACGAGATAAACACTGCCGGAGGTATTAGGAATTATTTTGAAATAAGCTTTATGGAAATTCAGGAATGTCTAAAATGGTTATAAGGTGAACGTTGCTCATAATATTATGGTAACACAATAAAACGCGCATAGAAACCGGAATATAAACCAAAATTTCGAAGATGATCAGTTGATCACTAAAATAGAGCCGCGGATTTAGAGGCATTCCGAAAGCCATCACAAATAACTTTTAGTGTTTTTCTAAAGTTCAGTATGCCATTAGCTAGACGATAGTGGACTAGCGGACGTCATTGATAGATCGGTGAATGGTTGAGAATGTTTGCGCGCCAATGTGAGGAGCCCGCGTCAAGTTGCGTGCCGATATTTAATCAAAAGTCGCAGTTAGTCGCAGGTAGTGGCAGTTAATCCTCACTTAACATTATTCGCTTTTTATTCCGCGCCATCGCGTCGCCTGTTCGCTGTCACTTTAATAGTGTCACCTTAATCTACATCTTCATCGACCTCCACTTTATTTGTGACCATAATTGATATTTATCTACGTCGCTTGTCCAAATAATTTAATTCAAAATTTCATCGCTTCATATTCACGTTAGCTACGTTAATATCTCTTAAATCTTTAATCATATATGCTCATAGAAAATAGATACCTAAACGCTATGTTTCATATTGTTACATAATTTTAGCGTTACTTATATTTATGAAAGAGTTCAAGTGTTTGGCATACTAGGTTTTGTAAGTCTATATAATTAAGTTGTAAAACTTATAGATATGTTTATTTAGTAGTAAGTACAAATATGTAGTATCATTCATGTCAGAATGACTAAAAAAATATTTAGTTTAATGAAACACTTTATTGAACAGTACCTACCTACGTGAAAGTAACTACTGTTTTTTATAGGGAGTTTGTTTTACGAATATACTTATATGATTATAGGGAATGGAGGAATCATTCCTTTATAGACGCAGATACCGCTCTCTATCCTCATTACCCCCAACACCAAACATTCCAATAGCGACTGCAAAATGGTATCTCAGTATCGCAACTTTATCCAGTCGATATACCCAAGTAAGTATTCCTAACGATTACATATTTAGAACCTGATTAGAGGCAGCGTCGCTAGTTGCATCATTTCGCATACGCCTAATGTTTGTTATGTTAATGCGGTTTATTTTTCACGCAAATATACGGTTTATCGGTAGAATGCGGTCGAGGCGGCGCGAGCGCACGCTATTTAGTAATTTAACAGTGTAATGAACGTCGTCCTTACTTACTTCGACAGTAGCTGGACGTGCTTGCACACGATCTCTCGCATCGCCTATTGATTTCTTTATTGATGATTTATATCTCTAATAAATGAGTTAATTTAATACATATGTTTTAATATTTATGATTGTTTCCGTATTTATTTATCGATTGTCTTATTATTAGCACTTGTAAGTATTTGTGTGCAAATCTATTAACTACAAAATAAGTTTGCAAGATAATCATTGTGATGATGACGTCTCCATGAAATGAGTTCTTCGAGCTTGAATTGTCTGCTGTTAACTCCGATATTAACAGTTTCTTTAGATAACTAGTACTGCCGCTGAATCTCGATAATTCCTAGAAGTACACGTTAGATTATCTCAATCAATACGAAGACAATTTATACGAGGTATCCTGATGTTCACGTGTTCGATAATTAATCTTAAGACCATTGAGCTTAATCTATTAAATGAAAGCCCATAGTTATAATTTATTTGCTTTTGCGCATTAAAATTCAGGTCACCACTATCGGGACATAAAATTAAATGACGTTAGAATCACTTCCATTAGGGCTCATTAATTTCTTAATCTTCGCTCCAGGGCTTGCTCCTCGGCTATAATAATAATAATAATAATAATAATAATTTAATTCAGACCATGTCCATACAAATTTGTTAGTGAATGAATAAAACTATAGTGTTAATACCTAATTAAATTAAATTAAATTTACTTTTTTTTTTATTAAAACATGCATGAACGTCCAACGGGCATACATAGGACTGTCCCAGCGATTAGCAAACACGCTTAAGATGCTATTGGGGCTGCGGCGCAAACGAGACAGAAGTGAGGCGCATCTCTTCCTCATCAATAGGTATTTGATTTACAGTGGCCTAGGGAAAGAGGGATAAAGGGGGGAACAAACGGGTCTCGCCGCAGCGCCGCCACAAAAGCCGCAAAGGGCGTAATTTACCTCTCCCACAATACTTCTAATTAAGATCATTCGTGAGCCCAATGAAGTCCAGAACTATGTACCTACTCACTGTACAAACTGGACGTTATAAATAACTCTCGCCGTAACTCATGCCTTTTTCAAGCTCTGAATGAAGAAGAAACACGTTTTGTGAAGAGGCAATTTAAATCCTGATACTTCAACTATACAGACTATAGTGCTTAACACTTTGGTATGCTGGAGACGGATATTAGAAAACGACGAGAGTTCTTGCCACGGTATTGTTACACGAACTAAATAAAGCAAACGAACTGAACTTATTTGTTCCTCCGGGCCAGTGCAGGGTAAGCACACGTAAGCTTAATCTTTTGAAGAAGCGCTCTACGAACTATCCTTTCACAGATTATTTCGTGTAATATGCATTAAGACCTTAAAATATAAGTGCAAATATAATTGATACTGTAGTCTATAATGACCTTTAGACTAGGCTATAAGGTTAGTTAACTTTTGACATATTTTCTCGCAGGTACTATGATTACACAACTATTTATGTAAACTGCACCTTTATTCGTATACATTCTTCACGGAATTAAATATCTCTGTAAGGGAATCCAGAATACAGCTGTCATGCAAAATGTTGGGAATCGGCCTTAATGATGTCATTTGAATGAAACCAGTGCGCAAATGAGGCCTGAATGGAGTGGAATGCAACCATGAAACTTGTGATATGTTGCTCTGTTGTGTGATCATAAATTAACATACGAAATGTTTGGTCTTAAGTCAGATTTATAAGATTATAACTCCACTTAAGGATAATATCCACCAGAAGCAGAAAACTTTGTTTTAAATAAAGCATGTCAAATCTAATACCCATATAAAGAAAATTACAAAGAAATAGGCACAATTGTATTGTACCCTACACGTGACCCCTGGGTGGTGCTAAAAGTGCAATAAAACTGGCAACCGTAAGTACTGTCTTCTCGAAGATCTCACGGTTCGAAATAATTGCCATTGGACAAACAAACTACTACTACTACTACTACTACTTCTACTAAATATAAAATCATTGGTACCTACTACCTATATTAGCTCGTCATGCTTTAGGTCAGTACCAAATAGGTCAGTGATTAGTGGACAAACTTATAAGTTTATAATAGGTAAAAAATAGGTCATCAAAATAGGTCGCAAATCTCATCCGGCCAGCTGCATAGTGCATTAGCGAGCTAAGTTCTATTTTGACCAGCTATAGGTACCTATAGTGCTATAAAGGGTTACGAAAACAGATGTGATCAAGTCAACTCTCTAATATATTATCTCAACCCATATTTCATTGCGCAGAGGCAGGCATCTCTCTTGAACATTAATTTAGTAAGTAGGTATGCCTGTATATTGTAGATACTTATTATTATAATGCTTGATCACAGGAAATACTATTAATAAAATAAAAACCAAGACGTCACTCCATATCTATTATGTTTATCCATTTATGATAATGAGATACGGGACAGAAACAAACCAGTTGTAGCAGGAGGCGCATTCCTTCTCGAGCTGTCAACAGAATCAATAGAGTACAATAAAATTGCTCCTTTCAATGCAGCATAGTTAGGTTTAAATGAGCTTTGAGTAATGCGGCGAGCACACGAAGGGCTCGCGTGGTGAGATGCATTATCGTCCCGAGGAGCTGAGCCTCCGTCGACAGATTTAACGGAAATCTACGAGGGGCTTTCTCATAGTTGAATAATTGCCTGTGAAAAAAATATTGACAAGTGCAGAACTATGTAAGCCCAAGTTCCTCGTATTTTCACCTACTTAGTCAGTGGTATATACTAGGTACTATTGTGGATAAACTAACGCTAACCTAACAGACATTTTACTGCTCAATACACATGTAACTAACTGAATGAGCTCCACACTCTTTTGAAAAAGAATCAAGATTGTAAACGCTACTAATAGTCTACCCATGGTCATGGCCACAAATCTAATCCAGGAGGTTGACGACAATTCTGTGTTCAATGTACAAATAATCAAGTAAATGTTGAGTAATTAATTTTTAAAGTATGTATAAATTAGCATCGTTGCTGGTGCTATGTATAACAAATCCAAATTCATTTATGTATTTATGTAGTACACTTGCAACCATTAGGTATCTTTAAGTAGCAAAAGAAATGTTTAAATAGCAAGTGTACAGCTCGGAAAACAAGAATTAAAATAAACCTCTACATCCCGAATAGATTTTGCAATATGATATTCATTATTTATTAAGAAAGAACTTTTGTGTTCATATTTTGAGGATTTTCCTTCAAACACATACATTTCAATGCCGACAAAGGCTGGAGCATTGACCGCTAAGTCAATTTATAATGCGATTAACAAAGGCCGATCCGACTGATTGCGGATCTTTGCCCAAAATACACCATCAAAATACTGATGATCGCCTCCTTAATCGTCAAAGCAACCAAACCACTGCGTGTGAGCATAGGCAATAATTTATCGACTTTCATTTATTTCGCCATATCGATTTGGACTTGACAGTGCTTCGAAATGTCTCAATTAATATTTAGCCTAGAGAAAGACTGTAATGAGGCCCTTTATCTAGGAGCGCGTAAGCCAAGTGGGTCTGCGAAAGGCTATTAATAATGTTGATGAAGTGAAGACATTCATTGGGATGTGCTGGGGGCCGGACCACCTCGAGAGCACCCGGGTCCGCGGCCAGCCTCCGTTAATGTAATACTATCAACATCTAGCGTTAATTGCCCTCAAGTCTTTTCATTACGTTTCACGTGAGAAGGGATTAACGCGCTCTTATTTGGATAATCCATGGCTATAGTTGAATGAATGGTGGGAAACATTTGCATCTTGATCGACGTATAGTAACGTTTAGTTATATGTGGAGCTCGTAGCACTATCATTATATATTTAGATAATTATTTATGTAACAGTAGAGAAAAACTAATTTATGTCTATTTCAATACAAATAGAGTCCAATAGTGACAAACATTCAGTTGCATCAACAAATTCCTGGTATAAAAGTTATAAAACCTATTCCGTAGGTACTTTTTGCAATCCATATAACGAAGACGAAACGACAAGCACGATCACGTAAAACAATAAAATGTTTTATGCATCCGATCATTGCACAATATCCTGAAACCTCACCTATGCATCCGTCTCAAAGCACATAAAAGTAAGACCTCATCATCACGGCGGACAAATAAAGTCGTATTAGGAGTTGACAAAATTAGGAGCTAATAAAATGGATAGTTACAAGTTTCCCTTTACGGTGCGACTCTACGATCGACACACAATAACTGATGGGAGTCAACGACCATCCAAAAAAGATGTTATCTCCTCGATTTACCGCCGATCAAAAACGGTTACGAGCGTTAGCTTTTCTCACTTCACTAATTTAGACGTTCCCAAAGTAGCTCAGCGTTAAATGGAGGATGAGCGGGCACGGTAAATACGGTCAGTTTATGTGACCAGTAAACAGCGCGACGTGAACTGTACACAAGGTATTTTTTATTTGTGCGCTGGCCTAAAGACCCGTGAGAAGACGCGCGCCTCCCATCGCGCCTTGGACAGGATAGATGCAGTAATCTTGAATGACACGGTGCGGCGCGCTAACGAGACCAATCAGCAGATTTCTCAGATTAATAGCTAGTCAACACATGTCACATGCCGAGTTGTGACAATGCTGTCGCAACAAATGTAAATATGCCCAGAAGCGTGATACACATGGTCACAATCGAATTAAGACAATTAAGTGATTGCACCCCTAGTATTTAATAACTAGGTATCACAGAACTCTCATTTTTGGAAAAATAAAACGCATTGATCATCTCTGCAGGGAAACATACAAAATTATCGTGTAATAAAAACGGAATGCCTTTACTGCAAACACAGTGGCGTATCGTTAAACATATATATTTTGTCAAACTGGAGCCCCGTTTTGTTTACTTTAGCTTTAATATGTAGCTGAGAACAAACAAGTTCTACTTTAATAAGTACTTTAAAAAGTACCTAAACAACTGATAAGTAAGATTTAAAAATGATTACCCGGTCCGCGGAAGCCATAAATTATACGATGTTGATAACACCGTTTACAATTAAAGTTCAACAGGTCCATCTAGAGTACTTATTCTAAATTCTATGATAAGTTAAGCACACTTACTATTTACAAACCGTGAAGCTATTTCTGCCCACGAACGCTTTTGAATATCAACCTAACAATTGACAACATAAACTTAAGATTACCTGAAAATCCTATGAGTGAGAAATTTCCTCAGGCTATAAGCGAATGTCATTTGAATGTAAATTGTATGAAGCGCGGCCGGGTCGGCGCAGCCCGCCGGTCGGCGCGCGCGCTCTGGCCCTCATTGTGCGTATAACAAGATCAGTATCGACTTAATGACAATATATTGCTAATAAAATTAGATAGTCCATACCGTCACCTGGGCGAACATCACTGCACACTCCAACTCTTCGACTCTCATATTTATTGCGAACCAACTAGAAACATTATCGAACGACAGGCACGCTCTGCTCTGGATACCAATGTTCATCTTGACCGCTTTAATTTCCCGACTTCAAATCTTAATACCGACACGTTAAGCGCTACATTCGTGTGAAACTGAAGAATCTAGAAAGCGCGCTTAAGTTTATGACAGTGGACCATAAGAAAGCAAAGTTATGTTATAAATATTATGACACTTTTATCTGTGAGTGCGGTTGAAAAGTAAATACTGTGGCTTAAGGAGCCTGGGGGAAAAAGCAGTTTTGCACGTGCAGTGTGCGCGTTTAATATCGCCATCTATTGTAATTCATTGGCATTTGATTACGGATTGTAAGGTCGAATAGCTAGTGAATATTCGATATTTAATATGTCGGATTAATTTTACGACAGCTGTGCTGTCTTAGATACGTAAATCATATGTTAGGATTTACTTTAAAGTACTTTACTTCATTATATTCATATCAGAATATAATGGAAGGGGTTACACACGTTTATAAAGTCGAATATCTCTCCACATGCATTCGGTGTCTAAACTCGTACAGGGGCAATATCAGCGGAGGAGGCGAGAATCCACCCTCTTTTTACTCGACTGCGCCAGAAGGGGGGTTATGTTTTTCGAGGATATGTATGTATGTATAATTGTTTGGCACGCTCTGCAATCTGAACGGCTCGATGGATTTTAGCTTGAGAGGTGTCGTTAGATTCGTATTTACTGTGGAAGTGGCACTGGGTATATCAAAATAAAATAAAAAATGGCGGATTTTTGGCTCCAAATTCGTAATTAAGCAGAAACGCAGTCGAGTGTTTTAGTTTTTGAATTAATTAGTCTTGTTCTTCACCATTGTTTGAAAGTTCATGATAAAGTATTACGGATTGCAAGTTTGCAAGAAACACGTCGAGTGATTTTCGACTATACTATACGTGAGTGGCCCGTTTCATTATACCTAATCTATTGTATCTGAAACTCACGGGAGTTTTTTAATTAATACTTTAGGAATAAAACGTTGACGTTGAAACGCCGGCTGCAACTCGAAATATGACATCGTATCGATACCAAATCAATTTAAAAGACAAGACAGATGATGTCATGTGAGCACGTTAGCACTAAATGGAGATACTTTTGCAACCGACTGTATATTTATAAAGGTTCAGACTTTGTGTTAAATCACTTAATAATTTGAGTTATTGGCAAAAATAATCTTACAGGAAATTTCCATTAAGGTGCATTACAGTGTTCAATATGATATTGCGAGAGGATACCATTATTAATGTTTTGTGAGTACGGTGAGACTCGGGCAGTTTTTGCTGCTATGCTACTTATTCATAAGCCGTCTCGGTTCACCGCATCAACTACCACAGGTATATTTTGACTCCAAGATTCGTGACAACTACAAGTAATAGTAAGTTAGTTTTATAGCACGAAATAGCTTAGATTTGTTTATTAAATGGCTAAAATTTCAATATAAATTTCTTAGTATCAAAGTTATACGAATTTACATCATGATATTCATGATCATCAAATGTGGAATAGAAATATATATAAACACTGCACGCAACAACAACAATAATAGCTACTAAACACTACATAAAGTACTAAAGGACTAGTATCTATCATAGTCAATGAAACCTATCTGAATTCCTAAACTTGATATTTAAAACCAAAGGTTAATGATTGCCACTAATTTTCTTACGGTGTAAAGTGACCACCACTGACAATTTAGACTTATGTAATGTGTATGTGTACATAGGGAGATTAGATTACAATAATTCCATCGCATTGCGAGTGAAATAGTCCTGATTATACTGGTTCTTACGAGGCTTGTTGTTAGCAAGCATTATGAATACCAGCTATATTCACAACTTCTTTTACCTCACCTCACAGCTGATCCCTAGTATATCTTGACGCCTATATTCGTGGGGTAATTACGCATTACGCAACGTTTTCGAGCGTGTGAAAGGTCTGTCTTTTTGTATAAATGTCTTTTTCCATAGTAAAAATGATAGTTAGATTTATGTATCGTACTCTCGAATTTTACGCGCTGAAGTCTTAGTCTCCAACACCAAAGACCTTCTACACTAAAGGCCTTCTCTGGACAACGTCGTTTCTGCCCAATCGACGTCCCGGAAACAGTCCGACTCTTTGTGGATATCGTCAAAGGCCTGGGTACTGTTGAGTATTGGGGTGTTGGGGCCGTAATAACGTATTTGAGGTCTGACTTACCGAGATTTAAGAGGTGAGGTGGGGTGAATCGTTGTGAATAACAGCTGAGTAAGGGGCGCAGCGCCCGGGCGCGAGCGAACACGCGATCATCTTCGATTGCGATCTACAAGATTAACGGCTCGTGGTGCGACATCGCCTTAATTACTCACACGATAAACTTTATCGATCGATTTTCTCGGGGATAAATAAACTTGACTGGACGTATTCGATGTAGGAAATTACCTGCTCTGGGCAACATTAAAGTGGCATATTAATGAAGTTGTTTTAGCGCTGAATTTTACTTTCGGGGAATTTTCATAAGTACAGATCTGGAGCGAAATTTGATTCGTACTAGTCTTGGTACGGGTCATGGTAACCATATGGCAAAAGTGGCGATAGGATGAGCGAACTTCTGAATGTTGGTATCAAAGGAAATTGGAAGTGGTGATATGGAAAATACATGATACAAAGAGAATGCATGGAACGGAGTGTTAGAAAATATGCGAAGTAATATAGGTATGGTAAATGAGATAAGTATAGAGGAAGTGAAGATGGCGGTGCTTAGTATAAAGAATGGGAAAGCGGTTGGACCGGATGGTTAACAGTGGAAGTATGGAAGTTTTTGAAAGCGGATGGATGGAAGTGGCTGACTTTATTTTTCGATAAGTTGTTGCAAGTAGAGGCAATCCCTGATGAATGGTGCAACAGTTCGCTGGTGCCCATCTTTAAGAATAAAGGCAACATACACGATTGCAACAACTATCGGGGAATAAAGCTCATGTCACATAGTATGAAGATATGGGAGAAAGCGATAGCGAGACGAATGAGAGAAGAAAGCGAGGTAACACAGAACCAATTTGGGTTTATGCCGGGCCGAGGGACAATGGACGCCATATTTGCACTCCGCCAACTTTGCGAAAAATACCGGCTTGCACAAAAAAACTTGCATATGGTGTTCATTGATCTGGGGAAAGCATACGATAGGGTCCCTCGTAAGGTTCTGTGGTGGGCTATGAAAGGAAAAGGTGTGCCAGAGAAGTATGTCAAACTTGTTCAGGCGATGTATGACAGAGCTAGTACTCACGTCAGGTCCGAAGCTGGGGTAACCGACAAGTTCAATGTGGCTGTAGGTTTGCACCAGGGGTCGGCTTTAAGCCCGTATTTGTTTCTCCTGGTTATGGATGCTCTAACATCGGACATACAGGAGGAAGCACCCTGGTGTATGCTGTTTGCCGACGACGTTGTTCTTGTCGGGGATGATGCTCTTGAGGTCCAGAGCAGGCTGGAAAAATGGCGGGAAAAGCTGGAGAACGTAGGATTAAAAATAAGCAGAACCAAAACGGAGCACTTGTTCTGCGACTTAGGCGGTTTATCCAGTTTTTCCCAAATTGCCTTGGATGGTGTATCCCTACCAGTCTGCTCCGACTTCCGGTACCTTGGATCATTAATCCAAAATGACGGCAATATAGACCGTGACGTGAAAAATAGAATAAATGCGGGATGGATGAAATGGCGACAGGTCTCTGGAACAGCTTGCGATCCACGAATCGATTTGCGGTCCTTAAACTTAAGGGGAAAATTTATAAAACGATCATAAGACCTGTCGTAATGTATGGATCAGAATGTTGGGCAACGAAAGTGACGGATGAAAGAAGAGTGCACGCTGCTGAGATGAGAATGCTGAGATGGATGTGTGGAGTGACGAGGAAAGATCGAATTAGAAATGAGTATATAAGGGGAAGTATGAAAGTGGCACTCGTGACAAAGAAAATGAGGAGCAGTAGGTTAGCATGGTATGGGCATGTAATGAGGAGGGATGAATGTCATATTGATAAAAGAATATTAGGGTTGGATGTAGAAGGACGAAGAGTAATTGGAAGGCCCAAAAAGCGATGGATGGATTGCGCGAGAGAGGATATGAGAAAGAAAGGAGTAAGCGCTGAAGTGACGAATAATAGAGAGAAATGGAAGAAGAAAACATGTTGCGCCGACCCTGCATAAGCGGGATAAGGGCAGGGAGGTGATGATGATGATATGGAAAATACATCGTATTCGGTCGTGCCACATACTTTGGAGGTTAGGTAGGAATTCAATTAGGGGTGAGTGGTGACATACCCATACCATTTAGTAAACAATTCTGGGTGCAAACGGGGTACCGGGTATGCGTTGTATAGCGCGATGCACAATGTAAATGGAAACAACTTACGTTATACATTATACTGCGCTATATAAGTCTGTACCTAATCTTTGCACACCATACTCGATCACTCGTAAACTGTAGGTACAAGCAAGATAAACTACTGAACGAGTGTGATCCATGAGAACGCAGTGTCCTAAATAGCTGGAAAGAACATCTCTAAATCAATGAACAACTCCGCCGATGTGTTAAAAGTAACAACATGTCGTTATTCAATTAAAAGCAATTAAGGTCACTCGAACGAGCTCTCTTGTACTTCTGATGATGGGATGGGATAGAGTGATTACAGGTGTAAGTTACGTTTGTATGATATATAGTAATTGTATCATACTTCCACTATATCGATGGTAGCAGAATACGGGCACTGACGTGTGCCTCTTTTAAAATAAAAATAAAGTTATATGTATAATAATGTATGAAAATCGATTTTGATTCTCGGACCAGTCATCTAATGACTTGTCTATGGTATAGACTTGCATTTGTATAAAAAGTTATTGTTTTAATACTGCTGACAATAATTTCATTGACATATTATAATGCTGGAGTAGAAAAATATTTTTAAAACATCCATCATGCAATTTTAACAAATTACTATATAACACTAAAGTTCCTGCAGAGCAAGTAGGAACTAAAAATATATTTTACAACACACCTTGCCAAAAAGCGCGTTTTTCAGCACGCTGCGCGTCTGGAAAAACCTACTTTTTGGCCAAGTGGTGACGTAAAATTGTGTACAAAACACGGGTCGTAAAACAGAAAGCCCTCTCTCGCATTACGACCCTCGCCTGCGGCTCGGGCCTCAATTTTCTGCGATATCGGCCTTTCTTTGTTTTACAACCCTTGTATCGTAATGTACTATTATAAGTACAGTACATACGGTGCTACATTACCGCACGAGTGCGGTAATCAGCAGATTACGTGCATATGTCGAAACTTTAAAGAGCCATATATGTACTGTAAAACGTTGTACGATACACGTGCGAATAGGTAATTCGCAACTCGTGTCGATTTAAAACACTCCCTTCGGTCGTGGTTTAATTTATCACCACTCGTTGCGAATTTCCTGTTCTCTGCACTTGTATCGTAATGTACTACAAAACATCAATCATGCAATTTTAACAGATTACTATATAACACTACTTATAAAGTTCCTGCAGAGCAAGTAGGTTCTGTAATTATTATTGTACGTACCTGAAGGAGGTATTAGAATAGGTAAAAGAGTTGTACTGTGCCTCCCACATTATACTTCGAACATCTACATCTCCCTACCCTGTAAAAAAGTTATCAAAAATAAAAATAGATGTAGATGATATTTCTTGCAACAAGTAATTTTAGTACCAATTATATGTAAAGTACCGTGGAATGGATCGATTTGATATAACTGATCACATCAACTGCGATTCTTACGCCACAAGTGAGGTTTATGTGTTTTACACAATTAGTGATAACATGACTTGCCATAGTCGTAGAGGAACACCGACGACCACATTTATACTTGTAATAAACATCACGTTATCAGATAATCAATTAAACTTAACGAAAACTGTTACGCAGTTCAATATTCCTAGTTCTACAGAACAGATAGCATCAGTAAGCGTTTGGATAAATCACCGAACGTTGAACATATGAAAGAGTATCTGCCTTAATGCAAATTAGGTATAATGTACTTTGTTAAATCAGATCTTTAATTTAGAAAGTAGTTAAGTAGCTGTTAACAAATGAATACTAATGTGGCGATGTGTTGCAGCATCAGTCACGAGGCTTGGCGGCCCCTGCTTCGCATTAAGCTGCCATCATCAGCCACTTAACGTGGATTCCACCCAAGACGGAATCAATTTCAGCCGAGACTCGTCGTCATCCATTCTAATTATCTAGCCAGTATCGTCCGTATTGAGCAACCGTTATCATTAACATTCATAATAGCGTCGAATCCGTTTAATTCATCAATTATTGTCTCTGAAATGCGTATACAGTTTGTTCGGCTGCTGTTAGAGGAGCGGACATCTGTAGTCGTATTTAATGGTTTATCTGGTTCATTAATCTCATGGTGAGCGCGTGCTGATGTAGATTAATGGGGTGGTACGGGCGCCGACGATAACATCGTAGGATACCATTTATTCCCGGACTGATGTGGATCTGAGAGACGGTCGCGGCCGACAACTGCACGCGACCCAAACGCACGCTTACTTACTTAAAATGCCTCTTAAGAAGCACTTACACTTTGTATCGCGGTATGAACTTCAGAGAAGTCATTTCTGAGTCAGTTTTGAAAGAAACGTTCTTTTAGATCAGCTGGCTTTTAAAAGATGTCATGTTTTTACGTTAGGGCTTTATAGCTGTACCTATACATATGTAGGTGCTATAAGTTGGGGCCAAGATAAGCATATCGCTGAAATTGAGTATTAAGTGAACAAGAAAGATCACGCTGAGCAAAGGTCGTTTAATGCAAAGATGGCACTAATAACATCATACACGCGTAGGTTGCTAATTAGATGCAAATAATTAGGGACAGGAAGTCATGGAAAGCTATCAATTTCTTCCGAGTCTTCCATATCCCAGATTGAATAATAAATTTATGATATAATCAACTTTAAATCATTCTCAGGACAGCAGTTGAAAAATGACAATAATTTATTTCCTTCATAAGGGTTATATAGTTGACACCTATCGTTCACCTTCATTGTTATGTCTTAGGTTTTCTTTTCCAGAAATGCTAGTAGATTTTGACTTGTAAAAGTGCCATTGCGGCCTACTTGCAGAATAAAGTTCATTTATTTCATTTATGAATTAAGATTGAAAATGTCAAGTGTTGGGTCAGTACAAACACCAAAACATTTACCTTACATAACGTGCTGCTACCTCAAAATCAGCATTGACTGCTGCGCTATAATCTCGTGGTGTCAAGAGCCATTACTGGGTCTCTATTGTTATATCAAAAAAATATTGACAAATTATCATTTCGCAAACAATTTTCCGCAAATTTTCATTTGCCAAATTATTATTTGGCAAATAAACTCTTGACAAATAATTATAATACAAACCTAATGTCTGGCAAGTGAACAGTTAGACAATGACTCGCTTACCAACTAGTACTTTAACCAAATTTCAAGTAGTCAAATGTTTCAGTTGGAAAAACATATTTTACGCAAGCAAGCAAGCAAAGTTTTCCCGCTCTTTTATAAAAAAATACCCTCGAAGACGAAAACGGGAGCAAAGCTCCCGCTTTCGTCTTCTAACCTATCCGCGATCCGAGTCGGTTTTGCCACTAAGTTCCTGTATAACACAATAACTCTTAAGCAAGCAAGCAAGCAAAGCTTTCCCGCTCTTTGATAAAAAAAATAACCTCGAAGACGAAAGCGGGAGCAAAGCTCCCGCTTTCGGCTTCTAACCTATCCGCGATCCGAGTCGGTTTTGCCACTAAGTTCTTGTTCCCTACTGCCTACGTGAAAACTTGAACTTGGCTTTGTGGCTATATTACTATTAGATTCATAGTTGTTATATTACAAGTTCAAGTAATAAGTATGTAGATATTGTACGATTTGTATTAAACTTTTAACTTGTTTCAGACAAATTCATTTGACAAAATATTTATTGTCTAAAGATTTTCTGCTTTAATGAAGTATTTGGTAAAAGACCAAATGCCTGAACGTTATTTTCCGTGATAATATTATGTTAAGTAAAAATTTGTCCAAATGAAAATGTGCCTACTAAAATTATTCCAAAGATTGCATTACCAAACGTAACAGTTGCCAAAATTTGTTTGGGTAATGAAATTTTACCAAAATAACTTTGGCAAAACGGCAGGATCCCGCCATTACTAGATAGCCATCATTTAGTTTATTTTTTTTTGATACAATAGGTTACTGCAGATGCTCTAAAGAAGCAACCCCTCAAATTTTTTGCTCCTATTACAGCCACCACCATATCAGCCCAAAGATGTCCACTGCTGGACATAGGCCTCCCCCAATTTCATGGGGGGTAAATGCTATAATCGCCACGCTTGGCATGCGGGTTGGCGATCGTAGTGTCTCCACCGCACTCCAGGGATGCTGCTGCCCATCCCCCGGTGGTCTTGGTCGTAGTTTTAGGACATACCCGGGTCCTATTACAGCGACACCCTGTATATATTAAGATTCATGTTTTACAGGCAATTATGATCATCCTATCGTTATCCCAGTACAGTTGCATCGTAAAGGATGCCCAGAGTCCGCTACCAAATCCCAAGGATTGACGTAGGCTAGTTTTTACGGAAGCGACTGTCATCTGAGCTTCTAATCTAATGGCGGAAACTAGCCTTTATGTATGTTTAACAGGCAATATGTGGTTGATATAACGCCTCAGCCTGAAATTCGGTTCATGTGTCTAATCAACAATTTAAGCAAATTAGATTCTGCAGTCTTCAGCCGATGCGACATTATATAGGCAGCTCAATAAACAGATCTCTAAGTCCCTTACCCGCGATCTGCGCCAATTCAATACAAATCGTATTGAAGAGGCCATCGAGCAGAATAAGGGCTCTAAAGTTTTCTCAAGAGATTTGTCTATTGGGCAGAGCCAGCTCGCCAGATTAAAAACTGAAGATGGTAGAATCGTCTCGTCCAAACCTGAGCTTCTAAGTGAGATAGAGTGTTTTTATGGATAGCTATACACGTCAACTAGAGCTAGATTAACCCGGCACTATACCGAAGATATCCCGGACATCAGCCTGTACGAGATTAAAATGGCTCTTCTTAAGCAGCTGAGGAACAATGACGACCGGTTTAGCCTAGTTGGTAGTGACTCTGCCTCCGAAGCTAGAGGTCCCGGGTTCGAATCCCGGCCAGGGCATTTATTAGTGCATTTTTCACGGATATTTGTTCTTGGGTCTTGGATGTTTTCTATGTATTTAAGTATGTATTTATCTATATAAGTATGTATATCGTCGTCTAGTACCCATAGTACAAGCTTTGCTTAGTTTGGGACTAGGTCCATTTGTGTAAGATTGTCCCCCAATATTATTATTATATGTCTTTTCCGCTCACGGAACAATGGTGTCCCGGACCTTTGGAAGGCGTGCGCGGAGCCGAAGTACCGAGGTACCGAAGTACCAACCGAGTACCACATAGCCAACACGTAGAGGCCCTTTCGACAATTTAATGAAATGCAAGGGGTACACCGAGCGGATGTTGTCCCTGCCCGTGTCATGGGACGCACACAGAGACACCACCCACCAGGGCGGTACAGGGACTATTGCTGATTGATGGAGTCTAAATGAACCGGACTATTGGGTGAATATGATGGACTAATGGCTGGGCTATTGAGTGAGACAACGGACATCTGCCTAATAAAACTGTCTCACATTTTTATCTCAGGCAGACGGTGACTCGCCCTTTGCTAGATGGGCCCCTATAAATAGCGACATTAAAAAATGGCCTAAGGGCAACACCGATGCAGAGGGCTGGGGGTAGAGAGGTGGCACTGGACTTTAAACATATAGCCAACTCGCCACTTAGGTGACCACATCCACCACCGAGCAACAGCTCCAGCGACTCCACTCTGGACAGCCGGTTAAGGCAAGCCAGAGGCGGGAGGCCTGTTCATACAACCAACCCACAGGACACCCCCAGGAACACTCAGGTACATAGGGTCGCTGCTCCCTAACAGCTCGCCACAAGCTGCCCTACGTTGACTGACTGCACTGGAGATCCAGTGGGCGATGGGGTCGTCACATCCCTACGCCTTATTACATTATTATTATTACTGAAGAACTACCGACCCATCTCACTTCTGAGCCATATCTATAAGCTATTTTCAAGAGTCATTACGAACCGTCTCGCACGCAGGCTAGATGACTTCCAGCCTCCCGAACAAGCCGATTTCCGAAGAGGCTTTAGCACCTTAGACCACATCCATACGCTCCGTCAGGTTATACAGAAGACTGAGGAGTATAACCTGCCCCTCTGTTTAGCGTTCGTGGACTATGAGAAAGCCTTCGATTCGATTGAAATGTGGGCTGTACTACAATCTCTCCAACGGTGCCAAGTGGACTACCGCTATATCGAAGTGCTGAAGTGTTTGTACGAGAACGCCACTATGTCAGTCCGACTCCAGGACCAGAACTCAAAGCCTATTCCGTTGCAGCGGGGAGTCAGGCAAGGAGATGTTATTTCTCCTAAACTGTTCTCCACTGCACTGGAGGATGTTTTCAAGACTCTGAACTGGATAAGGCTAGGCATCAACATAAACGGCGACTACCTCACTCACCTTCGGTTTGCTGACGATATAGTAGTCTTGGTTGAGACCATGGAGGATTTAAGTACAATGCTCAATGACCTCAGTAAAGCCTCTGAGCGAGTTGGTCTAAGGATGAACATGGACAAGACGAAGATCATATCTAATGTCCATGTCGCACCAACTCCCTTAACAATCGGACACTTTACGCTCGAAGTTGTAGACGATTACATATACCTTGGACAGACTGTCCAGTTAGGTAGGTCCAACTTCGAGAAAGAGGTTAATCGTCGAATCCGACTCGGCTGGGCAGCGTTCGGGAAGCTACGGCACATCTTTTCGTCCAATATTCCGCGGTGTCTCAAGATGAAAGTCTTTGACCAGTGTGTGTTGCCAGTCATGGCATATGGCTCAAAGTCACCCAAAGGGCAATGGAGAGAGCTATAGCAAAGTATGGAGACCATACACGTTGTCTGTCTCACTGAACATTGGAAACTAAAACATGAATTGGATATTATTAAAATAATGAATTACGGTCTATCATCATCATATTGTCGATCTCATCATATCCATGGGGAGACTGGCATTTATGTGCATGATAGTGTAAAGTCTACAGAATTAAAATAATCTAGTTAGTTTATCAGAAGAAATGGTAATAGAGATTGCAGCAATATTTATTGATCAATATAGGTTAACTATATTTTGCATTTACAGACCCCCTTCTGGGAATTTAGATATGTTCTTTGATAAATTGTCATGCCTTTTGAATATAATTAATGATGTCCAAGGAAACGATAATACATTAATAGTAGGAGATTTCAACATTGACTTACTAAAAGACTCCCATTCTAAAACAAAACTGCTAGATCTTATGAACTGCTCAAATCTTAATCCCATAGTCATGTGCCCAACTAGATATCACGGATCAGGTCAATCGTGTCTGGATCACGCGTATTCGGACATTGATCAAATCGAATTTGCTGTAGAAAAAAGTAGACTCTCTGATCATGACGGGCACATAATGACTATCAATTACCAGGCACAAGATAATAAGTACTGTGATATTATTGAACAGAGGCGTATCACTCCTCTGAAATTAATGATTTTTATGAATATATTGATATTTATAACTGGGGCAATATTATAAAGTCTGGTAAAAATCCTGACCAAATCCTAGACTCTGTAATCAATGTCTTTATACATGCCTTCCAGCAAGCATTTCCAAAATATAAGTATCCCAAAAAGAGAATTGACAAAAAATGGGTAACTGGAGAAATCATATCAAAAAAGTTTTTATTGGATAACATCAGAAGCTTATGCAATGTATTTCCGGAAAACATTCAACTACATAACTTTAAAGACAAATTTGAGGATCTATATAAGAAATTATTAATATGTAAACGTAGTGACTTTTATAAAAGTGAAATATCTAGGGCTACCAACAAATGAAAGGTAGTGTGGAATGTAATCCAATTTTAAACAAATGCAACAAAGAAAAAAGAACCACCTTTTGAGACCTCCCGACCGGATGAATTGGCGAATAACATTAATAACCTTATTTATCAACTCTGTAAGACTGGCGCAAAGACAACCGGACATACAGTTGTCGCTCCACCTACTTAAATCATACACTCCTGCGGCTATGAGTTGCGCAGTATTAGAACCATTCTCAATTGGGGAGGTTTACCAACTATTAAGAAAAATCAAACCTAAGTCCACGAAAGACATACGAAATTCCTACGAACATTTTGCGTCAGCTTCCACCGACGTTTGTGGATGTACTGTGTTACACAATGAACTTATGCCTTAAAAATGGAACTTATCCTCGAACTCTGAAAAAAATTAAAGTCGTACCTATCTATAAATTTGTATAATTTGTAATGTACCTATGTTATTGTTTTCTTTTTTGTGTCAAATTCCATACTGTCGAATTAGGATAGCCTGTAACGATGGTTGTGTGTATGTTAATAAATAAATAAAAAAATAATAAATAAATAAATAAAGGCAAAGGATCAAAAACGGATTTTAAAAACTACCGACCAATATCGATCATACCAACATTGTCTAAGATTTTTGAGTTGGGTCTTGCAAATAGGCTGATAAGTCATTTGACAAGTAAAGGTATATTAGCTAAGGAACAACATGCGTATCAATCTCACAAGTCGACAGTGGATGCAACGCGAGAAGTAATAAACGTGATTGTAAATAAGCAAGAATTGGGATATAAGGTTGCGGTAGTGCTATGTGATCTGTCATAAGCCTTTGACTTGGTAGACCACAAACTCATTCTTAGATAGCTGCACCACTATGGTATCCGAGGGACTTTCCTGGGAATATTTGAGTCGTTTTTAGAAAACAGGGAACAATTTTGTGAAGTAGATATTAATGGCAATAAGTGAAAATCAAAGTACCAGTCACTCGATTCCACATCAGTTCCTCAAGGATCCGTAATAGGAAATTATTTATTTATTACTCTTGTAAACGATCTATCCGCATGTACATTGCATGGTGATCTAGTTGCCTATGCTGATGATAGTGCTTTTGTTGTCTCTGGCGCTAACTTCACGGAACTTGAATGCAAAGTAAACAATCTTCTTTTGGATGTAAAACATTGGTTTACTGCTAACGGTATGAAACTGAACCTGGAAAAAACGAATGTGATCCAGGTTAGTCTTAGAGGATTGCCACCAAACGCACTTAACATTGAATTGGATAGCATCAAGGTTCCTCGAGTAAAGAAAGCAAAATATTTGGGCTTCACTGTGGATTCTGGACTAAAATGGAGTAGTCACATTGAGGAACTCAGTAAGAGGTTGGGAAAGGCATGTTTTGCAATTTCGCGCTTAGCCAAAATGCTGGATGACCAGTGTGTGAGAAATGCTTATTTTGCCTATTTCCAATCGATTATTATCTACGGTATCGATATGTGGGGACAAACAGCAGATAGGCAGAGAATATTTCTGTTACAGAAG
Source organism: Notocelia uddmanniana (assembly GCA_905163555.1). Classification (NCBI taxonomy): domain Eukaryota; kingdom Metazoa; phylum Arthropoda; class Insecta; order Lepidoptera; family Tortricidae; genus Notocelia; species Notocelia uddmanniana. Next base: position 14,107,881 of record LR991065.1, read on the forward strand.
CGGGTGATCAGGGTAATGGCTGGGGTACCATGGAATACGCCTGCGCGCAACTTATTCCGAAAATTAAAAATTATTACGGTTCCGGGCCTTTACATATTAGAGGTGGCTAAAATTGTTCGTAGGAATCTGGATTTTTTTTAAAAGTACGATCCCAATAGTCGAAGCAGGGATATAATAATATCGAAGCAGGGATATAAGGATATAATAATATAAGAATAAGCTCCTTCCAAATAGGCATAGGTTAAAAAAATTAGAGCAGTGCATATGGTACATAGGCCCTAAAATATACAATAAACTTCCAACCGACTTAAGAAAACCAGATATCTCGGATTAGATAAAAAATTTATAAGTCAGCTAAAAGACAACCTCACTGATAGAGCTTTTTACACTGTACAAGAGTTTTTAGAAAAGAAATAAATTAAACATTTATTGTCATTGTAATACCTAGTTATTGATATAATGTAACTTTTATATCTTAGACTTATACCTAAGATATTAATTTGAGTCATAAAAAATTGTAAATCATGAATTGGTAAAAATGTAAAATGACTTTATAACTAATGTTATCAATAAATAATTCAATTCAATTATGTTGGGAGTTTCTCTACGTGATCGCATCAGGAATGAGGCCGTCCGCAGCAGAACCAAAGTGACCGATATAGCCCTCCGAATTGCTAAACTTAAGTGGTAGTGGGCGGGGCACATAGCACGTAGAACCGATGGCCGTTGGGGCGGAAAGGTTCTCGAGTGGCGAGCACGTACCGGAAAGCGTAGCGTGGGCAGGCCCCCCACACGGTGGACTGATGACCTGGTGAAGGTCGCGAGTCTCCGCTGGATGCGGGTGGCGCGGGACCGGTCATTGTGGAAGTCTTTGGGGGAGGCCTATGTCCAGCAGTGCACGTCTTTCGGCTGACATGATGAGGTACTGATACAGGGACGGCCCAGTAACTAGAGCCAAAAAATAAACCGTCCACTACCCGAAGAGCATAGATGAAAAGTTTAATTATCAAGCTATACCTTCTACTCGGATCATATGGAATAAATATAAACTCAATCCACCCAAACAATCAATGGCATTAACATAAAACATAACACGCAGTAACTACGTTTTCCCGTTGTCATTCGAGAGGACACGAGTAATATATTTTTAAAATCAATCAGGTTGTCTCCGTAAATGGAGTGATGTGTATAATATTATGTTGTAAATGTATTTATATACTTTCATACAGCATAAAATAATATCCTAATTACTTCTAGATCCACCTTTAAACTGTAAAGACAATCCGCTACAGTCGAACGGCTGCTTATTTCGAAGGGGCCATATCAGCCTAGCTAGATGATACCTTCTACCGTCACGTTTTATGTGACGTTTTAGTACATTTCAGCCATATAACGTGACGGTATAAACTATCATGCTAGCTAGGCGTGTGGGGCCACATTATGTAACGTTTTCGAACGTGCGTAAAATAGATCAAAATATCATTTCCCATGATAAAAATGTCAGTTAAACCTATCTAGCGCAAATCTAACAAGTTAGGTGTCCAACTTGCGTATTTAAGATAGATCTGTCATTTTTAGTATGGACAATGACATTTAGATCTAGCTTTTAGTCTGAATAATGACTGCATTAAGATCAAACTTAAAGTGACATAAGGATCAAAAGATTTGCCTAATCATCCCTCTGGGACCATAAAAAACTGAGTTGCGATGAATGAATTAGTATTAAATATAATCATCATCATCATGTCAGCCGAAAGACGTCCACTGCTGGACATAGGCCTCCCCCAAAGACTTCCACAATGACCGGTCCTGCGCCACCCGCATCCAGCGGACACCCGCGACCTTCACCAGTGTTAGGTGTTGATGAAGAGAAACAACTTGTCTTATTACTCGTTAAATTATATTTTATAAAAACAGTTCAGAGCACACACTTATGTTAGCTATCAGTTGCGTCCATATTGGAATAAGAGAGAGAAGGCTGTGTTGCCACCTCACTTTATATACATAGTAGTGATGGGGTCAATATTTAGTGATGTACCAAACATCCCCTTTCTTAAGTTTAATGACAAAATTCATTATATACCATTTAGTTATAATTACAAGTTTGAAATGACTAAACAAAAGCAACAAACAATTTACATTTCTTCAATAAGGCGTTTTACAGGTATGATGACACGTCCAGATCTGGTAATTTTGGTATTCGTGGTATCAGGTATTAACCCTGCAGGTTCCGGAGTCCCTGTCTCCCGTCCAGCATCTACAAGCTCCATGCTTTTCCTTTGTGATGGGCTGGATCGCATCGTATCATTGAGAATGCTATATCTATGTATGAGATGGACTCTATTCCGTACATAAGTAACATTGTTTTCATTTTTGACGATATATGACCTATTGTTATTTAATCGTTTTACAATAACAGCTTTCTCCCAATTGGCACTAGGATATTTCTTATAATACACATGATCACCCGGATTAAGAATTGTCAGTGGCTTGGAAGTTCTATTGTAATGTCTCGACATCTCCAAATTATTTTTAGTAGCAGACTGCTTATATTCTTTAAATGTTACAACTTTGGGTTTTAATTTTGTGCAATTCATAGGAATATTGCATCTTAATTTCCTTGACATAGACAATTCTGCCGGTGACAATATATTATTCTTAGCTGTACATCTGTACTGTAATAATGCTAGATAAGGATCAGATCCAGCTTCTTTACATGTCTTAAGAATATTCTTTAGAATTTTTACTGAGCTCTCGGCTTGCCCATTTGACTGTGAATGATAAGGTGCTGTGACCACATGTTCTATGTCCCATTTATGTAAAAAGGATTTAAATTCTAAAGACTGAAATGGAGGACCACCATCTGACACAAGTGTCATCGGTATCCCATGTCTGGCAAATATAGATTTCAAATTAATTATAACATTCTGGGCTGTACTATTTTTCACTAACAAAGCTGATTCTATGTATTTGGAATAATAATCAGTTACAACTAAGTAGGTCGAACTGTCAAAATGCATTAGATCAATACCTACCCGCTGCCATGGATATGTGCTAATATCATAATTTTTTAATGGTTCCTTCTGGTTACATGGCTTAAACTTGGCACAGATATCACATTGCTCAACTACATTTTTTATGTCAGCAGACATATTGGGCCAATATAATGAATCTCTTGCTAACCTTAAACATTTATTTATGCCTTGGTGACCTTCATGTACTTTACTCAAGATTTCTTTTTGCAAGGACTTAGGTACAATTAAACTGGACCCTTTAAAAAGTAAACTGCCTATGACATTTATCTCACCTTGAATGCTATAGAATGACTTCACTAGTGGACTGACTTTGTCTTTACTAGTGGGCCATCCTTCAAAATAATATTTTCTTAATAGTTGTAGTGACTCATCTTCATTGGTTGCCTGTATGACTTTATTTTTGTACTCTTTACTGATGGCTAAATTTGACTCTATTATATTTACATGACAAAGTATGTCTGACTCACTCTCAGGAATAAAATGATCCTTCATTGCTGCTCTGGAAAGAGTGTCAGATATATACATCTCTTTTCCAGGAACATGAACTACCTCTAAGTCATACTTTTGCAATGTTAGCATCATATGCTGCAATCTGGCAGGTACATCATGCAAAGGTTTTTTGAACAAATAGACTAATGGTTTGTGATCTGTGTGAACAGTGACTTTGCGCCCATAAACATACTGATTGAACTTGCTACATCCAAACTCAATTGCAAATAGCTCCTTTTCAATCTGAGCATACTTTTGTTGAGTCTCAGTTAATGTTTTTGAGCTATATGCAATTGGCTTGTTTTTTTGCATAATCACCGCACCAACCGCTGACTGTGATGAATCTACTGACAGAACCAATGGCAAGTTTGCCTCATAATGTGCTAAAACTGGTGTTTTACATATGATATCTTTTAAATGACAATATGCTTTTTCATAGTTTTCATCCCATTGCCATTGCACATCTTTTCTTAATAGACTTCTTAATAAAGCAGTTTTCTCAGACAAGTTTTCAATGAAACATCCTAAATAATTGATCATGCCAAGAAATCTCTGCAATTCTTTGACATTACTGGGAGTTGGCATTTGCCTTATAGCTTCAACCCTTTCAGAACTGACTTTGACACCATCTCGATTGAAAATATATCCTAGGAATTCTACTTCTTGTACTGCAAATTTACATTTAGACTTGTTTAATTTTAAATTCACTTGCCTAGCTCTTTCTAAAACTTTTTTAAGTCGCTGATTGTGAATTTCAAGTGTTTCTCCATACACCAAAAAATCATCTACAAAAATGAGGACACCCTCTAAATCTCCAAAGAGTTCACATATTATTCTAAAAAATATTTCTGTCGCTGCATTTATTCCATAAGGAAGTCTTAGGTACTTATATCTGCCAAATGGGGTTTGAAAGGTACAAAGATCTGAGCTTTCTTCATCTAACTTTAGCGACCAAAAACCTGAGAATGCATCTAGATGTGAGAAGTAGGTAGAACCTTTTTGAGATATCTGGGATCTAAGCAAACTCTTAACTGACCTGACGATTTGACGGTTACGACGACAGAATTAACCCAGGCTGTTGGTTTCGTGACTTTCTCAATGACTTTCATGTGTACCATGCGATCCAGCTCCTCACGCAGGTCTTGAAGTAGTGCGAAGGGAACTTTCCTTGGTGGATCAATGCATGGGACTGCGTCTGGCTTCAGCTTGAGATGACAGACAGGAGGCAGACACCCCAGACCCTGAAATACATCATTGTATTCTGTAATCATTTGACAATTACTATCTTTATTTAATGTGTATACATGTTTTATAATTCCTATGCGCTCGCATGTAGGCAATCCTAGAACAGTGTGACAGTCTATACTAGTGACAACAAAAACTATTGTTTCCGATACAGAGTTAAAATGACAGTCTAGTTCACACTGCCCAATAATGGGTATGTCTTTTCCCCCAAAACCAGATACTTTTATGTTACATTTGTATAAATTACTGGGTAAATTCAATGATTGATATGACTTTAGTGACATGATGTTAATGTCTGCACCCGAGTCTAAAATGCAGTTAACATCCTGACCATTGACTTTTATGTTTAAAGTCCAAGATGACTTTGAATTTTTCTGGTTGCCCTTAACTGTCCCTACAAAATATATCTCAGCGCACTCAGCGGCTTCATCATCGAGATCTAGGGACTCTAAATGTCTAACATTTTTGTTTTTAAAACAACATTTAGCATAATGACCAATAGAATTACATAACCTGCATTGAACATTGGCTGCCGGACACTTGTAGCGATGCAGCTGTCCACATCGACTGCATAGTGGTTGTTGATTGCGCTGCCATTGCCTTTGTGGAGGTGACTGTGTGATTTGTGCTCGGCCCTGTGACTGCTGTCTTGACACTGACTGATTTGACGTTGACGCTGGCTGACTTGACTTTGATCGAATCGGATCGGTGATGATGATGACTATGACTTCTGCTTCTTACTTGCATGACGTTTTCAGTGACGGTATTTTCTTTGACGATTCTGTCTGAATCTTGCTGCGCTGCGATGACTGTGTTTGCAATTTCTCTCATTCGTGTGTAGGTCAAATCTGGCTCTTGAAGTAGACGTTGGCGTACATGTGACAAATCCATATTCATGTTCGCGATGCAAATATCTCTGACAAGAGATTCACGAAGGTCTTTAAATTCGCAATCTTTGCTTTTATTTTCTAAATCAGTTATAAATTCGTCGATGTTTTCGGATTTGGCTTGCTTCCTTGTGAAAAATATGTATCTGCACATGGTCAGATTTTTTAGTGGTTGGAAATATCTGTCAAATCTGCTTTTGACATCGAGTAATTTGCACTTTTCTAGCTCCAAATTGAATGAATTAAAGATTTCCAAACCTTTTGTTCCCATGGAATGAAGCATTATCGCTATTTTTCTTTTTTCTTCCGACTTGTCTAAACCCGACGCTAGAAGGTATATGTCGAATCGCTGCCACCATCTCTTCCACTCTTCCGCGTTATTATTTGTTGCATCAGACGATATAAAGAGCTTTGGAAATGATGCACATGGCCCTTCTGACTTGCCTTCGTGGTCTTCACCCGGCATTTCTACGACGTGACGATCTTGACTCGATTGACTTGATTTTTGTTCTTCATCGCCCATCGTGCACTTCTGACACCATGTTAGGTGTTGATGAAGAGAAACAACTTGTCTTATTACTCGTTAAATTATATTTTATAAAAACAGTTCAGAGCACTCACTCACTTGACAAGCCTATTCCCAATAAGGTCGGTTTCCCCCTCGGGTTGGAAGGTCAGATGGCAGTCGCTTCCGTAAAAACTAGTGCCTACGCCAATTCTTGGGATTAGGTAGCGGACCCCAGGCATTCTTCAGGATGCAACTGTACTGGGAATAACGCTAGGAGGATGATGAAAAACAGTTCAGAGCACACACTTATGTTAGCTATCAGTTGCGTCCATATTGGAATAAGAGAGAGAAGGCTGTGTTGCCACCTCACTTTATATACATAATAGTGATGGGGTCAATATTTAGTGATGTACCAAACAACCAGGTCATCGGTAAACCGTGTGGGGGGCCTGCCCACGCTACGCCTTCCGGTACGTGGTCGCCACTCGAGAACCTTTCCGCCCCAACGGCCATCGGTTCTACGTGCTATGTGCCCCGCCCACTGCCACTTAAGTTTAGCAATTCGGAGGGCTATATCGGTCACTTTGGTTCTGCTGCGGATGGCCTCATTCCTGATGCGATCACGCAGAGAAACTCCTAACATAGCACTCTCCATTGCTCTTTGGGTGACTTTGAGCCTTCTTATGAGGCCCATAGTAAGCGACCACGTTTCAGTACCATATGTCATCACTGGCAACACACACTGGTCAAAGACTTTCGTCTTGAGACACTGCGGAATATTGGACGAAAAGATGTGCCGTAGCTTCCCGAACGCTGCCCAGCCGAGTCGGATTCGACGATTAACCTCTTTCTCGAAGTTGGACCTACCTAACTGGACAGTCTGTCCTAGGTATATTTAATCGTCTACAACTTCGAGCGTAAAGTGTCCGATTGTTACGGGAGTTGGTGCGACATGGGCATTTGACATGATCTTCGTCTTGTCCATGTTCATCCTTAGACCAACTCGCTCGGAGGCTTTACTGAGGTCATTGAGCATTGTGCTTAAATCTTCCATGGTCTCAGCCAAGACTACTATATCGTCAGAAAACCGAAGGTGAGTGAGGTACTCGCCATTTATGTTGATGCCTAGCCTTCTCCAGTCCAGAGTCTTGAAAACATTCTCCAGTGCAGCGGAGAACAGTTTAGGAGAAATAACATCTCCTTGCCTGACTCCCCGCTCCAATGGGATAGGCTTCGAGCTCTGGTTCTGGAGTTGGACTGACATATAGGTAGTGGCGTTCTCGTACAAACACTTCAGCACTTCGATATAGCGGTAGTCCACTTGGCACCGCTGGAGAGATTATAGTACAGCCCAGGTTTCGATCGAATCGAAGGCTTTCTCGTAGTCCACGAACGCTAAACAGAGGGGCAGGTTATACTCCTCAGTCTTCTGTATAACCTGACGGAGCGTATGGATGTGGTCTACGGTGCTAAAGCCTCTTCGGAAACCGGCTTGTTCGGGAGGCTGGAAGTCATCTAGCCTGCGTGCGAGACGGTTCGTAATGACTCTTGAAAACAGCTTATAGACATGGCTCAGAAGTGAGATGGGTCGGTATTAGTTCTTCAGTAAGGAGTTGTCACCCTTTTTGAAGAACAGGACCACCACACCTCTGTTCCATGCCTTTGGAGTTTTCCCTTCCAGTAAGACGGAATTTAACAACTTCTGAAGGGCCCTAAGGACCGGTTTTCCACCCGCCTTCAGGAGTTCCGCTGTAATTCCGTCTTCACCGGGTGCCTTATTGTTCATAAGCTGTTTAAGAGAAACTTAATATTATATACAGTACTTTATATACAGTATTAAATATAAATATAAATATTGGGGGACAATCTTACACAAATCGACCTAGTCCCAAACTAAGAAAAGCTTGTATCATGATGGGTATTAGACGATGATATACATACTTTTATAGATAAATTATTACTTAAATACATAGAAAACATCCAAGACCCGGTAACAAATATCCGTGCTAAATGCACAAATAATGCCCTGGGCGGGATTCGAACCCGGGACCTCTAGCTTCGGAGGCAGCATCACTACCAACTTGGCTAAAGAGGCCGTCAAATATTGTGAATGTACAGTCGAGGAATTATATTTCTGGGCCAATTCGTACCTTGTCACTGTAAAAATCAATATGAAAGCAGAGATCTCATATTTTTGTCATTGTGACAAGGTACCCAGATAGAGATTGTGAGAAGTGGCCCGGAAATGAAATACCTCGACTGTACTTATTATTATAATATCGAAATATTAAATTGTTTGTAATTATCCCCAGGAATAACTTTAGTACCGTACATATGTAAGGAAGTTAGTAAATAATAAATCAGTAAACAAACTATAGTATCAAAGTACATCAAAGATGCATTTATTTATGCTTGATTATCTGCTAAGTCTAAACCCTCATTCTCATTATGACCTTAGCAGGTACTACAGGCTACAGGAATGAAAAGTCTTACTGCTTTAATCTCTTTCGCATGTCAATCTTCAGCCTTCTCCGGCAACCAGTGACACCGGGCCAAGAATCCACCATACTAAAACGCCATCCATTAATTATCCAAATAATCGATTGCAGTCGTTAGGTGATTTATCTAGCGTCGATAAGATTTTAATGAAGTACTTTGATTGGGCGCACATGGACAGGCAGACGTGGTTATCAGCGCGCCGATAGCGAGCGCACCACTGCCTTCCCATACCTATCCATGTATTAAGTTATTAAATTAAAAAACAAATATCACTCGCGCCTTAAGCGACTTTCAACCTTAACTCTAAAGCTACTGGGTATATTTTTAACATTCAAGCCTAATTAACAAGGTGGATCATTGAGATTAGAAATTGGAAGTTATCGGCACGTCGTTCATTGTGGAAACTACTCTCGATACTACTGTGTGATAAGATAAATTGAGTTGGAAACTTTTATTGATAATGTTGAGGCGGCGGGTGGCTTGCACGGGCTTTTGCCGAAGAAATTCCTCACTTATATGGGTTCTAGGTTCTAGCAAAATATTGTGGACAGTTGGATACCCTTTCAGACTGGGCAAAGGTTTGATGATTAGCGATGTGATGATGTGGGAGCGCTCGTGGCCCAACGGCGCACGCGTACCACGTGCGGTATGCGAGGTTAAGCAACGTCAGCCGGTGTCAACTTTTGGAAGGGTGACCACTTTGAGTGGTTTACTAACTGAGCGCTCCCTTGCTTTGGAAGGCACGCTAAGGCGTTGATTCCAGCCGCTCGTCGTCAAGCTAAGTTAGAGGCCTTCGGTTGGCTTAAGAACTTACTCACATACTACAATAACATTGCTACAGTAGCCAACTTGGATATATATCACGATAGTATTGAAACACATAAAAAGAAAATAACCCAACATTTAGCTTCGTCCGTTGATAACCCAAATTAAATTATATTGTAAGCTACAACTAACGTTAATAATTTACCCATTTAACTTTGTATAATTTTTATATTGTGCAATTTGTAAATTTAGTTTATAACTTATTTCATATGTTATAATTTGTATAAAATCTCAACCAAATTATCTTAGTAACAACCTTATTATATTGTAAAATGATGTGTTCACCTATAATTGGGGTACGTAAGCCCCCTCACACTTTATGCCATAAACAATTATTATCTTACCTTATGTACCCTGTTGGTATCCCGTGTAACAAAAATAAATAAATAAATAAACTTAACAGTTAACTTGCGCACTGACTCGACAAGCCTAATTCCAATATAATCTGATTTCCCTGTTGCATTGGAAGGTCAGATGGCAGTTGTTTCCCTCAAATCTAGTGCCTACGCCAATTCTTTAGATTAGGTAGCTGACCCCGGGCATCCATCAGGATGCAACTGTTCTGGGATAACGCTAGGATGACGATGATGTCATCAGCATAGTATGTATGTACGTAACCTTGTTCGACACTGGTAAACACTAAACAGGTTATCAATGGAGATGAATGACAGAGTGTCAGCTACTGGAATTAAGGTGTCAACCCACTAATATTATATGTCACTATAGACATAAATGTTTCAATGTTGGATTTAAATTCGATATCCAATCACGCAGACACGACTGAAGGGATTTATATTAAATATGGCGTAGAGATACTACCTGGATGACGAGCAACATCTAGGATACTTTAAGTCTTCAAAATCAACATACAAAGGGATGAAATGGTGATGAAATGCAAGTTGACGTCACAGTTTAGACGCGGAGTAATTCGCGGAAAATTCTATACCATATTCATAATATTCATTATACCATTACAATTCAATGTAAATAATTCACGTTTCAATAATTTAAACGGACAATTCCCTTGTTGGTCGAATTCCCTTCGAGCCTCAACCTCGCTATTTAATAAAATAAATTTAAATAATAAAAAACCCGCCTTCAAAAAACTAAAAGGAAAATAATAATCTAAGATTTCCAATCCAATCATGGGATGAAATTTATACCTACGATTTCATTACACAAAATGTAAAAAAAAGGTTGACTGGTAGAGAATGCCTCATGGCATTAAGTCCGCCTTTTGTACGTTAAGGTTTCTTATTGTGCAATAAAGATTAAATAAATAAATAAATAAATAAACCTACTCCATTCCATAATTAACCACTAATTTAATAAAGACTAAATAGGTTTTTAATAATGATACTAACTAATATACAACTTCTTAACGTTTCATAGATAACGAAACTCAAAAATTGTATATCATCTTTACGAGTTTTAAGATGGTATTTCATATGATCTTCAGGGTGCAAAAAATACTTTACCCCTTATTAGTCTTATTACCCCAAAAACTATCCCCTTGAATGGAGAAAGCGATCGTTATACTTTTTGGCTTAAGATGTGTAATTAGGTCAGCAATAATGACATCTATACCAAATCTCAGCTTTTATGTGCAAGTGGTCTTCGAGAAAACTGCGTGTGACAGTCACTAGACAGAAGACACGGACTGAGCGCATGCCTAAAGCTCGAAACGTACAGAGCGGGCGCGGCGCGGTGCAGCGTGGAGGCGGTTTTGCATTTTTCATCTTTCCGAAACTGCTCGACCGCGCAACCGAATACCGCGTGGGTTTTTGGTGCGATGTGCCCCGAATCACGTTCCTTTACCGCAAAACCGCCTCCGGCCCGCAACGACGCTGTACCGCGCCGCGCTCGTGCGTTTCAAGCTAGTAGTACTTCTGTTGGACCAATTTTAGGACCGGGTACTGATAAAACGCAATAATATTGATGTACCACCTAAAAGAAAGTTTCTTGGTAATTCACTTAGTGTACCTAGGTTGTTATATATCTATTTATGGACTAACTTAATATAAAGGTGCTAGTACAAACTGAATTAATGATATTTTAGTTGTATTTAACTAGAACATGGCACCTACATTGGCCTGAGCAATAAACTCACGAAGACTATGGAAGCCGATTCGATAAATAGCGTGTGTTAACAAACGCGAATAAGATAACAACTTTACACAAATCGCTGTGAACAGTGCCTTAGGCATTACAATCCTGGTATTAGCTGTGGAGGTCTATCAGAGAATTTCATTTCACATATAATCTGAATTCACACATTGAAACAAACCACAATATCTACAACCCCCGAAACTAGAGCTCCTGGGTTTGAATTCCGGTAAGCCCTTATTTGTTTCTGTGGTGAGCAGAAGCATTTCTTCCTGAGCCTTGGATGTTATCTATGTATTTAAGTATATATACATATATATCTACTAGTGGATCGGTGGGAGACCTCGCAATTTTTTTTTTCAAATGACAAAATTTCCAAATATAGAGTCAATAAAAAATCCTATATAATCATCGAACCTGCTCACAAAATTTCACGAGAATCGGTTGAGAAATGCGACCTGTAGAGGAGAACATCCGGACAGACAGATAAACAGACATACGAAAGATTTTTTGTCGAAAGCTGCTATCTAAAGTATATTTTGACGACCTGTTTAGCCTAGTTGGTAGTGACTCTGCATCCGAAGCTAGAGGTCCCGGGTTCGAATCCCGGCCAGGGCATTTATTTGTGCATTTTTCACGGATATTTGTTCTTGGGTCTTGGATGTTTTCTATGTATTTAAGTATGTATTTATCTATATAAGTATATATCGTCGTCTAGTACCCATAGTACAAGCTTTGCTTAGTTTGGGACTAGGTCGATTTGTGTAAGATTGTCCCCCAATATTATTATTATTATACCTAGTGGAGGGGCGTTCAGTTCGTAGTTTACTCTAACAGTGAAATCAAGTTAGAATGCGACGCGTAAGGCTCTAATTGTCCCCCAGTCTAAACTACAGACTTTAACTAAACGCAACCACACGAAACAGTGAATTTATCCCACATTCGAAGCCACTAGAATTCATTCACTCGATTGCTTTCCTATGTTTTTTATTTTAAAAGCTTTTTATTCGACGGCGTGTGAATAATAATTAAACATTTAGTGACCGCCATAGTGTTAGATCTTGGCATTAATTAACAAAAGTAACGTTAGTAGAACGTGTACAAACTAATGATCGAGAATAGGTTCATTTGCATTAAACAGTTAACAGCCGATGCAGGACTTATTAGGAAAATTACTAATTAACTAAAAATTAATGGGACGACCGCTGACCTCACGAAGAGGTTACACAATGCTAATAATAAACGTAGCTTATGTTTAAATTAAAAACGCTTTCATGAACGTTAAATGGCTATTAATGTCTACCAAGTCTCTTTACTTTACAGAAGCCGTACGTGTTATGTAATGTTGTAATGAATGATATATGCTAAATCGTGCCGCTGCTTCACTGTGGGCACCTAATAATACTTCGTTGGTATCACGGTCGGTAACCTTAATCCAAAATGGCATACCTACAGGTACAACTTGTGACCAAGGTAAGTTAACAATGCACAATAAAGAGTATTTAAATACAAATATAAACAGGATTATTAAGTAGTTTTTAGAAATTTGCAATTTTTATGGCATATAATGTTAACTTTTGTGTTTTTTCCATCGTGGTTTCACTTGGTCACAAAGGAAGACCAGCGCTAGCCTGTGAGCACATGCTGATTTGGGACCATTTCGTGTCTGCGGGCGTATGATGGTTGCCATTTTATCACTTATCTTCGTGGATAAGACGCCCGTCACTCTCGCACTCGCATACTTGTCAGAACGTGACCAATGTCTTATCCACGACGATAAGTGATAAAATGGCAACTATCATAGGCCCGCTGTTTTGAGTATTGTGATGTTTTGTGTTTGGTTCTGTATTTATGGCACGAATAAAAATGTATTTCAATTCGTTACTTCAAATACATAGCTGGTCATGCAATGCTATAGAGATAGCTGGTAAATAGTTTTAAACAACCAAGTATTATTGGATTGTACCGGAATACATAAATATATGATGGGAGTGCCTATGAAAAAGTAGTCAACAATATATTTACTTAGTAGATATAAATACCTTACTAAATACGTAGAAGTTCATACTCATCACGTAAAGATTTGCCATTAACAGGATTTGAATCCAGGATCATATCAGTGACACAAAAATGTCATTAAAACTGGGTGCACATTCCATTTAAGCTAATTCACAGGAAAACAATGACCGTAAAGCTCGAAACGCACGGAGCACGGCGCAGCGTCGTTGCGTGCCAGGGGCGGTTTTCCGGTAGGTATGTCGATCGAACGCGGTCCGGGGGACGTCGCACCAAAAAAACCGCGCGGGATAGCGGAGCGGAGGCGGCGTGTGTAACATATGAAGCAGTAATCGACTCTGTCTACAGTCCACAGTTTAGGAAAGATCAACAATTCAAAACCGTCTCGGCCCCGCACCGCGACGGACAGCTCTGTGCGTTTCGCGCTTAACACCCAACACCTGAAGTCAAACCTTCATTACTGTCACTGATAAAGTTTGGTAAAATGTAAGTGGGTAGATATTGCCTACTTATCAATCATTGCTGAAAGAAATAATAGCTCCATATATTTTACTCATGGACTCACTAGGTATAAAGTAACATGGGTTACCGATTTGAATAATAAGACCAAATCAGCAGCATATAGAATAAGTGTATCTACGTACGATTATAAATCATCTTATCTTCGCATTAAATCGGATTTAGCTCGGACTTTGTTCAGAAATATACCTTGAAAGCCATAAATTAATCATGTAGGCTGTCGCTAAAATATCGCGTTTCTAAGGTGAGGCGTGTGCGCCGCGCGCGCATCGCGGCGCTAGAACAAGCGCGCAGGCGCGGCCGGCCGCCATCATGCGGCCCGCGATCGTTTCCTGGCGACAAACCCCCGATACCATCAAACCTTTATGTCCTCCACAACTCTCCAGATATAAATCAACGCTAACGCCGCCACCAAACCTCTTTAAACTTCATTTAAATAAGCTATCAACACCACACCCCGGCCTAATGAACACGAAACTCCAATAAAGCACGAGAAATAATAATAGCACACAACTAAAGCCACTTTACCGACACATCTCATTTGAATAACGTAAATTACATTCCGATTCTAAAAAGTTGGCTGCAATTAATTAAACGAGCATTTCTTAATTATCTATTAAAATAATAGTAAGATTTAATTGGAAACTTTTAGGCGGACATGCAAAATAATTAAGTGATCAATTAACCGTACACGACGATGTATATCCAGCGGCAGGCTTATCGAGTCGCATCTACAACACCCGGCAAAGAGCTGAGCGCGGCGCGGCGCGCCGAGTCCCTGCGGACTACGCTTACTTTGCCTATAGGGAATCATTAGTGGTTCTACAAGTATCTACACACGAATAATGTGTCAAAGACACACTACACCTATGATTGTAAACGACGCTGTCAAAGGCGACTCTGATTTGTCGGTGCGGAGGCGGTACGATATGAGAAAACTGTCAGCTGTCAGTGTCAACTGTCAGTAGAGTAACTACCGCTTTTTACTGCGCCCTATACATTTAAATGAGTGCTTCCTGACTGGCGCGTGATGCGCGGAAAAGGGGCGATACGAATGCAGTACTACCCCGCTGCTGCGCTTAATATAACTACTGCGCAAACGTAAAACTGGCAGTATCTCTTCAAGTGAGGAAATCACTGCCACATCAGTAATCTCACGTCAAAGAACAAAATACCACACATCGATCCTGCCCCGCGAAGTCATAAAGTTGCCTAAGACACTTAGGCTGGGTTGCACCGACTTACGATCACAGATTGATCAATGTTAAATATGGCGCCGGCAGATGTCATCCCATAGAAACTTGTCAAACTTTCCATACATTCAAATTCTAACGAGCACAGCTTACGATTACAGACGGTTTGGTGCATCCCAGCCTTATTCTAAGACACACTCATAGGAACTTGATCGTTTATAATGCCTGATTCCCTGTACGCAACGTAAGCGTAACTAGGCTACATAACATAATACAGTTTAGCACACACAAACAGTTATATACACTCAGGATCAAATAAAACGTGTCAGTTTGTAAGGAGATTCAATACAAAGTTTTATTTGCTGTTGAATATGTATAGTATAGGTAAGATGTTCGCTGTGAATAGTACAGGCATGATACCCGTGTAGTTATGTACCGTACGTTTTTGTTCAAACTAATCAGCCTTAACTCATTGGGGATGTTGAGGTGTTATCGTTTTACGTTACGAGTATTTAGCCATGTCAGTTCAGTACAGGGAAAATAGTGTTACTAATTAACCGACACAGGTGCCATTTTGGCGTAGTGTGGAATATGATTTTCATTGTAAACGGTTCCTAATAAACGAAACGGGCCTAGCAAACATCATTTTCTCGTATTAAATTTCGTACTAAAAGTGCAATGCCATTTAGAAGAATACCATTCTGTTTCCAACTCTTTGACCGCATGGTGTTACGTTCCCTTGCGTCGCGTCTGGCAGTATGCCCCGCGTTGCGTGCCCACTGGATGTTTACGCGGTAATAGCCGATGATTGACGACTCATTCCACGCACTTGCCCACTAATTTCCACATACCCCGTGGATCTAATTAACACTCAAAACAAATACGAGTCTTTATTGAATATGCGATGTTTATCGCCCTCTGTAGATAAAGATTTTGATGTTAATTAATTGATAAACATCGTCAATCGGATCTTAATAAAGACATCAAAAGAGACGTTTGCCACCCATGGTCACGAGTATAGGAATGGCTGAAATTACTTGGCGTGTAGAACATGATCGTGTGAGTTATCTAAACTATTAGTTTAATCGACGTCGGTCGCCGCCCGGCGTCATCGCTGTGTCGCCATGCATCGACGCTTGTTTCTCCGACTTTCCATCAACTCTATGACGTCTTCACTCCAACACTGTCTTCATGTCAGTACAAATCAGCTGACAGAAAATAATTCCAGACAAAAAAATAAGCAATAGATAAAATTGATTCAATAACAAGTAACTTTCATCATAAATTATTTAAGGAATTCGAACTTCATTACAACAATAATATATTTTTCTTCGGTCTAGCTATTGTTATACTTTACTAGAAACCAATAGAAAATAACATTAAATCATTAGTAAAAGTAAGTCAGCCCTATACCGATACCAGTAAGTATTGATATAACAGCACGTAAATCGAGTTCTATAATAAATACACGGTACGAAACCTAATATTTTATTGCCTGAAAAAATATACATCAGACAGCGAAGTAATTATGTCAATAATAGAGTTGTTTATCGTTCCCCCTCATTACACGAGCTTAGTAATTGGAGCACAATATTTTCCCATGCAGTATTAGCGATTGGTTTTATTATACCAGATGTTCCCATCCGCATAACTTAAATAGTATGATTAACTATTACATCTTAAACAAGCATGATCGCCTATTACTTTTATGCGAAAGTCGGAACTCGGTTCCTATAATTCTTTTATAAAAGCGTTGGGTATTACGACATTGTATGGTTTGGTAGAGATTATAACATAATGATGGCATGGCTTCATTTGAAGCGCGGAGTCACGGAGTCAATTAAGTAGACGGTGGAGGCGTTTCAGGTTCGTTAGAGCCGCAGCTATTCACTATTCATCTCAAACTAACCTCCATCCCTAATACATGTTGACCCCGAGATTCATAACAACTATGCATAATCGGAGGTTAGTTTTTTACTGGATTGCCGTGTGAGTTGCTGGTAAGTGTTATGAATACCAATCAGCTCAAGGGGCGCGTGCGCCGCTAGCTCCTGTCCGCCGCAGACACTAAACACATACAGTAAAGTAAACATTATAAACCCCACTGCAGATTCAATCTGGATCGCGTTCCATAATCTGCACTTTACCTTCGTCTTCCTATCTTTTACGGTATAATAAGTAATGTGATTCGCTTGAGTCGCGTGAGTGTGATTTGCACAAGTGAAATTAAGTACTAAGGGCGGACTTAATGTTTTTTTTTGCGGGAAAAAATGTACGTATACTGGAAAAATTTCTTCAAAAGTGCGAAATTTGGCTCTTTAGGAAAAGGAGGGTTTTCATTTTCAGCCCAGTTTAACCTTTTTTGTCAACAAATTTCTCTGATAATAAACAGATCAGGACGTAAAATACCTACGTTTAAATATAGTTGAGGGATAAAAAGTTTCACCGCTTTGCGACTTATTTCTCTGCCGTTGAGGCCATTCTATGAGCAAATTTACTATACCTGCATATGCAGTACCTACATGATACATTAATTAAAAGAAAACACGATCACTGATCGTCCGTAAAGTCACAGATCGCAGTCCAGACATTCTAGAATGAACGTGAAGGGGCACTATAAACGCTGCATTCGCTGAAATCGATGTCGATTTGATTTTGCGGGCTTCATTAGGGATCCGGTTCTTCATTTCAATGAGCCTTCGAACCATAATGATTCCGCGGTACAACAACCATGTTATTCTGTTTAATGCCGTATTTAGGAAGCGGGCCTTTTGAACTTGCTGCAAACCGACGTTATTCGTTTAGCTCGTTTCGATTTTGTTCAGTTTTGTCTTCGTCGTAAATGTTAAATTTATAGACTGTTTACGCAAAGTTATATATATGGTGATGCTCATCTTTACGATTATAATTTTGCATTATTGTAAGCACAACAGTTGATGTCTGGTTCAAACGTAGTTACGGAATCTTCCATAATATTAGAACTTTTAAACTGTTCATTATATATATAAGCTCATTAATTTGGAATCCATTTCACCAATTTGTTTATTTGAATTTTTTACCATTTGACAGGGCTGTCAAACCTTAAGAGGGTCCTAAATTAAAGTTTCTATCTATATCACCGCGAATCACAAATATCACGACATTATATGTCCATTCTTATAATCTATTATCCATCCATGCAGTTAGAGTTCGCTAATGATATCGCCACTTTATCACCCTTAAAGTAAGTCCCGCCAAGTAACGGCGGGTTAACTCCAGCAGACAAATTGGCATTTGGTCATGCTCACTGTTCTGTGATAATGCTCATGTACCACTATTAACTTTTCTTTTTAAAAACTTTACCGTTCACTTAATAAAGCTTTAGTCTCAACCCACCATAAAACAACTGGTATTTCGCCCCTGGTTTTCAATGCTTGCAAAATCGTTCGCAATACCTAATGGCGTGCGCGGTTGGCCGTCGAAGAGATAGCGCCAATCCAACCAATTAATATGCCTAATGCTAACATCATTATTACTAGGCTCGGTGCACTTAACATACTATATCCATTTACATTTTGATTTGTGTAGAGCTCGCTGCGATTAATCGGCGAGCGGGCCGGCGCGAGCGCCGCTGATTTATAATGCGCGCCTGCGCACGTACGATTCATAACGTGTCGCGACTCACTACTATCCCTAGTATAACTTAGCCCTAAAATCTGTAATAACCAAGTGTAATCGAAGGTCCTACGTATACGTACTGGTTTCTGAGGAAATTTATTTGTAAGCGTTGTGAATGTTGTGACGCGCCCGTGCCGCGTTCTAATGCCATTCTTGCTTGCATTGGCGAGCATATGCTCATGTTCATCCCATAACGTCTAGTGACATCAATTATCTGAATATACCTATATATCTCAAAAAATTCTATAGGAACCTGTCTAAGCATAAATTAATTTGTAAGATATTATTCTACCGATTTGTCGGCGTGATGGATATTGTTACCCAATTACCCATGCCAAATTACAACTTTCTATATAGTAGTAACGGTTACTAAGCTTACTCTAAGACAGACCGACGGAGGGGCATGGCAAAACGATAGAAAATTGGTGCATAGAAAACATCCAAGATTCAGAAACAAATATTTCTGTTCATCTCACAATTCACACACTATTTGCCCTTGCATGTGGCACATGAATTTGCCGAACAGGTCTCATATTTTGGCACTTGGTTATGCTTACTCCAGAAGGATCACATGATCCAAGATGAGTCAATACTAATTCCAAATTGCGCCTCAGCTTTACAACTATGTTAATAAATTTTTTTTTTAAGAAAAAGAACCGCCTTCAATGGGGGAGGCCGGTGAAAGATTATTATACTTAGATGGCTATAAGTATGTTTATAATGGTAGAAGACTAAGTACCCTCAATTTCTCATGGAATCCTCTATCAGAACTCAAGCTTGACAAAAATGTGTCTTGAAAACCTAGCTTGCTTGACAAACATAACGAAGAGAACAAATCGCCAAACGAGGACTATGCGTCGTTGAAGTGTTCCATTTTTATCATGATCAGCAGTTCCACTTCATCAAATGTCACTTATTTAAATTTAAATGCTAAACAGTAAACTTCAACACATAAATATAAACTTAATGAATAAAGATTATAATTTTAAATAAAAAAACACAAACGAAATAAATAATAACTTAAAATATACCTAATTAAAAGCTAATAATAATAACAAAAAAGGAACCCCAATTATAAAAAGAACACCCCGTCCAGAAGGCCAGCCTGCGGCATGGCGCCCAGAACGCTGGTCGCGTTACCTCTCTGAACGGCGAGGGAAATCCTCTGCGAGAGGTAAGCGCCAGCCTTGGGATCACCCGAAGCGTCATCCAGCTGCGACGACAAGGCTCTAATAAAGGCTTTCATGTCAGCCGACCAAGGACCCAGTGTCTCTACCGCAAGCGCTGCAAACTCGTAATCACTCAATAAGGATGAGTATTTGCGGCGCTTAAGAGCTTGGACCTGGTCAGCTGCAGCGCCGGCCTGAGAGCGAGTTGCCTGCATGTGGGACTGCGCAAAAGTGTCCACACATGTGGCGTCCCACACCAGGGCCCTCCCTAACTACCACGGCACCAACGTGACACCGTCGGGACGCTTACCATCGTCTCTTGCCATACCCGCTGGCTCCAGGGATGCGGGCACACAGACGGTGGCAAGCGAGCGGCGGACCAAGTCATTAATGGTGCCGTGGCGGTATAAACGGCCGGCGCTTCTAGGGCAAGAGAGACCATGTCGACCCAGCTGGTCTACACTCTTGCCGCAGGAACAGGTATGGGGAACGCAGATTCTGGATCCAAGTCTCAGGCATATTCCAATCTTTAAAGTGCTTGGATCCAGAACCGTTCCTATTTGACGGGAAGGGAGGGCATGCAACCAGTGGCCTGATTCGCTCGCCGAGACGGCCAAAATACGAGCCCGGTCGGCGTCTCCGGACTGTTATTAATGAGAGATGCATGGGTTGCTTTGAGGCGTGGAGTATCCCACGCTCTCTGATGTATTTTAAGTTGGGGACGTCCACTCCAGGGCATGAGTCACACCAGGCTCTACTGGCCTCCGCCAGGCTTGCCATCTCCATGTCAGTTATCTGAGGGTGATTTAAGATTACACTGACAAGAGAAAACGAGCTGTAGGCGGAGGACAGGAAAGCCGGTAGAGCCACACTAGAAGAGGAACGGACGCCTAGTCCACCGAATTTAATAGGGAGAACCGCCTGGGACCACGATCTAGAGTCGAAATTTATGTTTAAGAGTTTAGAAAATGTTGTTTGAAGGGAATCGTCGATTGCTGATAAGATAGATGGGAATTTTCAGATTGGGCAGCTGCGGAGTAAGTAAATAAGTTTTGGGGTAAAAAGACAGAACCGGATTATGAAGAGTGCCATGTGGGGGTTTAAATTTAAATGCTTGATTTGTTTATGAAAATACTAAAATCACTATATGTATGCCTTTCACATGTGAGGACTTCCCTCGATTCCTCAGGGATCCCATCATCAGAACTCGAGCTTGACAAATGATCGTCTTGAAAATCTAACTTGCTTAACAATGTGAACTTTTTTTCGTTGAAGAGTTCCGTTCCGACCATCATCAACAGTTCCACTTCATCAAATGTCACATTTATGTATGAAAATGCTTGATTTGTTGATAAAAACACAAAAATCACTATATGTTTGCCTTTAAGATTTAAGGAGTTTCCTCGATTCCTCGTGGATCCCATCATCAGAACTGCCTTTTGACAAAAACGGGACCAACTTGGATACATATACTTACAATCAAAAAAATAATTTTAAAAATCGTTTCAGACATGACGGAGTTCTGAGGTAAAAAAAATATTCAACCGAATTGAAAACCTCCTCTTTTGAAATCTTGAAGTCAGTTAAAAAACACTCTTCAATTACGTGGCAAGTGATTTTTTTTATTCTGTTGATATAATTCGATTGAATAAGGGTTACTTATTATACACAAATGTCATCTCATTGTCGATATTACTAATTATGCTTAAGTGTCCCCGCATATTATCATGAATCTCAGTAAAATTATACATTACACATTATACATTTGTATTTGTTAGTACCAGAACCACCTACCATTCTGTCACAAATATTTCCGTTTATAACACAAGAATACGTGTTTTAAAAAAGTTGGGGGACTTGGGGGTCAGTCTTACACAATTCGACTTAGTCCCAAACTAAGCAAAGCTTGTAGGCGTTAGACGTACTTAAATATAAAAAGAGATATAAACATATTTTAACTGAATTTATTGTATTATTATTTTTCCAGTAAATTATTTATTTATTAATTTAAAAAAATCATTAATTCAAAATACTATTTAACATTAATTACGATCATCTACAATAAATACAATAAAACTTTCCCTAAAAAAACTCAACTACTTAACCACTGATACCTAACCTAATCGAGCAAGCTACCCTGG
Source organism: Notocelia uddmanniana (assembly GCA_905163555.1). Taxonomy (NCBI): domain Eukaryota; kingdom Metazoa; phylum Arthropoda; class Insecta; order Lepidoptera; family Tortricidae; genus Notocelia; species Notocelia uddmanniana. The sequence goes on from LR991065.1 coordinate 14,130,170, forward strand.
GCCAAACCCGGCACAAAGGTGCCCATAACGCTGGCAGCGTTGCCACGTTGAACAGCGATCGCCAGCCTTTGCACCAGCAATGACCCGGAACGGGGGTCCAGATCTCTCTCCCTCAAACGGCGCCCCACCTCTCAAAAAAGGTTTTGGCCTCAGAACAACAACCAACACCCCGAACTCCCCGAAGTCTCGACCGCAAGTGGCACAAACAAGTAGCCATCGAGCACCGCGTACTTCTCCCGCTTACGCACTGCCACCAGCTTAGCCGCTGCTCCCGGCGCCCGCATTGTACGGCCAAGGTACGAAGCAGCAAAGGTGCTACTCGTAACTGATATTTTAAGTATACGGTACCCGCGTTCCTAAAGTGAGGCGCTAAATAGGCGCTAATTATCGCCTAACGCTTTAGTCACTCCCGGGCGAGCGAGAGAGGCGCACGGTGACACAAGTTCCCGCTAACTACGTGATTGACCCGAATAATGCTGTCATGCGTGATCCTTGAGTGCACTAACTATACATTAAAACGCACTAAGGCAACAGGCATTACAATCCACAAGTAAAATAAGCTGAAATTATGTTATTTTTTCGATTTATTCTTTCAACTTACCAAATATGACGCCATGAATACGCTGTCTCAGAGAAAGAGACAAACTAATGTCGTTTACAATGAGAGTGATAAAGATAACGAACATAGATCAATGTAACAGATGCGTCATACCAAATCTCATTCAATTCGAGGTTATAATGTGTTACATAGAAAACTTGAACTTAATGCCCTGTATGTTTCTTGGGTTTTATTTATAAGAAAATAATGGTTTAGCTATAAAATGTTATTTTTTACAGTAGACCTTCATGTACTTGCCAGTAACCATCATCATCATCCTAGCGTTTTTCCTAGTACAGTTTCATCCTGAGGGATGCCCGGGGTCCGCTACCTAAGAATTGGCGTAGGCACAAGTTCATGCCTTACTGTCTTCATATTTGTGTAATCGTAGACAATATGTCAAACTTAGGTATACTGATAGTGCGGGAAATGAGATAACTACTAATTCTGATGATCACGTCGTGAGATGTGGAGTTCCGCAGGGATCTGTACTGGGACCATTGCTTTTTATTATATTCATCAACGATCTACCAGACAATATCTCCTGTGGATCTCCATACTACCTATACGCTGATGATACTAGCATTATATTTAAAGTGAAGTCATTTAATAAACTAAAGCAATTGACAAAACAAGGTTGGAAACATCTATGTAACTGGTTTGATGCGAATGGCTTAAAGTTAAATTGTGACAAAAGCTTCTACACGCTATTTAGGCGAGCTGTTAACTCCGAAGACTGTGTCCTGGATCTACCTATAAGCAAAACGAATTCCATCTGTTTCTAGGTATTGAGCTAGACCCATATCTAAGATGGCATGGTCATATAGAATATATTTCTAAAAAACTTGCTAAAGCTTGTTACTCATTGAAAACAATGGCAAAAATTGTAGACACCAACACCCTGAAAATAATTTATTTTGCGTATGTAGAAAGCCTGATTAGGTATGGCATAGAAGTATGGGGCAACAGCACTAGTGTAAATAAAATTCTTTTAATACAAAAAAAGTGTCTTAGATTAATAGAGAAGTGCTTTCCTGTAACACATAGACCTCTTTTTACTAAATATTGTATTCGCACGGTGATTGGAATGTACATCTATCACATAGCCATTTATGTCTATAAAAACAAAAGCTCGTATAAGGTTGCTAACCTAGCCCAAAATTATGCGCTAAGGCGAAACCACGATCTGGCACTACCTAAGTCTAATTTTGTCCAGTTTAAAAAAAGTATTAACTACGTAGGTATTAAAATATATAACCACCTCCCAAACTATATAAAGGAATCGGATCGACTTAATGTTTTTATGAGAAATCTTAAGAATTATCTAAATCAAAGGCCTTTTTACAGCCTCAATGAATTTATTGGAAAATTATTTGATTGATATTATGACATATTTATAAATTATATTTTTATTAAGATGATATTATTTCCAATTACACATACATTGACATTGTTAACCAGTATTATTAATGTTTTTACTATATTTAGAAGCTGTATTATATTTGCATTTTAAGTGATTTTGACATTTGTTTAAATTATGTAACTATAAAATTTTTGCATGGAATATTCTGTGAGCAAAATAAATGATTGATTGATTGATTGAGTTTTTACGAAAGCGACTGCCATCTGACCTTCCAACCTTGGTGTACCAGTCAGTAATGATAATGTAAATAAGTAAGAATGAAGTGGAAATTACTATGTGTATAATGTTGATATTTAAAAGTAAGGTACAGTTAAACTCAAAATAAATTCAATATTTTAGTACAGTCAAGATCGTAAATACAATACAAATATTCTTTATTGTTCACAAAAAAACGTGGTCTTATCGCTAAAGAGCGATCACTTCCAGACAACTTTTAGGTTTAGGTGGGTGGGTTGGAGGTTTTGTGTAATAGTTATACACTTCCTAAAATATATAAATAATTACTACATAGGGACACGGTACCGACATATATACGTTTCATATTTACGATGCTGGCTGTAGGTAGTATAGTGGTTTAAATTTGTGGTGCCTATTAGTAGGTGCGACAATGTACAGTTAGCATTAAAAATATGTATACAATTTTGAAATCACAGACAGAAGTTCCGAAATGTAGACATAATTTCTGATGCTGGTTTACACTTTCAGACATTATTTCATTGTAATACCTATAATCCAAAATTGCCACATTTACTTATATATTAGATTTATTTGTAAATGACATTTATTTTTCGCTTAATCAGCTTAAACATAATATGTAAGTTATTTATAATAATTTTATTTTAAGGAATCTTGTGTCACAGTTAGTTATATTCTAATTCGTTGACGTGCCTACAACGTAAAACAACCACTCGATACCGGTATTATCACTACTTACACTTGGGATCATCCGTTGATTAATAAGTAGAAACAGTTTGCACCTTCTGTCTAGTAGGTAGTAGTAGTTTCTTTAATCTATGTCAAACGTGCGGTGATTGGTGTTCCGGGTGAAGGCTGTCTCTTTCTTGTGTATTATTTTAATAAAGCAAACTTTTTTACGCTTTTGATGAAGTGTGCGTATTGTAAACAATAAAACAAACTGTGAATGTGTGATGCCGCGATGTTGGAAGTATTTCTTGCGCTTGTAATGTTTGAGCATAACCAATCTATACTTAAAATATCATTGCTCGTAACATATCTATATTAATAATTTCGTGCAGGGGTACGGTAGACCCGAACGAGACCTGTCTCAAATTGAAGAACGTATAAAAATAACGATTTCTGAGTTGAACATACGCAAAATTCGGATTGTCGCGTATTTTGCATTTAAAAGTGTTAATTTTACGACAAAAGGTCCGCCATATTAAATTTGTTGGTTGACAGCACAGACTACTAAGAAGATACTGTTGACAGCGTCGGGTTGGGTACGTTCGGAAATTGTAAACTATGTTTGCGTCCGGTGTGTTGGCCAGGTTGCTGGGCGTGGATTCGGCTAGCCGCGTCTGCAGCGTTTTGTTTTTGTAGTTTTCAAGCGTTCTATACACCTATCAGCCTAGCTAGCACGATAACTTATACCGTCACGTTATATCGGCGAAATGTATTAAAACGTCACATAAAACGTAACGGTATCATCTATCGTGCTAGCTAGGCTGATTGTCACAACAACCGCCTTCAAGCGAATGTATGGGGCCTATTACATGGTTATTATTATCACGTGATACATTCATATCACGATAAGTATCACGTGAATATTGAAGCAGAATCCATACAAATTTGAAAACAGCGATAATATTGACACCCCAGTATTGTGATAATATTAATCGTGTAAAGGACACCACTTGAATGTTTGCTGAGTCTGTCCGCCATCTTAAAGCTGCGTCTCTATTTTGTTGTGACAAACTACTAGATGACTTATGGCTTTTAAACGTCTAGCAAAATTCTATGCCTATCTCGCTCTATCTTATAACTTAGTGGTACTGGGGGTCTACTCCGAAATTCAAAATCCGAACTTCGTATGGTGCCATTCCTTTCACTCATATAGTCTATGACAGGAGAGTCTATGGCACCATACGAAGTTAGGATTTTGAATTTCGGAGTAGACCCTCAGCTCATGCCGTTCGCCGCGCTCGGACGTTAGAGGCGCTACCGCGAACCGAAAACGAAGTATCTGCCTCTCTCTCACATGTATATTCGAACGACAGAGAGGAAGATAGTTCGTTTTTGGTTCGCGGTAGGCCCTCAGGCATCAACTTTAAAACGAATAGGGTATTTTACTATAAGAGAAATAAAATTCAAAATGTAATAAAAACCAGCCAAGTGCGTCGGAGTCGCACACTGAGGGTTCCGTACAACTAAAAACAAATTTGATTTATCAATATATTGATATTTTTGGTAAAATATACTTCATAATAAACATTATCACCTAATTTCAAGTTATGGTCGATGGGAAGTTAAAAAATTATATGTGTGACAGACAACACACGGAATGTTCTTTGACTTTCTTCGACCGTCCGCCGCGCTCGGACTAAAGTGCTACCAACCGAAAACTAAATATATATGCCTCTCTGTCGCACTTGCATATTCGAGCGTGGAGAGGGAAATACTTCGTTTTCAGATCGCGGTAGGCTCTCTGGTCTGACGGCTCCTATTCCTGGATGGTGCGCGTATCGGAATGTGAAATACCTTTGGCAAAACGGAACAAGTTGTTAAATAGCTTCCATTAATTGGAGAAAATATTACCAACTGTTATTATTATCACGCGAAACACTGCATATTGAAGCAACATCCATAGGGGCCTGTTACATGGTTATTATTATCACGTGATATACACATATCACGATCCGTATCACCTGCAATGAATATTGAAGAAAAATCCATACGATTTTGAAAACCACGATAATATTGACACACCAGTATTGTGATAATATTAAACGTTTAACAGACCCCATACAATTTTAAAAATCGCGATAATATTGACACATAATATTGAGTGTAAAGGGCCCCACTTAATAGAATTTGGCGGAGAATAGAGAGCTGCTACCGCGAAACGAACGAACATCGTGTATTTCCCTCTGTGTCGCTCGATTTTGCAAGTTCGACAGAGAGGGAGATACACGAACTTCATTTGTTTTCGTTCGCCTTAGCAGCTCTAACTTCGCACCAAAAATACTGACTGGCACATCAATATTAACAATTGCACATCGGAACTGAATTTTAATGAACAATTAGTATTTTAGCTATACAAATCAGTACTGATTACGGTGTCAAATTTTTTATGTGCCTTTAAATACTACCCTTATAAAAATGCTTAGGATTAACTTGCAAAGATACTAGCCTTTGCCCGTGACGTCGTCAGCGTAATCTTTTAGTCCCTATTCCATATGTTAATCCAGACTACATTTCTATACGAAGTTTCATCATAATCCGTTGTTGTAATGTTTTTATTTTATACATTTTTGTACACAATTTCTTTTGTCGTTTGCATAACTGTCACGAATAAATGTTTACTTTATTTATTTCACCCGAGCGAAGCCGGGCTTTTATCTAGTCTATATTAATAATTTCGTGCAGGGGTACGGTAGACCCGAACGAAACCTGTCTCAAATTGAAGAACGTATAAAAATAACGATTTCGAGTTGAACATATGTATCCGCAAAATTCGGATTGTCGCGTATTTTGCATTAAAAAGTGTTAATTTTATGACGAAAGGTCGGCCATATTAAATTCGTTGGTTGACAGCGTCGGGTTGGGTACGTTCGGAAATTGTAAACTATGTTTGCGTCCGGTCTGTTGGCCAGGGGTGCTACCGCGAACTTCGAAAATCGAACTTCGTATCGCACCGTCCCTTTCCGTCATATAGAGTATAACACGAGAGTGAAAGGGACGGCACGACACGAAGTTCGATTTTCGAAGTTCGCGGTAGCACAGCAGGTTGCTGGGCTGCGTTCTGGGTGAGGGGCCATCATCGCCCATTGTGTGGATTCGGCTAGCCGCGTCTGCAACGTTTTGTTTTTGTAGTTTTCAAGCGTTCTATACACCTATCAGCCTAGCTAGCACGATAACTTATACCGTCACGTTATATGGGCGAAATGTATTAAAACGTCACATAAAACGTAACGGTATAATCTATCGTGCTAGCTAGACTGATTGTCACAACAACTGCCTTCAAAGCGAATGTATGGGGCCTGTTACATGGTTATTATTATCACGTGATACATTCATATCACGACAAGTATCACGTGAATATTAAAGCAGAATCCATACAAATTTGAAAACTGCGATAATATTGACACCCCAGTATTGTGATAATATTAATCGTGTAAAGGACACCACTTGAATGTTTGCTGAGTCTGTCCGCCATCTTAAAGCTGCTTCTCTATTTTTTTGTGACAAACTACTAGGTGGCTTTTAAACGTCTAGCAAAATTCTTTCCCTATCTCGCTCTATCTTATAACTTACCCTGAAATCCTACCTCCTGGGTCTACTCTGAAATTCGAAATCCGAACTTCGTATGGTGCCATCCCTTTCACTCATATAGTCTATGACAGGAGAGTGAAAGGTACGGCACCATACGAAGTTAGGATTTTGAATTTCGGAGTAGACCTCCAGCTCATGCCGTTCGCCGCGCTCGGACGTAAGAGGCGCTACCGCGAACCGAAAACGAAGTATCTGCCTCTCTCTCGCACATGTATATTCGAACGACAGAGAGGAAGATAGTTCGTTATTGGTTCGCGGTGGGCCTACCGTCAGTCGTCAGGCGTCAACTTCAAAACGAATAGGGTATTTTACTATATGATAAAAAAAAAAACAAAATGTAAGAAAAACCGGCCAAGTGCGTCGGACTCGCGCACTGAGGGTTCCGTACAACTAAAAAACAAATGTGATCAATATATTTATATTTTTGGTGAAATATACTTCATAATAAATATTATCACCTAATTTCAAGTTCATAGGTCGATGGGAAGTTAAAAAATTATATGTGTGACAGACTACACACGGAATATTCTTTTACTTTATTCGACCGTCCGCCGCGCTCGGACTAAAGTGCTACCAACCGAAAACTAAATATATATGCCTCTCTGTCGCACTTGCATATTCGAGCGCGGAGAGGGAAATACTTCGTTTTCAGATCGCGGTAGGCCCTCTGGTCTGACGGCTCCTATTCCTGGATGGTGCGCGTATTAAAATGTGAAATACCTTTGGCAAAACGGAACAAGTTGTTAAATAGCTTCCATTAATTGGAGAAAATATTACCAACTGTTATTATTATCACGCGAAACACTGAATATTGAAGCAACATCCATAGGGGCCTGTTACATGGTTATTATTATCAGGCGATATACTCATATCACGATCCGTATCACGTGCAACGAATATTGAAGAAAAATCCATACGATTTTGAAAACCACGATAATATTAAGCATGTAACAGACCCCATACAATTTTGAAAATCGCGATAATATTGAGTGTAAAGGGCCCCACTGAATAGAATTTGGCAGAGAATAGAGAGCTGCTACCGCGAAACGAAAACGAACGAACATCGTGATCTGTGTCGCTCGAATTTGCAAGTGCGACAGAGGGAGATACAGGAACTTCATTTGTTTTCGTTCGCGTTAGCAGCTCTGACTTCTCACCAAAAATACTGACTAGTACATCAATATTTAACAATTGCACATCTGAACTGAATTTTAATGAACGATTAGTATTTTAGCTATACAAATCAGTACTGATTACGGTGTCAATTTTTTTGTGCCTTTAAATACTACCCTTATAAAAATGCTTAGGATTAACATGCAAAGACACTAGCCTTTGCCTGTGAAGTCGTCAGCGTAATCTTTTACTCCCTATTCCATATATTAATTCAGACTACAGACTATATTTCTATACGAAGTTTCATCATAATTCGTTGTTGTAATGTTTTTATTTTATACATTTTTGTACACTATTTCTTTCGTCGTTTGCATAACTGTCACGAATAAATGTTTACTTTATTTCTTTCTTATTTATTTCACCCGAGCGAAGCCGGGCTTTCATCTAGTTTTACTTAAATACTTACATAGAAAGCTTCCAAGACTAAGGAACAAATATTTGTGCTCTCGTACAAATAAATGCCCTAACCAGGATTCGATCCCAGGACCACCGGCTTCGTAGGTAGGGTCACCACCGACTAGGCCAAGAAGTAAGATTACTCTTGAATGTTCAAAGGTGCGCTGTTATTTCTTGGAAAGTAAGTATTACGACTCTCATGTCATGTGTATGCCCAGACCAATTTGCCCGATTTGAACAAAGGAATCGGGATATCTAAAATAATAAGTTTAAATTGTAAACACTAATTTAAGAATAGGGTTTCTATTCTTGTTTGGTCGAATTGACATTAAACAGGTACAGAATTAGTACATTAAGTTTAAAATACGTCTAAACGTCAGGCTGGAGTCAACTGTGTGCCAAAGGGCTCTGGAACTTGTGATTTACATACCGAATGTGGCTTAGGAACACACAAGCCGATTAATAAATAAAATATCCTATCACTATCTATGAAAAACTCTTTACTGAGGAGTTCATGTGACCAGTTCTGATCTTCATCACCTTCAACACGTGGTACTTACTTTTCGAGATCAAATGCACGTGTTCCTTTAAAAATACAAAAATCGTTATAGGTATGGCTATAAAAATTGAGGTGTGCCTTCGGTTTCTCCAGGATTCCGTCAACAGATCTCACTTGATAACAATGGAACCAACTAGAAAGCATACCCTATCAAACAAAAAAATATTTTTCGAAGTGGGTCTAATAGTTTTTTTTAATTGTTATTTAAATAAACAAAATTGACACTAATACAATGCATACAAACAAATTTTCGCCAAACAGCATAACAGTATGTTGGCGTACGGCGAATCTCCGAGTAATCGGGGAACATACATAAAAACCGAAGAATTATTGAGAACCTCCTCCTTTTTTGGAGTCGGTTAAAAAGATTGAACCATTTAGTGCCTTGACGAATATGTTTCTGAGGCAATAGGCAATTTTAGGTACAATCTAGTTGCACTTACTTCCTATTACTCACTAGTATCTTAAATAATTTTATCCCTAATGAATAGAGGCTAACTAACACGGCAGCAAAACTATGCACGCATAAAATATTCGCGGCTACTAATTTACTCAAAAAAGTAACATTTTGTACTTACTAAATTTTAGTCACTGAACGTTCCAAGTATTCTAACCTGTTCCCAGCATGGATACCAAACCTTGGTATTTGCAAAATTGATTCAATATAGGATTTCCTGCAGCAATATTAAATCAAGTATCAGATGATCAGAGGCAGGTAAACGGTAGCAGTTATTTAGCTGGGCAGCGCCGGGAGCGCCGCCCACTGCCGTGATTTATCCGCGCAGCCTGAGCCTCGTGGCGATTTACTGGCCTGGTGAAATATCAGCAGATCCGTGACGAAATATGCCTCCTTCTATCGTGTAAGCTTCAAGTCTCTGATTTGTCAAGAATCAATGACAAGTCGAACTCGTTTGATAAATCACACGTCAAAGCGTAGGCGCGTGCACTAACCAAAATGTAGTGTTTCAGACTATACGTGCAGCTATGTATAGAATGCAACTTGAAATAATCATTTATAAATAAAACAATCTGTGTCTACTTCATAATAATTAAACTAGATTTAACAGTAATTGGCTCAAAATGATAAAGGGATAATATTTACTCCATAGCCTTTCAAGGTTCATATGTAGGTGGGTACGAGTATTATTTATTCTTATGGCATCAGAATACATCAGGTAAGATTTATAAAAATAAGTCTCCATTGCTGTCCTACATATTATTTATCGGTCAAATAGGCCTTAAATCATTGAAAGCGGCAACGATTTTGTCTCGGCCTGATACAAGAGACACTTTTATAGACGGCTTTCAGCGAGCTCGTACCATCTGTCAGATTCAGCTCGAGAATAATATAGAGAGCGGATAGTGTGCTTCCGACATTACCATACCCGTCGGTTTATGAGGGCCTGTACTGTTTAGGCGCCCACTCGAGATCTCCACCGGACTACCATTTGAAATTATCACTGCTGTGGATTATTGCTTATTGCAGTCTGGAACAACAGCCAGTTATCTTAAATATGCAAAGATAACGCCCTTCGTAAATCTACTGCGTCATACAACACCGTCGAATCAATCCGTGCTAACGTCGATTTAATAAAACCAACATGAGTATGTTTTATATGAGTGCTCGGTACTGACGCAAGCAATCTGGGATCTCAAATAAGCTACATAACATCTTAAGCCATTATCTTTCAATAGTGTTGCGCGAGCGCTCGACTTATCTGGCAATTAAATCGACATTCAGAAGCCGATGTGGCTTTAATTCTGTGCACGCCACCGCCAAACACTTTACAATGACTCGGATGCATGACAAATAACGTTTTGATTGGACACCCGGCTAGCAAATGCCGTCGTGTACGCATCTCCATAACACCACTAGCGCGCGGTATTATATCAGCTTTGATACGAATATGATTAGGATGGACATTTCATAACTAGATAGCCAAAATGGTTCCTTTGTAGGGATAATAGACAAAATATTCCAAGGACGTTAGCCTACTTTATTAATTATATTTCTAGATTGGACTTATTGTGAAATGTGGTTTAGTGATAAAACATATCTACTAGCTCATACAATTAACTTAAGAATTTTCATGGGTCAAAAAATAACATCGTGTACAACATCATCAAAATTATATCGTAGAAGGATGGACACGAGCTTGGGAGAATGATAATAGTCATCTGCGTCGTTATTACTTTCTATAATGAACACGGGGTGATGAACTTTAATATTGGATAGGTGGACCATGACATTTTAAGCCACTCCAAGCCCTCATCAATTATAATAACGTTATGATCTGTTTTAATCAATTATCATTACTGAATCATGTTGCATGTAGGCATACTTATACGCGATTCAATTATGTCGTCACGCAGGTATACCGTTGGATATAAAATATGCTTAAGCAATGGTTAAGTCATAAATAATATTTGACCCAAAAGGCTTACTGACAATGGCCATAAATGCTAATTTATACGCAGTCGCGCAGTCTACGAGATTCATCAACGGGCGGTTCTGAATGTCGCGTTTGATTTGAGATTCAGATTCTCCGGGTGTGTTGAGGATGGGTTTCTCGGGAATGGGCAGGACTCGTAAATATTCATAGCCGCAGCTGGCGACAAAACGCTTTTCATCGGCGCTGGAGAGGCCACCCGACGCGCGAGTTATGGCCAACAGTTCCGAAGCTGACGCGCCTCCATATATCCCCCTCTTTAAGCCAGATCTTGCTGCGCCGGAGCCTTTCATTGGTGCACCAACCTTTTAATAGCGGCCCATTATGAAGGCAATTTTTACGGCTTTATTCTGGGACAGCTAATTTTCTTTCAATCTTTCGCGTAATAACTTAAGCGTCGTGCTGCGCGAGTCATGATTATTATGCGACAGCGTCCGCCGCTCCGAAGCCGATATTCATGACTGTCCCCGCCATTAACAGCGAACTTGTAGGGAAACACGGCTCATGGCACTTAAGCCAACAACTCAAATGGTAAATCGCTTTGAGTTGGTCGATTACATAAAAAATATTCCTGTATTTTTTCGATGTTAATGCTACATTTTATAATTTATAAATTTTATAATGTACCTATTGACTTATTTGAGGGCAATTGAACATGCTTACAGTTTGCAGAAATCTAAACCTATATTGCGATACAAAGCGGCAGGGCTCCGCCCTGGGGCTCCAATTTCGCCGTTCCCACAACAAATCGTCGAGTCAAAGTTCACCGGCTAATTGCGCGGCGTTATCGACAGATCGACCGCTTCGGGAGAGAATATATCAATAACATGTAATTAAAATTATTTAGACGAAGCGGGCGCGGCATGTCCCCGAGGCGGATTATTACACATTCGCCGCGAGAGGTCCGGCCCATCATTAGCCGGGACATTTTTATTCCTTTCTCTTTAATTTCCGTTAGTGGACATAAATGATGGCGCTAGTGGCACTGTGACCGCGGGGTTGCCGCGGCGGCGCTGAGATCTCGGGTCAGCTTGTGTGTTTTATTAATAACGTTGTTGTCGTGCTCTCGATTGGCGATCGCCGCTCTTAATATACCCACTGGATATATTAAAATAATTATAATTAGATACGACCTTTACTCCCCATAAACATGAATAATAACACCGTATCAGTGCTTCGATATGGGTATAATTTACACAAAATTACGGGATCTGAACGCTTAACCGTCGTCGCCTCTATCGGTAATATATTATCGACGCGCCGTTTTGCCCCAAACCCGGACAGAATTGATGAAATTATAAAATCATTAATATAGCATCATATTCTGGAACATGAGTCTGCTGTCCTAGAGGCGCTTAAAAGAATTATATTAATATTAGAATGAGTCAATATAGGTAACCAAGCATAAATAAATTATTTCTTCCATACCTCTCTATCGCCCGTCTAGACATGTTCAATAATACGACCACAGAAGACACAGCGGTTGAAACTCTCGGAGAAATGCCCTACTATGGTCTAAGAAGACGGCTCATTTTTTTGTTACAATCGAACTGTCATCATACAATAGGCGTTTTGACAGTTTACTTTAGCCGGCACGCTACCAACGACGCGGGCGCAGTCTCCGAGCGACGGTATCTTCCGCGTCCGTCATAATACCCTAAATCGGCGTGACCAGATAAATGCGCTCAAAAGCCTCATACAATGGCGCCCTGCATTTACAGCCATTGTGTGCTACCACGCTACGAGATAGTAACGAGAGCTATCTGATAAAACGGCACTAAGTGGTCGAGCGCTCACGAACGTCCACTTGATGAATTATACAAACACCAATCAGTTAATTATTTTATTCAAGTCGCTCAACCTCTTATCTGGCTTTGTGTTCGACATAATTGATATGTTAAGTCGTCGGAACAATCGGGCCGTCTCGCCGGAAGATAGGCTTCGGCGGAGCGTCTCCGCGGTCAAAAGACCCGCGCCAAGCGGCCACTATCTGACGACTTATTTTAGCCGACACAATGAAAAATCTTTACATAATACGACTGAGTCCATTCTCTTACATCTATTAAGGTATAGAAATTATAATCTGTCATGTAAGCTGTGGTACATTTTTTGTAAGTCTTAAAAAAAGAAGTTAGCTACATGTATGTGTTAATGTTCATAAAAAGTCAAACTCATATTTGGTTAGCGTGAAAATTGATCCGAGTGCACCCACGTGGTATCAATCTGTATGCGTGTATAGCTTCAGGTTTACAATATCAAGGCATCATCGTTAAAGTCTCAACTCAGTTATCCTTATTCTACACTGTTGTGTCTATTCGTTCCACTTTCATGGCTAGCAGATATCCATGATATGTAGTTGGTATAAAGCGGTGTATAACGGATGATTAAAGACACAACGAGAAAATTCTGCAGGCATGCAAAATACTTCGATCGAATACTAACGTGTGAAAATATCATCTACTATATATATACTATAACAAACCATAAAATACAAGGAAGCCACGTGCCAATGCCAGTGCATTCTCATGTATATGTGTATCCCTGTATCAATAATCAAGGCGCAATAATTAAGTCATTCGGTTTTAAAATACCGACCGACTTACCTTATCTAAAACGCATAGGATTGAATTATTAAGACATCTCTTAAATTTATGTTATCAATATTTTTAATACGGTAGCCGGTTATATTAAAATTTTATGTACGCATGACTGTGCACGTTAGAATATAAACTGGACAGCGAGTGGCTCCTATCGGTCAACTAGCTAAAATTCAGATAAGTCATTCTGATGTGACCTCAGCTCTTAGTTCTGTATTCAAATCATACCAATTTATCGCTGTAACCTAGAGAATCAGTAGGTATACTTGTTCGTTTTTTATCGTGTCCAATCCATTGTCCAATTATGCGGTTTTTCTACCCCATTGTAGTCCGAAGACTCCAGCACGGACATTTTACCAGATTATCAACTCTAGGGCCTTTGCCAAAAGTTTAAATTGCCATAATAGACATGTGACGTTAGTCGCTTCTACATTTTATTTTTGGACCGCCATTTTTCTATTAGTACAGTCAGCTGCAGAGACACGTGACCCCCCCTGCATAGAAGTTTGTATGCAAGGGGGGTCAAATTTCTCTGCAGCTGACTGTACATTCATGATCGGGATAGAGTCGAAAATCAATTGAACTTTCTAGGTGGCGGTAACGACTTTTTACAATCTATGATCATTTTGTTGTTTTGCAGTTTTAGTACATAAAGCCTTTGTTCATTTAAGTGCATTGAACAAAACTAAAATCTTTACTTAGTAGCAAACCCATCACCATAAGCCTGTCAAGCCACACAGGACTCGCCTTCAGCCACAAAAATACTTGGTCAATTTAGACTGCCACATCGAGAGTTTCAAAGGTATGTAAACTCTTATGTACATATTAACCTTACTTACCAGAACACCTGAAGATGCTCCTAAGGATATGTTCTGCCATTGTGTTATCGCCTATCATATACACAAACAATCTTGCAAAAAAAGAGTAGAAAATAATAAGGGTACCACTATCGCTGATATGGCAACACGAATGACAGGCATCCTGTACGGAGCTAACCTTTGTGCTCTAGCTAAAAAAGACGGCGGCATTCGCCCTATATATATAAGTATAGCTATCCATGCCGTTATCGGCAACGGAGCTAGCTACGAGCGTGAGCACGAATGTGGCTTGCAAAGCCGAACTTGCTTTTTAAAAATTCTATCGCAGGTGGGGCAGTAAAGCTGACCAGACATATTATAGGTGTAATTATAGGAGGGTTTCGGCCGGGATTTACGTATCTGACGTTTCGCATCAAGATCAGTGAGACGAGCGTCTTCAAAGTTCTTTACGCTCGTTTTGACACGAGAACGCCATTCTGGCCGAAAACCGGCATACTCCTCCCATTTTTCAGGTGGTATACCGCAGGCAGTCAGGTGGCGCTTAAGGACGTCCTTGTAACGTAGGTGCTGCCCACCTTGGTTCCGTTTACCAGCTGATAACTGGGAATAGAAGACGGCTTTCGGTAGTCTGCAATCACTCATACGCCAGACATGCCCACACCACCTTAGCTGACCCTTCATCAAGAGTGACTCCATGTCAGGCATCTTACAACGACGAAGTACTTCAGTGTTGGGGACGCGATCTTGCCATGTTATACGCCGAATGGAACGTAGACAGCGTAAGTGGAACGTGTCTAGCAAGCGAATGTCGCCTTTGTACAAACACCATGTTTCCGAAGCATATAAAAGAATCGGAAGAACCATGGCTCTGTACACCGACAACTTCGTCTGTAGCTTTAGATCATGCGATCCCCAGACACGATGCGTCAGCCGACCGAAAGTGGACGCAGCCTTAGCAATCCCAGATGGGATCTCGGAGGCTAGCCTGTTATCCTTTCTGATCTGGCTACCAAGATCCTTGAAAGAGGACACTTCAGTTAGGGGTTTCCCTTCTATAGTTAGATTGGACGTGTCCGCTTCGCAATTACGGGCTGGTTGTTTTAGCACTTGAGTCTTGGATATGCTTATTATTAAGCCAAATCTAAGGCACGACCTTTGCAGAGCATCCATGTAGGATTGAAGTGCCTCCATGCTATCGGCCATCAAGCAAACGTCATCGGCATAGAGAATCTCGAGAACGGAGAGCTTCTAGACTTTCGTTTTAGACTTGAAACGAGTTAGGTCGAATACACTTTTGTCAGAACGAAATGCCGTGTGGTGCCGGCGTAGAATGTCACCACCCCATATCCTTCAGTGGGTGTCGTAAGAGTCGACTAATGGATCTTACGTGATATGCCATAAGACACACACCCATTTGAGCGTTGGCAAGTCACTGCATTCCCTGCCTCTGCCAGTCGTATCGGTTACACGGTCCACTGGCACCAGGAGGCTGGGAACGAGAGAGTGGGCTTGTAGGAGCGCAACTATTTGGCCACTATAATCTAGTCACGCGCAGATGACCCAGGCAAAGTACTCAAAGGACATTGAGACCAAAGTCCTCCGGCGATGGAGTGTCAGCGGTGGGGTTCCGGACTCCGATGTATCCGGGCCTTAGTTGGCATTCCGTACGTAGGCGGTCAGACGAGAGTGGTCGCTCCTTGGACTCGACAGAGGCGGGAGGACAGGTTCGGCAGCACGTCTGGCGGCAAAGCAGCCCTATTTAGGATCGCTCTGCTTTCCCCAATCAGGGGAAGGGCCTGGAAAAGGTGGCCTAAACATAGTCCGTCTCACTCTCCACCCAGGTGCCAAACCGCGGGCATCTGGACATCGAACTTACGCGGTCGAAAAAGGAAACATATATATAATTGTAAAGACCTCTGCATCGGGGCATGGAACGTTCGAACGCTCCTAGACTCTGATACCAACTTGTGCCCTGAGCGAAAAACCGCACTCATCGCCAGAAAATTGGGCCGGTATAGTATTGACATTGCAGCGCTTAGCGAGACCCAGTGGAGAGCTTTGTGAGCAACTAGGTGGTTACACTTACTACTGGAACGGTAGACCTGTCTCCGAAAGGGCAGCGAGTGGAGTAGGCTTTGCCATACGCAACCATATAGCGAGATCATTACAGGAACTGCCAGTGGGCATTAGTGATCGCTTGATGACACTTAGGCTTCAATTACCATCGATGAAGCACCTCCATCTTATCAGCGTGTATGCTCCTACGTTGCCGTCTTCGGACGAAAATAAGAGTAGGTTTTATCAGGATCTCCGTCATGCCCTCACTAAAATACCGTTAAGTGACAAGATAGTATTTTTAGGAGATTTTAATGCACGGGTCGGTGCAGAGTATGAGGTTTGGAAAGGTATCCTCGGTCATCACGGTGTCGAAAGATGTAATGCCAATGGCTTGGACCTTTTGACGCTGTGTGCAGAGTTCGACCTGTGTATTACGAACACTTACTTTAGGCTGCCCGAAAAGTACAAGACCTCGTGGATGCATCCAAGATCGAAGCACTGGCATCTCTTGGACTATGTCATAGTGCGCAAAAGGTACATCAAAGATGTTCTTATTACGAGAGCTATGAGAGGCGCCCAGGGCTGGACCGACCACCGCCTGATTCGGTCAAAACTAAAAATTATTATAAAAGCACCACGTAGATCATGCCTCAAGACTCCTACTAGACTCGACACCAACAAACTTGTTCATGACAGGCAACTGGGAAAATACATTGATGCAGCCTTTGGCAGTCAGCCCTCGTCATCTGACCCCGAGTCTGTAGACGTACAGTGGCGTGCTTTTGCCACAATGCTGTACGGAATCTCCTTCAAGACCATTGGTAAACCGTCCAAAAATTATAAAGACTGGTTCGACAACTCTGACCCCGAAATCATGCGTCTTGTGGAAGAGTATAGACTTGCGCTCAAAACTACATCAAATACAGCAAACAATACACAGGCTGTAAGGGCTGCTCAACGACTTTTAAAGGCGAAAGTGCGCCAACAAAAAGATAGATGGTGGAATGAGCCAGCTACTGAATTGCAACACCTTGCTGATACAAACCAAATGTGCAGGTTCTTTCAGGGTATTCAAGCAGTTTTCGGCCCGAAATGTAGGAAAATAGCACCTATTTACTCGCGTGACAAGGAAAGACGTCTCACAGACAAGCATGAGGTGCTAGCTCGTTGGGCAGAATACTTTAAAGAAGTCTTTAATTCGCCCTATAGCTGTTGGCACCACACTTCGCCGTTTGACTGCCAAAATTGCTTGTCGCTCCATCCTTAGTAAACTCAGCTCAGAACTACAGCCATTGCAGCTGGGATTTGGTTCTAAGACCGGTTGCGAAGCCGCTGTGCATGCCGTGCGTACGTACATTGAGCACCAGGCGGGAGAGGTTCTGCTGAAGGTGGATGTAGCTAATGCTTTTAACTCCGTGGATCGAGGTGCCTTCTTAACTCAAATTAAAGATAAAATTCCCGATACTTTTAAATTTCTTTGGCAGTGTTACAGTTCTCCATCTAAATTATTGTAAAAATCAAACGTTTTGGCTTCCTCCGTAGGTTGTCATCAAGGCGACCCTCTTGGTCCAGCAATTTTCAGCCTCGCCATACATCCATTAATTAAGCAACTAAATTCAAAGTTAAATATATGGTACCTAGATGACGGAACATCCGCAGCAGAACCAAAGTGACCGATATAGCCCTCCGAATCGCTAAATTTAAGTGGCAGTGGGCGGGGCACATAGCACGTAGAACCGATGGCCGTTGGGGCGGAAAGGTTCTCGAGTGGCGACCACGTACCGGAAGGCATAGCGTGGGCAGGCCCCCCACACGGTGGACTGATGACCTGGTGAAGATCGCGGGTGTCCGCTGGATGCGGGTGGCGCAGGACCGGTCATTGTGGAAGTCTTTGGGGGAGGCCTATGTCCAGCAGTGGACGTCTTTCGGCTGACATGATGATGATGATGATGATGATGAGATGACGGAACCCTCGGGGGAGAAGCGATTTCAGTTCTCAGTGATTTGGAGAAATTAACAACAGAACTTAAAACAGTTGGTCTCTCTCTTAACTTTTCCAAATGTGAACTGTTTGTTACAGAGTCGTGCTCAAACGTAGAACTCACAATAAAACAGTTTAAACAGTTAGCTCCGGGTATACAAATTATTAAAAAAGAATCGCTTTACCTCCTTGGTTGCCCCATCTTGGACCAATTTTTCGAAAATTTAATTAATACAAAAAATCAAATTTTTAAGGCATCTTCACATCGTTTGATTAACATACGAGTACATTCAGCATATTGTATCATTAAACATTGTTTATTTGTGCCTAAATTTACGTACATTCTTCGCGTATCACATTTTTGGAAACACCCCACTTTTGATTTCAAATTTTGACAATTTAGTTTTAGAAACCCTCTCCTCCATTTTCAACATATCACTTGGCGAAAGAACATGGACCCAGGCTAGCTTACCCATTAGGTTTGGCGGCCTGGGCATCCGAAAAATTTCTAGCGTGGTGCTACCTGCTTTCTTAGCTTCGGTTTACGGTGCTCAGAGTCTTATCGGGAAAATTTTAGCCCCTTCCATTGGGGTCCTGGACGCTGCGCACTGTGCCGAAGCCAAGAACGTATGGTCTTTAACTTGCCAACTGATTCCCGCTTCACATACCGCAACATGAAACCCCCATGAAACCCCCCATGAAATTGGGGGAGGCCTATGTCCAGCAGTGGACGTTCTAGGGCTGATATGGTAGTGGTGGTGGTGGATACCGCAACATATCACGAGTGGAACTGCATATTACACTCGTAGCATCGTCTTAATTATCTGCAGATTTAATAAATTTGAATTGAGATTTTTGACAATCCGTTTAGTTGTACATGATAAATAAAACAAAGTTGCCAGGTTCGATAAAATTTGGTTCCGTTTCTACTCTTTTTTGCCAGATTTATACTATGTTTTTGCTCTGTAATTTCTACGCCATGGTTGGGGCATTGCACAACACATTGTGGTTTGTATGTATGACCAACGTTGTTTATTTCCACAATATGTATATTCTTAAAAACAGGACCATGATGTATCTATTCTGTTTTCTCAATTCCATGACAACTTCGAAGACCACGAACGTCCGAACATTTAAATAAACCGTTTTACCTTTAAATATCGTCGTACTTGTATGTGCCATACTGTACAGGTAAGCGACAGAAAAAGTTGTTTCATAAATTAATATCTCAGGGTGAGATTTTTAGAAAGATCCAAAGACTACAATGTTATACTAAAGGCTCCGGCAGGCTCATCCTATACCCGGACATGCAGTATACTCATCGGTGCCGGACAGCAGCTTGTCGGTGTCACCGGAAAATATAATTCCAGCCTCTAATAAGTAGAACCCTTGTTTTCTCAGATAGGATAGGGCGAGGATTGGGCAAAATTCTATGTAATAATATTCTCAACAGCTGTGTTATAAATCATTGTATGTCCGATGCCTCATTTCTAAAAATTATAGATAACATCAAACATACCCTTATAAATTAACAAACAACAATTGTATTAATGTTGGGTGATGGTTCAAATATTAGGTACTCTGAGATGAAGGCTGAGTTTGACTGCCTGTCTAAGCTAGGTGCTAAAAATGTTATTATAGGCGCATTACCCTATTCTGCTTCTCCATGCAGTGCTAATAGTCATGCGTGTAATCTTAATAAGCTTATATATAAGCTGACGTGCCGTCATAGTGACGTTATATTTATTGACACTAATAATGCTATTAATGATTACCGTATTACAACTGACAGACTTGCTAAATCTTTAGCATCTTTTATTGATTCCGTTCTCGGAAATCAAAGTTCCCCCTCCACCTTGGATAGGACGACATCTCCAACTGCGGATTTGTCTTTAAACTGACTGTTAGGACAACAGAGAAGCACAATAGTGTAACTTTATTACACCAAAATATTAATCGCTTCACTGGCAAAATACTAGATTTAGAATTATTTACGGAAGAGTTTAATGCAGATGTAGTTTGCATAACAGAAACTTGGTTAAAGAATCACATGATGAAATTCAATGTAAATAATTACGTATTGGCCAGCGCTTTCAACAGAACTACAGCAGAGGATGGTGGATCTCTTATTTTAGTGAAAAATGGTTTGACTTTTAAGGAACGTAGAAACGTCTCAGGCTGTTCTGTTGATCGTGTTTGCGAGATTGCTTGTGCAGAGATGGATCAGTATCTGATAAATTGCATTTATAAACCAGGTGATTTAACATCTTTTATAGAAATTATGGAGGATGTACTCAGTAAAGTAACAAGTGGTAAAAAGTCAGTAGTGGTCTGCGGCGACTTTAATATCGATATTTTATCACATTCAGTTGAAAAAGATAAGTACATCACTCTTTTGAAATCTTTCAATTTTGACTACTTGTTTGAAGTACCTACCAGAGTTACTCCGACCTCGGCCACTTGTATAGATAATATTTGGTTAAACAGTTCTCATATAGACAGTGGCATAGTGAATGGAGTTCGTTCGGATCATAAAGCTCTGATGGTCAGGCTACCTTGCGAAGTAAAACATCCAGATCGCGTTATAGAAATAAGACCGCTGAGTAGAAGTAGACTAGAATTACTAAAGTCTAATCTACTAGTCGCCATGCCGAACACCCAGGTACAATCAAATGATCCGAATGATCAATTCAAAATGCTTCTGAATACAGTGTGTAACGAATTTAATAAGACTTGTAGTAAAAAGCGTATTAAGATAAACAATAAAATGAGATTTAATGAGTGGGCAACTACCGGAATTCGGAAAAGTAGAGATAACTTATACCAACTTTATGAAAGGAGATCTTGCACCACTGACGAATGTTTCCATCAGTATGTTAGGGATTATTCCAAATTGTTCAAAACAGTGTGCACAAAAGCAAAAGCAATGCACTTGAATAATAAAATTAAGTCCTCAGATAATAAAGCCAAGACAGTCTGGAAAATAATTAACACAGAGACTGGGAAGACAAATAATAAAGAGTCCACAATTTCTTTGAAAGTAAAGGATAATTTAATAACTGATGCAGTAAAAGTAGCTGATGATTTAATAATTTCTTTTCTAAAATTCCTATAGTCACTACTCAAAGTTTAGCATCGTCTACCACAAAAGCTGAATCCCTTCTGAATGACAACGTAAAATTAAAATCAGTAACTAATTTCAAATTTCATCATGTTTCTCCTCTATATGTACTGAAGTCCTTTGAAATGTTAAAAATAAAGAGCACTGAGGACTTATGGGGCGTGTCAGTCAAGGTACTGGAATCTATTCTGGAGGTCGTACACCAACTCTAGCTCTCATTTTTAATAACTGTATAGACTATGACATTTTTCCAGACTTAAGAGGGCGCAGTACGTGGCAGTACGCTCGGTTCTCCATACAAACGTATTTATGCTCTCATTTTAAAACGCCATGCTAGAATAACATGAAACTTTGAATACACAATGAGATCCGGCATATCTAGGTCGGAAATTAGTTTCTGTTGTCAAAGTTTCATGTTATTCTAGCACGGCGTTTTGAAATGAGAGCGTAAATACGTTTGTATGAAGAACCGAACGTACTGCGCACTATTAATGAAATGTAAATGTAAAGTAGTTCCAATTTTCAAATCAGGTCAAAGAGATAATCCTTCTGATTATCGTCCAGTTTCTATCCTACCCACGTTTAGCAAAATATTCGAAAAAATAATGCTTACGCAATTGGTTTCTCACTTTAATTCTCACAATATTTTGCACGCACAGCAGTTCGGCTTCAAGAAGGGTAGGTCAATTACTGATGCAGGTGCAAGTTTATTAAAATTTATTTTGCAGTCTTGGGAAGAGTTGCACGACGCCATCGGAGTGTTCTGTGACCTTTCCAAGGCTTTTGATTGTGCAGATCATGGTACTTTAATTTGTAAACTTAAGTTTTATGGCATCAGAGGGCATGTGTTAGATCTGATGAAGTCATATTTAACACAGAGAAATCAAAAGGTAGCGATAAATAAAGCCATTTCGTCAGAGACAGTGGTAGAGATGGGAGTACCTCAGGGGTCTATTCTAGGTCCGTTCCTGTTCCTTGTTTATGTAAATGATCTGCCATATATGGTAAGCCGAAGATCAGGCATTGTAATGTTCGCAGACGACACCTCATTACTGTTCAAGGTAAATAGGAGAGATACTGAACTCATTGAACCAAATAATACGCTCTCCATGATATCTGACTGGTTTACTGCCAAAAACTTAGTATTGAACCCGAAAAAAACGAAATGTATGAAATTCTCTCTAGCGAACTCATCAAACAGAAACTTAGATACAAATATTAAACTTAATGGTCAAACATTAGAATTTGTTACTTCTGCTGTATTCTTAGGTATTACATTGGACTCAAAATTGCAGTGGGGTTCCCATATAACAGCGATAGGAAGTAGGTTGAGCTCTGCTGCATTTGCAGTCAGGAGAATAAGGCAGCTTACCAATGTGGCAACGGCACGGTTAGTTTACTTTGCTTATTTTAATACCTCTAGTATAATTACTTATGGTCTTATCTTGTAGGGATCAGCTGCAGATATTGAAACTGTTTTTAATTTGCAAAAAAGGGCTATCCCAGCAATTTATAACTTGGGGTCGCGTGACTCATTAAGATAATTTTTCAAAGAAATAGATATTCTAACCCTGCCGTCCCTATACATATTTGAAATAATAATGTATGTTAGGAAGAATTTGGGCAATTTTCCAACGAACGCTGATAAACCAATAGCCACGAGAAATATTGGGAAACTCAAAATAACCTTCTATAGACTAGTAAAGGGGAAAACGTCGTTCTTGGGAAATTGTATCAAATTCCACAATAAAATTCCTAAACACATTACTGAACTTAGCAATTCTAAATTCAAATCTGTAGTAAAACAAACACTTATTTCAAGAGCATATTATAAGATAAACGATTACATCATGGATAGGGATGTTTAGCAGTGATAGCGTCCTGCACGGGTAATCTATTGCGAAAATATGTTTTCTACTGTAGCATTGTTATTTAAGTTATTTTGTAGTAGCTGACACTGTAATTTTATATTTAACTATACAATGTATATTGTTTTGAAAGAATGACACCTCGCAGAGTTTCTTACGCCGGTTCTTCTCGTGGCAGAGGTATATTTTTCCGAACCGGTGGTAGTTTATTGACGTTCGACATTAGGTGCATGTAATATGCCTAATTTGAAAAATAAACTACTTTTACTTTTTACTTTTTTTTTTACTAAAGGAAAGAACTGACTTTAGTATAACATTAATCGTATCTTTAAATCTTAGTAGATTCTTGATATGCAGTTCCTAGTTTTCTGATTCGTATCTAAATCTTTTAGAATGAAATTACTATAGTCTGACAATAAAGAGTAGAAATAAATTGAGGGCGCCACTGTGATTTAACGGGCAACATTTATGCTAGGACTTGAACGGTATTGATACTTGCTTATGATAATATTGATAATAATTAAATACAAAATAATATAGCACAATATATTCAATATTTTGTAGTAATATAATACATGTAAGTTATAAAAATCGATACGAAAATGAAAATAAATAATATTTTATTGCTTGCGTCCAATTTATTCATTAAAAAAGTCATATATATTAATCTTATTGTTTTTGAGGGCACCCTTTTCTGTGCTTTGTGGATGTTCCATATTTGCCGTTATTCTTACGTACTTCTTTCATTCACTATTTTCTTTACAGTAACTATCTGACTTCCCTGAAACAATGCCAATTTTAAAGTTTTATACATATTAATGATCATATCCCGGACCCAGACCCGGGTATGTCTTAAAACTACCACCAAGACCATCGGGGGATGGGCAGCAGCATCCCTGGTATGCGGTGGAGATACTGCGATCGCCAACCCGCATGCCGAGCGTGGCGATTATGGCATCTACCTCCCATGAAATTGGGGGAGGCCTATGTCCAGCAGTGGAAGTCCTTCGGCTGATATGGTGGTGGTGGTGGATGATCAAATCAATAAGTAGTATTCAAAGTTATTTGGGTATCAGAAGCAGGTGTATTACTACAAGTGTAATTATTTAGTATTTTAGGTCCCACTACATTTTTTTAGTACAATTTAATCTTAACAGGCTAGATGTACTAAATCGTTTCACACTGACAAAAATGGAACGTAAACAAATAATGTAAAGATTATTTTCCTCGTCTCATTTGCTTCCTTTATTTAATCGATTAGTAAAATATCAAGAAGTAGCATTTGCGCTATATGACTTGTCAATATCGAACATTATTTACCTAATCTCAAAATATTTACAATAGCGAAATTACATCCAAGTAATGATTATTAATTCAATAGCTGTAAATCTTTGCCTCGGTTCATAAAAATTAAATAAAGTTTTTAGTAGTACATATCCGTCATATTAGCAGTTCGTTTGTAAACTTCTTCTAAATCGAACAATAACTTTCCAGCTTGAAATTCGTAAAATCACGTTAAATATCCCTGATACTTTACTTCCCGTGCTTCACTTCGAATTGTTTTATTCATTCTAGATATTTTCGTCGAACAAAAACTGAGTAAACAACGGTAATACATACTAGCAGAAATTCAATGTTTATTTACGGACCAATATTTGACAACTATGGCATAACACCTGGTGCTGCCATGTAACATTCTATGTTGTTCCATTTTGTTTCATTTCTACTCTTTATTGTCAGACTATAGTTTTATTTATTCGTATCTGAATCTTGGGGAATTCTAGGAATAAAGTTTCCAGTTTTTTAAATCGTAGGTATCTGTTAGGAGATTTTTGTATCGAAATTCCTTAATTTGTCTGCACTTAGTTCTATTGATTGGTAATTTCCCAATACGTCGCCAATTTATCGCTTTAAGTAGTTTCAGTTACATAGATAATTACCATTACATTATAAATGGTGTTTAAGTTTATAGTACCGGAGTGTTGCAATAGAGTCCGGTCGGGATCAAATGTTAGAGCAAATGAACCGCAGTGGAGCCGCGGCGGAGGCACTCTATTTTCTAATCTTCATAAAGCCCTCAACCTGCGTGACAGCCCCGATATCATTATAATACGGTCGCTGCGATCGGCCCTATCAAATAGGAATGCGTCCGTAGGGCAAACGGGATAAGTGTTGGATTAATAATTTGTAAATATTAAATATTCATGAGCTGAGAGCACGGGTCAAACATTCGTTTTTATAAAACTCAACCCGCACTCGTATTTATTAAGGAGATGCACGTAATTATCATAACTGACTTAACGGGACAACTTTCGGCCTGTATATCGTGGTGCACAAGAGTGACCGTGGAGATACCCTTGAGAAAGTACATCTACCTACAATATCTTATTTTTTGCCTGTAGGCAGCTTACTCGCGTGGGTAACATACATACCTATAAATATTACAGTTTTTGAATTTGTCTTCGTAGACTTCATAGACTCCGTTCTGTAGGTAAATAAAACAAAAAATACGTCCAAATCAGGGAATGCGAGAATTGTTAGTGTTGTTCGGTGGAGAGTAGGTGTCTAGTGTCTTATGCTTCTTAGACATAGGTAGACCTATCTCAAAAATTTACAATGTCGTGACACAAGCTTTATGAACATAAAATGTTTTTTTTTAGTTCAAATGGATCTGCGAGATATTTATGCAGTGATATTTTTTGCTTGGCCAAGCAAATAATTAGTATAGTGCCATACCTACTAAAATATTTCGCCATTGTGATCAATTTAGGTTATAAAAGCTCTGACGCAACATCCAACTGGGCAATATTTTTAGCCGTGGCAAACATTAGACTATAATGTATCTGTCACCACCATTTTCAAAATCATAAAACCACTGACAATAATTTCTTGTTCGTCTATAAAACACGATTAGATCTCAGAAATACTTAAAAACGAAAAACTGCAGAACAAAGAGCTACTCCGCTTCATTGTTTTTATTTGCTTGTATTGAGTTGCTGATTGTCGATTTGTAATAATTTAAGTAATAAATGTAATTACATTTTGGTCGCAAATTAACCTGCCAGCAGTTCAAATAAAATAAATTAAAATCGTCGGCACAGAGTTCATAATTTTAAATAAACCGGGAGGGTCTTGAGGTGAGGCAATTCATTTTAAAATTAAGTATCGGAGTATTTAAATTCACAAAATTTCATCAGGTCGTAAGTTTAACATTACATGCCCTATATGTTTGAATACATTACAATTTTATTGAGATCATTAAAACCCAATGAAATCCGAAACGAAGTTATAGTTAATGGTGTTACAAATAAAAATGCCATTATGATAGTTAAGATAGTAAACGGAATGAAATGTGATATTTTACAAAAATACGAGTTTCTTGGAACTGCACGCATGGTCACAATCCGTGTAATTACGTAGACACTTTTTTTTAGGATTTAAATTTTAGCGACATCATTTTGACGTTAAACCTTAGATTAAATTTCTCCCATGCCACTCTTTAGGTCTAGTTTCCCCCTTGGGTTGGAAGGTCAGATAGCAGTCGCTCCCGTAAAAACTAGTGCCTACGCCAGTTCTTGGGATTAGGTAGCGGACACCGGGCATCCTTCAGAATGAAACTATACTGGAATGATGATGATGCCACTTTTTAGGGTCCCATAGTAAACAAGGAAGGGTATATAGTTTCGCCATTTCCATCGGTCCGTTCGCGGCTTCGCTCAGTAATCAGGAGGGATTAGGAGCTACTATAATGTGGGTTTTCTTTAACCATTTTTAGATTCAGGAATCCGTTTACGTAACATTTAACTTTAAAGTGAAATACGTATGTAAAAAATCATGGTAATACATAGTATATATATAGGCTTCACCATCTTTATTTAAATTCCTGAAGTTATTATTCAAGTAGATTGAGCATAATTTCGAATGAAATCAGCGATAGGAAGTGATTTTTCTCATCTATGACACCGGTAGCAGCGAGGCGGCGTTACAAATGGGCGGCGTGGGCCGCGCCGGCGCGTGCGCCTCGCGTGCTAGCTGACCTTTGATGTAAAGGGAAAATAATAGCCACAGATTTTATGTCGATCACACCGTTTTGGTCAGCTAAAAATTACTTCAAGCAAGAAAAACGGTTGAAAGTCACTATTTGCGACATGTTTCGGGCTACACTTGCATCAGGTTGATTGTCGTCACGGTTGCCGACCACGCATCACTCTAAAAATTAGGCCCCTATAATGTATACCGATATATTATAACATTTATATCGCTAACTCAAAATCCTCGGTCACGTCTATCGGTTTTTTCGCAACAAACTTGACCACAGATACCGAAAAATCAACTACACCGATTTTGACGCTAATGCTTTGCTTTAGACGCTTTAGAGCGCGCGCAGACAGAGATCGGTCACCGGATATCTAGTCCAATGGAACGCGAACGCAGAAGTCCTATGTTACTTTGTTGTTGGTGATTTTTTGGATCCTCTTGCAGGCATTTTCCTGGTAACAACACATTCATGATTTGCAGATTTTTATTCATGTGAATGCATGGAGCGGAGTGCCAGTTACAAAACAAGATAAAATGCTTCAATAAGTTAATGAAACATGTTTAAAAGCTATGCTTAAGTTAAACAAACAAAGCAAGGACGAATTCCTCTCACAATGGAAAATTAATAGCCACAATCAAAAATAGAAATACTTTTACAGTACCGACAGTTAAATTATGTGTAGACAGGTAGAATTGTAAAATGCTATGTGATAGCGCCATAAAAATATGAAGTCTCACTGCGCGGACATGTCGCTAGACAAAGTCGGATGGCTATAAACGATGTGTTACATGACTAGGGTTGGCCTTGCTCACAGTATTTCTTAATTGTACACATTCCAAATTTTAAATACACAAGACAAGAACTCCGGGTCGTTAATTAGACTGGATTAAACTATCACGCTTACATAAACAATGAATAACCCTCCAATAAATGTGTTGTAATTATTGCCCTGGAAAAGATCCCTTATAGGAATAAGTTTACCTTTATATCTAACAACCTATTTGGTCCGTATTTTTATAGTACAACAGCGGCAGTCCAGTATGCTCACTGCCTAATGGTAATCGTTGCCGAATCCTTCATTGATTCGAGACTCCGATTTGTTGACAGCTAGAATAACAATAATAATCTTATGGCATTTATTTTCAAACCGTGAGATCTTCGAGAAGACAAGAACGGTTGCCAGTTTGTTGCACTTTTAGCACCACCCAGGGGTCACGTGTAGGGTAACTGTGGGTACTCCCTACGGACGTGGTGCAACTTCGACCCCCTTGTCAAGTGAGTGGGCAACTTGACTGTTAGAAGTGTCAAGCCGCCCGAATGAATGAATGAATGAATGAATGATTTATTTGCTTAAACATGGTAGCTTTGAAGGTGACATAGGTATTATTAAGTTTCACATGTTTAGCCAACAGCAGGCATGCAAATATTGTGCTTAAAATAAACAATAGTAGTTATTCAGGTATAAACATTATATACATTGACACCAAATTTTTTTTTTACCGATACATTAGATTTCCATTATCAATAGAAAGAAAAATTACATTACATTTTATTTTACATTTTTTTTTTCCAAATTAAATGATACAGTTATAATATGATACATTTTATCCGTTCAAAAATTCTCTAAGTGTATAAAAACATTTATTTGTCAGCCATTTTCTTAATTTTATTACAAATAATCTGTCTTGTTGCTTACGCAGCTCTTCTGGTATCTTATTATATACGGTTATACTCATGCCATAACAATTATTTTTAAATAAAGCGGTTGAGCATGGGGGCATTAGTAATTTACTCTCGTCTCTTTGCCTAAGTCGTTGGTTGAACTTTGGTGTGTTGTACGATGAGAGCTCTTTTCGTACATAACACGCCAACTCGAGAATGTATAAGCCAGTCAGTGTAAGCAGACCCAGCCTTTGGAACAAAGGTTTACAGGAATCCCTAGGTCTATTCCCACAAACCGCTCTTATACATTTTTTTTGAATAACAAAGGCTTTGGTAGCATCTGTTGAATTGCCCCATATTAGGATGCCATATTTTAAGACTGAGGTTACGTAGCCATGATAGGCGAGCAATGCGGTCCTTTCTCCTGCAACTAATCTCAATTGTTTTAGAGCGTATACGAATTTTTCAAGTTTATTGCATATTACTTTTATGTGCGCTTTCCAAGAACAGTGTTGGTCTAATGTAATACCTAGAAATTTCGTTTCATTTACGCGGTGTATGTCTTGGCCTTTACATAGTATCTTAAGGTCTACCTTACGCGCTTTGTAGTTAAGAAATTGAACATAACAGGTCTTTAAAATGTTGGTCTTTAAATTATTTCTATTTAGCCATGAATCTATTGATTCTATGGTGTCATTTATTTTACCCTCATATGAGCTTGTTTTGTCATCGTCCGGTATTATGACAGCTATGTCGTCAGCAAACAACGACATGGGATATGGTGTCTCTTTAGGAAGGTCGTTAATATAGATCAGGAATAAGAGAGGTCCCAGCACGCTCCCTTGTGGGACTCCACTTTGGTTTTGTCTACATTTTGACTGATAGACTACGATTTCGTTGTTTTCGTTGATTTTTTCTAGTTCAACGCAGGCAGGAAGGCCTCTAACTTAGCTCAACGGCTTACCGTGTCTTTCAAAGCACGGTGGCGCTGAGTTAGTAACCACTCAAAGCGGTCACCCATCCGAGAACCGACCTGCGCCCACCCTGCGCTCGCAGTACGCGGGCGCCGCTGGGCCAATTCGTGGCCGTGGTGCGTGGATCCGTGGCAGCATTCGGCTCAGCTAGAGATAAATGCAGATCCAGCGCATTCTCGGGAGCTCTGATGATTTATATACCGCCATACTTACGATTCTACTATTGCGTATTTTTGTCTGTAAAGTAACATGTTGGTAACGCCTAATCCGTGTACCACGAGCAGTACAAAGCAGCGCTGTCAAAGTTCGCGTCTGATGCAAATATGTGACGGTCAAGTTAGCTTAACTACTGAGGCTTTATTTAAATGTAAACTCATTGTTCTCTTCTATAATAGTTTTGGTAACCCTACTAGTTCCGGACGGAAAGTGACGGGGCGCGCGCGACCCGCGACCGCGGCGCCAGCGCACCGCCGTGCGGCGTTTCGTTGACTTATGGCCCTTGTAATGTATCGCAATGCCTCTATCACTCATGAATATTTATCAAAAAATATTTATTTTAATATTATCGCTGTCTCGCACGCGTACATTAAAGCTATAAATATATCACGGAGCGCATTAATATCGGACATTACATGTGTAATTATTTTACTTTTAGGTAAATAAAATGAGACGGGCGGTCTAATAAGCGCATTAGGGATGCTGTTAACGGCTTCGGAAATACTCCAAATGCGTGTCTCGCTCCGCGGGCGCGGAATAACTTATCAGATCATATTGAACTAATAATGAACTCAAACGGCGACTTCACACCGACCTATTTTGACCCAGACTTAATACTAGTAATACTTGATTAAATTTGGAACGAAGAGATACCTAGAATTCATCAACGATATATTAGACGTAGATAGGCGTAGGCTTTTAATTACAAGATGACTCATGTCTGCATACTCGTGTCTGTAGTAGTTGGAAAAATCCACAAATATGTTTTGAACTAAGTATTTATAATAAAAGTTCCTTAAACTCATATGTAAAGTAACTTCCTTCATTTTTAGGGTTTTGTAGTAAAAGGGAAACCCTAATAGTTTTGCCATGTCCGTCCGTCTGTCCGCGGCTTAGCTCAGTAACCTTTACTACTAGAAAACTGTAATTTGGCATACGTCGTATAGCAATCACTCCAACAAAACGCTTCAAAGTATTTTTTAGGTTACTTGAGTTACTTCCCTTACACGTATATTGGGGATACAAATATTTTTTCCGTGCACAACCCACTTTGTGGGATATCGTTAGTTAGCTCGTTTTCGTGAGCTTTATTTAACCATTTTTTGATTAAACTATCCGTTTTCGTGGTATTAAGTTTTAAAATGCAAATTTTTGTTGGAGTCATGTGCCCGTCATGTGTTTACGATTGCTAGTTATAATAAAATTCATGAAAAACAGCGTCAAGTGTCCCGTCTCAACTCCATTAGCTTCCATAATTTAAGATTAATAAGACGCCATATTTCTGAATCATAAACTGCATCTTGTTTGCGCTCAATTAATTTAAATCTGAAATAAAAATGTTTAAAGGCTATAAAAGAAAATGTATGTGTAATTTCTGTAATCTGTATCAGGTGGGGACGAACCCGGAATCTTCGAGCCGATAAAATACTTTTAGGGTAGTCGTTAAAAGTATGTTTTATCGCATTTTAAATATTTAGATATTCATCTGGTGAAAGTTATAAGGTTCGTTATTAAAGCGGTACAGGTTCCAGGGGCGTGAATCCGATCTACTAAACGTTGGCTACCATGCAAGGCTTGCCGTCTACTCTTACCTAATTTTATGTATTAGGTAAGTATATTGTTTTATATAGGTAAGCGGTAAAAACATCTTTGCTTTTGTTAAAGTTTACTTTTTATTTTTGTTGTAATAATAATATGCTTACCTATTCTCAGTATCAGTTCAGGGGCCTTTTCATAGGAGATATATACTCCCTTTGCAGAAATTTTGCTATCACACCCGGAAACAATTCGCCTTCGTATAACGTTCACCCACTACTTTCACAAGACGGTTAAAATCGCTATTTTCAGTAGGTTTTTCGGTTATGGTATTAGATTCTGTTTCATTTTCTATGTTACCGAGGGAAGTAAGATCAGAAGAGAAGTTGTGAACAGACATGTTCCCGCTTTCGGCATAGGAATTCTTACTAATACTAATTATTGTGGCGAATACGTTTTGTTTTGAAGAGAGAGGTGGCTCCCTCTCTTCGTTTTCTTTGTCATTAAGGATTGAGCTTAACTCTTTCCGGGTGTAACGTTTAATTTTGGAAGACGTATTCTTGTATTGACACCTTCTTCCTAATCGAAATCAAGATTATTTACTAACCCCCCATACGTGGTCCAAAGTAGGTACTTATAAAAAATTTAATAACTAAAAACGACTACAAATATTGTGAACATGGAATAGTTGATTAATAATACTAAATCACATCAAAACATACTAATTTCACTGATAGTCAAATCAGCAACTTTTTACGAAACGTCAAAAACGCTCGTTTAGTATGAAGTTTGTAGGGGCCTAATGACGTCACAATTTTCTATGGTCAAACCGTGTCGTTTTTCATGTTTATTTAACTATTTAAAAATCTTTAAAATTGTCTTAGTTGAAGTTTTATTTTTTGAAAGGAATTTCGTATGATTTGTTTATGGTAACGTAAAAAAATATTTTTAGTGTTGTGAATTACCCCAATATCGTAGGGGCACTGTGCGACGCCTAACAGAAAGAGAATATTTTTTAACAAAAAAAAACCGACTTCAATGGGGGAGGCCGGTGAAAGATTATTATACTTAGATGGTGCACTCTTAAATTCCATACAATAAAATAAAAATGGCTATAAGTATGTTTATAATGGTAGAAGACTAAGTACACTCAATTCCTCATGGAATCATGGAAAAAGCTTGATTGCTTGACAAACAAAACGAAGAGAACAAATCGCCAAACTTGAACTACGCGTCGTTGAAGAGTTCCGTTCTGATCATCATCAGCAGTTCACTTCATCAAATGTCACTTTTATGAATGAAAATGCTTGATTAGTTCATGAAAATACTAAAATCACTATTTGTGTGCCTTTCACATTTGAGGAGTTCCCTCGATTCCTAATGGATCCCATCATCAGAACTCGAGCATGACAAAAATCAATCGTGAAAATAGAACTTGCTTAACAAACACAGCTAGGAAGACAAATCACCAAACGTGAACTTTTCGTCGTTGAAGAGTTCTGTTCTGATCATCATCAGCAGTTCCACTTCATCCAATGTCACATTTTTGGATGCAAATGCTTGACTTGTTGATAAAAACACAAAAATCACTATATGTTTGCCTTAAAGATTTGAGGAGTTCCCTCAATTCCTCATGGATCCCATCATCAGAAATCAAGCATGACAAAAATTAATCGTGAAAATAGAACTTGCTTAACAAACACAGCTAGGAGGACAAATCGCCAAACGTGAACTTTTCGTCGTTGAAGAGTTCTGTTCTGATCATCATCAGCAGTTCCACTTCATCGTATGTCACATTTTTGGATGCAAATGCTTGATTTGTTGATAAAAACACAAAAATCACTATATGTTTGCCTTAAAGATTTGAGGAGTTCCCTCAATTCCTCATGGATCCCATCATCAGAAATCAAGCATGACAAAAATTAATCGTGAAAATAGAACTTGCTTAACAAACACAGCTAGGAGGACAAATCGCCAAACGTGAACTTTTCGTCGTTGAAGAGTTCTGTTCTGATCATCATCAGCAGTTCCACTTCATCCAATGTCACATTTTTGGATGCAAATGCTTGATTTGTTGATAAAAACACAAAAATCACTATATGTTTGCCTTAAAGATTTGAGGAGTTCCCTCAATTCCTCATGGATCCCATCATCAGAACTGCGTTTTGACAAAAACGGGACCAATTTGGATATATATACTTACAATCAAAAAAAGAATTTTCCAAATCGGTTAAGAAATGACGGAGTTATGGACTAACAAACATTTAAAAAAAAAACAAAAAAAAAACATACAACCGAATTGATAACCTCCTTTTTTGAAATCTTGAAGTCGGTTAAAAAGGCGGAACAAAAGATTGACATTCAGTGTTGCCACTTACCTATTTAACCAGTGTATCGAGTGCGTTCGTAAATTAAACATATAATATAGATAGGATATATACCTAATCATATTTTTCCTGTAATAAAATAAATTCTTATTTTTTGCTTGGTCAACTTACGGTCAACTTACTTACGGAGATATTCGGACCCATATTTTTTACATTTTCTTTCATAAATCGAAATTTATCCACCGTAGAAAAGAAAGAAAAACTGGTTCAGAATGTGCAATGCGAGCCCTTTCTTGAGATATTTAGCGATGTGACAGATAGACAGGGAGAAATAGACTGTAAGGTTTTTTACTTTTTAGGTACGGAACACAAAAAATAAACGCGAATGTATCTACTGTAAAGCTGTAGTGTATAATCCCGTTTGTCAAGAACTGCAAAAAGGCAGAAACATTGTTGTGATCGCAATTAATCAATAACTATTAAGATCAATTACTACTAAGGGTGCGTTGCACTAACTTTCGATTTTATGGCGATTAACTATGGCAGCCACAGCTGTCATTTCATAGAAACTTGTCAAATATGCGACTTTAGCAAACGTAGCTTACGACAAATATCATTGGCTTACGATTACAGACGTTTTGGTGCAAACTACACTAAGGGTGAATCGCTTTTGTGTAAGCTAGCCTAGTACCAGTATAATTCCTCGGTCATAGTTAATTGAATCGTCCACTAAAACGCGACTATACTCGACGGCGCACACGCCGGGCGCGGCTCGCCAGCGATAAGGCAGCCGCCTCATTATACGCCGATGAAAGCCATTTCACAACCAATTTAAAAACCACTAAATTTAATTAGAAAATTTGTGATTCGTCGAAAATGATCGTTTCATCGACTTCTACCGTGTTCTTTTATCTTTCATATATCACAAGAAAACTTATCACATCTCACTAATTGTACCCGATTAACTCTCAGCTACCAAGATTTATTTTATATTCACGAATAACATGAGCTTTATTTAAAACCATTTTACGGGCGGAATGTGTCGTGTGTATATTATGAGATCAAAACAAGGGTCAGAGCCATTGAATAGTTAATTTACAAGCAAAGTCAATTAAATCACTTTATGTTAGGATGTATTTTTCCGTTAAACTTTTCAGGGTTCGTTAGAGAGGTAGCGAACAGCGCACTGTCCCGTGCCCCTGCCCTCGCTCATACTCGGAGCAGCCCAACTAGGGAAGCACCTCGACCTTACAGAAGATCGCAGGTATAATAACATCACTACTTTCTCTGTAAGTGTTGTGTTACTGGTAGGTAAGGGTGGTGAGAGTAAGGGAGCTGCAATTGTTTGTAAAATCACTAAAAGGTAAAGCGCTTCTAATCTAACTCCTCTGGAATAGCAAGCGTTGACAGGCTATGGTACGGTTGACTACCGTCATATTTTAAAAACATTTGTACAATCCTGCATAGGTTATTAGGACATGAACGTTATTTCCTTCAGCTTTTTTGAAATTCCTCCCATAGCTGCATTGATTCTGTGCAAGGCAGCAATGACAAACGAGCTACAAGATTGTGGTAATCACCCCGAACTCCACGTAACGTGTAAACCATTTCCATGACAAAACGACGCTGCATTATCACTCCGTCATATCTTTTACAGATAGTGTTATAGTACTATTTGAGTGTAACCATTTCTCATACTGCTGAGACCTTTCGTTGAAAAATACGGTTGCCTTATAAGATTATGTATACCTTCTGTAAGGTTGTGATACATCATATCAATGAATATATTTACAACAATACATACTAGATAGAATACGCAGAAACAGAAATATTTTTTAATATTTTTTTCTGTGTCTGTTAGGTAATTAAAGACTTTGGAATACCAACAGATATATCAAGGCCAAATCTGCGTCAAACACTTACAACGTTAACCTAAACAACGTTAACTTACACTTTGAAAAACAGGACGGGGGAGGGGGGGTTTTGTATTTTTGATGTTTGTTACTCTGTCACGCAAAAGCTTTACAATGATCATTTGTTTCACTTACAGGTACCTAAATGACACGGTCTATACTATTGTATAGTTTGCACCTACTCGTACAACATCTAATTAACATATAGGTCGGCTATAATGTGTACTCATGCGAAGTCACGGGAAGAAGCTACACCATTACATATAGGTACAAATAACAAGTGCGACAAAAAAAAAATTTTATACCCGCAGACAAAGCCGTTCAAGACCAAATAGTGTTACATTATACCATACCGCTACTAATTGCGGATCAGTAGATGTTCACATAAATAAAATCTGCCTTGAGAGGCTGGCTGGCTCATTTGTACCGTGCGGTTGTCATGTCGTCGTATTAATATCGATGAATAAGAAATTCGTTATGGATGGGTTACACGGCCGGCTATTACAGAGATGCGCCGCTACCAGTGCCTCCTGGCGTCGTCTGGCACTGTGTAGGTACACTGTTACCTGCTAAGCTATTTACAACGTGTCTCGCTGCTCATCTCTACATAGTATCTTGACGCCGGGATTTGTAATAACAGCTCATAATCTAAGCTCTGACTTACACTGGTTCAACTAAGATAATGTGAAGCGTTATGAATAAGCCCTGTTCGAGGCTGTTCGTCGCTCATTACTCTTCACTGTCAATGTTACTGTGGAAGCCAGGGCCGTCAGTACTCAGTACTAATAACACCTATTCTTTTATCATAAACTAGTTTCTGCCTGCAACTGTATCCGCAATAAATCATTGCCTATAATATTATTTTGATGTGTAAACTAGGTACTACTTTTGCTAATGAATCCTTTGTTCTAAAACATTGAAAAGCCTCCTACTAAATCCATTCGGTAATTTCTTGAATGATTAACAGAGCTCCAGGATGTATTAAAATATAATGAAACGGGTTACTCACGTCTTTAACATCGAATTACTCCTTATTTCTGTTATGTCGAATAGGTATGGTCTAAAACATTCAAACACATAAGTACATATAAAAATACGTATTAATTATGCATAAAGTTATGATCTAGTTTGATATTTGTTATTTGAATGGTTGCATTTTGATTCACGAATCTGTACGTACCAGGTATTTAAGAGCAAACTGATTTTTTATTGTACCAAGCGTGTGCCTAGTCGGAGCCAATACATTTTACCACTATTAGCTGAAATATAACTATCAACAACCCCGATAGGTTGGTTAAAAACAACTTAAATACTGAAGTTCTTTGACATATTGGCTATGAAGCGAAATTGCGCTGCTTACTTTATGGTTTTCAGTTGCAAAATGCCGCTAAAGAATTTAATCAGTAGGTCGTTGATAGCCGAGTCACGGGGGGTCCGCGGCGGCGATCTATCACGAACCTCCGAAACGCTAAAGCGCACAATTATTACATTCAATAATCGATGAGCATTAAGTGAAATTAATTTTATTGGGTAACCGCGCGGTCGGCGGCGCGAGCGCAAACGACCCGTATTAGTAGCGCACGAACTACAGGGGTAACGTTTCACGAGCTTTTGTTTAACTTTTTATAATAATAATTAAAGCATAAATATGAATACAGCAGCTCACGGGGATGCGTACTGTTGAGAGTAAGGAGGCCTCTTAGTCTCCAGCTTCTTCAAATCAATATTGAATATAGAGTCGGCAACGGGATTCGGATCCCTCTGGAGTCGTAAGTTTCAGTTAATTCATAGACTATGGTATTCATATTACCTCTATAATTCCGCTGCTGATTATTTAATTTATGTTACTTTAGCCTAATACTGTATTTAGTAAATGAAAATCGTTATAATCGAGCGTCGGTGTAAATGCACAGTTTGTACAGTGTGTGGATCTGTCGTGCAACTTTATTTTTTATTGGGACCCACAGAAAACAAGCGTCGGGACACCTAGTTTTGTAGTGGGCTTAATTTTCGCAACTGTTTTAGTATTAAGTATTTAATTGTGAGTATATTTGTAGCATGTTTCCGAAATAAAGATTTTTCTATTCCATTATATATTATATTACAGAAATATTTATTTAAAATGTGGTAACTGACAACCTATGGGTCGCCGCGTCGTGACCGCTTCGTTCACCGAGTATGCCCCAATAACAACAATCATACTCAACTGCAAAATTACATCGCCCTGATTAATTGTAACGTTGGACGTTCGCCTAACCTTTCCAGCAACATGGCGCCCAGGACAACTCATAGGTCCCTATGCCCCTTATACACTGTCAATACTTGATCCATCAATACAAACGCGCTTCAATTTCTTTCATCTATTTTACACAATCGTTTTTCAATATGTTTTGCACACTTGCGCTCGGCTCATGTGACAGCAAGCGCGAATCGGCAGGTTTTGAAGTAACAAATTGTGACTTATCCCCTTCATGTCCCCTGTTCAATGTCTGTGTTATGCTTATTTAGAAAGACAAAGAACCTGAATGCGGCGATATTCCCAGGACAAGCTGGGAACAAGTCACATCTTGAAAGTCAAATAGCATTCCAGATTGGAAATGTAATTGGGCTAGAAGGCGACGAACAGACCTGCAGTCTTGCGAACCACTGCAAATTAATGTTATCCCTCCTCTACAGATAGGCAGATAGACCAGATTGACTGTCTAAAGCGGTTTATTGCTTGACTTACACATGGACAGAAAATTAATCCATCGATCATTAAAATGTCCTTAAGAGGTATAACACTGTTAGATGAAGTAATGCAAGTGGCCGATGCAATTTACTATTGCAATTTAACTGGCTTACGTCAGTCTCCCATAGTAGTGATAATGGTGGCTCCATTTTAGTAAGCTATTGGCCTAGTTCACCTATGGGCTTGGCAGCCACGAAACAGATTTGACCAAAACAATGCAGGTTTCAAGTTTCAATATATCGAAACAACAATTGCCAAG
Organism: Notocelia uddmanniana; assembly: GCA_905163555.1. Classification (NCBI taxonomy): domain Eukaryota; kingdom Metazoa; phylum Arthropoda; class Insecta; order Lepidoptera; family Tortricidae; genus Notocelia; species Notocelia uddmanniana. The sequence continues at coordinate 14,169,381 of LR991065.1, forward strand.
ACAACTGCAACGAAAAACGTCATAAGTAAACCGCCCGTCATGACAATAAACGTTGTTGTGCTAGAAGCGACTATGAAATATTTTCACAAAGTACGGGCGTCAGGCGTGAACAAAAAGAAATAAATGATGTGGTCGGATTTATACTTATACATTTGGTAGTACAAGTTTGAGTTGAAGTAGCTCTTATCACTACGGATTCAAAAGAGAGAACAATGACGCGCTGTAGGTACCGCGTCATTACCGGTGGTCGATCATTTCCGAAACCCATTTATACGATACGTGTGCGATATTGATTTGGTAATGTCGTTCCAAGTTTTACAAGTGCAGAAAAAAATTATATATTGGCTTAAGTTACACCGATCAACGCACGAAACTAATTATAATTAGATACTGACAAGATTTTCACTCTCGTATATTTAGAAAATGTTTACCTTAGTAAAGTAAAAGCAACAACTCTTTATGTTCGTAAGTAAATAGATAAATGATGTAACTATTTTTATTAGCACAGCTAAAAATATTCCATTTATAGTACTTACCTACCACCATCTACCACCAGAGTGTTGTGTAGTTTTTATATTTTTATGCAAAATACTTATAAATTAAGTGATACTTATATAGGCATGGTTTTATTTAGTTATCTACTCTGCTACAAAATCGCACTTTACATGTGGTACAGGAGTCGTACAGGAGCCGTCCCGTGTAAGTGGTCTGGTGACTGCGCCATAAAGCGTCGCGAGCGCGCGTGTGGCCACCGTTAACTGTCGCCCAACAATGCTCTACTGATATAAAGAAAATATTTATTCTCCAAATTCTACAATAAAATGCAGCCGTCAATGCATTATGTAACAGTATTTTGTATTTATGTAGGCTAAACTGGGCATAACACATCGTTTTCCGATAGTGCAGTAATTTATGTTCTACCTACAACAGTGTAAACATGGCGAAGCCAGGATAGCATTGGGAAAAGTAGAGGCTGTCGTAATCAAAACAAACAAATTTACATTTGCTGTTCAGAAAAAACTCGCATCTTTTAAACCAACTTAGCGCCAGCATCGTCACGGAAAGACACATACATACCTTAAAGTCCCTTACTATACCCGATAAACACTCGGAATCACTCCTGATATAATACAGGGTAGTGACAGAGTGATTCAGATGTGATATAGAGTAGGGTTTGTCTTAGAACATTTATAAAACTCTAGGATAATGATAGGTCCATCATATTAGAATCAAAAGATAAATATTTTGTCTTCACCTAACCAACTGTCAATAAATCACGTTGCAACATCTCGAACGATATGACTTAGCTCGAACAACAATTAAATGAAATTAATGAAAGGAGCTGAGTGAACTCGGGAAACATTTGGCCCGCCGTAAATCAGTCGATGTACCGACACGCGCGGTGGTGTTCTCAATTAATTAGTGCCTTCAAGGGGCCCGCGAGTGCCCGCGATCACGATACAATCATAAAACAATATTAAGGTAAGCTGGATTAAGATGACCACTATTAGGAGGGCAATCGACAACTTTAAGGGGACATCCTGATTTGTTGATGCGGAGGCGGTACGATATGAGACAACTGTCAGCTGTCAATGTCAACCGATACTAATGTAGTACTGCATGGTATTACTACTGTGCAAATGTAATACTGACATTATTTCGTCAAGTGAGGAAATCTCACATCAGTAAACTCACGTTAAAGAACAAAATACCTACCACAGTCATATCGATACCCCCCCGCCAAGTCAGGAAGTCGCCTAAGGGGTACTGGATAACTGGACTTAAGGAATAGTATTTCTAACTACTAGGGGCCATCCCAATGTAACCCCTATAGGATAGGCTATATTAACATACACGAAATATACCGAATATGCTCTATCCTAGAAACCAGCATGAAACTGCAAAATACTAGTGTCGAACCGACACCGAACCTGAAAGGGAACTTTGGCTGTTGCTTATTTTTCAGCCGGAACTGAAACCTAATATTTTGGCCAATACAGAAACTGGAACCAGATATTTTGGCCGAAACTGGCCGAACTGGAGTTTAAATTACTCAAATACCCGCTCCAAATCAAACATGAGATGTCCTAGTCATGCTTTGTACAAACTTACCTATTTCTGTATGTAATGCCAGGCCCGGTTTTCCTATTTCATTGATTATTTATTTATATCTCATTTATTAGTAACGGTAACCTTTCAACGATAAAATGTTGGTGACGTCATTCATAGCATGGACTAAAATAGACCATACAATGCAAATGTCATACCTAGTTATACGACTCATTCTTAAAATTATTGGTAAATATTTAAAAAAACTTTTTCGATCTGACTTAGTCACTTAGCCTAAGTTCTCAGCGGTGCGAAATAATATTGATATGGTGTTGCAAAATTGATTAATGACACCCGATACTTATTGAATCAAAAACGTTTTAAAGCTACCGTAAAAATTGCTTAATTAACTAATATAATAATGCTAAACCGTGTAAATAAAAAGTGACGGTATTGGCTAAAAGACGACAGGTAATCGGTTATTTCGTTGAGGTGTTGTCAGTGAGTATTGTTAATTTGTTGATAAGTCGACATACTTGATAATCAATGTACCTATGTACCTACAGGAAGCTAAAAAATTATTTCTCGTGAGACTTGCTTCTATTTTTACAGGCATGCAAAAGCAAATTTTTGTCATGATTTGTATTTTAGTAGGTATTATTTTCTCCAATATGGTCGGAAATGGTCGCCTTTGCAAAAATAGTAGTCATTTCTGCCCTGCCGATAGCAGAAACGTTTTTTTTCTCCCTCTAAATGGGCTAGAAAAGACTCTTTTTTTATATTTATACACCGAGGATGACAAATAATCTTACGGCCTACCTGATGGTAAGCGGACACCGTAGCCTATGGACACTTGCGAGTCCAGAAAAACTTTTTTGACTTCAGAATTTGTTTTGTTTAATACGGCAATTCGTGGTTTTTTACTTACTTATTGAATTAATATTTTTACTTATAGGAGAAGTGAAAAGAGGAGTGTATTACACGGTAGCAAAATTATTTGTAACTCGGGCGTGGGGCTTTGAATCCGTCGAGATCCGTCCGTCCTTCGAGTCGTCCGTCAAAATGAAATTGTTCACGACTTGCTTTTTCCCGGCCTCTGCAATAATGTAGGGTTGCTAGGTCAGTTTGCGACCACTTAGCTGAGTTGCCCACTTTAAATGAGTAAAAAACACACACATAATTCATGGTAGTCCTGTAAATTGGTTCTGAATATTGTCAAGTTGTGAAACAAACAATAATCTATGACAGTTTCATCCACGAAGCCGATATTTTTTGAGATGTTCGAAAATAGCGAGCACAGGTGAGCCGGTTTGACATCATAAAGTCCATAAATATGGTAATGAGATGATTTTTACTCACTTTTTAATATGTTTAGTTATTAAGTTTAAGTTTTTTTTATTTATTAAGGGCGCATAAATATGCGATACCTAAACATGCTTCAAGTTTTTCTCGGTCAACAAATGCTAGGACGGTATAAAAATATTTGATAAAAGCTATATTCAGCGCATGACGGCCTGTTTAGCCTAGTTAGTATTGGCACTGCCTCCGATGCCCTTACCGAGATTCGAACCCGGGACCTCTAGCTTCGGAGGCAGTGACACTACCAACTAGGCTAAACAGGCATACAAAAAATAAAAATAATTCTATACTTGTTTATCAGGTTTAGATCAGCGAAATTGTATACGCACTGTTTGACAAGCGAGGTTATGCACATGGAGATCATGAGCATCGAAAAGAAATCAACCGTAATAGTATTGGGAAAGGGCGCATTGTTGCATATTTTCAATAGTCTATGTTTCCATAAGTTCACGGGACCGCTTCATTGGCATCTATTTATCATTCGCAATCAAACCTCGTCGCGGTAGCGTTGATTAAGCGTTCGTGTAATCGCGACGGACCAAGTGCCAACACCGTTCATGAGGTACGTTGGGTCATAGTATGTTTGGCCAATATTTTAAACCAATAAAGCTTAACCACCAGAGCCAAACTAAGCGTATTGTATTCTTATATCTGTGTACATAAGACAGGTGACATCGCAGCCCTTGGAAAGGAATCATGGTCGTTCATCAGTCATCACATGCGTGTAATCATAGCTAAGCCAAGCCTGCGTCATACGGGATTGTCGTCATCATTAACGATGAACCTGATACGAACTGCAACCTTTGATGACCACAAAAAGAAGCCTTCAGTATTTAATGAACGCCACGACTTAGCTACTAGGTACACGATAACATTGGCCAAGCACGGGTCCAATGTTTGCCAGCGAGGCTGACCACTATGATGATCCACAGTCAATTCGTCACACGGCCCTCCATGAAACTCGTGTCATTCGTTATCTTCCTATCAAAGTCGCTTTTGCATCGATTGCGTCATTCAGGATTAATACCTTTAGTTTCCAGTTTCACTGTACATAGATATCGTACATTTATAAACGAGGAGTGGTGTCATTAGTTTACAGTAAGTCTGAGAATATGCCAAGCGATGATGACAGACAAGTCCCGCGCTTTTACTGCGATTTTATTTCTTAAAAACCAGTTATGCTTATGTAATTAAGTACAGAAGCGCTCTAATCAAGGTAAGTGGATTTTTTATAAACTGCAGTTTAAGTGTAATTAATATTAGTATGTATCGTACGGTGAAACCTGTAATAACATTGAACGGTTAGCGAAACAATGTCGTATCATGCTAAGACGTTCAAAGTTACTTGGGACATTCTTATATCAAGTGTGCGGCAACGTGTGGTGCCCGGACGGGGACTTGCAATCAAACGCTTGTCGGGGCTGTATTAATAGTGTCGCGAGCTATACCATCAATGAATAAGGCCGTATGTCTTCTAGAATCGCAAGATGATTACGTCATTACAAACTAGCAGGGTTGTATAGCCGCCCAGGCCACTTCTCAGCGTTTGTGCCATATAATTATTCCAACAAAACTTTCATAACTGCACTAGGGTTGCTAGATGACAGACTGACATGTTAGTTTTAATAGTTTCGTCATGGTGAAGTTAATAGCAGGGCAAGTAAGTGGTACTTGGCAATTTGCGTAAAAAATGATTCCGTCGGAGGCTCTTGCTCGCACTAATGTTGTCGGCAGGTTAAACCTGCGCTGGTATTTAGTAAGTACCTAGCAGATCTAGCCATTCTAAAGCGATACTATTTATGTGCTGATAAATTGTTCATAATTTCCAAAGAGCAAGTTTATTGGGGTTTTGGGTTTGGCGTTCGTCTAAAGTAATACGAATGAGTACAAAGTATGAAATTGTTACCTCTACGAGTATCAAGTAACGGAAAGTAAACTCAACTTAATACTGTAATTGACATTTATTTATGGTGCCATTCGAATAAGTTTTTAGAGACAGTCAAATGTCTCTACGGGACCAACTACAATTAGAGCACAAAAAAGGGCAAAAATTTGAGTCAAACCTTGTTCGATGCTAGCGGAAAAATGTTTCTATAAATTGAGAATTGCTTATGTCGTCACGCGCAAGTTATCGAACCAAACGTTGTTGTACAGGCAATTGCTGTTTTAGTCGTGAAATACTGTTTTAAGGTACATAGTTGCCATACAATTTATTCTTTATTTTTACATAAGGGTTCTATCGGTACCTTTTATTTGACTTTTGGAAGAATATAAGAAAGAAAAATGGATTAGTAAAATTTTGTAATTTACAATTTATTGTGATATTTTGTTGGTTAGATGTCCATAGAGCGACACCATGTTTTAAATTTTAACATGTGTCAAATAAGCTTCTTGAACAATATTTCTTTGCAATAGCAAGCGGAATACCGCTATAAAACGTGTAGGTTGATTAGTGTTAATTTATCCACTTACTTTGTATGTGTCAAATACCTAATTAGTACCATACGATTACACAATGGACAGGTAAATAAAAAAAACTAAATTAATCCATACCACAAGATGAGTCTATCAATATATTTAGATTAGGTACTAATAACTAATTAAACGTCAAATTTCAGTCTCTATTTGTTAGAAGTCGTGTGGTGGCTGTAGTTACATTGCAACAGAACTTATACCCAAGATCCAAAGTGACTGAAACAGAACAGTTTAATTTAATTGCTACTGTGCAGCAGCGACGAGATAGATATCGCAGCAAGACCAGGAATTTCGACCGGTTAGCAACCCTAATTTTGGCCCGGGGCCTTATCAAATAATAATGAGAGATATTTCAGGCGACTTCGTTGTCGCATTCGCTGTCGCCTAATTACATATTAGTGTTGTCGCGATAATAGAATTTAATTGTGCCCCTGGCTCCGACCGGTATACTAGTTACAGAACAAGTCGTTTACAAACAGTTATTAATAACGAAATTATTCAAAACTTTGATATTCCTTTACGATGGTGCTGTAGATCCAATTAATTGATTGAAATGTGATTAATCGACAGATATAGCCAGATAACATTTTTATGGGTGTGTTTATACCTACAATTAGAAAGTTTTATTGGTAGTGTAGTTATATATTATTTGCACACTAACATCTGCTAGGGTCGTTACAATAGCACTGAATTCCTGTATCAGAACCTCTTTCCAGTTGCGTCTCGCAGCATTTCTCGCAAAGCCACCATGTTCGCCGTTCCAGCCACCTCCAGCAAAGCCGGAGTCTGCGCTCCTTTACGCCGTTAGTGAATAATAAACGCCTCGGTTAGGTTGATGATGGAGCCGGCTTACGGCTTCATTCCCGTGGCTGTAGAAACTGCGGGATCCTTGGGGCTCGGAGGCTCGTCGTCTTTTTAAAGAGCTAGGCCGACGCCTACGAAAAAGGGGCTGCGACCCTCGCTCTGGATCGTACTCGTACTTGGTTCAACAGGTCTCCATCGCCGTTCAGCGGGGTGATGCTGCCGGCATCATGGGGACCTTTGAGCCGGGTGCGATGCGGAGCGATATATTTAGTCATTAGTTCTTTTTGTTTGTATATTTTTTAATTTTTCTTTAAATACTATTATTGAATTAATCTTTATTTCAATAAAATGATATTCTCAATTAAATTTAAAAAAATCTAAATATTTGCATTTGCAAGAGCTAGATTGTGTTGCGTAGTGTAGGTACCTACTAAATATTTATGACAGTGGGAACTGTCAAGGGGGTAAATCCATTTTTAGTACTTGCACTGTCATGTTTCCCATTTGTACGTATACTTTTGTTTGTTACTCCTAAATAAATCATTAAATAAACAAGCATCTGTTAGCTTAAATATGTTTTAACCTTTTCTTACAAACACGGAGCAAGTGACAGATTGATACGGGTACCTAAGGTGAACGAATTTATAAGGCATTGAACTTTTGGTTTTATGAACGTCTATGACATTAATAGTTTTTTTTTATTGAACTAAAAACTTGATTTCGGCTACTAGGTCAGTTAATTTGGGTGTTAAAATTTCTCATTACAAGAATAGGTAGGTATTTTCTTTACTAAGTGGTAGAATTTCTCATGTGTTTTCTTACTAAATGATGAGTGTTTATATGCGAGTATATATGAATATAAGAGTGTGTGTATGTATGTATGTATGTATCTCTGTTTCACAGCCACGCTTTGTGCTGTCATTCTGCTGCTGTAAGCTCAAAATGCAGAGAAAACGCGTGTGTCGCTAACACGTCGCTAAGTAGGGCAAAAGGCTTCAGCGGCGACCGGCGGCGCCGGTGGGCGCTTGTTACGGGCATTGTGCGTCGGCGCGTCTCACGCCGATGATACATTATTTTTATAACAATAAATCCCCGCAAGTAAAGCACCGCGCCCGGTGGTCCGCCGCCATTCCTCGCCATTCGAGGCACGCTCTGATGCGCGGCTGACTTAAGACTAAACTTTACGACCCCACTTTACAATTAATTTGTTAGCGAACAAGTTTTCTTTATCACTTTATGACGCTAAGCCAATAAAATACAATATAATTAAAAATAACGCATTGAAATATTTTTAGTACGGACGGAGTCGTAAATAAATGAATGTTCGGGAGCTCACGTTTAAATAAGGGCAACATTCATCTCAATATTCGATCGAAATTGTAGTGTGGAAATAAATTTAGTATTATTATTGATTTATTTTTAGATTTATTGAACTCAATAAATGCCTACATACGTGTACGTCTTATGAAGAGTAATTAATAAATCTAGAAAGAAAACCGGACAGCACACTGAATATCAACCTTTTTAGGTAAATATGTATGAAGTTTTATTAGGCACACGGTCGTCGTTTGTAGGTACTAATGACTAAAAGTTTCCTATAACATTTCTCACAACATCAATTGACAAGTTTCGATATCAGTAGCCAAGATAAATACGACTCATACATTATAAACGAATGCACCCTCAAGTTGGCCGTAAAAATTAATAGTGCTTGACACGATGCGTTTCAATTTGCTTTTTAATCAGTTTCGCGACCGGTCGAGCCGATGATAGCCTTATCGATGGGATCCTCCATCAGAATCGATAATTCATACTTACTTAATCAGCAATGAGTTTTATAGGTTCGCTATGTGATCGTGCGATTATATAATTGATACGTATGAATTATAGAAAAAAACCGGCCAAGTGCGTGTCGGGTCGCGCACAGAGAAGGGATCCGTACCGACACCTCCTAATCTACATTTAAAACCACTATACAATACAGTAAATCGAAAAAGGTCGTATCTTTATAGGGAAGTCACGGCACTTACGCCCTTTTGTTTGGGAAAGACAGTTTATCAGCAATAACTCAAAAACTGTTAAACCTATCTTGTTCAAACCAAAAATCGTTGAAAGTATTTATAATTGTACATCATATTGATTTTTTTCAGAATTTTAAACTTCATAGTTTGGAAATTAGAGGGGGGACACTTTTTACAACTTTGACAGTCAATATCTCACCAATGGTTGACTTAAATGCAAAAGTGTTTTAAAAACCTATGTCATTTTTGAAGGCCGGACGTACGGACAGACACGACGAATCTATAAGGGGTCCGTTTTAGCCATTTTGGCTACGGAACCCTAAAAATGTAAGAAATCCTAAGTCGGTCGTATACCTAGGGTTACCTGAGAATTACAGTACAATACAGTACAATTTATAAATAAATCATATTATTAAATTAAAATAAGTAGCCGATACAGGTTTTTTCAAGATTTTGAAAATAACCTCCACATATTATTGTCGTAGTTAATTCAGTTCAATTAATTTTATATGAATGTCCGACTTACTTCCTCAGCACATTAAAAACCGTTAAAAACAAAACAACATTTAAAGTTTACGCAATAGGACCACCAGCACTTTCTCTTGTAAGTAAAAATTGGACAGGCCTCATCCAAACATCATTTCCACGGAACACGGAACTTCTAAACGATTTTCACGGCGAGAACAAATTGATTTTAATAGTCAGTTGCTGTTTAAATATGCGCATGTAAAGTAGACGAATTAAAACGCATTAGAGGGAATGACGCGCAAATTATACATAAACTGAAGCTCCAAATTAATTTAAAGTCCCTCATTACAGGTCGATTTCGTCTCGAATCCAATTTTAGTGGCGTATCGAATTAAGTAAACCTTTTAATGTAGGATCGGAATAGCTTGAACGGTTATAGGCGAGAACCGTTACTCGGAGCGGCCACCGCGTTTACTCCACTCACCTCTTCCAATATTATGTACGAGTCACATTCAATGTAATTTATGTGTATTTGACAAAAACACAATTAAGAAAGGCAATAACGCCGAGACTTCTCTTAATCAAATGTCAGATTTAGTCAATATTTACTTTAATAATAGCGTTCGTCGAGTTAAGCTCGTATGATTAATAATGATAGCAAGTTGAAGTCGAAAGTAAAGAGTGCAACCAATAGGTACTACGACCTATAATCGTTATTGTATTTCTGACTTTAGGTACTTGTTACGTACATTCGTGTCGTCACTACGAATAACCTGGCCTTAGTTTAAACTTCTATTAATTAAAATTCCCTTTTATCAGAAAATTTAGATATAACTAAGTAATGAAAGGTAATTGGTACGTCGTCCTATATTCAACACATTCCATGGGGAATAATGACGGTGTGCGAATCTCATGACATGGTTGTGATATCATAAAGTAGGTACTTATACCAAACCAAAACAAATGTACACTTCAACATTATACCACTATTAGGAGCGCATAAGTAACTAAGTGTGCGCGTGTGTGTAGATGCTACCGCGGCACGAGCTGCGCGGGCGCACGGGAGCGCTATCGCCGCCCATCGACGAGAGATTTACGACGCACCGCGACACACCTCACTGCATTATAAAAAAACTAATTCCCAACGATAGCCGAGGTTTCGCAATCTTTACTAAAGCCGCACAAATTGAATTAAGCTAGAGCGCTTTCGACGTTTGTCACAGTAATAATGTATTACAGCAGGATCATCATATCTAGGATAGATAGGAGATTCCTTAGCCATATTCAGCCGCAGCGACTGCTTTCTACTGCTGAGAGCGTCGCCAGTGCGCTCTCAGGTGACTGACATAGCCTATTTTTGCGGCAAATGTGGGGCTACGTTCACTGCAAGTCAGCACCCCTCTGACATATTGTATCGTATAGCCTCCTGCTTAGCGTAGAGTTCTGCGTGTCGCCTAGTTCCAAAATCGCTCACCCGACTGAACACAGTTTGCCTCCACTCTGATCGGCCATCGACTAATGTTTCCCAGGTGGATGGATCTATTTTGATCCTCTTCATGGACTTCATGTGACGTTTCAACTTTGTACCGCAAGTTTATAATACTTGTTTTCTTTTGCTGCCCTAGCATCGGACAACGGGAGACACCGAGACATGTCCGCACCAAAGCAGCTATCGTGCGTGCGTCGCAGGCGAATATTCTAATGTGTCATAGTGGTCATAGTAGAGTGAGTTATACCAGTAATGTGACTTCCTGACATGGCGGGGCGGGAACGATACGTAATAGGTATTTTATTCCTTGACGTGAGTTTACTAAAGTGAGATTTCCTCACTTGCCTAAATACTGTCAGTATTACGTTTGCGCAGCACTAATGCCATGCGCAGAAGCGGGGCAGTAATGCATTTCTATTGGTTGACACTGATAGCTGATAGTTTTCTCATATTGTACCGCGTCCGCATTGACAAATCAGAAAGGCGCCTAAGACTCAATAAAAAGACAGATACAAATGAAAATACTTGAAAAGGTCTAACAACAGAGCATGATCTGAACTTATAAAGACTTTGAACACACTGAGGTCGCGACAAGGATAAACTCAAGACTCCTACACAAATCAAATATAATATCCGTAGCTAAAATACGGTATCAAAAAAGAACAAAATCACCCAGGAAGCGGTTTTAAAACAAATTTATCATAATTCATTAGATGGTCATTGAGCGCACGAGCGTTGGTCCCTGGTGGCCATTACTCGGGATGACGGAGCGCGTGCCGCGCCACCGCCGGCCTACGTGGACACCCCGGGCCCCCCTCGCCAAGAGTTCCACTGCAAACCATCAGGGCTCACACTTAAATGGATATGTTACGCTCGCCGTCGCCTTTAAATAGGAAACGACACGTTTATCCAATTAGAAATTCACCATATCTTTGTGATAGTTGAAGAGGAAATTTGAGCAATCAACTTGCAGAGCGCCACGCCGTTCCTATCACAGTTTATTCAATTGAGCTCGTAATGAAGCTATGCGAGCTATGTACAGAATGAAATAAGCGCAGCGATTAGATGCTGACGCGCTAGCGCCGGCCCGATAATAAACTCACCATTAAAATGACTCCGCACTTGTCAACGGGAACTTGAACTGATCTGCATTGCATGTTGATATCTGCTGCACTCTGAATCAAGTGCGCTGCTTTACACCCCCTCCCTCATGCCGATTTCATTTGCTAATGATCAAAATATGCGAAAATAGTCAGCTTTCCAAAATACAGTTGTCAAGAAATATCTCAATCCCAAGTTTTAGTGCCAGCGTACTTTAAAATATAGCTGACATGCTAAGTAACGTAGAAAATTTAGCACATTGCTTGGACAAAAGCCTAAGCCCTGAACAACTTGTTCTTACAAGGTGTTAAACCTGGCTTTCTGATTTATTATTATCTGACATTAGCAGTGATCGATGTAAGTTTATAGCAGCCTTGCATTGCCTACATTATACCTAACTATACTAAATTGAGCAAACCTTTAAAAAGTAGCTTCGTGTTTGTTATTTAAGTATTTTGGGCCACATTGTTCTCAACATTGTACATTACTCTTTTGAAATCTTTCAATTTTGACTACTTGTTTGAAGTACCTACCAGAGTTACTCCGACCTCGGCCACTTGTATAGATAATATTTGGTTAAACAGTTCTCATATAGACAGTAGCATAGTGAATGGAGTTCGTTCGGATCATAAAGCTCAGATGGTCAGGCTACCTTGCGAAGTAAAACATCCAGATCGCGTTATAGAAATAAGACCGCTGAGTAGAAGTAGACTAGAATTACTAAAGTCTAATCTACTAGTCGCCATGCCGAACACCCAGGTAGAATCAAATGATCCGAATGATCAATTCAAAATGCTTCTGAATACAGTGTGCAACGAATTTAATAAGACTTGTAGTAAAAAGCGTATTAAGATAAATAATAAAATGAGATTTAATGAGTGGGCAACTACCGGAATTCGGAAAAGTAGAGATAACTTATACCAACTTTATGAAAGGAGATCTTGCACCACTGACGAATGTTTCCATCAGTATGTTAGGGATTATTCCAAATTGTTTAAAACAGTGTGCACAAAAGCAAAAGCAATGCACTTGAATAATAAAATTAAGTCCTCAGATAATAAAGCCAAGACAGTCTGGAAAATAATTAACACAGAGACTGGGAAGAGAAATAATAGAGAGTTCACAATTTCTTTGAAAGTAAAGGATAATTTAATAACTGATGCAGTAAAAGTAGCTGATGAATTTAATAATTTCTTTTCTAAAATTCCTATAGTCACTACTCAAAGTTTAGCATCATCTACCACAAAAGCTGAATCCCTTCTGAATGACAACGTAAAATTAGAATCACTAACTAATTTCAAATTTCATCATGTTTCTCCTCTAGATGTACTGAAGTCCTTTGAAATGTTAAAAATAAAGAGCACTGAGGACTTATGGGGCGTGTCAGTCAAGGTACTGGAATCTATTCTGGAGGTCGTTGCACCAACTCTAGCTCTCATTTTTAATAACTGTATAGACTATGGCATTTTTCCAGACTTAATGAAATGTAGTAAAGTAGTTCCAATTTTCAAATCAGGTCATAGAGATAATCCTTCTGATTATCGTCCAGTTTCTATCCTACCTGCGTTTAGCAAAATATTCGAAAAAATAATGCTTACGCAATTGGTTTCTCACTTTAATTCTCACAATATTTTGCACGCACAGCAGTTCGGCTTCACGAAGGGTAGGTCAACTACTGATGCAGGTGCAAGTTTATTAAAATTTATTTTGCAGTCTTGGGAAGAGTCGCACGACGCCATCGGAGTGTTCTGTGACCTTTCCAAGGCTTTTGATTGTGTAGATCATGGTACTTTAATTTGTAAACTTAAGTTTTATGGCATCAGAGGGCACGCATTAGATCTCATGAAGTCATACTTAACACAGAGAAATCAAAAGGTAGCGATAAATAAAGCCATTTCGTCAGAGACAGTGGTAGAGATGGGAGTACCTCAGGGGTCTATTCTAGGTCCGTTCCTGTTCCTTGTTTATGTAAATGATCTGCCATATATGGTAAGCCGAAGATCAGGCATTGTAATGTTCGCAGACGACACCTCATTACTGTTCAAGGTAAATAGGAGAGATACTGAACTCATTGAACCAAATAATACCCTCTCCATGATATCTGACTGGTTTGCTGCCAATAACTTAGTATTGAACCCGAAAAAAACGAAATGTATTAAATTCTCTCTTGCGAACTCATCAAACAGAAACTTATATACAAATATTAGACTTAATGGTCAAACATTCGAATTTGTTACTTCTACTGTATTCTTAGGTATTACATTGGACTCAAAATTGCAGTGGGGTTCCCATATAACAGCGATAGGAAGTAGGTTGAGCTCTGCTGCATTTGCAGTCAGGAGAATAAGGCAGCTTACCAATGTGGCAACGGCACGGTTAGTTTACTTTGCTTATTTTAATAGTATAATTACTTATGGTCTTATCTTATGGGGATCAGCTGCAGATATTGAAACTGTTTTTATTTTGCAAAAAAGGGCTATCCGAGCAATTTATAACTTGGGGTCACGTGAGTCATTAAGAGAATTTTTCAAAGAAATAGATATTCTAACCCTGCCGTCCCTATATATATTTGAAATAATAATGTATGTTAGGAAGAATTTGGGCAATTTTCCAACGAACGCTGATAAACCAATAGCCACGAGAAATACTGGGAAACTGAAAGTAACCTTCTATAGACTAGTAAAGGCGAAAAAGTCGTTCTTGGGAAATTGTATCAAATTCTACAATAAAATTCCTAAACACATTACTGAACTTAGTAATTCTAAATTCAAATCTGTAGTAAAACAAACACTTATTTCAAAAGCATAATATAAGATAAACGATTACATCATGGATAGGGATGTTTGGCAGTGATAGCGTCCTGCACGGGTAATCTATCGCGAAAATATGTTTTCTACTGTAGCATTGTTATTTCAGTTATTTTGTAGTAGCTGACACTGTAATTTATATTTAACTATACAATGTATATTGTTTTGAAAAAATGACACCTCGCCGAGTTTCTTACGCCGGTTCTTCTCGTGGCAGAGGTTTATTTTTCCGAACCGGTGGTAGTTTATTGACGTTCATAGGTGCATGTAATATGCCTAATTTGAAGAATAAACTACTTTTACTTTTACTTTTACTTTTTAACGTCTTTTGTTACAATTTCCAGTTCCAAGGTTCAAATAGTATTAGCGGAATAACGAGACAACCGTTAATCTCTTCTCAATTAGAACTACTATGCGGCGACTACTATTGTGCTCTCAAACCACAGCCACTGTAGACATTTTTAAGGGACATCCATGCTACGTTTGGCAATATCTCGATTCGAGATTCGATAGTAACGATAGAGTGGAGAGGAAGTGGCCTCTCGGGCAGGAGTTAAGTGTTGTTAGGAGCAGGCAAATGGCGTCGTGTGCCGTGGCGCGTGCCACTACTCATGATTGACGCCCGGGCCCCGCACTCGCCGCACTGACCTCATTCATAAATCGTCATTTAAACTCATTCCAAAGAGGGGTCCACAATGGCACATAAATTACGGATCATCTCGAATTATGTTATCCGCCAATAAGTAGCCCCGCACGGACGTGATGACACCATAAAAAAAATAAGAGTTTTATGCCGGGCAATCATTATAATTTAAAAATATAATATAAATAACTTGGTTTGACTGGACCCGAGGTAGTTAATATATACATACATATATTCATAAACTCACGCCCATATTCCCAAAAGGGGTAGGCAGAGCACACGAACATTAATTTCAGTGAGATTTTATCAATTGTAGGTTTACAGATGGAGAAAATGTGATATTCCAGTAACAGGTTGCTAACCCATCGCCCACAACACACTTCAACCTGGTTCCCATAGTCGACTCTTACGACACCCAAAGGAAGAAGGGGGGGGGGGGGTGCTATTCTAATCCGGCACCACACGGGGGTTAATATATTACGTAGCGTGTATGTTACCACGTCACAAATATTGATAAGTACGAGTAATATCTAAATTGAAGTTTTCACAGAAGTTTACACAGCAAACAATATACTAAGCATAGATTAATCTCACATAGCAAATAAGTGTTTTATTAGACCAATCTTGGTAGGGACCACTAAAAAGTCATGTGGTAATGTGTAAAGAAGTGCGTTGGATAAGATACATGATGAACAAACCGTGCTCGAGCCAGATAATTCCGGAGCACGGCAAGACTTTAAGTGTAGTAGTAAGCTCTTCATGCAATAACCACTCCAAATTAATATATCCTGGCGCGCGCCGAGATTCCTAATATTATATTTAGACGTGACACGCACTCGTTTGTACCAATTGGTCCCGTCTACCGCACTGATATATGGCCGTAGCTACTTTAGAACAATGACAACACCAATTGCGCGATTACTAGCTTAGCACCGCTCCAGACTCGTGCCACAGGAGCAGTTATACGACATCATCCGAACTATCCTGTTTTCTTCTTATTAAATAGGTTTTAAATGTCATACGAGTACCTATGCATGAATGTGCCGTTCCGTTGCTGTGCGCCTAAGCCGATCCTAGTGTAATAACACTACAGTAAACCATATGTGGTAACGGTGATGATTGTACCTCAAGAAAACACAGCATATGAACCTGCCTAGAAACTTGGTGCCTCTCAAGTATATTATACTTGCTCGAGCGCTATAAATGCTAAGATGAACCACACAGACTGCGACTTCATCGCAACTTGTAATCGGTCTGTAAAATAACGACGCTTCAAACTCTTAGTCGATGAGACCGATGAGTGACCGGGGGCATTTCATGTAAATTAGTAAATGTCAAACTAACGGCGACCGATAAATGAGAGCACAAATGATTCTCATGTCAGGGACAAGTGATTACAATGCCCATTAATAACTCCTTGTGCGGCGCCGCTGGCTGCACAACTACAAATCAGTCTAATGAGCGGATCCCATGAAAGCCTTTTAATTTCCCATTTGGTGCGGCCACCTCCGATATCGGCGGACTGTTATTAATATAGGGCTGCGCGGCATCCGCCGAGCGGCCGCGAGCCGGCGCGGTGGCGCAGCTCCCGACAGCGTCGATTACAGGCGAGGAGCCTCGCCGCTCTCCGCGACTTATCTTCTCGTATTAATTACGCTCAGATATGCACCGGACAAGTTTTAATGCAACCGCTTCATTTGTTGCAGCACTAAAAGTGCCATATCGGAGACGTTATAGGAGTGATAACTTTGTAGGAGTGACAGCCGGCCGGACACCGCGCGGCGAGACAACAGATTGTGCTTGGACAAGAAACTTCTTACTATCGGGCCCCTCTCATAGGTGACTGATAGCTCCCTCAGCTGCGCAATATATTAGTTAGTGGCATTATAGTCACGCCGATAGCCATCTAAGTATTATCGTTTAGGTTCGTGTTGCAAGCTTGTTTGTGGTAGTGGAACAGTAGATGGCTGTTGCAATTATAGCTTGCACTCATGAAAGAAATCGGCATCGGATCGGCAAAGCCGCGGGCTGCGTTAGCAAGCGGCTAATAACACCCCACCGGGAATATTGACTGCGGTTACAAATTGAACGGAACAAGTATCGTGCTCTATTTAAAACACTATTTATTTCATAGCGAGCACTCGCAATTGCCTAAGCTAAGTCTGACAAGGCAAGTCGTTGGCCATAGCCTGTGACAGTACGAACCGACCGGTAATAATTATGATCCGCAAAACGTCTGTTGTAATAGTACGAACCTAACGAAAATAATTATGATTTGTTGTTACACAGTATAAAAACGTTTAAATTTAGTGTCCTTCAATTGATTCTGCTTTCCAAAAACCAGTCAAAGAAACTAATAGATAATTAGCAGACTATCCGCGGCCAAGGTTATGAACGCGCGTTAATGAAACGCGTTAAATGCTTTACAGCAATAATTTTCTTTCATCCAGTTGAATACAAAATACCTAATTTGATTTCTATTTGTACGTGGGCACAGTGAAATGATTATCTAAACTGTAATGATTTATTTCGTTGGAGCTCGCCCGTTTATTAGGCAGGGTAATAAACCAAACAAGCTCTGCGCGAAGTTTTAGGGACTTAATTATACTGTCACCGGCAGGGTCTTAAAATCAAATCGAATCTATCGGCAATTGACATTTCAGTTAGATTTCATTGCATGACAGTTAGCATAGTTTTGAGCACAACCAAACCCAAGCAATGTAGCAAGGCTGTAACAGGTTAATGTCAACTTATTTACGATATATTTTGGCCCGCGCTGTGACTAAATTATTCCAGTACTGTTGGTTACGGGAGTGGCAAGACTAATTTGAGTAGCTTCCTCTTGGATAATTTATGTCTTCATTGATAAGCAGTTTTAAAAAAAAGCCGCAGTACATGATTGGATATTTCCATACAGTATGTCAACTTTTGAACCTGTCGAGTGATTCAAGTCCTGAACCCGCCGACAGCAGCGCAGGATGAGTGACGGAGATGGTATCGCGCACCGCGCATTACGCGCGCGTGATCTGCCCGCACCAAGCGCTTATCTGCGCGCATGACGGACGGACCTCTTGAAACCGGAGCCGTCCAGGAATCTCTTCACCGAACCTCCAATCTGTTGCCATAACTCAGCCAGATAACAACAAGCCCGTAGAACTGTTAACGACAAATAACACAGATAACGTAACGGGCACGTAAGCGGTCCTATCTTTTCGATAATATTTAATAATTATTTACATATCTCGTTGTATTTATCAGATGCGATGCGACACGTGCGCTGTGACAAAATCTTGACGCCTCCAAAGTTTTCGACTAATTTGTTTCGGGCGTTTACTGCCGCTGGGAAAGTAGTGATAAAGTTAAATATTCCTGATATACCATAATTTTCAGATAACGGTACATCTAATAAGTAATTTTAGTTGGTGGATATAGTTTCACTGGCAAATTAAATAACCTGCTTATTTTCGAAGAAGCTACAAAGGGTAATTAAGGCGTTTTTCTAATGAGGATGCTTGTTGGGCGAGTTTTACAACGATTGCCAACAATTAACTGCAGTTAAAGCACGAGGCGCCATCGGGCTAATGAACGGAATTAGCATAGGAAGCTCGCACTAACTAAATAAATCTAATGACCAACTCGTTACTCTTTGCTACTCGCCACGATTTTACCTACATAGGTATATTTGTTTTGTATGTTTGTGTCTAATGGTTCAATCAGTGGCCAAGACAATAATGAATTACAATGCCCAGTGTCTTCCTACATTACTAGTGCAATAATTTCTTTGAAAAATCATAAATCTTCTACCGTGCAATATCCTATCGCATGTCAGCGATCAACATACGAAAGTTTTTACTATTTATCGGCACTCTGCTGTGAGTGCTAGGTAACACCGGCCCAGTCCCTGATATTTTAAATATTATAAATAATTTAATTTTTGCTCAATGTCTGAACACCCGCGGTTTATCAAAGTTGACTGTTTGAAGCTGGCAGAGGTCTTTTTGGACTTCGTCCATCCAACGATATGGATACGTTATGGAACGATATGGTCAGCCGATCGGGCGGCGACCATTTGGACGTCGCAGGTACGCTCTTTTGGTTGTATTTTAGGTATCAATAAAATCTGTGAAACTAAGGCTGGGTTGCACCAATCCGTCTGTAATCGTAAGCTGTGTTCGTTAAAATCTGAATGTATGGAAAGTTTGACAAGTTTCTATGGGATGACAGCTGCCGGCGCCATATTTAACGTTGATCGGTCTGTGATCGTAAGTCGGTGCAACCGAGCCTTAGTGTATTTCATATGTTCTCTAACTACATCTCATCCTGCTCTCTGGTGTTAACTAGGATGAAATATGAGTGTCCAAAAATGAGACGAGACGGTTCGGGAGGTAGGTAGCGTCCCGAGTTCTTTCTTGTTCGTCTGATATGAATTGCCAGTTATAACATATTTTTAAAATTAAAAACAACAAAGTTTTCCCTCGGTTACTCATCACGCTAATAGCCGCGATTACGCGAGGTTAATAAGAAGTTGTAACATGAGTAAATAAAACTTCTAAGTAATTAATTACCGGGTATTTAATAGGTACAGGCTCTTCGACGCCCGGACCGTATTTGGAAACAAGGTGGAGCAAATCTAAGGTTCATTTGTTTCGCATGTTTGGTTACATTTACCTATTATAAGTCTTTGTCTTTTCATGCTACTTGAAGTTTCTTATAATATTTGTTTAGCGGTCTACGCGTAAACTATTTATTTACATTAATTACCGATGTTTCGACACGGGTTGCACCGGTTAT
This sequence comes from Notocelia uddmanniana, assembly GCA_905163555.1. Taxonomy (NCBI): domain Eukaryota; kingdom Metazoa; phylum Arthropoda; class Insecta; order Lepidoptera; family Tortricidae; genus Notocelia; species Notocelia uddmanniana. Next base: position 14,189,388 of record LR991065.1, read on the forward strand.
ATTCGCGCCAGAAACAAAATTGTTTCTAAGCGCGAGCTAGGGTTTAATGTATGTATGTATGTAAGCACTTTATTGTACACAATTACAGGTTGAAACATAAAGAGGTCACAAAGCGTTAAAGTACAAAGGCGAGCTTATCCCTAGAAGGGATCTCTTCCAGCTAACCTTTGAGCAATTGAGTGGAAGGTAGGTAGAATAAGATAGACAAACTTAAACCATGTCAACAAACATACATCAAACAAATAAAACATACAAATAAAACAGATGCAATATATAAATATTTTTTACAGTAGTTTTGTTTTGCTGCATGCAATAAAGGATTTAGGTTAGGTTTTACAACATTATACTTACAAAACATAAAATCACCTGCTATAAACGTTCACATTATCCTTATTTGTTCTGAGTGTGAAATTTTTAACGTTTTTATTTCTAACTCTCTACTCTTTAATACCCTTACCGCCATCTGAAAAACAATATTATCTCAAAAGTCTACATTATTATTAATGAAGTGACAATTACATGACAAGTATTTTTATGCCTTTAGCAAATGTCCTCTTCTCATTTGAGTGACTTGTGTTTATGACCCTATCTACAATTAAAGAATTTTCCTCATTACCATCTATAGAGAATAATATAGCCCGTTTATATTTCAATTATTTAACTACCCTATCCAACTAATTTGCCCCACCTTACGTATTCTAACGAAATATGTTAAACGATGCCGTCACCTTTATTTTTCCCGCCATTATTTTTCTTGTAAGCGGGAAATCGCTACGTGACATTTTCATTTCCATAAATCATTTAGCAATTAATAAACTTAATGAAATAAATGAGGTTTATTCTGCAAGTAGGCTGCAGTGGCACTTTGACTAGTCATAACCTGCGAGCGTTTCTGAAAAGGAAGACCACTGTCAAGAAGAAACGCCAAAACAAAGTTAACAGCCAGTTATTTCCTTCCAAAAATATGCTTATTACAATCGGTATACTTTATTAACGTACTTAAAATACCTAAATCTGAAATGAAAAATATTTATAATGCGTAGTTTTACAAGAAAACATGTCACAACTGTATTATTTACCTTACCTACCAAATAGGTACGAGATAGACGGAGAGAATAATGGAAGCTACTAAACTGCTACTATAACACAAATTACATCGTTTGATATGCTATCTTGCAAGAACTGTGTCAACTAATTGCTTTTATATAGTATATATGAATAGGTATTTAAGCTGTTTGGTCTAAGCCTTTGTCATTAATGATTTTTTTCAAATATTTTTTTAAGTTTTAACACATAAATATATTCATACGAGTAGTACCTACTCTTTGATGCATATCATAACTACGCATAGTTAAAAAATTTTTATACCACGTCGGTGGCAAACAAGCGTACGGCCCGCCTGATGGTAAGCGGTCACCGCAGCCTATGGACGCCTGCAACTCCTAGGGGTGTCACATGCGCGTTGCTGACCCTTTAAGAATTTATACACTCCTTTCTTGAAGAACCCCTTACTGGAGTCCGTCGGGAAAACCTCGGCAGGGAGCTCATTCCACAATCGAAGCGTCCGAGGGAGGAAATTCCTCTGAAACCGTACCGTACGCGACCATTTAGGTTCTAAGGTGTGAGGATGAATGCCCTGCCGACGGCGAGCGGTGCGATGGTAGAAAGCGGCCGTAGGCATCATGTCGAACAGTTCTTCGGAGGACAACCCATTATATAAGCGATAGAACACGCACAAGGAGGCAAAATTTCTCCTTAAACTCAACGGCTCAATATCGCTCGTGAGCTTGGGATCGTCCACGATTCGCACAGCACGTCTCTGGAGCGAGTCAAAAGGCCCAAGCTGGTATCCAGGTGCTCCCGCCCAGAGGTGACAGCAATACTCCATATGGGGACGGACTTGCGACTTGTATAAAAGAAGTCTCTGTCCCGGGGTGAAGTATCGCTTCGCTCTATTGAGCACACCTAGATTTGTAGATGCCAGCTTGGCTTTGCCTTCTAAATGGCTCCGGAACTGGACGTCGCTGGAAATATCGACACCAAGGATCCCAATAGTCTCTGAGATGGAGAGGGTTGCGTCTTGGAACCGCGGGGCTACAGTGAATGGGGTTTTTTTAGCAGTGAACGCGCATACTTGTGTCTTGGTGGGGTTGAACTGGACCAGATTATCCTGGCCCCACTCAGAGACTCTGACTAGAGTGCTCTCAATTTCGGACACAAGTTGTTCGCGACTCTCTAACACACAGGAACGAGGAATGTTGGCACGGCCCGTGTAAGAAGCATCCCCGGTGCTGTCATCCGCATAACAATGGATGCCGTCAATAGATAGCATGTCATTGATATGCAGCAAACACAGCGTCGGGGATAGCACGGAGCCTTGTGGGACGCCAGCGTTAATGTCCATGCTTTTGGAGCAACTGTCATCTACTACGGCTCTTATGCATCTGCCGGACAGAAAGCTGGCAACCCACTTTCACAAACCCTTGGGCAGTCCATAGGATGGTAGCTTCGACAGAGGACCTCGGTGCCAGACCCGATCGAACGCCTTCGCTATGTCCAAGCTGACCGCTAAAGCCTCACCCTGACTCTCAATGGCAGAAGCCCACCGGTGAGTAAGATACACTAGAAGGTCACCAGTCGAGCGACCGTGGCGAAAGCCATACTGACGGTCGCTGATCAAATCGTGTTCTTCTAGGTATCTTAGGAGCTTTCTGTTGATGACTCGCTCCATCAGCTTGGAGAGCAGAGAGGTGATAGCGATAGGCCTGTAATTCGATGGGTCTGATCTATCCCCTTTTTTAGGCACAGGGTGCACGAGGGCAGTCTTCCATGAAGACGGAACTTGCCGTTTGTGGTAAGAGAGCGCGAACAGTCGCGTTAGTACGGGACACAACTCAGGAGCACAAAATTTGAGCACCACTGCTGGTATGCCGTCCGGCCCACTCGACTTGTGGATGTTTAGGGACAGCAGCTCCCTCCGAACATCCCTTTGCGAAAAACTAATTTCGGGCATAGAATATCCACACCAAGGGATAGCAGGAGGTACGGCGCTGCCATCGTCGTCCAAAGTAGAGTTCGAGGCAAAGAGGGTGCCCAGTAGATCGGCTTTCTCTTTTGCGCTGTGGGCCAGGTCTCCAGCTGTAGTTTCCCTCGGCAGCTTTGGCGAGGGACCAGAAGGCACGACTTCCGGAGGGATATCCAGGAAGCTTCTCGCCAATTATGCCGATGAAATTGAATTTAGCTCTGGCAATTTCTCTTTTACTAGACCTTGAGGCAGCGTTTAACTTGCGTTTCACATCAGATAAGTTTGGATCCTTACTAGCTTCAGCCTTGGTCCAAGCCCTGTATGCGGTCTGCTTATGTGCTCTAGGGCCGATTAAACCAAGACCGCTTTTTCGCTCCTGCAGCTACCAACGAGTTGGGAATAAAACATTCCATACCCCCCAGGATCGTCTCAGCGACAGCGGCTGCACAGGAGTCTGGATCTTCTGATGTGAAACAGAGCTGCCTCCACGGGTACGATGCCTAAAATTCACGCAATCCATCCCAGTCTGCTGACTGCCATATGCGCCTTAGGCTGGTTGGCCGTGGTGGTTCCTGCCGCAGACATGGTGCCTATGTCCGGACGAGGCAGTGATCGGATGAGCCGAGTGGCGCATTCACTGAGATGGAATATTCGTCCGGACGTGAAGTCAGCAGAAGGTCCAGTAGAGAGCTAGTATGGCCTTCGACGTCTGGTATTCTCGTGGGAGAACGTACCAGTTGCGAGAGTCCAGAGAAAATTCGTGAGCAGACCTACCCGCGTAGTCGGTGGATCGAGAACTGAGCCACTTAATATGGTGGGCGTTAAAGTCTCCTAAGATCACCAGCTCCGCGGAGGGGAACTGCTCGAGAACTTTGTCAGTCATTTTATTATTCTTTACACTTAATGGGCTTTATCACAAAGCTTAAGGGGCTTTATGTAAAAAGCTTACGAAGGGTCATTATGCACGCAAAAGACGTTATGCTCTATAGTTTTTAAATTGATTCAGTATAAGTATAGATCGGCTACACAGATCAGAATTCATCTGCAGTCGCTGCAAAAATCGCATGATTTCACCTATGTACATCGTTGCATAACGATGTAGGTGATAGTCTGAAAAGCAAGACCTACAGTATAAAGCATCTCCCAAATTATCCACACTATTGAATCCCTTAAATTAGACATCTCTAACATGCCACCTGAAAACAATGAGGTGGTAGTTAGATTACTTACCGTAGGGCTACGTACGGCAGTAGGTATCCTAGCACAATATGGTTATGACTAGCGCATTCTAATTAGTGGATTCTTTTACCTTAGTATATATGGCTTCTCTTCTAAGAAGTGTGTGACTTTGACCCTGATATGTTCATGCGAACATAGTCAGCAAAGATACTCAAGCCCTTTTATGTCCGTGGAAATATGGACGAGCGAGTGAATACCGATTATGCATATAGTACTTGCTCATTGTTTTCTTTTAAATTGTTAAATCAAGATATAAACAGGTTTCACCAGGTTATTTGCTTTTTAAAAATTACTTAATTATGAAAATCTATTTCGCTTGGTGTATAATTTTATTTATTGTACTTATTATTTGCATAATCAACATTACTTAAAATCTCTATCACTCCGAATGTATATCTATCACTCCGACCACCGATATTTTTGATCACCTTTCTTTAAGAGCTTGTTACACAGGCGCCGTGTTTGGCGATACTTCACACGTGCATATCATGCGACTATTGGACGCGATGCATGTACAAGACCTAAATATCAAACTGTCTGATGCCACCCTTTCGGGTTCCTGACGCATCTTGATTCGCTCTTAGTTTTAAGGGTTCCGTACCTAACCTAAAAGGAAAAAAAAGTTACCCTTATAGGATTATTCGTGTGTCTGTTCGTCCGTAGAAGAACACAATACCGCATACCTACCTAACAAACAAGTGCTTTATTGTGTCTGCGGTATTCTGGTGGAGATACTTCCCCAGTTGGGCTGCTCTCAAATATGATCGAGATGACGTTTCTCCGTGTCCTACCTCACTTAAATCTGAGTTGATATGGTAGGCTTATAATTAAGAAATAGTACCTAGTAGTGGTTACATAAAAATGAGAACTAGAATAACGAAGATAGATTTACTTTAAATTTATATCGTTAAAGTCAGATAGAAATAATGTAATGGGTTACCTGATTGATGGAAATTAACGTAATCAGCATTATAATTCAAGCCACTCGCGTGCCAATGTTGCTTGCGCAGCTCGGCCATTGATAAAGATCTCAGAGATTTACGTGCACTTTACTCATTAACCGACTAATTGGCTTGTTAACTCATCTTTAGTACTCCTAATACTTTAGCGAGTACGTAAGTACTAATGCAAAAATGCGAGTGTTGTATCACACTTTACGAGATATATTTTACCTGACTGAAATTATTGTGGCTACATTCCACAATTTCGTTCTTAACATACTTATAAATACTTTTTCAACCATATATTAAAGATACTCCACGATACTGTCACAATTTAGACAAATCTTTAGCATTTCAAAGTCCGTAAAGATCGCACTGCATGGGAAATATAGGGGGTGTGGCCGGTTCGCCTTTCCAAAGCAATTCAAACAACATTCGAACATTCCTTATTCATCCTCTAGCAGTAGCCGGTACCTTACACAACCTCAAAAAACCGGCCAAGTGCGAGTCGGACTCGCGCACGAAGGTTACCGTGCCAACACCTCCTAATCTACATTTAAAACCAATATACAATACATTTAATCAAAAAAGGTCGTTCTTCATGGGAAACTTACGGCACTTAAGCCCTTTTGTTTTAGCAATACAGTTTTTCAGCAATAACTCAAAAACCGATTAACCTATCTTGTCCAAACCAATCATCGTTGAAAGTATTTATGAATTTACATCATCTTGATTCGATTTTATCGTTGAAAGTATTTATGAATTTACATCATCTTGATTCCCCCCCCCCCCCCCCCCCCAGTTTAATATTTTTTCAAAATCTTACCTCATATTGCTATTTGATATACTGCTGGCATTTTTGAATGTCGTTCGCTATCCGAGTCTACATTAACTTTTATTCTCTGCCGTAAGGACCATCATTGCAAAACCTTTCATATCAGAATGCTGGTGTTATCTGCCGGCCCGAGAACTCGTCCGGACGCCGCGGACCCTAGCGGTCGCCACTCAGCTCGCTCTCATTTAATGTCATAAATAACTTTGTCAATCTGCTAACTTAATAGCATAATTTATCCGTCGCAGGACAACATAACGAGCAATGCCGATAATAAACCAGAAAAGCCATGAGGTGATAATAGCAGTCCGTAAATAATGATGCCTGATTGCCGGTCCACACCTCATCGCTTGCGGAAACATAATCCTCGCCGTGACGTAACCCCGGCACTTATTATACCCATCTAACACACCATTTTGACTCTAAACTATAATAAACTCACTATAAATTTAAGGATTTATCCTTTAGATGAATGACATATACGACTACCGATATCATTGGGAATGTTCTTCCAATAATAGAACGCGTTATCTATTGTCGACGGGAACAAGATCTGACCTCCAGCTCATGTCTTTTGCTGCGCAAAATGCAATCTAAGTCTAATTAACTCTCGGACATGGTCTGCAGTCGAGGATGTACCGATTAGAACTGCGCCCGTTAAGGAGAAACAATCACTTCTCTAATATGGTATATCTTTACAAGTTTAGTCGTTGGTCGAACCAAATTCAGGTGAGTGAATAAAATTGGTACAATGAGTACGCAATGTCCATTAGAAGAGGCGATAGCGGTCATGGATGCTGGGAGTCCGTTACTCGCGTGCATTGCCGTGTCACATTATATTGAATGGGGCGGGTGTCCGTACCGCGAGCATTGGGACTATTGGGAGCCGCGCACTGTGTCGATATGTTCTCCGATAGCTCGCTCCACCGGCGACACTATTTATTCATGGTGCAATAAATTCAAATTACCGGATTAACAATAGTATGGATACCATCTCCTGGACCGATGCTGGCCGCGAGATACTGAACAAGTAAACTAAGCACGTGGCTTCCGAGTTTACGCCACTTCTACTAATCTTATTGCATTTTGAAACAAAATGTTAACTTAATAAGAACAGGTTAAAGAATTGTTATAAGTAGATCGATATGGGGAGTATGTATTGAGTGTCACCTACACCTAAGTATTTAACATCCTAAACCGGACTGAAGAGTTGACTAGGCAATTAAGCATCTATTTTAACGTCTCGGTCTTTGACGACTATTACAACAATGATGATGACGTTAGAATGAATTAGACTTAAAAAAAGTTTCCATCAGAATTTTATTTTTTTCGTAAATGTACGAAACATGATCCAAAACTATCACAGCTATTTGTACAGTCAAACTAAAACATTACAGTTTAATAACGAGCTATTAAAATATTACGATTGCCTATATTCCACTGCTTACGACTACTGTAAATGTGTGATATGCAGCACCATAATCTGTCTAGTACGGAATCGGATTTAAAGTCATTTATTTTCGCAGAAAATAGTGTGAGTACAAAATGTGGTGGATAAAATAATTTAGAAACAACTATTTTACTATATAGCAGCATGCAAATAATTTAAAGAAAGTATCCTTAACTAATTTTTAATATTCTATGGAGGTACAATACTTAACTTTTATATGTCAAGAAATCTCTTATACTGTAGAATCTTTTCTGAAGCAACCAATTATATAATTTACGGACGAACAAATTATATGGTAAGCTTGTAATGTCATTAGGGATACGATTATATATTCTTATGGCCATACAGTAACAATTTTTGCTAACTAATTTAGAGGTAGTTTTTGGCAATAAGTCTTGTTGGATATCTTGTGTTGAAATTACATGCGTTTTTCAATTGCTTAAATAAATAAGAGTTTAATTTTACAAACTTGGTCATTTCAAATATATATAATGAAGGCAACGTTAGTAGCTTCAAATCATCAAACAAATCCCTACATGATGTTAGTGGCGGTTTATTGCAAATGGCTCTTAAGCATTTTTTTTGGCTAATAAATAATCTAGATGCTTCAGAGGAATTACCCCACAGAACGACTCCGTACCTTAATATTGATGCTACGTAGCCATGATAGGCAAGAACTGCCGTTTCTCTATTTACGAGCGTAGTAAGTCTGCGAAGCGGGTACACGAAACTATTGACCATCTTACATTTTTTGTCTATCTGCGGTTTCCATGTACAATTTTTGTCAAGTATAATACCAAGAAATTTAACTTCTTCCGTTTCTTGTATGCATTTGTTGTCATATCTTACATTTAAATCAACTCCGCCTTTTCTGTTATAAAACTGTACATAATGAGTTTTATCCAGATTTACAGTTAAATTATTCATTTCTAACCATTCAATTACATTGCTTACTAATTTGTTAATGTCATCATTATACGTATTTATGTCAGTACACGGTATTAAGTACAATAGAGATTTAATTTTAATAAACACAATTTACAGGTAGACGTCGATATCAATAAACGTCGCGAGAAAGAGCATGTCATGAAGACGCGGGTCTCGGACACAGTCCGCGGGAATTTAAAACCCTGAAGCAAGCTAGGGAATACTCATCTATTAGCTACTTAACAAGTAGCACCGATTACAAGTAAACAGCAATTTATTCCGTACATATATAATATTAATAATATATATTATATATAGGTATATGTGAGCCATTCTTTTATGGTGTGATTATACAGGATGTGACCTGTCATAGGAGCAAAAAAAATAAACGGTACACTAATGATACTCGTATTATGTAATGTAATGACATAATGAAATTAGAATGTACCTAAAGAAACTATTGATAATACGTATATGGTAGCTAGTTTATAAGTAAAATTTGCATGCTTTGTATAAGTAAAATGTACGCACTATCAACTCACAACTCTTACTATTATTATTACTACTACTTACTTATACTTAGTATTATTATACTGTATTTATCACTAAATTATTTGCTCATAAATTTTCTGAGTCTGAGCTCTCCCGCATATTATAAAGACTCATTGTATGTTTTATGCAAATATAGCGTATATTTTTTACTGTTTCGAAATGATATTAATAAAGACACAAAAAATTTATAAATAGAGGTAAAGAAATCCCAAAAAATATCTTTTAACACTATAATGAGTGATAACTAGATGCTACCTCAAAATCAGCATTGAACGCCGGTCTATAATCTCGTGGTGTCAAGATCCATTACTTGCAGGTATGGAGGTCATAACTTTAGATCAAAATTTCACCGAATCGAAAATTAAATATTTGGACACAACAGGTTACTGCGTGGTTACTGCAGATACTCTAAGGAAGCGTCCTTTGAATTATTTGCACCTATCACAGGCCACACTCAGTATACTTTTTATAATGTAAGAGAAGGAGAAAAAAGGAGCGCAAATTTTCTCATTCTAGTTATTAACTATTATTATGGATATTAAGGACTTCACGTTACCACGTAACAATTTTCAAAAGACTCCTATTTTTCCGGCTCTTAGCCGTTGACAATAAGATCATGGGGTGAAATAAATTATTTGTTCAGCGTTTACAGTAAGTACGGGTATATTTTATTTCTGGATTGATATCTCTTAGTCATGGTACCAAGTGCAACTTGCATATGAGATCCATCACAGACTTTGCTAGGTACATTTTTAAGGCATCCAGAATAGATTCCGTAGCAATGACGGTGTAAAGGGAATTTGCGAGATGGCGACGGCTTGCAACGCTCCGAGAATGACTCTCGCAGGCGATGCAATGAAACCAGACACCGCGACGAATCCAACGCGGTCCTGTCGCATTTGAGATTTGCGCAATATTTCGCCCTTTTCACGGAGATATCCGCGCCCCGTGTCCGACGCCGGACGTGAAACACAATATCGCGTCGCGCTCGATTTATAACATCGCACTAGCCTCGATTCGGGATAAGTGATACAGCTAATCATCAGAGTTGTGGCTGAGATAGGACGTTAATGTTAGTTTCCAAAGAGTTTATTTTTCTCTATCCTAAGATCACTCCGGAGCTAGATGCCAAAATAATTCTATGGCCAAGAAAATGTGGATTTAAATTAGTTAAACCGTACCCACAGATATTCCAACTATTATCAAAACTCGCTTTCAAGTGCTCACAAATCGCAAAGTTACATTTTGTGTAACAATATTGCTTTACGGTTTAAACAGTACTTTTAGACTAATAACCGCTTGACGACCTGTTTAGCCTAGTTGGTAGTGACACTGCCTCCGAAGCTAGAGGTCCCGGGTTCGAATCCCGGCCAGGGTGTTTTGTCGATTTTCGCCCCTATGCGTACCTACGTTAGTTCTAATAAATAAAGTGTAGAAACCAGACGCGTTTGCTTTAAAAATCACCAACAATCTAAAGTGAACCTTATTGTGATAAGAACATGGTCCTTCGAACCGGATGCTTGACAGTGACTTGAATAAATAATTGGTTCTACACAAAATCGGTGTAATTTCAGTGAAATAACATTAAATACATAGTGAAATGTGTTAAAAACATTGAACAATAATACAACGAATGTTAATTACGGCAAAAGAACATTAAGGATCAAGACAATTAAGTGTTTTTAACAAAAACAATTTCGTAATTTATTACGTGTCATTATCGGACAAAGGATAAGGTGCATCGAGGAATCGTAACGTTTGTGTTGCCTACATAGACAGTGCAGTATATAGATTAAAATAGCAAGCTGCTGTGGTTTAGACTTTGTTGGACATTTTCGTGTGGCGCGCGTTTACCCTACACGTAAAAAAGTTAACAAAGAAGTGAACTTTCCTATCGTAACGGACTAGTCTCGCTGTGTTTTAAGTATATAGTATAAACTTTGTGGTTATTACAATGGAGCAAATAGAAAGATGTATACTTATTCAAGCAGATAAGTTAGACAAAGTGAAGAAAGCGTATCTTAACTACAAGAAATCACCGAAGGACAGAATTACGACTGGTAATCTAAAGGGCAGAATTGATACACTGGAAACCTACTAGAAGGAGTTTTCGGCCGTACACGAAAAATTAATTATATTGGTTTCAATGGAGCAGCGTCAAACAAACAATTATTTTGCCGACAGTATTTTCGAGGAGTTTGAAGAAGCGTTTTACATATACAAAGGCGAAATGATGTCTAAGTTAGAAAGTTTGGTTCCGATAAAATGTGAGTCTAAACAAATATTTACTACGAGTGGTGAAGTAAAATTGCCACGCATTTCACTGCAACCCTTCAACGGCAACTACACAGAATGGCAGTCATTCCATGATTTATTTGTCGCATTGGTGCATAATAACGAATCCTTACAAGATGTTCAGAAGCTTCATTATCTATCTTCATATCATAAAAGGCAGTATAGTTGGAGAGGCGGAAGCATTATTGCGTCAATTTTCAATCACAGCTGAAAATTATGCAGAAGCTTGGACGGTGCTGAAAAAACGGTACTCTAATAAAAGGTACATAGCAAATTGTATTTTTAAGAAATTCTTTACGCAAAAAATGATATCACACGAATCAACCGCAGCCTTAAGACAACTATTAGATACTTCGGCGGAATGTATGAGTGCACTGAAACATCTAGGCTTACCTACGAATCATTGGGACGCAATTGTCAACTATTCAGTCGTGTCAAAACTGGACGCGAGTGCCCATAAAGAGTGGGAAGAGTTAATTAGCAGAGATGAGACGGACGACTTACCTACTTTTGACCGATTAAAGTCATTCTTGGAAAATAGATTTCGTACTTTGGAGATGGTCGAACCTGCAAAGAAAGGGTAAAAACCTGTAAAACCAAAGATGTTACATGTTACCGCGCCAAAAGTATTGAAGTGCGCCTTCTGCAATGAAGATCATTATATTTACCAGTGTAAGCAGTTTTCCAAGCAATCCATAGAAGACAGGTACAATTTTGGGGATCCTGCCGTTTTGCCAAAGTTATTTTGGTAAAATTTCATTACCCAAACAAATTTTGGCAACTGTTACGTTTGGTAATGCAATCTTTGGAATAAGTTTAGTAGGCACATTTTCATTTGGACAAATTTTTACTTAACATAATATTATCACGGAAAATAACGTTCAGGCATTTGGTCTTTTACCAAATACTTCATTAAAGCAGAAAATCTTTAGACAATAAATATTTTGTCAAATGAATTTGTCTGAAACAAGTTAAAAGTTTAATACAAATCGTACAATATATACATACTTATTACTTGAACTTGTAATATAACTACTATGAATCTAATAGTAATATAGCCACAAAGCCAAGTTCAAGTTTTTACGTAGGCAGTAGGGAACAGGAACTTAGTGGCAAAACCGACTCGGATCGCGGATAGGTTAGAAGCCGAAAGCGGGAGCTTTGCTCCCGCTTTTGTCTTCGAGGTTTTTTTTTTATCAAAGAGCGGGAAAGCTTTGCTTGCTTGCTTGCTTAAGAGTTATTGTGTTATACAGGAACTTAGTGGCACAACCGACTCGGATCGCGGATAGGTTAGAAGACGAAAGCGGGAGCTTTGCTCCCGCTTTCGTCTTCGAGGGTATTTTTTTTATAAAAGAGCGGGAAAACTTTGCTTGCTTGCTTGCGTAAAATATGTTTTTCCAACTGAAACATTTGACTACTTGAAATTTGGTTAAAGTACTAGTTGGTAAGCGAGTCATTGTCTAACTGTTCACTTGCCAGACATTAGGTTTGTATTATAATTATTTGTCAAGAGTTAGTTATTTGTTAATAATAATTTGGCAAATGAAAATTTGCGGAAAATTGTTTGCGAAATGATAATTTGTCAATATTTTTTTGATATAACAATAGAGACCCACAATTTTGTCCAGAAAAATAATCTCTGTTTTAATTGCCTAATACCGAATCACACTGTATTTAAATGTAAACAAAGAACGACTTGCCAGATTTGCATAAAGAAGCATCATTCGTTATTACACCGAGAGAAGAAGCAAGCAACAGAAGAAACGCATACGTCTGGAGAAACAAACAACAACAACAACAAAGATAGAATACAAACATTAGTAGCGGCGCACACGTCGAGTGTACCACAAGTTTTACAACCTGGTCAAGACATACTGTTGGCGACAGCACTGGTGCACGTCACATCCGAGGCAGGGCAAACACACGTGCTTCGTGCTCTCCTGGACCAGGGATCAGAGGCTTCCTTCGTAACCGCAAGGGCGGTTGAGTTATTGGGTTTGAGGAAAACTAAAATCAGCGGAGTAGTCTCTGGTGTTGGTGAGGACAATCAGATGTGCATAAAACATTTGGTAAAATTAGAAATTAAGTCAAGGTACGATACTTCCTTTTCTATTCATGTAAATGCTTATGTATTGAAGTCATTAACCCGTAGGCTACCAGCTAGGGAAGTAAGAGGATTTGTATGGCCTCAGATTAACGAAATACATTTAGCTGACCCCACTTTTAGCATTCCAGCGAGGATTGATATACTCCTTGGTGCAGACGTTTTCGGCGAAATCATAGACGCAGGTTTCTTGAGAGGACCAGGCAACGTTGTTGCACAAAAACACACCTGGGTTGGATTTTGTCTGGAGGTAATAATCCGTCATTTAATATTTCACAGCACATCACTAGTCTGCATATTACACGACAAATTGAAGAAGACAATGATCTCCTAAAAAGGTTTTGGGAAGTGGAGTCAGAGCTGTACACCAAGCAGAGCATGTGGACGAAAGAAGAAGCGAAATGTGAAGAAATATATCAGCAAACAACGACAAGAGATGAAGACGGGAGGTATGTGGTACAACTTCCTTTAAAGGCAAACATGGTAGACACGGTGTAGTCGTGTGGAAACACAAAGCAGCAAGCTGTAAGTAGACTGGAGCAACTGGAAAGAAGGTTTGCGAGAAATGAGCAGTTAAAATCTGAATACACAAGAGTTATACACGAGTACTTACAGCTAGGACACATGAAGAAGGTTGAAGCAGAAGATGAAGGAGATGCAATCTACCTTGCTCATCAGGCTGTAATTAGAGAGGATAAGGAAACGTCAAAGGTACGTATTGTCTTTGACGCCTCTGCTAAGGGCTCAGGAGGATGGTCCTTAAACGACAGCATGATGGTAGGACCCACAATTCAACCAGATCTGCAAAGTCTGATTTTTAGATGGAGGTCTCACAAAATATGTGTTATCGGCGATATAATAAAGATGTATCGTCAAGTAAGAATGAATGACAAACACACAGATTTGCAACGCATAGTGTGGCGTGATGACACATCAGATAACATTGACAGTTATAAGTTACTCACGGTAACTTTTGGGACATCAGCTGCGCCACATCTCGCTGTACGAACTCTTCAACGGTTGGCTGATGACGAACAAGAAAATTATCCTCTAGGAGCGGCGATAGTAAGAAACTCATTTTATATGGATGACCTTATGACAGGTCATGAAGATCTCAGTGAAATGAAGGCTACCTGTAAAGAAATTGATAGATTGTTGAAGGCCGGGGGATTCCAAATGCAAAAATGGTCAAGCAACTCCGGAGAACTCCTGAAGGACATGGTTGGCAACTCGAAGATGTCGGAACCTGTAACAGAGAAGAAAGAGATTAAATTAGATAAAGTTATAAAAATACTAGGACTTACCTGGAATAGAAAAGATGACACCTTCCATATTTCAGTTAACTTACCAGCTAGCAGGATACCTGTAACAAAAAGAGTGATTTTATCTGATGTCGCTAGTCTCTTTGATCTTTTTGGATGGCTCTCACCTGTCACCTGCCACAATTTCTGGATCATAATTTTGGCAGTTATTAAACTGCCAAAATTATGATCCAGAAATTGTGGCTCTGTTCTCTTGGGTGGGACGATGAATTACCCTCTGAGCTCGTGAATGAGTAGATGAGCTTCCGAGATGAACTTCATGAGTTGCAAACTGTTGAGATCCCACGTTGGATAAGGATGTCATCTCGCTGCAAAGACGTGCAGCTTCATGGGTTCTCCGACGCTTCAACTCTTGCTCTGGCAGCCGTGGTTTATGCTAGAGTTGTAAATGAGTACGACGTGGTTCATGTCACCATATTAGCCTCAAAGACAAAGGTTGCACCACTAAAACAATTAACAGTCCCAAGGTTGGAGCTCTGCGCTGCGGTTCTGTTGGCAAAGCTGTTGCACGAAATTTCAGGTTTGTTGAACATACCCATGAACAAGAACTACGCTTGGACAGACTCGATGGTGGTTCTGTCATGGTTGCAATCTCAACCCAGCCGCTGGCAAGTATTTGTTGGTAATGGAGTATCTGAGATCATTCAGAACATAGACAATGACAGATGGAGGCACGTTCTGTCTGCTGACAATCCTGCTGATCTCGCATCAAGAGGTATTAAGGCGAGTGAACTGACAAATAATGAACTTTGGTGGACTGGACCCGCGTGGCTCAAGACTAAGGACACTGAGATTCTAAGACCCACATCAATCCCAGGCACAGAATTAGAGAGCAAAAAGTCGTTTCACACACAGATACAAGACACTCCCATTTGGGAGAGATTTTCGTCAATGCTGAGGATGAAAAGAGTAATAAGAGAGAGTAGTGTAAGAGATTCTTAGATTACAAGAACAAAAACAAAAGAGGAGATATCTTGAGTGCTGCTGAGTTAAATGAAATAGAAGTCAGCTGTCTGAGGTACTATCAGACATTAATATATAGTCAAGAAATTGAAGACCTGAAGAAGAAGGGGAAGGTTAGAAACAAGAGTTCTCTTATTAAACTTACTCCGTACTTGGATGAAAACAATTTGCTGAGGGTTGGAGGGCGATTAAGTAAAGCGAACTTAACTGAAAACGCAAAACACTCGATTATCATCCCAAGAAAACAGCATTTGACAAGGTTAATAATAGCAGATGCACACGCAAAAACCTTACATGGTACAATTCAGCAGGCAATGACGTAAATCCGGACCAAGTACTGGGTAATAGGTCTCAAATCAGCAGTACGAGATTTTACACGAAAGTGCATCGTGTGCATAAAGGATAATGCACTAACTAAACAGCAGCTGATGGGGCAGTTACCCTCTTCGAGGGTCACCCAGCATCACGCCTTCTACCATAGTGGGGTGGATTTTGCTGGCCCGGTGTATTTAAGAACATCCAAAGGCCGAGGCCATAAATCCACGAAGGGCTACATCTGTCTGTTTGTCTGTATGTGCACTCGGGCAATTCACCTAGAAGCAGTGACTGATCTTACGTCTCAAGCGTTTATTGCTGCATTTAGGAGATTTGTCGCAAGAAGAGGACATTGTGCACAATTATGGAGCGACAATGGCACAAATTTCGTTGGCGGAGATAAAGAATTGAGACAAATGTGGTTCAAGAGCACTAATGGCGTCGCTAAAGAGAGCTGAACTTCTAGCTAATGATGGTACGACATGGCATTTTGTGCCACCAAAATCACCCAACTTTGGAGGCCTATGGGAAAGCGGGATCCGATCTGCAAAGCGCCATCTAGTGAGAGTTAACAATAAAAAAAAATACCAAGAGTAAAGGAAACTTTGAATATCATCTAAAAGTGTTCTTGGATTATTCCTAAACATAAAGTTTATGTTCTTAGTTAGCATCGTTATGAACTTTAATTAAAGACTTTCCCGATAAGTAAGAGTTAAGTTAGAGGAATGTAGGTCTTGTTTGCTTAAACTGTAAGAAGATAAATACAAATGTAAGCAGATATATTGGTAATCTCATTGCTTGTAACACTGAGATGCGAAAGTTACAAAAACCTTTAACATTACCGTGTTAAGCTTTTGTTTCGAATAAGGTGGGCAGCAACAGTTAGCTTTATACATAGATACTAAGCAGTTGTATAAGTCTATTGATTACATTAATATACTTTCAATGATTAAGTTAGTTTAACGTTATTCAAACGATAAAATAAAAGTACAGTAACAAAGTATAAGACGTACCTATACCCAGGCTCGCACGGGTGCTAAAAACCCCCCGAATAAGAATTTCACAGAAAGAAATACTCCCAATAAAAATCAGAATCAGGTGTTACTTTGCGGAATTCAAAGAAAAGTCTCTGAATATTATTATTCCTTTGCTATTCCGCTAAAGACTCTTTTGAGGAAGAGCAACCGATTATTGTTCTGGAGACTTATTCTAGGCTGACCCAGTGACTGACCCTAGTCTCGCCTGATGCTAAGTGCATGACACCTCAGTTCAGTAAAGTATGTGAGGTAGACGAGTAGGAATATAATCCTTCTAAATATTAAAGCTTTATTATAATTTAAACAATCTTTGTCACATAAAAATATTTTACATTTAAATAATAACTAACTACTTACACACTAAAATAATACACCACTTGCCGATCCCGGTGCAAAAGTGCCCATAACGCCATAGTACCCTTACGATTACAAATATTGTTTTTTAACTAAGTAACATCGTGCTGAGAACCGAAAATCTTTAGACTATTATCCTGAATTGAAATAAAGTAAAATTTTTCTCATCCATTTTCCTGTAACATGTCAAGAGATTATAAACATTAATAAAATATAATTGAAGAATATTCCAATGATTTCCGGCTTAGGAAAATGGTCTACAACCAGGGTATAAGTTCTCAGTACGACGATTTACCTACTTTTATGTTCACAAACCTGTGAACAAGCACATTCCCCATTAACCAAAGGGGAAAGTGCTTGCTGTTCTAACAATAACTTAACAAAATTGACATACGGGCAATACGGGCATTCCTAAGTATAAGTACCTGTCACTTTGCGAAACCGATCAGTTAGTAGGCCGCGTGGTTATTGACTGGTCTGGTAAACATGCTGGTAAGAAAAATGTCTTATTTTATCAGGAATGTTTTTGTAAGGTAAGTGGAAAAGACTTTTACAGAAAACATTCGAACTATGTAAATTATAACTAAACGTGAAACAAAAATAACGGCAAGCTCCGAAGATGTAAAAAGAAATTACTCATATGTTAAACTAAGAACACTGGACAAGGTTTCAATGGAAAATGCATCGGTATGTATTCTAGTTAGAGGATTGTAGAATCATCTATCATCATCATCATCATCATCATCACTCATATAAAATCATCTATACTAATATTATAAAGTTGAAGAGTTTGTTTATTTGTTTGTGTGAAATAAAAAAAATATTTGTGTGAAAAATAAGTAAAGTCCATTTATCGAGGAAGGCTTTAGGCTATTTAACATCACGCTGCGACCAATAGGAGCGAAGACGCGGACGAAGTCGCGGGCAACAGCTAGTTCAATAATAAAGATGAAAAAATAGAGAAAGCAGTACCTCTAAGCAAAATAGTATCTCTACTCTACATCAAAATACTTTTAAAAACTGGTAATGCGAGAGTGCGTAATTGCGCTCACAATCTCGCAAGCGTCGCGCCCGTTTACCTAAATAGATTCAAATGAATGCGCACGATTAGCCCGCTGCTCTGGCGCATCCAACAGAGTAGAACAGATAGTCATGTTTGTTGGATACAATACAATCATGCGTACAATGCACGTATTTCAAAACCCAACTTCAAAATTGTATAACAGCTCTTTTACCTTCAAGGCTTTGGGTTCGGAACAGCTTACCTCTGGATTTACAGCGTGCTAAAACGCTTGCTGCTTTTAAATTTAGACTCAAGGAATATTCATATTATTTTTCCTTATTACTCGTTTAGTGCCCGTGTTAGAATAGCACCGCCCCCTTTCTTCTTTTGGGTATCGTAAGAGTTGACTATTGGAACCAGGTTGAAGTGTTTTGTGGGCGATGGGCTAGCAACCTGTCACTGCAATATCGCATTTTCTCCATCTATAAACCTACAATTGCTAAAAGTGGCACTGAAATTAATTTTCATGTGCTCTGCCTACCCCTTTTGGGAATATGGACGTGGGTTTATGTATGTATTACACGTTTATTTTTATTTTTATCTTTCTTTAACTCTGGGTAATATTGTATAGTATTTATATAAAAGTTTACGTATATTTCTATTTTTTCACACACATGCATACGCACTTACATAATATATAAACAAACTCTCCTAGGACCAACTTGAATACCGTATATGCCTACTACAATTACTATGGTGATAGATGTCTAAAAAGCGTCTGCCATACCTGCTAAATAGCCTTCCTATGAATATTTGATTACAAATAAAAAAACTAGGTTAGCTACGTGGCTGCATAAGCACTTATTGAGTACCTACTGTACTTACTCGTAGGTGTTCAGTAGGTGTTTTTGTGGCAACGTATAAGTCATTAATATCATTATATTGTACCTGACTCCACCTTTATAGTATTTTTTTCTATAAATTCATAACCAGTTTGAAAAAATGCTAGCAACTGCGATCCGCAGACAAACTGCAGTGCAGTTTTGCGGATCTTATGATTAACAATGTTTGTAATAGGCTACTTTCCAATAAAAATTAACAATGCCATTCGAACCAGTTTATAAGGGGGATTAAATGTTTGTATGGGATCAACTACGATTACAGGTCAACAAGAGCCGCAAATGAGGCTCAAAAGTGAATATTGTTCCCGGACACCTAAAACGCTCCATACTAATTGACAGAAAGTTATGACGTCACGTCGCACGAGCCCCGTATTACCGTTGTATGGAAAAACATGAAAATTGCTATTTTAATCGTGAAATACTACGTTTAAGCTTAAACGTAGTATTTCACGATTAATATAGCAATTTTCTTGTGTTGTAGTACATACATTTCTTTTTTATTATATCATGTAAATTCTATTGGTAGCTTTTTATTTACTTTTAGATGATAAAAAATATTTATATAATTTTTAGTAACTTTCAAGTCTCGTATTTTATTATTTTGATTTTATTTTGTATTTGTGATTTTATTGTGTTAATTTGACGGTATACTATCCATATAACGGCAATACGTTATAAAGTTTAATATGAGGAGACTACCCTATTGTATGTACCTAATATTTATAATAAACTAGCGTTTGCCCGCGGCTTCGCCCGCGTACTCTAAGCATAATTTTAACCGTCTACAAAAAAGAGGTTCTCTGTTTGACCCGTATGTATATATGTACGTATGTAGGTATGTATGTATGTTTGTCCACGATTATCTCGCGATTGGCTGAACCGATTTAGATGCGGTTTCCAGAAAATTAGATGTTACATTCTGGGGGTTTAGGTATACGAAGTTTGGTGATTGTGATTCATTAACAGATGAACTGATGAAAAGTCAGTATACATTCTGAGAACCGGCAAACTGTAGAATTTCATTTGATTTTGGAAAAAATAAGGATCGCAAACTATTATTTTACATTTCCAAGAGGCCGAAGTGGAAAGAGCCGATGAAATAAAAGCATGTCTTAAATGGCCCTTAGTAAAAGTATCTGTGTACTACAGTAATACCAATAGAAGTAACGACCTAGCAGCGGTCATAAACTCTGGTCCTTTGAAGTACAGAAATACGGCTAATTCAATATCACGTGTAACCCTTATTTTTCCTAATATTAAATTTAATAGGTAGGTTTTGCCAGTTCCCATTGGAACATCCAAAAAGAAAATTTGGCCTCACTTCCATTCGCACTCCTTACTATTTGCTCGTATACTGACTTTTGTTCATCTGTTAATGAATCATAGTTATTCCTGACTAACCCCTCTAAAGCTATCACATCATCATACCCAAAAAAAATGTTAGGATACGCGGGGCTTGTTACCTCAACAGTAAAAGAGACCCTTATTCCTAATTCACGTGTGGCTGTCTGTCAGTCCGTTTGTTACAGCCGATTTGCTTTAAAACTACTGGACCGATTGAATTGCACTTTGGCACAAATTATCAAGAATTTTCATGTCCATAATATTAAATTAAAATCGACCAAGTGTCGGATCACGCACAAAGAAGGGTTCCGTACGGACACCTACTAGTCCATATTTAAAACCACTATAGGAAACTCACGGCACTTAAGTCCTTTTGTTTGGGCAAGACTGTTTTTCAACGATATCTCAAAAAACGGTAAACCTATCTTGTTGAAACCAAAAGTCGATGAAAGTATTTACTAATATGCACCATTTAAATTTTTTTAGAATCTTGAACTTCATAGTTTTGAAATTACTGTGAGGGGACTAATTTTTTACGATTTAGACGCCTAATCTATACTAATATCTTAAAGAGGAAAGATTTGATTGTTTGTTTGCATTAAATAGGCTCCGAAACTACAGAACCGATTTGAAAAATTCTTTCACTATTGGGAAGCTACACTATTCTCGGGTGACATTGAAATGCGCTATATTATTCTATATTATATTTAAAAAAATATAAGGATTCTTACTAAAATTCCAATAATGTAACCCAAGGTGTAAAAAAAATACCAATAATATTATTTACATCGCGTGCGCTGCGAAAACTATTGATGAGAAAATAACTATTTGTTAATTATTTGTATGGGCCGGGCTGCTATAATGTAATACTAATCGAAAGGTGGATTTAAATGGAAAAAAATATAGAAACCTCTATGTCGTTTTTAAAAGCCAATCCATAGATATCCCACAGGCCTATATAGTAACATTAAACTTTTTTTTTACAAACCCTAGCATGTATGGAGTGCCAAATTTTACCTCGGATTCGTATTTAGAGACCTCTCGGATACTCAAATATCGAGTTTGAACAAAATCGGGACGGAAATGACGAAAATCAATGTGGATTTTACCCTGGATTCGTATTACGAGACCTCTCAGACTCTCAGATATCGATTTTGAACGAAATTGGGACGAAAATTAAGAAAATCAATATGGCCGCCACTTTTTCCAAATTTTACCTCGGGTTCGTATTAAAAGACCTCTCGGAAGCTCAGATATCGATTTTGAACGTAATCAGGACGGAAATGAAGAAAATCAATATGGCTGCGACTATTTCCAAATTTTACCTCGGATTCGTATTACGCTCAGATATCGATTTTGAACGAAATCGGGACAGCAATGAAGAAAATCAATATGGCCGCCTTTTTTCCAAATTTTACCTCGAAGTCGTATTAGGGGACTTCTCGGACGCTCAGATATCGATTATGAACGCAATCGGGACGGAAATGAAGAAAATCAATATTGCCGCCATTTTTTCCGAATTTTACCTCGGAGTCATATTGAGGAACCTCTCGGAAGCTCAGATATCGATTTTGAACGTAATCAGAACGGAAATGAAGAAAATCAATATGGCCACCACTTTTTCCCAATTTTACCTCAGATTCGTATTACGAGACCTCTCGGACGCTCAGATATCGATTTTGAACGAATTCGGGACGGAAATGAAGAAAATCAATATGGCTGCGACTATTTCCAAATTTTACCTCGGATTCGTATTACGCTCAGATATCGATTTTGAACGAAATCGGGACAGCAATGAAGAAAATCAATATGGCCGCCTTTTTTCCAAATTTTACCTCGAAGTCGTATTAGGGGACTTCTCGGACGCTCAGATATCGATTATGAACGCAATCGGGACGGAAATGAAGAAAATCAATATTGCCGCCATTTTTTCCGAATTTTACCTCGGAGTCATATTGAGGAACCTCTCGGAAGCTCAGATATCGATTTTGAACGAAATCGGGACGGAAATGAAGAAAATCAATATGGCCGTTACTTTATTCAAAGTTTACCTCTGATTCCTATTAAGAGTCCTCTCGGACGCTCAAATATCGATTTTTGTCGAAATCGTATCGGATGGCACTGAATAATAAAACCACTTATGATATACTGAATAATACTGATTAATAATTCATTGAATCAAAAAAGGCCGTATCTTCATAGGGAACTTACGGCACTTCATGCACTTTTAGACCTTATAAGGAACCTACATGCCAAATTTGGTATCTCTCGAACCAGCAGTTTGGGCTGTGCGTTGATATGTCACTCACTCAGTCAGTCAGTTATTTTTTGCAATTTGGCACAAACTTTCAAAAGTTTTTATGTCCACAATATTAAATTTCAAAATCGATGCCATTTTCGTAATTAACGTCCTAAATAACCATAAAAGCGACACCTATATTAATATTTAGACATTTCATCCCCCTCGCACCCCAACAGCCGATGGTATTTCACGTCCTCCACGTGGGATTTTAAAATCATTGTTGTTTTCATTATCACCGACCTAATAAACCGTAAAAACAATACCCATGTCGATTTTCTGAATTTGTCACCACATTTCCCCCTTTTAGGGGTTGAGTTTTCCAAAAACCTGAAACATGTGTTTACTCATTTATCGTTCGAAATACTCCTGTGAAGTTACGAATAAAATAGTCCAACTAATTTTGATTCTTCATAGAAATTTCGGACCCCCATTTAACCCCCTTAGGGGTTGAATTTTGTAAAATCCTGTTTTAATGCACCTCTGGACCTTATATGGAACCTAGATACTAAATTTGGAATCTCTAAAACCAGCAGTTTGGGCTGTGCGTTGATATGTCACTCACTCAGTCAGTCAGTTATTTTTTGCAATTAGGCACAATCTTTCAAAAGTTTTCATGTCCACAATATTAAATTTCAAAATCGATGCCATTTTCGTAATTAACGTCCCAAAAAACCATAATAACCACACCCATATTAATATTTAGACATTTCATCCCCCTCGTACCCCAACAGGGGGGATGGTATTTAACGTCCTCCGCGTGTGATTTTAAAAACATTGTTGTTTTCATTATCACCGACCTAATAAACCGTAAAAACAATACCCATGTCGATTTTCTGAATTTGTCACCACATTTCCCCCTTATAGGGGTTGATTTTTCAAAAAAACCTAAAACACGTGTTTACTCATTTATCGTTAGAAATACTCCTGTGAAGTTTCGAATAAAATAGTCCAGCTAATCTTGTTTCCCCAAACAAACTTCGGACCCCAATTTTACCCCCTTAGGGGTTGAGTTTTGTAGAATCCTTTCATAGTGCACCTCTAGACCTTATAAGGAACCTACGTGCCAAATTTGGAATCTCTAGGACCAGCGGTTTGGGCTGTGCGTTGATATCGGTCGGTCGGTCGGTCGGTCGGTCAGTTTCTTGTTTTATATATTCAGATAATAATAAATCATCTAGTCTGGAAGTAAAGTTGCAAGTGATGGACAATGTTAAAGCAGATACACTTTCTTCACATAACCATTCTGTTCACTAGGTCTCCGACAGGCTGAACGGGTTTGATGTGTTACTATATTTTAATTGGGATCAGACGAGAGACTGACGGGTCGCCTCAAACAAACCGATTAAAGGAGTTTACGACTATTACGCGATATATATCTCATTTTCTTGCTGTCAAGTATTGCAATATAAAGTTTTGAATTTCAGCTTGTAAATGCAGTCATATCACTAATCACAAATTGATGATTATGAGAGATATATATGCACATTCACACCTTACCCTCCAACAGTAGCAGCTCCTTCGTAATCGGACTCATGATAGCCGAACAGCATTTATATGAACTTCGTTGTTTTTACTACCTACTCGCAATAGGGACTCTATTTTCCAATGTGCACAATGTCCGGTATCCCCGCGCTCGTTCTGTTTCTTTAAAAAAAACTTACCAGACAGTATTAAAAGGCAGCAATTCATTGACTTGGTAGTTTAGTAAAATATACTACCTAGCTATATTACTTCTCTTCGCTGACATTACATAGTAAAATATATAACATCCCTTCTTTTTGATTCAGAGCTCCTCTCCTGTTGTAAATACCTTTGTCTTTTTTAATCGTCCTCTTTAAAAATGTAGGTACCTACGGTAATTTCTAACGTTCAAGTGTGTCCCAGAGCAGGCTATCAATCTAGCCGAATGTCAGTCGTATTGCGCACACTCAGCCGACTAGTGATTCATCAAACGTCCATGTCCCAAGTGTCCCGACTAGTCGGCTCTTCTTTGGTGCTCCGTGGGTGCTCCACGTTTTGTATAAGTACAGTCAACGTCAAATGTATATTAAAACTGTTGCACCTTATACCATAGTGATAAGGTGAAATACTGCTATTGACTGCCATACTCTGTGAACAGGCACCAATCTTTCATTCTTTATGTCAATCGATCCATCAGGATCAAATGTCTGAGACAATCTTCATACAGGTTCCAGCATTATTTTACCAATTCATTGGAGTACGTAAACGGGATAAGCATATTATGTACAAGTACCTACGTGTCAATATAAAGACTACGGCGACAGCATACATACTGTCAGGTTTCTTCGGACTTCCCGAAATTATAAGGGATTTTGCCATTTTTGCTACGGAACCCTAAAAAATTATAGATTTATTTTACTAGTGTAGACAAAACTGTCTCTACAAATTTCGTCTGCGTAATTTCATAATGAATTTTAAAATACGCAGATTGCAAAATTCCTTAGCAACATTGTTGCAACTGGACATGCGAAAGTCTAATAATATCACACGCTGGCACCCGCCCAAAGTAAATTACCCAGTAGTTACAAATTAATAACAATTTGTTAGCATTTAGTGATCGCAATATATCGCGACACTTATGTTTTTGTACACTTAAACAAATGTAAACATACTTATTTGTGCAGTCGTAAACCAGCTCCTGTTTTCCCATATAGGAGGCTATTCCAACGAACTTATTGAATTCGTCACTGTTTTGTATTTGTTTTACTTTTTATTTAACGACCGTAACAAACAAGCTTACCGCCTGCCTGATAGTAAGCAGATACCGCAGCCTATGGACGCCTGGGACTCCAGAATAATAACTTCAGGACTCATGTCTTCTTCGTGTCAAGATTGAGTTTGGTTTAATTATTGGGAGCACATACTTAGTCTAGTTATTGATCACCACTGTAGCTTAGTTGATTGACTTACGAAGTTTGTGGATCTTGTGATCCCGGGTTTGAATCCCGGTGAGGATATTTATTTGTATAAAGAACACGAATATTTCATGGATCTTTTCTACGTATTTAGCATTTATTAAGTATATCATCGTCTAGTACCTTTGAGTAAGTTTAGCTTTGAGTAAGATTAGAAAATCAGAAAACATGTGTAAAAGCAATGGAAATATACTTACACAAATCCTACAGACAATAAATCCATCTAAATCATTATTTATACCTAAATACAGTTGTGTGGATATAAGTAAGGCTAGGTTATTTACCACGCATACGTCAAAACCTCTTGGTTCGGGTTTACGCTCACAACACGACACTCTTTCATCTGGTGGTCGCTCTTGGCCCTGCGCACAATTTATGCACCGACCACGATAATGGCCATATTAATGGAAATTGACACCAACCTTACCTCGTGGGATCTCTCCCATGCCCGCTTAAGGAAACATAATATTAACGATGCAATCGTGATATAATAATCTCGTCCTCACACTCCGAAATGGCCTGTCTGTGCGTCCATCATATCATAAGGCTAAGCGACGATAATTAATTTGTCGAAAGCATCAGCTTTCAATTAAGTATTTATGATTATGGCCTTATTTTATTTCCGTTGCTTTTGAATTATTATTGGGTGTTGCTTTACTCGAAAGTGATAAAATAATCGTTCCATTAAAATTTGATCATTTTACAACTGTTATTTACGTAGTTTACGCAATTCTTGTTTGATAATTTTGAACGGGAATACATATAAATATTTTCATAACGTTTATACCTAATCATGTGTGTATTTACCGTCATTTCTATTAGTGATCATTACCGCGACATGAGTTACCGCGAACCCTCGGAGAGCCGGACTGTCTCCCTGGCGTTATTTATTGGCACGTAATGGCTTCTAATGGGGGGCTATTGAATCCGCCACCTGGACCTCTTTTATTTCTGGCGAGTGGAGGGCGTGCCTCGTCTCGAACCATGTGAATATTCATAACGCGGGTCCGATTCAGCCGATTTAATTGATACCCGACCTGCATGCGCCGCACTGTTGTCTGCACGTATGGACAAAACGTAATTGCTCGTTAAGGCCCGATTCGCGATTGTTTCTTGATTATGAAAATAAAAACAATCACGACTGTGAGAAGTATCTTAAAGGAAACCTGACAAACGATCCGACAGCGGGCTGTTATTATTTTGCATTTAAAAAGATATCTTTGTATGGCAATGCATACCCATAAAGCTTGTTCCTACAACACTAACATTTTAAATACAAGTAATGAAAACGACCACACAGTTTTCAGTATCAAAACAGCTACGGGAGATGATGATATCAACGGCGCGACAAATAAGTACATATTCGAATTTATTTAGACCTTTCGTCGATAACACGCAGTACTCGGTTCTTTTATTTGTGCAACACGACAGACGCAAGTGCAATTTATTGATACAGTGTTCGATAACCAGTAGGTGCGTCCCACGCGGTGCAAACACAATAAGAGATGAGCCGCCCAGTGCCCAACATTTACAAGTATCGTGCTCGGAAGGAAATAGTAGGTTCATGCTAAATACGCTCAATAAATAGTGGGGCTTATGGTGTCGTAAAAACAAAATCAAGCTGCGCGGACAGCCTGGCGCGATAAGCTACGAGCATCATCCAGGCTGACTCGTGTTGCATTTGCATTGTTTTCACAGCACCTTTGTAGTGTAAAATAAATATGATTAACCAACCATTCCAATACATCACGCATGGATACCAATATGATTACCTAGGCCTAAAGCTAGACGCAAACATACCTCTAAAGTATTTTTTTATTACAGGTATAGTAAAGAAAACATGAAAATAAATGAATACTAAATGTAACTAGTAAACTTATGATTTAATTAAATTTAGTTAAATAATAAAAAGATAGAAAATTAAAAGTTTTAGACTCGTGGCTACCCAAGGTCACTCATTGGCGGAAATGAACCCAAGATGCTGGCGGCGTTTCCCCGCTTAGAGACCTAGAGTCTTAAAGGGCCTAGGCCCTTGGGGCCAGAAAACTCTAGAGTCTCAACCGCAAACGGTACGAAATTATAATTGTTACCTAAAAACATATATTTTCGGCGCTTAGTCGCTTCCGCGTTTGTGGCAGCACCACCTGAATTGTGACATATTATTGCAATGTGTGACGATGCCAACGTGTCTACACAGGTGGAGTCCCACACTAAGGGCCGCCCCAACCGCCACGGTACCTACTAACGTCATACCATCGGGTATCCTGCCGTCGTCCCGTGCGAGGCCATTTGGTTCGAGTACCGCAGGCACTGGGACGCTGACAAGAGCCGGACGTATGATGTCGTTGAGAAAGGTATAAACTCGTACATATTTTAATGAAATATACAGGTGACTGCAGGGTCGTGTAGCATCAAAGTAAAATTAAATTTCCCATTTTATAAGGGATTTAACGCAGTAGTTTCTGATAGGTATAGGTAAAAGAAAAAAATAAAAACTGTTTCCTATTTGGAGTCATGGCCACCCTACACACTGGATAAGACAACTGTCTAGTGAAATACGTAATACCTAATAACTTACGATTGTTAATTGATAATGTTCTATGTATTTATGTTCTACATTTAATGTTTAAATCTTCACAAGTAAACAATTTAAATAAAATAAGAAGATTTATTAAAAATAATAACAATCTAAACATACTGCAAAAGCTGTACAACACAATTCCGCTCTTGTTGACTGTTTCTCCGTGGATCCTGCTGATAAAAGAACTTGTGGTCAAGATTGTCGGCGTATCCTTACTGTCGTGGCCTGTCTGCGCCTCGTGTTTCGGCACAGCGAACAGTCCGAAATCTTGGAGATTTTGAACGATTGTTTTTCAATCTTCGGCTAGGCACAGACAAATTGCGATAACGTTGTTGAAATAAATCCCCAGTAATGATCACGGTACGTGTTTGATAAGATAATAAAAAAATACTATGTCAGACCGCTTCACATTTAAAAATAAATATGCCGCAGACATTTCTTATTTATTTATTTATTTATTTAAACTTTATTGCACAATACAAGAAATATGTACAAATGGCGGACTTAATGCCATAAGGCATTCTCTACCAGTCAACCATTGGGCTAAACAGAAACATCAGGTGCAGGCATTTAACTTTACAAGAGAACTTATTACAAATACATTTATAAAATACCTATAGATATATACATACACAAATATATATATATATATATATATATATATAATATACTGGTTATGGTAATAACATAAGATATAAATTTATTTAAACTGAGACTTGTTCAAATCGTAAAAATACACATTGACGTAAAAAATAATAAAAATAATAACTTAAACCTGATTACATAAGTACAGAATGAAGATTATCTAATCGAAAAGCCCGCCCCGAATCATTCCCGGTGCAAAAGTACCAAACACGCTCGCCGCGTTGCCGCGTTGTATCGCGATGGACAGCCTCTGCACCAAGAAAGACTCGGAACGGGTGTCATGTCCCCTCTCCCGCAACCGACGACCAATCTCCCTCAGGAACTTCTTCGCCTCTGTACCCCAACAACCGGTCGTTTCCACCGCGAGTGGGACAAATAAATAATTAGTGAGAGCGGAATATTTCTCTCGCTTTCTATTTGCCGCCAACTCCGCTGCTGCGCCAGCTGACCTAATGTTATGACCAAGGTGCGAAGCTGCAAAAGTGCTGACGCACGTAGCGTCCCACAGTAGGCACTTACCTTTTTGCCAAGGCACCAAGGTCATACCATCTGGCCTTTTCCCATCTGACCGACTAAGGCCTAAGGGCTCCAGCACGCATGGAACATTAGCAGAAATTAGGGCTCTTCGCACAATGTCGTTGAGGGCATAATGGCGAGGGAATCTTCCGGCACACCGACAACAACTCAAGGCGTGGTGACCGTTGCTCTCCACCATGGTGCCGCAGATGCATATATGAGGTTCACAAACATCGCAGCCCAAGCGGAAAGCCACGGCCACCCGCAACGAATCGTTGTCGAGGAGGGTACCCAGATGAGGTGAGGGAAGTGCGTGAAGCCATGCTCCAGATTCTGGCCTTGACACCGCGTTGAGTCTTGCTCTATCTACCCCCAAGGAATCTTCCATGAGAGCATCAAACACTCGCTTCACCCCTATTTCATCCTACGAACGTTGACGATCCGGTTTCTCGGGCACCTGCGCACTTTGATTGAGAGCTGACCATGTTATGACCGCATCAGAAGCATAGGGTATGATTACTCTGTCACCATCTAAAGAGAAAATGTCAGTGACAAGGTCCACAACCGCGTATGTCGATGCTAAAAAGGCCGGGAGACTCACATCACGCGCACGACGTAAACCCAGTCCACCGTTTCGGATGGGAAGGACCGCCAGCTCCCATTGGTTGGCATTGAAAGACACATTCAACAAACACTCAGTTATCTCCTTCAACACACTGTCAAACGAGTTAAGATGAATGGGGTGCAACCAAACCGGTACAGTGCGCAGAAAATAAGTAACTTTCGGAACTGCGAAACAAAACCGGAGCAAAATTAAGGCAACGTTTTTAAGCCTGTCCTTAGCATTCAGAAGAATTTGCCTTCTTAATTCAATGGCATCAGGAATCGCATCTGAAAAAATTGGTGACCCCAGGACATTGAACGTCTGAACTGATAACTCCTTAAGTCCAGGAAGTAAGGCACTGAATGCAGGAAATGAGGTACGGGAATCGGCGCTGCAGGGGAAATATTCGCATTTATTAAAATTTACTTCCAGACCCAGCTCTTTAAAACGCGGAAGAAGGGTGAGAAGATCTTGTTCCACCCTCTCCGGTTTTCCTCCCAGGGTACCATCATCCAAATACCAGACGTTCAAGGGGGACTGAAGCTCTAATATAACTTTTTGGATTGCAAGGCTGAAAATCAGAGGTCCGAGCGGATCCCCCTGCTGTGCGCCGACCTGGGAAAGGATAAGGGAATTATTATAAAAGAGATTAGAGGGAGACGAGTAGGCTTGGTAAAGAAAAGGATATAGAGACGGCACCTTCTCTTTGACTTCGCTCAACAAAACGTCGCGTTCGATTGAATTAAAGGCATTTTTAATGTCGAGTTTAACGATGACACAGTCCACGTTCCTTCGGTCTATCGAGAATGCTCTTGTTGCGTGGATAGCAGCCTCACAACCCAATTTTGTACCAAAACCTAGTTGGTGTGGCCCGAGGTAAGCAGCCATTTCCTCCCTCACAGCATAACAACCGAGTTTGGAAGTCAAGCGACGAAGCGTACTACCTACTGCAATTGGTCTAATTCCTCCGTCCTTTTTCGATAACGCGCACAGAGACGCTCCATAAATATAGGGACAAACCTCAATATTTAGTTGACCACTGAGGAGAAAGTTACATAACTTTGTCAAGGATTCAAGCAAACGAATTCCGTTGTCGCCCGCCGATGCGGAAATAAGCTCTTTCAAATGAGCTGGGCGTAAACCATCTATGCCAGCTGCAGACCCATTGTAGAATGTGCTAAGAGCCTGCGCAACGACTTCCGCCTTTACTTGAAGCGCACAAAAGGATCTGTCAGGCTCGGGCGGGAACGCTAAAGGCCTAGAAGGATGCGGGTGCTTTGATTGTAATGTTACAAGAGTTTGAGGGTTCGACGGTGCGATACCGTCATCTGACATAAGGACCCGAACGGCACCTCTAAGATCCCCCTCGAAAACTTTAGATTGTATTGCCCTAAGAACTGAGGGCGGTCTTGGGGAACCCGGCTCTAGCCGGAGACTACTTAAATTATCGTCAAATCCGGACGAGTCGATATTTCGTTTTACCTTCGTGGTAAGGTTACCAGAGCCTGATTTTTCAGGCGCCCTGAACGCGGAATATGCAAAAGAAAGCAGAGCAACCCACTCAGCTGTGCCGTTGGTATCAATGCATCTATCGATAAGATCACTCATTTTGCCGGCTGCCAGGTTACGGGCTCCTTTTGGGATATGACGCAGCACTGGCACAGATTGTTTAAGAGTGGGCAGATCATCCAAGCCTACGTTGCTATAGAGTGCTTGTTGAGAAGCCGTACAATCAGATTGTGCTGGGCCAGGAGGCTGCATTGCACGGGGTACATTCTTGTGCATGCGTCCAGTGTGTACTTTAAGTCCATGAGCTGTAAAGGAGCGGTATGAATTTGGACAGTGCGGACACATTAGCAGCGTAGAGGGGACACTCATTCTTACAATATGTATATAATCTAAAGAAAAGGGAAGGAAAGTAAATTAAATAAATAACATCAATTACGTCGCACGAAACGGTGCGGCGGTTGTTGCAGACGATGATGCTCATCGTCGCGCCGTTAATATCTTGTTCCAAACCAGGAGACATGGCGGCCGGGCTGACGACAATATATACATAGCACTCAGATGGGAACGAGGCTCCTTCTAAACTGACAGAGCCTAGCTTGATACTCCAGGAAGATAGCAAGAAAAGCGGGTCACAGCGGAAGCCCCTTTCGCAGAAGTAAATTATGAGCGTTTGTAGATATCGCGATGTAAAAATTTATTGTCAAAACAGATTCCAGTTTGATTGTGACAGCGTGCAGAGTTTTCACTTTTCTTAATATTATGCCTTTGTAGCGCTGATAAACAATCTATATATATATATATATTACGCGAAGCCGATCTTTATAATGCTCATCAGATCTACAGTTATGGACCGATTTTGATAAATTATATACCATAGGATTCGTCCTATCCTGCAGATGTGCAATAAGGTCTTAGTTTTTTTTATTTTTGTCCTGGAAAATTAATAAAATGATATTTACGAAAAATCCTGGATGCCCCGACAAATATAAGCCTCAAAATAGTGTTCGATGACGCCGCATACAAGCGAGGGGTCAGCTTACCTTGGTAGAATTGTACGAGGTGTCAAAATTTAGCTTGGTTAACACGTGACCTCCACGTGACTTGGGAACTGGCTATGGTATGATTCCGGATGACATAAAATTAAATATGAACTAAAATGTTCCTGTAAGAAATATCTGCTACAGCATTACAATATAAAACTCGAGAAATACTCAATATTATTAACTATAAACGAAAGTAAAATTACTAATTTGTTTACAAGACAATACATAATATTCGGTCTAAGTATTTACAGTTTACATAAATGACAGACGTATTGCGTCAACTTTTTTTTTATTGTGCTCTAATATTGTCTATTAAATTGTCTTGGTTTATACTTCAAAGAAGTTGATATACAAACCAATGACGTTTCAAATATACGTTCCGTATATCTTGACTGATATTGATATCTGCCAAAACAATGACAAACCAAATTAAACTTTACGTTGTGAGTTACAGAACTGTTTCTGAGTTAATCATAGATAAGCTGCAAAACATTTTGAAAGAGAAGAGGCTAGCTTTGTCTAAGTGTGTCTCTCTTCCACCTATTGCCATACCAGTAGGGTGATCATAAGCAAAGAAGTTCAATCAGTAACGTTACTTATCGGTGGATTCAGATCAAACCGACGAGAAAACAATGTTGCACTAATTAACCTTTACGACGCCAATAACGTATTCGACGTATATGCGCACCATTGATTCGACAAAACGACGAATATATCCGTCATGGTGACGGCGTCCAATGCGATATCAACCTAGATGCATTTCTATTGATAGTGCGCTTAAAAGGTTAAATACTTTAACAAAATTAAGAAGTCAGCAAAATAATTAAACCCTTTAATTGTCGACAACATGGGAGTTATGACGTACGTTGTCAAAATCACCTTCGTTCTTTAGTTGACGTGTAAGTGTCACTGCCGTTCATAAAGTATGGCGTTCAAGGGGTTAATTTGCTATTCATCAATGTTTGTCTGAGGATGTCAAACGCAAAGTTGAACCCTATAGAAATGCATGTAGGTTGATGGCTTCACTTGACAAAATAGACCTCACAACTGTCATGCCAAAACCACACGATGGGCCATGATGGGCCACGTCGAAGACGCAGTTATGCGGTGGAACGAGATGCAAATATGTTTTTTTATGATTGACTGACTGGCGATTGGCCTTAGTCTCACCTGATGGAAAGTGATGGCCTTTAATGCATAACTGCGACCTATACGTTGGCCCATAATGGCCCATTGCGTGGTTCCGGCATCAAATGTTAATAACTACCAATATTTCCAATGTCGCATGCATTGTTTTGTTTTCTAGATTAGATAGAATAGGTTATGAGGATACTTACAGTATTTCTAAAGAGATCCTATACGAGTACGAGTTCCACCAAGGGGGACGGAAAAGCTCTTAACCATCTAAATTGAGAATTAGTCTTAAACGGCTGGCGCCTTATCATAAACAACCTCTTTAATTTGGGCGGGTATGACGTGGACATGATAATGAGCAAAATAAAAAAGTGGAACTATGACAAAGACTACAAATGATGTATCTTTCTCTGTCGCTCTTATTCCATTTAGTACATAACCTCGGTAGTGGTATTATTGTTTGAAAATTTCTCAGGGGTACTCTAAGGGAGTCATATCACAGAACGTTCTTAATTGCGGAACTATGACAAAGACAACAAATGATATATCCCTCACAGTCGCTCTTATTCAATTTAGTAAGTATATGATATGATCATATATATCACTCGCTAACGGTATTATTATTAGACGTCTTCTCTGGGGTACTCTGAGTTTGCGTACCTGATTAGAGCCTTATTTAGACAAGAGACGCCATCAGCGCACATTACCGAAAAAAATATTTTGTAAATTGGGGGAGGTAACACACACATAAAAAAACCACACATACAAAATATTTTCCTATTACTACGCATCATTACACTGAAAAAATTAACGCACACACATTCAAAACACTAAAATTATCTGATTATTATCAGATGGCCAAATTGACTGAAGTTGCATACTTTTCATAGAAATTCTCATAGTTGAAATAAGGCTGATATTTACTGTCAATTTGACGACTAGCCGTGATGATCAAGCCCAAATGTTTTTAAATCGACTTTGTAATCGACCTTCCGAATACGCATATTCTATCCCGTGGCTTCGCTTGCATTCTTCGTAGTACGTCGACGCGGCGAAGCCGCGCGGGTAACTAGTAGATTTCTATTTGCACAATTCAATTGCTTATTCGCATGTTCATTTACGTATTTCTTTCAACAAAATGCACGATTAATTTTAATTTACAGAATTTTAATGTTTAGACACGATGTTGACATTGACAGAGTCGAAAGGGGTTATCGCTATTGTAATATACTATATACTTACATATACATAACCTACTATATGTACCTAATGAAAACTACCATGACAACAATTATTCTGCGAGCTTATCAGAGAGATACTTGCGTAACATGCGCTTGAAACTCAATTTACTTTGAGCTTGTCTGATAGTTAGCGGAAGAGCATTCCAGAGTCTGATCGCCTGAACAGTAAAAGAACCAGACATAAAACCAGACTGATGAGGAAGAACAGCTAGCTTGAGGTTCCGGGAATTGCGCAGAATGCCACCGGGTCGTGCAGCAACAAACTTAAATTTAGACCTGAGATATTCCGGCGCAGCAGGGACGAATAAAAGTGAATACAATGTGCATAGAACTCGTAATGACCTACGTTCACGAATAGGGAGCCAGTTTAATCGACGGCGAAAAGCGGATATATGGTCATATTTACGAAGTCCAAAAATAAATCGGATACAATTATTAACGAGACGATCGAGCTTACTTAGAGCAACCCGAGTTAAATTGGTGTAACATACATCAGCGTAGTCTATGACCGGCAAAACAAGAGCTTGAACAAGAAGGGTCTTGGTGCTAACTGGCAGGGAATGCTTAAACCGGTATAGCGCTCTTAGCGTGTTGGTTACTCTGCGACTGACGTCAGATACCTGCGGTTCCCATGTCAGACCACTGTCCAAAATCAGCCCAAGGTTCCTTACTTGCGATGAAAGCGGTATAAGAACGTCCTCAAATAAAATTGGAGCTGCACATGTCAGGTCAATCGTGGAAAGTAGACGGGGGCTCCCGAGCACAATGGCCTGGCATTTGGACGGGTTCACAGCTATATTAGCTATATTTCTTCATTTATTTTTCCCCGTAGAAGTCCAAACTAATTTAATAATTTTATTTAGTTTGATATTTTGACTTGACTGTTGACATTTTACTTCAAATCAAATCAAAACAAATATTCTACAAATAGGCCACAAGGGCACTTTTGCAAGTCAAAACATGAATTATACAATTATAGATAATCTGACAATAATAATAATTATGATTTCAAAATGTGAATCATACAATAAAAAAACTGGCATTTGCGTGTCGGACCACGCACAAAGAAGGGTTCCGTACACCTCCTAATCTACATTTAAAACTACTATACAATACATTTCATCAAAAAAGGTCGTATCTTCATAGGAAACTTACGGCACTTAATACGCCTTTTTGTTTTCGCAACACAGTTTTTCAGCAATACCACAAAAATCGTTAAACCGTTCTCGCTAAAGTTAAATCGTTAAAGTTATCTTATTCAAACCAAAAATCGTTGAAAGTATTTATTAATGTACATCATCTTGATGTTTTTCAGAATTTTAAACTTCATAGTTTGGAAATTAGAGGGGGGACACACTTTTTAATTCATAATTCATTTATTTATTGCAAACCATGGTCATATAGTACAGCTGTTACAATATAAATTTTAGGCACACATGGCACCCTGTTAGGGTATATAGCATATAAATCTTAAAACTAGTTTAAAACTGAAACTGTAATAATTTGTTATATATAATAATTATTTATGGCCTTAATATTTTCGCTTAAAGTATTTATTTATTAGGCACTTACAATTATATGGAAAAATTATTAGGCTAGTTCATGCAAAGGAAAAGTATGTCAAAACGATATTATTCTCAAGTATTTATTTTTTATTCATATTCAAATTCATTCCTTCTATATTGATCAAAATTTAAATTTAAATGTTTAACGGATTCCATTCCAACAATTTTTCATAATTCAAAAATTCATCAATTGAATAGTAAGACTTATCGGTGAGCAGCATTTTTAACTTACTTTTAAATATTTTGTCATTTCTTTCCAGTTTTATTATTTCGGGTAGTTTGTTCGCTATGATGACGCATCTACAGTAAGGACCGTTCCTGTACATAGCTAGTTTTGAGATTGGTAAGAAGTACTGGATTTTATTATGATTAGGATTACGTCTGTTTGATGTGATTTTTTGCAATGGGAAGAAGTTCGGGTGATTCCTAACGAACATTGCCGACTTTGACAGCTAATATTTCACCAACGGTTGACTTAAATGGAAAAGTTTTTGTAAACCTCTATGTAATTTTTGATAGCCTATCCATAGATACCCCACATGCCTATGTGCAATGAAAAAATTTTTTGACCCTCTGTTACATGTATGGGGTGCCCCCCCACCCCCATTTATATATTTTTGTTGTAATTTCACATCATAATTCTATAGCGTTTCATAAGATACACCTTCACACCAAATTTCATAATTGTAGTGGTCATAGTCTCCGAATAAATCGGTTGTGACATACGGACGGACGGACGGACGGATGGACAGACATGACAAATCTATAAGGGTTCCGTTTTCGCCATTTTGGCTACGAACCCTAAAAAACTGACAATAATAAAAATACTTTCAAAACTATACTGATTAGACAAGCTTATGGCATACAATGTAAATAAACTTACAAGACGTTATTGAAATTTGAAGATAATATTATGTATGTATACGGACTCTGTCCGAATAAACAAAAGTATATACAATTTTAATATTTCAGAGATGTATATGGTCTCTGAGCGTCCAAATATATATTCAGCGTCAAAATATAATAATAATTATTCCAACGCCCTTAGAGATGAACATGGTCTCTAAACGTCAAAATCAAAATAAATTGATAATGAAAATAGCACCAATTTATTATTTTTAGAGATGTATAAGGTCTCTAAGCGTCAATAACAATAAAACTAATCTATACTCATTTTATGATTTTGTTTTCAAATTGGTTTTAACATGAATTGTAGGGTGAACACAATTTAAGCATTAACTGGGATATATAATTTATGATATTACTAGCGTTTGCCCGCGGCTTCGCCCGCGTACTAAGCGTAATTTTTAACCGTCTACAAAAAAAAGTTTATCTGTTTGACCCGTATGTATGAATGTGCGAATGTATGTATGTTGTCCACGATTATCTCGCTGAAATTTGGCACAAACTTTTAAAAGTTTTCATGTCCACAATATTAAATTTCAAAACCGATGCCATTTGCGTAATTAACGTCCCAAAAAACCATAAAAACGACACCCATATTAATATTTAGACATTTCATCCCCCTCGCACCCCAACAGGGGGATGGTATTTCACGTCCTCCACGTGAGATTTTAAAATCATTGTTGTTTTCGTTATCAGCGACCCAGTATATCATAAAAACAATACCCATGTCGATTTTCAGAATTTGTCACCACCTTTCCCCCTTTTTGGGGTTGATTTCTCAAAAAACCTGAAACACCTATTTACTCATTTATCGTTAGAAATACTCCTGTGAAGTTTCGTATAAAATAGTCCAACTAATCTTGTTTACCCATACAAACTTTGGACCCCATTTCAACCCCTTAGGGGTTGAATTTTGAAAAATCCTTATAAGGAACCTACGTGCCAAATTTGGAATCTCTAGGACCAGCGGTTTGGGCTGTGCGTTGATATGCCAGTCAGTCAGTCAGTTTCTTCTTTTATATATTTAGATTGATGTAAAGCTGTAATTATTTAATAACTAGCCTAACGCTTGAAATCGCAATCATTTATCGAGTTAAAAACAATAAGTTACAATCACGACCCCAATGTCATCCTGTATATCGTCAGACGCAAAATTGATGTTTATTAAGTTTTAGTCAAATGTGTTTTTGCCTTTCAATCTATTAGATTGTGTAAATTTATAGGCTTATTTGTTTAAGATTTTGCTTGCATATTAATTTCACACTAGGCTTAATCAAATGGATATTCCATTGGTTGGAAAAGTTCTCATGGCTTAAATGGAAAGGGTTGCCTAAGTTAATAATATTAATGCCGTCAATTACCTGTGTGAGAAACTAAAAATTTACAATTTTATTACTAATCTAGCAATAAAGGTCAATATGAATCCAATGAAAATGATTTTACGACACCCTGTTTACACATTTTATTAAATTCTCATAATAAAAACGGCATAAATTATATTTAAATAAACATTGGATTTTAAAATGTGATATGACGGTGGAAAACAAATAAGATGTGACAGGCGACAGTTGGTTATGGGCATTACGATGCTTGTCGCCACAGCGGTCGGGAAGTAACACGTTGGAAAACACCTTCGAATATCGTTTACATTTCGGATGCTACAAACATACATGAGTAATCTACGCACGCTGCGCCGACTCCGAACGATCGAAACTGCATTAACCTCTTGGAATTTTACATTAGCTTTAACTGCTTACAAAAATAACAAATATTTAAATGGCGTTGAAATTCCCTCGTCCATAGATAAAGGTATCATATTTATCTCGAAAGAAATTATAATTTATTTTTTATGTCACAAATTCTCTATTTACGCTGAGTTTCTTAGCAAATAGATTAACTACAAGAATATATATATAATATAATTATATGCAATTCCTTCGAAGGTACTTTATCATTTTCTCTATATTCGAATCATTACACTGTCAATAGTTTGACGACGGGGTTAGCCTATAGTGGTTTGTGACCCTACCTACGATTCGGACGGTCCTGGGTTTAAATCCCGGTCAGGGCAAATATTTGTGTGATGAGCATGAATTAGTTGTATTTTTCCTATATATACCTAATATTCATTTATTTATTTCATACTAATACCATTACTTGGAAACTACTGAGTGTATGGACCGCATATTAGGTAATCGTAAAATAGCATAGGTAAACCTGTCTAAGCAATGTGCTTTGCTATACGATTATGTTGTTGATCAAAACCTACAGTAATTGCGTGTGCAATATTGTGAATCGCGAGGTGAGTAATGGTGAGAGCTCGCTCCTCCAGCACAATTATAAGATGGCCGCGGGCGAAAGCGTGGTGCCATCATGGCTCCACCAAAATGGCATAAGTTATCTCGGATCATAACGTACATCGGCTCTTATAATGAACAAGATAGCATAGTACAGTGCAACCAAACGCCAAAGTGGCGCCATCAGAAGTACCAGCTCAGTTTTTACGCTCTTGTTATTCTGGTTACTATCGTAATTTTGAACAACAACATTACTCGCTTCTCATCAATTACAGCGCCAAATATTATCATTTCTATACGTATGACCTCAAGTAATTATTACATCCATAACTGTTCATAGTTACGAGTAAGGTACATGTTGTATTAATCGCTAAGGCATTTTATAACCATTGAAGAAACCTTTTAACCACATGCTTGACTAAGGTTGCCGACTATATCCATATAATTACTTAAGTATTTATTTTAATAAGCCTAATCAAACGTTGAGTAGGTATGGTGCAAATTGATATAAGCAGATAAAAGTGTCAATGTGATTCACAGGTCGTAAAAGTATTAATTGCACTACATTTTAATTAGTGAGATTTACAGACAGTGAAGTTCATCGATGGAGTTTATTTGAGTGCGTCGTAACTTTAGTTAGTGAGAAATTAATTAATTATGCAAGCTACTACTTAACACACGAAAACTTTGCTTGTAAATCATTCGTCAAAATATGCAGTAAAATATCGTTATAGAGTTTAAGCAATTTTAATTTCTTGGCAATATAAATACTTTTGTTTTGCTTCAAAAGTAAAGTATGTGAAATTGTGTTACGTACTTTATAAATCATTAAAAACATCGCCTATCCCCTTTTCACGAATAATCTCAGGTCGCTTAAAAAATTATTCGTAATCGAATTTACCCCTTAGGAATGAAGAATCCGTTGATAGGCTGTTAACCAACCGTTATTACATCATAAAGTCCAATTTTGGACTAATTGAAAAAGGAAAAGCGGAACCCAGTCACAAATTACCGACACTATATCAAGTGTTAAACGGCACTTATCGACGCCGAAACGGCGAGCGATTATTGACGATGAAAAATACACAATTTGTGGCAATAAATCAACGTCATCGGCCGCCGTCGGTAGCCGCTCCAATGGTTCACTTTATTATTTATTACTTAAAAGGTAATTTTTAAGAGGAAGCACTTAATTACAAGATGAGAGTATACGCTCTAGCTCGTGGCAAAGACGCTTCTTTGCACACAAGCACCAATTGAGTAGGTAGTAATATGTAGAGATTCTATGAATAATCAATTGATTGTTCTGCTATTCCTGCTATTGTGCTAGCCATACGCATTGAATCAGTGTTCAGAATGTTTGTACTAGTGAGACTACAAATAGGCTAATTAATCATGATCTATGGATATAAACTTATGAAAACTATCTTGTACTTACTCGTTTTTTAGGTAAGTGTTAGTACATATACGAGTCATAACATAATCATAACCCGAAATATTTGACCGTTTTTTTTTCACTTAGATTCATCATTTCAACTTAATGGACCCTATGGAAGACCAGCGTTGGCTGTAAAGCCAGCAATATGCTGAGTTGAGTCCATTTCGTGCCACGGCCCATTTTTTGTTTGTCTTTCCTTCTGTTTATTATTATGTATCGTGTGTGTCACGAATAAACAGTTTTGAATTATGAATTTGTATAACTAAATATGCAAGGCACTATAAGTACGAGCGTTCTAGAAAATAATTAATAATACTTATATATCTATATATCTTAACTCTATTCTACGTATTCGATTCATACCGAAGAATCAAGTTTAGATTTAAAAATCTCAAAATTATTTGAAGTAACTCTAAATCCAAAAATGGTGTTACCAAAATAAAACTTATCCAGGTTTCTTAATACACCAAGTTTATTTCAATGCAGTGTAGTGTCTGGCATATTATATGGTACCGTCTCCATTTGTATTCAATACGCATGTTCTAATACGGAGCGCGGTACAGACAGTCCGACGATTTATCTCGGCCGAGAATCGAACCCCAACCTTGCAATTGGTGCGTGTATTTCCTGTTTGCACGACACCAAATTGCTTCTGCAAACGGCGCGGAATGTAGATTGTCCTATTATTGCTCTGTTCTAGCAATTCGATGCATAAGTTTTAGCCTCACCGGACGTATAGGACAAGCAAGGGCCATTTAAATAAGCATGTTTTCCATACTTTCTACTAACAATAAATGTAGGTACTGTACTTACCACCACCACCACCATATCAGCCAAAGAACGTCCACTGCTGGACATAGGCCTCCCCCATATTCACGGGGGGTATATGCCATAATCGCCACGCTTGGCATGCGGGTTGGCGATCGCAGTATCTCCACCGCACTCCAGGGATACTGCTGCCCATCCCCCGGTGGTCTTGGTCGTAGTTTTAGGACATACCCGGGTCCACATTATTTACATTACTAGCTATTTCATATTTATCTACATCAATCTGGCATATTTCCAATATATCGTATCGAATGCTCCGATAGTTCTTATTTCTTCGAATGTTATCAAAGGACGCCTACTTTTTGAAAAAAGCGACGGGTAATATCTATTCCTGGAGGCGGTGCCAAGCCAATCACAGCAGACATCAAGAGTATCAGTCTGTCTAGACACGCCCATTAACGAATACGTAAAATGATATTAATCGCAAAAGGATATTAAATGGCATACAAATATAGAACCATCTTACAGCAGACTAAGCGCATTTTACATTAGTCTTGAATGAATAATACCTAAGTGATGTCTTTGAACATTCTTTTGCTGGATTTTTCTGTACAGCCATAGCTGTCGGGACTTAAATCACTTAAAGGGCAAACGTGACATTTCATCGGGTTCAAGCAAGAGTAAACAATGGGATCTAATGAATGATAATTCTGAGAGAGAGAGATTACCTAATAAGGAAGTTACCCCTGCTGAAATCTTGCACGAATTTTATCCGCTTAAATTAACTAAACCAAAAAGGTTGTCAAAATGACGTACATATTTATACCAGGTTAACTCGCTCTTTTAAATAAGGTTATTTGTCAGACTCAGGTCTTGTAAAAGTTAGTATAAGGCTTAAAGGCTCTAC
This sequence comes from Notocelia uddmanniana, assembly GCA_905163555.1. Classification (NCBI taxonomy): domain Eukaryota; kingdom Metazoa; phylum Arthropoda; class Insecta; order Lepidoptera; family Tortricidae; genus Notocelia; species Notocelia uddmanniana. Next base: position 14,232,385 of record LR991065.1, read on the forward strand.
GGGTGTTAGCACAGTCCATTACATTAAATTTCCTAAACTACATCATACATCTATAGTATACGTTATACGTTGATAAGCTGATCTAATGTGACAGACATTCAGATGTAAGTACTCTTTAAGTAATGATTGCAACGACAATATGTTCGGTACTTCTCTAGGATATTTTCAAACTCAACTATTGCAGCAGCCCCCAAGTTTAATGAATGGCCAAAATATTATTAATACCAAAATGATCCAGTGTTTTAAACACGAATAACTGTAGTTGTAAGAAAACAATTTCATAGCCGATAACCAATTCCTGAAACGTCACTAAATATTCTACCTACTTATCCACATTTAGCAAATATCGTCAAATACTGGGTTTATGTATAGATTATGAGCTTAAATAATAACTAATACTTAGTACTTGTCATTTCACTTCTCCCATCTTAGCAAACATATGTTATTAGTGCAATTACACCCTGGCCTGTTGGACGGCCTGTTTAGCCTAGTTGGTAGTGACTCTGCCTCCGAAGCTAGAGGTCCCGGGTTCGAATCCCGGCCAGGGCATTTATTTGTGCATTTTCACGGATATTTGTTCTTGGGTCTTGGATGTTTTCTATGTATTTAAGTATGTATTTATCTATATAAGTATGTATATCGTCGTCTAGTACCCATAGTACAAGCTTTGCTTAGTTTGGGACCAGGTTGATTTGTGTAAGATTGTCCCTCAATATTATTATTATTCACTTTATTTATCTTTGATCTTAAGTTAGGTTTTCTACAACACATTTACAAAAGTAAAATATAAAAATATACATACAAAATATAAAAGCATTATAAATAAAAAACCTAACCTAGAGTGCCGCCGGCAGCGAGGCGGGGCCTAAGCTACCGGTGGTTAGGGCGACAGAGAGAGGAACCTCCTGACTATCCGCGCCTTGTCCAAGAGTACCGCCTTCTGCATCTGACCCTTGACCCAGCCATCTAGCGAGAGTCTCTTAAGATGTTGGTCGAGACTCTTCGCAATTAGACAGTTCGCAGAGACGACTATCGGGACAATGATCGTCGAATCAACATCCCACATAGCGGTTACCTCGTGTGCCAGGTCTAGGTACTTACTAACCTTGTCCTTCTCGGCCTTCACGAGGTTCTCATCATGGGGGATGGTGATGTCGACGAGCACTGCCTGGCGCTTCAATCGATCTGTCAGCACGATATCAGGTTTGTTGGCTATAATAGTCCTGTCCGTGATGACAGATCGATCCCAATAGAGCGTGGCACGACCATTTTCGAGAACTGGCGCAGGTGTGTACTTATAGTACGGCACTTCGAAGTCCGCAAGACCGTACTGAAGAGCAAGCTGCTGGTGAATAATCTTGGCTACCAAGTTATGTCTGTGCAAGTACTCGCCGTTATTATTATTATTATTAATTTCATTTGCAAGTGATTAAAAGCTGATCCTGTTTACTAAGCGACAAGTTCCTATACCTAACAAAAAATCAACTTATATTTGTCGGGTACTGTGAACAGTTAAATAGTTCTCAAAACAAGTCGACTAATAATTGTACTAATACATCAATGTGAAAACGGCTACTTTTCACTTGTCAATTGTCATTCTGTGGATAAGTCCCCAATCATTATCATTAATTTCAAGTACTAAGCACGGGTAAACCTACCATACCTTTCACTGTATTTAAGCTCTGCGCAAAAAAAAACGGCATTACATGACTTGATATACAATACAACGGTATACATTAAAAACGATTTTAACCTAGTAATTTGAGGAAAGCTAAAAAGACTACACATACAGCTTCACCCTTCCTAACACAAGCGTACGCCTGCAATGTCCCGTACAAATCCCATTATACCGACCTGTAATTTGCGACACCGGCAACGATAGTCTATTGTCATCGCAAACGCAAGTGTCAAGTTTCCCAGCATGTTTCGGAAAAGCTCATTAAGTATATCAGTACAACTATTTGTGTCCCTAATTGTTCAGAATCGTTCTGGCGCTGCATGGACACGGAAGGCCAAGGACAGAGAAAAGTAGAAAGAGATGGAGGAGGTATTTGCTCACAAATGGGCACACTAGCAAAATATATTGCAATTAAAGTGTAAATGTGAATGTGTACCCAATTGAGAAATCGCTTGAAATAATGGCTATCGTAGTTTAATTTTTATTGAGCATTGTAACTTTTAGAAACTTGTGATTATTGGTGATATACGAAGGATAATTTCATTACGCTTGTGAGTACTAAAACTTACTCGGTAAAGTATAGAAATTAAAGTACTCTTCTTTCTCACTTACGTAATTCTTAATGTGATATCATATGTAGGTAAATAATACATTCGCGGTCAAGTAATACGGGTCAAGTAGTAAATTAATACTGGTGCATGAATGAAACTAACTTTATATTGGAGATAATTTAATATCGTATCAAATAAAACCTTGAATGTCCACCACAGGTATGACTAAGGTGTACCTATAGGATCTTTTAGGACCAGGACTTGTTAGGTATACGCATACCTACACCTCGTCTCGAACTCCGAGCCGGGACGTGTGCCGTGTAGCCGTCACGATTATTGATAGTCGGATTTGCGGGAACCCGCTTGAATAATCATAACCACGACGTGGTTAATTACCCCTCCTCACACAATATTAACCGACCGCATTGCCCCGCTATGCCAGCCATCTACCGCACTCCCATGCTTCACGGATTTGCCTCAACTAATTAATCTAGGATATAAAACGTGAAATAAGTATATTATTATTATAAGAGCTTATTAATTTTTCTTGTATCGTTTGTCCTTATTAGGCTGCGTGGGTTTAGTTCGGGTCTCGATAATATATCCTTAAAAGTACAACTAATCGAGTTTGATTTTTTCTCCAAATGTGAGACAACAGATTGTCGATAGTGATGGTGACGCTAGCAGTGCGCGCGTCGTTGCCTTATATGTCGATCTTCCTATTCGCCCCCGCATGTGGCTGACGGAACCGCGGGCAGCGAACGTTTTTCGGACACCAACCTTAACGATATGCTAATGTCAATAGTTTAATTTTAAAAATGAACCGTATCAGTCTGGAGAACGATTACAAGCATGCAATTAATAATTTACTAAGCCAAGTCAAGACGCCATTGCCATCATAGCCTTTTCTATAAATTTTATTACAAAAATTACATGCAACAGTTAAATAAATACTTAAATAAATATTGGGGGACAACCTTACAAAAATCGACCTAGTCCCAAACTAAGCAAAGTTTGTACTATGGGTACTAGAAGACGTTATACATACTTATATAGATAAATACAAACAAATACATAGAGAATATCCAAGACCCAAGAATAAAATCCGTGCTAAATGCACAAATAATGCCCTGGCCGGGATTCGAACCCGGGACCTTTAGCTTCGGAGGCAGTGTCACCAACTACGCTAAACAGGCAAATTTAAAGTTTGGACCCCAATTCAGGAAAGTATTTAAGACGTATTGAAATCGTGTTGGCTTATACATTCTCGAGCAAAATGTGTCGATATTTCCAGTTGCAAAATAAAGATGTCGATTTTCTTGGACATAACATAACGTACCTATCTAAGTAATCAATGGAAATTGTACGAAAATTTGCTTTTCCAAGTACATTTCTTAAGTTCGGCTATTACTCGTAGTTTTCCACATAAAAAGCAATGTAATAGATATTATCAAACTTTTTTCTTTGCACCTTTCATAAATCTCTGTTTAGCCCAATGGTTGGCTGGTAGAGAATGCCATTAAGCCCGCCATTTGTACAATTACATTTTGTGCAATAAAGTTTAAATAAATAAATAATATTGATGAAAACACGTTGCCAGGCAAACTTCATTCAGGCACAGTTGTAACAGTCATCATCGGCCGTCACAAACACGATCGATTGGCATTAACGACGGAAATGTCAAGCGTCTATTTCGGTTCGGTTTATTTATTTATCAGCCCTTCTTATCTAAGTATCGGGGGTTATTTAACGGTAGACGTCACCGAAGCGCGGTGTACCTACGGCATAAGTGCGTCACCGCTCTGCTTATACAATTGACACGCCATGTCGACTCACATGACCACTACTCAATCCTAGTATAACTTGCTACCGAGGGATATTACAAACATGCGTAAACGGAGGTCAAACATGTGCTGGTTCGTCTTTGGTGAGTATTAGTCAGTACGCATTGTGAGGAACAGCACTGACGTCCGAACGCGTTAACTGCTATCAGCACGCGTCTTACGCAACGCTAACATAATCCCTTTAACTCCTTCTATTTTTACGTTGTTCCAATCTGAGCAATACCAAGTAAAACCACAAAAAAAAATCTTGGTTATTGGCAATAATTGATCAGTTCGGAGTAATTTGTTATTTCTCAAACATGCAATGAAATATTGATGTTATGTTCCTTATAATAGGCTGCGAAGTATGACGTTTCAGGTGCGGCTAGAACAAGAGGTCGGTAATGGACTTTCATACAAATCTTGCAGGCCTAGGCCGGCAAAGTCCTCTTTTTTTAATTTCCATTCCACATAAATTTGTCGCACAGGCATGATGACATTCTGCCACTATTGCGTATTAAAAATAAAACTTTGATTTTTTGTTGTTTATTTCATTGCATGTTTGAGAAAAGCACTATACATACCGCGGCGGGAACTATGGGGTTGCCCGCCTCAGACCTATCCGTCTATATGTCTTCGGCCGCCAACCTCTTTTGTCCCGGCCTCTGTAGTAATGTACTATTGTTCTCATCGCACTCTTATTAGAACCGTATTTACGCGTAAGAGGGAGTGAAGGATCCAAGACGATTCCCTTTTTTACTACTTATATTTATAGACAAGAGTAGCGATCGGTGGCGCGGTACATGTGTCGGCCGACGCTCACTTCACTTGTTCAGTCATGTTCTAAAATATGTGCAAGGACAAATTGGACAAAAATATCTATAGGTAATCCAATCTATAATTCAATAATAGTACATTACTACAGAGGCCGGGACGTAAGGGGTTGCCGGCCGAAAACATATATAGACGGCCGAGCGCAGCGAGGTCGGATAGGTCTGAGGCGGGCAACCCCATATTTCCCGCCGAGGTATGTATAGTGCTTTTCTCAAACATGCAATGAAATAAACAACAAAAAAATCAAAGTTTTATTTTTAGTGGCAGTATGTCATGGTGCCGGTGCCACAATTTATGTGGAATGGAAATTAAAAAAGAGGACTTTGTCGGCCTAGGCCTGCAAGATTTGTATGAAATTCCATTAACGACCTCTTGTCCTAGCCGCACCTGAAACGTCATACTTCGCAGCCTGTTATAAGGAACATAACATCAATATTTCATTGCATGTTTGAGAAAAGGTACTTATTTATAACTCGGCTACAAGAAATCCTCAATATCATTAATAAAACAAATAAAAAAGTTATATTATGCGGCGATTTTAACGTAAATATGTTAAAAGACGACAATACATTAGGGTGGGTCGTTTTCAAAAAACATTGAAATTCCAGGTGTGTGTTTTAAAATTTGTCTTTGAACATACAATTACGATTTGCATTTATAAAATTTCCCAGAGAGGTCACTTTTAGGTCGCTCATTGACCTTGAAGTTTTATAAAATAACGAAATTTACGAAAATTGTATATTCATATATTAATGCCCATATAATATGGCCCACGGAACTGTTATTTTATTTTATAAGATGAGTTTAATAGGGTAAATGTTAAAAGTGTAGCGCGTCTCGCCATCAAACATAACAGTTTGGCGAGAAATCAAATGCATAGTATGTAAGTTGTAATTTTGATTACATAAATAAATAAAAAATAAATAAATATATATTTTTTTAGTTTAAAAATATCCCATCAAAAACATGGATGTAAAAAAGGGGAGCCAAGTTCAATATTAAGAATATGCGAAGTTTGGTTGTCGTTTTCACCGACAAAAGAATTGAGATCTAAATGGGTGCCAAGTTCCGTAGATTCTCTGAAATGGTGCCAAGTCCGGCACTACATTGTTTACAGTAAAACTCATTTAATGCATTTTGAGCTTTAACTTGGCAGTTTTCTTAAATATCCAACAGCTTTTATGGTATTATAACATACTGCTTTATGGAATTTGGGGTTAGCACTTTAAAAATTAATATCACGCAAAAGAATAGCTTAATTAATGCATTGATGGACAGTACGCCTATAGGCGTAATTCTATTGTTATTTCCATTGTGTCTGGAATAGTGTCCATCAAAGTGTTAACAAGATAATCTATCGCCACCCAACACGATTAGTAGACGGCGTACGAGCCCAATTCCAAAGAAAAACCGCAAATCGAGTACAGTTCAATCACGCCGATAAAATATTGGTTTGGTTTGGTGCGCTTGCACGTACAATCCAGGATCAATCGTCAACACTAATTTTGCCTTAGTTTTAGCGTCTTCTGTTGGTTTTACTTGAAAACCTGGTTCCGGCTCAGACTTGATGTAAGAAGGAATAATCCATCAGAAGACAAACGCATACACCCCCGAACAAAACTCAGTTTGCGAACGTGCAAATAGAACGATTGTTGAGAAAGCCAGGTGCTTAATGTTTGATGCTAATCTAGAAAAGAAATTCTGGGCTGAAGCGGCCAACACAGCAGTCTATTTGAAAAATAGGTCTGTAACTTCAAGCTTAGGAAATAAAACTCCTTACGAGGTATGGTATGGAAAGAAACCAAACCTAGATCATATCCGTCTGTTTGGAAGTCCAGTGATGGTTCACATACCCAAACAAAGAAGGTTGAAATGGGACAGAAAAGCTCAACAGTACATTCTTGTTGGTTTTTCAGAAACTACAAAAGGATACCGTGTATATGATCCCAAAGCAAACATTATTACTGTGAAGAGAGATGTCATAGTAATGGAAGATGAAATAAAAACTCAGACAAACAATAAAGAAGATGGAAATGTAACGTGGATACACTATGAAAATGAAATAACAGAAGACAGTAAAGAAAAACCTATGACACATGAATCATCTCTACACATTTCAACTGAATCTGTGTATACAGATCCACAAAGTGAATCCAGCGATGACACGGAAGACACCTTGACTACTTCAAATATTGAGACAGATTTGTCAAGTAGAGAACTGCAACCTGTTCTGCCACCTGAACAGATCAAGAGAGAGCGGAGAGCCCCAGAACGTTATGGATTTAGCAACATGGTTGTTCCTAATAATTGTCCAGATATCGAACAGATAGATTTTACAGAAGCACTCCATGGACCAGAAGCCAAGCAGTGGAGGGAGGCCATGCAAGAGGAGCTGAAGTCTTTCGAGGATAATAATGCAGCTCAATTGTGAAGTGTAAGTGGGTGTTAAATAAAAAGCTAGATGTGAATGATAAAGTGCGGTATCGTGCCAGGCTTGTGGCGAAAGGATTTACTCAGCGACGTGGTGTTGATTATGAGGACACTTTTTCGCCTGTCGTGAAACATTCCACGTTGAGAATGTTGTTTGCACTCAGTGTACAGTGGGACATGGACATTACACACCTAGATGTGACCACTGCAGTTTTGAATGGACATTTGAAAGAAACCATTTATATGTCAATTCCAGAAGGTTTTGTAAATAACAGTGAAGGAAAGGTTTTAAAACTAAAACGAGCCATATATGGACTAAAACAATCATCTTTGGTTTGGTATGAAAAAGTAAAAAACTGTTTATGTAGCTTGGGTTTAAAAATGAGTGAATATGAACCTTGTTTAATTAATTAATTGTTGCAATTTATGTTGATGATTTTCTGATATTTTCAAATTGTACAAAGCAGACTGAACATCTAATATCCATCCTAAGTTCTGAATTTAAAATGAAAAATTTAGGGCCTGTTAGACGTTACTTAGGCATGAGAATCAATGTAGACAAAAAATGTAAGACGATAACAGTAGATCAACAGGAATATATAGAACAGCAGTAAACACGATTTGATTTGTCAGATTGTAAAAAAGTAGATACTCCCATTGAGAGCAAATTGAATATTAAGAAATCTGAACAATGTGCCATTAATATTTCATATCAAAGATTAATAGGAAGCCTCATGTATGTAGCTATTTTGAGTAGGCCAGATATAGCATACTCTTTAAGTTATCTGAGCCAGTTGAATAATTCCTATAATGAAAATCATTTTAATTATGCTAAACGTGTATTAAAATATTTACAGAAAACCAAACATTATTGTTTAAAATACTGTAAGGAGGATGCAGAGCTAGTAGGTTTCGCTGACGCAGACTGGGCAAGTGACAGTCTAGATCGAAAGTCTTACACTGGGTTCTGTTTTACCATGAATTCTTCTGTGATTTCATGGCAGAGTAGAAAACAGAAGACTGTTTCATTATCAAGCAGTGAAGCAGAATATGTTGCTCTATCAGAGGCAGCTAGAGAAGTTATTTCTTTGCAAAACTTGATGTATGAAATTACTGGAAAACGATGTGTTATTAAATTAAAGTGTGATAATCAAAGTGCAATAAAATTAGCAACAAGTCATCAGGCACACAATAGATCCTAACATATTGATGTTCGTTTTCATTATGTTAGAGATGCAATAAAAAATAATTTAATCGAAATTGAATACACAACAAATGCCTGCACACAAGAAATACCTGCGGACTTGTTAACGAAAGGTCTCTTGTCCACTAAACATTATAAGTCTATGGAGATGATAGGGGTTAAACGTAAATAAAAAATTGTATACGATAGTATTGTATCTTACACTTATTTTGTTAAGTGGGGATATTGGTTATCATAACAAAATATAATAAGTATGTGGCAACATTTGTACTTACCTACCCGAATCTTTAAAAATAAAAAGTAGTCGATAACGGAAAGTCACTGTGTTTTAATATAAAACGGTATTTTATTATACTGTTTTATCGGCGTGATTGATATACATACCCACACCAAATTACAATTTTCTTGTACAGTCACCAGCATAAATATATGACTATGGGCAGAGCTGCAAAAATATCTGATCATCAATTGAAGTTATAATTATATGACGATACGTAGCTGGTAAAATATATGATCATTAATAGCCGGCAGAATTATCATTTGCCTGTTAACAGCATAAGTATCGGATCGGATCCAGTAAAAAATCTGATACCTAAGAAATTGAAAGTATGTGACATGTCATCAGCATAAATATGACTTGGGCAGAGCTGCAAAATTATCCATTCATTGAAGTGATAATTATATGCTGATACATAGCCAGTAAAAATAAGTGATGATTAATTAAATTTTGTGAAATGTCACCAGCATGAATATCTATCCGCTGTGAATGCATTACCATCGGATCATATACATGCTGCATAAATATCTGACACAGTTGACAGTAAAAATATCTCAAAATTCTGCAAGAATGAATTTTATGTGCCTAACATAGAGTCGTAATTTGAATAAAGTTGTGTGACGCTTCTTGAAAACAGTATTAACATGTCATTGAATATCGCTCTCTCACGTTTTATGAAATGCCTTTGGCAGATTTCCATTGCGAAAAGGAACTGTTAATCTTATATTAGCTTTTGAATCAAGAACATGGTTTCAAGGGTTTTTAACAAGGAGATTAAATATATGGCGTTATTATTACGGAAAAAGAAATTGCTTGTCGTCAATTGCTAGTTATGTCAACTGTCACACACGAAAGACTGAATATTATTATTTCGCCGAGTCTAGTTTCTTATGAACAATTGCGTTAAAGTAAAATAACTATTGATTGTTTCTAATATTTAACGGTTGACTTTGACTCCATGGCGGCTTATCGCATCGATGTCCACTTAAGGCATAGAATTGTATCAATGCATTAAGACAATAAACTCGTTCAAGAAATCATGGATGTATTGGGTGTTACTGTAAGTTTCTATGCAAGTTTCATAATAGGTAACTTATTCATTTCATATAATTATTACTCTTAATTAATGGCATCTACCCGTTTTGATTTTAGAGAAATACCGTTGCATTATGTATTAAACGTTGGCAAGAAGAAGGCAATGTCGATCATCATAAAAGTTTAGGCCGCCCACGAAAAACGACAGCCCTTCAAGATCAAAACATTGTTAATTTGTACCATGAAAATCCCACAACTTCTACCTTGACAGTCGCAAATGATAATGGGATTTCACGAGATAGTGTTCGTCGTCGGCTCAAGGATGCTGGCTTGAGAAATAGAGTGCCTGCTCGAAAACCAGTGCTTAAACAACGACACAGGGATCTCCGTTTGGCGTTTGCCGAACAATACATAAATTTTGATTTTAGGAACATCGCGTTTCTTGACGAAAAGGTTTTCCAGTCAAGCACAGATGGTAGAGTTTCCTTATGGAGAATTAATAATACCCGTTATAATGAAAATAACGTGATCCCCAATAGAAGATCAGGCCGTATTTCATGCGGAGTATGGAGCTGGATGTCGTCTGCGGGGCCGGGAGAGCTCTGCCAGGTTACTGGGTGGTTAATTAGCAGAGACTACATAGAAATTCTCAATGACGTCTTGTTGCCATCATTACGAGTATGTTATCCAGACATTAATCCTGTATACATAGTACAGGACAACTGTTCTTTCTACAACAGCCGTATTGTGCGACATTGGATAAACCAGCAAGAGAAAATTGAGCTACTGGACGACTTCCCGCCCAAGAGCCCTGATCTCAATCCCATTGAAAACTTGTGGGGGTTGATGACGCAACAATGGGACCCAACTCAAGCCAGAACAAAGGCAACACTGATCCAGCATTGCTTCGACATCTGGGAAACCATGCGAGGATTGGACCATTGTTATAACATGGTTATGTCAATGCAAAATAGACTCGACGACGTTATAAATGCCCAAGGTGGTTACACTAAATATTAATAAAACCTTTAATTTTTTTAAAGATTACCATGTTAAGTTTACAAGAAATTATTTTGTTTTATTATGGTTTTGAAGTAGGAATAAATGTCAAAAATAAAAAAATTCAAAAATTCAAAATTCTTTATTTCTTTAACAACTAATACAAATCTTATAGTGACCGGCATCTCCTTGTAGGTTATTTGCAAAATAACCTGTGCCAGGAGGCACCGCTCTTCCATATCTACAATTTATTATTTATTTTTTATACTTAGTGTTGTACAATTCTTAAAACTATTCTCCTTAGTTATTATAATAGTGTCTTTATGTTAGTGAGTGAATGTGTATGTGTGTGTGTGTGTGTGTGTGTGTGTGGGTGGGTGTGTGTGTGTGTGTGTGTGTGGGTGTGTGTGGGTGTGATTGACGCGCGCGTGTGTGTGGCTAGGTTATATATTCTAACAATTTTTCCACCTGATCGTAGTTTTTATCTTCCAACCACCTTGTTATTTTATTTTTTACATCATATTGTACATTTGGGTATATATCTAATTCTTTGTTTAAGGTATTATACAAATGTGATGACGATTTGTTATATTGTCTACTAGCAAATGTGGTATTAGTTTTTGGTAGCTGCATCACAATGTCTCTCCTGCGTTTCGTCAAAAGGTTGCTGTCATAAGTTGTGGTTTTATGTTTTCTGACAACAGAAGTTAAGATATATAATTTCCTTACTGTAGGTAGCTTACATAATTGATATAGTTTCTCAGTTGAAAACCACATCTTCTTAAAATACATAATTTTTAGAAGACTTCGCTGAGCTCTCTCTACGTCTATGAAACGGGTCTTAGCAGCGCCTCCCCAAACAGGTAAACAGTAGGTTAATATGGACTGTACTAACGATATATATACCTCCTTCAAAAGGTCTCTAGTGTGACCCCGTTCATCAGGAGCCACCCTTGGCATCACATGTCTCAAATTTTTAAAAATCCATTTCAGTTTTAATAGTCTTAATATAACATATTCAAGATGTTGGTACCAAGATAGTCCCCGATCCACAAAGACACCAAGATATTTGGTACTATCAACTTTTGTTATAGTGGGACAGGTACGCTGGCAGCAATTCAATACATTGTTACAGCAACTATGTATTTTAATGGTAAAGCTATTATCAGGTTGCGTATTGCTGTTTATACTGTGACATATATAGTTTGATTTGGTGGTATTTAATGTAAGAATATTGTTTTTAAGCCATTTACTAATCTTTCTAAGTCCAGACTCCGCCGATTTCTGAACATCTTCCCATGAAGTACCAGTGAAAACGATGGCAGTGTCGTCAGCATACGAGAATACATCTGCGTAAGGGATCTTCAAGTTGCACAAGTCATTAATATAAATTAGAAATAGCGTTGGGCCAAGCACAGAACCTTGAGGCACTCCGTATGTCACGTCTTCATCCTCACTGGTACAACTACAATCTCCCAATTTCACCCTCTGTTTCCTATTTGTTAAGTAGTCCCTGAAAAGACGAAGCGGAATATCCCGTATTCCCGTTCTTTCCAACTTGTGTAACAGTATGGGGACAGAGACGGTGTCAAAAATAAGACTAATATCAACCGTTTTTTATTACACATCGTCATAAATGACATAATGTAGGTATATTATATGACATGGTTGACAGTGCAAGTTCACTACACAGTCCCGACTTAGGTCTGATGGAGGACTCCGTGAAGCTGTTCCGAATTTCGGGTTCAAGTTATATCAAACTCGAGTGATGAGGCGAGAACAGCAGGCGAAGAATTCACAAATCTCCTAGACTGCTCTGGCAATTATTTGACTTATTATCGAACCTGTCAATCTTACGCTATAAAACGTGAGACAGAGATATCCAATGACAGTTTAATACTGTTTTCAAGAAGCGTCACACAACTTTATTCCAATTACGACTCTATGTTAGGCACATAAAGTACATACTTGCAGAATTTTGAGATATTTTTACTGTCAACTGTGTCAGATATTTATGCAGCATGTATGTGATCCGATGGTAATGCGTTCACAGCGGATAGATATTTATGCTGGTGACATGTCACATAATTTAATTCATCATCACTTATTTTTACCGGCTATGTATCGGCATATAATTATCACTTCAATTAATGATCAGATAATTTTGCAGCTCTGCCCAAGTCATATATTTATGCTGATGACATGTCACATACTTGCGATTTTCTAGGTATCAGATATTTTTACTGGATCCAATCCGATACTTATGCTGTTAACAAGCAAATGATAATTCTGCCGGCTATTAATGATCATATATTTTTACCGGCTATGTATCGTCATATAATTATAACTTCAATTGATGATCAGATATTTTTGCAGCTCTGCCCATAGTTATATATTTATGCTGGTGACTGTACTAACGGTTACTGAGTTAAGCCGCGGACAAAAGACGGACATTGCGAAACTAATAAGATTCCCTTGTTTAACCATAAACAGGATAAGCAAGAAATAGCAAGATGCGAGGAGGACTTCAGAGCGTTTAGATTGAGATCCAGAAGTCCTCTGCATGGAAGCGCTGATATCAGCCGCCGTAGAGAATTTATCCCATCAAAAATATAAATGTGAAAATGGGAGCCAAGTTCAATATTAAGAATATGCGATGCTTGGTTCTCGTCTTCACCGACAAAAGAATTGAGATCTAAATGGGTGCCAAGTTCCGTAGATTCTCTGAAATGGTGCCAAGTCCGGCACTTCATTGTTTACAGTAAAACTAATTTACTGCGGCTTAATGCATTTTCGATTCGCTTTCGCTTCGATTCGATCGAAACCTGGGCTGTACTACAATCTCTCCAGCGGTGCCAAGTGGACTACCGCTATATCGAAGTGCTGAAGTGTTTATACGAGAACGCCACTATGTCAGTCCGACTCCAGGACCAGAGCTCGAAGCCTATCCCATTGGAGCGGGGAGTCAGGCAAGGAGATGTTATTTCTCCTAAACTGTTCTCCGCTGCACTGGAGGATGTTTTCAAGACTCTGGACTGGAGAAGGAACATAAATGGCGAGTACCTCACTCACCTTCGGTTTGCTGACGATATAGTAGTCTTGGCTGAGACCATGGAAGATTTAAGTACAATGCTCAATGACCTCAGTAAAGCCTCCGAGCGAGTTGGTCTAAGGATGAACATGGACAAGACGAAGATCATGTTGTCGCACCAACTCCCTTAACAATCGGACACTTTACGCTCGAAGTTGTAGACGATTACATATACCTAGGACAGACTGTCCAGTTAGGTAGGTCCAACTTCGAGAAAGAGGTTAATCGTCGAATCCGACTCGGCTGGGCAGCGTTCGGGAAGCTACGGCACATCTATTCGTCCAATATTCCGCAGTGTCTCAAGACGAAAGTCTTTGACCAGTGTGTGTTGCCAGTGATGACATATGGTACTGAAACGTGGTCGCTTACTATGGGCCTCATAAGAAGGCTCAAAGTCACCCAAAGAGCAATGGAGAGAGCTATGTTAGGAGTTTCTCTGCGTGATCGCATCAGGAATGAGGCCATCCGCAGCAGAACCAAAGTGACCGATATAGCCGTCCGAATTGCTAAACTTAAGTGGCAGTGGGCGGGGCACATAGCACGTAGAACCGATGGCCGTTGGGGCGGAAAGGTTCTCGAGTGGCGACCACGTACCGGAAGGCGTAGCGTGGGCAGGCCCCACACACGGTGGACCGATGACCTGGTGAAGGTCGCGGGTGTCCGCTGGATGCGGGTGGCGCAGGACCGGTCATTGTGGAAGTCTTTGGGGGAGGCCTATGTCCAGCAGTGGACGTCTTTCGGCTGACATGATGATGATGATGATGAATGCACGTTGAGCTTTAACTTGGCAGTTTTCTTAATCTAACAGCTTTTATGGTAAAATAACATACTACATAGAGGCAGTAAAAATGCCGTGTTTTGGAATTTAATATCTCAATAATTATTAAACCTATATTTATCAAATTTGGGGTTCTAGTAGTTCTAAAGGATCTTAACACTGTAACAATTATTTTTTTTGTGTTAAATAGATTTTGAGTTACGGGGGGGCAAAATTGGCTCCAAACGGTTCGTGTAAAATAACACACGGCTGCTGTACGCCCGTTCCTGGGGTGAACTTGGCTGGACACGCTGCCGCGTGTCTAGACCTATACAGTTAATTAAAACAAAATAAAACAAATAAGGCTATAAATTATAAAATAACTATATTAAGACCAGTCATTTAAATTTAGACCCACCCTCTATTACATCGTTAAATGTCATTTCTTACAAGTTTCGATCATACTCGTATTATAAAATTAATAGCTGTTGCCCGCGACTTCGTCCGCATCTTCGCTCCTATTGGTCGCAGCGTGATGTTATATAGCCGAAAGCCTTCCTCGATAAATGGACTCCCCAACACAAAAAAAAATCTCAATTCGAACCAGTAGTTCCTGAGATTAGCGCGTTCAAACAAACAAACAAACTCTTCAGCTTTATAATATTAGTATAGATATATATAAAAGAAGAAGTCCTGACTGACTTATCAACGCACAGCCGAAACTACTAAAGCAAGAGAATTGATTTTTATACAGTCGGTTACATTTATAGCGTAGGTTAGGGATAACAACGGATTTTTCGAGAATCATCCCCTGAGGGGGTAAAAAAAGGGATGAAAGTTTGTATGGGAATGGAGTAAAATTTTATGTGAGAGTTGAAACTTTGTGTACGGACTTCTTATTACAATACAAGAAAAGTGGTTTAAGGGTTTTTGTGAAACCCACCCCTAAGTGGGTTAAATAGGGGTAGCAAATTTTGTATGGCGATCTTCGGATTTTTAAAGTAAAAACATCATGTTTTCGTACAACAAAGCTTTCACTAAATTATTAAAATTAATCTCACGGGATTTCGAAATTCACCCCCTTAAAGGGTAAAATTGTGGGTTCCAAGTTTGTATGCAAAACATGTATTTAATTCTTTACCTAAGTAGTATATTAGGTACTCCATACACAAAACACTGTCATCTCTGCCAATATACCTGACGCTGATCAAGACCCTCTCCTCTATGAGATTGTGAAAGCTCATATCCAAAAACTTAAGATTGCGGCAGTCTTAATTACAAATCACTTTGCATTAAAGATAAAAGCTGAACTGCGAGGTACCCTCGACCACTTCTCCAAGACACCCAGATGGGAGACGATGAATATCCTCAGTATAAGGATTTCTGCATTAAAAATTAACCCTACCTGTTGTTGTAATTTTCTACATAATAAATACGATTTCTTTCGCATTACCAGAATGGATGTGTGTATGTATCATGTGTTAGTGAGTTGTGTTTAGTTATTGTTAGCTTGGTATGTCCTTTTAAACAATAATAATATAGGCTACAGTTTATTGTTCTGCGCGTGCGAAGCCGCGGGTAAAAGCTAGTATTAGTATAGATTATGTTACTAGTTGCTGGTGATTTTCTTCATGTATTTAGTGATTTAATGTAGGTTTGTGATAAAATATTTCAATAAATAGATAAAACAATTACTTTATTTCGGTTATTTTTCAAAATGATGACGAAAAGTAGGGTAGAAACTAGAGTTCAGACAAAAATGCGAATTTTAGACAAAAATCCTAGGAAAATGTATATGTAGTTGAAGATGTATTAAGACATTACGAGTAATTGTATTATGATTATAATGAAAAAAAAGACTTAATTGGACATTTTGACGTAAAAACTTTCAAGCCAAAATCTTTTTCGGTGCCAATTGGTTTAAAGTTGCCAAATTGTGAATATACGAGTAAACTGTAAGAATTTGAATCAATTCCTGTAAACCTTCCAAATCTTAGCAATCTTTATCAAAGCATATTGAAGTTATAAACAACAAGATATCTCGTTTCATATATGCGCTAAGTGTACTAAAGCGAAACACTCAAACTGAATGTGCACTGTCGGCATATTATGCGTATGCATATGCATGGCTGCGTTATGGCATTATCTTATGGGGAAATAGCACTGACGCCCACGACTTGTTCGTAGCACAGAAAAAGTGTATACGCATAATTGCTAACATACGTCGCCCGGAAAGTTGCAGACCCCACTTTGTCAAATTTAAGTTGCTAACCCTACCGTGCATATATGTATTGGAACTTGCACTGTTTGTAAAAAAACAGTTGTCTCAATACAAATTTGTGGAAAGCGCTCGTCGAAATAACCAATTAGCCCTCCCGGAACCTAAGCTCAATATGTACAAAAGTGGACCTTATTACCAATCAATCAAAGTATACAACAAAATCCCTGACTTCATAAAAAACGAGGAAAAGTGTACTAGTTTCCGTAATAAGCTTAAAGATTGGCTCATAAGTAAATCATATTACTCATATAAAGAATTTATGACAGACACCATTAAATAGTTTAATTTACAAGTTCTAATACCACCATATCAGCCAAAACACGTCCACTGCTGGACATGGGCCTCCCCCAAATTCACGAGGGGTATATGCCATAATCGCCACGCTTGGCATGCGGGTTGGCGATCGCAGTATCTCCACCGCACTCCAGGGATGCTGCTGCCCATCCCCCGATGGTCTTGGTCGTAGTTTTAGGACATACCCGGGTCTAGTTCTAATACATTGAGATAGAAATACATATTTATATATAATTTATCAAAAATGTTGTTTAGGTATAGGTATTGACATTATTAATAATATGTTTGTATTGTGACCTAGTTAATAATTAGAGTTAAGTAGACTTTATAAAATTTAAAATGCACGTGCATGACCTACATAGGTAATTCATAAAATTATGCAATACCCTGTCAGGGTTGCACTGTTACTGAGTATAACATGTCTCATTGTAATAGTGCTAAGCAAAATATAAATAAATAAATAAATCTTTTAAATGTAAAGTTTAGTACAGATTAATCTCAACAAAATTTCTGTTCTGTAAAACTTAGTTTCAAATTAAAAATTTGGCCATTCCTGGTTGATCATATAAAAATCAATAGCTCATGTAAAGATGTTTCGAGAAATTTATAGCGTCTTATTGAAAGCACAAGAGATTTTTCAGATGATTTAAGGCTGTAATTCATTTATTTATTTTTATTTATGTCATCCAGTAATATAGCGTATTGCGTATTTCGCACATCCCGAGAATCTACTACTGTCGACTTTATTACCTGAGAGAAGGCACATCTTCAAGCTCGTGCTGTGAAAGAAGAAAAGGGTGTAAGATTTTTTAACATCCCCAAGATCAACTTTGATACGAGTATTATGACATCAACTAGCAGTATAAAAAAATTGTGGTAAATCAACCGCCGTTATTGCAGCTGGTAGAAACCAGCGAGTTCAAAGCCATTGTTAACATGAAATTTGGAAACCATTGTATTCCCAAAGTTTCTATGTCACATGCAATCCGAGGAAAGGTGTGTCAAACTAACAACTGAAGTTACTGGGTCTGGCTGAAAATAAAGGGCTATACTTTCTCTTAATTACAATCAAGAAAACTGTTGCCAAGCGTAGCCGTGTTTTCATGGAAAATCGGCCCTTCCACGAAATGTATATAGTTTTTTATTTTTATTAAGAGCTCTCGTGACAAGTATTATGTCCTGTAAGGTTCAGCTTCCTACGAGTATCTCTGTTATTTTCTGAGATGTGTTTTTTTAACTTCTTATAAAGAATAAAAAATATCCCACACTGGCTAATGCGATTTACGTAAACTTTTGGTGCGGTAATCTCCATATAGATACTCACATATTCTTTAAATAATATTTTATTAATCTTTAAAAAATCTTGGATAAATACAGGAACTAAAACTTCAGTATTTTTTTTCTTCATTTCTAGAAGAGCGACACCAACAGTTCTTTGTTGCGTCATTGCTTATAAAAATGTCTACAATATGTAATATTTACAGTAGGTACTTCATACTAGAAAATTGAAAAATAAAAAAGATAATTTAGTCGCAAAAGAGATTACGCACATTGCAACCTCTTTATCATTAGTATACTGGCAGGTTGTATTCTATTTTTTTATGACAATGTCAAGTATCGAATATACAGAGTGTTTTTCTTGATATCCGTTCCTTTAAGCATATAGCCGTGTATTGGCTATGTGCGAAGTAGGTGGTGGGGGTAAGCTAGGCGATCGTAGCGCACACCATGGCAGAAATGTTTACTTACCGGGGACCACTGTCAAATTTACTTTCACGTTTTCTATTGGTTTCTTAACGGTTTCCTACGATTCGTTTCGTTTGTATGTATTTATTTATTCACATATTTATTTCAGTAAAATTTCCAATACGGGGTCTTACTCGTTTACTAAAAAAATAAAATATTCATGTGTCATTATTTGACATCTCTGAGTTTTGACATTGTCTCGGGACCTTTGACGTTTGACGTTTCAGACGTGCACATAGCCAATAGCTATAGAAACGACGTAGCATATTTTTGCCTAGTTTTTCAAAATTCAAGAAAAAAATTTATTTTTTTCATACAAAATAATTAATTATATCACCAAGGGTGCGTGAAAATCGGCCTTAAGAGTTGACGTGGAGTTAATGAAAAGTTAATGTCAAGTATGGAAATTCGGAATTCGAATGACATGCACGTCAACATTTTTTAATTGTTAAGAATCATACTATACAGGTGTTAATAAACGAAAATGAATTCTTGAATATTTTCGTACTGGTACGAATTGGGACACTAGTGTCTTAGAGAAGATTACTTTATTTAAATAAACCAGTACCTTATCCTTTATTTTTTTTTATTTTCTAGTATGAACTACCAACTGGATTATTTTGAAAGAAATATATATTGTAGACCTTTATATAATCAATAACTTAACGAAGAACTGTTGGTGTCGCTCGTCTAGAAAACAAGAAAAAAATACTGAAGTTTTAATTCTTACATTTAGCCAAGATTTTTTAAAGATAAATAAAATTTTATTCATATAATATGTGAGGATCTATAAAGAGATTATTACCCTACCAAAAGTTTACGTAAATCGCATAAGCCAGTGTCGGATTTTTTTATTATTTATAAAAAGTTAAAAAACACATATCTCAGAAGTACTTGTCATGAAGGCTCTTAATAAAAATACTGGCTCTTAAAAATACTGTAAACATTTCGTGGAAGGGCCGCTTTTCCATGAAAACACGGCTACGCTCTTTAACTCAAAACAAGATTTTCGTTAGGTTAGGCAACAAAAATTTAAGATTTAGCGTGTTTTTTTAAATATTATATAAAATGAAATAGTCAAAATCACATCCTTTTTGTTTTTTCCAAATACCTACACTATTTTGTGTACCTACTGGAATATTATTTGGTAACAGATAAAAGGTTTTTTTTTAAGAGGCCTACACCAATTACTATTGAGGCGTTTTTTCTTGAACTTCACCTTATTTGTGTTCATCTTGTAGGTATATCACAGCGTATTGTATATTTTAAGGCCGGAAACAAGTGCCCATTATACGTCCCACCCATTATCTTCAATGGCGAGCAGTTAAAAAGAGTTCACTCGTTCAAATATCTTTGGCACTTAGTGACCGACGAACTACTTGATGACGCAGACATAGAGAGAGAGCTTTGGCCGTCAGAGCCAATATGATAGCTCGCAGGTTCAGCCGATGTTCAACGCAAGTCAAAATAACCCTGTCGCTGTACACCTGCAATTTGTGGTCGAGGTACACGCAACGAGCCATGAATGCCTTGCGTGTACAGTACAACGACGCGTTCAGGGTGCTGTTGCGGCTGCCGCGATACGAGTACTGCAGCGCAACGGGCATGTTCGCGGACGCACACGTGGACGGGTTCCATGCGACGCTGTGCAGGGTGCGCGGCAGCCGCCACAGTCTCCTGACCGTCGTCGGAGAGATGGGACAGTGGCCTAGTCAGACACTGGTCATCATTTAAGTTTAAGCAATAACATAGTAATTTAAGTTACAATACTGTTAATAAATGGATTGAAATAGTTTTTAATAAATGCATTTTTTTTTATTCTATTGTCATCTATTATTGTAACCTGTGTATCACAAATAAACACTTACTTACTTACGCTAATGAATGCATAGTGCTCTTATGGTTGTTCTATATTACTTACAATTATAACTGTCGCAATTCGACACCTTGGGCGCCGGACGTGCGTAGGCCTATCAGTCGGCATATTTTCACTATTTCCACCTCGCATTAATTTATTGGCTTTTGCAATCCACCTTAACAATGTTATTGATATCCGCCCATACGTTTCGGCTAATTAATATCGTCTAGCGATTCTAATAATAAAATTCAGTGGGCAGGACCATTTCGTACAGCCCTTGACTTTTACTAAAGTTAGAATACAAATATCATTCATTTCACAGCAAAAATAAATCACCACCTAGGCAACTACAATGTGGATCCTTTTCTTTAGTCCCTAATTATCTACCTACAGAAAATGAGAAGAATTAGAGAAAAAGGATCTCTCTCAAACAAAATCCGAAGTAAAGAATCCGAAGCGTTTTATGTTTTTTATTTGTCTAGGAAACAAAGGCCCATATTAACATATAGGTACTTTACAGAATAACATTCATATCAATACAAAATATTCTTAAAAACTAAGATACAATATTTAGGCAACGTAACAGCATGACTCCATTGCGTCGTCAATTCCGGTTCACTTTATAATGTCCCATTTTCGTACATTCACGTCAAATGTTACAATAAAGAATATTTTTATGAAAATATTTAAAATCCGAATGAGACATAATATTCGCATTTCGACCTAAAAATTTACTTAGAGATCATTTTGTTTCAGTTGCTGAAAATTAACTAAGGCTGCTTATTATTATTATTATTGTCTACTTTTTTTTAGTTCTGCAATTCTGTTTTGAAAACATTATAATTATCATTGTCAATTTATTTAACTGTATAATTCATGTATTGACTTGTAAAAGTGCCCTTGTGGCCTATTTGTAGAATAATTTTTTCGATTTGATTTGCTGGAAAACCAGAGGTAGCTCAGCAGTTTAATTATCTCTACTATATGGCTCTTAACGGGTAACTCAGCAGTTTAATTATCTCTACTATATGGCTCTTAACGACGAAGAGAAAAGCGCGGGCATTATGTTGGTATATAATTATAAAGATTGAGAGCTCCAAATGCGACTGCTACTGTGTAATAAAGTGTAAGTGTGGGCAGTGGTGAGACTGGTGAGCAATGCCGCATGAAGTCCCAAGGATACGCTTTGTTGATCGAGAGGGATATGCATTTGTTTCTTGATGTCACCACAGAGTGGATCCCCAAACTGGTAAATGCTCGGAAAATAATTTGCAACCATCGTGGCATTCAAAATATTATGAAAAGATTTAAGTAAGATTTATCGTGTCTACGAGAAAAAACTGTAACACATGTCAAATTTGATAAAAAACAGAAAAACAAATATAAAAAAGACAAAAAGTTACATCTACCAAGGCTCGAACACGCGTTTTGCCAAAAATCATACCTAAGCATTAGGCAATCCACTGGGGCAACCTTTTACAACTATACGAGTACATGTCTAATTGCTACGAAAGAATAATATATCTGCGCTTGACGTTGTCAACTGTTTCGCAGCCTACACTCGTAAAAAGGAATAAAATGGCTGTAGCTTATTAATTGCTCACTTAAAGTCAATAAATTATAGACAAAAACCTGTTCATGGTAACTGCATAAAAATTGATCCAGTAGTTTCCGAGTTTTGTATTAACATAGTTATTGGCGAATTTTTTATAATATATACTGACCCATAGAATCACCACCGTCCTTAGTGCCTGTCTGGCGTACATATACGTGCCAAGACAAAGGAGAGAAGTCAAAGTCATCTTCATACCAAAACCAGGTAAAGGAGACTATAAGAACCTCAAGTCCTTCAGACCGATAAGCCTGACCTCCTTTATGTTAAAGACATTGGAGAGGCTATGTGACAGGTACCTGAGGGAGAAGGCGCTAACTAGTCTATCTGCCCCTATACGCCCGAACCAAGGTGACTTAAAAACCAAAGCTTTCAGGAGGCAAATAGTCAAAGTTCTCAATCAAACTTCTCAGCCGCCCTCTTAAATTGGTTTAGCTTTTACTCAAGGGCTAGAAATTTGTATTTGTAATTTATTAATCATCCACAACCACCATATCAGCCGAAGGACGTCCACTGCTGGACATAGGCCTCCCCCAATTTCATAGGGGGTAAATGCCATAATCGCCACGCTTGGCATGCAGGTTGGCGATCGCAGTATCTCTACCGCAACCCAGGGATGCTGCTGCCCATCCCCCGGTGGTCTTGGTCGTAGTTTAGGACATACCCGGGTAATTAATCATGTTTCTACTCAAATATTTGTTTGTAACTTAGGTTTATTGTTATGTAGGTATTTAAGTGTAGTTTTATGCTGTGCGTACATGATTTTGGTGGCAATCCTAATCAGAACCTCCGTACTATCCTTTTTAACCGATTTCAAAAAAAGGAGGAGGTACATCTGATTTTTTTAAATATTTTTTATGTAATATTCGCCCGCGTACTAAGCGAAATTTTTAACCGTCTAAAAAAACAGGTTCGTATGTTTGTCCAAAATTATCTCGCGTTTGGCTGAACCGATTTAGATGCGGTCTCCAGAAAAGTAGTTGTTACATTCTGGGGGTTTCGGTATATGAAGTTTGGTAATTGTGATTCATTAACAGATGAACAGATGAAAAGTCAGTATACATTCTGAGAACCGGCAAACTGTTGAATTTCATTTGAATTTGGCAAAAATAAGGATCGAAAACTCTTATTATATTATTTTTTTTGGTACATGGCTTCTCAAGTCGGGCCCCGAAGGGGCCCTTGACTAATTACCCTGACACTCTTATTATACATTTCCGAGAGGCCGAAGGGGAAAGGGCCGATGAAATAAAAGCATGTCTTAAATGGCCCTTAGTAAAAGTATCTGTGTACTACAGTAACACCAATAGGTCTGTAAACGACCAAGCAGCGCGCAGCGGCCATAAACTCTGGTCCTTTGAAGTACAGAAATACGGCTAATTCAATATCACGTGTAACATATATTTTTCCTAAAATTAAATTTATTAGATAGGTTTTGCCAGTTCCCATTGGAGCATCCAAAAAGAAAATTTGGCCTGACTTCCATTCGCACTCCTTACTGTCAGTCCGTCTCTTACAACCAAGTTGCTTTTACTGGACCGATTGAATTGCAATTTGGCACAAACTATCAAGAATTTAGAGCGCTCGTGGCCCAGCGGCACCCGCCTACCGCGTGTGGCGTGCGAGGTTAAGCAATGAGGGCGCAGGTCAGTTCTTGGATGGGTGACGGCTTTGAGTGGTTACTAACGTACTCTCGTGCTTTGGAAGGCACGCTAAGCCGTTGATCGCGGCTGCTATCGTTAAGCCAAGTTAGAGGCCTTCGAGCGGCTTGCGAACTTCTAACAGTCAAGTTGCCCACTCACTCGACAAAGGAGGGTCGAAGTTGCAC
Organism: Notocelia uddmanniana; assembly: GCA_905163555.1. NCBI lineage: Eukaryota > Metazoa > Arthropoda > Insecta > Lepidoptera > Tortricidae > Notocelia > Notocelia uddmanniana. Next base: position 14,256,683 of record LR991065.1, read on the forward strand.
CACGCCCGTAAGGAGTACCCACCGTTACCCTACACGTGACCCCTGGGTGGTGCTAAAAGTGCAACAAAAACTGGCAACCGTACTTGTCTTCTCCAAAATGTCACGGTTCGTAAATAAATGTCATACGATTTAAAAAAATCTAAAGGTTGATTTCAATGGAAAAAAATATCGAAACCTCTATGTCGTTTTTAAAAGAAAATCCATAGATACCCCACACGCCTATATAGTAACATTAAACTTTTTTGCATACAGGCATGTATGGAGTGCCTAATTTTACCTCAGATTCGTATTAAGAGACCGCTCGGACGCTCAGATATCGATTTTGAACGAAATCGGGACGAAAAAAAAGAAAATCAATATGGCCGCCCCTTTTCCAATTTTTACCTCGGAGTCGTATTAGAAGACCTCTCGGACGCTCAGATATCGATTTTGAACGAAATCGGGACGGAAATGAAGAAAATCAATATGGCCGTTACTTTATTCAAAGTTTAGGTACCTCGGATTCCTATTAAGAGTCCTTTCACTTCATGCACCTTTAGATCTTATAAGGAACTTACATGCCAAATTTGGTATCTCTCGAACCAGCAGTTTGGGCTGTGCGTTGATATTTCACTCACTCAGTCAGTCAGTTTCTTCTTGCAATTTGGCACCTACTTTTAAGTTTTCATGTCCGCAATATTAAATTTCAAAATCAATGCCATTTTCGAAATTAACGACACAAAAAATCATAAAAATCTCACCCATATTAATATTTAGACATTCCAACCCCCTCGGACCCCAACAGAGGAGATGGTATTTCACGACCTTCACGTGGGATTTTAAAATCATTGTTGTTTTCGTATATTAACAGATGAACGGATGAAAAGTCATTATACATTCTGAGAACCGGCAAACTGTAGAATTTCATTTGATTTTGGCAAAAATAAGGATCGAAAACTATTATCATACATTTCCAAGACGCCGAATAAAATAACTATTTGTTAATTATTTGTATGGGCTGGGCTGATAGTATGTACTCGTAATACTAATCTAAATTATGATTTAAATGGAAAAAGTATTGTAAACTCTTTGTCGTTTTTAAAAGCCAATCCATATATATCCCACACGCCTATATAGTAACATTAAACTTTTTTTTTACAACCCCTGGCGTGTAAAGAGTATCAAATTTTACCTCGGATTCGTATTAAGAGACCTCTCGGACACTCAAATATCGAGTTGGAACAAAATCGGGACGGAAATGAAGAAAATCAATATGGCCGCCACTTTTTCTAAATTTAACATCGGGTTCGTATAAGGAGACCTATCCAACTCAGATATTAATTTTGAACGAAATCGGGATATGAAGAAAATCAATAAGGCCGCCACTTGTTCCAAATTTTACCTCGGATTCGTATTAGGGGACCTCTTGGACACACAGATATCGATTTTGAACAAAATCAGATTGGAAATGAAGAAAATCATTATGACCGCCACTTTTTCCAAATTTTACCTCGGGTTCGTACCGTACGAGCCCTCTCAGACTCTCAGATATCGATTTTCAACAAAATTGGGACGAAAATGGATAAAATCCGCCAGCTTTCCCAAATTTTACCTCGGATTCGTATTAAGAGACCTCTCGGACACTCAGATATCGATTTTAAACGAAATCGGGATGAAAATGAAGAAAATCAACATGGGCGCCACTTTTTCCAAATTTTACCTCAGAGTCGTATTAGGGGACCTCTCGGACGCACACATATTGATTTTGAACGAAATCGGGACGAAATAAAAATAATATATATGGCCGCCACTTTTTTCCAAATTTTACCCCAGAGTCGTATTAAGGGACCTCTCGGACGCTCAGATATCGATTTTGAACAGAGTCGAAATGGAAATGAAGACAATCAGTAAATAATATTCAAAGTTTACCTCGAATTCCTATTAAGAGTCCTCTCGGACGCTCAAATATCGATTTATGTCGAAATCGTATCGAACGGCACTGAATAATAAAACCACTTATGATATACTGATTAATAATTCATTGAATCAAAAAATGTCCTATCTTCATAGGGAACTCACGGCACTTCATGCACCTTTAGACCTTATAAGGAACCTACATGCCAAATTTGGTGTCTCTCAAATCAGCAGTTTGGGCTGTGCGTTGATATGTCAATCACTCAGTCAGTCAGTTTCTTCTTGCAATTTGGCACAAACTTTTAAGTTTTCATTTCCGCAATATAAAATTTCAATATTAATGCTAATTTCGAAATTAGCGCCCCAAAAAACCATAAAAACGACACCCATATTAATATTTAGACATTCCAACCCCCTCGCACACCAACAGAGGGGATGGTGTTTCACGTCCTCCACGTGGGATTTTAAAATCATTGTTGTTTTCGTAATCAGCGACCCGATAAACCATAGAAACAATACTCATATCGATTTTCAGAATTTGTCACCACATTTCCTCATTTTAGGGGTTGATTTCTCAAAAACCTGAAACACATGTTTACTCATTTATCGTTAGAAATCCTCCTATGAAGTTACGAATAAAATAGTCCAACTAATCTCGATTCCCCATACAAACTGATGACGCTCGCCGCGGCTTAGCGACAACACAGTATTTTTTTTGCTCCGTGTTCATTATTAATTTTTAGTTGCAAATACTGATTTGTTTTCGAATAAATGTGTATCTACAGAAAGCATACTATGTCAACTATCCAAGGATAATTTCAGTTCTAGTGAAAAGTGACTGTCCGAAGTACATTCTCGATATTAGTTTACCGCAAAACGTTGCTTATTTAAAACTCCACCTGCGGTATCGGTGCGCCGTGCGTGGTGAATCACCGCTCCGCCCCGCAACCTCGAGACTCGCCGGTATCGGTGTTACTTATCGCTTAGGTATCGCTTAGACGTGCTTGGTACGAGGGACAACATGATCTGCTCGGGCTGCATTTTACCGATAAAGGACGGGCAGTATATTGCCTGCACATTCAAAAACTGCGAGAAGGCGTGCCATTTGGACTGCGGAAATGCACTTAAACTCAACATTGAACAAATGAAGAATTGGATATGTCCGGACTGCCAGGCAAGCTCCAGGGTGGGTGGTGACAATACGCACACTCCGGTTCGGACAGCTGGGAACATAACCTTCAGAAAGAATAATCTGCAGTGTAGCCCGATGCAAGATAAGTCTCTTAACCCGCCGGAGGATATGCAAACTCTGATCTCTGAAATTCGTCTGTTACGCGAGGATGTGGCTAAACTTCGATCCGAGTTCACAAGCCGCCTCGAGGCCTTGACAAAAAATATCTCTGAATACGATGCACGTATTTTAAAGCTGGAGGAGAAGGAAAATGAAAACGCTATACTTAAGACCCAGGTAGCAGACCTACAAAATCAATTGAATCAACAGGCACAACAGTCTCTGAGCTCTGAATTGGAAATAATAGGCCTTCCTGAAACTCCAAATGAGAACCCTTATCACATGGTCCTAACGACAGCCTCGAAATTAGGGATGAATCTTGAGGAGGCCGATGTAAATTTTGTATCCCGTGCGGGCCCGCGTCGTAACAGTGAGAAAAACAACAGTCATTCACGACCCATGGTAGTTTCCTTTGTGAGGAGGGCAAAGCGCGAAGAATTCCTGAAACATGCAAGAACTCGGCGATCTACGCTCAGCAGTAAAGATATAGTACAAACAGGCCATGAGTCGAAAATATTTATAAATGAGCGTCTCACTAGCGGCCGCCGGCGGTTATTTCGTGACACGCGAGAGTGGATCAAAGAACACGGTTTTAAATACTGCTGGACTCGCAGAGGAAACATTTTTATCAGGAAACACGAGGGTAAAGACGGAAGCCCGGCCCTACAAATCCGATCTCATGAAGATCTACAGAAGTTGGAACGAAGGCGCGACGTACAACCCACGTAAAATGACTCTGTTTGTATGGCTTATATTCTGGTTTCTCGCGCTTTCCTTCTCAATACTGTGTCAGAAATGCGTAATCTTCATATTAATGCATGTGGTGTTAAATATATTCTTGTCGAAGTATTGTACTTACACTCACACCATTCTCTTACATTCCGTTACACTTACACAGACACATACAAATAAAAATAAACACTTACTATGTACACTTTCGTTTAAAATACATATAACTGACAATCACTGTCTACTGCGAGTATGGGACGTTCATGATTCTGGGAGGCATTATTCTATCAAACTTTATATTTTTTCGTTATTTCAGCACTCTAAATGGCCGCTTTAGAGCTAATGACTGAAATTGACAATTCTTTCAATTTTGAATGCCATACAAGCTCTACCCCTGAAGAATGTAGTCCCATAATAACTAAATACACTCTTAAACTTCTACAAGTTAATATTAGAAGCATGCAACGGAATTTCGATAACTTTCTACTGATTTTTGCACGATTTAATATACACTTTGATATTATTATTTTCAGCGAATGTTGGATTAACGATAACTCCACTATTAGACAAATTGAAGGTTATACGTCGTATAGCACAAAAAAATATATAAATAAAGCAGGTGGTGTTATCGCCTACGTAAATAATAAATGGTCTCCTAATGTTACTGAACCAGAAATCGCTGACGCAAATTGTTTAATGATAAAGATCCCAACCTTTGCCTCAGTTTTGGGCCTTTATCGATCTCCGTCATTTTCTAATAGTGACAACTTTATTCTGTCTCTAGACCAATTCCTCAATACCGTCAGCGGAAAGTCGTGTTTTATAGTGTCAGGTGATATTAATATAAATATTTTAGAATCGGCAGTAGACAGTGAGCAGGCTTCATATTATTTGGAGATGCTTGCATCGCATGGGCTACTGCCAACTATCAATAAACCAACGCATAACAGAACGTGCATAGACCACATATTCCTCGGAAGTCGGTTTAATGGCGAATCGATTGTTTGCTCCGCTGATCTTACTGACCATGACTTAATTATGATCGGTATCAAAACAGAAAGTCATAAAAACACGCTTCAAAAACGATCAAAATTAAAAGTAGACTACGACGGACTTCGTAAAGAGCTAGAATGTGTTGACTGGTACCCTGTTATGCAAGCGATTACTGTTGATGATGCTGTGTCTGCTTTCTCGGCTATTATTTCAAACGCCGTCTCAAAAAATTCCAAAATGACTCAAGTAAGCCGCTCTAGATTTTGTATCCAACCTTGGATGACTCCTGGTCTCATAAAGTGTTCTAAGCAAAGGGATAAGCTTCATCGCATCTCAAGGCAGTTCCCAAATGATGAAATGAAGAAACTAATTTATACAAGATATCGGAACTTTTATATAAAACTTCTTAGAAATCTCAAGGCTGAACACGAGAAACAGGAGCTCATCGCGCACAATAAATCACCTAAAAAACTATGGCAAATAATCAATAAAATCTCACATCGAAACCCCAAGCTACCCACAGCGCATAATTTGTTAAAAATAAGAAACTCAGAGAAGGAATCCTTAAATGTGTGCAATGAATATTTTTCTTCTATTGGACAAAATCTTGCCAGCAAAATTCTAGCCAGGGAATATGAAACGCAAGAGTCTCTAGCAGCTAAATTCACAGCTAACTCGCCAGCAATTAATTCAATTTACATGTCCCCTACAGATAAATACGAAGTTATGAACCTTATTAAAAAACTAGACCCCGATAGTTCCCCAGGTCTGGACAACATAAGCAACAAAATACTGAAAGTCATTGGTCCTAAAATAGCTGAGCCACTTGCAACGATTTTTAATCAAAGTATCGAGAGTGGTATTTTCCCTAAAGACTGGAAAGTCGCGGCAATTATACCGGTTCATAAAGGAAAAGAGAAAAACGAACCCAGTAACTACCGGCCGATATCTCTCCTGGGGTCTTTCTCAAAACTTCTGGAGCGAGTTATTATTAAAAGGGTGACCAATTACCTCGAATCCAAATCTATTCTAACTGATCGTCAGTTTGGTTTTAGAAGGGGGGTATCGACCGAAGACGCTGTTACGCTTCTTACAAAAATTGTCTCGACGCATATGGATGAAGGCCGGGCCTGTGTCGGAGTCTTTCTAGATCTAGCGAAGGCCTTCGACACAGTATCTGTTCCCATCTTACTAAGAAAATTAGAAGCACACGGGTTCCGAGGAAATACTCTAAAGTGGTTCGAAAGCTATTTGTCGGAAAGAAGCCAATGTGTTAAGATAGGTGAACACATGAGCGACCTGAGACCAGTCTCTTTTGGCGTGCCTCAGGGCAGCATACTGGGCCCTACCCTATTTCTCTTATATATGAACGACATCTCACTTATACCGTTACAAAATGCCGAGATCCTGTGTTACGCCGACGACACAGCTATCATCTTTCACGGGAGTTCATGGACGAACGTCTATGATCATGTCGAGCATGGTATGTCGCTGGTGGCAGGCTGGTTGCAGCAAAACCTTTTAACTTTGAACACGTCAAAAACTAATTTTTTATGTTTTCATAAGACATCGGTTTCTTCACCTAGACTGCAGCAGGATCTTAAAGTTCACTCCAGTAACTGTATAAATACTCCAGTTGGAGACTGTGCCTGTAATAGCATGACGAGAACTCCCTCAATTAAGTACCTCGGAATTATCATCGATGAAAAACTAAACTTCAGAGAGCATGTGGCTGCAGCATCTGGCAGAGTTAGAAAGCTGATACACTCTATGAAAATGTTACGGGAGTCAGCCGATTTTTCCTTGTTAAAAATTATATATTTAGCACTAGGGCAGTCTATAATTAATTACTGCATTCTAGCATGGGGAGGTCAAACCTCTACTATTCTCCTAAAATTGGAAAGAGCGCAAAGAGCGGTGCTGAAAGTCGCTTTGAAGAAACCAATTAGATACCCAACGAATAATTTGTACTGCGATGCACAAGTGCTCAGCGTCCGGAAACTGTACTTAATGAGGGTAGCATTGCATGTACATAAAACAGTTCTCAGCTCATCAGACTACAACAATCTACTTAAAAACCGTATCTTTAAAATTCCCACCACATCTGTTAATACCAAATTTGCACATCATTTCTCAGTCTTTTTGTTCCCCCGCATTTACAATCGTCTAGTAGGGTTATACGATTTTAAAGAGCACTCCGTTCCCAAGGCAAAGAAGCTGTTATCGAAAAATATGATAAACCTATCTTATGTTGACACAGAAAACCTAATAAAGACGACATCCTAACCAGTCCTAAATTCCTAAATACTCACACACAAACACACACACACACACACACACACACCCACACACACGCACACACACTTATACACTTCATTTTTGTATCATGTTAGTTACTTACCTACGTTATGTTAAATATATGAAAAAAAAAAGAGTATGTATTGTTACTTTTTAGAACACTGTTGCTACTAGCCGCTAATGTTTAAAGATATGTCAATCTTATTATTTCCTCCACGAGACAGGCTATGCCTAGTGTGGAGGTCAGTATATCATGTAACTGTTTAAACTTATTTTTGTCAAATAAACTATTTGTATTTGTATTTGTAAACTTCGGACCCCCATTTAACCCCCTTAGGGGTTGTATTTTGAAAAATCCTTTCTTAATGCACCTCTAGACCTTATATGGAACCTACATACTATATTTGGAATCTTTAGAACCAGCAGTTTGGGCTGTGCGTTGATATGTCACTCACGCAGTCAGTCAGTTATTTCTTGCAATTTGGCACAGACTTTCAAAAGTTTTATGTCCACAATATTAAATTTCAAAATCGATGCCATTTGCGTAATTAACGTCCCAAAAAACCATAAAAACGACATACTTAGACATTTCATCCCCCTCGCACCCCAACAGGGGGGATGGTATTTCACGTCCTCCACGTGAGATTTTAAAATCATTGTTGTTTTCGTTATCAGCGACCCGGTATATCATAAAAACAATACTCATATCGATTTTCAGAATTTGTCACTACCTTTCCCCTATTTAGGGGTTGATTTCTCAAAAAACCTGAAACACGTGTTTACTGATTTATCGTTAGAAATACTCCTGTGAAGTTTCGAATAAAATAGTCCAACTAATCTTGTTTCCCCATACAAACTTCGAACCCCAATTTCACCCCTTTAGGGGTTAAATTTTGAAAAATCCTTTCTTAGTGCACCCCTAGACCTTATAAGGAACCTACGTGCCAAATTTGGAATCTCTAGGACCAGCGGTTTGGGCTGTGCGTTGATATGCCAGTCAGTCAGTCAGTCAGTTTCTTCTTTTATATATTTAGACTAGCATTTGCCCGCGGCTTCGCCCGCGTACTAAGCGACATTTTTAACTGTCTACAAAAAACGGGTTCGTATGTTTGTCCACGATTATCTCGCGTTCGGCTAAACTGATTTAGATGCGGTTTCCAGAAAAGTAGTTGTTACATTCTGGGGGTTTCGGTATACGAAGTTTGGTGATTGTGATTCATTAACAGGTGAATACTCGTAGATGAAAAGTCAGTATACATTCTGAGAACCGGCAAACTGTATAATTTCATTTGATTCTGGCAAAAATAAGGATCGAAAACTATTATCATACATTTCCGAGAGACCGAAGGGGAAAGGGCCGATGAAATAAAAGCATGTCTTAAATGGCCCTTAGTAAAAGTATCTGTGTACTACAGTAACACCAATAGAAGGTCTGATAACGACCAAGCAGCGATCATAAACTCTGGTCCTTTGAAGTATAGAAATATGGCTAATTCAATATCAAAATTAATAGGTAGGTTTTGCCAGTTCCCATTGGAGCTTCCAAAAAGAAAATTTGGCCTCACTTCAATTCGCACTCCTTACTATTTGCTCGTATACTGACTTTTGTTCATCTGTTAATGAATCCTAGTTATACCTGACTAACCCCTCTAAAGCTATGACATCATACCCAAAACTCTGTTAGGATACGCAGGGCTCGTTCCGTACCTCAAAAGCAAAAAGAGACCCTTATTCTTTATTCACGTGTGGCTGTCTGTCAGTCCGTCTGTTACAACCGATTTGCTTTAAAACTACTGGACCGATTGAATTGCAATTTGGCACAAACTATCAAGAATTTTGATGTCCATAGTATTAAATTAAAACCGGCCAAGTGTCGGATCACGCACAAAAAAGGGTTCCATACCGTCATCTACTAGTCCACATTTAAAACCACTGTAGGAAACTCACTGCACTTGAGTCCTGTTGTTTGGGCAAGAGTATTTTTCAACGATATCTCAAAAAATGGTGAACCTATCTTGTTGAAACCAAAAGTCACAGAAAATATTTATTGGTAAATATATATGCATCATCTCTATTTTTTTCAGAATCTTAAACTTCACAGTTTGGAAATTACTGTGAGGGGACACAATTTTTACGACTTATACAGAGGTAAGATGTTTGTTTGCATTAAAAGGGGGTGGGGGGGGGTATGTATCTATATGACAGATGTATATATTTGAATAAATATTTTGTATACAAGCTTACCAAATTTGTTCTCTGGTATTTTATAGTTGCACCGCCTACAGTCTTTCTGTTCTGCCTAAAGGTTGACTGGTAGAGAATGCCTCATGGCATTAAGTCCGCCTTTTGTACGTTAAGATTTCTTATTGTGCAATAAAGATTAAATAAATAAATAAATAAAAAGGCTCCGAAACTACAGAACCGTTTGAAAAATTATTTCACTGTTGGGAAGCTACACTATTCTCGGGTGACATTGACATGGGCATTATTATTTTTTCAAAAAATTAAGGATTCTTACTAAAACTCCAATAATGTAACCCAAGGTGTAAAAAAAATCCTAAAATATTCTTTATATATAGAATAACTATTTTTAATTTTTTGAATGGACCGGGCTGCTATAATCTAAAGGTTGATTTAAATGGAAAAAATATAGAAACCTCTGTCGTTTTTAAAAGCCAATCCATAGATATCCCACACGTCTATATAGTAACATTAAACTTTTTTTACAACCTCTGGCATGTATGGAGTGAATTTTACCTCGGATTCGTATTAAGAGTATCTCGGACGCTCAGATATCGATTTTGACGAAATCGGGACGGACAAAAAAGAAAATCAATATGGTCGCCACTTTCACAAATCTTACCTCGGATTCATATTAAGAGACCTCTCGGACACTCAGATATCAAGTTTAAACAAAATCGGGACGAAAATGAAGAAAATCAATATGGCCGCCACTTTTTCTAAATTTTACATCGGATTCGTATAAGGAGACCTATCAGACTCTCAGATATCGATTTTGAACGAAATCGGGACGGAAATAAAGAAAATCAATATGGCCGCCACTTTTTCCAAATTTTACCTTGGATTCATATTAAGAGACCTCTCGGACACTCTGATATCAAGTTTGAACAAAATCGGGACGGAAAAAAAGACAATCAATATAGCTGCCACTTTGACAAATTTTACCTTGGATTCGTATTAAGAGACCTCTCGGACACTCAGATATCGAGTTTGAACAAAATCAGGACGAAAATGAAGAAAACCAATATGGCCGCCACTTTTTCTAAATTTTACATTGGATTCGAATAAGGAGACCTATCAGACTCTCAGATATCGATTTTGAATGAAATCAGAACGGAAATAAATAAAATCAATATGGCCGCCACTTTTTCCACATTTTACCACGGATTGGTATTAGGAGACCTTTCGGACGCTCTGATATCGATTTTGAACGAAATCGGGTTGAAAATGTAGCAAATCAATATGGCCGCCACTTTTTCCAAATTTTACCTCGGAGTCGTATTGAGACCTCTCGGATGCTCAGATATCGATTTTCAATGAAATCGGGACGGAAATGAAGAAAATCAATATGGCAGCCACTTTTTCCAAATTTTACCTCGGATTCGTATTAAGAATTCTCTCGGACGCTCAAATATCGATTTTGAACGAAATCGGGACCCGCATATCAGCCCTAGGATGTCCACTGCTGGACATAGGCCTCCCCCAATTTCATGGGGGGTAAATGCCATAATCGCCACGCTTGGCATGCGTTTTGGCGATCGCAGTATCTCCACCGTACTCTAGGAATGCTGCTGCCCACTCCCCGGTGGTCTTGGTCGTAGTTTAAGGACATACCCGGGTCCAAAATTCATTTTATCATTTCCGTCACAATCGATGATATTAGTGAAGTGGATGTCCGGACGGCCATCAACCGCTTACGAACCAAGCATACACAAGGTCCCGATGGAATACCACAATTCATAATTAAGGACTGTCGCGAAGCACTTATCCAACCACTGAAATCTAAATATATAAAAGAAGAAACTGACTGACTGACATATCAAAGCACTGCCCAAACCGCTGGTCCTAGAGATTCCAAATTTGGCACTTAGGTTCCTTATAAGGTCTAGGAGTGCACTAAGAAAGGATTTTTTAAAATTCATGAGAAATCGGGACGGAAATGATAAAAATGAATATAGCCGCCATTTTTTCTAAATTTTACCTCGGATTCGTATTACGAGACCTCTCGGACGCTCAGATATCGATTTTTAACTAAATCGGGACGAAAAAAAAGAAAATCAATATGGCTGCGACTTTCTCTAAATTTTACCTCGGAGTCGTATTAAGGGAGCTCTCGGACGCTCAGATATCAATTTTGAACGAAATCGGGACGGAAATGAAGAAAATCAATATTGCCGTTACTTTATTCAAAGTTTAGGTACCTCGGATTCCTATTAAGAGTCCTCTCGGACGCTGAAATATCGATTTATGTCGAAATCGTATCGGACGGCACTGATTAATAAAACCACTTACAATACATTGAATCAAAAAACGTCGTATCTTCATAGAAACTCACGGCACTTCATGCACCTTTAGACCTTATAAGGAACTTACATGCCAAATTTGTTTCTCTCGAACCAGGAGTTTGGGCTGTGCGTTGATATGTCACTCACTTCAGTCAGTCAGTCTGTTTCTTCTTGCAATTTGGCACCTACTTTTAAAAGTTTTAATGTCCGCAATACCAAATTTCAAAATCAATGCCATTTACGAAATTAACAACCCAAACAATCATAAAAATGACACCCATATTAATATTTAGACATTCCAACCCCCTCGGATCCCAACAGAGGGGATGGTATTTCACGTCCTCCACGTGAGATTTTAAAATCATTGTTGTTTTCGTTATCTGCGACCCGGTATATCATAAAAACAATACCCACGTCGATTTTCAGAATTTGTCACCACCTTTCCCCCTTTTAGGGTTTGATTTCTCAAAAAACCTGAAACATGTATTTTCTCATTCACATGTATTTTTTCATGTATTTTCGCATGCCATGCGTGGCGCTTATGGCATTTACCCCCCATGAAATTGGGGGAGGCCTATGTCCAGCAGTGGACGTCCTAGGGCTGATATGGTGGTGGTGGTGGGTATTTTCTCATTTATCGTTAGAAATACTCATGTGAAGTTTCGAATAAAATAGTCCAACTAATCTTGTTTCCCCATACAAACTTCGGACCCCCATTTCACCCCCTTAGGGGTTGAATTTTGAAAAATCCTTTCTTAGTGCACCCCTAGACCTTATAACGAACCTACGTGCCAAATTTGGAATCTCTAGTACCAGCGGTTTGGGCTGTGCGTTGATATGCCAGTCAGTCAGTCAGTCAGTTTCTTCTTTTATATATTTAGACTAGCATTTGCCCGCGGCTTCGCCCGCGTACTAAGCGACATTTTTAACTGTCTACAAAAAACGGGTTCGTATGTTTGTCCACGATTATCTCGCGTTCGGCTAAACTGATTTAGATGCGGTTTCCAGAAAAGTAGTTGTTACATTCTGGGGGTTTCGGTATACGAAGTTTGGTGATTGTGATTCATTAACAGGTGAATACTCGTAGATGAAAAGTCAGTATACATTCTGAGAACCGGCAAACTGTATAATTTCATTTGATTCTGGCAAAAATAAGGATCGAAAACTATTATCATACATTTCCGAGAGACCGAAGGGGAAAGGGCCGATGAAATAAAAGCATGTCTTAAATGGCCTTAGTAAAAGTATCTGTGTACTACAGTAACACCAATAGAAGGTCTGATAACGACCAAGCAGCGATCATAAACTCTGGTCCTTTGAAGTATAGAAATATGGCTAATTCAATATCAAAATTAATAGGTAGGTTTTGCCAGTTCCCATTGGAGCTTCCAAAAAGAAAATTTGGCCTCACTTCAATTCGCACTCCTTACTATTTGCTCGTATACTGACTTTTGTTCATCTGTTAATGAATCCTAGTTATACCTGACTAACCCCTCTAAAGCTATGACATCATACCCAAAACTCTGTTAGGATACGCAGGGCTCGTTCCGTACCTCAAAAGCAAAAAGAGACCCTTATTCTTTATTCACGTGTGGCTGTCTGTCAGTCCGTCTGTTACAACCGATTTGCTTTAAAACTACTGGACCGATTGAATTGCAATTTGGCACAAACTATCAAGAATTTTGATGTCCATAGTATTAAATTAAAACCGGCCAAGTGTCGGATCACGCACAAAAAAGGGTTCCATACCGTCATCTACTAGTCCACATTTAAAACCACTGTAGGAAACTCACTGCACTTGAGTCCTGTTGTTTGGGCAAGAGTATTTTTCAACGATATCTCAAAAAATGGTGAACCTATCTTGTTGAAACCAAAAGTCACAGAAAATATTTATTGGTAAATATATATGCATCATCTCTATTTTTTTCAGAATCTTAAACTTCACAGTTTGGAAATTACTGTGAGGGACACAATTTTTACGACTTATACAGAGGTAAGATGTTTGTTTGCATTAAAAGGGGGTGGGGGGGGGTATGTATCTATATGACAGATGTATATATTTGAATAAATATTTTGTATACAAGCTTACCAAATTTGTTCTCTGGTATTTTATAGTTGCACCGCCTACAGTCTTTCTGTTCTGCCTAAAGGTTGACTGGTAGAGAATGCCTCATGGCATTAAGTCCGCCTTTTGTACGTTAAGATTTCTTATTGTGCAATAAAGATTAAATAAATAAATAAATAAAAAGGCTCCGAAACTACAGAACCGTTTGAAAAATTATTTCACTGTTGGGAAGCTACACTATTCTCGGGTGACATTGACATGGGCATTATTATTTTTTCAAAAAATTAAGGATTCTTACTAAAACTCCAATAATGTAACCCAAGGTGTAAAAAAAATCCTAAAATATTCTTTATATATAGAATAACTATTTTTAATTTTTTGAATGGACCGGCTGCTATAATCTAAAGGTTGATTTAAATGGAAAAAATATAGAAACCTCTGTCGTTTTTAAAAGCCAATCCATAGATATCCCACACGTCTATATAGTAACATTAAACTTTTTTTACAACCTCTGGCATGTATGGAGTGAATTTTACCTCGGATTCGTATTAAGAGTATCTCGGACGCTCAGATATCGATTTTGACGAAATCGGGACGGACAAAAAAGAAAATCAATATGGTCGCCACTTTCACAAATCTTACCTCGGATTCATATTAAGAGACCTCTCGGACACTCAGATATCAAGTTTAAACAAAATCGGGACGAAAATGAAGAAAATCAATATGGCCGCCACTTTTTCTAAATTTTACATCGGATTCGTATAAGGAGACCTATCAGACTCTCAGATATCGATTTTGAACGAAATCGGGACGGAAATAAAGAAAATCAATATGGCCGCCACTTTTTCCAAATTTTACCTTGGATTCATATTAAGAGACCTCTCGGACACTCTGATATCAAGTTTGAACAAAATCGGGACGGAAAAAAAGACAATCAATATAGCTGCCACTTTGACAAATTTTACCTTGGATTCGTATTAAGAGACCTCTCGGACACTCAGATATCGAGTTTGAACAAAATCAGGACGAAAATGAAGAAAACCAATATGGCCGCCACTTTTCTAAATTTTACATTGGATTCGAATAAGGAGACCTATCAGACTCTCAGATATCGATTTTGAATGAAATCAGAACGGAAATAAATAAAATCAATATGGCCGCCACTTTTTCCACATTTTACCACGGATTGGTATTAGGAGACCTTTCGGACGCTCTGATATCGATTTTGAACGAAATCGGGTTGAAAATGTAGCAAATCAATATGGCCGCCACTTTTTCCAAATTTTACCTCGGAGTCGTATTGAGACCTCTCGGATGCTCAGATATCGATTTTCAATGAAATCGGGACGGAAATGAAGAAAATCAATATGGCAGCCACTTTTTCCAAATTTTACCTCGGATTCGTATTAAGAATTCTCTCGGACGCTCAAATATCGATTTTGAACGAAATCGGGACCCGCATATCAGCCCTAGGATGTCCACTGCTGGACATAGGCCTCCCCCAATTTCATGGGGGGTAAATGCCATAATCGCCACGCTTGGCATGCGTTTTGGCGATCGCAGTATCTCCACCGTACTCTAGGAATGCTGCTGCCCACTCCCGGTGGTCTTGGTCGTAGTTTAAGGACATACCCGGGTCCAAAATTCATTTTATCATTTCCGTCACAATCGATGATATTAGTGAAGTGGATGTCCGGACGGCCATCAACCGCTTACGAACCAAGCATACACAAGGTCCCGATGGAATACCACAATTCATAATTAAGGACTGTCGCGAAGCACTTATCCAACCACTGAAATCTAAATATATAAAAGAAGAAACTGACTGACTGACATATCAAAGCACTGCCCAAACCGCTGGTCCTAGAGATTCCAAATTTGGCACTTAGGTTCCTTATAAGGTCTAGGAGTGCACTAAGAAAGGATTTTTTAAAATTCATGAGAAATCGGGACGGAAATGATAAAAATGAATATAGCCGCCATTTTTTCTAAATTTTACCTCGGATTCGTATTACGAGACCTCTCGGACGCTCAGATATCGATTTTTAACTAAATCGGGACGAAAAAAAAGAAAATCAATATGGCTGCGACTTTCTCTAAATTTTACCTCGGAGTCGTATTAAGGGAGCTCTCGGACGCTCAGATATCAATTTTGAACGAAATCGGGACGGAAATGAAGAAAATCAATATTGCCGTTACTTTATTCAAAGTTTAGGTACCTCGGATTCCTATTAAGAGTCCTCTCGGACGCTGAAATATCGATTTATGTCGAAATCGTATCGGACGGCACTGATTAATAAAACCACTTACAATACATTGAATCAAAAAACGTCGTATCTTCATAGAAACTCACGGCACTTCATGCACCTTTAGACCTTATAAGGAACTTACATGCCAAATTTGTTTCTCTCGAACCAGGAGTTTGGGCTGTGCGTTGATATGTCACTCACTTCAGTCAGTCAGTCTGTTTCTTCTTGCAATTTGGCACCTACTTTAAAAGTTTTAATGTCCGCAATACCAAATTTCAAAATCAATGCCATTTACGAAATTAACAACCCAAACAATCATAAAAATGACACCCATATTAATATTTAGACATTCCAACCCCCTCGGATCCCAACAGAGGGATGGTATTTCACGTCCTCCACGTGAGATTTTAAAATCATTGTTGTTTTCGTTATCTGCGACCCGGTATATCATAAAAACAATACCCACGTCGATTTCAGAATTTGTCACCACCTTTCCCCCTTTTAGGGTTTGATTTCTCAAAAAACCTGAAACATGTATTTTCTCATTCACATGTATTTTTTCATGTATTTTCGCATGCCATGCGTGGCGCTTATGGCATTTACCCCCCATGAAATTGGGGGAGGCCTATGTCCAGCAGTGGACGTCCTAGGGCTGATATGGTGGTGGTGGTGGGTATTTTCTCATTTATCGTTAGAAATACTCATGTGAAGTTTCGAATAAAATAGTCCAACTAATCTTGTTTCCCCATACAAACTTCGGACCCCCATTTCACCCCCTTAGGGGTTGAATTTTGAAAAATCCTTTCTTAGTGCACCCCTAGACCTTATAACGAACCTACGTGCCAAATTTGGAATCTCTAGTACCCGCGGTTTGGGCTTTGCGTTGATATGTCAGTCAGTCAGTCAGTCAGTTTCTTCTTTTATATATTTAGACTAGCATTTGCCCGCGGCTTCGCCCGCGTACTAAGCGTAATTTTTAACCGTCTACAAAAAAGATGTTCACTGTTTGACCCGTATATATGTATGTAGGTATATATGTATGTTTGTCCAAGATTATCTCGCGTTTGGCTGAACCGATTTTGATGCGGTTTCCAGAATAGTAGTTGTTACATTCTGGGAGTTTCGGTATACGAAGTTTGGTGATTGTGATTTATTAAAAGGAGCATCGAAAAAGAAAATTTGGCTTCACTTTCATTCTCACTCCTTACTGTTAGTCCGTCTGTTACAACCGAGTTGCTTTTACTGGACCGATTGAATTTAAATTTGGCACAAACTATCAAGAATTCAGAGCGCTCGTGGCCCAGCGGCACCCGCCTACCGCGTGCGGTATGCGAGGTTAAGCAATGTGGGTGCAGGTCAGGTCTTGGATGCGTGACCGCTTTGATTAATTACTAACTGAGCGCTCTCGTGCTTTGGAAGGCACGTTAAGCCGTTGATCCCGGCTGCTGTTTACGACAGCAGTCGTTAAGCCAAGTTAGAGGCCTTCGGGCGGCTTGAGAACTTCTAACAGTCAAGTTGCCCACTCACTTGACAAAGGGGGATCGAAGTTGCACTACGTCCGTAGGGAGTACCCACCGTTACCCTACACGTGAACCCTAGATGGTGCTAAAAGTGCAACAAAACCTGGCAACCGTACTTGTCTTCCCGAAGATTTCACGGTTCGTAAATAAATGCCATACGATTAAAAAAATAATTAATGGTTGATTTAAATGGAAAAAATATCGAAACCTCTGTCGTTTTTAAAAGCCAATCCTTTTTTTACAATTCCTGGCATGCATGGAGTGCCAAAATTTACCTCAGATTCGAAATTAAGAGACCTCTCGGACGCTCAGATCCCGATTTTGAACGAAATCGGGACGGAAAAAAAACAATATGGCCACCACTTACACAAATTTTACCTAGGATTCGTATTAGGAGACCTCTCGGACAATCAGATATCGATTTTGAACGAAATCAGGACAGAAATAAAGAAAATCAATATGGACGCCACTTTTCCAAATTTTACCTCGGATTCATATTAGGGGACCTCTCGGACGCTCGGATATTGATTTACAACGAAATCGGGTTGGAAATAAAGAAAATTAATATGGCTGCCACTTTTTCCAAATTTTACCTCGGATTTGTATTAAAAATTCTCTCGGACGCTCCGATATCAATTTTGAACGAAATCGTGACGGACATGATAAAAATGAATATCCACCACCACCACATCAGCCCTAGGACGTCCACTGCTAGACATAGGCCTCCCCCAATTTCATGGGGGGTAAATGCCATAATCGCCACGCTTGGCATGCGGGTTGGCGATCGCAGTATCTCCACCGCACTCTAGGAATGCTGCTGCCCATTCCCCGGTGGTCTTGGTCGTAGTTTAAGGACATAACCCGGGTCCAAAAAAATGAATATGGCTGCCACTTTTTCTAAATTTTACCTCAGATTCGTATTACGAGACCTCTCGGACGCTCAGATATCGATTATGAACGAAATTGGAAAAGGAATGAAGAAAATCAATATGGCTGCGACTTTTTCAAAATTTTACCTCGAAGTCGTATTAAGAAACCTCTCGGATGCTCAGATATCGATTTTTAAGGAAATTGTTAAAGAAAAGAAGAAAATCAATATGGCCGCCACTTTTTCCAAATTTTACTTTGGAATCGTATTAGGGGACCTCTCCGACGCTCAGATATCGATTGTGAACGAAATCGGGACGGAAATGAAGAAACTTAATATGGCCGCCACTTTTTCCAAATTTTACCTCGGATTCGTATTACGTGGCCTCTCAGACGCTCAGATATCGATTTTGAACGAAATCGGTTTGGAAATGAAGAAAATCAATATGGCTGCCACTTTTTTCAAATTTTACCTCGGATTCGTATTAAGAGACCTTGTGGACGCTAAGATATCGATTTTTAACGAAATCGGGACGGAAATGAAGAAAATTAATATGGCCGCCACTATTTCCAAATTTTACCACGCATTCGTATTACGAGACCTGTCGGACGCTCAGATATCGATTTTGTACGAAATCGGGAAGGAAATGAAGAAAATCAATATGGCTGCGACTTTTTCCAAATTTTACCTCGGATTCGTAATAAGAGACATCTCGGACGCTCAGATATCTATTTTGAACGAAATTGGGACGGAAATTAAGAAAATCAATATGGCTGCCACTTATCCCAATTTTACCTCGGAGTCGTATTAGGGGACCTCTCGGACGCTCAGATATCAATTTTGAACGAAATCGCAACAAAAATGAAGAAAATTAATATAGCCGTTACTTTATTCAAAGTTTACCTCGGATTCCTATTAAGAGTCCTCTCGGACGCTCAAATATCGATTTTTATCGAAATCGTATCGGACGGCACTGATTAATAAAACCACTTACTTACAATACATTGAATCAAAAAAGGTCGTCTCTTCATAGGGAATTCACGGCATTTCATGCAACTTAAAATCTTATAAGGAACCTTTATGCCAAATTTGGTATCTCTCGAACCAGTAGTGTGGGCTGTGCGTTGATATGTCACTCACTCAGTCAGTCAGTTTCTTCTTGCAATTTGGCAAAAACTTTTAAAAGTTTTCATGTCCGCAATAAAAAATTTCGAAATTAATGCCATTTTCAAAATTAACGACCCAAAAAACCATAAAAACGACGCCCATATTAATATTTAGACATTCCAACCCCCTTGGAACCCAACAGAGAGAATGGTATATCACGTCCTCCACGTGGGATTTTAAAATCATTGTTGTTTTCGTAATCAGCGACCCGATAAACCATAGAAACAATACCTACCCATATCGATTTTCAGAATTTGTCACCACATTTCCCCCTTTTAGGGGTTGATTTCTCATAAAACCTGAAACACATGTTTACTCATTTAACGTTAGAAATACTCCTGTCAAGTTTCGAATAAAATAGTCCAACTAATCTTGATTCCCCACACACACACATTTCATCCCCCTCGCACCCCAACAGGGGGGATGGTATTTCACGTCCTCCACGTGGGATTTCAAAATCATTGTTGTTTTCGTTATCAGCGACCCGATAAACCATAAAAACAATACCCATGTCGATTTTCAGAATTTGTCACAACATTTCCCCCCGTTTAGGGGTTGATTTTTCAGAAAACCTGAAACACGTGTTTACTCATTTATTGTTAGAAATACTTTTGTGAAGTTTCGAATAAAATAGTCCAGCCAATCTTGTTTCCCCATACAAACTTCGGAGCCCCATTTCACCCCCTTAGGGGTTGAATTTTGAAAAATCCTTTCTTAGTGCTCTCCTAGACCTTATAAGTAACCTACGTGCCAAATTTGGAATCTCTAGGACCAGCGGTTTGGGCTGTGCGTTGATATGTCAGTCAGTCAGTCAGTCAGTCAGTCAGTCAGTCAGTCAGTCAGTCAGTCAGTTTCTTCTTTTATATATTTAGATAGATACATGCATAGTGTAGTAGAGAAACACTGATAATTTTAGAGGTTTCTAATGTGATGTCGTTAATAAACACATTTATTTGCGCTTACATTGCAAACGCTGGCTGAACCCTACGAGATAGATCAAAATAATGTATCTTTTTTCGGGATGTATTAAAGCGATTTGTTTCAAATTATGAAATGATGTTCTTTATTTAGATATGCATCGAGATCAAAAAACAACTAATACTAATGTCATATAAAAAAAGGAAAAAAAAGACAAAAAATAAACTTTTTTATGGGGCTGTGAAGTATAATGACACCTCTAATTTTTTTTCTAGTAATAGACCATCCATTGGCCTACTACTTGCGTTAATATCAAAATTTACCAGGCGGTACTTCCTACCAAAAATCAGCAAAATGTGTGGTCAAGTTCTGTATTCAATCGGCGTTTCTCAAAATAGTATACAAACTCTTCGATTATGTTTGAGTTTTCTTATCATGGTGTCGTGTTTAAGAGTAAAATGCTAATGACAACTTAATGTCATCGAAGAGTTTGTATACTACATTGAGAAACGCCGATTGAATACAGAACTCGACCACACATTTTGTTGATTTTTGGTAGGAAGTACCGCCTGGAGAAATTTGATATTTATGTAAGTAGTAGGCCAATGTATGGTCCATTAATAGAAAAAAATTTAGAGGTGTCACTGTCACAATTCACAACCACATAAAAAAAAGTTAATTTTTTTCTTTTTCTTACATGACACCTAGTATTAGTTTTTTGGATCTCGATGCATACCTATCGAAATAAAAAACATCATTTAAAAATTTGAAACGAATCGCTTTAATCGCCCAAAAAAAACTACATTAAAGAAAAAAATTCAAAAAATCATAAGTTAAAAAACCGTCACTAGTAGGATGTTGATACTCAGCATAAATATTCTTCATCAAAAGAGGTACTCACCAAAAAATTCACAGATCTCGTGCACTACACGACCATCAAGGTACATTGAAAATAAACTCAACAAAATAAAAAAATGCATTACATTTGCTAACGTTATGCCAATTTGGTTGATATATAATATATAAACATAGCTCACATACAAAATTCCTATTAAATTGGCAATTTTTTAAAGCGCAGCCAAGTTACGGTAACCACATAAAAAGGCATTTGCCACTTTACTAATATTCACGCAAGATAACGGCGACTTCAAATTAACTCGACCTCCAAACTCCGACTATAACTATAACAAGAATTTTCAAAGTCGAATTCAACATGACACCCTAGGCCCCAGGAGAAGGATAAATTATATGATATCATAACCTTGATTATTTGTTTATTTTTCTCGCAATCGAAGTGAAAAGCAGATGTATAACTCATGTATAAAACTCATTTTATCCTCTACTTTATATCGACCCTTGCCTGCGGCTCGGGTCGATAAATTGTCTCGGATAAAATGGCTTGTTTTATGCAATCTGAATTAACTATTTTATTTGCCAAGGTTTTGGAAGATATTGGTCTTCCAAAACATCATTGACTTATCCACGAATTGCTATTTCCCGGGCACTGCAATAATGTGCTATTGTTGTCTCGAACTATAATTAATAATCATTTATTATAGAAACAATACATGTTTAATTTAAACAATTTGAAATATAAAACTAAAACTAACTACAATTGTACAATTGTGTTGATTTAAAAATATATATATTACCTACTAATAGTCGTTCTGACTTTTTGACTTCTTTCAAAAAGGTTAGGCTACAGCGCAAACCCTTGACCCGATCGTCTTTGTTTTAGGCTCAAATTGTAGCCGACTAAATTGTCCAGAGGAGTTTTGATCAAAATTTTGATATCATTCTTCGTTTCCAAAATATCGAGTGCCAAAATGAAAAAATCGGAGGAAATTGTTTTTTTTTTTTCACTATTTCGGCCAAAACTTTTTTCGTTCTGGACTTTCTCAAATAATTCTCTTTTCATCTTACACATCTCGTAAATACGCGTCTTCGAGCCTAGTTTGAATATCATACCTTCACAACTCTCTAAAATATAAGGGGATCGCACTATTTCGTGAAATGGGACCCTATACTGGAGCGAACGAAAAGACAATTTCAATGTCAAAACTTGATTCAAGGGCCGGCTTACTATGGAAACCCGACTATGGCCTTTTAAAGACTGTGGCGGCTGGCGCGCACACTACACAGCGTCCCGGTGCAGCGCTAGCGTTTACTTCTTTTTTTCAGTTTTGATATTAAGATTTCATAAATTTTGAATGTGAATTTTTTTTTGTGTCGTCTAGTATGTGCTTACCAATTTTCAAACCTGTAACTCATGGATTATAGAAGTTCCCATACAAAATTCAACCCTCTTTTTACCCCCTTTTAAGCCAAATTTTTACATTTTTTATAGCCTATTCGTAAAACCTGACCGGGGATTTTCTCAACAGATTAGTAAAGTTTTCATCAAAATCCCTTCAGCCGTTTTCATGTGATGCGCTGTCAAGTAAACAGACAAACAGATAAACAGACAAACAGACAAAAAAACTAAAAACTGTTGTAACGTGTTCTGTTATCGATTCTAAGTATCACCAGCCAATTTTTTTTCGAATATCTTCAATGTACAGACTTTCGACTCTCTTCAGCTTTATTATATGTACTAGCTTTTACCCGCGACTTCGTCCGCGTAGAACTATCGTTCTCGTCTTAGAATTATTTGTTTTCCTATACATTTTTTCTCAAGCTGAGATGGTTGGACGGCGTCGAAAAGGACACCAGGACCTTAGGAGTGTATTCTCTAGAAATCCTATTGTCAAAACGAATGATTAAGTGCTTATTTCGGAAAATCAAATGTACTGATTCTAGACGAATTAATCCCGACAAAAATAACAATTATAATGATAAAAGTGTCGCTACGCAGTTCTGCCATAAAAAGTAGTCCCACCAGAGCGAAATCTTCATGTATATTATGGCCAAAGGCCCTAACTAAGCAGACCGGCAAGACATGCGGGCCTATCATTCCAACAAAGCAGGCTCCTTATGCAAGGCTGAGGGCCAAAGGCCCAAAGCAGAGCGGCAAGGCACGCGGGACCGAAGGTCGAGCGTCACAACAGAGCGGGTTCTTCACGTAATGATGATGGCCGAAAATGCGAAGCAGAACGGCAACAAATGCGAGATCGAAAGCAGACCATTCACACACAGCGGCCTCCTTATGTATGGCTGAAGGCCGAAGGCCCGAGGCTCTATTGGGCCTTATATGAAAGGCCCAACAGAGCGGACTTTTCATATAAGGCTGAGGGCCGAAAGCCGGATGGGTGTGCCGAGTCAAGCCAAGTGTTATACGCGATAATGAAGGCGTGGTGGAGGGCGGCAAGGCACGCGAGGCTGACGACAGAGCGTAGGTATACACACTATGTATAGATTATTTAGGACAACATCATGTGTCTATCTTTCTTTCTTTATCTTTCTATTTATGTGGAATAAGTGACTGAATATTAAGTAATCGGCAAAAGTAATAGGATGACAAAGTTACACATGTAGATTTCATATCTAGGAAACGGGACCGAAATTTGGGTTCAGGGTCACAGTTCGCTACTTAAAGGGTTAAACGCTAATAGCTTTCAAATTTTGAAGAGACCGTGGCAGCTGGCGCGCACACTACACAGTGTCCCGACGCAGCGCTAGCGTTTACTTCTTTTTTATTCAATTTTTATCAGAAGATTTCACAAATTTTGAATGTGAATGTTTTTTCTTTGTCGTCTAGTATGTGCTTACCAATTTTCAAACCTGTAACTCATGGATTATAGGAGTTCCCATACAAAATTCAACCCCTCTTTTTACCCCCTTTTAACCAAATCTGCACAATTTCAATAGCCAAAAACCTGACCGGGGATTTTCTCGACAGATAAGTAATGTTTGCATCAAAATCCGTTCAGCCGTTTTCACGTGATGCGCGGTCAAGTAAACAGACAAACAGACAAAAATTCTAAAAACTGTTGGAGCGTGTTCTGTTATCGATTCTAAGTATACGAGGCTTGCACTGAAAGTGGCGGGAATCGAATACTTATTAATTTATTTTTAACATGTATTATACCTTTTTATAATCTCTGAAGTTTCCTTATCTCAACACACTGGCCACTTAGAAAAAAAAAAGTATGGTTCGGTTTCAATTGTTTATTGAAGTCGTCGAGTCACTGCTTAAAATGGAATTGTGCCGTGAAAATTTCAGAGCTATGATTTATTATGACTTTAAAAGTGGACTAACACAAAAACAATGTGAAGAGCGGATGGTTGCTGCTTTTAATATTGAAGCTCCTTCAAAGACTACAATATACAGGTGGTATTCAGAATTTCAACGTGGCCGTGTATCCCTCACCGACGAAGTGCGTGAAGGTCGACCAAAATCGGCAGTCACGCAAGAAAACGTCGATGTTGTGCGTCGTCTGATAAATGAAGACCGACATGTGACATATCGGGAAATTCAAGAGCACCTGGGTATTGGAATGAGTCAAATACAAATTATTTTAAAAGAAGAATTAGGCGTGAAAAAGTTATTTTCCCGTTGGATACCTCACCTATTGTCTGACGAGCAGAAAATAGTCCGTGTCAATTGGTGCCGCAAAACTTTGAAAAGATTTAACAAGGGACGCTCAAATGCTGTTTTTAGCATAGTATCAGGTGACGAGTCGTGGATATACGCTTATGAGCCTGAAACTAAAAACCAATCCCGAGTATGGGTCTTCGAAGACGAGCTCAAACCCACAAAAGTTGTTCGTTCTCGCAGTACGGCTAAGAAGATGGTGGCTACGTTTATCTCTAAATCTGGTCACGTAGCTACTGTGGCTCTTGAGGATCGTAGAACAGTCAATGCTGATTGGTACACCACTATTTGTTTGCCGAACGTCTTTGCTGAACTCCGAAAAACAAACCCTAGTCGTCGCATCATCCTTCACCACGACAACGCCAGCCCACACACCGCTCGGACAACAACCGAGTACCTGGACGGTGAAAAAGTCGAAATATTGGACCACCCTCCATATAGCCCTGACTTAAGTCCCAACGACTTTTTTACATTCCCCAGAATCAAGGACAAACTGCGTGGTCAGCGGTTTCAGACGCCAGAAGAAGCAGTGGAGGCCTATAAAATAGCCATTTTGTCGACCCCTACTTCAGAGTTCAAAAAGTGCTTTATGGACTGGTTTGAACGCATGCATAAGTGCATGAAATACAAAGGAGAATATTTTGAAAAACAATGAAAATAAATAAACTCACTTATACTGCATATTTTCTTCTATTCCCGAAACTTTCAGTTTTACCCTCGTACCTAGCTATTATTATTTTTTTCGAATATCTTCCATGTACAGACTTTCGACCCTCTTCAGCTTTATTATATGTATAGATAGATAGATAGATAGATATGTATAGATACCGATTCACGTTTTTATATTCTTATTTGGTGTTCAGGTAATGTGTACCTATTCAAAATTAATTTGTTTTGTTTCTGTTTCATCGCATAATTCACAGGTTGTTTATAGTCATATTCTATTGTTTTGTTCAACTCATTTGCTCAAAGGTTAATTGGAAGAGATCCCTTAAAGAGATAAGCTCGCCTTTAAATGTTGTGTTATATGCGCCAAACTAGTGCCCGAGGTGGTTCTTTAATAATGGTCCGAAATACTTTAAAACATAAAGAACGCAAGGACATTGTAAGTCTGTCCATCGAGCGAGCAGTTGAACTATCTTGCACCGAGCTTGAGCAATTCATAATTCTTTGTGCTTATCGTCCACCATCTGCGGACTACTGCTTGTTTGAGTCAGTAATGGAGGAAGCACTTATTAAGATATCTAGTTCTTCTAAATTTATTATAGTGTGCGGGGATTTTAATGTAAATCTCCTAGAACCATCTCTTAGATCCAATAGTCTAACTAATTTATTTAAATCATATAATTTGGTAAATTTGTTTTCTGAGCCCACTAGGATCACAGCCACTAGTGCCACGTGTATTGACAATATTTTCTGCAACATAGATCCCATTCAAAGTTATATACTGAATAAGTTAAGTTCGGACCACTGTGGCCAGCTCGCTTCCTTCCCTGGAACAGTTGATACCGTACAGAGTAACGTAGTTTGTAGACCCCTCACGATGGATCGCTTAGACCAGTTCAATAAATGCGTGATCGAGCGCCTTTCATCATTACCGTTTACGCATGAAAACCCGAACTTAATGTATTCTACTCTATTTCGTTGCATTGAAGAAGAGTTTGTTGCTTGTGTGAAGTTAAAAACATTAAAAAATAAAAATAAAACTGTATTTAGTGATTGGGCTACGCCTGGTATTTATAAAAGTAGAAACCGTCTATACGATTTATATGGTCTAAAAAATATTAATAATGACCCAGAATTTCTAGACTATACTAGGCGTTATTCTAAAACATTTAAAATGGTTTGTGCTGCGGCGAAAGCCTCGTTTATTTCAAATAAAATTAAATGTTCCCTAGATAAGATCAAAACCTGTTGGCAAATTATAAACAGTGAGACTGGCAGAGTGAAAAAGAATAGACCTCAACATAGCCTTCAGATCGGAAACAAATTAGTTAACACTGATTTTGAAGTAGCACAGGAATTCGAATATTTCTTTGCTAATATTCCTACTGAAACGACAAGGTCATTAAATAGCTCTCCTGCTGCTGCTAAAGTCCTTTTGGAAAGTTGTGTGGATGAATGCGCAGTTATTTTTAAATTTACGCACGTATCTCCGAAAGAAATTGTTACTGCTTTCAATACACTCATGGTAAAAAAAACCGAAGATCTTTGGGGCCTTTCAGTTAAGGCATTGAAAGCAATAATAGTAGCTATAGCACCATATCTTGCTTATATATTTAATAGTTGCATAGACGTTGGAATTTTCCCAGACCTAATGAAACAAAGTAAAATAATACCAGTGTACAAAACGGGCACCAAAACAGACCCTACTAATTTTCGACCTATTTCTATACTCCCAGCAATAAGTAAAATTTTTGAAAAAATTATCTTGAACCAAATGTTATCACACTTCAACTTGAATAATCTTTTACATGCAAACCAGTTCGGATTCACCAAAGGCCGATCAACAACCAATGCTGGTGTTGAACTACTAAGAACCATTTTTGATGCTTGGGAAAAGTCTATGGATGCAATTGGCGTTTTTTGCGATCTGTCAAAGGCCTTTGACTGCGTAAACCATGACACTCTTATCTTGAAACTTAGCCACTATGGGGTAAAACATCGTGCACTAGATCTTATAAAATCTTACCTATCCAATAGAACCCAACACGTGGAAATAAATAGGATACAATCTACGGGGTCTAATATTTCAATGGGAGTCCCACAAGGCTCAATACTTGGTCCATTTCTATTCTTGGCCTATATTAACGATTTGCCTTATCACGTGCAGAACAAACACGATATTGTGCTATTTGCTGATGACACATCGTTAATATTTAAACTTGGCAGAAAGGAAACCAATTTAGATAAAGTAAATGCAGCACTAGACTCTGTTGCAGGGTGGTTCACTGCTAACAATTTACTTTTAAATAATAAGAAAACAAAATGTATTAAATTCAGTCTCTCAAAAGTCAATACCAGTAAGAACGAGCAGGTTAAACTTAATGGTGAGCTCCTTGAATTTGCCCATAGCACAGTTTTTCTTGGTATTACACTGGATCATAAATTACAATGGGGATCGCATATTTCCTCGTTAGGAAATAGGCTTAGTTCGGCAGCGTATGCAGTCAAAAGAATAAGGCAACTCACCGATATTGAGACAGCTAGGCTTGTATATTTTTCTTACTTTCACAGCATAATGACCTATGGTATCTTGCTTTGGGGTAAAGCCGCTGATATCCAGGTTATATTTATTTTACAAAAAAGAGCGATTCGCGCTATTTACCAATTACGATCTCGCACTTCATTAAGAGAAAAATTCAAGCAAATCAACATCCTCACATTTGCTTCTCAATATAAACTAAATAGTGACTGTCACTCACTTAATACTAGAAATAAGGATAAACTTGCCGTGCCTCGTTATCGCCTGCAAAAAGTGAGCTCGTCTTTTATGGGCAATTGTGTACGTTTTTATAACAAACTTCCCAAAAATTTACAAGGTTTGTCACTGAATAAGTTTAAGTTGTTTGTGAAAAGCCATTTAGTACGCAAGGCCTACTACACAATAAACGATTTTATAAATGACAGAGACGCCTTTAAATGACTAAATGTTTTTATTAGTTTTATAAGCAATTGACATCTTGTATTCTTTCTTAATTTTATTATTTTGATTTGTGTTGTTATTCATTTTAGGTATTTCTATTGACATGATTTTAATATTTTTTTTCTTATTTTTTTTTTTTTTTTTTTACTTTATTCTTATATTTTGACATGCTTTGTTGGTTTTTTACAATTATTTGTTATTACTTTTTTTATTTTATTTGCCGTGTATTTGATTATTTCATGTGTGTGTTGACTTTTCGAAAGTGCTGTATAATGCCTATTTGGAAAAAATAAATAAAAACCTTAAAAAACCTAAAAACCTAAATAAATAATTATATAAATAATAATATTAGGGGACAATTTTTACACAAATTGAACTAGTCCCATAATAAGCTAAGGCTTGTGTTATGTATGGGAACTAGACGACGATATATTTAATAGATACATACTTAAATACATAGAAAACATCCAAGTCTCAGAAACAAATGTCTCTGCTCACCACAGAAACAAATGCCCTTACCGGGATTCGAACCCGGAACCTCTAGCTTCGGAGGCAGTGGCACTACCAACTAGGCTAAACAGGCCGACATACTTCTACTTTATGTTTGTTTTTCATTTTGTCGTGTTTTATGTACAATAAATTAATACATACATACATACAATATCTGGATTTACTTTACGGATTAATATCTGGATTTTTAGCACTACGGACAAAATCGGCAAATAAATATACGGAATTATAATCAACTAGCAAATAAAATTGTGATCGTACAAATATCTGTCAATAGAAAATATAGAAAATTAAACTTCGGACAAATGAAATAAATGTCAAATGCGTGTCGCGCCATTTGCAATATAGGGTTCCTTAGCTGTCCACCACATATTATGCGGTGGACAGCTAAGGAACCTTTCTAAACCTTTCTAATTTAACTTAAGGTTACTGAGATAAGCCGCGAAAAGACGGACGGATGGACATTGGACATGTCGTAACTATAAGGGTTCCTTGTTTACTAGGGAATCTTAAAAAGGCGTTACGTTTTCGGCATTTCAATAATCGGTATAAATAATTTCTTAAGCTTACTAGCGCGCAATAAAACACCAAACATCAAGTCCTGCGAATCAAATCGATACAAACAAATCATCAAATTTAATAACACAAACAAATTTTCGTAAAAAGAAATCAAAATGTATCTCTTCAGAATTCCATCGAGTGAAGAATTTCGAAAGCAGGATTTTTCTCGGATAGTTTCTGTACTTAAACCTACTCAACTCATTAAACTATAGGTTTTTTGAAAGCTGAATTACCAATTCTCTCATATGTAAAACCTGAAGGCGGGGCTTTCCACCTACGATCGATGTCTGAATACTTAGATGCTCATATTATTATGACCTGCAAAATATCAGCAAGTATAAATAATTTAAATCCATTTAGGGGGTCAATTGGAGACACGTATATTGCATTCTGATTTGATTTGATTTAATTGTTGTCGGCGTTAGTTCTTACAAGTCAGATCTGCACGCATGGAAGCGAGATGGAGAATGAAGTGGAAAGGGAAAAGTATGTCTCGGATTGACCCCAGTTCGCGCGGCGATACAATTTAAGGACATTAAAGTGCCTCCTATCTCGTGCCCTCTGACATTTCGGGTCGGCGAGGATCAACAGGTGGTCGCCATGGTAACACCACGACCTTTCCTTATTCCAGAATATCGCATATCAGTCGGGGACGCCGCGTACCGCTTACCTACATAGGTACGTACAATGTGTACCTATCGCCAATCAGTCCATTAATTATTAAGGAAAGTTACTTCATTCTACCTATTCAATTTTAAGAAATTCGAAACAAAATTAACGGACAAGGTCATTTTTAAGAAATTTATTGTTTACTTTTGTTTAATCTTAAGTAGAAGTTATGTTTAGTCTAGCGAGGAATAAAAATGTTGAGTTTGAATTTCGTTTCATTATGATCTTTTGGATTGATGTTCCTTACTTTGTTATAAGATAATCAATTATTACAATTATATGAGGTATATACATGGCATGTTACACGAGAGCTCGTAACTACTGTCTCAAATAAAAAAAACGTGGGTGACTATGTGCGTCAATTTGTGCCAGAAATATCTTATAGGGTAATCCAGAATCATTACGTAGCTATGACCAGGTACGTATTTTTAGATGATTTATCCGTTCGCTCTACGTAACACCGCAAATATTTAGACCAGAGAGGTCGACGTCACGGGACCGCTCGTAGCACAGCTAATTACGGCGTGACCAAAAACAACCGCGCGCCGGCCGCGTAGCGTGCGAATGCGGAGTGTGATTCACTCTGACACTGGAGCCCCGTATGGATAGGGAAAAAATATATTTGAACTGCCACGAGAAAATTTATTCAGTAATAAGTTTTTCAGATGTAATTGTAGTATATAGTAGTGTCGTCAGCTGCGGGCAGCATGGCGCTACGTCACGGCGCACGATCAGCAGCGACGAGCCTCCGCGCCCACGTGCCGGCGCCCACGCCCGCGGCCGCCGGTGCCGCTCAACCATCACTACACTTGTGCACAGCGCTCTTTTCGCGCGCCTCCCTTCGTCGCGACGCCGCGCCATTTTCTCGCGCACGTGGGCGACGACGGCTGAGCGAGGGCGCCTGGCCCGCTCGCCATTAACGAAGCCGTCGTGAATGAATGCCGACCTCGACCGGGTGGCTGGCGTCCATTGAACAGGGCTCGCGGCGGGCGACGACCGGCTGACGCTCACCGCACGGGGGCGGCAGCACGCCCTCGCCGCAACGATCACGCCTCAGTCGAGGATGTGGCGTTCCGTGACAACGACTCTCTCTTGCGTGCAAAATCTGTGTTCATTTACCAGTAGATCGTGACCCTCTCAGTGATTATCGTGCCGCACATTCATAGTTTCCTAAATGTTCTGTGATTGTGTCAATTTCGTTAGGTCGTAAGTAGAGAATAATTAGTGTTGTGGATGAAGTGTCGTGAGGTGGCTGGTGGTGCTGGTGGTGTAAGTGCGCGCGGCTGACCGTGCATGTTGGTGTGTTGTGAGGCGAGCGGGGATGCGCGCGTGCGATGCTCTCGGTGATCGCGATGCGTCGGCCGGAGGACGAGGAGCTGGGGCGTGCCGACGGAGACGAGTTCGTGGACATCTCGCAGATGCAGCTGCTAGTGGAGGCGGGCCCGAGCGGGCTCCACTACGGCGGGCCTGCGCCGCCGCTGGCGCAGCCGCAGCCCTACATGCAGCCGCCGCACCCCGCGCCTGTCACCTCCTCTTCCTCTGTCGACGATCTCTTCGCGCTATACTTCACCCCGGCTACGCATGGTAAGCTCAATGCTTTAAAACGGTATACCCATTTGTATTCTCTGCTACGGTTTCGAAGCTCGAGGTCGATTTGCTACCTGATCACAAAGAATGGCACAGGGTCCTTGGCACTAGTTTTTGTGCAAGCAAATACCAGTAGACCTTAATAACCCTAATCATCAGGTCTAGACCTGATTGGGATATAGCAAAATATCAATATCCTAAAGTGACTGTTAAAAATTGAAATCTCGCCGCCATGACACCATCCATGTAAAACCGGTTATACATATTAAGGTTAGACTATATCTCTTGAACTACATGTATGCAAACGGAACTCGTTTGGCGATAGGAAGCATTTATCACTGTACTAATAATATCGACTTGGACTCTTTGACAATGGCAGTTTTGCATACGCTTAAATTTATTCGTTTTTAACCGGCGGTTGTATTACCGATGATATTAATACTATCAAATTCAAAATTTCTTCTAGGATACTTTTTTTCAGTTCAAACATTAGGCTTAACGCTTACCTACATACTCTCCTAAATACTTTAGGATACAACTCCTAGTTTAATCCTAATGAGATTTTTAGAACTATAACGAAAGATTTATAAAACTACTTAAAATAATACTACTGCAGATAAAGTACATTATGTTATGGAATAAAGCCTAGTTTGCCCCTTCAAGTCGGTGGCTACTTTTTTTTACAGGGTTGTAACTTCTAACAGTCTCCAAATAATGACTCATATAATACCTTATGCCCATAGAGGATACAGGTCATGGAATTTTACCAAACTTTTATCATATTACCTAGCAAACACAAATACGTGATGACCTTATTATTTATATTGAAAATAACTGTACATACGGTAGCCTAGTGGTTAGAGCATGCGGCTCTCAAGCGGTGGTTGTCGGTTTGAATCCCGACTCGAACCAATGAGTTTTCGAACTTATGTACGAAATATCATATGATATTTACCATTGGCTTTTCAGTAAAGAAAAACGTCGTGTGGGAACCTGCATAAGAACATCGGCGAAATTCAAAGTTACATGTGAAGTCCCCAAGCCACTCAGGGCCAGCGTAGGAACTACCTACTGCCCGTTCCCTCTCATTTAATGAGAGGTGTGCCCATCAGTGTTTTCGTATATATGCTGATGATGATGATGATGATACATTATTAGATTTATTTAGTGTTTGAAAGAAGCTTTATGCTACACCTATTGGACATTTTAAGTCCAGCCGCACCGGTGCCCAAAATACGGTGACGGTACGGAATCGCAGTGACGATAGGGAGAAACTTATGAGTTAAAAACGTCACACGTCACGCAAGAGGCACGTCACTGCGTTTACGGTGCGTCAGTGCGTATTGAGCACCGGTGTGGCCGGACCTTAAGGCGGTTATCAAACGTTAAATTGTGGAGCCGAAAATGTAACAAAAAGGTTTCCTTTAAATACATAAACTTCAAAAAAAAAGATTGGAGAGGTTCATAATTTCAATTTTATTTTAAACAGTAGGCGTCAGTTAATATGCATTAAGGTGTCAAACATTGTCAAACAGTCGCCCCAAGTATCGCTGGAAGGATTTGGTGGACGCGCACAACCTGGCGAGAAATAGCATAGGACCGAGAAAAGTGGCGTGATCTTGTCTTGGAGGCCAAGACTCATTTTGAGTCGTCGTGCCAGCCTAGTTAGTTGTAATTTCACGACAGAAGAACCACAGACTTTTGAAAAAAACTTTGTCATCATAACAATAAGGCAGACATTGGAGCATTCCTCGAGTCCTAAGAATGTTCAGCAAGTGCAGACACAGTTGTTAATGATATAATCGGATCAGCGTTCCGCATAGTGTTATCTGAACCGGACGGCGCTAACCAAC
The DNA here is from genome assembly GCA_905163555.1 of Notocelia uddmanniana. NCBI lineage: Eukaryota > Metazoa > Arthropoda > Insecta > Lepidoptera > Tortricidae > Notocelia > Notocelia uddmanniana. The sequence goes on from LR991065.1 coordinate 14,290,560, forward strand.
GTCAGCACAACCAACGTTATCAACTTATGCAGACACAATTAGAGTTATGTTTGCAACAAACACTAAAGTTGTGAGAGACTCTTGTGCACTTACACGACATAGTCATGATTAGCTCAGCCACAACCTGCCCACTGCCGAAAGAAGGCCTCTTTCAAATCAGCTGTATAGTCCCGGGACAGTCTCCGGTCTTTCCCGCCTGATGTAAAAGATGACTAAAGTACATCATCAGGATCGAGTGTGTTCTCCATGTCACAGCACTGGAATCACGACCCCGAGGATTTTGGCAAACTAAGGTCGGCAACACAATTGTGATTATTTTGGAGTTGCAAGTGTCCATAGGCTACGGTGTCTGTTTCCCATCCGTCGTTCTATTTATATATAAACTAAGTGGTTGTTGGGCCACGCACAATTTAGGGTTCTCTAGCTGTCCATCCGTAACATTATGTGGATTTAAAAGGTACGAAAACTTATTTTTACTCTACATTTGATATAACTAACAACATAATTTATCTAAGTATTTATTTAATCGATGGAAATTGTCCGAAAGTTTGCTTCACCAAGTACATTTCTTAAGATGTCTACTTAGCTGAGTAATTTTCCTTTTAAATCCATTATATATACTACTACCGTGTTTATTACACAAACCCAGTAGCAACCGTTTAGCCGGCAGAAGGGGTCGGCGGCATTTGACTCCAACAAAAGTTAGCACTTTTATATCACGCAAACGAATAGCTTAATTAAACAAGATATCTAACGCCACCCAATATGATTAGTAGACGGCGTACGAGCCCAATTCCAAAGAAAAACCGCAAATCGAGTACAGTTCAATCACGGCGATAAAACGGTATTTTAATTAAATTTAAAAAAATAGGGTAACTAGTTTTTTTCTTACAAGTGGAAGGTGTACACAAATAGATGTACAGTTTAGGCATTTGGCACACGCATACTAGAAGTCAAAACAATTTTTTTGACGCATTTTTTTAAAAAATCCCTTAGGAGGGGAGTGCTGTGGCACTATTTTTTGTATGGGAAGCCTTTTCATCCAATATTATACCTCTATAGTTCTACCAAGATCAGACCAAGAGCACCGTGGGATGGGCAGCAGCATCCCTGGAGAGCGGTGGAGGTACTACGATCGCCAACCTGCATGCCAAGCGTGGCGATTATGGCATTTACCCCCCATTAAATTGGGGGACGCCTATGTCCAGCAGTGGAGGTCCTTGGGCTGATAAGTCGGTGGTGCGGGTCAAAAAATTTGTTTTGAACTGTAGTATACGTGTGCCAAACGCCTAAACTGTACATCTATTTGTGTTTTTTTTTGTGTACACCTTCCACTTGTAAGAAAAAACTTGCTACCCTATTTTTTTAATTTTATTATTCCGTTTTATCGGCATGATTGCAATACATACCCACACCAAATTACAATTTTCTAGTACTAACGGTTACTGAGTTAAGCCGCGGACAAAAGACGAACATTGCGAAACTAATAAACAGGATAAGCAAGAAATAGCAAGATGTGAGGAGGACTTCAGAGCGTTTAGATTGAGATCCAGAAGTCCTCTGCATGGAAGCGCTGATATCAGCCGCCGTAGAGAATTTATTTAGTAGACGATCGACCACTTTGGCTTAGTTAGCGAAGCAGGATGTCCCGGGTTCGAATCCCGGTCGGGGCATTATTTGTGTGGTGAGAACGAATATTTGTTCCTAAATCTTGGATGTTTTCTATGTATATAATTATTATATTTATTGATATAAGTAGGTATGTGTATCGTCGTCTAGTACCTAATAATACATGCTTTGCTTAGTTTGGGACTAGGTCGATTTGTGTAAGATCCTTCCCCAATATTTAGTTATATTTATTTAGTGGGTAGAAATACCTCATGACCAGTCATCTTCCGAAGACTAATTACCTGGTTTTCATGTTTTGTCTGAGAAAATCAAAAGGCCTCTTTCATATTGCGCCATAATATTCGAAGTGAACGATACAAATCTTAATTGAAAAAAAAAGAATGTGTTTATGACACAATTAGTTACTAAAACTTATAGTCAGCTAACCCCAAACTAGGCTTTATCTTCGAAAAATAACATCAATATCAACAACAACGTTATCGGGGCGCCGGCGCCCCGGGGGACCTCTATAATTTAACACCAAGGGCTGTGGATTGGGTGTGCAACCTGGATGTGGAAAATTAAGCCACTTCTTTTATATACAGGGTCTTTGGTAACTAGGTGCAAAGACTTTCAGGGATGATAGAAGAGGTAATTTGAAATATTTTAGAAACAACATGCGTTGTACTACAAAGTCGTTTAGTTTCCAAGATATGCATCATTTTATTTTGAAAATTGTATGTTTTCCATAATACCATAGATTTGAAAAATGTTTAGATTATTGTATTCGCACTCAGTATTCGTATGAAAATTCCCGTTCCTCTCTTTTAGCCAGTACAAAACTTACTTTTTGACCTAGTGAAACGAAGCTTCAGCTTCAGAAAAATGCTTTCTTATGTCCGGCCGGCGGGTTTCCGGATTAAAAAAAACATAGTGTCACAAATACATAAGCAGAGAAAAAAAAACAGACTGGTCGGCTGTACAGCACTGTTTTTCAATACGCACCTACTTCACATCTCTATTACTGTGGTAGGAATTTCCGGCTGTCCTCCTCATTTCAAAATTTACCAATAACTGACTCGACAAAAATATTATATATGTATACCTAATGTACCTAATTATCAAACCTGCTCACAAATTTTCACGAGAAGCCTTTGAGAAATGCGACCTGTAGAGGAAAACAGCAGGAAATCTGGAAATCCATCATCCGCCGGCCGGACTTACAAAACCATTTTCGCTCAAGATGAAACGGAGACAATTCACTCGGTCAAATTATAGTACTAATATTTGTACTTTTCAAAACATGATATATTTACGTATTCATAATGGTATTTTTAATGACCTGAAACTTATCTTTATCAGAAACGATAATCAAAAAAAAATCGGCCAAAAGCATGTCGGGCCATGCTCAGTGTAGGGTTCCGTAGTTGCTCAATGAACTTACTTTCAAAAATAAAATCAACAAGGAGCAAAAGGGAATACTTTCGCAGCGTTTTATACGTCTTTTACTAAGAAGGGAAGACTTTACGATAACTCAAAAACGGCTTAACTGATCGTGTCCGCTATAGTTTTCATTTGAAAGTCTTTATTAAGCTTTACTTTCATGTTTTTATTTTATTTTTGGACCCATAGTTCATAAGTTAAAGAGGGGGGCACATTTACTTTTTGCAAAAAAAAACATACCCACTTTACGTGTATATTATTATTTTTTTAAATTTTATTTTGCGAGTTAAACTTGAGTGGAGAGGCTTCCTCATTTATGTATATTCAGAATTTTCCTATGTTACTTTATACGTACTTCTTTTAGGTTTCCCTGTGTTTAGATGTCCTCTGGGTAAATTATAGTATCCGTATTTTTTACACTCTTAGGCAAAGTAGTTTCGGAGAGAGTGGGGATGGTCAATAAATAAATAAATAAAATATATTATGGGACGTTTTTTTTGTTTAATAATAAAATTTTATACAACAGTTACATAATAAGGGTTTTTAAAATTCGAGAGTCGCTGTAACTGTGATTGTTTAATGAAGAAATTAAATAGCATAATTGTAATTATTAATCCCAAAATATAATTAATATTATTGAATATTAGTCATAGAGCATTCACCTATAACAATTTGCAATAGTACCGACCTCTTCAGCTATATTAGCTTACCTGACAATCCGATTTGGATGGTTTGCCTACTGTACAGAACTCTGATCGTAGGTTTATTTTTGGTCCGATATTTCGTTTCACTATAAGCCCTCTTATTCACAAACCGACTCGTCTTCACTGGTTTTATATGGAATCTGTCAAATGTCATTTGTCAAATTTTGACAGTTAAATCTCACAAGATGAGTCCTCACATCTCACCCGACCCTCACCGAAACCGTCTCGTCACCTCTCAAGGTGACTACGAATCGGTTTGTTAACCCAAGGAGAGAGTGCAGACCGGGTGACATCCATAGTACCTGTGTGGATACCGACCGGTGCTGGGGAGTAGGCATCACAAGACATATCTGATGACAATCAGCATATCCAATGGCGTAGTATATAGTCAAACATGAAAATGAAAATTATTTTTATTTTAATTATTCTATATACTCAAAAGTCGGAAATGGCAAACGTAAGGGTTTCGTTTTCGCCATCATTGTAACGAATCCATCCAAACTTCCATCCAAACTCTCTCAAAAATACAATGTTACTACCGTAAGCCATTACAACCGTATTTCTGAGGTACGAGTATGATTACAGAAAATAATGAGTATCTGGGAGTCAGTAATTATCTCTTAATTACTATTACTCGCTGTGCCAAATACGGACCTAATGTACACGATTCTTGATGCTTATTTTCTCCGCACGAGTCCCAAGCCAGATTACAAGGAATACTGAATTCAACCAGTTCTAAGGGTCACATCATGTTCTAATTTGTGTTTTCTATAGTTTTGTGGAATAGGTACATTTTTTAGAGTTCCTAAGTGAACATACACAATAATACATATTATACACAATTAACATGTCAGTGATCAGTGATGTATTTAAGTTATATGCATGATTGTTCAGTAGCATACTGTGGTATGGCATGCAAATATTATACGTACTAGTATACATTTAAAGGTTAATAAAATAATACGGTCATATATATTTTTTTATTATGTTTTAATCATTTACAACTTTTAAAAACTACGTTCACACACCCACAACGCGCGAATCAGACTGGCACTTGACCGGTGTTTTGGAGGGAGCTTGGTTGAAAAAAACCTAGATTTGCGCGAACAAAACATACCTGGACAATAATTGGCCATGCATTTATATACCTTACTCAGAAGAGCTTGTTATTTTACCGAAATATTTTTGACCAATTTCTTTTTCACAACCAAACCTTGTCCACAGACTATTTTCCAATAATTATTTCCCATATATTTATTTGCCAAATCCTAATTCAGTCAAATGGTCACTTGTCAAGATGTTATCTAAGCAACTTTCATTAGGACAATGGTTCTTTTGCCAAATGTGTTAATTAATAGGCAAAATAATATTATGGAAAAAGATTATGTAGGTAAATAAATTATTAGTCAACATATGTTTGCTCAAATAAATATGTCACCATAGGTTTCATTTGCTTGACATTTTTGTCTTGTATCTTGTCCCAAATTTCAATTCTCATAACGACCTATCGTCATACAGTTATTTTTTTATCGGATAGCGAGCGAGTTAGATTTATTTAATTGTTCTCTGAATGAATTCACTAAAGCCATACTACATGTTTTGTGCTATGGTATGTACAGGGTAGTATGTAATGTTGCTTATTATCTTTGTGTTATATTGTTATTTTAAATTAGTATAGTAATAAGATTTCACACACTGTCGCATTGGGACGACCTGTAAAGATGGTTGAAAACAAAAAGAAGAAATGAAAATGCGATGGAATTCAAGAATGAAAAACATGCAAAACATTCTATCGAAAACCTAATTACCTCCGACCCCATTATCACATGGTCTTGTCTGCGGGCGTGTGATGGTTGCCATTTTATCACTTGTCGTCGTGGAGAAGACATTCGTCACGTTCTAACAAATATGTATGTGAGAGCGAGTGTGACCGGCGTCTTATCCAGAACGTTAAGTGATAAAATGGCAATCATCATACGCCCTCTGTTCTACCCATAATAGAGCGTAAATATATAAAAGTCCGCGGAGCCAGGAGCTCGTGACCCAGAAAATCCTAAGTGCGCCTGTAAAACAAAGGCCTGGAGAAGCGAGTTTCTGGTGGAAACCAGCATCTTCTGATGATGCCTCGTAGAGAGACGAACACTTGTCGAGGCTTTGTCATTATTTGTGGTAGTATTTTAGGGTTTCCTACCAAACAGGTACAAAAGCAACCCTTATGGTGCGACTGCCTGTCTGTCTAACACAATGCTAAATATCTCAGAAACTAATTATTCTATCTATTGAAAATAGTTAACCAGTAACCATTTATTTTTATTTGCTATGAATAATGAGTAATGACGGATATGAGGGGCGCAAAATATCAAAGTCTAGTAAGTAGGTCAAGTGGGGTATCTTATGAAAGGTTTTGAGTTGCACATTCTAAAACAGTTTTTTTTCTACGGTACTTACATTTTGATGTATGAAGGAAAATGTTGAAAAATACCGCTCCCCTCTTATCTCCAAAAAACATGCATGAATTTAGAAATTATTACATAAGATGTATGTATGTATGTATAACACATTATTGCACAAAAAAACAATAACAATCAAAACAAAATAACAAAATGTAACTTTCCAGCTAACCTTCGAGAAAATGAGAAAAATAAATGTAGCACACAAAGGCGACAAACTAATTTTGCACAAACACGGATATTTAAGAAAGTAATGTCAGATTATGAATACACGTAAAACTAATAAGCAAGAACCAGTAAGATAATGATTAACTTAAATTTTACAGGAAAAATATCATTATAAGCTTATCATAGTTCGTTTTTTTAATCACAAAAAAACCTTTGTAAACTTAATTTTTTAAGTCCCTTGGTGCGCGAGTCAGAGTTAATGTCGCACTTGCCACATTAACTGCCTGCAATAATGAGTACGTGGATCCACATTGAATTATTTGTAAGTTGTAAGAATGTGCAATCTTTAGCGAAATAAGAACATTGTTCTATAAATTAATCATGGAATTCCGCAAAAGTAACACATGATTCTATCTATTACCTACTTGGGGAATGGTCTTCAAAAACATAGGTCTAGCGAGCTCAAGTGGGGCTGGTGCTTCTGATAGGAATTACATAAATTGAACGGTGGCGACATGGCCGTGTCATCATCATCATCATCTAGACACGCGGCAGCTTGTCCAGCCAAGTTCACCGCAAGAACTGGCGGACAGCAGCCGTGTGTTATTTTACACGAACCGCTTGGAGCCACTTTTGACCCCCCAATAACTCAAAATCTATCTAACATAAAAAAAAATGGTACACGTATTAAGATCCTATAGAACAACTAGAACCCCAAATTTCATAAATATAAGTTTAATAGTTATAGAGACATTAAATTCCAAAAAACGGCATTTTGACCACTGACTGACTGACTGACTGACTGAACGACTAGTAATCAAAAACCTAACCCACTTCCAGGTGACCTAGAAAGCTGAAATTTGGCATGCATCTTGGTAATTGTGTGAGTACACAAATAAAAATTTGAGCCTTAACTTGGCAGTTTTCTATGCAGTATTTAAGAAAACTGCCAAGTTAAAGCTCATAATGCATTAAGCCGCAGTAAATTAGTTTTACTGTAGACAATGTAGTGCCGGACTTGGCACCATTTCAGAGAATCTACGGAACTTGGCACCCATTTAGATCTCAATTCTTTTTTCGGTGAAGACGACAACCAAGCATCGCATATTCTTAATATTGAACTTGGCTCCCATTTTCACATTTATGTTTTTGATGGGATCTGTTTACTCGTAAATCGGGAAAATGAAAATTTGCCAAATATATTTTGACCAACATGTATTTACTTAAAGTTCGTTTGCAGAAGATGTTTATGATACTTAAATGATCAGTTGGCAAAAGATTATTACGCAATAGGTGTATAGGAAATTGACTGAGCAATATTGTGTTTGTTTTAGCTATATTGTAAATTCAGAGTTTGGTTTTAAAATACTTATTGAACTAACCTCAAATCTGTCAAAAATAAAAAGGCCTCGAATTGACGTAACGTTTATATTTGACCGAGTGAAACGAAGGTCTCCTTCTCAGCTTCGGCAAAAAATGTTTCCGTATGTCGAGATGTGCTCCTCTACAGGTCGCATTTCTCTACGAATTGTTTTTAACTTTTGTAGGCAGGTTTGATAATTTTACAGTTTATTTTTTTATGAACCCGATTTTGGAAATTTAAATTTGAATAAAAAATCCCTCACAGAGGCACAAGTTATTATATTCACAAAATATGGGATTTATTTCGATGAGTGTTTTGGTAACTAAAACTTGTGTTTACCAGAGATCGTGATGCAAGTAAGGTTTAATTTAATTGTCAGCATGTAACAAATGTAATGTGTTCTAGTCAGGCTCAATGGTGCGTGGAGCCGGCGAACCATTGTCTCGGATGGAGCCAAATTGTCGTAGCAAGGTCTTATGGCACTTGTATGGCAATCGCCCAATTTCCTTAGGGTCAGTGATTTTGAATACAGCCTGTTAGTGGAAATTCTTGCTTTTTTCAAAAAAAAGATACATATTATGTCCCGAAGTTTTATGTTGCTGTTGCATTACCCACCAGCAGTCCTTTTTCGGAGGTGACTGATTGTGGCACGGTTTTAGTATTATTCCTTTATTTTTATATATTCCATTAACCTTTGTATCCTATTATATCGTAAAATTTGGTACCCGGGTATGTCCTAAAACTACGACCAAGACCACCGGGGAATGGGCAGCAGCATTCCTAGAGTGCGGTGGAGATACTGCGATCGCCAATCCGCATGCCAAGCGTGGCGATTATGGCATTTACCCCCCATGAAATTGGGGAAGGCCTATGTCCAGCAGTGGACGTCCTAGGGCTGATATGGTGGTGGTGGATATCGTAAAATTTAGAAAAAATACTACGATTTACAGCAATAGGATAGGAGGAGTCAGTAAATTTCCCTCGCTGCCGATTGGCTACGTAGATCATGGGCGGTAGGCAATTTCTCTGTAAAGAAAATCTAATAACGTCCCACTCTCGTCAAATAAATGAGACTTATTAAAAAACCATAATTCTGTTTAATTATACACAGACTGTATTTCATTTCTTGACGAACCGAAATACATTGATATTGTAAGAGTATACTTAGTCAAAATAATTGTACCTATAATTATCGGGACTATAATTGGAAAATGTTGCTTTGTAACTACGTAGTATAGCTACAATTCTTTATGATGTTTATTCAAGTACTGTTGTTACTACCTCGCCCTTTTCATTTGTATGGTAAGTTGGTCACTAACAGGCTTTTGGTGATCGGTGTATGCGTTCCGTCGGCTAGTATGATCCCTTTTTGGGTGTACTTTTCTAAGGCGCCTTGTAGCAGACGTTATAAACCTGTTCGTTAATGTAATGTTGATGATGATGATGTTGGTGATCACATAAAGTCTTCTAGCATGAATAAGGTTGATCTAAATGTAATTTTTCATATTAAAAATGACAGATAATCATTAAAACGTAAGTTTGACACATTACGTAATCAGCAGACATAGAAGATTTTGTGGCACGAATAAAATTGTCCTAGGGACTTCCCAACAATATTAATTTATCGATAAATTGTCCCACCTATAACTTTTTTTTATTTTAGTGACTTTTCCATATATTTTCCGAAAACTGAATAGCATTAAAATAAGTTTTTTTGTACGAGTAAGAAACACGTTTAAATAATAAAATTTTTAGTTTTCAAAATTGTTGTTATTGTTTTTTTTTTTTAAACCCTAATAACTATGCCTATGAATTACTTAATTGACAGTTATTTTGTTGTTATATAACATCGATGGGTAATGATTTGCATTTTAGTTAATTTATATTTCAATCCGGTGACCTTAATCTCTCTACTACCTATCTCTCTTACTATGAAATGTCACTTAGCAATAAGTATTTGAAACAGTTGCTGACCAATTAAATATTATCGGAAGGAAATCCCTAGTTAATTGACGTTTTTGCCACAAAAACTTCTATGTCTGGTAACCAGCTAAGCAGGACGCTGACATTTTCTTTTGAAAAATAAAGATTGGACATGGGGATATTCCTAGCTATGGCATGTTGATGTAGGGGACGTCTCATTTTAAAAGTTGAATCGTGCTTCTGTTCTCTCTCTCTGTCTCACATATAATAGCCGACCGAGACCTACCGAGTTCTATACCGGAGATGTCGACGTAACGGAGTCACGCTGTTACGTCGCCTAAATAATGTGTTTTAGTTTTTAAGATTATTTAGTATTGATATGTATGTTAGTCTGTAAGGTATATGTTAATATGGGCCTTTTGTTGCCTGAAGCAAATAAATAAATAGACAAACCTAAGGTTGAACTCTTCGCCACTGCTGCCATGTAGATCGTACCCACTCGTAGTAAATATAATTGTGAGTAAAAAAAATTAACCTTTCCATCCTTACCACTTAGGTGGTTGGCAGTCCTCAACTGTACGTTTCTCCAGAAACTTCCTGCCCCGCTCACCTAAACTGTGGAATTAACTGTCGCCTGCGGTATTTCAGGAACGATGCGACTTCAAACCTTCAAGAAAAGAGCGTACTCCCATCTCAAAGACCGGCAACGCATTTACAACCCCTCTGGTGTTGCGGGTGTTCATAGGCGGCGATAATAGAATAGAAAACATTTATTCGTGACAATACAATACAACAAAAGAAATGTAGTATGTATGTATAATCGCTTACCATCAGGCAATTCGTCTGCTCGTTTGTCTCCTATTTCATAACAAAAAAAGGGCCTGATAGGCCCCCGTCTAGAGCATCCTGTACTGTACGCCATTGTGTTTATGTATCTATGACGTATTTATTTTAGTCGATTAGAAACCAAGCTAACTAAAAATTAACCGTAACCTTTGAACTTTCTTCATTATAAGCTGACTACCAAATTGGCTTTACGTCAATAGAAAAGAATAAGTACAGTTTCGTATTATATACCCGCTACAAAATACTAGGTAAAAGCAAAGTACCAATTTTGCTCTATCGTAATGGAGTGCTAATATCTAATTATTTCCTCTGAAATACCCAACTTACTCTTCCTTTTTGATGTTGCGGAATAATTTATTTTACTTGACACACAGCTTTCATAATTTAGCCTAACACTACAGGTTTTTTTTTAATCCCATAATTACGAGGACAAATTCCTGAGATGAAATAAAGTAATCTTTTCTAAGACACTACGAGTGGCGGCTAAAAAGTAATTTACCTAACAATGAAACATAAGACGTGTCGTGGCTAATTTTTATTTATTTTTCTCAAACATGCAATGAAATATTGATGTTATGTTCCTTATAATAGGCTGCGAAGTATGACGTTTCAGGTGCGGCTAGGACAAGAGGTCGTTAATGCAATTTCATACAAATGTTGCAGGCCTAGGCCGGCAAAGTCCTCTTTTTTAATTTCCATTTCACATAAATTTGTGGCACAGGCATCATGACATTCTGCCACTATACGTATTAAACATAAAAGTGTCATTTTTTTTTGTTGTTTATTTCATTGCATGTTTGAGAAAAGCACTATACATACCTCGGCGGGAAATATAGGGTTGCCGGCCTTAGACCTATCCGGCCTCGCTTCGCTCAGCCGTCTATATGTCAACCCCTTTTGTCCCGGCCTCTGTAGTAATATACTATTTCTATATAGCCCCTGCTAATAAAATACACTTATTACATTTTTCAAATATTGAATTTAAGCCATTAAAAAAAATCTTTCGGTTTGTCGTCAAAAAAGTCATCGGTCATAAACCTTCGTCCCCTGAGGTCTTTCTTGAGAAGTCTAAACAGAAAATAGTCACATGGGGCTAGATCTGGACTATAAGGGGGGTGGTCAATGGTTTCTAAGCCATTGTCTTTAATTGCTAGCTTCGTTGTGCGGGCGGTATGCACTGGTGCGTTATCGTGCAAAATCAGAATTCCTTTGCTTAGTTTACCTCGCCGTTTTTCTTTTATTATCTCTCTTAGTTGATATAGTAAATTTGAGTAATAATCAGCTATGTTATTCACAAAGCCAGCCAGAGGTGGGGTGAACGTCCAAGACCGATGATGTCACAGCCCACCCCTAATATATATTGACGCCGGGGCTCATAATAACAACAGGTAATCGGAGGTTTAACGCATTGGTCCGCTCGAGTCATCACCAGACGTCCGTCTATTTGACATTGCACCTAATTCACATACTTCTGACATTGACAGTCTGCGACCGTGACATTGGCGTGGTAGGGATTGAATAATCCGAATTGGTATTATTTTATCGATAATATTGTCTATGTATATCATATCATGTTTTAGGTAGTACATGCGTAAGGTCCGCGGCATACATTAGCTGCACGGTTTGTCGGAGTCAATTTTTACCCGACTTTGACGATAAAGCGTGACCATAAAATCTGCCATTGTGCTATCATGCTAGCTGGACAGGCCACGTCACGTAGGTAGCGTTCTCAGTCATCCTATAATATAGACTGAGATAGCAGTAAAGAAAAAAGTATTGTCTCGGTCTATTTTAAAGCTTGAAGAATGTTGCGCATATTGCTATGTAATTCGGGGTTAACAGCTTGAGATTTTTCAAATTAGTCGCATTTTGCAGCTGGATACTTCTTTGATTGTAAACTTGTATGAAAAAGCAGTTCAAAAATATGTGCGCTTCATGGTTCTTTTATGGCTTCATAGTTTAATATGTATTCCAATCGTTCTGAAGATATGACTAGTTTTCATGGTCGTTTATGATCGTCATTATAAGGCCATTACATATTACACATCTCGCAATTTGTCACAAAAACCGATAGAGTTGTTAAAATGAGACAGCAATTCATTTCAGCCATTTCAGGCTGTCATGACAAATTGCATCGATTGTATTCTGCTATGAGTAATTATACTCAAATGACGCCCTTGATATCCCATGTTATTTATTTATAAACAATTCCCCAAACTTAAAAATGAATGAAAATGATTACAGTCAATTCCGACTATACACAAAGAAGGGGTCCGTACCGACACCTCCTAATGTACATTTAAAAGCACAATACAATATATTGAATCAAAAAAGGTTGTATTTTCATAGGAAATTCTTGGGTAAGACAGTTTTTCAGCAATAACTCAAAAACCGTTAGATATATCTTGTTCAGACGATTTCCAAACTATTAAAATAGTTTGGAAATTAGAGAAGGGGGCGGGGGGCTACACTTCTTACGACTTTGACAGCCAATATCTCACCAAACAAATATAAATGGATAAATGGATTTTTTTAGAATCCTCTGTTGTTTTTTAAGGCCTATCTATACGTAAAGCATAGCAAACACGCCTATGTGTATTGAAAAAAAAAATTGTAACCCTCCTGTTAAATGTATGGGGTGCCCACCCCGACAAGTCTAATATTTTTTTCGTAATTTCACATCACATTTCTATAGCGGTTTATAGACTACACCTTCCTACCAAATTTCATACTTAATTGTAGTACTCATAATATAGTCTCTGAGTAAATCGACTGTGACATACAGACGGACGGACAGACATGACGGATCTATAAGGGTTCCGTTTTCTCCATTTTGGCTACGGAACCCTAAAAATCAGACGTGTATATGTTATTAAATTTTCTGCAATGGATACAGAATGATTAGTGCCTACGCCAATTCTTGGGATTAGGTAGCGGACGCCGGGCATCCTTCAGGATGCCACTGTACTGGGAATAACGTTAGGAGGATGATGGATACGGAATGATTAGAACTGAAAATTAAGACCTAACTTGAGTAATATTTACTCTTACATAATTCACGGTTGGATCTCCGATATAATCTGCTGCTTTTTTTGACTCGACTTGCTACTTACTAAACCTCTTTACAAGAAAATCAACTCACCGATTGTCAATTTTGACAGCAAATGCCTAAACCGGTACCGTAGATGTAGAAAATACTAAAAAAAAGGAGAGACTACTGTAGTAGCGGGCCCACGGAAATTTATTTTCTATTTTGATCCAAATTTACGTATATAACTTGACAGATATATTACAAATAAAATTGGATTATGTATTAAATCACAACATTATTTTAGGGTTAGTGACCACGAGCAATGTAGATTACGTGTTTAAGGTAAAATATCACTCGACAAGTTTTACGTAAGTGTACCCTAGTAACGCTAATAAATAATACTGTATTTTACTGATAGTCAAATCAGCAACTTATTACGAAGCGTCTAAAACGCTCGCTTAGTATTGTTTAAAAGGAAATATACCTAATGACGTCACAATTTTCTATGGTCAAACTGCGCCCTAAATTGAAATATTTTTAAAATTTTATATGGATAGCTCCCGTGAGATTCAGACATATTAAAATATGACGAAACGGGCCATTCACTTTGTTAAGGTCAACCACGCTCGACATGTTTCAGACCGGTTCGCAGGCCTTAATCATGAGATTCATGAGTACTTATCGCAGCGGCAGTTCTTTTAGCACCTCTTTTACCCTTTTAATGCTAAAAGAAACGCCGCCGCGATAAGTACTCATGATTAGGGACTGCAAACCGGTCTGAAACATGTCGAGCGATAGTTGACCTTTAATATGTGAATGACCCGTTGACCTCGGTGACAGAATTAGTGATCAAAAATGTAAACACACAACTCTCAAAACAGAAATGGCTTTCAAGATCCATGCAGGTTTCCTCTCGATGTTTTTCTTCACCCGATGGTAAATATCAAATTAAACTCCGTACATAAGTTCCAAAAAAATAATTAATACGAGGCAGATTTCGAACCCACGACCGCCACTTGACAGCAGCAGCATTGATAACTTCAACCACTAGCACTACATCTGTGAATAATTTAAAAACAGTCTTGTGACTTTAGACATAAATTTTAATTTTAACTGTGAAGGTTTTAAAAGCTAGCGGTCTAGTATAGTTCTATAGAATATCTTTGATGAGAATACCTTCTCGGCTTACACAGCGCTCGGTTGCATAGCAACCACAAAAGTACAATATAACGAAATCACAAGCGATGAAAAGGCCGGTTATGTTTGTGTAATGTTATATAATTTTAATTCTAATTTTGTACATGATATTATGGTAATCATATACAGCCACAAGTGCACAGCATACGCACCAACAAACACGACCTGCAAAGGAAGATACGAAGCATAGGTCCAGGTACTGTTATGGCTGTTATGCTGCAGCTGTCATGATGGAGTAACGGCTTCCGATCACCGAGAAACCGAGAACTGAATGAAAAATTAAAACAAGTGGCAGCAGTGATAAGATGTCGTATATGACTGATCGAGAACGCATAACGCAAAATAACAAATATAAAAATTATCGTTATGCTGCATTGTCATACTTGTTCATTATATTTTAGAGAAATTGGCCACCTGTACCATAATTAAAGAGGTTACATAATTACTTGCATTTTATTTACATTTATTCTCTTACTTACTCATAAGCTCAAGGAGATCTAGTACCCAGGGCCCACACAAAGGCCACAAGTGTTGGAGCCATCACGATCAGGGGATGATATATGTGTATATAAGTGCGTATGTTTAATTATGGTAAAATTGTTTATATAACAATTATATAATGGGAACAAAAAGAACAAGAAATAACATACAAGCCTGTTTTTATTCAAAAAATCTTAAAGCGAGACAAATATTCAGCCCTTCTGAATAATTACTACTTTGTACCGCTTGCGTTCGAGACGACAGGGTGCTGGGAGTCTGAGGCTTTAGCCTTCATAAATGGAGGGCGACGAAACTAGGAGAGGGTTTGATGCTCTGATTCTTGTCTGGCGCAAAGGTGGAAACGCAGCAATTGTAATGGGTACCTTTTCGCCCAGTACAACTCGGGGGGGAAGCTTGTTTGACTAGGCTCTCTTTTTTGTGTTGGTGTTTTTATAATGTATTAATGAAAAATATAATAAAATATTCTTAATTTTATTCTAAAATATAATACCAATAATAACATTCATTTGTAACAAATGCTATGCTATGAAGAAAGAGTAAATAATGAATAAGCATTGAAAGAGTCCTTATACTGTCTTTAACTTCTGGTTCTTCATTTTACTAATTTACTAAGCCGGAATATATTTATTATTATGAATGGTTGAAATATTTTTCCTTCTACTGCTTACAGCTGTATTTGTTGCATTTTGCAGCTTACATTGCATGATCACCAAGTAGAATTTCTCCCAAATCCTGCAATAAAAAACACTTAACATCCTTTCGGCAACTAGTACTTGGTACTTAAATCATCGACAAATCTCTCCCAACTGACATGAAATAAATATTTAGGTAGGTGAGGTGAATACTAGATTCATCAAAGTGTTAGGCAGATTTTCTTTCCAATTTACATGTTAATTTTCATAAACACTCGGCAAAACAAATTTACATAATAGGTTACCTGTCCGTCACATCACTGGAATTTACAATAGAAGACATCTATTCTATGTGGAGAACCAAAGGCATGGTTATATAATGATCCCTAACAAAAGGAAATTTAATTTTTCAGACTGAAATACTGATTTCTTGTTACATTATAGATTTCTATTTTAAACATCTTAGCACATGAAATATACTACTGACACATAGTACATCAATGACTGACACCAAATGTCACTGCCTTAGCAACGACCATAGCAACTACACCCGCGACGGCCAAGTACACCAACATTATTAGGGGTGCAAGGTGGGGACAACATTTATGACATTAACGTGACTTGGCGTACGTCTCCGCCTTGTCAGAAGTACTTTGTGAATACGTGCAACTGTCAAATCATCTCACCTCTAGTGATGTTCTAGTTATTAACGTACTAATCGATGGATTTATGCGTTAAAACTATCCTGATTCAGGTAATACTAGTTACCCGCGCGGCTTCGCCGCGTCGACGTACTACGAAGAATGCAAGCGAAGCCACGGGATAGAATATGCGTATTCGGAAGGTCGATTACAAAGTCGATTTAAAAACATTCGTGCTTGATCATCACGGCTAGTCGTCAAATTTACAGTAAATGTCAGCCTTATTTCAAGAAATAAGATCTACCTACTAACTATGAGAATTTCTATGAAAAATATGCATCTTAGCAACTTCAGTCAATTCGGCCACAATAATCAGATAATTTTAGTGTTTTGAATGTGTGTGCGTTGATTGTTTCAGTGTAATGGTGCATAGTAATAGGAAAATATTTTGTATGTGTGGTTTTTCATGTGTGTGTTACTTACTGCGTCGTACGTGTCTGTACGTGGCCCATCATGGCCCATCGTGTGGTTTTGGCATGACAGTTGTGAGGTCTATTTTGTCAAGTGAAGTATTGGCTATGTGCGAAGTAGGTGGTGGGGGTAAACTAAGCGATCGCAGCGCACACCATGGCAGAAATGTGCAATTTCCGGGGACTTATATGTCAAATTTACTTCTACGTTTCCTATTGGTTTCCTACGATTCGTTTCGTTTGTATTTATTTATTTATTTCAGTCAAATTTCCAGTAATGGGTCTTTCTCGCTTACTAAAATAAATAAAATATTCATGTGTCATTATTTGACATCTCTGAGTTTGACATTGCCCCGGGACCCGTGACGTTTGACGTTTCTGACGTGCACATAGCCAATAGGTCGATTCACAAGAGCTGGCGCGGAAAATGTATGAAACTGTCATTAATTTCATAGACATTCCGCGCCAGCTCTTGTGAATCGACCTATAACTGGGTTAAAATCTTTCGTTATATCTATCTCTATAACACTTGCTTATTGGTGTGATAGAGAAGGAAATAGAATGAACTTCGATCTTCGGGTATTTCGGGTAGACCCCCTGAAAACCGGCACTGTCACTGTTGCAGGTGACACTGATACAGTATAATTTTAACTTTTAATTGAACATGTTACCAATAGTGGTAATCTTATTCATTCTTTCAATGTACCTACGCCCTTTTAGCACGTGGCAGTTTAACGTGACCATTATCCCTCTTATTTTGGACATGTTTACTGAAACGTAACAAAGAGAAATATACATGTCCTCTAACTTTTCGAGTATTATTAACCTTTTCGACGCTAACAATGTACCTATATTGCGCACCAACGGTCCGAAGCCAACGACGTATATATCCGTCATGGCCTCTAATGAGATATCAACCTACATGCATTTCTATAGGGTTCAACTTTGCATTTGACATCCTCAGACAAACATTGATGAATAGCAAATTAACCCCTTGAACGCCATACTTTATGAACGGCAGTGACACTTACACGTCAACTAAAGAACGAAGGTGATTTTGACAACGTACGTCATAACTCCCATGTTGTCGACAATTAAAGGGTTTAATTATTTTTCTGACGTCTTAATTTTGTTAAAGTATTTAACCTTTTAAGCGCACTATCAATAGAAATGCATCTAGGTTGATATCGCA
The DNA here is from genome assembly GCA_905163555.1 of Notocelia uddmanniana. Classification (NCBI taxonomy): domain Eukaryota; kingdom Metazoa; phylum Arthropoda; class Insecta; order Lepidoptera; family Tortricidae; genus Notocelia; species Notocelia uddmanniana. Next base: position 14,308,729 of record LR991065.1, read on the forward strand.
TTGGACGCCGTTACCATGACGGATATATTCGTCGTTTTGTCGAATCAATGGTGCGCATATACGTCGAATACGTTATTGGCGTCGTAAAGGTTAATTAGTGCAACATTGTTTTCTCGTCGGTTTGATCCGAATCCACCAATAAGTAACGTCTACATTGAACTTCTTTGCTTATGATCACCCTACTGGTATGACAATAGGTGGAAGAGAGACACACTTAGACAAAGCTAGCCTCTTCTCTTTCAAAATGTTTTGCAGCTTATCTATGATTAACTCAGAAACAGTTCTGTAACTCACAACGTAAAGTTTAATTTGGTTTCTCATTGTTTTGGCTGATATCAATATCAGTCAAGATATATCAACTTCTTTGAAGTATAAACCATGACAATTTAATATAAACATAATTAGAGCACAATAAAAAAAAAAGTTGACACAATACGTCTGTCATTTATGTAAACTGTAAATACTTAGACCGAATATTATGTATTGTCCAGTAAACAAATTAGTAATTTTACTTTCGTTTATAGTTAATAATATTGAGTATTTCTCGATTCAAAAGTTTTATATTGTAATGCTGTACCAGATATTTCTTACAGGAACATTTTAGTTCATATTTAATTTTATGTCATCCGGAATCATACCATAGCCAGTTCCCAAGTCACGTGGAGGTCACGTGTTAACCAAGCTAAATTTTGACACCTCGAACAATTCTACCAAGGTAAGCTGACCCGTCGCTTGTATGCGGCGTCATCGAACACAATTTTGAGGCTTATATTTGTCGGGGCATCCAGGATTTTTCGTAAATATCAATTTTAAAAAAATTCCAGGATACAAATCAAAAAACTAAGACCTTATTGCAAATCTGCAGCATGGGACGAATCCTATGGTATATAATTTATCAAAATCGGTCCATAACTGTAGATCTGATGGGCATTGTAAGGATCGGCTTCGCGTAATATATATATAGATAGATAGATAGATAGATAACTGTAGATCTGATGGGCATTGTAAGGATCGGCTTCGCGTAATATATATATAGATAGATAGATAACTGTAGATCTGATGGGCATTGTAAGGATCGGCTTCGCGTAATATATATATAGATAAACCGCTTATTGATTAAAAAAACTCTATGAATGAAAGAGAAAATGTTTTTTACAAAAGTTGTGTATGAAATATCAAGTGCAAAGCCTACATTTTATCAAATTTAAACCAAATTACGTATATAGGAGTTAGACTGTACTAGCTGACATATGACAGGTAAAGCGAGCGTTTAAGGTGGGGCGAGAGTTGAGGTGATAACTACGAGTACAGGTGGAGACGTACGTCTTTACGCCACAAGCCAATACTTTTACAAGAATACCACTTCAGCATTCATTGTAGTTTTCTTCGGTAAATAAGCCATGAGCAAAATCCCATCTGTATCTTAAAAGATTGTAGCCATAAATTTACCTGCCGATGGACAAACCTTGAATTTCCGAGGCGGCTTCTCATCCTTAAATTTCCACTATAACGACTCTTGCTTACTTTTCGGGTTCCATTGTCGAATCCATGTCTCATGACATGTTACAATTCTATAAATTATTTCTTCCTCTTTCCCTCGACTCATGCCCAAAAACTCTTCGCAACATTTGACACGCCTGTCCATTATTATTGGTAAACGGGACTTAATCGCGTACAAAAATTAATCACCTGAGGTGTGCCCGACGGTTCGAATGTATCGCAACATCCGTGCTCACGAGCTGACTGAGCTGACGTGGTCACGGATGTTGCGATACATTTGAACCGTCGGGCACACCTCAGGTGATTAATTTTTGTACGCGATTAAGTCCAGTTTACCAAAAATTATGTGTAAAAATCGTGCAAGTTTTTTTTTTTGTTACGCCTGTCCATGTCAAATGCAGTCAACATTCTGGGGACCCAACGTGCACTAACCTTGGACATGTTCAAATGCTCATGAATTACTTCATTGACTCGCTCTTTACTGATGCCCACATCTCTAGCTATCTCCCACTGCTTCATTCGTCGGTCCTCTAATATATATTTTTTCACCCTGGCTACATTTTCATCGGTGACTGCCGAAACTGGTCTTCCGCTACGATGATCATCATCCAGGCTCTCACGACCTAATTTAAACTGCCTTGACCAAAACTTTATAACAAATTCGGAAGAACACGAACTGCCAAACACACGTAACATACGCTGTCTGATCTCCGAAGGCGTATTCCCTAAGAAACTTAATCACCGCAAGTGACCGCACGCTGCTCGATTTTATCCATTTTCACTTTTTCTACCGACATGTTCGAAACAATTGTAGGAGACAAATAAACGTGATACAATAAACAAATGAATGTAATACATTTTGAAAATAGAATAACAAGCGAATATAAATCCATACCAGCCAGCATTGTTTTTGTATATATATATATATATATATATATTTCTGACCAAGGAGGTTACTTTTCAGCCGCCCCTCGCGTGCATTCGCCTTTGGTGATAATAATTTAAAAGAAATTTAATTAATCGTATGGCATTTATTTACGAACCGTGAGATTTCCGAGAAGAGTTGCCAGTTTTTGTTGCACTTTTAGCACCACCCAGGGGTCACGTGTAGGGTAAAGGTGGGTACTCCCTACGAACGTGGTGCAACTTCGACCCCCCATTGTCAAGTGAGTGGGCATCTTGACTGTTAGAAGTTGTCAAGCCGCCCGAAGGCCTCTAACTTGGCTTAACGACTGCTGTCGTAGACAGCAGCCGGGATCAACGGCTTAACGTGCCTTCCAAAGCACGAGAGCGCTCAGCTAGTAACCACTCAAAGCGGTCACCCATCCAAGAACTGACCTGCTTAACCTCGCATACCGCACGCGGTAGGCGGGTGCCTGCCGCTGGGACACGAGCGCTCTAAAGAAATTTATGAAAAAAAAAGAAGTTTTGCTGCTTGAAACCAGTGAGGAAAATGCAATATTGCTGCCAGCGTGAAAAAAACTTACATTTTAATTTTTAATGTCGTAGGTTAGTCGCAGGTCAAACTTGAAACATTTTAACTTCATTCTCTCTGTCACTATTCCTTTGCGTTATATGTTCTCGCCGCTGAGGTGAAAAGTTGTATGTATCACACGAGAGCAAAGATACTTGCATCTCGTGTCTTTGAGTCCCTCGCTACGCTCAAGATTCTAATTTAGTAAAGTATAGAAGAATCTTTCGCTTGATCGGATCTCAATATCAACACTCGCAGCAAAAATCTACATTGCTCTCTTGTTGAACAAATAACTATTTCTTGAATTTTGATAACTAAATATGCTACAAATACGATGTTTCTATATGCCTGAAGGAACGGTAATCAATAAAAACATCCTGTATATTATTTAGGGGATAAATATTTTTTTCTCAAACATACGCGAAAACGGCCGTATTTTGTTTCTAAAGAAAATTTAATATTTATCACATAAAATACATATCTAACAATAATACTAACACAAATTTAAAACAAAACGTTATCCTTATCACCATAATTAAATTAAAACTGAACTACTTGAAATGAATAAACAAAAAAGTACCTAATTAATAATTTAGCAAGGGCTCCGTGTGGCATTGTGCCCAAAATGCTGGCAGCGTTTCCACGCGGAATGGCTAAGCCAGTGCGTTGGGCGAGGAAGCTGCCTGCTCTTTGGTCTCCAGTGAAGTCGACCGGCCTCTTTGACATTTCTCTGAAGAGGTTTTGTGCGCCGGGATTCACGGACCGAGAGTCTCGCCACCGAATGCGACAAAGTTTCTAAAATAAGAGCTCTTCCCTGCCTAAAATTATAATAATCCTACCAAATTAATTTTATGGGTAAAAGTTAATGTGATAGATGTTCGATTAATTAATTCAATACAATGGGAGCAGTCTAAAGTGCGACATCATATCGCGGCATTGCTTATGTTCTTTGGCACCATTAAACAAACGATGAGATAAAATCTGACATACGGAAATTTATAAAGGTGGGCTCATTTGTGCTGCAGTCAACGCACACCGCGCTAAGACCTGAAACAAATGCCATATCTGTCCATCTAAACTAAGACGTGGCGCCTGTAACGTCGATTTGTCAAAAACGCATCTGGTTCACCACTGATACTGTCACAAAGGTGGCATCCCACGCTCGCGCGGAACCATACAAACGGCGGCTTGTCAGAGGTGCCCACATGCGGGGCCATTACACCTTTTACTAACTCTCGTTAACGTCGCAAGTATGTTTCGATTTTAATATACATGTGCTCTTTTAAGTAAGCATGGTAACCTTCTGGACGTTTCTAGATGCACGATAGGCGCTCTCTTTGAGTGGCCCGCGGTTGCCACCGGGGCCACGCACGTGCCTTTGTGACGGGCCACGCCGCCTCGCGTCACCACACATAAATTGACTATCTAGCCTTAACCAGATGAATACCAGCGTGTTCCCGCGCTACCGAATGTACGAAATCATACGTTACGATCTCATGAATTGCAAGACTTCCGAAACAGTTTAAAAAGCTGCGTGGCCGCTTCTTGTACTTGAATGAAACCGTATGTATGACTCGAAGTACAGAGGATTTTCAAATACTTTGACAGCCTGTTTAGCCTAGTTGGTCTAGAATCCCGGCCAGGGCATTATTTGTGCATTCAGCATGGATATTTGTTCTTGGGTCTTGGATGTTTTCTATTGTATCTAAGTATGTATTTATCTATATAAGTATGTATATGGTCGTGTACCACCCATAGTACAAGCTTTGTTTAGTTTGGGACTAGGTCGATTTGTGTAAGTTTGTCCCACAATTTAAAAAAAAAATTCATAAGTTAGAGTTATATTTACCGACATGTTAAACTACGGAGTATAATACATTGAACATGGTTAAGGACATTCTACAATGTCATTATATAATTATAACGAATATTTCACACTGATATATTGTCCGAAAAATTCAATAATCCCAGTGTTTCTGTGAAACTCAAAATAAAACCTTCTATAGACTAATAAAGGCGAAAATGTGGTTCTTGGGAAATTGTATCAAGTTCTACAATAAAATTCCTGAACCCATTACTGAACTTAGCAATTCTATATTCAAATTTGTAGTAAACCAAACACTTATTTCAAAAGCTTAATATAAAGTAAACGATATTACATCATGGATAGGGATGTTTGGCAGTGATAGTGTCCTGCACGGCTAATCTATCGCAAAAATAGGTTTTCTACAGTAGCATTGTTATTTTGTAGTAACTGAATTTTATATTTAACTATACAATGTATATTGTTTTGAAAAAATTACACCTTGCTGAGTTTCTTACGCCGGTTCTTCTCGTGGCAGAGGTTTATTTTTTCGAACCGGTGGTAGTTTATGGACGTTGAATAATAAATTACTTTTACTTTTTTACTTTTAATAAAATAGTCCTCAAAAATTTCAATACCGGCGATCCTATTTGAAATTCATCCCCGTATGACCTAAATGACATTTCTATTTCGTTGGCACGCTCAAAACTAAAAAGTTTTCATGCTAAAGCAGGCAAAATGGATTAACGGCCTGTGGCCACGTCACCATTCATATTTTACCATTTGCTATTTTAGTCATTTTATAATCGCGATAACACTCTTTTTCCATTTCCCCGCCTTGCCCTGTATAAGACAATATTATTATGATGTTCATAATAAAAAATAAGCAACTCTAAAAAAAACGTATGCCAATTCAAATTCTACTTAGTATAAATTTCAAAGTAACTTTCGTAAGTTCAACTCTTAACTTTTTATACAAAATTGTCAAACTTTCCAAACAAAGAACACCGCTTACGATTACAGACGGGTTGGTGCAACCCACCCTTAGTGGAGTGTAGTTAGCTATGAAAACTGTGCATTTTATTTCCTCGAAAAAAGTTGATGTTATGTATATACACACACTTTGTACATATATAAAATAAAACTTGCACCAACGTTTTTGTTGTTGTCTTTCTGTAGTAAAGTCTGCATTCATACACCTAAAGCAATTCAAAATATAAATGAAGTACTTACCTACCTACTACATCAGCCCATTTCCTCCTGCTCATTATTACGGACCGTTGCAGGACAGTAAAACATTATAGGTGTAAAACTTATCAAATATTATTAAAACTTAAAAGGAACACACGCCTTTTCTAAGCTAACAAACGATATCGCGGGCAACAGCGACGATATAAGACGTGTGGAGTCATCTATTGTAGTTCCATTGTCCAGTTTCCATGTTTCCCGCGACTCCGCGGCGCACCTGCAAGCGACCAATGATGGAGAACAATTGCTATCATTAGGGACCATCGCCCTCCGAGCCCACACGCTAGTTACATATTTAAATAATGCTAACTACAATGCGCGTTTATTCCAAACCCAATAAATTATCGCTAATGCCCAATTTGCGTCGGTTAACAATAGTAGTTCCCGCAATTACTTAAACGCGTGTAACTGCGTCAGATACGATCTGCGCTCGACGTCATTGTCTCTCGATACATGCTCCGCAATTACACTGTATCGATTACAGCTGACTCAGGCCGATTGAGTGCGCTATAAAACAAACTTTTTAGTAGCTGTAATTAGTGTTCCGGTGTAACAAGATTAGCCTTCTACGTCCACAATCCTCCTTTTGAATCTTAAATACGATTGCCCTGTGAAAACCGTTCTTTGTTGGGTGAGTCACGCTTTATTTTATTCAGAAAACGTAGTTTTATCTCAAGTACTTATGGCTACTGTGTCAAAATCTAGTTGGAAAGCATGAGTCAAATAGTTTTGGTATCCTTTGTGTTGCCGGATGTCAGAGTTGCATGAGATCATTTAGCTACCAAACCCTAGGACTGAATTTTTGGAAAGCAAATTTGAGATTATTTGTATTGGTCAGTCAACTTGCGATCTCGCACTTATGGCTACGGATAGCCACCAATACGATTCCAATCCAATGTCATTACGACAACTGCGTGATGTGACTGAACGGAATAGAATCCTTGGATTAATTTGCATAATGCAATTTGATGACGTTTACGGTATCAGCATTCAGCAATAATGATAAGTAATAAGACAAAATACACACACACCACCACCACCACCATATCAGCCAAAGGACGTCCACTGCTGGACATAGGCCTCCCCCAAACTCACGGGGGGTATATGCCATAATCGCCACGCTTGGCATGCGGGTTGGCGATCGCAGTATCTACACACACAAGCACATTTAAATTTCAACTCGATAATGATCCTAACTACAAGTCACTGGCATCTTCTCATCAGTTGTTGAACTGCCTGCCGGCCTGATTAATAAATAAAATTAATAAAATCGTCGATTAAAAAGAAATGAATTATTTATAATAGGAATAGGGGACTTTAGTATAGGTGTACTATATAGTAGTATAGGATAGGTACCTAAAAAATATAATGCTCACCAACAATAAGAAATAAGACATTAAATACCTAATACCGATGATAACCAGCAAATATGACCATAAGCCATAAAACTAAGACTTGGTATTCAATGGACAAATCTCACATATTATGTAACGGCCAACAAAATGGACAAACATACTTCGTAATAACCAGGAAGATTAAAGATAATCTGGGACAGAATTCCTTCAAGTGCGAGAACTATACGGTACGTGACTATCTCGACCGAAGTACCACAGGATACGTACAGGCGGCATCCTAAACATATTATGTGTACTCTTTTCGACCTCAATTCGAAGTACCGAATCGAAGTCGGTCGAGTTCGGAGTCGAATGTAGGTACTTAGAAACTTGAATATGACGCTGACTACCTCAGGTACGTACATACCTGAGACTTGAGAAAAAGACACATTTAATTGAGAAAAACAAAGAGAAACCTTAGGTACAGCTTTCGTAACTAAGCACTTTAACGATCAGTGAAGGAAACTATAACTAGATCTTGGCATTGGGAAAATATTTAAGATGTTTTGGTCGGATATTGATTAGGGAAAACTTGCACGTACTTATCACGCTAAAGCTGCAAAATGAGGTACAATACTATACTCATTGCCCAAGTAATCAAATGGAACTTTTACAAGTTTGACAACACATAAAATACCTAGCTCCTTCGCTTAAAGACCTATATTTTACCTCCTTGTGAAAACTATCCGATACATTAGCTGGCTGCAATTTCTAAGAGGAGACACTTTCTTGTGCTGTTTCGCGTCTGCAGCAGACAAACGAGATGACGACAATTTAGTCGTATCAGTCCGGCGCGGCGGGCTGGACGGGAGCCAAGCGGATTTGTGCAATCGCCCTATTTTTCTAAACTAAAACAGTTGCACGCGACACGGTGTTCACGAAATGGGCCCCACTTTCGTGATTACACAGCAAAGCAGCGTGTTACATTTTCGCAACTTTTAAAAGATTAGCTTCTGGTATCAACCAACCAGAATACAACTACACTAAAATCGTCCAAATGGAAACATAATTAATTTCACAAAACATGAAGGTTTTATAGTCCTTATTGTACAATCATTAAAAAATGATTAAAGTTTAATCGATTGAACAACGCTTTGAAGCGATTAATGAAAGGTCAGTGGCGTTTATTCGCGGTGTCTATATTTGGTATAGATTTGGCGAAAATTGCTAAAAACGTAACATATTAATCTAGTAAAGTACATAAAGCTCTTTTTTCTATTTTCTATAATAACACAAGTAATAATAATTATTGTTTTCATTGAGTGAGCTACATCTGACAACATGTCCTGTTACTACATGACAAAATTATCCATTGGCCATATCAGGAAAAGGCTAAAATTATAGAGATACGGGTGGACAATGAGCCAATAACATAAAAGGACAGGGAACAGCATGAAGCTTTTGAAATGTGGTGCTGGTGGATGGTGAAGATTAGCTGGACCGAGACATAATTTTTACGAGGAAGTACTTATCATTGTCAAAGAAAGGAGGTCCCTGTTAAAGACCATTGAAAACAAAAGAGGAAAGATGTTTAGACACCTTTTACGATACGACGAATTTATTAAAATAATTATGGAGCGGAAGGCGGAAGAGATGAAGGCCATGAAGAACATATGTGAAGCGCAGCTATTAACTGTCGAGCGGGGTTCGGTCTTAAGCCCTGCATCGGAGTTCAGCCTTGGGCCTCGTCGCCTTAAGTTCGAAACTTGCGGCTCGCAACTTTTATCTTTTAACTTGAAGCTCTGAGTTTGATCTCTAGCTTCATTAGAGTTTCTGGAAATTAGGTGCGAGGGAGGGTAAATGTGTAGGTATGTCAAGTCCCCAACCCGCACTGGGTCAGCGTGGGGACTACCGTCTGTTCCCACTCATCTATGGGAGGATGCTTCCTAATTTGAAAGCAGCAGTGGGACGTATATATGTTAATGATGATGATGACTATTATGAGATATTGAGGGATTTCGAATCTTCGGTCCTACGAAAAGAACAGCCCTCAAAATGGCAAAAAAATATTACAAGGACAAATGTAGCTCTACTCAAGGTAGTTTTCTACCCAGGCTGCTACCGTTACCTCTTCACGCTTAAACCGCTGAACTGATTTGGGTTAAATTTAGTATGGAGGTAGCTTGAGCACCGGGAGAGGACATAGGTTATTATTTATTCCGGTAATCATCCCCAAATGGTGTGAAATGGAGCAGAGTTTGAATGGAGATACGATATAAACGATTTCCACGCGGACGAAATCGCCGGTAAAAGCTTAGTTGAATGTATTCGGAGATAATTGCTCCAAAGCGAACATAAATTGGACCATCTTCGAAGGACCATGGCTTGGTCCCTAGAAAGCTTATCGAGCTGCCAATAGGCTTAACTTGTTGCAAATTTAACTAACTTTGAAACCGTTCTACATTTTTCGGTCGAAAAATGCATAGTTTATGATTATGACTATTTATTAAAGTCCCAAAATTTCTTGTTTATTAAATCCGGGTACTCATTAACGAAATGTTACCGTAACCGAACCGAACGGATACTGCAACGACTTCAAGTTTCAGTATCCGTTCGGTTATGCTGTACTGTACGTTCAAGTGTGTACGTAACTGTGAGAGTGCCATTCGTCGGCTCGTTGTGAGCCGTTCACGATCGGTTCGCAAACCACGTATACCTTACACTGGTTACTGCAAACCGTTCGGTTACAGTTACAGCTCCCTAGTTAGTACCCTGCTTAACATATGTAACGTTTGCCACCCACAAAGCGACTAGCGAAGTGGCGTGACTCTTGTTAGTGGATTACATATGTTGTTTTATATTTTGAAGACTTCCTAGCCTTGATAAGCATATTGGCTATGTGCACGTCTGAAACGTCAAACGTCAAAGGTCCGGAGACAATGTCAAAATTTAGGGATGTCAAATAATGACACATGAATATTTAATTTACTTTAGTAAACGAGAAAGACCCCGTATTGGAAATTTTACTGAAATAAATAAGAGAACAAATAAATACATACAAACGAAACGAATCGTAGGAAACCGTTAAGGCGAAGGGTATGGCAAAACTATGAAATGGAGGTGTTTTTGCTGAGATTTTTTGCTTAAAATACAGCATGTGGAGGTTTTGAAAGTTCACCGTCTGAACACACATATACTCAAGTATTTCCCTTAATTGTTCAAATGTTCCTAGAATTCACTGAAAAATATATAAGTCACATTAAAAGTGCCGTTCTAAGCATTTTTTTGTTTAAGTTTTATTCCCGCTGTGCAAGTTATTTTGTGTCCATACTTTGTAAGTATACTTTTGTAACTTTGTGTTGTGGGCTAGACTTAATTATATCCCTAAAATACTAAATTACGAATTTTAGAGATATTTTATAATTTTTAAAGATATTTCCTATACAATAAGAATGTTAAACATTGTAATAAATGTTTGCTCACATACTATGATCAGGCACTTTGTAACGTACAATAAATTATTATAAACATTAAAATATGATTCAAAGGTTCAAAAAATAAATAAATACGCAGAAAATTATTAAAACTACTTAAAATAAAATTAAAAATCACTGGGGACTATTTTGACAGTTTTTGTGATGTAGGATTTGAACTTGCATTCATAATTGTATCATTGCATTTTTCGAAGTAAGGAAGGAAGGGCCGCCCGTAAGCGGCGTTGCGAGCTCGTTTCCGTTTGCACGAGTGCTGCGCTGTTGCCAGATTTATTGTCCATCCCACGTCCATCCATGGATATTTCTCTCGTTCGTTGTTCGTTGACGTTTGATAATTCTGTGTGGACTGTGTGTTTTGTTTTGATAGTTGATATACGCTCATACGTTCTTTAGAAGTGCGGAATTTGGTGTTAAAGGATTTTTAACTGCATTTTGTTATATTGTGTGTGTTATTTAGTTTAGATAATTAAAATAGGTAGTTCATTTTATTCGTTGATTGTATTGTTTCATGATGTTAGGTTAGATTAGGTGTATTGTTATTGACATTGGATTAACCTATGTGTTTGGTGCGGTGTGTGACATAGTTAAACTTTTACCAATATGGGAAATAGGAAGGGGCGGAAACCTACTGCATCAGTCAGGTTGATGCGCAAACGTCGAGTACAAATTGCTGCAATGAAACGACTCGACGCCACAGCAAAGTAAGTTTATATACAAGGGGTATTTGTGCAAAATCCATAAGACCTGGCCTTAGTTGTGTGTGTTCATAATTCAGTGTTATTTATTTCTAAACCCTTGCTTTCCTTTTGTTGTAGCGTCTCTACAGATTTTGACAATGACAATCACGAGTTTAGTACTGACAAAGAAGATATATACTAACGTAAACTGAAGCAGCTAATGAAACTATCAGTTAAACCTGAAACGTAAGTATCTGATTATTGTGTTGCTGAAATGTAACTACTATTATGTAGGCACTCATGGTATTACAAAATATGAAAGAGGCATAATGCAATAGATACAAACTACTGTCAGTGATTGATACAATTACAAGCTGTAATGTTTTTGTCAATCAATAAATCAATTACTATCCAATCATATGAACATCAAAAATAAATGAAAGTAAATGTTAATTTATGTAATTTTATATATTTAAATTAGAAGATGCCCACTGCTACATCGATGAACGAGTATCCTTCTTTTTAGGGTTTTGTCAATTGTAAAGTGTTGATTAATTTTACATAAGTTTCATTTGCTATAAAACTGTAAACTCCTTTGGATGTGTTTAAATACTACCCATTAGGTTTGTTTCATACAAATCCTGAAGCCACAGGTCCTGGGTTCGAATCCCGGACAGGGCATTTATTTGTGTGTTGAGCATGAATATTTGGACCGGGGTCTTGAATGTTTTTATGTATTACGTTACAAAACGATAAACAATATTAAAAGGTACATTGCAATTTTTTTTAAATATATGCTTACCAAAATTTTAAAAATAAATAATCTATCCCCCGCAGCATAGTGCCAAAGATACTGGCAGAAGAATTTATTTATGTACATAAGTATGTATATCATCATCTAGTACCCATAATACAAGCTTTGCTTAGTTTGGGACTGTTGATTTGTGTAAATGTGTCACCCAATATTTTTTTATTATCCTAAAATACTATAATCTGAAAAAATAATGTTTATGTAAATGATTATTAGGGAAGATGACTAATAATAGCAAAGACATTTATTAAATGTTTCAGTACTTTGCTATTTTATTATATTACTGTGGACTCTATCTCTGTACTTTTATTTCAGTTCTGTTGCTGTTGATGATGATTCATTTGTAGTGGATGACAATATTGTAGTTGAAAGGTGAGTATAAATAATAAATGAAGTATCAGGATTCCATATTCTCAGGGTACCAAAATTAACATTATTAATAAGTCTACACCGTTTTTCTGTCCAACTTCTAACAAACAGGCTTTTTTGCACGGTAATAGTTAGCAAGTTGAAATTTCCACATAAATATTGTTATGGCGGATAAGTTATTAATTAATGAAAAGTTAAAATAATGAAGAAACACACAACAGTCTCCATACAAGGTTTCGTCGTATATCATCCTAGCACTATCCCAGTACAGTTGAATCCTGACGGATGCCCGCCATGCCCGGGGTCTGCTACCTAATCCCACAAATTGGTGTAGGCACTAGTTTTTACGGACGCGACTGCCATCTGACCTTTCAACCCAAGGGGTAAAATAGACCTTATTGGCTTGTAAAGTGAATGGATAACTTGACTGTTAGAGAATTCAAGCTGCTGGAAGACCTTGGCTTAATGTGCGTTCCAAAGCGCATGCATATTTTTTAACCGACTTCAAAATTTCAAAAGAGGAGGTTATCAATTCGGTTGTTTTTTTTTTTTTTTTTTTGTTTTTTTTTTTTTAATGTTACTCCATAACTCCGTCATTTCTTAACCGATTTGAAAAATTTTTTTTTGATTGTATGTATATATATCCAAGTTGGTCCCGTTTTTGTCAAAAGGCAGTTCTGATGATGGAATCCATGAGGAATTGAGGGAACTCCTCAAATCTTTAAGGCAAACATATAGTGATTTTTGTGTTTTTATCAACAAGTCAAGCATTTGCATCCAAAAATGTGACATTGGATGAAGTGGAACTGCTGATGATGATCAGAACAGAACTCTTCAACGACGAAAAGTTCACGTTTGGCGATTTGTCCTCCTAGCTGTATTTGTTAAGCAAGTTCTATTTTCACGATTAATTTTTGTCATGCTTGAGTTCTGATGATGGGATCCATGAGGAGTTGAGGGAACTCCTCAAATCTTAAAGGCAAACATATAGTGATTTTTGTGTTTTTATCAACAAATCGAGCATTATCATACAAAAATGTGACATTTGATGAAGTGGAACTGCTGATGATGATCAAAACAGAACTCTTCAACGACGAAAAGTTCACGTTTGGCGATTTGTCCTTCTAGTGGTGTTTGTTAAGCAAGTTCTATTTTCACGATTGATTTTTGTCATGCTCGAGTTCTGATGATGGGATCCATTAGGAATCGAGGAAACTCCTCAAATGTGAAAGGCACACAAATAGTGATTTTAGTATTTTCATGAACTAATCAAGCATTTTCATTCATAAAAGTGACATTTGATGAAGTGGAACTGCTGATGATGATCAGAACGGAACTCTTCAACGACGCGTAGTTCACGTTTGGCGATTTTTTCTCTTCGTTTTGTTTGTCAAGCAAGCAAGGTTTTTCCATGATTTCATGAGGAATTGAGGGTACTTAGTCTTCTACCATTATAAACATACTTATAGCCATTTTTGTATTTTATTGTATGGAATCTAAGAGTGCACCATCTAAGATTAATAATCTTTCACCGGACTCCCCCATTGAAGTCGGTTTTTTTTTCTTAAAAATTATATTATTATTACTATTATTACAAAGTAAAAAGGGTAGTTTTTATAAATGTGAATATGTACTAAAAAGCACATTATCAGATAGTAAATGGTCAGAATTTTGAAAAAAAAACACCACTCTTTATTTTTAAAATCATAAATATAATGAAATGGAGGGTAGTAGCATAGTTATTAGATGTTATGACTTTGATAATTCATGCTGTAATGTTATTTTCTTTTCAGTGATAAAGGCAATGAAAACATTGAGAGAAGAATTGTTAATGTTTTCCCATTTTTCAAGCAACTACAGGAAATGTCTTGTCATGGTCCACTGAATTGTGGTTTAAAAGCAGTGGAAATTGTATCTGAAGTTCGCACTGGTTTACTATCTCAATTTCGGCTGAAATGTAAAATGTGCAACATGGATTTTGTAGTTTACAATGATGAGTCCACTAATGAATTGGATCTAAACACAAGCGCAGTGGCTGGAACGGTGGCCATTGGATGTGAGCAGATGAGCAGCACTAAACAGGTGCATATTTTTATTTGGTCCAATGACCAAAAATTTTTTCTCTGCTAAGATGTATACTGTACATAAAACATGGGAAGCAGAGTTCTTCAAATGTATGGCCTCGCCTGTCACACGAATTTTTTCAAATCGAACTATTCTTTCCACATTTGGTGGCATTGTTTCTTGATCAATTTAGTACATTCAGGAAAAAGGATATGTTTAATGGGATTCCACCTATGACCTATGATCTTATTTAGTGATATTGTTTATCAACACTTTCACTGCCAAAGATTTCGTAGCGCTACGCTCGTAGCCGATAACATGAGATAAACCGTATGTAGCGGAAAGCGCCTACCAAACCAGCGCCCACACACCCTAGGGTTACTGGCACTGAAAGTATTAATACGTATATTTTACCAACAAATACCAATAAGTATATTGAAAAATCACATTTGTTTTTTAGTTGTACGGAACCCTCGGTGCGCGAGTCCGAATCGCACTTGGTTGGTTTTATTTTTATGTATTTATATACTTCCAGATATGTTTTCATGAAAAATTGCAAAGAAAATTGTCAAAGTATTTTTAAAAACGAAATAAATAGTTTACTTCTTTTTGATTATTTAAAAGGGTATTCATCCTCCGTATGCTTAAGTATTTTGTCCAATGAAATAAATATCATAATAATAACTGTAAACTAGACTTTTATTTTCTAACCCTGTGCCAAGAGCCCGCGCCGCGTGTTTATCATACAGGTAAGGAGTTCAGCGGCATCTAGTCGGCTAGAAGTACCGAGATTGATGGTAGGTAAGTTAGGTTTTGAACCGATAAATCAACAAACGGTAGTCTTCCTATTCTAGGACAATATCACAATATATTCCTAAATTTTCTTCTTATACTTACATAATAAAAGTTCTATCTCAAAGTGAAATACTAATTCTAGCTATGTATTAAAGTTTGGATCGTGCTGTCTCTTTCGCTCTCCTGGCCATGCTTTGAGCGGTCGAGTTCCTTCGGTGTGCTTCGGTTTGTTCTCGATTGCGAAATACAGCAGTGAGATAACATGTGGCATTGGATTTTCCTTTTTTTTCCTCAATACTATAAATACAGTTATAATTAAATCACCAATTAAAATATAAATGAAATAATTTACGCCATCTATACGTCAATCCGATTAATAATACATCGATAGCCTACGCTCGCGCCATCTAGTATGAACGCCCGCTGTCTGTGGCTAGGCGCCGATGGGGCAAGGTCATTTGCATATCCCTTCGCCTTAAGAAACCAATAGAAAACGTGAAAGTAAATTTGACAGTGGTCCCCGGTAAGTACACATTTCTGCCATGGTGTGCGCTACGATCGCCTAGCTTACCCCCACCACCTACTTCGCACATAGCCAATACGTCGTCTCATTGAAGTACGGTGACTTAATATTTTGAATTTAATGAAAAACAAAAAAAGGTTATGTAGGTACTTATCTGATATAAGGTTATGAATGGCCCATATAGCCGCAATTGCTCTCAAGATTACAGTCCAGTTATTGCGTTAAACTAATTAACGTCTGTCGCGTGCCCTCGCGTTTGACTCACACTCGTCCTCGAGGAAGACTAATGTAATAAACGGCCTAATAGAAAAAAAGCGGATACTCTAATTGATGGGCAAGCGCAAGGCCCTGACCGATGTACTACAGACAAATGACTAACCTTGAAAAACTAAACACACGTCTATACTCCATTTTAACTGTCGCAACCTTGTCATATTGATAATGGCCGTAGAGAAATGACTTGTTTATACGTCGAGATGACATGTCATCAGTCACTCGCTGACCGTCGTATACAGACTTCCCGGTATTTCGTAAGTGTTACAGCGTAATGTTAAATACCGAACGTAAACAAACATGCTACAATGTAGCAAAGCGCAAAATGTCAGTGAAGCGTTTTTTAACCCCCGACGCGTAATGGGGTGTCAGCACTCAGCAGGGTGTTATAATTTTTTTTCTATTCCAACATTGTAATCTGTCAATTTGGTCAAGTTTTTTTTACTCATAGCAGTACCTATTAACACAATAAACTTTATATACCAATGCAAGACTATACCTTAGGCTTGCATTGGTATACATATACAGAAAAATATTGATTCAATGACATGCGATGAGCGCAGGTATCTACCGAATATTGTGCGCCAAACGTTGGGTGATTCTGACTGTTTTTTTAGACATTTCATTACACATATGTGACTAGTGGGAGAATCATAATGGATTTCTGTACATTATTTTATTATAGAACTGTGTTTTTAAAGAGGCACGCGTCGATTCCCGTGTTCTGCGCACCATTTCGTGTTTTAATTCAAATCAATTTATTTTATTGTCGTAGATTTTTTTATGCAACGTTACTTAATTAGGTCTTAAAATTCTCGAGTCTTTAATTAGCGACTCTCGAATTTTAAGAACCCTTATCATGTAACTTGCATAAAATACTATAACATGTGTAGAGGTATCTGTGTATGTGAGTTATTTGAATCCGTTTTTAGGGTTCCGTACCTCGAAAAGAAAAAACGGAACCCTTATTATCAAATACTCAGGTCTACTGTCCCTTGGAGCGGTGAAAAAATAAAAGTTCTAAGCCACCGCAATCAAAAGATACCGCCGTTTATGCCGCAAATTTTCGACACTCCCAAGGGAATCAAAACCTACAACCCAGGGTACTTCCCTTGAACTCAGAATCTTGAAATTTGGTACGAAGCAACGTCTTATAATCGCACAGATAAAGGAAAAATTAAAAAAACCGTAAATTTTTAGTTACTTAACATATAAAAAATATTTTTACGGAACCCTCGGTGGGCGAGTTCGACTCGCACTTTTTTTAATTTGAAAGCAGTTTTCCAGCGATGATTCTTACCCATGTTTTATGAAAATCGGTTCAGCCGTCTTTGAGATATCGAACTTTAAAATGAAAATGTCGAGGGTATTCAACTTTTTTAAATTGACAGTTCTTATATGCCAATATGCCTATTATTAAATTAGTATATACTAAAATTGACATTTCGATGAACCTTACGTACGTTTGACCCGTTACATAACCACCCCAGGTGCGAATATCTTACAGTGTCCGGTCGTTATTTACACAATTTATATACTCGTGAAGAGACAAATGTATCATATGACAGTATGGTACTCTTTTCGGTGATTGTCTTTTGTGAAAAATTGAAAATGTTTTATCTGTACACATATTTATGAGCTCCTACTTGTTCACGACAAATTGGAATACGTGAATTACATATATTTATGTGCCACTGCCTGTTTACAAATATTTGAAAATAACCCTTGTGTCAATAGTTATGTGCTTCCACTTGTGTAAATAATTTTGTAAAAATCATAGTGCAGATATTTATTATTTTTCAGTTGCTTAAATATTATTGAGAGGCTTGCTCAGATGAATATGACGGATAACACGTGTATATATTTACGAATGATAGTTCTGTTCAGATGTATTGGTACGTTACTATGTACATTTATTTTTGAAGGCTTGGATTTGCTCATATATTTATGAACTCGACTGTACAACGCAGCTATGTGCAAAGTCAATTTGAAATGACAAATGACATCCAGCTTATTAATTTATGTGTGGTAATGAAACCGCCATAGGTATTAAAATCTTAACTTATCTACGAGTATCCAATATGTTTCACGTTGAATACTTAGATGGTATAATTGGCTTAGTTTCTAGAAAGTTGTAAAAATCAAAATTACAATCAAGCAAAATATTACATAGTTATACCTAATCACATCATACATATAAAAGAAAAGAATAAATAAATAGTAGATGTACCCAACGTTACCTTGTTAAACATCTCAGGCCCGGGAACAGTTTGGTCGTTGCGTTGCGTCCAAGCGGAATCCTGCGCCATTTGATATGAATGTGAGTCAGTGTCCTATATCGTTGATTTACAGCCGTGGCGGACTTGTCGTGGCACCGTCGTAATTGCGGTCGGGACCCCGCGACTTACGGCTCGTTTATCTAATTAGTAAGAGCGGGCGAGTCTGCCGACACGTCTGCTTATTTCAACTGTAACTGGCCAGAGAATCCCGACAAGTTGCTTTGAACGCGAACACAACCCATCTGCTCTTCTGTTTATGAAACGAGTTTGATTTGCTCGTAGATCCTATGGTATAGGTCCATAGGATATTAACAAGAAAACTCATTATACAAAATTAACACGAACCGAACTTTCATCAGGGGATGACTGTGTTATGTGGTATTTCTATCGACTAAAAACTCCACGTTGACCTTCCATCTGTGCTCTCATGCGGAGGATTCCAGGATGTCATAATGAACGCACTGGAGCGACGTCACCTTCCCTGGGTTGATAGCCACGTGCTGCGGCTCCCGCCACATGGGGCACTCGCAACCCCAATGACGACCACTTTGGCTTAGTTGGTGGTGACCGAAGCCTACAGTATATATAGTAGACCTACGAAGCCGGAGGTCCCGGAGTCGAATCCCGGTCAGGGCATTGTTTGCGCATTCAGCACTTTGTTCTTGGGTCTTAGATGTTTTCAATGTATTTACTCGTAGGTATGTATTTATCCCACTAATATTACAAATGCGAACGTTTAGATGTTTGGATGTTTGTTGCTCAATCACGCAAAAACGGCTGAACAGATCAAAATGTTTTTTTGTATACTAACAGTATGTAATCTGGATTCACTTATAGTATACTTTTTGTCCCGATAATCACCCTCAAAAGGGATGAAATCGGGGGTGCAAATATGGTCTATGAAACGGGGTGATTTAAATCCTCATAAGCCATTATAAGCTTTAAGTTTCAGCCAATTGGGAGTATAACGGCGTGTCAATAATTTCAGAATTTGACGTATTGTAAACAAGCTGACTTTTCGATATGTCAAAGCCGAAATATCATAATTCCTTCTGATTGATGACGTTATTTTTGAGCATAACCTTTTAGCAATTAGGTCTATTATTGCGTGTAAATCAAAATAAATTTGCGATACTTTGGAATTGTTTGTCTTCATATGCTTAAAATTTAAGCCTTAAATACAAAAACAGCTGCTTCAATGCAGTCTTTGTATCGTCAGTGTACAATTTAATTTTGTCGTGTATTATTGTTTACGTAATTGGTGACCCTTAACACTATAATAACTGTTTGATAAAAGAGATCACTTGGGCTGGGCAGCCCAATCGTCAACATTGACGGTTGAAGCACCTTAGATCTATGCACAAATTACAATCTATATACTGAGATAGAGATACCAGTGAAATACTCCACATAGATCGTAGCGCCGTTGTGTATTTAGTAAGAACTAACCGCACGACCGCTGCATCCCTGTCACTTCAATATGCAAGTGCGATAGAGATAGCACCCAGTGACATCTGGTACAAACAAGTTAAAGTAACATTTCCATAGAAAAATTCGTACTTCGAGTTGAAAGGCCCCTGGATTTATGCTTATCCGTATACATATAACACAGCTGTAGAAGGTCGAAATTCTGTACATTGAAGATATTGGCTAAATCAATGGAGCGATTGGAGGGCCCTTGGCATCGAAACCGAACACATTTCAACAGTTTTAATAATTCGTGTCTGTTTGTCTATCGGTTTATATGTCTAGGCATTGTGACTCTCGGCCTTCAGCCTCACGTGCATTGCCGCTCTGCTTCGGACATTCGGCCCTCAGCCTTACACTTTACTCTGTGTGAATGATCGGTATGAGGAGCCCGCTCTGTGTGAATGATCTGCCTTTGGACTCGCATGCCTTGGGATTCTCGGCCTTCGGCCTTGCATGAATTGCCACTCTGCTTCAGGCCTCCGGCCCTACATGCGTGCCACACGGCTCCGAGCCTTCAGCCCTCATCCTTATATAAGGAGCCCGCTCTATTTGAATGCTCGGCCTACGGCCTCTCTCTGCTTCAGGCCTTGGGCCCTCAACCTTACATAAGAACACCGTTTTGTGTGAATACTCGGCCTTTCGCCTTGCATGTTTTGCCACTCTGCTTACGGCCTTCGGCCATCATACTTACATGAAGAACCCGCTCTGTTGGGACGTTTTACGGAAGAACTGCGTAGCGAGACTTTTATCATTGTAAATGCAATATTTTACGGGCTTCATTCGTCTAGAATCGGTACATTTGATATAAATAAGCTTAATCATTCGTTTTGAAAGCACGAGCACGTAGCACCAACTCCCGTTACAATCGGACACTTTTACTTGAAGTTGTCAGACGATTATATATACCTAGGACAGACTGTCCAGTTAGGTCCAAGGTACCCAGTGAGTGAAGGGCCAACTTCGAGAAAGGGGTAAATCGTCGAATCCGACTCGGCTGGGCAGCGTTCGAGAAGCTACGGCACATCTTTTCGTCCAATATTCCGCAGAGTCCCAAGACAAGGCTCTTTGATCAGTGTGTGTTGCCAGTGTGTGTTGCGACATATGGCACTGAAACGTGGTCGCTTACTATGGGCCTCATAAGAAGGTTCAAAGTCACCCAAAGAACAATGGAGAGGGCTATGCTGGGAGTATCTCTGCGTGATCGCATCAGAAGTGAGGCCATCCGCAGTAGAACCAAAGTAACCAACATAGCCCACCGAACCGCTAAACTTAAGTGGCAGTGGGCGGGGTATATAGCACATAGAACCGTTGGCCGTTGGGGAGGAAAGGTTTTCGAGTGGCGACTAGGTACCAGAAGGCGCAGCGTAGGTAGGCCCCTCCCCAAGGTAGACTAATGACCTGGTGAAGGTCGCAGGTGTCCGCTGGATGGGAATGGCAAAGGAACGGTCATTGTGTCACTCTTTGGGGGAGGCTTATGTCCAGCAGTGGACGTCTTTCGGCTGATATGATGATTAAGATGATTCGTTTTGAAAAAAGGATTACTATTAAAAATTTCCGTGCGCGGTAAAGAGCATTTCATATTGAATGTAATCATTTCTTAAGGGATGTAAAGAAGGGTGAAAGATGTATGGGAAAACAAATAATTCTAAAGCAAGAATGAGTTCTACGCAGACGAAGTCGCGGGCAAAAGCTAGTCTTATATAAGTATGTATATCATCGTCTAGTAGCCATAGTACAAACTTTGCTTAGTTTGGGACTAGGTCGATTTATGTAAGATTGTCCCCAATATTAAAAAAAAATTACTCCCTTTAGTCGCCTCTTGCGATAGGCGGCGGCCTAGTCTTGCCCAAGAGAGCTGCTTGTACCATTTGGACCCAGGACTCATGGTTGATTGGGTCACCACATTTGTCTTATTAGTTTACTAGCGGCCGCCCGCGACTTCGTCCGCGTAGATTTCAGGTAATAACAAATTTTATAAATTAGGGCACCTTTTTTTCTGTCAGTTGCCCGATGCTGTTAAAAGGCAACATTTTTAAGGCCAGCACGGCTTTCCGTGTGCACCCATTAGATAGAGACGGATAGTCTACCTCGCGCGCGATATATCTCGCGCGCTGTCTTGTGCTAGCCGCGCTGATGATTACTAGATGACTATTAGAAGAAGAGACAAGTGGAGTGCCCGACACCAGCCAAAATGAAATTTTCTAGACGGTACCTCAGCATTTCAAAAGGATAGTGTTTTAAGGCATAGCAAAAAAAACACTACCTAAAATGTGCTGAATTGTGGACCAGCCAAAACTTAAGGCACATAAGCGAGTTCATGCGATTCTTATTTTAATCTACAGGCTAATATGAGAGCGATGAAAGATTAAATTATTATAGAAAGTTTGGCACACATAATTATTATGTGACATAAAAAAACACTAAGAAGATATTGTTGCCAGTGTGTGTAAGAAAGTATTGTTGTGTGGTGTATCCTTGCCCCCTGGCTAGATGCTGGCCAAGAGCAATCCCATTTTTATTTAAAAAAAAAACAACCATAGGGCGAAACAGGGAATGATGTTTGACAAAAGGGAAAAATTCACGTGGACGTAGTCACGGCGCAGAAAACAAGAAAAGAAATAAAAACATAAGCTGGTCACCTTACCGTAACAACTCTTTATAAACAACATTAGCGGCATTTCCTTTGGGGGCTAAGATGACCAGACTGCTGGCAGAACTCACCCTAGAACATGCCACGTAAAATTGACCGTGAGAGAAAAAGTCTTCTCTTAAATCGATCCCTGCCATTTTCAGTGACTGTTCTTGGGCTTTTATGTGCTTCCACTTGTTTAAATAATTTTGTAAAAATGATAGTACAGATATTTATTATGTTTCAGTTGCTTAAATATTATTGAGAGGCTTGCTCAAATGAATATGACGGATGATACGTGTATATATTTTCGAATGATAAATCTGTTTAGATATATTTTTACGTTACTGTGTTCATTTATTTTTGAAGGCTTAGATTTGCTCATATATTTATGAACTCGACTGTACTACGAACGCCACCTGTTGACCTATTAGTTAACTATAATATTCTTAAAACATAGAAACTTTATTCTTATGTTAATTAATGACTTCATGATACCATAAACAATTTATATTTTGGTTAATTATCACATCAGATTTATTTGTTGTATTTAAATGGAGAGTATATATATGAAGTTTCTAATCTCTAACTGTACATACTTTGAACCCCCATTTCACCCCTTTATGGGGGGTGATTAGGAAAACGCTTAAGTACGTATCTTTTGTATTTAAACAGAGAGTCTACATACGAAGTTTCCAATCTCTCACTTCAAAAAATATTTGCTCCTCATACAATATTTTAAACCCCTTTATCACCCCTTTTGAGAAAGAAGTTCGAAAAACGCTGATATACGCTATTGATATATTTAAACAGAGAGCCTATTGGCTATGTGCACGTCTGAAACGTCAAACGTCAAAGGTCCCGAGACAATGTCAAAACTCAGAGATGTCAAATAATGACACATGAATATTTTATTTACTTTAGTAAACGAGAAAGACCCCGTATTGGAAATTTTACTGAAATAAATAAGAGAATAAATAAATACATACAAACGAAACGAATCGTAGGAAACCGTTAAAAAACCAATAGAAAACGTGAAAGTAAATTTGACAGTGGTCCCCGGTAAGTACACGTTTCTGCCATGGTGTGCGCTACGATCGCCTAGCTTACCCCCACCACCTACTTCGCACATAGCCAATACACGCAATTTCAAGTTTCTAAGTCCACAAATTTTACTTTTCCCATACAAACTTTCATCCCTTTTTTACGAATTTCGTAAAATCCTTTCTTATCCCTAGCCTACGCTATAAATTTAACCGACTGTACAAAAAACAGTTTTCTAGCTTTAGTAGTTTCGGCTGTGCGTTGATGAGTCAGTCAGGACTTCTTCTTTTATATATATATAGATTACCATCAATAGACTAATTAATGGTCCTTTGGCAGCGACATACATGACATTAGTACGTAGATGTGAGATAATCAATAGGCATATTTTTTACTATTTCGATAAGAATAAGATTCGCACACATATTTTACGACCTTGTTAATGTCGTTTGTATGTTATTAGCAAAACAAATTACTAAAATATAATCATACTCATGCGTATTTATTTGCAATGAAAATACATTATACACGTCATAATTGCTACAACTCATATCATTGTCAGTTTAAAATGTCAGAAAATATAATTAATTCACTAAATGATTATGGCATTATCTCCAGTGTCTAGCTCCTAATAACTGTTAAAGTCTACCGTATCTATATTAATTATATCAGAGATTTAGTTTGCATTTCTCCTACTATGATGATACTAAAAATGGAATATTTTAAATGAAAAGTATGAACTAGCCATTGAAAGGCAAAGGGTCTTCACTTTATGACACTGAAGCATTTGAAAACTGAGGTTAGGGTACTAGGGAACTATAAAATGTGAAGTGAACTAAACTATTCGTTAATCACGTACCATTAACACCCATCTCAATCACATATTTCACTCTTACAAGTGTCCTAGTGACCCATTAAATACATAGTGCCATTGACATGAACGGTTTTCCGGGCAGATGGTAGCCAAGGTGTGTTGGCGGAGACAATGCCTCTAATCTGTGCGTGGAACTTGCAGGCCTTACCTTGACTCCTACGCCCAATACCTCCTTTTACCGGCCGACTGAACCTTGTCTGCAAGCGCTTAGATTACGCACTATTAACTTAATCCAAGGCTGAATTCAGATAGTTCAATTTAATTAAAATGCGGCTGCAGATAGGAAATTAAATTACAATCCTGGAGTGCTTTCGTGAGTCGCTTAATTTGAAACAAAGCCCTGTGACAGACAGATTAGACATCTTCTATCTTCTATCTAAATATATAAAAGAAGAAACTGACTGACTGACTGACTGACATATCAACGCACAGCGCAAACCGCTGGTCCTAGAGATTCCAAAATTGGCACGTAGGTTCCTTATAAGATGTAGGGGTGCACTAAGAAAGGATTTTTTAAAATTCAACCCCTAAGAGGGTGAAATGGGGGTCCGAAGTTTGTATGGGGAAACATGATTAGTTGGACTATTTTATTCGAAACTTCACAGGAGTATTTCTAACCATAAATGAGTAAATACGTGGTTCAGATTTTTTGAGAAATCAACCCCTAAAAGGGGGAAAGGTGGTGACAAATTCTGAAAATACATGGGTATTGTTTTTATGATATACCGGGTCGCTGATAACGGAAACAACAATGATTTTAAAATCTCACATGGAGGACGTGAAATACCATCCCCCCTGTTGGGGTGCGAGGGGGATGAAATGTCTAAATACTAATATGGGTGTAGTTTTTATGGTTTTTGGGACGTTAATTACGAAAATGGCATCGATTTTGAAATTTAATATTGTGGACATGAAAACTTTTGAATGTTTGTGCCAAATTTCAAGATATAACTGACTGACTGAGTGAGTAACATATCACCGCACAGCTTAAACTGCTGGTTCTAGAGATTCCAAATGTAGTATGTAGGTTCCATATAAGGTCTTCAGGTGCATTAAGAAAGGATTTTTCAAAATTCAACCCCTAAGGGGGTGAAATGGGGGTCCGAAGTTTGTATAGGGAATCAAGATTAGTTGGATTATTTTATTCGAAATTTCACAGGAGTATTTCTAACGATAAATGAGTAAACATGTGTTTCAGGTTTTTTGAGAAATCAACCCCTAAAAGGGGGAAATCTGGTGACATATTCTGAAAATCGATATCGGTGTTGTTTCTATGGTTTATCGGGTCGCTTATTACGAAAACAACAATGATTTTAAAATCCCACGTGGAGGACGTGAAATATCATCCCCTCTGTTGGGGTCCGAGGGGGTTGGAATGTCTAAATATTAATATGGGTGTAATTTTTATGATTTTTTGGGTCGTTAATTTCGAAAATGGCATTGATTTTGAAATTTAATATTGCGGGCATGAAAACTTAAAAGTAGGTGCCAAATTGCAAGAAGAAACTGACTGACTGAGTGAGTGACATATCAACACACAGCCCAAACTGCTGGTGCGAGAGATACCAAATTTGGCATGTAAGTTCCTTATAAGGTCTAAAGGTGCATGAAGTGCCGTGAGTTCCCTATGAAGATACAACCTTTTTTATTCAATGTATTGTAAGTAGTTTTATTAATAAGTGCCGTCCGATACGATTTCGACATAAATCGATATTTGAGCGTCCGTGAGGACTCTTTATAGGAATCCGAGGTACCTAAACTTTGAATAAAGTAACGGCCATATTGATTTTCTTCATTTCCGTCCCGATTTCGTTCAAAATCGATATCTGAGCGTCCGAGAGGACCCCTAATACGACTCCGAGGTAAAATTTGGAAAAAGTGGCGGCCATATTGCTATTCTTCATTTTCGTCTCGATTTCGTTCAAAATCGATATCTGAGCGTCCGAGAGCTCCCCTAATACGACTCCGAGGTAAAATTTGGAAAAGGTCACAGTCATATAGATTTTCTTTTTTTCGTCCCGATTTCGTTCAAAATCGATATCTCAGCGTCCAATCTTCTCGTAATACGAATCCGAGGTAAAATTTAGAAAAAGTGGCGGCCATATTCATTTTTATCATTTCCGTCCCGATTTCGTTCAACATCGATATCTGAGCGTCCGAGAGAATTCTTAATACGAATCCGAGGTAAAATTTGGAAAAAGTGGCAGCCATATTGATTGTCTTCATTTCAACCAGATTTCGTTCAAAATCGATATCCGAGCGTCCTAGAGGTCCCCTAATACGAATCCGAGGTAAAATTTGGAAAAAGTGGCAGCCGTATTGACTGTCTTCATTTCCAACACGATTTCGTTTAAAATCAATATCTGAGCGTCCGAGGGGTCCCCTAATACGAATTAGAGGTAAAATTTGAAAAAAGTGGTGGCCATATTGATTTTCCTCATTTTCGTCCCGATTTCGTTCAAAATCGATATCTGAGTGTCCGAGTGGTCTCTTATTACGAATCCGAGGTAAAATTTGTGAAAGTGGCAGCCATATTGTTATTCTTTTTTTTTCGTCCCGATTTCGTTCAAAATCGATATCTGAGCGTCCGAGAGGTCTCTTAATACGAATCTGAGGTAAAATTTGGCACTCCATACATGCCTGTATGCAAAAAAGTTTACTGTTACTATATAGGCGTGTGGGGTATCTATGGATTTGCTTTTAAAAACGACATAGAGGTTTCGATATATTTTTCCATTTAAATCAACCTTTAGATTTTTTTATCGTATGGCATTTATTTACGAAACGTGAGATTTTCGAGAAGACAAGTACGGTTGCCAGTTTTTGTTGCACTTTTAGCACCACCCAGGGGTCACGTGTAGGGTAACGGTGGGTACTCCCTACGGAGTCGTGCAACTTCGACCCCCCTTTGTCAATGAGTGGGCAACTTGACTGTTAGAAGTTCGCAAGCCGCTCGAAGGCCTCTAACTTGGCTTAACGATTGCAGCCGGGATCAACGGCTTAGCGTGCCTTCCAAAGCATTTAGTAACCACTCAAAGCGGTCACCCATCTAAGAACTGACCTGCGCCCACGCTTAACATCGCACACCGCATGCGGTAGGCGGGTGCCGCTGGGCCACCAGCGCTCTAAATTCTCTCTCTCTTCTCGGAAATGTATGATAATAGTTTTTGATCCTTATTTTTGCCAAAATCAAATGAAATTCAACAGTTTTCCGGATCTCAGAATGTCTACTGACTTTTCATCTGTTCATCTGTTAATGAATCACAATCACCAAACTTCGTATACCGAAACCCCCAGAATGTAACAACTACTTTTCTGGAGACCGCATCTAAATCGGTTCAGCCAAACGCGAGATAATCGTGGACAAACATACGAACCTGTTTTTTGTAGACGGTCAAAAATTTCGCTTAGTACGCGGGCGAAGCCGCGGGCAAATGCTAGTCGTGAGATAAACATGATCAAATTGGCACGGCACAATATGAAACTACGGACTGGCGCCCAAACTTTTATAGTCGTTCCGTAAAATGATACGTAGGAAGCAAAGTAAGTAGTTTTGTTCTCCTCAAACCTATCTCTGATAAAAGAGCTATAATAACTCGGATCAACTGCGTTTTAACTTTAGTGTTATTGTCAAGTTTTGTTATGCTATTATTTATAAGGAGTGGCCTCGAAGTTAATGAATGGGCCATGCTTGCCGCCGCCCACGAGTTAGTTCATTCATACTTAGCCCTGCGTGGTCGCGCTCAATGCCGCTTGCATCGCTGTCGCACACCACACTACACGAAACACGTGGCGCCTCGTCTCAAACAAACATTTTGTAACCTATTAATACACTAATGCTCTTAGGAAAGCGCTAAACAGCTGACAGGGATCGCGACATGCAAGCCCACACAAGATGACGCTCCAGGCACAACTGACAGGACGAGCAGGCAAGCACCCCCGCCCGACCGCGACTCCCGGTAGCAAAATATTTGCGTAAACTTTAAATGTCAAGAGTGAAAGGTTTCTGAAGTTTTTTATTAATTCTAACAACCCATTTACCATTCAACAGGTTGACCCGTACGTAAAGGTCAATCTATAAGACAGAAATGTTAAAGTTCGCGATAAATTAAGTGAGCCATTTGCCGGCAGCGGCGGAGCAGCGGGCATCACCGCAAGCGGCTAGCATGATCGGTCTCCAGAGCGGCCCGATTCCGGGCTAGTCATGTAAATGAAGAGGAAAATATGGAGATAAGTCTTGTTTGAATGTGATGCTAGGCGGGTGAGGGGGTTGGGTCCGATGAATGGAACTCGGAAGATGGGATAAGGGTGGTGTGTGTGGTTTGGGTGGGGGCCGGCACGCGTTTGGTGGCCATGGCCACGAGATGACGTCTGACATTCAGCGGCGCGTGCGCGCTCGTGACAGGGTTCAAGGACGGCGCATCGATCGGACTTAGTGGCTGGTTGCTCGGGGCCACGGCCGGACGCCGCTCCGCGCCGGATCGATGCCGCTGTCGCCATTCGCGTCTCGCACTCCTGGCGATCCTTCCTTCCTCACATAATAACATAAGTGACGTGATCTATTCTCATAACACATTGATCCAATTTAGTAGCTTCACACTGCCTGATATGCTTAATGAAGGAGAAATCATTTAACCTTGCATCCTAGTTTAAGTCATGAGACTTTAACTAAAGACTAAGATTTAAAAAAACTTGTCATCAAATGTAGCTTTTATTACTCCAGTCAGTTAGAACCATAAGAGAAAAACACAATATTACTCGTACATCATCATTACGCCGCTACGTAATGTGGAATATATATAGAGCACAATATGTTTTGTAGACCACCGTTTAAAAGTTAAATATAAAGCGGGTAAAGAAATCTTAGAACAGTTATTAATACAGGAACTGGTTTACTCCGTTGATAACTGCAAAGGGATATCTTGCTCATGAAAAATTAATAAGTCTGATATTCGTTCCCACCCATGTTATGTAATAGGAGATTCAACTGCAAGATTCGGATTCTCAGAAATTAAGATTATAAAATCTCTATGTGATATGAAATATTATATCATTTTTATGCACTGGAACTAAAACTTGATTCCATGGTGATATTACCATATTAGCTTTTAGTAGTTATATTTAGTTCTAACTGTCATCCAGAAAACGATATGAAAACACGATAAACATTGTTATCTACGTGACAGTATATGATGTCTATTTAATTAGTAACGGTTAAACAAAAAGGGTTCCTAAAAGAGAGACTGACTGTAGTCTGTACTGTAACAAAACGAGCGTAGCGAGTTATGTTATTAAGGACTCGAGAATTTTAAGACCTAATTATGTAACGTTGCAAAATAATTTGATTTAAATTAAAAATCGATATGACAGAATACGGAGATTGTCGTTGTGCCTCTTTTAAAATAAAAAATAAATCGTTATAACAATCATCAATTCATCAGTGATCGTAACTTTTGTAGCATTTTCTATGCAGTGTAGTGGTGTTAACGGAGTAGGTATGGACAAATACAATTTAAACGGTTAATTAGGGTTAATATTAACGTTATTAACGCTAACGAATCATAAGAATTTGCTTATAAATCATTTATCCCAATTCCGTTAACACCACTACGCTGCACCGAAAATGCTTCAAAAGTTACGATCACTGATAATAATGTATATCCATTTTGACTCTCCCACCAGACATATAATGACTTGTAGAGAGAGGTATAGACTTACATTTGTATAAAAGTTTTAATGTTTTAATACTGCTGTCAGTCATTTAATGAACAGATTATAATGCTGGAGTAGAAAAATAATTTAGAAAGGTACAGTTCCAGTAAATATGTTGGTTATAGCGTTATTAAGGAGTATCGATTTCGTATTAGCAAACAAGTAGATAATTATCGTGCTTGCTGACGTAATTGGAGCATTTGCGCTACTTCCCAAGTGTTTTTATGTTGACTGCTGTCAGCTACGTACATACCTATGCGTCAAACCAGTGGGAGCTATCTATGTAAGAATCATTTAATAGATATATACACAATCACAGGCTGAAACTTACTAAAGAAATGCTATAATCCCGTACATATTTCTTTTGATTATAGCTTGAAACGCACAGAGCGTGACACAGCGTCGTTGCGGGGCGGAAGCGGTTTTTCGGTAAAGCCAATACGATCCGGGGCACGTCGCACCAAAAAACCGCGCTTAAATCGGCTGTGACATAGGGACAGACACAACTACAAGGGTTCCGTTTTCGCCATTTGAAAAATTTCGTCAGTTAATAATACGCCGAGGAAAAACTGTTTAGTTAGCGTATTTATTAGGTACCTATAGGCAATAATGCTCCTGTCTGGTTCCTGCGTTACAATCTTTAAGGTCAGTCATCAGTTGACGGGTTTTCCACCGCAATACAACCGGCTGACGAGTTTGGCTAAGAGAAATGACTGAAAATGCGAGAGGAAGACTCTAGCTGACGGGTATTCCACCGCTCTACAACCAGTTGTAGTTTTTTTTTGGGTTTGGGTTAAGTATCATTTGAAAGGAAATGACTGGTTTTTTTACGCCTTTGGAAAGCTGTTGTAACTGTGCACACACTACAGTGAACACAAAGAAAAACTGTAGATTAGGGCTGAGGTAGAGATAAAAAAATTAAGGTTTGGTGCAAAAACCTTAAATTTTATTATTTTAAGATTTTATTTTACGACTGTCAGTTTTATTGTTTTATATATCCATACGAAATTGCAACTTTCTAGCACTAACGAACACAGAGCAAAGCCTCGGACAGACAGACGAACAGGGCGAAACTATAAGGGTTCCTAGTTGACTACGGAACCCTAACGAACGTTGAAAGCTCGTCCCAAGGGACTAAAGCATATTTTCAAGGGACATGCAATAATAGTTTGTATTTTTGTATGACATAAAAATACATAATTGGACCTACGCATACAAAAATTTTTACTCCTTACGACCTCAGGAATATGCACGTAAAACCAATTAGGTTCGTTCCGATTGTTCCGTAAGTATTTAAGCAAACATTAATGCGCGCAAAAATCGCTGTGTTCAGTCCAGACATTGGTTTTTGAGTATCCTTGCACGTTATTTAGACTGTCCACCGACACGTGCAATGAATACAATGATCAAAAGGGTAACGACACATTGTGCGCTGTGTCACACATGCATTTGTATTTTTGTGGGAGCGAGTTGATTGCGCGCGCATAATCCGCCGTAAATAAGAGGCGCGTGCGCTGCTGATTACATTGCGGGCACGCACAGGGATGCTAAGAGTCGAACCAGGCAAGAAATAATAATTTAGTTGATAGAAACTTTGTAGTTACTATTTTTTTTATACAACGACGGTGGCAAACAAGCTTATGGCCTGATGATGAACAGACACCGTCGCCACAGAATAAGTAATAGTACAAGTCCGTCGCCTATGGACGCTTGTGACTCCTGAAGAATCACTAGAGCGTTACTGTCCCTTCGTTAACTTGAAAATTCATTGTGTTGACAACTAGA
Source organism: Notocelia uddmanniana (assembly GCA_905163555.1). Classification (NCBI taxonomy): domain Eukaryota; kingdom Metazoa; phylum Arthropoda; class Insecta; order Lepidoptera; family Tortricidae; genus Notocelia; species Notocelia uddmanniana. Next base: position 14,340,888 of record LR991065.1, read on the forward strand.
GACATATGGGCCCCTTACTCTGATCCCATCCTCTCACTCTCATCCTCGGGAGCACTGGCGACCTTTACACACCACCAGGAACACAACAGGAGCAACGCCACGCCACATACATATAAGTGAAGTGTCAAACGTCTCCCTTTACCGTAACAATTTTAAGCGAGGGATCAGGTCCCTTGTTTAGGCTGTCAACATATGACGAGAGAATAACATTGTTTCACTACCTACGTTGGTGGCAAACAAACATACGTCCTGCCTGATGGTTACTTAGCCAAAGGATGTGTGCGATTCCAGAGGAATCTAATCATATGCCCGTTGCCGACCCTTTGAAACCTGTACATTCCTTTCTTGAAGAATCCAATACAGTAGTCCTTTGGGTTAACCTGAGCCCAGAGCCTTTCTACAGTCCTCTGGGCCCGGTTAGCCCAGGAAATAAAGATGCGAGAAAAAATGAGAGGGCAAAGTATAGGTACTTTCAACTCTCATACTAATTACAATATAGGTAGAGTCAACAACACAAAAAGAAAAAGAAGAAAAAGGGTGACTCACTACTGGTACTTAATTTCTTAGGATAGCCCTAAGTTCACTATTCGCGAAATAATACCTAACTAACCCTGGTAAGTTAAAAATTAATAAATAAATAAATATTAGGGGACAATTTTTACACAAATCGAACTAGACGAAGTACTGCTGGGTCCGAATTTAAAAAAAAAACGTGGCTACCTATCTAGATTTCAGAATCAGACAGGTAGAGACATCAAAGTGGCGACATTGTCCCTTCTTTCAAATATCGTAGAGTATATAGAATTACAGACCTTGTATGTACGACATGACTTATATGTATAGGGGCCCACAGTTTCATCCAATCTTTTGCTGGATCCTTTGTATCGCATAGTTTCTTCGAATCTAGGTACAGATGAATTTCCATTCGGAACTCTTAGACACATTGTAGTACGCATCAGACGTAGGTATCCATTAAATAGCATAAGTTTACCCAAAACGAAAATTCCTATCAATAATATTATTTTTTATTTTATTTATTTACGACGATATTAGACTTAAAGTTAAAAGATACCAAGAAGTGGTTGAAAAATTGTTTCCCGATTTTGAACCCACAATTTACTTACACACGAACATTGCAAATAAATAAAACCTTGTTAATAGACACTGTTTTTAAAACTGATTTTACGTAAATTCCGGAATGTTCTTAAGTTAAATTGATAATTGTACCTACACAGCATCTGTGTTCGCGTGCAGTGATTGCGAATGCAAGTGTCGCGAGTGCGTGTCAAATCGTTCTGCGCCCACGCCGCGCATCCCGCTGTCGAGGACTGATTCGCCACACTACCCTACTATTCTAAAACGTCTTGTACCAGTTAACTCTTCTGGCACTTATGCCTTATGGATGCATTCCGCCACTACTTTCAAAAGATCAGGTATATAATAATATCTCGTTTAACTTCTGCTGGGTTAGCACAATTGACGCCACGAGATTAGAAATCCACATGCCTTTTTCTAATTAGGATAGTGTGAGAGAGGCGAAGCCCACAGAGTCGCGCGACGTGCGATTTGGCCGCTAGTGTACCTCTTGGGTTAAGTTCTTTTTGGTCAGAAGATCAACCACCCGGCTTAGCACAAGTAGAAGAGATTAAACATGAAAGTTGCAGAGGTGAGAAGTTTAATAAACATTTTATAGATAAACTACATATTACACTTTAATATCGAGACAGAATTACAGACGAACTCCTAAAGGCAGATAGCAAACCGGTCCTTACGGCTCTTCAGAAGTTGTTCGTACTGGAAGGGAGAACGCCAAAGGCATGGAGCAGAGGTGTGGTGGTGCTGTTCTTCAAAAAGGGTGACAACGTTGTACTGAAGATCTACCGACCCATATCTCACTTTTGAGCCATGTCTCGCACGCAGGCTAGATAACTTCCAGGCTCCTGAACAAGCCGGTTTCCGATGAGGCTTTAGTGCCGTCAACCACATCCATACGCTTCGTCAGTTTATACAGAAGACCGAGGAGTATATTAACCTGTCCCTCTATTTAGCATTTGTGGACTACGAGAAAGGCCTTCTGAAAGGTCTTCCACGAAAAAACTGGGCTGTACTACAATCTCTGCAGCAGTGCCAAGTGGACTACCGCTATATAGAAGTACTGGGCTGTACGAGAACATCAATTTGTCAAACCGACTTCAGAACCAGAATTCGAAACCTATTCCGTTGCAGCGAAGAGTTAGGCAGGGAGATGTTATTTCTCCTAAACTGGAGGATGTTTTCAAGACTTTGGACTGGAAAAGGAGTATTTAAGTACTTTGCCCAATTACCTCATTAAAACTTCTGAGCGAGTTGGTCTTAGGACAAGATGAAGATCATTTCAAATGCCCATGTAGCACTAACTCCCGTTACAATCGGACACTTTACACTCGCAGTTGTAGACGATTATATATGCAATACGATTTGATCAAATCTCCGTTTTAATCATATATCCCTGCGACATATATACCAGCAACTTGATCTTTTATACGGTCTTGCGGACTTCGAAGTGCCGTACTATACATAAGTAGGTAGTACACACCTGTGCTAGTTCTCGAAAATGGTCGTTCTATATACGCACTATTGGGATCGACCCGTCATCACGGACAGGAATATTGTAGCCAATAAACCTGATATCCTGTTGCAGATCGATCGAACCGCTAGGCAGTGCTCGTTAACATCACCACCTCTCATAACGATAACCTCGTAAAGCCCGAGAAGGACATAGCCAGCAAGTACCTAGATCTGGCACACGAAGTAACCTCCATGTGGGAATTGTGGGATGTTAATTCGACGATCATTGTCCCGATAATCGTCTCTGCAAACGGTCAAATAATAGCGAAGAGTTTTGACCAACAGCGCAATCTCCGGCTCTCCCTAGATGAATGAGTCAAGGGTCAGATACAGAAGGCGGTACTCCTGGACACGGCGCGCATAGTCAGGCGGTTCCTCTCTCTGTCGCCCTAATCACCAATTGGCTATGTGCACGTCAGAAACGTCAAACGTCACGGGTCCCGGGGCAATGTCAAACTCAGAGATGACAAATAAAGACACATGAATATTTTATTTATTTTAGTAAGCGAGAAAGACCCCTTACTGGAAATTTGACTGAAATAAATAAGAAAATAAATAAATAAATACAAACGAAACGAATCGTAGGAAACCAATAGGAAACGTCGAAGTAAATTTGACATATAAGTCCCCGGAAATTGCACATTTCTGCCATGGTGTGCGCTGCGATCGCTTAGTTTACCCCCACCACCTACTTCGCACATAGCCAATACCGGCGGCACTCTGGGTTAGGATTTTTATATTGCTTTTATATTTTATATTTTACTTTTTATAAATTTATACTGAAATCTAAGAAAGAATGTAAATAAAGTGAACAATAATAACACATAATATAATCAAAAGTTTACTATATTTGTATATAAGTTGGTTGAGACCTTTCAGTATCAAGAGACCTCGTTCTTCCAAAATGGTATTTTTTTGTCATGTCATGTCATTCGTGCCATGAGAAAATGAAAAAATAAAAGCTATCATTGGCAAAACATGTGACTTAAGCTAATTACTTTCTTAATTTAATACAAATTATAAGACAGTGACCCTAGTAAAAAAGGTATACGTGCCGTACAATTGTATAGGACTTGTACCCCTTTTCACTAGAGCTACAGAAGAGTAAAATAATTAGAGAAGTTTTGTTATAGTTAGGAAACAATGGGGATATAAAACCCACGCAGGTTGCGTAGTGTAGGTACGCCTACTACTCATAATTATGATAAACAAAGTTGTATCATCCCACATCATATCCCTCCTCCGGAAAATGGATATTTCGACAGTAAATAGACTATTAAGGAAAGGGCACGTCTAATCATAATCGCTACTCGGCAAGCCCGTTTGAGAGTAGACAATAAAGTGAGGATTAAGTACTCCTAATTAGACGCATATCTACGAATTTCAATAATCCACCAACCTACCCTCCCCCCGACTCATGCGTACGCAATGAATCCTAATATCGTAATCAGACAACAGACACAACATAGTGGGCGTTATAAGTTCTGGATGATAGGTATGACGCGCCTTTTCTAAAAAAACCGGCCAAGTGCATGTCGGACCACGCACAAAGAAGGGTTCCGTACCGACACCTCCTAATCTACATTTAAAACCACTACATCTTCATAGGAAACTTACGACACTTATGCCCTTTTGTTTTGGCAAAATAATTTTTAAGCAATAACTCAAAAACCGTTACACCTATCTTGTTCAAACCAAAAATCGTTGAAGGATCTATTAATGTACGAGTACATCATCATGCCGCTGCACTGGAGGATGTTTTCAAGACTCTGGACTGGAGAAGGCTAGGCATCAACATAAACGGCGACTACCTCACTCACCTTCGGTTTGCTGACGATATAGTAGTCTTGGCTGAGACCATGGAGGATTTAAGTACAATGCTCAATGACCTCAGTAAAGCCTCCGAGCGAGTTGGTCTAAGGATGAACATGGACAAGACGAAGATCATGTCAAATGTCCATGTCGCACCAACTCCCTTAACAATCGGACACTTTACGCTCGAAGTTGTAGACGATTACATATACCTAGGACAGACTGTCCAGTTAGGAAGGTCCAACTTCGAGAAAGAGGTTAATCGTCGAATCCGACTCGGCTGGGCAGCGTTCGGGAAGCTACGGCACATCTTTTCGTCCAATATTCCGCAGTGTCTCAAGACAAAAGTTTTTGACCAGTGTGTGTTGCCAGTGATGACATATGGCACTGAAACGTGGTCGCTTACTATGGGCCTCATAAGAAGGCTCAAAGTCACCCAAAGGGCAATGGAGAGAGCTATGTTGGGAGTTTCTCTGCGTGATCGCATCAGGAATGAGGCCATCCGCAGCAGAACCAAAGTGACCGATATAGCCCTCCGAATCGCTAAACTTAAGTGGCAGTGGGCGGGGCACATAGCACGTAGAACCGATGGCCGTTGGGGCGGAAAGGTTCTCGAGTGGCGGCCACGTACCGGAAGGCGTAGCGTGGGCAGGCCCCCCACACGGTGGACTGATGACCTGGTGAAGGTCGCGGGTGTCCGCTGGATGCGGGTGGCGCAGGATCGGTCATTGTGGAAGTCTTTAGGGGAGGCCTATGTCCAGCAGTGGACGTCTTTCGGCTGACATGATGATGATGATGATGACATCATCATGATGTTTTTTTTTCAAAAATTGAAGCTTCATAGTTCGGATATTAGGGGACGACACACTTTTTACGACATTGATAGCTAATATCTCACCAACGGTTGACTTAAAAAGAAAAGTCTTTTTTAGAAACCGCTGTCATTTTTGAAAGCCTATCCATAGATACTCCACACGCCTATATGCATTGAAAAAAAAATGTTGACCCAACTGTTACATGTATGGGGTGCCCCCCGGTTTAATATCTTTTTCGTAATTTCACATCATATTTGTATAGCGGCTCATAACATACACCTTCATTCCAAATTTCATAATTTTAGTAGTCATAATCTCCGAGTAAATCGGCTGCGACATACGGACTGACGGATGGAGGGACAGACATGGCATGATAAGGGTCCGTTTTCGCCATTTTGGCTACGGAACCATAAAAAGCTCTCCATGCGAATTTAAAATTTCACAAACTTATATTTACTATATATATTTGACATAACTAACAACATGTCTTTGCAATATGAATATGACTAATAGTAGAATTCTAAGTAAGTACATTTCTTAAGTGTGGCTATTATGCACTCGTCAACTAGTAATGTTTGCTTAACTCTGATAGTTTTCCTTTTATACGAGGGGTATGAAAGTAATCTACCTAGCCTATAAATGATAATAAAAAATACTGGCCGCTATGAATTCGTGTTTATTGACTATTCTCTTTTCAAATTTTCAAACTTATATGTCAGTCGCTCTTCATTTGTTTTCGGTACTCGAATTTTTGCAGTATGTCGGCTAGGGAAAAACACAAAGTACAATATATAGACTGAGATAGAGATATCAGTGAAACAATCCACGTAGATGGTTCGGTATAATTTTGATTATATAAAGGAAGGATCGGACCGGAGATCTAAAACAAATAAGAATTATGGACATCACAGACATTCACATGACACATACAAACGGTATGAGAAAAGAGTTAAGAGTGGGAAAGCGGATCACAGAGTGTTAGGCATGCCAACATGACGGAAGATGCGGAGTATAAATATAATGTATAAGAGCGTAGATAGGACAGAAATAGAACAGGTGCACAAAAATATAGTTAGAAAGATATTTTAGATATTGTTAAAGTTTAATATATTACATAACTTGGATATATTTCATAACAGTTAAGGGAGAGTCTAGTGATAAGAGAAGCGAGTAGAAGTTTATAGGGCGTGGGATGTGCCTAGGCTGCTTCTAGGCAGTACGTCGTATAAAGAATAACTAAATCTCGAACAGTTAAAGAAGATGTGGTCCAACGAACCTTCATCGAGCCCGCACTCACATAATGAATTATTCCGCACCCTGATTTTGGCAAGGAATACTGGAGTGCAATTATGACCGAGTCTGAGGCGGCAAAAGGTTGACGTTGCCCACTTGGGGGCAGTACGGAATTTGAAAAACCAAGGTTTACGAGGGATCTGGGGTTGAATAGCTCCGTAATGGCGTCCTGTTTGTATCCTGGAAATATCCCACTGTTCCTGCCAAGAGTTGAACAAGTCTGACTGAGCACAAGTCAGTAGGTCAGAAGTATACACTTTATTATGGTGCTGTGACCCAGACTCTATGGCCTGCTTTGCCCATGAGTCTGCCCATTCGTTGCCAGAGATGCCACAATGACTTGGGATCCACCCAAGAACAATGTGAATGCCCCTAGTCTCGCATTTTAACAGTTTATCTTTGATTTTTAGACTAAGAGGGGATTTATTTTGAATTTTATATTGGTTGCCTACCAGAGTTTGTAAGCAACTCTTACTGTCTGAAAAAATAATTGCTTTAGAGATATTATGAGATTCCAAATATGTTAACGCTTCCAGGATTGCGACAGCCTCACCAGTAAAGATTGAGGATTGTGAAGGACATTTTAAGCATATAGCAATCTTATACTTTGGTATCCATACTGCTGCACCAACACACCGTGTTGTGTCTAATTTGGAAGCGTCAGTGTAAACAGGTAGGTGGTCGGGCCACTTTTCCAGAATTTTATTGAATTTTAAATGGGCTTCTGCGTCATCCTTAAATATACCAAAATCTAAAATAACTGTAGGTGAAAAAATTATGGTTTCAAAGTTAACTTCAAATAGAGGGTTGTTTTTTGATTTATATATGGTGGGGTTTACATTATTTAATTTTGAAAAAACTTATAATAATCTTCGGAAAGTCTTTGTAATCCTAGTATCTATTTTCAGCAACCTCAAGAGCAAGGGCACGTAGCCGTGGGAGCAGGAGGTGGTTGGAAGAGGAGCTAGCCTTGATGTAGAATCTGTCAGCTAAATTCTGTCTGCGAAGGGAGAGAGGCAGTTCTACACACTCCACTTGCATCGCATTCTTTGGGGAGGACTTCATGGCACCCAATAGAACCCGCAAACGTTTTGCTTGTATTAAAGCCAGCTTTTTAAAGCCCTATTGCAGGGCTCCAGTATAAACGAGCCATAATCGATTTGACTTCGTATGATGGCATTACAGAAGCTTTTGACAATAGGGATGTGCGCCCCACCACACACCTGACAGCCTAAATAAACAATTAGCCTAAAAAACCCATTTGACATTTGAATTTTTAAATTGACAGCGATGTCAACGTACCGTGGAAACGTTCAGTTTCACGCAAAATATTTAAGCTTTATAAGCTTATATACACTCCACATCGATAACATTTCACTCGAAATTTGTAAGGTAGCAGAAGTTGAAAACATACATTCTTCTCTTCTTATGGAGCATTTTATTAGCACTCTAATCTACTATCCATTTGTACGAATAATTGACGAGGCTAAATTAGTACAAGTGTTGTTGTCACAATGTTGTGTACATTACCTAATTATGTAATTATTTTGCGTACGTTGGACCGCTCGAAATGTAAACATGAAAAAAACATTGAACCATAAATTTAGGTAGTAAACACATCATCAGAATTTTAGGTAAAGTATACATGACAGAAGTACAACCGCGAAAGATGTGCCTCTTTGTCACTCACAATGTGCAAGTGCGATAGAGAGGCAGGTGAAACAGTACACACAGTGTCATCTGCTAGAAAAAATGGTAAACTAACATCTCCTTGGAAAAGCTCGTTCTTCGAGCTGAAAGGCCCCTGCTGGGGAAAAACAATTTGCTCAAAATTGAGCAACGTTCAGTGATTAAATTTCTCACTATAAAAAGAAATACGCCTTCGCAGATAAAAAAACTGTGTTGCCCGTGTTCGGTGATTTGTGTCCTTCCAATTTCACAATTAAGGTCTGGTCTAGGCAATTTAAATCGGGCCGCGAAAGCCTAGAAGCCGATCCTCGTAGTGGACGACCAATTTCTGCCATCACTGAAGAAAATGTGACCAAGGTGAAAAATATAATAATTAAAGACCGACGAGTGAAACAATGGGAGATAGCCAGAGATGTGGGCATTAGTAAGGAACGGGTAAATGAAATAATTCATGGCTATTTAAACATGTCTAAGGTTAGTGCTCGACAAGGACAGACGTGTCAAATGTTGTCAAGAGTTTTTAGACATGAGTCGAGGGAAAGAGGAAGAAATTATTTCCAGGATTGTGACATGTGATGACACTTGGATTAGACAATGGGACCCAGAAAGTAAGCAGGAGTCACTACAATGGAAATTCAAGGACGAAAAGCCTCCTCGGAAGTACAAGGTTCGTCCATCGGCTAGTAAACTTATGGCGACATTTTGGGATGCTGAAGGGATTTTACTAATAGATTATTTACCTAAGAAAACGACAATGAATGCTGACTATTACGCAAATTTACTTTGCCAGCTGAGAGACGCCATAAAAGATAAAATGAGGGGCAAACTTAACAGACGAGTTCTGATTTTACACGACAACGCATCAGTGCATACGGCTCGCACTACACAGTTAGCCTTGGCCAGAAATGGCTTCGACGCGCTATCGACCACCCCCCTTACAGCCCAGATTTAGCCTCCTGTGACTATTTGCTGTTCAGACTTCTAAAGAACGATCTCAGGGCGCGAAGATTTTCTACTGATAATGAGATGATAGCCGCGGTGAACGAATAATTTGACGACAAAAACGAAAGATTTTTTTATGGTTTAATGCCATTATTTGACAAATGCAATAAATGCATTTCCGTGGAAGGAGACTATATAAAAAATAAAAATAAACTACCCAGTTACGTCTTTTTTTTCATGGTTAGGTAGATTACTTTTCAGCCACCTCGTACTTTTATAATTTCAATAACATATACTACGGGGGTTGGAGGGACACTTGTCTCCAACAAAAATTAGCACTTAAAAGTTTAATATCACACAAACGGATTCCTGAATTAATAAAAATACTTCAGATTTTTTTTTTCAATATTTTATTATATACCTTTGTCAAATTACAGCTTTCTAGTAGTAGCGGTTACTGACTTAAACCGCGGACAGACAGACGGACGGACGTGGCTCAACTATAAGGGATCCTTGGTTAATTACAGAACCCTAAAAAGGACCCTGGCGCTCCAGTTATCTAACGCTATTTTAAAAACACCATTCACGTATTTTCCGACCATAACAAATATCATGAAATGCAAAGTGTAATAGTGTGCGGCGCCATTCATGAGTTTCCCGCCCGTTACAGAAGCGGCGGGTGTGAGAGAAGGGGTGAGGCTATGGAGTAAGGATGGGGTGCCCCCCGTTTCATGAATGAGGTCGTACGTCATTGGTATCGATCAGTGCAGGCCGGTCGAGGGTAAGGTTGGTACGCAAGGGCAATGTTAGGGACGATCAACAGGTGGTTACTGACGCACGCGGCAGGAGGTTTCCGCGCCTCATACACCTCAGTCACTTGACGAAATGACGTCATACACATTGATAAACACGACCTTCATATAATGAGTATCTAGTAGGTTCCTTTTTGTCGCATTTATTATGCAAGAACTTCATATAAATAAACTGCCTGCGAAACAATTTATCAGTTTATCTTTCTACAGGGTGAAGTTTTATTGACTGTTCAAATTTTCACAGTGGATTCCTTAGCGAAAAATAAAAAGTACGTGTTTTTTCTTTCAGTATCTTTCAGAACTAAAATATTGATACAGAGCAGCTGAAAGATATCCTAAAAAACCTTGTGTTCGTGGATACCGCGGTGACGCATTTCGCGGGAGGTATTGATAAAGCTCGCCCCGCCCCCACTTTGAGTCGCCGAGACAAACTTACGCGTAGAAACAAAGATTTTTTAATGAAATCTAGTAAAATAAAACATACGTTGAGAATTTTCCTGCATGGACAGGGCACTACCGGTTCGTAAACATACTGTTGTGTCTCGTTCGCGATCGCACGTCTTTACCAGAGATACAACACGGAAGTGCACGACCGCTCACGCGGAATGGGCGTGCGACTAATTTGCAATTTTGGTCAAAATAAGATAGGTGAGCGCGCCCCTCCCCCCGCACCGCTAATCCCGAGCGTCATTCAGCTCCCGAGTATCCACACGTTACTAATTATTTATTCGGACATCACATTTTATTGTGAAAATTTTACCTATGTTTCTTTTTCAGTAATGGCATCTTTTATTGATACCTAATGCCTGGGAAAAATTTGAACAGTCAATAAAATTTCATCCTGTATAATAGTCTTGCCAACACCCTACTGGCTATTATCTGTAACAATTGGCTGAAAGTTTCCTCAATGTAAACAACCAGTTTAGATAATCGTTTAGAAAATTAGGATCCGCAATCTTTCAGCTAAATTCAAACAGCTCTTGAAGTGTAAATTTCAGGTACGAGAGTTTTAAATATTTATGAGTCACGTTTTTGCATTATCGTGACATCGTAAAATATGTCTTCATACGTATGAAGACATATTTTTAACTGTACGCGAGTGTCATCCCGAAAGTCATCATCAACATCATCCTAGTATTATCCCAGTACAGTTGCAACCTGAAAGATACCCGGGATCTGCAACCTAATCCCAAGAATTGACGTGTCATCTCGAAAATGACAAAATAGGTATATACTACATACATACATACACACACAAACTCACGCCTATATTCCCAAAAGGGTTATAGGCAGCTAGAGCACACGAAAATTTATTTCAGTGCCACTTTTAGCAATAGTAGGTTTATAGATGGAAAAAATGTGATATTGCAGTGACAGGTTGCTAGCCCATTGCCCACAAAACACTTCAACCTGGTTCGAATCCCTGTTCTCGAGTTATAAATGTACAATACAATACAAATAAACTTTATTGCACACCTAGAAAAAGAACACAATACAGAACATACAGATTAAGGTAGAGGTAGACAACAGGCGGTCTTATCGCTAAAGAGCGATCTCTTCCAGACAACCTCTGGGTAGTGGAGATAATACAACGTATACAACAATTTGAGTAGGTGGCAAACCTAAAAATGGATTTAAGTAAATAACATGCACTTAATTATACTATACATAATAATTAATAAGAATAAACATACATATATAAATATTCACCTATAAATATACATAAACGTGTAGATAAATAAAATACAATAAAGTCCAGTACAAAAAATAAAAACAAAATTATACTACAGGCCAATAGCTATAACCTCCCTTTTCTCGAAGATAATGGAGTCCATTATCAACTGCCAGCTCCTTCGGCACCTAGATGACCACCAGTTACTTAGTGACCGACTATACGGTTTCCGTAGGGGCCGCTCGGCTGGTGATCTACTGGTTTACCTGACACATCGTTGGGCACAGGCGATCGAGACAAAGGGTGAAGCGTTGGCTGTTAGTTTGGATGTAGTGAAGGTCTTTGATCGCGTTTGGCACAAAGCACTTCTCTCGAAGCTTCCATCCTATGGGCTTCCCGAGAAATTATGTGAATGGGTCAGCAGCTTTCTAGCAGACAGAAGCATAAAGATCGTAGTTGACGGTGTATGCTCTGACGCCATGTCTGTGAATGCTGGTGTCCCTCAAGGCTGTGTGCTATCGCCCACGCCTCCTTCTGCATATCAATGATATGCTGCAAATCAGCGGCATTCACTGTTATGCGGATGATAGTACGTGTGATGCCTCTTACACCAGCCGCGCCAATATTTCTCGGGAAAACGTCACTGAGAGCCGAAACAAATTTGTGTCTCAGATTGAGACTTCCCTGGATGAAGTCTCAGAATGGGGTCGACTTAATCTGGTCCGTTTTAACCCTACAAAGACGCAGGTTTGCGCGTTTACTGCGAAAAAGCTTGCGTTTGTCGCATCACCTCGTTTTGAGAACACTCCCCTAACTGCCACAGCTAATACCGAGATCCTTGGCGTCGACATCTCGAGTCAAGTCCAGTTCCGCGGTCATTTAGAGGGTAAGGCCAAATTAGCCTCGAAAAAGCTCGGTGTGCTAAACAGATCGAGACAGTATTTCACGCCGGCCCATCGCCTACAGCTTTATAAGGCACAGGTCCGCCCACATATGGAATACTGTTCTCATCTTTAAGTAGGGGCACCACAGTACCAGCTTCTCCCTCTGGACCGCAACCTACGGAAAGCGACTCGAATTGTCGGCTGCCAGCAGGTTTCGGAACGGCTTGACTCCTTGGCGCTGCGTAGAAATGTAGCCTCGCTCTGCATTTTCTACCGCATGTATTACGGGGAGTGCTCCAAGGAATTGTTCGGATTAATCCCTGCCGCTTCCTTCCGCCCAACGCGACTAAATTTCCATCCTCACCACTTAGATGGTTGGCAGTCCTCAACTGTGCGTTTCTCTAGAAATATCTTGCCTCGCACAGCTAAACTGTGGAATGAACTTTCGCCTGCGGTATTTCCGGATCGATTCGACCTTCAAACCTTCAAGAAAAGAGCGTACTCCCATTTTAAATCAGGCGATTCGTCTGCTCGTTTGCCTCCTATATCATAAAAAAAGAGTATTAAGGGAGAGAAATAATATTCCTTGGGTTTAACCTTAAAAGCAGACAGAGTTTTAGCACGTCAAGAGTCCGCAATATGCTCGGTTCTCCATACAAACGTAGTTTCGCTCTCATTTTAAAGTCATCATTTTAAACTTTGTATACACAAGGGGATCCAGTATATCTAGGTCGGAAATTAGTTTCTGTTGCTTGAAAGTATAATCGAGAAAAAATACAGCGATTATTACGGTTTTCATACAAGACCTAAAAAATTCAAAAACACGATGCATTGTTTTTTTAATTCCAATTTCTCGCAACAGAAACTAATTTCCGACCTAGATATGGCGGATCCCATTGTGTATACAACATTTCGTGTTATTTCAGCATGGCGTGGCGTTTTAAAATGAGAACGAAACTACGCTTGTATGGAAAATCGAGTTCGGTCGAGCATACGGGGGACTCTTAAATCCAGAGGTAAGCTGTTCCAAAGCCGTGTAGCCTTGAATATAAAAGAACTGTTATAAAATTTTGAAGTGGATGCTGGGACAGTCATTAATAAATTATTTGAGGACCTAACCGACCGAACATAGCTGAAACGCTCTTTGAGCTAGCAGGGAGTTACGGGGTTGAAAATAATACTGAATAACAGAGACAAAATGAGAGAGTTACGTCGAAAACGGATAGGAAGCCGCTTAAGCTGAGAGCGGAAAGAGGTAACATAGGAGAGGTTATATTTGCGTAGCCCAAATATGAACCGTATGCAAACATTTTGAATACGCTCAAGCTTATAAAGTTGAATATCAGTGAGATCAAAATAAGCAATGTCAGTGTTATCCAAAATCAGAAGGAGTAAAGTTTGAGAAAGCGTAATTTTGGCAGGATTGGGAAGAAAATTACGAAGCCTTCTGAGAGCCTGCCTTAAACATCTTCCTGCTGACCTCGTTTACTTGAGGCACCCAAGAATCCCAAGATAATGTTTGACCATAATTATTCCTAGGTTTTTTACTTGCCGTGTAATGTAATTAAGTAACACGAATTTGTTTTACATTAAATAAACTAAATAAATAATTGAAATAATGAAATACTTAATTTATTTTTTAATTATTTTATTTATTAAGTAAAAATGCATATTACTGTTTAATATGATTTTCACGTAGATCACTTACTTACGCGCGTACTTTTCTTTTGTGTATTAATTTTGTTCTTACTACTGAAAATAAAATAGGGGACACTTAAATATTTATGTTTTATTATGAAATTATTGAAAATACACAAAATAAGTGAAACAATTGACCACTTAATAAAATTATTATTATAGCCTACCTACTCGTATATAAAAACAAAATTCTTGTTTTACTATTATTTTTGACTTATTCAAAATACTTAGTGTACTCTATTTTCTTTTGTGTAGTATAAAAGAAATCTTGGTAAGTACTAAGCAATGTTATATTTCCACAAGTATTTCATAAAACCCCCAAATGTTTCGGCACCGAATTCAATAAATGAACGGGAAACAAATGCCAAGAAAATAAAACGAATTACTCACTGTAGTGATTAGGTATAGTCATTGCATAGCACCCCATACTTCAATTTAAACATAAATCTATCTGTCCGCCCGCACCCACATACAGAGAAATAGACTTCAAGCTCTTGCTTAAAAACACTAAGGCAAACAAACTACCTATTCCCACGATTTACATATCAAACGTTCGATGAGCTGATAGTGATCTCGTATGTAGGTTTAAATTCCTTTGCGGAACGTACTGAAAATGGTATTCATTAACCAATATGATCTAATCTCATCACATACGTGTCGAGTTTCGGGAATGGAACCCCTATACTCGTAGTGATATCATGGTGCCGTGAAGTGCGTCACGCCGGGGAGACCGCGGGCGGCCCGCGTGACGTCAGCGCACCCTCGCCGTCTCGCGACAATTACTCGGCAATCATTGTTTTGCAAAATTAAATAAGTCACAGTAAACGTACACCTGCCTAGCTTGACGTCACGGATCGACTGGAATATCGAATGCTTATCAACATTGATAAACGAACGAATCGGCATTATAGAAATGTTTCAGCCGCTATATATAAGTAATTATACTAGAGCATTCGCGTCATTGATATTGGCTGGTACGTTTTTCACCTTGTCCCTAACATAAAAACACACTGAATAAAATAAGTATAATTTGATTATCAGTGCGTCGCGCTCATACTTGGCAATGGCATAACGCAGCAGAGAAACTCATGAACGAAGACGATTCTTGTCTTATCCATAAGTCATTCGCATTATGGGCTACCTACTGAATTAGTCAAATATCTACTTTTAGCCTACGTACCTATAATGCCTGTGCATCATAACGTAATCCAAATACGTTGTTGCGATGAGATTCAACTATTTGTGTGACTCTTAAGGTGACAAATTGGTGTGACTTCCCGAGCATCACGTAAATGGTATCCCGATGGACATTATCCAGATACTTAGTCATGAACGTATCAACGTAGGTCGTAGGCGTTCGATTACACCCGATTACTCAGACTTTAAATGTACGATGATTTTCAGGTGTCACGTACGTCATACAATCCGCTCGAGATTAGCTTTCGAGTGTCGTAATTATAACTATCCGTTGTGACGTGCGCCCGGGTAGTGAAGTTGCCAAGCCGCGCATTATTGTCCGATGAGCGAGAACTATTTGCGAGCGCTTGCATCACTGCGCTATTTCAACGCGTGTTATCGGTCAACTCAACGCTTCGGCACCACTCTAAATCCCCCTGGAGCACTTTTTTGCACGTTATTACTCATTATTAAACGCAAGTGCGTGGGTAATTCTAGAATAGTAAACATACGGTACCAATATTATTCAGTATCAGCCATAAAAACACAGGCAAAGAGCATTTCTAGCCAACAAGGCGGCGTAATTTTGCTCAGAGAGAATGGTGCCCACAAATAATAGTATCTATTATCAATATTATCAGCCTGTCGGTCCAGACCTCCACCCACACACTAAAGGAAAACTTTCACATAGCTACGCCTTTACCTAAGGAATATTTACGTACCTTACAAACATCTGATCATCACCGGAACTCTTGCTATTGCACTTGAGAGTGAGTAGAATCTTAGACAGTAAATCACTTCTTCACACACTCCTGTATACAAAATGAAAGTAGTCAGAGGTTAATCGATAGGAATAGGTTTATTGTTGCCCTGCTATTTATATCGAATATTTGTACGTGAGTCTTGAATGTTTTCTGTTATAAGTATGTATTTATCTACCTATATAATTATGTACTTAATTATATCGTCGTTTAGTACCTATAGTACAAACGTTTCTTAGTTTGGGACTAGGTCGATTTGTATGAGATTGTTCCCCACTATTTATTTATTTTTATTTGTATCTGCCTAAGATAATTTTAGTTCTAGTCTCTGGTCCTTACTAAGTTTATCAACTCTACTTCTCCCATTTAAACAAACTACCTGGGATTCTTCAAGAAAAGAGTGTATACATTTTTAAAGGGTCGGCATCGTGCATGTGACGCCCCTGGAGTTGCAGGCGTCCATAGGCTGCGGTGACCGCTTACCACCAGGCGGGCCGTATACGCTTGTTTGCCACCGACGCGGTATAAAAAAAACCTAATAGGTAGTATTTAGCTGTTTCTACACTTTTAGTTGCAACCGATCCATAGGAAAGCAAACAGTCAAAACAATCGATAACCAATATTGCATTCTATAGATAGAACCGATCAAATATAAACAAAGGTAGTGTTTCTATTCCTGTCCGCTTGGCGTTGTGACCGCTAGCATTCGGAAGGGGTATTGTTAGAAGCACTATTTGCACTCGCTGGCCGAGTGCATGGCGTGCTGATACTTGCAGCTCACATGACACGGGCATGATTCATGTGATCGTTATAGTTGGCCAGACTGCTGGTCTCACTTTTGGTCTTCTATTTTAGAAATATGGAATAATCGCTGTGATTCTTAGGCTGTTGGATGAATAGAACTCTCTAAATTCGAAGTGTAATGTGAGTGGATGTGCTCTTTTTTATATAATTCTAATGATGGTTAATGACAATATGTAAGCGTGGCGTTGTAAGAGGGAACTAGTGAAAGACTTCATGCACGAGCTTGGTTGTTCCGATAGCTCAGAGGCTAGAGCGATTAGCCGCGTATGCCAGATCTCGCAGGTTCGAATCCTGCTCGGAGCATTACGTTTTTCCCTTTAATTTGAAATTTGGTATTTTCGTTAGCAGCGTTACTGCTTAATACAAAATTAATGACAATATAAACCAAGTTTATTATCCCTTCTGGTTATTTTGCTTCCACTTCACTCTTCAAGTATCAGCATCGTCTAACTCTGAACCACAGGCTTTCCGTGTGGCGTAGAGCCATCGAATAACTTCGACTCCGAGTCCGAGATTGCAGACACAAACAGGCCAAGTGCTCACGCCTATTTCAGCTACCTTTGGATCCAAACCATTGAAGCCGATTTTCTGCGAGTTTTTTCCACAGCTTCCAAAAATATTATCATGTTCTGATGATGTGGCAATTAGTAGAGATTGCCACACACAGAAATGCCTGGAGAGTTTTTGTTAAATCTATAAATTTGTATACTTACCCAATTTTTCGAATAGGTTCGTTTTAAATGGCTTTCGGCGATGTAATGTGGACACACATTACATCGCGTACCAACTAGAACGGTTGGTGTTTGACCCAGCCACCCACCAGAGTCGCCGGCGCCTGGGCCGTGGGAAGCACAGCCCGAGTGGCCACAACTGTTTGTATACTCATTCAACACACAAGGCGACAACTCAGTGACTCACTTAGTCGCTACTGGTTTGGAAAAAATCGATCGTCCTTTCTCTCATGCTACATTCTGATTCAGATACTGAGTGAAAAAGATAGGATGAAGTAAACTGAAACAGACTTGTCGTTAAGTAGTTACATTTCTCAAGCTACAAGCCTAATGACAATTGACCTAAAGGTCATTCTGAGCAGTTATGGGGCAAATAGTGAATTAGATATTTTACATATATATGTAACCTACCCAGAATAACATACCTTATTATTTTGATATGACGACCTGTTTAGCCTAGTTGGTAGTGACACTGCCTCCGAAGCTAGAGGTCCCGGGTTCGAATCCCGGACAGGGCATTATTTGTGCATTGTGCATTTAGCACGGATTTTGTTATTGGGTCTTGGATGTTCTCTATGTATTTAAGTATGTATTTATCTATATGTATTTAAGTATGTATGTATATCGTCGTCTAGTACCCATAGTACAAGCTTTGCTTAGTTTGGGGCTAGGTTGATTTGTGTAAGATTGTCCCCCAATATTTATTTATTTATTATTATTATTATTTATATTGAACTGACTTTTTGTTTGTTTTTTTTTTTATTCTTGCATGTGCAGGTCATCTACCTTACTAAACAAAGTAGGCCTCGTGAGACTTTTTGTGTGAAGAGCTGCAAAATTCTAATACACGAATCAACGTATGTAAGCTTGAAATTTAAATATGCAACATGCTTCTACAGGAAAGTAACATATGCGTAATAAATCCACTTTGCCGCTTGGAACGAACTTTGGCCCAACATGTGTAGGTATGTCTATAATCCAGAAATAAACAAATTTCTAGCAATAACAAGGGTATAAAATACCTGCGAGCCGAAGCTGTTTACGCAGACTGCGAGAACTATCAAGTTATCCTGCCAAGCCAGAAACAGCAACATAAACTGGGGTTACTCACTTCTCAACAATACCCGACTTGTTTACGCAATTAAACATTCATAACAAGCCAAGTCGATATGAATAACCGCGCGTCCAAAATAGACAACGGTCATTGAAGTAACGAGTGGAAATAGCACCCCGCCTCCAGACCAAAAGCAGTCAAGTTAAATTTAGAGCGATTCCCACAGGAACGTTTTCATCTAGTGATTCACCTGCTGAAAACTCGATTGTTCGCATTTTACGTCAATTGGTTGCGTGGTGTTTACGAGCCGGGAGCATCAGCTGACGGCCAGGAATAGCCCTGACATCGCGGCCACGCTATGCCGCCTGCGCGAGCGCACCCACAAATAGCGCGCTATAATTAGACCGCAGTGAAATCGTGGGTTTGTTATTTTTCTTTATCGTCTCCGTTACGCGATAATTGGGTTAGCGGCTGCATGTGGGCCCGCGAGGCGTCGGCGTGTCTCGAGTACGGGGCTCCCCGGAGCACCCGCCACCGCATGTCGGCCATTGCTGCCTCGCCACCGCATGCCTGCCTCTTACCGCCACTACTCAACTCATTGCTTATTAATGTCACGAAATTAATTTTAAACCATTCAGACCACCCCCGACTTTGAACTGTCACGTCACGACTCGCCATTTACATGGCATCTCGAGCTCGATATCTTCTCTTCTCCTTAAATACCGTTTCATGCCGTTTTCCTTTAGTGGAAATCGTCCCAATGTAATCAAAAAACGTATCACAGCAATGTTATCATTGTCACTTAAGTAAGATTGTACTTGGGGTCATTGGATTAGCCTATTGATACCGTTTCCTGTCTGTAATGGAAGGTTCCGTTAGTTTTTATATTGTTTACCTACCAGCCTTAAAGTGTCAGCAGATTGCTTGCGGTCATAGTTGGTGTAGGTTTCGCGAGTGGGCGCTTGACCTGCCACTAATGCGAACAAGATCAAGGCGACCAATACTTAACGGTTGAAAGGATAATACTTAAGGCGAAGGGTAGGGCAAGGTATTCTCCACACAAACGTTGTGCAAGTTTTATTCGTTAGTTTTGGCACTACAGCATTTAATTTTTTGCTTGTACATATTGGATATACGCAGAACCTGATGAAGAAATTTTGCATTATTTAAAAAAAAAATGATAAAATATATATATATATATTAAGTAAAAGAAATAAACATCAAGTCATAGCTAACAGAAAAATAAGCGTATTGGCCAAAAATAATAACTGTAGCGCAAACATAAACGAAGAAAAGCGTGCAAAAAGTTTGTATGGCAAGAGCTTGCCTACCCCTTCACCTTAAAGAGTATGCATAAACACACTTAACAACGATCTCGGTGTATTGGTTTTTATAAAAGATAATAAAACTACAGTAACTGTAGATGTGAAGGTGCTGTAGTGATACCTCCTCTATCAATCGGGTTACCTAAGCCATTTTTTAAGTAGACGGTGAATACACTTAGTCTTGGACAATGACTACCTACAGTTCTGCAGGGAAGTTCTCGTATATGGAGAATTTCGGTCATGGCCATAAAATGCTAGATTTTGAAAAAGACCTATCTTGCTCTTCTTAACATAGTACTCGTACGCATTCATATTTTACAAACTCTTTTCATTACGTTGAGATGAGGCTATAACGAGTCGATCGGCGTATATTTTAGAAAAATCATCCTACCGATTCCTGTCAGGAAGAGTTCATACAAAATAAAATTACATTATAGCTGGAAAACTTACCAGTTGTCCGGGTGTCCACTCAAATGTACAATACTAAGACTGCTACTGAACTTCTCCAATAAAAATCTCCATACGCGTACTTCCTTACAGAACTGTAGTCAGGTCCTGGATTAAACTACATAGAGGTTTATTACATAGAATGAAATTTTAGATATAGCATCTAAGAGTGACCTCGTTAATCAACTGTTTAAAGTCAGCTGCAGAGAAACCTGACCACAACTGCAAACAAACTTATATATATGCAGGGGGGGGTCACGTTATTCTGCAGCCGACTGTTCATGTAGGTATATGCATATTCTACTTAACTAACGGCCAATACATCACGTGATGTCTAACCTAACTACTTAGATGAAAGTTTATGACAATAGTTTTTTTTATTAACTTATTCTCCTAAGTAAAAGTTTCGTAATATCGAGGTACCAACTCTACCTGAATGTTGATCAGAAGATCAGAACATCATATGACTTCACTAACATTCATAGAAATTAAGTAAATCTTAAGTTTCAAACGAGTGTTGTTACAAACACAATATAAGATTGCTGATTAGACTATTAGCTTTTGCTAAGCAATAGTTGCTTCCTTCCACTCCCTATTTAGACTAAAAAACCATCTCCACATCAAATTTCGCCAGTACGGAGTATAGGGATGTTCTTATTAGATAACCTGACGTGCACTAAAGCTCCACTGTCAATGGCTAAATGTAATTTATTATCTAACATTAAGTCTCGACTTCATAAGTAAGACGGAATCTAGGTAGCTATAGACAGTTCGTCGGTGTGACAGTTTAATGGACGCTTCTCACCAAACGGCCGGAGTCGACGCGCACGCCACCAGAGTCAAAGGAATTCGAACCCTCCATGCATAAATTAGACTTCGTATCCAAACGGCAGCAGCAGAGCCGGCGGCAGCTGACCGGAGCCGACCGGCTGCCCGCAACCCATTCAAATATGAAATGTAACTTCTGTATGGAGGGTTCGCATTCCTTTGACTCTAGTGGGGTGCGCGCCGTGTCCAGCCGTTCGGTGCATGAGAATCGTCCATAATTCAATTTGCAGTTAGCCGGTTCTATTTGGTTCATTCCTGAATTCACCACTGAAACTTCAATATATTTTAGGTGTAAGTACTTAAATTCGCTCAAGACTAGACCTAGTAGGTACCTACTGATATGTGTTAGCAAAAATGAATTACTATGCACATACTAACTAGTGGTTCGCCCCGAACTGTGAGTATCAAGTAAGTAGGTATGTCGATGTGTATGTGTGAGTCGGTTTCTTACTTATGTGATGTGCACGAAAAAAACCAGCAACAATATGTGAACACCACTTTATCGTTAAGGACAGAAGGTTGCACAGATGTTTTTGAACCTTTGGGAACGATCTTACATATATTTAATGAACTCGACTGTATAAGTAGTAATTACCTACTAAAATGTTAATGAAATAGATAAATAAAATTTGCGTCTATTTGGGATTTTTTTTAATTATAAAAAAAGCTCACAGAGCAACTATACACTGAAAAAAAAGGATAGCTCAACTAGTTTGGCTACTTGAGAAATAGCCAAATTGTGCTTAGTAGTAACCAAAATTATGCTAATTTTCAACAACTAATTTGGTTACTAGTAAACTCTCAATTTGCCAGTCCTTCGATTTAGTTACAAGCAGCTAACATTTGGGCTACTGTTAACAAATCTTTTTTTTTCGGTGTAGTTAGAGGTAGAGATTACCACAGTAGGTAAGTACCTACCCTAATTCCGCTTTATTGCTTTCATATAAAAAAGAGAGTTGAACAATAATATGTACTATTATGTACAATACACATAATAATAAATATACAGGTGTTTATATTATTTACGTAATAATAAACGTGTTCTTCTTTTTCATCTAGGTACTTTTTCTTTAAATGCACATTTTGGAATAAGGGCCTCTTATCATATGTATGTATTGTAATTAATTAATTATAGTAATCTTTTTTGACGGATTCGTTAAGCATCTCTTTAACTATTTATGCATATATATATACGAGTATTCATAAATCGATTACCTAACGCTGCGCGCTGTTTCTAAATGTGTCCCCAATATGTATTATGAAAAAAAAATACCAATTGATCACAGTTAGATTTTTACAGCAATAATTAGTATCTAAGTGTTTTTAGATTATTACCTATATTTTATTAGGTTCAGGTACTACATATTTCGAAATATAATTTTCGTAGAGTCAACAGGTCGGTTAGCGATCTGCTAATTTGATGTGCCAGATTACGACCACCTAGATGTCTTCATGAAATTAATAGTTATTTTACTTCTCGTGTGTTGAAACACTCGCTACGCTCAGGATTCTATTTTAGAACCACTCGCTTCGCTCGTGGTTCAACTATAGAATCCTTTCGCTGGCTCGTGTTTCAATTCCACACTCGTGGGTAAAATACAACTTTGCACCCTTGTATAACACAAAACTTTTCTCCTCACTATAGCGAGGAAAGTGCAACCTGCAAAAAACAGTTCCACAGGCATGATTTTCATCACTGGAATCACCGATTTTTTTACGATATTATAACAGAAAACTCTGGAAGTTGTGTATAATATTTACGTGAGTCGGAGTCCGTGACAAGTTGTGTATATTTTAGTTGACATTGACAATTATGACATTTCTGACAATGCGTTTTGAAATTGCATCGACTCAACTTGTGCGTTTACAATTATACTCAATATTATTATAAAACAAATGTTACTTATAGAGTTTGACTTAAATCATTAAATAAAGCTAAAGGTATTATTTGTTAAATTCTCAAACCATTTATTTAATGATAATTGATATCAAACGAACCATTATTATGAGCGTTTTACGTTTTGTTATCTGTCAAAAGCTACTCAAACACGCTCCAAGGTCAAATTACTTTCCCCACTTGTGGATAAAATGCGTTTTTACCCGCTTGTTTCAAAGGATAAAATACGACTTTCCGAGCTAGTGAGGGGAAAATAATATTATATGTTTTTTTTTATGCATTCCCATTTAATATCTACCAAATAAAATACATACGACTCACTGTTTCTTTAGGGTCTGTAAAAATGTTAATATCTATCGTATCTAAAATTGGAAAAAACCTCGTTATTGAAGTGGTCGCTAACTGACGCCGGTCGCGTAACCGGCCTAGCGACCTTACACTAATACGTATTATAGTTTTTTTTGCAATAGAAAAATGCTCACAAAAAAGCAGAATAACCCAAGTAGGTAGGTAGTAGTATACATAAGCAAATACACATCAAAATATCGACATAAAATATTTACAAAAATCTGTATTGATTGGACCGTCCGAGCCAAAGTTGAATGAAGTTGCGGTCTAGGAAGCATCGCGACTACGTCGGAGGCTGTGTGGCTCGTGCCGGCACCGCGCGGCAGTCGGCAGGCGGCGGGCGGGCGCCCGGCGCCCGGGGAGGCGCGGGCGGTGGGCGGGCCGGGCGGTGACGTCAGCGGCGGGGGGGCACAGCGCCGTGCGATTGGCGGAGCGGCGCGCGCCGCTACCGAATATGGGACCGCTTCTCCATTGATAAAACTGCGACGCGGGGTCGCGCGGAGCCAGTCCCCTTCGCACAGGCCGCGCGAGAGGCCATCTTCACGCTGGCGCTCTTCGTAATTCCGCTCGGCCAGTGGGCCGAGGAGCAGGTGGTGCCCGACGGGATGGGCACGGACGCGGAGCCGCCGGCGGGGCCCCACCTGCTATCCCTCGCCGACATGGGCCTTGGCTTCGACTGCCCCATCAAGCCGGCGCCGGCGCCCGCCCTGGGCCACTTGATGGCGGACCTGAACACGCCGGTGTCCACGTCAGACCTGCCCGCGTTCTTCCCCAGTCTGCTGGAGCCGCCGCCGATATCAGGTGCGACCCTGGTCTCGTCAACCCACGGGGAACGTAGGCGGCCCGCGCCCCCGCTTCCGATAACGTTGTAAATAAACAATGCGGTTTTCTTCCCGTTACGTGTCCTTCGCTGTCCTTCACGGTTCGCATTGGACAGTTTTTCGCCATTCAATTTCTTCCGTTAAATGATTTTAGAAAATTTAAATATTGCGTTGCGCTGAGAAGTTTGAAGTGTTATTGAGTTATAGTGAAATGGAAAGTCCTGTCCCTCGGGATCGCTCGATCGATGCGCGACATTGAATGGAGATCGCGTTGTGAATCGCCGTCTGCCTCCCTTTAAACCTACTCCCATATAATACTGAACGTGTCTTGTGGTATTTAAAATGTGTTCTGTGCCAGTGCTCGTAGTGAAATATGTCCTGGTGAATCTTATAAGACCCTTATGGGCAATCGGGTGAATATGCATACAATTTAACTGAATTAGATCACGAAGCCTTTTCAAAATCACTATGATATTTCTGAATTTATACTTTCTTAAAATTTTACCTAAATTTTATCTGAATTAAATTTCAATGAGCTTTCAAAATCACTTTACAATTTCTCACGTTATACTTTTTTGACTCAGCATCTAGAATAACGGTAAACATTTTTTTTTTTTGCTTAGAAGCTAAAGTCGCATATATACATACCTAAGAGGCTGATTAATTACGAGTAGGTACCTGTGTTCAATTGTCTTAATATTCTATTCTGATGGTAGCACAAAACACGTAGCTGACTGTTTGCTGCGCTAAGAATTTCCGATTAGGATGTGAAATCTGACAGTAGGGTGTGCAAACGGGCTCTTGACGGTGGCGGTCCATCGTCGTGTTGACCGAGATAGGCCGATACGGGGTATCGCAGCATCCTGTGTTATCAGGCCTTCCGTTCGCCATCGGGCCGCGTGCACGTTAAAAAAATAACAAATACGCGCTCCCGTTTTGACAAATTAAAACTAGGGTGTTGTGAAGAATTCTTAATTGATTTTGCTGCAATGTTTATTAAATTATTTTAAGAGTCGCTAAAGACACGCAGCCTAGTACCTGAGGCAGATTATCAATTTACGCTATGTATATATCAAATAAGCTACAATTCAGGAAATTATCCATTTAGTTTATCTTCTTGTAACTGGTGGTTTTCAAATAGAAGTTAGACTATTTGGTAAAGAAACTGGCAGCTCTATAATTAAACTATATTTAACGCCAGAAAATCTGCTTAGAACCCCATTATAATCACTTGAAATTTTAATCAATATACTTTAAGTTTGACTTTCCGACGGTAGTTCTTTAGATACTTATAATATCGTACCTATACGATATGAAAAATAGAAGGTTTAAGGTACTACAACAACATATTGCTTAATACTAATTAAGGACATGTAGGGTCGGTTAGCGATCAGCAAATTTAGTGTGTCGGTTTGCGGAAAGGATATATTCTCGTCGCCGTTGTTCGGATTCCCGTTCAATATCTACATAATAAAATGCATACGACTCACTGTTTCTTTAGGATCTGTAAATATAATAATATTGATAGTAGGAATCTTTAATTGAAAAAAAAACTTTTTTCTTCTAGTGGTCGCAAACTGACGCTGTTCGCGTAACCGGCCTAGCGACCTAATAACGCATTGATTTAATAAAATACTATGTTTGGAGTGAATGTTGGCACACGGAAAATTTATCACGATAATATACCTAAACATGTCTTATCTTTAGGTCTAAACAAAAGTCCGATAGTAAAATCGAACGAGACTTCTCATTAGCTAGACAAATGCAATGAACAACGCCACGGCATGCTTAAATGCGTCATACTAAAAGATATGTCCATATATATATGTCTGCCTAGTGTTTATATCTCTCGACTCGACTCCGAAGCAAATCGATTATTCGCTGTTTTTATTATTATTCGTTTTCATTACATACGAGTACAAAAAAAAAAAATTAATTTATTACACCGTGAAATGTACCTAATTGTAAATTCGTTATGATGAATCATTCGAATTAAACCTAACTCTCTGAATGGTAACAATAACGTGGTGTTTATTGCTTGTTACAGGTAGCCTACCAGGCGATGAGTTGTCACTGGGGTGCTCCCCGCGGCGGCACAAGCACGAGGCGTCGCTGTCGCCCGGCGCGCGCGCCGAGGACGCCAGCAACGCGTCCAGCGCCAGCGCCTCCCTGTACGGCCCGGCGCACCCGCCGGCCGGCAAGCAAGCGCCCTCGCCGCCGCTGCAGTGGCTGCTGCCGCCCGGCCCCGGCCCCGGCGACAAGTACTACCAGGAGTACGAGGAGCGCGTCGACCTCCTCCCGCCCCCCGACTGCCAGCCGACCTACTGCGCGCCCCCGCAGCCCTCCTGCCCCGTGCCGTGCGAGTACCGCGCGCCCCCGCAGCACTGGGAGCAGGAGTACCAGGCCGCGCCGCAGCCCGCGCCCGGCCCCTCCGGACTGCCCAAGCGCGAGCCCTACCCCGCGCCGCCCTCCGACAGGCCCGTGCAGCTCGCTGAGTACAACCCCTCCACGAGCAAGGGCCACGAGATCCTGTCGCAGGTGTACCAACAGAGCGCGCAGCCGCTGCGGCTGGTCGCCGTCAAGCCACGCAAATACCCCAACCGGCCTAGCAAGACGCCCGTGCACGAGCGGCCGTACGCCTGCCCCGTGGACGGGTGTGACCGCCGCTTCTCCCGCTCCGACGAGCTGACGAGGCACATCCGCATCCACACGGGCCAGAAGCCGTTCCAGTGCCGGATCTGCATGCGCTCGTTCAGCCGCTCGGACCACCTGACGACGCACGTGCGCACGCACACGGGCGAGAAGCCCTTCGCCTGCGACGTCTGCGGGCGCAAGTTCGCGCGCTCCGACGAGAAGAAGCGGCACGCCAAGGTGCACCTCAAGCAGCGGATGAAGCGTGAGCGCGGCGGCGCGCACGACCACCCGCCGCACCTCTAGCAGGCGGCGCCCGGGCCCGCGTCCCCACATTCCAGTGACAGTGACAGCGAGCCCTCCACCTCCGACTCGGTGGACAACTGAACTTTTACTTTCACGTTGAAGTTATGAAATAATTTCATCGCCTAGCCGTAAGAATTGTCTTTAACGAAGCTTTATTAACTCTACATATGTAAATTCATTGAAATTTATATATCTTTTTATACATATTTGTAATTAATATGATACTTAGGAGATGATCAGCTCGATGTATTTATTTTTAATTTAGATAGGCTAATTGAATGAAATCGACTGGGAACAAGTTACGAAGCGATGCGGCCTAAAGTGTCCGAGTAGTGCGCGCTTCTCCGCAACAATTGGTCGTTCACTCGCCGCGCGCGAATGGTGTTACATATCTTCTGTCGGACGACAAGTCTGTAGCTATGCTAAAGTTGTCTCTTGCGTGCTTGTCGTGCACGCGTCTAAGCTCTAAGAAGTATGAGAAAGTGATACGTAATGAGCCTATCCACAGGTAGCACTAAGGTTAGAAAAAGTTTACTAACTTGACACAACTAAATATGATAAAATTGCCAAAATTTCATTACAGGTACATTGTCCTACGTTTAGGTAGGAAGTAAAGTTGTGTATCAAAGATTGAATTAAGGTGGTGAACCTTCTCTGACCGCGACTACCTAACTTAAGTATTGTATGTTTAATATTCTTGTACTTGACGAAACTAACGTGAAACTGTGCCATTAATTTAACTTTACACCGTGCCACTGCGCTCATTGTTTAATACTAAGTGTAACACGACTGCTGAATACGTGATAAATATTATTTTATTTTATATTTTCTAGTCGAAGATATGGGCATGAGAATGTCGTGTACAATATCATACGCTGTTTTTGACATATGTATATTTCTTACCTTTTATCTTTTTCTCGCGGTGCATTAGAGAGCTGCTGTCGAGTCTTCTCTTGCTCAAAGTTTAATTTAACAACATTTGCTCAATCCGCTTCTTCTAGAAGTAACAGGCCTCCTAAACTAACCGCAACTAGCTTTTTTCACCTTCTGTACTTCATCTGTCTAATCTCACTATTTTATTTTACGCGTTCGGCTGTTTCCGAACGTCTTTATTCTTTTCCCAGTGGCATATATGTTTTTAATGTTCGTATTAGAGACTAATCTAGTGAAAAGGATAGTATTAGGGTTTAAATTATGATCTCTTAATCATTATTAATTAATTTCAAATACAGCGAGTGCCCGTTATTTATAATACTCATAGGTTTTTGTATAGTTAATATAACGTGTAGATAGATTATTTGTACAAGGTAGGCTTCAGTAACTGTGATTATGTTGATTGTTACGCAACTCAGTTAACTCTGCCGTGCAATTTGTGACTTCTGCCGTTTTGGTTCTCGGGTCATAGCTGTAACTGCATTATTAGATTTTCTTTATAGTACAAAATTAAGCACAAATAGCCTTTAGATATCTTATAAAGTGAGAACGAGAGTTTATGAAATTGCCTTCGACTTATGATACCATATACCTACTGTTAAAGAATCACTAGTATCATAAAGTCATAATTATTATGTTAGTCATTGCGCGTCTACGTATTAGACTGAACGTCGAACACAAATGGTAGTGCAATTATACTGAACCTATAAGCAAAGCTGATTAGGCCGAAACACGTCACCGCACAGTGATAATACACGACATGGCTTTCAGTGATGTCGGTCTGTATGAATTTAGGATAACTGACAATAATATTACTAATACTTGCGCCAACAAACCTTGTTCAAAATTAGGATCTATTTATTTTGACGCAGAAACAGTTTTTCCGTGTTGTTCTCAAGTAGTCCATTGTTGAAAAGTGCAACGTACAGCAGCGACCCCGGGTCCGCCGCGCACGCGTTCGGCGACAGTGATTATTTACAAGACGAGAAGGGTGTTCGAGTTATATCTAACGTTTTTACTGTTATAGGCGAGACCACGTCTCCACTAGAGAAGGCTAGAGTAGATAGGTATTATTAAAGTGTAATCATGTTAGTCAAATGAGTGACAATTGAAACGGAGAAGACTAAATTCTTACACATTTTACGTAATGTTGCATCGCGTTAAAGTTATTGATATACGGTTTGTATTAATAGAGTAGCGAGGCGCCCTGCGGATGTCACGGCGACACCAGCAGGGCTCCGCTGCCGCCAGTGACATAACCAACACTTGAATGTGGAGGCACTATTACGACTCTGTCCTACATTCACGTTGCTATTGCTACCGAAACGACTCAAAGAGAATACCTAACGACTACATTGTGGTGTTCACTCGATAGTGAATGAGAACGAATTCTTTACGAATTTTGTGTACCTATGTTTTATAATTTAAGCTATCTTATATATATATATATATATATATTTCACCGGCGTGAAAGATGTTGTTGATGTTCTAAGATATAGTTTTAAGTATGTAGGTATTGTTAAATCTCACTAATTTTTACTAAATTCTATTTAATATATTTGTAAATACACTCTGACTAAATTTGGATTTCATGTGTATATAAGAGAAAAAAGAATTTTTTTATTTAATATGAAACCACCTAAGGTGCGAAAATACAAATTGTTGAAAACTTGAACTTTTATCTTTATAATTATCATCCTCCTATACCCTAATCCAATAAACCTGCAATTGAGACTGAGTTTGAACAAAAGTTTTTAAATCAGAAACAAATTTAAAGTAAATTCTTTAGTAAAGTCACGCACTTGGCACAGAAGGTAGGACGTCTTTTAAATTTAGCGACACAACAGAATATTGGCACACTTCAATGGGTGTCAGTATTTTTAACGTTGGTAACAAAAATTTAACTCTCTTGGAAACATACAAAGTGTTCAAGCAGCTATATATATATATCTAACGTAACCTACTTACGTAGCAACAGATGTATTAAGAGGAATATTTTAGTTACTTATACTACGCAAACTCCCTGGAGAAGTAAGTTTTTGATTATTATTATTTTCTATGGCCGAAACTACACGTAGCAAAAAGCAAGTACAGGTCAGTGACATTATAGAAATTAAAAGTAAACATCTACGTACGTAAAATAACAAGTATCTAGGTATACACATTTTCATAAAAGCATAGATATGTCCGATCAAGTGTAAAAGTATAAATGTCAAATTCAATACATTGTTTAAGTTTTTTTTCGTTTTCAACTGGTGCTTACTTTAGGTAAAATTAATCGTGCATTTATAGTACTGACCAATTTAAAAAAAAGTTTCAACGCAAAATGTTTCGCTATCGTAATAAGACCGCGGAAACATAATGTTACTCATCAACATCATGTAATTCACTGTGCAAGTACTAAATAAGGTTACTAGCGCCATCTGTCAACGCCAATACGCAACTCACTCTATATGCCTGCTAGCGGACAAATAGCTAACCAAAGACTACAATGTTATACTGAAGCAGCTAACTGCCGGACAGCGAACGCGATGAGATAACCTTCAGTGTGAGAGTACAGACATACCTTAAGAGATGGCGCGCATGTCATTCCAATTAAGTGATTTGTTTTAAGATTTTTTTATTAGTCTGAAGAAGTTTAGAACTCTGAAGGAAAATCGACTTCAAGGGGTAAACATACCAATATATAAGGTTTTATATACCACGTATCTACGTCCTAAAAGTGCATCACTTTTTGTTATAGAATGAGGTTCATGAAAATGATTCTTAATAAACAATTAATAATTTATTTCATAGAAAAACTCCACTTCAACAAAATAAAATATAAATGTCTATTCATCATAAAACTGGGATTGAAATAGACATCCGTCACTGTATTGGGCCCTCCGCAAATCGGCGACACATGATAGTACGTTCCGTAAGTACGTATACAGGGTGTCCCACGGCTATGCCACATGGAGGGGAAGTACAGTCAAGAGCAAAAGTCAGTTATCACTTTTGAATCTTATTCCATTGTGATAAGGCAACAAAGTGTTAACTTACTTGTAATCTTAACCGTACCTTAACTATTGTAGATAGGACATTTTAATAAATGGAGACTTCATTTTAATTAAAAAATTATTTTTAAGAAAAAAAAACCGACTTCAATGGGGGGAGGCCAGTGAAAGATTATTATACTTAGATGGTGCACTCTTAGATTCCATACAATAAAATAAAAATGGCTATAAGTATGTTTATAATGGTAGAAGACTAAGTACCCTCAATTCCTCATGGAATCATGGAAAAACCTTGCTTGCTTGACAAACAAAACGAAGAGAACAAATCGCCAAACGTGAACTACGCGTCGTTGAAGAGTTCCGTTCTGATCATCATCAGCAGTTCCACTTCATCAAATGTCACTTTTATGAATGAAAATGCTTGATTAGTTCATGAAAATACTAAAATCACTATTTGTGTGCCTTTCACATTTGAGGAGGTCCCTCGATTCCTAATGGATCCCATCATCAGAACTCGAGCATGACAAAAATCAATCGTGAAAATAGAACTTGCTTAACAAACACAGCTAGAAGGACAAATTGCCAAACGTGAACTTTTCGTCGTTGAAGAGTCTTTTCTGATCATCATCAGCAGTTCCACTTCATCAAATGTCACATTTTTGTATGATAATGCTCGATTTGTTGATAAAAACACAAACATCACTATATGTTTGCCTTTAAAATTTGAGGAGTTCCCTCAATTCCTCATGGATCCCATCATCAGAAATCAAGCATGACAAAAATTTATCGTGTAAATAGAACTTGCTTAACAAACACAGCTAGGAGGACAAATCGCCAAACGTGAACTTTTCGTCGTTGAAGAGTTCTGTTCTGATCATCATCAGCAGTTCCACTTCATCCAATGTCACATTTTTGGATGCAAATGCTTGACTTGTTGATAAAAACACAAAAATCACTATATGTTTGCCTTAAAGATTTGAGGAGTTCCCTCAATTCCTCGTGGATCCCATCATCAGAACTGCGTTTTGACATAAACGGGACCAACTTGGATATATATACTTACAATCAAAAAAAGAATTTTCGAAATCGGTTAAGAAATCGGAGTTATGGACTAACAAACATTAAAAAAAAATACAAAATAAAAAAACCAATATTAAAACCGAATTGATAACCTCCTCTTTTGAAATTTTGAAGTCGGTTAATAATTGTAACTACTTTCAAAGATATTTGAAAAATCATTTTCCTTAACCAGGAATAATCCTCCAAATATGGAATAAGAAACTTTTTTCATTTTTACGATACCCATCGAAAGGGACGCTCATGTGGAGTAATCTTTCATAGCATCTTAAACAAAAGGAAGCCCATGAAATTTTAAATTAAATTATTACCTATACAGGGCGTCCCACGGCTATGCCACATGGAGGGAAAGTACCTTGAACATTGTAGATGGAACCTTTTACTGAAAGAAAGTTGATCTGATGATGGAGACAGAAGGTGGCCATAGCAACTCTTAAATTACACAAGATAAACCCGTCGTGTTTGGGCTTATTGGAACCGTTTCGACGAGTAATTGATGCATGTGGA
Source organism: Notocelia uddmanniana (assembly GCA_905163555.1). NCBI lineage: Eukaryota > Metazoa > Arthropoda > Insecta > Lepidoptera > Tortricidae > Notocelia > Notocelia uddmanniana. The sequence goes on from LR991065.1 coordinate 14,373,754, forward strand.
AAAAAGGTACAGTCGGCAATAAAAGTTTGTACCAAAACTGATTTATTGACAGAGCTTATTGCTTATATCGTTGAGTTGATATTGAGGCGCCTAAGTTTGCCATCTGATTTTATCTATGCTTGCGGATTTACGCTTAATAGCATAATTATATAACCCTTTGAACTTTGATTAAATTAAATAAATTTTCGCGTTACAACAGTAATAGGAATATTTTTAGGAATTATCATAATTATATAAAATTTAAGACCCAATCTATAGTGTAACAAAACGTGACACAAACGTCACCTTATTTAATAGAATTTCTCGAAGAAACCCTCTAGAACAGGGGTTCCCAAAGTGGTCCAGGTGGACCCCCAGGGGTCCACGAACGATGTGACAGGGGTCTACGCTGGAGTGGCAAAAAAATAGGGGTTCACAGTTTGTACGTGGGGGTCCACGAAAATTTATCTGGTTTCGATGGTAAATAACGAAACAGATAATGATTTTTGTATTATTTTTATAGCCTGGACGACTGATAAATATATAATAAAAATATTGCGTTCCTCCGTGATAAATATTTCGGTGAATCAAACTACCTATACTATAATACTATATTATTAAAATTACAACTTTCGGCTCCAAAACTTGTCGACTGCAAGTCTGCAACATATCGCGAACGAGCTGTTGGACAAACGAACAAGTCTAGGCTTGCGAAGCACCGTCGCGTCGCTATCGCCGGCGCCGACCAAAACGCTTGTTCGGACGTGCAAAGGGACGAAATACCTATGACTTACGGTAATGTGCTGTGCTTGTATGCACTTGTTTGATTCTTCACCAATAAATACGAATGCTAAGAACAAACGTTACTCATTTGTTTCCGGATTTCGACTACAAAAGTAAAGTGAATTGCTGTTCCTGGTTGCCAGAATCGTGTCGGAAAAGTAAGTACATTATTTGTTTATTTGCTATACAACTTATAGGTATCTCTTTTTGTAGTTAATATATTTGTCTTCTTTGTGTATGATAGACATGTATGAAACATGAAATAATGAACATTACGATTATTACCTACCTACTTCCATAAAACAACAGACAGCCGAAAAAAGTTTATTAGTATTCTTTTTTTGATTCATAGCGAAAAATTATAAATTCTGTTCTATAAAATAGCCATATCCTGTTAAGTAAGACTAAGAAGAAGTTAAGTAAGAATGTTAAGATCACAAAAACTTTTTTATACTTACAGGTAGCTAATTTGAAACATGGCGGAGCCAAAGAAGAAAATTAAGTGTCGACAGTACAGTGTGGAATATTTAAAATTTGGCTTTCTTCCATCAAACGCGGACAAGCGATTGCCCATGTGCCTTTTATGCAATAAAGTTTTGAGCAATGACTCTATGAAACCATCGAAGCTCGAAGATCATCTAAAAAGGTGCCACCCTGATAAAACAGGTAAAGATTTGAAATATTTTCAATCATTGAAAGAAAAATATGAAAAGAGACCCACCCTGCAAGGTATGTTCGCTTCAACATCTGAAAGTAACGATGATGGCTTGCGGGCATCTTACAACATCTCATTACTCATAGCGAAATCTGGAAAACCCCACACCATTGGTGAACAGTTAATTTTACCCGCTGTTGAAGAAGTTTTAAAAACTGTTCTGCACAAACCTCCATTTGACATACTCAAAAAAATTCCTTTGAGTAACAACACTGTACAAAGACGTATTGACGAAATGAGCTCTGATATTGAAAGTTTCTTGTGTAATTATCTGCAAACAACTCATTTTTCTATTCAACTGGACGAGTCAACTTTACCTGATAATGAGGCATTATTATTAGCATTTGTGCGATTTGTTATGGACGAAGAAATTCATGAAGAGCTATTATTCGCCAAAACTTTGAAGACTGACACTAAAGGTGAATCGATATTTAACATCCTGAGCGATTTTTTAAAAGAAAAATCAATTCCGTTCACAAACGTTACATCGGCGGCAACAGATGGAGCTCCTGCAATGGTCGGGAAATATCGTGGGTTCATAAGCCATCTAAAAAAATGATACCAGATTTAACTGCAATTCACTGTGTCATCCACCGACAACACTTAGTAGCAAAAAATTTGAGTGCTAGACTGCACCAATCGCTCCAATTTGTGATTAACGCGGTTAATAAAATAAAAAGCAATGCTTTGAATACGCGTTTATTTGCCCAATTGTGCGATGAAAATGATGAAGACTTCCGACGATTGCTCTTACACACTGAAGTACGCTGGTTGTCGAAAGGTGCATGTTTAACAAGATTTTACTCACTTTTTGAGTCTGTCTTGGAGTTTCTGGATAGTAAAGCTCCAGATTTAAAAGAAAACCTGATCAAGTTCAAAGCAGATATCGCGTATTTGACAGATTTGTTCAAAAAGTTTAATGATATTAATTTACAACTGCAAGGGGACAACCTCAATTTAATTAAAACAAAGAGTGTGATTTCCGCTTTTCTTGGAAAATTGAAGTTAATGAAGCAAAACATTAGTCGACGCGAATTTTCCCAATTCTCAAGCTTGTCACAGGTAGAATGCGAGGATGATGATATTCAGACATATGTTCAACATTTGATTGCCCTGCATGATGACTTCAAAACCAGATTTGAAGACATTCTCACGATGGAAATACCACCATGGATTATAAATCCATTTGATGAAATGGAAGTGGAGAACGTGATATTGCAAGAGGAGCTACTTGAGCTTAGCACTAATGAGGAGCTGAAGGTGAAATATAAAAAAGGGTATCAAACTTTTTGGCTGCAAGCAGAAATACCCGAAAAATATCCTGGACTGTGGAAAATTGCGAGAAAGCTTTTGATATCATTTCCCTCGTCATATCTTGTGGAAAAAAGTTTCAGCACCGTTACAAACCTTTTAACGAAAAATAGGAACAGACTGAATATCACAGAACGAGGAGATTTGCGATTATTCCTGACAAAACTGAACCCAAATATTGACAATTTGTTGTCAATTCATCAAGCTCATCCCTCCCATTAATTTTGAGTGTCATTGTACTTAGAAGTTACGTAACAATGTTTAATTTTAATTATTTTACGACTGTTATTATCATCATAAATATTATAAAGTACTCGAATAAACACAACACAAGCAAAATATACTATATTTAATTTTATTTCACCACTCCGAGATTTAGATTTGATTGATTTTATTTTATTTGATGCTGGAATTGATAGGTTGTGAGTAGATGTCAAAAAAGTAAAGTATTTATTATTGACAGCATATTAACCAATCATTTTTCACTTTTTTTTCTAAACCTGTAAAGAACATTTATGTCACACCTGGCTAAAAGTGGATTTTTTCGCCCGATACATGTGCGGAAATAGCCGCTTTTTCGCCAAATGTTGACATAAAATGATGTATACAACACGGGAGATAATAAAGAAAGCCTTGATCGCACATTTGCGTCCTTCGCTTGCAGCTCGGGCCGTAAATATCTGCGATCTCGGCCTTTCTTTATATTATCTCCCTAGGTGTACATATAATATACTATACTATTTCATAGTTATATCGTCACCAGAGTTAGGTAATAGTCACATTTTTGTAATTTTTTGGGAATATGGTGTAGGCTGTAGAGTAGGGGGTCCACCAGAACCAGCAAATTTTTTAAAGTGGTCTATGAGAAAAAAAAGTTTGGGAACCCCTGCTCTAGAAGATATGTTATATTGTTCATTTCATTAGTAGCAGAGCTGAAAACATTGTCTTTGTGTTGTGATAATGTATATTTTTACTCGTAACGCAGATAAACACAACTCTTTTATGCTACTTTGTGTATTTTATTCCGAAACGATGGAGAACAATACAAGTATTTAGCGTCGCATTTTATGTTTTGTCCAGTTAAGCCAACACCACACGACTGGTTTGTATCAACCTGTATAGTCTGTCCAGTAACGGAAGAAAAAAACGCCGTCACCCCGTAACGCGGATGAACACAAAACTCTTTGATGTCATGCATGTTGATGTCACCCTGCGTGTTTGGCCCCTGACCTAACACTAACGAAGAAGACCTCTTAACTATTAGTTAGAAACCTATTTAAAACTAGTCCACCCTTACTCGTACCCAGCATTAAGACATATTTATTGCAGTCTAACAAAGGTTAACGCTGATATAATTTCAATGTCAATTCGAAAAGTATGAAAAACAACGTTAAGAGTCAAATATGTGTGCCTAAAAGCCGATTGACCACTCGAGGGCCCAAAAACAGTGTTACACTGACAACGATGGCCAAATAAATACAAACGTACAGTCGCAGAGCGGGTTGCACCAAACCGTCTGTAATCGTAAGTGTTATTCGTTAAAATCTGATTGTATTGTATGACAAGATTCTATGAGATCACAGCTGCCAGCGCCATACAGAGGCGAGACGCCTCTGGCGCCATATTTAACCTTGATCGGTCTGTAATCGTAAGTTGGTGCAACCCGCCCTTATTTAACGAAAGATGTAGTTTTTATCAGGAAGAGTTACACGGGTAAAACACTGGTCGGAAATAATCTCATATTCTTTAAACACCAGATTTTTGAGCCTTTTAACCGCCGTAGTCTGATATATAAATCAAACTATCCAGCTCATTTCACCGCAGTCTGACAAATAATTCAAAGGTAACTAAGGTAAGTAGGGTAAGGTAGGTAGGTAGGGTAAGTAAGGGAAGGTAGGGACTTAAGTGATTGTAAGATGTATTACCTTTTAGTGATCCTTAATAAATAAAAATAAAATAAAGGTCTGGTATGTTTTTACAGGATATTCATCTCTCTCACTGATTCTACTTTGATTCTTTTTTAATTAAAAATTGTGTAACTTCGTACCGGCGGCGACCCGGGCATGTTCGGTGAAAAATATTCGGCGGTTAAAAGGTTAAAACAAAGTAGGTACGCCATCACACATCCATCTGAACATTTATTTATTTAGTTAAGTGTATTATCTACAGGTTAAAACATGCCTCCTACCAAATTCTTGACTAACTCTAACTAAATATTTATTTACAGACATGAGAGGTAATTTAACCTTAATTTAAAAAGGTTGTTAAAAATAAGATATATTCCCAAATCATATTACAAAGTGAGTGAGAGATGTCTTGGAAAATAATAAATAACAAATTCGATTTCTTATTAGTAATAATTAATAAGTGTTTAAAAACAAACATTGACCTGTTCAAAAACATGTGGGATCTGAATTTCATCATCATCATCATCATGTCAGCCGAAAGACGTCCACTGCTGGACATAGGCCTCCCCCAAAGACTTCCACAATGACCGGTCCTGCGCCACCCGCATCCAGCGGACACCCGCGACCTTCACCAGGTCATCAGTCCACCGAGTGGGGGGCCTGCCCACGCTACGCCTTCCGGTACGTGGTCGCCACTCGAGAACCTTTCCGCCCCAACGGCCATCGGTTCTACGTGCTATGTGCCCCGCCCACTGCCACTTAAGTTTAGCGATTCGGAGGGCTATATCGGTCACTTTGGTTCTGCTGCGGATGGCCTCATTCCTGATGCGATCACGCAGAGAAACTCCCAACATAGCTCACTCCATTGCCCTTTGGGTGACTTTGAGCCTTCTTATGAGGCCCATAGTAAGCGACCACGTTTCAGTGCCATATGTCATCACTGGCAACACACACTGGTCAAAGACTTTTGTCTTGAGACACTGCGGAATATTGGACGAAAATATGTGCCGTAGCTTCCCGAACGCTGCCCAACCGAGTCGGATTCGACGATTAACCTCTTTCTCGAAGTTGGACCTACCTAACTGGACAGTCTGTCCTAGGTATACGTAATCGTCTACAACTTCGAGCGTAAAGTGTCCGATTGTTAAGGGAGTTGGTGCGACATGGACATTTGACATGATCTTCGTCTTGTCCATGTTCATCCTTAGACCAACTCGCTCGGAGGCTTTACTGAGGTCATTGAGCATTGTACTTAAATCCTCCATGGTCTCAGCCAAGACTACTATATCGTCAGCAAACCGAAGGTGAGTGAGGTAGTCGCCGTTTATGTTGATGCCTAGCCTTCTCCAGTCCAGAGTCTTGAAAACATCCTCCAGTGCAGCGGAGAACAGTTTAGGAGAAATAACATCTCCTTGCCTGACTCCCCGCTGCAACGGAATAGGCTTTGAGTTCCGGTCCTGGAGTCGGACTGACATAGTGGCGTTCTTGTACAAACTTTTCAGCACTTCGATATACCGGTAGTCCACTTGGCACCGCTGGAGAGATTGTAGTACAGCCCAGGTTTCGATCGAATCGAAGGCTTTCTCGTAGTCCACGAACGCTAAACAGAGGGGCAGGTTATACTCCTCAGTCTTCTGTATAACCTGACGGAGCGTATGGATGTGGTCTACGGTGCTAAAGCCTCTTCGGAAACCGGCTTGTTCGGGAGGCTGGAAGTCATCTAGCCTGCGTGCGAGACGGTTCGTAATGACTCTTGAAAACAGCTTATAGACATGGCTCAGAAGTGAGATGGGTCGGTAGTTCTTCAGTAAGGAGTTGTCACCCTTTTTGAAGAACAGCACCACCACACCTCTGTTCCATGCCTTTGGAGTTTTCCCTTCCAGTAAGACGGAGTCGAACTACTTCTGAAGGGCCCTAAGGACCGGTTTTCCACCCGCCTTCAGGAGTTCAGCTGTAATTCCGTCTTCACCGGGTGCCCTGTTGTTCTTCAGCTGCTTAAGAGCCATTCTAATCTCGTACAGGCTGATGTCCGGGATATCTTCGGTATAGTGCCGGGTTAATCTAGCTCTAGGGTCTTCCGCCAGACCAACTTCGGGTCTGCTAGTTGACGTGTATAGCTGTCCATAAAAGCACTCTATCTCACTCAGAAGCTCAGGTTTGGACGAAACGATTCTACCATCCTCAGTTTTTAATCTGGCGAGCTGGCTCTGCCCAATAGACAGATCTCTTGAGAAAACTTTAGAGCCCTTATTCTGCTCGATGGCCTCTTCAATCCGATTTGTATTGAATTGGCGCAGATCGCGGGTAAGGGACTTAGAGATCTGTTTATTGAGCTGCCTGTATAATTTCGCATCGGCTGAAGACTGCAGAATCATCTCATTCCTTTCCTCGATGAGCCTCTGAGTGGAGATAGAGAGCCTTTTGGCTCTTTGAGTTCGTTGGGCCTTAAAGAACTTAGACCCAATGCTATGGACAGCTTCCACAAACCCGTCGTTGAATTCGTCCACATCGCCGCCTAGACAATCGAAACGGTTTTGGAGTTCCAGCTGAAAGCTCTCGGGGTTTTGGATTTGGACTGCTGCTGGACGGAGCGTGGACTTCATCAGTCGAGAGCGCTCTAGCTTGACGCATATATTCAATGTGCCTCTTACCAAACGATGATCACTTCCGGTTTTAACCGCATTGATCACAGAGACATCATTGAATATATGCCTCTTCGTCGACATGATAAAGTCAATCTCGTTTTTTGTTGCACCGTCGGGACTCATCCAGGTCCACTTCCTGTGCTCGCGTTTCTTGAAGAAGGAGTTCATCATGTAGAGTCCCTCCTTCTCCAAGAAACCAGCCAGCAGTAGTTGGCCCCGGTGGTTCCGACTTCCAACTCCAAATTGCTCCCCCTCTCTTCGGACTTCAGATAACCCTACGATATCCCAACGCAACTTGCTCAATCCTTCCTCCAGTTCCGCTATCTTTTCGTCGGTCCGCAGTGTTCGTGTGTTGTACGTTGCCAGGGCCAGGAGTCGTCGGTGGTGGTAGCCGGATCTTAACCGGAGATTCTTCGCACCCCTGACCCCGCTAGTACCCTGGCCGCTACCAGAACCAGGGTACCGGGGGTCGCCGGAACCTCGGGGCCGTGGCCTGTTTGTGTATGTCATGAGGGGTAATTGCCATAATCGCCACGCTTGGCATGCGGGTTGGCGATCGCAGTATCTCCACCGCACTCCAGGGATGCTGCTGCCCATCCTCCGGTGGTCTTGGTCGTAGTTTTAGGACATACCCGGGATCTGAATTTACAGCAGCGAAACTGTTATAGTCGAAATAATCGCGTGACAATGACAAGAGAAAGCATTCGGCTTTAAGGTACAGATGTAGTCGATAATACTTTCACATCGGCTAAACTCGGAAACAACTGATTGACACATCTTCGGGTCTAGTCGAGTTTAGCCGAATGGAAAACATGAATCACTAAACTGAACCATATTTCCCTTCTGGTGTTTAAAGAACAAGTTCAGAAGCGGTGCCACTGGAATTATACGGTTGCTTAGATTCGACAATCTCCAATAGTAACAAAACATTCAAATCCAATGAAACAACTAGTCATTAGGAAAACGATTTCTTCTAAGCACCCAAGTGTCATCAGTCTTAAATTGTAAGCTAATTTACATAAATACCTACTTTTATTAAGTGGGTAGGTAGTTACATTATCAAATTACTATACCTTGATATTTTTCTAGCAGGAACAACATTTGTTTAGTGCTTGCCACAATAAAAATATCGACAATCCTGTTATCAATAAGTACATACTACTTCAACGACAAGACGTATATACAATACGGACAAAGACTAATATTGGCTACCTAGACGCCGCGTGCACCGATCTTGTACAAATTGAACGTAATCCGTACACTTTCGATACAATTTATTTTATAATTTGCAATGAATAGTTCTTTATACAGAGCAGCCCACATGAAACTTTCAGGGTGTATTGTCTTTTTTGTTTATCTTTTTGTAGTATAAAAAAAGTTACAAAAAAATTTAAGGCATGTTTATCAAGTCAATGTTCTGTCTACTACAAAAAGTGACGTTTTATATCTTCATAGTTCGGCATGTTTATTTATTTATTTATTTGGAGAACAAACAGAGATGGATGTACGTAAGACACTTAAAAACTATATAAACTTATACTAAACATGCATCGACTTCCTTTCTAGTTCCCACTAAGTACACACAATATTAGGTGTTGCCAGGTTGGAATATCTTAAATGATGACACAAAAAGGAATACTATTTCCACACTTACAAAAAGAGGATACTACTTTCAAGAGATAATAAAAAAAACGCTGACGTATAAATCACTGTACTTGCGGCATGTAGGTACTTCATTATAAGTCAGAGAGGAAAACATGCAGTATAGCTATTTAAAAATATTCACATATCATCCAACTCATTGAAGTAATGATAAAGAGGAAAAATTGTAATACACATTTCATTTCGTCGAAGGTTACACTTAGCGTATACAGTACGGAAGGTTTTGGAGTCTCAGACACCATTCTACTTATACGAGAAACTAAAGTGGGTTAAGGACACGCGTTTTAGGTCTCTAAGAGAAAGCACGAAACTTGCAACTCCACAACATAAAACAGCATTCTTTAGAGGGAGTTTCAAATTTGCCGCCTCCAAAGTTTGGAATGACTTGCCGCCACCATTGAGAGAACCCATGCATCTGTTAAAATTCAAACGTTTAGTACATTCTCATTTATTAAACATTCAGACCAAGTTTTACACTCCTTCATAATGTACACTCACACTTACTTTATACATTATACTAACCTACACATTAGACGTCACGCACCTATCCCGCACGAAAGTATAAAAATTCCAAAACGCTACTCGAACAAGAACTCTTACACAAAAACACACATCTCAACTTACAAATAGATTATACCTACTTTGTAACATTTATTTTATTTATTTATTTATTTTGTAATGTACATAATTATATTTTTATTAAGAACGGCATATAACTCCTTGCCAAACACCTGCGCAAAACCAGTCTATTTTTTATTAGTTAATATGCGACCGTCCCTAGTTAAGTAAGTACAACTGGGCCCATTCAGAAAACCAGCGCTGGGCACTACCGCACAGCACATGCTGAGAATGGGACCCATTGCCTCACTAGATATAAGTAGTTTTTAGAGATTATGTAATAGTTTTTAATGCTGTATTTCTTTTGTGGCAATAAACTTTTTATTATTATTATTATTATTATTTACTTCCTCTATTTATTATCAAAGTCAAAAAGTAAACAAACTTTTTATATAAGAAGACGTTATTCATTAAAAAAGTAAATAATTGACATACAATGTGACATTTATTCACATTGCATATTAAGGCAAATATAATTGTAAACACAAGGCTAAATACGAAAAAATGCCACCCAGAAAAACGTTCTGAGAAGAGACAATCACCTCGTTTATTGTAAGTTTACCAGAAATTAGATTTCGTGGTTCAACATTATTTTGGACCAAATGCGAAGTAAACATCGTCCCAAAGAAACATAATATCACACAGACAAACATAAGAATATTCAGAGAGAGAAAAAACGATTTCATAAGTTTATGATCAACTGCAATGTGCCATGGTACCAACTAGACAACCCCGATTTTCGAACATTTATCTATGACGTTGAAGTGGCACTTATCGATAACAGGACTGTCGATGTTTGTATTTTGTCAATCACTTACATCAAGTCGTTCGTGCTAGAAAAATATCTAGGTGTACATATTACACACTCAATATACATATATAAGTAATTCTTTGAAATTACCCATCGGCAAACCGACACTCAGTAACCTATACCACAAGTTTTATAGGTATTTTATTTTTGCTTTCATAATATGTGAACATTATATGAAGATTGTGACTGTAAATATGCATAACATTAAAAGATAGTTGTCATGCGACCAAGTCAAGACTAGTTAACTATTTCACGCAAAAAAGTCGTCACTCAATAATCCAACATTTTGATGTTCAAGTAAGATTTTTAGTCCTTTTATTGATCACTCTTTTGTAGCAAAGATGGTGACATACGTAAGACTTAACTATGTGACGATTGGTGGTGAAAGGGTTATGTAATAGTGCTTGACAAGTAAAAAATATCCTCTTTTAACATTAAGGAATTTAACATATCTTTTGCTACTCATCTTTGCGATATTTACCATGAAATAACAGCCGAACTTTAGTACAAAATTAGTAGTCCCATTCGATCTAAAGTCAAAATATATTATTTTACTTATCTATGCTTCTATTTACTAATACTTAAAACAGTTAGTCCCACAAAATATATAAATAAAACATCATTCCGTCAAAAATGGAACAAAATATACAAAATCAAGATAAGAAATACCTTCTGTGATCGTGTATAATCAGCAGACAATATTTTCTATCGACCACCATAAAAACAGATACTGCGATGTTTAATTAAAATATAGGCAAGAGCAAATAAAATGGGTAAGTACAATATTATCAAATTTCCTCACAAACTGACCCGTTTTATTTGCTCCCGAGTGTGTTTTAATCCTTAGGATTTTGCCACCAATAGCAAAGCTTCTACTAAATCGTATCATGTATACAGCACATGTAAAGACTAGACCGAATCGAATCATAAAATAAATAATTTATTCTGATAGTTCTATTCAATCCCTTTAGACCAGACAGTTAAAAAGGCAAAGCATATCAGCAATATGTACAGCAATAACAATATTTGTAAGATTGTGTGGTAATAGTAAAAAAAAATGATTTGGATCGACCTCGGATACTTACTGGTTTGTCATAAAAATTACCACTTTCATAAAAAGTAATGCATCACAATTTTTCACCATTTATGAATTTTATTGACATGCCAGCAGGTAGGTACGTATTACTACCAAGACTTCGGCAGAAAATAACACAATACTGATGAGATGATTATGATCGCGGGCGTCTTGCATGCGGGCATTGCATGCAGTGCCGGATTAATACTACATGAGCCCCTTAGCAATCCACGCCTGTGGACCTTCCTCCCCCATCCATAAGTAACCTAGTATCCAGTGCACGGAGAAACACTAGTATCGGTTTTTTTTGGTGCTGTTTATGATGCCCCCAAGACGTGATGCCCTAAACAATTGTTTAATTTACTAATGGGCTAATCCGGCACTGATTGCATGATCGTCGTAGCGTCCTTATGTCCATTGACCAACATTGGACGTCCCTAAGCTGATGATAATGATTATGTAAAACCGTCAAGTCTAAAGGGGTTGAAAACTTAAAAATAAAGGAAGATCGTACCGGCGCTACACGGGCTCCTCGAGGTCGTCTATGGTGGCGAGATTAGGCTCCGACTCGGAGCGGCGCGGCGCGCGCTCGGCGTCCGCCGCGCGCGCCGCCTGCGCCGCCGCTACGTCTGGCGCGCTGCGGCTCATGTCGCCCTGACAGAATACATCATGTTAGACTAATCATTTATACCAAAAACAACCAATTTTTTAACGAATAAACACCGAATCCAAACTTTTCCATAGTCACACTCGGCCCTTCCTGTTATATAATTTGAGGAGTTAATTCCCTCGATTTTTCCAAGATCCCGTCATCAGATCCAGACTTGGTGACAATGGGACCAACTAGAAAACATAATAAACACAAGTGAATTTTATTATTAATGTGTCGAGTTTTCTGATATTGTTGATAATGTCAAAAAAATCTAGTTAATCGACATGTGTTTAGTATTGTGGCTTTTTGTAGGGTTTGTATAATGTGGGTTGGGATTAGAAGGGTTTCTAGACTATTGCTTAATGTTTTGGGAACTACTCCTGTTGTAGACAGAACTATAGGGACTATATGGACTACACTGGCATGCCATTGGCGCCTTAGTTCAATGGCTAAGTCTTTATATTTTGATAATTTTTCATTAATTGTAGTCTGGATGTTATGGGTGTTGGGAATAGCGATGTCGATGATGTAGATTGTTTTTTTAGTATTTAGTCGAAATATGTGATATCAGGTCTATTAAAATGTATAGTTCTATCGGTAATAATCGTACGGTCCCAATACAGCTTGTGTTGACTATTTTCATATACTGTGGAGGGGATATATTTGTAATATGGCAGCTGTATGTCAATAAATTTGTGTTTGTGGGCTAAGTATTGGTGGATTATGGATGCGACCTGATCGTGACGATGTTTGTAGTCTTTTTTTTCTATACCACGTCGGTGGCAAACAAGCGTACGGCCCGCCTGATGGTAAGCGGTCACCGCAGCCTATGGACGACTGCAACTCCAGGGGTGTCACGTGCGCGTTGCCGACCCTTTAAAAATTTATACACTCTTCTGTTCTCCTGTTTCTGTAGTCTGTTTGTACTATGGATTTACACGCGCCTGTAATATGCTGGATGGTTTTTGGAGCGCTACTGCAGTGTCTACATGTGTCATTCTGCCGGGATAATTCTTTAGTAATGTGTTTCCTGTAATTTCTAGTTGCAATGACTTGGTCTTGTATTGCTAGCATAAAGGCCTCGGTCTCCGGGAAGAGATCGCCTCGCCTCAGCCAAGAGTTTGATGCTTCTTTGTCAACAAACGCCTGTTCGAGATCGGCTTGATGTCATCCATGTAGTGACTTTTGGGCCCATTTGGATGTCTTTTGCTGTAGGCTCACGATTTGTTGATTATGCTGCGTGCTCTTGTCATGTAGGTTTAAGGGTGTGAAACGGTTATTATTATTAAAGGGTGAACACTTTTAAATTGTCGCAGGTCGAACATGCTACAGAAGAGAAAATAAAAATCCAAAGTGCTTAAAACTATTTATATGACTAATTTTATATAACGTTAAATCAATAAAAAGTATATTATGGCTATTTTAACGAACGACGAGAAAATTCCCGGACTTTACTTTTGATGTGATTCATCGAACTTTGCACGGAATCATCGGTTAATAATTTTGTGCATTTAACCCATTTTCGTTGAAAATCTGGCAATGCTGTGGCAGGTTCGCAAGTTTTTCGTAGTTTAGTTTTTATATTAGCCCCATATTTTTCGATGGGGCGAAGTTCGGAACAGTTTGGTGGGTTACTCTCCTTAGGCACTACCTCGACTGAATTCGCCTTATACCATTCCAAAGTCCGATACAAATAATGGCAACTTGCTAAATCTGGCCAAAACAATGTTCAGGAAGTGTGTTTATTCATCAATGGTAACAGTGACCTTTTCAAGCATTCTGATATTTAAATATCGGTGTTAATTGTCCCGGTAGTGATAAATGGTGAGCTCCTCATATGCCGCACTGGCATATAGCTTGCCAAACAAGGTATTTCTTAGCAATTTTTTTTTTACTGTGATTACCTTTTCCGATTCGTCGAGAAACGAAATGTCACGAGAGGAATAGTACTGGTTACCTGGTAAAGACTTGAAATCTGCCTTGACGTGGGTTTCATCGTCAATAATTAGGCAACATTTTTTCTCAATTAACAAGGTATACAATAACCGGGAACGTCTAACAGCACGATTATATTGATCCACAGTTCTCTTCGCAGCTTTTTGCTTCTTACATGTTGTAATGCCCCATTCTTTTTAAATTTTTTGGACATTTGCTTGACTTGTTCCTACTTTTTTCGCCACATCCCGGGAAGAAATACTTGGATTCTTATCAAATAGCTTGCACACCTTTGATTATAACTTAACATGAGATTTTGCTGATGGGTTGACCCTCACGACGCTTTCTATCTATACTTAGTCGGCTCATAAGTTCTGTCATATACATAGTATCAAATAAAAACAATAGTTTAAGTTTATTCCGTATAATTTGTACAGCGTTTGAAAGCTTATAAACTAGAGAATCTAAATGTATAACATTTATTCAAAATGACCGCCATAATTATCTACACAGGCTTGAAGTCTGCGTGGCCAGTCGTCAATGGATTCACGCACCACTTTCATGTCGATATTGGCCACTGCCGTAGCAAGGGATTTTTTCAGCGAGTCTAGATTTGCATGAGGTTTTGAGCACACCTTTTCCTCTAAATACTGCCATATTTTATAGTCTAACGGATTAAGATCTGGGCTAGAGGAGGGCCAATCTTCATGCCGTATAAAGTCGATTTTATTGGAGGCGAGCCAGGCTTGTGTAGACTTTGCCTTATGGGCAGGAGCAGAGTCCTGCTGGAAAACCCAATGCTGGTTTAGAAACATCGTATGGGATAGTGGTTTCACAATATTAGTCAACACCGTGTCTTGGTACACTTTGGCACTAGTTTTTACTCCTTTCTCACAAAAATGCATACTAGTGACGCCCGCATAAGAAACTCCCAGCCAAACCATCACAGATGAAGGGTGATGACCTCTTTGAATACGGAGAATGCTATTAGACGCTTCTTTACTATTGCGAGCGTACACTCTATCATTTTGTTTATTACAGTTTTCTTCTATGTCAAAAATTTTCTCGTCCGAAAACAGTATACAACGATGCTTATTTTTAGCGTACTTCTTCAATAAAGCTTTAGATCTTTTAAGCCTTAAAGCTTTAAGCCGACCATTGAGAAGATGGCCAGTTTTTCGTTTATAAGCACGAAGTCTCAGGTCTTGATTAAGCACTCTTTTCACCGTGTTTCTGCTCAAACCCATCTGGAGGGCCATAACTTTTTGTTTCCTAGCGGGATTTCTGGCAATGCATGCCCTAATTGCTTGTACAACCGCTGGAGTTCTAGCTGTACGCGGACGACCGCTTCTTTTCTTGTCATTTAAACTAGAGACCTCACTGTATCTTTCTATGGTACAATACACAAATCTTAGAGAGAATTTAAAATTTTCAAGTAGCTTAAAAATTTTAGTCGGCGAGTGTCCACAACGACATAGTGCAATTATTGCGGTACGGCTATCTTTAAGCGTCCACTCCATGTTAAAGAAAACAGAAAATTGCAAAATTATACTACTCAAATATTTAAAAAAGATTCGAAATTCAAATGCACAACGGTTTTTGTTTTAGGAGTTCCAAATTTAAATTTTAAGGCCAGTGACAGAACTTATGAGCCGACTAAGTAGTTTCACCTTGTTTTATTTTTTTAGGGTCGGTTGAACCGTCTTCCGTGTAGTTTGACAAGATTTTTCCAGATCTAAAGTTGATAAATGTGGATTTTTACTAAATTCTTGCAAAATTAATTCACGAACATTTTTTTCTAGTAACGCCATTTTCATAGATAAAAAACAAAAGAACGTTTTATGGTTGTCTAATATTTCACGGGCCTGCTAAATTTAAAATATCAAAAAAAGGTACCATGCAACACCCTAGCAAAGTAAAAATGTAAGCGACAATTTAATAGTGTTCACCCTTTATATGGCTCCTGAAAACAAGGTACCAAGCCGCTTGAGGCGATAATCGCCGAGCGATTAAGAGGTTAGCCGTCGGCTGGAAATCTTAATAGGGGTACGTGGGGTTATATGTTTAAGAAACCCTGCTCTATGTCTACATCCAGCCACTTTTGAGAAAAAATATGTATACGTGTTAC
This sequence comes from Notocelia uddmanniana, assembly GCA_905163555.1. NCBI lineage: Eukaryota > Metazoa > Arthropoda > Insecta > Lepidoptera > Tortricidae > Notocelia > Notocelia uddmanniana. The sequence continues at coordinate 14,389,975 of LR991065.1, forward strand.
CGACCGACACTCTAACACAGTGTACCTAATTTATACAGTTGGGATTACGCCTTTGATGTTCACGAAAGAGCCGACAACTTCTTGCGACGCCGAAATAAGCCAGGGCTGTCACATGAGATGAGGTTAAATATAAATACATTTGCAATAACAAGCAGAAGAAACAAAAACAAGTAAAAAAATCAACAACTATAAAATAAAAGACGCGCGTTGACAGCGGCGGCCGCACCAGCTAGCCTGCCAGTACGGCGCGAGCAGTGTAGCAGCTTAAAACAAAGCATGTCTATATTAAATTAAAATGAAAAAAAAACTCTTGATGAACAATATACGATTTCGAGCTACCATGGTTATTAGTATTAGTATTACTATTGAAAACGGGGTATGCATTTATATGTGTCTGGCGTCCAGTGATCCGAAAGTTCACAAATTAAAGAGACACTTCTTCCGGAAAAAACGTGCGTCTTGATATGTTTTGCGTGTCGTGATCGTGGTCGAGTTCAAGTGAGAAAACGGATGGTGGTAGTGACGGTGACTTTGTGGCACAAGTTTGTGCGACAAAGCGAATCGAAACAGAGGGTAGATCGCTATGGTGTGTGGATAAACCACAACTAAAACTCGCAGCACGGCAGTTTGCCTTTGAAAATGGCGCTTGCAACAGTGCTGAAACATCGAAAACTCACAAATATACGTGAGGAGCGCTCGTGGCACAGCGACGCCCGCGTACCGCGTGCGGTATGCGAGGTTAAGCAACGTGGGCCCAGGTCTGTTCTTAAATGGTTGACCGCTTTGACTGGTTACTAACTGCGTGTTCCCGTGCTTTGGAAGGCCCCTTATCAACGACGACTAACGACTGCTGTCACAGACAGCAGCCGGTAAGCCAAGTTAGAGGCCTCTAGGCGGCTTGAGAACTTCTAACAGTCAAGTTGCCTACTCACTTGATAAGGGGGGTCGAAGTTGCACTACATCCGTAGGGAGTACCCATCGTTACCCTACACGTGACCTGACCTGGCCCTGACCTGGGTGCTGCTAAAAGTGCAACAAACTGGCAACTGTACAGTCTTCTCGAAGATCTCACGGTTCGAAAATAAGATGTCATATGATAAAGAAATACAAATAAATAACCATGTATATATACATGGTCTATGGCCCGTTTTGAACAGTAATTCTAAATGAACAAGTTCTTACCAAGTCGGGGTCGAGCAAATCACCAGGCTCCTGCTTAGGCTGCGGGCTCATCTTGTCGTTGAGATAGCACACGCCGTTCAGGTCGATGGCGCTGTTTGAGAATATGGCGGCCGCGCCCACTGACGCGTCTACTAGCGCCTCCGTCTGAATTAATACAACAGTCAGGCCTTTAAAACGGTTTGAAAATAAGCGACATTATAACGATATATTTCGTTAGTGTTTAAAATTTCGTTATAATCACAATCGATATTCCTTATAACGATATTTCATATCATAACAAAATGAAAATCATAAATTTATATGATAATGTTATAATAACCCGGACCCGGGTATGTCCTAAAACTACGACCAAGACCACCGGGGGATGGGCAGCAGCATCCCTGGAGTGCGGTGGAGATACTGCGATCGCCAACCCGCATGCCAAGCGTGGCGATTATGGCATATACCCCCCGTGAATATGGGGGAGGCCTATGTCCAGTAGTGGACGTTCTTTGGCTGATATGGTGGTGGTGGTGGTGGTTATAATAACGTTATAATAGCGCTTTACAAAATATCCGTATATATATATATATATATCATCATCATCATCATCATTTCAGCCGAATGACGTCCACTGCTGGACATAGGCCTCCCCCAAAGACTTCCACAATGACCGGTCTTGCGCCACCCGCATCCAGCGGACACCCGCGACCCTTACCAGGTCATCAGTCCACCGTGTGGGGGGCCTGCCCACGCTACGCCGAAATCGAGAAAGAGGTTAATCGTCGAATCCGACTCGGCTGGGCAGCGTTCGGGAAGCTACGTCATATCTTTTCGTCCAATATCCCGCAGTGTCTCAAGACGAAAGTCTTTGACCAGTGTGTGTTGCCAGTGATGACATATGGTACTGAAACGTGGTCGCTTACTATGGGCCTCATAAGAAGGCTCAAAGTCACCCAAAGAGCAATGGAGAGGGCTATGCTGGGAGTTTCTCTGCGTGATCGCATCAGAAATGAGGCCATCCGCAGCAGAACCAAAGTGACCGATATAGCCCTTCGAATCGCTAAACTTAAGTGGCAGTGGGCGGGGCACATAGCACGCAGATATATATATATTGCTTTTTATTTATAACGATGTGTATATAAACGATCTGTATGTAAAATTCTTTATTGTACATGAGTGAAACATAACAATAAAACAGTAATTACAAGAACAGTTGACATATGTACAAAGGCGAGCTTATCCCTATAAGGGATTTCTTCCAGCTAACCTTTGAGCAATTGAGTGGAGATAGGATTTATAGGCAAACCGAGAATTAAACATAAATATAAATATATTTACAATAAAACATAACGCTAACATGATCGCCCGCAGGTTCGGGCGCCTCTATACATGTAGCTTGTGGATGCGATACACGCAACGGGCTTACGGGGCCCTCCGGGTTCAATTTAATAACGCGTTCCGGGTGTTGTTGGGGCTGCCGCGGTTCTGTAGCGCATCAGGGATGTTTGCCGAAGCAAGAGTGGACTGCTTTTACGCCACTATGCACAAAAGAGCCGCATCTCTGGTGCGCCGGGTGCGTGACGGTCCCAACAATATCCTGCAAATGATAGGGGATAGGATCGACTCCCCCTATTTATTAAATTGTAGTAGGTTGCACGGTCCCAGTGAAACTTACGTATAACTACATTTATATTATAGAATTATAAATTAGATTATACTTACACCTAAACATAAGTCTTACTAAAAATATATGAGTGTAATTTACTTGAAATAAATGCTAATAATAATAATGCTTGCTCTTCTGCACGGTCTTGTGGACTTCGAAGTGCCGTACTATAAGTACACACCCGCGCCAGTTCTCGAAAATGGTCATGCTACGCTCTATTGGGATCGATCTGTCATCACAGATAGGACTATTATAGCCAACAAACCTGATATCGTGCTGACAGATCGATTGAAGCGCCAGGCAGTGCTCGTCGACATCACCGTCCCCCATGATGAGAACCTCGTGAAGGCCGAGAAGGACAAGGCTAGCAAGTACCTAGACCTGGCACACGAGATAACCGCCATGTGGGATGTTGATTCGACGATCATTGTCCCGATAGTCGTCTCTGCGAACGGTCTAATTGCGAAGAGTCTCGACCAACATCTCAAGAGACTCTCGCTAGATGGTTGGGTCAAGGGTCAGATACAGAAGGCGGTACTCCTGGACACGGCGCGGATAGTCCGGAGGTTCCTCTCTCTATCGCCCTAACCACCGGTAGCTTAGGCCCCGCCTCGCTGCCGGCGGCACTCTAGGTTAGGTTTTTTATAATGCTTTTATATTTTGTATGTGTATTATTATATTTTACTTTCATAAATGTTTTGAAAAAAACCTAACTTAAGTTGTAAGAAAAATAAAGAGAATAATAATAATAAAAACAAAAAATAAAAATACGGAATACAAATAGATATATATACATATAAATAGATAATAAATAAATACCGAAATAAAATATCCAGTCAAGTAGTATTCGACAACCACAATTTCCTCAACTTCCCCTTCAGCGAGGCCACGGACTGACACTGCCTGAGTGACGGGGGTAACGAATTCCATAATTTGACAGTGTACCGTAAAGGATTTATCATAGGAACGGGATTTATAAGGGGGTATGGCTAAGGTAAGATTAGCACTAGAGCGCAGCCGATGATTGCTACCATCCGCCATAAATTTGAACCTCTCTGAAAGGTAGGGCGGGGAAGAAGCAGTAAACAAAACATTGAAGAGGAGGGACAGTGTATGCAAATCCCGGCGACGGCGGATTGGCAACCACTTGAGCTGAGTGCGGAAAGATGACACGTGGTCAAATTTACGCAAACCGAAAATATACCTAATGCAGACATTCTGCAAGCGCTCAAGCTTGTCAAGCAATTGCTCCGTGACATCCAAGAATGCATTGTCCCCGTAGTCTAGAAGCGGGAGTAAAAGAGAACGGACAAGGATAACCTTAGTTTGAAAAGGGAGGAAATTTTGTAAGCGCTTAAGGGAGTGCAAAGAGGCAAAAAGTATCCTACTGACCTCTGACATGCGCTGACCATGAAAGTGTCGTATCGTTTTAAGTAAAGAGTTTTATTGACCAAGTAGCGTTATGAATCATAACGATATGCGAAAATAGCGCTATTTCAAGGCCTGACAACAGTTTTTTAAACGTTACGATACTGTAATTAGAATAAAAAAAATTGTTTAAACATAAATGACATGAGATATCGTTGTTCTTGGTTATGGGTGAGTCTAAAATCAAATAATTGAAATTTATAATAGTTTTTTTTTTCATCAACTCTTCATGCCTATTCCTTTAGCAGTCCACAGCTTCGACAGTAAATAGGGGTTTGGAAACGAAGTGGAAAACTTACAATAACATCCTCGGGTTCTTCAAACTTCAGTTGAACTGTTTTCTTCACTGGAGGCACTTCTTTCTCTGGAGTTTTGAAATTATATATGCAAGGTGTGGCTTCTTTTGGAGTGAAGTCTTTCGGTTCCCTGCAAAGTCGTTACTTGGAAGTTTCTGTTTATTATCAGGGTAATCCCCAAGGCTTGCTCAAACTAGCAAAGTTTGTGGTATATTTATCTATTAGTTTGTATTTTGATTAACAATGCGAGAATTTTCGGGAGCGAGCAATCATTTTATATGTCACTCACTCTTCATTCCCGGAAAACATCGTTTGATCCAAGTTTTTACTCACTGATGCCGAGTTGGTCGGTTTCTCTGACAATTTTATATTGTTAGTGGCTCTGTGATCTGCCTCGCTAGCACGATAGCTTATACCGGCAAGTTATATGGCCTATATGTACTAAAACGTCACAGGATATATTGATAATTATATGGCTTATTTTTGTCGATCAAAATTTTCAAAATGGATTAAAAACCTGCTCATAAAATTTCACAAGAATCGGTTGAGAAATGCGACCTGTAGAGAATAGATGGACATCCGTACAAACGACAAAAATGCGTAGATCAAATATTTATAAAAAATACACTTTACTGTCATCACGACCGGCGCAATAAGAATGATACAATACAACCCAAGCTTAAAGTAAACATGTGGAGCGTATTCCGAGAATTTCAGTAATTAGGTAATCGGCATTCATTTATTACTCCGACACAATTTATTCATAGAATATACTTGGCTTAGTTATAATTTCTTTGCAACTTGTATATACTATTAACATTTCGTTATAGGTTCAGATGACTTTGGCAACGAGGCAAGTAACGAGAAAAATAATCACTTCTATGTAGCATAGTTGTAGTTCAAGCATTTCCTTTAGAAATAATATTAATATTAGTGTGACTGGGCTTTCCTCGGCATTTTCAGGAGAACACGTGGTTTTCGGAAGATGACAATGACACCTTGCTAGATCGATTTTTCACTCTCTTTAATCTCTGTATTGTAAATTCCATCGAAATCGTTAGAGCCGTTTCCGAGATCCCGAAATAAATAAATATACAAGAAAGGGTCGTTCAAAGATTGGCTAAACGTCCGCTAGTTAAAAACAATATATATTTTTCTAACCTTTGCTAATCTTACGATTTTGCATTTGTACTGATCATAATCGAACTACATTTGTATGAGATTAAATCTCACAAATATTTTGTGAGAAATATATAAATGAGTAATGACTAAAGAAGTAATGATATACAAAGTTAATAACCAGTTATCACTGCAAAAATATGTAATACCTAAAGTATATACGTACTTTTTGGGCGTCGTGTGATGGCTATCATTTTTATCGGTTTGATGTTGTGAAATCAAGTCACAAGCTTTCCCCAGAATGACGATAGACACAAGTACCCTTATTGATATCAAGGACAAATACGCTATTAAGATCAAGAACACCGCCGCGAATCTGTAATAAAAATGAACAATAAATAAGTAATGTAGCCTAAAATAAGTATGGGACTCGGTATGGATATCACTGGCACGAGTATAAAAATGTTTTATGGCAAAAAAGTGCTCTCCACAAATGTGGAAAATGAATAATGTCGGTGGACACTGTAGAAGGTCGTTACGAATATTATTTAAAAGTGTTTTGATATATTATTTGGACGTCCTTCATCGTTGGATGCGTACATAAATACTTCTGATCTAGACCACAGTCCTCACGTCTCGGTGAGTATTCCCTCCATCATCAGCCGAAGGACGTCCACTGCTGAACATAGGCTTCCCCCAAAGAGTTCCTCAATGACCGGGCTTGCGCCACCCGCATCCAGCGGACACCCACGACCCGTACCAGGTCATCATTCCACCTTGTGGGGGGCCTCCCCACGATACGCCTTCCGGTACGTGGCCGTCACTCGAGAACCTTTCCGCCCCATCGGCCATCGGTTCTACGTGCTATATGCCCCGCCCACTGCCACTTAGATTCGGAGGACTATGTCGGTTACTTTGGTTCTGCTGCGGATGACCTTATTCCTGATGCGAACACACAGAGAAAACTCCTAGCATAGCCCTATCCATTGCCCTTTGGTTGACTTTGAGCCTTCTTATGAGGCCCATAGTAAGCGACCACAGTTCAGTGCTATGTGTCATCACTGGCAACACACCGCCACCACCATACCAGCCCAAGGACGTCCACTGCTGGACATAGGTCTCCCCCAATTTAATGGGGGGTTAATGCCATAATCGCCACACTTGGCATGCGGGTTGGCGATCGCAGTATCTCCACCGCACTCCAGGGATGGTGCTGCCCATCCCCCGGAGGTCTTGGTAGTAGTTTTACGACATACCTGGGTCCCTGCACGGCTAGCACAACTTGGCGCGCGAGCTATCTCACGCGCGAGATAGACAATCCGTCTCTTTTTGTGTGTACCAATTAGAAAGAGGCGGATAGTCTATCTCGCGCGTGAGATAGCTCGCGCGCCAAGTTATGCTAGCCGTCCTGGCAACACACACTGGTCAAAGACTCTCGTCTTATCGTGTTTCGTTCTTGGAAAATTGTATCAAAACTTACAATAAAATGACTAAACTTAGCAATTCTAAAATCAAATCTGTAGTGAAAAAAACACTTATTTTAAAAGCACATTATACGTTTACCTTATAATGTGCTTTTAAAATAAGTGTTTTTTTCACTACAGATTTGATTTTAGAATTGCTAAGTTTAGTCATTTTATTGTAAGTTTTGATACAATTACATCATGGTTAGGGATTTTTGACACACTGGTCAAAGACTCTCGTCTTATCGTGTTTCGTTCTTGGAAAATTGTATCAAAACTTACAATAAAATGACTAAACTTAGCAATTCTAAAATCAAATCTGTAGTGAAACAAACACTTATTTTAAAAGCACATTATAAGGTAAACGATTACATCATGGTTAGGGATTTTTGGCAGTTATAGCGTCCACTGGTAATGAATTGCGAAAATGGGTTTTCTACTGTAGCTTTGTAATTTTGTAGTAGTTGACAGTGTAATTTTATACTAAACTATACGATGTATATTGTTTTGTAAAAATGACACGTCGTGGGGTTTCTTCTCGTGGCAGAGGTTTATTTTTCCGAACAGGTGGTAGTTTAGAGGTATTGACATTCATAGGTGCATATAATATGCCTAAAGTGAAGACTAAATAACTTTTACTTTTTACTTGAGGCTGCAGAATATTGGATAAACAGATGTGCCGTCACATAAGACCTACTTGCAGAAAATCGAACTCACCCATCAACTTTGACAGCATGCACCAGCACCCGAGTAATGACGACGCCCAACGGCAGCGGGATGAAGCCCATCCGCCGCGCCACCAGGTCCGAGTGGTCGCTGAACGCGTGCTTTTGCCGCGTCTGTGCCACGTCGTACGCTAAGCTGACCGTGTATTCCCGGTACACGCCGAATGGTATTTCATTAAATCTGATAAAAAATAGTAGATTGTATTACAAGGGAGGAAAAGCCAATATTTCAGCGAGGGTTAGCGTGTTGAATCCCGAACGAAACTAAGGATTCTAGAATAACATGGAATTCTGAGCGTAGTAAGGGGTTTCAAAGCGCCTGCGTTATGATATGAATAATTTTGCTAGCGTGTAATACACTCTTCTTTTCACTTATCCTACTAGAAAAAATATACAATCAATAATTAGGTAAGTAAAAGACCACACACATACTACACTACATATGGCAACATATTAAAAAATCTATACATATCTACGTATATATAGATATAGTTAATACCCATATTAGAAAGGGACACACTAAAACAAAGTGATTATCTTTCGGCTCGCGTTCTTGGCCACAGATTAATACGTAGTATCGCCTATCTCTATGATTAATTCACTTTCAAGGCAGTTAGTCGCAGTAGTTACTTGCAGGCGTCCATAGCCTGCGGTGACCGCTTACATCAAAATAGTATTTTGCTCCGTCAGCAGAGCAGAAATGAAAATTTAATAATAAAAATTATAAAGAGCAAAAACGAGCTAGAAAATACTTTTTTTCGAATAGGAGAAGTGAAAATTATATATTTTAACAATACAACAGGCTTATTTCAACTCTGATCACAATGACATCGGTCACCTGGCCTGATTGAGGCCTTGAAACTTTAAATCGATATGCTATATTTATGCTTACATATTATATTCGTTTCAATACTTTTTTATGTTGGAGGGATATTACTACTGGTAAATATATACCATACTTACTACCGCTGGTAAATACATACTGGTAAATGACCAGGCAGATACATACCACGTTTATCACCATCATACAACCGTCTCTTACCAATTTATATGTGATTGAATTTGTGTACATATAATTATCGAACTTGGAGCGTTCGTGGTCCAGCGGCGCCCGCGTACCGCGTGCGGTATGCGAGGTTAAGCAACGTGGGCGCAGGTCGGTTCTCGGATGGGTGACCGCTTTAAGTGGTAACCACAAAGTACAATATATATAAAGAGATAGAGATACCAGTGAAATACTCCACATAAATCGTAGCACCGTTGTGTATTTAGTAAGAACTAACCGCACGATCGCTGCATCTCTGTCACTTCAATATGCAAGTGCGATAGAGATAGCACCCAGTGACATCTGGTACAAACAATTTAAACTAACATTGCCTTGGAAAATTTCGTACTACGAGCTGAAAAGCCCCTGGTGATTACTAACTGAGCGCTCCCGTGCTTTGGAAGGCACGTTAAGCCGTTGATCCCGGCTGCTGTCTACGACAGCAGTCATCAAGCCAAGTTAGAGGCCTTGGGCCGGGCGGCTTGAGAAGTTCTAACAGTCAAGTTGCCCACTCACTTGACAACCACGTCCATAGGGAGTACCCACCGTTACCCTACACGTACCGTACTCGTCTTCTCGAAGATCTCACGGTTCGAAAATAAATGCCATGCGATTATTATTATTATCGAACCTGCTAACAAAATTTCACAAGAATCGGTAGATAAATAACGCTTCGCTCGGTCGATTAATGACCTCTTTGTCATGAAACTTACCTAGTAATGAACGCATGCTTCACCCAGTCAATAATGACCTCAAAGGTAAGCACTAGCACACAATCCGGTGCCAGTATCCAAAAGCGCTCCTCCTTCCACGTGTACTCCTTCATGGTCTGCAGCACCACAATAAACAAGAGCACGGACAGGTGCAGCCGCTCTCTGACGTCACTGCAGGACACTTGGAAGAGATTGTTCTTGTCGAATTTTTTGAAAACGCTACCCTTTAGCTCGACAAACTGTAGAATATAAATTTCCGGTTATTCGTTGTTCATAATAGGCTGCAACTATTATTATTTATTTGTTTTTATACAAGGACGGTGGCAAACAAGCTTACGACCTGCCTGATGGTAAGCAAACACAGACGCCAATGGGCGATTGCCGACTCTTTATAACTTGAGAATTCGATGTGTTGACAGCTAGAGACATATGCAGGTCCCTCACTCTCGACACAGTCTATGCTCGGGAGCTCTGGCGACCTTACTCACCACCTGGAATATAACACCACATACCTAAGGAGCAAGTAGTGGTGTTATTATAGCTGTGGTCTTCTGTACGGTGGAGGTACTTCCCCAGTTGGGCTGCTCTAAGTATGAACGAGATGACGTTCCGCTGTGCCAATTTTAAGGGCAAGAAAGGGTGAGAGAATTTGCGATATTTTTTTTCGTAGTAAACCCCCTCTTTTTAAGGTTGGGGAAATGCATTTACGCAATCCCTTCCTGTCGGGAGGACGGATATGACGGAGTAGTCAACCCCTAGATGGATGCAATGCAGCTAAGGAGACTGATGGCCCAGGGATCCAGGCTTACTTATTGTTAATATTAATTATCAGTATCTCTTCTTTACATCAAGTCAGTTCGAAAGGCAGGAATGCTTGAGGCCCATTTTCATTGGTCGATTGAGCCCGGCTCCCCGGATGCAGACGCTATGGCATGCGTTATGGAAATCTCACGCAGCCCAAATGCGGGCGCTAACGACCAGCCTGATTTCACTGGTCGTTTACTGCATCTCATAACGACTAATGATGAGTGGACGAATAACGACTTATCGAACAATAACAATGCGCCTTTAGCTAGTGATAAAATGCAAAAAACACTGCTAATTCTGTTGCCATTACATTTAGAACCTTACAGCTCTTATCACGCAGTTGTTATTTGTATGACACATCAACTGATAAAGACTAGGTACTTACATTATTAGTCATCATAATAATCAGTAGACTTTTGTTGTTAGAGTTGAATGCTACATTAAGTGTTGTTGCTTGAAACAACACCAATAAGCTGTGGAGGACTGAAGACGTAGTGAAGGGAATTCATTGGGAGTTTGCCAAACCTGAGGCATGAAGTTAGTACACCATTGTCTCCTCGCATGGCAATAGAGTATATTATTACATGCTTGTCCTTTCATCACAAGATTTTATTCTACTTGCACTGTTCATATGTTTGCAAAAAAACAGAGCAAGTTTAATAAAAGCTTGTAAAAACGTTGGTGGTGGATGAAACAAATGTAAAACCAATCGTAATTCATGTTTTGCTCAAATTTGTTGGCGTCCCAAGCACAAACAAATTAGATCATGTTGTTCTGTCCGCGTCACGCTCGTATACACGTCCAAATCAGGCCCGCGTAAACCTCCACCAGAGGCTGCCTCTAATGCGTATGCACCGTGATAAGATATTCACTACCTTGCAATGGCGGAGCGCTCCTACAACACGATTCCCACCGGCTTGCCTACATTTTTTGGTACAATATATCAAACTCATCATAAATCACTCATCAATAAAAATTCAAAATGTTTATTACATAAACACGTAGTATTATGGACAAATTGACTATAAGTATCTTAGCTTTACAATAAATTTCAACAATCACTACATTCATTATTTACTACGCACGTACTTCTCGACCAAGCTGAGTTTGCACCTCATTTGTATGCGGCGCCATACGCACCAGGTGCAAACTTAGCTTGGTCGAACGCGCTAACGCTAAGACAAGCCCGTGTATTTTGTCTTGCCTTACCTAGCCATCTCATTCATAAAATTCCGCTTGTCATTGAAATTGCACGCACTACGTTCGTAAATTGTCAATGACACGCATCGCAAAATGGCCGCCGAAAGAAAGCCGATTATTATCAGGTTACGGTAAGGTGTCTCATTCGAATTTAGACCTTGGCTTTAAAATGATAAGGTTTATATTAGAATAAATGGCTTAGCAATTTAGAAACTGTCCGTTTTGGCGCACTTATTAAAAAATTGCCATACTTTACTCTCATCGAAAACTGTGTGGAATGGATTGCGCAAAATACAAAATTCTATTTTTTTTTAATTATAATTTAAAATTAAAATAAATTGTGTCATAAAACACAATGGTCTAAGGTAGTTTGAAGCTCAATAATTTAATTACTTACCAAGAATTTCGCAGCGAAAGTGCCCGTTTTTTGGATTCTTGGGTGAATAACGGAATGGGGTGGCAATACAGAGTTTACATTTGCCCGGTTACTCGACGAATACAAATAGTATGAATGTTTGGTGTTGTGATTTGTTGTTTTGATAAGATTAGTGCATTAATAATTAATTAATCTTTTAACCAGTGGAATTCATTAGATCTACAAGGTGTAGCTTGCATTAATAATTGTTGTTCCGTTGCGAGGAAGGCGTATTTGCAGGTTTTTTTTTGTTTTCGTTAGTTCTTTAATTGTAAATAATTTAATTAGGTAAGTTTAGACGTGAATGCTGCTCAAAAGGCGTTTTTCAAAGCCGCTTTTGTCATACTCGACTCGACATACATTATTTACGTGACGTCAGTGATGAAATGACAAGTATGGCAAAAGTGGTATACACTTACTGCAAGGGATTGCGCTCAAGAACACAAATATACCTTTGCTTATATAGAAAAATTATAAATGTTAAGGTAGGTGCTTTTTTGCTCCGGGTTGCCCAGCGAAAATTCTTACGCGCCGCCACTGTGCCTTGTAAAATACACTTTTTTACACAAAGCTGCAAAGTTTGGAATATGTTGTGCCATTCTCAAGAATATTCTCCAATTGGTGGGGGACATTTTCCAATCAAGAATCTCAGAAATTGCACATATATATATGCAATGGTAAAAATGTTTTTTTTTTTATACCACCACCACCACCACCACCACCACCACCACCATATCAGCCAAAGGACGTCCACTGCTAGACATAGGCCTCCCCTAAATTCACGAAGGTATATGCCATAACCGCCACGCTTGGCATGTGGGTTTGGCGATCGCAGTATCTCCACTGCACTCCAGGGATGCTGCTGCCCATCCCCCGGTGGTCTTGGTCGTAGTTTTAGGACATACCCGGGTACCATATTGGTATAAAAAAAACCCGTCTGATGGTAAACAACTAACTCATCCTATGGATGTGCATCGCCAACGCTTTAAAATTTTTACACTCATTTCTTGATGAACCCCATCCAGTTGTGTTAACCCTTTAATATACTAAAGAACTTAAACTATTCATTTAAATTTGAATCAAAAATACCAAAATAAAAAATTGTTTGAAAAGGATACACACATAAATCATTGCAAATAATAAATGAGGTATAACCCCCAAGTGCTCTCTTCTTCTATCTCTTGGCTCTGTGGCGGTCCAAAACAGAGCATCAATAGTATCTTGTCCAAAAGCTGAGAACAATCTGTCCCCAACCTCCAGCATATTAAAAAATATGTACAACTTCATCACACTTTGACTTTTCACTAAATGATACATCATGTTTGTATCTATGTAGCACATCAAAATACTGCAGATCAGCAGGATGAAACCTTTCAGGACATCACATGTCTCAGCCGGTTTTAAGATACTCTTCCATGTATGTGGATGGATCCTGAAAGCAACAAATAGATATTGGAAACTTGCCAAGTAAAATATTTACTTGGGTTAATTTACTTTTTCCACATGCATGTGACACTCTGGTGCAGATGCCTTTTGGTTGCAGTGACCACTTACCATCAGGGACCCGTATGCTTGTGGGTTGCCACCAATGTGGTATAAAAATTAAAAAAGCTAGTTGGTATGGTGACTTCTTTTGAGTTGTTTTTTAAACCCTAAGGGGTACCTATAGATTCAATGAACATTATTTTATATTGTAATTTATAAGTACATTTTATGATGGGCTGGCAATTCCAAGCATATTTGATGTATTTCATGTAATTATAGTAGTATTATATACATTTTACTGAAAACCAGGTACTGTTTGAGGCTTACAAGTTCACTTAAACTTACCCAAAACATTTTCTGAACAACCTGCTAAAGAACGACCAAAACGCCATAACAAATCTCAATGGAAGGAAAGTATAAACAAACAGCAGGGAATCTGCACACTGAAAGAACCCGTAAGCCATGAACTTCTCAAGTTCTTGGGGGATTTTGATGAACGAGTAGACCTTCTCACGCCGTGCCGAGAATCGCTCCTCATCGTGCTCAAGCATATAGCCCCGCGTCAACTCTACATGTAGAAAGGCAAATAAAGAAGCCGATTTCCTTCCATCTGCAAAAACCGGTTTTTATCAATAAAACATATATAGATATCCAAATAGCTATTTAGAATAAAAAAGTTATATTTCAAATGCTTACCTTTACTCTTTACGTCTTTCGCGCATTTGGCATCAAAGTTATTATCACCACTAAAATGTTGAACATTGGACACAGGTTTAAAACGTAACTTCTTGGTGAGCCCCTCTGATTCTTCACTTTTCACGACCATAGTGATTGTGATTTTTTGTAGCTAGTAAGCATAAACACATTTGTTGGTAGAAAATAATAATAAACACTATTCTAGTGATATTGTGAATTTTACGAATACAAATAGCAAAGAGAATATAGTAAAAATATCAAAATCGGCAATGACAGTGTGTGACAGGCGACAGCTTGGTGACGGAGCTTTAGGCTGGTTACACACTTACGTTATTGCAATGTTAAGTTAACACTCTTAGCTCGAACAGCGTTAAAAGTTACGTTAAGCCGGGTCCACAGCGCCATATTTTTCGTGTTTGCAAACATCAAACAGGTTTTTCGAACACAAAATAGGCGTGGCCTCAAAGTTAAGGCCGGTCCACTGCACCAAAAATCCAACAAAACATGTTTGATGTTTGCAAAGACGAAAAATATGGCGCTGTGGACCCGGCTTTACACATCGAAGACTGAAAATGGACGTATTTATGCTACTCTCACGAGACAACTATATGAAAATCATCTGGCTTAATACTGCGAGTCTGCTTTTCCCTGTGTAGTATAGTGTGAGCGTAGTGTGTACGTGGCTTATATGAGTCTCACATGAGTCTGTCTATTCGTGTTATACAATTTAACGCCGCAGCTCTTATGTAATGGAATGACAATAGACGTGTCTATGGTGTATGTCATTTACGTAAAAAAAATGTAGATAGTCTATGTCTATGCATGCCACTAGCCGCGCCATCCCGCCACGAAATCTACAAATTTTGTGAGGTGAAAATAATTAATGTACGATTAGTAGCCTATTTGCAGTAAAATAAAAGTGCTGATTATAATCATTATTTGTAGACGGAACCATAAATTAAGGGACTTACTCCGTGCGGCTGAAACATGGCATCAAATGAAGGACAGACTGCCAAGTCAAACTTGCATCAGCAAGACTTAACCAAACTTGTGAGTACAAAAGAATGATAAAACACCAATTTGCTAGTTTTTTACTCATTGCTACGTGAATTCAATGTCAAGTCTTAATTTGCTGTGTATTTCCATAAGGCATTTGATTATAAGTATATGTTACTCGAATATACATAATTCCGCACGGACTCTGAACTAAAATGGAAACTATGAGTCTGTCTTTGTGGTGTATTTGTTTCTCCATGCTTGTGCTCTGAAATATCTGTTACCTAAAACATACAATTAAATTCACTTTTATTTTTTATCTTGTGTGCATATATTTTTAAAGCTGTGTCCTAATCATCACCCTCTTTTTAATAATTCGTGATTGTTTTCTCTTTTCTAGGATATCACAAAACTGTCTGCTCTGTCTCCTGAAGTGATATCCAGGCAGGCTACTATCAATATTGGTACCATTGGGCATGTAGCTCATGGAAAATCCACAGTCGTCAAAGCCATCTCAGGAGTCCAAACTGTCAGATTCAAAAATGAATTGGAAAGAAATATTACCATCAAATTAGGTATGTTATCAATTATATTAAGCTTGGGTATGTTCATGCTTGAGGCACAACACAGTTTAGAATGAGCAGGAATGCAGACTGCCTTCAATGATGAATATATCTGAATTCTATTTTTCTTGTCACAGTAACTAGTATCTAAGACTGCCATGTGGGACTATATAGATTAAAACTTAAATATCCATTACATTATTTTAAGCCCCCATCTATTTTTAGAACTTCAAGTAGTTATATTCTAAAATTCAATACATTTTTACAAGTTCCTAATAAATTTTCAAAATATTGTAGGTTTCTTAGTTTTTCTCACACACTATTTTCTGTTTAGATGTATTTTTATAGTTTTGGTCTTTACAGGCTTCATCTAAGTATTGCATCATAATTAATAAACCCTTACAATCAAGCTTTACCATTTTAATGACCATTGTTACTCTATGCACAAAATTATGTTTATTTATTCTTTTGCATCAACAAGGCCAATATTTTACATATACCTTAGAATTTAACATACATGTCAATATAAATAGAAAGTTTCAAACCACCACTATTTATTATTACATATTTTCCACCACTTTATAAATTTTCATGTCATATATTATAAAGAAAACAATACCATTTAAGCTTCAGAATAATGAAAAAAGAAGGTATACCCTACTATTTTTTAAGTCTCTGGATGAATTTCAAAATATATCTTATAGTTTTACAATGTACCATGTGAATAGGACTATGAATAAAGTAAATGTGAACATACTAGCTCTAAATTTGTAATTGAAGTTAATTTAGCATTTACTAAACTTATTCACATGGTATGTTGCAGAGCGCCTGTCGGACTCAGTTTTGAGGTTGTTTCGCGAAAGAGCCGATGAAAAAGATATGACTGTGTATGTGGAAAAGTTGAAAAAATCCAGAAAAAGGAATCATTCACTGGAACCGGGAGAAGATGATATGCCTGTTGCCAAGAAACAGAAGAGGGGTAAAATGAAAGAAGCAGAAGAGGATTATATCATAGAGAAAATTGTTGAATTCAAATTTGAAAATGGCAAAGAATATTTCTATATAAAATGGAAAGGTTTTGATGATGATGAAAACACTTGGGAGCCTCTTGAACATCTAGACAATTGTCCAGAACTCCTAAAGGAATTTCTCACTGATAAGGAATTAACACACTGTGAAAGTATCGATAAATTAAAGAAAGAAATTTCATTTGGAGACTTACTCAGCGAGGACAACTTAGTAGCAAGGATAGATGAAGTAGATGAAACTGAAATTTACAAACTAAAAGAGACACTCCTTATTAAGTTATTGTCTATGGTTACATTACCTGTAGAAGAGGAAGAATATGCTGTAGAGCTTGTTCAGGATGCTAGAAATCTATTACAACTTTATGTGCTGTGTAAACAAAGATGTCGTCAGATGATTTCCTTAAGACAATGGGAAGAGCACATAAATCAAGTAGATAAATCCAAAAAGCTCACTATAGAAAATGAAGTTGATTTGGCTGGCCCACCTGAAAACTTTACATATATAAATCAGTCAATTCCCGGTGCTGGTGTGACTATTCCTGATGATCCTCCAATAGGCTGTGACTGCACTGCCTGTAACTGCCGCTCCAAATCCTGCTGCGGTATGCAAGCAGGCCTGTTCGCATACACTGTCAACAAGAGATTACGAGTTGCATCTGGTACGCCAATTTACGAGTGCAATAAAGCTTGCAAATGCTCAGCGGAATGCAACAATAGAGTTGTCCAAGGTGGGAGAAATACCAAGTTATGTATTTATAGGACAGCAAATGGCTGTGGGTGGGGTGTCAGAACAGAACAGAAAATAAAACAGGGACAATTTCTCTGTCAGTATGTAGGAGAAGTAATTACGTTTGAAGAGGCTGAGAAGCGAGGAAGGGAATATGATGCTAATGGGTTGACATACCTGTTCGATTTAGATTTTAACTCAGTGGAAAATCCTTACGTTGTTGATGCTGCCCATCTTGGTAATGTTTCTCATTTTATTAACCACTCCTGTGACCCTAACCTTGCTGTGTGGGCTGTTTGGGCTGATTGTCTGGATCCGAATCTTCCAATGCTGGCATTTTTTGCAACGCGCGATATTGAAGCGGGGGAGGAGGTATGTTTTGATTATTTGCATAAAGCAAATGATAATGATGATGCCAGTGAGCCCAGTAGCCACACACCTTGGAGACCTGTGCTAGATGTAGATGACACAGGTTTCCCAAATGGTGATGAAGCAACCACTGCAGACTCCCCACCCTCACCTGTCAAATCCAGATTTGAAATTCAACAGGTAAATATGAGCATGCTAAGAAACAGAACTGAATGCAAATGTGGTACCATGAAGTGCAGAAAGTATTTGTTTTAAAATATAACACTTTTATAAAATAGATAGGATTTTAGAGTGCTTATTTACTTCCAGTATCACATATTTTAAGTGCCTTAATGCACGAATCTCCTTAAATATTGAATAAGTGCCTATTCAGTGTCTTTCATCTTTATGAAATAATCATTGTTAGATATATTCATATTTTTATATAACATTTATTGATATTTTTATGAAACTATTGCTGATGTTTATAATGTTATCATTATGTTTTTTTGGTATAAGGGTCAATCAATTTTTGTCTGTTATTGGTTGATATTATAATGTCTAATGGCCCACTTAAAAAGAAACATACATTTTGAAGCACTCAGTCCCCAATAGCGTAATTGTACAATAGAGTTCATTAACTATGTATGTTCACAAAGGTTCAAAAGTATTTAAAAACTTATGCCCTCAACAAAAAACTCGGTGGCTTCTTATTCCTTTGTTTTCCAATGTGTTTTAACCAAAAAATACATTATTTATCTACTCAACGATCTCTTAACAATGATACTTTTAACCCTTAACTTTTTTTCATGCTCTTTAGCTGTATTTTTTGTCAATTTTTATGGCTTTGGGTTAACAAGACGCTTATACTGTGAAAATTTGTAATACTGTATCCCCAACCGTTTGGCTATAAAACCTATGTCACAGAGGACAGACGGATAGCAGTAGGGCTCCGTTTGCACCCTTTAGGTACGGAATCCTATAAAGAATTATTTGATAGTATTTACACAAATAAGTTGTCAGATAAAGAAACCATTTTAATTTTCACAATGGGATATATTTAAGTATAGGCATAAGTTTTGATAAAATGTTAGGTAATTGATATAACGTTAAGTATAAAATTATCAGCAAGTTGTTAGATGACTGTAGGGTTACAGAAGGGTATGACTACAGAGTCAAACGAATTATGATGTCCCACTGCATGAATTAAACAAATTTTACTCAAAATGAAAATAAATGGCTCGTAATTGCAGAATCCTTATTGTTCAGTTGATGTTAAAGATATGTTTTTTCTTTTTCGTTGTCATCATTATCAGCCTATTGTACATGTCCCACTGCTGGGCATAGGCCTCATGGATGGATTTCGGATTGTACTCTATTGTAATACGTCGAAATTATTACATATTTTTGACGTCGAGTGTACAATTTACGTGCACTATTACACTTGAACCAGCTTTTAATTTTATGGATTGTAAATTAAGTATTACAAGTATAGTAATAAAAACTTTTGAAATTTAATTTTAGTTTTACTGACCCTTGATCATCTATCTTATGTGTGTACTTAGTAGAATACTTGATGTACTTGATGAGTGGTTGTTATGAGTGCATTTAATAGTATGTTATGCAACAGTTACAAAATAAGGGTTTTTAAAACTTGAGATATGCTGTAACAAAACGAGCGTAGCGTTTTTTAATTTTTAAAAGAGGCACGCGTCTGAGGCCTATGTTCTGCCACCATTTCGATATTTAATTTAAATCAAAGGGTCTAGTAGGCTAAGCTAACAAGAGTGGCCCCCGCAAGGGATTTGGTTGTAATTTGAGGTGCAGTAGTGGCAGGACCTAAGAACACTGTATGCGTAATATAAGCCTTCGATCTTCTTTTGTTTCACACATTGATCAATGTCAATTAATTATTTCATAATGAACGAAAGAGGATGTTATACCTACTACAGACTGATTTGCCACTACTACTCTATTGATATGATATAGTAAACATACGTTCGTAAATGTTTTTTTGGACATGACGCACCATGATTTTTCAAAATGTTTTTAAATGTGTACGTAGTTGTACGCGAGAAGTGGCAAAAAAATAAAGCGAAAAAAAAACTTTTTTTTCATCCTAGTTCAAGGATATGATTGTCTGTAAAAATATGCATTATGAACCCCATTTTATGCTCCTTAATTCTAAATATATTTGGATACTCTCGCTTGCTTGGTTTAGCTAAAATAACAGTTTAAAAATTACCTTGATTTTTTGACATTTTCGCGAATAAGTCTGAAACAAAAGAAGATCGAAGGCTTATATTACGCATACAGTGTTCTTAACTGAAAATATATCTAGACCCGCGGCAGCGTGTCCAGTCAAGCTCACCCCAGGAACTGGTGGACAGCAGCCGTGTGTTTATTACACGAACAGTTTGGAGCCACTTTTGACCCCCCAATAACTCCAAATCTATCTAACATAAAAACATGAAATTTGGTACATTTATTAAGATCCGTTAGAACAACTATTTAGAACCCCAAATTTCATAAATATTAGTTTAATAGTTATTGAGATAATAAATTCCAAAAAACGGCATTTTTACCACTGACTGACTGACTAGTAATCAAAAACCTAACCCACTTCTAGGTGACCTAGAAAGCTGAAATTTCGCATGCAGCTTGGTAATTATGTGTATACACCAAAAAAAACAGAAAACAGTGATTTTATTATTAGTTTTTTATTATTATTATTTATGCTAGTTACCTCAGAACTCCGTCATTTATTAACCGATTTTTCTTTTTTTGTTTGAAACGGTATACTTCCGGGGTGGTCCCATTGTCATCGGGTCGGAATTCAATCATAGGGTCTTGGAGGTGCACCTATAGCGGTTTGGGTATTTTGTATAGTAACTAGTGCATTCGCTCTGGGAAAGCACCATTGGATGAAGTTTGACAAAAAGTAATGATATCCCATCAAAAACATAAATGTGAAAATGGCAGCCAAGTTCACCGACAAAAGAATAGAGATCTAAATGGGCGCCAAGTTCCGTAGATTATGTGAAAAGTTGCCAAGTTGGGCAGTAGATTGTTTACAGTAAAACTAATTTACTGCGGCTTAACGCATTTTGAGCTTTAACTTGGCAGTTTTCTTAAATATCCAACAGGTTTTATGGTATTATAACATACTGCATAGAAAACTGCCAAGTTAAGGCTCAAAATGCATTAAGCCGCAGTAAATTAGTTTTACTGTAAACAATCTACTGCCCAACTTGGCAACTTTTCACATAATCTACGGAACTTGGCGCCCATTTAGATCTCAATTCTTTTGTCGGTGAACTTGGCTGCCATTTTCACATTTATGTTTTTGATGGGATTGTATTTTCAGGTAGGTTAGGTAAATAAGTCCAATACTATCATGTACGAAAAACAGGACCGCTAATCTACCATGCAAGTAGAGTGGTATCGCATGAAAGAGAGGTCTCTGCATGGCACTTAAATAGAAGAAATACACTCGGCGTCAATAAAATCGCCCCTTCTGATTCTTTGTTGACGTCGAGTATAGTTGTGACTGCATACGAGCCGTGTAATGTTACATAGTTACTTATATCTTAGTCACTGATCGATCAATCTGCTTTACTTTCAGCGTAGCAGTAGGAACACCCAAGATTCGATTTCGATCAATATTTCAGATAATCGCTCAATAAAAAATACTTTCACCATTATATTGAATGGACGTTCGGGACAGAGTCTTTTTAGCCTGAGGTCCCTTTCGCGGGTTCAAATCTCGGTCAGTGCATTGTTTGTGTGATGAGCACTAATATTTGTTACCGAGTCTTTTATGTTTTCTATACTGTGCGACGATATACATGTATACTTAGATTTTGTCTATATTAGTTAGTATGTATATCGTCGCCTGGTACCCATAATAAATACAAGCTTTGCTTAGTTTGGGATTAGATAAAATCGGTCGATTGGTGGAACTTATTTTTGTTTATTATTTAGTGTGATAAAAAATCTGAGGTAAAACAACTAGACTAAAGTACTTCTCTATCGCAGAAAAAAAATCCCTTTTGGTCGAAGTGCATCCACAAAGACCTTCATCTAGATAAGTACTTCTCTACTACTGAGTGAGTGTATTTTAGTAACTAGTTACCAACTTTGTACACCAAGTAGGCACATATCATTATTATTAAGATATCTGCATCTACGTATTCTTTTCGGAAATTCACCCTTAAATAGCAACTTATGTCGCATTGTAAACAGGTTACGCTAACGCGAAGATCTACAAATGCGATAATCCGAAGTGCCCGCGCCCCACCTCCTTCATCTCCGGCGGGTCATCGAAGGATGACAGCTTCCCGTGCCTACGAGCGGCGTGTTCGGGTCGCTTCCAGCTGGTCAGACACGTCAGCTTCGTCGACTGCCCTGGGCACGACATCCTCATGGCAACCATGCTTAACGGTGCCGCGGTTATGGACGCCGCGCTACTGCTCATTGCCGGTAAGTTATTGAAGTACAGCCCTCTAGACGCTTCGAGCTGGTTAGACACATCAGTTTCATCGACTGCCCCGGGCACGACATCTTCATAGCAACTATGCTTAACGGTGCCGCGGTCATGAACGCCGCGCTACTGCTCATTGTCCGTACGTTATTGAGGTACTGTGCTCGAGATGCTTCCAGCTTGTCAGACACATCAGCTTCAACGACTGCCCCGGGCACGACATCTTCATAGCAACCATGCTTAACGGTGCCGCGGTCATGGACGCCGCGCTACTGCTCATTGCCGGTGCGTTATTGAGGATACAACGCTGGAGCCGCTTCCAGCTGGTCAAACACGTCAGCTGCTGCTCCTGTTGACATACTTCGTCCTCATACTGCTGTATCTGCTAGTACATACATATACAGCTGCATGAACTACACCTGACATATTTATATTACTTTAAAGGATACCGTTTATTTTACCAGGAAACGAATCCTGTCCGCAACCACAAACCAGCGAACATTTAGCCGCCATAGAGATCATGAAGCTGAAGCATATCCTGATCCTTCAGAACAAGATTGACCTAGTGAAGGAGGGGCAAGCCAAGGAACAGCACGAACAGATCGTTAAGTTCGTGCAGGGCACCGTCGCAGAGGGCGCGCCCATTATACCCATCTCCGCGCAGCTCAAGTACAATATTGAGGTAATTATAAGTTACAAGGTTACATGCGTTTCACGAGCGCTCGTGGCCCATCGGAGCGTACCGCGTGAGGTTATGCAACTTCAGCCCAGGTCAACTGTTGGAGGATAGGTGAACGCTTTGAGTTGTTACTAACTGAGCGCTCCCGACTCCCGTGACCCGGACCCGGGGACCCGGGTATGTCCTTAAACTACGACCAAGACAACCGGGGAATGGGCAGCAGCATTCCTAGAGTACGGTGGAGATACTGCGATCGCCAACCCGCATGCCAAGCATGGCGATTATGGCATTTACCCCCCATGAAATTGGGGGAGGCCTATGTCCAGCAGTGGACGTCCTAGGGCTGATATGGTGGAGCGCTCCCGTGCTTTGGAAGGCACGTTAAGCTGTTGATCCCGGCTGCTGTCTATGACAGCAGTTGTTAAGCCAGTTTAGAGGTCTTTGGACGGCTTCAGAACTTCTAACAGTCAAGTTTTCCACTCACTTGACAAGATATTTAATTGCATTTGACAAGTATATTTATTTAACCCGACTTCAAGATTTCACAAGAGGAGATTATCAATTCGGTTGTATGTTTTTTTTAATGTTTTTTATTCCAGCAGTCCGTCATTTCTGAACCGATTTTGAAAATTCTTTTTTTGATTGTAAGTATATATATCCAAGTTGGTCCCGTTTTTGTCAAAACGCAGTTCTGATGATGGGATCCATGAGAAATTGAGGGAACTCCTCAAATCTTAAGGGCAAACATATAGTGATTTTTGGGTTTTTATCAACAAATCAAGCATTTTCATACAAAAATGTGACATTTGATGAAGTGGAACTGCTGATGATGATCAGAACGGAACTCTTCAACGACGCATAGTTCACGTTTGGCGATTTGTCCTCCTGGCTGTGTGTGTTAAGCAAGTTCTATTTACACGATTAATTTTTGTCATGCTCGAGTTCTGATGATGGGATCCATGAGCAATCGAGGAAACTCCTCAAATGTGAAAGGCACACATATAGTGATTTTAGTGTATTCATGAACTAATCAAGCATTTTCATTCAAAAAAGTAACATTTGATGAAGTGGAACTTCTAATGATGATCAAAGCAGAACTATTCAACGACGAAAATTTCACGTTTGGCTATTTGTCCTCCTAGCTGTGTTTGTTAAGCAAGTTCTATTTTCACAATTATTTTTTGTCATGCCCGAGTTCTGATAATGGGATCCATGAGGAACCGAGGGAACTCCTCAAATTTGAAAGGCACACATATAGTGATTTTAGTTTTTTTCATGCACTAATTAAGCATTTATATTTAAATAAGTGACAATTGATGAAGTGCAACTGCTGATGATGATCAGAACAGAACTCTTCAACGACGCATAGTTGAAGTTTGACGGTTTGTTCTCTTCGTTATGTTTGTCAAGCAAGCTAGGTTTTCAAGGCATATTTTTGTCAAGCTTGAGTTCTGATGGAGGATTCCATGAGGTATTGAGGGTACTTAGTCTTCCACCATTATAACCATACTTATAGCCATTTTGATTTCATTGTATGGAATCTAAGAGTGCACCATCTAAGTATAATAATCTTTCGCCGGCCTCCCCAATTGAAGTCGGTTTTTTTTTCTTAAAAATTATTAAATATAATGTCTCGAGTTTCTTGTTTGATCGACTCTGGGATCTTGTTGGTAATTATAATACATTTATAATAAGGACTTTTTTGATACATGGCTTAATTCGTTTTCGGTAGTAATAGCTTATTTTTATATTTCGTTCTGGTTTTGTCACTCTTTTTTGCTACGAATAGGTTTGGATTGTCACGGACACGGTTGACGCTGCTTGCATGATGTATAGACACGGCAATGTTAAGAGTTTATATTTTACAAACTATGGACGACAACTTGTAGGGATGTGTACATTGGCTAGTATCCGGATACATTTTTTTTTGCAATACAAATAGCTGTTGGGCCTCAGTGCAGCCTCCCCATGTATAATCCCAATAAGATCTTGTTTTCTCCTTGGGTTGGAAGGTCAGATGGCAGTCGCTTTTGCTTTTTTTTTCAATTTTTAATACTGTAGTGTGATTGTTTCTCAATTGTCTTGTATTTGTTATGAATCTAGACACGCGGCAGCGTGTCCAGCCAAGTTCACCCCAGGAACTGGCGGACAGCAGCCGTGTGTTATTTTACACGAACTGTTTGGAGCCACTTTTGACCCCCTAATAACTCAAAATCTATCTAACATAAATTTGGTACATGTATTAAGATCCTTTAGAACAACTAGAACCCCAAATTTCGTAAATATGGGTTTAATAGTTATTGAGATATTAAATTCCAAAAAAACCGGCCAAGAGCGTGTCGGGCCACGCTCAGTGTAGGGTTCCGTAGTTTTCCGTCCGTCACATTAAGTTGACATATTAAGTACAGAAACACAAAACCCTAAAAACGGGCCCTAATGTATGGGCGCACCTGCTCAGACCCCATTAAATCAGGAAAAATCTTAACACCGCCATGTAGAAATGAGCGTTCCACGTACAGCGACATCTATCGGCAAATTAAGTAAACTATTGCGCACGAGCTTAAAGTATGGAAGATGATTTTTATGGAATAATTCTTTATTGCGTGAACTGATTTTCACCGTTTTTACTTTATTTGAAAGCACGTCATTTCATTGTGGTTTTGTAGAAATGACAGGTACAATAAACACCTGTTTATACGGTTAAATTACAAACTTAGTTCAGAAATTATTTTTGTAATTTTTTCAAAAACTATTCAACCTATCAAGTTCAAAATAATTTTCCTACAAAGTTTTTATAAAGTTCTACTTTTGAGATTTTTTTCATATTTTTAAAACTTATGGTTCAAAAGTTAGAGGGGGGGGGACACATTTTTTTTTACTTCTGGAGCGATTATTTCCGAAAATATTAACATTATCAAAAAATTATTTTAGTAAACCCCTATTTATTTTTAAATACCTATCTAACAATATATCACACGTTAGGGTTAAAATGAAAAAAAAAAATCACTCCCCACTTTACGTATAGGGGAGGTACCCTAATAAAATATTGTTTCCACTTTTTATTTTACCACTTTGTCGGCGTAATTGATATACATATTAGTACCAAATTTCAGCTTTCTAGTGCTAACGGTCACTGAGATTATCCGCGGACGGACGGACGGACAGACGGACGGACAGACATGGCGAAACTATAAGGGTTCCTAGTTGACTACGGAACCCTAAAAACGGCATTTTTACCACTGACTGACTGACTAGTAATCAAAAACCTAACCCACGTCCAGGTGACCTAGAAAGCTGAAATTTGGCATGCAGCTTGGTAATTGTGTGTGTTCACCAGAAAAAATCATGAAAAATAGATTTTTTTATTAGATTTATTGTTATTATTATTTATGCTAGTTACCTCAGAACTCCGTCATTTATTAACCGATTTGGAAAAATCTTTTTTGTCTGAAACGATATACTTCAGGGATGGTCCCATAATTATCAGGTAAGAATCCGATCATAGAATCCTGGAGAAATCGAGGGAACTCTTCAATTAGTTTGTATATTAACTCATGCATTTCGCTCCTAAAAAGCTCCATTTGGCGAAAATTGACAAAAAGTAATGATATCCCATCAAAAACATACATGTGAAAATGGGAGCCAAGTTCAATATTAAGAATATGCGATGCTTGGTTGTCGTTTTCACCGACAAAAGAATTGAGATCTAAATGGGTGCCAAGTTCCGTAGATTTCTGAATTGGTGCCAAGTCTGACACTACATTGTTTACAGTAAAACTAATTTACTGCGGCTTAATACATTTTGAGCCTTAACTTGGCAGTTTTCTATGCAGTATGTTATAATACCATAAAAGCTGTTGGATATTTAAGAAAACTGCCAAGTTAAAGCTCAAAATGCATTAAGCCGCACTAAATTAGTTTTACTGTAAACAATGTAGTGCTGGACTTGGCACCAATTCAGAAATCTACGGAACTTGGCACCCATTTAGATCTGAATTCTTTTGTCGGTGAAGACGACCACCAAGCATCGCATATTCTTAATATTAAACTTGGCTCCCATTTTCACATTTATGTTTTTGATGGGATAAATATATCTTTATTTCTTTCCCTTTTCTCAAGTTTTGTCTTGTGTGCTAAAAATATACTATGTGTCAATAACTTATACCAAAAATACAGACTCCAATTTTGTACTTCGCTATGCCATAATTGGTGGTTTCCGTGACTTCCGTGAGCCAATGCTTGGTTACCTAAAGGAAATACCGAAATCGGCATATGCGTGCCTATCAAATTCGAGGAGTTCCCTCGATTCGTCCTAGATCCCATGATCAACCTTTCACCAAACTTATATGGAACCAACTTGGGGGTACCTGCTTTGAAACAAAAAAAGAATTGTCAAAATCGGCCTACGTGGTCAAGAGTTATCGGGGAACATACATACATGAAAAAAGACAAACATGCAGACGAACTGATAACCTCCTTCTTTCTATTGAAGTCGGTTAATACAAGTAAATTAATACAAGTAACAAAAACACACCGACTCCAAACTTTTCCATACTTACACTCGGCCCTTCCTGCTATATAAATTGAGGAGTTCCCTCAATTTTTCCAAGATCCCGTCATCAGATCCAGACTTGGTGACAATGGGACCAACTAGAAATCATACCCTTTAAAACAAAACAAAAACCAAAGAACACGAAGAATTTTTAAAAACCGGTCCACTAGTCTCCGAGTAATTGAGAACCTCATCCTTTTTTTGAATTCGGTTAAAAATGGCACCTTTCTCCCTCAGGTACTCTGCGAGTATGTCACAAAGAAGATCCCCGTGCCGCTGAGAGACTTCACGTCGCCCCCGCGCATGATCGTGATCCGCTCGTTCGACGTGAACAAGCCGGGCTGCGAGGTCGACGACCTGCGCGGCGGCGTGGCCGGCGGCTCCATCCTGCAGGGCGTGCTCACCGTCGGCATGGAGATCGAGGTGCTGTCTCACTCACGTTTTACAACGTTACCATATATCATCAAACAGCTATAGTGGTCGGCGGTTAAGAAGTCAATCCTGACATCTGTCAATTCCATACAGTTTATAAACTAAAACTCACTTTGAGGTCCTACTACAGGGAATGGATTGCAAATATGCAATTAAATTTCGTCATCACGTGCGTTATAACAGGCTTCAAAGTACGAGTATCACGTTGCAGGCAGAACAACTCAGGAGAACTGTAAAGGAATTTCATACGAAATTGGCCTAGACCGGGATTTTTTTTTAATTTTATGACATACATGGTGTCTGTTAAATTTGTTTTTTGAGTGGTGTATTTTTTTATTTCATTGCATATGTCTGAGAAAATCACTATACAAATCTCGGCGAGAAACGTTAGGCCGCGTATCCCTACTGTGCCACAAGGGCACTCATACAAGTCTAAACATGAATTATACAGTTTTAAAAAACCGACAATAATAATAATGATTTCATAACTATAATGATTAACAAACTTATGTCATTCAATGAAAATAAACTTACAAGACATTATCAAAATTTGAAGGTACTAATATTAGGGACGTATACGGTCCACATACTGGTATTTACAACATCTAGGCGGACAAAATTATTTTTGGCTATAATTTGAATTTAAATAGCCGAAATAAGAAAGTGAAGGTGTTTTAATAATTTTCTCCACATAAATAAAACTCAAGGTAGTATTTTACGTATAGTTATTTACAACAATATAATCTCAATATAATACAAAAAAAAAACAAAAAAAAGTCTGTTTATTTCTTACAAGCATCAACATATTTGTAAGAAAAGAAACAAATACGATATACCCTATTTTTCATCGCTTTCTGACGAATATTCGATGATATTCGGTTCCGCAGAAACGAACATAGCTATTGTCTCAGGCAGGAATATGTTAGATTTCCTTTTTTTAATTTCTCTACTGCTGCTTAGAAAAGGATCCGAGCATTCCGAGTTTAGAATAAGACGATTAAAAACATCCTGATTGCAGCTTTCTCTAGAATTTTGTGGCGAAATCTGGTATGCTCTATAATGTTTGTTGCGAGCCTCAGCTGCCTCCTCGGAAATTGGTCTAATCGGCAGTAGAGCTTCTTTAATGATTACCGCACCATGTACCAACACTCTATGAAGTGTTGGCGTCATAGGATGCCAGTCATATAGTCGTCGATAGAGACGAGCTGTATCTACGGCATATTTTTCATATTTAACTGGGTAAATTTTGTGTTCATTCCAAATGGCTTCCAATATGACCTTAAGCCTGTAATTATCAACTCGTAATCAATCCCAGTAATTTCTGCAGCTAAACGCGGGTTCTCAAGGAATGGAGTCTTTCGCCTTTTAGTTCTTTCACAAACCTCTTCAAAGGGTTTGGATGGCCGACCGGACCGGATTTTGTATGTTATCAGCAACAGGAATTTCAAAGCTGAGACTCAAGCCATGATTCAAAATTCAAAATTCAAATTCAAAATTTCTTTATTTGCCAGAATATGGTAACAGAGTAAGATCTTAAAACTGGATTCGTTCATGCATATTCAACCTGCATGCAGGTGTGCAAATTATGACAATGTCAAGTCTAAAATTTAAATGTCAAGTATAAAGTTTTGTCATCACATTATCATATAATTATATCATTCTTAGTTAAAATTACCTATGTCATATTGCCAAATATTCGTTGACACTATAAAAACATTTATCCTGTAGCCATTTTGTCAACTTACTTTTAAACGATTTCTTATTTTCTAGCTTAATATCATCAGGTAAAGTGTTATAAAGGACTATACACATGTTGTAGTAATTCTTTTTATAAATAAAGGTTTGGCAGCGAGGCTGGTATAACAGATTTCGGTATTGAGCCCTTGTATGTCTAGCACTGGTATCATATCGATTGGTAAAGTGACTAGGGTTTTCCTTAATAAAGAGACACGCGTCTCTTATATAGACGCATGGAAGCGGGAGTAAGTTAAACTTTTTAAATAGGGGTTTACAGCTTTGCAGAAACCACGCGATTGGTTCGATTGTACAAAAATATTTTCTTTAAAATGAGATTTGATCCATTTTTGATTCATTTCAGATTTAAAATGAGCAAAATTACGGTTTAAACTATCAATATGGTCGTTATTGTAAGATTTATCTGATAACAGATGGTTCCTTAAAAAATCCAACTTTGCATCTAAATTAGGCAAATCTTTGTTTTTAAGGCGCTCGAATAAGTATTGTCGGGTCACAATCCTTACTCTTGGTGTCCCTTGTGAACCTAAAATAAGCATAAACTATTTAGAAGTTAAATGAAAAAAAAAACATTTTTAACATTATATTGTGTGTCATATTGATTGGTTAAAAAAAGCATTTATCTGGACGTTTCCGGACGTAATTGTTTTATTATTTAAGACAATATTACATGTAGAATAACTTGTAATAAAAATCATAGCCCGATATATCCCGATACACAAACAAAAACTTTAGCTAAGAAAAAATTGTTCCCACATTGGAGTATTAAATTTACTTTTATTTGTAAGTTATATTATTAAGATGTTCATGAGTTTAGCGTAATATTTTAAACACATTTCTTGAGTTTGTTACCTGCTTTATCAGGATCCATCACTTTAAAATTGCAATTTAAACTGGAAGAATTGAAAACTGTGCTTCAAAGTTTACACTTTTACGAGCGCGTCGAGAACAAATACGTGCACGTGGCAAAGCAATCGAATTCCGAATGACTTTACGCAAGCAGGAAGCACTGAGGGAGGGGGTTTGCGCCGGGGCATTGTAAATACGTTCGTTATCTTTATCTAGAACCGGTTTTTAGGGGTATCAATCCAATTTAGATTTCGAGACTTTTGTCCGCCTAGATTTAGCAAATACCAGTATGTGCGGTCTCTGTCCGAATAAAGAAAAGTATATAATATAAATTTAATACCTCAGAGATGTATATGGTCTCTGAGCGTCCAAATACGATTAATAATTATTATTCAAAAGACCTTAGAGACATACCCATGTATGTCTCTAAGGTCTCTCTATGCGTCAAAATGAAAATGGTGATGGATATCGTTGTCTAGTACCCACAACACCAGCCTTATCCATTATAGAGCTTACTATGGGGTGGGACTAGTCCGATTTCTGCGAGATTGTTCCTCTAATATTTATTCCAATAAACATCGAGTTAAAGGCAATACGTAATCACTGTTAAGTAAATATATACAATACTAAGGATACTCGCTAAGTATCCGTGCAAAATTATCCCCAAACTAGCTGTTGCCCGCGACTTCGTCCGCGTCTTCGCTCCTATTGGTCGCAGCGTGATGTTATCTAGCATAAAGCCTTGCTCGATAAATGGACTATCCAACACAAAAAAGATTTTTTCAATTCGAACCAGTATTTCCTGAGATTAGCGCGTTCAAACAAACAAACTCTTCAGCTTTATTATATTAGTATAGATAGAGTATAGATAAATACTAATAAATTTTACAGGTCCGGCCGGGCCTAGTGTCAAAAGACGCGGACGGCAAGCTGACCTGCCGGCCGATATTCTCGCGCATCGTCTCGTTGTACACGGAGCAGAACGAGCTGCAGTACGCGGTGCCCGGCGGACTCATCGGCGTCGGAACCAAGATCGAGCCCACCCTGTGCCGCGCTGATCGTCTCGTGGGACAGGTGAGACTAACCTAACCTTACGCATACCAAAGTTTCTACCTACTTCCTACCATCCAACGTGCCTATTTTGCGTGAAAGGGGTAGCATTACTCTAACCACCCTAGCTCCTGTATGAAATTCAGCAAAGCTCTGATATTATTTACTGCTTCGCGCAGTGTGTTCGAAGTTCCTATGTACTTTTTCCTGTATACTTCAACCTGCTTACAATTCAGTAGAATATGTCTAGACGTCTCTGTCTCCATGTATGATGGGGCTGTCTGTGATGCCTACGTTGAAGAGATATTTGTTTAGAGTATTACGTCCCGTTATTATTCCTACTACTTTACATAGTTAGTTTCTGTGTGTCCTCAGTAGTGTAGTTGTGAGTTTGTGATCTTGTTGCAACAGTATTTCTTTAGTCTGTCTACATGTGTCTATCTCTTCCTAGTACCTATGATGCAGGTGTTTGGGGTACCGTTTACCATTAAGTTTCTTTTCTACCTAACCTTATAATATAATATGAATACCAGTAATAACTTACGGGTGCCAAACTTGGACACTTACAAAAAAGCACTACCGGAAACGTGGTATTTGTCAAAATCATATTGGAAGAGGTGTGCTAAACATAAAACTTAAAGATAGAGTCATGTTGACAAGCCAAATCAAAAAGCAAAAGAGTTGGTGAAATTTGGCGCATAAAATTAGCGAAACCTGGACATAATTCGATAACTGTAATTTTCTTTTTCTATGATTTAAAGTATTGTCTAGTTATTGTTAAAATAAAAAGAATTACACATTTTAAGGCTCCGCGTCAATGTAAAAAAAACAAAAACCTATATTTTTAACACATTTTGATTTCGTTAGTAAACCGTAATAAATAACTTTGTAAAGGTACTTGTATTATGATAAGAAAATATATAATTTAATCAATTATCGTGGATATTTTTTTGTTTAAATTGTTTCTTATAGTACTAATAAAATGTTGACGGGTCTGTTTAGCCTAGTAAGTAATGACAGTGCCTCCGAAGCAGCAGCAGCAGTGCTAGAGGTCCCGGGTTCGAATCCCAAACAGGGCATTATTTGTGCATTTAGCATGGATTTTGTTCCTGGGTCTTGAATGTTTTCTATGTATTTATCTATATAAGTATGTATATCGTCGTCTAGTACCCATAGTACAAGCTTTGCTTAGTTTGGGACTAGGTCAATTTTTGTAAGATTGTTATTTATACTAAACAAAAAATATTGACGATAATTGATTAAATGATATCATCATTATACACATGCTTTTACAAAGTTATTTATTTTAGCTTACATAAGAAATCAAAGTGTGTTAAAAATTTAGCGTTTTTTATATACTCTAAATCATAGAAAAAGAAAATTACAGTTATCGAATTATGTCCAGGTTTTGCTAATTTTATGCGCCTAAATAATAAAACAACAAATTGGCGCTGGACAAGCTACATAATTAGACTAAACTTTATTGTGGAATGGTATCCAAGAGGAAATACAAGAAAAAGAGGGAGATCTAACCTTAAATAGTCAAATCAAGATAGATGACTTTAAAAAAATTGGAGGCAGGCAAAAGGCAAGGAATCGTGACAAATGGAAAGCTCTGGAAGAGGCCTTCCTCAAGGGACAAGTGGAAGTTGTCGATGGAGAATTAGAGTAGTAATAAAATCTTTTAACAAAATAAATAAAATAATAGATATATATTATATAATATAAGTATATGTAATAAGAAAAATGTAACTGAAGCGGTACAGGCTCATTATTTTTATTACTTGTAATGACTTGCGTCGAGTATTTGGGCTGTCTTGCGCATTGTTTAATCCATTTGGGCCCAAGCTACACGACGTGGCAGAAAGGTTCTTGAGTGGCGACCTTGCAATGAAGATGGGAAGGCCTTGAACAAGGTGGACCGACAATCTGGTCAGGAGCGCAGGAAGCCATTAGGGAGGTATTCCACTCATCCAATATCTTTGTCCAATATACATTTGAACAAAGAAATTGGATGATTTCATCCAACTTGGATGGGACCCCGACATTTGATCAAAGATTCTGATGACATTTAAATCAATATGGCTACTCATGAAAAAAAAACTTGAACAAAGATATTGGATAAGTGGAATGGGCCTCCGTCAAAGAAATTTGATCAAAGATTTGACAAAGAAATTGGACAAAGATATTGGATGAGTAGAATACCACCCCATATTAAAGTCATCCAATATGTTTGATCAAAGAAATTGGATGATTTCATCAAACTTGGATGGGGCTCCGACAATTGATCAATTCAAAGATTACAGTTAAATCAATATGGCTATGCATGAAAAAAAAATTGGACAAAGATATTGGATGAGTGAGTGGAATGGGCCTCTGTCAAAGAAATTTGATCAAAGATTGGACAAAGGTATTGGACGAGTGGAATACCACCCTTAGATGGGAGCGGAGCGGGAGCGGTCATCGCGGAGATCCTTGGAGGAGGCCTTTGTCCAGCAGTGGACGTATTTCGGCTAATATAACGATGATGAACGCTACGTGAGCTACGTCGCCGGGCGTAGTAGAATTTTTCCGTGTAGCAGCGGAAATCGCTCATAGAGGTCTTGATTGATGGGAAACGATTCCCCCAACGAAGTTCATTTTGTACCTATTGGCTATTGCTAATTCCACTACGTTAATAATGAATGTGAAGCATTCGTGCCTGTCACACTCACGTACTTGCTAGAAATAAAGTAAAGGCTTTATCAACTGACTTGCGGTTTGTGGTCAACGTCTTTACACAAGCAAAGTGCAACACAAGCAAGGCAAGTGGCAAGGATGCCAGCAATTTGGTTTAAAAGGGAGGCAGGGAATCTTAAAAAGAAACCTTTCTATTCGGGAGCACCTGGGTGATGAAGAACCTGGGGTGCGAGTAAATAGTAAAAATGGCAGCTTAGTGTAGGCGGGTTGCACCGACTTACGATTACAAAATGACCAACGTTAAATATGGCGCCGGCAGCTGTCATCCCATAGAAACGGAAACTTGTCAAACTTTCCATACAATCAGATTTTTAGAAACATAATTCGCGTGCCCTTTTCCCATTTACTTGCTGGGGTCAGCGCAGCTGGTTTTTTCTTCCATATCTCTATCGCCCGTCATTTCGTCTCTTCATATCGTCTCTCACAATTCATCCACCTTTTCCTTGGCCTACCCCTCCTCTTACATCCCTCCACATTCATACCCAATACCTTTCTTGTCACATGACTTTCATCCCTCCGCATAAACATGCCCATAACACCGTAGACGCTTAGCTCTCAACTTATAAATAAAATACAAATTTCGCCTTACAAGTTTGTAATATAGTTTCTATTTAAGAACCTTTTGAAAACATCAAACTAGTTTTAACGTTGCTCGATTCGTCGATCTATGCGTCCCAAGTAAAAACTTTGATCTCAACAAAACATAGTAGCCTCCTTTTTCAATATCGATCGTTAAATTTAAATAATCAAAATTATTTACAAGTGGCGCTAGTGGACACGTTTTAGGCTTCTTAACGTTGTTCGGTCTGTAATCGTAAGTTTGTGTAACTCCCTCTTAGGCTGGGTTGCACCAAACCGTCTGTAATCGTAAGCTGTGTTCGTTAATATTTGAATGTATGGAAAGTTTGACAAGTTTCTATGGCATGACAGCTGCCGGCGCCATATTTAACGTTGATCGGTCTGTGATCGTAAGTCGGTGCAACCCAGCCTTAGTCTTAAACATATAAATACTGTAACATTTTACGTATATTTTTTTTTCCAGGTGTTGGGAGCCGTAGGTGCATTGCCCGGTATATTCGTGAAGCTCGAAGTCTCGTACTATCTGCTGAAGCGACTCCTCGGTGTTCGTACGGAGGGCGACAAAAAGGCGGCCAAAGTACAGAAGTTGACTAGGAATGAGGTAATCATTTTAGCGTTATAAATAAAACAATGCTAGGACTCAAATAACCGAGTTTATCACTGTATATGACGGTGACTATACTTTGTAGTAAAGTTAATGGTAATTAGTCATAAATTACTCCCTTTTTTCAACGCGCGATAACCATTGCGATACGAAAGCTGCTATCTGCTAGAATTATGCCCATTTCACACGGGGGCAGAACAGTGAGGCAGTTGAGACGGAACAGAAAGATACTGCACAGTCCATTGATATATATTTTTTTCTGCTCCAGCATTATAATCTGTCTATTAAATGACTGACAGCATTATTATATTTATTATAACAATAAACTTTTTTGACAAGTCGGTATGTCCGGTGGCAGAATCAAAATGGATTTCCATACATTCTTATACAAATGTTTTTTTTAAGACGCTCACGCCAATGCCCGTATTCTGATACCATGTCGATGTTTAATGTCGATGATCTTGTTGCACTGCACTGGCCTTGCGTTCGCGACACGAGTCCAGCCACAAGACAGCGAGCGAGAGCGAAGGCTAACCAAGGGGCTTGCAATGGGCGGAGCGCGTCGCGTTTTATACCCACCGCTTGCAAACCCCGGGGTGATCAATCAGGCGAGGGCCGTCGCCGCGCGCGCACGTGTGTACGTGTGTCGTGTCGCGTTCCGCCTCCGCCGACCGACGAACCGCGCGTAAATAACTCCTATTCATAATGTGGATGTCTTTACAGAGAATCAAATATAAACAAGTCACTAATTGTATATAAACTTTGTTATTGTAAAAGGCAATCATATTAATTACCCCTTCAAGTCTTTTTTATATTTTTTTAACTCCTATTTATTGTGGTTTATAAACCACCCACGACTAAATTGTTAATGAATTATTTGTAGCCTCTCTTTTACCTTCTTATGTAAGTAAATGCAGGACATTACCAAATAATTTGTACCTTCCTAATATAAAAGAACGTATCCTCATAAGAAAACTACGGCAGTTACTTCGTTTTGTGTAAGGAGGAGTCTTCCGGTGATAACGTAACCTTTTTTGGCTATACTCAATGGCTATACTGTTCAAAATAATTTCTATAAAAGGGGGTACGAAACCCTAAAAAGGGTATCTTAATAGAACCGTAGGTATACTTTATTAACTTACTTTTTGTGTTACTCACTTACAAATTAAAGTTACAAGAGTTAAATGGAATTTTCGTTCACGAGATCAGTTTTATTATTGGTGTTATTCATAATGACACTGACATACTACATGTGAAGTAATATGTATAGTACGGCTCTTCCCAGGTGGATTTTTCGCTTCCGAGCCTTAGGCTGGGTTGCACCAAACCGTCTGTAATCGTAAGCAGTTTTCGTTAAAATTTGAATGTATGGAAAGTTTGAAAAGTTTCTATGGGATGACAGTTGCTCGCGCCATATTTAACGTTGATCGGTCTGTGTTCGTAAGTCGGTGCAACCCAGCCTTAATCTTTCAAACAAAGGCGATTGTCTCTATTATCGCAAAGCCGCTAGCTACCTAGTTAGCACGTGCCAGTACAACATTCATATTGAAAAACAACCGGTATCGTCATAGATTTAAGGTTCAATTTAATGTAACTGATATTCTAGATATTACGTTTTGGTAGTGTGTGACGATAGACCGCCCCGAAGCCATACGGCACTCATATTATTTTGATACTTAGTGTGGTGTTAAAAATGAAACACGGTTATTTATAATGAAGCGTTGTATATGTTGTATAACAAAATGTAAGGTAACAATGTAAATTTAAGATTAAATTTTTTAACATAGGTATAATCAACATTTTTCCGTGTATGTATATAAACAGTTATACGTACTACTAGATAAAATGCAACATTTTTTTGTTAAAGAATGCAACAATTGCGACTGATCGTATCATCAAAATTCAGGATCTTGCACACCACTCTTCTCATAAACCTATTGGATTTGTGCAAAACAATAGTGGTCAGGTCGCAAATCCTTATCAGTGTTTTTATTGTCACTATGCGTCGGCGTCACATCAGAGGTGCTAAATTCACAGTATCGTTATTTTAAAGATAAGAAGAAATAACAATGCTTGCAGCTGCATCTTTGTAAATTATTACATGTACCACCGCAAGCTAATAATTTAAATAAAATAATATAATAAATAACCACGTTTCATTTTCAACGCCACACATAGTATCAAAATAATATGAGTGCCGTATGGTTTCGGGGAGGTCAATCGTCCTACACTACCAATTTTCAATATGAATGTTGTACTGGCACGTGCTAACTAGGTAGCTAGCGGCTTTGCGATAATAGAGACAATCTCCTTTGTTTAAAAGATTAAGGCTCGAAGCGAAAAATTGACCTGGGAAGAGCCGTACTATACTTATTAATGTATTCATGGAGTAACAACCCCAACGCTACACGTGCCGCGCGTCAATGAATACAAGTTATGCGATAGACAGAGATACAGAGAGTAAGTACGTTTCTTATGCCTAAACGCCGTTTTTGTTAGGAAGTGAAATTTCTGTATGTACTAATACTTATTCTGTGCTATAACTGTTCTTCCTTGGTTACAGTTTCGACAGGACTGGTCCGTATCCGCGTTCAAACAGTAGCAATACTGCACTGTCTACTGCTCCCCCTTACTGTTCTTGCCCCCGTGTGAAATGGGCATTAGAGATACAAGTAAAATGTATGAGATTATTGCTGCTCTGACACACATTTAACTAGTGTCGGCCTCTGAACGTCGGAACGGAAGTGTGAAACCGTTCCAACAGCTTTAGCACCGAATTCCGACAGGCATAACTATACACTGATAACGTACACCGTAAATTTAACGCGTTCACGGACTGTATATTCAAGATTTTAATGTGTGTACATTACAGGTGCTCCTAGTGAACATCGGATCTCTGAGTACCGGCGGTAGAGTGATCGCGACCAAGGCCGATTTGGCCAAGATCACCCTCACCAACCCCGTGTGCACCGAGATCGGAGAGAAGGTTGCCCTCAGCAGGAGAGTCGAAAACCACTGGCGGTAAGTTCATCCACTGAGGTTCTCATCAATGCCGTTGACTGTCTCAATATTTGATACCTCAGAACTCCCGTCATTTAAAATGCAATTTTTTTTTGTTTGTGTCCCTTTCTTTTGTTCAAAGTCTGACCCATGTCATTTTCATAAAGATGTGATGATAAGATTCATGAGTAAACGAAGTCGGTTTTCCTTTACATAAATTAGGTACAATACAGAGATGTTGTGAATACAATACAAATCCTCTTTATTGCACACCTCACACAAAATGAATAATGCTTTCCCAGCAAGTAACTTTATAATGACGTTGTATTTAATTAAAATTAATAATGAGCTGTTATTTTAGCTTGTAAGATACTTGCAATGCCCTATATATCCGCCATGGCGTCCAATACAATATCAACCTACATGCATTTCTATAGGGTTCAACTTCGCGTTTGACACTGTCAAATACAAAAGCTGACGCTCACACCTCACACGCCATGACATCGAAATGTCAAACACGAAGTTATAGAAATGCATGTAGGTTGATATCGTACTGCACAGCGTGATCGATATATCCGTCGTTGGCATTGAACCGATGGTGCGATATGCGTCGTCGGAGTGCAAAAGGTTAACCCTTCATTTGACAAAAAATACCTTTTTTTATCCTGCCAGTCATTGGCTAAGGGATTCAACTCATGTATAACTAATACAGGGTGATTTTGGGGTCGTGATCCGGAATGATTGTACATGGTCAAGAATTCAAAGTAGACAACATCACAGTTGGTATGACGGTTTATAACACAAATAATTATCTTTTTCTTCAAATTCTAATGGGAAATAATACTTTTTCATACAACTTGGTCACCCTACCCCACTGTCAACTCTCCATACTATCCGTCAAAGAGAGAAGGGTAACCATGTTTTTTTGAGATTTTGTATTTTTGTCATCAAAATAAATTAAAAAAGAAATACGTTTGTTTCGTGTCACTACAACTTTTTTGAAAAGGCTAACCGATACCAAGTCGTAAAACTTATTCTTGATCCACGACCCCGAAATCATCCTGTATAGATAGATGTAGTGAATAACGGTTTCCAATCGGCTAAACTCTGAATTCGACTTGACCCGAAGCGGCATGACAAGTTCATCACGGCTAGCACAAGACGGCGCGCGAGCTATATCGCGCGCGAGATAGACTATCCGTCTCTATCTAATGAGTACACACGGAAAGAGACGGATAGTCTATCTCGCGCGCCGTCTTGTGCTAGCCGTGCATGTCTTTTAATGTGAATCTTTTTCTTACTCAATGTCAGATGCCTGAATTAAAACTGGTAGTATTCTGCCATTTGACATGACATGTTTAATGATACAATGATGTAGTGAATAATCCGTTCCCATCGTTAAAACTCGGAATACGATTAGACCAGAAGAAGTGTCAAGTCAATCACTTACCGTATTTAAAGTGGTTACACATGGTGACTTTTTGAAGCAATACAAACGCGCGATAGCATCGTCACACTGGCCATTGCTAGTCACCGGTAACGATTCTGTTTATAAGTGACTACACTCAATAAAGTATACAGGGATGATTTCGGGGTCGTGGATCAAGAATCAGTTTTGAGACTTTGTATCTGTTAGCCATTTCAACAAAATTATAGTGACGCGAAACAAACGCATTTCACTTTTAATTTATTTTGATGTAAACATACAAAATCACAAAAAAACATGGTTACCCTACTCTCTTTGACGGATAGTATGGAGAGTTGACAGTGGGGTAGGGTGACCAAGTTGTATGAAAACATATTATTTCCCATTAAAATTTGAACATAAAAGAGAATTATTTGAGTTATAAACCGTCATACGGACTGTGACGTTGTCTACTTTGAATTCTTGACCATGTGCAATCATTCCGGATCACGACCCTAAAATCACCCTGTAGAATTAAATAAATAAATAAATATTGGGAGACAATCTTACATAAATCAACCTAGTCCTAAACTAAGCAAAGCTTGTACTTTGCGTACTAGACGACGATATACATACTTAAATACATACAAAACATCCAAGACCCAGGAACAAATATCCGTACTAAATGCACAAATAATGCCCTGGCCGAGATTCGAATCCGGGACCTCTAGCTTCGGAGGCCGTCAAATTATTATTCCATTTTTTTTTTCAGGTTAATCGGATGGGGACAAATTCAAGGAGGCGAGACGATCGAACCAGCAAAGAATTAACAACTGTGTTGTTGAGTTAAACTTTTATATTATGCTATCATTATATTTAATAAAAAAATATATGACAAACCACTATTATTATTCAAGCAACTATACAAATAAAAAGTAGATATTGTAAATTTGATTAAGATTTTATTTCATTTTACAATGTGTTAAAGGTGATTTTAGGCCATGTATATAAAAGTGTTGATATCCTCGTCATCTCGTCGCATGTACTTGTGTTCGATCAGCCATTCCAACTGCTCTTTTATCATCTTTTTCGATGGCAAGAACATATTCTTTAATATTTCTACAAGTTCACTCTGTAACAAACATTTTGGTTATAAACATTGGTTATTAATTCTAGGCTATTAATCAAGCTTTTGAAGATAGTTCAACTAAAATGGAGATGGCCAGGACAGATGCTAAGGAGCAGACAAGAAAAATAGGGGCAAAATTGTAACACACTACACTGGTAACCTAGAGACAGTAAAATTAGCAGCACGGCTGGCACAAGACGGCGCGCGAGCTATCTCACGCGCGAGATAGGCTATCCGTCTCTATCTAATGGGTCCACACGGAGAGAGACGGATAGTCTATCTCACGCGCGATAGTCTAGCCGTGCTGAGGAAGATAATACAAGAGATGGGAAAATGAAATCAAACTGACTGCTGGTCGGAACTGGAGAAGAGTCACAAATAATAGACAGCAATGGAAGGCGTTTGCCAGGAGGCACATTGAACTCGGAGACATACTACTTAGACTACTTAGAAGGAAAAAAAATACAACATAAATTAATTTGAGAAAAATAAATAAAATACTCCTTTAAATCTGTCATGTTCAGGATAAAAGGCGTACACAGATGGATATTTGAGTTCTCGAAAACTGCTAGAACGATTTTAATGACATTTACAAGTCACTTTTTACGATGGAATGAAATGAATTTGAACCTTAGATTGGAGAACTAAGATTAAAATTCCATTGACTGAGCTTGCTTTTTTTTCATTGCTGTGTTCCGAAATATCCTGATGCCACTATAAACCAACCTACACAAGATAAAACCAGAAAGAGTATTTTACAGTTCATTCATCATCATGATGATTCCCTATCATGGACGCACAGAATATCCCCCATTCTGAAGAAATGTGCCTGCCCAATTTTAAAGTATGCCTTTTAACTAGACGATTCCGAGGTTTTAATTTCTGCTAGTTAAATTAAAATTAAGAATAAGCCAGTACATACCTGTAGAGCAGTGTTCGTGATGCGCTTCCTCATCTTCAAGATCTTGATGATAGCTTCCTGCGTCCTCAGGATACGGAGCTGCACAATCGAGTGATTGTCTTCCATCTGCGACCGTTCAGTACTTAGCTGCAGTCTACCAATCAAGTTTATTTTACCGCGTCTCTGGGGTTTCCCGTTTTTGATCAAAGCAAACTCTTGATTGACCCAAAATGTCGTGTTCTCAGTGAAATC
The DNA here is from genome assembly GCA_905163555.1 of Notocelia uddmanniana. Lineage (NCBI taxonomy): Eukaryota > Metazoa > Arthropoda > Insecta > Lepidoptera > Tortricidae > Notocelia > Notocelia uddmanniana. The sequence goes on from LR991065.1 coordinate 14,432,268, forward strand.
TTTTGGGTTTTGGACTGCAGGAGCATAACACAACAATTGCCGCTTTAGTTTTGGGAAAGCAACTAGAGACCATAAAGTTCTTCTCAACTCTGGGTCAGGAAGCTCGGTTGCCAGGCGCAAATTTTCGTAGCTAATTTTCTCCATTGGCCTTTGATTCCACGCGAACAAAACGGCCATTTGAAACGTAGTGACGTCCAGATCAAATCTTCCCACAGCATTCGCGAACGTTATAGTTCCGTTGCTCATGTGGTGGTACCATTGTAGTTTTCGGCCAGAATGTTTCTTCTTGTAAAAATCTTCAACTTCTGGTATGTAATCTTCCAATTCTAAAGGAAGACTGACTGTAACCCGCTCTGAACCGCGAGCCCACGCTCCTGCGTTAAGTATTTTGATATTGATGGCGTCATGGCGTGTTGTGTCTGTTCTGAACTGCGTGTTGAGATCCTCACTAACCTTGATGTCCTGGAACATTCGTGCCAGTTTGTTGACATAATCTGCAGGCATTCCCACCTCCCTAAGCCACTCCACCATGTCTTCCTCCCTCTCTGAATCAGCACTAGAGTCTAATATTAACCGTCTAGTTAAATGTGCTTTATGATACCTCATAAACACATCTTTGTTTTCAATGTATTTCAAAACTAACAAAACATCCTTGAGTCTGGATTCTATCTGCTCTGTAGTTAAACGTTTACTTAATGGTGTTTTTCTTAACAACATATCACAATAATTAGCCAGCAGTTCCGGGCATTTGCTCTCCGGCGCAGTGCCTTTTGTACCTCGAAGGAGCGCTGATGATGGAAGTTCCAGTTTGAACACTGTAGTATCATTCACAACACACTTATATGCCTTATCCCTAGCAGTTAAAAATCTTGGATCATCCATGAAAGCATCCTTAGCTAAAGTACTGAATTTCTTAAATAAATCTAATAACCTTTCTACATATTTTTCGGAGTCAGTTGTTATAATATCAGCAGAAGCTACCATATCAGCTAGACCAGCTGAAACAATATGGGCCTCTAAGTCTCTCAGTATGGGTGTAACACCATCCGGCACTCGGTCCAAGAGTCGGAACATCAGCTGAAGCTTATCCATCTCTCCGGCCTTGATGAGAGGGGCACTCTCTGCCAGTAAAGTGGGCAAATGTTCCCCAATCAGTACTCTCTCGCAGCACTGAGTTAGTGCAGCCACACTGCCACTACCTGGTTCCAAATATCTGTGAGCCCGAGATTCCTCCTCCTTAAGTCTCTGGTCAGCATATCGCATATAAGACTGCACACCATTTGCTGATAAATGCTCACTAGCTTTGAGCTTATAAAATTCTTCAGTAGCTTGCATATAAGCAGCTTCAAAATTGTCTCTGTATATTTGCAATTTGTCAACTGAGTTGGAACACAAGTTAACTGTAAAAGGAAAGATTATGCTATTAGTAAAAGAAAAATGAGAGCTAAAAGATCTGGTTTGGTATTATGACCAAATTTAATTATTCCTTTATGCATTTGAATGTAAAGTTGTCACAACCATTTGTAGGTAGCCATATAAAAAGTAGATGGTAATGTTTGAAAGTGATATCCCACTACCCAAAAAAGAATTGATTATATCCTACAAGTCAATGGAATTACAAGGGAGAAAAGTAAGTTACACCTTATCAATATCACATCACATCAGCAATTTATATAGAAAACTCCCGTGAGTTTGAGACATATTAAATACTAGCTCTTGCCCGCGTCTTTGCTCCTATTGGTTGCAGCATGATGTTATATAGCCTAAAGCCTTCCTCGATAAATGGACTATCCAACACAAAAAGAATTTTTCAATTCGAACCAGTAGTTCCTGAGATTAGTGCATTCAAACAAACAAACTCTTCAGCTTTATAATATTAGTATAGATAATGAAACTGAGCACAAAAAAAACCGTCGCCACAATAGCTACTCATGATTAAGGAAACCATTTAGAGTGATATTCAACCTTAAAGATGTGTGACCTGTTTCATTATATTTAATATATTGGCAATTTAGTTGCTAAAGATCAACTTATATGGATTATTTTTTGGGTTAGCTCGCTTCATCATCTGCCTCATCTTTGCCCCCTGGCTGGATGCAGGCCAAGAGCAATTCCCTTTTTAATAAAAAAAACGGATGGAGACCAATTTTTTTTACCACAGTTAAGGCTAGAAGCTAGGATTTATTTCATCTACAATTTAATTGATTCTGCTGTGACACAAGTTGCTGTTATATGACAGACAAAGCCTTAACTTTGCAATAGCAATAGTGATAATATTAAGCTTTAGTCAAAATATTGATTGTTACTTACAATCAATATTAGGGGACAATTTTTTACAAATCGAACTAGTCCCATAGTAAGCTCAATAAGGCTTGTGTAATGGGTACTAGTCTCTGTCTAAAGAAACATATTCCTTTACCAGGATTTGAACCCAGGACCTTTAGCTTCAGAGACAGTGACACTACTAACTAGGCTAAACAGGCTGACAGTGTTTGCTAATGTTGGAATAAGGTTTTACTGTGACGGACTGGCCTTATTCTATATTTGAATTTTACAATCGATATTGCACATGTCATGTGTCAGGTTTGTTTATTCACTCCGGTTGACTTTTTCCTACTGAAAGGATGTTTTGATAATATAATTTACAAATACAAAGTTGTGTATCTCCAGAAATAAACTGTAGTTCTGCCAGAGTCCCATGGTTTTATTATAATAGGTTATGGGCCTGGCTATAAAAATATAAAAGAGCATTAAAGAATAGGTTTTTGAGTGTTTTTCAGATCATTGTAATTATTATCCAGAAGAGAAGATTTTTTATAAGCTTGACAACCAGTTCAACTAGTATTCAACCAGTTAAACCAGTTTGTTGATTTTATAAGCGCTTGACAACGGACGAAACATTGTTTGTATTTGCAAACGGACTGTATGTATTACATTTTATCTATACCTTGGTGAATAATGGAGTGTACTAAACTAAAATCTGCAGATAATTACTCCAATTGGAGACAAATGACAAAATTATTTTTGGAAGCAAAAGGATTAAAAGAAGATGATAAAGATTTTAATGATGCAAAAGCAAAATATTTAATTTTAAATTCAATTGACGAGAAATTTCTACATTATGTGATTAATTGTACAACATCGAACAACATTTTTGAAAAATTAGATTTAATATTCAGATTTGAAGCAAAAGAAGACAATCATTTAAAAGTTATACAGTTTTATAGCTACAATTACAGCGGAAATATAATAGAAGACATTAGTAAACTACAGAATATGTGCGCCGAACTAAATACAAGTGAAAATAAAATAAGCGACGAAATGTTAATACAAAAAATACTGACCATACTACCACCAAATTTAATTTATTTCAAAAATATCTGGCAAGTTACTCCAAAATGTGATCAAACTATTTATAATCTTATCCAAAGATTACAAAACCAATTACAACCAAATGAACCCAGTTTCTCAAATAATGAAGCTTTCAAAAGCAACGAGAAAAAATGTTTTAGTTGTGGTAAAGTAGGTCATATCTCTAGGTTTTGTAACCAAAGAAAGTGTAACATATGCAACAGAACGGGCCATAATTCTACAGATTGTTACACTACTCAAATCTGTAAAAAATGTAACAAGAAAGGCCACATCGAGAGATATTGTCGCAGCTACAGCCTGGTAGGTGAACAGTACCATAATGAAATACGTGTTAAAGCTGTGGTAGATTCGGGTGCCAGTTCCCATATGTTCAGTAATAAAGACATTATAAATTTTACAGAGAAAATAAATGTAGAAATAAAATGCGCCAATGCAGAGAACCTCATCGCTCAGGCTACAGGTACTATCAGCACAAGTTTTGGACAGTTTGAAGACGTATTATATGTTCCTGAAGTTTCCAGAAATCTAATTTCTGTCAGCTCGATCACAGACCAAAATGGCTCCGTACTCTTCGCTGGAAATAAGGTATTTATTAAAAAGAATGGTAGAATAGTATTAACGGGATATAAAACTAAGAATGGTCTTTATGAAACTGAATTTAATGCCAATTTCACTCGCGAAGCGCTACTTACTGAGAGCGTCAATATCTGGCATCGTAGGCTAGGTCACGTATCCGATGTGCCGCGTCTAGCTAAGTTGGTTAATGGCATCGAAATTGGGGGAGGGAATTTGGAAAAATTTTGCGAAATCTGTACTAAAGCTAAAATGACAAGAAAACCTTTTGGAAATAGTAGAATAAAAGCGAAATTCCCTTTGGAAATTATTCATACTGACGTCTGCGGACCAATCGAAATTCCCACCTGGGACAATAAAAAATATTTTATTACATTTTTAGACGATTTTACACATTTTTGTGTTGTCTACTTAATTACCTTCAAGAGTGAAGCCTTTGATAAAGTCAAACAATTTGTGATGTTAGCGGAAAACCATTTTAATCTAAAAGTTAAAAAATTACGGTGTGATAATGGACGGGAATTCTCGAACAATAACCTAATCTCATGGTGCGAATCAAAAGGAATAGTTTTAGATCTCACAATACCCTATTCGCCCCAACTTAACGCAAAAGCTGAAAGATTGAACAGAACATTAATGGAAAGAACGAGAGCGTTGATATTTGATGGTCGTGTTCCAAACTATCTTTGGGGAGAAGCTCTACTGACCGCCAGTTTTCTGGTCAATAGAAGTCCAACGGAAGGCAGAGATAAAACACCAGCTGAAATGTGGTTCAATATTAAACCTTGTTGAAGGAGTTTTTACTTAATTATTCAAACTCTCTGGTTCTAGCTGTCGATCTTGTACAGTTGTCAAAAATAAAACAATGTCAATTTAAAATAAATATTTTAATATCACTTATATGAATTATTAAACGGTTCTATCGTATTAAATCGCGTAAACTCTGCCACTGTTTCAATAGGTTATTCGGTCCAGCCATGGAAGTCATTTCGTCACGATATTCGATCGGGAGTCTTGAAGGCAAATCGAACTGGTCGACATGGAGGTACAAAATCCTCATCATGCTACGCGGTACTGCAGATGCTATGGATGTGCTCAACGGATGTTTGATTAAACCAAAAGATATCGAAGAAGGAGCAGGTGACGCGGCTGCTCTCTTAACGTACAATCAGGCTTTAGCCAGATATACAAAAGCGAACTGCAGCGCTCTTCTCATCTTAACGACGAATATGACGGATGAAACACTTCAAAAAGTAATGAGATTTGAGACAGCGTATGATGTCTGGAAAGAGTTGCATCGCCTTTTCGACGGCCAGACTGAGGACCGGTCATACCACCTTTGCATGGAGTTCTTTAACTTTAAACGTAACCCATCGGATGATGTTTCCTCACATATGTCGAAACTGAAGAACATATGGAACGATTTAAATGTTGAAATTACCAAGCCAGATGGGAAAAGCCAACTCCCAGATCTGTTGCTGATATGCAAGATACTAGAAACTCTTGACGAAAGATTTTTTGCGTTCAAATCCAGCTGGTTACTACTGAACAAGACTGATAGAACTGTTGACAATTTGACAACTCAACTGTGTTCCTATGAGAAAGCCTTAGAGAACAAAGACGGGACTACTAGCGAAGAGACGCTTGTAATCTCAGAAGTCCCAGAGTCAAAAAAGAAGAAAGATGCGAAGGTCAAGTGCAACTATTGTTCACAAATGGGACATAGAGTAAGGAACTGCAAGAAATGGATAAGGGATGGACGACCACCAAAGCCAAGCAGTTCAGCACCAGCCTGTTCGTCAAAGCCTGTACAAAGCATAACACTGATGGCGGTTCATGCGTGTTCAAAGATAGCAGATCAAGACAAAGATAATTGGTTTGTTGATAACGGAGCCACGACACATATCACCATCAGAAGAGATGTGTTCCACGAATTTGAGCCCTTTGATTCTGACGACCAAACTGTGAAGACGGCAGACGGTACAATGATTCCTGCTTTAGGGAAAGGCATTGTGATGGTAGAATCGATGGTAGGCAATAAAATGGAAACAATACGACTGAAAGATGTCTGGCTTGTACCCTCCCTGACGAAAAATCTATTCTCGACGTTGGCAGCACAAGACAACTCGCGGAACAGCTTGTTCACTTCTACCGCGACAAGTTGTCAACTTGACATTGATGGAGAAACCAAGATTGTTGGCAAGAGAGACCATAAAGGAGGGCTGTATAAGCTGGAATTCAAAACAATCACTCCTTCAAAGACGTCAAACTCACTTGAAGTGAACGCAATTACGGGCACCAATATGCTGCAAGTCTATCACGAACGTTTTGCTCATCAAGACAAGAAGCACGTAAAGGCTCTAGTCAAGCGAGAGTTCGGGATTAACTTACCCGAAGACAACGTTAAATGCGAGGCATGTATATTCGGAAAAGCTCACAGATTGTCATTTGGGAGAAGAGAAAGAGCAACTGCTCCTGGTGAGTTAATACATTCGGACGTTTGCGGACCATTTGAACATCCCAGCGAAAGAAAATATAGGTACTTCGTACTCTTCAAAGACGACTTTTCCTCGTACCGCCTAGTCTACTTCATGCGTAACAAATCTGAAGTTAAAGAGAAGCTGAAACGGATGCTAAATGAAACAAAGACAGCAGGCCATATAGTAAAATGTCTTCTAACCGACAACGGAGGAGAATTCGATAACGAAGATGTCAAAAAAATATTAAACGCACATGGGATTAAGCAGCGTTTCACCATGCCGTACACACCGGAGCAAAGTGGATGCAGCGAGCGCGAAAATCGCACCTTAGTTGAAGCCGCACGGACCTGGCTACACTCTAGAGGAGAACTCCCGCAGAAGCTCTGGGCTGAATTGATAAACACTGCAGCGTATGTCCTGAACAGAACAGGACCAACCAGAGTTAAGGATAAAGTTCCCTACGAGCTATGGTTCGGAAAGAAGCCGAAAATATCTCATCTTCGCGTTATAGGCAGCCAATGCTATGCTCATGTGCCCAAACAATGCAGAAAGAAACTCAGCAAGAAGGCCATTAAGGGTGTTCTCATCGGATACGAAAATAATGACGGTTACCGCATTTGGGATGGAATGAAGACCAATCGCTCCAGAGACATCACTTTTGCAAGCGAAGTAGAATTCAGAATTTCGATGCGATCAGACGCCAATCATCAAATTCCTGCAGAAACAGAGGGAGTGAATTTCAACAACCGTGAAGAATTGGAAACTGAGTCAGAGAGAATAAGTTACAATTCCAACGATCATGAGGAAATTGAAGCAGAGGGAGTAAGTTCCGATTCCACCGATCACGATATAACGGAAAAAACCGAAATTTTGTCTGAAGAACAAGCTGAGATTCATACTGAAGCCGAGAATGAGCCCGAGTCTTCAGTCAACTCTACCCGTGATCTAGAGGGAGAATGTTCGGAAGATCACGGTCAGGGCGAATCCACTGACTTCTACGATGCAGAGGAAAGCAATGAATCGATCATTATAGAAGAGCCGAGATACAGCTTGAGGAACCGTGATACGATTCAGAAACCTCATCGATATGACGATTACATCTGCGCAGTTGTGTCCGAAGACTTTCCGACTAGCTACAAGGACGCTATGTCAAGGAAAGACAAAGATAATTGGATTGACGCCATGAGAAGTGAAGTGACTTCTCTAAAACAAAACAACGTTTGGACATTGTGCGACCTACCACCCAACCGCAAGGCACTTCCATATAAATGGATTTTCCGAATTAAAACAAATCCTGACGGATCTGTGGACAAATATAAGGCACGTCTGGTGGTTAAAGGGTTTAGGCAGAAGAAAGGGGTCGATTACGATGAAACTTATAGCCCGGTTGCCAGAATGGCCACGGTAAGGGCATTGCTCAGCGTATGTGCTAAAGAAAAGATGTACCTAGCTCAATTTGACGTAGTAACAGCTTTTCTCAACGGGGAACTTAAAGAGGAGATTTTTATGAAACAGCCAGAAGGGCTTGAGGATGGAACTCCAAGAGTATGGAAATTAAACCGAAGTCTCTACGGCCTTAAGCAAGCTCCTCGCTGTTGGAACTCCTACTTTGAACAAGTGCTCCTAGGACTAGGTTTCGAGCAATGTGAGGCTGATTGTTGTCTCTTTATGAAATATACCGGCCAAGCGAAGATACTGGTAGCTCTATACGTAGATGACGGATTAGTGGCAGCCTCTAGCGAGCAGTTAGCGAACAGCTTTCTAGACGACCTGAAATCTAAGCTGACTATAACTACCAAGCCGGCTTCCTACTATCTTGGCGTAGAGATTACGCAAGAGAAGAATGCGATATTCCTAAATCAGAAATCATACACGAGGAAGATTCTCGAAAGATTTAATATGGCTAATTGCAATCCGGTTTCTACACCCATTGAAACGTCAATATGCGGAGAGGAAGGTTCAGAATCAGGGAAAGCTAACAACGTTCCGTACAGAGAGGCTGTTGGTGCCCTGATGTATTTGATGACTGGAACGCGACCTGACATTGCGTACGCAGTAAATGTGGTATCGAGAAAACTGGAAAACCCCACAAAAGCAGATTGGTCTCGAGTAAAAAGAATACTTAGATATCTCAAAGGAACTATAAATCTTGGAATAAAATATCAAGTTACAAATGACAACGACGTCATAGAAGGATACAGCGATGCGGACCATGCTGGAGATCCTACAACCGGAAGATCCACGACAGGTGTCGCATGCCTATATGCCGGTGGAATCGTCTCCTGGCTAAGCCAAAGACAAACTTCTGTTGCGATCTCGACTACGGAGGCGGAAATTGTCGCAGCGAGTGAGGCAGCCAAGGAACTGATTTGGCTTCAGAGGATATTTTCCTTTTTATCTCCACTAAAACTATCTCCAATATTAAAAGTGGATAACGAAGCTGCCATAAGACTGGCACACAATCCAGTATTCCATAAGCGAACGAAGCACATAAGAGTACGACATTTCTTCGTTCGAGAGATGGTACAAGACGGAAACCTTCGGGTTATAAAAACTAGTTCGGCGACTCAACTAGCCGACATTTTTACTAAAGGTCTTCCGCGGCCAAGATTCCATTCCCTTTGTCATGCCCTAGGATTAAAGAGTCTTGAATAAGGGAAAGTGTTGAAGGAGTTTTTACTTAATTATTCAAACTCTCTGGTTCTAGCTGTCGATCTTGTACAGTTGTCAAAAATAAAACAATGTCAATTTAAAATAAATATTTTAATATCACTTATATGAATTATTAAACGGTTCTATCGTATTAAATCGCGTAAACTCTGCCACTGTTTCAATAAACCTAACCTATCAAACATCAGAAGATTTGGTTCTACAGTTTTCTACAAAATAAATTCGGGCCTGCGAAAGCTTGATAAAAGATGCAACAAAGGAATACTGGTTGGCTATGTTAGAAATGGCTATAAAATCTGGGTAGATGAAGAAAATAAAATTATAAGGGCAAGGGATGTAAAGATAAATGAAGATGAACAAGGAATCTATCTTTATGGTGAAGAAAATAATATTAGAATCAATGGACTTTGGCAGTTAGATGAAAATGAAGAACTAAAAACAAAAGAAATAAGGGAGAACACAACACGAGAAGGTCGAGAAGGTGAAAAAGAAAGAAGAAGTATTATTAAAGATAAAGAAATAAAGAAATAGAAAAATCGAAAACAATGAAAGATAATCGAGAAGGTGGAAAAGAGAGAAGATTAATTATTGAAGATCGTGAAATAGATAATTCAACAAACGAAGTTGAAACAAATGAAGTACAAATAAATGAAGGTGAAACAAACGAAGTTGAAACAAATGAAGTTGAAACAAGTGAAGTCGAAAGAAATGAAAGTGAAATAAATGAAGATCATGGAAGGACAGTGAATATTAATTTGAATAATAAATATAACTTTGGAAGTCGTTTTATTTTTGATAATCCAATATATTCTGATGGGAATGAAGAATTTTTTGATAGTGAAGAAATTGAAGAAACTGGAAGTCGAGCTGTGGAAAATAGTGAAATTTCTAATGAATCTAGGAGAAAAATTAGTTTAAATGAAAGTCGAGCGGTGGAAGATAGTGAAATTTCTAATGAATCTAGGAGAGAAATTAGTTTAAATGAAAGTCGAGCTGTGGAAGATAGTGAAATTTCTATTGAATCTAGGAGAGAAAGAAGTTCAAATGAAAGTCGAGAAGTAGAGAATAATGAAAATAGAAGGCGCCAACCTGCAAGAGAGAGAAAACCACCTGAACGCTATAAAGATTATTTGATGGATTATGATACGGAAATATCTATGTTAACTTATAAAGAAGCAACCGAATCTAGAGAAAAAGATAAATGGAAGAAAGCTATAGAAGAGGAAATCAAATCTTTGGAAGAGAATAATACGTGGTCTTTGGTAGACAAGAATGAAGCAGACGGTAGAAAATTAGTAACGAGCAAGTGGATTTTTACAATTAAATCAGATGGAAGATATAAAGCTAGATTAGTAGCGAGGGGTTTTCAACAAAAATATAAAATTGATTATGATGAAACATACAGTCCAGTGGTCAATACCACTTCTTTAAGAGTTTTGTTGTCAATTGTTGCAAGTAAAGGACTTAAAATGAAACAATTTGATGTGAAGACCGCCTTTTTACATGGAGACTTAAAGGAATGTATATTTATGAAAGTGCCTGAGGGATATAATAATAAAAATGACAAAGTTTGTAAATTGAATAAGAGCTTATACGGTTTAAAACAAGCTCCGCTAATGTGGAATATCAAGTTTACAGATTATTTAGTAAAAATGGGGTTCAAACAATTAAAACTTGATCAATGCATCTTTGTGATGGAAGGTGAAAGAAGAATTATTCTTGCAATTTATGTCGACGATGGGTTGGTTGTTGGAAAAAGAGAAGAAGATTTATTGCATGTGATAGAAACCTTAAGAAAGGCTTTTGAATTAAGAATATGTGAAGAAGTGTCAAATTATATCGGTTTGGACATAAAACAAGAAGGAAATGGGATTAAAATTTTTCAAAAGACGTATGTTGAGAAGATTGTGAAGAAATTCAACATGAATGAAGCTAAAGAATGCAGATGTCCAACTATTTTAGTAGAGCAACATCCATCAATAAAAACTGATATTAAAACTCATGAATTGTATCGAGAGATGATAGGGTCATTGTTGTATCTTTCTAATAAAACTAGACCAGATATTGGATTTCATGTGGGTTATTGTTCGAGACATCAAAATAGTCCAAATTTAAATGATTTAAACAACGCAAAAACGATTTTAAGATTTTTAAAAGGTTCAAAAGATCAAGGGATTCACTTTGGTGAAGGTGATAAATAGGGTGGATCAAAAAAAATTTTTTTTGAATTTTGTTTTTGGCTACTACGAGAAACTTGTTACGCACTAACACGATATCAGATGAGTAAAAATTTTTCATTTATTCAAATGCTTTGTACTGCCCCAAGGCAGTCAAAGTTTTCTAAAAAAAACAAAAAAGCGACACCGGTAAACTGAACTTGTGAGTATATAAAAAGCAGGAAATCACTGTTTATTACACTTTAATCGTTGTTAAGGGTTATAAAAACAATATGAAATAAAATAAAACACATACCTAATAGTCCGTATGTCCAAAAAAATAATCATAAGTAAACGTCAAATTTAGGTTTTCACTGTATATTAAAATCTTTTTTGGTCTTAAAAAATGGCATAATTTTTCGAAATTCCAACCCCGTTTTGATGAATCCATTCCTTCTGAATGGGCCACAAACTGCTGCAGCTGCCTCGGTGACTATTTTGACGCACCTTTCTGTGGCTTGAGTGTGGCAAGGATAGTTTTTAATACGAGGTATAAATCTAGTTTCGACTAACTGTGGGTTTTGAATGCAATCAAGAATCAAATTTTTGGTTAATGGTGACCAAATGGTGAGCTTCTGTCAAAGTAACTTCGTTCCAATTAATGATTCCTGTGTAATTTTGAGCCTCAAAATTAAATTTTGGCAGCACGAAAACTCGGGGAGATGTGGTGACCGAATCTCGGGCTTGGATAATATTTTCTAAAGCTGAAACTCTCACTTGCTCTCTTTCATCAGCTAACATGGCCAACAAAATATTTTCTGGGTGCCCAAAATAGCCATTGCGTTGGATAACATGGTCTACGATGACTCTCATCTGCTGGGAAAGGTATCGCGATAGTATCATAGTCTTATGTAAATGTTTGGCGCCGTGAATGCAAAGTGGTTCAGTTTTAATAGAGAATCACATAGGGACATAGACTTTAATTATAAACCTTACTAATAAAAGCAAATTCTCTGTCGGTGCAGACGTAGAAATATACAACCGCAGAATCCGGTTTCCTGTTGTAAGCCATCTTGAATGAACTATCTTTCCCGGGTTTTTCTTAGTCAGACTTTCATTACAAGATCCCAGACTGATAGCTTCGCAAATGCCAAACAAATAAAGCTGATCCGTGCTCAAATCACTTTTATATTTGTAATTACAGGCAAAGTACACTTAATTGCCTGAAAGGGTTTTATTGGATGTGGCTCACAATCTTTCAACACTTTACCTATATTTCCGGAAAAGCTGCGAGGTCCAGTCGTAGTGCCATCGAGGGTCTCAAATAAATGACGCAAATTAAGCTCATTTGCGTGTAATTGGAAAATATACCACCCTTGTGCCCTGTGTTTACTGCAGTACCATCACAACCGATCACAACAAGCTTACCACAGTCAATTTCTTTCTGGACCAAGAACTCATGCAGTTTCTTGCTCACGTGTAGAGCTTTTCCGCTTTGCAAAGCCAGGTGACCCATATACTAAGAACCGGGTTCTTTACGCAAACTTATGTGTTCCTCTAACACGACCTTCCCTTCTTGAGTCTTCGAATATTAAAGTTTTGTCTTTGCGTCCATCGAAATAGAGGTCGAACTCTTTATGCTCAAACGAAAAGGATACATCAATCAATTTTTTTCTCTATTTGTCGCGTGCACGTCTGATTATATTTCTGTCCACAACATTTGCCGTATTTGCTGCGAAAACAATCCCAATATCTTGCAGCATTGCCGATACTATCGCTGCTCCAGCCCGATTAGATACACATAAACGGTCTAAAGTCTTGGCAATGGCGGAAGAGTCCTGTAGTATGTGACCGCTTTATATCGAACTCTGTGAAGAATGTGAATCTTTTTGATTCGTAGGTAATTCGATGGAAGTACTTGTGTCTTTTTATTTAGAGGGTAGTTAGTTCGACAGAAGTATCTGCGAAAGCAGTAGACTCGATCAAAAAGCATTTGCTTGTAGACAGCGTAGGCTCAGACACTTCGAAATAAGAACATAATTTTTGCAATAATTGACTACTCAGAACAATAATTAAAGTGGAACTAATGGTGCAACGCAAACCCGCGTAGGTGGGGGAAGTGGTTTGTAGTGATTCACCACGGTAAAATGAAACGATTAATCAACATTCGTGGGATAAACAACCGAATCGTTTTAAATAGCGGGGTACCAGAAATCATGCCAAATTAACCTATTTTGTAAAAGTTTCGTTAGCTTGGGGCAGTACTAAATATTAACGTATATCTTTCATATTTTATATTTTGAATGTTGGGTAGGTGTAACAACTTTTTCATAGCGGCCGAAAAGGACTGAAGCAAAAAAAATTTTTTTCATACATTGAGTGATCCACCCTAGTGATAAAGTGCTTCGAGGATACTGTGATTCAGATTTCGCGGGGGATCCAGACACTAGACGTAGCACCTCGGGTTTCGTGATTTGGTTAAACGGTGGACCAGTGGCATGGAGCTCAAGAAAGCAGTCAGTTGTAGCCCTATCAAGTACGGAAGCGGAATTTATAGCTGCAGCAGAATGCTGCAAAGAACTTCTTTTTGTAAGAGACCTGATCGATGAGATGACAAATGAAAAACTAGAGATTGAGATGAAAGTAGACAATCAATCAGCAATTTGGCTAATGAAAAAGGGAATTATGAACAAAAGAAGCAAACACATAGATGTAAAATATTACTATTTGAAAGAGAAAATTGATTCGAATCAGATATCTGTTAAATACTGTCCAACGGGATCACAGATAGCAGATATTCTAACGAAAAGCTTGCCACCTGTAAAGTTTGAAAGATGTCAACGGAAACTAGTGTATTAGTGATAGTGTATAAGTGCGGGCTAAAGTGAACTAGTATGGTATTTTTGGTTGAAACGTGGGTTATAAGTAGTATGTAAGTTTTTTATAGGGTGTGTCATTCTCTATGATAAAGAAGTTATGTAGAGTTGTGTTGTAAACTTAAGGAGTCAGTAATAAAACAATAACGTACGTTTCGATTTTACTTAATGAAAATATGTTTCATTTAAGGGGGTGCCTGACTATGATTCATTTAAGGGGGTGTATTTGGGGAATCATTCGTAAATGAATCATGAGTCTATATAAAATATCATATACGAGTATCATATCATATCATATAACATCTAACTATCTCAACACCAACCGGACATAACTTGGTATGGCTTTACACGGTTTTTATTATGTTTTATTGACCCTTAAGTTTTCATAGCACATTTTATTTTGTTCAATTTGTTTTGTTTAGTTACTATAATTATGTTTGATGTTTTATGGATTTTAATAATGTTTTTAAAAAATAACAAATGTCGAGTAGGAGTTTATGTGAAGTTGAAGCCGAGTAGGAGTTTATGTGAAGTTGAAGTCAAGTAGGAGTTTATGTGAAGTTGAAGTGGAGTAGGAGTTTATGTGAAGTTGAAGTGGAGTAGGAGTTTATGTGAAGTTGAAGTCGAGTAGGAGTTTATGTGAGGTTGAAGTCGAGTGGGAGTTTATGTGAAGTTGAAGTCGAGTGGGAGTTTATGTGAAGTTGAAGTCTTGTGGTGAATATAATGATATAGTGCATAGAGTCGAGTGGGAGGTTTTTAAATTAATGGAGAATAGTATATACTCCATATAATAGTATATAGTCAATATGAAGTTATATGGAGTATAATGAATTTATGCATAGAGTCGAGTGGGAGGTTTTTAATTGAAAAAATATTATAAAGCTGAATAATGAAGTTGAGTAAAACAATATAATAATAATTGTAAAATGTAATTTTTCAGAAAGCTGTTAATTAATGTAAATGTGGGTTGATATTGTATCGTTTGAGATTTTCTTAAGGGGTGATTGTTTTTTGGTTAATATTTAAGGGGTGATTGTTTTTTGGTTAATATTTAAGGGGTGATTGTTTCTTGGTGAATATTTAAGGGGTGATTGTTTCTTGGTGAATATTTAAGGGGTGATTATTTTTTTGGTATATAGTTAAGGGGTGTTTGAAATTGTTTTGAATTTTTAAATTTTAATTTGTAGATTGTCATGCGCAATAGTCGATTGAGGGGGTGTGTTGGAATAAGGTTTTACTGTGACGGACTGGCCTTATTCTATATTTGAATTTTACAATCGATATTGCACATGTCATGTGTCAGGTTTGTTTATTCACTCCGGTTGACTTTTTCCTACTGAAAGGATGTTTTGATAATATAATTTACAAATACAAAGTTGTGTATCTCCAGAAATAAACTGTAGTTCTGCCAGAGTCCCATGGTTTTATTATAATAGCTAATAACAGTAACCTAATAGATAATGACTTACCATAAGATTCTCTTACTCCTATAACTAGCTGAGAATCAAATGACTCTCCATTGCGTTCTGCCTGCACAAGTTTCATGGCGGAGTCCTGCAACCGCTGCTTGATGTCCATAAAGATGCTCTGATTCCATGAGTCTAGCATCAACTTTCGCACGAGACTGTCTTCATTGTTATTATTATTGTTTTTCTTCTGTTGATTTGAGGTATTAGAGGTAGACATCTTACTCAAATTATTGATTGTATTTTCTAACTGTCTAAATGGAGTAGGCAGATAGTTGCACTGGGTAAAAAACTTGCCCCACTCTGCAATGTACGCTTTCAGGAGAGCTTGGTCTTCCCTTTGAGCTAGGACCCTTGCCTGAGCTTGCTTTATATACATCATTATATCTTGCTGCAATGCATCTCTCAGCTTGTAAGGCCCTCGATCGTCCCATAAGCACACAGAATGGACAGATCCAAAAAGATCTTGCCATTCCGGTTGGGTCACAGTCTCCTGTTTCAGTAGTTTCAAAACTATAGGACGCATCGAAACCCATTTATCCTCAAAGGTGACTTGTCCTTTCTCCTACGAAAAGAATAATCGAAAGTAATTAATATCACTTATTTATAGAATCTGAATAGTATATAGATAATATCACACTCAGCTTACCTTTAACATGATTATTTATTTTAAAGAAGTGGTTTTTATTTTCATACGAACGAAAGTACACTTATCGTCATTCATTAATCAAATCAGTTTGTTTTTCATCGAACGACCGCGAATATATTAGACGAAGGCAATAATGAGCCGCCGTCTAAACAGCCATGCGCGAAAGGGGGATACAGACAATATGCCCGCTGTGGCCAGAAAGTGGTTTAATTTAAGTTGCATTTTTTAACTCCTCGTTAACTCAAATCCTTGTTTTATGTTTCCCATAAAATAGATATAAGAATCACTAAACTACCGCGAAACAAAAACGAACGAAGTTCGAATACCTCCCTCTCGGTTGCTTGAATTGGCAAGTACGACAGAGAAGGAGATATACGAACTTCGATCATTCGTTCGGTTTCGATTCGTGTTAGAAGCTCTGGATAATATAAGTGTACACTTAGCACTAGGCAAATAAGGCCTAGAGTTCAAAAAACTTTATAATAGAAAAAAAAGATACGTCAAGATTTAAAACAATATCAAAATCAGAATTTTTGACGTGTTTTTTTTGGCGACTCATTTTAATTCCCCACATCGACTTTATTTGATTTTATTAACCATTACACTAATATTAAGAATATAGTTATGAGCACATTTGGAGAAATAGTTGAACCGGGTAGTCGTACTCTTTATGAAGATTGGGATGATTCCCATTATGATCTCGTGCAGTGAGTTTAATGTTGAAATTTTAGTAACATTATCTTATACTAAATTTGCAATTAATATATTTAATGTTTTCCAGATTACAATGGCAAAATAGTATAGAAGTACCGAAAGAAATTGACCATGTGATGATTTTTGAAGGGAGATACTTGTCAGACTACGTAAAACTTCAAAGTCACTGTTCTTTAATAAACACGATTTCCGTAGCCAACGTACATTTGTATAAACAGGACAACTGCAATGGATATGTTTGTACAGTTAGAGACTACAACATAGTTCAGAGTAGCAAGATAATAGAATTGCTGAAGGATTATTTAGTTTATAGCCGAGAAGTTATTACTGTGCAAACTAAACCACTGTCTGACTACTATACCTCAACGCCCGCACAAGACTGTGTCATCAGAAGTGTTTCTACATCAAAGCTGTCTTCCAATTCCAGATTTGCATATACTAGACTGGAACAACCAAATATTATATCTGGTGTCGCAGCAGGAGGTAGGTAGTCTTACTTAACCTTTAACAGACGTGGTATACGTCTCACAGACGTCATGTCTATATTTTGAACTTTGTCACCGTGACATAAAGTGTTACTTTGACAGTGCTCTAAACACATCGTCAGTTAAAGGTTAAAAATCTATTTACTGTTTTGTGTGGTACTTGAAAAAAATACTAATGAATTTTATATTTTCAGCTATTTCATTGAGAGAACACTTGGACCTAAGTGGGACTGCAATAGTGTGTTACATAGAAAATCCAGAAGATTATCAGATTCAAAAATTTCAAAAACTCTTAGAGAAATTCCACTTCTACCAAAATGCTAAATCAATGCCTAGTACAGTTTTAAATTCTAATTTGTATATTTGATTTCAAAATAAAAAGTTATTTTTAAAAAACGTTATTTTATTGTTTCTATAACCTATGGGATAGGCTTGCGTTAGTGCAGGTCACCAGCCATAAAAACTTGTTCTGACTTGCTGTCTGTCTGTGTGTGTGTCGTAATATTGTTTAATATGCTACGTGATTATCTAAACTTGTGGCGTCTCATTGCTCGAGCACACCCATACCTTGCCTAACGTAGTAGGGCGTGACGAGGCCCCTGAGGCACACTCACACGTTTTTGACCCTGCTCCGATAAATATGTGCCAACTCCTTATAAAGTTGTCTTTGTATTTTGAATGCTTGTAGCTTGGAATATAAAGTTGCTTTTTAAACTGGTTAATATGACTGATATAATAGTCCTATTCCACATTACTCGGATCCACAAGAGCAAGAGCATGGACCTACTTAGAATGCAAACTGTTTGCTCATAGCATGTAGCCATGTACCTAAAAGTGTAAAAAAAATCTCTATAACAATATTTGAAAGAATGCACATATATATAATTTTAGTTGAGTGTATTTTCACGAATTTATACATTTTGTGTTGAAATACAATATTTGTTCGTTACAATTCACTTGTTTTAAAGCCCCGACGCGCAACACAAAAGTGGGGTGTTCAAGTTTAACATGTATCCGTGTCTGTCTGTGGCATCGTAGCTCTTAAACAGGTGAACGGAATTGAAAGCTGTTATAAGCAGGTTTTCCAGCGATGGTTCTTAGACGTTTTGTCAAAATTGGTTCAGCCGTTTTTGAGATATTTAACTTTGAAATGAATCTGTCGGGGGTTTTTCAACTTTTTTAATCATCACATACATTAGCATCTTTTTTTTCCTGAAGACAGCGGCAGACATCCGTTAGTAGCCGAAATTAAGTGGGTACTTCATGAGTTTTAAATTTAAATAAGTTAACTTCGTGTTACCAATCATAATTTGGGTGGAAAGAAAGTTAACACAATATGCCAGCAGATAATTGCCTTGTAGGCACCGAATGTGTTAAACAACAAGAGTAAAAGAAACAAGTATAATAAAACCACTCTTTCTACCTTATATTGGTTTATTTTAATTAGACATCAACTACACAACACAATAATATTACAATTATATAAAATACAATTATTAGAGAAAATAATATAACAGAAACCTATACAAGTAAGCACAGCCTATTGAATCGCAGACCAGTTTTGAGTTTGGTATTAAGAGGCATACATAAATTACGCAAAAAATATTGATTTAGTTCCTTAGCAAATAACTACAAAGATTTTGAGCTATAGATACAGTTGCTGCCTAAGCAAGACAGCGTATTCCGTCACGTTTTAGTATATTTCGACCATATAACGTGACTGTGTAAGTTATCGTGCTAGCTAGGCCGATGTTTGTATGAAAGTGGGTTGATCAAACTTGAAAATGTTGATCAAATTATGAACCCACTGTGTGGGAAGGCGTGTGTATCTACTAGCGTTAACACTGTACTCGTGAGCGCTGTCCCACATAAGTATGATAAACTCTTAACCCGCACTAGTAATATAAAACATCAGTGAAAATTCTTCAGCCGTTCCATATATGGAACTAAGGCCAGAAGGTCTCATTTGAAAAAACGCGTGGCGTCGAACTTAATTTTAATACTAAACGTATTTTATGCATGCTCACTTATGTTAAGTAATAAGTTTTAACCATTACTTTTGTCAGATATGGCAATAAGATGACTATGTACAGTATGTACTAGCTTGGAGCCTTCTCCCGTATCCTGCAGATGTAGCAACTGCACTATAGTTGCCCATTCTATAATACAAATATCCAACGACGGTTGGTGATAGCTGACCAAATCAGTGCAAAAGAATGTTCGGGAATACAAAACTACTTAAGTATCAACGGATTGACCCTGCGCCGTAAGCTCGAACGTTAGAGTGAGTCTAACTAAGACTAACGTCAGTTCGACCATATACCCAAGCGGTGCGGGGTCTGCTACGAATAATCTTGTTCCATTGCAATCCATAATCAACCTTAAGTCTAACAGTGAAAAGTCGAGTCGAGTAATACTTACGCATTTAATTTAGAATAATTAACTGTTCGAAACCATCCACCAACGTCCTTCCCTGAACAATTATAAAGTAACCTTGACTGTGAACTAAAATAATAATAAGATAATGTAGCAAAATTGATTTGCCTTTTCAACATGAAATAGATTGTATTTTTTATTCTCTTAAGAATATTCCTATTTAATATATTATTTCACAATGAAAATGTAAGAAAATTAACAAACGATATATTTTTTATACATCTGATTAACCATTGTAAACATAAATAACCATGTAGTGAATTAATCATTTGGGTTTCCATAAAAACTTTCTCTTGGGTACTTTTACAAAAATACCGCAATTGATATCTTGTTTACATTTCTTCCATTGGAATAAAAATACAGGTATAAAATAGATTTAAACAGTCAACAAATACAAAACAATATACCTAGATGATATGAATAATTCAAAATATTCAAATACATAATAAATATATCTCTAGTAGTTATACCTGCGGCATATTACTGTAGATAATACAGTCAGAAGCATAACATGCAGCATGCATGCAATAGCTATGCAGAATAACATGTACAAAATATATCCAACAATTAAACATTGAAAAAGAAAACAATATATTACATCATCACACCCTATGCCACTTCATTGACTATGAATACCGATGTGTATCACGCGAAACCGTGTTGTTTCTACTTGTATGGGATTGTGTACATCCACATTGTCTAAGTATGACAGAAGAGCTTGCTTGCTTATGTACAGTTGAAGAGACTGTTTGTCACTTTTGGACTCTATTACAATAGAAATGAGTTACAAATATCCAAATTCTTCAACTGTACTTGCAGTCAGTTGTAAGTGTAATATAATGTATATATAGGTATGCCACCGTTAGATTATAATCTTTTTAGCGAGATTTATTAACTATTGTAAAAAAAGCATTTATTTCGGACAAAGTAATCCATAAAGCGTTAGTATTAGAAATAAACTCTGTCTGTGTGTGTGTGTGTTGTAATCTACCGAAAAATAATACGTTAAATTGGAAGCAGAATGTTACGGTTCACAATCTTTCGGTCACCGGTAGATTACATTACAATAATCTGTAGACCTTTTACAACTTAACGTAACATATACAATACGTTCCTTAAGCGACAATAATATATTGTACGCTTTTGCGCCCTTGTATTAAGACCAGCACATTTTTGGCACTTATAGATATTTTCCATGTTGACTGTACAGTCTCCCACACAAGTATGATCATTAAGCAACTCGATTTCGTGAGATAATACATGTAAAACACGGCCGCGTCTGTGAATAAACAACAGATAATGCGCATCCAGCTTTTCCATGCTTGTTAGAAAGACATGGATGTTTTTTTTTTATAAACGCGACCCGATTTACTTAGTCAATGTACTGTTCAAACTATTAAAACCATAACTCGGTCACCATATTAATACAAATAAAACAAATGAGCTTCGCCCAGATGCAAACTGGTGCTTAAACATAACATTCGTGATTAATAACATTGCAGATCAGTTAAAAATTATATTATATGTACCATAATATATTATCACTAATTAATAAAATAAAGTACTTCCATACCACTCCTAAAGTAAGACCAACGAGACGAGGTAAATATTGGCATGAGCAAGAGAAGCGATATGCTAACTTACCAGACAAGATGTAACTTGTCTCGTGCCATTGGCTTTTACTTCATTTACCTTATATAATGCAATTCGTTTCCTCGGCAAGGTAGAAAATTTATGAATAATCTAAAACATGCCCATTGTATGGAAGTGACTAAACCTTTACACCTATCTTAAATTGACTTTAAAATAATTATTCTTACGTAGTTAAACAACTATGTATTGTTAAAACTAGTGCATGACAGATACGTTAGCGTTAGTATAACACAGGCATAATTTATAATTTCGCCTATACCTATACAGAGCCGCATAAGTATCTACGTTCCAAACTCAATCGAAAGTTTTAGTACCAACTGCATTGCTGGACAAATGTATGTGTAAAGATATACTCATCGACAGAAAAAATGGCCTAAATTTGGTTTGGTACATTTAGCTACATTTATGGGCCAATTTTCTTTGGCAGCTGAGTATATTTTAAAAGTGTTGGCAACATAGACATTTTTGCGGCTGACTTTACACCGATGACTTACAATATGAAAAGCATTGAAATCAACGAGAACTTGCAAAGACTGGCTCTTTTATTGAGGCTGTATGTTTTAATTTTGGCTGGATTATTTTTAATGTTTATCATCCCGACTATCGCGTCCTTATATACTTGCTAGAATGCGACAGCTGTTTGTCAGCGATGAATGCTAGTGTGATACGCCTGCAGTTTACTATGTAAGTAATTAATATTTGAATATGGATCATTTTAAAGCTACATTTTTTTTTAATTTTTGTGCCACAAACATAATAGCCATAATGCCAGCCGCCAGTCATTAAGAAGTATAATTGGTGTTTACTGTACCTTCCACCACTTAGGCTGTCTCTCAATACAATTGAAACATAGCTGTCAAATATATGAAAAGTCAGCTTAGAACATCTCTGGTGTATGCTCACCCCTAGTCGATGTTATCCCAGAGTATATTTTCAAGGAGACACATTGTAGTAAGCCGCAAAACAGCATCCGTAAGAGAACGCTATTATTTAGTGACCCAATTATCAAGCTCGATCAGTAATAATAATAATCACTGATTCCTAAATTTGATATATCATAAAATGTATATGTGAAAATAAATATGTATAAAAAACTGCAAATAAAATGTCATCTAGTATGAACAGGCTGTACCGCTGTACAGCAAAGAATGTAAGTATAGACGTCGCAGATGGCGCCACTGCTGCTACCCGTCTGTTTCAACTTTCACGATATCGTTGTCTCGGTCGAACCAAGAACAGAGCAATTGCAAGTTAAAAATAAAACATTTTCAGAAAAAGACAAACAGCCATGAATAGTAAGTATGCTAATACAACGTGCAGGTATTCCTATACTTTCGAGCATCATTGTAACAATTAATATTTGATAGACCATATCGTCAGATATCGTAGACTAAGTATTAAATTTGTAAGAAAAACCAATGCTTTACAAGTTCATATCCCCTCATATCATGAATATTCAAAAACTTTTCTACGAACCTTAATTTATTATCAATACGTTTTTCTTTGTAACATATTGTTTTCAAAAATTATTAGCATTGATGTGTGTAAAAACTAATATTTAAATATGTCGTTTTAAAATTACATCACTTACAGTTTAACTGTACCTTAGCGTTTAATTTAATGAAGCAATTTATTAATTTCAGATATAGTCAAAATGCGCAATATTTGATTTGATAACACTATGCACATTTTCTATGCAATCTAAATATCTTTTAGCTGCTTAAAATACAATACCTAAGAATTGTAAATTATGCATTTTTTTTACTCGAATACCAAAGGTAAAGCATTTAATATAAAAAAATGTTGTGAAATGACTGATGTCGTTGGCACGAAAATTATTTCGTCGTCATATTGGATATAACCAATATGACGTAATTCGTGGAGGTTCCTGGTGAGCCTATAATCAAGAAAACACTGGCACATTTCAGATAGCATGCGCGAGCCCCCGTTGCTATGAATACGCCCCCCCCCCCCCCCCCCCCCTCTTCCACCTCAGAACACCTGCGCATGATTACAACAGGGTGGGAACGAGTAATAAAAGTAATAGCAACCTTGAACAAACCCAGCAAAAAAACTTTATTTTAGTTTACAAAACGGGAAGTGATGTCATTTTGTAAGAATATGCCATCTAATCTAAAACGACCTATTAAAAGTTTTTTGATCGAGAAATGTTTCGTTTCGGGAATGATTCATCTTCGGGTGCTATGATTTAACTATGTTGAGTGAGACTTCGTTACATTAGTGGCAATGTCACAATTAAAAACGCTTTTTTACCGAATTACGACATAAAAGTTTAGATAAAAATAAATCGTCAGTTAAGTGAGACTTAGTTACATTATTGGCAATGACACAATTGAAAATGCGTTTTTTACCGAATCGCGATAAAATAGTTAAGATAAAAATCAATCACTATGAATTAAGAGTAAACTGTTATCGGCGTAGCTGATGAAGCATGCAGTTCTATCCACCTTACCCTATCTCGGCCCATTTCCGTGCTTTCAAATAAAAAAATCAGTAATATCTCAAAAATTATACCAAATTGAACAAACTATGTGTGACATTTTAGTCTTCAAAAATATTAAAAGTTTAAGTTTGTCAGGTTACTGGTTCCCACCCTGTATTTACATAGTCGTCAACCAAGTTGACCAGAGTGACCTTGGCGGTTGTAGATGTGGATCAAGGTTGCATGTTCAAACAATATTCTATCGCACACAAGATCCCTACCTCTGGTATGAGTTTCAAATAGCACTTAAGATATCTCTACATGACACCTGAGTTATGGCATAATATTATACACATGAATTCATAAAATTTAATTTCTTAGTTGCCTTCAGAAGCTCCTAATGACTATTTCTACTCTGTTACCATACAAAAATAAAATTGTCTTGGACAATTAAGCTTTTATATGATATACATAACTTTTCTTATCTAAATTAACTTTGGAGGTACAATAAACAGCCTTTCGTTTTACTTAACAATTCACACCGACTTTGCCTTATATGTCTTTGAGTCCACCGTTATTCTGCCCACTTTTAACATTGTCCAGAATTTTGTTTACATACTCTGATGTTTTTCCAGCAATATTATATTCTGAAAAAAAAAAGTTTATTAATAAATTCTAAACGAACAAACTAAGAAATTCAAGTAGTCATTGTTAATTTTAGCGCGCTGCTATAATTCCTTTCAAATAACTTAGGTATGGTGACACCAGTGGGGCTAGTATGATCGCTTATATGTCGGACATATAGCATTCGTCCCTCTCGCACTTACATACTTGACAGTACGGGACGAATGCTATATGTCCGACATATAAGCGATCATACTAGCCCTGCTGATGACAGTTATCTGGCATCCCAGTACAAATTTGATCCAACAAATTGGACGACTTTATCCACAAAGTACAATAAATATAAACTGAGATAGAGATATCAGTGAAATAGGTACTCGACAAAGATCGTAGCGCCGTTGTGGTATTTAGTAAGAACTAACCGCACGACCGCTGCATCTCTGTCACTCCAATACGCAAGTGCGATAGTGATAACACCCAGTGACATCTAGTAAAAGCAAGGTAAACTAACATCCCTACAGAAAAACTTTATCCAATGTATAGCAACATGTATAGGTATACAATATATTTGTCCAATGTGATCAAAGAAATTGGATGACTGGAATACTAATAATACCACCCTTAAAAAACCGGCCAAGTGCGTGTAGGTCACGCACAAAGAAGGGTTCCGTACCGACACCTACTAATCCACATTAAAAACCACTACACAATACATTAAATCAAAAATACGTTTTTTTTATTCAATGTATTGGTAATTGGCTTCATTAGGTAATTACGGTACTTACGTCCTTTTATTCGGGCATTACGGTTTTTCAGCGATAACTCAAAAAATGTTCCACCTATCTTCTTCAAATCAAAAATCGTTGAGTCAGTATTTTAAACTTCATAGTTTGGAAATTAGAGGGTATATCCCCCACTTTTACGACTTTGATAGTTAATTTCTTTATTACCAACGGTTGACTTGAATGGAAGTTTCTTAGAAACCTTCATAAATTTTTAAAGACCTATCTATAGATACCCAAACACATATGCACATTGAAAAAAACATTATACCACGGTCAAATGTATGTATGGCTTGCCACCCAAAATTTAATTTTTATGTGTAATTTCACATCACTTTTCTGTAGCGGTTCATAAAATACATATTCCTACTAAATTTCATATTTGTTGTGCTTATAGTCTCCGAGTACATATACTATGACATACAGACGGACGGACGGATAGACATGACGAATCTATAATTCCGTTTTTGCCATTTTGGCTACGGAACCCTAAAAACTGGTTATAATTGTTACTGGGATGGCAGGTGTCACCACACAAGCAATTTGAAGCACACTATAGTAGATTAACTATTTATTTTATTCTTAATCTATCTCTCTCTTTACAAAAAATATTAAGAAAATATACAGGGTGATTTCGGAGTTGTGATCATGAATCAGTTTTTCCGACTTAGTATACTTCTGATAGCAATTTCAAAAAAATTGTAATGACACTTCGAAACAAACATATTTCATTTTTTATTTAGATGACAAATATACAAATTCTCAAAAAAAAATATGGTTGCCCCTACTCTCTTTGGAGGATAGTATGGAGAGTTCAAAGTGTGGTAGGGTGACCAAATTGTACGAAAATAAATATTGGGGGTCAATCTAACACAAATTGACCTAGTCCCAAACTAAGCAAAGCTTGTGCTATGGGTATTAGATGATAATATACATACTTAATATACTTATACTTACATAGATAAATACATAGAAAGCATCTAAGACTCAGGAACAAATATTCGTGCTTAACATAGTTAACATACACAAATAATGCCCTGGCCGGTATTCGAACCCGGAACGTCCGGCTTCGTAAGCAGGGTCACTACCAACTAAGCTAAAGTTGTTGTCTACTAAGCAAAAGTAATATAAATTACTCATTAAAATTTGGAAAAAAAAATATCCCAATATTTTTTGAGTAATATACCTTTATAAAAAAAAAACTGTGCTGTTGTTTACTTTGAATTCTTGACCATGTAAAATCATTGCGGATCATGATCCCAAATTCACCAGTACTTAGTCAGCTCATAAGTTCTGTCACTGGCCTTTAAAATTTAAATTTGGAACTCCTAAAACAAAAACCGTTGTGCATTTGAATTTCGAATCTTTTTTAAATATTTGAGTAGTATAATTTTGCAATTTTCTGTTTTCTTTAACATGGAGTGGACGCTTAAAGATAGCCGTACCGCAATAATTGCACTATATCGTTGTGGACACTCGCCGACTAAAATTTTTAAGCTACTTGAAAATTTAAAATTCTCTCTAAAATTTGTGTATCGTACCATAGAAAGATACAGTGAGGTCTCTAGTTTAAATGACAAGAAAAGAAGCGGTCGTCCGCGTACAGCTAGGACTCCAGCGGTTGTACAAGCAATTAGGGCACGCATTGCCAGAAATCCCGCTAGGAAACAAAAAGTTATGGCCCTCCAGATGGGTTTGAGCAGAAACACGGTGAAAAGAGTGCTTAATCAAGACCTAAGACTTCGTGCTTATAAACGAAAAACTGGCCATCTTCTCAATGGTCGGCTTAAAGCTTTAAGGCTTAAAAGATCTAAAGCTTTATTGAAGAAGTACACTAAAAATAAGCATCGTTGTATACTGTTTTCGGACGAGAAAATTTTTGACATAGAAGAAAACTGTAATAAACAAAATGATAGAGTATACGCTCGCAATAGTAAAGAAGCGTCTAATAGCATTCTCCGTATTCAAAGAGGTCATCACCCTTCATCTGTGATGGTTTGGCTGGGAGTTTCTTATGCGGGCGTCACTAGTATGCATTTTTGTGAGAAAGGAGTAAAAACTAGTGCCAAAGTGTACCAAGACACGGTGTTGACTAATATTGTGAAACCACTATCCCATACGATGTTTCTAAACCAGCATTGGGTTTTCCAGCAGGACTCTGCTCCAGCCCATTAGGCAAAGTCTACACAAGCCTGGCTCGCCTCCAATAAAATCGACTTTATACGGCATGAAGATTGGCCCTCCTCTAGCCCAGATCTTAATCCGTTAGAGTTAGAGGAAAAGGTGTGCTCAAAACCTCATGCAAATCTAGACTCGCTGAAAAAATCCCTTGCTACGGCAGTGGCCAATATCGACATGAAAGTGGTGCGTGAATCCATTGACGACTGGCCACGCAGACTTCAAGCCTGTGTAGATAATTATGGCGGTCATTTTGAATAAATGTTCTACATTTAGATTCTCTAGTTTATAAGCTTTCAAACGCTGTACAAATTATACGGAATAAACTTAAACTTTTGTTTTTTTTTGATACTATGTATATGACAGAACTTATGAGCCGACTAAGTATACATGATGTTTTTATTGATTTCCATTCCTTCAAGCATATGGCCGTATATAGCCATAAAAACAACGTAGCATATTTAGTTTTCCAAAATTCAATAAAAAATATTTATTACCTCGTGTGTCTCAAAACTTATGAAGTTTTGAGACGACTAAATACTCGATGTTTTCATAATTATTTATTAATTTTACTTGACAATAGTTTCATTAATAAACATAAATAGGAATTATTTAAACTGCGTTCCAATATTTTATGTTAGATGCTATTTATTACGTCGGCTACACCTAGATAATGACCCCGCGAGACACGAAAGTTTTCATCAGGGATTCTCTTGCTTCTCTTCCAGTGGCTCATTTGTGAGTAACGATTTCTGAGTAGTATTTGCGGTAGGTTTTTAGCTCTAAATTGTGTGTTCATAAAAGGTAATTTTGTCCAAAAAGACTAATCAGGAGTTTTTTCAGCCACCTAGCTCTCGACGAAAGTTACTTCTATTGACTGATAAAAGACATACATTTCTCTTTTAGCAGTTTTCGTATGAAAATTTAATTTTGTTACGGTGTTCTCTAAAACTTTGTCATAAAACCAATTATTTTGATTAATAAACGTGTCAAATAAACTTTAACAAGTGATTCCAATAGTCCATCTGGTAAATGGATAATTTTAAGGCATAGTTTGAGCATCTAGTATTCAAAATTGAAAGAAAAGGCTGCCTCATACGTAATAATCGCCCGTATCGTGAACATCGTAGGGTGATAAGGTTGCAGTACTGTCTGTGCAGTAGTTGGAACATCTATCGACATTTTGGTGTACAATTGGTCGTTCCCCTGCCTTAACTTTCTTTCTACCATAGACATTAACATGTCAGTGAAAAAGGCGTTTTTCGTTTCGTGCCGGCACCTAAGAGAGACCACCGCATTTAAAGGCTTAAGTCAAAAATATTGAAAGCCAATTTAAATAAACTCTATTTACTTTTATCAGCTACAGTACAGTGATTCAATGAAAATAATAACCTTGACAGAAATATTTTCTGTAATTGATTTATTCAAAACAATATTCGTCTCAAAACTTATGAACACACGAGGTACATTTTTATACATAATAATTAATTATATCACCACGGATAAATGCAAAACGACCTTAAGAGTTAACCTTGAGTTCTGCAAAAGATAATGTTAAGTATGACACTATTCGGAATTCGAATGACATGCACATCAACATTGTTTAATTGTTAAGGATCTTTTATACTATACGAGGGGTGTTAATTGACGAACATGAATTCTTGAATATCTTCGAAATTGGGACTAGTGTCTTAAAATCTTTTTTTTCTGAAAAACTAAGATAACATACCTGTTGCTGTGTTTACTAAATTCTTAACATGTGTGTTCCAGTCAACATTGGTCTGGGCATTAGTGGCCCTGTTCACCAGCACCTGCTTTATTTGGCTCAACCCATTCAGCAGGCGTCCTGGAAATCACAAAGCACACATAAGCACATCATCATCACCATTAATGATTGTTTTCATTATTTTTTATTTATTTATTAATATTATTGTTTTGTTTTGTTTTAAATTTTTGACCTTTTATATCTAGGGTACCCTAGCCTAGCTATTATTGATTTGACATTTAAACTACATCTTATACATTTGACATTGTACATTTTAGTATTATTATTGAAATTTTTGTTTTTTATGTATTACCTTTCATTTTAATTTTTGCCTTGTATTCAATTTTGTTTATTATTCGTATACACTCTGACGATCTTTTTGTGAATTCATCCTATTTTATTGACATTTTATTAAATAACATGTAAATTTCCAAATAGAAATAAATGAATCTACCTAGTTGGTTACTAAGTTCTGTTACTCGATTTGCAAACTCTTTTCTTGCGTTAAAACAAATGCTACCTAAAAAATAAAAAATAACATATAATGGCGGGTTGTCAGTTCTAATTTTATAGCACACACAACACTTATCTCGTCATATTTATAATGGATTGGGGTCTAAAAGAAAATCGTGTCGCTGTAATTGCGTTGCACAAATGCGGGCATCCGCCAAACGTGATTTTGAAGTTGCTTCAAAATCTGAAAATCAACAAACAATTCGTTTACGTACCATTAATAGGTACAATAGTACCCTGAGCTTTGATGACCGCAAGAGGTCTGGAAGACCACGCACCGTTCGGACCCCAGCTCTAATAAAGGCAGTGAAGGCGAGAATCGCAAGAAACCCCGTTCGGAAGCAAAAGTTGTTGGCAATTCAGATGTCTGTGAAGAGAAGCTCCCTTAAAAAAGTTATCAATCAAGACCTTAGACTACACGCTTATCGTAGACGGAAAGGTCATTTGCTTAATGGACGATTGAAGACTATGAGGCTGAATAAAGTCGCGTGCTACTGAAGCGGTACGCACAAAATGGCCACCAAAATATATTATTTACAGACGAACGTAAAAATTTACCATTGAAGAATGTTGTAACCGCCAGAATGACAGAGTGTATGCAAAAAACAGTCAAGAAGCGAGTGTAGCTGTTCCGAGAGTGCAACGAGGCCATCATCCCTCTTATGTCATGATTTGGTTAGGTGTGTCATACTCAGGGTTAACACAGGTCCATTTCTGTGAAAAAGGTGTCAAAACTGGGGCTAAAGTTTACCAGGAAACCGTTCTGGAACCAATAGTGAAGCCTTTAAGCCACTCTCTATTTCAAAACCAGCCCTAGGTCTTTCAACAAGACTCAGCCCTTGCACATAAGGCAAAAACAACTCAAGCCTGGTTTCGAAGCAACAAAATTGACTTCATTGCCCACGAAGACTGGCCCTCCTCCAGCCCGGACCTCAACCCCCTGGATTATGCTATATGGCAGGTTATTGAAGAGAAAGCCTGCGCTAAACCCCACACAAATCTTGACTCCCTCAAGCGGGCCATAGTCAAGACAGTGACGGAATTAGATATGACAACCGTGCGTGCCGCTATTGATGACTGGCCTCGTCGTCTGAAGGCCTGTGTTCAGGCCCAAGGAGGTCATTTTGAATGAAATTGACAAATGTAAATCCTGATTGTGTGTACTTCATTTTAATATATAATTTATTTAACTTTCGTTAGTATATTTTATGTAGATAAGGATTATTACAGTAACATAACTTAGTAACCAACTAGGTAATCTAATCTAATCTAATCATGTCAGCCGAAGGAGGTTCACTGCTGGACATAGCCCTCCCCCAAAGACTGCCACAATGACCGCTCCTGCGCCACCCGCATCCAGCCATAAGCACATAATAAAACTAAATTTGTTAAACTTACATTACGATATTATACTTATTACAGTTATCCATTATATACAGGCTGGGCCCTGTAACAGGAGCAAAAAATTAAACGGTCCACTATTGAGCCAGCAAGCAATATTTCCAAGTGGTTCCCAGTTGAAAAAATATATATTATTAAGTATTTTTTTCAATGATAGCTTACGTGTTTTTTTATTCTTCTGGAGTTATATTAAAAACTATTTTTTTTGATAACAAAAAAATGAAAAAAAAGGAATTTAAAAAAAAATCAAAAATAATTTTTAAAATAAAAAATTCACATATATGACTTGAAACTAATTCAAGAACTGCATTGACTGGCGCGCTATAGTCTCGTAGTATCGAGATACATTACTATAGATCAAAATTTCTTCGAATATAAAATAAAATAAAAATTTTGGGACACGGGGAGTTTCTGTGGATGCTCTAAGGAAGCGTCCTTTTAAATATTTCTCCTGTTACAGGGCCCGCCTTGTAGCCCCACAAAGTCGTGTTAGTTACACCATTTCTAACTCAAGAACGGCTTAGCCGATTTTAATGATATTTAATGGATGTCTGCGCTCCGAAAAGCAGAATAACTATTAAAAGTTCGGTAAAATAAAATATATAAAACAACAGTTCCTCATACAATGTGTACGGAACAGGTCGGGGACGGAACGTAGTTCGCCGGGCAGCTAGTAGTGAATAAACTCATTTCACAAGCTCCAGACGCCATGTGTGATCAATCCTATAAATATCATTGTAACTAAAACTTTAACAGGGAAAAGCTTTAGACATCTGTACCATTCTGCACTAGGAAATTGCTTCTTGACTAAGTAAATAAATAAACATATGAAAAAAGAGCACTATGAAGTCTTATTACTTACCATTATAATTGGCATATTAACTCGATAATTGCCAGTAATTAGCATTTTAGTTCGATATTCAAAATTCAAAGTTGATTGGTATCATGATATACTATAGTAGTAGTATTGTAAAGATGCAGTAGTATTATAATGATGCAATAATAACCCAGATAATTAAAAAAATCAGGCCATTCTGTTTACACCATCTTTCATATTTTCCAATCTTATAATTAATAGTTACATTTTCGCTATCAGGAATAAGCTTTTTAACATTACGGTTATAGGAGTACTTTACCGTACATTAAATATGCAACTTTACAACAATATTACATTAGAAAAGTCAACAGCGAGCGTGTGTGAGCGTAATATTTACACTTTTGCACCTCATTCTGAAGAGACGTACGGCACAACGGAACATCATGCGCAGCAACTGGTGAAGTAACCTTGCAGAACACCGCAGCCATAATAACACCACTACTTGCTCTTTTGGTATGTGGTGTTGTGTTCCTGGTTGGTGAGGAAGGTCACCAGAGCTCACGAGGATGATATTGAGATTAGGGACCTGTTTATGTATCTAGCTCTAGCAGTCAATACAACGAATCCTCAACTCAATAAACGGTCCGCAATGCGCTTGTGATTCTTCTGGAGTCACAAGTGCCCCTAGGCTACGGTGCACCTGCTTACCATCAGACTGTAAGCGCGTTTGCAACCGTCGTAGTTCATAAATAATTTTTAAGAAAAAAAATCCGACTTCAATGGGGGAGTCCGGTGAAAGATTATTAATCTTAGATGGTGCACTCTTAGATTCCATACAATAAAATACAAAAATGGCTACAAGTATGTTTATAATGGTAGAAGACTAAGTACCCTCAATTCCTCATGAAATCATGGAAAAACCTTGCTTGCTTGATAAACAAAACGAAGAGAACAAATCGCGAAACGTGAACTACGCGTCGTTGAAGAGTTCCGTTCTGATCATCATCAGCAGTTCCACTTCATCAAATGTCACTTTTATGAATATAAATGCTTGATTAGTTCATGAAAATACTAAAATCACTATTTGTGTGCCTTTCACATTTGAGGAGTTTCCTCGATTCCTAATGGATCCCATCATCAGAACTCGAGCATGACAAAAATCAATCGTGAAAATAGAACTTGCTTAACAAACACAGCTAGGAGGACAAATCGCCAAACGTGAACTTTTCGTCGTTGAAGAGTTCTGTTCTGATCATCATCAGCAGTTCCACTTCATCCAATGTCACATTTTTGGATGCAAATGCTTGACTTGTTGATAAAAACACAAAAATCACTATATGTTTGCCTTAAAGATTTGAGGAGTCTTTGAGGGATCAATTCCTCATGGGTTCCATCATCAGAACTGCCTTTTGACAAAAACGGGACCAACTTGGATATATAATATACATACAATAAAAATAAAAAAATTTCAAATCGGTTAGGAGATGACGGAGTTATGGAGTAACAAACATTAAAAAAAAAAACATACAACCGAATTGATAATCTCCTCTTTTGAAATTTTGAAGTCGGTTAAAAAACTGTTACAATAAGATACTCGTATATGCTTGAAGTCTGTATAAAAGCACATGTACTTACTATGTTCAAGTTGCAAACCATACAATTTGAGTTTATTGGCCTCGTGCTGTGCCTTCTTTTTTAAACGGCACGCGCGGGAAGCCAGCTTATTCTTCTCTTTCCTCGTTTTAGGCCTGATGTTAAACGGCAGCTCGCTAACTGGTATCATATCATTTATGACTTTACCCAAATTATCCAGCTCTTTACCAATTAAATATAACTTTCTAGGATTCGGCGTCAAGTCGTTGCCATCGCCTTTTCTTGCCTTCCCGCTAAAATAAAAAGTGATAAAAAATTATCGGACATCCCTGAAAGTAAAGATCACATCAAAGAGATCTCTCTGAGACGATAATATTTGTGAATATTTTGATCTCAATTAATAATTGCTAATTACGATAGACTCCTCGAAAATGAATAAAAAACGAGTTATATTTTATATAGTGGAAAGCTATTAAGCGCGAAACACATAGGCCGCGCCTTTTGTGTGATGTTCTGCATATAGGGCTATACTATATGAATAGGCCCGCTCGCTCCCGACCCGCCCCCGTCCTCTGTAGTACCCGGGCCGAGTGCAAAAATCGTTAAGTCATTTCCTCTTCGCACGAAAACTTGTACAGTTCAATTCGGCAACTAGCGATCCGTTGGTGGGTTGAGGAGCAACAGCCTCCCAAAGACGTAAAAAAAACAGTAATTTCCTCTCGACTGAAAGTTTCATCAAATGATAGGTAACCCGGTACCTTAAGGAAAAAAATCGTCAGCTGGTTGTAGAGCGTTGGAATACTCGTCAGCTGGTCACACGAACATGTAAAAACCTATGACAGTTTATATGCTACTAGCTGTTGCCCGCGACTTCATCCGCGTCTTCGCTCCTATTGGTCGCAGCGTGATGTTATATAGCCTAAAGCCTTCCTCGATAAATGGGCTATGCGACACAAAAATATTTTTTCCATTCGAACCAGTAGTTCCTGAGATTAACGCGTTCAAACAAACAAACTCTTCAGCTTTATAATATTAGTATAGATTGTGAATGAATAAACTCGTCGGCCGGTTGTATGGTGCTGGAAAACCCGTCAGCTGATACCGTAAAGTTTGAAACGCAGGAACCAGACAGGTGCATTTATCGCCTATTTAAATGCGTTGACTAGTTTTTCCTTGGCTTATTACCAGCTGAGTTTTTAGGGTTCCGTAGTCAAAATGGCGAGATATTAGTTTAACTACCATTTGATAACAAGTTTCAGTCGAGAGGAAATGACTTTTTTTTACGTATATTTAGGATGCTGCTCCTCAATCCACTAACAGTATCGCAGCGGATGTTCACAGGGCTTCATAATATAACTTTCTTAACCATTGCATTATAAGTTATGATGCGAAAGGAAATTGGTCATTGAAATCTGATGCTGGCCCACGTCTACTGTGTGTGTTGCGATTAAGCTGAGCGCTGTGACATCAAACATCATCGATATAGATACTCTGTGTCATAATTCACCATCTATATCGATACTGTGCCATCAGCCATTATAGATATTGATACTGTGTCATAGTGTCATCAGCTCTTCACTATTTGCGATATCGATAATAATCCATCACTCCATCAGTCATTATCGTAAAGTTAGCATAAATCGTATTAGCATAACTCACGCGGTACGCGGGCGCCGCTGGGCTAAGGGAAGTGTACGGAATTACGGAGTATTGAGCCATTTTTGACTTTGTAAGCTATTTCCAGTAAAACCTGAAATCGTAGCTAATTGAAATCTGTTCACTAGTCAAGACTGGCTTTCAGAGTATAGAATGTTATATAACAACTATATATTAAACTGTGTTTTATATAACTAACAGTCATTTATATTAACCTCTTAAATGTACGTTATTACGGATTAAAAATAGTCTCTGCCGGTTATTGCGTAAATGCGTGCACGTAAATCCGGTAAATTCAGTAAATGCCGCTTTCCTGCAGAATTAACGGAATAGGAAATATAAATTAAACATGAATAATTAAAAAACATATAACATTACATATTTGACAAAAAGGAGATAATTATTTTTAATATTAGAGGAGAGGGGGTGAGGAAATTTCAGTTATTCTTCTTGAGCACGGGAACAATATTAGCCGATGTCCAGAAAACTGCTCCACTGGGGACAAGTGGGAATTTTCATTCTTATTTGTTAGAGTAGAAAAGCTGATTTTGTCAAAAACGTTCCAATTGACCCCAGTCTCCCCTACTTTTTTGGGGAAAATGGGAACGATATCTTGGGAAGATATCTGTATCTGTGTCTTCCCTAGTGAAGACAAATGGGAAAAAATCTGATTTTGAATCTGAATTTGTCCCCACTGAGGACTGATGGATAGGACAAATGGGCCCTAAAATCAAAGTGACCCAATTTCCCCTAAGTTCAGTTTATATTTATTAACTTGATATGCGTTAGTTTAACTAAATATAACTCAGAAAATACTGAAAATTCTTTTGAAAACAAGCACTACTATATACGGAATTAGAAGCACGACCGAAAAACATAGTAAGGAATTGCAGAAGTCAGAAAAACAGCTGTTTGGAATACGTCTTTTCCACATCCTAAAATTACCTGAATTCTAAAGTAAAGTGTTCAGATTGTAGACTTACCATGAATTATATTAAAACATTGGACTGAAGCAATATAATTTAACTATTTAGCATGTGGAATTTAGGGGTAACATTTTACGAGATTGGCAAAATTGATTATATTCTACACCTATTTTCATAAAAATGGTCCACTAAATCATAATACGTAATTTGATCATATGAAACTATGGCAAAAATGACGCTTGTAACAGCAAAGTTTGTTTGATTATCTTATTTGAATTCCCGGCAAACCACAGAATAAAAATCCCTTTATTTTCTTCAATTGCGTTTTTTTGAAGCTTTTTGGGACATGGTCTGTTTTTGATGTATGTAATTGCGGCAATCAGTAAATCGACCGTAACTTACTAAATACTTACTGAATTATCCATGAAAATTTATTTAATCTGTTCGTTATGAAATCCTAAACAATGATTGAAATAATTTATAATGATAATACTGTCTCATTACTTGCAAAATCTTTAAGAAAATGCGTGTAAGCTCTTACGCCCACGCGAAGCACTTTCTAAAGTATCGGTGGTTTGACGTGGACTGACTAAAACAAATTACATAAAAATATACCGTATGTCCAGAGTTTGTTGACTCCTTGTCCATTCGACGCAATATTGTCTACAGTTTATATGAATATTTATATATTTTTCTCAAACATGCAATGAAATATTGATGTTGTGTTCCTTATAATAGGCTGCGAAGTATGACGTTTCAGGTGCGGCTAGGACAAGAGGTCGTTAATGGAATTTCATACAATACTTGCAGGCCTAGGCCGGCAAAGTCCTCTTTTTTAATTCCATTCCACATAAATTTGTGGCACAGGCATCATGACATTCTGCCACTATGCGTATTAAAAATAAAATTTTGTTATTTTTTTGTTGTTTATTTCATTGCATGTTTGAGAAAAGCACTATACATACCTCGGCGGGAAATTTGGGGTTGCCTGCCTTAGACCTATCCGGCCTCGCTTCGCTCGGCCGTATATATGTCTTCGGCCGGCAACCCCTTTCTTCCCGGCCTCTGTAGTAATGTACTATAGAAAATAGTTAATAGTTTTCTTGTTTTAGGACCTTAACCGATAATTTCCGTAATTCCGTACGTTTACGGAATTCCGTGCATTTACCTTACGTGCGCTCCTATTGAATGATGCGATGATAGTAAAGAAATGACTAATATGGTCTTTTGTGGAATAAATCATTTTCATTCATCCATTACATTTTATTAATAAATATTATAATTTTAATAAATATATAATTAACGAACAGACGTACATATCTTTAAATAGTTACCTATGTTTGATTCCTCTGACGCTGCATTGAGGGCTAAAGACAGGATCAGTGACGCTGTTCAGCACATGAGGGTCCTCCGACTTCTTTTTCAAGACAAGTCGCTGCCCTTTGGGCCCTTTAGCTTGGACGTTGTACTGCCAGAAATATCTTTCTTTTTTCGCATTGTGTCGTGACTGTTTACTCTCCGAGCATTCGTCGTTCGATTCTAAAATAGAATCACACGAATTAGACATAATTTTTAGCAGACTCTTAAAATGCGTAATAATACAAATAATGTCTCCCAATGAAAATAATACATCATTCTTACTGAATAGAGATCTATCTTAGACTGAATGAAATAAAAGGATTAAATACTTTGAAAAGTAAAAGTATTGTTCTAAATTAGAATCCTTTTTTCTTTAAACTCAATTAAGTACCTTATTCTTTACTATTTTTAATCAAGTTTTTTTAAATAAAAGGCATATTCACTTAAGTGACACAGAAAAAAAACCCGGTGTCAATATTTAATGAGGCTCAATAGTGTTTTGGTAAGGAAAAAGATTCAGAAACGGATATTTGACGTTGTATTTCTAAGAAACAGAAAAGTTATTCTGAATTATGTTTACCAATTTGAATAATTCAATTCAGTTCCTTATTTTGTGACTAGCGGCCTCAAATTTGAGTGTCACTGAATATTTTGTTGACCTGTTTAGTCTAGTTGGTAGTGTCACTGCCTCCGAAGCTAGAAGTCCCTGGTTCGAATCCCGGTAAGGGCATTTGTTTCTGTGGTGAGCAAAGATATTTGTTTCTGTGGTGAGCAAAGACATTTGTTCCTGAGACTTGGTTTCTATGAATTTAATTATATATATGCACATCAAACACAATGTACAGTCGAGATCCAAAATATGTGCGCGGATAAAGAGGTCAAATATGTGTGGACACGACTTTGTTGAGAGCATAAGGATGTTCAGAACAACAGGTAAACGATTTAGGTACTCATCACCTATTGTTGAATTAAAAATGTACCTGTAACAACTGAATTCAGTAATCGACAATTTAAGAAAATATTTTTTAATAAACCAATATCTTTTGGTATATTAAAAAACGTTTTTTTGTTGTTTTACCTTTCATTAGGAACCCACATTATTGTTTTAATTTCGTTTTTATATTAATTTAATTGCACATGTTTAAGTGTTAAAATAAATTATTGGTTGTTCATGTTAATTTTATTTGGTAATTACAAATATTATATTTCAGCTGCTTAATTCTAAATTCTAACTAGTCTTTGGTATTTCATGTTTAATGTTTCCAGAGCAAAGGAATTTTGTATTAGCTACGAGGACTGTTCCGAAAGTTTTTAGCTGCTCTCCCTCTATTTATGCGTTATATGTTTTAATGATACCATTACGAGGGGTGATCAATAAGTTTTGATAATCAGTATTAAAAATGGGAGATATGTAAAGGCGGAAACACATTTATTAAAACGCGACGCGACCCGATGAAACGCGATGCGTGTTGAGTCGAATTCGGGTGTTCATAGTGTGATTCTGGACTATAGAAAACAATACATTTGATTCGACTCAACACGCATCGCGTTTCATCGGGTCGCGTCGCGTTTTAATAAATGTGTTTCCGCCTTAAATCGTTATATTTTTATCACAATATGCACACATTCTATATTTTCAAATACTTATTAACGTCATTCAATTGTTTTATTTTACCCCAATAAAAATATTTTACTTTTTGAGGTCAAATTTTATACCTTCACTAAGTCATCACCAGCTCTTGATTTTCATGTAGACGGTTTTAAACATATGTGAATGAGAAGTAGTAGTCCGAAGTTAGGGCTAAATAACAATGGGAACGGTTATCAGTTCTGATTTTTATTCGAAGAGCAGCACCTTTGTCAATTAGAAGGCTCTGAAGTACAATTTCTCCCGAAAATTGGAGTTTTTTTTCTTCAGCATATTTATAATATTTAACACAACTCTGATAGAATAATGTTATACAACTCTCCAGTAATATTTGAGCACAATTGTTGAAAGCTAATTTCGCAGTTTTTATTGGTAGGCCCCAATAGTCCAGGAAGAAGTCGAAAAATACACCCTAATTTTGGTGATAGAGCTGGAGATAAAAAAAAAACCATTGCACAGATAACGTTCTTATCCTTTTTTAAATCATCATGATAAACCAAGGTTTTATTTTCAATTACAATATTCTTCATTAGTGCATCAGGACTTTTTCCACACCGCTCCAAATAATTACAAAACCAACTTCTTGTTATTTTTTCAATTCAGATGTTTTTTGTTCAGCAATTACAGAAAAACAAATGAATAATGTTTATATATTTTTACTCTAATTTAATGTCGATTAGTGTCATGGTATAGCCCACATTAAAAGAATATCATTAACGGGGTGGTTCATACCGATTATCAAAACTTATTGAACACCCCTCGTATGCGGGTAATTTCGATACATATGTGTTGGGGTGAAACTGTTGAAGAAAGTCGCTTGGGTTTTTTTATTGTGTTTTAAGTACGACGTGTCAACAGCCCTATCGAATATGCGATGAACGGGTCACAATACCAATTTTGTGTTGCGGGCCAATATTAATTAATACGTCACCACAACTAAACGGAATTTTATACACCGCAAACTATGAATCTTCCCTGTCTCTACCCACGTCATCTGTTTCGATTGTATGAAAATCAGCGACTATGAGCAAGTGTGTCGAATATTAGTCTAGGTCGCGAGACTAGGGTCGGGTCATCATCATAAAAAAAACTTAAATAAAATAAAATAATTTAGTGATTTTACATTAAAATCAGCAAAACTAAGTTAGGAAGTCATCCCGGGCATTTTCCACTACAGTTGTTAGGGATTTCGATGCCAAAACTATTTATGGGTATCAAAAATAGTACTATTTTCGCCATTTTTAAAAGTCCATACAAAAGGCCTTTTGGTAAAAAAAATGTTGTGAAATAAATACTTGCTGCTTACTAACGATTTTATCCCAGCTCATAACTATTGAAATTACCCACATAATGGTACAAATAAAAAATATATCGCATGAATAGAGTGAGAGCAGCTAAAAACTTTCGGAACAGCCCTCGTATAAGTTGAAACTGTTTTGGCTTACGTCTGATATGTTTAACTTTTTGGATTATTGTGTGCTGTATGTTTCCCGAATCAATAATATAAAATAAATCTTTTACAATCATTAAATAAAATATCGACCAAGAGCATGTCGGGCCATACTCAATGCAGGGTACCATAGTTGCCCAACTTACTTTTAAAAAATCAATAACAAGCAAAAGGGAATACTTTCGCCTTTCGCCTCGTTCATACGGCTATTATTAAGAAGGGAAGATTTTTTTACACTAACTAAAAAACGACCATGCTATAGTTTTCGTTGAAAGTCTTTAGTAAGCTTTACTTTCATGATTATTTTCGGGGGACTTTTTTTTGTTTTCTAGTGAATATTTCCGAAAATATTCACTTTAACAAAATATGTTTCATGGAGACCTGTATTCATTTTGAAAGAGCTATCCAATAACATCCCACACCATAGGGTTTAAGCAAATAAAATCATCCCCACTATGCGTGTAGGGGAGGTACCCTTAATTTTTTTTAATCAGTTTTATTGATTTATATATCCGCTCAAAAACGGATTGGTGGTTGTCGTCTTCACCGACAAAAGAATTGAGATCTAAATGGGTGCCAAGTTTCGTAGGTTATCTGAAAAGGTGCCAAGTCTGGCATTAGGTTGTTTACAGTAAAACTTATTTATTGCGGCTGAATGCATTTTGAGCTTTAACTTGGCAGTTTTCTAAAATATCCAACAGCTTTCATGGTATTATAACATAACATTCTGCATAGAAAACTGCCAATATGATCAGATTCTTACCTGACAACTATGAGACTACCCCTGAAGTATACAGTTTCAAACAACAAAATATTTTTCCAAATTGGTTAATAAATGACGGAGTTCAGAGGTAACTAGCATAAATAATAATAATAATAAAAAATCACTGTTTTCTAATTTTTTTGGTGTACACCCACAATTACCAAGCTGCATGCCAAATTTTAGCTTTCTAGGTCACATGGAAGTGGGTTAGGTTTTTGATTACTAGTCAGTCAGTCAGTCAGTGGTAAAAATGCCGGTTTTTGGAATTTAATATCTCAATAATTATTAAACCTATATTTATGAAATTTGGGGTTCTAGTTGTTCTAGAGGATCTTAATACATGAACCAAATTTCATTTTTCTAACATAGAAAAATGAAATTTGGTTCATGTATTAAGCTGCATGCCAAATTTCAGCTTTCTAGATCATTTGGAAGTGGGTTAGGTTTTTGATTACTAGTCAGTCAGTCAGTCAGTCAGTCAGTCAGTCAGACAGTCAGTCAGTGGTAAAAATACCGTTTTTGATTACTAGTCAGTCAGTCAGACCAGGGTAAGTCAGACAGTCAGTCAGTGGTAAAAATTTGGGGTTCTAGTTGTTCTAAAGGATCTTAATATATGTACCAAATTTCATGTTTTTATGTTAGATAGATTTAAAGTTATTGGGGGGTCGAAAGTGGCTCCAAACGGTTCGTGTAAAATAACACACGGCTGCTGTCCGCCAGTTCCTGGGGTGAACTTGGCTGGACACCGCGTGTCTAGACCATACCAAATTGCAGCTTTCTAGCACTAACAATCACAGAGCAAAACCTCGAACAGACAGACGGACATGCCGAAACTATAAGAGTTCCTAGTTGACTATGGAACCCTAAAAAAGTGGATATTTCGCTACGCGCAGGAATTTTTTGAAACGGTTTAAAATTGCGTTTCGCAAGAGATAAACAGCGTTCATTTCAATGAGCGTTTTGTAATTCTTCTATCCCCATCTTTTATTGCATTAAAACTAATTTGTGGGAATAACTAATTTGTACATGCACATGTGTATAATGTAGATTTAATTTTAAATTATAGGTAGGTAGGTACTTATTTACTTGACAACACCACACATGGATCTGATAACATAGATACCAATGATCTGAGAGAAACAAAGCAATAACAAGTCATTAGCAATACTAATGGATGATTCATCATATAATATGAAATCACATTCTTGTAATTGACTAATTTCCATAATTTGCATGACTCTATTGGTTCCATAGCTATTATCATATCATACAACATAATTGAATAGGTTATAAATATAATATTTTCTTTGGCATGCACTGCTAGAAGTATCATGTTTCGGCGTTTTTATGATATTGGAAGACCTGAGGAACTTTACTTTTTTTTTACCACCGACGCAAAAAGAGGGGTGTTACAAGTTTAACGTGTCTGTCTGTGTATCTGTATGTGGTATCGTAGCTCCCAAACGGATGATCCGATTTTTGTTTAGTTTTTTTTTGTGTCATAGACAATTTTATCCCAAGTGTTCTTAGCCATGACATGTCTCACGAAAATCTGTTCAGCCATTTTTGAGATATTGAGCTTTGAAATGAAAATGTCGGGGGTTTTTCAACTTTTCTAATGCCATGATCTTGCCTATTTTTATTTTCTGTCCTTCACATGTTCATGTATACTTTTGGTTCACTATTTCTATGATAATAAAATTTCGGAAGAATATGCATACATTAGAGATTAAAAAAACACAAAATATTGTGCTGTCATTTTTCCAAAAACAGATAAACATAATGAGGAAATTTTGGAACAAAACGAGAAAAATGAAACACTGTGGGTGGGATGAGTGTAATTTGCACAAAATGTGTTGCAAGTGTCCGTACCTACCCACCAGACATGCCAGACATCCTGTATAATGTAGTAAATTATTTTGAAGGATTTCTAGTAGGTATTTTTTGGTAATAAGTAAAAATTGCAATTGCATAAGTTGCTAAGAAAGCTATGGCACTTTTACAAGTCAAAATCTACTAGCGTTTCTGAAACAGAAGACACCACCTATTAATGAAGACCTAATAGTCAATTAGTTGTTACCCTGTAAGTCTAAAATTAACCAAGGGAATATTTTTTTCAGAAATTCATAAAACAAAATACTTACAAATAATACCAAACCAAAATACTACATACCATCTGATGACAGATCTTCATATCTGTCACTATCTTCATCAGTGTCTCCATCCCTGTCATCCTCATCCTGGGAGAAGTCAGCTGTGCCAGGGCTCAGAAGCCCTCCGGACAAGGAGGACACTGAGCCAGCTTCGGCCAGGGAACTGGTTGACAGGAGATGCTTGCGGGGTTCGCGCCGCTGCCATATCTGTTAACAGGTAAGGTTGCTAATTCATTGTTAATCTGAGTGTTGGTTTACTTTAGCTGTTATCCTAAATAAACGGAGTTAATTGTAATAAAAAGGAATTATCAAATTAGTATTCAAAAGAAACAACAGCAGCTTTAAAAATATATCAGCAGCTTTATAATTTATATAATATAAAAAAATATATATCAGAATAAATAAGGATTAAGGTAAGGAAATTGGGTTATATTGAAAGTAAAATGTTGTATTGTGAGACTAAATTTGACAA
The DNA here is from genome assembly GCA_905163555.1 of Notocelia uddmanniana. Lineage (NCBI taxonomy): Eukaryota > Metazoa > Arthropoda > Insecta > Lepidoptera > Tortricidae > Notocelia > Notocelia uddmanniana. Next base: position 14,476,341 of record LR991065.1, read on the forward strand.
TTAAACAGGTGTTAAAAGCATTGTAGAAAGATGCAGTGCTTTCAATTTACATATCTGACTATCTAGATATCAATTCTAGGAAATCCAAAAACAAAGTTGTTTACAAACAAGTGTAAAAATATTCAATAGGAAAAACCACAACTTGTTTTCATTTACAATCATTGATTATCTCCTTGTTCATGATTTTTTAAGTTATAAATATTATCTTCTATATTATAAATTATATTTATATCAGACCTGTTCCATGGTCAGATGAGTTGGTGCTGATGATGACAGCTGAGTGGACTGTGGCTGGACACTGGATGTGAATGGTGGCAACACAGTGGAAGCCGGCACAGATTGCCCTAACGCTATCTCCCCACTGTAGCCATCAAGTCGGAGCAGCAATTCCGGCAACTGGTTCATAGGCTGAGCAAAACTAGATGAAGCAGAGCTGTGTTGACTAGATGGAGAAAATGCCAGCTGAGCTCGGCTGTAAGGACTACATGGACTCTCTGAAGCATGGATGTTGGATGTCTGGGGCGTGTTAGGCGCCCGACGCGACCCACTCATAGCTCCACCGATTTGAATACAATAACCACTCTCCTCAGGCAGAAGTAAATCATCAAAATTCAGGTCATCTAATAATGTATCTGGGTTAGCATTCAATTCGGCAAGAGTCGGCCCTAGTATTAAATCAGCTTTGTCTACTTGAAATATATCATCGTCATCCATTTTGTTAAATGGCATCATAGGGGCGTAGGCGCCAGTTAGGCTGTCCTGCAGGCACAGGTCGAGGTCTGTGCTGAAGTCGCCCAAATCTGTGCGGCGCTGCGGGATCGGGACTGATGCCGACACCGACCCGAGCTCGAAAGGAGACTCCTGTTTGATCTCCACACCCCCATCTATTAGAAAGTCATGAGTGTAAATAGAATCAGACATTGCACGTGTTTGCGTAGAGCGACCTTGACTTAAAATCGTCTCGTTGATAGAGACTGGCGCGCGCTTCCGTCTTTATCGATCGATTCGGTACGAGACCCACGTGTCCCTGTTTGTGTTTATTTATTCCATGAGATTGTTTATGCACACACTATTATGTACACTGACCACTGTATTCGAATAGTTGACGGAATTAAACATGATATCCATCAGTTACATAACTGTATTAGAGCACATTAATTCGTAAGCACTTGGTTATTCCATAGACGCGATTATTCACAATGACTTTTGATATCGAATTTGTCAGTAGGGCAAAAAATAGTTTCACAATATAATGCAACTACAATGAGTCAGGTTCGGCACCAGGATAATCGCGGGACAAGATATTTTCTTTACTAGAATTGGGATTCACTTCAATTGAAAATATTTTTATCACGACAATAACAAAAACACTCGCCCGTGGTGCTGTCGAGGAGTAAACAAAGTAGCTACCTATACGTATATATTTAGCATATTCAAAGGTCATTAAAAAGAGATAACACATGTGAATTATAACGTAGATGGAAAGAGAGAGATATTCGAATGGTGGGAGATGGTGTGATATACAAGTGTATATAATTAATGACGTTTTTCCGGTATTCATAAAGCCTGTTACTCACTATCGGACTCTTTATACACTTTTTTATTTAACATATTATATAACTTTATATGAGTTCGTTATACTTTAGGTTTAACTAATCATATAATTCTCAAATATTTCTGTACTTACATTTCACGAATGTTTTAATTAAATCAAAGCGTGCCTGTAATGTAAACCTATCTTTTATTGACTTTTTAAATTTGATAGTTTAAAAAAATTTTGTCATAGATGTCGTAACCAACCAGCTGAACGTCAAAAGCGTAGTGACAAATAATATTATTTTATTTTAATATTATTATGGGTGACGATAATTCAAATTCTAGTAAAAAATGTGATACAAATAAGTGTAATGTTTTAATAATTGGCGGCGGCATGGCCGGTCTGGCTGCCGCCAATGAACTTATCAAAAATGGTATGGAAGACTTTAGAATATTAGAAGCGAGGAAACGAATAGGTGGAAGGATTATTTCTATTCCACTGAAAAACCATGACGTGGAATTAGGAGCGAACTGGATTCATGGCGTTCTGGGTAACCCGATATTTGAAATAGCTATGGCTAATGGTCTAGTGAATATAATAAATATACCTAAGCCACACAAAGTGATAGCGGCGACAGAGGACGGCAAGCAGGTCCCATTCGGAGTGCTGCACGAGATCCATGAGGCATACGTGGTGTTCTTGCGGCGCTGTGAGGAGTACTTCCTGTGCCAGTATCTGCCCCCACCTGACATCCACAGTGTGGGTGAGCACATAAACCTAGAGGCTACCATATACCTAGAACGCATGCCTAACTCCGAAGAGAAAAAACTCCGCCGCCTCATATTTGACTGCTTGTTGAAACGGGAAACATGTATATCAGGCTGCAACACCATGGATGAAATTGATCTTTTAGAATTAGGCAGCTACACAGAACTCCAAGGTGGTAACATCATGATCCCGAAAGGCTATAGCTCTATATTACAACCCTTATTAAAAAAGATCCCTCCTGAAAAAATTATGCCTAGCCACCCAGTAAAAAAGATAAAATGGGATTCAAACCAACACAGTTTGTTGAAACCTGTGGAGGATGTGGGGGAGGAGTCGGAAGACTCTGATCAGACTGTGATAGAAGATATATCTAAGACTCCTGCTACAGATGCTATGGTGAATCCTAGTGAAGGAAGTTTAATGTCTGAAAATGCGCACAAACCAAAGAAAAAAAATGGAAACTATGTTGAAGTTACCTGTGAAAATGGAGAGACTTTTTATGCTAATCATGTGATATGTACAATACCTCTTGGTGTGCTCAAAGACCATGCCAAGGATCTTTTCCAGCCTCCGCTGCCTCAGTACAAAATGGAATCCATAGAAAGGCTGCTATTTGGCACTGTCAATAAAATATTTCTTGAATATGAAAGACCATTCTTAAATCCAGATATTACTGAAATAATGTTGCTTTGGGAAAATCCAACAACACCTGAAGACATAGCAGAGTCTTGGTACAAGAAGATTTATTCATTTAGTAAAGTTACGGAGACATTGTTGCTAGGCTGGGTCTCAGGGAAAGAGGCTGAATTTGTGGAGACATTAACTATGGAGCAAGTTGCTGCAGTTTGCACAAACATTTTAAGGAAATTCTTGAATGATCCCTTTATACCAGAACCACAAAAATGTGTATGGTCAGTATATTATTTAGCTTTTATAGTCTTAATTGATATATGAATGCTACATTTCCAATTATGATATGAAATTATCAACATATGCAAAAGGCTAGCTATTTTTTCTGATCATCCCATAGTCATATGATGTAAATGGTGTGTAGCAGTACATAGGTACTTTGCTTATTAACTAAGCTACAGCAGAGTGTAGTCAAATAAATTAAACTGACTGGAGATGCTGCGGGACCACACTGAATAATAAAGAACAAGAATACTCTTGAGAGTACCCCTCAGGCTATCACTCTCAGAATACTGTTGTGAGTACCCCTCAGGCTATCACTCTTAGAATACTGTAGTGAGTACCCCTCAGGCCAACACTCAGAATACTGTTGTGAGTACCCCTCAGGCCAACACTCAGAATACTGTTGTGAGTACCCCTCAGGCCAACACTCTCAGAATACTGTTGTGAGTACCCCTCAGGCCAACACTCAGAATACTGTTGTGAGTACCCCTCAGGCCAACACTCTCAGAATACCCCTCAGGCCAACACTCCCAGAATACTGTTGTGAGTATCCTTCAGGCTATCACTCTCAGAATACCCCTCAGGCCAACACTCCCAGAATACTGTTGTGAGTATCCTTCAGGCTATCACTCTCAGAATACTGTTGGACTACCCCTCAGGCCAACAGAATACTGTTTTGAGTACCCCTCAGGCTCATAATACTATTGTGAGTACCCCTCATGCTATCACTCTCAGAATACTGTTGTGTGTACCCCTCAGGCTATGACTCTCACAATACTGTTGGACTACCCCTCATGCTATCACTCTTAGAATACTGTTGGACTACCCCTCAGGCTAACACTCAGAATACTGTTGGACTACTCCTCAGACCAACACTCTCAGAATACTGTTGGACTACCCCTCAGGCTAACACTCTCAGAACTCTGTTGGACTACCCCTCAGGCCAACACTCTCAGAATACTGTTGGACTACCCCTCAGGCCAACACTCTCAGAATACTGTTGGACTACCGCTCAGGCCAACACTCTCAGAATACTGTTGGACTACCCCTCAGGACAACACTCTCAGAATACTCTTGGACTACCCTTCAGGCTATTACTCTCAGAATATTATTGAACTACCCCTCAGACTGTCAGTCTCAGAATACTGTCAGGCTATCACTCTCATAATACTGTTGGACTACCCCTCAGGCTATCACTCTCAGAATACTGTTGAACTATCCCTCAGACTATCAGTCTTAGAATACTGTCAGGCTATCACTCTCATAATACTGTTGGACTACCCCCAAGTCGCCGCTCTAATGAAGGGTTCCAAATCAGTAGATTTAGAACCCTTCATTAGTTTTTAGAAAAACTATCCTATACTACAGACTTGTCTAGAAAGGAAGAAAATAGTTTATTAAAAAGTTAGAGCTAACAAATAAATTACACCCAAAAAAACCTACTTCGCCATGAGATTTTCACATATGCTACCTACTTCACCACATGTTCAGTTGACTACAAATAGATCGATCATTTTTTGTTACTTTGTGTGGCTCGAGCTCTTTGTAGTCAACTAGATACCTTTCCGATAGAAAACGAGGTGGTTACGACACCAAATAGCCAAGTCACTATATGTGCCGATGATATTTGAAGAGTTCCGTCGATTCCTCAGGAAATCCATACTCACCATCAGAGCCTCATCATTATAACCCTCAGCCTCATGCCCCTTGTTATGAGCCTCATAACTAGTAAGTTCAACTTAAAAATGTGTATTTTGACGAACATTAGTGACAACATTAACGATTAGGGGAGTCACATGCGCGTTGCCGACCCTTTAAAAATTACACACTCCTTTCTTGAAGAACCCCATGTAGTGAATCGGATCGTGGGCGTATTCCATCGGGGAAAGTTCATGTCCAGCGGTTCCTCGGGCATTTACAAAAGACGATACTCATTATTATTGTGATTTTACTCATATACATACTTTCAATATCAGTTTATTTCTTTTTTATTACCCGGACCCGGGTATGTCCTAAAAATACGACCAAGACCACCGGAGGATGGGCAGCAGCATCCCTGGAGTGCGGTGGAGATACTGCAATCGCCAACCCGCATGCCAAGCGTGGCGATTATGGCATATACCCCCTGTAAATTTGGGGGAGGCCCATGTCCAGCAGTGGACGTCCTTTGGCTGATATGGTGGTGGTGGTATTATTTATTACTGTTATATTTATAGAATAATAACCTGGTTACACAACGATTCCTATGTATAATGTAACATGTGATTGAAGTATGTATGTTGTAAATTTCCTTTTTGTTTTTTCAGTACAAGTTGGAATAAGCAGCCCTACACCAGAGGTTCATATACTGCTCTAGCTGTAGGCTCGAGTCAGAGTGACATCGAGTGTTTAGCACAACCACTATTCAGGAATGTTCATGATAAAAAGGTGATTAACATTGGTCATTAAACTCATTAAGTTTTTTTTTGGTAATCAGTAATCTGCAGGGGTCCGAATTCTCGTAGCACTTTTGAGCTGTCATAGGGACTTCTCATTTATCGACTTCCGATATACAAATACATGTCGTTAAATAAAAAATATTAAAAGTGTTAAGCAAACAACAGGCAGTCTTATCGCGAATGAGCGATCTCTTCGAGATAACCTTTGGATGCCAACTTTTCGGAAATTTTAAATACGAATTATTATAATCATATTTTATTGTTCCTTATAAATAATTTATGGATTTCTTATTATGAGGCTTTAATTTTAGACATTTTTTCAAAACAAGAATTGCCATCGTACCTAATGATATCATGTTATGTAGGTACGGCCAGTCTGATGACCTTTGATTAGTAGTTTTACAGACATATGCAAACAAACACTGAACTGAACTATTTAAATGTGAAATTCTTAACTATTAACTTTTCATTGTTTTCATTGCATATCTCTATTTCACATTTTCAACTACTCAAGTTATCTGAAAGACATCGCTCTTTAGCGATAAGACCGCCTTTTGTTTACCTCTACTGTTAATCTTCATCAAAAAGTTGTGTTCTATAATGTATCGATATAATATGTAGATCGTAAGTCGATAAATGAGAAGTCCCTATGACAACTCAAAAGTGCTACGAGAATTCCGACCCCTGGTAATCTGCCATCATCTTCACATGTACTAACGATTATATGATTATGTACATTAACCGCGATGGATTTTATTCTTCCTTGTAGGTATCGTGATTCCTTACGGTGTCCCGTGATACGGTTACGACATCATTTAAATGCGTTCAAATTTGTAATTTAGGATTCATTGAGCATTTCACCTTGTCACTAAATGATGTAAATAGGAATTCTAATTGGACTACTGTCCACACTGTGGCAAAAAATTACAAAGAAAAACAAGGAATTCTTGTGGCCCGCCCTTAAATTTCATTGGTGGACGAGTGCGGACAAGCCGCGCGCAGATGTTAGCCGCTGCAAGCGAAATGTGTCTTTAAGGTGGTCGACTCTCGCTTTTGTCGATAGTACAATGTGGATGACATTCCTTGAAAAATTTAGATTCTTCAATGTGTAAAGATAATTTCAATTAATTTATGAGCTCTTTCACATTACCGGCATTAAACAATTGTGTAGCACCTTACTACTGTACTAAACATTACGATACAAGTGCAGAGAACAGGAAATTCACAACGAGTGGTGATAAATTAAGTGAGTGGTAAGGACCCGGGTATGTCCTAAAACTACGACCAAGACCACCGGGGAATGGGCAGCAGCATTCCTAGAGTGCGGTGGAGATACTGCGATCGCCAACCCGCATGCCAAGCGTGGCGATTATGGCATTTACCCCCCATGAAATTGGGGGAGGCCTATGTCCAGCAGTGGACGTCCTAGGGCTGATGGTGATGGTGGTGGTGATAAATTGAAACACGACCGAAGGGAGTGTTTTAAATCGACACGAGTTGCGAATTACCTGTTCGCACGTGTATCGTATGTGTTCGTGCGCACACGAGTGCGATAATCAGCAGATTACGTGCAATATGTCGAAACTTTAAAGAACCATATGTACTGTAAAACGTTGTACACGTGCGAATACGTAATTCGCAACTCGTGTCGATTAAAAACACTCCCTTCGGTCGTGTTTTAATTTATCGTTGCGAAATTCCTGTTCTCTGCACTTGTATCGTTATTTGTCTTTAAACTCTTTAGAATTATCTTGCGTACATTAAAAATGGATAAAATTTCTAAGTACGAGTAACTCATTATTGGCCCGCTTGCCCAGTATACTTAGTGCTTGCAGAGTGGTTTGGATATCATCACATTGTATCCATATTTAAATCAACCATTGCTATAAGCGGCACTGAATTTTTTGTCATGTTAGAACATATTTGTCTATTCGATCATCCGATAAAGTTAGACTGTCTCAAAATGGGGTTCAAGGAAACACCACAGTATAAAGAACTACTACCAGTAGGCAATCTTCATTCATCTGTCGAAATTACGCACGCGCGTAGCGTAACAGAGTAAGGGTTGTCAAAAAACTTAAGAGAGTTATTAATTGTGTTTTTACTTTCACATTCCTACATTTTTAAATTGAACTAATTTAAATTGAACTTATTTTTATTTTAGAGGTCTCTTTATACAAATATGAGGTCAGATTTGAATAAACTGGCAGCCATATTAATTTTCTTCAAACAAGTTCCGATTTCTTTCAAAATCGATATCTGAGCGTCCGAGAGGTCTTTAAATACGAATATAAGGTCAGATCAGAAAAAAGTGGCGGCCATATCTAGACACGCGGTAGCGTGTCCAGCCAAGTTTATCGCAGGAACTGGCGGACAGCAGCCGTGTGTTGTAGTTATATTACACGAACCGTTTGGAGCCACTTTTGACACCCCAATAACTCCAAATCTATCTAACATAAAAACATGAAATTTGGTACATATATTAAGATCCTTTAGAACAACTAGAACCCCAAATTTTTACCACTGACTGACTGTCTGACTGACTGACTAGTAATCAAAAACGGCATTTTTACCACTGACTGACTATCTGACTGACTGACTGACTAGTAATCAAAAACCTAACCCACTTCCAGATGACCTAGAAAGCTGAAATTTGGCATGCGGCTTGGTAATTAAGTGTATACACCAGAAAAAATCCGAAAACAGTGATTTTATTATTAGTATTATTTATGCTAGTTACCTCAGAACTCCGTCATTTATTAACCGATTTGGAAATTCTTTTTTTGTTTGGAACGGTATACTTCCGGGGTAGTCCCATTGTCATCGGGTCAGAATCTGATCATAGGGTCCTGGAGAAATCGAGGGAACTTTTAAAATATTTTAGTTGCACCTATAGCGGTTTGGGTATTTTGTATCCCATCAAAAACATAAATGTGAAAATGGCAGCCAAGTTCAATATGTGAGGCGTGGTTGTCGTCTTCACCGACAAAAGAATTGAGAACTAAATGGGTGCCAAGTTCCGAAGATTAACTGAAAAGGTGCCATGTCTGGCACTTAGATTGTTTACAGTACTAATTATTCTAAACTAATTTATTGGGCTTAATGCATTTTGAGTTTTTGAGGGTGTATAGACTCTCTGTGCTATTGTTTACTCAGGCTCCGTATATTTTCGTGCCATAAAAACAAAATAAGTGTTAGTTTCCAGTGAAAGTATCAAAAGTGGATAAAGGAACAATGGATTTCCTACATATAATGTGGACAACGTAAATTGTGAAGTGAATAATCTAAAAAAAAAACAAAATAAACCTTGCGGAAGGGAACAGCTGATTTGTTTCGACATTGATATTTACGATTTAAATAAACACTAAAACAATGGACAAGTAAACCATAGTGCAAAGTGCAGTTGTTAAAATTATAAAAATTGGACTCTTTAAAGTTTTACGTTTATTAAAAATAACCTCACTTTCAATCAAAAACAAAAACGCCATCTGTGTAAAACAGTGAGTACCGACAGCTGAAGATAATCCGTGATTTTGACCAAGAAATCAAATAGTTCATAGAAAACTCCAATAGAGGGCTGCGTCGCCGATCAATTACTTTATAGCTGAATACATAAGTGACTAAACAAATAGAGGGCAGCACCAGGACCAAAACAATTTCATTGGCTTGCATACTAAATAAGCTCCTCAACAATCATGGAACTCACGAACGAAATTCTAAAAACTCCGAGAAATCCGAAACGAGCAGGATGAGCAGAAAAATGCCATTTTAAAAAGCGGAGAAAGGGTTACAGAGCATGTTACACAAAATATTAATAATTTATTGGAAGAGAAGTTCAGTATACTGGAGGAAAAATACGAAAACCTCAAGATTAAATAAAAAACCTAGAAAAAAGACTATACTTTCTAGAGAAACAATCCAGGAAAACGAATATTGTCTAGAGGAAAGGGAAAAATCCTATTCAGACGTGGAAACAAACCTGATTAAAGACTGTGTACGATAAAATCTGGCCATTAGTAAACATATGAAACTTTTTTTATTGCGAACTATTATGATTGTGCGTTTGTTTGTCGTTGCCATAGGAACTATTCTAATTATTCCAACTAGTATTTGTAGTTATTGTTCCATAATTATCAAGATGTCCACCAAAGAAGAAGTTATACGTAACAAAATCGTTTCCGAGCACATTCTGAATCCGCATTTGTCACATCGCAAGCTCGCAAAAAAATTAAACGCGGCTAAATCGACCGTATCTAGCGTGTTAAAACGCTTTGAGGAACGTCTGACGACTGAACGGAAGCCAGGCAGCGGGAAAAATAGGTGCCTCGATAGGACAAGTAAGGATAAAAAGGTCGTGGAGGCGTTTAAGAAGAATCCAAACCTGTCTGTTCGTGGTGTCGCTAAAAAAGTAAAGATGTCGGCATCCTATGTCCAAAAAGCAAAAACTAGGGCTGGCTTAAAGACTTTCAAAGTACAAATAGCACCAAACCGTCGGGAAAAACAAAACGAGTCAGCAAAAACTAGAGCTCGCAAATTATATGAACAAATTTTGACGAAACACAGTTGCATCATAATGGACGACGAAACCTATGTTGTGGCTGACTACAAACAGTTGCCCGGCCAGGAGTTCTATACGACATCGGATAAAGCATGTGTTCCCGAGAAATATAAGAAAACAAAGAAGTGTAAATTCCCTAAAAAATTTTTAGCTTGGCAAGCATTGTGCACGTGTGGTCGAAAAAGTCAAAGTTTCATTACTACCGGGACTGTAAACCAAGATATTTATGTCAGAGTGTCTTCAAAAACGGCTATTACCATTTATACGGAGCCATACTGAGCCTGTAGCATTTTGGCCAGATCTTGCCTCTTGTCACTATGCCAGAACAGCAATGGCATGGTATGAAGACAATAGGGTGGTGGTAGTGCCAAAATTGATGAACCCACCAAACTGCCCCGAACTTCGTCCAATCGAAACATATTGGGCTCTCGTGAAGCGAACGCTAAAAATACGAACAAGGAAGCAAAAGACATCGCTGATTTCAAGAAACAGTGGCGTTTGGCTGCCAAATCCATCTCGCAGACTACATAAACTTATGAAAGGTGTAAAAAGTAAAGTCAGAAAATTCTGTAGGAAACCAATAGAAACTTAAAATATGTAGTGTATATAGTAGTTATATATCTTATATTAAAATAAAAATATATTTTAAAAAAACGGTTTTTTTTCATAGATATATAAATAGTTTAATGTGGCCAGATTTTATCGTACACAGTCTTTAACTTTATAAAAAAAATCATTTAGCCTAGAAATTGACCGCAGGGACGTCCGAGAAGTAAAAAGGGTAGGAAGGAAAGGAGAAAAACCTCGCCCACTAATCGCTTCATTCTCTACACTGGACACAAAATTAGATATATTCAAACAGAGGAGAACACTAAAGGGTACTTAATACTATATATCGGAAGATTATCCGCAACATATACAGGAAAAAAGAAAATCATTGCTAGAACAAGTAAGAATTGAGAAAAAAAAGGAAACAAAGCAATTATTAAATATGATAAACTTATAATCCTGGGCAAAAGTAATACCACGACAGGAAATAACAAAAGAATACGTTCCATGTCTGTTCCACCAAATGTTTCCCCTAACGCAACACAAGTAAATGCAAAAAAGTTTATGAAGACTCAAAACTCCACAATGAGCAGCTTTATTATTCGAAACTCGCAAAAGGGCCCTTCGCCGTCTACGACCTCCATCTCAAGCTCCACACCTCGCCCTATACAAACTCAACAGGGGAGCTGACGGGACGCTGCCCCCCCTCGACGCTTTCCAACTTTGCCGGTTGGCGCTAGGACTAGGGCTAGCGACCACGACCCTCTGCTCAGCCCAATATACGATCATTTAAAATCTAAAGGCGCTATTGCAAATCTCCAACCAGCTGGTCACCCTGGGGGAAGTAGACCAAAACCCCCCAAAACAATCCCAAACAAAAGCGCTATAAATATACGCCACGATCAAACTGCACCGAACAAGGAAAAAGCAAACAATTTTATACATATTTCAACTTTAAACGTCAGAACCTTGCTTCAAGAAGAAAGGTTAACTGAACTAATAAATGCACTTATCGATATTAAATGGGACATACTCGGAATAAGTGAAGTTAGAAGGAAGACTGAAGTAATAGAAGAGTACGACTACTATATCTTATACCATTCGTCGAGCACTAACGGCAGGAACGGAGTAGGTTTCTTGGTAAAAAAAGCGCTAAAAAACAATATTTTAAGCTTAAAATGCTACTCTGACAGAATTATAGCCCTTGAAATCGAACTTAGCAAGGACAAAACTCTAGTCATGTTCCAAGTGTATGCGCCTACAGAAAACTGCAATCACGAAGAAATATTTTTTTTTTTATCAAACTCTAAACGAATGTATAAGTTCGGCAAGTACAAAAAACATCATTCTAATGGGTGATTTCAACGCCAAAATAGGTAAATGTCAACAGGGAGAAGAAGGAATATTCGGGAAATACTCTTCAGGCATGAGAAACGAACGTAGTCAGCGGTTGGCTGACTTCGCATTAGAAAATAATCTCACAATAGTAAACAGCATGTCTTCCAGGAAACCTCATAAAAAATGGACATGGAGGTCACCGGTTAATCGTTATCATAACGAAATAGACTATATATTAACAAATCATCCAAAACAAATAAAAAAAATCGATATAATAAACAGCTTAAACTTTGAAACAGACCACCGTATGATCCGCTGTGAGTTTAACATATGTACTAAAAAAAAGCGAAAGTTCATAAAGGCGAATAATACTAATTATTAAAACAAATTAACAGCTATCACAAGAGAATCAGGAAAATACTTTGAGATCAAGTTGATGCAGGCCATAAGCAAACCACAGGACATCCAAGGCCAATACAATGTCTTGGAGTGTGAAATGAAAGCTTTGACTCAAGAACTACCGAAACAAAATAGAACTACTAAAAATGTAATAAGCACAAAAACTCACAATCTGCTAAAAGAACGGAAAAAATTATACTGTTTAAAGAGAACAAAGGAAGTACGGATGAAAATCACACGAATAAGTAAAGAAATAAATAAAAACCTAGTATTGACAACAGACTGCATCGGCAACGCACTTTCGAGTCGTATATACAAGAAACGGGAGCAATAAAAAAAGCTTTCAAGGAGCTTCAAAATAAATCGGAGTGGGCACCCAATTTAAAGAATAAAATGGGTAAACATGGTACAAAAAGACCATAGATATTGAAAGAAGCTACAGATTTTTTTAGCGACTTATACATGTCGAACGAACCATCGCTATTACCACCTTTCCCATCAGCTACGCAAAATACTGTAAATGCTTCAACCACCCATCTCGGAGTGCTGAAATCGGAAATCAGATGTACGATTGACTCACAAGGACTCGACAAATCACCGGGAGATGACAACATCACAAACGAGCTCTTGAAATCTCTCTCAGAGCCATTGCAAACTGTTTTTCAAACTCTGTTTGATAATATATTGGAAACTGGACAATCCCCGGAGCAGTGGTCCAGCTCTACTATCGTACTTTTACATAAAAAAGGCGATCGCAGTGATCTTAACAATTATCGTCCCATCAGTCTTATGACGAATATCTACAAAGTATTCTCCAAATTGATTCTCAACAAAGTGACAAAAATATAAGATGAAAACCAGCCGTGCAAGCAAGCAGGCTTTCGCAAGTGCTACTCAAATACGGACCACATACAAGGAGTGACACAAGCCATTGAAAAAGAGAGTATAAAAAAATACTTTATCTATGTTTCGTTGACTACAAAAAAGCGTTTGACTCACTAATTCATCACTCAATCTGGGAAACGCTACAACAACAGGGTGTCAACTCGAAATATATAAGAGTACTACAGGATATCTATTTAAAAGGCTGCACTAAAATTAAAATTTAATGCGAGGGTGACAAGTTCCCAATAAGAAAAGGCGTTCGTCAAGGTGATCCACTCTCACCCAAAATATTTACAGCAGTCCTTGAATACATCTTCAGAAAAATAAATTTGGAAAATAAAGGTCTGAGAGTCAATGGTGAGTACCTGAGCCATCTTCGTTTCGCGGACGATATCGTTTTATTTGCTGAAAATTCGACAGATCTTACAACCATGCTAAACGACCTAGCAGAAGTGAGTAAAACAGTTGGCATATCAATAATTTTTTCTAAAACGAAAATAATTACAAATCAGGAGAAAAATGATCCTATAACGGTGGATGGTCAAACTGTATAACTTGTAAAGGAGTACATTTATTTAGGTCAATCTGTGTCATTTGAGTGCAATACCGAAAAAGAAATACTACGTCGAACCGCCATAGCGTGGAGAAAATACTGGGGGCTTAAAGAGATAATGAAAAATAAATCAGTACATATTTCAATAAAACGAAAGCTTTTCGAGTCAACAATCCTGCCATGTTTGACATATGGCTGTCAATGTTGGTCACTAAGAAAATGCGACGAACATGAGTTGGCAGTCTGCCAACGAAGAATGGAAAGGAGCATGTTGGGAATCAAAATAGCACATAAAATAAGCAACCAAAATATTAGAAAATGGACCAAATTAACCGATATTGTGGAAAGAATAAGGGTATTAAATAACAATTATGTCGTATGAAAGAAAATAAATGGATAGTAAAAAACATTGAATGGATCCCAAGAGATGGCACCAGATCGCGAGGACATCAAAGAATAAGATGGGTGGATCCTTTTAAACAGAAATGTGGAGCACACTGGATGAGCAAAGCCAGGGACAGAAAGTTTTGGAAAGAGATGGGGGAGGCCTACGCCAAAAAGGCGACTACTACAGATTTCAAACTGTAAAGATTTAATTTAGTTTAACTGAATGTAATTAGTTATGTAGTAGAATAAATGGCATTTGTATTTTATTTTTTATGCATTTTGAGCTTTAACTTGGCAGTTTTTTTTAAATATCCAACAGCTTTCATGGTATTATTACATTCTGCATAGAAAACTGCCAAGTTAAGGCTCAAAATGCATTAAGCCGCAATAAATTAGTTTTACTGTAAACAATCTAGGTGCCAGACTTGGCACCTTTTCAGTTAATCTTCGGAACTTGGTACTCATTTAGATCTCAATTATTTTGGCTTGCCATTTTCACATTTATGTTTTTGATGGGATACAAAATACCCAAACCGCTATAGGTGCACCTCAAATATTTGAAGAGTTCCCTTGATTTCTCCAGGACACTATGATCAGATTCTGACCTGATAACTATGTGACTACCCCTGAAGTATACCGTTTCAAACAAAAAAAGAATTTTCCAAATCGGTTAATAAATGACGGAGTTCTGAGGTAACAGCATAAATAATAATAATAATAAAACCAATAAAAGAATCACTGTTTGCTGATTTTTTCTGGTGTATAAGTACACACACAATTACCGAGCTGCATGCCAAATTTCAGCTTTCTAGGTCACCTGGAAGTGGGTTAGGTTTTTGATTACTAGTCAGTCAGTGGTAAAAATGCAGTTTTTAGGGTTCCGTAGTCAACTAGGAACCCTTATAGTTTCGCCATGTCTGTCCGTCCGTCTGTCCGTCCGTCCGCGGATAATCTCAGTGACCGTTAGCACTAGAAAGCTGAAATTTGGTACTAATATGTATATCAATTACGCCGACAAAGTGGTAAAATAAAAAGTGGAAAAAAATATTTTATTAGGGTACCTCCCCTATACGTAAAGTGGGGAGTGTTTTTTTTTTCATTTTAACCCTAACGTGTGATATATTGTTAGATAGGTATTTAAAAATAAATAGGGGTTTACTAAAATCATTTTTTGATAATGTTAATATTTTCGGAAATAATCGCTCCAGAAGTAAAAAAAAAATGTGTCCCCCCCCGCTCTAACTTTTGAACCATAAGTTTTAAAAAATCTCAAAAGTAGAACTTTATAAAAACTTTGTAGGAAAATTATTTTGAACTTGATAGGTTGAATAGTTTTTGTAATTTTTTCAAAAAAAAAAATGTGACGGACGGAAAACTACGGAACCCTACACTGAGCGTGGCCCGACACGCTCTTGGCCGGTTTTTGGAATTTAATAACTCAATAACTATTAAACCTATATTTATGAAATTTGGGGTTCTAGTTGATCTAAAGGATCTTAATACATGTACCATTTCATTTTTTATGTTAGATACATTTGGAGTTATTGGGGGGTCAAAGTGGCTCCAAATTGGCTCCAAACGGTTCGTGTAATATAACACACGGCTGTTGTCCGCCATTTCCTGGGGTGAACTTGGGTGTGGACACGCTGCCGCGTGTCTAGATAGTAACTCGTGCATTCGCTCTGAGAAAGCACCATTGGATGAAGTTTGACAAAAAGTAATGATATCCCATCAAAAACATAAATGTTAAAATGGCAGCCAAGTTCACCGACAAAAAAATTGAGATCTAAAAGGGCGCCAAGTTCCGTAGATTATCTGAAAAGTTGCCAAGTTTGGCACTAGATTGTTTACAGTAAAACTAATTTACTGCAGCTTAATGCATTTTGAGCTTTAACCTGGCAGTTTTCTTAAATATCCAACAGCTTTTATGGTATTATAACATCTAAATATATAAAAGAAGAAACTGACTGACTGACTGACTGACTGACTGACTGACTGACTGACTGACTGACTGACTGACTGACTGACTGACATATCAACGCACAGCCCAAACCGCTGGTCCTAGAGATTCCAAATTTGGCACGTAGGTTCCTTATAAGGTCTAGGGGTGCACTAAGAAAGGATTTTTCAAAATTCAACCCCTAAGGGGGTGAAATGGGGGTCCGAAGTTTGTATGGGGAAACAAGATTAGCTGGACTATTTTATTCGAAACTTCACAGGAGTATTTCTAACGATAAATGAGTAAACACGTGTTTCAGGTTTTTTGAAAAATCAACCCCTAAAACGGGGAAATGTGGTGACAAATTCTGATAATCGACATGGGTATTGTTTTTATGGTTTATTAGGTCGCTGATAACGAAAATAACAAGGATTTTAAAATCCCACGTGGAGGACGTGAAATACCATCCCCTCCTGTTGGGGTGCGAGGGGGATGAAATGTCTAAATATTAATATGGGTGTCGTTTTTATGGTTTTTTGGGACGTTAATTACGAAAATGGCATCGGTTTTGAAATTAAATATTGTGGACATGAAAACTTTTGAAAGTTTGTGCCAAATTGCAAGAAATAACTGACTGACTGAGTGACCAACATAGCAACGCACAGCGCAAACTGCTGGTTCTAGAGATTCCAAATTTAGTATGTAGGTTCCATATAAGGTCTTGAGGTGCATTAAGAAAGGATTTTTTAAAATTCAACCCCTAAGGGGGTGAAATGGGGGTCCGAAGTTTGTATAGGAAATCGAGATTAGTTAGATTATTTTATTCCAAACTTCACAGGAGTATTTCTAACGATAAATCAGTAAACATGTGTTTCTGGTTTTTTGAGAAATCAACCCCTAAAAGGGGGAAAGGTGGTGACAAATTCTGAAAATCGATATGGGTGTGGTTTCTATGGTTTATCGGGTCGCTGATTACGAAAACAACAATAATTTTAAAATCCCACGTGGAGGACGTGAAATACCATCCCCTTTGTTGGGGTCCGAGGGGGTTCGAATGTCTAAATATTAATATGGGTGTGATTTTTATGATTTATTGGGTCGTTAATTTCGAAAATGGCGTTGATTTTGAAATTTAATATTGCGGGCATGAAAACTTAAAAGTAGGTGCCAAATTGCAAGAAGAAACTGACTGACTGAGTGAGTGACATATCAACGCACAGCCCAAACTGCTGGTTCGAGACTCGAGAGATACCAAATTTGGCATGTAGGTTCCTTATAAGGTCTAAAGGCGCATGATGTGCCGTGAATTCCCTATGAAGATACGAGCTTTCTTGAGTCAATGTATTGTAAGTGGTTTTATTAATTAGTGCCGCCCGATACGATTTCAACAAAAATCGATATTTGAGCGCCCGAGAGGACTCTTAATACGACTCCTAGGTAAAATTTGGCAAAAGTGGCGTCCATATTGCTTTTCTTCATTTTCGTCCCGATTTCGTTCAAAATCGATATCTGAGCGTCCGAGAGGTCCCCGAATACGACACCGAGGTAAAATTTGAAAAAAGTGGCGGCAATATTGATTTTCTTCATTTCCGTCCCAATTTCATTCAAAATAGCAATCTGAGCGTCCGAGATGTCTCTTAATAAGAATCCGAGGTAAAATTTGGAAAAAGTCGCAGGCATATTGATTTTCTTCCCGATTTCGTTCAAAATCGATATCTGAGCGTCCGACAGGTCTCGTAATACGAATGCGAGGTAAAATTTGGAAAAAGTGGCGGCCGTATTGATTTTTTCCCCTTCGGTCCCCGATTTCGTTAAAAATCGATATCTGAGCGTCCGAGAGGTCTCTTAATACGAATCCGAGGTAAAATTTGGAAAAAGTCGTAGCCATATTGATTTTTTCATCTTCTTCCTCATTTCGTTCAAAATCGATATCTGAGCGTCCGAGAGGTCCCCGAATACGAATCCGAGGTAAAATTTGGAAAAAGTGGCAGCTATATTGATTTTCTTCATTTCAACCCGATTTCGTTCAAAATCGATATCCGAGCGTCCGAGAGGTCCCCTAATACGAATCCGAGGTAAAATTTGGAAAAAGTGGCAGCCATATTGATTTTCTTCATTTCCAACCCGATTTCGTTCCAAATCGATATCTGAGCGTCCGAGAGGTCCCCTAATACGAATCCGAGGTAAAATTTGGGAAAAGTGGTGGCCATATTGATTTCCTTCATTTTCGTCCCGATTTCGTTCAAAGTCGATATCTGTGTGTCCGAGAGGTCCCCTAATACGAATCCGAGGTAAAATTTGGAAAAAGTGGTGGCCATATTGATTTCCTTCATTTTCGTCCCGATTTCGTTCAAAATCGATATCTGTGTGTCCGAGAGGTCCCCTAATACGAATCCGAGGTAAAATTTGGAAAAAATGGTGGTCATATTGATTTCCTTCATTTTCGTCCCGATTTCGTTCAAAATCGATATCTGTATGTCCGAGAGGTCTCTTAATACGAATCCGAGGTAAAATTTGTGAAAGTGGCGGCCATATTGATTATCTTTTTTTTCATCCCGATTTCGTTCAAAATCGATATCTGAGCGTCCGAGAGGTCCCCGAATACAAATACGAGGTAAAATTTGGAAAAAGTGGCAGCCATATTGATTTTCTTCATTTCAACCCGATTTCGTTCAAAATCGATATCCGAGCGTCCGAGAGGTTCCCTAATATGAATCCGAGGTAAAATTTGGGAAAAGTGGCAGCCATATTGATTTTCTTCATTTACAACCCGATTTCGTTCAAAATCGATATCTGAGCGTCCGAGAGGTCCCCTAATACGAATCCGAGGTAAAATTTGGAAAAAGTGGCGGCCATATTGATTTTCTTCATTTTCGTCCCGATTTCGTTCAAAATCGATATATGTGTGTCCGAGAGGTCTCTTAATACGAATCAGAGGTAAAATTTGTGAAAGTGGCGGCCATATTGAGTGCGGAGTTAAACTCCATCGAGATAGGGCGCGTCTACGCAGTGAGCAGCGCAAAACCAGTAAATCAAGACCCCTGCCTTACGGGGTTTAACCAAAGCGCCAGTGTCTAGTTCCGTTGGACGCCTCCGGTACAAGGACCAGTGACTTGGACCCATCGCTTACGCGCCTAAACTAAGGCGGCCGGTGTCTCGCACGACTGGTTCTTTGGAGGAGCGCGTAACTATACCCTCTTATTTTTTATATTTATTCACATTAACGCCTTTAAATAAACTAAGCTTTAAAATGGCAAAAAATTGCGCTGGCTGTCGCAAAGCGATTACAACTTCACAAATGATGACGTGCTCTGCATGTAAGATAAATAGTTATCACCCAGAATGTGTAAATAAGGATTACCGTAGCCTATCAAAGAGCGATATTCTCAGCTGGACATGCCCGTCTTGCCAAAGCAAGGTACCTAAAACTGACAATTCAAATACGCCGGTTCGGCCACTGGCCCCAGCGGCTGGCAGCGTAGACACGATGAAAACAAATGTAACATTGCGGCCGCAAAATCGGGAGTCAGAAAAGCGTTCGCAACCGCCAGCATCGACAGTGACCCCCGAAAGCGACGCGCTAACTGCGCTCACAAAGGAAATTAAGCTGCTGCGTAGTGACATGGGTGAGGTCAAAAACCAGCTAAAACAATTAACCTCTTGCGTGGCAAGCTGTGTGGCACGCCTAGACGAATATGACGCCAAGCTAGCCCTTTCAGACGCAAAGATACGTGCCCTGGAGGAAAAGGAATTGGAAAACGCGCTACTACATCAAAAAGTGAACATACTGGAAGAGAGGCTCAATGCTCAGGCGCAGAATACGATGCGAAACGAAATTGAAATCCAAGGCATAAATGAACATAAGAATGAAAACTTATATCACATTATGAAGGTAGCTGCTTCTAAAATTGGAATGGACCTGGCAGAATCGGACATTGATGAGGTCTTGCGTGTCGGGCCTCGGCGTGGAGTAGCTACTCAGAATTTAGAATTATCTCTCCCACGGCCCGTCGTCCTTCGCTTTGTTCGACGTATGAAGCGCCAAGAATTCCTAAAAGCAGCTAAATTAAGGCGGAATATCACAACGGAAGACATTGAGGTAGCAGGGCGAAAAAATAAGTTATTCTTCAATGAGAGATTAACGAAAGGGAATAGGCAGTTATTTCGCCAAGCGAGGCAAGAAAAATCAACGCAGGGCTACAAATATTGCTGGACTACAAACGGTCACATTTTTATACGGAAGAGAGAAGGAGGCCCGGCCATCACTATACGGGAAGCAGCGGATCTCGACAGAGCCCGGGAAACGGACCACGTGTCGCATTGCACGATACCAGTCTCCCCGCCACCGACTGGTCCTGGCACTCAGCCTGACGATCCTCCTGCGACTGATTCTTCGGCCAGAGCGAAGTTTCGCGACGAACTTTGTTAGCGATGGTTCCTCCCGCACCTGTTTTTTGTTTCTGTTGTCAACACATCTTTTTTTAATGTACCACTTAGCTAATTATGTAACAGATTCAACAATCATAGTTTCAGCCACCACTCAGAATCACACTCACAATAAATTCACCCATGAAAATTCACACACTCTCTTATACACCACATCAACATACAAGTATGTCTTTACGGAAGCTATAAAACTCTATACACATGCACACCAAATCAAACCTCACAAAATTGGGCACTCAGTAAAAATAGGTCTCATCCTCTCGGGCAGCAGGTCTCAGCTAATTTGCAATTCATTCTTCATTTTCATTGTTGCTAATAAATGGCGTCCCCTGACGAAGAAAAAGAATTAGACAGTATAGCGACCATTCACTGCCAAACGCTGGAGACCTTAGAACAGATTAAGCCCTTTTTTTCGAGTGCCAAATCTTTCAAATGTATGACTCTTAACATAAGAAGCCTACAGCGAAATTTTAATGCCTTCGAACTCGCTTTAAATCGGATGGGTGTTGACTTTGATATAATAGTACTAACAGAATGCTGGTTGAGCGAAAACTCGATAGTAGATGATTTGTCGGGATACATTGCTTTTCGTACTAAAAAAATTATTAACAAGAGCGGCGGGGTAGTTATGTATGTTAAGCAATCCCTGAATGCATCAGCATCCGAGCCAATACTTGAAGATGCAAATTGTCTTTCGATAACTATAGGCAGCAACTTCAAAATCTACGGAATCTATCGCTCTCCAAGTTTCATAAACAAGGACATTTTTTTAAATTCCCTGGATTCTCTTTTAACTGAAACTAAAGGATCCCAACGCGTTATTCTGGCCGGAGATATAAACATTGACATACTTGATTGTACAAATAATTATTCTTCTGAGTACTTGTATCTATTGACTATGCACGAATTCCTCCCAGCAGTCAGCAACCCGACGAGAGCTGGCTCTTGTCTTGATCATATATTTGTTAAATCCAAATCACGCTCGTCTGGGGCAGTGTGTCAGTGTTCTATAACGGACCATGATATTGCGTTGGCTGAAATCACTACTACCGAAAACCGAATTACCCAGCGCTCGCGATGGCTACTGAAAACAGACTTTTCGGCTGTCGCTCGAGAGCTGCGAAAAGCGGATTGGTCAAGGGTAAATGGGTCGGTAAGTGTAAATGATGCTGTCAACGTTTTTGACCATATTATTTCCACCACATTAAAAAACAATACACACAAGGTGAAAATCAGTCGCTCGAAATTCAATCTTAAGCCCTGGATTACACCAGGCTTGATAAGATGCATGAGGCACAGGGACAAACTTCATAGCCAAGCAAGAGCATCCCCAAATAATGCTATGTTGCAGACAATTTATAAGCGCTATAGAAACTTTTTTGATAATTTACTTTATAAATTGAAAACAGAATATCAAAGTCAAAAACTGGCTGAGTCAAAAGGGAACTCAAAAAAGTTGCGGAAGACGGTTAAAAGTATATGCAGCAGTTCTGGAAATCCAAACTCGGGAAACGAACTTTTGTCTTTAACAGGTTCTCCCAAGGACTCTTTAGATATTACTAATGAACATTTTGCAAGTATAGGGCAGAAATTAGCTGAAAAAATTCTCTATAAAATCTCTGAGACCCAAGCTTCCTTAGCCGCTCAAGTAAAACATTCGTCACAAACAGGCAACTCTCTGTTTCTCTATCCAACGGATGTTCACGAGTTGGACAAATACATTTCCCAACTCAAGTCAGACAGTGCTCCTGGGCCAGACGGAGTAACACCACTTTTAATTAAAGAAGTCAGAGATGTCATCTTAGAACCGCTGGCACATATTTGCAATTTGAGTATGGCAACTGGTCGTTTTCCTAAGGAGTGGAAACTAGCCCAGGTCTCTCCCATCTATAAAACCGGATCCAAGAGTGACCCCAATAACTATCGCCCAATATCCCTTCTTAGCGTTTTCTCTAAAATCCTCGAGAAAGTTGTGAACACTCGACTGACAAATTTCCTAGATAAAAATAACATATTGTCCGATGGTCAATTTGGGTTCAGAAAAGGAAGATCCACTGAAGACGCTGCCATTTTTCTTACAAACAAAATATCCGAAACTGTTGACTGTGGTGATAAATGTATCGGGGTCTTCTTGGATCTGGCCAAAGCCTTCGACACGGTATCCATGGACATTCTGCTCCGGAAACTTGAGGTGTCGGGAGTGAGGGGGTTGGCTTTCGAGTGGTTTCGGAGCTACTTAACCGAGCGGCGTCAACTAGTAAAAATGGGTGAACACAGCAGCGATTGGTTACCAGTGAACTATGGGGTTCCACAAGGAAGCATCCTCGGGCCTACACTTTTCCTTATATATATGGATGACATCCTTAGACTTAATCTACACCAGGCGGACATAATTTGTTATGCCGACGATACCGTTGTGCTGTTTTACGACAAGACATGGGATACTGTAATCACCCTCGCGGAAAGAGGATTATCACTCATTATGACGTGGCTGCAAAATAATTTACTTACCCTAAATGTCGATAAATCCAACTTCCTTGCCTTTTCCAAAACATCAGCCTCATCTTATTCGTTACAACCCAATCTATACATTCATACTGCTTGCGGTCCAACCTTGAGTAGTAGCTTCACCACGTGCGCTTGTAGCACAATAGTCAGGGCAAAAAGTGTCAAATACCTTGGGCTGGTCATAGATCAGAACCTGTCGTTTGGACAGCATATTGTTTCTCTTTCCGCCAAAGTGAGGAAGTGTATATATGTAATGAAGCGGCTCCGTGACTGTACTGGGAAGGAAGTGCTTTACCTTGTTTACAGCGCACTGTGTCAGTCAATCTTACAATATTGTGTGAGTGTCTGGGGCAGCGCTGCTAAAGTTCACCTACTTCTGGTGGAGAGGGCGCAGGGTGCAGTCATTAAGGTGATGCTAAGGAAACCTTATAGGTTTTCCACAGACGTCCTTTATTGCGAAACTAACCTTTTGAGAGTTAGACAACTATATATCCTAAGGGCGACAGTGTTAGCACATAGTTATGTTGTTAAACTACCAACTTATGCAGAACTTCTAGAAAAACGGACGTTTAGAGTTCCCCTTCCACCAAGAAGCTCTGCGTTTGCAAAGCGCGCCCCAGCCTATATGCATCTGCGCATCTACAACAATGTTTGTAAAGTGTGTGACATCAAACAGCACCTCGTAGGAACGGTACAGGCTATCCTAAAAAAGTGGTTAGTGCCTCTGACATACAATGAAACCGAAGCTCTCCTCCATGCCTGCATGTAGCTATAAAACACACACACACGCGCGCGCGCGCGCGCGCACACACACACACACACACACACACACACACACACACACACACACACACACACACATGTATATAATTATAGTCACGCATTTAAGGTTACTTCTATTTTAATGTTCTTGCATTTTTACTAAGTATATTTCAGTACATATAGGTATAAGCATTTCAGTAATTTAAGGTTTTGAGTATTTAGTTTATTTGTTAAGTTGATGAACCCAAGTGAAGTGTCCCTAAATAAAATTCAATATGTACAACGCACTGCTAGGTCCCGAGATACAGGCTCAGCCTAGTTCGGGGCCTGACGGATATTGTAAAAATGGAAAACCATGTATGTTTTAAAATAAATTTATTCTTATTCTTATTCTTATTCTTATATTGATTATCTTTTTTTTCGTCCCAATTTCGTTCAAAATCGATATCTGAGCGTCTGAGAGGTCTCTGAATACGAATGTGAGGTAAAATTTGGCACTCCATACATGCCTGTATGCAAAAAAGTTTAATGTTACTATATAGGCGTGTGGGTATCTATGGACTTGCTTTTAAAAACGACATAGAGGTTTCGATATTTTTTTCTATTTAAATCAACAAGTACGGTTGCCAGTTTTTGTTGCACTTTTAGCACCACCCAGGGGTCACGTGTAGGGTAACGGTGGGTACTCCCTACGGACGTGGTGCAACTTCGACCCCCCCTTTGTCAAGTGAGTGGGCAACTTGACTGTTAGAAGTTCGCAAGCCGCTTTAAGGCCTCTAACTTGGCTTAACGATTGCAGCCGGGATCAACGGCTTAGCGTGCCTTCCAAAGCACGAGAGTAACCACTCAAAGTGATCACCCATCCAAGAACTGACCTGCACCCACATTGCTTAACCTCGCACACCGCACGCGGTAGGCGGGTGCCGCTGGCCACGAGCGCTCTAAATTCTTGATAGTTTGTGCCAATTTGCAATTCAATCGGTCCAGTAAAAGCAACTTGGTTGTAACAGACGGACTGAAGTAAGGAGTGCGAATGGAAGTGAGGCCAAATTTTCTTTTTGGATGTTCCAATGGGAACTGGCAAAACCTACGTAATAAATTTAATTTTAGTAAAAATAAATGTTACACGTGATATTGAATTAGCCGTATTTCTGTACTTCAAAGGACCAGAGTTTATGACCGCTGCGCGCTGCTTGGTCGTTTACACACCTATCGGTGTTACTGTAGTACACAGATACTTTTACTAAGGGCCATTTAAGACATGCTTTTATTTCATCGGCCCTTTCCCCTTCAGCCTCTCGGAAATGTATGATAATAGTTTTCGATCCTTATTTTTGGCAAAATCAAATGAAATTCAACAGTTTGCCGGTTCTCAGAATGTATACTGACTTTTCATCTGTTCATCTGTTAATGAATCACAATCACCAAACTTCGTATACCGAAACCCCCAGAATGTAACAACTACTTTTCTGGAGACCGCATCTAAATCGGTTCAGCCAAACGCGAGATAATCGTGGACAAACATACGAACCTGTTTTTTGTAGACGGTCAAAAATTTCGCTTAGTACGCGGGCGAAGCCGCGGGTAAATGCTAGTACTGCATATACCTAGTTGGTTACTAAGTTCTGTTACTCGATTTGCAAACTCTTTTCTTGCATTAAAACAAATGCTACCGAAAAAATAAAAAAATGACATATAATGGCGGGTTGTCAGTTATAATTTTATAGCACACACAACACTTATCTCGTCATATTTATAATGGATTGGGGTCTAAAAGAAAATCGTGTCGCTGTAATTGCGTTGCACAAATGCGGGCATCCGCCAAACAATCTGAAAATCAACAAACAATTCGTTTATCGTACCATTAATAGGTACAATAGTACCCTGAGCTTTGATGACCGCAAGAGGTCTGGAAGACCACGCACCGTTCGGACCCCAGCTCTAATAAAGGCAGTGAAGGCGAGAATCGCAAGAAACCCCGTTCGGAAGCAAAAGTTGTTGGCAATTCAGATGTCTGTGAAGAGAAGCTCCCTTAAAAAAGTTATCAATCAAGACCTTAGACTACACGCTTCTCGTAGACGGAAAGGTCATTTGCTTAATGGACGATTGAAGACTATGAGGCTGAATAGAAGTCGCGTGCTACTGAAGCGGTACGCACAAAATGGCCACCGAAATATATTATTTACAGACGAAAACATTTTTACCATTGAAGAATGTTGTAACCGCCAGAATGACAGAGTGTATGCAAAAAACAGTCAAGAAGCGAGTGTAGCTGTTCCGAGAGTGCAACGAGGCCATCATCCCTCTTATGTCATGATTTGGTTAGGTGTGTCATACTCAGGGTTAACACAGGTCCATTTCTGTGAAAAAGGTGTCAAAACTGGGGCTAAAGTTTACCAGGAAACCGTTCTGGAACCAATATGGCCTTTAAGCCACTCTCTATTTCAAAACCAGCCCTGGGTCTTTCAACAAGACTCAGCCCCTGCACATAAGGCAAAAACAACTCGAGCCTGGTTTCGAAGCAACAAAATTGACTTCATTGCCCACGAAGACTGGCCCTCCTCCAGCCCGGACCTCAACCCCCTGGATTATGCTATATGGCAGGTTATTGAGGAGAAAGCCTGTGCTAAACCCCACACAAATCTTGACTCCCTCAAGCGGGCCATAGTCAAGACAGTGACGGAATTAGATATGACAACCGTGCGTGCCGCTATTAATGACTGGCCTCGTCGTCTGAAGGCCTGTGTTCAGGCCCAAGGAGGCCATTTTGAATGAAATTGACAAATGTAAATCCTGATTGTGTGTACTTCATTTTAATATATAATTTATTTAACTTTCGTTAGTATATTTTATGTAGATAAGGATTATTACAGTAACAGAACTTGGTAACCAACTAGGTAGAAACTTGGCTGCCATTTTCACATTTATGTTTTTGATGGGATCGATTTCTTTAAATACGTTGCGATTTCGTTCAAAATCGATATCTGAGCGTCCGAGAGGTCCCGAAATACGAATATGAGGTCAGATTTGAAAAAAGTGGCGGCCATATTGATTTTCTTTAAACAAGTTCCGATTTCTTTCAAAATCGATATCTGAGCGTCCGAGAGGTCTCTAAATACGAATATGAGGTGAAATTTGAAAAAAAGTGGCGGCCATATTGATTTTCTTCAAATATGTTCCGATTTCGTTCAAAATCGATATCTGAGCGTCCGAAAGGTATCTAAATACGAATATGATGTCAAATTGAAAAAAAATGGCGGCCATATTGATTTCCTTTAAATACGATCCGATTTCGTCCAAAATCGATATCTGAGCGTCCGAGAGGTCTTTTAATACGGATATGGGGTCAAATTTTAAGAAGTAATGGCGGCCATATTGACTGTCTGTAAATACGTTCTGAAATCGTTCAAAATCTATATCTGAGCGTCCGAGAGGTTACGAATATGACGTCAGATTTGAAAAAAAGTGGCGGCTATATTAATTTACTTTATTAACGGTCTGATTTTGTATAAAATCGATATCTGATTGTCCGAGAGGTCTCTTAATACGAAGCAGCGGCCTGATTAGAGAAAGGTTGCTGCCATTATGAGTTCTTTGTTTATTGTTTGATTTTGTTCGTTACCGATATCCCAAAGTTTGAGAGGTACGGACGGCCTCACAAGGGGCTGAAAACCTGTTGTACTTTGCCGCTTTAAAGTCATGTCTAAACTGTCCTACATTTAGTCCAAAAGGTGAAAGCGACAAAGTCGCAAAGTGTCGTCCAGCTACTTATAAGGCCGATTGTACGGGTTTGAATTTCGTCTTAGGCTAGCTCTCGGACGTTCAGATGTCGATTTTAATCAAAATCAGAACGTAAATATAGGAAATTAACATGGCCGCTACTTTTTTTTTCAAATATTTACCTCAGATTATTTAAGATATTAGGAGACCTCTCGGATGCTCAGATATCGATTTTGAACGAAATTGGAGCGTAAAAAAAGGAAATCAATATGGCCGCCACTTTTCCAAATTTTACCTCGGATTCGTATTAGGGGACCACTCGGACGCTCAGATACTTATCGATTTTTATCGAAATCGTAACGGATCGGCACTGATTTAAAAATAAAACCTATATCCTTAGTTTAACCTAACCTAATAACTAATGAAGTCAGATCCATCGTTGACCCAAAAAGAGCCGAGTCGGCAGACTGTATGTAGTAAGACTGTGGAAACACTGTGCATTGCCTACCCCTTCTATATACATGCGTGATTTTTTAAAGTATTTTCTTTGACTAGTAACCATTCATGAACTTAATTTTCATTGTAGACTTTAAATGAGTATAGTAATAAACTCAACAGTAATTATAACGTAAGCGAGAGCGCAGCACTCAAAGCCCATCGTCTCGTCTATTCTGAATATTTCGTGGAGCTTCTGCTATGTTTTTACCGTATTTTTTATCAATTTCAGCCGACGTTGCTTTTTGCCGGCGAGCATACCCACAGCAGCTACTACTCCACTGTGCATGGAGCATACTTGTCCGGACAGACGGCAGCGAAACGTCTATCCGCACCTGAAGACCCAGCCCCTGCTGAAAACTTTCTGGAATGTGCCGGCTCTGCTGATCTCAACTCGTGGATACAAGGAATACAACTAGAAGGATAACCGGTATGATGTAAACTGTATTATAAAATTTATAAATCTTCCACATTGTATAATGCCTATAAATGACACAGGCTAAACGCCTACTTAGAATAATATTCGTTCCTATGTTTTGTATGCCTAGCATTGAAGACTGTAAGAATCAGTGACTTAGATGGTATCGAAGTAATATCTAAGAGTTTTTTTTTTCTGTTTTGGGACTGTTACCACTCCAAACCAAATTTGTAACACGATTCTATGATCTTTCGAAGTTGATTACTTTAAGACCAGTGACTTGTGTTAGGATTTGTCTATACCTTTTCAGAGAAAATGTATGAAAAGTGTTGGGCTATTTTATACGATGCAATATTTCAGTTGTTATATTATAACAAATGAATTGACCGTTAGCAATCAGTGAATGGCTAGGCGTGAGTTTACAATGACACGATGAACTTACCTATATTATAAATCAACAAATTCGTATAAAAATTGACATGTACGATTGAAACATTTTATTTTAACCAATGCAATGAACTTTGAAAATATAATCAATAGATTAGTCATCGGTTTATATGTCCTATGATCGATCTATCGACGATGATCGATAAGTCTATTATAAAAACCCTATTTTTGGTTGAATTGTATACGCAACTGTTTTTAATATTCTAGAGCGGGAAAAGAAAATGGAGCTCTGCCTATGTTTACAAGTTATTTATTTTAATTATGAATTATGTAGAAATAAGTAGCAACGAAGCATAAAACATTACACTATTTGTTACTCAAAGCAAATAATAGTGAGTTATAATAAGATTGCTGTTAAAGAACAACTCGTATAGAATAAATAGCACTTACTTTAAAATCTCACTGCCCTCAGACACGAGTCACTGGGTGATTTACAACGGAATTGAAATCATTTTCGATTGGAAATTATATTTGATCTATTTTAAAACAAAACAAATTCAAACTGAATTTGTCTTGGACGCTCGAGGTTCGGACTACATCCGAAATGCGTCACCCGGGATCCATGCGCAGTGGCGGCGGGAGGTTCAGAGATTACTAGGGAAACTACTGTTTTCTCCGCACGATCCCAAATGAGATTTATCTATTTTATTTAAATTAACCTATTTATTTATTTTAAATGTATGTACGGTCACAGACTTTAATTGTTGAGCCATTTAGAGCTCACTTTATACTGGACACTTTATAGCTATGATGCCCAGCCCAGTATGAATGGAGCTCTAAATGGCTCAACAATTAAAGTCTGTGAGTGTACAGTGACCACTATACTGTACTGAAATATCCACTAAATTGGCTTAAACGAACTCTTATATTATTTATTTATTTATACATACATTTGTTTTATGCGACGCGATACTTGTTTTAAAACGAAAGTTTATGTATTATTTTAACATTTTACCATTTGAGGCAAGACGTAATAATAATGTCATGACCATGAGTCAAACAATTAGAAATAGAAATAGAAAAGCTTCTAATTGAACTTAAACGATAAAGTAAGTAGTGTGCTCTCTACGCTGTTATACTTTTACATTGATCTATAATTTTACCTCTATTAGTGAAGAAAGAACTTACCAGTCATTCATTCACTTTCTACACATTTTATCTGGCAGCAGCATAATTGATCCACCGTTTTGCCTTCGTAAATCGAAACCTTGCATGCTGAAATTGAATACTTATTTGGCACTTACATTTATGTAATTTGATAAGTAAATATCAAACATTTCTCTCTATATTGATCGACATAATGCTCAAAATGCTGCACATGTGCGGGAGTCACGTGCTGAGCTGCTACCGCGAAACAAAAACAAACAAAGTTCGAATATCTTCCTCTCTGTCGCACTTGCATATTCGAGTGACAGATATTCGTTTTGCGGTAGCAGCTCAGATAATTCTCATCAGTTCTGCTACTGCCTTTCAGTCGCCATCGGATATATCGAAGCGAACAAGGTGCTCATAAATATCTGAACACGCCTTTGTTGTTAAGGCTTTAGAGTGCACGTTCAGATATTTAAGAACACCTCGTGTACAGACAGAATTAACAAGCGCCATTAGATATATCATAACGAAAAAGGTACTCGTTAATCACACCTTTATTGTCAAGGCGCTAGAGTACACGATCACATATTTAAGAACATTTCGCGTACAGATATAATTAACAGGCGCCATCATATGATATGCTGTTGGGGCTGTGATATATCTATCATCGCGAAAAAGGTACTAGGAAGCAATAAATATTTATATATAAATAATGGCGCCATTCAACGCTTTGAATGACAATGTGGACTTCGGCAAATGCATGAATGAGACAATATGAGAAAAGTATATGTATGCATCACGCCCTTGGCCGATTATGGGCTATTGCTTGCTTACCATGACACCGTTTATGAGCAAGTGTCATGAAAATATACATATGTAAATATTTTCTTTTTGCCTTTAAAAGGTGATTATTGTACGCAATAGTAGGTATTAAATATTATTACCAATTCAAAATATTTTGGTAGATTAGGGCACTTGATGTTATTATGTAAAAAATATGTTACAAAATTTTTCTAAAAGGGTGTATTTCAAAAAATGAATTTTCTTCACGGGAGTCAAAAATGGTACACAGAAAGCAACACTTTCAGCGGCCTGTTTAGCTAGATTAAGTCTTAGCCTCGCCATATACTGCGCCAATTCACCTGGTCTGGTTTCGCCCGCAGCTGCCTAGCTAGCACGATAACTTATAACGTCACGTTTTATGTGATTTTTAAGTACATTTAGCCATATAACGTGACAGTATAAATAAGCCATGGTGGTCAAATATTCTGTATGGCTGTAAATCCGTCGCGGTGACCTGTACGTGGCGAGCTTAACGTTTGTTTAGTCAGTTGTTAGTCTACGTCAAAAATACAATTGCAAAGAAATAAGTGCAAAAGTGTATACATAATTATTTGTTTTGACGTCGACCGATAGTGAAATCTATTGTGTAGGTATTTTTTTCATTACGAGTATATATATACATATATACATGTTGGGCCCATTTCACTGCTTACAAGTAACAATTTTCTACAAGTGTAATCTGGCAACACTTAAGCTGGCACACAGAGCATGGCGCGGCACTGTACGGGGCGGAGGTGGTTAAGCGTCACACCAAAAAACCGTGCGGGACAGCGGAAGCGCAGGCGGTGTGTGTGACATATGAAGCAGTAATCGACAGTCGACATTTTCGGAAGGATCAAAAATTAGTGTCCGAACGAAGTTTCGGTTTCGGCCTAAAAATCATGTTTCGGCCAAAAAAGTGCCGTACCTTTCGGCCGTGCCGAAACTTACAACATTGTACCTACTTTTGGATCGTGAATTCTAATTAGGCTTTCGAGGCTGGCTGATTGTGATCTGTTAACACTAAGATCAAGATATTAGTTTAGTTAATTTTATATCTAGTTTAGAAGCTGTTCGATTTAGTCATTCTCAAAGGCATGGGACAGGAGTTTGGTTGTTCTTCTTCAAAACTGAGACCATGGAGAACTTAAGTAATATGCTCGATGATCTAATGGGCTTCTAAAGAAGTTGGGCTTAGATGAACATGGACCAAACGAAGATCACAACTAACGTCCATGTACCTATGTAGTACGTACTCCAGTTAAGATCAGAGACTCTACGCTCAAAGTTGTCCACAAATTTGTGTACTGTCCCTGAGCCTAGGACAAACAGTTCAGTTCAATTTTCAAAAATGACTTGGCTGGGTGGTGTTCGGGAGACGCAATATCTTTTCGTCATGTATAGATTATCCTCTCGTCAATAGTTAAAGTCTTTGACCAGTGCGTGTTGCCATTGATGACCTATGGCTCCGAAAAAGGAGGGTCAAAGTCACTCAAAGAGCGATGGAGAGGGCCATAGCCCCCAGCCTGTGCTCGAACTTACTCTGCGAGATCTAAAAAATGACGATACCCGCAGACGAATCAAAGTCTGAACATAGCCTGAAGGTTTGCCAAACTAAATTGGCAGGTGCGGGTCATATTGCCCGGAGAACCGATGGTCGGTGGGGCAAGCGAGTTCTCGAGTGTGCGACCACATACGGGATGACGTAGCGTAGGAACAAGGATTGTTGCTCTGCTGCCCCCACAAGGTTGCTGAGGCTTGATGTAGGCTGATGACCTGATTAAGGTCGCGTGGATCCGCTAGATGCGGGTAGCTCCTAATTGATTGTTTTGGCATTCTCTGGGGGAGGCCTATGTATGACATGATGCCCGCGGTTACCTATCATTATCGCACCTCTCGCCATCGAGCTCATCCCCACACCTTAGAGCCATTGCGTTCTCATACAGTACGTTTCAACAGGTACTTTATACCCAGAACACTTTAATAGCTAATACCTGCCGAGGTATTACCAAAGGACTACAGCATGGGATTCTTCAAAAAAGGCGTAAATAAGAGCCAGGATAATCTGGTCCAGTTCAACCCCACCAAGACACAAGTATACGCGTGCTCTACGAAAAAAAACCCCATTCACTGTTGCCCATTCCAAGACAGCCCTCTCCATCTTAGAGAGTTTTGGGATCCGATATTTCCAGCGACGTCTAGTTTCGGAGCCACTTAGAAGACAAAGCCAGGCTGGCATCCAAAAAGCTGTGCTCAATAGAGCGAAGCGATCCATTACCCCTGGACAGTGACTTCTATAATATAAGTCACAAGTCCGTCCCCACTGAGTTGGCTGTCACCTCTGAGCGGGAGCACCTGGATACCAGCTTGGGCCTTTTAAATTGCTTCAGAGACGTGCTGTACGAATCGTGGACGATCCCAAACTGACGAGCGATGAGCTCCCTGTCGAGGTTTTCCTGAGGGACTACAGTATGGGGTTCTTCAAGAAAGGAGTGTATAAAATTTTAAAGAGTCGGCAACGCGCATGTGTCGCCCCTAAAGTTGCAGCCGTCCATAGGCTGCGGTGACCGTTTACCATCAGGTGGGCCGTAAGCTAGTTTGCCACCGACGTGGTATTAAAAAAAACTTGTTTAAACAACGCACCTACACGGATTATAGATGTTTCATTGATCATATGATTCATATGTCTACAAAGAATGGCCGTCTGTAAAAGTTTCGGTTTCGGCCGAAACTAGAGCCAAAACCGAACCTCCGGTTTCGGTTTCGGTCAAAAAACATTTTTCGGTCGGACACTATCAAAAATGCAAAACCGCCTTCACCCCGCACCGCGCCGCGCCCTCTCTGTGCGTGTGTTTCGACCAATAACGACTGCCATATTGAATTTTAAACAATGATTGTAATTGTAATTTGAAGCTTCGTGAAACGTTATATAATAGACGTACCTAATTAAATACTTAAATATTTTTATAATGCACAAGTTGTTAACATTTAAGGCTTGGGCACACCCAAGGCGTAGGTACATTGTATAAGATAATAGCGCACTGTTCAATATCTCATCGTCATCAACGCGTTAGTTGCGTTACTCGATCATGATAGGTAGTCAGCCCACCTAGCACGGTATGTTATATGTGACGTACCTATTAGCACGTTTCGACTGTAATATAAAAACTACTTGAATATAAAAACCTATCGTGCTAAGTTTGGAGACCAGCTAGCAGGATAACTTATACCGTCACGTTTTATGGCCGAAATTTACTAAAACGTCACATAAAACAAGAAGGTATAACCAATCGTGCTAGCTAAATAGGCTGGGTGTGCCTGAAGCTGTAATTTTTATTTGCTGGATATTGGACAGTATCTTGATTGGGCTTGAATGCAATAGATAATTTTCATTTGTCTAACGAATGAAATCATAGAAGTTTAGCGTAAATTTTGGTATGATCGTAAAACGAAGGTGTTTTATTGTGGTTACGTTTTATTAAAATATTGTTACATTATTTATTTATTTATTATATTATTTTAAACTCTATAGACTTTCAGAAAAAAATCATTGTTCCCATTTCTCTGAATTATATTTGAAGAAATTAAGTAAGTATATATATATATATAAGCCATTGACGACATATGTAAACATTTGCTTATAGATGCATTTTCTATGATATAGATCAAATTATAGCTGTAATAAAATAAAATTTGTGTTATGCATTTTGATCGGATAGGTATATACAATTTTTCTAGTCAGTGAAAGTTTTTTGTATCGCTTTAATAAATCAGTTAGGACATGGAACTTTTTTTTTTTCATTTAAGCTGTAACCCTAACCGCCAAACGTTGAAAAAGTTACTCGCAATTGACAACAATACTAATTTACAAGTAATAACAATAAGAAATCTTAACTCATTTCGTTAATTTGTTAACAAGAAACCCAAAAATAAATAAATATTACGGGACAATCTTACAGAAATTAACCTAGTCCCAAACTCAGCAAAGCTTGTAGTATGGGTACTAGATAACGATATACATATTTATATAGATAAATACATACTTAAATATACACATAGAAACCATCCAAGACCCAGAATCAAATATCTGTGCTAGATGGATAAATAATGTTCTGAGAGCCTACTCCGAACTTCGTGTCGTGCCGTCCCTTTCACTCTCGTGTTTCACTATATGACGGAAAGGGACGGCACGATACGAAGTTCGGAGTAGGCCCTTTGGCCGGGATTCGAACCCGGGACCTCTAGCTTCGGAGGCACAGGGTCACTGCCAACTAGGCTAAACAATCTGCTGCTGTTAATATAATATTATTATAGCCACTTTATTCGTTTTTAAGATATTCAAGAAAAGGTGACGAAAGGCTACTATCGTCTATATATATGACGCCACAAGTTGGCTGAATTGTGACAGTTACAGCTTGTGGCGAGTCAATTATTGGAAAATTTGAAATCAGGAAAGAATAAATAAATATTGCCAGGTCTACGCTCACAAAACCACTAGCTAATATTATGTTGTAGAATTTATCAAGGCCGTAGGCTATGATGTAGGAAGAAGGGTAATGCATACTACCGCACATACTTTATTTATTTATCTTTCTTGCACAATAATTGACAACTTGGAAATATTTAAAACATCCCCAACATATTCATTTTAAAGTTCTATAGCTCAAAAACGAATAAACTGATTGTGATGAAACATGTCTAAGAACTATTGTTGGAAAGCCTGTTTTCCAATAAAAAACGCATTCACGGTTCACCTGTTACAAACAGAACTATGATGACATTGATGGCAGACAGACACATGTTAAACTTATAGCATCCCTCTTGCGTTCCGCGTCAGGGGTTAAAAAGGAGTCTTAACACACCATACAACTCACTCACTGACTCACTTTTGTTTGTTAAGATTCCTTTTATCAAAAATCCTTTTTTTAAGAGTTAATCAAATGTCATGAGGAAGAGTTGGGTCTGAACATAGAATTAGGATGCAATCCGAAGACTGTGGGTGTGAATAACTGATTATACATGATATGGGTAGTGAAAAGAGGAAATAAAAGCAATTATTTCTTTCAACATTTTATTATATGTTGTAAAAATATAAAAGTGTATATAAAATTAACAAGTACCCAGCACATAAAAGAAAAGATAAAATTAACTAAAATTAAAAATACTATTGTTTACAATTTAAAGCAATTTGTGATGAGCTTATTTTTTGTCAGGTACAGCAATGACAGTCTGAGATGTTACAGGTAAATTACTTTAACTATGACACTGACATATGCTGTTCGTATTTCATTGGATATTCTACTTTAAGAGTTTCTATTACATAGACACTGTCATAAAATCGTATGTTTGGAATAGAAACTCTATTACATAAGCGTTAAAGTAGACTATCCAATGGAATAAGAGCTAGTGTCAGTGGTAAACTCAAAGTAATCATACTATTATGAATGAGATTTAAAATAAACATTTCCAACCAAAGGATAATAATTCTAATATCTAATTTATAAATAAGTAATACAATCAGATCATGATTATAAATGGAATGTGTCAATATGGAACATCATTGAAATGTAAGTAAGTATCATGATATTCATAATCACTCATTTTTATGTCATTCTTAAAATAACTTACAACCCTTCAGCCATTAAAAATATGCAATGCATTTGTTTTAATAATTTTTAAACATAAGTTAGTATGTTAGTCTTTTACGTTTTCTTAAATAAACCAAAAAAGTTTGAGTATTCTTGATAGACATTATATACTTGTCATGGATCAGCGGACTACATGTAATTCTACAGTAGAATTTTTTGATGTTATTATAGAGAGCAATTGATTTTCCGATTCTGTTGACAACTCATGCCAGGCACATTTCCCAATGAGAGGCACCTCTTCCAGCGGCGGCCTAAACGCCACCAAAAGTGTGAGACAACACCCATCACTTGAGGGATCTGCTTCTACATTGAGCAACCCAAGCGGTCTATGTTGCCCAACATCTGCTCCAAACATTTCCACCATGAACCTCCTCAATGTTGAATGCACACTCTTGGCAGGATTGATTTCGCATACCGGAAAATGTATAGCAGTTTTCTCACTCAACAACACATGAAGCTTGTTTGTACTTCGCCTTTTAATAACTACTATCAGCCTCAACAAATCTTTTACATGCGGGATGGCGGCAGGTAAGAGATTTTTGTGCCATCCCTTTTGATGGCTTTGTTTGTACAATTGAGTCTTTTCAATCAGGTGCAAGATGTCATTGGACCTCAAAGTGATCTCTTGTAGGTTTGAAATCCATTTAGCTTGTAGTGATTCCTTGTCAGCTTTAGCTGGGATCTTGAGCTCACCACCCGTGACGTCAGCGGTGAGCACAAACCTATACCACATACCGCCGGCGGTCTCGACTACCAATAACGTTGTTGGATTGCAGTGCAGCCCAGTTTCTTCAAGCACTTCTCTCATGGTTGCTTGCACTATAGTTTCACCTCGCTCCATGCGGCCCGCGGGCAAGTACCACTTGCCGGCACAACTTTCCTTTGCCTCCTGCATCATCAATATTTCATTTCGCTCGTTGATAATAACACAGGCCACGACGTAAGTGACGTTCTCACCAAGTACCGGTTTAAAGTTAGACGGCGTCGTGGGTGTTATGCCTTGAGATTCCGCAACAGAATTTTGATCAGCGATTGTAAAGTCACAGAAATCTTCTCCTTCCAAGCCTAAACCTTCAAGTAATCGAGCAACATTTGTATCTACTTGGCGCGACATATTTACCCACTTTCAATTGAAAATGAAATAACACAACCTATTTTAGTAATGATTTGATTGATCTAAACTAAGACTAACTGGAGTCGCAGGTTTTATTTATGCAACTTTAAAACCCATTAGCGAGCTTTAGGAATTTAAACAGACATATTTCGCACACTTTTGTGTTGACGTCATAGTTGCCCCGTTTACGTTTACGATCAAAGTGATTATCACTACGTTCTAGTTTACGATGACGTTTGACAAAGCATGAAGGCGCAGAGGGCCTACTCCGAACTTCGTATCGTGCCGTCCCATTCCGTCATATAATGTATAAAAAAAAATCTAATAAGTTCGAAGTAGGCCCTCTGAGTAAAGCCGGGTCCACAGGTTAAGGCCGGTCCACTGCACCAAAAATCCAACAAAACATGTTTGTAAAACATGTTTGATGTTTGCAAACACGAAAAACATGGCGCTGTGGACCCGGCTTAGACTTCGATTACACGCTCATTCTGGCTATATATACCAAAGACTACTATGAATATATCACGGATCTATAGATCCGTGGAATATATATACTGTGGTTTAGACGTTCTCAATTTAGATGCGTAAAGCCGGGTCCCCAGCGCCATGTTTTTCGTGTTTGCAAACATCAAACATGTTTTGTTGGATTTTTGGTGCAGTGGACCGGCCTTAACATTGAGGCCACGCCTATTTTGTGTTCGAAAAACATGTTTGATGTTTGCAAACACGAAAAACATTGCGCTGGGGCTTTAGGATTGTCATAGTGTACAACTAGCCGCCACCGCAGGCGCTCCAGTGTGTGACACGCTTTAAATTGGTGTGTGGTGTGTTACTTGGGCTTATTTAAGACAAATATTAAAATGCTTGAATTGAGCAATCAAATGTCAAAATTTGGATGAATGAAAATTAATCGGACCGAATGTGGCGACTGACAGCTACTGGGTGGCTGGCTGGAAGTTTTCTCGTCCGATTATTACAGTGCACTTGGTGAATTTATAAATCAAATTACACCAAATTCTATCCAGAAATCATGTCTCTGAACAAGACAAATATGCTGGTATGATCCTTGTTGTTCTCTTAAGTCGAAATGTTTATAACCTTTTTGACACTGATTAAATTACGTAATGTTCTTCTAGGTGCGCTCGCTCAGCACCTCATCCGCTGCTGCTCAGCTCGTCAAGCCTCCTGTGCAAGTCTTTGGTTTGGAGGGTAGATATGCGTCGGCTCTATACTCGGCAGCCTCCAAAAACAAGGTTTTAGACGCAGTTGAAAAGGAACTCGTCTCATTCCAGCGAAGCATCAAGACAGACGCAAAACTTAAGGAGTTCATTATTAACCCGACCTTGAAGAGGGCTCTTAAGGTTGAGGCCCTGAGACACCTTGCTACTAAGGTACATTCATTCCATATTCATTAAATTTAATTTTAGGTTTTATTTGGCTCATGCAGGCAGGCAGACACATCATGCTACCAGAGCTAATAACAGATTACGGCTCAAACAGTCTGGAAATTCTTAGAAGCAACAGGTATAAGCTTTGAACTACATAAGGCTGTTACAATGATAAATTTTCGTTCAAAGTGGCATGGAAGAGTCATAACAAACCAAATATATTTTGATTCAACCGTACAATATTAGTACATAGTTATTTATCCTAACTAGAGCATGCAATATCGGAGCATTCTAGAATACTGGTTTATGATTCGATAATGAAAATTCAAATACATTACGCATCAGAGATGTATTTTATTTGCCGACGACATTTCTATTATTGTGACATCTAATAAGAATAAGAATACAAGTAAAGACCATGAAAAAGAAATAAATAATACAAATAGCATAATGAAAGATCTTCAAATAATTTAATCCTAAATCTTGATAAATCGAAGTATGTACAATTTAATAAGGCTGTTCATGTCAAGACAAATATCGATCTTAATATTCAACTATAGACAAAATCCCGCAGATAAAATTTCTAGGATTAATCGTGGACGAGAACCATGACTGCAAGCCGCGTATAGATTATGTTACAAATAAAATAAATAAATATGTTTTTGCTCTCAAACAAATAAAGGAGGGTTACAGATATAAAAACCGCGCTCTCTTGCTATCATGCATATGTGGAATCTGTCCTACGCTATGGCTCGATAATATGGGGGAATAGCACTGACATAAGTCGCGTGTTCGTTGCACTAAAAAAGTGCATCAGAGCAATGCATGGCATGCGACCAGATGAACCGTGTAGACCAATTTTTAAAGAGCGTAATATATTACCACTTCCTGCCTTGTATGTTTATGAGATATGCATGTTTGTCCATAAAAATAGAAGTATGTTTGAAAAAGCATGTGATAGTCATCCACGAACATGTCGAAATCCGGATAGACTACTACCTGACGAGCACCCTACTTTGTCAAAGTACAGGAAAAGTTGCATAATATTGTCAATTAAGATCTATAATAAAATACCAACAGACATTAAGAAATTAAATATTAGATTATTTAAACAAAAACTGCACCAATGGCTAAATAATAATAATTTCTATTCTTTAATTGATTTTATTTTTCGTTAACATGAAAAGATGTACATTTTAATTCTGACATGAAATAATTTTAGTATTACATATTCAGGCCAGATTAAGTATAATACTTATCTCAAGGTAGCTAACCTAGAATTCTTTCACTTTAAAACTATAATTATATTGTTTTTGATCCTCAGACCAGCTTCTCCCCTGCCACCGGCAATTTGCTCTGCCTGCTGGCTGAGAATGGCCGCCTTGGCAAGGTGGAGGCAGTGATCAATGCTTTCAAGATCATGATGGCTGCCCACCGCGGAGAGATCACCTGTGAGGTGATTACAGCCAAGCCTCTGGATGCTGCCCAGAAACAGAGCTTGGAAGCTGCACTTAAGGTAATCATTATACATTTCAATATTCATCATCATCAGCCTATACAGGATGTTTGGCATATGGACTGTCAAAAATTTTCAGGGTGCTGGTAGGGTCAATTTCTACCTCTCCACCCTTGGACCTTGGGTCCTAAAAGTTACGGTTATGGAGGTACGATTTTTATTTTGTTTCCTAATTTACCCACAATCTGACATTCAAAGCCCCATAACTTTTTTGTATTCTTTTAAATGCATTATTGTCTTACATATCACTTACCATCCAGCGGACCGTACGCTTGTTTGCTACCATGATATAAAAAAATACACAAAAAAATGTGGGGCTTCAAAGTCCAAACATTAAAGTCTCAGGAACAAAATGTTTCTGCTCACCACAGAAACAAATGCCCTTACCGAGATTCAAACCCCGGACCTCTAGCTTCGAAGGCCAGTGTCACTACGAACTTAGGCTAAACAGGCCGAAAAACACATTACAATACAATATTGACATTTCAATATTGTTTAGCGTAAATATCGAGTATGATATCTTAATTCATTTCCTTAATTTGTTAACAAGAAACCCAATTTTTTAAATATTTTTATAGCTATTAATTTCAAGATATTTATGAAAATGTAAAGAAAGCGTACCATCGTGTATATGACGTCAATTGTGACAGCACAACGCACAATAAGAATAGTACCTCTGTATAATTTTATACCTTG
Organism: Notocelia uddmanniana; assembly: GCA_905163555.1. Lineage (NCBI taxonomy): Eukaryota > Metazoa > Arthropoda > Insecta > Lepidoptera > Tortricidae > Notocelia > Notocelia uddmanniana. The sequence continues at coordinate 14,517,676 of LR991065.1, forward strand.
CAAGTGACACCTTACTTGTCACTTACTCTCTTTTAGAATGAGAAACTTTTGGAATTGATTTTGAATGGGATATTTTCAAGAAGTTAAAAATGTGGTTATATTCAATTTTTAATACTCTATTTAATTTCAATGGAAAAAAGCTTGCTTGAAAGAATGAAATGTTCTCAATTAGGTTGCAGAATGTGCTAGCTTTATCCTCTTTGCTGGCAGTTGGGTATAAGTTGGACCCGGGTATGTCCTAAAACTACGACCAAGGCCACCGAGGGATGGGCAGCAGCATCCCTGGAATGTGGTGGAGATACTGCGATCGCCAACCCGCATGCCAAGCGTGGCGATTATGGCATATATCCCCTGTGAATTTGGGGGAGGCCTATGTCCAGCAGTGGACGTCCTTTGGCTGATAAATGTGGTGGTGGTGGGTATAAATATGTTTCAATCTTTTTACAGAAATTCCTGAAGGGCAATGAAACTCTCCAGCTCACGGCTAAGGTTGACCCTTCCCTCATCGGAGGAATGGTCGTCTCACTCGGTGACAAATATGTGGATATGAGTGTTGCCAGCAAAGTCAAGAAATACACAGAGCTCATCAGTGTTGCTGTTTAAACAGTCTACAATGTTGTCAAGATATAACCTAGTGAAACATATATTAAATTAAATCATTACCATTTGTTTTAATATCATATTATATCTAGCTATTAATATGGAGATAAAATGGATCAAATGGGATATTAAGTAATTTATATTGTAGTATTGTGTTATCTTTCGTTTTACCCGGAAAATACACGAGTTCTCCCGAAGATGACTAGCTTGATCGATTATTCGCCCCTGTATGTAAACCCCTGTCTTATTGTAAATTTCATCGAAATCGTTACAACCATTTCGAGATCCCAAAAAGTAAATGTACAACCCGTCGGAAATATCTGCAAACAAATTGTTCCCAGCCAGGTACGCAGATATTTCTCCTGCAGTATACTTGAAACACTTAGTTTGATTCAGCCAGATCAATCAAGTAAACTAAAAGTACATTTAATAGACTTTCAGCATTAGAATAAATTTCATAGATATTTTCAAGTAAACTTTGCGCACCTGAGTAGGCGGTAAGTATATTAAGTTTACTGAAAGATAATTTTGTGAACTGTGGTGTTGGTCCACATGTGCATTTTGGTTTTGGCATAGGTACAGTCAGCGTCACATAGTTCGTAGCAGCCAAGGCCGCCAAATATATCGTTACACGCCTTTATTCCGATCTAAGTATTCCGCGACGTGTTCGATATTATTCTTAAAGTCAATGTAGACTCGCCATCACAAATATCTATATTATTCAGGGTGCTCAAAAAATCTGAGCATGCACTTTAACGCCTTGAAAATAGAGTAGTGTTCCGATATTTTAGAGAGCCTCGTTCGATGCGTTATGTCTGAAGTCGACAGTACAGTCAAGGTCTCAGTCTCAATATGACGAAAATATTTGAACGTTATCAACATTTTTGGGTCTATTATTTTATTTATATATCGTTTTATTACCGCGACCCAATTCCAAATCATGAAAATAGATTTTTAAAATTTGTCTGTTAAATACGAGATTGACTTTAGATTCAATTATAGAGTGAGAAAAAATTAAGACGAATAAGTTTACATGCAAACAAACTACTTTTCGCACACTTCTTTTATTTAAGTACGTAATCCATAGCACCTAGTAACTTAGAGGTTCCTCACATTGATCTGCTTCCGCGAATGAACCAAAACTATTAAAATAACTAAAAACGGTATATCATTGTGATCCATTATTTTCATCCAACGCAAGATCAAAGTATTGAATACAAACAAAAAGCTAAACTTATTCTTCCATTTGCGGCTGTAAAATAAAATCATTAACTAAATAGGAGGAAAAACCTGAAAGCTTTATGGATAGAAAAAAAATACCCGTATTCATCTCTAGTTTCGCTAACGAATAATCTCAAGGAAGTGACCCACGGAAATGTGTCCATCTAATAGACTCAGTTGGGTCTCCCGTATTAACTGGTCATTCATTAAACTGTTGGATTTTCGTGAATTTGGTTTGCGAATGGTATTGGCATCTTTTTTAAATGCAACAATCAAGTCTACCAAATTTCTGTTTTATTTCTTAATGTTTTTGCTCAAGCTTGTATGCCAGCCCTCGACATAATTGTTAGTGCGGTGTCTCTCTCCGAATACACACCATTGCTTTCGAAACGTGCATCAAGTCAACTTTTAGTACACTTGATGCACTCACTGGGTGTGTAAAGTACACCAAAAGTTAACTTAATGCACCCCCGTCCGCAGACGAGTGCATCAAGTCAACTTTTAGTACACTTGATGCACTCACTGGGTGTGTAAAGTACACCAAAAGTAACTTAATGCACCCCCGCCCGCAGACGAGTGCATCAAGTCAACTTTTAGTACACTTGATGCACTCACTGGGTGTGTAAAGTACACCAAAAGTTAACTTAATGCACCCACGCCCGCAGACGAGTGCATCAAGTCAACTTTTAGTACACTTGATGCACTCACTGGGTGTGTAAAGTACACCAAAAGTTAACTTAATGCACCCCCGCCCGCAGACGAGTGCATCAAGTCAACTTTTAGTACACTTGATGCACTCACTGGGTGTGTAAAGTACACCAAAAGTTAACTTAATGCACCCACGCCCGCAGCGAGTGCATCAAGTCAACTTTTAGTACACTTGATGCACTCACTGGGTGTGTAAAGTACACCAAAAGTTAACTTAATGCACCCTCGCCCGCAGACGACTTTTAGTACACTTGATGCACTCACTGGGTGTGTAAAGTACACCAAAAGTTAACTTAATGCACCCCCGCCCGCAGACGAGTGCATCAAGTCAACTTTTAATACACTTGATGCACTCACTGGGTGTGTAAAGTACACCAAAAGTTAACTTAATGCACCCACGCCCGCAGACGAGTGCATCAAGTCTACTTTTAGTACACTTGATGCACTCACTGGGTGCACAAAGTGAATAAAGGATACTATTAGTATAATTGATTCACCTGGGTGAATCAAGCTAAGTGTTTCAAGTATACTACAGGATATTTCTGACGGCTTGTACAAGAAAAGATATTAGATTAATAGATAATTTCCTTTACTATCCTCACGTTTTTGAACTAAGTTACTCATGGGCACAAAATAAGTAATAGTACAAATTATGGGTGAGTGGAGTATGACTATTTGGGTTGGGACAAATAAGAATACGAGTATGATGATAATCTACTTACCTATACTATTCCAGATTCCTATGATGCTTCCGATTTATATCTTTGACTTAATACAACAAAATATAATCCGAGTAGGATCTATTTCCATAGTCCTACTAGGTAGACGCAACTGACTACGGAACCCTTATAGTTTCGCCATGTCTGTCTGTCCGAGGCTTTGCTCTGATTGTTAGTACTAGATATCTGCAAATTGGCATGGTTATATCAATCAATAAATCTAGTGATAATGTATAACCCCTTCAAGTAAAGTGGGGATGAAATTTATTTTTTGCATCAACTCTATGGTGTGGGGTGTTTTAGGATAGATCTTCATCAAACATTTTTTGATACTGAATATTTTCGGAAATAATCACGCCATAAAAATTGTGTCCCCCTCCCCCCTTTAACTTTTGAACTATGAGTCCAAAACTCATGGAAGTACCTAAAACTTAATAAAGACCTTCAACGAAAACTATAGTGGACAAGAGCAGTTAAACAGAGCACCAGCAGAGGAGGATAACAAGATTATTAAAAAAAATACAGAACTCAAACGTGATCTCGCCAACCTGGATGCTTTGCATAGGGATAGTGTGACACAGCGTGACCATCTGCTGATCAAATTGAACAGTGTTCAGGAGTGCTGTGACATCCATGAGCGGACACTGCAACGTGTGGATGACCTGGAATATGAGCTTTCCGATGCCCACAAGGTGGTCCGTAGCACAACCAACACACAACGTAGGTGGTGTAGTGGTGGTGCAAGAGGAAGCACAGTGCCAGCAACTCAACACCCGGCGGCTCTTTGATGAACTTGTGACACCAAACACTTATGCAGAGTGTCATAGCAATTTTGGACCTTCTAGTGTGATTGATTTGACAGAGGACTCCTTTTGTAGTAAACAAGTTAACTTTCTAAGTCATAGGAAATATAAAAACCGGCCAAGAGCGTGTTGGGCCACGCTCAGTGTAGGGTTCCGTAGTTTTCCGTCCGTCACATTAAGTTGACATATTAAGTACAGAAACACAAAACCTTTGAAAGCACGTCATTTCATTGTGATTTTGTAGAAATGACAGGTACAATAAACACCTGTTTATACGGTTAAATTACAAACTTAGTTCAGAAATTATTTTTGTAATTTTTTCAAAAACTATTCAACCTATCAAGTTCAAAATAATTTTCCTACAAAGTTTTTATAAAGTTCTACTTTTGAGATTTTTTTCATATTTTTAAAACTTATGGTTCAAAAGTTAGAGGGGGGGGGGACACATTTTTTTTTACTTCTGGAGCGATTATTTCCGAAAATATTAACATTATCAAAAAATGATTTTAGTAAACCCCTATTTATTTTTAAATACCTATCTAACAATATATCACACGTTAGGGTTACAATGAAAAAAAAAATCACTCCCCACTTTACGTATAGGGGAGGTACCCTAATAAAATATTTTTTTCCACTTTTTATTTTACCACTTTGTCGGCGTAATTGATATACATATTAGTACCAAATTTCAGCTTTCTAGTGCTAACGGTCACTGAGATTATCCGCGGACGGACGGACGGACAGACATGGCGAAACTATAAGGGTTCCTAGTTGACTACGGAACCCTAAAAAGTATATTAAGCTAAATAGATTTATAAGAAAATCAAAACGACTGTACAGACAGCATATTAATATTCATAAAATTACTACATTGAGCAAAAATCATGTCAGTGTTCTGAAAGAATTAAATTCTTGTAATGAGCAATTATGCTACAGTAGAACCATTTATGAAACTGACACTAAAAAGCTGCAAGCCGAACTGAACATATTAGAAAATTCTTTGAGAGATTTAACTAATAAATATGTAATATCCCAGAAGCAAATCAGTGAACATATTCTGGCAGCGGATGAACTTCTGGAGCTGTGCCACCACAACGAGGAATGTTTGGAAGCACTGCTTACCAAGCAGTCTGCGTATGAATGTGAGTGTGGGCTCCGGCAGGCTCATCCTATGCCCGGACATGCAGTATACTCATCGGTGCCGGACAGCAGCTTGTCGGTGTCACCGGAAAATATAATTCCAGCCTCTAATAATGTAAGTAGAACCCTTGTTTTCTCAGATAGGATAGGGCGAGGATTGGGCAAAATTCTATGTAATAATATTCTCAACAGCTGTTTTATAAATCATTGTATGCCCGATGCCTCATTTCTAAAAATTATAGATAACATCAAACATACCCATGTAAATGAACAAACAACAATTGTATTAATGTTGGGTGATGGTTCATATTAGGTACTCTGAGATGAAGGCTGAGTTTGACTGCCTGTCTAAGCTAGGTGCTAAAAATGTTATTATAGGCGCATTACCCTATTCTGCTTCTCCATGCAGTGCTAACAGTCATGCGTGTAATCTTAATAAGCTTATATATAAGCTGACGTGCCGTCATAGTTGACGTTATATTTTTTGACACTAATAATGCTATTAGTGATTACCGTATTACAACTGACAGACTTGCTAAATCTTTAGCATCTTTTATTAATTCCGTTTTCGGAAATCAAAACTCCCCCTCCCCCTTGGATAGGACGACATCTCCAACTGCGGATTTGTCTTTAAACTGACTTTTAGGACAACAGAGAAACACAATAGTGTAACTTTATTACACCAAAATATTAATCGCTTCACTGGCAAAATACTAGATTTAGAATTATTTACGGAAGAGTTTAATGTAGATGTAGTCTGCTTAACAGAAACTTGGTTAAAGAATCACATGATGAAATTCAATGTAAATAATTACGTATTGGCCAGCGCGTTCAACAGAACTACAGCAGAGGGTGGTGGATCTATTATTTTAGTGAAAAATGGTTTGACTTTTAAGGAACGTAGAGACGTCTCAGGCTGTTCTGTTGATCGTGTTTGCGAGATTGCTTGTGCAGAGATGGATCAGTATCTGATAATTTGCATTTATAAACCACCATCAGGTGATTTAACATCTTTTATAGAAATTATGGAGGATGTACTCAGTAAAGCAACAAGTGGTAAAAAGTCAGTAGTGGTCTGTGGCGACTTTAATATCGATATTTTATCACAATCAGTTGAAAAAGATAAGTACATCACTCTTTTGAAATCTTTCAATTTTGACTACTTGTTTGAAGTACCTACCAGAGTAACTCCGACCTCGGCCACTTGTATAGATAATATTTGGTTAAACAGTTCTCATATAGACAGTAGCATAGTGAATGGAGTTCGTTCGGATCATAAAGCTCAGATGGTCAGGCTACCTTGCGAAGTAAAACATCCAGATCGCGTTATAGAAATAAGACCGATGAGTCGAAGACCAAGAACCCAAGACCAAGAAATACTAATTGAAGGGATAAAGCATAAGCTAACCAATAATATAAACACAAACATTATATTAGCTCTGCCAACATACATCTGTAGTGCGCCTATGTATAACTCAAAAGTTGAATCATTCAATAAAAAAATTAAGCTAGACATGAAAAAATATAACTATGGACATGTATATGATCCTAACCTAAATCTAACCTTAAACCAGTTCTCTCATGTGTCTGGAAAAGTGATCAGATCTGGAATACAAACAATCCTTCAAGGCCTAGCTGACTTGATTACGGGACTTCATGCACCAAATGCTTCAGGCACCACATCAAACACTTACCTAGACCCTGGCTATAGACAGCCCGTACAGCCCTTGCACCTTGATGGACTCCCAACAGCACTTACTAGAACCGACAATTCTTCTTTTTTTCGCATAGGTACATCAACATTTTACACCAAAACATAGCCGGACTATTGAATAAAGCCGATGCGCTAACAGTATGTCTCGACGAACTAGCAGCTAAAGGTACACCTATAGATATAATATGCGCTACGGAACACTTTATGCTGGAAGGCCACGAAGATCTACTTACCATTCTGAACTTCAAACTTGCAACCAATTTTTCTCGGAACAGCCGAAGAGGAGGAGCTTGTATACTCGTTAGGTCGGGTATGGACTATAAAGAGTTAAACAGCGTGAAAAGCTTTTCTTCGAAATGCGCCATTGAGTGCTGTGCGGTTGAACTATTATGTCACCAGACAGTTATTATGTGTTTATATAGAACCCCAAATTCGAATATTACGTTATTTTTTGATAGAATAGATAGTCTACTCTCTAGTTTATGTAATAAAACTAAAAAACGATTCATAATATGCGGTGACTTCAACATTAATATCTTAAATAGAAATAATAACACGATTCAATTCGAATATTTACTACTTAACCATGGTCTCCACTTAGAAATTAAAGAACCTACCCGAATGAGCAGTAAAACTTGCATTGACAATTTTGCCCACAACATACGAGGGTGCAAGGGTCAAGTACTTGAGCTCGGACTTTCAGATCATACCGCCCAATTATTAAAATGTCCAGTAAAAAAGAGCTGTATCTTCAAATCTTGGAAAATTCAACAAAGGGATGTCAGTCCGGAAAACTTATGTCGATTCAATGACTGTTTGAGTAGCATGTCATTCTCAGAGGTTTTTGGTGGCACTGATCCGAACGTTGCCTATGACTCATTCTTGGACACTTTTCAATGTTTTTATTCTTTATGCTTTCCTTTTAAAAGTATTAAAGTCAAAGTAAATAAAAAGCCCAAGTGGATCTCAAGAGGTATTAAACTATGTAGCAAACGGAGACGGGCATTACTATGGAACTATAGATGTAATCCTACTTCATCAAATAAAATGAAGTTTACTACCTATAGTACTAGATACAAGAAGATAATAAATCTTACTCGACGATCGCAAAACAATGATTTTATAAAAAAAGCCCATAATAAGTCGAAAGCTACGTGGCAGATAATTAACAGTATGAAACAAAATTTTCCCAGAGAACCGATTCTTAGAATAAAACATGACGGAGTTATCGCTACAAATCCTGTAGACATTGCGAATGCCTTCAATAATTATTTTATTGACGAAATCAAAGGCACCTCGAACTTCAGTCAACCCAATATTACCTCTAACTCTTCGGGATCGCTTTACGTGAGGCCGACTATTCCATGTGACCTTAAAGACATTATTAAAACCTTAAGAAACACTAAAAGTGTAGGCCATGATGGCATTTGTACGGAGGTTATTAAGTCTGTTTCACATATTATTGCGTCTCCGATCAGCCATATAATAAATTTATGCATAGAAACTGGCATTTATCCTGACAAACTGAAGCCTGTAATCATAAAGCCACTACATAAAAAAGGAGATAAAGATAACATCAGAAACTACAGACCAATAGCCCTGGCCTCGGTGTTCTCAAAAATATTTGAAAAGGTAATATATGAGGCACTGTATGCTTATCTCGAAAAATATAACTTACTTACTAAGGAACAAAAAGGCTTCCGGAAAAAGAAAACCATCAATATGGCGATTTATGATTTAATAAATCCAATTATCTCGAAAATAGATAGACGTGAGCGAATCTGTGCCATTTTCATGGATATGACGAAGGCATTTGACTACGTAGATCATTGGATCCTAATAAAAAAGCTTGGCGCTTACGGTATCCGTGGAAATGTTATGGATTTGCTCAAGTCTTATTTAAGTAACAGAGAACAACTCACTGAACTCACTCAGATTTGTGTAAATTCGAAAGAACAAAAGACATATAGATCGGATAGGCGTGTGTTGATGTATGGAGTTCCCCAAGGTTTAAGGTCCAAGGGGTTTTAGGTCCCCTTTTATTCTTACTCTACATAAATGACCTTCCCAGATGTGTGGAGTACCCTATGGTCCTGTTCGCAGATGATAGCACGGTGATAATCGAGTGTAATGATAGTAACAATTATGAAACTGAAATCAATCAAACTCTTACTAAAATAATAGACTGGCTAGACGTTAACAATTTAAAGATAAATTTGGATAAAACTAAAATTATGCATTTTAGGCAAAGATCACTAATAAACCCAATCAATTGTAACTATCAAGGACATATTATTGAATCTGCTAAATCAACAAAATTTCTAGGTATAACTATTGATAATAACTTATCATGGAAATCACACACTGATGAAATCTGTACCAAACTTAACAAGTATGCATATGCTCTACATAGACTGCAGAAACAAACAAGCATTGATGCAGTCATGTCAGCTTATCATGGATATGTTGGATCAGCTCTTCGCTATGCTATTATTTACTGGGGGAACACTACGAATAGGGAAGCGGTCTTTAAGGCGCAAAAAAAAATGTATTAGAGCCATGTGTGCCTTGAAACAGACAGACAGTTGTGCTTCCTATTTCAAAAAACTAAAAATTCTGACAGTGCCGTGCTTATATATTTTCGAAGTAGCCATATTTGTTAGAACTAATTCTGCACTATTCGTAAAAGTATCCGATGTATTTAAGCGTAGCACCTATCGCAGTCATAACCTTTGTTCTGTATTTTCACGTACCGCACTGATGCGAAAGAGTGTTTTTTGCATGGCAAATAAAATTTTTAATAAAATTCCGTTAGCTATAAGAATGTTACCTTTACAGGAATTTAAAAATAAGTTATGCAAATTACTAATTAATAAGTCTTATTACTCAATATCGGATTTTATAATAGACGACATTTAACTTAATTTTAATTAGACATATAAATTGGTTTGTAATGTTAAATGGATTGAATTTATTAATGTATTTCTGTATATATTGACAATTCATACTAACTGTTTAATTGACCATGTTTTCTTTTTTATCTCTCTTTTTGTTTTTTTTTTGTAATATTGATATGTTTTAGCGCATTTAAAAAAAAAGTATAGTATTAATCATGCTACTGATTTTGTACGCCTAAAGGCAAAACATAGTGTTACACAACCCACTATTTAACCACCATGTACCGCACCTATGTTTACAAATAAATCACTATGACTATGACTATGAAGTAGACTAGAATTACTAAAGTCTAATCTACTAGTCGCCATGCCGAACACCCAGATACAATCAAATGATCCGAATGATCAATTCAAAATGCTTCTGAATACAGTGTGTAACGAATTTAATAAGACTTGTAGTAAAAAGCGTATTAAGATAAACAATAAAATGAGATTTAATGAGTGGGCAACTACCGGAATTCGGATAAGTAGAGATAACTTATATCAACTTTATGAAAGGAGATCTTGCACCACTGGCGAATGTTTCCATCAGTATGTTAGGGATTATTCCAAATTGTTTAAAACAGTGTGCACGAAAGCAAAAGCAATGCATTTGAATAATAAAATTAAGTCCTCAGATAATAAATCCAAGACAGTCTGGAAAATAATAAACAAAGAGACTGGGAAGAGAAATAATAAAGAGTCCACAATTTCTTTGAAAGTAAAGGATAATTTAATAACTGATGCAGTAAGAGTAGCTGATGAATTTAATAATTTCTTTTCTAAAATTCCTATAGTCACTCAAAGTTTAGCATCGTCTACCACAAAAGCTGAATCCCTTCTGAATGACAACGTAAAATTAGAATCACTAACTAATTTCAAATTTCATCATGTTTCTCCTCTAGATGTACTGAAGTCCTTTGAAATGTTAAAAATAAAGAGCACTGAGGACTTATGGGGCGTGTCAGTCAAGGTACTGGAATCTATTCTGGAGGTCGTTGCACCAACTCTAGCTCTCATTTTTAATAACTGTATAGACTATGGCATTTTTCCAGACTTAATGCAATGTAGTAAAGTAGTTCCAATTTTCAAATCAGGTCATAGAAATAATCCTTCTGATTATCGTCCAGTTTCTATCCTACCTGCGTTTAGCAAAATATTCGAAAAAATAATGCTTACGCAATTGGTTTCTCACTTTAATTCTCACAATATTTTGCACGCACAGCGGTTCGGCTTCACAAAGGGTAGGTCAACTACTGATGCAGGTGCAAGTTTATTAAAATTTATTTTGCAGTCTTGGGAAGAGTCGCACGACGCCATCGGAGTGTTCTGTGTCCTTTCCAAGGCTTTTGATTGTGTAGATCATGGTACTTTAATTTGTAAGCTTAAGTTTTATGGCATCAGAGGGCATGCATTAGATCTCATGAAGTCATATTTAACACAGAGAAATCAAAAGGTAGCGATAAATAAAGCCATTTCGTCAGAGACAGTGGTAGAGATGGGAGTACTTCAGGGGTCTATTCTAGGTCCGTTCCTGTTCCTTGTTTATGTAAATGATCTGCCATATATGGTAAGCCGACGATCAGGCATTGTAATGTTCGCAGACGACACCTCATAAAACTAAATGTGTGAAATTCTCTCTAGCGAACTCATCAAAAGAAACTTAGATACAAATATTAAACTTAATGGCCAAACATTAGAATTTGTTACGTCAACTGTATTCTTAGGTATTACTTTGGACTCAAAATTGCAGTGGGGTTTCTATATAACAGTGATAGGAAGTAGGTTGAGCTCTGCTGCATTTGCTGTCAGGAGAATAAGGCAGCTTACCAATGTGGCAACGGCACGGTTAGTTTACTTTGCTTATTTTAATAGTATAATTACTTATGGTCTTATCTTATGGGGATCAGCTGCAGATATTGAAACTTGTTTTTATTTTGCAAAAAAGGGCTATCCGCGCTATTTATAACTTGGGGTCGCGTGATTCATTAAGAGAATTTTTCAAAGAAATAGATATTCTAACCCTGCCGTCCCTATACATATTTGAAATAATAATGTATGTTAGGATGAATTTGGGCAATTTTCCAACGAACGCTGATAAACCAATAGCCACGAGAAATACTGGGAAACTCAAAATAACCTTCTATAGACTAGTAAAGGCAAAAAAGTCGTTCTTGGGAAATTGTATCAAATTCTACAATAAAATTCCTAAACACATTACTGAACTTAGCAATTCTAAATTCAAATCTGTAGTAAAACAAACACTTATATCAAGAGCATATTATAAGATAAACGATTACATCATGGATAGGGATGTTTGGCAGTGATAGCGTCCTGCACGGGTAATCTATCGCGAAAATATATTTTCTACTGTAGCATTGTTATTTAAGTTATTTTGTAGTAATGTAATTTTATATTTAACTATATAATGTATATTGTTTTGAAAAAATGACACCTCGCCGAGTTTCTTACGCCGGTTCTTCTCGTGGCAGAGGTATATTTTTCCGAACCGGTGGTAGTTTATTGACGTTCATAGGTGCAAGTAATATGCCTAACTTGAAGAATAAACTACTTTTACTTTTTTTTACTTTTGTTAAACTGTTTTTGAGTTATCATAAGAAGACTTCCCTTCTTTGTAAAAGACGTATGAAACGCTGCTACGGTAACTACGGAACCCTACACTGAGCATGGCCGATTTTTCTAAGAAAACTGTGGTGCTGTTGGCTTATCAAATGATGGGGTTCTCAACAGAAATTCTAACTTATGGCCACATTTTTATCCTCGGTGTCATCAGCCTCATCATGGGGGATAAACACATTTGCAATAGGATAATACAAAGGGACTAGTTTTTCTTATGGATCTCCATTGGCCAGGCATGTGTATAGTTTTACACTGAGCCAAAATGGTTTGATGGACTTAAACATGTGTTGAGTTCATCCCCATGATGAGCGTGCCATATGGTAGGTATATAATACTCTGCGAGTAGCAAAACCCGGGACCCGGACCCGGGTACGTCCTAAAACAACAGCATCCCTAGAGTGCGGTGGAGATACTGCGATCGCCAACCCGCATGCCAAGCGTGGCGATTATGGCATATACCCCCCGTGAATTGTGAGCGTCAGGATGACAGGACCATGATAGATTTTTATATCGAGAGTAATTCCAAGTTTTAGTACCTTTTTTGTACTATTTGGTACCTGACATCATAAAATTTGTACCTCGCTAAAAATCCAGAAATATTGAAAATAAAGTGGTCAGCCATTCTGACGTCAGTTTGACAGGACCAAGTCTAGTCCCCCTAGTTGCAGGCGTTATACCAAATCCATCTTTTCGTAATTATTTAGTACCTAATTTGTACCTTAATGCATGATATTCAGTATTTTATAAAGACTTACAAAAAAAAAGTTACACCAAGAATAAGCTTTGTATGGGCATAGCGCTGCAGTCCGTCGATTTGAACCGGACCTTAATTTTAGTTGAAACGTTATGTTATTAAATGATTTATTGCTATTAAAATATTTTCTGCATAATAAGGTTCCCAAAAGCCGAGTCGCCGTAATGAAACGAGCGTAGCTAGTTTTGTTATTAAAGACTCGAGAATTGACATGTAAAATAGCTAATTTTATAAATAAATATCTAAATCCAAAAAAGAATTTTAAGACCTAATTAATTAACGTGGCATGTTGCATTTTTTTTTGTACGGCAGCAAAATAATTTGATTTAAATCAAAACCGATATGGTGGTAGCATGCGGGCATTGCCGTGTGCCTTTAAAAAAATTAAATAAAAAATAATTGTTTAGTAACGTATGGAAATCCATTTTGATTCTCCCACCATTCATATAATGACTTGTCTAATTTGTGTATGGTATAGACTTGCATTTGTATAAGCAGATTATTGTTTTAATATTGCTGTCCGTCATCTAATTGATAGGTTATAATGCTCGTACAGAAAAATTATATTTTTATTTGTCGTAGAAATAATATTATATGCAACGTTACTTAATTAGTTCTTAAAATTCTCGAGTCTTTAATAATAAAACTCGCTATGCTCGTTTTGTTACGGCGACTCGGCTTTTAGGAACCCTTATTACGCATATAATACTTTAATAGCAATAAATCATACATAACCACCACCACCACCATATCAGCCCTAGGACGTCCACTGCTGGACATAGGCCTCCCCCAATTTCATGGGGGGTAAATGCCATAATCGCCACGCTTGCCAACCAACATACATAACGTTTCAACTAAATTGTAAGTCTTTATAAAATACTGAATATCATGCATTAAGGTACAAATTAGGTACTAAATAATTACGAAAAGATGGATTCGGTATAACGCCCGCAACTAGGGGAACTAGACTTGGTCCTGTCAACCTGACGTCAGAATGGCTGACCACTTTATTTTCAAGATTTCTGGATTTTTAGCGCGGTACAAATTTTATGATGTCTGGTACCAAATAGTACAAAAAAGGTACTAAAACTTGGAATTACTCTCGATATAAAAATCTACCATGGTCCTGTCATCCTGACGCTCACCTGTGAATTTGGGGGAGGCCTATGTCCAGCAGTGGACGTCCTTGGGCTGATATGGTGGTGGTCGAGTAGCAAAAGTTGGTTGGCATGTAGTCGAGGAATGAAAAGGTTTGTCACTTTTTGACTCTAATGCTGTTAAGGTCGAAAATGATGAACCTTTTCATTCTTCGACTTTACTCAATTTACCTTTGAGTAACAATAAGGTTTCATCATCATCATATCAGCCGAAGGTCATCCACTGCTGGACATAGGCGTCCCCTAAAGACCCGTATTCAGTGGACTCCCGCGACCTTCACCAAGTCATCAGGGGTAAGGTTTATTTAATAGGAATTCAAATAAAAGCAACTACTAAAAAAGAAACTTAAAATTTTATTGTGCATCCTGCACATCAAACAAACTTAAATCAACAAAAATAATACTCTCCTTATAACACAAGTTATATTTCTTCAGGATCAACAAGAATATTTTCATCTGAGATCATTGTACAATCAGGTTCTGCGAGATCATTTTACTAAATTAATATATAATTATTTTAACCTTCAGTTGGAGCTGCATCTCCTTTTAGAAGGGCGTTTTCTGCTTCGAGTTCTGCTATACGAGCTCTAGCGGCCTCCAACTCATCCTCTCCCCCATCGGTTCCCAGATGTTTGCGCATATACTCCAAGGCATCTTCAGGTTTATCGGGTTCTTCATATAGACTAACTAAGACTTTCGTAAGAGCATCCATGACTCCTGCTCTTTCTAAATATCGTCTGAACTCTTCGCGTTTAGAATCAATTGGCTGTAATAAATATGGATGTGGAAATGATTATCAAGCGGGGACTTAAGAAAGACTGTTTTTTTAAAAAGAAGGTAGGTTACCCCATATCATTAAATTATTTTCGCAGTTTACCCCAGTATTCATAATTAAAAGCTTTGCGAAATATGAAGATTCTATTCTAACTGAAAACTGGAAAGCCATATGATTAAGCTAAAATGTAGATTAATCAATTTTGTTGGAGGAACATTAAATTAAAGTAGTAACTGACCTTATAAGAGGACATGGTGAGATTCTATGGCTGTTTTCTGTGGTAAATCTATCGCCGATATTTATCAAAATGATCACACGACGATGCTTCAAGATTCCTCTATGCTGAAGAAATTTATATAAACTTCAATATGCAGCAGCAGCCAAGATTTCACACAACAAAATAGTCAATATTTTCCAAACCCGAGCGAAAAAAAAGTGACGTTAATTTTTGTCTATGCTTAAATGACTTCCGGTTAAACCAGAGGGCGTACCGCGAACTTCGAAAATCGAACTTCGCATCTTACTGTCCCTTTCTGTCATATAGTGATTTTAAATTTCTGTCATATAACCCGAGAGTGAAAGGGACGGCACGACACGAAGTTCGATTTTCGAAGTTCGCGGTACGCCTTCAGTCAGAAAGCAGATTGGCGGCGATTTGGAAAAATGGTGATAAGAAAAACAATTTTCTTTTCAATTTAATACGTTACAATACATATAATAACTACTTAATCTAATTTTGCTTTTCTTTGTAACTAAATAGGAATGAACTTAACAGAAAAGTGTGGCCTTTCAGCTCGAAGTACGATTTTTTTATTTTTTTTCTATGGAAATGTTAGTTTGACGTAGACGTCAAATAATAATACCGCTAAGAGCGAGAAGATCATATACTAAATTGAATAAGAGCGACAGAGAGGGATATATCATTAGTTGTCCTGCCTAGCTAGTATGATAGCTTATACCGTCACGTTATATGGTCAAAATGTACTGAAACGTCACATAAAACGTGACGGTATAAGCTATCATACTAGCCGCTCAGTGGGGCTAGTATGATCGCTTATATGTCGGACATATAGCATTCGTCCCTCTCGCACTTACATACTTGACAGTACGGACATATAGCATTCGTCCCTCTCGCACTTACATACTTGACAGTACGGGACGAATGCTATATGTCCGACATATAAGCGATCATACTAGCCCCACTGAGCGGCTAGTATGATAGCTTATACCGTCACGTTTTATGTGACGTTTCAGTACATTTTGACCATATAACGTGACGGTATAAGCTATCATACTATCTAGGCAGGACAACTAATGATATATCCCTCTCTGTCGCTCTTATTCAATTTAGTATATGATCTTCTCGCTCTTAGCGGTACATATAGCATTCGTCCCTCTCGCACTTACATACTTGACAGTACGGGACGAATGCTATATGTCCGACATATAAGCGATCATACTAGCCCTGCAGGTCATAGTTCCGCTTTTCTTTGTCTCAATGTCATATAAACGTCAAGTCAAATAATTGATTACCCGGCCAAATAAAAGAGGTTGTTTATTGTAAACCACCAGACGTTTAAGACTAGTTCTCAATTTAGCTGCATAAGAGCTTTTCTGGAGGTTTAACTTGTTTGTACCAGATGTCACTGGGTGCTATCTCTATCGCACTTGTATATTGAAGTGACAGAGATGCAGCGGTCGCGCGGTTAGTTCTAATAACACCACGGCGCTACGCCCACGATCTATGTGGAGTATTTCACTGGTATATCTATCTCTGTATACATATTGTACTTTGTGGCTTTCTTTCAGTCGCACTATGAAAATGGGTAATTCATGTCATTCATTGACGATTGCCGTCTAATAAGTCCCTATATTATACGGCCATGATAATGCCCGGCCCAGTAATCCCGTCCAATGTACATGAATTACTGGGCTGTGCATTATTTGGCCTTATTAAAAAACCGATATTGTACGTGCATACAAGCTATCAAATAGTTGCTTAAAAATATTGGTCAAAGGGTTAATTAATAGTCTAGGAACCTATTTATGTAAGAAATAAAACGAGAAGCTAGGCATTGAAATGGGAATACTGTTTTTTTTTAGAAGAACTAATTTTATTTTGCTGCATATTTTCATTAAACATAGAATACTCAGTAAAACATGCAATACGACCTAGTAGGTCGGACCTACGCTATATCGAGATAACTACAGATCGTTAACCCTTTTCCAGGCGTAGTAAGTCTCATCGACCACAAACGTGTCAATAGAATTTCAATCCCAGTTCTCTGATTTAAGGCTTAAATTAAATTGCATTTTCGTAAAAAGTGACTCGTCTTGACATGAATCACCATAACGTAACTATTTTGAGTATATATTTTGTTTTTTGTAAAGCATTCTAGATTGGCGCGGCCTGAAAAAGGGTTAAATCCATAAGAAAACGTATCCTCATTTCGTACTAAAGCATAGCCAACGAGACGAGATATAGGTACTTTATCCTTGACTGACACACCATTATCAGTATCCCGCTTTCTCCTCCTACTCTCATAGGTATGCCTTATATTCAAATCTAAAACTTATAATAAAACATCAAAAACGGTACAGTAAGTACCTTAAGAGTCGCCAGTACGCTCGGCTGAACTCGATTCTCCATACAAACGTAGTTTCGTTCTCGTTTTAAAACGCTTTGCTGAAATAACATGAAACTTTGTATACACAATGAGAGCCGCCATATCTAGGTCGGAAATTAGTTTCTGCTGCTAGACATTGTAATAGAAAAAAAAAATACAGCGCGTTTTTGAGTTTTCTACGTCTTGTATGAAAACCTTAATAACCGCTGTATTTTTTCTCCATTATAATTTCAAACAACAGAAACTAATTTCCGACCTACATATTCCGGATTCCATTGTGTATACAAAGTTTCATGTTATACTAGAATGGCGTTTTAAAATGAGAGCGAAACTACGTTCGTATGGAGAACCGAGCTTACTGCGGACTCCTAATTACTACCCTCAATGATGTAGTACCTTTTATTTAGATTAAAATTAACAAAGATCAACCCTCATAGAACTTCGGCAGCTGGTCTCCCAGGACGACGGATCGCTTGACGCCGGCCTCGGTGATGACGCCGAGCCTGACGACGCCGCCCGACGAGCCGTCGCGCAGCATGGCCAGCGCCAGCGTGTCCGTGACGAACTTCACCGCCTCATGCTCCTTCATGCCCGCCTTGAAGTGCGCGTCCACGTATCCGTAGACATACGTCGAGCCTGACCCGCCGATGGAAACCGCTTGACGCTGCATCATACCACCAATTGGCACCGAGTAGATTTGTCCTGAAGTACATCAGTAACAGGTTAAAAAAGATACAATATAAGTTGACACATCATTCATGAGCAGATAGTACTCGTAGCAGCTAAACATATCATAAGTTGTAACACATCCTTTTAAGTACTCCTGCCCGGCTAGTATGATAGCTTATACCGTCACGTTATATGGCCAAAATGTACTGAAACGTCACATAAAACGTGACGGTATAAGCTATCATACTAGCCGGGCTGCAATCAATGATATTTTATAAGTATAGATAGGTTATGCTCAAACTTTACAAGGGCAAGAAATATTACCAACATCGCGGCATCACACATTCGCATTTTGTTTTATTGTTTACAACACGCACACTTCATCAAAAGCGTAAAAGAGATAGCTTTATCAAAAAAATACACAAGAAAGTCAAGAAAGAGACAGCCTTCACCCGGAACACCAATCACAGCACGTTTGACATAGATTAGAGAAATTAACTAGGCAGAAGGTGCAAACTGTTTCTACCTATTAATCGACGGATGATCCCGAGTGTAAGTAGTGATAACACCGGTATCGAGTGGTTGCTTTACGTTGTGGGCACGTCAACAAATTACAAAATAACTGACTCTGACACAAGATTAGTCAAAATAAAATTATTATCAATAACTTACATATTATTTTTAATTTATTCGAATCATTAGATTACATGGAGCAGATTAAGCAAAAATTTAAATGTCATTTACTAATAAATATAATATACAAGTAAATGTGGCAATTTTGGATTTTATTACAAAGTAATAAGTCCGAAAGTGTAAACATGTTTTGACGTCGACTGTACGGCCAGCATCAAAAATATGTCTACATTTCGGAACTTATGTCTGTGGAATAGGTATCAACACTGTATACATATTTTTGATGCTAACTCTACGTTGTCGCACCTACTAATAGGTACGATAAATTCAAACCACTATACTACCTACAGCCAGCATCGTAAATATGAAATATATATATTTCGGTACCATGTCTCTATGTAGTAATTATTTATATATTGTAGTAAGTGTATAAATATTACACAAAACCTCCAACCCAGTAAATTGTACTTCATTCTCACTTATTTACATTATCATTACTGGTACACCAGTCTACATATAGGGCACTAGCTGTTGCCCGCGACTTCGTCCGCGCCTAAAGCCTTCCTCGATAAATGGACTATCCAACACTAATATTTTTTCAATTCGAACCAGTAGTTCCTGAGATTAGCGCGTTCAAACAAACAAACTCTTCAGCTTTATAATATTAGTATAGATTTAAGTTCAAGTTTTCTATGCAACACATATAACCTCAAATTGAATGAGATGTGGTATGACACATCTGTCTGTTACATTGATCTATGTTCGTATCTTTATCACTCTCATTGTAAACGATATTTGGTAAGTTGAAGGAATAAATCGAAAAAATGACATAATTTTAGCTTATTGACTTGTCGATTGTAATGCCTGTTGCCTTAGTGCGTTTTGTTTGCACTTAAGGATCACGCATGACAGCATTTTTCGGGTCAATCACGTAGTTAGCGGGAACACGTGTCACCGTGCGCTTGTCTGGCTTGCCCGGGAGCGACTGAAGCGGTAGGCGATAATTATCGCGTATATAGCGCCCGCCTCACTTTAGGAACGCGGGTACCGTATCTATACTTAAAATATCATTATACGATTTCAAGCTAACATGGTCACTAACACTAGAATTACTGTTCTGTGCTATGGAGTGTGGGTAGACCACAAATAAAACTCGCAGCATGTCAGTTAATCCTTGAAAATGGTGCTTGCAACAGCGCCGAAATATTGGAAACTCAACAATATAAACATACATGGTAAATACCCCGTTTTGATCAGTAATTCTGGTAAAATATCAGTGCCTGCAATACAAAATCTTATCCAAATTGGTCCAGCCGTTTAGGAATTAGGTTACAAACACACATACAGAAGAATAATTCTTATATATAAATATGAAAAATGCAACTTCAGCCATAAAGGTCAAAGTCAAAATATTCTTTATTCAAATTGAGTTTGATGAGGCCTTTAGTTATTAATTAATTTGCCCATCACCTGAAGCTGCAGAAAGAGTATTACAAACTTGACAAAAGCGGTATCAGAAATTAAATTAAGACTAGTTTATAAAAGTACTGATTTGTAGTACCTCCTTTTCTTTTGTCCCAGCCGGCGACGAGGATGCCAGCTACCAGCGAGTCACGGTAGTTGTAACACAGCTCACGGAATATGGAAGCAGCAGTCTCCACCAGGGGAGCCTCGCCTAGCTCCATTTTATGGAAGTCTGTGTACAATATTAAAATACTTCTAACATAGTCAAATTTACAATAGATATAGTGAGACAAGTAATTCCCCCTGGACCCATTTATAACTGCCAATATAAAAAATAAATCTCCTTAGATTTACCTTGGATCTATTGTTTGGATCTATAATAACTTACTAAGATGATAAGACACAATGTCTGCGATGGCTTGAGTATCAGCCGCGGAGCCAGAGCGGCAGCAATAGATGTGGTCGGTGACCTTCGTGAGTTTGTCCGTGACTCTGTTGGCAATGTAGGCGCCGGTGGTGGTGCGAGAGTCTGCGCCGATCACAACGCCGCCGTCGAACTCGCACGCCATGATCGACGTGCCCGTGCTGTGCGGCGCGCTCATCCACTCCGGCATGCTGGGCGCAGCGTAAGTGTTAATCACTGAAGTCGCCATTCTCTGTAAAACAAATAACTATCGGCCATGGTGGAATATCCAAGTGAAGCTGAAGTTAGGGCGTTTGCCCTAACTTCAGCTTCACTTGGATATTCACAACGAATCATAGTATACTATTCAATATTCATTATTAGTAAGTCTGCTTGTATCAAACTTACTTTTAATTGTATTTCAAGTCAAGCCACCAAGGACACTTATTTTTTTAAGTCACGGTTGGTCACTTCCGATGGTTATTTAGCTTGTTATTTTGTGCTATTTATGGTTATATACCTTGATTATACGCTATTCAAAATTGTCAAAGTCATTATGATTTACGTTAGTGATGAGCGACTTTGAATGATACTAAGTTGATTATTACAATCATTCGACTTAGTCGACTAATTCAAAAATCATTCGACTATTAGTATAGTAACACCACTAATCGACGCCTGCCCGACTCGCCTCGCCCGGCCTAGTCGACTTGACTTGACGTTGACATTGTAACTAATGTCCAGGGGCCTACCGCGAACTTCGAAAATCGAACTTCGTATCGTACCGTCTCTTTCCGTCATATAGTGTATAACACGAGAGTGAAAGGGACGGCACGACACGAAGTTCGCGGTAGGCCCTCAGGGCTGCCAGTAGATTTTTTAAAATTATTCAGCCATGCTTCTGAAATTATACAAAATTGCATGTCAGGATACAAACACTGCATAAAACGCTACGATATAAAATATCGTGCTTGCTAGGCTGGCAACTTGACTAAAAAAAACACAATAGATTTTATGTATCCAATTATACATGAGCATCCAGGATACAATCAGTCACCTAATTATTGGCTATGTGCGAAGTAGGTGGTGGGGGTAAGCTAGGCGATCGTAGCGCACACCATGGCAGAAATGTGTACTTACTGGGGACCACTGTCAAATTTACTTTCATGTTTTCTATTGGTTTTTTAACGGTTTCCTACGATTCGTTTCGTTTGTATGTATTTATTTATTCTCTTATTTATTTCAGTAAAAATTCCAATACGGGGTCTTTCTCGTTTACTAAAGTAAATAAAATGTTCATGTGTCATTATTTGACATTTCTGAATCTTGACATTGTCTCGGGACCTTTGACGTTTGACGTTTCAGACGTGCACATAGCCAATACAGTTTTTGTATCCAATTATACAATCTGGCAGCCCTGCTAATGTCATTAGTTGAGCTCCCGGACGAGTCGAATAAGCCGAAGTCGACACGAATGATGCCCGAGTCGGCCCGAAGCCAAACAACTTCAAACTTCAAACACGAAACGAACCGGCCAAGTGGGTGTCGGACCACGCACAAAGAAGGGTTCTGTAGCGACAACTCCTAATCATCATTTAAAACCACTATACGATATATTGAATCTAAAAAAAGTCGATCTTTATAGGAAACTTAGGGCACTTAAGCCCTTTTTTTGGGCAAGACAGTTTTTCAGCAATAACTCAAAAACCGTTAGACCTATCTTGTTCAAACTAAAAGTAGTTGAAAGTATTTATTTATATGCATCATCTTGATTTTTTCAGAATTTTAAACTTCATAGATTGGAAATTAGATGGGGGGGGGGGACACTTTTTAAGACTTTGACAGCTAATATTCCGCTAACAGTTGACTTAAATGGAAAAGTTTTTAAAAACCTCTATGTCATTTTTAAAGTCCTATTCATAGATACCCCACACACCTATGTGGATTTAAAAGAAATTACCCCCCGTTATACATGTATTACCCCCCCCCCCCCCTTAAATATTTTTTTCGAAATTTCACCTCAATTTCTTTAGCGGTTCATAACATACATCTTTCTACCAAATTTCATAATTGTAGTGCTCATAGTCTCCGAGTAAATCGGATGTGACACACGGACGGACAGACAGACATGACGAATCTATAAGGGTTCCGTTTTCGCCATTTTGGCTACGGACTCTTTAAAGTCACTACGTTCGTTTTTTTTTAAAAGCAGAAGGTTGCTCAGACCTTTTTGAACCTTTGAAAACGTACACACATATCTATGAATTCTGCCGTATCTAACTTGAAGATAAAATAAAAGCTCCGATGACGATAAAATATATTCTTTATTTACATAATATATTCATCTACTTATATACTAAGGACAGAATTAGTATACTGTAGATGTTGATACGTTATACCTAAGCATTATAGTTATTTTGAATGCATTCTACCCATGGAATGTTTGTCAAGTATCAAACGGCATTCCCGTGGAAAAAATTGCTTTCCATTGTGATTCCCTATACTCCATGTATTTCCA
Source organism: Notocelia uddmanniana (assembly GCA_905163555.1). Taxonomy (NCBI): domain Eukaryota; kingdom Metazoa; phylum Arthropoda; class Insecta; order Lepidoptera; family Tortricidae; genus Notocelia; species Notocelia uddmanniana. The sequence goes on from LR991065.1 coordinate 14,541,157, forward strand.
TTAGACTTATGTACCTATAAATACTTAAATTCATAGAAAACATCCAAGACTCAGGAACAAAATATTCGTGCAGTGACCATACCTATGAAGCCGGAGATTCCGGGTTTGAATCCCGGTCAGTGCATTCATTTGTGTGATGAGCGCGAATATTTTGTTTCAGGTACCTCATCAATAAAATACCTGAAGACAGTTTAGAAGAGTTTTGGGTAGACGTAGTTGAACTGATAAATAAATATAGTTAAACTGTTCATATATATTTGATACCCACTATACTGTGTATAAACAACCCTCCAGGTATTGTGTTGTTATACCTGTATATGTAGGCTCTAAGTATAAAAAATTAATATAAATAAATAAAAAGTAAGTTAACGTTGTTATGTACAATTATCAAATTATCATTTACATTACCTTACCTACCTAAGAATAGTAAAGTAAACAACACCAAAACTGCACTCGGCATTCGGCGGAATGAGACATCTGGTCTGATTCGCTCCGAAGTCCCAACTACTAACCACCGTAACTGGAACTCACCCATCATAGTCAAAAGTAGAATGGGGGAGTCACGCTTACGGCGGTTATTGTTCGGTAGTTGTAGCAGAGATTAGTTAGTACTAATTAGTAGTCATCATTCGATTATTAGCATTAGTATATCATTCAAAGTCAAATCATTAGGCAAATCATTCAAAGTCGCCCATCACTAATTTACGTCTTACGTCACTGTACGTACCGCATCGAGTCTGTGGTCGCATTTAGTCTGAGCATAAATTAAGTATAAGATACATCAGCGCCATATACTAAAATGAAACCGCCTTAATTCCGCTGAGCACCAGGGGGCGTTGGCAATTCGGTACGCTCAGCACTTGATGGCGCTGATATCAATACTGGAAACGCATACATAAACGACATCTACACGTGAACAGATGATGCTGACAATAATCTTATTTCTAAGTCAATAGATGTCACTTTGCAAACCAATGTAAAATGATGAAAATGGTTATCTACATCCTACACGAAAGAAGAAAGTTTTCATAATTTTTTTTTATAAATGTTTGTTTCGTATGTTTGTATGTTCATGTATGTATGTTATGTATGTGTGTGTATGTTGTAATCTGTTTATTTTATCTAGTTTAACGCGATTTCGATTCCTCCGTGTACCTATAATCGCCTATAGGTTAAACGTGTATTGTTTTTATTATTTGTAATTGGGTTCACGGAAATGGCTCACTCAATTTCCAAAACGCGTTTTAGGGAACAATACGAAATCCGCCCTATATAAAAATATATATATATTGGGGGACAATCTTACACAAATCGACATAAGATAAGTTTGTACTGTGGGCACTAGACGACGATATACATACTTATATAGATAAATACATAGAAAACATCCAAGACCCACGAACAAATAATGCCCTGGCCGGGATTCGAACCCGGGACCTCTAGCTTCGAAGGCAGTGTCACTACCAACAGGCCGACAATCATATATGATCGCTAATTTCGCCAACTGCCCTAGATAAACTTTAGCTTGTTGGTTAGGGCATGGATATCCATCCCGGAGAACGCAGGTTCTCTTCTTTCTGATTAAAAGGATTATACTTTTGTTTTTTTTTTACAATATTTATTTAATCTAAATCTTATATCTTTATTGCACAAAAGAAACCTTTTCGTACAAAAGTGCTAAATGCTATTCTCTACTTAGGAGAAACTTTTTTATATTATTAAATATTAATAATCATATCGCGGGCAGTATTTCCAAGTTTAAGACAATACAAAAGACGCCGAGCAAATGTCGGTCTCCCAGTTACAATTATAATGGTAGGTAGTTATTGTTCCTGGAAATACTTTTCAAATGTGAATCTAAATATATAAAAGAAGAAACTGACTGACTGACTGACTGACATATCAACGCACAGCCCAAACCGCTGGTCCTAGAGATTCCAAATTTGGCACGTAGGTTCCTTATAAGGTCTAGGGGTGCACTAAGAAAGGATTTTTCGAAATTCAACCCCAAAGGGGGTGAAATGGGGGTCCGAAGTTTGTATGGGGAAACAAGATTAGCTGGACTATTTTATTCGAAACTTCACAGGAGTATTTCTAACGATAAATGAGTAAACACAAGTTTCAGGTTTTTTGAAAATGCAACTCCAAAAAGGGGGAAATGTAATGACAAATTCTGAAAATCGACATGGGTATTGTTTTTTGGTTTATTAGGTCGCTGATAACGAAAAAAACAATGATTTTAAAATCCCACGTGGAGGACGTGAAATACCATCCCCCCTGTTGCGGTGCGAGGGGGATGAAATGTCTAAATATAATTATGGGTGTCGTTTTTATGGTTTTTTGGGACGTTAATTACGAAAATGGAATCGGTTTTGAAATTTAATATTGTGTACATGTAAACTTTTGAAAGTTTGTGCCTAATTTCAAGAAATAAGTGACTGACTGACATATAAACGCACAGCGCAAACTGCTGGTTCTAGAGATTCCAAATTTAGTATGTAGGTTCCATATAAGGTCTTGAGGTGCATTAAGAAAGGATTTTTCAAAATTCAACCCCTAAGGGGGTGAAATCGGGGTCCGAAGTTTGTATGGAGAAACAAGATTAGCTGGACTATTTTATTCGAAACTTCACAGGAGTATTTCTAACGATAAATGAGTAAACACGTTTTTCGTTTTTTTTTGAAAATGCAACCCCTAAAAGGTGGTGACAAATTCTGAAAATCGACATGGGTATGGTTTTTATGGTTTATTAGGTCGCTGATAACGAAAAAAGCAATGATTTTAAAATCCCACGTGGAGGACGTGAAATACCATCCCCCCTGTTGAGGTGCGAGGGGGATGAAATGTCTAAAAATTAATATGGGTGTCGTTTTTATGGTTTTTTGGGACGTTAATTACGAATATGACATCGTTTTTGAAATGTAATATTGTGGACATGAAAACGTTAGTAAGTTTGTGCCAAATTGCAAGAAATAACCGACTGTCTGAGTGAGTGACATATCAACGCATAGCCCAAACTGCTGGTTCTAGAGATTCCAAATTTAGTACGTAGGTTCATTTTGTATTTTGTATTATTATTATTATTATTTTTTGACATATACTTGTAAATATTATTATTATGATAAATGTATATCAACCTAAATTTGACAATGTTTAAAAAACTGACGATCACAATATAAATTCCTTTCAATTGACTATGTGTAATTTTAAGTGACATTGTATATTGTGAAATAAATAAATCTAATCTAATCTAATCTAATCATATTAGGTCTAGAGGTGCATTAATAAGGGTTTTCCAAAATTCAACCCCTAAGGGGGAGAAATGGGGGTCCGAATTTTGTATGGGGAAATAAGATTAGTAGGACTATTTAAGCCAAAACTTCACAAGAGTATTTCTAACGATATATGAGTAAACAGGTACTTCAGGTTTTTTCAACATTCAACCCCTTAGGGGGAGAAATGGTGGTGACATATTCTAAAAATCTACATGGGTATTGTTTTTATGATATAAACGCGGGTCGCTGATAACGAAAACAACAATGATTTTAAAATATCACGTGGAGGACGTGAAATACCATCCCCCCTGTTGGGGTGCGAGAGGGATGAAATGTCTAAATATTAATATGGGTGTCGTTTTTATGGTTTTATGGGACGTTAATTACGAAAATGGCATCGATTTTGAAATTTAATATTGTGGACATGAAAACTTTTGAAAGTTTGTGCCAAATTTCAAGAATTAACTGACCGACTGAGTGAGTGACATATCAACGCACAGCCTAAACTGCTGGTTCGAGAGATACCAAATTTGGCATGTAGGTTCCTTATAAGGTGTAAAGGTGCATGAAGTGCCGTGAGTACTGTATTAAGATACGACCTTTTTTGATTCAATGTATTGTAAATGGTTTTATTAATGAGTGCCGTCCAATACGATTTCGACATAAATCGATATTTGAGCGTCTGAGAGGCCTCTTAATAGGAATCCGAGGTACCTAAACTTTGAATAAAGTAACGGCCATATTGATTTTCTTCATTTCCGCCCCGATTTGTCATTTCCGTCCCGGTCTGTTAATAAGAATCTGAGGTACAATTTCGAAAAAGTGGCAGCCACATTGATTTTCTTCATTTCCAACCCGATTTCATTTAAAATCGGTATATGAGCGTCCGAGAGGTCCCTTAATACGAATTTGACGTCAAATTTGGAAAAAGTGACGGCCATTTTGATTTTCTTAATTTCCGTCCCGATTTCGTTCAAAATCGATATCCGAGCGTCCGAGAGGTCCCCTAATACGAATCCGAGGTAAAATTTGGAAAAAGTGGCAGTCATATCGATATTCTTCATTTCCAATCCGATTTCGTTTAAAATCGATATCTGAGCGTCCGAGAGGTCTCGTAATACGAATCCGAGGTAAAATTTGGAAAAAGTGGCGGCCATATTCATTTTTATCATTTCCGTCCCGATTTCGTTTAAAATCGATATCTGAGCGTCTGAGAGGTCCCCTAATACGAATCCGAGGTAAAATTTGGAAAAAGTGCCAGCCATATTGATTTTCTTCATTTCCAATCCAATTTCGTTTAAAATCGATATCTGAGCGTCCGAGAGGTCCCCTAATACGAATTTGAGGTAAAATTTGGAAAAAGTGGCGGCCATATTGATTTTTTTCATATCCGTCCCGATTTTGTTTAAAATCGATATCCGAGCGTCCGAGAAGTCCCCTAATACGAATCCGAGGTAAAATTTAGAAAAAGTGGCAGCCATATTGATTTTCTTTATTTCCAAACCGATTTCGTTTAAAATCGATATCTGAGCGTCCGAGAGGTCCCCTAATACGAATTCGAGGTAAAATTTGGAAAAAGTGGCGGCCATATTGATTTTCTTTATTTCCGTCTAGATTTCGTTTAAAATCGATATCTGAGTGTCCGAAACTTCTCTTAATACGAATCCGAGGTAAAATTTGTGAAAGTGGCGGCCATATTGATTTTCTTTGTTTTCGTCCCGATTTCGTTCATAATCGATATCTGAGCGTCCGAGAGGTCTCTTAATAAGAATCTGAGGTAAAATTTGGCACTCCTTACATGCCAGGGATTGTAAAAAAAAGTTTAATGTTACTATATAGGCATGGGGTATCTATGGATTGGCTTTTAAAAACGACATAGAGTGTGATCTTAAAGAAGACAAATACGGTTGCCAGTTTTTGTTGCACTTTTAGCACCACCCAGGGGTACGTGTAGGGTAACGGTGGGTACTCCCTACGGACGTGGTGCAACTTCGACCCCCCTTTGTCAAGTGAGTGGGCAACATGACTGTTAGAATTTCTCAAGCCGCCCGAAGGCCACTAACTTGGCTTAACGACTGCTGTCGTAGACAGCAACCGGGATCAACGGCTTAACATGCTTTCCAAAGCACGAGATCGCTCAGTTAGTAACCACTAAAAGCGGTCACCTATCCAAGAACTGACCTGCGCCCACATTGCTTAACCTCGCATACCGGACGCGGTAGGCGGGTGCCGCTGGGCCACGAGCGCTCTAAATTCTTCATAGTTTGTGCCAAATTGCAATTCAATCGGTCCAGTATAAGCAACTCGGTTGTAACAGACGGACTGACACTAAGGAGTGCGAATGGAAGTGAGGCCAAATTTTATTTTTGGATGCGCCAATGGGAACTGGTAAAACCTACCTAATAAATTTTATTCTAGGAAAAATAAGGGTTACACGTGATATTGAATTATCCGTATTTCTTTACTTCAAAGGACCAGAGATTAAGACCGCTGCTTGGTCGTTTTCAGACTTTCTATTGGTGTTACTGTAGTACACAGATACTTTTACTAAGGGCCATTTCAGATATGCTTTTATTTCATCGGCCCTTTCCCCTTCGGCCTCTCGGAAATGTATGATAATAGTTTTCGATCCTTATTTTTGCCAAAATCAAATGAAATTTAACAGTTTGCTGGTTCTCAGAATGTATACTGACTTTCATCTGTTCATCTGTTAATGAATCACAATCACCAAACTTCGTATACCGAAACCCCCAGAATGTAACAAATACTTATCTGGAAACCGCATCTAAATCGGTTCAGACAAACGCGAGATAATCGTGGACAAACATACATACACACCTAAATACGTACATACATACTTACGGGTCAAACGGAGAACCTCTTTTTTGTAGACGGTTAAAAATTCCGCTTAGTACGCGGGCGAAACCGCGGGCAAATGCTAGTATTCTTATAAAAGTAAGAAAAGATAAATAATAAATAAGTATAGGTAGTTTCTGGTTTAATATTAGAAAAAAAACTGTACCTATGTTCTTTTTAAATATAATATTTTCTACGTTTATTAAGAGAAGTATTATTGAAATGGAACTTTTGAAGGATAAGCGCGATGTTTTAAAAATATTAAAACAATAAAAAATTTCCCGTTCGCAAGGCGACGTTGCCAGCTTGACTCGCCTGTGTTCATTTCTCAGCGTCGCGGCGCGGCGTTGCCAATATTTCGATGGTGAATGAATAGTGTGAATGAAATTTGTAGTTTTTAAAAAATAATTCTGTTGATATACTAATATATCGGGACCTCGGCCTCGTGGTGGACTCAGGATTTTTTTGGGGGGCTTTACTTTGATTAGCGCCTGGCGCCGTTTGGGGTTGATTGACCTTTATAGTCTCGGATGCTTAATAAGCTTTTTTTAATTCAGTCGTATGACGTACCTCTACCTACCTATGCGACAATGCAAAATAATTAATGAAACTACACTACGATCCAATATAAGTAGGTAGGTAAATTGGACTTGCAAATCTCGAACAGTCGAACACATACACATATTATGTGGGTATACGTTCCCAAAGGCTCAAAAATATCTGAACAACTTTATGCTCATAATTGTATGCACCATATAATACGCAATTACATTGAAATTTTAACCTTTTGATGCTCATAATAGAGTCCGAAGTTTCTTTGTTTAAAAAACGACAGAAACAAAATCAAATGCATCTCTGTTCAACTTTAAAATGGTTTTTAATTATTTTAGTAGAATAAATCCTACCGGTAGGACCATGTGCGAAGAGGTAGCTATTCAACGTTGGGAACGCGACGTCATACCAAGGGACAAACACGAATTGTAAAAATCAGGATTCCGTAAAAAATATTGTACTTAATGACTACCTACGACTCATACTATAATTAGCATACGCAGGCCGGGGCATGGCACAGCACCTATAATCTATAAGTAGATCTTTCTTGATGGTCAAGGGCGTATTAGCTGGTATTAAAATCTGTTCACAAAATTTCACGTGAATTGGTTGAGAAATGCGCGGGCAATCCAGAAATCCGCCGACCTGACATACGAAAGCATCTTTTCCGATGCTGAAACGGAGACCTTCGTTACACTCACTCAAATCGGTTAAGAAATGCGACCTGTTGAGAAAGACAGCGGGAAATCTGGAAATACGCTGGCCGGACATACTCGTACGAAAGCATCTCTTCCGATGCTGAAACGGAGACATTCGTTACACTCACTTAAATCGGTTGAGAAATGCGACCTGTTGAGAAAGACAGCGGGAAATCCGGAAATACGCTGGCCGGACATACGAAAGCATCTCTTCCGAATGCTGAAACGGAGACCTTCGTTACACTCAAGGGGCAATATAGGTACGGTATTGAATGTAGGAAGTGGGTCTAAAAAAAGTGTAACTGGCCACCCCCACGCAGCAATCACGCACAATGCAAAAATTCAATGTAAAGTATCCAAAAACTGAATCGACTAAAAATAAATAACTATCACAATCTGTTCACAAAATTTCACGTGAATCCGTTGAGAAATGCGACCTGTAGAGAAGGACAGCGGGAAATCCGGAAATGCGCCGGCCGGACATACGAAAGCAATTTGCCGATGCTGAAATGGGGACCTGCGTTACTCTCAAGGGACAAAATAGAAAGAAAGTGGAGCTAAAACAAGTGTAACTACTAACTAGCCATTCCCACACATCAACTACCTACGCTCACTGCAAAATATATTTCTACAAGTGCAAACACACAACGATACCGTGCGCCGACAGGACTAGTGTCGGAGACGACGCCGACATTAAACGGATAATGTGAACAGTGTGTGGTTTTCTATAGGGGCCTTTTATTGCCCGGTATATCGCGATACACTTATATCATCACTTATACTTATCACTTATATCGTGAATATTGAAGCAAAATCCTAATAATTTTGTAAACCGCGATAATATTGACGGAACACCGCCTTACGAGTTATATAAATACAATGCGGATTAGCTAGCACGGTAATCACGAACCAATATTGCTCAGCCATATATAACAACACGACATAATTTTGCGTGCGTACGAGCTTCTATCTCAATTAGTTAACAGGCTAATGTTGTAATATAAATTTACCTCCCTACATAACATTTACGAGATATGTAATATGTTGCTCTTAACTGGTACAAATTATTTAAATTCGTTGGATTTGTCGTTTCATTCAATGAACAATATTAGTTCTCAAACGCAGAGATGTGCTAACCCACAATTCGTTTCAGATTATTTATGTGCAACCGTACTTCTCTTCTCGAAGATCTCACGGTTCATAAAAAAATACCATACGATTAAATAAATATATTTATGTGCAGATTCCAACCCACCTGCCCGGCTAGTGTGATAGCTTATACCGTCACGTTATATGGCCAAAATGTACTGAAAAGTCACATGAAACGTGACGGTATAAGCGATCATACTAGCCGGGCTGTTAATATTAAGTTGGGTATACGTAATCGACCTAAGTACGTATATATTCACGTACATTGCGATATTATTAGCACATAACGTTAAAATTTCGACATAACGTATACATACGGCACGTTTTATCACGCGATACACTCATATCACGATCCGTTTCACGCAAATATTGAAGCAAAATCTTTACAATTTTGAATACCGTGATAATATTGTCATTCCAGTATTGTCACAGAATAAGGAATAGTACAAGTACAGAAATTTCACTTCCTAACAAAAACGGCGTTTAGGCATAAAAAACGTGCCTACTCTCTGCATCTCTGTCTATCGCATAACTTGTATTCATTCACGCGTGGCACGTGTAGCCCTAGGGTTGTCACGCCAAAAATACTTCAGTGATGCAAAAAAATGTTCTACCTCACCAGATGTCGCTTAAGTACAGTGAACCGATATTAATTAAGTACATGCTACTTCACAAGAATAATAAATCTCATATTTTTTTAACGACCCATCTAACGATACCCTACACGGTGGGTTTTGCAAGAAAAAAAATGCATCCCCATTTTACGTGTAGGGGAAGTACCTTCAAACTACATATATCGTGTTACATTTAAAATGAAAGTGCTCATTGTGTGCATCTTATATATATTTTTTGTCATTTTAAAATAATTATTTTAGAAATTATTTAAGATAATAGCCAAAAAATTACCATTCCCATCTTCATCTCCGAAACTACTGGGTCTAAAATATAAAAAAATACATTTCAAATCATCAACCAACAGGTTTTGTCGGACATACAAATCAACAACAAACACGTCACAACTGCATACAACAGGACAGGTCATCTTCTTATGTTTTTCAGCTATTTATACCTACACTTTGTCCGTGTTTCAAATGCTATGACCACATGGTATTTTAAACACCAATCAACACTAAATAAGTACCTACTTATTATTACATATACCAAACTAAAATAAAAAAAACTTACCTTACAAAATTTATAGGCAACTGAAAAAAAGATACACCAACGTTCCTTCGGGTATTCAAACAACCATATACACAGAGCATGTGTGGCCGGTTATCGGTTTCATCGTGGGTTTTTCATCACACAAAAAATTACGTAGTAACGCGCGGTTCGTCGCGATCAAGTCGGCGGCGCGCGGCAGCGGATCACAAAACGACACGCACGTACAGTATGCCCGGACGGCGGCGGCCCGCGACTGATAGCTAGAGTCAGGGTTTTCGAGCGTTAGGTTATTAAAGCGGCGCGCTCCACCCATTGCAAGCCCCTTGGTATTGTGATAATATCAACCGTGTAATTGGCCCCAATGTGCTTGCGCTTTATGCCAGGGGGTCTACTCCGTGCCGTCCCTTTCACTCTCCTATCATACACTATATGAGTGAAAGGGACGGCACCATACGAAGTTCGGATTTCGAATTTCGGAATAGGTAGATCTCCAGTTCACACGACGCGCTCATCGCGTGGCTTATCATTTGGATTTTAGTGGCGTACGGACGATAAGGACAACAAAGAAATACCCAAAGCTGTAGTCCCACGAGATTTACGTGCGCAACAACGTTTCAAACGTTTGCACTTGGTTTGCACCACTTTTGCACTGCAGCTACAATGACCGATGAAGCTGGAATTTGGTCTGTTAGGTACACAAACATACTACAGCCCGGCTAGTATGATAGCTTATACCGTCACGTTATATGGCCAAAATGTACTAAAAGGTCACATAAAACGTGACGGTATAAGCGATCTAGCCGGGCTGAAGTGTTACCGGGAACCAAAAACGAAATATCTGCCTCTCTGTCTCACTTGCATATTCGAGCGACAGCGATAAAGAGGGAATTATCTCGTTTCAAGTTCGCGGTGTCCGTTTAGAAGTGGAGAGTTATGCACCCAAATGGTCCTGGGTTCGAATCCTGGCCATGACTAATATTTGTGGGAACTTGGTAATTATTAACTTATATTCTTGAATACTTTTATGTACTTAAGTATTAAAATGATTATATATCACATATATATATTATCGACACCTAGTAAGTAGTATAAAATGGTAGTTTCATGTAAATTTTATTTTAAACCTATCTTGTTTTTTTTGTTACGTATATTTTTGAAATAATGTTCTTTAAATTAAGAAAAAAAATAATAATAAACATCTCAAATTTAAAACCAGCGACATCTATGGAGAATTTACGCGAGGTCAATTGTGTTACTAGATGGCGCACAAGACCATGAGTATGTATATTACTAAGTTTCAATTTCTTTTAGAATAAGTGGTAATTCTGGTCGATTTTATTAAAATAAGTGAAACTAAAAATTTACAAATGCCATGAAATGATTAGAATTGGGATTTCGAATAATGTGAAATATATAATTCCGTCAGCGGTGCTCCAAGCGTCATCTCTTAAAATTTGTCAGAACTATTCGACCTTAGTATGGCACGGAGCCTCATTGTATAGATCCTCTTTGGTCTGAGTAACGTACTCTGAGCCACTGATTAGTACTTAACACGGCTGTTTATCTACGTACAAAGAGAATATAATTACTGCGTTTTATCTACGTAGAACGAAACGTGTACGATAGCCTCTGTCTCTGAACATTTTTATTCATTTTTGCAAATATTGTCATTTAAATTGTAGTATTGATAGTCTACTATGTAGTAAACAAACGAAACAGAGTGTAGCTAATCGAAAATTCATCTGGAAGCGCGTAATAACCATTGTTTGGACAACAAATGGAAGATAGTGAAGGCGTCGTATGTGGCTGATTGTGGCATGGCATGCAAGTTCTCATTTTGCAAAATGTACGAGTGTTGTGGTTGTAAAACGTAGAACTCTGTGAAAGGACGAAGATATATCGTTTTCCCGGATATGAGATGAGATACATTAAAAAGTAAATCTGCTGATAAGTAAAATGTTTGTTTAATTTCATTTAACTAAGATACGGCTCAACATAGTTCCCGGTTTTTTTTTTAATGGCTATGCCAATTGATTAGCCAGTGTCATTGTAGTATGGTCCGCAGCTGATAGTTAATAAATAAATCATTTTCTATTTTCTATTTCCAATAACATTGTAATATGATACCTGACCCTGAGTAAATACAGACAATGATTTATTATTCCATATATGGGAGAAGTATCAACTACTCGTATCAATTGTGCCGACACATTCCAATGTCACATATGGGAATTAATAACGCACGGATGAATCCTTTGTTCTATTAGTATATAAGGCTTGTACACTATGAATAAACGTTCAATATCTACTCAACACTCGTCTTATTAACAACTCCCACGACGTACACTTCATCATGTCGATTTTGAAGAGAAAAGAAACGATCAAATACGGTAGATTGCGGTACCTAGATTAAAAGTTGTTGCCATTACTGAAAACACCAAAACATACGCATATGTATACGTACTATAGTCAGTAGGATAGGATATTTATCTACATTAATAATAAAATTTATATGTATACGTAATATACAGCAATACCTATCGGTCAAATTTTAAGTTGAGCGTGCTATATTGTACTTAATGACTACCTACGACTCATACTATAATTAGCATACGCAGGCCGGGGCATGGCACAGCACCTATAATCTATAAGTAGATCTTTCTTGATGGTCAAGGGCGTATTAGCTGGTATTAAAATCTGTTCACAAAATTTCACGTGAATTGGTTGAGAAATGCGCGGGCAATCCAGAAATCCGCCGACCTGACATACGAAAGCATCTTTTCCGATGCTGAAACGGAGACCTTCGTTACACTCACTCAAATCGGTTAAGAAATGCGACCTGTTGAGAAAGACAGCGGGAAATCTGGAAATACGCTGGCCGGACATACTCGTACGAAAGCATCTCTTCCGATGCTGAAACGGAGACATTCGTTACACTCACTTAAATCGGTTGAGAAATGCGACCTGTTGAGAAAGACAGCGGGAAATCCGGAAATACGCTGGCCGGACATACGAAAGCATCTCTTCCGAATGCTGAAACGGAGACCTTCGTTACACTCAAGGGGCAATATAGGTACGGTATTGAATGTAGGAAGTGGGTCTAAAAAAAGTGTAACTGGCCACCCCCACGCAGCAATCACGCACAATGCAAAAATTCAATGTAAAGTATCCAAAAACTGAATCGACTAAAAATAAATAACTATCACAATCTGTTCACAAAATTTCACGTGAATCCGTTGAGAAATGCGACCTGTAGAGAAGGACAGCGGGAAATCCGGAAATGCGCCGGCCGGACATACGAAAGCAATTTGCCGATGCTGAAATGGGGACCTGCGTTACTCTCAAGGGACAAAATAGAAAGAAAGTGGAGCTAAAACAAGTGTAACTACTAACTAGCCATTCCCACACATCAACTACCTACGCTCACTGCAAAATATATTTCTACAAGTGCAAACACACAACGATACCGTGCGCCGACAGGACTAGTGTCGGAGACGACGCCGACATTAAACGGATAATGTGAACAGTGTGTGGTTTTCTATAGGGGCCTTTTATTGCCCGGTATATCGCGATACACTTATATCATCACTTATACTTATCACTTATATCGTGAATATTGAAGCAAAATCCTAATAATTTTGTAAACCGCGATAATATTGACGGAACACCGCCTTACGAGTTATATAAATACAATGCGGATTAGCTAGCACGGTAATCACGAACCAATATTGCTCAGCCATATATAACAACACGACATAATTTTGCGTGCGTACGAGCTTCTATCTCAATTAGTTAACAGGCTAATGTTGTAATATAAATTTACCTCCCTACATAACATTTACGAGATATGTAATATGTTGCTCTTAACTGGTACAAATTATTTAAATTCGTTGGATTTGTCGTTTCATTCAATGAACAATATTAGTTCTCAAACGCAGAGATGTGCTAACCCACAATTCGTTTCAGATTATTTATGTGCAACCGTACTTCTCTTCTCGAAGATCTCACGGTTCATAAAAAAATACCATACGATTAAATAAATATATTTATGTGCAGATTCCAACCCACCTGCCCGGCTAGTGTGATAGCTTATACCGTCACGTTATATGGCCAAAATGTACTGAAAAGTCACATGAAACGTGACGGTATAAGCGATCATACTAGCCGGGCTGTTAATATTAAGTTGGGTATACGTAATCGACCTAAGTACGTATATATTCACGTACATTGCGATATTATTAGCACATAACGTTAAAATTTCGACATAACGTATACATACGGCACGTTTTATCACGCGATACACTCATATCACGATCCGTTTCACGCAAATATTGAAGCAAAATCTTTACAATTTTGAATACCGTGATAATATTGTCATTCCAGTATTGTCACAGAATAAGGAATAGTACAAGTACAGAAATTTCACTTCCTAACAAAAACGGCGTTTAGGCATAAAAAACGTGCCTACTCTCTGCATCTCTGTCTATCGCATAACTTGTATTCATTCACGCGTGGCACGTGTAGCCCTAGGGTTGTCACGCCAAAAATACTTCAGTGATGCAAAAAAATGTTCTACCTCACCAGATGTCGCTTAAGTACAGTGAACCGATATTAATTAAGTACATGCTACTTCACAAGAATAATAAATCTCATATTTTTTTAACGACCCATCTAACGATACCCTACACGGTGGGTTTTGCAAGAAAAAAAATGCATCCCCATTTTACGTGTAGGGGAAGTACCTTCAAACTACATATATCGTGTTACATTTAAAATGAAAGTGCTCATTGTGTGCATCTTATATATATTTTTTGTCATTTTAAAATAATTATTTTAGAAATTATTTAAGATAATAGCCAAAAAATTACCATTCCCATCTTCATCTCCGAAACTACTGGGTCTAAAATATAAAAAAATACATTTCAAATCATCAACCAACAGGTTTTGTCGGACATACAAATCAACAACAAACACGTCACAACTGCATACAACAGGACAGGTCATCTTCTTATGTTTTTCAGCTATTTATACCTACACTTTGTCCGTGTTTCAAATGCTATGACCACATGGTATTTTAAACACCAATCAACACTAAATAAGTACCTACTTATTATTACATATACCAAACTAAAATAAAAAAAACTTACCTTACAAAATTTATAGGCAACTGAAAAAAAGATACACCAACGTTCCTTCGGGTATTCAAACAACCATATACACAGAGCATGTGTGGCCGGTTATCGGTTTCATCGTGGGTTTTTCATCACACAAAAAATTACGTAGTAACGCGCGGTTCGTCGCGATCAAGTCGGCGGCGCGCGGCAGCGGATCACAAAACGACACGCACGTACAGTATGCCCGGACGGCGGCGGCCCGCGACTGATAGCTAGAGTCAGGGTTTTCGAGCGTTAGGTTATTAAAGCGGCGCGCTCCACCCATTGCAAGCCCCTTGGTATTGTGATAATATCAACCGTGTAATTGGCCCCAATGTGCTTGCGCTTTATGCCAGGGGGTCTACTCCGTGCCGTCCCTTTCACTCTCCTATCATACACTATATGAGTGAAAGGGACGGCACCATACGAAGTTCGGATTTCGAATTTCGGAATAGGTAGATCTCCAGTTCACACGACGCGCTCATCGCGTGGCTTATCATTTGGATTTTAGTGGCGTACGGACGATAAGGACAACAAAGAAATACCCAAAGCTGTAGTCCCACGAGATTTACGTGCGCAACAACGTTTCAAACGTTTGCACTTGGTTTGCACCACTTTTGCACTGCAGCTACAATGACCGATGAAGCTGGAATTTGGTCTGTTAGGTACACAAACATACTACAGCCCGGCTAGTATGATAGCTTATACCGTCACGTTATATGGCCAAAATGTACTAAAAGGTCACATAAAACGTGACGGTATAAGCGATCTAGCCGGGCTGAAGTGTTACCGGGAACCAAAAACGAAATATCTGCCTCTCTGTCTCACTTGCATATTCGAGCGACAGCGATAAAGAGGGAATTATCTCGTTTCAAGTTCGCGGTGTCCGTTTAGAAGTGGAGAGTTATGCACCCAAATGGTCCTGGGTTCGAATCCTGGCCATGACTAATATTTGTGGGAACTTGGTAATTATTAACTTATATTCTTGAATACTTTTATGTACTTAAGTATTAAAATGATTATATATCACATATATATATTATCGACACCTAGTAAGTAGTATAAAATGGTAGTTTCATGTAAATTTTATTTTAAACCTATCTTGTTTTTTTTGTTACGTATATTTTTGAAATAATGTTCTTTAAATTAAGAAAAAAAAAAATAATAAACATCTCAAATTTAAAACCAGCGACATCTATGGAGAATTTACGCGAGGTCAATTGTGTTACTAGATGGCGCACAAGACCATGAGTATGTATATTACTAAGTTTCAATTTCTTTTAGAATAAGTGGTAATTCTGGTCGATTTTATTAAAATAAGTGAAACTAAAAATTTACAAATGCCATGAAATGATTAGAATTGGGATTTCGAATAATGTGAAATATATAATTCCGTCAGCGGTGCTCCAAGCGTCATCTCTTAAAATTTGTCAGAACTATTCGACCTTAGTATGGCACGGAGCCTCATTGTATAGATCCTCTTTGGTCTGAGTAACGTACTCTGAGCCACTGATTAGTACTTAACACGGCTGTTTATCTACGTACAAAGAGAATATAATTACTGCGTTTTATCTACGTAGAACGAAACGTGTACGATAGCCTCTGTCTCTGAACATTTTTATTCATTTTTGCAAATATTGTCATTTAAATTGTAGTATTGATAGTCTACTATGTAGTAAACAAACGAAACAGAGTGTAGCTAATCGAAAATTCATCTGGAAGCGCGTAATAACCATTGTTTGGACAACAAATGGAAGATAGTGAAGGCGTCGTATGTGGCTGATTGTGGCATGGCATGCAAGTTCTCATTTTGCAAAATGTACGAGTGTTGTGGTTGTAAAACGTAGAACTCTGTGAAAGGACGAAGATATATCGTTTTCCCGGATATGAGATGAGATACATTAAAAAGTAAATCTGCTGATAAGTAAAATGTTTGTTTAATTTCATTTAACTAAGATACGGCTCAACATAGTTCCCGGTTTTTTTTTAATGGCTATGCCAATTGATTAGCCAGTGTCATTGTAGTATGGTCCGCAGCTGATAGTTAATAAATAAATCATTTTCTATTTTCTATTTCCAATAACATTGTAATATGATACCTGACCCTGAGTAAATACAGACAATGATTTATTATTCCATATATGGGAGAAGTATCAACTACTCGTATCAATTGTGCCGACACATTCCAATGTCACATATGGGAATTAATAACGCACGGATGAATCCTTTGTTCTATTAGTATATAAGGCTTGTACACTATGAATAAACGTTCAATATCTACTCAACACTCGTCTTATTAACAACTCCCACGACGTACACTTCATCATGTCGATTTTGAAGAGAAAAGAAACGATCAAATACGGTAGATTGCGGTACCTAGATTAAAAGTTGTTGCCATTACTGAAAACACCAAAACATACGCATATGTATACGTACTATAGTCAGTAGGATAGGATATTTATCTACATTAATAATAAAATTTATATGTATACGTAATATACAGCAATACCTATCGGTCAAATTTTAAGTTTGTTTAATTCACAAAATAAGGTGAGCGTCAGGATGACAGGACCATGGTAGATTCTTATATCGACAGTAATTCCAAGTTTTAGTACCTTTTTTGTACTATTTGGTACCAGACATCATAAAATTTTTACCTCGCTAAAAATCCAGAAATCTTGAAAATAAAGTGGTCAGCCATTCTGACGTCAGGTTGACAGGACCAAGTCTAGTTCCCCTAGTTGCGGGCGTTATACCGAATCCATCTTTTCGTAATTATTTAGTACCTAATTTGTATGATATTCAGTATTTTATAAAGACTTACAAAAAAAAAAGTTACACCAAGCATAAGCTTTGTATGGGCATAGCGCTGCAGTCCGTCGATTTGAACTGGACCTTAAATTTAGTTGAAACGTTATGTATGATTTATTGCTATCAGCTGCGGACCATACTACAATGACACTGGCTAATCAATTGGCATAGCCATTAAAAAAAAAACCGGGAACTATGTTGAGCCGTATCTTAGTTAAATGAAATTAAACAAACATTTTACTTATCAGCAGATTTACTTTTTAATGTATCTCATCTCATATCCGGGAAAACGATATATCTTCGTCCTTTCACAGAGTTCTACGTTTTACAACCACAACACTCGTACATTTTGCAAAATGAGAACTTGCATGCCATGCCACAATCAGCCACATACGACGCCTTCACTATCTTCCATTTGTTGTCCAAACAATGGTTATTACGCGCTTCCAGATGAATTTTCGATTAGCTACACTCTGTTTCGTTTGTTTACTACATAGTAGACTATCAATACTACAATTTAAATGACAATATTTGCAAAAATGAATAAAAATGTTCAGAGACAGAGGCTATCGTACACGTTTCGTTCTACGTAGATAAAACGCAGTAATTATATTCTCTTTGTACGTAGATAAACAGCCGTGTTAAGTACTAATCAGTGGCTCAGAGTACGTTACTCAGACCAAAGAGGATCTATACAATGAGGCTCCGTGCCATACTAAGGTCGAATAGTTCTGACAAATTTTAAGAGATGACGCTTGGAGCACCGCTGACGGAATTATATATTTCACATTATTCGAAATCCCAATTCTAATCATTTCATGGCATTTGTAAATTTTTAGTTTCACTTATTTTAATAAAATCGACCAGAATTACCACTTATTCTAAAAGAAATTGAAACTTAGTAATATACATACTCATGGTCTTGTGCGCCATCTAGTAACACAATTGACCTCGCGTAAATTCTCCATAGATGTCGCTGGTTTTAAATTTGAGATGTTTATTATTTTTTTTTTTCTTAATTTAAAGAACATTATTTCAAAAATATACGTAACAAAAAAAACAAGATAGGTTTAAAATAAAATTTACATGAAACTACCATTTTATACTACTTACTAGGTGTCGATAATATATATATGTGATATATAATCATTTTAATACTTAAGTACATAAAAGTATTCAAGAATATAAGTTAATAATTACCAAGTTCCCACAAATATTAGTCATGGCCAGGATTCGAACCCAGGACCATTTGGGTGCATAACTCTCCACTTCTAAACGGACACCGCGAACTTGAAACGAGATAATTCCCTCTTTATCGCTGTCGCTCGAATATGCAAGTGAGACAGAGAGGCAGATATTTCGTTTTTGGTTCCCGGTAACACTTCAGCCCGGCTAGATCGCTTATACCGTCACGTTTTATGTGACCTTTTAGTACATTTTGGCCATATAACGTGACGGTATAAGCTATCATACTAGCCGGGCTGTAGTATGTTTGTGTACCTAACAGACCAAATTCCAGCTCATCGGTCATTGTAGCTGCAGTGCAAAAGTGGTGCAAACCAAGTGCAAACGTTTGAAACGTTGTTGCGCACGTAAATCTCGTGGGACTACAGCTTTGGGTATTTCTTTGTTGTCCTTATCGTCCGTACGCCACTAAAATCCAAATGATAAGCCACGCGATGAGCGCGTCGTGTGAACTGGAGATCTACCTATTCCGAAATTCGAAATCCGAACTTCGTATGGTGCCGTCCCTTTCACTCATATAGTGTATGATAGGAGAGTGAAAGGGACGGCACGGAGTAGACCCCCTGGCATAAAGCGCAAGCACATTGGGGCCAATTACACGGTTGATATTATCACAATACCAAGGGGCTTGCAATGGGTGGAGCGCGCCCGCTTTAATAACCTAACGCTCGAAAACCCTGACTCTAGCTATCAGTCGCGGGCCGCCGCCGTCCGGGCATACTGTACGTGCGTGTCGTTTTGTGATCCGCTGCCGCGCGCCGCCGACTTGATCGCGACGAACCGCGCGTTACTACGTAATTTTTTGTGTGATGAAAAACCCACGATGAAACCGATAACCGGCCACACATGCTCTGTGTATATGGTTGTTTGAATACCCGAAGGAACGTTGGTGTATCTTTTTTTCAGTTGCCTATAAATTTTGTAAGGTAAGTTTTTTTTATTTTAGTTTGGTATATGTAATAATAAGTAGGTACTTATTTAGTGTTGATTGGTGTTTAAAATACCATGTGGTCATAGCATTTGAAACACGGACAAAGTGTAGGTATAAATAGCTGAAAAACATAAGAAGATGACCTGTCCTGTTGTATGCAGTTGTGACGTGTTTGTTGTTGATTTGTATGTCCGACAAAACCTGTTGGTTGATGATTTGAAATGTATTTTTTTATATTTTAGACCCAGTAGTTTCGGAGATGAAGATGGGAATGGTAATTTTTTGGCTATTATCTTAAATAATTTCTAAAATAATTATTTTAAAATGACAAAAAATATATATAAGATGCACACAATGAGCACTTTCATTTTAAATGTAACACGATATATGTAGTTTGAAGGTACTTCCCCTACACGTAAAATGGGATGCATTTTTTTTCTTGCAAAACCCACCGTGTAGGGTATCGTTAGATGGGTCGTTAAAAAAATATGAGATTTATTATTCTTGTGAAGTAGCATGTACTTAATTAATATCGGTTCACTGTACTTAAGCGACATCTGGTGAGGTAGAACATTTTTTTGCATCACTGAAGTATTTTTGGCGTGACAAACCCTAGGGCTACACGTGCCACGCGTGAATGAATACAAGTTATGCGATAGACAGAGATGCAGAGAGTAGGCACGTTTTTTATGCCTAAACGCCGTTTTTGTTAGGAAGTGAAATTTCTGTACTTGTACTATTCCTTATTCTGTGACAATACTGGAATGACAATATTATCACGGTATTCAAAATTGTAAAGATTTTGCTTCAATATTTGCGTGAAACGGATCGTGATATGAGTGTATCGCGTGATAAAACGTGCCGTATGTATACGTTATGTCGAAATTTTAACGTTATGTGCTAATAATATCGCAATGTACGTGAATATATACGTACTTAGGTCGATTACGTATACCCAACTTAATATTAACAGCCCGGCTAGTATGATCGCTTATACCGTCACGTTTCATGTGACTTTTCAGTACATTTTGGCCATATAACGTGACGGTATAAGCTATCACACTAGCCGGGCAGGTGGGTTGGAATCTGCACATAAATATATTTATTTAATCGTATGGTATTTTTTTATGAACCGTGAGATCTTCGAGAAGAGAAGTACGGTTGCACATAAATAATCTGAAACGAATTGTGGGTTAGCACATCTCTGCGTTTGAGAACTAATATTGTTCATTGAATGAAACGACAAATCCAACGAATTTAAATAATTTGTACCAGTTAAGAGCAACATATTACATATCTCGTAAATGTTATGTAGGGAGGTAAATTTATATTACAACATTAGCCTGTTAACTAATTGAGATAGAAGCTCGTACGCACGCAAAATTATGTCGTGTTGTTATATATGGCTGAGCAATATTGGTTCGTGATTACCGTGCTAGCTAATCCGCATTGTATTTATATAACTCGTAAGGCGGTGTTCCGTCAATATTATCGCGGTTTACAAAATTATTAGGATTTTGCTTCAATATTCACGATATAAGTGATAAGTATAAGTGATGATATAAGTGTATCGCGATATACCGGGCAATAAAAGGCCCCTATAGAAAACCACACACTGTTCACATTATCCGTTTAATGTCGGCGTCGTCTCCGACACTAGTCCTGTCGGCGCACGGTATCGTTGTGTGTTTGCACTTGTAGAAATATATTTTGCAGTGAGCGTAGGTAGTTGATGTGTGGGAATGGCTAGTTAGTAGTTACACTTGTTTTAGCTCCACTTTCTTTCTATTTTGTCCCTTGAGAGTAACGCAGGTCCCCATTTCAGCATCGGCAAATTGCTTTCGTATGTCCGGCCGGCGCATTTCCGGATTTCCCGCTGTCCTTCTCTACAGGTCGCATTTCTCAACGGATTCACGTGAAATTTTGTGAACAGATTGTGATAGTTATTTATTTTTAGTCGATTCAGTTTTTGGATACTTTACATTGAATTTTTGCATTGTGCGTGATTGCTGCGTGGGGGTGGCCAGTTACACTTTTTTTAGACCCACTTCCTACATTCAATACCGTACCTATATTGCCCCTTGAGTGTAACGAAGGTCTCCGTTTCAGCATTCGGAAGAGATGCTTTCGTATGTCCGGCCAGCGTATTTCCGGATTTCCCGCTGTCTTTCTCAACAGGTCGCATTTCTCAACCGATTTAAGTGAGTGTAACGAATGTCTCCGTTTCAGCATCGGAAGAGATGCTTTCGTACGAGTATGTCCGGCCAGCGTATTTCCAGATTTCCCGCTGTCTTTCTCAACAGGTCGCATTTCTTAACCGATTTGAGTGAGTGTAACGAAGGTCTCCGTTTCAGCATCGGAAAAGATGCTTTCGTATGTCAGGTCGGCGGATTTCTGGATTGCCCGCGCATTTCTCAACCAATTCACGTGAAATTTTGTGAACAGATTTTAATACCAGCTAATACGCCCTTGACCATCAAGAAAGATCTACTTATAGATTATAGGTGCTGTGCCATGCCCCGGCCTGCGTATGCTAATTATAGTATGAGTCGTAGGTAGTCATTAAGTACAATATAGCACGCTCAACTTAAAATTTGACCGATAGGTATTGCTGTATATTACGTATACATATAAATTTTATTATTAATGTAGATAAATATCCTATCCTACTGACTATAGTACGTATACATATGCGTATGTTTTGGTGTTTTCAGTAATGGCAACAACTTTTAATCTAGGTACCGCAATCTACCGTATTTGATCGTTTCTTTTCTCTTCAAAATCGACATGATGAAGTGTACGTCGTGGGAGTTGTTAATAAGACGAGTGTTGAGTAGATATTGAACGTTTATTCATAGTGTACAAGCCTTATATACTAATAGAACAAAGGATTCATCCGTGCGTTATTAATTCCCATATGTGACATTGGAATGTGTCGGCACAATTGATACGAGTAGTTGATACTTCTCCCATATATGGAATAATAAATCATTGTCTGTATTTACTCAGGGTCAGGTATCATATTACAATGTTATTGGAAATAGAAAATAGAAAATGATTTATTTATTAACTATCAGCTGCGGACCATACTACAATGACACTGGCTAATCAATTGGCATAGCCATTAAAAAAAAAACCGGGAACTATGTTGAGCCGTATCTTAGTTAAATGAAATTAAACAAACATTTTACTTATCAGCAGATTTACTTTTTAATGTATCTCATCTCATATCCGGGAAAACGATATATCTTCGTCCTTTCACAGAGTTCTACGTTTTACAACCACAACACTCGTACATTTTGCAAAATGAGAACTTGCATGCCATGCCACAATCAGCCACATACGACGCCTTCACTATCTTCCATTTGTTGTCCAAACAATGGTTATTACGCGCTTCCAGATGAATTTTCGATTAGCTACACTCTGTTTCGTTTGTTTACTACATAGTAGACTATCAATACTACAATTTAAATGACAATATTTGCAAAAATGAATAAAAATGTTCAGAGACAGAGGCTATCGTACACGTTTCGTTCTACGTAGATAAAACGCAGTAATTATATTCTCTTTGTACGTAGATAAACAGCCGTGTTAAGTACTAATCAGTGGCTCAGAGTACGTTACTCAGACCAAAGAGGATCTATACAATGAGGCTCCGTGCCATACTAAGGTCGAATAGTTCTGACAAATTTTAAGAGATGACGCTTGGAGCACCGCTGACGGAATTATATATTTCACATTATTCGAAATCCCAATTCTAATCATTTCATGGCATTTGTAAATTTTTAGTTTCACTTATTTTAATAAAATCGACCAGAATTACCACTTATTCTAAAAGAAATTGAAACTTAGTAATATACATACTCATGGTCTTGTGCGCCATCTAGTAACACAATTGACCTCGCGTAAATTCTCCATAGATGTCGCTGGTTTTAAATTTGAGATGTTTATTATTATTTTTTTTCTTAATTTAAAGAACATTATTTCAAAAATATACGTAACAAAAAAAACAAGATAGGTTTAAAATAAAATTTACATGAAACTACCATTTTATACTACTTACTAGGTGTCGATAATATATATATGTGATATATAATCATTTTAATACTTAAGTACATAAAAGTATTCAAGAATATAAGTTAATAATTACCAAGTTCCCACAAATATTAGTCATGGCCAGGATTCGAACCCAGGACCATTTGGGTGCATAACTCTCCACTTCTAAACGGACACCGCGAACTTGAAACGAGATAATTCCCTCTTTATCGCTGTCGCTCGAATATGCAAGTGAGACAGAGAGGCAGATATTTCGTTTTTGGTTCCCGGTAACACTTCAGCCCGGCTAGATCGCTTATACCGTCACGTTTTATGTGACCTTTTAGTACATTTTGGCCATATAACGTGACGGTATAAGCTATCATACTAGCCGGGCTGTAGTATGTTTGTGTACCTAACAGACCAAATTCCAGCTTCATCGGTCATTGTAGCTGCAGTGCAAAAGTGGTGCAAACCAAGTGCAAACGTTTGAAACGTTGTTGCGCACGTAAATCTCGTGGGACTACAGCTTTGGGTATTTCTTTGTTGTCCTTATCGTCCGTACGCCACTAAAATCCAAATGATAAGCCACGCGATGAGCGCGTCGTGTGAACTGGAGATCTACCTATTCCGAAATTCGAAATCCGAACTTCGTATGGTGCCGTCCCTTTCACTCATATAGTGTATGATAGGAGAGTGAAAGGGACGGCACGGAGTAGACCCCCTGGCATAAAGCGCAAGCACATTGGGGCCAATTACACGGTTGATATTATCACAATACCAAGGGGCTTGCAATGGGTGGAGCGCGCCGCTTTAATAACCTAACGCTCGAAAACCCTGACTCTAGCTATCAGTCGCGGGCCGCCGCCGTCCGGGCATACTGTACGTGCGTGTCGTTTTGTGATCCGCTGCCGCGCGCCGCCGACTTGATCGCGACGAACCGCGCGTTACTACGTAATTTTTTGTGTGATGAAAAACCCACGATGAAACCGATAACCGGCCACACATGCTCTGTGTATATGGTTGTTTGAATACCCGAAGGAACGTTGGTGTATCTTTTTTTCAGTTGCCTATAAATTTTGTAAGGTAAGTTTTTTTTATTTTAGTTTGGTATATGTAATAATAAGTAGGTACTTATTTAGTGTTGATTGGTGTTTAAAATACCATGTGGTCATAGCATTTGAAACACGGACAAAGTGTAGGTATAAATAGCTGAAAAACATAAGAAGATGACCTGTCCTGTTGTATGCAGTTGTGACGTGTTTGTTGTTGATTTGTATGTCCGACAAAACCTGTTGGTTGATGATTTGAAATGTATTTTTTTATATTTTAGACCCAGTAGTTTCGGAGATGAAGATGGGAATGGTAATTTTTTGGCTATTATCTTAAATAATTTCTAAAATAATTATTTTAAAATGACAAAAAATATATATAAGATGCACACAATGAGCACTTTCATTTTAAATGTAACACGATATATGTAGTTTGAAGGTACTTCCCCTACACGTAAAATGGGGATGCATTTTTTTTCTTGCAAAACCCACCGTGTAGGGTATCGTTAGATGGGTCGTTAAAAAAATATGAGATTTATTATTCTTGTGAAGTAGCATGTACTTAATTAATATCGGTTCACTGTACTTAAGCGACATCTGGTGAGGTAGAAAATTTTTTTGCATCACTGAAGTATTTTTGGCGTGACAACCCTAGGGCTACACGTGCCACGCGTGAATGAATACAAGTTATGCGATAGACAGAGATGCAGAGAGTAGGCACGTTTTTTATGCCTAAACGCCGTTTTTGTTAGGAAGTGAAATTTCTGTACTTGGACTATTCCTTATTCTGTGACAATACTGGAATGACAATATTATCACGGTATTCAAAATTGTAAAGATTTTGCTTCAATATTTGCGTGAAACGGATCGTGATATGAGTGTATCGCGTGATAAAACGTGCCGTATGTATACGTTATGTCGAAATTTTAACGTTATGTGCTAATAATATCGCAATGTACGTGAATATATACGTACTTAGGTCGATTACGTATACCCAACTTAATATTAACAGCCCGGCTAGTATGATCGCTTATACCGTCACGTTTCATGTGACTTTTCAGTACATTTTGGCCATATAACGTGACGGTATAAGCTATCACACTAGCCGGGCAGGTGGGTTGGAATCTGCACATAAATATATTTATTTAATCGTATGGTATTTTTTTATGAACCGTGAGATCTTCGAGAAGAGAAGTACGGTTGCACATAAATAATCTGAAACGAATTGTGGGTTAGCACATCTCTGCGTTTGAGAACTAATATTGTTCATTGAATGAAACGACAAATCCAACGAATTTAAATAATTTGTACCAGTTAAGAGCAACATATTACATATCTCGTAAATGTTATGTAGGGAGGTAAATTTATATTACAACATTAGCCTGTTAACTAATTGAGATAGAAGCTCGTACGCACGCAAAATTATGTCGTGTTGTTATATATGGCTGAGCAATATTGGTTCGTGATTACCGTGCTAGCTAATCCGCATTGTATTTATATAACTCGTAAGGCGGTGTTCCGTCAATATTATCGCGGTTTACAAAATTATTAGGATTTTGCTTCAATATTCACGATATAAGTGATAAGTATAAGTGATGATATAAGTGTATCGCGATATACCGGGCAATAAAAGGCCCCTATAGAAAACCACACACTGTTCACATTATCCGTTTAATGTCGGCGTCGTCTCCGACACTAGTCCTGTCGGCGCACGGTATCGTTGTGTGTTTGCACTTGTAGAAATATATTTTGCAGTGAGCGTAGGTAGTTGATGTGTGGGAATGGCTAGTTAGTAGTTACACTTGTTTTAGCTCCACTTTCTTTCTATTTTGTCCCTTGAGAGTAACGCAGGTCCCCATTTCAGCATCGGCAAATTGCTTTCGTATGTCCGGCCGGCGCATTTCCGGATTTCCCGCTGTCCTTCTCTACAGGTCGCATTTCTCAACGGATTCACGTGAAATTTTGTGAACAGATTGTGATAGTTATTTATTTTTAGTCGATTCAGTTTTTGGATACTTTACATTGAATTTTTGCATTGTGCGTGATTGCTGCGTGGGGGTGGCCAGTTACACTTTTTTTAGACCCACTTCCTACATTCAATACCGTACCTATATTGCCCCTTGAGTGTAACGAAGGTCTCCGTTTCAGCATTCGGAAGAGATGCTTTCGTATGTCCGGCCAGCGTATTTCCGGATTTCCCGCTGTCTTTCTCAACAGGTCGCATTTCTCAACCGATTTAAGTGAGTGTAACGAATGTCTCCGTTTCAGCATCGGAAGAGATGCTTTCGTACGAGTATGTCCGGCCAGCGTATTTCCAGATTTCCCGCTGTCTTTCTCAACAGGTCGCATTTCTTAACCGATTTGAGTGAGTGTAACGAAGGTCTCCGTTTCAGCATCGGAAAAGATGCTTTCGTATGTCAGGTCGGCGGATTTCTGGATTGCCCGCGCATTTCTCAACCAATTCACGTGAAATTTTGTGAACAGATTTTAATACCAGCTAATACGCCCTTGACCATCAAGAAAGATCTACTTATAGATTATAGGTGCTGTGCCATGCCCCGGCCTGCGTATGCTAATTATAGTATGAGTCGTAGGTAGTCATTAAGTACAATATTTTTTACGGAATCCTGATTTTTACAATTCGTGTTTGTCCCTTGGTATGACGTCGCGTTCCCAACGTTGAATAGCTACCTCTTCGCACATGGTCCTACCGGTAGGATTTATTCTACTAAAATAATTAAAAACCATTTTAAAGTTGAACAGAGATGCATTTGATTTTGTTTCTGTCGTTTTTTAAACAAAGAAACTTCGGACTCTATTATGAGCATCAAAAGGTTAAAATTTCAATGTAATTGCGTATTATATGGTGCATACAATTATGAGCATAAAGTTGTTCAGATATTTTTGAGCCTTTGGGAACGTATACCCACATAATATGTGTATGTGTTCGACTGTTCGAGATTTGCAAGTCCAATTTACCTACCTACTTATATTGGATCGTAGTGTAGTTTCATTAATTATTTTGCATTGTCGCATAGGTAGGTAGAGGTACGTCATACGACTGAATTAAAAAAAGCTTATTAAGCATCCGAGACTATAAAGGTCAATCAACCCCAAACGGCGCCAGGCGCTAATCAAAGTAAAGCCCCCCAAAAAAATCCTGAGTCCACCACGAGGCCGAGGTCCCGATATATTAGTATATCAACAGAATTATTTTTTAAAAACTACAAATTTCATTCACACTATTCATTCACCATTTCATTCACACTATTAAAGACTCGAGAATTGACATGTAAAATAGCAAATTTTATAAACCTAATTAATTAACGTTGCATGTTGCATAATTTTATTTTGTACGGCAGCAAAATAATTTGATTTAAATCATAACCGATATGGTGGTAGCATGCGGGCATTGCCGTGTGCCTTTAAAAAAATTAAATAAAAAATAATTGTATAGTAACGTATGGAAATCCATTTTGATTCTCCCACCATTCATATAATGACTTGTCTAATTTGTGTATGGTATAGACTTGCATTTGTATAAGCAGATTATTGTTTTAATATTGCTGTCCGTCATCTAATTGATAGGTTATAATAATAATAATAATTAATATTTATTTCAGACCATAGATCCATAATTTGTTAGTTACATTAGGTACTTAAAGACTAGGGTTAGAGTAAAAATAAAATAAAAGACAAAATCAAAAAAAAAACATTAGATGTATCATCCCTAAGCACTGGTTAATCCTACATGGAGTTTATTCCAGTGCCTCGGTAATGGCGCATCCAGTTTATTAACGAACGTTTTCATGATGCTATTGTTACTGCCACTCAATCTCCGCATTAGTGACGCCAACCGATTGCGTATGATCGCGTAAAAATCATTCGTACGCGCCTCCGCAAACATAGCGGACGCATTGCAATATCGTGGCAATTTCAATAGCATCCTGAAAACGTTGTTATACTGTATACGCAGAGTATTGTACGCCCGCTGGGTGTAGTCGGTCCACAGGCTGCATGTGTAAAAGGTTTGACAGAATGCCTTGAAAAGTGTTATTTTTACGGCCTTATTACACCTCGCAAACCTGCGGGCCAGCATGTTTCCCCTAACCGCCAACGCCCTGCGCTCCCTCTCGATATCGAGATCGTCTGACAGCCCCTCGGTGACCCAATGACCAAGGTACTTAAGCTTTTTCGTGACTCTCAGAATTTCACCCCCTAAAGTCACGGGAGGCACTTTCTTGTAGCTCTTTTTACCAGCCTTAAAGACAAGGACCTCACTTTTCTTCCCGTTGTACCTTAGTCCATGAGCCACCGAGTACCTCTCACACACATCTAACAACTTCTGAAGCCCACTGATGGACGGACTCAACAAAACCATATCATCCGCATAACTGATGTTATTCACCGACCTACCATCTATAGAGCATCCGACATAGGCTTTGTTGAGCTCGTCCATCAAACGGTTAACATATAGGTTGAACAACCTGGGAGAGGTCAACCCGCCCTGCCTGACACCACACTGCAACATGTACTCATCTGAGTGCACGCTCGCCCACTTTACAGAATTGATTTGGTTCCCATACCAAAACTTAAAGACCTCAATCAATTCAGCCAGTACACTGGTCTCATCTAACATCTTGTTCCACAAAATGTCATATGACACCAGATCGAAGGCCTTAGATAGGTCTAAGAAGCAGGCGTACACTGGCGTGCTCCTCGTGGTATAGTACCGGACAGTGCTTTTCAAACAGAAAATAGCAGACTCGGTAGACAGTCCAGGCTGAAACCCAAACTGTGCGTTATTTAGATGTATATGTTTAGATAGATGTTTGTCGAGCATACCGTCCAGCACCTTCGCCACTACAGTCGCCAACGAGATAGGTCTGTAATTGTCAACATCTCATGCGTCACCTGTTTTATTTTTAGTAATAGGCACTACTATGGTTCTCATCAAATCCGATGGTAAATATGAGTGACTCACACAAAGGCTAAAAAGAAGCGCCAATACCCGCGGCAGGTGTACGCCAGCATTTTGCAAATGCTCGATGCTGAGCCCGTCATGGCCCGGCGACTTTCCCCTCTTCATGCTCTTGATAGCAAGGTCTACATCATTCGCCGAGAAGCGCACAGTAAGTTTTACGGGCACATGCACTGACCCACCCAGCGGCGACGAGACCTTAAAATGTTCTATATCCGCAGGGGAACTTTTACCCGCTACGCTCACTGGGACACTCGGCATTGCATTCAAGCGATTTGTTTGCTTCCAGAAATCTGCAAAGTGTTTAGCTGAGTGGTGTGACGCAGTTATGTCCATTTTTATTTGCTCTTGGTTTGACACCACTTTAGCTTCGCTTTAAACACTTTGCGAGTTTCACACATACGCTCATGAATGGGCCCCCCTGTAGGCTTACCATGCAATACCCATTCATAAAATCCGCACCTTGCCTCCCCGTGAGCGTCTTTAACATATTTGTTCCAACCTGTTACATAACCGCGTTTCTTAACCCGCTCATTATAACTTACATTTGAAGCCCACGTTAAAGTTGCTACCGTTATAGCATAAAGATCATCTATGTATTTTCTGTGATGTACATTCACACACATATTATCACAACAGTTGCTTAACTCCGATGGCAAAAACACATTTTTCAATTTAGAGTTACAGCAGTCCCTATAGTGATCAATTTGACTTTTATCTCTCTCACCCCATCTAGTTTTGTACTTGGTGCACACTTGGTGTCAATAGTGAGTCCGTCCATCAGTGGGCTTCAGAAGTTGTTAGATGTGTGTGAGAGGTACTCGGTGGCTCATGGACTAAGGTACAACGGGAAGAAAAGTGAGGTCCTTGTCTTTAAGGCTGGTAAAAAGAGCTACAAGAAAGTGCCTCCCGTGACTTTAGGGGGTGAAATTCTGAGAGTCACGAAAAAGCTTAAGTACCTTGGTCATTGGGTCACCGAGGGGCTGTCAGACGATCTCGATATCGAGAGGGAGCGCAGGGCGTTGGCGGTTAGGGGAAACATGCTGGCCCGCAGGTTTGCGAGGTGTAATAAGGCCGTAAAAATAACACTTTTCAAGGCATTCTGTCAAACCTTTTACACATGCAGCCTGTGGACCGACTACACCCAGCGGGCGTACAATACTCTGCGTATACAGTATAACAACGTTTTCAGGATGCTATTGAAATTGCCACGATATTGCAATGCGTCCGCTATGTTTGCGGAGGCGCGTACGAATGATTTTTACGCGATCATACGCAATCGGTTGGCGTCACTAATGCGGAGATTGAGTGGCAGTAACAATAGCATCATGAAAACGTTCGTTAATAAACTGGATGCGCCATTACCGAGGCACTGGAATAAACTCCATGTAGGATTAACCAGTGCTTAGGGATGATACATCTAATGTTTTTTTTTTGATTTTGTCTTTTATTTTATTTTTACTCTAACCCTAGTCTTTAAGTACCTAATGTAACTAACAAATTATGGATCTATGGTCTGAAATAAATATTAATTATTATTATTATTATAACCTATCAATTAGATGACGGACAGCAATATTAAAACAATAATCTGCTTATACAAATGCAAGTCTATACCATACACAAATTAGACAAGTCATTATATGAATGGTGGGAGAATCAAAATGGATTTCCATACGTTACTATACAATTATTTTTTATTTAATTTTTTTAAAGGCACACGGCAATGCCCGCATGCTACCACCATATCGGTTATGATTTAAATCAAATTATTTTGCTGCCGTACAAAATAAAATTATGCAACATGCAACGTTAATTAATTAGGTTTATAAAATTTGCTATTTTACATGTCAATTCTCGAGTCTTTAATAACAAAACTAGCTACGCTCGTTTCATTACGGCGACTCGGCTTTTGGGAACCCTTATTATGCAGAAAATATTTTAATAGCAATAAATCATTTAATAGCATAACGTTTCAACTAAATTTAAGGTCCGGTTCAAATTGACGGACTGCAGCGCTATGCCCATACAAAGCTTATTCTTGGTGTAACTTTTTTTTTGTAAGTCTTTATAAAATACTGAATATCATGCATTAAGGTACAACCACCACCACCACCATATCAGCCCTAGGACGTCCACTGCTGGACATAGGCCACCCCCAACTTCATGGGGGGTAAATGCCATAATCGCCACGCTTGGCATGCGGGTTGGCGATCGCAGTATCTCCACCGCATTCTAGGAATGCTGCTGCCCATTCCCCGGTGGTCTTGGTCGTAGTTTAAGGACATACCCGGGTCCAAATTAAGGTACAAATTAGGTATACTAAATAATTACGAAAAGATGGATTTGGTATAACGCCTGCAACTAGGGGGACTAGACTTGGTCCTGTCAACCTGACGTCAGAATGGCTGACAACTTTATTTTCAATATTTCTGGATTTTTAGCGAGGTACAAGTTTTATGATGTCAGGTACCAAATCGTACAAAAAAGGTACTAAAACTTGGAATTACTCTCGATATAAAAATCTATCATGGTCCTGTCATCCTGACGCTCACAAAATAAGCCTAAAGCCATAAAAACTTCTTTGTCTTTGCACCTTAGTAAATAGTAGAGAGGCCAATTTGAAAAAAGTCGTCAAATAACATTTGACTGAACAGGTGCATACCAACAAGTGGTATCGTTGGATTCAGTAATATCTCCTGACTATGAAAAGTGCGGTTGTCGCTCTTTACAGTGGTGGAGGGGATAACTATGACGTCACAAAGATGGCGGCATATGGTATTAAATTTTTACGATTAACTGAACAATTACTCATCCGATTTTAACAAATGAGGTGTCATATGAAAGCTGATTAAATAGCAAACAAAATATATTTACAAATGTTATAGCAAATTATATACATTTTTTCTTTTTTGAAAAATAAACAAAAATATAAAATTGACTTTTTTTTAAGTTTAAAATAAGCAGTGAAATAATCCATTCACTCCAAAAATACCTGATATAAAAGAGATAGCCACACTTCTTATCTATATATTACTTTTTGAATTTAAGAAATTGGATCATAAATAACGAAACGACGTTGATTTTTATCCGTCGAGGGCGCGCCGCGCGGGGTGCTTGCGCGCGATAGTAGGCCCACACTTTGTCACGTTTGTAGTGATTAATCAATAACTACTTATCCGATTTGAACATACGAGGTATTATATTAAAGGTATTTTAATGCCCAACAAATGCCTCCATAATAATATTTATTAAGATCGTAGGTATTCTAAATTCAGAATTATAGTGAATATAAAGAATAAGGATGCCACTCATCGATTTGGTTAGTGTGTTTTTTAAACATACCTATTATTTACAATTTACAAGTTTTAAGGTTTAATGAATAATCTTTGATCCTAGCAGTAATCCCGGTTGCACTTTGTGCGATCTACAACATCATCTTCATAAACTGAGTCTATTGGCTCACATTGTCAAGCCACCATATCCGGGTTCTTGTACCGGGACCGAGGGTCGATTGCGTAACGCTTTGTATGTACGTTAGGTAGATCTTTATAATACTGTACAAATACTCTTTATTACACACCTCAAAATTACAAATAGATCCGAAACAGCATAGTCAAATACAAGCAAAGGTTAACTACAGGCGTTCTTATCGCTAAAAAGCGAATCTCCCAGACCACCTTTTGGTAACGGTGAAAAAATAATCAAACATAACTAGTGGGTCTGTGGATCAGAGTGATGACTGGGTGGGTGGATCTATGTGAAAAATAACAGCTAATAATTGTTCTATGTTACGCAATTACCCCGGTACCCGGGACCCGGGTATGTCCTAAAACTACGACCAAGACCACCGGGGAATGGGCAGCAGCATTCCTAGAGTGCGGTGGAGATACTGCGATCGCCAACCCGCATGCCAAGCGTGGCGATTATGGCATTTACCCCCCATGAAATTGGGGGAGGCCTATGTCCAGCAGTGGACGTCCTAGGGCTGATATGGTGGTGGTGGTTACGCAATTACTACTGACACTGTGACATAGTTTGTGCCCCTCGGAGCTTATCTAAGCAGTGTGAAGAAGCCCCCATCAAGCCGTTGGATGAGGGTGGCGCACGACCGGGGATTTTGGAGATCCTTGGAGACTTTTGTCCAGCAGTGGACGTCTTTCGGCTGAAATGATGAGCTTGTTTACAGTGTAAACAGCTCTCCTGTAGTTACGGGTACCTACTATATGTTACGGATATGAAAGCTGCCGCAAATACAGGAATTTTAATGCGATCCTTTTGCATTACTCCACATCACCACCGAAGCATGTTCATCTCCGAGACATAAAGCTGCAGGATCGGCCTTACGACTTATCGACATACGACTAATTAGAAACGAAATTGATAATTGCAAATCGCGATTTAGTCCAGAGCTACATTTACCTTGGTTTCAACATTCATAACAACTGAGACTAATAGAAAAGCAGCATTAAGATCAGCTACAGAAAAGATCACAAAGTTTTGGAATAACCGAAGAAGATATCACACCTTCTCCTATGCTTGTGGACTTGTGGCCTGTAGTGTTAGCTGGTATGAATTCGGTCTTAGTCACAATTAGCTTCCGCTCTTGAGCATCTCCTTCAACGCATACGTTGCACCTGACTTCTCCCGTTCGCATAACCAGATAGATGCCATTTACATGTACATGGGAAGTCTTCACTCGGAATTATGGCTCCTCGCGGAAAATATTGATATAGTTTCCTGGTACCCTCTTAGACCTCAGTGAACACCAGATCGTCACATGAAGGAAGAAGAAATACATATTTGTATGTATTTCGCCATGAAGATCTTTCGACCAGGGTGGAATCCCTATCGATACTCCAAGATTACGAGTATATAGTGGTACTCGTCGGATTCGTAAGTCTTCTATCTTCTTGAAGAGTCCCATGGTGTTGGACATGACATTTTTTACCGCACTTCTAAACAGACCACGAATATCTATGACTCATTATCGTTCTATTATAATATAATACATTTAGAATTTTTGAAAATCATACACAAATACATAAGTTATGATCATTTTTACGCTCGTACTTGTGTTCATCTTCATACATACCTAAGTTATGTTCATATATATGTATTCCGAATGAAGTACCATGCGGTTAAAACAACTATACTGTTTTAATAATATAATAAATAATAAATCTGACTAGAATTGCACAGCATAATTATTGTACACAGTGTTTTAAGTAGGCATTATAAAGGCCTGTACATAACAGGCGCACCGTGAAATTTACGTACCTCGAGGATAGCAACCTCCACAGGAACCATTGACTCGAACTTAGTTCAAGCATATATTTCACAATCGAGTCTATAAGTACGTAAAATGATGAAAGTCCAACTTTAAATAAAATATTGGAATATGATTTCATCATGCAGGAGTTAATAATGGTAGTCCTCAAATTGTTGTGGCAGTAGTTACATCATAAAAGTCCTGAATAACTTTCGTTCTTTTAATTAATACTGTAGATGCAGGCTCACAGAATATAATCTCTCAAGAACACCATAATAGTAAAAAGATTGTATAAGCATAACATACCATGTCTATGTTTAGAAAGGAGAACGGAAAACTTCGAGTATTAGCACGTTGTCTGCACACACGAGAGGGAAGTTTAGGAGCATTATAAAGATGTGCAGCTGACGGATCTCCTACGCTTCAGCTGCAGAATAATCCTAAAGCTGTTAGAGAACTGTTGTAATTCGATATTTTTCCCGGAGGAATATAGTCAAAAAGAAACTGCTTTATCGAAATTTCGTACAATAGCTCCAAACATTAAAGTAATAGATACCACCTCTCTGCACCTCCTAGGGTCACCGGTCTTAGAGGAATCCTTTCCAGAATTTATAAATGAAAAATATATATTTTTCAGTACTTTTTCAGATCGCTTACTCAAAATTAACGCACACATGGCATATATAAGTACACTCATCAAATACTGTCTTTTCATCCCCAAATTTACATATTCACTTCGGTGCAGCCACCTTTGGAAGCATCCCATTCTTTTGGATAAACTTGATAATCTAATTAGAAGATAATCAGTGGTCCCAAGCCACCCTTCCTATTAGACATCGAGGAATTGGGATCCGCAAAATTTCTAGTATTTCTTTGCCCGCTTTCCTTTCCTCAATTCATAGTACACAAAATTTGATAGCGAAAATTCTAAAACAAATCCCTTCTAATTTGGAGCTCCATTTTCTGAAGGAAGCCCTGGATTTTTGGAGGGTCACCTGTCCCAACGCTGACCTATCTACGACTCCTCGATCGCAACGACTTTGGGACGAGCCGCTCTGCGTGCTGGTACGGGATAATATTTATGAAACGTCTACCAGCACCGTGGAGCGTGCCCGTCTCCTTGCTTGTCGTAGGTGGGAGTCGGGCGCTTGGTTACAAGCGTTACCCTCCAAGAATCTAGGCACACTTCTCAATAACAATACTTTTAGGTCCGCAGTATCGCTGCGCTTGGGAACGACATGTGTTGCCCCTCATCAGTGCCACTGTGGCTCCACTGTCACCAGAACTGGGCTCCATGACCTCTCCTGCAGCAGGAGTGCTGGTCGTATTTCTAGACATGCCAGCATTAACGACATCCTGCGCAGAGCCCTTGCCAGTGCCGGTACGCCTACGATCCTGGAGCCGACAGGGCTCGCCCGTGATGACGGGAAAAGGCCGGACGGTATGACCCTTGTCCCCTGGAAGTTGGGTCGGCCGCTAGTATGGGACGCCACTTGTGTGGATACCTTAGCGCCGACCCATCTTCCAGGGACTTCAAGCAGGGCTGGAGCCACTGCTGATGCGGCTGAGCACCTCAAACGGCGCAAATATGAGGCCATTGATTCTGGTTATATATTTGAGCCATTTGGGGTGGAAACACTGGGGCCATGGGGACCCGGAGCACACACCATATACAAGGAGCTGTCAAAGCGTCTTATTGACGCGACGGGTGACCAGAGGGCAGGTTTGTACCTCGCTCAGCGAATCGGCATTGCAGTTCAGCGAGGCAATGCCGCCAGCCTTACCTTAGCCTACCGCCGGGTTCCGAACTTGAGCCCATTTTTTATCTATAAGTCGGTAGTTCTAAGTAGTTTAACTTATTTCTAGTAATCATTTATTTTTGTGTTGTTTTATTAAGTTAAAGCAAATGTTATTTACGTAATAAATCAAAATAGGTAGCTATTTAACTGACTTAGATAAAATAGGATTAGGGAGGAGGTTCCCGATGCAGCACATATTGTAATACGACAAGACTCCTAACCTAATATCCACGGTCACGGGAACGAATGTATTCCCCGCCATCTCGTCTTCGTCGCTAAAATGTACTACTTCCCAACTAACCCCATGGAGCGCGCCTAGCTGTAATATATGTCTCAAAACCCCCTTAGGTCTAGTCCTAGTACCCTACACCTAATAAATGAACGTTTGGTGTCTTTATTTCCTAACTAGATAAGCTAAGGTTTAACGAAGATTTGGCCAATGTGATCGTCTGTGGTAGGACCCCATAATGTTGTGAACCGTAAGAACCCATGATCTTTAATGTGATTACTTGTCAAACCCTTGGACTCCTCAACTACTTAACTTACCTAAACCTACCTAAAATGAAGCCTATTTAGCCTAGCTACTCATAATCGTTAGTAATACTAACTTTCCTACATATAGAACTTTATTTGCTACAGGGAAAACTAATTATTGAACTTTGGCTATTCCGAAGTTCATAGAGTTCAAAATAGGATAAATAATTATTGTTTGTGGTAATTTAACCCCGACCTTAACCTATCCTGGTCTCTTGCCGGTGTCAGTAGCCAATGGGTTTTTAAAGAAAGGCAAAATTTTCCTTAAAAGCCACTCAGTTTCCCTAAAATCAAAATTATTTCCTAATTTTTCCCTAATACCTAGAACTCTGGTACTTGATATCCTAGCTAGCTAAGAATAATTTTGATTGCTTATTGTGGTATGGAGCGACCTCTGGCTTCCATACCGTGCTACTGGACCGGTAGGATGGGGCATGACCTCTATGCTAAGCTAAAACGATCTAGACTCCCTAATGAGAATAAGCTCATTAGTCAAGTCTTATAGATGATTGCGAATCATCTCTAACTAACCATTTCACTTGGAGGTGCTAAAACCTCTGAACCCTAGGGGTCCCTAATAGCCACTAAGCTCTAACACTACCAATTCTGATATATGAAGGTCAGGAGTTCTGAGTCTGATCGTGAAGAAGCGAACTGTTACTGGTTAATTACTGATCCGAGCTTTCATCTACTCACAGTAACTAACAACTAATGGATTGCTCCGCCTCACCATTAGGTCCTAAATCAATTTATTCCATATTCCAGAATAAATTGGTTTCCTATCTATAATTTATTATGAACACCTTTAGTTATAAATTAAAGAAGACTCAGCACTTCTCACCCTTGATACCAGAAACCTAGACCTCTAATGCCTAAGATCTCAGCTGATATTGTAACTATTTATCCCTAAAACACCCTACAACTGGTAGTCTTATTCCGATACCTATATTTAGACCACCTAAATGCCTAAGACCTAAGTCTTCACAACTGTAACCTAGAATACCAAATCAGAGGAATACTACACACATGTACCGTACCACTGCTACTCCCATACATATTTGTTCCCTAAATCACCCTATAAACTTGTTTCTCATATTTAGGTCACCTAAATAGCCCTAGAATATAAGTTCTAAATTAACCTACTAGAAACCTATTACCCAAGCTTTAGTGTGTGAAATTAATCCTAAATCTCTACCCTAAATATTGCCCTGATCTGCCTATTTGAAATTAATTCCAATTCTGGATTTTAGCTTCAAATAAGTATGTGTTTTCCCTACTCGTAAACTGTAAAAGTTCAGTCTGTTAAACTGAGGATTGCAAAAACTATCAGCCTGTATAAATGCCTTCCCCACACAACCCAAGGGCATTTATAGATGTATATAAAAGTAATCGATACATAAATACATCAAGACCATACCTCGAATATTGCGAACCTCTGCGAGCGGAGCACACACCCTCGCGCCAACCCAAACCATGGCCGCTCTC
Source organism: Notocelia uddmanniana (assembly GCA_905163555.1). NCBI lineage: Eukaryota > Metazoa > Arthropoda > Insecta > Lepidoptera > Tortricidae > Notocelia > Notocelia uddmanniana. The sequence goes on from LR991065.1 coordinate 14,580,149, forward strand.
ACCTCCACTCAGCAACCGGCATCGGGCATGGAGGGGCCCAGACGCGCCATCCACGCTGGCAGTGTTGACGCCAGACGATACCTCCATTCTCGTACTCCTCTGTTACTCCAGGGCAAACAGAGCTCGACACCGTGCACCTCGCGCAAGTATACCGCAAACATGGACAGCGATCTGCCCGGCTTATATAAATAATCACAACCACATAAAAGAAAGAGTAAGTAAATAAATTAAAAACAAGGAGAGATTCCCCACCGAGCAGAGCTTCCGCACCGCACTGGAATCTCGACCTTAATGAATAGGAACACTCCCGTAAGTAACACGAAAATACACTGATAGCGCATTGCCAGAGACACTGACAGCCCGACCGACCAAACTCAACTGACCTGCGCCCCGCCCTAATTCCGCCTTTTATACTATCCGACCCTAGACACTGTGGACATCTTGGACACTGTGGACATCTTGGACACTGTGGACTCCTTGGACACTGTGGACTCCTTGGACACTTTGGACATTGTGGACACTGTGGACATCTTGGACACTGTGGACACCTTGAACACTGTGGACATAGGACACTGTGGACATCTTGGACACTGTGGACATCTTGGACACTGTGGACATTTTGAACACTGTGGACACCTTGGACACTGTGGACGCCGGAGACCTTGGACACTCTGGACATGTTGGACAACTTGGACACTGGACACTGTGGACATCTTGGACATTGTGGACATCTTGGACACTGTGGACTTTGTGGACACTTTGGACATTGTGGACATCTTGGACACTCTGGACATTGTGGACACTCTGGACATTGTGGACACTGTGGACATCCTGGACATTGTGGACACTTTGGACATTGTGGACACTTTGGACATTGTGGACATTGTGGACACTTTGGACACTGTGGACAACTTGGACACTGTGGACACCTTGGACACTTTGGACACTGTGGACATCTTGGACACTTTGGACATTGTGGACATCTTGGACATTGTGGACATCTTGGACATTGTGGACACTTTGGACACTGTGGACATTGTGGACACTTTGGACATTGTGGACATCTTGGACACTCTGGACATTGTGGACACTGTGGACACTTTGGACATTGTGGACACTTTGGTCATCTTGGACAACTTGGACACTGTGGACACTGTGGACATCTTGGACATTTTCCTATTGGTGGATTGTGCCACGCCCACTCCTTCCGTCATTAGAGATTGTAACGCCCTTTTCTTACGAGTAGATGCACTTTATGCCCATACTAATAAGGTTGAAAATCGTATGACACCCGACAAGTTCTTAATCTTTATTTGAAGGAAGGCAAGTAATAAAGAAAGAAATAGGTCTTAGGTTTTTACGAATAGAGTTGAAATTCGTTTACCGAGTGTTTTGTCTTAGCTTGATGCGAAGTAAGTAATAACGTAAAAGTAGGTAAAAGATTTACTTCTAGAGTGGTATTTATATTATGTTATAGATTAAGCTGGTATAAATAAAGGTATTCAGACGTAATGTTCGTACTACTTCCCATTTCCCTTCCTTTTAACTATTTATTCAGTATGAATCCTGTTTTTAAATGTTTCTTTAACAAAAAGGCTTTTACTTTAGGTAAACTTTGTTTAGATATATAGATTGACCTTAAAATACATAAGGGGCACGGTAGTGTCCCCGCCAAGTCTCTCAATTATGCCTTATAACTTAATAATAATTTTTAAATAAAAATATGAATGTAATCAGTTGTCCCTTGGGAAATCATTTTAATATGAAAGTGACATGACCAGCTAGATGTGTTATGTTACAGCCTACCCCCCGGTGAGTTTGAAAGATGAGATCTCTCAGATCTTGTCTGTAAAAGTCATCGTTAACCTCATCCATTTAACGAAAGTTATAAAAATCTTAATAAATGGAATGTAAAACATTCTGCAATAACAAATTACTTAACTATATACTTGAAAAGTTTCAACTTATTGATATCTCAATCCCTCCAGAAAAGTGAATTTAATGTGGTGAGTGTTTAAACCAATAGCGAGAGGACGCGGTGCTCCAGCAAGGGTGAACGAACCATTAAACCTCAACAATAACCATTGACAACTTTTTCCTCAAGTTTCCCTGTCTCGTCAGAGGTACCAAGTTTGTGAGACTGGTAAGTCCTAATGACCTCGACTAAGGAGATTTACCCCGAGACTGTGTCTACATTGTCCAGACGGCGCCTCTAGGAAACATTGTCCTTCCTATAAGCAAATCCCGCATAGGCTCCCCACACAAGACAGAAAAGTGTTTGATAAGTACTTAAAGCGTTCAATCGCCAGAATCAAGGCTCAATCCATTCCCCCATCACCGAAATACCCCAGCCTATCCCATTGGCGTATGTTCCACTTGAACAAAATAACCAACTGACTGACTCCTTTTAAATTTTAATAAGGTAAGTAGGTAATAATTAATAAAATACCGACAGTTTCCTTCTGTAGGTATTAAAATCATGACCCATGATTTTATAAATGTGATCCAATAACTTGAATGTAACCATAATAATATGTAATGATAACTAAGTAAGAAAAGTCATAATTACTTTATGAATTAAAAATGAATATCATTAATCTATTACTGTTCTGCACATATGTGTACTTATACATGTCCACAGAACTTATTTTAAAATAAAACAAAATTGTAATAATAACGTACCACCCAATTCGTGTTGTATTCATAGTACTCAGAATTGGTCAACGACAAGTGTTCATAAATATATATATATCGGTTATTTTATCCAATGTGAGGTGTGTATACCCATTAAGATAGCTATAAATAGCTCGAGTGGAGTCTGTGTCAACACAGTAAGTCTCGAAAAGACCTTGTCATATTATGACTTTAACCTAGCTCCTATTACTGTGGTAACACATCGTGTATCATTGGGAGGGACCAGTTACCAACAAATCTAGATTGTACTCTAAATCTCGTCCAATTGGAAGAAACCCATTCATACCTCACATAGCACATTCAAAGTCTACCTAACTCTCTACCTTTTGTGACCATTCATCCTTCACAATCATACCAACACATACTTAGTCAAGCTTTCAGTCTTATCTTTAACGCCCAGCTTCTATCAATCAAACAAAATTCCATAAGTACAACCACAATATAAATATTGCTCTTTTCAAGTTATAAGCAATTAAACTTTAATGCTACATGATTCTTGATGCAACGTTAATAATAATTAAACTCAACTAAAAATTTTTTTCCCAATTATTTCTTAAAATAATAATAATATTAAACTAACATAGAATTAATTCCCATAGGACAACTAATCAAATCCTCTACCCCCCGATTGAATAACCCTTAGATTCTACTACTACCTACTATTAAATATTACAACGGAACTAGACTTTTTATTATTATTACCTACTGATAAAAAAAAATTAAATACCTTTATATGTAAGGAATGTTTTACTGAGGCCCTCAACCTATATATATACCAGCCCAGCCATTTATCCCTATTCGCCATATAGATCAAATATCACCAAACATCGACCTTTTGCCCTCAACAATGTACCTAAGACATTTTTTTTTTCCAAATATAAACGGCAATCGTTTTGTGAAAGAATCCGCTTAAAAATCCCTATACCTCAAACTCCTCACAAACCCGTAATAGCATTTTTCTCAGTACCCCAAAGAAGCAGCCAAACCACTACTGAACGAGACGGTCATATACCAAATCTAGCGAGAGAAAGGGATACATGACTTGATTCTACTGATCTTCTAATCCTTATGAAAAAAAAACATGCGAAATATTTCCTATACTAATGGATAGTTCAGATTTAACCATTGCGTCTAATATAACTGCCAACATTCTAAACTCGCGCCCGAAAAATGTATCGTTTGCTTATGACGATTAAACTAGTGTCCAAAACAGCCCATGCCAAGTGTCACTGTCACTCTTATTCCATCATGTGTCAACGTCAACGTCATTGACAACCGTCTGTCAACGCATACGCTGGTCACCGCCATTGATACTAACAAAATGTCTTCCTGTGGGAATACAAACAATATTTAAACAAAGTTAAGTTTACATGAGAGAAAAACAAATATATATTACAGGTGAGTACTATTTTAAACCATATCTGCATAACTATTTTATATTTCTATATTATATCGCAAATTTTTATTTAACATTATTTCAAATCTTGTTTTCAGCATCGCTTACGGATTATTTACGCTTACATGGATGTGTCCTAGCATTGAGCTCTAGGAAATAGCAATAAAGCTTCACCAACCTGTTCCTTGTCGTAAATGTAAGTATAAAACTGTGTGAATAACCAAATCTGTCACTTAACTACCATACCATAATAATAACCTAATTCCCTTTTGTTTTCGCAGTTAACTTATGTTAAACATGCCGAAAATCATCTACTATCATGTGAAAATTCAAACAATTATGCTCTAAATGAAGTTATGAGTCAATCTAAGGCTACAAATTTTAAGGACCCGTCCCAATGATCTCTTTATACTGAAAAAATCTATGCTCATGCGCACATTTCCTTTACCATACATTAAATGAAAATTTGATCATACGCTGAAACATATCACTAAGTTATTACTAAATTATGTCAACTAACAGACTCAAAGTTAAAATGTAATTATTGTTTTGTTGATGTGTTCAATAAAATAAATTTACATACATACCTACATATTGATCATACTGTCTTGAACTAATAATCATATTTCTAATTGCAGTCAAATACCCAGCCGAAGAAAATAATATTTGTAGTCAAACAAAGAATCTAAATCGCTTAGCAATGTGAAGGCTCCGGCTTCACACTTTCTGAACTGTGAGTATCACCTATTTTGATTATAATTACCAAATATTTTTCATTTTATCCCTCATTTTACTATGATTTTGATTAGCAAACCAAACATATGACCAAACTTCATACATTTTTCAGACAGTGAAAATAGTCTCCGAACCAATTTATTCCAATACATCTATTGTTATTTGTAAACTTGTATCTCCATATGCCTATTAACTATATGATAAAAATGTAAAGATTAATTATATATAATATAAGCTTCAATTTATTTTTATATCAAATATAATCGTCAGATCATCAATATATCCTTTTCAAAGCTGTCGCTCGATCATAAGTTTTTATTTTATTTTTTCAAAAATACTGTTTTTAGCTATGTCCTGACTATTCACATTATCCCTTTATTAGTACATAAACAACAGTTGTAAAATTATTTGTTTGCAATTAATATCTCGAAACCCACTCTAACTATTTCAATAAATTTAACTACTTATATAAAGGATTCCCAAGGATGAAAAATCTATCTAGGTAGCTCTAATTTCCGCGTGCACACGAGCAAAACTTTGTCCCCCTTTTACTTACATACTTATTCCGCTAACTAATCATTGATATTTTGTGTTACAGAAACCCTGATCCCGGAAACAAGCTTCCCTACTCCTGACTGTAATCCTGCTTTCTCACAAAACCTATAATCTCATTCTACATATTGTACTATGAACTATTCACAATAAAAATGTGTAGCATACAAGCCATTGTAAAATATAGAATGTGTTGTGTTTGCATTTTATCTTTAATTCTTCGGTATGATTTCATGAACTTGACTGCTTGTTTCTTAGTATGCTATATATTTATGTGACCTATGCTACATTTTCATTAAACATTCATTTTTCACTGTGTTTTATTATTGCACTCATTAAATATAAATCTGCCGCATCTTTTATTTCTTACACAAGCACTAATAAAGCATAGGAATGCAGCCTGACATATGAACCTTCTTTATGAGATCCCTATTACAATGAAAGATACCTACTATTCATACTAGCTTGTCTTTAAATAAGGTTTGGTATGGCATATGCCCATAGTTAAATGAATTACCATAATTCTGTGCAAAAATTATATGACCAAATAATTAATAACTTAAAAGCTTTTGTGGGTGCTTTAATGGGTGGGTACCCATTCATGTTCACTCGATTATTCTAGCTATATCATCCTAAAATCCTTTTCCACACATAGCTTGTATGAAGCTAGCCCAACTCAATCAAATGCAAAAACAAGTACACACTAGTGGCTTGGTAAGACTAATAATTGTAGGCCATTTATAGTAAGTAAGATCCCAATATTTTTATCTGAGTAATGAATTATCCATAATTGATTCCCTAAGCACTTCGATCTGCTAAATTGTTCATACAAAAGGTATAGTATAAGGTAGAAAATAACATTTTACGACAATCTTTGGCAATTTGGTACAAATAACTAATAAATACACAAAGCACTAAGGTTCCCTATAGTGTCTTCTACCGGTGAGTAGTTCATCAGGGGTTCTATTCCATGCCTAAACTTATAAGTACATTAAAAATGTCATTTGTATAATCTTTCAATTGAATTTACATATCATCTATCTTTATGTAACCAATCACGTAACAATGATCTACTTATTTATCCTTTTATCATAATTTAAACTGATGATGATTTATTGATTAGCATGCTATCTAACGTAGAGTAGTTAATAAAATGTTTACTTAAACGTCACTGCTAAAGTTACAAACTAAATTGTCTTAGAAATACAATAATGCAACTTCTTAAACGTGCTCGAAGCCATTATAGGGTTAGTAATCTCTTATTCGTCTCATTTTTGAATACTAATTACGACTTATTGAAATGATTTACGATAAAACTTCAGGCGCCATCTAACGACAGAATAGCCTAACAGTTTTCTCGACAACAAACTTCAACATTCGATCTTTGATTCTAATCACCACAAGAGATCACTAGTATCGCATTCATTCGAAACGTTTATTAATTTCTTTATTCTGTGTAAATTTACAAATAACATTATATTTAATTAATTATGTGTGCAATTAATGACATTACTTATGTTACTAAATTTCACAGATAATAATTTTTTTTTTCTAATTGAAAGCGCAATGACATTTACACATTGGCGCGAATCGCGACTGTGCAAGCGCATTGTTACCCCTAAAGCCGTCTACAGACTTCTAAGCCGGGTCCATTGTACATCCATATCACGATATGTTTCACGCGTTTATTGATAAATATTGAAGCGAAATCCAAACAATCCCGAATAATGTGATAATAAATAATATTGACATCCCGGTATTGTTACAATAATAATAGGGCCCTTTACACGATAATTATTTTATTGCGATACCTCATGTCACGATATTGACAAAAATTTAAGCAAAATAAAATGTAATAAATTAATTTGTAATAGTAACACTCTATAGATTACTTTATCCGAAATAAACATAGATATTGTATAGTAGTTTCATAGAAATAAATGCTTTTATTTTATTAATTTCTTTTAAAATAATTTTGAAAACCGTTGTAGTATTGAAATCCATGCTAAATCACAAAATTAAACGTGTGAACAAGGTACCTGGCTAGCATGATAGCGACAGCTCATACCGCCACGCTATATGGCCAAAATGTACTGAAATGTCACATAAAACGCGACGGCATAAGCCATCACACTAGCCGGGCAGCCAGGCTGGTGTGAAAGAGTCTTATGATCTGTTCCAAAGACTACTAAGAAGATATGATCTATGGTTTTTTTTTATCTTTTCTCGGCGCGTCTTTCGCAATGGTCGTCAATGGTGTTCGTGCATTCATTTTATTAATTAGTTACTTAATTTCTGTTTCTGGGGTTATTTTAAAGATTGATTATAGTCTAAAGCACACAATTACTTATAGTTTAGGACCATGTTATGTGAATCTTGTTCCTAGCATTAACTTCTATTGTGATCTTCTACTTGATGAAACTGCGTAGTTGCGAACTCTCGAAATAATGTGCTATTCAGCAAAAGCAAAGGCACACCCGTCCCATGTGTACCCTCCGTGAGGTAGCTAAGCGTGCATCACAACAAATCCTGGATAAAACTGTACAAACGTCCCATAAATAATAGTAATAATACTGTTTCCCGCCATCCGCGACATCCCAAGAACTTCCGATTCAAATCCGCCTTCAACAAGAATTGGTGAGTTTTCATTGAATTACTATAGTTACACACGCATTGTCTCCTTTTCATATTTCCCATTTGCACTTGTCCTGCCGCAATAAAACATGACGCAATAGTGTTCACTTCAATAATAATTTACTATATATGGAATGACGCGTGATTAAAAACTTCATGAAAACATATTATTGAGGATTCGCTAAAAGATCCTTGTATGTTAATGAGAGACATTTTGAAGTTAATATCCATGTTTTACCCGAGATGTACCATCTTCTTACATAGTAGATCATTTTCCGAACCCATTATCCTTCATGATTTTCCTAACATTCGTAGTGATAAATACAATGCCACTCCTCTTTCATTAAAAAAAATCCTCTTTTCCAAGAGTATTCTCTTTCTATCCTGTCCGGGCTCCTAAATTTTCTTTACTCTCAACGATTTATCTATTTTTCAGCTCTTCCTGAATTATGAAACGTAATGCTAGTTGCAACAACATTCTAGACCATCTGCACATGTATCTCAATTCAAACCGAAGAACTATGTATGTCATCAAACAGAGATTACAATTTCCACGATTCTCCCATGAAAAGGTGTTGCTGTCTCCTAATATCCAAGTAAGTAATCATAATGTTTATTTTATTCTAGAGTGATATTAGAGTTTAACTGACCCACAATCAGAAATCAATATAAAAATGAAAAAAATAATTCATCGTTCTCACTTGGAGAAATTCCAAAAAAAATAACTCATCGTTCTCACTCGGAGAAATTCCAATTTTGATAAAGTTCAATTATTTCCCTTTCATTTTTCTGTGATAACAAACTAGTTAAAGAAAATAACCCTAAATCGTTAGATAGGATACAAATCTCCTGATTTTAGTTACATTTGGCTAATTTTCTATTTTCAGGGTCCGGACTGTTGACTTGCCGAGTCCTACACTTTCCAGTTCTCCAGTATCTGCTTCTATTCTTTCAAGGTAACTAATTATTTATTTATATTAGAGACTAAACGTTCTAATGAAATCAGATAGCAATCACATCAGCAAAAACCAGTGCCCACGCCAACCTCTTGGAATCAGGCAGCGGAACCCAAGATGCAACCATACTAGAATAATATTATGAGAATGATTTTGATGATGGCTAAATCTACTAATATTATAACGTTAAGAATTCAGTGTCATCCTTTACTGTAAAATTTTGTTTAATTGGTTATTGAAAATCATGAGCACTTAACAAGTAATTATATTTCTTAACATAAGATTTACTAAGGTCGACTGATGATTTAGCAATGACCGTAGGAGTGATTGTGGCACTCCCCAGAGAAGGTCCATGTCTAGCGGTGGACATCCATCGACTGATATGATGATGATGATGCAGATTAGGCCACTATATGCTATTATCAGTGTTCAGAACATTCCGAACAGTATTAAATTTATGAAATGCCTACTTTTGTTAAAAGTTCTCCCGAAATCAATTTGTATGTGATCTGTCTACAGACACTTGGGATGTGGACACACATTTATGCATGCATGTATGTATAGAAATGCAATTTCTTGATAAAACTTCCCCGTTTAGTAAACTTCCGTGATATTTTTCACTAAGTACAGTCAGTTCGCAATGAAGAAGAGTATTATTTTCTTGGATACAATTAAACCTTTTATTCTCATGTTAACCCTGTGAATGCTACATGTCTAAAATAATTTGTAATAATATTCTTTGAACTTATGTTCAACTAAGTTAACCTAAAAATTCTTTCACTGCTTCGGAATTCTTAATCCTCATTGATGTATAAAATATCCTGCTAGGTACAGTCATCTAAATTGATAATGAAGAATAGAATCGTTTTTATGGTTCGCTTAACCCTCTCATGTTCATGAATCCTTTAAATGCCACATGCCTAAAATAATTTGCAATATATTAATTAAATTCTGATAGTAAGTTAGGATGGTGATAATGATAATCAAGTGTATGAAGCGTTCCATGGTTTTCTCACGTCGTAGCCTATGGATGCTTCATTATCATGAATTTTTATAAATTTCGATATCTATGACGGTGGCAAACAAGCACACTGTTTATTTGATGTTGCCTTAGCCTATGGATGCTTTATGTTTCTGAATTTAATTCCGATGTATTACTGGCGTTGCCTGATGGTGGCAAATAAGCACATGGTCTACCTGACGATGATCTATTGCTGAAATTTATGAACTTTTGAATTTTTTATTATTTACATTTAATTACAATTCAAGCGATCCATAGTGGCGGTAACCAAGCACACGGCCTAATTGATGATGATATTTCTGATCTACTGCTGTAGCCTATGGACGCTTATCATTTATAAGTTTAATTCTCATACATTCAAGTGATCTACAGCGGTGGTAAACAATCACACAGCCCATTCGATGATGATATTCATGATCTATTGCCATAGCCTATGGACGCTTATCGTTTATGAGTGTAATTCTAATGCGTTCAAATTATGTATCTACAGTGGTGGCAAACAAGTACACAGCCTATTTGATGATGATGTTCATGATCTATTGCTATAGCCTATGGACGCTTATCATGTATAATTTTAATTCTAATGCGCTCAAGTAATCTACAGTGGTGGCAAACAAGCACACAGCCTATTGGATGATGATATAGTGTCGTAGCCTATGGACGCTTCTTATTTAAGAGTTAAATTACAATGAATTCAGCGATTCACAGTGGTGACAAACAAACACCCTGTCTATTTGATGATGAAATAATGTCGTAGCCTATGGACGCACGTCACTTTTTCGTATATTCGTCATTTTCATCGATCTCGGTTATGATTGCTTTCTTAAAAATGTCTACCCCCAGGGTTTTAAATTAAATTCCGGGTTTTCATTTTTATTTTACGGCATTTTAACACTACCCCCAGAGTTTTATTTTACGTTCCGGATTTTCATTACACAAGCCTTGAATTCCTTCTTAAATACGTTTTTTTTTTCTAACGCTTTATATTTTAATGATTATTTTAAATAAAACTTAATGCTTTCTTTTTTTTTTCAGGTGAAGATTTTAGCAAAAGTTTGAATAGATGAAGAGTCCAAGCATCCGACAAGATCACACTCCACTTCACGTTGCAACAAATTGTGGCCAGAAGCCACTGTACCTATTCCAGACACCATACGCGCAACCGAAGACCCAGGAGTGCTCCGGAGGCTGCTGCACCCATCCTGGTCGACTACAGCATGAAATCGTTATGGAAAAGACTAAATCCTGGTCACGGCACCAAATTGTAATACGACAAGACTCCTAACCTAATATCCACGGTCACGGGAACGAATGTATTCCCCGCCATCTCGTCTTCGTCGCTAAAATGTACTACTTCCCAACTAACCCCATGGAGCGCGCCTAGCTGTAATATATGTCTCAAAACCCCCTTAGGTCTAGTCCTAGTACCCTACACCTAATAAATGAACGTTTGGTGTCTTTATTTCCTAACTAGATAAGCTAAGGTTTAACGAAGATTTGGCCAATGTGATCGTCTGTGGTAGGACCCCATAATGTTGTGAACCGTAAGAACCCATGATCTTTAATGTGATTACTTGTCAAACCCTTGGACTCCTCAACTACTTAACTTACCTAAACCTACCTAAAATGAAGCCTATTTAGCCTAGCTACTCATAATCGTTAGTAATACTAACTTTCCTACATATAGAACTTTATTTGCTACAGGGAAAACTAATTATTGAACTTTGGCTATTCCGAAGTTCATAGAGTTCAAAATAGGATAAATAATTATTGTTTGTGGTAATTTAACCCCGACCTTAACCTATCCTGGTCTCTTGCCGGTGTCAGTAGCCAATGGGTTTTTAAAGAAAGGCAAAATTTTCCTTAAAAGCCACTCAGTTTCCCTAAAATCAAAATTATTTCCTAATTTTTCCCTAATACCTAGAACTCTGGTACTTGATATCCTAGCTAGCTAAGAATAATTTTGATTGCTTATTGTGGTATGGAGCGACCTCTGGCTTCCATACCGTGCTACTGGACCGGTAGGATGGGGCATGACCTCTATGCTAAGCTAAAACGATCTAGACTCCCTAATGAGAATAAGCTCATTAGTCAAGTCTTATAGATGATTGCGAATCATCTCTAACTAACCATTTCACTTGGAGGTGCTAAAACCTCTGAACCCTAGGGGTCCCTAATAGCCACTAAGCTCTAACACTACCAATTCTGATATATGAAGGTCAGGAGTTCTGAGTCTGATCGTGAAGAAGCGAACTGTTACTGGTTAATTACTGATCCGAGCTTTCATCTACTCACAGTAACTAACAACTAATGGATTGCTCCGCCTCACCATTAGGTCCTAAATCAATTTATTCCATATTCCAGAATAAATTGGTTTCCTATCTATAATTTATTATGAACACCTTTAGTTATAAATTAAAGAAGACTCAGCACTTCTCACCCTTGATACCAGAAACCTAGACCTCTAATGCCTAAGATCTCAGCTGATATTGTAACTATTTATCCCTAAAACACCCTACAACTGGTAGTCTTATTCCGATACCTATATTTAGACCACCTAAATGCCTAAGACCTAAGTCTTCACAACTGTAACCTAGAATACCAAATCAGAGGAATACTACACACATGTACCGTACCACTGCTACTCCCATACATATTTGTTCCCTAAATCACCCTATAAACTTGTTTCTCATATTTAGGTCACCTAAATAGCCCTAGAATATAAGTTCTAAATTAACCTACTAGAAACCTATTACCCAAGCTTTAGTGTGTGAAATTAATCCTAAATCTCTACCCTAAATATTGCCCTGATCTGCCTATTTGAAATTAATTCCAATTCTGGATTTTAGCTTCAAATAAGTATGTGTTTTCCCTACTCGTAAACTGTAAAAGTTCAGTCTGTTAAACTGAGGATTGCAAAAACTATCAGCCTGTATAAATGCCTTCCCCACACAACCCAAGGGCATTTATAGATGTATATAAAAGTAATCGATACATAAATACATCAAGACCATACCTCGAATATTGCGAACCTCTGCGAGCGGAGCACACACCCTCGCGCCAACCCAAACCATGGCCGCTCTCACCTCCACTCAGCAACCGGCATCGGGCATGGAGGGGCCCAGACGCGCCATCCACGCTGGCAGTGTTGACGCCAGACGATACCTCCATTCTCGTACTCCTCTGTTACTCCAGGGCAAACAGAGCTCGACACCGTGCACCTCGCGCAAGTATACCGCAAACATGGACAGCGATCTGCCCGGCTTATATAAATAATCACAACCACATAAAAGAAAGAGTAAGTAAATAAATTAAAAACAAGGAGAGATTCCCCACCGAGCAGAGCTTCCGCACCGCACTGGAATCTCGACCTTAATGAATAGGAACACTCCCGTAAGTAACACGAAAATACACTGATAGCGCATTGCCAGAGACACTGACAGCCCGACCGACCAAACTCAACTGACCTGCGCCCCGCCCTAATTCCGCCTTTTATACTATCCGACCCTAGACACTGTGGACATCTTGGACACTGTGGACACCTTGAACACTGTGGACATAGGACACTGTGGACATCTTGGACACTGTGGACATCTTGGACACTGTGGACATTTTGAACACTGTGGACACCTTGGACACTGTGGACGCCGGAGACCTTGGACACTCTGGACATGTTGGACAACTTGGACACTGGACACTGTGGACATCTTGGACATTGTGGACATCTTGGACACTGTGGACTTTGTGGACACTTTGGACATTGTGGACATCTTGGACACTCTGGACATTGTGGACACTCTGGACATTGTGGACACTGTGGACATCCTGGACATTGTGGACACTGGACATTGTGGACACTTTGGACACTTTGGACACTGTGGACAACTTGGACACTGTGGACACCTTGGACACTTTGGACACTGTGGACATCTTGGACACTTTGGACATTGTGGACATCTTGGACATTGTGGACACTTTGGACACTGTGGACATTGTGGACACTTTGGACATTGTGGACATCTTGGACACTCTGGACATTGTGGACACTGTGGACACTTTGGACATTGTGGACACTTTGGTCATCTTGGACAACTTGGACACTGTGGACATCTTGGACATTTTCCTATTGGTGGATTGTGCCACGCCCACTCCTTCCGTCATTAGAGATTGTAACGCCCTTTTCTTACGAGTAGATGCACTTTATGCCCATACTAATAAGGTTGAAAATCGTATGACACCCGACAAGTTCTTAATCTTTATTTGAAGGAAGGCAAGTAATAAAGAAAGAAATAGGTCTTAGGTTTTTACGAATAGAGTTGAAATTCGTTTACCGAGTGTTTTGTCTTAGCTTGATGCGAAGTAAGTAATAACGTAAAAGTAGGTAAAAGATTTACTTCTAGAGTGGTATTTATATTATGTTATAGATTAAGCTGGTATAAATAAAGGTATTCAGACGTAATGTTCGTACTACTTCCCATTTCCCTTCCTTTTAACTATTTATTCAGTATGAATCCTGTTTTTAAATGTTTCTTTAACAAAAAGGCTTTTACTTTAGGTAAACTTTGTTTAGATATATAGATTGACCTTAAAATACATAAGGGGCACGGTAGTGTCCCCGCCAAGTCTCTCAATTATGCCTTATAACTTAATAATAATTTTTAAATAAAAATATGAATGTAATCAGTTGTCCCTTGGGAAATCATTTTAATATGAAAGTGACATGACCAGCTAGATGTGTTATGTTACAGCATGAGGATTAAAGTATGAAAATGTAATAATAAAAGAAAATAGAATTAAAAGAGAAGTATGTCTGGAAGAGATTGCTATTTAGCAATAAGACCGTCAATTGTCTACCGTTATTTAATTACTGTTTAACTGTTTTTGTTTTTGGTGAACAATAAAGAATAATTGTATTGTATTGTATGTATACTCTTGGCAATGGAAACTTCGCCACGACTACGACTTAGGACTCAACCAAAACTCTGAGCGGCATCTCGCGGAAGTATATGCCGAGGCAAACACTGCGGTGCACGTTTTATATACCTACCTGGCTATGCATTAAATTGTAGATCGTCATAAAGTATAATTCCATGGAGAAAAGGAGAGACCAATGTTATGGTCATATATTATGAAATTGTTAGTACTTACGCTACATACGATATTTTGTGTAGGAATTGAATTTTCATGTATGAATCGTTTCCCTTTTTCCGATATCCAGTAATTGTGTTATACTGTTGCGGAAACCAATCCTTTCTCCCCGTGACGGTATAAGTTATCATACTAGCCGGGCAGATGAATTGTCGATTAGCTACACACTGATTCGTTTGTTTACTGCATAGTAAACTATGCAAGGATCAATACTACAATTTAAATAACAACATTAGCAAAAATGAAAAGACGACTAGACGAAATTCCGAGGAGACGCCATTTTAATTTTATTTGTCACTTTCACTTCACTTCACTCTATTGTTTATGGCTACCGTGCAACTTAAGCACAATTCTGCCAGTATCAAGTGTCGAGCTTTGCACGGTATGAGTTGGGGCAGACGAAGGATTTGTGAGGAACGCAAACTCGGGTGATTCCTGAAAACAAACACGAAACACACACATATGACAATAACCATACCCAGTTTAAATTAGAACTTATGATTACTATATTAATGCATATGCAGGATGAATACAAAGACATGAACTACTATAATTTTATGTTATTTTTTGTTAGAAATTTGCCCAAAGCACAGACTATCTTTTTGTTATCTAATAAACATAAAAGCGAAGCAACATTTATAGGTAAAGGGACACAGAGTTTAGAAATCTGAGTATATAAGTCTGGAGACTTATTGTTAAGACGGCAGTTAAAGAAAATATGGTCAATGGTTCCCACTTCTTCACCGCACTCACACATAGGGGAGTCTTTGATTTTAAATTTATGAAGCTGCTCCGGCGAGCAGGCCCGGCCTAAGCGGAGTCTTATTATTACGCTAGTATGTCGTTTAGAAAGGGATCTGTTTTTAAAAAACCACGGGCGAGGAGGGATTATTGGCTGAAGTTGGGAGAAAAAACATTTCTTGGACCGTGACCAGCGAGACATCCATTTTTTATAAAGTACCTTGTAAGGAATGTTGGAGACATCTGGCTGGTACATTTTGAAAAATGAATCATCCCCGTCCAAGACTGCCTCCTTAGCCGCCAGGTCCGCCCTCTCATTTCCCGAGATGCCGGAGTGACTGGGTATCCAGACAAACACCACTTCCAATCCGGACAAGTGGCATTTAAAGATGTAATTTTTGAGCTGACAAATTAAGTAGTTACGAGAGCAACTCTTTAATGGTCGAAGAGATATAGACTGAAGAGCACTGAGGCAGTCAGAAAAAACAACTGACCTAGAGAGTTTGTGTATAAGAATATATTCTAAGGTTTTCAGCAGGGCTAAGCATTCCCCTGCAAAGACGGAAGACTCGGGGGGAAGCTTAAATTTGGCAAGGATATGGGTGTTAGCTAAAAGGAAGGCCGCTCCCACGCAGCCCTGGTCCGATAGCTTTGAGGCGTCTGTGAAGAAAAGTCTATAGCCCTGAAAGTTGCTATTGACAAATTTTGTGAAAATCGAGTTGGCTGAGGGGGACTTCTTGTCAATGCCAGTATTGGAAATTACAGTCGCGCTATGAGTCACAGCTTCGAAGGGAACAGCATACACTGGTAGAGACGATGATTTCATGATTGGACTTTTAAGTGAAGCTATTGTTTCGAGACTCTTTACCAGATTTGGCTTTTCCTTATTACGCCAGTAAGCCTTAGTCGTGCCGTATAACTGCAGGAGACGAAGTTTTGGTAATAGAGGGTGCGAAGACTGGGATATAATTCCAAAAAGGTAACGGTCGGACAAAAGTTGCCTCCTTAGATCAAGAGGCGGGTCAGTGCATTCAACTTGAATGGCTCTGTTAGGGGAGGATTTCATTGCGCCCGTTACCAGCCTCAGGGCCTTCATTTGAATAGCCTCAAGGGTGGAAAGAGCTGCTTTGTTGCATGGTTCAAAGATAAATGTTCCGAAATCTAAGTGGCTACGGATGAAAGCATTATATAATAGTTTTTGAGTGTAGGGATGAGCTCCCCACCATGAACCGGAAAGTGCTCTCAGCATGTTTAAATTTTTTTCACACTTCCTAGCGATGTAGGAAAGGTGTGGTACTCCTTGGAAGCGGCGGTCAAATATAACTCCAAGGAATTTAACGGAGTCTACCATAGGGATGGGCTCTTCATTAAAAACTGTCCTACATGCGGGGAGGTCACGACTTCTGGAAAAAATTATGGCTGAACTTTTAGATGATGAGAGGGAGAGACCGTGGAGGTCCAACCATGAGCTAAGAGACCTCAAAGCGCCATTCACCCTTTCCACAGCGTGAGGTGCCTTCTTATCTGCACAGTAAATTGCCACATCATCTGCGTACTGTAACGTTCGGCAAGTCCAGTTGACGGATTTGTCTAGATCAAAAGAGTAAATATTAAATAGGATAGGACTTAAAACAGAGCCCTGGGGAAGACCTTTCCATACGTTTCGGACGGCCTGAACCTTACCCTGCCATCTCACCCTGATGGTTCTGAACATTAGCAGGTTTGAGATAAAATGGACAACCTTAGGGGAAATGCTCAGCTGTGACATTTTGTCTCTGAGTATTGAAAGGAGCACATTATCGTATGCGGCCGAAATGTCCAAAAAAACAGCGGCTATTGATTCCTCCCTTGAGAAGGCCAGACGGATGTCGGTGGAAAGTATGCTGTGGCTATCCGTGATGCTCTTGCCCTTTCTGAACCCAAATTGGAAACGCGGTAACATGCCGCGACTCTCCAGGAACCAGTCCAAACGATTCTTGATCAAATGTTCCATGACTTTACAGAGGGTGGAAGACAGAGCGATGGGGCGATATGAAGAACCACAGTCCGGGTCCTTACCCGGCTTAAGAATGGGTATTACATATTGCTCTTTCCAGGATTCTGGTATCATTCCAGAGTTAAAGAAACAATTAATAAGATCGAGAAAGTAGGAAATAGCGGTTGGGTGGGCCCTAGTTAGAAATGAGTAGACGATACCATCAGGGCCGGGTGAAGAATCCGATAGGGAATCCAGAACACAGCGCAATTCGGATAGTTGAAAAGTAGATGCTAAAAAGTCGTTGTAGACTGATATCTCGGGGAGAATAGGGAGCTCATTTTGGTTAGGAATGTAGGAGGGAGCTAATTTGTCCGAAAACTCCTCTAGCCACGGGGGTGCGATAGAGAAAGATGAGGCCGGGGCCGAAGATGAGCAAGCATTGCGAAAGGTTTTAATATTGCGCCAGACTACAGAGGGGTGTGTAGAGGGTGACAAAGATTCGCAAAATTTATTCCATCCCTCCCGTTTTTTAAATGATAGTGTTTTTTTCGTCCTAGCCTGTACCCTTTTGAAAGCAAGAAAGTTCTCCATGGTCATGTTGCAGCAGAATTTTTTCTCAGCCTGTTTTCTTTCTTTCACCAGGGAAGTACATTCAGAGTCCCACCAGGGAAGAGATGGACGCCGATTTAGCGAAGCGTTTTTTAATGGAATCGATAATTCAGCTGAATCCAAGAGTGCCTGAGAGAATAAAGAGTAGCATTCTAGACAGTTAGATTGGGAAATTCTGGGTAAAGACTTAACTTTTGATTCTGTTGTGAAAGAGAAAAGGGGCCAATCGGCTTTAGCTAGCCTGAATTTTTGTAGAGGAGGAGGAGCCGATTGGATGCTGTGATCAGAAGAATAAGCTATAATAATAGGGAGATGGTCACTGCCGAAACTTTGGGATAGGATGTTCCATGAGATCAGGGGCACTAGGGATGGGGAGCAGATAGAAATATCCACTGCTGAAGGGTTTTGCGCCGGTGAAGAGCGACGAGTGGATCGTCCGTCATTTAGCACGCACAAATTCAAAGAATCTAGGGTCTCAAGCATCTTACGGCCCGAGGGATTACAGTCGTGGGAACCCCATAAAGAATGGTGGCAATTAAAGTCACCCAGGATGATAAACGGTCCGGGGACGTTTTCTAGGAGAGACCAGAAGTCAGAAATAATCCTAGGGGAAGGGTGAGGGATATACACTGAAACAATAGTACAATTCAGAACTTTGCAAGCAACAATGAAGAATGAAGGGTGGGAAGGGATGTCAATTACAGAATAGTTTAAGCCTTTTCTAATAAGAAGGGCGCAGCCGTCGTACCCATCAGGGCTATCCTGACGGATGCATATGTAATTTGGGCAGTTAAAATACGAACCAGGTTTAAGCCAAGTTTCCGAAATAGCTAAACAGGCAGGGTTATATTTATGAATAATATATAGGAGATCAGCCTTGTTGCGGCTGATACTCCTGATGTTCCATTGTATAAGGTTCAGAGCCATAAGGCCCGGCGGGAGGGCCAGCAGAGAGTAAAGAGGACAATGTCATAAGATTATTGGCTACGTTGGACGGTAGGGGGACAGCATTTTGCTGTATGATAGCAACTAGGGAAGAGATGACAGAGTTCAGCAGGGGCCAAATGTTGGTCGCGGGGGAGCTTGTGGTGTGCATAGGGGGTACAGTAGGGGGAGGTGGGGCTAGGGCAATTGGATGTCTAAACATCACCCCGTTCGAGGGTTGGGGAGGACTGTAGTCTGAAATGAGGGCCCTATGGGCTTTTTGATCATACCCGTGCGGGTTAGAGGGTCTGGGGGGTTTTCTGGTAATAAACACCGTTTTTTTGTAAGAGGTTGGTTGGGGGGGCTGTGCAGCTTCACTGTATGGCATCCGGGATGAGGGAATTTTCTTTTCGGCTTCCTGATATGAGATGCTCTCATCTCCCATAACGCGTTTTATATGTTGCTGTCTTTCATATTCAGGGCACTTTTTATCGGTAGCCTTGTGTTTGCCAGAGCAATTGAGGCATAGGGGTTCCTCTGAGCATTCTTCCGCATCGTGCGGCTGCGCACATTTCGAGCAACGAGGGCGTGAGCGACACTGGGCCTTGACATGCCCAAAGCGACAGCACTTATAACATTGGACCGTCGGGAAATAATAAGGAACAACTTCAAGAGCGCAGTTGAACAGGAATACCTTGTCTGGTAGCCTCTGACCATCGAAAGTGAGGACAACGGTTTCTGATGGTGCCCA
The DNA here is from genome assembly GCA_905163555.1 of Notocelia uddmanniana. Classification (NCBI taxonomy): domain Eukaryota; kingdom Metazoa; phylum Arthropoda; class Insecta; order Lepidoptera; family Tortricidae; genus Notocelia; species Notocelia uddmanniana. The sequence continues at coordinate 14,600,288 of LR991065.1, forward strand.
CTGGGTTGTGTTGTCATTCAAGTTTTTCTTTTTAAAATTAAGGCGCCTAGCCTTGACAACCTTGCCAAACCCGTATGGTTGGACTATCATATCCGGGAGTTCTTCATTTGTGTAGTCAGTGGGAATGTTCCTGGCTAAACCAGTCTTTGTTATGTGGTAGGATGGGATAAAGCGCTTATATTTATCCAGGTGTAGGGGTAGAGATAAAAACTGGTTAGCACCAGCTGCAGAAGTAAATTCTATGCTTAGTCTATTACGGCCTATTTTTTTAATACCGCCGTCCTTCATGTGTTTGATGCCTTTTGTGAATAAAAATTGACCGAATTTTACTGGGTGCAAGTAAGTAACGGCGTCAGACTCTGTTGTCTCACGAGACACATGCACGATGAAAGGGCCCTTGTCTGCGTTGTTATATTCACTCCGGGTCTGGAACTGAGAGGGGGGAGTCAAATCCGGCGTTGTTTTTGGGGATTGCGAGGTTTCATCAGCTGCCATTTCTTGAGGAGCGGGATTCACAGAGGTAACTGTGGGCGGGCTAAGGGGTTCTTCTGTGGCTCGGAACTGAGAGAGAGGGATGGGGGCACTATCGTCTATTGATGCTTGAGAAGACGGGGAAGGTTCATCAAAGCGGGGGATTTTAGGAGCATCTTTCTTGTGAGTTAAGCTATCAAGCTCTTTCGTAATTGCTGAAATGTACCTTTTTTTCAGTTTCTTAGTTGAAGTGATCTCATTGTTAGGACTTGTAGAAGAATTTGTGACATTGGAGGAAGGCCCGTTGAGAATTTGAGTCTCGGGAACCGGAGAATCTTCTATTTCCATATGCAAGGCCGGTGAGGGCGGATGTTCTACTATCCCAGGTATACCTGGGTCAAATTGATGGGATCCCATCTTAAGGACCCCAAGGAGAAGGAGGCACCGAACTCACATTGGAACAGTTGCCGCCCTCTCCTTGTTTTCCCTTAACCACTTACCAAATTACTAAGTGAACGATCACAGGACGAACACAAAAAACGAACACAAGCACAAATTCAGGAATAACACAGATGAATTTAAGGCTATAAAGTATCTTAAGTATTCCGCACACGTGCACCACTTGACAGCTCGAAGCAGAATCCCCATTTGTCACTTTATTTTGACGTTTGACGTCCAATGGCAGTCAAGGCTGTAAGGCAAGTAGCCAATCAGAGCTCGGTAAGTCGCACGTCGTCAAAATCTTTTTAACACAATATGGCGGCTATCATACACGTTCCGTTCTACGTAGATAAACAGCCTTGGGTCTGTTACACGCTTAATATAATCTATCACAATACTGATGTGTCAATATTATCGCGGTTTTCATAATTGCTTGGATTTTGCGTCAATATTCATTAAACAGTACGTGATACTGATCGTGATATGAGTGTATCACGTGATAATAATAACCGTGTAACAGGCCCCATTGGCGAGCTACGCTCGTCCCTAATTTTTGGCCTATGTTGTGTTCTAATTCTAGTTCGTGCCATATAGACTTTTCCTCTTTTAAAACTGGTTGGAATGGTACCATATTTTTTTGTCAAGTATAGCCAATTGCAGTGCTGTTAGTTTCATAATAAATCGGCTGTAACATACGGATTACGTACGTACGATATCATCATCATCATTCAGCCGAATGACGTCCACTGCTCCCCAAAGACTTCCACAATGACCGTCCTAACGTACGATATGACTAACTATAAAGGTTCTGTTTTCGCCATTTGGCTACGGAACCCTAAAAATGTGAATATCCAAGGACTAGCCTGCCCAGAAGCGTGCGTCCATACTAATAATATAAATGCGAAAGTAATTCTGTATTTTACGCTTAAGCTGCTGGAATCATAAAACCTGTCGTACTAGCTAGGCAGATAGAGATACTTTAGAATACGCTTATTAGAGATTTAGACTGGGTTGCACCAAACCGCCTGTAATCGTAAGGGATGTTCGTTAAAAGAAAGCTTAGGCGCCTAAGGCTGGGTTGCACCAACATACGATCACAGACTGAGGGCCTACTCCGAACTTCGTATCGTGCCGTCCCTTTCCGTCATATAGTGTATAAAACGAGAGTGAAAGGGACGGCACAACACGAAGTTCGATTTTCGAAGTAGGCCTTCTGCCCGGCTAGTATGATAGCTTATACCGTCACTTTATATGTGACGTTTCAGTACATTTTGGCCATATAACGTGACGGTATAAGCTATCATACTAGCCGGGCTGATCAACGTTTATGGCGCCGGCAGCTGTCATCCCATAGAAAAAACACTTTCCATACATTGACATTTTAACGAACACAGCTTACGATAAGACGATAACAGACGGTTTGGTGCAACCGTTGCACCGACTAAAGCGGCAATTACACTTCGTCGTTCACCTAATGCGGTCGCCGAATTCATTTAAACTACTTAGGCCAACAAACGTCTTCACATTAGTCTGTCCGTCGTTGGCAGCCCGGCTCGTATAATAACATTTACCGTCACGTTATATGGCCAAAATGTACTGAAACGTCACATAAAACGTGACGGTATAAGCTATCAATTATCATACCAGCCGGGCAGCTGTCGATCGCCGAATGCGGCCGACTAACGTGGTCCTTACACTTTTGCGGTCGCCGCATGCAGCATGCGGCGAACGACGAAGTGTAGTTCTCGCTTTACTATCACAGACTAAGGGCGAGTTGCACCAACTTACGATCACAGATTGGTCAACGTTAAATATGGCGCCGGTAGCTGTCATCCCATAGAAACTTGTCAAATTTTCCATACATTCCGATTTTAACGAACACAGCTTACGATTACAGACGGTTTGGTGCAACCCAGCCTTAGTGTGAGTTGCACCAACTTACGATTACAGACCGATCAACGTTTAATATGGCGCCGGCAGCTGTCACCCCATAGAATCTTGTCAATCTTTCCATACAATTTGATTTTAACGAACACCGCTTACGATTACAGACGGTTTGGTGCAACTCAACTTTATTAACATTAAATATGGTGCCGGCAGCCGTCATCCCATAAAAACTTGTCAAACTTTCCATAGATTACAGATACAGTACCATTACTGATATGAATAATATGAAACAAAGGGATAATTTATGTAAGAATTTATTATGTAGCGTCACAGACACATTTTTGTGACATAGAGAATGAATACATATAAAGCCCTTGTAATTATTCGTTCCATATCATAACTATATTGAAAGAACATATCAGCAGCAACATAAAACGTCAATGAACAATTCTCTTTTAAATTAATGTATAAATTGCCACACTTGTCACTTGTTAGAATGTTAACCAAATGTTAAGAAAAAAAATACGAGTGTTATAATAAAATTGCTAAAGTAAAATACTTTTGTGTTATAGTAATAAGTAGTGTTTAAGATTCGTCATCACTGCCTTGGGGTTGTCGAGGCTTAGGCCCGCCCGCCCGCTTGGCCATGATGATCTGATCGACTCTAAGGATCGTGGTGGCTGCGCCGACGGCATATTTCATGCCCCACTGCTTGAGTACAAAGGCGTCGAAGATACCCTTTTCGTTGGCGTCGCATACGCCGTTGTTTTCTGATTCAATGTCGTAACCAGAGTTCTTGTTCCCTTCCTGCAAGTTATAGTAAATTCAACTCATAGTAGTTGAAAACTTACACACAGAGTGAAGTGGAATGGTCTTAGACAATTTTAGCAGACTGTGTCTGTGCCTTAGGAATCACATATTCTTTAAAAAAAAAACTGTTTAATAAGAAGGATATTGGATTAGGTAAAAATGTAGGGGGATTTAAGAGAAGAGATAGCCCAAGGAAAAGGTCGATGTACTGCGTGAGGAACGATATTAATAGCAAGGTTGTGAGTGACAAGATGACAGGGTGATAGAGAGGTATGGAAGAAAAAAACATGCTGTGCTGTCCCCAAGTAAATGGGATAAGGGCAAGCAAATGATGGCCATAAGTCTCCATACCTTGTGAGCCTTGTAGATGTTGTTAATGACTTCAGTAGCATTAGCACCGGTATTTTCAGCCAGAGCACGTGGAATGCTTTCTAGAGCGACGGCAAACTTCCTCACGGCATATTGCTCTAAACCCGGCAGGGTGTCGGCATATTGAAGCAGACGCTGCGCTAACTCGATCTCTGTTGCTCCTGCGCCAGGAACGAAACTGAAAAATATAAATATTATTATTATTTATTAATCAGGCTGGCAGTTTAACAACTGATGATGCCTGTATCGGCTGTATCATTGTACAGTTGAAATTGAAATGTGCTTGTTTAGTTTGTTTTAGATCTGGTTGATATTGAGCATAGAAATGACATCCTCTGGGAGTTATAATCAGTTGAAACCACACAGAATCAGGACATGTAAAATCAGGAACCTCTTCAATTTATATGGAAGTTAATGTAAGGGGACAAGGACAATGATGACTCTGACACGAAGCATCTATCCTACATATAGCCCGCCCCGAATCACTAAAATTAAGTGGTAGTGGACAGGCACATTGTATAATAACCAGTGGCCATTGAAGGGAAAAGGTTTTCGAGTGGCAACCACCAACTACGTACCAGAAGGCGCAGCACGGTTAAAACCCCCACAAGGCGAATTGATTTTTAATTACCTCATGTGTTCATAAGTTTTGAGACGAATATTGTTTTAAATAAATCAATTACGGAAAATATTTCTGTCAAGGTTATTATTTTCATTGAATCACTGTACTGTAGCTGATAAAAGTAAATAGAGTTTATTTAAATTGGCTTTCAATATTTTTTATTTAAGCCTTTAAATGCGGTGGTCTCTTTTAGGTGCCGGCACGAAACGAAAAACGCCTTTTTCACTGACAAGTTAATGTCTATGGTAGAAAGAAAGTTAAGGCAGCGGAACGACAAATTGTACACTAAATGTCGAGAGATGTTCCAACTACTGCACAGAACGTACTGCAACCTTATCACCCTGCGAGGTTCACGATACGGTCGATAATTACGTACGAGGTAGCCTTTTCCTTCAATTTTGAATACTAGATGCTCAAATTATGTTTTTTGACAAAGTTTTAGAGAACACCGTAACAAAATTAAATTCCATACGAAAACTGCTAAATGAGAAATATAGGTCTTTTATCAGTCAATAGAAGTAACTTTCTTTGAGCCTGGCTCTAAATACTCCTGATTAGTCTTTTTGGAGAAAATTACCTTTTATGAACACACAATTGAGAGCTAAATACCTGCCGTAAATACTACTCAAAATAGTTACTCACAAATGAGCCACTGGAAGAGAAGCAAGAGAATCCCTGATGAAAATTTTCGTGTCTCGCGGGGTCATTATCTAGGTGTAGCCGACGCAATAAATGGCATCTATACTAATAATATTCTATACAAATGGAAAATTAAAGAAGGCCCCCAGGCTAATTTAGGGTACAACTGGGAACAAGCTATGGGGATTATGATAGGATTGGAATTTAATATGAACATACCGGCCATCTCTTGCGGCATTCTTGAATGTGTTGACACCATCATCAATTGCTCGCTCAATGTCATCCATGTAGTTGTCCGTAGATCCCCTGATGACAACTGTAGATATCCGTGACTCCGAGCTCTCCATACGGAAGATGACTACGCGGGTGTCACCTACTTCGTCTACTTTGACTACGTCACAGTATCCGAGTTCTTGAGCAGTGGGGGTGGTCAATCTGGGTAAAACCTGTACAAAACATTTACAACACATTTTATAATTGTTCTAAAAACCTTTAAACAAAAAAATCATTTATTTCATTCATGTATATGTCATATACTCAATTATATAAAATGAGATCGATCTTCTATAAGCAAAACAATATTCTTTATACTAGATCACCTTTTACTGCCAAACTTGACAATATTTGATATATGCAGTGTAACACCAAAGCCAAATCTGGCCGAATTGAAATCATACGATTGCCATCCCTAAATACAGGTCTTGCATGGTAAAAACAGTATGCATTCCAGTGTGGCATCCGAAATTTAATACATTTGTTTAATATAATTGATGACAGAAAGAGGGGTGAGGCCCTAGCAATGGGATATAAAGGTGGAAATCATCATAATAATTATTATTATTTATTAAACCGGCAGGCAGTTGAACAACTGATGATGTCTGTATCCAGTGATTGCCTGATCTAAATGTTTAACAAGACATGATATATCTTTCCAGGTTAAGGTTTTCTTTTTTAATTTCCAGGTTACTTAAACACTGATGCTTTTCAATAACATTTCAATATTGCCCTAGCACAATCAACAGCCTGGTACCATTTTACCTAAAAACTGATCAATTGTATTTTTAGCCCGACAATTGAGCAGCGAAAATTGATGAGACAATACTCACAGTAGCGTTAACAGTCTTGGCAACACGTCTGAGATCGAATTTCGATGGGAGACGCACACCCATAATTCCATATTTGTTTAGCAAATGTAGCGCCATGTCACCAAACTTCGCACCTGCCACAATTACTTTTACACCAGTGTCTGCAATATCCTTGATCTGTTTCTCTAATAGAGATTCCTCGCCTCTGCTGAAGTTTAGGAGTTCATCAGCTGATTTGATGAGAACAGTGCCTTTGGTTTCTGTCTGTGTAATGTCAATAGGGCAGGAATATACTGCAATCTTGGCTTTCTCGGCTGAAGTAACATCTCCTTCAACTTCACGTTTGAATACCATTCCTGAAAGGACATTCGACTGCAAGAGACCAGCTCCAATAATCTGGAAATAGCATAAATCTCTTTATTTGTAATTGCATATTACTTACTGTTAGTGCAAACCATTCATTGGTATCCAAAATCAGCACCATTGCCTATTAAAATGAATACTAGGTTTATCTTAAGCCAGAGGTTCTCACCAACAAACAAAATTATTCAGTTTGCCAACTAAGTTGATTCTGTGGTTGAGCCCTCACAAAGGCTAAGCATAACTTTGGAATAATTTCAAATTTTATTACAGGTAACAATAATAAAGTTTATTAATAGGTACAGTCAAGAACTTTGAAGGTTGACAGTCCCATCAAACAAAAAGCTATGAAAAAACTATCAAACAAAAGCAATTCATAGAAAAAAGTTGTGAAATGCATCACAAATTAAAGAGTGTGACCATACATATTATTTACAGTTAATATTAGTTATAGTCATTAAAAAAAAATCTAGGTAGGTTTTATTTGACCATTTTAATCAAATTGAATAGTATTGGACGCTCAAAACTCCAAGTAACCATTGTGAGAAAGCCATAATGGCTACATGTGAAATGATTTAATTTTAATTTAAAAGAGAAAAAGCTTACCTTGCAAATTCTGACATTGTCCACATTGAATGTAGTCTTCTCTGGTAAAATAGCAATGCATGCCTTAGCAACCAGTCCAGCAATAAAATCTTCATTGCCATATTGCTTAGCCATAATGGAAGGTGTGATGCCTTTAATAATAGCTTCTGTATTCTTGATATCCTTGATCTCATGGCATACAAGTTCAGGCAAAATTTCAAGGCACTTTTCTAGGGCAGTCTCATAGCCCTCAGCAATCTCACTGGTGGTCACACCAAGACGGAGCAGCTCTTCTGCTGCTTCTAAGAGAGCTCCAGAGAGTACAATGACAAAGTTGGTACCATCTCCAACTTCAGCATCTTGCATCTGACTCCCGAGAACCATAAGTTTGGCAGCAGGATGCTCAACATCCAACTCCCTGATGATGGTACCAGCATCACTTGTAACAAACTGTTTGTCAATGTGGTTGATGATCATTTTGTTCATACCATTAGGACCATAGGCGGAGCGCACGCTCTGTGCAAACTGTTTGCAAGCAGTTATATTGCGGTATACTGCTTCTTCTAAACCAGAAAACATCTGAAAACAGGATAATTTACACGGTACATATACGAGTTATTAACATGGGTAAGATAAAGGCAATATATTTTGCCATCATAAGTGAAAAAGCTCACAAAATATGAAATCAACAAAGGTTTTTCATGGATATAATAATGAAAATGCTGTTATTTCTCTAAATAATAATGCATTCAGCATTGGAAAGGGTGTTTTAGACAATTTACATCACAGTAAATCATTAAAAATAAGCATTTGGTCAATATATTATGTACATAACGAGATTTAAGGGATAATAAAACCATAATTTCCGATACACATGACATGATAGAAGTAGGGTTATATTCTTACCCGTGCACCGTCTTTCATCATAGAGGGAACACCCGGGGCTCGCGGAACATGTAAAGCCATTTTTACTGATTATTGAAATAATTTCCACCTGAAAACTAGCACCTGTGTTTTACTTCAGGAGAGGACAAAAAGAAAAGAACACGATCAAACTGAATTCTGAATCACACGACCGACATGAACCACAGATAAGACTAAGAAAGACCAACGACATATAATTGTAGTCTTTGCCAACGACACAAAGTACAATTGACCAATGACACTTGGGTACAAACTGCGGTTGCCGTAGTATAAATAAACCTCGTATAAACGGCATTATTTAACGCTAGTATGCCAACCTGAAAGAAATATTTAGAATAAGTCATTATTATTATGTAACATTGCCAGTTTTTAAATTGTATAGAGTCACGCTTTGACATGTAAAAGTGCCCTTGTGGCCTATTTGCAGAATAAATATTTGATTTTGATTTGATTTTGTCTCCGTCCACTAAAATCTATTTTTTAGGATCCATTATGGATCCGAGTCACAGTATAATATTAGCAGTAACCAATCTCCGGCCCTTTAGGAGCGCGCGATGCCTATATACTTTCCCTGAGCGCACAGGGTAGGACGCTACGAGGCGGCAATGGCCCTAAAAAGATAGCTCCGAACTTTGTAAAATGCCATACTGTTTTGTAAACAGCCATACTCACTGAAGTACTGACGTGACCGCGACAATGATGACATTTTTAGGGTTCCGTAGCCAAAATGGCGTAAGCGGAACCCTTATAGATTCGTCATGTCTGTGCGGTCAATAGTAAACTTGTCATTAGCTGTCAAATTTACTATTTACCGCGACCGCTGGCGGCACCAGTGTGATTCAGGCCTTACTCGGAGACTATGACACAGTATTACAATATATACCCTATATGTTGTTAAACTGTGACTATGCTATGAGCACTACAATTATGAAATTTGGTAGGAAGGTGTATGCTATGAACCGCTATAGAAATATGATGTGGAATCAGGAAAAAAATATTAAAGCGGGGGGCACCCCATACATGTAACAGGGGGTAATTATTTTTTAAATGCACATATGCTTGTGGGATAATTATGAATAGGCCTTAATTGCTGGTTCATACAAATACACTACACTTTTCTATGAACCAGCAATTAGTAGTTATTTAAGTCAGTGCAAAAAGAAAACTCCCATTTTAAAAGGGGGGGGGGGGGGGTAAATACTTATGAGCAGCAGTGTACGTACCTACACGGAACGCGCACATGCAAACCGGGCGATGTAAATTTGTTCAAAGTTTATCTACTGTATATATACTGTGTCCGAGTGGACCTTTTCACAGTCGCTCGTGTTGGTTTTTCACGGTTATTAATTGTATTTTTTGCCTATAGCGTCTAATTTTTATCGATTCATATTTAAAGTCTTAACAAGAAAAAACGGGTCACTAACGTCTTTAAGGTCGAATATCGCTCGACATGTTTCGGACCGGTTCGCGGTCCCTAATCATGAGTACCTTTCGCGGCGGCGGTTCTTTTAGCACCCCTAGTTTTTAGATTTAGTGCTAGTTAGTGACCCGTTTCATTAAAATTTAATGTCACAAACTCACGGGATATTTTCTATATAAAATCGACAAAAAAATAAAACAAATATTCAAACTCGCGAGGTCCAAAGTCACAGAGCCACTAGTTTAAAAATAGTCTTGTACGAGGATGGTTTGATAAGTACTTGGTTTGATATGATAAAATAGTAACTTAAGTGTTGTATATATTTTATTTTTCTACGTAATCTCCCCGAAGTTCAACGCACTTATCCTAACGCCTCTGCAACTTCTCAATGCCTTCACGGAAATAGGATTCTTCCAGGTCCCCAAAATATGCGCTTACTTCCAGTATCACCTCCTCATTAGACTGAAATTTTTGTTCCGACAGATTTTTTTGAGTTTTGGGAATAGGTGATATTCAGCCTGTGGAATGAAATGTTTCCAACCGTAATTCGGCCAATTTTTGTTCAATGAGACGACGTACGTGCACCGGAGCATTGTCGATGGTCACAAAACGTCGAATAAACACTGCTGGATTTTTATTAAACTCCTGCAAGTGTCCAGCAGATGTTTGCATTCGAATACACCTTTGTTCTGAAGTGAGTAACCGCGGAACCCATCTTGCACAAAGCTTTTTCATGTGCAATTCGTTGTGTAAAATGAAGTCGAGATGTTTGAAACTTCAGCTAACTCTCGTATTTTCAGTCGTCGATCAGCTAAAACTAGATCATGAATTTTATCAATGATTTCTGGCAAAACTGCCTTTTTTTAAGATTCACCCCACACCTGGAGCGGGACGCAGCTTAAATGCTTTTTTTATTTTATTTTATTTATTGGAGAAGCAACAGAAATAAGTACAATATTAGGTACAATGAAAGTATTTTAAACATTAGGTGTGTACCTACTTCCTTAAACGCTCTCACTAAGAGATTTACTTATATTGCAACATAGGTAAGCAAAACAATACAAAAAACAAAACACACTCTAAAAGCTAAAGGTAAGCTATAAGTAAAGTAAAATATAAGCTAAAAGTACTAATAATAAAGGAATACATATAAAAAACATCAAGTTTCAGCTAAGGTATCGAGAATTTGTTTTTGGAAACGTGGTCTGCTTGAATTAAAAATATCTATTGATGTAAATGATTTGTTGAATGAATTGCAAAGGCGGCGTAATGGTGCGCGTTTACCACCGTTAGTCGAGCTGGTCGGGACGGCAAACATGGCGGTTGAGCGTGACGTACAACGTGACGGGACTCTAAACCGAATGCTCCCGAGCAGCTCCTTGCAGTTACAATTGTCCCTGCATATATTGTACAGGATCGTCATATCAGAGCATTTTCGTCTTGATTCAAGGGAGGTTAGTTTGTAATGTATTAATAAGTCTGAGTAGGACATATATTGGCCAGTTGAGCGTCTGTGTGTTGCCCGCAAAATCTTTTTTTGTATCATTTCAATAGCATTTGAATATTTGAAATAAAAAGGATTCCAAACAATTGAGGCATAGTCCAGGTGTGGACGAACAAGAGCTTTGTATAGTATGATGTAAGTGGATGAATTTTCAAAAACTTTTGCTGTTCTTAATACAAAACCTAGCATTTGGTTTGTCCTGCCTTGTTTAAACTCATTTACCCAAAGTCAAACTGTTTCGTACGAAGGACACGACACGAGTCGGCCAACGTAGGAGAAATCCTTTCATGAATTTATTTCGCCATTTTACCTTCCAAAAAAAAAGAAGAATTGAATCACACCACGAATTCCAATTTTCTCCATTAAGCCGATTTACTTAGATTAGTTTTTTTCCAACTACTGTCAAATCTAAAATTCCCGCCAAACTACTTAATGCCACAGATATATTATTTAAAATTTAAACATTTATTCTGCACGTAGGCCTCGATCTTTTACATGTCAAGGATTACAATATCATTTAGTGACATGAATACGAAGCAGTATATACCAACCAACAAATAAATACCTGCTGTGCTACCGCGAACTTCGAACTTCGTATCGTACCGTCCCTTTCCGTCATATAGAGTATAACACGAGAGTGAAAGGGACGGCACGACACGAAGTTCGATTTTCGAATTCCGCGGTAGCCCAGCTGGGCACACTTTCGATGAACTTACCCTATACAGAGATGTAATGAGTCTCTGTGGTCAAAAATATTACAGATAAAAGCGGATATGTAAAGAGTCCCCATAGTCAAAACGTTAGGTTTTAGAGATGTAAAAGCTCTCTAAAGGTCAAAATAAAAAAAAGTAGATATCCGAAATAACAATTTCGTGGCAGGAGATTGTTAAGCTAGCAGTCTTTGATTATATTTAGTAATCAAACTTTATGAATAAATATAAATAGACAGTTACCACTAATGCCATCTATTAGTGCCCAAAACCAGTTACTTATCAAAACACCCTCGTATTTTATAAGACACTAGCATTTGCACGCGGCTTCGCCCGCGTACCAAGCGTAATTTTTAACCGTCTACAAAAAAGAGCTTCTCTGTTTGACCCGTATTTTCATTTCATTCTGGGGGTTTCGGTATATGAAGTTTAGTGATTGTGATTCATTAACAGATGAACAGATGAAAAGTCAGTATACATTCTGAGAACCGGCAAACTGTTGAATTTCATTTGATTTTGGCAAAAATAAGGATCGAAAACTATTATCATACATTTCCGAGAGGCCGAAGGGGAAAGGGCCGATGAAATCTTAAATGGCCCTTAGTAAAAGTATCTGTGTACTACAGTAACACCAATAGATCTGATAGGTAACGACCAAGCAGCGCGCAGCGGTCATAAACGCTGTTTCTTTGAAGTACATAAATACGGCTAATTCAATATCACGTGTAAAGAATGATTCACAGTAGGCCGTTCCGTGTCCGGGCCGGCCCGTTTTCTTCTAGAGAAATACGCCGGCCGTTGCGTTTGCTGTCATAGAAAACGGGTCGGCCCGGACACAGAACGGTCTACTGTGAATCATCCTTAACCCTTATTTTTCCTAAGATTAAATTTATTAGGTAGGTTTTGCCAGTTCCCATTGGAGCATCCAAAAAGAAAATTTGGCCTCACTTCCATTCGCACTCCTTACTGTCAGTCCGTCTGTTACAACCGAGTTGCTTTTACTGGACCGATTGAATTGCAATTTGGCACAAACTATCAAAAATTTAGAGCGCTCGTGGCCCAGCGGCACCCGCCTACCGCATGCGGTATGCGGTGTTAAGCAATGTGGGCGCAGGTCATTTCTTGGATGGGTGACCGCTTTGAGTGGTTACTAACTGAGCGCTCTCGTGCTTTGAAAGGCACGGTAAGCCGTTGAACCCGGCTGCTGTCTACGACAGCAGTCGTTAAGCTAAGTTAGAGGCCTTCGGGCGGCTTGAAAACTTCTAACAGTCAAGTTGCCCACTCACTTGACAAAGGGAGTCGAAGTTGCACCACGTCCGTAGGGAGTATCCACCGTTACCCTACACGAGACCCCTGGGTGGTGCTAAGAGTGCAACAAAAACTGGCAACCGTACTTGTCTTCTCGAAGATCTCACGGTTCGTAAATAAATACCAAACGATTAAAAAAAAATCTAAAGGTTGATTTAAATGGCAAAAAATATCGAAACCTCTATGTCGTTTTTAAAAGCAATCCAAAGATACCCCACACGCCTATATAGTAATATTAAACTTTTTATGGCATGTGTGGAGTGCCAAATTTTACCTCAGAATCGTATTAAGAGACCTCTCAAATATCGATTTTGAACGAAATCGGGACGAAAAAAAAGAAAATCAATATGGCCGCCACTTTTACAAATTTTACCTCGGATTCGTATTAAGAGACCTCTCGGACACTCAGATATCGATTTTGAACGAAATCGAGACGGAAATGAAGAAAATCAATATTAGGGTGGTCCTTATTTCGTTAATTTATATTTTTCTACGGGGCACCCGCTTAATGTAATATCTGCCACTAAAAAACCAACGTATTTTTTTTTTCAGAAAGATTTTATACCTTTTAGGGTGTGCTACCGAATTTTGAAAATTTGGACCCTCCATACAAGATGATATATTTTTCCATTTTTTTTTTGATTTTTCGGTGTGGGGCCATGAGCCAGGGTGTTTTAATGTGCAACTTAACATAAAATACCACCGCTGATTTATAAAAACATATATTTTTTAAATATTTTAAGACTTCTAAGTATAGTAAGTATTGATTTAGAGGAGCGTCCATACTTTCCTTTCCTATCAACACAAATAAAAAATATTTAAAAAATTAGCAATGTTATTATAACTTAAATTGGACATGTATACACTTTGAGTCGTCGTTCCACAATGAAAATCGAAAAAAAAATTAAAAAAGAAACCATCTTGTATGGAGGGTCCAAATTTTCAAAATTCGGTAGCGACCCCTAAAACGTATTTTAAAATTCTGGAAAAAATGTTACGTTGGTTTTTTAGTCGTAGAAATTACATTAAGCGGGTGCCTAGAAAAATATAACTTTGATGAAATAAGGACCACCCTAATCAATATGCCTGCCACTTTTTCCAAATAATACCTCAAATTCGTATTAGGGGACCTCTCGGACGCTCAGATATCGATTTTGAACGAAATCGGGTTGGTAATGAAGAAAATCAATATGGCTGCCACTTTTTCCAAATTTGACCTCGGAATTGTATTAGGGGACCTCTCGGACGCTCGGATATCGATTTTGAACGAAATCAGGTTGGAAATGAAGAAAATCAATATGGTTGCCACTTTTTCCAAATTTTATCTCGGATTCGTATTAAGAATTCTCTCAGACGCTCAGATATCGATTTTGAACGAAATCGGGAAAGAAAAGAAGAAAATCAATATGGCTGCCATTTTTTCAAAATTTTACCTTGGAGTCGTATTAGGGGACCTCTCAGACGCTCAGATATCGATTTTGAACGAAATCGGGACAGAAATGAAGAAAAGCAATATGGCCACCACTTTTTCCAAATTTTACCTCGGAGTCGTATTAGTGGACCTCTTGGACGCTCAGATATCGATTTTGAACAAAATCGGGACGGAAATGAAGAAAATCAATATGGCCGTTACTTATTCATAGTTTAAGTACCTCTGATTCCTATTAAGAGTCCTCTCGGACGCTCAAGTATCGATTAATGTCGAAATCGTATATAATCAAAAAAGGTCGTATCTTCATAGGGAACTCACGGCACTTCATGCACCTTTAGACCTTATAAGGAACCTACATGCCAAATTTGGTATCTCTCAAACCAGCAGTTTGGGCTGTGCGTTGATATGTCACTCACTCAGTCAGTCAGTTTCTTCTTGCAATTTGGCACTTTTAAAAGTTTTCATGTCCGCAATATTAAATTTCAAAATCAATGCCATTTTCGAAATTAACGACCCAAAAAACCATAAATATGACACCCATATTAATATTTAGACATTCCAACCCCCTCGGACCCCAACAGAGGGGATGATATTTCACGTCCTCCACGTGGGATTTTAAAATCATTGGTGGTTTCGTAATCAGCGACCCGATAAACCATAAATACAACACCCATGTTGTCACCACATTTCCCCCTTTTAGGGGTTGATTTCTCAAAAAACCGGAAACACATGTTTACTCATTTATCGTTAGAAATACTCCTGTGAAGTTTCGAATAAAATAATTCAATTAATCTTGATTCCCTATACAAACTTCGGACCCCCATTTCACCCCCTTAGGGGTTGAATTTTGAAAAATCCTTTCTTAATGCACCTCAAAACCATATATGGAACCTACATACTACATTTGGAATCTCTAGAACCAGCAGTTTGGGCTGTGAGGTGATATGTCACTCACTCAGTCATTCAGTTATTTCTTGAAATTTGGCACAAACTTTCAAAAGTTTTCATGTCCACAATATAAAAATTTCAAAATCGATGCCATTTTCGTAATTAACGGCCCAAAAAACCATAAAAACGACACCCATATTAATATTTAGACATTTCATCCCCCTCGCACCCCAACAGGGGGGGTGGTATTTCACGTCCTCCACGTGAGATTTTAAAATCATTGTTGTTTCCATTATCAGCGACCCGGTATATCATAAAAACAATACCCATGTCGATTTTCAGAATTTGTCACCACCTTTCCCTCTTTTAGGGGTTGATTTCTCAAAAAACCTGAAACACGTATTTACTCATTTATGGTCAGAATACTCCTGTGAAGTTTCGAATAAAATAGTCCAACTAATCATGTTTCCCCATACAAACTTCGGACCCCCATTTCACCCTCTTAGGGGTTGAATTTTGAAAAATCCTTTCTTAGTGCACCCCTACACTTTATAAGGAACCTACGTGCCAAATTTGGAATCTCTAGGACCAGCGGTTTGGGCTGTGCGTTGATATGTCAGTCAGTCAGTTTCTTCTTTTATATATTTAGATAAAGTTCATTTTTCTTTCTCAAGGTTTTGAAATATATCGGTCTACTTAGTGTATACTATAGGTATATGAACCAGTTAACTATGAATAAAAGAACACATGCTCTATAATATGATTTTTAGAGTGCTTATAAATGTCTTGAAAGGTTAGATTTGCTACTCGTAGATAGGCATGCTCCTGAATAAGCATGCTGAAATTGTTTGCACGCTCCAAATACTCGTGCCATTTGGTAGTGAGCTGTCTGCCAGTTTACTGTGGAAAACCAAGGAGCTATCCGCATGGAGCTGAATAAAATAATCCTTTTGCTAGCGATGCAAAGCATCCAATGACTTCAGTTAGCTAGAAAGATGAAACAATGGAATAAGAAGATTTGGGTCCGTGATTGCTAGGACAAGATTTGGAGCAAGTACTCGATTGAGGACAGAAATTGAAATGACCAAATAGAGCGTGACTTTTGACGAAGTCACACACGCGCGTACTATAATACCCTGCAAACAACAGACCCATGCTCGTACTTTCTAGTATGCTCATTGTGGAAACGCGTTCACACTTGCTATTACCCTTCTCGTTTTCGCCCCCGCCTCAGGAAGCTCACTCGAAGATAAATAAATAATAAATAAATATTGGGGGACAATTTACTCACAAACCGACTCATCCTCATCTGTTTCTATATGGAAACTCAAATTTTGACAAATTACATTTGACAGCTTCCATATAAAAACAGGTGAGGCGTGAGGTGAGGACGAGTCGGTTTATGAGAGGGCTGGGCGATGATGGATTAGCCAGAATGCCTAATACGAGCACGTCATAAACACACTACCTAGGTTCGTGCTAATAATTAGCATGTGTACCTTAAGTTACAGTTACACATTCTGATTCCTAGCACGAAATCATACCACTATTGAGCAATTGCTACTTAGTAGTGTGTCGAAATATTGCTAATAATGAGCATGCTCAATTAGAGTTTGCTCAAAAAACGACGCTCGTGCGATTTTTGAGCATGCTACCTGCGGCGCGGGTGGAAGGGGGCGTGCTTTTAGCGCGTGTGAACAGGTTTGCTTATTGAGTATGCTAGTATGCTCCAAGTTTTTCTTTTCTACAGCCAATCACAGACCCAAATCTTCCTATTCTTTTTGAAGAAGTTTTCGGATGAATTGCATAGCCAGCAAAAGGATAATTTTATTCAGCTCCATGCAGATGGCTGCTTGATTTTCTATGGTTTTGTTTGAACTGGCAGAGAGCACGCTATCAAATGCCATGTGTATTGGAGTAATTGCTTTGAGCATGCTTATTCAGGAGCATACTTAAAACTAGCATGCTCATTGCTAGCAAATGTAAACAGTTCATAAGCATGCTTAATATTAAGCATATTCATAAGCACGCTTTTTAGCATACTATTCTAGAGCATGTCACTATCATTTTTTTTTCCGCGGACTTGGCTGACACACGTACTTAGGGGGCGTCCATTACTTATGCGAGGTATTTGGGGGTGGGCTACTTTACTTAAAAAAAGGAAGAGAGGTAGTCAAGCCGTCTTACTTTTTTTGGCGTTTACAGACGAAGACAGAGCCTTTCTTAATATTAATAAATTCAGAGGAATTAACGTATCAAACTATTTATTCATAAAAATATACCATACATTATTATTATTCTAACAGTCGATTACAATCTCACTAAAAAATAAGTATTCACACATACTTAGTACTTAACAGTACTAAAAAATAAGTAATAAAAATCCATACAATAGTATAGCATACCTACGCTCTTGTTTCGTTCGCATCAACGCTGCATAAATCAATTGGGTATTGTTTCTGTTGTTGGTTGACAATGTTGACACTATGTTAATTATGTGACTGTTTAATAGGAGGAATCAATGGCCATTTCACAAAGCATCACGATACAATTTTAAACTACATATACCAATCTTTTACAAACTTTTCAAACGAATTCCACAACAACACCGCGAACTTAAGACAAGTACGCCTTTTTACCATTTCAACCGAATTTGTTTTTATTTTTATCTACCTGTCTTGTGCACAATAAGGTATTTAAATACAATGGTACACATATATTTATGTCCATGACGATTACCATGTAAGCAAATTTTACAATAACGCATGTCACGTTTTACGGATGACAGTTTATATGACTATGTATTGTACCACATAAGATTGTAATTCACTTTTTTTACCTGAAATTGACGGTAAAACGTGACCTTAAACTACCATGCTAGCCGGGCAGATCTTGCTATAACCGGGCAAGTTTAAATTTTAGCCACGCCTGGCATGGTGCGTTGCGTTGAGCGATGAAATTAAAACACATACCTTTTTTCTCTCCTAACCCTAATAAAGGGGATTAAAGGGCATGTTTTTCAGTTTCCTTTATCATACCAAAGATAATAATCCTATCTATAATCTTTGATCATACCTACATATGTTTTTCTATAGCACCGTGCGATGTCACCCAACGCCTAACGTGCCTAGAAATGCGAATGAGCAAGTCATTTGGACGACTTGCACAACAGAATAGAAGCACAGGAATTTGGCACGTTTTCTTTGTATGACAGATAGGTAATCTATACATATAATAATTTAGCTATAAGTTTGTAGGTACATACATAAATCATCAGAAAAATATTGTTATTGAATTCACGTCCTTTCAGAATAAACCACTTACTCATAGTAGGTGTACAGTCAGCGAAGAAAGTGCTCTACCACTCTTGAACCTTAATATAAGTCGAAAAGTGGTACACCGCTTTCTTGGGTTAACTATACAAATGAAAACACAATAATTTGCATACTTAAAGTGGCGGATGGAAAAAAAATCGTACGTAGACTGTTATTCGATTTAAAAAAAGGTTCTCCAGATTTTGAGCTGTCAGGATACGAGTATTATTTATAATTTTCAGCATTGAGATCGCACAGTTTCTAAATATGAATATTTTCGTTGCTACTACGATGTGAAGTAAGCAGTGCATAGTAACATTTTGGGCTGATTGTAGACACAGATATTTTTTACATGGAAGTAGGTAGATATTACCTCTATAAACACTAAACACATTTCTAGCATTACTTGCTATAACATCACAGGATAGGCCCCCTATAATAAAATCATACCTACTATCTATACTCCTCTTTACATTCAGGAATTGAATACATAATTAAAATAATACTGATTAAATAAAGCACGTAAATAATTGAGCTACCAAATATAACAAAGGCATCTGTTAAGCGAAGCCTCGATATTTGTCAAGTAGGGGACCGTTAAATAAATGCTTATTATTTCAATAGTTAGCAAAACCTTTCCTTCAACCAATCATCCTTTATTATACTAAAAGTTCAAGATTTCTTTTACCTATATGATAAAAAAAAACAATAAAAGCAAGGTTTGGAATTCATCAATAGTCTAATGGTAGTCTAATGATTCTAATGAAGTAGTTACTGAACAGAACATAATTTATTTATTTATTTATTTAACGATACTCTTTATGTTTTAGAAGTAGTTAGCCTAACCATATGATTTTATTCCACCATTAAACGTTGTATGGGTCAAAAATTATGCGCTCTATTTTAACTAGGAATCGAGTAAGATTTTAATGCACTCGACAAAATTAGGACTAAGGAAGAAGGTACTAGGTAATATAAAAGCTGTCTTTGAGAAGCTATTAGATTAGGGTCTTTGCGCCGATTAGCGACCACTTAGATGAGTTTGTTTCTAATTATTTGTACTTTTAGTAAATTTAGTAGATTCCTATCCTATTAATAAATATCAGAATTTTGCAAACAGTTCGTTGTTATTCGTCTGTTCGAAATAAGATAAAATACCAGGAATATATTAAAAATCTTAATATAATTAGCAGTATTAAGTCGTATTTAAAATAAAAATATTATACTAGCCCAAGCAATTATCTTAAAAAAAAAAAATATATATATAGTATATTGAAAATGAGATCAAATCCAATAAATGAGGAACGTTATAGGTTCTAAGAATTATGTATTCCTCAATGAGCTTATAATCGAGGTGAATTAAAATTAATCCCTGTTACTTTTGAGAAAAAGATTGACACTAAAATATATATTATAATATATGACTACGTAAAATAAATTTAGACGAAATACTTATATGCTAAAGAATCAAAATACATGTTAATAAATTCGATATAGTTGCACATATGCGTATTTTCCAAAAACTTAACTAAAATAAACACATTTTAATTGATCGAGACACAACTTTCCGAGTCAAATGGCGTATAAATGTAATGGTATGTAATGGTTAAATGGCGTATTTTAGTATTTCAATTTTGACACAATAGCGATGGTGAAATTTTCCTTCTATACCGATACCTGCATGATAGCGAGAGCGAGATATCTAAGCGCGATCTTTCGCTGCCACGAATTGCCTACCGTTGTCCCCGACGCTATCCCCTTAAGATCTAAAATAATCAGTCGGTAGAGATCTTAGAGCATTTAGGGGACTTCCTGGTTTGTAGCTGCGGAGGCGGTACATCATATCAGCATATCAGGACGTCGACTGCTGGATATAGGCCCCCCCCAATTTAACGAAATATTTTACCAAAACATTCTCCCATTACTACGCATCCACACTAAAACACACTAAGTTTGAGCAATAAAAGTCGACCTTACTAGCGTTCATTCATATTATAGGTAGGTCCATTATCGGATACCCAAAGTGACCCATGTCGCTGAGATATTCCATAGCAATTCTCATAGAATACTAGTCTTTATTACCTGAAATACGGTTAACATTTACGTCAAAATGGCGGTCAGCCATGATACTAAAGCGCGAATGATTTTAAATCGACTTTGTTATGAATGCTCGATTAAGATTTGAACTGTGCACAAAATGAGAATTAAAGCAAAAATATACGTAAAAGTAAAACGTTTTTTGCATCCAAAACATCACATAAATGCATTTTCCCTTCGAGAGACTGACGTAATAATGTGTCAGATTTTTCTTCTAGATGCCTTTTGCAGTGGGGTAGAGGTAAAAAACTTAAGAAAAGGACCTGTTGTATATAGTTGTGACCCCTTACGTTTTCAAATAGACATTACATATTGATAATTTTTAAGAAAAAAAAACCGACGTCAATGGGGGAGTCCGGTGAAAGATTATTAATCTTAGATGGTGCACTCTTAGATTCCATACAATAAAATACAAAAATGGCTATAAGTATGTTTATAATGGTAGAAGACTAAGTACCCTCAATTCCTCATGAAATCATGGAAAAACCTTGCTTGCTTGACAAACAAAACGAAGAGAACAAATCGCCAAACGTGAACTACGCGTCGTTGAAGAGTTCCGTTCTGATCATCATCAGCAGTTCCAGTTCATCAAATGTCACTTTTATGAATGAAAATGCTTGATTAGTTCATGAAAATACTAAAATCACTATTTGTGTGCCTTTCACATTTGAGGAGTTTCCTCGATTCCTAATGGATCCCATCATCAGAACTCGAGCATGACAAAAATCAATCGTGAAAATAGAACTTGCTTAACAAACACAGCTAGAAGGACAAATCGCCAAACGTGAACTTTTCGTCGTTGAAGAGTTCTGTTCTGATCATCATCAGCAGTTCCACTTCATCAAATGTCACATTTTTGTATGATAATGCTCGATTTGTTGATAAAAACACAAAAATCACTATATGTTTGCCTTTAAGATTTGAGGAGTTCCCTCAATTCCTCATGGATCCCATCATCAGAACTCGAGCATGACAAAAATTAATCGTGAAAATAGAACTTGCTTAACAAACACAGCTAGGAGGACAAATCGCCAAACGTGAACTTTTCGTCGTTGAAGAGTTCTGTTCTGATTATCATCAGCAGTTCCACTTCATCCAATGTCACATTTTTGGATGCAAATGCTTGACTTGTTGATAAAAACACAAAAATCACTATATGTTTGCCTTAAAGATTTGAGGAGTTCCTTCAATTCCTCATGGATCCCATCATCAGAACTGCCTTTTGACAAAAACGGGACCAACTTGGATATATATACATACAATCAAAAAAAGAATTTTTCAAATCGGTTAAGAAATGACGGAGTTACGGAGTAACAAACATTAAAAAAAAAAAAAAACAAAAAAAAAACATACAACCGAATTGATAACCTCCTCTTTTGAAATCTTGAAGTCGGTTAAAAATGTGTAACAAACAAAACTAATGTCTATTCAAACACGCCACAACTACATACAACAGAGGGGCTAGTATGATCGCTTATATGTCGGACATATAGCATTCGTCCCGTACTGTCAAGTATGTAAGTGCGAGAGGGACGAATGCTATATGTCCGACATATAAGCTATCATACTAGCCGGGCAGGTGCTTTTCTTAAGTTTTTAACCGACTTCAAAATTTCAAAAGAGGAGGTTATCAATTCGGTTGTATGTTTTTTTTTTTTT
Source organism: Notocelia uddmanniana (assembly GCA_905163555.1). Lineage (NCBI taxonomy): Eukaryota > Metazoa > Arthropoda > Insecta > Lepidoptera > Tortricidae > Notocelia > Notocelia uddmanniana. The sequence goes on from LR991065.1 coordinate 14,622,813, forward strand.
TTAATGTTTGTTACTCCACAATTCCGTCATTTCTTAACCGATTTGAAAAATTTTTTTTTGATTGAATGTATATATATCCAAGTTGGTCCCGTTTTTGTCAAAAGGCAGTTCTGATGATGGGATCCATGAGGAATTGAGGGAACTCCTCAAATCTTTAAGGCAAACATATAGTGATTTTTGTGTTTTTATCAACAAGTCAAGCATTTGCATCCAAAAATGTGACATTGGATGAAGTGGAACTGCTGATAATGATCAGAACAGAACTCTTCAACTACGAAAAGTTCACGTTTGGCGATTTGTCCTCCTAGCTGTGTTTGTTAAGCAAGTTCTATTTTCACGATTACTTTTTGTCATGCTCGAGTTCTGATGATGGGATCCATGAGGAGTTGAGGGAACTCCTCAAATCTTAAAGGCAAACATATAGTGATTTTTGTGTTTTTATCAACAAATCGAGCATTATCATACAAAAATGTGACATTTGATGAAGTGGAACTGCTGATGATGATCAGAACAGAACTCTTCAACGACGAAAAGTTCACGATTGGCGATTTGTCCTTCTAGCGGTGTTTGTTAAGCAAGTTCTATTTTCACGATTGATTTTTGTCATGCTCGAGTTCTGATGATGGGATCCATTAGGAATCGAGGAAACTCCTCAAATGTGAAAGGCACACAAATAGTGATTTTAGTATTTTCATGAACTAATCAAGCATTTTCATTCATAAAAGTGACATTTGATGAAGTGGAACTGCTGATGATGATCAGAACGGAACTCTTCAACGACGCGTAGTTCACGTTTGGCGATTTGTTCTCTTCGTTTTGTTTGTCAAGCAAGCAAGGTTTTTCCATGATTTCATGAGGAATTGAGGGTACTTAGTCTTCTACCATTATAAACATACTTATAGCCATTTTTGTATTTTATTGTATGGAATCTAAGAGTGCACCATCTAAGATTAATAATATTTCACCGGACCCCCCATCGAAGTCGGTTTTTTTTTCTTAAAAATTATTTACCTATAAGCATATTAATCCGCCTCCGAATCAATAAACTTAAGTGGCAGTCGGCGGGGCACATTACGCGTGGAACCGATGGCCGTTGGGGCGGAGAGGTTCTCGAGGGGCGACCTCGTACCGAAAGGCGTAGCGTGGGCAGTCCCCCATAACGTGGACTGATGACCTGATAAAGGTCGGGAGGCGCAGGACCGGTCATTGTGGCACCCTTTGGGCGAGGCCTATGTCCCGCAGTGGAGGTCCTTTGGCTGATATGATGAAGCACATTAATGGGGTATCCTGTGTTAAATGCTCTAAGGCTCCCAAGGCCCAAAAACTATGGTCGAAAGTAAACTTATTAATTTCTATCGATGTTAATTTTTTATTAGTGTTGGAACCAAAATTGGTTTAACTGAACAATTATTTATATTCCGTCTAGAGTTAATCTATAATAATAGTCACACCTAGATTATGGTTGCAAAATCGGAATAATTCACGGTATTAGGTATATATGATTTTTTTTCATGCCACGTCGGTAGCAAACAAGTGTCCGGCCCGATAGTAAGCCGTAGCCTACAATGCTTAGAGTATGGGGCTCTGAAAAAAAAGAGTGTATACGTTTTACACCAACAATCCTGTAAAACGTAAAAGCACACTCCTTTGTTCAAAGCTTTATACTGACTGCAGTTCTCCAGGAAAACCTCAGCAGCTCATACCATCCGTCGGCTGTGGAAGGAAAGTCCTCAGAAATCGTACACGAGCTTTTTTATGATTGACCGACCAGCGGTTGGCCCTAGTGTCACCTGATGGCAAGCGATGACAAGGCCTAAGATGTTGTTCACTGGTTCAGTAATAGCCTATCCACTCTTGTCTTAAGGTTGGTTGTAGAGGGCTCGCCGACGGCTCGTTTCTGGATCGCTTGGTATCTCGCGACGTGCACCACGGTTGTGACGTAGGTGCAGGTGTCGCGGCATCACACGAGCGCGCGCGGCACGGCCACGACGGCGGCGCCGGCGCGGCCGGTGCTGAGCGGCGCCAGCTTGCGCCAGCAGTCCGCCTCCGCGTCGTACACCTCCACAACGCAGAGGTATTGCACGCCGTCGTAACCGCCTGTTCATAAAACATCTGTATCATCAAGAGCGTCGCCAGCCGATGGCCCAGGTGGGGGCAGGGCTGAGGGGGGACGGAGAAGAAAGTATGAATTGTCTCACTGACGATCACGATGTGGTCGCCGAGTAGCCAGGAGCTGGCGTCTGGGCCCTGTCTCAGGCGCGCCAACAGCAGCCACGAGTCGTTTTCGGGCCGTAGCTCCACGCCGGTAAGGAATACCGACGGCCACGATGCGGTAGTTCAGGCGCGCCGACAGCAACCACGAGACGTGTTCGGGTCGTAGCTCGTCGATAAGGAATACTCACCGACGGCCACGAGGCGGTAGTTCAGGCGCGCCATCAGTAGCCACGTGTGAGTGGTCGGGTCGTAGATCCAGTAAGGAATACTCACCGACGGCCACAATACGGTCGCCGAGCAGACAGGAGCCGATGACGTCGCGACCGTAGCTCAAGCGTGCCAACAGTAGCCACGAGTCGGTGGTCGGGTCGTCGTAGATCCAGAAAGGAATACTCACCGACGGCCACAAGGCGGTCGCCGAGCAGACAGGAGCCGATGGCGTCACGACCCTAGCTCAGGCGCGTCTATAGTAGCCACGAGTCGGAGGTCGGGTAATCCAGTAAGGAATACTCACCGACGGCCACAATACGCAGTATCACAGTATATATATAGTTTAAGGCAGTAACTCAAATAGAGTCGCTTAATACCTTTTTAGCCCTGGGCTTTGTTAGAGCGATAGGGTTGCACCTCTCAATTTATGTAAATTTGAATAAGATTATATTTACTAAAACATTGATTTGTATTCTACTCCGTAGATACTCAAATGATAAATAGGCTATATTTTTAATCCCCGACGCAACGAAAATGAGGGGTGTTAGAAGTTTAACCTGGGTATCTGTGTATTTGTATGTTGCATCGTAGCTCCATAACGGTTAAACCGAAAACGAACCCGCTTCTTATTATGGTTTAGTTTAGTTTTAGTTTTTTGACTTATTTTTTGATCTGTTGTATATTGTATTGCGCTTTTTGAAATAAACAATTTTGTTTCGTTCTTAAATATATTTCGTCAAAATCGGTTAAACCGTTTTCGAGATATTGAACTTTGAAATGAAAATGTCGGGGATTTATCAACTTTTCTTAGTTGGTTATATGCCTACGCGGCTTTGCTTACGTTCTCTGTAATACACGGGCGGAGCAGCGCAACAGACAATATTAAATTAAGTACTCTTATTTATATTACCATTTATGCATTACCTTCAATACATTTTGTATTATCAAACGAAAATACTTCTAAGGCCATAATTTACGCTTAAACCGCCAAACCGATTGAGGAAATATTTCGCATGGAGATAGTTTGAGGCGATCCCGGAAATGATCCTTAAAGGAAGTGAAAAGAAGGGTGGAAGTTTGTACGGGAGAGCGATATAGCAATTAAACGAGTTCCACGCGGGCGAAGTCGCGGGAAAAACTAGTAATTCATAAAACATAAACAACAAAATATTACATAAGTATGCCTCATTTGTATTTCTAATATATAATCGTATTTTCATAAAATAATTTCTTCACATTATGTCACGTCAAATCAAAATAGTGGCCAGCACGCGCTAGTTTATTAAAAACTTCTTCAACTATTCTACGCGATACGAGTACGTGCGCGGCACACGTGATCGAAACACCCCGAGATCTCCTTAAGTTTACTGTAATGACACTAATGACGTGTGTCTGTGTGGGTGCGTCAAATCGGACATTTGTATGGATTTGTTTTACTGTTCTAGTCTATATATTTACTGTGATACCAGGGTACACCGGGTAAGGACACTCCATACAAAAGGTACATCCGCGGCTCACGCACACATAGACGCGGCGATGTGTGCGCAGCCGCTTGTGCTACGCGCTAAATGATTGACGTGTCGGCCGGTGTCCCCCGTTCTCAGTCGGGGCCGCCTCGCCGTCGCGGCAACACGTTTAACGTAAAGTCAGGCCGGCAATTACTTCGCGCGAATCGCGCGACATATTAAGTCAAGTTACGACCGTAATTGTTATATTGCCGACCACTTGAGTCTAAGTATTTATAATAGTGCGTAATATTAGGTATGAATTACATAGGAAGGTCGTACCTTGAATACCTAAAACACTTAGTACTTATTTTTAAAATAGAAATTAATGATAATAATATTTTTCTTCATGAAAAATATATAATAATGAAGTTCGTAATGTAGTAGTTCATTATTTTATGTCGTAATCATTTAAATACTCTTTTATGGAATAATATCTGTCACTGCTCCTCAAAACCTCGTATCTCCGTACTACATCGATATTGAGATACGAGTTTTACTTTAAGTAGGTATTTGTTACTTAGTGACTTTTGGTTGTCAGCCGACGATATCATCTTGAAATTTAGTGTTGTTTATCATTACGTATATTTTAACATAAAATACCAATACATTAATAAATCAGATTTGTTGTACAGAACACCCGGTGCGCGAGACCGACTCGCACTTGTCCGGTTTTTTTTTTCATTATTTGACTTAGACACGCATTTTTATCTATCAATTCAAACGAATAATATAGGAAGGATGCTAATCACATGTCAAAACAAAGAAAGACGTTTTGTACAACCCTGCGTTTGAACAACTACTTATTACCGATGACGTCACAACTGCTCCTAACGGCCGCACTGTCCCTACCCGGTGTACCCTGGTCGCCGAGCAGAGAGTAGCCGATGACGTCGCGACCGTAGCTCAGGCGCGTCTATAGTAGCCACGAGTCGGTGGTCGGGTCATAGATCCAGTAAGGAATACTCACCGACGGCCACAATACGGTCGCCGAGCAGACAGGAGCCGATGGCGTCACGACCGTAGCTCAGGCGCGCCAACAGTAGCCACGAGTCGGTGGTCGGGTCGTAGCGCTCGACACACGCTAATCGCCCGCCCGCTGCATTGGCCGGTGCTTCGTGTCCGCCTAGTGCGTACAGGTACCCGCCCGCTGCGCATATCTATTACAACAGAGATGTTTAAACACCCAAAAGCTTGTAAAAATTGGCTGGCTTCAGTGTAAACTTTGGCCGGTCTGCAACCGAAAGAGCGTTATCCGCGGTAACCGTCCCTAAACATGCCTACGGATGAATGTTGCCAAATCGCGTTTAATAGGTCTTCAGAGACACGTTCATACAAGTTTGTTGATTATGTGTCCCAACGTTCGAGATTCCCAAATAGTATTAGTAAGGCGACAAGTTTAATGCTGGCCAAAGACGATAAAAACTGAAACTCGCACTAAATATATAATTTAATAAAACTAAATCCTCACTCACACTCTTACAGACACTTACTCAAAAACACTAACTTCCACATGAAGAACTACAGCCATGACTTACTATTTATCTTACACATAATATTTCTCAAAATCGAATAGTACCAGTGCATTAACTCCTTTTTAAAAAAATGTATTATCCAAATATTGTGTGGGTATTATGCTCGTAGGGTTGCGTTCAATCCTGTCATAGGGACCAAGCTGAAAATCAGCGCTGGGTAAGCACGCCTAGCATACGCTGAGACTGGTACCCATTACCTTGCACTTATTTAAATATGTACCTATCTAGAAATAAGTTACTGTATACCTTTTGTCTTGTAATTTTTCTGTTTGCGGTAATAAATGTATTTTGATTTTGATTTGATAAGTTTATCGTCAAGTTTGCAGCGCGCTTGATGCAGCGTCCGGTAAACTTGACGGTGCGTCTATCATCAGTAAACTTGTCATGCACACTGATAGACAAAAACAGTCCAGACGCCGCATTAAAGCTGATGCAAACTTGATCATGTATGGCGAGCGTAACTCACACTGATAACACCTTTGTTCATGTGCCCCGTAATAACCCGTTCACATCTATTCCAGTCCCATAGAATCACGACTCGAATTACGGTCTACGTATGGGACTAGATGTTCGGGGTCTACCCTTGAGAGTTGTGGACAAATTTAAATATCTTGTGGTCATATTGTCGCCTTAGGGATGACATAGACCGAGAACGCAGGGCATTGGCGGTTCGTGGAAATATGCTGAACCGCAGGGATTGCTCGATGCTCCAGTGCAGTTAAGATAACACTCTTTAAAGCGTACTGTCAGTTATTTTACTCGAGCAGCCTGTAGGTGAGATATAAAAAGCGAGCCTACAATGCAGTCAAAGTGCAGTATAACATATTTTTCTCAAACATGCAATAAAATATTGATGTTATGTTCCTTATAATAGGCTGCGAAGTATGACGTTTCAGGTGCGGCTAGGACAAGAAAATCTTGCAGGCCTAGGCCTGCAAAGTCTTCTTTTTTAATTTCCATTCCACATAAATTTGTGGCACAGGCATCATGACTTTCTGCCACTATGCGTATTAAAAATAAAACTTTGATTTTTTTGTTGTTTATTTCATTGCATGTTTGAGAAAAGCACTATACATACCTCGGCGGGAAATATGGGGTTGCCGGCCTTAGACCTATCCGGCCTCGCTTCGCTCAGCCGTCTATATGTCTTCGGCCGGCAACCCCTTTTGTCCCGGCCTCTGTAGTAATGTACTATAGAATGCTGTTGGGCTTGCCCAGCAGATGTAGTGCGTCCGGCATGTTTTGAGAAGCGCGGATAGAAGGGTTCCCAGCAATCATGCGAAAGAAAATAGCATCCCTGCTGGGACGAGGTAGACACAGCACCAACAACATTTTGAATGTGTTTGCCATTCAGTATGACAGCCCAATACTGAAGCATTGGGTTGGACTGATTAACTCAACAAAAAAAAGGAATTATTGTAGCTCTATGTAATTTAAATTTAATTTGAATTTTACTAACTTAGTTTTAATTTAGTGTAACGCTGCGCCTTCCAGTACGCGGTCACCACTCGAGAACCTTTACGCCCCAACGGCCATCGATTCTACTTATAGGTGCAATGTGCCCCGCCCACTGCCACTTAAGTTTAGCGATTCGGTGGGCTATGTCGGTCAGATGGACTGATGACCTGGTAAAGGTAGCAGGAGTCCACTGGATGCGGGTGGCGCAGGACCGGTCATTGTGGGACTCTTTAGGGAAGGCGCATGTCCAGCAGTGGACGTCTTTCGGCTGATATGATGATGATGAATTTGTTTTAACTTGTCTTGCTAACATCTACGGAGTCTTTGCTTGGAAATAAAGAATGAATGATAATAACTCACGCTGACGCCGCCGCGGCGCCGCGTCATGGGCGCGCAGTTGGTCCAGTGGTTGGTGGCGGGGTCGTAGCACTCGACGGAGCGCAGGCACGCGCCGCCGTCGCGCCCGCCGGCCGCGTACAGCCGCCCGCGCAGCGCCGCCACGCCGCACGTGCTGCGCGCGCCCGACATCGGCGACACCATCGTCCATGTGCGCGAGCACGCGTCCCACCTACACAATAAATAAATGTAAAACATAAAATAGTACCTACATTACTGCAGAGGCCGTGAAGTAAGGGATTGCTGGACGAGTTTGGGATAAAACGAGTCCTGCAATCCCTGTTCCGGCCGAGGATTGTATAGTACTTTTCTCAAACATGTAAGAAAAAAAAACAATACAAAAACTACGATGTAAAAAAAATCTAAAAAATACAAAACGTCCAAAAATAGCTAAGCATCACGAAAAATAACGGAAATTAAATAAAAACACGTAAAATGCTACAAAAAAATACAAAAATATCAAAATAATTAAACATTAAAAGCATAAGAACACGAATAATGTTACAAAAAATACCAAAAAAACACGAAGAAACAAAAAACTGATAATAAGTACATAAAAACACGAAAAAACTTTTAAAAATCCAGAAACATCAAAAAATTTTAGTAAGCAAATTTAAAAAGTTCGAGCAGTGGCCAATAATGTTAGTTTCATACATTCTCCATACATTACTTCTTTATTTTTTTTTCTTTTTTTTTTTTTTATTGGCCGCCGGCCAAGAAGTAATGTAGGGAGCCATAAACTTTATGTCCTCTTTTCGTGACATTAATGCATTCATTTAGGCGCATATTTGAGAAAACAATCTTACACAAATCGACCTGGTTCCAAACTAAGTAAAGCTTGTACTAGACGACGATATACAATCAACATGCTTATGTAGATAAATATACATATTTAATAAAAATGACTATGACTATGGAAACTTCAAGTCTCAGGAACAATATTTGCGGTAAATGCACAAATAATGCCCTGACCGGGATTCGAACTCGAGACTTCTGGCTTCGTAGGCACTACCAACTAAGCCAAAGTGCTCGACATAACATAATAGGCTAGATGATTATTTTTCCACGAGGCCAATCGAACTAGTTTTTAGAGAGGATCAAATGTTTTAATGGGACTAACTAAAATCAGAGCAAACCGAAAGACAAAAATTAGAGTCGCAGTACAACATAGCTGCTGAGTACTGGAAACGCTCGATACTAATTGACGTCACGGTTGAGTAGCCCCGCTACGTCGTATGGAAAAACGAGCAATTTGCTATTCTGGTTGTGAAATATTGATCCGACGATATCACTTTTTAGTACGGATCTGTTCGGTCAGGAAAAATGGATTTGAGCGATTTGGCCTCCCTACAAAATGGGCACAGAGTCGTAAGCTAATAGTAACGATGATATTTAGAAATGTTTAGCGCGCGAGATAGATTATTCGTTTCTTTTTTCAAATAAAACTTATAGGGAGAGACGGTGCGTTTTCATCGGGGCGAGAGTGCTCCATGTGAGAGATGTTAGTGTAGCACTCCGTTTACATGTACAACAGTAACAGGTACTCACCGCTCGACCGAGTTGAGATAGATCCAGCCGTCGTGGCCGCCGACGGCGTACACGGGCGAGTTGGGTCCGTCGCCGAGCACCGCCACGCCCAGCCCGTGCCGGTGCGTGTTCATTGGGGCGAGAATGCTCCATGTGAGAGATGTTAGTGAAACACTCCGTCTACATGTACAGCAGTATCAGGAACTCACCGCTCGACCGAGTTGAGATAGATCCAGCCGTCGTGGCCGCCGACGGCGTACACGGGCGAGTTGGGTCCGTCGCCGAGCACCGCCACGCCCAGCCCGTGCCGGTGCGTGTTCATTGGGGCTAGGGTGCTCCATGTGAGAGATGTTAGGTCGAAACACTCCACCTAGGGCAAATGGACTTTTCTAAAGTGGTTCCCAAACATGGTTACCAAAATTTCAAGTCGGGATTCATGATAACAATAATATAATATCCTTCATTGCACCACAGAAAAGAAAAATAATACCCGAATTTGGCATAGTCCATAATGGTAGCAAGCAACAGGTCTTATCCCTTTAAAGCGGTCTCTTTGGCATAGTCCATAATGGTACCAAGCAAAAGGTCTTATCGCTTTCAAGCGGTCTCTTCTAGACATACATATACACCTTTGCGTAGCAGGAAAAGTTGCCATAAATTGTGATCAGGTAACGCACGAGTGCAACAATAACATAACGGAGTATAGTTCGTTATAGTTAGCACTTCGTCCGGCATGATCAAGAACCTGTCGGGAACTATATTAATGTTAGTAAGTCGTAAATAACAGAAAAGAATAAGTAAATATGTCGTCATTGCACTTTTTGTAACACAAACTAGCTGTTTGTAATACACACACGTTACCACATGTATACATTGATAATTATTTGTGTTAGAATTGTCTGGTAGGCAGATAGACATGCAATTATTGAATCACTACATGCTACTAAATGCATACGAGAGTGATTTCATTAGTATTACTCATCATGTTCAGCTCTTCAGGTTGTGTCCTAAAAGACCCCAGAGCCCACCCTGGTATAGGTTAAAAACTTAAGAAGATGACCTGTTGTATGTAGTTTTCGAATAGACATTACATATTTAAAATGTGCAACATAAACAAAACAAACGCCTATTCGAACACGCTACAACTACATACAACAGGTCATCTTCTTAAGTTTTTACCTATACTCACTGCCTGTAGTTTTTACTGCTTTGATTAGAAATAATAAAATCAGAAAGTCAGCAATGCCAGTATTTAAACAGCTAAATACTTACACAAAATTTTGATTAAGTCAGTTCGTTTCTCACGTTTCGTTCTGCGTTAATTCATAGAATTTTGCGAAGATATTTAACGTCTTCGTGCTTTTTATTGCGTGAGTTGTGACGTTGAATAAATGTATTTTCTTTCTTTATGTTCAAAGAACATTTCGGGTACTAACCGTGTTTAGGGTTTTCAAGCCATCCCTGCCGCCTACAACTATGAGCTTGTTCTGCATCACGGCGACGCCGAACTGCAGTCTCCTGGCGCCCATTCTCATGAAGGACGTCCACGAATTAGTTCGAGGGTCGTACATCTCCATGTTGCTAGCTCCCTGTGTACAATTTATATTTATCAATACTCAAGTCCGGATATACTAAATCAGAAAAAAAATGTTTGCTAAAATACAGTTACAAAACTGTTAATGTTAAATTACATAGAATGCACACTATGTTAGATACATACCATGGTCTAAGGAAACAAGGTCTGCTACTCCGGATCGTGACACAAGCCTACGTCACTAATAATAATAATAAACACAGCCTGTACATACACGAACTCGCACTACGACCGCAAACCACCGATAGGCTCGATAGCAGTGATGACGTCGGCTTGTGTCACTCGTACAACGAATTTTCCTCGGAGTGTCATACCTTGTATTATTGTATCATGGTATCTAGCCTGAGAGCAGGCGCGAAAATTATTAAAAATGATAAATACAATGGAATAATATGCAAGCAACAACTTTACTAAAGTCCCTATTTGCTGAGAACGAAAAATAGTAGTGGAAGTCTGACCTTATATCCATCCATGCCTCCAATAGCTAGTAGTCGTCCTATGGTTGAAGTCCTAGGTCTGGTTCTGTGTGAGAACAGGAGAGACCGCCGCTCGGGCAGTAAATGCCACTTTACAGCCTCCATGATCAGAGTCTGGCATTCGGGAACGTTGCCGCACGCCAGCTCTACTTTGTCAATTAAATACTGAAAATGTACAATATATACAGAATATAAAACCTCAGACTTTTAGGCCATGACTGCCTGTGAGATCTTAACATTTTTAGGTAAAAATTCAAGTAAGAAATAGAGATATTTCTCCATACTAGGGGAAGTTGAGGCTGAAAAATACTACTCCATAACATGCCTTAAATATCAATTAACTATAATAAATACAGAATGGTCCAAATAGAGTAATTTTTTAAAGGTGTAATTTCGATTTTTCTACTCTTGTAATCGTGGGTTGACGACAGAGTTATCAAAGCTAAAATTTAATGGCAAAACTTGTGTACGAGCATTCATTAGAAGTGTCAGTAAATTTATAAAAGCGAGATCTATACCACCAAGTAGGGTATTATCTTTAGCTACGGTAATTTTTACGGAGGATGCATTGCATTGGTTTTGAGCAAGAAAATCATAACTATTTTTATTTAAAAGATTTCCTACAATTTTTTTTCGTAGTTGTCTTGAATTATTTTTTTATTGTTAAAATAATCAACTGCCTACCTTTCATATCAATAGTCTTCAAATAAAAGTTAAACTGTGATATTCACCCAGCACTTAAAAAAAGATTATTTGAAAACATTTTCCTTCCTAGTTTTATTTTAGATAATAACTTCTAAACTATGAGAAATCGCTTAGTACACACTGGGTATTTTCAGATAGAATCTAAAAAACAAAATCATGTCATTCTATTTGGACCACCCTGTATCCGAAATTACCTCAGAAGAAAGTAGCGGCAACTTGATTAATTTCAAAAGCATGGGCAGGTGCTGTTCTCGTTTAGCACTGTCATGTTGCACCCACGTCATCAAACTCTCGAAAACATTCTCTTCACTCATAACATTGAGATCATCAGATTTGAGCAGGCTGGCGAGCTGCTCAGCCTGTAGTGAGAGAAACTCCTGGTGTTTTACGACCTGAAAACATCGCCATATTATAAAATAGCAACATTAAAAAAAGCTTCCTAATATTTGCATGTGCTCATGTGACGGAACTACAAGAAGAATAAAGCTTTTCTTGCGCGCCATTGTCAAGTATGCTTAGTTGGTTAATATGTCCTGTGCACTTTTTTCGTCCTTGTCCGTGCAGCGCGTCATTATTCGTTTCGTGTTTATTGTTTGTTTTTGTAAAGTGAGTGTGACTGTCTTTTATGACGAACTGTGGGTTTCATGGAAAAAATAAGTGTGAACTTGAATGTCGAGAATATTAAAAACAATAATACTTAAAACATTTAGTGCTTGATAAGTTAGAAATAAAATCGGCTTGACAGCCAATGCCATGTCTTAATTTAAAACAATTTGCCAGGGAACAAAATCGGCGGATTGAGGTAATACATAAAAATTAAATTGTTAGGAGGAAAATGTGGTTAGATTGCAACTTTTGAGTTTTATAATATATTCCATAAATTAGCGCACCATCGGTTCTCGTAGACAGTAGCCGCCACTGATTCCAACACTTTATTGTATGTAGCTATTCTTATGGATGCATCAAATAGTAGCTTGTACTACAAGGCAGCAAAATGCAATGATTAATCGAGGGTTAGCGCATTGAATACCGAAAAAAACATGTAAGAATAATAATATTCTTACATGGACTCCTGAGAGTACTGAAGGATTCAAAGTGCCACGCCAGAGTTAGAAATAATATTACTACCATTGTTCAAGCGCCTACATATTTGCACGAGCAATCACTCCAGCGCCACGTGTATCGTCACATATTCGATTAGGGACTTATTTTTTATTCAATTTATGCATGTCATGTGTGTTCACTTCAACTCTCGTTACTCTAAACGATTACACGTTTTTTATTAGAATTTCTGGCCTTTCCGTTGTTTATCCCGCCGAAACCTTACCAACCATGTAATACGTTATGAGAAAAAATATTTAATCAATAAGTAAATGCCATATTACAAATATAAACGTATAGTTATCACCCATATAAGAAAGAGACACACTAAGATATAAAATATATAAAACACAATTCAAAAACACGCCTGCTGTTAAAAACGAACTCAAAAGAGAAAAATAATTTTAATTAAAACATATCACCACCCTAACACGTATGTATTATTTTTATCTTACACCATCGGAATAAAGCGAAATTGGTGTATACCTTTTTATTACCCTGACTGTACGTTTTAATTAAGTTTATTTTTCTCTTTTGAGTTCGTTTTTAACAGCAGGCGTGTTTTTGAATTTTTATTGTATATTTTATTTCAATCTCTTTAGTGCTAAGGTTTGTCAAAAGAAATCAAAAGAATCAGTGTCGTAACCATCATTTACCAGAAGTAGTCTTATAATTATAATATTGCGGAATATTGGACATAAAGATGAAGATATTGCGTAATCTTTCGAACGACGCTCAGCCGAGTCGCATTATACGTTGCGCTCCAAATTACGATTAGGTGTCTATTCAATTAATAAACTCTGTTGAATTTTATTTAGCCGTTATAAAGATTCCTTAGACGATTTAGCTCTTCCAGAGATCTTATGTCGTGAGGATCTTTGAGAGTCTTTCTCTGATCCAAGACGCTAATACCCAGACCTTCTAGTTATTTAACGCTGCTTAGCGTGACGTAGGCATGGCCTTTGGCTAGAATCTTGGTTTCGAGATCAACTACAGCTCTGTTCAAGTTTGTGCCTTGTATGTAGTTTGTGCACTGCATTGTTACTTCCCAGCACAATATTAGTGGCAGCATAAACCGTTCCACTCTGCCTTGACCTTTTAATGTGACTCCGTAGTGTCGTCAACTCCGCTGTGGGATTCGGCAGGTTGCCCCGGAACCGCTGAAATACGACACCCTTCGGCCAGAAGTCAGCACACGCGATGATCTCCTCTAGCAGCCGCAGTACGCGCACAGCAAACGAGCTAAAGTGCACATGGACGCAGCTGGAACACCCTCAGCGAATAGCCAGTATTTTGGCGAACATACTCCACCATATGATCAACCGTTGCGGTGCAATGCAGGCGCGACACATACAGCGCTTTGCTCGGTGTGGATATCCGCAGACCAGAAAGTAAGTGACGCAAGACTACTACTATCTTAGCAAGCAGCTCACGTCAACATGATCTGGTATGTAGGACGGTAATTTGGAGACCTCCGTCGCCACGAACTCAGGCATGACGTCTTCTTTCTAACTCAGAACATCAATGTGGGACTGGTATAGCATCTTCTTCGCTGCACAAATGTCATTGACAGTGAAGCTTGACAAGCAGATTTGAACAGCAGAAACAGTGTTCATCCGACCTGCCAGCATCTGCTGCAGAAAAGCGAGGATCTCGTTCACGATGGGTTAACCTTGACGGGCGGCACTCATCGTGACAAACCGTTAGCTGCGGACGAGCCGCGCTGTTTTCTCAATTAAAACGAGCCACTCGAGTGCTTTTTTATTCTATCCGTATCCACATAATATCAACAGGCACAAGAAACATTCTCTAGTGACTAGGCAATGTTGGTGTTCAATCCTCGTATCGAATATCGGTTTTTTTTTTTATTAGGGTAACATTAATATTGTTTCCGCTTTACATATGGCAACGCGAGTTAGAACGACTTCCTGTAGCCATTGCTGACTAAAAACTTGCTTTTCGAAGACGCACACGAACAGTGTCCAATTTATTGCAACATTTGTGTAAAGATCCCTCGTCCTATATAGAACTTAGATTTACAAGTGCAAATCACATCAATAGCGTGAGTGGGCTGTGTCGAGTAAGGTATCTTTGGTGCGAAACACGGTCGGTAAGTCAGGCCTGCACTTTACTGTGTAGTAGCGAAGAGTGCCTTCAGAGGAGCCCTACGAGCTAAGGCTCGTATTGGAAGCTGCTAAGATAACTCCTCCACCTGTTGTACGAAAAGTGTAGCCTGACCCTTGAATGAAACCGTGCTCACCAAACCTACAGCCCAAGTGCACAACTTTCATGAAAGGCCGTACACGAGAAACTTAATTTAAAACACTGCAGCTTGGGCGGGGTAGGCAGGGTAATATAAGCGTATATTACTCCTAAATGCAATGCAAAATTAGGGCTTGCAGCAGAAATACGACGCGTCTGTTTTTCGTAAAATGTTTTTTCACAACATTAGCATGCTTACTCTTGTGCATTATATGGTTCAAAATTAGACTCGTCACTAACAAGCTGACTTATGGAGTCACGTAGACGAAGACGAGTAGGTGACTCGAGCTCCCGGACCAGTGACGCGTGTTCGAGCATTTGCGTTAATCTCCATTCATGGTGACTCGAGCTCACGCATCACTGAAGCATTTTGACTCATATCAGTAAGCCTCACAGAACGAGAAGAGAATGACTTCTCGAGCCGTTTTTGTGACGTATGTGAGCGATGCTTAGCAAGTCTTGTTTCTCTGTCTCGGTTTGTTTCACGCCTTCTATGGGTGTTTTTGGCAGATATTTAGGAAAGCCCTTGTATTTTATCGTTCGACGTTTGAGAGTAACGTTGAGACATTCTCTCTCTCAAACCTACGATCGCGGGAACGAGGGGACGCATTTTAAGTTTTACGGTAGCATTTCGTTGTTTTTGGTTTTCTTCGGAAGACCCATTTTGCGAAATACGTCGTAATGTTCATACGTCCAGTCAATTAAAATTAATTTTTAACTCCATAAAAAGAAATCGCCCGACTAATCTGAACCGGAATAATGTAAGATATAAGGCAAGATGTTCGTGTCTAACCGTTAGCTAGTACACAGTAGGTACTTTTTACCACTATCGCTGCAGTTAAAGAGAACGTATACGCCGCGTGACAGATTACGTCACAGGCTACGCGAAAAAATTCGAATACATACAAACATGAAAGCTGAAAACATTACACTCCTTCTTTTGGCAGTCGTGTAAAAATGAGTTTGTTTCGCCTCGCGTTTCCGGCTACAGATGGAACTCTAGTTATACATTGTATCTTTTATCTCTATGATTATTTCACTTTCAGGGAGTTTTCTTGTTTATGTGGTTTTACCAACTGAGGAACTTGACATCAGGGAGCAAAGTTGTATAATGCTTGCTGTCGGTAGAAATGAAAAAAAAAAATACAGGGAATAAAAATGAGCTTTGCTCCCTCTATATGGGGTAGAAAAGATCTTTTTCTGAATAGGTAAAGTGAAAACTGATATCAAAACTGTGCGAGTAAAGTAGAACATTCTGTAACCTGCATAAAATGTTGGTAAGTGTACTCCAAGGCACTCCTATGCAGAGCCAGACAGGACTGTTGTTCTGCAAACAATCCAATGCCCAGACAGTTGCATGGATCAAGCTGTTTCTTCAGGAAGGCGCAGCATGCTGCTGTGACTGTGTTGAGCTGCAATAAGCTGGCTGTGGATAGCAGGACTTCTACAGTTTCTTCTCTTAGTTCTGGAAATGGTGATTATACCTAGTGAACATGATGATAGAATGTTTGTTCTCCAATGACCACACTCCTAAAATATGAGACCTGATTTAACAATACAATACTTTCATACTAATATTATAAATGCAAAAGTGTGTCTGTATGTTACCTCTTCAAGCTTAAACTGGTGAACCAATTTAGATCAAATTTGGTATAGAGGTAGATTTGAGTCTCAGGATAGTTTTAGAAAAGGGGGGTGGAAGTTTGTATGGTCAATAAAAAACCCTGCATAATAGCAATTATACTAAAAAACAATATATAAGCGTATGGAGTCGCGGGTAAAATATAGTTTGATATAATTATATGATGAATAAAAAATTTTTGAAACCTTGGAAGCATCTGCAAAAAGTTCTTGTGTAAAACCACAAAAATAAAGACTGATGTGAATTGGTACTATAAATGAGGAGTGTCTTTTCAAAAGGGCTTATTTTTGTCTTAGCTGGACTTCTAAAGAAAACTTTCCTTAAGAAAGTTAAGGCCCAATTAACAAATAACCCCTTTTGAAAAGCCAAAAATATCCTCAAATATATGAATTATCTGTAATTGTCATCCAATCTATGAATATGACAAATCCAATCTATGAATATAATGAAAATATTGAGACAATTCTTATTAGAATATTATAAGTGAGTACTAAGTTACCTATAGTGCCTGTGTAGCAGTAATGAACAAGTGCCTGCAGTGCCTGGGAATCCACTCTCTCAAGTGTGATCTCTGCGAGCTGGGCTTCTCGGAGTGACCCCGTGAACATAGCAGCAAAATATTCACTACATGATGTTAATACAATTTTGTGTGCTGATATCCTGTCAAAAGCAATGAATCATTTTAGCCTTTTAGTGCCAAAATCTGCATAAATAATTATACAAATGGTGAGTGAAAGACTTAATAGTTACTAAAACAGTGTTTAACCTATTTTTATTCTGTTACTCAGTGTGCTAATTTACTACAAGGAAATTCCTTCTATATTGACTATTTACTTTCTCTTTAGTGAATAATAAACACTACGTTAATAAACGATAGATACAAACCTCGTTCCACCTGCTATTAAAACTACATCGCATAGCTTCTGAGACTGATAGTAGCCGTAAATATTTTTTAGTGCTGTTTGGGAATGTCCTGTATCACAGTAAAATTCGTCTTGGCTTGAGGCACTCGACAAACTTAACTGGCTAAGTTCTCGAGGCAGTCCTTCGTCGATAGAATTAGTGGATATGTTATCCTTAGAAGCTTCGGCTTTCTGGGAGTCAGAGCCCGACATGATTTGGCTAGTTGCAAGAGTTTACACAAAGGAATGCTTCACATTAAATTCGTAAACCAAAGCAAATGTATGAAAACAAAGAAATGTCACATAACATACAGTACAATGTCAGCTTGACATTTGTCGTCCTCTCCATAGACCGCCAATCACACGAACCAAAAATATAGATCGTAGCAAATATATGTAACCTGTACTAGCTGGTAGATTTTTGACGTTTTTTTTTTTAATTATTCAATGGCACTCTGGCAATGGAACTTACTGTGTACATCCAACGATAAATATTATACAGCTCATTTAAATTTAATTTTGTGTAGAAGCTCACTTCCGTTCTCTCATCAATACTACAAATTCAATAACAACAGTTGCAAAAATTAAAAAATGGTCAGTTACGATTAGACGAAATTCCGACAAATAAAAATGGCGTCTCCTCGGACTTTCCTCTAGAACGTCCCTGAACATTTTTTTCAATTTTGTAATTGTTGTTATTTAATTTGTACTATTGATAGTTTATTATGCAGTAAACAAACGAAAAAGTTGAAAATTCATCTGAGGGCCTACTCCGAACTTCGAAAAATCTTTGAAATCGAACTTCGTGTCGTGCCGTCCTTTTCGTTCTCGTGTTATATACTATATAACAGAAAGGGACGGCATGATACGAAGTTCGATTTTCGAAGTTCGGAGTAGGCCCTCTGGAAACACGTAATAACCATTGATTGGTCAACAAATAGATTATAGTGAAGTGCGTCGTACGTGGCATGACATGCAAGTTCTAATTTTGCAAAATGTACGAGTGTTGTGGTTGTAAAACGTAGAACTCTGTGAAAGGACGAAGATATATCGTTTTTCCGGATATGTAAAAAAAAGGAAAAAAGTAAAAGTAATTTATTCTTCAAATTAGGCATAATTACATGCACCTATGAGATGAGATACACTAAAAATTAAATCTCTTAATAAGTAAAATGTTGTTTAATTTCATTTTAGTCTAAGATACGGCACAACACAGTTCACGGTTTTTCAACTGAACACCAGTTTCATTTTACATCGGACGTTCGTGTTCAATTAAAAATGCCGTGAGCTGCTACACAAAGTTAAATTTAAATGATCTATATATATTTACCGTTGGATGTTCACAGTAAGTTCCATTGCCAGAGTGCCATTAAATAATAAAAAAATATACGTCAAAAATTTACCAGCGGGTACAGATTAAATATACTTGCTTACGGTCTATATTTTTGGTTCGTGAGTTGGCGGTCTGAACCCTTACTAGTGGTAGTGATTTACGTTAATATAATATATATCTTCTTTGGTAGTGATTTCTAGACGAGCCGAGCAGATGTGATATAAGCACAGATATCAGAGTAAAGCAGATCCGCTCATTTAAGTTGAACGATTTCTGTCCATCTGATCGATTCTCACTAATGCACAAATCAGAAAGTTTCAGAGAGACAGATAACTGACGTCTGACCCGTCTTCACCTGTCAGTGTCTCCGTCTTCATAACTGAAAACTGTACTGAACTGACGTTGTGGTGTGTTAAGTTTATATGGGATTTAACATCCTGGTGTGCTTTCAAATGGAGACAACTCGTTACAAGCCGAAAATGATTGTACTATCTGTCGCATTCTAACTCATTTTGGTGCACCATAAGGATTAAAGAGACAACTATATGAAAATGTATCTGGCTTAATACTGCGAGTCTGCTTTTCTCTGATGTCTGTGGATATAAGGAACACAATATGTCATTATTGTATTGTCTATGAAATAGGTGATTTCCGAACGAAAATAAAGTATGTGTATCGGAACCTCAGAGAGCCTACCGCGAACCAAAAACGAACTATCTCTCTCTCTGTCGTTTGAATGCGCATGTGCGACAGAGATGCAGATACTTCGATTTCAGTTCGCAGTAGCGCCTCAGAGTAGACGTCAAGTAATAGTACCGCTAAGAGCGAGAAATCCATATACTAAATTGAATAAGAGCGACAGAGAGGGATATATCATTTGTTGTCCTTGTCATAGTTCCGCTTTTCTTTATTTGCCTCAATGTCATCTAAACGTCAAGTCAAATAGTTTGAGGCAAATAAACGATTACCCGGCCAAATTAAAGAGGTTGTTCATTGTAAGCCGCCAGTCGTTTAAGACTAGTTCTCAATTTAGCTGCATAAGGGCTTTTCTTTACCCCTTGGTTGAAACTCGTATAGGATATCTATAGAAATCCTTACTCTGAGATCGGCACGTATTTTTTTGTGTCATTTCATTTCAGTTGTCAATTTTTTTTTCAACTTGTTTCAACTGTCAACCTGTCAAGTCGATATTTTGAAATTAATTTGTATAAACAACGTTTTTTATGACCTGGCAGCAAACTCTAAATTTAATAACAAATTAAATAAATGGCCTGATTACCTCCCAATATTTACTGATGCTTCCAAGCTTGAGGCTTCTGGCTATGTCGGAGTGGCAGCATGGATCCCTAAATTTAACATCCTCTTATCCCACAAATGCCCACCCCAGTCTTCGGTCTTCACTGGGGAATCAGTGGCCATTCTAGAAGCTGTCACATATATAGAGTCTCACAACATCCCCAAAGTCTTAATTTTTTCAGACTCCAGAAGTTGCCTGCAAGCAATTGTAAGCAATCATTTTAAAATGAAAACAAAATTCCCTTTAATTTTAAAAATGAAACAAATTTTATATTCATGTTCAAAGAAAGGCCTCCAAATAATACTTGCCTGGATCCCGGGTCACTGCGGCATTGAAGGCAATGAGCAAGCGGATATGTGGGCAAAGCAATCCATCAGAGCTGGTTCCCAGTCTCAGAACTATGTCCAAGCGTCTGATCTAATGACCTTTGCCCATTCTAATTTGAGAACATCTTGGCAGGAATTATGGGATACTTCAAGACTTGTAAAAGGCCGTCGCTATGGAGATATTCAACCATCTATCCCCCGAAAGCCATGGTTCTTTCGCATTCGCTCTGCAAGCAAATGGGTCATCTCTACTATCTGTCGGTTACGATTGGGACATGTCTGTACTCCGGTGTTTTTGTCCAAGATTCGGGTCCGGGATAGTTCACTATGCGAGTGCGGTCTGGATGACGGTTCCCTGGATCATATTTTTTTCAACTGCCCGAAATTCAGTTATTCGCTCTACGAAATTCTCCCTATAGATATTCCGCGACCTATCAACTTTTAAGCTCTAGTCGTCTGTATG
This sequence comes from Notocelia uddmanniana, assembly GCA_905163555.1. NCBI lineage: Eukaryota > Metazoa > Arthropoda > Insecta > Lepidoptera > Tortricidae > Notocelia > Notocelia uddmanniana. The sequence continues at coordinate 14,643,759 of LR991065.1, forward strand.
GACCCCCCTCTCACTGCTCTCCTTATTAAATATATTCAAGAACATAATATTAAACTTTAGTACACAATATATTTTCTCTTTTTCTCCGTCTGTTAACTCTACTATATATAAAATGTATATTTATATTTTTCATCTTCATTCTATGTTGGCATTCCTAACTTTCTGCCACCCATTTCCTTTCCCGCGCTCTCTTATTAACCGAACAATCGTCCTGTTTTGTCTGCGCCGTCTTTAATATATGTGTTATTCGTTTTTAGGTTCCCACTCCCTAGACATATTCCTACACAAAACTAGAAATTTATTTTAACGACCGATCTCCTCTCGTGTAAATGTCTGTATACGCTGACATAGGCGAAATACCCCTTGCAAATTCAAGCAAGGAGTGAAATCCAAAAGGAAAAAAAAAACGTTTTTTATCCCATTTTACACCAAATTATTCCTGTATATATCTAAATTCACAGTCACTGAACCTAAAGAGTCCGAAAGTGGTCTGAAAACTGTCCAAAATTCACAACAAGAAGATATATGTATAAACATAATAGTCGCTGTCAGAAACATCTCGGCGCCCTGCAACCTTCATCAGCATACATTTTCAAGATTAATCTTGCTGTACATTTTTAGTGATGGATAGAATACACTCACAAGCCCAGTTAATGGAATGCTTCATTTGTAATGATCATAAACTTTATAAAGGTGATCGCGGGCTGAAGATGCATCAAATCAAGACACATATACGAGGGTAAAACTGAAAGTTTCGGGAATAGAAGAAAATATGCAGTATAAGTGAGTTTATTTATTTTTATTGTTTTTCAAAATATTCTCCTTTGTATTTCATGCACTTATGCATGCGTTCAAACCAGTCCATAAAGCACTTTTTGAACTCTGAAGTAGGGGTCGACAAAATGGCTATTTTATAGGCCTCCACTGCTTCTTCTGGCGTCTGAAACCGCTGACCACGCAGTTTGTCCTTGATTCTGGGGAATGTAAAAAAGTCGTTGGGACTTAAGTCAGGGCTATATGGAGGGTGGTCCAATATTTCGACTTTTTCACCGTCCAGGTACTCAGTTGTTGTCCGAGCGGTGTGTGGGCTGGCGTTGTCGTGGTGAAGGATGATGCGACGACTAGGGTTTGTTTTTCGGAGTTCAGCAAAGACGTTCGGCAAACAAATAGTGGTGTACCAATCAGCATTGACTGTTCTACGATCCTCAAGAGCCACAGTAGCTACGTGACCAGATTTAGAGATAAACGTAGCCACCATCTTCTTAGCCGTACTGCGAGAACGAACAACTTTTGTGGGTTTGAGCTCGTCTTCGAAGACCCATACTCGGGATTGGTTTTTAGTTTCAGGCTCATAAGCGTATATCCACGACTCGTCACCTGATACTATGCTAAAAACAGCATTTGAGCGTCCCTTGTTAAATCTTTTCAAAGTTTTGCGGCACCATTGACACGGACTATTTTCTGCTCGTCAGACAATAGGTGAGGTATCCAACGGGAAAATAACTTTTTCACGCCTAATTCTTCTTTTAAAATAATTTGTATTTGACTCATTCCAATACCCAGGTGCTCTTGAATTTCCCGATATGTCACATGTCGGTCTTCATTTATCAGACGACGCACAACATCGACGTTTTCTTGCGTGACTGCCGATTTTGGTCGACCTTCACGCACTTCGTCGGTGAGGGATACACGGCCACGTTGAAATTCTGAATACCACCTGTATATTGTAGTCTTTGAAGGAGCTTCAATATTAAAAGCAGCAACCATCCGCTCTTCACATTGTTTTTGTGTTAGTCCACTTTTAAAGTCATAATAAATCATAGCTCTGAAATTTTCACGGCACAATTCCATTTTAAGCAGTGACTCGACGACTTCAATAAACAATTGAAACCGAACCATACTTTTTTTTTTCTAAGTGGCCAGTGTGTTGAGATAAGGAAACTTCAGAGATTATAAAAAGGTATAATACATGTTAAAAATAAATTAATAAGTATTCGATTCCCGCCACTTTCAGTGCAAGCCTCGTACCACGGATTGACCTTCCTCCGATAGTTCCCGCCCATATCAACCGAGGCGGGGCCCACATCCCGTGCACCATTACTCAGTTGACAGACTTATCTGCACGTCTCGCTGCATTAAAATCTAGTACTAAAATAGCTAAACGGATTCCTAAGGGCGCCCGTGTTGCTGTGGCTCGGAGTTTGACTGAATGCGTGGCGAAGGTGGTATCAGCCCGGCTAGTATGATAGCTTATACCGTCACGTTATATGGCCAAAATGTACTGAAACGTCACATAAAACGTGACGGTATAAGCTATCATACTAGCCGTTCTGATAACAACTTATCCGATATCCGCATGGGAAGCGTTGCTCATGTTCATTTATAAAAATTGCCATATTCCTCGCGACAAATCTAATCGTACCCTATCCGCAATCATCAAAGACAATGTTCTTCACCCTGACTTCCCTGCAGATCTTTCGATGCCGTCTTTTAGAGATTATTGCAACACCAACTTAAATTACAAAATTAGAGCAATAGAAAGCAAAATTTCGGACGGAAACATAAGAAGTGCCACCAAACTTTTATTTTCCAGCGACACCTTAGCTCCTCGCTCTGAAGAAGTGCTCGCCGCCCTTAAAGAAAAGCATCCGTCACCCTCCACGCCGGTGCAGCTTCCTGCATCGCCTGCCACCGCTACGCAACCCCTGCAAGTTACCGAAATTGCCACTTTACTAGCGATCCGTTCCTTTCCCAATGGCTCTGCGGGTGGTCTAGATGGCATTACTCCTCAGCATCTCAAAGATCTAACTAACCCGTTATTGGGCGATGCCGGTGAATCTTTACTCAAGGAATTGACAGCTTTAATTAACCTAATGCTTTCAGGTAAAATATGTACTGAAATCGCTCCTATTTTATACGGCGCTAACCTAATAGCACTAAAGAAAAAAGACGGCGGCATTCGTCCAATAGCGGTAGGGAGCTCTCTTCGGCGTTTAGCGTCCAAATTATGCTGCCACGAGTTTCATACCCGCCTGACAGACAAGTTCAAACCCAAGCAGCTTGGTTTCGGCGTCAGGGGCGGATGTGAAGCCGCAGTGCACGCCACACGCACTTTTCTGGAAAATTCAAATTTCGAAGTTTTACTAAAATAGACGTATAGGTAAGGAATGCTTTTAACTCTATTGATCGAAGTACACTTTTGCTGGAAATCCAAAACGAACTTCCGGAAATTTCAGAGTACTTAACGCAGTGTTACGGCACACATTCTAAATTAATGTTTGGCGAACATGAAATTGCTTCGAGCGTCGGATGCCAGCAGGGAGATCCCCTTGGGCCCGTAATTTTTAGCTTAGCGATCCACCCCATCATTACCCAGCTAACTTCTGATCTCAACTTATGGTACCTTGACGACGGTACGCTGGGAGGAACGGCCCTTTCAGTCTTAAACGACCTTAACACCATCAAACGGCGTTTCTCTGAGATAGGCCTCACTCTAAACTTCTACAAATGTGAGGTTTATATCTCGGAAAAACTCCCTGCCTGCACCCGAAGTGACATTCTTCAAAATTTTAACCAAGTCACACCCAATTTTACTCTACTAAGCCGAAGTTCTCTTATTTTACTTGGCGCTCCAATTTATGAAGACGCCATAGCCCCTACAATAAATTCTAAATTAGTCAACTTTCATAATTGTTCGGACCTGCTTTTTAAAATTGATGCCCACATTGCAATTTACATACTAAGGTTGTGTCTTTTTTCCCTTAAATTCTTATACATCTTACGATGCAGTCCTTTGGAAATTCCCTCATCTGACATCATCTATAGATACCGTGTTAAAAGAGTCCATTGAAAACTTTTTGAACATTTCGCTAAATTGTCAATCCTGGTCTCAAGTCACTCTGCCCATCAAATATGGCGGGCTGGGTATTCGCTCCACCGGCGACCTGGCTCTCCCTGCTTTTCTCTCATCTGTCCACAGCACCGTCGCCCTCATCGGTGGTATCCTTCACGTCACCAATCCCACTGATGTGGTTGTGTCGGGCTTGGCAGATGCAGAGTCAACTTGGGGGGCCGGTTTCCCCGGTGTAGCTCTACCCTCGGAAAAAACCAGCCAAGCCGCCTGGGACCTAGTAAAAGTAAAAACAACGTACGATTCACTTTTAGCAAACTGTCCAAATCCTACTGAGCGTGCTCGGCTGCTGGCAATATCCGAGCCTGAGTCGGGGCATTGGCTACACGCTTTGCCGTCGAGGAACATTGGATCCCTTTTGGACCCGGCTTCCCTGCGTGTAGCGATATGCCTCAGGCTTGGTCTCAAAATCTGTGAACCACATCCATGCTGCCGCTGCGGTAACCCAGTAGACGACCTTGGGCGCCACGGACTTTATTGCCAGTCGAGTGCCGGCCGATATTACAGGCATACGACACTAAACGACCTTATTCGCAGAGCCCTTGGGACGGCAAACATACCATCTACCCTGGAGCCGGCTGACTTGTCTGCGGCGGACGGGAAAAGACCTGACGGTTGCACGCTTGTGCCCTGGTTTTTGGGGCGACCTCTGGCGTGGGACGTGACCTGCGTGGACACGTTGGCACCATCCCACGTCCGACGTTCGGCCCAGAAGCCGGGGTCTGCCGCAGATGACGCCCAATTGGTCAAGTGCCGCAAATATGCTTTTTTGAAAAGCAATTACATATTTGCGGCACTTGCAGTAGAAACGTTCGGGCCATGGTCGTCAGACACTAAAGGCATAGTGAAAGATCTGTCTAAAAAAATAGTCAGTGTGTCTGGCGACCTAAGGGCAGGTTCCTACTTCGCCCAAAGGCTGAGCATGGCAATTCAGCAGGGAAATGCGGCCGGCGTGCTGGGGACAATGCCCCGGGCTACCTTAAGTTTTATAGAAAACACTTAACACTAGGGATGTTACGGAGCTTCGTCTCCGCATCCGGTAAGACGGAACTTCCGTTTGGTTTTACACCTTCGGATCCGCCTCCGCCTTCGCTATTTTTTATTTCACACCTCCGCCTCCACCTCCGCATTCGTTATATTTTTACCGAAGTTATACCGGAGCTGAAGGTAACAGGAGCGAAGGAAGGCATTTGCCGCGGCAGCGCAGCGCGGCGCACGCCTTCAAGTTTTGACTTGTCCGGGAATTACTTACCTATCACTCACGACTGCCCGCTTTTTTGTCTTATAAATCAGTTAGTTTTAGTTCTGTCAGGCACTTCCGTATTTATAGGTGTTGCGTTATATTAGTGCGTGCTTTAAAAACTTTAAAATTGAAGTCATTTACTAGTGCCATATGGAATTACTTTGTTAATATAAAGTACAAACGCGGCAAAGTATAATTATGTGAGAAATTGTATTCTAGGAGAGGAACAACAACAACGTCTTTAAAGGGCCACCTAAAATCGTTGCCCCGTTGCAATCCTTCAGTTTTTTTCAGTAATCAATATTTATTCAACTTAGTCATATCATAACATAACTTTCGATTCATTGTGGCATCCCAGGTTTAATTTAACTGATTAGTTTTATAAATAGCATTTCTTTTTCATACATTACATATAATACCATATCACATTATTTTTGCATTTCATTATGTTTCGCGTTGATTTACAGTTAGTAGCATAAGTGAGTCAATATTCGCATGTTAGTAGGATTCGATTTAATAGATGTCAAACTATATAAAAATATAAATGTTTTATATACAATATTACTCCTAGAAATGAGCAACAAAACTGCTGTACAAATGTATTACTTACGATTTATAGTTATTTACCTACTGAAACCTAAAAACTGGAAATTTTAACCTAATTTATTTTCCTAATAATTTGTTTTTTTTTTTAAGACAACCCAAAAAACTGAAACCACCTAAAATAGGCAATTTCAGTCTCTTAAGAGTGATTCGGAAAGTATGTTGATGAGATATATTTTAGGTGGTAATTATTGGCTACAAAGAGTTCGGTGCGAAAGTGAGCCAATGTAAATAAGTATGGAAACTGAATGGTGGACACCTTATTCAACTGAATCTAACCCTACAATAACTACAAAAGTACGTGTTTGATTCAGGCGGTTGCGTGCTCATTTTAAGAAAGCTAGAATTAACTGTTATAGACAATTAAATAATTTGGGGTCGTCATACAAAAAAAAAAAAAATCGTTAAACAAAAACATATAAATGACACGTTTCTTGAGGACTAAACTTTTTTTTTCTCCTCTTATGTCGTTGCTCAAAGGTGTTACAGTTTTGTTTTTGATTCTTGCTGAACACAGCTGACTGAATTAATGTTAATTTATTGGCAATTTCCTAAGATACAGCCGATAGATCAGACAAACTTCCATAAGAAATGGTCGGTGCAAATTTGATTCAATGCTAATGTCACCCTTGAGACAAAATGCAATATCTTGATCTAAAATTACATAACGGCAGATTATCCCTACAATGCATGCTAACGAATAATGTTTCAATGGAAACATTATTCTTAACCCTTTTTGTTTTAATTGACGATACTTATCAAAGTAGTGGACATTGGTTCAGTTGTGCTACTAACTGTATATTCGTAATAAACGAACAAAAACTAGTTTATCTAAAATAGACATTTAGTTGACACATAATTAAAGCAAATAGTTTGATTGCATTGTATTGTGTTGTTTAAATTAAACTTGCCCTTCAATACATCAACCTTCCACTTAAAAGGTACTCGGCTCCGGCTCCGCCTCCGGGAAACCTCCGGTAAATCCGGCTTCGGATACGGCTCCATTTTCGCCTCCGGTTCCGGATCCGAAACCGTTAATTAAAAAAAATAAACTCCGGATCCGGCTCCGGCTCCGGTAAAGCCGCCTCCGTAACATCCCTAGTTAACACTTTTAATAAATAAAATCGTTGTCAATTGGTTGTCAAATTCAAACGGCGATTTAGCGCATTTTTCTGCGGTTCTTAGGTTTAGAAATTGAATTAAGTATTTCGAAAATAATTACGGTAAGTGCTGTATACTATGCCGTAAAATTATCCATTTACCAGCCCGGCTAGTATGATAGCTTATACCGTCACGTTTTATGTGACGTTTCAGTACATTTTGGCCATATAACGTGACGGTATAAGCTATCATACTAGCCGGTCTGATGGACTATTGGAATTTATTTGACACGTTTATTCATCAAAATAATTGTTTTTTGATAAATTTTTAGGTGGTTTTAGGCTGGGTTGCACCAAACCGTCTAGCCTGGCTCTAAATACTCCTGATTAGTATTTTTGGACAAAATTACCTTTTATGAACACACAATTTAGAGCTAAAAACCTGCCGTAAATACTACTCAATAATAGTTACTCACAAATGAGCCACTGGAAGAAATGCAAGAGAATCCCTGATGAAAACTTTCGTGTCTCGCGGGGTCATTATCTAAGTGTAGCCGATGCAATAAATGTCATCTAACATAAAATATTGGAACGCATTTTTAATAATACCTATGTATGTTTATTGATTAAACTATTGTCAAGTAAAATTAACAATATGTTTGTAGGTATAAATACAAAAAAATATATATGAAAAAATCTACTATTTAAGGATGATTCACAGTAGACCGTTCCGTGTCCGTTCCGGTCCGTTTTCTATGACAGCAAACGCAACGGCCGGCGTATTTCTTTAGAAGAAAACGGGCCGGCCCGGACACGGAACGGCCAACTGTGAATCATCCTTTAGCCGTCTTAAAACTTCGAGGTAAGTGGCCACTGCCCTGCAGTAGTATTTACAGACTTTTAAGGGAAATACTGTTATTGTAAATTAAATGAACCGTGAAGAGCCTGTATAGGCTCAACTTTAGGGAGGTATTCCACTCATCCAATATCTTTGTCCAATATACATTTGATCAAAGAAATTGAACGATTTTATCTAACTTGGATGGGACCTCGACATTTGATCAAAGATTCTGATGACTGCGCATGAAAACTTGGACAAATATATTGGATGAGTGGAATACCACCCTTAGAATATGCAACACCGAGTTTAGCGTTCATATTTTTTTTTATAAACAGTACTCATCATTAGAAAGCTTTCCACAAAATTTCAAGTTGCGGAAGCGGAAACAAAAATTGGGCAGTTTCTATATTAAAATCGGTAATTAATACCACGCCATGACGGTCAGACTTCGCCTTAGCTCCGGCGCTGTGCGACAAGCAGCCCTTCCGCATTCGCGTAACAAAGCACGGTCATCCATGCTCGGCTCCGGCGGCGCCTTTGGCGGAGCCGGAGCTAAGGCGGAGTCCGACTGTCATAGCGTGGTATATACGTACGTAAGGTAAGTATATAAGTACGGTTTACATTTACACGTAATTATAATAATAAATAATAATAATAATATACTCTTTATTGCACCACAAACAGAAATTCTTACAAGATAATCCTTAAAAACTAATAGGTAACAACAGGCGGTCTTATCGCTATAGAGCGATCTCTTCCAGACAACCTTTGGGTAGCAGGAGATGAAAACAAAAAGAAAAAATAACAACAGGTAGTGCTAAGATAAAGCAAGAGAGGTAGAATGACACATACATCTAGGCTAATATATAGAGCTATTAATACAATACATTAATAAATATATATATATATATACATAACTACATAAATAATTATGTTCATGTTATTACTCGTACATTATATAAATATCTGAAATGAAGACTTGGGATTCCCTTGGGCGAAGACGTTAGACGTTTCGAAATAAAACTCCTGTGTCATCTGGCTGAGGCATTTATTAACATTTATTTTTGTTTTTCATTTTTTATCTTAATACAACATACATAGTAATTAACAATACATAATAAATAGTCCAAAAGTATATTACGCCTACAAAATAGCGTAGTCGTTATAAAGCCACGCTCACATTGCGGAGTCGACCGTGAATAGTAGCCTGGTGATATACGCAACAATCCTGTTGGTATTTTTCTTGTTTTGTGTCTGATAAACTATATGTTTGCAACATATATCTTGACATATAGGTATACATTATCCTTGTAATCATTACTCAAAGAGTACATCTGGACATCTGTCATTTTAGACCAGGTTGATAGGACTGGTTTTCCAATATGTTAACATATATTGTATGCTTTCAATCGCAAGTTCACTAGAGAAATAATTATTTATTGGAGTACATAATGTTGTCTTCTCATACCGAAGGATAGTCTCGCTGAACCTGCTAGTTAAATTGACAATTAACAAACTTCATACAAGCTAGGTCACAAAGTCGACTCTGTAATATTACACCTGACTTATTAGATTATCGCCATATGACTTGCATACATGTTCTGCGAAATGACAAGTCAAGTGAACTCGTGCATGACAAGACTAAACGCAAGGATATTCTCAGAGAGAAAAGAACGGAACTGTTAACTTAGCAGATGGGCGTAGTCTTGACGTGCAAGTGTGGGAGTAGTTTCGTCACCTGTTGGGGAGCTCTATACGAGGCCAATCAAATACAGCCATGTAGAGCAGGGTTGACAACCCCAGTAAATTTTAGTGTCATCCAAGGCATCGGTCTCCCGTTGATGCTACAGTTGTGAACAGCGGTGTCAACGGGTGACCAACGCCTAACAGAAATTTCATCGGTCATTGGGTTTTTACAGTATCTAGTGGCTTAGATAGTGCAGTTAGAAATGAATATTCGTTTGTCTTTACATCTGCAAACGTAACACTATGAGAAAATATATATACTATGTAAATCTCTATCTAGTGGTAATCAAATAGATAATATGTATCTACAAAAATAGTTGAATTTTTAAATTAACAACTATCATCAAGAAAATTGGCTGATGAAAATTTTATTTCTTCCTAAGCTGAGAATAATTTAATTAGGTTTTTTTTTACTGCTGGCGAAATCTTTGTAGCGTGTTATCAATGCATCTAGTAATTGACCAAATTAAAATTAAGTAATGGTAACTAACAAGGGTGACTTCTAAAAATATTTTACTTCGACAATAAATATCGTCGAAATAGTTTTCCCATTTGAGCCATTATCGTTAATTAAGTATATCATGTCTGAGAAATAGGTAGGTATTACAAATATGTATTTTGAACTGCGTTCGGAAGATTCCATGAGCATACGTTGTTACTTCTTGAATATCTGTGTGTATCGCATGTTATTTGCGAAATATAAAAGTGACTAGAAACTTTGATCAACATTTAATTTACCTTCTTACAGGTTAAAGGTACTTAATAAATGTGTAGAAAAATTGTGCTCATAGTCGTGTGCTTACATAGGTAATTAAATAATTTTATAACAATAACTAGATAAATATGATAGTGGTGAGGTGCAATGAAATAAAAGCGCGCGGCGGAACGCACGCGCGGCCACGCGTGCCGTGGCCCCGCGGGCTTCAGCTTATAGAACGACCGTGGACAACGATTAGCACTTCATATTTTATTTATTCCTACGTACACAAGTATCCATAAAATTGACGAAAATTGCTAAAGATTCCGAATAAACTAGGGACAGTGACAGATCAGTGATGCGGCGTCCACTCTAGTTCAAAATGTAACCTTTCAGCGAATAGTACGGGATACATACGACGTTTAATTAGTTTTTCTCAAACATGCAATGAAATATTGATGTTATGTTCCTAATAATAGGCTACGAAGTATGACGTTTCAGGTGCGGCTAGGACAAGAGGTCGTTAATGGAATTTCATACAAATCTTGCAGGCTTAGGCCGGCAAAGTCCTCTTTTTTAATTTCTATTCCACATAAATTTGAGGCACAGGCATCATGCCATTCTGCCACTATGCGCATTAAAAATAAAATTTTGTTTTTTTTTGTTGTTTATTTCATTGCATGTTTGAGAAAAGCACTGTACATACCTCGGCGGGAAATTTGGGGTTGCCCGCCTCAGACCTATCATATATATGTCTTCGGCCGGCAACCCCTTCCGTCCCGGCTGTAGTAATGTACTATTGTTTGACCTCACTCGGGTGCTTAGTAGTTTATCTAGGGAGGATGCCGCATAACGTAAGCATACGAATAGGCTCTAGCAAAATTTCATGAGGTTAACAAATTAGTGCAAGGTCTAGCCGGTCTAAACTAGATATGCATAAATAAGTTGCCTTTATATTTAATGAAGACGAATTTGACATCATATATATTTAATTTTAAGTAAATTAATTATTTAATCACACATTGATAGGTACATAGTCTACTCGCGAGATCATTTTTTGCATCTTATCCTATAGTATTTAAAATATCACAATAAATTGCAGTGCACATACAAAACAGGCAAATTTTCGTGCAGTTACAATAATAATATATCCATTATAGGTAACTTTACGATATCTATTAAAATATATACAATTCCACTCCTTGAAACGAAATTAAATTAGTAAACAAATACCAAATCAAGATGAAAAAGAGCTGAAGTGTTCAATTTAGAAAGTGTGTTCATTTAATACCTAACGTGACAAGCCTCTCTCCTAAAATAACGAGTATTAGTATGTAGAATATTGGTTATGTATATAAATTAAATGACTGGATTTTTTTATTCCAGGAAGCTAACTCGCGGTGAGCGACTATAGTCCGAAAACTAAGCCTTTTTGCTCCCATTAGGGTGAATTTAGGAAATGTTTTGTTTACAGACAACCCTGGTACTTGATGTTGTTCTCTAAAAGTTACTTATATTTCACGCCATGATTCAGTGGACAAGGAGAAATATTTTCAAAAAATGCATTGTTTTATAACGTATCGTGACCAAGTTCCGAAGTCATGAACATTTTTTATGTGATCTGTTCTGTTTACATGAATGTACCGGTATGATGAATATGCTATAATGGAACGATGCTCTAAAATTTACCTTTAAATTTTGTTTGTTTGAATTCATTGCCACAAAGATTACCTGAGTTTTGCCGTATGTGTGCGTTAAACGGTTTAAATTGACGGTAGTTAAGGTATCATCAAATAAAGAAAAAAATATGGTTTACTTAAAAGGTTATAATTAACTTTACAACGATAAAGTCCAGATGAAACTATTTCACCAAAGCCATTACGATAAACTAAGCACAATTTCTCGAATTTCCAGGAGTCTGGTACGTGTAAAATGATGTCATCATGCAAAATATTACAAAGGATTTATAAACACCGTCGAGTCTGCTGGCTCAAGAACTAATGTTCTAACAGACTATAACGTTGTTTATTTGGGTTGAAAATTGGTAGGATGTTGTTACTATAGTTTTCGGTGGTTACTTTACAGTAAATTTAAAAAATATTGTATAAAATTAATTTGTAATGCTTCGATGTGCCTCCTTAGTTTCAAAAGCTTTATCGTGACACACTTAAGTTCACATCCTGTTCTAAAAATAATTACTATCCTATATATCTACTTTTGTAATATATGGGTCTACTAAGTTTACTAGTATATGTTCATTCATAAATATTCCATACTGTCGAGAGCTGAGTTTATTAAACGAGTTTGTAATTTTTTAGTAAAAATTTTGTAGTAAAAATGACAAATTTGTCTATAGTAGGTACGTTCAATCAGTAACGCGATGATGATCCTACTGGCTGGCGCGTCATTTCTTCGCATTCTCCATATTGTTTATTTGAGACATCGAAGCAACTTAATACTTGTTATTTTAAATTATCTCCAGGACTAGACATAGCGTCCATTCTTAAAATACATGGTGCTTATTTTTAAAATGTACTACTACTTAATTTGGTGCATGAGATATTATTAAATACAACGTACTTAGGTACCTACAAATGTAGACAGAGCCTCTACAGTCTACTTCACCATAAATCTATTTCTATATTAATTTATTTCTAAAAGCCCTATATCTACTAATTGTGAGATAATTTTACCTATCAATAACTATTATACCTACCATAGATTAGAGCTTGACTTTTAGTATCAAGTGTTTATTTCTTATTTAATATAATACCTGGATACGCTGATGTTACGTGTCTTAGACGATGAGTTAAAGTAGTAATACATATTTAAATAATATTCAGCATTAGCTGTTGCTTATACCTATCATAATTGTGTTCCTATGTTATTATTGTTATTAATACAAAGTGGATGTGAACTAAAGCGTTAATAATATTTTTAAACATTATATTTTTTTTAAAGGAAGGAATTTTGCGAGAAACGAATAAAATTGAGTTAAATTACGCTGGAATTTCTTTTGCGTCAATGAATTCAATATTTTTCTCACTAATCTCAGAGTTCAGAAGTAAAGGAGGTCGATCACTATACTAAAATTATTATAAATTGTATGTAGGTATACTTTCATTTAGGAACTCATATGGCTAGATGATGTTGATCAATGTTATTCAAATAATATGAACACTAATAATAATTAATAATATACAGTAAACTACAAAATTAATCAGACTAGGTGGGTATTCAGTCAAAAATTGTGCTATATATGATATAAAAATAAGTAATAATATTGTAAACGAAAAAAAAACTATTGGAATGGATTATTATGTACATTGTAAAATTATTAATAATATAGATTTAAAAGTAAAGACAAAAACATCTTAATAACTAACGTTTTACATAACAATATACAGTAGCTGCCTTACTCGAGATGAAGTTATGTAAGTTACTGAAATATTATCATATCATAAGCGTTTGACAAAACATGGAATGTGAAGAGCTGTCGGAGCCGTTCGAGCAGCGATCCGCGCTGGGCCCAGACAAACCCCGTTCGTTATGTGTAGGCCGCGACAGTAAACCAATTTAGTACAAAAATAATTTATAGTCTTTATTATATAACGCTGTAACTAATAACAGAGTAAAGAGGTAAATACATCAACAAATTGACAAGCAATGTTTCGTCAGATGAAGAACTATTCTATATTTAATAATATAATGATCTACCGACTAACAATGTCGACTACCAGTCTCACATTTTAGTTTAATAAATGCTAGAAGATACGAAATATCGATGGAAAATAAAATAGCTGCGGAGAGGTTACTTGGGACGAAACCAGATCGCAACACTTCCTTGTTCCAACTGACGCACTCGCGTCTTAAGAATCGTCTCATCCGTTCACGCTCGGAGTCCTTACACACTACACTTTAAGTGGTCATGTTTTTGGCATAGGCTGCACCACTACTTGATATGTTTTTATTACGTTCAATTCAACGCATCTAGTAAACATGGCTGGTCGCGTCCGGAACTTCGGAAAGTAAATCGCAGCGTTCAGATTCATAAGAGCACACTGGCTTTAATCGACGGTAATAACGATGAGGTTGAAGATGTGGCGGGGTGTGTAGCACTAGGGTCGGGGTCCGGGGAGGCTTAGCGGCCGCGCGCCCACCGCAGTAGCGCGTCCGCCAGCACGTCCAGGTGCGCCTTGGTCTGCAATTAAACAAATTAGAATTCTTAACCCTTCAGGGTATTCGTTGCGACATCTCACGAGGATGACGGTTGCGTAACTCCAACCTTGACGCAATCGTAATATACGGGGCCTAACATTTAAATCGGTCAGTACAGTATAGGAAAGTCTGAAACTAAGACATACGAAGATCTGTTCTTAGGAACCATTGCATCGATTTTATAAACAAGGAAAACTGCATTCGTACATTTAAGAATTTTTACCCAATCGATATCTAAATAGAAAGTGCTAGTTTTATATTTCTAAAATTCCGGCTTCGATTCCCGAGGTGAGTACGTGTTATTTTTATTTAACATATTCTTATTTAACTTGGGTTTAGAAAGAAAAACAAATGGAACCTACGTTACACGTAGGGGAGAGACCCTAATAAATTGTTTTTTCCAAAATGTTATTATTCCGTTTTGTTGGCGTGATTGATATGTATACCCATACCAGATGTCAGCTTTCTAGTTGTAACGGTTACTGAGAAAAGCCGCGGACGCGGACGGACGGATGGAAACTATAAGGGTTCCTTATTTACTACGGAACCCTAAAAAGGGAAGCGCATTTTTATAAATTTTTCGATGAAGGAATACATTATAAGGTCTATCAAGGTGATGGAGGAATACGTTAATGCAATAACTTTGACTGTAATGCTTTATGAGTAAGCCCCTTTGCATTGTCCTATTTCGTAGAAAATGAATAACTAACCTTTACATTTATGGCTCGTAAACGGGATTAGGTAATAAATTGTCTTTCCTGATCCCGATAGTTATGAATATGGGAGCGTTAAATATTCTCAATTTCGGTACAGGTTTAAAAAACATGGTTCTGGTGTCCTTAATCTTCGGGACATTTATTTTTCAATCTCAAGCATGCCCGTAAATGTTATTCGGCAGTAGTCGAATAGTAGCTAATAGCTGTTATTCCATAAATTAACGTGTGCATGATGTCGAAAGTCGAAATGCTCAAATTACTTCCATAGAGTCGAATTGGCATTCCATGATTGAAGGTTTTTCCATGGATCATGATGACTGTTGTTCAAAAGGAAATGTACAGAAGCGAAATACAAAGTAATTACGAGTACCCCTTTATAAAACACGCAGGTCTGTCGGTTTTGTCCTAGCTCAAACATGTCCATGAATATACCTTTCCGACTTGTCAGATGGAGAAAAGGGGACAAAACTACTTCCATGATACAATATTACGTCGAAGAACAACAAAAATGACAGATGACAAGGGAATTACGAGTGTAGGTACACTATTTAATGGAACACGCAGACTTTACCCTTAGGACGGAAAGGGGAAAACTGCTTTCATGGTGCAAAATTATGTTAAGAAATATAAAAATAAGTGCAAGTGGTTTACCGTTTTATAGAACATGCAGGCCTGTCGGTCTTCGTCCTCGCCGTTGGGGCAGTCGATGAAGCCGTCGCATAGCACATGGTCGTCGATACAGCGGTAGCGGCCCTGCCGGTCGGGCGTGGGGCATGCGAAACGCTCCATGCCGTCCGCTGCCGGGGGACATTCTGGAACAAGTCACGCGTACTATTGCCAAAATTTATTTAATATAATTTTAACTTAAGAAGGCGTATAAGGGTCGATAACGGGACTCTAGCAGGGTGATGACCTGTCGCCAATGCATTTAATTTGGTGCTAGAATATGATGCCCTCAGGAAATTATATGAGTGTTGGGAGAATCATAATGGATTTCTATACATTATTACACAACTTTTTTTTAATTTTTAATAGCGGTACGCGTCAATACCCATATTCTGCAACCGTTTCGATTTTTAATTAAAATCAAAATTTGCTGTCGTAGAAAAATATTGTATGCAACGTTACATAATGAAGTCTGAAAATTCTCTAGGCTTAATAAAAAAAACTACAGTGACTCTCGAATTTTATTAACTTATTATATGTGCAACTGTTGCATAAAATACTATTATTAGTATGATTTATGTGCGTAATACGCCGATTATTGATGTGATTGTATACATATTATTATAATAATAAATAAATATTAGGGGAGTTTTTTGACACTTAAAGCCGAGACACACCGTGCGCAGCACGCGTGCACGCCACGCAAGCGGTGTGTCATCTGCTATGACATTACCTACGATACAACGCGCACGCCACGCACACGCGCACGCGCACGTGCTGTGCAAGCATTCGGTGTGGCTCGGCCTTAATCGAACATCATATAATATCATATTATCATAGTAAGCTCAATAAGGCGTTATGGGTACTAGACGACGATATATTTAATAAATATATATGTACCTATATATAATTATGCATATACAAGGAAAACATCCAAGTCTCAGGAACAAATGTTTCTACTCGCCACAGAAACAAATGCCCTTACCGGGATTCGAACCCAGGACCTCTAGCTTCGGAGACACTGTCACTAGGCTAAACAGGCCGACAACAGCACAGGACTATAAGTTGGATAAGTAATATTTTAGTTGGCCTCTATTTTTCCGCTATGCAAA
Source organism: Notocelia uddmanniana (assembly GCA_905163555.1). NCBI lineage: Eukaryota > Metazoa > Arthropoda > Insecta > Lepidoptera > Tortricidae > Notocelia > Notocelia uddmanniana. Next base: position 14,660,611 of record LR991065.1, read on the forward strand.
GGTTGTCTGAAGGTTGTCCTCCAGTTTTAAGTATATGTATCTATATTTTTTATTTTTATTTTATTTAATAAGCACACAAAACAGACAACATTCATTGACAGAAAAATAGAATAGTTCGAAGGTATTGATTTGAATGCTATCCAAAATATGTATGCACAATTGCACAGCATGATAAAGTAACAGTGAGCGTAAAACTAAAACTACACTAAAATAGGTACATAGATAATATATATTTATATAGATAATGCTGAAATATACTAATAAATATATATAGATAATATATATTTATTAGTATATTTCAGCAAGCTACTTACAGATAATTGAGTAGATACATGACTAAAATAGAAATACAAATCAATCAAAAACCAATTCAAGCTGATTTAAGCGGCTGAGTACTTTGACCAAGAACTGTGACTATCTGCCTCCCGAAAATCGTAAGTCGCGAGTCGAATATGTCAATATCGTTATGTTTCAATACCAGGTCATAAAGAGTATATGTATTGTTGTATTGTATGATCGCTCACTATAAAAAAGTATAAGCAGATCACACACACACACAGAGTTTACACGTAGACCTACATCAACATTACGACTGAACGCTGAAACAATTGTACCAAATTTGGGGCGAGTATATCGTTCTCGGCAAGTTTCATTCAGTCGCGGCCGAGCGTCTATTTTTAGACGCCGGGAAAAGGCCTGGGTTCCACTGCGCGCGCCCTCTACTCGTATACACCCTATCTATTCACTTTTGTGGGGACTTGCCGGCGTGCCGTGCATTCGTAAGCAGTCGCCCGATTGTTCAGGTACATAAAGCGATGCTGTCTGAAGAAAGTATATAGTTAATATAGGCTTATATTTATTTAATTTCTCATTTAAAGTTGGGATCAACCTTAAATAATCTCGACTAGTTTTGGCAATAGTAGTACCCTTTGTATACAGCCTCATTTACTTGTATAATGCAAAGGAATTTAGAAATTGATTTACTTTCATCTTTCAAAATTATACTTATATTCTGAGAACTCGTTTCACTAGAAATAGGTTAAAATTAATATGCCATTAAAGTTTTGATATGCCCATTAAATATTAAATATACATAAACATTTTGTTATGATCTAAAGCTTTTATTATACGTGTAAGCAACTAAAATAATAAAAAGGGGTAAAATAATAATAAAGTGCTAACTGCTAAATAAATAATGTCGTTACCCATTTATGAATGAAAAAATAATAATTTAAATACATTTCTTGGACGTGCTACTAGTCAAATTAATTTGTTCTTGGTGCACCATTTTGAAATTATGTATCGCACTTCATTTAGTAATGACATGTATCCTCACTTTTCGGAATCTAGACACGCGGCAGCGTGTCCAGCCAAGTTCACCCCAGGAACTGGCGGACAGCAGCCGTGTGTTATATTACACTAACCGTTTGGAGCCACTTTTGACCCCCCAATAACTCCAAATCTATCTAACATAAAAAATGAAATTTGGTACATGTATTAAGATCCTTTAGAACAACTAGAACCCCAAATTTCATTAAATTCCAAAAAACGGCATTTTTACCACTGCCTGACTGACTGACTAGTAATCAAACACCTAACCCACTTCCAGGTGACCTAGAAAGCTGAAATTTGGCATACAGCTTGGTAATTGTGTGTGTACACAAGAAAAAACAGAAAACAGTGATATTTTTAATTAGTTTTATTATTGTATGTCTTTTCCGCTCACGGGACAATGGTGTCCCGGACTTTTGGAAGGCGTGCGCGGAGCCGAAGTATCGAGGTACCGAAGTTCCAACCGAGTACCAAATAGCCAACACGTAGAGGCCCCTTTGACAATTTAATGAAATACAAGGGGTACACCGAGCGGATGCTGTCCCTGCCCGTGTCATGGGACGCACACAAAGACAGCACCCGCCAGGGTGTACAGGGACTATTGCTGGTTGATGGAATCTAAATGAGCCGGACTATTGTGTGAATATGATGTACTAATGGCTGGGCTATTGAGTGAGACAACGGACGTCTGCCTAATAAAACTGTCTCACATTTTTATCTCAGGCAGGTGACTCGCCCTCTGCTAGATGGGCCCCTATAAATAGCGACATTAAAAAATGGCCTAAGGGCAACACCGATGCAGAGGGCTGGGGGTAGAGAGGTGGCACTGGACTTTAAACATATAGCCAATTTGCTACTTAGGTGACCACATCCAACCCCGAGCAACCGCTCTCTCTAGCGACTCCACTCTGGACAGCCGGTTAAGGCAAGCCAGAGGCGGGGGGCCTGTTCATACAACCAACCCACAGGACACCCCAGGAGCACTCAGGTACAGAGGGTCGCTGCTCCCTAACAGCTCGCCACAAGCTGCCCTACGTGGACTGACTGCACTGGAAATCCAGTGGGCGATGGGGTCGTCACATCCCTACGCCAATGTATTATTATTATTATTATTTATTCTAGTTACCTCAGAACTCATTCTTCATTCATTAACCGATTTGTAATTTCAGGTAATTTATTAACCGATTTGAAAAATTCTTTTTTTGTTTGAAACAGTTATCAGGTAATAATCTAATCATAGGGTCCTGGAGAAATCGAGGGAACTCTTCAAATATTTGAAAAGCACCTATAGCGATTTGGGTATTTTGTATAGTAACTCGTGCATTCGCTCTTAAAAAGCAATCATGTGGTGTAGATTGACAAAAAGTAATGATATCCTATCAAAAACATAAATGTGAAAATGGGAGCCAAGTTCAATAGTAAGAATATGAGATGCTTGGTTGTCGTTTTCACCGACAAAAGAATTGAGATCTAAACGGGTGCCAAGTTCCGTAGATTCTCTGAAATGGTGCCAAGTCCGGCACTACATTGTTTGCAGTAAAACTAATTTACTGCGGCTTAATGAATTTTGAGCCTTAACTTGGCAGTTTCCTATGCAGTATGTTAAAATACCATAGAAGATGTTGGATATTTAAGAAAACTGCCAAGTTAAAGCTCAAAATGTAGTGCCGGACTTGGCACCGTTTCAGAGAATCTACGGAACTTGGCACACATTTTGATCTCAATTCTTTTGTCGGTGAAGACGACAACTAAGCATCGCATATTCTTAATATTGAACTTGGCTCCCATTTTCACATTTATGTTTTTGATGGGATATGAAGAATACAGAGGCCTATCAACCGCGCGATCTAGTAAAAAGCACCCACGAAAACTTAACTTTTCACAATTTTACAAGCTTTAATTTAATTTGCACTGTTCATATGGACGAGTATATATAAGTTGTCATCAAGCAATCCTTTTTTGAGCCACTTACCAATATCAGATTGAGGTGAAATTTGGAATACTCATAAGTAAGTTCGTTGACAAATACAATATTATGGTGTACCGCCAAGCTGATCTAATGATAGAGACAGAAGGTGGCCAAAGCAAAAAAAAAACGTAGTTAATGATTGTGGAAAAAAGTACATTCGGCAATAAAAGCTTGTACAAAAAATGAGTTTTGACATAAAAGCCTATTTTCATGCTGATTTTCCAAGTTTCGCGGCCAACTAGCATGGCAAATCCAGGTAACATTAACGAGCGAGACAATACAACATTAACGGGCAGCCTCCCAGATGTGCAGAGTGCGAGGTAGCGCTAACAGCTTCCTAGTGGCTATAGGGGAGAGGCTGGACAACCCATTCTTCCGTCAATGGGTGTCATTGCATGTTCCCAAGTACAAAGACTATAAATAAGTTTTAAATGCATTAGGGTTAAGATAAACTAACATAGATATGTAAGCACCATTGTTACTAACGACTATGGACCATGTGTTTGAAATAAAGTGAATTATTATTATTAAAATATTCAAGAGAGGCGTGTGTAACGCCTTAATTAATCCAAGATTCATTAAAGTACTAATGTTGCCGTTTAGTATCAGGTTAGCTCTTAATCCAGTTGGATCAAATTAGGCCGTATACATCTTTCTTTTGTTAACTGTGCATCTATACATATAATAAAGCTGAAGAGGGTCGAAAGTCTGTACATGGAGAATAATACAAAAAAATAAAAAAAACTGTTATTGATTCTAAGTATCCCCAGACTTAGAATCAATAACAGAACACGTTACAACAGTTTTTAGATTTTTTGTCTGTTTGTCTGTTTATCTGTTTGTCTGTTTACTTGACCGCGCATCACGTGAAAACGGCTGAACGGATTTTGATGCAAACTTTACTAATCTGTCGAGAAAATTCCAGGTCAGGTTTTAGGCTATAATTTTTTTTTGCATATTTGGGTTAAAAGGGGGTAAAAAGAGGGTTTGAATTTTGTATGGGAACTCCTATAATACATGAGTTACAGGTTTGAAAATTGGTAAGCACATACTAGACGACAAAGAAAAAACATTCACATTCAAAATTTGTGAAATCTTAAGATAAAATCTGAAAATAAGAAGTAAACGCTAGCGCTGCGCCGGGACGCTGTGTAGTGTGCGCGCCAGCCGCCACGGTCTCTTCAAAATTTGAAAACTATTAGTGTTTAGCCCTTTAACCCTTAACCACTGACGTACGAATGAGGTACGTCGCGTAAACTGTTATTCGCTCATATATTTTTTTCTGATGGGTAGTCTTTAATGCCGGCTTTAGTATTTTCCTAACATGCAGTGACGCGACCAAAACAGATAAGAACGAGCGTGTGCATTTCTAAATAGTTAAATTTATGTTCTTGTCGTATGTGCTTCGTATGGTCAGTGTTAGTGTAACTTTTTTTTAACACGATTAACAATTAAAGTTTTGTCGATAAAATCAACAGCGCGAGTATAAACACCTCACGAAAAGGGAAAAAGTTGAAATTAGTGAAAAAAATGCAGATCAGGCCATAGAATCGTGGCTCAGATGATTCTTCGGCAGATGAAAACTATTACATTTCGTCTAACCGAAGTGATTCTTCTGGTGAAGAAGCCGGAGTCGAAGCAGCCGTAAAACATCATAGTAACAGATTTTTGAGAAAAAAATGTTTGTAATTCTATTAAAATCATCCTTTTTACATCTATAAATAATCACATTATTGATTTTTTGTTGATTTTTTATATTTGGGACGCTCTCGCTCTGTTGGGATGCTCGACCTTCGGCCTCACGTGCCTTACCTCTAAGCTTCGGCCTCACGTGCCTTACCTCTAAGCTTCGGGCCTTCGGCCCTCAGCTTCATAGAGTCCGCTGCTGGGATGCTCGATCTTCCGCCTCGCGTGTCTTAACACTCAGCTTCGGGCCTTCGGCCCTCAGCCTTATAAAAGAGCCCACTCTGTTGGGATGCTCAAACTATGGCCTTGCGTGCCTTACTACTCGGTTTAGGGCCTTCGGCCCTCCGAGTTACGTGAAGAGCCCGTTATGTTGGTACGCTAAACTTTCGGCCTCGCGTGCCTTGCCACTCTCCTTGGGGCCTTCGGCCCTTATGGTCGCTTATAAGACACATGATGTCGTCCTAAATAACCTATACATAGTGTGTACAGTTGATGGAAAAGAAATGGGAGTACTCGCAAAGCATTCACATCCTTTTTGTCGATTTTGCCAAAGCGTATGACAGTATTGACAGAGAGACACTATATAAAGTACTTGAGAACTTCTAACAGTCAAGTTGCCCACTCACTTGACAAGCCTATTCCCAATAAGGTCGGTTTCCCCCTCGGGTTGGAAGGTCAGATGGCAGTCGCTTCCGTAAAAACTAGTGCCTACGCCAATTCTTGGGATTAGGTAGCGGACCCCAGGCATTCTTCAGGATGCAACTGTACTTGGAATAACGCTAGGAGGATGATGATGACACTATATAAAGTACTGACACACTTCGGGGTACCAATCAAACTCGTTAGGATGGTTGCTGTCGCAACTAAAGTAAGCAGGATGAGGGTTCCAGCATGCGGAGGACTAACGGATGAGTTTGAAGTCGTTACTGGACTGAAACAGGGAGACACACTTTCGCCAATTCTGTTCAACTTGGCACTCGAATACGTCATTCGAGAAATGCTGAAATGTGATGGACGTGTCGAGTTGAACGGAAAGCAACAAAGTCATTGGTTATGCTGATGACTTAGGTTTACTGTCGCAGAACAAACTAGACCTACAAGTCATGGCGAGGGTCGTGGAGGAGGAGGGGGAAAAGATTGGTCTCAGAATCAACCGCCAGAAAACGGAATATCTCCTAATGAAAAGGTACAAGGACACAAAAGCCAAAAGAGAGGATCTCAGAGCCGGAAATGGTATATATAAGGGCGTAGATCGCTTCAAGTACCTTGGTTGTACACTAACTCATACCAAGCGGAGAGAATAGGAGATTGAAGTTCGAGTTCAGAGTGCCCTAAGATGTTCGGCTGCGCTCCATAGAGTACTGGTGTCCAAGCTGATCAGTAGGTCTACCAAGATACGTGTCTACAAAACCGTTATTTGGCCAATCTTGATGTACGGGTGTGAGGCTTGGACACTCACACAGAGAAAAGAGAGCAAGCTCTTAGTGGCAGAACGGAAGATCTGGCGGAAGATTCTGGGGCCAACCAAATGTGAAGACGGGAACTGGAGAGCTGATGGACATGCCGAACATAGTGGGCGAGGTAAAAGCAGCGCGACTTCGCTGGCTCGGCCATTTGGAGAGGATGGGAGACGATCGGTCAGTGAAGAGAGCGTATGTGGGCCGGCCCAATGAAAAACGTCCGGTTGGTCGTCCCAGATACCGCTGGAGTGACGAGGCCCTCAAGGACCTATCTAACCTCGGAGTACCCGACTGGCGTGAGGTGGCGCAGAGTAGAGAAGAGTGGCGCTCTTTTGTGTCGGAGGCCAAGATCTTCTTCGGGGCGTCGAGCCAGCCTAGTAAGTAAGAAATGTGTGTATAACTACGCTCGCCTTGCGTCAGCCTCGCGTGTCTTGCCGCACTCCACCACGCCTTCATTATCGCGTATAACACACTTGGCACGCCCATCGGGCCTTCGGCCCTCAGCCATACATAAAGAGGCCACTGTGTGTGAATGATCGGCTTTCGGTCTCGCATTTGTTGCTATTCTGCTTAGCATTTTCGGCCATTATCATTACGTAAAGAACCCGCTCTGTTGGGACGTTCGGCCTTCGGTCTCGCGTGCCGTGCCGCTCTGCTTTGGGCCTTCGGCCCTCAGCCTTGCATAAGGAGCCTACTCTGTTGGAATGATCCCAACTAGCAAAACAGTCCCAGAATACGCACATTATAAGAGCGGTATGCTCATAACGCTCTTATAATTGTTTTGGAAGATATCGTCGCGCTTATAATAATCTTATACAAGCTAATACGCTCTAAAGAACGCTCTATCTTATTACCTAGTCTCATATATGTATATAAGAGCATTTTATAATACTATTATAAGCCTCTTACTCCTACAGTAACATTTACGAAGACTCATTGCACTTCAGATAGCATTTTCTTATAACAGTCGCAGAATGCGCACTTTATGAGAGTGGTAGGCTAATAGCGCTCTTATAATTGTTTTGGAAGATGTCATCGCTCTTATATTAGCCTTGTACAAGCTAGCCGTAGTCAAGAACGCTCGGTGTTATTACCTAGTCTCATATATGTATATAAGAGCATTTTATAATACTATTATAAGCCTCTCGCTCCTACAATAACATTTAGGAAGCCGCATTGCACTTGAGTTAACCTGTTCTTATATCCCCATTCTTTAAGCTCAGTTTATTTTATAATATATTTGCTAAATGCTGTTGTAAGAATATCAGACTAATATCAGCATAGCCTGAGAGCAGTCTAAATATGCTGACGAGGTAAAGCACAGAACTCTAATTAATTTAACATGGCCGTACCATTCGTACTCAGAATGCCAATGTTAGTGTAAACGCTCTTACAATAGTCTAACAGTGCGCTGGAAAAATGCAACTATAAAAATGGCGACATTCTCAATACAAATAAAGAAATGAAATAATTAAAAGATAACATGAAATAGCACATTTGATTAGGCCCATGAAGTTTGAAGCGTAAAACAGGGTCTACTTTACAGTAAATAATATATTCCCCGGCGAATACTTACCGTAAAACATAAACACGAAACACTCACCAGATAATAACCAACAAGTAATTAAATTGCAAAATAAATTATAATTACAAACAATTTGAACTAGTTTGTTATTTTTTTTTAATTGTTAAAGTGCACTTTCACACAAGCTCGACTGTCAGAATGTTTCAGATACCGTGTGATCTTAAAAAAATCTAAAGAAGCCTGTTTAGGCTCACAAGATTCTAAAGTTGAACCAATATAAGCCTATGTAGACTTAAAAGATACTTACGTAAAAGCGATATAAGCCTAAGGTAGCTTAAATTAGTTTTGAAAAGATTACTTTAAATGCGAACAGCATTCAGTTAGACTGATATTAGAACGATATTAAAATAAATACGCTTATAATTTGTGCCCAAATCCGGGCTTATACGATGATATAGAATCAATATAAGAGCAAAAAAAATGTAGTCTTGAGACTGTTGTATGAGTGGTTTTTGCTAGTTGGGATAGGCCCGCATGTCTTGCCGGTCTGCTTAGGGCCTTTGGCCATAATACTAACATGAAGAACTTGCTCTGTTGGGGCTACGTTTTACGGCAGAACTGCGTAGCGAGACTTCTATCATTATAATTCTAATTTCTTTGACGGGATTCATTCGTCTAAAATCGTTACATTTGATTTTCCGAAATAAGCACTTAATCATTCGTTATGACTTTTGGATTTCTAGAGAATACACCCCTAAGGTCCTGGTGTCCTTTGCGACGCCGTCCAAACATCTCAGCTTGAGAAAAATTGTATGGGAAAACCAATAATTCTAAGACGAGAACGAGTTCTACGCGGACGAAGTCGCGGGCAAAAGCTAGGCTTTTATATAATAGAATAAATTATCCACATCATTATGTGCCCGTTGGCAGTAGTTACCGTGACACGGTAAAGACCTCGACGTCATCAAAGATCTGAACTGCGATTGCTTAACCAGATTCCCGCCACTCAGAAATCAAAGCTATTGAAAATGCTCGACTCGTTATCTTTTGAAAATAGGTTGATTAAATATTCCCTCTAGCTTTAACATTGAATTATTTACTCCCCTCGGTCGTGAATAGATATTTAATTATGGTTGACGTGGATATTATAAGTACACACGATTTCGCGTTATCCAGATCTTTATTGGTTTTTATTGGTGATTCGCTGTGAATATGAATATTAAAATGGACTCCACAGAAAAAGTGTCAAAATTCATAATATAATTTGACTGAAGACCGACAGACAGGGGTCCCTCAGGCCAAGAAGAAGTAGCAATATTTGCTACTCACAGCACATCCTATTTGTCTCTTCAGCTCTTCACTGACCCTCATACCCAAGGATTACCTATAAAAGGTTCCAAAAACAAACCCGAATGATTACGATTGAGTTTATGTAGCCTCGTTAACGCGCGGTGCTGTGAATATGCTGGTTTTATTTCCCTATTTATTGTCGACGATGAACCAACTGAAATCCAATCGACTATTAAATTTACGCGTTTGCATACACGGATAAAATGGAAATCGAGTTTTTACTCGAGTGCAAAATTGTTCACAGTTTGTAATCAAAATAAAACTAGAAATTTTCGGTTATCACATTCCATTGGTCAAGTAAATTATGTATTTTCTCAAACATGCGCCTAAATGTATGCATTAATGTCGCGAAAAGAGGACATGAAGTTACCTGTTTATGGCTCCCTACATTACTTCTTGGCCGGCGGCCAAGAAGTAATCTATGGAGAATGTATGAAACTAACATTATTGTCCGCTGCTCTAACTTTTTAAATTTGCTTACTAAAATCAACTGATAAAGGATAATCGTGGCGGTTGGCTCTATGTAATGAGCCAACCGCCACGATTTGGTATATATATATATTTAATTTGTTATGTAAATTGGTATTTTTTTAGGTTTTTTATCGTTTTTGTATTTTGTTGTTTTTTTTTTTTCGAATTTTTCAAGTATTTATGTTTTTTTTTAGTTTTTTCGTGTTATTTTGTAGCGTGTTTTGTGTTTTTTCGTATTTTTTTTGTACTTTTCGATTTTTTTTTGTTTTTCCATTTTTTTGATATATTTTGTTTTAGTTTTTACGTGGCTTTTGATATTTTTTAGTTCTTTCGTGTTTTTTAAATGGTGTTTGTATTTTGTGGAATTTTTCGTGTTTTTAATTAATTTACGTTATTTATCGTGATGCTATGCTATTTTTGGACGTTTTGTATATTTTTAGTTTTTTTTTAAATTGTAGTTTTATTATTGTTTTTTTTTTCTAACATGTTTGAGAAAAGTACTATACAATCCTCAGCCGGAAGAGGGATTGCAGGACTCGTTTTATCCGGCCTCGTCTACGACTCGGCCGTTTATCCCAAACTCGTCCAGCAATCCCTTACTTCACGGCCTCTGCAGTAATGTACTATTATTTATTCACTGAGAAATAATAAAACATAATTTTCTCCTCAGCGGCTCGAACAAGCCTATTTTGTTGCGAAAAATCAGTGAGCAAAATCAGTTTCTACTCACTCCGTGAGAAAATGTAGCTTTTAATTTGGTATGCCACGAAATGCCCTTTTATAGTTCGGGGGCTATTCAATTCGTTATAAAAAAAGAGAGCCAAAAATAGGTCGATTTATGATTCGACATCACTTTGACATTCAAATCTCATAGTATAGGTAGATTCCCAAAAACGCGCTAAACAAATGGCACGTTCGAAAACTCGCAAATTAACCTAAGAGTTAAACTTATGAAGAAGTTGTTTGTTGCCAACCACAGTTGCCAACGGTTCTTTTAAAGAAAATAATATTTTTAGTATTTTAGTAATCAATATTTTGAAATAAAAACATTGTTGCAGAAAAAACAAAAAGTTTATCATATCAATTAACAATTCTACTTTTAACAATCTTTACTCGTATCTTTGTGAAAGAATATCAACGGTACCGTTTCAAAACGCCCCTTTAAAAAAATGATTTCGACTTTCGAGAAGAAAAGAAATTCTTCTTTCATGCGTTGCAGATAACTAGAAAATATTAGTGATTAGTGATGAAGGCTGTACTTAATAATTTAATTTAGTATATATGTTTATTATTTAGTGTGCACCCTAACAACAACCTGTCTTTGTCTCTTTCTTGCGCTACAGATATAATCCAGCGTTGAATATTGTTCCAATAACTAAAATATTTGAGTGAAATCAGTGATGAAGGCGGTTTTTTTTACAACAGTATGTGTTAGTTTTTAGTGTGCATGGGATATATGGCTCGCGTGAAAAACTCATACTGAAATGTGCCTTAGTGTAGAGAGTTCGCGACTAATCTCGCGTCGCGTGCGGTCCCCCTCGCTAAGCTCAAGATTCTAACTTTGAATAACTCGCTACGCTTGTGTTGTGAGTCAATTTTAGAATCGTTCACTTCCTCGGGGCTCAAAATTAGCACTCACAGCATAAAACAACTTTGCTCATTGTTGCACAAATATCTAGTATTACATCCGAAAGCATTATGGAGAGCGGAGTGGTACGTAAGTCCTTATTCCACTGGCACGGCACGGGTGGATATCTGTCCACCTTTAGTCTGATATCAAAAGTTAACCTATTATGACCTAATCTTGCAATCAACTCTTGTATGACCCAATTGACATTTAGTATTGAATCTTAAGTTATAAATACATACAACTTGTAATTCATATGTCACTAAAGGGCACATCCTTTCGTACATTATTAAGTTAGTACAGTAGGGTCGGGGCTAAGTATCCTTAAAGGAATTATCGTGATCTCCAAAAGGGAATTCTGTTAGAGACTTTTAATATTGATTACTAAATATTTTGTCTTTGACGACCATGTACAAGGATAGCGATCTTCATAACTTATTGTACGGTTACGAGTACGTACTATGAATGTTAAAAAAGAATGTGTATTAAGATGTATAAAAAATCTTTTCTGCTAATGAAATTACAGTGAAGAAACTTGCACTTGGTGTCTGTGAAGTCCCCCCTCACTGGGCCAGTGTGGGTATATACTACTGCTCGACCCCTCTTGTCTTAGAGACGAGGCCTGTGTAGCAGCAGCTATAATGATGTGATTCGACTTTGATGTGATTCCATTATGGTTTTAAAAAAGCGCGTGTGGAAGCGAGTGCGCATTACACATTGGAAAATAAACGCGATAACGATTAATTTTATCGTATGGTATTCGATAGATAAAGTAGCGGACAAACGGGTGTTTGCGACATGTTAATATTTATAACATAGTGTCACTCTATGGATAGTTAACCATCAAAATATCACAATACATTGTATATATTTTTTTTACCAAAACCATTAAAAGCTAGGTAATTTCCAAAACATAAATATTTACTGTCCAACAGTCAGATAAAAGGTATCAATAGAACCCTCATGTAAAAATAAAGAATAAATTGCATGACAACTATGTACAGTCAGCAGCAGAGAAACGTGACCCTTTCTGCATACAAACTTCTATGCAGAGGGGTCACGTTTTTCTGCAGCTGACTGTAGGTACCTTAATGCGGTATTTTTCACTATACACCCAATGGACACCTGCAACTCTTGTAAAATCCCATACTGTAGTCCCTCGGGAAAACCTCGGCACGACTAAAACTTCAATACACTTATATTCCCATACAACGGATGGTTCGATAACTCGCGCGTGACGCAATTCCAAGTAATTGTCAATTTGTAGGAACCTTTTTAAAGCGTCGAGCTACGTTTGTCCCTATTTTTTTCCATTAGTTGGTCTCATATAGGCATTTGATCATCTCTAAACTGGTTTGAATGGCACCATAAAATAGTCAAATACCGCATTCGACCAACCGAACGTGACAGAAAGTACGCAAACTGTATAACTATCTTTATCACTTCACGCGCTAAACGTAAGCGTCGTAGGTCCTCCGTTTGTATTTACGCAGAGTAAATTGCCTCTACTCTAATATGATGTATCACCGCCTACACCACGACGAATAACACGATATAGAAATCTCGTGACATGATTTACAAAATATATTGGCAAGTCCTTTGTCGAGCCGGATAATAGTTTGGTTTGAAGCAACATGAGTAAAAGGTCGTGGGCGTTATTCGATGCGAGTGTGTTGGTAATCGACGGGTCGAGTTAGCGCGGCAGACGAGGCGGCGCCGATAGCCGCGTCCCGTGACAACATCCACTTTCAAACTTGAATCAAGTCTAGCTAATATCGAAATTACAGTGGATTAGGTTTCTATACGATGAAAGATGGAATATACCTGACGGGCTCTGTCAGGTTGCTAAAGTTACCTGTAGCAGATAGAAGCTTGCATATTTCAATTTAATTTGTGCATCTCAATATCAGTGCATTTTAAACATACACACTTGGATATCTATGCGCAAATATGTAAAAAATAGTGTTCAACCGTTTTGATACGTAGAAAATACGTTCGGAAACTGAACTCTATTAAGTGTGTTCCTGTCCACATTATCTCACATAGATACTCATGACAAAACCAAATTTGATCGATTTTCTGTACAAGTGTTAATAGAGGCAGTTAACTCCTGTTAATACAAGAAATACATTTTGTTAATTATCTAGAAGGCCTTCTACTTAAATAATTAATTTCGATTAGGAAATAGGTATTATTATTTTCAAATACCGTCGTATTACTCCAAATAGGAAAGATATTAAAACACAATAAGGGCTTATGTATCATTAAAATATTTTAAATCCGTAGCCGGATAGGTATATAGAAACCATACCATTACATTCTGTCTCAAAAATCCAAAGTAATTCTAATTCAAGTGTACATAATATTATTATTAGTACGTTGCCGAATCTCGCTTGGATTATGCCGTAATGAAAGAGGAAACGCGTGAACAAAAATGATTCTCATGATATAATTAAAATCAAAAGAGCATTCGGCCTCAACCTATTATTTTCCATACTAACTAAGCGGTATAGTGACGCGCGAAACAATGACGTACTTCCTGAATAAACAAGTCACAATGACGTCACCCTGATTCGTTGCGTCTACAATTAGGCCTCAATAAATAATGCACTCGCAGTGCAGGAGCAATTGTACAAATAAAAGATATATTTACGTATTCATATTCATAATGCATCCACTAGTTCGACGACCATAGCCATAAAATTATTCGCATGTCTTTTTCTTTGTGTCCCTTTGAAAGCTACATGCGTTATGTAATTATTCATGTTAAGTTATTAATTATGTGTTCAGTTAATAGTTATGTTCATGTTTTTCCATTGTAAACATTGCCTTGGACAATAAGCATTTTATTATTATTATCATGAAGTACAGTTAGATTGTTTACAAATTGAAAGCTATTCTCAGGATTGTTGAGCTCTTAAAGCTGCATTCCGCTTGCCGCAGCTGGCTCGCGACAAGTGCGCACTCCTTTGTTTCTATTATTAAATTGAAAAGTTTTTTCAGTGCAGTTTCCGAGTTTCTTCAGTCTCACAGATCAGATAGTCCTCTTAACCTTTTATATAAATGTACTTTAAGTATATTCTCTGATACATGCTTACTGCATAATTCAGTAGTTTTATTGCTTTGATAGGACACGCAAAGCATGAAAAATGTGATTCGGTAAAAATACGAGGAACGGAAATTCCTTTCGGTGACCTATAATTGAATCCCCTACATTGCGCGTCGGTTACATCAGAGGGTAAAAATTACATTTGCAGCTGTCATTCCTGATACGGTGATAGGTAAATCCAATACGTTTCGATTGGATACGTTAAACAAAATAGGTACATTAAAATCATATCAAAATCACATTACACTGCGTAACGAATGGCTCGCAATATGATTATCTTCTGTTTGAAATAACTGACCCAACTAAGGAAACGTAGCTACTTACTATTTGTAATCTTTCTTTTCTAATGTTACCGGAAAGATCGCTACACGGCATTTAAGTAATTACATTAGCACGAATTTGCAATTACATTAATTGAGATATAATACGAGTCGCGCTGATCAATAACGACAATTTCTGACCCTTTTCGTGCGTTCGATCCTTAATTGAAACATCGGATAAATTGAATAAACATTAGCTGTAGGTGGGCACTAAGCGAGGTGACCCTGGTTAATGGATTTCTCTCCGGAATTAATCAGAGTTAGAATGCAGCTCGAACGCTGTTTTTCTAGCTCTGGCCAGGGCTGAATAACCAAACAACTCTGCCTCAGCGAAGACTAGTCGGACTTCCAATCTAATTCCGTAGATTTGTTACGAATCTCGGGCTCAAGTTGTGGTAGGGGCGGGCAGTGAGACGAGCCGGGTTGGTTGTAAGTTGCACAGTGGAGGACCGATAAATATTTACGACACGTCGCGGTACGTGCTCCGGAGCGAGCTCATGATCCTGGACCGTCGCTAGGAACAACGGCTTGTTTCGGTACGCCATTCATTATGCTTTTAACTCGCCTATTCCTGTCTCTACTTTCTGCTTCTCTGGGTACGACCTGTCGTTTCAATAAACAAGGTATTTTACAACTTAACTTTACTTGTATTTTAGGACAAAAACACACAAAAAACAAATCGCATGGTAATCGATGACAATATTTTTCAATCTGTTTCAAATGCTTCGCGGTATTCGATAGCTAAGTTTATTAGCTTAGTAGTGAATACTCGCTACAAATAGAGAATCCGTCTAGAGGGTTCTTGACGATGAAAGTGAAAACATTATTTTATTAGGTATCATTATTGCAATATTCTCTGCTTTTCTTTTCTTCTTTAAATAATATGCAATAAATCACAAGCACTCAATAATATTATGAGCAATTGAAAAGGATATAACATAAATATATCCTTACGATTCGAAAGAAAACAGATAAAATATCTTGACGTTTACGGCGTCGTAGCAGCTACGGCGTAGGCGGTCAAACCCATGCTACGAACGAAAACTTCCAACGTGGGTAGAATATATATATCCGATAAAATATCGTCATTGCTTGGCAGTCGTCCTAATAAAAGAGCCAAATATGTTACGTTAATAGGATCAGACAAAGCTTTACAAATTAAAGTCGATCATTATTTAGAGAGGTTGGCTAGTGCTTCCCTTTGTACATAAAATAGGAAGCATGCTAACGACACCTGTTGAAGAAGAATATGAGGTAAAACTGTGTTTTCTACTAAAATATCTATTACAGTTATACACATAGGTTATAATCATACTATAAAATCAAACACCTTTCAATATATGTTATTCATAATACTACAAAACAAGCTTTTTGATACTGCCTATATGCTGAATAAGTGGTTTATATAAATTATCTTGGTTCAGCGGGCAGGTTTGTCTTAGCGCATAACGTAATAAAATGAAGAGACCTGAACTCCAGACGATGGGCATACAATCCTTAATAAGGTTGTCAGGGAAGAATGGCCGGATGTTGAAAAGCTTGCCACTGTACTTATCTAAAATGATAACAACAACAACCAATCTGTCATGAGTGAAACCGGTGAAGAGGAAGATAGTAAAAAATGTGTGTGAGAGTGACGCATTTACGAAAGATGACATGGAGACAAATTCTTGAAATGGAGCGATGTTAACGTAAAACAACCAGTATTTAAGCAATATGACTTGTGCCTAAATCAAATACAGAATGTAAGACGTGAAATAATATTGCAGCAGTCTGACGTAAATGTTGGCATAGGAGTTTAACAAAATGTGTATTGTGAGCGTATTAAATATCTGTTTGGTTGTGAGTCACCGAAGACTCGAGTAACGCGTGGGCGTGGGCGGGGCGCCTCATTTATCATTTTAGTGATGGTTTATTGCTTGAATGGGGCGACGATAGTGCTGCTCAATGTTCGCGAATGAGCTGACAAGCAACGTTTCCGATCTTTGACACGCTACTAAATAGATAAACGCCGCTTTGTCCTTATAAAAATGCTTTGTGAAGAGTTCGATATTGGATAAACCCTTTTGTTTCGGCATTTGAGTATTGTTTTGGCATTTGAATGCATATAGCGGTTTTTGCCACGACTCAGTGACGAATGGGTATTGTAGTTTTATCCTTTTACCTTTTTGAAGTTATTCAACTCCAGAAGCGTTTAAGCAAGTATTTTGTACTTCATTTATATTATAAACTCGTTAGTCAAACTATGACCTTATGTACCCAATTTTTTTATTTACTTAATAATGGCTACTTGATGGTCACTAAGACCAGAAGTGGTATTCTTGTAAAAGTATTGGCTTGTGGCGTAAAGACGTACGTCTCCACCTGTAGTTATCACCTCAACTCTCGCCCCACCTTAAACGCTCGCTCCACCTGTCATATGTTAGCCAGTACAGTCTAACTCCTATATACGTAACATGGTTTTAATTTAATAAAATGTAGGCTTTGTACTTGATATTTCATACACAACTTTTGTAAAAAACATTTTCTCTTTCATTCATAGAGTTTTTTTAATCAATAAGCGGTTTATATTACCTGAATCAGGATAGTTTTAACGCATAAATCCATCGATTAGTACGTCAATAACTAGAACATCACTAGAGGTGAGATGATTTGACAGTTACACGTATTCACAAAGTACTTCTGACAAGGCGGAGACGTACGCCACGTCACGTTAATGTCATAAATGTTGTCCCCACCTTACACCCCTAATAATGTTGGTGTACTTGGCCGTCGCGGGTGTAGTTGCTATGGTCGTTGCTAAGGCAGTTGACATTTGGTGTCAGTCATTGATGTACTATGTGTCAGTAGTATATTTCATGTGCTAAGATGTTTAAAATAGAAATCTATAATGTAACAAGAAATCAGTATTTCAGTCTGAAAAATTCAATTTCCTTTTGTTAGGGATCATTATATAACCATGCCTTTGGTTCTCCACATAGAATAGATGTCTTCTATTGTAAATTCCAGTGATGTGACGGACAGGTAACCTATTATGTAAATTTGTTTTGCCGAGTGTTTATGAAAATTAACATGTAAATTGGAAAGAAAATCTGCCTAACACTTTGATGAATCTAGTATCCACCTACCTAAATATTTATTTCATGTCAGTTGGGAGAGATTTGTCAATGCTTTAAGTACCAAGTACTAGTTGCCGAAAACATGTTAAGTGTTTTTTATTGCAGGATTTGGGAGAAATTCTACTTGGTGATCATGCAATGTAAGCTGCAAAATGCAACAAATACAGCTGTAAGCAGTAGAAGGAAAAATATTTCAACCATTCATAATAATAAATATATTCCGGCTTAGTAAATTAGTATAATGAAGAACCAGAAGTTAATGACAGTATAAGGACTCTTTCAATGCTTATTCATTATTTACTCTTTCTTCATAGCATAGCATTTGTTACAAATGAATGTTATTATTGGTATTATATTTTAGAATAAAATTAAGAATATTTTATTATATTTTTCATTAATACATTATAAAAACACCAACACAAAAAAGAGAGCCTAGTCAAACAAGCTACCCCCCCGAGTTGTACTGGGCGAAAAGGTACCCATGACAATTGCTGCGTTACCACGCTGGATCAGTTGGATGGCGATGGACAACCTTTGCACCAGACAAGAATCAGAGCATCAAACCCTCTCCTAGTTTCGTCGCCCTCCATTTATGAAGGCTAAAGCCTCAAGACTCGCAGCACCCTGTCGTCTCGAACGCAAGCGGTACAAAGTAGTAATTATTCAGAAGGGCTGAATATTTGTCTCGCTTTTAGATTTTTTGAATAAAAACAGGCTTGTATGTTATTTCTTGTTCTTTTTGTTCCCATTATATAATTGTTATATAAACAATTTTAGACATACGCACTTATATACACATACACGTATATCATCCCCTGATCGTGATGGCTCCAACACTTGTGGCCCTTGTGTGGGCCCTGGGTACTAGATCTCCTTTAGCTTATGAGTAAGTAAGAGAATTAATGTAAATAAAATACAAGTAATTATGTAACCTCTTTAATTATGGTACAGGTGGCCAATTTCTCTAAAATATAATGAACAAGTATGACAATGCAGCATAACGATAATTTTTATATTTGTTATTTTGCGTTATGCATTCTCGATCAGTCATATACGACATCTTATCATGCTGCCTGTTGTTTTAATTTTTCATTCAGTTTTCGGTTTCTCGGTGATCGGAAGCCGTTACTCCATCATGACAGCTGCAGCATAACAGCCATAACAGTACCTGGACCTATGCTTCGTATCTTCCTTTGCTGGTCGTGTTTGTTGGTGCGTATGCTGTGCACTTGTGGCTGTATATGATTACCATAATATCATGTACAAAATTAGAATTAAAATTATATAACATTACACAAACATAACCGGCCTTTTCATCGCTTGTGAATTCGTTATATTGTACTTTTGTGGTTGCTATGCAACCGAGCGCTGTGTAAGCCGAGAAGGTATTCTCATCAAAGATATTCTATAGAACTATACTAGACCGCTAGCTTTTAAAACCTTTACAGTTAAAATTAAACTTTATGTCTAAAGTCACAAGACTGTTTTTTAATTATTCACAGATGTAGTGCTAGTGGTTGAAGTTATCAATGCTGCTGCTGTCAAGTGGCGGTCGTGGGTTCGAAATCTGCCTCGTATTAATTATTTTTTTGGAACTTATACTGTACGGAGTTTAATTTGTCATCGGGTGAAGAAAAACATCGAGAGGAAACCTGCATGGATCTTGAAAGCCATTTCTGTTTTGAGAGTTGTGTTTACATTTTTGATCACTAATTCTGACACAGAGGTCAACGGGTCATTCACATATTTAAGGTCAACTACCGCTCGACATGTTTCAGACCGGTTTGCAGTCCACAATCATGAGTACTTATCGAGGCGTTTCTTTTAGCATTAAAAGAATAATTAAAAATAAAATTTTAATAATATTTCAAATTAGGGCGCAGTTTGACCATAGAAAACTGTGATGTCATTAGGTATATTTCCTTATAAACAATACTAAGCGAGCGTTTTAGACGCTTCGTAATAAGTTGCTGATTTGACTATCAGTAAAATACAGTATTATTTATTAGCGTTATTAGGGTACACTTACGTAAAACTTGTCGAGTGATATTTTACCTTAAACACGTAATTTACATTGCTCGTGGTCACTAACCCTAAAATAATATTGTGATTTTATACATAATCCAATTTTATTTGTAATATATCTGTCAAGTTATATACGTAAATTTGGATCAAAATAGAAAATAACTTTCCGTGGGCCCGCTACTACAGTAGTCTCTCCTTTTTTTAGTATTTTCTACATCTATGGTACCGGTTTAGGCATTTGCTGTCAAAATTGACAATCGGTGAGTTGATTTTCTTGTAAAGAGGTTTAGTAAGTAGCAAGTCGAGTCAGAAAAAGCAGCAGATTGTATCGGAGATCCAACCGTGAATTATGTAAGAGTAAATATTACTCAAGTTAGGTCTTAATTTTCAGTTCTAATCATTCCGTATCCATCATCCTCCTAGCGTTATTCCTAGTACAGTGGCATCCTGAAGGATGCCCGGGGTCCGCTCCCTAATCCCAAGAATTGGCATAGGCACTAATCATTCCGTATCCATTGCAGAAAATTTAATAACATATACACGTCT
Organism: Notocelia uddmanniana; assembly: GCA_905163555.1. Classification (NCBI taxonomy): domain Eukaryota; kingdom Metazoa; phylum Arthropoda; class Insecta; order Lepidoptera; family Tortricidae; genus Notocelia; species Notocelia uddmanniana. The sequence goes on from LR991065.1 coordinate 14,681,150, forward strand.
GATTTTTAGGGTTCTGTAGCCAAAATGGAGAAAACGGAACCCTTATAGATCCGTCATGTCTGTCCGTCCGTCTGTATGTCACAGTCGATTTACTCAGAGACTATATTATGAGCACTACAATTAAGTATGAAATTTGGTAGGAAGGTGTAGTCTATAAACCGCTATAGAAATGTGATGTGAAACTACGAAAAAAATATTAAACTTGTCGGGGTGGGCATCCCATACATTTAACAGGAGGGTTACTTTTTTTTTTTCAATACACATAGGCGTGTTTGCTATGCTTTACGTATAGATAGGCCTTCAAAAATTACAGAGGATTCTTAAAAAAATCCATTTATGTAAACCGTTGTTTGGTGAGATATTAGCTGTCAAAGTCGTAAGAAGTGTACCCTCCCCCACCCTTCTCTAATTTCCAAACTATTTTAATAGTTTAAAATGAAAAAAATCAAGATGAATAATAAATACTTTCAACTATTTTGCGTCTGAACAAGATAGATCTAACGGTTTTTGAGTTATTGCTGAAAACCTGTCTTACCCAAGAATTTCCTATGAAAATACAACCTTTTTTGATTCAATATATTGTATTGTGCTTTTAAATGTAGATTAGGAGGTGTCGGTACGGATCCCTTCTTTGTGTATAGTCGGAATTGACTGTGATCATTTTCATTCATTTAAGTTTGGGGAATTGTTTATAAATAAATAACATGGGAAATCAAGGGCGTCATTTGAGTATACTTACTCATAGCACAATACAAACGATGCAATTTGTCATGACAGCCTGAAATGGCTGAAATGAATTGCTGTCTCATTTTAACTAAACCTGCAACTCTATCGGTTTTTGTGACAAATTGCAAGATGTGTAATATGTAATGGCCTTATAATGACGATCATAAACGACCATGAATAACTAGTCATATCTTCAGAACGATTGGAATACATAATAAACTATGAGGCCATAAAAGAACCATGAAGCGCACATATTTTTGAACTGCTTTTTCATACATGTTTACAATCAAAGAAGTATCCAGCTGCAAAATACGACTAATTTGAAAAATCTCAAGCTGTTAACCCCGAATTACATAGCAATATGCTCATAGGATGACTGAGAACGCTACATACGTGACGTGGCCTGTCTAGCTAGCATGATAGCACAATGGCAGATTTTATGGTCACGCTTTATCGTCAAAGTCGGGTAAAAATTGACTCCGACAAACCGTGCAGCTAATGTATGCCGCGGACATGATATGATATACCTAGACAATACGAGTATTATCGATAAAATAATACCAATTCGGATTAGTCAATCCCTACCACGCCAATGTCTCGGTCGTCCGTCTCTTCTTGCACCCATCGCAGACTGTCAATGTCAGAAGTATGTGAATTAGGTGCAATGTCAAATAGACGGACGTCTGGTGATGACTCGAGCGGACCAATGCGTTAAACCTCCGATTACCTGTTGTTATTATGAGCCCCGGCGTCAATATATATTAGGGGTGGGCTGTGACATCATCGGTCTTGGACGTTCACCCCACCTCTGGCTGGCTTTGTGAATAACATAGCTGTATGATTTTGCTATTAAACTTCCATACGTGGTGTATACGTATCGTGTTTACTTTTTATTTATTTATTTACAAAGAAAATTCATGTTTAAATTTGACAGAAAAGTGTCGTTAAACCCTGCCGGGTTTGTATCGACACCAAAATCGTGGACAATAAAGTTAGTAAACTTACTTGAGATAAGTGTAGGAGACATTGGAATAAAAAAAAGAAAGCTAAATTATACTGTTAAATGGAAGTAGGTACTTACAATTAGTCTTAAATATATACATAAATAACTCCCACCCGGGTACGAAAAACTTTACTTATGTATGTTTCGTATTAAAAATCTAACAAGTTAATGAAGGCCTAATATATATTTTTTTAATTTATTGTTTTAAAATTGTTATTAAAAGGATCACCTGTTATAACCCGTTGTTGTAGGTACAATTGATAAAACTGGCCACCATTTTCAAAGTTAATGTTTTTAACGTTTAGATACAAACAACATACTCGTAAATCTATAGTTGTTACCAGGCCCCTATTTCATCAAGTTGACAGGTGCGACAATTGTCAAGAAAATATGACAATTGTAAATGTCATGACAATTGTGATTTCATAAATTGTTCACCGTATGTCGGTTGTGGACATGCGTCCACCATGACAAGATTTACAATACATATTGCGGGAAGGATAAGACGATAATAAGCTTATAAATATACTAGCATTTGCCCGCGGCTTCGCTCGCGTACTGAGCGAAATTTTTAACCGTCTACAAAAAACAGGTTCGTATGTTTGTCCACGATTATCTCGCGTTTGACTGAACCGATTTAGATGCGGTCTCCAGAAAAGTAGTTGTTACATTCTGGGGTTTCGCTATACGAAGTTTGGTGATTGTGATTCATTAACAGATGAACAGATAAAAAGTCAGTATACATTCTGAGAACCGGCAAACTGTTGAATTTCATTTGATTTTGGCAAAATTCATACATTTCCGAGAGGCCGAAGGGGAAAGGGCCGATGAAATAAAAGCATGTCTTAAATGGCTCTTAGTAAAAGTATCTGTGTACTACAGTAACACCAATAGGTCTGTAAACGACCTAACAGCGCGCAGCGGCCATAAACTCTGGTCCTTTGAAGTACAGAAATACGGCTAATTCAATATCATGTGTAACATTTATTTTTCCTACACCTAAGTTTATTAGGTAGGTTTTGCCAGTTACCATTGGAGCATCCAAAAAGAAAATTTGGCCTCACTTCCATTCGGACTCCTTACTGTCAGTCCGTCTGTTACAACCAAGTTGCTTTTACTGGACCTATTGAATTGCAATTTGGCACAAACTATCAAGAATTTAGAGCGTTCGTGGCCCAACGGCACCCGCCTACCGCGTGCGGTGTGCGAGGTTAAGCAATGTGGGCGCAGGTCAGTTCTTGGATGGGTGACCGCTTTGAGTGGTTACTAACTGACTCTCGTGCTTTGAAAGGCACGCTAAGCCGTTGATCCCGGCTGCAATCGTTAAGCCAAGTTAGAGGCCTTCGAGCGGCTTGCGAACTTCTAACAGTCAAGTTGCCCACTCACTTGACAAAGGGGGGTCGAAGTTGCACCGCGTCCGTAGGGAGTACCCACCGTTACCATACACAGAACCCGTGGGTGGTGCTAAAAGTGCAACAAAAACTGGCAACCGTACTAGTCTTCTCGAAAATTTCACGGTTCGTAAATAAATGCCATACGATTAAAAAAGAATTAAAGGTTGATTTAAATGGAAAAAATATTGAAACCTCTATGTCGTTTTTAAAAGCAAATCCATACCCCACACGCCTATATAGTAACATTAAACTTTTTTGCATATAGGTATGAATGGAGTGCCAAATTTTACCTCAGATTCGCATTAAGAGACCTCTCGGATGCTCAGATATCGATTTTGAACGAAATCGGGACGAAAAAAAAAGAAAATCAATATGGCCGCCACTTTCACAAATTTTATCTCGGATTCGTATTAAGAGACCTCTCGGACACTCAGATATCGATTTTGAACGAAATCGGGACGAAAATGAAGAAAATCAATATGGCCGCCACTTTTTTCAAATTTTACCTCAAATTCGTATTAAGAGACCTCTCGGACGCTCAGATATCGATTTTGAACGAAATCGGGACGGAAATGAAGAAAATCAATATGCCGCCACTTTTTCCAAATTTTACCTCGGATTAAGAATTCTCTCGGACGCTCAGATATCGATTTTGAACGAAATCTGGACGGAAATGATAAAAATGAATATGGCCGCCACTTTTTCTATTTTATACCTCGGATTCGTATTACGAGACCTCTCGGACGCTCAGATATCGATTTTGAACACAATCGGGACGAAAATAAAGAAAATCAATATGGCCGCCACTTTTTTCAAATTTTACCTCAAATTCATATTAGGGGACCTCTAGGACGCTCAGATATCGATTTTGAACGAAATCGGGTTGGAAATGAAGAAAATCAATATGGCTGCCACTTTTTCCAAATTTTACCTCGGATTCATATTAAGAGACCTCTCGGACGCTCAAATATCGATTTTGAACGAAATCGGGACGGAAATGAAGAAAATCAATATGCCGCCACTTTTTCCAAATTTTACTTCGGATTCGTATTAAGAATTCTCTCGGACGCTCAGATATCGATTTTGAACGAAATCTGGACGAAAATGATAAAAATGAATATGGCCGCCACTTTTTCTAAATTATACCTCGGATTCGTATTACGAGACCTCTCGGGCGCTCAGATATCGATTTTGAACGAAATTGGGGACGAAAAAAAAGAAAATCAATATGGCCGCCACTTTCACAAATTTTACCTCGGATTCGTATTAAGAGATCTCTCGGACACTCAGATATCGATTTTGAACGAAATCGGGACGAAAATGAAGAAAATCAATATGGCCGCCACTTTCACAAATTTTACCTCGGATTTGTATTAAGAGACCTCTCGGACGCTCAGATATCGATTTTGATCGAAATCGGGACGAAAATGAAGAAAATCAATATGGCCGCCACTTTCACAAATTTTACCTCGGATTCGTATTAAGAGACCTCTCGGACGCTCAGATATCGATTTCGATCGAAATCAGGACGAAAAAAAAAGAAAATCAATGACTGCGCCTTTTTCACATTTTACCTCGGAGTCGTATTAGGGACCTCTCGGACGCTCAGATATCGATTTTGAACGAAATCGGGACGAAAAAAAAGAAAATCAATATGGCCGCCACTTTCACAAATTTTACCTCGGATTCGTATTAAGAGACCTCTCGGACGCTCAGATATCGATTTCGATCGAAATCGGGACGAAAAAAAAAAGAAAATCAATGACTGCGACTTTTTCCACATTTTACCTCGGAGTCGTATTAGGGACCTTTCGGACGCTCAGATATCGATTTTGAACGAAATCGGGACGGAAATGAATAAAATCAATATGGCCGTTACTTTATTCAAAGTTTAGGTACCTCGGATTCCTATTAAGAGTCCTCTCGGACGCTCAAATATCGATTTATGTCGAAATCGTATCGGACGGCACTGATTAATAAAACCATCTACAATACATTGAATCAAAAAAGGTCGTATCTTCATAGGGAACTCACGGCACTTCATGCACCTTTAGACCTTATAAGGAACTTACATGCCAAATTTTGGTATCTCTCGAACCACCAGTTTGCGCTGTGCGGTGATGTCAGTTTCTCAGTCAGTCAGTTATTTCTTGATATTTGGCACAATTTTCCAAAAGTTTTCATGACCACAATATTAAATTTCAAAACCGATGCCATTTTCGTAATTAACGTACCCAAAATCATAAAAACGACACCCATATTAATATTTAGACATTTCATCCCCCTCGGACCCCAACAGAGGGGATGGTATTTCACGTCCTCCACGTGGGATTTTAAAATCATTGTTGTTTTCGTAATCAGCGACCCAATAAACCATGGAAACAACACCCATATCGATTTTCAGAATTTTTCACCAGATTTCCTCCTTTTAGGGGTTGATTTTTAAAAAAACCTGAAACACATGTTTACTCATTTATCGTTAGAAATACTCCTGTGAAGTTTCGAATAAAATAATCCAGCTAATCTTGATTCCCCATACAATCTTCGGACCCCCATTTCACCCCCTTAGGCGTTGAATTTTGAAAAATCCTTTCTTAATGCACCTCAAGACCTTATATGGAACCTACATACTAAATTTGGAATCTCTAGAACCACCAGTTTGCGCTGTGCGGTGATATGTCAGTCTCTCAGTCAGTCAGTTATTTCTTGAAATTTGGCACTATTTTTCAAAATTTATCATGTCCACAATATTAAATTACAAAACCGATGCCATTTTCGTAATTAACGTCCCAAAAAACCATAAAAACGACACCCATATTAATATTTAGACATTTCATCCCCCTCGCACCCCAACAGAGGGGATGGTATTTCACGTCCTCCACGTGAGATTTTAAAATCATTGTTGTTTTCGTTATCAGCGACCCGGTATATCATCAAAACAATACCCATGTCGATTTTCAGAATTTGTCACCAGATTTCCCCCTTTTAGGGGCTGATTTCTCAAAAAACCTGAAACACGTATTTACTCATTTATCGTTAGAAATACTCTTGTGAAGTTTCGAATAAAATAGTCCAACTAATCTTGTTTCCCCATACAAACTTCGGACCCCCATTTCACCCCCTTAGGGGTTGAATGTTGAAAAATCCTTTCTTAGTGCACCCCTAGACCTTATAAGGAACCTACGTGCCAAATTTGGAATCTCTAGGACCAGCGGTTTGGGCTGTGCGTTGATATGTCAGTCAGTCAGTCAGTCAGTCAGTCAGTCAGTCAGTCAGTCAGTCAGTCAGTCAGTTTCTTCTTTTATATATTTAGAAGAGTGACAGTATCTTATCATTTATTAATTCGCACACACACGTATTGAGTACTATTCCTTTGATTTAACAAGAAATAACAATTGCTTGGCTGCTCCAAAGTTCGTTTTTTTTTTAAATTATACAACTAACAAAAAAAGAGTTTTAAGCAGCGTAGGTATTGTTTTTTTAATGCGGGGAAAAAAGTAGCTCATTTTATCTCCGGTGTTAGCTAAGCGAAACGTAAATAAATAATAGATTTAAACTAGCACTTACTTTACTTAGGCATTGTATGAAGACACGACTAAAGGACATTTTTTTTCAAATTGGCCGTAAATGTATCACTGCTTCCTATCCTAACTTATTTAAAACTACTCAAATATTTATCGCGTTTTTCACAACAATTCTCAATTCATTTCATCAATAATCACATCTCACAAGCCAGTGTTTCGATTCAAAAGTATAACAATGCATATGGCCATAAAAATGATGATTTTTAAAGTTAATTTCGGAAAATAAAGCAATACTTTTGGGAAAATTAGACAATAACTTAACATTTGATATGAAGATCCAAAAGTGGAAGGAAATTGCTCAAAATTTACAAAAACTAGAGATACCACGTGGCAAAATTGGAGAAAGAGGACAATAGTAAGTACTTAATTTGTAATTAGTTATTTTGTAATTTGTAGCATCAATGTTATTTTCCGTGTAGTATTTTAATCTAGTCGCATTTCACCGCGATCAATATGTTTGAAACGCTATTATATTTGAAGTATTTATTGATTTTGCAATAAGCCAATAAAACTCTGTAGGTATCGGGAACAGCCTCAATGGTCACTTACACAACAACATGTCATGTAATGACAGCGAGATATTGAAGTTAGTAAGTAAGTAAGTAAGTAGTAAGTAAAATTTTATTTGCGAATCACAGGTTATACAAGATGGAAACATAAGATAAAATAAAGCACTCTGTGTTCTACCAATGTTGGTGTACAAATGTTTGGTTAAAAAAATAAAATAAATAAAATTATAAAATTAAAAATTAATTAGTCAAGGAAATGTAGCAATAAAGATATCTCATTAAATGTCATAATCAAGTTCTTAAAATTATACAATAAAATAAAGCTTAAACTATAGAAATAATTAAATGTCAATGTCTTTAAAATACTCATCTAAACTATAATAGCATTTTCTAGTTAACAATGTCAGTAGCAAATATTTAAATCTATTAGTGGTTTCTAATTTAAGCGTCTCTGGAAGTTTATTAAATAATTTTGGCGCCATACCTATAAAGCTCTTTTTCATTAGTGATGTATTGCTAACATCCCGCTTAACTGTAAGCTTGCGGCGGCGAAGGTTAAAGGTTTGGGTTGCCTTTTTGAATGGGAATAATTCAGGGTTACACTTTACAAACACACAGCATTCAAAAATATACAGACAAGGAAACGTTAATATCTTTAAATTTCTAAAAAATGATTGGCAACTTTCAGTTGGTTTCAACTTGCAAATAGATCTTATACATCGTTTTTGTGCCTTAAACAAGATGTCCCTATATGACGAATTACCCCAGAATATAATCCCATAGCGCATGGTAGAGCTTACAAATCCATGGTACGCAGCCAGCACAGTTTTTTGGTCGTTCGTTTTTGCTAACTTCCACAATGCAAATGAAAATTTGTAAAGTTTTTTACAAACTACCTGGGAATGTGTTTCCCATGACATGTTGCTGTCGATGTGAAGTCCTAAAAATTTTGTAGTCTGTGTTTCCTGAACTTTAGAACCATTATAGGAGGTGTTTAAATTGGGAACCACAATTCTTTGTTTGAATTGCATCAAACTGGTCTTTTCTAAGTTTACTTTTAAATTATTTGCTTCTAACCATGTTACAATATTCGTAATGGCCAGGTTGATTTCATTCTCATAGTGATTACCATCGGATTTTACAAGAATGGTACAATCGTCAGCGAAGAGTAACATTGGATGCTGAGTGCACTCGACTATATCATTTATATATACCAGGAACAGTAATGGTCCCAGCACAGTTCCTTGCGGCACGCCGCATTTGATTACCCTCCTATCTGATCTGTAAGTTTTTTCTGTTCTAGATGTAATGCAGATTTGAGTCAATTCTGTGTACTGTTTTCTTTGGTCAAGATAGGACTCAACGAGCTTAAGGACATTGCCGCGAACCCCATAATGATACAGTTTATTACTGAGGATGCGATGGTCTACATGGTCAAATGCCTTTGTCATGTCCATATAAATGGCACATGACAAAATCCTCTCGTCTAGGTTAACAGTGGCGTTTTTTACCAAATCATAGATTGCCATGTTAATGGAAGTGCCTCTTCGAAATCCCTTTTGTTCCTTAACTAATATATTGTACTTGTCTAAGAAATTATAAATTCTATCGTACATTATTCTTTCAAACACTTTAGAAAATACTGATAACAAAGAAATTGGTCGATAGTTGGAGACAAGCTGTTTGTCACCTTTTTTGTAGACGGGCTTTACAATAGCTAACTTAAGGGCACTTGGAAAGATTCCATTCACAAAACTTAGATTAATTATGTGGCTCAGGGGTGTTGCTATAGAGTGGGCAGTTCGTTTCAGGACCTTGGTGTTAATTTCGTCAAAACCTACACTATTTGTGGCTTTTAAGGACATTATAGTTTTTAAAACATCTTCAGGTGAAGACGGGGCCAAAAATATTGAGTTTGGATTACTAGGTTGGTTAATTTTATATTTTGTAAGATGTAAAGAGTCATTTTGGCTACCTGTTGTGTCAATGAATAAGTTATTAAAGTTGTTGACAATGTCCATCGGGTGTGTGATGCACTCTCCGTTTACAAGCAAGTTGCCTAGTGGCTCTTTTGGTATGGTGCATCTGGTCTGGTTTATTATTTGCCAAGTAGCCTTGGACTTATTTTTCGAGGAATTTATGAAAGAAGCATTTTGCGAGCGTTGTGTTAAATTTATAATTTTCTTCAATCTCTTACTGTACGTTTTAAACGCTGATTTATTAGCATCTGTTTTTTGAGATCTATACAGCCATAACAACTCTCTTTTTTTTCTGCAACAACATTTAATGCCCTTTGTTATCCACCTACGCCGAACATAAGTAGATTTCTTTATGGTTTTGTATGGAAAACAGAGATCATAGATACATTTAAAGGTTTCTATAAAGTTGTTGTATGCCTCATTAGTGTCATTAGAAGTGAGAACATCAGTGAACTGTAAGTTCTGTATGTGGTTACTGAATATTGACATATTTTCGTCGCTGAGATCCCTTCTTCTGATCTTCCACGAATCTATTAGGCATGTTTTTTTAACAGGACATTTGAGGAACTGCGCAGCGTGGTCAGATAGAGCCAACTCTATAACTTCACCCCTGGACCCCCCAATATTATGAGCAAAATTGTCAAGACAAGTTCCACTGCTACTTCTTGTCTGCTCTTTTATTTCAAGTTTCAAATTCCTACTCAATAACTGATGCTTAAACTCGCGGCTTTGCACCGTTTCCTTAAGGGTATCGATATTAAAATCTCCGCAAATTACTATTTTTACATTTTTTATGCAACACCTACCATCTAAAATGCGCTCAAGTCTAGCATGGAACAAGTCGAGACTAGTGCCAGGAACTCGATATATACAGATTATAATCATATTATGTTGGCATAACTCAATAGCACAGCACTCTACTACACATTTTATTGATGCACTCTTTATATCTTCTAACACTTTGTACTGAAGTCCAGACCTAATCAAAATGCAGGCTCCTCCTCTCTTCTTGTCTCGCGAGAAGCTAGTGGCCAAATAGAAGTTCGGTACCTTTAGCTCCGCTTCAGTATCTGGAGTCAGGTTATGTTCAGTGATGCACAGGATATCGACCGATCTTCCCTGTGCTCGCAGCTCTTGCAGGTGTATATAAGCTCGTCACTTTTGCTTATAAGGCCGGATATATTTTGGTGGAGTATGTTAATATGTTTATACACGAAAAAACTGCAAGTTTTGTGATGGATGTGCTTGCTGCAATTGTTGTTGTTCATTACTTACATAAGTATGCGTTTCAGTTTGTTGTGTGTTACCACATATATTTATTTCACATTTAGTGTTCATTCACAGTTAGTGTTCCTTTATTGTTTCGTTGGGCTATCAAACTCGTTGGAATATTATATTTCTTTGTTACTAATATAATAGACAAATGTGACTCAATTATTTATTAACGATCAATAAAAATGAGATTAATTTGGTTAATTTATCAGAAAACTTGGATACTCAAGACAATTTTCCACCCTCAAGAGTGAATACTATTTAATTTGTAACTAATTACTAGCTATTTCTTTCCACATTCCTAAAGAGGAATCGGCAACAAATACAATATTTACTTTTTTATTTATTACGTGATAAAACACTCAAGAGCATCGTAAATTTTTTTGCATTTTAAGCTTAATTACTAATATTATCAAATTAATTACAATACAACAGTAATAATAAACAGTACTTCATTTGAAGTTTTGTATCAATTCCCGTATTACTTCGATTGATTCAGGGTCAATTGCTTCGTTGTTGGCCTCTTCAATATTATGTCGATTATCTACCATTTCATAATTAGCATAACACACCTTATGTTCGGATCCAAGGCGTTTTTCTAGATTGTGAAGGGTAACACAGGCTAAGAACAGTTTGCACGCCGACAATGGTTGCAAACGGAGATAATTGAGAGAGGGAACTTCTCCTTCAATATATTGAAAACAAGTAAGGAGAATGGTTGAAAATCAAAAATCGCATTGTTCGTTGTTATTAGCCACTTCTTCATACCATATCCGCTTTCTCCTAAAAGAAGAGCATTTGGAAATGGCCTCCAACCATTTTCCCACTGTTGTGCCAAAGAACAGCGCAAAACTTGAGTCATGGTCATGAACAGAGCCCGGCCATCGTGCACTTGCATAGAATAACTCCAAATTGGCCCACAAACTTCCATGGTACTTATTGAGTGGTCACCTTTACGGTCTACATACATATATTCATTCTGCCGAGGCACGCCGAGGTGAATCGATGGGTATTAAGGATCCGTCAACAATGCCACCAATTAAAAATAGAAATATTTTTATTTGCTATAAATGTAGTACATAAATGATGTTATAAATTATGTGGTCGCTATACATTTAGGCTTTAAAAAGCCATGCAAAATAAATAAAAATTCTTGGAATGTTACCAATTTTCGTAAATAATTGTGAGATAGAGCGCGTGTTTGCTGACCCACGTACTTCACTAGCAAATATTAGATTGACTATTGCACTGACAACACCCCTTACACTACGATGGATTGTTGCCTTCGAAACGCCGCCGTGGTTGTCACCACTAACATGGTATTGAGATCTCAAACCCATCCAATGCAGCGTGCACAGTATATGTTGACAAGGCGTCAGGGTTTTATTTTTTGTAGTTGGGTGATCTATAACCGCACCGATTTCATTTATTAAACGCAAAGTCAGTAACGTCAAAGGAGAAATTTATTCGTTCTCTATATATTCTCCTATATGCGAACTCATCTAGTTCACTATCATTGTCACTACTACTGCTTTCACGGAGTCATTTTGTAACTAACAACGAAAACACTACAATGTAACGCTAGCCTGACACAGCCTCGATCTCATGTCAACAATTACCGACAAATCTACAAATATGTCGATTTGGGAAAATGCTTCTTGTTTCACAACATAATTGTCATTTGATTAAGATAGGGACAATTGTAACAAAAAGCCTGTCATGTTTGTAGGCATTTCTATACGAAAAACTTGGTGAAATAGGGGCCTGGCCTTAAGTAACTTTTTATAATATATAATAAACCCCTGAGATATCACGTTTGTTGTTAATATCATTCTGCAAACAGAATTAAAAGAACACAAGAAGAAATATCTGTCCTTGGGAATCAATGCATTCTTCAGTGATATGAATAAAAAATCGGCCAAGAGCATGTCGGGCCATGCTTAGTGTAGTGTTCCGTAGTTGCCCAATGAATTTACATAAAAAAACAATAACAAGCTAAACGGAATACTTGCGCAACCTTTCATAATACGTCTATTACTAAGAAGGGAATACTTTTTACGATAACTCAAAAACGATCATCAGTGATCGGAATTAGGTGAGGTAAAATACCTATTTTTCCCAAAAAGATAATATGGAGTGGTTACAACCGGGTAGAGAAATATATTTTTTCTTGAATACCGGATGTTCGATTTTTATCCGGGTACCAAGTCCTAGTTAAATACAGTATTGGGTTTAGAAAATTCCTTTTTTTAAAATGTGACGTAACTGTTACCAAATATAACTAGTAATAGTTATAACTTTTGGATAATAAAACATCCCGTTCTGTGAGTAAAACCACCACCACCATATCAGCCCTAGAACGTCCACTGCTGGACATAGGCCTCCCCCAATTTCATGGGGGGTAAATACCATAATCGCCACGCTTGGCATGCGGGTTGGCGATCGCAGTATCTCCACCGCACTCTAGGAATGCTGCTGCCCATTCCCCGGTAATAGTATCCCGTACATAGTAATCCCGGCGGAGTAAAACATGTATGTTTAATTATTTACGAATAGTACCCGGACAAATATCGAGTGCTCGGTGTTCAAGAAAAAGTATACTTTTCTACCCGGTTGTAACCACTCTATATTATGTTCTCTTGCAAAGAATATATATTTTAGCTCACCTAATTCCGATCACTGCTGATCATGTCCGCTATAGTTTTCATTGAAAGTCTTTATTAAGCTTTACTTTCATGTTTTTTTTTCATATTTTTGGACCCATAGTTCAAAAGTTAGAGGGGGGAGACACAATTTTTCTTCTTTTGGAGTGAATATTTCCAAAAATATTCACTTTATCAATAAGTGTTTGAAAATTGGGAGGCACACTTATTTTTTTTAGATTTTATTTTACGACTTTGTCAGATTTATTGATTTATATATCCATATCAAATTGCAGCTTTCTAGCACTAACCACAGAGCAAAGCCGCGGACAGACAGACGACATGGCGAAACTAAAAATGTGTACCTATGACACTATTTTGTATTGGATTAAAAATTCTTTGTTCTGATAAAATAATCGCTTTCTAAAGAAAACAATTCCTGGGAACGACCGGGCAAAGTTTTTATCAAGCAAAAATGGGCTTCACATGTGTCCTTAGTTTCATATTTAATAATGATAATTTGTATTCTAACCTTGATAACATGGTGGCAACATCCCACTCAGTTATAATTATTTTTATCAAAACAATTCCAATTTTATATGCCTATTGTTTTCATAAGAATGAATATTATGTATATATAGTTGTATGTAGTTGTGACGTGTTCGAATAGATATTATATAATTATTTAAAAAGTGCAACACAAATAAAACAAATGTTGAAGTTTTTCACCGATACTTCTCAAACTAAGTCGAACGCTTTATAAAGATCAAGCTGTGGCTTTACACCTTTGGACCCGGGTATGTCCTAAAACTACGACCAAGACCAACGGGGCATGGGTAGCAGGTGGTATTAGCATCCCTGGAGTGCGGTTGCGATACTGCGATCGCCAACCCGCATGCCAAGCGTGGCGACTATGGCATTTACCTCCCATGAAATTGGGAGAAGCCTATGTCCAGCAGTGGTCGTCCTTCGGCTGATATGTTAGTGGTGGTGGTGGTGGTGTGGCTTTACAATGACTTGTGAATTGGTTAAATATAGTATTCATTTAACAATAAATGAATACTATATTTAACCAAAAAAAAATTTGAACAGTCAATAAAATTTCAACCTGTATATCGCATATATACAAATATATGCGATATACAGGTTGAAATTTTATTGACTGTTCAAATTTTTCCCAGGCATTAGGTATCAAATATTGGGGGACAATCTTACACAAATCGACCTAGTCCCAAACTAAGCAAAGCTTGTACTATGGGTACTAGACGATGATATACATACTTATATAAATAAATACATACTTAAATACATAGAAAACAACCACCGGAAGTACCCCGTGAATGAAGGTATATTTGCAACTTATGTTTATTTTACTAGTTTCCAATGCTGTGTTAATATCATTGTAACTTTCATTAAAAAAACAGTTTTTCGACGCGTAAGTTTGTCTCGGCGTCTCAACGTAAGGGCGGGGCGAGCGTCATTGCCACCTCCCGCACAACGCGTGCCAGCGGTGTATCCACGAACGCATGGTTTTTTAGGATATCTTTCAGCTGCTCTGTTTCAATATTTTAGTACTGAAAGATACTGAAAGAAAAAACACATAATTTTTACTTTTCGCTGAATCCACTGTGAAAATTTGAACAGTCGATATTATTTCACCCTGTATACTGGGTGGAATAGAACGATGGACTTTTCTATAAACAGGGAATAGGTTAGTATATTAATATTTGTAACCTTTTTCGAGTTATAGCTTTTTAACATCAATTAAAAAAACAACATGTTTCAACCATATCTTATGAGAAAGCTAGTGATGAGGCACTTCACAATATAAATATTTAAATGGTAATGTTAAAACAATAGGGTTGTTACTAATATTAAAAGCCATTATTATAATGATTTTTTCCCTTCTAACATCATATATTTTGTACTACGATTTTGTGTACTTACGATTTTATTACACGAAATCTACTAACTCCAATCCTTAATAAAACGCTAATTTAATAAAGACGAAATACGTTTTTAATATTTAGCTATTCGTACCTATCAAATATACAATTTCTTAAATAGTTGTCACCTTTTGAAGTCGGTGCTGGTCGAATTTTTATTCTAATAAAATATGGATAAAAGTGCAATAGATTATTGTTTTATCGTTATGTAAGTAGATTTCATGTTTTTAGGCTTCTGTAGTCAACTAGGAACCCTTATAGTTTCGCCATGTCCGTCCGTCTGCTGCATCTGTCTTTACGAGGCTTTGCTCTGTGATTATTAGTGCTACGTAAAAAGCTGCAATTTGATATGGATATATAAATAAATAAAACTGAGAAAGTCGTAAAGTCGGGGGATGAATTTTATTTGCTTCAACCCTATGGTGTGGCGTGTGGTTGGATAGGTCTTAAAATGAATACAGACCTTCATCAAAGACTTTTTGATAAAGTGAATACATATTTTCGGAAATATTCAGTGCAAAAGGAAAACAATTGTGTCCTCCTCTTACTTTAGAACTATGGATCCAAAATATGAAAAAAATCATGTCAGTAAAGCTTAATAAAGACTTCGAAAG
Source organism: Notocelia uddmanniana (assembly GCA_905163555.1). Classification (NCBI taxonomy): domain Eukaryota; kingdom Metazoa; phylum Arthropoda; class Insecta; order Lepidoptera; family Tortricidae; genus Notocelia; species Notocelia uddmanniana. The sequence continues at coordinate 14,696,819 of LR991065.1, forward strand.
AAAACTATAACGGACATGATCAGTTGAGCTGTTCTTGAGTTATCGTAAAAAGTCTTCTTTTTGCTTGTTATTGTTCTTTTAAAGTAAGTTTTTTGGGCAACTACGGAACCCTACACTGAGTATGGCCCGCAATGATTTTGGCCGATTTTATTTAAATTAAGTTCATTGGAAAATATACGGCTTGGCTAAACGATAGCTATAGAGACCCTAATGACCTCGATGTCTTCAAGGTAAGAGTGAATAAGCATCTTCTGGGTGAGCGTGTTCCATCTTAGACTTTGTCTTAACTTTCCATCAGGTTAGACTAAGGTCAAACGTAATCCCATTTACAATTGAAAAAAAAAAACTAAATATTTGTTAAAATAAGGTTGTTTATATCTGTCGGTATCGCAGTCCCTTTTATATTCTTATATTTGTTCCATAATTAATTAATACGACAAATATTTAAAATCACATTTTTTTTTAAATCGCACTTTTTTAGAATTGAAAACGGTTTTACAATGTCAAAATACACTGTCTTAGAAAACCATAAACTCAACTCCAAGCAGGTTATTCCTGCAGTCCCACAATCATAGTGAAGAAACTGGCAAATTGTCAGCGTACATATTTGATGTAAACTTTATTAAGGGTACGGTACCGATCTCTGTCAAAGAAATAACGCGTCATACTCGTGATCGGGTGCTGTTTGTGGAGTCCGGTCTGTTCATGCTTGCAAGGGCATATTAAATACCTTAATACTAGTGTTATTTTATTGTGGATTAACAAGAGACATCATCCTGTTCTGGATTAGTTTTATTGTTATTGACGCTTAGAGACCTAGACCATCTCTAACAATATTAAAATAGTGCTATTATTTATACTTATTTTAATTTTGACGCTTAGAGACCATGTACATCTCTAAGAACTTAAGAATAATTATTATTTACTAGCTTTTTCCCGCGACTCCGTCCACGTACAACTCGTAATATATCGTCGGCTAATAGTGTAAACCTGCTACCGTCATATTATGGAAGATTAAAGGAGAGGCAAAAAACATGACTGAAATTAAAATATTAAACCCCGAAAAACGGGGAAAATATCATTGGGTTATTATTTCCCCTAATTCCAAAATAAAAGAGAGGTAAAACGTTTTGGTTATCTATTTTACGATGACTTTTCTAATTTAACTATATTTTGCAATCAAATAACGTTTTAAATTATGGATTGAGCAGTGTGTCGAGAAAAAGAAAGTAAATTAGATCTTCATGTAAATCAAAAAGTATTTACTTAATGTACAAAGAAACTTCTTAAAAGAAACTAAATAAATCTTCCGAAATAAATAAATATACATATTTATTGGGTGTTGAGAAAAATATTGATCATCATTCAGCCGAGGGACATCCACTGCTGGACGTAGGCCTCCCCCACAGACACACACAGAGTGCCACAATGCCCGGTCCTGCGCCACCCGCACACAGCGGACTACAGCGACTTTCACCAGGTCATCAGTCCATCTTGTGTGGGGCCTACCCACGCTGCACCTTCCGGTAAGTGGTCGCCACTCGAGAGCCCTAACGGCCATCGGTTCTACGTGCAATGTTCCCCGCCCACTGCCACTTAAGTTTAGCGATTCGGAGGGCTATGTCGGATAATTGGGTTCTACTGCGGATTTCTGAGGCGATCACGCTGAGATACTTCCCGCATAGCCCTCTTCATTGCTTTTTTGGTGACTTCAAGCCTAAAAGCCATCAAAAAGTCTTTTAGCTTGAGGCCTATAGTAAGCGACTACGTTTCAGTGCCCATTATGTCATCACTGGCAACACTCACTGGTCAAAGACTCGTCTTGAGACACTGTTACAAAATTCTTTTGAGAATATGAAAAATACCTGCTAAGAACTCTCATTAATTTTGATAAGAGGTTAACCTAACCCCAAAACAGTGATTTTATTGGATGCAGCTCAAAGCCACGAAATATTAATAAAAAACAATAATAGTACATACCTTTGCGATATTATACTTCTTCGTTTACACAAATAACACGAATCACAGTTATCTTTTGAGAGAACACACATCTAAGCGATCAAAATTCTTACGAAAATGGCGGGTATATTGGAGTTAGCCGATAACTTTTAAACTCGTGGAGTTTTACTCATCATGTGATTTAAGCAATTTGTTAAAATAACTGGCAGTCTTAGCTGTTTTTCGCAGGCGATGCATCTTTTTATTGCTACATAATGGTGGGTAACGAAAAAAATGTTAAGAAATGGAATTAGCAGGTGTACACTCTAAGCAAACGATATTATAGACATAATTGCTATTCAATTTCTAGTAGGCGCCTATACAAACTTTTACCCCCTTTTCACACCCCAAGGAACGATTTCCGGAATAAAAAATATCCTATGTCCTTTCTCGGGACTCAAACTATATCTATACCAAAGTTCATCTAAATCGGTTAAGCGGTTTAAGCGTGGAGAGGTAACAGACAGACGGGTGACTTTCGCATTTATAATTTATAATATTATATATAATATATATAGTAAAGTAATAGTATATAGTATATATAGTATAGTATAGTATGGATATGGATTGTATTTGGACGCTCAGAGATCATATACATCTCTGAAGTATGAAATAAATTGTATACAGGGTGTTTTTATTGATTTCCGTTCATTCAAGCATATAGCCGTGTATAGCCATAGAAACGTGAAACCGTGTAAAGCCAAAGAATAGAATTCAAGAAAAAAATATTTTTTTCATTTTCATACAAAATATTTAATTATATCACCAAGAGTGAATCAAAACCTGCCTTAAGAGTTAACGTGGAGTTAAGCAAAAGTTAATGTCAAGTATGACAATTCGAAATTCAAATGACACGCACGTCTACATCGGGTGTTAATTAAGGAAACTGAATTCTTGAATATCTTCGAAATGGTACGAATTGGGATACTACCTATAGTGTCTTAGAGAAGATTACTTTATTTCATTTCAGTTTTCAGAATTCAATAAAAAAATCCTGTATAATATTACCTTCAAATTATTATAATATCCGTAAGTTTATTTTCATTTAATGATATAATTTTGTTAATCATTGTAGTTTTGAAATTTTTATTTTATTATCAGCTTTTTTTAAATTGTATAACCGAATTTCATTATATTTGACTTGTAAAAGTGCCCTTGTGCCCTATTTGCATAATAATTTTTTGATTTTGATTTCGATTTGAATAACAATAACTGCCTGAAACTAGGTGCAGACCGCACTTCGCTGATGAACTTTTGTATTTATATGTAGCTCGCTGACATATACACTAGTTAGGTATAGTCAACGAATTTCATTTCTCGGCCACTTCGTACGGTCAACCAATTTGATGTTTGGGCCACTTCGTTACTATGAAAGATCTCATATTATTGTCAATGTGACAAGGTAGGAAGTAGCCCAGAATCAAATTGGTTGATTGTACATTGTCACAGTGACAACAATACGAGATATCTAGCAGCTATCATATTGATTTTCACTGTGACAAGGTACGAAGTGGTCCAGAGATCAATTGGTTGACCGTACATAGGATTTAGCTCTAAAAAGATGAAAAACCTTTTGAAGATAATAACCTAATGCATGACCCTTATATTGGCTTGTCGTTTGTGATATAAATATCCCAAGCGGTTGTAAGGAGGGCTACATAATTTAGTACGACGCGCCGATCGATGTGGCATCGGATACTTAGCCTATCTTGTAGGTATTATAATTTATTTTGAAACTGTTCTATTATAGTCTGCTCTTGATTATATTTATAATAGTAACATGACATGAACTTTTTTAAATCAAGGACGAAAACATGTTTAATTTACTGCTTACAGTTGATTTCTACTCTCCCGACTTCAGTTATTAATTTTGTCAGGATGTCGCCGTTGACGGACATGTCTGGGAGGACATCATCATCATCATCATATTTGGAGCAGCACCAACTGGGACAGTATCTCCACCTTACAGAAGACCGCAGCCGACATCACCAAGGCCAAGGGTAACACCACTACTTGCTCCTTAGGTACGTGGTATTGTGTTCCTGGTGGTCAGTAAGGTCGCCAGAGCTCCGGAGGATACGCTGTGTCGAGAGTGACGGTTCTAGTTGTCAACACACCGAATCCTCAAGTGAATAAAGGGTCGGCAACACGCTTGTGATTCTTCTGGAGTCGCAAGCGCCCATAGGCGACGGCGTGTGCTTACCGTCCGGCAGGCCATAAGCCTTGTTTCACCGTCGTAGTATAAAACAAATTAAAAGCGGTATAAAATATTTAAGGCAATATTGTTACAAAGGCAAGGTGTGTATCAGGTTGATTTAACACTAGAATAGTTTTTAAGAAAAAAAAAACGACTTCAATGGCCGGTGAATGATTATTATTCTTAGATGGTGCACTCTTAGATTCCATACAATGAAATAAAAATGGCAATAAGTATGTTTGTAATGGTAGAAGACTAAGTACCCTCAATTCCTCATGGAATCCTCCTTCAGAACTCAAGCTTGACAAAAATGTGTCTTGAAAACCTAGCTTGCTTGACAAACATAACGAAGAGGACAATTCGCCAAACGTGAACTATGCGTCGTTGAAGAGTTCCGTTCTGATCATCATCAGCAGTTCCACTTTATCAAATGACACTTTTTTGAATGAATATGCTTGATTAGTTCATGAAAATACTAAAATCACTATATGTGTGCCTTTCACATTTGAGGAGTTCCCTCGATTCCTCATGGATCCCATCATCAGAACTCGAGCATGACAAAAATTAATCGTGAAAATAGAACTTGCTTAACAATCACAGCTAGGAGGACAAATCGCCAAACGTGAACTTTTCGTCGTTGAAGAGTTATGTCCTGATCATCATCAGCAGTTCCACTTAATCAAATGTCACGTTTTTGTATGAAAATGCATGCAAAATACAACTAATCAATTAATTGAAAGACTGTAGTAACTTTGTAATAAGCTTTACTTTCTTGAAAATATATACAAGAATACCTAACCAAAATAATATAAATAAAATTACAACAGGTTTAATAGTTATTAGTACAGGTATAAGTAAAAATACATGTTCATAAATTAAATTAAAACTAAATATAACTAAACTTATAATTAAAATAATTTTATTGAAATAATAAAAATATAAAGACACTAAAAAAAAACTATACTCGCGGCTAACCAAGGTCACTCATTGGCGGAACCCAAGATGCTGGCGGCGTTTCCCCGTTGCACAGCAATACTGAGCCTTTGTCCGAGAAACGCCCCAGCTCTTGGATCACAGGTAAATCTAATAAGTTTTTTTTTAATAAGATTAAACAGTTGATGAGCCTCTGGGCCCCAAGGGCCTAGAGTCTCAACCGCAAACGGTACGAAAATATAATTGTCACCTAATAACATGTATTTTCGGTGCTTAGCCGCCTCCGCGTTTGTGGCAGCTCCACCCGGTTTTTGACACGTTAAAACTAACTTAAATCTAGAACGAGCCCTTCAGGCATTGTACCGAGGATGCTGGCGGCATTTCCTCGCTGTATCGCAATGCTGCTACGTTGAGCGAGGAAGCCACCAGCTCTTCGGTCACCAGTTACATCAATTCGCAATTTCTGCAAATAATTTATGCGCGTTGGGACCCCATGGACCTAGTTTCGACCCCAAAAGGTACAAACATGTACTCTCTGCCAAGGCCCTTGTATTTATTACGCTTTAGAATTTCGGCGTTTTCCTCCGCTGCACCCGCTTTTACTGTAGTCCGTTGGAGGTGAGACGGTGCCAGTGTGTCTACACAGGTAGCATCCCACGCCAACATCCGTCCCACGCTCCAAGGAACTAAGGACACTCCATCAGGTCTCTTACCATCGTCCCTGACCATGTCAGTCGGCTAAAGAAGAGCAGGCACATTGACGGTGGCTAATCAAATTCATCATCATCATCACACACATATTTTTTTAAATGAATCGTCTGACGTTGTTAGGCTGAGTGCATGTGAAAGTGAGAGTGTTTGATTATTATAGAACTAGCGTTTGCCCGCGGCTTCGCCCGCGTACTAAGCGTAATTTTTAACCGTCTACAAAAAAGAGGTTCTCTGTTTAATCCCTATGTATGTATGTACGTATGTAGGTATGTATGTATGTTTGTCCATGATTATCTCGCGTTTGGCTGGACCGATTTAGATGCGGTTTCCAGAAAAGTAGTTGTTACATTCTGGGGCTATCGGTAAACGAAGTTTGGTGATTGTGATTCATTAACAGATGAACAAATGAAAAGTCAGTATACATTCTGAGAACCGGCAAACTGTTGAATTTCATTTGATTTTGGTAAAAATAAGGATCGAAAATATTATCATACATTTTCGAGAGGTCGAAGGGGAAAGGGCCGATGAAATAAATGCATGTCTTCAATGGCCCTTAGTAAAAGTATGTGTGTACTACAGTAACACCAATAGAAGGTCTGATAACGACCAACCAGCGGTCATAAACTCTGGTCCTTTGAAGTACAGAAATACGGCTAATTCAATATCACGTGTAACCCTTATTTTTCCTAAAATTAAATTTAATAGGTAAGTTTTGCCAGTTCCCATTGGAGCATCCAAAAAGAAAATTTGGCCCCACTTCCATTCGCACTCCTTATCCCTATTTGCTCGAATACTGACTTTTGTTCATCTGTTGATGAATCATAGTTAAGCCTGACTAACCCCTCTCAAGCTATCACATCATACCCAAAAATCTGTTAGGTTACGCCGGACTCGTTCCGTTTCTCAAAAGCAAAAAGAGACCCTTATTCCCAATTCACGTGTGGCTGTCTGTCAGTCCGTCTGTTACAACAGATTTGCTTTAAAACTACTGGACCGATTGAATTGCAATTTGGCACAAACTATCAAGCTATAGGAAACTCACGGCACTTAAGTCCTTTGGTTTGGGCAAGACGGTTTTTCAACGATATCTCAAAAAATGGTAAACCTATCGTATTGAAACTAAAAGTCGCTGAAAGTATTTACTAATATGCATCATCTCAATTTTTTGCAGAATCTTAAACTTCAAAGTTTGGAAATTACAGTGAGAGGACACAATTTTTACGACTTAAACAGCTAATCTATACTAATATTATAAAAAGGAAAGATTTGATTGTTTGTTTGCATTGAATAGGCTCCGAAACTACAGAACCAATTTGAAAAATTCTTTCACTGTTGGAAAGCTGCTTATCCTATAGCACAGGTTTTCAACCTATTTAGGAAGTAGAGTTCTAGTTTTAAGGCAAATTTGTAAAAGATGTTTTTGGTAATAAATAAATAAATAAATAAATAAATAAATAAAAGCTACACTATTCTTGAGTGACATTGACATGGGCTATATTATTTTTCAAAATTTTTTGATTCTTACTAAAACTCCAATAATGTAACCCAAGGTGTAAAAAAAAACACCTAAAATATTCTTTACATCGCGTGCGCTGGGAAAACTATTGATGATAGAATAACTTTTTGTTAATTATTTGTATGGGCTGCTAGTGTGTAATACTAATCTAAAGGTTGATTCAAATGGAAAAAAATATAGAACCTCTATGTCGTTTTTAAAAGCCAATCCGTAGATACCCCACACGCCTATATAAGTAGTAACATTAAACTTTTTTTTACAATCCCTGGCATGTATGGAGTGCCAAATTTTACCTCGGATTCGTATTAAGAGACCTCTCGGACACTCAGATATTGATTTTGAACAAAATCGGGACGGAAATGAAGAAAATTAATATGGCCGCCACTTTTTCTAAATTTTACCTCGGATTCATATTTGAGGTCCTCTCAGACACTCAGATATCGATTTTGAACGAAATCGGGACGGAAATGAAGAAACTCAATACGGTCGCCATTTTTCGCAAATTTTACCTCGGATTCGTATTACGAGGCCTCTCGGACGCTCAGATATCGATTTTGAACGAAATGAAGAAAATCAATATGGCTGCGACTTTTTCCAAATTTTACCTTGGATTCTCGGACGTAAAAAGACCTCTCAGACGCTCAGATATCGATTTTGAACGAAATCGGGACGGAAATGAAGTAAATTAATATGGTTGCCATCTTTTCCAAATTTTGCCTGGCATTCGTATTACGAGACTTGTCGGATGCTCAGATATCGATTTTGAACGAAATCGGGAAGGAAATGAAGAAAATCAATATGGCTGCGACTTTTTCCAAATGTTACCTCGGATTCGTATTAAAAGACCTCTCGGATGCTCAGATATCTATTATGAACGAAATTGGGATGGAAATGAAGAAAATCAATATGGCTGCCGCTTTTTCCAAATTTTACCTCGGAGTCGTATTAGGGGACCTCTCGGACGCTCAGATATTGATTTTGAACGAAATGGGTACGGAAATGACGAAAAGCAATATGGCCGCCACTTTTTCCATAATTTACCTCAGAGTCGTATAAGGGGACCTCTCGAACGCTCAGGTATCGATTTTGAACGAAATCGGGACGCAAATGAAGAAAATCAATATGGCCGTTACTTTATTCAAAGTTTACCTCGGATTCCTATTAAGAGTCCTCTCAGACGCTCAAATATCGATTTTCGTCAAAATCGTATCGGACAGCACTGATTACTAAAACCACTTACAATACATTGAAGGTTATATCTTCATAGGGAACTCACGGCACTTCATGCACCTTAAGACCTTATAAGGAACCTACATGCCAAATTTGGTATCTCTCAAACCAGCAGTTTGGGCTGTGCGTTGATATGTCACTCACTCAGTCAATCAGTTTCTTCTTGCAATTTGCCACAAACTTTTAAAAGTTTTCATGTCCGCAATATTAAATTTCAAAATCAATGCCATTTTCGAAATTAACGACCCACAAAACCATAAAAACGACACCCATATTAATATTTAGACATTCCAACCCCCTCGCACCCCAACAGAGGGGATGGCATTTCACGTCCTCCACGTGGGATTTTAAAATAATTTTTGTTTTCGTTATCAGCGACCCGATAAACCATAGAAACAATACCCATTCGATTTTCAGAATTTGTCACCACATTTCCCCCTTTTAGGGGTTGATTTCTCAAAAAACCTGAAACTCGTGTTTACTCATTTATCTTTTGATATACTCCTGTGAAGTTTCGAATAAAATAGTCTTGTTTCCCCATACAAACTTCGGACCCCCATTTCACCCCCTTAGGGGTTGAAGTTTGAAAAATCCTTTCTTAGTGCACCCCTAGACCTTATAAGGAACCTACGTGCCAAATTTGGAATCTCTAGGACCAGCGGTTTGGGCTGTGCGTTGATATGTCAGTCAGTCAGTCAGTCAGTTTCTTCTTTTATTTATTTAGAAAGCGATTTATCTCGACTCCCCACCCCCATGATGCAATTATATTTGTGTGCATATCAAAATATTACAAATGCATTAATTGATATCAGGTTTAATTTCATTTCGAGTAGAAGTGAACGACTATGTAGTAGGACTAGTAGGTACGAGAAAATGAAGAGTTTGGTTATGATATCAATTCCTTTAACAATTTTACTAATTAAGGGGAAAAAATTAAAAATGTTGTACTCCGAGCAGGATTCGAACCAGCGACATCACGCATACGCAACCAATTCCTTTCACCTAAATTTTTCACCAATTCATAGGTATAACTTTAGTAAACTAACCTTGTGTACTTCTAACAGCGAGTACTTAATTAAATTAATGGGTCTCACTTTGACAAGCATCGGCCGTATGGCTATATGATTGTAAGTGTTTTTTGGTTGGTAATATGAGACGTAACGTTTATTAGATAACATCACTAACATATCGAAAAATTGTAACTATATTGAACAATTAGTCAAATGTAGAGGCTTAACGGTTTTATTATCAGAACTCATGTTTTAATATTCATACGTTATGGCGGTAAAGCAGTAAAGCTGACAGTGCAGTGGGGCTGTTTAAAGTTCGATGCCAAGAGTTGAAGATGCCAAACAATAGGCAATATGCCGTTGTGGCTCCGTCGCTGTGTTATAGTTCCGCCTATTGCCCGTCGAACTCGCGCGCCGGAAGTCATTCACATAGCGCGCCGCGTGAGCCGCGGCCGCCCAATCAACCATAACCGCGCCATTTATCACCAGCCTGGCTAGTATGATAGCAAAATGACAACTTTTACGGTCACGTTTTAATGGCCAATTTGGGTAAAAAATTTAAGCGAATTGTCTAATATATTTAAAACGTGACCTCATTAATTTTTAAGATACTTTATATTATTTTTTTAACGTCATGTGCAAACATATTAATCGTCATGGACATAAATATATGTAGGTCTCGGGACCCCACTTATAATTTAACACTATTCATATCAAAATGGTCATTTAGATACATGGGGGTGGTTTAGGTACATATTCGAATTATCCTTTTCTTTTGAAATAAAGTGTACACACATTACTTATAACTTGGGTTTTGTGCGGGTGAAAGCGAATAATGCGCGCGACTAATATAAATACGATACTAAACCAATACGAGGAGTCCAATAAACTCTCTTTTTATAGGGGGAAGACGGAAGACACTACTATGAGCTTTTTTTTTATTAAAAATGGGATTGCTCTTGACCAGCATCTAGCCAGGGGGGCAAAGATGAGGCCGACGATGAAGCGAGCTCACCCAAGAGATGCCTATTCAGTCGTGCCTTAAAAAGGTCTAGGTTATATGAACTCGGAAATACAGACGCCGGCAGAGAATTCCAAACCTTAGAAGTGCGTATTATAAAAGAAGATGCAAAGCGCTTGGTTCGAATTAGAGGAATTTCGACCAGGTAAGGATGGTAGCCAGCCGTACGTCTGGATGTCCGATGGAAGAAGGGGGAAGGCGGTATGAGCTCATGGAGCTCCTGAGCACACTCACCGAAGTACAGTTAAGAGCTTAACGGCCCGGCTATGAATTCAAACGGCACTACCGTTTTCCTTATACATTTCGTGTTGTCCCTACTAACCGCAGTGCATTGCGCGTTTCGACCATGCTATGAACAGATAAAACGGTTACCGCGCCACAATCCCCGCAACGAAATCGTTAGCAGTGAATATGTAGCACTCTACAAGAATGTTGCCAACGTTAGGCTTTTCTTTTACTACTTCTAACAATGCTAGGAAACCGAGTTTTAGTCTGTTTATATTCTTAGGCTCGACAGTTGACTTAAACATTTTCAATATATTCTTGAGCGTTATTATTTCTAATAAGGTAGTGGATATGTAATGCATATTACATTGCACACGCCTTTCATAAACGTAATTCTCGTGGACTAACCTAAACATTGTAAGTATAGTTGAAATTTTCTATTACACCTCATTCTCCTTCTCAGCCTTCTCTTCTTGGCGGCGGCGTTATTACTATAACGATACTGGTCCTCTTGTTGTATGTACTGTCGTGTCGTGTGGGTACGGGCTTACGAAAAATATATTGATTGGACTCGAACAAGTTAAATAACAATAATCATATTAAGGGTAACCCGTCTGTAATCCTATGTAGTGTTAGTTAAAATCAATCCTAAGAAGTGCAATCCTAAGCAGTGTGATTGAATAGAAAGATAAGCTTTGATAAGCTTTTAATGGGATGACATCCGGCGCCATATTAATGTTGATCAATGATCGGTCTGTAACCAGCCTGGAACAGGGGCCGATTCGATTTGTTTTCTTCCTAGATAAGTACCTAAGACATCTCTTGTGATGTCACCATTATAATGGGCTGACCTATAAAGTCTTGGCATTCAAAGTGAATAAGAAATGACGATACAAGGATTGCGTAGGTTCTTTTATTAACAGTTTCAGTGTGACCATAAATGCGTATTCGTCTGACCTTGTTTTGTCTTTCGCACTTAAGTATCGGTTTTTCTATATCGTTGGTTGTAAAGGACACGTAGTGAGTGGTGAGTAGAAAGAACTTGAGCACAATTTATGCTCGCCAACGGTTGGCGAGTGGCCAGCGGCTCTATTCCAGAAGTCGCTAGTGATGTATTAAAATTAGATGTGAATCGTATTCATTGGCGCGGTCTCGCTTTTACGAATACGTGCCCAAATGTGTGGAATTGCGAGCGTACTAGTACAATTCGAATTGAATATCAATTCGTCGCTTTTTGGAATGAAGGCTCTGCCCGCCGACACACTCGTTAGCGGGGTAGCCCGCGATCTAATAACTTTGTCGGTTTTCAGAGACCGCGTTACCACTTGTTTAAATTTGCTTTAAAATCTGGAGCAACTCTGTACAAGCTGGTTCTATTGAAATTCTATCTCTTTTGATTCTGGGCAAGTGGGCTACGGCTACGTAGCAAACATGTGGTAACAAATGTTTACAAAATAGTTAATACGATGTTTTTGTCCTACTGATTGGTAAGAAAATCTGTACTTAAGTAATAGTATTATTAACATTAAAAATTAATGACTTAGAAATTGATCAAATCAAAAGTGCGTATAGATCTTAAATTCTTTAAAAAACTTCGCCCGCGTACTAACAGTAATTTTTAACCGTCTACAAAAAAGAGGTTCTCTGTTTGACCCGTATGTATGTATGTACGTATGTAGCTATGTATGTATGTTTGTCCACGATTATCTCGCGTTTGGCTGAACCGATTTAGATGCGGTTTCCAAAAAAGTAGTTGTTACATTCTGGGGGTTTCGGTATACGAAGTTTGGTGATTGTGATTCATTAACAGATGAACAAATGAAAAGTCAGTATACATTCTGAGAACCGGCAAACTGTTGAATTTCATTTGATTTTGGCAAAAATAAGGATCGAAAACTATTATCATACATTTCCGAGAGGCCGATGGGGAAAGGACCGATGAAATAAAAGCATGTCTTAAATGGCCCTTAGTAAAAGTATCTGTGTACTACAGTAACACCAATAGGTCTGATAATGACCAAGCAGCGCGCAGCGGTCTTAAACTCTGGTCCTTTGAAGTACAGAAATACGGCTAATTCAATATCACGTGTAACCATTATTTTTCCTAAAATTAAATTTAATAGGTAGGTTTTGCCAATTCCCATTGGAGCATCCAAAAACAAAATTTAATTAAGCAATGTGGGCGCAGGTCAGTTCTTGGATGGGTGACCGCTTTGAGTGGTTACTAACTGAGCGCTCTCGTACTTTGGAAGGTACGTTAAGCCGTTGATCCCGGCGGCTGTCTACGACAGCAGTCGTTAAGCCAAGTTAGAGGCCTTCAGGCGGCTTGAGAACTTCTAACCGTCAAGTTGCCCACTCACTTGACAAAGGGGGGTCGAAGTTGCACCACGTCCGTAGGGAGTACCCACCGTTACCCTACACATGACCCCTGGGTGGTGCTAAAAGTGCAACAAAAACTGGCAACCGTACTTGTCTTCTCGAAGATCTCACGGTTCGTAAATAAATGCCATACGATTAAAAAAAATCTAAAGGTTGATTTAAATGGAAAAAATATCAAAACCTCTATGTCGTTTTTAAAAGCCAATCCGTAGATAACCCACACGCCTGTATAGTAACATTAAACTTTTTTTTCAATCCCTGGCATGTATGGAGTGCCAAATTTTACCTCAGATTCATATAAAGAGACCTCTCGGACGCTCAGATATCGATTTTGAACGAAATCGGGACGAAAAAAAGAAAATCAATATGGCCGCCACTTTCACAAATTTTACCTCTGATTCGTATTAAGAGACTTCTCGGACACTCAGATTTCGATTTTGAACGAAATCGGGATGGAAATGACGAAAATCAATATGGCTGCCACTTTTTCCAAATATACCTCGAATTCGTATTGAATGAATGAATGTAGTTTATTCACTATAAACATATGGTAGATGTACAAGTGTTACAGAGTGATACTGTTCCTAATATGTTTTGCCATAAATAACGGGCATGTGAAAATTGTTACAATGTAAAATCTAATAGAATTTAATGCAATACAAATATATACAATACAGTGTCCAAGTCAAATAAAGAATATTATATAAAGTTTAAAGCATGCATTCGAATTCAATTAAAGACATAATCAAAATTTGAAATATTAAGACATTTCATCATTGCTAGGAATAATTAAGATAAATAAAAAATCAAGTAAAATTATCTACATATTAAGATCTACATTACAATTACAAATTAATTTCAAACTTAGATTAACTACTAAAGTTCAGACATATTCATCAAAATTTCTGGTCAAAAAATTCTTTGACACTATAAAAACCGTGGGTACATAATAATTTAAACAATTTAGTTTTAAATACATGGTCTGATAAATATTTCAATGCTGCCGGCAGTTTGTTAAAAAATTTAATGCACATGTTATTAGGGGACCTCTCGGACGCTCGGATATCGAACCTGAACGAAATCGGGTTGGAAATGAAGAAAATCAATATGGCTGCCACTTATTCCAAATTTTACCTCGGATTCGTGTTACCTCTCGGGCGCTCAGATATCGATTTTGGACGAAATCGGGACGGAAATGAAGAAAATCAATAGGCCGTTACTTTATTCAAAGTTTAGGTACCTCGGATTCCTATTAAGAGTCCTCTCGGACGCTGAAATAGTGATTTTGTCGAAATCGTATCGGAGGGCACTGATTAATAAAATCACTTACAATAATGCATTGAATCAAAAAAGGTCGTATCTTCATAGGGAACAAACGGCACTTCATGCACCTTTAGACCTTATAAGGAACCTACATGCCAAATTTGGTATCTCTCGAACCAGCAGTTTGGGCTGTGCGTTGATATGTCACTCACTCACTCAGTCAGTTTCTTCTTGCAATTCGGCACCAAGTTTTAAAAGTTTTCATGTCCGCAATATAAAATTTCGAAATTAGCGACCCAAAAAACCATAAAAATGACATCCATATTAATATTTAGACGTCCCAACCCCCTCGGACCCCAACAGAGGGGATAGTATTTCACGTCCTCCACGTGGGATTTTAAAATCATTGTTGTTTTCGTAATCAGCGACCCGATAAACCATAGAAATAACACCCATATCGATTTTCAGAATATGTCACCATATTTCCTCCTTTTAGGGGTTGATTTCTCAAAAAACCCGAAACACATGTTTACTCATTTATCGTTAGAAATACTCCTGTGAAGTTTCGAATAAAATAATCCAACTAATCTTGATTCCCCATACAAACTTCGGACCCCCATTTCACCCCCTAAGGGGTTGAATTTTGAAAAATCCTTTCTTAGTGCACCCCTAGACCTTATAAGGAACCTACCTGCCAAATTTGGAGTCTCTAGGACCAGCGGTTTGGGCTGTGCGTTGATATGTCAGTCAGTCAGTCAGTTTCTTCTTTTATATATTTAGACTAGCATTTGCCCGCGGCTTCGCCCGCGTACTAAGCGAAATTTTTAACCGTCTACAAAAAACAGGTTCGTATGTTTGTCCACGATTATCTCGCGTTTGGCTGAACCGATTTAGATGCGGTTTTCAGAAAAGTAGTTGTTACATTCTGGGGTTTCGCTATACGAAGTTTGGTGATTGTGATTCATTAACAGATGAACAGATGAAAAGTCAGTATACATTCTGAGAACCGGCAAACTGTTGAATTTCATTTGATTTTGGCAAAAATAAGGATCGAAAACTATTATCATACATTTCCGAGAGGCTGAAGGGGAAAGGGCCGATGACATAAAAGCATGTCTTAAATGGCCCTTAGTAAAAGTATCTGTGTACTACAGTAACACCAATAGGTCTGTAAACGACCTAACAGCGCGCAGCGGCCATAAACTCTGGTCCTTTGAAGTACAGAAATACGGCTAATTCAATATCATGTGTAACATTTATTTTTCCTACAATTAAATTTATTAGGTAGGTTTTGCCAGTTACCATTGGAGCATCCAAAAAGAAAATTTGGCCTCACTTCCATTCGCACTCCTTACTGTCAGTCCGTCTGTTACAACCAAGTTGCTTTTACTGGACTTATTGAATTGCAATTTGGCACAAACTATCAAGAATTTAGAGTGCTCGTGGCCCAACGGCACCCGCCTACCGCGTGCGGTGTGCGAGGTTAAGCAATGTGAGCGCATGTCAGTTCTTGGATGGGTGACCGCTTTGAGTGGTTACTAACTGACTCTCGTGCTTTGAAAGGCACGCTAAGCGGTTGATCCCGGCTGCAATCGTTATGCCAAGTTAGAGGCCTTCGAGCGGCTTGCGAACTTCTAACAGTCAAGTTGCCCACTCACTTGACAAAGGGGGGTCGAAGTTGCACCGCGTCCGTAGGGAGTACCCACCGTTACCATACACAGAACCCCTGGGTGGTGCTAAAAGTGCAACAAAAACTGGCAACCGTACTAGTCTTCTCGAAAATCTCACGGTTCGTAAATAAATGCCATACGATAAAAAAAAAATTGAAGGTTGATTTAAATGGAAACTAAATATCGAAACCTCTATGTCGTTTTTAAAAGCAAATCCATAGATACCCCACACGCCTATATAGTAACATTAAACTTTTTTGCATACAGGTATGAATGGAGTGCCAAATTTTACCTCAGATTCGTATTAAGAGACCTCTCCGATGCTCAGATATCGATTTTGAACGAAATCGGGACGAAAAAAAAAGAAAAACAATATGGCCGCCACTTTCACAAATTTTACCTCGGATTCGTATTAAGAGACCTCTCGGACACTCTGGTATCGATTTTGAACGAAATCGGGACGAAAATGAAGAAAATCATTAAGGCCGCCACTTTTTTCAAATTTTACCTCAAATTCGTATTAGGGGGACCTCTCCTCAAATTCGTACCTCTCGGACGCTCAGATATCGATTTTGAACGAAATCGGGACGAAAAAAAAAGAAAATCAATATGGCTGCCACTTTCACAAATTTTACCTCGGATTCATATTAAGAGACCTCTCGGACACTCGGATATCGATTTTGAACGAAATCGGGACGAAAATGAAGAAAATAAATATAGCCGCCATTTTTTCAAATTTTACCCCAAATTCGTATTAGGGGACCTCTCGGACGCTCAGATATCGATTTTGATCGAAATCGGGTTGGAAATGAAGAAAATCAATATGGCTGCCACTTCTTCCAAATTTTACCTCGGATTCATATTAAGAGACCTCTCGGACGCTCAGATATCGATTTTGAACGAAATCGGGACGGAAATGAAGAAAATCAATATGCCGCCACTTTTTCCAAATTTTACCACGGATTCGTATTAAGAATTCTCTCGGATGCTCAGATATCGATTTTGAACGAAATCTGGACGGAAATGATAAAAATGAATATGGCCGCCACTTTTTCTAAATTATACCTCGGATTCGTATTACGAGACCTCTCGGAGGCTCAGATATCGATTTTGAATGAAATCGGGATGAAAAAAAAAGAAAATCAATATGACTGCGACTTTTTCCACATTTTACCTCGGAGTCGTATTAGGGAAGCTCTCGGATGCTCAGATATCGATTTTGAACTAAATCGGGACGGAAATAAAGAAAATCAATATGGCAGCCACTTTTTCAAATTTTTACCACGGAACTGAAGAAAATCAATATGGCCGTTACTTTATTCAAAGTTTAGGTACCTCGGATTCCTATTAAGAGTCCTCTCGGACGCTCAAATATCGATTTATGTCGAAATCGTATCGGACGGCACTAATTAATAAAACCATCTACAATACATTGAATCAAAAAAGGTCGTATCTCCATAGGGAACTCACGGCACTTCATGCACCTTTAGACCTTATAAGGAACTTACATGCCAAATTTGGTATCTCTCGAACCACCAGTTTGCGCTGTGCGGTGATATGTCAGTTTCTCAGTCAGTCAGTTATTTCTTGATATTTGGCACAATTTTTCAAAAGTTTTCATGACCACAATATTCAATTTCAAAACCGATGCCATTTTCGTAATTAACGTACCCAAAACCATAAAAACGACACCCATATTAATATTTAGACATTTCATCCCCCTCGGACCCCAACAGAGGGGATGGTATCTCACGTCCTCCACGTGGGATTTTAAAATCATTGTTGTTTTCGTAATCAGCGACCCAATAAACCATGGAAACAACACTTATATCGATTTTCAGAATTTGTCACCAGATTTCCCCCTTTTAGGGGTTGATTTCTCAAAAAACCTGAAACACATGTTTACTCATTTATCTTTAGAAATACTCCTGTGAAGTTTCGAATAAAATAATCCAGCTAATCTTGAGTCCCGATACAATCTTCGGACCCCCATTTCACCCCCTTAGGCGTTGAATTTTGAAAAATCCTTTCTTAATGCACCTCAAGACCTTATATGGAACCTACATACTAAATTTGGAATCTCTAGAACCACCAGTTTGCGCTGTGCGGTGATATGTCAGTCTCTCAGTCAGTCAGTTATTTCTTGAAATTTGGCACAATTTTTCTAAATTTTTCATGTCCACAATATTAAATTACAAAACCAATGCCATTTTCGTAATTAAAGTCCCAAAAAACCATATAAACGACACCCATATTAATATTTAGACATTTCATCCCCCTCGCACCCCAACAGGGGGGATGGTATTTCACGTCCTCCACGTGAGATTATAAAATCATTGTTGTTTTCGTTATCAGCCACCCGATATATCATAAAAACAATACCCATGTCGATTTTCAGAATTTGTCACCACCTTTTCCCCTTTTAGGGGTTGATTTCTCAAAAAACCTGAAACACGTATTTACTCATTTATCGTTAGAAATACTCCTGTGAAGTTTCGAATAAAATAGTCCAACTAATCTTGTTTCCCCATACAAACTTCGGACCCCCATTTCACCCCCTTAGGGGTTGAGTTTTGAAAAATCCTTTCTTAGTGCACCCCTACACCTTATAAGGAACCTACGTGCCAAATTTGGAATCTCTAGGACCAGCGGTTTGGGCTGTGCGTTGATATGTCAGTCAGTCAGTCAGTCAGTCAGTCAGTCAGTCAGTCAGTCAGTCAGTTTCTTCTTTTATATATTTAGATAAATGTCGGCAGGTATATTATATACCTATGTATGTATCATACATCGTCTCCAAGTTATAACTTAATAGTCAGTGTGAGTGAGTATCGAGGGAAAACTAATCTAACGGCCCGTGTCCCTTATCTGCCCTTAGCGGCCGCGACACGTTCTGTCAAGCGGGTTATTGCGCATAATAGAACGACGCGCCGTTTCGGCTCGATGTTTTCATTCCCCACACTTTTGACATGGACTCAGTCCATCAGTTTATCATCCATTGCAAAGTATTTTGCGATCTTTGGTCTCTGCCTGCCTTAATGAGACAGGTACGTACGGGGTTGAGGATATATACAGGTAACTGCAAAAATATGGGTGAATAGAACTTGCTAAAAATATGTCCTATAGCTCTTATGTCGGCGGATTAAGGTTGCGGTACGTATTTATGAGAGGATTAAATAGATACGTATTTTTGCACTTGACTGTACATGCATGTACCTAACAATACCTAACAACAGAGTGATCGCGTGCACGGAAGACAAAGATTAGGGGTTGTATTATTATATATCGGTCTGTCTGGTTTTAAAATTATCATACTTTCCTAGAATGTTTGACTAACACCGTGTATTAAATTGCCGAGAATAACTGAAAAAAGCCGCTTGTTCGGATTAACGATAGCGATCGGTTTTAATTTGTCAAGCAAGCCTGCTAGAGTGCCGGCCATGGCCGCTTAATTACCGTACCTCAGGCAAAATTGCTCCGATTTCGAGCTATTCTGTTTAACCTTAATTAGAGCTTGAACTGTAATCGTCGATCGCCAGATACTTGTATTAAGCCGTCCTAAAAATAAACTATATAGATGCGTGCGTGAGAAGGTTTCGAATAGCTAACCGGAATGGCCGCGTAGAATGAGGTCATTTCCCTTTCATCGCTATTTGCGTTGGATTTTATTTTTGCTTCTTAACTAGGTTACTGAACAAGTTATTTATGTAAACAAGTTTTCCAATCGATTGCCAGCGAAACCTTATTTGTAGCCTCTCGGGTCTATTCTTGCAGAAAATATTTTTATTATGGTTCGACTTAGGTGCGACTTGATCTGTTCGTCTCGTCTGTCAAAGCGATGTATACGTATCTCAGTTGGAACTGTTGTAAATAATGCTGACCAAAGTGTATTAAAATATTAGAAAATGATCGATTTTAGGAAGATCAAAAATTAAAAATCTATTAGTTACTAGGTCCAGTGGGCCGAAACAGCCTGCACGCGACTCAGACTGCCCCTTAACCGGTCTTTTTCTATTATATTCAATTGACCTTCAAATAGACGTACGAAAATTCGTCCGGCGACGCAAATAAATATGCATATATAATTAAAATACATAGTGTAAGGTTAGCATGACCACCGTAGAATTACAGGTATAAACTCCCATCCAATGCTTTTTAACGATACCTACACAGTTGAACCCAAACTGAGTAATTCATTTTTCGTGGAATTTCCTTTCCCTTGGGCACACACATTTAATTAGTACGTCAAGGTTCGTCGTTTTCGCTCTAATAGTAAGCAACTGCAATGCGTTGCTTGTACTCCCAAAAGCACGCCTGTATTTCCAAAAGGAGTAGGCAGAGCACATGAATATACATTTTCAGTGCCCCTTTTAGGTATTACTATGATAAAATATTTAAACTCAACTACTAAATAAAATATTATTTGTAAGGATTATAGACTAAAAGAAATGTGCCAAGGGGTTCCATCTGGCGCATACGTTTCGTATTCCAATTTACCTTTCTTTATTTAGAATTTCTGGTTCTCGCGCTCATTTCACACACCGAGCTAATATAGAATGACCAACAGTGAACAAGTTGGAACGAAAATGGAATATGAAGTGTGTGTAACACTTTCCGTGTCAGGAGCCCGCTCGGCGGGGGCTGATCTCTTAGGCGCTTTCCTCTACGTGCGGGTTTTTGCATGTCATCGGCTACGAGCGCTACGACATTGATAGTAGTAAAAGGGGATTTACCCCAAAGTGCAATAAAAACTGGCAACCGTACTTGTCTTCTCGAAGACCTCACGGTTCGTAAATAAATGCCATACGATTAGATAAATAAAACCCCAAAGGTAAATAATTTATCTATATTTGCTTCAGGGAACAAAAGGCCCATATTAATATATACTTTTCAGACTAAAATATATATCAATACAAAATAATCTTAAAAATTAAAACATTATTTAGGCGCCGTAACAGCGTGATAATAACATAATAATACATATAAATGGACACAACATGTGCTACGCCGTAGACCGAAGCATCATTTCCCTGCTACTACATAGCAAACTAGGAGAGTCGATGGTACCTACTCAAAATGATAAAAAAATATTTATTATACTCCTATGTTAAACCGTCTTGGTCAGTCGGTAAGTTACCCACGGAATTATATGTATATGGAATATTGACATCACTGACACGGGAGCACAGGAGCCGGATTTCGACTATAAATTATTAATTCGTGACAACAGTTATCACTTATCACAAAATCGTCTTTTCATCTTGAACTTTCTATATGTTATGTAATTTGTATAGCTACGTTTATAGTTCGCTAGTAAAAAAACACGACAAGTTTTACGAAAGGTAATTCACCAAGACATGAGCCGTCATTACAACAAGTCGAATTACGTCCTTTAAGTAATGCAATTTTTTACAAAGTTTATTAAATCAGAGTTTCCATAACTTTTTGACTACGCCATAAAATGTTCATAGTGGGAAGACTTTACAGCAGCAAGTAAATATAACAAAAATAATACGAATGAAAATAGTACATGTCATTCGTCACCTTCATAATCATAATGTTGTTTACTTGATCTCTAGCTATAGTGGGTACCTATGTTCAGTTTAACGACCGGCGAGACAAAAATGGCCCGTATTTTATCGGTAGAAACCATACGATTACTTACTTGAAGTCATAAAAATAAGAGTACCTAGCCTTTGAATAATGAATAGCGTAAGGGTGACATGGAAAGTGTTTTATGTAACTGTTAAACAGTTATTTCAAGCTTTTCATTCTATGGGTTATATTAGGGTTTCCTATTGAGTCGATTTAATTCAGCTCCAGTCACTTAATGAAAGAAATTGATATTACGTTACTATATTATTTTTGAAAAATTTCGAAATTCAGAATAACAGTTTTTGTTTTTATTTTAAGTGCTCAAAATATATTACTCACGCGCACGCGCAGTCTAACGCGTTTTTAAACATACTACCCACGGTCGGATTACATTTTTAGCGTTGATGCAAAGTTGTTGAAATGAAATGTTGAAAAGAATATAAAGGATTTCATGTAAAAGACAATATACGTATAGGTGAGCAGTTCTCAGACAAAATATACCGCTACGTCAATATGACACAAATAGTGATGTTCATGTGAAAAACACACAGTCCATGATAACCATCAAGCGCACAAAGACAACCTTCTCTTAATATGTTTTCGTTGGCTTGTTTATACTATGGCGCTGCAGACAGGCCGGCAGCCCGCGGCAAACCAAGGCGTTACTTAACGACTTCAATCAAACTTCCATTTCCCTATTGTCTGGTTAAGATGGACTAGTCGGTGTTTTTCTGTGTTATTTTTCCAATTCCATTGATTGCATTGACCAACAACTATTATTAACGCTCTTTAACTGGTGGTATACATATTAAATTCAATGTAGTGGTATGACATTTGTTGCGCCCACCTATTCTATATGAAACGTGCAGACAACAGATTTCATATCCATTATTATGATGATATGTGTCAGAGAAGTCGATTCAGATAGACCTTCTGAGAGACTGGTAATTCTAAAGTGCGTTTAAAAAAAGAAAATAAAGTCGATCGAAGTATACATATATATCTATATTTATGATATATGTAAGGATGTATTTGTGTGTTACTGAAGGCAGGTCATGAACGTACGTGAAGCAGTGAGTGGCGCGGGTGGGGAAGGAAGGGGGAACACCTGCGCAGGATGCAGCGTGCATTCGTCGCGCCAGTCAGTCTGGCGCCTGCACCCGCCCACGTCCCGCACCGTCCACACCCCGCCCACGCCTGCGTTTGTTTTCAACTTTGATTGATAATTTGTTATTGGATTGGAGTGCGTGTCCCGTTCCGAAAACACTACAATGTTTCACCAAACTGTTCGTAATTAATAGTGGTATCTAAAAATATGACCTCTTACTCAACTGATTACCAGTTCTTCGAGATTTTATACTTTTGCAAACTATAGGAATTAAAAAACTCTACCTATATATTACGTATCAATATCTCTATGTATGAATACAAGAGTTAGAATGGAAAATTGGAGGTATTTACGTTTAAATGTTGAAAATAATTGAAATATTTAATGTATGATAGTTACAACACTACTCATTTTTACGATATGTACATAATTTACCAAGAAGGAAACTTATTAAATTACTTTTAATTAAATAGTGCTAACTAATTTAGCGAGATATCTCAAAATCGGCATCTCGTTAAAATTAACTAAGAAAATATTTCGCCTATTTGCGGTACACAAGAACCGAAGAAATAATAAATTCTGGTTGAATTACAGATCGACTTCGCTATTCGGCGTTTTAAATTGTCTTAAAAATGCAAAAGGCTGCTTGCTTAATTGCCATTTATGACCATTAAGGTTTTCAACGAATCATTTTATAAGATGCTCTTTTCATTAGTTTAATTTTGATTAGATAATGGCAACAGGAGTATAATGAATGAATGAATATTTCAGAGTTTAGCCAACCGTTCAACAGGTCTCCGTGTGTTACATGTTGTTTTGGTTGACCGCATAAAAATATTATGATTTCTAAATGTGTACAAGTAAGTACAAGGGGTCATTAATTTAAACGTCCACGCATGACCTGGATTCTATTTGGCAAATCATGCGGAGTCAATGTCCAATCTTTTAGCTTGTACATAGGTGTGCCCACGTAATAGCCGTGTTCAAAAGCCTAAACTTCCGCGGCGGAACGGAGCACCAGTCATTAGTTGCTTTTCTCTTTTGTCTTTGATATCGCCTTATCGTTCCAAACAATAAATAGCACCCATTCCACTTTTTACGTGAAACGAGGAGGAAAATTATGCTCCCGAGAGATATTTACCCAAGTGGAAAACGGCTCTTAATGATATATACTCGTATCGATCTATAGGTAAGTGTATTATAGATCGATATTTTCTAAATTTTTTTTTTCAAATTTCTAAATTAACGACCCAAAAAACCCATAAAAACGACACCCATATTAATATTTGGACATTCCAACCCCCTCGGTCCCAACATAGTGGATGGTATTTCACGTCCTCCACGTGGGATTTTAAAATCTTTGTTGTTTTCTTTATCAGCGACCCGATAAACCATAAAAACAATACCCATGTCGATTTTCAGAATTTGTCACCACATTTCCCACTTTTAGGGGTTGATTTCTCAAAAAAACCAAAAACACGTGTTTACTCATTTATCGTTAGAAATACTCCTGTGAAGTTTCGAATAAAATAATCCAATTAATCTTGTTTCCCCATACAAACTTCGTACCCCCATTTCACCCCCTTAGGGGTTGAATTTTGAAAAATCCTTTCTTAATGCACCCCTAGACCTTATAAGGAACCTACGTGCCAAATTTGGAATCTCTAGGACCAGCGGATTGGGCTGTCCGTTGATATATCAGTCAGTCAGTTTCTTCTTTTATATATTTAGATACTAGCATTTGCGCGCGGCTTCGCCCGCGTACTAAGCGTAATTTTTAACCGTCCATAAAAAAGAGGTTCGTATATTTGTCCACGATTATCTCGCGTTTGGCTGAACCGATTTAGATGCGGTCTCCAGAAAAGTAGTTGTTTCATTCTGGGGGTTTCGGTATACGAAGTTTGGTGATTGTGATTCATTAACAGATGAAAAGTCAGTATACATTCTGAGAACCAGCAAACTGTTGAATTTCATTTGATTTCGGCAAAAATAAGGATCGAAATCTATCATGCATTTCCGAGAGGCCGAAGGGGAAAGGGTCGATGAAATAAAAGCATGTCTTAAATGGCCCTTAGTAAAAGTATCTGTATACTACAGTAACACCAATAGGTCTGATAACGACCAAGCAGCGCGCAGCGGTCATAAACTCTGGTTCTTTGAAGTACAGAAATACGGCTAATTCAATATCACGTGTAAACCTTATTTTTCCTAAAATTTAATTTATAAGGTAGGGTTTGCCAGTTCCCATTGGAGCATCCAAAAAGGAAATTTGGCCTTACTTCCATTCGCACTCCTTGCTGTCAGTTCGTCTGTTACAACCGAGTTGCTTTTACTGGACCGATTGAAATGCAATTTGGCACAAACTTTCAAGAATTTAGAGCGCTCGTGGCCCAGCTGCACCCGCCTACCGCGTGTGGTATGCGAGGTTAAGCAATGTGGGCGCAGGTCAGTTCTTGGATGGGTGACCGCTTTGAGTGGTTACTAACTGAGCGCTCTCGGGCTTAGGAAGCCTCGGTAAGCCGTTGATCCTAGCTGCTGTCTACGACAGCAATCGTTAAGCCAAGTTAGAGGCCTTCGGGCGGCTTGCGAACTTCTAACAGTCAAGTTGCCCACTCACTTGACAAAGGGGGGTCGAAGTTGCACCACGTCCGTAGGGAGTACCCACCGTTACCCTACACGTGACCCCTGGGTGGTGCTAAAAGCGGCTTTGCCGTATTTCTGTACTTCAAAGAACCAGAGTTTATGACCGCTGCGCGCTGCTTGGTCGTTATCAGACCTATTGGTGTTACTGTACTATACAGATACTTTTACTAAGGGCCATTTAAGACTTGCTTTTATTTCATCGACCCTTTCCCCTTCGGCCTCTCGGAAATGTATGATAATAGTTTTCGATCCTTATTTTTGCCGAAATCAAATGAAATTCAACAGTTTGCTGGTTCTCAGAATGTATACTGACTTTTCATCTGTTCATCTGTTAATAAATCACAATCACCAAACTTCGTATACCGAAACCCCCAGAATGAAACAACTACTTTTCTGGAGACCGCATCTAAAACGGTTCAGCCAAACGCGAAATAATCGTGGACAAATATACGAACCTCTTTTTTAAGGACGGTTAAAAATTACGCTTAGTACGCGGGCGAAGCCGCGGGCAAATGCTAGTATCTAAATATATAAAAGAAGAAACTGACTGACTGATATATCAACGCACAGCCCAATCCGCTGGTCCTAGAGATTCCAAATTTGGCACGTAGGTTACTTATAAGGTCAAGGGGTGCACTAAGAAAGGATTTTTCAAAATCCAACCCATAAGGGGGTGAAATGGGGGTACGAAGTTTGTATGGGGAAACAAGATTAGTTGGATTATTTTATTCGAAACTTCACAGGAGTATTTCTAACGATAAATGAGTAAACACGTGTTTCAGGTTTTTTGAGAAATCAACCCCTAAAAGGGGCAAATGTGTTGACAAATTCTGAAAATCGACATGGGTATTGTTTTTATGGTTTATCGGGTCGCTGATAACGAAAACAACAAAGATTTTAAAATCCCACGTGGAGGACGTGAAATACCATCCACTATGTTGGGACCGAGGGGGTTGGAATGTCCAAATATTAATATGGGTGTCGTTTTTATGGTTTTTTGGGTCGTTAATTTAGAAAATGGCATTGATTTTGAAATTTAATATTGCGGACATGAAAACTTTAAAAAGTTTGTACCAAATTGCAAGAAGAAACTTATACAACCTTTAGACCTGAAGATACGACCTTTTTTGATACAATGTATTGTAAGTGGTTTTATTAATCAGTGCTGTACGATTTTGACAAAAATCTATATTTTAGCCTCCGAGAGGACTCTTAATAGGAATCCGAGGTACCTAAACTTTGAATAAAGTAACGGCCATATTGCTTTTCTTCATTTCTGTCCAGATTTCGTTCAAAATCGATATCTGAGCGTCCGAGAGGTCCCCTAATACGACTCCGAGGTAAAATTTGGAAAAGTGGTGGCCATATTTATTTTCTTCATTTCCGTCCCGATTTCGTTCAATATAGATATCTGAGCGTCAGAGAGGTCCTCTAATACGACTCCAAAGTAAAATTTGGAAAAGTGGTGGCCATATTTATTTTCTTCATTTCCGTACCGATTTCGTTCATAATAGATATCTAAGCATCCAAGATGTCTCTTAATACGAATCCGAGGTAAAATGGAAAAAGTCGCAGTCATATTTATTTTCTTCATTTCCTTCCCGATGTCGTTCAAAATCGATATCTAAGCGTCCGACACGATTTCGTTCAAAATCGATATCTGAGCGTCCGAGAGGCCTCATAATAGTACGAATCCGAGGTAAAACTTCGAAAAAGTGGCGGCCATATTGATTTTTATCATTTCCGACCCAATTTCGTTCAAAATCGATATCTGAGCGTCCGAGAGGTCACCTAATACGAATTACCATTCGGAATAATAATTCTCGCTCGCCACTTTTATACGGTTTGCCCATAATTAGTGCTAACAATCGTAAACAATTCAATTTAATTCGTATGACACATTCACATTTGGCATCTGCGTCAAATATAAAACATTGCCATACGTAATTTTTAAATGGTTGACAGTTCATTTGCTATACTGTGTATTTGATATACTGGTCTTACTCTAAGTCAATGCATTTAGAACAGGTTTATGTGACGCGAGTTGGCTCTTTTACTCTTTGGTGAAAGTTAAAAGATAGGATTAAATTTGATAGCCTATTTGTTTCGCTGTTGTATGTGAATCAAAAATCAAATCAAATCAAAAATTTTATTCTGCAAATAGGCCACAAGGGCACTTTTACAAGTCAACACATGAATTATACAATTAAATAAATTGACAAAGTGAGAAAGTCAATGTTAAAGTCACCTCCCAATACAATATTTTTGTTCTTATCTTTGAGACTAATTAATTTTAAGACATTTGCTAGACATGTATAGAATACTTCGGTATCTCTCTTACTATTTAGCAAATATATATTTACAACTAAAACGTTAGCTTGCGGTAGCTCTACAGCACATATTTTTATGATTTTTTCTAAGGAAATTGAAGTAATATCTGGCCGGTCGCGACAATCCGTTCCGTTTTTTGTAGCTATAAGCACTCCTCCGCCTACTTGTTGGGTACGGCAAAAGGACGAACTGACGCTGTAGCCCGCTATTTACAAGAGTTCTTCTTTTTCTTTATTTAACCAAGTTTCTGAGATGCATAATACTTGTATGTGTATTTTTTCTCCTGTAAATGCCTATAATAGGTGGGCCTTATTCCATAAATATTTTGGAAGAAAATATGTATGTTAGGCACGAAATGTACTGGAGTCTTTTTTATCGTGTGTTTCTTTGTTTTTATTGAGGTCGGTAGCGTTTGGGCTCACTGGAGAACTGAGACTTGGCCCACTTATATTCGCTGACGGGGTTTGCTGTCCCGTATTGGACAGTCGATTTTGTTTGGGTGAGCTAGGATGCGGCACTTGCGGCAGCCTGTACTCGGAACCATTTACAAAAACCTTTTCGCGTCTTACTATTGGGTGTAGTCCGTGATTTCTTGCATCTTTCAGTGTGTCTCTGAGTATTCGTCTATTTTCTAAAGCTTTTGCATTCATAAATTCTGTAACTGCGAGACCCGTATTTTTAAGGTTATGTTTGTTGTTTAAGATATAATTACGCATCCTTTTACTTATAATAGTTCACTGGTAATGCACAGCGAAGGATAAATTAAGTCAATAGCTGAATGAATCTTCCCAAATCCAAAATAGACTAACCTACATCAATTTAAACATATAAAATGGAGCCAAACAAAAAAAGAGTTGCGATGCGTCTAAATCCCACTATAATATATAATAATATTATAAATGCGAAAGTTTAGATGTTTGGATGTTTGGATGTTTGTTACTGAATCACGCAAAAACGGCTGAACAGATCAAGATGATTTTTTGTATCCTAATAGTATGTAATCTGGATTCACTTATAGTATACTTTTTATCCCGATAATCACCCTCAAAGGGATGAAATCGGGGGTGCAAATATGGTCTATGAAACGGGGTGATTTAAATCCTCATACGCCATTCTAAGCTTTAAGTTTCAGCCAATTGGGAGTATAACGGCGTGTCAATAAATTTAACGTAAGCCGTTACAGAATTTGACGTATTGTAAACAAGCTGACGTTTCGATATGTCAAAACAGAAATATCATAATTCGTTCTGATTGATGACGCTATTTTTGAGCATAACCTTTTAGCAACTAGGTCTATTATAGCGTGTAAATCAAAATAATTTTGCGATGCTTTGGAATTGTTTGTCTTCATATGCTTAAATAAAAAAACAGCTGCGTCAATGCAGTATTTGTATCGTCGGTGTACAATTTAATTTTGTCGTGTATTATTGTTTACGTAATTGGTGACCCTTCACACTATAATAACTGTTTGATATAAGAGATCACTTGGACTGGGCAGCCCAATCGTCAACATTGACGGTTGAAGCATCTTAGATCTATGCACAAAGTACAATACCAGTGAAATACTCCACATAGATCGTAGCGCCGTTGTGTATTTGGTAAGAACTAATCGCACGACCGCTGC
Organism: Notocelia uddmanniana; assembly: GCA_905163555.1. NCBI lineage: Eukaryota > Metazoa > Arthropoda > Insecta > Lepidoptera > Tortricidae > Notocelia > Notocelia uddmanniana. The sequence continues at coordinate 14,726,270 of LR991065.1, forward strand.
ATCCCTGTCACTTCAATATGCAAATGCGATAGAGATAACACCCAGTGACATCTGGTACAAACAACTTAAACTAACATTTCCATAGAAAAAACCGTACTTCGAGCTGAAAGGCCCTTGGATCTATGCTTATCCGTATACATATATAATACAGCTGTAGATGGTCGAAAATCTGTACATTGAAGATATTAGATAAATCAATGGAGCGATTGGAGGGCCCTTGGCATCGAAACAGAACACATTACAACAGTTATAAGAATTCGTGTCTGTTTGTCTATCGGTTTATATGTCTAGGCATTGTGACTCTCGGCCTTCAGCCTCTCGTGCATTGCCACTCTGCTTCGGGCCTTCGGCCCTCAGCCTTACACTTCACTCTGTGTGAATGATCGGCATGAGGAGCCCGCTCTGTGGTAATGATCTGCCTTTGGACCCGGATGCCTTGCCCCTCTGCATCAGGCTTTCGGCCCTACATAAGGAGCCCGCTCTGTTGGGACTCTCGGCCTTCAGCCTCGCGAGAACTGCCACTCTGCTTCAGGCCTTCGGCCCTACATGAGGAGCCCGCTCTGTTGGGACGCTCGACCTTCGGCCTCGCGTGCGTGCCACACGGCTCCGGGCCTTCAGCCCTCAGCCTTATTGACCAGTGTGTGTTGCCAGTGATGACATATGACACTGAAACGTGGAAACACTGAAAGAGTAATGGAGAGGGCTATGCTGGGAGTATCTCTGCGTGATCGCATCGTAAGTGAGTTAATCCGTAGTAGAACCAAAGTTACCGACATAACCCTCCGAACCGCTAAACTTAAGTGGCAGTGGGCGGGGCATATTGCACGTAGAACACACAAAAGGTTTTCGATTGGCGACTACGTACCGTAAGGCGCAGCGTGCGTAGCCCCCCCACAAGGTGGACTGATGACCTGGTAAAGGTCGCAGGTGTCCGCTGGATGCGGATGGCAAAGGAACGGTCATTGTGTCACTCTTTGGGGGGAGGCTTATGTCCAGCAGTAGACGTCTTTCGGCTGATATGGTGATAATTATGATTCGTTTTGAAAAAGGATTCCTATTAAAATTTGCCGTGCGCGGTAAAGAGCATTTCATATTGAATGTAATCATTTCTTAAGGGGGTGTAAAGAAGGGTGAATGATGTATGGGAAAACAAATAACTCTAAAGCGAGAATGAGTTCTACGCAGACGAAGTTGCGGGCAAAAGCTAGTATATCCATATTTTATAAATTATATATATCGAAAAGAAGAAAAGTAATAAATAGGTAGTCGCAGATTCCAATCATCAATCGGAATAACGAAGTTTACTTACCGGAGACCTGTCAGCGGCAGCCCTCGTATTTTCCTTGTAACATTTTCCTCCCCCACAGTTAAGGTTAAACGTGGTTATTAAAGGTTATGAATTACCCTTTATTGTGAGCTGAGATCCTTTAATCCAAAGATTCACTGCTTGATGGGTAATAACCGACGCAATATGTGGAAGCTCATTTTTTACAAGCTTTTTTGTAATAAAATTTTGCTAGGAGATTTTCGCCCACTACTAGCGCAGTATTAAAATGCATTAAATGCCAATTTTAGTTAAAGTAATATGGTTTTTAAAATTGCAAGGGAAAGTTAATAATACTGAAGGTGTAAGAAAATTAAACACAAATATTTTATATTTAATAGTTCTCTCAGATCGTAGAACTTCTGCATGTTAAGAGGTAAAAAAATATATGTGACGCAAGTTGTTATTTCAGAGACTGAGTACAAATACAATACTATTATTATTAGAGACAATACTATTATTATTAGCAAGGGACAGTTAATAATATTGAAGGTGTAAGAAAATGAAACACAAATATTTTATATAATATTTCTCTCAGATCGTAGAACTTCTCCATGTTAAGAGGTAAAAAAATATATGTGACGCAAGTTGTTATTTCAGAGACTGAGTACAAATACAATACTATTATTATTAGAGACTGAGTGGGAAAATGGAGCAGTGGTATCCAGCTGGGCCTTGTACGCACCACTACTGTAACAACCGACTTGAGTATATCTAGCAAAACCTTAGGCGCTCGTCCATAAAAGTTTAAGCGTAATGAATAGTTCTGCTTTGTGGCCGAATTTTCATTTACATTTAAGATTTCGTATAGTCATTGCATTGGCTTGTCGTTTATAGCCTGGAGATCTATATACGCTTTTAGTATGCGTTAGAGAGAAAACTTACTTAAATCTATAAGTAAGTTTTCTCTGAGAGGTATCGCGGAAATCATCCGTTAAAGGAATATTCTACGGGAATGCGATAATTATAGATAAGTGATGTATGGCTGCACCTGTGGTAAGTCTAAAATTTGCTATTAGATTTTTACGGGTGTAAGTAGGATTAATCAGTGGTGGTAGAACTGTCAACGTGAAATTTTCATCAACTGATACGACTAATTTTGTTAAAGTCCCTCGAGTTCAAGCAAGGAAGGGTTCCAAACCCCTCTCCTTTAAACGGCGCCCCACGTACGTAAAAAAGGTTTTCGCCCCAGAGCGCCAAGGACCCGTCGTTTCGACCGCAAGCAGCACGAATAAGTACGAGTACTTAGTGAGCACGGCGTACTTTTCACGCTTACGTACTGCCGCTAGCTCAGCAGATGCCCCTGCCTCCCGCATGGTACGGCCAAGGTGCGAAGCAGCAAAAGTGCTAACTAATAATTTTATTCAATATATATATTGCCCTTTGTAGCTATTACTAATATATTTAAAAAATCCCATACAAAAATACCTACTACTTGTAGAAATTACACATATGTACAAACAATTTACAAATAATGTTCAAAATCTAAATCACTAAGTAAATAAAATCGTACGAATTAATTGGAATAGGTATCTATATTAAATATTAATCTACTTTGGATTGATACTAAATGCAGACTGGACCTAAGAATACGATTAGTTTACTTTGGATTGATACTAAATGTAGACTTGACGTAAAACTGACTCGGTAAGTAATAACCTTCACAAATTGTCACAACGAAGTTTTATTTAGCCCGACAGGTATGAGCAAAGATCTGATTTAAAATCAACGAAATGCCTTTTCCATCTCCTGTTTACATTATTCATAAAATTTGATTTAGCAACCAGTCGAGGAGTTTGCAATGGTGCGAAAATATCCTGTCTGCCGATTTGAGTGCGGTGATATTCAAGAATGTATTCGCATAATATACTTAAATATGTTAAAGTGAAGGTGCCCGTCATATTTTTCATATTTTTATAAGTGGATATTAATAAAGTTTTGCTTATAATTCTTTGGTACGAGTATTTATACTACATTATTGTCTGGCTAGCGCATGTTGAACATGGAAAAGCTCAGGAAATAGCTTTTATCCGCGGCTTCGCACGCGCAGAACAATAAACTGTAGCCTATGTTGTCATTGTTTAAAAGGACATACTAAGTTAACATTAACTAAACACAACTCACATACACACATATCCATTCTGGTAATGCGAAAGAAATCGTAGTTATTATGTTGAAAATTACAACTACAGGTAGGGTTAATTTTTATTGTATCCTCAATTTAACCCCCTTAGACGACAAATTTACAAAAGCGCTGAAATTCGTTTTCTAACATCTGCGTGAGGAATCTGTATACGGAGTACCTAATACTTTTTATATATAGAATTACTAGATACAACATATCAATCAATCAAAATAAAGTATGTCCTAAAACTACGACCAAAAACTACCACCGGGGGATAGGCAGCAGCATCCCTGGAGTGCTGTGGAGATCCTGCGATCGCCAACCCGCATGCCAAGGGTGGCGCTTATGACATTTACCCCCCATGAAATTGGGGGAGGCCTATTAGTCTATAGACAATTTTGCAAAAAGTCGTCTCCTACACGATTTTCGTCGACATCTCTTCTATATACCTAAAACTGGTACGGATGTGTTCCTTGTTGTCTCTAGAACACGAATCTACCTGTTTTAGTTCATGGAGGGGGGAACACACACAGCTGTGACGCCTGTGACGTCATAAAGATGGCGGCCCACCGTCGTCGATTTATGTCAAAATCTCGGGTTCTATTTTACCAATCGGTTCATGTGAGGCGTCGTTTGAAAGCTTATTAAACTTACTATTATTGCTTCATTGACACTTATACCATAACTAAATTCATTTTTGAAATATTTTATAAAATGTGATTTTTTTACCCTGCATGATTGCATAAGTACAGATAAAAGATGCTTATAACTCAATAAATAATAATTTCAGAGCAATGTATGTTATTACAAAATAAGTAGATCATTTTATAAGCTTTCCAAAACTTTTAGTAACCGTGGACTAGTCATCCACGGTGAAGCAGTGAGGCACCCAGGGCCGGCCTGTTTGGGCTGCCGGCTGGCCCGAGGAGGGCGCTCCCAGCGAGCTTGGGTAGCCTGCTGAGGATGCGTTGAGGAGGGGCCGCAGAAGAAGAGGAGTGCCGGTATTGCGGTGAGCCGTTCTCCCTATCTTCTGTGGCCGAGGCGGGATCGCAGGGGGAGAGGCGTGTTGGTATTTCGGTGCGCCACTCTCCCTACCCCCTGCGAACTTGGCGGGGCCGTTCCGCAGAAACGGTGTTGGTGGGGCCGCAGAGGAAGAGAAGTGTTTTCCCTATCCTCTGCGGCCGAGGTGTGGTTTGTGGCGGAACCACCGACCTGCTCCGCCACCGGGTGCCGGAAGTTTTTCGGCACCCATGACTTCCTAGTACACAAAGTGGAGGTCGAGGAGGAAGACACGCCAAAACATCTGGCGTGCCTATCGTGGAGGGCCTCCGGGCGTCCGCGAAGGAGCCGCTTGAGAGCGGCTGCCGCCGGCACGGCAGGGTCGCGGATGTGTGCGCAAGCGTTCCCGTGACCTCGCCACAAGGCGGCGAGGCGGCAGATAAGGCGGTTTTTAGTGGGTACACCGTGGGTCTCATCAGCCTTTACGGGAGTCCCACATAACCACTCGGGTCACCCCCTGCACCCGGGTGGTATGCGTAATGCATTATCCCCCCAAACAAAAAAAAAAAGGCAATTAAAACGTTAGGATACAGCTCCAACTCTACTTTTGAACCCTCTGACTTAGATACTCCACTTGAATAATTTTTATTTACATTAGATTTTTTTACTTGTCAAACTTATTTGAACACCCGCAAGTTGCCCATCTAGATCAATTAGATAGTGTTCACAGACATTTGTTTAGGTAGTAAAATTGTTAGGACCCCCCCCTCCCGACTTAGATACTCCAATTGAATAATTTTTTTTTTTATAATTTTTTTACTTGTCAAACGTATTTGAACACCCGCAAGTTGCCTATCTAAATCGATTAAGTAGTATTAACAGACATTAGTTCAGGTAGTTAAATTGTTAGGATCTGAATCCAACTCGACTTTTGACCCCTCCGACTTAGATACTCCACTTGAATAACTGTTGTTTTCTTTAGAGTTTTTTTACTTGTCAAACTTATTTAAATGCCCGTAAGTTACCTATCTAGATCGACTAGGTAGTGTTGATAGACGTTTGTTCAGGTAGTCAAATCGTTAGGATCTGATTGCAACTCGACTTTCCCCCCCTTCAACTTAGATACTCCACTTGAATTATTATTTATTTTTTCAGAATGTTTTTACTTGTCAAACTTGTTTGAACCCCCGCAAGTTACCTATCTAGGTCAATTCGGTAGTGTTGATAGACATTTGTTCAGCTGGTTTAATCGTTAGGATCCAATTCCAACTCGACTTTTGACCCCTGCGACTTAGATATTCCTTTTGAGTAATTTATTTTTTCTTTAGATTTTTTTACTTGTCAGACTTATTTGTACGTCCGCCAGTTACGTATCTAGGTCGACTAGGTAGTGTTTATTAACGTTTGCTCAGGTAATTAAATCTTTAGCATCCGATTCCAAATTACAACTCTACTTTTCCGACCCTTCCGATTTAGATACCCAGCAGTTGAAATTATTTATTTCTTCTGAATTTGTTTCTGGTTAAACTTATTTTAACGCACGTAAGTTACCTATTAATATCGATAAAATCGTATTAAGGTAGTGGCTGTCGTCATTTGTTAAGGTAGTTAAATCGTTAGAATCCGATTAGACCTCTCCAACATGGATACTCCGAAATATGACGCTTTTAGGTAAAAATGGATAAATAGATATTCGTTGCTTTTGGAGTCGAGACTTTTGGTCCGTGGGGCCCTGCAGCACAGAAACTCTTTCAAGAGTTAGCTTAACGGCTGGTCGATGTAACCGGGGACAAAAGAGCTGGCAGCTTCCTCGCCCAACGCATAAGTATTGCGATCCAGCGAGGAAATGCTGCCAGCATCCTCGGCACCATGCCACAGGGGCCTATTTTAGACTTAGGTTTTTAGATTTGTAAGGTTTTAATTTAGTTTATTTAGAAACTAAAATATCGATATTTAATTTAGGTAAAAAGTATCAATTTGTGGGTTGTAAATATTAATTTATGAGTACAACGATGCAATTAAACCTTATTTTTACGGATATTTTTCAAAAACATCTTTATTTGGGAACGTAACAAATGCACTTTCAAAGATTAGCCGATTTACCGTGTCGCTCTGTACGCCGTTGGTACTCGCTTTACGGAATTGGCCCTAACATAAGTATTTATTACTGTATGACGATGAAATCTATATTTTTAGGAAGCTAATAAAATATTCTATCATTTTTTTAATAACATCTTATACGCTAAAGTTCCATTTTCTTGAATTATTCTGGTAAGTAAGCAAACGTAAAAAGTAAAAAAACACACTTTCATAAATATTTTAAAACCGTTCATTATACGTTATAGGCGTCAAAAATACAATTATAGTACATTTAATAAGCTTTCAAACGATACCTCACACGAACCGATTGGTACAATAGAACCCGAGATTTGGACAAAAATCAACGACGGTCGGACCCCATCTTTATGACATCACAGCTATGTGTGTTCCCCCCTCCATGAACTAAAACAGGTAGATTCGTGTTCTAGAGACAACAAGGAACACATCCATACCTGTTTTAGGTATAAAGAAGAGATATCGACGACTTTTTTAAAACTGGCCGATTGCCTCAAGACTATATGTCCAGCAGTGGACGTCTTTGGGCTGATATGGCGGTGGTGGTGGTGATATAGAATTACATGTTTTGCATACAAACTTTCAATCCCAATTTTAACCCTTTAGGGAGTGAACTTCGAATATGAGTGGAAATACTTTTCATATCTTTTGATAAAGCTCTATTGTACAAAAATCCGAATCTCTTACTTTAAAAGTCTCACGATCTCCATACAAAATTTCAACCCCAATTTTACCCCCTTCGAAGGTGTATTTCCAAAAACGCTGAAATTAGTTTTCTAGCTTCTTCATAAGGAATGTGTTCAATGAATATTAAACTTCTTATTCAAAGAATGATATGTTTTCCATAGAAACTTTCAACATGTAATTGTACGAAATATATTCATACACAATCTTGCTCTTTTACTTTAAAAATCACACAATCTCCTATACAAAACTTAAACTTCAAATTTACCCAGTTAGGAATTAAAATTTTAAAAACCCTTCTTAGTGGTTACTCACGTCATATATACAGCCATCTGTTAAAAATTCAGGTCTCAAACGGTTAGGGCTGAGCGTTGATTTAAGTCAGTCAGTCAGTCAGAACTTTGTACCCCTATTTAATCCATTCAGGGGTGGTTTATTCCAAAACCCTCAAATTACTTTTCTCGTATTGTAATAAGGAGTTTATGTACAAAGTTTAACCAATTTCAGTCATTTGGACCCGGGTATGTCCTTAAACTACGACCAAGACCACCGGGGAATGGGTAGCAGCATTCCTAGAGCGCGGTGGAGATACTGCGATCGCCAACCCACATGCCAAGCGTGGCGATTATGGCATTTACCCCTCATGAAATTGGGGGAGGCCTATGTCCAGCAGTGGACGTCCTAGGGCTGATATGGTGGTACAAAGGTTAAAGTCTCTTACTTAAAATTTTACTCCATCCCCATACAAACTTTCAACCCCCTGTTTACCCCCTTGAGGGCGGAATTTTCAAAAATTCCTTCATAGTGGGTATTAACTTTATATGAACTACCTATCGTGTAAAAATCATTGGTTTTTCCAAAACCCTAAAATAACTTTTCTTGCATTATAATAATGAGTCCATACACAACGTTTCAAGTTTCTCACTAAAAATTTTACTCCATCCCCATACAAACTTTCAACCCTTTTTTTACGCCCTTGAGGATGGAATTTTCAAAAATCCCTTCTTAGTGGGTTGTTGTCCTGTTTAATTATAAAATATATAAAAAATACATATATAGATGATTTTGAACAGGCAGCATTTTATTTTCGGGAATTAATAACATTCATACTTTTAATATTTATTTTCCTATTTAACCAGCAGTATCAATGTAGGTAGTTTGTTAGTAGTATTATTATTTATTTATTTATTGCATGGTAAGGACATGAAACATTTCGGTTTTATCCAAAGCGTTACAAAGATTCCAAACTAAAATACATACAAGCACGTGTTTAAAATTACAAACAGCTATGTCCTTAAACGGGATCCCTGAATTACACCAGAGATTCGGAGAGATAAGGGCTATATTTTACAAACTGTTTCCTGTCCCCTAGGTAACTCGAGAACAGTTTCAGTAAGCGAGGAGTGAACCCCATCTTTCCCAGTTTAAGTTATAATATGTCGTTGAGCATTCTGTCGAACGCTTTTTGGAAGTCGTGGTAGCCGATATCAACCTGTCAGTGATTATCCATCTCGCACGTTAGGATGTCCAACAGTTTCACCAAGTTAGTGGCCATGCACCTCCTACGTAAAAAAACATGGTATTGCCTGACGATATGAGGCATGCATTGTTATGCATAGATGGAATAAGCTCCATACCTCTGCAAAATATATTCTATATTATATTTTTAAAGACTAACACTAGTATATAAGTTTGTTTGTACTAACACATTATGAATTATTTCCGAAATAAATTATTATTATTATTGTACGTCTTTTCCATATCTCGGGACCATGGGATCCCGGACCTTTGGAAGGCGTGCGTGGGGCCGAAGCCAACAGCGCAGAGGCCCTTTGAGACAAATATAATCTAAAAGTAAGGGTTACACATGGCGGATACCATCTCCGAGCGCACAATATGATAAATCCAGAGATGGTCCCCGCCAGGTGCAAAGACTATTGCAGTGCATCACTGTGCTGCGATGGAAACTAAGGTCATGGGCTATTGTGTTGAATGTTGGATGGGCTGGATAATGGGCTATTGGAGGAGACAAGCGGACACCTGCCGTGACAATCCGTCTCAATATTGTAAAAGGCAGGCGGTGACTCGCCAGCTCGTTGAGTGGGCCCCACATAGCCCACATAACAGTCGCACGCACAATGCGACAGTGGGGCAGCATCCCTTTGAGCGGCTGTAAGGTTATCGAGAGGTGAGTCTGCGGTAGCCAGATCCCGGTAATCCGATCAGCAGGCCGCCGGCGTTATGACATTTTACACTTCCAACCTGGAGCATAGGTCTCGCTCTTGCGACTCCACTCTGTCCGGCCAATTAAGGCAAGCACAGAGGCGAGGGTCAGATGGAAAGGACCCTCTGGAGATTAGGGGTCCGCGGGGGCGGTGTAGCCACTCACCTTCAGCTCGCCACAAGCTGCCCCCGCGGGTTTATTATTATTATTATTGTGATGGAAGGTACTCATGTAGGACTTAGGTTAGGAGTCACGTAGGTTAGGAGGTTTCGAAGACCTTGGCCGGGGTGGACAGTATGTCGATGGGTCGGTAATTCTCCACCATCAGCTTGGATCCTTTCTTAGGAATTGTAGTAAGAGATAGTTTCCACGTATCTGGATACTCTCCATTGTTCAAAATGAGATTGAAGATGAACGCGATCGGAATTGCGGGATTTCGTTAGATCCTGCAGACGTGGCTCCTTTTAGTTGCTTAACTTCGCGCCTAATTGAATCCACATCAACTGTCCGAATGTCAACTACATAATAATATGCGCTGGCCAATGAACTGGCCTGGCCTACCTTGGGTCAAGGGTCGGGGCATCAGGTAGCACAACAGACTGGAAGTCTGTTCCGAAAGCATCAGTTGCTTCCGGTCCACGATATTCTAAGGCTGGGTTGCACCAAACCGCCTGTAATCGTAAACGGTGTTCGTTAAAATCTAAATGTATGGCAAATTTGACAACTTTCTATGGCATAACAGCTGCCGGCGCCATATTTAACGTTGATCGGTCTGTGATCGTAAGTTGGTGCAACTCACCCATAACCTTCCCGCGTTACTACTGCTTCAATTCCGCCGCGACTCCGCAACGTGTTTATATGTGGCCAGAATTGCGATTGGTTACTACAGCCCGACACACATTGGCGGTATAAGTATTAGATTAGATTAGATTATTTTATTTCATGATAAGGAATTACAATATAAATTTGCATACATGTCAAAATTATACGAATTGCTATCATGATATTGTAAGTTTGCTTAACATCCCCTTTGATTTTTGATCGTATTACATACATACTTTAAATTGGTTTAGAGCATCTTCATTCTTAGTTTGCTGCCATTCACTGTATAGTACATAGAATAGGTACGACTATGCTTTAGATATTGTATTTTTTGGAACGCATTGGTTGAATTACCTGTACAAAACATTAGTAATGAGGATACCGCTAGGTTGGAATTGCGACTTTCAAGCACTTCATTCCAGGATGTATCTAGGACTCTATAGTAAAGCTGATAGACGTCAGTCAGCCTTCTGCTTACAGGCTGGGTTATTGGAAGAATCGTACTGATCTGTATGCAAAGCCGTGGATTATGCGCGTCGATGTGAACGAGCTCGTAGCCTGGGTCTGCGCACTGCACGAGTATGCCCTCTCCATCTCCGTACTTTTTAGCACCACAGTCACACAATGCCACAGGTTATTATTTGTGGACAATGTTGTTGGTCTCACACCTATGAATTATCTTCTATACTTTAATCCTGAAACTTTGTGTGTTCCTGTTTTTATCCCAAATAAATTAAAAAAAAACTAAAAACTCGCTTGATATTCACTTTTCACTTTTTATGCACTATTTTTAGTGAAAATTAACTTATTTATAATACTTTCATAAATTCCGTTGGACGCGATTTGAAACAGCTGTTATACGGACTGCGGTCAAGGACTAAAAAAATGTATCATGTTGTGATAGACATAATCCCGCACATTAGGTAACATAAGTTTTGACAAGAATGCGGCAAAATATGTCTCATTGTTCCTGCGATATTTTGAGAATTAACGTCAGTATTACAATTTCAATTGTATTGTCCGCATTATTATATCTCAGCGAGAAACTTTACTACAATAATGTGTTCAACAATACGTTGGAATCAAAACTTTCATCCGCACAACGATTTCTATCAGTAGGGGGTTTGCGTCGGCTATTCAAACCAATCTCTTGTTCTAATGTTAGCGATAACATCTAAGCGGTGGCTGTTTCTGCGTCGAGAAGATAAAAATCTATTAAACGGAAATATGAAGACCGGAGACTTTAACATAGACCTGCTTAAAACATCAGAAAGCTCAAAAGAACTCACAAGGATTTCCGCAAATAATAACTTTAAATTACACATACATGAAACTGCGCAAAGTTTGACCTTTCCTGTTGCTAATATAAGAAAACCACTTTTATGTGTATATCGCTATAAAAGAGACTACAGTCCAGAAAACATCCAGAAATTTCACGAGTGCCTTGCTAGTTTATCCTGTTCTGACGTATACGACAAAGATGACGCATCAGTGGCTTTCAAAAAATTTCATGACACATTCACTCTCTTTTACAAGCTATGTTTCCCTATTAATAAGATTAAAACTGGCAGTAAAACTAAATCTGTGTGGTTTACAAGAGGCATCAAGAAATCCAAAGTAACAAAGAATCATCTGCGGTTTAACTACTATGCGAAATTTAAAAGCCATGATAGTTTTTTACACTGTAAAGTAAAATATAATAATTACTCGTAAGATTTTAAGACGATGCATACTGCAAGCTCAAAAGAACATGAATGTAAATTATGTAGCTAAATCTAAAAACATAGGTAAAGCAACATGGGACGTGATTAAAAATATAACTAATAAGACCAATTCAATCGATGCCAATTAAAAAAAACTAGTCATTAATAATAATACAATTTTCAATCCAACTGACATTGCTAATTCTTTCAATAATTTTTACGTTAACCTGACTAATTCCAATTCTTGTAATACATTTAAGCCGGAACTTTCGCTGATAAATGAAAATAACGCCAGCTTATTCCTGGCCCCGACGGATGAAAACGAAATCTGAAGAATCATCAATTACCTTAAATCCACAAACTCTGCCGGTTATGATGAAATAAAAACTAATATAATTAAAGATTGTAGACAAAAAATCGCGTCCATTTTAAGCTACTTAGTGAATCTATCGTTCACAAACGGTGTCTTCCCAGAGCCTCTGAAAAAAGCATTAATCAAACCATTGCACAAAAAAGGTAGCAAAGAATGTGTTGAGAACTATAGGCCTGTCTCACTTCTCCCTGTTATCTCAAAAATATTTGAGAAAGCGTTTCATGTACGTTTGACGTCATTTCTTAACAAGTTCAAAATAATAAAAACGGAACAATTCGGGTTTCAGAGAGGGAAATCAACGACATTGGCTGCCTTCACCTTGACAAATAATATTCTTAGTTACATGAATAAGAGCATGCCAGTAACTGGTACTGGCTTATTAATATTTTTTTTATTCAGAGCTAATCGCTCCGAAAGTTACAATAATTTTATTCCCTTCTCCTCTAACTTTTGAGTCGTGGAATCAAGAAATAAGAAAAATTCCGTAAACGGAACGCTTATATCTTCAACGAAAAATGTTTTAAGCAAGATACATAGTGCCCAACAGTTTTTAAGTTATCGCTAAAAAACTGCCTCGTTCAAACAAATGGACATAAGTGCCGAAAGTTTCCTATGAAGATACAACCTTTTTTTTATATTTACGGTATAGGACAGTGGTTTTAACCTTTTCAGGGCTCTATCAAATCAAAACCCTGTCACTCACACGCCATGACACGGAAATGTCAAATGCGAAGTTGAACCCTATAGAAATGCATGTAGGTTGATATCGCATTGGACACCTAGATGGATATATGCGTCGTTGGCGTCGAACCGAGGGCGCGTTGAAAAGGTGAAATTAGGACTAGTGTTAATACCCCCTCGAGGGTGCCCGCTTTGCCGGAGCGGGGTGATTAGTAACCGTGGACTGGGTCATCCACGGTGAAGCTAAGAGGCACCCAGGGCCGGCCTGTTTGGGCTGCCGGCTGGCCCGAGGAGGGTGCTCCCAGCGGGATTAGCTGTCCCACCTGAACGCATCCTCAGCGGGCTCGCTGAGGATGCGTTCAGGTGGGACCGGATGCGCTTTGCATCATCCTTCATAATGCGCACTTCTAAGGTTTGGAATTCTCTGCCGGCATCTATATTTCCGAGTTCATATAACCTGGACCTTTTTAAGGTACGAGTGAATAGGCATCTTCTGGGTGAGCTCGCTTCATCGTCGGCCTCATCTTTGCCCCCTGGCTAGATGCTCGCCAAGAGCAATCCCATTTTTAATAATAAAAAAAAAGACCGCAGAAGAAGAGGTGGACTCCGGGGGGTCCACTAACGTGCAAAATGGAGGTCAAGGAGGAAGGCGCACCGCAATATCTGGCGTGCCTGGCGTGGAGGGCCTCCGGGCATCCGCGATGGAGCCGCTTGGGAGCGGATGTCGCCGACGGGGTCGCGGATGTGTGCGCAAACGTTCCCGTGACCTCGCCACGAGGCGGCGAGGCGGCAGATGGGGCGGTTTTTAGTGGGTACACCGTGGGTCTCATTAGCCAATGACTGGAAACGGGAGTCCCACATAACCACTCGGGTCACCTCCTGTGCCCGGGTGGTATGCGTAATGCATTTTCCTCCCCCAAATAAAAAAGGACTAGTGTTAGTAAGTAAGGAATCCTAAATGTTCGTGATGCGACTCGCAATTGGCCGCTTTTTTATAATTATTTATACCTTGCTACTACCACGGTACCAAATAATTATAAAGATGTGGATTTCTGGATTACATTACAAAATGTATTTCATAAACAAGGTGTTAATAACAGCTATAATGAGCAGAATAATGTCTTATAATAAGACCATTAAAATTTTAATCTCCAGCAACTTTAGTACAGCGTTATTTGTCGGAGTCGGGGGTTCATCGGGAAAATTGAGTGAGCGCGCCGGACGAGGCCCTGCTGTCACGAGCACCGGGATCAATTTGAATTCAATTAACTAGCGAATAAATAAGCAGAAATTAGCTTTCACAAAATCTGCGCTGCCTTTTCAAGTAATAATTAAGTATTAGGTGTCGTTTCTGACAAGGGTAACGGAAATTTAACCATTTCCTTTTTTATAAATATTTAGTACCTATTTGTTTATTTAAATATTGTATTTTTAGAATATACACAGATGAAATTTGATTGTTGCGTGTATTTGTTTTCGAAATGTAACTTTTAAATCAGTAATTAAATTGCTTATATTATTATTGTTTTATTTTAAAGCTATTTTTTATTATACATTTTTTATTCTGACTTGTAACTGATTGTTTTTTGGTTTTGTTATGATCAAGTATACCCCCTCGCTATTGCTACATTAAATACATTAAACGATTACTTTACTACTGGATGTGTGAAAATATTCGTGGCAGTGGTATGATTTTAAAAGAAAAACTATCATCTATGTAGCCATTAGTAGTAAATGAGTAATAGCCGAACTTAAGAACTGTTCTTGGCAAAGAAAACTTTCGTACGATTCCATGGATTACGTAGATAATGTTAAGGCACATTTTCAATACGTGCATATCAGCTGGCAGCGGACGGCGACCTTCGATACGGCTCGCGCATAGCGATAGCGACAGCGCGTGCGCACCAGACACTGCACCTACATGACTCACAAATCGCGAGTCGCGACGCATCCCCAGCGACCAATCAGAGGCATGTATGACGTGATCGACAGCCAATGAGACGATGGCTCGTCATCCTGTCAAGCGCCAATAGAGAGATGGGACGCGGAAGATGACACGCACTTGCACTTCGATCGCTTCATAGCTGCACTACGCAGCTTTTACCTATTTTTATAATTTTTAACTATTTTATATAACGTTAGCTTCATATTGAGAAAACTATGTAGATGTCGGCCTCTTTAGCCTAGTTGGTGGTGTCATTGCCTCCGAAGCTAGAGGTCCTGTGTTCGATTCCCGGTAAGGCCAATTGTTTCTGTGGTGAGCAGAGACATTTGTTCCTGAGACTTGGATGTTTTCTATGTATTTAAGTATATATCTATTAAATATATTGTCGTCTAGTACCCATAACACAAGCCTTATTGAGCTTACTGTGGGGCTAGTTCGATTTGTGTAAAAAAAAGTCCCCTAATATTTATTTATTATTATTATGTTATATGTAGAAAAGACCGAATTAAACATATTTAATTCGCTGAACCGCTGCCTTCGTCATTTCCGCAACCACCGCCATCCACATCAGCAAGCCAGTCTGGGCAATCAGCCACCAAATTTGTTTATACGCGCCGAAAGATAATGTTGATAGTTGTGTCAAACACATAGCTGGACAACTACGGAAGACTACATTGAGCGTAGCCCGATATGCACTTGATCAGTTTTTGAATTGTAATGTTAAATGAGTTTTTTAACCGACTTCAAAATTTCAAAAGAGGAGGTTATCAATTCAGTTGTGTTTTTTTTTTTTTTAATGTTTGTTAGTCCATAACTCCGTCATTTCTTAACCGATTTGGAAAATTCTTTTTTTGATTGTAAGTATATATATCCAAGTTGGTCCCATTTTTGTCAAAACGCAGTTCTGATGATGGGATCCATGAGAAATTGAGGGAACTCCTCAAATCTTAAAAGCAAACATATAGTAATTTTTGTGTTTTTATCAACAAGTCAAGCATTTTCATCCAAAAATGTTACATTGGATAAAGTGGAACTGCTGATGATGATCAGAACAGAACTCTTCAACGACAAAAAGTTCACGTTTGGCGATTTGTCCTCCTAGCTGTGTTTGTCAAGCAACTTCTATTTTCACGATTAATTTTTGTCATGCTCGATTTTTGATGATGGGATCCATGAGGAATTGAGGGAACTCCTCAAATCTTAAAGGCAAACATATAGTGGTTTTTGTGTTTTTATCAACAAATCAAGCATTTTCATACAAAAATGGGACATTTGATGAAGTGGAACTGCTGATGATGATCAGAATAGAACTCTTTAACGACGAAAAGTTCACGTTTGGCGATTTGTCCTCCTAGCTGCGTTTGTTAAGCAAGTTCTATTTTCACGATTAATTTTTGTCATGCTCGATTTTTGATGATGGGATCCATGAGGGAACTCCTCAAATCTTAAAGGCAAACATATAGTGATTTTTGTGTTTTTATCAACAAATCGAGCATTATCATACAAAAATGTGACATTTGATGAAGTGGAACAGCTGATGATGATCAAAACAGAACTCTTCAACGACGAAAAGTTCACGTTTGGCGATTTGTCTTTCTAGCTGTGTTTATTAAGCAAGTTCTATTTTCACGATTGATTTTTGTCATGCTCGAGTTCTGATGATGGGATCCATTAGGAATCGAGGGAACTCCTCAAATGTGAAAGGCACACAAATAGTGATTTTAGTATTTTCATGAACTAATCAAGTATTTTCATTCATAAAAGTGACATTTGATGAAGTGGAACTGCTGATGATGATCAGAACGGAACTCTTCAACGACGCGTAGTTCACGTTTGGCGATTTGTTCTCTTCGTTTTGTTTGTCAAGCAAGCAAGGTTTATACATGATTCCATGAGGAATTGAGGGTACTTAGTCTTCTAGCATTATAAACATACATTATAGCCATTTTTATTTTATTGTATATCTATCTAAGAGTGCACCATCTAAGTATAATAATCTTTTACCAGCCTCCCCCATTGAAGTCGGTATTTTTTTCTTAAAAATTATGTTTTTTTGTTATGACATTTCATGAACCTTAAACAGGTCCGACCAACTAAGTTGTGCGTACAATCTAAATGGTACATGTAAGTTAATAACCCACGGTAGACTACATTGTCGCAAGGAGTAAACATTCCCTAAATACGATCCAAACAAACATAAACTTAGTTATATTTATCTTCATATGAGATCCGTGGTTTATGGAACTGTTTTCGTTTGCTGCTACGGAATACGTGATATTAATAAGTAGGTTACGCGCATTTACACACACTTTGCAGGAGAATAAAGTACTTAAAAGATTTGTTTACACGGGTCTAACGCGATAGTTATTTATTTACCTTTATTACCGACGTTTCATCACGGATTGCACCGATCTTGGTTAGTTTCTAGACAAATATCTACATTTTTGACTTTGAATCGCGAAGTTCAATGATATACAGGGTGTGGCCTGTAATAGGTGCAAAAAATTAAACGGTACACTATTGAGCTCTCCAGCAATTATTTCCAAATGGTTATAACGAAAAAAAAAAAAGTTTTTTTGGATTTTTTTTTTCGCAAATATAGCTTCTATGTACTTTTTTACTCTACTAGAGCTATATTAATAACTATTTATTTAAAAAACACTAAAAAATGATATATTTTTTTAAAAAAATCCCAAAAATATCCTTTTGATCCAAAAATGCAACAACGATTATGAGTCATTCCTAGACGTTTCCTCAATATAAGCAGTGACTGCTGCGCTGTAATTTCGTGGTGCCAAGATCCATTACTTGGAGGTCATAACTTTAGTTCAATATTTCTCCCTAATGAATAAAGATATTTTTATTTTGGACACAAGATGTTACTGCAGATGTTCTAAGGAAGCAGCCTTTAAATTTTTTGCTCCTGTTACAGGCCACACCCTGTATAATGTCATTGGAGTCACCTCTATCCAAAGAAAAAATATTCAGACTTTTATTCGTGAACAACAAAAGGCACTCTGGCGGACAATGATACGTAAATACCTACATCGTGCGAATCGCGCTATTAAATTCCCTGCCCTGATGCGACCAGGGTACTCGGCACACAATAATACTCAATCCATTATATTTTATCACAAATAACGCTCTCGGCTTGTCATTAATTCTATAAGGACAACATGTTTTGTTAAATATCTGAAACTCTTCAACTATAAACTCTAATGCGTAAACAGTATGTGTACGTTGCGTAAACATATGACGATGGGCGAGCTGAGAGGTATGAATGGGCTTACTTGTGATGAGCTGGTGGTTTAGTGGACTGTATTTGGAGCGGATGCCGTGGCTGGCCCTGATGGGTGATGAGCTGAAGGACGCTGCTGCTGCTGAACTGATTGATGGCTTCTGGGTATAGTCGAGCTGATGAGTCTTTCACGCACACACACACACTGAACACTGCGGGAAAGTCACACGCGTGGTTAATGTCCTGAGCTGATAGTCACTTCACAACTTCACTGTTAACTGCCGGCCGGCTATTCGAATGTTCGTTCTCACGCGAATGCAGAAAATTAGAGAGAGAGCTAGTGACGTCTGCGCTTGACGGCGGCTGAATGAGACACTGGTGGCGCGGCGTGTGCGCCGCTGAGAGCGGAAAGAGTGAGCGAATGAATGAAGTGTGAATCGTCGCGCTTATTGGCGCGAACATCCTGGGGGGGCCCGGAGTAGAGCCTCTTCTTGAGCTGAATCCAATGGTAGCCTGGCTATCTTGAGTACAGGTCTGCGGAGATGTCCATGGGCAGTGTCCAGATCCACAACTCGAATCACTCCATCCCGTCCGGGTATTGTGCGGGTAATTCGACCCAGTCTCCACTGTAGCGGTGGTAAGTCGTCTTCCTTGATGAGTACCAGTTCGCCAATTTGAGGGGGTGAAGAAGGGGAGAGCCACTTAGAGCGAGTCTGAAGAGTATGGAGGTAGGATCTGGTCCATAGAGTCCAAAAGCGCTGAGAAAGAGCTTGTACGAGCTGAAAACGTTTTAGGGCGGATAATGGCCTATCGTCAAAGGATGGCTCGGGCAGAGCAGTAAGCGGCCGGCCGATGATAAAATGGCCCGCGGTTAATGGTTCAATATCCGAGGGATCGGACGAAAGTGGACAGAGAGGCCTAGAGTTGAGTACCGCCTCAATTCGTGCCAGGAGTGTGGAAAATTCCTCAAAGGTAAGGTGCTGTTCACCAACCACACGATAAAGCAACTGTTTCGTGGATTTGACGTTAATTTCATGTAAAGCACCGAACCAGGGTCCCTTTGGGGGGTTCAGCAGCCAGGTTATGTGCTGGTTGGCAAGCTTGTGTGTGATTGCATCATTATTTGCAGAGAGGAAGTTCTGAACTTCTTTGAGCTGATTTCTAGCGCCTACATAATTTGTGCCGCAATCCGATCTGATTAGGACCGGTGTACCGCGACGCGAGGTAAATCTTTGTAACGCCGCAAGAAAGGCTTCCGTGGTAAGGGCAGAGACGGCCTCCAAATGAACTGCCTTCGTTGTGAGGCACACAAATATGCAAAAGTACGCCTTCAAGAGTTTAGCGTTCCGTAACGTGCTAGACTTAACGAGAAATGGGCCGGCAAAATCAGTCGTGACTTGGCTAAATACGGGCTGAGGGTTAACCCTGTCTGCTGGCAGGTCAGCCATGAGCGGGGCTGCAGGTTGAGCGCGGCATCGGAAACATCTAATGCATTTGAATACCCGGTGTCGGACCGCACGGCGAGCGGATAATATCCAGTATTGCTGGCGCAGAATGGCGTGCAGAGTGTCAGCGCCAGGATGACAGTGTACTTTGTGGTAATAGTCAATAATGAGGTCAACGAGTGGACTAGCGCGGGGCAGAATGAATGGGTGCTGAGCGTCGTACCTAATCGACGCCTGAGAGAGACGACCACCGACCCTCAAGAGACCGTCTTTCATAAATGGCGAGAGACGCTGGAGTCGGTTGGTGCAAAGTTTGTTCGTTTGGAGACGATGAATATCCTCCGCAAATTCATTCTGCTGAACAGAGCGGATCCAGAACGACAGAGCATCCCTACGTTCGCTAACTGTTAATGGTCCAGAGCACCGTTCATCCGGGCCGCGCTTACAATTAGAAATGAAGCGCTTTATGCAAGCCGTCACTCCGACGAGCTTGTTAAGAGAGCTGAAGCGAGTAAGCAGATCATGATCAAAATCAGGAATTGCTATATGAGCCGCCACCTTTTTTGGCTTGAGGCCTGGCAAGGCGTGATGACCCAAAGCGGTTGGCATCTGGGGCCAGGTGTGAGGAGGTTCTTTGAGCCAGCTGGGAGACCACCAGAGGTCATGAATTGAAAGAGATTGGGCTGACATTCCCCTGCTCGCACAGTCTGCAGGGTTGAGGTTCGTGGGAACATGTCTCCACGTTGAGCTGATTGGGCTAGACATTATTTTAGCCACTCGGT
Source organism: Notocelia uddmanniana (assembly GCA_905163555.1). Taxonomy (NCBI): domain Eukaryota; kingdom Metazoa; phylum Arthropoda; class Insecta; order Lepidoptera; family Tortricidae; genus Notocelia; species Notocelia uddmanniana. The sequence goes on from LR991065.1 coordinate 14,746,730, forward strand.
TGGCTTCGAACGTCTGAAGTCGGTGAGGGGGCGTGTTGAGCCATGCTAAAACTATGGTGCTGTCTGACCAGCACGTATGTTGATCTATAACAATATGAGCTGACAGTTGAGCTGACACTCGTGTCATGAGCTGTGATAAAAGGGCTGCAGCTGAGAGTTCCAGCTTAGGAATTGAGAGGCGATTCTTGATAGGCGCGACCTTTGACTTGGCAATGACCAAATGTACATTGACATGTCCGTTGGCGTCGAGCTCGCGCAGATAAATGACAGCGCCAAAACCGGCCTCTGATGCGTCTGCGAACCCGACAAGCGAGTAAGTGGACGTGGGCTTGTGTTTGCAGAAGTGCCGAGGTAAGCGGAGATTAGAGAGCTGAGGAAGATCCTGTGAAATGTGCTGCCACTCTGTGTGGACGTCATCGGGGGTGGGTTCGTCCCATTCCAATTTCAGAAGCCATAACTTCTGTAGAAGGAGCTTTGCGCGGAAGATGACCGGTGTAACCCATCCGTTGGGGTCATAAAGAGAAGCTACTGTGCTGAGAATAGAGCGCTTAGTGATTTGAGTCAATGAGGGGAGAGAGATGCGATAAGTGAACTCATCCGATTGAGGAATCCACTGTATACCTAAAACTTTAATTGAATTCGCTTCTGGGCTGATGTCAAAGTCTTTAGGCATGTCACATTGGTCATCTGGGAACTGTTCAAGGAGCTGAGGGGAGTTAGAGGTCCATTTACTGAGCTGAAAGCCACCTAGGGCGAGTAACTCAATCAACTCTGTTTGGAGTGCCTGAGCAGACTCCACAGAGTCATGACCACAGAGAATATCGTCAACGAAAACTGAATGGCGTAGGACCTGAGCAGCTTGTGGGTGGCGATGACCTTCGTCATCGGCCAATTGGAGCAGAGTGCGGAGGGCGTGGTACGGGCTTGATCTCAAGCCATACGTGACCGTATTGAGGGCATAAGTGAGCAGAGGCTGGTCAGGTGACGACCGCCAGAGAATGAGTTGATACTGTCGTTGGTCTGGGCGGATGAGTATGTTTCTGAACATCATTCTGATGTCAGTGCTGAAAACTACGGGGTGTGTCCTGAATGACATGATAATGTCAACAATATCTTGTTGGAGAGCTGGACCTGTGTGCAGGCAATCATTGAGACTGACGCCATTTGAGCTTCTACTACTACCATCGAATACGGTGCGTAGTTTATCGGATCCCGATTTGAGGATTCCAAGATGGGGAATATAGAAGTGAGGCTTATTCGCAAAGGTACTAGGGTGACAAGGTGACATGTGTCCTAGTTTGATATAGTCGTTCATGAAGTCAACATATTTAGAGCGGAGGGGCGGATTCGCTTGTAGCTTCTTTTCGAGGTTAAGAAACCTGCGTAGAGCAATAGCATGAGTGTTGCCTAAGGTCGGCGCTTCTGGTAGAAACGGTAATGTTACCATATAACGACCTGATGGTTCTCGAGTGGTTGTAGTGCGGAAAATGTCCTCGCACTGCTCGTGTAATGGGCTGATCTGTGTGTGAGATTGGGGTTCTTCTGTCTCCCAGAACCTCTCAAGGCTCTTGCAGATATCATGAGTAGATGCGCCAGATTCCGTTTGTGAGCTGATCATGTGTGCTGAATTAGACTGGTTCGTCGGTGTTGCATATAAGTCCTCAATGGGTCCTATCAATGCAAAGTCAAAAATCGTGCCGAAGGCTATGGGCTTCCCGCGGCCTAACGAGACCTTAGTCCCGTCCAGAACTTGGCCAAGGACGTCGGAACCTAATAAGAGATCGATTGGAGCTGGTGTGTTATATTCCTGATCTGCCAAGGGAATCGGAGCTTGGCCTTTCATTCGTGCAATGTGTGGGACCTTTTGCAATGGTAAATAACCTGTGACATTCTTCAAAATATGCGCTGTAGCTGTAATCGTGGGTGTGTCATGATGTGTAGGTCGACATACTATTGTGATTGATGCCTTTGATTCCTGCATATGATGGTCTCCCACTCCTGTGATTTTTAGTGATGCTGAGTTTAGCGGTAAATTTAATATTCGAGCCATGCGCTGAGTTATAAGTGTTAACATACTACCACAATCTAGGAGGGCTCTCGCTGTGTGAAACTGGCCATTTACGTCTGCTATTTTTAGCGAGACGGTAGGCAATAAAATGGGTTGAGTGTTGACGTGCTCTTCTCGTTGTGGGGAATTATAAGAAGCATGTTCTGATGTTGGAGCTGATCTCGCAGAGTGGGCTTGTGGTGTCTGTGTATGGGCTGAGTGTGTGGGCTTTGGGTATGAGTGTGTGAGCTGATCGGTATCCTCTTCATCGTGTTCTGTTATTGTGGATAGTCATAGTTGACTACCTATACGACACCTACTGGGCGAGCGAGAGTGATGGGGTGAGTTGTTCTGGGACGTGGGGTTCGCCTGTGAGGCGTGTGCTGAGGAGTGTTGGTGCTCATGGGCTGGACGCTGTCTGGGTTGTTCCCTCAAATGTGCTGGTAACAGATGAGCGGACGTATGGGTAGGCGACGAGGCACCGGGGCGATGAAGAGATGTGTGGTGCCTGTCGTTGCCACACTCTTTGCACGCCCGTGTGGACTTGCACTCATTTTCATAATGAGGGCCAAGGCAGCGTCGGCAGCGGTTGCGGGCCTGAATAAAGTCCCAGCGGCCTTGAATTGGTTGGTCGTTGTACCGTGGGCAGGCGATGAGCTTGTGCCCGGTATCTCTGCAGTATGGGCAGGGCATATTGTTGGGGGCGTTAGCGCCTTGAGCTGAAGGTTGAGCTGAGTAAACCGGCCTGTGTTGAGCTGGGTAGTCTGATCGACTCCTGACCGGGGTCATAGGGCGCGGTTCTTGATACGCGGGTTGCCTGGGCGGGCCACGAGGGGTATTGACCGGAGACTGCCTGCGGTACTGGCCCGGCTGTGGCGAGTGCTGAGTGACTTGGGAGGGACCTGGGCTAGACCACTCGGTCTCTACACAACGCGCGTGTTCTTCCAAAAAGGCGATCAAATTCTTGAGGGTGGGCAGAGTCTGGCGTGAACCGTATTTACGTTCAAAGAGGGTGCGGAGTTCACCCTTAAGTTTCCGTACAACTATGGATACGAAAACATAGTCACTATCTTTCATGGGAAGGTCGAGATTATTAAGGGCGCATTGCGCTGAAATGAGCGGTGTTAAAAAGAGCGTGCGGATATCTGAGCGCACGTGAATGTTGGGTAGGCCTAGGATGATGTCGACAAACCGGTCGATCAGGACGCGACGATTTTCATAACGCCGGGTCAGAATGTCCATGGCTACGGTGAAATTTTCGCTGGTGAGCTGAAGGTGGGATACCATACTGCGTGCCTCGCCTGTCAGGCATGAGAGCAGGTAGTGGAGCTTTACTGCATCCGAAATGGTGGTCATGTCATCAGTGAGACTCTTGAAGATGGCAATGAAGGAAGGCCAGTCTTCAATTTTTGAGCTGAACTTTGGGAGTGCAATTTTGGGCAGTACGGTTGCAGGCGTGGCTGAAGTGGAGGGGTGAGAAGTCTCCGGAAGGGCTGAGGTCACACTTAACTTTTCGAACGCGACTAGGATGTCGTTATAATCCGCAATCGCGCTGTCGTAATTGTCTGTATACATGTTTTCGGTCTCGTCTGAGAGAGTTTCGTCATCCAGTATTTCATGGTAGACGTCCTCTAATTTTGTTTTGTGCACCTCCAATTTTGTGTACCGAGCAGTAAAGTCCGACACCGAATATTTTTTTGTATCTTTGGCTAGTACGTCCAAAGCGATTTCCTTGAGCTGGGCAATTGCCTTTGCTGCCTCTCTGAAAATAGCTGCTTGAGATTTGGTCGGCATTGTGTTTTTTTTATAAAATGTATGAATCCGAGTGTATATAATGAGCGGTGATTGCTGGATGTGCTGGATGGTTGCTTGTAAGAGATTGTGTGAGTGAGCAATTTACATTAAAAAACAAAAAATTAAATAAAATAAAAAAACTGTAAGAAATTTGTAACACCCTGTATATTCTAATTGTTTCAGCAGCCTGTATATTGTGAGAGGAGTGAATAAATATTGTTTTTTTTTTGTACTTAAAAATAATTTCAGGAGCAAAGTTTAATTATGTATGTGTTTTATGTCACCCTGTATATATAACATGTGCTGAGCAGACTGTATGGGACGCTTGAGCGTTTTTATTTTTGAAATTTAAATGGAAACAAAATCGATGAGCAAGTTATTAAAAAGGTACCTTATGGTCACACTGTATGGGGCTGAATTAAAGTCAACCTGTATACTACTTCGTATTAATATGATATCGGTAATTGAGAAATGAGAAAACCGTATTTGTGCTTATTTGAGTATATATAAAAGTATTTTTTATTTTTAGTCGAGGGTTTTTAATTATGTGTGCTGAACCCTATGATTTCAATCTTGTTATTGTTAATCCCCAATAGATCGTACCCTAATTCTTTATAAATATTAATCTAACTTCTAGGTTGCGGGCAGTAACGGTACTTATCTAGTTATGTAATTAGATGTATTGAGCTGAATAGTGTCCACAACTTATGTAGGTATGCTATAGTATACTGTGAGTGTCTTATTACTTATATTATAACGCCTGCGGCGCTTGCAACTTTGTAATGATGCAATCACAAACAAGTCTAGGATTAATTTATGAGTAATTCTCCACACTTTCTGGTTATTGTTGTTGAGAAGATGATCTGATTTGAATATGAGTTATTGCTATAACGGGATGAAGGTCGCTAAGCGTAACCTTTGTACCTAGGTACCTACGAGCGGTCGAAATGTTCTGGGCCGATTTTGAGGTAAACAAAGTGAGGTTTGCTACTTGTAAATTTGGTACCTTTATTAAAATGGGCTGAGTTTGCAATGTAATGTGAATAGGTACGTACGTTAAAATGGGCTGGGTTTTATGGACGAGAGTTTTTTTTTTTGAAATGTGGGTGGGATTTTTTAGAAACTGTATATCCACAGGACGATGGACTAAAAGGATTCTGACGGTTCGATAGACCGTAAATTCTAACGGCTCGAAGGATCAAAATTATGTGTACGTTGCGTAAACATATGACGATGGGCGAGCTGAGAGGTATGAATGGGCTTACTTGTGATGAGCTGGTGGTTTAGTGGACTGTATTTGGAGCGGATGCCGTGGCTGGCCCTGATGGGTGATGAGCTGAAGGACGCTGCTGCTGCTGAACTGATTGATGGCTTCTGGGTATAGTCGAGCTGATGAGTCTTTCACGCACACACACACACTGAACACTGCGGGAAAGTCACACGCGTGGTTAATGTCCTGAGCTGATAGTCACTTCACAACTTCACTGTTAACTGCCGGCCGGCTATTCGAATGTTCGTTCTCACGCGAATGCAGAAAATTAGAGAGAGAGCTAGTGACGTCTGCGCTTGACGGCGGCTGAATGAGACACTGGTGGCGCGGCGTGTGCGCCGCTGAGAGCGGAAAGAGTGAGCGAATGAATGAAGTGTGAATCGTCGCGCTTATTGGCGCGAACACAGTACTTCACAAAGTTGTGTACATACAATGTACATCTTCTTTATGGGGTTCTTCCTTGTTAGACCTAATTATTTTAAGGGTAAGCGGTCACCGCAACCTATGGACGCCTGCAACTCCAGGGGTGTCACATGCGCATTAATATAAATATGTGTCTCTTGAATTTTGGAGGAGTTCCCTCAATTCCTCATAGATCCTAATAACGTCAAAACTAGATTTTCGTAACAACGGAACCAACCGCGAAGCAGATTTTTTCTAAAAGAAAAAGAGTTTTCGAAATCGGTTCATAAATGACGGTGTTTGAGGTCACATCACAGATCTAATGTATATTTAGATCTGTGGTTCACACACATTAAAAAATAAAAACCGGCCAAGAGCGTGTCAGGCCACGCTCAGTGTAGGGTTCCGTAGTTTTCCGTCCGTCACATTTTTTTTTGAAAAAATTACAAAAACTATTCAACCTATCAAGTTCAAAATAATTTTCCTACAAAGTTTTTATAAAGTTCTACTTTTGAGATTTTTTTCATATTTTTAAAACTTATGGTTCAAAAGTTAGAGGGGGGGGGGGGGACACATTTTTTTTACTTCTGGAGTGATTATTTCCGAAAATAATAACATTATCAAAAAATGATTTTAGTAAACCCCTATTTATTTTTAAATACCTATCTAACAATATATCACACGTTAGGGTTAAAATGAAAAAAAAAAAATCACTCCCCACTTTACGTATAGGGGAGGTACCCTAATAAAATATTTTTTTCCACTTTTTATTTTACCACTTTGTCGGCGTAATTGATATACATATTAGTACCAAATTTCAGCTTTCTAGTGCTAACGGTCACTGAGATTATCCGCGGACGGACGGACAGACGGACGGACAGACATGGCGAAACTATAAGGGTTCCTAGTTGACTACGGAACCCTAAAAAGAACTAATAACCGAATTGAGAACCTAGCCTTTTTTTTGTGAAGTCGGTTAAAAATTATTTTCAACCTTTCCAAGGTTTGCAAATACCGTAAAATGGGGTGAGTAGGGACAAAACTGACATTCAAACGTCGGTAACATCTTATTTTTACACATGCAAACTGAATGGTGTGTATAATAAGAGTTCCGGACGTTTGTAAGTATTTTAGTTTTTATTTTATTTTGGGTAGTTCCATTTCATAACTTTGACGATAAACAGGAAATCCCACCTCATCCCGTAGTCCCTTGTAATTGGTGTGAGATGGGATTTCATACAAAGGCGATTTTGGAAGATTGTTGGATCTATTTTTTTTATTATTAGTCTTACTATAGATCCATTTTAAAATGGAATACATTATTTTTGTAGCAGTAGCTTTAAAATCCCATCTCAACCCCCTTTCATCCCCTCTCTCCCCATTCATAACCTAACTCTCCCCGCGAACCCTACTCACCCCATTTTACGGTACCCAATTAAGAGTGTTTCTTTTGTTGCAGTACCTGGGTTCATTCCCGGTGTGAGCCGGCAAGCGCGCGCTATCGGACCAGCTACTTCTCATGAAGGTATGTCTTTATCGCCATCTGGGGTAAACTTACCAATATTGGACACCTTAATTCCTAATAGGTGACACACATTATTCACCTCTATTGCCATAAATTAATGTTGAAAGTGTCTATTAATGGCTCAGTGCTAAGAAACTCGGACATTTGCCTTAGATTGACTACCAAATTGTCTCGGTAACAATAACAATGCTTTACACTTCTACTTTATAGCTATTAATCTGCTTAGATACCCAAAAAGTGCACTGTTTTGAATAAAACTGCATTGGGTCAAGTAAAACATTAGGTCTAATGAAACATGAGTGCAAAAGTGAGTAGGTCAAGTGACAGGATCCATCTTTATGGCCCTTGAAATATTTTTGCATAAGATAAGTTAATTTAATTTTATCTGAGCTTCTAGGACAGATTCGTTGTGATTTGGTGATAATGAGATGTGCCTACTTGTGCTTTCTGCTCTGCGTGCTCGACACGTCGAGGTTATTTCAATATTAGTGGTGGTTAGTTGAACTTACTCGAATTTCCATGTTTGCGCGTATAGAGGAAGGGTGGAAACATTATTAACTTGTACTGGCAAGTAGGTACTTCACATTATTACTAATAAAACCGCATATGCATATTCTTTGGCGGCTATTGCACAATATGCCACATTGGCATATTGCACAATATGCCAATGTGGCATTACAGTACACATCAGTAATTGACATAAAAGGTAAATGGTACGTCAGGTATCCCTGACAAAATACACACGATCACATTATTGAATGAATTGGGCTGTATAAACGAATTTATAATATACGAATGGCAATTCTAAATCGAATGAAAAATCTCAATCTCGATGAATTGCGCTATAAACGCAGTTATGTAATGGATATATGATAAACTACTTAATGGTCGAATTGCAATTTGAACGAAACCTTATTGGGTCCACCATATTGCTATTTTTATTGCTCTGCGATTTCATAGGAAGCTTTTAATGTGGTACTTTACGTCAGTTTCATGTATGTAGTACGTAGGTTTCAAACATATTACCTACACGTGTTTGTTCGCTATAATCGCTCTGCAGTACGTTAAAGAGCAGCGGCATGTTAATTGTTGGACGTAAACGCAATTATTCGCTGGGTTTCCCGGAGTTTAACGCTAACACAACCGCAATCTTGCAGTTTGTAACAAGTGGTCGCGTGCGAGTTGCCAGTTAGCGCATGCAGCGGGCGGTAGGTACATCTCTCGCTGCTCTAAAATTCTAAAAGATAACTCTTTAACCCACACCTTAGCAGTAATACTTTTCTCAGGTGCATTGTTCGCTGCGATTCTGCAAACGAACTGTATTTATCAATAATGCAGGACTGGAAATACATGTGTGGGTTGGCAATAGTCGCTTTGACATTATTTTCACGTCCCGGAGCTATTGTGACTAGAGTGTTTACCTTCTTCGTCTGGGCCATTTGTTGGTGCAGCTAATCATCATTCGCTGGCTCTATTCCCATGAAGTGTAAGAGCTAATACTTAAAAATAATCAATTATCCACAGCCCCATTTATGTGTAAGCTGATATTTTTTTCAAGCTAAAAAAATAAAATATTAATTAATGTTGAAGCTTGAAACTTTTGATATACCGTCGTAGTTTACCTTTCAATCGTTAACTGTATCTTATCTATTTTGATCACGTTTCCAATATCAACCAGTAATTATTTGTAGAACATACGTAGGTAATGGTAAGCTGTAAGTTTACATAGTTTTTAAATATATCATGTAATCCACTACGACTTGCCAACGGGCGTACAAAACATGAATTGACATAGTTTCCAATCTAAATCGCTCCCTATATGAGTAATACTACCGTGCGATCTATTCTCATACAACGTCTGGTATGTATGCACCATCAAATAGATAAGCATAAAAGACAGTTAAGTAAATACAACGCCATTGCTTCATAGCTCACTTGAACTTGGATAAGCCACGCGGCAAGGCGTTCGAGCGAAGCTCTCAGCTTGCTTAGCGCACGGAAAGTTAAGTGGCCTGTGAAGACTTGAACAGACCAAAGTCTTTCTCCTTTACTGCGCAATGCGGTACAGACAAAACCTGTTCTAGTATATATTGACATCGAAATCGGGCATCGAAGTATAGGTGACAGGACAGGAATTCAAGTTCACTGTAGAAAAATGCCTAAGGATACGAAAGTGTATTGTAATAATATAATTGTGTATTCTTGTATAGTAAGCCAAGTAAATTATCTACTTTAAAAAAAAAAAAAAAAATTTGCTTAGTTCGCTTATACGATAATAACAGTAAATTTGTGTACCTACATAATGGAAATTGACTACTAGGTACTTAGAATACCGATAACATTTCATGGATTATACAATTCAACAATTCCGTGCAAAATCTAACGCGTTTCTAGTAAGGTACTCCTTAATGAATACATATGAATAATGCTAAGTAGGTAGGTAATATGATAAAACTAGTTCGCCGCGTCGATGTACTACGAAGAATGCAAGCGAAGCCACGGGATAGAATATGCGTATTCGGAAGGTCGATTACTAAGTCGATTTAAAAACATTCGTGCTTGATCATCACGGCTAGTCATCAAATTGACAGTAAATGTCAGCCTTATTTCAAGAAATAAGATCTACCTACTATCTATGAGAATTTCTTTGAAAAATATGCGCCTTAGCAAGTTCAGTCAATTTGGCCATCTGATAAATTGATAATCGTCATTGATTCATCAGATAATTTTTGAATGTGTGTGCGTTGATTGTTTCAGTGTAATGGTGCGTATAGTAATAGAAAAATATTTTGTATGTGTGTGTTACCTCCCCCAAATTACAAAATATTTTGTTCGGTTATGTGCGGTGATGGCGTCTCTTGTCTAAATAAGGCTCTAATAAGGTACGCAAACTCAGAGTACCCCAGAGAAGACGTCTAATAATAATACCGCTCCCGAGTGGATGGCTTACTAAATTGAATAAGAGCGACTGTGAGGGATATATCACTTGTTATCTTTGTCACTCAGACCAAGTAAAAAATATAGACGGAGTGTCACGAACAATCTAGTGAAGCCATCAAAACTATGCCCACTAAGTAAATACACGTTCACTCACACATACACAAACCAAAACTACGCCCAGAACTATTCAGTACATGTCGACATGCTGTCACATACCGTCAAAAACCATCACTAAAAATATGGTCACCTGCGTCATTAAGGGATGCAAAAATAACTCCAAAACGTGCAGTAAATCCAAGAATATAACTTTTCATCTGTAAATATTGATCTAATACCTTAAAACACTATTTAGAAAATAAATTTTTGCTTCGTTTGGAACACAAAACCTCGACATTCTGTTGACGTTGATTGACGTAACATAAAGCGCGAGTGATACCAGAGAATGATATTTACCCCAACCATAGACCTGAAGACCAAAGGTAGGGTTGATAGAGGTCGGTTAATGCCATCGGTTTGCCACCACTTAAATGAAGGGACGAACCGAACTGAAAGGATAGTTACGCGTTTTTAAATAGATTCTCATTCAATAACTACCAAATAAAATGCATACGACTCACTATTTCTTTAGGGTCTGTTAAAATTGAAACTTTAGTTGAAAAAACTTTAGTTGAAACAACTTTGTTCTTCAGGTGGTCGCAAACTGAGGCTAGTCGCCTAACCGGCCTAACGAGCCTGTACGAGATGTGGTATTAATAAAACTAATAAAATCAAGTGGTGGTAAACTCGATTCTCCATACAGGCTTTGTTTCGTTCACATTTAAAAACGCCGTGCTGGAATAACATTAAAGTTTTTTAGGTCTTGTATGAAAACCTTAATAATCGCTGTATTTTTTCTCCATTATAATTTCAAGTAACAAACACTATTGACTTAATGTAGATTAGTTTCGTCTATTTGATTTGTGACTTTAATTTGTCTGTTTGATTTTGTGACTTTAATTTGTGGTGTGTATTTTGACACAATACTGTCATAATATGTATATTGAATAGAAATTTAAACATTACTTTTTGCGAATTGCAATGCAATGCAGCATGCATGCAGATTCAATAGGTAGTTCAATTTTGTTACCAAATCGGAACGTTTTATTTTGCAAAATTTCATACAAAATAGTTCAGGGGTTCAAAATAGGATGCTGAGTATCCCATTACGTTTAGTGACTAACGGTTACTAGTAGTAATCATAATTATTAGCCTATCCTGGTTTATTGTACCCTCTACGAATAAAATAGAGAACGTGAACGAATTACCCCATTTATAGGGACTTTTTCCTTCCAGTAGCAACACTGGTACGCACACATCTTTAAAAAAGTGGCTTCATTTTGTTGTTCGTGGCGGTCCGTCTATATTTTTTACTTGGTCTGAGCTTTGTCATAGTTCCGCAATTAAGAATGTTCTATGATATGACTCCTATCCTACCCTCCCTTAGAGTACCCCTGAGAAAATTTCAAATACCACTACCGAGGTCATGTACTAAATGGAATAAGAGCGACAGAGAGAGATACATCATTTGTAGTCTTTGTCATAGTTCCACTTTTTTATTTGCCTCATTATCATGTCCACGTCATACCCGCCCAAATTAAAGAGGTTGTTTATGATAAGGCGGCAGCCGTTTAAGACAAATTCTCAATTTAGGTGGGTAAGAGTTTTTCCGTCCCTCTTGATGGAACTCGTACTCGTATAGGATCTCTTATCTGAAATACTCTAAGTATCCTCATAACCTATTCTATCTAATCTAGAAAAAAAACCATGCATGCGACATTGGCAATATTGGCATTGACATTTGATGCCGGAACCACACAATGGGCCATTATGGGGCAACGTCTAGTACGCAGTTATGCATTAAAGGATGAAATCATCGCTTCCACCAGGTGAGACTAAGGCCAATCGCCAGTCAGTCAATCGTAAAAAACATATTTGCATCTCGTTCCACCGTGTAACTGCGTCTTGTACATGTACGTGGCCCATCATGGCCTATCGTGTGGTGCGGGCATGATAGTTGTGAGGTCTATTTTGTCACGTGAAGTAACTGGGTTAAAATCTTTCGTTATATTCATCTCTATAACACTTGCTTATTGGTGTGATAGAGAAGGAAATATAATGAACTTCGATCTTCGGGTGTTTGGGGTAGACCCCCTGAAAACCGGCACTGTCACTATTGCAGGTGACACAGATACAGTATAATTTTAACTTTTAATTGAACATGTTACCAATAGTGGTAATCTTATTCATCCTGTCAATGTACCTACGCCCTCGTGGCTGTTTAACGTGGCCATTATCCCCCTTATTTTGGACATGTTTACTGAAACGTAACGAAGAGAAAAATACATGTCCTCTAACTTTTCGACGCTAACAACGTACCTATATTGCGCACCAACCGCCCGAAGCCACCGACGTATATATCCGTCATGGCCTCTAATGAGATATCAACCTACATGCATTTCTATAGGGTTTAACGTTGCGTTTGACATGCTCAGACAAACATTGATGAATAGCAAATTAACCCTTTGGACGCCATACTTTATGAACGGCAGTGACACTTACACGCCAACTGATTTTCTATAATATGAACTATAGTGTAAAGAACGAAGGTTATTTTGACAACGTACGTCATAACACCCATGTTCTCGGCAATTAAAAGGTTTAATTATTTTTCTGACGTCTTAATTTTGTTAAAGTATTTAACCCTTTAAGCGCACTATCAATAGAAATGCATCTAGGTTGATATCGCATTGGACGCCGTTACCATGACGGATATATTCGTCGTTGTGTCGAATCGATGGTGCGCATATACGTCGAATACGTTGTTGGCGTCGTAAAGGTTAATTAGTGCAACATTGTTTTCTCGTCTGTTTGATCTAAATCCACCTATAAGTAACTTCTGGCCTTTGTAGCTGGATATCTGATTTCCTGAGTGAGCGGTCGATCCGAGTAGTCATCGATGGCTGCTCGTCGGACCTCATGGCCATTGATGCCGGTGTTCTTCAGGGTTCTCTCCGCGACCCTTTTCCTGCTTCATATTAACGACCTTCTTCTACCAGGAGTGGTCGCATACGCAGATGAAAGTACGGTCATGGAGAGATATTTGTCCGGCGCAGGGGCTGGTCGTGATGAAATTCGATCTGAGAGAGAGAGACAACGGTAGAGCGAATTAACTCAACCTTAAGTCTTGTCTCCCAATGGGGTGATAACAATCTGGTTAGTTTCAACGCCACCAAAACGCAAGCGTGTCTTTTACCGCAAAAAGGAGCTCATTCAATCTGGTTCCTACTTTCCGAGGTACAACCGTGTCTGTTGCCAACGATCTCGAGCTGCTTGGCATGAAGTTAAGCTCAAACCTTAACTTCGGCACTTCCATCGAGTCCAGAGCCGGAACAGCGGCCAAAAAGCTGAGCATCCTAAATTAGGTCAAGCGATATTTCACGCCTGGGCAGCTTCTTTCTTTATACAAAGCCCAAGTCCGATCTTGCATGGAGTATTGTAGTCACCTTTGGGATGGCTCGGCGAAGTATCAACTTGCCGCACTCCACTCGGTGGACCGCAGAGCCAGGAGGCTCATTGGCGGTAGTACGGTAGTGGGAAATAAGCTGCAGAGCCTAGCACATACACGCAAAGCAGTATGTCTGTGCGTCTTCTACAAATTGTACTTCGGGGAGTGTGCTCAGGAGCTCCATGAGCTCATACCGCCTTCCCCCTTCTTCGATGGAAGATGAGGTCTCCGATGGGACATAAAGATGTACGGCTGGCTACCAGCCTTACCTGGTTGAAATTCCTCTAATTCTAACCAAGCGCTTTGCTTCATCTTTCATAATGCGCACTTCTAAGGTTTGGAATTCTCTGCCGGCGTCTGTATTTCCAACTTCATATAACCGAGACCTTTTTAAGGCACGAGTGAATAGGCATCTTCTGGGTGAGCTCGCTTGATCATCGGCCTCATTTTTGCCCCCTGGCTAGATGCTGGCCAAGAGCAATCCCATTTTAAATAAAAAAAGACACCCATGGAGTTGTGACCCATGGTGTCTATAGGCTGCGGTGACCGCTTACCATCAGGCGGACAGTACGCTTGTTTGCCACCGACGTGGTATAGTGTAAATACGTTATGCTTCTTTCATATGAAGTAGACACTAATTTAAGGTCGGTTGGCGTCTCACCCAGTAGGTAATTCTGAGTACCTATAGCCTTCCATTAAATTAACAAACTGTGTAAATACCAACTTAGATCCTGTGAACTTACTAATGCATATTTTTTCCTACCGGAAATATTTTTCCAAAAAAAAGTTAGTACAGCAGTGGTGGAAACCCTAGAGCCTGTGTTAGTTTTTCACTGTGTTATAATCTTTAGTTTTTGCCCTTAATGTGAGCAGTTAAGAACATAAAGTTAGTGCATCTCAGTTTTTATTAAATTCAAAAGAAAAAAAAACTCTAGAATTATACTCAATCAGTTTAATAACCAGCTGTCTTTGAAATATGTGCGCGCGCTTTTGTGTATATATGCGTGCGTGTGTATGTTGGTGTGTGTTGGTGTGTCTATCTGTGAGCGTAGTATAGTGTATGTATGAATCCTAATGTCCAAAAAGCCCAGTGCTTACAAGGGTTTCTGTATCGTCGTAGCTCATATTGCTCAGACACTCTATTACAGTCTTTTTTTAAAGTTGTAGTTCGACGGTAGTTTTACAGACTTATACTTCAATTTTAATTCGTTGTAAAGAGGGGAAGCAATATAACAGTAGTTCCTCTTAACGACTCCCTTCATAGAAATTGGCAGAGAGGGGGCTATTTTACTATGGTATCTGCGCAAACACTAAGTTCCGTATAAGGGTTAAACGTTTTCTCTTTTCAGACGTGATATTTTAGCGCTTAAACGTAGTGAGACCGCCAATAATTCGAGGCTGAAATGGGTGATTTCACCCGAGATAAACACTCTGCTTTTCATATAAAAATAGTTTTATATGCAAAACCATTTTCTGAATCAGCCCAACCGCAACCCTATCGAATTAATTATAAAATCGTTTGTGTATGTACCGTTTTGTCGGGAACTGTTGATTGAAGTAAATAGTTTTTGTGTGGACCAATATATCACAGGGTTTATATTAGTAAGATAATACGAAAGAATGCTTATAAGTATTAGAAACATGGAAAATTTATAACGTTTTATGTTACTCGTATATTTTTGTTTATTTCCATCATCATCATCATCCTAGGGTTATTCCCTGTACAGTTGCATCCTGAAGGACCCGGGGCCCGCTAGGCGTAGGCACTAGTTTTTACGGAAGCGACTGCCATCTGACCTTCCAACCCAAGGGAGAAACTAGACCTTAATGGGATTAGGCTTGTCAAGTGAGTGAGCAACTTAACTGTTAGAAGTTCTCAAGCCGCCCAAAGGCCTCTAACTTGGCTTAACGGACTTATCGTAGAAAGCAGCCAGGATCAACGGCTTAACTGCCTTCTAAAGCAAGGGAGCACTTAGTAACAACTCAAAGTGGTCACTCATCCAAGGACTGACCCCACCCTACATTGCTTAACCGGTACGGGGTCGCTGCTAAGCCACGAATGCTTCCTTTTGTTTATTAAATAATAATTCATTATAATTATAAATACTTAAACTTCAGGTATTACTCCTATTTAATGGTAGTGTGCCTGATAACTGTGCGGTGGGGATACGGCGATCGCCAACCCGCATGCTAAGCGTGGCGATTATGGCATTTTAACTAATTTTAGTGTTACACTTACATATGTAATAACACTAAAATGATATATTTACGTGTATATATGTGTGTGTTGTGTATGTACTATACAATCATAAACAAAATAAAATTAGCTATAGTAAACAAATACATTCTTAATGTTAACATAACTACAATTATTATATTTTTAACACTAATAAAGTAAATGAATATGTAGCCTTGATTCTATCGACCACGCTTCCCGTATAAGAGACACTCATATCTCTTCCGCGGACGAGAAAACAAGATGCACTTCGGTGAATGTCACAAGACCCTAATTGGGGGACCTCTATGTCTAGCAGTGGAAATCCTTTGGCTGATATGGTGGGGGTGGTGGTGGTGCCTGATAAGATTCTACCAATTTGTTATTTTTTTATGGTTTACAAATCTAGGACCCCAGTTTAGGACGCGCTTATATGTATTTAAAATAAATTCTTCAATCAATATTTACCAGTCTCATTTTAGTTTCTTATCACCTTAATTTAAAATATTAACTAATAATTATTATTAACAAAGTTTAAAATCAATTCAATTTTACGCAGTAACAGGTTTCTGCCATTGCTCAACTTTTTAAATAACTTTTCAACCCACGGGCTGACATAGCTACCTCACTTGCAATCCGCTTCTTAGGTCAAACACGTATATGATCTACTTTCAGAGTATGAGGAATGAAAAAATCTCAAATGATCAGTTCACTAAAACAGGACCACAAATCGTGAATAAAAATTGTGCTTTCATAACCGAAAACGTTAGGAAATCGAAATATTTCTGCGACCGTTTCCCACTTACTGATTGGTGTTTCGTCCTAATAGTAGTGTATATATATATTTAATAATATCGAAAAAAGTCCATCGAATCTTTTACGTAGGCGGCAGCAAAGTTTTATCGAATCCATTTTTACTATGTAATTGGCAAAGTTCACACATCCAATTAATGTTGCAGATAAATGTCGATTATCTTTGAACTCACAACTTTTCCCAAGTCTGAATAATAATGGAAGTTTATTTTCCGAACCGATGGTTATTTGAACTGTAAAGTACCGAATGAACTGTCTATGAATTCTGTAACTAAGGTTTTTAGCCGAATCGTAATTTTACAGAAGGTCTATTTGACTATTGGTCAATGACGTATTGATGTGACGTTTGTCGCCTGCGCTCATTTAACAATACGAACTAAGCCTAACTTGTCAGAGAGAATACGATAGTTAGATGTCTGTAGCTTAGGTATATATGTGGGAGAATGAAGGTAGATATCAAGTAAAAAAAATAACAAAAGAGGGTAGAAAACTTGTTGATCGCCAATGTTGCATCACGCCACCTGATTTCTTCCATGACGTCATTCTAAAAGGTATAAAAGGCGTTTCAGCACCTGTCGACAGATCACGAAGTTGTCCAGCCTTGGACACGGTACGACTAGTGCTCTGAACTGTCAGGTAAATCATGTACAATTTATTAATATTCAGAATTATTGTAAATTACTTTATGGCTGGTTAGGTATTATGTTTTAACTAATTAATGTGCTGTGTCCTTCTATTTTAAAGCCCTAATTGTGGTAATTATTGTGCTTTATTGACTATTTTTGCTTAACAAGTTATTGTAATTAATTCAATTTATAGTGATATTTAGTTGAACCGTTGTGTGCTATTTTTCTGATTTAACTTATAGTCTTATGTTATGATAATAAGCAGTAATTCTGTGATATTGACCATGTTAGCTTGAAATCTTATACTGATTAGATTGGTTTAATATAGAACTGTTATTTTTTACATTTGTTTATCTTTTCTTTCTTCCTTCCCTTACATATACACGGTGCTCTTGAGGAACCCAAATCATTTTGCCGGCGTGTTCCTGGGCTCGTGAGGAGTAAAAAGTTTATATGAACCTAGGTCCAAATACAACTATTAAATATTTTTTAGTTTTCATACATAATAAATAAATAATTTTTGTTTCACTAGTAGAACAATGCCTTAGGACGAGCTGGCAACGTTTGTTATTGTCATCTCTTTTCATTAGTAGAAACTAATCAAAGTCATAATGATATTTCTTTGTCAGACAAATTGTTTCAAAGCAGGATTGGCTTAAAGTACAATCAGAACTCTTTACTCATGATTTAAAACTTTCCACACACTAGGCGTTTTTTCCGAAGTTTTAAGCCCGTCACAAACTGGCGCGGCAAACTTGGCATTAGCTGTCAAATTTACTATTGACCGCGGCCGCAGGCCGCTCCAGTGTGGGACACGCTTTAGAATATGTGGACAACAACCTCTTCCGCTTTGTAATTTTATTTTCTTGTAATCGCTGACAGATCATACGAATAGGAAAATCATCATCATCATCATGTCAGCCGAAAGACGTCCACTGCTGGACATAGGCCTCCCCCAAAGACTTCCACAATGACCGGTCCTGCGCCACCCGCATCCAGCGGACACCCGCGACCTTCACCAGGTCATCAGTCCACCGTGTGGGGGGCCTGCCCACGCTACGCCTTCCGGTACGTGGTCGCCACTCGAGAACCTTTCCGCCCCAACGGCCATCGGTTCTACGTGCTATGTGCCCCGCCCACTGCCACTTAAGTTTAGCGATTCGGAGGGCTATATCGGTCACTTTGGTTCTGCTGCGGATGGCCTCATTCCTGATGCGATCACGCAGAGAAACTCCCAACATAGCTCTCTCCATTGCCCTTTGGGTGACTTTGAGCCTTCTTATGAGGCCCATAGTAAGCGACCACGTTTCAGTGCCATATGTCATCACTGGCAACACACACTGGTCAAAGACTTTTGTCTTGAGACACATAGGAAAATGTTAAGTGAAAACTACTTAATCTAAACTTTTTTTTATTTGTGTCGGCTGGCAATTTATTTGTACATGAAATGAGGTCGGCAAAATTAGGCACTAAAATAAAATAAACACTAGTACTTAATTGTAACTCTTTAATACACTTGAAATAAAAGCACAAACAAAAATAAAAGGCAGGGCCTAAGCTTGTTTGCCACCGTCGTGGTATAAAAAAATCAAATGAACGTTACCCAAACCAAACTTGAGAAGGAACGAGAGTAAGCTCGGATGCGATAGGTACATAGCCAAGGTTCTTTTAGTTTTTAATCCAAAATGCAGAAAAAACAATTTAAAATATTATTCGTTTTAGATGTTACGGTATAAAAATGTTTTTCAAGTACTGAGCGGCTTCAGTGATTTTTTGGATTAATTCTTCTCTTGAATTAATTGGTTTTGCGTATAACATGTTCTTCAAAGTACCCCATAGATAAAAATCTAACGGGGTTAGATCAGGAGACCTCGGAGGCCACTGTATTGTCTCAGACCCTCGACCAATCCATCGATCTGGAAACTCTTGGTTTAGGTAATCCCGAACAATGCGGCCATAGTGGGGGGGATCGTGTTGGTACCACATTGACCGTCGAGTTTCCAGATCGATGTCTTCGAGGAGGATGTTTAAATCTTCACGCAAAAAATTTAGGTAGTATTCCGAATTTAATCGAGCAGGAAGTTCTACGGGCCCTATCAATTTCTTATTAATAATACCTGCCCACATGTTCACACTAAATTTTCTGCCTGATATTTAGATTTTATTAATAAACATTATTGTAACTAGATATTTAAATGATTTCTAATAAGACTAATACCATGCTATCAAACTCCATGGATTATTGACCAGACTAGCCACTTAAATTTCCTCGGAGTGTGTTTTCTTAATACTTTAGATAATGACGTAAGTCATATGAACATGATGTGTCACATTGTTTTCATTGATTTGAACGATGCGACGAATGTAATCTACTTGCAAATAATAATTGTACTAGTCAAAGTAAATCAGTTGAAAGAAAAGTAAATAAATTTGTTTTTGAGTGCGTCATGGTGCAAAATGTACTAAGGATGCTGTAACAGAAAATACTCGGAGTGCTGTGGTGGTTTCTACTTTAGTGGTCACGGATTTCAATGAAGTGCACGTAGCTGTACGGCTGATATAGCGAGATTGATCGTTTGGATACAGATCGGGCATTGCAATTCCTGACAGTGATATTGTTTGCTTGCTGTGTAATAAATGGATATTTTTATTAAAATCTGTGTTGATGTATTTCAGGAAATAATATCAAAATACTTCGGTATCGTAAACTTTAATCAATTTAAACAATAACAAAATTTACATAACAAAATATCGTTAGCAAAAACACTTCGAACTTCCATGTCCAATTTTTAGCAAAAACTTAAAGCTATCGCTATTATCATCAAAAGGAATATGCACGCATTTTAATGAATAAATACTTATTACATACTTTAATTTTAGTTTGTTGAATTTATCTATTCGTTTATTTAACGTTTAGTCATTTTATTTATCAAGATTTTACAAAAAATACTGTTCTAGGCGTTGATTTAACGAAAAGAATGATCATACTTTAGATGTTGCTATTGAACTTTTAGATTCCACTTATTAATTTATTATTATGAGCTTTTGGGAAAAAAGTACACTAACGGTTGACACTTAAACAATGATAGTGACAGAGGAACGAATTTGATTTATGCAGTCTACGTCAGTCAGATGATGTGTCGGTCTTGCAACGTCGCTATCATAAAGGTGCATTATACTGGAATAACACAAATCAAAATCAAAATTAAAACAAAAATCATCAATTACTCGAAAACTATGCCGAATCCAGATTACTTTATACGACTTTTTATTTTGTAAATATGGACAGGAATACGCTGGCTAAATTATTTGGGTTCCTCAAGAGCACCGTATGTGAATAAGTCGAATCAAATGGGCCAGCAGTTCTGTTCCAAGGAGGTGGGTTGCGAAGTTAAAATGTAATAACGACGAGTTGTCGTGATATTATGAGAATAGCTTTTGCCCGCGACTTCGTTCGCCAGTCCAATATTTCACCCCTGGGGGGGGATGATTTCTGGAATATAAAGTAATTTATTTTTTAAATGCAATAGTGTATGACTTATTTGGCGCATTAAAAACTCAGCATTTCGGCTAAATACATTGGTTACTGCTCATGCTACAAGTGTCACGTAAACATAATTTATATTTTATCTCGCTGTTTCTTCACATACGTTGATGCTCGATGATTTTGCTCAATGTCCTAGTTTTCAGGGCTGAATTCTTAATTAATATGTACCTTTGACACCTTTAATCACTCAGGTTATAATCTAAGACTAGTATGAATATAATTATAGAAATAGACATGCCAATCAAAGAAATTAGGCTGGCGGCCGTCCAACGGGGTATTACTCGTATTACCCAAACAGTCCAATAGACTTCTTCATATGTGTGCGTGCACGACCTTATGTATTACTTTATACTTATGGATTTTACATTTATTTTTCATTACACAATGTAATGAAATGGAAATTTAGAAATTATCTGAATTTAATAACGCTTGCTACAAAAAAAAACATTATTATTAAATAAGCACACTGAAAATAATAGACACAACATTCATGTTGTGTAATATATTTCAATTTATTAATCTTGTATTTAGGGAATCACAAACTATTAGGTGTAGGTAAACATTAGATTGGTGTCTCAAGACGAGAGTCTTTGACCAGTGTGTGTTGCCAGTGATGACATATGGGACTGAAACGTGGTTGCTTACTATCGCCTCATAAGGGGCTCAAACTCTAGAGAAGTTTTTCTGCGCTATCGCATCAGAAATGAACCAAAGTGACCGATATATAGCCCTCCAATTCGCTAAACTTACGAGTAAGAGAACGGATGGCCGTTGGGGCAGAAAGGTATTGACGACCACGTACTGGAAGGTGCAGTGTGGGTTGGCCCCCCACAACGTGGACTGATAACCTTGTAAAGGCTACGGGAGTCTGCTCGCTGCTGCGGGTGGCGCATGACCGGTCATTATGGCACTCTATAGGGGAGGACTATGTCCAGCAGTGGTCGTCTATCGGCTGTTCGAATGGTACATTAGATATTCAAATTACTTTTGGATCCTAGCAGACTATTCGAGAATATGTATATACTAATGACATATTTCGTGACATGACACCAGTAAGAAGTTATTCTTGCATCACCAATAAATCAAACTCTCTAAAATAACCGGAAAACATTGCGCTTAGTTATTCTATCAAAAATTTGAATAATTTTTTGCATTTTTAAAGATTTTTAAATACAAAAAGATATGAAAAATAAAGTTGTTGACAGTATAAAAAACAAATGATTTTTTCTTTTCATCTCGGCAGCTCGAACACGAAAAATCAGTGAGCAAAATGAGTTTTCACTCACTCCTTAAGAAAATAGTATTTTATGCAACAGTTACATTATAGGTACTTAAAATTCGAGAGTCGCTGTAACAAAACGAGCGAGCGTAGCGAGTTCCGTTATTAAAGACTCGAGAATTTTAAGACCCAATTATGTATCGTTGTTACAATATTATTTCTACACGTGTGCCTCTTAAAAAAAACAAACAACAGTTGTATAATAATGTAAGGAAATCCATTTTGATTCTTCCTCCAGTTATGTAATGACTTTTCTTTGGTATAGACTTGCATTTGTATAAAAAGTTTATTGTTTTAAAATTCTTGCCAGTCATCTAATTGACAGATTATATGTAATACAAGCTGCCCCGCGCGGCTTCGCTCGCGTATTACAAATAACGCAAGGGATGCCGCGGATTATAAGTAGGTAGCCAAGTTTATCCTTCCAAAAGGTCCATTCTATACACACTTATTTTTTTTAAATGGAAGGGTTTATTTCGGATATATTTATTATTACTTATTATTAACCATTTCAGACCGAAAAAAACTGCTACACCCACACCCGCCGCCCACACATGACACCATATTGAGGTGTTGATGGAGTATCAGGAAACAATTAAATATTTGTAGAAGATATTTCATTACGTGAAAGACATATTGTGGACAAATCTAAACTCCCATAGACTAATATCGTAACATATTGTTGAAAATTCGACAAAGTTTGTTAAAATATTAAGCTAGGTGAGGCGGCTGAGCACAAAATCAGGAATTGACCTAAGTAATCATAATTTAGGATTCGGTTTTTGCAATACGTCTACAATCCGTTTTTGACGCTTCTCCTTACCAGAAGTAAAAAAGGCCCTAAAGTCTATGCTATTACACACAATAATTATAATTGCCGAACGTCTATGTACTTGTCCGATGGCAACAATGCCTTCCGACGATTGAAGTTTTGGCTGTGCTGTGTTGGTCAAATTAGCCCACATCTCTCTCAGCCCGCGGGCCTAAATTACCACTATAAAAGTTTATTATATTTTTATATTCATACCTATTTAACTCAACCCACGGATCTAAACGACTACAATGAAATATGTAGACTTAGAGCAGGTGTACCCTGCTTAGAGTGTGCCCGAACTCGAAAAAAGAGGGAGATATTAAACAGAATTTGGAAAGTCTCGTTTTTGTAAGTTGGAGTTTTCCATTTAATTTTAGCGGAACCTTTATCAAAGTCTACAATATTTGTATCCATCATCCGAGCGTTATTCCCAGTAAAGTTGCATCCTGAAGGATGCCTGGGGTCCGCTACCTAATCCCAAGATTTGGCGTAGGCACTAGTTTTTACGGAAGCGACTGCCATCTGACCTTCTAACCCGAGGGGGAAACTAGACCTTATTGAGATTAGGCTTGTCAAGTGAGTGGGCAACTTGACTGTTAGAAGTTCTCAAGCCGCCCGGAGGCCTCTAACTTGGCTTAACGACTGCTATCAAAGACAGCAACCGGGATCAACGGCTTAACGTGCCTTCCAAAGCACGGGAGCGCTCAGTTAGTAACCACTCAAAGCGGTCACCCATCCAAGGACTGACCTCGCCCGACATTGCTTAACCTCGCATACCGCACGCAGTACGCGGGTGCCACTGGGCCACGAGCGCTCCTCTACAATATTTGTATATGGTTTTTAAATTAATAATTGCATACCAATTTTTCTTTAGGATATAAATGTTTTTTGTGTTTTTAACTTTAAGAAGACTGTACTTTTAGAGCTTCCTGGAGCTGACATCGTTATATAAGTCAACTAAGCCCGTGGGTCTATAGTCGTCACTATGACATGTTTCTTATTTTCGTAGTCATTCCAGCCCGCAAGGCCGCAAAGGCCGCATGTCCTGTAAATTAACCATAAAAACAAACATATTTCATAGTGTTCATTAAGGCCCGCGCGCTGATGTGAGCTGAGTAGACCAACACTTCCGACGAACGTCGAAGAAGTAGGCATTTAGTAAAGATGATGTAGAGTAGAGATGACAATTTAATATTGACATTTATTAAGCCCATTGAGGCCTTTTACACGGTGAATATTATCTCGCGATACACTCATATCACGATCCGTATCACGTGAATATTAATGAATATTGAACACAGATATCAGAGTAGGTAAAGCAGATCCACTCATTTTAAGTTGAACGATTTCTGTATATCTGATCTTTTCTCACTAAACCACAATCAGTAAGTTTGAGAGACACAGATAAGTGATATCTGACAGGTCTTCACCTGTCAGTGTTTCCATTTTCATAACTGCAAATTATACTTACTGAACTGACGTTTGTGACGTTTTCGTTTGTATGGGATTTGACATTTGGTGTGCTTCTATATGGAGACAATTCGTCAACAGCCGAAAATAATCGTACTATCTGTCCCGTTCTAACTCATCTTAGTAAACCATAAGGATTCAAAGAGACAACTATATGAAAAATCATCTTGCTTAACACTACGGATCTGTTGGTATTATTAATTTAAGATATTGAAGCAAAGTAAAAACAATTAGGAAAACCGCGATAATATTGACACCCCAGCATAATTGAGATAAGATAATATTGATCGTGTAAAGGTACCCATTAAAAATAAATTAAAAAATGACACACCACGTCTGTCATTCATGTAAACATTGTTAACAGACCGTTTATTTGGTGATTAGTTATTTTACTACTGGCGATGCGGATATTGCGGATGTATAAAGCCGACTCAAACTCATATTTTCTTTTGCTGCAGAACTTACTACAGGTTTGAGCTCTATCATACTTCCTCAATTTATTCGAAATAATATATGTCAATAAGGCAAAGGACTTGCAATTGCGTACCGTACGTCAAATGCCAAAGAATTGATATCAACGCCATCTATAGTTCCGAATTGTTCAGCAGATCCGTTTTTTCATGAAAACGCGATAACGACGCCACCTACCGGGTCCAATTGTATTTTAAAACCATCCAGAAATCCACTCGAATATACACACAAAATTTCATCCAAATCGGTCCAACCGTTTAGGAGGAGTAGGGTGACAAACACACGTACAGAAGAATTATATATATAAAGATAATGCTAGCGTAATAAAATGACTTTTTAATTTGAAAATGCACACCCGAAATGACAACCAGATCCAATAACAAGTCTATACCACTAAATTTGGGATGGTTGGGATCTATCTCCTAGCGGTCCACCCCGGGGAACGTCGCCTCATTGGTGGCGGCTGAAGATCCCAAAAAGCGGTGTGGTAGGCCTGAAGCAGTCGCAAAAGGCCGCCTGGTTCGCAACCAGGTTCCCACCGAAGTCCAGCGCCAAGCGACCGCGTTCCGCTGAGTGTGTGGGAGTACCAGTGTCTTTGGGGAAGGAAAGGAAAATGTCAGTTGCGCAGCCCAAGTCCGGTCTGGAAGTTGTTGGGCTGCACTGAATCGGGTAACTTATTCTGGAGGCTAGCGGGATCCTAAGCACGGTCTCAAACC
This sequence comes from Notocelia uddmanniana, assembly GCA_905163555.1. Taxonomy (NCBI): domain Eukaryota; kingdom Metazoa; phylum Arthropoda; class Insecta; order Lepidoptera; family Tortricidae; genus Notocelia; species Notocelia uddmanniana. The sequence continues at coordinate 14,772,203 of LR991065.1, forward strand.
GTAGGCCGACCGCCAATAGTAGGGGGCCCAATTAGCACGTTAGCCGCGTGTAAAAGGCTGCCCCACACAACGCGCAAAAAATCCCGAAATGCTCCACTGTGCCAGTTGGCGACTGGAGGGTAGGACCCGGTGGCCATTTCGGGGGGGAGTTAGGGCGTCCCCGCAGGCAAATATGTTTTTCTTCGAACGACCCCTTGCTTTGCGCTGACACGATTGCTCACGTGATACGGTAGGGAATGGATTTTTTTATTCCGTTCTCGGACGCGCGCGTGCTGAGGCCCGCAAAGAGTCTGCCTACCAGGCCTGGGGTCAAGCTCGTGACCGCAAACTTCGGCATTCAACTTAGCCGCCAAAGTAAGTAGTAAGCAGTTCTGGTCCTTATCTAAATCGATCGAAACCAATTTCTGTCGTCCGATGCTTCCTCTAATGCAGAAACCTGATGGCTCGCTGGCTTTCACCGCATTAGAGAAGGCCAATCAATCTCTTTGCCTCTCTGTTTGCCAGTAATTCGCGTCTGGACACTCTGCTACCATCAATAATTGAGGAATGTGGCTTTTCAATGTCGGAGGTCACGATACATAACAAAGAGGTCCGTAGAGCACTGCAGAGTCTAGACGTAAACAAAGCTAGTGGGCCTGATGGTATACCTGCAAGGGTTCTGAAGCACTGTTGTCCTGAGTTGTCTCCTGTTCTTACGCGTTTGTATCGTCTCTCTCTCTCAAGACGGAAACCGTACCGGAATCCTGGAAGCTTGCGAATGTGCAACCAGTGTCCAAGAAAGGTATAGGTCGATTCACAAGAGCTGGCGCGGAAAATGTATGAAACTGTCAATAATTTCATAGACATTCCGCGCCAGCTCTTGTGAATCGACCTATAGTCGTGCCGATCCCTGCAATTATCGACCTATCGCCATCACCTTCATATTCTGTAAGGTTATGGAAAGAGTTTAGAATAGTAAGCTGTTCACTTACCTTGAAGCTAACGACCTTCTCAGTGATCGGCAATATGGGTTTCGTTCTACTGAGGATCTTCTTGTGTATGTTACGCACTAATGAGGCGAGATTTTTGAGAAACACGGTGAGGCTCTTTCCTTGGATCTTGACATCTCAAAGGCTTTTGACAGGGTTTGGTATACTAGTCTGCTTCGCAAGCTTCTTGCATACGGTATCCCTTCTGGCCTCGTAGCTGGATATCTGATTTCCTGAGTGAGCGGTCGATCCGAGTAGTCATCAATGGCTGCTCGTCAGATCTCATGGCTATTGATGCCGGTGTTCCTGAGGGGTCTGTTCTCTCGGCGACCCTTTTCCTGCTTCATATTAACGACCTTCTTCTACCAGGAGTGGTCGCATACGCAGATGACAGTACGGTCATGGAGAGATATTTGTCCAGCACGGGGGCTGGCCGTGATGAAATTCAGTCTGAGAGAGAGACAATGGTAGAGCGAATTAACTCAACCTTAAGTCTTGTCTCCCAATGGGATGATAATAATTTGGTTATTTTCAACGCCACCAAAACGCAAGCGTGTCTGTTTACCGCAAAAAGGAGATCATTCGATCTGGCTCCTACTTTCCGGGGTACAACTGTTTCTGTAGCCAACGATCTCGAGCTGCTTGGCATGAAATTAAGCTTAAACCTTAACTTCGGCACTACCATCGAGTCCAAACCCGGAACAGTGGCCAAAAAGCTGAGCATCCTTCTCTCTTTATACAAAGCCCAAGTCCGATCTTGCATGGAGTATTGTAGTCACCTTTGCTATGGCTCGGCTAAGTACCAACTTGCGGCACTCAACTCGGTGGGCCGCAGAGGAGGCTCATTGGTGGCAGTACGGTAGTGGGAAATAAGCTGCAGACTCTAGCACATAGACGCAAAGTAGCATGTCTGCGCGTCTTCTACAGAGTCTACTTCGGTGAGTGTACTCAGGAGCTCCATGAGCTCATACCGCCTTCTCCCTTCCTTCTTCGGACATCCAGACGTACGGCTGGCTACCAGCCTTACCTGGTCGAAATTCCTCTAATTCGAACCAAGCGCTTTGCGTCATCCTTCATAATGCGCACTTCTAAGGTTTGGAATACTCTGCCGGCGTCTGTATTTCCGAGTTCATATAACCTGAACCTTTTTAAGGCACGAGTGAATAGGCATCTTCTGGGTGAGCTCTCTTTATCGTCGGCCTCATCTTTGTCCCCTGGCTAGATGCTGGCCAAGAGCAATCCCATTTTTATTAATAAAAAGTCAAAAGAATCTTAACAGAAAAAAGAAGGCTGCGTCGCGTCTGGCATTGTAGTCAAAGATTCAAAATGTATTTGCTCTGAATATATAAGTTGATGAGATGTTGGAAATAATACATGTCCAGCGCATTCAGCCTGCATGCAGGCGTGCAAACATTGTTGAGGAGCGTTACAACTCATTGATTCAATATTAAAATATAATTTACTAATTAAATGATACAATGTCAATAAACATATGTAGTAAATCAAACACAGAACTGTAATAAATAATAATACGAATGTCAACACGAATAATTCACTTAAATAACAATGTCAAACATGATCCAGATATTTTCTTAGACTATAAAAGCATTTGTCCAGGAGCCAGCTAATAGTTAAAACTATTGCCTTGCAGTATTTAATTGTAGCCTAGAAAATGACAAATGAAAATTTAACAGGATGGCAAAGATTCTTAAGGCAATGCTCAAAGAGACTGAAAATGAGAGTCTTTAAATACAGCTGATCACGTTGTCCCCATATTGTTGTAGTTTTTCTGATAGTTGCTGTTTTTCTCTAAACTTTAATTATTTCTCGAGTTGAACAGATACAGTATTTTATTCCTTCAGGAGCTTCTATTTAGGTATTGTCTGAGTATTTAGTACAAGGTATAAAGCAGCTGAGCTTACGTTGAAATTCCCGTCGTATATATATATCTTACGAGGCCTGCCTTTTAGGATACTGATATTAAGGATTTTATGCGATCAGGGTGAAATAATTGGTTTGAAAGCGTTATCACTCTCTATGGGGCCATTTTTTTCTAATATAATTATTTTTTCTAGGTGCATTGCGGAAATAGGTTTAAGGTGTGTGAATGGCTGGGTGAGCCAAGCCTATCAAGGGGGAATATAATCTAGCTCTAAGGGTGACAATTTCCCGATTACTGATTAATTTTAGCCTTGGGTCAAAGTTATTTGAAATGTGGGTTTAAGTTTCCTGCACCAATGCTTTCCCATTTTATGCTTGCCATGTAATACTAGATAATTAATTCATGTAATTGATATATTCTCCCAAATATATGCTTAAGTAAAGCAGACAAATATTATAAATTCAAATGTCAACTTGCCCCTGTTTCCCGTGTGAATAAGAAGTTTGCAGACATCATTTACACATTTTTTTACCTCAATACTGTCAAATGATACAACCGTGTTAAAACCTAGGCCAGTAACTTGAACATTATAATATAGTATCGGTAGTCAGTATTTCCATCTTTGATTTCACTTCATTACTGGTACTCCTGCAAGTTAGGTCTTATTAACTTGAACATAATTCCTAACTAAAAAGTACAAATTAAACCCTTTTGCGTAAAAAAAAACAAAAAAAAAAACATTAAGCATGTGAAACAAGACAATAATATCATTAGCAATATTTCCTCAGCCGTTCCTCAGAACCCTTAATGCGAATTCAACAATATTCTGTGATGATAAAACTAATGGGGCAAATTAATTACCGGCTCAGTTGAGGTTATACGAACTAGAGAGGCTGCGGTTAGAAGGCCGGGACATGAACGTCTAATTACAAAGCAATGGCAGTCTCTTGTTCGCTGCGTTGATACGACAATCACTGCCAATCGCAGCCACTGACACCAAGAGTCTGGCCGATCGTTACTTGACTGACCTTTAACATCAATATTAATAAAAGAGCATGAACGAAACGAAACTCAGACACTTGTGCTACAAATGCTCATCACGTTAATTGCTATCCTTTTTGTAGGGCACAGCGCGTAATTTTTATAGATTAACGTTAAAATGGCAATTAAAGCGTAGCTAGTTTCTGGCAGTGAAATTAGTTCCGTGGAGTCTCAAATAAATTATAAACAAAGTATTCTTCTTTCATAGAGGAAAAAAATACAGGTAAATAAAACACAACTAGTAAACGGTAGATTCGCACAAATGAAAAGTCAGGCAATTGTGTAGCTTTTTCCCAGGCCCAGTCTTTTCCCCCTTAGAAAAAAACATTAAGATCTGCCTAATGTACGTACGAAACGATACCTTTATTACATATTCAATAAAAACATGAAAGGGTTATAAAGGTACTTACATAAATGCATTTTATAAACCAACCAATATCTTCAGAGATACTGATATAAAATGCTCTATCCTAAGTTATGTTCAATTTTTTTATCATGTTTGGTATAGTTATATAATACAACCTATAAATAGTACAACACGAAGAAAGACGCACTGCCGTCTATCTTTTTTGATTGCAATTGCCGATTTGGGACTGATGGAAGAGACTGCGAGTCGTTCTCAACCTTCTTCTTTCTTTTAAGTATCCCATTAAAGTCTATCTTGATCTCGTCGAATCTATATACGTGTCTTTTGGAGCAGCATAATCGTTACTCTGTTTAAGTGGAACCCTCTGTCTGCTATTGTGCGGTGTAACAACAACGAAAGTGCGTCACCTGGGGCACAATACAGAGGTTATGCCCTGATATTTTAAAACTGCCTCCCCATTTGTCTTGGTTAATTGTGCAGACGTTTTATTTTTAATATACTGTAGGGTACATTACTGTTGTAGCTATTTCAGATAACCAAAATTTATTTGAAAAGCCCCACGTTAGTCTATTTGTATAAGAAATGGTGTATCGGAAGATCTTTCAATCTCAAAAAGAGAAAGGTCAGCGTGTTTTACTTGCGGTACTATCAGGGTTTCTAATCCTCAACCTTTGTTGAGTTGTGTAATGTAGCATCACTGTATTGAATTAACGCATCTCACAATCATGGAGGTAATTGATGCTGGATAATTTTCTTGAGTTTACAACTGAGCTGACCTGTTATTGAGGCGGCAAAGTAAACGTCCTAGCCCAATTGATCATATGTCATAATAATACATGATCAGTAGGTATCAACTATTGTTCATGAAGCTGTCCAACATTGAGACGATTGCCTTATTTATTGATAGTAAGTATAATACGTGTGTTAGTGCGTGTGATAGTGTGCGGGTGTGAATGGCGAGGGTCGCGGAGCGGAGCCAGGGACGGGTATCGACGCGCGCGGCGCGCCTGCGCCCGCCACTCACCTGTTGCCGCGAGGCCGTGGAAAGATACTCTTTCAAATTAAGGCGGACACCTGATACGGAAAAGCAAAGTTTCTGATACCTAGTCACAACGCCACACTCCTTCATCCTCGCCTCTGAAATTTAAAGAGTGTCTCTTGTTCCAGTATTTTACTCCCGATTTAGCTCTCTTATTATTATTGTTCAAGCCGAGTCAAGCCGAACATTATTTGATTTAATACTTTATTTCCAAATTATATTTCACCATCTTTTCAATCAATCAATCAATTATTATTTTATTTCCTTGAATGTGGTACAATTCAGGTTCTTAGAACTACGTTAGCTCAGCACACCCTGCCAGTATCGGCGTAGAAATAGTTTACACATTACACGCGCGCCGCAGAATTGGCTTCTGTCCTATTTATTCCATGGTGCTATTTGAAATAATTTTAATATAGGATCAAATATCTATATGAATACCAACTACAAATTTGAGCACAAGAAAAGGCAAACATGAGAATCAAAATCAGATATCGCTAAGCGATCGGAGAAACGGCTAATACTAATTGACAGATAATTATGACGTCAAAACTTTATATCCGTACTAACCGTTGTAAGGGAAAATAAGTTAATCGATGTTTTGGTTGTGAACTACTGCGGTTAGGTCAAACATTTTTTTTTCGTTAACCATTTTAAGATAAGGATTCTAAAAAAATTTTTTTTCGAATCCTTGATTAATCATATAATTTTAAGGTTTTAACCCTTGCTTACTCGCGTTAAAATACTAACACTACTGCTAGGGTGGGGTCATAACTGACCCCAATTTTCAGTAATCAATAAAACCAAAAGTGTTTGCAAAATCAGACTTTTAATAAGGAATCATTATGCATTAAACAATCAGCTTCAAATAAAGAGATCTTTCTTGAAAATAATCATTGTATTTGAAAAATCACTTTTTTAATTAGAGTCTGGCTAATGAAAGTTGAGACTGAGATTTATTTAAAAAAAATTAAATGGCATCAACAGTTTAAATGTCAATTGTGTCAAACGTCACTTTACTGTCGTGTCAGTTGGGAAAAATATTGCGGTTTTCTTTAACGTTTTTGGTGTTAATTATGAACAAAACTATTAATAGTAATACGCGTCAGTTACTTTTTACCATGATTGGTAAATACAAAGAAAAACGAGACGAGCGGGAAGAGATTTCGGATACGAAAGCAGCGTTCTTACGTACGATATCGGATTTCTTAGGTTAGTATGTATTGGTAATTTTTGATACTTTATTTGCAATATATCTAAGAAAGAAGTAACTGTTTCCAAAATACATCTGAAATGTTATTGTTTTTCTTTCAGAGGCTAATATGGAGCTTGTAGAAAGCGTGAGCGTGGAGGAAATTCAAAATGCCTTTCAAAGCTTGAAAGACCTGAAGCAAGAGTCGCGTCTAAGAAATCAAAATCAATACCTTGAAGAATTGACGTCTCTTACCGGTAATTATTTCCGTGAACGAATACCTAAATAATAGATGTTTGTGATCAATCTCTGACAATTCGACTTAATCTCAATCTAAGCAAAGCATTTTACTGTGACTATTAAACAAAGTTATACACAAGTGCATATTTAATTACATATAAAACATTTAACAAATGCTTGTGCTCATTGCATTAATAAATGCCCTTATGGGGATTTAAATCTAGGACTTCCACTTTTTTATAGCGAGGGGCACCGCCTGCTAGTCTAACCTCCTGGATCCTGGAGGTATCGATTCTGGCAAAACTGATAAATTTTGCAAAATATGGAATAAATAACCTAACCCATAATGTCGGAAAATTAGTAAAAAAAAATCATAGCGTTTTCCCTTCGATTTTTCTTTATGTTCTCAGGCGAGTACATGGGGACCTTGTCCTCAGTCGAGGTACCAGTATCAAATAAAACTAAATACTACAATAAACACCTTTACTTGCATATAAACTTACAAAAATTACTTATTTGTACGTATTATAGGACAAACATATAAATTCAGTCTCAAAAAACCAAAATCCTCATGAATCAACCTTCTTGCATTTTATATGCAAGATTGTTGATTCAACCATCCATACACCTCATCCTGTTGAGGGTACCCCGTGAACCCTCACACTGGTGTGAGGGTTTACAGGGTACCCTCAACACGATGGGGTGTATGGGTGCTTGAAGAAAAAGCAGGACACCAGGGCAGAAGGTATTTTATTTAGGTAAAAAGATAAGGCACAATAAAACGTGCCTTGGCAGAATGTATAAAAAGTGAACTTCAGTGTTTTCAAACAATAACTCCTCTAAACAACTGTACTGCACAAAATATTACTGTAACTCGAAATATAGAAATAAATGCCTTAGAACTATACAAAATTAGGGGTATTAGAAAATTAATTAATTAATTAATTTATTTATTTATTCATATATATAGTACCTATACATATAAGCTTACAAGGGTGCTTGTTGTACCTCATGGCTTGTACCCATAAAACTAGAGTGTATGCAGCCGCAGATACCCAATCTCAGTTGACCTGAGTAACGGATTCGCCACCTAGTAATGATGTGAGGGAGTGTTTGCATATCTGTAAGGAAATGGGTTCACAGCGTGTACTCATACAACGCGACGGAGGGAACTCTGTCAACATGAGCTCTCAGGGGGGGGGGGAGGATACCCCACTGGGGCCACTGGTTGGCTACGGTGCCTCCCCCGATTGGCGTCGGCTTCTGAGGGGCTTCTGTTTCGTGAAGTGCTGATAGGGTGATCTTGGGAGTCTGTTGTGATATTTATGTCGCGCATACTCTTAGGAAGGGGGGGGGGGGGGGGGGGGGGGGGCGATCCATCTATCCCCGCCTCTCTACCTGGGGGGGGTCTCTACCTTCGGGTAAGTCCAGTGAAGTAGGTAGAGGGGTCCGTGCTGCCTGCGGTAACATCCAGGCACAAGTGAGGTTGTAGTACCGGTTCTACTGGTCTTCTACGTTCGAGGTGAGGGAAGGTCCGGATGTAGGTGGTTGACCCCCGTCCCTCCTGCATTGTAATGGGCGAAGCCCACGGTTCCCAATCTGAGTCTAGCATGTGCAGGATACCGGTTGATCCGCTTCCGACGTCTCGGGGTGGTGGATCCGTCCTTTATAGACGCACGGGGGGCCTGCGCGGCCCCCCGCACCCCCCGCACGGCGGTTACTACGACTCTCCTAAGATATATATCACTATCGTTTTTCGCACTATACACGGTGTTGCAACACGTCGATTTTTTTAAATTTGCTGCTACTTTCTAGTCTCTACTTTCATTAGCCAGACTCTATGACACCGTTTGAGCCCGACAATTCTGGCATACAACGGTTTAATGCTCATGACATACTTATTTATTTATGGCATATGCTACATATGGCATAATACTAAATCGAAAAGGAAACAAATAACTTATAAAAACCACGAGTAAATCAAATTAAACATTATTCTTGGCAACAACGCAAACAATTACTCACTAGATATTGTCACCTCGTAAGTACTCGCGTGGGGTCAGTTGTGACCCCAAACACACTTTCCTGGCACAACCACACTGGTCAACCGCTAAGCCCGGCACTAATTATCAAAGGTCATGGCGTTTTAGGAAGCTACTAGAAACATTATGATTCAAAAATTAATAACAATATGAATGTATACCCCCTGGGTCACAAAGTACCCCACGCGAGTAATTAAGGGTTAATAATCTTTTTAGGGTTCCGTAGTTCCCTTATAGTTTCGCCACGTCCGTCAGTCCGTCCGTCTGTCTGCGGCTCAGGTTAGTAACCATTACTAAGAAATCTGTAATTTGGCACAAGTATATAGGTAATATTAATAAAGCCAACAAAACGGTATAAAAACATTTTGAGAACATTTTTTTTTCTTGCAAAACCCATCGATTATTGTTGGATAGCTCGTTTAAAAATAATGTGGGCTTTTTAATCAACTTTGATACACGGATATGTTTGCGTGAAATTAAACTTTGAGGGCAATTTTTTGTTGGAGTCAATATAATCTGTGTGCGGTGCAAGTGAATCTGTATACGGTGGTATATGAAAAATATCAGTAGTAGTATACTTATATATAATGAATTTAAAAGGAAAACTATCAGAACTAAGTAGACATGACTGGTTCAGTAGTTTTCCTTTTAAATGCATTATCTGTACTAATATTATAAAGCTGAAGAGTTTGTTTGTTTAAACGCGCTAATCTCAGGAACTACTGGTTCGAATTGAAAAATTATTTTTGTGTTGGATAGTCCATTTATCGAGGAAGGCTTTAGGCTATATAACATCACGCTGCGACCAATAGGAGCGAAGTCGCGGACGAAGTCACGGGCAACAGCTACTTCATTATATACTACTACCATATTTTTCATATACCACGACGAGTAATAGCCGATCTTAAGAAATATACCTGGAAAAGCAAACTTTCGTATAATATCCATTAATTACTTAGATAAAGTTGTTGTTGGTAATATCAAACATATTGTCAATATAAGTTTTTAAGCTTTTAAGTCCTCATAATGTAAAGTGTGGGCAATTACGGAACCCTACAAACCACTACCGACACGCATTTGGCCGGTTTAAAAAAAACCGCTTTATTGTGATAATTTGACGGTTTTCTATCAATACTAGTCAACCATCATGTCAATCCGTTTATTTCTATACGTCAAGAAAAAATACATACGAGCCTTTTTTTACAACGGTAACAGAAATAATGAAATAACCAGCATGCGAAGTTGTGTACTAAGTTTTCCGGACTAGGCGCGAACCGGACGATCGCCGAGTCCCGGCGGGGTTGACGCAGAGTTGGTTCCGGTCCCAATTACGCGGAATGGTGACTTTCGACTGTTATTTAGTCAACTGCCAGCAGCACTTGATGGATAAAACTCGTGTTTAGACCGACTTCGAAATTTATGTACCGCGGAGGATTATTTATGCAAATACTTAGGACATACCTAAATACCACCAGAGTGCCTACCGCGAACTTCGAAAATCGAACTTCGTGTCGTGCCGTCCCTTTCACTCTCGTGTTATATGACGGAAAGGACGGTACGATACGAAGTTCGATTTTCTAAGGCTGCGGTAGGCACTCTGGATTCGAAAAATAAATTCTGAGTCAGTTAAAAAATAGCGACGATTAAAATTAACAATCGAATATATGGACGTGCACGGTTCGGAACAACTGCGAAGAATAAAGTGGTCAACCTTTATTAACCTTTGCATGTTTAATAAGCTTTGTCAAAGCAATTGTTTTTGTTGTGGACCTAAATGAAGAAGAAACCCAAGACCGTTTATTTTATGTGCTCAATTTAAATTTTCATTAGTGAATCGAAATATGGCCAACTCAGCGTATTATTAAGTTTGTTTGTTTAGGGAATTAGGTATTACAGTGCCATCAAATTGCAAAATTGAAGGCAGCGAGTGTGTAATCTTTGGCGGATTGTGGTTTATTTCGGCGAAGACGTTGTAATGTGCTGAATAAGCGAGTAATACAAATAACAAAGCCATGCTATTATCAGCCCCGAACGAGGTCGGCTAGTTTACAGAAATTTATCCGTTGCGATATCATCATATTCTCCATTGTGTCATGTATAAGAATTCGTAATATCGTATTGGGACCTGGAAACAGATGTTGGGTACATATGCATGTTTGTAGGTACACCGCTGTAACGAGCGTATGTGGTTATTTAAATTTGGTTAATTTTATGGAGAAAAGGGTCTTCCATTCCCTTACATACTTTATTTACTGAGACAAATACGAATCTCTTCAACCTCAGCATGCACTATTGCAGTTGGAACTCATTATTCACGGGGCCTACTGTTGTGTTCAATGTTATTATGTATTTTTATGTAATTTCAGGTCAGTGAAATAGTAATTGACCTACTTGGTACAAAATAAGTATTAAAGTTTCATTATTGAAATATATTTAAATAGGCACCACACGGAATTTAATTGACGAACAATTTAGAGCTTACTGTCCAGCCCAACGAGCCACCAACGTCAACTCTACAATCACGAGACCAACGACGTAATAAACTAAGAATTTTTAAAAATAGTTATCTAACGTGTCAGTTGTGAATACTTAAAGATATTTTAGTTACGTACGTACACACAATCATGTTGGGAGTCGATCAGTCACTTAATTGTGCGTTCCAATTTGATATCTGACACACAACTCCGGTTCGTAGAAACAAGTGAATGAGAATGAAAATGAGAGTGAGATGGTAAACTAGTGTCCGGTACATTATTTACTAACATCAATTTACCATTTGCATTATCTAGAGAGCGTTTTCACTTTAAATTGTACCTTTTATTTCTTTTCTCAGAATTTGGAATTTTTTGGTTTCTGCTGCTCAGAATCGCGAGCACTCTTGGTTAATCACTATGTGACGTTTTTTATACATCTTGAATGGACTTTTTTTATATCAGAATTCTACATGAGTTTGAGCCGGGATAACCATGTTTTAGGAGGCCTTACATTATTGTAGATTACATTAGTGTACATTATTGTTGTGTTAGATATTATTAACTACCATGTGTAGGTACCTTATTCAAAGATTCAGTCAGATTTGTCGACCTATATAGCCTGTTTGGTAGTGTCCCTGCTTCCAAAGCTAGAGGGTTTGAATCCCGGTAAGGGCATTTGTTTCTGTGGTGACCAGAGACATTTTTTTCAGAGTATTTAAGAAATTACTATTAAATATATCGTCGTCTAGTACCCATAATACAAGCCTTAATGAGCTTACTATGGGACTAGTTCGATTTGTGTAAAAAATGCCCACTAATATTTATTTATTTTTCAAATAAATTATTTGCTCAGATAACATGATAATAAAATGTTGAAAATAAAACATGTCTAGTGCATTCAGCCTGAATGCAGAGGTGCAAACATTATTGAGGAGCGACATAATACCAATTTCCAACCGAAAATGAAAAAATGAAAAACACAACACATAATACAATACAATTTCCTATTTCGATCCGGCTCATTCCTGGTGCAAAGGCTGTCCATTGCGATCCAACGCGGGAACGCGACAAGCGTGATGGGCACCTTTGAGTCAGGAATGACACGGGGCGGATTTTCAGACCAATCGTTATGTTTATTTATTTTTAATTTACTTTGTATAACTGTATTTTAAGTTTTTATTCAATAAATATGTATAATATTTCCTTAATAAATACGAGTATATGGAACAAAGGTAGTCAAAGGAAAAATAAAGAAAATAAAACACAGAGCTGTAATCTTTATATATATAATTCTTCTGTACGTGTGTTTGTCACCTGTGTATATTTGAAAGGATACTTGGATAGTTTGAAAATACAATTGGACCCGGTAGGTGGCGTCATTATCGCGTTTTCATGAAAAAACGGATCTGATGAACGATTCTGTAGTATAGATGGCGTTGTTATCAATTCTTTGGCATTTGACGTACGGTTCGCAATAATACTATGCGAAAGTCCCTTGCTTCATTGTCATTTTTGGAATAAATTGAGGAAATACGAGGGTAAAACTGAAAGTTTCGGGAATAGAAGAAAATATGCAGTATAAGTGAGTTTATTTATTTTTATTGTTTTTCAAAATATTCTCCTTTGTATTTCATGCACTTATGCATGCGTTCAAACCAGTCCATAAAGCACTTTTTGAACTCTGAAGTAGGGGTCGACAAAATGGCTATTTTATAGGCCTCCACTGCTTCTTCTGGCGTCTGAAACCGCTGACCACGCAGTTTGTCCTTGATTCTGGGGAATGTAAAAAAGTCGTTGGGACTTAAGTCAGGGCTATATGGAGGGTGGTCCAATATTTCGACTTTTTCACCGTCCAGGTACTCAGTTGTTGTCCGAGCGGTGTGTGGGCTGGCGTTGTCGTGGTGAAGGATGATGCGACGACTAGGGTTTGTTTTTCGGAGTTCAGCAAAGACGTTCGGCAAACAAATAGTGGTGTACCAATCAGCATTGACTGTTCTACGATCCTCAAGAGCCACAGTAGCTACGTGACCAGATTTAGAGATAAACGTAGCCACCATCTTCTTAGCCGTACTGCGAGAACGAACAACTTTTGTGGGTTTGAGCTCGTCTTCGAAGACCCATACTCGGGATTGGTTTTTAGTTTCAGGCTCATAAGCGTATATCCACGACTCGTCACCTGATACTATGCTAAAAACAGCATTTGAGCGTCCCTTGTTAAATCTTTTCAAAGTTTTGCGGCACCAATTGACACGGACTATTTTCTGCTCGTCAGACAATAGGTGAGGTATCCAACGGGAAAATAACTTTTTCACGCCTAATTCTTCTTTTAAAATAATTTGTATTTGACTCATTCCAATACCCAGGTGCTCTTGAATTTCCCGATATGTCACATGTCGGTCTTCATTTATCAGACGACGCACAACATCGACGTTTTCTTGCGTGACTGCCGATTTTGGTCGACCTTCACGCACTTCGTCGGTGAGGGATACACGGCCACGTTGAAATTCTGAATACCACCTGTATATTGTAGTCTTTGAAGGAGCTTCAATATTAAAAGCAGCAACCATCCGCTATTCACATTGTTTTTGTGTTAGTCCACTTTTAAAGTCATAATAAATCATAGCTCTGAAATTTTCACGGCACAATTCCATTTTAAGCAGTGACTCGACGACTTCAATAAACAATTGAAACCGAACCATACTTTTTTTTTTCTAAGTGGCCAGTGTGTTGAGATAAGGAAACTTCAGAGATTATAAAAAGGTATAATACATGTTAAAAATAAATTAATAAGTATTCGATTCCCGCCACTTTCAGTGCAAGCCTCGTAGGATAGAACTCAAAATAACTAATCAACAAATAAACGGTCTGTTTACAATGTTTACATGAATGACAAATGTAGTATTTCTTTTTTTAATTTATTTTTAATGGGTACCTTTACACGAATCATATTATCTTATCTTAATTAAGCTGGGATGTCAATATTATCGCGGTTTTCCTAATTGTTTGTACTTCACTTCAATATCTTAAATTAATAATACCAACAGATCCGTAGTGTTAAGCAAGATGAGTTTTCATTATAGTTGTCTCTTTGAATCCTTATGGTTAACTAAGATGAGTTAGAACGGGACAGATAGTACGATCATTTCCGGCTGTTGACGAATTGTCTAAATATAGAAGCACACCAAATATCAAATCCCATACAAACCAAAACGTCACAAACGTCAGTTCAGTATAATTTGCAGTTATGAAAATGGAGACACCGACATGTGAAGACCTGTCAGATATCACTTATCTGTGTCTCTCAAGCTTACTGATTGTGGTTTAGTGAGAAAAGTTCAGATGTACAGAAATCGTTCTACTTAATATGAGCGGATCTGCTTTACCTACTCTGATATCTGTGTTCAATATTCATTAATATTCACGTTATACGGATCGTGATATGAGTGTATCGCGAGATAATATTCACCGTGTAAAAGGCCCCAATTGGCTTAATAAATGTCAATATTAAATTGTCATAGCTATATCATCTTTATTGAATACAAACTCATTTTAGCCTATTTCCACAAAGTACAATATATATACGTACAGAGATTGAGATATCAGTGAAATACTCCACATAGATCGTAGCGCCGATGTAGTATTTAGTAAGAACTAACCGCACCACCACTGCATCTCTGTCACTCTAATATGCAAGTGCGATAGAGATAGTACAAAGTGACATCTGTGACAAACAAGTTAAACTAACAACTCATTAGAAAAGTTCGCACTTCGAGCTGAAAGGCCCTTGCCTCGCAAGTCGCACTCACGGCACTCAGCTCACATCAGCGCGCGAGCCTAAATTAACACTATGAAATATGTTTGTTTTTATAGTTACTTTACAGGACATGCGGCCCTTGCGGGCTGGAATGACTACGAAAAAAGAAACATGTCATAGTGACGACTATAGGCCCACGGGCTAAGTTAACTTATATAACGATGTCAGCTCCAGAAAGGCTCTAAAATTACAGTCTTCTTGAAATTAAATATACAACAAACATTTATACCCTAAAACCAAAAATAATAAACAAATTTGGTATACAATTATTTATTAAAAAACCATCAACAAATATTGAAGACTTTGATAAAGGTTCCGCTAAAATTGAATGGAAAACTCCAACTTCCAAAAACAAGAGGTGCCAAATTCTGTTTAATATCTTTTCGAGTTCAGACACACTAAGTCTACATATTTCATTGTAGTCATTTAGATTGTGGGTTAAGTTGACTAGGTATAAATATAAAAATATAAACAAATTTTATAGTGGTAATTTAGGCCGGGGGCTGAGAGAAATGTGGGCTAAATTGACCAACACAGCACAGCCAAAACTTCAATCGTTGGAAGGCATTGTGGTAATCGTACGAGTGTACATATACTAGGTAAGCGTTCGGCAATGATATTTATTGTGTGACTTTAGGGCCGTTTTTACTCTTGGTAAAGAGAAGCGATAGAAACGGATTGTAGACGTTGTATTGCAAAAACCGAAATTTATTCTAAATTATGATTACTTAGGTCAATTCCTGATTTTGTGCTCAGCTGCCTCACTGCTATTAGTCTATGGGAGTTTAGATTTTATGTAATAAAATATCTTACAAAATGTTTAATTGTTTCCTAATACTCCATCAACACCTCAATATGGTGTCAGGTGTGAGCGGCGGGTGTGGGTGAGGCGGTTTTTTTCGGTCTGAAAGAGTTAATAAATAATAAGTAATCTAAATATATAAAAGAAGAAACTGACTGACTGACTGACTGACTGACATATCACCGCTGGTTCTAGAGATTCCAAATTTGGCACGTAGGTTCCTTATAAGGTCTAGGGGTGCACTAAGAAAGGATTTTTCAAAATTCAATCCCTAAGGGGGTGAAATGGGGGTCCGAAGTTTGTATGGGGAAACAAGATTAGTTGGACTATTTTATTCGAAACTTCACAGGAGTATTTCTAACGATAAATGAGGAAATACGTGTTTCAGGTTTTTTGAGAAATCAACCCCTAAAAGGGGGAAAGGTGGTGACAAATTCTGAAAATCGACATTGTTTATTGTTTTTTTATTATTGTTTTTATGATATACCGGGTCGCTGATAAAGAAAACAACAATGATTTGAAAATCTCACGTGGAGGACGTGAAATACCATCCCCCCTCTTGGGGTGCGAGGGGGATGAAATGTCTAAATATTAATATGGGTGTCATTTTTATGGTTTTTTGGGACGTTAATTACGAAAATGACATCGGTTTTGAAATTTAATATTGTGGACATGAAAACTTTTGAAAGTTTGTGCCAAATTTCAAGAAATAACTGACTGTCTGAGTGACTGACATATCAACGCACAGCCCAAACTGCTGGTTCTAGAGATTCCAAATTTAGTATGTAGGTTCCATATAAGGTGCATTAAGAAAGGATTTTTCAAAATTCAACCCCTAAGGGGGTGAAATGGGGGTCCGAAGTTTGTATGGGGAATCAAGATTAGTTGGATTATTTTATTCGAAACTTCACAGGAGTATTTTTAACGATAAATAAGTACACATGTGTTTCAGGTTTTTTAAGAAATCAACCCCTAAAATGGGGAAATCTGGTGACAAATTCTGAAAATCGATATGGGTGTTGTTTCTATGGTTTATCGGGTCGCTGATTACGAAAACAACAATGGTTTTAAAATCTCACGTGGAGGACGTGAAATACCATCCCCTCTGTTGGGATCCGCAGGGGGTTGGAATGTCTAAATATTAATATTGGTGCCATTTTTATGATTGTTTTGGTCGTTAATTTCGAAAATGGCATTGATTTTGAAATTTAGTATTGCGGACATTAAAACTTTTAAAAGTAGGTGCCAAATTGCAAGAAGAAACTGACTGACTGAGTGAGTGACATATCAACGCACAGCTCAAACTGCTGGTTCGAGAGATACCAAATTTGGCAAGTAAGTTCCTTATAAGGTCTAAAGGTGTATGAAGTGCCGTGAGTACCCTATGAAGACACGACCTTTTTTGATTCAATGTATTGTAAGTGGTTTTAATAATCAGTGCCGTCCGATACGATTTTGACATAAATCGATATTTGAGCGTCCGAAAGGACTCTTAATAGGAATCCGAGGTACCTAAACTTTGAATAAGGTAACAGCCATATTGATTTTCTTCATTTCCGTGCCGATTTCGTTCAAAATCGATATCTGAGCGTCCGAGAGGAATACGACCCCGAGGTAAAATTTGGAAAAAGTGCACCCATATTGATTTTCTTTTTTTTCGTCCCGATTTCGTTCAAAATCGATATCTGAGCGTCCGAGAGGTCTCGTAATACGAATCCGAGGTAAAATTTAGAAAAAGTGGCGGCCATATTTATTTTTATCATTTCCGCCCCGATTTCGTTTAAAATCGATATCTGAGCGTCCGAGAGAATTCTTAATACGAATCCGGGGTAAAATTTGAAAAGAGTGGCAGCCATATTGATTTTCTTCATTTTCGTCCCGATTTCGTTCAAAATCGATATCTGAGTATCCGAGAGGTCTCTTAATACGAATCCGAGGTAAAATTTGTGAAAGTGGCGGCCATATTCATTTTCTTTTTTTTCGTCCCGATTTCGTTCAAAATCGATATATGAGCGTCCGAGAGGTCTTTTAATACGAATCTGAGGTAAAATTGGGCACTCCATACGTGCCTGCATGCAAAAAAGTTTAATGTTATAGGCGTATCTATGGATTTGCTTTTAAAAACGACATAGAGGTTTCGATATTTTTTTCCATTTAAATCAACCTTTAGATTTTTTTTAATCGTATGGCATTTATTTACGAAATGTGACATCTTCGAGAAGACAAGTACGGTTGCCTGTTTTTGTTGCACTTTTAGCACCACCCAGGAGTCACGTGTAGGGTAACGGTGGGTACTCCCTACGGACGTGGTGCAACTTCGACCCCCCTTTGTCAAGTGAGTGGGCAACTTGACTGGTAGAAGTTCGCAAGCCGCCCGAAGGCCTCTAATTTGGCTTAACGATTGATGTCGTAGACAGCAGCCGGGATCAACGTCTTAGCGTGCCTTCCAAAGCACGAGAGTCAGTTAGTAACCAGTCAAAGCGGTCACCCATCCAAGAACTGACCTGCGCCCACATTCCTTAACCTCGCATACAGCACGCGGTAGGCGGGTGACGCTGGGCCACGAGCGCTCTAAATTCTTGATAGTTTAGATAGATCGGTTGTAACAGACGGACTGACAGTAAGGAGTGTGAATGGAAGTAAGGCCAAATTTTCTTTTTGGATGCTCCTGTGGGTGACTAGCCTAAGGAGATCACTTAAACTAGCTAGTTCCACATATAACTATTTTTATTATAATCGTCAAACACAACACAGTAGAGAAACATAGTTCACGCAACAGTCACAAGCACAAGAGAAGAAATAACAGTTAAAGCAGGCACATATATAGTTCGGAAAAAAAAGTCAGAAAAGGCACAGTGATAGAAAGCACATAGAAATGTTAACAAACAACGAAAACAATATATATCGGTGCACTTCGCAAACCGAATAAGCATAGCGCATGGGCGCGTAATAAAGAACCGTTAGCTCAAGGCGGCGCGGGTGCAGCGTCCAGCCTCGATAGTGGTTAAATGCCGACTGGCTGGGATTTCCGAGCGCGGGCGAACATCGCCGGCTGGTCCCCGATCTACGGCGGAACGAGCCGAGCGATTCGGACGGCGGACCTTGCACTTGCGCGCGCGTCGCTGCTACAGCTGAGTATACGGTAAGTATATAGTTTAATATATTATTTTAACAAAAATAAATAATAGAAAGCTGTCGCCACATCAGCCCCCCTGGAGACCTTTAGGGTCGATAATAATCAGGAAAACGTATATGGCGACCAGAACGCGTCATCTTTATAGGTTCGGGAACAGATGTAGGTTCCAAGGGAACTGAAGTACGAGCAGGAGTAGGCGGGATGGTCAATGACGTTTTAGTAGTGCCAGGCTCTTCGGACAACATGTAGGCTGGTTTCAACCTATCAATAGAGATCGAAACTTCTCGCCCGGCGACGTCAATTCTAAAATATTTATCTGACCTCTCCACTATTCTATAGGGACCGGCATAAGGTGGCTGAAGCGACCTTCGAACCATATCTTGTCGCACAAAGACATGCGAAACAGTGGCCAGATCCTTATAAATAAAAACTTTTGCGGATCCATGGCGAGTAACCGCCGCAGGTTGCAGGTTCCTCATATGCAGACGAAAACGTGACAGGAAGTCAGTGTAGTCTGTCAGTCGGTCAGCAGTCGGTTGCAATAAATCGCTAGGGAGTCTTAGCGGCTCGCCGTAAACTAACTCGGCGGTCGAAGCAGACAAGTCCTCCTTCCATGCACTACGTATACCTAACAGTACTAGTGGAAGGGTTTCAGTCCAGCATTCATCTGCGTGGCACATTATGGCAGCCTTGAGCTGTCGGTGAAATCGTTCCACCAAACCATTCGCTGCTGCATGATACGCAGTAGTTTGCAAATGACGTGCACCAGTAATCGCCGCAATTTGGCGAAATAGATTGGAGTCAAATTGTTTGCCTCGATCGGTAGTAATGTTCTGAGGGCACCCAAAACGCGCGATCCACATCGAAATGAAAGCCTTGCCAACACTTTCTGCAGTAATGTCATGTAAGGGTACTGCCTCTGGCCAACGCGTAAACCTATCAACAGCCGTGAGACAGTACCTATACCCATTAGACACGGGCAAAGGGCCAATTAGGTCGATGTGTATGTGGGAGAACCTACCTGTAGGTGGTTTAAAATCATGGACTGGCGCGTGCACGTGTCGTGAGACTTTCGAGCGTTGACACGGTATACATGCACGAGCCCATTCCCTACAATTTTTTTTAATTCCAGGCCATACATAACGCTCAGTCACTAACCTAATTGTGTTCCTAGCGCTAGGGTGGCTTAGTCCATGAAGGGAATTGAAAACCGCTTTCCGGAATTCGGAAGTTATAAAGGGACGTTGGACTGGCCCGGACACATCGCAAAATAACATAGTTGGTCCAAAGGGTATTTTTTGCAAATCTAGGGATGAACCGGTTTTGATCAAATTCTGCAGTTCGGTGTCCGCAGCCTGTGACAATGCTAAAGCTTGTAAGTCAAGTCCGTCGGTAATAGCGTCAGTCCTAGATAACGAGTCCGCAACAACGTTCTCCTCGCCGGATATATACCGGATATCCGTAGAAAACTGGGATATGAAATCCAGATATCGGAACTGTCGCGGAGAACATGAATCTAGGGACTTTTTAAAAGCTGAGACGATGGGTTTGTGGTCAGTGAGTATAAAGAATGGTTTTAATTCGATCATATGTCTAAAATACTTCACTGACTCATAAATGGCTAAGAGTTCGCGATCGTAAGCGCTATACTTAGCCTGGGCAGGGGTCAACTTGCGAGAGAAAAATCCCAACGGTTGCCAATGTCCCTCGACCTCCTGCTGTATTGCCGAACCGATCGCAAAATCTGAAGCATCTGTTACAATTGCTAAAGGAGCGGAAGAGTTAGGATGCGCTAGAAGAGCGGCATTAGCGATACTTGATTTGCAAGCATTGAAAGCCTCTTCTAAAGCTGGAGTCCAGACTACTGGGCTGCTGCTCTTCACCTTTGGACCAGCGAGTAGTGCATGGAGAGGAGCCTGCAATTTCGCAGCACCAGTAATAAACCGCCTGTAAAAATTAAGTGCCCCTAGGAAACGCCTCAGATCCTTAATAGTTTTAGGTTTTGAAAAATCCTGGATAGCCTTAACCCTATCGGCAAGTGGTTTAGTACCTTCTGAAGAGACCAGATAACCCAAAAACTCAATCTCAGGAACAGCAAACACGCATTTGCTAGCGTTAAGCAATATGCCGTGGTCATTAAAACGCTCGAAAACCGCGCGCAAATGCGCTTTGTGTTCCGAGTCGTTGGCAGAGGCTACTAAAACGTCATCAATAAATGGAAAACAGAAATCAAGACCCCTAAGGACTTCATCCATAAACCGCTGAAATGTTTGCGCAGCGTTACGCAAACCGAAGCTCATATATGGGAATTCAAAAAGTCCAAAGGGCGTCGTAATTGCTGTTTTCGGTACATCCTCGGGCGCGACGGGAATCTGATTATATGCGCGCACTAAATCTAATTTGCTGAATACCTTACAATTAAAAAGGTTATGCGAGAAGTCAGCAATATGCCGCACTGGGTACCTATCGGGAATAGTGCGTGCGTTAAGTGCGCGGTAATCGCCACAAGGACGCCAGCTATTATCCTTTTTAGGGACTAAGTGCAGCGGTGACGACCAAGGACTCTCGGATCGTCTCGCAACACCCGTGCGTACCATATCCTCAAATTCCCGCCTTGCTATTTTAAGGCGATCTGGCGCCAAACGCCTCGGCCTTGCAAACGCAGGCGGACCAGGTGTAGTTTTAATAAAATGCTGTGTCTGGTGTTTACATTCGCGCTCAACCGGGTCACCAGCAGGTCTTATAATGTCAGGGTATTCCTCGAGCAAATTGTGGTACGGCGAATCCCCTGAAATGACCTTAATTTGCGGGCACACACAAGCTGAAGCTACTAGAGCCGCTGATGAAAGCGATGTAACGTTGTCAATTAAGCGAGCATTACGAACGTCGACAAGCAGATTATAAAACGAGAGGAAATCTACCCCTATAATAGGTTTGCTCACGTCAGCAATAACAAAGCGCCAAGAAAACATACGGCGTAAATTTAAATCTAGCGATAAGCTAAGCCAGCCATAGGTACTTATAATAGTGTTATTTGCAGCATAAAGTTCATATGTAGTCTTATGACGTCGTTGCGCACGCAAAAAACTAACCGGGTAAACACACAAATCCGACCCAGTGTCCACTAAAAATTGTACCTTTGTGTTTACATCCGTAACAAATAAACGGTTTGACACTGAAGCACTTTCACTGGCCGCTACAAGCGACCGGTTTACTAGTTTTTTGGATACGCACAAGGAGGAATGCACTTATCTGCCTTATCCGCGTATTTGTAATGATACCAGCATAAACGCTGGCCGTCGCCGCTGGGCCGGGCAGCCCGCGAAAGACTCCTCGAACGGTTTCGTGGCTTACCGCGGGACCTCGACCGGGGCTTGTCCTGACGGCCCCGAGAGGTGTACATCGCGTCAAGCCTCTGCGTCAGAGCATCGACCTTTTGATGCAATTGGTCCAGCATTGAAGTAGAATCACCCAATGACGATGCTGTAGCTACCTGATAACCAGGTACCGACGGCGTAACCTCATGGACCTTGTCAGCCATCTGCGCCACCACGTCCAGAGGTAAATTATCCTGGAAAGCCACTATACTTTGCAGTATGGTAGGTAGCCGGCTCGACCATAAATGGCGAATAAATTCATCCGGGTAATCTGCACCAGCTAAACTCCGGATATGCCGCAAAAACTGGCTCGGCTTTCTGTCTCCGAGCTCCTCTTTCATCGTCAGCTGCTTCAAACGCTCTTGCTTGGAACTGGACAACCGCGATATAAGCTCCCGTCTAAGTGTTCCATATTTGTCACTTTCCGGCGGGTTTGTAATAATGTCCTCTACCTCAACCGCGTACTTATAGTCCAACACCGATATGGCGTAATAAAATTTTGTAGTATCACTCGTCACTTTGCCCAGCAAAAACTGTCCATCTAACTGAGAGAACCATAAAGACGGCTTATCCGCCCAAAACGGTGGTACTTTTACACTAATGTGACTAACGGCTGCATCACCGGTACTCGCTCCGGGAACCGGAGCAGGTTCAATGTTAAGGTGTACTTCACCATTATTTCCCATTTTCAAATGCATAAAATGTTCGTTAAAACTGTGCTAAAATATTAAAATGTGCTAAAACAACCGTTAAAAGTTCAAATTAACTGTTTAAATTGTGCTGGAAAATAAAAATAAACGTCCGTTAACACATACAATTTTAAAAATGTCCGTTGTAAATTAAAATGACCGTCACTAAGTGAAATTTAAATTTGTCCGTTACACAACCGTCCGTTTCAACAGGGGTCACCAATTATGTGGGTGACTAGCCTAAGGAGATCACTTAAACTAGCTAGTTCCACATATAACTATTTTTATTATAATCGTCAAACACAACACAGTAGAGAAACATAGTTCACGCAACAGTCACAAGCACAAGAGAAGAAATAACAGTTAAAGCAGGCACATATATAGTTCGGAAAAAAAAGTCAGAAAAGGCACAGTGATAGAAAGCACATAGAAATGTTAACAAACAACGAAAACAATATATATCGGTGCACTTCGCAAACCGAATAAGCATAGCGCATGGGCGCGTAATAAAGAACCGTTAGCTCAAGGCGGCGCGGGTGCAGCGTCCAGCCTCGATAGTGGTTAAATGCCGACTGGCTGGGATTTCCGAGCGCGGGCGAACATCGCCGGCTGGTCCCCGATCTACGGCGGAACGAGCCGAGCGATTCGGACGGCGGACCTTGCACTTGCGCGCGCGTCGCTGCTACAGCTGAGTATACGGTAAGTATATAGTTTAATATATTATTTTAACAAAAATAAATAATAGAAAGCTGTCGCCACACTCCAATGGGAACTGGCAAAACCTACCTAATAAATTTAATTTTAGGAAAAATAAATATTACACGTGATATTGAATTAGCCGTATTTCTGTACTTCAAAGGACCAGAGCTTATGACCGCTGCGCGCTGCTTGGTCGTTTACAGACCTATTGGTGATACTGTAGTACACAGATACTTTTACTAAGGGCCATTTAAGCCATGCTTTTATTTCATCGGCCCTTTCCCCTTCGGCCTGTCGGAAATGTATGATAATAGTTTTCGATACTTATTTTTGCCAAAATCAAATGAAATTCAACAGTTTGCCGGTTCTCAGAATGTATACTGACTTTTCATCTGTTCATCTGTTAATGAATCACAATCACCAAACTTCGTATACCGAAACCCCCAGAATTTAACAACTACTTTTCTGGAGACCGCATCTAAATCGGTTCAGCCAAACGCGAGATAATCGTTGACAAACATACGAACCTATTTTTTGTAGACGGTTAAAAATTTCGCTTAGTACGCGGGCGAAGCCGCGGGCAAATGCTAGTAATAAATATATGCGAAATAAAACATTCCATTTTTTTAAAACTCATTATGACATGAGTGTATAGAATGGACCTTTTAGAAGGATAAACTTGGCTATATTTTAATCCGCGGCATCCCTTGCGTCATTTGTAATACGCGAGCGAAGCCGCGCGGGGCAGCTAGTAATAATATAAAAGTCAATATGTATAATTCATTAAATAACAATGTCTTACACGATCGAGATATTTTCTTATACTATAAAAGCATTTGTTCAGAAGCCAGCTAGTCGCTTTGTTCTGAGAACTATTGCCTTGCAGTAATTTTATTTCCTCCGGTAGTTTATTATATGTATATTACTAAGCACATGTTGAATATGTTTTTAGCATAAATCATTTTGTGACCTCGTAGCTTGTCTAACAAGTTCATGATTTGTTGTCGGATTTCTTAGAGTCTGTACCAGAGCCTGTTGGCACTTCCAACGGAACCATTTAACATTTAAGCATTCTCTGTTAGTCCGTGCGCATGTCAGCGAGACATTATTGTATCACATGAACCGTAATGGGTCGACAGTTGAATTTTTTGAAGTGGATAATCCTTTGTAGGCTTGCTCGTATACTTGTAAGTCAGCTGCACTACGCTCAATGTTTCCAATTTTAACTTCGTTACTAACGTGAAGATAGAAGTGATTTACAGAAATAGATGGCAAACAAAGTTATGAAGGTTATTTTAAAAGGTACTTGCAGTTATCAACTCAATACTAAAGCATAGCATAGCTATTTATGTTCATTATACATTGATGGTGATTTATTTTACACTATTTAGTGACGAAAATACAAAAGGTAGGCAACGTAAGAAGCATCCACTTAATATATAATTTACGGTTGTATCTCGATAGAGTCAGACCGTAGCCACTGTAACAACAAATAAAATTCAAAAAACATGCCTGGCAATTAATTATTTACCAATTAATTTTCACCATCATAAAGGAAACGTCCGTTTTTTACTCGATCTTAACAGTCTCGAACCTTTCCATGTTTTATGGTTTCATTATTTTTCGCAATGATCCATGACTTCTTTGATTGACTGATGATACTTAATGATAACACCATATGTACGAAATATTCGGGGTCATCGCATCGCTCATCACACAAATAAATGTTCTGACCGGGATTCAAACCACAAGCTAGTTATAGCACCACAAGCTAGTCATTTGGTGACCACTTTAGCCTAATAAGGATGTTGACTGATGATCAAATCAGCAACTTTTAATGAAACGTCAAAAACGCTATGCTAGTATGAAGTTTGTAGATAAATAGCAACAAGTGACGTCACGCTTTTTCTATGATCAAATAGCGTCCATTTATTATTCTTCATATATTAAAAAAAATAGCAAAAATAAGTAGAAGCGTGATATTTTCCGAGTATTTTCGTGAGATTTATTAATTGGTAATGTAAGAGTAATTTATTTTTATTATTATTGTATACATCCCAATTGCTAGAAGCAATTAGTGGTCACCAAAGACACCATTATTATAATTATTTTATGCATATTATCGTTCACTTGGCCTGGACTACTCTAATCGTCTCTTAGGATTCGACAAACACGTTACCAAGCAATCGCTTACCTATTTCCAAGCTTCGACAATAATTCAATGAAGTATGGAGATTTGTCTAGACGAAGAAAAAAACGTTTATAAATCTAAGTGAAAACATAACTTATTTAATTTATAAAATAAACATAATAACATCATCAAATCATTGTGTAGGTACACTTCCAGTAGTGTTACAAAGAGATAGACTCACATCTCACATGGAACTCTTATACGCAAAGTATGGCATATTATATATCATACATTACGATACAAGTGTAGAGAATAGGAAATTAGCAATGAGTGGTGATAAATTAAAACACGACCGAAGGGAGTGTTTTAAATCGACACGAGTTGCGAATTACCTATTCGCACGTGTATCGTACAACGTTTTACAGTACATATGGCTCTTTAAAGTTTCGACATATGTACGTAATCTGCTATTTACCGCACTCGTACACGTGCACGGTAAAGTAGCACCATATGTACTGTAAATAATACTTAAAACTGGTTTACACAAAACGCCATGATGAAATAGATAAGTATCTGAATTATATTGTAGGGACACTACTTAATGTCAATATAGTTCCATTAGTAGGTTTGCTCAGGAATTAAGCGTGTTTTGTATAATCTATACGAATGAATGAAAATAGCGGTAACAGAAGGTAGTACAAGCGACATTAATCTTAGTCATATGTAATTTGGTTCGGGGGGATCCATTCCGTGGGCAATATATTTAAGAGCCTTACTTACGCCTTGCACTCTGCGTGCAAACGAGAAAACCCATCTTCATTTAGAAAAATAAATATATAAACGAATTTGTGACAGCATCCAGTAGCTTTTACGACTACGAGAAGAGCACTAAAAGCGTATAACATGACCGACTTTGATGAGACATTCCATCAAATGATTCTATACGGATCTATTTTATTACTTGATTTTTAACTAGTAAGAGGTCTAGTTTAGTACCTACACAGTTTTTAATCGTCATGGTAGACTTTTATTATTTATACTACTTATAGCATTTATTTTTAGACTAGCATGGAGTTGTGCTATGATTACATGTGTAGCCTCTGTTTCATACTTAGAAAGCAGGGCCGATTTCCCATCCTTGACAGAGCCGTGATAATGATAATTCTCTATATCAGTCTTTCAAAATTCTAAGGACAGAGACATTAAAATGGCTCCTTCTGTCAAATTGGATGAAATATACCTGTTTGGAAAATGGATTTTTCTTTTGTTTTATGTTGTTTATCGTTCGCAATTGTCGGGGCTGTTAAGGTGTTCAGCTGTCGGAAGTTCTAATGAACCTGTTGCGTGTCTGTGACTGATGGACAGACGACGTCTTGGAATTCCTGCCCATGATCACGCCCGGACCCTCCTAACTTCAAAGGCCAGTCCAATTATAATACAATAAACAATTTTAATAATTGTGTCAACGTGATTTAAGAGAAGCACTTCTAGGAAGATCTAGATTTTTCCTGAGAGACACCGCGGTCCGCGTGTTAACAGATCTAAATTGAATCGAAACAATCCCACAAACTTCATGTATGACTTTATTAACTTTTGTTGTTGCACGTATATAAAATAAATTCGTATTATATTAAGTTTATTAACTTTTCTTACATGAAGGGGATGCCCGATCCATTGATCGTGCTGTATTCTTTAGACATGAAAGTGATCACTGAGATGTACTCGTAAGTCAAATCAGGTACGAGTAGGTAGGTTAACTTCTTTTATTAACTTTCTTGTAGGAGCAGGAATTATTTTTGTAAACACGGAACTTCCCTTTCCTGCTACAAATTCCTTGTTGCGCTATGGTTAGGTTAAGTGGCGTTAATGGAATTGGAAATGGAAAACAGTTTCAACTGCAAAGAGAAGAGTTAAGAACTTTAAGTAATCTGTATTAATCATAATCATTTTGATGGTAACCATCTATATGTCATTACTTTAATTCGTATAAGTTGACTAAAATTACAATTCGTCTAGTTCTTAAGATGTTCCACAAGGTTATTTTTTTATTCATTTCAAACTTATTTATTAGGTTTCCCGTGAGTACAGCAAACTTAATATGTGTTGTGTGTGTAAAATAAGGTATGAGATTTAATAAAGAGTAAGACAGTAAGTGAAAAAGTGCGAACAGCTAGCTAATACGCGTGGTCGGCGGGAAGGCGCGCATTTGTTCACATTACTCGTGCACATAATATACTTACACAACTCCAAATAAACAATACGCAATGCCCTGACCACTAAACTCTTCTTTGTAGTTTACTATTGCTCATATAATAAACGCAGCCACAATAAACCTCTTTAAAAAGCTTTTTATGGTTGCGTACCTAAAGAAAAAAAACGGATCCCTTATAGGATCCTGTGTCTGTCCGTCCGTCTGTCACAGCCAATTTGCTCCGAAACTACTCCATTAATTGAGTAGAAAGGCCATATAGTTGGCTTTCCGTAGTAAATCGACCCTTACAATAAATTGGCAGTTGGCACTGTGTTTTGTAAGCACCTCCTATAATGAGGACTATTTACGCTGAGTATGAGATCAGTGGTCGGTGGTTTTAAATGTGGGGTAGTAGTAGTAGGTACGGAAGCCTTCATTGCGCGTGGCCCGACACGCAGTTGGCCGGTTTTTAAATAATACTTGCTTGAGTATACATAGTGCAATTATTAACCCTGTGGTCATATGCGGGTAATAAGGTCAAAGTGGTTTGTCATAGATACAGAACCATAATTACAACCATTATTTACTGTAATAAATAGTAATGAGACGTAGCGTAGGGACGTGATGACCCCATCGCCTACTAGTTTTCCAATGCAATCAGTCAGCGTAGCCACAGCTTGTGGCGAGCTATTAGGGAGTAGCAACCCTACGTACCTACGTGCTCCTGGGGGTATTCTGTGGGTTGGTTGTTTGGACAGCCCCCCCCGCCTCTGGCTTGCTTTAACCGGCTGTCCAGTGAAGTCACTAGAGCTGTTGCTCAGGGGTGTTGGCTATATGTTTTAAGTCCAATGCCACTTATGTACCCCCAGCCTTCTGATCGTTATTGCTTTGAGACCATTTTTTAATGTAGATATTTATAGAGCCCATCTAGCGGAGGGCGAGTCACCGTCTGCCGGAGATAAATATGAGAGGCAGTTTTATTAGGCAGGCGTCCGATGTCTTACTTATTAGCCTAGTCAATTAGTTCATATTTACCCAATAATCTGGTTCATTTAGATTCCATCAACCAGCAATAGCCGCCTGAAACTGGGTATCAAAATTTGCCAGAGTAAATTATACTCTGTCAGATTGACAACAAGTCATAATTTTATTGGGACCTATGTACTATGTGTACCCCTAGGACGCCGGTTGTCAGGAGGATAGTACCTGAACACCCTGACGGGTGTTGTGTGCGTCCCATGACACGGTCAGGAACAGAATCCGCTCAGTGTACACCTTGCATTTCATTAAATTGTCAAAAGAGCCTCTACGTGTTGGCTTATGTAGTACTTGTTTGGTACTTCGGCTCCGGGAATGCCTCCCAAAGGTCCGGGACACCATCATCCCGTGAGCAGGAAAGACATACAATTAATAAGTAGTAATAAACCAACACATTGAAATAAGGTGTTAACAAGAATCTGTACTCATGGGTCAAGGTTTGGGAATCTCAAATTTGGATCCTTCGTAGTTAACATTCGTTATTACGGAGAGCTGGTGGTATTATCGATTTCTAAATAGTTGCGGAACAAATAAAAATAAGTTAGGTGTACTTAGCTTAATAAAATATATTTGATTTGAAATATCTTTTTCCTTGAACACGTGTTGCTTTGGAATGAGGAGCTTACAGGGATGGGCACCGGCCGTGGGGGCTAGCGTTAGCCGGTAATCCAGCTGAGCCGATTGGATTTAATCATTTTTAATGAAGTTTAAAACAAGCAGCTACCGTTTAGTAGTTAATTTCAGAGCGGTCTTATGAAATTCATCCTTTATCGTTCATTAATCCGAATGCATAAAGTTGCTGTTTTTGGGTCGGTATAATATGCAGTCAAAGTTATTCTTAATTTCATAACTTTTGACAAAGGTTAAGAAGACAACACAGATTCATAGCCCGTAAATAAAATCGCAATTGTTTACAGGCACCTCGCAAACGTATGTACATACAAGAGGAAGCGATCGCAAGCGAGCTACTACGAATAAATAATAAATAAATAAATATTAGGGGACACCATGTCAGCCGAAGAACGTCCACTGCTGGACATAGGCCTCCCCCAAATTCACGGGGGGTACATGCTATAGTCGCCACGCCTGGCATGTAGGTTGGCGATCGAAGTATCTCCACCGCACTCCAGGGCCCATCCGCCGGTGGTCTTGGTCATAGTTTTAAGACATACCCGGGTCAAATTAGGGGACAAAATTTACACAAATCGAACTAGTCTCATAGTAAGCTCAATAAGGTTTGTATTATGGGTACTAGACGACGATATATTTAATAGATATATACTTATATACATAGAAAACATCCAAATCTCAAGAAAAAAATTCTCTGCTCACCACAGAAACAAATGCCCTTACCGGGATTCGAAACCGGGACCTTTAGCTTTGGAGGCAGTGACACCAACTAGGCTAAACAGGCCGATGAAGCTGAGGATGGCGCGTGATCGCCGTGAGCTCTTGAGCTTGATCTGTTAAATAATAGTCTGTAAGACGTTTAAATTCTTTAATTTTGATAATTGTAATTAGTTCCTGAACGCAGCCTGTTGAAAGAATCCTCTGAAAGAATCCTATAAAACCTCCTGTCACTCTGTCTCCGTTTCTATATCTTCATGACGCAATACTTTGTTGAGAATACAATAAATAAGGATTTAAGTGCTAAAAACCTCTGAATTGTTATTTAAAACCTCTCATGGTAGCAGAGGTCCGTGGTTCTTCACGAGTAAAACAAGTAAAAACGCTAAAACAAGTAAAACAACAATACGTTTTCTCTGTGACAAATGTGACGAGACGCATGTTGAGGGAAGCTAAAACAAAGAAAAACGATGGAAATACCAATTACGGCAACGGAATTAGCCAACATTCAACGCCTGGAGGACGCCGAATCGTTCCCAATATGGAAATTTCAAGTCGAAATCCTATTTAAAAGCTACGGTTTGTACGAAATTGTTTGCCCATCGACAAACGTCATCGAAAGTGCTGGTTCGTCCCAACAAAGCCTGAAAGATGCACAAGCTCAACGCATTATTATGCAAACTATTGATAAAAAACACTTAACCTTAATTATGACATGTGAAAGTGCCTACCACATGTATAAGAAACTATGTTACCTATTCGAAAAATCTGATGAACAACAAAGGTGCAAATTAATGCAGAATTTCTTTCAATGTCATTATGAAAAGGGCACTTCATTGACGGAATACTTGGGTAATATAGAAAATCTCGCATTTAAACTACGAGGGCTCGGTGAAAAAATTGAAGAAAAAATGATTATCTCAAAAATCATATCAAGTTTACCTATCGAATATAACAACTTAATAACTGCGTGGGAAAGCACTTCTTTTGCCGATAAAACTCTAGAAAATCTACAAGCCAGAATACTAAGCGAAGAAAAGAGACTGAGCAAAATCGAGCATGAATCATCATCAACTGAAAAAGTGGTTTTTAAAGCATTTATAAACAAAATGAATGCATGTAAAATCTGTAAAAAAACAAATCATCTAGAAAAAGACTGTTTTTTTAAAAAGAAATGCAGGATTTGTAAAAAAACTAACCATGAAGAAAAAGACTGTTTCCATAACAAAAATAAGACTAAGGAGAAGGTAGCATTTCTAACAACATTTAATAAAAGAAGAAACCCTGACACCGAAGAGTTCATCGTTGATTCAGGTTGTACTTCACACATGACCAAAAACAGAAATATCTTATCCGAGATTAAAAAAGAAGAAACTAGCATCCAAATCGCTAAAGAAAATGAGAAGATAATATCCACTGGAAAAGGTGTTATTGAATCGGAGAATGTAAACCTGACAGAAGTACTATATGTCCCTGACCTACCAGAGAACCTGATCTCTGTAAATGAAATCACAAAAAAAATGGACAAGTTTTGTTTACTAAAAACAAAGTAATAATTTCTAAAAATAATGAAGAAGTTTTAACCGGTAAGAAAAATAAAAATGGCCTGTACTCCATAAAACTGCAAACTAAAAAAGAAGAGATATCTTTATTAACAACTAAAAATGATACAGCATTAAACTGGCATATAAAACTAGGCCATGCGGGCAAAGAAACAATGAAGAAAATGCTAGACAAAGTAGATGGCATTAATATAACTAAAAAAGACATAGATGAACTTATCGACTGTGAAGTCTGCCTAGAAGCCAAACAAACCCGTTTACCATTTAATACCCAGAGAAGAAAAGCTGAAAGGAAACTAGAAATTATACATACAGACGTATGTGGTCCGATAACACCCAATACCTGGGATGGAAAAAAATATATACTGACCGTGATGGATGACTATAGCCATTTCGCTAAAATATACCTATTAAAAAATAAAAATGAAGTGTTTGCATATCTGAAAGAATATATACAAGAAGCAGAAAGAACCCACAGCGAAAAAGTAAAAATGATACGATGTGATAATGGTGGAGAATACACTTCTAATAATATGAAAGACTGGTGAAAACAAAAGACATGGTGAAGACTAAAACAATCTCCTCTGAAGTGGAACCTAAAGTTCTCAATGACCCTAAAGAAGAAGGGATTATGCCCACTTAAGACAGACCCCTGTATTTTTATAACAGAAAATGGAGATATTATCCTTGGAATATATGTAGACGACGGATTGCTAATTGGAAAAAATAAAGAAGAAATGCTCTCATTGTTGAAGAAACTAGAAGAAGAGTTTGAGATGACTTTTGCAGAAGATCCTACTTCCTTTCTAGGAATGGAGATAGTGAGAACAGAAAAACAAATAAGAATTGGACAAGAAGAATATGCCAAAAGCATACTGGAAAAATTCAAGATGGAAAACTGTAAACCATGTCCAACACCATTAGTAAAAGATCAGAAGGATAAAGACAAAGAAGATACAGAAGATATGAGATTTCCCTATCGTGAAGCTATAGGTTCTTTAATGTACCTAAGTAGCAAGACTCGACCGGATCTGGCATTCTCTGTTAATTTTGAAAGTCGTAATATGGAAAAGCCTACCAATACTGATGTGAAAAACGTAAAGAGAACCCTAAGATACATACAAGGAAGTAAGAATATAGACATCGGCTATGACACAAATACAGACCTTACCAAATTAGAAGCTTACAGCGACTCCGACTTTGCTGGAGACCTGGAATCAAGAAGAAGCACTACCGGCTACATTATTATGTACTGCGGAGGTCCCTTGCAATGGTGTGCTAGGAAACAACCTATAGTCGCACTCTCAAGCTGCGAAGCTGAATATATAGCTGCTGCAGAATGCAGTAAAGAAGTGCTGTACCTGAAAAGCCTAATAGAAGAAATGTTACAAATAAAAGTGTGTGTAAATTTAAAAGTGTACAATCAAAGTGCGATAAAACTGATAGAGAATGGAGTGTTAAACAGACGTTCTAAACATATAGACGTTCGTTATAAATTCATTCATGAAAATGTTGTAAAAGGCAATTTATGTGTAGAGCATGTACCAACTTCATATAACTGTGCTGACATTCTAACCAAGCCATTAGAGCCTGTTAAGTTTAAAAATATTTGTGAACTAATCTACAATTAAGGGGGAATGTTAAATAATAGTCTGTAAGACGTTTAAATTCTTTAATTTTGATAATTGTAATTAGTTCCTGAACGCAGCCTGTTGAAAGAATCCTCTGAAAGAATCCTATAAAACCTCCTGTCACTCTGTCTCCGTTCTATATCTTCATGACGCAATACTTTGTTGAGAATACAATAAATAAGGATTTAAGTGCTAAAAACCTCTGAATTGTTATTTAAAACCCCTCATGATCATTGAACCATAAAAAGGAATAATGTTCCAAAAATATGCTTTCGTTTATTTTTAGATAAAAATACCGCAAAGAAATGTAAATAAATATATTCCGCCGGCATTGGTAAGTGTCGCACGTCCAGCGACCGTACGTGGTGCGGAGATATCGACGAATTCCTTTTTGAGGGCCTTGATATGCATTAAAGAAAGTTCAAGTTCAAAAATGGCGTAACCCTAAACGCTACTACGCTCTACATTTCATTTTCTTGTTATAGCTCGCGACACCAGTGCGAATGCGTAGTGTCAAGCTTAACTCAACCTGGAACACCGCACGCTTTCCAAATCGCCCCGCCCCGCCCGACGCCGCGCGCGGCCGTACGCTTGTTTGCCACCGACGTGGTATATAAAAAAAGTGTTGGTTGAAGCGCTTTCGCGCTTTCGCCTCCGCCCACGTGAAGAACGTAGTCTCACAGACACGTGCGGCACGAGCCCTACTCAACCCGGTGATAAAGTCAAACCTGCCACTTCACGCCAAGATCGGCATTTACAAGGCATACATTAGACCGCGCCTAACCTATGCAGCGCACGCGTGGTACGCGCTGGTGGGAGAGTGCGGAAGGCGACGGCTGCGCGCTCAGCTATCACTCTCAGTGCGAGCGGCCACCGGGGCCCACTTCTACGTGAGCAACGCGGTGCTGCATAGGGATCTAAAAATCGACCACCTGGATGACTTTATCACCGGACTAGCCAGGACTATGTTTCAGCGTGCGGCCGGCTCACGCCAACCCCACCTGCAAAATATAGCCCCCTATCACAGGAGGCCGCCCGACAAGAGGGCCCTACCGCGGGACCTGATCCACACGGACCCACCAGCCCCACCCTGATGAAGACCTGGATGTTCCTGCTCCGTCGGCTCGAGCGTCGCTCGCTGGGCCTCCCCTAAAGGGGACTCACCCGGCAGGGCTTGACCTCGCCGACGGAAGAAGCAGAAGACCCCACCACCGGACCCGACGAGCTGTGCTCAACACAGACACCCGTCCGTAGTTGCGGACGGCGACTGATTCCGCCGAAAGTGGCCCAGCCACGTATGGCTTCCCCGGACCAGAACAGGTCCGAGAGATGACTGGATCGAGCGCTTTCGCGTGGGCTGAAGAGTCAACAACTGTATTTACGTTAAATATTATTAAACTACTAATAATGTGCTTGAATTCAAATAAATTACAGGTAAATTACTTTCGAGACGTTTTTGCATTTGTAGTTGTGACATCTTTAGCCAGCCTCACACATACGTTGACGTGTGTCTGTGCACGTCAATGTGCACGTGTGTCCCTGTAAATATACAAATACTACTACAGATGCACAAACGTCTCGAAAGTAATTTACCTGTACATACCTTCTTATCACGTGATAATCGGTTAGACAAAAAACGACGTAAAAAGCTTTATCTTGTCACTGTCACACGATAAAAGACCATCATAACATTGCAGGTATAGAGTATGTTCAGTAATAAAAGCAGTAGATAATCGCCAGTTATTAATAAATACTGACAATGGCTAAATAAGCAGTGATTTGTACGATAAATTCGCTGGCCCCGACACAATGGCAGTGTTACATTGAAAAGATAGTTCCTTGGATTCTCTATACTATCACATTAATTCACGTTTGTAAACATGTTTTCTTATTCGAATTTCTAATATGGAATGTCTATACTTACACACCTTTTATAATGCGCACTTCTAAGGTTTGGAATTCTCTGCCGGCGTCTGTATTTCCGAGTTCATATAACCTGGACCTTTTTAAGGCACGAGTGAATAGGTATCTTCTGGGTGAGCTCGCTTCATCGTCGGCCTCATCTTTGCCTCCTGGCTAGATGCTGGACAAGAGCAATCCCATTTTTAATAAAAAAAAAATACGTTATGGTTAGAGTGTTAAGAAATGACCACCGGGGGATGGGCAGCAGCATCCCTGCCAAGCGTGGCGATTATGGCATATAACCCCCGTGAATTTGGGGGAGGCCTATATCCAGCAGTGGACGACATTTGACTGATATGGTGGCGGTGGATCAGTTACATAATAATATGTACAGTCAACAGCAAAAGTAGATGATCATTTTAGCATCCCAACTGTCGCAGTATTGTTACGTTAGTGCGACAAAATAGGTACTAAAATGATCATCTACATTTGCTATTGACAGTATCTACATCGAATTACAATAAGAATATGGCAAGTAAAAATAAGTGACAAATAGCTTATGTAACATCAACCCTTATTTGCTCTGCTTAGGAGATGAATTTTCAAAAATCCCCAAATCCGTCTTTATTGATTTTTCAACACAAAATCTTTATACGAAGTTGCAAATTTATAAATTCAAAAATTCCATGTCCCTTATTAAAACGTTCATATCTTATTTTACCCCCTTAGATAATGAATAAAAAAAATTTTAACATATTTCTTGATATTCAATACAAAATCTGCTGACGAAGTTTTAAGTGACAAAGTTAAAATCTTTCACGATTTCGGTACAAAATTTCATCTCTTGTTTTATCCTCTTAGGGAATGAAGTTCAAAAAATCTAGACTAGGTTTCTTGAGTTAAACACATAAACTTTTTTGCGTTAACTACCGGACTAGCAAGCGCAACGTAAAGACTGGAGTAATAATAAGCAATAAGAGCCACGACCGAAAATAGCCAGCCCTCACGATTCACGAATACCCGTCTAATGGTAAAGTCCTTTTTATTAAGTTAATAAGCCCATGAAAACGGCATGTTTCAATGGAGAGCAAGGTTAATTAACTGAAATATAAGCCAGATATTCAGGTGGGTAAATGTTCGCATCGGGTTTAAAATTTCATCTTCATCACACTTTTGAGTCTTCATTACGTTTTGGCTTCCAGACCTCAACACCTTTTCCATGGTGTTAATATTTACCTAAATTTTTCGACTATTATCCTTCTCATCTTTTGACTTCGGTAACAATGAAAAAATAATGTTGATGATAATACAAAGTCGAGCAACTCTGTAGAAGGTTCCTTCTTACGGTTTTATTCAATTTAATTTTGTCTGACGAAAGATAACAACTGTCGCCACCAGCCTTTTCGTCGTTTCGACGCGAATAACGTTTAAAATATGTTACACTACCTTCCGAAGTCAAGGTTCTGTTGTTTAATTTGTAGGCACGCTGACAGCATAATCACACGTCATTAATAACTATGTACCTACTTAAAGTTTTTTGTACATTACCCCCATTTACATACAAAAATCTATTATTCAATATTTACAGATAACGAATACAAAGAAAAAAATTAACCGTGATCTCGTACGCAGCCTAAGACGAGAAAATCTTCCCCAGAGACTGCCACAACGACCGGTCATAGGCTGACTGCATCCAGCAGATTCCCGCGTGTGACGAGACAGGCAAAGCCTAGTCGTCGCACATAGGAATAAACGGACTGGTAAATCAGGGAAAACTGAGCGGACGCGGGATGGTGGGTGGTGGTATGGTTATGGTGGTTAAGAGTCCGATTTTTTTGACTTTAGAAAATTATTTATTTGTCAAACGACGAAGAGAATTCGAAAAAGAATTATCTTCGTCAACTTGTAAAAAGTCATTAATTCATGTGGTGTTATTTATTTACTAATCATATTGTATTTAATGTAACCAGTGCCAAACGAAGGATCTCCGTTTCTAGCAATATAAAGTGTGGTTTAAAAAAATAATTTATTTATGTACAAAGAAAATATATACAAGAATACTCAACCAAAATAATACAATAATTGCGGTTTTAAGTCAGTTAGAGAAATTATAATGGGAAAAAATACTTTTTCATACAACTTGGTCACCCTACCCCACTGTCAACTCTCCATACTATCCGTCAAAGAGAGTAGGGTAACCATGTCTTTTCTAAGATTTTGTGTTTTTGTTATTATAATAAATTAAAAGAGAAATACGTTTGTTTCGGGTCACAAATTTTGTTTTTAAATATTTAGCTAACAGATACAAAGTTGGAATACTAGTTCTTGAGCCACGACCCCGTAATCACCCTGTATTGTTATTTAATTGTTTGGTATCACAATAATCTTCTACGCAATTAAAAGAGTTTGCCATGATTCAATTATGGTGCGTGTATTGTTTATTCCTATTTTAGGTAAATGTCTTAGTTCAAACTATCTCTATACCAAATTTCATCTAAATCGGTTTAGCGGTTTAAGCGTGAAGAGATAACAGACAGACAGACAGGCGGGTGACTTTCGCATTTATTATTAGTATGGATGGATTCTGAATATAAAATAATAAGTAGTTTTAATAAAAGAAGAACAATATAACAAAATAATGCTTCCGCTTGTCTATTATAATAATGATTTAATTTTTTTATGTTACCTTTTGGGAGTCAAATAGTTTGAAGAATATAAGCATTGAGTAATTTAGCTTACAAATTAATATGGTTAAAAGTTTATTATCTCATGTTAGATAAAAGTCATACTTTAACTGTAACTGAACTGATACTACGAGTAGGTTGAGTCAAATAGCTATAAAACTAGACTCAGGCCTAAGTGGTGGGATTAACAACTAAGATAAGTGATAATAGTCAGATGGAGAGTAATTCAGATCTTTTCATAAATATATTTACAAAGCTATGAAATGAGGTAAATAAATAATGAATAACGGCCTCTGAACTCATATTAACTAATTGCGTATAATTTATGTGTTTATTTTTATATATACCACCACCACCACCGTATCAGCCAAAGGTAGTCCACTGCTGGACATAGGTCTCCCCCAAATTCACGGGGGGTATATGCCATAATCGCAACGCTTGGCATTTTTATATATACGTTGACGTAATTTTCACAAGTTAACTTAGGCGACCGTAGGACTACATCAGGGCAGAAGCGGTTTTGGTTTATTAAATCTTCAATATCTATACATTATATAGATCTTCGGCCTCTGAGTAGCCGTCTGAGTGTGTTGGCTCTTGTGAGTTCGATCTTTGTAGAGATGTGTGTGTTGGGAATGTGAGATTTGGGATTTGACCGTGGAACTGGTGAACTGGCTGAGCGTAACGCAGGGCTGGTAGTAATCCTACTAATATTATAAACGCGAAAGTAGGTATGTAAGTTAGTATAGATGGATGTTTGTTACTCATTCACGTAAAAACTACTGAATGGATTTTAATGAAACTTTACAATAATATAGCTTATACATCAGAATAACACATAGGCTACAATTTATAAAGATATTGTGTGAATTGTCCAAATACTAATCCTGCGCAGACGAAGTCGCGGGCACCAGCTAGTATCTGTATACTTGGAACGCAGATTTTCTTACAAATAAGATCTATGATTTCTTGGAACCTGGAGTGGAGTGGTCTTAAGGGTTGCTACAAGTAGATATCATAACTTGGATGGCCGCTCGGAGTGTTGAGTAATAGTACAAATATTATTAGTCAATATTATGACCTGTGAAATATGGTCAAAGCCTTGAATTGGTGTATTAGGAATAGTCTACCCCCACCGCAGGAATATAAAAGTGTGGAAAGTACTGTACTCCTGTCACAACATGAAATTGAGAAATCCAATACTCACTTCTAGGAAAATTAAATATTCGAGGTTAAACTTAATGAATTCACTAAATACTGTACGTACTTGTAATATGATACTTATTGTTTGAACCATTCTGATAAAGATATAAGTTGGATTGTTTTTGATTGCTAGAGATAATACTATCATATTTGACAAGAAACGATAATAAGAGATTTTATGCACATTTTTATTCGCCGGACGGCCTATAGTGCGTAGGGGTTATATTCTCAAATGAATAAAAAACAATATATTTTTAACTATCTATAAATTCTACAATAAAACAAAATAACAATTTTGTTCTTCACAAACGTTTCAGTATGCGTCCTTTGCTCCATCTTTGTTATTTACACTTAAGAGTCCGCAGTAAGCTCGGTTCTCCATACAAACGTACTTTCGCTGTCATTTTAAAACGCCATGCTAGAATAACATGAAACTTTGTATACACAATGGGATCCAGCATATCTAGATCGGAAATTCGTTTCTGTTGCTTGAAATAATAATGGTAAAAAAATACAGCGATTGTTAAGGTTTTCATACAAGACATAAACAACTCAAAAACTCGCTGTATTTTTTTTCTCTTACTATTTCTAGCAACAGAAACTAATTTTCGACCTAGATATGGCGGCTCCCACTGTGTAGGTATACATAGTTACATGCTATTTTTTTTTTAGCAAGGCGTTTTAAAGTGACAACGAAACTACGTTTGTATGGAGAATCGAGTTGAGCCGAGCGTACTGGGGACTCTTAATCCAACTAAACACACACATCTTCGGTAAACCGAACTGAAACCGCATCAAGGCTGAGTCCCTTCCACCTTGAAAACATCTTCCAGAGAAGCAGAGAAGTTTTGGAGAGATGACACACACTCCTCGCGGCAATGGTATTGGTTTCGAGTTCTGGTGCTGGAGATAGACTGACATAGAAAACAAATCAAAGGCTCCTTCGCAGTCCAAATACGTTAAACAGAGGGTTAGATACTCTTCAATTATACAGAAGATAATCTGACCAGTTTGTTCGGGAGGTAGGAAGTCGTCAAGTCTGCATGTGAGACATGGCTTAGTAGTGAAATGGGTCTATAATTCTTTAACAGGGTGTTATCTCCCTTTTTGAAGAACAACACCACCACACTCCTTTTCCATGCCTTAGGCCTTTGAGAATTACGGAATCAAACAGATTCTGAAGGGCCCTAAGAACTGGCTTTCCACCCGCCTTCAGCAGCTCAGCCGTTATGCCGCCATCGCCTGGTGCCTTGTTGTTTTTGACCTGTTTGAGAACCATTCTAATCTCGCCCAGGCTGACGTCCGGTATATCTTCGGAACGGTATGACGTCGGGTAAATATAGCTCGTGGGTTGTTAGCTAGATAAGTAGCGGGTTTACCCGTTGACGTGTATATCTGTCTATGGATACCCTCTATCTCGCTAAAGAGCTCAATCGTGCTCGTATATGCATGTAGGCTCCGGGAGGGTCCACGTGGAAATAAATGAACATAATCTAAAAAATAATAAACCTTTAACTTCGTCGTGTAAATGGCCTTTAACTTCGTATACCGACTAGAGATATGGTCAAATGAGTAAAAATAATTAAATTTACAATTCTAGAGATTCAAACTATTCTCACCAAACAAGCAAAAACCAATAATAGGTATTTTTGGGAATCCGCTGAGCCACTTCGCAACCCTCTTATTCACTTGAATATTTAAATTTTATCCTATTAGTTGGTCTCAGTATAAATTAAAAAAGATGTGCAAACTTCATAGGTAGTTTTCAGTTAGTGTGTGTCCGTGTAATTGGCAAATGAAGGCGTTATATGTGAGCACAAAGGTAGCTCAGCTAGGCAATAGCGACCACGCACCATACATATTAAACAGATCACAGGTTGCGGTGAACCAGTGAACGCGCCACCTATTACGTGGAACTGATGTTAGCTTTTGGCATTTGCTGCCTATCTGGAATGGACATGTCCACTTAATGTCCTGTTGTCCACTAGCTCGTTCACGCGTCTGTAGTGACGGCTACATATTTCATTGGAGGAAATTCGCATCGCCATTTGTAGCTAGGATCTAAACCAAATTGTACTCGTAATTGCTTTGCTGTATGCTATCCATTATTTAAATTTTACATGTTCTTGTGTACAATAGAGTATTTACAATTACAACACATGGCTCTTATACTGCGAGTTTAGGCTCATAATCCAGCATATTACACACGCCGATTTTAATTTATTACGAACATAGAGCTGTCTACGCGAAGTATTCTTAAACTAACCACGTTATCACATTTTTTCCGATATAAGGGGGTCAAAAGTTCAAAGTTTAGCGACTAATACAAGTGGGGTGTCATATGAAATGGCTGGAATTGCATATTTTAAAACAATTTTTTCTTTTTTCTTATTCTGACTGAAATCAGGATTTCGGCATTAACATCTTAATGCGGACCCGGTTATGTCCTAAAACTACGACCAAGACCACCGGAGGATGGGCAGCAGCATCCCTGGAGTGCGGTGGAGATACTGCGATCGCCAACCCGCATGCCAAGCGTGGCGATTATGGCAACTACCCCTCATGACATACACAAACAAGCCACGGCCCCGAGGTTCCGGCGACCCCCGGTACCCTGGTTCTGGTAGCGGCCAGGGTACTAGCGGGGTCAGGGGTGCGAAGAATCTCCGGTTAAGATCCGGCTACCACCACCGACG
The DNA here is from genome assembly GCA_905163555.1 of Notocelia uddmanniana. Lineage (NCBI taxonomy): Eukaryota > Metazoa > Arthropoda > Insecta > Lepidoptera > Tortricidae > Notocelia > Notocelia uddmanniana. The sequence continues at coordinate 14,814,350 of LR991065.1, forward strand.
ACTTCTGGCCCTGGCAACATACAACACACGAACACTGCGGACCGACGAAAAGATAGCGGAACTGGAGGAAGGATTGAGCAGGTTGCGTTGGGATATCGTAGTGTTATCTGAAGTCCGAAGAGAGGGGGAGGACACGATAACCCTGAAGTCCGGCAACTTGCTATATTTCCGGGAGGGCAACCAACAGTCCCAGGGAGGTGTCGGGTTTATCGTCCACAAATCCCTCGTGAACAACGTGGTGAAGATCGAGAGTGTGTCGGCTAGGGTGGCGTACCTTATACTCAGAGTATCCGAGAGATACTCGTTGACGCTCATACAGGTGTACGCGCCGACCTCGGCACACTCCGACGACGAGGTGGAGGCTATGTATACCTACTTCACCGTTGTTATGGGGGATTTCAACGGCAAACTGGGCAAGAGAGACGGCAATGAGCTGAAAGTGGAGCAATTTGGAGTTGGAAGTCGGAACCACCGGGGCCAACTACTGGCTGGTTTCTTGGAGAAGGAGGGACTCTACATGATGAATTCCTTCTTCAAGAAACGCGAGCACAGGAAGTGGACCTGGATGAGTCCCGACGGTGCAACAAAAAACGAGATTGACTTTATCATGTCGACGAAGAGGCGTATATTTAACGATGTCTCTGTGATCAATACGGTTAAAACCGGAAGTGATCATCGTCTGGTAAGAGGCACGTTGAATATATGCGTCAAGCTAGAGCGCTCTCGACTGATGAAGTCCACGCTCCGTCCAGCAGCAGTCCAAATCCAAAACCCCGAGAGCTTTCAGCTGGAACTCCAAAATCGTTTCGATTGTCTATGCGGCGATGTGGACGAATTCAACGACGGGTTTGTGGAAGCTGTCCATAGCGTTGGGTCTAAGTTCTTTAAGGCCCAACAAACTCACAGAGCCAAAAGGCTCTCTATCTCTACTCAGAGGCTCATTGAGGAAAGGAATGAGATGATTCTTCAGTCTTCAGCCGATGCGACATTATACAGGCAGCTCAATAAACAGATCTCCAAGTCCCTTACCCGTGATCTGCGCCAATTCAATACAAATCGTATTGAAGAGGCCATCGAGCAGAATAAGGGCTCTAAAGTTTTCTCAAGAGATCTGTCTATTGGGCAGAGCCAGCTCGCCAGATTAAAAACTGAAGATGGTAGAATCGTTTCGTCCAAACCTGAGCTTCTGAATGAGATAGAGTGCTTTTATGGACAGCTGTACACGTCAACTAGCAGACCCGAAGTTGGTCTGGCGGAAGACCGAAGAGCTAGATTAACCCGGCACTATACCGAAGATATCCCGGACATCATCTTGTACGAGATTAGAATGGCTCTTAAACAGCTTAAGAACAATAAGGCACCCGGTGAAGATGGAATTACAGCGGAACTCCTGAAGGCGGGTGGAAAACCGCTCCTTAGGGCCCTTCAGAAGTTGTTCAATTCCGTCTTACTAGAAGGGAAAACTCCAAAGGCATGGAACAGAGGTGTGGTGGTCCTGTTCTTCAAAAAGGGTGACAACTCCTTACTGAAGAACTACCGACCCATCTCACTTCTGAGCCATGTCTATAAGCTGTTTTCAAGAGTCATTACGAACCGTCTCGCACGCAAGCTCCCAGCTGACTTCCAGCCTCCCGAACAAGCCGGTTTCCGAAGAGGCTTTAGCACCGTAGACCACATCCATACGCTCCGTCAGGTTATACAAAAGACTGAGGAGTATAACCTGCCCCTCTGTTTAGCGTTCGTGGACTACGAGAAAGCATTCGATTCGATTGAAACTTGGGCTGTACTACAATCTCTCCAGCGGTGCCAAGTGGACTACCGCTATATCGAAGTGCTGAAGTATTTGTACGAGAACGCCACTATGTCAGTCCGACTCCAGGACCAGAGCTCGAGGCCTATTCCGTTGCAACGGGGAGTCAGGCAAGGAGATGTTATTTCTCCTAAACTGTTCTCCGCTGCACTGGAGGATGTTTTCAAGACTCTGGACTGGAGAAGGCTAGGCATCAACATAAACGGCGAGTACCTCACTCACCTTCGATTTGCTGACGATATAGTAGTCTTGGCTGAGACCATGGAAGATTTAAGTACAATGCTCAATGACCTCAGTAAAGCCTCCGAGCGAGTTGGTCTAAGGATGAACATGGACAAGACGAAGATCATGTCAAATGCCCATGTCGCACCAACTCCCGTAACAATCGGACACTTTACGCTCGAAGTTGTAGACGATTACATATACCTAGGACAGACTGTCCAGTTAGGTAGGTCCAACTTCGAGAAAGAGGTTAATCGTCGAATCCGACTCGGCTGGGCAGCGTTCGGGAAGCTACGGCACATCTTTTCGTCCAATATTCCGCAGTGTCTCAAGACGAAAGTCTTTGACCAGTGTGTGTTGCCAGTGATGACATATGATACTGAAACGTGGTCGCTTACTATGGGCCTCATAAGAAGGCTCAAAGTCACCCAAAGGGCAATGGAGAGAGCTATGTTAGGAGTTTCTCTGCATGATCGCATCAGGAATGAGGCCATCCGCAGCAGAACCAAAGTGACCGATATAGCCCTCCGAATCGCAAAACTTAAGTGGCAGTGGGCGGGGCACATAGCACGTAGAACTGATGGCCGTTGGGGCGGAAAGGTTCTCGAGTGGCGACCACGTACCGGAAGGCGTAGCGTGGGCAGGCCCCCTACACGGTGGACCGATGACCTGGTGAAGGTCGCGGGTGTCCGCTGGATGCGGGTGGCGCAGGACCGGTCATTGTGGATGTCTTTGGGGGAGGCCTATGTCCAGCAGTGGACGTCTTTCGGCTGACATGATGATGATGATGATCTTAATGCGGGGAGAGAGGAGAACCTTGATCTTTGCTATAGGTATGTAAGTATAGTATGTATTACCTAACATCACATATTCATTAGACCGATACGTACGTTGAAACTGTTCAACTGTAAGGTTTTACGTAATCTACATATGTAGATTACGTAACTGGTGAGTCGGAAAAAAGGTCTAATTCGATGAATGGAATTTCCATTAATTAAGAGATTAAAAAAACCTTTTCCACCGTATCTACTGTGGGTATAAACAATAATAGGCTTTGCTGTATTTACCCTACATCACTGAAAGCCATGCCTTTAAAGAGAAAATTATGTACAATCATCGTTATTATTACTACTGGGGCAAGGGGCTTGCAATGGGTGGAGCGCGCTGCGTTAATAACCTAACGCTCGAAATGGAGCGTATTGGGATTCGTGGTCATGTTTTAGATCTCTTCGAGAGTTACCTAAATGGTCGAACTCAGCGTATAAAAAGCGGACCCTATACTAGTCAAAATGCTCCTCTTACGTATGGCGTGCCTCAAGGCAGCGTCCTTGGGCCTACTTTATTCCTCATTTATGTGAATGACCTGTACAATAATTTCTTTGGCTAATTGTAAACTCCTGGCATATGCCGATGATACCGCTCTTCTAATCCAAGCTCCCACCTGGAGAGAAGCTCGTGAGAATGCTGATGCGGCAATGAGATCTGTTATGGCATGGCTTACCAAAAATATGCTAACTATTAATTTAGCTAAGACAGTGTTCTTACCCTTCGCACCAAAATCTACTTCACTACCCGAGAACTCGTTTTCTATATTTGCACATGAATGCAATCCAAATCTTAGCAATTGCAATTGTAGTTGCAATGCTATTCCGCGCTCTAAATGTACTTAATATCTGGGAGTGTTATTTGATAGCTTGATGTCATGGAAGGAGCAGGTGGATGCTACAGTTGGGAGGATCAGGAAATTAATTTATATTTTTAAAAGACTCCGGTCTATAGCGGATCAACAGACCCTTAAAACTGTGTACTACTCTTTGGCTCAATCAGTCCTATCATACTGTATAACTGCCTGGGGTGGTTCCGGAAAAACCATGTTCCTAAGACTTGAGAGAGCCCAAAGAGCCGTACTAAAGGTTATGCTATCAAAGCCAATTTTATTTCCAACGATTGAATTATACTCTATTGCTAAAGTTCTAACGGTAAGGCAGCTTTTTATAATGCACACGCTACTCCGCAAACACATTACTATGCCATTCGTAAGTTCTTCTTCAACACGCCGAGCGAATAGGATATGCACGGTAACTAAATGCCGAATTGCGCTTATCAAGCAGAATAATGAATACCTTGCAAGTAGCTTGTATAATAAAATCAATGTGATATTAAATATTCATTCACTCACAGCACGGAAGCTAAAGCTAAAATCGTAAACTGGTTACTAAATCTAACTTACAACGAGACTGAAAACCTTATCACTGGCCAAAAGTGACCCATATACAATTATACATAAATACACACTCTTTTATATATACTCCCACTCCAATCACACACACACACACACTCACACATACACACAATAACACACACAAACATACGCTCACTCATTCTTGCGTTACATATACTTTTGTTATTTTGCTACTTTTGAAATGATACACATTATGCTAGTTCCTTCTTAATTATAATATAAACTATGTCTGTATTCGTTGTCGGATTGATCTATACTGTATTGAGTTCTACTTGTACATCTTTTCACCTACTTGTAAACTTAACACGTAACCCTTGTCTACCTATGTATCTAACCTAAGTAGTTATATCAGAACTTCAATAACATTGTCTTAGAACATAAGTTCGTCCATGTACTGAGGTGGGCGTAATCACTGCGACTCAGTCCCCTACTACTGCAGCTGATTACGAACGTTTTGTTATTTTCTATAGCTGTTTATTATGTTCCATAAAAAAATCTTAAATCTTAAATCTAATCCCCGAAACTAGCTGTCAGTCGCGGGCCGTCGCCGTCCGAGCGTGTACGTGCCCGTCGTGATCCGCTGCCGCGCGCCGCCGACTTGATCGCGACGAACCGCGCTAACGTATTTTTTTGTGTGATTTAAAAAAAAACACGATGAAACCTGTAACCGGCACCACATGTCCTGTATATGGTTGTTTAAATACCCGAAGGAACGTTGGTGTGTCTTTTTTTCAATTAACTACAAATTGTGAACGGTAAGTTTTTCTTTTAGTTTGGTATATGTAATAATAAGTACTTATCTAGTATAACCTTGGTGTTTAAAATTATCAAGTTGTAAGTTACAATGTACAACAACAATACAAATGAATACGATACGAACAACCGTTTCAAACAAAAAAAGAATTTTCCAAAACATTTAATAAATGACGGAGTTCTGAGGTAACTAGCATAAATAATAATAATAATAATAAAACTAATAATGGCGTAGGGATGTGACGACCCCATCGCCCACTGGATTTCCAGTGCAGTCAGTCAACATAGGGCAGCTTGTGGCGAGCTGTTAGGGAGCAGCGACCCTATGTACCTGAGTGCTCCTGGGGGTGTCCTGTAGGTTGGTTGTATGAACAGGCCCCCCGCCTCTGGCTTGCCTTAACCGGCTGTCCAGAGTGGAGTCGCTAGAACTGTTGCTCGGGGGTGGATGTGGTCACCTAAGTGGCGAGTTGGCTATATGTTTAAAGTCCAGTGCCACCCCTCTACCCCCAGCCCTCTGCACCGGTGTTGCCCTTAGGCCATTTTTAATGTCGCTATTTATAGGGGCCCATCTAGCAGAGGGCGAGTCACCGTCTGCCTGAGATAAAAATGTGAGACAGTTTTATTAGGTAGACGTCAGTTGTCTCATTCAATAGCCCAGCCATTAGTCCACCATATTCACCCAATAGTCCGGTTCATTTAGATTCCATCAACCAGCAATAGTTCCTGTACACCCTGGCGGGTGCTGTCTCTGTGTGCGTCCCATGACACGGGCAGGGACAGCATCCGCTCGGTGTACCCCTTGCATTTCATTAAATTGTCAAAAGGGCCTCTACGTGTTGGCTATGTGGTACTCGGTTGGTACTTCGGTACCTCGGTACTTCGGCTCCGCGCACGCCTTCCAAAGGTCCGGGACACCATTGTGCCGTGAGCGGAAAAGACAAACTAATAAAAAAATCACCGTTTTCTGATTTTTTCTGGTGTACACACACTATAACCAAGCTGCATGCCAAATTTCAGCTTTCTAGGTTACCTGGAAGTGGGTTAGGTTTTTGATTACTAGTCAGTCAGTCAGTGGTAAAAATGCCGTTTTCGGAATTTTATATCTCAATAATTATTAAACCTATATTTATGAAATTTGGGGTTCTAGTTGTTCTAAAGGATCATAATACATGTACCAAATTTCATTTTTTTATGTTAGATAGATTTGGAGTTATTGGGGGGTCAAAAGTGGCTGGGGTGAACTTGGCTGGACACGCTGCCGCGTGTCTAGATTTTAATAAAGACGTGTGCTTTGTGAGCTTAGTTATGAATTAAACTTTCAAGAAATAAATTGATTTTCCCTTCTCAAGATCAATTTAATTTATAGTGTTATTCATAATGACACTAGCCTTCATGTGAACTAACATCATCATCATCATCCTAGCGTTATTCCCAGTACAGTTGCATCCTGAAGGATGCCTGGGGCCGCTACCTAATCCCAAGATCTGGCGTAGGCACTAGTTTTTACGGAAGCGACTGCCATCTGACCTTCTAACCCGACGGGGAAACTAGACCTTATTGGGATTAGGCTTGTCAAGTGAGTGGGCAACTTGACTGTTAGAGGTTCTCAAGCCGCCCGGAGGCCTCCAACTTGGCTTAACGACTGCTATCATAGACAGCAACCGGGATCAACGGCTTAACGTGCCTTCCAAAGCATGGGAGCGCTCAGTTAGTAACCACTCAAAGCGGTCACCCAAGGACTGACCCCGCCCGAAATTGCTTAACCTCGCATACCGCACGCGGTACGCGGGCGCCGCTGGGCCATGAACGCTCTATTCATGTGAAGTAACATGTACTTAATTAATTTCGGTTCACTGTACTTAAGCGACATCTGGTGAGGTAGAACATGTTTTGCCTCATTGAAGTATTTTTGGCGTGACAACCCTAGGGCTACACGTGCCGCGCGTGAATGAATACAAGTTATGGGATAGACAGAGATACAGAGAGTAGGCACGTTTCTTATGCCTAAACACCGTTTTTGTTAGGAAGTGAAATTTCTGTACTCGTACTATTCCTTATTCTGTGACTGGGGGCAATCCACTTTGTAAGATATAGTCACATACGTGAACTTGATCCAGGAACCGGTATTAGACATAGTACCGGTATTGCTAAAACTGGTAACCTAAATGATACCGATACCTTGAGAACCGGTAAATAAAAATCCGGTAAATTGATGAATTTCACCGGTTTTTAACAGTTAAAATACCGATACTCGAACGTGCGAGTGGAGTGAGTGAGAGAGATAGAAAACCTAATAAGGTCACAAACACTCACATCGCGAGTTGAGCGTCGGATCGATTAATTATATTCTTCTCTTAAACTCTTGGATGCAGACGTATTCTTGTCGGAGGTCGGTAATTGGGACGTTCTGATTTGTGGTAGGTAAATCGTAATTGTGGTATAAGGTGTAATAATTTGGCAGTGAACCAAGTGTGTGATGATTATATAGCTTTCCGCTATTGACTGACTTGAAGGTAAGTGTCACGTTATTAATTTTATTTACCTAAGTTCCGCCTCCGCGCCGCGCATTCGCACGAAATGGCAACATCGCATACACGAATAGGAACCTTTATAAAGAACCGGTATTTTTCGGTGCTAATACCTACCAGTCTTTTTTTCTTAACCGGTACTTTGGAACCAAAGAGAAGAGAACCTATAAATACCGGTATGTTACAGGTATTTTCGGTACCGGTTCCAAGCCCTGGGTACATATTTTGTTTTTAACCTACTGTTATCCAGTGCAGTTGCCATAAAGTATCTATTATATAAAAGTGAAAAAACAGAAAGGGATAAAAAGTAAGGGGAGCGAGCGAGATCGCGCCTTATAAAAAACACGATCTCCGGTGACACGTTTCTCGAAAACTGCACGCGTAAAACGAAAAATAACTATCGAAATCTATTCTCTGGATATTGCCCCAGAATCAGAGCATAAAAGCTAACGCTACCGTCCGCGCAGTCTTTTTACAATCACCTATATAAAAGTTACAGTTTCGAGCTGCGGCCATTTTTCGGAAACGATCGGCTAACGTCGGGTGGGTCTCGGCTTTGAGCCACAGACTATCACAAAGTATATTTACTGAGATAGAGATGTCAGTGAAATACTGCACATAGATAGTAGCGCTGATGTGGTATTTAGTAAGAACTAACCGCACGAACACATTACTGAACTTAGTAATTCTAAATTCAAATCTGTAGTAAAACAAACACTTATTTCAAAAGCATATTATAAGATAAACGATTACATCATGGATAGGGATGTTTGGCAGTGATAGCGTCCTGCACGGGTAATCTATCGCGAAAATATGTTTTCTACTGTAGCATTGTTATTTCAGTTATTTTGTAGTAGCTGACACTGTAATTTATATTTAACTATACAATGTATATTGTTTTGAAAAAATGACACCTCGCCGAGTTTCTTACGCCGGTTCTTCTCGTGGCAGAGGTTTATTTTTCCGAACCGGTGGTAGTTTATTGACGTTCATAGGTGCATGTAATATGCCTAATTTGAAGAATAAACTACTTTTACTTTTTTACTTTTACGACCTCTGTATCTATGTCACTCCAATATGCAAGTGCAATAGAGATAGCACCCAGTGACATCTGGTACAAACAAGTTAAACTAACATCTCCATAGAAAAATGCGTACGACGAGCCTTCCTTCAGATTTTGACATTGAAAATGTCTTTTCGTTCGCTCCAGTATAGGGTCCCATTTCACGAAATAGTGCGATCCCCTTATATTTCAGAGAGTTGTGAAGGTATGATATTCTAACTAGGCTCAAAAGACGCGTATTTACGAGATGTGTAAGATGCAAAGAGAATTATTTGAGAAAGTCCAGAACGTAAAAAGTTTTGGCCGAAATAGTGAAAAAAAAATTCTATTTCCTCCGATTTTTTCATTTAGGCACTCGATATTTTGGAAACGAAGGATGATATCAAAATTTTGATCAAAACTCCTCTGGACAATTTAGTCGGCTACAATTTGAGCCTAAAACAAAGACGATCGGGTCAAGGGTTTGCGCTGTAGACTAACCTTTTTGAAAGAAGTCAAAAAGTCAGAACAACTATTAGTAGGTAATATATATTTTTTTAAATCAACACAATTGTACAATTGTAGTTTTAGTTTTATATTTCAAATTGTTTAAATTAAACATGTATTTTTTCTATAATAAATTATTATTAATTATAGTTCGAGACAACATTAGCACATTATTGCAGTGCCCGGGAAATAGCAATTCGTGGATAAGTCAATGATGTTTTGGAAGACCAATATCTTCCAAAATTTGGCAAATAAAATAGTTGATTGAGATTGCATAAAACAAGCCGTTTTATCCGAGACAATTTATCGACCCGAGCCGCAGCAAGGGTCGATATAAAGTAGAGGATAAAATGAGTTTTATACATGAGTTATACATCTGCTTTTCACTTCGATTGCGAGAAAATTAAACAAATAATCAAGGTTATGATATCATATAATTTATCCTTCTCCTGGGGCCTAGGGTGTCATGTTGAATTCGACTTTGAAAATTCTTGTTATAGTTATAGTCGGAGTTTGGAGGTCGAGTTAATTTGAAGTCGCCGTTATCTTGCGTGAATATTAGTAAAGTGGCAAATGCCTTTTCATGTGGTTACCGTAACTTGGCTGCGCTTTAAAAAATTGCCAATTTAATAGGAATTTGGTATGTGAGCTATGTTTATATATTATATATCAACCAAATTGGCATAACGTTAGCAAATGTAATGCATTTTTTTATTTTGTTGAGTTTATTTTCAATGTACCTTGATGGTCGTGTAGTGCACGAGATCTGTGATTTTTTTTACGAATTGTGCTTTAATTCTGTGATGGAGGAAAATCGAAGTTGTCATTTAATAGTTTTCGAAGGCAATGTCCTGTTCAGCCAAGCTGTATATTGTGGCCGGGATTTATGGTATTAATTCAATTTTGTACGTAAATAATGCCTAATCCGTACAAAGTATTTTTAAGTATTATTACCCCGTGTAAAAAACAAAAGAATATTTTTTACATGATTTACTCATCCTTTTCAATGTGAATATTGATGAATACTGAAGCAAAATCCATACAATTTTGAAAACCGCAATAATATTGTCATCCCAGTATTGTGATAATAATTTGCTTCAATATTCACGTATTGTTATATGAGTGTATCGTGTTATAATAATCACCGTGTAACAGGGCCCACTAAATTTTTGACGTCTACAATTTAGTCACGTCCGTCTCTTTCACGATATCTTATGCAAATGAGAAAGAGATGGATTATCGGATCAGAGGCGCTATCGCGAACCGAAAACGATATATCTGCCTCTCTGTCGCACTTGAGTATTCGAGCGACAGAGAGGGACAAAGTTCGTTTTCGGTTCGCGGTAGGCCCTCAGGCAGTGCGTAAACGCTTTTACATAGCTTATGCAGTCCGCCAAGTACGGTTTTGGTCGGTCTGCGCGCGATTTAAAAAAATACGCATGTAGTCTGTGAAACTAGATTTTTCTTTCCTTTCTGTCATGAACGCCCGCGGCGGAACGTTTATACATGTTTCATTTACATGGGCGGAGCCGCGGGTACGTCTAGTATTATATAACATAGAAGGTGCTCATAAAAATATAGCTAAGACCTAAGAGTATTATACCACCGACGACTCCTGGCCCTGGCAACATAACACACGAACACTGCGGACCGACGAAAAGGTAGCGGAACTGGAGGAAGGATTGAGCAAGTTGCGTTGGGATATCGTAGGGTTATCTGAAGTCCGAAGAGAGGGGAGGACACGATAACCCTGAAGTCCGGCAACTTGCTCTATTTCCGGGAGGGCGACTAACAGTCCCAGGGAGGTGTCGGGTTTATCGTCCACAAATCCCTCGTGAACAACGTGGTGAAGATTGAGAGTATGTCGGCCAGGGTGGCGTACCTTATACTCAGAGTATCCAAGAGGTACTCGTTGACGGTCATACAGGTGTACGCGCCGACCTCGGCACACTCCGACGACGAGGTGGAGGCTATGTATGAGGATATATCAAAAGTCATGCATAGTTCCAAAACCTACTTCACCGTTGTTATGGGGGATTTCAACGCGAAACTGGGCAAGAGAGATGGTGAAGAACTGAGAGTGGGGCAATTTGGAATTGGAAGTCGGAACCACCGGGGCCAACTACTGGCTGGTTTCTTGGAGAAGGAGGGACTCTACATGATGAACTCCTTCTTCAAGAAACGCGAGCACAGGAAGTGGACCTGGATGAGTCCCGACGGTGGAACAAAAAACGAGATTGACTTCATCATGTCGACGAAGAGACGTATATTCAATGATGTCTCTGTGATCAGTACGGTTAAAACCGGAAGTGATCATCGTCTGGTAAGAGGCACATTGAATATATGCGTCAAGCTAGAGCGCTCTCGACTGATGAAGTCCACGCTCCGTCCAGCAGCAGTCCAAATCCAAAACCCTGAGAGCTTTCAGCTGGAACTCCAAAACCGTTTCGATTGTCTAGGCGGCGATGTGGACGAATTCAACGACGGGTTTGTGGAAGCTGTCCATAGCATTGGGTCTAAGTTCTTTAAGGCCCAACGAACTCAAAGAGCCAAAAGGATCTCTATCTCCACTCAGAGGCTCATCGAGGAACGGAATGAGATGATTCTGCAGTCTTCAGCCGATGCGAGATTATACAGGCAGCTCAATAAACAGATCTCCAAGTCCCTTACCCACGATCTGCGCCAATTCAATACAAATCGTATTGAGGAGGCCATCGAGCAGAATAAGGGCTCTAAAGTTTTTTCAAGAGATCTATCTATTGGGCAGAGCCAGCTCGCCAGATTAAAAACTGAAGATGGTAGAATCGTTTCGTCCAAACCTGAGCTTCTGAGTGAGATAGAGTGCTTTTATGGACAGCTATACACGTCAACTAGCAGATCCGAAGTTGGTCTGGCGGAAGACCGAAGAGCTAGATTAACCCGGCACTATACCGAAGATATCCCGGACATCAGCCTGTACGAGATTAGAATGGCTCTTAAACAGCTTAAGAACAATAAGGCACCCGGTGAAGACGGAATTACAGCGGAACTCCTGAAGGCGGGTGGAAAACCGTTCATTAGGGCCCTTCAGAAGTTGTTCAATTCCGTCTTACTGGAAGGGAAAACTCCAAAGGCATGGAACAGAGGTGTGGTGGTCCTGTTCTTCAAAAAGGGTGACAACTCCTTACTGAAGAACTACCGACCCATCTCACTTCTGAGCCATGTCTATAAGCTGTTTTCAAGAGTCATTACGAACCGTCTCGCACGCAGGCTAGATGACTTCCCGCCTCCCGACCAAGCCGGTTTCCGAAGAGGCTTTAGAGCACCGTAGACCACATCCATACGCTCCGTCAGGTTATACAGAAGACTGAGGAGTATAACCTGCCCCCTCTGTTTAGCGTTCGTGGACTACGAGAAAGCCTTCGATTCGATCGAAACCTGGGCTGTACTACAATCTCTCCAGCGGTGCCAAGTGGACTACCGCTATATCGAAGTGCTGAAGTGTTTGTACGAGAACGCCACTATGTCAGTCCGACTCCAGGGCCAGAGCTCGAAGCCTATCCCATTGGAGCGGGGAGTCAGGCAAGGAGATGTTATTTCTCCTAAACTGTTCTCCACTGCACTGGAGGATGTTTTCAAGACTCTGGACTGGAGAAGGCTAGGCATCAACATAAATGGCGAGTACCTCACTCACCTTCGGTTTGCTGACGATATAGTAGTCTTGGCTGAGACCATGGAAGATTTAAGTACAATGCTCAATGACCTCAGTAAAGCCTCCGAGCGAGTTGGTCTAAGGATGAACATGGACAAGACGAAGATCATGTCAAATGTCCATGTCGCACCAACTCCCTTAACAATCGGACACTTTACGCTCGAAGTTGTAGACGATTACATATACCTAGGACAGACTGTCCAGTTAGGTAGGTCCAACTTCGAGAAAGAGGTTAATCGTCGAATCCGACTCGGCTGGGCAGCGTTCGGGAAGCTACGGCACATCTTTTCGTCCAATATTCCGCAGTGTCTCAAGATGAAAGTCTTTGACCAGTGTGTGTTGCCAGTGATGACATATGGTACTGAAACGTGGTCGCTTACTATGGGCCTCATAAGAAGGCTCAAAGTCACCCAAAGAGCAATGGAGAGAGCTATGTTAGGAGTTTCTCTGCGTGATCGCATCAGGAATGAGGCCATCCGCAGCAGAACCAAAGTGACCGATATAGCCCTCCAAATTGCTAAACTTAAGTGGCAGTGGGCGGGGCACATAGCACGTAGAACCGATGGCCGTTGGGGCGGAAAGGTTCTCGAGTGGCGACCACGTACCGGAAGGCGTAGCGTGGGCAGGCCCCCCACACGGTGGACCGATGACCTGGTGAAGGTCGCGGGTGTCCGCTGGATGCGGGTGGCGCAGGACCGGTCATTGTGGAAGTCTTTGGGGGAGGCCTATGTCCAGCAGTGGACGTCTTTCGGCTGACATGATGATGAAGAGTATTAAGTAAAGCATAATGTGATGTGCCTACAAACAGTCCATCCAATATTGCCGAACCTCTAAATGTTGGGGATTTCGATAAAATTTGATAAGAATGTTCATTGAAGGCGCTGCTTTCGTCCACCGAAAGTTCTCAACCTTGTAGAACCGCCGCCATCTTAGAAAATAGACTCTGTTCGTAAGATTTTTGCATTTTTTTCGAAATCTACGTACCGTATGAAAATATGGCCAAGGGCAACATTCAAGCCTATTAAAATCAATACTCAATACTCGATCATTTATTGCATTCCACAATGTTAGTTTACAGGATATTAGGCAAACTTGAGTTTTAGTGGTTAAATAATATTAAAACTTAATTGGGCACCGCAAATTCGTGCAGAGCAGACGACTTACTTTGCTACATACATTTATTATAAAGTTCAATTTCTTGAAATTTGCATTACAGTGCTAATTATCTATTTATATATGAATTTCACTTTTGTTTTTATGAACTTATTCTGTATTTTTATTATATTATAAAGAGTAATAAAAAATATATGGTGGAATTTTACTATTTTTATGTTTTTATTGTAGTTTTTCTTCCAAGTATTCTCTTAGTGTATAAAAACTTTTATAAATAAGGAATTCTTTTAACAATTTTATGAATGTATAGTATTGTTTCTCGGATTTTATTTGATGAGGCAGTTTGTTACATATTTTTATGGACATGGTATAGGTTGCATCAGAATGCATTTTAAGTTTAGATGCGGGTAACAATAGTCTTTCTCTATAGAGGAGCAGATGGGATGTGGTTAAGTCTTCGCGTTTCTTGTAGTTTTCGGAATAATTTCGAACGAATTTACAAATTTCTAAAATAAATTCCAGTTAACGTTAGTATTTTCTGTTCCTGAAAATGGGGTCTGCAACTGTCTGTGTTGTCAATATTTACTAATATGCGAATAAGTTTTTTCTGTAAAGTTAATAAAGATGGTACGTCTGTGCTATTTCCCCAAAAGATTATACCGTAGCTGAACCATGCATTAGCATAAGCGTAATAAGTGGCGAGCGCAGTCTTTAAGTCAGTACATTTCTTAAATAAAAAAATTCTTTATTTCACGGAGTGCATAAACCAATGATGATATTCTTGTTTTTAAGTTTTTAATATGTGTTTTCCAGTTGACATTTGTATCTATGATCAAACTGAGTAATGAAAATTCGTTGACAGTCTCTAACTTTTTATTTTTATAGCAAAAGTCTATTTTCAAAGATGTTTTTTGATATGGGTGGAATACAATTATTTTAATTTTAGTAAAGTTTATTTCTAGGTTTTGATCACTAAGCCAGTTGTTTGTTTTATCAAGTATCGATTCTAGTCTGTTATTTAAGTTTACATTGGTTTCACATGTTGTTAGTTTGGAGATCCATGGCTTTGGGGAGGTCATTTATGTATAAAATAAACAAAAGACAACCAAGCACGCTCCCCTGCGGGATAGAACCACATGGAACACAGAGAAACGGATTTTTAATCATACTAACAACGAAAAATTCAAATCACGGTTGAACAACATAAATTGGCAAAACATCATTTCCCTAGATTGTGTAAATGATAATTATAAAGCTTTTAGTGAGACACTAAATAATATCCTAAAACAATGTATACCAAAGAAGAAAATTAAGCTTAGAACCAAATATAAGAAAAAATGGTTGACCACTGGTATTAAGCTCTCATGTAAAAAGAAACGACTGCTAAAAATATTAACATTAAAATCAAATAACCCCTTATTGTTTATTGTATATTTTCCGGGATAGTGACGTGACGATGACGCCTCCATGTCATAATAAAAATAATTCCGCTGGCGCTAGTTGCTACAGACTCTAGAGACGTGGCTATAGTCAATTTTATGGTCGCGTTCACGATTCTCGTGAATTTTTATGTGTACGTTTTATTTAGATTCTTTTTATTTTTATTTTCTCGTATATGTATAATAGCTTAATAATATTATTTGTATTACTGATTATGTATATCTATTTTTTGTGTTTTGTCTATCGTGCTGTCACTTGGCTCCAGAGGAAGACCAGCGCTAGCCTGTGGCTAGCACATGCTGATTTGGGCCATTTCGTGGCTGTTTTATGTGTTATTATGTTTTTGTTTTTTGTTCTGTATTTTTGCTATGAATAAATATATTTCTTCTTCTTCTTCTTTACTCAGTAATTATTATAAAAAACATGAAAAAATATTAAAATAAACTGTAACTATAGCAAAAAAGATCCAATATTTCAACAAAATAAAAAAATCTGCCAACAAAATTACAGCTATGTGGAATATCATTAGAGAGCGTAGTAACAAAAAACAAAAAAGAGAGAAAAATAACATTAAAGTACAAATAAACAACGCGCTCACTTCTAATCCAATAAAAATTGCAAATTACTTTAATGAATTCTTTGTTTCTGTAGGCTAAAATACTGGTTGTACTCGTACGGTAAACAAGCCCTGTAGCCAGTTTGAGCCTAACCCTATACCGAATTCCATATTTCTCAGCCCTGTGGACTACTGGGAAATACATAAATCTATCAAAAATTTTAAAAATAAAAATAGTTATTGATTAGACGAACATCCCCCATATGCGGGGATCAATTGGCATTACCATTTACTATATTAATAACTCAATCATTTAATGAAGGGGTATTCCCAGACTTATTGAAAAAAGCAATAGTTTAACCTATACATAAAAAAGGTCCTAAAACCAACCCAAACAATTACCGCCCCATAGCTCTGCTACCTACTGCTTCAATTTTTTTTGAAAAAGCCATGTGTAACCGCGTCTATGCTTTCTGTGAAAAGTTTAAAATTTTAGATGACAACCAACATGGCTTTCGAAAGAAACGGTCCACGACTCTAGCGGTCTACAAATACATCCACGAAGTACTGAACACTCAACAAAAAAAAGTACGCCGTCGGATTATTATTAGATATGTCTAAAGCTTACGACAAAGTCCAATACGATATCTTACTAAATAAACTGTATAAATTAGGAATCCGTGGTATAGCACATAAATGGTTCGCATCATATCTCAAGGACCGGCAGCAGTGCATAGAAATGGAATACCTTGATAATATTACTGGTCAAATAATAAAAATCCGTTCAGATAGCAGGACAACTGGTGCTTCTTCGCTACTATTCTGAATTAGCCGTGACAAGATAACATGTCTTTGTGAAGAAGAATGAATACAAATATGAGATTTTCTGTACGGGTTACGGACAGAGCAGCGCAAGCGTCCCAGTGATGAGTTGCACAATAACAATTAATAACACAGAAGTAAACACGTTTTCTTGTAGTATCTATCAGGTTTTATTTACCAAGTCAAACAATGAGTGAAGTGTTGGAACATGTCAATTTACTTATAAAGTACGTACTGTATATAGTTGACGAAACAGCCAGCAAGAAACTTTGCTTGTGATATAAACCTCAACATTTTCTCTCAACATCCTTCCAGAGGGGATTCTCTCAATTCGTAACTTATAAAAATTTCAAAACTACCTTGGTGTGCACAATAGGATTATCCAACTAATAGTTTAAATCGATCGTTAGTTGAATAATTACTGATAGGTTGTAATACTTATACCTTATCCTGAGTAAGTTTCTTCAGAGCGCAGGCGGAATTTTGTTATGTCTAAAAATCAGACTTACCTATTTGGGGTACATCGTAGGGTCGACTGGATCGCGCAGCTCGCAGCATCATCTGGTTCGCGATCTCTGAAGGCAGACGTGGAGCACGTTTGGACCAGCCGCGGTTGCGTCGCCGTTCCTTGTGAAGGGCGCCGGCGGGCAGCGGCGGGGGCGCGTGCGCCGACGCAGGCGCGGGCGCCGCCGACTCGGGCTCAAAGAGGTCGTGCAGGGGCCGCGTGTGCGCTAGCTCGCGGTCGCGCGCGCCGCGCCACTCGCCCGCGTACCGCCGCGGAGCCGGCTCCGCCGCGGATCGCAGCGTCAGCGCCGCTAGCACCATACAGTACACGCGCATGCTGACACCCACCTCCCACCACTCGCGCGTACTAAGTACACAATCTACGCACACCCCGCGGGCGCATGCCCGACCACATTATAGACTGTAATCGCGGGTTCGGGCCGAATGTATGCTGCTGTCGGATTCGCTTGATGACTTGTAATTAACGTAGGCAGACCTGAAACAATATACAAAAATATATTAGGTACAGCAAAAATCAAGCTTTGCGAATATTAATAACTTATTAAAAAAACAACTATCTATTTGATTTAATCAAGTTTAGAATATTCTGAGTAGTCCAAACTAGTGGACTATCCAGAGATGGAACAAGTCAGAGATGACATTACAATTAGTTATAATGTGTTCGTTGCATATTTTTTTATACGTAAATTATATTGTAAAGGCGAAGTCGAGTTCACGTAAACAAAATTGCATTACGGGACCAGCTCACTCTTTATTTTTGTGCTTTTTTCATCTTACTTCCCGTTCGTACTTACTGGAATAATAAAATATAATTCAATGATCTTCTCGTGAATAACACATGTAAGGACAATATTAAATCAAAATCCATTACTTTGAATGTCTTAACCACAATAAAAAAAAACCTTTTATGTTGATATTGTGTACATTTAATATTATCATAAATTACGGAAACCGTGACTCATTCATTACATACTAACGACAACATTTAAAAACATATTTTATTACGGATTCCTTTCTACACATATTTTTTTCATTTCTTATTAGACAATGGTGTGATTAGGCAATAACTGCTTGATCATCACTTCATCAGACATTTGTAAAGATGTAATGAGAAAGCTACTATTAATGTTGATAAGTTTGGCATCATCCCGCCAACGTCAACAGCATAACAATGACCCCTCTCCTCTATCAAAAATCAAAAATGTACACTTGAGAAGAACAAAGTAAACAATATGCCGTCGTTTTGAACTCTGACCTTTAAGCTATTTTATTTAAAAGCGGCAAATACTGTTTGTTTAATGTTAAGAGTTGGTTACAAAGACGTATTAAACATCGGAATCCTTGGGGTAGATACAACGTAGGTACGTATTGTTTGTTCACTATATATTAAGGAAAAAGTTCAAAGTTTCACAATAAAAACAAGTTTTCTTAAAGTGTCAGCTACTTTCTCCAAGAATTTAGATACTTACCTAGTAAGTTTGTTCTTAATCTTATTTGTTGTTTAAGTAGAGATCATCTCGTTAACGAATGCCTAGAATTCGTAAATAGAAACAAAGCGCTGCGTTTAAAAAATATTTTAAAGAGGTATGTTGTCTATCGTAGCTGATTACTTTATTATTTGCTATATCGTATGTACAAATATAGAGACAAAAAAATTAAAATGGTCAATCAAAGATTAGGAGACAAAAGTGGCACAGTTTCTAAGAGTAATGATAATATGAACTAACAATTTTAGGAGATATCCCACCATAAACCACCCCACCGGTATATACCCCACAAAATAATCATTTCATATACCTATACCTAATGGGTAATCATGTGCAATAGTTTATTGATTTTTATAATAAAACTATTGATGATAATGATAAGATTTTATTTTTGTCCGTAGTTTCGTTCGCGACGTACGAGGAGCGGCTGAAAAGTAATCTACCTAGCAATGAAACAAAAGACTGTCGTGGTTAATTTTTATTTATTTTTCTATATAGTCCCCTGCTAATAAAATACACTTATTACATTTTTCAAATATTGAATTTAAGCCATTAATAAAAATCTTTCGGTTTGTCGTCAAAAAAGTCAGTAACCGCAGCCTTCATTTCGTCATCGGTCATAAACCTTCGTCCCCTGAGGTCTTTCTTGAGAAGTCTAAACAGAAAATAGTCACAGGGGGCTAAATCTGGACTATAAGGGGGGTGGTCAATGGTTTCGAAGCCATTGTAATAAGTACGGCAAGGGACCTGATGTAGTTCCACCCGTTAGATTGAACGGGACCGAATTAAAAATGGTGAATAGTTTTATTTAAGTATCTCGGACATATTCTGACAGACAGACTTAAAGACGACAACGATCTCGAAAGACAGCGACGGGCCATTGCCATGCGCAGTAACATGTTGGTGCGCAGGTTCGCTCACTGCTCTGACCAAGTCAAAATAACTCTGTTTGGGGCTTATTGCCAGGCGTTCTATACTAGTCACCTGTGGTACCATTGCACGAAGCGGACGTTCAACAGACTCAGAGTACAGTACAATAACGCGTTTCGTGCAATGTTACGGCTACCGTGGCGGTGCAGTGCGTCTGGTATGTTCGCCGCGAACAGAGTGGATGACTTCTATGCAACAATGCGTAAGAGACACTGGTCCTTTGTCAGGAGAGTGAGCGAATCGACGAACAACATTGTTAACGTGGTGTACACAACCTGCTACCGTAAAAATAAGGCGCCAATAATGGCATTCTTACAATGAACATTTTTAATTAATATTATATTTTCAATTGTTTGTTTAATATAAATATGTATAATGTTTAGTCTGAAATATTCTTAAACTGTAACAAATGGGTTCATACCTAAATAAACAACAATGTATTATTATTATTATTATTTGTTTCTCCTTCGAGATTCACGGGCCATTACATCCTGGTCTTTTGATAGGCTTGCGTGGGGACACAGATCCAACACGTAGAGGCCCTTTGGAGAGTTTTACTATGTAATACACCTGCTACAACCCATTCACGGGTACATCAATAGATACCCGTGAACCGGTCCCAGCAGGCGTTGGGACTATTGTAAATAAAATGAAAAGATTACTGGGCTATGGTGTTGAAGTTTGGCTGGTCAAGAGATTGGGCTATCACTAAGGTTCCGGACACCTGCCATAACATAGCTTACACCGTTATCGAGGCAGGTGGTGACTCGCCGCTGCCTAGATGGGCCCCTGAAACTGCCGTCGTAAAGACGGCCAGGAGCAACATCGGTGTGAGCGGCTCAGGGTGTGGAGAGGTGTGCACCGCTTTCTACCCAGTGGCTGTTAACAGCCACCGTGCCCACTCGCGACTTATGCAAGTTTCACTTCCACCCTTATTACTCGTATTATTATATTGTCTTTCATTGCTAACTTCGTTGTGCGGGCGATATGCACTGGTGAGTTATCGTGCAAAACCAGAATTCCTTTGCTTAGTTTACCTCGCCGTTTTTCTTTTATTATCTCTCTTAGTTGATATAGTAAGTTTGAGTAATATTCAGCATTCATTGTAGTTTTGTTCGGTCAATAATCTATTAGCAAAATCCCTTCTGTGTCCCAAAAGATTGTAGCCATAAGTTCACCTGCCGATGGACAGACCTTGAATTTCCGAGTCCACTGTAACGACTCTTGCTTACTCTCCAGGTCCCATTGTCGAATCCATGTCTCATAACATGTTACAATTCTAGAAATTATTTCTTCCTCTTTCCCTCGACTCATGTCCAAAAACTCTTCGCAACATTTGACACGCCTCTCCATGTCAAATGCAGTCAACATTCTGGGGACCCAACGTGCACTAACCTGGGACACGTTCAAATGCTCATGAACTATTTCATTGACTCGCTCTTTACTGACGCCCACATCTCTAGCTATCTCCCAACTGCTTCACTCGTCGGTCCTCTAAAATAATTTTATGAGTATACTACCTACTTACCGTCTTTCAAACAGCCTCTTAATTACCAGAAATAAAAAAAGCTAGATATCAGGTAATTTTTAAATTAAAATGTTAAGTATTACTATTGTGAGTCGGAAGGGCGAACTCAAGGCGGCGAGGCTTAAGAATAAACTTCGGTTCTAGACTGAGCCCTTGCGAATAGCTGAAGACCAAAAACTCTGGTGGAGGGTTCAAGACCAATACCTATACCTAAGGTATAGATATATGTCAATTTCTAGGAATAAATATTGTGTTATGGGTACTAGACGACGATATATGTAATAGATATATACTTAAATACATATAAAACATCCAAGTCTCAGGAACAAATGTCTCTGCTCAACACAAATGCCCTTACCGGAATTCGATCCCGGGACCTCTAACTTCGGAGGCAGTAATACTACCAACTAGGTTGTAGTGTAGTGAGTTGTTCCAGCTGCGTTCGCGCCACTATGTGCACTTCAGCTCGTTTGCTGTGCGCGTGCTGCGGCTGCTGAAGGAGACCATTGCGTGTGCTGCCTTCTGTCTGAAGAGTGTCGTATTTCAGCGGTTCCGGGGCAACCTGGCGAATCCTACACCGGAGTTGACGACACTACGGAGCCACAGTCTTGTGGCCAAAATAATGCTTTAGTTTGAATACATAAGCTATAAGGTATTCAGTAAGGGGTAAAGTATTTGGGAATAGCACTACGCTGTGACCCACTCGAGCCTGGACAGCTGCCGCACCTAGTATTAGTAATATTCGAAGACAGAAGAATACCAAACAATGTCATGGCATCAAGATTGAGGCCTGTATCACGGAGTTCGACGCATTAAAAGAGTAGAGTAGGTCAAGGTAGAGTGGAGCGGTTTATGCTGCCACTGAAATTGTGCTGGGTAGTAACAGTGCAGTGCATAAACTAAATACAAGGCACAACCTTGAACAGAGCTGTAGTTGATTACGACACCAAGATTCTTGCCAAAGGCCAGGCCTAAATCGCGACAAGCCGCGTTAAACAACTAGAAGGTCAGGCCATTAGCGTCTTGCATCAGAGAAAGATTCTCAAAGATCCTCACGACAAAAGATCTTTGGAAGAGCTGAATCGTCTAAGGAATCTTTATAACGCCTAAATTAAATTTAACCGAGTTCATTAATTGAATAGATACGTAATCATAATTTGGAGCGCAACGTATAATGCGAATCGGCTGAGCGTCGTTCGAAAGACTACAATATATTAATCTTTACGTCCAATATTCCACAATATTCTACGACTTCTTTTGGTAAATGATGGTGACGATACTGATTTTTTTAATTTTCATTGACAAATCTTAGCACTAAAAAGATTGAAATTAAAATAATAATAAAAAAATATAAAAAACACTCCTGCTGTTAAAAATGGACTAAAAGGAGATAAATAATTTTAAATAATACGTACTGTACGTTTAATAAAAAGTTATGCACAATTTCACTTTAATAAAAAGTTATGCACAATTTCACTTTAATAAAAAGGTATACACTTTCACTGTATTCCGATTGCATAAGATAATTACGCCTTATATTGCATTTTCTTATTCTAAAAGTCCCCCGACTGCAACCAAAGTATAGTATGAAGCACGAGTGTGTCCAGATATATCACGATCCTAACATGTATGTATTTTGAATTATTTTACGTCATCGGAATAGAGTGAAATTGTTTATACCTTTTTATTACCGTGACTGTACGTTTTATTTAAAATTATTTATCTCCTTTTAGTCCATTTTTAACAGCAGGCGTGTTTTTTCATTTACTATATTTTTTTTTATTTTGTACGTTTTTGAACATTCCATATTTTATTTGAATTGTTAATTTAACTTAATCTTTTTTATTTTATTTTTCGATTTTAATTTATTTTAATTTCATCATCATCATCAAATCAGCCAAAAGACGTCCACTGCTGGACATAGGCATCCCCCAAAGAGTATTTTAATGTATTTGAATGTAATATCTAATTTATAACTTAATATCATTAATGTCATGTAATACGAATTAGCACGTAAGGTTTAACTGTTAGTGATAGTGAAATAAATATTTTTTTGACAAAAAAAAACGTGTGTAACAGGTTTCTTCTATTTTTATGCTTAGTCTTTTAGCGAAGTATAACGTTAAATAAGGTGCTTCCAAATTATACGCCAATACTTTCAGAGCTGATAGTACGTATACTCGTCCTTAGAAGTACTAGATTTAAGTATAAAACTAATTTAAAGAACGCCCTGTGAATGAGATAATCACTATTCAATGATTAAGACTTCTTTGATTATCGTATATGAAACCTTTATACTGTCACCTATCTGGCCACTTCAACTAGCATCCAATGTGTAGCTTACTTGACAGAAAGTGATAATCACCTTGCCAGGTAAATGCACCAGGTGCTTACCATTTGGGTCATTTTTTTTATTTAATTATTTTTTTCGGAAAATGAAAACAAAAATGACATATTCGGTTTTTTTTTTTAAATTTCTTTTAAAAGTTAATTATTTTGATGTCATTGAACATCTCTTAAATTACTGGCATTTAATTTGGAAGCACCTTATGTATCTCTTTTTTAAAAATAATTTATTTCCCATACAAAATTTCCACCACCTTAAAATCTTCTTAGAGGATGGATTTTGAAATAATATGCTGCTGCTGCAATACTGAAAAGTTTCATACACATCACTTTGCCGGCCTAGGCCTGCAAAATTTGTATGAAATTCGCAACATAACATAACATCAATATTTCATTGCATGTTTGAGAAAAATATGTTTATTTACGACATCACATTAGAAACCTATTAAATTATCTGTGTTTCTCTACTATACCTATACATGTAACCAAGAGGAAGGTTTATATGTATTGTACATATAAACCTTCCATAGAAAAAAGTATGAGTATGGTATGTGTAGATAGAGTGATTCAAGAGGAAGGTTTATTTGTATTATACATATAACCTCTTGAAGGTTTATATGTATAATACATATAAACCTTCCTCTTGAATCACTCTATCTATTAAAAAAACGGCATCAAAATCCGTTGCGTAGTTTTAAAGATTTAAGCAAACATAGGGACAGACAGCGGGAAGCGAGTTTGTTTTATACTATGTAGTGATTAGGATTAGGATTAGTATACGACCTCCCAGTGACTTGCTGTTAGACCGAAGGCGAAATTTAAGGCCCTCCGGCAGCTTACTAAAAAACACTTCATATCAAAAGTAATCATATATTATCCTTCACCTCTAGCTTCACTCATGTTTCCCATATTCATTAAGCATCCTAATAAAATAAAAAAAAACTCTATCAATTTGAGACGATGATGATTATGATGATTAGGTAAGCATTGATAAATGTATTGATGGTCTGTCATTATTGAAAACAGCAGTCCAATCTATCTAATCTCTTATTTGGTTATTACGGGTTGAGATATGTCTTATAGCCTTTGAGATGCCTTTGTCGGCCTGTTTAGCCTAGTTGGTAGGGACACTGCCTCCGAAGCTTGAGGTCCCGGGTTCGAATCCCGGTAAGGGCATTTGTTTCTGTGGTGAGCAGAAACATTTGTTCCTGAGACTTGGATGTTTTCTATGTATTTAAGTATATATCTATTAAATATATCGTCGTCTAGTACCCATAACACAAGCCTTATTGAGCTTACTATGGGACTAGTTCGATTTGTGTAAAAAAATGTCCGTTTATATGTATATTATTTATATATATATATTTATACCACGTCGGTGGCAAACAAGCGTACGGCCCGCCTGATGGTAAGCGGTCACCGCAGCCTATGGACGCCTGCTTATATATATTATTTTATATATTATGTATAGCGTGATCGACGATACAGTTAACGTATTCGTAAAGGTCGCATAAAAAAGGTGATTATAAAATATAAAATGCCAATATAAATTACGGACAAACAACAAATTTAAAAACCGTTGAAGTGTGTTTTGTTCCCTTTTTTACATCCCACGCTAATATCTCAAAAAAAAGATTTTCAAACCTTTACAGCTTGATTCTAAGGTAATAATCAGCTTGTCGAAAATAGTCTATGTATAAATACAAAATAACAGCGGTGTTACGAGTAGTAGGTGTTGTAGGTGGAACATGTTCAAAGATCATTAGCCGCTTGAGCCCGTGCTCGCTCTCGCCTCAAAGCTTACTTTTAGATCAACCATTAGTACAATACCCATAGATTGTCCACAAATATTTGTTTATTTATTTACATTACTTTATACGGGGTTTTTACTGTTGGGATGGGAAGGTGGATTTTCTCGCCGCGTAGGTGTCAAACGAAGAGAAGTTATAAAATCACAAAATAAATTTTTATCTTCATCCGTATAGTAAATCCTCTTTTCTGAAACATGCAATGAAATTTCATCATTACGTGGGTTATTATGATGGCGTCTGTTAAATTTGTTTTAATTACACTTGCTCGTAAAGGATCTAATTGTACGCAGGCGTATAGAGCAGTGGTAGGCGATTTACCCCCTTAGGGAGTTATGAATTTCGCTGTGACCTGGTTGGTTAAATCAAATCTAGTAGGCCGCGCGCCGCAAGAATACTGCTTTGTGATTGGTTGCAATATTGAAGCTGCGCGCTCCTTTTGGCGACCATGCACTGATACTGGAGGTGAAGTTGTCGATTTCTTCAATTTTGATTAGTGCTGGAGTTATTTATTTCCTCGCAAATGTGACGCCTTCGGCGTCGGGCTTCTGATAGAGTCTCGTTCGAATTTTTCCACTTACGCCCCTCGTTAAACAATGCACTATTTTTGATACACCAGTATTTTTTTATTTCATTGCATATGTGTGAGAAGAGCACTAAACAAATCTCAGCGAGAAACGTTGGGCTGCAGGCCGCGTATCGCGCGCTACACTCGGTCGTCTATATCTACTTGGCCTGCAACGCTTCGTTTCCCGGCCTCTATAATAATACTTCACCTCCTGCATCAGTACATGGTCGCTGGGGCCTCCTTGCGAGAGGAGTGCGCAGCTTCAATATTTCAACCAATCTTGCGGCGCGCGGTCTACTAAATTTTCAGCTTCAATGTTTTAACCAATCACAGAGCAGTATTCTTGTGGAGCGCGGCCAACTAGATATTCAGCTTCAATATTTTAACTAATCAAATCACACGCATACTCATAACTCCCTAGGGAGTTATGAAATTTCGTGTCTCCCACGGGAGATAAATCAGCTCTAACTGCTCTATACGCATGCGTGCAATAAGACCCTTTACGAGCAACGGATGATTCACAGTAGACCGTTCCGTGTCCGTGCCGGCCCGTTTTCTATGACAGCAAACGCAACGGCCGGCGTATTTCTCTAGAAGAAAACGGGCCGGCCCGGACACGGAACGGCCTACTGTAAATCATCCTCAAATGTGATGAAAACAATTTACTATATGTAGATAAAGTAGGCTGTACATCGTTTCATAAAACCACACTCCTGTTTTAATGCCTCTTATTATGTAACAGTTGCATAAACTTCTATTACTCTGTACCCCATCGAACTATGTAAGATTTATTTTATGAGGATCATCTAAAAATCTTACTTATTTATGATATAACGTACGTACGTATCATAATTTGACGTATATTAAAACTATGTCCAAAGCGAGTAGCGCAGCCCACATTTTAATTACATTATTATGGTAATTTGTAAATTATTTTAAAGTTAGTTGAAAATATAACACTGGGAAGTGAACGGGCCGAAACCTGTGGCGTGTTATCGGCATGGCTATTTATAATCGGGTGGCGGTGTCTCGGTGGGCGGTTGACGTCATCGCGGGGCGCCCGGCGCGGTGAGGGGTCACGGGTGGCAGGCGGCGCGCCCTCCGATACGCACTCGCAAATTCGCACCTCCATGAATGGACGAATTAAATTATCCTCAGTCGAGCACTGAATTTCCGCAAGCCTGACCTGAGCACCAAACGCCCTCGTTCTTTAAACGGTCCTGTCATAATTTATCATCTTGACAGGGCAATATAGCGCCGACGAGTATGTTAAAGATGACACTGGTGCATGGTTGTCTCAAGCGTTCGCACATTGTACTCGTATAAATAAATAATAAAACATCACTTCTAAACACTTTGAACATCACGACAAACTGTTTTATTCGGGCCTGGACAATTTCGGAGCGCTTCAATCTCGTGGATATAGTCTTCTGCTGCGCAATTCTTCTCGACCGGCAAGCCGGCAACTCGGTCCAGGTACTACCCAAAACAATCGTGTCTTGTGAAAACTTGCGCTAGATGGAAGTCAAGCTCACCGTATCTGCGGTTCTCAAAGTGGGATAAAATAGCTCTTACAGGTAGCCTCTCAGCCGTAGAATACACAACTGCAGATTTGCTCGCCATGCTGGGAGAAGGGCGTTCATAGCTGCACCCCGGAGCCCGTCTAACTCCCGTTGGGGCGAGCTCTCCCCTGGCCCTCGTTCCGCACGCTATCGACATACCTCAGCCAAAACCTCCGCCTGCAGTTCCCAGGGCGGGTCACCGGCCAGCAGTGTGGCCCAGGATACCGTGCGGTATGGTACCCCCTGCTCGCCCTCACGCAGATTACTCAGTGCGCTCGCCTTAACAGGCTTTTGTTTTTAGGCGTGAGGACATTCATCCACACAGGCGCACGTAAAATGCCATGCTACTAATGACTCCAGGGGTAGAGACGCCTGCAGGGGACTGAAGACCTCGTTTATTCGGAAGCAAACTGTGCAACTGTCTTAATTTGTCCGCCCAGTGCGACAAGATTGAGCAGTCATACCTGACTGCAATGACATTCATCAGTAATAAGCTCCAAATAAATAATGCATGCATGATATTATTCGCGTAGCTAACGCCAAAATAACACGATTTGAATTACAAAGTCATTATGTAAGAGTATGTTATTAACGAACCAATTCAAATAAAAACAATGTCAATTAAATAGTTGCTAACCGAACTGTTATTATAATCATATTACTACACTTAATGTGAGCTAAACGTGGAATATTTTCATCAATTAAGCTATTAAAAGAAACTTAGGATGTATATAAAGCGTGTAAAGTTATATTGTATAGGTACCCTTAACAAATTATAACTTGTCGGCGAGTACGATTAGAATTTCGTACGGACATCGAGTCGGCCGGTGCTGTGCGTGTGTACTGCTGTAATAATCATTTTGTTCCGTGTCAACAGAATAATTCCACTTGATGTGGGTTTCAATTCAATTATACTTATCACGCGAACTACTACCTACCTAATTACTGTGCCCAAGAAACTTATGACTTTTTTTGTTTAATATTTTAATACTTGATCATCATACAAATATGCTATTATTGTACTTCAACTTTCCACTTCCCTTTTTAATTTTAAAATTTAATTAGATTATTAGTTAAGTTTGTGTATCTTTGACATGTGATGCAAGTATGTAAGTATTTTGATGTACCTAACTAGAAGATATATTTCTATTAACAAACGTAGTAAAATATTTTCTGCAATCTCAGTGCTTTACCAGCTTAATAATATCTTTATGTCATATGTGTCAAACACAGCGTGGGACCCGGGAAATGTGTGATACGCTGAAGGGGTTGCAAAGCATTACGAGTATGTTATGGGGTTAGATTTAAAGCTGTAGGGTTTAAATGGAATGTATAATTTTATAAAAATATGTTCAATTAATTTTGTATTAAGCAGTAACGCTGCTAACGTTAATTCCTAGTGTCAAATTATAGGGAAAAATTGAAAATATTAATGCAAATTAAATTTAATGTTAACTACTGCAGATACTTATAAAATACCTACTTATCATAGTACTTACATACAAACATGAGCGCTGTAGATACGACACGCAGAATATTTGTAATTGACATCATTTAAAATTTACTCAACACACCTTGAAGACAGGCAGCGTCAGTAATATATTTTAATTCAGTGTGTTTTCAGCCTCTTGAATTAAAAATACATTTCGGCTTCTTTATTCAGATCTACGTAGGGGCAAGAGAGCCTCTACATTATTTCTCGTCCAGCACTATTATTATTATATGCGACTATTATATAGATCTTGTTAGGCCTAACCCATGATACGTAACGTTTGCTGTCTGTAAACTGTTTCAAACCCCGCAAACTGCTTCAAGAAGCCATACAAAAAGTCAAGAATGCAGGTAAAGGTGCAATTTTCCCCCCTTTCAACCGAACGTGCCTGTCAGGCGAGTAAATCATATATATCATATATGGAATTTCGGGGTTAAGGCGCGGAATGCCTCTAAAAGATAGACTTTGAAACGCTAAGGCTTTAAAATTATCCAGTGAAAAAATCTGAAAAAGTATCATCTGCCAATTGCCCCCCCCCTAGATGCTGGCCCAGAGCAATCCCATTTTTTATTAAAAAAAATGTTATTCTTTGCTTCTTCGTTAACAACTGAACGTTTGAAATTTTGTATAACTTTAAATACTAAGATAAAATTAATGTTGAAAAAGGCTGTTTTGCAACATAAAATACTAGTGATATTTACACGGTTCTTTCGAAAAAAGATTGGTCCATTTATCTAAATTTTGAAATTTAGATTCAATCATTCGTTTTGATAATATGGATTTTTATTCAAAATGTCGCGAAAAGTTACGTGTGCTCAGTGTAGCGCCGACCTTCGAGCGGGACACAGTCTTCCCTTGCTGTCACGATCTGTTTATTCACAATATATAAAATGAAATAGTGTAAGATACGATTGGAGTTCTAACTATCTTTGCCGCTGCCATCTTCTTCATAGCGCGAAGTTACAATAATACTGCTTTGGATCGATATAATTTATTTACTACACTAAATCCTCGCAATGGACATATTGGACACAGGCTATATATTATTCCGCGGTGCTTAGTACCGACCAAGTGCCTGTCTGGCCACGCGCAATGTGGGGTTCCGTAGTAGGCCACCCGTTACATTATGAGGACTTAAAGGTTCACAAACTTATGTTTACTATATATTTGATACAACTAACCTCATATTTAAGTAATCAATGGAAATTGTACGAAAATATGTTTTTTTCAAGTTCGGCTATTACTCGATAGTAAACAATGTCTACTTAGCTGTTACTTTTAAATCCATTATAAATACTGCCATGGATTTTTGCACATAACTGGTAGCAACCGTTTATCTGGCAAAGAGGGGTTGTTGGGGGGCACTTGACTCCAACTAAAATACTTACATTACACGCAAACGAGTCGGACGGACGGAACTTTAACTGCATACTTTACTCTATATATTAATAAATAAGCCAGAAAAGAATATATCCATGAATGGTATTCCGCTACACCTACATATAATTTACGGGTGCAATTGTTAAAAAATAAATATATTCAAATAATTTTTAAGAAAAAAAAACCGACTTCTATGGGGGAGGCCGGTGAAAGATTATTATACTTAGATGGTGCACTCATAGATTCCATACAATAAAATAAAAATGGCTATAAGTATGTTTATAATGGTAGAAGACTAAGTACCCTCAATTCCTCATGGAATCATAGAAAAACCTTGCTTGCTTGACAAACAAAACGAAGAGAACAAATCGCCAAACGTGAACTACGCGTCGTTGAAGAGTTCCTATCTGATCATCATCAGCAGTTCCACTTCATCAAATGTCACTTTTATGAATGAAAATGCTTGATTAGTTCATGAAAATACTAAAATTACTATTTGTATGCCTTTCACATTTAAGGAGTTCCCTCGATTCCTAATGGATCCCATCATCAGAACTCGAGCATGACAAAAATCAATCGTGAAAATAGAACTTGCTTAACAAACACAGCTAGAAGGACAAATCGTCAAAGGTGAACTTTTCGTCGTTGAAGAGTTCTATTCTGATCATCATCAGCAGTTCCACTTCATCAAATGTCACAATTTTGTATGATAATGCTCGATTTGTAGATAAAAACACAAAAATCACTATATGTTTGCCTTTAAGATTTGAGGAGTTCCCTCAATTCCTCATGTATCCCATCATCAGAAATCGAGCATGACAAAAATTAATCGTGTAAATAGAACTTGCTTAACAAACACAACTAGGAGGACAAATCACCAAACGTGAACTTTTCGTCGTTGAAAAGTTCTGTTCTGATCATCATCAGCAGTTCCACTTCTTCAAATGTCACATTTTTGGATGAAAATACTCGATTTGTTGATAAAAACACAAAAATGACTATATGTTTGCCTTTAAGATTTGAGGAGTTCTCTCAATTTCTCATAGATCCCATCATCAAAACTGCGTTTTGACAAAAACGGGACCAACTTGGATATATATACTTACAATCAAGAAAAGAATTTTCCAAATCGGTTAAAAAATGACGGAGTTATGGAGTAACAAACATTAAAAACAATAAAAAAAATAAAAACCGAATTGATAACCTCCTCGTTTGAAATCTTGAAGTCGGTTAAAAAGTACAAGACGGAAAATAACCAGAAAAGTCTTATTTTATGACATGCGTGACAATGGTTTATTAGTTTTATTACTGAACTAGACGTAAACTTTAGGGCAAAGAACTGTATCTTTGTTATATGTAGAAGTCGCCTGTTTTAAAAATACTTTGAATAACTGAAGACACTGAATATCGTCCAATACCTTTTAATTTTAACCCCAAGCAGGGCTATCCTACTGATATTTTGCCGAGAAATAACTCTTAAGGTGGCCACTGACGAGCCTTCCAATAGTCCAAATAGCGTGGTTGTATTCCAAAATCGGACCGTGAATGTTTTAAACGGCATCCTGATCGTTGATTTTCATTTGGATTGAAATCCAGCACACCACTCCATTTGGACGTATCGGCGCGGCGACTTTGGAGTGACCGTCAATCTTAGCGTACCACCAAAAGGACTGGGAGATAATTTGACAGTACGTATTGTCCCAATTGTTTACTGTCAGACGGAGGTGGTTATTGAGTTCTAAATATTAAAAATGAACTCTAAATAAATATAAGGGGACAATGGACAATCCTCAGACCATGAAAACAGATGGAAAGAGTTTTCCTATCTAGTGTCGTCGGTTTAACAGACATGCCCAGCGTCAGTGTCATCCATGAGCTTGTGCTTATTTATTGGGGATAGTTAAAAATCGTTATTTTTTATAATCTTGGGGGACACAAATTGACCTAGTACCAAACTTAGCTGAGCTTGTACTGTGGGTACTAGATGACGATGTAAGTACATACTTATATTATGTATAAATAAATAATTAAATACTCGTACATAGAAAACATCAAAGACTCAGGAACAAATATTTGTGCTCACCACACAAATAATATCCTGGCCGGGATTCCAACCCGGGACCCATGGCTTCGTAGGCAAGGTCACTACCAACTAAGCCAAAGTGGTCGTTAATTGGTTGACTAGGTTGTTCGTAACGCTCATTCTTTCTTTTTTCTTTCCTTCGTACAAAAATCACCTCTGTGGACGTATGAAATGGATCGATCGTCAGTGTGCTTAATAATTGTATGCCGTCCATTTTGATGAATGTAACGGCATCCGTTTGGAAGACTCGTCAGTGGCCTGTTTTATCTACATATGGTAACCTATTGGTGCAGGTCAATACTCTGTAATCTCTTACTTCAAACATTTGAAACATCACAACACCCCGCGTCGAAGTTTCTCGTATTACTGTGCGCTTAGCGCGTCCCAATAGGCAGCCCGACCAGTACGTTACGTTACATATAGGGATCTATTGCGAAGCGCTACGGCGCGGCGTAGAGCCAGTGTAAGCCACACGTAGCACTCGTTGCTACGAGTGGCGTAGGCATTTAGCGACAGTTGGCATTTAGTCGTATTTAGCGGCATTATATGAAATATAAACTCGCACAGTGGACGCAGTCTACTTATGGATATTATTACGTTCTGATAAGGTTCATAAATGCTCAGTCAGCGAAACGGTCTGTGAAATAATAATTATTGTACATGTATAAGGAATATAGCAAGGGCATCATTATGTTGAGCCAATATTGTAGTGTATTCTCGTATTGTTGCGATATCAACAATCCGTCATCAACGGACAGAGGTTTCTTGAATGTGCCTTCATACGCTGCCACGGAACGCTGAAATGATGGTAGGAGTTTTCATCTTATGAAACTGAACTCAATCATCTGACATCAAACTCGCCCAGGGAGTTGGTCGGTACTTAATGTGTTAACGAGAAACACAATTTTCCTCTAGCCAAAAACTTAGTACCTACGTAAATTATATGTCTCAGTCCAAACATGTAATAGAAAGGCTAAAATTTATCGATATTGATGTCAACTATAGTTTCTTGAATTGTATAAGATCTCTCTCTGAACCATCATTTGTTATCTTTAAATTCATGTCTACATTTTGTCTGTCTGACACTTCATTTCAAGGCTTATTATTTCTACAGAAAAATACACTAAGACAAAATGTAAGCGAAGAAATCCGCTTATTCACGCCATGTGAGGCCATGTTCCAAGATTAGGAAGAATCGATGAGTCCCGAGAGTTACAAGTTCCGAGATTAGATAGGGAAAAGGTTTTTATTATTTCTAGAAAAAACGTACTGATAGAAAACCACGCTAGCCTTTAAAAACACCGATCACAAAAGTTAAATCTCGTGGAAAATAACTTTCAAACATCAACATTAAACACGTATTGTTGTACAGGAAAAGTGTATTTACTACGTACATTTTATTATGTAGTAGGATACGCTGTAGGATTTATAATTTCCATGAAATTGGATAAATTCTTTATGCAAATTCTCGCAATAAAACACAATTTCAGGTGTTCTCTTTTATCATGGTTCGTGGCAATGAACTGTTAATACATTCGCTATTCCTGTCTACCTGTTCAGTCTAGTTAGTAGTGACACTGCCAATGAAGCTGGAGGTCCCGGGTTCTAATCCCGCTAAGGTCATTTGTTTGCGTGATGAGCATTTATACATATTTGTTCCTAAGAGTTAGATTAATTTAATATGTATTTAAGTATATCTCTATTAAATATATCATTGTCAACTATCTGTAACACAAGCCTTATTGAGCATCCTATAGGAATAGTTCGATTTGTATACGTAAATTAGTCTCCTATCCCTAAGCAAAATGCAGATGTACACCAGCTAAGTATCTAGCTAGAAAAGTCATTCAGAAGGGCGCCTAACTAGCTACCTAGCTTTACATTAAGCTTGACTAGTACCTTCTATAGGCAAGGTATTCCAACAATGTGTCTATTTCGACTAAGGGTGTTTTAATATACTTACAGTCGGGGTTCAGTTATAAAATTTAGCCATCTACCATATCAATTGCTGTTTTTTGTACCTACTAACTTTGGATAAAGGTCTTATACTTATACAATAATATTGTATGTATTTTCCGTTCACGGGACAATGTTGTCCCGGACCTTTGGAAGGTGTGCGCGGAGCCGATGTACCGAGGTACCAAAGTACCAACCGAGTACCACATAGCCAACACGTAGAGGCCCTTTTGACAATTTAATGAAATGCAAGGAGTACACTAAGCGGATGCTGTCCCTGCCCGTGTCATGGGACGCATTTAGACAGTACCCGCCAGGGTGTACAGGGACTATTGCTGGTTGATGGAATCTAAATGAACCGGATTGTTGGGTGAAGATGATGGACTAATGGCTGGGCTATTATTATTATATAAAAACATAGACTCCTAGGAGCTACTACTAATAATACATTACTACTAATAAATTATACTTAGATGATATGATAATAAGAGTCAAAATAGTAGGCAATAGACCACCTATGACCACCTAGTTTAATATAAATGTTGTGAGTAGGCTTATAAATACTAAATAAAATCAGTTGCCATTCAACCCTCTTTCATTTAACACAACATGGTGACAGCGGTGTTATTTTAATTCGAGTTCTCACGCAATTGATGTGCAATCACGGATAAAACAGTTAATTTATGTGTCGGGCAATATCAAAGTGATACTCGTATTAAAGGATATTTGAACATGGAGCACGCAAGACCGCCGACAGAACTTAGTTTGGATGGCAGCCCCGTCAGCCGTGCTGATGCATGGCGTAAATGGAAGACACAGCTCGATTTATTTCTAAAAGCATCGGTGGTGCATAAAGAAGATTCGGCGGTGCAGTCCAGTTTACTCATTAATCTGATCGGACCGGACGGTTTTGATGTTTATCAAACATTTAAGTTCGACAAGGAAAGTGAACGGGAAGACGTCAAATCACACACGCGATAGAGTAATAACAATAAGCATCCCATGGTAACGGACCATAGAGATACACGTCATTCACCCCTCCTAGGATGTCTGGTAGTCCACCAGGTAGGCAGGTGGATGCCTAGCGCGCGTCGAGCGCCGAACCCCGGGTTGAGGAGTACCTGAAGACCTTGATTTCTCTGCCATTGTTGCTT
The DNA here is from genome assembly GCA_905163555.1 of Notocelia uddmanniana. Classification (NCBI taxonomy): domain Eukaryota; kingdom Metazoa; phylum Arthropoda; class Insecta; order Lepidoptera; family Tortricidae; genus Notocelia; species Notocelia uddmanniana. The sequence continues at coordinate 14,849,895 of LR991065.1, forward strand.
CAGGGTCATTTACAGGTGCAGGCGGGTCTTCGACTACAGCCTCAGGCGGATCATCGTCGTCGTCAGAGGATATGGAGATATACTCATCATCTGAGGGAATTGGTGCCAGACGTTTATTCGATATTGTGCCTTCTCTTCCATCAGAATATCTGACGTGAGAATAACTTGGGTTACTTTGTAGGAGATGTCCTTCTTCCACAATAGGTTCATATTTTGAATTACGCACACTTCATTTGATTAAAATGGGTCCCGGAGTAGTCAGCCAAGCAGGTAAGGATACCCCGTTTGGACTTCTTCGAGGGTGGCTGAACATCCTTTCATGAGGAGTGGCATTTGTAGATGTGCACAGCAAAAACCGTATCGAATGTAAGCCTAAAGACAGAACTCTTTCCCATTCTGCTATCTCTAGACCCTTGGATTTCAGACTCAGGTGAATAGTTCTCCACAAAGTAAAATTCAAGTGTTCCACTTGTCCGTTCCCTTCTGGGTTATACGGAGTGGTGCGACTACAGGCTATTCCAAGAGATACAAGATATTGGGTAAGTTCTTGAGACATGAACGACGTTCCTCTGTCCGAGTGAATATACATAGGTGTGCCAAATATGTAAAATATTTCATTCAAGCAGTTAATAACTGTGCTTGACGTCATATCTTTGCATGCAAAAGCAAAAGGGAAATATTCGTCAATAACAGTCAGTATATATTTGTTTCTCGACTTTGATGGGAGTGGTCCCTTAAAATCAATATTGAGCCGCTCCAAAGGAGCCGTAGCTTTAATAAGTTGTCCCTTTGTATTCGCATACCGGGGCTTAATTTCGGCGCATATTTTACAATTGGCAGTCATTTGTCGAATGTCATTAATTGAATACGGAAGGTTCTTCGATCGGACCCAGTGATTCATTCGAACGATTCCGGGATGACAGAGGTTGTCATGTAGGGTTTTTAGATTATTTATGTTCATATGCGCAGAAACCCTGGTTAATGCGTCAGCGACGAAATTTTCTTTGCCGGGACGATAAATGATGTCGTACTTAAAACAGAACAACTCTAGTCTCCAACGTTCAATCTTCTCATTTTTAATCTTGCTTGAATGAATTTTATTAAACATGAAAGCTACTGACTGTTGGTCTGTTATTAGGAGAAAGTGCCTGCCGATCAGATAGTGCCGCCATTTGCGCAATGCTTCTACTATCGCAGCAGCTTCTTTTTCAATTGAAGATTGCCGTCTTTCTGATTCGTTCAAGGAGCGTGAAAAATAGGCAACAGGCCGGCCATCCTGAGAAAGAGAAGCGGCAAGGGCGTGTTCCGAAGCGTCAGTTTCAACGCTAAACATTGCATTTTCGTTAATAACAGACAGTGACGCTTTTACAATATCGCCTTTGATTTCGTTAAATGTAGTGATTGCTGTGTCAGAGAGAGGGAAAGTACTAATTGAAAGTAGCGGTTTGATTTTTTTTGAGAAGTTTTGTATCCATCTTGAGTAGTGAGCGAAAAGCCCTAACGCTCGTTTCAACGCAGCCGCATTTTCGGGTGCGGGTAAATCGAGCAGTGGTTTCAGCCGGTTTTCGTCTAGACAGATTGTGTTATCTTTTATGGTATAGCCAAGAAGGTTGATCGTTTCTTTATTAAATATACATATGTTTTCGTTTAATGTAAGATTGTACTTAGCGGCAGCCTCCTTGAACTTAGGTAAATTAACGTCATGTTCTTCTTTAGTTTTTCCACATACAGTGACGTCGTCTAGATAGGCAAACGTACCGTTTAAGTGTTCTTCTTCTATGATATAGCTCAGGGTGCGCTGGAAGGCCGCGACACCATTGGTCACTCCGAACGGGATTCTTGTAAATTGATAGAGTTTTACGTTGGCTTCAAAAGCGGTAAAAATGCGTCCTTTTCGTACGATAGGAACTTGGTGATAAGCACCTTTTAAATCGATTTGGCTAAAATAGTTATATTTGGCTGCTTTTGCGACAATCGATTCTATACTTGGTAATGGAAAAGCATCCAATTCCGTGAATTTGTTTATAGTTTGAGAATAATCTATTACCATCCTCTTCTTGTGTAGACCTCCACCTGCGATAAGGACTTGCGCTCGCCAGGGTGAAATGCTGGGTTCAATGATTCTAGCTTCAAGCAGCTTAGATACTTCGGCGTTTATGAAGCGTTCGTCTTCAGCACTATGCTGCCTAGATCGGACTGCGATTGGTTTCGTGAGCGGAGAGAGGTTGGTAAACAACGAAACTGGTGGTACCGACGCTTCCATCACATTATAGATTCGTAATGGTTCCTGAGCTCCTCCAAACTGCAGTTCCAACGAAGAGTGGTTTTTGAAAATATAGTGGCCGATAATGGCATCCGCGCATAGATTGTTGACAATGAGAAGGGGTTGATGTTTGTAATGATGGTTTTCAAGTTGGATATTTACATAGCAGATACCTTGTACGTAGGATACGTGGTTTAGGGAAGCTAGAGTGATAGTTTGGTGGCTAGGTTTTACTTTTAGTTTCAGTATCTCGGCCAAACTCTTGTCTATGAAACTTACAGAGCTTCCAGTGTCTATTAAGGCCTCCGCTTTGAATCCGTTGATTGTTATTGGTGAAGTAGCCTTCCTCAGACTACTCGGAGAAGCAGCAGTAATTACAGACAGTGCACCATCGGGCTGAGTGTTTTCGTCTGTGACAGCATTGGCTCTATGTGGCTGGTTTGATCGGCAAACATTAGCAAAGTGGCCCTTTTTCGAACAAAGTTGGCAAGTTTCGTTAGCCGCAGGGCATTTGATGCGCTGGTGTACATTTCCGCCACAAAAGAAGCAGCGTCGCTTTGAGCTCGGAAAAGGCAGACGTGTGGGCGTTGCAGCTGCTACGTTATTGGCGTTGTTACTGTTAGGTTCGGGTAAAGCGTTGAGATTCATTGACGTAGTATTGCCCAATGTTTGCGCATTTATTCCAGCATCTTCAAGAGAAATTGCCAGGTTAACAGCTTCTTCTAAACTCATGTTTAATTTTTCTAGCAGTTTCTCCCTTATCTTTTGAGAATTAATGCCAGCGATGAACGTCCCACGCATAGATTCGTTTTGATGTTCGTCTGCAGTAACTTGAGTAAAATGACATTCAAGGGAGAGTAGCTTTAGTGCCTGGATGTACTCCTTCACTGTTTCATCAGCTCTCTGTTTACGTGTTGCCAGCATGTGTCTGGCAAGTATTTCGTTTTTGGATTTTACGTATATTTTCTCTAGGACGGTGATAGCTTCCTCATAGATTTGCATGCCCGTATATATGAAAATATAGTAGGAGAGATATGCTTAACTAAAAGATTCAATTTCATGAAATCTTTTGCATCCGGGGCACATTCTTCGGTTAGAAAATTGTTAAAAGTGAAATACCAGTGCGTCCACTTTAAATCAGAACCGGTGGCGCTTGGTACTTCGTCAAATCGCTCGGGGCGAAGATAGCGTGACATATTTGCGATACTTGCTTGTTCGATTTTATTTTCGCTTCCCATGTAGCATAATTTATTTTATTCGTGTCGATAAGAATTAGCTGAATAAATTGATACGGAATCAGACAGAACCATCAGTAAACATGGCTTTATTCAGCTAAAAATACTGCATAACATACACATTGACAGCGATAGAGTAATAACAATAAGCATCCCATGGTAACGGACCATAGAGATACACGTCAGGAGTGAAGTCTAATATAACTTTGGCGAGATATACTTTTTTCACTCGCGATCAGTAATCCGGTGAAACGATGGCCAGTATGTAGTGGCGCTGAAATTGCTAAAAAAAATGTGAATTCGGAGATTAAAGGATGATTCACAGTAGACCGTTCCGTGTCCGGGCCGACCCGTTTTCTATGACAGCAAACGCAACGGCCGGCGTATTTCTCTAGAAGAAAACGGGCCGGCCCGGACACGGAACGGCCTACTGTAAATCATCCTTTAGAAAACTCGCTAATACGCGATCACATCGTTTGCGGCATCAACAATGGGGTGGTGCGCGATCGGTTGTTGAGATTCGCTGAACTAAGTCTGGATAAGGCTATTAAAATATGTGAAGCCGACGAAGTGTTGGTAGACGGCAATCGGTGTTTGGAGTCGCCGCAGCGCGCCTCCGTACCGGCCGAGCGCGCGCCGCCGGCGGTGCAGGCGCGAGCGCAGTGCCACGGTTGCGGTATGTAGTGTTTACCGGGAACGTGTCCCGCTATGAATGTTAAGTGTTATGTGTGTCAAAATTACGGCCATTACGCGAGGAGGTGTAAAGCGCCACGAAATATTAAAAAAATTTACAATGTGACAACGGGGACGCCGAGGACGACTGTGAGTTATTTTATGTTTCTGTGGTACAAAACTTCCCAATCGAGGAACGGTCCGGTGATGACGAGTGGTATTCAATTCAATTCAATTCAATTTGTTTTATTTCGCACACATAAGTTTACAGTATTAACACCAAAGTCTTATGCGGTAGTTAAATTAAATATTCTACTTATTAGTTACTAAACTGACTAATAAAATATGAACAAAATAACAACAATTATATAACAATATTATGGCACAACTTTAAACATAACTAGGATATTAATTTTAATACTTTTCTGCAAAATATTCCAATGCTATCGGCAAATACATCTACATCATTATCGTCCTGTAAGATATGGTTCAGGGCAGTGCGTGCTCGAGCAGTGGGAGCGTTCGCTCCGCGCCTTGTCCGCGCGCCGGACACCGCGAACAGGCGCCGCGGCCGTCGTGCTGCCACCGCGCCGTCCGCGCCGCCCGCAGAGCCGACCGCCGGCCCACTGGCTCGCGGCACCGCAAGACTCATTTGCTCCAGTACGGACGCATTGTCCACTTTATTATTGAGCAATTGATAGTAGTGCACCATATGCAGTAGTTTTCGCCGAGTCTCGAGTGTATTAAGTCCTAGCATTCCCGAAACGAAAAGCGATGGGTACAAATGCGGGTAATATCCGTATAGCCGTTTGTACATGTACCTGGCAAACTTTTTTTGTATTCTCTCCAGCATAAGGGTATATTTTACTTCATGTGGATCCCATACTACCGCTCCGAATTCAAGCCTACTACGGATGTAAGCATTGTACAGCATGACTGCGACCTTTATTGTTGAAAATTGAGAGACTATTCTCATTATGAAGCCGAGAGTTTTGGAAACTTTCTTGCAGGTAGTCGTTACGTGTTGTCTAAAATCGAGTTCTTTGTCCAGTGTCAGTCCCAGGTCTCGTATTTCGTCGGCTCGCCGAAGTGGTATGCCGCGAAGGCTGTAGTGTGTGGTTATGGGTGAACGGAGTCTAGAGAAAGAGATATGTACGCATTTAGAGGTGTTAAAAGGTAAAAAGGTATGAGATCTTGCTCGCAAGTCAAGATGTTTCAAGGTGGTTCGGAATGTTTCAAGTTAGACACGGGGGCCGACATTAACGTACTATCCTACGAGCGGTTTATTAAACTAGGCTATGATAATTCCATTATGCAACAAAAGCATAACATGAAGTTACAATCTTATAGTGGTGATGTAATACCGATTAAAGGAATATGTTACATAAATTGGAGCCATAAAACTTATCATTATCGTCTTAAATTCGCTATAGCGAACATTAATTGTGAAAGCGTACTGGGCAGGCAGGCATGTACTCAAATAGGATTAATTCATCGGGTCCACAGTGTCAATTTGAATGAGTACAGCGATTTATTTGAAGGCCTGGGTTGTTTACCCGGTGAATACAGCATTGTTGTCGACCCAAGCGCACCGCCGGTGGTGAGCGCACCGCGTAAGGTGCCGCTCGCACTGCGCGATAAGTTGCTTGACGAGTTGAACAGAATGACAGAGTTAGAAGTCATAACGAAAGTGTCTCATCCTACTTCGTGGGTTAATTCGATTGTATTGGCGGCAAAAAAATGGTGATATTAGGATATGCCTCGATCCGCGTCCATTTAATTGTGCTATTCGCCGCGCTCATTTTCAATTGCCAACTATAAGTGAACTGACTTCAAAATTACATGGGGCCTGCTATTTTTCAGTGTTAGACGCAAATTCAGGATTTTGGGCGGTACAATTAGATGATGCCAGTGCAGATTTGTGTACCTTTTCCACGCCGTTCATCATTCAGCCGAATGACGTCCACTGCTGGACATAGGCCTCCACGCCGTTCGGGAGGTACAAATTTAAAAGGCTCCCTTTTGGGTTGAATTGTTCTCCGGAGGTTTTCCATGCTAAAATAAAATAATTTCTCGAAAATCTAGACGGGGTAGACTCATACATTGATGATATCATATGTTGGGGCCGAAAAAAATAGGAACATGACCAAAGATTAGTGGCATTATTAGAAAAGGCGAGGAGTATTAATTTAAAGTTTAATAAGAGTAAATGTAAAATATGCGTCGAGGAAGTAACGTATTTAGGTCAAATTTTTAATAAAAATGGCATGAAACCCGATTTCAGTAAAGTAAAGGCAATTATAAAAATGCCGCCTCCCAGTGACAAAAAGTCTCTCGAGCGTTTTTTGGGCGCAACTAATTATTTGTCTAAATTTATACCGAATTATTCGGAGCACACTAACGTGCTAACGAGTTTGTTAAAAAAAGAGGCCGCCTGAGTCTGGGATGCGGTACATCAAGACGCGTTAGACAAACTCAAAAAGCTACTTAGTGAAAGTCCAGTTTTCGCACTGTACGACATGCAGCAGCCGGTCGTGTTGTCGGTAGACTCGAGCAGCAAGGCGCTGGGCGCCGTGCTGCTGCAGGGCGGGCGGCCCGTCGAGTACGCCTCGCGCATGCTCACCGACACGCAAACGAGGTACGCTCAGGTGAAATAAGGAATGTTGGCTATAGTATTCGCTTGTGAAAAGTTTCGACAGTACATTTATGGAAAACAAAATGTACTCGTTGAAACTGACCACAAACCGCTGGAAAGTTTGTTCCAAAAACCATTAGAGTCAGTTCCAGTACGCTTACAAAGAATGTTACTTCGTCTGCAAGGATTAGATCTGTCAGTTACTTACAAACCAGGTAAATATATGTACTTGGCGGACACTTTGTCACGCGCGTTTCTGCCTGAGAAATATGACGAAAATATTAGCAACGGAATCATGTACAAGGTAAATTTATTGATGAGTCATGTGAATATGTCAAAAAACAAATTAAACACGGTAAGAATGGAAACCCTAAAAGATAAAGTATTAATACAGTTGTCACATTATATTGATAATGGCTGGCCAAATTATAAATACGAAGTATCAAAATATGTAAAATGTTACTGGTCAATGAAAGGTGAGCTGTGTGTAATAGATAATGTTATATTTGAAAAAAAAATTGGTCTTAATACAGAGTTCTATGAGAAGTGAAATGCTTAAAATCATACACGAAGGCCATCTTGGCATTGATAGATGTAAGAAACGAGCAAGGCAAGTGTTGTTTTGGCTGAGTATTAATAAAGAAATCGAGATGTATGTAAAACGTTGCTTAACTTGTCCGGAATTTTCAAACGCACCGGGTAGGGAACCTTTATAGCCTTTTGAGGTACCGCATTTACCTTGGTGCCAAGTAGGAACAGATATCTTTGAATATTTAAAAAAGTATTACTTGATTATCATTGATTATTATTCCGGATTTTAATTTGAATTTATTGAGCTGCCGCAATACATCTCGCGGAAACTTAAGTTCCCTTGCTCAAATGTTAATGGGACGCCTGCTCAGGTGCAGGTTACCAGTGCATCCCAATCTGCTGCAACCCAAACCGGTGCCGGCCGATCAACATAATATGATTACTTATAATCAACAAAAAAGTAAACAGTATTAAGGTCACCCATGTTTAAATAGCGATTAATAAGATAAGAGTACCGTTACATTAATTGCAATTAGATTTATTAGATGAGAAATGTTTGTAGCCTTCACATTTCATACGCCATATTATAAAATATAGAAACTTTTTTCAATTAATGAATAATATATGTGATGATATTGTCATGAGCAATCAATCTCTCAATTTTGTTAGCGATTTGGTTAAGCTTTGCTCGTATTTGCCGACTTATTTAAAATACTTTCACGGTAAGTTGTGAACATATTCTATAATTGTGTTGGTGCTAGAATGTGCGGGAAGATATTTAAGTAATTTAATCTCGATTTCGTTCATTGTTACTGTGATAAACAAGCGTGTCATTTATTACGACAGAAAACCGTCGCAAGTCTAAAACTCGACACGGCTGGCATTTATTGGGACTGTTACGTTATTTTCCAAGTCCCAATGTTTGTCGAGCCGTTTTTTCAGGATATCACGATTAAAGTAGCCAAAACGAATCGTTTACAGTTTCATTCGTTTAAAGTTTTTGTCATCTCATTATATTACCCTATTCAACCCCAGCAATCTGTGTTAGTTACTCGCACATTATTGTTTTTAACTTACTTTCATTTTCAGGCACAAAAAGTTAAGGAAATTTTGTAGTAAATGTTACCATACTGAATTGGCCTATCTATCAGCTTAGCACACAAAAAAAATCGCATCTACCGCAATAATTCACGTCACCATAAATAAAAATCTCATCGTACGCGGCGATAGGTGAAAAATTAAAAAAAAAATCATAACTCGGAAAATACTAAAAATCGCAGAACATACATGGGGGTGATTCAGATAGCCCTCTAGGTCCTCTACCTCCCAGCTTCAGTATATCACTACTTCTTGAGACACCCTGTATATTCGTTGTGCGAAAAGTGAAGGACATCCACTGCTGGACGTAGGCCTCCCCCAAAGAGTGCCACAATGCCCGGTCCTGCGCCACCCGCATCCAGCGGACTACAGCGACTCTTACCAGGTCATCAGTCCATCTTTTGTGGAGCCTACCCACGCCGCGCCTTCCGGTCAGTGGTCGCCACTCGAGAACTTTTCCGCCCTAACAGCCATCGGTTCTACGTGCAATGTACCCCGCCCACTGCCTTGTAAGTTTAACGATTCGGAAGGCTATGTCAGATCATCATCATCATCATCATGTCAGCCGAAAGACGTCCACTGCTGGACATAGGCCTCCCCCAAAGACTTTCACTTGTTTGTGTCTCTGATTAGGGGGTAGTTGCCCAAAATCGCCAAGCTTGGCATGTGGGTTTGCAATCGCAGTATCTTCACCGCACTGCGGGGATGCTGCTGCCCATCCCCCGGTGGTCTCAGTTGTAGTTTTAGGACATACCCGGGTCCAAACATACCCGATAATAATACGTACCCTATGTCAGATAATTGGGTTCTATTGCGGATGACCTCATTTCTGATGCGATCACGCTGAGATACTCCCAGCATAGCCCTCTACATTGCTCTTTTGCTCACTTTAACCCCTTTAAGATGCCCATAGTAAGCGATCACGTTACAGTGCCCATTATGTCATCACGGGCAACATACACTGGTCAAAGACTCTCGTCTTGAGACACGGTTACAAAATTCTTTTGAGAATATGAAAAATACCTCCGAAGTACGTTTATCGCGATAGTAAGAATCAAAACTCCCATTAATTTTGATAAGAGGTTAACCCAACCCCAAAACAGTGTTTTTGTTGGATTTACAGCTCAAAAGCCACGAAATATTAATAAAATACAATAATAGTACATACCTTTGCCTTGTTATACTTCTTTGTATACCAAAAACAGGAAACAAAGTTATCTTATGTGAGAATACACATCTAGGCGATCGAAATTCTTACAAAAATGGCGTGTCGGGTATAAATTGGAGTTAACCGACGAAACTTTTAAGCTCGTGGAGTTGTTTTACTCAATATGTGATTTAAGCAATTTGATAAAATAACTGGCAGTAGCTGTTTTTCTCAGGCGATGCATCTTTTTTGGCTACGTAATGGTGGGTAAAACGAAAAAATGTTAAGAAATGGATTTAGCGGGTTTACACTCTTAGCAAACGATATTATAGGAAAAATTGCAATAGGTAAATTACTATTGCAGTGCCCTTGCAGGGTTGTGTTGATAAATACAATTAGTGATAAGACCCCCCTTTGCAAATAATTGCTATTTATTTGTTGTAGGCGCCCATACAAAATGTTACCCCCCTTTTCACCCCCTAAGAAACGATTTCCGGAATAAAAACTATCCTATGTCCTTTTCCGGGACTCAAACTATCTCTATACCAAATTTCATCTAAATCGGTTAAGCGGTTTAAGCGTGAAGAGGTAACAGACAGACAGACAGACGGGTGACTTTCGCATTTATAATATAATAATATAATAATATATTATATAAATATAATAATATAATTTATAAATATATATAAATCATCATCATCATCAGCCGAAAGACGTCCACTGCTGGACATAGGCCTCCCCCAAAGACTTCCACAATGACCGGTCCTGCGCCACCCGCATCCAGCGGACACCCGCGACCTTCACCAGGTCATCAGTCCACCGTGTGGGGGGCCTGCCCACGCTACGCCTTCCGGTACGTGGTCGCCACTCGAGAACCTTTCTGCCCCAACGGCCATCGGTTCTACGTGCTATGTGCCCCGCCCACTGCCACTTAAGTTTAGCGATTCGGAGGGCTATATCGGTCACTTTGGTTCTGCTGCGGATGGCCTCATTCCTGATGCGATCACGCAGAGAAACTCCCAACATAGCTCTGTCTATTGCCCTTTGGGTGACTTTGAGCCTTCTTATGAGGCCCATTGTAAGCGACCACGTTTCAGTGCCATATGTCATCACTGGCAACACACACTGGTCAAAGACTTTTGTCTTGAGACACTGCGGAATATTGGACGAAAAGATGTGCCGTAGCTTCCCGAACGCTGCCCAGCCGAGTCGGATTCGACGATTAACCTCTTTCTCGAAGTTGGACCTACCTAACTGGACAGTCTGTCCTAGGTATATGTAATCGTCTACAACTTCGAGCGTAAAGTGTCCGATTGTTAAGGGAGTTGGTGCGACATGGACATTTGACATGATCTTCGTCTTGTCCATGTTCATCCTTAGACCAAATCGCTCGGAGGCTTTACTGAGGTCATTGAGCATTGTACTTAAATCCTCCATGGTCTCAGCCAAGACTACTATAACGTCAGCAAACCGAAGGTGAGTGAGGTAGTCGCCGTTTATGTTGATGCCTAGCCTTCTCCAGTCCAGAGTCTTGAAAACATCCTCCAGTGCAGCGGAGAACAGTTTAGGAGAAATAACATCTCCTTGCCTGACTCCCCGCTGCAACGGATTAGGCTTTGTGTTCTGGTCCTGGAGTCGGACTGACATAGTGGCGTTCTTGTACAAACCGTTTTGGAAAAATTGACACCGCGATTTTCTTTACAATTAGATTTTACTAACGAATGGTTTTATATGTATGTACTATAAAAAGTTAAGCAGTAAGTATCATAATCTGAAACTTTTATAGGGATATTCCAAAAAAGTACCTCTGGTAGGCAGGGCGATACTCGTATACTGCTCCGCCTAGCTGTATTCCGGCTACGGCGACTGTTTCAACTCTGCGTTCATGTGCTCTCTCCTCACATGCCGTACGTAGCCGATCTTGGTCACAAAGATACGGATCTTTGCACGGACACACAGCGGGCACGTGAGCACACTATTTAGAGCCTACTGAGCAATTTTAAATGACAGTTATTCGCAATCTGTATGTCATTTGCGAATTGCGGCAAGTCTCTTTAACGTGAATTGGAACATAATTTTTTAGCCGTCACCTGTTACTGAGTGGTCACTTAGAATTGCGTAGCGACTTTGCTACTATACAATAGATTTTGAATTTTGATGTTGATTACCAAGTTTGATACGATAATACGCAAGCTTGATTTTGGAATAGAAACATCTAATTTTAGAGCAATCCGTCCGTTTTGGTCGTCCGCGCGCTCTGTTTTTAAAGCGGTTTGTTATCGCCCGCGCGTGTGTTGTACTTCATGTACTTGGCAACGATCAAGCCGAGGTGCCTTCTAGTAAAATTTATTACTTCCTTGCAGGGTCGATCCGAGGGCTGATCCTGCCGATGTATGAAAATAGAAGAGAAGAACGCACCATAAGTGTTAATTATAAGATGTAAGTTTTGGCTGAGGTTAGTTTAATTTTAGTATCTACGTACGCAAATTATTACACCATTCTAGCTGATCGTCGCTGGTTGACCTATCACGTAATCGAACAAAATATTTTGGCAAGGACATGCCTACAACCGAAAATGTTAATTAAATTAATTAGGTTGACGAGTATCGGTTGGATGGGTAGAGATGGGCTAATCCGCAACCTTCCGTGGCACGTTATATCATGGCTGTAAACGTTGATTTGAACGTGCACGTACAAGTCTGGGATCGTCACAACGATTACCGAAAACACATCTAAACAAAATCAGTGTAAGTCTAGTGTCGAATACACGTAATTGTTATGGATCTCGGGGTCAAGATATACTGGGACTGAGTAGTGGCGTCCGTAAAAGCTTATGAATAGTGCAGTTGCGGCTGCCGCTTCAATCAACAGCGGTGGTTTACGTGAATTTAATACACAAATACGAATCAAACAGCATATTAAACAATAGTATAATTCAATAAATATAAGAAAATGTATATGTAACTAACATATTGCTACGCTCGGCCAGGGCCCATATGGAACTAATGTATCTACCTGTAAAACCAAATTGCACCTCTAAACCCGCGTATAACCAAATTGCTCATTATATTGCGAGTATTTAAATGTCTTATTAACTACTTAAATTCATCGATTACTTTTCTTTTGTAAACCACATCGATTATCGAGATATCGATCAACCAAAGAAAAACAATAATAAGAAAGCAATAATCTAAGACAAAATTAATCATTTATTTATGTACAACGAAAATATATACAAGAATACTTAACCAAAATAATATAAAGAAAATTAAAACTAACTTAAATCTAAAACGGGCCCTTGAGGCATTGTACCGAGGATGCTGGCGGCATTTCCTCGCTGTATCGCAATGCTGATACGTTGAGCGAGGAAACCGCCAGCTCTTCGGTCCCTTGGCAGAAATTGCGAAGCGTCTGGTTGACGAAACTGGTGACCGAAGAGACAAAATAGTTGTATAATATTTTAAGTAACAAAAATATAACTATATACAAACGCAGATGCAATAGTACCCGATAACTAACACTAGTGACGGATATAACAACGAGTCGGTCGAAAAGCGATTTTGTCAATCACTATTATAGTGCCGTATGACGTCACAAGTTGATTTTAAAATGGTGGCAAGCGTTTTTGCGCGGAAATCAAAAATACAAGTGCTTTGCTTCATCTTTCATAATGCGCACTTCTCAGGTTTGGAATTCTCTGCCGGCGTCTGTATTTCGGAGTTCATATAACTTAGACCTTTTTAAGGCACGAGTGAATAGGCATCTTCTGGATGAGCTCGCTTCATCGTCGGCCTCATTTTTGCCCCCTGGCTAGATGCTGGCCAAGAGCAAACCCATTTCTAATTAAAAAAATACAAAATAAAAAAAGTATTTTTTGTATTCATCGATTTCATGAAATAGAAATAATACGGATTAATATTAGCTACTTTTCAAAAAATAGTGTAAGACCCAAGATGATTTAGTCGACTTCCTTTGTCGGTGCGGAGGCGGTACGATATGATAAAACTGTCAGATGTCCGTGTCCGGTGCGGTACAATTGACATAAAAACTTTTTGCATAATTTCATATACCATACATACGAAATGCATAACTCACTTTCAGCATAAAAACCGTTATCATAATTGTAATAAGCATAATTCTCACGTGACATAAAACTAATATCTCATAAAATTTGCTATAACGTTTAATATAGAGATTATGTAATAATACAATTAAAAAAAAAATTAAAAAAAATTAAAAATTTCAACTGTTTATTTCAAATTTCTTTTTTTTAATATTTTACATTTAGTTAAATTTCTTAGCTAAATCTTAATATTCTAAGATTGTGGTGCTAAGCCTAGTATTTTTTTTTTTAGTCTGCTATTGTTAGTTTTGACTTGTATTACATTATTGATTTTTTGATAATACTTTTGGCTTGCTTTGGCTTATTTACTAATCTATTGATAACATGTAATGGGAAACCATTTAGTGTATGAGGTAGGTAGTAAGACCATATTCTCTTGCCATACATATTATTAGTATTTCTAGGTAAGATGTAGTTTTTCTGGTTTGTTAGACTTCTCAGACCAGCTGGCCTCTCATACCTACTTAGTTTTCCCATTCTGTCTTTATTTTCTAATATTATGGCCAGTTTAACTTGATCATATACATTTAAGATTCTACAGTGCTTAAACAATTTATCATAGTTATGTCTATGCTTATATTTAATTTTTAGTGGTACTATAGTTTTTAATAACCTTACTTGTATGTTATATATGCGCTGTAAATATGTCTTATATGTTCTTCCATAGCTTGAAATACCATAGCTTATTACTGAGTGGGCCATAGCCATATATAGTAGGCGCAGTGTGCTATATGGCATTTTGTGCTTTAATATAGTAATATTACAGAGGATGGCTCTGAGCTTTTTGCAAACATGATCAATGTGGGTGCCCCAGTTAAATTTATTATCAATTATTAGACCAAGATAGGTGTGATGAGTTACTAGTTCTAGGGGGTCACAGTTACAGTTAGAATATGAGGCATGTAGACAAGAGTGTTTATGGGCTATGATTGTTGGTTGTAATGATGACTTAATGTATGGTGAGTGGATATACATAACTTTGGTTTTTTGGTAATTAAGAGATAGTCCAGCATCATGCGCCCATTTACATAGTATGTTGAATTCAGCTTGCATCATAGCTTCAGCTGTATGTTCATCTTTATGTGCCGTGATTAGGCAAGTGTCATCAGCAAACTGGTATACGGAGGCATCCCTAAAGATGTTACACATATCGTTCACATAAATAAGGTACTCGGTCGGACCGATTATGGAGCCTTGTGCTGTGCCTTGTAGTGAATGCAGCAGCTCGCTTTTCTCTCCTGCAATGCTAACAGTGTTGTACCTTTCTGTGTGATAGTCGACTATCCATTTCAGGGTAGGGCCCTGTATACCATTCTGCTGCAACTTATTGAAAAGCTTTACATGATTAAGCACATCGAAGGCTTTGCTGAAGTCAACCATCACTGCAACTACATATTTTTTATCATTTAAGTGCTGGTTGACCTCGTCAGTAAAGTGTGCCAGTAACTGTGGAGCACTTTTCCCTTTTTGGAAACCAAATTGTCTGTTATGTATGATCCCATTGTTTGACAAGAATTCATTAATGGTTTTGCCGAGGAATTTTTCTATTATTTTGTCAATGACAGGCAAGATTGTGATGGGCCGGTAATTATTTGTGTCTGAATGGCAGCCTTTTTTGTGTATCGGTCGGATTAATCCAATTTTAAGATTGTCAGGATAAACTGAGTGTTTTATACACTGGTTGACTAGATGTGTAAGTACTGGTGTTATTTCATTGGTAATAAATTTTATTGATGTCAAATTTATGTCATTTGTTATTATAAAATTTAAGATTATTGCAATTGATCATTATTTTTCCAGAAATTATCTAAATATATAAAAGAAGAAACTGACTGACTGACTGACATATCAACGCACAGCCCAAACCGCTGGTCCTAGAGATTCCAAATTTGGCACATAGGTTCCTTATAAGGTCTAGGGGTGCACTAAGAAAGGATTTTTCAAAATTCAACCCCTAAGGGGGTGAAATGGGGGTCCGAAGTTTGTATGGGAAAACAAGATTAGTTGGACTATTTTATTCGAAACTTCACAGGAGTATTTCTAACGATAAATGAGTAAATACGTATTTCAGGTTTTTTGAGAAATCAACCCCTAAAAGGGGGAAAGGTGGTGACAAATTCTGAAAATCGATATGGGTATTGTTTTTATGATATACCGGGTCGCTGATAACGAAAAAAACAATGATGTTAAAATCTCACGTGGAGCACGTGAAATAACATCCCCCCTGTTGGGGTGCGAGGGGGGTGAAATGTCTAAATATTAATATGGGTGTCGTTTTTATGGTTTTTTGGGACGTTAATTACGAAAATGGCATCGGTTTCGAAATTTAATATTGTGGACACGAAAACTTTTGAATGTTTGTGCCAAATTTCAAGAAATAACCGACTGACTGAGTGACTGACGTATCAACGCGCGGCGCAAACTGCTGGTTCTAGAGATTCCAAATTTAGTGTGTAGGTTCCATATAAGGTCTTGAAGTGCATTCAGAAAGGGTTTTTTAAAATTCAACCCCTAAGGGGGTGAAATGGGGGTCCAAAGCTTGTATGGGGAATCAAGATTAGTTGGATTATTTTATTCGAATCTTCACAAGAGTAATTCTAACGAGTTTCTTGAGAAATCAACCCCTAAAAGGGGGAAATCTGGTGACAAATTCTGAAAATCTATATGGGTGTTGTTTCTATGGTTTATCGGGTCGCTGATTACGTAATCAACAATGATTTTAAAATCTCACGTGGATGACGTGAAATACCATCCCCTCTGTTGGGGTCCGAGGGCGTTGGAATGTCTAAATATTAAAATGGGTGTGATTTTTATGATTTTTTTCGGTCGTTAATTTCGAAAATGGCATTGATTTTGAAATTTAATATTGCGGGCATGAAAACTTAAAAGTAGGTGCCAAATTGCAAGAAGAAACTGACTGACTGAGTGAGTGACATATCAACGCACAGCCCAAACTGCTGGTTCGAGAGATATCAAATTTGGCACGTAAGTTCCTTATAAGGTCTAAAGGTGCATGAAGTGCCGTGAGTTCCTTATGAAGATACGACCTTTTTTGATTCAATGTATTGTAAGTGGTTTTATTAATCAGTGCCGTCCGATACGATTTCGACATAAATCTATATTTGAGCGTCCGAGAGGACTCTTAATAGGAATCAGAGGTAAAATTTGTGAAAGTGCCGTATTGATTTTCTTTTATTTCGTCCCGATTTCGTTCAAAATCGATATCTGAGCGTCCGAGAGGTCTCTTAATACGAATCTGAGGTAAAATTTGGCACTCCATACATGCCTGTATGCAAAAAAGTTTTATGTTACTATTTAGGCGCATGGGGTATTTATGGATTTGCTTTTAAAAACGACATAGAGGTTTCGATATTTTTTTCCATTTAAATGCACCTTAAGATTTTTTTAATCGTATGGCATTTATTTACGATCTGTGAGATTTTCGAGAAGACAAGCACGGTTGCCAGTTTTTGTTGCACTTTTAGCACCACCCAGGGGTCACGTGTAGGGTAACGGTGGGTACTCCCCACGGACGTGGTGCAACTTCGACCCTCCTTTGTCAAGTGAGTGGGCAATTTGACTGTTAGAAGTTCGCAAGCCGCTCGAAGGCCTCTAACTTTGCTTAACGATTGCAGCCGGGATCAACGGCTTAGCGTGCCATCCAAAGCACGAGAGTCAGTTAGTAACCACTCAAAGCGGTCACCCATCCAAGAACTGACCTGCGCCCACATTGCTTAATCTCGCACACCGCACGCGGTAGGCGGGTGCCGCTGGGCCACGAGCGCTCTAAATTCTTGATAGTTTGTGCCAAATTGCAATTCAATCGGTCCAGTAAAAGCAACTTGGTTGTAACAGACGGACTGACAGTAAGGAGTGCGAATGGAAGTGAGGCCAAATTTTCTTTTTGGATGCTACATGGGAAGTGGCAAAACCTACCTAATATATTTAATTTTAGGAAAAATAAACGTTACACGTGATATAGAATTAGCCGTATATCTGTAATTCAAAGAACCAGAGTTCATGACCGCTGCGCGCTGCTTGGTCGTTGCATGCTTTTATTTCATCGGCCCTTTCCCCTTCGGCCTCTCGGAAATGTATGATAATAGTTTTCGATCCTTAATTTTGCCAAAATCTAATGAAATTCAACAGTTTGCTGGTTCTCAGAATGTATACTGACTTTTCATCTGTTCATCTGTTAATAAATCGCAATCACCAAACTTCGTATACCGAAACCCCCAGAATGTATAACAACTACTTTTCTGGAGACCGCATCTAAATCGGTTCAGCCAAACGCGAAATAATCGTGGACAAATATACGAACCCGTTTTTTGTAGACGGTTAAAAATTTCGCTTAGTACGCGGGCGAAGCCGCGGGCAAATGCTAGTTTGAAATATTTGTTACTTTGCAACTTAATCACTTATATAAGTACAAGTCGAAATTATGAAATCCGTTTGTAAAATAAAATTATATTTTTTTGTAGAATTTATTACACACCCGTCAGTGTCACAGGCAAACAAGTCAGTTTCACTTTTTATTGCGCCTTTCCTGACTGCTGCGGGATGCGTGGAAGTCTCTCGTCAAGTAAGGAAATCTCAGTGACATTAGTAAGCTCACGACATAGAACAAGATACAACATATCGATCCCGCCCCGCCAAGTCAGGAGTCCCTTAGTATCACGTTGTCAATTTCCAGCATGAAGTTTACCTCCAGAAAAAAATTTACAAAGATTTTATAAAAGTTTAGAGGATTCGTTAGATTTATTGAGATTTCTTGGGTACGTACGTTTCTGACATTTTACTCTCATTCTTATCTCCAGCAAAGATTTCAGGGGCTCAAGGATGCTCTGAGTTATTTCGAGAAAGGGTGCACAACGATGGGTATGGTTGGTTGCGTCTCCTTGAAATTTCAGCTGTGTATTGTATCTCAGAATTGAAATAGAATGAAGATGTGTTTGCATGTATCCAAGACTACATAAAATATTTAAAGGATCTCAAAGGGATCCTATACAACCTGAAGGTGTCTGTTTTCATTGCGCTTCAGAATATAAATATGACAATATGTGTTGTTAAACGATTTGCTTCTGCCTAAAAATCTTATGAAACCAATGAGTTAATTGACTAACCCCCAGGGTTATTTTCATTGCGTGGATTTTGCAGATAATTATAGATCTTATCTACGAGTATAGTAATAGCTACATCACTAGATTTGTATGATGACAGCTGTCAAGAAAGATGGTTCGTCACTGAATAAAACGGACTCGCATGTTCACAATTAATTTTAATGTATTTCATTTTTATCCCGCCAAGTTAGAAATTTAACCTCATTTAAAGAAAAGTTCTAAGTTTATAGCCAGTGTCAAGATGTACATGTAAGTCGCCTCTGTGAATACATGTAAGTCGCCTCTCTGAATACAAACGAGCCGAGACGCTGGTCGCGGCACGACGAATATATTGTGCTCCCAACCTACTTGGCGCTAAATCTTTACTTTATGCAAAGATGCAAGAAAGTAAAGTTATGCAGCATTTGCTGAATTTCTTCGCATTTTAAATGAAAGTATTTTTCATTAGGTATTGCGCACAAATTTCGGTTTGTTTTCGCCTCAGATGTAAATATATAAAAGAAGAAACTGACTGACTGACTGACATATCAACGCACAGCCCAAACCGCTGGTCCTAGAGATTCCAAATTTGGCACGTAGGTTCCTTATAAGGTCTAGGGGTGCACTAAGAAAGGATTTTTCAAAATTCAACCCCTAACAGGGTGAAATAGGGGTCCGAAGTTTGTATGGGGAAACAAGATTAGTTGGACTATTTTATTCGAAACTTCACAGGAGTATTTCTAACGATAAATGAGTAAATACGTGTTTCAGGTTTTTTGAGAAATCAACTCCTAAAAGGGCGAAAGGTGGTGACAAATTCTGAAAATCGACATGGGTATTGTTTTTATGATATACCGGGTCGCTGATAACGGAAACAACAATGATTTTAAAATCTCAAGTGGAGGACGTGAAATACCATCCCCCCTGTTGGGGTGCGAGGGGGATGAAATGTCTAAATATTAATATGGGTGTCGTTTTTATGATTTTTGGGACGTTAATTACGAAAATGGCATCGGTTTTGAAATTTAATATTGTGGACATGAAAACTTTTAAAAGTTTGTGCCAAATTTCAAGAAATAACTGACTGACTGAGTAAGTGACATATCAACGCAAAGCGCAAACTGCTGGTTATAGAGATTCCAATCAACCCCTAAAAGGGGGAAATCTGGTGACAAATTCTGAAAATCGATATGAGTGTTGTTTCTATGGTTTATCGGGTCGCTGATAACGAAAACAACAATGATTTTAAAATCCCACGTGGAGGACGTGAAATACCATCCCCCCTGTTGGGTTGCGAGGGGGTTGGAATGTCTAAATATTAATATGGGTGTGATTTTTATGATTTTTTGAGTCGTTAATTTCGAAATTGTCATTGATTTTGAAATTTAATATTGCGGGCATGAAAACTTAAAAGTAGGTGCCAAATTGCAAGAAGAAACTGACTGACTGAGTGAGTGACATCAACGCACAGCCCAAACTGCTGGTTCGAGAGATACCAAATTTGGCATGTAAGTTCCTTATAAGGTCTAAAGTTGCATGAAGTGCCGTCGGTTCCCTATGAAGATACGACCTTTTTTGATTCAATGTATTGTAAGTGGTTTTATTAATCAGTGCCGTCCGATACGATTTCGACATAAATCGATATTTGAGCGTCCGAGAGGACTCTTAATAGGAATCCGAGGTACCTAAACTTTGAATAAAGTAACGGCCATATTGATTTCTTCTTCCGTGCTTGTCTTCTCGAAGATCTCACGGTTCGTAAATAAATGCCATACGATTAAAAAAAAAGTGTTTCATTTCCGTGCCGATTTCGTTCAAAATCGATATCTGAGCGTCCGAGAGAATTCTTAATACGAATCCGAGGTAAAATTTGGAAAAAGTGGCATCCATATTGATTTTCTTCATTTTCGTCCCAATTTCGTTCAAAATCGATATCTGAGCGTCCAAGAGGTCTCTTAATACGAATCTGAGGTCAAATTTGGCACTCCATACATGCCTGTATGCAAAAAAAGTTTAATGTTACTATATAGGCGTCTGGGGTATCTATGGATTTGCTTTTAAAAAGGACATAGAGGTTTCGATATATTTTTCTATTTAAATCACCTTTAGATTTTTTTTTATCGTATGGCATCTATTTACGAACCGTGAGATTTTCGAGAAGACAAGTACGGTTGCCAGTTTTTGTTGCACTTTTAGCACCACCCAGGGGTCACGTGTAGGGTAACGGTGGGTACTCCCTACGGACGTGGTGCAACTTCGACCCCCCTTTGTCAAGTGAGTGGGCAACTTGACTGTTAGAAGTTCGCAAGCCGCTGGAAGGCCTCTAACTTGGCTTAACGATTGCAGCCGGGATCAACGGCTTAGCGTGCCTTCCAAAGCAAGAGAGTCAGTTAGTAACCACTCATAGCGGTCACCCATCCAAGAACTGACCTGTGCCCACATTGCTTAACCTCGCACACCGCACGCGGTAGGCGGGTGCCGCTGGGCCACGAGCGCTCTAAATTCTTGATAGTTTGTGCCAAATTGAAATTCAATCGGTCCAGTAAAAGGAACTTGTTTGTAACAGACGGACTGACTATAAGGAGTGCGAATGGAAGTGAGGCCAAATTTTCTTTTTGGATGCTCCAATGGGAACTGCCAAACCTACCTAATAAATTTAATTTTAGAAAAAATAAATTTTACACGTGATATTGAATTAGCCGTATTTCTGTACTTCAAAGGACCAGAGTTTATGACCGCTGCGCGCTGCTTGATCGTTTATAGACCTATTGGTGTTACTGTAGTACACAGATACTTTTACTAAGGGCTATTTAAGACATGCTTTTATTTCATCGGCCTTTTCCCCTTCGGCCTCTCGGAAATGTATGATAATAGTTTTCGATCCTTATTTTTGCCAAAATCAAATGAAATTCAACAGTTTGCCGGTTCTCAAAATGTATACTGACTTTGCATCTGTTCATCTCTTAATGAATCACAATCACCAAACTTCGTATACCGAAAAACCCCCAGAATGTAACAACTACTTTTCTGGAGACCGCATCTAATTCGGTTCAGCCAAACGCGAGATAATCGTGGACAAACATACGAACCTGTTTTTTGTAGACGGTTTAAAATTTCGCTTAGTACGCGGGCGAAGCCGCGGGCAAATGCTAGTAACTAAATAAGAATTAAAACGGTTTGGTTATGCTGGTAGCTTAATTTTATTGTTAATCTTTAGGATAAGTTATTAAATTCTCATTGACATAAAATTTATGTTGTAATGTAGTAATTGCTTAACTGGTGTACCTATTTAATGAAATAATTAGCATGCCTTCAATCACATTTCATATTTTGCATGCCGACATTGTTGGCGAGATATTATGGGCCGTTATTATTGTGAAATTATTCTTCCATCTAATTAAACCATTTACATTTCATTTAAAACGTAGTTCATACTTAGGTTCGCACCTGCTGCAATATTCCGGTTACAAACCTCATTAGATATTTTGTACAAATGTATTGTAGGTACGTTTAATCATGACAGGATCAAATGTTACGCACGCTTTCAGAGGTTTACCCAGAAAGTGGTGTCATCATTAATTTGAAAATCGCCTATTCATAAGGTTACCATTAATAACGAAGAACCCTCAAGGAGACCCAATTTTAGGTTGTATTAGTAAGTTCATTATAACTCCAACCGTGACCACAACCAACCAATATTACCTACCGGTCAAAACCGAATTCTGCTCTTTGACAAAGCGGATCAAAATACGAGTGAATTTAACGTTGCCAAAATGTTTGTGCATCCAAAAATGATGCAACTAAAAGCATGAAATAAACTGGGACATCAACCGAGATAAAGGAAAACAAACACTTCCACATGCTGCTGTATTAAAATTAATTGTCTGGTATTCAAGCTGTGCACCATAACATAGAGTTACCCAGGGTTTAAACAGGGACTTACGTTTCGCATTCCTAAATAGGAATGCGATAGGCATACAAATGTATGTTTGTGTTGTCCGTTTGTTTTCAAGTCATGATTAGTTTCCGATTTATTTGATACTGACAAATTTGTGCCAACCCTATTGGCAGGAGCGCCATAAAAAAGAGAAGAAGAAGATATCATTGTATATTTCGTGTACTGATTTAGAAAAGTCAGTATGGCGCGTGTGGAAGTAAGCACGTGAAATACATTGATATGAAATTGGAAAACAAAAATAAGTCTTTGATCGACCCTTCCTACAGTGCTTGGACTGATGTATAAAATATACATGTTAATGTAACCGTGAAGTGGCCGACAGAAGGCGAGCCGGCGGGCTGCGTAGACATCGTGCCGCTAACCTAATTGGCGACGATTCCTCGCGAAATGCAAATTTTAAGACTTATATTTGCCTATCGTCAGTGTGAGATTATGGTGAGTAGAAATGTACTAACTGCTGAAAGTTTAGAGCCTATTTTTACAGATTGAGCATTGTATTTGGGAAGTATATACTCATCCTAACCACATTCTGACCTTATTGGACAATGGCCTTTAACGATGTTTATTTGGAAAGTTGACGTTGTTTATCGTAACTATAATTTTAATAACTGAATGATGGTCGTTATTTCATTGTAGATTATTATGTGAAATATTATACGATTACGTATTAAAAAAAAACTTGAAGTTATTTTCGCGAGGAACTATCTTACGTTTTTAGCCTAGAAATAATTTAAACAAAAATTGAGCATTTAAAACTACCGGCTCTGTGAGTTGTAGACCCCGTGTTTTTTTCAAATTTCAATGCATATATCCAAAATTTGACACAAAAAAATCTATTTAGTTATCGAGCATGCTCACAAAACGTCACGAGAATCGGTTGAGAAATGCGACCTGTTGAGGAGAATAGCCGGAAATTCGCCGGACATACGAAAGCATTTTTACCGAAGCTGAAACGGTCATAATATCATCATCATGATCAGCCTATATACGTCCCACTGCTGGGCACAGGTCTCTTCTAGGCGAGAGAGAATGGGCAGTAGCCTTTACGCTGGGTAATTACGAGTTGGGGAACTTACATATCCTATTTTAATTACATTCCTAGGTCATTCGAGTGTTTTTGGATTTCTATAATCATCCAAAATATAGTTCTGAAGATAAAGTTGCCTAATTGTTAGTTTTGAATTAATAAAAAATATAGTTAGGTATACGTTGGCAGAATAACATTGAGAACGGGTGCCCAGGATATGAAAACGATTACTAATAAAGTGCGTAAGGCTCGGGAAAGCTATGAAATGGTTTATGTGTAGCCGCACTTATCCAGTCATTACACACATGCCACAAAGCGAACTGCCCACCTGGCCGGGCTGAATCCGCAAATCAAGCAGCTCGAGCCCTCAATTACGTGCCACCGAGCCTCTGACACCAACCGCACACTCGCCTTTGTGTTTGCATACAGATGTCATGTAAACAGGACTCCCTTCTGCCAATCCATTTATAAGGGTTTAAGATTTAGCAAATAACTTACAGCGTGATAGGATTATTCTTAAAAAAGACTGCGTCTATTTTTTTTCATCCAAACTGTCAATCAGTGATAAAAAGTGAAGGTTTCTTTTTTATATTATTACACTGGTAGTGAATTCTCTGTGGATTGAAGTTGAAATATATTAAGCAAAGACGACTTGGGGCACATCAACGTCCGAGGAAAAACGAATTTAATCAAGTCTCGAAAATATATTCTACGCTTTTTGGGGAACATTGACACAAATTTTATGGCGACCTTAATTTAAGATCCTTTTGCGTTTAAAATTTGGTTCCGGCGTAGTCAATTGCATTATTATAAATATGTAGGTATGTAGATGACAGAAGTCCTGAACCACTACGTTGTAAGATTGGCTTTTGAAATTTTGATCTGTCATTTAAGATCTAGATAATTGTGATCCATATCGCAATCCGTCAATCCAACACGTTACACAATCAATCAGGAGGCCAATTCTCGGGCCGTTAGAGATGATGTCTATTAGACATATCTCGATTAAAAATGGCGGATGTCGATCGAAACCCCATTTGCGTATTCTCAAAATCTCTCACTCGAGATATGTCTACTCCCAGCGTTTGAGATGCAACGAGTGTTGACATTTGATCCGCACGTGGTGGTAAATATTGACAACTTAAGTAGTTGATCGACTGTTTACAGCAGTACAAAATGAACATATTTGCGAAAGATGTTTCGATTAATTTAAATTATTTAATGGCTGAAGGCTTTTTTAAATATTTTTGATACGTTCAGTGGTGGAATGGCAGTTGACGGAAAATATTGACAGCACTCAAATATTTACAAAGTTGTCTTTGACTCGAAAGTGTCAAGTGTAAACAGTTTTCATGCGTTCCATTTAACGTAAGTACATAAACGAGCATATAGTCGTAAATATGTTTGAGGTGTTATATCACCATAAGTATCTATTAGATTATTGTAAATAAGTAACGCTTTTGTTTTTGATATAAAAGATATTTAATTGAGTGGAAAAAATATAAATTGATTCATTATTATACACTCGATTGTAAACTAACACAATCGAAAAAAACGGAACGCGTATTACAATAGACATTGAGATCGTCGTTCGACATAATTTCGATCGTGCCCTAGAATAAGAAATTTCGCTGGGTTCGACATTTGGGTGAGATTTTTCAATAGACATTGCGTCAATGGAGATCATTTTGAATGGACATCATCTCGAACAGCCCGAGAATTGGCCTCCTGGATCAAGATCACTGATCACGATCACGGATCTCGATCTAGATTGACCGTGTAATGGCTGCCATACAAATGACTATATGTCAAAATGGTCCTAAAACCAACAAAGTTTAGAGTTACGTCAGTTAGGTCATTAAATAGCCGTTATAGATGGATGGGTTCTCTGTTTTTTTATTAACATACTCAAATAGAGTGTGGGGCGTAATTGTCACCATGACCATATAGGCGACAGAGAGAATATTTTTTGGTACTTAACTTTTATTGCCGATTGAACTTCGTTCCATAATCATCAACTACTCACTACTTTACTCGTTGAGACGGTTAGAATGAGAACAAACACGATGAGTTTAACTTGTGTAGTTTAGGAATTACTATGGCCACCTTCTGTTTCCATCATCAGATCAGCTCGGTGGTACCATAATATTATATTGTCACCGAACATTACATAAGTATAAGTATGCAAAGTTTAGCGCAATCGGATACCGGCAAGTGGCTGCCAAAGGGAATTCAAATTTTGATGACAGCTTACTTACATATTTACATACGAACCCACCACCACCACCACATCAGCCCAAAAGGACGTCCACTGCTGGTCATAGGCCTCCCCCAATTTCTTGGGGGGTAGCTTTAGAGGCATACGCACATTGTAAGTTAAATAAAAGCTTGTAAAATAGAGAAATACCTGAAGTAATTGCAACAAACACGGGCCGGTCGGTACAGAGGTATATATTTAGATTCTAAAAAGGTTAAAAATAATACCCTGTTACATACAAACATAGCAAAAAGATACAGACGGATACTATAAAGGTCATTAATCATCAAAACGCAAATTATACACCCCGCTTACTAAAGGTAGCTGCCCCGAAGCTTGAATGTAAAAGGCTGCAACACCTTCATTGCCATTCAAGAGCTGCCCACAATACCATTGTTATTTTGAAGTAAAGCTCTCTTACTATTCACGTATAACGAGATATAGTATTGGTGAAAAGGAAAATTGAATTTGTCTTTTTACCACCGAAATCGCCTTGTATGGCATTCTTTAAGAATTGAGTTTGAATGTGCCGTTTGTCGAGCGGGATTCAATTTAAAAGAAAATGCCGCTGTCCCAGAAGGACTGGGGAGGGTAAGTAGTTATTGTCGGGACTGTCGTCCTGTAACCGGGCATTGTTGAGTATGTCAAGGCTCGTGACGGCCGCAGACTTCGCTGACCCATCTCGCGACGCATTAAGGATGACTCGTGCTACATCACGCCGTACTGGGCCGATTATTACACCTTGGACTTAGCACTAAGAGGGTCGCAATATTAAGTTAAGATAGATATCCTGTAACTTAAATCTTCAATTAAGTTCATCAAGTTGTGATAAGCGGTTTAACCGGGCCGTTTGTCCAACCAATATTTCACACAATTGACAGAGCCGCGGTCCAATCATTTTAATAGCGCAAGCGATACAGTGTCCTATAATATTTTAAAAAGCTGCAAAATCTGAGACTGTGAATCATTTAATCAATTAGATCATTCTTATTTATCCCCCAAAATCCATAAGTTGACGACCACTTTCGACGGAGGTCCCCGTCAAAAATCCCGGTCTGGGTATTATTTGTGTGGTGAGTACGAATAAGTATTTATTTATATATAAGTATGTATATTGTCGTCCAGTACCCATAGTACAAGCCTTGCTTGGTTTTGGACTAGGTAAATTTATGTAAGATTGTCCCCCAGTATTTATTTACTAGTTTGTATGTATAAATGCGAAAGTATGTCAGTCTATCTGTCTGTTACCTCTTCACGCTTAAACAGCTGAACCGATTTAGATACATAGGGAGGAAAAGGGCATAGGATAGTTTTATTTATCCCGGAAATCATTGAAAAGGCGGGTGGAAGCTTGTACGGGAGAGCGACAATGAAGCCTGCGCCTAGAATAATATGGCAATTATTTCTCTAATTAGATAACGAGTTCCACGTGGACGGAGTCGCCGACAAAAACTAGTAAAATATAAATAGTCTAGATGGTAATACATTTCATTGTGCATGCCTGCAAATATTTAGGATTGAATTAAGTTTATACATTCAATGATTACATTAAATATTAATTTTATATAATAATAATATTCGTATGGCATTTATTTTCGAACCGTAACATCTTCGAGAAGACAAGTACGCTTGATATTGATATAAATATATGATGATATCCGTTTACGTTCGGTAAATACATTTCATTATTTTACACTTAGTTGCGCGATTTACTTACCTTACCGAAATATGATTTTATTTCTATTTCCTTGGTCCCGCTGACACATCGCCTGAAGCTGTCATAAACGTTTGTAGGTCAATGAGAGCTACAGATTTTTACAATGATTTTTGGGTTCCGGGGTTACTATCAAATCTACCTTATCGCCATGTCATAAAAGTACTCGTAAAATACACAATCAACAGGAAGTCAATTTACCTGGACGACAATGGAAGTAGAATTCGCAGAGAGTCAATTAATTTAGCTGGACGGCTTAGAATTATGGGTAGAAT
Organism: Notocelia uddmanniana; assembly: GCA_905163555.1. NCBI lineage: Eukaryota > Metazoa > Arthropoda > Insecta > Lepidoptera > Tortricidae > Notocelia > Notocelia uddmanniana. The sequence goes on from LR991065.1 coordinate 14,877,929, forward strand.
GAGCATGGAGTCAAACGTCTGGAAATATATGTAAATATCTAGTCCGTATTAAGATTGAGATATTTATTCATAAAATTATTAGTAGTTTTACACGTCATTGGTACATATCAGTATGTATAATACATATTTTTTACATTTGCTGTTCATTACTTTTAACCGACTTCAAGATTTCAAAAGAGGAGGTTATCAATTCGGTAGTATGTTTTTTTTAATGTTTGTTACTTTGGAACTCCGTCATATCTGAGCCGATTTTGAAAATATTTTTTTGATTGTTAGTATATATATATCCAAGTTGGACCCGTTTTTGTCAAAACGCAGTTCTGATGATGGGATCGATGAGGAATCGACGGAACTCCTCAAATCTTAAAGGCAAACATATAGTGATTTTGGTGTTTTTATCAACAAAACAAGCATTTTTATACAAAAATGTGACATTTGATGAAGTGGAACTGCTGATGAGGATCAGAACAGAACTCTTCAACGACGCATAGCGTTTGGCGATTTATTCTTTTCGTTATGTTTGTTAAGCAAGCTAGGTTTTCAAGACACATTTTTGTCAAGCTTGAGTTCTGTTGGAGGATTCCATGAGGAATTGAGGGTACTTAGTCTTCTACCATTATAAACATACTTATAGCCATTTTTATTTCATTATATGGAATCTAAGAGTGCACCATCTAAGTATAATAATCTTTCACTCGCCTCCCCCATTGAAGTCGGTTTTTTTTCTTAATAGTACATTACTGCAGAGGCCGTGAAGTAAGTAAAAAGTAAACGGATAAAACGAGTCCTGCAATCCCTGTTCCGGCCGAGGATTGTATAGTACTTTTCTCAAACATGTTAGAAAAAAAAAAACAATAAAAAACTACAATGTAAAAAATCTAAAAACTTAAAAATACAAAACGTCCAAAAAATACCTAAGCATTCCCAAAAATAACAAATACAAAGAATAACGGAAATTAAACAAAAACACAAAAATTGCTACAAAAATTGCCATAAAACACGGAAAACCAAAAATATCAAAATAATTAAACATAAAAAGCAAAAGAACACGAATGATACTACAAAAAATACCAAAAAACATGAAAATGAAAAAATCTAAAAAATTATGATAAGTACAAAAAAACACGAAAAAACTTAAAAAAATCCAGGAACCTCAAAAAACAAAAAAAACGCTACAAAATAACACGAATAAACTAAAAAACATACCTTAAATACACGAAAAACTCGAAAGAAAAAACAAAAAACACGAAAAATACTACAAAATTCAAGCACGACTTAAAAAAACACGAATGGACTTAAAAAATACAAAAAAACACGGTAAAACTTATAAAAAAAAAACCTTACGAAAAGTACAAAAAATACAAAAAAAAACTTTTAAAAAGTCCATAAACATCAAAGAACACTAAAACGCTACAAAATAACAAGTAAAACCTAAAAAAATACCAAAATTCACAAGAAATATCAAAAAACACGTAAAAACTAAAAAAATACCAAAAACATGAAAAAACTGACGAAAAGTACAAAAAAATACGAAAAACATAAAAAAAACTGACGAAAACTACAAAAAATAGTCCAAAACCATGAAAAAACGCTTCAAAATAACGAGTAAAAACAAAAAAAAACAAAATTTACAAAAAAATCCAAAAAAGACCTAGAAAAATACCAAAAACCACGTAAAAACTAAAAAAAAACAAAAAACATGAAAAACAAAAAAACTGACGAAAAGTACAAAAAAATAGTCCAAAAACATCAAAAAACACAAAAATCGCTTCAAAATAACGAGTAAAAACAGAAAAAATACCAATATTCACAAAAAAATCCAAAAAAAACAATTAAAAAATGAAAATGGGCCAGGTCAGAAGTACCCGCAACCGACGAGCATGTATGAGAAGATGTATGGATGTGATTGAAGCGAAAGAAGTACGTAAGGACCGTAGTATTTGGCGTTCTTTGGTCTCTGCCTACCCCATGGGATAACGGCGTGAGTTTATGGATGTATGTATTTATGTAAAAATGTTACAAAATACAAACACGATTAAAGAACACGCAAGAACTATAAAAATTCCAAAAACCACGTAAAACTTTAAAAAATATACCAAAGAACATGAAAAAGCAAAAATATTGTCGAAAAGTACAAAAAAAAACGAAAAAACTTTTAAAAAGTCCAAAAAACACAAAAAACGCTTCAAAATAACACGAAGAAACTAAAAACATACATAAATACTTTGAAAATTCGTAAAATACAACAAAAAACAAAAATGTTACAAAATACAAGAACAATAAAAAAAAACGGAAATACCTAAAAAACTACCAAAATACATAACAAATTAAAAATATGTATACAAGAACGTGGCGGTTAGGTCTATGTAATATTTCCTTTGTCAGTTGTTGTTTTTAGTAAGCAAAAAGTTAGAGCGGTGGACAATAATATTAGTTTCATACATAGGGAGCCATAGACAGGTAACTTCATGTCCTCTTTTCGTGACATTAATGCATACATTTAGGCGCATGTTTGAGAAAATAACATTTTGTGATTAGAATACTTAATTATCCGAAAGTAAAATTAGTTGATTAACATCAACATATAATGTGTCATACGTTTATAATTATGAATACATTTATGTAAATCGGCTACATGCTAATTTCATTAAAATTGGTTCAGTACCTAATTTATATCAAACACTTGGCATTCTAAGATACAAACATTTCGCTACCGAGCCATTTAGCGTTTAAATATGTCTATTAAGTATGTAATAGAGACTATTTACGACATTCCAAGCTAAATAAGTTTTGCTGCTAGAGTATTTTAAATTGTATAATTCTAGCATCGAGACGTTTTGCTAAAAAGGCATTTAGCGTTCATGTCTATACGGGTGACATTGGAGACGTGATCATAAATTATTTGAGTCGATGAAGTTTTGAAAGTTAAACTCAATGAAGATGATATCACAGTTACTACTTGCAATATTTACTATTATTTCTCAAATTATTAACAGCAAAAATAATGTTTCATACAACTTGGTCATCCTACACCACACGGCGTCTTGTCATCCTTCATACAACGTGTGTCAAAAGTGATAGGGTGACCATGATTTAAGTATGACGTTATTATTTTTCTAGTAAAAATTTGAAAAAATAACTTGTTTTATTCGATGTAACAACTATTGCATTAAAAAGGCGATCCTGTGTAGAGTCTGAAAACTTAGCTTCTGATCACGTCTCCGATGTCACCCTTATAGTAACAAAGACATTACACAATTCAGACTTTTCAGCTATATTGGCCATTGGCGATAATGTAAATTTGATAGTAACTCTGGTTCCGTTGTAAACAAGAAACCTTTATAGTTTCGCCATGTTCGTCCGTCCGTCCGTCTGTCCGCTGTATAGATTACTAACCATTACTACTAGAAAGCGGTAATTCGGAATAGGTACCTACAAGTCTTAGGTACAAGTATAAACAATTTACCTCCCATACACGTAAAAAGCTCGTTTTCTTTTTTTTTCAAATACTCTGCTTTCAAGACATAGAACCTAAATTGTTTAAAAAAACCGATCCGTAAAAAAAATTATATGATGGAACAAAAAATTTACGGTTATCGCAATTTTTCCTTTATCTGTGCTATAAGACATTGCTTGGTACTAAATTTCAAGATTCTGAGTTCACGGGAAGTACCCTGTAGGTTTTGATTCCCTTGAGAATGTCGAAAATTTGCGGCATTAACGGCTGTATCTTTTGATTGCGTTGGCTTAGAAGTTTGATTTAATCACAGCTCCAAGGGACAGTACCTCGTGTGTTCATAAGTTTGGAGACGAATATTGTTTTGAATAAATAAATTACAGTAAATATTTCTGTCAAGGTTATTATTTTCATTAAATCACTGTACTGTAGCTGATAAAAGAAAATAGAGTTTATTTAAATTGGCTTTCAATATTTTTGATTTAAGCCTTTAAACGCAGTGGTGTCTCTTAGGTGCCGGCACGAAACGAAAAACGCCTTATTCACTGACTAGTTAATGTCTATGGTGGAAAGAAAGTTAAGGCAGCGGAACGACAAATTGTACACCAGAATGTCGATAGATGTTCCAACTACTGCACAGACAGTACTGCAACCTTATCACCCTACGATGTTCACGATACGGGCAATTATTACGTAAGAGGTAGCCTTTTCTTTCAATTTTGAATACTAGATGCTCAAACTATGCCTTAAAATTATCCATTTGGCAGGTGGACGATTGGAATCACTTGTTAAAGTTTATTCGACACGTTTAAATAATTGTTTTTTTTTAAAACGTTTTAGAGAACACCGTAACAAAATTAAATTTTCATACGAAAACTGCTAAAAGAGAAATGTACGTCTTTAAGTAACTTTCTTCGAGCCTGGCCCTAAATACTCCTGATTAGTCTTTTTGGACGTAATAACCTTTTATGAACACACAACTTAGAGCTAAAAACCTGCTGTAAATACTACTCAAAAATAGTTACTCACAAATGAGCCACTGGAAGAGAAGCAAGAGAATCTCAGATTAAAACTTTCGTGTCTCGCGGGGTCATTATCTAGGTGTAGCCGACGCAATAAATGGCATCTAACATAAAATATTGGAACGCAGCTTAAATAATACCTATGTATGTTTATTAATAATACTATTGTCAAGTAAACTTAACAATATGTTTATAGGTATATATAAAAAATATATATATGAAAACATCGAGTGTTTAGCCGTCTCAAAACTTATGAACACACGAGGTAGACCTGAGTATTTAATATAAATTTCAGCTTGATACCTCCACGCGTTTCTGAGAAAAAGGGTCTTGACAGACAGACAGACGGAGGAACAACAAAGTGATCCTACAAGGGTTCCGTTTTTTAAAAATACAAAAATAACCGACTTCAATCAGGGAGGCCGGTGAAAGATTATTATACTTAGATGGTAAATAAATAAATAAATAAATAAATAAATATTAGGGGACATTTTTTACACAAATCGAACTAGTCCCACAGTAAGCTCAATAAGGCTTGTGTTATGGGTACTAGACGACGATATATTTAATAGATATATACGTAAATACATAGAAAACATCCAAGTCTCAGGAACAAATGTCTCTGCTCACCACAGAAACAAATGCCCTTACCGGGAATCGAACCCGGGACCTCTAGCTTCGGAGGCAATGACACTACCAACTAGGCTAAAGAGGCCGAGATGCGCGAGATGCGAGATGGGCGGGCGAGATGGTGCACTCTTAGATTCCATACAATAAAATAAAAATGGCTACAAGTATGTTTATAATGGTAGAAGACTAAGGATCATGGAAAAACCTTGCTTGCTTGACAAACAAAACGAAGAGAACAAATCGCCAAACGTGAACTACGCGTCATTGAAGAGTTCCGTTGTGATCATCATCAGCAGTTCCACTTCATCAAATGTCACTTTTATGAATGAAAATGCTTGATTAGTTCATGAAAATACTAAAATCACTATTTGTGTGCCTTTCACATTTGAGGAGTTCCCTCAATTCCTCATGGATCCCATCATCAGAAATCAAGCATGACAAAAATTAATCGTGAAAATAGAACTTGCTTAACAAACACAGCTAGGAGGACAAATCGCCAAACGTGAACTTTTCGTCGTTGAAGAGTTCTGTTTTGATCATCATCAGCAGTTCCACTTTATCCAATGTCACATGTTTGGATGAAAAAGCTTGACTTGTTGATAAAAACACAAAAATCACTATACGTTTGCCTTAAAGATTTGAGAAGTTCTCTCAATTCCTCATGGATCCCATCATCAGAACTGCGTTTTGACAAAAACGGGACCAACTTGGATATATATACTTACAATCAAAAAAAGAATTTTCCAAATCGGTTGAGAAATGACGGAGTCATGGAGTAACAAACATTAAAAAAAAAACAACCGAATTGATAACCTCCTCTTTTGAAATCTTGAAGTCGGTTAAAAATATAAATCTAAACAACTGCTTACCATTCACAATTCCTTTCCATTCATTCTTGATTCAGATAGATTAAAAAAAAATACACAGTATATTTATCTATTAATTGATTTACAAACACAAAAGAAAACTTATCGTACAAAATGCAGACTTAATGCCATGTGGCATTTTCTACTAGTGAACCTTACGGCAAAGCTGAAAATATGTTGGCAGTGCATCTAACAACTAAAAACCCATGTGGCTGGTAATTAGACCAGAGATATTTAATTATCAACCACCTAAAATAGATCCCATGGGGGGGGGGGGGGTTATATGCCGTAATCGCCACGGTTGGCATGCGCCACATCGTCCGCGTGGTGCTCATTATTACCCTAGAGAAATAATTGCAATTGTTTTTAAGGTGTAGGATTAATTATTGCTCTTAGCCTTTTTTACCTCTATACTAAATTTCAAGTACCTAGATTGCAGAAGTAGTTCCTGAGATATAGCGCTGTGACTGGAGCGCTGGTGTTCATACAAATCTTGCAGGCCTAGGCCGGCAAAGGCCTCTTTTTAACCGACTTCACGATTTCAAAAGAGGAGGTTATCAATTCGGTTGTATGTTTTTTTTTTTTTAATGTTTGTTACTCCATAACTCCGTCATTTCTTAACCGATTTGGAATATTCTTTTTTTGATTGTATGTATATATATCCAAGTTGGTCCCGTTTTTGTCAAAAGACAGTTCTGATGATGGGATCCATGAGGAATTGAAGGAACTCCTCAAATCTTTAAGGCAAACATATAGTGATTTTTGTGTTTTTATCAACAAGTCAAGCATTTGCATCCAAAAATGTGACATTGGATGAAGTGGAACTAACTGCTGATGATGATCAGAACAGAACTCTTCAACGATGAAAAGTTCACGTTTGGCGATTTGTCCTCCTAGCTGTGTTTGTTAAGCAAGTTCTATTTTCACGATTAATTTTTGTCATGCTCGAGTTCTGATGATAGGATCCATGAGGAATTGAGGGAACTCCTCAAATCTTAAAGGCAAACATATAGTGATTTTTGTGTTTTTTCAACAAATCGAGCATTATCATACAAAAATGTGACATTTGATGAAGTGGGACTGCTGATGATGATCAGAACAGAACTCTTCAACGACGAAAAGTTCACGTTTGGCGATTTGTCCTTCTAGCTGTGTTTGTTAAGCAAGTTCTATTTTCACGATTGATTTTTGTCATGCTCGAGTTCTGATGACGGGATCCAATAGGAATCGAGGAAACTCCTCAAATGTGAAAGGCACACAAATAGTGATTTTAGTATTTTCATGAACTAATCAAGCATTTTCATTCATAAAAGTGACATTTGATGAAGTGGAACTGCTGATGATGATCAGAACGGAACTCTTCAACGACGCGTAGTTCACGTTTGGCGATTTGTTCTCTTCGTTTTGTTTGTCAAGCAAGCAAGGTTTTTCTATGATTTCATGAGGAATTGAGGGTACTTAGTCTTCTATAACCATTATAAACATACTTATAGCCATTTTTGTATTTTATTGTATGGAATCTAAGAGTGCACCATCTAAGATTAATAATCTTTCACCGGACTCCCCAATTGAAGTCGGTTTTTTTTTCTTAAAAATTATTTAATTTCCATTTCACATAAATTTGTGGCACAGGCGTCATGACATTCTGCCACTATGCGTATAAAAAATAAAACTTTGACTTTTTTGTTGTTTATTTCATTGCATGTTTGAGAAAAGCACTATACATACCTCGGCGGGAAATATGGGGTTGCCCGCCTTAGACCTATCCGGCCTCACTTCGCTCGGCCGTCTATATGTCTTCGGCCGGCAATCCCTTTCATCCCGGCCTCTGTAGTACTATTTATGGATATATTTCAATTGCATTTTGATTTTTTCCTTTTGAAGAGTATGTTTATAGAGTCTACTCAGTTTCCCCTTTTACCAGTATTAAGGTACTAAATTGATTTATGCCTAGCCTAGGCTCTGATCCAATTTGGTTCCTCTCCGTCCTGTTGAGATTAAGTTTTATTTGCTTTTAAAACCAAATTGAATATTACGGAAGTTTTTAGAAAAAATATATCTGTGGGTAGTTTGGTTATGTGTCGAATTGAGGGTAGTTCAAGTAATGATTAAACAGTCTTAGCAAGGCATTTGTGGTGGTAATCATTTAATATAATCCTTGGTCTTAATATCTCCTTGCCCATGGTAATAGGTGTAACCTAAATCAAGCCTCTTAAATTTGGAAAGAGCACAATGCGCAGTTTTAAAAGGTATGCAGTCCTTACCATGGTTAACCCCACTGGCTACCTTCACACTGTTCATACAACCAACCCACAAAACACCCCCAGGAGTACTAAGGTATATAGTTCTTCAAGAAAGGAGTGTAAAGGGTCGACAATGCGCATGTGACGCCCCTGGAGTTGCAGGCGTCCATAAGCTGCGGTGATAGTTTACCATCAGGCGGGCCGTATGTATGTTTGCCACCGACGTAGTTTTTTTTTTATGACATAGGTGGCAAACGAGCAGACGAATCGCCTGATGGTAAGCGATTAGCGCCGCCCATGGACACTCGCAACACCAGAGGGGTTGTAAGTGCTTTGCCGGCCTTTTAAGATGGGAGTACGTTCTTTTCTTGAAGGTTTGAAGGTGGAATCGGTCCGGAAATACCGCAGGCGTATAAAAAAACATCGCTGCAGTGAAATTAATATTAAAATAAACAAAGATAAGTGTAAAGCAGGGCTTACGGAGTTAAGTATTATTATTATTATATTAGTAAGTTTTATTAAGTATCTAGGACATAAGATATCCCGTCGGGGAATACAGCCAGATCTCGCACTCGTCAGCGATTAGAAAAAATATTGGGAAAGGTTTTTTGGCCTCGTACGAGTAACATATGTTGACAGCTTTAACCGCATTTATCAGAAAGGACTCATCTACTGAGAGAGTTTCTGAAAAAGGATATTGCGTGGCATCATTGAGATGACAGACATGAACAATGTTTCAATGATTTGTTCGTAGTCTAGTTCGTAGTAGACGTACTTGTTCGTAGTAGACACGTTGTCGCCCCTGCGCGGTTATCCCTGATACAAACCGCTGTTTTTTATTTAATTTTCACTAACCTACATACCTACCTAATTTTCTAGTTCAAATTTATTACAGTCGTGGATACAAAAACAATGTTAATGTTGTAAGCAAAAAGGTTTCACGAGGGCGAACTTAATTAACTATACTTAAGTTCAAAGTAGGTACTTGAAAATCACCGTAATAATTTCTAGTGGGGCGTACCGTAGGTAAATGTTTAGCACATCCACTTCGCTAGTTCGCAAATGGAGTCGCTAGGGACAAGTTTGTTACGGAAACTCCTATTAGGTCGTTTGTCCCCGAGACAGCGGCTATGTTATTCACAACGTTTTCCACTTCACCTCTTTCATCACCCCTAGCATATCTTGACGCCGGGATTGGTAATAATAATACATAATTGGGAGGTCTGACTTCAATTGAGTTGCCCGAAGTGATGATGTTAAGGTGAAGTGCTGTGAATAGCCCGGCTCGGTGGTACTCCGCCTTAGCTTTTATTTATACATACTGCGTGGTAGATAGAAGAGGCATATGTATACACAGAGGGCCCTAATAACCCGAAAGATTTTAACCATGTATTTTTGACGACACTACGAGTAAATAATGTTACATCAACATGGGTCCAATTATTTGATTTAATTTAACTACTATTTCAGTACAAAATAAATCAAATTAATTGACCGCTTCTTTGTGAACAAATCTTTACGTGACTTGCAAATGTGTGCAAGACAAGACGTGTCAAGTCAAAAAAGTAGTAGGTGGCTACGTCACGCCTTTAGGGTGTGATAGACTTCTGATTTGTTTTAAATCTATTTCCTATGAATATACAATCTTTTTTAAGTCAAAATACAGGATACTGGTTTTAAATATGGCGTAGTACTACTACTACATGCCAACCTACCTACGTACGGAACCCTTCTTTGTACGGGGTCCGAAACGTACTTGGTCGTCCTTTTCATTATTTTCCACCTCCTCACGCCGCTGAACTCTTATCGGATAAAAAAGTTGTTTGGACAAAAATGTTAAGTCTTAACACAAAAGTAACAAAACGTTTTGTGACATTTATTGAAGCGTGTAAAATGGTGGTGGGTGATGTGTATGTGTCCACCCAAAAAGTAATGACAGGCTACAATAATATTTACTAATACTTACTAAGCAGAACAGCTGTTTGCCGGATAAAACCCTCGGAGAAGACTGGGCTTCTGTTTCAAAGGCCGTTCTTTATCAACACACAGGAGGATTAGTTGGCTCGCGAAATCAAACCACAGATATACTGTTTAAAGAGCCTATATTGGCTATTGACAAAATATGCCGCGTAACATGGCGCGAGGCCGACACATTGTTAAATTACAACCCCGGAAAAGGGTAATTAAATTAAGTGCAGAGAGGATCCATCTCGCCGTTAATACTAAACGTTAAAATTAAACGCGCGCGCGACAGCTACGACGCTGTGGACGGGACTCTACGGCCGGGCCATTACGTTAAAATAAAAGTTCGAACGTCACTCACTATACTCGGTCCATGAAGACGATGTTACCGTCTCGGAGAAACCGCAGACCCCGCTGCTGTCGGACGGCGCTTGGTAGCAGCAGCGACTGGACGGCCGCGAGCGCGCATCCTCTTGGCATGGGTGGAGCCGCGGAGCATCACGTGGCCTCCACCTCACTTACTGCGCGTGCAGTATCCTACGAGGGGGAGCCGCGAGCGCACCAGAATGCCGCCGTTCAAGTATCCGCCGCAATGCTCGCCGAGGAGAAGAACAGATCACGGATCATCCGCAGGCGCCGCATGGCGCAGGTTCGACCGGTGTTGCACCACCGACACTCCCGCGCCGGACATCATCTTGTCCGAGCGCACAATTCCGCCACCACTCGCGGCCACTGCCGCGCGTAGCGCACACTGCCTTTCCACCTTATTACTATGGGTATTTACAAGTTATCGCAATAATCAAATGAAAAACCTGGAGAGCGCGTCGAGTCGCCGCTGCGATCCAGGACAAAAAAAAAAACACCATCGATCTCCCACGCCTCTACTATTTTTTTCTCCTTGACATTCCACACTTTTGTCTCTGGTCCACCGGACATTGGAATTAAAGAAAGCTGTTATAATTCGATGACGCGGTTTCAGTAGTCTTCAAATCGCGAAGCCACTTGAATTAAATAGAATGTACAATTTACCGAAATTAATCACCATCTCAAGTCGCCCTACTTAAACGCTACACTCTCAACGAGCGACAAATCCAATGAACCGATCGCACATTTCAGACCGCTGTCAACGTCACTTGTCAGTGACTTGACAGATGTCAGAAAGTGTCAACCTACAGTGTACGAATATCAATGCCTTTACGTGATTATTCTTTAGTTTAAAAGGTTTGTTTTAATTATTCGGCCTCCCCAGGCTACGGTGCGCGAGTCCCACATCCGCAGTGATTATCTCCGGCAGTTGGAGTTGCATGAACGCGAGTAAAGCGGCCGAAATACTGTAATTCTTGCAAGACAACAAAAACAGATCTCGTACGTTCCCTGCGAGTTATTGGGATTTGGAAGTTTTGTACGATTACTCAGATTAAGCGCTACATTAAGAACATTTTTCGAAATGACTGAAATGTGATATTATTTACGTATTCAGCCACTATGGCTCCGCCATTTAAAAAAATAAATAAAACAAAAACTGCCTCGACGAAAAAATTCCATATAGTTATCGAACCTGCTCACAAAATTTCACAAGAATCGGTTGAGAAATGCGACCTGTAGAAGCGAACATCCGGACAGCCAGACATACGAAAGAATTTTTGTCGAAAGCTGAAACGGAGACGCTTCGCTCGCTCGGTCAATTACAATATAATGGTATGGATAATTTGAATGCTTGTTACATTTTTGGCGGTCCATGTACAAATGACAGCATTAATAATATTTTTATGTCTTATTTACTCATTACTCTCTAGTCTATGCGATCACGATCAAGTACTGACAGAATATATGCGTTTTCTGAAATCAGAAATGACAACTGTTTAAAACTCGCAAATATTATCTGAGAAATAATCAAACGTAAGCTACATTAATGTATACATATTGAGATTGAACACTAGACCTACAGACCTTCAGATTGTTTTATTAATTTAAAGTAAAAAAAAAAACGTATAATCAAATAACTATTTTCATAACAAAGGAGCTTACTGACTGCTCACTCGTAGCTTATATAGGTGTATAGATGCACATACATAATTATTAAGTACGATATATGTGTTGTCTTTGGTTTATAAGAATAGATGTTTGTCAATGCTGTAAGCTAAATCATATTATTATACAAAATAAATAAAATACTGCAACACACGCTGCCTTACTGCTTTTCAAGTGGTTATGGGCCCAGAGCTGGCTCATGTGTTGCAGGAAAACCGCGTCGTAACGCTAAACGAAAACAACGTGTAACGTTGTAACTACGACCGGGAACTTCACAGCATAAAACAAGAAAATGGCGACGTCACTTTCGGCTACAACGGTGAATAAATTAAATGGTGACAACTGGTCAACGTGGAAATTTGACACGCGTATCATTTTAAATGGCCAGGGTTTACTTGAAATTGTGTCGGGTACAAAACTGAAACCGGAAACACCATCTGAGGTGACCTCATGGATCTTGGACGATGCGAAGGCACAAACCATTATCGTCACCCGTATGGAACCAGGTCCGCAAGGGCACATACTATCTTGGGTGACCGCGCATGAAATGTGGACAAAATTGAAGTTTGTTGATGATAAAGAATCCACTGTTAGCATTCATCTCCTACAACAACGTTTCTTCACAATGCAATTCGACGAGGGTTCCGTATCCGACTTCCTATCCAAACTCGAAGACATACGTGTGAAGCTGAAACAAGCAGGAGAAGGCATTTCGGATAAAAGACTATTACCAAGATCCTCATGTCACTTCCAGAGCAGTACAAATATTTCCGGTCTGCATGGGAATCTGCTCCGAGTGAGAAGCAAACTTTAGATGAACTGACATCACGACTCTTACTTGTAGAGGAGAGACATAAAAATAGCACTGAGAGAGATGTGGCGATCGCTCTCGTCACTCATGGAAGTAACAAGTGCTTAACATGTGGTAAAGCAGGACACATGAAGAAAGACTGCTATAAAAACAAGACCTGTGAGTTTTGTAAGAAACCGGGACATATAACAAAGTACTGTTTCTTCAGGAAAAATAATAAAACTAAGAAGCAGGTAAGTCCTACTGCTTTAGTAGCAAGCCAACTTAATCAATTAGAAGACTGTTTTTATATGGACAGCGGATGCTCACAACATATTTCTAGAAGCAAACATTTATTTTGCGACTATGAAGAGCTTCAAGACCATCCAGTTCAAATGGGACGGGGCAACCATTAACGCTGTTGGTATTGGCAATGTGAGGCTAGAAGCTTTTGACGGACAGAAGTGGCAAGAAGTTGATCTGAAACAGGTTCTTTATGTACCGGATCTCAAGGTAAATCTGTTTTCTGCCGCCAGTTGCCTAGATAAAGGTTTGAAAATGGTTTCAGATAATAATATTTGCAAATTTATTAAAAACAATGAGGTTGTCACTCTAGCCCGCCGTGAAGGCCAATTGTATAAAATGATGTTTAAAATGTCACAACAAACTATGGCATTGTCAAGCAAGTCTGACAGAGTTGACGTATGCAATAATAATATGTGAAATATTTTTATATCATCAGAAATTTGCTCACCAAAACTTTGGTTATATAAAAAGAATACTCCAAGATAATGAAATTAAAATCTCATGCTCGAAGCAGCATTTTTGCTCGGCTTGTATTGAAGGCAAACATTCGAAAACTCCAGCCTATTTGAGTAACAATAAAACAAGCTTTCGAGAGGAAATAGTGCACGCAGATTTGTGTGGAACCTTGGAGGAAGAGTCTGTTGGAGGTTCACGGTACTTTCTCTTATTGAAGGATGACTATTCTCGGTTCCGCACCGTTTATTTCATCAAGCACAAGAGCGAAGTTTTAGCTAATATGAAAATATACCTCGCGCAGAGTGATAATGAAGGTAAACCTGTAAAACACTTCCCACCGACGGTGGAGGTGAATTTATAAACAAAGGTATGAAAGAATTATTATATTCAAAGGGAATTACACATCAAACCTCAAACCATACACGCCTACACAAAATGGCAAAATTGAACGTGAAATGCGCACTATAATGGAAGCTGCACGCACGATGATGAAAGCTAGTCAAGTCAGCAAGAATATGTGGGCAGAAGCTGTAAATACAGCCGCGTATGTCATTAATAGAGGTTTGATGCAATGGAAATCAAAGAAAAGATTATTTGAGCAGAATTAAATAATGGACGTTTATTGAACACCACTTGGAAGCAGTATACGTCCATACTGAATCAAAGAAGGTAGCGAGAAAATTGCCATTTACAAAATATAATAGTGTTGCCAGATCATGTTGCAATTAGATTTGACTTAGTATCAATTTATACATGATTATATTAGATTAATTTTTGCATAATAAAATGAATATAAACCAACAAGAGACAAGCCCTGAAGAAGGTAAAACCCCCTATGAAATGTTCTATGAGAAGAAGTTCGATGTAAGCCAATTAGAGTATACTTTTGGCACAGAATTGTGGGTTCATGTCCCAAAACAAAAGAGAAAGAAACTCGATAGTAAGAGTAAGAAAGGGATGTTTGTGGGATATGGCGAAAATACAAAACGGTACAAGTTTTACTATCCAGAAAGCAAGAGTTTCTCAATTGAAAGAGAGGTAATAGCATCGCCTATGTTAATGGAGACGACTACGGCAGATAGAGCACAAAATGTCCCAGTGTTACTCGAAATCACCGACACTCATTTAAATTTTGCGACTACAAGCTCAGTAGCTGATAGCGTTCAAGCTTCGTCCGAAGACGAGTTCGTAGACATTGAAGACACCAGCGAAGTAATGCCGTCGGAAGAACAAATTGAAAACCACAATCGCTCAGTTGCTGGTTCAAGCGTAGCTCCCATTTCCAGTGCCGGAGAAAATATTAACACTAGGTCTCTACGGCCTAGAAACACGCTAAGACCACCTGGCAATCTCCAGGACTATGACACGTCCTACTTCACACTCCTAGATACAGAAGAGCCGTCCCTGAAGGAGGCGAAGACGTCCCCAAACGCCTGTAAATGGGAGCAAGCGATGAAGGCTGAAATGAAAGCTCTTTCTGAAAATGACACATGGACATCGTTGAAATTCCCGATACTGAGTTTATGATAATTGACACTAAATGGTTATTTAAAGTCAAGCGACATAAAGACAATAAAATTGATTTATACAAAGCTAGATTAGTCGCTAGGGGCTTTATACAAGAAGGCTTAGAATATTGTGACGTATACTCATCTGTTGTAAAAATGGCTACAGTAAAATCTTTATTAGCATTATGTAACAAAAACAACTGGCCAGTATACCAACTCGACGTATAGCGCTTTCTTAAATGGCATAATTAAGAATGATACATATATAAAATTGCCAGAGAACTTTGACGTGCCCAAAGGCAATGTATGTAAATTAAATAAGGCATTATATGGCTTGAAAAACGCACCTAGGGCATGGTATGAGCGTTTTAATAACTTTATGTTGAGCCAACATTTTATAAAAACGAAAAGTGACCACTGCTTATATTATTGTGTCAACGACAGTAGTAAGGTCTTTCTAGATGACATATTATGTACTGGATTTGGTCCAATGTTGAATAAGGTTATAACAAGCATGAAAACCCGGGTATGTCCTAAAACTACGATCCAGACACCGGGGGATGGGCAGCAGCATCCCTAGAGTGCGGTGGAGATACTGCGATCGCCAACCCGCATGCCAAGCGTGGCGATTATGGCATATACCCCCCGTGAATTTGGGGGAGGCCTATGTCCAGCAGTGGACGTCCTTGGGCTGATATGGTGGTGGTGATGGTGGAAGCATGAAAAATGAATTTAAAATGAAAGATTTAGGACTTGCGAGTTTATATCTAGGAATTCTTATTCAACAAGACTTACAGAATGGTGTTACCACCTTGAACCAAACCCAGTATCTAAAATGTTTTAGGTAAGTTTAATATGTCAGACTGTCATAGCGTGACTACTCCTATGGATCCAAACTTTGATTTGTCCACGCTACAAAAAGAAAAGTCAGAAAGCGTAGAGATGGAACATAGGTGTAGGCAGCTTATAGGTCGTATAATGTACGCTATGATTGGCACCAGACCTGATTTGTGTGCCAGTATAACTTACTTGTCGCGCTTTCAAAACTGTGCAAGTAATGAACTTTGGACTTATCTTAAACGAATTTTGAGATACATAAAGGGTACTATAGATCTAAAATTAATATATAAAAGAAATGCTGGTGAAAATTTATTGACTGCTTACGCTGACGCAAGCTGGAGAGATGATGTTGTAGATAGAAAGTCAACGTCAGGTTTTTTTCTGCAAATTTATGGTAATTTGGTATCTTGGACTTCGAAAAAACAAGCCACAGTAGCTCTATCTTCGTGTGAGGCTGAATACGTCTCTCTAACACACTGTATTAGTGAAGTTTGCTGGTTAAGAAATCTGTTATCAGAATTGCAAGTTCTTGAGAATTATACTGTCACTGTCTATGAGGACAATCAGTCCACTATCAAAGCCTGCAATTCGCATGAACAACTGAAAAAGATGAAACACCTAGATATTAAATATCATTTTATAAATGAAAAGATAACTCAAGGTGTTGTCAACATTCAGTATGTTCATACAGGTGTACAGTTGGCAGACATATTAACTAAACCTTTGTCTCGACAAAATTTTGAAAAGTTGAGAGGAATTTTAGGGTTAATTTAAGTAGTTAATGTTACTGTTTAAACATTTTTTGATTGAGGGTGGGACAGTCCAGCAATCAAAGTAATTCGAATTTATACTATATAATGTAAATATATGATACACTAGCATTTGCCCGCGGCTTCGCCCGCGTACTAAGCGAAATTTTTGACCGTCTACAAAAAACAGGTTCGTATGTTTGTCCACGATTATCTCGCGTTTGGCTAAACTGATTTAGATGTGGTCTCCAAAAAAGTAGTTGTTACATTCTGGGGGTTTCGGTATACGAAGTTTGGCGATTGTGATTCATTAACAGATGAACAGATGAAAAGTCAGTATACATTCTGAGAACCGGCAAACTGTTGAATTTAATTTGATTTTGCCAAAAATAAGGATCGAAAACTATTATCATACATTTCTGAGAGGCCGAAGGGGAAAGGGCCGATGAAATAAAAGCATGTCTTAAATGGCCCTTAGTAAAAGTATCTGTGTACTACAGTAACACCGATAGGTCTGTAAACGACCAAGCAGCGCGCAGCGGTCATAAACTCTGGTCCTTCGAAGTACAGAAATACGGCTAATTCAATATCACGTGTAACATTTATTTTTCCTAAAATTAAATTTATTACGTAGGTTTTGCCAGTTCCCATTGGAGCATCCAAAAAGAAAATTTGGCCTCACTTCCATTCGCACTCCTTACTTCAGTCCGTCTGTTACAACCAAGTTGCTTTTACTGGACCGATTGAATTGCAAATTGGCACAAACTATCAAGAATTTAGAGCGCTCGTGGCCCAGCGGCACCCGCCTACCGCGTGCGGTGTGCGAGGTTAAGCAATGTGGGCGCAGGTCAGTTCTTGGATGGGTGATCGCTTTGAGTGGTTACTAAATGACTCTCGTGCTTTGGAAGGCAAGCTAAGCCGTTGATCCCGGCTGCAATCGTTAAGCCAAGTTAGAGGCCTTCGAGCGGCTTGCGAACTTCTAACAGTCAAGTTGCCCACTCACTTGACAAAGGGGGGTCGAAGTTGCACCACGTCCGTAGAGAGTACCCACCGTTACCCTACACGTGACCCCTGGGTGGTGCTAAAAGTGCAACAAAAACTGGCAACCGTACTTGTTGATTTAAATGGAAAAAAATATCGAAACCTCTATGTCGTTTTTAAAAGCAAGTCCATAGATACCCCACACGCCTATTAACCTATTAACATTAACCTTTAACATTAACCTTTTTTGCATACAGGCATGTATGGAGTGCCAAATTTTACCTCAGATTCGTATTCAGAGACCTCTCAGACGCTCAGATATCGATTTTGAACGAAATTGGGACGAAAAAAAAGATAATCAATATGGCCGCCACTTTCACAAATTTTACCTCTGATTCGTATTAAGAGACCTCTCGGACACACATATATCGATTTTGAACGAAATCGGGACGAAAATGAAGAAAATCAATATGGCCGCCACCTTTTCCAAAATTTTCCTCGGAATCGTATTAGGGGACCTTTCGGACGCTCGGATATCGATTTTGAACGAAATCGGGTTGAAATGAAGAAAATCAATATGGCTGCCACTTTTTCCAAATTTTACCTCGGATTTGTATTCGGGGACCTTTCGGACGCTCAGATATCGATTTTGAACGAAATCGGGACGAAAAAAAAGATAATCAATATGGCCGCCACTTTCACAAATTTTACCTCGGATTCGTATTAAGAGACCTCTTGGACACACAGATATCGATTTTGAACGAAATCGGGACGAAAATGAAGAAAATCAATATGGCCGCCACCTTTTCCAAATTTTACCTCGGAATCGAATTTAGGGGACCTCTCGGACGCTCAGATATCGATTTTGAACGAAATCGGGTTGTAAATGAAGAAAATCAATATGGCTGCCACTTTTTCCCAATTTTACCTCGGATTCATATTAGGAGACCTCTCGGACGCTCGGATATCGATTTTGAACGAAATCGGGTTGAAATGAAGAAAATCAATATGGCTGCCACTTTTTCCAAATTTTACCTCGGATTTGTATTCGGGGACCTCTCGGACGCTCAGATATCGATTTTGAACGAAATCGGGTTGTAAATGAAGAAAATCAATATGGCTGCCACTTTTTCCAAATTTTACCTCGGATTCATATTAGGAGACCTCTCGGACGCTCGGATATCGATTTTGAACGAAATCGGGTTGAAATTAAGAAAATCAATATGGCTGCCACTTTTTCCAAATTTTACCTCGGATTTGTATTCGGGGACCTCTCGGACGCTCAGATATCGATTTTGAACGAAATCGGGACGAAAAAAAAGATAATCAATATGGCTGCCACTTTCACAAATTTTACCTCGGATTCGTATTAAGAGACCTCTCAGACACACAGATATCGATTTTGAAAGAAATCGGGACGAAAATGAAGGAAATCAATATGGCCACCACTTTTTCCAAATTTTACCTCGGATTCGTATTAGGGGACCTCTCGGACACACAGATATCGATTTTGAACGAAATCGGGACGAAAATGAAGGAAATCAATATGGCCACCACTTTTCCCAAATTTTACCTCGGATTCGTATTAAGAGACCTCTCAGACACACAGATATCGATTTTGAAAGAAATCGGGACGAAAATGAAGGAAATCAATATGGCCACCACTTTTTCCAAATTTTACCTCGGATTCGTATTAGGGGACCTCTCGGACGCTCAGATATCGATTTAAACGAAATCGGGTTGGAAATGAATAAAATCAATATGGCTGCCACTGTTTCCAAATTTTACCTCGGATTCGTATTAGGGGACCTCTCGGACGCTCAGATATCGATTTTGAACGAAATCGGGTTGAAATGAAGAAAATCAATATGGCTGCCACTTTTTCCAAATTTTACCTCGGATTCGTATTAAGAGACCTCTCGGACGCTCAGATATCGATTTTTAACGAAATCGGGGACCGAAGGGGAAAAAATCAATATGGCCGCCACTTTTTCCAAATTTTACCTCGCATTCGTATTACGAGACCTGTCGGACGCTCAGATATCGATTTTGAACGAAATCGGGAAGAAAATGAAGAAAATCGATATGCCTGCGACTTTTTCCAAATTTTACCTCGGATTCTTATTAAGAGACATCTCGGACGCTCAGATTTCTATTTTGAATGAAATCGGGACGGAAATGAAAAATATCAATATTACCGCCACTTTTTTCAAATTTTACCTCGGTGTCGTATTTGGGGACCTCTCGGACGCTCAGATATCGATTTTGAACGAAATCGGGACGAAAATGAAGAAAAGCAATATGGCCGCCACTTTTGCCAAATTTTACCTAGGAGTCGTATTAAGAGTCCTCTCGGACGCTCAAATATCGATTGTTGTCGAAATCGTATCGGGCGGCACTAATTAATAAAACCACTTACAATACATTGACTCAAGAAAGGTCGTATCTTCATAGGGAATTCACGGCACATCATGCGCCTTTAGACCTTATAAGGAACCTACATGCCAAATTTGGTATCTCTCGAGTCTCGAACCAGCAGTTTGGGCTGTGCGTTGATATGTCAATCACTCAGTCAGTCAGTTTCTTCTTGCAATTTGGCACCTACTTTTAAGTTTTCATGCCCGCAATATTAAATTTCAAAACCAACGCCATTTTCGAAATTAACGACCCAATAAATCATAAAAATCACACCCATATTAATATTTAGACATTCCAACCCCGTCGGACCCCAACAAAGGGGATGGTATTTCACGTCCTCCACGTGGGATTTTAAAATTATTGTTGTTTTCGTAATCAGCGACCCGATAAACCATAGAAACCACACCCATATCGATTATCAGAATTTGTCACCACATATCCCCCTTTTAGGGGTTGATTTTTCAAAAAACCTGAAACACGTGTTTACTCATTTATCGTTAGAAATACTCCTGTGAAGTTTGGAATAAAATAGTCCAACTAATCTTGTTTCCCCATACAAACTTCGGACCCCCATTTCACCCCCTTAGGGGTTGAATTTTGAAAAATCCTTTCTTAGTGCACCCCTTGACCTTATAAGGAACCTACGTGCCAAATTTGGAATCTCTAGGACCAGCGGTTTGGGCTGTGCGTTGATATGTCAGTCAGTCAGTCAGTCAGTCAGTCAGTCAGTTTCTTCTTTTATATATTTAGATGGTGTATGTAACGTTATGAATATATTTATTCATGACTGAATTAAAGTTATGATTAATAAATAAATTTTATAACGTTACACGTTTTAGCTATTCAGTTCAATCCAAGTAAAATTGGTTTGTAATAGTGAGTTCGTAGATTCTAATTTTTTTATCGTAAATAATGGATCTATTCTTGAGGGTGGGTGTTGTCTTTGGTTTATATTTGACATTGTACTTCAAGAATAGATGTTTGTCAATGCTGTAACCTAAATTATATTATTATACAAAATATATAAAATACTGCAACACACGCTGCCTTACTGCTTTTCAAGTATATGCAGCTTTGTATTGATAAATTAAATTAATTTAAATTACACAAAAAACAATAGCAATATAATATCATCAAGTAACGATATATATATGTAAAGGACCTTTAAACAGATGTTATTTGATCATAATTGGAAAGCAGCAATACAACAATTAAAAATATCGTCATTTTGAAGTCTGCAAGCACGTCTAATACTCACATTACGAGCATAACACCTGCCATGTTCTGTTGATATAGCGAAAAAGGTTTCCGCAGTCGACGTAAAAGATCAGGGAGGGATCATAACCTTGAAACCAGGGACCAGTAATACGGCATCTAGTAAAGAATCCTCGCAATTAAAAGCTGTCCTAACGACTTCATATTATACATATATTTGTTTAGAAAATTTATTTTTTTATTGCCAAATCATGTTGTTTTCATGTTGTTAATGTCACAGAATATGTCCAGAAACATGAACCCTGCAAGGGGAGAGCAATCTTAATATACCTAATTATATTATAATAATTACAACGGATTAATTACAAAATTAAAATCATATTGGATTACGAAAATATACAGGATAATGTCATTTATTATGTAGTTGAGAATATTAAAATTACAATATACTTTACGTCATCAATTTAGCATAGTCATAAAGAATAAGTTATTTTAAACAAAAAATGCATACAAAATCTTTCATTTCTATCATAGAAAGTCGTGTAAAAAATTCTTGTGCGGAATACATAATAGCCTTTCTTAAGCAAGAACGCTTTCAGATGATCTTGTATTTTTTGTAATTAGGCTAATGTTTAATAACTTTTAGTATTTTATTTAAAAATTCACACACATTGCAAAAGGGCCAGAGTGAACCATTTTTAATTTTGGTAGTGGCCTTTCGAGTTTATTACAAGGTCGTATGTTTTGCGGTCGTGTGTATTGAGGCAATTGTGCTATATTGTGTTTTACAAAAGCACCTAGTTCCATAATATATATTGTTGACAATGCCAAGATATTTTGCTCAATTAAGTGTTGTTTACAACCTTCTATTTTCCTTATACTAGTGAGTATTAGACAGAGTACAATAGCATCTTATTTATAATATATAGAACTATATATCTGGTAGAACTATATATAGTACTACATATGGTACCGGCATGTAATGAGGAGAAGAAACTACCTTAAAACGTTGAGATAACTCAATTTACTAAAAGGAAACATTATTTTATCTCTTCTAAGCAATAAAACTGCATTAACAGATTTTTGAAAAAGATACCTTTTTTTCAATACTAATTGTGCAAAATGTCTTTTTTTTTCGGCTCTCTTGTATGCTAGACTAGGTCTGTCTCTAATCAATTTTTGTTCCTTGATAAAAATAGGATCTATTGGCATCAATTGGCATCAATTTTTTTTTTGACAAAAATGTCATAAAATTGCTATTTTTTGATATCTGTACATTTAATAAAAAAACTGTGAATGCAGTTTTAATGCTTAGAAGAAATAAAATAATGTTTCCTTGTAGCAAATTGAGCTATCTCAACGTTTTAAGGTAGTTTCCCTCAAGGGCCGGACGTATCTTTCCACACTGTATAATTTGTGTTCTAAGAATTCCTGGTTTGGTACTTACTAATATCCTGAGGCAGCGCTTTTCTATCCTGAATAAGTATATTAGATTTGCACTGCTTCCCCACAACACTATGCCGTACTTTAACTCAGCGTGTGCGTATGCGGAGTAAGCGGAATTTGCTGTTTTGAGGTCAGTATAGTTTTAAATTTATAAAGTGCATAGGTGAACCTAATAGGTTCTAAGCTTTGATATAATTTTATTTATGTGCTCTTTCCAGTTTATAGCTGTGTCTATTGTGATACCAAGCAACGGGGAGGTATTCACGCACTCCAATGGTGTACTTTGAAAAGATTTATTAAATATTAGGTCTTTGAAGGGGCCTGAATTGCAGTAATTTATAAGCAAGTAGTTTTTTATATACGTAATTAAAATTGCTTCTAATTAAACTCAGATAGATACCAGTATAGCTAAATCGTAGCAATTATATGAGGTGTCGGGTACACACGTCATCAGATACCGCAATCCGGTGAAGCTTTACGCTTACCCTCATCACATATAAATAGCCACACGATAAATAAACACGAAAGCAGACACCAGTCGCAAAGGTACACCAACCCAGACCGTCTACGAATTTTGAATTAAGGTGAATGTAGCTCAAAATTATGTCTAGCTCGCTCGATTCACTGTGTCCGATGCCAGTGCGCGAGAGATTGTGAAAGTTTGTTTCAGAAAAGTGAATAATTCAAATCCAAAACCTATAATGACCGGCGTCTTCTTGTAAGACAATTATCAACAACAAAGTTTTAGATTAACATATTATGATTCTTTTCCCAAAAAACTGGATAAAATCGTATATAGGTTCATAACAAATAAAAAGATAGCCTCATTTGAATATCGATCTAAAAAGATTTCAAACATTGAAATATTTCATGTGGTATTTTTTTTAGATTATTGAGTCGCTTAGTTTCAGACCCTTCAACCCTTGAAAATCATTTAATACCATCTTGCGCGGAGGATTCCCCTTAAGAAACCACGACAGATGGGAGGCGTCACACGGTTACCAAAAGACATAGGTATACCAATAAAGATGTCTCTGAATGACACGACCAATTGCTTAATTGACGTCTTTTTGTATGTAGTGTGAAGTGGGGATTTATGGTCGTAGGTCCACATTGTTAGGCGTAAGTAAATATTCATCTTCGCTTTGTCAAAAGATATGTATACCGTGGGGCTAGTATGATCGCTTATATGTCGGACATATAGCATTCGTCCCTCCCGCACTTACATACTTGACAGTACGGGACGAATGCTATATGTCCGACATATAAGCGATCATACTAGCCCTGCAGGTACCAATGCGGATATACGTTGACTTAGATAATTATTCGTTAATATATGCAATTCATAGTTTTATTCATACAAAGTGTACAAATAATAAAATATGAAGGCCCGCTTTCGATCTTCAGCAATGAAATTATTATTGAATAGGTGAAGTTTAAGTGCATTAAGATCTTTTTTCCTGAACACTATTTTACAGGTATCAAGTATAAGCCATCCGTTTCTTTCGAATAAGATTTCTTTATAGGTAAAAAACAACAATAATTTACATGTTATAACCATACACATTACTATTTTACATTACGATATAGTTAATTACCGCAAAAAAAAATACATTTAATAAGTACCAGAGAAAATGATTCCTTTGCATAGATTCCTTTATGCCTTCACCGTTGTTATGGGGGATTTCAACGCGAAACTGGGCAAGAGAGATGGTGAAGAACTGAAAGTGGGGCAATTTGGAGTTGGAAGTCGGAACCACCGGGGCCAACTACTGGCTGGTTTCTTGGAGAAGGAGGGACTCTACATGATGAACTCCTTCTTCAAGAAACGCGAGCACAGGAAGTGGACCTGGATGAGTCCCGACGGTGCAACAAAAAACGAGATTGACTTCATCATGTCGACGAAGAGGCATATATTCAATGATGTCTCTGTGATCAGTACGGTTAAAACCGGAAGTGATCATCGTCTGGTAAGGGGCACATTGAATATATGCGTCAAGCTAGAACGCTCTCGACTGATGAAGTCCACGCTCCGTCCAGCAGCAGTCCAAATCCATAACCCCGAGAGCTTTCAGCTGGAACTCCAAAACCGTTTCGATTGTCTAGGCAGCGATGTGGACGAATTCAACGACGGGTTTGTGGAAGCTGTCCATAGCATTGGGTCTAAGTTCTTTAAGGCCCAACGAACTCAAAGAGCCAAAAGGATCTCTATCTCCACTCAGAGGCTCATCGAGGAAAGGAATGAGATGATTCTGCAGTCTTCAGCCGATGCGACATTATACAGGCAGCTCAATAAACAGATCTCCAAGTCCCTTACCCGCGATCTGCGCCAATTCAATACAAATCGTATTGAGGAGGCCATCGAGCAGAATAAGGGCTCTAAAGTTTTTTCAAGAGATCTGTCTATTGGGCAGAGCCAGCTCGCCAGATTAAAAACTGAAGATGGTAGAATCGTTTCGTCCAAACCTGAGCTTCTGAGTGAGATAGAGTGCTTTTATGGACAGCTATACACGTCAACTAGCAGACCCGAAGTTGGTCTGGCGGAAGACCGAAGAGCTAGATTAACCCGGCACTATACCGAAGATATCCCGGACATCAGCCTGTACGAGATTAGAATGGCTCTTAAACAGCTTAAGAACAATAAGGCACCCGGTGAAGACGGAATTACAGCGGAATTCCTGAAGGCAGGTGGAAAACCGGTCCTTAGGGCCCTTCAGAAGTTGTTCAATTCCGTCTTACTGGAAGGAAAAACTCCAAAGGCATGGAACAGAGGTGTGGTGGTCCTGTTCTTCAAAAAGGGTGACAACTCTTTACTGAAGAACTACCGACCCATCTCACTTCTGAGCCATGTCTATAAGCTGTTTTCAAGAGTCATTACGAACCGTCTCGCACGCAGGCTAGATGACTTCCAGCCTCCCGAACAAGCCGGTTTCCGAAGAGGCTTTAGCACCGTAGACCACATCCATACGCTCCGTCAGGTTATACAGAAGACTGAGGAGTATAACCTGCCCCTCTGTTTAGCGTTCGTGGACTACGAGAAAGCCTTCGATTCGATCGAAACCTGGGCTGTACTACAATCTCTCCAGCGGTGCCAAGTGGACTACCGCTATATCGAAGTGCTGAAGTGTTTGTACGAGAACGCCACTATGTCAGTCCGACTTTAGGACCAGAGCTCGAAGCCTATCCATTGGAGCGGGGAGTCAGGCAAGGAGATGTTATTTCTCTTAAACTGTTCTCCGCTGCACTGGAGGATGTTTTCAAGACTCTGGACTGGAGAAGGCTAGGCATCAACATAAATGGCGAGTACCTCACTCACCTTCGGTTTGCTGATGATATAGTAGTCTTGGCTGAGACCATGGAAGATTTAAGTACAATGCTCAATGACCTCAGTAAAGCCTCCGAGCGAGTTGGTCTAAGGATGAACATGGACAAGACGAAGATCATGTCAAGTGTCCATGTCGCACCAACTCCCTTAACAATCGGACACTTTACGCTCGAAGTTGTAGACGATTACATATACCTAGGACAGACTGTCCAGTTAGGTAGGTCCAACTTCGAGAAAGAGGTTAATCGTCGAACCCGACTCGGCTGGGCAGCGTTCGGGAAGCTACGGCACATCTTTTCATCCAATATTCCGCAGTGTCTCAAGACGAAAGTCTTTGACCAGTGTGTGTTGCCAGTGATGACATATGGCACTGAAATGTGGTCGCTTACTATGGGCCTCATAAGAAGGCTCAAAGTCACACAAAGAGTATCTCTGCGTGATCGCATCAGGAATGAGGCCATCCGCAGCAGAACCAAAGTGACCGATATAGCCCTCCGAATTGCTAAACTTAAGTGGCAGTGGGCGGGGCACATAGCACGTAGAACCGATGGCCGTTGGGGCGGAAAGGTTCTCGAGTGGCGACCACGTACCGGAAGGCGTAGCGTGGGCAGGCCCCCCACACGGTGGACCGATGACCTGGTGAAGGTCGCGGGTGTCCGCTGGATGCGGGTGGCGCAGGACCGGTCATTGTGGAAGTCTTTGGGGGAGGCCTATGTCCAGCAGTGGACGTCTTTCGGCTGACATGATGATGATGATGATGATGATGAGATTCCTTTATGTTAAACTAGCTAGTTTGATGAGCACAACCTTGAGCTGTCTGTGTTGTACAGGCCGTGGGATGCAATCTAAAACCCTCAACAAAAGTCAGCTCTGAATATTAACCTACCAAACATATATACATATATGGCGGTGGTAGTAGATCACCAGTATTATGTAGTTAATGATAGGTGTGTACTAGGCAGCGGGAGTTGTAAATAATAATGCACCAACTTACAGTTTCATGTATAATGTCCGGTACACACAAAATCCATACACAAGCAACAGAAAGCACAGAAGGGTAGAAAGCACAGGCACTATTATTAGATGAAAGTCTTAAAGCGAGAGAGAGATAAACAAGTAAGCGAGTAGCAAGCACATAGATCGCGGCTATTGTCTTAGCGGTCAAGAGAAGCATGCGCTCCGCGTGGTGACTAGGCTCTGACTCACTAATGACCTTCGATGCGCAGACGCCGCGCCAAGCGGTGAAACCAGTTCCCGCCAGTGCGGTGGCGCGGTCGATCTAGTTTATCGATAAACTGTCTATCGATATCGACAAACTGGTTGGCGTAAATATGTGTTTGTCATTGTGTAATATTAGTGTTAGTGTATATAATTAAAATATAAGTATTTGTGTAAGTATAGGTATATGTATATAAGTGTGTATAATATGTATATAAAGTGTAAAAGCGTAAGTATATGTGTTTTAGCATGCGAGTATCAAAATGTATGTGTAAAGAGTAAGATGTGTAGAAGTTCCCTACACATACATATGCCATCATTTGAGGTAAGGCATGGCGAAATGTCATCCCGCTCGAATTTGGAGCAGTCCAAGTGGGGAAGTACCTCAGTCCTACAGAAGATCGCAGTCATAATATTGCCACTATTTACTCTGTAGATATATAGTGCTGTGTTTTTGATGGTCAGTAAGGTTTCCAGAACTCCTCGAGGAATCGCTGTGTTGACGAAGTCTATTGACAGCATCCATTGTTATGCGAATGATAGCACCGTGGATGCTTACCATACGGGCCGTGCCAACATTCCTCGTTCCTCTGTGTTAGAGAGTCACGAATGCTCAAATACGAGACTACTCTAGTCAGAATCTCTGAGTGGGGCCAGGATAATCTGGTCCGGTTCAACCTCACCAAGACA
Organism: Notocelia uddmanniana; assembly: GCA_905163555.1. Taxonomy (NCBI): domain Eukaryota; kingdom Metazoa; phylum Arthropoda; class Insecta; order Lepidoptera; family Tortricidae; genus Notocelia; species Notocelia uddmanniana. The sequence continues at coordinate 14,906,082 of LR991065.1, forward strand.
CAAGTATGCGCGTTCACCGCTAAAAAACCCCATTCACTGTGGTCTCACGATTCCAAGACATAGCCCTCACCGCCCTATATGGATCCTTGGTGTCGTCATTTCCAGCGATGTTCAGTTTCCAAGCCATTTACCTAGAAGTCAAAGCCGAGCTGGCATCCAAAAAGATAAGTGTGCTCAATAGAGCGAAGCGGTACTTTACCCCAAGACAAAGAATTCTATTATATAAATCGGACTTGAGATCCCCACATGGAGTATTGCTGTCCGTGTCAGCTCTAGGTCTCTAGTCAAGAGGCCCAAGCTGGTATCTGGGTGCTCCCCCTGGATACCAGCCTTGGGCTTTTGATGGGTTGTGTTCCGGAGAACTGTTCTATATGATGCCCATGGCAGAATTCCACCATCGCACCGCTCGCCGACGGCGAGGCACACCTTAGAACCTGAATGGTCGCATTCGGTACGGTTTTAGAAGAATTGCTGCTGCCTGCCGCGGTTTTCTCAAGGGACTACAGTATAGGGTTCTTCAAGAAAGGAGTGTATACATTTTTAAAGGGTGCGACAACGCGCATATGACACCTCTGGAATTGCAGGCGTCCATAGGCTGCGGTGACCACTTACCATCAGGAGCAGTACCCTTGTTCACCTCCGACTTGGTATTAAAAAAACAATCATTTAGTTTTTCGGCTTTGTCGGTCTGGATAACCTGGTTACGAAGCTAGAGGTCCCAGGTTCTAAGCCCGGTAAGGGCATTTGTTTCTGTGGTCAGCAAAAACCCTGTTGTTCCTGACACTTGGATGGTTGCTATGAATTAAGGTATATATCTATTAAATATATCGTCATCTCGTACCCATAACACAAGCCTTATTGGGTTTATTACGGAACTAGTTCGCTTTGTGTAAAAAAAAGGCCAACAAATGTTATTTATGTATTATTTATTTACAATTTAAGCGTATACCAGCAGACCTGACAGACCTTGTCCTGCTCAGTAAGCTATAATTTAAGTGTATAAACACTTAACCCTTAACTTGGGAAAAAATACAAAAAGACGGCCAAAGAGTGTGGGAAACCCAGGGGACGTTGCCAAGTTAAGGGTTAAGAATGTTTCATAATTTGCCGAGTGGTTTGGAAGGAGTTCAGTGACATGCAACACACGTACAGAAACGTACATGTCGTATATAAAGATATTTTTTTTAATAAATATTTTTTGAAAAATGAATGTGATAAATGTTGAAATGGTATCTTCTTGTCTCTACGGAAGAATATATTTTCTACAAAAAAATTGAGGTATAGTTTTGTGCCACGCTTCAGGAGAGCTACCACGAACCGAAATCGAAATATCTGCCTCTCTGTCAAAGTTGCACATTTAAACGACAGAAAAATATTTCGTTATCGGTTCACGTTAGCCCTACTGACCCCTACCGCGTTTCAATGTGCTCGCTTGCACGTTGCACGTGCGCCGAGTCAACATCCCAGAAGTAGAGACAGACGCGAGACACAAATTAATATACAATTGGGAAGTGAGAAACAACAAAATTGAAGCACATTCTCGAATGGACAGACGTTTTCATTATCCCTTGTCCAATCAGCATCAAAAGTAGCTACGCATTTGAAAAGTTAAAGAAGGAATAAGAACTTTTGACCACTTCATATGCGTAGCTACTTTTGATGCGGACTATCCGAAATTATGTTGTTTTCCGAAAAAAAAAAATAGATTACATTATTTATTTCGTGATCGTAAATCATGGTATAAATTTCCATGAATGTCAAAATTATAAGAATTGTTATAATCATGATCGGTCATATTGTCACAAGTGACTTGAGAGACGATTGTGATATCGAGAGGGAACGCAGGGTGCTGACAGTTCGAGGGAATATTCTGGCTGGCAGGTTTGCGCATTGCAAAGGAGAAGTAACAAGGAAATAAAAAAATAATTAAAAATTCAAATCCTTCTGTCAATCCTTTTATACAGGTGGCCTGTGGGTCAGTTACACCCAACGAGCAAGCAGCGCCTTGCGTGTTTCTACAATAATTACATCTAAAAAATATTTCTCGCCACAATGCGCAAAAAAATGCCCTCAATTAGAAGCAGAACCCAGAACAGCTGATCGGCCTGATAGTGTTCTGCAAAGGCACTGGATGACGGGATTAATAAACCCGGAGTCATACGGATTCATTATCTAAATTAATTAATAAAACTAACATAGATACCTAATTACTAACGCTTCGATGGACCTCCGTTGTCTGATTAAATAAATAAATAATAATTATTATAATGTCAACAGTGATTGCAAAGCTAGGCACCATTAATCAAATAGATAACTTCGTTAATCGCTAATCCATTAAATAAAACGTTAACTTCGTTACACGTTAAAGCATCTTGAAAAAAATATGGGAAGTTAACGTTAATCGTTAATCCGTTAACTCGTTATTGATATTGTATTTTATTCGCCTTTTACTAATTCACTTACTTATAATAAATATTGGTATGGCTTATGGAAGGAATGTCTGTAACCATAATGTCATATTCAGCTATAACCGTTAGTACTCTTAACGATATCACAATTTCAGCTTAAAGGAGCCCGGGCCCACATGCTACCTGATTCTCACTATTGGCGTAGGCACTAGTTTTTGTAAATGTATTTAACTGCCATTTGACCTTCCAACCTAACAAAGAAACCAGGCTTTGATGGAGTTGGGAGCTTCGTCAAATTAGTGGGCAAGTTGACTGTTAGAACCTTAACCATCAGTTCATATACCACTCAAATTACCAAATTGCCTAACCCAAATAATCAATGCAATCGTTCAGGTACACCGAGCTATGGGCGTTTTACTGAAAAGCTACCTGTAAACATCAAATAATATTTCGTACAGAAGTTCCGAATAAGTCGGTAGCTCGAGCCTGGAATAAAATGACATACATTATGTGAGACGTACTCATGAACCACTCGCCTGCTTTATAGGCAAGTACCCTATAAATTCATTAATTATTAATTCTCCTGATTCGGCAACAAAATTAACATAATCACACGATTTTTCATCACCCGATAGACGTCCTAGTCAAAAAGTGTTTGGCGGCACACCAGTACGTAATATTCTTTTGGCCAACTTTTGGTTAGTAGGGCCTTTTGTACGGGCTGCTAGTGCCACACACACCAAGTATAAAATGTTGTTTGCTTGACAACGTAATAATAACTCACTTATATAAGTCAAAGTAAATACTTTATTGATAGTCACTATAAAAGCGCGATATTATGATTGATAGTGCGAATGAGGACACGCGTGATGAGTGCTAAAGTTCTAAACGAGTACTGACGCGTACTTTAATAGTTTACGCGATCAAAGGTAATTTCGCTGAAATGGCAATGTGCGGTATGTGGACCGTACAACTTGATTAACGAATAACGGACTTATGGAAAGTTAACGGAAGTTAATGAATCCGTTACCAATTTTAGAAGCTAACTTAAAAGTTACTACTCGGTTTGCAAACATCGTTAACTTGGTGTTCACCGAGTATAAAGCTGCAGGCTTAGAACTTTGGAAGGTCCCAATGACAACCGCCGCCGTGTTCGCTGATCGCCGGTCCGGTACCAATTTTCCTTTAAGACATGATATGAAGACGAATTTTGTACCTACAACTTAATAAGTCAATATGTCCCATGATTAGCTGTCAATGTCAATAGCACCCTCTAACGTACAATTGTGGAATATAGCGGTAGTTGTAGGTACATTACTTATTAATATCCAAACCACGCCGTACCCAAACCGCATTCACTGCCCATTCATTGTGCTGCAGTGAATGAAGCACTAACTAACTGTTTATAATTCCGCTAACGTATGCCGGGACATTTGCCACAGGGGGTTAAAATATTATGTTAGTATACAAGGTGTTATTTAAGAATAGTGTGCTGCGAGGCTAAAAGTTCTTGTTAACACGTAAACTTACACATTTTGAGTTTTTTGGTACAGAACATATACCAAGTAGAGTTTAAATTGAATGCGTCTTGTGTTTTATTTTTTGGATGTAAATTATTTTGTAGCTGAAGACAAGACATCTGTAAATAATTCAGTAAATACACTACCGTCAGAAAGTTTAGGACCAAACACAATTTTTTTTAACCGACTACAAGATTTCAAAACAGGAGGTTATCAATTCGGATATATGTTTTTTTTTTAATCTTTGTTACTCCATAAATCTGTCATTTCTTAACCGATTTGGAAGATTCTTTTTTTGATTGTAAGTATATATATCCAATTTGGTCCCGTTTCTGTCAAAACGCAGCTCTGATGATGGGATCCATGAGGAATTGAGGGAACTCTTCGAATCTTTAAGGCAAACATATAGTGATTTTTGTGTTTTTATCAACAAGTCAAGCATTTTCATCCAAAAATGTGACATTGGATGAAGTGGCACTGCTCATGATGATCAGAACAGAACTCTTCAACGACGAAAAGTTCACGTTTGGCGATTTGTCCTCCTAGCTGTGTTTGTTAAGCAATTTCTATTTCCACGATTAATTTTTGTCATGCTTGATTTCTGATGATGGGATCCATGAGGAATTGAGGGAACTCCTCAAATCTTAAAGGCAAACATATAGTGATTTTTGTGTTTTTATCAACAAATCGAGCATTATCATACAAAAATGTGACATTTGATGAAGTGGAACTGCTGATGATGATCAGAACAGAACTCTTCAACGACGAAAAGTTCACGTTTGGCGATTTGTCCTCCTAGTTTGTTTGTTAAGCAAGTTCTATTTTCACGATTAATTTTTGTCATGCTTGATTTCTGATGATGGGATCCATTAGGAATCGAGGGAGCTCCTCAAATGTGAAAGGCACACAAATAGTGATTTTAGTATTTTCATGAACTAATCAAGCATTTTTCTCTCATTCCCCTCATTCCATGAGGAATTGAGGGTACTTAGTCTTTCTACCATTATAAACATACTTATAGCCATTTTTATTTTATTGTATGGAATCTAAGTGTGCACCATCTAAGTATAATAATCTTTTACCGGCCTCCCCCATTGAAGTCGGTTTTTTTTCTTAAAAATTATTAGTTTAATTTTCATAAATTATTACGCAAACCAAACACGGCAAAAAGATTGCAATGGGCTATTTCTCACAAGGATTGGAATTTTGCAAACTGGTTGAGAGTAATACGGACAGATGAATAAAAATTGAGTGGATAATCAATCAATGTTTATTATTTGCATACTTTGTGTTTGGTCTTATACTTTCTGACGGTAGTGTACTTGTAAATAGTAGAGAAGATTATTTGCTAATAAATATAATTGCGGAGTAGTTAGTGAAATATGATTTGGACGGACGGACGTACATGGCGAAACTGGCGAAAATATAAGAGTTATTTGTTTACTGCCTACAAAAACATCAAAAGCACTACTTAGTATTTTTAACTACCTTTTTAAATGACTTCATAATATAAAAAAAGAGAGAAAGTAGACTATAATAAAAAATAAACGCCAATTTCATAGTATATATTATAATGTACTTACACGTGTGTTTATTTTGGGTGTATATAACTTGTCTTCAGGCACGAAGAGGGTACAAATTACTTAATTAACTCAGACCTTTTCATATGGCTTCGTAATATAAAACTTCGAACCACCAATAACACCTACACGACATATTATATTAGTACTTATGTAGCGTTCACTCGATATTTATATATTTTTTCTACTCCTGTACTTTTATCTGTCATTCACATAGTCGCTGACTCATATCCAATGACATCTCATACTCATACTCATACTTATTCAATGATAAGTTAGTGAAAACTGTATGCGCTATGGTCCATAAAAGCACAGTTTAGCGTGCTTTATAGTTTTTGATTTCCCAATCACGGGGATATACAAGCAGATACGTAATCAGAAATTTAATCATGAAATTAAATATATTCATGGCATGTGTAATTTAATCGTCAATGCTTTAGGTTTGAGTATGTTGGAACTGTGTTTTTAATTATACATGTTTCAGTAGAAAAATAAGACATTATGATTATTTTAAGATGATTTTAAGACGTAGCTTCGCGTTTTTTTCGATCAAGCCGATTTTCTTAAATCGTGTTTTGGAATCGTCCACACCCTTTGAAATATAATGAATATTAACGTGTGTTTTTTTTTACCAAAACAAATGGTTTTTGTGGTAATTTAGCTCTATTCAGCGTCTTAAGAAAACACTCTTCACAAAAATTTGTTAAATATTTGGGACAATCGTAGCTGGCCGTTGTATATGTACATTGCTGTTTTGTTCATGAAATACCGCGTTTGGAAATAGTGTCATACAATTTCTATACATTTTTTCATAAGTATTCTATTAGAATCTCTTAATTTACTCTTGGACGAAAATTAAAGCAATATTTCGATTTTTTAAGTCTCATATCTTTTATGATTTTGATAAACTTAAATAATAAGAACTTTATTGCAATATTTTTATGGTTTACTGTCCGTGAGGTAGTAACACTATGTTATATAAATTTTAACACGTGGCAAGTACCCAATGGTCCTTTATTTGTACAAGAAATACTGTCCGTAATATAGTGGACACTCTAAGTTTTCATTTCAAGCAGACTCCAGTTGTGCTTAACCGCGAGATGCTCAAGCTTAACTTACTTTGCTTTGAATTCTCAGCGGCTACTTTGGTTCTTGCTGCTCCGCGCCTACTTCAAATTCATGGTTACCGTTTATAGCTTATTTTCTTCTTATTTCGAGGATACCCTAAACCATCTTAATAAATGTGTGATTGAAAATCTAAATGATTGCAAATCATACAAAATATTTTGCGACATTTGCAAATACTCCTAAGTTTCCTCTTTAAGTAGGTACTTTGGAGTGGCCTTCCAGAAAGCATTTAGGTGTAGTGCGCCTGATGTCCCCCTGTCTCCTTGTATTTCATTATGCAGTTTCTGGACTATTTGTAATTTTTTAAGGTGAGCAATAAAGAGTATTTGTATGGTATTGTATTATCGCGGAGTCAAATGGTCTGTCATTTCTAGAGTTCCGTACCCATCTACGAGTATATGTTGTAACTAGCGTTTACCCGCGGCTTAGCCCGCGTACTCTAAGCATAATTTTTAACCGTCTACAAAAAAGAGGTTCTCTGTTTGAACCGTATGTATGTATATATTTTTATGCGGTTATTTAGATGCGGTATCCAGAAAAGTAGTTGTTACATTCTGGGGGTTATGTATACGAAGTTGTAGATTGTGATTCATTAACAGATGAACAGATGAAAAGTCAGTATACGTTCTGAGAACCGGCAAACTGTAGAATTTCATTTGATTTTGGCAAAAATAAGGATCGAAAACCATTATCATACATTTCCGAGAGGCCGAAGGGTAAAGAGCCGATGAAATAAAAGCATGTCTTAAATAGCCCTTAGTAAAAGTATCTGTGTACTACAGTAACACCAATAGAAGGTCCGATAACGACCAAGCAGCAGTCATAAACTCTGGTCCTTTGTAGTACAGAAATACGGCTAATTCAAAATCACGTGTAACCCTTATTTTTCCTAGAATTAAATAAAAAAAAAAAAATAGCTTTTTAGGTTTTGCCAGTTCCCATTAGATTATCCAAAAATAAATTTTGGCCTCAGTTCCATTCGCACTCCTTACTATTTGCTCGTATACTGACTTTTGTTCATCTGTTAATGAATCATGGCTATTCCTGACTAACCCCTCTAAAGCTATCACATCATACCAAAAAAAAATGTAAGGATATTCCTAATTCACGTGAGGCTGTCTGACAGTCCGTCTGTTACAACCGATTTGCTTTAAAACTACTGGACCGATTGAATTGCAATTTGGCACAAACTTTCAAGAATTTTCATGTCCATAATATTAAATTAAAATCGGCCAAGTGTCGGATCACGCACAAAGAAGGGTTCCGTACCGACACCTACTAGTCCATATTTAATACCACTATAGGAAACTCACGCCACTTAAGTCCTTTTGTTTGGGCAAGACTGTTTTTCTACGATATATCAAAAAATGGTAAACCTTTCTTGTTGAAACCAAAACTCGGTGAAAGTATTTACTAATATGAACCATCAAAATTTTCGAATCTTAAACTTCATAGTTTGGAAATTACTCTGAGGGGACTCAATTTTTACGACTTAGACAGCTAATCTACGATACGATATTTCAAAAGTAATCGGACTCAGATGACATTCAATTTGAAACGTATCACTTGACTGAAGTATTCTGATTGTAGAGTGACCATGAATTTCGTAAATAATTTAAAACATTTTGTTTTCAACACCAAAGATAAATGAACGTTTATTTCACTAATAGCGGTACGAAGCAGTAGCTTATAATCTACTGAATCCGTAGTGTTGAGCTTGCTCACGTCTCCCGAATCATTCTGTATACTAATATCATAAAGAGGAAAGATTTGATTGTTTGTTTGCATTAAATAGGCTCCGAAACTACACAACCGATTTGAAAAATTCTTTCACTGTTGGGAAGCTACATTATTCTCGGGTGAGATTGACATTGGCTATATTATATTTTCAAAAAATTAAGGATTCTTACTAATATTCCAATAATGTTAACCCAAGGTGTAAAAATTTACCAAAAATATTTTTTACACCGCGTGCGCTTCGAAAATTATTGATGATAAAATAACTATTTGTTATTTATTTGTATGGACCGGACTGCTAGTATGTAATACTAATCTAAAGGCTGATTTAAATGGAAAAAAATATAGAAACCTCTATGTCGTTTTTAAAAGCCAATCCATAGATATCCCACACGCCTATATAGTAACATTAAACTTTTTTTTAAATCCCTGGCATGTATGGAATGCATAATATCGAGTTTGAACTAAATCGGGACGGAAATGAAGAAAATGAATATGGCCTCCACTTTTTCTAATTTTTACAGCGGATTCGTCTAAGGAAACCTATCAGACTCAGATATCGATTTTGAACGAAATCGGGACATAAAGAAAATCAATTTGGCCACCACTTTTTCCAAATTTTACCTCGGATTCGTATTAGGGGAGGGGACCTCTTTGAACGACATTGGGTTGGAAATGAAGAAAATCAATATGACCACCACTTTTTCCAAATAAAATTTTACCTGGGATTCGTATCAAGAAACCTCTCGGACGCTCAGATATCGATTTTGAACGAAATCGGAACGGAAATAATAACAGCTAATATGGCCGCCACTTTTTTTCACATTTTACCTCGAATTCGTACTCAGAAACCTCTCGGACGCTCAGATATCGATTTTGAACAAAATCAAGAAGGAAATGAAGAAAATCAATATGGCTGCGACTTTTTCCAAATTTTACCTCGGATTCGTATTAAAAGACCTCTCGGGCGCTCAGATATCGATTTTGAACGAAATCGGGATGGAGATGAAGAAGTCAATATGGCGGCCACTTTTTCCCAATTTTTCCTCGGAGTCGTATTACGACCTCTCGGACGCTCACATATCGATTTTGGACGCAATCGGGACAGAAATAAAGAAAATCAATATGGCCGCCACTTTTTCCAAATTTTACTTCGGAGTCGTGTTAAAAGACCTTCGGACGCTCAGATATCGATTTTGAACGACATCGGAACGGAAATGAAGAAAATCAATATGGCCGTTACTTTATTCAATGTTTACCTCGGATTCCTATTAAGAGTCCCCTCGGACGCTCAAATATCGATTTTTGTCGAAATCGTATCGGACGGCACTGAATAATAAAACCACGTATGATATACTGATTAATAATTCATTGAATCAAAAAAGGTCGTATCTTCATAGGGAACTCACGGCACTTCATGCACCTTTAGACCTTATAAGGAACCTACATGCCAAATTTGGTATCTCTCGAACCAGCAGTTTGGGCTGTGCGTTGATATGTCACTCACTCAGTCAGTCAGTATCTTCTTGCAATTTGGCACAAACTTTTAAGTTTTCATGTCCGCAATATTAAATTTCAAAATCATTGCTAATTTCGAATTTAACGCTTCGAAAAACCATAAAAACGACACCCATATTAATATTTAGACATTCCAACCCCGTCGCACCCCAACAGAGGGGATGGTGTTTAACGTCCTCCACGTGGGATTTTAAAATCATTGTTGTTTTCGTAATCAGCGACCCGATAAACCATAGAAACAATACCCATATCGATTTTCAAAATTTGTCACCACATTTCCCCCTTTTAGGGGTTGATTTCTCAAAAACCTGAATTCATGTTTACTCATTTATCATTAGAAATACTCGTGTGAAGTTGCGAATAAAATAGTCCAACTAATCTTGATTCCCCATACAAACTTCGGACCCCCATTTAAGCCCCTTAGGGGTTGAATTTTGAGAAATCCTTTCTTAATGCACCTCTTGACCTTATATAGAACCTACATACTAAATTTGGAGTCTCTAGAACCAGCAGTTTGGGCTGTGCGTGGATATGTCACTCACTCAGTCAGTCAGTTATTTCTTGCAATTTGGCACAAACTTTCAAAAGTTTACATTTCCACAATATTAAATTTCTAAATCGATGCCATTTTTGTAATTAACGTCCCAAAAAACCGTAAAAACGACACCCATATTAATATATAGACATTTCATCCCCCTCGCACCCTAACAGGGGGATGGTATTTCACGTCCTCCACGTGGGATTTTAAAATCATTGTTGTTTTCATTATCAGCGATCAAATCTATTATATAAAAGTGAAAAAACAGAAAGGGATAAAAAGTAAGGGGAGCGAGCGAGATAGCGCCTTACAAAAAGCACGATCTCCGGTGAAACGTCTCTCAAAAACTGCACGAGTAACACGAAATATAGCCATCAAAATATATTCTCTGGATATTGCCCCAGAATAAGAGCATAAAAGCTACCGCTTCCGTTGCGCATTTTTTTTACAATCACCTACGAGGGCTGCCTTTTAAGTTGTGTCGTTTGGAAAAACTAAAGACAATTTAAGTGTTAAATGGTATTTATTGTTTTTCAAAGTAATCACCGTGATATGTTATTTTTCATTCGATCACTTTTTCATTCGATCGAACCTATTTTCGAAACACTAATTCCAGTCCGAAGTCGGGGGCTCCAAAATGGCCGTTTTGTATGCCTCAACCGCTTCTTCAGGCGTCTGGTACCGTTGACCACGAAGTCGTTGCTTGATTTTTGGAAAAGTAAAAAAATCGTTATAGCTTAAGTCTGGACTGTACGGCGGGTGTACCACAATTTCGACGTTTTGCTCTTTTAAAAACGCAATGTTTGCCGGGCGGTGTGCGAGCTCGCATTATAATGGTGCAGTCTAATACGACGTCTTGGGTTATTTTTTCAAAACTCGCTGATGACTTCTGTTAAACAGACAGTGGTATACCAGTCAGAATTAACCGTTTTACGATCCTCGATGTACGATGGTGGCAACGTGGCCACTTTTCGCCACAAACGTGGCAACCATTTTTTTCGAAGTGCTCCGTGAGCGTATTACTTTGGTCGGTTTTGGCTCATCTTGGAACACCCAAACAGTTGACTACTGTTTAGAATCGGGATCGTAGGCATATATCCAGGATTCGTCACCACTGATAATGTCGTAAACATGTTTCGAGTTTCCTCGGTTGAATTCCCGCAGAGTTTTGCGACACCATCGAACGCGAGACGTTTTTTGGTCTTCACTGAGTAAATGTGGTATCCAGCGTGAGATCAACTTTTTTACGCCTAAGTGATCATGCAAAATACTATTAACACTGGTCCCTGAAATACTTAAGGAAGCTTCTATCTCACGGTATGTCGCATGGCGATCTTCGACGATTAGTTGCCGTACAGCATCAATGTTCTCCTGGGTTACGGCTGTTTTTGGTCGACCTTCACGATGTCTATCACCAAGACTAGTGCAACCACGTTGAAATTCTAAATACCAGCGTTCCACAGTTCGGAGGCATGGTGCTTTATCATTAAAAACCGTAGTCAACTCTTCGAAACACTGAAGTCGGGTTAAGCCCCTTTTGAAGTTGTAAAAAATTATCGCACGTAAATTTTCCTTCGAAATTTCCATTTTCACAACTGACTTGTCAACTTTGAACGAACGCTGTACTAAAACGGTCGGGCCGATTTCGAGTCATTCTTTTGTTTTCGAATTCTAAATTCAAATATTTTAAGATGATACTAGTTCTTTTTTATGCAATCACGGGAGGTTTGCAAACGACAGAACTTAAAAGGCAGCCCTCGTATATAAAAGTTACAGTTTCGAGCTGCGACCATTTTTCGGAAACGATCGGCTAACGTCGGGTGGGTCTCGGCTTTGAGCCACAGACTACCACAAAGTACAGTATATAAGTATATACTGAGATAGATATCAGTGGAATACTCCACATAGATAGTAGCGCCGCCGTGGTATTTAGTAAGAACTAACCGCACGACCGCTGCAACTATGTCACTCCATTACGCAAGTGCGATAAAGATAGCACCCAGTGACATCTGGTACAAACAAGTTAAACTAACATAATATATCCATAGAAATATGCGTACTTCGAGCCTTCCTTCAGTTTTTTTTACGAGTTGCGTTTTAATTCTGTGATGGGGGAAAATCGAAGTTGTCATTTAATAGTTTTCGAAGGCAATGTCCTATTGGGGCCTGTTACACGCTTAATATAAGAGACACAATACTGGTGTGTCAATATTATCGTGGTTTTAAAAATCGTATGGATTTCTCTTCAATATTCATTAAACTGCACGTGACACGGATCGTGCTATGAGTGTATCGCGTGATAATAATAACCATGTAACAGGCCCCATTCAGCCAAATTGTATATTGTGGCCGGGATTTATGGTATTAATTCAATTTTGTTGGTGAATAATGCCTAATTCGTACAAAGTATTTTTAAGTATTATTACCCCGTTTAAAAAACAAAAGAATATTTTTTACATTATTTACTCACCCTTTTCGATGTGAATATTGATGAATACTGAAGCAAAATCCATACAATTTTGAAAGCCGCAATAATATTGTCATCCCAGTATTGTGATAATAATTTGCTTCAATATGCACGTATTGTTATATGAGTGTATCGTGTTATAGTTAATAATAATCACAGTGTAACAGGTCCCGCTAAATGTTTGACGTCTACTATTTAGTCACGTCCGTCTCTTTCGCACTTACGATATCTTATGCAAGCGAAAGAGATGGATTATCGGATCAGAGGCGCTATCGCGAACCGAAAACGATATATCTGCCTCTCTGTCGCACTTGAGTATTCCAGCAACAGAGAGGGACAAACTTCGTTTTCGGTTCGCGGTAGGCCCTCAGGCAGTGCGTAAACGTTTTTACAGCTTAGGCAGTCCGCCAAGTACGGTTTTTGTCACCACATTTCCCCATTTTAGGGGTTGATTTCTCAAAAAACCTGAAACACGTGTTTACTCATTTATCGTTAGAAATACACCTGTGAAGTTTCGAATAAAATAGTCCAGCTAATCTTGTTTCCCCATACAAACTTCGGACCCCCATTTTACCCCCTTAGGGGTTTAATTTTGAAAAATCCTTTCTTAGTGCACCCATAGACCTTATAAGGAACCTACGTGCCAAATTTGGAATCTCTAGGACCAGCGGTTTGGGCTGTGCGTTGATATGTCAGTCAGTCAGTCAGTCAGTCCGTTTCTTCTTTTATATATTTAGATAGATGTTATCTATACAACATTAGACACTTTATTATAATCTTTTTTAATTTTATTTAATTATTAATATTTTTTAATATTCAGTAATAAGAACGTTAAATAATATCAAGTAGGTCTAGTGTGAGTCGGATTTTAGTTTTCCCATAAATCTTGAGACCCAGCGCCTGATGAACACAACGAGCAACCCATGAAAAGTTTTTTTATATGGGAGCTCCCTTAAATATTTATTTTTATGTTTTTAGTATTTGCTGTTATAGCAGCAACAGAAATACACCATCTGAGAAAAATTTCAACTGTCTACCTATCACGGTTCATGATTTACCGCCTTGTACGGAACCCTTTCTGCATGAGTCCGACACGCACTTGGCCGGTTTTTTTACTTTAACGGCATAAAAATGGAATTGAAAAATTAAAAACCTTTTTATTCCGCGATTGTACATCAGTTGTTGATTTTGATATATTATATCGCTGAGCAAAATAATATTTCATATTTCTTTCCCGGCTGCCTAACGAAACTTCGCAAATATTTTTCAGCTTCCTTCAGTATTCCTGGTCATAAATAATAATGACGTGTAAGGAAAATTGAGATGAGTCGTTCTCCAGCCCGGCCATCTCCGGAAATCGATCCACATGCGTAATAAATAGACGAATCTGAGAAATGTTCATGTGCGCACACGCGTACCTACGACACGTGCACGACAATATTGATCCAAGATAATATTGATCCAGGACAATATTGTTTTCAATATAAGGACCACACCATTGTTTCAAACACGTTTCAAATGTAAAATAATATATTGTAAAATTGTTGTCAACGTCACCTGTGACACCTTGTCGCCTGTGTTTTTTGCGAAAACAGGCGAACGAAAAATACGAATCTGAAAAATGATCACCCGCGCACACGCGTAGTACAATTATTTATTCCGTGGCGTAGGTGCAAGAATTGTTACAAAAAATCGCGGTGAAATAAATGTCATTTAATGACAAAGCAAACAAATTATGACATGTGTTGATTACATATATAAACTAGTTTAAAGGATATTGGTTTTAAATTACATAGAACTAGCAGATATATAATAAAATATGGGTTAATAATAAATTATTTACTTAGTCAAAAACCCCGCCCCGCGCCGCCCCCGGTGGAAAGGTCACGCTCGCAGCTGGTTTAAATGGTTTATTTCGCTAGAGATATGATTACATCAGCTGGTAAAATCCATGGCCCATAATATCTCGCCAACAATGTCGGTCGGCATGCAAAAAAATTAAATTTAATTGAAATCATGCTGTTTATTCTCTTGGTTCAAATCGGGTGTGGTGTGTGCACGGGGACTCTGTATGGGCATTGTGTTTAAATACATCAGTAAAATAAAAGAATATGTCGAAAGGTAGCCAAACAATTAGGTTGTTTCAAGTACAATCGTTGCGAACTTCTTTTGTGAAAAAGTTATAAAAGTTCTTTCTCGACTGAAAAGGAGCCCTTAAAACTGTTTCTAAACATGAAAATGGTTCCTGCAAGAAAAGAAAAGGGAAAGAGAAACAGCTTTCAATTAACTGGTTATGGTGATTCATTATGACTCATATAACACTGCTTTAAGCAATATTTTCTTGTTGGTACAGTTGTAAGGTTTCATATACAGGCCACAGGGCGTAACATTTAGATCGGTCAGTATGGGAAAGTCTGAAATTATAAGACATACAAAGATCTGTTCTTAAGGAACCATGTCATCGATTTTAGTAACAAGGAAAACTGCATTCATACATTAAAAAAATCTCTACAATTTGTTTAATTTAAAACGTTTGTTTTGGCTCTCTTTTGTAAAAAATGACTGGGGATATCATCCCTCATCAGCATCCCTGGCGTGCGGTGGATATCTTTTCTGCGATCGCCAACCCGCATGCCATGCGTGGCATTATGGCATTTACCCCTCATGAAATTGGGGAAGGCCTATGTCCAGTGGAAGGCCAGCAGTGGACGTCCTACTGCTGATATGGTGGGGGTGGTGTTGGTGTACTGGGGATATTAGTTAATAGAAGTTTTTAAGTTTATGCAAAATGGTGAGTATGCAATCCGAGATTGCATACTTCCGAAAATATGCAGTTTATAAAAAAAAATGAAGACCTCTATTCATTTTGAAAGATCTATCCAAAAACAACCCGAACAGTAGGGTTAAAGCAAAAAAAAACATCCGCACTTGTAAAGGAGGTACCCGCAAAAAAAAACTCGATTGTATTTAACGTGTTTGTCAGATTTAATGATTTATATATCCATACCAAATTGCAGATTCCTAAGAAAAAATTGTATTTAAAAATTAATATCACGCAAACGAATAGTTTACCCAAAAAAATCGGCCAAGAGCATGTCGGGCCATGCCCATTGTAGGGTTCCGTAGTTGCCCAATGAATTTACTCTAAAAAATCAATAACAAGCAAAAAGCGTTTCATACGTCTTTTACTAAGAAGGGAAGACTTTTTACGATAACTCAAAAATAGTTTAATGTCCGCTATAGTTTTCGTTGAAAGACTTTATTAAGCTTTATTTTCTTTTTTTTTCATATTTTTTGGACCCATGGAAGTTAGGCACATATTGACTTTATCAAAAAATGTTTGATGAAGACCTCTATTCATTTTGAAAGACCTATCCAACAACACTCCACACTATAGGTTGAAACAAAAAAAAAAAACCCCACTTTACGTTTAGGGGAGGTACCCTTTATTTTTTTTTGTTTTTCGATTTTTTTACGACTGTTATTTTTATTGATTTATACATCCATACCAAATTCACAGAGCAAAGCCTCGGACAGGCAGACAGACAGATAGACAGACAGACGGACGGACATGGCGAAACTATAAGGGTTCCTAGTTGCATACGGAACCCTAAAAAATGGTTTGAGAAATCTCATATTCTTTTTTCACAAGCTACGTAACGTTAAACATAAAGCGTGTCACACACTGGAGCAGCCTACGGTGTCGGCCAGTTGTAAACTATGAAAATCAAGGCCGCGTGTGTCTGAATGATTGTTAGAATTGTCTTAGTGTACAACTGGCCGCCACCGCAAGCAGCTCCATTTTGTGACAGGCTTAACGATGGATAGTGCAACAGCAAAAAATGCATAGGGGAGGTACACGACATTTAGCAAAATTTTACTAAACTCGGCGTGATTGATTTGTATACCCATACCAAATAACATCATTCTAGTTGTCATGGTTACCGAGCTAAGCCGCGGACAAACGGACGGACGGACGGACATGGCGAGGCTATAGGGGTTCCTTGATTACTACGGAACCCTAAAAAGGTAAATATCTATAAAAGGTTGTGCAATCTTACACACCCTAGTTACGGAAATCAATAATTTATTGGTGATGTTGCATCTGCAATTACACCTGTCGATCTTAAATTCGATCTTCAATGTTTACATGTAGTGCATATTATTAGTAATACAAGTTCCAGAACGTGATTATAAAACTGAATGAAGATTTTTATAGAACCAGTGTCCAATTCAACGGTGCTTAGTGGAAAAATGTTGTCCATGGGAAACAGAGGCGTATGGTTGGATTGGATGCCTGTTCCCCCATTTTCAAAAGCTTTATTTTTCTTCTCCAAAATGTTAATATTTACATTAAAGTTTAATTTTTGCAGGACAATCCTAAGTATTTCTGTATTGATTGGCTTTTGTTTCATGTCACGGCATGTTTTTTATAGATTGGCATAACCGTGCTAGTTAACGGATCAAAGGATGCAGTGATTCGCGCAGTGACGATGCAGCCGACGTATCCACCACTCCACCAGGTAACTAATTTTTTAATACAGTTGCTCAAAAAGTGCTACTTTACGTAGCTGTTTAGCGTGCGGAAAGTTGGTTTTCGCGCACTAGTGCTTTTCACTTTTCCAATTTTTTTAAATTTATGCTTGTTCCAATGCATGACTCCTTATTGCTGGGTGTTAAATATTAGTTTCCTTTAAACGTCGTAATCAACACAAAAACCTACTGTTAATATCAGAATACGAAAAATATACACATTTCATATTTTATTACTTACCTCTTCATCATTATAACACGTTTATTTTTTAATATTGAATATTGAAAAACCGTTCTTAATAAGTTGTCTGAGTGGAACGGAATAGCTGCCGAAACGCCTGTCAAAGAAGAGGCGTTTTTACTTACTGCAAGCATGTTTTAAGTTTCTAAAGGCAACATTCGATATTGTTTTTATAAATATTACTTGTTGTTTTTCTTATTTTTTCGCAACTGTATTAAAAAACGTCGTTCAATACACGTGCGGAAATGTCATTCTTCACTCGTCCCGAGTCTTGCCACTCGCCTGCGCTCGTGGCATCCCTCGGTACTCGTGAAGAAATGACATACTTTCCGCACTAGCATCGAAATGTACTATGTCCGAACGAGAGCGCAAAACATATTGTAGACATATACCTTACACAAAGTTTAGAATGGATGTACGCTACTCACACCTCTGCTTGGCTTCGGAGAACATACGTCTTACATTCGAGAGATATTTGAAAAATAATAAAAACTGTCGTTAAAGAATAGCCGCGAAACCCGTAACAGATTCAAGCATTTCATACGCAAGTTTCATTTCATCTATGGTATGCAAGGGTATGAAACAACACTGCTCGTGGCTTGCGTAACTTTGTGTAGGAGGCATCGTCTTGGCACGCAACTTCCAAGTATGCAAACAGTGTGTCCGATCCTTCAATCGAAATTAGCGGGATCTCAATTTGGTTCATCTTTACCTACGCGCGTGGAAGCCAGTACGGGAAATTTATAGAATTACGATTAACTAAAATAGATCTCTAGTTGGTAACTTACTAGTAAGATACTTGCTGGTAGACTCCAAACACCCAATTTCGCACAATTAAAGATCAATGGGCCTGATGTAACAGTTTGTGGTAGTGGACATGCTAGGACTCAACGCAACCGCACCTTTCACACAATGATAAACTACGATTTGAGTGAATAACATATTTTTTCCCGGTGCTACGAAGTTTTCCATTAGCTAACCTACATATGCGTCGTGATTAGGCTTATTCGGGGTTAATTTATATTAATAACGGTTATTGAGCAAAGCCGCGGACAAAAGACGGACATTGCCTTGACGACCTGTTTAGCCTAGTTGGTAGTGACACTGCCTCCGAAGCTAGAGGTCCCGGGTTCGATTCCCGGACAGGGCAATTATTTGTGCATTTAGCAAGGATATTTGTTCTTGGGTCTTGAATGTTTTCTATGTATTTAAGTATGTATTTATCTATATAAGTATGTATATCGTCGTCTAGTACCCATAGTACAAGCTTTGCTTAGTTTAGGACTAGGTCGATCTGTGTAAGATTGTTCCACAAAAAAAAATTGATTGCTAAACTGTGTTCTTCTTCCCAGTGATCCTTTTGCTTCTCAGTCTTTTCTCAATAATTCTCTTCGAAATAAAAGGAGCCCGCCTACTTTTAATATAGTAAATAGATGAAACGACGTGGTGGAAGACAAGATGTACTCGTAATTAAGAGTGAGTTTTAATTAGAATAATGCAGTATTCAATCAATTAATCAATGTATTTGAATTACATTGTAACTGTGCCTACCTACCTATTTAAATTATGATCGCCCGTGAAGTGAGGGGTGGTTTGCAGGACTGGCTCTTACATGCATATCAGATCATCTCTGTAACAAGCCGAAAGCTCCTTCACAGCGAGACCCTGGAGAGCTATGTATCATTCGCAAGAAAAAGGTTTATTGTTACGCGTAAGTTATAAATAATATTGCGCTCCCTCATGTTTAAATTAAAATCAATGGTTCAAATCATTAAAACATTATTATATTTTTATTATGATGATAGGTTACCGGATATTGCTTAAATAGTTGGGTTGGGTTATATAACAAAGAATAGTGTATGTAAATATATAAAAAAAACTTAATGCGATTATTTAATTCAGGATAACCCGAAATTTTTGACCGCGAGTGTATTAAGAACTAGAGTTCCAAACCCGGGTATATTTTACGTTTTCATTACATACGGTCTTGTTTATACTTACTGTTAATATAATTTGATTTTACCAAGTTCTTTAGAAAGTAGTGTATTTTTGGGTACCGACACGATTGAGGTATCTTTTGTATGACGTCAATGTAGCCGAGGAGTGTACCAAGAGGAATACGCTTAAAGAAACGCAACATCCGACTTTTTCGCACTGCTTTTTAAGAAGTGCTATTTTAGTTTTACAGTATTAATAATTAATAATGCATTAAACATCAGTACTAATAACGTATCATGATTTTAATTGTCAATTTTACAGTAAATTAAATCTAGCAGCTCGCTTAAATGTTGACCTATAATTAATGATCTTTTGTATTTCTGTATAACAAATAAAACTTTCAACTGTTTGCTGCATGTGCAGTCATAAAGCGTATAATTACTGTGGTTAAAACTTACTTGCCGTGCTTATAGTGTCCGCTGTCAATGTGATCAGAAGCACATAGAATCACAAGAGCACCGAGAGTTGTTGTGCCGGTGGAGGTGGTGGAGGCTTAGGGGCGCGTGCGGCCGACTGTGTGGCGACGGGGAGGCTGCCGGGACGTGCGTTCGAGCCGGCGGCGGGCAGGTACTGGGTAGGGGAGCCAGGCGGGCGAGGGCGGGCGCCGCCGCCGGCGAGCGCGCGCCGCCCACGGCCGACCAGCGCCGGCATCGTCGCCGCCGGTGCCGCCGCCGCCGCCACCGCTACAGCCGTGGCGCGCCACCACACCTACCCCACAATCTTTAAACATACTTATCTTTATACAAAAATCAATGTCTTATTTGCGTATCACGTGCTAGGAGAAAGTATAGTTTGGAAAAAGAAGATAAAGAAACTTGGCTTTTATCGAAAGAGGCAGCACAGAATCGAAACACGCATTTTTGTCCATATAGAAACTTTGGGAATTTTTGCTGTGTTATCTGCAACACTGCTGTAACATATTGATGGTATGATAAAGTGGTCAGGTTTCTTACAATATTCAGCTGGCTACGGCTAAAATCTACAAAGAAAATAAACAGTATTTGCAAGAGTCAATAAATTATGTTCCCTTCTCATGGGACTCGGACACTTAACCTGCCAAAATGTTTGTAAAGTTTGTTACGTAATCAGAAGATACAATAACTGGACACTTTTGTACTTTGTTACTTTCACCCGTCGGAAAAGTAGGTATAATTGTATAATCATGACATTAAAGCGACATGGTACAAAGGTGTTAAGCTTCTTGTGAGTTATAAATACCTCGTTATACATATATTGCGTTTGTATATTTTTAATCAAATTATTTTGATTCGACAAATCTTACTTCTTCATTTTAGAACGTCAATAATAATACATGAGCCTTAATAAAACCTATGTTAAGTAGATGGTAAATTTTAAGTAAAAGGATAGATGAGACTAAGATGGTACAGCTTAATGATGACGTTGGGGAGGGTACATATGTATAATATTATATATTTACCCTCTTAATATGAATAAAATATCTTCGGTTTTGAAACCTTTGCTGATGTAGCGCATAAACTAAGATATCACCGTCAATATTGATAAAGTACCTATCTGAAAATACTCGTTCCTGAAAAGAAGGTATTTCTTTATTTATTTCTGCACGGAGTTCGAATGTCATCTCGAAAATGGAACAGGTAGATTTACTAGCCAAACGTGCGCAATTCACTACCACATGGACACATTGTTTCAAGAGAAATGTTGGATTACGCAGACTTATCATGAATAAAACAAAACAGTTTGGGTCTGTTTTCACTTTCAAAATAAACGTAGGATTGTACCGTATACCTACATTCTACATATTTATAATGAAGAGGCATATATAGAACACAAGCATTTCATCGAGTTTTTAATCTTTCTATGGCGTACCTGTGACGATCCAAGTTGGTTACGATATGATTCTGAACTCAAACTACTGTTTAAGTTTTAAGGGTGAGGTGCGTACTAAAATAGCACTAACTTTCTGAGATGGACAGTCAAACATGCCGAACAAGTCCCACTATAAGGATTCTGTTCCGATCGTCATAGGGCAGAACCCTTAAAGTTTTGTAAATGTACTCGTAAGTACAATAAACGATAAGTCGTCAACTCGTCAAACAAAAGGCAGCCATGTAATGCCGATGTAAAGTCAATACAATGAGTATATAGTGTTTTAAACAACTACTACCAACTAGCTTCGTTACAGTGAACCAAATAAAGCGTGCAAAGATGCCGAAGCGGAGAAAAATGCCAAACCAGAGTTACTGAACCCATGATTAATTGATTTCTTGTAAGTTTCCTGGTTTATAACTGTGTTGTGCTATTGTTTTCAAGATTTGATTTTGAATTATTTATGTTTACTTCACTACATCCGAAAGCCCTTTTTAGGGTTCCGTAGCCAAAATAGCGAAAACGGAACCCTTTAGGTTTCGTCATGTCTGTCCGCCCGTTTGTCACAGCCGATTTACTCGTGGACTAATACAAAAAATATATAAAAACAGTTACATTTCATGCTGACCCCAATACTAGGCATGGCCTGTTCCGTGGGGGAAATGATACGGTTTATATAAAAATATTACATTTGCGGCTAGTGGCAACCATGCTAGAGACGACAGAAGGAATAAAACTCCCATCAAAAACATAAATGTGAAAATGGGACCCAAGTTCAATTTTAAGAATATGCGATGCTTGCTTGTCGTCTTCACCGACAAAAGAATTGAGACCTAAATGGGTGCCAAGTTCCGTAGATTCTCTGAAATGGTGCCAAGTCCGGCAATACATTGTTTACAGTAAAATTAACTAACTGCGGCTTAATGCATTTTGAGCTTTAACTTGGCAGTTTTCTTAAATATCCAACAGTCTTTATGGTATTATAACATACTGCAAATACTGCATAGAAAACTGCCAAGTTAAGGCTCGAAATGTACTAAGCCGCAGTTAATTAAGTTCAATATTAAGAATATGCCATGCTCGGTTGTCGTCTTCACCGACAAAAGGTAATGGGAGGAATGAAAATGAAAGCCAAGTTGAATATTAAGAATATGCCATGATTGGTTGTCGTCTTCACCGACAAAAGAATTGAGATCTAAATGGGTGCCAAGTTCCGTAGATTCTCTGAAACAGTGCCAAGTCCGGCACTACATTGTTTTCAGTAAAACTAATTTACTGCGGCTTAATGCATTTTGAGCCTTAACTTGGCAGTTTTCTATGCAGTATGTTATAATAGCATAAAAGCTGTTGGATATTTAAGAAAACTGCCAAGTTAAAGCTCAAAATGCAATAAACCGCAGTAAATTAGTTTTACTGAAAACGACAACCAAGCATGGCATATTTGGCTTGCTTGGCTCCCATTTTTAAATTTATGTTTTGATGGGATTTAACGTTGATCAGTCTGTGATCGTAAGTTGGTGCAACAGAGTCTTAATATGTTATCCTTATAATATTTTCTATGTCTAGATAAGATAAGGTCGTCCTATTAACGGTTAAGACCTTTTTTGCATTGACTACAGAGTATTCCTTAAATAGTATAATTTTAGCTTAACTAGACGATTGTAAATTTGGGGGGTACAAAGAGACGGAGAAGTGATGTGCAAATGTATTAGTTTTGACAGCTGTAGTAGGAATTTTGAATATTCGATTTTTAATCAAGCTATTGTAGTTTGGTGAGTTGAGAACCGTTTTGTGTACCGACAAAGCCACCCTTAAAAATTAGAGCTTCCGCACACTGGGTACGAGGGCTGTTCCGAAAGTTTTTAGCTGGTCTCACTCTATTAATGCCATATATGTTTTAATGATACCATTATGCGGGTAATTTCGATACATATTTATGTGTTGGGGTGAAACTATTGATGAAAGTTGCTTGGTTTTTTTTATTGTGTTTTAAGTACGACGTGTCAACAGCCCTATCTAATATGCGATGAACGGGTTACAATACCAATTTTGTGTTGCGGTCCAATTTTGATTAATACGTCACCACAACTAAACGAAATTTTATACACCGCAAACTATGAATCTTCCCTGTCTCTAACCACGTAATCTGTTTCGATTGCATGAAAATTAGCGACAATGAGCAAGTGTGTCGAATATTAGTCTAGGTCGTCATCACAAAAAAAACTTAAATTATATAAAATCATTTAGTGATATTACATTAAAATCAGCAAAACTAAGTTAGGAAGTCATCCCGGGCAGTTTCCACTACAGCTGTTAGGGATTTCGTTGCCAAAACTATTTTTAGGTGTCAAAAATAGTACTATTTATTATATGTACAAATTTTTAAAAGCCCATACAAAAGGCCTTTTGGTAAAAGAAATGTTGTGAAAAAAATACTTGCTGCTTACTAACTATTTTATCTCAGCTCATAACTATTGAAATTACCCACATAATGCTGTAAATAAAAAATATATCGCATGAATAGAGTGAGAGCAGCTAAAAACTTTCGGAACATCCCTCGTACTTGAGCGTCACTGTTTTAGTCCTTCGTAGGATACCTAACTGTTCTCTTCAAAGCTACCTTTAACACCGCTTTTTGCACTCTTTGTAATTTGAGAAGGATAGTAGAGGTTGCTCTGTTTCAGTGCAGGCAATGGCAGCCCCCGACGGATTTATCTTAGGCGCATAAAATTAGCAAAACCTGGACATAATTCGATAACACTAATTTTCTTTTTCCATGATTTATAGTATTGTTAGTTATAGTTAAAATAAAAAGAATTAAACATTGTAAAGCTCCGCGTCAATATTAAAATAACAAAAAACTAAATTTTTAACACATTTTGGTTGAGTAAGTAAGCCATAATAAATAACTTTGCAAAAGTACATGTACTTATATTATGACAAGAAAAAATATAATTTATCGTTAAAAAAAATATAAATTGTCGTGAATCTTTTTTGTTTAATATTATATGTTTCTAATAGTACTAATAAAATGTTGAAGGCATCAATTGCTTTTGACGTAGTTATGTATTTGGTTTTTAAAAATTACCCATATCTGTGACTTTAGACATCTCCAAAGAGAAGCTGTTTAATTTTTAATAATTTATCACCATATTTGCAGATCTCTACATAACTACATACGTCAAAAGTGTTTAATTGATGCCGTCAACATTTTATTACTATAAGAAACATATTAAACAAAAAACATGCACGATAATTGATTAAATGTTATTTTTTCTTAATATAATACAGGTACTTTTACAAAGTTATTTATTATGGCTTACTCACGAAATCAAAATTCAGGTTTTTGTTTATTTAACATTGACGCGGAACCTTAAAATGTTTTATTCTTTTTATTTTAACTATAACTAACAATACTTTAAATCATAGAAAAAGAAAACAACAGTTATCGAATTATGTCCAGGTTTTGCTAATTTTATGCGCCTATCTGGCTTTGTAACTATACCTCGCGACCATATAACCGTTTTTGAAATCTATTTTTATCTCTATGTACTTACTTCGTATATACCCTGTCCGGGGATTCACGTTTTTTTTTTTATTTTATAATCTTTTAACCAGGTTAATCCATCGTGGGATATCATTTTTTAAATTTTGGTTTATTTTATTATTTTTAGAGAATAATGACTATAAATTCCTCACTCAAACGCTCCAGTTGCAGAATGAGTTTCCTACCAAGGGTTTCCCATCAAGGGAAGGGACTATCTAGTATAGGGCTATTTAAGAAAGGAGTGTATATATGTTTAAAGAGTCAGCAACGCGGATTGAAACGCCTGAAGTTGCAAACGTCCATAGGCTGCGGGCACCGCTTACCATCAAGCGGATCGTACGCTTGTATGCCACTGAAGTGGTATAATAAACAAGAGTTGTTTATCACCTAACGCTATATATTCCGGGAAAGATTATTTAGCGTTAGGTGAGAAACAACTATTGAGAAACAACTCTGCCCTACGCTGAGCTCAGCCACAGTAGATATATAGCCTATCTCCATGCGAAATTTATCCTCAATCGGTTTGGCGGTTTAAGCGTAAATTGTGGCCTTAGAAGTATTTTCGTCTGATAATACAAAATTTATCGAAGGTAATGCATAAATGTTTATATGAAGAATACTTAATTTAATGTTGTCTGTTGCGCTGCTCCAACCGTGTATTACAAAGAACGTAAGCAAAGCCACGGCATATAACCAATTCAGAAAAGTTGAAGAACGGCTCATAAACGAACAGAAGGTAATCGAACCCCTGCACAGTTCTCTACTATGTTTTTCTGCTCCATCATCTGATCCTCAAAGTTCAAGTACGAGTACATGTACTCTTCACCCAGCGCTATCGAGATCGTACACGATGGTGAAGTAGTTTCGGAGAAAATGCACTCAAACCAGCTCAAACACACTTTCAAGCGAAAAATGTTAACTGCAGCGCCCCCTGGCGAGTTATGGTCGTAACAATTATTAAGGGGTTCGTCCCGAATGAACCACGGACTCATTGCCGAAAATCGTATCCAAATCGGTCAATCCGTTTTGGAGATATTGAGGTGCACACACAAACAAACAAACAACCTCTCACCCTAAACGCATACACCTTCTCCGTTCCGTCGTGGGTAAAAATTACATAGAGGTTTCTAAAAAAAATCCATTTTAGCCAACCGTTGGTGAGATATTAGGTGTCGAATTCGTAAAAAGTGTGCCCCCCTCTAATTTCTAAACTATTCCTAAACAAAAGAACGTAGGTGGCATAACTTTCCCTTGAATATACGACCTTTTTAGGGTTCCGTAATCAACTAGGAACCCTCATAGTTTCGCCATGTCCGTCGTCTGTTTTTTTAGGATTAGAAATCGGGTAAACAAAGAAGCAGGCGTCGTCAACCTTTTCTGCTTGGTAAAAATTAGATCTTAAGAGTCGCGCTGCTTGCATGAAATTCCACCTCTCTGATAAATGTTTAACAAATATTATTTAATTTCCGACATTTTTAACCTTAATATTTCCCACATTCATATTATCCAAAATTACATGCCATACTTATACAATTATATCATTGCGGTCAAATAAGGCATATTTCCGATTGCATTTTGCGTATTTAAACTTAAGCTTCTGACGTAAGATCTTGTACAGAGGCAGAGTGATTATCGCCATAATTGGGAGAGATTCGTCATTGTTTAAAAGTAAAAAAGTAAAAGTTCTATGTCCTTTAATTTAGGCATATTACCTATATGCACCTATGAATGTCAATAAGCTACCACAGGTTCGGAAAAATAAACCTCTGCCACGTGAATTTACTTTGGATAATAACTTATCTCATTTTCGAAGCACAAACACACAGCGAAAAAAGTAAACTTCTAAAAATAACAAATAATTTATACAATTCAACAATTTGTTGATCAACAAGAAAAATAACAAGATAATTTTGTCAATTTTTAAAGCGAACGTGATAAAAGTATTTTTAAATCGAACCGTTTTCAATACCTTCTTCTTTAAGTTTTTTATCATGTAACCTGTTTTATCATAAAACTGAAATAAGAAACTTAAAAAAACGGATATAAAAATAAATACTTTCAGAATAAATATATTATCGTAAGTATTTATATTTAGAAAATAAAAATAAAGACAATTTTACAATTTTATTGTAGACAAGAACATTGGAAGTTCTTTTAATGGGTGTTTACGGTAGTTTGACAGTTGTGTCAGTTGTGTGGCGTAAAATGTCTGATATAAAAGACCCCGTGCTTCGTGCTTTAACCTTCTTTCTAATGCTAAACAAACAAGACTATAGCAAACTGCATATTATCCATATTCTGGGATCCTCAAATTTGATAGGCACGCGTATGGGTATTTCGGTATTTTCTGTAGCTAATTGGAGTCGGCTTTACTTGGGTATAAATTATTATTGCCACCTGTAGCGTGTATAAAATATTAATTCTTTCTCTGATCAGGTAGTTGAGATATTAATTCACCTTACTCACCTGGGGGAAGTGGTGTAAAACTTGTTCGTTGGTACGTTTAGGTTCCCGGTTTCTAGCATAGGTTTAGCCGATACCATTGACTTACTATTTCCAAGTGGAGTGGGAGTGGTGTGAATAGCTCACACTCTTACACCATTCATTTTAGATCCTCAAGATAGCGTTTCCAATATTCCGCTCCGTAAATGTGACCAAAAACAAAAAATAAACGTGGTACATTTTATAACAAAATGTAAGGTCCTCCGGGGTCTACAGATATCCATTTGAAAAGCAATCACAATCACAAATCAAAATAGCGGACATTATTTTCCAAAATGGCTAATGTATTCGTATTCGGAAACCGTACTCAAGTCTTATTCAGTCGGTCAAGAAAAGGTACCTTATTTGTATATTAAGCTTCAGAAGAGGTAGACCTCGTTTTGGCTGACTGTACATTATAATATAACCACAGTACCTATGTACATTATATAATGAAAGATTATAAATGAATACAAATAGAGAGCTGAATTATATAAATGATTGAATGAAAAGAAAAACACATTTTTTAAAATTGATGCCACTAAAATTATTAGTATTTAAGGGTTCCGTCCCAAATATCATTTGTCCACCCTAATTAACGTCTAAACAAGTATTTGCTTAGCATCGTTTGCAAAAGATGTTTATGATATCTGATCAGTTGGTAAGCAACATTATTTAGTAATTGATTGTTTCGGAAATATTCTTTGGGAAGTGGACATTCGTCAAAAACAATTCGGTAATATACATTAGTAACCTCTTTTTTTTCAGAGGGGGAAAATGCGTTACGCATACCACTCGGGTGTAGGGGTGACCCGAGCGGTTATGTGGGACTCCCGTATAGGCTAATGAGACCCATATAAATTAGTAACCTAGGTTAATAATATAATGAGACTTTTTTTACAGAAATCGAACTAGTCCCATGTAAGCTCAATAAGACTTGTGTTGTCGGTAATAGACGGCGTTATATTTAATAGATAAGATATACCTACACATACTTAAAAAAATAGAAAACCTCAATCATCACAAATCTCAGTCATTCAAGTGTAGTAGAACTGCTACATACTTTCTTACAACTATATTAGGTACTTCGTATTCACTTGTAAAACTATAAAATAAAAACAAGTAATTTATCGACGAAACCCCAGTTACTTTTAAAATTGAGCTCCACATAAAAAAACACACGCATCGCAGCCTGAAACATTTTCATATAAAGTTAAATTTGGATAGTTTCAGAAGTATTTACTGAGATATTTATTTATTAACAAGAACATAATTAATATTAATTATGAAAGTCTAGACGTAAGCGCTCGCTAAGGTCGCATTAACTTTCTGTTGCTAGCCGTGATAAGCGGCTGCTAGGGGAAATGATAACTGTTGGCTCGGCACCTGCCTTAAGCTTGTGTAGTCCCTGTACTAAGAAGTAAAGGGAATGATATTCGGTCTCTGTACTAGAATGAACTAGTTATTCCTCATTGTTTCTGCTTTTAGTCCATTTAGTATTGTCAACAGCAGAAGTACTTAAGTTAACAGTTTTATTTCTTATCACAATGGAAATAGATACAAAATTGTTAATTTACTTCTGGCACAACCAAACTACACTGCATGCAACAGCAAGACGGCCGGTCAGATAGGATAGAACGACCCGGAAGGAAAAGAACTCTGAACGGGAGCAACAATTAGATAAAATGCGTAGTGTACTTAATGAACTTAGAGACCGAACTATTTAGTGCACAGAGTGACCTGCTCATTGAACGAGAAGCACAACTCTATTTGGCGCGTACTCACTACCCGCGCAATGGGAGCGGGTTGTTACGAGTTAAAGCCACTCTATCCCGGGTCTATAATTAAGTAAGTTCTTAGGCGTATATTTGCTAATGATGCTTGCTCAGTTTACCTGACTAATCTTTGGATAACTTGTATGGCGTTTGTAACTATACCAGTTAATTAGTTAGGCAGCAAATAATAATTTGCATGAAACTTGTCAGTACTGACGAGACGACCTGTAATGAGATAAGTTTAATGACGTTCGTCATTTACATTAACTTTATCCTGAAAACATGAGCAAAGTAATTATGTGAAAATAAGTATGAAATTGACAAATGTACGCATGTTGGATTTTTTCAGCAACTGAATAATGTCTATTAAAGTAAATAAGTGATGTTTTTGGGTAAAAATTAGAAAGAAAAATAGGCGTACATCCAGTTCACAATACAGTTAAAGGTTTAGATACGTACTTATAATAGTCCATTACGATACAAGGGTTGTAAAACAAAGAAAGGCCGATATCGCAGATGTTTGAGGCCCGAGCCGCAGGCGAGGGTCATAAATATGCGAGAGAGGGGTTTCTGTTTTACGACCCGTGTTTTGTACACAATTTTACATCACCACTTTTTGGCAAGGTTTGGTGTAATAGTACATTACGATACAAGTGCAGAGAACAGGAAATTCGCAACGAGTGGTGATAAATTAAAACACGACCGAAGGGAGTGTTTTAAATCGACACGAGTTGCGAATTGCCTGTTCGCACGTGTATCGTACAACGTTTTATAGTACATATGGCTCTTTAAAGTTTCGACATATGCACGTAATCTGCTGATTACCGCACTCGTGCGGTAATGTAGCACCATATGTACTGTAAGTACATTTATGTATTCATTTATGTAAATGCATTTATGTAGTTATACATATGTATGTAAAAAAATGTGACGATCATCAATCCTTTTGACTAAACTCAATTGTCATTATATTTTATCATCGTTATTTGCACTTGAGTATTAGCAACATTTAAATTTCATTACAGTACTTAATCTAAAATAATTAGAACACCCTAATTACATTAACTAATATTAAATCAGCGAACTGAAACTTTATTATACGCAACATCTCGAGTGCCTAATAAATAAAACAGTTCAACCAAATTATCGTACTTTATTATTATGTGACCCACGTTTGTCATTTCACAAAGTGTCTACTTCGTTAATTGAGCAATATGCAGTTGGCAATAAAAATGTGCTGTACGAGCATATTCTGATTCGTTTACGTAATGGAGAAACAGTCTGTGTCCGAGAGCGAGTGTGACGGTGCGTGTAAGTGCTCCAGATAGCCCCCCCTCCCTTTGTTGGCTGGCCACGAGACCTTTCTCCGCAAGCTAGCCAGTGACACAGTGACCGTGTTACCGCAGGGCCTATGCCATGCACCAATACAGTGTCGTCGCGCCGCTACTGGCCGTGTCCTACCTGATCGCAGCGGTGCCGCGAACCACAACACAATCTGCCAAATCGGATCTATCTTTTGCTGAAAACGTCTATATCAAGTTATCCGGCGCATGTGAGTGTGTTGTTAAAAAGAGTGGTTTTTTTTTGTATCTATGATATGACTCACACCGCCTGTCTTTTTCAGGTAGAGCAATCATGGATCTTCGGTACAGCTCCATGAACGCGAATAGCGAGTTAATAAAAACAATGAAAATTGTTTGGCTTAATGGAAACGAAATGAAAACATTTCCTATTAGTGAAGCATTTCAAGCCTTGACAACAGGTGTTATGTTCGATATCACTAAACAAACTAAGGTTGTTATCCACGGATACAGAGACAGCTCACGATCGCAAGTGCCACTAGAGATGGCTAAAGCGTACAACGATAAAGCTATGTTTAACATCATGATGGTCGACGCAGAAGAACTGATTAATAAAGGTTATATATTTTCCGTACACAACTCTCGATTAGTTGGAAAACGCCTTGCTAATCTTTTAGCCAATTTGGAAAAATTTGGAGCTAATGCCGAGGATTTTCATCTTCTCGGCATAAGTCTCGGAGCGCACATCGCCGGATGGGCCGGAAAATATTTTAGACGATACAAAGGCCGCAATTTGGGCCGCATTACTGGATTGGACCCAGCCGGCCCATGCTTCTCGTACGCTTATGCTGACCAGAGATTGGACAAATTAGATGCTAATTATGTTGACGTAGTGCATTCGAATAGACTAGTGCAAGGAGTCATCGAACCACTAGGCCACGCCGATTTTTATGTTAACGGCGGTGGCCCGAACCAACCGGGCTGCTTATCACCTTCGTGCAGTCACTTACGCGCGGCTCAAATATATACAGAAAGCATTAGAACTCCGAAGTCAATAGTTGGTGTTAAATGTACAAACTGGCAGAGTTTTATGGCCAATAAATGTGAAAGCGATGATTTTGCGGTGTTAGGTTATGGGTCGTCTTCCATGACTCGGGGATTATACTACTTGCGCACTTCCCCGAGTCCTCCATTTGGACTTGGTATGACTGGGACTAAAAATGTAAAAAAGGTTAGTGAAGATAAATGGTTAAAAAGTTTAAATTTAACATAATTTTGGTGTAGAGCTGTTTGTTAAGATTTGTAGTGTTATTGTTGCCATATTGATATTTTTTTCAGTCATTATTAAATGTATATTGTTTTTCTACCTACTCATTTCTCTGTTTTGTAACGTCACTCGAATATATAGATAGTAAAATTCTCCGTATAACGTATCTGAATACGAAGTAGTTTCAGCATAAATCACTCCACCAAAGGGAATATAACCAAAAATCATTATCTGCTTAACAAAGTAAGGAAGGAGTTACGATGATTTATTTGGCTATGTCTGTAATAAATATAAAGTCATCGATTTTCTGGAAGCTAATAGAAATATTGGTCGTGATGGCGAAGTCAATTACTGATAAGTGTTTGCAATTCAATACAAGTAAGAGTGTAATCAGCGGTTACAATACAGTTTCGTAATTTCGGAACTAATCGTACCGTGACAAATAAAGGCTATTGAAACTAAGAACGATCCAGATTAGACATTGCTCCACCAGATATTTCATTTGAATGAGCGCATTTAATGATTAAAATATAAAGTTATGGAATAACATACCATTTGATATTTACCAAACAACGTTCGAGTTAGAACCTCAGCAGTAAAATGTAATTGTTACGTAGGCATGTCTTGTCCCAAAAGATTAACCGTGCCTGCCCACGAAGTGGCTGGTAAAAATACTATATTCATTTAGATAATTGCCATGACTCATATAATAAAATTTTATCTACAACTTTAATCATATTTAACAGTTAGTGGGAGAAATCTTTTGTTATTAAAATATCCTTAATGCAATTATAAGTTGTTACTTAAGTAGACATTGTGCTGTTACAATTTCCCTTAATTAAATAATGGAGTATCAAGATAGAGTTCCAAATTGTAGCAAAATTTTGCCCAAAGTTAGTTATAATTGACTCAGAGAACGAGAATTGTTCAACAAAAACTTTCGGTTGACATGATGCCGCCTCTATTTCCGTAGTTCTGTACTCGACGTTGTTCCATCATAAACTTGATTGGACTTGAAATCAAAGTTTTGGCGTTAATTAAAGGATAATAAGGTTTTCATACTAGCCCTAAAACGAAAGCTGTGCGTGATATTTCCGCGAGTATTTAGAAAGTTGAACAAATTAAATTTATTACAAAAAAATGAAAGTCGCTTAACCATAACCGATTCGTATATCTTTGAAAAGATGCTAAAAACGCAATAGCAGATTACAATGCATCATCAACATCCTAGCGTTATTCCCAGCAGATTACAATGTAATTGGGTGAAAAAGTGGATACATATGTTAGCAGTCGACTGTACCTGCGCTACATAACTACACTTCCTGAAAAAAATTTGGTGGGCTCACCGTGGGTTTCTGCTCTTCTTATATTACAAACAATGTCAATGAAAAGTTGTTGAAATACCTACCTAAATGCCGAGAGTACCTAGTATAGACCTCAAAAATGATTGTACTTACAATTAAGTCATTACTTTAATAAACTACGGCAGCACTGCGAGGCTAGGCTGACGACCGGTAACAACCTGTTTCCGGTACTCTGCCACGCTGTAATTGCTCTTAAGCTGCTTTTCCACTGGCGGCGCGACGTGAGAGTCACATTGAAATTGTGCACTGACTGCTGATGCATTTATGGTGTGGGGTGTTGTTGGATAGGTCTTTCAAAATGAATACAGGTTTTCATCAAACACTTTTTGATAAAGTAAATATTTTCTGTAATAGTTACCCCAAAAGAAAAAGAAGTGGCGTGTCCCCGCCACCCCTCTACCTTTCAAACTATGGGTCCAAAAAATATAAAAAAAGCTTGAAAGTAAAACTTAACAAAGACTCCCACCGAAAACTATAGCGGACATAATCAGATTAAGCTGTTTATCAGTTATCGTTAAAATCTTCCCTTCTTAGTAAAAGACGTATGAAACACTGCGAAGGTATTCCCTTTTGCTTGT
Organism: Notocelia uddmanniana; assembly: GCA_905163555.1. NCBI lineage: Eukaryota > Metazoa > Arthropoda > Insecta > Lepidoptera > Tortricidae > Notocelia > Notocelia uddmanniana. The sequence continues at coordinate 14,939,911 of LR991065.1, forward strand.
TATTGATTTTTTTAAATTAAGTTAAGAACCCTACGAAGAGTATGGCCCGACACGCTCTTGGCCGATTTTTCTTTATAGAGTCGAGACGTGGACCATACGAGCAGAAGAAAGGCCAATGATTGTCGCTTTAGAAATGTGATGTGGCGCCTCCAGTGAATGATGAGGATGCCCTGGACTGCTAAACGCACCAACCAATCAATCCTCTGGTAGCTCAAAATTAAAACTCGTTTCTCCGCAATATGTCATCAATGAATCCTAGCACCCGGGACCTGGACCCGGGTATGTCCCGGACCCGGGTATGTCCTTAAACTACGACCAAGACCACCGGGGAATGGGCAGCAGCATTCCTAGAGTGCGGTGGAGATACTGCGATCGCCAACCCGCATGCCAAGCGTGGCGATTATGGCATTTACCCCCCATGAAATTGGGGGAGGCCTATGTCCAGCAGTGGACGTCCTAGGGCTGATATGGTGGAATCCTAGCATACTTCGGCCACATCGTACAAAGAGGAGATGAGAGCTTGGAAAAGTTGATAGTTATAGGGAGGGAATACAGATGGCAAACGGCTGTCTCTCTCAAACTTTCTGATTTGTGCATTAGTGAGAATAGATCAGATGTACAGAAATCGTTCTTCTTAAATCAGGGGATCTGCTTTACCCTGATATCTGCGTTGCAGATGTAGATCTAAAAGATCTCATGTAAAAAACAAAGCCATGATGGCGCTTACTGTCGAAGCATGTATTATGCATGTAGTATTACTTGATGTATGGTGAGGTGGGGAGTAAGGGGAGAACGGATCATAACATCTTTCCGGCCCTACTGTCAACCTCACCTGCATGCGCCGGATGGCGGCGGCATGGCGTACACTGTGCCGTGGTGCTCCCTGCTGGACAACAGACTAGGCTCAGGCGACCGAGTCAATGGCGGTATAACCATACACCTGGTTTTGAGCCGGAAGAGTTGATCGGCGGCCTTGGGGGAGAAAATGCTCACTAAACGACCGAAAGGAGAAGAAACTCTGAGTACAAATCAAGCGTGGTGGTATGCTTTGAAGTAGCAGCCCTGCTAACCGCCTAGGGTACTATGGGCTAATAACCTGTATACCCGAATCCACAAACTATTTCAGAAATTCAAAGAAGAAAACGGACTGATTTAAACAAAACGACCTTTGGCACGAAAACAAGGACACTGATTGGATGTTGGAATGTTCGTACTATGCGAGAAGAAAGTAGAGCATACCAGGTTCTTAAATACATGAGAGATTACCGACTGGACATACTAGGAATTTCTGAAACGCGATGGAAAGACTTTGGAGAAGAACGGATTGAAGACCATACACTGCTATACTCAGGACAAACATCAAAGCACGAATATGGCGTGGGCATCCTGCTTAGCAAAAGAGCGTATAGTAGCCTTCTCGAGTGGAAACCAGTGTCGGATAGAATAATCACAGCTCGATTCTTGTCTAGAGTGCGAAATGTTACAGTGGTGCAATGCTATGCACCCACTAATGCAGCAGACCAGGACTTAAAAGAGACATTCTACAACCAGCTTACGGGTACACTGAGAAGTATACAGAAGGGAGATATAGTTATTTGTATGGGTGACTATAACGCGCAAATTGGATGTAACAACCAAGGAATAGAACCATGGGTAGGTAAACATGCACTGGGACACCGTAGTGAGAATGGCAATATGTTGGTCGACTTCTGTTGCGAGCAGGACTTAGTGATTGGCAGCTCAATATTCCCACACAAGAACTGTCATAAAGTCTCTTGGGTATCGCCAGATAGGCGCACGGAAAACCAAATTGACCATATCATGATCAGCAGGAAGTGGAGACATTCACTACTAGATGTCCGGAATAGAAGAGGAGCCGACGTTAACGGTGACCACCGTCTTATTGTAGCCAAAATCAGTTTGAAGATAGCAAAGGTTCAAAAGAAGTCAACCACATTATCTCGACGATTTGACGTATCAAAGCTACGAAACCCGGACAGGAAGCAGGAATTTTGCGCGGAGCTCCACAAGCTATATCACTCACAGAGAACCCGCAGAAGGACTGTTGAGGAGGAATGGAATGTTAAAGACACATTCTTAGCATGCTGTGATAACTTTTTGGGCTACATAAGCAAAGACCGCAAGGAATGGATCTCCGATAACACCTGGGATAAGATCTTGTATAGGAAAACTATAAAGGACAAGCTCAACAACGCAAAAAACTAAAGCACAAAAGAAACTCTAGCTTACCAGTATTTTGTCTGTGAAACTAGTATAAAGCGCAGTGCTAGGAGAGACCAACGTGTGAGAGCCGCGGAGATAGCCCGACGAGCAGAACATGCAGCTAACACGGGGAACACGAGAGAGCTTTACCGAGCTGGCAAAGAGCTGTGCAATAAACCACCATCATGCCGACCCATAGCGGACAAAGTAGGCAAGCTTCTCACCACGCAGGAGGAACAAATACGTAGATGGCATGAGCATTTTGCCGAAGTTTTCCACTCTACAGTCGATGGATACAGTGACATCACGGATGAGGAGGAGGAGAAGGTTACTTTGGACATCAGTATCGAGCCCCCAGGTAAAGACGAAATAGCGAAAGCTATAAGAGCGCTCAAGAGTGGTAAAGCTCCTGGCAACGATGGTATTCCAGTCGAAGCTCTAAAAGCGAATTCGGAAGTTGTGGCCGATATAATGTTTCCCTTGGTGACGGCGATATGGGAAGCTCAACAAGTGCCAGAAGGCTGGAAAGAAGGCATACTAATAAAGCTGCCCAAAAAAGGAAATTTGACCCAAAGTTCCAACTGGAGAGGAATAAACCTGTTGCCGGTAGGCTCCAAAGTTCTCTGCAAGATCCTGTTGCAGACAATGACAAGTGCTGTTGATCACACGCTGGGGGACGAACAGAGTGGATTTAGAGCAGGGCGGTCTTGCATTGACCAAATTAACGTTTTACGCATGATTTTGGAGCAGTGCAATGAAATGCGTAGCGAACTCTTCACTTTGTTTGTGGACTTCGAAAAGGCATTCGATAGGGTCAAGTGGACAAGTATATGGCGCATACTGAGGAGAAGACAAGACCATAAAAATTATACAGAATCTTTACATGGGTTCCTCTTGCAGAGTTATGCATAAAGGACAGTTGTCGGATCCTATTCCTGTCACGGCTGGTGTAAAACAGGGTTGTTTGCTGTCGCCCTTGTTGTTCCTCATTGTCTTGGATGAAGTGATGTGCAGAGTGACAAGTCAAGAGAAGCGAGGTTTGCCATGGGTGAATGGAGGAAACCTCGAAGACATAGACTTTGCCGACGATCTTTGTTTATTCGCGACATCACGAGAACATCTCCAGTCCAAAACCAACGACCTCGCTGAATTCGCTGCGGAAGAAGGACTTCGCATAAACAGTTCGAAAACGAAGGACATGCGCCTTAACACCTCGGATGCAGTGCCGATTTACATCAACAACGAGGCAGTTGAACAAGTCGATCGGTTCACGTACCTGGGAAGTGTGGTCGACCCATCAGGGGGAGCGGACAGTGACGTCGAAGCGCGCATCAATAAGGCGCGAGCAGCGTACGCGCAACTCAAACCTGTGTGGACGTCCACCGTAATAACTCGACGCACCAAGATCAGGGTGTTCAATTCCAACGTCAAGTCAGTCCTACTGTACGGATGCGAGACATGGCTCGTGAGGAAAGACTTCTCCAATCGCCTGCAGGTTTTTGTCAACAAATGCCTGCGCCGAATTCTTGGGGTATTCTGGCCACGTACCATGTCAAACGCGAGACTATGGCAGATGACTGACCAAAAACCCATAAGTGAAGAGATCCGGGAAAGGAAGTGGCGTTGGATTGGACACGCGCTGCGAAGATCGGACGACCACCTGTCCAAGCAGGGTCTACGCTGGCAATCTACCGGCAGAAGACGGCCGGGGCGTCCTCGGAACACATGGAGGCGGTCAGTTGAGAAGGAGGCTGGCTCAACTGGTCTCGGCTGGAATGAGTTGGAAGAAGCCGCGCAAGATCGGGACAAATGGAAAACTCTTCTGCGAGCCCTATGTCCCTAATGAGGGGTAACAGGAAATCATCATCATCATCATTACTTGATGTGGTGCTTTTCAGAAATAAAACGATGACATTTGAAAATTACAAGAAACAAGGTTTTGCCCTTGACTTCATCCGTGAGGAACTCGTTATCGCCTAGAAATAATTGCTATTAAATTATTATAGGTGCAGGATTTTGGCTTAATTGTAACAAAACTATCTAATGTCCTTTCCCGACACTCAATCTCTATACCAAATTTCATCTTAATCGGTTTAGCGGTGTAAGCGTGAAGAGGTAACAGGATATTATTATGGAATTAGTATGGATGGATAGGTATTATACATTTACCCCTCTCATCACATCAGTTGACGGAGTCTTCGCTCCACAAATGTCCTCCTTTATAAAACATCTTGGTGAAGCTATTGCCGACGGCTGGGACAGACCCCTAACTGTAATAATGGGCTGGTTAAGGTCAAAAATTATTAGTTCGATAATCCGAGCCACAAGTATGTGCATTCGCGGGACTCGGCACAGATTCAGATCTGTAAATAATTTTTTCGGCTTCAACGATGGGGCAGCTCTACCCAACATCGCCCCCTAACCCCTCTCTACATACAACAGTATGTTCTTTTTTATACTTATTGTTAAATATTTATTTTCTTTTTAATAAAGACCGTTATTACCCCCCATTTTATACATGCGAAAGTGGACAGGTATCCAAATAATATTCTAACTAGAATGAATCAGTACTAAAACACGCTACAGCAGCCGGCTTAGCCGGCGGGTGCGACGGCGCGCTGGCGGCCGGCGAGCTTCCCGCGCCGCTACAATTAGGCTCGCCGGCCATTGGACAATGTCCATCCTAGCAGTCTAATCATATAATATGTAATGGGTTTTCATACTTACTCGTACTTCCTGGACAATAGCTGCTATTTCCTGGACACTTCAAATAATTATCCAGGATCATTTACTTTCGCATGCCACATTTGTAGATGAAATGGGAACATATCACAGTATTTTTGAGAAATAATACATTACTGCAGAGACCTATAAAGTAAGACGTGCCGGGTACGGCTATAATACGAGTCTAGGATGGTACTTCCGGTCGAAGCATGTATATTGCTTTTCTCATAAAATATAAGAAGTAATAAAATGGCGGCCAGCGCCGCGCCCCGCAACCCGCGTGTAGTTTGGCCGCCGGTATGTGTCTGAAATAATTTGCGGTTTTCAGTGGAAAAATATAATTGTGATTCTGTTAAAAAATATAACGACGGTAGAGCATAAACATTTGGACGTTTTAGAATAATATTTTTCGAATTCCATTCCATTCTCCATTTTAGACACTATTAGCCTCGGCTGGAATGTCAATTCAGGTTTAAAACTAATACGTAGCCTGGAACTGCCTTCTTCCATACCTCGACAATAATTTACTATTCCATACTTACTTCCTAGACTATTGCGAAATTCTGGACACTTCTAATAATTTGATTTAGGCTGGGTTGCATCAAACCGTCTGTAATCGTAAGCTGTGCTCGTTAAAATTTTAATATATGGAAAGTTTGACAAGTTTCTATGGGATGACAGCTGCTGGCGCCATATTTAACATTAATCGATCTGTGATCGTAAGTCGTTGCAACCCAACCTTAAAAATGCACGATTTCTACACATTATTATTGGTAAACGGGACTTAATCGCGTACAACCGAAAATTATTTACCTGAGGTTTGCCCGACGTTTCGAATGTATCACAACATCCGTGGTCACGAGCTGACTGACTTGAGCGGGGATCAACATCTTTAGACGCGCGGGTTTTCCGAATTACCCGCACTCGGTCTTTATTATTCACATTTACACAAGGGTTGTCACTCGCCCGACACACAACACTAACAACATCCGTTAATGTAATGACTAATGGACGACATATTATAAATATTATTTAGGGGACAATTTTTACACAAATCGAACTAGTCCATAGTAAGCTCAATAAGGCTTGTGTTATGGGTACTAGACGACGATATATTAATAGATATATACTTAAATACATAGAAAACATCCAAGTCTCAGGAACAAATGTCTCTGCTCACCACAGAAACAAATGCCCTTACCGGGATTCGAACCCGGGACCTCTAACTTCGGAGGCAGTGACACTACCAACTAGGCTAAACAGGCCGAGGATACATATAGCCTGTTAAGATTAAATATTACTAAATAAATGTAGTAGGACTTAAAATACTAAATAGTTACAGTTGTACATATATACTAATACACTTGTCATACCCAAATAACTTTGAGTACTACTTGGTACAACATCCCTCCCCCAATCCGAAATTCCAAAACTTTAAACATTTTTAAAATACGTCTTAGACAACATTTACTTAATTTGCAGCTCTCTTAATCCGTCTCATTAACTGTCATTAACAAAATATAAAATTAAATTAAGGTTGAATAATCTCCCAAGCATTCATGAAATCTCGGCCGGTATTTATTACAAAACGCAACGCCGCGATTAAATTATAGTAGGTACCTAACTAACCTATATAATAACTAGCCTAAAGGTTAACATTATGTATGTGTACACTATCATCTTATCATATATATCATCTCTTAGAATCCGTTAGCCATTCACGGACATGAAGATAACTTAAAATAAGTCAGATCTATTTTGTATTATGTATTTATGTAGTCCGACGTTCGTAACATTTAGCTGTTTTGAACTACCTTACAGCCCTGGGCTCCACGGAAGACCAGCGCTGTGGCATTGCTTGATGCCAGAGCATTATGCTGAGTGGTGTCCACTTGCGGCCTCTATAGCACCACCACTATCTGGTAGTGTTTTTTTTCTTTTGTATTCTTGTTACAGCTTTAGTTCTATTTAAGTAGATTTAAGATTAAAGATTTTCTGTTAAGGTTTTGATGTGGTGTAATTTTGTCTTGCAATAAATTATTTTCTTTCTTTATTTTTCTTTTACTTATTGATGTGATCATAAATATGCATAAAACTTTAAAATGTACATTGTTTCAGGAAAGTCAGTACTGAAAAGAAAGTGGTGAATGAAAGAATTACGTAAGAATAACGCCAAATTTGGAACGCCCATAAAGCACAGAAAAGGGGTTCCTCAAAAACAATGACTTTGATATATGACTTTTTTGATCATTAATTTGGGCGAAACCAATAAAAGATCATTTATTTTCATTTTCGTATTTATTTTTGTAACTAACATGGATATATTACTATAAAATATTGAATATATACTATATTATTTTGTATTTAATTATTATCATAAGCAAGTATCAATATCGATCGAGTCCTAGTATAAATGTTGCCCGTTAAAGCACAGTGGCGACCTCAATTAATTTCTACTCTTTATTGTCAGACTGTACTACAGCTCAAGTTACATTTCAATTACCTGCCTAATTTACATAAGTGTAAAGGAGCCTCGTCTGCCAACAAACCACCCTGTGGTTTGGCGGAAGAATATATGTAGAAGTAAGCAAGATATATGTGAATACACGTTTATTTATTTTTTCCTGGTGCGCCGGGCCAGCCCCAACCACATCCTAAAACTGATGGCGGAGAGTCTTGACCATGTATAAAGTTTGATGTACATAAACTACTTACACAAGCAATAGGATTTATGAAACGTACTAACAATTATTTACTCAAAATAAAATGTCGATTTGCCTATGTCCTAATAGAAATAAAAAAAACACGGACTTATAACAGCGACATGTGCTTACCATACATTTGCCCAGTCATGGCTACAATACGGAATCATATTATGTGGTAATAGCACTAAGCGTCTGATTTATTTTTATACCCGGGTATGTCCTTAAACTACGACCAAGACCTCCGGGGAATGGGCAGCAGCATTCCTAGAGTGCGGTGGAGATACTGCGATCGCCAACCCGCATGCCAAGCGTGGCGATTATGGCATTTACCCCCCATGAAATTGGGGGTGGCCTATGTCCAGCAGTGTACGTCCTAGGGCTGATATGGTGGCTACAATACGGAATCATATTATGTGGTAATAGCACTAAGCGTCTGATTTATTTTTAATTAAAAAAAAATTATAAGTATCCTTAGCAATATCGTAATGATGAATCACCACATTTTGGTAAACTGCAGATACTAATATGTACTTACATCCTGGTATATTCTCGAAGCGTGCAAGTTTGTGCGGAAACTTCCCGATCTTTACATTTACGCTAAGGAAATGTATAAAGGAACCCTTACATTACGACCGAGAAACAAACTGGTTCATGCCACTTTAATCAATCAAACTATAAATGATTTCGCAGGGACCACACGCCATGTCTATAAAACTATATTATACTTATAGTTAACCAACTGATGTCTACCGAAGAGAGGTAGACGACTATTGTTGGAAAATTATAGAATTATTGGCAAAAACTTTTTACTCTCTTCAAGAATATTTTAACACATAAGTGTTTTTTTTATACTACGACTGTGGCAAACAAGCTTACGGCCTGCCTGATGGTAACCCAGACACCGTAGGCTTGCGACTCCATAGGAATCAGAAGTGCGTTGTCGACCCTTTATTGACTTGCGGATGCGCTGTGTTGAGAGTGAGGGACCCGCAGATGTTTATTTTGATTGTGTTTCTTATTAAGTAAATGTTAATTCAATATTTAGGTATTTATCATAGGTTAAGTTATGTTCTTGCTATACCCTAGCAGGGTCCATGTTGTACTTTATACCCTTGTAAGTTGTATGGTTGGCACTGAATAAATGAATTTGATGTGACAAGACATACATCAGCCTCGCACTAGTCGCACCTACATATACTTGTCCGAACATGATAAATCAACAGCAAACGATAATCACTACTATCGCAGTGATGCTGAAAATAGCTCAAATAAAGCTCATTCACCTAAAATTAGTAAACTGACACAGGCAATCTAAATTACCTAAAGGTCAGTCTTAAATACTCGACATGTCGAGTATACCAATATTATATCCATATATTGTATTCGTCCTGAAAGGTTAGGTCAGTGAGCGAGGAAGCGTGCGCGTGCCGCGTGCATCACATTGACATCACATGGATTGGCATGCGATATGTCAAGTACATACAGTCATGTTCCTTTTTATCAAAATGTATTTCATACACTAGTTCTGCCTCTCAACTCTCACACGTTAGTTCAAATTCTAATATTTATTCTGTAAGTAGTTTATTTTACAAGTCATTGATAATATAGACGAATTACACTACACATTGGGCGCGAAACACGTTGAAATCAAAATCCGAATCAAATTGAGCCGTTGGTCAAAGTATCTGAATCGATAGGATAATTACCAGTAAGCGCGTGGTTCCACGCCACCGCTACTAAACATGTTACATGCCTAATTTAGATGGACACAGAGCACACAGCACCGAGCTCTCGGTGATTTACCTAGCTCGGAATTGCACATTCATTATTGCGTTGTCAGCCTTCAATCTCTGAATAAAACGATAGTCGAGTTTCTAACAGCGTTTGAACGGTCTCCTCTCCTGAAGACCTATTGAAGTAAAAAATAATGACCGAGTGCCGTTGTTCCTTTTAACGATTAGTTTCCGTTTTCCCGTGTTTTTATTTAGTGTTGCTATCGACTCCTCAAATTTTAGGGTTCCGTAGCTAAAATAGGGAAAACGGAACCCTTATAGATTCGTCATGTCTGTCCGTCCGTCCGTCCGTCCGTATGTCACAACCGATTTACTCGGAGACTATGAGCACTACAATTATGAAATTTGATAGGAATGTGTATGCTATAAACCGCTATATTAGAAATATGAGCTCTTAGATTTGGTGAGATATTAGCTGTCGAAGTCGTAAAAAGTGTCCCCCCAATCCTCTAATTTCCAAACTATGTAGTTTAAGTTAAGACACAGCTATCTTAGCAGAGTCGAAGGAAGATCCTGAGTACATATTAAATCGCCTGAACACCAAGGTAGAGGAATATGGTTTAAAGATGTTCATTACAAAAACAAAATGTATGGTAGTTAGTAAAAAAGAAACACCGTGCGGGCCAGTTAGAATTAACAATGATTATATAGAACGAGTAGATAAATATAAATACAAAGGTTGTTGGGTAAACCAAAAATGGGACCTAGACAAAGAAATCAGGATTAGAATAGAAATTGCCAGAAGCACTTTTATGAAAATGAAATCACACAGAGATATAATTTTCAATCGAAAATGAACAATTGAAAAAATTGATCACCCCGGGCAGGATTTGAACCCGCAACCTCTGGAATCCTCCGGAATGGATCAATTGTTCATTTTCGATTGAAAATTATAATTCCGCTAAGTGGACGTTTCCGCTTGTAAAAATATTTACACACAGAGATATAAATTTAAAAGTACTTCTCTATGGATCAGAGAGTTGGACTCTCTTTAAAACTATGCCTAATAAACTTGATGCCTTCGAGATGTGGCTCTACAGACGTATGCTTAAGATATCTTGGCGAGATAAAATTACAAATCTAGAAGTACTACCCACAATTAACACCATTTCATTATTTCAGTTGGTTTTTTTTCTGATAAAATCCAATACAGGATAAAAAGTTACCTAAAACTACATTTTTATATTCTCGAAAATATCCCAATTTACTTAGACAGATTTGTAAAGAAAGTGAACTGCTGTTCTTTTTGTGCGCTGTGACTGTCACAATTTCATAGTAGTGACGTCATTACGACGATGGTAGGCTTTCTTTATATTTTCGTGAATATCTACTTATAGAAAACTAATAGCTATAAGAAAAAAAAATATATTTTGGGGTTTCTTGTTAACAGTAGAAAACCTAAATATGCCCCACAATTAAATTTCATTTCATTTCAACAAATTAACGAAATGAGTTAAGTATGGAAACTGTCAAGATGATGTTGTGATGTCAATGATGTTGTGGAATGAGCTCCCTGCCGAGGTTTTCCCGACGGACTACAGTATGGGGTTCTTCAAGAAAGGAGTGTATAAATTCTTAAAGGGTCGGCAACACGCATATGACACCCGTAGGAGTTGAAGGCGTCCATAGGCTGCGGTGACCGCTTACCATCAGGCGGGCCGTACGCTTGTTTGCCACCGACGTGGTATAAAAAAAGATTTCATACTACTTAAAAATTTGAAATGTTGTCAATTATGAAGTGGAAAACGGCTTGCTTTAGACATATATATAGACATGAGAAATATTATCAAAACCATAATAGAGGGTAAAGTCGAGGGGAAGGGGGGCAGGGAAGAAAAAAGATAACATGGATGGATAACCTCAAGAGTTGGACGGGAATTGACGCTGCCTCGCTGGGCAAAAAGACTGCAAATAGAGAAGACTTCCGGACAGTGGTAGCCGACATCCGTATAGCATATGGCACCTAAAGAAGAGAAGTACTTTAAAATTTTGAAAAATAATCAAGGTTTTATAGATTGATAAACCCTTTCAACGGTTTTTAGCTTGAACAAGATAGGCCCAACGGTTTTTGCGTTATTGCTGAAAAACTGTCTTGCCCAAACAAAAGGGCGTAAGTGCCGTGAGTTTCCTATGAAGAATTAAGATACGACCTTTTTTGATTCAATGTATTGTATTGTGGTTTTAAATGTGGATTAGGTGTCGGTAAGGAACCCTTCTTTGTGCGTGTTCCGACACGCACTTGGCCTGTATTTCTAATAACCATTTCATTTTAATGTAAGACCGAGTTTTGCTTGGCATTTTGCGTGATTTTCTGGACAAGACTTAGTTTTTTCAAATATGAGACCTAGCTGGATCGATAATTAATTCGACCCCGTATTTGGCTTGTAAATCTCATGGTGATTGTTTAATCTGAGCTTCTTTTCTGGCTATTTAATTTTTTTCCTGTCAAGACGTCGCATCCTTGTATCAACAACGGTAGGATTCCTCGTTAAATCAATGAGACCTAACTGTTAATTTGGAATCTAGTCATGACTAATTAATTGGGATTAGGAATTTACGACTGTTACTTCGTGTTATTAATAATGATGCGGTAATGGGATTACTTCTGTTAGGATATTTCGCTAATATTCTAAACGTTATACATGTTTGAGTTCAGGTACCAGCCAAAATGCTGGAAAAGCTGCATCCACAGCAGAAGACCGCAAATACGCCACCCTCGGCAGTGGTTACATATTTGACTCGTTTGGGGTCGAGACCAAAGAGTACAATATGTGGGGACCGAGCGCGCGCCGCATATACAAAGATTTAGCGGAGCGCCTAATCGATACTACAGGTGACCAGAGGGCTGGCCAATACTTTGCACAACATATAAAGTGTCGCTATAAAGCGTGGCAATGCGGCCAGCCTTTTGGGCACCCATTGGCACTGATTTTGAGGATATTTTTTATTTATAGCTAGCTCTTAGCTTTAGTTTTTTATTACAATGTTCGTTTTAGTGTTCAGAATAATTGATAACTTCAAATATTAAGTTAATTTATTGACAAGCTGAGCAGTTCATTGTTATTAGCTTTTATAAAGTGACAAGTAAAGCTGTTTACTGATTTAAAATGTTTAGAGAACTATGTGAGCAGTGCTCTGGTTTATTAGGGTGAACTATTGTCATCTATATAATTAATTGAATTAGATAAGATTAGGAAGAATACTAAATAATTAATACGATTAACTAGTGTGTGATTCTTCTCGTCAGATAAACCTGGTTATATAGTATATCTTCACCGTATTAAAAATTAAATTAAAATTAAACATAAAATTAATTATTTCGTAAAATATACACGTGTTTATAATCTAGGGGATGGTGCGGCCCGGTAAGCAAAATATTGCCTGTGTTGGGAGACACCGCTCTTCCTTATGTTATCAGATTGTTACACGAAAATTACACTACTACATAAGATCTTAAAACATGTGTATGCAACTAGAAACACATAAATGCAATTGTATATAAGACTATGTAAATATCAAAGTTATCACGTTATCAGATATGTATTATTCAGTAATGGTTCATACCAGTATTTGTGTGCGCGTGCGTGTGTGTGTGTGTGTGCGTGCGTGTGCGTGTGCGTGTGTGTGTGTGTGTGTGTGTGTGTTAGTGCGCGCGTGCGTGCGTGTGTGTGTGTATTTAATAAGTGGATATGTGAATGTCGCGTGTTTTATATTATTTTGTTAACCTTGCAAGTTTTCTATTTCCTGGTAGTTTTTTGATTTAAGCCACTTTATAATTATTCTTTTGCAATCGTAGTATGGTTTTGGGTATATGTTTAAGCATTTATTGAGTTTGTTGTATATGTTTCCAGACTTAGCATTGTACTGTGAGCACGCAAACTTAGTGTTAGTGTTTTTATAATAGCAACGTTAGTTATTTTTCTTTTAGAGCTATAGTTAGCATTGTACGAAAGGGTTTTATGTTTTTTTTAGAGAGACTTGTAATCTTCAACCATTAGATTATTATGACAGGAATGCCTATTTATTTAAGGTGCTTCCAAATAAGATGCCAATACTTTAAGAGATGTTAATATTATATACGTTAAATAGGAATTAATATAACTTTTTATATGACATTTTTGTTTTCATTTTCCGGACCAAATAATTAAATTAAAATTCTGCCCAAACGTAATCATTCTGTCCATTTAACTGTCAAGGCGGTTATCACTTTCTGTCAAGTGAACTATACATTGCATTGCATGCAGTGCATTGGATGGCGGTCGAAAAAATACAAAACCGGAACTTCTAGACGGGGCGGAAACCTAGGCCTAAAGAAAACCAAAAGAAGTCTTAATCATTGAATACTTATTATCTAGACACGCGGCAGCGTGTCCAGCCAAGTTCACCCCAGGAACTGGCGGACAGCAGTCGTGTGTTATTTTACACGAATCGTTTGGAGCCACTTTTGACACCTCAATAACTCCAAATCTATAAACTATAAAAAATGAAATTCGGTACATGTATTAAGATCCTTTAGAACAACATAACTCCAAATTTCATAAATATAGATTTAATAGTTATTGAGATGTTAAAGTCTAAAAAACGGCATTTTTACCACTGACTGACTGACTGAATGACTGACTAGTAATCAAAAACCTAACCCACTTCCAGGTGGTAATTGTGTGTGCGTGTGTGTACACCAAAAAAAAGAGAAAACAAGTTTTCTTTTTCAGTTTTATTATTATTATTTATGCTTGTTAAATAAGAACTCCGTCATTTATTAACCGATTTGGAAAATTCTTTTTTGTTTCAAACGGTACACTTTAGGGATGGTCCCATAGTTATCAGGTAAGAATCTGATCATAGTATCCTGGAGAAATCGAGGGATCTCTTCAAATATTTGAGGTGCACCTATAGCGATTTGGGTATTTTGTATAGTATATCGTGCATTCGCTCTTGAAAAGCACCATTTGGTGAAGTTTGACAAAAAGTAATGATATCTCATCAAAAACATAAATTTGAAAATGGTAGCCAAGTTCAATATGCGATGGGTGGTTGTCGTCTTCACCGGCAAAATAAATGAGATCTAAATGGGTGCCAAGTTCCGTAGATTATCTGAATAGTTGCCACTAGATTGTTTACAGTAAAACTAATTTATTGCGGCTTAATGCATTTTGAGCCTTACCTTGACAGTTTTCTATGCAGTATGTTATAATACCATGAAAGCTGTTGGGTATTTAAGAAAACTGCCAAGTTAAAGCTCAAAATGCTTTAAGCCGCATGAAACTAGATTTACTCTAAACAATCATCAGGCTCTGCCTAGTTTGGGGTCCGCAAGGTACTGTTTAGTGTTAAAATTGTATCTGATCAATAAACGATATTTATTTATTATTATTTACTAGCTTTTGCCCGCGACTTCGTCCGCGTATAACTCGTTCTCGCCTTAGAATGATTTTTTTTCCCATACAATCTTTTTCAAGCTCAGGGGGTTGGAAGGCGTCGAAAAGGACACCAGGACCTTAGGTGTTAAAGAAGGAAAGCCACCAATAGATCGGACTCGAGATATTTGCTTGACCAGGCTAGGGCCCACCCGCTGCTATAACGCCTCAGATGATGATGCTACAATCTTTCACCCTTCTTTACACCCCCTTAAGAAATGATCACAGTCAATATGGCATTCCCTAGAAACCCTAGTGTCAAAACGAATGATTACGTGCTTATTTCGGAATATCAAACTGTACCGATTCTAGACGAATGAATCTCGTCAAAAACATTACATGTACAATGATAAAAGTCTCGCTACGCATTTCTGCCGGAAAATTTGTCCCAACAGAGCGAGTTCTTCATGTAAGTATGATGACCGAAGGCCGGAAGCAGAGCGGGTAGGTCTGTATCTAACACATGCGTGAATAATCACACAGAGCGGGCTTTTTATGTAAGACTGAGGGCCGAGCGAGAATGAAGGCCGAGCCTCCCAGCAGAATAGATTCTTCATGTAAGGTTGATGACTGAAAAGCCGAAGGAGAGTGGCAAGGCATGCGAGGCCGAAGGCCGAGCTATGTCGTCGCCGAAGATCCAGTTGCCATACAAAATAGGGTAAATTATACTCCATTTGTTCGTTTTCACATGATTGCCTAGACATATAATCAGACAGACAAACAGACACAAATTGTTGAAACTATTTCTTTTATCGATTCAAAGTATCCCCAGCCAATTTTTTTTCGAATATCTTCCATGTACAGACTTTCTACCCTCTTCAGGTTTATTATATGTGTAGATAGATACATAAGTATAGATCTTAGGTGCTCCAACTGTCAATGCTGACGATTGGGCTGCCCAGCTCAAGTGACCTCTTATATCAAACAGTTTTTATGGTGTGAAGGGTCAACAATTACGTAAAAAATAAAGCACTACAATATTAAATGGTACACCGACGATACAAAGTGTGCATTGAAACAGCTGTTTTTGTATTTAAGCATATGAATAAAAACAATGCCAAAGTATCGCAAATGCATTTTGATGTACATGCAAAGTAGAACTAATTGCGAAAAGGTTATGTTCAAAAATAGCGTCAAAAACCAGAAGGAATTATGATACTTCGGTTTTGACATACTGAATCGTCAACTTGTTTGCAATACCTCTAATTCTGCTATGCTTTAAGTTAAATTTCTTGACGCGCCGTATATGTCGATCGTAGAATGGCGTATGTGGATTTAAACCACCCCTTTTCATAGACCTTACTTGCATCCCCGATTTAATATACCTTTGTTGGATGATCATCGGGACAAAAAGTATACTTATAATATATATAAGTGAATCCAGATTATAATTATACTATTAGCATACAACTCATCTTAACCTTACGGCAAAAGTAACTTTGTAATTGCATGTTTTTATACGGAATTACAAAGTTATATATGCAGTTTTTGAATCTAGAAAATGAGACTGAAATTTGGGTTTCGGGTCACAGTTACATAATGAGCTAAATCATAATAGTGTTCAAAATTTGAAGAGAACGTGGAGGCTGGCGCGCACATTGGGCAGCGTTGCGTTTACTTTTTTTGTTTTCAGTTTCTTAAGATTTCACAAATTTTAAATGAGGATGTTTTTCTTTTGTCGTCAAGTATATACTTACCAATTGTCAAACCTGCAACTCATGGATTATAGGAGTTCCCTTACAAAATTCAACCCCTCTTTTTATCCCCTTTTAACCCAAATCTGCACAATTTTTATAGCCTTAAACCTGACCGGGAATTTACTCGATAGATTAGTAAAGTTTGCATCAAAATCCGTTCAGCTGTTTTCACGTGATGCGCGTTCAAGTAAACAAACAAACAAATAAACAGACAAACAGACAAAAAGTCTAAAAACTGTTGGAACGTGTTCTGTTATCGATTCTAAGTATCCCCAGCCAACTTTTTTTTCGAATATCTTCCACGTATCGACCCTCTTCAGCTTTATTATACGTATAGATAGATACTTACGAGTAATCTAGTGCCAGACTTGGCAACTTTGACAACTTTCACATTTATGTTTTTGATGGGATCTCATTAACACAGCTTTGAAAGTATCGGCATCCAATTTGGAAGCACCTTATGTAGGATATGAATAAATAGATATCGGCTAGCTAGATGATCAATCCTCACCCAGGCGCAATTAATTACAGTACTATGAAGTGAGCGCAAGAGTTGTTTAATCGAAAACAGGAATTCGCAAGCCAGGAACAAGAAGTTACTTGACAGCGAATAGGTAAAGCAAGTAGACGGTGGAGGAATTAGAAATGCAGGCGACCTGGCCGCTCAAGAGACCGAGGAACGTTCGATACGAATGGTCAGTGAAGCATATGCTCGGGTCTCTTCTTGGGTTCGGGATACAGATAAGGACAAACGTCCAGTAGACAAAATGCCAGTCGACATATAAGTACAACGACAGCCCACCTAGCACGATAGGTTACGGTCATATGACGTATTAACTAGTACATTTTGACCGTAAAACGTGGCCATATAAGTGATCGTGCTAGCTGAGTTAACGTTCGCCATTAATGAATTTGCTAGAGGCTGGAACTATACGGCTTTTTTTTAATTTCATAAAGACCTAAAGAATTGAGCTGTGCAGTATTAAAATGTTTTTAGATACATATATATATAATAA
The DNA here is from genome assembly GCA_905163555.1 of Notocelia uddmanniana. NCBI lineage: Eukaryota > Metazoa > Arthropoda > Insecta > Lepidoptera > Tortricidae > Notocelia > Notocelia uddmanniana. The sequence continues at coordinate 14,957,486 of LR991065.1, forward strand.
ATAATTATTATCATGTGTAATTTTTACAATTCCACTCTTTGATTGTGAATCCGGCAGTCCTTAAGAGAATTACGTGTACAACCTGAAATCCCAATGTTGTTACATATTATCCGCCAAACACGATCTAATGAGCGACCCTCGGCTCGAAACCATGTCGACGTCTCAATTTCAATTTTACTCGTTTTCGACTAGTCGCCTGTTGGCTGTTGGCAAAATATCTAATTGCGGAACGCGTTTTTGACTTTTCAGTTCATATCAGCATCGTATTGGTTTTAAGTGGCGTAATGCATGTTTGAATGTCTGTGATACACAGAATGCTAAGGGGCAAGATGTGTATCCGTCTCATTCTGCCGTATAACAGCGTCTCGCAGACTTGCTGAAATGATTCATCATCCTCCTAGCGTTATTCCCAGTACAGTTGCATCCTGAACAATGCCTGGGGTCCGCTACCTAATCCCAAGAATTGGCGTAGGCACTAGTTTTTACGGAAGCGACTGCCATCTGACCTTCCAACCCGAGGGGGAAACCGAACTTATTGGGAATAGGCTTGTCAAGTGAGTGGGCAACTTGACTGTTAGAAGTTCTCAAGCCGCCCGGAGGCCTCTAACTTGGCTTAACGACTGCTATCAAAGACAGCAACCGGGATCAACGGCTTAACGTGCCTTCCAAAGCACGGGAGCGCTCAGTTAGTAACCACTCAAAGCGGTCACCCATCCAAGGACTGACCTCGCCCGACATTGCTTAACCTCGCATACCGCACGCAGTACGCGGGTGCCACTGGGCCACGAGCGCTACACTTGCTGAAATTGATTATGCTTTATAAACATTAGATTTAAGTTTAAGTGTAGCTAACAATTTCAGCCTGTTTAGCCTAGTTGGTAGTGACACTGCCTCCGAAGCTAGAGGTCCCGGGTTCGAATCCCGGCCATGGCATTATTTGTGCATTTAGCACGGATCTTTGTTCCTGGGCCTTGTATTTAAGTATTTATTTATCTATATAAGTGTACATGTTTTCTATGTATTGAAGTATTTATTTATCTATATAAGTATGTATATTATCGTCTAGTACCCATAGTACAAGCTTTGCTTAGTTTGGGACTAGGTCGATTTTTGTAAGATTGTCCCCCAATATTTATTTTTTATTTATTTCTGGAAAGGCGTCTGAAATAAACGACTTTTTTATATTATATACGCCGCATAAATGTTTTTCAAGTACGTGAGTGGCATGCAGCAATATTGAAATAGGATAGATATGATTTAAATTGAATTTTTATGTGCAAAATGCAGGCCAAGGTATTCACCCGAAACAGCCATTTCTTAACGAGGATGACATTTAGACCACTGCCGCAACATTGTCGGCGCTGGATACAAACTCGTATATGTTTTGAGATAACATTTTAGTCATTATTTACGGAGAGATAAACTTTGTAAGCTATGGACCCGGGTATGTCTTAAACCTACGGCCCAGACCACCGGGGGATAGGCAGCTGCATCCCTGGAGTGCGGTGGAGATACCGCGATCGCCACCCGCATGCCAAGCGTGGCGATTATGGCATATACCCCCCGTGAATTTGGGGGAGGCCTATGTCCAGGAGTAGACGTCCATTAGCTGATATGGTGGTGAAGGTGGTGGTGGTGGGAGCTTTGTAAGTACTGTTTGTATACACAACATAGACTTTATCTATTTCATTGCATCTAACACCAAATATAAAGCATATACTGTTTAAGAACTGTATTAGCATATAAAAGTGGAATAGTCATATGTATATCCAATTAGTGTCATTGACTATAGTTTTTAAGGCTATAAATTATACGCTCGGAATTAGCAACTGTTGATTCCATAACTACAGCATTAAAACGTTTATGTACAATGAATAAAAACTTTACTTTAAGTGCATTTATTCGCCGTCGTACGTTTAACTGAAGTATTCATTATTTTACAACTAGTTTATTCAACAAGTTTTATTTTATTGATTAAAACTTAGCACGCTGAAGGCAGCTTCAATTTTATTACTAGGCATAGCGATCACAATCCTTCTATCCCTGTGGAGTGATATTTTGGGTACCAATAACAAAGAGTAAATTAAGGTTCACACTGGGACACGAAGTCGTTCCTGTGGAAGTTAAGGACCTATACATTTTTTTTTTCTTTACTCATAATCCGCATATGTAGACGGCGTTTCCTATCTCTTTGGCATATCACTTTTAAATCATCGCTTAGTTAAATGAACAAAACCCGTTAACTATGCATTGAACACAGGAGAGACGACTGTTGCTTTTTTCACTCTTCTATGACCCGAATACGTGGTAAAATAGCTAAGTATATATATTTCCCGTGCCCTATGGGCCCGATTTCCCCTCATAAACCAGTAGCAAAACAAGATAATTATTTTGTTTTAAATGTATGCACGTGTTTAGGAAAAACCAGGATTTAATCAGGATAAAATAATGTTCGTATTTACCTGACCTCGCCCTCGTCCTCGCGTTGCAACAGTTGTTACGGTGGTGGGCACGAGTGGGCGTGAAATTCTAGTAAATGGAACACATTTGTGTAGGGAATTACTTGTTGTTCCCTGTATAAGTACGTGACCTCATTTTGTACTTCAAACTCTTCGAAGTACCTTTTCAAGGTGACGTTGGAGACGTGGTCAGTGATTATTCTGACCGTGTAATAGTTAGAATGTTACATTCTTCTACGACGCTGAGTCTTGGACTTATAAATAAAAGGGTAAGAAATCATCTAAATGTTTACTATCTGATTAAGACTTAGGTTACCTACTTTCTGTCGTGGCGGAGCGGGATCGATATGTGGTATTCGATGTGGTATGTGATGAGATGAGTTCTTTCTGATGATCGGAGCAGGAAGTGCCGACGCGTGCCAATACGAACTTGATTTCGTATCAATTTGATACGAATGCAGTTGGTACTGTCCCGCTTCCGCGCATGACATTTACGACTAAGCAAATATAATATTCATTGTGTCCCGTCAAATGAGGAAACTTGTGCAACATGTAAGCCTACGTCAAAGAAAAATACACCACATGCCGATTCCGCTTCCGCCGCGCCAAGTCAATAAGTAGCCCTAATTTGTGCGTTTTAACTGTACACTAAACATAGTCCACTTTTAATCTTGATTACATCTTACTTATACATAAAAATAAAAATAACCATACCTAAATATATACCTAAATAAAATTTAGCTACTTAACTTTAAAAAAAACTGACATGCTAAGATTAATTTTCATTCAATGCGAATAATTGCTTCGTGCGCTTTCGCTTGCACATTTTCTGACTGCGCCCCTGCAAAAGCGAGAGTCCATCAAATAATATGATGTCTAGTTTTAAAATGTCAGTATTTCAAGAGATCTTTAAGAAAAAGAAGAAAGGGGCTTAGCCCGGTTGGCGCTTACGCTATTAATAACGATACTCTGATACAAATTGATACGACGATTCACTTCGAAATATCAGTGGTAGCTTATTGACATGCATAGGCTATATTAAAGAATTTATACAACAAGTAATTTTTTAACAAAAAAACACCGACACCAAATTTTGCCAGATCCCATCCTCATGCTATATAATTTGAGGAGTTCCCTCGATTTTGCCAGACCCCATCCTCCTGTCATATAATTTGAGGAGTTCCCTCGATTTTTCCAAGATCCCGATCCAGACTTGGTGACAATGGGACCAACTAGAAAACATACCCTTTCAAACAAAAAAGAATTTTTGAAATCGGTCCATTAGTCTCCGCGTAATTGGTGAAAACACATAAAAAAATATTCCGACGAATTGAGAACCTCCTCCTTTTTTTGAAGTCGGTTAAAATGGCGTAAGCGTCGGTTTTGTTGAAATAAAACGCGAATTTCAGGGGATGAAAAGACTAGATCCTATTTTTTCTCAAGATGCCATTCGAACCAGTTTTAGAGACGAACAAAACGTTTAGTATGTGACAGTCTACAATTATTACTCTAATATAGATACTCTGAAACGTGGCATCATGTTACTACTTATACAAAAAAATTAAAATCAGTATCAAAGTACAACGAGCACTTGAAACGTTCCATAATACCTATTTGACAGCTTAATGTCATTTCACAACGTCGGGCCATGCTCAGTGTAGGGATCCGTAGTTGCCCATGAACTCAATAAAAAAAAACAATAACAAGCAAAAGGGAATACCTCCGCAGCGTTTCATACGACTTTCACTAAGAATTACTTAAAGACTTTTTACGATAACTCAAAAACAGCTTAACTGATCATGTCCGCTACAGTTTTCGTTGAAAGTCTTTATTAAGCTTTACTTTCACTTTGTTTTTCTTTTAGAGTGATTATTTCAGAAAATATTCAGTTTATCAAAAAATGTTTAATGAAGACCTCTATTCATTTTAAAAGACCTATCCAACAACACCCTACATCATAGGGTTGAAGAAAAAAAAATCATCCCCACTTTACGTGTAGGGGAGGTAACCTTTTTTTAATTTAGTTTTTTACGACTTCCTCGGATTTATTGATTTTTTTATCCATACCAAATTTCAGCTTTCTAGCACCAGCCTCAGACAGACAGACAGACAGACAGACGGAGATGGCGAAACTATTAGGGGTTCCTAGTTGAACACGGAACAACGGAACCCTAAAAAACGAGTAATTTGAAGTTTTGGCTGTGAAATTGGGTTAAAGCAAGAATCCTGTAGGTAGTATTTCTTTTTTTTTGTTTTTTACCCAATTGTCACGAATAAATGTTTTTCTATGTCTATTTGATATGTTTTAAACAAGGAAAAAAATTGGTATATAATTTTTGAAACCTTTACTTTTTTTTTCATTTTATCATTTATTTATTTTTTTGGGTAAATTTGATGGTTCGTTTGGTATCTATATAAGGCCACTATGTTATAAATTGTAGCTTGATGAGACAACTACTCTACTGAGGAAAAGACGGCTTAATCAGCTTACTACCTATTAAAAAAGTTGAAAAGCCCCCGACATTTTCAATTCAAAGCTCAAGATCTCAAAAACGGCTGAACAGATTTTTATAAAACATGGCTTGTGACAAAATTATCCATAACACAAAAAAAAAACTAAACGAAATACGGTTCATCCGTTTGGGAGCTACGACACCACAGACAGATACACAGACAGACACGTTAAACTTATAACACCTCTTTTTTGCGTCGGGGGTTAAAAATAAGAATATACTCGCACAAGGTCGACGAACGTAAAATCGGTCAACTGCACGGCAGTAACTCTAAGCGACTCTGAAAAGTAAGTAAAAGTTGGTTCATGCTCAATCTACATATTTAATACGTGGATCACCATTCCAACTGAAAAGAAAAAGGTGAATATTTTAAAGTCAAGATTAAAGAGAATTCAGAGTTTGCTTTACAAAGATTATTATTGTAAGAAAAAATATAGGTAATCTTTTACTTAGGTTTAATTATAAGATATTTTTGACATTTCTTATGATATTTTAGAAAGATTATGGTTATTTTACACAGGATATTTGATTGCTAATGTTATAGTTACGTGCTTGATATAATAAATATCTATACATCCTCATTAGTAATTTGAGTCAAATATTAGGTGGGTACTTAAAATATTTGTTTATATTGGTCTAACGCGATATTTACCCCCCGTGAATTTGGGGGAGGCCTATGTCCAGCAGTTGACGTCCTTTGGCTTCGGCTGTGGCTTTGGCTGGTGGTGGTGGTGGTGGTCTAACTCGATATTTATTTATTTACCTTTGTCACCGACGTTTCATACGAAACAAAGCGCGAGAGTGTTATATACTCGTATACGTGGGTAATAGATATTTTATCACGTCTCGATTATTGTGATACATTTTCGTATGGCATACAAAATGTCGACATCGAAAATCTACCAAGGTAAGGTAAGTATTTAGGGTTCTCGTGACTAGTTAGTAGTTTATCGTAGTTTGACTTAGCTGAAGTTATGGATCCGCTCCAATTATTGTTTTGTTTCTTACTGCCATCCACTTACATTCGGTAATCAAATGTTTTATTATTTAGTAAACAAACTTCTTGAATTTCATGACTTGAATTGAATGAATTACCATTATGTTTTTCCTTACGCTTACTACTCTTATAACTTGATGAGACGAGTTAATTTCAAATTGTTTTCGTCGAGTTAACTCCAAATTAATTTAAATAGTCAACGCGTCTTCATTACACACATTATTCATGCATATTATTCATGAATGAACAATCGTGTGTGTAGTCTGTGATTATATGTACGAACTACGAGTATGTAGCTTATGGGCATCCCCGGATATGCCGGAACAATATGGTAATGTGCTTAATAGCCAGCTTGTGGTTTACTAAATTCATATGAAATTCTATAACCTATATCTACTTACTCATGGGCATCACAAGTTTGTCAGCTGTATGTTGTTAAAGATCCACGTGTACTTTTCGCTATCTTTGGTCGACACAATCGTTAAATAACGAGAGTAGTCGAACTCTAGTACCACTTTTTAGGGTTCCATAGTAAACAAAGAACCCTTATACCCCTTCGGCATCTGTCTCTCCGCGGTTTAGCTCAGTAACCGTTACTACTAGGACGTTATAATTTGGTATGCGTATACATATCAATCACGACAAAAAACAGTACAATGAATTAAAAAATATATATGTAGTGGGCACCCATCTCCCTTACACGTATTCGTAAAGTGGGGATGGAATCTTTTTTTCTTGCGAAACCCATCGTTTTGGGTAAAAATATGAGCTTTTCTTAACGATTTTTTGATTAAGCTACTTATTCTTTTGCGTGATATTAAATTTTAATTTATATTAGGAAAATGTTATATTTGTTATTCCGTTTCGTTTTATGTAACATAATGCTGTTTCTCGCAGAACAGTCACAGCAGTCGCAGTGTCTTTGATATTATTAATGCACTGCAGCCTGAATATGTCATGCTCGCTTAAAGGGAAAGAAGAATGCTTACGGTGGCGCCGTTGATCGGGTCGCAACCTTCCCCAGCTGTTTGAGGATGGCGATGGCTGAGATACGCGTTATGCTTGTGATCGGGTGCTGTTTGTGGAGTCCGGTCTGTTCATGCTTGCAAGGGCATAGTAAATACTTAATACTACTGTTATTTTATTTGGCGTTGATGAGTCATTTTCCTGTTTTGGATTAGTTTTATTGGTATTGGCGCCTTGAGTAATACATCCCCAACAAGATTAAAATAGTGTTATTTTATCACTTATTTTAATTTTGACATTTAGAGAACATGTAATATCATCATCATCATCATCATCATTATCATGTCAGCTGAAAGAAGTCCACTGCTGGACATAGGCCTCTCTCAAAGACTTCCACAATTACCGGTCCTGCGCCACCCGCATCCAGCGGACACCCGCGACCCTTATCAGGTCATCAGTCCACCGTGTGGGGCGCCTGCCCACGCTACGCCTTCCGGTACGGGGTCGTCACTTGAGAACCTTTCCGCCCCAATGGTCATCGGTTCTACCTGCTATGTGCCCCACCCACTGCCATTTAAGGTTAGCGATTCGAAGGGCCATATCGATCACTTTGGTTCTACTGCGGATAACTTCATTCCTGATGCGATCACGCAGAGATACTTCCAGCATAGCCCTCTCTATTGCTATTTGGGTGACTTTGAGCCTTCTTATGAGGCCCGTAGTAAGCGACCACGTTTCAGTAACATATATCGTTACTAGAAACACACACTGGTCAATGACTTTTGTCTTGAGACACTGCGGAATATTGGACGAAAAGATGTGCCGTAGCTTTCCGAACGCTGCCCAGCCGTCGGATTCGACGATTAACCTCTTTCTCGAAGTTGGACTTGCCTAACTGGACAGTCTGTCCTTGTACTCTTAAATGTCCGATTGTTACGGGAGTTGGTGCTACATTGGGCATTTGACATGATTTTCGTCTTGTCCATGTTCATCCTTAGACCAACTGGCTCGCAAGTTTTACTGAGGTCATTGAGCATTGTACTTAAATCCTCCATGGTCTCAGCCAAGACTACTATATCGTCAGTGACGTTTTTAAAACGCCCCCAATGTTGACACATTCGTAAATTGGGTCTCCTTAAAAGTGTTTATTATTATGTCTAAACTGTAACTTCCTGAATATTTAAAGTATAAGATGGAAGACATTGGCATAGAAATTTTATCTGTGATTATTTTATCTCAGAGCATAGTGAAAGCATAGTGTTATAAGTGATCTACTCGTATAATCGACTTATTATCATTATAAACCTGGGCATAAGTAAAAAGATATCTTAATATCGGTGACAAAATCTACCGCTGATAAGTTGTTAAAGTGCCACATGTCATTCACTTCGCTTAGGTATAACAGCTATCGGATCTACTTCCTAGGCTTGAAACATGCACATTTTTGCACTACAATTAAAAAGCAATATCTCGAAAACTGTTATAAATATAAGTATGTATATGTTTAATTGGGAAAAAGTACTTAAGGCTCATCAATTTCACCTTTTGCGAAAAAGTTCCTCGTTCTGTTCCAACCTGTACAATAAGTAAAATGTTACTGATTGGTATTTTATTATATGATTAAGGCCTCTCACAAAAGTTCACTTCAGTGAGCGTCTTATAGCGAATATGACCTTTAAGTTAATAGGTTTAATAACACTCCAGGTTTAATAAATACATGCATACATAGCATAAAGAGTATAATTATGAGAACATAGCGTTGTATCATACATGATTTACAGTCGGGGTTGATAAGGTCAACACCTCCAGGGGATCTATTTAACAAAATTTGAAATCGAATTAATATTTGCCGAGGAAACGAGTACCACATAGCCAACACGTAGCGGCCCTTTGAAAATTCAGCAGTGGACGTTCTTCGGCTGATATGGTGGTGGTTGTGGATGAAATATAAATGAACCGGGCTACCTACTTACTAGGTAAGGCACTCCCTCCATTCTAGATGGGCCCCTGTTAATCGCTCCACGCACGCCTCCCAAATTGTCTGGGACACCATTGTCTCGTGTGATTAAATGGACGAATGTAAATAATCTACATATAAATACGTATTAGTAAAACCAAATGTATATTAATTCTTACAATTATAATCCAATTCCCATTACAATAGCGTATGAAAACGACATAGTTGAGGAGGTAAATGTAACGGAATTTCGAGGAATTAATTTAGATAAACACCTTAATTGGAAAGAACATATTAACCAAGTAGCTAACAAATGAAATCGCTTTGTTTTGGCACTCAATAAGTTGAGAGATATTGTTTCCTGAGACGCTACGCTAACAGCGTACAATGGCTATGTGTCCACAGTACTCAGTTATGGTTTGATATTGTGGGGTAACTCCGTGGAAATCGATCGTATTTTTTAAATTCAAAAGAAGTGCATAAGAGTTATATGTAATGCTTGGAAAGACGACGGCTGTATCCCGCTATTCAGGAATAGTACATTACTACAGAGGCCGGGACGAAAGGGGTTGCCGGCTGAAGACATATAGACGGACGGACGGATAGGTCTGAGGCGGGCAACCCCATAATTCCCGCCGAGGTATGTATAGTGTCCCTTTTGGTGCATCGCTATTCTTGATGTATTAAATTGTTTTTGAACCGAGATTCATAACGACGTTGAGCATCTCCGAGCTTAGAATAGAATTCCGGGTTATTTTTTATAAATTTACACGCTTCCAGTACATAAATGCAAGGTACAGTTAGAATCCCAAGGTCTTTAAAGTGAGGTTTACAGCTTACAGTATTTTTTATGTTTTTTAGTACACGGATGCATTTTTTCTGCAAGATAAGTAAATCTGGTGCATCAGTACTATTTCCCCATAAAAATATCCCATAGGAAAGCCAAGCGTGAGCGAAGGCGTAGTACGCTGACAAAGCGGCCTGTAAGTTTGTAGTCTTTTTTAATTGCTTTAGCGCATAAATGAACTGACTAAGTTTTGTTTTAATTTTATGTACATGTTCTTTCCAGTTAATGTGGGAGTCGATTGTTATGCCAAGAAGTGGAAACGTAGGAACACATTCTAGCTTAGTGCCATCGAAAGAGAAATTTACGTCTATATCCGGTTTTTTATGAGGCCTAAATTTCATGATTTTCGTTTCGGAAAAATTTATTTCTAAACTATGATCATTCATCCAGTTCACTATATTCTTTACAATGGTATACAGTTTTTCATTGAGGTTAGTATTATTTTTATAAGGCAGCAATATGGAAAAGTCATCCGCAAACATAACACACGATTCATTGATTGACATTGGAAGGTCATTTATATAAATAATAAATAACAATTAGAAAACACCCTCGTAACAGTAGACAGCTGGTTTAAGGATCACAATTTAGATATAAACTTTATAAAAACTAAATTAATCCAATTCCGACCATACCAGAAAAGTCCTTTGAATCTTTGTTTAACATCGGAAAATGGACAAATAGAAGAAATAGAACATTTTACCCTATTAGGCATTACAATAGACACGAATCTAAATTGGAAAATGCACATTACAAAAACAAAAACAAAATTATCTAGATTTATATACGCACTTAGTATTTTAAAGGCAAATACTAATCATGAAACGGCACTATCGGCATACTATGCCTATGCGTATGCCTGGCTCCGTTATGGAGTAATCTTGTGGGGGGCCAGCACGGATTGCTCATGAACTGTTCGTTTTACAGAAGAAGTGCCTGCGCATTCTGGTAAATATACGGGGTACAGCCACATGTAAACCACATTTTTTAAAGAGCGAATTACTTACTCTCCCTTGTATCTACATTCTGGAAGTATGTATGTTCGTAAGGGAGCGCATGCACCTTTTCCGCCACATAAAAGATGCTCCAAATCGTAGGATTGTTACTCGCCATGAAAACAGATTTTGTTTGCCAAAATCAAACCTAGTGATGCACAGCAATAGCCCATATGTTAAATTTATTAAAATCTTCAACATAATCCCCAACGATTTAAAAGCTGAGGAAAAAGCTACTTATCGGAAAAGCGTATTAAACAGTTCGCGAATTCTTAAATGACAAAAAATTTACATGAAGGATTTTTAATTATCAATTCTAATATGTTGTTTGCTTTTTAATAATGTACTTGTAGTGCAACTTTGTCCGTTGATCTTTTTATTATTATTATTATTTAAATTATGGTAAATTATTTTATGACATATGTTGTACATACATGTTAAACCAATAATCTGTTGTGATGTTGCTATGCCCTACCCGGGCCCGTACTCGTATGAGACTCAATGTACCTAGTTATTAAGATCTGTACAAAACTATGGTTGCAATAAACGACTATGACTATGACTATGAAAATAATTTAGAAGAACTAGCATGAAAGTGTCCAGTCCACGAGCTACAAGCAGAACTTAGATGTATTAATTCTAAATATCCACCACAACATGATCAAAAAATCGACAGGGAGCGAAATAAGCAAAAGAGTGCGACTTTGCATTCAACATTTTGAGCATTTGATAAATTAAATTGATTAATTTAGAATTATAAATGTAAAAATTCATGGTCTTCCTTTTATATCCGACACTATGTTATTTAGCAAAAAAATAATCCTTATGATGAAGCCTTTCGATCGGCATGATAAAGCTACAGGGTAATTTTTTTTCTCTTGTAGCGGGTTCGATTTTCGGTTCAACCATGTAATTATTTAAAAATCTATGAATGCAGTTTAAATTGTTTTTTAAAATAAAATAATGTCTTTGTTCAGTAAAATGTTCCATCTACAATATTCAAGGTACTTTCCCTCCATGTGGCATAGCCGTGGGACGCCCTGTATAGGTACTGTTTTAGCAGATTTTTTGTACAAAAAAGTCCTCACATGGATTTGGATTGGAGGTCGGGGGTTCAAATCCCGGTCAGAGCATTATTTGTGTGGTGAGCACGAATATTTGTATCTGAGTCATGGATGTTTTCTATGTATTTATTTATCTATATACGAGTATGTAAATCGTCGTCTAGTACCCAAAGTACAAGCTTTGCTTAGTTTCGGACTAGACCGATTTGTGTAAGATTGTCCCTCAATATTTATTTATTTATACATAATTATTAAGGTCGCCATAACTCCCGAGGATGCTGCGTATTGAAAAGAGTTCTCCCGCCCCACACTACTGTCGGCGTCTTATCAGCGCCCACGCAGCGGCGACGCAGTGTTTACGTAGCTTCGACGCGATGGCGCTACGATGTCAATGGTGACTTTCGAGCGTCAGCACAGCGTCAGTCTTATCAGAGCTCAGAGTAGCGAGACGTCAGTATTGAGGATTCCCATCAAATAGCCGAAGGAGGCGCGCGTACATTCAAAGAAATTTGATATTTCTACATAGTATTTATATATTCTATATTAATCGCCGCGCCGCACCCTCGCTGAGGTTCGGTGCTTGCGACCATTGCTGCTACCATTTAACATGAAATCTATCTTGGCTCACGGCTGCCATTCGTCTTTGACAAGCGGGGATACAATCCCGAAAATCACTTTTGTTTCATGACTTCACCTTTCTGGTTTTGACAGAAGCGTATTAGGCTTAAAATGAGGATATTCATATAAGAAGCCGGGAACTCGCCATATTTTGGTAGTCGAATACCGGCACAATAAGCATCCATTTATGTGTACTGCCAACGACCACAGATAGCTTACAGTACAGTAGCACCGAGTCAGTCGGAATGAGAATGAGAACAATTCGCTAACATTTTGAAATTATTTCGGTAGGGCATCGTCTGGCACGGATTCAATCGGGCGCTGGTGGATTTAGACTGGCGCACGCCGTGTCGCCGCGCCTACGCTTACGATCAGCGCTTTTCCACTCCTGTCGACTTCATGTTGCTTTTTGTTTTTCTTAAATTATTGCAAAACCGAGATTAATGTACAATATATAGATTCATGTACAGCAAATAAAATTAAAAATAATAGTGTAATGACAGCCCTTAATGTTCTCTTTACATCGACGTCACCTTAGGCAATACACCTTAGTATATTGAAGATGCGAATTTTAGAAATTAAATTATGTAGTTAATTAAAATAATTATGATTTGATAATACCACATCACCTACAAAATATTGATAGATAGATAGTTAAGTCATTTATTTGTTTGCCACATAAGTACACATAAGTTATAATAAAATGGTTATAACACAACAAACTCAAAACTTAAAAATAATTCACAAATTTAAAGAAACAATATTTTTTACACAGTTAATTCTTAAAATGTATTAAGGAATTAATAATTGTGTGCATTGCAGCAAAACAAAAAGGTTCCAACTCAGTGTGAAATTTTGCTCGCAACCGAGCAAAACACTGGTATTCTGTCAGAACCCAAAAACATATGTGTAGAATAAATACTGACGGACATAACATATCCGAAATAGTGTGTGATAATGTAACGTGTGCCTACTTATAATGAAAAGAAAGAAAAAGGAAAAGAGAATGAAATGTGGATGAAAGAAGGGTATATATTGTTTTGGTCGATTTGAAAGTACAGTCACACAAAGAAGTCTGCAACCAAATAGCCGTGCGGAATTCCTACCACTTGTTTCTCCATGAGCATTTTTTAAAGTGTGATTTAAATGATAGTTTTGATATACGAGTATAGTAGTATGGTGGAGGAATATTATTGCAGCATTTGGTTGCAAGATACCGGAAGCTACCTGTAAAAGCAGCTGTCCTGTGGGGTGTACTTCCAAAAGGCATCGACGTGTAGACCTGGTGCCCTGATGTTTGTGACAAGATGAGACTTTTATTCTCGAGTAACGATAATCTGGTCTTTTGTATTTTAATACATCAAACAGAAGACACGCGAGGTGTAAATGTCTACGGGAGGTCATGTTTAATGTCGAGGCTTTGTTTAATGCATTATTATATGCATTATAGTATTATATGCATTTTGTACACGTTGTACGAGACGACGAGTTTTAGCTAGTAATCTAGGTCCATAAATTATATCTCCACAATTCAGCCTAGAGAGTATTAGAGATTCACAGAGAGTCACGCGTACATTTTCACTTAAAAGATTTCGAATTTGGTATAATACTTTCAGTCGGTAAAAACAAGATCGTACCAAATTTCCGATGTGGCTTTCAAAACGCAAATGACTGTCAATTACTATACCTAAATTCCTAGCCTCCTCCACACGTTCAATTCGCGATCCGCTAACACTTAATAAGGGTATTGTATGTACAAAATATTGCTATTGAAACATACTATACGTATTACCCATTTTTCAGAAATCGGCGTGCCGGTAACACGGTGTAAATAAAATCTCTGATACGCATTGAAGTGCTAATAGAAGCAAAATAATACTCCTTAAAATATTCAAGAGTAGCAGTTGTGATCAGTCGCAAAGTCGCATTTAATCATTTGTTAATTCAGAGAAATTGATAAATATTAATTTATAAATAAATGCGTCTCGGACTTTGCCCGTTTAGGGCTCCGTACCAAATTATCAATATATTGGTATTTGTTAGTAAAATATACGTAATAACATTATCACCTCAAGTTCATAGGTTAGTGGGAAGTGAAACAATAATTAGGAGCAAAAATTTTGTAAAATAGGGGATATTTGGTGAAATCTCGTTCCTATTACGCAATATTTTTTACAGTACATATGGTGCTACATTACCGCACGCGTGCGGTAATCAGCAGATTACGGCATATGGCGAAACTTTAAAGAGCCTTATGTACTGTAAAACTTTGTACGATACACGTGCGAATACGTAATTCGCAACTCGTGTCGATTTAAAACACTCCCTTCGGTCTTGTTTTAATTTATCACCACTCGTTGCGAATTTCCTGTTCTCTGCACTTGTATTGAAATGTACTATTACAGTACATATGGTGCCACGTTACCGCACGAGTGCGGTAATCAGCAGTTTACGTGCATATGTCAAAACTTTAAAGCGCCATATGTACTGTAAAACGAGTACGATACACGTGCGAATAGGTAATTCGCAACTCGTGTCGATTCAAAACACTCCCTTCGGTCGTGTTTTAATTTATCACCACTCGTTGCTAATTTTCTGTTCTCTGCACTTGTATCGTAATGTACTATTTTAAACGAAAAGTAAAATAATTATTTACTCAACGATATCTAGCACACTCGACAGGGTAGGTAATTATTTTATTGTACCCGTTTTAGCTGTATGGGAGCCCCCTTTAATCATTTAAACATCATCATCATCATTTCAGCCAAAGGATGTCCACAGACTACACAGTTGGACATGACCTGAAGAGTGCCACAATGAGCGGTTCTGCCCCACCCGCATCCAGTGTGGGTTTAGGTCAAGAATATGCTTGATAATACTGTGTGAATTTGACGACTGTAGTTCTAACCGTTTGGCTATAAAACCTGTGTGACAGACGACGGACAGATAGACGGACACGTGAGTGACAGTAATAGTCGGGCTCCGTTGGGAACCTTCGGGTACGTACGGCCCTATCCCTAAAAATGGAGCGCTTGTAAATAATTACACATGATTTTCATAAATCATAATGTACAGTTTAATTATTTGCTGCTGTTACTGTACAAATCGTATAATTATATGCTAACGGTAAACACATGATATTCCGACATGACTTTAAAAACGCATTGTTAAGAACCGGGATTCTATTCCACTACCGCCGCTTTACAGCCACTTGAATCACTACGTCACCGCAGCATACGAAGTATTTTGTATTTAGTCATCATCATCATCATTTCAGCCGAAAGAGGTCCATTGCTGGACATAAGCCTCCCCTTTGTATTTAGTATTCACATTCAAACATTTACTGAAGAAGGTGCCAGCTGGTCTGCCCGAGTTCTACAAAATAACTAATTCAACCTATGCACCCTGAAGATTCATTCTATTCAAAAGAAATGCATTTAATGCGTGTATTCCTATAATCCAGAGTACATAGAATTTAGTTTTAGTGCTACTTTTAGCTATTTATCCATACTAATATCATAGAAAAAGTTGACTGCGTTTTCGTCTTCTCTATTTCTTCAGCACAATAAGTAGGTAAGTAGGTATTTTCAGGTTAGATATTTTTTAGGGTTCCGTAGCCAAAATGGCAAAACAGAACCCTTATAGTGTCGTCATGTCTGTCCGTCCGTCCGTCCGTCCGTATGTCACAGTCGATTTACTCGGAGATTATGAGCACAACAATTATGAAATTTGGTAGGAAGGTGTATGCTATGAACCGCTATATAAATATGCTGTGAAATTACGAAAAAAATATTAAACAGGGGTGCACCCCATACATGTAAAGGGAGGGTCAAATTTTTTTTTATATTGCACATAGACGTTTGGGGTATCAATGGATAGGCATCAAAAATAACATCGAGGTTTCTAAATAACTTTTCCATTTAAGTCATTCGTTGGTGAGACGTTAGCTGTCAAAGTCGTCAAAAGTGTCCCCCCCCCCCTCTATTTTCCAAACTATTCTTTTATTTGCCGCTTAATTCTATGCTTAATTAAAACTATTTGCAGTATAACCAAAGTATTAGCTGTGTTCGTCAATCATTTATTAATTTATTTATTTATTTACAAGAACGGTATCAACCAATTACACTTGTAACAGTGATTATTTAAAATACTTATACCTATACGTTACATAGTCCTAAATCTATACAGAAAACCTCTCATTTATTCTCGCTATTCAGCCATTCATCTCATAATAAGAGAGGCACCTGGACGCGAGCATGGGTTTTTGACGACAAATATACTTTCAGCTGCAACTGTGTGTGCGATAAACATAGAAAGCCGATTACTATTAAAAAGCTGGTTTTACTGTAAGACAACCATAGAGAATTTGTTAAGTTAGGTAGGTATACCTACTTTGTGTATTTTTTTTATATCACGTCGGTGGCAAACAAACGTACGGCCCGGCCCGCCTGGTGGTAAGCGGTCACCGCAGCCTATGGACGCCTGCAACATCAGGCGTGTCACATATACGTTGCCGACCCTTTAAAAATGTATACACTCCTTTCTTGAAGAATCCCATACTGCATCAGCCTCTCGGGAAAACCTTGACAGGGAGCTCATATCTAGATTAGAAATCATTGTTAAAATTTACTGGCTAGAGAATGGTGATTTAATTAGTTAAGAACATCGCGTTTAAATATTGTTTTGCGTTTGAATAAAGATATTGCGGACTAAAGACATTACGAATCCAATTTTGGCGTCGCTTTGTACACTCACGAGCATATGCCGTTATCGATTTAGTCGGAGTAGGTGGAGAACCACTATATAAGTACATCAATCGCGAACAGTTGCATAACAGTTTAGATTTGCCGCACTCATTCTTCTCCGATTGGATCATAAATAACCACACGTTCTCTACATCATATAGTCGCTATAAGATAATATTATGGTGTTCGTTATTATTTGATATTCTATCACTGAAAATGACGACAGTGATCCCGTCCTTAGATTAAACGAAGGAACACAGAACCTACGCACCCCTTTTGTGTAAACACCGACATGTGGGAATAAATTTCGACCTCACAGGAGGCACGTAGGAGTTTATTTGAACGGTGATCAACTGGGACTGCCTAACAGCGGGGTATTATTATTTTGTGACTTGTGGATTTACAGTAAATTAAACCTTTGAATTTTAGATTACAGACCGTATTACTGTATATTTTACTGGTAATGAACATCATTGTAATAAAAAATGAAATATATTTTTTTATTCAAAGGTTTTACTTACTTACATCAACTGCAACTTTACAAGTTGTCAAACCCAATTTATTTAGTTAGGTACTCCAATATAATCAAAGGTTTTTCAAAGAAAGTCCACAGGTGTTATTCTTATTCTCCTGGCCCGGGAAGCAAAAGGTCGAAAAATAACTTTCTTATTGAAATCATAGAAATAGGTGTTGTTCATTTCGGCCTGCTCTCATATCTTCTAGTACAAAGTGTAACGCTAAGTATCGTCGGCCAAGGAAGCGGTCTACCACTTTTCAATTCTATTATTCGTACTTGTATTAAAATGGTAGCCCAATTTTTTGGCTAAATGTAACGACTCAGGTATAAACAACTACCACTATCCCACCCGACGATAAGTGATGTTTGAATCGAAGGTGTTGCATGCGTATCTATTACCTATATATGCCTAGTATATTTTTCAGTCCAACGCGCTAGTAACATGCCGCGAGCTTTACTACTTTTTAACCGACTTCAAAATTTCAAAAGAGGAGGTTATCAATTCGGTTGTATGTTTTTTTTTTTTTTTTTTTTTTTTTAATGTTTGTTACTCCATAACTCCGTCATTTCTTAACCGATTTGAAAAAAAAATTTTTTTATTGTATGTATATATATCCAAGTTGGTCTCGTTTTTGTCAAACGGCAGTTCTAATGATGGGATCCATGAGGAATTGAGGGAACTCCTCAAATCTTTAAGGCAAACATATAGTGATTTTTGTGTTTTTATCAACAAGTCAAGCATTTGCATCCAAAAATGTGACATTGGATGAAGTGGAACTGCTGATGATGATCAGAACAGAACTCTTCAACGACGAAAAGTTCACGTTTGGCGATTTGTCCTCCTAGCTGTGTTTGTTAAGCAAGTTCTATTTTCACGATTAATTTTTGTCATGCTCGAGTTCTGATGATGGGATCCATGAGGAGTTGAGGGAACTCCTCAAATCTTAAAGGCAAACATATAGTGATTTTTGTGTTTTTATCAACAAATCGAGCATTATCATACAAAAATGTGACATTTGATGAAGTGGAACTGCTGATGATGATCAGAACAGAACTTTTCAACGACGAAAAGTTCACGTTTGGTGATTTGTCCTTCTAGCGATGTTTGTTAAGCAAGTTCTATTTTCACGATTGATTTTTGTCATGCTCGAGTTCTGATGATGGGATCCATTAGGAATCGAGGAAACTCCTCAAATGTGAAAGGCACACAAATAGTGATTTTAGTATTTTCATGAACTAATCAAGCATTTTCATTCATAAAAGTGACATTTGATGAAGTGGAACTGCTGATGATGATCAGAACGGAACTGTTCAACGACGCGTAGTTCACGTTTGGCGATTTGTTCTCTTCGTTTTGTTTGTCAAGCAAGCTAGGTTTTTCCATGATTTCATGAGGAATTGAGGGTACTTAGTCTTCTACCATTATAAACATACTTATAGCCATTTTTGTATTTTATTGTATGGAATCTAAGAGTGCACCATCTAAGATTAATAATCTTTCACCGGACTCCCCCATTGAAGTCGGTTTTTTTTTTCTTAAAAATTATTTTTATATTTTAGATTAGATTAGAACGAGTGCAGGGTGAGTGGCGTACTCGAGAGGCCTATGCTTAGCATTGGGCGATCACAGGCTGAAAATGATGATAAATATCTTCTTCTTCTCAAGCTTCTTTCTTTGCTATTCCGCTAAAGAACGTGTAGGTCTATTATTGTTAATGCTATGTATCCACTTTCGTATTTTTGCACGCGGTTAATGCTCCCACCCTCCCTCCGCTCGCACAAACATGCAGATAAATACAAAAAACCACCACAAATAATGACAAAACCTCGACACGGGTTTCGCCCCTTTATATGAGACCTCGTCATCCGAATATTATGTATCATGCTGTTCTATAAATTATAGGCAAACAAATTCACATGAGTATAAAGTCTATGTTTGTGATGTCAAAATAGTTGTAAAAAGCACACATAAATCTGAATAATAAAATGGATGGCAGATGCCAAGTGAACTGAAAACTATCCGGCAATTTACAAGTTTTACAACAATACGACTACTTACGTGTGCCCTATTTACTGCTGGATTCCGTTACATTTAATCGTCTAGTGTAAGGAAAGTACTTAGTTGAATCCAAGTGTGAGTAGCCAAATCCTAATGTTGTTTATAAACGTCTGTTATACTTGACATATTTTTGATGTTCGCTTGTCTTTATTCATCTCTTTGCATTGCGTGAAATATCAAGACGTGGGCGAAATCTTGACAGCCGCGGAGTTATAATTAAAGGTCGGCACCCAACTTGGGTTTACATCAATAGTTGCAAATCTCATTTGATAAATCCAGATTTGAATAAAAGTGATATTAATAATAAAAAAATACATTGTTTTTGTGGAAACTAAATGAGCAAGATTCCCAAAACATCGAGGGGGCTAACAGAACTCGTTGACAAGTCACGCCGCCCGTGACTTAAAAACTCCTGTCTCACTCGCTCTGTGTAAAGTGTGGAAGGGTGTGAGTCAGGGGAGGGTATTAGGTATTTCTCATCCCTTATCATCTTTAGTTACATACTTACCAAATTTCAGTTTTCTAGAACTAAGGATCACTGGACCGCAGACGGACATACAGACAGACGAACAGAGAGACAGACATGGTGAAACTAAGTTAGGGTTCCTAGTTGACTACAAAACCCTGACGAGCGTATCCTATAAACCCTAGACAATACAGTTTGGAGTAGCATTACTACGCACATGTTGTTCTTTCTGTATACCCGTGTCATATGATATGAATGAAAACGTCGATATATAGGAGTTATAAATAACTCTTCCTGTTTTATAAAACATAATCTAAAATAAAGATAAAGTAAGGTGATTAGGAACATATGCAATAAAGCGCATGAATAGGTATATTCCTCAAAATCCCTTCAGAAAATCTAATTACGGATTTATAGGAAATTATGCGAATGGTTAGAAAACCTAGCACGAAAGTAAGCTATTGAAAAAATAAATGCAGTAGGAAATTATTCGAATGGTTAGAAAACCTATTAGGAAAATTAATACAATTATAAATATAAAATGTATCAGTTAAATGTAAATCGAATCGATAGTGTCAGCCTACGAGACAGGCCTAGCCTAGTGTAGGGGTCACTGAAAATCTTTAATTTAATTTTTTCTTGTGCCACGCACAGTGTCTGTACCATTTTAAGTAACATTTATTTAACAATCATGTAATAGCACTGTGTATAAAAAAAACAATTTTGACTTTGACTTTTGACTTTGAATAATAAATATTATGGGAAAATATGCGAATGGTTAGAAATGTTTTTGGGAAAGGAAGGTTTTGAGAAAAATAAAAGTGGTAAAATATGCGAATGATATTAATCGCCACTTGGAAGAATCATTTTCGGAATATACATTACGCACTCACACTAAGAGCAAACGAATGCAAACATTCAAAGCTTATATAAATTCCGGTAAGGACAAATAGTTAATAGTAAGTACGGTAAGTTTCACCCAAACAGAATCAACAGAAAGAAAGCCACTAAGTTCCGTAACTAGGCTAGGCATCCCGGTGAGTTTCTTAAGCCACTCCAGACCAATCGTGCTAAGTCTGAGACTTTAATCACAAAGTGGCTACACTGTTTACCTACCGAGTAAATGCAGCTGCCGGCTAAATTGCTAAGCGGTTTACGAGACAAACATAGTTCGCCTGAACAAAATTAAGAATTCTAGTATTTCTTTATATACAATCTTTATAAAGGTCGAGCAGTGGTCACTTTCCCCTTCATGATACGATAAGCGATGTGCGTCATTCCAAAGCGTTGCCGTACGCTTGACGGGCTATTTATGAAAATTTATCGCCGTAAATAGTTTTTGCGATTACGCATTTAATATCGCCGTAAGTGGATGGTGTTTGCAATGGGCAAATATGACTTCTGGCTTTCCCGAAGGTGATCTCAATATTTCTGTGACATGTATGAATATTTGTTTCGTAGTCTTGGTTGTTTTCATCCGTTAAATTTGTATTACATTATGGCTCCTCTACATGATGGCCCATCTTATGGCCCAGCGCTCTGGCCATGCGATGGTTGAACGCCACTACACGATGGCGACATTCAGTTGTGATCGAATTGTCTTGCGAGACTTATAGTTTCGCCATGTCCGTCTGTCTGTCCGAGGCTTTGCTCTGTGATTGTTAGTGCTAGAAAGCTGCAATTTGATGTGGATATATAAATCAATAACAAAGTCGTAAAATAGAATTACACGTTCCCCTACACGTAAAGTGGGGATGATTTTTTTGTTCTGCCAAGCCTTTGGTGTGGGATGTTGTTGGATAGGTCTTTCAAAGTAAATTTAGCCAACCGTTGGCGAAATATTAGCTGTTAAAGTCGTAAAAAGTGCCCCCCCCCCCCTCCTCTAATTTACAAACTATGAAGTTTAAAATTCTGAAATAAATCAAGATGATGTACAATAATGAATCCTTTCAACGATTTTTGGTTTGAATAAGATAGTTTTAACGGTTTTATAGATATTGCTGAAAAACTGCCTTGCCTAAACAAAAGGGCGTGATTGCCGTTAGTTTCCTATAAAGATACGACCTTATTGATACAATATATTGCATAGTGGTTTTAAATAGAGGTTTTTTTTAGTTGTACGGAACCCTCGGTGCGCGACTTTGACTCGCACTTGGCCGGTTTTTTTTAAAGTAAGTTCATTAGTCCCGGTACTGGACACCGATGTAATATTAGTCGCTTTCAATCTTATTTCGTATTAGTACAGGTTAGATATGAGCGCCGATGGTCAAATCCGCGGCGGCGGCGGCGTCACGGCGGCGTGACCTTGAGCTTTAGATTTTTACTATGGCGCTATTTATGAAAAAATACCTCGTTTTTGTTACTATAAAGAAAATTTTATTTATTTTAATAAAGGAACGAGTATATAAACAATCATATTTTTGACAATCGAACTTTTTTTAACAATCATAGTTTTAGCCAACTAGGCTAGTAGTAGTGACTCTGCCTCCGAAGCTAGAGGTCCCGGGTTCGAATCCCGGTCAGGGCATTTATTTGTGCATTTTTCACGGATATTTGTTCTTTGGTCTTGGATGTTTTCTATGTATTAAAGTATGTATTTATCTATATAAGTATGTATATCGTCGTCTAGTACCCGTAGTACAAGCTTTGCTTAGTTTGGGACTAGGTCGATTTGTGTAAAATTGTCCCCCAACATATATATTTTTTTTTTTAATTTTTACACCAACTTAACAAAATAATCACTCTTTCTTTGAAACTTATCATAGTTATAATCGAAATAACATAAGAAGCAGTTATAATCATCACAATCTTCACTTTAAAACATGTCTATGTTTTAATGCAAGTCTTAATGTATAGAATAGAAAATGTATCCTAAATATAAATTAGTCAAAGAATACGTTTCCAGAAAAATATTCATATTAAAACTTAACAAACATATGGGTACTACATTTTCTAACTTCACACAAATTTTTATCACAGCGCTTAGTCACAATCTATCTCAAAAGCTAGTTTGCGCCAGAAAGTTAAAACATAACTCATCACCGTGTCAGACTCATAAGAGAACTATAAATTTAGCTCCCCTATGTGTGTTTATATTTTAGTGACAAGCCTGTTTAGAAAATGTACCTATCCTAAATATAAATCGAAAATATCTGCATCGCAATTACAAATGGTTTTTAATTATTAATTTAAGTAAATAAGTCGGGAATGTAATAATTTTATATTAATAATAATAACACGCGGGCACGTGTTCACTCGGCAAAATACGTAGAAAGAGGATAACTATAGATCCTTACTTAATGGAAAAATACTTGAATCGACAGAAGCCATCGGGCGAACGAACGCGGGTGGGATACGTTACGAGTGCGAGCGAGAAAGCAAATCGCAACTGGTTGCGCCGGCGCGCCGCGTATTTCACTCGACGGCGGCGCGCCGACTCGAATTGGCGGCGACGGCGGCGCGCGGGCGCGGCGCTCATATCTAGTACAGGTGAACATTAAGAAGAAGAGTCAAACATTAAGACGTTTACCCTATCGTGGTCTAATCACAGAATAAGTGTAACTTAATTTAATTTACAACAGGTCTAGTTTAATGTGTGTAAGACTACTAGCATTTATTATTTACCAATCTAGCAGGATACCTTGTCTTAATTACTGGCCAAAAATATATCCATAAAAATTTGTGTTTCCGTCACGTTTTCATGTGCAGGCAATAGGTATACATATGGAGTATAACTTGACTATGGCTACGTGATTGTAGTACAGTTATATTTACATACTAATTCGAGAGAGACAATGCTTGTTTAACTCACCTATTTCGAATGATGAAAAATACTTTTCTTTTCTATTTTCTTCGTAAATATTTTGAAACCAATGACATTGATTCAAAACCTCGATGTTTTGCCAAAAAACATTCCAGTCTGGCACTCTTGAGTATCTGATTTTACAATCTAAGCGAAAATGTGGTAATAAATAATAATGCGTTGGCGTTTATATTTGGAGCGCGGGCGCGCTCAGCGGCGCGCCTACAGTGAGCGCCCGCCTCGACGTGCGACCACGTCGCTCCACTCCCGCGCACCCTACGCCGTCGCGGTACCGAATTCTCCATAACTAAAATGTACGTGCACGACTCTAAGTATATCATTGTTATTGTGACGTAAACGTAATTTTATTATGTTATAGAATTGTGTTCAAGTGGAGCCTACTTTTAAGTTAGTGCGTTCATTAAAAATAAAAGTGCTATTCGCGCCTGTATGGTGCCGGGTTAGAATAGCACCACCCCCTTTCTTCCCATGGATGTCGTAAGAGTCGACTATGGGAACCAGGTTGAAGTGTGTTGTGGGCGATGGGCTAGTAACCTGTCATTTTTTCTCTATCTATAAACCTGCAATTTTCTAAACTCTGCCTACCCCTTTTGGGAATATAGGCGTGAGTTTATGTATGTACATATGTGTCGTTCGAAGTATTCACCATTAAAATTTATTATTTATTAGTTTTAGAAATAAATTTAGTTATTAGCAAGAATGGTTTTCAATTCGAATATATTTAAAATCTGAAGGTACCATATCTAAACAAAACTAACCGTGTAGGTATTATTCACAACTCCATGAAACTTTATTCGACGCGCCAACAAGACAGTAAGTGAGTGAACTAAATACCTACTTTATGTAAAACGGAAGGGAAACCCATCAAACAGATCTATTTAAGAACATCGATATTTTTGTTTTATACATATGTTACGGCGCTTTAGCTAAACTGTATTGGCCTACTACGGCATCTTCAATTACTAGCTCTAATAACGACGTAGCTATCTACATTAATCGTAAGCAGATTCTAAACTACTTAATTTAAATAAATAAACATATTCTTTCTGCTAACAACTTAAAGGTTCCACATAAACCTTATCTGGACCAATGATAATGTTTGTATTAAAAAGGTAGGTACAGAAACATTATTCCTGCCTAGCTAGCATAGCACTATAGTATCTGTTTATACCGTCACGACCTTACGTATATACATATGGCCGAAATGTACTAAAACTTCACATAAAACGTGACGGTATAAATAAACTATCATACCATTTTAGTCTACGGAATAAAAAAATAGACTTTAGCTAGGTTAACAAGAAAGACCCAACGGCCTAGCGGTCAGATCAAGGGCACGTTTGTACAGTAAGTTTGTAAACATGTCAAGTCAATGATGGACTTTGTCAGTCTAATTGAATAGACATTTAATAGTACCGTCAGGAACCTAATGGATGGAAATAATTTAAACGATAAGTAAGACGAAGTTTTAGAAAGTATTGATTTGACATATTCGAGACAATGCCGAGGCTACAGGAAATTTTATAAACGCAGTGTTGGTACAACAATATTTGAAAAGTAAAGTATATTATGCAAGTAATACAGCCCGTAAGATGAGGATACGACTTCATAACTAAAGGTGTTGTGAAAGGATTGTGGGTGGCAAACACAAGACCGTTCAAAATGGGTTAAAATAGAGGGGACCTTTACACAGCGTTTGGTAGCTTAAAGTTGAAAAAGAAAAAGAGAAAGTGTATTAAAATAATATTTGTTTATCTATCATTATACGAGGGCAGGGTAACCATTTGCCCTCTCGGAGATTATAAGGACAGTAATCATAGGTCTTATGTAAAGTAAATAGAAAGTGCAAAGGATTATACTGTATAATTACAGTACACGCTAAGTTAAACATCACTGAAGCTCGTTAGAGGCAGCGCGGGAGAAGACAAGGCCACGAAACGCCCTAGGATAAATCACAATTACAGTTTATGTTCAGTAAATCACGCGAACCTATTACCTCCTTTCGGTCTGATTTTATTTTTAGCAAAAGACAATACAATTTACTTGTATGTATACTTTTAAAACGATTTCACTTCGAGTTTTACTTGTACATCCATGACAGATATTTTAATAATAAATACGAGTATTATCAATATTGATGATATACTATAATATTAGTATATGATTTTTTATAATATTTTGTCGGTGTATAAAAAAAGGGAAAAACAACCAATTATTTCTAGGAGAGCTGTTAAATGCGAGTTTAGAATGACACGCCCTGAAATCCAATCCCATGAACATTAGTTTTTAGTTTAGCATTTGGTCATAAAGAAATCAATACAAAAACGAGTATAATAAACCCGAAAGGTCTCACTCGCGACAAATACAGAAGGGTTTTGTTGACTGTAAGGAAGGATTCAATTGATTACGTAGCATCAAATGCATTAAATGTATCAATATAACTTATAGGTACTTTACGCTGTCGTCTGCAAATTGACTGATTTTTGAAAATTAGACAGAACCGTCATAGAAACAACGGTTCTGTCTATTTAATTCCCGATCTTCGAGAGGAGGTGACATATATTAACATCTCTGTCTGTATGTGTCTGTGTGGTGTGTGTCTATGTCGTATATACTGACATCTCTGACATTATAAGTTTGAGAGATTTTATCATGTCATATATTTATCATTTCTGTATTCCGGTGGGATGATTGCGTGACTTTTCGAACGAGTGTCGGGACAAATGAAAATAATTGAAAATCAAACTTCTGTTATTTATCCTTATTACAGCCGAAGAATTACCTTTTTTTTTTGAACCTCGATTCGCGGCCTTAGTTTTCTTTTGTGAGACGTGTAGCTAAAGAAGAAAGAAATAACTATTTTTCGGAACGAAGTGAGGGAAAATAGTTCGAAAGTTAATATGGCTTTTAGACCAGAGTTATACACTCTACTTTTCACTTCGATCGTGGGAAAATCAATGAACAAAGATTATCCTAGATATGTTGTTAGTTATTGCAAATATAGAGTAAAATTTAAGTTTTTGATGTTTTAAATACGCATAATATCACAGGTGGACAGCTACAGAACCCTAATACATTGCGCGTGACCTGACACACACTTGGTCGTTTTTTATGTAAGTACCTAAGTGTAGCATTCAACATATAAAAGATAATGTGTTGATCTTTTAAGTGAGTCACGTTTTCTATTCTACGTGCCCTCGTTTTGAGACGATCATTTGGCTTACAGAAGTAATACATAATTACGACATGGAACTTTCAAATTGATTACGGGGGAGATATTATCATCGACTCATACTTCACCGAAACCAAACAAACATACATCTATTACAGTTCAATGACAAGGTCGAACTCGACGGCGTCCAATAAGTTTGGCACTCTTTGCGAAAGTACGACTAAAATATTAACAATAACAATTTAGACTTGCGCTAGAAGCTCATAGAAATATAGTAATGCAATGGGAGTGCCTATATTTATATTAAATTGTGAAACGTATAAAAGATGTGTAACGTTGCAATAAAATTCGGCGGCTCACCTCATAGCTATTATAGAAATTGTATTTGTGCGGATGAATGTGCCGGTTCCAAATGTTTCTTTTAAAAAAAAAAAAAAAATGTTTTACTTTGCGTCTAACTGTATGTTATATACATATTCTATGTAACTTCTAACTACACATTAAGATATACGTATATATTAGTAATGACACAGGTCTTGTGCGTAACCGTAAAAGGAAAAAATATTTAATATAAATATTTATATTACAATATTTTCGTATACCAATACAAAGATTGATCCTGACCGCACACACACACACACACACACACACACACACAAATGGCGGGACAATTTCCTGATTTCCTTTTTTTTTTCTTCCCTACAAAATGTATAGTGCAAAAAAAAATTATGGCACTAATTTTTCGACCCACCCCCTCATTTTGTGTTCATCTATGTGCCATTATTTTGTACAAATTTTGGTTGACCTAACTCTGTAGGAAGGGTGCTCAACGGCTTCGAAAACACAATTTTTTACTCTACGTCTTAAAGTGATTGATTGGACGCATTTTTTGATACTCTCAGGTGCTGATGATAATGTTGTAGGTTTCGTTTAGTCATATATTGGAAGTTGATTACTGAAAAAGCTCCAGATTATGAAACCCAACAGAAGGAAAGCAGGGCTTTTCCGCCTCAAAGGCCTCTTTTCAAAGGACTGATAGAGCCTTTTCCGGCCAACTATTCAACTTTACATCAACTGCACCTGAAAAGACACCTCACCAATTTTATTTCCATCACGTCATTATCACTAAAAGTCTAGTTGTTTGTGAGTAACAGAGACACCAAATCACACAGTTTCTGTATTTAACAAACTATTATCACCAACTTCTACTACGATTAGTGAGACAATATCTGAGAACGTTAAATCAGTAGGCATATACAACAGAGTGGATGAGTTATCAAACCGGAAAACGAAAAATGCTTTTTTGGACCACCCTAACACACACACACACACACACACGCTACAGGCTGTGCTACAGGCTACACGTGCGGAAAGTCCACTTCCTGGCCAGGAGGAGAAGCTTAGACGTTACCTCACAACGTGTTTAAAGTTATATTAATTAGTGGATTGGGGATGTAGTAAGTCTAAGTTTAATATACTAGACAAATTAAATTGAACTTGCAGTGCACTGATGGTTGAATTACAAAGCCGTGACCTGCGACGGAATATAAAGAACCTCCAGTATTGACACAACGATATAATCCAAAAGGCCTTATAGGCTAAATTAAAAGAATCGTGGCAAGCCTACAGCCTCTCACAGACTGGCGCGGCCTGGCCGCAGCGGTCAATAGTAAACTTGTCATAGTTGTCATTAGCTGGCAAATTTACTATGGTCCGCCACCGCAGGCCGCGCCAATGTGATTCTGGCCTAAAGCGTCAGAACAAGTGAGTGCGACATTACGACTAGGGAATGAAATACCAGTACCATTTCCAGCACTGGGACTGAGATTTTCGGTACCGAGTCAAAACCGAGAAATGCCGTTATTTCGGTACTTTTCGGTACTGAGTAAATTATTTGTATTTTTTTTGTTTAATGGTTAATTTGTTGAATAAAGTACCAGTTAAGTGATAATTACGATAGGCCGGAACAAAGGACAAAATAAATCAACAAATGACAAAATAGGCTCTTTAGCGATAAGACCTGGGGTGCTACCGCGAACTTCGAAAATCGAACTTCGTAGCGTGCCGTCCCTTTCACTCTCGTGTTATACACTATATGACGGAAAGGGACGGTACGATACGAAGTTCGATTTTCGAAGTTCGCGGTAGCAGCCCTGTTGTTACCTCTATCTCCATTTACCTTTGTTCATTCTTTTATTTTTGCTGTCTTATTACTTATGTGAAGTATGCAATAATAGTACATTACTACAGAGGCCGGGACAAAAGGGGTTGCCGGCCGAAGACATATAGACGGCTGAGCGAAAAGAGGCCGGATAGGTCTAAGGCCGGCAACCCCATAGTTCCCGCCGAGGTATGTATAGTGCTTTTCTCAAAATGCAATGAAATAAACAACAAAAAAATCAAAGTTTTATTTTTAATACGCATAGTGGCAGAATGTCATGATGCCTGTGCCACAAATTTATGTGGAATGGAAATTAAAAAAGAGAACTTTGCAGGCCTAGGCCTGCAAGATTTGTATGAAATTCCATTAACTACCTCTTGTCCTAGCCGCACCTGAAACGTCATACTTCGCAGCCTATTATATTAAGGAACATAACATCAATATTTCATTGCATGTTTGAGAAAAGATAATTTATATTGTATAATGCTGTAATGAGCTAGGTAGAGGCAAAACAGCAGGCGGTCCACCTTACCTGCTTGAGGATAAGTAATCATAGGCTTGTGTTGTTTTGCCTTTTTTATATCACGTTGGTGGCAAACAAGCGTACGACCCACCTGATAATAAGCGGTCACCACACCCTATGGACGCCTGCTTTATATTGCAAGTACGAGTAGCATTCTAGTTTATATTGACTTAATCTTGCTGTGTGTAAATTCTGGCATATCAGTACAAAAACAGTGTATCCCCAGACACCCAAATAATAATAACACCACCATAAACAATTTCTATATAGTTTAAACCGCAGTTTCTATATGCTTTAAGCCTATTTTATTTAATAACCAAAGTTTAAACATTGCAAATAATGGAAACCCTCTTTCCCAAACTAGCCCTCTAGTCACAAAAGTATACATGACTTAACGGCCGGTCTTTGTCACTTTTCTAGACAAAAACCTCCCGATTATAAACATATGGACATAATATCACTTCAACCGGTTCCTGAAATTGTAACAAGATGAATAGACGAAAGTACTAAGCAATAATTAAGTATTGATCAAAATTATCTATATGAGATATGCCAAGCATCTGCGTCAGGCGTTTGCATTTCAGAATTAGCTAGTAGTCAACCCGCATAAATGGTGCTCTAGTGGCTGGTCCTTTGCCAATCGGATACTGAGACTGTAACAGTATTAGAAGACTATCTAAGAAGTTACAAATCATATTCGTAGTGCAACAAATTATGACAAATTATGCTACCAAATTGCTCCTAAATATTACATCCACAAGTTGACCAATCATATCAAAAGATTTCCATAAAACGAGAATTGTATTATAGATATAGTTATAATGTGTTAGATACTTCACATACATTTTGTACGATCGGAGAAGCTATCGGTAGAAAATAGAAAATCATTCAAGCTAAGTAAGGTAAGCTGAGCAGTAACATAAAAAAACTTTATCAGCACTTTCAATTTACTATAGTAATTTATTAGATTGGTCAAATAATCGAATAAGTTTCCCGCCAATTACTCAATATGGTTACAGCTATGAAGAATAGCCAGAAATAGTCCATGGTAAGAAGACGGCACTAAATTTTGAATGATAAAATTGCCGATTAGTCTAGTCACACACTCGGTACCGGAGGAACCGATGAACCGGGATTTTTGTCCGCCAGAACCAGTACCAGTTCGCTTGAAAATTCCCGGGATTCACGGTATTAAATTCCCGGGAGCATTCCCTGATTACGCCACATGCAGGACCAATTATCGATTTTCTGAACAAACCTCGCTTAAATACGGCACTGTGAGTGGAATTTTTCATTCCCTGATTTTGTTTGTTTTGGCAATTTGGTCGGATTCTTCTCGTTCTCTCACAAAGGGCTTGTTTATGGGTTTTTGTTTATGCTGCGCGGCCTACGCTAACGAAACCATATATTGACCTTATATTGTTAATTATTTTAATTATTTTATTTGGACCTGTAATCTGCAATTGACATTTTTTTTTTCTATGTATTTTTTTGACAATATGTGTACATGACCTTACGAGTATATTGTTCTTATTATTTTATTTTATTTTATTTGGACCCTGTAATCTGCATCTGAATTTTGTTTTGTATTTTAAATAATGTATTGTTTTTTTTATACTGTAATGCTGTGTTATAACTATATTTGCATGCATTTATGTGTTCTATGGCAAATAAAAGGTTGATTATGATTATGATTAAACCATATAGAGGTAAGTAGGCAGCGCTTACGCCACGAGTTGCTACGGAATGAATTGCAAAAAAAATCTAGATAGTCAAGGACTTAATTATGTCTATATACATTTTAATTGTTTCATACCTATGTGTTACGAAAGTTACCCATGTGTTTTGTGTGACAAATTTTTGTAACACCTTTGTGTCATCAATTGAAATGTAGACAAAATTACGAGTTAGTCCTTATCTATGTATTTTTTTTAAATTCACCCGTACGCGTCGTCTGTCTTAAAACCAGTACTTACGTCACATTAGAGAAGGGAGGGAAGCAAATGGACTAGTCCAGTCAAAAGTTAAAATACAAAGTTTTAAGGAAATATAATAATATTAAAGGCAGGAAGTGTTCATTATAAACAATATAAAAACAAACAAGGTTAAAACGTAAACCTTCAGTGTTATTTTAACAATTTTGATTACTGAACTTTGTATTTTTACTAATTAAACAGTCTTAATTGTAACTTGTTAACAGTAAAGTAAGAGTATTATTATAATTGTTCGTTGTGGGCATTTACTTTATATTCCGCCTCGACCAGCGTGTGATTTATTTTGGCAGCCCTTTAGAGTTCACCGTTAAGGCCTATTGATTCCAGGAACTTCCAAATTCATTGGGCGATGAATTTGGAAGTTCCTGGAATACCTCCTCTGGTTGCATGATGTGCTGCCCTAGGTAGGTTCTTTTTTGCATCAGTGGTCCGCAGAAGGAGAGAATGTGCTTTGTCGTATCTTCTGATTCTTGGCAAAAGCTGCATGATGCGTCTTGTATCATATCCATATGCCACAGATGCTTATTCAATTTGCAGTGGCCTGTCAGGATCCTTGTCACTACACAGATTTTATGTCTTATGGGCTGTAATAGCTCCGTAGACAACCTATTATTGAACCCTTTAATCAAGGCCTTCCAGTGTTTTTTGTCCTCTTGCGAACTTCCACAGCTCGACGGCCGTTGACTTTTCTGCGCTGTTTTGCAGAGAATGTGCTTTCCGTTTTGTGATGCCGCAAAACGGTTCTGGGCCGATCAGGGGTCTGTCTTAGTGTATGTTTGCCTCTTTCTGGTTCATCTGCTTCTTCATTTCCAGCAATATCGGAATGCCCGAGT
Source organism: Notocelia uddmanniana (assembly GCA_905163555.1). NCBI lineage: Eukaryota > Metazoa > Arthropoda > Insecta > Lepidoptera > Tortricidae > Notocelia > Notocelia uddmanniana. The sequence continues at coordinate 14,990,195 of LR991065.1, forward strand.
GTTTGTATAACTTTGTTGGAATTAGCTTGGGTATTTAGGTTCTTTTGGCAAGTCAAGAGCTAGCACTAGTTTAGAGTACGACTCAAGGGATTCTAGTGCCAGCAGAGCAGGTTGACTGTCAGCGTTGATGTAGATATGTTGGTTTCTTAGGCTTTTGTCCAGACTGCTCCGCGCATTTATAATGGCGAAGACTTCACCCTGGAAGATTGAGGCTTGTTTCCCCGTACTAACGCTAACTTATACAAAAAAGTTTAATGTTCTATATAGGCGTGTGGGGTATCTATGGATTTGCTTTTAAAAACGACATAGAGGTTTTGATATTTTTTTCCATTTAAATCAACCTTTAGATTTTTTTAATCGTATGGCATTTATTTACCAATCGTGAGAATTTCGAGAAGACAAGTACGGTTGCCAGTTTTTGTTGCCCTTTTAGCACCACCCAGGGGTCACGTGTAGGGTAACGGTGGGTACTCCCTACGGACGTGGTGCAACTTCGACCCCCCTTTGTCAAGTGAGTGGGCAACTTGACTGTTAGAAGTTCGCAAGCCGCGCGAAGGCCTCTAAATTGGCTTAACGATTGCTGTCATAGACAGCAGCCGGGATCAACGGCTTAGCGTGCCTTCCAAAGCATGAGAGCGCTCAGTTAGTAACCACTCAAAGCGGGGTGACCACAGAACTGACCTGCGCCCACCACTTCGTATACCGAAACCCCCAGAATGTAACAACTACTTTTCTGGAGACCGCATCTAAATCGGTTCAGCCAAACGCGAGATAATCGTGGACAAACATACGAACCTGTTTTTTGTAGATGGTTAAAAATTTCGCTTAGTACGCGGGCGAAGCCGCGGGCAAATGCTAGTTCTCTATAAGAACAAGGCCGTTTGGTTACCGTTTGAGAACGCCGTTTTGGCCTTTCCTACTACGTATTTGTACAAACCTACCACAATATATGTTTATGAATTTATGATCCGACTTGAGTTTTCGCTACTGACACGCCAGTTGACTAGGGCATTTAGGTGTTTTTTCAGTTGCGAAGTTTATGTCTAATAACTTATGCCTAGCTCTAGTACCGAAGGTTGGTAAAAATAAAATCAGAGAGAGTTGCTCACCCCTTCTTTTGGTTCCAGTGCTCCCCCAGATGGTATGATGGGCGTTGGCGTCTCACCCCACGATGAGTTCTGCCTTTTATGCTTGAGCGTACTCTACAACTTTAGCCAGTTCTTCCGTGGGGTCTTGCTTTTCTCCGGGCAGATACACGGAGCAGATTAACACCTCCAATGTGCCCCCTCCCTTGATATTAATATAAGCAGCTACAAGATCATCGCTGCATAGTTCTGAAACAGGCAAGAAACTGATGTTTTTGTTGAACACGATGCAGACTTTTGGTTTGAGACCTTTTTGTCATGTCTCTGTCTTGTTGAGACCCGCTACCATGGACTTGGTGCTAATCCGTGGTCTTGTGTGATGGCGATGTCTAGCCTTTTTCGCCAAAAAAAATCTCAACGACCGCTGCGGCCGCGATGGCGTGGTGGCGATTGGCCTGGAGAAACATCATCCCCCTACTCCCATACGCGTCGTTACTTGCCGCGGCGTTGAGAAAATAAGAGTTACTAACTAAATATATATTTTTGTAGAAAAAATAATGGAAGTTATATGAAGATTGTTTAGTTAAACATATATATATATATATATTATGTACTAACTTTTTCCCGCGACTTCGTCCGCGTATAATTTGTTCTCGCCTTAGAATGATTTGTTTTCCCATACAACCTTTCTCAAGCTCAGGTGGACACCAGGAACTTAGGGGTGACATGTTGGAGAAGGAAAGCCATGAATAGATCGGACTGGAGATATTTGCTTGACTAGGCTAGCCTAGGGCCTACCCGCGGCTATAACGCCTCAGATGATGATGATGATTATACAATCTTTCACCCTTCTTTACACCCCCTTAAGAAATGATTACAGTCAATATGACATTCCCCAGAAATCCTATTGTCAAAACGAATGATTAAGTGCTTATTTCGGAATATCAAATGTACCGATTCTAGACGAATGAATCTCGTCAAAAACATTACATAGTACATTGTACAATGGTAAAAGTCTCGCTACCGTTATCCCAACAGAGCGAGTTCTTCATGTAAGTATGATGACCGAAGGCCGGAAGCAGAGTGGCAAGAATAATCACACAGAGCGGGCTTCTCATGTAAGGCTGAGGGCCGAAGGCCAGAAGCAGACAGGTGAGATACGCGAGGCTGAAGGTCAAGCCTCCCAACAGAGTAGATTCTTCGTGTAAGGTTGATGACTGAAAAGCCGAAGGAGAGTGGCAAGGCATGCGAAGCCGAAGGCCGAGCTATGTCGTCGCCGAAGATCCAGTTGCCATATTAATGAGGATAAATTATACTCCATTCGTTCGTTTTCACGTGATACCTAGACTTATAAACAGACAGATAAACAAACACAAATTCTTAAAACTGTTGAAACGCTTTCTGTTATCGATTCTAAGTATCCCCAGTCAACTTTTTTTCGAATATCTTCCATGTACAGACTTTCGACCCTCTTCTAAATGTACATCTAAGATGCTCCAACTGTCTATGTTGACGATTGGGCTGCCCAGCTCAAGTGATCTCTTATATCAAACAGTTTTTATGGTGTGAAGGATCAACAATTACGTAAAAAATAACGCACGACAATATTAAATAGTACACCGACGTTACAAAGTGTGCATTGAAACAGCTGTTTTTGTAAAACAATGCCACAGTATCGCTAATGCATTTTGATGTACACGCAAAGTAGAACTAATAGCGAAAAGGTTGTGCTAAAAAATTGCGTCAACAATCAAAAGGAATTATGATACTTCGGTTTGACATAATGAATCGTCAACTTGTTTACAATTCTGCTATGCTTTAAGTAGTTACTTAATGGAATAAATCATAATAGTGTTCAAAATTTTAAAAGACCGTGGTGGCTGGCGTGCACACTGGGCAGCGCCGCGGCGCAGCGCTTGCGTTTACTTTTTTTTTCAGTTTCTATCTTAAGATTTCACAAATTTTGAGTGAGGATGTTCTTCCTTTGTCGTCAAGTATATGTTTACCAATTTTTGAATTGCAGGATTATAGGAGTTCCCATACAAAATTCAACCCCTCTTTTTACCCCCTTTTAACCAAAATCTGCACAACTTTTATAGCCTTAAACCTGACCGGGTAGTTACTCGACAGATTAGTAAAGTTTTCATCACAATCCGTTCAGCCGTTTTCACGTGATGCGCGTTCATATAAACAGACCAACAGATAAACAGACAAACAGACAAAAATTCTAAAAACGGTTGGAACGTGTTCTGTTATCGATTCTAAGTATCCCCAGCCATTTTTTTTTCGAATATCTTCCATGTACAGACTTTCGACCCTCTTCAGCTTTATTATACGTATAGATAGATTAATTATTTTTCATTTTGCCAGATAATGGAAATGTGACTTATTTATAATAATGCATTTTTAATATTTCGCGTCGGAGATTTGTTCATCAAGTTTTTTGTAGTTAGTCAGATATTAAGTAGAGAAAAAAGTTTTACTTTTACAGAAATGCCCGCATTGGTATACCTATTTATCATTTAGGGTAACCTATCGAAGTTTCAAAGAACACTTGTCCGATTTTCACTTGTCGGACAAGTGTGTCGGGCCATGCTCAGTGTAGGGTTCCGTAGATGCCCAATGAACTTACTTTAAAAAAAATCAATAACTAGCAAGAGGGAAACACCTTCGCAGCGTTTCATACGTCTTTTACTAAGAAAAGAATGCCTTTTACGAAAACTCAAAAACGGCTTAACTGATCATATCCGCTATAGTTTTCGTTTAAAGTCTTTATCAAGTTTTACTTTCATGTTTTTTTTTCATAAATTTTGGACCCATAGTTCAATAGTTAGAGCAGGGACACGATTTTTTTTCTTTTGGAGTGAATAATTCCGAAAAGATTCACTTAAAAAAATAATTTTGATGAAGACCTCTATTCATTTTGAAAAACCTATCGAACAATACGCCACACCATAGGGTTGAAGCAAAAAATATATATTAATCCCCACTGTAGGGGAGGGAGGTCCCACAAAAAAAATAGATTTTATTTTACGAATCCGTTTTATTCGGACTTAGTGTAGTTTCAATTAAATAACACTAATATGAGAACATCGTTCTCGGCGTTGGGACCTCACGCTGTATCGAACTAAGCAAAATCGTTTAGCGATTCACCGCGATGTTTACATCAGGGGAAACGGAACAGGCCGAGAAGTGCGGGTGAAATCTCAAGGTCAGCTGGGGCGTGGAGTCCTCTTAACTTTTATTCGATTTACTCTACTTTTCATCTTTTTACTTAGAACCTTTCGAAGTAAATTATGTCAAGGTTAGGATTAGATTCAAGTGTTTTTGCTTTTATTGACGTTAATTGACTTTTGCACAACAAACAATTAATTTACGTTTATAACTTGTATTATTTAGATATTATATATTCACCGTTTATGTTTTCTTATATTTATTTACTTTTAAGAAACCAACAAAAGAAAAAAATGGCCAAGAGCATGTCGGGCCATGCTCAGTGTAGTTTCGGTAGTTGCACAATAAACTTAATTAAAAAAAAAACAAGCAAAAGGTGATACTTTCGCAGCGTTTCCAGTGACTTTTACTAACAAAAGAAGACTTTTTACGATAACTCAAAAACAGTTTAACTGATCATGTCCGCTATAGTTTTCGTTGAAAGTCTTTTAAGCTTTACTTTCATGTTTTTTTTTAATTTTTATTTATTTTGAATGACCTATCCAATAACACCCCATACCTTAGGGTTGAAGCAAAAAAAAACATCCCCCACTTTACGTGTACCGGAGGTACCCTTAATTTTATTTAGGTTTTATTTTACCACTTTGTCGGACTTATTGATTTATACATACAAAATTGTAGCTTTCTGGCACTAACAATCGCAGAGCAAAGCGTCGGACAGACAGACAGATGGACATGGCGAAACTATAAGGGTTCCTAGTTGACTACGGAACCCTAAAAAGGAAAAGCGGGGTGACCTTTTCCCAAAAATAAAAACGAAAGGATTTTATGATATTCTTCTTTTAAAGCAACTAGCTTCTTTTCACAACTTTAAGCATTTTATCCGTCTGTCCGGGTTTGTCTGCATTATTAGCTATTGGCATACGACGGTATACTCGTATTTATAAAGACCCCACTATGGCCACTATATTTTGAAGTGTTATTTCTTCTATTCGCATTTGTTTTATAAATTATGCCGTCTTAATTTGGTTTGTTAACCCTATTTATTGTTGTTATGTGTTCAATGATGAGAGCTAATTCAAATATTTTTGCTGCGCAAACTACTTACATACTCGTACTTACATAGGTGTATTAGTAATTCTCACAACCAGTCTCATGACGAACTACTAGTCTACTATCTGCAATATTTGTCAAAAGGGAACATAATTAAATTAAATTTATAATTTGTCGACATATGTACCTACCTGTTTAGTTTTGACGATCATAATAATTCAATTTCAAAAATGTTTATTTCGGACAACTTGATCCATATTTTGTTAGTAGTTACAGTAATAACTTATGCTAAGGGTGATAAGGGGTTATGGTAAGGGTAAGGCTACAGGGGTTATGATAATGACTACATGTAAATTGACATACAATTGTAATCAGGGCGTCCCACGGCTATGCCACATGGAGGGAAAGTACCTTGAATGCCGATCTAAAGGATTCATCATAAGGATTATTTTTGCTAAATAACATAGTGTCGGAAATGAAAGGAAGACCATGAATTTTAACATTAATAATTCAAAATTAATCATAATCAATTTAATTTATCAAATGCTCAAAATGAGTCTCATTCTGTTAAATACAAAGTCGCACTCTTTTGATTATTTCGCTCCCTGTCGATTTTTTGATCATGTTGTGGTGGATATTTAGAATAATGGGTCTCTCTTGTAGCTCGTGGACACTTTTTCGGTTAGATCTGGGGATCTTGGTGGCCATCTTATTTGTCCATTTGTCCCGATCCAGGAAAGTTAATTATAATAGGAATATGATGCGTACTTCTCAAGTGGGTACTGATTCATTAGTAATAGGTACTTTAAAATGATAATGTCAGTTGTATGTCCTTACGGCAATGCCAGCTTTTCATTTTTCGAAAAAAAATCACACCAAAATTCATAATCTTCCTTTTATTTCTGACAGTATGTTATTTAGCAAAAAATAATCCTCATGATCAAGCCTTTCGATCGGCATGATTAAGCTACAGGGTAATTTTTTTCTTGTGTAGTGGTTTCGATTCCCGGTTCAACTAATAATTATTAAAAAATCTATTAATGCAGTTTAAATTGTTTTTTAAATTAAAATAATATTTTCTTTTAGTAAAATGTTCCATCTACAAAATTCTAGGTACTTTCCCTCCATGTGGCGTAGCCGTGGGACGCCCTGTAAAATGTAATCTTATTATGAAATAAATGCATCTATCTATCCATCTACCTATTACATTCATGACTCTGTTGCATCTCTCTGACACGGATGCCTGGATGATAGATATGTATAACTGGGGTTTTGTCCCATTCTCTCAAATATCACGGGTACTTCTGACTAGCCTGGCCCTGCCCTGCCCTGCCTTCGAATAGCAAGGCTGAAAGAAACCGCGTACATATTTGAATAAGACTTATTTTAAATGAATATCAATTAAAAATTATAAACGGTTGATGGAAGTATTTTTAGGTCGGTCGCAATGCCGTGTCGTTAAAAATAACCGCGTCCGGGCGGTCACCGCTTCGCGCGACATTTACATCGCGCCGCCGCCGGTGCACTTTCTATTTGCGACGCACGCGGCCTCCCTGGGATTTACTTGTAATAAATTGCGTCATATCGACAGGTGAAAGGCTATTTGTATTAACCGACAATATCACTAAGATTTCTGTGACGCAACTGTTCATACAAAAACGGTCTATTGTGGAACTCAAAATTTGTCAAATATGTAAATGCACTGGCATTTACATATTTGACAAATTTCAATCATCCTTCATCGACTAGGCGTCAATTATTAAAATGAAGGTTTCAAGTGTTGGAGGCGATTACATTATATGTTTAGGACAGCTACTTTGGCTTATTTGTTAGTAATCCTGCCTACGAATCCCGGTCAGGGCCAATATTTTTTCTTGGATGTTTTCAGTGTATTTAAGACATTTAAGTATTTATTCATTTATGTATGTATATCGTCGTCCCCCCGGACCCGGGTATGTCCTAAAACTACGACCAGGACAGGGATGGGCAGCAGCATCCTTGGAGTGCGGTGGAGATACTGCGATCGCCAACCCGCATGCCAAGCGTGGCGATTATGGCATATACCCGCCGTGAATTAAGGAGAGGCGTATGTCCAGCAGGTGATGTCCTTTGGCTGATATGGTGGTGGTGGTATATCGTCGTCTAGTACCCATTGTACAAGCTTTGCTTAGTTTGGTACTAGATCGATTTGTGTAAGATTGCCCCCCAATATATATTTTTATTAGGTATTTTATACCTAGAAAGCAGTCAAAACTCGTAAACAAACTACATTTGTGTTCCTTACGGGATATGAGTTTGACCCCCTCAGCACAGCATCACAGGCCAGGTCACTATACCGATTAAAATATCACTGTGTCGGAATATACGTAGGCAAGTGTCGCGTGGTAAAAAAGAACCTTTGATAGGTACGAGTACCCTTGTCGATATGCGGACCTCGTAGTTATTATAAATTCATGAATTTTATACCAGCTTTTGTAAAAAACACGCTACTGTGTATGCTTATTACTGTGGCCTTTGGCAATGACTCTGGGGTAATTTTATGCGGTTCTCTCATACATGGCAGTTTGCCCTTAAGGCCGGATTCGATCAAACAAGGTTTATTCTAAAATTATTCCATACTAGCTTTTGCCCGCGACTTCGTCTGCGTAGAACTCATTCTAGCTTTAGAATTATTTGTTTTCCCATAAATCTTTCACCCTTCTTTACACCCCCTTAAGAAATGATAACATTCAATATGACATGCTCTTTACCGCGCACGGCAAATTTAAATAGGGATCCTTTTTTCAAAACGAATCAACATATCAGCCGAAAGACGTCCACTGCTAGACATAAGCCTCCCCCAAAGAGTGACACAATTGCCGTTCCTTTGCCATCCGCATCCAGCGGACACCTGCGACCTTTACCAGGTCATCAGTCCACCTTGTGGGGGGCCTACCCACGCCGCGCCTTCCGGTACGTAGTCGCCACTCGAGAACATTTCCTTCCCAACGGCCAACGGTTCTACGTGCAATATGCCCCACCCACTGCCACTTAAGTTTAGCGGTTTGGAGGGCTGTGTCGGTTACTTTGGTTCTACTGCGGATGGCCGCATTTCTGATGCGATCACGCAAAGATACTCCTAGCATAGCCCTCTCCATTGCTCTTTGGGTGACTTTGAGCCTTTTTATGAGGCCCATAGTAAGCGACCATGTTTCCGTGCCATATGTCATCACTGGCAACACACACTGAGAGCCTCGTCTTGAGACACTGCGGAATATTGGACGAATGGATGTGCCATAGCTTCCCGAACGCTGCCCAGCCGAGTTGGATTCAATGATGAACCCCTTTCTCGAAGTTGGACCTAATTGGACAGTCTGTCCTAGGTATATATAATCGTCTACAACTTCGAGTAAAAGGGTCCGATTGTAACGGGAGTTGGTGCTACGTGCTCGTGCTTTCAAAACGAATGATTAAGCTTATTTCAGAATATCAAATGTACCGATTCTAGACGAATGAAGCCCTTAAAAATATTACTTGTACAATGATAAAAGTCTCGCTACGCAGTTCTTCTGTAAAACGTCCCAACAGAGCGGGTACTTCATGTAAGTATGATGGCCGAAGGCCGAGTATTCACAGAGAGCGGGCTTCTTATGTAAGGTTGAGAGCCGAAGGCCTGAAGCAAATTTATTTTGATTTACACGCAATAATATACCTAATTGCTAAGAGGTTATGCTCAAAAATGGTGTCATCAATCAGAAGGAATTATGATACTTCGGCTTTGACATATCGAAACGTCAGCTTGTTTAAAATACGTCAAATTCTGTTTTGGTAAATTAAATTATTGACACGCCGTTATATTCCCAATTGACAGAAACTTAAAGCTTAGAATGGCGTATGAGGATTTAAATCACCCTGTTTCATAGACCATATTTGCACCCCCGATTTCATCTCTTTGAGGGTGATTATCGGGGAAAAAAAGTAAACTATAAGTGAATCCAGATTATATACTGTTGTTACGTAGTATACAAAAAATCATCTTGATCTGTTCGGCCGTTTTTGCGTGATTGAGCAACAAACATCCAAACATCCAAACATCTAAACTTTCGCATTTATAATATTAGTGGGATTATTCTGACAATTAACTTGTGAATCAGCTACAATGGTCATGTTTTTAAACGACTTCAAGATTTCAAAAGAGGATGTTATCAATTCGGTTCTATGTTTTTTTTTTATGTTTGGTACTCCAGAACTCAGTCATTTCTGAACCGATTTTGCAAAATTTTTTTGTTGGTTGGAAGTATATATTGTATCCAAGTTGGTCCCGTTTTTGTCAAAACGCAGTTCTGATGATGGGATCGAGGGAACTCCTCAAATCTTAAAGGCAAACATATATTAGTGATTTTTGTGTTTTTATCAACAAATCGAGCATTTTCATACAAAAATGTGACATTTGATGAAGTGGAAATGCTGATGATGATCAGAACAGAACTCTTTAACGACTAAAAGTTTACGTTTGGCGATTTGTCCTCCTAGCTGTGTTTGTTAAGCAAGTTCTATTTTCACATTTGAATTTTTGTCATGCTCGAGTTCTGATAATGTGATCTATGAGAAATCGAGGGAACTCCTCGAATGTAAAAGGCATACATATAGTGATTTTAGTATTTTCATAAAAAAAACAAGCATTTACATTTACATCCATTTGATGAAATGGAACTGCTGATGATGATCAGAATGGAACTCTTCTACGACACATAGTTCACGTTTGGCGATTTGTTCTCTTCGTTATGTTTTTCAAGCAAGCTAGGTTTTCAAAAAACATTTTTGTCAAGCTTGAGTTCTGATGGAGGATTCTATGAGGAATTGAGGGTAGGTACTTAGTCTTCTACCATTATAAACTCAGATCATAGAAAGGAACCTAAAACCTTTTTTTATGTTCTGAGATTATAAACATACTTATAGCCATTTTTATATCATTGTATGGAATCTTAGAGTGTACCATCTAAGTATAATAATCTTTCACCGGCCTCCCCCAATTAAGTAGGTTTATTTTTCTTAAAAATTATTAAGTAATAATACACCAGAACCATAGCGAGTAAGCGGTTCCTTCATCGCAATATCGAACAATAATGTTTGGTCGAAGTTGCAGGAAGTACTTAGAATACGGCTTAGGCTGTTTTTTACTTTTCATAATATCCTTTTACATGTCTAATAGGTTAAATAAAGTTAACCCCGAAGGGCGTAGGGTCGAAAGGCTTGATGCGAAATTTTACGAGTACTACGACAGTGGCAAACAAGTTTACGGCCTGCCCAGCGGTAAGCAGACCGTCGCCTATGGACGCTCCAGAAGAATCAAAAACACGTTACCGGCCCGTTATTAACTTGAGGATTCGATGTGTTGACAGCTCGAGACATATGCAGGTCTCTCACTCACAACTTACCACAGCGTCTCCGCCTGCCGATGGTCTAGCCCTGAACTGATTGCATTAGCGGCCTTTACACGTAAAGTTCGGACTGACGGCACTATCTGCCAAACCGACGGCACTATCCTCGGTTCGGAACGCAGTCCGAACTTGCGTAAAGGCCATGTTTACAAAGGTTTTCCACGCTCCAAACCGCCATTGCTTTTTGCGTTTATTATACGAGATGCGCGCGCAAAACTTTAGTCAGATGCGTACGGTTCGATCTCACGCATTGAACTGTCAACCGTCGCGCGCCGCGTGCATTTACACGTACGGTTTGAAACGAGGGTTGGAATGGCGCGAGGCGTTCCCTGCGGTCCGAACTCTACATGTAGAGGCCACAAATCATCCCATTTCGTAACAGGCAAGTCATATTCTTACTTTTATGTAGCGTTCGTTTAAAGTAATCATTGGCGTAATAATAATTACACAAAAACTACTGAGATTTAATAAAAAAACTCCCAACGTATTTCGATGAACATATTTTGACATACAAATTGACAGTTAAAAGAAAAGTTTACATAGGTACATATGTGTAGATTTTCAAGTTGTAATTACAACGTTGTTAAGAGGGTGAGTATTTAGCGTTTTTATAGCGTTTTTTTTTTCGTCATTATCGTCACCATACATTTTGTTAAAAGAGAATGATCACCATTGTTAACTTTTGTTAAAAACAAAAACCAATATCAGTTCTCAGTCTTAGTTGATCAAAATCCTCACGGTTTGTTCTACCCATTGAATATATAATCTTGTACCCGACAATGACGTTAGAAATGCGCGTTAAAACGCCGGAGATTCGCCCAAGAACAATGATTATTCAAAAGGCAGAATACAATTTGTGGAACAAAGAGCTCCCAGACAAAACGAATTTCTGCTCATATTTTAAACTAGCTGTTGCCCGCGACTTTGTCCGCGTTTTCTCTTCTATTGGTCGCAGCGTAATGTTATATAGCCTAAAGGCCCTAAAGCCTTCTGCGATAAATGGACTATCCAACACAAAAATATTTTTTTAATTCGTACCAGTAGTTCAAACAAACAAACTCTTCAGCTTTATAATATTAGTATAGATTAAAGATAACAACATCATACGTACCAAATTAAAAAGCTAAATAAACGAGTACTTACTTGATAAATCTCTCCAAGACATTAGATGCTGTAATGACGCCGTAAGAACGAACGTATTGAACCGTTTTACACTTCTTGGGTTAGGCGCAACGAATGGTACAAAGTGTGGAACAAACACCTCCCAGACAAATCGAATTTCTGCTCATATTTTAAATAAAAGATAACAACATTATACGTACCAAAATGAAAAAGCTAAATAAACGAGTACTTACTTGATAAATCTCTCCAAGACATTAGATGCTGTAATGACGCCGTAAGAACGAACGTATTAAACCGTTTTACACTTCTTGGGTTAGGCGCAAACGTCGTGTACCGCGACTTTTATCTTCCTCTTTTATGTAGGCACGTCGGATCACGGATTGCATCTTCTCCGTTATTAATAATTTTTGTTTATAATACAACTAGATATTCGCAATTAAGGCAGGGTTGCACCGACTTACGATCACAAACCGATCAACGTTAAATATGGCACCGGCAGCTGTCATCCCATAGAAACTTTAACGAACCCAGCTTACGACTACAGACGGTTTGGTGCAACCCAGCCTAGTCACGTTTAAGCAAAAAAAAAACGTAAATCGAGAAAGTTTAAATACGTTTATCTGCTCCGATTTACCTGCTTTTTTCTGCGACTTTGTCCGCGTGAACACTATGTCAAATTCCACCCCCGTTTCATATACCTCTACATAGTATCCCATGTTTTTAAAGTAAATGCACGTACATAACATCTCTATAAATTTGACAGGATGTTGCCGTCGACGGATACGTCTGGGAGGATATCATCATCATGCCATGTTTAATCTAGGCTATAGATTTACCATAAAGTTCATCTTAATCCATTCAGCAATTTATGCCTGATTGAGGAACATACATAGCTTTTAACTTTCACTATTATAAAATTAATAGAATCTGTTCCGGAACAAAGACAGCGTAGTTAACTACTAGTTACACTCTTCTAAGTAACTGTTGTAGGATTATGTTTAATACCTCGCTATAAGTTTGCTACACAATCTGCGGACTAAAGTGTATTATGGCCATAATATTATTTAACTTTTTCTCCGAGGGTTGTATTGCGCTGTCTTTGAAGGCCGCGGAGTAATCTCCTTATTACCCAAGCCAGCTCAATAACTCACTGCGACCTTTCATTACACAAAGCTTTACAAGAATCGAGATACTTTCGTTTAGGTTGTATTAACTAATTATTTTAATATGAAACATTTCTTAAATTAGAAAATGATTAGGTTATTTACATTATAGTATAAAAGAATTTAACATGAAGCCGAACGGAGAACCTCATTTCTTCGATTGAAGTCGGTTCAAAATAACTTCATTATGTCTGAAAGGGAGCATTTTAATAATATATTTTATTACAAGGGAGCAAATTGCAACATTTGATGAGTTGAAAGTATCGTAGACATCCGAGAGTAGCGTGAGATTCTAACATGAAATTCTGAGCGTAGTGACGGATTCAAAGTGCCACGCCCGAGTCAGAAATAATATTAGTATTGTGTAATATACTCATCTTTTCACTTCTTCGACGAGAAAAAATATTTATTATATTTATTTAATTATAAGTCATTCCATGACACCCTGTTAGAGCACACAACAAGTTATTACAATTCAAGTGGAAACAAGTCACTTTCACTATGTTATAATTATGGAATCTAAGGCTACCTACATTGCTAAACTATCGTCATCGAGGAATGCGTCCACCGAGTAATAGCAATTCTCTATTACTAGGTTTTTTAATTTAGTTTTAAATATATCATCATTTCGTTGAAGTTCGATCTCATCCGGGACATGATTAAAGATTAGAATGCATTTATACTGCGGGCTTTTTTTGTACATGGCAAAATTGGATTTCGGTAATGATAATTTAAATTAATTTTGTATTAAGCAGTAACGCTGCTAACGCAAATTTCAAATTTTAAATTACGTAAAGGGAAAAATTGAAAAAAAAAATTATAATAGAAGTCTAAGTCTTCTACAGTAGATCGCTGTACGCCTCTCTTAGGCGTTGTAGGAGGGAACTTTTGTTGTCGCAGGTTCGTATCCTGCTCGAAGCATGAAATTTTTCAATTTTTCGCTTTAATTTAAAAAGCTAATTTATTAAATCAATAAGTAAGTAAAAAACCGGTCAAGTGCGAGTCGGACTTGCGCACGAAGGGTTCCGTACCAGAAAAAAAACGCCAACAACTACTCTGTTGCATGGTAGCCCCCCTTAATTATTATTTTGATTTTAGTATTTTTTGTTGTAGACACAATAAAAATACATAATCTCTGCAATTTTCAACTGTCTATCTATTACGGTTCTTGAGATACAGCCTGGTGACAGACGGACGGACGGACTACGCGAAGTCTTAGTAATAGGGTCCCGTTTTACCCTTTGGGTACGGAACCCTAAAAAGTAAAATACCATACTAAGTCTTTTTCTTTTGTGGTGTTGTGTTCCTGGTGGCAAGTGAGCTCCGGAGGATACGTTGTGTTGAGAGTGAGGGACCTGCATATCATATTACCTATATGTCTCTAGCTGTCAAGTCAATAAAGCATTCTGGAGTTTCTATTCATAGTCAGCTTACCATCAGGTAGGACCTAAGCTTATTTACCATCGTTGTTATAATAAAAGTCTTTTCTAGCCCGTTTGCCAGGGAGTAAAATAGTATTTATCCTGTCGGCAGGGTAGAAATGAAAAAAAAACACAGGGATTAAAATCGAGTTAATGCTTCCTCTAAACAGGCTAGAAAAGACTGCTTTTCGAATAGGAGTGGTGAAAACGTGCTTACGAATATGATACTTCTTTGATTTTAATATGTTAACAAGTTGCTGCAGAAAGAGAGAAATTAAATATAATGCAAACCCCATACATACATATTACTGTCTTAATCTTGGGAGGAATTTGTGCTCATCAGGTCCACTGACCTTTATACCGAAGTTCGCAGAATCGCAATAAGCTTCGACATTGTCAATCATATCATCATTTGCATTATACATTGTTTCAGAAGTGTGACCGTGTTAAAGCATCATGGTGGCGGGTGACGTGACTCGGCGCGCGTCGCTGACGGCGCCGTCCATGCACCGGCGACCCTCGGCGCGCCGCGGCTCGCTCATCAAGAACCCACAGACGCAGTCTCAGGTACGAACGTTGTTGCAGTAGTGTGTTGGACCAGCAGCATGGTGGCGGCAGACGTGACTCGGCGCGCGTCTTTGACGGCGCCGTCCATGCACCGGATTTCCTCGCTCGGACGGTGCTGTTGTGGAATGAGCTCCCTGCCGAGGTTTTCCCAAGGGACTTATATTATGGGGTTCTTCAAAAAAGGAGTGTATTCATTTTTAAAGGGTTGGTAACGCGCATGTGGCACTCCTGCAGCTACCGAGGTCCATAGGCTGCGGTGACCGCTTACTATAAAGCGAGCCGTTCACTTGTCTGCCACTGACGTGGTATAAAAAAAGTGTAGTAAATGCTTGACAAACGACAGGCTTCAAGTTAGTAAAAAAGTGTATATGTATTTCCCCAGATACGATCAACCAATGTGAACTTATTAAAAAAAATACGACAGCATTGCCCTCGTTGACCACAATAAAAGCTGATAAAATTCTGTATTTTATTCCATACACCTTTTACCCAATGGTTGTCTAGACATGAGCTCCGAAAACAGCTGTTTATTATAAAAAAAATGTGTTTTCTTTACCTCATGCAGGTGCAGCTATCCTCATGGCAATAACTCATCCTGACCAGGATATTATATTCGTCAAATCAAGCAGAGGCAAAGTTTGAGTTTGAAGTTTGATACCGACTGGAGGAGACGCCGGTATAGCGATAGTTACTTGTATTAAGAGGGTACGAACGAAAAGTTGGTGTTTTAGCAAACTCTAGGTTTTTTCAAAGGCCATATTTTTGTTCAAATGCTTATATTGTTAAAGTAAACTACTGTTTTGTATAGATAAACTCTTATTCTAGACCATAGCGATGCTATAATTCTATTTCTATACACGGTTATTTATATAAAACAACCAGGTTTTGGTCTCTTTCGTTGTGCTCCATAGGAATCACCTCAAAAATCACAAATTTTCATTTTCTCTTATGCCAGCATGCGATGAGAAGAGGTTCAAAATTACCTCAGCGACTTGACGTACATTAGGATTTCTAAGTAGAGTTTAAAGAAACCAATTTTGCTTTTCCGATGTGCAGCAGAAGAGGTGTAGCATCCAGTGAAGGTGGATAGAAATAATATCGTTCAGACCTGCTGCAACTCCTGACTTGAATAATTGATGGTAGGGAATTTGCCTCTGCCTGGTTTGAGGAATATTATATCCTTGTCAGCTCCTTGCTTTATGAGCAGAACTGCCACTGTGAGGTAATTGAGATGGTTTATGAGCAGAACTGCCACTAGACAAGGATTGGGAATAGGTATAAAATAAAAATTGTAGATAATTTTATCAGTTTCTATTGTATAGTATAACAAAATTTCCTTTGACGTTTCGTTTTCTAGAGTACATTAAATAAAAGAGAGATAATAATTATCGATAAAGAGTCATGTAACTTTGCACGCATATCAAATTACACCCCAAGAATGCTAATTAATAATGTAATAAACGATCCACTCTCACAAAGTTTATTGGATGAGTTTATTCAAAGATTCGCTACGAGAAGTAACTTCAGCTACACAATCGTGCAATTTCCAGAAGTTGCTCGATACCGAAGTCTTCCCAAAGTTTAAAGTAATTAAAGTACTTGCAAAGCAGGAAGTGTGAAGTGGCCTTAAGCGATGTTATGCTACGTAGAATTTTATCAGTGGCAGTTACTTGGGAGTGGTAACTGTAAAATAGTAATAACTACGAAGAGTTAAGCCAGAAATTCATTAGACACAAAGGTTAACGGTGTGCCCCGCCTGTCGTGAAAGGCGACTAGAGGGGGTCATCGGGGTTGCGAGTGCTCCATGTGGTAGAAGCCGCGCCACTTGCACTCGCCTAATAACCCTAGGGAAGGTGACGATGATCGTATCGCTCTAGGGTGAGCTTTGAAACGTAGCAAAGCTTAAATAGGAAAGATAAGATAGGTTTTCGTGTAAGATTTACATCATCAATTCATAATAATTCGTATATGATAGTTTTCATGTTTGTGTGTATGGCAGAAGAATGGAAAATGTCCATTGAGTCACATACCTGGACCACATATTCTCCTTCCAGGCCCGACAAGACAAAGAGGTTGCCAGACGCACCGAAAACGCCTGCATTCTTCCAATCCTGACCTATGGAGCATAAACTTGGTCTTCAGTTCTTGGTCTTGGTTCAGAAATCTGCCATCAAGGTTTGCCAGAGAGCCATGGAGCGCAGTTTTTTATGACATGACATTGAGAGATCGCATTAGAAATATAATACTGCGTTGCAAAACCCAGATAGCAGATGGAGCTAACACACCGGCAAAATCAAATGGGACTAGACTGGGCGCGTCAGCCGCATGCTTACAGCAGACTTGTGGGCTAAAATCACCTCTAAGTGGGTCCCACAAAACCGAACACGGCGTCGCAACAGACCTCGTCGGAGATGGCGAGATGAACTCGATATTTTTGATCAAGACTGGCGGGACACTGTCCAGGACGTATGTGAAAGAAATGCAGGGAGGTCTTTGCCCAGCAGTTGGATACTTATGGCTTTTAAGAATAATAATAAATACTTTGGATGATGGGGCTACCACTGCTACCAGGACCACATCCATACTTCCATACTTCCGTCCTATACTATATACTATTATACTATATATTATATATACTATACTATTACTATATTACTTTAACTATTTACTTTTACGATTATTATTTATATATTATATTTATATTTTATAGTATAAATGCGAAAGTCACCCGTCTATCTGTCTGTCTGTTACCTCTTCACGCTTAAACCACTTAACCGATTCAGATAAAATTTGGTATAGAGATAGTTTGAGTCCCGAGAAAGGACAAAGGATCGTTTTTATTCCGGAAATCGTTCTTTAGGGGGTGAAAAGGGGGTAAAAGTTTGTATAGGCGCCTACTAGAAATTGAATAGCAATTATTTCTATAATATCGTTTGCTAAGAGTGTACACCCGCTAAATCCATTTCTTAACATTTTTTCGTTTTACCCACTACTATGTAGCAATAAAAGCAATAAAAAGATGCATCGCCTGAGAAAAACAGCTACTGCCAGTTATACAGTTATATTAACAAATTAATATAAGTTAAAACTTGTAAATGTAAGTAGTTATTATACAATACAAATATTATACACACACGCACACACACACACACACACACACACACACACACACACACACACACACACACACACACACACACACACACACACAAAGACACACACACACTATCACGCGCGCATGCGCACACACAAACAAATCAGTAATGTAGTCATGTAGTTAATTTATTTTAAATAATTAAATAATATAATAACTAGTGGAAAAATAAAAGCAGACTGTAATTACCAACTCAGGAAGAGCGAGTCCTCCTGACACAGGTGTGTACATACCTACTAGGAGGGCTCAACATTTTGTAATTATTGTTGAATGATGTGATCCTGATGACATAATGGGCACTGAAACGTAGTCGCTTACTATGGACTTCAAGCCAAAATACTTTTGGATGGCTTTTGGGGTTGAAGTCACCAAAAAAGCAATGGAGAGGGCTATGCGGGAAGTATCTCAGCGTGATCGCCTCAGAAATCCGTAGTAGAACCCAATTATCTGACATAGCCCTCCGAATCGCTAAACTTAAGTGGCAGTGGGCGGGGCACATTGCACGTAGAACCGATGGCCGTTAGGGCTCTCGAGTGGCGACTACTTACCGGAAGGCGCAGAGTGGGTAGGCCCCACACAAGATGGACTGATGACCTGGTGAAAGTCGCTGTAGTCCGCTGGATGCGAGTGGCGCAGGACCGGGCATTGTGGCACTCTGTGGGGGAGGCCTACGTCCAGCAGTGGATGTCCTTCGGCTGAATGATGATGATGAATATTTTCGCACAACGCCCAATATATATGTACTAGCATTTGCCCGTGGCTTCGCCCGCGTACTAAGCGAAATTTTTAACCGTCTACAAAAAACAGGTTCGTATATTTGTCCACGTTTATTTCGCGTTTGGCTGAACCGATTTAGATGCGGTCTCCAGAAAAGTAGTTGTTATACATTCTGGGGGTTTCGGTATACGAAGTTTGGTGATTGTGATTCATTAACAGATAAACAGATGAAAAGTCAATTTAGATTCTGAGAACCAGCAAACTGTTGAATTTCATTTGATTTTGGCAAAATTAAGGATCGAAAACCATTATTATATATTTCCGAGAGGCCGAAGGGGAAAGGGCCGATGAAATAAAAGCATGTCTTAAATGGCCCTTAGTAAAAGTATCTGTGTACTACAGTAACACCAATAGGTCTATAAACGACCAAGCAGCGCGCAGCGGTCATAAACTCTGGTCCTTTGAAGTACAGATATACGGCTAAATCAATATCACGTGTAACATTTATTTTTCCTAAAATTAAATTTATTAGGTAGGTTTTGCCAGTTCTCATTGGAGCATCCAAAAAGAAAATTTGGCCTCACTTCCATTCGCACTCCTTACTGTCAGTCCGTCTGTTACAACCGAGTTGCTTTTACTGGACCGATTGAATTGCAATTTGGCACAAACTATCAAGAATTTAGAGCGCTCGTGGCCCAGCGGCAACCGCCTACTGCGTGCGGTATGCGAGGTTAAGCAATGTGGGCGCAGGTCAGTTCTTGGATGGGTGACCGCTTTGAGTGGTTACTAACTGACTCTCGTGCTTTGGATGGCACGCTAAGCCGTTGATCCCGGCTGCAATCGTTAAGCCAAGTTAGAGGCCTTCGAGCGGCTTGCGAACTTCTAACAGTCAAGTTGCCCACTCACTTGACAAAGGGGGGTCGAAGTTGCACCACGTCCGTAGGGAGTACCCACCGTTACCCTACACGTGAACCCTGGGTGGTGATAAAAGTGCAACAAAACTGGCAACCGTACTTGTCTTCTCGAAAATATCACGGATCGTAAATAAATGCCATACGATTAAAAAAATCTAAAGGTTCATTTAAATGGAAAAAAATATCGAAACCTCTATGTCGTTTTGAAAAGCAAATCCACAAATACCCCATACGCCTAAATAGTAACATTAAACTTTTTTGCATACAGGCATGTATGGAGTGCCAAATTTTACCTCAGATTCGTATTAAGAGACCTCTCGGACGCTCAGATATCGATTTTGAACGAAATCGAGACGAAATAAAAGAAAATCGATATGGCCGCCACTTTCACAAATTTTACCTCGTATTCGTATTAAGAGCCCTCTCGGACACTCAGACATCGATTTTGAACGAAATAAGGACGAAAATGAAGAAAATCAATATGGCCGCCACTTTTTTCAAATCTTACCACAAATTCGTATTAGGAGACCTCTCGGACGCTCGGATATCGATTTTGAACGAAATCGGGTTGAAATGAAGAAAATCAATATGGCTGCCACATTTTCCAAATTTTACCTCGGATTCGTATTAAGAATTCTCTCGGACGCTCAGATATCGATTTTGAACGAAATCGGGACGGAAATGATAAAAATGAATATGGCCGCCACTTTTTCTAAATTTTACCTCGGATTCGTATTACGAGACCTCTCGGACGCTCAGATATCGATTTTGAACGAAATCGGGACGAAAAAAAGTAAATCAATATGACTGCGACATTTTCCAAAATTTACCTCGGAGTCACAATTAGGGGAGCTCTCGGACGCTCAGATATAGATTTTGAACGAAATCGGGACGGTAATGAAGATAAGTAATATGGCCGCCACCTTTTCCAAATTTTACCGCGGAGTCGTATTAGGGGACCTCTCGGACGCTCAGATATCGATTTTGAACGAAATCGGGACGGAAATGAAGAGAACCAATATGGCCGTTTCTTTATTCAAAGTTTAGGTTCCTCGGATTCCTATTAAGAGTCCTCGCGGGCGCTCAAATATCGATTTATGGCAAGATCGTATCGGACGGCACTGATTAATAAAACCACTTACATACATTAAATCAAAAAAGGTCGTATCTTCATAGGGAACTCACGGCACTTCATGCACTTTTAGAACTTATAAGGAACTTACATGCCAAATTTGGTATCTCTCGAACCAGCAGTTTGGGCTGTGCGTTGATATGTCACTCACTCAGTCAGTCAGTTTCTTCTTGCAATTTGGCACCTACTTTTAAGTTTTCATGCCCGCAATATTAAATTTCAAAATCAATGCCATTTTCGAAATTAACGACCCAAAAAATCATAAAAATCACACCCATATTAATATTTAGACATTCCAACGCCCTCGGACCCCAACAGAGGGGATAGTATTTCACGTCCTCCACGTGAGATTTTAAAATCATTGTTGTTTACATAATCAGCGACCCGATAAACCATAGAAAAAACACCTATATCGATTTTCAGAGTTTGTCACCAGATTTCCCCCTTTTAGGGGTCAATTTCTCAAAAAACCTGAAACACATGTTTACTCATTTATCGTTAGAAATACTCCTGCGAAGTTTCGAATAAAATAATCCAACTAATCTTGATTCCCCATACAAACTTCGGACGCCCATTTCACCCCCTTAGGGGTTGAATTTAAAAAAATCCTTTCTTAATGCACCTCAAGACCTTATATGGAACCTACACACTAAATTTGGAATCTCTGGAACCAGCAGTTTGCGCTGTGCGTTGATATGTCAGTCACTCAGTCGGTCAGTTATTTCTTGAAATTTGGCACAATCATTCAAAAGTTTTCGTGTCCACAATATTAAATTTCAAAACCGATGCCATTTTCGTAATTAACGTCCCAAAAAACCATAAAAACGACACCCATATTAATATTGAGACATTTCATCCCACTCGCACCCCAACAGGGGGGATGGTATTTCACGTGCTCCACGTGAGATTTTAAAATCATTGTTTTTTTCGTTATCAGCGACCCGGTATATCATAAAAACAATACCCATGTCGATTTTCAGAATTTGTTACCACCTTTCCCCCTTTTATTGGTTGATTTCTCAAAAAACCTGAAACACGTATTTACTCATTTATCGTTAGAAATACTCCTGTGAAGTTTCGAATAAAATAGTCCAACTAATCTTGTTTCCGCATACAAACTTCGGACCCCCATTTCACCCCCTTAGGGGTTGAATTTTGAAAAATCCTTTCTTAGTGCACCCCTAGACCTTATAAGGAGGAACCTACGTGCCAAATTTGGAATCTCTAGGACCAGCGGTTTGGACTGTGCGTTGATATGTCAGTCAGTCAGTCAGTCAGTTTCTTCTTTTATATATTTAGATATATTTATTTATTTCAGAAGATTTAATTTAGTTTATTTCAAGAGGTTTAGTATATTAAGTAAATACTTTTTGATTTACATGAAGATCTATTTACTTTCTTTTTCACGACACACTGCTCAATCCAGAATTTAAAACGTTATTTGATTGCAAAATACAGTTAAGTTACAAAAATCGTAAAAATAGATAACCAAAACGTTTTACCTCTCTTTTATTTTGGAATTAGGGGAAAAAATAACCCAATGATATTTTCCCCGTTTTTCGGGGATTAATATTTTAATTTCAATCATGTTTTTTGCCTCTCCTGTAATCTTCCATTATATGACGGTAGCAGGTTTACACTATTAGCCGACGATATATTACGAGTTGCACGCGGACAGAGTCGCGGGAAAAAGCTAGTACATACATAAATATTACACTAACATTTAGCTGTTAAAAAGATTTATTCGTATTGAATTTCGGAAAGTCTAAAGATCGAATTAACGGCTCATTCGCTGTACAGCCGTGATTTATCACCGAATGACTTCTACTACTTATTTCCAAGTATAAAAAATAAATTACGAGTACGTGGTCAATAATTTTCGTCCAGAACAGAAGCCGTCGAAGTATTCACTCTTGAGGAACCACGTTTTGAAGATACCTCAGTCAGAATGGAAAAAGTGTTATAAAAATTGGTTTCAACTTATACAAAAGTACATCGATCATCGTGGCTATTACTTTCAAAAACAGTAAAACCAAAACATCTCATGTAATATTGGCGGCCAAGACACACAAGTGTGTAACGCTTTAGCTGTACAAAAGTTATCCGATCCCAGGAAAAGCCAAGCCCGTAATCCCTGACTTTACGGTTTCAGAATTTATTTATCTGAAAAAATACAATTAACATAAACTGGAGAAATATAACAACGTTTTTTTACTTAACCCTTTGAACGCCATTCTTCATGAATGACAGTGACAATTGTACGCCAACTCATTTTCGATAAGAGATATAATATGAAACTTAGTGTAAAGCACGAAGGTGATATTGAAAATGTATGTCATAACACCTACTACAGTCTTTATTGGCGCCATCGGCATAACAACATGCAACACCTTTAGGTGTTCTTGGCGTTCAAAGGGGTCAATATCTACTAAGTGTACGGCTAACAAATTATAGTACATTACTGCAGAGGCCGTGAAGTAAGGGATTGCTGGACGAGTTTGGGATAAAACGAGTCCTGCAATCCCTGTTCCGGCCGAGGATTGTATAGTACTTTTCTCAAACATGTTAGAAAAAAACAAAACGTCTAAAAATAGCAAAGCATCACGACAAATAACGGAAATTAAATAAAAACACGAAAAATGCTACAAAATACAAGCACCATTTAAAAAAACACGAAATAACTAAAAAATACCAAAAAACTTAGAAAAACAAAAAAAAAACCGAAAGGTACAAAAAAAATACGAAAAAACTTTTAAAAAGTCTAAAAATATCAAAAAAACACAAAATACGCTACAAAATAACTCGAAAAAACTAAAAAAATCCAAGAACGAATAAAAAACCGGAAATACCTAAAAAAAATACCAATTTACATAACAAATTAAAAATATATATACAAAATCGTGGCGGTTGGCTCTATGTAATATTTCCTTTATCAGTTGATTTTTAGTAAGCAAATTTAGAGCAGCGGACAATAATGTTAGTTAAACAGGTAACTTCAAGTCCTCTTTTCGTGACATTAATGCATACATTTAGGCGCATGTTTGAGAAAAAGTACATTACATAAGTGAATTCGAACTTCGTTTAGCAATATTTTAAAAAGTAAAAAACATAGGGCGGGAATTTTGTCATAATTTCATTTGTCTTTGGGCAGATTTGATTTTTACTATTCTAAAATGCCTCAGTGGACGGAGGAGCAAGGTGTGTTTGCAATTGAGTTTTTTTAGCGCAACGATTCCACTAACGGACGAAAGTTCTGTACGGAGCTATACTCGTACCTACCTACATTCGCTAGAATGCTCGCATGAAATACAAGTGAATGAAGTCTATTAGCAACTTTTAGCGTTTTTCTTATATGAGGGGACAGCACAAAGGTTATATCAGACTTGCACTGACTGAAAACCCGTCGATGGTCCTCCTCAATTCATTACGGACGGCTCTGGGATTCCTTACGGAACGCACCAGTGCCGCCCTTGAGTGACACCTTTGTGGGGTTCCTCCATTTTATACATGAACCGTCCACGACCCTGAGGCGATGTTCGTCAGGCAGGAATATCAAAGCCGTATTCTATGCCCACCGCATTCTAGGAATGCTGCTGCCCATTCCCCGGTGGTCTTGGTCGTAGTTTAAGGACATACCCGGGTCTGGGATGCGGTGGAGATACTGCGATCGCCAACCCGCATGCCAAGCGTGGCGATTATGGCATTTACCCCCCATGAAATTGGGGGAGGCCTATGTCCAGCAGTGGACGTCCTAGGGCTGATATGGTGATGGTGGTGGTGGATTCTATGCCTGGGCTACGGGGCGATCACATTTGTCCTCACAACTAGACCCGGACTTTTGGCCTGAAATATGTAAATAATGTAAACCATTTTTTTCTTTCCTTATTTACAGCTATTACAAGAATCGAATCAATAGCGTATGTATAGTTTCTCAGAGACACGAATTCGGTACGTGTGCCAGACTAACAGATCGCTCCAAAAGGGTTACTATGTTGCCTTTTTGTACGGAACCCCAGAAATAACAATGTTCACTTCAAGCGCGTTCGAAAAGTTATGCGACTAGTCCACTGCTACTAAGTCATATTATGAGCTACATAAGAGCATATACCGAACTGATTAATAAGACATTCAGACTCTGACAATATTTCGTCCCGTGATTAGGATTTTGACAGCTCAACTAGATGGCACACGGTTCCATACATTATGGGTCGACTTTGACAATCTAGTTACCGTGAAATCTATAGCGTAGTGCAGCGGTATCGAATTAGATTGCTCTGCAAAAAAAACAGCACAACGCCATGTGGCGCCATACTCGTATCAGATATCGAAATCGGCTAACCTCTAAATCCCGGAATAAACAACTATTTTGAATTATTTTGTTCTTTTTATAGGACTTTATAGTGTATTTAGGTTACTACTTCGTATTATTAGATTGCCTAGTTAACGAAAATAACGAAAAAATACCGTTTTTTTGTATGGAGACAATAACGGTATCCCAACTTTGCGCCTTATGGTTGATTTGACAGCTGATTCAGATTACCCATATTATGGGTAAAAAATCATTCTTAGTTCACGTACGCTTTTGTGTATGCGATATCAGCTAGCTATCAGCAGTCAGTGTCAACTGTCAGCCGAGTCAGTACAGACTCTTTACTGCGTCCCTACATTTAGGCGATTTCCTAACCTTGTTAGTGCGGATTCGGTACATTATCAGACAAATTGTTAGTTCTCTATCGGTTTCAACTCTCAATGAATCAGTGCGGCTTTGAATAAATGCTGACTGACGCGGGATGCGCTCCTGTGCTCCGCTCCCGTGCATGATATAAATTACAACTGCGCAAATGTACTTAATAGCTATTAACGGTATTCCGTCAAGTGAGGAAATCTCTACAACATAAATAAGTTCAATTTCGTCAATGAATAAAATACCAAATATCATTCCCGCCCGGAAGCGATATAAAAATGCAGTACTGAATCCATACCGCCTCGCCTCCGAGCAATATGTTAACTAACTACAGAGCAAATGTAATACTGTCAGTAAAGTGACAGCTGAGGAAATCTGGACGATATCAGTATGATCGCAGTACCTATTCCCGGTAGAGTAAGGTACATAACATAATACCGCATACAGATTCGATCCCGCCGCGTCAGTTCTAAAGCGCCTTATGACTGGGATGCTCAGACTGTAACTATTGTATTGTCAACAGAATATATGCGTAGTTTTTGTACCTGTACCATAATTGAATTTGTCTGCGACAAACGATAAGCTGCAAAACACATAGCAAAAATCTTAAGATAAAAAAAGTTAAATTATAATACTATTTATAATGCTTTTGCACATAAAAATCTCCGATTGAAGAGTTTCTCGAAGGGTATGATGTAGCAATGCGTTCTGCATTATTGAGTGCCGTTTTATGTAAATAAGTTTTCGTTGAGCTGCTTTCAAGTCGTATTGATAGAAGAGCAATCGTATTTTATTTCCATTGGGGATCAAAAGGCTCGAAAAAACTTCGACAAACTTTTAATCAAAGTCACAGAAGTTTATTCTAAATATACGTAAAAACGACAGATGTACCTACGTTTAGTAGCAGAACACTGTAGTTCTTATCCCGCCTTTATTTGGGGAGACGACTCTTAAAATGTAAGATGAAAGTTATGATCTCATTTCATTTGCCGTAATGAATGCCGAATGGGAATCCTACTTCGTTTGCAGTAGGTATTTATTTATAACACGTCAGTAGCAAACTGGCATACGATACGGCCTATATACATGATGTCTAGATCGTGACAATGGACAGTTGAAACTCTAGACGTATTGAGGAGTAATAGCGTGTTCTCGACTTTTTGTTGAGTTGAGCCAAATGTGGCCACAACACAAGAACACAAGGCTACATACCTCCGGAGCAAGGAGTGGTGTCGTTATGGATGTGGCTAATCTTTAAGTTAGAGGTATTTTCCCAATCGGGCTGCTAAACATATAAGCGAAATGACTTTCTGCTGATCTAATTCTCTCTCTTGCCTTAATAAATTATTGTAATGAACAGTATGAACTAGTGTTTATTTGTCCAGGAAGTGCCGTGGGACATCATCGACCGCTGCGCGCTTCCTATCGTGCTGTGCCACGCACTGGCCGTGGTGCTGTCCACCGTGTTAAACGCGCTGCACCTCAGCAGCATCTCTGTCTTCACGCTCTTCCTGTGGTTCGCGATCTCCGTTACTGGCTCGCTCTGGTTCTACCACAACTTGCAGGTAGGTATCCCATCAAAACTGTTTACATATAGGTAATTTAAGTTCGCTAACTGTCGGATTATGTATAGTTTTCAAATGGTTCTTATGAGTTCCCATTGTAATTTCGTCCCAAAGTAGTAAAAACTCGTTCCCTAATTTTACAAATTTCGAACTCGTACATATTCTCAATTTATCCACATTCTCAACTCACTCTGAGCTTACGTAAGGACGACAACCCCTCCCTTTCATTCATGAGAGAAAGTACCTACCCAGCAGCAGGTTTGTGCCTTCGGGTTCTCGAATGCGGACGATTTAGGAGGGACGACGAGTTGAAAATAAGGACGAGTAGGGATTGTGGACGAGTTGGAAATGGGTACGATTTGAAACAGAATGTTGCGTTTGTCTGACGTAATTCTTCGCGCTCCTGATACACTTAGCGGTGGGCGACTTAATTTACGTTAAACAGGAGATTACACCATCACATCCCCAGATTTAAACACATTTCACAAAATACATCGCGTATGAACTCCCTCACACGTAAATTAAAACAGGACTCGGTTTAGAAATTAAGTCTCCTGAGATAAAGGGGCGCTGCTTAGTCGCTTTAAGTAATTTCGTTCGGCTTAATTGAGTTGATGTTTAAATTTACATTTAATGAATAAAATATGTAATAACATATTTATAATTAAAATAAAGGTACCTTACGTTTATTATCGGTTTGAATAAATATTTACCAAAGCATAATTTATAATATGTACAACCTCTATCCTTTAATTATAACAAACATTATTATAACATAATGGCGGTAACAAGTTGATAACCTACTCAAAGTCAAATATATATATATGAATCTCTAATACTCTCTAGGCTGAATTATGGAGATATAATTTATGGACCTAGATTACTGGCTAAAACTCGTCGTCTCGTACAACGTGTACAAAATGCATGTGCTCGTTTCTGTTACTCGATCCCACCTAAAAGTCACATCACGCCTTACTTAAACAAAGCCTCGACATTAAACATGACCTCCCGTAGACATTTACACCTCGCGTGTCTTCTGTTTGATGTATTAAAATACAAAAGACCAGATTATCTTTACTCGAGAATAAAATTCTCATCTTTTCACAAACATCATGGCACTAGGTCTACACGTCGATGTCTTTTGGAAGTACACCCCCACAGGACAGCTGCTTTTACAGGTAGCTTCCGGTGTCTTGCAACCAAATGCTGGAATAATATTCCTCCACCACTTAGACGCTTACCATCAAAACTAACATTTAAATCACACTTTAAAAAAAAATCTCATGGAGAAACAAGTGGTAGGAATTCCGCACGGCTATTTGGTTGCAGACATCTTTGTGTGACTGTACTTTCAAATCGACCAAAACAATATATACCCTTCTTTTATCCACTTTTCATTCTCTTTTCCTTTTTCTTTCTTTTCATTATAAGTAGGCACACGTTACATTATCACACACTATTTCGGATATGTTTGTTCTTTTTATATATGTATGTTTTGTCCGTCAGTATTTATTCTACACATATGTTTTGGGTTCTGACAGAATACCAGTGTTTTGCTCGGTTGCGAGCAAAATTTCACACTGAGTTGGAACCTTTTTGTTTTGCTGCAATGCACACAATTATTAATTCCTTAATACATTTTTAAGAATTAACTGTGAAAAAAAAAATTGTTTCTTTGTTTTAGTGAATTATTTTTAAGTTTTGAGTTTGTTGTGTTATAACTATTTTTTTTTATAACTTATGTGTACTTGTGTGTCAAACAAATAAATGACTTATCTATCTATCCATCTATATATATATATATATATATATTTTATGACATAGGTGGCAAACGAGCAGACGAATCGCCTGATGGTAAGCGATTAGCGCCGCCCATGGACACTCGCAAAACCAGAGGGGTTGCAAGTGCGTTGCCGGCCTTTAAGATGGGAGTACGCTCTTTTCTTGAAAGTTTGAAGGTCAAATCGGTCCGGAAATACCGCAGGCGACAGTCCATTCCACAATTTATATATTATATTGGGCATACGAGGGTTCTGAAAGTTTTATCTGCTCTCACTCTATTCACGCGATATATGTTTTAATGATACCATTATGCGGGTCATTTCGATACATATGTGTTGGGATAAAACTGTTGATGAAAGTCGTTTGGACATTTTTAATTGTGTTTTAAGTACGATAGCCCTATCGAATATGCAATGAACGGGTCACAATACCAATTTTGTGTTGCGGGCCAATATTAATTAATACGTCACCACAACTAAACGATTTTTTTTACACCGATAACCATGAATCTTATGTCTCTACCCACGTAATCTGTTTCGATTTCATGAAAATTAGTAACAATGTGCAGGTGTGTCGAATATTAGTCTAGGTCGCGAGACTAGGGACTGTTCATCACCACAAAAAAAAAACTTAAATAAAATCATTTAGTGATTTTACATGAAAATCAGCAAAACTACGTTAGGAAGTTATCCCGTGCATTTTCCACTATAGTTGTTAGGGATTTCGTTGTCAAAAACATTTCTAGACACGCGGCAGCGTGTCCAGCCAAGTTCACCCCAGGAACTGGCGGACAGCAGCCGTGTGTTATATTACACGAACCGTTTGGAGCCACTTTTGACCCCCCAATAACTCCAAATCTATTTAATATAAAAAAAATTAAATATGGTACATGTATTAAGATCCTTTAGAACAACTAGAACCCCAAATTTCATAAATATAGGTTTAATAATTATTGAGATATTAAATTCCAAAAAACGGCATTTTTACCACTGACTGACTGACTGACTATATAGTAATCAAAAACCTAACCCACTTCCAGGTGACCTAGAAGGCTGAAATTTGGCATGCAGCTTGGTAATTATGTGTGTACACCAGAAAAAATCAGAAGACAGTAATGTTTTATTACTTTTTTTGTAAGTCTTTTCCGCTCACGGGACAATGGTGTCCCGGACCTTTGGAAGGCGTGCGCGGAGCCGAAGTACCAACCGAGTGCCACATAGCCCACTCGTAGAAGCCCTTTCGACAATTTAATGAAATGCAAGGGGTACACTTGCAAACGTATGAAAAGACGAACTCATGGAACACCTAAAAAAACCCAATACAAAATACGAGTAAGTTTCTAGATACACTCATCATCCTCCTAGCGTTATTCCCAGTACAGTTGCATCCTGAAGGATGTCTGGGGTCCGCTACCTAATCCCAAGAATTGGCGTAGGCACTAGTTTTTACGGAAGCGACTGCCATCTGACCTTCCAATCCGAGGGGAAAACTAGACCTTATTGGGATAAGGCTTATCAAGTGAGTGGGCAACTTGACTGTTAGAAGTTCTGAAGCTGCTCGGAGGCCTCTAACTTGGCTTAACGACTGCTATCATAGACAGCAACCGGGAACAACGGCTTAACGTGCCTTCCACAGCACGGAAGCGCACAGTTAGTAACCACTCAAAGCGGTCACCCAGCCAAGGACTGACCTCGCCCGTCATTGCTTAACCTCGCATACCGCACGCGGTACGCGGGCGCCGCTGGGCAACGAACGCTCCTGATAAACTGAACTAAAAAAAATTGTAGGTTCCGTCTTTGTTAATGGTGCATCACTCACGTACCTGTCCACTAGCGCCAGTCGTAACTTATTGTGATTATTAAAATTTAACGATAGATATTGAAAAAACAGGCCAAGTGCGAGTCGGACTCGCGCACGAAGGGTTACGTATCTATAAAAAAGGCAAAAAAATCACGTTTGTTGTTTGGGAGCCCCCTTAAATATTTATTTTATACTGTTTTTTCGTATTTGTTGTAATAGCAAAAACAGAAATACATCATCTCTGAAAATTTAAACTGTCTAACTATCACGGTTCACGAGATACAGCCTGGTGACAGCGTAAAAATAAAAAGGCTGTTTTTACTTTGGACGCATAGATTGACGAATCCAAGATTCGTCAGAAAGACATCTCATGGATGCTCTATAAAAGGTAAATTTGCCCTTTGTAGAACATTCATGAGTTGCCACTTATCTTTAGTTAAACTCTTATTTTAGCCCATAAGTGCATCTTGAGACTGAACCCAGACCCCACAGTCAAACTAAAAAAAAAAAAGTTTTGTGGAGCTATGTAATATATTTCTGTTTGTAATTTTCTATTAATAAATAAATAAATAAATAAAAAATCATAGACAGCAACCGGGACCAACGACTTAACGTGCCTTCCAAAGCACGGGAGCGCTCAGTTAGTAACCACTCAAAGCGGTCACCCATCCAACTGACCTCGCCCGACATTGCTTAACCTCACATACCGCACGCGGTAGGCGAGCGCCGCTGAGCCACGAGCGCTCTCGTGTGTTTATAGAACCTTCTATACAGGGGGAATCACGTTTCTCTGCAGCTGACTGTACAAGGACTGCAACATACGCTACAAAAAGATTGAAAATATAAAAGCTTTTATACGCTTTCAGAGGAAAATATTTATATAGCTCTATGCAAACTCTTAATAAGTGCATTATCAAACTCTCTGAAGAACGAAGCCAAAATCAAACAAAAACGAACATTTTATTTAAAATTCTTCTGCATTATTTCACAACATTGGACAGCACCGAACACATTTGATTGAAACATAGTTCATGATTCATTGTGATATGCTAATTCTGTGACTCCAATAACAGAGTGCGTCATTTATCCTTGAAAAAGCAGCAGAATATGGAATTAAATCTGCAAGATAACACCCACATTTGTATAGACCATTATGGAGAATTTCAGTTGACATAGTTCCACACAATGGGTTAGTCAGCAATTCACCGCCCACGCAAGCGGTTCGTTGGAACATTGCCGAACCATTCACTGAACCAAAATTATACTAAACAACACTATTCGATCGACTCATTTTCATGACGTCATCGTAATATGATCGATCTACAGTCAGCAACATTAATATCCGATAAAAACTATTTTTAGCACTAATCATTGGTTGTTGGTGGCACCTGTGAGTTTTCCCGTTCGGGCCATGGCAAAAACACGAAAACCGTCAAAACTCGCTTTGTGGTTTTATGTTACTAAACGGCTAAAAATATGATATTTCGTACTCCTATTTAACTAACCATTTATTTATTTATATGTATGTATATCGTCAATTCGTCACATAGTACCCATACTTTGTACATTGCCCGCGTGGTCATGTCGAAAGTTTCCCCTGGATTTTCCCTAGGCTAACTCCCCCACCGCGCACTCCTATCACTATAATGGGCAAAGCCCATAAAGCCACGGTCAGTTCCAAAAAAAAGTTTGTACATGCTTTGCTTATAGTTTGGGAGTAGGTCGATTTGTGTATGATTCCCCTTTGTATGTGAAGTCTCCAACCCGCACTGGGCCATCGTGGGAACAACTGCCCGTTCCCTCTCATCTATGAAGGACCTGTGCTTAGCAGTAGGGCGTATATAATGATGATGTCCACAAATATTTATTTATTATATGAAGCTGAACACATTACTTCTGTTACGCACACAGTATTTACGTATAGCAGTAGTTATACATATATAATCTGGGGTAAAGTTACTGGTATAAAATATCATTAAATCGTGTTCTTCAAAAGAGACAATTTCGGCCTATTTATATCCTGATTACCCGAGATTTGTTCAAAGAAAGTAATATCCACACAGCAGCTTCACATTATCTCTATTCTAGATAGGATGATACCGAAGGAAAAAGGGTTTTTTATATACATCTTATAATCCACTTCGTAGAGTTATATTTAATATGTGGCGGCGAACCTCAAATGTACGCTTCAAACCAAATTGTAAATAATATTTGGTTTGAAGTTCAATGTTCAAAGGTCGTACATTTATCATATATTGTTGACGCTATTTTTGAGCACAACCTTTTCGCAATTAGTTCTACTTTGCGTGTACCTACATCAAAATGCATTTGCGATACTTTGGCATTGTTTTTATACATATGCTTAAATACAAAAACAGCTGTTTCAATGCACACTTTGTATCGTCGGTGTACCATTTAATTTTGGCGTGCGTTATTTTTTACGTAACTGTTGACCCTTCACACCATAAAAACTGTTTGATATAAGAGATCACTTGAGCTGGGCAGTCCAATCGTCAGCATAGGCAGTAGGAGCATCTTACTCGTAGATGTACACTTAGAAGAGGGTCGAAAGTCTGTACATGGAAGATATTCGAAAAAAGTTGGCTGGGGATACTTAGAATCGATAACAGAAATCGTTTCAACAGTTTTAAGAATTTGTGTCTGTTTGTCTGTCTGTTTATATGTCTAGGCATCACGTAAAAACGAACGAATGGAGTACAATTTACCCTCATTAATATGGCAACTGGATCTTCGGCGAAGATATAGCTCGGCCTTCGGCCTCGCATGCCTTGCCACTCTCCTTCGGCTTTTCAGTCATCAACCTTACATGAAGAATCTATTCTGTTGGGAGGCTCGGCCTTCAGCCTCGCATGTCTCGCCTCTCTGCTTCAGGTTTTCGGCCCTCAGCCTTACATGAGAAGCCCGCTCTGTGTGATTATTCTCGCATGCCTTGCCGCTCTGCTTCCGGCCTTCGGTCATCATACTTACATGAAGAACTCGCTCTGTTGGGATAACGTTTTACGGCAGAACTGCGTAGCGAGACTTTTACCAATGTATAATGTACATGTAATGTTTTTGACGAGATTCATTCGTCTAGAATCGGTACATTTGATATTACGAAATAAGCACTTATCATTTGTTTTGACTATAGGATTTCTAGGGAATGTCATATTGACTGTAATCATTTCTTAAGGGGGTGTAAAGAAGGGTGAAAGATTGTATCATCATCATCATCTGAGGCGTTATAGCCGCGGGTGGGCCCTAGGCTAGCCTGGTCAAACAAATATCTCCAGTCCGATCTATTCGTGGCTTTCCTTCTCCAACATGACACCCCTAAGTTCCTGGTGTCCACCAGAGCTTGAGAAAGATTGTATGGGAAAACAAATCATTCTAAGGCGAGAACGAATTATACGCTAGTATATATAATATATATACTAGCTTTTGCCCGCGACTTCGTCCACGTATAATTCGTTCTCGCCTTAGAATGATTTGTTTTCCCATACAATATTTCTCAAGCTCAGGTATATATATACAATCAATGTCAATTACTCTGAGACTATTGAATCGATTACAAAAAATCTTTTTTGTTTGAAACGATGTTTTCTAGTTGGTCGCTTTGCCATCAAGTGTGGATCTGAATGACGGGATCTTGGAGAAATCGAAGGAAATCCTCAAATTATATAGTAGGAGAGGCCGAGTAAGAGTGGAAAATTATGGAGTCGGCTTTTTTTGTAAGAACTCACTTGCTCTTTATACATATTGAATTTTTATGAATGTTGGTTAATTATACGAAATTGTATTTTTAAACGTAAAAATATATTAACAAGCTGTAAGGTGGGCGGGATCGTGGAACGTAGCAGCAACAAAACAATGGGTTGAAGTAGGTAGATTTATTTACAGAGTTTTAAAGGTATAACAGAAAGAAGGCAACACTTATCTACGTACGAGCGCTGTCCCACGGACGCAGGAGCGAACACTCGAAGCATAAATAAAACTGCGGGCTAATTAACGAATACAAGTCTCCGAACGTCCCACAAGTGGAAGCGGACAGAAAGCAAGTACTTATATCAGAGAGCTGTGTGCCTTGTAATAATCAAGATCGAATAACACAAAAATCACCTGAGAGTTTTATACATTCTACGTTGAACAAACGCTTGCGCGACCTATCTCGCCGGCAGCGCCATCTCTTAGGGAATTCAAATACTAAAGTTTTCATGTATCGCAGTAATACTAAAAACAAACGCTTGCGTGATCTAACTGACGGTCAGCGCCATCTAGCGTGGAACTGGGAAAACTCGTGTGCATGTATTTGTAAATAAGTGGTGTTACAACTCTCCCCCTCAGTTTCTTGAGGTCGTCCCGACCAAGAAACTGGATATGGAGGTTGAGATTGAGATATTTATTGATAAAATTATAACTAATTTTACATGTCATTTTTACATTCAGATAGGTATATTATATTTATTTATTTATTAAGGTTTGCCAACAGATGTAATACAATAAAAAATCTTATTTACAACAGATAATGAACTACTGCTAGATTATTCACCCAATTACAGGCAAACACGGCATGCATTAAACATAGTAAAATCTACTTAATTACCTCTACACTCAATCCACCCTTATTTGCACTAAATCTAAGGTTGGGTATATCACATTGTTTCTGCTTCGTGTTGATTGTTTTACAATTTTAAAGGCTAGTCAATTATGAATCGTTAGTCGGCCTCAACGTAAACTCGCTTATGTTGTAACAAGCTAATCCTGTTAGCAGTTTTTTTAGTTTGCTTGCGAATATTGCGTCACTTGCCGAATCAAGGATGTCCTTCGGAAGGGTGTTGTACAACTTTACACCAATGACACTGAGTGACTTCCGAGCCTTCGCTAGTCGGCGGCGCGGGACATTTAGAAGGTGCGCGCCGCGGGTGTTTCGGCCGTGGATCTGCCCTCGGGTCGTGTATAGTTCTAAACTTGATCTTACATATGTGCAGGCTAATAGGATATAGACGCAAGGTAATGTAAGATTTTTTTGTTTTTTAAACAAAGTTTTACTTTTACGTGACGTTACTTTCGTTATGTTGGTCGGCATCTACCTCGTTTCGTTGTTTTCGGGGCTTTTGGTTATCTGGTTCTGGAGCCGACCTCTTCTTTGCACCGGTTGTACGGGGCTGGATATTCCTTCCGCGTCTTTTCTTCGCTCCGCTCTTATTTCTGTTGAACTGCGAACTTGCATGTCAATAGTGACTCCACATGCGCTGCAGTCATCCTGGCTATCCGTCGTGCATAGAGGTCGAGGCAGTGCGCCTGCTACACCGTTGATTCGCCCGGGAGTGTGTTGTATGGTCAGGTCATATGCCTGTAGTATTAGAGTCCATCTAGCCAACTTGCCTGTCGGACATTTCAAAGAAAACAGCCGTTTCAAAGCGTGGTCTTCTGTTTTGATGACAGTTGGTAGCCCTTCGATATATTCTCTAAACTTCAGCACAGCCCATACTACGGCCAACGCCGAACGTTTGGTAGTAGAGTAGTTTCGCTCTGCTGGGGTAAGTAAGCGGCTTGCGTGTTTTCCGGGCCCCTCCCCCTGGACTAGAACTACAGTTAGTGCATGGCTGCTTGCATCTACCATTATACTAGATTGTGTAATATCGAAAGAAAATATATTTTTTTCTTCCTCATATTCAACAAATCCCGGGAAGAGATTCTCCGAGCACGGGGAAAGAGACACCTCCTGGTCGTGTACAGCCCTCTGTGCATCACGCATCATATAATCCATTCTCGGAGAGAATCCATCAAAAGTTTTGTATTTCCTGTCCGTAATAGTGTCATCAATTCGAAACAGTCGATAGGAGGAGCCGCTGTCCCCTTTCTGTATCTTAGATGACTGGTTTTTGGCATCCCTGGTCTTGGAGACCGTGATCACGCGTGTGGCATTTCGGTGCTGGTTGTTGTTGGGTTCCTTCTACTCGTGCTCTATAGAGGCCTTCGAGATCTGCTCATTAGAGGTTTTTCCTGGACGTCGGACTGTAGGAAATCCTCTTGGTACATCTCATACACATCCTCAGGTGCATCCAGATACCACCAGGTAAACTGGGCCATATCGAGAACCATGCGTGCATCCTGCAGAAATCCGGACCCCAGCAACGTTCGGTTCTCACGAGATTCCGGGAGTACTACAAAGGTTGTCAAAATGTTGCGCCCACAGAGATTCACTTCCGCTGTCATTTTAAGCACTTGCCTTCTTGTAACTCCGTCAGCTAACGTCAGCTGCACTGACTCAGTTCTGAATATATGCCCTGTTTCCCTTAATTGACAGTATAGCTGGTAGGACGCTACACTTGATTTGGCACATGTATCAATATACGCATATCCGTGTATGTCCTTAATCGATATGCATACTACGGGTCTGGATCTGGTGTCTTCAAGGTAGCCCATACTGCTGAAGCTGATGTTCTCTTTCTTAACTGGCTGGTGTGGTTGTTTGGAGCAAGTAGGGCAGCTGATTCGTACCACCCCGGGCGTTCCACAGCCATAGCATGAACATCACGGTGCTGATGGTGAGGGCATTTGCGTTTGAGCTACCGAACTACCTAAGTTGGTCGGTGCTGTCGCTTTGCTTTCCTCAAACTTCTTCTTCCGACAAACGTCTGCGGTATAACCCGGATTTTTGCAATGATTACAGCGAACTCGTTGTCCTTTGCTAGGTTGCGGCTCGGTTTCAAACAGCTCTTCCGCACTTCGGGCAGCTTTGAGGAGCGCATCGAAGGATGTGATGGACTCCCTGGCTACCTTCTTCTTAATACTCTTATTCAGGGTTGAGTACACCATGTCAAGTTGATGGCATTCAGGGTGGATCGGTGGCGGTAACTGCGCGATCAGGTCTTTCTTCACTGCCACAAATGTTTCTGTCAGCTCATTGTTCTTTTGGTGTATTCCCAAAAGCTCTTGGTAGATGGTGGGAGCTGGTTTCTTAGGTGCGAATGCTCTTTGGAGTCGATTCTTAAAATCATCCCAGGTAGTGACGCTATTCGATATCCCGTTCCACCACGTTGCAGCATCGTCCTTCAGGACGAGGGGTAAGCTTTCCAGCACATCCTCGTCGTTCATCTTCTCCACCCGTTTAAAGCAAGACGCCGCAGTCAAAAATGTTTTGACCACGGTAAGGTCTCTCTCCATTGTAATCGAAGTTGGCCAAAGCAAATGACGTCGAACGTGCCGGCTCCGTGGCAGGTACAGGAGGAGCTGGAGAGCGTGCCCCCGCAATCGTACCAAGCAGTTGCCGTAACTGAGCTTCTGTCAAGTTGACTGCCATATTTCTTCTGTTCACTACTCTTCCAGGTTTTATTTTTGTCGATGTTACGCGTCCAGACTTCACTACGATGTATTCCGTCTTTGAAGTGCCCGCGTTGGACGCCAGATTGTAAGGTGGGCGGGAAAAGGAGGCAACACTTATCTACGTACGAGCGCTGTCCCACGGACGCAGGAGCAAACACTCGAAGCGTAAATAAAACTGCGGGCTAATTAACGAATACAAGTCTCCGAACGTCCCGTAAGTGAAAGCGGACAGAAAGCAAGTACTTATATCAGGAGCCGTGTGCCTTGTAACAATCAAGATCGAATAACACAAAAATCACCTGAGAGTCTTATACATTCTACGTTGAACAAACGCTTGCGCGATCTATCTCGCCGGCAGCGCCATCTCTTAGGGAATTCAAATACTAAACTTTTCATTTACCACAGGAATCCTAAAAACAAACGCTTGCGTGATCTATCTGACGGTCAGCGCCATCTAGCGTGGAGCTGGATAAACTCGTGTGCATGTATTTGTAAATAAGTGGCGTTACAAAGCTTAATTTTTTGCAACTTCATGTAATAATTATTTTATCCGATGACTGCTTTATTATTTATCATTATCAACTTCCGAAAAAAACTAATAGAGTACACAGAAAACAACACTTGATGTATTATGAACGTCTGGTGGTGATTAATTGCTTCACTATAGCCAAAACATTTAGTAGGTATAAGTATGATAACAGAGTTATAGAGGGGCGATACAATATACCTACGGGTTTGGAAGACGCCCAAGCGCCCACGCGTTTTAAATGGCGGATCTCTCGGGCATAGAAAGCTCTCAAGAATAACTGTGCTTATTTTATTATCAAATGTATAAACGTGGAACCTACGATTGAACCGTTTTTCTTTAGCTAAGGAAATAAACACTTATATTGTGACCTATTTATTGGGAATAGCAATTACAAGTTCAATAAGTAATCAGAAGTAGTAAATTGACAACTACATACTCGTACAGATACTCGTACATACTCGTACATAAAATATACCTATAAAGGCTCTTTGCGTGATATTTTGTTATTTTGATTCTGCAAAAGGAAAATGTTACCAATACATACTTATGTCAATCGGCATATATTATTTTGTACGTGGTCTTTATTTTTATAGAGATGTTTGCCTTGCCTTGTTTTTGCTCAATTTTGTACAGTAAAGTACTGTGCTCACCATGTAAAAGTCGGGCAGGCAAATGACATTTGTATTTATAACATAGTTCTTTAGAATGTATGCGGCAATATTATAATATGTATAAAGTTAATCTTAATAAGTAGGTGGCCGTAGTCAGTAATTTTTGTTCAAATTATTGTTTGATAAAGATACCTAGGTACCGCATTTTTCAAAAAAAGTTACCGTTAGGCAGGACGTAAGCTAGTTTGCCACTGTCGTTGTGTAAAAAAAATATAAAAAAAACACATAGATATACCACACATGTTTGAAGCTGGCCAGGGAGAATTCATAGAGGATTGGCGCGAGCCAACCGAGAAATAGCATAATTCCGGTGGGCGTATTTTCAGCAACTCTTGTCGCCTTAGGCAAATTGTAAAAAATTGCCTCATTCTTTTACCGCTCTATCCTCGTAATACGAGTCACTCTAATGACTTTACTGAATTATTTATAGTCCGTTTATCCATATCCGGAACAAACCTAGCCGGTGGAAAATCATTTCACGAGTGAGCAGGTGAGCTATGGTATAGGTATAAGTACTCGTTTCTAGTTTAAATCCCTCTAAAAATAGTAACGCATACAGCTGGGTAAGTGCTGCCTTGTATGTCAGAACAGTTGATTCAGTGGGTAGGTTCCCGTGATATTCTGAAATTAAACGCTCGCGTGTAACCTTTTACCTTTATCCAGGCTCTTTTCCTTTTCTGAACTATAACAATATGTTGTTCTATGCATATATAATGCAACGCCTAGATTGTTATTAGGGTTGTTTCTGTAAATTATTATTCGCTTTCCGCTTAATTTTATTTCGCTGAATGATCATGTTTCAACTTATCAAAAGATTCGATTTTAATTCCCAACTTCACAGTTACCAAATGTACATTTGGTCTATTATAAAGGCACTTTTAAAATGCCACCTCTCGAGTAGTAGAATGTTTTAGTTTGAGTAACATACATTTCGTCGTATAGTGTTTACCAATTTTTTTATTGAATTGGGTTTCATTTAGTAATTATGAAATATAATTAACAACATGGGTAAGCGCAATATATATGGATATTTTTATAAATACAAAAAAAGTGAAAAAAGTTAAGTCTCACGTACGGTTTGCTTGTGAGCAACCACCACACACCTACACCTAACACACCCCTCTCACCTAACACACCCCTCTCACCTAACACACCCCTCTCACCTAACACGCTCCTCTTGGCTTCGCTAGTCGTCGCACCTAACTAAACTCTGTCACATGTGAGTTGCTACACTTATTACAAAATTATTTATTACCTAATGTAAGAAAAGGGAACTGTTGCACTGATGAAACGTTATTCGTTTAATTTTAAGTCATTATAATAATCTACTTTAAAATAATTTAGACCTATCGGCATAAGATATGAGGTTTCAAAAATTCTAAAGTCGCTTATTTTTCACGTATGATTTGCGAATCTATACACGCGGCAGCGTGTCCAGCCAAGTTCACCCCAGGAACTGGCGGACAGCAGCCGTGTGTTATATTACACGAACCGTTTGGAGCCACTTTTGACCCCCCAATAACTCCAAATCTATCTAACATTAAAAAATTAAATATGGTACATGTATTAAGATCTTTTAGAACAACTAGAACCCCAAATTTCATAACTTTAGTTTTAATAGTTATTGAGATATTAAATTCTAAAAAACTGCATTTTTACCACTGACTGACTGACTGACTAGTAATCAAAAACCTAACCCACTTCCAGGTAACCTAGAAACCTGAAATTTGGCATCCAGCTTGATAATTGTGTGTATACACCAGGAAAAATCAGAAAACAGTGATTTTTTTATTAGTTTTATTATTATTCCTTTATTTATTTTTCGTCTTAGGTTAGGTTTGTACAATGGATTTACAAAAGGTAAAATATAAAAATACACTTACAAAATATAAAAACATTTTAAAAACCTAACCTAGGGTGCCGCCGGCAGCGAGGCAGGGCCTAAGCCACCGGTGGTTATTATTATTATTATTATTTATGCTAGTTACCCCAGAACTCCGTCATTTTTTTCAGTCAGTCACCGATTTGAAAAATTCCTTTTTTGTTTGAAACGGTATACTTTAGGAGTAGTCCCATAGTTATCAGGTAAGAATCTGATCATAGGGTCCTGGAGAAATCGAGGGAACTCTACAAATATTTGATAAAGTTTGACAAAAAGTAATGATATCCCACCAAAAACATAAATGTGAAAATGGCAGCCAAGTTCAAAATGCGATGCGTGGTTGTCGTCTTCACCGACAAAAGAATTGAGATCTAAATGGGTGCCAAGTTCCGTAGATTCTCTGAAATGGTGCCAAGCCCGGCACTACATTGTTTACAGTAAAACTAATTTACTGCGGCTTAATGCATTTTGAGCTTTAACTTGGCAGTTTTCTTAAATATCCAACAGCTTGACAATAGAACCCTTATAGTTTCGCCATCTCCGTCTGTCTTTCTGTCTGTCTGTCCGAGCTTTGCTCTATGATTGTTCGTGCTAGAAAGCTGCAATTTGGTATGGATATATAAAACAATAAAACTGACAGTCATCAAATAAAAATATCTTTAAGGTTACCTCCCCTAAACGTAAAGTGGGGATGATTTCTTTTTGCTTCATTTCTATGGTGTGGGGTGTTGTTGGATAGGTCTTTCAAAATGAATAGAAGTCTAATTAAAACATTTTTTGATAAAGTGAAGATTTTCGGAAATATTCACTCCAAAGGAAAAAAAATATGGCCCCGCCCTCTAACTTATGAGGTATGGGTCCAAAAAATATGAAAAAAAAACATGAAAGTAAAGCTTAATAAAGACTTTCAACGAAAACTATTTTTGAGTTATCGTAATAAGTCTTCCGTTCTTAGTAAAAGACTTATGAAACGCTGCGAAAGTATTCCCTTTTGCTTGCTATTGATTTTTTAAAGTAAGTTCATTGGGCAACTACGGAACGCTACACTGATCATGGCCCAACATGCTCTTGGGCGATTTTTAGTTATATTTATACGTAATTACTTATAAAAAATCGAGAAATAGTCAATAATTGAGTGATTGGTAATTGAGACATACATACATAAACTAACGCCTCTATTTCCGAAAGGAAAAGGCACCCAAGCGGTGCACCTGAAACTTCTTAAAACAATGTAACATAATGTATGCTATGCAAAGAATACGGAAGTTAAATAACTCCTCGCATCCAATGGGTTTACGGCTGATGTCTCAAATAATCTTGTAGCGTGACGCACTGCTAGATTACGACTACATTCCCTGAGGAGACGTCACTGGCTTCATTATTACTTTTTTACCGTCAAAGGCCGCATTTGTAATACGGTACGTTTATAGAGATTGTCGTATAATACCTACCTAGGTACACACGATTCGGGTCCAATTTATCATCCCAATTCCTAATGTCAAGAATATAGAAGCATTAAGGTCTTTCTTCTTATTTTATAACTGACATGGCCCAGGTGAATAATATCTCTCATAAGTGTCATTATA
This sequence comes from Notocelia uddmanniana, assembly GCA_905163555.1. Classification (NCBI taxonomy): domain Eukaryota; kingdom Metazoa; phylum Arthropoda; class Insecta; order Lepidoptera; family Tortricidae; genus Notocelia; species Notocelia uddmanniana. The sequence continues at coordinate 15,032,945 of LR991065.1, forward strand.
GCTACGCCTGTTATTGAACCTGTATTTTAATTTATCACTTGCTCTGAACTGTTTTTTAACCTTATTTTTATATAATGCTGTCACTGGGATGTTACTGAGAATAGAACCACTGTTTCAAAGTCTTTATAACATTAACATATGTTTGAATCTCACCTTGCTCGTGGAAAACGGTTTATTAACTTTAAAGGTGTCGTGTAACCTAACTTCAGGGAAACAGCTGAAGACGTAAAACTAACTGTAAACATAATAATATAATTGGTACATATTTAGAACTTGCTATTGCCCGCGACTCGAGTATTAGTAGTATTAGTAGTGTAAACCTGCTAACGTCATATTATGGAAGTTTACAGGAGAGACAAAAGATATGATTTAAATTAAAATATAAAACACCGAAAAACGGGGCATAAAAGAGAGGTAAAGCGTTTTGGTTATCTATTTAAAACGATGACTTTTGTAACTTAACTGTATTTTGCAATCATTTAACGTTTTAAATTATGGACTTAGCAGTTAGTCTAGAAAAAGAATTTAAAGTAAATAGATCTTTATGTAAATCAAAAGGCAGGCCCCTTATTCCCACTGACCACACTGGACACGTGCCCAGGGCCCCGCGATCGATAGCCCTTGCCTACTTTCTGTCTATTTTAACAAAATAGTGCTGTCAAGGTCGTAGGGGGCCCCATAATCCTAATGTGCCCAGGGCCACCGATAGGTTAAACACGGCCCTGTCAAAAGGTACTTAATATACAAAGAATCTTCTTGAAAAAACTAAATGAAATCTTCTGAAATAAATCCATACATTCCATACTAATCCATACTAATATTATAAATGCGAGTGTCACCCGTCTGTCTGTCTGTAACCTCTTTACGCTTAAACCGCTGAACTGATTTAGATGAATTTTGGTACAGAGATAGTTTGAGTCCCGGGAAAGGACATAGGATAGTTTTTATTCCGGAATCGGAATGTTTTATTAGGGGATGAAAAGGGGGTAACAGTTTGTATGGGCGCCTGCAACAAGTGAATAGCAATAATTTCTTGAATATCGTTTGCTAAGAGAGAAAACCCGCTAAATCCATTTCTTAAACATTATTCGTTTTACCCACCATTATGTAGCAAAAAAATGATGCATCGCCTGAGACAAACAGCTACTTCCCGTTATTTTAACAAATTTCTTAAATCACATGATAAAGTATGTAAAACAGTCACTCCACGAGTTAAAAAGTAAGGGATATACCCGCCATTTTCGTAAGAATTTTGATCGCCTAGATGCGTGTTCTTGCGTTCTTGTATTCATCCAAATATATATATACACGGTGCTCTTGAGGAACCCAAATCATTTTTCCGGCGTGTTCCTGGGCTCGTGAGGAGTAAAAAGTTTATATGAACCTAGGTCCAAATACAACTATTAAGTATTTTTTTAGTTTTCATACATAATAAATAAATATTTTTTGTTTCACCAGTAGAACAATGCCTTAGGACGAGCTGGCAACGTTTGTTATTGTCATCTCTTTTCATTAGTAGAAACTAATCAAAGTCATAATGATATTTCTTTGTCAGACAAATTGTTTCAAAGCAGGATTGGCTTAAAGTGCAATCAGAACTCTTTTACTCATGATTTATAACTTTCCACACACTAGGCGTTTTTTCCGAAGTTTTGAGCCCGTCACAAACTGGCGCGGCAAACTTGGCATTAGCTGTCAAATAAGACTATCAAAGCATGCTATCAAACTCCATGGATTATTGACCAGACTGGCCACTTAAATTTCCTCGGAGTGTGTTTTCTTAATACTTTAGATAATGACGTAAGTCATATGAACATGATGTGTCACATTGTTTTCATTGATTTGAACGATGCGACGAATGTAATCTACTTGCAAATAATAATTGTACTAGTCAAAGTAAATCAGTTGAAAGAAAAGTAAATAAATTTGTTTTTGAGTGCGTCATGGTGCAAAATGTACTAAGGATGCTGTAACAGAAAATACTCGGAATGCTGTGGTGGTTTCTACTTTAGCGGTCACGGATTTCAATGAAGTGCACGTAGCTGTACAGCTGATATAGCGAGATTAATCGTCTGGATACAGATCGGGCATTGCAATTCCTGACAGTGATATTGTTTGCTTGCTGTGTAATAAATGGATATTTTTATTAAAATCTGTGTTGATTTATTTCAGGAAATAATATCAAAATACTTCGGTATCGTAAACTTTAATCAATTTAAACAATAACAAAATTCACATAACAAAATATCGTTAGCAAAAACACTTCGAACTTCCATGTCCAATTTTTAGGAAATACTTAAAGCCATCGCTATTATCATCAAAAGGAATATGCATGCATTTTAATAAAAACATTCTTATTACATACTTTAATTTTAGTTTGTTGAATTTATCTATTCGTTTATTTAACGTTTAGTCATTTTATTTATCAAGATTTTACATAAAAGACTGTTCTACGCGTTGATTTAACGAAAAGAATGATCATAATTTAGATATTGCTATTGAACTTTTAGATTCCACTTATTAGTTTATTATTATGAGCTTTTGGGAAAAAGTACACTAACGGTTGACACTGAAACAATGATAGTGACAGAGGAACGAAATTGATTTATGCAGTCTACGTCAGTCAGATGATGTGTCGGTCTTGCAACGTCGCTATCATAAAGGTGCATTATACTGGAATATTTTTAAAACAAAAATCATCAATTACTCGAAAACTATGCCGAATCCAGATTACTTTATAGGACTTTTTATTTTGTAAATATGGGCAGGAATACGCTGGCTAAATTATTTGGGTTCCTCAAGAGCACCGAAAAGGTGCAGGTTCCAATTTAATAGAAACAACTAGATTTAATAGTTAGATTACTGTTTTAATGTCAATCCACAATAGTCGAGCCAACTTGACAATAAATTAAAACACATTTCCACAATAAATAATCAGACAACATTTTAGCAGCACGACAAGTGCACTCGGCCAACTCTAATGCAAGAATGCCCCCACCAGGCACAATCTGTCTATTTATAACCTTTGATTCAGGTAATGGCGCCAGGTGGTGGCGTGACGTCACAATGGCCTGACAAGTCAGGCCAGGTGCAGGTGTTGTTTACATTGCTTGCAAATTTTAGCTTGCAGCACGGCGACGCCGCCGTCATATATATTGGGTCTCAACTTTATCAATAAATATCTGAAGAAGGCCTCTATTCATTTTGAAAGACCTATCCACACCATAGGGTTGAAGAAAAAAAAACATCCCCACCTTACGTGTAGGGGAGGTACTCTTTTTGTTTAGATCTTATTTTACGACTTTGTCAGTTTTATTGATTTATACATCCATACCAAATTGCAGCTTTCTAGAACTAACAATCACAGAGCAAAGCCTCGGATAGACAGACGGACAGACAGACAGATAGAGACAGACAGACAGACAGACAGACGGACATTGCGAAACTTAAAGGGTTCCTAGTTGACTACGGAACCCTAAAAAGAAACGTAAGTTCTTTGCTTTGGAAAATACGTCCTGAGTCTAGACTTAATAAAAGTTAGAAGAAAATGGTAAATGTTTACAGTCCAAAAATTTAAACAACGTGTAACATTTCAGAGTTACAAACTGCCAGCCCCAATCTTAACAGGTATAGGCTGCGTAGTAACAACTATACCCTACCGTGTAGTTACAACTATATAAGCGTACATCGAACTTAGCACGATTTAGATATTTTGCCCATTTGGACATTTTATTAAAGTTCAAATCGCTTAAATAATTATGAAAGACTGGCTTTTGCCCGCGACTCCGTCCGCGTGCAACGCATCGTCGGCTAATGGTGTAAACCTGATAACGTAATATTATAAAAGTTTACAGGAGACTCAAAAAAAAGAAATTAAAATATTAAAACCCGAAAGACGGGAAAAATATGAGTGCCCGGTCCTACGCCACCCGCATCCAGCAAACTACAGCGACTTTCACCAGGTCATCAGTCCATCTTGTGTGGGGCCTACCCATGCTGCGCCTTCCGGTAAGTGGTCGCCACTCGAGAACCTTTGCGCCCTAACGGCCATCGTTTCTACGTGCAAGGTGCCCCGCCCACTGCCACTTAATTTTAGCGATTCGGAGGGCTATGTCAGATAATTGGGTTCTACTGCGGATGGCCTCATTTCTGATGCGATCACGCTGAGATACTCCCAGCATAGCCCTCTCCATTGCTCTTTTGGTGATTTTAATGAGGCCCATAGTAAGCGACCACGTTTCAGTGCCCATATGTCATTCTGGCAACACAGTACTGTAAATATATCGCAATAGTAAGAATAAAAACTCCTTAACCGAACCCAAAAACAGTCATTGTATTGTATTTACAGCTCAAAAGCCACGAATATATATATAAAAAAAATAGTAGGTACATATCTTTACGATGTTATAGGTACTTCTTCGTTTACACCAAAAACACTAAAAAAAGTTACCTTTTGCGAGAACACACATCTAGGCGATCAAAATTCTTACGAAAATGGCGTGTGTATTGGAGTTATCCCATAAGTTTTAAACTCGTGGAGTTGACTGTTAATGTACTTATCATGTGATTTAAGCAATTTTGACGGTAGCTGTTTTTCTCAGGCGATGCATCTTTTTTTGCGACATAATGGTGGGTAAAACGAAAAAATACACCTCTCTATAAACCGTTTACAATATTTCCATTCTGTAAAGGTATGACAACATACACACACATGCCATATATTCCACAAAAATTAAAATAGAAGCGGTTAATGATCTGACAGTAGGGATTGTTATGACAGTAGAGTTCTACAGATATACTCGTAGCTAAAATGAAGTGATGCGTTCCCAGAACCCATAGTTTGTTTCGCAAGTTTTTACTTCTTTAAGCAATTAAATACCGGCAACGCTACTTAACTTTAAAAACCGGCCAAGTGCGTGTTGGATACAATGAAGAGTTCCGTACTACTACTACTACTATACCACATTTAAAACCACCACTATGTTGTATTTAGAATTGAAAGTGGTTGTATCTTTAATGGAAAATCACGACACATGCGGCCTTTTGTTTGAGTATAGCAGTTTTTCAGCGATAACTGAAAAACACTTAAAACTATAGACTTCTTATAGGATTTTCTGTAATCTATAGGCTAAGAACTGTATTCAAATATAGTTTTTTCATAAATACAGTCATAGTAGTTTTGGAGATAAGGTGGGGGAATGGCCAATTTTTGCCTACTTTCGTAAATATTTAGAAAATTATTTATTGTTTAATTATAACAAAAAATTATTTGAGATCCAACGTTGAGCCCTTTTATTAGATATGTCACACAATATAGTTCGCCAAAACTTTTTTATTGTTGCCCCATGGCCATTGCTTAACATTTATTTATTTAAGTTACACTTTCGTCTACCAAAAATCAACTTAATCGGTCAACTACTTGAGCAAAATATTAGCTGTGACAGGTTGACGAACGTACCAGTAATCTTATAAACCTTCCGTTTTTTCCTTTTACAAAATCTGAAGCTTACGAGCGCTCATAGCCCAGCGGCGCTCGCGTATCGCGTGCACTATGCAAAGTTAAGCAACGTTGGCTGTGGTCAACTCTTGACGACTTCAGCCAAGTTTGAGGCCATCGGGCGGCTTGAGAGCTTCTAACAATCAAGTTGCTAACTCATTTGCCATGCCTAATCACAATAAGGTCTAGTTTCTCCCTTGGGTCAGAAGGTCAGATGGCAGTTACTTCCGTAAAAATAATAAGTATGTATTTATCTATATAAGTATGTATATCGTCGTCTAGTACCCATAGTACAAGCTTTGATTTGTTCGGGCCTACTTCAATTTGTGTAAGGTTGTCCCCCGATTTTTCGAGATAAAAGGTTACGATTTCATTAAAGTTTTATATTACCATTTAAGAGGGATGACTTTTTTTCTAGGTTTTAAGTAGGTTGAAATTTGTCGATTGAAGCCGTTTTTGACACGATAAGTATTTTTTAATGAGGGATCCATAAACCTAAATATATAAAAGAAGAAACTGACTGACTGTCTGACTGACTGACTGACTGACATATCAACGCACAGCCCAAACCGCTGGTCCTATCGATTCCAAATTTGGCACGTAGGTTCCTTATAAGGTCTAAGGGTGCATTAAAAAAGGATTTTTCAAAATTCAACCCCTAAGGGGGTGAAATAGGGGTCCGAAGTTTGTATGGGGAAACAATATTAGTTGGACCATTTTATTCGAAACTTTACAGGAGTATTTCTAACGATAAATAAATAAATACGTGTTTCAGGTTTTTTGAGAAATCAACCCCTAAAAAGGGGAAAAGGTGGTGATATATTCTAAAAATCGATATGGGTATTGTTTTCATGCAATACCGGGTCGCTGATAACGAAAACAACAATGATTTTAAAATATCACTTGGAGGACGTGAAATACTTTTCCCCCTGTTGGGGTGCCAGGGGGATGAAATGTATAAATATTAATATGGGTGTCGTTTTTATGGTTTTTTGGGACGTTATTTACGAAAATGGCATCAAATTTGAATATAAATATGAAAACTTTTGAAAGTTTGTGCCAAATTTCAAGAAATAACTGACTGACTAAGTGAGTGACATATCAACGCATAGGCCAAACTGCTGGTTCTACAGAGTCTAAATTTAGTATGTAGTTTCCATATAAGGTCTTGGGGTGCACTAATAAAGGATTTTTCAAAATTCAACCCCTAAGGGGGTGAAATGGGGATCCGAAGTTTGTATGGGAAATCAAGATTAGTTGGATTATTTTATTCCAAACTTCACAGGAGTATTTATAACGATAAATGAGTAAACATGTGTTTCAGGTTTTTTGAGAAATCAACCCCTAAAACGGGGAAATGTGGTGACAAATTCTGAAAATCGATATTGTTTCTATGGTTTATCGGGTCGCTGATTACGAAAACAACAATGATTTTAAAATCCTACGTGGAGGACGTGAAATACCATCCCCTCTGTTGGGTTCCAAGGGGATTGGAATGTATAAATATTAATATGGGTGTCGTTTTTATGGTTTTTTGGGTCGTTAATTTTGGAAATGGCATTGATTTAAAATTTTATATTGCTGACATGAAACAAAGTGCATCAAATTCACTCTGCCTAATGTCAAGCAGGCAAACAATTCCAAGATCAAATTAAAGTCTGATGAAATGGAATTTGTAGATAGAACAGTGTTTTTAGGTGTCACCTTAGAAACAAAACTGCAATGGCATGCGCATATTGGCACTCTAGCCGGCAAACTTAGTTCTGCGGCCTATGCAGTAAGACGTATTAGACAGTTAACTGACGTTGAGACGGCCAGGCTGGTATATTACAGTTACTTTCATAGTGTTATGTCCTTTGGAATCCTGTTGTGGGGAAAAGCGGCTGACATCCAGACCGTCTTCGTGCTACAGAAACGAGCTCCATCTACAAACTTAAGGCCAGAGAATTTTAAGGAGGCAAATATTCTTACTGTGGCATGTCAATACATTCTTGAAAATATTATGTATGTTCGAAAAAATATTCAAGAATTCAAACTTAACAGTGATATCCACGACTACAACACTAGAAGTAAACACAAGATTGCAGTGAAGGCCAGTCGTCTCCGGAAGGTTAGCACGTCGTTTGTGGGGAACTGTATACGATTTTATAATAAAATACCCATCGATATAGTTAATTTTCCATTCAGTAAATTTAAGTCTCATATTAAACGTTATTTGTTAAGCCAGGCCTATTATCTGCCGTCCAATTCTTAAAACCGAACTAAGCCACAAATTGTAGTTTTGAGATAAACGCAAAAAACTCCTAAAACGATATCTCTAGACAATAACAAGGTTTATCCTGAAAATTTTGAATAGGAAAATTGAAACTAAATTCATAATTAACATAGTAGCGTAGCATTTCGTGAAATACTCTTTAGTTTGTTTTATATTTAAGATTTTATATTTTAGATGTGCATATAAATCACGAACAATGCATAATTTCAACACTAAAACATCGCTAAGTATACCGTAACGGTTTTCTTGCAAAGCATTTGTACATCAATATATAAACATTTAAAACCCAATCATATTTAAAAATATATGCATAGTTAAATAACGACTAAGTAATTTAACTGGTCTATAGTAGTGTACTGATCACAATAACGATCAAAAGAAACTTTGTTATAAAAAGGTTTTTGACCTGTAGCCATCTTATAGGTAAGAAATTACGGAAAACTTTAATTGCACTTCGACTGCGCACAAATCTAAAAACACGTTAGATGACGAACCATCGCAGTTAACTTGTTTTAAATCTTGTAATCCTTCACGAGAAAGTTAGTTTGGATTGTCAAAACCACGCAATCCTGCATTTGTTGAATGACAAGTATGTACAAAAGTTATTTGAAATTCTGTGTAAACGAAACACAGTCATGTACGATATAGGGACGGCCATAGAGATTGAGACGGAAACGTCACGTGAGGTATGTCGGTCTCACTCTCAACGCAAAATGTAATTTCGGGACATACTTCGCTCAGGTGGCCCCTAGGCGCTGCAGCAGCCCTCGGGAGACTGCTTTCGAGACAACGAGGTCCCTATGCCCTCTATTCTAGAGTTATCTGGAGCACTTCATGGGGCACCTGTGTGGATGGACACCCTTAGGCCTATGGGGCCTCAAACCCTATTGAGGCAACCACAAAGGTTAATCAGTGCGTGTAATTCTGGGCCGGACTACTGGCCTATGACCCGCCCTCGGAATAGCAGGCAGAGGTTCTAGCCGAGGTATACCGATACCGTGCGGAACTGAGAGCCAGGGGCAAGCGTCCTAACCAATGGAAGGTAGAAGCTGCAGTAATAACTGACTGGCTTTCGAGATGGAGAGCAGATTTGGAGTTAGCAGTTTAAAAATAGGGGTAGCGCTGGCTCATGTTGAGAATTGAAAAAAGCCCCCGCTTCCCCCATGGCAGCGCTACACCCATATGTAGCGCAGCAGTAGACGATGTGCGCCACACACTCGAAGTACACGGCGGTATAACTTGGCTGTTAGATTAGGTAAGGAAATCTTGCTGCCAACCATTGTATCGAAAATGTTCGATAACGAGAGATCCTGACAAGCAATGACCTCCTTTTATAAGTCCGTGTTGGTTTCGAAGGAGGCTGCGGAATTAGAGCTAAGGAACGACCTATTCGCAGACGAGAAACCAGGCACGCATTCCCCCTTTATGCGCATTTGCCTCCTCCCGCCGTAGTGGATAAGGTGCAGGATCGCGGAATCCTAATAGCTGTTCATTCACTCCAACATTATCCGAGGCACTTTATAAGCGCATGAAGCGAACCCTTCGCTATGCTTGGAAGTGGCGTAGCCGGACAATCGTTGGGGGTTTAGTGGGTAGTCAGGGCCTTCCACTCGCTAGTCCCACTCACCCGTCCGGTCCCCTTCAACCGGGCCGATAGCGCGTAAAAGCATTATTCCAAAGAAAAAAATCATAAAAGTTTAGATTCACGGCTAACTGCTCCAACTAAGCTAAGATTAGGTTGGGACTACTTCCTATTTTCAATACCAATCTGTGAAAATCACCGGTGGTAGTGTACTCCAGATATTTCTTGTTAATTTCATCTCTCACGCAGCCCATCCACCTTTTCTTTAGCCTACCCCTTCTGTTACATCGCTCCACCTATATACCTTATACCCTTCCTGACACATGACTTTCATAACTCCACGTGTCTAGATACAACTGTAGGTGATTAACAGCTCTTTATTCAATTCGTTCTCGTCACTCCACTCATCCATCACAGCATTCTTATTGTTTCATCCGCCACCTTTGCGGCCTATTTTTTGGACACCCTCATGCGTATCTGTGATCATCCACCATTTTATAAGGTCATGTAGATTTTGCCCTTCAATCAAAGAGGCATCACAGCGTCACATATAGTTCCCAAGATATTTATAAGTATTATAGCTGATATTTATAACTATTTAAATACATAGAATATATTCAAGACTCAGAAACAAATATGCTTATCACTCAAATGCTTTTACCGGCATTCATACCCAGGATCGTCAGCTTCGTAGGCAGGCTAACTAAACACTTGGCTAAACCGATAGTCAAAAACTCCTACGTATTGTGTACACAAACTCTGCTAATGCACATAAATTCATTCTTACCTTTTTCCGAGCATTATAAGCAATTTAAATACAAATCCATCATTCACCTTCAACCTTCTGCGCACGCTCCTCACCGCCGACTGCTCACTAACAGTGAAACTAGCGGCGCGTGATGTGGGCTTAGACCAGTTTTAACGAAGCAATGCTGGGTAATCGGGTTGTAGTATTGTTTTGTAACAATGTTCAATGAAGGTATGCACGGCATAAACATAGTCAAGGGATTTTAGCGTTTTTTGAGTAGTACCAGTTAAGTGTACGTAGTTTTCGAAAAAGGTAATAAAAAGGTAAAAGGACTTTAAAGGTATTTTGTTACGTTTGTGTTCATAAACGTTTTTATAGTTTTGCTTCATGTGCAAGAATTGTGAGGAAAAGTGACAGTTAAAAGCATTTAGATATATTATAGTGTAGTAATGTCTATTAGTCACTTTTTAGTATTGTAAACCCCCCAAAAACATGGGCTTAACGATTTTGGGCGGTTCTGTATCTTCAAAACTACAAATGATAAAAATATAAGCCCAAGATCAGTCGACGGAGAATAAAATTGTTTCTTAGAATATGCCCATAACTCAAAAATGGCCATTTGAGGGTTAGTTCGGTTTTAAGAATTGGACGGCAGTTATACTGTCAACGATTTCTTAAATGACAAAAATGCTTTTAAGCCAGTGATAGTTAAATCCTGTTAGTTTTAATATACATATGCTTCACTTAGCATATTTCCTTGTATAAATAGCTCTGTCGTTGCATTTTATGAAACATGATGCTGTTTCTCGCCGAAGAGTCATTTTAATCTTTGATATTATTAATGTCCGGCAGCCTGAATATGTCATGCTCGCTTAAAAGGCTTTGCTTACGGCGGCGTCGTTGATCGGGTCGCCACCTTCCCTAACAGATGGTCGAGTGAGGCGATGGCTGAGATACGTGTCATACTCGTGATCGGGTGCTGTTTGTGGAGTCCGGTCTGTTCATGCTTGCGAGGGCAAAGTAAATACCTTAATACTAGTGTTATTTTATTGTATGTAGATTGACGAGAGACATTATCATGTTCTGGATTAGTTTTATTGTTATTGACGCTTAGAGACCTTATACATCTCTAACAATATTAAGTTTACTTATTTTAATTTTAGCGCTTAGAGATAATTTACATCTCTAAGGACTTTGAAATAATTGTTATTAATCGTATTTGGACGCTCAGAGACCATATACATCTCTGAGATATTAAATTAATTTTATGTACTTTTTGTTTATTCGGACAGATCGTATTGAATACGATACGTACGTCCTTAATATTTGTAAATTTAGTTTCATTTAATTGTTAATCAGTATATTTTTTTAATCATTATTATTAAGTAAGATTGTCAGTTTCTTTTTAATTGTATAAATTCACGCTTTGACTTGTAAAAGTGCCCTTGTGGCCTATTTGCAGAATAAATATTTGATTTTGATTTTGATTTTTTGATTTCAAATGACCACAATTTATGACCGCTGCGCGCTGCTTGGTCGTTATCAGACCTATTGGTGTTACTGTAGTACACAGATACTTTTACAAAGGGCCATTTAAGACATGCTTTTATTTCATCGGCCCTTTCCCCTTCGGCCTCTCGGAAACGTATGATAATAGTTTTCGATCCTTATTTTTGCCAAAATCAAATGAAATTGATTCACCAAACTTCGTATACCGAAACCCCCAGAATGTAACAACTACTTTTCTGGAAACCGCATCTAAATCGGTTCAGCCAAACGCGAGATAATCGTGGAACAACATACATACATACCTACATACGTAAATACATACATACGGGTCAAACAGAGAACCGCTTTTTGTGGACGGTTAAAAATTACGCTTAGTACGCGGGTGAAGCCGCGGGCAAATGCTAGTGTATCATAAAGGCTTGTAAAAAGTGAACGTGTAAGTGACCTGGCGAGACGCGGCCCGCGCGGCCGGCGCGCTTGCGCGCGGCTGCTTGCGACACCCACACTGTGGCCAGGCTGGCCATGCCTGTAACGAAACAAATAATTTATACAAAAAAAACAAAAACTACGACCAAGACCACCTAGGGATGGGCAGCAGCATCCCTGGAGTGCGGTGGAGACACTGCAATCGCCACCCCGCATGCCAAGCGTGGCGATTATGGCATTTACCCCCCCCCCCCCCTTGAAATTGGGGGAGGCCTATGTCCAGCAGTGGACGTCCTTGGGTGGATATTGGTATCCCACCATATCAGAAAAAACCAACTCTAATTTTGTACTTGCTATGCCACAACACAATTTGTGGTTTCCGTGAGCCAATGCTTGGTTACCTACAGAAAATACCGAAATCGGCATATGCGTGCCTATCAAATTCGAGGAGTTCCCTCAATTCCTCCTAGATCCCCTAATGTCCCGCGACATTGGTCCCATATAAATTTTGCTTTAAACAAAAAAAGAATTATCAAAATCGGCCAACGTGGTCAAGAGTTATCGGGGAACATATACATAAATCTAAATATATAAAAGAAGAAACTGTCTGACTGACTGACTGACTGACATATCAACGCACAGCCCATACCGCTGGTCCTAGAGATTCCAAATTTGGCACGTAGGTTCCTTATAAGGTCTAGGGGTGCACTAAGAAAGGATTTTTTAAAATTCAACCCCTAGGGTGGTGAAATGACGGTCCGAAGTTTGTATGGGGAAACAAGATTAGTTGGACTATTTTATTCGAAACTTCACAGGAGTATTTCTAACAATAAATAAGTAAATACGTGTTTCAGGTTTTTTGAGAAATCAACCCCTAAAAGGGGGAAAGATGAGAAATTCTGAAAATCGATATGGGTATTGTTTTTATGATATACCGGGTCGCTGATAACGAAAACAACAACGATTTTAAAATCTCACGTAAAGGACATTAAATACCATCCCCCCTGCTGGGGTGCGAGGGGGATGAAATGTCTAAACATTAATATGGGTGTCGTTTTTATGGTTTTTTGGGACGTTAATTACGAAAATGGCATCGGTTTTGAAATTTAATATTGTGCACATGAAAAGTTTTGAAAGTTTGTGCCAAATTGCAAGAAAAAACTGACTGACTGCGTGAGTGACATATCAACGCACAGCCCAAACTGCTAGTTCTAGGGATTCCAAATTTAGTATGTACGAGTAGGTTCCATATAAGGTCTTGAGGTGAATTAGGAAAGGATTTTTCAAAATTCAACCCCTAAGGGGGTGAAATGGGGGTCCGAAGTTTATATGGGGAATCAAGATTAGTTGGATTATTTTATTCGAAACTTCACAGGAGTATTTCTAACGATAAATTAGTTAACATGTGTATCAGGTTTTTTGAAAAGGGGGAAAGGTGGTGACAAATCCTGAAAATCGATATGGGTATTGTTTTTATGATATACCAGCGGATAACGAAAACAATAATGATTTTAAAATATCACGTGGAGGACGTGAAATACTTTCCCCCCTGTTGGGGTGCGAGGGGGATGAAATGTATAAATATTAATATGGGTGTCGTTTTTATGGATTTATGGGACGTTAATTACGAAAATGGCATCGGTTTTGAAATTTAATATTGCGAACATGAACTTTTAAACCCCGGACGCGGGTATGTCCTAAAACTACGACCAAGACCACCGGGGGATGGGCAGCAGCATCCCTGGAGTGCGGTGGAGATACTGCGATCGCAAACCCGCATGCCAAGCGTGGCGATTATGGCATATGTATGAAGTGCCGTGAGTTCCCTATGAAGATACGACCTTTTTTGATTCAATGTATTGTAAGTAGTTTTATTAATCAGCCGTCCGATACGATTTCGACAAAAATCGATATTTGAGCGTCCGAGAGGACTCTTAATAGGAATCCGAGGTAAACTTTGAGTAAAGTAATGGCTATATTGATTTTCTTCATTTCCGTCCCGATTTCATTTAAGCGTCCGAGAGGTCCCGTAATACGACTCCGAGGTAAAATTTGTTAAAAGTCGCAGCCATATTGATTTTCTTTTTTACCGTCCCGATTTCGTTCAAATTCGATATCTGAGCGTCCGAGAGGTTTCGTAATACGAATCCGAGGTAAAATTTAGAAAAAGTGGCGGCCATATTCAATTTTATCACTTCCGTCCCGATGTCGTCCAAAATCGATAGCTGAGCATCCGAGAGAATTCTTAATACGAATCCAAGGTAAAATTTGGAAAAAGTGGCAGCCATATTGATTTTCTTCATTTCCAACCCGATTTCGTTTAAAATCGATATCCGAGCGTCCGAGAGGACCCCTAATACGAATTCGAGGTGAAATTTGAAAAAGTGGCGGCCATATTGATTTTCTTCATTTTCGTCCCGATTTCGTTCAAAATCGATATCTGAGTGTCCGAGAGGTCTCTTAATACGAATCTGAGGTAAAATTTGGCACTCCATACATGCCTGCATGCAAAAAAGTTTAATGTTACTATATAGGCGCGAGGGGTATCTATGTATTTGCTTTTAAAAACGACATAGAGGTTTCGTATTTTTTTCCATTTAAATCAACCTTTAGATTTTTATTAATCGTATGACATTTATTTACGAACCGTGAGATCTTCGAGAAGACAAGTACGGTTGCCAGTTTTTGTTGCACTTTTAGCACCACCCAGGGGTCACGTGTAGGATAACGGTGGGTACTCCCTACGGACGTGGTGCAACTTCGACCCCCCTTTGTCAAGTGAGTGGGCAACTTGACTGTTAGAAGTTCGCAAGCCGCCCGAAGGCCTCTAAATTGGCTTAACGATTGCTGTCGTAGACAGCAGCCGGGATCAACGGCTTAGCGTGCCTTCCAAAGCATGAGAGCGCTCAGTTAGTAACCACTCAAAGCGGGGTGACCACAGAACTGACCTGCGCCCACATTGCTTAACCTCGCATACCGCACGCGGTAGGCGGGTGCCGCTGGGCCACGAGCGCTCTAAATTCTTGATAGTTTGTGCCAAATTGCAATTCAATCGGTCCAGTAAAAGCAACTCGGTTGTAACAGACAGACTGACAGTAAGGAGTGCGAATGGAAGTGAGGCCAAATTTTCTTTTTGGATGCTCCAATGGCTGAACTGGCAAAACCTACCTAATAAATTTAATTTTAGGAAAAATAAGGGTTACACGTGATATTAGATTAGCCGTATTTCTGTACTTCAAAGGTCCAGAGTT
This sequence comes from Notocelia uddmanniana, assembly GCA_905163555.1. Lineage (NCBI taxonomy): Eukaryota > Metazoa > Arthropoda > Insecta > Lepidoptera > Tortricidae > Notocelia > Notocelia uddmanniana. Next base: position 15,048,233 of record LR991065.1, read on the forward strand.
TATGACCGCTGCGCGCTGCTTGGTCGTTATCAGACCTATTGGTGTTACAGTAGTACACAGATACTTTTACTAAAGGCCGTTTAAGACATGCTTTTATTTCATCGGCCCTTTCCCCTTCGGCCTCTCGGAAATGTATGATTATAGTTTTCGATCCTTATTTTTGCCAAAATCAAATGAAATTCAACAGTTTGCCGGTTCTCAGAATGTATACTTACTGACTTTTCATCTGTTCATCTGTTAATGAATGACAATCACCAAACTTCGTATACTGAAATCCCCAGAATGTAACAACTACTTTTCTGGAGACCGCATCTAAATCGGTTCAGCCAAACGCGAGATAATCGTGAACGACGACTCGAATCGATACGAACCTCTTTTTTGTAGACGGTTAAAATTACGCTTAGTACGCGGGCGAAGCCGCGGGCAAATGCTAGTACATTATGTATCTACAGTCACGTAACGAAAACGTTTGTCAATTTTTAACTCAACAGCTATTTTAATTTGGTCCTTTTTATACCGCGTATACAAGTTGGGCCATGTAACAGGAGCAAATATTTAAAAGGACGCTTCCTTAGAGCATCCGCACTAACTCCCTGTGTCCCAATATATATATTTTTTACCACCATATCAGCCCAAAGACGTCCACTGCTGGTAATAAATTGCACAGATACCGGTCTGTAGTTTGTGACTTGGGGCTTCGAACTTGACTTGTGAATAGGTGTAAAATATGATATTTTCCAACATTGCGGGAAGTTCCTGTAACGAGACACTTGTTGAAGATAATGTATAAAGGGGCAACTAATGTTGCAGCTGTATTTTTAATGAAGAATGGATCTATGTTGTCTGGGCCGGCACCTTTTTTAGTATCTATATTTTTTACATGATGGTTGAATGTAACGTATAACTTATTGAACTTATTCATTGTATGTGACTAGTATTTTATGTCCTTGTGAATAAGTATATCATTCATTCATTTACACCTACATACATATGTAAAATCGATGAAATATGAATAGGTCGATAGTAACGAAGAGAAAAAGTACGTGTCGATTCACACTGAAAATAGTCTAAATAGATGAGCATTTCTAACGAATAAGGACCCTTAATACATATATTCGTATTCGTAATACTATATTGTCAGTGGTATTGGTTCCTGTGTGTTAGTACATAACTAACTTACTACAGTGACACCCTGCTTGTAACATGCGAGTTAATGTTTGATCACGGCACAGATGAGTCTATAATTCAGGCACTGCGGGTTATGTAAAGCATTCCCTCAAGCCCGCCTCGGAGATCTAATTTCAAACCTCCCACGTTACGCTAATAAGAGTTTCATCCGAAATTTGTGATTAGAGGTATTCAATTACATTCGCGGACAAAAAATACGGGTTAATATGCAAAACTAAACTTACTCTTGCAATGATAGAGATACTGAATGAAAATGAAACTCTATGTTAAAATAGTAATTCACCAGTTGATAAAACCATACCATATTTTGAAAACATTATCTTCCTCCAGTTGTCACCCCTTATGCCCTAGATCTCGTTTATACTATTATTTCTAGTAAGAATTATTCTAGGCATTCCTTTTTCAGACGAGTACCTAGTTACTATCATAACAAGCATATCATCACATTCATCGTTATGAGGCCACTGACCTAAGCGTAAGCGATCACGTTTCAGTGCCATATGTCATCATCACTGGTAACACACTGATCAAAGACTCTCGTCTTGAGACACTGCGGAATACTGGACGAAAAGATGTGCCGGTAGCTTCCCGAATGCTGCCCAGCCGAGTCGGATTCGACAATGAACCTTTTTCTCGAAGTTGGACTTACTTAACTGGACAATTATAGGTATACGAGTATATAATCGTCTACAACTTCGAGCGTAAAGTGTCCGATTGTAAGCATTTGACATGATCTTCGTCGTCTCTCGGAGGCTTTACTGAGGTCATCGAGCATCGCACTTAAATCCTCCATGGTCTCAGCCAAGACTAGTATATCGTCAGCAAACCGAAGGCGAGTGATGTACTCGCCGTTTATGTATGTATAGTTATCAACCTAGCCTTCTCCAGTTCAGATTCTTGAAAACATCCTTCAGTGCAGCAGAGACTACTGTACTATAAGCCCAGGTTTCAATTGAATCGAAGGCTTTCTTGTATTCCACGTCCATATAAGGACTGGTCTTCCATCAGCTTTCAGTAGTTCAGCTGTAATTCCGCCTTCACCGGGTGCCTTGTTATTCTTTAACTCTTTAAGAGGTATCCTAATCTCGAACCGTCGGTAGGTATCGTCGTCGTGATGTCTGGGATATTTTCGGTATAATGACTGGTTAATCTACCTCTAGGGTCTTTCGCTAGGCAAAAATCACGCGGTCGTTCACTAACAAAATAGGCTCATCAAGTGAAACACTCGTCGTCCACCGAATTCTACACGATTGTTAGAGACGCGCTGGACAGAATCAGGTGGAGGCAGATCTTCCACTCCAGATATAATCCTGATGCTGACATCGACCGATCCTAAGACACGAGGGACCGACCCAGAGAGAGAGAGGGTCTTCTGCTAGACCAACTTGAGGTGCAAGCCCCATAGATAGATAGATAACTATTCAAAAACTATTCAAAATCTTTTAAGTTAATGTGTGTCGCTGCTAAAGCCAATTACTTGTAAAAAAAGATCCAGAACTCCAGTGATAAGATTAAAACTGTATGGCAAGTTATCAAAAATTTCGTTTCCCAGTTTCAGGAAAAGTAAGATCCGCACTTCAGCCTACGAGTCGATGATACTCTAGTAAGTTCTGATCACGAAGGAGCGAAACATTTTGAGTGGTTCTTTTCTAACGTACCTGTCGAGACCACGAAGTCTTTGAAGTCATCACCAGATGTTGCTGAATCCCTATTGAAAGAAAATTTTACGGAATGTACAGAAATCTTTAGCTTCACTTACGTAACCCCGCATATTCTAATTAAAGCATTTAGATCATTAAACTTAAAGAAGACTGAAGATCTTTGGGGCCTTTCAGTGAAAGTGTTACATTCCGTTGTAGAATTTTCTATAAATGTATTGATACTGGAGTTTTTCCTAATCTGACGAAGCAAAGTAAAATCATCCCGTTGTTTAAATCAGGAACCAAAACTGACCCCACCAACTTCAGACCAATCTCAATACTACCGGCAAAAAGCAAAGTTTGGAGAAACTTATTAACGTGTCCCATTTTAAACGCAATAACCTGCTCAATAGCAGTCAGTTCGGATTCACTAGAGGTTGCTCTACCACTGATGCCGGTGTGGTACTAATTAAACATATTTTTGATGCCTGGGAAGAGGCTCAAGATGCTATTAGAGTGTTTTGTGATCTATTAAAGGCATTTGATTGCGTTAATCACGAGAATTTAATTAAGTAGAAAGTTAAGACACTATGGTATAAAAAACGGTGCTCTTGACCTTGTTGAATCGTATCTGTTGGAGAGAATTCAACGGGTAGTGATCAACGGGACTCAATCAGCAGGGACAACGGTTGCTCTTGGAGTTCCTCAAGGATCAATTCTGGGACCATTTCTGTTTCTTGTATATATCAATGATTTACCAAACCTTGTGAAAGATAAACATGATATAGTGCTATTTGCAGATGATACGTCGCTCATTTTCAAAGTAGGGCGCAAAGAGAAAAACTTTGACGGTATTAATGAGACACTAAGTACTGTTGTGAACTGGTTTACAGCAAATAATCTACTCTTAAATTCCAAGAAAACAAAGTGCATCAAATTCACTCTGCCTAATGTCAAGCAGGCAAACAATTCCAAGATCAAATTGAAGTCTGATGAACTGGAATTTGAAGATAGAACAGTGTTCATAGGAGTCACCTTAGATTCAAAACTGCAATAGCATGCGCATATTGCCACTCTGGCCGGCAAACTTAGTTCTGCGGCCTATGCAGTAAGACGTATTAGACAGTTGACTAACATTGAGACGGCCAAGCTGGTGTATTATAGTTACTTTCATAGTGTTATGTCCTATGGAATCCTTTTGTGGGGAAAAGCGGCGAACATCCAGACCATCTTCGTGCTACAGAAATGAGCTGTACACTGTACGCTCCATATACGAACTAAAGGCCAGGGAATCCCTCAGAGAAAAATTTAAGGAGGCAAATATTCTGACTGTAGCATGTCAATATATTCTTAAAAATATAATGTATGTTCGGAAAAATCTTGAGTTTCTTTTTCTCGAGTTCAAACTTAACAGTGATATCCACGACTACAACACTGGAAGTAAACATAAGATAGCAGTGAAAGCTTGTCGTCTCCGAAAGGTTAGCACGTCGTTCGTGGGGAACTGTATACGATTTTATAATAAAATACCTACGGAAATAGTTAATTTGCCACTGAGTAAATTTAAGTCTCATATTAAACGTTATTTGCTAAGCCTATTATCAGTATAATAACAACGATTTTTTAAATGACAAAAATGCCTTTAAGCCAGTGATAGTTTAAACCTGTTAGTTAAAATATACCTATGTATACCTCTTTCGTTGCGTTTTGTGAAACATGATGCTGTTTCTTGCCGAACAGTTGTTTTAATCTTTGATATTATTAATGTCCGGCAGCCTGACTATGTCATGTTCGCTTAAAAGGCTTTGCTTACGGTGGCGTCGTTGATCGGGTCGCCACCTTCCCTAACAGATGGTCGAGGGAGGCGATGGCTGAGATACGCGTCATACTCGTGATCGGGTGCTGTTTCTGGAGTCCGGTTTGTTTATGCTTGCAAGGGCATAATAAATACCTTAATACTAATGTTATTTTATTGGGGATTGACGAGAGACATCATCCTGTTCTGGATTATTTTATTGTTATTAACGCTTAGAGACCTTATACATCTCTAACAATATTAAATTACTTAGTGCTATTTTCATTCACTGCTTATTTTAATTTAAACGCTTAGAGACCATGTACATCTCTAAGGACTTTGGAATGATGGACGCTCAGAGACCATATACATCTCTGAGATATTAAATTTATTTTGTATACTTTTGTGTATTCGGACAGAGACCGTATATATACGTCCCTAATACTCGTATTGCCTTTTTTATATAATGTATTGTAAGTTTATTTTAATTGAATATTGTAAGTTTGTTGGTCAGTATAGTTTTGAAATCATTATTATTATTGTCTACTTTTTTAGTTGTACAATTCATGTGTTAAAATGTATCTAAACAAAGGTCGACTTTTTACGCCATTTGTTATTATTGATCCCATGTATAAATTATTGGATTGGGGTGACCTTTAACTGATTAAGTAAGCTGTTTTTCCCTAATTAATTAGATAATCGACTGGCAAGAGCTCAAGTAACATTTCCACGCTATTTAATTTACTATATATTTTTACACTTATTGACCGAGCGAGCGAAGCGTCACCGTTTCAGCTTTCGACAAAAAATATTTCGTATGTATGTCTGTCTGGATGTTCTCCTCTACAGGTCGCATTTCTCAACCAATTCTCGTGAATTTTTTTGAGCAGTTTCGATAATTATATGGATTTTATTGTCAAGTCAGTTATAGAAAATTATGAAATTTGGAAAATAATTTTTTTGCGAGATACAGCTCACAGAGCCACTAGTTTTCATTAATTATCTATTAAGCCCATTAAATTTGTCCCGAAAAACAATACGTATTTTATTAAACGCACAATGAATCGGTAGGATGTGCGAAATTATTAGGCCACTATTGAACACGCACGCAATATACATTTATCCAGTCACCATATCACTGGTTGTCACATGCCAACGATGACCTTGATACGTTAGCCAATGGATAAACCCATTACTCATAGTCTGACGTATGAATTCCGTTAAAAATTCCCATTTAAAGTAGGTTAATAGCTCTGTTTCTACTGCGCTCTCTCTTAAATCAAAATCGACCTCACTTGGATTATTTTTAGTTCCTTTATTTATTTGTGCCTGAGATACACAAAATTGTTCTATGTTAGAAAACGATAATTGCCTATGTTGCAGCATTCAGGTTAAAATAATATTATCTGTATAATTTATTCTCAAGGGCCCGTTTTAGATTTAAGTTAGTTTTCATTTTCTTTATATTATTTTGGTTAAGTATTCTTGTATATATTTTCGTTGTACATAAAAAAAAAAACAAAACATTTATTAGGTAAAAGATTTCTAAAGCTGTAGTAACATTGAAACAAATGAATCATTATTTTGCATAATGTGTAGGAAGCGACATATAATGCCGTGGGAATAGCGAATACCGCTTGCGTGCCGCAAAGTCAGGAAGTAACTTAACTATTTATAATGTACGACTTCACAATTATTACCTGTGCAGTAATTTCGGACACATTAATTTATTTTTAATCTAAATCTATTTGTATTATGAATAGTAGTTTTTTAAAACGATTGTGGCAAATAAGTTTACGGCCTGCCTGATGGTAAGCAGACACCGTAGCCTATTGACGTCTGCGTCTCCAAAAAAAAACTTATTGCTCACCTTCATTGACTTGATCATGTGTTGTGTTGACAGCTAGAGACCTACCTACAAAAGGTCTAAGAATCAGATGTCGACTACTTCGCAAACATAGGCCATAAAATATGCAAACTTGGGGTGATTATCTCACCAGTTGACAGCCAGTGCAGCAGATTAAGTATTAACGACCGAGTCCTGAAATAGTTCAACCTCTAACGTCTCCGCGTCACGCATTCCATCAAATGATGTATAAAATATTCATTCAACAGTTACCGGAACCGGCATCAATCAAGCCGGCAGCGTCTATTTCGAACTATTATTATGTTTTTACATATCCATTTCGGTAAAAGCAACAGTTTATTTTGTTTGATTTTGATATCTCGTCTACGTAACGCTTTCACAGTTCATATATTTTTTTAGTAAAATACATTGAAATAAGCTTTTTGTAATATAAAAAAGTAGTTTCGACACACTCAAAAGCAATGAACAATTGAACATGCCTCTATTTGAACGAAAAAACTATTCAAAATAGGATTGTTTTCATTGATCCCTGGTTACGATTTAGATCGATCGATTATTTTTGTACAGGTGACAGCAGCTGGAAAAGCAGTGTTGGTGACAGGCTGTGACAACGTGTTAGGCAATGCCTTAGCAAGAAGACTGGACGACCTAGGATACCACGTATTTGCCGGTTTCCAGAGCAAGGCTGGGAATATCGACGCAGACATGTTGAAGGAAGACTGCTCGGGGCGGCTGCACACCCTGCAGCTAGACATCACTTCTGAGACTCAGGTATACATAGAATTATGTACCCTAAAGTGAATTATAGATGTAGCAATTTACCGCAACACCGAGAGAGATGCAGTATGCAGCTATAATTTTAACGAGACAGTCGTATATACCTATCATCGGTCGTCGTCGGTTGTTATGATAAATTGCAACGTGAATAAAGGCCTTTAAGCTAATAAATACCTAAAGTTATTCTCGTTCTTTAAATTAGGAGCATTAAAATTTCCCTCAATTTTGTTCCTTTCTATTTTCTTTGACTTTCGCTATTTTAATTAAATACATTAAAATGAGCTCACGCAAAAGTCTGTGGCCTTTACGATCTCTGTATCATGTAAAAACCGTTTGTGGAAATGCCATGACCTATAATTATTTATCCATGTTCATGTACGGAAGTTTTAAATTAATCAAATTCCAGTGGTAATACGTGTATATAAATATCAAGTGTTCCAATCTATCAAATGAAACCATAAAATTTAGGAGTGTTGATATACGTTTGAATGGTCTGTTATTTAGTAGTAGTATGTTTAATAGGACAGTCAAAATTGACATCAAACATCGCAAACATGCATGTATCTATGATTTTGTTAGATGGTGTTAGGTTCCTTGAGAGTAGTTTACATCCAAGTTTGCAACCCTGAAAACCCTGTGCTACCCCCATGGTACTCGAAATGCTGGGAATTTTTAGCACTTTTGTTTCAGGTTTTTCTAAAAGAACTACTCTAAGGAAGCGTTATTCAAGTATGTTTGCTACAATGTATTAAAGCTCACTAAATTAGCTACAACTTGAGCTTAACCTCAGCACTCTAGACCTATTGGTTCCGGAGATATAGCAAGTCAAAGATCATGTCAAGAGAAAATGTTGTGGTAGTATCATTTTCAAACATACGAGTACGTATCGGCTGAACTAATGCGTTTAATTAGCGATTTTTCCTATGCTTGAAACCTTTTCATTCGGTAAACTCCCTTCTGAAACAAGGCTCGTTTGTGGTAACTCTTGAGCAAAATGTACCATAGGCTTTACTTCGTCTTATTAAAATAATCTCGACCATGCTTAAAATTACAGGAAAACATGACTAAGTAAATGTACATTGCTGTAGTAATTTGGGTAATGTAATCCATTTTAATACGCTATGTTTTTCCTTCTCCCGAGTAGGTAAGATAGAAAGAAGACCTGCCTTTCCTTTCTTGCACAAGCAGACAAGGAATATTAAAATCTGCGGCTTTGAAAATTTGCTATTTAAAAATGAAACTCTTAAAAGTTAATCAGTATAATTAATTAATAATAAATATTGGGGGACAATCTTACACAAATCGACCTAGTCAAACTAAGCAAAGCTGTACAAGTGTATGTGGGTACTAGATGTCGATTTACATAATTATATAGATAAATAGATAGAACACATCCAAGACCGAACAAATATCCGTGCCGTGCGAAATGCACAAATAATGGCCTGGCCGGGAATCGAAACCGGGAGCTCTAGCTTCGGAGGCAGAGTCACTAACAACTAGACTAAACAGGCCGTCAAATTATTTATACAAAGCAAATAACTTAGGATAAATTCAAGCTTAAGATTTGACTTAGTGCGCTTTTACACACAATAAGTTATCTTATAATTGTGATAATCAACGTAGGTATGCGTTCATATGCAAACACAAAGGGCCATTTTATATACTCGTACTACCCCACGCAGGTGCACGTCTGTTACTTAGTCCAGTGTAATTTATAAATTTATTTGATATATTATTACTAGAAATGTTTAGTAAAACGTGGACATTTGAACATATTGTAAAACACAACAGAGAGCGGCTTTGATCATCATAATACTGCCGAGAGCGCGGCACAAATTTATTTCATTTAGTTGCGCCCATTTGAGACCTTCTTACCTTTTGTGTTGTTTCTTTATTGTAATATAGACATTAAAGCGCTTGTCAATGGCTTTGAACTTCTGTAAACTAACTTCGTTTACGAAAATGTCAGTGTAGAGAAAATAGCTTTGCTTATATTATCATTTTAAACTGGGTATTTGCTTTTATTCGGACCCATTGGCGCGTCTGTTAATGGAACAATTTCATCAAACACATAATTTCGTAAATCATACACTGTTATTTCTTATTTGATTAAGATTGTAGAATACGTATTTGGATAGACAGATTTAATTTAATACGTTTTACTCACCAAAAGGAAAATTATGATTTAATAAATATGAGCAGTTAACTGCTGCTCGGTTAAGCACATTCACTTCGTTTGAGACAAAGTAGTTACTTTAAGAACTATAAAATGTTAATAAACTTGCATTATATTATCATACATTATTTTATTACTAGTAAACAAGACTTATTCGTGGACAAATTTATTTATTCACCTATTTGAGGTTGACGTGACGTTTCGAATTATTTGACAATAACTGTCAGAACGTCCTTAGTCGCGAGCTGGCTGGCGTGAGCGGATATCAACATATTCTAACCACACGGATTATTCGAACTACCGAGTTTATTATTCACTTGTACACTAGGACATAGATAAATATTTGTCGATAATCTTTGACTAAGGACTCGCCCGACACACAATACTAACTGGATTTCACTAATTTTTAAATCGTATTCCCGGTTGAATTGTTTTTATTTAACTGCTTCACGTACGTTTCTACTAAAACCTCAAAAAGGTGAATTCATTTATTTGTATGCGTATAAGTCTCATTTAATAATTTTAGGTAACTGAAAATATTTTAGATAACAGTGCGTGCGTTCGTAAAACAATAAGTTACTACAATAACAAAACTTACTAAATTACCTTAAAAACAAAATAAAATGAAACAAATCGATTCTTCTGTTTCAGAGTTACGATGCCCGGAACAGACTAAGGTTGGGTTGCACCAAACCGTCTGTAATCGTAAGCTGTGTTCGTAAAAATCTGAATGTATGGAAAGTTTGACAAGTTTCTATGGGATGACAGCTGCCGGCGCCATATTTAACGTTGATCGGTCTGTGATCGTAAGTTGGTGCAACTCAGCCTTATAGATGTACCTATGTTAAACTTAAAACATCCTTTTGTTTTGGTCGAGTACTTAAAGACTTCGTAATGACATTACACTCTTATTTATGGTAATGACTACACTTGGCCCCTAGATTCTATCCGCGTCGTTGTACATCGTGGACCACCTGCCAGAGGGCGCGCAAGGTCTGTGGGCGATCGTCAACTGCGAGTCTTGGTGTGCGCTGGGCGAGCTCGAGTGGGTGCCCTTCTCGGTGATCCGCCGCGCGATGGAAGTCAACCTACTGGGTGAGTACCCGAGGTAGCTACGATAGCTACGGCGCTACGAACTCTCCTACAACCCGACCTGGTTTTGTTGAATGCGTAGAGATGGCGCTGCTGACAAGTCTTATTATATAACTATGTGTATTATATAACTACTAACAATATAATGAAACCCAAGAATATATTTATATGTAGGTCGAATGGTGTTCTTAACCCAAATTATAATACATGTAAAGGAATGTATTTCCTACGATTCTGACAAGTATATTTTTCTTCGTTCACCGTCAGAACATTTTTCATACTTACATGTTCGTCGGTCCTGAGTTTCCTTTAGAATTGACCTTTCTTTATTTACAATGGATTTATTAATATGTGACAATTATAATCGGCAGCAGTACCAAGTCCGCGCTAACCTACAACGACCGCGTCAAACCATTCTAATTTTCCTCATATTTCCCAACCAACGTTGTTGACACCACACGCACGGCTTGTAATCGCGGCCAAGAATTAAAATATATGACGAAATCTAAATACGCTTCGCTAAGCGTGTATTTTATTTCACAGATTTATTATATTAGTTACTTTACTGCTCGTTGACAAAAGTTCTTTATCGCTGTATATGAATTATATTACTGTAAATGTTTATTTTTAAACAATATGACTCCAACTGTGATTTAATGCGCTGTGTAAAATTTGCTGATCAATAAATACTAGAGCGTGTAACGTTCCGTGGATGTGGCTGTTGATGGCTAGATGATGTCATGATCACGATCGTGTCCGTTTCTGGAAAATGGCAACTTACTCACCTTTTATAATGTATTTTTTTAACGTATAATGAATTTTTCGCGATTACTACCGCTGACGATTTTATTGGTGTTTCGGAAACTACCACGTGTGTTATTAGTTGACAAAGTCCAAAAATATTGTGGCTCTGGACAAGCTTAATTCATACAATTTCTTATCTATACTATATATATATATATATTATATTATAAAGCTGAAGAGTTTGTTTGTTTGTTTGAAATGGCTAATCTCAGGAACTACTGGTTCGAATTGAAAAAATCTTTTTGTGATGGATAGTCCATTTATCGAAGAAGGCTTTAAGCTATATAACATCAGGCTGCGACCAATACGAGCGAAGACGCGGACGAAGTCGCGGGCAACAGCTAGTTTAGGTATATAGGTTTTTACGCACATCCCCAAAATGCTAGCTAGCCGCGGCTCTGTCTCTCTGTGGTCCGTCCACGCTGCGCCTTCCGGATATCGGAATAGTAAAAGGTAATTCGTAATAGATAAAGTAAAACAAAAATCGGCCAAGAGCATATCGGGCCATGCTCAGTGTCCCTACACTGAGCATGGCCCGATATGCTCTTACGGATCCCTTTCCGTAGTTGCCCAATGAACTTACTCTAAAAAAAATCAATAACAAGTAAAATGGAATACTTTCGCAGCAGTTCATACGTCTTTTACTAAGAAGGGAAGACTTTTTACGATAATTCAAAAACGGCTTAACTGATTATGTCCGCTACGTATACCTATAGTTTTCGTTGAAAGTTTTTACTAAGCTTTAACCCATAGTTTAAAAGTTAAGAGGGGGGGGGGGACACAATTGTTTTTTTCTTTTGAAGTGAATATTTCCGAAAATATTCACTTTATCAAAAAATGTTTCATGAAGACCTCTATTCATTTTGAAAGACCTATCCAACAACATCCCACACCATATGGTTGAAGCAAAAAAATTATCCCCACTTTACGTGTAGGGTTGGTACCTTTAAAATATAGATTTTATTTTACGATTTGTCAGGTTAATTGATTTATATATTCATACCAAATTACAGCTTTCTAGTACTAACAATCACAGAGCAAAGCCTCGGACAGACAGACAGGCAGACAGACGGACATGGCGAAAAGTTAACTGTGCAACCCTGAAAAGCCTGTAAACATTTCACCCTTCAAATATCTGTTCTCCTCTTCAGGTCCGGCTCGGCTGGTGCAAGTGATGTTGCCGCTGGTGCGACGCGCGCGCGGCCGCGTGGTACTGGCATCGTCGATCCTGACGCACGTAGCGGCGCCGGTGCGTGGCGTGCACGCCGCCTCGCTCGCCGCCCTAGACGCGCTCGCCGCGTGTCTGCGCCGTGAGCTCAAACCGCGTGGCGTCGATGTGGTCAGTGTTACAACAACAATTCCCAAATTTTTAACCATCGAAAATATCTCAATTTTATATAAACAAATAAATTTCAAAAGTTCCTCATCTAAATATATAAAAGAAGAAACTGACTGACTGACTGACTGACTGACATATCAACGCACAGCCCAAACCGCTGGTCCTAGAGATTCCAAATTTGGCACGTAGGTTTCTTATAAGGTGTAGGGGTGCACTAAGAAAGGATTTTTCAAAATTCAACCCCTAAGGGGGTGAAATGGGGGTCCGAAGTTTGTATGGGGAAACAAGATTAGTTGGACTATTTTATTCGAAACTTCACAGGAGTATTTCTAACGATAAATGAGTAAATACGTGTTTCAGGTTTTTTGAGAAATCAACCCCTAAAAGGGGAAAAGGTGGTGACAAATTCTGAAAATCGACATGGGTATTGTTTTTATGATATACCGGGTCGCCGATAACGAAAACAACAATGATTTTAAAATCTCACGTGGAGGACGTGAAATACCATCCCCCCTGTTGGGGTGCGAGGGGGATGAAATGTCTAAATATTAATATGGGTGTCGTTTTTATGGTTTTTTGGGACGTTAATTACGAAAATGGCATCGGTTTTGTAATTTAATATTGTTGACATGAAAAATTTTGGAAAATTGTGTTAAATTTCAAGAAATAACTGACTGACTGAGAGACTGACATATCACCGCACAGCGCAAACTGGTGGTTCTAGAGATTCCATATTTAGTATGTAGGTTCCATATAAGGTCTTGAGGTGCATTAAGAAAGGATTTTTCAAAATTCAACGCCTAAGGGGGTGAAATGGGGATCCGAAGATTGTATGGGGACTCAAGATTAGCTGGATTATTTTATTCGAAACTACACAGGAGTATTTATAAAGATAAATGAGTAAACATGTGTTTCAGGTTTTTTGAGAAATCAACCCCTAAAAGGGGGAAATCTGGTGACAAATTCTGAAAATCGATATGGGTGTTGTTTCCATGGTTTATTGGGTCGCTGATTACGAAAACAACAATGATTTTAAAATCCCACGTGGAGGAAGTGAAATACCATCCCCTCTATTGGGGTCTGCGGGGGATGAAATGTCTAAATATTAATATGGGTGTCGTTTTTATGGTTTTTTGGGACGTTAATAACGAAAATGGCATCGGTTTTGAAATTTAATATTGTGGTCATGAAAACTTTTGAAAAATTGTGCCAAATATCAAGAAATAACTGACTGACTGAGAGACTGACATATCACCGCACAGCGCAAACTGGTGGTTCGAGAGATACCAAATTTGGCTTGTAAGTTCCTTATAAGGTCTTTTTTTATTCAATGTATTGTAAGTGGTTTTATTAATCAGTGCCGTCCGATATGATTTCGACATAAATCGATATTTGAGCGTCCGAGAGGACTATCATTAGGAATCCGAGGTACCTAAACTTAGAATAAAGTAACGGCCATATTGATTTTCTTCATTTCCGTCCCGATTTCATTCAAAATCGATATCTGAGCGTCCGAGAGGTCCCCTAATACGACTCCGAGGTAAAATTTGGAAAAAGTCGCAGCCATATTGATTTCCTATTTTTTCGTCCCGATTTCGTTCACAATCGATATCTGAGCGTCCGAGGGGTCTCGTAATACGAATCCGAGGTAAAATTTAGTAAAAGTCGCCGCCATATTGATTTTCTTCATTTCCTTCCCAATTGCGTTCAAAATCGATATCTGAGCGTCCGAGAGGCCTCGTTATTTTATCATCAACAGTTTTAGCAGCGCACGCGATGTAAAGAATATTTCATCGGCCCTTTCCCCTTCGGCCTCTCGGAAATGTATGATAATAGTTTCGATCCTTATTTTTTGCAAATCAAATGAAATTTAAGTTTGCTGGTTCATAGAATGTATACGGACTTTTCATTTGTTCGTCTGTTAATGAATCCCAATCACCAAACTTCGTTTACCGAACGCCCCAGAATGTAACAACTACTTTTCTGGAAACCGCATCTAAATCGGTTCAGCCAAACGTACAAAAACATACATACATACCCACATACGTACATACATACATACGGGTTAAACAGAGAACCTCTTTTTTGTAGGCGGTTAAAAATTACGTTTACTACGCAGGCGAAGCCTCGGGCAAACGCTAGTTCTAAAATAAAGTAAGTGACAAGTGAGGCGCACAGCGTAACAAATCATATAGAAGCACTCATAAGATAGATTTACGAAAGAAATTGTACTGCTGTTCTTTTTGTGCGCTGTGAATGTCACAATCCAGCCTTGTTACGTCATTACACTCATTACTAACGATGATAGGATCTCATTTTCGTGATTATTTTGAAAACAAATAGCTGTAAAAATATAAAAAAAAAATTAACAAATTAACTAAATGAGTTGAGATTCCATACTACTTGAAAATTTGAAATGTTGTCAAATTGACATGCACTCATCCGCAACTTATCAACAATCATGGACCTCGGTTCCGCTGTCTTTTTCCAGACCAAGAATGTCAAATAGACCGCTATTATATCAAATACAAGTAAATTTTACCCTTTTACTCGTAGTTATATCCTTGTTACACCTAAAGAGTACAATGTTGAAACAGCACTCTGTCTAGCTAGTCTGGACACTTCCGAAGGAGCGGATCCCCTGAGCATAAGACGAGCCGGCAGTTGCATTATGTGGTTCACATTCAGTACGTGTGTAATCCATCTTCGTACTTTTACCCGGCAATATCAATATCACTGAACTGCGGTAAACCAGGTCTCCAAGGTATCTAAACTTACACTTAATCCAAATTTTAGAACAAGAACAAGCTCTCAGCCTGGAGTGTTTACTTTTTGTTTTTATTATATCATTTTAATGGACGTCTGGAGGCCGGTAGCAAAAGTACGAACTATTTTGAAATTACCCTTTTGGGAAATATCGTCGAGAATAAAAGTGAATACCTAAAAATGTTGTAGGAGAGCTACACATCGCCTTAGCCTAGACACAACGATGTGTCTAGGCTAAGACCTTAAAACGCAAAAGCAGGTTATAAATATTCTAGCTTTAGCCTATTTTGAGTTACTGAATTTGAAAACGTTATGGGTTAGTAGTATAAAATTTGATGATTTGGCGTATAAGATAATTTTAGTTTTATTACGGCATTTGGAATGTATGGTTACCGACGCGTTAAATATGTAAATGTATAAATATGTTGTAGACATAAAATTCCAAAGGTTACGTCAACCTATCTTTATTTGAAACTAGCTTTTGCCCACGACTTCGTTTGCGTAGAACTTGTTCTTGCCTTAGAATTATTTGTTCTCTCATACAATATTTCACCCCTCTACACCCCCTTAAGAAATGATTACATTCAATATTACGTGCTCTTTCCCACGCACGGGCAAAGGCCATAGTCGGGTTTCCATAGTAAGTCGGCCCTTAAATCAATTTGACTCGGGGTTTTTTGTGAGTACCTCTTATGGTGAAGAATATTTATGCTGAGTATCAACATCCTACTAGTGACAGTTTTTGACTTATGATTTTTTGATTTTTTTCTTTAATGTAGGTATCGTTTTTCGGGATGTATTAAAGCGATTTGTTTCAAATTTTGAAATGATGCTCTTTATTTAGATATGCATTGAGACCCAAAAAAAACTAATACTAGTTTTCATATAAAAAAAGACCAACAATTTTTTTTTATGTGGCTGTGAAGTAGTGACACCCCTAGTTTTTTTTCTAGTAATAGACCATACATTGTCATACTATAAATATCAAAAATTTCCAGGCGGTACTTCCTACCAAAAATCAGCAAAATGTGTGGTCAAGTTCTGTATTCAATCGGCGTTTCTCAATGTAGTATACATTCACACAGAGAGCCGGCTCCTTGTGTAAGGCTGAGCGTCCCAACAAAGTGAGCTTCTTATGTAAGGCTGAGGGCCGAAGGCCCGAAACAGAGCGGCAATGCACGCGAGGCCGAAGGCCGATCATTCACACAGAACGGGCTCCTTATGTAACGTCCAGGGTGGCAAGGTAGCCAACCGTGCGGGCTCCTCATGTAAGGAAGGCTGAGGGCAGCAATTATTTATTATTTAATCGTATGGCAATAGAAAATTGAAGGCAATCAGAGTACAGCTTTGATATTGCAAAGCCAGGTGACTAAGTCAGGTGTCAAAATGTACAAGTCTTCAGCTGGTCCAGGATATGAGTGAATAGGGCAGCGCCGGAAGATGTGCTCGGTGGTCTGTTGTTCCTCACCGCACTCGCAGATCGGAGACTCCCTCCATCCCCATTTATGTTGGAAGAAATTACAACGCCCATGCCCGGTTCTCAGCCTATTCAGTCGGCACCAGAGTATGCGAGGGAGATCAAATCCCCCTGGTTTGACTGTCGGGTCAGAGGGGTGAAAGGCTTTACCTGCCGTAGCAGTAGGCCATTCAGTTTTCCACCTATCTGTGAGGTTGAAGTTGTTTAGCGACTGGGCTGTCCGGTGTGGGGGAGGAAAGCAAAACTCAGAATGGACAGGCAATGCGGGATTTTTCGAAATCTTAGCTGCTTCTCTCTTCAATGCCTGTACATGACGAAGATGAGGTGGAGCAATACGGCTTAGCACCGGCAGCCAATAGACGGGTGTAGATTTGATGGTACCAGAAATGCAGCGCATGGTCTCGTTTAGTTTGGCTGGATCTCCATTTTCTACAGACGCATGTATATGGCGCCTCTGGGCATCGCGACAAATGGTACTGCAACGGTTCCGGAGAGTATTATACCTAGCTTTGTTCTTATCTGAGCTATCAAGTTTGTACCTGGATTTAGCTGCATTTTTCTTTTCGATTAAAAGCTTTATGTCTGCAGTGAGCCAAGGAACAGGCAGGTGCTTGACCTTTATAGCGCGTATTGGAGCATCAAAGAGTTGTATGAGAAAGGAGTTGAAGAGAGAAACTTGATCATTGACTGAACTAGCTCCAGTGATAACGCTCCAATCAATTTTAGAGGCATCTTCCCGCAGCTTTTCAACATCTAGCCGACTAAAATTGCGCTGCAAAAGGATTTTTGATTTGGGTTTGGGCGGACGGATCTTGTAAGACATAAAAAGTAAATCATGATAAGAAAAGGCATCTGCAGAGTATTGACCAAATTTAGCTACGTGAGAAGTGGATGACACCAGAGTCAAGTCGAGAAGAGATGGTATACAATTTGGAAAATGATGAGTAGCGTTAGAAGGAAGAATGTTTAAGTTGCAAGCGTCGACTAGAGACTTAAGACGCTTAGCCCGGTAATCATTCTTCAGAATACATGTATTAAAGTCACCCATAACTATATGATGACAAAAAGATGGCATAAGATCTTCAAGGAGTCTTTCAAAAGAATCTAAATAATTTACTTACGTAAGTTATGCATTTCTGCCCATTGAGCCAGCGCCTCGCCATTCGCATCCACCGTTGCATATCTCCAGTTCGTGTGATGACTATTATAATCACCAACATAGACACTTGGATGAGGTTGAGGCGGTAGCAGTTCCGTAGGCCACGGAGAGCTTGGAGACTTATACACGTTTGTTATAAAGATGTTATCCACCCGTATTGCAATGTAATAAACACTATCTCTATCGCTGAAGGTGACCAATTGTACGTCAGTAATGTGAGACTTGACAAAAGTGGCTATGCCATGTTTAGGATGGTGGATGGCTCTTACCAAAGTGTAACCAGGTAACTTTACCCTTCTCTCAAAATCAGCTTCATCTCTTGTGT
Source organism: Notocelia uddmanniana (assembly GCA_905163555.1). NCBI lineage: Eukaryota > Metazoa > Arthropoda > Insecta > Lepidoptera > Tortricidae > Notocelia > Notocelia uddmanniana. The sequence continues at coordinate 15,066,638 of LR991065.1, forward strand.
GGGTTTCCTGGATATTCACAACGTCAACGCTGTAATCTTTCAACACCTTTGTCAAATAATCACTCTTAGCTAAACTTATTCCTTCTATATTAAGTTGCAGGATGCGTACTGAAGGTCCAACATCCCTTGTTGAAAGACTCCGAGTGGAGCGCCTCTTGGATGAACTCGGTGTAGAATCTCTGACAGTAGTGATCGCCATTATATTTTATCTCTCTGGTTGCCTTGTTGCCTTTAAAAGGCGTTACTCATGTAGCACCACCCAGGGGACACGTGCAGGGCTGTGGTAGGTGAACCCCGGGGGACGCGGGTAACATTAGTCCCCCAAGTAACATTAGTCCCCCAAGTAACATTAGTCCCCCAGTAACATTAGTCCGCCAGTAACATTAGTCCCCCAGTAACATTAGTCCCGCAGCAATGCAGGCCCTAATGGAAATTTCATACAATTACATGCCCTATGGGAAATCATTGGGACAAAAAGTATACTAAAGCGTGCACATGAAAAAATCAGGTCATGTATGATATGGTAAATCTTGTCAATTAATGTGGATATTCAAGTAGCACTTTTTTTAAATAATTTGTGGTTATCAAACTACATAATAAAAATACAATCATAATAAATTATTTATTCCACCATACCTATATTTTGGTGAACAGCGCCTTCCGACAGTCTGTACCAAGTCTTCCTGTTAATATTTTAATTTTATTTTTAACTGTATATTTGATATTAGATTGTAAATAGGATGTGTGGCGAGGATGACGAGACAATGGAACACTTACTGTGTGAATGTCACGCCCTTGCCAGACAAAGAATGAATGACTTTGGTAATGGGTACCCAGAACCAAAGGAATTCAGAGTACTCCCGCTGAGCTCCATCATCCAGTTTGTGGAAATATTGGAGAACAGCTTAGAGTAGGTATAAAGGAGGGGGCAATTGCACAAAAGATCTCATTGGGTCGAAGTGCATCCGTAAGGGCCCTCGTATAAACAAGATAAGATAAGATAAGGTAACTGGATATTTCAAATTTTACCTTATTACATCATCCTTTCACAATAGCTAACATTTTTCTAGTTGACTTCAGATTGACGTAGGTCAACTTTTTTTTTAATTTTGGTTTATTTGCATTTTTTACAGAAAAATGCCTCCCATATAATAGTAGATTATACACTAAGGGGATAAAGCACTGTTTTATGTCACGGGAGCGAATTGAATCCCGAACGTAACGAAGGACTCATAATTTAACTCCTGAGCGTAGCGAGAGAGTTATAAGTTAATTCCTGAGCGAAGCGAGGGAATTAAGACTGAGTCCTGAGTGCAGTGAGGGGTTCAACCGCCCAAGACTAAAACAGTCTTATCCCCGAGGTGTATACTCTACTTTTCACATCTTATGCGAGACAAAAAAACAGGCTCAGTAGATAAATAGGCAGTAGGTTGTAGGCTTTTAGGTATTTTTCCTTTGACTTCTCTGGCAGCAGATTGTTGACAATGCCTATGGCATCTAATTTGATAAACTCAGGAGTCAAAACACTTTCATCACTCGACATTTTCAATATTATTTTTGAAATTAAATCTTCTATAGGCACCTACAAGAACTCGATTTGTACGTCACGCGTGAACAAATGAAGGCGCGCGACGTTCCAAATTCGAAAGCACAAGCCGTGGTCCTAGATTCGAAATTCGAATTTCGAACACCGCGCTCCTCCGGACCGGGGTTCACACGGAGGCAAACTTCATTTATTTTGTCAAATCAAGTAGGCCATGGCCTAGGACAAATTGTGTTTAGCAAAATTAAACTTTATGCATATAGTAATAAGAATTATGAAAAGTGAAATCATATTATTAACCAGCGGGTTATAATGAAATTCAGTACAACATTATAACCCGGCTAATACCAAGGGATTTAATGTCTTGCTTTCGGTAGGGTTTACATGACCTATAATTCGGCATTGTCGAGCATGTGGTTTGAAAAACCACTTTCAATGCTTGAAGTAGAAAGTCTTCCTGACTGCCTCAAGTAGAAAAGAGTTCAAACAAGTATGTTTTTGGAAAGATGAAATTCTAATGAGCTTAAAACAACTCGTAAAAATATAAATACAATTGTAGCTTTGTAGCAGGAAGCGAGTAAAGATTATCAGAAACCGCTGTTCAACAAAATATCGGTACGGTGAAATATATAATGCTGAAAGACACAGAAAACTTAACGATATATTATGATTGTATTTTTATAATGTAGTTTGATATCCACAAATTATTTTTAAAAAGCGGTGCCTGAAAATCCACATTAATTATAATAAAGATTTATCATATCATGCATGACCAGATTTTTTCGCGTCCACACTTTATTAGTATACAAAAAATCATCTCGATCTGTTCAGCCGTTTTTGCGTGATCGAGTAACAAACATCCAAACATCTAATCTTTCGCATTTATAATAATTAGTTGGATTCAACAATCAGTCACATGGACCGGCTAAAAACCTATCTATTTAATTATAAATACACCTTCCTACTTCGACTCTGATGCACAATATGGGTATAATCTTTAATACCATTACACATACGTATGTGTATTGTTATTTACTATTAGTATAATATACCATAAAAGCTGTCGCATGGATTTATTCCTTTATTACATACTTATATTATTAAATTTCCATTTCATATAAAATCTACAGTTACGAAATATATTCCGTTGTTAACACGTAGGTAGCTATTTTGATTAGTGCCTCGCAAGATACAAATGTCACGACCTAAATTAGACACGTATACTAGGAATCCAATTAGGAATGCTCAGAATCTATTCCACCAAATTAGGTCAAATTATTGTAGAATGAAATATTTATATACGGCATATATTTTAGCGTATTTAGAACTTGTTCTCACTTGATAAATAAATGCTATGATTTCATTATTTTATCATCGATCTCCCATACAAACTGCCACCCCCTTCTCAAACCCTTACAACCCATTCGATATTGTCAAACCTTGAAATATTGGGGACGAATGATCGTCTCTAAGAACTGGTTCGAATGGCACCATAAAAAAAAACAAATATGGTATTGAATATCAACAATCCTTTTTTTTATGACATAGGTGGCAAACGAGCAGACGAATCGCCTGATGGTAAGCGATTAGCGCCGCCCATGGACACTCGCAACACCAGAGGGGTTGTAAGTGCGTTGCCGCGGCCTTTAAGATGGGAGTACGCTCTTTTCTTGAAAGTTTGAAGGTCGAATCGGTCCGGAAATACCTATGGCGATTAACGACTTCTTTGAGGACGAAGTCGCGAACAAAAGCTAATTTTAGATAAACATGTATGTACGTGTGTATGTGTGTGTATTCACGTACATATGGTTTCGTAAATATTTGATAGACCGTGACTCCATCAAGTGGATAAATAAAGCTACTCAGATCGAGAGAAATGTAAATAGACTACCCTTAGCTAAATGATAAAGGTCTGTAACAAGCCCCTGTGACGAATTACTCCTTGGATATTATTTAGAGATTTACGAAAGACAATTAAATTCAATGAAATGACAGCTGGACGGCAACGCTAGTAGGATCGACTAGGTACATTCGGATGGAAGTAATCAACATCTTGGGACAAAATATTCAGTTTTAGAAAGGCATGTGGGTAGTTTGTTTGAAAGATATAGCTCTTTAACTATAAGACCTCCTGTTGTCTACGTCTACATGTCACTGTTTTGTATCTGCTTTTTTTATGACATAGGAGGCAAACGAGCAGACGAATCGCCTAATGGTAAGCGATTAGCGCCGCCCATGGACACTAACAACACCAGCGGGGTTGTAAGTGCGTTGCCGGCCTTTAAGATGGGAGTATGCTCTTATCTTGAAGGTTTGAAGATCGTATTGGTCCGGAAATACCGCAGGCGACAGTTCATTCCACAGTTTAGCTGTGCGAGGTAGGAAATTTCTGGAGAAATGCACAGTTGAGGACTGCCAACCATCTAAGTGGTGAGGATGGTAATGTTGTCGCTTGTACGAGTATTTTATTGTAACTGATTTATTTAGTTTAGTAAGTAAGTGGACAATCTTACACAAACCAACCTAGTCCCAAATCAAGCAGAGCTTGTATTATGAGTACTAGGCGTCGATAAACAATAAATGAACTTAACTTAAAGACATAGAAAACATCCTAGACTCTGGATCAAATATCCGTGCCCATCACACAAATAAATGCCCTGACCGGGATTCGAACCTGGACCCACAAGCTCGTAGGCGGACACTACCAACTAAAGTGGATTTGTGTGATGTGTGCAATAAATAGTATTTGAAATGGATAATGAGTTTTTGTCAAAAAATTCATTTTTTGTACAAGCTTTTATTGCCGATTGTACTTTTTCCCCAATCATCAACTATCCGTTGAGACGGTTCGAATGAGTTCCAACACGATGGTTTTATCTTGTGTAGTTTAGAAGTGTCTATGGCCACCTTCTGTCTCCATCATATAAGCTCGGTGGTACCCTAGTACCATAATATTACATTATCTCATCACGGAACTTACCCATGTATGCCAGATTTCCGCTCACTCGGACAACTTACAAACATACATAATACAAAATATGAACAGTGCAAGTGAAATAAAAGCTCGTAATAAAGAACCCGTGCGGTGCTGGGTTAGAATAGCACTACCCCCTTTCTTCCCTTGGGTGTCGTAAGAGTCGAATATGGAAACAAGGTTGGAGGGAGTTGTGGGCGATGGGCTAGCAACCTGTCACTGCAATATCACATTTTCTCTTCTGATAGATTCTCGTTAGCTATTTTCCACTTACGCCCCTCGTTAAACAATGTACTATTCATTACGTCTATGAAAATATTGCAGTAAATAGAAAACCAAGAAGCGGTTTCATCGCTCGATCGATCTCTTACAGATAAGCTTCATTCAAATAGAAGTACACCTACAATGTTATCTTTTTTTTTTATTAAAAATGGGATTGCTCTTGGCCAGCATCTAGCCAGGGGGCAAATATGAGGCCGACGATGAAGCGAGCTCACCCAGAAGATGCCTATTCACTCGTGCCTTAAAAAGGTCCAGGTTATATGAACTCGGAAATACAGACGCCGGCAGAGAATTCCAAACCTATCTTACTTACTAAAATTTACAGTTTCAAGTATACGAGTACTTTGTTTTTTAGATATTTGTTACTCAATGCAATTTTTTAGATATTGGATCCTGCGATCGCCAACCCGCATTCCAAGCAGCCAATCAAATTTTGGGGAGGCCTATGTCGAGCAGTGAACGTCCTCCGTCTGATATGGTGGTGGTGTTACTCAATCTTCTTCTTCTTCTTCTTATGGTGCCTCTCCAACTAGTGAAGGTTGGCAGTCAGTTCTGCATATCTCTTTCGGTCTTTTGCAAGGTTGAAAGCTCCGCGGCACTTCTGATTCCCGTCCACTCTCGGATATTTCGCAACCACGATTACTTCCTACGACATGATTTGATTTTCCCTTTTGTTACTCAATACTCAGTCGCAAGAAGAAAACCTTTCACATATCTTGTCGGCCTGTTTAGCCTAGTTGGTAGTGTCTTTGCCTCCGAAGCTATAGGTCCCGTGTTCGATTCCCGGTAAGGGCATTTGTTTCTGTGGTGAGCAGAGACATTTATTGCTGAGACTTGGTCGTTTTCTATGTATTTAAGTATATATCTATTAAATATATCGTCGTCCAGTACCCATAACACAAGCCTTATTGAGCTTACTGTGGGACTAGTACGATTTGTGTAAAAAATGTCCCCTAATATTTATTAATTATTTATTTATTATCAAAGTTTTTTACAAAACAAAACTGTAACGCAGTGTTGTTTACAGGTGGTTGTGGCTGCGGGCGAGTACACCACTGGCAGCGCCTGGTTGTCTGAGGAGAAACTACTGGAGCAAGCTCGGGACATGTGGAAGCGGCTTAGTGATGAGCAGAAGGGAGCCTACGGCGAAGACTACTTCGAGACCGCCCTTCGCAGCCTGGAGAAATACACCAAGAGTGCTGTAAGTGTAACGTAGCACTTTCTGCTCCCTGTACATGCACGCACAGGGATCCTGTCACTTGACCTACTAACTTTTACCCTAATGTTTCATTAGACCTAATAATAATAATAATAATAATATTCGGCGAGTACTTGCACAGACATAACTTGGTGGCCAGGATTATTCACCAGCAGCTTGCTCTTTTATACGGTCTTGTGGACTTCGAAGTGCCGTATTATAAGTACACACCTGCGCCAGTTCTCGAAAATGGTCGTGCAACGCTCTATTGGGATCGATCTGTCATCACGGACAGGACTATTGTAGCCAACAAGCCTGATATCGTGCTGACAGATCGATTGAAGCGCCAGGCAGTGCTCGTTGACATCACCATCCCCCATGACGAGAACCTCGTGAAAGCTGAGAAGGACAAAGTCAGCAAGTACCTAGACTTGGCACATGAGGTAACCGCCATGTGGGATGTTGATTCAACGATTATTGTCCCGATAGTCGTCTCTGTGAACGGTCTAATAGCGAAGAGTCTCGACCAACATCCCAAGAGACTCTCGTTAGATGGCTGGGTCAAGGGTCAAATACAGAAGGCGGTACTCCTGGACACGGCGCGGATAGTCCGGAGGTTCCTCTCTCTGTCGCCCTAACCACCGGTAGCTTAGGCCCGCCTCGCTGCCGGCGGCACTCTAGGTTAGGTTTTTTATAATGCTTTTATACTTTGTACGTGTATTTTTATATTTTACATTTGATAAATTTATTGTAAAAAATCTAACCCAAGAAGAAGAAATAAATAAGGTGAATAATAATAATAATAAATTGTTGTTTATTTAGGTATGAACCCATTTGTTACAGTATTTCAGACTAAACATTAAACAATTGAAAATATTATATTAATTAAAAATGTTCATTGGAACAATGCCATTATTGACGCCTTATTTTTACGGTAGCAGGTTGTGTACACCACGTTAACAATGTTGTTCGTCGATTCGCTCTAATGTTCCACTAGACCTAACTTATGCATTTTGTTTCAAAACGGTGAACTTTGCGGCTTTCCTTTGAATATTATCATCGAATAGAAATCATTACTTTAGGTTTGTTTCACAATAATCCTATAAAGTTTACTATTTCAGAAAAATATAGGTCTAATGAAACATTAGGTCAAGTGAAGCATTTAGGGCTAAAGTAGTTAGGTCTAACAAGGGGGACCCGCACGCACACAATCAAGAATTTGTCGCAACAACCGCCTTGAAAATTAATGAATTGTATGATTGCTGTTTTTTTTACATCCTATAGCTGCGTCTCTAGGTTGTTGGTTGCTTTGTAGAACGCTTCGCGGCTTTTTTAGTATGCATAGTACTTACTTACATACCTACTACTGAAAACAAGTCTGAAATCGGATGAGTAGGTCCAATCCCATCAAAAACATAAATGTAAAAATAGGAGCTAAGTTCAATATTAAGAATATGCGATGTGTGGTTGCCGTCTTCACCGACAAATACGATTAATGGGTGCCAAGTTCCGTAGATTATCTAAAAAGGTGCCACGTCTGGTACTAGATTGTTTACAGTAAAACTAATTTATTGCATTTTGAGCTTTAACTTGACACACAGTCTCTTCGTTATACCTACTCTAGGACTAGTGTCCAGCCAAGTATACATAGGTTACATTACATTACATTACATTAAGTAGGTACCTAATGTACTTATAGACAGGTACCTCAGATTGCTCAACATAGTCAAACCTCTCATATTTCCAATTAAGTAAATCTAATCCAGACGACGAACAAAGTCAGAGTGGTTTTGCACGATTTCATCTTAATTGAAGTTAATTTACTAAAAGGGGCCATGCAATCCTTTACACAAATTAGAGCACCTATTACGACATTGAATTTAAAATAATTACGATAATTCACAATTTCATTTCATTTATTATGGTTTCACGTAAGCAGATCTGCCTAATTTACGTTAAATATGTTTTTAATAATACATTAGGCATCTAGGGCGATAACAACAAGAATACCTCAGATCAGAGGCTTGCTTGATTTTGTGATCATCAAGGGCGGTAGGTAATGATTATGAACCACCAATGGTGAGATATTACAGTTTTCCACACGCATAGCGAGCGGTAATAACGTAACATTTCAAACTTACTACTTTTATTTTCCATCTAGATGTTATGATATAGGTTATTTTTGCGTGATAGAGCTCGTTGGCGTATCGCTGGCGGTGGTCTGCTCCTATTTCTGATACCTCGGGTCACTAATACAATGTGATCACGATATTGACTGATTAGGTCAAAATCTCATATGATACGGTATAATACCAATAGGTGCCGCTATTTTACTTATTTTCTTGCTTTCAATTGTTAAAACACCAAAAAATGTTACCTACAACCAAAAATACTAAATTTGTCATGGACCAAATTTCAAACACCAAATTTTATATAATTTGATTCCAATATAACATATATACGGTGATCTTTAGTGGTGATCAGGACCCAGATCAACTAATTTACTAATCGATCGCAGGCACGTTTAAATCCCGTTTATTTACCAAAAACCAAACATATTTTTTTCCGGAACGAATTTTTAACGGGAATTAGCATTTAACTAAAAATCTTTGCAACCCTACCCGTGGCTTATAATAATTGTAAACTATGAACCTAAGACCTCCTTCATGACTCATTTTTTAAAACAACCTAAAATGATGTGTCAAATAATTAATTTATGAAAAATAAGTTGTCAAATGTTAAATATATACGTATAACGGGTTAAACGCGAATTCTATTTTCGCTTTAGACTCGTTATACGTATATTTTTAGGAATGTGAATAAAACGCGAGAGTCCAAAGTGTTGTCAATTGAATGTCAAGTCGATGGATGAATTTCTCGATCCCTATCAAATTTCCCTCCAGAGCACTGAAATTTGACGTATGTATGTACACACTTCAAGAAATGTAGGATGACTATACATTTATACTGTTTTTCACGTAAGAAGAGTCCGGTGACAGCTGTCAACCCAATACAAATTATGTAATTTTTGACGTTTAATGACATAATTTGTACTGGGTTGACAGCTGTCACCGGACTCTTCTTACGTGAAAAACAGTATAGTGGATATTGGTGTTAACCATATGATAACATTATTATTTAATTTAATTAACTAAGCAGCTATTTAATTGCATGGGACTTTGCCTATTAGAATCTATAATGCCTAGTTAGTATTAATTAGAAAATGAATATCACACAACCGAATAACTAAATCAAAAAATGGTTAAGTAAAGCTCATCTTCTTTTTTAACCAGCTATCGAACGATAACCAAAGCGATGGATTTTTCGAGAAAAAAAAATGCATCCCCGTTTTACGTATTAAGGGTACCCTGTTTTTGTTTGCAAAATGTTATTATACCGTTTTGTCGGCGTCATTAAAATGAATACCCATACCAAATAACATATTTTTAGCAGTACTGAGCAAGCCGCGGACAGACGGACGAACGGACGGACATGGCGAAACCACGAAACCCTAAAAATGAGAGCCAAAGTCGCAAACTACCACTGAAAACGGTCCATACTGATCAACAGGTAATTTTGACGTCACAGCCACAACGTTAGGAGATTCTATTCTTCTTCTTCTTGGTCGTATCCTCATGCATGAGGGATATGAAGACTAGGGGTGGTTCTCTCGACCACAGGTCGTTTGGTGTGTGGTTGAGCCTTTTGTACAGCTGCCTGTAATGTGGACCCGGTAACTTCTTGGATCACACCTGACCATCTCCTATAGGGGTGCGTACTCTGCACCTACTTCCAACGACGCACCCAGTAATAATACACCTTTCTAGCGTATCCACGCCGCACCTGAACATGTGTCCGAAGAATTTGAGAACTCTTTGGAACAAATGGTTGGAGCGCTCGTGGCCTAGCGGCGCCCGCGTAGCGCGTGCGGTATGCGAGTTTAAGCAATGTCGGGTGGGGTCAGTCCTTGGATGGGTGGCCGCTTTGAGTGGTTACTAACTGAGCGCTCCCGTACTTTGGAAGGCACGTTAAGCCGTTGATCCCGGCTACTGTCTATGATAGCAGTCGCTAAGCCAAGTTAGAGGCCTTCGGGCGGCTTGAGAACTTCTAACAGTCAAGTTGCCCGCTCACTTGACAAAGCCTAATACCAATGAGGTCTAAGGAGGAAACCCTTAGGTTGGAAGGTCAGATGGCAGTCGCTCTCGTAAAAACTAGTGCCTAAACCAATTCTTGGGATTAGGTAGCGGACCCCGGGCATCCTTCAGTATGCAACTGTACTGGGATAACGCTAGGATGATGATGATGGTAGACAGCCTTGTACATTGAGCTATAGGAAGCCCGGGCTCCGCTATGTCCAGATTACAGACCGGTGTAAATAGGAACCCTAAAAACCAGTATTAGTCGGAACAAATGTGTTAGGTATTAGATTTAAAATTTAAATTGAATCCGGTAGATGAAGTTCATGATTATGTTTTTATATTAGGTACTTAAATTAATTGCTATTCTGCTCGAAAGTCTAAAAATTACTTCGTAAAACTGATTAACTCAGTTGTAATCTTGTGACTTTGACGCAAGAGATTCGGTAATGGAATTAAAGACCCGAAAATTGGCGGCGTGGAGGCCTGCTCCATCACTCCCAACCCCTATATTTTAGATTATTTTAGAACGTAAATAAATATTTTAGGTGTAGTGTTTTGCTTTGATTAAAAATAAATCTATATTTGTAATTAATCAAAGGTTGTGACGAACTAGTCTTTGTAAAATTCTCAGAAGTTCAAACTAGGAGTTTATTAGAAAGCCATGGATCTCAGCGCATTAGGTGTAAAGCTAATTCAAATAATTTGAGGTGTGGTAACATTAAACTTTCCTTAAACTACCCTACCTAAAACTAAAACTACGACCAAACCACCGGGGGATGGGCAGCAGCATCCCTGGAGTGTGGTGGAGATACTGCGATCGCCAACCCGCATGCCAAGCGTGGCGATTATGGCATATACCCCCCGTGAATTTGGGGGAGGCCTATGTCCAGCAGTGGACGTCCTTTGGCTGATATGGTAGTGGTGGTGGTAATATTAATACTGGAGCAAGACTATAACCCAAGGGATGGAAAGGTGGACTTAATGGATACATTTTAGTTTACCACACCACGTAACTCGGAAGGGAGGCAATCTAAAGTGGCGACGTTTTCTGCCCAAAAACTCAAAACTGACACAGTGATGGCAAGATCATTTGGTTTTCGAATTCCTTTTTTAAGACTAGGAAGAATAGAAACGGAAGAAGGACGCCTTTGCCCACCAGTGGGACAAGCCCGTACTAATAATAATGACAAACAATACCTTACTCATAGGTATTGAGTAAGGTATTGTTTGTCATTATTGTATTAAGTAACGGGGGGCCGTGGTATAAGTACGTACCTAGTCAGCGTTATTAAATATTGCGGACTTGCTGGATTTAAAATGGGAGATCATATGGCTTAGCCAGCTTTTTACAATGTCCCCTGGGAAGATTTAATTGGGTAACAAGTACATAAAGGAGTAGAACAGTATTTTTATAATGATGCGTTCGGAATTAGAATATCACACCAAAAACATTTCATGTAAAATGTTGCCAAGACGACCAGTACGACCACATAAGGTTTGCCCTGTGAAAAAGATATCAGATCTCATGTAGAGGCAAGTTTCTGAATCTACACGGCCTAACTCTACCGACCCTAACTTCAAAAATTTGTACATATCAGTAAATATAATATAGGCTTATAGGCTTCGCCGTTTCGCTACCGTCGTGGAGGTGATGCGAATATTTAGTTTCTAATCTGAAGTAAGTAACGATGTTTCGTTACTTACTTCAGATCAGAAACTAAATATTGACTATTGACAGCCAAGCCATACATATTTACTGATATCTAGAATTTGTTGAAGTTAGGGTCGGTAGAGTTAGGCCGTGTAGATTCAGAAGCTTCGCTCTACATGAGATTTGATATCTTTTTCACAGGGTAAACCTTATGTGGTCGTCTTGGCAACATTTAACATGAAATGTTTTTGGTGGGATTTCAGTTCTTTTTGTAAGGCGGAGGTTCTTGTAAGTACTTATTAATAGGTTTTTAGTTAGTGTCTACAGTCCCGTGTAAACTTTCATGTCCTAATTCATAAAATTGGTGAAAGTCTCATATAAACTTTACCCCCCCCCCCTCCCCCATTTTAGGGGATGGGGGCGAAAGTTATAAGTTTATGAATTTTTTTGTTGGTTGTATACTAAAATTAGATTACATACCAAATTTCAGCTTTCTAGCACTTCAGGAAGTAGCCAAACATTTTGATGATCATCAGTGTGTCAGTGACGAAATCTGTGTATTTTAGATACCAATAAAATCTAAAGTATAAGAGCTATTCAATTGAAACTTTGTATGTTCAATTAGTCTATTATTGACATGATATCCTGAGAATATGAACTATCTGGTACATCGGAAAACAACTTAATGAGGGTTCAAAAAACGACGAAACACTTCGAGAAAAAGTACGCCCTTGCGCTTCGCTTGGCTTGTCTTGGCAGATTAAATTATATCCAGTTCAGTTAATTGAAATAAAATAGTTGGTTCTATATAAAAGTTAATAGCTCTAGGTTATGGACCAAAACTTTAATGATGTATGAATTAGTAACTCATCCACGAAATTAATTGTTCTAACATGGTTGGTAAATTACACCACTACGTACCTCTACAGAAACTACAGTACACATAGGGTGATTAGGAGGCATACATATTAATTTTTACACCACACCTTGCCAAAAAGCGGGATTTTCCGGACGCGCAGCGTGCGGGAAACGCGCTTCTTGGCCAAGTGGTGACGTAAAATTGTGTACAAAACACGGGTCGTAAAACAGAAAGCCTGCGGCTCGGGCCTCAAACATCTGCGATATCGGCCTTTCTTTGTTTTACAACCCTTGTATGGTAAATAGCTATTATCTGCACATATGTTTGCCATAACCGTCATTTGCTAAGTGGTTTTCTCTGAAACCGTTTAAACTTTCAGGACAATTTAGATAAACTTTGTATAGCCTTTAGGTTCGGTTTGTTTTTTTTTTATATAAAAATCCTGAAAATTTAACAGTTTCTAAGAAAAACGACTTAGGACAAACGTAAACGCAAATAAAACTATGGATTTCATTATTTACCTAAAAAATATACCGATACTTAAGTATCAATCGAAAGAACTTTTCCTATCGCATTCTCAGTACGATTATAAACATGTATAAAAAAATGCAAATTAATGTTATTTCTTTTTTTTACATACATACTTAGTAGAAATTACGTCACAATCAATGGTTCAAAGTTACTGTACCTTCTGTATCGAGTACACTATTTATTGAATCGGCTATACACTGTACAAGGCCAATCGGGCGGCTCAAACCTTAATTTACTCTAACCCTCGCTGTGAGATCCAATTTATATTATGAGTAAGGCCTTGTTGTAGGTGTTTCCGTTTATGTGGGTAGCATAAGAAAGAGAGAATAAAACCACTCTTAGCTGAACGCTTGTGTTTAACTCCCGTGCCCCGAACATCTACTCTGACATGGCGCAGCCGGTATTAAAATGAAAGATGGATTTACGCTTAAACTTGCCTTAAAAAGTGTTTGTCACAACTAATGTCGGCGGAAGTGATCAATTGCAGACTCAACGCAGCAAATTGTCGGATCATTTGCAACTATGGAAGCGATTTTACAACCACCGCCGCCATTCTTATTCGAGAACAATTTAACAAATGTTACAACAGGAAATTTAAGTGCCGAGTGGGAAAATTGGAAAAAGTCATTCGAAGTCTACTTTGAAGCATGTGAACTGTCGAAAAAGAGTGAAAAAGTGCAAATAAATATATTACTACACATCATCGGGAACAAGTGCCGAGAAGTTTATGAACAGTTTACGGAAGAAATTAACTCGGTAGAATTATTGATAAAAAAATTTGATGATTTCTTTGTACCGATAAAAAATTTAGCAGTCGAGAGACACAAATTTTTTAAAAGAAATCAAAATGAATTGGAGTCAACGGAGCAGTATATTTTTGAACTAAATAAAATAGCCTCTAAATGTGAGTTCAAAGAGTTGTGTGAGGGTTTAGTGTGTAGCAGATTTATATGTGGCGTGAGAGATGTTGGCCTTTCGGAGCGGTTGCTCAGGGAACCTGACATATCATTGAAGAAGGCAGTGGAGATATGCAAGTTAGCTGAAATGTCGAGAATGCATGCATTGAATATTAACTCAAATAACCAACAACATCATGCACACGAAATTTTAAAAACCGTTGAACATTCCGGAATCGAACCCTGCGACGTACATATGGTAAGCCGGCGCCCGGTCAGTCGCCCGCGTCCGCCTTATACACCGTCGCGACCAAATGCGCTAAGCGGACCTCGAGAACGTCAAATGAACTACAACACAAATAGTTACCAGCCGTCATACCCTGCTCAACGACCAGCGTATAGAAATCCCACTACACAACCGAAGTTGAATAGTTCACCTAGAACGTTTCCCAGTTGTGGCAATTGCGGTCGTGCTCACAGAAAAATGGACTGCCCCGCGTTCGGCGTACGGTGTAACAATTGCAATCGTATGAATCACTACGCGAAAATGTGCAGGTCGTCGCGCCGAGTGTACGAGATACAAGAAGACTCCACCGATCAGGTAATCACTCGAACTAATAATGTAAGCAGTGACTGGTCAATACAATTAGAGATAAATAAAGTTCTCATCAGTTTTAAGTTGGATTCTGGAGCGGATGTCAACGTGTTGCCTAAACGATTTTTGAATAGTATTCATTTAACGACGAATGATTTAACTAAAACGTCGATTAAGTTACGAGGTTATTCTGGGGATAACATTATTGTGGTTGGAAAATGCTATTTGAAGGTTATTCATAAAGGAAATATATTTTTCTTGAACTTCATAGTTGCTGATGTTGATTCGCAGCCAGTCCTTGGTAGGTACTCATGCGAGGAATTAAATTTGATTAAAAGAGTAATGTCTGTTCAGAAATGTTCATCAAGTGAAAAAATCCTTGATGAGTTTCCAGAGGTTTTTAAGGGAATGGGTTGTTTACCGGGTGAATACAAGATACAGCTACATAACGATGTTGCACCGGTCGTACATGCACCTAGAAAATTACCGTTAGCTTTAAAGGATCAGATTAGAAATAAATTAAACGAAATGGAAAATGAGGGAATAATTTCGAAGGTCGAAGGCCCAACCGACTGGGTCAATAGTATGACTGTCGTCAAGAAGCCCAGCGGTGATTTACGGATATGCCTTGACCCTCGTGATTTAAACAAAGCGATTCGCCGCGAACACTTCAAACTACCCACATTTGAAGAAATCACTTCCAATCTGTCTGGTGCAAAATATTTCAGCACACTAGATGCGAAGCAGGGTTTTTGGCAGGTAAAATTGCATCCAAGTAGTACAGACCTTTGTACCTTCAATACAGTATTCGGTAGGTATAAATTTTTAAGGATGCCTTATGGAATATCTTCGGCATCAGAAATCTTTAGCAAACGGTTGTATGGCCATTTCGATGACATAGAGGGTGTCGTATTATTTGTAGACGATTTATTGGTGTATGGTCAAAATAAGGAAATTCACGATCAAAGACTTAGAAAAGTATTGAACAGGTGCAAAGAAATTAATATAAAACTAAATAGGCTTAAATGCAAAATCGGCTTAACCGAAATAAAATATCTGGGCCACAAAATTTGTGGTGACGGCATTCGGCCGGACGACGCACATGTGATTGCTATTAAGAATATGCCTACTCCGCAAAATGTGAAGGACGTCGAAAGATTTCTAGGTCTTGTCACATATGTAAACAATTTCATACCAAAATTCTCCGAAAAAACTTCTGCATTACGAGAATTGTTAAGAAAAGACATCGAATGGCATTGGGATGCAATTCACGATAATTGTTTTACAGAGCTAAAGAGGTGTTTAATAACTTCTCCGGTACTGCAATATTATGACATAAACACCCCAATTGTAATTTCCGTAGACGCCAGCAAACACGGGTTGGGTGCTTGTTTATTACAAAACAACCTACCAGTTTGTTACGCTTCCAAATCGCTAACAAAAACAGAGCAATCGTATGCCCAGATAGAGAAGGAGTTATACGCCTGTGTTTTCGCGTGTGAGAAGTTTTATACATATATATACGGAAGAACAGATGTAACTATGGAGACTGACCACAAGCCCCTAGTAAACATAATTAATAAGCCCCTTGCCAATGCCCCCGCACGGTTACAAAGGATGTTGATGCGACTACATCCATACACGTTCTCACTAATATACAAACCGGGAAAATACTTGTTTATCGCAGATACACTATCGCGTGCGCCTGCACCGAATGCGGACGACCCCCTCCCTCCGCGCGACCATCTCGACGCCCAGGCGCAGGTATGCGCGCTCGCGGCTAATAATGTATTGATTGATACACATTCCTTAGAGATACAGAAGTGTACTAAAGAGGATGGCGAGTTGCAAGCGTTAATTAAGGTTATCAAGCGGGGATGGCCAGATGATAAAAGCAAAATTAATGACACTATAAAATGTTATTGGAATATTAAACACGAACTAACTACTAATTTCGGAATGGTTTGGAAAGGCAATAGGATTGTAATACCGAGATGCATGCGTAACGATATGCTAAAGAGAATCCATTCCAGCCATTTAGGACTAGACAAATGTAAGCTTAGGGCTAGGGAGACGGTTTATTGGCCAAATATCAACTCGCAATTACAAGATTATTTATCGAACTGTCAAGCATGTTTAACGTACAGAAAACAAAATACCAAGCAACCTCTTATATCTCATGATATCCCGGAAAAACCATGGCGTAAAGTGGGTATAGATATTTTCCATTTAGCTAATCAGTCGTACATTATTGTTGTGGATTATTTTAGCAAGTTTATAGAAATGGCAAAATTATATAACTTAAAATCAGAAAATGTGATTGCACAACTAAAATATATTTTTCGTAGACATGGAATACCAAAAATCGTTATGAGTGATAATGGACCTGAATTTTCGTCAAATATGTTTAAACAATTTTCGTTGGATTGGAAATTCCACCACATAACTTCATCCCCCGGTTATGCGCAATCCAACGGTCAGGTCGAACGTTCGATACAGACTATAAAAAATATAATGAAGAAAACTAGTTACGATCAATCAGATTTCGACCTGGCACTATTAGAGTATGCATGCACTCCGATAAGCGATGTATTGCCCTCACCCGCTGAATTGCTGTTCTCAAGGAAACTTCGCAGTATCTTACCAACCCCTACTGACCCTTCACCACCTTCAGTTACACGTCAAGATATTTATGAAAAACTAAGACAGAGACAAACAATTCAAAAACATTATCATGATCGGCGAGCTCGAAACTTAAAATCATTAGACAACGGACAAAAAGTAAAAGTAAGAATAGGTAAAAATTGGGTACCGGGAACAATCAGCGACGTACTAGGATCAAGGTCATATAGCGTGACTATGCCGAATGGTAATATATTGCGACGTAATAGACAACACTTGATATGTGACTCAAATAATAGGCCGGATTCGTTGTATGCTAATTACGATGATGACGTCATTCCTCTTTCTAGTACTTTAGGCGCGCGGACGACGTCCAGCTCCAACCAAACCAGTTTACAATCAGCTGATCGTAATATACAATCTAATGTGTTTTATCGTACTCGTTCCGGCAGGACAGTGCGACCTCCTGATCGGTGGGGATTTCCATCCACGGCGCCCGCTGTTAACCCTACTACGTGAGCTAATAAAATAAGCAACTGTACTTATGTAACCAATGTTATATCTTCAAAAGTAAATATACAAAACTACTAGATTTCATAAGAATAAAAAAATAAAAATAAAAAATAAATGTGTACCTATACTTGTACATGTACAGTGTCGATAAAAATATATGTATGTGTAGGTTACCAAATTTACTGTATACCTTGCATGATATTAATGTTGAATAAAATTGTGCATGCAAAATGCAAATTTAAACTAATTAATTTAACCAATTTAGAATGTTTATTACGGAATACATATAGGGTATCTAATAAGGAAGAAAATTAAATTACTGATTCACTGTAGTATTTGACATGAAATATTAAATGGTAGTGCCAATTTAAAAGGATTAAGGTTAAAAATCGGCTGTATGTATTTTTCAAATAATGGCCTAAGTAATAAATTATTATAATATTAAAATACCATAATATCAATATTAATTTATATTCTGTAATCCAATGTTTATACCAAAATGAAATGGATATTATTTTTTATGAATTATTTAAATACCTACCTTTAATTATAAATAAGTTATTATTTTTAAGTTATAAATGTGCCTGTTATAATTATAATTAATAGTACAAATAATGGAATTGTTAATAATACATAAATTTTAATGCTGCATTAAAAACTGTGTCATCTTGCAGCAGTGTAAGAGATTGTCAAGTTTTTATTTAGAACAGCAAACATTATGTCATTTTTTTAATAATATAAGAATTAAGAATTCGTTAATTAATTAATTATTGCGTAGTTGTTTTACCTTCACCACATCTTATTTTTTTTCTTTTCATAAAAAGGAGATTGTAGGTGTTTCCGTTTATGTGGGTAGCATAAGAAAGAGAGAATAAAACCAGTCTTAGCTGAACGCTTGTGTTTAACTCCCGTGCCCCGAACATCTACTCTGACACTTGTTTATGTACCTTCAGGCCGCGGTCCGCAAGCCGAGACGCGTGCTGTCCGACAGCTATCAAGTTTCCATAACATTTACTTAATTTACACTTAGGTAATAGTACATTACGATACAAGTGCAGACAACAGGAAATTCGCAACGAGTGGTGATAAATTAAAACACGACCGAAGCGAGTGTTTTAAATCGACACGAGTTGCGAATTACCTATTCGCACGTGTATCGTACAACGTTTTACGGTACATATGGCTCTTTAAAGTTTCGACATATGCACGAAATCTCACTCGTGCGGTAAAGTAGCACTACTATCTGTATGTCACGTTTAATAGCGTGTAACTAGATTTGTATATTTTAGACGACAGATGTGTCGATACGTCGTGTGTCTCGTGTGTGGGAGTGGGTATGTGTGGGTGGAAGATGCCCCAGATTCCCCATTTTTCGGCTTTCATAGGCCACGGTGACCACTTTTTTAGGGTTCCGTAGTCAACTAGGAACCCTTATAGTTTCGCCATGTCCGTATGTCTGTCTGTCTGTCTGTCTGTCCGTCTGTCGACGGCGAGCGTTGCGATGGTAGAAAGCGAATCTTAAGCTTGTTTGCCACTATCGTTGAATAACAGATAATTCGTTTCGATGGGTCCGGGATCTGTTCTTACTGTATCATATATACTAGCTACCAACTCGGTTCTGCCCACGTATCACAGAGAAACCAGGCGTAACCGTGGTATACAATATAGCCTATGCCCATGCCTAATCCTATATCCTGACGAAATACTTTTTAAAACTGATGAGTAGGATCCGAGACTCACTTTATTCCTCTAAACTTACGAAGCAATAAACTCACAAACCTGCATTACATCTTCACCCTATATAATGGAATATACCTTATTAGGTATATTCTAATTAAATTAGCATAGACATACAAGTATATAAATGAATATATACACTTTCAACACACGCTTTCCTGTTTCATCAGTATCAGGCTTCTCTTATTTATGTTATTAGCACCCTTAATCCAATTACAAAATAGGCAGCTCAGAGCAGTAGCTCAAAGTTTTAAGAGCGTCCTTGCTTAGTCCTTCAACGCCACCCTTGCCATACGAAATAGATGCCTACGTTCCAGTATACTTATTTCGTTTTATATTTCTGAAATATCTAACCCGAGAACTTGTCTCGAATAACACAACACCACAGTATACAGAACTCATCTTAATCATAATTGTCTATAGCAGGTATATTAGGTTGATTGGCTGACTAAATTGTGTTATAAATGATGACTTCTGGCTGTCAATATGCACAATTTTGTAAATATTCAAGTGTATTTAAATAAAATAATACTTATAATACATGTAATCAAATATAAAATGGTTGGAATTATTTAAGGGACCCCCTGAACAAGTGTTCAAACAAATAGGATTGCCCGATAAGGAAAAGATAAGTATCTTCTCCTTTATCAGCCAATCCTATTTATATCCTAGATCTGAAAGTTTATTATTTGTTAGAAAATACTTCTTTTCTCTTCTTGTCATTTAGTATCGATACAACAAGCTTTTAATAAGCTCACTATTGAGCTAGTTCAATTTGTCGTCTAATATTTATTTACTATGACACTTGGAGCCTCAAATTATACTGATGGGCCGTTGTGTCGAGGATGAAATTCATTCAATGCTTGACACTAGGACCGTGTCAATTTTCTCTTTCCCATGACACATGTTATTTCAAGCTCACTCGGGATAATGGTCTGTCATACACGTCACACAATTTATGATAAACTGTCACTAAACGCATCAGAACGTTGGATGTGGGTTCGACAATTCTTTGAAACTACAAAGTAAACTGAAGTTTTGTCATTTCACGTCTATTTACCTATGGAGTGCGCTGAGACTGGGGATCTGATGTTTCGTATACGAATTTGATTTCAATGTGGTTCGCGAACCCGCATGTAAACGCCAGTTACCATATTCTGATGAACGTGCGAGACGCAGCGATATCAAACCAGAATGCGAATCGTGTCTAATCGATCTCAGACTATTATCCTAAAGACTTACCCTAGAGGCGGCTTCGTCTAGACAGAGCTAACTTTAGGACGTGCATGGGGGGAGATTAGGGCTCGGTTGTCTGATAATCCAGTATCAGTGTATTCCATAAGAGGCTTTAAAATGAGTAATTAAACCTCAATATGACGATTTAATTATGCTTCATTGTGCAGCATGCCCCGTGTGCCAGATTAGAATATCACCCCCTTTCTTCCCATGGGTGTCGTCATCGTTAGAGAGTCGACCATTGAAACCGAGTCGAAGTGTATTACCGATGGGCTAGTGATTTATCACTGTTTTTTTTTTTGTTGTACAACGACGTTGGTAAACAAGTTTTTTAAGTTTCTCCATCTATATGTATTATTATTACAAGGCTATGTGCTCTGCCTACCTTTTGGGTAGAATACAGGTGAAAGTTTATGTATGAACAGCCTAAGCCTTGGCCAACACTATTGAGCTCTCACGCTTTACATTAATAAAGTGAACCTTGAAGTCCTTGAATCAAATAAATAAATACGTATGTACTCGTACAAATATCTGTTGTTATAGAAAATTCTAAATCTTTCAAATACAGCCTGCTACTTTTATTGATGTTAAAGATAACTGCAAGGGTTTTAAAGATAAATGAAAATGGTACTTTTATTGCAAACCCGTCTTTCTTTATTAGCCTTCAGTTTTATAATATAAATAATAGGTTGCTTTGAAATGAATTTAGAATTAGTGGACCTCCTAGGGTTTTCTAGACGTATATATGCGATATAATCGTTTTGTTATAAAATAAACAACACGATTGAAGTAAATAGACACCCTTGTTATTTTGTTGTGTATCTATTTTTTTTATAATAACCAAGTATCTACCTACCTCCTAAAGTTTCAACTCGTCTTACTGCGCACGAATTCTACATATCTTTCGTTAAATTAAACTCGGTAAACTACCCGAAATCTAACTGTAGCTAAAGGCAAACAACATACCCAAGGTAAACTCGACAGAACACGTGTACTCGTTTGTGGGTACGAGTATTTGCACAATGTTATTCGACGTAGAAAAAATATGTTTTTCCCATCCCGCCCGTGACCTCGAACCCGAAATGTTGGAAGAAGTTTATAATTACAGTGGGAGATGGAATTGTTTTATATTAATATAATTATAGCCGAAAGCAAATTGAATTTTATAAACGTTTGTATAAAATCACGGGTATGTCATAAAACTACGACCAAGACCACCGGGGGATGGGCAGCAGCATCCCTGGAGTGCGGTGGAGATACTGCGATCACCAACCCTCATGCCAAGCGTGGCGATTATGGCATATACCCCCCGTGAATTAGGGGAAAGCCTTTTTCCAGCAGTGGACGTCCTTTGGCTGATATGTTGTTGGTGGTATGTGGTATAAGATCCGACGCAATCATTACAGTTCACATTTGGGTGAAGTTCTAATTAATGAGCCATAGTTAAGGCTTTTATTTCATCTACGCTCTACAATTTAGTGGACTCGATTGTCACACGATAGTTGACACACCATACACGTATAAGTCGTATGACAAAATGTTTGTGTCACAGCTGAATTAATTAAATTGTAGATGAATTAAATGCCTTATTCTATGGTCCACAAAAATATGAACTCCACCCATTTATGTATGTAGGTAGGTAAGTTACCCATAGGGGTGCGTGACATTTTATTTTACTAAGCAGGTATGTCAAAAGTATGTAATGGAATATTATATCGAATCAGCTTGGCTCTTCTGCGAGCCGCAAAGAGCTTAGAGCACTGTATGTATCTTACACTGTGGAAATACTCCGAAACAAGCTTCTCAGAATACTGAAATATCTTGTTTCCCAATGTTGTATTTTCTTTTTAGGGTATATTTTAAACATAAGCCGATAATATTGTAAAAGCTGGCCAATTAACTATAAGATGTATCAAGAAATTTAAATATTTATTGTTAATTAATAATAATCTAATAATATAGCGTCGTTGTGGCCAAATTAAAGCTCAAAATGCATTTAGCCGCAGTAAATTGGTCTCACTGTAGGTAAAAATTCTAGTGCCAGACTTGGCACCTTTTCAGATACCACTACTTTTGGGGGAACATGAAAATTTGTTTTATTTTTTCAAAATGTTTATCAAATTTTAGATTAGTTAACAGTTGCTTATATGTAAGTATAGTACCGTGGGCAGATAATTGCTTCTCTACGTGAAATTGGGCAGTTTCCAGGGTATTTTTTTATTACATATACTTATAAATTAGCCTATCAGTTAGATAATCAAAAAATATTACACAAGTATTTTTTTCTTTTGTCAATCAAACAAAAAATTACATAGATAAAGCGCGTCAAAGTTCGGGCTAAAAAGTTGTGATAAAAAGTGTATTCCAAGCACTACCTAACTAAACTTCACCAGACTGTGCATTGCAGATACGTGATATATTATTAGTATTATTTGTCATATATTATTATTATCTGTAATAAAAATAATCTAACCCGTTAAAAGTGTATCATGACGTAACGTAACGTCACTCGGGTTCGATCGAGATGATCTCTATTCGAGATTCCATACAAGTGACTCTACCATTCTATACAATGTCACGATAGACATGCATCTTGATCGGACCGAGAATTGGCCCCCTGAACTTTAACGGGCTATATCTTCATCATTTTTTGTTTGGTTGCAAATAAGATAAAGCGACCATGTGCGTGTGGGACCACGCGCAACGTACATAGGGTTCCTTAGCTGTCCGCCTGTGATTACCCATAATGCGGATTTAAAATGTCACAAACTTATATTTACTATATATTTGACATAACAACATATCTAAGCAACCAACGGAAATCGTACGAAAATTTGCTTTTCCAACGCAAGTACGTGTTCTGTCGAGTTTACCTTGGGTATGTTGTTTGCCTTTAGCCTAGTTGGTAGTGCCACTGCCTCCGAAGCTAGAGGTTCCGAGTTCCAATCCCGGCCAGAACATTATTTGTGCATTTAGAACGGATATTTGTTTCTGGTTATTGGATGTTTTCTATGTATTTATCTATATAAGTATGTATATCGTCGTCTAGTACCCATAGTACCTCGTGTGTTCATAAGTTTTGAGACGGCTAAATACTCGATTTTTTGTTTATTATTTTGATTTGTTTTATATATACCTATAAATATTAGGTTTTTATTTAGCCGGTTTCCGAAGAGGCTTTAGCACCATAGACCACATCCATACGCTTCGTCAGGTTATATAGAAGACTGAGGAGTATAACCTGCCCCTCTGTCTAGCGTTCGTGGACTACGAGAAAGCCTTCGATTCGATTGAAACCTGGGCTGTACTACAATCTCTCCAACGGTGCCAAGTGGACTACCGCTATATCGAAGTGCTGAAGTGTTTGTACAAGAACGCCACTATGTCAGTCCGACTCCAGGACCAGAACTCGAAACCTATTCCGTTGCAGCGGGGAGTCAGACAAGGAGATGTTATTTCTCCTAAACTGTTTTCCGCTGCACTGGAGGATGTGTTCAAGACTCTGGACTGGAGAAGGCTAGGCATCAACATAAACGGCGAGTACATCACTCACCTTCGGTTCGCTGACGATATAGTAGTCTTGGCTGAGACCATGGAGGATTTAAGTACAATGCTCAATGACCTCAGTAAAGCCTCCGAGCGAGTTGGTCTAAGGATGAACATGGATAAGACAAAGATCATGTCAAATGCCTATGTAGCACCAACTCCCGTAACAATCGGACACTTTACGCTCGAAGTTGTAGACGATTACATATACCTAGGACAGACTGTCCAGTTAGGTAAGTCCAACTTCGAGAAAGAGGTTAATCGTCGAATCCGACTCGGCTGGGCAGCGTTCGGGAAGCTACGGCACATCTTTTCGTCCAATATTCCGCAGTGTCTCAAGACGAAAGTCTTTGACCAGTGTGTGTTGCCAGTGATGACATATGGTACTGAAACGTGGTCGCTTACTATGGGCCTCATAAGAAGGCTCAAAGTCACCCAAAGAGCAAGGGAGAGGGCTATGCTGGGAGTTTCTCTGCGTGATCGCATCAGAAATGAGGCCATCCGCAGCAGAACCAAAGTGACCGATATAGCCCTTCGAATCGCTAAACTTAAGTGGCAGTGGGCGGGGCACATAGCACGCAGAACCGATGGCCGTTGGGGCGGAAAGGTTCTCGAGTGGCGACCACGTACCGGAAGGCGTAGCGTGGGCAGGCCCCCCACACGGTGGACTGATGACCTGGTAAGAGTCGCGGGTGTCCGCTGGATGCGGGTGGCGCAGGACCGGTCATTGTGGAAGTCTTTGGGGGAGGCCTATGTCCAGCAGTGGACGTCATTCGGCTGAATGATGATGATGATAATAAATATTTTGTTAATTTTACTTGACAATAGTTTCATTAATAAACATACATAGTTATTATTTAAACTGCGTTCCAATATTTTATGTTAGATGCCATTTATTGCCTGGGCTACACATAGATAATGATAATGACCCCGCGAGACACGACAATTTTCATCAGGGATTCTCTTGCTTCTCTTCCCGTCGCTCATTTGTGAGTAACTATTTTTAAGTAGTATTTACGGCAGGTTTTTAGTTGTAAATTGTGTGTTCATAAAAGGTAATTTTGTCCAAAAAAACTAATCAGGAGTATTTAGAGTCAGGCTCGAAGAAAGTTACGTATATTGACTGATAAAAGACATTCATTTATCTTTTAGCAGTTTTCATATGAAATTAAATTTTGTAACGCTGTTCTTAAAAACTTTGTCAAAAAAACAATTATTTTGACATATAAACGTGTCAAACAAACTTTAATAAGTGATTCCAATAATCCATCTAGTAAATGGATAATTTTAAAGCACAATTTGAGCATCTAGTATTCAAAATTGAAGGAAAAGGCTACCTCGTACGTAATAATCGACCGCATCGTGAACCTCGCAGGGTGATAAGGTTGCAGTACGTACTGTGCAGTAGTTGGAACACCTATCGACATTTTGATGTACAATTTGTCGTTCCTTTGCTTTAACTTTCTTTCTACCATAGACATTAACTTGTCAGTGAAAAAGGAGTTTTTCGTTTCGTGTCGGCACCTAAGAGAGACCACCGCATTTAAAGGCTTAAATCAAAAATATTGAAAGCCGATTTAAATAAACTCTTTTTACTTTTTTCAGCTACAATACAGTTATTTAATGAAAATAATAACCTTGACCGAAATATTTTCTCTAATTGATTTATTTAAAATAATATTCGTCTCAAAACTTATGAACACACGAGGTACAAGCTTTTCTTAGTGTGGGACTAGGTCGATTTGTGTACGATTGTCTCCCAATAATACAGAGTCTTTTTAAACTATTTATATATAGGTATTACTACCATGTTTTTTTTTCACATACCTACCCAATAGCAACCCAGGAAGGGATAATACACTCCAACAAAAATTAACACTTTAAATATTAATAGCATGCAAACGGATAAAGTAATTTAAAAAATTATTAACGGGTATGTAACGATATTCTACATGAGAGGTTTTGCAAGAATGAAATATTGCATCCCCATTTATCGTGTAGAAGAGCTAAGTACCCAATTTTTGGCGTCCCAAACAAATTGACTGGAATTTTTGAGTGCAAATTGATATAAGTTTTAAATCTGACCAATAGAGTTAGTTTTTTTTTGCCAAATATGTCCATTTTGTGTGTATTTTGTAACTTATGATTATATTGTTTTCAGGACGCTGACTTGACGGCAGTGACCCGCGCGCTAAGCGACGGCGTTACCCGCACGTTCCCCCTGACTCGCTACACCCCGGTCTCCCCCCGAGAGAAGCTCAAGTCGATCCTGGCTGAGCACCTCCCGCGCTCACTCTACGAAGGACTCTACGCCGACTAAGCTGAGATTACTGCCTTCACTACAAGTTGCCTCGGAATATTTCGCCCTTTGACATTTTCAATCCAATCTCACTTTTTCGTTATAAAAATCTTCAAACGAGCGAAATTACAAAATATGTAGGTACTATCCCTCAAACAAATCATCTTCGTCACTTAAATTCCGAGGACAACATAAGTATTACTACATTATGTCGCCAGCTGTGTCTACACAAGATGCAAATAACCGAATAAGGCAATTAATATGAAATCCATTTAGCCCCTGAAAATTAAATTATGTGAAGTTGCTCGGGCCTAAATGAGGCCACACAGCGTTGCCGGCTCCGACTTGCATAAGCTACAAAGTTCGAGCAACTTCGTTGGTCATTTCCTCGGCGTCTACTCTCCACTTAAACACGTTCGCGGAACTCCAACATGAGCTGAGTTGTTTGTATCCAACTTTAACCATTGTTTCGCATTTAAAAACCTATAAGAAACAAACTGTTCAAACAACCTTCATAAGTAGTGCTTACAGTTTTTATTGCAAGTTTTAATTGGTCAATCGACACAAACAAATCTATTAATATATAATTATAGTTAATAAAGTAGTGTAAAAGCCTCGAACTGTTTGAATGTTGTTGCACACCTGTTATTGGTGCTTAAATTTTTCACGTGTCTACTATACTTATGTAACTTTATTTGCTTTGTTTATGTACTGTTGGTGTGTCTTTTTCGACAAAAAAGCCTGGCCAGCAATAAATGTAAGCAGACAATAATATCGAATATGCTCCAGCTGGCAGATTCAATGCAACAATGAATTTTTTACCAAAGCTATTAGTATAGAACAATGGACATTACTGGTAATACGGAAAACCTAATCTTTTTCAGCAAATCGTTCGTATAAAAGACCCTCGTCAGACATATCTCGTGACAAACGCCCGGCTAACTGTGGCCGACAGCTTCTAATTACAGAGAGCTATAATATTTTTTCTTAATCACAGTTGTATATATAGTTACTTTACTTTCTTGTAACTTTTACCTTGATATTTTTCTTTCTTGAAAATTAAATATCACTCTTTAGACTGCGACACAGTAGAAGTAACTTCCACAACGTAACATTTTTATCCGCCGTAAGTAATGAATTCTCTTCCAGCTATGAATATCTATTACAGTTGCGAAGTAATTTCTGTTTAATAAGTTGGTCGGTATTTCACTGCGGGCGCCAGACGCTAAATGATTGCTTCCTCCGCCAACTTGCAGGAGAGTGTAAACTACGCCTTACAGCATATAATTTATTTTAGTTCATCACATTTCCATTTCCATGGACCTAATCTCCTTGCGTTTTTCATACCAGTTCGTCGAATTTTGATTAATTGCGAACTGCATGCTACAGCTGACAGCTTCATTTTGCTTTTATAATTAGCTCTCGATCAAACGTGTCAGCGGCATGTGTCGTTCCGTTCATTTTTACACTTAAAAAGCGTTGAATATTAATTCTACTTCACCTTTGCCAATATGCGCTTAAATATATTCTATACAAACGACCACTACCACGTCTGTTATGAGAGCGCCATTAAATAACTTGCAAGTGCTTTTGCGACCACTTAGTCACAGATGCGCAACGCTGTAAAGAAAGCTAGTTTTCGATCTTTTCATACTAAAAAGCTATGTAAAGTAGGTATAGTTATGTTGCATCTTTCACTGTTTTATCAGCCATCGATAATTTATTATGTAGATAGTCTCCTATTTATGAGGCCGCTGTAGGCGTCGGTAACAAAAACACAGTGTTGTTTTAACCACGTTTTCCTATCGTTGGTATACTCACGTAGCAAAAGACGTCTATCCTACATATAGAACACCGACGAAAAATATCAAATATTGAATTTATGTTTTCTTATCGCACATAGAGTTATAGTGTCTAAAATCGCCCAGTTACATATTATTTGTTAATTTATCGTTCATTATCGGTTTTATTTAGATGTATATAATTTATATATTGCAAAGATACGTCTAGTGGCGGCTAAAACATAATTATTAGCAAACAAAAGAATTATCTGTTGCCACACATTAAACTTCGATGTAGGTAGGTGCCCATTGTGGGTAAAGTCAATTATAATACTCATAATTATACCTGCCTTTGTTTTAGATATGTATGTATAACTAACGAATGTATTGAGTACGTTATTGTCACTTGACTCGGAGTGGCTTACTTAAGAGTACGTCATTGTCACTTGACTCGGAGTGGCTTACTTAAGAGTACGTCATTGTCACTTGACTCGGAGTGGCTTACTTAAGAGTACGTTATTGTCACTTGATTCGGAGTGGCCTTACACAAAACTGTTTATAAAGTTTTTATTACAATTGTTTTTTTCCGTATTGTTAAAAGCGTAATGACACAATTACAGTATTTCCGTCGCCGCTTCCAAACATAGTTACGAGATTGATGTGACGTCAATTGACCGGATAAAGCTCAGGTATATGTATATTTGAGCGAAGCTACAATCTTATGCCACAAATGTAAATCACTTATTGGTGTACTTCTCGGAAATGGCTAAAGCGATCTGCTTCACATTTGGCAAAATGACAATGCATAACTCTGAAATCATAAAAATCTAAATGACCACGGAGGAATAATTACCGAAACCAAATTAATTTTCTTCCGTTTCCAAGTTTTATGTATGCATAGATACTAAT
Source organism: Notocelia uddmanniana (assembly GCA_905163555.1). NCBI lineage: Eukaryota > Metazoa > Arthropoda > Insecta > Lepidoptera > Tortricidae > Notocelia > Notocelia uddmanniana. The sequence continues at coordinate 15,095,949 of LR991065.1, forward strand.
GTATGGCATCCCTAATAAATAATACCTATAGTACTCATGTACAGAAAGTAAGTGCGTATAGATGGTACATATCGACAAAAGTCTAACTCTTTTGTGATGAGATACGGTACGGTGAGCGACACGTACACGTCAGTCTCAACCACGTGGGGGTATTGCACATCACCTAGGCGGCGTGTATATGTAGATTCAGTATCAAAAGGAGCCGATGCAATGTTCGTAAATGTAATTATAGGTCAAGCCTAAAAATAGTCATACAAGGCGAGAAGGTTACTGTAATTGCGTCATTACTTTGATGCTACGCTCTCTTTATAATATAATTTATTATTCGGTGTGGATGTCGGATGAAGAACAATTGTTAATGTCGCTTTTGAATTAACCCTTTAACGGTTTGCCATTTCAAACTAATTATTTTAGAGCCTATGTAATTTTTTTATTTCTGAAAATGATATATTTTTGGCATATTGCGTACAGTAGTGATTATTCCCTGTACACGTCAGAGGGTTAAATCAAATCAGTTTTTAGTTGTGTAAAATGTTTTTGTTATATAGTGTGAAAGAATCACGTCATCCAGTGAAATCCATTTTGGATGACTGCAGGCATTTAACTACGAGAGCAACAAGAGTTGTTAGTTTTACGTTTGAATATATTTCGAATTATTGTGTTTGTATTTTTAAATAAACAATAAAGTTTCAATTGTGTCTTTCTGTTTTATCAAACTGACCAGGCTTTGGATATTTTTACAATCAAGAACACGCATGTAATATCCATTTGCACCCATTTGTAAGAACAAAAACATAACGACATATATACTCGTAGATACGAATACGTGCTTAATACGGCACAGAGGCCTTGATCTGGTTTTGATATTTTACTGATCCCGGCTCCTCAGAAATTGAATGTTTCCATAATATTATTTTAGTAAGTCTTCCTCCATCCATAAAATTGTAATAACACAACCGAACCTGTCTACGAAGATAAGGTTCTGTTCGAGCAGTTCATAAATCTCAATCTAATTGCGTTGTGGGCGTTGTACCTCATGAAATCTAGTGGCCTTTAAAATCAATTAACTATGTTCCCTCTAAGTTTATTTAAATAAAGTAAGTAAGTAAGTATATCAGAGTTGTGTTTTATAATTTATGTGTAGGTACAATATTATTTTGTAAATATATAGCTTTAAATTCTGTTGATATGTAAATGAGTAAGTAGGTACTAAATCCAAATTATAGATAAAGTGATCTTATTGGCCACTGCATACTTTTCGGATGATTCTTGCATTTGTGGTTATGCTGGATTATGACGGCTGATACAGCTATAAACTTATGGCTATACAATCCAATAGCGGCGCGACATTTTTTGCCGCGTATGTCGCATGTAAATCTTGGATCATGAAGTGAGGCGTTACTATTATTAGAGCAACGAAGCCTTTTTAGGGTTCCGTAGTCAACTAGGGACCCTTATAGTTTAGCCATGTCCGTCTGTCTGTCCGTCTGTCTGTCCTGTCAAAGGCTTTGCTCTGTAATTATTAGTGCTAGAAAGTTGCAATGCGACATGGATATACAAATCAATAAATCTGACAAAGTGGTAAAAAAAAATTAAAAAAAAATGGGGGTACTTTCCCTAGTCTTAAAGCGGGGACTATTTTCGTTTCACCCCTATGGTGTGGGGTGATGTTAGATAGGTCGTTTAAAATTAATAGAGGTCTTCATCAAACTTTTTTCATAAAGTACATGTTTTCAGAAATAATCACTCCAAAAGTCGGACTCGCGCACAAAGGGTTCCGTACCACATGATCTATAAAAAGAGTCCAACTCGCACTTGGCAGGTTTTTAATATTTGTTGTTATAGCGGCAATAGAAATACATAATCTGTGAAAATTTCAACTGTCTAGCTATTACGGTTCTTGAGATACAGCCTGGTAACAGACGGACGGACGGACAGCGAAGTCTCAGTAATAGGGTCCCGTTTTTACCCGTTAGGTACGGAACCCTAAAAAATGAGCCCCCTCCCTCTACCTTTTGAATTATGGCTCAAAAAATATGAAAAATCATGAAAGTACCTAAATCTTAATCAATTCTTTTAATGAAAACTATAGCGGACATGCGCAATTAAGCTGTTTTTGAGTTATCGTAAAACGTCTTCCCTTCTTAGTAAAAGACGCATGAAATGCTACGAAGGTATTCCGTTTGCTTGTTATTGTTTTTGTTTTTTATTTAAGTTCATTGGGCACCTACGGAACCCTACACTGAGCATGGTCCGAAATGTTCTCGGCCGATTTTTCGTTTCATTTGTTCAAGCCACACTACATCATGGTTTTTTATTCCAGCGTTTAGGCCTCTACCCACTCTGGTCTCATTTCAGCTCGCCGTTACCAACCGCCAGGGTTGATGTTAAAGCATTCCATGTCACCTTGCAGGAGTCTATAAATCTCAGCATTGGACCTCCCACGGATTATTTTAAGTGTGCTATATGGCTCATCATTAACTGGAAAGATAGTCTATCAGGGTTCATTCTGTGGACATGACTCAGCCGGCGAAGTCGCCCCTGTTTAAGGACCGGAGTAATGCTGGCGTCTTTACGAGGACAGTTTTATTGATCAGTTTGTTCTTCCAGGCGACTCCTAAAATAGATCTCAGGCAACGTATACGATGTCTCCGATGCGTCTCTAGACACGCGGCAACGTGTCCAGCCAAGTTCATCCCAGGAACTTGCGGACAGCAGTCGTGTGTTACACGAACCGTTTGGAGCCACTTTTGCCCCCCAATAACTCCAAATCTATCTAATATAAATAATAGTTATTGAGATATTAAATTCCAAAAAACGGCATTTTTACCACTGACTGACTGACTGACTAGTAATCAAAAACCTAACCCACTTCCAGATGACCTAGAAAGCTGAAATTTGGCATGCAGCTTGGTAATTATGTGTTCACACCAGAAAAAATCAGAAAACAGTGATTTTATTATTAGTTTTTTTTCCGCTCACGGGACAATGGTGTCCCGGACCTTTGGAAGGCGTGCGCGGAGCCGAAGTACCGAGGTACCGAAGTACCAACCGAGTACCACAAAGCCAACACGTAGAGGCCCTTTTGACAATTTAATGAAATTCAAGGGGTACACCGTGCGGATGCTGTCCCTGCCCGTGTCTTGGGACGCACACAGAGACAGCGCCCGCCAGGGTGTACAGGAACTATTGCTGATTGATGGAATCTAAATGAACCGGACTATTGGGTGAATATGATGGACTAATGGCTGGGCTATTGAGTGAGACAACGGACGTCTGCCTAATAAAACTGTCTCACATTTTTATCTCAGGCAGACGGTGACTCGCCATCTGCTAGATGGGCCCATATAAATAGCGACATTAAAAATGGCCTAAGGGCAACACCGGTGCAGAGGGCTGGGGGTAGAGAGGTGGCACTGGACTTTAAACATATAGCCAACTCGCCACTTAGGTGACCACATCCACCCCCGAGCAACAGCTCTAGCAACTCCACTCTGGACAGCCGGTTAAGGCAAGCCAGAGGCGGGGGGCCTGTTCATACAACCAACCCACAGGACACCCCCAGGAGCACTCAGGTACATAGGGTCGCTGCTCCCTAACAGCTCGCCACAAGCTCCCTACGTTGACTGACTGCACTGGAAATCCAGTGGGCGATGGGGTCGTCACATCCCTGCGCCTTTTTAGTTTTATTAGTTTTTAGGGTTCCGTAGTCAACTAGGAACCCTTATAGTTTCGCCATGTCTGTCCGTCCGTCTGTCCGTCCGTCCGCGGATAATCTCAGTGACCGTTAGCACTAGAAAGCTGAAATTTGGTACTAATATGTATATCAATTACGCCGACAAAGTGGTAAAATAAAAAGTGGAAAAAAATATTTTATTAGGGTACCTCCCCTATACGTAAAGTGGGGAGTGATTTTTTTTTCATTTTAACCCTAACGTGTGATATATTTTTAGATAGGTATTTAAAAATAAATAGGGGTTTACTAAAATCATTTTTTGATAATGTTAATATTTACGGAAATAATCGCTCCAGAAGTAAAAAAAAATGTGTCCCCCCCCCCTCTAACTTTTGAACCATAAGTTTTAAAAATATGAAAAAATCTCAAAAGTAGAACTTTATAAAAACTTTGTAGGAAAATTATTTTGAACTTGATAGGTTGAATAGTTTTTGAAAAAATTACAAAAATAATTTCTGAACTAAGTTTGTAATTTAACCGTATAAACAGGTGTTTATTGTACCTGTCATTTCTACAAAATCACAATGAAATGACGTGCTTTCAAAGGTTTTGTGTTTCTGTACTTAATATGTCAACTTAATGTGACGGACGGAAAACTACGGAACCCTACACTGAGCGTGGCCCGACACGCTCTTGGCCGGTTTTTTATTAGTTTTATTATTATTATTATTTATGCTAGTTACCTCAGAACTCCGTCATTTATTAACCGATTTGGAAAATTATTTTTTTGTTTGAAACGGTATACTTCCGGGATAGTCCCATTGTCATCTGGTCAGAATCTGATCATAGGGTCCTGGAGAAATCGAGGGAACGCTTCAAATATTATTATTAGGTGCACCTATAGCGGCTAGGGTATTTTGTATATTAACTCGTGCATTCGCTCTGGGAAAGCACCATTGGATGAAGTTTGACAAAAAGTAATGATATCCTATCAAAAACATAAATGTGAAAATGGCAGCCAAGTTCACCGACAAAAGAATTGAGATCTAAAAGGGCGCCAAGTTAGAGCTTTAACTTGGCAGTTTTCTTAAATATACAACAGCTTTTATGGTATTATAGAATACTGAATAGAAAACTGCCAAGTTAAGGCTCAAAATGCATTAAGCCGCAGTAAATTAGTTTTACTGTAAACAATCTAGTGCCAAACTTGGCAACTTTTCAGATAATCTACGGAACTTGGCGCCCTTTTAGATCTCAATCCTTTTGTCGGTGAACTTGGCTGCCATTTTCACATTTATGTTTTGATGGGTAAAAATGTACTGAGTACGCACGTCTGGTACACGAGGACTTTGGTGGTAATGGTGAGATGTAGGGGCGTATTTACCCTAGGACTAAGGGGGCCATGGCCCGGGGCGGCAGGCTGCGAGGGGCGGCGAAGCCGTACATCGGTACCCATTGCTGTTTTTTTTTTAATAAATACTTTATCATCACTTGAATATGGGGCGGCAAAGCTAACTGGCCCGGGGCGCCAAATCTTTAAATACGCCTCTGGTGATATGGTGGATCATTTCTCCAAACACTGGCGTGAAGCCGTCCAAATGTAGTTGAGACTTCACTAATGCATGAATCTATTTCTTTGCCGCAGAGCGTAGTTGTTGTTATCGAACCGAGGTAGTAAAAATGGTCATTGACTCGTAGAGTAGAACCATCAATAGTGCAGAATGTTTGGTTTCTTGTCTCTCCTTTCTACCATTATCGCTGTCTCCGTAGTGTTCATGCTCAATTAAAATAGATGGCAAGCGCGGCTGAATCTCTCAATTAGCACCTGAAGGTCCTCCTCCGAGTAGACGATCAGGGCAGCAGCGTTATCCGCGTATAAAAGAACTCTGGCGATTATGTCGGCGTCGGCGTTGGCGTTTCCCAGTCGGACGTTAGTTGACTTGAGAAGATTTACGTTAAAAATTAAGCCATCTTTTCCGGTGTGTATATACACCCCGACGTCACAATCCTTGAAGGCAACCAAGAGCAGCGCCGTGCCGGGATAAAAATTCCAAATAGAGTGGATGCTAGCACGCAGTCCTGCCTCACTCCTCGGTTCACATCTAATTAGAAACAGAGTTAACAAGCCCCAGCGCTTTGAACGATTAAGGACCGCGTATTGGACCGAGACATGTCGACCGGTATTCGACCTTTAAGACGTGAGTGACCCGTTTAATTATATTTAAATATACTGGAATACGTTATACAAAATAAATAAAGTGTTTCGGAGTAGTCTCGTTATTTAGGTAAATTGATAATTCTTAGATAATTACAGCTTCACTTGAATATTACAAAGCCTATTGAATAGGCGGCCAAGCGTCTGAGAGTAACAAAGACTTCATCCTAATTCCCAAGGCAATAACGTCCGTTTATCGAGGCGTTTCATTCTGAGCATGTTTTTTATCAATATCATAAAAACAGGACATCAAATACCGTATAAAATTTCATATGTGGTGTCAATATTCGGTACGTCAAGGACTTTTATTTGTTTGACTTGAGGTCGGCAGATCTGTCAAACTGTATAGGAATACAAAGCAAAAGTTTGCGAAATGAGTTACTAATTAAAGAAAGCGACCGTACATACTTCGTTTGCGAATAAACATAACTAAATAATATGTAACATGACACCAGCATGGAGGCATTACTAATATATTTAATTATTCATGTGTTATGGCTATGTAAACTAATAAGGCAAACATATTCAGTACTCGTTTGAGTCGAGAGGCTCCACGTCGAAGCATAAAGGTAATAAGCATGATGGTAAATTCTTAGATCGTTCCCCGCATCACTATGTGACTTAATCGTACCTATTTCGCGCTCCCTTGCATGCTCGCGCTACCGTGCCGGAACGTACCCGTTATACGTTAATATGTTAAAACCATATTGCAATGCGAAGTGACTAAACCAAATTGAGCTCCTGCATAGAACATGATTCCGCTAGAAGCCTCAAACTTCCCGAAGTGGCAGCAGCGGCCTACTTATAGCTTTTAAGAAGGCTTGATGTTTTCGTCTTGGACAAATCGTTGGATACTGCAGCCAAGTTATTTATTACATACATAGTAAATAATATACTCGTACTGGTGTTGCTAAGGCTTCGTTTATAAATAGACGATTCAAGATGCAGCGCGTAAAACGAATATGAAGACTTGTACTCTAAGTAATATGTAAACAATCCAATATATTTTCCAGTGCCTCTTTTAGCTATTGTAGGTTTATAGATGAAGAAAATCTGATATTGTAGTAACAAGTTGCTAGCCAATCGCCCACAACACACTTCAACCTGGTTCCCATAGTCGACTCTTACGACACCCAAGGGAAGAAATTGGGTGGTTCTATTCTAATCCGGCACGTGTGGTGGGACTCTCAAACACACCAATATGTCAGCATAATAGTTAATTGTCTAGCATAACAGTAAATGGATTTAAGTACAATGCTCAATGACCTCAGTAAAGCCTCCGAGAAAGTTGGCCTAAGGATGAACATGGACAAGACGAAGATCATGTCAAATGAAATGCTCATGTAGCACCAACTCCCGTAATAATCGGACACTTTACGCTCGAAGTTATACACGATTACATATACCTTGGACGAAAAAATTCGTCCAATATTCCGCAGTGTCTCAAGACGAAAGTCTTTGACCAGTGTGTGTTGTCAGTGATGACATACGGTACTGAAACGTGGTCGCTTACTATGGGCCTTATAAGAAGGCTCAAAGTCACCCAAAGAGCAATGGAGAGGGCTATGATGGGAGTTTCTCTGCGTGATCGCATCAGGAAATTGTTTAGAATTACAGATTTAATGTATGATACACGCTGTTCAAGAATATTGATGTTTTTTGTCTGAAAGTTGCTTGTAATAAAAAGTAAGAAGACCAACTGTTTAGAGGTGCTTTTTTCAGTCGGTGGTGGAGCTCAGAAACAACTTACTTTAGAAGCGACTAGCCGGGTTAACGTCGCTTTAGAGATAATCTCGATTCCGGAGCACGTTTATAACTTATTTTGATCTATCTCGTAGGGTTCAGCCAGCGTTTGCAATGTAAGCGGAAAAAAGTGTTTATTTACACCTCACATTAAAGACCTCTAAAATTATCAGCGTTTCTCTGCAATATTATGCATGTATTATACATATAAACTTTCCTCTTGAATCACTCTATCTATTAAAAAACCGCATCAAAATCCGTTGCGTAGTTTTAGATCTAAGCATACATAGGGACAGACAGACAGCGGGAAGCAACTTTGTTTTATACTATTTAATTATTTATTTAATAGGCACACAAAACAGACAACATTCATTGACAGAAAAATAGCATAGTTCGCAGGTATTGATTTGAATGCTATCCAAAATATGTATACACAGCATGATTAAAAGTAACAGCGAGCGTAAAACTAAAACTACACTAAACTAGGTACATACATAAATATGATATAATATATTTGAGCAAGCTACCAACAGATAATTGAGTAGACACATGACTAAAAAAGAAATACAAATCAATCAAAAAACCAATTTAAGCTGATTTAAGCGGCTGAGTACTTTGACCAAGAACTGTGACTATCTGCCTCCTGAAAATCGCAAGTCGCGAGACTATGTAATGATAGTGATGTAGTGATACTATGTAGTGATGACTAGCAGCGCGCACGACTCCACCCGCAGTTAGCGAGATCACCTATTACATACAAAATCACAGCCTTCACAAACTTTATAGTATACCTACCTCTTTATGTAAATCGAGCGCTCACTCTTATTTAGGCGCATAACCAAGTGATTAAAAGCGTCACGCGCCGATTATTAGACGGGATTGGGGTGAGATTGTTGATCGGAGAATGGATGCCTTGTGCTAACATTAACAAAGGGGAGACGGTAATGCGATCCACCGCTGTCGGCTAGGGTACCTACCTTGATGGAGCCGTGTCTCTAAACGCAGAACAAAGATTAATGGCCGGACTTATCGCCTTCCACGTTATCCACTTACTACTATACTCAGTCTAAAAAAAGATGACGTATTTAGTATCATATTTAGTATCATAGACCTTTTATATAGTTTAATTTTTTCACCAATGTTCAAATTACAGATTGTAGAAAAAAAATCTACTAAAATTGTATTTGATGCAACAGTTAGCACTAGGTTTGCTATTAAAGACCAAAAAGACTCGAGAATTTTAAGACCATGTAGCGTTACATACAATATTTTTTTCTACAACAGCAAAATAATATGTTTCAAATTATAAATCGAAATGGTGGAGAATTGACCTCGTGCCTCTTAAAAAATAAATAAATATAACAGTTGTATTATAATGTATGGAAATTCATTATGATTCTCTCACCAGTTATATAATTAATTGTCTGTAATATAGACTTGCATTGGTATCTAAAGTTTATCAAAGCCACAAAATCGATGATTTCATGATATATTCATGTAACATTTTGAATGTCGTCCCCGTTTAAGAACAAAAATGTCGTGTACTATACCTCCAATTGAAGCTGAATACTTCTGTCAAGCAACTTTGTAATGAATGAGATACCGTTACAAATTACGATCACGAAACAATTCATTTTGTTCTCCAACTTTACGAAAACTTCCTAGCAGATTTACTTAAGGCACGTCCTTGGTACAGATTTTATAATACTAGTCTCTTGGTGAACACTATAGTCAAAATTAGTAGTTTTGTAACCATTTTATGCATTAATTATTTCAATTTTGATGCCAGAAAAGACATTGAGAGTAAAGTGGTTTTGCTCAAAACCCGTTGGTTAAATTAATTCGCTGTGTCATCCTTACTTTTCTTCTTGTAACCATTTGACTACGATATTATTGTTTTTAGAGAAATGTTAATCTTCATTTCAAAATACAATTAAATACAATAACTTGTTTTTTTTTTTAATAATGTTACGTATAGACAACAAAACTTGTTTGATTTCCCGCGCGCGAGTGACGAAAACAGCATATATGTAGCTAACACTAACGAGCGAGCAAGACAAAATTTGGAGATGTTCGAGCCATAGATAAATTGAATTAAGGTAGGTTAATGTCAGCAATTCAAGGAGCTTTTGTAGTATTCATTATTAAAATTTTAACGGGCGAAGTTTCACTGTATTTTCTCGTTTACAGTGTAATGTGGGCTTATATGAGGTGAGATAAAATGTGCGCCCCTGGGGGTAGCGGTGTAGCCTGCTGACCTCGACCTGGTTCATACGAAGGTCATGCTGCAACATCGGTACGTCGCGCGCCACAACTGCCCATAAACGAGTAGGTACCTACACTGGCGATCCATTTACTTGTTTGGGACAATTGCAAGTCGATGCACTCGTTTGGGACAAATTCGAGCATCCGAGGCTATGATTGACAAGGTACCCAAAGTAAGTCATTATGTTTTCTTATTTTATACCTGAAATAAAATCCTTACATATTGTTGCAAACAAGGAGATAACCAGGGGATAACACAATTATTTCAAGCATCTTAGTAAAACAACACCATCTTCTGTGATATGTAAATGTTTTAACATTTTATCCATGTACAATAAAGTGCTTAGGTAGAGACATACAAGAATATTTTTTTTTAGTCTCTGTTGGAGCATTAACTATGCATTAAAACAATAAGATTTATAAGTACATTCAAAGACAATGCTGTAAATAACAATTTTGAAAACGAAAAGTCAAAACTTCTCACTGTTCTCACCCACGGGTCTCCTAAGTAGGAGTAAAGAAATACAAACATAATTGCAAAGGAAGTACTTTGAAAAGTATCAAATGTCCATTTAACGTCACACTTTGAAATTGGGAAGAATTGGAAAATAAAATATAATTTTGGCCACTTATATTCCAGTAGGTATGTTGATGTAGTTCATCTTTCGCATTTAGGTACTTGATTAGTAAAAAAATCGACCAAGAGCATGTCGGGCCATGCTCAGTGTAGGGTTTCATGGTTATCCAATTAACTTAATTAAAAAAATCCCATCAAAAACATAAATGTGAAAATGGGAGCCAAGTGCAATATTAAGAATATGCGATGCTTGGTTGTCACCGACAAAAGAACTGAGATCTAAATGGGTGCCGAGTTCCGTAGATTCTCTGAAATGGTGCCAAGTCCGACACTACATTGTTTACAGTAAAACTAATTTACTGCGGCTTAATGCATTTAGAGCTTTAACTTGGCAGTTTTCTTAAATATCCAACAGCCTTTACGGTATTATAACATACTGCATAGAATTAAGATAAAGATAAAGATAATTTGTTTATAAAAAGATAATAATAATTTATTTGTCATATTGAACTTGGCTCCCATTTTCACATTTATGTTTTTGATGGGATATCATTACTTTTTGTCAATCTTCGCCAAATGGTGCTTTTTAAGAGCGAATGCACGAGTTACTATACAAAATACCCAAATCGCTAAAGGTGCACCTCAAATATATGAAGAGTTCCCTCGATTTCTCCAAGACCCCATGATCAGATTTTTACCTGATAACTATGGGACCACCCCAAAAGTATACCGTTTCAAACAAAAAAAGTATTTTCCAAATCAATTAATAAATGACGGAGTTCTGAGCTATCTAGCATAAATAATAATAATAATAAAACTAATAAATACTCCCGGACCCGGGTTATGTCCTTAAACTACGACCAAGACCACCGGGGAATGGGCAGCAGCATTCCTAGAGTGCGGTGGAGATACTGCGATCGCCAACCCGCATGCCAAGCGTGGCGATTATGGCATTTACCCCCCATGAAATTGGGGGAGGCCTATGTCCAGCAGTGGACGTCCTAGGGCTGATGTGTTGGTGGTGGTGGGTAATAAATACTAAATAAATGTGACGACCCCATCGCCCACTGGATTTCCAGTGCAATCAGTCAACGTAAGGCAGCTTGTGGCGGGCTGTTAGGGAGCAGCGACCCTACGTACCTGAATGCTCCTGAAGGTGCGCCTGGGGTCAGGCGTTTACTGATCGGTTGGTTGGTTGGACAGGCCCCTCCGCCTCTGGCTTGCTTTAATCGGCCATCCAGAGTGGAGTCGCAAGAGCTGTTGCTCGAGGGTACATATGGTCACCTAAGTAGCGAGTTGGCTATACGTTGAAAGTCCAGTGCCACATCTCTACCCCTCCAGCTCTGTTATGGCAGAACCTTCAAAAGCTATCTTGATAAAATATACAATTTACAACTCAGATTGCTCAAACAAGTAGTCCCAGGGAAAATTAAAGAGGAATATAAAGATTACTATAGCAAATTGTTCAAATTATGTAACGTCCTGCCAATACTTACTAAAGTAAAATACCTAATACTAATGGGAAAATACACAATACAGAAGTACTGAAGCAAATAAAATCCAAAACCTATTTAAGAAAAATAAGTAATAAAAATGTCAAACAATCGGGAGTAATAATAAATATGGAAAAAGAACTGTAGCTTATATGGTACCGAGATTATTTAACGCCCTACCCCTGAAATTAAAGAATACAATAAATGAAAAAAAACAACAAAAATTCTCCGCTTAAAAAATATTTTCTTCATAACAGTACATAATATTATATTCTATGCAATAAATAATTACAATATAAGTAATATACCAAAACTAGTCATCACAATATTAAATAAGTATCTATACCAAAGAATAATCATAGAATTAAATATAATACATATTAATAATATTAGGTTATATAATTTGCACTGGTAGGCGCATAAAATTAGCAAAACCTGGACATAATTCGATAACTGTAATTTTCTTGTTCTATGATTTAAAGTATTGTTAGTTATAGTTAAAATAAAAAGAATTAAACATTTTAAGGCTCCGCGTCAATGTTAAAAAAAACAAAGAACTAAATTTTTAACACATTTTGATTTCGTAAGTAAACCATAATAAATAACATTGTAAAAGTACCTGTATTATAATAAGAAAAAATATAATTTAATCAATTATCGTGGATATTTTTTTGTTTAATAAGTTTCTTATAGTAGGTACTAATAAAATGTTGATGGTCTGTTTAGCCTAGTTAGTAGTGACACTGCCTCCGAAGCTAGAGGTCCCGGTTTCGAATACCGGTCAGGGCATTATTTGTGCATTTAGCATGGATTTTGTTCCTGGATATTGGATATTTTCTATGTATTTATCTATATAAGTATGCATATCGTCATCTACTACCCATAGTACAAGCTTTGCTTAGTTTGGGACTAGGTCGATTTGTGTAAGATTGTCCCCCAATATTTATTTATTATTTATTTATAAGAAACAAAAAATATTCACGATAATTGATTAAATGATATTTTTTCATATCATAATAAACGTACTTTTACAAAGTTATTTATTTTGGCTTACTTAAGAAATCGGACCCGGGTATGTCCTAAAACTACGTCCAAGACCACCGGGGGAAGGGCAACAGCATCCCTGGAGTGCGGTGGAGACACTGCGATCGCCAACCCGCATGCCAAGCGTGGCGATTATGGCAAGAAGAAGGAGGAAGAGAGGGGGAGGACACGATAACCCTCAAGTCCGGCAATTTGATCTATTTCCGGGAGGGCGACCAACAGTCCCAAGGAGGTGTCGGGTTTATCGTCCACAAATCCCTCGTGAACAACGTGGTGAAGATGGAGAGTGTGTCGGCCAGGGTAGCGTACCTTATACTCGATCAGTAAACTCCAAGAGGTACTCGTTGACGGTCATACAGGTATACGCGGCACACTCCGACGACGAGGTGGAGGCTATGTATGAGGATACATCAAAAGTCATGCATAGTTCCAAAACCTACTTCACCGTTGTTATGGGCGATTTCAACGCCAAACTGGGCAAGAGAGACGGCAATGAGCTGAAAGTGGGGCAATTTGGAGTTGGAAGTCGGAACCACCGGGGCCAACTACTGGCTGGTTTCTTGGAGAAGGAGGGACTGTACATGATGAACTCCTTCTTCAAGAAACGCGAGCACAGGAAGTGGACCTGAATGAGTCCCGACGGTGCAACAAAAAACGAGATTGACTTCATCATGTCGACGAAGAGGCGTATATTCAATGATGTCTCTAGACCTGATGACACTCGCTCCACCTCTCGAAACTTTCAAATGGACTAAAACAAGCACCAAAGAAGTCTTAGCGGTATGCAGAAACCTCAAAACGAAGAATTCTTACGACTTATGGGGTATATCAACTAAAATAGTTAAACAAAGTATTATACCCATTATACCTGTTATCACAGATATTATAAACCAATGCTTTGAATATGGTGTGTTTCCTAGTTCTCTTAAGATAGCTAAACTGGTTCCAGTGTTTAAAAAGGGAGATCCAGCGACTGCAGACAATTATAGGCCTGTATCAGTGCTTCCCATTTTTAGTAAGATATTTGAAAGATTAATGTTTTCAAGACTTAGTAGCTTTTTCACGCATAACAACATAATTTCCTCGGAACAATATGGTTTTCGAAAGGGTCTCTCTACAGAGGATGCCATAGCCGCATTTATGAAACATGTTCACACAGGGCTAGAGGAAAAATTAAAATGTTTGGGTGTATTTTGTGACCTTTCAAAAGCCTTTGATATGGTAGACCATAATATCCTAATAGATAAATTGGCTTTTTATGGTATTAAAAATAACGATCTTAAATTAATTAGTTCCTACCTACAAGATAGAAAGCAAATTGTGCAAGTCAATGAGGCAAGATCACAAAGCTTTAATATTTCTAAAGGTGTGCCACAGGGATCTATTTTGGGGCCTTTATTGTTTATAATATACACGAATGATCTCCCATACGTAATTCCCAATCAACTAAAATGTAGTATTATACAATATGCCGATGATACATCACTTCTATCATCTGATAACAAAATCGAAGGCGCAATATCTAATGTTAAAAGTGTCCTTAATTTAGTTAAAATTTGGTTTACTGCCAATAAACTAACACTTAATGCAAGTAAAACCCAAATCATGCGTTACAGTTTATTACCAAACAAAGAAGATTTGCATGTAGACTACGATGGAAACCGACTATTGAATACTAAGGAGACAACATTTTTAGGACTAACAATAGACAGCTCGTTAAAATGGGACGTGCATATTGACAGATTATGTAAAAAACTAACAAAAGCTGCATTCTCTGTACGCAAGAACAGGGAGGTCTGTGGTGTTCAAGCTAGTCAGACTGTCTATTACGCCTATTTTCATTCTTTAATGTCCTATGGAGCACTAATATGGGGACATGCAGCGACGGCCTCTAGAGTTTTCGTATTACAGAAAAGGGCACTCAGAAATATTTACAAAGTTCCTGCGCGAGAGACCTGTCGAATCATCTTTAGACAAAGTGGCATAATGACATTTTACTCTTTGTTTGTTTATAAAAATTTGTTATATGCTCGTAAACATCTAAGTGGCGGTAAGGAAAAAAGCGATACTCATAAATACCCCACACGCAACAGACATAAACTCTGCCTTCCAAATGTACGCCTCGCGAAAACTAAAAAAAGTTTTATTTATCAGAGCATTAAATGGTACAACCATTTACCTGATGCTGTTACCACACTTAATTACATGCAGTATAAATTATACCTTAAACAAACTTTGACTGACAATGCCCTGTATAATATAAAAGAGTTTTATGACATACAATTTAAATTATGTTAAGTTATACTCAAATAATGTTATGCAATTTAATGTTTTAATCCTTACATAAAATATTATCTTTACTAAGCTCGAATTGACAAAATGTAATAACCCTGAACATAGTTATAAGACATATTCTAGTGCATATTGTGTGTCAATGGAATAAATATTTATTGTATTGTATTGTATTGTATTGTGATCAATACGGTTAAAACCGGAAGTGATCATCGTTTGGTAAGAGGCACGTTGAATATATGCGTCAAGCTAGAGCGCTCTCGACTGATGAAGTCCACGCTCCGTCCAGCAGCAGTCCAAATCCAAAACCCCGAAAGCTTTCAGCTGGAACTCCAAAACCGTTTCGATTGTCTAGGCGGCGACGTGGACGAATTCAATGACGGGTTTGTGGAAGCTGTCCATAGCGTTGGTTCTGAGTTCTTTAAGGCCCAACGAACTCACAGAGCCAAAAGGCTCTCTATCACCACTCAGAGGCTAATCGAGGAAGAAAGGAATGAGATGATTTTTCAGCCTTCAGCCGATGCGACATTATACGGGCAGCTCAATAAACAGATCTCCAAGTCCCTTACCCGCGATCTGCGCCAATTCAATACAAATCGTATTGAAGAGGCCATCGAGCAGAATAAGGGCTCTAAAGTTTTCTCAAGAGATCTGTCTATTGGGCAGAGCCAGCTCGCCAGATTAAAAACTGAAGTTTCGTCCAAACCTGAGCTTCTGAGTGAGATAGAGTGCTTTTATGGACAGCTATACACGTCAATTAGCAGACCCGAAATTGGTTTGGCGGAAGACCCAAGAGCTAGATTAACCCGGCACTATACCGAAGATATCCCGGACATCAGCCTGTATGAGATTAGAATGGCTCTTAAACAGCTTAAGAACAACAGGGCACCCGGTGAAGACGGAATTACAGCGGAACTCCTGAAGGCGGGTGGAAAACCGGTCCTTAGGGCCCTTCAGAAGTTGTTCGATTCCGTCTTACTGGAAGGGAGAACTCCAAAGGCATGGAACAGAGGTGTGGTGGTGCTGTTCTTCAAAAAGGGTGACAACGCCTTACTGAAGAACTACCGACCCATCTCACTTCTGAGTCATGTCTATAAGCTGTTTTCAAGAGTCATTACGAACCGTCTCGCACGCAGGCTAGATGATTCCAGCCTCCCGAACAAGCCGGTTTCCAAAGAGGCTTTAGCACCGTAGACCACATCCATACGCTCCGTCAGGTTATACAGAAGACTGAGGAGTATAACCTGCCCCTCTGTTTAGCGTTCGTGGACTACGAGAAAGCCTTCGATTCGATTGAAACGTGGGCTGTACTACAATCTCTCCAGCGGTGCCAAGTGGACTACCGCTATATGGAAGTGCTGAAGTGTTTGTACAAGAACGCCACTATGTCAGTCCGACTCCAGGACCCTCTGGTCCTGGAGTCGGACTGACATAGTGGCGTTCTCGAAGCCTATTCTGTTGCAGCGGGGAGTCAGGCAAGGAGATGTTATTTCTCCTAAACTGTTGTCTGGTGCACTGGAGGATGTTTTCAAGACTCTGGACTGGAGAAGGCTAGGCATCAACATAAACGGCGAGTACCTCACTCACCTTCGGTTTGCTGACGATATAGTAGTCTTGGCTGAGACCATGGAAGATTTAAGTACAATGCTCAATGACCTCAGTAAAGCCTCCGAGCGAGTTGGTCTAAGGATGAACATGGACAAGACGAAGATCATGTCAAATGCCCATGTAGCACCAACTCCCGTAACAATTTCCCCAATTTGAAGTAAACATGTCTAAACGTTCAGTGGTGTTAAAAATATAATTAAAAATAGTATTTATAGACTTTTCATACTTATGAACTCTGATGTTGTGAACTCTGTGAATGTGTTAAAATGTGACAATGACAATTTGAATCAGTGACTCAAGTTTATACATCAAATAAAAACAATTAAATCAGTGACCTACGTACCCAGTGTCAATCCGTTAACTTCATCACGTATTGGACATCCTAACACGATATCACACTCACTGAAATTAATTAATTTGTACATAACGGAACTAATTTAATATACTGAATCAGTGCCAAAAAGTGTTAAGTTACTTAATCATAGCCAATAATCATACTGTACATGTCAAAACAGCTGTATCATTGTCGTGGATATTGATTACAACGCCATCTGTGATCCTACTTGCGAACTATTGCGATACCGCTCCTTTTTATGAACAACCCAGACAACGGAACGTCATTGATAGTAGTCAATTATTGGCTTAGTATTTTTGTCAATTTATAACGAGAGGGCAGCACCAGCAGTGACTCGCGCAGATTTTAAACATATTGTATCAACAATGGAATGCGGCGCTCAATGTCAAGCAGAAATCAAACCTACTGATAATGTGTTCAATTGTACTTGTTGTCTAGGGAAATACCGTAGGCAGTGCTTAGGCATCAATAAAGAACAGTATGAGTCAATTCGCCCAGAATTTATAAAAGCGTGGGTATGTCCGAGCTGTACTAATGTAAACACTCGCCGCCCAAGAGTTAAAGCGGATACGCCAGTGCGCAAACACCAGTTGCCATGTAGCAACCTGAGCCTGGACATGTCTCTGGACAGCAGCCTGCACGCCCCTGGCGACAACCATACTCTCAGCAATGTCCTTACTCCTGTTAGCCGTTTCAGCGACGACAGCGATCCCGTTACATTAGGCAAAATAAGCACATTACTGGACCAAAAAATCCAAACCTCGGTGTCAAGCCTCATAGAGGAGAAGTTAAACAGTTCGCTGTCTGCATTCATGAATACATTCCGTGCAGCAATTCAAGAGGACGTCAAGAAACTGGTCCAGTCTGAAATTCAGTCTGCTGTTCAAGACCTTGAAACTAACTTCACCTCCACTACGGACTATATATGCGCGGAACAAGACACACTCAAAAGTCTTATCACAGACCAAAATAATAAGATCAAACACCTTGAAAATGAGAACAATAAGCTGCTGTCAAGCCTCCGCAACGTTACAACACGTCTGTCAACCATGGAGAATATATCGCGAACATATAATTTAGAAATTCAGGCAGTCCCCGAAAATAAGAATGAGAATGTCCTTTTACTTTTCAAAAATCTTTGCTCCATTATTAAAATGGCACTACCGGACGGCAGCGTCACAGCCTGCCGTAGAGTAGCTAAAATGGACACCAAATCTACCAGGCCCCGAAATATTTTAGTTTCGTTATCATCCCCAATTCTTCGTGACACAGTCCTCTCGATGACCAGCCGCTACAACAAATCGATAAGAAACTCAACAGATCATGCTGCTGAACTACTGAACAGCTCTCACCTCGGAGTGCCTGGTGAAAGCACACGAATTTACGTCGTAGAGCATCTTTCTCCTGAGTGCAAAATGCTCTACGCGGAGACTAGAAAAGTAGCCAAAGCAAAAGGGTACAAAATTGTATGGACACGTTATGGTAAAATTTATGTACGCAAGGACGAGAATTCCGATGCAATCCATATTAAAGACATTAACTGCCTTAAAAAAATTGCTTAAGTTTGTTGCATATTCTAAACGCCTGCTCATACTGTGTTTTATATAATTATTTATGTTATAAGCATTACAACCATGTTAATTTACTATCAAAACGTTAATAGGATTAGGAGTAAGTTAAAAGATTTATATCTTAACATCTTAAACTGCAACTATGACATTATCTGCCTAACGGAAACAAACTTAAATAGCGGCGTTCACGATTCGGAGTTCTTGGATTCTCGTTACGATATTTATCGCAGAGATCGCGGGGATACGACACTCAGCAAAACGGAGGGCGGGGGTGTCGCGATTGCTATTAAAAAACAACTGGCAGCTGAACGCCTGTGCACATGGGAGAGTGAGGTCGAGGATGTTTGGCTCCGGGTTGAGATTTCTAGCTGTTGCACGTTGATCTTGTGTATCTGTTATTTACCACCAGACCTTGCTAAAACCAAACTTAAGTCGTTCTACTCTAATTGCCAGAGAAGAATATCGCACACAGATAAAGCCGAGTTTATTTTGGTAGGGGATTTTAACGCGCCTCACATTCATTGGACAAAAGCGCCTGGTTCCTCGCACATGTTACCATCAATGTCTACTACTATACTTGACTTGAAATCCGATTTGTTACTTGAAACTATTTCTATTTGTAACCTCACACAACATAATAACATCCCAAACAAGAATAACAGGTTTTTGGATCTTTTTCTGTCCAGCCTCTGCGATATTAGTGTCTATGCAGCTGCACCGTTAAGTCGAATTGACGAGCATCATCCTGCTTTACTGGCAGATATTCACATTGCTGTTTCACCACCCAAAGTCATAGATTCAAGACTTGCCAAGAGACCTAATTTTTATAAGTGTAACTACAATGAAATACGAAGGGATTTAGCCACCATTGACTGGGAGCGCCTTTTGTCAGGCGCCAGCGTGGATGTTTCTGTGCAAATATTTCATGAAAATGTAAACAAAATCATACAAAAACATACGCCCATGAAAGTAATTAAGAAACAAACCTACCCAAAGTGGTTCAGTCCTTTTTTAGTTCGCTCTTTAAAAGAAAAGTTAAAATACCACAGACGCTATAAAAAATTTGGAAACCCTCGCGATTACGACCCCTTTAACCTTTTACGTGCACGATGTAAAAAACTTATTGATAGTTGTCATAAATTGTACGTAGACTCTGTACAAATGTCCGTTAAACATAATATTAAACACTTTTGGAGATATGTCAACGATAAAAGAAGTGCTAATTCCGTCCCTGTCACTATGCAGTACAATAATTTAGTATCGTCTAACCCCACAGAAGTTTGTGAAATGTTTTCAAACTACTTTGGTTCCGTGTTTGAAAAAACAGTCGGTGCTGACACATACACATCTTCGGATATTCCATCACATAACATTAGCTTAAACGATAACTATGTGAACACTGATCACATAAGTGCTAAAATTAAAGAACTCGATTGTAACAAGGGTCCTGGTCCTGATGGCATACCTCCATCATTTGTAAAAAAATGCTGTGATGAACTCTGCCTGCCGCTTGGCATAATTTTTAATAAATCTATTAAGTCTGGCATTTTCCCTACTCTTTGGAAAACTGCTCATGTAATACCAATACATAAGTCAGGTGATAAAAAGAACTGTCAAAATTACAGGCCTATTAGCATTTTATCGGTATTTTCTAAATTATTTGAATCTGTTATGTACAATTGCTTTTATTCCCATTTTAAAATGATTTTGTCACCATGTCAACATGGTTTTGTCTCTAATAGGTCCACTGTCAGCAATCTGCTAGTTTACAAAAATTATTTATGTGGTGCATTTGCTCAAAGATGTCAAGTAGACTCAATATACACCGATTTTTCTAAGGCATTCGACAAAGTCGACCATGCAATCCTTGTAAAAAAATTGATAGGCTACGGTATTCACGGTAACTTGCTGAGATGGATTAGTTCTTATCTAGATAAAAGGAGTCAGCTTATAAACATCAAAGGACATCTCTCTGCGCCCATCACTATAACATCTGGTGTACCACAGGGGTCCCATTTAGGCCCTCTCCTGTTTATTGTCTTCATTAACGATCTAGTCGAGCAACTGTCATGTCCTTGTTTACTATATGCAGACGATCTTAAGATTTACTCAAGAATAACAAGTATCGAGGAGTGTGTAAGATTGCAGGATGACCTTAATGTAATAGTTGACTGGTGTGCGGTAAATCGTATGTTCCTTAACTCCAATAAATGCAATGTTATTTCCTTTACGACATCAAAACATAAAATTATCTTCAATTATTCTCTTAACAATTTTACTTTAAATCGCACTTCTGTTATTCGTGACCTCGGTATCTACTTTGATGAAAAATTAACCTTCCATTCACACTATGATCAACTGATATCAAAATGCATTAAACTGGTCGGTTTTATATCTCGTTCTACCAGGGATTTCAAAAATATTAGTATTTTAAAATATCTATATTATTCTCTGGTTAGAAGCACCGTGGAGTATGGTTGTGTTATTTGGTCACCTTATTACAAGATTCATATAGATAGGATTGAAAAGGTTCAAAAGCAGTTCCTCAACATCATATCCTACAGGCTCCAGCTTGGTCGCGAGCTCAGATCATATGTCAGCAGGTTAAATCATTTCAACATATCGTCCCTCTCATCCCGCAGGAAGTGCAACGAACTATTTATATTATATAAAATAGTACACTCTCACATTGACTGCCCTTCCCTGCTTTCACTGTTGAACTTTGTTTCTCGATACAAGTCACGTAATCCTTCACGCAAACTATTCCAGCTCCAAATTTACAAAAATAATACATCCTTTTATAACCCAGTTATTCGAATGTGCCGACTGTATAACGATATCGTGACGGAACATCCTTCTTTGGACATATTTGTACAGAGATTACCCACATTTAAAAATACTGTGAGAAATATATTGTGTAAATCATATTAGGATCTTGAGTCGTGAATGTTAGATTGTTATTGTGATTATTGGTCAAGTAACGCAATGTATATTAAGTAAAGTCAATGTCATGCATGATTATATATATCAACTATAAATTACTATCATATCAAAATATTAATTAAAAACATCACATGTATACGCTACTATTGTATGTTCATTAGTAATCAACAGACAACTTAATGTAGTGATTAATTTGTACTATCTGTTGTTTATCAGTCTGTGCATACATGTATAAGAATTATAGTCCAGATCTAGATTTTAAGCCATATATATAATTGCCTAAATGACTGTAATTTGTTATGTGAGCCAAATAAATAAATAAATAAAAATCGGACACTTTACGCTCGAAGTTGTAGACGATTACGTAAACCTAGGACAGACTGTCCAGTTAGGTAAGTCCAACTTCGAGAAAGAGGTTAATCGTCGAATCCGACTCGGCTGGGCAGCGTTCGGGAAGCTACGGCACATCTTTTCGTCCAATATCCCGCAGTGTCTCAAGACGAAAGTCTTTGACCAGTGTGCGTTGCCAGTGATGACATATGGTACTGAAACGTGCTCGCTTACTATGGGCCTCATAAGAAGGCTAAAAGTCACCCAAAGAGCAATGGAGAGAGCTATGTTAGGAGTTTCTCTACGTGATCGCATCAGGAATGAGGCCATCCGCAGCACAACCAAAGTGACCGATATAGCCCTCCGAATCGCTAAACTTAAGTGGCAGTGGGCGGCGCACATAGCACGTAGAACCACAGCTGTAGATATAACTAAGATATACTGTTAATTAAATATCTGATAACGGTCATCCATTACAAACATGTTACATAACATACAAGCAGGTTACTAGGTAGTGGTTCACGACGCCTATTGTCAACTCACCTGAGTTAACCGGTGTAAAGTGACCTCCGACTAAGTGCGGTTGTTATGAGACTCGAGGGAATTTGCACTGGTGCCAGAAGAGAGTTGAGCCGTAATGGGTCACCAATTGCACACCATGCGATGCATACACACGATCGGTTGCAGTACCCGGATGGGAGTTATTTATAACTACGTAACACTACCTCCCAACGCAATTAAAATCACTCACACTGTAACAACAATTTTATAATAGTATAATTTTTCTTTTTTTCCATTGTGTCATACAATTAGCTCGTAAGTAAGTATATTAACTAACTCTGACCGGTGTTGTCCCTAGGCCATTGTTATATGTCGCTATTAATAGGGGCCCATCTAAGCAGGGTCACCGTCCGCCGGAAATAAAATGTGAGACTGTTTTATTAGGCAGGCGTCCGATGTCTCACCCAATAGCCCAGCCATTAGTCCATCATCCTCTCCTCACCAAATAACCCGGTTCATTTAGATTCCATCAACCAACAATAGTCCCTGTGCACCTTGGCGGCTGCTGTCTCTGTGTGCGTCCCATGACATGGGCAGGGACAGTATCCCCTTGGTGTACCCCTTTCATTTCATTAAATTGTCAAAAGTGCCTCTACGTGTTGGCTATGTGGTACTCGTTTGGTACTTCGGTACTTCGGTACCTCGGTACTTCGGCTCCGCGCACGCCTTCCAAAGGTCCGGGTCACCATTCATCCCGTGAGCGGAAAAGACAAACTAATAAAAAACATCCCTATTTTCTGATTTTTTTCTGGTGTACACACATAATACCAAGCTGCTCGCCAAATTTCAGCTTTCTAGGTCACCTGGAAGTGGGTTAGGTTTTTGATTACTAGTCAGTCAGTGGTAAAAATTCCGTTTTTTAGAATTTAACATCTCGATAATGATTAAACCTATATTTATGAAATTTGGGTTTCTAGTTAAGGATTTTAATACATGTATCAAATTTCATTTTATGTTAGATAGATTTGGAGTTATTGGGGGGTCAAATGTGGCTCCAAACGGTTCGTGTTAATTAAAACACGGCTGCTGTCCGCCAGTTCTTGGGGTGAACTTGGCTGGACACGCTCCCGCGTGTCTAGATCAATAACATGCAAAAGGGAATACCTTCGCAGCGTTCCATACATATTTTACTAAGAAATGAAGACTTTTTACGATAACTCATCTTAACTGGTCATGTCCGCTATAGTATGTATGTATGTATGTAAGCAATTTATTGTACACAATAACAGTGTATAGTAGTGTGTGTAGTATAGTTTTCGTTGGAAGTCATGTTTTTTTTTTCATATTTTGGACCCATAGTTTAAAAGTTAGAAACAATTTTTTTGTGATTATTTCCAAATATATGTAATTCTATTTATCAAAAAATGTTTCATGAAGACCTCTATTCATTTTGAAAGACCTATCCAACAACAGCCCATATCATAGGGTTAAAGCAAAAAAAACATCCCCACTTTACGTGTCTTGTACTTTGTCAGATTTATTGATTTATATATCCATGCCAAATTGCAGCTTTCTAGCACTAACAATCACAAAGCAAAGCCTCGGACAGACAGCCAGACGAATTTAGCGATTAACCAATCGCGGGTGAGCAGAACATACTAGAAATCAAACGGGTTAGAAACAGTTTCACATTCAATGTCATGAATGCCATGATGCTTTGCTAGATAGCCATCATTATAATGCGACCGGAGATGACTCCATACTTCGTGCGTCAATTTATCTGTCCTTAGCTTTCCTTGCACTAAATAAGAAACGTGGAAATTGGTAACAATTTTCGTCTGGGGGGAAAAACTAACATCGGCAATTTTCTCTTACGCAAGATTCCCTTGGGATATTTAAGCCAAAATGATCCTTACACGTGAAAGTTACAGAAAATAGTAGGTTTCTTCGATATCTCTGTTCGTAGTCAAGGTCAAAACTAGAGTAAACGTAGGCTGTGGAACACTTGGCTGCATACTTAACATTGTTAGAACCTACGTAGCAAGTACGTATATAAACTACATGTTCTATACTGGCTGTAACGAAGTTTGTTTTTAGTGACGGTTTCTATGTTCCTAACAGCTGTCTGTACTCACAACTCGTATACACGGTATTAAACTTACTTTTACTTAACTAAAGTGGTTTTCCTCTAACATGGTAGCAGAACTTTGGTGAATTGAGTTCCTGCGAAGCTACGTGTGTTGTGTTATTATTGTCCAAATTGTGCGCACGAATTTATCCCAATAATCGCAATGGCGACGTCCAGCACTGGGGCGGCTATTGTTCCTGCCATAGAAAAATTAAACGGCATGGGTAACTACGGATCGTGGAAATTTATCATGAAAATGATCTTGATCCAAGAGGATTTGTGGGAGTGCGTCGACAGCAAGGACGGCATGAAAGCCGATTGCGACGACAAGAAGAAGCAGCAGAAGGCTCTGGCTCGCATTTGTTTGAGCATAAACCCTGTGGCCATCACGCACGTGCGGAACGCAACTACCGCATGGGAGGCGTGGCAAAGTCTGAAGACTGCGTATGAAGACAGGGGTCTTAGTCGAAGACTTGGGCTAATGCGGCAGCTGTTTGGGATGAAACTCCAGGAATATCCCGATATGGAGTCGTATCTTACAAAGATAAGTGATGTATCACAACAATTAACAGACATCGAAGCTAGTCTCGATGACGAATTTTTAGCTGTAGTAATGCTAAGTGGGCTTACATCCGACTATGACCCACTGATCATGGCGTTAGAGAACTGCAACGTAAAAATGTCGAGTGAACTGGTGAAACAAAAGTTGTTACAAGAACAACAGCGCCGGACCAACGGAACGGACATAAGCAGTGGTTCAGTGATGGTGGCGAAACGACGAGATAAGCCTGTCAAATGTTTCCGCTGTAAGAAGCTGGGTCACATTTCCAAAAATTGTCCAGAAAACAAGAAGTCGAAGGAACCCATTGCTAAAGGAATGGCGAACATGCTGAGCGCGCTGTCGGTGGACGTGCAGGAGGACTCCTGGTATATTGACAGCGGAGCGTCGTGTCATTTCTGCAATAGGAGGGACATTCTCGACGATTTCGTGGTGGATACAAGTTTGGAAGTCACCGTGGCGAACGGCGAAAAACTTGTTAGTGCGGGTCGTGGCAGTACCGAACTGCATGTTAAAGACGGCATAAAAACTCTAAGCAGTGTAGTTTTTATTCCCAACTTGTCATGTCATACCAAGGCTGTGTTGGGCGTTACTCCTGAGGAGAAGTGGTCGGGATCAAAGGTAAACTTGAACCATTTACGAATTTTTGGTTGTGTTGCATACTCTGTCGTCGAGGGTCGAAAGAAGTTAGATCCGAAATGCAAGAAGTATATCTTCATAGGCTATTGTGAAAATACAAAAGGATATCGACTCATAGATCCAGCGTATCCTACGAAATATATAATATCGCGTAATGTCGTGTTTGTAGAGGACAAATTCTACAAGGACACAGTTGAGCCATGTGTGGTCAACGAGCCAACACCGTACATGATCATTAGTAATGAATCCGAAAATGTGCAGGCGGCGGCAGAACCTGTTGACAGCGCACAAGAGACACATGAAGATCTGACTCATCACGACGATACAGATGAAACCGACAATGAAGTATCCAATACTTCGGATGAAGACTACGTTCCTGGCTCGTCATCTTGGGATTCGGAAGAATCGAGAGAACCGAGCGAGTTTGAGGATGCGTTCTTGTCGGCATTCACGACCAGCACGAGTAGCGACACGGCAACACCCACTACCGTTCGCGAGGCACTCGACGGTCCTGAGTCTGCGCAGTGGAAGGAGGCGATGCGGGATGAGTATCAGTCTTTCTTGGATAACAAATGTCTCGAACTTGTCGACTTACCGAAGGGCAAGAATCCCGTTAAGTGCAAGTGGATTTTCAAGAAAAAGAGAGGACTGAATGGTGAGCTCTTGCAATATAAGGCTCGACTTGTAGCGAAGGGATTTACGCAAAAGTATGGAGTAGATTACTTTGAAACGTTCTCACCTGTCGTGAGATATTCTACAGTAAGATTACTTTTGGCACTGGCGGCTGAATACGATATGGAAGTGGATCATATGGATGTAAAGACAGCGTTTCTAAACGGTGACTTGAAAGAAGTTGTATACATGGAAATTCCTGAAGGCTTTGAAGTAGAAAACAGAAAAGGAAAGGCATACCGCTTGCTTAAAGCTGTGTACGGACTAAAACAAGCCAGCAGATCATGGAATGAGAAGATAAACGACGTGCTTGTCAAGAAACTGAAATTCAAACGACTAGCGTCTGAGCCGTGTGTCTACGTGAGATCAAGCAATGACGGACTTGTCATCCTCGGCCTTTATGTTGATGACATTTTGATATTTAGCAATAGTCAAACAGAGAAAAAGGCAGTAAAAGAGGAGATAATGAAACAGTTCGTTATGAAGGATCTTGGGCCAGCAAAATGTGTATTAGGAATACACGTCTGTCGTAAAGATGGAAAAATAATTCTTGATCAGTCTGCTTATATTCGTAAAGTTCTGGAAAGGTTCAAAATGTCTGAATGCAAACCGGCTAAAACGCCGATGGAAGTTGGACTAAAACTTACTAAAGCTGAGAAGAATGGAGACTACGAATACAGACACTTGATTGGTTGCCTCCAATATATAGCAGTCTGTTCACGACCTGATATTGCGCATGCTGTGAGTATGCTAAGTCAGTTTAACGATTGCTACTCGGAAGCTCATTGGAAGGCGGCGAAGCGCGTGCTTCGGTACCTCAAGGGTACAATAGACTACAGCATTACATACGAGAAGAGTGGTTTAGACGTGACAGGGTCAGCGGACGCAGACTGGGCGGCTAGTGTAGTCGATCGTCGGTCTTATACTGGTTACGTATTTAAATTGGGCAATTCTCTAGTTTCATGGGAGAGTCGTAAACAACGTACAGTGGCTCTTTCTAGCACGGAATCTGAATATATGGCCTTATCCGATGCGTGCAAAGAGGCATTGTTCATAAAAGCGTTCATGAAAGAATGTTTAAAGTTGGATGTCAAAGTAGTGGTTTACAATGACAACCAATCTGCAATAAAATTGTCTGAAAACCACATGTTTCACGCAAGAACTAAGCATATTGATGTTAGACATCATTTTATTCGCGAAATAATTGAAAAAGGCATATTAGTTGTAAAGTATATGTGTACTAACGATATGTTGGCGGATGCTTTAACAAAACCTTTGTCTATTGAAAAGTATCAGCGTTTTGTTAAAGATTTTTATGTGCTTAGTACACAGTAGTTTGTAAAACTTATGTAGTATGGAATGAACATATAGTTTAAGGGGTGGTGTTAGAACCTACGTAGCAAGTACGTATATAAACTACATGTTCTATACTGGCTGTAACGAAGTTTGTTTTTAGTGACGGTTTCTATGTTCCTAACAGCTGTCTGTACTCACAACTCGTATACACGGTATTAAACTTACTTTTACTTAACTAAAGTGGTTTTCCTCTAACAAACATAAATTAATCCCATCTAAAAGTAGGTCATTCAATGCATACCGAAAAGCACTCAGATATTCCATTTCCTAAATGGAACACGTTTTCAATACCAGATATCGCACGGGTACAGGTAGGTAGGGGTATTAAATAAAGAACAAATTGACTAAACCTATGTCGAAATACGCAAAATTTATAGTTACTTACTGGTTTCTTATTTAATACATTATTTAATTTTGACTTAAAATAAAAACCGGCCTACTGCGTAACAGGCCACGTGCAATGCAGGGTTCCGTAGTTGTCCGCCCGTTAGGTATATTACGCGGACTTAAAGAAGTTCACAAACATATATTTTACTATATGTTTGACACAACCAATAAAATAATCGTAGTAATCAATCAAATTTTACGAAAGTTTGGTTTTTCAAGTAGGTACATTTCGTAAGTTCGCGTCTATTACTCGTTAACTAGTAATGTCTACTTAGCTGTGATAATTTTCCTTTTAAATTCGTCGGATTATATTAATTACACAAGGCCCGCATGCCAAGCGTGGCGATTATGGCATTTACCCCCCATGAAATTGGGGGAGGCCTATGTCCAGCAGTGGACGTCCTAGGGCTGATATGGTGGTGGTGGTGGATATTAATTACTACCATTTAGCTGGCAAGGGGACAGGGACACTGGACCATTACAAAAATTATCACTTTCAATGGCAAAACCTAACATAGTGTGGCTATATGAATAGTACGAGTAACCATCGAAGTATCACAATAAAGTGTAAGTAGGTATATTGTAAAATATCACAAAATACTATAGTACATAGTAAAAAGATTAAAATTGAAAGGTTCGAAGAAAACAATAATAATACATCAACTGCTTAGGCCTGAAACATTGTTTCAGAACTTAGTATTTTCATATAGAATTTTGATAAGATTATTATTGCATGTTTATAGCTGTAGCAGCTGTAAGGAACAGCAAGGTAGGTGTGCAGGAAGGCAGCTGGAAGGGTATCGCTGTGCCCTGACAGGGTTTCATGCCTTGGACCTAATTTACCTATATAAGACCTTTGTATATACACCATGAATGCAATTAATAAATGAATGAATTGGCAAGGGTCACTGAGCTCAGCCGCGGTCAGACCAACGTACAAACAGTCTGTCCAGATGAAAATGGTGAAACTATAAGGTATCCTATTCCGGCCATTGTGGAATTATTTGGGGGAGGCCTATGTCCAGCAGTAGACGGATTTCAGCTGACATGATGATGATGATAATAAGGTAGCCTTGTATAAAACGGAACCCCTAAAACGAAGGAGGTCCTCTAATAGACAGGTAGCTTTTGGCTTGAAACTTAGAATTACATCATTTTTAAACTGATTTTGTTTTAAAAAGAGAGAGTCCGTATTGATGGCGGTTTTAGTTGATATAGTACAGTCAAGCGCAAAGATATAGATACAAGTATTGTTACAGAAAGTAAGTGTTCATTAAAATGGGCAAAAAAATTGACTCATCACACAAATGCTTACAAAAATGCACACGTCACTGAACTGACAAATATGTATACTGCAAGGGCAGAAAGTCGTATAAAACTAAAATAACATTAATGATATTCTGCATAACATGCAAATTATGTAGCCATATGATCTCATAGATTCAGTGACTGGTGCAAAATGTAAATCTGCAAAAAGCTACTTTGTTCTTGCAATATGTAACAAACTCGAAAAAAATGATATAACATTTCACGAAAACAGTGCACACTTGTCATTGCATATGCAACACATGTGTGAAAAACATGTTTTATCACAATTTAAGATCCGGCTGCATAATGCCCGTCAGGCCTGAATTTTTTTTTCAAAATAGTCAGAACTTTTCAGGTACAATATTTTAAAGCCAAAAATGTATATGACACGATATCTTTGCTATTACGTGTAGACTCTTTGGATTAAAGTGGCTGGCTTAGTTATATCATGTCTTGCGATTTTGTGGTGTTTATTATATTTTCACCCTTGACTCTACTGTACCTACCAATACAATGTCTCTTTTGTTTGACTCGTTGGCAAAAAAAATGCGCCGAAATAATGTATCCCGTTACGAGCAAGCGCCATACATTTCTAGCGCCGAACACGGTTCAAGGTCAGCGTCCAGCTAGCTGGATGATGTCCTAAATTTTGTACAACAGTGTCAAAATCCTTGTACTGCCCACCATGCCCTGCATGACTCGCACCCATCTCGCGGTTGAACTTTCGGTGCGCACGCGGCACACCACGTTACCACATACTGTTTACTGCGCCGTGCAGCGTTTCGTTCTTAGAAATATAGCTGCACCACACCTCAGGAAGTATTTCTAGTGAGACAGACGCCAGAAATAATACCTAACCTAAGTACCATGAACCATGAATTAAATGAGGAACGCTAAAGTGGCAGCGAGTGTACTGCGGTCCCGTGGGACGGCGGGATGTTTATTTCAGTAGGTATTGCAGATGCGTCGTTTGTTCTGACCTCGACCTTTAATAATGCAGGGGTTAATTCCACCAGACGAGTGTGACAGCCATCCCGCTGCTACGAACACGTACACATGCTATGGTATCTAAAACGTTGGAGTTTTAGCAGCTCGTATGAAAATTAACTATCTAGACTTTCCAAGTGCCAATGATGTCCGTACTAATATTGTGAAGGTACTCGTATATGTACGTGTCTATCTATTATCTGCTACCTTACAAAGCTTAAATCTGGAAAACAAGTATATCTTGAACCATTTATGATTCAATAGTAATGAAGTGGCTTTCATAGCTATTGGTCAAATTAACGGGTTAAATAATATAACGTGTATCTCTATGGTCCGTTACCATGGGATGCTTATTGTTATTACTCTATCGCTGTCAATGTGTATTTTTAGCTGAATAAAGCCATGTTTACTGATGGTTCTGTCTGATTCCGTATCATAATATAGACATCTTATATAAATATTTTGTAAACAATCTTACACAAATCGAATCTAGTCCCAAACCAAGCAAAGCTTGTAGGGACTATGAATACAAGGCGACGATATAAATACTTATATAAACAACCCCGGGACCTCCGACATGGTAGGCAGGGTCACTACGTACAAACTAAGCCAAAGTGGTCGTCAAACTTAACACGTAGGTACTAAAACGTAACATAAGAGCTGTCCTATGCATTTATTCCTTTTTTACAACCTTTTTATTTAACCTGCACTGTCTCCTCCTTCAATCCTTTTTTCAGCCTCTTGCCGGTATCTGACTGAGCTGGAATGTGGCATATGTAAGTTCGGTGACAATACAATATTATGGTACCACTGAGCTGACCTGATGATGGAGACAGAAGGTGGCCATTCCTAAACTACACAAGGTAAAACCCTCGTATTTGGACTCATTCGAACCGCCTCAACGAGTTGGTTATTGTGGAAAAAAGTACAGTACCTACCTAGGCAATAAATACTTGTACCACAAAAATTATTTCGTAGACCGGGTCACTAGCGTATATTTGTGGATTGTGGATCTTGATATATTTCATAGTTGAGTTTCACAAAGTATCCCGCACCCTCGATCCATTATAAAATGAACCATGACCACGGTACCTAAAGGCAATCTTTACTAAAACTTTTAGCGACACATAATAACCCCCAGGTGTACTCCAGCTCACCGAACTAAAATAAAAGCCATCTGAGTGAACTTGCAAGTAATATACTTGGCAAGCATAAAAGTAATTCATATTCGCGAGTTTTAATGCCAGCTCGTAACAAAGGCGACCAGATGGCCAAATTTATTCCTTGGCAAATTATCTTTTATAAACCTCAAAGATATATTTAAAAAATCGGCCAAGAGCATGTCGGACCATGCTCAGTGTAGGATACCGTAGTTGCCCAATGAACTTACTTCAAAAAAATCAATAACAAGCAAAAGGGAATACTTTCGCAGCGTTTCATACGTCTTTTACTAAGAAAGGAAGACTTTTTACGATAACTCAAAAACGGATTTCATGATTTTTTTCATATTTTTTGGACCCGTAGTTCAAAATTTATTGTGTCCCCCGCCCCCCACACATTTTTTTTCTTTTGGAGTGAATATTTCCGAAAATATTCATTTTATCAAAAAAAAATATTTGATGAAGACCTCTATTCATTTTGAAAGACCTATCTAACAACACCTCACATCATAGGGTTGAAGCAAAAAATAAAAACATCCCCAATTTACGTGTAGGGGAGGTACCCTTAATTTTATTAGACGTTATTTTACGACTTTGTCAGTTTTACTAATTTATATATTCATACCGAATTGCAGCTTTCTAGCAATCACAATCACAGAGCAAAGCCTCGGACAGACAGACGGACAGACAGACAGGCAGACAGACAGACGGACAAGGCGAGACTATAAGGGTTCCTAGTTGACTACGGAACCCTAAAAAAGTGTGGATATACGGATGTTTTAAATATTATAGAGATGCCATAAAATAGCCAAATGACTGCCATGTGAAATAAAAAAAAAACCTTTATTCAGTTACAAAATGGTTTACAGTCAGTTGATGGTACCTCTTTTTAAGTATAGAATACATGTGCTAAGAGGCACCGCTCTTCTAAATTGTCATTATACTAAGTTAATAGCGGTCGTTACTTATCACATCTACTAACCAGTTCCAGCTTGCGTAGTTTGTTATTTGCGTTAGGTACTCTGAATCCCAAAACTGAACCGAGGATATACATCGGCAAAATAATTAACACCAGAACTCACGTTTCCCTGTGAGTAAACCATAATTAAATTTAATCATCTCTAACGTTACAGCTTCACTTCTAAAGACTGCATTTACGTGTATTTTCACATTTTATCTGTATAATGCAAGTTTAGTAGATTGTTCACCGAAGGTTGAAAGTGACTCATTCCACCAGAGATATTTCTGGCGCTTGAACGAAGTGAGAGCGAAAATAGTCGGAGTTCGAGGGTGAAATGGGTGATTTCAGTTTCAACCGATTTAAACACTACTTTTCACTTCAACTGCGAGGAAAGTAAAAGACAACACGCACATTTTATAAAACAACCATTATTAAGAATAATCAGTGAAAGTTTCAAAGACGTACCTATTGGTTTCAATTTTGAACTGCTACTACTATAACTTTAACCCGTGCTTTGGAAGGCACGTTAAGCCGTTGATCCCGGCTGCTGTCTTTGATAGCAGTTGAAGAGCCAAGTTAGAGGCCTTTGGGCGGCTTGAGAACTTCTAACAGTCGAGATGCCCACTCACTTGACAAGTCTAATCCCAATAAGGTCTAGTTTACTCTAACGGTTGGAAGGTCAGATGGCAGTCGCTCCCGTAAAAACTAGTGCCTACGCCAATTCTTGGGATTAGGTAGCGGACCCCAGCCATCCTTCAGGATGCAACTGTACTGGGATTACGCTAGGATGATGAATTATAGAATCGTACATTTTTATAAATAAATGTACAGAATCGTATCTATTATCAATATGATACAAATTAATTAAATTTGTATATATGTACCTATCTAATCTTCAACCTTTTTGCACTGGGCACTTGTCACGGCCATTGAGTTGGTCAAGACGTACATCTGGATGGCCATGCCGTAACGTGAACAAGACAAATGAAAAGATTTTTTTTTAAACCCGAGTGCTTTTGGAGTTCTATACCAATAAACTACCCTCATTTAAACACACACAATCAATACGAATCTGACGACACCTTTGAAGCTAAAATCCATCGAACCGTTTAGGCTGCAGAGCGTGACAAAAAATTGAATTTGGCGCCAAAAATCCGCCATTTTTTTAATATTTTCATACACTCTCACAGTAAATACGAATCTAACGACACCTCTCAAGCTAAAATCCATCGAGCCGTTTAGACCGCAGAGCGAAAATAAGAAGAAATAGAATAGGAAGAAATAGATTAGGAATTATAGATACATACATACTTATACATGCTCTCGAAAAACATCACCCTCCTTCGGGTGAAATCGGTTAAAAAAGTGTCATGCTATCGTCATTATGGCGGGCAGCAGAATAGAGGAATGATTTTAAATGTTAATTTTCTGTAATTGCAAAAAAAAATAAGACAACTGTAAAATGATTTTAATATCCACCTATGAGATGGTAATATGTTTACAGGTCGTTCAATGTATAGCTGTGAGTTTAAATTTATTTAAAGCGTTTATTTTAATAATATGACGTAACTCAATTAACTTCGACTCCGTGGCTAATCACGACAATTAAAAAAAATACTTTCCACCCTAGGGATGAAAAAGCAATTTTCTACCCGGCTATATATATATATATATATGAAAATCATACTTTCAGAACAGAAGAGATGACAATTAATTTACCTGTCTTCTAGTCCGTAAATTCATACCAAAGAAATTGGCTTAAAAAATTGAATAGTAAAATAGCCAAAAAACAGAGCGATACAAAAAACTAACAAACTAAGAGAAAAAGCGGCTTACAATTAGTGAAACTGTTTAGGGAACAAAAGGTACAAGGAAACCATTGAGAGAAACTAACAACTTGGTGAACCTAGTAAACAATTACGACCCAAAAAAGAAATTACCTGACGAATATGACTTTCTGGTAAATACATTGCAGTCACTATCACTTCACGTCTTTACTTACTCTATATACTGCTCAAAGAAAATCATCATGGTGAAACCTGCATAAATCGGCGTAGAAACGCAAAGGAGTATGTGAAGTCCCCAACCCGCACTAGGCCTGCGTGGGGACTATTGCCCGTTCCCTCTCATTTATGAGCGGAGGCCTGTGCCCAGCAGTAGGACGTGTATAGACTGATGTTGATGATGTCAAAAAACGCGTAGCGCTCATATTAAACTTTCGATAAATAAGATTTCAACACCTAAGCATATATGTAGGTAGGTACTTAGTTTGCAACTCGAGTAACGAACTTCAAACAAACAAAACTTAGCGGGTCGCTTACAAAGAATCTTTTCATCGAGAAAATGCGAAATTAGAATATATTTTCCGGTATCTTAGCGAGATTTCCCTTACAGAGGAAGTTTTCACTTTTTTACGGCGGTGCCTCGCTTCGACATTAAGAGCATAGTCCTTTCGTAGTGGTATGAATCCTTATATATTGCTGTGCGTTAGGCGGTAAACAACTTTGCATCTTTTATGTACACTTTTCAAGGGCGCGCACTAAATAACAAGTTTATTTATATTCATAAAGATCACGTGGTATGCGAATGTATGTGGATCCGGGTTCACATATTTTTAACAACTAACCTAATGATTCTTGTTTCAGTCTGATTGAAAGTGAGTACAAATAATTGACGGAATCAGGCGCAGGCGTTAATTTGCGAAATTCGATGATTATCACACTAATAGACCTGATAGATCTACACGTTCTTCATCAGAAAAGCAAAGGAATATTATTATATGGAGACAATTCTACAAGTAGTAGTAATAGTAAAACTCTTTATTGTACAAAAACACAACAGATAAGATATTGATTTAAACTTGCACGATTTTTACACATTATTATTGGTAAACGGGACTTAATCGCGTACAAAAATTAATCACCTGAGGTGTGCCCGACGTTCAGTCAGCTCGTGACCACGGATGTTGCGATACATTCGAAACGTCGGGCACACCTCAGGTGATTAATTTTTGTACGCGATTAAGTCCCGTTTACCAATAATAAAGATAAAATATTAAGGAAAAAGTTAAGAACAAAGGCGAACTTATCCCTTTAAGGGACCTCTTTCAGTTACTCTGGGGCTATCTTAAAGAAATCATGAAATCAATGCTGATTGTTTAAGTCAGATTTGCTTACCAGTTAACTAATATGCCGCCATCCGCCACGCAGAAACAAATCTGCTCTACGCGAAACACTAACAAACACTTCACAATTCAAATCACGTCTAAGGACTAAAGCGCGTAGACATTTGACAACCTCCTCAAATTCAGTATACACACTGAGAGATTTCCGGATAGAGAGGATGTATTCCTGTAAAAACCTTTTAGTTACAAGGTTACAGGGTGCATAGTTATTTGTACTTTTGCATTGGTGCATTTCACTGCCAATGTTAACAGATTCGTAGCGCTACGCGTGAAGCCGCTACGAGCGTAGAAGTCGCTACGAACGAATGTTATTAATACTTAAATGTAAAATACAGTTATTTTTACATATTTCACACTGCAATATTTCTAATTATTTTATAGGAAATAATGTTAACGGCAATTCGCAGCGCACATTCGCGGTGGATGTCATTTAAGTCATCATGCAACTGTCATGCATTTTTTTCATTTTGAAACACGTCAAAAATTTGATTATTAATACTGAAAACCTCTTTGCAGCGACATTTTTTGGCTAGACAACAGCTATTAGGCCCAGGTTCAAAGAGAGAATTATATAAAATATAAATATCATCCGGTTTGACATTAGTACGGCTATGTTATTCACAAAGCCAGCCAGAGGTGGGGTGAACGTCCAAGACCGATGATGTCACAGCCCACCCCTAATATATATTGACGCCGGGGCTCATAATAACAACAGGAGGTTTAACGCATTGGTCCGCTCGAGTCATCACCAGACGTCCGTCTATTTGACATTGCACCTAATTCACATACTTCTGACATTGACAGTCTGCGACGGGTGCAAGAAGAGACGGACGACCGAGACATTGGCGTGGTAGGGATTGACTAATCCGAATTGGTATTATTTTATCGATAATATTGTCTAGGTATATCATATCATGTTTTAGGTAGTACAAGCGTAAGGTCCGCGTCATACATTAGCTGCACGGTTTGTCGGAGTCAATTTTTACCCGACTTTGACGATAAAGCGTGACCATAAAATCTGCCATTGTGCTATCATGCTAGCTAGACAGGCCACGTCACGTATGTAGCGTTCTCAGTCATCCTATAATATAGACTGAGATAGCAGTAAAGAAAAAAGTATTGTCTCGGTCTTTTTTAAAGCTTGAAGAATGTTGCGCATCATCATCATCATCATCATGTCAGCCGAAAGACGTCCACTGCTGGACATAGGACTCCCCCAAAGACTTCCACAATGACCGGTCCTGCGCCACCCGCATCCAGCGGACACCCGCGACCTTCACCAGGTCATCGGTCCACCGTGTGGGGGGCCTGCCCACGCTACGCCTTCCGGTACGTGGTCGCCACTCGAGAACCTTTCCGCCCCAACGGCCATCGGTTCTACGTGCTATGTGCCCCGCCCACTGCCACTTAAGTTTAGCAATTCGGAGGGCTATATCGGTCACTTTGGTTCTGCTGCGGATGGCCTCATTCCTGATGCGATCACGCAGAGAAACTCCTAACATAGCTCTCTCCATTGCTCTTTGGGTGACTTTGAGCCTTTTTATGAGGCCCATAGTAAGCGACCATGTTTCAGTACCATATGTCATCACTGGCAACACACACTGGTCAAAGACTTTCGTCTTGAGACACTGCGGAATATTGGACGAAAAGATGTGCCGTAGCTTCCCGAACGCTGCCCAGCCGAGTCGGATTCGACAATTAACCTCTTTCTCGAAGTTGGACCTACCTAACTGGACAGTCTGTCCTAGGTATATGTAATCGTCTACAACTTCGAGCGTAAAGTATCCGATTGTTAAGGGAGTTGGTGCGACATGGACATTTGACATGATCTTCGTCTTGTCCATGTTCATCCTTAGACCAACTCGCTCGGAGGCTTTACTGAGGTCATTGAGCATGTTGCGCATATTGCTATGTAATTCGGGGTTAACAGCTTGAGATTTTTCAAATTAGTCGCATTTTGCAGCTGGATACTTCTTTGATTGTAAACATGTATGAAAAAGCAGTTCAAAAATATGTGCGCTTCATGGTTCTTTTATGGCTTCATAGTTTATTATGTATTCCAATCGTTTTGAAGATATGACTAGTTATTCATGGTCGTTTATGATCGTCATTATAAGGCCATTACACATTACACATCTTGCAATTTGTCACAAAAACCGATAGAGTTGCAGGTTTAGTTAAAATAAGACAGCAATTCATTTCAGCCATTTCAGGCTGTCATGACAAATTGCATCGTTTGTATTGTGCTATGAGTAAGTATACTCAAATGACACCCTTGATTTCCCATGTTATTTATTTATAAACAATTCCCCAAACTTAAATGAATGAAAATGATCACAGTCAATTAATAATAATAATAATAATAATAATTGTTTATTACACAAAGCACACGAATACAAAATTATACAGACATTATCCGTTGGGCCACAAACTAGGCTGAGCCTGTATCTTGGGACCCACTGAGTCGGTTAACAAATCACTTGAACATCATCGGCACAAGGAGCACGACATGAACGTTACAAAAGTTAAATTAAATTAGGTACGTATATGAAAAAAAAAAATATATCAACCGTTAACATTAGGTAAGTACACGGAAACATAAGATTAATAAAATTAAAAATGAGGTAGGTACAAGTATATACGGTATTCCAGTTGGTACTAGGAGAGTTTGTGTATATGTAAGTGCGTATGCATGTGTGTATTGTGTGTTTCTGTGTGTTTGTGTGTGTGTGTGTGTGTGTGTGTGTGTGAGGGTGTGTGTGTATATGTGTGAGTTAGTGATTTCATGTGTCAAGAGTGTTAACTAAGGTACGTACTAATGAATTATTGTTATGTGTAGAGCAACCTTAATTAATAGCAGGAACGTAGTATATCTTCTGTATCACTGTACGACAATGTGGAAAACCATTTTTTTAGAGTTGACTTAACTTTGTGTATGGTGCACTGTTTTATGTCGCAAACTTTGCAGACAGCATTATAGACAAAGGGATGAATGAAAAAGGCGGAGCGTTTAGCGTGCGCCGAGATGACTGAGGGTATGGGAACTCGATATATGCGCCTACTCATGATATAGCCAAAAAGAGGAGACTTAGCCGTACTTCTGTGGACTCGAATGACAGCATTCATGATGAATAATTGCCTAACTCTAAGGAAACCCGTTTGCTGATACAGGATGTCAGTGGGGAATCGGAAAGGTTTTCTCATCATTACCTTAATCACTGCACGTTGCGCGCGTTCAAGGCCAAGAAGAGCCGTTTTGCCAGCGCTACCCCAGACTGCAATACCATATTGTATAATTGATTGGCAAAGCGCGTAGTACACTACACGTAAAACCTCCGGAGGTGAGCAGTCCCGCAGACGTTTTACCAAATAAATCAGTTTCCGGACTCTCTTAGAGAGGGCAACTATGTGCTGTTTAAATGATAAGTGTTCATCCAATACTACACCAAGGTACTTGACTGTACTGCATCTGCTTAGAGTGCTGCAAGAGCAGCTTGCATCACGAGTTCCACAAGAGTGCATTTTAAGTTGAATAGTATCCGGGGGAGAGGAGACTACTGTTTTTGAGAAAGGAATGTGGTGGCTCTTATTCACATTCAGTGTGAGTAGGTTGGTATCTAGCCAGTTCGCTGTTTTTGATAACCCTGCCTCAGCTGACATGTATGTCTCCTCCCAAGTGTTGTGGCTAAAGATCATGACGGTGTCGTCTGCATAGCATATTATTTCTGAGCTGGGAATGGACTGTTGGAGAAGGTCATTAATATAGGTAACAAAAAGCGTTGGGCCAAGAATACTGCCTTGTGGCACGCCAAAGGAGATAAGAGACCTGCTGCTCTTAAACTCACCGATCTTTACCACTTGCTGTCTATTGGTTAGATAACTAGCGAACCAGTCAAGGGACAGCCCACGGACTCCCAGCGCCTCCAGTTTTCTCAGAAGGATTGGGATGGAAACTGTATCGAAGGCCTTGGCTAGGTCCAAAAACACGCCCAAACAGCACTTGCCAGCATCTAGGTGACGAGAGATCGAATTTGTGAGGACCAAAGCAGCATCTTCAGTTGATCTACCAGACCTAAAACCAAACTGGCGATCAGAGATTAGTGAGTTTTCCTCTAGAAAATTGACCAGTCGAGCATTAACGATCTTTTCCAAGATTTTGGAGAAAACACTTAACAGTGAAATGGGCCTATAGTTGGTGGGTGCATCCTTCGATCCGCCCTTATGGATCGGCGTCACTATAGCCAATTTCCAACAGTTGGGGAAGCATCCCATTTCCATGCTGAGATTACAGAGATAGACCAATGGCTCGAGGATGACATTTTTAATTTCTTTAATTAGTAATGGCTTAATACCGTCATAGCCAGGTGCACTATCAAAGTCAAAGTCAAGTCAAAGTCAAAATATTCTTTATTCAAATAGGCCTAGCAACAAGCACTTTCGAATCGTCAGTTATAACATGTATTAACATATATATTAATTAATTATTTAGAGCAATTTATTGATGCTATTATTATTCTTCAAAATAAATATTGTTGTTGTAGACATGTCAAAGTAAGAAATTATTTTGTAGTAAAATTCACAATAGGATCGTCAAAAAATAAATAATAATAATAATAGAAAAATATATAAAAAATAGAAATCTAGACAGTTTCTAGAATAAAATCAAAAATAAAAAGATCATATTAATATCTAACGCCATAATGATTAATTCATTAATATTTCAGTCACAATTAATCCCACGGTGTTTTATCATTCATGTAGTCATGTGTGCTATAATATGCTTTCGATATGAGTTGACGCTTTACATAATTTTTAAATTTATTAATAGATAATTCAGTTACATTTCTTGGAAGCTTATTATAAAACTTCGCACCATTACCCATGAATGATTTTCTAATTTTCTGTAGGCGAGTGGTGGGCACCGCGAGTTTGTGTTTATTTCGAGTATTAATATTATGTATGTCACAGTTCTTCCTGAAATTTACAATGTTTTTATGTACATACACAATATTATCATAGATGTATTGACAATGCAATGTCATTACATTAATGTTCTTGAACTTATCTCTAAGTGAGTCTCTATGGTTCATTTTATATATTGCTCGAATAGCCCTCTTCTGCAGAACAAAAATGGTATTAATATCTGAAGCACTGCCCCATAGTAAAATACCATACGACATAATACTGTGGAAGTAACTAAAATATACTAATCGAGCTGTCTTCACGTCTGTCAGTTGGCGGATCTTGCTCACGGCAAAAGCTGCAGAACTCAGTCTATTCGAGAGATTAGCAATATGGGGACCCCATTGGAGTTTGGAATCTAATGTTAATCCAAGAAAAACTGTACTATCCACTAGTTCCAATTCCTCATCTTTCACAATGACACTTGTTTGATTGTGCTTAACGTTAGTCGTGACAAACTTGATACATTTGGTCTTTTTCTCATTTAACAATAAATTGTTGACATTGAACCAATTAACTACTTTAGAAATAGCATTGTTTATATCTATATTAGCTTGTTGCTGTCGTTTGACTTTGAATATAAGAGAGGTATCGTCTGCAAACAATACTATATCATGGTGGGTCTTTACGAGGTATGGCAAGTCATTTATGTAGATAAGGAATAGGAAAGGTCCCAATATTGATCCCTGCGGTACACCCATCGAGACCACTGATCCTGGAGATCGCTGTCCATTCACATCGACCCTTTGTATTCTACCATATAGATAAGATTTTAGCAAATTCAGTGCCGATCCTCTAACTCCATAGTAGTGCAGTTTCCTGATTAATGTTTCATGACATACGCAGTCGAAGGCCTTGGACAAATCGCAAAAAATACCTAAGGCATCCTGTGACTCTTCCCAGGCATCGAATATATGTTTAGTTAGCTTAACAGCCGCGTCGGTTGTCGAGCGACCCCGCGTAAAACCAAATTGCTTATTATGCATTAAATTGTTTGCATTAAAATGTCTTATTAATTGGGACAAAACTAATTTTTCAAAAATTTTACTAAATGTTGGCAGCACAGATATTGGTCTAAAATTAGTGGGGTCAGAAGTGCTACCTGATTTAAATAAAGGAGTTATTTTACTATGTTTCATTAGATCAGGAAACTCACCGCGGTCAATACTGTTATTAAATACAACTACCAAGTCAGGCGCTATGACTTCTATTAGAGATTTGACAGCATGGACAGAGACTCCCCAGAGATCACCAGTTTTTTTGACATTAATTGATTTAAACGCCTTTATTACATCTGGGGTACTAACATATTCAAAATGAAGATTTCCACTACATTCTGAGGCGTTATCTTTTAACAATGTAACGGCAGACGAAGGTGAAGAATTTAATGTCTTTGTTGTGGATACTGGTATCTCAGTGAAAAATTTTTCAAATTCTGTTGCTACTTCTAAACTTGAATCTATAATTATGCCATCAATTTTTAGTTTAAGATCATTCATTTTGTGCTTTGATCTACCAGTTTCCACATTAATTAATTTCCATGTTGTTTTGATAATGTCCGAACTATTTGTAATTTTCTGGCTTATAAAATTACGTTTAGCTATATGACAATCTATTTTAAATTTCTTAGAATATTGTTTGACATGTTCCTTAAATTCATCACTCATATTAAACCGGCGTTCCTCATATAAAGCATACAGTGCTTGTCTACGTTTATGTAAGTCCTCAGTAGCCCACTCACTAAAAACTGATGTCCCACCAACCACGACCGATTTGGATGTAAAAATCGCATTATAATGTTTCATAAAAGTGTGAAAAAATGAATTGTACATTTCGTTTGGACTCATATCGGAAGACAGAAAGGGTAGCGCCTGGACTAGACTTTGCTTCATTCGTTCCATACGGCCCGTGGTTACTGGTACAATAGTTATTTGTTTCCTCAGGGTATTTCTTCTTAATGTCTCAAATACCATTAATTGACCTAAGTGATCTGATTCTAATTTACTGATTACACTTTTAGTGATTGGAATAATATTAGTGAAAATGTTATCTATACAGGTGGCGCTTGTAGCAGTGACTCTAGTAGGCTCCGTAAATATATGACTCAAATTACAAGATTTGAAAAGATTCAACAATCTGATACTTGTTGTTGAATTTTCTAAAATGTTTACATTGAAGTCTCCGCATATAAGTAATTTCTTACTAGAGAGTGATATTTTAAGTAGCACGGATTCCATTATGCTTTCAAAAAGGTCAAAATTACTTAATGGCGGCCTATACACACAGACAACAATAAATTGCTCTAATTCTACTGCACTTATTTCTATGGTCCGTTCAACAGACAAGGATACAATGTCCTTACGTTCCTTAAATTTTAATTTATTATGTAATATTATTAATGACCCACCATGTATGGAACTAAGTCTGGTGAACGAACTTCCCACCTGGTGGTTATTAAATTGAGGCATTAATTCATTATTTTTTAACCAATGTTCAGTTACACACAATATTTCAATATTATAATCATTCAAAAAGAGTTCAATCTGTAAGTCTTTTCCTCTAATAGACTGAATATTTTGGTGAACCAGGTGCATATATTTTCCATGATGGCAGTATCTTTCATTAAATTTATTAATAACTAAATTGCCAGAGTTTGAGTACTCCTTTGTCTTAAAATCTAATTTAAATGATTGGTTAAAACTGGAACCAATTCCAACTGTATATTGAACTGCTCAATAGGAGCAGAGTTATGTGCCAAATTCTTGGCAGAAATGTCAAATAAATAGGATAGTGACAAAGCTATTTGTCTTTTATAATAATTACAAAGGTAAAACTTACCTTTAGTCAATAAATTGTGTTTACCAACATATTTGTTAGTGTCAATTATGCTAAACTTACTACTATATGTACAGAGATTATGCAGAGCTATATTCAAATTATATCTAGTGTCATTTTCTGCCTTTGAAATCTGATGACAATAGGGGAATGTGAACATAATAATTTCTTTTACAGTTAATGTGTCCAATTTTTCAAAAAAATTAATTAAATTGTGTTTGTTCACATTTCCTCTGTTACCCATAAGAATAAGCAGTGTTGTTTTAGAATGAATACTATTATCACTCATAATTTGATGTGACATATTATCAAGGCTACTATAAGGCAGACAATTGCTTATTGCGCTAAGCCCTGTTAAGTGATCGCTTAGATATGTGCCCATATTACTTCCAAACTCATCACAGTACATAATTACATTAGGTGTGTTCGTTTCTGAAGTGTGGAAGGAGCTATTATTATTTTGTTCTTGTGGAGGTACACTGGCACAAAGGTGTGGGTTCGATGGACCATCTGATAAATGACCACTCATTTGTTTACATAAACATGACTGGCCATTGGTCAGTGACTCAAACCGTTCCGAGTTATAATTAATTTGTGTTATTAAATCATCCATGGCTAATGAATATTCATTAATAACTTTTTTTGAATTTTCATTCATCCTATCTAAAGATTTTATTGAGTCCTCCAACTTATGAATTTTTAATTTCAATATC
Organism: Notocelia uddmanniana; assembly: GCA_905163555.1. NCBI lineage: Eukaryota > Metazoa > Arthropoda > Insecta > Lepidoptera > Tortricidae > Notocelia > Notocelia uddmanniana. The sequence goes on from LR991065.1 coordinate 15,140,413, forward strand.
TGTGTGTCAGTTTCATATTTTGATCTACTATTTTTCAACTGAGCAGAATATATATCCAACTTATCCACTAAATTCACATTAATTTTGCTAAATCTCAAGTTCTTGAAAAACAATTTATTCCGTTTTGACAACTTTTGTGTTTTTTTTATGAATCTGTTTAGTCTAAGATATTTCTTTAGTTTATTACCGCTGCAATGTTCTAACCCTGATGTGTTAGAATCATTGGTTAAATCTATAGTAACCACAGGATTATCAATTGCAGAGGTAGCCAACTTTGAGTCAGGCCCGACCAGTTCCTCGAATAAACTCTGCGTGTGAGCCTCTGCAGCTTTAGTTTGGGCTTCCTGTAGGTCGTAGATTTTTTCGTGGGCATCATGTAGCGCTCTCTCCAGTGAGTTAATGTCCTTCAAAGCCTCTTCATATGCAGCACCACACTCAGTAAACCGGTCTACCGTCTCCTGAAGCCGGGCCCGCTCAGAATTTACATCATTGTAATCACTTTCTAAGGAACATAAATCTTTTTTTAACTTATCTCTGCTATCAAGTACTAATAATAGTTCCTTCTCACTGTCCTCTCTCTCACCAAGCAATTGAGCACACAATTCCTTGGATGTTTTTAGTTCAAGCAAGGTAAGTTGAAGTTTATCAGTTTCCTGCTGGCGAGCCGCAGCAGCTGCTCTGCGAGTTAGCATTATTGTTTTTCTTAAGTTAAGCACAAAAACAAAACAAGGAATTGCTTACTCAAACTAAGCGAAATTACAGTTAGGTACTTACATGAAATTCGGGCGTCTCACTATGCCCATACACTGCCTTTCAATACAATTCTGTACAATGATTTACGCCTTGTTATACACACAATTAAACAAATAATTAATAAAGCAAGCAAATAGGACTGCGAAACGAACACAGATTTCAAATCCAGGCTCCAACGTACAAACGTCCGTTGACAGCTTCAAATACACGAGTGCCCGGGCACTGTACTAAGGAATTATATATTAAACTAACACTGGTGTCGCTTATTTACTCTATTTTCACCATTCGAATTTACTTTTAATCGTAAAATATTAATTATTATATTAAAATTAATCAGCTGATACAACTTTGACGTTTGACGTTGGCGAGTGTTGCCACATATCAGACTTAAGTTGCCTTATGATTTTGTCCACCTCACAAACATCTGTGGGTTTCATGAAAAGCGAATTCAAAGTAGTATAGGGAGGAACAAACCTAGCCGCTAGAGAGTTCTGAGATTCAGCAAGTCTGGACAGTATGCGGTCAGCTAATTTGCTCCCAGCGCTAGTGAAATGCAAATTGCATTTATCCAGAGATTCTTGTATGGAGCTACCATTTTTTGTGAGTTCAACCGAATCATTGTCAACATTATCAGATTGGTATATCGACTTAATGGTTTTCCACAACTTTTTAGGTTTATCTTTGTGCTCTTGTATTTGCTTGCTTTGGTACTCATTCTTTAAATTGTAAAGCAGATTGTCACAAAAATTCCTATAGCGGGTATATATTTTGTGCAAGATCTGGTTATTCGGGGAGGCTCTAGATTCCTTGTGGAGTTTATCTCTGTGTCTTAAACACCTGATTATACCGGGGGTCACCCATGGCTTGAGATTAAATTTAGTACGGCTGATTTTAACTTTTACAGTTTTATTTTGAATTGCAGTACTGAGTATGCTATTAAAGATATTAGCTGCAGCATTGACATCGCTACTGTTAGTCACTCTGCTCCAGTCAACCATTCCCAGCTCCCTTGCCACTTCTTAGTAGTCAGTTTTCAGGACCCAACGATTTATTTTTCGAGTACTGAGATTGGAGCACAGTATACCCGCCATAGCAATGTCATGATCTGTCACCGAGCACTTACAGACTATGCCCACCGATAAGACCTTGGTTTTAATGAAAATATGATCCAGGCAGGCTTGATTTCTCGTAGGTTTGGTAATAGCCGGCAAAAATCCGTGAGCAGACAATAGATTTAGGTAATCCGAGTGAAGGTGGGCAATCGAGTCGTTCATGATATCAATATTAATATCTCCTGCAATAATGATTTGATTGCCGCCTGATTCACTAAGGAAGGCATCCAGTGAAGTTAAAAATCTGTTAGGATTTGCAAAAGATGGGGACCGGTAAATACCCAAGATTGTTGTTCCATCCCGAATATTCAAAGCCAAACAGTTGGCGTCGTCAAAAGCTGGTTCAGTGCAAGTTACTGGGAGTGATTCCTTGATGTATGCTACTACTCCACCACTTTTGTTTATCATTTTTGTGCTATGGTACATTTGATAGCCGGGGAGTAGGTCTATTACTGAGCCTTCATTCAGCCAACATTCAGTAAGAATAATAACTTCATATTCAATGTTTAATCTTTTCAAGGACACATAGAAAGAGTCGAAGTTACGTTGTAAACTTCGTATGTTTAAGGTCGCTAATTTAAGTTTATAATTTGGAGTCAGGTACTGTTGACACTTTTCTAAATCATCGAGTGCGTGACATTCAATTGCCAAGTCATTGTCCAAAATGTCCTCCAACTCAAGTAACGCCATCTACATGAACTGAGCAATAACATAAGGCGTAAACATGCCAGTTGGTCAACGCTCCAAAGTAACGCACCTGGATAAAAGTACTCGCTGTGTGTGTGTGTAATGTATGGTATTTGTGTTGAGTATTAGAGTGAGTTAGGTATAAAAAACCTGATAAATAAAAGCAACTAAGTAACATGGTTAAACGTGAATGGAAGCGATTAACAAATAAGATTGAAAAAGAAACTGCGGTCAACTTGGAAAATTGGGAGTTACTAGCGACGGAAATTTTCTGCTTCTGCGCGGTCAGTATCATGGTTTTTTCCAGTAACGTCGCTCGCGGTGGGGTCGAAAAGTTGGTCGAGGTCTGCTGCGCTACGAATCGGAATCGCAGCACTGCCTTCATGCTTTCGTATAAATACCGTCCCATTTCTCGTCCAGCAATATTTGAAACCGAATTTACTAGCGCGGGCTCGGGCGTCTCGAAATAACAAGCGATTATGTTTCGTTAGCCTCTCATTAACAAATAACTTCTTAGATGGGCCTGGCAATTCCATATCGGCGGAAGTCATATTGCGTCTCGTTTTGGCGGCTTGCAAGAGTGCATTACGTTTTATGCGTCGCAATAATCTTACTACCAAGGGCCGAGGTTTCGAGCTGTGAGAATCAGACTCTTGCGAGCCGCCGGTCTTGAGGCGGCGGGGTCCGACTCTGGTTGCGAAGTCCACATCCTCTTCCCTCAGGTCCATCCCGATCTTCGATGCCACGCACATTGCCAGATGTACCGGGTTTTCGTTAGGCGATTCGTTGATGCCCATTATTTCGATTTCGTTTAGGGCTGTTTTCTGCTCCTGGTTGTTAAGTAGATCTTCAAGTTGACTAACTCTATTTTTAAGAAAACAATTTTCGAGTTCTCTCTCCTCTAGTAATTTTATATTAGTTTCCGCCTTTGCTAGCCTTTTTTCAAACTCACCCAGGCTTGCGCAGCATTTAGTGACACAGACAGTCAGGTTATTCATTTTTTCATTTATGTCATCGCGCAGTAGCTTGATTTCATCGGTGAGTCTTGCGATCCAGTCATTGTCGGTACTATCCAAAACCGGCGGGCTTGGAAGCACTGCCTTACGGTTTTGTGGGCGAAGGGTCACATTAGTCTCACTAGAATTGTCCGCGATAAAGGAAGATCGTGCGGGCGACTCCAAGTTACCCTTTTTGGCCATCTTACACTGGCAGCCGGGACATATCCATCCGGGGATCGTTCTCTCCTGTGCCTTGCTCTGTATATTCACACACAGTGCGTGATACCTATCTTTACATTTTGTGCATTCCATATATTGTGACGCTGTTATCGCCTTACGGCACGCGGCGCAATTTATTGTCATTTTTGATGAGTCGGGGAGCAGCGCGGATCCACAAACACTAAGCGGCGACGTAGCCGATACCGGTGTACAGCAGGCAGCGTAGCGTGATGACGTAGTTGGTGCTACGATACTCCGTAGCAATTCGTAGCACAGGTACGGATAGTCTTGGCAAATTTTGCGCCGCGCGGCTACAGTTCCGTTGGCTCAGTGGTTCGGCTGTGCGGGTAAGGCTCTCAATTCCGACTATACACAAAGAAGGGATCCGTACCGACACCTAATCTACATTTAAAAGCACAATACAATATATTGAATCAAAAAAGGTTGTATTTTCATAGGAAATTCTTGCGTAAGACAGGTTTTCAGCAATAACTCAAAAACCGTTAGATCTATCTTGTTCAGACGCAAAATAGTTGCAAGTATTTATTATTCATCTTGATTTTTTTCATTTTCAACTATATACACTTCTTACGACTTTGACAGCTAATATCTCACCAAACAACGGTTGACATAAATGGATTTTTTTAGAATCCTCTGTAATTTTTGAAGGCCTATCTATACGTAAAGCATAGCAAACACGCCTATGTGTATTGAAAAAAAAATTGTAACCCTCCTGTTAAATGTATGGGGTGCCCACCCCGACAAGTTTAATATTTTTTTCGTAGTTTCACATCACATTTCTATAGCGGTTTATAGACTACACCTTCCTACCAAATTTCATACTTAATTGTAGTGCTCATAATATAGTCTCTGAGTAACTCGACTGTGACATACAGACGGACGGACAGACTTGACGGATCTATAAGGGTCCCGTTTTCTCCATTTTGGCTACGGAACCCTAAAAATCAGACGTGTATATGTTACTAAATTTTCTGCAATGGATACGGAATGATTAGTGCCTACGCCAATTCTTGGGATTAGGTAGCGGACCCCGGGCATCCTTCAGGATGCCACTGTACTGGGAATAACGCTAGGAGGATGATGGATACGGAATGATTAGAACTGAAAATTAAGACCTAACTTGAGTAATATTTACTCTTACATAATTCACGGTTGGATCTCCGATACAATCTGCTGTCTTTTCTGACTCGACTTGCTACTTACTAAACCTCTTTACAAGAAAATCAACTCACCGATTGTCAATTTTGACAGCAAATGCCTAAACCGGTACCATAGATGTAGAAAATACTTAAAAAAAAGGAGAGACTACTGTAGTAGCGGGCCCACGGAAATTTATTTTCTATTTTGATCCAAATTTACGTATATAACTTGACAGATATATTACAAATAAAATTGGATTATGTATTAAATCACAATATTATTTTAGGGTTAGTGACCACGAGCAATGTAGATTACGTGTTTAAGGTAAAATATCACTCGACAAGTTTTACGTAAGTGTACCCTAGTAACGCTAATAAATAATACTGTATTTTACTGATAGTCAAATCAGCAACTTATTACGAAGCGTCTAAAACGCTCGCTCAGTATTGTTTATAAGGAAATATACCTAATGACGTCACAATTTTCTATGGTCAAACTGCGCCCTAATTTGAAATATTATTAAAATTTTATATGGAAAGCTCCCGTGAGTTTCAGACATATTAAAATATGATGAAACGGGCCATTCACGTCGTTAAGGTCACCCACGCTCGACATGTTTCAGACCGGTTCGCAGACCTTAATCATGAGATTCATGAGTACTTATCGCAGCGGCAGTTCTTTTAGCACCTATTTTACCCTTTTAATGCTAAAAGAAACGCCGCCGCGATAAGTACTCATGATTAGGGGCTGCAAACCGGTCTGAAACATGTCGAGCGATAGTTGACCTTAAATATGTGAATGACCCGTTGACCTTGGTGACAGAATTAGTGATCAAAAACGTAAACACACAACTCTCAAAACAGAGATGGCTTTCAAGATCCATGCAGGTTTCCTCTCGATGGTAAATATCAAATTAAACTCCGTACATAAGTTCCAAAAAAATTATTAATACGAGGCAGATTTCGAACCTACGACCGCCACTTGACAGCAGCAGCACTGATAACTTCAACCACTAGCACTACATCTGTGAATAATTAAAAAACAGTCTTGTGACTTTAGTCATAAAGTTTAATTTTAACTGTAAAGGTTTTAAAAGCTAGCGGTCTAGTATAGTTCTATAGAATATCTTTGATGAGAATACCTTCTCGGCTTACACAGCGCTCGGTTGCATAGCAACCACAAAAGTACAATATAACGAAATCACAAGCGATGAAAAGGCCGGTTATGTTTGTGTAATGTTATATAATTTTAATTCTAATTTTGTACATGATATTATGGTAATCATATACAGCCACAAGTGCACAGCATACGCACCAACAAACACGACCTGCAAAGGAAGATACGAAGCATAGGTCCAGGTACTGTTATGGCTGGCTGTTATGCTGCAGCTGTCATGATGGAGTAACGGCTTCCGATCACCGAAAAACCGAGAACTGAATGAAAAATTAAAACAACTGGCAGCATGATAAGATGTCGTATATGACTGATCGAGAACGCATAACGCAAAATAACAAATATAAAAATTATCGTTATGCTGCACTGTCATACTTGTTCATTATATTTTAGAGAAATTAGCCACCTGTACCATAATCTTCTTCTTTTCTTTTCTTTTTTGTCTTTCTGTTCTGCCTAAAGGTTGACTGGTAGAGAATGCCTCATGGCATTAAGTCCGCCTTTTGTACGTTAAGATTTCTTATTGTGCAATAAAGATTAAATAAATAAATAATTAAATAATTAAAGAGGTTACATAATTACTTGTATTTTATTTACATTTATTCTCTTACTTACTCATAAGCTAAAGAAGATCTAGTACCCAGGGCCCACACAAGGGCCACAAGTGTTGGAGCCATCACGATCAGGGGATGATATATGTGTATATAAGTGCGTATGTCTAAAATTGTTTATATAACAATTATATAATGGGAACAAAAAGAACAAGAAATAACATACAAGCCTGTTTTTATTCAAAAAATCTAAAAGCGAGACAAATATTCAGCCCTTCTGAATAATTACTACTTTGTACCGCTTGCGTTCGAGACGACAGGGTGCTGGGAGTCTTGAGGCTTTAGCCTTCATAAATGGAGGGCGACGAAACTAGGAGAGGGTTTGATGCTCTGATTCTTGTCTGGTGCAAAGGTTGTCCATCGCCATCCAACTGATCCAGCGTGGTAAGGCAGCAATTGTGATGGGTACCTTTTCGCCCAGTACAACTCGGGGGGGAGCTTGTTTGACTAGGCTCTCTTTTTTGTGTTGGTGTTTTTATAATGTATTAATGAAAAATATAATAAAATATTCTTAACTTTATTCTAAAATATAACACCAATAATAACATTCATTTGTAACAAATGCTATGCTATGAAGAAAGAGAAAATAATGAATAAGCATTGAAAGAGTCCTTATACTGTCATTAACTTCTGGTTCTTCATTTTACTAATTTACTAAGCCGGAATATATTTATTATTATGAATGGTTGAAATATTTTTCCTTCTGCTGCTTACATCTGTATTTGTTGCATTTTGCAGCTTACATTGCATGATCACCAAGTAGAATTTCTCCCAAATCCTGCAATAAAAAATACTTAACATGCTTTCGGCAACTAGTACTTGGTACTTAAATCATCGACAAATCTCTCCCAACTGACATGAAATAAATATTTAGGTAGGTGGATACTAGATTCATCAAAGTGTTAGGCAGATTTTCTTTCCAATTTACATGTTAATTTTCATAAACACTCGGCAAAACAAATTTACATAATAGGTTACCTGTCCGTCACATCACTGGAATTTACAATAGAAGACATCTATTCTATGTGGAGAACCCTTTGGTTCTGCCTTTGGTATGCCTTTGCATGGTTATATAATGATCCCTAACAAAAGGAAAATTAATTTTTCAGACTGAAATACTGATTTCTTGTTACATTATAGATTTCTATTTTAAACATCTTAGCACATGAAATATACTACTGACACATAGTACATCAATGACTGACACCAAATGTCAACTGCCTTAGCAACGACCATAGCAACTACACCCGCGACGGCCAAGTACACCAACATTATTAGGGGTGCAAGGTGGGGACAACATTTATGACATTAACGTGACTTGGCGTACGTCTCCGCCTTGTCAGAAGTACTTTGTGAATACGTGTAACTGTCAAATCATCTCACCTCTAGTGATGTTCTAGTTATTGACGTACGAATCGATGGATTTATGCGTTAAAACTATCCTGATTCAGGTAATATAAACCGCTTATTGATTAAAAAATCTCTATGAATGAAAGAGAAAATGTTTTTTACAAAAGTTGTGTATGAAATATCAAGTGCAAAGCCTACATTTTATCAAATGTAAGCACAGACGTACCAAAACTGAATTACTTATAATATTAGTTGCGACCCTCCTTAGGTCTAAATGTAACTAATGAATGACTAATAAATAAACATTTATTAGTTATTTATTAGTTAGTTATTTATTATCTATATTGGGACCAGACTGAAAACCAGCGCCGGGCATTCCTGCCCAGCACATGCTGAGCCTGGGACCCTTTGCCTCAGCTTTTTCAAATTACTTTTATATTAGGCTATTCTATTTGTCTCTTGTACTATTGTTTTTATTCGATTTTAATTCTGTTTATGTATGGTTAAGGTTCTTTTTGGGGCAATAAATGTATTCTTATTCTTATTCTTATAAAAAATTAAAACCATGTTACGTATATAGGAGTTAGACTGTACTGGCTGACATATGACAGGTGGAGCGAGCGTTTAAGGTGGGGCGAGAGTTGAGGTGATAACTACAGGTGGAGACGTACGTCTTTACGCCACAAGCCAATACTTTTACAAGAATACCACTTCAGATCTGTTGGTATTATTAGTCTAAGTTAGGCCCGTATTTCATTTCAATTCAGGTTCCCAAGACTGGATACAGTCGGTCTCATTAGTAGCTGGACACTTTGGGACTTTATTGCTTTCACCCTTTAGACATTTAATATGACAGTTTGAACATTACGTTAAAGCGAAAAGGAACAGAGGTGTTCAGCCCCTTGCGAGGTCGACCGTGCCTAATTTGACAGGGCTGTCAAATTGTATAGAAAAACAAACAAAACTATCACGAAGGGCGAAATGGGTCACGAATTAAAAAGCATGACAGTACTACGCATGGGCCTGAGATTATGACGCGCGTAGCGTTTATTGGCGTGTACTGTAGCAGCGTGGTATAGGTGAAAAACTTAAGAAAATTACCTGTTGCATGAAGTTGTAACTTGTTCGAATAGGCGTTTGTTTTGTTTGTGTTCCACATTTTATATATGTAAACCAGGCACGAATTGAAATGAGAAATGATGTAATCAATTATGGCTGACTGACATTACATTTATTTTCTATTGATTTATTTTAAAATTGTGTTGGGAAGGTATTAACATTAATTAATCAATCCATTTGACAGTACCAAAATTATTATTAAATACAAAATCTATTTTTGCGTTATTAATCAGATACATTCGTCATCATTTAATATTCAAAGCGATTATTAGCTGCTATAAACTCCATGGCAGCAAATAAAAATAATGGGCAAAGACAGTATTGATAACAACAAAGTAAAATGATGGATCGTTTATTTACATTGCACTGCCATTGTCACTGGTGATACTATCACAGTTCGACGTGTATCATCGTCAGTGACCGTGATGATGAAAGGGTTTGGAGCTGCGTCTTCATCGATCACGGAATCTGAAATCCTCTCTGGGCACCACAAGGAGAGCAAGAGGAGACATTTTGTATCGTGGGTTATGCTCTGAAGAACTGTTCGACATGACGCCCACGGCCGCTGTCTACCATGGCACCGCTCGCCGCCGATAGGGCATTCATCCATGTCGCCCCATGGATTGAAACGTCATAAAAAATGTGCAATGGCAGAAAGCTGTACAGCCATCTCTATCAAATAGTATCGATTTTATACTTTGTTTAATTTATGGTATTGAAGAAACTAGATTAGGACTGTTAAATATTATTATTTCAATTCATACATTTTAAACAATTGATTTTAAATAGATATAAGCGTGGTGGAATTTAATCCTTGGCTAACAATCTCCTATTAAAGTTTCGGTAACGACCATGTGACACCCCTGGAGTTATAGGCGTCCATAGGCTGCTCACCTTCAGGCGGGCAATATTTTTTTTAATATCACGTCGGCGGCAAACAAGCGAACGGCCCGCCTGGTGGTAAACGGTCACCGCGCAGCCTATGGACGCCTGAAACTCCAAGGTATCACATGCGCATTGCCGACCCTTTAAAAATTCTGTTTGATTGCTTGCCACCGCCGTGGTATAAAAAAAAACTTCTTCCATGGAGCAGAGCATTTTCCATAACCACTACTAACTAACCCTAGTTCAATTGAGCATTCAACGAAAAATGTTTTGAATAAAATAGGTTCATCGGTTTTTGAGTGAGAAGTCTGCTACAAATATCGTCCATTTTTTATCCAATTTTTATGACGTGCCAATTCCCGAACTCACGAAGTTGTCCCTTTAAAGTACTCGGCGATTTCATTACATGAATTATACTCATATAATGAAAATGTTATAGTAGTAATAACAGGTATGGAACCGCTCCTTGCGCGTGATATACACATAGCCGGTTATTTATTATAAAATACAAAAACTGTTCCGAAAACTAATCAATATTAAAATAAAATACACCACCACCCACCATATCAGCCCAAAGACGTCCACTGCTGGACATAGGCCTCCCCCAATTTCATGGGGGGTAAATGCCATAATCGCCACGCTTGGCATGCGGGTTGGCGATCGCAGTATCTTCACCGCACATTACAAATGGAATTGATTTTTAATGAAATATGAACAATTTACGAATGTTTTAATTACAAATTAATGTAAACACAAGGTTTATGCCTATAAATTGTTGGTAAGACTGTTTATTCTTCAAAAGTGTGTGTTTTTATGGAGTAATGAAGGTAAATGGTTTGTTTACATTATTTCCAATTTCCATTGAATTACTCTATATACAGGATGAAATTTTATTGACTATTTAAAATTTTCCCAGGAATAAGATATCAATAAAAAATGACATTTCTGAAAAAAACACACAAGTAAAACTTTCACAATAACATGTGCTGTCCGCATCAATAATTATTAACGTGTAGATAATTGGGAGCTGAATGACGCTCGGGGTTAGCGGTGCGGGGGGAGGGGCGCGCTCACCTATCTATCTTATCTTTACCAAAATTGCAAATTAGTCGCACGCGCATCTCCGCGTGACCGGTTGTACACTTCCGTGTTGTATCTCTCGTAAAGACGCGCGATCGCGAACGTGACTTACAACAATGTTTACAAACCGGGAGTACCCCATGAATGAAGGAAAATTTGCAAGTTATGTTTGTTTTTTACTAGTTTCCAATGATATTTTAATATCATTGTAACTTTCATTAAAAAAAGAAACAGTTATACGACGCGTCTCTTTGTCTCGGCGTCTCAACGTAGGGGTGGGGCGAGCGTTATTGCCACCTCCTGCACAATGCGCGCCACTGCGGTATCTATAAATGCATATGGTTCTTTAGGATATCTTTTAGCTGCTCTGTCTCAATATTTTACTACTGAAAGATACTGAAACAAAAAACCCGTACTTTTTTATTTTTCACCAAGGAATCCACTGTGAAAATTTTAACAGTCAATATTATTTCAACCTGTACATCAACGGTTTTAACCATGAGCGCTCGTGGAGCGCTCGAATATGATAAGCAACGTTCCGGTGTCTAACATGTACTGTAAGAAGACAAAGCAACATGCCTTGTTCAATTTAGCCACTTTTTCAAGTTGCACTTTACTTTGGCACTTTCATTTTTTTTGGTAGAAAATTCCAAAGTATTTTACGCTGCTATAAATTTCCTTCTTAAACCTTCAGCAGCTTTACTCCCCTTTCGGATGATAATTAATTATAATATTCCATCATAAGACCATTAGTAATCTATCTCTTATACTCATTTTACGATCGCTAGTCTTTCTTTAACTTTAACGTGAGCAATTTTCATTCACAACAAAAACTGCCCTAAGTGACTCGCACAAAAGAGGAAGGTAACGGATAAGTTTAAAGATAAAATAATGTTTGGGTGAAAGTAGAACAGGTGAGGTACGTTGCAAATTGCATTCTGGGAGAATATTGGGATGAGGGGGGTAGGGGGGTTGTCTATTGATCCCCGCCCGTCGCGCCGCGCTCTGACCGGTCGTGACCCCCCGCCCTTGACCGTTGTTCACAAGCTTTTCCGTCATCTTAGGCAAACCAGTGTAAACCAGATCTCCGCTTACGCGTTGCTATTACGCAGCCCGCAGTCAATATATACTAGGGTTAGCGCTGAGGCGAAGTGAAAGGTTGTGAAGTATGGCTTGCATCGTAGCGTCGTACCTACGACCGAGTCCGAGACCGCGAATCTCCCATTTGAGTTTGCCTCAGCTGTTTCCAATTGGAGACTGAGGCTGGGTTGCACCGACTTACGATCACACACTGATCAACGTTAAATATGGCGCCGGCAGCTGTCATCCCATGGAAACTTGTCAAACTTTCCATACATTCAAATTTTTACGAACACAGCTTACGATTACAGACGGTTTGGTGCAACCCAGCCTGAATAAATGATGCCGGTAACTTATGGCAGGGAAATGTAAAGTATTGTAACACAAACATCTGGTAAAATTAATGATTTCTGGGCCACTTCGTCCCTTGTCATAGTGACAATCAATATGAATGTGCTAGAGATAGAGATATCATATCATGTCACGGGCGTCCAAAAATATGAAATGATCATGAAAGTAAAGCTTTATAAAGACTTAAGGAAAATTATTTTGAACTTAACCGGTTGAGCAACTTTTGAGTTTTTGTTATTTATACATTGTAATTTAACCGCCATTGCGTTATTTTTTTTTTATAAAAAAAATTATAGTGAAATTGAGATATATATACATACCCCGTCTAGTTTGTGCAAATTAGTAACCAAATTTGCCGATAGATCGCGCTGTACCCCAAACGTTGAAATTCTATTTTGCGCTGTTAAGATTTTTAATTTAGACCATAGTTGGGATTTAGGACCACAGACCTATGTGAAGGTCGGGAAATACGGAACCCTACACTGACCATGGCCCGACATGCTCTTGGTCGGTTTCAGCGTGATTTATTAATTCGCTTCTAGTTATTTCTGAATCAAAGTTCAGAAGACTGTCGCATCTACCGCACGTTCGTATTCTTTGACGGCGGTCTGAAGGCAACGTCAAGAAAAATGTTCTTAGTTTATACGTAGTAATATTAAGTCAATGCACGTGTTAAACGTATAACAATGCGCGCGTGTATGTGGCGCGCTTGCAAATGCGTGACGTTCGGCGGTTCAAATCAAAGCGGTCCGCCGGCCCTGACGGCATACCACCTTACGTCGTTAAGAACTGTAGGCTTCTGTTAGCGGAACCCCTCTTACTTTATTTTAGGCCTCGATAGTAGCGTTTATCCAGAGTGCTGGAAGACAACAAGGGTACCTAAGTAACGACCGTTCCGAAAGGAGGGCCAGGAACAGACGTGGCTGGTTTCCGTCCGGTGGCAGTCCTATCGACGTTTGCCAAGGTTTTCGAATCACTGATACACGCCGCATTATTTCCTCAGGTCAGTGTGCGGTTGAGTGATGCGAGCAATCTGCTTCTGGTCTGTCTGGGCGGACAGCTAGGTCGATGTTGCGCACCTCGACTTTAAGAAGGCGTTCGATACCGTTGATATCGACATATTGGTGATGAAACTAGCCGAGGTCGGTTTCACTTAAAGACTTCTCAATTTCTTTGCAAATTACATTAAAAATATGTCGATTACAAGGACTGCTATCGGACGCTCTCGATAGTAAGTCACGGGAGCAACTTGGGGCCGTTAAATTTCAGGACTCTAATGATCAATGATCTTCCTGAAATTGTCGAGCATGCTACTTGCATACTTTTCGCAGATGACCTGAAGCTACTACTATAAATAAGTAATGCTTGTGATTGTGAACGATTGCAAAGCGACATTGACAGGGTTGTGAATTGGACTCATGTAAATAAATTATATTTCAATTTATCTAAATGCAATATAATTTCTTACAGCAAAGCACTTACCTACTCCATTGCACTACGCTTATAATATTGGGACTACATGTCGAATCCGATCTGTGTTTCCGGAAACACATATAGTAGAAACTTGTAAAAAAGCTTCCAGGGACTTAGGTTTCATATTGCGCCAGACTAAGAATTTTTATAATAGCCGTGAAAGCTCTGTATAACGCCTTAGTGAGAAGCAGGCTAGAGAGGGGCAATTATATGGAACCCGCATGAAAGGAAATACGTCCAGATGCTCGGGAAAATACAAAATAAATTTACATCTGTTATAGAATTTTTTGCAGAGTTGTTTTTACAAATTGTTAAATTTGAAAACAAAGTAAGTAATTTCACGAGGTCTATAGCTCACAGAGCCACTAGTTATATTAAGGGGCGCGTACCTAATTGCTAAGTTAATTAGTGCTAGATTATGATTGAATATATGAAGTACCTGAGTAAAATGATGTCTGTCCTGAAACTCCTGAATGTTGTGCTACTTGTGGTATTCCAGGTGGCTCGAAGGTCTGGAAGGGCGACGGCGCGGGGCGAGACGGGCGCGGGGCACACGTCGGCAGAGTAATATTCGCCTCGCCGGAGTCGCGTTTTCACAGGCACATAGGTCAGTCGTGGTCTTACAAAGCTTTCCTTTCGGGTCACTGTTTTTCTTTAAATAATTGTTTCAAAAGTAAAGTAACTTTTAGCCCGCAGATTCATTTTAAAATCAAATAAAAAGTTGTCAATCTTCATTTATTTATACTGGCAACATTTTAAAAACGTCAAATTAGTTCATTATTTAATTCAATCGTCGAATTTGGTGATTGTTCATTTAGTAACGAATAAAATAAAAAGTTGCATCAACTAGTGTGTTACAACAATATTGATTTAGTTGATGAACTATTCTTAGACTAATAAAATCAACGCCAAGCCATGGAGAACGACATCAACAAACCATACAAAATATGTGACGTGAACCGAGACAAAAAGAAGGGTACGGTAGCTTCGTCATTGGAGGACTTACTCACAAAAGTGCCCGAAAAATTGGGATTACCCGCAGAGAACCTAACTGTAGTGCTGGAATCCGATGGCACTGAGGTAGACGATGAGGAGTATTTTTCAACATTAGAACCTGACACGTCTCTGATGATACTTCACGGGAGTGAGAAGTGGGCTCCCAACATGCCGAAGTGTCAGGTCTCGTTGGACCAGACGGACGACGTGACTCTTGGAGAGAAAGGACAGGTGGCTAACCTTGTTGGGCGCTTGCAGCACAACTTGTGCCACATCTCCCTGCTGGGCGGACAAGACTTGGAACTCCTTTCGGATATGGACCCAGACAGTCTAGCGGATATCGTCACTGACCGGGATAACAGAATCATTCTGGAACACATCAAAGAAGCCTCTGGAAGGTATGTTTGGATTGTGACAAGTAAGCATTTACCATCCTCTCTTATCTTAGCTGTATAGTCTACTCTTGTATGTCTCTTATCTTAGCTGTTATATACCTTGGTAGATGCTAAGATGCTATACTCATGTGCCATTTAGTATTTATTGTAATTTAGTGTTACATATTAAATATTCCATGTGTTAAGCCAGTTTTGGGCATTCTGTTTAAAAGTATTGACTGTTCCATATTTCTTTATTCTGGCACTCTTTATTGCAATATATTCAAAGTTGGAATAAAACAAAAATGCCTTGTCTGAGGTAATATAATAGATATAATTTTATCATGTATCTTAAAAACTATAGAGGATGCTTTAAAAGTAGTATCTTGTTCTAACTCTCAAGTTTAAGAAGTAACATCTTGTCAGTTCCAATTTTTACTTAATTTAAAACTTCTTTTGTCCATAACCAACTGCTTTTGCCTTAATTTACATGAAATGATGTTTATTCACCATTTTTTTGTATATATTTCAGGATCCTATTAGAGAAACGTCAAGCACAGGATGCCATGGAACTATTGAAACTGTACCACCAGAGTGTCCAGACCAACGGCTCCGAGGATGTGTCACCACCCAAGCAGGAGCGAGTCTAGGTCGCTAATCCTCTTCTAATACCAGTAACTCTTGATTTGTTTCTGTTTGGGATGGTAATGCTCAAAAGTTTACAAACACATTTTAATTTCTTGTTAACATTCCTGCATTGCTAACAAAATCATACATGTACATGTCATTTCAAAAACATTTTACAATGAGAAACGAGAAGGTGTAGAGGTTAAGTAAATTATTGAATACACCAAATGAAAGAGGCCTTTTTTCTATTAGAATTAAAATAGTTTTGATGATGTATTTCAGTTGGGTTTTAACAGTTACTATTATTTATCCTTTAAATCATTGCCTCTGTAATTTAATTAGAATGATTTGCAAACAACAGTAATTGTGTAAATCAAGTAACAGTAAGTAATAGTTGATTAAATATAAGGTATGCTGGTAAATGAACTTACAGGATAGTTATAGTATAAGACGCTAATCTTATGAATATGAGCTGATACCGAATGATATACTATACATATTAATAACCACATTCTACATATTGTATGTATCTAGTGTGTAACCCTTGAACAGTGCTGCCAATGTAGATATTCAAGATTTGATTATGATTATTACTGCAGAGTAAGGTAGCTTATATAAAAATTGTATCCACTGGCTTAAGCTAATGTGGAAACGTTTTTCTTGGTGTGAATGATATGAATCATGTGATCCAGTAGGAGTGTAATACATCTTACTATATTTTTTCACAAGCACATCCTCAATGTTTCCAGTAGATATTGCCAAGATATTTAGTAACTGTATAATTAAAGGATCTGACAATAGATATGCTAGTACTTAAGCATGTATACCCTCTAAATTGTTAAGGTTTCTTTTGTAAACTTTTGAGAGATAAATTGCCACAAGGTTGATAAGTCAACATCAATTTAAAAGACTGATAGCTGTTAATTTTTTTATATTATATTTTACCCCTAGAATAAGAATTATTTGTTTAACTCCAAATTGCTCAAAAGATTTCGAATATTATATCTCTAAGTTTCCATTTTATTAATCCACTGCCAAATGTCAAGAGCATATTCATGATGTGGTAAGATAGAATGTGTAGAAAATGAATGGTCTGAATAGGTATGTGGTAGAATATAATGATTTGTGGCCAATGGTCCATACTCCTTGCTCATCATTTTCTTTGGCAATCCATCCTTATAATCCAGGTCTTCATGTTCATGTAGCCTATAGCTGTACGAGTGCTATAAATCAATGTGGCATTTACAGTTATATATGTTTGTGGATACTAATATAGAATTAACAATGATTTAGAGGGCTTTTATCATACAACAACTCAGACATATTTGTGTAGTTTATTATGTATCTAATGGTAAAAATAGTGCACCTGTTTAAACTATCATCCATCTAACACTGCATATTAACATTGTGCACTACCTGTTAACTGAATGAATATTTTAAAATAATAGACATGCATTTATTTAATAGGTACTTTGAAGCATATATATGTCATTAAGAAAAGAAACTAAACTATGTACTCATCCTTAGGTTTCACATTGTAAATCCCCCACCACTGCATAAATAAGTATTCCATTTATAGGTCATCATTTATTGTCTGGTATTTTGTTATATGGCAGTTCTGACACTCTGCAAAGCAAATTGCATCATTATTGCAAATTTAACTGTTACCAGCAGACTTCTCTGCCAATATTTATTTATACCCTTAGTCTGAATGTGCAATTGAGTAGTATGCACAATTGCACATCTGATTCTTCTCAATTCATAATCTATTTATATAGTCTATTGGAATTTCATGACTATTTTTCATTAATAAAGTATGCTATATTTACTTCAGGGAGCTGTGAACATTGTATTTGATATTAGGAATTGTTGGGAGTTTAAAGGATTCCTAATAGTGGAATTGAGTAGTAGGTTACTCCTTTTTACAGCACACTATTAAAACTAATAAACCATTTAGCAAATTAAGTTGTTTAATTTTTTTATTTGATCCACATTCTATAAAACTTATAAAAGCTATACAAGCTTCAAAGACAAATCACATATTCAGTTTGTATTTCAATGTGACATGATTGTCATGCATGTCTTAGAAAATTGTGACAATTGTTCTGATTAAGTATTCCAAATATGTGAACCCTCTTGTGTTGACTAGTAATTTTAACAATAGTTTGCCACAACTAACCATTGTTATAGAATATGAAGTCTAGAGACACTTAGTCCTAGTAGGCCTGCTACTGAGCTTCAGTATGTTCAGTACTGAGATCCTGGAGTCCTCATTCGAGCGCAGACTGCGGTCACTGTGGCGTTTTTAGTGAATAGAAATGCCACATAGGCCTGCTACTGAGTTGTGAACCATAGTTCAGAATGCTAGAAATAAGCCCTCCAGTAAATCAATATCTACTTTGGCTTTCTTGTTAGAAAGCATATTATAGCCAATAGCTTCCGATCTAGGCTGAAGAGATATACAAATGAAGTCAAAATAGGAATAATTTTAAAATATATTTATCATAATTAAAGACAGCAAAATTTACATTGTTCGAGGTACAAAATTGTTCTGCAAGCATAAAATCTTGTTTAGTAATTGTAATTCGAAACAAAGCTGACAATTATCACTTGAACATAAATAAACAGTTTTAATGTGTGTCAACAATAAATTAGTCTCGATGGAATACGATAGACAACACATTTACACAAGTTACACATTAAATTATTTTAAAGAACAGTGCAGGAACTCTTTTCACGGAAAGGATTGACTTTTTGGCTTGAAAAGCCGACGAGAAGGCAGTCCTCCTGTTCGTGCTCGTTGATGTAGCGAACGATGTCCGCCACAGCGGAAGACACTGGGATGCGCTTAATAGCTGCCTCCCGCCGAAGCTGCTCTGTCACAGCCCGCTGCTGTTGCAATGTTGACACCATCATATCCATAACGGCGGTGTCTGATAGGCCTATGTTGAAGGCAAATTAAACAATCCACCACAAAAATTGGGCGTAGCCTCGCGACTTGCGATGTGTCACCTGAAACAAAACGTCTTAGAATTTCAAATCTTGAAATAAAATCTAACAGAACCTAAAGACGCAGATACTTTGTTTTTGACTTACAACTGAGAGGATCTACTAAATTAGTGGGAATGTAGTTTGTTGTATTGTAATAACTACGGCAAACAATAAAATGGTGGCTGGTGGCCGAGGATATTTCCACTTTCATGTGACGTTAATTAATTGACATATATTAAAGGTAGAAATTGTCAAAACGTTTCAATACACGCAAATCTGAAACAAATGTATGGAATGTATCAATTTCGAACAGAAATATTTTAATTGCAGACGCAGAATATTACATTAATTATAGTTTTAACTCTCTTCTAGATTGTTGAATTTAATTGTAATTATAATGACCAATAAAAGTTAAATAAAAAACTCGAATTAAAATGTATTTAACATAATAACTTACCGTAATTTGAAACGCACATATAAGCCAAGCTTATCTTAAGCCGGGTCCACAGCGCTATGTTTTTCGTGTTTGCAAACATCAAACATGTTTTTCCAACACAAAATAGGCGTGGCCTCAATGTTAAGGCCGGTCCACTGCACCAAAAATCCAACAAAACATGTTCAAAAACATGTTTGATGTTTGCAAGCACGAAAAACATGGCGCTTTGAACCCGGCTTTATAAGTTCGTAGCGCTTGTGTAGCCGTAGCTCACCACTGGACCGTCTTGGTGCGGATTTACGAATATTGCTCTCTCATTTCTCTATGGATATAAAAAGAAAAGAAAAATGACGAGTTTGTCAAGTGCACTGCTGCCATTTGGTTCCGTTTGTTCCGTTTTTCGGAACTTTTGACACCCCCGCGGAACTTGGAAGGAACTTTAGATTTTAGGACAATTTTCGAAACTTTTCGCGCACTCATTAAAATCTTCTAAAAAAGGCTTAGTAAAGTAACAGTTAATCTTAATTGATTAAATGAACAAATATATTTCAATATATATTTTTTAGATTACACAGTTTGAGATTAAGCCTTATTTGCGGACATGTGTTTTTTTATGATTCATTTGATGAATATAATTAAATAATACAACTTTGGGGAAGAAACTATGTCTCTTTAGTGAAAAGTTTTTTAACTTTCGGTCCTAAAACAAACATTAAGTCCATGTGATATATTTACAAAAAATGTGCCATAGTACCATCTAACTATATGGAAAAGAAAAAAACGTGTTGGTGCTATATCTATGAAGTAATTTAGTTATTTATGTTTTTTAGAAAAACATTTTTTTCTATTTTGTCTTTATGTTGGAGCAATGTTTTTAACTTTAGGTAGATGCACACTATGGTGATTAACAATACAAAAAAAATCACATGCTCAAATAGCAGGACTTCGGAGATATTGCATTTCTAAGGATTTACTAAATTTCTACCCGACCCGGGACCCGGGTATGTCCTAAAACTACGACTGGAGTGCGGTGGAGACACTGCGATCGCCAACCCGCATGCCAAGCGTGGCGATTATGGCAATTACCCCCTATGACATATACAAACAGGCCACGGCTCCGAGGTTCCGGCGACCCCCAGTGCCCTGGCTTTGGTAGCGGCCAGGGTACTAGCGGGGTCAGAGGTGCGAAGAATCTCCGGCAAAGATCCGGCTACCACCACCGACGACTCCTGGCCCTGGCAACATATAACACACGAACACTGCGGACCGACGAAATGGTAGCGGAACTGGAGGAAGGATTGAGCAAGTTGCGTTGGGATATCGTAGGGTTATCTGAAGTCCGAAGAGAGGGGGAGGACACGATAACCCTGAAGTCCGGCAACTTGCTCTATTTCCGGGAGGGCGACCAACAGTCCCAGGGAGGTGTCGGGTTTATCGTCCACAAATCCCTCGTGAACAACGTGGTGAAGATTGAGAGTGTGTCGGCCAGGGTGGCGTACCTTATACTCAGAGTATCCAAGAGGTACTCGTTGACGGTCATACAGGTGTACGCGCCGACCTCGGCACACTCCGACGACGAGGTGGAGGCTATGTATGAGGATATATCAAAAGTCATGCATAGTTCCAAAACCTACTTCACCGTTGTTATGGGGGATTTCAACGCGAAACTGGGCAAGAGAGATGGTGAAGAACTGAGAGTGGGGCAATTTGGAGTTGGAAGTCGGAACCACCGGGGCCAACTACTGGCTGGTTTCTTGGAGAAGGAGGGACTCTACATGATGAACTCCTTCTTCAAGAAACGCGAGCACAGGAAGTGGACCTGGATGAGTCCCGACGGTGCAACAAAAAACGAGATTGACTTCATCATGTCGACGAAGAGGCATATATTCAATGATGTCTCTGTGATCAGTACGGTTAAAACCGGAAGTGATCATCGTCTGGTAAGAGGCACATTGAATATATGCGTCAAGCTAGAACGCTCTCGACTGATGAAGTCCACGCTCCGTCCAGCAGCAGTCCAAATCCAAAACCCCGAGAGCTTTCAGCTGGAACTCCAAAACCGTTTCGATTGTCTAGGCGGCGATGTGGACGAATTCAACGACGGGTTTGTGGAAGCTGTCCATAGCATTGGGTCTAAGTTCTTTAAGGCCCAACGAACTCAAAGAGCCAAAAGGATCTCTATCTCCACTCAGAGGCTCATCGAGGAAAGGAATGAGATGATTCTGCAGTCTTCAGCCGATGCGACATTATACAGGCAGCTCAATAAACAGATCTCCAAGTCCCTTACCCGCGATCTGCGCCAATTCAGTACAAATCGTATTGAGGAGGCCATCGAGCTCTAAAGTTTTTTCAAGAGATCTGTCTATTGGGCAGAGCCAGCTCGCCAGATTAAAAACTGAAGATGGTAGAATCGTTTCGTCCAAACCTGAGCTTCTGAGTGAGATAGAGTGCTTTTATGGACAGCTATACACGTCAACTAGCAGACCCGAAGTTGGTCTGGCGGAAGACCGAAGAGCTAGATTAACCCGGCACTATACCGAAGATATCCCGGACATCAGCCTGTACGAGATTAGAATGGCTCTTAAACAGCTTAAGAACAATAAGGCACCCGGTGAAGACGGAATTACAGCGGAACTCCTGAAGGCGAGTGGAAAACCGGTCCTTAGGGCCCTTCAGAAGCTGTTCAATTCCGTCTTACTGGAAGGGAAAACTCCAAAGGCATGGAACAGAGGTGTGGTGGTCCTGTTCTTCAAAAAGGGTGACAACTCCTTACTGAAGAACTACCGACCCATCTCACTGCTGAGCCATGTCTATAAGCTGTTTTCAAGAGTCATTACGAACCGTCTCGCACGCAGGCTAGATGACTTCCAGCCTCCCGAACAAGCCGGTTTCCGAAGAGGCTTTAGCACCGTAGACCACATCCATACGCTCCGTCAGGTTATACAAAAGACTGAGGAGTATAACCTGCCCCTCTGTTTAGCGTTCGTGGACTACGAGAAAGCCTTCGATTCGATCGAAACCTGGGCTGTACTACAATCTCTCCAGCGGTGCCAAGTGGACTACCGCTATATCGAAGTGTTTGTACGAGAACGCCACTATGTCAGTCCGACTCCAGGACCAGAGCTCGAAGCCTATCCCATTGAAGCCGGGAGTCAGGCAAGGAGATGTTATTTCTCCTTAACTGTTCTCCGCTGCACTGGAGGATGTTTTCAAGTCTCTGGACTGGAGAAGGCTAGGCATCAACATAAATGGCGAGTACCTCACTCACCTTCGGTTTGCTGACGATATAGTAGTCTTGGCTGAGACCATGGAAGATTTAAGTACAATGCTCAATGACCTCAGTAAAGCCTCCGAGCGAGTTGGTCTAAGGATGAACATGGACAAGACGAAGATCATGTCAAATGTCCATGTCGCACCAACTCCCTTAACAATCGGACACTTTACGCTCGAAGTTGTAGACGATTACATATACCTAGGACAGACTGTCCAGTTAGGTAGGTCTAACTTCGAGAAAGAGGTCTAATTGTCGAATCCGCCTCGGCTGGGCAGCGTTCGGGAAGCTACGGCACATCTTTTCGTCCAATATTCCGCAGTGTCTCAAGACGAAAGTCTTTGACCAGTGTGTGTTGCCAGTGATGACATATGGTACTGAAACGTGGTCGCTTACTATGGGCCTCATAAGAAGGCTCAAAGTCACCCAAAGAGCAATGGAGAGAGTTATGTTAGGAGTTTCTCTGCGTGATCGCATCAGGAATGAGGCCATCCGCAGCAGAACCAAAGTGACCCATATAGCCCTCCGAATTGCTAAACTTACGTGGCAGTGGGCGGGGCACATAGCACGTAGAACCGATGGCCGTTGGGGTGGAAAGGTTCTCGAGTGGCGACCACGTACTGGAAGGCGTAGCGTGGGCAGGCCCCCCACACGGTGGACCGATGACCTGGTGAAGGTCGCGGGTGTCCGCTGGATGCGGGTGGCGCAGGACCGGTCATTGTGGAAGTCTTTGGGGGACGCCTATGTCCAGCAGTGGACGTCTTTCGGCTGACATGATGATGATGATGATGATGACTAAATTTCTATGGTTGTCACATCAGAGTTAAACATTATAGCCAGATTTTCGATATTTTTTCCTTTGCTATTATTGTCTTCCAATTGTACCTTTATAATTATAAATATTAATCAACTGAATAAAGAGAAAGGTTCATATTTTGAACATATTCGTATATACTTAATTTGACGGCCGGTTAGTTGGTAAGTGCATAACAGTCATGATGTATTCAAGTATGTATTTATGTATATGTATGCATTCGTCTGCTTTTTAACCGACTTCAAAATTTCAAAAGAGGAGGTTATCAATTCGGTTGTATGTTTTTGCTTTTTTTTTTTAATGTTTGTTACTCCATAACTCCGTCATTTCCTAACCGATTTGAAAATTTTTTTTTTTGATTGTATGTATATATTTCCAAGTTGGTCCCGTTTTTGTCAAAAGGCAGTTCTGATGATGGGATCCATGAGGAATTGAGGGAACTCCTCAAATCTTTAAGGCAAACATATAGTGATTTTTGTGTTTTTATCAACAAGTCAAGCATTTGCATCCAAAAATCTGACATTGGATGAAGTGGAACTGCTGATGACGATCAGAACAGAACTCTTCAACGACGAAAAGTTCACGTTTGGCGATTTGTCCTCCTAGCTGTGTTTGTTAAGCAAGTTCTATTTTCACGATTAATTTTTGTCATGCTCGAGTTCTGATGATTTTTTATTTTTTTATTTTATTTATTGGAGAAGCAACAGAAATAAGTACAATATTAGGTACAATGAAAGTATTTTAAACATTAGGTGTGCACCTACTTCCTTAAACGCTCTCACTAAGAGATTTACTTATATTGCAACATATGTAGGTAAGCAAAACAATACAGAAAACCAAACACACTCTAAAAGCTAAAGGTAAGCTATAAGTAAAGTAAAATATAAGCTAAAAGTACTAACAATAAAGGAATACATATAAAAAATATCAAGTTTCAGCTAAGGTATCGAGAATTAGTTTTTGGAAACGTGGTCTGCTTGAATTAAAAATATCTATTGATGTAAAAGATTTGTTGAATGAATTGCAAAGGCGACGTAATGGTGCGCGTTTACCGGCGTTAGTCGAGCAGGTCGGGACGGCAAACATGGCGGTTGAGCGTGACGTACAGCGTGACGGGACTCTAAACCGAATGCTCCCGAGCAGCTCCTTGCAGTTATAATTGTCCCTGCATATATTGTACAGAATCGTCATATCAGAGCATTTTCGTCTTGATTCAAGGGAGGTTAGTTTGTAATGTATTAATAAGTCTGAGTAGGACATATATTGGCCAGTTGAGCGTCTATGTGTTGCCCGCAAAAACTTTTTTTGTATCATTTCAATAGCATTTGAATATTTGGAATAAAACGGATTCCAAACAATTGAGGCATAGTCCAGGTGTGGACGAACAAGAGCTTTGTATAGTATGATGTAAGTGGATGAATTTTTAAAAACTTTTGCTGTTCTTAATACAAAACCTAGCATTTGGTATGCCTTAGAGATGATTCGCTCAACATGACAGTTAAAATCTAGTTTATTGTCAAATAATATACCTAAGTCCCGCACTGTGGACACATTTGTGATGACCGTATTGCCAATCTTAAATTCTGAGTCGATCGTCCTATTTTTATTTTTAGTAAAACGCATATGCAAACATTTGTCGCCCGCCAACTGAAGTTTATTGTCATGGCAGTATGCTGTGAAATTGTTGATGTCATCTTGAATTAAGATAATATCATTACTACATTTGACAGATTTAAATATTTTTAAGTCGTCTGCAAACATTAGAAAACTACAGTTTCTAAAACACTTTTTTATATCGTTAATAAATACAATGTACAGTAAGGGGCCCAAGATAGATCCTTGAATTACACCAGACGACACATTTGTGAAATCTGACTTATACCCATTCACGGCTATGACTTGGGTTCTGTTCGAGAGATACGAAATAAACCAACGTAGGAGATTGCCTCGAATACCGTTGTAAGATAGTTTTTTTAGAAGCAGTAGATGGTCGACTTTATCAAAGGCCTTTCTAAAGTCAGTGAATATTACATCAACTTGTTCTCTTTTATCCAAGCATTCAAATAAGTAATTAGTGTAAAGTGTCAGATTAGTGATTGTGGATTTGCCTTTTAAGAAGCCGTGTTGTTCTGGAATTATATTGTTAACAAGCGACGGATACAATAGGTCATGTACTAAACTCTCGAATATTTTAGGTATGCATGATTGCACCGATATAGGTCGATAATTAGTAATATCGGCTCGTGAGCCAGTTTTATGAATCGGTGTAACATGGGAAATTTTCCACCGCTCAGGGAACACGCCTAGACTTAGGCATTTATTGAATATAATATACAATGGACTAGTAAGAGCCTTAGCAGTATTTTTAATAAATATCGGACTGATTCTGTCAGGCCCAGTCCCCTTATTTATATCGATTTTAGAGAGTTTTTTTGTAAGATCTGATTTTTTTATATATAGATTAGATAAGTTAGGCGCCCCTTCATGCTGTGGTAGGTCTGCAAGGTCGTCAAAGTTTATATTACTTTTAGGCTCGAACACAGAAAGAAAGAACTTAGCAAACATGTCGACTATTTGTTTAGGCGTAGATCCTAAGTCACCGTCATAATGCATCGTTTCGGGATAACAGGACGAGTTTTTCTTAAGGGATGACACGTAGGACCAAAATGCTTTGATATTACCTTTTACGCTCTTCTCAGTATTATCAGTATAGGTATTAAAGCATTCTAACATTAGGGTCTTGCATCGAGTGCGTAAAAGTGAAAATTCTCGATAATCGGCAAGGGACTGGTAGGTCTTCCATTTACGCCATACTCTAAATTTTCTATTCAAACTGCTAATAAGTGCCCGGGAGAACCATTTTGGGTACTTTGAGTTCTTTGGGCACTTTAGTGGAACTAGTTGGTCAATAACATCCAACAGCAAATTGTAGAATCACTCCACTGCCTGGTCAGGATGTAAGTTAGTAAGTTCAGCATCCCAATTTACCTTGTTCAGCTTATCTGATATAATGGAGTAGTCTGCCTTGTGGTAATTATATTTTGGGATACAGTTGACGGAGAGGGGTCGAGGACATCTAATGCCCATGATAAATAATATAGGCGGGTGATGCCTATCAACACTCGATAGTTCAATATCAGGCTCAGTAATTACGCACTCCTGGCTATAAAAAAGTAAATCTAGTAATCTGCCATTTGTGTTGCGAAAGCTGTTAAATAGTCTAAGACCCAACATGCAGGTGGAGGCCGTAACGAGCCCCCCTATTTGACATAAAGTAGCGTTTGACGGCACAAGATCACGTGCCGCCGGGCGCTCAACCCATTCAATAGAAGGTATATTAAAGTCGCCAACGATACAGATATCAAAACAACTGTAGCTATCATTTATTCTTGTGATTTTATCACAATATTCTTTATAAGTGTAAAAAGCTGTTTTGGGCGGGATATACACGCAATTGATTACTAATTTGAATTGTTGACAACTAATTGTAATAAAAACATCTTCAATATTTTTAGACTCCCAGTGTGGGGCACGGGATGCCTTTAGGGAAGATTTGACCGCTATAAGAACACCCCCGCCATCACGCTTCGCCGCTCCGACCAAGTTCCTATCACGCCGAAACACATTATAATTAGTATTAGCGAAAATTTCAGCATTGTGTATTCCAGGCCGCAGCCACGTTTCCGTTAGAATAATGACATCATAATTGCATTGAAGGATATTTAGGCGCAGCTGCAAGATTTTAGATTTAATACCACCACAGTTTTGGTAATATAATTTTAGTTCATTAGGCCCCATCACACTTAACTTTAGAGAAATACAATTTATACGGTAAAAATACAATAAAAACGACACGTCGACCTAATACGTTATTCTTATATACAAAGTAAATTATATACATGGACCATGTTGAAATGAATGTATAATTAACAGTGAATTTCGCCGTGGTGGTGTTTATAAGGGGAATAGGTATTATTTGCACCTCAGGCTCAAACTTTGTGGTATAATTGGTAAAAATGCATAATAATGCTAAACATATAGTGCTGCTACAATTCATAGCTCTTCTTACAAAATAAATGTGTTTAAGGACATTATTAACGTGGGTACAGGATTTGTTACGAAGTATAGTGAGTAATTTCATTAAACATTGCGAAAAAGAATGTAGGAAATCCCGTCACAGTCTATTTAAATCTTCCTCGGTTCTGATCGCGATAACACGTGAATCATCACTTTTGCGCATGAGTATTGATGCATTTTTGACCCAGATATATTTATAGTTTTTATTCGTTTTTGCTTCACGCGCGCGGGCATATAAGATTTTGTTTTTGAGGGTAAGATGTTCATTCACGTAGATTGGGCGAGATGCGGCCGTGACGTCAGCCGCCGAGGTACCTGCACTCAGGCCGCCCGCTGCACACAGCTGCCCCGCCGTCAGTCCACGCCGCGCACGCGCAGCGGCCAATACTTCGTCGCGTAGGCGCCGGGTCGTTAACTGGATTATAATGTTTTTAGGCCGGTCTGAGGATGTGTTATGGGCGACTCGGTGCACATCTTTAATGCAGTTTGGGTGAATAGGTACACTTAGGATTTTGCCAAGTGCCTCCGTAATGTGGATAAGGTTCTCGCTCTTTTTCTCGGGAACATTCTGTAGTTCAATATTACACAGTCTGGCCTTCTGTTCCAAGTCATCGAGTTGAGTCCTAATGAGGCGTGTCTCATTACGGAGCAGCTCGTTTTCCGTGTGCAGTTCGTTTAGTGCCTGTACGCCGGATTCGACGGCACAAATGCGGTCCTCCCATGAATTCAAGCAGGAAGCAAACTCAGATATCCGCTCATCTACATGATTCCTAAGCGAGACGAGGGCCTCATTCAACGCCGAAAATTTAGCATCGAAGTACGATATCAGTGCGTTAGTGTCTATGTTTACTATTGAGGTGGAAGGTAGGCCGTTCTCGGCACCGATGTCGGTGGAGGGTTTATGGATGACAATGGGGCTGTTAATTTTCTTACTCTGCTTACACGATGTGCATTTCCACTTAGGTTTATTCATAGGTAGCATTTTCTTATAGTCGGCTTCGGATAAGCCTACACATATGTGGTGATAATAGTGCTGGCATGTTGAACATTTTAAGTGCTCTTCTGGTTTTGCAAGTTTGTGGCATTTGGAGCAATCCATTGTGTGGCAATATGAGTATCAGAGGCCAGGTAAGCTTAAAGTTACTTACTGTGTCACTTAACACTCACAGTTCCTCCGGGTCACTGACCGTTGGATCAGCTGATGGCCGCTAGACGTATTTACTGTGATTCAGCGCGGGATAACTTTAGTTCACAGAAGTTACACTCTTGGAACTTAATTTAAGCACCCACAATGACAGATTATCGCCGTTTAATAGAAAAATTTGTAAATTAATTAAGCTCGTTGAAATTTTTAAACCGCTTGCTAGTGTTGCCAATCGCGAAATTCATGATGGGATCCATGAGGAGTTGAGGGAACTCCTCAAATCTTAAAGTCAAAAATATAGTGATTTTTGTGTTTTTATCAACAAATCGAGCATTATCATACAAAAATGTGACATTTGATGAAGTGGAACTGCTGATGATGATCAGAACAGAACTCTTCAACGACGAAAAGTTCACGTTTGGCGATTTGTCCTTCTAGCGGTGTTTGTTAAGCAAGTTAAATTCTATTTTCACGATTGATTTTTGTCATGCTCGAGTTCTGATGATGGGATCCATTAGGAATCGAGGAAACTCCTCAAATGTGAAAGGCACACAAATAGTGATTTTAGTATTTTCATGAACTAATCAAGCATTTTCATTCATAAAAGTGACATTTGATGAAGTGGAACTGCTGATGATGATCAGAACGGAACTCTTCAACGACGCGTAGTTCACGTTTGGCGATTTGTTCTCTTCGTTTTGTTTGTCAAGCAAGCAAGGTTTTTCCATGATTTCATGAGGAATTGAGGGTACTTAGTCTTCTACCATTATAAACATACTTATAGCAATTTTTGTATTTTATTGTATGGAATCTAAGAGTGCACCATCTAAGATTAATAATCTTTCACCGGACTCCCCCATTGAAGTCGGTTTTTTTTTTCTTAAAAATTATTTGGTAAAGATTCTCACATTTGTTCAAAAATTTGGTTATAGTTTTATGAACTGTTTTAATGTTGTTTGTATTTACATAGGATCGATTTTAGGGTACATAGTGTTCAGGACAGTATTGGTTCGCTCAGTGACATTTAGGTCTAGGGGTCGAAATTTTTTTCCTCTGATCTGAGCCGTTTTTTCTAATATTTCTAATAGTTCCAGACGTGTCAGATTTTTTGGTACTTCGTAAAATTCATTAAGACTTGATGTCGTCCATCCTTTACTACGTTCATCTCCTAGTATATTCATTGATACTCCCGGAGGTTGAAGAGTACCAAAATTTGCCACTCGCTGACCAGCATGAGGTTTGGTGCCCTCATGCCCCCCTAGCATTAAGTCCCCCGGTCGAGGCCCGGAAGTACATCCCCCAGCAGATTGGGTCAGTTCCTGCTGAGGCAAAGTAACGCCATGCGTCTTTGCCGGCTCCATGACGCCTCACCCCCGCTTCTCCAGAAATCACGTATAGATATTGGGTTTTAGCTTTAGTTTGACGAGGGCGGACCCCTTCCCAATATTCCATAAGATAAGATAAGATAATTTTATTGCAAAAAAAACTGTGTACAAAGGTATACGAGGCTTGCACTGAAAGTGGCGGGAATCGAATACTTATTAATTTATTTTTAACATGTATTATACCTTTTTATAATCTCTGAAGTTTCCTTATCTCAACACACTGGCCACTTAGAAAAAAAAAAGTATGGTTCGGTTTCAATTGTTTATTGAAGTCGTCGAGTCACTGCTTAAAATGGAATTGTGCCGTGAAAATTTCAGAGCTATGATTTATTATGACTTTAAAAGTGGACTAACACAAAAACAATGTGAAGAGCGGATGGTTGCTGCTTTTAATATTGAAGCTCCTTCAAAGACTACAATATACAGGTGGTATTCAGAATTTCAACGTGGCCGTGTATCCCTCACCGACGAAGTGCGTGAAGGTCGACCAAAATCGGCAGTCACGCAAGAAAACGTCGATGTTGTGCGTCGTCTGATAAATGAAGACCGACATGTGACATATCGCGAAATTCAAGAGCACCTGGGTATTGGAATGAGTCAAATACAAATTATTTTAAAAGAAGAATTAGGCGTGAAAAAGTTATTTTCCCGTTGGATACCTCACCTATTGTCTGACGAGCAGAAAATAGTCCGTGTCAATTGGTGCCGCAAAACTTTGAAAAGATTTAACAAGGGACGCTCAAATGCTGTTTTTAGCATAGTATCAGGTGACGAGTCGTGGATATACGCTTATGAGCCTGAAACTAAAAACCAATCCCGAGTATGGGTCTTCGAAGACGAGCTCAAACCCACAAAAGTTGTTCGTTCTCGCAGTACGGCTAAGAAGATGGTGGCTACGTTTATCTCTAAATCTGGTCACGTAGCTACTGTGGCTCTTGAGGATCGTAGAACAGTCAATGCTGATTGGTACACCACTATTTGTTTGCCGAACGTCTTTGCTGAACTCCGAAAAACAAACCCTAGTCGTCGCATCATCCTTCACCACGACAACGCCAGCCCACACACCGCTCGGACAACAACTGAGTACCTGGACGGTGAAAAAGTCGAAATATTGGACCACCCTCCATATAGCCCTGACTTAGTCCCAACGACTTTTTTACATTCCCCAGAATCAAGGACAAACTGCGTGGTCAGCGGTTTCAGACGCCAGAAGAAGCAGTGGAGGCCTATAAAATAGCCATTTTGTCGACCCCTACTTCAGAGTTCAAAAAGTGCTTTATGGACTGGTTTGAACGCATGCATAAGTGCATGAAATACAAAGGAGAATATTTTGAAAAACAATAAAAATAAATAAACTCACTTATACTGCATATTTTCTTCTATTCCCGAAACTTTCAGTTTTACCCTCGTAGCATGTCATATATGTACAATATAGGTAGGTGTCAACAGTTTACCATGATCCATGATTTCTTTCATCGAAGATACCACATAAAAATGTTGAATGGCGCTCGACCTTGTATACATTTTGTAAGTATTATTAAGGAGACTTAACATGGAGACTTGACCTCCTTCTGAGACGTCCTTCCCTGGGACCGATTTCAGCGGCTTCAGCGTAAATTTTACGTTTAGTATAGAGAAAGCACGCTTCTTTTTTTTGAAGTCGGTAAAAAAATAGCTTTATCTAGACACGCGGCAGCGTGTCCAGCCAAGTTCATCTCAGGAACTGGCGGACAGCAGCCGTGTGTTATATTACACGAACCGTTTGGAGCCACTTTTGACAGCCCAATAACTCCAAAACTATCTAACATAAAAACATGAAATTTGGTACATATATTAAGATCGTATAGAACAACTAGAACCCCAAATTTCATAAATATAGGTTTAATAGTTATTTAGATATTAAATTCCAAAAAATGGCATTTTTACCACTGACTGACTGACTGACTAGTAATCAAAAACCTAACCCACTTCCAGATGACTTAGAATGCTGAAATTTGGCATGCAGCTTGGTAATTATGTGTATACACCAGAAAAAATCAGAAAATAGTGATTTTATTATTATTATTATTTATGCTAGTTACCTCAGAACTCCATCATTTATTAACCGATTTGGAAAATTCTTTTTTTTTAAAACGGTATACTTTCGGGGTAGTCCCATTGTCATCGGGTCAGAATCTGATCATAGGGTCCTGGAGAAATCGAGGGAACTCCTCAAACATTTTAGGTGCACTTATAGCGGTTTGGGTATTCTGTATACTAACTCGTGCATTCGCTCTGGGTAAACACCATTGGATGAAGTTTGACAAAAAGTAATGATATCCCATCAAAAACATAAATGTGAAAATGGCAGCGAAGTTCACCGACAAAAGAATTTAGATCTAAAAGGGCGCCAAGTTCACATTTATGTTTTTAATGGGATTTTAATATCAAATCAACTAATTCGGATTTATTTTTGACTGCCAACATTTAAAGATCTCATACTATTTAGCTATAAAAAATCTAAAGGTCGAAAAATATTAACTAGGTATTTATGTGATAACCCTAGCCAGGAAATTTGACAAATCTGTAACTCGGAAGTCCTGCATTATTTGGGCACGATTATTTTGAGAAGTCTTGGCATTACAATGATATTATTAGATTTTAAAAATATTGCTCCAATGATACAGTTGACTAAAAAAATTAAAAAATGCGGAATTTGACAAATTAGCTATTTTTTCGGCCTGTAATCTATATTTTTTATTTATTTTAAAAACAGGTCATAGATAATTTTAAATGTTAACATAATAAATAAACAAATAGCTAACAAGTGAGTTGGAAATGAGATATCGAGGTTCTATGGCTTCCATAGAGATTTCCATAGATTCTTATTAATTTCATAACCAAGCGAAATAGAAATGTAGTTTCTTCCCCAAAGTTTTATTATTTAATTATATTCATCAAATGAAAGCATAAAAATCACATGTCCGCAACTAAGGCATAATCTCACACTGTGGATTATAATCAAATCTATATTTGATGAGTCGAATAAAACAAAAACTTTTTTCATAAAAATCTTCAATAAACGGTATGTATATCATTAAATTGCATTAGTTATAAATATTTCTTTTTTTTTTAACGGAACTTTTCAACCTTAAATGGAACTTTTCAGGAATAGCGACGAAACTTTTAGGTGAAGTAACCTGGCAACACTGGTCAAGTGTCAACACCGTTATCTCCATTCGGGTGGTTCTGTAAATTTCTCCAATTTAATCGGCAAATCACAATGATCATAGTATTTTGTAGTAAAAAGTATTATATGTCGTAATATAAATATCGATACTACTTCGTAATCAAAGTGAAGGATAACATTAGTTATAAATAAAATGGAAGGAGATGCAGCGGAGTCCGCCAATGCGAAATCTTATTCAGGAATTCCTGAAGCCGTTTTTGTAGTAAGTGCTGCTGTGATTAAACGATAAATTTGTATATTATAAATCGAAAACTACTTTTAAGTAGTACCTGCACCATAATCAATGAAAAAATTGATTCCACATTCACGATTTTTTTGTAGGTTATGTTTTGAATGTAGCTGCACCTGTTACTAAAATTCGGATTTCTGGGTGCTCTATGGCGTTTTAACGAATTTAATAGCTACATATTATGATCCTTATTCGAAAAAGGGTCACAGCTACGAAACTGGACCAAAAATTAATATATACTATTTTGTTTTCAGGACAATGTTGATGAATTCATGAGTTTACCTGAAAACTGTGAAGGCGTAGATAAAGTATTACGAAAACTTGACGAACAACATGGCAAATACAAATTCATGGAATACACTCTAGCGACTAAAAGGAGGCGCTTAAGGCAACAAATCCCTGATTTAGCTAGGTCACTGGAAATGATAGAAAAATTGAAGTCTCAAAAAGAAGATATGGATACTCAATTTCTTCTAAGTGATCAAGTTTTTGTCAAGGTGCTATAGTTTTACTGTTGTATAAGATGTATATTAAGTTAGCTGAAATCATTTTATCTGTTGTTCCTATAATTAGACTGACTCATTAAATAAAAACTTCCAAATGACATTAGCTCATCAAGAAAAATGTCCATAACATATATGTAAGCTTTAATTTTCTCATTTTTGTAATGACAATTAGTTGTTTGATACCCTAGTTCACAATCATACTAATTATGGGATTTAACTTTATGATTAGTGCACTACAGTTCTATTTACAGCATATTTTTCCTTGTAATTAGTATGATTGGGAACTATTTTATATGGGTAACTTTAATTACGAAAGTGAGAAAATTAAAGTGTAGATTTTTTTCAGGCCTTACCACCACAGTCAGTGTCTTGTTACCTCAAATATTGATAAAAAATATTAAATATAAATAAATAAAAATTTTTAGAAACCTCTATATCAGTTTTAAAGACCAATCCATAGATACCACACACACCTGCATTGAACTATTTTTTATAGCGGTTCATAGAATACACATTGTTACTAAATTTCATAATTGTAATGCTTATAATGTCATAGTCAGACATGACAAAACTATCAGGGTTCCCGTTTTCGCCATTTTGGCTATAACAAGTTTACATATTCCCTAGTCACACTTTTATTGAGATGGAGATTATGATGTTCTATTTACATCTTTTGTGCTAACTACTCAGTCCTCAGTGAAATACTGTTTTATAATTTATTAACATAATTGCATTATTTCAGGCTAATGTACCTCCCACTGAAAAGGTCTATTTGTGGCTTGGAGCTAATGTTATGCTGGAGTATTCATTAGAAGATGCTGAAAAATTACTGTCATCAAATATGGCTACAGCAAAGAAAAACTTGTCTTGTGTAGAACACGATTTGGATTTCTTACGGTAACTGTATTATTTATTTATACTACAAAACAGTATGTTAATACTAAAACTATGTTGAATACAAAGAAGCTATGGTAGCCTAGTAGTTCATGTATGTGGTAGTTGTGGGTTTGAATCCTGGTTTACCTATTAATTTTTCATACTTATTGAACCTTTTAACTTACAACATGGTCAGAGTGGACATGGTCATGGTCATGGTCGGACCCGGGTATGTCATAAAACTACAACCAAGACCACCGGGGAATGGGCAGCAGCATTCCTAGAGTGCGGTGGAGATACTGCGATCGCCAACCCGCATGCCAAGCGTGGCGATTATGGCATTTACCCCCCATGAAATTGGGGGAGGCCTATGTCCAGCAGTGGACGTCCTAGGGCTGATATGGTGGTGGTGGTGGTGGATGGTCAGAGTACTGTCAAAGTAACACTAACGCCATGGCCATGGTGACAAAGTTCAAAATATAGTCATGATGTCTGTGAGTAGTATACCACATCAGTTAACATTTTCGACGCCAGATATATATGCGCACCACTGGTTCGACGCCAATACGCATATATCCATCATGGCGTCCAGAGATATCAACCTACATGCATTTCTATAGGGTTCAACTTTCTGTTTGAAATTCTCATGGTATGGCGTGTGAGTGACAGTGTTTGTATTTGACAGAGCGCTGAAAAGGTTAAAGTTTAACAGATGTCATTATACTAGGAAACCTGTATGTATACATCTGTGAAGGAATTCAAGGTGTATGTTAAGTGCCCAATATGCACTGGGCCAGTGTGGAGACTACTGCCCCTTCCCTCTCATCTATGAGAAAAGGCCTGTGTGCCCAGCTGTGGGACTTATTTATTTAATCGTATGGCATTTACGAACCGTGAAATCTTCGAAAAGACAAGTACGGTTGCCAGTTTTTGTTGCACTTTTAGCACCACCCAGGGGTCACGTGTAGGGTAACGGTGGGTACTCCCTACGGACGTGGTGCAACTTCGACCCCCCTTTGTCAAGTGAGTGGGCAACTTGACTGTTAGAAGTTCTCAAGCCGCCCGAAGGCCTCTAACTTGGCTTAACGACTGCTGTCGTACGACAGCAGCCGGGATCAACGGCTTAACGTGCCTTCCAAAGCACGAGAGCGTTCAGTTAGTAACCACTCAAAGCGGTCACCCATCCAAGAACTGACTTGCGCCCACATTGCTTAACCTCGCATACCGCACGCGGAAGGCGGGTGCCGCTGGGCTACGAGCGCTCTACCTAGTTGGTTACTAAGTTATGTTACTGTAATAATCCTTATCTACATAAAATATACTAACGAAAGTTAAATAAATTATATATTAAAATGAAGTACACACAATCAGGATTTACATTTGTCAATTTCATTCAAAATGGCCTCCTTGGGCCTGAACACAGGCCTTCAGACGACGAGGCCAGTCATCAATAGCGGCACGCACGGTTGTCATATCTAATTCCGTCACTGTCTTGACTATGGCCCGCTTGAGGGAGTCAAGATTTGTGTGGGGTTTAGCACAGGCTTTCTCCTCAATAACCTGCCATATAGCATAATCCAGGGGGTTGAGGTCCGGGCTGGAGGAGGGCCAGTCTTTGTGGGCAATGAAGTCAATTTTGTTGCTTCGAAACCAGGCTTGAGTTGTTTTTGCCTTATGTGCAAGGGCTGAGTCTTGTTGAAAGACCCAGGGCTGGTTTTGAAATAGAGAGTGGCTTAAAGGCTTCACTATTAGTTCCAGAACGGTTTCCTGGTAAACTTTAGCCCCAGTTTTGACACCTTTTTCACAGAAATGGACCAGTTTAACCCTGAGTATGACACACCTAACCAAATCATGACAAAAGAGGGATGATGGCCTCGTTGCACTCTCGGAACAGCTACACTCGCTTCTTGACTGTTTTTTGCATACACTCTGTCATTCTGGCGGTTACAACATTCTTCAATGGTAAAAAATCTTTCGTCTGTAAATAATATATTTCGGTGGCCATTTTGTGCGTACCGCTTCAGTAGCACGCGACTTCTATTCAGCCTCATAGTCTTCAATCGTCCATTAAGCAAATGACCTTTACGTCTACGATAAGCGTGTAGTCTAAGGTCTTGATTGATAACTTTTTTAAGGGAGCTTCTCTTCACAGACATCTGAATTGCCAACAACTTTTGCTTCCGAACGGGATTTCTTGCGTTTCTCGCCTTCACTGCCTTTATTAGAGCTGGGGTCCGAACGGTGCGTGGTCTTCCAGACCTCTTGCGGTCATCAAAGCTCAGGGTACTATTGTACCTATTAATGGTACGATAAACGAATTGTTTGTTGATTTTCAGATTTTGAAGCAACTTCAAAATCACGTTTGGCGGATGCCCGCATTTGTGCAACGCAATTACAGCGACACGATTTTCTTTAAGACCCCAATCCATTATAAATATGACGAGATAAGTGTTGTGTGCTATAAAATTATAACTGACAACCCGCCATTGTATGTCATTTTTTATTTTTTTCGGTAGCATTTGTTTTAACGCAAGAAAAGAGTTTGCAAATCGAGTAACAGAACTTAGTAACCAACTAGGTAACTTAACCCAAGTTTAGAGTTTAGAGTGGGACTTACATAGACTGCTGATGGGTACTAAAAAAACAATTGACTGCCGATTGTCCTGGCAGTGGGCAGGGCACATTGCATTTAGAACAGATGGCTGTTGGGGCGGAAAGGTTCTTGAGTGGCGTCTACGTACCGGAAGGCGCAGCGTGGGTAGGCCCCCACAAGGTGGACTGATGACCTGGTAAAAGTAGCGGGAATCCACTGGTGGCGCAGGACGGGTCATTGTGGAACTCTTTAGGGGAGGCCTATATCCAGCAGTGGACAACCTTTGGCTGATATGATGATGATGATGTTGTGCCTGATTTTTTAAATTTTCTTATTTTATGAACTCATTAAGATTCAATAAGATTTCCTTTTGTTTTTTCAGTGATCAATGGACTACTACTGAAGTAAACATGGCCAGAGTTTACAACTGGGATGTGAAAAAACGTCAAGCTGCTAAAGCTAACTCGTAAATTGTAATAACCTTTTATATTTCACCTATCAGTAAAGAGTTGTATGTAATGTAGTTATACTATTTTGTATAAAATAATGGAACAAGTTAACTTTAGCATCAGTTCCACTACTAAGGTTTATTTAGTATTCTATTGTATGTCACAACATAGCAAGCTGCCAGGAATCGCATTAAGGATCAACATCCTGTATTAAATGCACTTACGCATTTTTAAGTTTTTAATTACCTATGTATATCTAAACTTGGTTTAAGTTTCGGCAACATGTTTTTTAGACAAGTTTTCAGTGTTATTGTATGTACCTACTGGCTAACTGACAGCAAATTCCTGCATTGTCAAATAAAATAGGAGTTGGTTTCTGAATTAACACAATTTTGTTTGTATTCTCATAATATTAACATTGGTGCTTTAGTCACTAATAGAAGCTATATTTAAGTTATACATAGTTCTAATTGATCAATAATAAACATAATATTTGTACTTCCTGATGTGGCGCTCAAGTGCAGTAAAAATACAGTGTGGTGTTAGTGTTAAAATATAATGAAACGGGTTTCTTACGTTATTAACCTCTTCACCGCCACAGTAGATTCCGTAAGTTGTCTCACACGCCAAAGTCTTAGTAGCAAAATCCTGAAAATGAACCTTACTTGATAGCAATTGACATGACTTGATATCAAGTCGTGGCGTGTGGGGCGCGAAATGTTCGGACTTCATATCAAGTCAATGGCGGCGAAAGGGTTAAGCTGGGGCGTACAGATATAGACGCGCTGGCATCGCGTAACTTCATAGTCGAGGATGGATTCGAAACTTCTTAACATTATCGACGAAGATGACTGAAATTCACAGCAGTTTTCTATTTAAAACAGTGTGCTAATTCTTTATGGCAAATATTTAATAAAGATAATGTCGTTTCATTGAGACTCAGATTATTGGAAGATCAAAGATAGTGTCGTCATTTTATTTGTATTTACTATTGTTGTGTTCTTGTAAGTTGCACCCACGATTATGTAGCTAATAAATGCTTGCTTTGCAAATTGGAAGAATTTATTGTTAAGTCTGTCATTGTGTTTGAGCTATATCTTACCACCACCCCAGTGGTCTTGGCCGTAGTTTTAGGACATACCTGGGGTCACTAAAAGATCAAACCAAAATAATGGATGAATAAATCAATAATTTAAATTTCCTGTCTTGGTACATATAATATAACAAACAATATATATGCATCTGAAATTTATAAAATAATAATTCATTTGTTTTTCTTTACATCATAAACAATATTCTTAATAGTAGACATTTCTTCCTTTAACTTATCCTCAACCTCCAGTTTTTCTTCTTCAGGAGCGGTCAGATACTTGGTAACTAACTCTGCAACAATAAGTTTCAATATTGATATGAATATCAATAAGAAAGTCAAAAAATTCTAGACATCTAAGAAATATTCTGGTATAATTTTTTTAAACGTAAGGTAGTGTTTGTGGTCCAGCGGCGTCCGCGTACTTATATGCACCTTACGCGGTAGACGCATGTTTACTTATTCGTTAGAAATGTTGTGGTGAGAAAGGTCGCCAGAGCTCACGAGGGTGCTTTGTGTTGAGAGTGAGGGATCTGCATGTCACTAGCTGTCAACAACAAATCCTCAAAGTTAATAAAGGGTCAGAGCAACATGTTTGTGATTCTTGTGGAGTCGCAAGCATCCATCGGCGACAGTGTCTGCTTCCCATCAAGCAGGTTATAAGCTGGTTTGCCACTGTTGTTGTATAAAAAGAACACCGACCGTGGTTAACTCTTAAAATTGGTGACTGCTTTGAGGGCTTACTAACTTGAGCACTCTCATGCTTTTGGAGACGTATTAACAGTCTTTAAGCCAAGTAAAAGGCCTTTGGGTGACTTAAGAACTTCTAACAGTTTCATACCTGACTTGACAAGCCTAGTTATTCCCAATAAGGATTGGAAGGTCAGATTAGATTGCTGTCACTTCCATAAAAACTAGTGCCTACACTATTTTTTGGGATTAGACAGCTCACCCCAAGCATCCTCCAGGATGCAAATGTACTGGGATAATGCTAGGATGATGATGATGACCATTTTCAAAGTTAATATTTTATGAACCAAAATATTACCATGGTATTGTTGCAGTTGTACAAATTGTTCATCTTTAAGCTGAGTTTTCAGGTACTCTATGATAATGGGAACCAGCCTCCCAGATGCATGAAGCATATTCTGAGTGATGATGGTGAATATGGCCAGTACAGCAAGATGTAGAGTCAATGCTGGATCATCACAATTTTCTAACTCTGATATCAACTTTTCTCTGTGATTAGTTATCACCAGCCTGAAACAAAATAAATTGTTTGAGCCTGAACACTGGAAAGGATAAATGAAAATTTACATAGATGTCATGATAGTCATGAATCAAAAACCATACTTGTCCTTCTTTTTATCAATTTTCTTCAAGATCATACCACATTCTGTCAGACACAAGTCAACTGCTTGATAAAATAGCTCCAAATTCTGTTCAGAGAGTGTGGCATTCAGAGCTTTGAATGGTTTGGTGTATTCTTCAGTCAAGTCATTAATAATTTTGTTTCTTTGTTCGGGAGTTAACACATCTAATTGTGTGGACAGATTGCATTGACTTGCTGCATATTTGCAGAACTCAGATAAGGCATCACCTCCTAAAGACTTTAGAAGGTATTTGATGAACTGAGGCTGCTTATCTGCTGGCAACAACTTAAGACCCTTTTCATATAGCTTGATATCATTTATCAAAATATTGATCTTGTCTTGTGTCGAAGAGTGTGTTTGTTTCCTGCTGTGACTGGCATCTTGGATCAGCTTTTCAGCTGTTTCCTTAGCTAATGCCAATGCGGTTTGGTTTAATCCACTGAAAAACAAACATTATTTAAGAAAGGGCTTGAGAATGATACTTTGAAAAAAAAAACAGTTGTGAAATGTCATACCCATGCAAATATTCAGCTATTTGCATCAACAAGTCATCAAGACCTTCATTTTCAAGAATATCCTTAACGATTATCTTCACATCTTCTATTTCAACAATTTCTAGTTGCGAGGGACTTTTCTTCATGACAGTAGAGACTTCATCAGAATCAGAGTCGTGGGCAGCCTGTTTACCTCTGGGATGTTTTTTAACAGCCTTTGTTTTAGTTTCTCGCCCTTGAGTGCCGCCACCACCTTTACCAGAAGCTGCTTTTCTCCTTCTTTCATCTCGTCTTTCCGCTTTGTGGTCAACATGCTGTGATATCTCATTAGTTTTAGATAACTGCTTCTCTAAATAAAACTGCTGAAATTTTCCTGACTTGACAACTGCTTCGACTTTAGCTTGCATCATTGGTACACAGGCTTGTCTTAAAGTGTCAATATAGTGGTTGCTGAAGACTGAAAACATAAATAATGATTACTATTGTGTTACATGATAACTAAAATAATGAGAAAAATTATTAGAATCTAGTTTTACCAGTATTCTCAAAGACTGTGGTTGCCTTAGAGGTATTTTTCAACAATTCATCCAGGACATTTTCAATATCAGTGTCTGATAATATGGAAGGCAGCAAGGAAACAACATCCAAATAACTTTTAGACGCTATGCACTCTTCAAGAGCAGTCTCAAGCTGTTGTTTAATCTGTGATCCCAGTGCACAGCTGCTAAGGAAGCTTAGGTCTTCATTTGGCAGAGTCCTCTTCACATAGCCTCTAGGGTCTGAAATGCCCAAACGAGACAATGCATCATACTCAAGATAGTTATTTTGTTTGTAAAAGTTCATCACCCAGTCATTTTGAGATTTTGTGTAACATGAAGGGACATAGAGAGCTCCAGTCTGTCGGCCAGTCAGCATTCCTGGGGCATTCACTTGGTCAAATAAAGACAAGAACAACCTCTCCACTACATTACAATGATTCACTATTACTGTGATAGGAGTTGGCTTCAAAAGCCCCATCAATGCCCCTTTAATCTTAGCTTTTGTTCTCATAATATACTCTTCAGTATAAAAAGTTCTGGGCTCGGAGGCATCTTGTTTACCAAAAATGAGTTTGCCCAGATATTTTTCAAGGACACTGTGGAGCAGTAATTCAGCTGGCAAATCATACTGCAGGGTGAGCTCTCCAACTGAGAGTTGTCCCTGGAGTTGGAGTTTTTCATTAATCTCCTTTGCAATTTTCTCCAGATAATATGAAGCTATTAAATAGCCTGAAACTAGTTGAACTTCTTTTCCTTTGATGATCTCAGTAATGCTGGAATTGATCTGACTGAGGTCGACATTTAGTTCTTTGGCCAGCTCAACTGTGTTGACCCTGCCACCATGCACATATAGCTCATCCTTGATTTCCCTCACTAGCTGCTGAGTAGTTAAGTATTCCTTGCCATCAGTTGTGAAAATCACATCAATTAACTTCAATTCCAATAATTTTGTAACAATTTCAATGCAATTTCGTTCTGAAAGTCTGAAAATAGTTAAATGTTACGGTATTCTTTAAATGGCCCATATTATTATTTACTCATACGCTATTAAACGCTTTGATGTAAACAAACCTACCTTTGAGCAGTAGATGAAAGCTGTGCTTTCTGGAAATCGGCAGCCAGTCGCTTTATTTCATCCCAATCCGATGATGGTGCCATGATTATATTAAAATATCTGAAAAAGTCGATGTAAAAAAAGGTTGAAAGGAATATTTCTTATCAATAACCAAACAATATAACAAATCAATTGATAATACCCGTACAAGTATTGTTTCTTTAGTTTAGTTTAAAGAGCATAACACGAGTATACGTAGTATAATAAGTATACACAAACTACTAAGAAGATACTACGTATCAGACGACCATCTGCCCTACTAGAGGTTTAGACGTTATGAGTCTGTGGCATGGCCGCCACGCCACTGACAATTGTTTATTTTTAATTTTCAAGTTGAGGATTGTTCATGGCACAACATCTAATCAGCCCAAATAAGCAACGCAAATGGCGGGAATAATAGAAAAATTTAAATTTCACTGTTCTGAATGCGCGGGAATATTTAAAATTGCTTATTTCTATAAATATTCTATTATTCTACTTTTAATAGTTATTTCAGGTTATCCAGTAATATTACCCGATAAACTGAAATAACGTTGAAATAAAATTACCTGACTAAATGGAAAAACATTTATTTATGTACAAAGAAAATATATACAAACATACTTATACGTAACCAAATTAACATACATAATCGCTATTGTGTTGATTTTTTACTTGTGGCAATAAAACATTTTTAATTATTTTTATAAAAATAAACAGGTTTTTGAGGCATTGTCATTGGCCGAGAATGCTGGCGGCATTTCCTCGCTGTATCGCAATGCTAATACGTTGAGCGAGGAAGTCGCCAGTTCTTCGGTCTACAGTTGCGTCAACCAGACGCTTCGCAATTTCACTAATTTATAAGTTTCGACACTAAAAGGTACAAAATTGTACTCTCTACCGAGGCCCTTGTATTTGTTACGCTTTTCCGCCACTGCATCCGCTTTTACTGTGGTCCGTTGGAGGCGAGACGGTACCAGTGTGTCTACACGGGTAGCATCGCACACTAAAATCCGTCCCAAGCTCCAAGGAACTAAGGAAACCCCATCAGGTCTCTTACCATCGTCTCTGGCCATGCTAGTCGGCTCAAGAGCAGGCACATGGTGGCAAGACACCGGCGGATTATGC
Source organism: Notocelia uddmanniana (assembly GCA_905163555.1). Lineage (NCBI taxonomy): Eukaryota > Metazoa > Arthropoda > Insecta > Lepidoptera > Tortricidae > Notocelia > Notocelia uddmanniana. The sequence goes on from LR991065.1 coordinate 15,184,179, forward strand.
AATATAATTAACAAAATACTAAAGGGCACTGATGTATCTAGACTGTATATTAAAAATTTGCGTCTTATGCCAGCGCCTATAGAAAAAAAACCTATATAAATGCGAGGTAATTTCTCAAAATTTCCACTGTGGCATCCCCAGAATTTTTGGCATCCTCCAAGCCCACAATCTCACAGTATGTGGAGAAAGCCCTAAGATATTTCCTAAGAGACCAGACGTGCTATGGGCGGATGCCAGAAACGCTGGGGATGCCACACTGGATATTTTGAGGAATTACCTCGCATTTCTATAGGATTTTTTTTTCTATAGACGCTTGCATAAGCCGCAAATTTTTAATATCCAGTCTAGATACATCAGTGCCCTTTAATATTTTGTTAATTATATTGCACCAGTTAAAGATACATAATACATATAATAGACACCGAAATTAATTTTTGTATTTCACATCATTTTGAAACTCAAAAAATCAAATGAATATATTTAGGATATTTTTTCATTTAAATTTTTTTGTGGTGATGTTGTTCCAAATATTCGTTAGATTTTTTTCACAATGGAATACATTTATTTACGTACCATGAAAATATACAGGATGTTTTTATTGAATTCCGTTAATTGCGAGGGCACAATCCTGAGATGAAATATAGTAATCTTCTCTAAGACACTAGTACCCCAATTTGTACCATTTCGAAGATATTCAAGAATTCCTTTTTGTTATATAAGACCCCTATTATAGTTTACAAGATCCTTAACAATTAAACAATGTTGATGTGTGTCATTGGAATTCCGAATTATCATTCTTGACATTAACTTTTGCTTAACTCAACATTAACTCATAAGGCCATTTTTAATTTACCCTTGGTGATAATGAGAAAATTAATTGTTTTGTATAAAAACGAAAAAAATATTTTTTTCTTTAATTTTGAAAAACTAAATATGCTACGGTATTTCTATGGCTATACAAGGCTATATGCTTGAAGGAACGGAAATCAATATAATTTATACAAAAAAAAAAACGACTTCAAATTTGTACTTACTATGCCACAATTTGTGGTTTCCGTGAGCTAATGCTTGGTTACCTACAGAAAATACCGAAATCGGCATGTGCGTGCCTATCAAATTAGAGGAGTTCCTTCGATTCCTCCTAGATCCCATCATCAGACCTTCAGCAAATTTATATAGGACCAATATTGGGGTACCTGCTTTAAAACAAAAAAAATATCAAAATCGGCCAACGTGATCAAGAGTTATCAAGAAACATATATACATAAAAGAAGGACAAACAAACATGCAGACGAACTGAGTACCTTCTTCCTTCTATTGAAGTCGGTAAAAAAACACCCTGTATAGAAAAATACTTTACCAAAATAACCTAAATTAAATTGAAACGTAAATCTAAAACAGGCCCGTGAGGCATTGTACCGAGGATGCTGGCGGTATTTCCTCGCTGTATCGCAATGCTGATACGTTGTGCAAGGAAAACGCCTGCTCTTCGGTCACCACAGGTAAGTCAATCAGATGTTTCGCAATTTCTGCAAATAGCTTGTGCGCACTGCGATAAATTCATTAAACTGTTCAACAATATCACCAAAAGCAAAAGATAAATTGAATATTTTTGATCTGATGCATCTTAACAACATGTATGCAATAAACGAATTGAATTGAATTCATGACGGATATTTAATTATTTAATAATATCATTTAACAGCATTAGAGCATACTGGCAAGGTGCTGATAAACTTAAAATAAAACTATCTAAAGAAACATATACAATACAACACAGCAAATAATAACTAAAAAATACTTTCACTAAATTGCTTAAAGATAAGTAGAAGTTTGCTCCACTTGTAGGCAAACAGATCGCAATCCGCTGCATATAAGGTTAACAAGTAGCAAATGGTGATTGCTCAATGTGCCAACGTGCGAGCCGCTTCCTTAGCCAGGAGGCGATGGCTGCGACCGCGAAGGTACTTGTCAGGAACAAACATACAACATGTTCTTGTGACGAAGTCGGAGCAATCTGACTCTTCTCTCAAAAGGCGACAAATAGTTGCCAAACGTATATAGATATGGCCTTAGTCCAGAACTGGTGATGTTCGGAACTTTCGGTGAATGCAGTTAGTTCACAGTTTCTTTCCTCTCGTGTGCTTATAAAGCATGTCACACACAGGCGCGGCCTGTGGTGGCGGCCAGTTGTAAACTATGACAATCAAGGCCGCTTGTGTCTGAATGATTGTTAGGATTGTCTTAGTGTACAACTGGCCGCCACCGCAGGCCGCTCCAGTGTGTGACACGCTTTATGGTGGGTGCTATGCTAGCGCCGTTGACTCTTCCGAACAGGACGTAGAGGAACGTCACCAGCTCCGCCGAGTTGGCCAGCGTCGCGCTCACCGGCCTCCCGTCCGCGTTGTGCGCTGGGAATTGTTATGGATCATTAGCAAACTGCGTAGCAACACAATTATCAACACATGAAATTTAGAACCACCTGCTGTTCAAAGTGACCGCGCCCCGCTCGCGGCACACGACTCTGCGTGCGGGGCGCGGTGACCGCTAGTCTTGCCTCGCGGTAGTCATGCTCAACGAACGGACGGACGGACAGACATGACGAATCTATAACGGTTCCGTTTTCGCCATTGTGGCTACGGAACCCTAAATACAAGCAACCATGCAGACGAACTGAGAACCTCCTTCCTTCTATTGAAGTCGGTTAAAAATCAAACATTTCGACTGCAATATTACATAAATAAATTGCTTTATTTATAGAGTATGTACTCATCGTTGAGCGTGTGGAGCAGCCGCGCCTGCGCGTGGCGGCTATCGGTGCAGTACACGTCCACTCCACCAAAAAAATATTCATAGGCACTCCACTCATGTAACTAAAAGTGAAAAAATATTTTTCATAATAACCCTGATATAAAGTGCAATACACTTTATATCGGCCTCGGGTCGGCCTGTTTAGCCTAGTTGGTAGTGACGCTGCCTCCGAAGCTAGAGGTCCCAGGTTCGAATCCCGGCCAGGGCATTATTTGTGCATTTAGCACGGATATTTGTTCCCGGGTCTTGGATATTTTCTATGTATTAAAGTATGTATTTACTATCTATATAAGTATGTATATCGTCGTCTATTACCCATAGTACAAACAAGCTTTGCTTAGTTTGGGAATAGGTCGATTTGTGTAAAATTATAGTTTATAGTTATTGACTAAAATGCCTGTGACAGACTGACAGACATACAGACAGATAAACAGACAGACATGACGAAACGATTTGGCTACGGAAAACTGAAAAGCTAGCTCTCAACACGTCACATGGAATACGTTGGTTAATGGTTAAAAGAAAGGGCCGTACTGCATACTATTCTTTCCACTCAGATGGAGCTGTAACCGAGTGAATGCGGTCAGGCGATAGCATGATAATTCCCTAATAAATAATAAACCTACTGTGTTTTTGAATTTACAGGCAAAAAATATTTCTTATTATGCACCACCTTCATTTTATTCAGAATTTTAAATTTCATACTTGGTTGCGTTCGTTTGGTTTTATGTGGCTTACGTTGCCGATCTTATTAACAAAGACCCCTGTACACAGCGGGCACGTGAGCACACCATTCCTGTCGTTGTAGCTGATTGCCGCTGGTGGCGTAGTGCTCATAGTCTCCGAGTAAATTGGCTGTGACATATGGACGGACGGACGGACGAACGTACGGACAGACATGACGAATCTATAAGGGTTCCGTTTTTGCCGTTTTGGCTACGGAACCCTAAAAATAAAGAAGCTTTTTGCTTGGAACATTAAGGTGCTGTGGGTATTATAAATTATGTTGTTGTTACCTGGTTTGTACAAGTCGGCTCAATTGACGGCTTTGCAACGGAGACGCTAGCCTAATCCGTAGGAAGCACAGAGGGAGCACCCGCTGAAAATATTAATAGAACACAGTGTCAATTTTAGAACATTTACTAAGAAGGAAAGTCTTTTTACGATAACTCAAAAACGGCTTAACTGATCATGTCCGCTATAGTTTTCGTTGAAAGTCTTTATTAAGCTTTACTTTCATGAATTTTTTCATGTATTTTGGACCCATACTTTAAAATTTAGAGTTCATGAATATTTCCGAAAATAAAACCACCATCACCATATCAGCCAATGGACGTCCACAGCCGGACATAGGCCTCCCCCAATTCCAGGGGGGTATATGCCATAATCACCACGCTTTGCATGCGGGTTGGCGATCGCAGTATCTCCACCGCACTCCAGGGATGCTGCTGCCCATCCCCCGTTGGTCCTGGTCGTAGTTTTAGGACATACCCGGGTCCCGGGTCGGAAAAAAAACTCTATTATTTTTTATTTGTTGCAGACCTGTATTCATTTTGAAAAATCTATCCAACAATACCCCACACCATTGGGTTGAAGGAAGAAACATTTCATCCCCACTTTACGTGTTTAATTTACGACTTTGTCAGTTTTATTTATTTATATATCCATATCAAATTGTAGCTTTCTAGCACTAACAATCACAGAGCAAAGCCTCGGACAGACAGACGGACATGGTGAAACTATAAGGGTCCCTGGTTGACTACGAAACTCTAAAAAAGGGAGAAGTGCCCCACTCCATGTCTCCACTTTTCCCCCACCGAGTCCACACATACACATTCAACGTGTAAAAATAAAACCACGGGCGGTGTCGCCGAGTTTACGACATCGTGCAAACAAGCGCTGCGATTGGCTTCACGCACCCTTTAAAATAGGCAAAGAAGACTACCAAGTTTCACATCTATTTCTTTCTATGATATGAGGTGTCAATATGTTTATGTTTCGTGATAAAGAAACGACGAGTGGCTTAGCCTAGTGGTTAGTAACCTTGCCTCTTGCCTACAAAAGTGACGGTCCTGGGTTCCAATCCCCGTTAGGGCAATTATATCTGTGATGAGCATGATTCTTTGTTTCGGAGTCTTGGATAGAGCGATCGAGGCCTAGCGGCGCCCGCGTACCGCGTGCGGTGTGCGAGGTTAAGCAATGTCGGGCGGGGTCAGTCCTCGGATGGGTGACCGCTTGGAGTGGTTACTGACTGAGCGCTCCCGTGCTTTGGAAAGCACGTTAAGCCGGTGATCTCGGCTGCTGTCTATGATAGCAGTCGTTAAGCTAAGTTAAAGGCCTTCGGGAGGCGGCTGGAGAACTTCTACTAGTCAAGTTGCCCACTCACTTGACAAGCCTAATCCCAATAAGTTCTAGTTTCCCCCTTGGGTCGGAAGTTCAGATGGCAGTCACTTTCGTAAAAACTAGTGCCTACGCGAATTCCTGGGATTAGGTGGACGACCCCGGGCATCCTTCAGGATTCAACTATAATGGGTATAACGATAAGATGATGATGATGAGTCTTGGATTTTTTCTATGTATTTAGGTATTTATATTTCATATCTATTACTAGCTGGTGCCCGCGACTTCGTCTCAGCAGGATTAGTATTTGGACAATTCACACAATATCTTTATAAATTGTAGCCTATGTGTATGTGTTATTCTGATGTATAAGCTATATTATTGTAAAGTTTCATTAAAAACCATTCATTAGTTTTTACGTGAAAGAGTAACAAACATCCATCCATAGGTACAAATTTTCGCGTTTATAATATTAGTAGGATTTTATTTTTCAATCAAGTATCTCAGGCGGGCCGTAAGCTTGTTTGCTACCGAAATGGTATAAAAAAAATCTCATATTAATAGTGTTTATTGTAAAATTCTTATGATACTAAAATATCTTGAACCTAATCTATTAAATATATCGTCGCCTAGTGAGGCTAGTATCAATAGTAATAATAATAATAAGCCATTTACTAACCCAAAATAGAAATTGCATACATGGTTTGGTTACTAGTCTTAATACTAATTGATTTACTTAACAATATCAAGCAAACAAAAACATTCGTAAATATAATGAAAAAATAATACATTTAAATTGACAGTAATAAAATAATAATAAATTAAATAATATCAATGCATTTCAAATTATTTACATGTTCTACCTAGTTAATTATCTTTCCATTCATCTAAGTTAAGCATGCCAAAATTAATTAAACTGCATACTTATTAAATCGAAAAAATAAAAAAATTCTAAAAGTAAATTAATTGTTATAAGCTATGAATAGTATATTCATTAGATACATCAAATAAAATAAGTAAGTAACTATAATCAAAATTACACATTATAGAAATTAAAGTTAAATCATTTTAAATCACATTTTAATAAATTAAAATTAAATCAGAAGTTCTTTGGGTCTGTCCATTTTTCGCCTAGTAGTAATTTTTATTTGTATGTTTTAAAATAGAAACTTACTGTATTCATATACATTTCTTCCGCCAAACTGAATATAGGTAGTGTGTTTAAAGAAATGTTCCATATGAATGTTATTGTACCTACCTTTACAAAATAAAATAAAAACAGGCCGAGTTCGTGTCGGAGCACGCACAATTAAAGCTGCCTCCGAAGCTAGAGGTCCCGGGTTCAGGGCTCGGAACCGGTTAATCTCAAAATCCTGAAATAGCCAAATATTTTTAATTAGTTTATGCTCTTTATGTAGGACTCAATAAAGTATTTGGGTTATTACTTCATATTGTTAGATTGCCTGATTAAACATGAAATAGTAGACGACAGAACGATAAGAACTAAAAAAATACCGGTATTTTTGTATGGACAGAATACCGGTTTCCGAGCCCTGCCCGGGTTCGAATCCCGGTAAGGGCATTTGTTTCTGGTGAGCAAAGACATTTGTTCCTGAGAATTGGATGTATTCTATGTATTTAAGTATATATCTATTAAATATATCGTCGTCTAGTACCCATAACACAAGCTTTATTGAGCTTAGGTTCTGTGGGACTAGTTCGATGTGTGTAAATAATTGTCCCCTAATATTTATTTATTATTATTATTTATTTATTATTTAATTAAGGGTTCCTTACCTACAACTACTAGTCCTAATTTAAAACTGCTATCACTATCCCACAACTACCACCATATCAGCCCAAGGACTTCCACTGCTGGACATAGGCCTCCCCCAATTTAATGGGGGGCAAATACCATAATCGCCACGCTTGGCATGCGGGTTCGCGATCGCAGTATCTCCACCTCCATCTCCAATCCAGGGATGCTGCTGCCCATCCCACGGCCCGGTGGTCTATCACTATCATAAATTGTCAATTAAAAAAAGGTCGTATTTACATAGGAAACTCACGGCATTTACATCCTTTAGTGAAGTGAATTTTAAAGAAAAAAATCTGATTTATTAATATATTGAAATTTGTTAGTAAAATAAACAACAATAAACAATATCACCACATTTCAAGTTCATAGGTCAATGACAAATTTAAGAATTCTTCGGAACAAAATTTTGTAAATAAAACTGAGTTAAGTGGCTACTCATTCCTGTTTTAAATTTTTTTTTTAAACAATAGTTAATATTTATCTACTTAATGAACTATAAGCAACAATACCCTACTTGATGGTGTAGGTCAATTTTTTTTAATAACTTTAACTTATGGGAACCCACTTACAATATTTAAAAATATTTTTGACAATATGGTTAGCTTCGGGTCAACATGGTGCTTATACTGTGAAAATTAGAAGGCTGTAGCTCCAACCGTTTGGTTGTAAAACCTGTGTGATAGAGTGACAGATGGACAGATGAACATGTGTGTGACAGCAATAGGGCTCTGTTCGGACCCTTCCGGTTGGGAACCCTAAAAATTGCAAAAAATATGTTTGCTTCCAACATTAAGCGGTTGTGGATATTATAAAACTTATAAATTATGTTGTTGTTACCTGGCTTTGCAGGAGATGTCTCAATTGATGGCTCTGCCACAGAGATGCTAACTTGATCAGCAAGAAGCACCCACTGGAAATATTTATAAATAATAGTATGAATATGACTTTGATGAAAAACAACAAGAAGACTATTATTTTGTTAGTCTTTGACAGGAGGAGCCAACAGAGCTTTTGTGAATAACTTTTGAATCAATTAGGGGTGAATATACTAAAGGTCTATTTCTCATTTAAACCAGATGTTGTTAGTATTGGTAGGTATCTACATTTGGTTTCAATTGATGGTCTTGTAAACCTAACAACATTGCTCCTGATCAGTAAATAAAATGCATGGATTCCAGTGGAGCACCAGCTGCAAAATAGACCAAGAACTAATATGACTCTTATGAGACATTAGATATCAACATAAAATAAGTGATGAAATTACCTGAATTGACTATGCGGGATGATAGCAACAGCACAATCCACTGATTTACTCATAGCATAGGAATACTCATAATGACACATCCTAGTATATGACTGCTCTGATTTTCCCAGACTTCTCAGCTCCTTAGATCTTACTAGAATAAGTAAACATTTGGGATTATTCCACAATAGTAATAAATTCCATGTTAAACTTACATTTTGAACCAAAAATAAATACTGCAATGTACCCTACATATTAGTCATATAAGACATGTAGGTATGCTGAGAAATGTTTGTCTTGATTAAAGAGCCTCAACATAACAACAAGTTTATAATAGTTAGTATGTCCTTTTTATATGGTGTAAATCTGTCTCATGGCGACGAATAACGTAATCACACAATAGAAATGCACACACACACACAGTTACATGCCGTAAACTTACAATTAAACAAAAAAGAATAGTCATATTTTTCTGATAGTGTACTTACTTAATACGTTATACGTTGCGAAATACTGTGTTTAACTTAAGCCCTACTTCAATAATGAAAAACTACTGTAAACACCAGTAAATATATTAATCAAAACATAAACTATATCATCACATACCTGTTTCACCACATGTGTTAGTTAGCTGGCGTTCCATTGGCATCTTTGGGAGGTAAACTATGTCGGACACGCATTCGGCTTTAATATTCCCTTCGGGGAGACGTATTTTGCCACAAAGTGATGCAAAAGTGTAGTTTTCATATTTCAACCCATATGAATTTTCGAAGATATTAACCGGACCTGCCAAAATAGTTTGCAACAAGTTGTTGCCAACAACATAACTTTCTCACTGGCCGTCGACATTTTGTACATAACGTATTTCGTTTACTGCTGCTATTACAAGCAGGTATACAGCGCTTGCGATGCATTTAGAATATATTAAAAATACACTAAGTTAATGCAAACACTTCACCACTTCACTTCCTCGATGCAAAAGCCGCAAAGCAAAACTGAATTAACTGAAATGAAATGTCACTATGATTTTAGAGCAACAGAATTTGACAGTGATTTGAATTTCGTAACAAAAACGTAGCGGCGGCGAGAGCCAATAGCACTGGCTTTTAACGTCAACGTCGAGGCGGCCGTTCTATCTCTACGGCTACGTTTCGGTCCTTAGAGATAAACGCCCGCGTAAGTATATTTAGCAAAGAATATAATACTCACTAACTAATGAGATTAGATAATGTTAGTTAAAATATGACAGGTAGGTCTGGCAGTGGCTGTACGTTGACTTTGACACGTAGGAATCGTGAAGGATGGTGGGGGACACAAACTAGTTATAGAGATTTGTGGAGGATGCTTTTGTAGTTTTGTGGCCTTTTACACGGTAACTATTATCTTGCGGTACACTCATATCGGTACACCCTCATAGCACGTTCCGTATCACTGGAATATTGAAGCTAAATCCCATTGACACCCCAGTATTGTGATAATATTAACCGTGTAAAGAGCCCCTGTGTTCGAGCGTTTTAAATAAATAAATCAATATAAGGGGACAACTTTTTTACACAAGTCGAACTATAGTGGTCGGCGGTTAAGAAGTCAATCCTGACATCTGACAATTCCATGCAGCAGTGCTACCGCGAACTTCGAAAATCGAACTTCGTTTCGTGCCGTCTCTTTCACTCTCGTGTTATACTCTATATGACGGAAAGGGACGGTACGATACGAAGTTCGATTTTCGAAGTTCGTGGTAGCACAGCAGTTTATAACCTAAAAGTCACTTTGAGGTTATAAAATGTATGGAAATGACGGTGTCAGGATTGACTTCTACGCCGACACCTTCATTCTCAGAGGTTCCAATCAAAGTACGAAATATATATTAATAAATATTATAAATATATATATTTATAAAACGATCATAAGACCTGTCGTAATGTATGTATCAGAATTTTGGGCAACGAAAGTGACGGATGAAAGAAGAGTGCACGCAGCTGAGATGAGAATGCTGAGATGGATGTGTGGAGTGACGAGGAAAGATCGAATTAGAAATGAGTACATAAGGGGAAGTTTGAAAGTGACACCAGTGACAGAGAAAATGAGGAGCAGTAGGTTAGCATGGCAAAGAGAATATAATCACTGCGTGTAGCATGGTATGGGCATGTAATGAGGAGGGATGAATGTCATATTGATAAAATAATATTAGGGTTGGATGTAGAAGGACGAAGAGCGATTGGAAGGCCCAAAAAGCGATGGATGGATTGTGTGAGAGAGGATATGAGAAAGAAAGGAGTAAGCGCTGAAGTGACGAGTAATAGAGAGGAATGGAAGAAGAAAACATGTTGCGCCGACCCTGCATAAGCGGGATAAGGGCAGGGAGATGATGATGATATTAATAAATATATAATATATAAATAATAGTTCTGGCAATACTCTCCCATCGTATATTGTATAAAATAAAATAAAGTATATTGTATAGTCAAGTGTCAACTGTCAAGTGCCATGCTGTGAACGTAGTGTTTATATTCTCTTTGCTGTGAACCGTCATTCGTCAGAAATGTCAGAATCACTAATTAGTTCAGCAGTCAAGTGAGTCAAGTCAGTAGTTCACTCCGCTATTAGCGGAAAGACGTGATATAAAAATTATGAAAAGTATTTATACCGACCGCGTGTCTGCTTTGGTTGTGTCGTAAATCGTACGACAGATAAATCGTAAATGAACTATATGTTTTCTGCGGTTTAAGAAGTAAAGATCAATGTATATTCTCATCCTGAAATAAGTGATAAAAGTTTGCTTTGTGTAACATTATTTTATACGTAGATAGCCAAGATCAAATTACAGTTTTAAAAGAAATAGCGGTGCAGTTCTAATAGAAATAGTAAATTGATGTGCAAAACCTATTTATTGGACTTTATCGTATGAGGAAATCAAATATTTGAGAAAATGGATTCGGAACCGAAAGAAAATTCCGAACTACTAACTACGGTACACAGTATAGAGGTGAAAAAGCTTGAGGCAGCGAAGCCCGAAACTAACGGGAATCTACGCGGAGAAATATGCGAGACCGCAAGAGGTCCCCCTGACGGGGGATTCAGAGCGTATTCAGTGTTGGTGGGCTCCTTCCTCACAAATGGCCTTCTCTTTGGTGTGATAAATTCGTATAGTGTAATTCTTATAGAGTTGTCAAAGCAGTTACAGGAACAAGGAGTAGCCAACTATGAGAGTAAAGCCTGTAAGTATACTATACAAAATCTTGATGCAATGTGTTATAGGAATTTCACTCATTAACTAGCTACCAAGCATATGAGTATAACAGTTTTATACATCCTTACAATAGGGAGCTATTTATTGTTCTGATTAAGAAAGTATTTTTGAATAATGTTTATCTAGTAGTATACAGTCTGACTAAGAACTTTAGGTTTGAATTAGATATTAATATGAGTTCTCAGATACTCATTGGCTAATATAATTTTCACATATTACTGATATTACACACACACACCATAACAAATATGTTCTTCTTAAACAACCATATAATTAAAGTACTGAGAATATCTTAATTTAAATTGGAGCATTTGAATACCCTTATATTTTATATACAAGAAAAAAAAATAGTATTTTAAATCTATTCCTACATAGATTGCCCACAGTTACACAAATAAATATACTTTATATATTTTTTTATAAAATAATGTTATAATATAAAATGAATCTTTCTAATATTAACACATTCCCTGTCCCCATACAAAATTATCCTTCAATGTCACAAGTCCAAGTGACAGTTGTAGTTCGTAGCCGTGAACAACCCGTGGGCCCACAGTGGGGACACGGACTCCTGAAAAAAAGCTTCATGTCCCCACATTGGGGGCCTTTGGACAGGGAACGTGTTAAATCTAAAAAACATGGTAAATTATTTATCAACAAGCAATAAATAAATCAAAATTTTTTTTTAAGATGGCCTCTCTTTATTTTGATTATTAATAGAGAATAGGCCTTGCGATTCCTTTGCATTGCATTTTTATCTTTTCTTTTTGATATGGCCATATTTACATTTGACTTGATAACCATTATCTGTGTAGTTTATGTCATGAACTTTTGATGTAACCATTGTAAAATGCATATTTTTAAAAACCTAAAATTCATGTTATCTATCTATGCATATAATAAAGCTGAAGAGGGTTGAAAGTCTGTACATGGAAGATATTCGAAAAAAAAACTGGCCGGAGATAATTAGAATCTATAACAGAACATGTTACAACAGTTTTTAGAATTTTTGTCTGTTTTTCTGTTTACTTGACCGCGCATCACGTGAAAACGGCTGAACGGATTTTAATGCAATTTTTACTAAACTGTCAAAAAAATCCTTGGTCAGGTTTAAGGCTATAAAAATTGTGCAAATTTGGGTTAAAAGGGGGTAAAAATAGGGGTTGAATTTTGTATGGGAACTCCTATAATCCATGTGTTACAGGTTTTAAAATTGGTAAGCATATACTTGATGACAAATAAAAAACAACCTCATTCAAAATGTATGAAGTCTTAATATAAAAACTGAAAAAAAGGAAGTAAACGCAAGCGCTGCGCGCGGCACTGCGCAGTGTGCGCGCCAGCCACCACGGTCTCATCAAATTTTATGGCAACCATTAAGCAACTGTGACAATAAACCTAAATTTTGTTAAAAATAAAATTCTATTAATTTTAAAACTGAAAAAAATAAGAAGTAAACGCTGCGCCGGGACGCTTTATAGTGTGCGCGCTAACCGCCACGGTCTCTTCAAAATTTGAAAGCTATTAGCGTTTACCCCTTTAAGTACTTCAGCCTTATATGAAAAGCCCGCTCTGTTGAGATGCTCGACCTTCGGCCTCGCGTGCCTTACCTCTCAGCTTCAGGCCTTCGGCCCTCAGCCTTATATGAAAAGCCCGCTCTGTTGAGATGCTCGACCTTCGGCCTCGCGTGCCTTAACACTCAGTTTCGGGCCTTCGGCCCTCAGCCTTATTAAAGACCCCGTTCTGTTGGTACGCTCAGCCTTCGGCCTCGCGTGCCTTGCTGCTCTCCTTGGGGCCTTCGGCCCTTATTACGTAAAGAACCCGCTCGACCTTCGGCCTCGCGTGCCTTACCTCTCAGCTTCGGGCCTTCGGCCCTCAGCCTTATATATATGAAAAGCCCGCTCTGTTGAGATGCTCGAACTTCGGCCTCGCGTGCCTTAACACTCAGTTTCGGGCCTTCGGCCCTCAGCCTTATTAAAGAGCCCGTTCTGTTGGGACGCTCGTCCTTCGGTCTCGGGTGCCTTGCCGCTCTGCTTTGGGCCTTCGGCTGAGCGGCATAAAGGCAAGCATAAGGAGCCTGCTCTGTTGGAATGATGTCTTGCCGCATGTCTTGCCGGTCTGCTTAGGGCCTTTGGCCATAATACTTATATTCTGTTGGGAATACGTTTTACGGCAGAACTGCGTAGCGAAACTTCTACTCGTATCATTATAATTGTTATTTATTTGACGGGATTCATTCGTCTAGAATCGGTACATTTGATTTTCCAAAATAAGCACTTAATCATTCGTTTTGACAATAGGATGTTTAGAGAGTACACCCCTTAGGTCCTGGTGTCCTTCTCGACGCCGTCCAACCAAATCTGAGATATTTTGAAAAAATTATGGGAAAACAAATAATTCTAAGGCGAGAACGAGTTCTAGGCGGACGAAGTCGCGGGCAAAAGCTAGTGTATAATATGCATACCTACTAATGATAAGATGATAATGCAATATCATGAAAACATAAGCTAATAATTTAGTTTTTTTAAATTAAATAATTACACACATAAAACCTAATGAAAAAAATAAACAATTTATTAACTGTTAGTAAATAACTCGATAAATACTTAATTTGATAATTTTCGAGATTTGCGATTGTAGTAAGTACCTACAGTTGTTGTTGTGAATAATGCTTTCCCACCATCCACCACCATATCAGCCCCAGGACGTCCACTGCTGGACATAGGCTACATGGGGGGTAAATGCCATAATCGCCACGCTTGGCATGCGGGTTGGCGATCGCAGTATCTCCACCGCACTCTAGGAATGCTGCTGCCCATTCCCCGGTGGTCTTGGTCGTAGTTTTAGGACATACCCGGGTCCAATGCTTTCACATCGTCTAAATTCGGAATACGACCAGTCCATCAATTACCGTATTGATTAATATATGTCCTGTCAAATGGCAAAATACTACTAGTTTTCATTCTGACATTTGACATTGGCTAATAAAGTTTCACAATAACAGACATGAACTTGTCAATAATTTAATACGATAATTGATAGCCACTTCAGGTCTAGTCGTATGCAGAGTTTAGCCGATGGGAAAACATTATTCCCTATATCTGGACTAGAGTAAAAGCATGGTTGAATGGGTGTATTGTATACTTATCATAATAAAATTATCGATGTTACCGATACGAAAAGCGTGTCGCGGCGCGGCATCGTGGCGCCCGCTCCGAAGGCCACACAATCGTATCCAATTTCAGTCCATTGAGCTGATGAAAATACCTACTTTCGTTGCGAGTAATGTTTCACGTCCACCTAACACATTTCAAGCGGCATATTATATAAAAATGTACGCCGTATCTGTATTTCAACGCAAAGTTGCAGTTAATATGCATAAATTAAATTTCAATACGATAATACGTGCGATGAGATATCAGAAGGAAAAATATAAGTATCTAGTTTACCTCGTGACGGCAACATTTTTGTTGTTTATATGTACCTAAAAAATCAAAGAATACCTACCTAAAACCACAGTATAAACAACTATTTTATACTATTACCCTAATCTCTACGATAACAAGAAAGGATTCATTGTAAAACAAGGATAAACAATATGCACGCATGCACGGGTAGTGGGCACGGTTACATTGGGTCTCCCTCTAGTCGCATAACAACTATTGTCATATTTTCGATTGTCATAAGACTGATAAGCAGAAAAACAAAAAGGAGTTGGCTGGACGACTTAGACGCATTCTGCTTGGATTGGCGGGAGCACGCAAGCCATAGATAGGGCCGAGTGGAGGAAAAAAGGGGAGGCCTTTGCCAAACAGTGGGACACCTAAATAAGCTATATAAAAAAGAGAAAAAAACTTTAATATAAAAGACTGAAAATGTGGGCCTTTGCTTGTTTCTCAGGTGAATATGCAACTATGTCAGTTTTGTGTTTGCAAGTTACATAAAATAAAGCGATTTCAAAAATATATTAAATAAATATCGGAAAGTCATTGAACTACATACTGGCACCTCCCTGAAAGTCGTAGAACTATTCGCACCTCACACTCTCACTTTTGATGATACTATAGCGTCTCCGTCTTTTATGTTTTAATTCCGTCTGAAAATCGGACGAGACTCGAGTGTTGTCCGATTTTCGGTAGGTTCGCGATGAACTGCGGGGTGGACTTTTGTTCCATCGTTTCGGGGAACATTGAGGCTCAGATAGTGGTGTTCCGCCTGTAGCCGATCTTAAATATTGTCGCTTTTACCGGCATTCGATCAAAGCAATCCCCGTAATGATACACGCTCTGCATTCCACCGGGAATACCATGCTAATATCGTAGATGCGAATGTAGATCCTCATTGCCTATATTTGACCGGCCATTCCTCGAACTCAATTGACATAGGTAATATATATGTCTTAATAGTTTTATGTATGTAGGTTTCTCGTGTCTGGTGACCCGATTAGATTACGAGACATTGTGTGGCACTTGGCAACTTAACCGACTTCACACACGACAAACTTACTCTACTCCAGCGGGCCTATGATGGTTGCCATTTTATCACTTATCGTCGTGGATAAGACATCCGTCACGTTCTGACAAGTATGCGAGTGCGAGAGTGACGGGCGTCTTATCCACTACGATAAGTGATAAAATAGCAACCATCATACGCCCGCAGTTATATTCCATCTCACGAATATTTTTAGCGACTCCAATTCCATGAGTGCTACTGCTACCATAATGTGAGTTGATACTCACATAGGGTAACCGTGTGGTATAGGGGTCGGCGGTTAAGAAGTCAATCCTGACATCTGTCATTTCCATACAGTTTATAACCTAAAAGTCACTTTGAGGTTATAAAATGTATGGAAATGACAGATGTCAGGATTGACTTCTTAACAGCCGACTACTATAGTTAGTAGTTTATTTGGTGATCCAAATAAAAAAGTTGCTGCCTAATTTCATCATATCATCAGATTTCTTTCATGATGAACGCAATTATTATCTGACAGAGCAATATATCATGATATCAAGTAGGTAATATGTAGTAATAACATAAAACATAAATTGACCTCTTAAAGACAGAGTTAAAACAACATTCAAATAATATATTTTACATTATGTATTTACCGTATAGTGTATTTAAAATTATAGCTGACTTCAGATAACATCCGATGTTATTAAGTAAGTTTGTTTTTTGCGAATTCACAGACGTCAATACTCAATATCTCACATGACAAGCAAATCAAATCCCAAAAATTGCAGGTTTTCAAGCCTATAAGCAAAGTATACTAAGGCCTCGTAATGTAATCACCAAACTTCACCAAATTTAAACCCCCAGAATGTAACAACTACTATTATGGAAACCGCATCTAAATCGGTTCAGTCAAATGCGAGATAATCGTGGACAAACATACATACATACCTACATACATCTATACTGGTCAAACAGTAAACCTCTTTTTTGTAGACGGTTAACAATTACGCTTAGTACGCGGGCGAAGCCGCGGGCAAATGCTAGTTATCTATAAGAGATGTCCGTTTGTTTCAGCTCTGGTGGGTAGCCTGGCAATGGGCACGACGTTCCTGCTGTCGCCGCTGTCGGGCGTGCTGACCGGCCTGCTGGGCATGCGGCGCACGGCGGTCCTCGGTGGCACCATCGCTACCACCGGCCTGCTTCTCTCCTCTTTCACCACCTACCACGCCGATGTCCTCTGCTTTACCTACGGCGTCCTATATGGCCTTGGCGCTTCTCTTGCCTACACACCGTCCTTAGCTATTCTGGGCCATTACTTCAAAAATTATTTAGGCCGCGCCAATGGCTTCGTCACCATAGGCAGTTCGGTTTTCACAGTTATGATGCCTCCTCTTATGACATATCTTATCAATAATTACGGGCTCGAATGGATGTTCAGAGTTCTAGCTATTCTTACATTCGGTATCGCGCTTTGTGGACTGTTGTTTAAACCTATTCCTTTGTTGGTTATAGAAAAACCACTGAAAGGAGATGACACGTGTAACACACTTCTTAAAACAATAGTAAGTGTTGAAATTTGGAAAAATATGAAGTACAGATTGTGGGCGCTATCAATGCCCGTGGCACTATTTGGATACTTTGTGCCATACGTGCACATAGCCAATTTCGTTAAAACCGTCGACAAGGTACATTATAATGTACCATTACAATGCATAGCAGCAACTTCTGGAGTGGGAAGACTCATTTTTGGATTCCTCGCCGATAAGCCCGGCATCGACAGAATTCTATTGCAGCAGATTTCGTTTTATGTTATAGGATGTCTTACGATTGTTTTACCTTTTGTTAATTCTTTTGCTTTTATCGTTGTTATTTCGTTAGTGATGGGCTTTTTTGACGGCGCATTTATCGCCCTGATTGGGCCTATTGCCTTTGAGTTAGTTGGCGGTGCTCACGCAGCGCAGGCCATAGGCTGCATGTTGGGACTGGCCGCGGCTCCGCTGTCCATCGGGCCGCCAGTCGCTGCTTACCTGCATAGCATGTATGACTCCTACGTCTTGCCGTTCGTTCTCGCCGGAATTTCGCCACTTGTGGGTGCCTCTTTGATGTTTGCCATTCGCCTTAATCACAAATCGATTCGAAACCGACGAAATCTTGACAAGAGATCTAGCACGAATAGGAGATTATCTTCTAATGATATTGGTAAGCGGCTTTTTATTTTTCAATTTTCATGCGATATATTTATGATTACATTATGATACTAATTTTTGTTTTTTTTTTCCATTACAGAAAAACTTTCGGGCTCAGGCCCAATTCAAAATGGCGATAATCACCAGATGGGCAGTACTTTATAACAAAATAAAGCTTGGCTTTAAGTAGCCGTAATAATACAACTGCCCAAAATGTTTCAGGGAAAAACATATTCAGTAGGTAGTAAGGTAGCTATTAATTATACATATTTTAAATAACTTACATATTTACATTAATGGGTATGCAATACCTTTGTTGTACAAACTCGAGACTTGTGCCAGTAAAAGTACGTTACCTAAGTACAGTTTTTTATCACGGGCTGTTATAGAATTTCTAATTGAACGGTCATGTATCACTTGTATACTTTTCCTGATATAATGAGTTTGTACTTATATATATGTTCTATGTTCATTGAAGTTAAGTACTTATGTCCGCGTGAAGCCGGCGCAGGCGCCGGGCGGCGTGCCGCAATCCGCGGCCGGAGGCAGCATATTTAGCCAACACTTCACACGTACTTATATATTCTGACCAGTCAACCGAGTCAGTGGCAATAAATCAAATCTGAATTAGGCAATATACTGTGAAATAACCAGAAATGTACACCAAATTTTGCTGTTGAAATCTCAATCCTAAATCTAAATAGACTAAACTATTTTATCGTTATCAAGGTGACAGTAGTACATTTAAAAAAATATCTACTAAATACTTTAGCTCGTCCGTTCATGAGTCATGGGTCATGGCGTAATAGTGAATGTTAAAAGAAAGTTTTGCTAAATCCATATTTTCTGAATGTTCACCAAACTTGTATATTATTACCGGTGGCTGATTAGAATATATTTCTTACTTTATATTATAGCATTTTACCTATTGCTCAAGTTAAGGCCTCTACTCACGATCATTTAAGAATTAAAAAAATGTAGGTAGGATGGAGTCGGTAATTTTTTTAGTTTTCATACTACCCACTATCAGTTTTAGCTGTTCAGTACAAAATAGGAGACAAAACTTTGTTTATCAGGAGTAGGAGCCTTTAAGAGCGTAATTTAATTTAAAAGACCTATTTTAATGTTTACGATAGTACAGTCGACGTCATAATTTGTATATACGTGAAAATCTTAAGAAAATGACCTGTTGTCTGTAGTTGTGACGTATTTGACTAGGCGTTTGTTTGGTTTGTGTTGCACATTTTAAATATGTTATGTCTATTCGAGCACGTTAGGTCATTTTCTTAAGTTTTTTACCTATAATAGGATGTGTGCATATTTATAATTTCGACGGGATATGTTCTATGCATTTTGATTTTTACTCTGAATGTAAAACATTTACCATTCTAAACGTTCCTAGATAGATTATTACTTTTTATAATTATATGTATATCAAATTAAATGATAGTCGTAAGTTAATATTGACAATAACGTATAGGTTATTTAATGTTTTAGAAACAGTGGCATTATTTACTACGGCTAAATGATGGATTATGTTTTAACGACAAATTAGGTGTTAAAAGTAATTGGTTAAATATGGTACTGTCAGCTTCATATAGCACGTAGCAGCCAAAGTGGCCAAATAGTTCGGCACACCATATGGCTTCTCTACACGATGGCCCATCCTATGGCCCAGCGCTATGGCCATGCCATGGTTGAACGCCACTACACGATGGCGACATTCAGTTGTGATCGAATCGTCTAGCGAGATGGACGTCGAAGCGTTAGCGTTTTTTTTAGGGTTTCGTAGTTAACTAGGAACCCTTATAGTTTCGCCATGTCCGTCTGTCTGTACGTCTGTCCGTCCCAGGCTTTGCTTTGTGATTGTTAGTGCTAGAAAGCTGCAATTTTCTGTGGATATATAAATTAATAAAACTGACAAAGTTATAAATTAGAATCTAAAAAACATTTTTTTTTAATGGATACCTCCCCTACACGTAAATTGGGGATGATTTTATTATTTTGCTTCAACCCCTATGGTGTGGAATGTTGTTGGATAGGTCTTTCAAAATGAATACGCATTCATCAATTTTTTTTTAATTAAGTGATAATTTTTGGAAATATAAGAAAAAATTAAAAACTGGCCATGTGCGTGTCGGACCACGCACAAAGAAGGGTTCTGTACCGACACCTCTTAATCTACATTTAAAACCACTATACAATATATTGAATCAAAAAAGGTCGTATCTTTATAGGAAACTAACGACACTTACGCCCTTTTGTTTAGGGAAGACAGTTTTTCAACAATAACTATAAAATAGTTAAATCTTATTCAAACCAAAAATCGTTGAAAGGCTTTATTATTGTACATTATTTAGATTTTTTTCAGAATTTTAAACTTTATATTTTGGAAATTAGAGGGGGGGGGGACACTTTTTACGACTTTGACAGCTAATATCTCGCCAACGGTTGGCTTAAATGTAAAACATTTTAGAAACCTCTATGTCATTTTTAAAGGCCTATCCATAGATACCATAGATACCCCACACGCCTATGTGCATTCAAAAAATATTTTTGACCCCCCCCTGTTACATGTATGGGGTGCCCCCCCCAGTTTAATATTTTTTTCGTAATTTCACTTCATATTTCTTTAGCAATTTATAGCATACACCTTTGTACCAAATTTGATAATTGTAGTGTTCATTTCATAGTCTCCGAGTAAGTCGGCTGTGACATACGGACGGACAGGCAGACACACAGACATGACGAATCCATAAGGGATCCGGTTTTTTTCCATTTGGCTACGGAACCCTAAAAATAACTTTAGACCTATGGGTCCAAAAATATGAAAAGATCAAAAAAGTAAAGCTTAATAAAGACTTTCAATGAAAACTATAGCGGACATGATCAGTTAAGCATTTTTTGGGTTATCGTAAACAGTCTTCCCTTCTTAGTAAAAGACGTATGAAATGCTGCGAAAGTATTTCCTTATGCTTGTTATTGATTTTTTTAAAGTAAGTTCATTGGGCGACTATGGAACCCTACACTGAGCATGGCCCGACATGCTCTTGGCCGATTATCATCCTTGTGGTTTTTATGTTTGGGGTTCCATACTACGCTTTCTCCCCGATATAATTCCAAAAACTTTTTTGTTTCGTGTTGATGCCATATACACGTCATTTTCGATTTAAAAAAATACCACGTCCACACTCAATCGCGGTCGACCGCGCACTGTGGAATGGGCCACGTGTAGATGCGTACCGCCATCGCTGGCCCACTCCCTTTGATGTGCGGCCGAAAAACCGACACCGCGGCCATCCCATCGCCATCCCGCCGCGCCATAAGCCATCCAACACCACTACCCTCTCTACACGCTGGCCCATCCTAGTGGGCCAGCAAGATGGGCCATCGTGTAGAGGAGCCAATACAGATTATATGGTGTACCGAACTATTTGCCCACTTTGACTGCTACGTACTATATGACGCTGACTGGACATTTTACAGTACAATCGAGAAGTATATTTTAACGAGTTGTTAAAGTTATAGAATCTCTAAAGGCAATGTTAAGTAGGGCTAAAATTATATTGTTACTTGTAACTAGTTGTACGTAAAATAGACTATTTTTGTAGATATAGGCGGGTAATTTTAGGAAATTTATATGTATGATATTCGGCTCATTATATTGACTTACATGAGCATGAAATAATTATAACTCATGAATGAGATATAATTGATTTTGTGTATACTACACTTTAGGAAAGTACCTTTATGAAAGGTTGCCTCGCGGTCATTCGTGATTGTCAACTATCGAAACCAAGGACACAATTATAATTATAAATAATAGTACCTAAAGGAACATCGACTGCCTTAGTAAGGCCGCAAGCTGTCAAATTTTAGCCATAAGCAATATGACGTTCGTGCGTTTCTTTACTCATGTGTTCATGGGACGACGTAAGCGGGTTACCGACAAACCAATCAGCATTATAGTAGTCTGCGGTTAAGAAGTCAATCCTGACACCTGTCATTTCCATACAGTTTATAAACTCAAAGTGACTTTTAGGTATGTAACTGTATGGAAATAACAGATGTCAGGATTGACTTCATAACCGCCGACCACTATAAATGAAGTAATTTTTAACAGACTTCACAAAAAACGAGGAGGTTCTCAATTCGGTTGTTTGTTCTTTTTTCCCTTTTTTTAATGCGTGTCAGGTAAAGAACTCCGAGATTTATTTATAGCAATTTTAATGTTTTTGGTAACAAACCAAGCATTTACTGTTGAATCTTTATTTTATTATTTCGATGTCAAAAGACCGTTCTTATTTCTCGTGCTCTATAACGATATGCACAGATATGCAGTATGACTATAGGACTACTAGCGGCATTTAGCACATTGGGGAAACATTTGGCACCACTTTGACTTCAGAGGGGCTAGTATGATCGCTTATATGTCGGACATATAGCATTCGTCCCGTACTGTCAAGTATGTAAGTGCGAGAGGGACGAATGCTATATGTCCGACATATAAGCGATCATACTAGCCCCACATAAGGTGATAACATGTCTGATAAAACTAAGAAATTGTAACTACATTTATTAGTTATAGATAATATTATTAAAAACATAATTCGTCTTTATTTAATTGGAGTAGGTATGTTTAGTACATTTTGTGTAATAAAATCGTAGGTGTATAAATTTTATTTCATGATTGGATTGGAAATCTCAGTTTGCTTTTTAGTTTTTCTGAAGGCGGTTTTTTTTCATGTAAATTTGTTCGTTCGTACGTTGTACACTTAAATCTCTAAAACTTGGTAGTAATGAAAGTGATGTGAAATGATTAATTATTTTTCACTTTTCACATTTTTATAAAATTTTAATGCTTACGGCGGTGTGCGATATTTAGTGAGACAATGAGTCAGGGGGCCAATTCTCGGTCCGAGCGAGATGCATATCGATCGTGACATTATATGGAATGGTAGAGTCACTTGTATGGAATCTCGAATAGAGATCATCTCGATCGAACCCGAGAATTGGCCCCCAGGGTCATTGCCAATGACAGTAGGGCGTGCAGTACCGGGACCGGTTCCAAGATTTTCATTCATTTTTTCTGGGTTGGGGCCGGTACCGGGATTCCCGGTTCTTTATGCTTAGCTGATTTATTTTCATAGTTTTTTTTCTTTAAGACATAAGGCTTAGGCTTCCAATCCCGGGATTTATTACGACTACAATACCGCAGATCCTGGTATTGTAGTAGTAATAAATCCTACAGTCGTGTAAGTAACTCTAATAATATTGAAAAAGAAATCGTTGGAATAATTTGGAAAATGTTATACCTAGGGGAAAAATAAAAAATAGTTTTAGTAATAAAACACTTTGATATTCTTCCTTAACATAACATGTGTAGTAAGTAATATTTAAAAACACCATATTCTAAACATTCTTATTATTTTCACGCATCATCTTGAAATTATAATTAAAAAAAAAACAACTTTTGCTTTATAAAAGTTTTAATATCTAAATCAGACTAGTTATGTTAGTATGTCGAATTAACTTGACGAAACGCTAATGATTAATGATTACTTCAATTTTAAATGTGATTAACTTAACATTTGCAGCAACAGCAATATAATAATCTACATAAAACAAATATCGTTCTTCGTTAACAAAAATCAAATCACTTTACAAATAATTCAACATAAAGGACTAACCCAATACCTAATCTAATCATTGGCTAAAAAGCGGAAAACTGGAGATCAATAAGACACAAAAACAAAATGAATTAGAATATTTAGAATGTGATTTATACAAAAACATTGTATATGTAGCAAGGTAAATAACAAGTCTTGTGTGTAACATTGATTAAACTCTGTGAAGAAAATAATCAACATTACGGAAACTTTAACTTAAATATTAGTAATAAATTATAATCAGGTCATTGCCAAATACTATAAAAAAACTAACGTAAATTCTAACATTTGATCTTAATGACCAATCAACTTTTGCAAAGTTATACAAGTTATAATAATATATTTCTTAGCTTTGTATTCCACTTCACAAGTTTTACCGTCACCATAAACCACTATTTCACAAACGAAACTAAAACGTTCTAAACCAGGTTCCCGTAAATATCGGAATAAAACAATAACATGCGATGTGATATGATAACGTTGTTGTTCTGTTAGCAAATAGCAAGTGAAGTAAGCGAAATATACGATTTCAACCTAACATGGTCACTAACACTAGAATTACTGTTCATAACGGGATATTTACCAAGTATATTAATTTGTTGAGTTTTCGATACCAAAGAACCAAGAAGAGGGTAGATCACTATAGAGTATGGGTAGGCCACAAATAAAACTCGCAGCACGTCAGTTAGTCCTTGAAAATGGTGCTTGCAATAGCGCCGAAATATCGGAAACTCAACAACATTAACGTACATGGTAAATATCCCGTTTTGAACAGTAATTCTAGTGAAGTGAGCGAATATGGTAAACTCAGGTGTGCGGGGCGGGGCGGTTGAGACAAGCCGAGCGAAGCGATGTTGCAACATCGCCCGTCGCCCCGCACACTTCACGATTCTCACGATTCACGATAAATGCGACGTTACCGGTGCCGGTGCGTTACATTTAGTGATAATATAAATTTTTATTTGACGTTATGGAAAGAACCGGGAGAACCGGGACTCGGTGCTCGGTACCGGTTCTTTGGATTCCAAATAAATCCCGGGATTTCCCGGGAAATTGAGAACCGGTATTTCCCGGGAGCACGCCCTACCTGACAGTGACAAGTTGACAGTTTAGACTGGATATTATTTATCTTTGATTTAGCCCTTCACGAGGAGATTACCAAAATTCGCGCCAAAATAAAATTGGGATAAGTTAGGACCGGTCCGATCACAGATTGCCTGCTGTATTATATCGTCGCGGATTGGCGCCCTTTACACTATTAATATTATCTCAATACAGGGGTGTCAATATTATCGTGGTTTTCAAAATGATTTGGATTTTGCGTCTATATTCATCAATATTCACGTGATTTCGGATATGAGTGTATCGCGTGATAATAATAATTGTGTAAAAGACCTCATTGAAAAGATGCGTCACGTTTCGAACTTAACGGCATTAAAATAAAGTTGAAAAGTGCCGAATCTTTTCATTCCGCGACTGTTGGTCTTAGCGTAACATATTTTACCTACGAGTAAAACTAGGCTTGAATATTTCCTCATTACCACCACCAGCATATCAGCCGGAGGACGTACACTGCTCTACATAGGCCTCCCCCAATTTCATGGGGGGTACATACCATAATCGCCATGCTTGGCATGCGGAATGGCGATCGCAGTATCTCCACCGCACTCCAGGGATGCTGCTGCCCATCCCCCGGTGGTTTTGGATTTCCTCATGAACGGCTTGATAAAAGCGCGTTCTTTTAAAATTTTCCTGTGGTGAACAAATCATTCAGTACCATTCAGTACCTATATGACTTTGTATTTTGGTTGCCCACTTGCCACGTCTCATGTAAAAAACATATATTAATAAATCTCCCGCCGCGGTGCCTTATTTTAATCAAACTTCAAGACTTACTGAATAAATGAGTTCTGGTCTATGAAATATATATTTGCAATAAATAGACCGATGGAATTAGACATCACTATAGCTTATACCATCACGTTTAATGCGACGTTTTAGTACATTTCGGCTATATAACGTGACGGTACATATAAGCTATCGTGCTAGATATTCTGTTCCAAAATTAAACTAACAACTAAACTTAATACGTGATCGAAGTCAGAAAATATCTAGTAGGTGATCTCGCTACATAGTTGCACAGAAATTGAGCATAGCAACAGGATGCTTCCTTGATAATATTAGTAGATAGGTATAATAGGATGATTGGGAAGCCTAGTTTAACTCCGAATTATAAAAGCGGACGTCAATTTTCATCACTTTAAGCAGTGTAATAGCTTCTTAGTACTTATACCTACATTAAGCGTACAACTTACTAGTAAAGTAACGCCTAGAAGTTACCGGGCTAAAGTTGGGTCTGTGATATTGAATCATAATCAATTTATTACACAGAGTGACAGTGTAATCCTGCACGAATATATATGTGATAAAATAGTAATAAACGTAAAATTACCTTAACGTTGATTTTTGTTACGATACGTTGCTTGTTTTAAGTAATGTTTTATGTAAGTAAGTATATATAAAACGTATATTTATAGGAAGAACATTCATAAACTAGGCCATGAAGATCACTCACAGGCGGACAATGTTGAACGCACAAAATCAAATCGGTTCAAAGAATCTGAACACGACTTCGTAGAGTGATTCTTCAAGGTAATCATTTTCAACCAGTGTATACGGCATTCATATGTTGCAGTACCTTTCTTACAATTGCGAAATAAAGTAAGGTAGTTACCTATGTGAATACTGTATAATTATGAGGAATATAAAATATTGTTTTAAAACTTTTATATCTAATAATTAGTTATATGTCAAGAAAAGGAGCAAACAATGCAAGTAAACATTTTAGCTGCGAATATCAAATGTTAATGGATTTTACAGTACATATGATGCTACTTTACCGCACGAGTGCGGTAATCAGCAGATTACGTGCATATGTCGAAACTTTAAAGAGCCATATGTACCTACTGTAAAACGTTGTACGATACACGCGCGAATAGGTAATTCGCAACTCGTGTCGATTTAAAACACTCCCTTCGGTCGTGTTTTAATTTATCACCACTCGTTGCGAATTTCCTGTTCTCCGCACTTGTAGGTATCGTAAGTAATGTACTATAAACTGCATTTTAACTAGCAACTGAATTTAAAAGCTAATTTTAATCAATAAGTAAGTCTAAGTTTTTAATTTAATAGTTTCTTCGTTAATATAAATTGATTCAGCGATCTTTAGACTGCACGATTTATTTGTGATGGTTTAGGTATTTATTGGATAGTCCGAATCGAGTTACATGCAGCCGTCCCGTGATAGTGCATAATACTCGTACATATAAGTATGGATGCCATCAGAATTGAATGTTTTGTTTTAAGGGGAGGTCGTCAAGCGAGTTAGCGTTTTCGAGTTTTCTAAAAACAACCCGAAACGTAGAAAAAGGGTTTTAAAAATTTGAAAAAATTCTATGTTTTACTTAAGGATCTAGTCTAGTCAAAGTTGCACTCAGATACACGATCTAATGAACTTCGCTCGATAGAAAGAGACCCCAAAGTTACTCCTTTTTGTAAAGCATTTACAATCTGACGACTAAACTATTGATGTTTTAAATAAAGTTTTTGAACTAAACTAAAGCCATTCAGTATTTCTAGACATTTTTGCAGAATTTAAAAAGATAAAATGATTGTATGAATTAATATGTTTAAATACCTACGAAATGCGCGAGCGCGGAGGCTCGGCAGTCCCGATCAGTCGCGCGCTGGCGCTTACAGACAACGGACCTGTGTCAGTTTTATCCGCGACAGTTTCGTGCACCAAACAAGCAGTTTTTGACGAATTTATATAATGGTTGCAAATTATTTAAGAAGGGCAATAAAAACCCGAATGAAAAAAGGCGTAATTATTAACAAATAAATTATGGTCATAGTGCCACAGTATAAAAATGACAGTATAACAACTGAACTGAACCCCTCCAGAAATGTAACCAAAGTTGGTAAAATTATAAATGAAATGTTTATTACCAGAAATTGTAGATATAGTAAGAGATCTACGAGTACTGCTTTGCACTTGAATATTTTTGTAAGCTGTGAGCTTCAACACATTAATTCCGGCCGTCTTTTTTTTAATACCACGTCAGTGGCAAACAACCGTACGGCCCGCCTGATGGTAAGCGGTCACCGCAGCCTATGGACGCCTGCAACTCCAGAGGTGTCACATGCGCGTTGCCGACCCTTTTAAAATTTATACACTTTCTATCTTTCTAGCTAATCTTCTTTTATAAGATCTACCCATTTCCAGGTAGCTACCGTGGCAAGTTTGGTATCATTTTATATACCAAATTGATTCTTTTGTCATCTTTATGTAAAAATCATTTCTGGTATTTATTTTTTTAAAATACGGTAACCTTTCGCATAAAGAGTAAAAAAGTAAAAACTTCGCAATGTTTTTTATGCTTTGAGAGCTGTAAATGATGCACTAATCCTGATTGATTAGGCCCAAAAATATAAATGTTTAAAGTGGACTGTATACAAATGACTGGTAGTTCCTCTCGTAAAATAACAGTGACTGACTCTACTCTAATATTGGTGCCACCTTGGTTCTGCTTTTTCTTATGATTCGTAACAAGTAAAAGAGTTCGGACGGATTATAAATGGTTTATATTCTTTATCACAGATTATGTTCTTATTAAAACGTATTTTGAAGTTAACACTGTATATAATAAAGTTACTTATTTATAATGACTTTAACACTGATTTTATCTAAATCTAGGACACAATGTCTAGATTCCTAAACTTTTCCTGAGCTGAGTTCCCAACGCACTTTTCTTTCTTGTTCTGGGTTTCTTCCTTGGAGTGTCTCTTCGGTACTGAGTGAAGTACGTTGCGAACTCACCTCCTTTCTTTCGTAATGGCTGACCGTAACGTGAGCACCATGAAGTTGTGCACGCTACGAGGCGCCGTCCGAGTATAAATAGGGAATCTTACAAATCTCGCGGTTTTCCGCGGATTGCGGAGGCTGTGATTATCTCACTGGCCTGTACTAGGACTCATCGAGTCGGCGTTCGGTGTGGTCACACGTGACCCTTTATACTTGGACAGTGTCTCCCTAATATTGGCTCTGAGAGGGAAGAACGTTGTGTAAAAACGACTATTCTGAATTTATTCAATCTTAAGAAATTCGCTGCGCGACCATTTCTTAGTGCCTGTGATTCAAACAGGGCTTATAATATGCGCCTCAGCGCCTACTTTATATAATAAAAACCTTATTGTCTCAGAGTCAACTGTTTGTGAGTTAGCTCACAAAACATGCCATTTTCATAACGTAATTTCGATCTACGATCGATACATTTTACATTATTACGCAATCTTTCATTCTACTGCGTATGGAAATTTCCAAGTATTATTGCGCAATCACTCGAATTGTGTCATAATACTTGCTGAAATGAATAAACTCGCCCTAAAGAGTTATTCCTTCCGCTTAGTGCGACAAGGTTCTAATATTTACGTAAATATGACAATATTTCTTAAATATTCCATTTTAAATAACAGGGTTACTCTTACATTTACCTAGCTAACGTCTTATCTTTATTTGTTTCTAAATTACGTGCTAGGTACATCAGGGGAGGGTAGGGTCTGTCGTCTACAAGAGCTAATAACTTTTGATGAATAAATTAAACCACCAAAAAATATTCTGTCTGTATTTTATGTGGCACTCTTTAGGGGAGGCCTATGTCCAGCAGTGGTCGTCCATCAGCTGATATGATGATGATGACGATGACACGCACACGACAAATAAATATAACACCCTGTATAAATATAACACAAATAGATAAAAAATTGCATGACCTATTAAACAAATCGAGTAGAGAGGTATAAGACATATTTCTTAGGTTCTTAGGTTTCATAGATTAAATAACGAATTTCAGGGTTGTACTATGAATTCTGTTTTTTTTCATTATAATGGATCCTACCGTAAGTTCGACTTTCAATTATTTATTTACTACCTATTTATTAAAAAATGATATCAATGACATACTAAAGTTTAATCATAATTAATGCATTTCTTAAGTCAAAATACAGTTATATTTCTATACTGTGACCAGTATGAAGCTAGCGGGGTCATCCGAGTTCACAGTCGCTTCGTCCGCGCGGGCTTGTTCACGCACCGCCAGGACAGCGCTAAATACCTACTCTCGCAGGACTAGAGGGCCTTAATAAGACTGCATCAGCATATATTTTACCTATTCCAAGAAAATAGGTACGTAATTAAAATTCGGTTATGGATTGTACGCTTAGAATAGAGCGAACGCTATCTATATTGAGTCTGAATTAGACATAAAGTACAGTCAGATTCATATTTCTCTGACGTGACGTGTCATGATGCGACAGAACGATATCGGTTTCATAGGTACATCATAAAACATTTAATGCGGCCAGATTCACATTCACTTGATGCCTTTTGTACACTTGTCCCACACATCACACATAAAATAAGTAGGTATGAATTCTGATGGCACCGTATGCGTATTTTAGTTCTTTGCTAAAAATCGGCAATTTAACACAAAATAAAGGGAACTGTATTTATTCAGATTCACGATACGAGTATGCTTGCTTCATAATATCACCCCAATGAAACATAGCACAATTAAACTTCATGAATGTAATTTGACCTTGTTAGGTTCTGGCACACCTACCATTTGATGTTGTGATTTAAGTACATTAGTAAGTATATCTTCTTTGATTGTGTATGGATGTTTTAATACATAAATGCCAGTAACACAACGAAATATTGTATAGGTACTACCAGCTTTATCAAGCGGCAACATATGTACCTACAGTCAGTACAGTTGATATATGAGAATTGAATGTATAAGTAATAATATTATAATAAGTTCCTAAGATATCGGTCGGACCTAAACAAAGGAGTAATGCACGTTAGTAAGTATGTAATGTATCTTCTTTGGTAATGCTAGATTCCAGTTCATCTAACCAAAGGCTATAGTCGGATTTCCATAGTAAGTCAGCCCTTGAATCAATTTGACTCGGGTTTTTTTTGTGAGTATCTCTTACGGTGATATATATTTATGCTGAGTATCAACATCCTACTAGTGACAGTTTTTGACTTAGTATGATTTTTTAAAGTTTTTTCTTTAATGTATCTATTTTCGAGATCTATTCAAGCGATTCGTTTTAAATTTTAAAATAATATTCTTTATTTAGATATGCATCGAGAACCAAAAAGCGAATACTAGTTGTCATATAAAAAAAGAAAAAAAAGACCAAGCAAAAATTTTTTTTTTTTACAAGTGGCCGTGAAGAAGTGACACCTCTGTTTTTTTTTCTAATAAAAGGCCATACATTGGCCTACAACTTGCATAAATATCAAAATTTTCCAGGCGGTACTTCCTACCAAAAATCCGCAAAATGTGTGGTCAAGTTCTGTATTCAATAGGCGTTACTCAATGTAGTATAGGAACTCTTCCATTATGTTTGCGTTTTCTTATCAGTTTGTCGTATTTAAGAGTAAAATTATAATGACAACTTAATGTCATTGTGATGCAAGTTGTTTATTGAATTATTTATCGGCCATTTATCATTTTAACAACGTATTTGAATAATATTTAGCTGCAATGAATCCGTTTCATGGAAATATTAATAAAAAGTGCAAGAGCTGCTGCAAATATTTAAAAAAAGGTAAGGTAAGAAAAAGTTATTGAAGTCTCTAAGTGAAGCAAACTTGTTTAGTTTATTATTGTCAGCATCTTTGTTCGTTGGAGATGTAAATATATGATCATCATGCAGAGTTAAAGCAATACGCAATAAAACTACGCCATCATGACAGGACACAGAAAGCGACAGTGTTATGTTTGTTATTTTAAATAAATAATTAGTATTTACATTGACTTTATTTGACATATATTCATGAATTAGGCGAAATTTTTATAAATATTTCCATAAAACGGATTCATTGCAGATAAATATTAGGTATCCAAATACGCTAGTCAAAAATGATAAATGGCCAATAAATAATTCAATAAACAACTTGCATCACAATGATATTAAGTTGTCATTAGCATTTTACTCTTAAATACGACAAACTGATAAGAAAACGCAAACATAATCAAAGAGTTCCTATACTATTTTACATTGAGTAACGCCTATTGAATACAGAACTTGACCACACATTTTGCGGATTTTTGGTAGGAAGTACCGCCTGGAAAATTTTGATATTTATGCAAGTTGTAGGCCAATGTATGGCCTATTATTAGAAAAAAAACAGAGGTGTCACTACTTCACGGCCACTTGAAGAAAAAAGTAAAATTTTTGCTTGGTCTTTTTATTTTTATTTTTATATGACAACTAGTATTCGCTTTTTGGTTCTCGATGCATATCTAAATAAAGAACATTATTTCAAAATTTGAAACGAATCGCTTGAATAGATCTCGAAAAACGATGCATTAAAGAAAAAACTTTAAAAAGCATAAGTCAAAAACTGTCACTAGCAGGATGTTGATACTCAGCATAAATATTTACCACCGTAAGAGGTACTCACAAAAAAAACAACGAGTCAAATTGATTCAAGGGCTGACTTACTATGGAAATCCGACTATAGCCTTTTACCATATGTAATTTGTAAATGTATTTTACCTACTTAGTTACAGTCTGCATCAAAAGTAGCTAGCTACGCATTTGAAAAGTTTCTAGTCTTTATTGTCAGGGAATAAGGGGTTTTGATCTCTTCATATGCGTAGCTAGTTTTGATGAATGTGTTACGTTACAACATTAGTGAAAATCCATAATTTTCCTACCTCATTTCATGATATTAATCAGTATGTATATCTCTAAGATTTACTTAATTAATTAAGTTAGGTTAGCGAAAATTGCTCTGCACGAAGCATGGAAACTGAGTACTACATTATCAGATTAGAAACTAGTCCTTTGGCTGCTGTACGAGTAGGTAGCTAGAGATATGCCGTCTCGGGAATATTCCTAAAAGCTCCCGAGTTTTCTCGAGAATATTCCCGGGAATAATACATCACTAGCTGTTGTTATAGGTCCTCATCGTTTATGATGCACCCAGCGATACAGAGGTTATCGTTTTACAGTAAATGCGCTGGCTTGTTATGTCTGCCTATACGCCCTACATTATTTTAGTTGGTGCCTAATATCACGTAACAAACCTAATGTACCTATACCTATACCTCCCTATCGTTTGTAATGAAAACTTTGAAAATCGTTTTACTGACCCTGCACATAAAGTCAAGCGGGACTATACTCGTACCGACAAAGGGCTAATTACATTAAACTGTTATATATTTACCACGTTAAACTCTTAACGTATTCCTTTAGACTTTCGGGACCGGGAACTATTCTCCCGCTAGACCTTACGTGTTACACCATGAAACATTGCCTACCAAGACATTACATTTTCATTTTAACATAGGTATGTTAAGAGCATTTTGCTTAGCTGTTATAGATACATTGTGTAAGTGGCAGCTGAAAAAATCAAGTTTTTTTAATATTTATTATTTGTTATCGAGGTAAAGAAAAAATATTTAGTAAAGAATTATATTTATTGTCAATTAAACCTTATATTTTTAGAAGTACCGAATGCAATAAAATATTTACAAAAACTTTAATTAGTGAGTATGAATGTGCAGTACGTAGTCTGAACTCCAAATTAGAAACCTTAAGGCGACGCATTGATAAACAATAAAACTCGAATAGAGCCCCGTTACCCTTTCCCCGCACGCACCCCCGTATTCTTACGCGGCTTGCGATCACGGAGCGCCGGCCGGATAGAGCGCGGTCGTTCGACTCGTGCGCTGCGCGGCCGCGCGCTGGAACATAGACGTCCAAGGAGATTCTATGCTTTTCACATTTATTTAAATATTTTTTAACTATACATTTGGAATTTACAATGCTGATACGTATTAGGTTGTATAAGTATATGCACGTAATTAACGAGGTGTAATTGATAGAAAAGTCTATTGTTCATATAAATGTGAAACTATCTGGGCCTTAAAATACTATATGTTAGATAAGGAGTGAGTAAGCAAATTCAGGCACTAGCCAGTACAATTTCTATGAGAATCACGTTAGAACGCCGGACGCGTGAGACGGAAGATACTCCGTACAAAATTTATGAAGAAATAGGTAAATTCGGAGCGGCGCACAAGGATTAATGCTGTATTGCTTAAA
The DNA here is from genome assembly GCA_905163555.1 of Notocelia uddmanniana. Taxonomy (NCBI): domain Eukaryota; kingdom Metazoa; phylum Arthropoda; class Insecta; order Lepidoptera; family Tortricidae; genus Notocelia; species Notocelia uddmanniana. The sequence goes on from LR991065.1 coordinate 15,218,143, forward strand.
ATCGCTTCGTAAATAAGCCATTATTTCTCGTAAAAAGTAAAGGACAAATAATGGTAATTGTGGGTTATCCCCAAGAGATAGACATACACCATCGCAGATTTTATTATACACCTTTTTAAGGTGTACAATACCGTAGTATATTATTTTGATCTATCTCGTATGATTCAGCCAGCGTTTGCAATGAAAGCGCAAAAAATGTGTTTATTTACGACATCACATTAGAAACCTCTAAAATTATCAGATTTTCTCTTCTATATGATGCATGTATTTATTATAAATATAAATCTTCCTCTGGAATCATTCTATTTATTTAAAAAACGCATCAATATCCGTTGCCTAGTTTTAAAGATTTAAGCATACATAGGGACAGACAGCGGGAAGCGACTTTGTTTTATACTATGTAGTGATAATAGTGATAGTCCATAAATTAGCGCACCGCCGGTTCTCGTAGTCAGCAGCCGCCACTGATCACTCATCATCATCATCATCATGTCAGCCGAATGACGTCCACTGCTGGACATAGGCCTCCCCCAAAGACTTCCACAATGACCGGTCCTGCACCACCCGCATCCAGCGGACACCCGCGACCCTTACCAGGTCATCAGTCCACCGTGTGGGGGCCTGCCCACGCTACGCCTTCCGGTACGTGGTCGCCACTCGAGAACCTTTCCGCCCCAACGGCCATCGGTTCTACGTGCTATGCGCCCCGCCCACTGCCACTTAAGTTTAGCGATTCGAAGGGCTATATCGGTCACTTTGGTTCTGCTGCGGACGGCCATCGGTTCTGTGTGCTTTGCGCCCCGCCCACTGCCACTTAAGTTTAGCGATTCGAAGGGCTATATCGGTCACTTTGGTTCTGCTGCGGATGGCCTCATTCCTGATGCGATCTCGCACTTCTTATGAGGCCTATTGTAAGCGACCACGTTTCAGTACCGTATGTCATCACTGACAGTACACACTGGTCAAAGACTTTCGTCTTGAGACACTGCGGGATATTGGACGAAAAGATGTGCCGTAGCTTCCCGAACGCTGCCCAGCCGAGTCGGATGCGACGATTAACCTCTTTCTCGAAGTTGGACTTACCTAACTGGACAGTCTGTCCTAGGTATACATAATCGTCTACAACTTCGAGCGTAAAGTGTCCGATTGTTACGGGAGTTGGTGCTACATGGACATTTGACATGATCTTCGTCTTGTCCATGTTCATCCTTAGACCAACTCGCTCGGAGGCTTTACTGAGGTCATTGAGAATTGTACTTAAATCCTCCATGGTCTCAGCCAAGACTACTATATCGTCAGCAAACCGAAGGTGAGTGAGGTACTCGTCGTTTATATTGATGCCTAGCCTTCTCCAGTCCAGAGTCTTAAACACATCCTCCAGTGCAGCGGAAAACAGTTTAGGAGAAATAACATCTCCTTGCCTGACTCCCCGCTGCAACGGAATAGGCTTCGAGGTCTGGTCCTGAAGTCAGACTGACATAGTGGCGTTCTCGTACAAACACTTCAGCACTTCGATATAGCGGTAGTCCACTTGGCACCGTTGGAGAGATTGTAGTACAGCCCAGGTTTTAATCGAATCGAAGGCTTTCTCGTAGTCCACGAACACTAAACAGAGGGGCAGGTTATACTCCTCAGTCTTCTGCATAACCTGACGAAGCGTATGGATGTGGTCTACGGTGCTAAAGCCCCTTCGCAAACCGGCTTGTTCGGGAGGCTGGAAGTCATCTAGCCTGCGTGCGAGACGGTTCGTAATGACTCTTGAAAACAGCTTATAGACATGGCTCAGAAGTGAGATGGGTCGGTAGTTCTTCAGTAAGGAGTTGTCACCCTTTTTGAAGAACAGCACCACCACACCTCTGTTACATGCCTTTGGAGTTTTCCCTTCCAGTAAGACGGAGTCGAACAACTTCTGAAGGGCCCTAAGGACCGGTTTTCCACCCGCCTTCAGGAGTTCAGCTGTAATTCCGTCATCACCGGGTGCCTTGTTGTTCTTTAGCTGTTTAAGAGCCATTCTAATCTCGTACAGGCTGATGTCCGGGATATCTTCGGTATAGTGCCGGGTTAATCTGGCTCTAGGGTCTTCCGCCAGACCAACTTCGGGTCTACTAGTTGACGTGTATAGCTGTCCATAAAAGCACTCTATCTCATTCAGAAGCTTGGGTTTGGATGAAACGATTCTACCGTCTTCAGTTTTCAATGTGGCGAGCTGGCTCTGCCCAATTGACAAATCTCTTGAGAACACTTTAGAGCCCTTATTCTGCTCGATGGCCTCTTCAATACGATTTGCATTAAATTGGCGCAGATCGCGGGTAAGGGACTTGGAGATCCGCTTATTTAGCTGCCTGTATAATGTCGCATCGGCTGAAGACTGGACCTATATTAATATTTAGACATGCCAACCCCCTCGCACCCCAACAGAGGGCATGGTATTTCACGTCCTCCACGTGGGATTTTAAAATCATTTTGTTTTCGTAATTAAATACCGATCGACCCGATAAACCACAGAAACAATACCCATATCGATTTTCAGAATTTTTCACCACATTTTCCCCTTTTAGGGGTTGATTTCTCAAAAAACCTGAAACACATGTTTACTCATTTATCGTTAGAAATACTCCTGTGAAGTTTCGAACAAAATAGCCCAACTAATCTTGATTGCCCATACAAACTTCGGATCCCTATTTCACCCTCTTAGGGTTTGAATTTTTAAGAACGAAAAACGCTGATATACGCTATTGATATATTTAAACAGAAAGCCTATCTATACACGCAATTTCAAGTTTCCAAGTCCAAAAATTCTACTTTTCCTTTTGTCGAAAAATCCTTTCTTATCCCTAGCCTACGCTAAAAATGTAACCGACTGTACAAAACTCAGTTCTCTAAGCTTTAGTAGTTTCGGCTGTGCGTGATGAGTCAGTCAGTACTTCTTTTATATATATAATATATAGAAGATTCATAAGTATACAGGGTGTGGCCTGTAATAGGAGCAAAAAATTAAACTGTACACTATTGAGCCCTCCAGCAATTATTTCCAAATGGTTTTAATTAAAAAATGAAGTTTTTTTTGGAAATGTTTTTCGCATAATTTTTAAGAAAAAAAAACCGACTTCAATGGGGGAGGCCGGTAAAAGATTATTATACTTAGATGGTGCACTCTTAGATAGATATACAATAAAATAAAAATGGCTATAATACATGTTTATAATGGTAGAAGACTAAGTACCCTCAATTCCTCATGGAATCATGAAAAAACCTTGCTTGCTTGACAAACAAAACGAAGAGAACAAATCGCCAAACGTGAACTACGCGTCGTTGAAGAGTTCCGTTCTGATCATCATCAGCAGTTCCACTTCATCAAATGTCACTTTTATGAATGAAAATGCTTGATTAGTTAATGAAAATACTAAAATCACTATTTGTGTGCGTTTCACATTTGAGGAGTTCCCTCGATTCCTAATGGATCCCGTCATCAGAACTCGAGCATGACAAAAATTAATTGTGAAAATAGAACTTGCTTAACAAACACAGCTAGAAGGACAAATCGCCAAACGTGAACTTTTCGTCGTTGAGGAGTTCTGTTCTGATCATCATCAGCAGTTCCACTTCATCAAATGTCACATTTTTGTATGATAATGCTCAATTTGTTGATAAAAACACAAAAATCACTATATGTTTGCCTTTAAGATTTGAGGAATTTCCTCAATTCCTCATGGATCCCATCATCAGAAATCAAGCATGACAAAAATTAATCGTGAAAATAGAAATTGCTTAACAAACACAGCTATTAGGACAAATCGCCAAACGTGAACTTTTCGTCGTTGAAGAGTTCTGTTCTGATCATCATGAGCAGTTCCACTTCATCCAATGTCACATTTTTGGATGAAAATGCTTAACTTGTTGATAAAAACACAAAAATCACTATATGTTTGCCTTAAAGATTTGAGGAGTTCCCTCAATTCCTCATGGATCCCATCATCAGAACTGTGTTTTGACAAAAACGGGACCAACTTGGATATATATACTTACAATCAAAAAAAGAATTTTCCAAATCGGTTAAGAAATGACGGAGTTATGGACTAACAAACATTAAAAAAAAAAAAAAACATACAACCGAATTGATAACCTCCTCTTTTGAAATTTTGAAGTCGGTTAAAAAGTAGCTTATATGTACTTTTTTAACCTACTGGAGTAATACTAATAACTATTTATTCAAAAAACACTAAAATTTATAAAAAAAATAAAAAATCCCAAACATATCCCTTTAAACAAAAAATGCGACGATTATGAGTCATAACTTGAAGCAACCTCAAAATCAGCATTGACTGCCGCGCTATAATCTCTGGATGCCAAGATGCATTACTTGGAGGTCATAAATTTAGATCCAAATTTCTCCCTATTGAAAAAAGTTTTTTTTTTGAGACAAGGGGTTACTGCAGATGCTCTAAGGAAGCGTCCTTTAAATTTATTGCTCCTATTACAGCCCACACCCTGTATATGTACAAGTTGCATTAAATCAAAAAATATATTTATTTTTAACTCCAAATTTTGTTAGTTTATATATTGAGATCAATTTGTTTATTTTGTTTTAAATTCTCGGACCCTGCACGAGTAATGAGCCTTTACTATTGGGCGAAGAAAGAAAAAGAAAGAAGAAGAAAGAAACTGGCGGACAGCAGCCGTGTGTTATTTTACACGAACCGTTTGGAGCCATTTTTGACCCCTCAATAACTCCAAATCTATTTAACGTAAAAAAATGAAATTTGGTACATGTATTAAGATCATTTAGAACAACTAGAACCCCAAATTTCATAAATATACGTGAAAAGGTTATTGAGATCTAAAGTCCAAAAACGGCATTTTTCCCACTGACTGACTGACTGACTAGTAATCAAAAACCTAATCTATTTCCAGGTGACCTCGAAAGGTGAAATTTGGCATCCATGTTTTCTTAAGTTTATATCCAACAGCTTTCATGGTATTATAACTTACTGCATAGAAAACTGCCAATTTAAGGCTCAAAATTCATTAAGCCGCAATAAATTAATTTTACTGTAAACAATCTAGTGCCGGACTTGGCACCTTTTCAGATAATCTACGGAACTTGGCATGGCACCCATTTAGATCTCAATTATTTTGTCGGTGAAGACGACACGACAACCACGCATCGCATATTGAACTTGGCTGCCATTTTCACATTTATGTTTTTGATGTTATACCATTACTTTTTGTCAAACTTCACCAAATGTTGCTTTTCAAGAGCGAATGCACGAATTACTATACAAATTGGTATTCCAAATCGGTTAATAAATGACGGAGTTCCGAGGTAACAAACATAAATAATAATAATAAAACTTAAAAATCAATGTTTTCTGATTTTTTCGTGTGTACGCAACACACACAAAAAATTACTAAGCTTGATGCCAAATTTCACCTTTCTAGGTCACCTGGAAGTGGGTTAGGTTTTTGATTACTAGTCAGTCAGTCAGCCCATCAGTGGTAAAAATGTCGTTTTATTGGACTTTAATATCTCAATATCTATTTCACTTATATTTATGAAATTTTGGGTTCTAGTTGTTCTAAAGAACCTTAACACATGTGCCAAACTTAATTTTTTAATTTTAAATATATTTAGTTGTTGAGTTTATTCGATAGCGCAGAAAAAATGTGGCGCAAATTCTACGCCACTGGTGTCGCAAAGTGGCAGAAAATCTATAATCACTCTATAAATGTGTCAGTGCACATGGACAAGTACCTTGTTGCAGGTATTGAGTTATGCATAGTTCCAAAAAGTAGATTCTATTGCTATCAATACAAAAAAGAAAATTTACTGTAGGTGGAACCACTATTTTTATATATTTTTTTGTATTTTCCACTTTCGAAATGCACAAGTTGAGAAAATTGCATTTAAAGTTTATAGTGGCAAAAAACACACTTCTACTTCGAAGTTATATAGTGAAGGGTATAATCATAATCTTTGGATGTTAAAGAATTATAATAAATGTAAATTGTCTAAAAATACATGTTAATTATTCTGATTTTTTAGGTTGAATATGCCAGGGTGGAAGAAACACGAAAGTGGTAATTATACCCAATTCATAAAATAATGAGATTAAAACTGTTAGTTTCTCATCATAGTTACATATTCTATGGCATTTTGGGACAATTGAATGAAAGAATACTCCATAGTTAATAATTATTACGGAGACAGGACATTAAAAAAACGCCTGCCATATATACTCAACAGCTTACCCGAGGACATCCGTCTCGAGCAAGATAAACGTGTATTTCAGAGAAAACTAAAAAAGCATTTATTAAATACTCTGCCATAGAATTATTTAACTATTGTGACTAACAAAATTTGTATAAAATTAATATTAAAGTGTTTGAAAAGTCTTCCTGCAGACAAACTGTATAAAACAGTTTTGCGGGACTTGTAGTTATTGGTACATTCGTTGTATGCTTAAGAAATAAATAAATAATAATAATAATAATAATCATAAAGAAATTAAATAATTACCGCCTTTTTAACAATTACAAAAAAGATCACTTATAATATTAAAAATCAACAAAATAATTTGTATAATCATGCTATATCACAAGATCAAATGGTATTAAGCGTGGTGTACCACAGTGGTACTTATAATAGAAATGGTGTTAAAGCAGTTTTCTTAACAATAAAGTTTAGTGACTCGGTCGAAACTTTTGTATGGAAACGTAACTAGGGTACCTTGTCACGAGATTTACTAAACTTTAGTAACTTGAACTCGATGATCACTATTTTAGTACCTATAATGCAAGAAATATCTGTAACAAAATGTTATTTAGGATAATTATAGCGGATTATCAATGTATTCTTATTCATAAAGACTTCTGTTTTAGTCGTGTAAGACATAAAGTTTAGCATTTTACTAAACTAGGTACCTTGTCACGCTAAGTCATTATCTTACATAAATGGAGTAAAACTAGAAAAATTAATAACTCAATTGTGTACATAACTGCACCTAATTTATGATTTATTAGTCTTTCAATCAATATTATAATACTAAATATATACGTCAAACAACTAAAATCACAGCTCAATTTTTCATTGACTAAATTCGAGATAAACAAATTAATATAAACTAGATGAAAGCCCGGCTTCGCTCGGGTGAAATAAATAAGAAAAAAATAAAGTAAACATTTATTCGTGACAGTTATGCAAACGACCAAAGAAATAGTGTACAAAAATGTATAAAATAAAAACATTACAACAACGGATTATGATGTAACGTCGTATAGAAATATAGTCTGGATTAACATATGGAATAGGGAGTAAAAGATTACGCTGAAGACGTCACGGGCAAAGGCTAATAGTATATTTGCAAGTTAATCCTAGGCATTTTTATAAGGGTAGTATTTAAAAACATAAAAAATTTGACACCGTAATCAGTACTGATTTGTATAGCTAAAATACTAATCGTTCATTAAAATTCAGTTCAGATGTGCAATTGTTAAATATTGATGTGCCAGTCAGTATTTTTGGTGCGAAGTCAGAGCTGCTAACGCGAACGAAAACAAATGAAGTTCGTGTATCTCCCTCTGTGTCGAACTTGCAAAATCGAGCGACACAGATACACGATGTTCGTTCGTTTTCGTTTCGCGGTAGCAGCTCTCTATTCTCCGCCCTTTAGACTCAATATGGGGAATGTCTGAAATTTTTAAAAGTCCTTGATTATTTTTCTAATGGTAGGAATAACCCTCGCCATGAACAGAAAAAAGTTTCAGATTTTTCGGTTGCGCCATATATTTTTTAAAAATATAAACATTTTGTATCACCTCGCGTCTGCCCCGTATCAGACTACTACGACATTTCTAAGTCCGTGGAATATTTAAAAAAAAACCGCCTGCTTGGATCTGTGGTACGCAATGACATTGACAGTTCAAGTCATACGGCCAACCTATGATGAACTGTCAATGTCATTGCGTACCACAGATCCAAGCAGGTGTTTTTTTTTAAATATTCGACGGACTTCGAAATTTCTTAGTAGTCCGATACGGGGCAGACGCGAGGTGATATAAAATGTTTGTATTTTTATAAAATATATGGCGCAACCAAAAATCTGAAACTTTTTTCTGTTAATGGCGACGGTTATTCCTCCCATTAGAAAAATAATCAAGGACTTTTAAAAATTTCAGACATTCCCCAATGCTTAATATTATCACAATACTGGTGTGTCAATATTATCGTGGTTTTCAAAATCGTATGGATTTTTCTTCAATATTCATTGCACGTGATATAAGTATATCGCGTGATAATAATAACCATGTAACAGCCCCTATGGATGTTGCTTCAATATTCGGTGTTTCGCGTGATAATAATAATAGTTGGAAATATTTTCTCCAATTAATGGAAGCTATTTAACAACTTGTTCCGTTTTGCCAAAGGTATTTCACATTCCGATACGCGCACCATCCAGGAATAGGAGCCGTCAGACCAGAGGGCCTACCGCGATCTGAAAACGAAGTATTTCCCTTTCCGCGCTCGAATATGCAAGTGCGACAGAGAGGCATATATATTTAGTTATCTGTTGGTAGCACTTTAGTCCGAGCGCGGCGGATGGTCGAAGATAGTCAAAGAAGATTCCGTGTGTTGTCTGTCACACATATAATTTTTTAACTTCCCATCGACCTATGAACTTGAAATTAGGTGATAATGTTTATTATGAAGTATATTTTACCAAAAATATCAATATATTGATAAATCACATTTGTTTTTTAGTTGTACGGAACCCTCAGTGTGCGACTCCGACGCACTTGGCTGGTTTTTATTACATTTTGAATTTTATTTCTCTTATAGTAAAATACCCTATTCGTTTTAAAGTTGACGCCTGAGGGCCTACCGCGAACCAAAAATGAACCATCTTCCTCTCTGTCGTTCGAATATACATGTGCGAGAGAGAGGCAGATACTTCGTTTTCGGTTCGCGGTAGCGCCTCTAACGTCCGAGCGCGGCGAACGGTATGAGCTGGGGGTCTACTCCGAAATTCAAAATCCTAACTTCGTATGGTGCCGTTCCTTTCACTCTCCTGTCATAGACTATATGAGTGAAAGGAACGGCACCATACGAAGTTCGGATTTCGAATTTCGGAGTAGACCCCCAGTACCACTAATATAAGAGCGAGATAGGGATAGAATTTTGCTAGACGTTTAAAAGCCGTAAGTCATCTAGTAGTTTGTCACAACAAAATAGAGACGCAGCTTTAAGATGGCGGACAGACTCAGCAAACATTCAAGTGGTGTCCTTTACACGATTAATATTATCACAATACTGGGGTGTCAATATTATCGCTGTTTTCAAATTTGTATGGATTCTGCTTCAATATTCACGTGATACTTATCGTGATATGAATGAATCACGTGATAATAATAACCATGTAACAGGCCCCATACATTCGTTTTGAAGGCGGTTGTTGTGACAATCAGCCTAGCTAGCACGATAGATTATACCGTTACGTTTTATGTGACGTTTTAATACATTTTGCCCATATTACGTGACGGTATAAGTTATCGTGCTAGCTAGGCTGATAGGTGTATAGAACGCCGCTTTTAAGAAAAAAAGGAATCGGAGTGTTAGGTTACACTTTATGTGGCAAAAATTACGGCCTGACCCGTCTGCTGGCCGCCAGTTCCTGGGGTCAACTTGGCTGTACACGCTGCCGCGTGTCTAGATACTAATAGTGTTTGTGTGTAGGGAACGTAATCTCCGAAACTACTTAAAATAGGCTATATTTTTAATCCCTGCTGACGCAACGAAAAGGAGGGGTGTTAGAAGTTTTACGCGTGTTTCTGTGTATTTTGCATTTGTCTGATGCATCGTAGCTCCCTAACGGTTAAACCGAAAACGAAACCGGAGTTCTTAAATATATTTCGCCAAAATCAGTTAAGCTGTTTTTGAGATATTATTGAACTTTGAAATGAAAATAATATAATAATAATAGTTTATTCAAGTTCAAGTTTTACTAATGATTCCTTAAAACTAGAAACGCTGTTTCCTTAATAGGATAGCCTGTGTTTTAGGATAAACAGTGCTCCTCCCCGTTTAAATCTTCTTCTATACATATAATAAAGCTGAAGAGGGTCGAAAGTCTGTACATCTATACATATAATAAAGCTGAAGAGGGTCGAAAGTCTGTACATGGAAGATATTCGAAAAAAAGTGGGCTGGGAATACTTAGAATCGAAAACAGAACACGTTCCAACAGTTTTTAGATTTTTTGTCTGTTTGTCTGTTTATCTGTTTGTCTGTTTATATGAACGCGCATCACGTGAAAACGGCTAAACGGATTTTGATGCTTTACTAATCTGTCGAGTAAATACCCGGTCAGGTTTTGGGCTATAAAAATTGTGCAAATTTGGGTTAAAATTGGGTAAAAAGAGGGGTTGAATTTTGTATGGGAACTCCTATAATCCATGAGTTACAGGTTTGAAAATTGGTAAGCACATACTAGATGACAAAGAAAACATATTCAGATTCAAAATTTGTGAAATCTTAAGATAAAAACTGAAAAAAAAGAAGTAAACGCTAGCGCTGCGCCGGGACGCTGTGTTGTGCGCGCCAGCCGCCACGGTCTCTTCAAAATTTGAAAACTACGAGTATAGCGTTTAGCCCTTTAACTCTTAACCACACGTACGAATGAGGTACGTCGCGTAAACTGTTATTCGCTCATATTTTTTTTTCTGGTGGGTAGTAGTTTTAGTATTTTCCTAGCATGCAGTAACGCGACCAAAACAGATAAGAACGAGCGTGTACGATATTTCTAAATAGTTAAATTTATGTTCTTGACGTATGTGCTTCGCATGGTCAGTGTTAGTGTAACCTTTTTAACACGATTAACAATTAAAGTTTTGTCGATAAAATCAAGCGAGTGTGAATAAGACAAAAAGTTGAAATTATTGAAAAAAATGCTGATCAGGCCAAAGAATCGTGGCTCAGATGATTCTTCGGCAGATGTAAACGATTACATTTCGTCTAACCGAAGTGATTCTTCTGGTGAAGAAGCCGAAGTCGAAGCTGTCGTTAAAAATTAATTGTAACAGATTTTCGAGAAAAAATGTTTATAATTCTATTAAAATCATCCTTTTTACGTCTATAAATAATCACATTACTGATTTTTTTTATATTTGGGATGCTCTCACTCTGTTGGGATGCTCGACCTTCGGCCTCACGTGCCTTACCTCTCACCTTCGGGCCTTCGGCCCTCAGCTTCATAGATTCCGCTGCTGGGATGCTCAATCCTCCGCCTCGCGTGTCTTACCACTGCTTCAGGCATTTGGCCCTCAGCCTAATTAAAGCCCACTCTGTTGGGATGCTCAAACTACGGCCGTACTAACTCTTACTACCCGGTTTAGGGCCTTCGGCCCTCAGAGTTCGGCCTCGCGTGCCTTGCCGCTCTCTAGTTTGAAAATAAAAACAAAACAAGTAAAGCAAGAATATTGTCAGTAGAGATAACCTAACTTAATAAAGCATGGTTTTAAAAATATGAGTATGCATAATGTGTTGAGTGCATGTGTGTGTGTGTGTGTGTGTGTGTGTGTGTGTGTGTGTGTGTGTGTGTGTGTGTGTATGTGTGTGTGTGTGTGTGTGTGTGTGTGTGTGTGTGTGTGTGTGTGTGTGTGTGTGTGTGTGTGTGTGTGTGTGTGCGTGCGTGCGTGCGTGCGTGCGTGCGTGCGTGCGTGCGTGCGTGTGTGTCTCTCTGTGTGTGTGTGTATGTTTGTGTGTGTGTGTGTGTGTGTGTGTGAGTGTCATGTGATTATATTGAGAATGCCCTCTGTCGGGGGCTTTTCAATTTTGCTAAGTTGTTTATATCGCACGGCTTTGCTTACGTTCTTTGTAATACACCGGCGAAACACCGCAACAGACACCATTAAATTAAGTATTCTTATTTATATTAACATTTATGCATTACCTTCGATACATTTTTAACCGACTTCAAGATTTCAAAAGAGGTGGTTATTAATTCGGTTTTATGTTGTTTTTTTTAATGTTTGTTACTCCGGAACTCCGTAATTTCTGAACCGATTTAGAAAATTCTTTTTTTGATTGTTAGTATATATATCCAAGTTGGTCCGTCAAAACGCAGTTCTGATGATGGGATCCATGAGGAATTGAGGGAATTCCTCAAATCTTAAAGGCAAACATATAGTGATTTTTGTGTTTTTATCAACAAATCGAGCATATTTACACGATATTTTTTTGTCATGGTCGAGTTCTGATGATGGGATCCATTAGGAATCGAGGGAACTCCTCAAATGTGAAAGGCAGATAAATAGTGATTTTAGTATTTTCATGAACTAATCAAGCATTTTCAGTCAAAAAAGTGATTTTTGATGAAATGGAATTGCTGATGATGATCGGAACGGAACTCTTCAACGACACATAGTTCACGTTTGGCGATTTGTTCTCTTCGTTTTGTTTGTCAAGCAAGCTAGGTTTTCAAGACACATTTTTGTCAAGCTTGAGTTCTGATGGAGGATTCCATGAGGTATTGAGGGTACTTAGTCTTCTACCATTATAAACATACTTATAGCCATTTTTATTTCATTGTATGGAATCTAAGAGTGCACTCTCTCACCGGCCTCCCCCATTGAAGTCAGGTTTTTTTTCTTAAAAATTATTATGTATTATCAGACGAAAATAATTCTCAGGCCACAATTTAGTATTAAACAGAGACATGGAGTTAGTTTGGGACAATCCCGGAAATGATCCTTTAAGGAAGTGAAAAGAAGGGTGGAAGTTTGTATTGGAGAGCGATAATCAAGTAAACGCCTGAAATAATTAAACAGCATTTATCCTGCGGGCGAAGTCGCGGGAAAATACTAGTTGTAATTCATAAAACGTTAACCACAAAATATTAGGTATGGCTCATTATTATTTCAAATATTAATCGCGTTTTTATCAAATCATTCGTCACGCTATTTCACGTACATGCCATGGATTAAGGCCCAGTGCGGTCAGGCAACAGAGTTTTTGAAAAGATTTTATGCGTTTGTAGATGATAATTTGGTTTACAAAAATGCAAATCAATTTTGAGACCTTTCTACAGAAGAGAGAGAGAGGTCGGTAGGTGTTTTCTGTCGCATAGGGAAGGATTTTCAAACTTGTTTCTTATTTCTGTAATACTTTAAGCGTCATAAATTATCTGAACGTCGTGAAGCCGGAGTAGAAATAAAAATCGTCCAAGACCATGTCAGGCCATGCTCATTGTAGGGTTCCGTAGTTGCCCAATGAACCCGATTAAAAAAAACAATTGCATGCGAAAGGGAATACCTTTGCAGCGTTTTATACGTCTTTTATTAAAAAGGAAAGACTTTTTACGATAACTCAAAAACAGTTTAACTGATCATGTCTGCTATAGTTTTCGTTGGAAGTCTTTATTAAGCTTTACTTTCATGATTTTTTTCATATTTTTTGGACAAAGTTTAAAAGTTTTAGTTCAAAAGTTAGAAGGGGACTTTTTTTTTGTAGTGATTATTTCCGAAAATATTCACTTTATCAAAAAATGTTTGAAGAAGACCTGTATTCATTTTGAAAGACCTATCCAACAATGGCCCATGTGAGCCCATGCATACAAGACGATTGAAGCAAAATAAAATTGATCCCGACTTTACGTGTCGAGGAAGTATGTACCCTTAAAAATTAAAATTTGGATTTTATTTTACCACTGTGTCAGATAAATTTATTGATTTATATATACATGCCAAATTGCTGCTTTCTAGCACTAACAATTACAGAGCAAAGCCATGGACAGACGGACATGGCGAAACTAAAAAACGCTCATTTCAACGATATATAGGTTGTATAATTCGATTTTGACAAAAATGACACTTCAGTGGTTATAGACCCACGGTGAAAGTAAGTATATGGTCCACTATGAAATTCCTAAATAAGAGGCGTTAGGTATCCATCATGCACTCACGTCATGTTGACGTTGAACTCTTATCTATCCGCATGTATGTGTCATTAAAGATTGTTAAGGTTCAAAAACCTTGGCATCAGCCCAAGTTAATGAACTCATGCTGGTGTCAAGGTTTTCGAAATTTTCATTTTTTAGTTTCAACTTTTAGATTAATATTATTTCGGACTATTTTTCTACTGAGTGATCTTGCGGCCAGTGAAAATATTAACTGAAATGTAATAGATAATAACCGCCAGGTCCCATTGGTTTGCGTTGAAAAACACATTCAGCAAACACTTAGTCGTCTCCACATCCACACACATACTATATAATTTTTAAGGAAAAAAAATCAATGGAGTAGGTCGGTGAGAGATTATTATACTTAGATGGTGCACTCTTAGATTCCATACAATAAAATAAAAATGGCTATAAGTATGTTTATAATGGTAGAAGGCTGAGTACCCTCAATTCCTCATGGAATCCTCCATCATAATTCAAGCTTGACAAAAATGTGTCTTGAAACCTAGCTTGCTTGACAAACAAAACGAAGAGAACAAATCGCCAAACGTGAAGTACGCGTCGTTGAAGAGTTCCGTTCTGATCATCATCAGCAGTTCCACTTCATCAAATGTCACTTTTTTGAATGAAAATGCTTGATTAGTTCATGAAAATACTAAAATCAATATTTGTCTGCCTTTGTTCCCTCGATACCTAATGGATCCCATCATCTGAACTCGAGCATGACAAAAATAATCGTGAAAATAGAACTTGCTTAACAAACACAGCTAGGTGGACAAATCGCCATACGTGAACTTTTCGTCGTTGAAGAGTTCTGTTCTGATCATCATCAGCAGTTCCTCTCCATCAAATGTCATATTTTTGTATGAAAATGCTCGACTTGTTGATAAAAACACAAAAATAACTATATGTTTGCCTTGAAGATTTGAGGACTTCCCTCGATTCCTCATAGATCCCATCATCAGAACTGCGTTTTGACAAAAACGGGACCAACTTGGGTATATACACGGTGATTTTGGGGTCGTGATCCGAAATAATTGTACATGGTCAAAAATTTTAAGTAGACAACATCACAGTCGGTATGAAGGTTTATAACTCAAATAATTTTCTTTTTTTACAATTTTAATGGGAAATAATACTTTTTCATACAACTTGGTCACCCTACCCCACGTCAACTCCCCATATCATCCGTCAAAGAGAGTAGGGTAACCATGTTTTTTTTGTGATTATATATTTTTTTCATCAAATAAATTAAAAATAAAATGCGTTTGTTTCGTGTCACTACATATTTTTTGAAATGGCTATCAGATACCAAGTCTAAAAACTGGTTCTTGATCCACGACCCCGAAATCACCCTGTATACTTACAATCAAAAAAAGAATTTTTAAAATCGGTTAAGAAATGACGAAGTTATGGAGTAACAAACATTAAAAAAAAAAC
The DNA here is from genome assembly GCA_905163555.1 of Notocelia uddmanniana. Classification (NCBI taxonomy): domain Eukaryota; kingdom Metazoa; phylum Arthropoda; class Insecta; order Lepidoptera; family Tortricidae; genus Notocelia; species Notocelia uddmanniana. The sequence continues at coordinate 15,233,535 of LR991065.1, forward strand.
ATACAACCGAATTGATAACCTCCTCTTTTGAAATCTTGAAGTCGGTTAAAAATAAGGTGCAACCAAACCGCAAACAATTTTTAAGTTTCGGAATGCGACACAATACCGGAGCAAAATCATGGCATCAGTGTGCGGAAAGATTTTTAAGCCTGTCTTTAGTTAGCATGCAAAGATTTTGCCTTCTTACTTCAATGGCATCAGGAATCGCATCTGAAAAAATAGGTGACCCCAGGAGATTGAAATTCTGAATAGATAACTGTTTGAGTCCAGGAAGTAAGGTGCAGTGAATGCAGGAAAGGTGGTACGGGAATCAGCGCTCCAGGGGAAACATTCGGATTGTTTAAATTTACTTCCAGACCAGGGGGGCAATTCTCGGTCCGAGCTAGATGCATGTCTATCGTGACATTGTATAGAATGGTAGAGTCACTTGTATGGAATCGCGAATGGAGATCATCTCGATCGAACCCGAGAAATGGCCCCCAGGAGCTGGCTCGTAAAACGCGTAAGGGTGAGAATTATATTACACAAAAATAATATATATTATACTTATGTCGGCCTTCATGCGCTTAGGTAGGCTAAAGCTTACCCAAGTAACACATGAAGCATTTTAACAAACGAATATTAACCTCAAGTAGAGTCCGTCTAAACTCTTATATAAATTCACCGAACATCTTGACGCTTTATATTGGCATTCCAAAACCATTATGATGCTTTACACTGTATAAAGGTTGGATAATGGTATATCAAAATGTTTTTCTAAAGCTTCTAGTCTTAGTGGAGCAAACCACAACGCAGCTGTACAGCTTAAATAAATGCTGAATGCATTATTTAGCATAAACATCAACCATTATAATACCATTTAAATCCGCTGTAAAGCTTTCAGCTGTTTTTAATGCCATAAGATCTACAATAGCATTTTAAAGTAACAAGTAAATTTTTAACAAAAAAAACACCGACTGCAAACTTTGCCAGACCCCATCCTCCTGCTATATAATTTGAGGAGTTCCTTCGATGTAGCCTTACTTATCCCATCCTCTTGGTATATAATTTGAGGAGTTCCCTCGATTTTTCCAAGATTCCGTCATCAGATCTAGACTTGGTGACAATGGGACCAACTAGAAAACACACAATTTCAAACAAAAAAATATTTTTTGAAATCGGTCCACTAGTCTCCGAGTAATCGGTGAACATACAAAAAAAATATTCCGACGAATTGAGAACCTCCTCCTTTTTTGAATTCGGTTAATAAAATAATGCTTATTATCATAAACTCGTATCATTATAATGCTCCCACTGCAGTGGTTCCTCAAAAGTCTCTTCTCTGGTCTCTGACTTAATAATTGTTCACGTTTAAGTATTTATAGTGCATGCGGCATTAATAAGCCTTTTTAAAAGGGTCACCGTGCAAGTTAATGCACGGCTCATTTATTGACCAAATGATTCCATTATCAATTTTTTATCGCGCGTTTAGAATTGTTTTGTTGCCATTTTGTCACTTATCGTCGTGGATAAGACGCCTGTCACTCTCGCACTCGCATACTTGTCAGAACGTGACGAATGTCTTATCCACGACGATAAGTGACAAAATGGCAACCATCATACGCCGGTGGTTTTAATGACAGTTGTTAGTTTTATTCAAATGAGTGGCACTTGTCAGTTTCATAGAAAAAAAATACTACACGTTTAATTAGTCACGAAAACGTTCTACGTATTCAATTATAACTTTTAAACCGACTTCAAGATTTCAAAAGAGGAGGTTATCAATTCGGTTGTATATAATTTTTTTTAATGTTTGTTACTCCATAACTCCGTCATTTCTTAACCGATTTGGAAAGTTCTTGTTTTGATTGTAAGTATATATATCCAAATTGGTCTCGTTTTTGTCAAAACGCAGTTCTGATGATGGAATCCATGAGAAATTGAGGGAACTCCTCAAATCTTAAAGGCAAACATATAGTGATTTTTGTGTTTTTATCAACAAATAGAGCATTTTCATCCAAAAATGAGACCTTTGATGAAGTGGAACTGCTGATGATGATCAGAACAGAACTCTTCAACAACGAAAAGTTCACGTATGGCGATTTGTCCACCTAGCTGTGTTTGTTACGCAAGTTCTATCTTCACGATTAATTTTTGTCATGTTCGATTTCTGATGGTGGGATCCATGAGGAATTGAGGGAACTCCTCAAATCTTAAAGGCAAACATATAGTGATTTTTGTGTTTTTATCAACAAATCGAGCATTATCATACAAAAATGTGACATTTGATGAAGTGGAACTGCTGATGATGATCAGAACAGAACTCTTCAACGACGAAAAGTTCACGTTTGGCGATTTGTCCTTCTAGCTGTGTTTGTTAAGCAAGTTCTATTTTCACGATTGATTTTCGTCATGCTCGAGTTCTGATGATGGGATCCATTAGGAATCGAGGAAACTCCTCAAATGTGAAAGCCACACAAATAGTAATTTTAGTATTTTCAATAACTAAAATTATACAATTTCGCCCGTATCAAAAGAACCCTTTAGTGATTCATGTAAACAATAATGGCGTATGTTTGGAATCCGTTGAGTCAGCAACATTATTAGGATTTGAAATCGATTCAAATGTCAACTGGAAAAAACATGTTAAGTTGCTTAAGAGAACTTAAAAGATCTACAGATTTAAAATCGGCACTCTCTGCATACTATGCCTACGCCTACTCATGGCTTAAATACGGAATAATATTATGGGGAAATAGTACAGATGCGAAAGACCTGTTTATACTTCAAAAAAAATGTGTACGCATACTTGCTAACATAAGAAGCCCTGAAACATGTACAACTTACTTTAAAAAGTTCAAAATCCTAACCATGACTTCTATTTATATACTTGAAATGTGCAAATTCATAAGAAAACATCCACAACTATATAAGTCCATTATATAAGTAGATCAACAACGACGGTACGAATCTAGGTTTAAAAATAATCCAGTTATTGTGTCAGGATCCAAACTAAAATTACATAGTTCAAGTCCACATGCAATGTCAATCAAAATCTATAATAAAATTGTTGACTGCATAAAGGAGGAAAGCAGTGAGAAAAAATTTACCATTCGATTAAAAACATTTCTAACTGAAAAATGTTACTACACTTTGGAAGATTGTTATTGTTGTTGTATGTGTTATTGTTGTTGTTCTTAGACAAACTTGACTAGTTTTCTACCTTGTGCTGTTATAACTTAATCAATATTTTTAAGCTTTAGTGTAAGACTGCTGCGCCCCATCGGGGTATCATGTAACTTTAATATGTACTTGATGGCATGATTAAATGAATAAATGAGTAAATGAACTAATCAAGCATTTTCATTAATAAAAGTGACATTTGATAAAGTGGAACTGCTGATGATGATCAGAACGGAACTCTTCAACGACGCGTAGTTCAAGTTTGGCGATTTGTTCTCTTCGTTTTGTTTGTCAAGCAAGCAAGGTTTTTCTATGATTCCATGAGGAATTGAGGGTACTTAGTCTTCTACCATTATAAACATACTTATAGCCATTTTTATTTTATTGTATGGAATCTAAGAGTGCACCATCTAAGTATAATAATTAATCTTTCACCGGCCTCCCCCATTGAAGTCGGTTGTTTTTTCTTAAAAAATATTAATTCACAAAGTTATCAGTGACCATGGGGGAAGATAGTGACTTAGAAGATATGATGGGAAAACTCGGTAAGATGTTTGCATTCGCTGCGTATGTATAACCTCTGGACCTCTATCAGACGGCGAACTGATTAGAAGTGGATTAGAACGATCATAAACGCAATCCGTAAGTCCCAAGTTTATTTATTAGGAATTTTAAATTCATTTGTGTCGAGAGCAATCCAACCAACGTTTCGTCAGTAGCTCCAGCGGTAGCGTCGATCTTACTACCGGAAGGCGGAAACACACCACTGTATTGAAATTACTTAATTATTTAACTAAAATGCTGTGCATAGTACCCATAAGTATTATTGTTAACCTTAGAGTGGAATAAACCCACCCATACGGGTTTATTGACAAAAGCTGATAGTGATTATTAATAATCTCATCTCATTAACCGAGCGAGAGAAGCGTCTCTGTTTCAGCTTTCGAGAAAAATTATTTCGTATGTCTGTCCGGATGTTCTCTACAGGTCGCATTTTTCAACCGATTCTCGTGAAATTCTGTGAGCAGGTTCGAAAATTACATACATATATAGAAATTTTTGTCGAGTCAGTTTTTGGAAACTATGTAATTTGAAAAAATAATTGCGAGGTCTACGCTAGTTGTAATTGTATCAGAAAGTATTTATTAATGTACATTTTATTTTACACCACCTAAATTTCAGGATTGTACGTATATATTACTTTTAAAGGCCTATCCATAGAAAGATACCCGCGCCTATGTGTAATGTTTTTTTTCATATCCCAGTTATACGTATATTTTTCTTAATATCACATCTCATTTGTTTAGCAGTTCATAGAATAAACCTCCCTACCAAATTTCATAATCTAGTCCTTATAAATCTCCGAGTAAATCGGCTGTTACATACGGACGGACGGACTCACGGACAGACATAACGAAACTAGATTCCGTTATCGCCTTTTGAAGCCAAAAAATTAAACAAATGAATATAAATGTAAAGAGAAATATGTCAGCGAATGTAATCTGTGAAAATGTTCCTAACCACTTATTAAGCCACAAGTTTTATAAGTATCAAACAACTGTGTAAACTAAACTGTATCACAATAATTTTAAAGGACAGATTGAGCATAATACTGTTATAATTGTCTCATTGTCCAGCACTAATGATGAGCAAAATGTAGTAGTACCTACATCCGATTGAAGGTCCAGGTGAATTTGGATGATACCAGTGCTTCCAATTTGTACTACGAGTACACGTCCTGGCTGGTATGACAGCCGGGATGCACATGATCTCGCTCGTCATCTTCGCTGCAGTACTTGACCATAGGTTATTAACTCTATTACACTATCGTTTGGAACTTGATATTATGTTATCTATTACACTAGCGTTTGGAACTTGTCTCACTGGATGGAAAATGGTAACAGGCCAAAGACGTATAGCCCTCAGATTCCACATAAATATTAATTAGAAATAGAAAGTAAGCTCACTACTTCTTTGACAGTTACATCAACGAACAACACGCCTTTAGATTAAATGTTTCGAGTATACAACAATATGTCAGCTCAACTCAGCTTTCATCAGAACTATTTATTGTTATTACAGATGTGCTGTACGGGATAAACAATACCAACTACACATAATCATGGAATTCGTCTTTACTATTAAACTTCTTATTTTACTTCACCTCTTAATCAAAACGGAAACTTAGAATCATGTATCATGTACCGAGATAATAAATCTCTAATCGATTGTTAGACATGGGTATACGAGTATACGATATCCGTTACGTAAGCACGTCGCGCGGAATAGAGTGGATTTTCGTCTGCTACCGACATTGGATGGGTGCAGCAGCTCAAACTGCTTATATGTTTGGGGTTGTTGTAGGATCCATAATTATTGGATGACTATCAGACAGATTTTCAAGAAAAGCTGTCTTCAGATCGGCCGCATTATGTCAGTTAAGTTTTACCGTGGGAGTTGCTTTTACTTCAGAATATTACACGTTTCTTGTCCTCCGTTTTGTAAGTGGCTTTTTTTTATGATAGACTGACCAGCGATTGGCCTTAGTCTCACCTGATGGAAAGCGATGACAAGGCCCAAGATGTTGCTCACTGATTCAGTAATAGCCTATTCACTCATATTCGGGAACGGACCATACATAGTTGCATTTGTTTTAACTATGGATTTGATTGGCTCCAGCAAGACAACACTGTAAGGAGTTATGTTTCAAGTTTCAAATAATGTTTGCCTGTGGAATTATGCTCACTGAATTCTGGGGGTATAATGTAGGACAAAAATTCTATTTGTAAATTATTTTTGCTTTACATACTACTATGCTGCTTCCGCACTGGCTTCTTATGGACGAGTCTCCAAGATGGCTGTGGACGCAGGGAAGAGGTCGAGATTCTGTTGCAATAGCAAAGCTTTGAAAATTAACGGATCTCGTGAGATTCTCGACATACCAAAACTAGTGTCTCAATGTAGTGAATCGTACAAAATTTGTAATAAACTAAAGCAAACACATCTACACTTTTCAAAACACCAAATGTGCGTAAAATCACACTCATAGTTGGCGGGTCCTGGTTTGCTAGCTCTATTACGGATTATCTTTGAATACGTGCAAATTAAGTGCTAGTCCATATTTCTCAATTTTCTCTCTTAAGATTTATAGAGATACCGAGTAACATTGTACTTATTTATTCTATAGATTGATTAGGTCATCGACCAATAACTAGTGGGACGTTGCTGTTGGGCGGGATCGCTTGCCTAACAGTGGCAATTTTGCCTCAAGGCTCTTCACTGACAGTTACAATGGTGATTATTGGAAAGTTCTTTATTTCTGGTACACATTCTATACTCTCTCTCCCCGAGCTCTTCCCGACAGTCTTGCGTAGTTTAGTTGTTGGTCTGGGTGTTATGCCAGCGTGCTTTTTAGGGGCTCTTTGATGACGACCTGTTTAGCCTAGTTGGTAGTGACTCTGCCTCCGAAGCTAGAGGTCCCGGGTTCGAATCCCGGCCAGGGCATTTATTTGTGCATTTTTCACGGATATTTGTTCTTGGGTCTTGGATGTTTTCTATGTATTTAAGTATGTATTTATCTATATAAGTATGTATATCGTCGTCTAGTACCCATAGTACAAGCTTTGCTTAGTTTGGGACTAGGTCGATTTGTGTAAGATTGTCCCCCAATATTATTTATTATTATTTATTTATTTATCTTTTACCTTTAGTGACCCTATTAGACATGCTGGATCCTAAAATACCAACAATCGTTTTTGGTATATTAGCCTTATTATTTGGAATTTCAACTCTCTTTCTCCGGTAAGGAGACGTGTGGGCACCAAGCCACAAACTTTACAGGACGGAGAATTATTTGGTCTAAATGACACATGCTTTTCAAACTGCAGGGGCAGAAAAAACACTAGTTCGATAAGTTCACCATCAGAAGCGATTCCGTTAGGGGAAACTGTTACCTAATTCCAAAATATCATTGCCTAATTCTAGAATTATCTAATTTGAGAATTTAGTAGCGTTTACCTAAGAAAACAAAAAAGACAAACGAGTTAAAGACTCATACCTCTGTCGAATCAAATCGAAAAGCGGCAGTGTATAAAAAGGACACCAAATAAATGAAACTTATTCATTGTAATAATAAAGTGTTTTTCCTATAGGTCAACAGTAACTTGTTGCATGTAGAACCTATGGCCGTTGTTGGGGCGGAAAGGTTCTCGAGTGGCGACCACGTACCGGAAGGCGCATCGTGGGTGAGGCCTATATCCAGCAGTGGACGTCGTTCGGCTGAACTAACTTGTGCAATTATTGAAAATTGTAGGTACATGAGGAGATATTGTGATGTGTGGACTGCCGGTCTTTTTTACATATTTTAAGTCATGCCCCACGTACTAATAAGTGCGGAAAAAGGAGTCCATAATCATACCCGATTGACTAACTATCCTAACAAGGTGAACTGCCGAATCATCATCGCCTTATATACCTACCTATGAATAGTGGCAACACCGGCTAGACGACATATAATATTAGTATAGCGTGAACCAGGGTGATTTTTTAAAAATTGGGCTATTTTGACTACGCTCAATTCTGTCCACAGGTGCAGAACTGCTGCAGAACTGAATGAGCTAAAGTTACTGCGGGAAAGAAACTATGAATGGGCATCAAAACTGTATTATCAATGTCGCTCCAGCAGATCAAAGTCACCCCGGTTTACTATACCTTTGAATTTATTCAAGATTTCCTCATGATGCTTTCCTTCATCGAAAATTTTATGGTAAGTAAACATTATCAACATATGATTATTGTTTATTTTTGCAAGATAAACCGTCATAACATTTAGTCACACAGCCAGTGACAGTCCGCCAGAGGGTTGCCCAACCGATAGGGCGCGCCGGCGCCGGCGCGTGCTCCGACACGGTTGACGAAACTACACGAACACGAGCGCTACCGAACGAGAAGTTCCTCATTTCTATCTCTTCGCGGGAGGGCGAGTGAGTCTTCTGAGTCGCCCACCGCAAAGGTTTCGATAATCTGTCGACATCAAGCGAGTAAGCTGCCCCTACGGACTCAAATGTATGACTGTAAGTGTAAGGCCAGGTACTAGGTAGGTTAGACGAATAGGTTACTTTGCCCGCAGTAAAGCGAACATTTTAGGGGATGTCATACCCAATGGTTTCTTATTTCGACAAAAAAACCAATTCGCCTTACCCTAGCTGACTTTAGATATCTACTTATGAACAATCTATGAACTACGCGCAACAATACTGCCACGGAAATGCGGCTACACAGTTTTTCTCTTATCTTTAACATGCACTTGAACTTGAAAGCGTAGCGTATTCGTATTGTATATGGTTATAATCAATTCAAACAGATTAGTAATGCATTGGTTCCTAGGTACAATTATAAGAACGAGTACATGCAATTGGTTTCTAGTTACAATATAATAGTATGCTAACTAACACTATGTTTGTATGTTGTTAGGACACTAATTACGGTACTTTGTGATGATCATGTCATTAGAGAGTAATCTTACTAATGACATCTAGGAGGTATTGGATGTTATATGGACTGTTGGCTTGTTCATACTCTGAAAAATAGTCCATGTCCTCTAGCACGTCAGGCAGCTCTCTGCGGTCGACGTCAGGGAACACCAAGCACAACACTAGCATGGACACTGCTACGGCAGTCTCTAGCAGTGCTAGGGTCACCACGTCCACGAGTTTGAGGGTAGTTATGAGGTAGCCAAGGATGGCACCAAACTGGCCCGCTGCGTGGCAGCAGCCGAGCAGGGTGGCACGGATCTTGATAGCGAACAGGCGGGGTGTGATGGTCAGCGTCGTTGCGTGCCCGTTCAGGCTTGCGGCCAGGGCGAATGAAAAGAGTATGCTACACACGGGCTCCTAAAATCCATAAAATGTATAATTATACTAGTTTGCTTTTAGGTTTCTACTCTTCAAAATAAATTGCAGAGGTTTTAACAGGTCAAAGAGGTAGGGCACAGCGGTACGTCATCTCGCTCAAATTTGGAGCAGCCCAACTGGGGAAGCACCTCCACCTTACATAAAACCGCAGCCATAATAACACCACTACTTGCTCCTTTCCTTAGGTTTGTGGTGTCGTGTTCCTGTGTTCCGGTGAGTAAGGACGCCAGAGTTCACGAGGATGTGAGGGACCTAAATATGTCTCTATCTGTCAACATTAAGAATCCTCAAGTCAATAAAGGGTCGATAACGCACTTATGATTCTTCTGGAGTCCCAAGTGTTCATAGGCTATGGTACGCATTAATTTGACTTGGATGAACGACTAACAATCCTTCGAAAATCAACTCCAACCAACGACTGTCTAATTTTAACTCAGAGTTATTAAGCTTTATTACTTACACCAACTTCCTTACAAATGAGAGCGGCCACGCCGCTAACGCCTGCCAATAGTATGTGCAGCATGAGCAAATGCCGCAACTTGCACTTTAGCGACAAAAGCAGCGTCAGGCACCCGATTATTCCAACAAAACATAATATTTTAAGCAGAAAATAGCTTGTGTGGTATCCACTATACATTGTTGAGTAAATGATACTCCATGAGTAACAGTTTAAGGTCCAAAATAATAAAGACACTATGGTTAGAACTCTCGTGTTGTGGGTGCTAAGTATCGGAATGCAGGTTTGATCTTCTTCTAGACAAAAATAGGCCTGAAAAAATGAAATGGTAGTAGTTATTTGAAATAAACACTATTACCTTAAGAATAAAAACATAGATGCACTCACGGTCTTCAATTATTGCGCTATCTAGATGTCAAACTAATTTTGTTAGTTTAATAGTTGAGCTATGAAGTGTCCAGTATAAAATGAGCTCTAATTGGCTCAACAATTAAAGTCCATGACTGTACTAAAACTTACAGACGTACTCTTTGATTGACGGGCCTTATTTTGAAGTCACTGCAAAGTGGAATGTGGTTTTGTTTTGCAGCTTTATAAATCGTTTTTTCTGCTGTCATGATTTTGTTATTGAAAAGGAGCCACTGAGGAGACTCGGGAGTCCATCTGAAAGAACAATGTAGACACGTAACTGACCCGTTGTTGGCTAACGCACTAGCTCGCTAACGAGCCCAACCAAGGAAATAGGCGGTAAATGCATCATAGAAGATATGGATTAATATTTTGGCATATATTACTTTTAATACGAATGATATTTTTAACGTTTTTAACCACCGGGTAGGTTAACTTAGGTACTTTGAATAAAACCCAAGAATATAATCGATAAAAAAAATATAATTATGGAACCAATTTACTGAATTTCATGCGAATCGGTTGAGAAATTTGACCTGCAGAAGAGCGGACATCCGCCGGACAGACATACGAAAGTATTTTTTCCGAAGCCGAAATAGAGACGTTTTGCTGGTGCTTTGCGTTCGCTCGGCCAATAATCCTGCCAAAATCACATTGTTATCAAAGTGGGAGGCGAAATGTGTCCATTGACCTCCGCATGTTATACCTACACTATAAGGTTACCTGCCTTAGAATCACGATGAGCAGGAAATTATACAAGCAAGCGAGGAAGGCAAAGGACTCCGAGTTGCCGATTGCCCGGGCTAGCGGCACGATGCACACAGCAGCCAACAGCCGAGGCGACGCCACTATCACACTTAACCACGAGCGCCATCTGTTGCTCGCAATCTCGCAAACTGTGGAAACTCGATATACTTATAGTAGTTATATAAAGGACGTCCCACAGCTTTGCCCCATGGAGGGAAAGTACGTTGAATATTGTAGATGGAACATTTTACTGAAAGAAAACATTTTTTTAACTAAAAAGAACAATATAAACTGCATTCCTAGATTAAGTACATGGTTGAACACACGCGAAATTTACCCTTAATTAATTTTATTGTTATTTCTATTGCTTCTGGAATAGTGTCCATCAAAGTGTTAATCATGTCGTCCTTTTATTTCTGACACTATGTTATTAGCAAAAATTATCCTTATGATGAAGCCTTTCTCGCTCGGCATGATAAAGCTACAGGGTAATTTTTTTTCTCGTGTAGCGGGTTCGATTCCCAGTTCAACCATGTAATTATTTTAAAATCTATGCATGCAGTTTATTTTTTTTTTTTTTTAATTAAAATAATGTAATTATTCAGTAAAGTCTTCCATCTACAATATTCAAGATACATTCCCTCGATGTGGCATAGCCGTGGGACGCCCTGTATTTATATGTGCGCCCATAAAATATCTGAACATGGTGCACTTGTCAATAGAGTCGTTAATATGTGAACGCATTTTTCGACACTATAAATCCGATCGATGGCAACGGTAAAAACTGGATGATTGACAACATATTTTAGGTACCATAACATAAGCAACAACAGGATTTTAGTAGCTGAAAACAAGGTGATCTAACAAATATTTACCAATTTTAGTGATAACGGGAGTATTAACTAAATATCACGCGGACCTTTGTTCTTAAGTTATTATTATTAGGTACTTATACATAGTAATAGATTAAGTATTTACATACATATAATGTGCTCGCACTATTCAAATACATATATGTGTAGTAAGCAGTTGAAATAATAAAGACGATCTAAGCGGCAACATTAGGTAACCTAGGTATCCTGAGGTGTAGGTTAGTCTCATGTGTATGGCCTATGGACATGTATCCCATTCTGGTATCCCACTGCTGGACAATATAGATTTCTCCAAGGTTTTCACTCCAAACTAAAGGAAATTTAAGTTAAATAATGATTACTAACTTAAAATAAGGCCCATGTAATTATTAGCGCTGCCAAGAAGTGACCTTATGAAGACTAACAGTCTGAACCAACTTTCGGAGTCACAAACAATAATGGATATTCTCAATACTAAGTTTGTGTACACGTCCAATATCATTGCTTTTTTTCTTCCAAAGCTGAAACAAATTACTAGTTAAAATTAGGTAAACTAGGAATCTGGTACATGATTAGCATGATAACACGTTAATGGCTGGCATAGATAGTTTGCATCTGTCCGGTAATTCACGATATTGGTGAGGCTATGTCTAGAGTTTTGTAGTGTTTAGTAATATGACTTTGGAAACAATTTTACCTGTCGGATATAAGACCGAAGACAATGTATCCAAACATGACTCCTAGACGACAAATCATCGCTGCAGATAGGAACTTCCAGTCTGGATCGCAAGCCATAATCCACTAAATAAAAACATACATTCTTTTAGTTTCGTCAGGAAGTGTGTTCAAAATAACTGAGCTTTACCAAGCAGCAGGGTAATTGCGAAATCATTCGAACGTGCGTTAGGACTTAAGACATCAACTGTATTTTTTAAGGTGTTTTTAACGTACCTACATGTCCCACTCGTTCGAAAAGTGGCACTACTGTCCTGCTGAAGCTGAAATAATCGCAACGACTTACGTTTTTCTTTAACCAAAACATTCCCAATACTTTCACATGCCACAAATTGCAGCGGATTTCTTCACTACTATTTTTTGAAACAATATGGCACTGGCTGTAGTTTTTGACGATGAAGTCATGGGGCGGGGAACATATGATGTTGGTAGACTGTTTCAAGAGAAACATGTCTTCGTACTGGTTGAACATGTTGGAAGCCATGAGGGCGGCGGATACCACAGTCACCATCCACTGCCACGCACCCACTTGGCCCAGGACGTCAGTCGTCACATCCTCGTACACTGACCCGATTCTAAAATTCAAAATTTAACAGTAAAGTTCAATAAAAATAATAACAAGTTACTTAAATATTTTCAAGATTTTACATAGACATTAAGTTGTCAGTGAAGTCTCGTCCTTAATCCGGACCTACTAGATAATTGTAATCGTAAACAGGAGTAGATTTGAAAGATAGGATAATATAATGTTAAAAGTGTGGTTATATTTTTATAGTGATTATTAGGACATAAGCAAAACTTTATAGGTTCATTAAGTATTAAGTGATACTAGTACCAAGTGGCTATTGGGTAAGGAATACATAACAAGTGTTAGTCGTGTAACAGATATTGACGACCTGTTTAGCCTAGTTGGTAGTGACTCTGCCTCCGAAGCTACAGGTCCCGGGTTCGAATCCCGGCCAGGGCATTTATTTGTGCATTTTTCACGGATATTTGTTCTTGGGTCTTGGATGTTTTCTATGTATTTAAGTATGTATTTATCTATATAAGTATGTATATCGTCGTCTAGTACCCATAGCACAAGCTTTGCTTAGTTTGCGACTAGGTCGATTTGTGTAAGATTGTCCCCCAATATTATTATTATTATTGTCTTTCCTATTCAGTTTTACAAACGGAGGTTTTTCGTGCCATAAAACAATACTTTGGAGCAACGATTGAGGTAATGGTGATTTTAGTACTTGTTCGTATTCTTTCATGTTTTTTCTTAGTCGGAAAACGTGGGAAAGAGTCGACTTACAATAATAATAGATCGTATATAAATAACATAATAGGAAACAGTATTGATAATACCACCTAGGTAGCTACAGGCTGAAAAATATGCCTCTACTTTTCTTGATATTCCCGAAAGTTTGTCACTACATGTGGTCCCGCGGGCCGCAGGGTAACTAATTACTCAACGTTTTATGTATTTAATAGATCAAAATATCATTTTCCATAGTAAAAAATACAGTTACATTTACCTATCGCACGTTCGAATAGTTATGTGATTGCCCCACGAGGTGTAATTTTGATCAAAATAATACGGATATGCCAAAATCCTTAACTATCATAAGAAAAGACAAATCAAACGAGAAACTAAATCTTATACATATTATTATGAACCCTTATCAACCCACATAGGCTATGGCTAAGGCTAAGATGATGATGATTAATTACCTAATCCGTTTTAAATTGATTACTGTTTTTAGATTAGATAAGCTCTATTTACGTTGTCATGCTCAAAACTTCCAGCTGCATCACTGATTTAAGGATGTTCACTGAATAGTTAACAGCAAAAGTAGGTAGATGATCGTTTTAGTATCTTCTCGCTTTCACTACTAAGACGCATCCCAACTGTCGCAGTATTGTTACGTTAGCATCAATAAATTGCCCTAATTAATTAACTTGATAAAATGTTATAACTGACAATTTGAAAGTGCTTTGAACGCAGAATGATGAATATTGTGACTTTGACTTTGTTAGTGCAACAAATTACTAAAACGTTATCTACATTTGCTGTTGACTACACTAAAACTATTATACTATACTGTGCCTACACCGTTCCGAGTTCGTCCCGGCCCCGGCCCGTGCCCCGTCCCGGCACTCGGTCACCAAGTTTTACATCCGTAGGTAGTTCCGTGCTTCCGTGCTTCCGTGTGTTCCATATGTTGTAGTATGCCGGCTAGGAAACGGTTAACACCCTTACGCCCGTCAAAATCGTGTAGGAAAAAGAATGTCAATAACTAATTGCCATGCCCTTACAGGGTTCATGGTTGATAGCTACTTATATTGTAACACGTTCACCTAAGTATTCATAATAACATGAGTGTAATAAAACTTGAAAAATATGTGACTGACGAAACAACTTTGTAAAATGTATTTTTCACTGTCACCCCGGGCCGGGTACGGCACGGGGACGAATCGGTGTTAAGTACTGTAGATCATGCTCTATTCTTCAAATTGCACGTAATAATACCTACCTATCTGGCTATTTGAACTAGCTTGTCTAACGTCGCCTTGTAAACTGAAACCTTGGAGAGTTGGCGATGAATAGTGCGCTAATGACGTGGATCGTTTTGTTTTACGACGAGTGTTTATGAGAAACTACTGCAGCGCCAAAATTCTACGGTTTATTTGATATCGGTACATTCGTCTCTTAAATGTTGCGTGTCTAGTTTTATTAAGATCTACCTTTGCCAGGCGTTCTCCATGGACATTAAACAATGTAAGCATCTTAAACTAAAGAAGGTTCTGGTTAAATGGTTGCTCATTTTATCTTATTGTAAAACCGAGAGCTTATTCTCTTCTGTTAAGTAGGAAATAACACACACAAACACATACACACACACACGCACACACACACAAACACACACACACACACACACGCACGCACACACACGCGCACACGCGCGCACACACGCGCACACACACACACACACACACACACACACACACAAGCACACTTAGCTCAACCACACATCTTAATAACAATAATAAATAGGCATAGTACATTTTTTATCTTCTACCACGTAGACCATAATATAAGTACATTGTTTACTTTCTGATTCTATTTAGGTACTTTAAGAGTTTCTATTTACCAAAAATGTTTAGAACACACTTTTGTAACATGTTTTTCTATATATAAGCACACGTGTCACTTTTATGTAACAACATTTTCGGTTCCCAAGATACAGGCTCGGCCTAGTTTGGGATCCAGTGATTCACCCTGTAAATGTGTTGAAGTCTAAATAAACATTTTCATTTCATTTCATTATCTCTTTTATTACATCTTCATAAATTGGATAGAGTAACGATTAGTAATTACGGCATTTACATAGGTTATCAATTACACTTTTATGTTATCAGCTAACATTGTATTGTAATATTTTGAGCTAATGATTTTATTTAAACAGTGTTGTTGTCTTCCAGTTCTACTTACCTCAAAATTCGATGTTAAATTTAGTAAATAAGGTCTGTTTTCAATTAGGCTTCGATATCAAGTATCACGCTCTTGAAAAGTAACTTCTTCACTGTGCCCTTTCGTTGCTGCGTCTGCCCTTGGGACTATATTGTATGAAATGAGCACGAAAGAGCCGTTTACGCAAACATTAAGCATATTTTTCATAACTTTATGATAAGCTGTATACATACGTAGGTATTAGGTATACCTAGGTACCTGGGCTACCTGCCGTAGCCGTATGTCCAGTTATTTTAAACCCTCGGGCCTCGGCAGTCTAAAATACACTCACAGTACTCTGTCTATTTACAAATTAGAATCGAAAATTATCTTTTACCACTCAAGTCACTAATACCTAAATAGTATATAAATTACATTAGGGTTAATCTGCTGTAGTAATAATGGTAAGAACAGAAATGTAGGAAATCTTGATACATGCCCTATTTGCAACTAACCTAGCACTTCGTGATCTTCTATTAAGCACGGTCTGTATTTAACATGGTATTTGTTTGCGTTTTGTCTGGTGTGAGAAGGATGCGTGACATTGGTACCATCGTATTTGCCGTGACTTCAGCTAAAGTAGTTCTTTGAGTGTTACAACAAGTTTAATATCTTCATCAATATCAATAACGACAATAACATAAATAAATACCTACCCTACCACCTAAATAACCCACACAATTGTGCAAAAATGAAGGGTCGTGGGTTTGGAACATATATTCGGGGGATTGAACCTTTATAGCCTTATCATAATGTGTCACATCGTCACATCGACTAATGAAATAGTTGATGTTTCCAATCGATATACAAATATAGAGGTATACGTACGAGTACTTATGCCTATCGGAGAAACATAGCGTCCTTATACATATATAATATATTTGGCTCCTTGTACCTAAGTTTACAAATAAATAACTTTGACTTTGATATGTCAGCCACGTCAAGTTAACAATGTTACTTTACCTTGCTAGGTATGCATGTGCAAGTTATAGTATAGCCCTTACGTTAATCAATCAATAGTCATATCGTTGTCAATAGTCATTACGTTATTACGGGAATTAACTGAATTACGACGGACCTACTCGTATTAGATATGGGCCTTTACAAATGCCATGTAGTTATATCTATTGTATTGTATGTGAGCCCGTGAGCCCGTTATACTTATTAGAAATGCTTTCTATCAATCTTACATAGATCTTGACAAACTCATTTAAAACCTATGTTTTATTTTATGCCTAGGTATACTACCGTGCCGTGGGGTACTTAAAACGCGCTACTTATATTAGCGTCTACGTTGCTTTTGTTTAGTTGTAATAAATGTTTGCCAACAAACATGCAGTTGTTTTTGAGAGTTCAATCAAACGTATACGTACCGGAAGTCTAACAGAGGTGATTTTATCTTATAAGAATCTTATATTGCCAATTGAACCATACGAATTCCTATAATAGTGTTACAACGGCCTTCCCCGTGATAACATCCATCGTTCCATTTATGGTGCTGTTATATCATTCACAAATTCACGTTAGTTGTTTAACGCCTTTGCCAAGTGCACAAAAGCGACCTATTAAAGATACCTTCAGAGGTTCAAGTTACCAACATTGTATTGGCTATACCTACGATAAAAATCCAACACCTTTGGATCATTCTGTACATTCGAATGAAAAAAACCGGCCCAGCGCGCAATGCGAACAAATGTTCTTGATAATTTATTGTGATAGACTTATTTTTGTTTCTATTTTACGATTAACATGCAATTTCAGACACAATGTTTATTGTTAAATTAATAAATATATGAATGTAGGGTTCCGTAGTTACCCACCCAACTGACCACATGAACGCGCTGCTATTCAAGGATAATCCACATGATTTAAAGTGAAGCGAAAAAATGCATCGCCTCTTTACCAAAAAAATCACGTACATACTAATCAATAGTTATAGTTATAATGAAGACTAACCCAGATGCATTGATCATGTTTTTTTCATTTTTTTATTTTCTGTGAAAATTTACCGATATGGGTACAATACAATACAAATACTCGTTATTGCCTCACACAAATCTAATACAGTCTTTTCGTTTTTTTTTCGGTGGATAAATTTCGATTTATCAAGGAAAATGTAAAAAAATCCGTTCCCCCCACTTTATCTCCGAAGTTTACCAAGAATAAATATGAAACTATTACACAACGTCAACATGAACATAAATATTGCAGGAAAAATATAATTATATCTATCTAGATTACTTATATCTTTTTATCATCAAAAACATTTCTAAATTAAGTTTCGGTTAGAGTTTATCATCAAAAACATTTCTAAATTAAGTTTCGGTTAGGGTTTATCATCAAAAACATTTCTAAATTAAGTTTCGGTTAGGGTTTATCATCAAAAACATTTCTAAATTAAGTTTCGGTTAGGGTCGACAACGAGCATGCGACACCCTTGAAGTTGCAGGCGTCCATAGGCTGCGGTGACCGCTTACTATCAGGCGGACCATACGCTTGTTTACCACCGACGTGGTAAAAAAAGTTTGTATAATGCTCCGATAGATGGCACTGTATCTATGGCGTTCAATTTCTCCTTGGATACACAATCGTTGTACGGAACCCTCGGTGCGCGAGTCAGGCTCGCTCTTGACCGGTTTTTTTTAACTCTGTATGACGACTTAACTGTGACTGGGGCTGATGGTTCTTATGTCATCATATTCATAACCCGGCGGACTTGCGTGCTCTACTGCCTATTAAACACGATTAATATATTCGCGAGCTGGTTATGCGAGCGTTACTTGTGTGCCCACATTCAGAACAAAGTAAACAGATAAAGCTTACATTCGATAAGGAAAGTGTACCAAATAACAATACTTTAGGCACAATACCGTTTGTTCTATCTCTCTCTCTCTCTACCTCTATACTAGTTCAGTAAGTATATCTGAGTATAGTAAGTAAATAAGTATCTTTGCTACGAGTATAACCTATGTGTAATTTTAAATCCACCGTGTGGGGGGCCTGCACCTGATGACCTGGTAACGGTCGCGGGTGTCCGTTGGATGCGGATTGCGGGTGGCGCAGGACCGGTCATTGTGGAAGTCTTTGGGGGAGGCCTATGTCCAGCAGTGGACGTCATTCGGCTGACATGATGATGATGAAGACCACCGGGGGATGGGCAGCAGCATCCCTGGAGTGCGGTGGAGATGCTGCGATCGCCAACCCGCATGCCAAGCGTGGCGATTATGGCATTTACCCCCCATGAAATTGGGGGAGGCCTGTGTCCAGCAGTGGACGTCCTCCGGCTGATATGGTGGTGGTGGTGGTGGTGGATGATGATGATGATGAATTTTAAATAACTAATTTGAGATTGTTATTATTATGTTTGGTATTGGAA
Organism: Notocelia uddmanniana; assembly: GCA_905163555.1. Classification (NCBI taxonomy): domain Eukaryota; kingdom Metazoa; phylum Arthropoda; class Insecta; order Lepidoptera; family Tortricidae; genus Notocelia; species Notocelia uddmanniana. Next base: position 15,252,679 of record LR991065.1, read on the forward strand.
TTCACCAATTTCTGGTCACCTCATATGGAAAATCTCGTCACATTGCGTAGAATTATAACAAATCCACTAACGCACTTTCAAGTTTAAGTATATGGACTTTTACAGGAATAGAAGGAATATTACAGAGTTCAATGTAACCAATTTTACTAAATGAAACAACAAAACCGAGGTTTACGTCACTGACTCGATTGTAGAAATCATTAACATGTGTTATACTGATATACTCGCATTTATTTACGTTCACCTTGGAGTCAATACAAACGTGTTGCTTTAACGATCAAACCCGTCGAATATTACGGCATTCTTATCAGAAAAGCAACGATTAGTTAATAAAGAGCGGTGATATTAGATACGGGTTAGAGATAACGATATGCACGTGGTTAGAGCTGTCAGCTCAGCTTCAGCTGCGTTGCGCGCTGCGTGCAGAGTTGCGCGGACGCCGGCCGCGCGGTGACCAGTACCACTCGACCGGCAGGTATTGGGTTAACGGAGATAAGAGGTTGTGCATGTTTTTTTTCGCGCGAGTGCGGTAACTTAGCGGCGTCGGTGCCACGACGTAGCCATCCGTCCATTCGCTCCTCCGCCGGCACGCGCGCCTGGCGGTCGCTTCACGTCGCCACGCGATATTATAATCACCAATGTTTATATGCGAAAATCGTTGCAGGCCACCAACGGTACTAACCAAATAAATCAATCCACAGAAAAAGCAAGAAAAATAAACAAAATGGATAAGGATCACGCATTGGAGGAGATGATGGGGAAACTCGGTGAGTGTTAACATATGGGTCTTCGTTTTACTTTTTCTTTCAAAAAGTTTGGTGCGAATTTATTTTTATCAATTTAATGAATGATTAAGGTGATAAAGGTAGATAATTAATTAAGTAGGTCGTTGTGGACCGCTGTGGTCGTGAGAAACTGGTCGTCTGTGGTCTGAGAAATTGGATGTGTGTACGCGTGTCGTAAACGGTTCATGTTAATGTATAGCTTTAGCGTTAAAGCGCAACTCGGACAAGCAAAAGCCTACTTGCCGTTCAAAAATTAAATCCTTTTCAAAGAGTTTCTCCTAAAACTAATTGAGGTAAGCTTTTACTGCCCAATATAGGTGCTCAGTTGTCAACTGCTTATCAACACTACTATAACAATTGGTAGTACGCCGGGTTTGACGCTGTTTAGAGGTTATCAGATGATGAGACCATTATCAGGTCACCTCGATAGTGTCACAAATTAAGTTACCATGAGACTGACATAAATTTATAAAGTAAACTCAACAGGACTCCGGGAAGATGTATATTTTTTGCATTATTTGCAACAAGAAAAAGTACATCATAATGCCACCACAGTGGTAAATGATAATAAACTATATATTTCCACAATCCCTTTTACGATATTATAGTATACATAAACAAATACGATGACATATTAGCATTTGTTTGCGTAATAAAGTTTGACTTCTTTCCACTACAGAGCTCAACATGTGACTCTCTGAAAACCGTAGTTACTACGGCGCGATGACGATGACGAAACGTTAGGAAAGATAATTTTGTAACAAGAACAAAAAAAAATGTGTTCAATGAACTGGAAGATTACTAATGACGCGCTACACAACGCGTTATCACCTCGGGAATAGAGTGATTACAATATATAATTTATTCTTCGCTATAAATGGAAGTAGAATAAATCACAGAGGCACTGAATACTAATTTGCGATGGATGTTTGATGTGCTGCTTTTGTTTCTGCAGCTCATTAGTGTCGTAGTTTTTTAACCGACTTCAAGATTTCAAAAGAAGAGGTTATCAATTCGGTTGTATGTTTTTTTATTAATAATGTTTGTTACTCCATAACTCCGTCATTTCTTAACCGATTTAAAAAAATATTTTTTTTATTGTAAGTATATATATCCAAGTTGGTCCCATTTTTGTCAAAACGCAGTTCTGATGATGGGATCTATGAGGAATTGAGGGAACTCCTCAAATCTTAAAGGCAAACATATAGTGATTTTTGTGTTTTTATCAACAAGTCGAGCATTTTCATACAAAAATGTGACATTTGATGAAGTGGAACTGCTGATGATGATCAGAACAGAACTCTTTAACGACGAAAAGTTCACGTTTGGAGATTTGTCCTCCTAGCTGTGTTTGTTAAGCAAGTTCTATTTTCACGATGAATTTTTGTCATGCTTGATTTCTGATGATGGGATCCATGAGGAATTGAGGGAACTCCTCAAATCTTAAAGGCAAACATATAGTGATTTTTGTGTTTTTATCAACAAATCGAGAATTATTATACAAAAATGTGACATTTGATGAAGTGGAACTGCTGATGATGATCAGAACAGAACTCTTCAACGACGAAAAGTTCACGTTTGGCCACTTGCCCTTCTATCGAGTTCTGATGATGGGATCCATGAGAAATTGAGGGAACTCCTCAAATCTTAAAGGCAAACATATAGTGATTTTTGTGTTTTTATCAACAAATCGAGCATTATCATACAAAAATGTGACATTTGATGAAGTGGAACTGATGATGATGATCAGAACAGAACTCTTCAACGACGCGTAGTTCACGTTTGGTGATTTGTTCTCTTCGTTTTGTTTGTCAAGCGAGCAAGGTTTTTCCATGATTCCATGAGGAATTGCGGGTACTTAGTCTTCTACCATTATAAACATACTTATAGCCATTTTTATTTTATTGTATGGAATCTAAGAGTGCACCATCTAAGTATAATAATCTCTCACCGGCCTCCACCATTGAAGTCGGTTTTTTTTTTCTTAAAAATTATTTATACTAGTTTTAATCTTATACGTTATATATTTTCAATGTCTCATAAAATAGAATAATGAAATCCCAAAAAACAAATAAGTAACTACTATTCCTCACATTCAACAATACATTGTACTTCAACCATTACTTTTTAATGAATTGTTATTAAATCTATATCTTTTTTATTCATTTAAATGATGAGATCAATATTTTTAAACTTGCCTACAACAATTGAATACAATAGTATCTTACATTTTAATGACTTTTGGACCATTTAAAGGGTATAGTCATATCATATCTATATGCGCAGAAGTGGTGTTTTCGCCAAAAATATAATTCGATCTTGGAAGGTGAAATAAATATAGGTGCGATAATGTGACCAACATTTAACGCACGGGATATCAAAGAGTAGGTTGCCAGAAAACATTTATAATTTCTCAGTATTATTCCGAGGCTCATGTAATAAAGATAAAAATTATAGTAATTATAGAGCCGTACCAAAACTGATACTGAAACTGAGCCTGCGTTGCAGATATACAACTTTTTATATAGGTATGCACTAAGTATTCTAACTTGATTCAGTGGAAGTATTGAATTATTAATTATTACAATGGTAACATGCAAATTACGAATCAACCATGGACTTTAATGGTTTAATACCGAGGTAACTACTAATTACGCCCCATATGAGCAATGTTTTTTCCTTATAATTAGGTACTGCTCATAATTATCGGCATCTGGGTGTCATTGCTTTCACATATTTTACATCTGTCCATGTAGGCTTGTAATGCGTACTTACTTATAAGTAACCTTAAGGCAGGCCGAATTCCGAAAATTACGATCGCATTAAAATCATTTAACTGCCTAATTGATCGTTTTACTTGTATGTGAAAGTAATTAACCGAAGTTTCATCAAAACCATTTTTAGTATGTTTAAAGCAGATTTTCTATCGACGTGCTTATAGACGCGGGCGATTGAATTGAAATAATATTATTAAAATATCTTAAATTGATATCAAACTATAATATATATAAAATTAAAATAAAGTTATAATCGATGTGTCTATGGTAAATGAGTTTGTGTTTTTTATGGAATAAATCATTTTTCTTATTCTTCTAAGTTTTTTTCCGCACCAGCTTGTCTTAGCTCGCCGGTGGAAACCATCGAGTGTTACGAGTGCAACAAAAACATCCATACGTAAATTCTTCATATCCAGATCGGTTAGCAGATAAATTTATTTGCATTGAGACCCATGTGATATTGAAAACTGGAGGGCACGCGAGAAATACGTATGAAAATGACGAATTGTCACGAGTGAGGTGAACTAAGAAATGCGCGGGAAAGAATATATTTACATTTCGAATTTAAATTTAGACTTAACCTCGTGCGAGTTGATAACGAATTAGCGCTGTCTCATATTTAACCGGTGATTCCGAAAGGAATACTATAATATATATTGTTATTATTGATGAAAGTTCATTCACACTTTAAAAAAAGTAATGAACAAGGAGTATGGCAAAACGCATTAATTGTGACAAATCCCCTTTAGTGGATTAGAAAAGAATGAAACGTTACATAATATCAATATTATTACACAATATGAGGATTTTATAAATAACATCATAGAAGGCAAGATGGAAGGCAAGCAAGGAAGGGAAGAGCAAGTGTAAACACAAATAAAAGCAAAATTTTGTGGCAGTCATGTGCAAGGAAATCAAGGAGGCGGCTCTAGATAGAGTCAGATGGAGAGAGGTACACCCACAACACAAGAGTCTAAGGGACAGGATAAAGGATGATTATGAGTAGGAGAGGTCATCAGGCCTAGTGTATTCATAGTGCACGACTTAGGTGACGGCTTCGATTCAGGTTGAGAGTGCATTTAAAGTACAAAAACTGGTCAAGTGCGAGTCTGGCTCACGGCCCGAGGATTCCGAACAACGATCGTTTACCCGTCCTGACCCCATTAATTCAGGAGAAAATTGAACACCAGGGGTGCAGCGCCATCTAAAAAAACGTGTTCAATTACTATCTAGTTAACGAGTTAAAGTTAAGAAATGTAGTGGGAAAAGTAAAACTTTCGTACAATTTCTATTGATTATTTTGATAAACGTTGTGAGTTCAACTCACTAAGTTGTGTCAAATACATAGTAAATATAAGTTTGTGAGCTTTTAAGTCCTCATAATGTAAAGTGTGGACAGCTAAGGAAGCCTACATTGTGCGTGGCCCGACACGCACTTGGAAGATTTTTCCTTGTGATATCCATTGATGTGACTAGGTAATAAACGATTTACTCTACTAATGGGTGTAGAGTAAATCGTTCGAACTCTTGCAGGTGGCACCGGCCTTTAAGATGAGAGTACGCTCTTTTCTTGAAGGTTTGAAGGTCGTATCGGTCCGGAAATACCGCAGGCGACAGTTCATTCCACAGTTTAGCTGTGCGAGGCAGGAAATTTCTAGAGAAACGCACAGTTGAGTACTGCCAACCATCTAAGTGGTGAGGGTGGTAATGTTGTCGCGTTGGGCGATGGCGGAAAGAAGCGGCAGGGATTAATTCGAACAATTCCTCGGAGCACTCCCCGTAATACATGTGTAGAAAATGCAGAGCTAGGCTACATTTCTACGCAGCTACGTTGAGCACACCGAGCTTTTTCGAGGCTAATTTGGCCTTACCCTCTAAATGACCGCGGAATTGGACTTGACTCGAGATGTCGACACCGAGGATTTCGATATTGGCTGTGGGTTTAAAACATAATGCAACTGTACGTACAAGTGTAGGTTAGGATATTTAGTCATATCCTAACCTACACTCGTACGTACTTAAACAGGATAATATGTGTGTGTAATATTATCCTGTTTAAGTTCGTACGAATGTAGGTTAGGATATGACTAAATATCTAGACACTAAACATGACTTAGTGGCTGCACCTGGTCCATCGAACCGGATTTTATTGCTGAAATTATGCAGGCTTGTTAATACTTTTGTGATATTAACAAGCCCCCCCATTAAATTGGGGGAGGCCTATGTCCAGCAGTGGACGTCCTAGGGCTGATATGGTGGTGGTGGTGGTGGATATTAACAAGTATTGCATTAGGATTAAATGGTGTTTTGTGTACAGACTTGCTAGTGACTAATGGATGATTCACATCAAACGACTGGAGTCGGCGCGCACCCCACTAGAGTCAAAGGAATTCGAACCCTCCATACAGAAGTTAGATTTCATATTTGAATGGATTGCGAGCAGCCGGTTGGCTGCCGCCGGCTCTGCCACTGCCGTTTGGATACGAAGTCTAGCTTCTGTATGGAGGGTTCGAATTCCTTTGACTATGGTGGTATGCGCGCCGACTCCGGCCGTTTGGTGTGAATCGTCCATTACGAATGCTTACCGTTTGACATATGCTAGGCTAGGCAGGGGTATACCTTCGTCAGAACGAAACCCGTCCAAGGTTGAAATACGCATGTTTGCTTTATTTTGTATGTATTAAGAGTCTAAGTGGTTTTGGCAACTAGGGTGGAGTGCTATTGATATTTCTGGAGGTGTGTCTCGAAGATGCAGGTATACGTCGAGTAAACTGAAATATCACGTCAAAGATATTATTTTTAGAAACAACGTAAGCATACCTGTCTACATAACTATGTACATAAAAGAGACTACACGTAATTAGCGTACCTACGTCTCTTTCAAGATGCCGTTAGAAGTTTAGTTGACGAAAAGGTTATTTTCTTTACATAATACGCGTACATGGGTACATGACGCAGATCATAATCATATTTATTGGTAATGAAAAATTACATGTCACACCATACAGTAAGGACCTATATGTTATGTAGATAGTTGTAAATTAATGCTAATACCTACATATAAATAAAACAAACAGTAAAGATTACTGTCGTGCACTACACTCCTCATGGTCATAAAATGCCTCCTCGATAAGCCATTTTTAGGGTTCCGTACCCAAAGGGTAAAAACGGGACCCTATTACTAAGACTTCGCTGTCCGTTCGTCCGTCCGTCTGTCACCAGGCTGTATCTCAAGAACCGTAATAGCTAGACAGTTGAAATTTTCACAGATTGTGTAGTTCTTTTGCCGCTATAACAACAAATACTAAAAACAAAATAATAATAATAATTAAGGGGGGCTCCCATACAAAAAACGTGATATTTTAGCCCTTTTTCATGGCTACCACTCGCCGAGCTAGATCTCAAGAACCGAAATAGCTAGACAGTTGAAATTTGCACAGATTATGTATTTTTATTCTGGCTACAACAACATATACTAAAATTAAAATAATAATAATAATTAAGGGGGGGGGGCTCCCATACAACAGAGTAGTTGTTGGCGTTTTTTGCTGTATCTCATGAACCGTAATAGCAAGGAGGTTAAAATTTTCACAGATGTTGTATTTTTATTGCCACAATAATAACAAATACTATTTCTGCGGTTGCTCACTTGGCCGGTTTTTAAAGTTTTGTCTTAAATAATCAAGCACTTTGAGCGGCACCTATTTGACCTGGGAGATGGTTGTATACTTTGCGACCCATGACGTCAGCGAGTTTTTTGACATTTACACTAATTAAGTTAAATGTAAAGACACTGCCTCAATATACACTTTCAATATATTAATATTGCAAAGTAAGTAAGCATTATTAGCAAAGTTTGGATTTATTGTTTCGTAATGTCAATCAGTTCTGTTTTCCTTACGAAATATTATTCCACCTTAGGAGATGTCGGAAATGGTCACAATCACAACCCAATGTTTCCAATCGAGTGTTAAATAACATTCCCTATTTCTCCAATGCCCCTACCAATTCGGATTAAGGTTACGTGGTATATGTACCTTGCACACTCATACTTTTTTCCTGTCAAAAATCGAATACCGTTCACATATTCTATTCCAGTAAGAATTTCAGTCCCATACATGCATGGCTGGAATGACGGTCTACCGTATGGGACTGGAATGCTAACTGGAATAAATGTGTATGGGGTAAAGACTGTATCGTTAAGTATAAATACAACTTGGGTGAGGTTTATTCCAGTTAAAAAAATAATATTCTAAATTCAAATTGATGTCATTCTGTTCTTCTGAATGTCAGCTTCTCTTTCACATATTTGATTTTCATGATATTTGTTTGAAATAAAAAATGCGTGGACTTACTCCAGAAAAAAGAAAATGTATAGTGGACAATGGTGTACAATAAAAGGGATCACTTTAAGAAAGCTGGCTAATGTTGGTGCAGTTCAAACTGCCATTAAAAAGTATGGCCAGGAGTTCACTTTCAATGACAGGCCAAAATCGGGACGAAAACCGCGTCTTCAAACCCCATTTTGGAAAAGAAAATAGTAAAAGCATACAAACAAAATCCGGAAAGGTCCGGGACATTGTCAAAAAATTGGGTACATCGGTCGGAATGGTCCAACGTGCAAAGCAAAGAAATAACTTGAAGATATGTAAAAAGCAGAGGCAGCCTAAAAGAAGTGATAAACAGAAAATTACCGTCAAGACACGAGTTCGAAAATCGTACGACTCTATTTTCTCAAACAAAAACGTGTGTAATCATGGACGACGAAACGTACGTGAAGTTGCTCCAGGACCTCAGTATTATACCGTTGACAAAAAGGTCAGATATTAATGAATCTCAGAAGTCTATTTTCACAGAGCAATTTGGCAGGAAAATCATGGCATGGCAGGCGATCTGTGAATGTGGTCTAAAATCAAGTCCATTTTTTACTACATCAACAATGAAGACTGATCTCTATGTGAAGGAATGCCTCAACAAACGAATTCTGCCTATGATTAGGAAACACAATGTCCCAAATGTATTTTGGTCCGATTTAGCGTCGTGCCACTATGCATCTAAGACGTTGCAGTGGCACGAACAAAAAAATGTTAAGTTTGTACCAGAAACCATGAATCCACCAAATTGCCCTAATCTTCAGCCAATCGAACGTTTTTGGGCTATAATGAAAGCGAAACTTCGTAAAACTGGTCATTCTGCTGATTCTGAAGAGAAGTTTCATCGACTGGAACAGGGTCGCAAAAACATTGAAGATCGAGATGCTGTCCTTTCTCTGATGTCGACGTTCAGAAAGAAAATCCGGAAATGGCTAGGGGTGTTTGTTTTTTTTTACAATACCAAATGTTGTATATAGGGTCGTGCGTAATGAGAAATATTTTATTTTTATTAGTATATATATATAAAAACCGTTTAAAACTTTGTTTTACTTGTACTTATACTTATCGATACAGTCTTTATATGGGTAGGTAACACTCCTCAATTTACTACATAAAGTAAATGCCATAATTTTTTAGGAAAAAGTACATTTGTGTCGGTTTTAATTTTATTGCGGTTGTGTGATTTTTGTGAGCTATAAAACTGACCTAAGTATGTATTTTTTCACGCAATAATCCTTTATTACAGTTATTAAACTATAGTTACCCCAGCGTAATTATTAAATGTTTACCGATAAATGTAAACTGATTAATAATGTAATGTTTCTGTTAGACTCCACCGGTAACGTACCTACACGTAACGAAACAACCAATATTACACAACTTGTTACCATCTGATATTGCTTATAAAAGTTAATGATTAGATTATGATATATGTTCAAATATGATACAATAAATAACAAAATAGTAATATCAGGCGCAGGTCTATGTTGTAACAACCTCAAGTAATTGGCAGAAACAACTACATACGTATATATAAGTTGATTAATTTATCATTTCAAATGATTGAGTGAGAAGAGATAATAGAGGGATAAAAGAGGTACTTTATTAAGTACGTACATATGGCTATAATAAAAAGTGATTTCTGTGTTTGCTCCAATCATAATAGTACGTCTGATCACATAATAACGTCGTTACCCATCTACTAATGTTTTGTATTACGAAGCAAATAAAAAATATTTGCCAAGAACGTTTGCATCTAACAGAAATTATGAACCAATTGTGTGATTGGGTAAACGACGTAAATTGCCTGGGTCGGACTTATTAACAATTGGCGTAAATGCTCAGTTCATAGCACTATGCCACGGTAACTTGCAGTGTTAATTTTACTTTCCAGTTAGGTAACTAAAGTCACTGGATATTTTTATACGGCCTTTAAAGTCCTTATAGAAGCAATTTAGATAACGCACGAGTAGGACTATGGCTACTGTTAATTTAGTTAATCTATCATATAATGTAATAAGCTTTTACCCGCGACTTCGACAGCGTAAAACTCGTCCTCGCCTTAGAATTATTTGTATTCCCATAAAAAAATTCTCAAGCTGATATGGATGGACTGCGTCGAAAAGAACATCAGGACCAGGTGTATTCTCTAGAAATCTTAGTGTCAAAACGAATGATTAAGTGCTTATTTCGGAAAATCAAATGTACCGAATTCAAGACGAATGAATCCCGTCAAAAAATAACAATTATAATGATAGAAGTCTCGCTACGCAGTTCTGCCGTAAAACGTAGTCCCAGCAGAGCTAGTTTTTCATGTAAGTATCATGACCAAAGGCCCTAAGCAGACCGGCAAGACATGCGGGCCTAATCATTCCAACAGAGCAGGCTCCTTATGCAAGGCTGAGGGCCGAAGGCCCAAAGCAGAGCGGCAAGGCACGCGAGACCGAAGGCCGAGCGTCCCAACAGAGTGGGTTCTTTACGTAATGATACACTGAAAAAAAAAGGATAGCTCTACTAGTTGGGCTATTTGAGAAATAGCCAAATTGTGCTTAGTAGTAACCAAAATTATGCGAATTTTCAACAACTAATTTAGTTTCTAGTAAACTCTCAGTTTGCCAGTCATCCGATTTAGTTACTAGCAGCTAACATCGGGCTACTGTTAACAAATCTTTTTTTCAGTGTAATGGCCGAAAATGCGAAGCAGAACAGCAACAAATGCGAGACCGAAAGCCGATCATTCACACACAGCGGCCTCCTTATGTATGTCTGAGGGCCGAAGGCCCTATGGGCGTACCAAGTCAAGCCAAGAGTGTTATACGCGATAATGAAGGCGTGGTGGAGGGCGGCAAGGCACGCGAGGCTGACGCCAGAGCTTAGTTATACACACTATGTATGTATAGGTTATTTAGGACGACATCATGTCTATATCTTTCTTTCTTTATCTTTCTATTTATGTGACTGAATATTAAGTAATCGGCAAAAGTAATAGGATTACAAAGTTACACATGTAGATTTTATATCTAGGAAACGGGACCGAAATTTGGGTTCAGGGTTACAGTTAGGTACTTAAAGGGCTAAACGCTAATAGCTTTCAAATTTTGAATAGACAGTGGCGGCTGACGCGCCCACTATAGGTACACAGCGTCCCGGCGCAGCGCTCGCGTTTACTTATTTTTTTCAGTTTTTATTTCACAAATTTTGAATGTGAATGTTTTTTCTTTGTCGTCTAGTATGTGCTTATCAATTTTTAAACCTGTAAATCATGGGTTATTCCATACAAAATTCAACCCCTCTTTTTACCCCCTTTTAACCCAAATCTGCACAATTTTATAGCCTAAAACCTGACCGGGGATTTTCTCGACAGATTAGTAAAGTTTGTATCAAAATCCGTTCAGCCGTTTTCACGTGATGCGCGGTCAAGTAAACAGACAAACAGACAAAAAATCTAAAAAATGTTATAACGTGTTCTGTTATCGATTCTAAGTATCCCCAGCCAATATTTTCGAATATCTTCCATATACCGACCCTCTTCAACTTTATTATAGGTATGTATACCTTTATTATAGGTATGTATACCTACGGTATGTATAGATTCTACAAAAAAAATCCTACCAAGTGCATAAATAATTTTACTGACGCTGGTGCTAGGTTAGCTGGGGTTCGCCTTTGTATAAATATCTAAAATAACGTTTATCTTCTGCTATGTACTTGATTCGTGCAATAAAGTGTTTACTACTCTACAACAAATTACTAATGGCTCTGTGAGCCGTAGAACTCTAGAGTGATATTTTTACGTTTCAACCCCCCTTCACCATTTTGTAAAATATTCAAAAACTGGATCGACGAAAAATTCGATATAAATATCGACTTGTGAGTAATAAATAACTATTGAACCTGCTCAAATATTCCACAAGAATCGGTTGCGACCTACCACCGAACGTCTTATTCCCGGATATGACAGTCTTATAGGAAAGAGGAAAGTTCAGGTAGGTATGGAGATTTTTTTCCAGTTTAGTAATAATAATAATCTTATGGCATTTATTTTTCGAACCGTGAGATCTAGTAGTAAGATTAGTAGGAGAGTCTTACTAAGTAATTTATTTAGCGTGGGTGGACAACTGGAATATCTGCCACCTGAGGGGCTAGTATGATAGCTTATATGTCGGACATATAGCATTCGTCTCGTACTTTTTTTTTTTTTTTTTTTATACTACGTCGGTGGCAAACAAGCGTACGGCCCGCCTGATGGTAAGCGGTCACCGCAGCCTATGGACGCCTGCAACTCCTAGGGGTGTCACATGCGCGTTGCCGACCCTTTAAGAATTTATACACTCCTTTCTTGAAGAACCCCATACTGTAGTCCGACGGGAAAACCTCGGCAGGGAGCTCATTCCACAATCGGAGCGTCCGAGGGAGGAAATTCCTCTGAAAGCGCACCGTACGCGACCATTCAGGTTCCAAGGTGTGAGGATGAATGCCCTGCCGACGGCGAGCGGTGCGATGGTAGAAAGCGGCCGTAGGCATCATGTCGAACAGTTCTTCGGAGCACAGTACTGTCAAGTATGTAAGTGCGAGAGGGACGAATGCTATATGTCCGACATATAAGCTATCATACTAGCCGGGCAGGTACATATATTTTCCGGCAATGACGTTATTGTAACGGTATAGCGTCGGGAGTGGGGCGCGCAGGTGGGGGTAGGACACTTGGTAGCTGTCACCCACTCCGAGCGGTCGTGTTCCCGGTGGCAATTTCCAAATGCAATATTGTGTTTCAATTAACACCCTAACTTACCCCACGTAACGGTACACGTCGTTACAATGATTATTTTAAGAGCTAACGAATTATTTAATTAATTATGTCTCTCGTTAAATAATTTATTTAAATAGTAATATCTTTTATTTATAAGACTGTTGCCCGCGACTTCGTCCGCGTCTTCGCTCCTATTGGTCGCAGCGGGATGTTATATAGCCTAAAGCCTTCCTCGATAAATGGACTATCCAACACAAAATTTTCAATTCGAACCAGTAGTTCCTGAGATTAGCGCGTTCAAACAAACAAACAAATTCTTCAGCTTTTAAATATTAGTATAGATATGTTTTAAGGTGCCTTGTGTTCCCTGGTTTCGTCGAGGTTTTTTATAGAGTTCCGTAATTGGTTATAAATATTAATTAACATGTATTGAGGACTGAAACTGGACAGAAATTAGAAAAAGGTAGTTGGAGCTTATTTAAATTTCGTTGATTGCGTTTGTTTCTTTTGTGTTAGCAATCACATAAAGTAAAAGTAGTTTTTTAATCAGTGAAAGAGGCTAGTTGCTTAAACTAGATAATTTTGACAAGTGAAGTGACATAATCATAATCAAGATTGATTACTGAACTAATTTAATTTCAGTATGAAACTGCACAAACATATTCTGGCATTTTCTCATTTGAGTGAAATCCCCATTAACAAAATTTGGATTTACAAGGTGCTGATATTTAAATTTCACACATTTATTTATACTGTTCGTATTCAGGACACAGATGTTGACTTTCGTAAAGTTTGTAGACTTAGTAATCATAAAATATAGTGGAAACTAACTATATGTATCGATTATATATTTATCGTGAGCGAACATTTGTGTCAACATTAATTGCGTGACGTATATATGTGTTTATGCGGTCCTTTCGTGCTTGAAAGAGTTGCAAACTTTTTCATAAAATAATAACAAATTCAATCATTCGAGTCTGTATGTAGTACATTGTTGTTCTTACTTTCCTTCCGGCTCCCCGTAGTGGCTGTGTGGTACGCGAGTTAAACGATAACGTATTTTAATACTAGATGTTTTTGGGTGCTATGTATGTAATTTATTTTACCTTTATTTAACCCATAGGTTGTTTGTATCATTACATTAAATGAATGGGTGTATTACTCTATATATCTAAATAAGTTTCTATATTAAGAATAATTAAATGCGTATTTACACTTTGGATCAAATGGTTTCATGTTGTGAGCGTTCTACATTTTGTCTTCTTCAGAAAATATGTTGGTTGCATAAAGACAATTTAAGAAAGATTTGGGTCTGAACCAGGAACGACCTCCTGTCGGTCGTTTCTGGCTTAGACCTTGGTTTAGATCTTTCTAGTAGACAATATAATAGTCAATGATTAAGGTACTTATACATTGTATTGATCATACAAGTCGTAAGGCGCAAAGGCGCTTTAGGTACAGTCAGACAAGAAATCTTTCTACCGCTTTGGAACTTTAATATACAAATAATAGAGCCGAATAGTCATTATTTTGGACTCATTTGTATTTTGGACTCATTTGTAATCCATAATTATTAGTATTTTGCTTAACATACCAATAGGAATGTAACTAATCACTACAATTTACATCAAAACAAATACAATTTGGACGCAAACTGTGCAATGGCCTTAATTTGCCCGACCCAATGCGTCAGAACAGGGCAGTCATACCTGACTGCTATGACACTATGACTTTATGGGTGTGTTAGCAGATATGAAGGAACATCAACTTATATTACAAGATATTTTTGACAAATGAGGCACAATATTTATTTGCAACCCTAGAGTCTTAAACAAAAAATTGAGTCATGATGTAAATGCATAAATGTGTAAGTAACAATAAAATATGTTCAATCAAAGTATTTATAGCGTGGCGCGAAGTAAGTCGTACCGAGTTATCAGTGAAGTTGACCTTATGCTCATTAACCTTATCTGGACTCTGGAGTATTTAGTGCGAAGTGAGTGCAAAAAAGTTAATGCACTTATTAATAGATTGAGTACCTATCACTCTTACCAGTTATCATAACGAGACTAAAAGCGACATCTCCGCGAAATTAGCATCCTACGGGAGACGCAGCAATACGTTTTATAATAAGTACAGCAAGATGTAATTAAGCAAAAATTAACCCGACAAAGGAAAAAACCCCTACTTATTAGTCTCGCGCTTAATGAAAGGTATATCGCATATACGAACGAACTAACTCTGGCTCTTGGCACGCTGTAGTTTAAAAACTAATTCACCACTCGCCTAAATATTTTTAGGGTTCTATTCCTCTAAAGGAAAAGGGAACGCTTATTGGATCACTTAATTGACCGTTTATCAGAGTTCTCAGGAACACATATAGGAGATATCAATTTGAAAAAAGCCCTAAGTATTTACAATCTTTTGAAGCTGTGAGAGAATAAAATTTCTAAAGCAATGAAAAGTTGCAGCATATAGTCGCATGTTTTGACACTCGCAAAGGTATCAAAATTTACAAGGCACTTCCCAACGACCTTAAATTATTAAATTTGGTCTTATCTTATATTACAAATTACAATTAAGGGTACCTAAAATACCGAAAATTTATAATGGTACGTCGCCGGTAAGCAGTTCTTGACGGGAGCTCACGTATATTACGACAAATCATGCGAGTACGGAATCTTCGTGCGAGACTCTGACTCGCATTTGGCCGGTGCGGTTTTTTACATACAGGGCGGGATATTTTAGTAAATGAGGCACGATTCATTACACGACTCATTTTCAGTATTGATAAAACAACTCTGATTTTTAGGGATCCGTACCTCGAGAGGAAAAACGGAACCCTTATATTAGGATCACTTTGTTGTCCGTCCATCTGTCTGTCTGTCAAGACCCTTTATCTCAGGAACACGTGGAGGTATCAAGCTGGAACTTATATTAAATACTCAGTTTTACTGTCCCTTGGAGCTGTGAAAAAATCAAACTTCTATGCCAATGCAATCAAAAGACACAGCCGTTTATGCCGCAAATTTTCGACACTCGCTAGGGAAACAAAACCTACAGGGTACTTCCCGTGAACTCAGAATCTTGAAATTTGGTACTAAGCAACGTCTTATAGCACAGATAAAGGAAAAATTGCGAAAACCGTAAATTTTTAGTTTCATCATATAATAAAATTATTTTTTACGGGACCCTCGTCAGTGCGCGAGTCCGACTCGCATTTGGCCGGTTTTATATTTATTTATGTCAACTATAAGAGAAAAGCCGCGCGACCGCAAGTAAATAGTTCAAGACAACACACACTTGACTTTCAAAAATTCTGATATGTTTATAGATAGACTAACAAAGCAGTAGAACTTATACAATTTTTGTAAAGGACTATTTGTTTCTTAAATAAATAAAACTCTATAGGTAGATAGTTACTTGGATAGCTCATAGTCGTGGTACAATTATGGAGGAAAAACGTTACACTATCATGTAACTAGGAAAGTACAGGTGTACGCATAAATGTTACCTGCTTGGGTGGAAAGAGATCAACTGAGGTCAGCTTCTATGCTATTGTTCTGTGTACAATAACTGAATACAAATAGTTTAATCTATTCATTGACATGATAAATTCTTATAAATGGGATATTCATTATAACCTTAAGATCGGTACATGAGGCCTTGATACTTATAAACACGGCGCACTCGCATGTGCATGTGCAATCTGGGCGGGCACATTTATTTTTGTAGTAATAACTGTTATATCATCATCATCATATCAGCTGAACGACGTCCACCGCTGGACATACACAAGGTGGACTGATGACCTGGTAAAGGTCGCGGGAGTCCACTGGATGCGGGTGGCGCAGAAACTGTTATATTTATTTAGAAAATTAATTAATTATATATTTTTTATAACCTTTTGCTCTTGACTGTACTTAGGTACATAGCAGAGAGCTTAAAGTACTAATCTTGACAAGTATTTCATACTCGCGCTAACAATACGAGTAATGAAACAAGCGTATTTTGCACAAGTCCTTGAGAGCACGCGACACGACCGGACAAAGACGATAATCACCCATTTTCTGTTTCAGTTACATAACTCAGAACAATCAGTCAATCATGATATTGGCATCGTTTCAAAAACGGACAAAAAATAAATAATTGTTGTTTTTTTTACAAAAGGGCATTTCATCATAATCATCGTCAACCTATTTATGTACGTCCCACTGCTAGTTCAATACGGACTAAACAGTCTTAACATACATACACTTTTCAATTTCGTGATATGCTCGGCACGGGTTTCCTCGCTATATTTTCATTTATCGAAATTACAGCAACCATTAAATGACAGTATAGTTATTACTTTAGTCTCATTGCTTCTCGAACGTGAACACAAATTGATCACCGTCCCGTATTAAATTTCAGGAGATTTCGGGCGGTACCAGTGCTTCCAGTTCATACTGCACATCCTAGCGGCCATGACAGCCGGGATGCACATGCTGTCACTCGTCACAGTCGCTGCAGTGCCTGAACATAGGTATGATGAATCAACATCAGTTTTACTGACATAATTTCATAAAAGATCGCCCACACCGAAGCTTAAAATACCTACGCAGACACCGCGTTTACTCAGTACCGTGTGTCTTATGTGTCACGATTTTAACGCATCCCACGAAGCAGCATCAATTATGTTGCTTCTAAATTACAAAAGTACTATGTCATTTCATTTGGCATTTTGATGTAAGTCCACTGACGCTGCTTTATTGTACAGTCAGCCAAAAAAGTGGTTAACCACTTTTGAAATTTTACAATTGTAATAGAATTGAAAAGAGGTAGATGAAACTTTCTTAGCGGACTGCAAGCGCGACGCGTAACTACCGCGAGTGCGTGAATGTTAGCGCATTTTATTTAACCTTCGGTGTGACCGATCCATTATCTATATGAAGCAAATGAGATAACTTCACTTGTATTGTCGCTATGGTCCCCGCAAGATGTTCATTGTCTATCCGGCAAATGCGGACCTTCTCAATTAATTCAGAAACAAACGAAGTAGCTAAGTAGTAGCTACGTAAGCATGACATGACAGACAATCAATTACGATTGTAACGGTATATCATGAATATTCATGAATAAACCGTGATTTCTACAGATTTTTCTGTACAAAGTAACGAGTAATTAATTCTGAGCGGATAACAGGCAACATTACTTGAGTAAATATTTTAAATTTTACACACACAATCGCCTTGACATACCAATTAGTTAAATTTGTTTAATATTTATTGTCCATTTCACCAATCTGCAACGAAAGTGCTTAAAAATAAGATGTTTAATAACAGCTTTACAAGTAGGTTACTTTCGAATTTCGATTAGGGAAACAAGTCCTTGTGACATCATGAATAACTAGAATGAGAATTTTAACAAATGAATTGAACTAATATCTCTCGTTTTCTTACGCAACATGACAAGGCTAAAAGTGGGTTTTTACGTAGTAGTTTTTGAAGCATGTGCATGAACCGATTACTTTAGATTGCAATATTTTATTTACCTTCGGCTAATGGGTATTTTAAGTTACTCTGTGTATAATTCTAATTTCATGAATACAATGTTCGTATTATAAAATTTATAAATAAAATGGAAAATATCGTTGGGCTCTATCACAGGTTATGGTTGAATAATGGTTGGTTATTGTACAAAGTTTAATTTGAATGTTAAAATATGTAAATCTCGTAAAAGTTGTGGATTATATTATGATGTGTATTGGGTACGGGAATGGGCATTTTAACCTTATGCTTAAAATTGAACACTATTTAACGGAGTTTTGCTTGATTCTGGTACGAAGGGATATTTTTCAACGAAGCACGGAGTGATAATTGGTGCTGTTTTTCGCAAACAATCCGACGTAAGTACAGACTTTTGTATCATACATATTTTCTTTCTTTTTCTCTATATCTTAATCACATTATCGTATCAATTATTTACGTAAATTTGCATGACTCTATAGTAAATAAGTTTGAACATTATTGCATGACTGCACGTAGCTCACACATGTACACGTATTATGTTTTTATATTTAATGCTGGCATCGTTACCTACATATATAAGTAATATTGCTCCAACCACTAACGCTTTGTTAAACGTCTAATAGTTTTTCTCAAAAATGGCCGTAAAAGTGGACGTTACTTGCTACATATGGAAGACGAAGTGTATAGTTTATGGTCAGTCATATATTAAAACTCGACCCCACTCGACTTTAAAGTTACATATCAATTCTATTATTTGTAGAGTCCCTAAATTATTAAAAAGAAAAAACAGCCATACATATGATGGCAACATTTTTCTCTTAGAAACGCAAAGCTTTTGCACGAGTCTTTGTCTGAAATAAGTAATTTTCGATTTTCAATCGGAAAAATACACATGCGATTCTGTTTAAAAAAAAGGCGGGTCAGCATGACTATTTTGACGTCTTAAGGTTATTGTTTATCGAAACTTAATTCTAATATAGGCTTTTTCCCATTTTTGAGAAAAACACTATATTAGCCTCGGTTCGAATGTCAATTGCAGGCATCTTATTAATTAAACCTACTCCCAAGGTCGTCCGTTTAAAACTAATACTCAGCCTGCAATTGCCTCCATGCCTCGATGATAATGTACTATTAGATATCAACCGCGCATACTAATATTATCTTTGGTGCTGGTTATATTTTTATTACTATTAACGAAGGGCGGAAGATTTACATACCTCTATGACAACGAGTCAACAAGACCAAACTCGTTACTCCTAATACTTAATTCAAATGCACCAAAATCAGTGTCACGCACTCGCTCGATAACAAGTAGAAATAATGAACAAAAACACCAACTTATTTAACACTAAAACACCCGCGTTATCGTTTGCACCAATCACTAATATTTTTTACAATTCACAAACCAATAAATATGTTATAACAATTTCAGATGTGCATTGCAAGAGGAACTCGGGGCAAATTTCACTGCGCCGTGGAATTATTCACAATTTTTAAGCGACATACCATTGGACGAGCATAGAAAACCGGAATCATGCAAGCTGTTTGGTGAAAACGAAACTACCGTGACCTGCGAAAGATGGGTGTATGACACGAAGTATTATACCTCGTCCCGCGGTATCGAATGGGACTTCGTGTGCAGCAGGCGTTGGATGGGGGCAACTGCGCAAACCGCCTACATGTTCGGAGTCGTCGTAGGTTCACTCGTGTTGGGCAGGCTGTGTGATAAATTCGGCAGAAAAAACATATTTGTATCTGCAGGAGTACTGCAACTAGTTTTCGGTGCGGCTGTAGCATTTACGACAGAATACTACAGTTTCGTGGCCGTCCGGTTCCTTTACGGTATCTTCGGCTCCGGGTCTTATATCGCGGGATTTGTGTTAACTATGGAGCTAGTTGGACCATCTAAACGCACGATCTGTGGTGTTACATTTCAAATAATGTTTGCTGTTGGAATAATGCTGCTAGCCGCATGGGGATATCTCATCGACAACAGATTTTATTTGCAAATCGTTTACGCCCTGCACGCCGCAATTCTACTCCCGCACTGGTTTTTGATGGATGAATCTTCTCGGTGGCTCTGGGCTCAGGGCAGGGCTCGCGAATCAGTTGCTATTATAGAGAAGGCTCTTAAAATGAATAGATCCATTGAAACTGTGGACACGCCTCAACTAGTCTCCCACTGTAAAGCGACGTGTGCTAAATACACTGATGAACATTCAGCAGGAACATCTGACCTATTCAAGACACGTAACATGCTAAAAAAATCTTTAATTATTTGTGGATGCTGGTTCGCTAATTCTGTTGTATATTACGGTCTCTCTCTTAACACTGGTAAACTGAATGGAAACCCATATTTTCTCACGTTTCTGATGGGAGTAGTCGAACTACCTAGTTACGTCATCATAGTGTACTTTTTGGATAGAGTCGGGCATAGAGCGCTCATTAGCACGATGATGTTGTTAGGCGGAATTTCGTGCCTCGTTGTGGCTGCGCTGCCTCACGGATCCACGTCAACGACCGGTGTCGTTATGTTGGGAAAACTGTTTATTTCTGGTTCTTACTCTATCATCTATAAGTACTCGGCCGAACTTTTTCCGACCGTGGTTCGGAGTTCTGGCGTCGGACTCGGAAGCATGTGTGCGAGTGTGTCCGGCGCCTTAACTCCTTTAATTTCTCTACTCGACACACTGAATCCAAAAATCCCGACTATAATATTTGGGTTTTTGGCTCTGCTATCTGGAGTTTCGACGTTTTTCTTGCCCGAAACTGTCGGGAGGAACTTGCCGCAGTCGCTGGAGGACGGCGAGAAGTTCGGCGTCGGAGACACGTGCTTCACTAATTGCAGCGGCAAGCGGATGAGCGAAGCCTCCATCGATTTACCAGAAACTATGATTCCCCTTGAAACTATAGAGAAGAATCAATAGTTAAGAAAACTGATTCTTATTTGACTCGACTAAAAAATTGGAACACCTGACACAACAAACAGCCAATAACCATCTCGATAGACAAGACTTTAGATTACTTAGAACCGAACCAAATTCGGTTCTCAGTTGGAAACTACCATGCCACAGACACACAGATAGAGAGAAACACATGGTTATTTATGCATACCACTAGTTTGCGTCGGGGGTTAAAAAATGAAAAGTGTCTTGCCGCAACGCTGTCTAAAACTTAGGCTTAATTTGATTATAAGTTTTTTAGTATTTTTTTAAATAGATACTAATATTGTCTCTCCCTAGGTATTTTTGCTACGCTAAAAAGAGTTTAAACAAACTTTGCAGTATCAAATACTGTGAGTGAAGTTTTTTTATTAGATAAATAGGTTTACTTCATTGTAGTAATTTTACATTAGAATTAGATATTTTTAATATTATCTAGTCAATGATAAAATATTTTCATTGCCACTTAGGTACTGAAAAAATTGACGAGTTATTATGTCAATGGAAATCCATGAATCGTCGGCTAAAGTCGCAAACCTCCCGATCTTGATGTAGTCCGATTTGTCCTACGATTTTGTTCACATCGTAGGACAAACCGGACAAAAAAATCCGTTTTGTCCTACGATATTATATGTCAATTTTCGTAGGACAAAACGGATGTTTTTGTCCGGTTTGTCCTACGATGTGAAATAATTAAATAAAAGCAATAGGAAGGGAGGAATTTCCTCTCCGGTTGTGGAATGAGCTCCCTGCCGAGGTTTTCCCAAAGGGTCGACAACCCCATGGAGTTGCAGGTGTCCATAGGCTGCGGTGTCTGCTTACCATCAGGCGGCCGTATGCTTGTTTGCCACGGACGTGGAATATTTTTGTTGTTAAAACGTCCTAGTCGAATTAATTCAATTGTGAAAGTAAGATTAAATTATATATTTTCTCAATCTATTTCATTATATCTCTAAAACGCATTCCCGTATACAGGCGTGCTCGGGAGGATAAAGTAATCATACCTACTCATAGTATAAATGTGAAAGTTTGTATGTTTAGATTCTTGGGAATTTAAAATTTAATCAAACAGAAACGGTTAAACGGAAGTTAGTGCACATAGATGGTTTATTGCCTGAATTAATCGACTCGATACGACTTTAACCCGAAGATTTTTTAAACGGTACAAAATTTGTGGTGAGGAGGAGAAACACAGTACCGCATAAGTGCGAATAATGACTAATAAAACATATACTCGTAATGTATTTAACAGTGGGCCGAATGAGAAAGCTCAATGTCAGTCAGGGAGCAATGGAACTCGGAGTTTCCCTACGAGATCGAATCAGAAATTGAAGATCCGTAGGAGAGCTATGGGCCGTTGACATAGTTCAGAGTGATGCAGGACTCAAGTGGCAGTGGGCGGCCATGAGATACTTGGGAGAAGGTCTGGTCCAGCAGTGGACGTCTTTTGGCTGATGTGATGATTTCATCTGCAGCTGTCGAGTGCCTCGTAGTTTGCATTAAGCCGCAATGTAATTTATGTTCCCAACATAAAATATACCTAAAATGCGTTGATTGTATCTAATAATTACCGAAGCGTAATAACTATAATTATAAGACTTTAAAAAAAAAGTCAAATTATTGTTAAAGTGACATCTTGTGTGTAGTAGAATAAGTTATTAGACACTCTAGGAAGCAAGTAGCTAAATAGTTCGGCTATTTGCCACTTGGAGTAATCGTATTATATTTTAGTAATAATGCCGACTCCACATAATCGTTTTAGACGCTTAAATTTTATAAAAGGTAAATATTTAAAAAAAAAACTTGCCTATCCTATTTTACATAAAATAGCGTCAAAATATTAAGTTCCAGTATTAGTAATTAAATTAAATTCCAGTATTAGTAATTAAATCCAGTACCTATCAATGGTTTGGAGTGTCAAGGCAAAGAGAGCGCTTAAGGTGCGTTTACACTGGCAACATTTTGAGCAATAGTTGGCCTTGAACAATTGAGTTTTCTTACATTCAGTTACAGATTAAATTGAGAAGAATTATTGTTCAAAAAATTGTCTGTACAGCGCACTTTCTACTCCATTTTGCCGTTAGATGTCCTAGTCTATGCACATTGGGCTCTCCTTCGCGGGTTTGATAATTTTTGCGCTTTTGAACGGTAAACTTAACCTTTTCGCCACCATTGAATTTCAAGTCGGTAAAAGCGACCCACACGCCATGACCTCATATCATTCGATGTTAAATATTGTAAAGGCAACCTACATACTCTCAAGTAAGGTTCATTTTCTGTCTTTTGCTATAAAGTGTTTGGCGTGTGAGACACTACTTACGGAATCTACTGTGGTGGTTTAAGGATGTACTGTAGTAACCCTTTGAATACCATTCTTCATGAACGGCAGTGTCACGTAACGCATTCGCTGACAGTTCTTTTTTCTGGACCTCTGGTTATATTTTTACATTTAGTGCGGCATATACGCACTTTTCTATGTTCTTCAAATGCACATGAGAGTTTAATCAAATATATACCCAGTGCCTCAAACACACATATGAGTTCAGGATAAGATAAGACATGTGTAACATTGCAAAATGAATACAACTTGCATATGCGTTGAAGGCACTGGGCGAATCAAGCTAAATTATATGAACTCACAGACGCGTTCAGAGCACTAGATGAAAGTAGTTGCTGGCAGTGAATGCGTTAAACGCCCACTAACTGTCCATAAGATTTAATTTGAACCCTAGTGTAAAGGACGGCGACTGGTAGCGTAGCCGAAGGCACGGCAACATGCAACATCTTCGTTCTTTAGTTGCTCTTGGCGTTCAAAGGGTTCAATATTTTTATTTAGACCTAGTAGTTTCCTAAACCTATAATGCGGGGTTTATATGTTGGTCTAACATCGGCAAGCATGAGGAAGCTAAATATAATCCAGGGAAATCACATGTCAGCGGTTTAATCGCAAAAATTGCAATTTGATGGATTCATCCCTGTCGCTCGAGTTAAAGTAAGTGCGGTAGGGATGATGGAGTTTGGAATTTCATGATTCTATTTCACAAAGGTGATTTCCACTTATTTTGCCCGTGCCACAGAGGTTGTTATACGCATTTATTCTCATTAGTCCAATCGAAGTAGTTACGTGGCGGAACTAGTGAGACTTTTTCCCGCTAGTTCCATTCCAATGTTCGGTTGTGGCGCTTCGCGGGCCGCTACAGCGGCACGGTCGCTTCGCTCGCTCGGCTCGTTTATTCCCAGTAGTCCCGTGGAAGTATTTCCGTGGCGGAACTAGTGAGACTTTTTTTCCCAATAGTTCCGTTCCCAATGTTCAGTTGTGGCGCTTCGCCGGCCGCTGCCGCGGCACGCTCGCTTCGCTCGCTCGGCTCGCGCGTTGTAGGGTCACAGTTCTACTAACACTCCTCCTCGCTTCGCTCGTCGTCGTACCTAACTACCACTCTGTACCGTTGACGGAACTATTGGGAAAAAAAGTCTCACTAGTTCCACCACGGAACTACTTCCACGGGACTACTGGGAATGAACTGCTCGGCTCACGCGTTGTAGGTTCGCAGTTCTACTAACACTCCGCTTCGCTCGTCGTCGTACAGAATACCTAACTACCCCTTTCTACCGTTTACAGAACTATTGGGAAAAAATCTCTATTAGTTCCACCACGGAACTTCTTCGACGGGAATACGCGAAATGTAGACATTTTACCATTATGTAATGTATTAACAGAAAAGCATTTTCTCGCCCGTGAATACCAGGTGGTATCCTAGTTACAAGGATAGTAACATAGGTATACCCGTATATAACAACGTTCCGTGGTAGACAAAACGTATCTTGTACGTTTAAACGGGCAATTCTTTATATCGGGATTTTGGAAACTGCTCAAACGATTTCAATTAAATTGGGTTTTCGGGGGCCAACAATCGATCTAGCTTTGTCGTATCTCTGGAAAATGCAGTCAGAGTGAAGACCGGTCACCCAGTTATTTACTATCTGTAATAACAAAGGGAATGATAATCGCGTTATCGCCACCATATAAACTCCGCATAACAGAAAGTATAGAAACAAGCCTTTACTACAATAAAACGTTTATAATATAGAATAATCTCCCAGAAAACTTTATTAAACAAATTATAATGCGTACCATTATTAAACAATTCAGTGATATAAAAAAGTTACGGGTTATAATCATAATCTTTATTTGTACTAAGAATATGTTAAAAGTATCATTAATACATTACTAGTCGATTATTAACTAATGGCAGGACCAATTATTGATAGGACAAAGCTACAATACGATGGCAAACAGTAGGTTCTAGAAATAAGGTGCCATCTTGAAGAGTCTTGATTTTAACGGAAGAAGGACGGGACAACGGAACTCTATCGTTCAGTTCAGACGTGGAACGCGGCAGGTCCCTGGCGGCCTAAACGGAATTAATCGGTAGACCTAAAACAAACTGACGTACATCTCTGTTGGCGTTGGGTTGGCATACTTTGAAGTCTATCCGTCTCGCATTAGTGCGACAGACATTGATCCATAAAATCAAACTCCAAGACGTGTATGATTTTGACAATTATATTTGTATGCCGACAGGCACCACATAGTGATACGAAAAATTGTTAACACCTTGTTATTACCTATGATGAACAAATAAACTCTTTGAATCTTGAAAAAAAAAGACGTGATCGCCGAAACCTATGGAGGGATGGATACTTGTGACTCCAAAATAATCACAAGTTTGGTAATAATCACATGCTTGGTTACCTACAGAAAATACCGAAATCGGCATATGCGTGCCTATCAAATTCGAGGATTTCCCACGATTCCTCCTAGATCCCATCATTAGACCTTCACCAAATTTATATGGGTTCAATGCTCAGAACATAAAAAAGAGAGAAGTGCCCTACTGCTTCCTTTCAACGAAAACCAATGTCCCCAGTTTTCTCCCACCAAGTCCACACACACATACATTGAACCGTGTAAAAACAAAACCTCGGGCGGTGCCGCCGAGTTTACGACACCATGCAAACAAGCGCTGCGCTTGGCTTTACGCACCCCTCAAAAAAGGCAATGAACACTAGAGGGAGACAAACGTTAAATGATGTTTTATCGACATCGATCTCTAAATTATTATGTTAAGATATTGATGACTATTTAAATTTTATGGTGTTCATATAATCACCAAAGTTGTATAACATAGTAAAGCATTATAGCGGTACATACATTAAAAAAATCATTAAAACAAGTTTAGATGGTGTTCATATAATCACCAAAGTTGTATTAAATAGTAAAGCATTATAGCGGTACATACATAAAAAAAAACATTAATACGAACTGAGAACAGTGAGAACCTTCTTTCTTCTATCAAAGTTGGGTAATAAGATCAATTTGGAAGTTGGTCTGCAGTCTTTTGGAACAAAGTTATGTTTATTAAATATTGATTTGTGAATTTACCGTTGATATTAAATGACTAGTTCGACATTCTATTCCTATTTTATCGATGACGCATAAATTGCAATTTTGACCGGCACCACTCTAGTCGGGCGGAGCCTAACAGTGGGCCGGCGACTGCGCACCACTAAATAATTTACGCAGCGACCAAAGCTACAGCGGCATGATACATTGCGCCGTGGTTTAGCGCGGTACGGGGTGATTATTGGACAAATCTTTCAATGTACAGCTCGCAGAAAATATCACGCTTTTTCATATTTTATCACTTAAACTTCTTCTTGACCATGTCACGGCGACATGCGCCTCGCCCCCATTTCACATCTATTTCTTTCTATGATCTGAGGTTCAATGCCAGGGTACCTGTTATGAAAGAAAAAAAGAATTATCAAAATCGGCCAACGTGGTCAAGAGTAATCGGGGAACATACATACATACATAAAAAACAAGTAAACATGCATACGAAATGAGTACCTCCTCCTTCCTTTTATTGAAGTCGGTAAAAAACAAAATACATCTACACGCAAGCCTAGGCACCGAATTCTAACTTATTTATAGGTAGGGAGTTTTAATTTGTTTTTTTTTGCATGTAGTGTCAAAAATCGTACTTAACGCATCATCTAACTCCTGTTTTAGAGTTACCTTCCATCATCAGCTAACCTGAATGACTTGAACGAATACGGCTAATGGCCTATTATTATGTGCATAATTATGATATTTAAAGAATCATCCTCTTACTCCTAACCGTTAAGGAGTTTTACCGTCCATCATCAGCTCACCTGAATGACATGAGGAGCGCTCGTCGCCCGCAGCAGCGGCCGCGTACCGCGTGCGGTATGCCGGAGGTTAAGGTTGGCTGGGGTCAGTTCTTGGATAGGTGCCCGCTTTGAGTGGTTACTAACTGAGCGCTCCCTTCTTTGTAAACCAAGTTAGATGCCAACTTCCAACAGTCAAGTTGCCAACTCACTTGACAAGCCTCATCCCAATAAGGTCTAGTCTCCCCCTTGGGTTGAAAGGTCCGATGGCAGTCACTTTCGTAAAACCTAGTGCCTAGACTAATTCTTGGGATTAGGTGGCGGACAGCGGGCATCGTTCAGGATGCAACTGTACTGGGATAACGCTAGGATGATGATGATCATAATGATCAGCTCTCCTGAATAACCTGAAAGAATAAAGGTATCGATTTATACGTAATACCGTTAATATTTAACTCGAGAATTATCCTCCAACTCCTAACTGTAAAGGAGTTGTATCTTCACCAGTTCATGAACATCAGATGGCGATTACCAGATGCAAATACTTGAATAGCTTTAGAAAACAAATAAAACAGATAGTAAATGCCCATTAACATATGAAACAGATAGTAAAACATATGAAACAGATAGTAAATGCCTATAAAGTTTGAGAGTTGCCCTCGATTTTCCTATGATCTAATCATCAGATGCAAAGAAACCGGCGAACATTATACATAAAAAACATACAGCGAAAATTAAAACCTCTTTTTAGTTGGTTAAAAACAAGGAGTTATAACATTATGGCTGCGGTCTACTGTTAGGTGGAGCTGCTTCCCTAGCTGAGGTGCTCCAAATATGAGCGAGATGGCAGTCCACTGTTCTTTACTTCTCATAAAATCCCAATATCCGCTTCGTGCTTATTATGAATGCAAAACTAAATGTACCTACCCTTCGTAATCTAGTGGGATATAAGTCACATGGATAACTGACTGATAAGCTAAAAATTAAATCAAGTTTGGGCGGGTAACTAAAGCAACTTTTCTTTAAATAAGTTCATAGCCATTGTAACTCAAAAACTCTTAATTGCTTAAGCTTATGCTTATGCTCGCCTTTGTACATATGTCAACTATCCTTGTAATTATTGTTTTATTGTTATGTTTCACTCATTAACAATAAATAATTTTTACATCCGTAATCCGTACATACATACATAACTAGTCCTTCAGCTGAAATTTTATAAATTCTTAGCACATCGTAGCAGTATCGTACTATACTATTCAGTCGTATCGTTTCCACTGTATGAAATGCTTCGAATGGTTCACACAACAGTTTGGAAGTGTTTTGATTCGGTGGCCGGCACTTTGAGTTATGAACCCAAAATAACTGATGCAACTTTCATTTTGCCCGCTCCAATGACTTAAGTCTGAAAAGTTAACAGAAATACAGTGTTAAATTTATCGCCTGCATACCGCGTGCAGTATGCGAGGTTACGTCGGCACAGGTCAACTCTTGGATAAACGACCGCTTTGAGTGTTTAACTAAGCTTGCTTTAGAAGGCACGTTAAGCCATTGATCTAATGACAGCAGTCGTTAAGCTAAGTTAGAGGCCTTCGGGTGGCTTGAGAACTTCTAACAGTCAAGTTGCCGACTCTCTTTAGAAGCCTAATCCCAATAATGTATAGTTTCCCTCTTGTGTTGGGAATTCAGATGGCAGTCGTTTCCGTAAAAGCTAGCAAAAAAAGAATCCCAACACTACCTTCACAAAAATCCCTATGATGCTGTTCTGCTCTTTAGGCCTTCAGCAGTTCATATGAAGAGGCTTCTTAATAAATACTAACAAAACAGTTTTTTTTTTTTTTATATTGGGGAATTTTTATACACAAGTCGTACTAGTCCTAAAGTTTAAACATGGTTCACTAAATAATTACCCCTTAACAAGATTCCCTTTAATATTATTCTGATCCATCATCAGAACTTCAGCAGACCATTGTACAGAAGCTACTCAGCAAACACAATGTAAAGAGCCCAAAAGCGGTTAAGTAGCTATGTTTCTTCGAACGGTATTTTGTGAAGTTGTTCTACTTCATCATCAGACTCTCAGAAGTTCATTAAGAACGGTTCCTAACCAAAACAAAAACAAACAAAACACAACAACAACACACACAACAAACAAAACAAAACAACAACAACACAAAAACAAAAGGGCCCAAAAACAGCCAAAAATATACCTTACATCTGTACATTCTCAACTATGTTTTTGTGCTCTATCATCAGATCTTGTAATCTTCACTAAGCCCTATCAAAATTGTCCCCACTGGTCAGGCAGTTCCAGAGAAAATGCGCTCAAACGAACTTTCAAGCGAAAATTTAACTTCAGAGCCCCTGGTGTTATCTTTGTAACATTTATTTGTTATCGTTGTAACATTTATTTATTTGAAGTTCGTCCCGAATGAACCAGTAATTCATTGCATAAACTGTATCCAAAGCGGTCAAGCCGTTTTGGAGATATTGCACAAACAAACAAACATACAACCTCTGACCCTGAACGCATATATATCTTAGCCGTTCCGTCGTGGTTAAAAATACATACAGTGAGTGAAACATAGGGCTTCCTCCTTTTTTTAAGTCGGTTATAAACCGAACAATATAGCAAAGAATCATCGCTGAACATATTCACTTTTTTTCTAAGGTTGTCAGTCAGGCAGCCCTACTGCTGGGCCAAGTCAAGGGGGAGCTTGTACATAATTTATAATAAATAAAATAAAATGATTTAAAGACAAAGACGAAATGAAATTTTAGTCGGTTAAACACAGCTAAACTAATGGCTAGGTCTGGTGTTAAACTGCACGAAGCTTACTAGCAAATAGAGATTACAATATACTAGAAGTATTTTAAAATTGCTTACCTTAGGCACATGCGTGAATATTTTTAGTATCACGATAATATTGAGAAAAGCTATTGCAACTACATATATCACAAAATTACACGTTACAACAAATAAAACGAAATAATTATGTATTTATCTGTCGTAAAGCGCATGCGCACTTCTAAGGTTTGGAATTCTCTGCCGGCGTCTGTATTTCCGAGTTCATATAACCAGGACCTTTTTAAGGCACGAGTGAATAGGCATCTTCTGGGTGAGCTCGCTTCATCGTCGGCCTCATATTTGCCCCCTGGCTAGATGCTGGCCAAGAGCAATCCCATTTTTAATAAAAAAAAGTAAACCAACATGTTCCCAATTTTATGCCATTAAATGATTGACATTTGTATATTTATTTGTTTGATTGTACATAATTCCAGAATTTTTCCTAAAACACGAAACTTACGACAAAAACACGAACATATGACCCCGGTTTAAAAAAAATGCCGGTTTTCGAGCCCTGGACGTTTGTCCAAGCAGCAGCAGCAGAAAGAAGCCTAATGGTATATAAAATTATTTATTATTTAAAGACTAGTTTCTGTCCGGCTCATCAACTAACCAGTATCGGTATTTATCTCAGGTTACAGCCCTATCTGGGTGCAAATTCGTTTAGCCGTTTTTGTTTGATTGAGTAACAAAAATATTAGTTAAACTTTCATATATTATGACGGAGTGGAAATCCGTGACGGAATTTACGGGACGGAAAAGATTCCGACGACAGCTACTCTATATAAAAAATAACCAAGTCACTGTTTCTATGGGGGCCTGTAAAAATATTAATATCTTTGATAAAACCACGTCTTCCAGGTGGTCGCAAGCCGCCTCTGGGGTCGCATAACCGGCCTTGCGACTCTACCGCATGTCATTTCACTGGCCAATTTAAATAATTATATAGATTGAAAGTGTCGAATTCACCATTATGAGCTGCTGTTCAGAGCCGCCATCCCGAATAAATAAATAAATAAAGTAATTGGCCTTAGTACATATCGTCAAGCACGATAATCTCACCCGAATCAGTAATATAATTGCTTATATTCTACTCACAGTAGTCCAGGTCAGCTCCATGTGTTGCGTGTGGCAATGTTCAAGTAAAAGTTCCTATTTGCATGATCAGGGCATGCTGTTGGGCAGTCATGGCGTGGTACAGTCAGCGTGATATAATACGTAGCAGCCAAAGGGGCCAAATACTTCGGAACACCATACAAAATATATGGTGTATCGAACTATTTGGCCACTTTGGCTGACATGTACTATATGACGCTAACTATACGTATACTACTTTTTAATCATTTACTTATATTCTTAGTGCCAATACTTACTTTGGCATTTGTACTTTGAAACCTACAAAAGTCAGCGAAGAAATTCAAAGGTGTATGTAAAGTCCCATCCCAAGCAACCCGAGTCAGCGTAGGGACTACTGCTCATTCCTGCTCAACTGTGAAAGCAGGCATTTGTCCAACCACCATCCCCACCACCATATCAGCCCAAGGACGTCCACTGCTGGACATAGGCCTTCCCCAATTTCATGGGGGGTAAATGCCATAATCACCACGTTTGGCATGCGGGTTGGCGATCGCAGTGTCTCCACCGCACTCCAGGGATGCTGCTGCCCGTCCCACGGTCCCATTTGTCCAACAGTGGGACATAATAGGGTGATGATGATAACAACTTTGTTCAAACAAATATCATAATATTTATCTTCGTGTTGTTGGTAGCTTCTAAAAGCAGATTACCCAAACGTGCTTTCGAGACACTTACCTCTTTTATGGGTATCGCTTTCAGCTCAAAGCGGTTTGGTAACTGGCTATCGGGGGGTCAAAAATAACTTAACAGTTCATATAAAATTAACCAACAACAAACCACACCATAGGATTGAAGCAAAAAAATCTTCTCTACTGCATGTGTAGGTGAGTTATATATACCCTTAAAACATTTTATTTTAGATTTAATGTTACCACTTTGTCAGTTTTATTGATTTATATATCTGTGCCAAATTGCAGCATCCTAGCACTAACAATCACAGAGCAAAGCCTCGGACAGACAGACGGACAGACAGACAGACAGACGGACATGGCGAAATTATAAGTTGACTACGGAACCCTAAAAAAACGCCTTCAATTTAGTTTTACGCCAAGGCTCTCCGAGAGCTGAGTATTTATTGACTGCAGAAAACACCGAAATTGCCATCGACTTGCCTATAATATCTGAGAGTTCCTTAGATTCCTTATGTATTTATTCCCTATAATAATTATCGAACTATATGAAAACAGTAGATATAGTAGAGAACTGTGATAGTTCATCGCCTGTGCTACGAGTACATCTTCATATATTAGCCTACTACTCTTACACACTTATTGCTCTGTAAATGGGTATGTGGTGTTGTGTTCCTGTTGGTAAGCAAGGCGGCCAGAGCTCTCGAGGATGCGATGTGCTGAGAGTAAGAGTCCTATGTCAAAACCCAGCAGTCAACACAACGAATCCTAAAATCTATAAAGGGAAAGCAACGTAAACTTTGAAGTCGCAAGCGTCCTTCAGTCTGCTTACCATCAGGCAGGCCCGAGGATGCGCTTTGTTGATCGTGAGGGGTGTATGCATTTGTTTCTTGGTGTCAAAAAGTGAACCCTATCACTGGCGGAGAGTTCAAACACGAAGGGTTTATCTTCTGAATTTTAGATGTCAATATAGCCAACTTGTAATCGTCTACAGTTAGGTAAGTCCAACTTCGAGAAAGAGGTTAATCGTCGAATCCGACTCGGCTGGGCAGCGTTCGGGAAGCTACGGCACATCTTTTCGTCCAATATTCCGCAGTGTCTCAAGACAAAAGTCTTTGATCAGTGTGTGTTGCCAGTGATGACATATGGCACTGAAACGTGGTCGCTTACTATGGGCCTCATAAGAAGGCTCAAAGTCACCCAAAGAGCAAAGGAGAGGGCTATGTTAGGAGTTTCTCTGCGTGATCGCATCAGGAATGAGGCCATCCGCAGCAGAACCAAAGTGACCGATATAGCCCTCCGAATCGCTAAACTTAAGTGGCAGTGGGTGGGGCACATAGCACGTAGAACCGATGGCCGTTGGGGCGGAAAGGTTCTTGAGTGGCGACCACGTACCGGAAGGCGTAGCGTGGGCAGGCCCCCCACACGGTGGACCGATGACCTGGTAAAGGTTGCCGGTGTCCGCTGGATGCGGGTGGCGCAGGACCGGTCATTGTGGAAGTCTTTGGGGGAGGCCTATGTCCAGCAGTGGACGTCTTTCGGCTGACATGATGATGATAGCCAACTTCTGTCTTCATGCTTCCTTGAGTTTGCCAAATTTCAGCTGAATCTATTGAAGATAACTCTAGCTCTAGAATTCAGATGCAAGATTTGTCCCACACACACATACATACTGTTTTACTAGCCCTGCCCATTTTATACGGTCGTAACGTACCTATACAGACTGGTAATAATTATACAGTAATGAAGTTGCCCGTAACATATACCTACCTAATATATTTGTGATCAATTCTTCTAAAATTATCTGAGCCTAATTTCGTTACTTGCAAATAGACTACCTTACCTTAGTAATGATGTCAGCTCATGAAAAAAATCTTCTACAATTAGTGATCATGTACTCTTAACAGCGGGGAAAGACGAGTTTTTGAGCGGAGGCCGCATTTGTATTATGGCACTTAGCACCTGGTCAATCTTAATCATTTATATTTACAGAGTTCCTGAAAGAATAAATTAACATTTAAAGTTCCTGTTCAAATAGTTCCTTTATTCTTAGTTCGTAGCTACTACCAATGGTATCAGTTTACTATAGCAAATGTATTTTTATTTTGAAGAAAGTATATCCTTAACGTTATTAACAAGCAAATCTGCTATTGAACACCTCCTAAGGACCCTATTGCATTCATTTCACCAAACTGGAATTGAGTAACTTAACAATTTTCTTTCTTCTTACATAAGCTAATTGGATGTGTTATTATTAGTTCTTTTAGTCTAGTATTCGTATATAAGTTCGTAAAACTCCAATTGGCACGAGGCGGGATTCGAACATTTCTTACCACGAGCGCCGCTTGACAGCTGCATGCTCAAACACCTGGGCTACCGTTGCTTATATCACATTTGATATTCACCGTTATTTGAGTTTATGATACTTATGTGGAAGAACACCGTGAGTGAAATCCCGAACCTGTTCGCCCGAACACTGCAGTGGGGCCGTGTGGGAACTACTAACCATTCCTTCTCGTCTATGAGAGGAGGCCTGTCCCCAGCAGTGGGACGTATGAGGGCTGATACGTCAATTCCAAATTGTAATAGTTGTAATTGTTTCTTTGTTCTCGCAAAGAACTATTTCTACCAAAATCTTTTTAAACAAACTTAACTTGTAATTCAGTACTTACCTTTTGGAAATAAATCTAGTCTACATCGAGATTATGTACCTTCATCGGCATCAGCGTCAACGCTATTTATTTGTGATTCTTGTAAAACCTTACATTACTTTTTACTTATTACATATTTTCGACGCAAGCTTTCATCGCCGATTTTACCTGAAAAAGAATGTCATTAGCTGCCGTCAAGTTTTTGTTTTTAGAACATTCAAAAAGTCCGACTGCTGCCTCCTTAATGGTTGACAGTCTTTGGCTGTTAATTTATGTAACAAAAAAGAGCACATGATATTCTGTTCAAAGATTTCTGTAGGATTAATATTTAAGTTGTATCTAGTTACGTGACGAATAAACAACATATAACTCTTCAGGCGCGTTTTACATGCTGCGACATCAACCGGCACCCTCGCCACCAAAATGATGACCACCGACTCCGTTCGATTTGGAGTCAATCCGATCATTCTGCGTGAATGGCTGTTGCACGTCAAACAGCAAAAACAAACAAAAAAATATATACAAAATTGTCATTAGTGTAAGTTTAACACTAACCTTCTTGCAAAGACGTTTTGAAAGTGCTATTTTAGGTTCAAACTCAGAGTACCCCAGAGAAGACGTCAAATAATAATACCGCTACCGAGCGAGATGGTCATATACTAAATGAAATAAGGAGAGAGCGGGATATAGAGTTGTTGTCCTTGTCATATATTTGCGACAGAGCGGGATATAGAGTTGTTGTCCTTGTCATATATTTGCTTCATTATTTGCTTCAATGTCATATTCACGTCATGTCAAATAGTAGATAAACGACTACCCGCCCAAATTAAAGAGATTGTTTATGGTTAGCCGCCAGGCGTATAAGGCCTGGGGTGCTACCGCGAACTTCGAAAATCGAACTTCGCATCGTACCGTCCCTTTCCGCCATATAGAGTATAGCACGAGAGTGAAAGGAACGGCACGACACGAAGTTCGATTTTCGAAGTTCGCGGTAGCACAGAATGAGACTGGCGCGACCTGCGGTAGCGGTCAATAGTAAACTTGACAGCTAATGACAAGTAAGCAAAGCTAAGCAAAGCTTGTACTATGGGTACTAGACGATGATATACTTACTTATATAGGTAAATACATACTTAAATACATGGCGCTTATGGCACTTACCCCCCATGAAATTGGGGGAGGCCTATGTTCAGCAGAGGACGTCCTTTGGCTGATATGATGATGATGATGATACTTAAATACATAGAAAACATCCCAAGAACCAAGTACAGAATCCATGCTAAATGCACAAATAATGCCCTGGCCGGGATTCGAACCCGGGACCTCTAGCTTCGGAGCCAGTGTCACTACCAACTATGCTAAACAGGCCATCAAGCCATGCATGCTATTAATACTTCATGCACAATAAAGGGTTCCGTACCTACTAGTCCTAATTTAAAACCACTATTATATACTGTGAATTAAAAGTACGCGTAATGTAAGGGTTCTGTAGTTGTCCAGCCGTGACATTATGCGGCTTTAAAATATCGTCTTATATTTACAATAACGCCTAAGACCTATCGCTAGAAAACCTGTTTTCAAATATAAATAAAAACTGGCCAAGTGCGTGTCAGGCCACACGCAATGAAGGGTTCCATAGCTAGTACTACTGCTCTATATTTTAAAACCACTATCCTGCACTTCGTATTAAAAAAGGTCATATCTTCATTAGAAATTTACGGCAGTTAAGGCCTTTTGTTGGGGCAAGGCAGTTTTTCAGCGATAATTCAAAAACCGTTAGACTTATAGAGTTCTTACAAGTTTTCCTGTAATCTATATGTATACATAGAACGATTTCATGTGTTTTTTCAATGGGAGAAGGGTCTATTTTCTTAAATAACTTCAAAACCATTTTTTAGCCCACCGTGCCGCGTACGACTACGACAGCGACACGTGATTAGACAATTTTATTGAAGTTGACTAACGGCGTCACGTGATTGGTCAATTTTCATTATAGGTCACTAGTGTTTTCTTACGAGTAGTTTTGAGTTCCATAGAAAAAATTGTGTGATTTAGATTATACGTTGGTCTAGAAACATTTACTTGAAACATTAAATTCGACCACAACCATTGTCACCAACAAGATATCGTACCAAATTCAACACAATCGGTCTAGTTGTTTCGAAGCAAATTGGCTGTGACAGACGAATGGACAGACAGAGAGACAGACGCACAAGTGATCTTATAAAGGTTCCGTTTTTTCCTTTTGATGTACCGTATGGAACCCTAAAAACCGCACTCGAATCGGATCATCTGTTAAAGAGCTATGGTGCCACAGACAGACACATATACACAGATAGTACAGATACACATGTTAAACTTATAACACCCCTCTTTTGCGTTGCATTGGCGGTTCAAGATTTTTTTTTAGTAATTTCAATATATAACAATGTAGTGGCCGATATAATATATAATACACCTACATTACAAATTGTATTTAAATACACCTTATAAAGACAGACAGAACAGATAGACAGATAGACGGGCTTGACGAAAGTATAAGGATTCAGCTTTTGTCATTTTGGCGTTGGAACCCTAAAAATCCTGTTGTTGTTAATAAGGTTTCCGTAAATAAGAGCTATTTACAAATTTTATTCGATACAATAAAGCATACTAATAATTGAGGCCGCAGGATGTAATACTATTATGTGCCGCAGGTCACAAAAAGAAAACAGACTAAGTACTTCAAGTTTGCAAAGCCAGACAGGGTAGCCGTTAGTGTGACCACATCACACGGACCATATCGGGCCACTTTTTGACCTCTATATAATTTAAAATGCTATTTGACCTACAAACAACTTCCCACGACTTATAAGACCTTCTTCCTATTACCAAATCCTGAATTTCAGTAAAAACTCTTACCGTCCAGGAGATTATGACTTCCAAAAATTACTATATTTATACTGAATGGCTGATTGACTGACTCACTCTGTCACATTGAAATGTTTGACTACTTCCCCCACACGATGGACTGATGACCTGGTAAGGGTCGCGGAAGTCCGCTGGATGAGAGTGGCGCAGGACCGGTCATTGTGCAAGTCTTTGGAGGGGGGGGGGGGGAGGCCTATGTCCAGAAGTGGACGTCCTTCGGCTAACATGATGGTGACTTCCGGGTGACCTAGAATGGTGAAATCTGGCATCCAACTAGGTCGTTGTGTGTATACAAAGGGATAAATCTAAAAACTGAATTTTTACATTTGGATTTTTATTAATTTGCAACGTTGTTTACGGGCAAATCTAGCAACTGAATTTTAAAGCGTTTATCTTCAAATAATACAGAAATATGAATAAAACTCCACGAAATATGTCCAAAAAAGACAAATTCAAATTCAAATTCAAACGGCCCCCCAACCCAAGGTGTAATGATGACCTGATAAACGTCATGGGAGTCCACCGGTCACTGGCACTCTTTTCGATAGGCCTTTGTCCAGCAGTGGACGTCCTTCGGCTGATAAAATGATGATGATGAAACTGGTTGGTCTCATGTTTGTTGAACAGTGACGAATTTACATATTTGCTATCCAAAGTAGTTTACTCGTACTTCCTCTACCGACTTCTAATTCGAAACCACTAATTTCTCCTCCAGCCGTATAAGCTTACTGTCTTGGTCGTGCTACCTTACTTATTGGGTACTTTTCATGGACAACTACTCACATTGAGCTCTTAGCTGTAGTCATCACTGCATCTAGTTGATAACTTACATCTTTGCAATTAGTGGAATTCCTGAAATAAAACGTACACAACACCGACACAACAAATATTTTTTCATGAATTTGTAATTATGACAGCTTGTCAATAGTTTACGACGTAAGTATTTTTTTCTTTAAAAGTGCACAGACGTCTTTGTCGGACAATGATGAAGGACTCGTTCATGCAAGAGTAACACCGTCGTTTCAAACTGCAATGAGAATATTACCACAGCGACATCTAGTGTGGAGTAGCAAACCAATTGTGCACGTAATTCAACTTAAATATTTTATGTTTCATAACGTTAACTTAACAACTCTTATTGTCAACGTAGCGAAATCTAGTGTCGAATAGAAAAACGTTGAGCTATGAATACAAAAGTACATGGGAGACCGCGCTTTGCTCGGCGTATCATCTAGTTAGGTTAGGTCATATTCCAAGGAGTGGATGCTTTGCTATGGTGGGATCGTGCGGCTTTCAAAGCCCCCACATAGCATTCATTAAAATCGTTAGAGTAGCCGTTTCCAAGACCCCTAAAATGTATTTATAATAATTACTCGTTTAAAGATAACATTAGATTATAGACACGGCTGATAACAACCTATACCGCCCTCACCCACCTATACTCAGGGCCATCGACAGAGGTGCTGCACCTCATATGCAACTCAGCTACATAGTTTGCACAGCCTAAATGTTAGCATCTGATTTTGAGAAACTACAAGCATTGATGTAACAATTTACTCGGAATGGAATTATTCCCTTCGGGGCCAAAGTTCATTTCTACAATTACATATCACAATTTAATAGCAGTTCTTTCTTTTTCGTCAAGTTCTATTTTCTTTTTTTTACTACCACGTTGGTGGCAAACAAGCGTATGGTCCGCCTAATGGTAAGCGGTCACCACAGCCTATGGACACATGGAGTTCCAGGTGTATCACATGCGCGTTGCCGACCCAAAAAAAATATATCAATCCTATCTAGAAGAACCCCATAATCTAGCCCCTCGGGAAAACTTCGGCAAGGAGCTCATTCCATAACCAGAATACCTATTAGCAGTTCGTTTTGTTCTACTCGTTGAACAAATCGTAGGACAAAACGAACTTCTTATTATTTCCGTCCGTTTTGTTCACATCGTAGGACAAAACGGATTTTCATGTCCGATTTGTTCACATCGTAGAACAAAACGGATTTTTTTGTCCGGTTTGTCCTACGATGTGAACAAAATCGTAGGACAAATCGGACTACATCCCGATCTTTACTTATGTTAGAGTCAAGAGGTTCCTTTAAAATTTTACTTAGAGTCAGGTTTGCGACGTTAGACGACGGTATGTGGTGGCAATGTTTTAAACATTTCAAGTGCATTTATTTTATTTGAACTGACGATTTAAGGCAACTAATAAAAGCTTAACCAATTTGTAGTACCTAACTTAGTAAGTGGAATCTGATTCTGTATTTCGTGTCATTTATACATAGAGGGTGATTTCTAAGTCATGAACAGAAATACTTTTTCCCCTCACTAGCTCGGAAAGCCGTCTTTTATCCTTTGAAACAAGCGGGTAAAAACGCATTTTATCCACAAGTGGGGAAAGTAATTTGACCTTGGAGCGTGTTTGAGTAGCTTTTGACAGATAACAAAACGTAAAACGCTCATATTAATGGTTCGTTTGATATCAATTATCATTAAATAAATGGATTGAGAATTTAATAAAAAATACCAAATTTAGCTTTATTTTATGATTTAAGTCGTAAACCTTAAAATTCTATAAGTAAAATTTTTTATTATAATGACTTTGAGTATAATTGTAAACGCACAAGTTGAGTCGATGCAATTTCAAAACGCATCGTCAGAAATGTCATCTTGTCAATGTCAACTAAAATATACACAACTTGTCACCGACTCCGACTCGCGTAAATATTATACACAACTTTCAGAGTTTTCTGTTATAATATCGTAAAAAAATCAGTGATTCCAGTGATGAAAATCAAGCCTGTGGAACTGTGTTTTTTTGCATGTTGCACTTTCCTCACTA
This sequence comes from Notocelia uddmanniana, assembly GCA_905163555.1. Lineage (NCBI taxonomy): Eukaryota > Metazoa > Arthropoda > Insecta > Lepidoptera > Tortricidae > Notocelia > Notocelia uddmanniana. Next base: position 15,293,026 of record LR991065.1, read on the forward strand.
TAGTGAGGAGAAAAGTTTTGTGTTACACACGGGTGCAAAGTTGTATTTTACTTCTCGTGTGTTGAAACACTCGCTACGCCCAGGATTCTATTTTGGAACCACTCGCTTCGCTCGTGGTTCAACTATAGAATCCTTTCGCTGGCTCGTGTTTCAATTCCACTCGCGGGTAAAATACAACTTTGCACCCTTGTATAACAAATAACTATTTTCTTACTGTGTGCCTTTAGCGTAAACACTTGCACGCAAGAATATGCAAAAATCTGTAATCGGCCGAGTGAAATGAAAGTCTCCATTTCAGCTTCGACAAATATGATTTCGTATGTCTGGATGTCCATTAGATGTCCAGATGTCCGAATTTTCGAATTTCTAGGGTTGTTCAATTCATCTTGTTTGCTCCTATTTGATGGCTGTAAAAATAGAAAAATAATAAAACCTAAACTACTTTACTATACTATACGTATTCTTCTTGAATAGGGTGACCATACGGTTGGTAAAGTTTACTATTTCAAGTAATATTTCAACAAAAAAAATTGTAGGCTTTTAAAGCTGAAGCAGTGAATTTGCCTTGAAATACCTACTGTGCTAGAAACAATAATTTATGTTCACGACTTAGGAGTCGCCCTATAGATGCAGAGTGCATTAGTATGCATTGATTTTTATTAGATATATTTTAAATCTTACTACATTTATGAACTACTACATACCTACCTAACTACATGTTATAATTGATTCATGTATCGTTCAGTGTTATATTTTTTTATCTTCGAGTTTATTACCATTACATTTCCCAAGAGTATGCAAGTCACCATCATAAGACCATTGCTTTATTTTCAAATAATACGTTTTGTTCTCACACATGTGCCTACATAGAGTGAGCAGTTATGTCATCAATCATCATCATGGTAGGTTTACTTGCTACTATGCTGTCAATTCTGTGCTTTGTTCTTTGTGCCTGCATGTAGCCCTGTATACGTATTATTCTTGTGTGAAAAACGTGCAAGTGTGAATCAATATTTTGTACTTGTTTTTCCCTACTTTACCAATAATATTAATTGATGATGATACTGTTTATGATATGTTTAAAAGTACTTATTGTACTTAGATACATATTATAAGACTGCCACTTTCCATGTAACGCGGCGTCTCTAAATATTAGGGGGCTCCACACACACTTACTTATCGATTTTTGTCAAGTTTAGAGTTGATATTTCTCCGTCATAATTAGATATATTATTTATGGCACAAACGATTATCAGTTCTTCAATCCTTTATGTACATTAGCAAAACCCGAATTTTGAAAAAAAAGTACTTATTTTTTCATGATTTATTCAAACATGGTCCTAAAAAGCTAAATTTTCTAAATTATTATGTTGTTCATGCACTTATATACATAAAATCTACATACGTCTTGTTTTTTATTTTTATTTTCAACTTACTATCGTAAAAGTTACGTCCAAATAAACTGGTTTTTTTGACCTGTAATTCCCAAAGTTTGATGCCACATATCTCAAAGACTTTGAGTTTTGAAATAAATATGGGATACTATTTCGGTAAACTACGTTGTTGTTATTACGATAAGGTCGATAGACCATAAAAATACGAGAAAATGTTGAGATACAGATCGAAGGACATCGGGAGCTAGGAGCCCTTAAGTACAACAGTTTTGATTAAAGGCCCCAATGGAAACGACACCGAGACTGAGATAGTACCTAATCAATACAAGTGTACAGATAGACGTAGCCTAATTCATTAATTTTATCAAAACACACCAACATTAAAATAGGCACTTTTTATTTCTGTCAGGGCATAATATTCCTCTACCTATTCGTAAATACATAAGAAGAAAAAAAAACATACGTTTGACGACCTTTCTTTGAGGTACATTTATAATATATAGAGTTGCGTGGTCAAACCCGATAAATCGAAATAATTGCCTTTTTTAAATAAAAACTCTATATCCCTAACATATAGTTCTGTTTTCAAAAAATATTTTACGCGACTTATTGGGTTTGACACGCAACCCTCGATTATGTTACTTACTTGTAATTTGATTGTTCTGTATTTGGCCGTTATGACAACGTATGATTCTGTAAGTATATTTTGATATGAAACCCATAAGGCTTAAGCATCAGGTAGAGCCTTTAATTGATTTGATGTGTAGAGACTAGAGCGTTGTCTAAGGAACCCAGTCAATTTGTACAAGTAGAGTTAATTTTTAAGAACGTAATATTTAAGGACCCAGTCAATGTTGATTGTAAGACATATAGGTAATATTACTTCCTAAACAGCTGTAACTTAAATAAATATTGTTTAAGATTAACATATTATAACAATGTTTAAAACATGGAAATATTATCGAATTTAACAATCTTAACTATAATACGAAAATTAACCTGTTAAACTTATTTTACATGGAATAATGAAACCAATTATATTTCGATATTTCCGTCAGATTAAGGCGAATATCAAGTATGGAGCGAAGCCTCGCTGATCGTTTTATGTTTCTTTCAGGCATAAAATCACATAACTTTTTTTTCTTGATGCTATAATGCAAGTCATACATTTCTTAATCTATACTTAATATTATAAAGCTAAAGAGTTTGTTTGTTTGAACGCGCGAATATCAGGAACTACAGGTTCGAATTGAAAAATTCTTTTTGTGTTGGATAGTCCATTTATCGAGGAAGGCTTTAGGCTATATAACATCACGCTGCGACCAATAGGAGCGAAGACGTGGACGAAGTCGCGGGCAACAGCTACCTAGTATACGATAAAGGTTATCGTCAGGTCTGTATAACAAAATTGAGCCGTTACCGAGTAATTAAACTGGGGCCTATTGCATAATGACTTAAGTACCTAATATTATAAGCGGAAGACGCATTTCAACCCCTTTCATTATAAAGAAACGTCCGTAGTTATTATAAGTAGTTACAAGTCAATCCCTTTAACCGATTATTATTGTCACAATACTGGGAGGTCAATATTATCGTGGATTTCAAATTGGATGGTGCTTCAATATTCACTTGATGTATTTATGAGTATATCGCGTGATAATAATCACCATGTAACAGGCTCCATTGGCACTATGCAATAAACCCCTGTTAGTAATAGTCATATCAGACAATTATAGGTTTTGTTAAAATATGATTAAACTGGTGCACTGAAATAAAGTTTTCTATCGCTTTTATTTTAGAGTTTCATTAAATTACACCGAAGAAATATTTCACACCTCCGTACCTCCGTCGTATGACAGTGTGGAGTGAATGAAGATATATAGTGACAAAAATAGAGAATGTTATGTTAAGATGGTTTGGACATGTAGAGAGGATGGATGAAAGAAGATTGACAAAACGAGTATATGAAGGAAGAGTAGATGGAAAAGTTGGCATGGGAAGACCTCGGCGAACGTACTCCTACCAAATAGGAGACATACTGCATAAAGGCCCGGTCAAGAGTACCCTAAATCGGCGCGCATGCATGAAGAATCTTATGAGAGTTCATGAAACGAAAGTTATATGTCAGGATCGTAGCAAATGGAAATCCGTGACCTCTGCCTACCCCTCTGGGAAACAGTCGTGATGCATGGTGATGTATGTATGTATAAAATATTTCAATCAGTCAAGTAATTTAAAGATACTCATTAGCCGAGGCGTTTTATTATTGCATACTTACGCACGATAAAATCGAAATCAGAAGTAGATGTACCTATAGTGGTCGGCGGTTAAGAAGTCAATCCAGACATCTGTAATTTCCATACAGTTTATAACCTAAAAGTCACTTTGAGGTTATAAAATGTATGGAAGTGACATGACGCCGACTACTATATACGAATACATTGAAAATATCCGAGTTGCATAACAACTCTTCGTGCTCATCACACAAATATTTTCTCTTACTGTGAATCGAACCCGACGATTAGAACCCAGTATTAACGTTGCATCATTTGCATGTTAGCTAATTGAGGCAAAATCTCCGCCGCAATAAATTGGTCGGGATTAAGCCATACCTCTCCGTATGTCACAAGCATTTTACCAGGTGTATCCTGATTTTACTCAAGAACTATAGGTACCTATAAAATAAACTTTGAAATGTAGGCTGCTACTCCATATTATTGTAGATGGGGTTGGGGCACATTGACACGGTTTTTATTATCATGCCAGTAAGAATAGGTTATATATTTTATAAGAGAAAATCGGCTTCGATGGTTTGGGCATGTCAAAACAAGGCCACCGGAATACATACGCAACATAGCTCTTGGTCTTGCTTTGATAGCCCAGGTTGCGATGGCTCAATGTCGTAACCAAATATATGAACGCCTGCTAGTTGAACGCTGAGGAGGTCCAGGACAGAGCGAAATGGAAGAAAAATGACGAATTTGTTTAAACCTTTTTAAGGCATGAGTGAATAGGCATCTTCTGGGTGAGCTCGCTTCATCGTCGGCCTCATCTTTGTCCCCTGGCTAGATGCTGGCCAAGAGCAATCCCATTGTTAATAAAAAAAGTCCAGGAAAGCGGACCCTGTCGTAAGACGGGACAAACGCTGGAAGGATGATGATGATGATGCCCGTTTAAACAATTCAGAAGGATAGAGTGGTTATCTGGGCACTTTATTCTCTTCAATCTATGCCCATCACACACACACACATACACACATGGGACATGAGTATACACATTTATACATATCTTCTATGTATTTAACTAAGTATGTATTTATCTTTATAAGTACCTATGTATATTATTGTCTAGTAACCCATAGCACAGAATAAGTAATAGTACATACCCATAGTACAAGCCTTGCTTACTCGTAGTTTGGGACTTGGTCGATTTGTGTAAGATTATCTACCAATATTTATTTATTTAGATATTTTTAGCCGAGGTACTTTGATTCGGAAAGTTATAATTTAATCATTTTGTGAATATGAATGAACTCAATAGTCGTCGAATTCAACTCGGCTGGGCAGCGTTCGGGAAGCCACGGCACAAGGTTTTGTCCAATATTCCGCAGTGTCTCAAGACCACTGGTTCTGGTACCACTGACCAGTGGGGTGGTGTGGTCTTTGACCAGTGTGTTTTCAGTGACACGTGGTCGCTTACTATGGTCCTCATGGGTTATTAGACGATCGATACGAATACGAAGACATTTTGCCTAATAGCGGAAACAAAGCGTAAATAGCTTTCATGCAATTCGACGAGTACTTATCGTTTAAAAACCTCCCAACGGTTGGTGTTCTATTTCCTTAACAACTGTGCATTTCTAAAATCATCAGCACAAATTATAAATTTTTATAATAATAATAATAATATGGTTGTGCTACGCTCTATTGGGATCGATCTATCATCACGGATCGGACTATTGTAGCCAATAAGCCCGACATCGTGCTGATAGATCGATCGAAGCGCCAGGCAGTGCTCGTCGACATCACCATCCCCCATGACGAGAACCTCGTGAAGGCCGAGAAGGACAAAGTCAGCAAGTACCTAGACTTGGCACACGAGGTAACCGCCATGTGGGATGTTGATTCGACGATCATTGTCCCGATAGTCGTTTCTGCGAACGGTCTAATAGCGAAGAGTCTCGACCAACATCTCAAGAGACTCTCGCTAGATGGCTGGGTCAAGGGTCAAATACAGAAGGCGGTACTCCTGGACACGGCGCGGATGGTCCGGAGGTTCCTCTCTCTGTCGCCCTAACCACCGGTGGCTTAGGCCCTGCCTCGCTGCCGGCGGCACCCTAGGTTAGGTTTTTATAATGTTTTTATATTTTGTAAGTGTATTTTTATATTTTACCTTTTGTAAATCCATTGTACAAACCTAACCTAAGACGAAAAATAAATAAAGGAATAATAATACTTTATTTCAGGTCATAGACCCATACAAATTAAAATAAAAATCAGATTAAAAATTAAAATTAAAGATTACATATAACACTATTACAAAGACACACACTATACAATAATAACACATATACTTACATTTCGACAATACTTACACAACTAACATTTAAAAACAGTTAGAGGCCCTATGCATTTTGTCCCAATGCAGCTGGAAGGGTCCATCTAGGCGCGCAGCCACCGTTTGTAGGAGGCTATTCGGGCTGCCGCGCAGGCGCCGCACCAGGGACGCCACACGCTTGCGCATTATGGCATGGAAGCCATCGGTGCGCCTCTCGCAAAACATCCCTGATGCACTGCAATGGCGCGGCAGCCCCAACAGCATCCTAAAAGCGTTATTATATTGGACGCGCAGGGCGCTAAAAGCTTTTTGAGTGTAGCTAATCCATAGGCTGCAGGTATAAAACGATTGACAAAATGCCTTAAAAAGGGTAATCTTGACGTCCTCAGTACACCTTGCAAACCTACGGATCAACATATTGCTCCTGACTGCCAGCGCCCTGCGCTCCCTCTCCACATCCTTGCTATCACTTAGGCTCTCTGTTACCCAGTGTCCAAGGTACTTAAACTCCCTTACTACATTCAGCTCTTGGAAGTGTTGTACCTCAGCCCGTGAGCTTTTGCGTATTTTTCACAGACACTGAGCATCTTGTTGAGAGCGTTGACAGACGGGGCCAGCAACACCATGTCGTCCGCGTAACTGATGTTGTTCACAAACGTGCCATCCACTGAGCATCCGACCATGGTATTGCTGATCTCGCCAACCAACCCATCCACATAGAAGCTGAAGAGCCTAGGCGACGATAAGCCACCCTGCCTGACACCGCACTCCAGCATGTATGAGCTAGACAGCGAGGTAGCCCATCTCACGACATTCTTCTGATGATCATATTTTATTTTTATTTAAAATTAAGTTTTCAATATTTCAGATGCTGGATTGACGGCGTTGACACGAATGTAACTGCACCATGGAACTCTACAGAAGTATGGGACAACATTCCATCGATTGATAATCGACTACATAATTGCCTCATGTATACGGATGAACTAAATAACACAAGAAAATGCGATAAATGGGTGTACGACTCAACATACCGAACCTCGTCGCGATCCATCGAATGGAATCTAGTTTGTGACAGAAGGTGGATGGGCGCCCTATCACAAACGGCCTACATGCTGGGGGTGTTCACAGGAGCAATACTCTTGGGTGGCATGGCCGATAAATTTGGAAGAAAAACAATATTTTGTTGGTCTTCTGTATTGCAATTAATCCTTGGAGTATTAGTAGCCTTTATACCCGAATATTGGTCCTTCTTAGTAGTCTCATTTTTGTACGGAATTTTTGGGTCTGCTGGAGCGTATATAACTGGATTTGTACTCTCCATGGAAATTGTAGGTCCCAGCAAACGAACAGCTTGTGGAGTAGCGTTCCAAGCTGCCTTTGCTGTAGGCATAATGTTGGTAGCAATGTGGGGAGCAATAATTAATGACCGACAAATTTTACAAGTAGTTTATGGATTGCATGGTCTTTTGCTCATACCACACATATGGATAATGGACGAATCTCCTCGATGGCTTTGGGCTCAAGGCAGAGCTAAGGAAGCAGTGGATATTGTAGAAAAAGCCTTAAAGTGTAATAAATCTACCGAAAGACTAGATAAGGCTCAATTTGTGTCAAGAGGAAAAGCGGAATCATCTAAGGGAGCTGAAGTACCAGCTGCTCGCACAATTGATCTTTTTAAAACACCAAATTTAAGAAAAAAGACTTTCAACGTTTGTCTTTGCTGGTTTGCCAATTCTCTAGTTTACTACGGACTTTCATTGAGTGCTGGTAAGTTAGAAGGCAACCCTTACATAATTCTAGCTGTTATGGGTTTCGTGGAATTCCCCAGTTACGGTGCAGTTATATATTTTCTTGATATCTGGGGTCGAAGGCCTTTAATCAGCTCTATGATGTTGATTGGCGGCACTGCGTGTATTGTTGCTGTATATATACCTGCGGGTAGCGTGATTTCCACAGTAATTGTTATTATAGGAAAACTGTTCATTGCTGGATCTTTTGCAATTGTGTACAATTATTCAGCAGAACTGTTCCCGACTGTTGTACGCAATTCTGCTATAGGACTCGGGTCTATGTGTGCTAGGCTGTCAGGGGCACTGACTCCCCTCATCACGTTACTCGATTCCTTTGACCCAAAAATTCCCGCTGTTATATTTGGACTTATAGCTCTGATATCTGGATTTCTAACCTTATTTTTACCTGAAACAATGGACCAACCTATGCCTCAATCCTTAGCAGATGGGGAGAAATTTGGCGTAGGGGACACTTGTTTCGCGAGCTGCTTAGGAAAGAAACGTGTGACAGAAGAAGACGGCAAAGGAGGAGAATCAATGGTGCCCCTCCGAGATATGAGCAAAGCGTAGGAAACATGAATCACTTCACTTGGGGCTCATTTTAATAGGTCCTTGCAGAGTTGTAGCTCAACCCCCGCATGCGGGATGCGCTCTAATTTTCTTGTTTTCCCCTTCAACAAAAATAAGCATAGCGTGATCTGCTCGCATGCGGGGTCGAGCTGTAACGACCAATTAAAATGAGGAAGAATAGCGTTAAGCTTAGGTAAATTTGCGCAAAGTTTATAACAACTATAAAAAAAAATCTTTGCTGAATCCGTCGCTACTATTTTTTATTATTATGCCAACAGTGCACCACATAGGTACCTACAAGCAATTATTAGGTAAATACCAACCTGAAGAACCTAATATGTTCTCAGTAGTACGTATAAGTATACCTACGTAACTTTCATCACATCACATCTCAGATTCAGGTTCAGATGCCTGCCTGACCTACGCCAAACAACAAAATGTTTATGGAAGTGGAAAAGAGATATTCTAGCATATATCCAAATAAAGACGGTTGACGGTACGTTATCTCTGTCACCGAATACGACGAGGAGAACATGTAATATCTTTTACAGTACATATGGTACTACTTTACCGCACGAGTGCGGTAATCAGCAGATTACGTGCATATGTCGAAACTTTAAAGAGCCATATGTACTGTAAAACGTTGTACGATACACGTGCGAACAGGTAATTCGCAACTCGTGTCGATTTGAAACACTCCCTTCGGTCGTGTTTCAATTTATCGCCACTTGTTGCGAGTTTCCTGTTCTCTGCACTTGTATCGTAATGTACTATTATATGTTTATTGCTCATGTACATTAAAAAGCCCTAAAGCTACATAATACAATGTTGCTGAATAAAGCCAGTTTCTAGGGTTTAAACGAAACAAATCTTTTATATATTTATATTTACGTATTCATTTATTTATTTCGGGGAACTCGGAAAAGGCTCTATCGATTTCGATGAAATTTACAATTCAGGGCTATACTAGGGCGAAAAATCGATCTAGCTATAGTTCTTATCTTCAGGAAAATTTGTAGTTCCCGGGAAAACACGAAATATACCGGAGAACGCCCAAGTACTACTTAAACATATATAAGGATAAGGTGCTTCCAAATTAGATGCCAATACCTCAAGAGATGCTAACTTACATCAAAATAATTTACTTTAAATAGGAATTAATAAACCTTTATATTATGATTTTTCTGTTTTCATTTCCTGAACAAAATAATTGAATTAAAATTCTGCCCAAACATAATCATGCTGTGGATTTATCAGACAAGGTGGTTATCACTTTCTATCAAGTAGATGCTAGTTGAAGTGGCCAGTTAAGTGACAGTCAAAAGAGGTTACACACGATAATCAAAGAAGTCTTAATCATTGAATACTGATTATCTCAATAACAGGGTGTTATCACGTAGCACAATTGTTTTCCTAATTTTCTCCAAAAACTAACATAAACTTTAAATTAGTTTTATACATAAGTCTACTTCTGAGGAAGTGAACTATCAGTTCTGAAAGTATTGGCATCTAATTTGGAAGCACCTTATATACATTATTAAATAAATAAACTTAGAGATACCGTTACATGATCGAAAATATATATTGTAAATAGGTAGGAATGTTTTAATTAAAAAATATGTATGAAAGACGTCGTGTAAATAATTTAGGTAGCTAAATTAAATTGAACTGAACTACAGTGTTGTACAAATTCGTGTAATATTATCAGAATATTATAGATATTATAAAAAAAATATTCTAAGTTTACTTTCACCTTTCCCACGGATTTACGGCGAAAGGGGAGTAGTCGAGTGCACATAGGGAGTTGGTACAGTCAGCGAAGATAACAAACTCCCAATTTATACCGATTGTAGATGACCTGCACGACTACCTGCATGATGGTTAGCTGGAAGAGATCCCTTATAGGGATAAGCTCGCCTTGGTACTTTAATTTTTAGTGACATGAATACGTTTCAACGTGTAATCTATACTAATATTATAAAGCTGAAGAGTTTGTTTGTTTGTTTGAACGCGCAAATCTCAGGAACTACTGGTTCGATATTGAAAAATTATTTTTGTGTTGGAAAGTCCATCTATCGAGGAAGGCTTTAGGCTATATAACATCACGCTGCGACCAATAGGAGCGAAGACGCGGACGAAGTCGCGGGCAACAGCTAGTTAAATATAAATATTAGGGGACAATCTTACACAAATCGATCTAGTCCCAAAATAAGCTAAGCTTGTACTATGGGTACTAGACGACGATATACATACATATATAGATAAATACATAGAAAACGTCCAAGACCCAAGAACAAATATCCGTGCTAAATGCGCAAATAATGCCCTGGCCGGGATTAGAACCCGGAACCTCTAGCTTCGGAGGCAGTGTTTCTCATAAATAAATGTTTTTACACCCTCAGCGAATTTTTTGAAGAGAAGTATAATGATTAAGTTCACGCTTAAACTAGTTAGTAGTTAGACTATAAGTTATAGAATCAGAATATTGAAATATAATACATTAAATTGTCATAGTTTAAATAGTAGTCCTCTCTACATATTGCTGTGCCCTTGCAGGGCGTCACATATAACTTATATCCTCTGTACCATCTAATGTAAAAAATGTGATATGCAATAAATGTTTGACTTTGACTTCTACCAACTAGGCTAAATAGGTCAATTGTGTACAATAGCACCTTGCTTACATACATACTACCTGACATATGAATTTAAGAGTGGACAGATGCAATCCGCGATGCCACACGGGCGTCATCATACAGGCGGCAATATGACTCGCCAAAAAAGAGGGGTGTGGAGAGCGGTGCAGAGGAACTGCTCCCCTGGTGGGCACGACTCTCAGCCTTCAAGAACCGAAGAAGAAGTGGTGCAGAAGCAGGTAACCGTCCAACGTCCAAAGTTAAAGACCAGCACATTTATCAATATGGTAAAAAGATACGTACCTAAATTGGCACTGTTAACTGACCAGTATTGCAGGCTAAGGCTGGGTTGCACCGACTTACGATTACAGACTGATCAACGTTAAATATGGCGCCGGCAGCTGTCATCCCATAGACACTTATCAAACTTTCCATACATTCAAATTTTAACGACCACAGATTACGATTACAGACGGTTTGGTGCAACCCAGCCTAAGACTCAAAAAGGTCGCGTAGGTATAATCTCACCAGCTCCGTATTCTGGAAAATAATAATATTTTTTTTATAATTTTCATTTATTCAGACAACAAATGGTCCACACATACAATTGCATGATGTCAACAATAAAGCAAATTAGAATCAATTATAATCAGAATTACAATAATCAGAATTGTACGCTTAAAAACTCCACTTGATTAAACATTTGCTTCATAATCCGGGAAGTGAGTATTAACCCGGGGTATCTATTCCATACGTGCACAGACATATGTCGCACCATCGGTAACACCGTGGTCCTCAAAAACGTATTTTATACACTTTTTGGGGTCCGTAGCCAAAATGGCGAAAACGGAACCCTTAAAGATTCGTCATGTCTGTCCGTCCGTATGTCACAGCCGATTTACTCGGAGACTATGAGCACTACAATTATGAAATTTGGTAGAAAGGTGTATGCTATGAACCGCTATAGAAGAATATGATGTGAAATTACGAAAAGAATATTAATCTGGGGGGCACCCCATACATGTACCTAACAGGGGGGTCGGATTTTTTTTTTCAATGCACATAGGCGTGTGGTCTATCTATGGATACCTACTTAAACCTTCAAAAATGACAGAGGTTTCTAAAAACTTTTCCATTCAAGTCACCCGTTAGTGAGATATTAGCTGTCTAAGTAGTAAAAAGTGTCCCCCCCACCCCTCTAATTTCCAAACTACACAGTTTCAAATTCTGAAAAAAGAGGGACGAACTGAAAACCAGCGCGCTGCAGCCACAATGGCTTGCACAGCGCATGCTGAGTTCGTTCCTTTTGTCACATTATGAAACCAAATGCATGTAACTGCCTTTTTAGGGTTCCGTAGTCAACTAGGAACCCTTATAGTTTCGCCATGTCTGTCCGTCCGTCTGTCCGTCCGTCTGTCCGTCCGTCCGCGGATAATCTCAGTGACCGTTAGCACTAGAAAGCTGAAATTTGGTACTAATATGTATATCAATTACGCCGACAAAGTGGTAAAATAAAAAGTGGAAAAAAATATTTTATTAGGGTACCTCCCCTATACGTAAAGTGGGGAGTGATTTTTTTTTCATTTTAACCCTAACATGTGATATATTGTTAGATAGGTATTTAAAAATAAATAGGGGTTTACTAAAATCATTTTTTGATAATGTTAATATTTTCGGAAATAATCGCTCCAGAAGTAAAAAAAAATGTGTCCCCCCCCCCTCTAACTTTTGAACCATAAGTTTTAAAAATATGAAAAAAATCTCAAAAGTAGAACTTTATAAAAACTTTGTAGGAAAATTATTTTGAACTTGATAGGTTGAATAGTTTTTGAAAAAATTACAAAAATAATTTCTGAACTAAGTTTGTAATTTAACCGTATAAACAGGTGTTTATTGTACCTGTCATTTCTACAAAATCACAATGAAATGACGTGCTTTCAAATAAAGTAAAACCGGTGAAAATCGGTTCACGCAATAAAGAATTATTCCATAAAAATCATCTTCCATACTTTAAGCTCGCGCGCAATAGTTTACTTAATTTGCCGATAGATGTCGCTGTACGTGGAACGCTCATTTCTACATGGCGGTGTTAAGATTTTTCCTGATTTAATGGGGTCTGAGCAGGTGCGAATCTATAACTCTTTCTTTAGTTATCACCGTCCTCTGTGGGCCCGTTTTTAGGGTTTTGTGTTTCTGTACTTAATATGTCAACTTAATGTGACGGACGGAAAACTACGGAACCCTACACTGAGCGTGGCCCGACACGCTCTTGGCCGGTTTTTTTTGTATGTGTTGTGTGATAATAAATATATTTCTATTTTAATCTATACTAAAACAATCAAGATGATGTACATTAATAAACCCTTTCAATGATTTTTTGTTTGAACAAGATAGACCTATCTTACTGTTAGACCTAACAGTTTTTGAGTTATTGCTGACTGCCCTGCCCAAACAAAAAGGCGTAAAAGCCGTGAGTTTCCTATAAAGATACGACCTTTTTTGATTCAACCTTTGACCTTTTTTACAGTATAGTGGTTTTAAATGTAGATTAGGTGTCGGTACGGACCCTTCTTTGTGCGTGGTCCGATACGCACTTGGGCGGTTTCTTTTTCAAAAAATTGTTCGTAGATAAGGTGGGCGAATGGTCAATTTTTCCCTATTTTCGAAAATAATTTGAAAACTATTTCTCGTGTTATTTAAAAATATATATACTCCATATTCTCACAATGAGCCCTTTCATTTGATACATATGTCACACGATAATATAGATTGCAAAAGTTATTTTGTTTCTATTTTACCCCTATGATTAATGCTGTGACTGACGGACGGACGGACAGACAGACACACGAGTGATCCTATAAGGGTTTCGTTTTTACTAGTGTCCGACCGAAACATGTTTTTTGGCCGAAACCGAAAACGAAACTGAAGGTTCGGTTTTGGCTCTAGTTTCGGCCGAAACCGAAACCGAAACTTACAGACGTGTTAAAATCGTTGAATAAAATGTCAGTAGGCCATTCTTTTTAGCGTGTGAATCATATGATCAATGAAACACCTATAATCCGTGTAGGTGCGTTGTTTAAACAAGTTTTTTTTAATACCACGTCGGTGGCAAACTAGCGTACGGCCCGTCTGGTGGTAAACGGTCACCGCAGCCTATGGACGGCTGCAATTTTAGGGGTGACACATGCGCGTTGCAGACTCTTTAAAATTTTATACACTCCTTTCTTGAAGAACCCCATATTGTAATCCCTCGGGAAAACCTCGACAGGGAGCTCATTCCACAACCGGAGCGTCCGTGACCATTTAGGTGTGAGGGTGAATGCCCTGCGGGCGGCGAGCTGTGCGATGGTAGAAAGCGGCCGTAGGCATCATATTGAACAGTTCTTAGGAGCACAACCCATTAAACAAACCATAGGACACGCACAAGGAGGCAAATTTTCTCCTTAAACTTAAAGGTTCAATATCGCTCGTCAGTTTGGGATCGTCCACGATTCGTACAGCACGTCTCTGAAGCAATTCAAAAGGCCCAAGCTGGTATCAAGGTGCTCCCACCCAGAAGTGACAGCCAACTCAGTGGGGACGGACTTGTGACTTATATTATAGAAGTCTCTGTCCAGGGGTGATGTATCGCTTCGCTCTATTGAGCACAGCTTTTTGGATGCCAGCCTGGCTTTGTCTTCTAAGTGGCTCCGAAACTAGACGTCGCTGGAAATGTGGATCCCAAAACTCTCTAAGATGGAGAAGGCTGTGTCTTGGAATGGGCAACAGTGAATGGGGTTTTTTTTTCGTAGTGCACGCGTATACTTGTGTCTTGGTGGGGTTGAACTGGACCAGATTATCCTGGCTCTTATTTACGCCTTTTTTGAAGAAGCCCATTCTGTAGCCCTTTGGTAATACCTCGGCAGGTATTAGCTACTAAAGTGTTCTGGGTATAAAGTACATATTAAAACGTACTGTATGAGAACGCAATGGCTCCAAGGTGTGGGTATGAGCTCGATAGCGAGAGGTGCGATGATGATAGGTAACCGCGGGCATTATGTCATACATACCCAGAGAATGCGAAAACAATCAATTAAGAGCTACCCACATCCAGCGGACCCACGCGACCTTAATCAGGTCATCAGCCTACATAAAGCCTCAGCAACCTTGTGGGGGCAGCTCAGCAACATTCCTTGTTCCTACGCTACGTCATCCGGTACGTGGTCGCCACTCGAGAACTCGCTTGCCCCACCGACCATCGTTTCTCCGTGCAATATGGCCCGCACCTGCCAATTTAGTTTGGCAATCCTTCAGGCTATGTCAGTTACTTTGATTCGTCCGCGGGTATCGTCATTTTTTAGATCTCGCAGAGTAAGTTCGAGCATAAAATTCCAAAACACATTACTGAACTTAGCAATTCTAAATTCAAATCTGTAGTAAAACAAACACTTATTTCAAAAGCATATTATAAGGTAAACGATTACATCATGGACAGGGATGTTTGGCAGTGATAGTGTCCTGCACGGCTAATCTATCGCGAAAATAGGTTTTCTACTGTAGCTTGTTATTTTTGTAGTAACTGAGACTGTAATTTTATATTTAACTATACAATGTATATTGTTTTGAAAAAATGACACCTCGCCGAGTTTCTTACGCCGGTTCTTCTCGTGGCAGAGGTTTATTTTTCCGAACCGGTGGTAGTTTATTGACGTTCATAGGTGCATGTAATATGCCTAATTTGAAGAATAAACTACTTTACTTTACTTTACTTTACATAAGACATAGCCCTCTCCATCGCTCTTTGAGTGACTTTGACCCGCCTTTTTCGGAGCCATAGGTCATCAATGGTAACACGCACTGGTCAAAGACTTTAACTATTGACGAGAGGATAATCGATACATGATGAAAAGATATTGCGTCTCCCGAACGCCACCCAGCCAAGTCATTTTTGAAAATTGATCTCCTTCTCGAAATTGCTCCTGCCCAACTGAACTGTTTGTCCTAGGCTCAGGGACAGTACACAAATTTGTGGACAACTTTGAGCGTAGAGTCTCTGATCTTAACTGGAGTACGTACTAGATAGGTACATACATGGACGTTAGTTATGATCTTCGTTTGGTCCATGTTCATCTTAAGCCCAACTTCTTTAGAAGCCCATTAGATCATCGAACATATTACTTAAGTTCTCCATGGTCTCAGTTTTGAAGAAGAACAACCAAACTCCTGTCCCATGCCTTTGAGAATGACTAAATCGAACAGCTTCTAAACTAAATATAAAATTAACAAAAATAATATTTTGATCTTAATGTTAACTGATCACAATCAGCCAGCCTCGAAAAACTAATTAGAATTCACGATCCGAAAGTAGGTATAATGTTGTAAGTTTCGGAGGTTCGGCACTTTTTTGGCCGAAACCGAACCTTCGGCCGAAACTGGCCGAAACCGAAACCAAAACTTCGGTCGGACACTAGTTTTTACCTTTTGAGGTACGGAACCCTAAAAATGATGCGTAAAAAGAATTATAAAATTGCACACTTTGCCATTGATGTGTATTGTGCATTGTATTTATTTATTTATTAGGTTTACCAGTAATGGTTACACTGAGGGTATACATAGAGTTTTGTGTACATTAGGCGAGGGTTCAGAGGTGCAGGTGCGCGCGGCAGAGGCGCCGCTCGTGCCGGTGGACGCGCACCACCCGCCGCTAGCGGTGAGGCTGCGCTCGCGGTCGCGCGCGCAACCACGACACGACGCCCTTCCGACTGAGAATACATACGACACTGAAATCCGGTGGAATTTCAACAAAGCCAATTTCCAGTTGTTGTACTCAAAGTTGGCCTTGGTGGACTGGTCGCCTTTGTATAGCTTAGATTTAGAAAACAGCCTACACCATTTTTATGGCATTTTTAATTCGATAATAGATGAATGCGTTCCGAAAAAAAAGCCTGGTCGGGGTCGATCAAAACACATTTATCCCGAGTGGTATACGGGTGAGATGATTAGAAATATAAAAATTAAAGTCTCGCTTCATAAAAAATATAAGGCCAGTAAATCGGATAGGGATTACGCAGCGTTTGCTCAGTATAGGAGTCTCGTGAAAGTTAAGTTAGTCCAAGCGCACCAGCAGTATAGAGATCGTATACAAAGCCACATGCTAAAGGATTCCAAATCATTTTGGAGTTATATTAAATCCAAACGAAGTAGTAGAAGTACACATTTTTTTTTCAATAAACGGAGAGGCATTAACAGGTGAAAAACTAGCTACAGAGTTTGCCAAGTATTTCCATTCTGAGTATAGTTCGAATAGGCCAATTTTAGATGTAAGTAGAGCTATAGTGGATTCATTGACGGAAAACGCAGCGGCACGAGTCCAGGTTGATAGGCTAGAGAGAGAGGATGTGTGGCGAGCTCTTAAACAACTTAAGCCAAAAAAATCTTCAGGTCCGGATGGCATTCCTCCGTACATATTTAGGGACTGCAGAATGTTGCTAGTCGAGCCGCTACTACACATTTTCAATCTCTGTCTCAAATTAGAATTATTTCCCGATGTGTGGAAAATAACTCGAGTCATACCGGTAAAGAAGGGAGGGTCGGGAACGAAAATAGAGGAGTACCGGCCAGTGGCGGTGCTGTCAACACCGGCTAAAGTGTTCGAATCGGCTATTCACAGAAGGGTATACGAGCAGGTTAAATCGCAGCTTGTGGACGCGCAGCACGGATTCCGCCCAGCGAGGAGTACAGCCAGTAACCTTCTTAGTTACGCAGCCGATGTTATACCTGCAGTTGACAGCGGGGGTCAGTCCAATACTGTATATTTTGACTTTAAAAAAGCCTTCGATCTGGTAGATAACGATGTCTTGTTGAAAAAGTTAGCGAGCTTTGGCTCTACCCGTCACTTACTTATTTTTTTCTCAGATTACATGAGGGATAGACAGCAATATGTAGATTATGAAGGGTACCACTCAAAACCCTATTTCACTAGATCTGGGGTAAGTCAAGGTAGCAATTTAGGGCCTCTAGAATTTTTGTTAATGATAAACGATTTACCTAAAACAGTAAAACATGCGAAATGTTTGCTATTTTGCCGATGACCTTAAGTTATCTCTTGCGATAAAAGGGAGCTGGGAGGGAAGACTGTGAAATACTACAGAGGGATATAGACAGAGTGGTACACTGGAGTAAAAATAACCTTCTGGAGTTTAACACATCAAAATGTATGACCATCACCTTTACGCGTTCACGAACTCCCATACATTATAACTATACGGTAGATGGGAGTCCAATGGTTAGAGTCACGGAAGTAAGGGATCTGGGAGTTAATTTTGTCACTGAAATAACGTTTCGTGGTCACATTACTAAGGTTTGTAAGAAGGCTTTCAGAAACCTTGGTTTTGTGCTGAGGACCACTAAGGGATTCAGAAACATAAAAGCTATTTCGGCGCTATACAATGCTTTAGTAAGGAGCCAACTAGAGTACAATTCGGAAATATGGGCACCACACGAAGCAAAGTATAGTCTCATGTTAGAGCGCATTCAGAATAAATTTATAAGGTATATGTATCTAAAACTATACGGCGTTTATCCTTTCTACCCCCTGATGTATCCGACATTGTTTATTTTAGGTATGGTAGGATATAACGAGCTAAAAGTTAGGAGAGACCTAGCACTCGTTTCATATATCTTTAAAGTGGTCAGGGGAAAGATATGCAATGCGGATATATTGGGTTCGGTGGGAATATGTGTCCCCCGGTCGGGCTCGGAGCGCCGGCGCCGGCCGCCGCTGCTGGCGGTGCCGCGCGGGCGCACGCAGCTGGTGTAGGAGGCGTCGATGACGCGAGCGCTGCGTACTCTGAGGGCCTACTACGAACTTCGAAAATCGAACTTCGTGTCGTGCCTTCCCTTTCACTCTCGTGTTATACACTATATGACGAAAAGGGACGGCACGATACGAAGTTCGATTTTCGAAGTTCGTAGTAGGCCCTCTGAACCTTATAGACGAAGATATAGATTTGTTCTTTTGTCCTTGGAGTGAATTCGCAAGAATAGCGTTGTTTAAAATTTCCTATATTTTGAAGTAAAGGTTAGGTTAGACTTTTAAAACTTTTGTAAAAATGTTGCTACAATATCGCATTGGGTTTTTAACCTGTAATGATAATTGTATATACGTGGGAGAAATAAATAAATAAATAAATATTATATAAATAACTTTAAAAACTAGATCTTAGTGTACATTATAGTGGGTAAACACTGCATGCATAATAGTAAGTTGTAGTACAACAAAATTAAAAAGAATAGAATATAGTGTAGTATGTTCACAGTAACAACCATTGTTATTATTGACATTGATTAGTTAAACATTTTTTTTACTATTTTAGTTAATCATAGAAATACTATAATGTATAGAATCACAATCACGTCGTAAAAATGGCTCTGTAAAAGCCGGTACATGTGCACAATTTAAGCGGGGATTGTCGAGCGGAGCCGAACACTTCCGAGCACGTGCTTGATATTCAGAATGCCTACTGACGTACGAAAACTTCATCTTAGAAAACCAGTATAAGCCTGACCTCCGATTATGCATAGTCGTTACGAATCTCAAGGTCCAGATATAATAGAACGTATGGTGAGGCAAGTCTAGACAGGTTGTGAATATCATAGTGTTTGACAAGACAACTTGTCATTGCCGGTTGCTTGCATAATGTTTAGTGCTTAAATGCAGAAATTCAAGCAGAACTAAAAAGAAAAAAATTGTGGGTTATCTTATTTTCAGTAAGTACCAAGTGTTATTGAATTAAAATTTGTATTTAAAAGGGTCAGTACTCGTTATGTTATCATAGCGTCATTTGACAATTTCCAGGAATAAAATATCTGTGGAGTAGCCACCCCCTTACTAATTATAGTAATTCCGAAAAGTTAGTTAATAATTGAATAATAATAAGGTAAATGTACGGAATTCCGTAAACGTACGCAATTACGGAAATTATCGGTTAAGGTCCAAAAACAAGAAAACCATTAACTATTTTCAAAATATATAAATATTCATATAAACTGTGGACAATATTGCGTCGAATGGACAAGGAGTCAACAAACTCTGGACATATGGTATATTTTTACGTAATTTGTTTTAGTCAGTCGACGTCAAACCACCGAAACTGCAGGAAGTGCTTCGCGTGGGCGTAAGAGCTTACACGCATTTTCTTAAGGATTTTGCAAGTAATGAGACAGTATTTTCATTATAAATTATTTTAAGCATTGTGCAGGATTTCATAATGAACTGATTAAATAAATTTTCATGGATATTCAGTAAGTATTTAGTAAGTTACGGTCGATTTCCTGATTGCCGCAATAACATACATCAAAAACAGACCATGTCCCAAAAAGCGTCAAAATTACGCAATTGAAGAAAATAAAGGGATTTTTATTCTGTGTTTTGCAGGGAATTCAAATAAGATAATCAAACAAACTTTGCTGTTACAAGCGTCATTTTTGCCATAGTTTCATATGATCAAATTACGTATTATGATTTAGTGGACCATTTTTATGAAAATAGGTGTCAAATGTAATCAATTTTGCCAATCTCGTAAAATGTTACCCCAAAATTCCACATGCTAAATAGTTAAATTATATTGCTTCAGTCCAATGTTATAATATAATTCATGGTAAATCTACTAATCTGAATACTTTACTATAGAATTTAGGTAATTTTAGGATGTGGAAAAGACGTACTCCTTAAAAACAGCTGTTTTTCTGACTTCCGCAATTCCCTACTATGTTTTTGGTCGTGCTTCTAATTCCGTATATAGTTGTGCTTATGTTTACAAAAGAATTTTCAGTATTTTCTGGGTTATATTTATTTTCTGGGTTATACATACTAACGCATATCAAGTTAATAAACATAAACTGAACTTAGGGGAAATTGGGTCACTTTGATTTTAAGGCCCATTTGTCCTATCCATCAGTCCTCAGTGGGCGGGACAAATTCAGATTCAGAATCAGATTTTTCCCATTTGTCTTCACTAGGAAAGACACAGACACAGAATTCTTCCCAAGATATCGTTCCCATTTTCCCCAAAAAAGTAGGGGAGACTGGGATCAATTGGAACGTTTTTGACAAAATCAGCTTTTCTACTCTAACAAATAAGATTGAAAATTCCTAGTAGTCCCCAGTGGAGCAGTTTTGTGGGCATCGGCTAATATTGTTCCCGTGCTCAAGAAGAATAACTTAAATGTCCTCACCCCCTCTCCTCTAATATTAAAAATAATTATCTCCTTTTTGTCAAATATTTAATGTTATATGTTTTTTTAATTATTAATGTTTAATTTATATTTCCTATTCCATTAATTCTGCAGGAAAGCGGCATTTACTGAATTTACCGGATTTACGTGCACGCATTTACGGAATAACCGGCAGAGACTATTTTTAATCCGTAATAACGTACATTTAAGAGGTTAATATAAATGACTGTTAGTTATATAAAACACAGTTCTTCTATGCTCTGAAAGCCAGTCTTTATTAGTGAACAGATTTCAATTAGCTAAGATTTCAGGTTTTACTGGAAATAGCTTACAAAGTCAAAAATGGCTTAATACTCCGTAATTCCGTACACTTCCCTTATATATGTTAAATTATGTTTCTTCAGCATGCAACTGTACTGGGATAACACTAGCTAGAATGATGATGAGGACGTTTGTTGGAGATAAGGTCTTGCAAATTTTGAAATGTTTTAAACTTAAATTATGATTTATGACTAAAGTACCTATTGATAATTTCATTAAAGTGATTGAAGGATGCTTAAATTAAAGTTACGAGTAAGATAGTAAAGTTATACGTCGACATGTCGCGGCGTCATGTTGCTCCGGTCGTGATTTCAAACCCAACTGCAGACGGCAGCAGCAGATGGCAGCGCCGTCTTCCAGTTGGTTCTGAGTGTTCCGCGAGACAACACGACTGACGTGTTTTTGAAATTTGAAAGAAGGGATCGCGATTTACTTTTGTATCTTTTGTTAAAAGAAGAAGAAGACGATTATTATGATTTAATTATACAGGTATATGTAGAGAAAAGACACGCCAAGAACCTTAAAGGATGACGTAGAGCCGCTATACCCGTGCGACTACGGGGCGGGAATGCTCTTGTGCAGCTAAATTTTTAACATGTGTAATTTGAAAAGTAATAATAAAACTTGATTTTTCATTATTTGAATTAATATCAACATATTTCGACCACGTCACATAGTTCGACGACTAACTATAATAAATCCTTACATAAAAACATTGTTCAAAAAATATGAATGCGACTCCATTTCGAACTGTGTTCCCATTGTCACTGCTGACATTGGGTACGAAGGACATGAAGTTGTTTCAAATGTCGCTAATGAAGATGATTTTTCACATTGTACTAATTTGAGTCTTATTTTGGTTGTTTTTTTCCGTTGTGGCGTCAGGGGCACGGCGAATTACTTTGACGTCTGGCGGCGAAAAGGTTAAGTTTTCGCATGCTTTACTTTTTAGTTTTACGATCGTGGTTATGAATTGAGTGACTTCGCTTCTACTCGAATGCAACATTTTTATGAGCTATTATTGTGACAGATTTAGTTCGGGACTGTGACTCTACATATAGGTACACCTATATATAGCATTTAGACTAGATTTAGCTTTTTGATCGAAACAGTCTGATTGACACTTTGACAGCCTGGGTGCCTACCGCGAACTTCGAACTTCGTGTCGTGCCGTCCCTTTCACTCTCGTGTTATACTCTATATGACGGAAAGGGACGGTACGATACGAAGTTCGATTTTCGAAGTTCGCGGTAGCAGGCCTGATATCAGCATCATCAATGAAAAGAGGAAAAATAAATTACTGGACGAAATTCAAAAGTCAAACATTTAAACTCAATACAATTTAATATTTACAACAAACAATACCTAATATTGAAATCACAGTGAGACAAAAACATCGACAGACGAAACATTGATCCGAATACAGTGAACACAGACATTGATAACTTTTTTTTATAAAAATTAGCAATAGGCTGAGACCGATAAATTAAAGTCCTCAAGATTAACTACTTCCTATCTACGGGTGGGAGACACAATACATATAAGAAGTTATTCACATCACGTTCATAAATTGTGGAGAAGTTTTGGCACTCCACTAGATCTTGCAAAACTTTAACAATATAGTTAAGTATGAATGAAAACATCTTTGATGACGTAACATTTAGATGAAAATATCTTTCGTGACGTAACATTTAGATGAAACATCTTTCGTGACGTAACATTTAGATGAAAATAGCTTTCGTGACGTAACATTTAGATTGTACATGCATTATAAAAGAGAGGTCACAATAGTAGTATCAGTAGTTGGTCTGTGATAAACACTAGGGTATCAGGACATTATGAAACTTTTTGTCTCAGATATACAACTTCTGAGTAAAGAATATTCTCCTTAGCTGATTCCAAGGAAAATGTTCATCAAATGGCAAAGTTACATGTGTTGTGTCCACTATTCTTGGTTTATACTATCTTAACAATAAATTAACAGTCCAGATAATAATATTTACACCTAAAATATAACATATACTGACGCCGATAATATTTTAAGGAAAAATCAATAATTTTGATGAATACAGTAAACATGTCATACCCTGTTATAATTTGATCTGTAAAAAAAGTTGCAACAATTTTATTTCACAATCAGTGAAAACATTTAATGAATTTATTTAGCTGTTTTAAGAGCTGCAAGGAACACTACAATCAAAGCTAACTACAAGAATTTCTAAATTTAAGGATAAAAACGAGTAAACATTGCAGACCAATCTTGGAGACATCTTAAATATATTATGATAATAACATTGCAATTGAGTGAGCAATAGAAGTTACAATACCACAGTAAAATTAAAGTACATGATTAAAATTAACAGAATGTTTATTTCATAACTCATTTGTGTTGAAAATCAATAAGGAATCCGTTAAGACTCGTAAAAATCTAGTGCAGTCACGGAATGAAAGGTTTGGTCACTTTTCAACTCTAATTCTAATGCAGTTAAGGTCGACAAATGACGAACCTATTCATTCTGCGCCTATACATAAAGTGAATAATAATTCACATTATATTTAAAATTAGCATTTAGTTTAAAAATGGTATATCTATCTGCAATAAAGCAATGTTGGTGTCACTTTGATTCCTTAGATAATTTTGCTTGTTGCAAAAATAATTTATTATTTACACATCATTCATATTTAAAATTTACAATATATCACAACAATCTATGAGTCTACAAATGCAATAACAATCATTTAAATTCAGAATTCCTGATAATTAAAGTAATGAAATAGGAACATGGATCCTTTAGTTTTATCACTTTAGTTATACTGAGAGAAACAACAAGTTGGTCTAGCCTGGCTGATATGTGTTCTATTTGCGTACATAAAACAAAGCCACAAAAGCTATGTTAGTAGCATAAACAAAATACAATGTATAATTAAACTTAAGAAGGCAATCTCAAGACTTCACAAAATAAAAGGAAATTTAAATTTAGGAATAAAGATACACTATATTCTTTTTCTACTCCTGTACTTTTATCTGTCATTTACATATTCACTGACTTATATACAATGACACTGATAATAAGTCTGCGCTTTTATATTTCTTACATTATTCATAAAACCAGTTTAAAAAAAATTTAAGTAAGGTTTCGGTCCTAATTATTCTTACAGTGGTGTGATAATACTTATTGTTTTAAAATCAAACAGTTGTATATTATATTATTTACTGATATAAATAAATATATTCATAATCTATTCAGTGTTAGTTAACAAGTTTTATCTACTTTTGGACATATTTATAAAAATGAACAGTTTGGATTCGGATTGGTTCAGATGTAAAAGTGTCGCAAAATAAAACAAAACAAACCATAAACAGAATGATTTCCAACCAAAATGTAAGCGAAATTATTCGACCTGATAAATGAGTACTTATCTAAAAGTATGTTTGTGAAGAAAAAGTTTATGTTGGTTATTT
Source organism: Notocelia uddmanniana (assembly GCA_905163555.1). Classification (NCBI taxonomy): domain Eukaryota; kingdom Metazoa; phylum Arthropoda; class Insecta; order Lepidoptera; family Tortricidae; genus Notocelia; species Notocelia uddmanniana. The sequence goes on from LR991065.1 coordinate 15,317,975, forward strand.
TAAAAATGGATGCTGAAGAAAATACCGCATTCCTGAAGAAATTGCGTAAGTTGCACAATAACTAAGGGAAAAACATGGTGCGTGAAGAAATGCAACTCACACCACTCACTCTTTAAGACCCCTTTTATACACCAGTTGCATAAAATACTATTGTGCACACTGAAATGATACAGTTTGTCAATGCCCATTCTCTTTTTAAATAACTGACACAATTATAATGGTAACCATGAAATAGATAAAATTAATATAACAACCAGTCATGAGTATAGATACATTGCCCTCTTAAGCACAGTCTCCAACATGAACAGAAAAAAAAATCAATATACTCTATCAAACAAACAAGTAATTATTTAAATAAACACAGTTAAATTCCTTTTCCATAATAATAGCACCAATTCAACTTTTTAGTGTTAAACAAGGAATAAAATATAAAGCAATTACACTATTCAGCCTAACATAACATAAGACAAGTGATCATGGCATGTCAACAATTTTGACCGTTATCTGCTGTTTACTCATAATGCAATCTTTGGTGTTCCACAAGACCAGTATTGCTTGTGAATGAATAAAAAGCATTCAAACTTCTACACTAATCGGTACAGTAATAAAAAAGATCAATAATCGGGACAACGAGTGTGAGGTATGGGTAGGCGCCGTGGGGCGCCTTCGGGCGCGAGCGCCGTGTGGACGACAATGGCGGGCTGCGTGGGCGTGGGCGCGTGCAACTCGTGGCTCTCGCCAGGCGCGAGGCTCGCCAGCGCTGCCAGCAAGTCGTGGTTAACCAGCGGCTCGCCCTCCTCGCGGGGCTCCCACCCCACCGGCGGACTCGACGGCGGCGAGATTAAAAACTGCTTTACGGGCGCCGGCGGCCTTAGATTATTAAATGACACCGGCGTCACCGGCTGAGCGAAGTAACAATTTAAACACGAATTATAAAACTGATACTGGTGGAGCTGCACGCGGGCGTTCGCGGCCGCCAACGGACTATCGTAGTTCACACGCAACCGCTTAAAACTACTGAGCCACTGGAACGTAATATTCTCTGAAAATGTACGGAAAAGCTCCTCCATTTCGGCCTTTAGCTTGGCGTTACGGAAAACGTCACTGTGAATGTTTGTGACAATAACAGACTTCGGTATATCGTCCAAATCGTTGATTTCGTCCTGCGAATCACTTTCATGCTCTAGATTAGCAATATTGGGGTGAATATTAGGCATACCATCTTCGGGGTTGATATAAACTTCCTCATCTTGAAAAGGCTCGTCTTCCTCCTTGTTAGCCATAATGTACTTGGTACGAATGCACTAACGCACAGACTATTATTATCAGGCTGCTTTCACTGGTGCCTACAATGCAAAAAGTGCATATTAATATTAATGCTTGTTTCTGTTTCGCGTTTATAGTCTACCCATAATAAAAAACAATTACGTGAAAAATAATCGATTATAGACAGCTGACATGACACTTCGTAGATAGTGTTGCCCAGTAATTTAATTAATTTGAACGGTAATAAAGGCGAATTCACAAGGACCACGTTCACATCATGCGATAAAATAGCCGTGTCGGTTCCGACAACGATATTTAGAGTGGCTATGTGCGAAGTAGGTGGTGGGGGTAAGCTAGGCGATCGCAGTGGTGTATGTATACCACGGCAGAAATCTGTACTTACCGGGGACTTCTGTCAAATTTACTTTCACGTTTCCTATTGGTTTCCTACGATTCGTTTAGTTTGTATTTATTTATTTATTTTCTTATTTATTTCAGTAAAATTTCCAGTAAGGGGTCTTTCTCGTTTACTAAAATAAATAAAACATTAATGTGTCATTATTTGACACCTCTGAGTTTGACATTGTCCCGGGACGCTTGACGTTTGACGTTTCTGACGTGCACATAGCCAATAAGAAGAAGCGCATTTGAGGGCGCACCAATGCTAATTTTCGGTTATTGGTATGCTGACAACATAGCGATGTCATTATTGTCATTGGGGTCTGTTACACTGTGATACTTGATTTGAAAAAAATGTGAACAACGTTTTTGTAAATTGATGAGATGATACGCTGAAAACCTTTTACAAAGACAAAGACATTTATTTGCTTGAAATATGGTTACACGAACAATTTACAATTAGTTATTATTAGATCAGCATATTTCGCCAATAAACTCGGCACGCATTTTTTTTTTACCAGGAGCTGATTGAAATTTTTTGAATTCATTAAACATGTTTTCTTAACGTTTCCAAAATAAAAATATAATTCCCCGATACTAACATGCCAAATTTTACATTAATAATCAAGCCTAGTCATAAAACATTATTGAATTATAATAAATATAGAAACAAACAAAATTAATAATAGTAATAAAATAATATGTCATAAAGTATCAAATTACATAGCAGTCAAAAATTCTTGGACAAAATAAAACGCCTTCATGATCAGCCATTTATGTAGATTAGCTACAAATTTAGTGTACGTCAAGTCTTTCAGTTCATTTGGCAACTTATTATATATTTTTATGGCCGTATGATAACAATTCATATGATCAATAAGTGATATGTATATTAATTAAATAAATTAATTAATTCCTATTAAATAATTTAGTATTATACTTAGTCGGTAATATAAGTCTATGGGGATATCGCGTGTTGAAGTTACATACATTACTTAATTTTAGAAACAGTTCCGGATGTAATCTCACAAATTTGCAAGCTTCGAATATATATAACGAAGGCAGTGTTAGAAGTTGTAGACTCTTGAAAAGATCTTTGCATGATGTTCTTGGTGGTGCATTACATATGGCCCTGACACACTTCTTCTGACTTATGAAAACTCTATTTACCTCACATGAGTTCCCCCATAGCAGTATCCCATACCTAAGGACTGATGCTACATAACCGTGATAAGCAGTAAAAGCTATTTTTTATTAACAAGTGTGGTCAGTCTTCAAAGAACATAAACAAAAACGATTAATTTTTGTACATTTATCTTCTATGTGTGGCTTCCAAGAACAGTTTTTGTCTAAGAGTATACCTAAAAAAGTAATTTTGTCAGATTCCATAATTTCTACGCCATTATATTGTACGCTAATACGAGGATTACATTTCCGATTATAAAATTGTACAAATTTTGTTTTGGTCAAATTAGCTTGTAAATTATTGATTTCCATCCAGTAAAAAATGTCATTAATAGTCGTGCCTATGTTCGTATTATAAGATTCAATTTGGTCACATGATATAACAACAGATACGTCATCAGCGAAAAGAAAACAAGGATGTGTCGTAACCAGAGGCAAGTCGTTAATATATTAACCTTATGTTTTTAACCTTTCACTTAAGACAGGTAAATACCCTTCTGTTTGGAAAACCTCAAAGGTAATACCTATACATAAAAGTGGCTCAAAATCAAAAATACAGAATTACAGGCCAGTGGCAGTCTTGTGTGTGTTTGGGAAAGTGTTTGAGTCCGTGATACATACAAAATTGTTCAACCAATTGAAGGGTGAGTTCTGCGACGAGCAACACGGGTTTTTACCACAAAAGTCGACTACGACGAACCTAATGAATGTCACTACTTTTATAGCGAATAGTCTGGAAACCCACAAACAGGTAGACGTAGCATATTTCGACTTTCAAAAGGCATTCGATCGTGTGAATAATGAGACGTTATTGTACAAGCTGGCACTAATTGGTCTTTCGGTAAAGCTTCTTAATTTCATGGCAGACTACTTGTCTAACAGAGTGCAGTTTGTACAATACCGAGGATATAAATCTATACCTTACCAGGTGACTTCCGGTATAGGTCAGGGAAGTAGTCTCGGACCCTTATTATTTCTAATCTTAATAAATGACCTCCCGACTCAGATTGTACATTCTTTTTGTCTTATGTTTGCTGACGATGTTAAACTGGCTTATCCGGTGAGCAGTTTACATGATACCGCTTTGCTTCAAGCAGACATAAACAGGATACAAGACTGGGGGACAACCAATAGTCTAGAGCTAAACATCTCAAAATGTTCGATAGTTACATATACACGGTCGAAGTATCCAATCCATACAGATTATTTCATAGAGGGTGAAAAAATTAAGCGAACCACGTTGGTGAAAGACCTAGGCACATGGTTTGACACGCAATTAACATTTCATCACCAGGTCTTCGAAACTTGCAAAGTTGCTCGAAAACGCATGGGTTTTATCATGAGGCAAACCAAACACTTCAGTAATAGGCGAACTTTAGACATGCTATACCACTCATTTGTGAGAAGTAAATTGGATAGCAATGCAATTGTATGGGGCCCGTATGAAGACAAATATATTTTGATTCTAGAGAAAATTCAAAAATCGTTTACAAGGTATCTATTTCAAAAAATATACTTTTATTATCCCTACCTCTACCCAACGCCGTATGTCCTGGGAATGGTGGGCTACCGGGCGTTGGAAATGCGGAGAAATGTCACCCTGGTACGATTCCTCATCCGATTAATAAGAGGCAACTCGAGGAACAGCTATCTACTAGCGCAGGTATCCTTTAATATTCCGCCAGTCACACGGCATAATCTGCGCCGTCGTAAGCTGTCCCTGATTAGAATTCCAAGCTCTAACACTAGGTCTCTGTCTAACTCGCCTCTCTACCGAGCCATGGGTCTCGTTAACATTATATTAGACCAAGACAGAACTCTTGACTTGTTCGCGACCCCTGAGCCTAGATTTGTGGCCGCGGCCGGGCACTACCTGGAGACTATTGTGGCCTCAAGCACCATTATTTAAGTATTGTTATTATTATTCAGTGTTCACATTTATTATAATAATGTAATTCTCTATCACTTAGTACGTTATCTATATGTCATGTCTAGTGTATGCTGTTAGTGACAATATATTGTATGAATAAATAAATAAATAAATATAGAGCAAAAACAAAAGTGGGCCTTAAACGCTGCCCTGAGGAACTCCACTATTGTTCTCCTTATCGCCTGATTTTTCAAAACAAACCATGTTTTTACTGTCGATGCTTTCGATTTCTACGTACTGAGTTCTCTTATGTAAATTTAATTTCAATACAGTTTAAGGCCTGACCTCGGAGACCATATGTTTCACACCTTTGTAATAATAGTCGACCATGTGAGAAAGTCGAACGCTCTACTCATATCAAAGAACACTGTGACCACCGGTTTTTTCTTGTCGATTTGATCTGTGGTGGTTTTAACCAGATTAAATGCTGCTAATGTTGTCGATTTGCCTGTGGAGTCCGGGTGCTCGAGATAATGCCTGAGGTTGTTGGTAATGAAACGACCGTCGATTACACGAGTTTATTCCTCAGCACACGGCACTCGAATATTAACTCCAGCAACAGAAGTAGAAAGGATATAAGTATTTAATTAAGAGTACTGATATTCAATTCATACGAAATACGTTCAAAAGCAACAGACATTATCTTGACGTGTGTAAATCTTGACAGGCGGTCTAGGCGCTAGGCGTGCGCGGGTGCGCACGCAACCTGTGCCCGCCACATTGCTCCCCTCCTGAGACCGTCACTACCGGCGAGAATAATCAGGGAATCTCACTGTCCGTCCTGAATGCGTTGTGATGATTTTTCTCCCTTCAAGCTCCGGCTTGTCTTGGACGATGGGCTCCCCGGCACGGGTTCCATTATCTAATATATAAGCTGGCTTAAGGCGATCGATCGACACAGTAACAGGTTTGCCTTTTACCAACAGTTTGAAGACTTTTTCTGTTCTCTCGATTACCGAGTGAGGGCCGGTGTAAGCTGGCTGTAGGGCACCGCGCAGAGCGTCTTCGCTCAGAAATACGTGACTGGCGGTGGCCAGGTCTTTAAACACAAATATTGATGGTTTGCAATGACGAGAAGCCGGCTTTGGCTGGATTTTCTCGGTCAGAAATCGAACACGAGCGATATAGTCCGTCATATCGGTTGTACCAGGAGTGCATGATTGAAGGAATTCCCCAGGTAGCCGTAGCGTTTCCCCATATAATACCTCTGCCGATGAAGTTTGAAGATCCTCCTTAAAAGCGCTTTTTATCCCAAACAAAACAAGGGGGAGCGATTCGGACCAGTTTTCTGATGAGTGACATGTGAGTGTGATGGCGACTTTGAGCTGCCTGTGAAAGCGTTCTACGAGGCCGTTGCAGATTGGGTGGTACGCTGTAGTTCTTTTATGCACAAAACCGGATAGTTTAGAGAGGTGTTGAAATAAGGCAGATTCAAATTGTCGTTCACGGTCCGTGACGATAGTTGATGGGCATCCAAACCTTGCTATCCAAACAGATAATAATGCCTTAGCGACTGTTTCAGCTGTCGCATCAACGATTGGAATCACTTCTGGCCATCTGGAAAACCGATCAACGGCGGAGAGACAGCAACGATATCCATTAGATGGCGGCAACGGCCCGATGAGGTCGATATGTATGTGGACGAATTTTGCGCGTGGCAGCGTGAAGTTACTTAGAGGTGCATTTACGTGTCTCGTTACTTTAACGCATTGACAAGCAAGACAAGCACGTGCCCAGGCTCTGCAATCCTTACGGATTCCTGACCATAAAAAACGTGCTGCAATCAACTTTGCTGACGTATTTGCCCCGGGATGACTCAAAATGTGTAGGCTGTCGAATACATGTTTTCGCTTTGACGGAGAGACGTATGGTCTGGGTGTATGTGTGCTATATCACAGTACAACTCAACGTTCGCATCAAGAAGCTTTACTTTGGCGAGACGCAGTGACGTATTATTTTCTAAGAGTTGCTTTAACTCGGGGTCTTTGTGTTGATTCTCTGCTATTTGCGCAAAGTTGACGGAGGAGTGAATTTCTTCAATACTCGTACGTGATAGCGTGTAAGCCACGACTTTGTCTTTCCCGGCGATATGGCGTATGTCGGTGAAAAACTGAGACACGTAGTCTAAATGCATGAATTGTCGGGGAGAGCATTTTTCTTTTCTCGTGTCAAATGCGAAGCATAGTGGTTTATGGTCCGTTTTTGTATATAGTAAAATATCTGGCTTCAACCATATGCCGGAAGTATTTTACTGCTTCGTATACAGCTAGAAGTTCTCTATCGTATGTGCGAATACTTTTGTTGAGCCGGACTAAGTTTCATGGAGAAGAAAGCTAAAGGTTGCCAGGAAAGAAAGCTAAAGGTTGCCAGGATCCACGTTGCCACTGCTGCAGGACTGCACCAATGGCGGTATCAGATGCATCGCAAACTAATCCAAGCCTTGCCTGACATACAGTATGAGCTAACATCGTGGCGTTACAGAGCCCTTCTTTGCATTTGTCAAACGCCTCTAATGTGTCATCCGATAACTGGACAGGGTGTGAGTTCTTGACGGTGCCAACTAACAGCGCGTTTAGCGGAGCTTGGACACGCGTGGCATTAGGAATGAATCGCCTATAAAAGTTAAGAAACCTTCTAAGCTCCCTTATTGTCTTTGGAGGTGGGAAATTCTTAATTGCTTCAACTTTAGTGTCCAATGGTTTGGTTCCGTCGCTTGATATGGAGTATCCGAGAAAGTTAATTTGTGGTACTCCGAATATGCACTTCGACACATTGATAACCATGCCGTATTGTTTTAGCCTGTTGAAAACCAAACGTAGGTGTACCTCATGCTCCTCGTTGTTTTTTGAGAAGATCAGGAAATCATCTAAGTAAGTGTAACATAAGTCAAGGCCTGTCGTTATTTCGTCAACAAAGCGTTGGAACGTCTGGCCAGCGTTACGTAAACCAAATGTCATAAAAGGGAATTCAAATAATCCGAAAGGGGTCGTTATGGCAGTTTTCGGGATGTCCTCTTCGTTGTCAGGGATTTGGTTGTACGCCTTTACTAGATAAAATGCTGCAGCCTGAAATTCTCTGTGCGAAGTCATGAATGTGGCGTATTGGGTAGCTATCAGGTATTGTCCGAGAATTGAGCATCCTGTAGTCTCCACAAGGACGCCAACCGTTGTATTTCTTTGGTGCCAAGTGCAGTGGTGACGCCCAAGGGCTTTTAGATGGTCTAGCTGTTCCATCTTTTAGCATAGCTTCAAACTCTCTTTTGGCTATTATTAATTTATCTGGAGCTACGTGGAGACGATGATACGGGAGGCCCAGAGATTGTTTTTATATAATGTACGGTGTTATGTTTTGCTTGCTTTTGGACTCCCGCTGGGTAAGTTATCTCAGGATATTCTCTTAATAGGTCGTACCATTTAGAGTCGCCGGTCATAATTCTAATAGAACATAGCATGTCCAATGAGGCTGCTGGTATGCCTAAAGCGGAGATTGAAGTGGTAGCGTCGACCAAACGTTGATGTCGGATATCGACCATAAGGTTGTAATGTCTTAGAAAGTCTTCTCCGATGATCGATTTAGTAACGTCAGCCACGATGAAACGCCATGGGTATTCACGGCGAAGGCCCAGATCTAGATTTAGGCGCGCGTAGCCAAACGTATTTATAGTGGAGCCGTTTGCAGCGCACAGTTGGTAATTTGTCTTAGGACGGAGCTGTTTAAGTGATGAGCAGGGGCAGTGGCGGTACGGTCTTAAAAGCCCAAAAGCCTGGCTTGCGTTACTAAAATGAGCAAAAACCAAATATATGTACGATTAAATTATTTTTCCATTTCAAACTAACTTAAAATCCGCGCGGCGGCGCCTGATCTGTATAAGTATACTCTATTCATCTTGGGCGGGGTAGTAGTACAAAATTCGACCGTAGCAAGTAAGTGGCGCTACTGCCGCGCGAAATGAGCGGTTTACGATAGAGTTGAGACACGGGCTAGTCATCTCGCTCGCACGCGAGGGCTTGCAAGCGGGCTTTAATGCTGATATCTATTTTCTCTTTCTTATCTATGAAAACTGCTACAAAACGAGAGATACGTATCTATAGCTAGATCTAGCAAATAGTTTGTGACTAGAAGCCCGGCTTTCGACGTGAAGTTATCAACAGATGTTAGTCAAATGCGAATTTCGCGCGTGCGTGTTCATGACTGGGTGGATTGTGATGCTAACTTCATTGATTACAATTATACATTACTTGAAACTGAACAATTTGTTTGAGCGGATAGTGTTTTGTATTAAAAAGTTTATTAAAGTGGAAAGTGACGATGGATGAAGACGTTCCGTGTGACGATTTAAAATGTGCACAAGTTATCGGCGCAGAAAAGGTAGGCACGCTAAACTTTGCACAAAAAAGCAACTTATTTTTTCACTGAAACCTACGCCTGACTTGAGTATTTCTCAGATAAGCAAGTCACATAAACGACAATTTCAAAGATCGATGCGATTGCTGATATATCTGTACAATTTTATCTAGTAATAGCACGCCTTCAGTGTGTTTTGTTGGTCTGTCCTGTCTACGCCACACCAGTACCTAAGTGATAATGAACAGTGAAGATTTACTAGTATGGTAATATAACATGGCAAGGTATCAAGGTAGAAGATATATTTATTGATATTGTGTGTGAAAAAATACAAAAATGTATCCCTCGGCTTGCCCTTCTCTGCAACCCTAGGCACGCCACTGAGCAGGGGAATACACAGAGTTCGCTGCCTGTGTCGATGATAAACTGCATCTTGGATTTACGGTCCGTTTACAATCCGTCCGATTTACAAACAAGCGACCTGAAGAACTGGGGCAATCGTCCGTCGCCATTACTGACTGCCCGGTAAGTTTTCCGACGGAAAGTCGCATGGTTTGTCGCATCTTGTAGCATTTCGGCCAAACTTGGTATGGAACCAACACACGGGGAATTTTCGATAATTGACGATGAACGTTTGAAGGACTTGCTGCGTTGGCGTTGTTTTGTTTCAGAACGGTACGGTGCGCGGGATCTACCCCCATATTTGTAGTTAAATCTCGCATTTGTTTTCTCAGCTCAGCAATTTCGTTCTTAAGTTCATCTAAAGAGGAGCCAGGCAGGGTTGATGACGTAGAAGCAACTTGCGGTGTTGTAGGAGCAACGTCTTGAACCTTGTCTGCCAGATCCGCTAGTAAGTCGAGAGAGGCGTCTGATTGCACGGCGATAACAGTTTGAATGTTGTTTGGGAGACGCGTTCTCCAGATTGAAAGTAATAAATCTTCCGAGAGTGTAGGTCCGCCTAAGCCCCTTAAGTGTCTAAGAAAATGAGATGGCTTGCGGTCTCCTAATTCCTCGTGCATAAGCAGTTGTTGAATTTTCTTGTCTTTGGAATCTGTGAGTCGCTTGATGAGTTCGGCCTTGAGTTTATTATATTTATTATTGGTTGGCGGCGAAATAATTAAATATTTGACCTCTTTGCAGTACTGTTGGTCCAAGTGGCTGATAACATAATTGAATTTGGTTTCGTCTGCCGTAATATTAGAGAGTGTAAATTAGCCTTCAATTTGGACAAACCATATTTCGGGCTCTTCGGGCCAAAATGGTGGAATTCGGACTCCGACATGGTGTATCTCCGGAGCGGAAGTAGTAGGAATTGGCTCACCGGGCGTAGCGTAGGGTGTCGCGCTAGAACTCTCTTTCGGCGTGTTATCTGTCATTTTACTAGACGTTCTGATTATATCTTTTTTCCACGTGATCACGGCCGGGGTCACCAGTGTGGAGTCCGGGTGCTCGAGATAATGCCTGAGGTTGTTGGTAATGAGACGAGACGTCGATTACACGAGTTTATTCCTCGGCACACGGCACTCGAATACTAACTCCAGCAACAGAAGTAGAAAAGGATATAAGTATTTAATTAAGAGTTCTAATATTCAATTCATACAAAATACGTTCAAAAGCAACAGACATTATCTTGACGTGTGTAAATCTTGACAGGCGGTCTAGGCGCTAGGCGTGCGCGGGTGCGCACGCAACCTGTGCCCGCCAAATGCCTTTCTGAAAACCGTTTTGCTGCTTATTTATTATATAATACTTATTACAAAACTCAGTAATCCTATCGGCTATCGGTCTATAATTGTTAAGATTTTCTTTGTTATCTTTTTTATATAAAGGCTTTATAATTGAAGATTTTAATTTGTTTGGAAAAACACCAGTTGTAAGAGAAAGGTTAATCAAAAAGCATAATATTGATGCGATTGCACCAATGCACTTTTTTATAACAAACGTGGAAATCCCATCAGGGCCTACAGAGTTTGTATTTTTTAACGTTTTTACTATTTTGATGACCTCATCATCATGGCATGGACGAAGAAAAATTGTTTTCTGGTTTGACGTGTAGGTAGTGCGAAATTATTATAATCATAGTCACTTTTTGTTTGGCCTGTAAAATATTCATTAAGTGTTCGTAATGTCTTTTTTACAACGAATTATATTTCCGTTGTCATTTATTTAGTTTATTTCTAACCGTTTCGATTGGTATCTCTTGTCTTGAATGATGTTCCATGATGCTCTACATACATTAGGAGCTGTATTTAAGTACTTAAGATTGTCCGTTTTTTGTGGAATCCTTACACAATTTTTGAGAATTTTAGAATACCTGTAGTAAAGTGTTTTCACTGTTAGTTTTTTAGTCTTATAATATTGAAAACACAATTTTCTTTTCATAACAGCAGATTTTTGGATACCTTTCGTAATCCAACCCGATTTCTTTTCTTTATTGCTAATTCTTTTCCTAATAAGCGGGAAATATAAGTTATAGAGCAATACAAACATGTCGTGAAAATCATCGAAAGCACTATTTAAGTCAGTCTGCATGTAGATTTTCGACCATGTTAGGCTTTTTAGACAATCAAAGAACTTTTTAACTTTTTCATGGCACAAATCACGTTTTTTTATGTACCAGAATTCCAATTGATCATATTTATTTTCAACCTGGAAACTTATGGTCTGCCCTGTGTTATGGTCTGAGAGCCCCAATTTATGTACTTCAGCTTTAACGTTTGACAAATTACTGACTATATGGTCAATACACGAAGTTATTCTTGTAGGTTTATCTATATGCAAATGGAAACCATAATTCTGAAGCACTTGACGTAATTCACGTGTCGCATTCGAATCACTTAAATTAAAATCCCCAGCTATAATTACTTTAGCTGATTTGCGTTCGGCTAATTTATGTAAAATATTTTCTAAACTAGTAAAAAATGAATGTATTTTCGATTTATGTATCCTGTATATACAAATTACGATACATTTATACCTTGGGATTTCAATACCACAACATTCGAAATCTCTTAATAATGTTAATTCATGACACTCTATACAACTTTTAGATAGGATACACCCTCCACCACGCTTTTGGCGTGGTCTTGAAAAACCGTTTAACATAACTAAACATTAATATCAAAAATAATTTATTCCTCATCATCATAGGTAATCAAAGTCTGAATTGTCTGAAACTAAATATTCTATGTCGCTCATGGTTGAGCTAGCTTCGGAACTACCAACTGTGTGTAAGGTTCTTTATAGTATACGTAGTCACAGACTAGTAAGGGTTCAGACCGCCAACTCACGAACCAAAAATAAAGACCGGAAGCAACCATATTTAATCTGTAACCGCTGGTAGATTTTTGACTTTTTTTAATATTTAAAAACACTGTGGCAACGGATTTTACTGTAAACATCCAACGATAAATATATATAGCTCATTAAATTAAACTTTGTGTAGAAGCTCACGGCATTTCCAATTGAACACCAACGTCCGATGTAAAATGAAACTGGTGTTTAATTGAAATACCGTGAACTATGTTGTGCCGTATTATATGAAATTAAACAAACATTTTACTTATCAACAGATTTATTTTTTAATGTATCTCATTTCATATTCGGGGAAACGATATATCTTCGTCCTTGCACAGAGTTCTACGTTTTACAACCACAACACTCGTACTTTTTGCAAAATGAGAACTTGCATGGCATGCCACATACGACGCACTTCACTATCTTCCATTTGTTGTCCAAACAATGGTTATTACGCGTTTCCAGATGAATTTTCGATTAGCTACACGCTGTTTCGTTTGTTTATTGCATAGTAAACTATCAATATTACAAATTAAATAACAACATTTAAAAAATGAAAATAATGTTCAGAGACGACTAGACGAAATTCCGAAGAGACGCCATTTTATTTTTATTTGTCACTTTATTTTGATCAATGAGCTCGGAACGTCGTCAAAATCTTTTTGACACAATATGGCGGCTATCATACACGTTTCGTTCTACGTAGATAAACAGCCGTGTACGTAGTATCTTCTCTTCTTAATAGTCTGTGATAGTAAGTAAATCTGTGGAACATGACCACGGATAGATCCGTGAACATGACATGCTCAATGCCAGTGTTGCCAGAAGGTTACATTTCTTACATTTTTCGTAACTTTTGACCCCTTCGCGTAACATGCAAGTAATTTTTATATTAAGGCAATTTTCGTAACATTTCAGAACAACGAGATTTGTTATACTAGATTTTTATTGCAAACATGTTTACGAACGCTACGCATCCAAACGCATACTTAAAACTGGCACGTCTTTCATTCCATATCACACTTAAAGATGACTCTCAATGGAACGCAATGACAAAATGAAACTTCTCTTGGATGTATTAAAACTCGATTTTGCTTGACCGTATGCGCGCTCGTTTCCTACTTCGCGAGTTCGCGGTTTCTTATCTTCTTAGCTACAAAAAAACAGAAAATAAACATGGCTCATTGTGATTAATTTTGTTTCGTTGTGTTATTGTTTGTTGTTGTACAACTGTGAAAACAGTGCTCTATGAGTATTAAATGACATGACAATATAAAAAAAAACAATGCCAGGTTGGTGGTCCGATGTTTTTTTTGTATGATTTGCTAAATTTAATAATATTTTTAGTTTTTTGTCGCAATATGAAAACCTGTCAAACTTTCAATATTGTGTGATTGTAAACAAAAATTGATGAAGACTTGTAAGAGGGAGATTCACCAGTACCTAATTTAATACACAATAAAGAGAGATGACAAATTATCGGCGATTGTGTAAGTCTTTATCTTTTTATTTTCACTTCTCATGCTCGAATAGTGTGACATATTAGATTTATTAACTAAAGTAGGTACATTTAACCCATAGGGAAAATATGTATAGTACATATGTATGATTTACAAAACATTGTAATTTGACTAATCAAAACAGTTTACTATATTAAATTCACCTATCACAATATACTAGTTTACCTCTTATAAAACACAATCTATATTGATATCAATTAACCAGAGTACAGCTATACTAATTACTATCAAGCAATCGTAACAGAACTCTTTTCTCAAAATGTTAAGGTATCTTTGTCCCTATTTCATAATAATTAAAAAGTGGTTTAATAATAGTACATTTTACGACTAGGGTCTAAAATAACCTCGAAATGGTTATTTTGTTCGAGGAGTAATATGGCTTTTAGACCAGACCCCGTCAGTGTCTTTGCTTTCATAACTGCAAATTATACGTTTGTGAGGTTTTGAATCAAATGGGATTTGACATTTTGGTATGCTTTTAAATGGAAACAAATCCGTTAACAGCCGAAATTTATCGTACTATCTGTCCCGTTCTAACTCTACTTGGTTAACCATACGAATGCACGAGACAACTGTATGAAAAATTATCTTGCTTAACGCTACGGACCTGTCGGAATTATTAATGTAAGGGTTGGGAAAGTTTATTGATATAAAAAACCAAGTTTTTTTTAATAAGTTAAAAGTTGGTGTATTTGTGATTGGTGGATTTGTTCTGGTGAAGTGTTTTGATTGGTCAAATTAAAATATTTTGTAAATCATGACAATGATTTTCTCCAGGGTTCAATGCACTACTTTAGCCCCGCTTGATAAGACTAATATGAGTCATGAGTTCATAATACACTTTTCGAGCATCAGAAGTGAAAAATTACCTACTAAAGTTTTACTTTTTTGTATTTTTATTAGGGGAAGTTAGGTATTAGACTAAATAGTAACAACAGTGAAGATGGCGCTGTGTACAAATCAAACTAGAGTCCGTTTTATCATAACATTATTTCATAGATTCCTTTATATTCCGCCATTGCTCTAACATCAATCGGGCCTTTTCATCATCATCATCATCATCATCATCATCCACCACCACCACCATATCAGCCCTAGGACGTCCACTGCTGGACATAGGACTCCCCCAATTTCATGAGGGGTAAATGCCATAATCACCACGCTTGGCATGCGGGTTGGCGATCGCAGTATCTCCACCGCATTTAAGGAATGCTGCTGCCCATTCCCCGGTGGTCTTGGTCGTAGTTTTAGGACATACCCGGGTCCATCATCATCATGTCAGCCGAAAGACGTCCACTGCTGGACATAGGCCTCCCCCAAAGACTTCCACAATGACCGGTCCTGCGCCACCCGCATCCTGCGGACACCCGCGACCTTCACCAGCTTCATGGGGCCTTTTACATAGTGATAATTATCATGCGATACATACACTCATATCACGATCCGTATCACGCGGATATTGATGAATATTGAAGCAAAATCCATACAATTTTGAAAATTGCGATAGTAATGGCAAACCAGTATTGCGATAATATTAATCGAGCCGAGCAACCGAGCGGACAGGGCACGGGCACGCAATACGTAGTATCTTCTTAGTAGTTTGTGCGCAGTGCTAAGAAAACCGCCGCCGCGATAGGTGCTTATGATTAAGGACCGCGAACCGGTCTGAAACATGTCGAGCGATATTCGACCTTAAAGACGTGAGTGACCCGTTTCATTATATTTAATATTAATCGAGTAAAGGGCCCTAATTTGCCTCCGACCTCCGATCCCAAAAACACGTAAATTAAAACAAAACACCATAATGTAACTTTTGCAGCAAAAATGTAACATTTCAGGAAACGAAACGTAACTTACGACTCAAGTGCCCTGGCAACACTGCTCAATGCTCAATTGCTCATGCTCATTCATTGCATTCCATTCATTCGTTAATTGCGAATGATTTACAGTTTTACACACATGACAGCATTGTTTACTTGTTGGTAATTTACGTTCTCTTGGATTGTCTTGGATATTTATTTAACCAGGT
Source organism: Notocelia uddmanniana (assembly GCA_905163555.1). Taxonomy (NCBI): domain Eukaryota; kingdom Metazoa; phylum Arthropoda; class Insecta; order Lepidoptera; family Tortricidae; genus Notocelia; species Notocelia uddmanniana. Next base: position 15,333,945 of record LR991065.1, read on the forward strand.
TAATAAATAAATCCTCTATCAATAAGTTAAAAATAGTTTTCGGTGTGTTCTTTATAAATATCGTTGAAATGGCTGGACTAGAGTCCACGATCGCTGAAGAGGTTAAGCCGGTGGACAGAGAAAAGGTTGGTTATGGTTGTTTCTTGGATCTTCAATTACGTCGCTCTCATTATTATGTTAACCCTTATTTACTTGCGTGGGGTACTTTGTGACCCCAGAGGGTATTCATATTGTCATTAATTTTTGATTCTACAATCATGATTTTTCTAGTAGCTTCCTAAAACGTCATGACCTTTGATAAATTAGTGCCGGGCTTAGCGGTTGACCAGTGTGGTTGTGCCAGGAAAGTGTGTTTGGGGTCCCAATTAACCCCACGCGAGTACTTATGAGGTGAAAATTTCAAGTGAGTAATTGTTTGCGTTGTTGCCAAGAATAATGTTTAATTTGATTTATTCGTGATTTTTATAAGTTATTTGTTTCCTTTTCGATTTAGTATTATGTCAAATAGCATATGCCAAAAATAAGTATGTCATGAGCATCAAATCATTGTATGCCAGAATTGTGGGGCTCAAAACAGTGTCTAAATAAAAAAGTGATTTTTCATAGATAATGATTAGTTTCAAGGAAGATATTAACTTTTATTGAAGCAAATTGTTTGATGCACAATGTTTTCTTATTAAAAGTCCGATTTTGCAAACACTTTTGGCTTTATTGATTACTGAAAATTGGGGTCAGTTATGACCCCACGCAAGCAATAGTGTTAGTATTTTAACATGAGTAACCAAGGGTTAAATGATGTGTATAGTTTTGTAAGTGTTAACAATATGTATTTTATTTCAGACTTGTCCTTTACTTCTGCGAGTATTTTGTTCTACTGGCCGACATAACTCTCCAGGTGATTATGCCAGGGGGAACGTTCCCCAAAATGAACTACAAATTTACACATGGATGGATGCCACACTGCGCGAGCTCACGGGGCTCGTGAAGGAAGTAAACCCAGAGACTCGTCGCAAAGGGACATATTTCGATTTTGCCATTGTGTTTCCTGATATGAGGTCACCAACCTACAGAATGAGGGAGATAGGAGTCACATGCTCTGGGCAGCGCGGCGGGGATGACAATAAGACTTTGAGCAATGTTAAATTCCAAATTGGCAACTACTTGGACATTTCAATAACACCACCAAACAGAATGCCACCTCCAATGAGGCGCCCTCAGCCTTATATGAATAATCGACCATACTAAATGCTTTTGGTCAGTTGTCATGTAAAGAAAATATCATTATTCTCTTAAGTACTCTACAGTGTTGTCTTAAAACATTATTTCATCCTTACAAACAATTATGTGATTTCTGACTAGAATCTAGTTGAATGAGACTGTAAGATTTTCAAAAAAATATAACCAATAAAACAACATAATTATAAAAGGTTTTTAATTGCACTCTTTTTATTTTCACATATCATTTCTCACCACACATGGCAATTAAAAACTACACTTAGACACCTCAATGTCTTTATTTTTGTTACGCTTGACATAACAAGCTAACAAATAAAAGTCCTTACATCAATTAGATTTCACTAAGAATAAATATAATCCTAAACCCTAGTGGTTGATGGGCGACCTGAATGGTCTTTTAGACTTTTTACCCATTTGGTTGAGATCAATTGTAATGCCATTAGGTAGGACTGCTTTATTTTCTTGATAGTCTATGAAGCCTTTCTCTTCTTGCTGTTCCTTGTTCTTGTCACAGGCAATGCCAGTCTCATAGTTGTATTCTCGTTTTAAGCCATCAGGATCTACATAACCATACTTTCCACGTGTGATGCAATCAACACCAATAGTTTCGTCCTTGAATGAACCATCGTCATTTTCGAATCCCCACGTAATGCTTCCGTCCTCATTTTCATCTCTGTATTTGCGGATGATTTGAGCCACTGGTTTCTTTTCCCTTGGGTTGGAGGGTTTATAATTCTGTTGGACGTAGGTTTTCGCTGGCGCGCGATTGATGGGTTCTTGCGGCTGAGGTCTGTGCCTGACGGGCTGGATGGGGGCCTCGTCCTCCTCTACCAAGGGCTTGGGCTCAGGCCTGAACGACGGCCGCTGAGGTCTGCTCGATAGAGGCTGGAGCCGCACAGGTTGGGGCTTGAATTGTTCATTCCTGATGGGGACGAACTGGGGCTGCAGTAGCGGTCTGTACTGCGTGGGCCTGACCGGCTCGGGTCTCGGGACGGACGGAGTCGAGGACGGCTGGAAGGGCGCCGGATTGAACGCTATCGGCGGCTTCGGCTGTGACGTGGTGGTGAAATCGAAGAAATCATTCTGAGGTTCCGGTGTAGTGAATATGCTGGGAACGAAGGCCGTGGGGGTGTTGATTTCAACCTCGTCTTCGGGTTCTTCAGTGACGGGTTTGGAGGGCTCCTCGAGCGACTGCAGGCTGGGCCTGGGCGAGGCGTCCACAGACTTGAAGGAGGGTCTGCCGAGGCCAGGCCTCCTGAGCCTCGGGGCGGCGCCAGCCGGAGGTCCGCTGTGCAGTCGCCCCTGGCGGAAGGCGCCGGGCGCGGGGCCCAGAGGTATGGCGCCGGGAATTAGTAGTCTCCGAGGGGCGGGCGAGTCATTGTATTGGGCATACACTGTGACGGCGCACAGCGCTAATATCTGAAAAAGACAAAAAAGTTTCGTTAAAACTCAATTCAACATTTACAAGTCTGTACTCTGCTGCCCTTGCGAGATAAAACGCCTGTTTTATCTCGCCTCGATTTACCCATCGCCTTTATACCATAGGACTAAACGAAAACTAAACAGCTGAACATAGCGCCTGTACAATACTGTAGGTAAGTACTTACATAGTTAAAATTCATTATTATTAAATGTACTCGTACCTTCGGTCGGCTTGTTTAGCCTAGTTGGTAGTGCCAATGCCTCCGAAGCTAGAGGTCCCGGGTTCGATTTCCGGTAAGGGCATTTGTATCTGTGGTGAGCAGAGACATTTGTTCCTGAGACTTGGATGTTTTCTATGTATTTAAGTATATATCTATTAAATATATCGTCGTCTAGTACCCATAACACAAGCCTTGTTGAGCTTACTGTGGGACTAGTTCGATTTGTGTAAAAATGTCCCCTAATATTTATTATTATTATTCACTTTATTTATCTTTGATCTTAAGTTAGGTTTCCTACAACACATTTACAAAAGTAAAATATAAAAATATACATACAAAATATAAAAGCATTATAAAAAACCTAACCTAGAGTGCCGCCGGCAGCGAGGCGTGGTCTAAGCTACCGGTGGTTAGGGCGACAGAGAGAGGAACCTCCTGGCTATCCGCGCCGTGTCCAAGAGTACCGCCTTCTGCATCTGACCCTTGACCCAGCCATCTAGCGAGAGTCTCTTAAGATGTTGGTCGAGACTCTTCGCAATTAGACCGTTCGCAGAAACGACTATCGGGACAATGATCGTCGAATCAACATCCCACATAGCGGTTACCTCGTGTGCCAGGTCTAGGTACTTACTAACCTTGTCCTTCTCGGCCTTCACGAGGTTCTCATGGGGAATGGTGATGTCGACGAGCACTGCCTGGCGCTTCAATCGATCCCTCAGCACGATATCAGGTTTGTTGGCTATAATAGTCCTGTCCGTGACAGATCGATCCCAATAGAGCGTGGCCCGACCATTTTCGAGAACTGGCGCAGGTGTGTACTTATGGTACGGCACTTCGAAGTCCACAAGACCGTACAGAAGAGCAAGCTGCTGGTGAATAATCTTGGCTACCAAGTTTTATATCTGTGCAAGTACTCGCCGTTAGCAAGATGACCACTACCGTAAATGATATGCCTGAGCGACTCTCCGGGACGGCGGCATGCCCGACAAATGTCGACCGTACCGTCCTTCAGGATATATTTCCGGTAGTTGTTCGTCATGATAACTTCGTCCGCAATTGCACAGACAAAACCTTCGGTTTCCGCAAAGAGATCCCCGAAACGTAACCAGTTCACGGACGCGAGCAGGTCTACGTCGGGCCCCGTAAGAGCTTTGTAGAACCGCCCATGTAGCTCCTTACAGGTGCTTAGTACTTTAAGTCTGCGCCACTTCTCGTTTGCCATGGAGAGCGGGGTGAAAGATGCATCTACTGCCACTACGTCACGATGCATCCCACACTCACTGTTTAGGAAGTAATCCCTGAGACTGCACACTTCGCGGTTGTGGAGGTCTTTGGCATTTAAGAAGCCGCGACCTCCAAACTTCCGCGGGATGTACAGTCTCATAACAGAAGATCCTGGGTGTAACATACGGTGCGCAGTGAGCAGTACACGCACCCTTCGATCCAGGAAATCGAGCTCAGTCTGAGTCCACCTTTATATGCCAAAGGAGTATGTGAGCAAGGGCATCACCCAGGCGTTGAAGGCGCGCGCCCTATTGCCGCCCGACAAAAAACTGTTGAGTACTTTTGTCAGGCGACAGAAGAAGCGCTCCCTCACCGCCCGCTTGATGTCTCCACCCTCGATACCCAAAGACTGACATACCAAGATTTATAGGTTTCTGCTTCGGAGAGAGATTATTATTATTATTATTTATATTATTTCTGTGTGTTATCATTTAATATCTAAATCAATGATATTGATCTAAATTTAAGAAATCTAAGAATGGGAGGCAACAAATACCTATACTAACAAAGTGAAATACCGTCTTATTAGAAAAAAAATGAAGGTTTTAATGGTATACACACCATTTCCATCCATGGCCAACTTGTGACACCACATCACTACTATCGAAAACCTCGAATCGACAAAAAGCATAGGTACATAGGTAATTATCGAACATGCTCACAAAATTTCACGAGAATTGTTTGAGAAATGCGACCTGTAGAGGCGAACATCTAGACAAACATACGAAAGAATTATTGCTCGCTTCGCTCGCTCGGTCAATTCTGACAGCATTTAATTTTTTAAGCAAGCTTTTTTCCGATGAAATGAAATAGAGGATAAAAAGTTAGGTAAAACCACATTTTCAAATTCTCGAAATTATCCCAATTTCATATACCTAAATAAATCAATTTCAAAAGTTCCTTACTTCTAAAAGAGAGTAAGTGACAAGTAAGGCGTCACCACATGTCACAGCGTAACAAATCATACAGAAGCACTGTTGCTAAGTCAGATACTAAAGAAAGTGAACTGTTGTTCTTTTTGGGCACTGACTTGCACAATTTCATACTAGTGACGTATGGTACCTAGGCTTTCTTCACATTTTCCTGAATATTTAGAAAACTAATGGCTATAAAAATATTTTGGGGTTTCTTGTTAAGAAATTACCGAAATGAGTTAAGATTTCATACTAGTTAAAATTTTGCTTTCATCAACACTATTTACAGGTACAGGTAGTACATATTACTGCGGGCAAACTAGGGTATGTAAATTTCCCGGGAAATCCCGGAAATTCCCGGGAAATTTCATACAAATCGGGACCGGGACTGCAAACCCTAGGGCAAACTAATATAAGTTTTGCAGGAGAATGCATTAGATTAAGTGTTTTGTACTTTGATTAATAAATAAATAAAATTGTACACGTAGGTACCTACTCATACAAATACTATGTACCTACCCATAGGTACCTTACCTAGCGCAAGCGCTTACTTAAGTAATTCACAGCGAAGCATGATCTATGAAGAAGCGATTGCCATCAAAATATTTAAGGCATTTTCTTGTAGCTTTCACTGCATAAGTAGTTGGAATTTGCTCTAATAAAACTCAATTTCGTCGCTGGAATGCCGGTATGCAATGCGCAACTTTCAAGTGTTGTGGAAGTAGTGGGCCTTGCCGAGTGACCTACCGCACTGTCCGCGCCTTGCTCGAGTTGTTCGGAGTTTGTTATACTCGATATAAAAGTTCCAATAATATCATAACGCGCTACGCAAGATTGCAGGACCGGTACGAAAGCTAGAGCAAACAGGTAAATAAGTACCACGACTCGGGCTGGAACTAGAAATCTTTATGTAAACTAAGACCGACTATGTTCAAGTTATATTTGCTTTTCTTGATTGTTACATGTTTAGGCGCCTACCTAGGTATCGCAACTCTTGTATATTTTTAGTAGACCCGTACAATGTTGATTTAATAATTACTTGTGTAAGATAGCCTCCCAGTGCTGGACACTAACACAATACTTGACACATTCACTATTGCTAATTTATCATCATCATAATCATCATCATGTCAGCCGAAAGACGTCCACTGCTGGACATAGGCCTCCCCCAAAAACTTCCACAATGACCGGTCCTGCGCCACCCGCATCCAGCGGACACCCGCGACCTTCACCAGGTCATCAGTCCACCGTGTGGGGGCCTGCCCACGCTACGCCTTCCGGTACGTGGCCGCCACTCGATAACCTTTCCGCCCCAACGGCCATCGGTTCTACGTGCTTTTACCAAACTGTGTGTACGACAAACGCACCCGATCGTTTGCATCATCATCACCATCATCATCATATCAGCCGAAGGACGTCCACTGCTGCACATGGGCCTCCCCTAAAGAGTGCCACAATGACCGGTCCTGCGCCACCCGCATCCAGCGGACTCCCGCGATCTTTATCAGGTCATCAGTCTATGCGTCTGCCAGTACTTGGTCACCACCTTTCCGCCCCAACGGCCATCGGTTCTACGTGCAATGTGCCCCACCCACTGCCACTTAAGTTTAGCGATTCGGAGGGCTATATCGGTCACTTTGGTTCTGCTGCGGATGCGGATGGCTGATGCTGCCTCATTCCTGATGCGATCACGCAGAGAAACTCCCAACATAGCTCTCTCATAGCATAGGCCCATAGTAAGCGACCACGTTTCAGTGCCATATGCGATCACTGGTAACACACACTGGGCAAAGACTTTTGTCTTGAGACACTGCGGAATATTGGACGAAAAGATGTGCCGTAGCTTTCCGAACGCTTGCAAATTTATGTAATATTATTATTATACTAGATGAAAGCCCGGCTTCGCTCGGGTGAAATAAATAAGAAAGAAATAAAGTAAACATTTATTCGTGACAGTTATGCAAACGACGAAAGAAATAGTGTACAAAAATGTATAAAGTAAAAACTTTACAACAACGGATTATGATGAAACTTCGTATAGAAATATAGTCTGTAGTCTGGATTAACATATGGAATAGGGAGTAAAAGATTACGCTGACGACGTCACGGGCAAAGGCTAGTATCTTTGCAAGTTAATCCTAAGCATTTTTATAAGGGTAGTATTTAAAGGCACATAAAATTTTTGACACCGTAATCAGTACTGATTTGTATAGCTAAAATACTAATCGTTCATTAAAATTCAGTTCAGATGTGCAATTGTAAAATATTGATGTGCCAGTCAGTATTTTTGGTACGAAGTCAGAGCTGCTAACGCGAACGAAAACAAATGAAGTTCGTGTATCTCTCTCTCTCTCTCTGTCGAACTTGCAAAATCGAGCGACACAGAGGGAAATACACGATGTTCGTTCGTTTTCGTTTCGCGGTAGCAGCTCTCTATTTTCCGCCAAATTCTATTAAGTGGGGCCCTTTACACTTAATATTATGTGTCAATATTATCGCGAATTTTAAAATTTTATATATATATATTTTTTTTTTTATTTTTTTTTTTATTATTTTTTATATCGAGTATATCGCGTGATAATAATAACCATGTAACAGGCCCCTATGGATGTTGCTTCAATATTCAGTGTTTCGCGTGATAATAATAACAGTTGGTAATATTTTCTCCAATTAATGGAAGCTATTTAACAACTTGTTCCGTTTTGCCAAAGGTATTTCACAATCCGATACGCGCACCAACCAGGAATGGGAGTCGTCAGACCAGAGGGCCTACCGCGATCTGAAAACGAAGTATTTCCCTCTCCGCGCTCGAATATGCATGTGCAACAGAGAGGCATATATATTTAGTTTTCGGTTGGTAGCACCTTAGTCCGAGCGCGGCGGACGATTGAAGAAAGTCAAAGAACATTCCTTGTGTGGTCTGTCACACATATAATTATTTAACTTCCCATCGACCTATGAACTTGAAATCAGGTGATAATGTTTATTATGAAGTATATTTTACCAAAAATATCAATATATTGATAAATCACATTTGTTTTTTAGTTGTACGGAACCCTCAGTGTGCGACTGCGACGCACTTGGCTAGTTTTTATTACATTTTGAATTTTATTTCTCTTATAGTAAAATACCCTATTCGTTTTAAAGTTGACGCCTGAGGGCCTACCGCGAACCAAAAACGAACTACCTTCCTCTCTGTCGTTCGAATATACATGTGCGAGAGGGAGGCAGATACTTCGTTTTCGGTTAGCGGTAGCACCTCTAACGTCCGAGCGCGGCGAACGGCATGAGCTGGGGGTCTACTCCGAAATTCAAAATCCTAACTTCGTATGGTGCCGTCCCTTTCACTCTCCTGTCATAGACTATATGAGTGAAAGGGACGGCACCATACGGAGTTCGGATTTCGAATTTCTGAGTAGACCCCCAGTACCACTAAGTTATAAGACAGAGCAAGATAGGGATAGAATTTTGCTAGACGTTTAAAAGCCATAAGTCACCTAGTAGTTTGTCACAACAAAATAGAGACGCAGCTTTAAGATGGCGGACAGACTCAGCAAACATTCAAGTGGTGTCCTTTACACGATTAATTTTATCACAATCCTGGGGTGTCAATATTATCGCAGTTTTCAATTTGTATGGATTCTGCTTTAATTTTCACGTGATACTTATCGTGATATGAATCCAAGTAACAGGCCCCATACATTCGCTTTGAAGGCGGTTGTTGTGACAATCAGTCTAGCTAGCACGATAGATTATACCGTTACGTTTTATGTGACGTTTTAATACATTTCGCCCATATAACTTGACGGTATAAGTTATCGTGCTAGCTAGGCTGATAGGTGTATAGAACGCTTGAAAACTACAAAACAAAACGCTGCAGACGCGGCTAGCCGAATCCACACAATGGGCGATGATGGCCCATCACCCAGAACGCAGCCCAGCAACCTGGCCAACTTACCGGACGCAAAAATAGTTCACGATTTTCGAACGTAGCCGACACTGTCAACCAACAAATTGAATATAGCAATATAGTCTGTGGGCAATATGGCCGACGTTTTGTCATCAAATTAACACTTTTAAATGCAAAATACGCGACAATCCGAATTTTGCGGATACATATGTCTAACTCAAAAATCGTTATTTTTATACGTTCTTCAATTTGAGACATGTCTCGTTCGGGTCTACCGTACCCCTGCACGAAATTATTAATATAGACGCCCATATAACTTGACGGTATAAGTTATCGTGCTAGCTAGGCTGATAGGTGTATAGAACGCTTGAAAACTACAAAACAAAACGCTGCAGACGCGGCTAGCCGAATCCACACAATGGGCGATGATGGCCCATCACCCAGAACGCAGCCCAGCAACCTGGCCAACTTACCGGACGCAAAAATAGTTCACGATTTTCGAACGTAGCCGACACTGTCAACCAACAAATTTAATATAGCAATATAGTCTGTGGGCAATATGGCCGACGTTTTGTCATCAAATTAACACTTTTAAATGCAAAATACGCGACAATCCGAATTTTGCGGATACATATGTTTAACTCAAAAATCGTTATTTTTATACGTTCTTCAATTTGAGACAGGTCTCGTTCGGGTCTACCGTACCCCTGCACGAAATTATTAATATAGATGTCTTTGCATTATTATTATTATTATTATTGATATTTAGATAGATAGATTTCGATTCTGTCGAATATAGGGGCGTTTACATAATATACAAGGTCATGGTTTAGTTACTAAACAATAAAGAAAAAAAAAGTGAGATATTGAGTAGGTAGGGAGGAATAACCTATTCTTATTGTAATCGAAGTAGAAATAAAAATCGTATCTACTTAACTATCTTATTATTTAATAAGAAAATCAGCATATGCTGTTGTAACCTCCACAACACCACCACTCATAACATGCTGGTTTAGGAAGGAAATGATTATCTACGAGCATATATGCATTTTATAAGTTGATATGTAATAACAGGAATTATACAACTGAATTGTAAGCGTTTAAACTGCACGAGAATTTATAGTTGCAGATGTATTCATGCAATGTAGGTAAGTAATTATCTAATTGAGATTACAAAAACGAAATGCAATACTATAATGAACACCGATAATTGTCTAAGTATAGATTTTTAACGACTACAGTTACTCAGATTGACTAAATGCGCGTGCAACCGAGAGTTTGCTGATACATCAATTAAGCTAGAACAATTAATAATTGATTGGGAAATCTGAGCATTAGCTTTCTGGGCAGTGCCGGCCGACTGTCGCAAGCCATGCAAATGGCTATACTTTCAGAAATCGATCTCAATGAGCCCGTATTCGTGCGTGATGCAATCGCGACCGACCTTTATCACCTCAATCACCTGTTGTATTTACTAACAACACAACACCATTGACCGACTAAACGTAGTTTGACAACAGACCCGTTTTGCGGAAGAGACCGAAATTGATTTTAGCTTAGCAATTAAGTAATATGTAACCTTGAATTGGTATTTTAAGTGTATACGTATGAATGAACGCTATCCGTTACCGTATACATACATTCACACATGAATAATTCAAAGTACAAACCTAATAAGTAGGTACGTATGTACATTTTTTGCTTAGGTGACTAATTACTAGTCTGACCTTTCATTGAATTAGCGAATGTTCTTATTTCCTACAGTCAACTGCAATTAGCATGGAATCTAAAAAATACCTACAAATTTAGAGTTAAGGGCTTAATTCGTGTACAATTTTCAACAAGCATTGTCAGAATTACCCGTATCGTATAAATTGTACGAGAAATTTTCATTACCTGTACACCTACTCGTAATTCCAAATAAAAGGGGGAAAATTGAAAGGTGGTAGAATTTTCCTTAGCAGATGTTAGTGCTTAATAGTTAATACAATATTACTTGTATAGTAGGTAGTCGGCGGTTAAGAAGTTATAATCCTGACACCTGTCATATCCATACAGTTTATAACCTCAAAGTGACTTTCAAGTTTTAAATTGTATGGAAATGACAGGTGTCAGGGTTGACTTCTTAACCACCTACCACTATAGTACGGGATGACTCATCCACCACATCACCACATCAGCCCAAGGTCGTCTGCTGGACACAGGCCTGGATGGCTCTACGTTACTAGTGAATTCTTAATGAACTTAATATGAGACGTTGGTGCTGTTAACGAAGCTTGAGTCTTTTAAGTGGATGTCGCTGTACGCCTCCCTAAGGCGTTGTAAGAGGGAACTGGTTGAAGGATTTGGTGACTGAGCATGATTGTTCTGATAGCTCAGTTGGCTAAAGCAATTGGCCGCATAGGTATATCAGGATGTTGCAGGTTCGAATCATGCTAATAGCACCAGATTTTTCCATTTTTCGCTTCAATTTTAAATTTAGAATGTACGTTAGCAGATGTACTCGTAGTTACTTTTTGACGCAGAGGAATTGCATTTATATTAAAAATAGAAATATTTATTGCATAACTGTGAACATATCTCTGTGTACATAGGTGTAAAGTTAGTACTAAGTCATCTCATCACAGTTACCCGCAGCGGACATACAATATTTAGTGCAATTTAAGTAATTCACGTAATGCATTAAAAATTTACACTATTACAAATGAATCAAAACCAAAAGGATTTAATCTCCCTCGCCAACTTTGGCGCCAGCTAAACAGGTTGCGAACTGCGCATGGGCGCTTTAATGTCTTCCAACATAGATGGGGTTGGAAGTATTCTCTACTCTGCGAGTAACAACTTAACAACATCAGAGCTGTACTCTGATGGCCTTCTATAAATTTGTATTGCCATACGATTAAATAAAAGGTTGACCGTCGACAACCATACAATGATACCTAAAGGTAGGTAATTCGTTTCATTCACTCGACCGATGTCATTCGCGGGATTAGTACGAGTTTGTCAGCGAAATTGCCAAGTCCAGAATACCTCACAGAATTCTCAGCGAGCCGCCAGGCACACGAGCAAGTGAGGTACCTAAGTATAGAATAAGGCTGTCGCGCCGCTTCCGCCACCCAAGGTGACCAACGATAGTTGTTGTCGGCTAAAAATACCGGATAATATATGGGAAAATGGCAAAAAACTGAAAGCATTTATCTTAATAAGTTTTTTTTCGAGGACGCCGGTCACGGGACTATATGTATGACTAAGACTAGTAATAATAAAGAGATTTTTGCATCAATTACGTACATTCCTAAAACGTATATAAAAAGTACCCCGACGTTGTAATTATTTTAATAATATTGCAAAAGATCTGCAATTTATTTTGATTGTTAAATACGCTTCAATGCGCAAGTGAAAACGTTTTGTCATAATTTATTGAGAAAATTGTTAGTAATTTTGCATGTGCATGTTATTTATATTTTCTCAATGTGCTTATAATTGAATTGTGGGTTCATGTAGGTACATGTGGGTAGGTGGGAACATGCACTTCATAATGAGCTATTTGCATGGTATTTGTCTATGAAAGATGCGGCGTGGGGCGCGGTGGGGGCGGAACGCTCGTTGAAGTCTTTTGCAAGGTATTACTCATGCCGAGCATTCCAGGCATTGCAACTTTTCAATCATTGATTAAAGTAACCATAACATTTTTTTATGCGATTAACATAAATATATATATTTGATAAATTGATTTAGTTGACTCTCTCCGTTTTTGTAAATTTGAATAAGATTTTTGTATTTAGTAAAATATAGATTTGGATTCTACTCCTCAAATGACATTTAGCGGACAATCTAGGTTAACTAATATTGTGTAATATTGTTTGTGTGTTGGGGACGTCTTACGTTCTTTGTAATACACGGATGGAGCAGCGCAACACGTGGAGGGCCCTATTACATATTCCGGCAATATGTTTAAAATGTATTAGTCGGGCTAGCCAATGCATTGGAGAGTGGCTAAAGACTTTATCTTAGCTTTTACTTACGCTTCCATTAGGTATTACCCGAAAAAATGTTTCAGTTTCTCCTGTTACTGGTACAATTGGCGGTCAAAGATGTAATTAATTACTATTTTGACCTTATATCATACTAGAAAGTTCGAAAAGTAAAGTTCAGAAACCGCACACTAGTAACCTTCTAAAAAAAAAACATGGATTAATATTATCAGTCTAATAAGTTTGGAAAAATATAGCCCATGTAAGTATACTTTTTCATCATCATCATCATCATCAGCCCACAGTCGTCCACTGCTGGACATAGGCCTTCCCCAATTCGCGCCAACACACCCGGTCCTCAGCTCTCCGCATCCAACCGCTTCCCGCCACCCTCTTTAGGTCGTCGGTCCACCTGGCGGGAGGTCGTCCCACAGGGCGAGTCGTTCGCGGTCTCCACTCCAGAACTCGTCTGCCCCATCGGCCATCGGCTCTTCGACAAATATGCCTCGCCCATTGCCACTTCAGCTTACTTATACTTTTTATTGACAATATATTCGGCTTTCGCAGGGAGCTTAAATAATGAAATTACTGGTTTTGCAATAGATGATAAGCAGTAAATCACACAATATTTTATATATCTCACTTTTATTTCAAACTAGCCGTTGCACGTGACTACATCCGCGTCTTCGCTCCTATTGGTCGCAGCGTGATGTTATATAACCTTCCTCGATAAATGGACTATCCAACACAAAAATACTTTTCAATTCGAACCAGTAGTTCCTGAGATTAGCGCGTTCAAACAAACAAAAGGGGTAAAAAGGCGACTAATGACGCTTCCTGCCTCCGCCGCTATGCGCCTGTGCCCTGGGGGCCAATTCTCGAGTTCGATCGAGATGATCTCTATTCGAGATTCCATACAAGTGACTCTACTATTCCATATAATGTCACGATCGATATGCATCTCGCTCGGACCGAGAATTGGCCCCATGTGTCTGTACGGGAATGCGGTAAAAATACCTTACTATGGGGTTTTCAAATGCTTCGATTCGTTCCAGAACACGCCCTTGCATATTATACTCCTTTCTATCCTTAGATTTGTAATTTGTAGGGGCCTATTCGAGATGTTTCGGACGTCCTGTGCACAAGTAGATATTTTACTTAACCAAGGCGCAATTTGAGAAGTAGCCCTACTCTACACAATACCAGCAAGTTACGATACAATGCAAGTTAACTTCCGTGTGGCGCGTTACGCCGCCGCCGTCATGCCTAATTAGACAAATGTAACGATATTCATAATTTGTGCGTGCTGATGCCGACCTGCCCCGAGACCGGGGGAACCGCTCCTGAACTAAGTATGCTAGTCTGAGGTGGACTTGGGTTGGTATTGATCATTATGTCACTATCTCGAAGTGGAATGCTACATTGTCATTTTTAGGGTACCGTAGCCAAATGGCAAAAAACGGAACCCTTATGGATTCGTCATGTCTATCTGTCTGTCCGTCCGTATGTCACAGCCAATTTACTCGGAGACTATGAGCACTACAATTATGAAATTTGGTAGGAAGGTGTATGCTATGAACCGCTATAGAAATATGATGTGAAATTTTGAAGAAAATATTACACTGGGGGGGGGGGGGCACCCCATACATGTAACAGGGAAGTCAATTTTTTTTAAATACACTTAGGCGTGTGGGGTGTCTATGGATAGGCCTTCAAAAATCCCCCCCCCCTCCCCCTCTAATTTCCAAACTATGAAGTTTAAAATTCTTAAAAAAATCAAGATGATGTAAATTAATAAAAACTTTCAACGATAATTGGTTTAAACAAGATAGGTTTAACGGTTTTTGAGTTATTGCTGAAAAACTGTCTTTCCCTAACAAAAGGGCCTAAGTGCCTAACTTTCCTATGAAGATACGACCGTTTTTGATTAAATGTATTGTATAGTGGTTTTAAATGTAGATTAGGAGATGTTGGTACGGAACCCTTCGTGCGCGAGTTCGACTCGCACTTGGCCGGTTTTTTAAAACAACGGACGGAGACGGTGATTGAACAATCGAGCTATTGGCTATGTGCACGTCTGAAACGTCAAACGTCACGTCGTCGGTCCCGAGACAATGTCAAAATTTAGAGATGTCAAATAATGACACATGAATATTTTATTTACTTTAGTAAACGAGAAAGACCCCGTATTGGAAATTTTACTGAAATAAATAAGAGAATAAATAAATACATACAAACGAAACGAATCGTAGGAAACCGTTAAGGCTGGGTTGCACCGACTTACGATCACAGACTGATCAACGTTAAATATGGCGCCGACAGCTGTCATCCTATAGAAACTTGTCAAACATTCCATACATTGAAATTTTAACGAACACAGCTTACGATTACAGACGGTTTAGTGCAACCCAGCCTAAGGTTGAGTTGCTCCAAGTTACGATCACAGACTGATCAACGTTAAATATGGCGCCGGCAGCTGTCATCCCATGGAAACTTGTCAAACTTTCCATACATTCAGATTTTAACGAACAGAGCATACGATTACAGACGGTTTGGTGCAATCCAGCCTTAGAAACCAATAGAAAACGTGAAAGTAAATTTGACAGTGGTCCCCGGTAAGTACTCATTTCTGCCATGGTGTGCGCTACGATCGCCTAGCTTACCCCCACCACCTACTTCGCACATAGCCAATAGCTCCATCCGTTTTCATGCCTCAATATATTCAGAAATTGATTACAAGTTTCTTACGATTCCATGTTATATTATGCATTTAAATTACTTATAGGTTTAAAAGCAGAAAAATAATGGGAAACAATTAAAAACTTCACAGACACAACAATAGATTTTTTGTCTCAATTGTTATCGTTTATCGCATATTTATCGGAGTCTTTCTAATATATACATACATTTTCTCCATCTTGTAGCGAAGCATGGGGGATTCATTATAAAACTGGGAAAGTAGAGCGAATATACGAGTAAGTATCGACCTACCAAATTGAATAAGTATAAGATGTGAGCATACATTATATACCATACTGAAATGTTTAAGCGCAGGGTAGGGCAAGCCATTCTCCATACAAAGGTTGTGCAAGTTTTTTGCATTAGTTTTGGCACTACAGCATTTAATTAAATTTTTTGTTGGTACATATTGGATATACGCAGAACTTGATGTTGAAATTTTGCATTATATCAAAAAAATAAAAATAAAAATACAAAAAATAATAAAAATTAAAAAAAAAAACATCAAGACATTGCTATCAAAAAAATAAGCATATGTACCAAAAATAGTAACTGGAGTGCATACACAAACGAAAAGAAACTTACACAAAGTTTGTATGGAAAGAGCTTGCCAACCCCTTCGCCTTATAGATAACTAGCTTTTGCCCGCGACTTCGTTCGCGTATAATTCGTTCTCGCCTTAAAATGATTTGTTTTCCCATACAATCTTTCTCAAGCTCAGGTGGACACCAGGAACTTAGGGGTGACATGTTGGAGAAGGAAAGCCACGAATAGATCGGACTGGAGATTATTGCTTGACCAGGCTAGCCTAGGGCCCACCCGCGGCTATAACGCCTCAGATGATGATGATGATACAATCTTTCACCCTTCTTTACACCCCCTTAAGAAATGATTACAGTCAATATGACATTCCCTAGAAAGCCTATTGTCAAAAGGAATGATTAAGTGCTTATTTCGGAATATCAAATGTACCGATTCTTTTTAGAGATGATTGTGCTCCCTTCTTTAAATCGCTAAAAATATTAACGCTGCCGTCTTTATACATACTTGAAGTTGCCATCTTTGTCAAAACGAGCCCCAAATTATTCATTAGCGTCTCACAAACCCGGCGGCTTCCGACACGGCAACAATACAAACATAAAATAAAAACTCTGGAATGTTGCAATACGGCACTGATGAGAAAAAGTGTCGTGGGTATGGCACCGAAAATATTTAATAAAATTCCTGACGCAATTATATCGCTTGACATAGATAATTTTAAAAAACAGCTTACTTTATTCCTTATAGACAAATGTTACTTTTCAATAAATGATTTTTTAAATGATAGTGATAGCATAGTTTTGTATTAATTGTAGTTATAATTATTTTATTGCTTATTGTTACATTAAATTATTGTTGTTTTAGTTGTATTAGTGGATGACATGTTTACTTTTATTATAACCGCACGAAGCGAATTTTGTACACCTGCATTGCGGGTAAAACATAGTGCTCAAACCTATTTGTTTATTTACCATCTTTCATTGTAACCTATGTTTTAACAAAATAAATATTCTGATTCTGATTCTGATTCTGATTCTAGACGAATGAATCTCGTCAAAAACATTACATGTACAATGATAAAAGTCTCGCTACGCAGTTCTGCCGTAAAACGTTATCCCAACAGAGCGAGTTCTTCATGTAAGTACGAGTATGATGACCGAAGGCCGGAAACAGAGCGGCAACGCATGCGAGAATAATCACACAAAGCGGGCTTCTCATGTAAGGCTGAGGGCCGAAGGCCTGAAGCAGAGAGGCGAGACACGCGAGGCTGAAGGCCGAGCCTCCCTAAAGAGTAGATTCTTCATGTAAGGTTGATGACTGAAAAGCCGAAGGAGAGTGGCAAGGCATGCGAGGCCGAAGGCCGAGCTATGTCATAAATCATAAAATATTTATTTGCATCAAACACAAATATTTATTGTCGTCGCCGAAGATCCAGTTGCCATATTAATGAGACTAAATTATACTCCATTCGTTCGTTTTCACGTGATGCCTAGACATATAAACAGACAGACAATAAGACACAAATTTTTAAAACTGTTGAAACGATTTCTGTTATCGATTCTAAGTATCCCCAGCCAACTTTTTTTCGAATATCTTCCATGTACAGACTTTCGACCCTCTTCTAAGTGTACATCTAAGATGTTCCAACTGTCTATTGGGCTGCCCAGCTCAAGTGATCTCTTATATCAAACGGTTTTTATGGTGTGAAGGGTCAACAATTTCGTGTAAAAAATAACGCAGGACAAAATTAAATGGTACACCGACGATACAAAGTGTGCATTGAAACAGCTGTGTTTGTATTTAAGCATATGAATAAAAATAATGCCAAAGTATCGCAAATGCATTTTGATGTACACGCTAAGTAGAACTAATTGCGAAAAGGTTGTGCTCAAAAATAGCGTCAACAATCAGAAGGAATTATGATACTTCACTTTTGACATAATGAATCGTCAACTTGTTTACAATTCTGCTATGCTTTAGGTAAGTTAAATTTCTTGATACGCTCTTATACTCCCAATTGGCTGAAACTTAAATCGTAGAATGGCGTATGAGGATTAAACCACACCGTTTCATAGACCTTACTTGCATCCCCGATTTAATATCCCTTTGATGGAAGATCATCGGGACAAAAAGTACACTTATAATATATATAAGTGAATCCAGATTATATACTATTAGCATACAAATCATCTTAATCTGTTCAGCCGTTTTTGCGTGATTCAGTGACAAACATCCAAACATGTAAACTTTCGCATTTATAATATTAAGTAGTGGGATTATGGTATAAAGTGAGTGCAAATGAAGTGAACGGCAAAAGTAACATTGTAATTGCATGTTTTTATACAGGATAACAAAGTTATATATGTAGTTTTAAAATCTAGAAAACGGGGCTGAAATTTCGGTTCAGAATCACAGTTACTTAATGGAATAAATCATAATAGTGTTCAAAATTTGAAGAGACCGTGGTGGCTGGCGCGCATACTGAGTAGCACCACGGCGCAGCGCTTGCGTTTACTTTTTGTTTCAGTTTCTATCTTAAGATTTCACAAATTTTGAAAGAGGATGTTTTTCCTTTGTCGTCAAGTATATGCTTAACAATTTTCATACCTGTAACTCATGGATTATAGGAGTTCCCATACAAAATTCAACCCCTCTTTTTACCCCCTTTTAACCCAAATTTGCACGATTTTTATAGCCTACAACCTGACCGGGTATTTACCTCGATAGATTAGTAAAGTTTTCATCAAAATCCGTTCAGCCGTTTTCACGTGATGCGCGTTCATATAAACAGACAAACAGACAAAAAATCTAAAATCTGTTGAAACGTGTTCTGTTATCGATACTAAGTATCCCCAGCCAACTTTTTTCCAAATATCTTCCATGTACAGACTTTCGACCCTCTTCAGCTTTATTATATGTATAGATAATTATATCCCTATAGATATATTGTGTAGGCGCCTTTTGTGTTGTGAAGGTATACACACGCTCGGAAAATCGCTTTCTTTATGTACTTGGAAGTGTCTTTCGTTGTCATCCTTTCGCAATTTTTAAAACCTATATACATTCCTATATGTAATTCTTGGGATTAGGTAGCGGACCCCAGGCATTCTTCAGGATGCAACTGTACTGGGAATAACGCTAGGAGGATGATGATACATTCCTATATGACGAATGCAGGTATTAACGTAGACGTGATTGTACTTACGATCTCGCCATCTGTTAGTTTGCTTGTCTGTTTATTACGTCTTCACGTTCAATCGAGCTTTCACTGATACAGTCATGCTGAATCGACTCCCTGGTTTCGAATATCATTTTTATATTGGCTAAGGTACTAGCCTATAGAGGTGCTATTTATTGTCGTACCTACTAAGTAAAAACTATAAGGCATAGCCTCTAATGTATAAAAAGCGCCGGCCGCTTATACCGCCACGGCTCTATAAACGATTTGGTCCAGCGTTCTCTTGCCACCGTGTCTGTGCCTGCTATCCTCGAACCCACAGGTTTGGCAAGAAACGATGGCAAGCGACCTGATGGTGCCACATTAGTGCCGTAGAGGTGCTCAGTCCCACATCTAGGTGATTCGCTCGCAGCTGCAGCTGACCAGAGCCAGGTGTTGAAGTGCCGCAAATACTCGTATTTAATTAAAGACTACGAGTTTGCAGCGCTTGCGGTAGAAACATTTGGTTCCTGGTCAGCTAACATAAAGGCCATAGGGCTGGTGCTTACCTCTCCCAACGTATTTCTTTAGCAATGCAGAGAGGTAACGCCGCCAGCGTTGTGGGCTCCGTGCCGAAGACGGAACTGCTGGACGGGGTCTTCTTTTTATGAATGGGCAAGTTAGGTTAGTTTAGTTATAATTAATTTATAAATATTTGCTTGATTGTTTTTATATCATTTTCGTTTTAATTGTTATATTTTTTTAATTTTAAAAAAGTATACCTAAAATCATCCATTGTTGGTTCAAATTATTTCGATTATCCCATAACAGTTTTTTCTAGATTTTAAGAAGATAAAAGGTGCAACGATTAAGTGATTATGTTTATGATTCCTAAGATTGTTTAAAAAGGATATAATTAAATTAAGTACCTCCTAATAACATAAGACAACGGTTGTGGCTTATTTGACAATCTATATAAACATTCCAATGTAGCTACCGACTACAAGTCAGACATTAACCACACCTTTCTATATATGATTGAATGTTAATATTTGGTTCCCGTTCAAAGTGAGAACATTTCACACGGTTTGTGTGAAACCATAGTCTGCTGAGAAAACTTCATGGCAATAACTTTTCTCCGCAACTTTTACATTGACGTCCAGCAGTTATGTAACGAAAATGGTAACGCAGGAAATCAGTAACAGGTTAATCGGTCTTCACTCCAGATCACTTTTAATTACCTACATGCTACGCGCATTAATGTTATTTAAATATCGCAGAATTGCCGCTTGACTGATTTATTAACCAGAAAAACTAATGTTTCATATCCTAATGCGACGTTTGTAGATGTTAACAAAGTAGGTATCACGGCTCACACGCGATCTTTATGGATCTGGACGTGTTAACGGATTGAAATATTGAAAGAAAGCGAAGACCTTGCATAGGTACTTAGATGTTTTCTTACATTTGCATATTTTGTTTGCAATATCTGGGAATATTGCTTAAGGATAGCTATAAACAAGCGTTTCAAAGTAATTTCATTACTTTACATACCTGAGGTATATGAAGCATGGATAAAAGTAATTATGCAAAAAGCAAGTATGTAAGAATTACGATTCTTGGGAGCTTGGTGTCAGGGACGGTGCTCCTTATATGCGAGGCAAACCTCATTATTTCTGGTTCAGTGGGTGCCGAGAATCTCGGGGACAACTGGACACCGGTCGCATAAGGTCTTGTAATGGCAATTGTAATTGAATCCAGATATTGCGTAACTTAAAGTACAATCCGTCCAAGGCATCGTGTACCGTGTGTGTTATAATATAACTTTTGTCATATTCTTTTACGCGTATCTAAGTACACCTTGATTGTACTACACTTTTAATATTCAAGATCATGCAACCGAAAAGGTCTACCGCCAACTTGCATTGTTATAAGTATAAATAGTTCAAGGTGCAGTCGTTTTGACAATAAGGAGATAGTGAAACGAAAAAAGCTTTGTGTTACTCTTGTCTTGACATTGGTATACACAAAGCTCGATTAGTCAAGTTATAAAATAGCTCTAGGACTTTCCAGTGAGCGAGTTGATTTTATATCAAATGTTGTAACATTTCAATTGATATCAGTTCGTATCTACGCCCACCGGCCGAGCCTTTGGACTAGAATAGAGAAGTAATAACAGTGGCCCAGTGTAACGTAACGTTTGTCCATAAGCGTTGCTCGCTTTACGTAATTGAGTCGTTAATATGACAACGTACTTGCCAAATAATACGTTCGAAGTCGGCAATTAGTTCCGCCTTATTATTAAGGAGAGCAACATTTTTGTTTTGTCGAAAGGTTACTTGAGATTTGTAGCGCGGCTAAAGTGACCTGTCAGCTGCCGCTTCAAGGTTGACCGTGGATACTGTTGTTACTGTCACTCTGAATTCGTTAAACGATCGATTGTAATGCAATCGAGTACTTATCGTTGGATTCGTGTATTAGTCGAACGACATTGTGGTATAATATCAGGCCTAGTTATTCCTGACATGACGACATACTGCGCTGCTCTGAATAAGCCTTTGCGGTGGCCCAAGTCAGCAAGAGCTGCTACTATTTATTAGTTACCTACGTATAAGTAAATAGTTAATCATATATACAAATATGCATGCAGACACTACTATATTATTCACTTATTTTTAATAGTTAATTATATGTACTTAGATCTATATCATGTCCTTACTTAAATTACTTAGTGAACTAGTAATTAACATATTTGACGCCTGAGTAATTATCATGATAAAAAAATATAATATATACACTGAAAATAAAGAATGCTTCATATTCAAATTATCTTATAGCTCAATTGGAAAATTTAAAACATGAATTCACTTGGATACTCTATTTAATTAAGGTACCAAATATGCAGCCATAAATATGTATGATATGTGTACGTAATTAAGATTATTTTTTAATCAATTTAATAGTTTTGATGGGATCAATATTAAACATTGTAATTATTAATGTACCTATTGCATCAATGCAAAAATTATTAGAAAGAAAGTATTCTAAGACGACTGCAAAAGAAATGGTAGGGGACTCACCAGTATTGTCCGCATGGTATCCCGGCACGTCCCTCGCACGCAACGCACAACTAACAAATAAAGGAACCGCCTCCCGCGCCGGCTATATGAGGTCGCCCACTCTCGCCCTGCGCTACGCGACCACCATACCGTATGGCAAGGTGACCGCCGCAGACGCGCCGCGCGTCCAGGGAGTCAATCTGAAAATTATGGTTGTAACTTGTTTCGCAGACAGAAGTTTCATAGAATGTATGTTTCCCATAATTTTCATTTCATAGAAAATATTTTTTTCACAAAGGGTCCAAGTTCTAACCTAACCTAACCTACTTTTCTGGTAGACCTAAATGAGTTCTATACCATGACCTTAAAAGCCTATCTAAAAAGTTAATGGTTTCCGAAAAAAAGCTTTCTATGAAATGAATAATTGTGCGAATCAATACATCAATACTTTTGTCTGCGAAACAAGAGAACACCAAAAATTATACTACGGTTCAATTTTGTATTTATTTTATGTCTATCGAGTGCTCCCTCATACACTTTAGCTCGGCGCGAATAGAAGCGAGCGCGCAAAAAATATAATAAACATATTGGAATGCGAGATGTAAGCGCCAGCTTGACCCTACGTCGCGCCGCCCAAATGCACTAATATGCAAATTGGGCTGCACTGCCCGGTCTGCCCGTCATGATACCGCTGCTAAATAATCCAATTCATTCAAATGTTTTTTTTTCCTTTTAAGCTTCCAGTGCTGGCTGGATTTGGCAAGGGATATTTCACCAATGTCGGCGTATGCAGACATTAAGTCACGAGAGTTTGTAAAATTCGAATTGCGAAAAACGCTGAAATATGTTGTCTTATATTTACACAAAGGGCCTAAAGGATTATTCTGGTTTACTTGCACTTTAATACAATTACTTACAGAGTTCATTTACGAAATTTAAAGTCATTCACTTGAAAGAAGCCTAACCCAATTTTAAAATTTCACACCTTTTTAACCCCTTTAGGGAAATAATTTCGAAAAACGCTGAAATTCGTTTCTTTCTGGTTTCTTTATCTCGAGAACGCTTTGAGGTATCGAGTTCGAATTAAAACCATAATACTCACTTAGAGCAAAAAGACCGCGGGTCACATCTGGATGAGACTAGCACGAGATCAGAGTGAGTGGCGTAGTCGAAGAGAGGCCTATACTCAGCAGTGGGCGATTGCAGGCTTAAAATGATGACGATGATGATATACTCAAGTCTACAGTCCCTTGAAGCTGTAAAAAAATCAAACTTCTAAGTTAACGTAAAAAAAGATACTGCCTATACCGATATTCTCAAGAGAATCAGAATTTATAGGGTACTTTTCGTTAACCTAGAACTATTACTACTAAATTTGGGTAGTAATATCGTCTTATTACAACAAGTACAGGAAAAAATCTGAAAACTATACATTTGTAATTAAATCCTAAAAAATATAGGGTATGTACGGAACCCTCGGTGGACGAGTCCGACTCGCACTTGTCCGGTCATTTTTGTATAGAAAAATGACAGTGAGATCTACAATCGTGCGTTAGAAGCGTTACGTAAACCACAAGCATGACTCGAGTCCCTGTCTGTAAATAAGCGCTAATTTATATAAATAGGTTACGTTACGTGTATATGTGTATTTACGTATTCTGGCAGGTCCCTTATTCCAGAATCCAGAGCATCGTCGTACCTGTGGGAAGGATGTCGAATAAATTCCTCCAGAATAGATCCTATTACGATTACAAAGGGCGTGATGTAACACGGCCGTTCGTCAAGTTGGGTATTGTTCTTTTCCAATTTGTAATTCAATCGAAATGCTCGCAGCATGCTATATGTCAGGTGAGGCAATACCAGTGCAGCTTTATAGGTATATTCGAAGTTCGGCGTCTTCTAAACGTTCCGAACAAAACCAACGTCATCTATATTATTGCCTACATATACAGTGTGCAAGTAAGTAGTTGCGGTTAGAAGCTTCGTCATGTCGGTCTCTCTGTCTGTCCGTATGTCACAGGCATTTTACTTAAAAAACTTAAGGGTATCTGAATAAAATTACGAATAAATATAATATTTTTAGTTGTATGTTGAAAGCCGCTGCATATATTGTTAGCGTTGTAAAATTACAATAAAAGGGGGGCACTCTATACCTACATGTAACTGAAAATAAAATAAACAACGAGCGGCTTTTGACCGGCAATGGGACAACTAAATACAATCTACGGGTATATAAAGATAAATGTAATCTTTAGAATACAGTAGAATAAGCATTTATTCGTGACAATAAAAAACAAAACATAGACAGAAATCAGCATAAGAAAAACCGGCCAAGAGCGTGTCGGGCCACGCTCAGTGTAGGGTTCCGTAGTTTTTGTAATTTTTTCAAAAACTATTCAACCTATCAAGTTCAAAATAATTTTCCTACAAAGTTTTTATAAAGTTCTACTTTTGAGATTTTTTTCATATTTTTAAAACTTATGGTTCAAAAGTTAGAGGAGGGGACACATTTTTTTTAACTTCTGGAGCGATTATTTCCGAAAATATTAACATTATCAAAAAATGATTTTAGTAAACCCCTATTTATTTTTAAATACCTATCTAACAATATATCACACGTTAGGGTTAAAATGAAAAAAAAAATCACTCCCCACTTTACGTATAGGGGAGGTACCCTAATAAAATATTTTTTTCCACTTTTTATTTTACCACTTTGTCGGCGTAATTGATATACATATTAGTACCAAACTTCAGCTTTCTAGTGCTAACGGTCACTGAGATTATCCGCGGACGGACGGACGGACAGACGGACGGACAGACATGGCGAAACTATAAGGGTTCCTAGTTGACTACGGAACCCTAATAAAAAGAAACAAATATTTATGTGCCACGGAACGGTTCCATCTCAGCTTCTCAGCATGGTGTTGGCGTGATGGCCAACGCTATTCTTTCGATGGTACCATCTGATGATATCACGGTGTGAAAATATAAAATAATAAATAAATCTACAATGTACATATGACTAAAACAGTAAAAATAAACCTATCTTAACATAAAACCAAGCAAAACAGAATTTATTTTTGTTTTTCAGCCAACTTTCTGATTCAGTGATATACTCGTATTCTGAGATAATCATACTCGCAATCATTCCGAAACTCGTGAAAATTTTGTCCTCGCACCTAGTTTTCCAACTTGTGGAATAAAAAATATAGCCGTAGCGCTTTTTAAATTGTTTTTCTCAAACATGCAATGAAATATTGATGTTATGTTCCTTATAATAGGCTGCGAAGTATGACGTTTTAGGTGCGGCTAAGACAAGAGGTCGTTAATGGAATTTCATATAAATCTTGCAGGCCTAGGCCAGCAAAGTCCTCTTTTTTAATTTCCTTTCCACATAAATTAGTGGCACATGCATCATAACATTCTGCCACTATGCGTATTAAAAATAAAATATTTTATTGTTGTTTATTTTATAGCATGTTTGAGAAAAGCACTATACATACCTCGGCGGGAAATATAGATAGATAGATAGATAGATAAAAAAATTATTTGATTACCACAAGTCACACAGTAAACAAAAAATAAACACGAACAGAAAAATAAAACAAACATAGCATCATAATAAAATATAACAAAAACTTAAAAATAAAAATACAATTACTGAGTGCATTGCAGCAAAACAAAAGGGTTCTGACTCAGTGATACGCTACGCTCTTTCGAGCGAAGCACTGATATTCTGCCAGAACCCGAGTCACGACCAGATGAGTTACGAGTAAACTTAAAAATCATTGTCATTGGATTGACCAGGCGAACTTAATCTTGTAAATTAATTAAATAATTAAAAACCTAAGAAAAATATATATATATATACTAAGGCCTTATCGAAGGTTGATATAATGTCACCTTGAGGCAACTACCCACCAACACTAAACTTTTAGATCGTCAACCAAATAACTGGACGGTATCCCTGCGCTCTGTTTGTTCAATAAATATTTTTTAAAGTTATATTTAAAAGATACTTTCGTATTAAGGCGTCTTATAGGTGGGGGAATATTGTTCCAGCATTTGGTTGCGAGATAACGAAAACATCCAGTAAAAGCTACAGTTTTGTGGGGGTGTACCTCTAAGAGACAACGCCGAGTACTTCGAGTACCATGTCGTCTGTGAAACGAAGAGATGTTTATCTTGGAGAAAAGATATTCAGGCTTTTTGTGGTTCATAACGCTGAACAGTAAACACGCAAGATGTAAGTGTCTACGAGAGGACATATTTAGCATGGACGCTTTGTTCAAATACGGTGTGATGTGACTTCTGGGAGGTATGGTATAGCAAAAACGATAACAGGCATTTTGCACTCGTTGTATTAATCAACGAGTCTTTTCTTGCAGACGTGGTCCATAAACTATATCCCCGTAGTTCAATTTTGAAAGAATTAGCGACTCACATAAAGTCATGCGTACCCTCTCACTAAGAAGGTTTCGTATCTGATACAAAACTTTCAAGCGAAAGAAACATGATTTGACCAACTCTCCCACATGCTTTTCAAATCTCAACCGATTGTCAAGCACTATCCCCAGGTTTCTAGCCTCGTTCACACGTTCGATAGGCGACCCTCTGATAATCAACTGTGGGTCGTAATCCAGAATTCGAGATATTTGAGACTCAGAACCCAGTATCATGTACTTGGATTTCTGTGGGTTTAACAACAAGCCATTTTTATCAGCCCAAGAAGAAACGTTTTCCAGATCATCATTTACTTTGCGGATAGCGTCGGCAAAATCACAATGACGACCTGATAAATACATTTGGACATCATCCGCGTACAAATGATATTTGCAGTGTTTTATGACTTTAACTATGTCAGCTGAATAAATGATAAAAAGCAGAGGGCCAAGTATAGAACCTTGAGGG
Organism: Notocelia uddmanniana; assembly: GCA_905163555.1. NCBI lineage: Eukaryota > Metazoa > Arthropoda > Insecta > Lepidoptera > Tortricidae > Notocelia > Notocelia uddmanniana. Next base: position 15,361,312 of record LR991065.1, read on the forward strand.
ACTCCACGTGTTATTGGTCTTGCGTTAGAGAGCAGTGAGCTGCCATCCTCCAGAGAGATTTTTACAGACTGCATACGTCCGTTAAGGTAACTTTTGAACCAGGCTAATGACTTTAAATCTACGCCATAGTATGACAGCTTAGAGAGAAGCAATTCAATATTTATGCAGTCGAATGCGCGAGAAAAATCCAATAAAACTAAACAAGTGCCTTTGCCAGAGTCTTGTTCAAAGAGAATATTATCGACTACATCAATTAGAGCAGTTACTGTTCCCATTCCCCTACGAAAACCAGATTGCAATAGTGGCAGGATATTGTTATCCTCTACGTAATTAATAAGCTGTTCGTACACCGCTTTTTCCAGGATCTTTGATAGAAAAGGCAGAATACTTATTGGCCTTGGATCTTTCAACTCGTATGGATTATCTACCTTAGGCAATGGTGTGACCACGGCAGACTTCCACAACGCTGGTACCTGACCAGTCAAGATCGACCGATTAATAATAGCAGTTATCACTGACAGGGTTCGAGGATCTTCTTGTTCGAGGAATATGGGGTTGCCCGCCTCAAACCTATCCGGCCTCGCTTCACCCGGCCGTCTATATGTCTTCGGCCGGCAACCCCTTTCGTCCCGGCCTCTGTAGTAATGTACTATTTCTCAAACATGCAATGAAATATTGATGTTATGTTCCTTATAATAGGCTGTGAAGTATGACGTTTTAGGTGCGGCTAAGACAAGAGGTCGTTAATGGAATTTCATATAAATCTTGCAGGCCTAGGCCAGCAAAGTCCTCTTTTTTAATTTCCATTCCACATAAATTATTGGCACAGGCATCATAACATTCTGCCACTATGCGTATTAAAAATAAAATATTTTATTGTTGTTTATTTTATAGCATGTTTGAGAAAAGCACTATACATACCTCGGCGGGAAATATGGGGTTGCCCGCCTCAAACCTATCCGGCCTCGCTTCACCCGGCCGTCTATATGTCTTCGGCCGGCAACCCCTTTCGTCCCGGCCTCTGTAGTAATGTACTATTTCTCAAACATGCAATGAAATATTGATGTTATGTTCCTTATAATAAATAGGCTGCGAAGTATGACGTTTCAGGTGCGGCTAGGACAAGAGGTCGTTAGTGGAATTTCAAATAAATCTTGCAGGCCTAGGCCGGCAAAGTCCTCTTTTTTAATTTCTATTCCACATAAATTAGTGGCACAGGCATCATGACATTCTGGCACCATGCATATTAAAAATAAAACTTTGTTTTTTTGTTGTTTATTTCATTGCATGTTTGAGAAAAGCACTATAGATACCTCGGCGGGAAATAAGGGGTTGCCCGCCTCAGACCTATCCGGCCTTGCATGTCTTCCGCCAGCAACACCTTTTGTCCCGGCCTCTGTAGTAATGTACTATTTCTCATACATGCAATGAAATATTGACGTTATGTTCGTTATAATAGGCCGAGAAGTATAACGTTTCGGGTCGAATTTCATACAAAATTGAAAGGCTGGGCCGGCAAAGAGACTGTCTTTTGTTTTCGGGAATCAGCGGCGGGAGGTGTCCATGAAACAAAAGAAGAGGGGCTGGGCCACGCGGGTTTTTATTACTAAATCCTTAGAATTTAAATTGGATTCTTCTTAGTCTTATAATTTCATTGCATTTTTTTGAGAAATGCACTATTTATTATGCCTCGGCGGGAATTAATTCATGTATGCGTGAAAAGTGGCGTGTCGGAGGCCAAGACTATTATTATTACTTATTTATTTATTTATTGGGTCGTCGTGCCGGCCCTGTTAGTAAGTTATTAAACAAGGAACCCTTATAGTTTCGCCATTTCCGCGTCTGTCCGCGGCATAGCCTAGTAACCATTACTACTAGAAAATTTGGCATGAGTATACATATCAATTATGCCGACGAAACGGTGGAATAAAATATAATAAAATATATATTTTTTAGGGTACCTCCCCTACACGTAAAGTGGAGACGAAATTTTTTTAATGTTGGGCAACTACGGCACCACACATTGCGCGTGTTCCGAAACGCACTCGGCCGATTTTTATAATTACTTGGTGGTTTATTTTATTGGGGGACAATCTTACATAAATCGACCTAGTCCCAAACTAAGCAAAGCTTGCTTGGTACTATGGGTACTAGACTAGACGACGATATACGTACTTATCTACAGGGCGTCCCACGGCTTTGCCACATGGAGGGGAAGTACTACTGCAGATAGGAAAGATAACTGAAAGAAGACTTCATTTTTATTTTTAAAATAATACGAACTGCAAAAAATGCCTATCTGAAGCGGGAATCGAACCCGCTACACGAGAAAAAAAATTACCCTGTAGCTTTATCATACCGATCGAAAGGCTTCATCATGAGGATTATTTTTTGCTAAATAACATAATGTCAGAAATAAAAGGAAGACACTGAGATAATAATAATATTAATAATCCATCATGATATATGCGATAATCCACCTGACGAGTAAACGGAAGTTTGAAGCGTTTTCGAATTACGGATAACCTGACTTCGTTGGTAGAACAGGATAATGCATTTAGGCTGTTACATCATCGCAATTGCATTCCAATCACGCACAGGAAAGTGTATCGCCGCTCGGCAGCATCACAACACCAAGTGAGAGTTGCAGTCACAATAGTTCATTCCCCGCGCTGCGATTCCGAACCGAAGGTGTGCTATCTCGCGGTATCGAGCAATTTCTTAGCTGATATCAGGGTACACTGATCTAAATTACTTATTTAATTTGATGACACCGAAAATGTATTTTTTTTTACCAGCATACACACCAGTCGGCCTTAACACCTTTGTATGTACCATGCCGCTTTAACTTCATTATGTTTGAAGTGTCATACTAAATTGCTAACGGGTGCAAGCGACCAAGTCCCAAAGTGTCCAGCTACTTATGCGACCGACGTACAGTACGGTACGTAGGCTTAAACTGAGAAAATTAAAATTAGAAGTTTACGTCCCTGTGAACTAGCAAGCATCCGCGTTTTAAAAAAAATTAGGACCTCGGTCGATCTGTGAAAACCCGTTTTTAACCGACTTCAAGATTTCAAAAGAGGAGGTTATCAATTCGGTTGGATGTTATCAGTTATGTTTAACAATTATGTTGTTTTGTTGTTGTTTTTTTTTTTAAATGTTTGTTACTCCAGAACTCCTTCATTTCTGACCCAATTTTGAAAATTATTTTTTTGATTGTAAGTATATATATCCAAGTTGGTCCCGTTTTTGTCAAAACGCAGTTCTGATGACGAGATCCACGAGGAATCGAGGGAACTCTTCAAATCTTAAAGGAAAATATATATAGTGATTTTTGTGTTTTTATACATGATAGATTATACCGTTACGTTTTATAGGACGTTTTAATACATTTCGCCCATATAACGTGACGGTATAAGTTATCGTGCTAGCTAGGGTGATAGGTGTATAGAACGCTTGAAAACTACAAAAACAAAACGCTGCAGACGCGGCTAGCCGAATCCACACAATGGGCGATGATGGCCCATCACCCAGAACGCAGCCCAGCAAGCAACCTGGCCAACACACCGGACGCAAACATAGTTTACAATTTCCGAACGTACCCAACCCGACGCTGTCAACCAACGAATTTAATATGGCCGACCTATTGTCATAAAATTAACACTTTTTAATGCAAAATACGCGACAATCCGAATTTTGCGGATACATATGTTCAACTCGAAATCGTTATTTTTATACGTTCTTCAATTTGAGACAGGTCTCATTCGGGTCTACCGTACCCCTGCACGAAATTATTAATATAGATAAGTGACATTTGATGAAGTGGAACTGCTGATGATGATCAGAATGGAACTCTTCAATTACGCATAGTTCACGTTTGGCGATTTGTTCTCTTCGTTATGTTTGTCAAGCAAGCTAGGTTTTCAAGACACATTTTTGTCAAGCTTGAGTTCTGATGGAGGATTCCATGAGGAATTGAGGGTACTTAGTCTTCTACCATTATAGACATACTTATAGCCATTTTTATTTCCTTGTATGGAATCTAAGAGTGCACCATCTAAGTATAATAAATAATCTTTCACCGGCCTCCCCCATTGAAGTCGGTTTTTTTTCTTAAAAAAATATTTTACGTTTGTCCTCGAATAATCCTTACGGCAAAAGCATCAGATTTTATGACACTTTTAGACAACTCATAGAACACCAAAATGAAAGTGTATACGTTTCTAGTTTATTATCTCTCATTCCTAGCTGATACCCTTATACTAATATGACTAGATCACTGCCTAGAATCTCTCTTTGATTTCATGATTCTTCTATAATAACTAGTAGAATGCTTTAGATCCTTCATCACGGGCCTATCACAAAGATTTCGGTTAAAAGGCCCAGATGGGTTACAGTCCCATCGTACTATACAGTTTAATATGCAAACAATGAATTTCAATTCCCCGCACTACTGACTGATACCCTTTAGGACGCACTGACCAAGCATGGGCCCGTTAGCCGCCCTGTTTCGCCTTTTTCAAATGCCTCGTTTCTGATTCGACACGAGACGTCCTCTATTGCTGCCCACAATAGGACATGTTTCGGGGCCATGCAGTGTCTAATACTACTGTTTAATGTATTTGTGTCAGGAGCATTACGGGTGAATGACCTAACAAATGTTGCGTAGCAATTAGAACGATAATTTTATAGGGAAAAAAGATATTGAGATTACATCTTTTAGCGAGGTAAGAAAAACCTCGGAAAATCGTTGTTTCAACATTAACCAATCAATCGGACGATTGGAATGGAATAAATAACTTGTCATTCTGTGTATAACTACGAGCACTGTACTTTATGCGTCATTTTCTTGGAGTCTGAGCAAGAAACACTCTGGGCCGTTGCATTTAAGTGACAACTTACCTCATCCCGTCGTCTCCACAACCAAGCCCGTCACGACCACAAATGTTTACCTACTTACAATTTTATTATGTCGACCTCATTGGGATACATACTTTGAATTGAACCCATACTCGTCTCGTAGTACACATTGGTTGTAAACTGCGAAGGGCCATCATACGATGCAAGATTTATTTGTCCTGTCGTCGTCGTCGTCAGTGCGTGCAGAGCGATTTTGAATGCGCATGATAGAACGGAACGTTTCGGAAGTATCAGCCACATTATCCAGTAAGCACATCGCAGCACATCCCTAGTCAGATAATAAAGGGGATGATTTAAGAATACTTGGCTTCTTTGGCTGCTACTATATGTACTTTATATATACAGGACGTGGCTTGTAATAGGACCAAAACTAATTAAACGGTACACTATTGAGCTGTTTAGAAATTATTTCCAAGTGGTTTCAATAGAAAAAAAAAGTTTTTTTTTGTATTTTTTTAATGCAAATATAGGAGTCTCTGTATTGTACGGCCATGATAATGCCCGACCACGAGAATGTCCGGCTCAGTAATCCGCGTCCAATGTACATGGATTACTGGGCCGTGCATTATTTGGCCGAGCATTATCGCTTTGAGCAAATTTGGTTCGGGGAAATATTAGAAAGCTACTATTCTTTGGACCGATAATGCGCGGCCCAGCAATCCGCGGCCAAAAAAGTGGATACTGGGCTGATATTCCTGGGCCGCGCAATATCATTCCGAACAAATTTGGTCCGGGGCAAGAATTGGAAGCCAGTTTTGTTCGGACCGACAATGCCCGACCCTATAATCTGCGTCCATCCACAGACAATATAAACTAAATGGGTAGGTAGAAACTAAGTGAAACGATGGAGCCCCGCTAAGCGGGGCTCCTATTTCTGGGCGGTTTTCCTTTCGGGCATCTGAAGCTACCTAACGAACCTAACCTAACTACTTTTTAACCGACTTCATGATTTCAAAAGAGGAAGTTATCAATTCGGTTGTATGTTTTTTTTTAATGTTTGTTAGTCCATAACTCCGTCATTTCTTAACCGATTTGGAATTTTTTTTTTAATTGTAAGTATATATATCCAAGTTGGTCCCGTTTTTGTCAAACCGCAGTTCTGATGATGGGGTCCATGAGGAATTGAGGGAACTCCTCAAATCTTAAAGGCAAACATATAGTGATTTTTGTGTCTTTATCAACAAATCGAGCATTATCATACAAAAATGTGATATTTGATGAAGCGGAACTGCTGATGATGATCAGAGCAGAACTCTTCAACGACGAAAAGTTCACGTTTGGCGATTTGTCCTTCTAGCTGTGTTTGTTAAGCAAGTTCTATTTTTACGATTGATTTTTGTCATGCTCGATAGGGTGGAGCGTCAATGTATGGACCAAAAAAAAAAGTTGTCTGATCGACCTGGAATCATTGTAGTATGTTGCCTATAGATAAGATATTTATGAATATATATTATTTTTATTTTTTTGATATATGTTTTAGCCCTCTACATTAGCTCAAAAGTTTTATTTTTTACTCAAAACTTTGGAAATTTTGTTTTTGTTTAAATAGCAGGAACTAAAAAAATAAACGTTTATTTAATTGAATACATAAAAATAAAGAACTAACTTTCTTGAAAAAAATGTTTTTTTCGCAAAAGCAATATGTAATTGTTTTAAAAAATATAATCAAAGATTGTTAAAAATGAGTGAATATTGTGTTTCGGAACCGTTTTTAAAGCATACATTTAAAATAAAATTATTTAGAGTTTATATTTTTTGTGTTAAAATACGGTAATGTTTGCGATTTAATTCGGTAACGAATAAATCCATCTCTCGCCTTTTCATCACCCACGGCGACAGACGCTGCACTCACCATTTTAACACAACGTTCAACTACTGGAGTGTGGCAAGGATAAGCCGGGAACTCTGTAATATGTTATTGCTGTGACTAAACAAAGTCCTTCAATTCCTCGTCGGTAGACCTGTTTAGCATTGGTGGGGGTGTAACTTGTGACTTATCCCATGTAATCATCTCGGTATGGTACTTAGCGTCAAAGTTTAAAGTCGGAACTTTGAACATTCTCACCTCCGGCTTGTAATGATTTCGGGCAGCGATTATTCGTTCTAGGCAGAGTTCGATTATATGAGGTCTTTCATCGAATAACATGGACAATAAGAGATTTTTTGGATGTGCAAAAAATGCGATTTTTTATTTCACTGGATCAATAATTTTCTTTACATCGGAACTCAAGCATCTCGAATAGGCAATTCACGTATTTTGGTCCTTCCTTAAACGACTTTTCGTTTTTTTATACTGCACCAAACCGGAGCATACATCTTCACAATATATTCTGTTTGTTGAAGGATTAGGTGTGGCTACATGAAGTCTTAAAATTCTGCTGGCCGTTGTCAACCAACGTCCAACGTGAGTAAGCCATTTTACCTGGATTTCTATGAGGCAATTCTTGGGAACAAGTACCACTTCCTACAGCTTAACACGTCTCATAAAATACTTTTGATCTGTGCTGAGATCTTTCTCAATCTCTTTTCATAATGTAGGCACATTAGACGTTAGGTATAGGTAAAACCTCCACGACGGGAGACTGTTACAGTTTTACAAAGATTTTCCTATCGGCCCCGAGAAGTGAGACCCGCTTGTTATTTCATCTAGTTTTATAAACAAATGGCGAATGGTTTATTCTACTACGTACCTCTACTAGTCTAATAAACCATTGCAGTGGCCTACCTAACTGTAACTCTAATGTTTTGCTGCGCGTTTCCATCCAGTATTCGTTGCAGTACCATCGCACCCGCTGACCACCAAGTTACTTAAACCAATATTATTTTTCGTACAAAAAGCGTGTATTGAGTCCGCTATGGCCTTTTCCGTGTCTGACAAAGTTGGTAAATGTCCTAAATATGTAGCACCAGGTTCAGATGTTAGCAAAGTTGCTCCTCAGTTCCAATTGTTTTGAGTAACCGCTGTTCTCTGTCTTGTCTTTCCTTCCATCGAAATATAGATTGCTGATTTCTTATTGCTAGGATATTTAATCGCATTCGCTTACGATCTCTACGAACTTTGCTGCGGTCTATTACTTTTGCCATGTTTTCCGATTTTATAATTCCTACATCCTGCAAAACTGCACTTGCGACTGCAGCTGCTGTGCGATCGGAGACGCCGTTGAGCGTACCTACTTAAGATTGATAAAGATGGAGTGTTTTCAAAGCTGCGTCATTTAAAAATAACGACCAAGGATTTGGAGTTTTTGAAAAACATGGTTGAGGCTCATTTATCTGGTCGGATACAGTTTTCACAGGTACTCTATCTTAAGGCAACTAATTCGTTAACAATGTTAATTGGGTCAAAAAATCAGTGTTTCTGATAATGTAATGTTTTCTAATATTGGTATATTTTTATGCTAAAGATATTTTTTATTTCCACTATTATGTGTTTAGAACAAATTATCTTGATTTTCATAAAAGAAAAATATGATTTTGATGAAAGAGCGATTTTTACAATATGGACTAGATTTAACGTATTTTTAAATATTCAATATGGGAGTAGAGGGCTAAAAGTCGTATTAAATATTTATATTATATTTTTTCTCGTACACATAGCAGTCTTATGCAACGTTTTAGAATGGTTCTGAGTTGAATTTCCGAAAAAAAAAATCTCGCTCCACCCTAAATTGCTCGAGTTCTGATGATGGGATCCATTAGGAATCGAGGGAACTCCTCAAATGTGAAAGGCACACAAATAGTGATTTGAGTATTTTCATGAACTAATCAAGCATTTTCATTCATAAAAGTGACATTTGATGAAGTGGAACTGCTGATGATGATTAGAACGGAACTCTTCAACGACGCGTAGTACACGTTTGGCGATTTGTTCTCTTCGTTTCGTTTGTCAAGCAAGCAAGGTTTTTCCATGATTCCACGAGGAATTGAGGGTACTTAGTCTTCTACCATTATAAACATACTTATAGCCATTTTTATTTTATTGTATGGAATCTAAGAGTGCACCATCTAAGTATGATAATCTTTCACCGGCCTCCCCCATTGAAGTCGGTTTTTTTTTCTTAAAAATAATTGACTTAGTGTTAGATTCATCCTAGTAACTATTTGTTATCTGTGGAAAGTGGACGCCAATTACATTACTGGCCGTGCATTATAGGTCTGAGCTATCTTGGTCCGGGGCAGCAATCGGAAGCCAGTTTTGCTCGGGCTGATAATGCTCGGCCCGAGAATCCGCGTCCAAAGCAGTGGACGCCGATTACTGGGCCGGACATTACTGTGCCGTGCATTATAGGTCCGGGCAATCTTGGTCCGGGGCGACAATCGGAAGCCATTTTTGTTCGGGTTGATAATGCTCGGCCCGATACTCCGCGTCCATAAAAGTGGATGCGCATTCTCGGGCCGGACATTATTTGGTCGTGCATTCCTGGTTCCCAAATATAGCTTACGTGTAAAAATTGAAATTTATAACTTCTAGAATCCCAAAAATATCATTTGAAACCAAAAATGCACAACTATTATGAGTATTAACTTGATGCCTCCTCAAAATCAGTATTGACTGCCGTGTTATAATCAAATCTCATGGTGTCAAGATCCATTACTTGGAGGTCATAACTTTAAGATCAAAAGTTTTTCTTGTTGAAAAAAAATCAAATTTTATGACAGTTACTGGTCACTGCAGATGCTCGAATTATTTTGCTCTTATTACAGGCCACACCCTGATGCTAGCTGACCTTGACCAAGGAGTTAACATGCAGGCTTACCTACCGATGCATTATATTTATTTCCTCCTCCACGACATTTACCTCCTATTTGTATTGTATAGTCGGCAAAGAATATGATCTTTCAATTTTGGACCTTAACAAACAAATAATAGAGTTCAAAAGTGGTAGACCACTGCTTTCTTGGCTCACTGTACATTATTTAATCGGTTTCGATGATACTGTCAAACTAAGTGGCAAGTTAATTTTACAAAGTTATTCGTTACTTTATTATAATTAGAAGAAGCACTTGTAGTAGATAAATATGGAAAATATGAAATTGGACAAATCACTAGAAGTCTAAGAACATTTTCTAACCTTCGTCGTACTCAATATCGCATGCATGCGTGTCACGTCTCGTGACGCCGCGCCGGAGCAGCCGTCACCGTTACCGACATTTGGTAATGCCGACCAAGGGAATGCACCGCCCTAGACGAGTCAATGTCCCGCTTCATTTGAATGTCACACGTTTACTTTGGTGAATGTTTATCGTTCATTTATTATTTGAAATACGAACCTAAGTATGCTGAATTGCACGGTTTAACAGATTTTGATATACCTCTCTATTTCTCTTCGGCTTTTTTTAGGGTTCCGTACCCAAAGGGTAAAAACGGGACCCTATTACTAAAACCTCGCTGTCTGCCCGTCCGTCTGTCTGTCACCAGGCTGTATCTCAAGAACCGCGATAGTTAGACAGTTGAAATTTTCATAGATGATGTATTTCTGTTGCCGCTATAACAAAAAAAAAACAACCAAGTGCGAGTCGGACTCTTTGCCGTTTTTATAGATACGGAACCCTTCGTGCCAAGTCCGACTCGCACTTGGCCAGTTTTTATATTTCATCTCAATTGAAGGAGTGCTATACCTATCATCTCCCTAGCCCTTTCCCGGTGGTAGCCTAAAAGAGCCCGGGGCCCGCTTTGGCACGTAAACGTAACCCCTGGATTAGGCGTAGACAATAGGGGGTATAGTAAACTAAGAGGCTAAACTAGTCCTTGTTGGGATTAGACCAGATTCATCACGATTTGTGTATTTTACCTTTAAATATACATATTTACACAGCATTACAGACTTAAATCGAATGCACTGTGAAAACTAAATTTAGAGTGCTAAGAACATCATCATATACGCACGTCGCGATCTAGAAAGCCTATCATCCTTCATCTCACATAACTTCAAACACTCCTCACACAGCCGCCTATCGCCACGCAAGTAAAGTTCACTCAGCTGTTGACATCAGATTGGCATTTAGCAGCATCAGGGCACGGAAGAGCGGCGAGTTCCTGTGCAACACACAGTGCGAATCCAAGGCACTGCTAGCAGAGGGCGAGTACGAGGTCTAAGAACTATTCCTGGTACTTCTGGGACATGTAACCTCACTAATTGCGCCACCAGTTTTAAGCAGTCTCTCGTCCCGTAGAACACAATGCACAAAAGTCAGAAGTTACGCCTTACTTCCAGAAATGTAAAGGATATTCCTGAAATCTTCATATTGCCCGGTATAGAAACTCACAAACTTGTATTTCTAGATTTCGTTCCGGCCCTTACCTTTGTGTAATGAAGTATTACGCGCTGTTCGTGTTTAGCATTTTTCAAACATTCACAACAACTCAGTTAATTTGAAGGGTTAATAACTGCCTGATAACTTGATAAGTAAAAGAAAAAGAGCTGAAGCGTTGCATATCCACCTTGAATACTACCGCGACTATCAACGGTTGCGGTCAACGTGGACAAACTGTGCCAAGATCAAATAAACATGATACCTATATTAACACACAAATAGTGGGAATGATACACATTACGGTTGTGCATCAAACGCCTTGTATCTATTTACATGATTTCGGGGTCGTGATCACAAATCAGTTCTTCCGACTTGGTGCCGGTTAGCTATTTCAAAAAAAAAGTACTGACAAGAAACACGAATTTCATTTTTAATGAATGAATGGATGTTTTTTTTTATTTAAGGCAAGGCAATAAACCCATTACAATAAATAAAATAAAATAGTGGATGCAATAAAATAAAATTAATACAATAAAAATAAAACCTTTATCTAAACATGAACATGAACATTACGCAACTATTTGCGATTCGGATGCCGATGCGCAGACAACCAGTGTGTGTAAGCAGATGAGATTACGGTACATGTTTTCGTCAACAGTCTTGATTAATTCATTATTGGAAAAAACGTACTCTGTGCCAAAATGACCCTATTCTGATTCTAATAATGGCAAAGAAATCGGGTACCCTGGCGTCAGCAAACATTGCAGATGCACTACAGAATCGAGGCTGTTTAGTGATAATACGTAAAGCATCATTGTACTACACTCTAAGGGTATACTATAAGTTAAGTTAATTTATATCGACGACAAAAATACAGAATCTCATAAAACATGATTACCCTACACTCTTTGACGGGTAGTATGGAGAGTTGACTATGGGGTAGGGTGACCAAGTTGTATATAAAAGTATTATTTCCCACTTAACTCTTTATTGCTCTAGTACCATTGGATTATCACCATCAATGGAACTAGTGAAAAACTTATGTATCGCTAGTTCAATTGATGCTACTAGTGACACACTCTGCTGTTGCTTTCAAGTACTATTCAAAAAAATCGTTTTTGATCACATTGCCTACGCCGCAAAACGACTTTGAAGGATTACGTCTAAACCGGATCACGGATATTTGTTCTTGGGTCTTGGATGTTTTCTATGTATTTAAGTATGTATTTATCTATATAAGTATGTATATCGTCGTCCAGTACCCATAGTACAAGCTTTGCTTAGTTTGGGACTAGGTCGATTTGTGTAAGATTGTCCCCTAATATTAATATTATTTATATTTATAATTACTGTAATTAGAAGAGGTAGGGCACAGCGATAGAAGAGGTAGGCGATAGCAGAGCAGCCCAACTGGGGAAGTACTTCCGCCTTACAGAAAACCGCAGCCATAATAGCATCACTACTTGCCCATTAGGAAGGTTGTGTTCCTGGTGGTGAGTAAGGTCGCCAGAGCTCCCGACGATGCGCTGTGTTGGGAGTGAGGAACCTGCATTATGTCTCTAGCTTGACAGCTGGAGATATCTGAGGGTCCCTCACTCTCAAAACAGCGCATCCCCAAGTCAATAAAGGATCGGCAACGCACTTGGGATTCCTCTGGAGTCGCAAGTGTTCATAGGCTACGTTGTCTGCTTACCATCAAGCCGTTAGCTTGTTTGCCACCCGACGGTGCTTTTCTTATATACTACGACTAGTATATAAAAAAAAAATATTGACACTTCTACGGGTCTATTCTTATTCCAAACTTAGCCGATGGGAAATCATTATTGACTAACCCCCTTATTCATAATCTTCCATCAAGCCTCTATTAGTTAACAAGCCACTAAAGTTTGTTTGTACCACGTTTGTACTTATCTGTCACTTTGACATTTATGTTTGTGAGAAAGGGACTAAACAACTTTTAGTTAACAGAGGTTTGTTAAGTTTTATGAATAAGGGGGTTAATCTGTACCGTGATTACCTATGAAACATCGCGAAAAATGCTTCAAATAATTACATCCTAATTTAAAATCAATAAACACGGCCTTTCGGTACACATATATGCCATTGGCAAACTGATAGGTATTTTCGACTTTATCATCCAACAACAACATAACTAGAGTAGGGTCGATTGGGGTGAGTTTAGGAAAAGATGAGGTTTACTTTGATTTTAGAATTGGTTTTAAACCAGTGTTCTACTTGTTAGTTTGATTCATACGAAACATACAAAATACAAATAGTTTTTAGTACTATTATAATTTTTGCCAACAAAACCACGACATTAGTACTAAATGGTCAAAGTCTCCCTGATCGACGGTAGAGTCAGAGATAAGATTACTTATACTAAAAATGCCCGCATGCCAAGCGTGGCGATTATGGCATATACCCCCCGTGTATTTGGGGGAGGCCTATGTCCAACAGTGTACGTCCTTTGGCTGATATGGTGGTGGGATACTAAAAATATCTGCAATGTTGATATAAAAACGAATAACTAAAAAATCATAAGCTTTATTACAAATTGTCATTTTACAAAATAACAAAAAGCAAGACAGCGCTAACCATCCAGGGTAGTCTTTTCTGTTTAAACACAACATAGAACAGCTTGACTGACAGAGGCGCAAATAGTTTTACAAGTAAGTACATGAGCCTGCCCCTCAAGCACGACACGGTCTATTGGGGCTTAATCTGATATATACAGGGTGTTTTTAATGATTTCCGTTACTTCTAGCATATAGCCGTGTATAGCCATAGAAACGACGTAGCATATTTAGTTTTAAAATTGAAGAAAAAATCATTTTTTTCATTTTTATACAAAATAATTAATTATATAAGGCCTTAAGAGTTAACGTGGAGTTAAGCTAAAGTTAATGTCAAGTATGACAATTCTAAATTCGAATGTCATGCACGTCAACATTGTTTAATTGTTAAGGATCTGTTATACTACACTAGGGGTGTTAATTAACGAAAATGAGTTCTTGAATATCTTCGAAATGGTATGAATTCGGATACTAGTGTCTTAGAGAAGATTACTTTATTTCATCTCAGGATTGTGCCCTCGCAATTAACGGAATTAAATAAAAACATCCTGTATATTATTATCTTTTAATTAGACAGTGTGTTTCGCATGTACGCTTCATCAATGTTATAGACATGTAATTAAATTGAACAGTACTTAATTGAACTGTATATCCCATATCAAAATAAACAGCAGATATTTTTCTGCCACTAAACGGAAGTAAAATAAACTCGACGTTCGATATGTCTAACGTTCAGCTTGAAATGTGACAAGATAGCAAAGCCAAGTAAATAGGCTGCCGTCTATTCAAAAGACCATTCACGAGAAAGTGCAGTATATAATTATGTTCAGTCAGCAGCAGACACGTACCCGTATAAAGTCTACTAATTACATAGATATACAGGATGTTTTTATTGATTTTCGTTTCTTCAAGCATATTATAGTCGTATATAGCCACAGAAACGACGTAGCATATTTAGTTTTTCAAACTGCAAAATAAAAAGTCGTTAATTCTTTTTACAAAATAATTAATTATATCACCAAGGGTAAATGCAAAACGGCCTTGAGAGTTGACGTGGAGTCAAGCAAAAGTTATGTCAATTATGACAATATTCGAATGAAACGCACGTCATCATTGTTAATAGTACATTTCGATGCTAGTGCGGAAAGTATGTCATTTCTTCACGAGTACCGAGGGATGCCACGAGCCGCAGGCGAGTGGCAAGACTCGGGACGAGTGAAGAATGACATTTCCGCACGTGTATTGAACGACGTTTTTTAATACAGTTGCGAAAAAATAAGAAAAACAACAAGTAATATTTATAAAAACAATATCGAATGTTGCCTTTAGAAACTTAAAACATGCTTGCAGTAAGTAAAAACGCCTCTTCTTTGACAGGCGTTTCGGCAGCTATTCCGTTCCACTCAGACAACTTATTAAGAACGGTTTTTCAATATTCAATATATAAAAAATAAACGTGTTATAATGATGAAGAGGTAAGTAATAAAATATGAAATGTGTATATTTTCGTATTCTGATATTAACAGTAGGTTTTTATGTTGATTACGACGTTTAAAGGAAACTAATATTTAACACCCAGCAATAAGGAGTCATGCATTGGAACAAGCATAAATTTAAAAAAATTGGAAAAGTGAAAAGCACTAGTGCGCGAAAACCAACTTTCCGCACGCTAAACAGCTACGTAAAGTAGCACTTTTTGAGCAACTGTATTAAAAAATACTTTACAGTACATATGGTGCTATATTACCGCACGAGTGCGGTAATCAGCAGATTACGTGCATATGTCGAAACTTTAAAGAGCCATATGTACTGTAAAACGTTGTACGATACACGTGCGAACAGGTAATTCGCAACTCGTGTCGATTTAAAACACTCCCTTCGGTCGTGTTTCAATTTATCACCACTCGTTGCGAATTTCCTGTTCTCTGTACTGTAAAACGTTTTACGATACACGTGCGAATAGGTAATTCGCAACTCTTGTTGATTTAAAACACTCCCTTCGGTCGTGTTTTAATTTATCACCACTCGTTGCGAATTTCCTGTTCTCTGTACTTGTATCGTAATGTACTATAAATAAAACAATTATGAAGAGTGATGATTATCATCACAAAGCGGCATTACTAGAAAAAATCGACCCAAAAAGTTTACATGAGCCAATATGGACCCATCTTTTATACTATACTAGGGATGTTCATTACCAAAAATGAATTATTAAATATCTTCGAAATGGTACAAATTGAGATAAAGAAGATTTAATTTATTTCATCTTAGGAATTTACTCGTACCCTCACAATTAACGGAATTCAGAAAAAAACATCCTGTATATTAGATCTTGTTTATAGTTGTTCGCCAATGTAGGATTTACACTGTAGAGTCTTCGTTTATTAGTCTGCTAGAGAGGCTAAAAATTAGATTTTTACACTAAACTGTAATCAATCTTGTATCTTTTTCGTAAAGTAACTGGCTAGCTTGTTTAACAGACTGATATACGACCTAGACTTTTGCTGACTAAAGTTGCAAAAATAAAAAAATATTTTGACTCCTGACGATTATCTGAAAAGTGTCCTCATTCCATGCCGTTACAAAATGTAATGGCTCTTACTTTTTAGTTCTCAATTTTTTATTTTTGTACGAATACTATAATCTTGATGAGAACCATTAGTCCGTAAAAGACAGAATATCCATTTCTTGTATATAACTTGTCATCTCAGTGTAATTTTTGAGTTAAATTCAAATTCAATGCTAGTGACATAAAGTAATTCAACAAGTTTTACATTTACAATATTAAATACAACAACTAAATTTATTTCATATTTTATAGTAGTATAATTGTAGTTTAGATAGACAACGTAATTAGTTCGAGAAACTGAGAATATATGCAATATTAGGCACATACAACGAGTTAATGAATGCAAAAATTATCAAACGCAGTTTCTTGCAAATTTTGACTTAGATCGAGTTTATTTTTCTCTGCAGGCAACACTGTTTAAACAGAAATATAAATATTGTTAGAAATCCAAAAACTTGTGTTTATAAGTATGGCAGAGAAGATATAATTACATATACAATTTAAATATTACGATATCATTAATTTATTTTTAATTGACTTTAACAGTGATATTTACGGTATAAAGTGGATAAACCTAGGTACTACTAATGTACATACTTACAACATAGGCAATTAGCGACATTTTATTACAACATTACTAGAGTCTGTTCGGAATAAGAAGAGTCGTGAAATGTAAGGGCGCCCATACATTCTTTGGCTCTTATTATTCCTAACAGACTCTAACGATGACATCTAATCTACTTTTTTTACTCTTTTTAGATAATATCTAAGTTCACTAAAGAGAATGTTCGCAAAAATATTTATCCTAGTTCCCTACCTAAATAATTTAAATATCAATTCTAAAGCAATAAATATATTAACTACAGGGTAACAAATATAAACAGGTACATAGATTCGTCTATTCGGTATGTTTAGAAATACTACGAACTTGTCCTAATAATGACAGATCTTATTTAATATTAAAATTCTTAGGCATGTATATCGCTAAACTATCATTCATCACAGAAATAATTAAGGTAAACTGGAATATTTTAACATTGCCTACTTACTATAAATTATTTTAAACTTATAATGCTCAAAATACACGTCTGTACATGATCAGATCAGGGATGACATGGTTAGGGGCCTCAGGAGCTCAGGACGCTCTCGTGGTTTTTATTGCTGCTTGATTGACAGTAATAGACAGCGCTCGAATCTTGTAAATTATATTATAAAGTACTACAATAGTACATTACACAACTAGGGTGGTAAAGCAAAGAAAGGCTGAGATCGCAGATGTAGGCGAGGGACGTTTATATATATATATATATGCGATCGAGGGCTTTATTTATTACCTCCCGTGTTATGTACATCAATTTATTACTACACTTGGCCAGAAAGCGGCTTTTTCCGTACGCGTAGCGTGCGGTAAAAGACACTTTTTGGCCAGGTGTGGCATAAGATAAGTAATAGTACAAACTACCTGTAAACAGTGTTACAAAACCTGATCTAGGAATCTGACGGGCCTCTACAGAAAAAAGGAAGAAAAAATTATAAGACTTAGAAGGGTATGGTATACATATTAATTTAAAATTGTCTCATTCACCCCAACTAGTGGTGGACGGACGCAATAAATGAATTATTGGTTTACATATTTCGAGGCTAAGAATAATACTTCCACTGAGCCAATTTGTCAAAAAACAACAAAAACTAGGTACTTATGTTAATACACATATAAATTAAAACCCCTTGTTATACATGTTTTGATTAAAGATAACCCCAGCGATGACAGTAGCCCCGGTTAAAGTTAACCAGTGTTTTGACGTGGAACAAGATATGATCACTTTTAATCACTATTAAAGTGGTTATATTGCGCCATCGTAACACTTACAATTTACACTTTTATCGTCCCAACAACTACTTAGGTATAGTCGACATAAGGGTAAGGACCAAAGAAGGAACAAGGAAAAGGAAAGGAGGTGGAAGGAGGGGTAAGTTTTGGACTATAGTTAAGGCTTTTAATTCGTCTACAATTTAATTGGTTACTATAAAATTAAAACCCTTAATGATGGTCCAAAAATTTGGTACTGCCCCGTAACACGTTATTTAAAGGTAACTGGAGTTTTAAAGTGGCGTTATTGGAAGATGGTGTATAAAGAATTAAATTGATCATTGAAACTAGGTAACTACTTTGTAATAAAAATCGGTAATTATATTACACAAATTGGTAATTATATCGGCAAATATATCGGCATCAACTCTCTTTTCTTTTCATAAATCTGGGAACTGTGCACATTGGCAGATAAAATAAATGCCCCATAGCTAAGAATAATTTATATTTAAAATACTGAACATTCCATCTGTGAATAAAAATAATCAAATCGATAGGCCTTGGGATTTTAGGAATTGGGATAAGTAAAGGACCTCTTTGGACCGGTTCCCGCTCAGTTTCCATCTTATCCCCTTTTCTTATATTATGGGAACTTAATCTTGTCATGCTTACTCACAGAAGTTAGGTAGGTAAGTTTATTTATCCGGAAGGTAATTCTAGTTAAAGTTGATCACATTACTCTTTCAACACTAGCCCCAATTATCATAACTCATTGTAATTACATTGTATCTATTATTTAATCTAAGTCTTATCGACACTTAAACTATCTGCTACATACGACATACGCTATCAGAACACTTAGGTATATGTAATACAATTAAATTTTCGTTCACATTCTTTGAAGCGTCGATCGTTCCTTACCAGGTATTAAATTCGATTTTAATCTCACTATTCACACTAAATTTGTCACTGATAAGTTGTTTTTTTTAAACAATCCGCACTTTTTCCGCTAGTGCCCTCTATCGTCGGTGACTGTAAATGTGCCGTTGCACGGCGAAGCGCTGTCGAAGGATGATGACCTGCGGACATAGTTTGATTTAGTTTTGCGGCATAACATGTAGATGGCGTTAAGAAACTGTTTAGTGATTCAGGCGCCATCCACTACTAAAAAATCAAGGCGTCCTGGCACAATCATAATAATAGCCGTTTTACTATTTTCATAGCACAACTTCCTTTCATCAGAGGGCCAACCACGAACTGAAAACGAAGTGTTTCCCTCTCTGTCGCTTGAATATATGTAAATACGTATATTTCGTTTTCGGTTCGCGGCAGCACTTCAGGCACAGGGCTGAAGGCCTGAGGAATAATAGCCCTCTAAAAGTTTTAGTGAAATGACATTTGTCTTTGGTAACCTGCTAGTATGTTAACGTTGTCATGGTTTAGTGTCGTAACAGGAGATCTAGAATAGGAAGCAAATTTAAAAATCGAATTCAATTTAATTCAAATAAGTATAATTTATGATTACCATGGCACTGTGAGTATAGGTACTCGTACTTACACATACTTGATAAAAACACGCATGAAATTGACTCATGTAAAATGGACTTTTTGCCCGAATGTGTGATATACGTATCACATAATTATTTCATATGATAATACTAAGTACCTAGGTACAGTAAAAAATAAATAAATAAAGATATGTATCTTCTTTTGGACTTTATTAGTACCTAAGGTCAAAAAGTGTAAACATCTCTTCGTAGTCTTCTTTACATATTACATCTCTTCAGTACTGGAGGTGTCTGGCTGCTAGCTGTAGGAACTCATTCAGCTTCTGCTCTCGTGTCAAATATGTACGGTGACCCTAAATGGAAGGACCAACGGCTTACTTTCGTCGGCGCGGCTTTTTGCTGTTTCCAGCCGTGCTGGAGGCATCTTGGTAGAACATAATGATTGGAAAATGTTCGTTCGATGCTTCATGCTCTTATTTGATATATTTGTTAAGACAACGTCAGCAGGTAGGATAATAGAATGATACTTATTTTTTGTAGCTAAGCCTAGATAAAATATGTATCATTCTTTGTAGTTTCTCTTCGGTACAGCAGGCATCTGGCAGCAGCAGCGCAATGCTTCTGGCACTGTGCTCAGCGCCTCTATGACTGATTTGACATAGGAACATTGAGTGGGATAGAATGTCTTACTTTTTATTTCTAGGCCGCTCCTCATCCATGGAGGTGGATGGAGCTGCAGTTTGATCCAACTGTCACAAGATAGTGAGTAGAAATCATTAGTTACTTATTGTCGCTGGGCCGTTTCACTTTGGTGCTGTAGGCATCTCGAAACCTGCAATTTGACTCACCGGCCAAGACCCATTTGTTATAAGAATAATGAGTAGAAAGCATTAGTTACTTTTTGTCGCTGGGCCGTTTCTTTTCGGTGCTGGAGGTGTCTGGTAGTAGCAGCACGATACCGCCTCCCACCGCGCTTAGTGCCGCGATGGTCACCATCGGAAGATGCTCGTTCAGCGCTTGCTGAAATTAATTGTCAATTTGAGAGAGGCAGGACACAGTGGAATGTCATCTCTCTCATATTATTATTAAGAGCATTAAAACTAATAATAACATCACTATAATACATGGTTGTTCTGGAATGTGGTGTTGTGTACCTGGTGGTGAGTTCCCGAGGATGCGTTGCATTGAAGGTGCCGCAATGTTTGTACCTACCTATCAATACCTACACCGATTCCTTAAATCAATAAGTCTGATTTCATAGGATACGGTGCCTGCTTACTATTAAGAAGACTGTATGCTTGTTTGCCGAAAACAATACATTGGCTAGGCCGCAGTTCGGTAAGTGTGGGCAGTTCGGAAAACCCGTGCGGCTAGAAGATGTTGATACACGCCACTCAGCTCGTGACCACGGATGTTGTGATAGTCGGGCACACCTCAGATGAATAACTTTCAGTTTACCACTAATAATGTATAAAAATCGTGCAAGTTTAAATCAATATAATGTATACATACGTAGGTCCGAACTTAGGTACGGTAGTAGGTACCTACCAGGGATGACTTATGACGCAAGCCGAGACAAATCGTCAAGTGCAAATATATGACCAGAACACTAAAAATAAGTAACGTAGAATATATGTAAATACGGTTTACTTTTTTGTTTTCAGCCCAGTAACCTATGGCCCATATAATTTATGTAAATTTAGTAGCTATTTGCATGTAGGTTTGCTCTATTAATTAGTTAACTTAATTAAGTTTATTATTAGGCACTACTGCATTGAGCACAAGGTGAAGTAATAAGAATTAGTAGCTGTGAACCAATCAATAATTTCAAGAAAAGAGGGCATCAAGTCATGCATTCAAGTATCCTAATACATACGATTATGCTGTCGAGAATTGGGTCTAAAAAATCAACGAAGACTCGTAATATTACTTAAAATAGAATTACCTACGCATAATATACACTTATGCATTAGTGTATGCATAATTTTATTTATGAAAATTTGGTTGTTGTTGTTCCCGCAAACAATAACAAACAAAATGCATGTTAAGTTCTATGCTTACCAGTTTCCATAAATATGGTATGCAGATGAGAGCAATACCCGCAGCGATCTGACTGGCTCCTACGCCCAGATTTCTTATCACAGTAGGATACAATTCGGCAGTGAATATCGGCAACATCATGTTGGTCGCGCCAATCGCAAACTTCCCTATCATGAGGCAGAGGATCACAACCCACTTCTTCTCCGAGGCCATTGAGAACAATTCACTGGCAACACACGCAAGACCACAAATGAGCATGGTTATGAAGATCGGTGCTCGTCGGCCTGCCTTCAAAAGAATAGGTATGCTCATAGCTATAGCGGGAATCTCTACAACAGCCAGTATAATTGACGTCACATGAAGATTGCCCAGGTCGAATTTCCCAATGTTCAGCAGCAGACCGTAGTAGGCGATAGTCATCGAGAACCACGACAGAAACAAACATATCGTTCTTTTGAGTAGGTGCCCCGTGAACAGCATAAGCACACTTGGCTCTTCTTCGGGGTGCTCAGCTCTGTGTATGATCAATAATTTGTCCAAGTCAGAAGGTAATTCTCGTTTATTGAATTTTGCTGCTTTCTGTAAGATAGCCTTTGCTTCCTGAGTGCGGCCCATGCTAAGTAACCACCTTGGTGATTCCGGTAGGAAAAACCTGGAAGGGAATATGTTATTTTTACAATAATTCTCGGTCATTGTAAATACATACAAATTCAACAGATAGGTACAGTAAGTTACAAAGACCTACTCTCATATCTCTTGCATTGGTCGGCTCTTAGTTGGTGTCAAGATATTTTGAGCAACATTAAGCTTTGATCGAAATTTGATAGTGTGATATATTCACTCTCGCTTGAAATTCTTATACACAGAGGTCGTACTTTTCGTGCTGTGTGACGTCACGCTCCGTATAGGTAGGTAGGTAGGTTTAATATTATTGCAATCAGTTAATCATCAATCATTAATCATGTGTATACAAACTTGTTTTTTAGGGTTCCGTACCCAAAGGGACCCTATTACTAAGACTTCGCTGTCCGTCCGTCTGTCACCAGGCTGTATCTCAAGAACCGTAATAGCTAGACAGTTGAAATTTTCACAAATTGTGTATTTCTGTTGCTGCTATAACAACAAATACTAAAAACAATATAATAATAATAATTAAGGCCCCCTTACATACAAAAAACGTGATATTTTAGCCCTTTTTCATGGCTACCATTCGACGAGCTAGATCTCAAGAACCGTAATAGTTTTTATTGTGGCTACAACAACAAATACTAAAATCAAAATAATAATAATAATTAAGGGGGGCTCCCATACAACAGAGTAGTTGTACGGAACCCTTCGTGCGCGAGTCCGACTCGCACTTAGCCGTTTTTTTTTTTTCAATTATATCCTTGTTACACCCGTATTTGCCTGATACATCACAACTTAAGAACCTATTGCAAGTTTTTATGGTCACTGGTTTATGCGTAACACCAGTAGTTGCCAAAAATAAAACAAACCTCTTCGCCCTAGAGAGTTTACGCTCATATTTAGATTCTATGTTCCTATAATCTGTTATAAAACTTTAATACTTTATTATAACTTTTTTTTATTTAATTTAATTTTTTTTATCAGTTATAAGATACTTAAATATTTTCAAGTAGAATGTAGGTCAAGTGCGAGTCGGATTTTAGTTTTCCCATACATTTTGAGACCCAGCGCCTGATGAACACAACGAGCAACTTTTTAAAAGATTTTTTGTATGTGAGATCCCTTAAATATTTATTTTATTTTGTTTTTAGTATTTGTTGTAATAGCAGCAACAGAAATACATCATCTGTGAAAATTTCAGCTGTCTATCACAGTAGTACATGAGATACAGCCTGGTGACAGACGGACATACAGACAGACAGACGGACGGACAGCGTAGTCTTAGTAATAGGGTCCCGTTTTACCCTTAGGGTACAGAACCCTAAACAGACCATTTTATAAATGCATGATTAAACGATTGATGAATAAAGACTGATAATTACCATAACATGAATTGGAATCATCCTATATGCAGTGTGACGTCAATTTTACGTCACCGGCACGAAAAGTACGACCTCTGGTCTTCATCATCAGCCTATATACGTCCCACTGCTGGGCTCAGGCCTCCCCTCATTGATGCGAGGAATTGAACAGTAGTCTCCACGCTGGCCCAGCACGGGTTGGGGACTTCACATACACCTTTGAATTTCTCGCAGATGTATGTATACCTAGAGAGTTCCTCACGATGCTTGCATTCACCGAAACGCTAACGGTAAATATCAAATGATAATCCGTACATAAGGTCCGAAATATTCATTGATATGAACCGGGATTCGAATCCACAACCACCGCTTGGCAGCCGCATGCTTAAACCACTAGACCACATTAGCTTTAATTTCTCGTAAACTATCACACATCACTCGTTCGCGCAAGCTATTTCAATTAAGTCCTGATCCTAATTAAGCCTTATGTGGTGACGTCTATAGACGTTGTGCACCCGAATGTGTTAAGAATCTACAAGTAAATAAGCCAACTTACCACAAAACGAGCAACAGGCATCCCGGCAGCGACAACGACAGCTGCAAGGTCCTCCAGTTCGGCAGCACATACGATAACAAAGTCACGATAATGTACGACAGTGGCAGCGGGAAGAAGTTGCACACCCCTGCGATGGTCACCCATTTCCCGCCCACCAGCTCCACCGACAGTACGAAGGCGGCATACACGACGGACACGGAGACAAGGCCCATGATGAGTCGGACGAGCACGTACTGGATGTACGAGCGAACTAGCAGGGACAGGATCGCCAGGGAGCTTTGTGCTACTATCATGCCCATCAGGATCCGCTTGCGGCCGAACCTGTAATAGGGTATTTGTCACATGTTAGAATTTATAGCACGTTGTCCCTCGAATATCCTGTCCTATCGAATATCCTGTCCTATTGTCTATCTCCAGACGACTGGGTATCAAAATTTGCCAGATTAAATTTAACTCTGTCAAATTGACAAAAGAGTCAAAACTTAATTGGGGCCAGGTACTATGTGTAGGAGGCCGGTCGTCATGAGGTTAAATTGTATATTTCAAAGTTTTACCAATATTATAAAAATATATTTTTCGTGCTGCTCCTTAAGTCACATATATAAGATACCTGTGGGCGTATGATGCTTGCCATTTTATCACTTATCGTTGTAGATAAGACATTTGTCACGTTTTGACATGTATGCGAGTGTGAGAGTGACGGCCGTCTTATCCACGACGATAAGTGATAAAATGGCAACCATCATAGGCATCCTGTATAGAATCCTTATGTAAAAATAAATAACGACAACTAACTATTTTAGTCGTGAAATACTGCGTTAAGGTAATCCTTAACGCAGTATTTCACGACTAAAATAGCAAAATATTTCTTTTCTTATGCAACGGTTGATTCGATAACTTGTGTGTGACATCATAATCATAACTGATTACCAAGTGTATATACGTGGGAATGCATTTATCAAACGCGCATGTAAACTATTTAATGAGAACCTGTAACTTAAAGATATACTTAGACATTTTTAACTGTACATTAGCATAACTTAAGAATGCATTTAAATATACTACTGGAATTTATAACTAGCTTAATACGTACTTACGATGTTAACAGAGGTATCAATTTATATTTACAATTTATAGAGGTATCAACTTAAGTCTGTTCTTTTTTATGTTATAGCCACGAACCTTTTTTATGACTTTGTATGAAACTAAGTCTATTTTTATTTTCTTTAAACTTTAGTCCTTCAACTATGTATGACTGTTAGTTTCTGAATAAAAAAAATGTATATATTTTTCCCCTATGTTATGCTCTAATTTTA
This sequence comes from Notocelia uddmanniana, assembly GCA_905163555.1. NCBI lineage: Eukaryota > Metazoa > Arthropoda > Insecta > Lepidoptera > Tortricidae > Notocelia > Notocelia uddmanniana. The sequence continues at coordinate 15,386,850 of LR991065.1, forward strand.
GTTGGTCCATAGACATTTGATTGTGTGTGTAAACTGGTTCGAATGGAAGCATAAAAAATGATCACATATCGCATCGTACGGATGGCGTATAAAATTTGGATCGTGACTTTAATAATTTCTAAGATTGTCACGATTTTGGGAAAACTTATCAAGTCGTTACTTGAAACGTACGTAACTGAAAAGCAATAACAGCGTTTCTATAGTGAAAATTCATGCAACGTTCCAGACAATCCCGATACCTACTAAACTATGTAACTAATGAATTTCTAAGTTTAAATATATACTATTTTATAATTTCGCGTTACATACCTACGTAACTGAAAAGCAATAACAGCGTTTCTATAGTGAAAATTCATGCAACGTTCCAGACAATCCCGATACCTACTAAACTATGTAACATACCTACGTAACTGAAAAGCAATAACAGCGTTTCTATAGTGAAAATTCATGCAACGTTCCAGACAATCCCGATACCTACTAAACTATGTAACTAATGAATTTCTAAGTTTAAATATATACTATTTTATAATTTCGCGACAAACCTACAAAGCAGTAAGCAAAACATAAAACATACAAAGTCCCGAGAGCGACTGCAAACATATATACAAAGTACAATATAAATTGGTATAAGCTGGTCCGGGGACTGCAATCTCTAGATAAAAACAACATACCTGTCTGAAATCCAGCCTCCCACCACTCCTCCAATGCCCACACCGACTAAAAACACGACCTCGGCCAAACTAACAAGTCCAGCCCTGTCGCAAACTAAATTCCACTCTGATATGATGGTGTTTCCGACCTCCGACCGATCGAAGTCCCATTCTTGGCACTTATGAAACGTACTCAGCAAGGGCGCAGTGCCATTCAATATACTCTCTACAGTGACACCAGCGGGTATGTCTCTAACTTGGCAAAAGTTATTATTTGGTTGGCTGTAATTTATCCAATTTTCTATAGGTAGTCCTGTTAAGTTCTCAGGCATCCGACACCAGTAGTTCCTTTCTCTTGCCTGAAAAAGATAAACATAGAATGACGTCGCTGTTTTTACTACCTACGGGATAAGTAATCGCAAACCTACTAATTACGGTAGCTACAACCCCCTTGGATGTGAAAGAATTTAATTATTGCTGTCTATTTCATCCTATAGCTTCGTCTTTACGTTATTAGTATGAATTGGTAGGTTCTTAAAACGCTATATTTATGTATTTGATGCAAAAACCATGGTTACAGAGCTACATCTCTGTTGTACATGATACATGTATAACGCAGCGGGTCAATTCCAGGTAAGCATTGAATTCTAATCGTTTTTCTATTCGTCGCATGTCACATGCACTTGCTTCCAGGCGCGGCAAGCTAATCGTGTCAAAATGAAAATGCGCAAAAATTGTAACTAATTCCAATTCAATGCTTTTTTAATGAAATGCCCAGAAATTATACTCATGAATGAACAATGAACACATTATAGGCAAAACTAAATCTTATATCAATGTCATAAAAACCAGCCAGTTATATAATGTCGTTAAGTTCTTATTTCATTGTATTTATGTCGTACGTACATTTTCTAATTTAACACCGGAAATATACGTTTTCCAAGCGCCATTGTTATTGTAATTCTTGTTATTTAAAGGAGTGCCATAATTCTTCCTTTCGGTATTATTTCATGAAACACTAACGCATCATTACTCAAGTCTTTGTCATGATTAATGTAGATGGTCACTATTCATTTTCGTGTCTCACATCTGTCATTGTATTATGTGTTTGAATGGTATGAATATTAACTATCTACACACTGGTTGAAACATTTGGCTCCAAATATGATCTTGTTAGTTATTTGTTAGGTAAAATTTTGGTAACTAAGTAAATTGTTTTCCATTAGAAAAGTTGAAAAATCCCCGACATTTTCATTTCAAAGCTCAATATCTCTAAAACGGCTGAAACGCGGCTGAACGGCTGGTTTCATGAAATATGGCTAAGAATATTTGGGATAAAATTATCTATGACACAAAAAAAACTAAACGAAAATCGGTTCATTTGATGTTAGGAGTTACGATGCCACAGACATATACATAGACAGACACGATAAATTTATAACACCCCTCTTTTTTGCGTCGGGGGTTAATAACTAACCGACAAAAGGACGGATCTAAATAAAACTGAGCCTAAATTAAATAAAGCTGTCTAGTCTCACAGTACTATCACTATCAGTCGTCACAGTTAACTGACGATCCGTGAACCTTATTGCAACAATAAGGTAAGGTCTACTAATGCTGGTAGTAACAGTAAGAAGGTCAATAATGACAACAATACTAGTACATTTTTTAGCCTATGCATGCACGATAAGTATTAAGATACTACGCAGCATTTCCCGCGTGCTAAAACAATAATTGCTATCTTCAACTGTTGGAATTAGTTGTTCACGTTGTTGCTGACTTTGACTGTTACACTTCCATCTGGACGAACCATTTTGCTACTTCCTTTTCACCTTAAGTAATAATTAGGTAGCACGTAATATGTAGGCAATACCTAAATGTAACCAATGAACTTTGGTCTGTAAGTACGCCACTATGGCATTATTACTTTTTTACTAGTTCCTAGATAGTCATCAGGGAACGACTGGGTTAATGTGGTATTTCTATCCACTAAAAACTCCACGGTGACCGCCATCTGCGCTCTAATGCGGAGGACTTCAGGATCTCAGTACTGACGCACTTGAGTGTCCCCCCGCCCCCGCAATTTACTCCTTTTGGCTCTTATTATTAACATCACCTTCCCTGGGGTTTATGACAGGCGGGGAACACCGTAGACCTATTCTTGCCAGAGCTAACCGAAGTCACAGGTTACACAATTTGAAAAGCTAAGTAAACAAATAGCCCAAAATGATAATAGCAAAAATTGGTCTGTCAATGCACATCAATAATAATGCAATAGCACCGGTAAAAACTTGTGCAGGTCATTGTAAATTGTAAGCACTCACACGTTTTGTCTGCGTAGCTACTAGCTGCTGTTAACTGTACCATTATTGACATTCGCGGCATTGTTTTCGTGAAATGCCTTTTGTAAGTTGAAGGGTCAAGCCGCCTTCTGGGAAACCAGTTTTGTGAAGCTGTTATAATTTTACAGACATTGAGATGTACTCTTTGAGTAATATTCTTTGAGTAATTATATTACGTTAACATATGTATGCAGAAGTAATGAATAACTCTTGTGACAATACGACTAGTAGGTATAACGTAAGTTTGAATGTGAGACACGATAAAAACGTGCCAGAACATACAGTGACCCGTTTTATAAAACTAAATACACAAGGTTACAATTTGATTGAGTTTTAACTGGCAACCATTGAAGAGTATCCTTTTTGACCAGTGTTGCACGCAAAAAAACTATCTTGACTCAGTGACCCAGAACGGTCTTGGCCTCTGAAACGAGAGCACGCCACTTACCCAGATCCTACACCACTGTTTGCCAATCTTTGACTTGCAGATGACGCAGATCCGCCTCCACTGTGTCTTCCCAGCGATACGAGGGTCGCCCGACCAGTTCCACACCAAATTGTAATTTAAAAAAAATGGCCCAGCAAATGACAATTGATAAGTTTTATGCTCATGTTTCACGTTACATTGCTATTTGGGCCATAGAACACGACCATAAAAGTTATAGAGACAGCTGAGCAGGCCTTCTTATCAAGTAAAAATACACACACCGCGGCACAAAATCCGGTCCGGTCGGTTGAGAGACGGTTTTCATATATTTTGCTACAATTTTGGGTCAATTTTTTGCCGCTGAGTATACATAGAGTGTGTACTTACCGTGAACGTGGGCAAATATATGTGAAAGGTGCAGGGGAAAGAGAAGAGCGACAGCAGGAAGGTCATGAGCAGCTGCCAGCGCCCGTAGTTGCCGATGGCCAGCGACACCACATCAGTCTCTTCCGCGCATTTTTCTTTGCTCGCTGTGCCGGTCGGGATTACTGAAATGTCAAGGAATACAAATAATACAATCAAGTATATACAAGAAGAACATTAGGTTAGGCCGTGTTTACCTATGGACAGGCGACACAAGATGTTCGAGTATGAAAGCTCGGTTCTTTCTGTTTACTACGGCGGTTGCAAATAAGCATAAGCATCAAGTACTAGCCAGGGCACAGCGAGTTGTCATCCCAATAACTTTAAGAGCTGGGGTTAGTACACTCACAGACTTTAATTGATGAGCCGTTTAGAGCTCACTTCATACTGGGGATCATAGTTAGTTATACAGTGCTCAGTATAAAGTGAGCTCTAAATAGCTCATCGATTAAAGTCCGTGACTGTACCTCTGCCTTACAGTGTTGTGTTCCTAATCCTAATGGTGAGTAAGGTCACCAGAGCTCCCGAGAATAGGCTGTATTATAAAGAGCCTGCATATGCTGCTAGTTGTCAACACAACGAATCCACAAGTCAAATAAAGGTGGCTGCACTGTCTGCTTACCATCAGGTAGACCGTAAACTTGTTTGCTACCGTCTTAGTGTAATAAAAATAGTAACTGCGTCGCATCATTAAGAGTTCCAAATAAGAAAACCTACAGCTTATAATCCAAGGATATATGTATGCGTGAACAGGAATGTAGAATGCAGGAGACGTTCCTGTTTAAACAATTTACGCGACTTGTTTAGTTGTAACAGCAGCGCAGCAGCAGAGGAGAAGAGATGGGGAAAATATTATCAAATAAATAACGATTAAGATTAACCTACTTAATCGCGAGCAACGATTAAAAATAACAATTAATTCATCTTAGTCGTACGACTTGCGATTAATGTAGTCACGATTAAATTAACCATCGATTAAGCACCAGCGATTATTTTTTTAGTCAAATAATCAATTCGGTTAATTTTCTCTCGATAGGAACAAATAAGACTTTTTTTATAAATCTAAGTCTCGGGTTATGTTATAAATCAATACTTAATATGTATTACCAGGTTGTTATCTACTTAGTTACTATTACTACACAAGGCATCTAAATATACGTAGAAAAATGAGTGTCTGACTCTTAAATTCTTAATCGAGATTTAAAAGTTAGACTATTAATCGTTATTCGAACATAAGGTTGATTATTTTACTACGATTAACAATATTTACGATTAATCTGTTGACGATTTATTGTTTAGTCAATTAATACCCATCTGTGAGTCGCAGATTATTCAGAAGCGCAGTAAATAAAACAAGAATCTCTATGATGTTGTCCAACCTTCGATAGAAGAGGAACCAGAAGAAGCTTGGTTATTGAGGCTATTGCTTTGGATAAATATCTGCGACTCATGTACCAGTTGTACAAAGTATATCATGTGATGCGTGGTTATTTTCAAACGATCAAAACATTGACTGGTTGTTGCCGATTGCTCGCCTTGGTCTTCCATTTGGCAACTAAATTCAATTCTTGTATATACATATCAATATCAGTTGCACTTGAATGCAATAGAGAACGTATGAATAAAAACGTACACTTATAATTGATACCTATAAATGAAATACATACTTCAAAACTGGCTTTCCTACCTTATGTGACAATATTGACAACCATCCAAGAAAAATAGACAATAATATGAAATGCTGAAAAAGGCCTAATTGATACGTCAATGACCCTTCGTATACGGATGTCAAAACTGGCCAAACCAAAACAGACCCGTAGTGTTAAACAAGATGATTTTTCATATAGTTGTCTCTTTGAATTCTTATGGTTAACCACGATGAGTTAGAACGGGACAGATTAATATTCGGCTGTTAACGAATTGTCTCCATTAAAAAGCACACCAAAATGTCGAATCCCATATTATCCAAAACGTCACAATTCACAAACGTTGCATTTATGAAAGCGAAGACACTGACAGGTGAAGTCTCTCAAACTTACCTACTTATTTGTGCATTAGTGAGAGTAGATCAGACGTACAGAAATCGTTCAACATAAATGAGCGGATCTGCTTTACTCTAATATCATCATCATTATCATCATCCTCCTAGCATTATTCCCAGTACAGTTGGATCCTGAAGGACGCCTGGGGTCCGCTAGCTAATCCCAAGAATTGGCGTAGGCACTAGTTTTTGCCGAAGCAACTGCCGTCTGACCTTCCAACCCGAGGGGGAAACTAGACCATATTGGGATTAGGCTTGTCAATGTCAAGTGAGTGGGCAACTTGACTGTTAGAGGTTCTCAAGCCGCCCCGAGGCCTCTAACTTGGCTTAACGACTGCTATCATAGACAGCAACCGGGATCAACGGCTTAACGTGCCTTCCAAAGCACGGGAGCGCTCAGTTAGTAACCACTCACAGCGGTCACCCATCCAAGGACTGACCTCGCCCGACATTGCTTAACCTCGCATACGCGGGCGCCGCTGGGCCACGAAAGCTCCTTTACTCTAATATGTCTCTAGTTAGAACTGTTTGACGGTGTGACGAATAAGAAGAGATTTGTAGTGTGACCAATAGCTACAAAATTATGATGTGATTTAATAGAACTAAATCTTGTTGTGACGAGTTGAAACAAATAATACTTCTTTTGGCGGTGTGACCGACTAGAACAAAATTTTGGTGTGACGAGTTGATTCCTAAATCATTTTAAATAAATTAAAATAATTACAAGTGAAAAGTGAGAAAAGCCTCATAAACATGCTTAACTTACCTCACTAATAAAACAAATATTCCTACAACCAATATTTATTTACGTCAGTCAATAACAGATTCCAAACTCATGTCATATAAAACATATTCTGATGGCCAGTCCAACACTCCCCCTACATCAGAACAGGCTTACTGACTAGTCCTAGTGAGGTTCTCGTTCTGAGAAAGTAATCCTTAGGCAAGGCTTTCGTAAAAGTGTCCGCTACCTGGTATTTTGAAGGAACGTAGACCACAATTACCTTTTTCTCTTCATGTAACTCTTTGCAAGAACTTGTACCGCGTGTCTATATGCTTCGTCTTGAAGTGAAACACTGGGTTCTTTACCAGCTTGATGGCGCTTTGGTTATCTACATAAACCTTCGGTAAAACGTTGGAACCCCGAACCTCCTGGTAGAGGCGACTGAGCCATATTACCGTCTGGGCTGCGAGGCTGGCCGCCAAATTCCGATTCTGTGGTCGACGGACTCACACATCGTTGAGTTTTGGAAGGCCACTCCACTGCTTCCCCTGCGGCTAGACACACATATCCAGAAGTCGACCTCCTCGTCTCGACATCTCCGGCGTAGTCTGCATCACTGTATGCTACGAATGTATCATCTTGCCCTGGCAAACTCTTGTATAAAATACCTAGGCATTGAGTGCCCTTCAAATATCTCAACACTCGCTTAGCGATCGCATAATGGCGTTTATCGGGTTTCTCAACATATTTTGACAAAAACATTTATCGCAAAACAAATATCGGGCCTGCTTTCAATCGATAAATAGAGTAATTTTCCGACTAATTCTCTTCTCCGACAAATTCTCTGTAATGAAAATTGTTGACATTCGTGTCGCTGTCATAATTACAATCCTCTGTCAGTTGACTTTTGTCTATCGGTGTAAGTACCGAGTTCGCATCACACATGTCATAACTTTTTAAAATAGTTTTTATGTAGGCTTCTTGGTTAATAAATATCGACCCATCATTCAGTTGATTTATTTGCAAACCAAGATAACAGCCAACCTCAGAAGTGCGAACTTTAAATTCTGTGGTCAGTGCACTGAGGAATTCTTCCACATATTTCTTGTTTGGTGATAAGATCAATCCGTCATCAACATATATCATGATGATGAGTTGCCGGTCTTGGCTTATGAACAAGCATGGATCTGAGTCACTTTGCTTTAATTTGTATTTTAGCAAAAAGGAACAAAACTTCTTGTTCCGGCACCGAGGTGTCTGTTTCAAGCCATAGAGGCTTTTGATGAGCTTGCAGACTCGGCCTGATCTATCATCAAATCCCACAGGTTGCTTCATATATATAACCTCGTCGATGTCACCGTATAGAAAGGCAGTCTTCACATCGAATTGGGTCATGTGCATTTTTCTAATGACAGCTTCGCTTAACATAGCGCGGATTGTATCCCAGCGAACAACAGGGCTGATAGTTTCGTGGTAATCAATCCCGTGTTCTTGACTAAATCCACAAACGTTCGATAGAACCATCAACTTTCTTCTTGATCTTGTAAACCCATTTGTTGCTCAGGGCTTCTCTATTTTGTGGTAAATTTACTAGAGTCCACGTGTTGTTCTCTTTTAGAGAAATCAACTCCTATTCCATGGCAGTACGCCATTGTTCATGGATCTCCGACTCCATTGCTTGCTTGAAAGTCTGAGGTTCATCTTCAGAGAGACACTTGCAACAATTAGATCTGGAACTTTGAAGCAATCGTCGATGTCGAAGATTGTAATGATGATAAGATTCTCCATCAAGGTCAGGATGGGTTTCAACTTCAGGTGTGGTGGATTGTCCGGCTTCATCTTGAGCGTCCTTAAAAGAAGAATATTTTTTTAATTTATTTATTTCAACAAAAATATTATCATCTTAAGCGTTTAAAATATCATTTTCTGTTTCAATTATCTCAGATGTTTCGTGATCTTCGTGCTCACCAGATATAAATGAAAGCTTACAGAAACAGAAGAAACAGTCTCAGATCTAAACAGTACATCTCTTGATATGATTACGTCATTCTTCTCAGGTATCCAGATACGATAGCCGTCCTTGTCTCCGCAATATCCAATCAAATACCCTTTCATAGCCTTCTTGTCGAGCTTCTTACGCTTCTGGCTTGGAATATGTACGAAGCATTCTGTGTCAAAAATACGTAAATGGTCAATATGAGGTGGTTTATTGTACCGAAGCTCGTATGGTGTCTTCCCTTCAATCGGTGTCGGTCCAGTTCTGTTAAGTACGTAGCTCGCAGTATTAATAGCTCCAGCCCACAGCTTCCTAGGAGGGTCTTTATTGTACAGCATGCTCCTTGCTGCCTCGACAAGAATCCTGTTCTCTCTTTCGGCTGCGCCGTTCTGCTCCGCAGTGTACGGCATACTCATACTGTGGTGTAAGCCAATTGCTTCTGTCACACGATGTACTTCGGCATTGTTGAACTCTTTTCCACCATCTGTAATTCCTTAACAACGTGACCCGCCGTTTTAATTTCAGCAAGAAATTTAGGTAGTACACTGGCTACTTCGGATTTTTGCTTCAAGAAGTAAACTCTTCTGAATCTTGTGAAGTCATCTTTAAATACAACGAAGTATCTTCTTCCGCCAAGTGACAATTCTGACATTGGTCCATAAACATCCGCGTTAATTTGATCGCCGGGTTTTGTGCCACGATGTTGCTTTGTGCCGAATGACAATCTGGTAATTTTTCCGTACACACAGCCATTACAGTCAGAGTGGTCTGGTGAAAACTTAATACCGTTGTGTGTGAGAACTTCCTTAACATGTCTTTTGTTTTGATGACAAAGTCGTTCATGCCAAATTTGGCAGCTTGTTCCTTCTTTGACAACACAAGCATTGACAGTTCTTACTCTCATCTAAAGTCTATATAGATTACCATCTCTCATACTGACAGCTTTAACTTGGCCGCTCTTATCTTTGAAGTTGCGCTTATCTTTGTCTGCTATCTCTATATAGCCATGGTCCAAGGCTGAACCAGCTAAGAATAGATTTTGTCCAGCTTGAGGTACATACCAAACATTGTTATCTGAACAACGCACGCTTCCACTTGCCCTGTACAGACATTTCAACATCTATAATACCTTGGCCATATGCATACATAACACGATCATCTCCCAGTCGCAAAGCTCTTGGGTTGTCAAAAGGTGAGTAGCTTCTGAACCAATTGGCGCTTGACGTGACGTGATGAGACGCCCCCGAATCAACTATCCAATCAGAATTTGAATCATTAAGTCGAGATAGGAATGCATCGCCATCATCTTGAATGGTTTCGTTGCTCTTGTTTCGTTTCTTCAATTTCTTGAGCAATAAACATTGTTTGTTAGTATGTCCAATCTTGTTGCAATGTGAACATTTGACTTTCTTTTTATTCAGTAAAAGAGCGTTGTCAAATGTAGACGAGGAAGTAGAAGGGCTAGTACCCAGGTCCACGAGGCGCTGTTTATGAAGACGCAGACGCTCCCCCACCACCACCATATCAGCCCTAGGACGTCCACTGCTGGACATAGGCCTCCCCCAATTTCATGGGGGGTAAATGCCATAATCGCCACGCTTGGCATGCGGGTTGGCGATCGCAGTATCTCCACCGCATTTAAGGAATGCTGCTGCCCATTCCCCGGTGGTCTTGGTCGTAGTTTTAGGACATACCCGGGTCCCAGACGCTCCATAAGAGTAGAAATACTTCTATTTTCCTTAGGCACGGACTCCCAAGCATTCTTGAACTCGAGATATGTTGAAGGTAAGGTATTCAGAATCCTGTTCATCAACAATGATCGAGGGAGTGATCCTTCTTCCTTTAGTTCGTCATTGAGTTGTTGCCATATTGCCTGCAGCTTGGATACGTGCGTGGCAATGTCGTCAGCTTCGTCTTTCGAGTACGTGAACAACTGACAATACAACAAATCTAGTCTTCTACCATTCTTCTGCTCATATACTGAGTGGAGTATATCCCACATCTCCTTACCGGATTTAGCAGTGAGTATATGACGTTTAGGTTCTGTGGAGACGCTACAACCGATGATACACTGGAGTAATGCATCACGTTCTTCATATTGGACATGTTTCCTTTGATAATTTGCTATTTCGTCAGCAGCCGCGTCTTGTAGATGTGGCACAGGAACAGTTTCGACGCCTTTCACAATATCTGGCAGCTTGTGCATAGTTAGTTGCAGGTTTATATCGAATTTCCATACCAGCCAATTGTCAAGTCCGCGTAGCTTCTCAATATTAAAGCGCTCCAATTTTTGGATACTCATATTAACGAACACACAAATTAAATTGTAAAACTGATCCCAAAATAGAAAAAATATACTAGTTATAAATGGATTATTTGTAATAATTTTCCCATAACCTAATGAAACAAATATTCCTACAACCAATATTTATTTACGTCAGTCAATAACAGAGTTCAAACTCATGTCATGTAAAACATATTCTGATGGCCAGTCCAACACTCATTATAATTATACGGACAAGTTGAGCTTCTCTGACTTAAACTGTTGAAGTTAGGAACAATTCTCTACTAAATAATACAGAATATAGATAATCTGTCTCTGAGGATCTTTACTTTAGATATATTTCCTAACAATCAAAGCAGATCCCTTTTTCAAACGCAAACCATAAACCATCACGAAATTACGTAGCAATAATTCCACAATTGCTCAATGTGGCCTCTACCCAAATCAAAATTTACGAAGCCAATCTAGAAAAACCAACTACCGGTTATGTATTGTAGGTACTTAATAGGATCCCCCGGCAATTACTTATGTTACTTTTAGTGATCAAAACATAATATGCCTGCGAAATGTGATACGTATTTTTAAATAAACTTCTTATATCCAAGCTGAGTATCCAAGAACATTTCCGTAATCGAATTAGGTACCTGCATGGTCTGATCTGGGTTTGATATATTGAATTTGAGTGACATTGGCATTGTACGTATCGTGTACTAAATGTCATATTTATAAGGAACAATTAATTCCAAATATGTTCGCACATTGTCTACGACTATACGAGTCGCGACTCGCGAAAATGACAAATCCGTCTTAAATGTAGAATCAAGGATGTAAGGCAAGGTTACTCGTAGTTAAGCTTAAAACATTAATGTGAACACAACTTAAGCCTGTTCTATTTGGGTAGAACCGGCCATAACATGCCATAGCCTGCGCTATATAACCCATCAGCGTAATCATTGAGATTGCCAAGGTCGGTACCTAGGTCTACATAGGACTCCACTCCCTGCTTAGCATCAATGACTTGTTAGAAAAGAAAAGTAGATACGGCTTGGCAAAAATGAGTAGAAATGGAACTATTTTTTATCGACCATGGCAACTTTGAATAATTTGTCATATAAAAAGAAAACATTAAAGATGTTATTATTTGTTGTTATTTATTCAATTTCGAGGGTTTATTAGTGTTCCAATACAATAAAAACAGCAGGTAGTGAATAAAACAATACGTTGTTCCACCCGTGAACTTAATTTATAATGTTTAAAGACGTGTGTTGCGACGTCTAAGGAAGCAATCACTTAGTCGGAACTAGATTATGTTTATCTAAAAACTGCTGAAATTACAGATTTGTAATAAATAATATCTATTTACCTACTATTAGACGTTGAATTATTAATGGTATAACTAAGTATAATAATAAATATTTTTAAAGCTACAATAACATTTTGCAAGTTTTCATAAACCAACTTGGTAGATACTTGCGATTTATTTCATGGATTTTATTTAGTTTTATATGTATAGTGTCATTTCTGGAACACAACAAACAAACGATAATTAAAATTGTCATCATCATGTCAGCCGAAAGACGTCCACTGCTGGACATAGGCCTCCCCCAAAGACTTCCACAATGACCGGTCCTGCGCCACCCGCATCCAGCGGACACCCGCGACCTTCACCAGGTCATCAGTCCACCGAGTGGGGGGCCTGCCCACGCTACGCCTTCCGGTACGTGGTCACCACTCGAGAACCTTTCCGCCCCAACGGCCATCGGTTCTACGTGCTATGTGCCCCGCCCACTGCCACTTAAGTTTAGCGATTCGGAGGGCTATATCGGTCACTTTGGTTCTGCTGCGGATGGCCTCATTCCTGATGCGATCACGCAGAGAAACTCCCAACATAGCTCTCTCCATTGCCCTTTGGGTGACTTTGAGCCTTCTTATGAGGCCCATAGTAAGCGACCACGTTTCAGTGCCATATGTCATCACTGGCAACACACACTGGTCAAAGACTTTTGTCTTGAGAAATTGCGGAATATTGGACGAAAAGATGTGCCGTAGCTTCCCGAACGCTGCCCAACCGAGTCGGATTCGACGATTAACCTCTTTCTCGAAGTTGGACCTACCTAACTGGACAGTGTGTCCTAGGTATACGTAATCGTCTACAACTTCGAGCGTAAAGTGTCCGATTGTTAAGGGAGTTGGTGCGACATGGACTTTTGACATGATCTTCGTCTTGTCCATGTTCATCCTTAGACCAACTCGCTCGGAGGCTTTACTAAGGTCATTGAGCATTGTACTTAAATCCTCCATGGTCTCAGCCAAGACTACTATATCGTCAGCAAACCGAAGGTGAGTGAGGTAGTCGCCGTTTATGTTGATGCCTAGCCTTCTCCAGTCCAGAGTCTTGAAAACATCCTCCAGTGCAGCGGAGAACAGTTTAGGAGAAATAACATCTCCTTGCCTGACTCCCCGCTGCAACGGAATAGGCTTTGAGTTCCGGTCCTGGAGTCGGACTGACATAGTGGCGTTCTTGTACAAACTTTTCAGCATTAAAATTGTACTTACTAATAAATCAATAAAGTTTTTTCAAGTTTTTATACATCATTGACATTGAATTTCAGTTGGCCTAATGAATGACTTTTTTCACCGTACAAGTAGTACGATTACAACATACTCTTGAATTTCTTGATTAATACTGGTGCCCCTAATATTTTCTACTCTTTTTTACCAAACTGTGTGTACGACAAACGCACCCGATCGTTTGCATCATCATCATATCAGCCGAAGGACGTCCACTGCTGCACATGGGCCTCCCCTAAAGAGTGCCACAATGACCGGTCCTGCGCCACCCGCATCCAGCGGACTCCCGCGATCTTTATCAGGTCATCAGTCTATGCGTCTGCCAGTACTTGGTCACCACCTTTCCGCCCCAACGGCCATCGGTTCTACGTGCAATGTGCCCCACCCACTGCCACTTAAGTTTAGCGATGCGGAGGGCTATATCGGTTAGTTTGGTACTACTGCGGATGGGCTCATTTCTGGTGCGATAGCGCAGAGATACTTCCAGCATAGCCGACTCCAGTGCTGTTTGGGTGACTTTGAGCCTGCCATATGTCATCACTGGTAACCATAGGTGGGCATTAACTAGTTAATCCGTTAATTAAAGAAGTTAACAAATTGCTTAACGGATTAACTTTTAAGTTAACTCCAAAAATTGTTAACGGACTCATTAACTTCCGTTAACTGTCCATAAGTCCGTTAATCGTTAACGAAGTACCTACTATTCGCCAAAAGAATAGGTAGTAAGCCGCCAAACACTTTTTGACTAGGACGTCTATCGGGTGATGAACATCCGTGGCCGATTTGTGTGATTATGTTAATTTTGTGTCCGAATCAGGGGACTATAATACTTTATGCATTTATACGGTGCTTACCTGAGCCTATACAGTAGTTGTGTGGTTCATTACTTTCATTAGTATACTGTACGAGCCTCGAATATGAAGTCATGGATTTTAGCCCTGGCTTGAGCCAAAGATTTATCCGAAACTTCTGTACGGAATATCATTTGATGTTTACAGGTAGCTTTTCAGTGAAGCGCTCATAGCCAGGTGGTACCTGAACGACAGTATTGATTATGTGGGTTTAGTAATTTTGCGGCTTTCAGTGGATATGATCTGAGCGTTTCCATGCATTTGAGGGCACGCTAAGTCGTTGATCCCGCTTTTTGTCTATGACTAAGGTTCTAACAGTCAACTTGCCTACTTTTTTATTTAGCTTGGAAGGTCAAATTTGCAGATAGGTACTTTTTAAAACGCCTAGTGGGAATTAAGTGGCATGTGGCGGTCTTCTGTATGATGAAATTGGGATATCGTTAGGATGACGAAGTTATAGCCGAATATGACATTATGATTTTAGACATTCCTTCCATAACCTATATTATAGGTAATATTTATTATAAGTAAATTAGTAACACAAAGTCGTATAAGATGAGATTTTAATAACGAGTTAACGACATAACGATTAACGTTAACTTCCGTTAAATCTTTCAAAATGTAACGCTTTAACGTTTAACGAAGTTAACTTTTTATTTAACGGATTAGCGATTAACGAAATTAACTGTTTGATTAACGGTGCCCAGCTCTGCTGGTAACACACACTGGTCTAAGACTTTCGTCTTGAGACACTGCGGAATATTGGACGCAAAAATGTGCCGTAGCTTCCCGAACGCTGCCCAGCCGAGTCGGATTTGACGATTAACCTCTTTCTCGAAGTTGGACTTATATACCTAACTGGACAGTCTGTCCTAGGTATATATAATCCGTCTACAACTTCCAGTGTAAAACTGTCCGATTGTAACGGGAGTTGGTGCTACATGAGCATGTGACATGATCTTCGTCTTGTCCATGTTCATCTTAAGAGTCCGCAGTAAGCTCGGTTCTCCATACAAACGTAGTTTCGATCTCATTTTAAAACGCCATTCTAGAATAAGAATTATATATATGGGAACCCCAATAAAATACTAAAAATAACCTTCTATAGACTAGTAAAGGCGAAAAAGTCGTTCTTGGGAAATTGTATTAAATTCTACAATAAAATTCCAAAACACGTTACTGAACTTAGCAATTCTAAATTCAAATCTGTAGTAAAACAAACACTTATTTCAAAAGCATATTATAAGGTAAACGATTACATCATGGACAGGGATGTTTGGCAGTGAGTGTCCTGCACGGCTAATCTATCGCGAAAATAGGTTTTCTACTGTAGCTTGTTATTTTTGTAGTAACTGAGACTGTAATTTTATATTTAACTATACAATGTATATTGTTTTGAAAAAATGACACCTCGCCGAGTTTCTTACGCCGGTTCTTCTCGTGGCAGAGGTTTATTTTTCCGAACCGGTGGTAGTTTATTGACGTTCATAGGTGCATGTAATATGCCTAATTTGAAGAATAAACTACTTTTACTTTTACTAATAACATGAAACTTTGTATACACAATTGAATCCAGAATATCTAGGTCGAAAATTAATTTCTGTTGCTTGAAATTATAATGGAGAAAAAATACAGCGATTATTAAGGTTTTCATACAACACGTAAAAAACTCAAAAAATCGTGTATTTCTTTTTCTTTTACAATTTCCAGCAACAGAAACTAATTTCCGACCTAGATATGGCGGCTTCCATTGTGTATATAAAGTTTCATGTTATTTCAGCAAGGCGTTTTAAAATGAGAACGAAACTACGTTTGTATGGAGAATCGAGTTCAGCCGAGCGTACTGGCGACTCTTAAGACCAACTCGCTCGGAGGCTTTATACTTTATACGAGCATGGTACTTAAATCCTCCATGGTTTCAGCCAAGACTACTATATCGTCAGCAAAGCCACAGTGTAAAGCAAAGGTGAGTGATGTTCTAGCCGTTTATGTTGATGCCTAGCTTTCTTCAGTCCAGTCTTGAAAACGTATTCCAAGTCGTTTACAATAAGTAACAATTTATTGATATGAAGCATATATCAATAAAAAGATCGATATTATTTTCATTATAAATAAAAGCGGCAAGGTGAGTGTCGGGCCAGTAGCAATGTAGAATTCCGAAATTTATTTTTCCGAAGTTACCCGACATGATGGGTTTTGCGAGAAAAAAATTGGACCCCCACTTTACCGTTACTCCAACTTTTTTTTTTTTTCAATATTTTATTTTAGCGTTTTCTTGGGTTTCTGGTAATAACAGTTGAGCCAAGCCGCGTACAAACTGACATGGCGAAACTAGAAGGGTTCCTTGTTTACTACGGAACGCTAAAAAGGCTCGTCTCACAGTTCACAGCGGAGTCCTTGTTCCTGCGCTGATGTATGGAATGGAAGTGAGAATTGGGTGTGCTTGTGTATGACAGAAAAAATCATGAGCGTAGAAAAGATACCGCTATGAATTATGCGTGGAGTACGTTTGTGTGATCGTATAATTTTTTTGTTATAAAGTGTGAGAAAGATGCGGAATAGATGACAATGTACGAATGGACTAAGGTTTAATAAGGTATGCTTCGGTAGTTTGGGCATGTTGGGAATGTGTAGCAGACTGACTAAGAATACTCACTTACAGTTGATGGATGGACGGGTCAGTAGGGGGCGACCAAGGCGAAGGTACCTTGGCCTGGACCAAGGCCAGAATTATCCGCAAGCGACGAGTGTGTATGAGAAGATTGTATTAGGCATTACCTGGTCTCTGCCTACTCCAAAGGGAAACGGATGTGAGTATTTGTAGTATTAGTACAACAGCTTACTTGCATCTTGGTTTCAAAACAAAAATATTGCTTATAAGCCCCTATGAATATTAATTACATACAAGTATAGACCACGTGTGGATCTCTATTAGGTCAGTAGTCAGTACATCATTAAATTCGAGTCGCGTGCGGGTTCCCACGGCGCGGGCGGCTCGAGAGCATTTCGCGCGCGCTCGACAATTATCGCACCGACATGTGCCCGCGCCCGTGCCGGCCACGCGGCGCCTTGGCAATGATCTTCAGCGATAACCAGAACTGTTCGTTTCATAACGAATGCTCGGGCACGTTACGCCATCGGCCATAGACGTGCGAATGCAATGTCATGGCTTCTCAGTTTTTGGTTTCTTTAACTCGAGAGTATATTTCAATTAAGTGACAGCCCTCTTTGCATACCACGGTTACGTCTGTTTTAGGTCCAAATAAGGATGAATGTTATTGAGTAAATGTGTAAGTACAGAAAACCCCGGCGTTAAGAACTCAGTATGT
The DNA here is from genome assembly GCA_905163555.1 of Notocelia uddmanniana. Classification (NCBI taxonomy): domain Eukaryota; kingdom Metazoa; phylum Arthropoda; class Insecta; order Lepidoptera; family Tortricidae; genus Notocelia; species Notocelia uddmanniana. The sequence goes on from LR991065.1 coordinate 15,404,488, forward strand.
GGGTGTAAGCTTGTATAGAGCTACATACAGGCTTACAGACTCTCTTAATTCTGTATGTAAGTATTTAAATAACACTTTATCGCTACCATGTTAGTAAATATTGCAATGTTAGCATTTCCCATAAAAACATACAACAATAGAAGGAGGCTGAAGGTTTTAGCCTGCCTGATGATTGAGTTCCAAGTACATCATGTTACACAAAGCAGTGTACGTGATTTGCATGAAACAGAAATAATCCGAGTATGCCGTGCCGTATTGTTCAACAAATTCCAGAAGAACTGACAAAACAACATTTAAAAACAAATTAAGATTACTAAGAGAACTTAGTAGTGGTAGTATTACTATTAATATAGAATTTTCTTGACTGCGTTCAATATCATGTGCAGATTTGAAGTGAAAATCATAACGGTAAACACCGTCGCTTCCTAAATATGAAAACATTCTCAGAACAGATAAAATAAAATCCTGCAAAAAACATTATATACGGTATTACATACGGTCATCACCGCATCCGAAAAAGTACACGTTCCTAATTGCAAATGCTACGGTCTACAATGACTTACTTGCAACCAAAGTTGGGTTGAGCTGCAAAAAAATGGATTTCAGGCCTACAATAGGTTCGCGTCATCGTCACCCGCCTCTCACAATGAGCTAATCCGCGGTGTTTATCCTGTTTTACGAATGAAACTACGCAAGAGGATATGACAATTCCACATAGGCTTAGCTTACATGCGTGGTTTTATAAACAAATATATTAGAGAGCAGGCGTCGTCCGCCCAGACATTATTCTTCATCTAGTAGACAGCGTTCTGCATTTGGGGCCAAGGTTGAGGGGTATATCGATTACAGGGATTGCAATTTGCATGGCTGACTTGGCACGATAAAACTGAGCCAATAATTATCATATCTAATAAAATAAACTGGGGCAATTTAGTTTGCATGCCATTCTATATTAATTAAGTTCATAATTTCTGCTAAACCTAAAGTGGAAATCAGTAGATATTTATTTATATATTCATAGTGAAGATCTCTGTTTTATATGTAGGTAAAGATGCAGAATAGATGGATGCAAGATAAAGTGGTAAGGGGCCATCCACATATTACGTCACAGCAATGGAGGGGGGGGGGGGCTTACTGAACGTGACATTACATGTTAAAGGGATAGGAAAAATGCGTGACTAGGGGGAGGGGGGGGGTTCAAGTAGTCGAAATTTTGCGTGACGTAATATGTGGACGGCCCCTAATGTTTTGTCGAAGCATGTTTCTAATCGTTTTGGGTTAATGTTAAGTAATAGAGTACAATTTTGACGATGCTTGTGCGGATAATATTTACTTGTGTAGTATGAGATGAGGTGAGTTGACGAAGCACGTAGTGAATTATTGTTAGTCTGCATGTTTTCAGTGTTATGGTATATTAATAAATCAAATGTGTTAAAAAAAGTAAAAGTTATTTACCTATTCTTCAAATTAGGCATATTACATTCACCTACGAACGTCAATAAACTACCACTTCGGAAAAATAAACCTCTGCCACGAGAAGCCAAACCAGCGTAAGAAACTCGGTGAGGTGTCATGTTACACAATTTAACAGTATTAATGTCAAATACCTATTTTTGAAATCGATTGGATTATTTTTATATGTTCCCTCCTCAAGGTCAAGGCTAAATACATTGATTGATTTCATTTGGCATAGACCAATGACCCGTGCATACTCGTATATTTACAGAATTGTTCTGTGCTCTTTATTAAATGATGAAGTGTCACACGCTTCCAATGGTAAGCTGATAGGTACCCAATGTTAAGTTAAATAAGTTATGAAATAAAGTTCTTTTCAGATTCCGACAATGACCTACTTTCTAAAACTCCGTAGTCGTAGTTAGTAGTAATTGAGTAATGTATTCGTAAGCAAAGTTGTCTGAACTTCGTAAAAACATTTGATCGGTGCTGTAATTTAATGAATTAATGAACACAAGACTGTAACCGTCACGGTACCGGAAAGCCTTCTTCATGTCATCTTATAAAAAAAACTAATCAAGCGGCTACAGAACATCGATGAATGCAGTAAAGTTAATGGTTTCCTGCCAAATGGACGTACGAAGAAAAAGCCCCATAATTAAATTACCATAGGAACTGTAGTTTTTATTTAATTGGTCAAGCGTACGTACTAACTATGATGAACAATATGAAGGTAAACAACCGTAATTATGAAGAAAATGCCATCAAAATTTAAAAGTCGCGCCGTGCTAAGAAACGGGCGCTTAACGCGGGGCCATAAAATTTCTGTCTCAAAATTCTGGAGCGCTATGAGACGGAAGGATCTTTATGACTCGCTAGATTGCTCAGCATTAGATCTGTAGCAATGTCTCTGTGTCTTATTTGGTGTTATAAAGCGATACCGGGGAGCGATGCGGGCGAGTCTCGTGGGGGACGCGTCAGGAAGCAAATGTGCTCAATGAAACTGATTCGACATGATCCCACCGCTGCTCGGTCACTGTTCTGCGCGTACCTACGCTCCGACGTGCAAACGGCTCGGATCGCGTATCCCCTGCAATTATATTCAATCTGTTAATATTACCGGACCCTATTCTTGGAGATGCACGTGATATCATTGAATTTATGACTGTGTTTATTAAACCCATTCCAGAAGAAACGTCTTATATACTTTCCGTACGCTTCTTTATCATTGTTTGTGCGACCTGGTTATTGGTCGTTTTAAAAAGATTGGTGACAAGTTTATGAACTTTGAGAGTGCTAACAAGTAAAATGCTATTAACCATCCGTTCTTTTGGCCTGCTAATTAATTTCACCTACATCAAAACATGAACATGCAATATCGAATGAAATCAAATAATGCTTTTATCCTTGATTAACTAGTTACGGTTATGGATGCAAATAGCGTAGGTACAGTAAGTACAATTGCCGGCAATAACAATTTGTGTGAGTTCGAGGTTTACGATTTACTACTACATAAGTACTTATGTTAGCTTTAGTTATTGAGTATTTTCTTCGTCGTACAACAATCATCTTATCAACTAAATTATAGGCTAAACGTATTGAAATGCGATTTATAATAATTCTGACTAAATCGTCAATTTAACTAAACGTGTGCATGGTACTCGTAAATATGCGGGCGGAAAGAGGTGAAGGCTAGCCATGTCTTTTACCGTCAATTCGAGATAACGATTGGAGGCTGGTTAATACAATAAATTCGTATTAGTTTCCGTCCACCAATTTAATGTTGAGGGTCCGAGAGGAGGAGGGGATTACGTGAGACTCCGCGAGGCGCAAGAGTGCGAACTAGGCGCGCAGGTCGTAGACATCGCGATATTGTCCCTAATCGTTCAATTTGAGATAAGCAGTCTTGGAGGGTCTTGTTGTTAGTTTATAGCATAAACGTATCAACCGAGACAATCACGCTTGTAACTGCGGTCCGTACTAAAACTTAATATGACTTCGTCTATTAGGTATCTTAGTAAATATCATAGCGTCCTTTCTGAGTAATTTAGTAATTTTATTAGATCTACCTATATCTATGTATGACACGATGTTTCAGCACGTACTACTTAACGCATACAAAGCATGTACGAGCTCAGTTACAAATTATGGTGGTTCTTTTTTTCTCTGGGCTCGTTCTTTACATTATGCTTTTCTTTCAAAAATAATAGAACGCTCTCTGATTCGGCCGCTTAAGACAATTCTTTTCCAGTGAATAAAAACAGAGGATTGACCCGGAGATGACTCCGTGCTCTGTGGAAAAGATGGTCTGGCAAAAGAATTAAAAATAATAATGACATCGGTGCAGTGACTAATATCTTATAATAAGTTAAAAAAATAGTATTGTTTACATGAGCAGCGATCGGTACTTAAAATGCAATGTTAATTGAGAACAAGCATTAAAATAATTCATAAAAGGACAACTAGTTCTCAAGTGTCAACCTAGAGATCACGACTGAGCCTTCACCCAGAATTTTCTCTGCCTTATAAGTCATAATTGATTACGCAGTTTAATGGACTTTACAACCTTTCGGAATATCATACCTATCATACTCATGCCTATCCTATATATCCAAAAGGGTAGGCAGAGTAAATGAAAATAGTCAAAATTTCTTAGTACAAACTTACACTACTTGACACACGTCATTTGCTAAACACATCAGTTAATAAAACATCACAAAGCAAAATATTGTTTCATAAAAAATGTTGTTCAGCAAGTAATTTAATTATCCATTTACTGCAGCTTTACTATCCAGCTTTGCAAAATATGTAAAATTTTGTCACATAGAGAGCTAAAGGTATAGAATAATTCGTATTTCGGGACATCGAAGCAAAAATAACTATTACTTTAACTTTAGGAAATGAAGTGTTGAATAATGTCTATATGATAATACACATAGAGAAACTCGGTTAGGCTCTGCTAGGTCACTTGCGTCGGCCCGAAGGGCCAAATAATTCAGGAATAGGAGATCCGCAAAACGGGGCTCCGTCAATACGCTGTTACGAGTTATGTCATCCAAACACTTGCTGAACAGACATTTTATAAATTTTCATTTCACACACAACGCTAGGCAAATTAACGATTCCCAAATAAGACCATGCATAGAATATTGTTTTACATATACCTAGTTCATGGGACAAAATATTTACTTCAAAAAACAACATAATTACAAAACATTATTTGGCAAAATATTCATTTAATATTCACGGTAATTAACAGAAAAAAACGCATGCTAAAAAAATGTTACTAAAATGCAGAGTTCGAATGTTCTAACTAAATGACAGCACAACTAAAGACTAAATGACAGATGGATGATTAAATAAGTAATTTGTCAAACGATCATTTGTAAAACAATAGAGAACCCTACAACACATCTCGGTTACTCGGTCGGCGTATCTTACGAAAGTTAGGAGTATCATCATCATCATCTGAGGCGTTACAGCCGCGGGTGGGCCCTAGCCTGGTCAAGCAAATCTCTCCAGTCCGACCTATTCGTAGCTTTCCTTCTCTAACATTTCACCCCTAAGGTCCTGGTACCCTTTTCGATGCCGTCCAACCATCTGAACTTGAGAAAGATTGTATGGGAAAAATATCTAAGGCGAGAACGAGTTCATGCGGACGAAGTCGCGGGCAAAAGAAAAACATCTATATTAATAATTTCGTGCAGGGGTACGGTAGACCCGAACGAGACCTGTCTCAAATTGAAGAACGTATAAAAATAACGATTTTTGAGTTGAACATATGTATCCGCAAAATTCGGATTGTCGCGTATTTTGCATTTAAAAGTGTTAAATTTATGACGAAAGGTCGGCCATATTAAATTCATTGGTTGACAGCGTCGGGTTGGGTACGTTCGGAAATTGTTAACTATGTTTGCGTCCGGTGTGTTGGCCAGGTTGCTGGGCTGCGTTCTGGGTGATGGGCCATCATCGCCTATTGTGTGGATTCGGCTAGCCGCGTCTGCAGCGTTTTGTTTTTGTAGTTTTCAAGCGTTCTATACACCTATCAGCCTAGCTAGCACGATAACTTATACCGTCACGTTATATGGGTGAAATGTATTAAAACGTCACTTAAAACGTAACGGTATAATCTATCGTGCTAGCTAGGCTGATTGTCACAACAACCGCCTTCAAAGCGAATGTATTGGGCCTGTTACATGGTTATTACTATCACGTGATACATTCATATCACGATAAGTATCACGTGAATATTGAAGTAGAATCCATACAAATTTGAAAACTGCTATAATATTGACACCCCAGTATTGTGATAATATTAATCGTGTAAAGGACACCACTTGAATATTTGCTGAGTCTGTTCGCCATCTTAAAGCTGCGTCTCTATTTTGTTGTGACAAACTACTAGGTGACTTATGGCTTTTAAACGTCTAGCAAAATTCTATCCATATCTCGCTCTATCTTATAACTTAGTGGTACAGCTCATGCCGTTCGCCGCGCTCGGACGTTAAAGGCGCCACCGCGAACCGAAAACGAAGTATCTGCCTCTCTCTCGCACATGTATATTCGAACGACAGAGAGGAAGATAGTTCGTTTTTGGTTCGCGGTAGGCCCCAGGCGTCAAAACGAATAGGGTATTTTACTTTAAAAGAAATAAAATTCAAAATGTAATAAAAACCAGCCAAGTGCGTCGGAGTCGCACACTGAGGGTTCCGTACAACTAAAAAACAAATGTGATTTATCAATATATTGATATTTTTGGTAAAATATACTTCATAATAAACATTATCTTATCACCTAATTTCAAGTTCATAGGTCGATGGGAAGTTAAAAAATTATATGTGTGACAGACAACACACGGAATGTTCTTTGACTTTCTTCGACCGTCCGCCGCGCTCGGACTAAAGTGCTACCAACCGAAAACTAAATATATATGCCTCTCTGTCGCACTTGCATATTCGAGCGCGGAGAGGGAAATACTTCGTTTTCAGATCGCGGTAGGCCCTCTGGTCTGACGGCTCCTATTCCTGGATGGTGCGCGTATCGGAATGTGAAATACCTTTGGCAAAACGGAACAAGTTGTTAAATAGCTTCCATTAATTGGAGAAAATATTTTTTTTTTTTTTTTTTATTTATTGTAAAGGGAAACAAACAGCTTAAAAATTATACATAATATAAACTCAATGAACTAATACACGAGCCAAAACAGTTTCCACTAATGGGATTACAACAAAAAATGCTCAAAGGGAACTATGAATAAAAATGCAAATGAGGAAAAACAAACATAAAAGTAAAATGAAGAAAATAAAAATAAAAATACTGAAGTTAAACAACAAAGGAACGACAAAAGAAAGTTGTACATACAATGTCAGTTTAGACTACCGCTAAACACCATAAATGAACCTAAAAACTATTATTTTTTATCGGATATTCAGTGACGAAACGAATTTACCAAATTTCGTATTGAATAAATCTAGGTCTAAATATTTAACATTATATGTCGAGCATGCTCTCACTAGGTATGAGTTTTTGACATATTTAGTTCTGCAAAATGGTATAGCAAATAAAGTATTTGATCTAGTTCTAAAAGTAGGGCATCTATATAAAATATTACTAATGAGATATTGCGACTCAATTAAATGATTAAGTAATTTAAACAAAAATATCATATCTTTTTGTTCTCTACGCAGCTGAAGACTCACGATGTTATCACTAGAAAAAGATTTAAACTTATATTTCATCCATTTAATAAATTTAGTTTGAATTTTCTCGATGGCATTGATATGAACCGAATATTGAGGACTCCAAACAACCGAGGCGAACTCTAAGTGCGAACATAAGCATTGTAAAGTAAAATAATGGTACGTGGATCCTTAAAGTCCTTGCTCTGTCGAAAAATAAAGCCTAACATCCTGTATGCCTTAGACGTGATTTTGTCAATATGAGAAGTGAGCTGCATCTCATCATCAATATAAACACCTAGGTCTCTGACTTCAGTAACTCTTTTCAGAGTTTTGTTCTTGATGGAGTAATCAAAACGAATTGGGTTACGCTTACGGGAAAATGAAATGGAGCAACACTTCTCAATATTGAGGTCGAGGCAATTTTTGGTACAGTACTGATCCAACCTGTCCAAGTCATGCTGTAACTGTTTGCAATCGTCTACGGATTTAACTACCGTGAAGATTTTTGTGTCATCGGCAAAAAGTAGAACTTTGGAATGATGAAAACAGTCAACGACATCGTTGATGAACATGTTAAACAGCAGGGGACCCAAATGGGACCCTTGGGGCACACCAGACAAGACAGGAGTAAAGGAGGAAGTATGACCTTTGACGGTTACAGCCTGAGATCGATTCTGAAGGTATGACGTCAGCCATCTCAACAGATCACCATGAATACCGAACATTTTCAACTTATCAATTAAAATAGCATGAGAAATTTTGTCGAAGGCCTTGGAATAGTCTGTATAGATGGCGTCAACTTGAAACCCTTTGTCAATTACCTTCAATGCAAAATCTAAAAATTCTGAGAGGTTGGTGTCAACCGAACGCTTATTCACAAAACCATGTTGTCTAGTAGACAGCATAGGTCTTACTAAATTAAAAACGGTGTCATAAACAATTTTTTCGAACAGTTTTGGAATCGTAGATAGTTTGGAGATTCCGCGATAATTTTTTATGTCGTGTTTGTCTCCGCTCTTATGTATAGGGACCACCAAGGAGCGCTTCCATACGTCTGGCATGATTCCTGATCTCAAAGATAGCGAGAAGAGCACCGACAGTGGAAACGATAAGGTTTTGCTGCAGCGTTTAAGAAAAACAGGGTGAATGCCATCAGGACCGCTACCCTTTGATTCAATTAATGTTCTGAGGTACCTCTCTACTAAATCTGGTTGGAATTCTATATTACTGATCACATTTATTGTAGAATCAGAAATAGTAGAAGAGTGGGCAATTGGTGACGGATTATGTACGAAAACAGATTGGAAAAACGAATTAAAAAGATTGGCTATACTATGTCCATCATTAGCCACTGTATCATTTAAGAAGAGAGAATCGGGAATACTATTATTACCCTTTTTGGATTTTATAAATGACCAGAACGATCTAGAGTTAATTTTAATATTATTTTCACTCCTAGATATAAATAGATTGTAACAAGATACCTCCATCGTTTTAATTGCCGTACGTAAATTTGAAAATGCATTATAATCGGAAATCCTTCCATATATTTTCCATTTTTTATGCACTTTATTTTTTTTCTTTATAAGTTTTATCAAAGGACGGGAGTACCAAGCTGGGTATTTATCACTGTTAGTAACAATTTTGTAAGGGATAAATTCTTCAATTATAGCATTAATAACTGAATAAAACCAATCGACGGCCTCACGGATACTCATACATAACAGCGGCTCCCAGTCAACTCGTCCCAGTTTGGAATTAATGAGCTCGTAATCCGCTGCAAAAAAACGACGCGCCACCCGCGGTGCCTGTTTTAAGGTTTGTCCCTCCCAGTTAATATCAGCAGAAACACAAAACACGGGGTGGTGGGTATCTACAGGTACCAATGGGTCAGTAGAAGACAGCTGGCAATGACAGTTGGAAAGAACTAGGTCAAGCTGGCGGTTGTTCTTGTTAGGCAGGTAATTAAATTGACCCCAGTCAGTCAAATGCATGAACGAAGATAGTTGATTTATTAGTGGGTTGAGATTAGGATTAGCGATTTTATAATTATTAGAGGCATTACCGGACGGCACCCAAACAACCTCGCCCATATTGAAATCGCCTAAGATCAAAAATAAATCGTCCGGGAAGTCATTATAAAGATTTAAAACAAATTCATAAAATATCGACTGTGATTCCTGCTGATATTTACTTTGCGGAAAATAGCATGTAAACAGTCTAAGTTTTTTTGTTAATGTGCTTCGGGATATTATAACATCGACACTAGTGACGTCAGCGTCGAACAGCGCGGGCAGCGGGCGCGCGCCGCGCGGGTCTACCCTCAGCCCGCGGCGCACGGCCACCAGCGTTCCGCCGCCTCGCGTTACCCCCATACCCGCATAATCACGATCCGTTCGGTAAACATTGTATCGCGCGTCAAATAATTCAGTATCGTAAATACTAGGCAGCAACCAAGTCTCAGAAATACATATGAGATCGTAATCAACCTGAGTGACGTTACGAAAGAATTCGTTGCACTTTGTTCGGAGGCCCCGAGCGTTTTGGTAATAAATATTAACCGCCATTGAAAAAACTATAGTCAGTCATATTCATCGTGTGCTGCATGTTAAAAATATGATAAGTGAATGATAATAGATTGAGTCGCAATACGTAAGTATAATTTAAATTTCCAATAATTAAAAGTTGCCAATAGCATCGCAAGATAAACGTTAATATAATATGAATATTTGCTAGATATTTACCGCAGTTAATCGAAATGATAAATGATATTATATATGAACACATCGAAATAACATTAAATAAACAGTACGAGTACTTTCTTATGTAATTTTGTTTAACGCCTCCTCAGAAGTGATATATAAGATTGGAGATGTGTCCGACTTGCGTACTTTTATGGTGCAATTTCTAACCCAGCAATATTTATATTGTTTTTGCGTACTTCTTAATTGAGCTTGCTTCAGTAAATGTTTATTGAAGCTGGAAAGGTGGTCGTTGATAAATATGCGGTTCTCATTATTAGAGAAACCCAAATCAGACGCTTTCCAGTTTTTTAGTTTACGTGCACACGATAAGAAGTCGTCTTTTTTGTAGCGGGCTAGGAATTTTACGATGATAGGCTTCGGTTTATTACTGTCCCTGTCATTCTTAACGGCAACACGAGTGATAAAATCTATGTCGGAACAGATATTAAGGGGACATCCGGAGCGTTCGGCAATGGAATTCAATATGACTTGCAAGTTCTCTCCGCTGGCCTCAGGGACCCCGTTAATTTGGATATTGGACCTCCGCACCCATTGATCATTATTCCTTAAGTCCGTCATTACATTTTTGACCATGTTTTTGACCTCAGACAACTCGGCCTTACATAATTCCAAGGCGTCCACGCGAGTCTCGATAGCGTCGATTCTAACCGTCATTTCATCGAACTTAGCACTGAGGTTGTTTTTCATGTCTGTTATGTCAGACCTGACTTGGTTCATATCCGATTGAATGGTCTGGATAGCCGAAAACTGTGCCTGCAGCTCTGATATTTTTGCTAGAATAGTGTTTAACACTTCTCCTTGGTGGGAGACCAATGGCGGGCTACCGTTACTGCCTGATGGTCGATAGAAATTAGGGGGTGTTGTTAGGATGCTCGTCTCAACCACACTCGCGCCAGCAGTCCGATCTTCTACGCCGGGTATTTACTGACGTGCAGATTGAGCATAGCCATGACTCTTCTAAGGCAGCAACTTCTTCCTTGAACTGGGCCGGTGACATATTCAGGCAGTGGAAATGGTAGGACCTCCCACAACCAGTACATTTTAGCAATGTGGAAGAATCCACAATTTGATTACAAGCCGTACATAACATGTCTGTTGAGGAAATTTGACTCTTATGTGTATGACAATAAAGCTCAAATAGAGTCACCCAGCAGCGATCGTCCAGTGCGTAACACGATTTCAAGCGCTAGCTATCATTACACCGTAGCTCAGCGGTAGTGCACGCGACTATGACGCAGCGCGACCCGGTTCGATCCCGGTGGTCGGTACAAAAAGCACCAACTCTAATTCCACGTCACTGGCCAAATCCACAAGAAAGAGAGGTCCGACACAAAGTAATATGGCCGACGAGTCTTACGGGTAACAACACAGGTAAAACAAGGAGGTACCGATAAGTTCTTGGCAAAATTCACTTCCAATTACAAAAAGTCAAAATAAATTCAAAAATAAAAATCCACAAACGTCCGCTCTGAGCAACGTAGCGACGATGACATGACAAATATTACCAACAGTTATTATTATCACGCGAAATACTCATATCACGATCCGTATCACGTGAATATTGATGAATATTGAAGCCCTACAATTTTAAAAACCTCGATAATATTGACACATAATCTTGAGTGTAAAGGGCCCCACTGAATAGAATTTGGCGGAGAATAGACAGCTGTTACCGCGAAACGAAAACGAACGAACATCGTGTATTTATTTCCCTCTGTGTCGCTCGAATTGCAAGTGCGACAGAGATACACGAACTTCATACGTTTTCGTTCGCGGTAGCAGCTCTGACTGCGGCCCTCTGGTCTGACGGCTCCTATTCCTGGATGGTGCGCGTATCGGAATATGAAATACCTTTGGCAAAATGGAATAAGTTAAGCTTCCATTAATTGGAGAAAATATTACCAATTGTTATTATTATCACGCAAAACACTAAATATTGAAGCAATATCCATAGGGGCCTGTTACATGGTTATTATTATCACGCGATATACTCATATCACGATCCGTATCACGTGCAATGAATATTGAAGAAAAAACCATACGATTTTGAAAACCACGATAATATGGACACACCATGTTTTCGTTCGCGTTAGCAGCTCTGACTTCGCACCAAAAATACTGACTGGCACATCAATATTTAACAATTGCACATCTGAACTGAACTTTAATGAACGATTAGTATTTTAGCTATACAAATCAGTACTGATTACGGTGTCAAATTTTTTATGTGCCTTTAAATACTACCCTCATAAAAATGCTTAGGGTTAACTTGCAAAGATACTAGCCTTTGCCCGTGACGTCGTCAGCGTAATCTTTTACTCCCTATTCCATTTGTTAATCCAGACTACAGACTATATTTCTATTGGCTATGTGCACGTCTGAAACGTCAAACGTCAAAGGTCCTGAGACAATGTCAATATTTAGAGATGTCAAATAATGACACATGAATATTTTATTTACTTTAGTAAACGAGAAAGACCCCGTATTGGAAATTTTACTGAAATAAATAAGAGAATAAATAAATACATACAAACGAAACGAATCGTAGGAAACCGTTAAGAAACCAATAGAAAACGTGAAAGTAAAATTGACAATGGTCCCCGGTAAGTACACATTTCTGCCATGGTGTGCGCTACGATCGCCTAGCTTACCCCCACCACCTACTTCGCACATAGCCAATACGAAGTTTCAGAAGTTTCATCATAATCCGTTGTTGTAATGTTTTTATTTTTTAAATTTTTGTACACTATTTCTTTCGTCGTTTGCATAACTGTCACGAATAAATGTTTACTTTATTTCTTTCTTATTTAATTCACCCGAGCGAAGCCGGGCTTTCATCTAGTAAAATTATATTTTGATCGGAAACTACTACGTTTGATGGGTAAATACTACGTTTAGGTATAGTGTAATCTATTTCATATTTAAATATACGGTTTCTGATAGTGATAGAAAGAAGCCCGGAAGTTTTACATCCTTAAATTCTTTAGTTTTTTCCGACACCTTTCAGAGTCCCGCACGCTCTTCCTTTCTTGATTCCGATCCGAACAAGAAAAGAATTGCAGGGATTCGAAAACATAGGTAGTAATAATAGTCCACTCTACTATCCAAAATTCTGATAGTTTTGAATTGCGAAGAGCAGAATCATGATTGTGTGAAAATAAAAAGTGTGTAGAATTTAGAGTGATGATCTAATTGTGCAAAATTAGGATTACATAGAGTAGGAAAAAACGCCATTGCTAAAACATATAGGTAATTTCATTAGCAACATGAAACACAAATGTCTTAGATGCAAGTTAGCAATCATAAATAGACAATGAGCTATTTAACACACCATTTACATGAAGTAAACATAGTTTATTAATGATTATTATTTTAATCAATTTATATTATTCAGATGGGCGAAGCCATCAAGTGCCTATTGTTGTTATTGTTAGGTATTTTTATGGATTGTTGACTGTTGGGTGACTGACAAGATAATTGAGTGTTACCAATGTTGTAGTAACCTAATGATTAATAGTATAATGTAATTTGTTATTTTAAACTCAGACACTACGAGTCGAAACAACTCCAAGGACACAACTACTAACGTTTTTCGTATTTCAACTCTCAAGTAGAAATACAAAATACGTTATTTGCCGTTAAATATCTCGTCTCAACGTAGGATAACTGGCAAGTGACTCCTTACACGTAAAAACATGACAAACAACATTCTCCTGAAGAGTACCGGCAGGCGCGGCCCAAAGGGCTCTGAATACGAAAGTACTTTGTGAAAGACCCCGACGACGAGCGCGTGTGTTACTTATTCAGGAAAGTCTCTCGGGCCCAGACGAGAAAACGGAGAGGCCGAAGGCGAATGCCTTTTCCACGTGTCACTATCATTAACGTTGTGTCACGGCAATAATGGAGAATTCATTCAAATTTCTCTAAACAATACGGTTATACTTTTGCTTTATTTTGCGTTACTCAATAAAAAGTAGTCCTATTGATTGTTTGTAAGTGGAAATGCTTCGTCTTACCTACAACGTTATGTTTACTTAACAACTAGCTTCTGTCCGCGACTCCGTCCGCATGAACTCGTTATTATCGCCTTATTAGATAAATAATTGAAATATATTGTTTAAGGCGCAGACTTAATTATTGCTCTCCTATATAATCTTCTACTCCCCTTTTCACTCCCTTAAATAATTATTACATTCAATATGCCATACTATTGCCCGAGCACGGACAAAATAAAATATAAACATTTCGTAAAAACGAATACCTACTTACCTGTTTCGAAATATCACACATACTTAATCTATTCTATTTTTAACCAACATAAAAAAAGGAGGAGGTTCGCAATTCAACTGTTTTTTTTATGCTTTTTACCTCAGAACTTTCGATTGGCATAACCGGTTTGGATAATTAATTTTTTATTTGAAAGCTGGTGGCACCCTGTGTGGTCAATTTGGTCCATTTCTGACAATGGCATCCATGAGAAAACCATATAAATCTTAAATTTGCATTAAGAATGTGCACCATAAAGTAGTAACTCGGTTGAAGTCGGTTTTTATTTGTTGAAATTATGTTATCATTAAAAAAAAAAAAAACATTATGACACATACTAATAATATTATAAAGCTGAAGAGTTTGTTTGTTTGTTTGTTTGAACGCGCTAATCTCAGGAACTACTGGTTCGAATTGAAAAATTATTTTTGTGTTGGATAGTCCATTTATCGATGAACACACACGCTTCGACCAATAATCTAATAATATCTCAATTCGTACTACATATATCGAAGATATTCCAGAATTCGTTTTCGTTGATTAACACTCCTATTCTCTGTAAGATCAGAGGATTCCCTTTTGACAGTTTTCTATTGAAGTTTGTAGTGATGAGGCTAAGAGACATTGTTTGTCATATTTAGCGATTATATTGTTGAATTTGCTTTTGTCTGGGTCTGCCTAAAACGCAGTCTGCATGACTAATTCGCGTTATGACAAAATTTCATTTGAAATTCGCTATTCGTTTAAAATGCTATTGACCTATTACTTATATTACCTATTTAGTAATATGACCCAAACGCAGTAAGCCTAAGTAGCTGTTTGTCTATTTCGCGATACGCCTGATTAGCAGTTAGGCTAAAACACGTTATGCCCTAAATTACTTGTGATTTCTCTGGAGTCGCAAGTGTCCATAGGCTACGGTGTCTGCTTACCATCAGGCAGGCTGTAAGCATGTTTGCCACCGTCAAAAATCAATAGGTTTCTCCATACGAACTATAGTTTACCTCTTGACCTGGCCATGACCTAAATTGGCCACTATAAACTGAAGTATTCTTAATCATTCAGAATGACAGTAATGAGTGATTTAAATTATGTTTATACAATAGCATTGTTTTGTGAAAATCCGTTACGGGTAGAAGAGGTAGGTTTGAGCAGTCGCCAATCAAACAGCTAGACGCTTGTGTGTCACCCACGACCGCTCTTCTCAACCCGCAATGATTTGAGCACTCTTGCAAGTTGATCTGGGTTCTCATCACTCATGGCTCTACACAAACATATTTAAATATTAAGTAGGTAAGGTCACGGGTGTCCGCTGGATGCGGGTGGCACAGGACCGGTCATTGTGGAAGTCTTTGGGGGAGGCCTATGTCCAGCAGTGGACGTCTTTCGATGATGTATATAGTACTAAGGTATCCTTCGAAGTCAAGAACTATAACAATATTCGTATTATATTATTTTTAACCTCATAAATATTTAATTTACATTATCATTCGTAACAGTAATAGACAGTAGGTAAGGTACCCATTTTACTTATAAATTAGTATGAGAACTTTTTTCAATTCTGACTTTTGAAAAATACTCGCGCGTCAGATTTGCTTTTAGACAAAATCGTAATAAGTTCAGAATCATCCTGCTAAATTCGCTTTTGGACAAAAACGCAAAAGGCCTAAGTCTTAATGCGACTACCTATCGATTGGTCAAGGTTGATCCTAATACAGATTTCAAATTTGACAGAATCAGCCCACCACTAAATTTGTACCTAAACAAAATGTCATAAAACGTACCTGATTGCGTATTATGTTTTCAATACGAAATTCTGCACTAGTAAGGTATACATAAATAAAATGTAACGTTATTGTTATTTTTTATTTTTCTCGTTTAAATATCATTAATTTTCTATTCCAAAATACAAAAGAATTGTAGAGATATCCTAGTAATCTTGACAGATGACCCCTGACGCTGCACATTTCTGCCACGGCATACGCTGCGATCGTTTTACTCACCCCCACCACGTACTTCGCACATAGTTAACAATTAAACAATGTTGATTTTTTTATGTGTAATGTCTAATTTCCCAAGTGGCCAGCTATATAATAAAGGTTCAGAGTCCGTTTAAGATCTCATTAATAAATAGTCCTTCTTACACAAAACTTTTCTAACACATTTGCTTGACTTATCATCCAAAAACCTAATTGTGTAAAGGTGACAAATCTGTGTACATGTCATAGTCGCCTATATGTGTGTGTAGTTTTATTGACGTGCGTGTCATTCTAATTTAGAATATTGTCATACTTGACATTAACTTATGCTTAACTCCACGTTAACTCTTAAGGCGATTTTGCATTCACCCTTGGTGATATAATTAATTATTTTGTATGAAATAAAAAAAATCTTGAATATTGAAAAACTAAATATTCTACGTTTCTATAAAAAAAACTGACAACTTTAAGTAATTTATAATATTTGACATGTAAAATTATATAGTTTGTCAGTAAAATGAGTATGAGTATACATAGCTATTATATCTGAAGGAACGGAAAAAAACACACTGTAGAAACGAAGTTTCTTGTTTATTACAAAATTTCTCCCTAAAGAAAACGTCAACCCCTTCAGACGGGCGAATTTTCAAAACCGCTGAAATTAGTGTTCTTATACTTTAATGCTTTAATGTAGCTCTATAAACGAAGTTTCATTTAAAAAAATATATTTCCTCCCCAAACAAACTTTCAACCCCCTTTTCACCTCTTCAGAGGACGAAACTTCGAAAATGCAGTAATATAATTTTCGTCCTTATTAATTCTTAATGCTATTACAAAAGTTTCAAGTTTCTTTTTTAAAAATATTTTAAGTGAGTAAGAATCTCACATATCCACCGCGTCGCCCCCAGGCGCGGTGGAATCTTTCGAAGATTTTTCCTGGGTACAAAAAAAAAGGTCGGATCTTGGATGGGTGACCGCTTTGAGTGGTTACTAACTGAGCGCTCTAGTGCTTTGGAAGACACGTTAAGCCGTTGATCCCGGCTGCTGTCGTAGACAGCAGTCGCTAAGCCAAGTTAGAGGCCTTCGGGCGGCTTGAGAACCTCTAACAGTCAAGTAGCCCAATCACTTGACAAAGGGGGGTCGAAGTTGCACCACGTCCGTAGGGAGTACCCACCGTTACCCTACACGTGACCCCTGGGTGGTGCTAAAAGTGCAACAAAAACTGGCAACCGTACTTGTCTTCTCGATGATCTCACGGTTCGAAAATAAATGCCATACGATTAAATAAATAAATAATGAATAAATGTACATTTAATAATAGAATATAACATTGAATAGTTAGTAATATATCTTAAATAAATGTAGATTTCATTATTTATTTCAGGGGTCTTGAAACGGCTCTATCAGTTTCTTTGAAATTTACGATTGGGAGATTTACGGGGGCAAAAGATCAATATTTACTATTTATTACTATTTATTTATTTAACACGTTTACATGACATTACAGCGATACACCAATGCGTCACGAAACTTAAGACTAACAGTTACATTATTGATTTGGTACAGTCGTGCACCTAGTATCCATCGCCTCGCAGAACCTCAAGCATTCATTGCACACAGCCATCCATCGCCACGCAAACAAGTCGCATTCCGGTGTGGATGCCAGGAGCGCATTGAGCTGTGAAAGAGCGCGAGGCAGAGGAGAGTTTCTGTACGACACAGTGCGCGTCGGCGGCACCGCCAACAAGTCGCGTCGTCGTGGTCTGAGGGCTATTCGAGGGACATCCGGGACAAACAGTCGCACGAGACGCTCCACCAGTTCCGGACAGTCAGCCTCGCCACGCAAGGCACGAACAGCTGTGATCATTAAATGATTGTTTCGCCTGACTTCCAGAGAGTTGTACCCGAGAGTGCCCAGAAGATATTTAGTTGGGTACAGATACGGGTAGTACCCATATACTTTCTTATACAGAAACCGTAAAAATACTTTTTGTACCTTCTCAAGAAGAAGGGTATAAGTCGATTCATGGGGATGCCACACGACCGACGAAGACTCCAACTTACTCCTGACTAATGAGTTGTACACAATCTTTATTGCCACCGGATCATAAAAATCACGCAGGTTTCGGATTACAAAACCCAGTCTCCGATAGCAGCTCGTAGCGAGAGAAGAAATGTGCTCGTGAAAATTAAGCCGCGTATCGAAAACTACGCCCAGATCCTTAACGGAGAAGACTCGATTGATACAGTCAGACCCTAGCTTATATTGAGCATGTATTGTGGTGTGAGAGCGACTAAAAGTGCAGACACAACATTTAGCAAGATTAAAAAGTAGCTTATTGTCCACACTCCACCGAAACACCGAGTCGATGTCCCTTTGCAACGTCTCACAATCGGCACTTTGCTCTACTCTGTATACTAACTTCAAGTCGTCAGCATACAAGAGGCACTGAGCCGCCCGGAGAGCCGATGTAAGATCGTTGATCATAAGATTGAAAAGCAGAGGCCCCAAGATGGAGCCTTGACTGATGCCAGACCGGGTATGATATGGGGTCGAGACAAAGCATCCATGTCGGACAAACTGCTGCCGAGCAACCTGTGAGAGAAACCTATTTGGTCAAGTTTAGTGAGCAACACGTCATTATCCACGCGATCGAACGCCTTCGTGAAATCAAAATAGACGACATCCACCTGAGTACCTCTGTCCAGATGCTCGGCAATGGTGTCGGTTAAGATTAAGAGATTTGTATTGACCGAGCGATTTGGCCGAAAACCATGCTGTGCGTCACACAAAAATGGGCGAACCTGTGATAAAAGAGCCTGGTGTAGTATGGCCTCAAATAGCTTAGCAAGGGTAGGAAGAACAGCTATAGGTCTGTAATTTTCGACGTTGGAGGTGTCACCCGCCTTCGGGATAGGTCTCACTCTCGACACCTTCCAGTGCTGAGGATATGACCCAGAGATGAGCGCCAAGTTAAATATATAGTGAATTGGAATCTTTAAAAATTCCACACAACCCTTTACAATGTAAGCCGGCAGGTTGTCAGGCCCAACGGAGGAGTTTGCCTTAAGGCGTTTTATCCCTGTCTCAACCTCCGACACCGTTATTGATTTAATATCAATGCAGGTGGCGGTGGGACTCCGATCGGCTTTCCCTAACGCGTTTGGGTCAAGTAACGGAACATTGGGTAGAAAAACGTCCGAGAAATACCTGGCGAAAGCATCAGCCACTTCCCCCCCAACAAATTGCTTTCCCTGAAAATTTAATTGAGAGACAAAGCCCCCATTAGTTTTAAGGCTGTCTATGTGCTGCCAAAAAGCATGGGGATTGTCTTTAACTCCGCGTTGAATACGACGGGTGTAGCTATCGTAAGCCAAATTTATGGCCTCCTTAACTTTTAACCTAAGTTTAGCGAACTTAATGTAGACGTTCTTGTCCTTTGTCAGCTTCCATTCCCGATGCAGGACGCTTTTTTGTTTGATGTCGCTGATCAAGTCTGCCGTAAACCATACTGGATAACGTCTACACAAGTTCTTAGACCGTACCCGTTTAGGCACGCATTTGTCAAATACGTCGTACAATAGACTGTATAATATTTCCACAGCGTTGTCGACATCGTCAGCACTGAGGACTTCGTGCCAACTTGTCTTGGAGATTAATTCATACATCAGGTCGAAATTACCTTTAGTGAAATTCCAGTCCCGACGGATGTCTACATTGCTCGGTTCTAGTCGCTCCGTAGGAGGTCGACGCGCACAGCCCTCCAGGGGAAGCGAAATATCTAGAGGGGGATGGTACGCATCAGCTCTTGGGACCAATCCTTCGGTCGCTATTTCTGAGACCGTAGCCCCGGTGATGCGCTCCGACACCAGCACGACATCTAGCTTACTTCCATGCACATTCATCACCTCGTTCGTCTCATTCAAACCACAAACAGTCAAAAAGTAACAATAATAACTAAGGACACTCCGGGATGTATATAGCGGATTTAAGTTTAAGTCACCGATCACAAGCACTACACCCCTAAGAGTGTCGATCGCCGATTCGACTTCCGCAAACCAACGCATATAGGTGTCCTCTGTGGCACTGGGAGGAATGTACACGACACATACGTAAAAAGTTACTTGACCCACCACAAATGTGACCCATAAGTCCTCACAATTTGGCGTCTCTAAGTCCACTAGACGCCGAAGCACGATGCCAGGGCGCGCCGCGAGAAGCACGCCGCCGCCACGCGCACCAGTAGCGCGATCCCGGCGCAGCACGCTCCACCCGCCGCACGTCAACTCAGCGTCACTAACAGCGTCGGTAAGGAAGGACTCCGTTACCGCGACGACGTCACAATCGAGGGCTAGCAGGTTTTGCCTGAAGAAGTGTAGTCTCGTGTTCAGGCCCCTGACGTTCTGGTAAACGATGTCTAGCGCCGGTCTTGTCATCGAATTGAGACCTGGAGCTTTCTGGGTGATTGTCGTTTCTAAACGGTCTCCGAAAAAACCATTCCTTCACACGGGCGTTCTTAGGCCAGATATTCGCACATAGACATTTTTCATAGAGCTCGCGTGGGACACCGATTTTATATGATCGATATGTACCCTTAGGTTTGAGCTCTAGTACTGTGCAGATTTTCTCGGGCCACAGTGTTTCCAGATATGCACGTATTTCCTCCGGACCTGACACCATATTCCACAGGTGTATAAATTTTAGTAACTCTACGGCCTTAAGCGATGTAACTTCTGGTCCCGCTGTGCCACGCAATGAACAGAGACGCTTCTTTGTAGTGACATTTCCCTCACCTTGATCACGGCTTCCACGGCTAAGGGGAGTAGTAACCGCTTCTCCTTTTGTGTATATGTTATCACTCCGCTGAATTCTGTCGTCCCTGGATTGTAAGAGAGACGCGGTCTCATCAACAGTCTCGTCGCAGGCTACCTCTGTACCACACTCCTTCGTGTCTGTTGACACCACCGAAGCAGATTCTGATTTGCGTGCGCTCCGCGCTTTGCGTCTCCGTTTGGGTTTCGGCGCTGACGCATCAACGGAGGGAGGCTTTGTAGGTGTCGATTTCCCGCAGCGACAGTCGCTCGCCGAAGTGAGTTCTAAATTTTGTAGTCGCTCATTGACAATATCGAGCTTGGTGGAGTAGTCAGAGAGCGCAGCATGGTATTTTGCGACTGCGGATAAGGCGTCTGCTAGTTGCTCAGATAACATGCTCATTTGGTCACGAATCGCGTGTACTTCAGCAGCCAAAGATGCCATTTCGGTTGATGACGACGACTGTCCTTGTTGCATGGGCGCCTCACTTTTGTTTCTGACGCAAATGTTCTTGGTGGTGAGTGGCGTACCGACAGGAGTCGCACAGTTCGAACCAGTCTTTTTGAACGTGATCCGGCACTCAGGGCAGATCCAAGAGTCTCTCTCAGCCCGCGTAGGTGTTTTATTTATACATAATAAATGGTACAGTTTACCACAAGCCGCTACCCTGCACTGGATGTATTCTTCACCGACTTCAAGCTCTTTCATGCAACCGTCGCAGATTAAATCTGCACTATCGCCTCGTTGCATTGCCAACATTGCGTAGGCTTCACTTTTAATTAGTACCAAAATAGCGTTCAAAATACCACACTGTATTTATAATTGTGATCGCCAGTAGTGTCCTCAAGCGGAAGTTGTAGGTACTAGGTCGTGTTAAAGCGGTCTTCTCGAACGTTGTTACAACTATTTGAACGCAGCTTTGCAATATTTTACTCACGGATCTATACCTAAACCGGATTGAGTACAAACTTTTATGAGCCAGTCAAAATTGAACCATATTCCCGCGTAATACAGATAATATCCTGTTATGACAGACAGACTAGAGAAAGCGGTCCGAGCGAGAGCAACCAACCGGAGGACGGTGTCCCACTCGCACAAGTTGCCAATGTAAAAAAAAATATATGTTGTGGTATTTTAGAATACTGAAAATAATTACTTGCTTGTACTAACTAGTACTGCATGTTTATCAGGGATAATTTACATTTGACGTCATTTCTAATTGTATAAAATATCAACATTATTAACTGACTAAAACCTAGTATTGCAATAAATATAGTAGTATTCTTCAAATATTAATTGGTATCCCCAACGTTAATGGTGTCAAATTTGAAATTATGAAAATAAGCGGTTGATGAAATTAGTTGAAAATAGTGAAAACATGTTGTGTAAAGGGTTGTAAAAGTTAAAGTTTTATTAACTGTGGAATATCATTTCACAGGTAAGGAACAATTTGTTATATTTTACGATAAAACGACAAGACAAATGTCAAACTGATTAGGGTGACTATGACTTGGGCTGGTTTTGCAGAAATATTCGTTATTAAGTGTTTAGTGAGAAAACCTTTTGTAAAGGTCAGTTGAAATTCACTCTTTTAACAATTTTGTTATCATTACGAGCTTTTGTTTAACTTGAACTGTATGTGATTAAACCGTGCAAGTACTTAAGTTGTCGTTCAAATTTTTTAACCATTTTACAAGTACTTTACGGTATCCAATTGAGCTGAAATTTAGCATACTTATGTACAATATGCTAAATTTCAACTCAATTGGATACCGGCAAGTTCGGTAACAATGTAATATTATTAATTATTATATTGTATTGTTACCTACCGAACTCGTGTAAAATGGCACCACCGTGCTGATCTGATGATGGTGAATTAAAACTCCTCGTCTTTTTTTAATTTACGCATTGCTCATCACGGGAAAATACATTTGTTAAGAGATTTGGAAAATAAAGTAGGCCTTAGGCAAAAATTACACAAGACTATATTTTTTAACAATGTATGGATACACAAACTTGTGATAATCAAAAATAAATATTTCTTTGAAATATATTCTTATTTTATTTACTACCTAATTTAGTTTAAATTTCGTTGTGCATAGAACTTATATTAGAAATAATCCTCTTATCCACAGATGTACTTGGTCACCCTAATTAAAACGAGATGCAATCCTCGAGTATGGCTTCTTTGTCGGTCACACTTTTTCGTCACAGTACTCAATCCGGTTTAGGTATAGATCCGTGATTTTACTCTATATATCGAACTAGGTCGCATCCTCTGGAAAAGTTCTCCGGAAAAACGCCAAAGATGCCGAGTAAAGCTCGGTCACCCAGGTACTGTGTAAATTATCTGCATTGTAGCTTGTCTTGACAGGCTTAATACACAGCCGTCATTCAAAATTAACAGTTTCATTCGTATCCAATGAACAATGCATATTTTGCTGCTACTACTGCCTAGCTAGTACGATAACTTATACCGTTACGTTTTATGTGACGTTTCAGTACATTTTGGCCATATAACATGACGGTATAAGCTATGCCTAGGTATAAGCTAGCTGCAGAGGGCCTACTCCGAACTTTGAAAATCGAACTTCGTATCGTGCCATCCCTTTCCGTCATATAGAGTATAACACTGGAGTGAAAGGGACGGCACGACACGAAGTTCGATTTTCGAAGTTCGAGGCCCTCAGTTCACCTGTGAAATTAGTGAGTCTACTTATAAATTATTTCAAACTTACTTAATTCTAACAGCAAGAAAATGGAATTGGACTAAATCCGATCCGAATCCGCAAGGCAAGGCTTGGCTAGGAGAGTTTTTCTATTACAGCTAGTTTCGTGACATCTTGGTGATGCCTCCGAGGTATTGCGGTCATTTATCATATTAAGAGTGTGGTTTTGGTACAGTAGCAAAACACTTCAAAAACAAGGAACAACCATTTCCGTAGTACGGAGTAGATGCGGACGGGCCACGGGAACAGCTAGTTTATTCATAAATGTGCAGCCAAATTAAAAATATTATTTAGGCTGGACTCACAGTCTTCATTCTAATGTTAATTCATAAATAGAATTAATATTATTAATTTGTTAGTATGGAATTGTATAAATACATATTTAACCATTTCGCACACACACACACACACTGATTTTTTCAGCCAGCGGCAGCGAGCTCCTACATATTTCACCACGAAATTAGGGGAAACTAAACAGCTCTCTTCCGTATCATTGTGTTACGGTATATATATACCTCAGAATAGATTCGATAACGGTTACGTAAATAAATACTGTCAAGTTTATTGAGTGTCAAGTGTAAAGTAAGCATATAAAACGCATACTTTCTTTAATTACTATGCCAGAAGAGATAATGAGACCTAGTAAATAAGCTACTTTGGTAAATGAATTCTGACCGGTGCTTAGTTAATTAAATTATCGTGTTTGTTGCGTGTTCCAAGATGGCATGGTAGCGAAATAACTTAACTATGCAATCAGTGATATAATGCTATAGTCTTCAAATACAGCTATACAGCTTTCATGTGGTTATTGTAGGAATTTACGCTCATGATGGCCGAGTGAAGGGCGCGCAAAAATTACAGGTTGCCCGCACGAGCGGCGGCGGCGTCGGATCTTGCGACAGGGTGATGTGATGAAAATGGCTCCGCTCTCGTAACCAACAGTATATTTAATCTAAAAGCATTGTCACTCGCTATTAATGCTCTGAAATTACACGAACGATGGAAATATTGCTCGATAGAGCACCCAGTCGTAACAAGAGTTAAATTTTGTAAGTCGGGTTACTCGTTACGACAGCAATTAACACAACCGTAAAAAGCAGTTGTAAAAACGTGTAGGTACAGCAGCGGAGTCAAGTAGAAATGAACTAATTAAACCATTTAACTTTTCAACCTTGACATTTAAACTCTCCGCGGAAATTGAGTCTTCGATCCGCTTTAAAAACGTAACGTAACTTAAGTACTAATTACCAAAGAAATAGACTTTCGATCAAGGGCAGGTCGAGGCGCGACAGTTCGATAAATTCATTTAGCTCTGTCAAATTACAACCTTGACATTACAAATCTCCACGGAAGTGAGGAAGTGCTCCACTTCCGCTGTCCTGCGGCCGCGGCCCTGCTAACGCCAACCGGTTTTTCCTACACACTGGTCGCCATTGAATGTCCGCGAGAAATTGACCTACGTGCTTGACAAACAAATGAACTTTGAGGAAATAGATTACGTTTTGTTGTTGTTGTCACAATTGCATTATGGTGGATTAAATTACATTCTATAGTTTAGTAGACATGACTAAATATCATAAGTAATATATCATCGAACACGAAAAATCTTACGGCGAATATGGATTATCCAATGGGGGTAAGTGTGGGTTTAATGTGTTTGTTTTTACAGCTTGAAAGCAATCTGCATAGTATGAAAAACGTGCACAACAATCAGCGTAAATGCTGCATCTGTAGTGTGAAAACGTGCACAATGTACATATATTTTATTATCTTACACATTCTCATTATAAAGCAGTTCTACACAGCAAAAGGTCTAAAATTTAACTTTTCTGCAATTTCCTTGTTGGCCATAAAGATTTTAAATTAGTGTAATCACAATTTTAACTGAGACTAATCGTACTTTTCTGATGAAAAAATGGGACCATAAAATGATCACGCACAGCACAACTTTGTTTGCCGTCTATCTTAGCTCAGTTCCGTTAAATTAGTAAGTAAATATTTTTCTTTTTAAATTATTATTGGTCGAAAACCACAATGATCAAGGAATTGCAAGTGATTAAGTGATGCTATGACGACGGACGTAATTATTTAGTGGTGGTAGGGTATTATACCTACGTGCAGGTAGGTACCTACAAGTAACTCTAAATAGATATTTAGAAAAATGTTATGAAAAGTCTATTACCTACTCTGTAGCCAAGACCATCGTCAGTGCTACAGAAATTATCGTTTAATAAGAAATCATAATATTTACCTTTCCGTGATTTTATTCACAATATACAATACAATACTTTTTATTGCACGCCTAATACAAACGAAACAGTTACAAACAGAAACAATACAGCAACATGTAGATAGAGGTAGACAACAGGCGGTCTTATCACTAAAGAGCGTTCTGTTCCAGACAACCTTGCAGTAGGTGGTGCAGAGAACAGGCCAAGTGCGTGTCGGATCAAGCACAAAGAAGGGTTCCGTACCGACACCTGCCCTATACTAGTCCACATTTAAAACCACTAATCTAGTGGCTCTGTGAGCTGCAGACGTCGTGAGTGTGTTTCATTTACTTTTCAAAATTTTACATAGCAAATAAAGAAAGAATATTTCACGAGAATGGGTTGAGAAATGCGACATGTAGAGGAGAACAAACCGAAAACCACCCGCAAAAACATACGAAATCATTGAAAATAAATGTTATTGAATATTTCACGAGAATCGGTTGAAAATGCAACCTGTAGAGGATAACAAACGGAAATCCGGACATACGAATTATTTATTGGCGAAGTTGAAGTAGAGACCTTCGTTCCACTCGGTCGAAAAATCTTATTTTGTGATACGAGTATAAACGCTGACTCTTAGTCACCTTAATAACACTAAAACAATCGTGAAGAACGGTATAATTTTAACTATAAGTATGTTTAAGTTTGTCGAGTCTGACATGCTTGAGAGTTCGCACGTAAAAGTTCCTGAGTAAATTTTTTTTACTACATTTACAATAGTATTTCAAGAAAAAAATCTATTTTAGCATGATGTTTTCTTATGCAATGTTCCTTGATCTAATTAGGCGTAAACGCAGTGTCTCGCTAGCATCGTAGTATAGATACATATCTTCTTAGGCCATTTAAAAATGTCGATAAACTAATAATATTGTATAAAACAGTGATGAACTGACGCGACAAAAACAATTCTATTTAATTATCGAACCTGCTTACAAAACTTCACGGGAATCGGTTAAGAAATACGACCTGTAGAGGAAAAAGAAATCCAGATATACGAAAGCAGACCTTTCGCCATTTTGGCGACGGGACCCTAAAAAAGACACAGACTACTACAGATAAATACTTATACTTTTCTATATAAAAATCACATACACGACACATACGATAACAATACAAATAAAAATTGTAAAATAAATATATACTATAGCCAAAAAAATAAAGAAAGTATTCGATAGGTGAGTAGTCGATATTTAAGAATTTGAAATTATTAATTGATTTTTCCCGATTTATGTTGTTTTATTTTTCATAAATGATAATTATTTAGGAAAAAAACTGCGGTCTAAAATTGATCTGTTTTTAGAATGATTATGGTAATAGTTAGGATCAAATTAATTATAATTTTACATAAGGTCTTCGTGCTCGACACTGACTTATCTTATCTATTTGATTTGATACACATGATAGAGACTGGTGACCTCAATTTCATCGAAATCATAAATGTGAAAAAATGCCAAGTTCGTGAACGGTTTCACTAATGGGATGGATTTCATTGTTTTTTGCCAATAAGGAGGTATTTGTTTCTTGTTTAAATAAATATTTAGGCATAATAATAATCTTAATAATATATTACCAGCGCTCACACAAAATAAAACAAATTAATTAATTGATGAATGATGTGATTTTCTTTTTAAAAGCAGCGGGTTGTATCGGATACAACCGTAAATTGTATTTCATTTATTCCATTTCACTTATTTAATTGTAAAGTCATGTAAATTTCAATGTGCTTAGTTTTTTCAATATAATTAGTTATTTTAGGTCAGACCATGACGCTTTGAAAGGACATACAAGAATAGGTTACAATACAATTCGAACTAAATTAATCTTTACTTACACATATCCCAAATAAATAAATAATATCATAGAGTTCTTATTCCATTTTATAAACTATCATCATTAAAGAAATCTCTAGCATTTGTCAATTAATAGTTTTTCCAATTTGTTGTTAAAATACATTTGACGACCACTTTGGCTTAGTTTATCTATATAAGTAAGTATATCGTCGGCTAGTACCCATAGTGTACAAGCATGGCTTAGTTTGGGACTAGGTCGATTTGTGTAGGATTGTCCCCCATTTTTTTTTGTTATTTTATTTATTGATTATATGAACTATTTCTAGACTACTACACATTTCTACATTAGTCTTTGGTAATAATAATTTATTTCTGTACTGCGCTCTAGTTTTTGTTTCATTTTAAATAAATGAGGGTGTACACGAACAAAAACCGCAGCTTGTAATATATAAATACAGGGCATCGTTAACAATCTGTACTTAATGAAATGCGGGCGACAACTATTTGGGATGCGTATATTGGCTTAGACACGAATACATATTATTAGGGGGATAATCTCTGCCTACCTATTTATTTTCGCCACTATTTAGTGACGAAAATAACCATCAATGTAAAATGAACCCAAACTAATAGTATTATGCCTGAGTATTTGGCTGTTAATCACCGATATCATCACTTGTCTTTTAGCACCATCTAGCGTTAGTAACGGAACTAAAATTATAAACGTTGAGTGTACGTCATCTAACTCATACAAGCTG
This sequence comes from Notocelia uddmanniana, assembly GCA_905163555.1. Lineage (NCBI taxonomy): Eukaryota > Metazoa > Arthropoda > Insecta > Lepidoptera > Tortricidae > Notocelia > Notocelia uddmanniana. The sequence continues at coordinate 15,432,997 of LR991065.1, forward strand.
CCAATAAAAAGAAGTATCCACTTCAAAAAACTCAAGTGTCAGTGTCCATAGGAGACAGTGTCTGCTTACCGTCAGGCAGACCATAAGCTAGATTGCCACCGTCGTCGTATATAAAAAACTCAAATGTAATAAAATCACTGTTTGTACACTTTTCCCTTTGTTTACAAAATTACATAGCCGGATGCCAAATTTCAATATTCTAGTCACCTGTCAAACATTTTGACAGTCACTCTGTCAGTCCGAGTCAAAATAGTGATTTTCAAGTACGTCAAAATCTCGTGAACAGTAATAGATTTTTATTGTAATTAGATGGTGGTCTTACAAGACTAACAAAATAGATTTTAAGTTATTGAGGGGGTCAAAAGTGGTCCGAAATGGTCACCTTTTTGCTTTACGAACTCGGCTGACACACTGCCGTGCCTGATCACTGATAATAAAACACTTCAGTAGGCAGATAAGTGTAACGTTGGCTCTGTTTAAGTATTACAAGTACATTTTTAGGGTTTCGTACCAAAGAGGTAAAAGAGGAACCCTTACGGTGCGACTCCGGCTGTCCGTCTCTCACAACTATGTATCTCAAGAACTACCTATGGTATTGATTTGAAATCTGGAGGAGTCGTAAACGATGGCAAAACAAGTCTATTTCTGATTAAAAATTTAGACAAAATAATTTAGTTACCAGGTATCATATGAAAGGACTTGAACTACACACACATTTTAAAACCGTTTTTATTTTTTATATGGTGGTAAATTTTGAAGTTATTTACATATTATCTATACTAATATTATAAAGAGGAAAGATTTGATTGTTTGTTTGTTTGTATTGAATAGGGTCCGAAACTACTGAACCGATTTGAAAAATTCTTTCACCGTTGGGAAGCCACAATATATCGGCAACATGGTGACAGAAGCTATAATATATTTAAAAAAAATGGGATGCTTACTAATACTCCAATAAGGTATCCCATGGTGTAAAAAAATACCTAAAATATTCTTCACATCGCGTGCGGTGCGAAAACTATTGATGATAGCATTATTATTTTTTAATTCTTTGTGTATTAAATTTTTTATTTTTTGTTAAACACCCGTTCGAAGCCGGGGCGGGCAACTAGTGATTTATATTAATGTAAACATTGCAAGAAAAAAAAATTAACATAATATGTACAGGACCCTCGGCGTGCAAGTCAGACTAGCACTTGGCCAGTTTTGTAACTTATCTAGTTTATTGACAAAATACAATGATCATAAAGAAATTTGAAAGACAGACAAACAATAGACAAGCATTTTAAACTTATGGAATTATATCCTTTAATTAAGGTCAGGGTAGACAACAAGACGAAAAAAACATTTAAAATGGAAAGAACTGGCACAAAGGTTAAGTGCACAAGCGTAAGCGCAGGGTAAGCCAAAATCCTTATTTCCATAACTGTGCGTTCTTTTTTTAAATGTTCGGTTGTAGGGTAAACAAGAAACTCTTATAGTTTCACCATAATATACCATCTGGGCATCCGTCCACGGCTTAGCTCAGTGTTCCTTACCACTGCAGGCTGTAATTTTGCGAGGGGACACCACCGATAAAGTGGTAATATTAAATATTAAAATAAAAAAGGTTTTTCTAGATTACATATAGATAGCTGGCCCAAAGGGCGAAACTACCCAGAAATAGGAGCTCCATAAAGCGGGGCTCCGTCGATCGCTGGTATGAAACATTTTAGGCAAAAATACGCATGGTTAAAAAAGAAATGTGCGTAGCCAACTTCATTATTTAGTGCACAAGCAATGGTAGCAACGCTTTACTACCTTTAAGAGTGCGCAGTACGCTCGGTTCTCCATACAAACGTATTTATGCTCTCATTTTAAAACGCCAGGCTAGAATAACATGAAACTTTGTATACACAATGGGATCCGGCATATCTAGGTCGGACCATAGTTTCTGTTGCTTGAAATTATAATGGAGTAAAAATACAGCGATTATTAAAGTTTTCATACAAGCCGTAAAAAACTCAAAAAGACGCTGTATTTTTTTTCTTTTACAATTTCTAGCAACAGAAACTAATTTCCAACCTAGATATCCGGATCCCATTGTGTATACAAAGTTTCATGTTATTCTAGCATGGCGTTTTAAAATGAGAGGGTAAATACGTTTGTATGGAGAACCGAGCGTACTGCGCCCTCTTAAGTGGCATGTAATATATGTATATTATATATGATGTGGGTGTGTTTATTAAATAAAAAATACTAACTAAGCTTCAAAAACCGCTGGCAGAGAATGCTTTATGGCATTAAGTCCGCCTTTTGTACTATAAGTTTTTCTTTTGTGCAATAAAGATCAAATAAATAAACTACAAATGTTTTAATATTATTCATTTAAAAATCAAACGACGATTTGTCAAACATTTTTTGACAATCAATGGCGAACTACCGCAACCCCTATTGGCTTTGGCTCGCGCGGATTCGAAGTAACAAACCGAACAGCGGCTGCCCGTTTTTAGACCGTGAACTCAATATGTCCATAGTTTCTGACAATCAGCCCCATTTAATGTGACGGACGGCAATTACGGAACACGTTCGGACGTTTTTTTACCGGATCGTACATATTTATTGATCTCTCGACCCAAAATGAGTACTAGATAATTATGTTTCTATTTCACCACAAATTCCAAGTTCCTTAAATATGTCTGTACGAGTATGTATCTTGATGTAAGAGTTTTACTTGTGAGGTAGTTCGATCTAAGCGTCAACCACATAACGCTACAAATAATCAACCATGAATAATTACAGTAAAGAAGCAAAGTCTCTTATTGTAAGTAGCCTGGACTTTTCAGTATTAAAGTGTTTCTTTAAATTACTGGAATCCCACTATAAGTGTCAGAGTAGAACGCTGTTTGTAACGCAGTTTTATTCACTAATACTATTTTAAAAACACAAATTCGCAAAAATTGAAATAATATCTCGAAAAATATTCGGATAAGTAAAACTATTTGAGCTCAAATCTAATTACAATTATTTAGAAGGCTCTATAATCTTAGCTCAAAATTGCATCTCCTGTAAACCATGTAAAAATTACGGCACTAATACTAATACGGCACTTACAGTATAATGTAACGTTTAGGAACGGATATTTTACCTACTCTGTGCATACGATGCTGTCTATTCAAGCAACTTAAGGCGCCTTCCTGATTTATCGATGCGGAGGCGGTACGATATGAGAAAATTGTCAGCTGTCAGTGTCAACCGATATCAATGCAGTACTGTCCCAGTTCTGCGCATCGTGTTAGTACTGCGCAAACGTAATACTGACAGTAATTCGTCAAGTGAGTCAATTTCACATCAGTAAGCTTACGTCAAACAACAAAATACTTATGACATATCGATTCCGCCCCGCCAAGTCAGGAAGTCGCCTAAATATTGGTTATATATACTGTGTGAACTGTGGTAAACATAAACAGAGAAAATGTATCTGGAGTTTGAAGAAAGGTAATTCAATTCAAATTGCTAAATTTAACCAAACTGGTCCACTGGAAACCTATGCAATGTATGCATGCTATTAGAACGCTGGGCGGTCGTGCCTTATCGCCCGGAAGCGCGGCCGGCGCTCGGCTCTGCAAGGCAGATTAGCTCAAACCTCTGCAGTCTCTGCACCCAAGGGTGGCGGTAAACTTAGATTAGTGTCATCGTTTGTCACATAGTCAGACGAAAATTATTTGCTCGATCACACTAGGCGCAACATGTGTGCTGATGTTTTGGAATTCCTAGGAGACTATTATTCCATTCCATGATATTATCTATATCATATTTAGTATTTATTTATTCAAAATAATTACACAATATTACAGTTCAAAACTAAGTCACTGTGAACTACAAACTAGATTAACAAATCTATACTAATATTATAAAACTGAAGAGATTGTTTGTTTATTTTGAACGCGGTAATCTCAGAAACTACTGGTTCGAATTGAAAAATTATTTTTGTTTTGGTAAGTCTATTTATCGAGGAAGGCTTTAAGCTATATAGCATCACGCTGCGACCAATAGGAGCGAATTCGCGGACGAAGTCGCGGGCAGCAGCTCGTTTAATATATAACACAAGACTTACATGCATCCATCGCCTCACATAACCTTAAGGATTCACGATACACAATTCCCCAATCACTTGCAAATACATCCACATCTGGTGCTGATGCAAGAAGGCAGTGTAGAGCTCGAACGAGATGAGAGTTTTTGCGCGATATGGTGCGCCTCTGGAGCAGCCAGTAGCAGCCGGTTACGCGGGCAAAAATTGGATACTGTACTTAGTTATAAATGTATAACTACACAATGGAGTGATCAGATACATTATTAAAAAAAGGTTAAGGTTATGCTGTTATCCCTGTCATCGTATCTCATATCCTCAACGTATGATTTTAGTAAACTTTTCATGGTCGGATTTCAACCGTATAGAAGGATATGGGATATGATATCTACTTTGTGTCACGGGAGCCATCTCGTAAGAAGGTGGAATGGGGCTTAGGGGGCGCAGGTTTTCAGGGAGAAATTGACCAGATCTACGAAATTACCAACGAACAATAGCGATTCATAAGTCAGAACAGTAGCGAAACAAAATCCGAAGCTATATTTCTAATCGCCTTTCTATACAAGTATCGCCTATTGAGCAAGTACTCTATTGCGCATACCAAAATGCATCGCGAGTAGGTACGATCAGATATAATTTCCCACCGACGAAGGACGATGGCAATTACCATGTTGCAATGCACTATTCTATGACACTGTGAAAACATACCGAAACCGAAAACTATGCGAGTTGTTAAGCGAACGACTTTATTGTTTAAATCATTAGCTTGCGTAATCTAGAAAGGCATTAACACGTAGTAAACGGGTTAACTTTATCGTCTACGACATTTGACGATTTTTATGAACACAAGATGCTGGGGATTTTTATTTGATAGATAAATGTAATTTCTCGTACATATAATTCGAAATTCTATCAAAGAAACGATTAAAAAATCTTGGTTTTTACTAACGCAGTACCGCACGTCTGATTCTATCTAAGCAGGCTACGGACGCTTGCAATTCTGCTGATGTTGCAAGTAGGTACCTACGAGTACAGTTGAGTTCGTTACTGCATGTCCATGCCCTTTTGAACCCCACTGTACATTGCCGGCCCCTAAAAAACTATTTGCTTCTTACATGGAAAAATACACAGGTCAATCTACAAAAGAAAAACTAGTCATATAGGTGCTTCATTTTCAGCACTCGATCTCTACAGCAAGCATAATCCAAGGTCGAGGAAACTATTAACTGCTCGTAACAGCATAATAAGTATGCTCTATTCCGAGCTGAAAACAAACATGTAAATGAAAGAAGTATTGTAGCGCTGCACCGATGCGTGCGAGGCGCAGATTGCGCACCCCGCGCCGCGGACCGGGGCCCGCTCGACCAACGAATTGAAATTTCCAATTTGCTTGATTCGCTGTGTGGAGAAGTAAATAAACCGTTTGATTATTTAGTGGGAATTAGTTTAAGCCTAAATATTATTCATATGGGTATTAAAGTATTGATTAAATCTTCCAAAACATTAGACAATATTATACGGTGTTTATTTTTTAGCTTTTTTGAAACCAAACAGCTGAAAGTAAGTAAAATCACAGGAGTTTCTCTGTTAAGTTATATTGAACACTAAAACAAACTTTGATTAACCGTAAAATATCCCTTATCCTGAAATGGATAAGTTCGCCTTTAATCTAACAATTTGGGATCTATTCCACAGACATAAGTTCCGAAATATAGACATATTTTGGATGCTGATCGTACAATAAAGTGATTAGTGATTCCATTACATATACATACCAACATAACATTACCACTTATAATTTTTAAAATAACTTATTAAGAATTTTCAAAAAGATGTTCATGGAGTTTTAAAGCGTGAAACATTTTGATTACTTACACCTTTGTTTATGTAACTATGTAATCGTCCCTCTCCAAACTTGCAACCTATTTCTCACCTATTTGTAAGCGCTAGAGTTAAAGGATAAAAGTACTCTATGTCAGTTCGGCGACAGTGCAATATTTTATGGCACCATCAAGTGAATCTGATAATGGAGACTGGAAGTGGCTATAAGAACTTCTTATCTATATTAATAATTTCGTGCAGGGGTACGGTAGACCCGAACGAGACCTGTCTCAAATTGAAGAACGTATAAAAATAACGATTTCGAGTTGAACATATGTATCCGCAAAATTCGGATTGTCGCGTATTTTGCATTAAAAAGTGTTAATTTTACGACAAAAGGTCCGCCATATTAAATTTGTTGGTTGACAGCACAGACTACTAAGAAGATACTGTTGACAGCGTCGGGTTGGGTACGTTCGGAAATTGTAAACTATGTTTGCGTCCGGTGTGTTGGCCAGGTTGCTGGGCGTGGATTCGGCTAGCCGCGTCTGCAGCGTTTTGTTTTTGTAGTTTTCAAGCGTTCTATACACCTATCAGCCTAGCTAGCACGATAACTTATACCGTCACGTTATATGGGCGAAATGTATTAAAAAGTCACATAAAACGTAACGGTATCATCTATCGTGCTAGCTAGGCTGATTGTCACAACAACCGCCTTCAAGCGAATGTATGGGGCCTGTTACATGGTTATTATTATCACGTGATACATTCATATCACGATAAGTATCACGTGAATACTGATGCAGAATCCATACAAATTTGAAAACTGCGATAATATTGACACCCCAGTATTGTGATAATATTAATCGTGTAAAGGACACCACTTGAATGTTTGCTGAGTCTGTCCACCATCTTAAAGCTGCGTCTCTATTTTGTTGTGACAAACTACTAGATGACTTATGGCTTTTAAACGTCTAGCAAAATTCTATCCCTATCTCGCTCTATCTTATAACTTAGTGGTACTGGGGGTCTACTCCGAAATTCGAAATCCGAACTTCGTATGGTGCCATTCCTTTCACTCATATAGTCTATGACAGGAGAGTGAAAGGGACGGCACCATACGAAGTTAGGATTTTGAATTTCGGAGTAGACCCCCAGCTCATGCCGTTCGCCGCGCTCGGACGTTAGAGGCGCTACCGCGATCCGAAAACGAAGTATCTGCCTCTCTCTCACATGTATATTCGAACGACAGAGAGGAAGAAAGTTCGTTTTTGGTTCGCGGTAGGCCCTCAGGCATCAACTTTAAAACGAATAGGGTATTTTACTATAAGAGAAATAAAATTCAAAATGTAATAAAAACCAGCCAAGTGCGTCGGAGTCGCACACTGAGGGTTCCGTACAACTAAAAAACAAATCGCGCGCTACCTGGAGGCTATTGTGGCCCCCACATCCATCATTACAATATAGTTTTTAAGTATTGACTACCTTATAATTAACACTGTTTTAAATGTTAGACCAATGTATTAAATTATATTTCTTTGTCATGTTTGGCGTAGGCTGTAAATGACATTGTATCTAATAAATAAATAAATAAATTGGATTGAATAAATTGGAAATGTGATTTATCAATATATTGATATTTTTGGTAAAATATACTTCATAATAAACATTATCACCTAATTTCAAGTTATGGTCGATGGGAAGTTAAAAAATTATATGTGTGACAGGCAACACACGGAATGTTCTTTGACTTTCTTCGACCGTCCGCCGCGCTCGGACTAAAGTGCGACCAACCGAAAACTAAATATATATGCCTCTCTGTCGCACTTGCATATTCGAGCGCGGAGAGGGAAATACTTCGTTTTCAGATCGCGGTAGGCTCTCTGGTCTGACGGCTCCTATTCCTGGATGGTGCGCGTATCGGAATGTGAAATACCTTTAGCAAAACGGAACAAGTTGTTAAATAGCTTCCATTAATTGAAGATAATATTACCAACTGTTATTATTATCACGCGAAACACTGCATATTGAAGCAACATCCATAGGGGCCTGTTACATGGTTATTATTATCACGCGATATACTCATATCACGATCCGAATCACTTGCAATGAATATTGAAGAAAAATCCATACGATTTTTTGAAAACCACGATAATATTGACACACCAGTATTGTGATAATATTAAGCGTTTAACAGACCCCATACAATTTTAAAAATCGCGATAATATTGACACATAATGTTGAGAGTAAAGGGCCCCACTTAATAGAATTTGGCGGAGAATAGAGAGCTGCTACCGCGAAACGAACGAACATCGTGTATTTCCCTCTGTGTCGCTCGATTTTGCAAGTTCGACAGAGAGGGAGATACACGAACTTCATTTGTTTTTGTTCGCAGCTCTAACTTCGCACCAAAAATACTGACTGGCACATCATATTAACAATTGCACATCTGAACTGAATTTTAATGAACAATTAGTATTTTAGCTATACAAATCAGTACTGATTACGGTGTAAAATTAGTTTAAGCCTAAATATTATTCATATGGGTATTAAAGTATTGATTAAATCTTCCAAAACATTAGACAATATTATACGGTGTTTATTTTTTAGCTTTTTTGAAACCAAACAGCTGAAAGTAAGTAAAATCACAGGAGTTTCTCTGTTAAGTTATATTGAACACTAAAACAAACTTTGATTAACCGTAAAATATCCCTTATCCTGAAATGGATAAGTTCGCCTTTAATCTAACAATTTGGGATCTATTCCACAGACATAAGTTCCGAAATATAGACATATTTTGGATGCTGATCGTACAATAAAGTGATTAGTGATTCCATTACATATACATACCAACATAACATTACCACTTATAATTTTTAAAATAACTTATTAAGAATTTTCAAAAAGATGTTCATGGAGTTTTAAAGCGTGAAACATTTTGATTACTTACACCTTTGTTTATGTAACTATGTAATCGTCCCTCTCCAAACTTGCAACCTATTTCTCACCTATTTGTAAGCGCTAGAGTTAAAGGATAAAAGTACTCTATGTCAGTTCGGCGACAGTGCAATATTTTATGGCACCATCAAGTGAATCTGATAATGGAGACTGGAAGTGGCTATAAGAACTTCTTATCTATATTAATAATTTCGTGCAGGGGTACGGTAGACCCGAACGAGACCTGTCTCAAATTGAAGAACGTATAAAAATAACGATTTCGAGTTGAACATATGTATCCGCAAAATTCGGATTGTCGCGTATTTTGCATTAAAAAGTGTTAATTTTACGACAAAAGGTCCGCCATATTAAATTTGTTGGTTGACAGCACAGACTACTAAGAAGATACTGTTGACAGCGTCGGGTTGGGTACGTTCGGAAATTGTAAACTATGTTTGCGTCCGGTGTGTTGGCCAGGTTGCTGGGCGTGGATTCGGCTAGCCGCGTCTGCAGCGTTTTGTTTTTGTAGTTTTCAAGCGTTCTATACACCTATCAGCCTAGCTAGCACGATAACTTATACCGTCACGTTATATGGGCGAAATGTATTAAAAAGTCACATAAAACGTAACGGTATCATCTATCGTGCTAGCTAGGCTGATTGTCACAACAACCGCCTTCAAGCGAATGTATGGGGCCTGTTACATGGTTATTATTATCACGTGATACATTCATATCACGATAAGTATCACGTGAATACTGATGCAGAATCCATACAAATTTGAAAACTGCGATAATATTGACACCCCAGTATTGTGATAATATTAATCGTGTAAAGGACACCACTTGAATGTTTGCTGAGTCTGTCCACCATCTTAAAGCTGCGTCTCTATTTTGTTGTGACAAACTACTAGATGACTTATGGCTTTTAAACGTCTAGCAAAATTCTATCCCTATCTCGCTCTATCTTATAACTTAGTGGTACTGGGGGTCTACTCCGAAATTCGAAATCCGAACTTCGTATGGTGCCATTCCTTTCACTCATATAGTCTATGACAGGAGAGTGAAAGGGACGGCACCATACGAAGTTAGGATTTTGAATTTCGGAGTAGACCCCCAGCTCATGCCGTTCGCCGCGCTCGGACGTTAGAGGCGCTACCGCGATCCGAAAACGAAGTATCTGCCTCTCTCTCACATGTATATTCGAACGACAGAGAGGAAGAAAGTTCGTTTTTGGTTCGCGGTAGGCCCTCAGGCATCAACCTTAAAACGAATAGGGTATTTTACTATAAGAGAAATAAAATTCAAAATGTAATAAAAACCAGCCAAGTGCGTCGGAGTCGCACACTGAGGGTTCCGTACAACTAAAAAACAAATCGCGCGCTACCTGGAGGCTATTGTGGCCCCCACATCCATCATTACAATATAGTTTTTAAGTATTGACTACCTTATAATTAACACTGTTTTAAATGTTAGACCAATGTATTAAATTATATTTCTTTGTCATGTTTGGCGTAGGCTGTAAATGACATTGTATCTAATAAATAAATAAATAAATTGGATTGAATAAATTGGAAATGTGATTTATCAATATATTGATATTTTTGGTAAAATATACTTCATAATAAACATTATCACCTAATTTCAAGTTATGGTCGATGGGAAGTTAAAAAATTATATGTGTGACAGGCAACACACGGAATGTTCTTTGACTTTCTTCGACCGTCCGCCGCGCTCGGACTAAAGTGCGACCAACCGAAAACTAAATATATATGCCTCTCTGTCGCACTTGCATATTCGAGCGCGGAGAGGGAAATACTTCGTTTTCAGATCGCGGTAGGCTCTCTGGTCTGACGGCTCCTATTCCTGGATGGTGCGCGTATCGGAATGTGAAATACCTTTAGCAAAACGGAACAAGTTGTTAAATAGCTTCCATTAATTGAAGATAATATTACCAACTGTTATTATTATCACGCGAAACACTGCATATTGAAGCAACATCCATAGGGGCCTGTTACATGGTTATTATTATCACGCGATATACTCATATCACGATCCGAATCACTTGCAATGAATATTGAAGAAAAATCCATACGATTTTGAAAACCACGATAATATTGACACACCAGTATTGTGATAATATTAAGCGTTTAACAGACCCCATACAATTTTAAAAATCGCGATAATATTGACACATAATGTTGAGAGTAAAGGGCCCCACTTAATAGAATTTGGCGGAGAATAGAGAGCTGCTACCGCGAAACGAACGAACATCGTGTATTTCCCTCTGTGTCGCTCGATTTTGCAAGTTCGACAGAGAGGGAGATACACGAACTTCATTTGTTTTTGTTCGCAGCTCTAACTTCGCACCAAAAATACTGACTGGCACATCATATTAACAATTGCACATCTGAACTGAATTTTAATGAACAATTAGTATTTTAGCTATACAAATCAGTACTGATTACGGTGTAAAAATTTTTATGTGCCGTTAAATACTACCCTTATAAAAATGCTTAGGATTAACTTGCAAAGATACTAGCCTTTGCCCGTGACGTCGTCAGCGTAATCTTTTAGTCCCTATTCCATATGTTAATCCAGACTACAGACTATATATCTATACGAAGTTTCACCATAATCCGTTGTTGTAATGTTTTTATTTTATACATTTTTGTACACAATTTCTTTTGTCGTTTGCATAACTGTCACGAATAAATCTTTACTTTATTTATTTCACCCGAGCGAAGCCGGGCTTTCATCTAGTACACGTTATAAACCCGTCGTGTTTGGATTGTCTCGTTAGTCTTAATGAATATTTGCTGCCCGTGTAAAAAAGTATAGCGGGCAATAAACTTGTCTCTTAAATAACGTTCTTGATTAACTTGAACCTTCACAGTTAATCTCATTGATCCTTTAGACCTAATGTCTGCAAGTAATGTAGAAAATACAGTTGTTTCTAAAATTTGATTTGTTGTCTGGTTTTACAGATCTTAAGAAAACTAAGCCGTTAGGTATTGTGTTATGTCAAATGTTTTTATTACACCGTCATTTTGGTTCTTCATATTTAAATAACTTCTACATCTCTATGTTCATTGATCATATTTCTATGATAGTCTAATTTTGGCATTTAGTGCTTAGTTGAAGAGTAATAAGTCACTTTGAAAGTTTTATTTAGTAAGATTGTCACGAGCTGTCTCAACCGGGCAAGTATTATCGCAGTAGGTACGGTCGTGCTCTTTAATATGGGACCCATTTGGCAAATTTGGTTGTTTGAAATTCTCTACAGTTTGATAGGAACTTTTAGTTAAAAACCTTAAGTTAAAGTCCTTGACTGCACCTAAAAGTTAATCTTACATATTACATAACTTAAGGGCCGAAATATATGGACAGCATTGTCATTGACTAGCTTTATGCTATATGCTTATATGTATATGTTTTTCAAGAAAAGCCAAATTGACTAAGCGAGAACCTAGTCATAGTGATATAATTTGTGTACCTATATAAAATGGCTACCTATATTAAATAATTAGTAGCGTACGAGTAAGTGGTAGGAATTCATTGGTAACGATCTAATTAGGGACTCTAATAAAATAAGTATCTTGGAATTTCATATTAATATACTTGGTTATGAAGTTGTATATCGCAAGTATGCAATTCGTCATCTACAAATTGATAATCGATAACTCGTAAGTCATTATGACCCTCTGGTCATAATGTTAAACGTCAGGCTTTTGGTTAGATATAACCAGTATCATGATTCATGAACCATTGTTACGCACCGGCTTTTTAAAAGTCATTAAAACAATAAAGAAAAGATATTTAGTTACTAAGTGTTTCTTGGTTATTTATAGTTCATTGGAAATATTAAGAAATCTCTTGTAATGATAATGATGATGGAGAGCACACTCTTTGAGACTTGATTAGTTTATATTATATTACTTAGCCGCGATTAGAATACGATTAGAGGTGTCAGTTTTTCCATATACTTACGTCAAAGTGTATATGAAATTACAGCTATTCCGATCGTAAACTAATCTAGGTTTTTTAAATTCATATTTTTTACGCTAAGTTAATGATAAGTTCTTATTTTTTTTAATAGCACGTCGATGGCAAACTAACACACGGTCCGCCTGATGGTAAGCGGTCACCACAGCCTATCGACGCCGGCAACTCCACCGGTGTCATATGCGCATTAGCGACTCCTTAAAAAATTATATACTCCACTATTGAACAACCCCATACTGATTATTAATGTTACACTTAATTGGAAGACTTGTTTAAAACATAGGTGTACCACTGTTATTTCTTGCTACGGGAACGGGACAGAATCAAATAAAAAAATAACCAACTAATATATTCTTTAGGTTTTTTACAAATGTCTCGAATAGGTACTTAGGTGTCGATCTCCGTTGAACAGTTTTAGTAGATGAGATAATGTGTAAATGTTACATCAAGATATCTATATGCCATCATAATGCGTACACAGTGATAACCTCGGGATCGCTTGATTTACATGCGAATTGATGCATTGCATAGGAAGAGGAAGTATAATTTATTGTACCTGCCTGCTTCAATGAAATTCAAGAAAATACTTTCGTGTTACCGCGTCGTTAGTAACTAATGTGCTTCCGATATTGAAATGGCGTTAAAGGATCTTCTTGAAGGCAATAAATGTTGATATTAGGTATGCCTTCCATTTTGCAATTGATATAGGTACTATATCGTATATACCTTTTTACTTATTTTTTGTACGATGCAGGTATGCGTCAGAAATGTTTAAAATTAATTACTTATTTTTTTGGTTTATCTTTAATTTTGAGTTTTCTTTAGCAGACCTTACTGCTTAATACTAAATTAGTTCTTATGGTAAAGCTACTATACTTAGCCCTTCAATTCATGAAACCTGAAAAAATACTTCTTCATTATCAAGCTTATAATATAATTAATTTTCAGTTCACTTACTTTTAAAGAGACCCATTTTGAAACACTTTCTCATAGTGTCCTGAAAGCTGTTAATTTTTACTTCGCCCATAAGTTTCAGTTTCTCACGTATTTGCAAATTTATAATATAGAAAAAAAATATAGAATTGGTTCCACTCGACACACGTTACTTAGTTTTCACTTTAAACAGGGTTTTATAAATAGCTTATAAAAATATCGTCTGTACATAAATCCCGCGCTAAGTGGTGGATTGTTAGCCGGTATAGCACCGAACCGCTTCGAGCTGATAGATTAGACTGACGGCCGACACGGCGCGGGCGCCGGTAGTCGGCGGCGCCCGCGCGCGCCGCGGCAGCCCATTGCCACACTCCGTGGAAATCACATACAAGGAGAACAGATTATCTCATTACGCTCATTGTCACATCTCTCCATATCTCGCGGGGATCAGCAAACTCGACATTGCCAGGCGAGATTAAAAATAAACAAATAAAGAAATTACACTGAAATTCAGTTTCATGGAACATTTTATGGCTTTTTTTATATGCTGAATATGTTTGGTTTTAGTGCAATTTATAAACAAATTTAATTGCAAATTATAAACCTATCGTAAACATATTATCTGCACTCTTCAGGCCCTGACTACTCTGCAGACTATTGTATTGCAAGTCCAGGGTACTAAAAATGTCTGAACGTGCAATAAAATAGTATGTTAGCACCCTGTTGTATACTCGTATCTGCCAACTAGAACGATAGGTTATACCATCACGTGACGTTTAATTTATATACTTACATATATACTTTAGTACCTACGTAAAATGTATAAGTAATGGTATATTTTAAAACTTGTTCCTTGAAAAAAATAACTAAAACATGGACGAAATGTACTAAAACGTCACATGAAACATGGCGCGATAACATATCGTGCTGGTTATGTTGCTACTTCTAATACATCTCGTTTTGCCCAAAGTGCAATTTTTTTCGTTTACTGTATGAATTATGTTATGACAATCCTATTGTGAATTTAACTACATAATAATTTCTTAACTTTGACATATCTACTACTACTATTCAATATTTATTTTAAAGAATAAGTAATAATACTATCAATAAATTGTTCTAAATAATTAACTTAATAAAATGTTATAACTGAAGATTCGAAAGTGCTTGTTGCTAGGCCTATTTGAATAAAGAATATTTTAATTTTGACTTTGAAACCAATGGAAGTATTGGGTACGAGAAAAGAGAGCCCGGTGTGATGATTTTTTTTAATTTATCATACATATTTACTATGGTTTTCGGGCTTGGTTGGTTCGTTATATCAATCATGGCAACAAAACGCCACGAATAAAATTTAGAAAAACTAAAAAACTAAAAGGCTTAAATACTTAGTTAACGAGTAATAAGCGAACTTACAAATGTACTAGGACAATTTTTGTACAATTTCCATAAATTATTTAAATACATTTGCTAGTTGTGTAAAACACATAGTAAACATAAGTTTGTGAACATTTGATTCTGCGTAATGTGACGGGTGGAAAACTACAGAATCCTACACGCACTCGGCTGGTTTTTTGTTTGACACCATGTCATAAATCAATTTTTCTTTAAGATACCACTACCACCATCTCAGCCGAAGGACGTCCACTGCTGAACCTAGGCCTCCCCCAATTTTATAGGGGGGGTAAATGCCATAATCGCCACGCTTGGCATGCGGATTGGCGATCGCAGTATCTCTACCGCACTTCAAGGACACAAAACTTCAAAAAACTCTGTCATAAATCACCTTCCTCCTTCTTCTTCCGTACCCACATATCTCCATTCATTATTAGATCACGTGAGAATCACTATTTAAAACCGCAAATTCAAAATGATAATCATAATCAAAATATGGGTACAGCAGTGGGTACCAGAGAAGCAGGTGCCTGGTTGCACGCCTATCCATCAGTGCATACCGGCACCTTCCTCGAAGCCTGCCTGCGACTCGGTGTCCGGGTTTGTGCTCCACACAGGTGCCCCTGCGGCAGCGAGGTCGACACCCTGGGACATCACGGACTTTCTTAAAACCGCAAATTCAACTCTCTCTCCTAGAGCCACCCGGCATTCTTAGAGACGATGGCAAGAGGCCGGATGGTATGTCTTTGATTCCGTGGAAGATGGGACGTGTGCTAGTGTGGGACGCCACGTGTGTGGACACGTTGGCTCCTTCCCATCTCCACGGAACTTCAGTCAGAGCGGGTGCGGCGGCAGAGGCGGCCGAAAAGGAAATATAGGGGTCTCGGCGCCGAATATAACTTCGTTCCGTTCGGCGTTGAGACCCTCGGTCCGTGGGGTCCCAGGGCCCATGACCTCTTTAAAGAAGTGGCAAAGAGGCTAGTGGACACCACTGGTGACCAAAGGGCTGGCAGCTTCCTCGCACAACGCATCAGCATTGCTATACAGCGAGGAAATGCTGCCAGCATCTTTGGCACGATGCCGCGGGGTGACCCCTTATTTTAAATTATTTATTTTGTAAGTTTTTAATAAGTATAGGATATCAGTTGAAATTTGTGATGATGAAAAATGGATGTCATGTATAAAAATAAATATGGGTCGAAGGACCAAATTGTTGGCTTTTAATTCGCCAATAATTTATTTGTTCTGTTTTGATACGAAAGTTACCCATATAAATATTATCAAAAAAAATCTTCGTTAAAATCAAACTTACGTGATCTACTTATATATAGATCTATTATCGTCTATCTAAATATATAAAAGAAGAAACTGACTGACTGACTGACTGACTGACATATCAACGCACAGCCCAAACCGCTGGTCCTAGAGATTCCAAATTTGGCACGTAGGTTCCTTATAACGTCTAGGGGTGCACTAAGAAAGGATTTTTCAAAATTCAACCCCTAAGGGAGTGAAATGGGGGTCCGAAGTTTGTATGGGGAATCAAGATTAGTTGGATTATTTTATTCGAACTTCACAGGAGTATTTCTAACGATGAATGAGTAAACATGTGTTTTAGGTTTTTTGAGAAATCAACCCCTAAAAGGAGGAAATGTGGTGACAAATTATGAAAATCGATATGGGTGTTGTTTATATGGTTTATCGGGTTGATTACGAAAACAACAATGATTTTAAAATCCCACGTGGAGGACGTGAAATACCATCCCCTCTGTTGGGGTCCGAGGGGGTTGGAATGTCTAAATATTAATATGGGTATCATTTTTATGGTTTTTAGGATCGTTAATTTCAAAAATGGCATTGATTTTGAAGTTTAATATTGCGGACATGAAAACTTTTAAAAGTTGGTGCCAAATTGCAAGAAGAAACTGACTGACTGAGTGGGTGACATATCGACGCACAGCCCAAACTGCTGGTTCGAGAGATACCAAATCTAGCACCTGGATACCAGCTTGGGCCTTTTGACTCGCTTCAGAGACGTGCTGTGCGAATCGTGGACGATCCCAAACTCACGAGCGATATTGAACCTTTAAGTTTAAGGAGAAACTTTGCCTCCTTGTGCGTGTTCTATCGCTTGTGTTCCGAAGAACTATTCGATATGATGCCCACGGCCGCTTTCTATCATCGCACTGCTGGCCGTCGGCAGGGCATTCATCCTCACACCTTAGAACCTAAATGGTCGCGAACGGTACGGTTTCAGAGGAACTTCCTCCCTCGGACGCTCCGGTTGTGGAATGAGCTCCCTGCCGAGGTTTTCCCGAGGAACTACAGTATAGGATTCTTCAAGAAAAGAGTGTATAAATTTTTAAAGGGTCGGCAACGCGCATGTGACACCCCTGGAGTTGCAGGCGTCCATAGGCTGCGGTGACCGCTTACCATCAGGCGGGCCGTACGCTTGTTTGCCACCGACGTGGTATTAAAAAAAAAAACAAAAACAAAACAAAAATGTAGGTTCCTTATAAGGTCTAAAGGTGCACGAAGTGCCGTGAGTTTCCTATGAAGATACGACCTTTTTTGATTCAATGTGTTGTAAGTGTTTTTATTAATCAGTGCCGTCCGATACGATTTCGACATAAATCGATATTTGAGCGTCCAAGAGGACTCTTAATAGGAATCCGAGGTACCTAAACTTTGAATAAAGTAACGGCCATATTGATTTTCTTCATTTCAGTCCCGATTTCGTTCAAAATCGATATCTGAGCGTCCGAGAGGTCCCCTAATACCACTCCGAGGTAAAATTTGGAAAAAGTGGCGGCCATATTCATTTTTATCATTTCCTTCACGATTTGGTTCAAAATCGATATCTGAGCGTCCGAGAGAATTCTTAATACGAATCCGAGGTAAGATTTGGAAAAAGGGGCAGCCATATTGATTTTCTTCATTTCCTTCACGATTTGGTTCAAAATCGATATCTGAGCGTCCGAGAGAATTCTTAATACGAATCCGAGGTAAAATTTGGAAAAAGTGGCAGCCATATTGATTTTCTTCATTTCCATCCCGATTTCGTTCAAAATCGAAATCTGAACGTCCGAGAGGTCCCCTAATACGAATTTGAGGTAATATTTGGAAAAAGTGGCGGCTATATTGATTTTCTTCATTTCCGTCCCGATTTCATTCAAAATCGATATCTGAGTGTGCGAGAGGTCTCTTAATACAAATCCGAGGTAACATTTGTGAAAGAGGCGGCCATATTGTTTTTTTTTTCGTCCCAGATTCGTTCAAAATCGATATCTGAGCGTCCGAGAGGTCTCTTAATACGAATCTGAGGTAAAATTTGGCACTCCAGACATACCAGGGATTGTAAAATAAAAGTTTAATGTCACTATATAGTATAGGCGTGTGGGGTATCTATGGATTGGCTTTTATAAACGACATATAGGTTTCGATATTTTTTTTCCATTTAAATCAACCTTTGGATTTTTTTTGCCAAGTTCCGTAGGTTCTCTGAAATGGTGCCAAGTCCGGCATTACATTGTTTAACTTGGCAGTTTTCTATGCAGTATGTTATAATACCATAAAGGCTGTTGGATATTGAAGAAAACTGTCAACTTAAAGCTCAAAATGCATAAAGCCGCAGTAAATTAGTTTTACTGTAAACAATGTAGTGCCGGACTTGGCACCATTTCAGAGAACCTATGGAACTATAATAATAATCGTATGGTATTTATTTTCGAACCGTGAGATCTTAGAGAAGTTTTTTTCTTCTGTTTGTAACTAATTCATTTGTGTGAGGTGTGCAATAAAGAGGATTTGTATTGTATTGTATTGTATTATATTATTTATTTAAATAATCACTTATTCATATAAATAACTTATTTATATGAATAATTAATAACAATCGTATGGCATTTATTTTCGAACCGTGAGATCTTCGAGAAGACAAGTACGGTTGCCAGTTTTGTTGCACTTTTAGCACCATCCAGGGGTCACGTGTAGAGTAGCGATGGGAACTCCCTACGGACGTGGTGCAACTTCGACCCCCCTTTGTCAAGTGAGTGGGCAACTTGACTGTTAGAAGTTCTCAAGCCGTCCGGAGGCCTCTAACTTGGCTTAACGACTGCTGTCGTAGACAGCAGCCGGGATCAACGGCTTAACGTGCTTTCCAAGGGACGGGATTGCTCAGTTAGTAACCACTCAAAGCGGTCACCCATCCAAGAACTGACTCGCGCCCACATTGCTTAACCTCGCATACAGCACGCGGTAGGGTAGGCCGCTGGGCCACGAGCGCTCTAAATTCTTGATAGTTTGTGCCAAATTGCAATTTAATCGGTCCAGTAAAAGCAACTCGGTTGTAAGTATTGTAACAGACGGACTGACAGTAAGGAGTGCGAATGGAAGTGAGGCCAAATTTTCTTTTTGGATGCTCCTGTTAATGAATCACAATCACCAAACTTCGTATACCGAAACCCCCAGAATGTAACAACTACTTTTCTGGAAACCACATCTAAATCGGTTCAGCCAAACGCGAGATAATCGTGGACAAACATACATACATACCTACATACGTACATACATATATACGGGTCAAACAGAAAACCTCTTTTTTGTAGACCTCTTAGTACGCGGGCGAAGCCGCGGGCAAATGCTAGTATTTATATAAATACGATTCACACCTTCCAAAAGTAAACAACAATATGTATGAAAAATGTACTTTTATAATAGCCATCTGTGTTTTCAACCGTTTACCTGCCGAGATTAAAGTGAATTTATTAAACAAAAGGTTTGTTTTCTATAATTTAAATGAATTCTATTCAAATATAACCTGAGTTTATCGAGTTGCCTGTTGCCTTACATAAGAAAAAATATTGTTCTCTTTTTTTCATTCATTTATGTAGTTAGTTATAAGAGACAATTATTGTACGCGAGTAAATGGTAACTGTTGAGCCATGTAATTTGAAGTCCATGTATTTCACACACTAGAACAATAATTTAAAAAAATATTCTATGGTATGATAAATTGCTTTCACAACGGAATCAATTTAATTTGTAGACAAATTAAAAGCCTGAACATGTTGTAAAACTTAACCCCTTCCCCATAAGATAGGTTTATCTAAAGGTTTTAAATCTTGTAGAGCCTCATGAAAGTCATGAATATTATAATTTAAAATGCACTGCAAAGGCAACTAACACGCAGCGCCATCTAGCGAGGAGTAGGCTAAAGTTAGCCTAAAAGTTAAGGTTACAAATTAGCCTACTACGCGATTAGGTAGATAACTGTAGATAACCATATACGTCGTTTTTTAATAGATTCATTTATTACTTTCTGAAAATTTACATGTTATAAAATATTATACTATAAAATGTCAATACAAATAGCACGAATTCACAAAAAGATCATCAGTGTATATATTTTTTTTTTATTACAAATAGGATTGCTCTTGGCCAGCATCTAGCCGGGGGGCAAAGATGAGGCCGACGATGAAGCGAGCTCACCCAGAAGATGCCTATTCACTCGTGCCTTAAAAAGGTCTAGGTTCTATGAACTCGGAAATACAGACACCGGCAGAGAATTCCAAACCTTAGAAGTGCGCATTATAAAAGAAGATGCAATGCGCTTGGTTCGAATTAGAGGAATTTCGACCAGGTAAGGATGGTAACCAGCCGTACGTCTGGAAGTCCGATGGAAGAAGGGGGAAGGCGTATTTATGTTTTATAGTATTAGCCTAAAAGTTAAGGTTACAAATTAGCCTACTACTCGTACGCGATTAGGTAGATAACTCTAGATATATAACCATATACGTCGTTTTTTAATTGATTCATTTATTTAACAGGAAGTTATTCATATAACAAACAAATAAAACATAAATACTAAATAAAAAATAAAAATTCAGAATAAAAGATTATATAGTCACAACACAACAAATTAAATAATATTACTAATTACACTTTAATTTTAATTTATTCGACATTTTACTACTAATTGTGTAAATTTTCAATAAATATAGCTAATTTAAACGTCATAATGTCAATAATAGCTAGAGTATTCCTAGATATAAGATGTAAAAATTCAAATAATAATTACTCAATAATATTATTTGTTTGCCTACTCAATATTTTTGCATCAATTCCACTAACCAAAGGTTGTCTGGAAGAGCTCGCTCTTTAGAAGACCGTCTATAGTCTACCGTTGGTTTATTATTTAATTACTGTTTGATTATTTTTGTTTTAGTTTGCCGCATTTTGTCCCGTTTTAAGAATAGTACCTGGGCGACCGAGCTTTGCTCGGCATCTTTCGGTTTTCCCGGAGAATACGAGTTTGCCCGAAGATGAGTCCTAGTTATCGTTTATTTGTCCTCGTAAACCCGTGCATTGTAAATCCCATCGAAATAGAGCCGTTTACGAAAACCCTGAATCTTGTAAACGGCTCTACTACTATCAGCCGAAGGACGTCCACTGCTGGACATAGGCCTCCCCCAATTTCATGGGGGTAAATGCCATAACATTGACATGCGGGTTGGCGATCGCAGTATCTCCATCGCCCCCCAGGGATGCTGCTGCCCATCCCCCGGTGATCTTGGTCGTAGTTTTAGGTCATACCCGGGTCTAAACGGCTCTAACTCCCCGAAATTATATAAATAAATATACCTACTTATACATACCAGAATTGCTGGTTTAAGTATTAGATTTAACGCACGATTATTCTAATAAAAGAAGAACTGAAGTATGATTCTCGAGCAAAATTTACGACCAGACGAGTACCTAATGCATATTTGAAAATAATTTTAAAAGGAAAGCCAGGATGGAATGGAAGCAAATTAATTAATAGAGGGATTCTTTAATAAATTAATAATTATTTAAATGGTTACTGGAATTATACATTAACCGATGGATAAGCATGGATTAGTCATGTCATGTCATTTAGATAACGATCCCAATATTTAATTACGATAATATGTCCATCGAAGTCGTAATGTGCGTGAAATTGTATAAAACACTACTATTCCTTCTCTGATCCACCAGTGTTTATAGTACCAACGCCAGCATCGAGAAAGTCAATTGTACAAATATGAAGGTAAGTTATTTTAATTATTATAGCCCAGATGTCCAACTCTATATACATTTGTTCCTGAGACTTGGATATTTTTATGTATTTAAGCATATATCGTCGTCTAGTACACAAGCCTTATTGAGGTTACTATTGGACTAGTTCGATTTGTGTAAAAAATTGTCGTCTTATATTGATTTATAATAATTTTCTTTTAGCAGTGTTCGTTCACCTTTAAAGCCATTCTACTGTGGAACTCTCTACCGCTTGACATAAGACGGGCAAAATCTATTGATATTTTCAAAACCCTACTTAAAAACATTATTTGTCTCTCCCTTAATATCAACTACCTATAAAGTTCGGCTGACTTTGCAAATATGTATATATATTTTCTTTTTCTTATTTGTTATGTAATATTATTATATGTATGTAAGATTGTGTATGTATGTTTATATATAAAAGTATATAAGTATGAATTTTACAAATTAATTTATATGATTCATATAAATCTCTGCACCACCTACTGCTTATATTATTTTTCTCTTTTCCCGCTACCCAAAGGAAGAGATCGCTCGTTAGCGATAAGACCGCCTGTTGTCTACCTCTACCAACTTACATGTTGCTGATTTTTTTCTTCTGTTTGTAACTAATTCATTTGTGTGAGGTGTGCAATAAAGAGGATTTGTATTGTATTGTATTGTATTATATTATTTATTTAAATAATCACTTATTCATATAAATAACTTATTTATATGAATAATTAATAACAATCGTATGGCATTTATTTTCGAACCGTGAGATCTTCGAGAAGACAAGTACGGTTGCCAGTTTTTATTGCACTTTTAGCACCACCCAGGGGTCACGTGTAGGGTAACGGTGGGTACTCCCTACGGACGTGGTGCAACTTCGACCCCCCTTTGTCAAGTGAGTGGACAACTTGACTGTTAGAAGTTCTCAAGCCATCCGAAGGCCTCTAACTTGGCTTAACGACTGCTGTCGTAGACAACAGCCGGGATCAACGGCTTAACGTGCTTTCCAAAGCACGGGATTGCTCAGTTAGTAACCACTCAAAGCGGTCACCCATCCAAGAACTGACTTGCGCCTACATTGCTTAACCTCGCTTACCGCACGCGGTTCGTTTCGCCGGCACCGCTGGGCCACGAGCGCTCCAATTTTTTTTTTTTTGAAAAAGCAGTCATTGGTCTTTGCTTGCTTGTACCCAAACATTGCATTTATTGTTCCCATTAAATATGTGTACTTAGCTTAGCCACATCATTTTCTAATAAAACACTTTTACTAATTTACAGATGTGCCGCATAACGCTTATCATTGCAACTATAGCAGTTTTAACTATCCACGGCTATGCGGAATCCACGACCACATCGAACTCTGACGCCATCTCTGACAGCAGTAGAATCCGGAGTATCGTGGACTTTGAGGACTACAAAGACGCCACCGACCACGCGGCAGAGCGTTTACATACAAAAGAACTAGAAGAGCTGAGATCAATTGCTCATGCTTTTAGACATCAGTTCAGAGATGTGATAGAAGAACTCATATTGCACGCATTTTCATATTTGAAATCGACCTTACACGATCTTAAGGTCAAGCTGTTAAAAAAACTTGGCAAATATACTGTCACAGATTTGTTCCATGTAATTTTCGATAGGGTTGCCAATTTAGTCGAACCAGACTTGGTCTTGAGTGTCGACGAAGAACTCGTCAGGCCCAGCTATGGCTACAGTCATTATCCATATATTCCTCATGCATACACCATGCGATCAGACTTAAATATATAATTTATATTATATATGTATACTTGTATAGTAAAATGACATACCTATTTATTTATTCCATGTAAGGTTAAATTAGTAATCAATAAACATGGTTCCATGCATTACCTATACTTTTGTCTTATTATAGTAAATTACTTTGAATTCGACCCATTTCCTTCTAGATCAGTAGGTGTAAAAAAGTTTGAGTGTACCTGAAATGGACACCTTTGCCCATAATAGCCCTCTGACGAAACTAAACAATGCTTAAAGCTAAAATGAATAAATAAGATGTAGAAAATAAACTAAGTGAAGAATATTTAAGTCAGTATGAGAATAAAAAAGTTACTTGCCCGTAGACGCTGTAAAAGTTTTGTACGTAAGTTTTTAACTCATAAACTCTCTCTCGTCACCGTGATTCCGTACCGTCACCATATCTTGTGCACCGGTGTGGGCGGACCTTGAAACAATGGGAGGAATCAAGATGAGATGAGAGCCACTGAGTTTCCGCCAGGCAAGTTCCTTCCAAAACAGTATAGGCAAAGTTACGTGTAAGTATTATGATACAATGTACATAACAGTCAAAAGGAAAAACAGCAGCCTGCTACTTGTCAGGCTATAGGTTACGCCACTTTCACAGACAGTGCAATAACACAAGCTAAAGCTCAGTGGAAAAACAAAACACAAACGTGAAAATAGTGTATGGCCGGACTCACCAATAATGTTTGCCACTGACTATGTTTGACAGCTCCAAGTTATAATAATAATAGCTCTTGCTAACCGTACTTATGTCTTACTTGCAGTGAGTAACTAGGGTATAAGTAAAACTTAACACATTCAGCGCCGAGAACCCGATTGTCGGGCATTCTGTTCGTATTAGCTGCTACGGGCTACATACGAAGAATACATGACTACAGCCTACGAGTGTAACGCGTAGCACTAGGCGACAATGAAACTGTGTAAAGCCCCCCTTTCTCGCGTGTTCGAATAGACGTTATATTTAAAAATTGTGACACTTACAAAACACATATGCCAATTTGAACACGCCACAAATACATGCATCATTACCTCATTTTTATTGTAAGTTAAGGAAGGTTACTTCTTCATTGGATGTTTCGGGGTTTTGTCTCTTAGTATCATAGATTCAGAAAAAAAACCGGCCAAGTGCGTGTCGGACTACGCACAAAAAAGGGTTCCGTGCCGACACAATCTACATTTAAAACCACTATATCATACATTGAATCAAAAAAGGTCGTATCTTCATAGGGAAGTCACGGCACTTACGCCCTTTTGTTTTGGCAAGACAGTTTTTCAGCAATAACTCAAAAACCGTTCTTGTTCAAACCAAAAATCGTTGAAAGGATTTATTATTGTACATCATCATTAATTTTTTCAAAATTTTATACTTCATAGTTTGTTAATTAGACTATGACAGCTAATATCTCACCAACGGTTGACTTAAATGTTTTTTTTTTAATCTCTATGTGATTTTTGAAGGCCTATCCATTCTACACCACACGCCCATGTGCATTGAAAAAAAAATTTTGACCCTCCTGTTACATGTTGCCCCCCCCCCAGTTTAATTTTTTTTCCGTAATTTCAAATAATATTTCTATAGCGGTTCATAGCATACACCTTCCTACCAAATTTCATAATTGTAGTGCTTATAGTCTCCGAGTAAATCGGCTGTGACATACGGACGAACGGACATGACGAATATATAAGGGTAAAATTACGCAAGCCAGAAAAAAGGGAACATTAGAAGAAATCTAAACCTTTCCCAAATGTATGGTAGTATGGAAAACATACAATTTTCTAAATAAAATTGTGCATATCTTGGAAACTAAAAAACTTTGTACTAACGCATCCTGTGTCTAAAATATTTCAAATTACCTCCTCTATGATCCCTGAAAGTTTTTGCACCTAGCTACCAAACACCCTGTATAACTAATATGCAATTTTACCCTTTTGCTATTGTCATTGCTATTATGTAATATTAATATAGGCAAATTATACTTATTCATTACACTGTAGGTACGAGTAGGGATATTTAATGCGATACGACGCGAATAACGTAGTCAGCCCACGTCAACCTCCCCGAACCACTTACTGACTAACAAAAAACAACTTTATTTTATGTTCAATTTTTTTAATTAGAAGTCTAGGTCTAGACTTCATAAGTCTATACAACGTGATCCTAGTAGAATGTTAAGCAGTGTAACGTACTTGTATTGTACTATTCGTTATTCTGTGGTGTAACAGTTTATGCCTACGCGAATAGTATTTCGATTAGTTAAAATTGAGACATGTTGCTAATACCAAAACGAAAGGAGTCTTTACTACAAAGTTCAAGTCAAATCTTTGATTCAATGTTGGTATTAGTGTTTATCGGGCAAATAACAGTTGTTGAATTCATGTTCTTTTTAAATTTTGCCATATCAAACATTTTTTGTTAAAATACTGTTCAATAGTCAATAGTCAATAGTCAATCGTGTTTATTTCGTAAACATAGGTACATCAAATAGAGGTGTAGTAAGCAAAAATCGTTCCACTATGTTTTGCCTTTCGGCGTACAAAAACAAGCTACATGCTAACATAATATTAATGTACAATTAAAAAATATATATATTTAAAAGTCTACATTCTACAATTATTTAAATTAATTTATTATATTCAATATGTCAACATAAGTTATTATAAAAATATCAATTAACATGTCCATCCCAATTTAATTAAATATGTTATTATCTTATTATATTTTCTAACTATAGACTGTCACATGTCAAGAAATCTGATATGGAATAAAAACATTTGTCAGTAAGTAATTTTTTTAACTGTGTCTTAAACACTGGCAATGGTAAGGTTTTGATTCTATCAGGAATCCTATTAAATATTTTACTAGCGACACAGAATACGCTTTTCCGTTTTAACGCTGTGCTTGCAGGCTCTGTGAAAATGTTTTTTCCATACCTAGTACTCCGTGGAAAGACCTCAGAGACCGTCTTAAAAAGAGTTGGGTTTGCTTTGACAAACACCGCGGCCTCAAATACATACAGACAGGGCAATGTTAGTAGTTCTAAATCATTGAAATGTGGCATACAACTGTCTGTTTGCTTGAGTCCGCGGATTGCCCTTATGCACCTCTTTTGTGCCTTGAAGACAGTCTCTCTGTTCGTGGAGTTTGCCCAGTACATGTTGCCATAGCGCAACGTCGATGCTACGAAACCATGGTATGCTGTCATGACAACCTCAACACTTGCCTGTTTCGCAAGTTTGTAGAGAGCATAAGCAAACTGGTTTAGTTTTCTACAAGTTGCTTCAGCATGAGGTTTCCATGTCAGCCCACTATCTATATGAAGCCCCAGAAACTTGGTATCATTAACCACTTCTATTGGAGTTCCTTGGTAACCACAAGTAATGGGAGTAGACGATGTACGTTGGCGTTGCCTAAAATGAATAATTTTGGTCTTTTTTAAATTAATCAGTAAGTTATTACTTTCAAGCCAGCTGATGATACGACGTAAAGTATTATTAATTTCTTTTTCGTAAGTATTTATATCCTTGCATTCAATAACTACTGTACTATCATCTGCGAAAAGTACCATTGGATGTTCAATGTACTGTGGTAGATCATTGATATATACCAGAAACAAGAGTGGGCCTAATACGCTACCCTGGGGGACCCCACATATGGTCTGCCGCATTTTAGATCTATAGGTCTCTTGTCTTCTTGTTTTTAAGCATATCTGTGTCAGTTCGGTGTATTGTGTTCTATGACTTAGAAATGATTTTATAAGGTCTAAAACATTTCCGCGAATGCCATAGTTGTTAAGTTTTCGCAAAAGAATCGTATGATCGACATAGTCGAATGCCTTCGACACGTCCATAAAGATGGCGCATATCGGTTTTCGCTTATCCACTGCATTAATTATAGGGTAGATAAGATCAAAGACGGCCATATTCATGGTTTTTTGTTTTCGAAAGCCTTTCTGTTCGGGTACCAATAATTTATGCTTCTCCATAAAACTATAGAGTGATTTGTAAATAACTTTCTCAAAGATCTTAGAGAAGATGGAGACGCATGCAATGGGCCTATAATTAGCAATGTTGGTTTTATCGTCCTTTTTGTGTATTGGCTTGATTATGGTTATTTTTAATTTCTCTGGATATGTCCCTGTTAATATACTAAGATTTATGATGTGACTTAACGGCACTGCAATGATTTCAGATACATATTTAATAACTTTGGTCGAGATTCCATCGTGTCCTACACTATTTGTATTTTTTAATGCCTTAATAATGGCTGATATATCGTGTGGAGTTGTAGGTCCCATGTATAGTGATTGGGGACAATTTACCTTAATATTTAGGAATTCTGTATTACTATTAATATTATTCTTTTGAAGTTGATCTATAAAATAGTCGTTGAACGCATTTGCTATTTCATTAGGCCCAGATACGTTCATATCATCTTTTTTTATTAGAACTATTGGCTCTTTAGGAAAATGCTGTTTAGTCTGTTTAATAACTTGCCATGTAGCTTTTGTTTTATTTTTGGCTGAAGTTACGTGATGATTGTTTTGGGAAAGCCGTGTAAGTCTTATTATTTTTTGAATCTGGCATTGTAAGTTTTATGAGCCATTTTATTGGTATCAGTAGGACAGTGCCTATATTGCCATAATAATTCACGACATTTCTTACTGCACAATTTTATACCACTGGATATCCACTTAGATTTTCTAAAGGTTTTCAATGTAATTGTTTTATAGGGGAAACATTCACCATATAGATTTTGAAAAATTTTCAGGAAATCATTGTATGCCCGATTAGGATCAGTATTGCTTACTATTTCTGAGAAAGAGATTTCTTTCAAAGAGTTTCTAAACCGGTCTAAATTTTCTTTGCTGTAGTCTCGTTGTTTTATTTTCCATGCATTTATGATACAAGACTTCTTGACTGGACATTTTAAAATTTGTGCTGTGTGATCAGATAGGCCCAACTCAATTACTTCGCCTTTACATCCTTTGATGTTGTGGGCAAAGTTATCCAAACATGTATTACTACTTAATCGAGTGGGTTGCCTTAACTCTAAATGCAAATCATGATTCAGTAACATATATTCGAATTGAAGTGTACAATTAGTTTGTTTTAAAATATTAATATTAAAATCTCCGCACATAACTACTTTTTTACTATTATTATCACAGACTTTGCTAAGAAGACTATCAACCTTGTCCAAGAATAAGCTTATGTTAGACTTAGGTGTTCTGTACAAACATATAATTACCATGTTATGATGTAATAGTTCAATAGCACAGCACTCGATTGCACATTTAATTGATAAGTTCTTTACGATATTTAATTCTCTACATGCATATTCTGTTCTTACTAAAATACATGCTCCACCTCTTCTTGTGTCCCTGGAGAAACTGGCAGCAAGTTTGAAGTTAGGTACTGTTATGAGGTCTTCTACTCCGTCAGGTACATAGTGCTCGGTAATACATAATACATCAATGCGTTTCTTATCATTCGTAAGTTGTTCTAAATGTACCGCTAATGTGTCTGCTTTGTTTAGTAATCCGGCTATGTTTTGGTGCATGACGTGGATCGTGCTATACGAAAAAACCCCAGTTCGCGTGTTGTTTCAGTCTTGCTACCAGGTATAGTCTGACAATTTTGCTCTGCTCCTGGTAGTCTGATCTCAGAGTCACATAAAATTGTGTTTGTAGGTTGTAAATATGAGATAAGCTGTGCTAAGTGGTTTAGTATGGTTTGGACTCCAGACTTGTTTATTTTGCCGGTTATCTGAGAGTAGTTTTCTAAGTTCAAATTTTTGTTAGAGTCGAAGAGTATACCATTGTCATGTTCTCGCATGTCACAACTTAAAAGACTGTTAAATTGTTTAATTCTATTGTTGAACAGGGGTGCACCGCAGATGTATGTAGGGGTGGCTAATATTATGTTGGTGTTCAAAATAGGTTTTATTATTTCCCTGATTGTTTGCACAAGTTTGTTGTAGTCTCGAGTGTTGTAGAAATCTGACTCTCCTATTATAATAACGCAATAATCCTGGTTGGTATAATTTTTTATTTTGTGTTGTAGGTCCCGTAACAATATATTTATACCTACGTTGGGTGTAATATAGTGGCAATATTGAAATCCGCTATAAAACTCGTTTGAGTCTATGTTGCGAAGTATATTACACCTTTTTTTACTTGAGATGATACATAATTTATTTATTTCGGAATGATTTTCTTTTTGCGTTATGGTAATTAGCTTATTTGTATCCGTGCGATATGCTTGTGTGGGGCTACAACTAGATCGCACTTGTTGTTCTAATTTTTTTACTGTTTTTTGAAGACAGTGCATTTCTTGTTGTGCACTTAGTAGTTCACTCTGTAAATCCTTTATACGACGTTCCATCGTCAAGTGACGCCATTGAGGAATAATAACGAGCATAAAAAACCGGCAAAGTGCGAGTCGGACTCACGCACGAAGGGTTCAGTACCATTAAAATATAAAATATATTGGAACAATCTTACACAAATCGACCTAGTCCCAAACTAAGCAAAGCTTGTACTGTGGGTACTAGACGACGATATACATACTTATATAGATAAGTAGGTACGTACTTAAATACATAGAGAACATCCAAGACTCATGAACAAAATCCTTACCTACTAAATGCCCTGGCCGGGATTCGAACCCGGGACCTCTAGCTTCGGAGGCAGTGTCACTACCAACTAGGCTAAACAGGCCGTCATTACGAGTATCTATAAAAAAAAGCAAAAAAACACGTTTATTGTATGGGGGCCCCCTTAAATATTTAAGGGGTTAAATATTTATTAAATTGTATTTTTTTAGTATTTGTTGTTATAGCGGCAACAAATACATACATCATCTGTGATAATTTCAACGTCTACAATACAGCCTGGTGACAGACGGGCAGACAGATAGACTGACGGATGGACAGCGGAGTCTTAGTAGTAGGGTTTTACCCTTTGGGTACGAAACCCTAAAAAACGATAACAATATCTGCAGTTTTTTGAGAAAAACGGGGTTTACTGTAGATAAACAAATTTTGGTATCATTTTTCAACAACAAAAGTAAATTATGCCGATTTTTTTCTTTTCGTTTCTAGTTCATTGATATCGATAATTAATACACTGACCATTGTGATCACACTGCAATTTTTGAACAATTTTATGAAAAGTTATACGGTTTTAATTAGGTGTACTACCCAAAATTATATTTCGTATCACGACGATGACAATTATATATTTACTTGCAGCAGTACATGAGATGCTGCCATCCTTGTCACACTTTCAGAGCTAAAAATGTATATAAATGGGAAGAAAACGGCACTTCCGGCCCCCCACCTCCCCGGGCACCGGCGCGCCCTAACTTCGTTACATATTTGTGTGTCATCCGAGTTGCACAAATTACCCTGTTTATGAAATACATAGTTTAGTGTTTATACGATCTAGGGATCGTGATTACGAAGAGCTATTACGTAAATGGTGTTGCGGATACATGCTCAATTTACCTAAATGGAGTTAAGGATACATGCTCGCTCCACCTAATTGGTGTTGAGGATACAGGCTGGCTCCACCTATTTAGGATTTTGGTGGATTTCGTGTTGAGGATTTTCCTCAATGGTGTTCAAGATACATGCTCACTCCACCTTGGTGATGAGGCTCCACCGAAATGGTGTCGAGAATACGAGCTTGCTTCGCCTAAATGAAATAAAACAAAATGACAATTGTTTATTTATGACAAACACAATCAATCTATCTATACATATAATAAAGCTGAAGAGGGTCGAAAGTCTGTACATGGAAGATATTCGAAAAAAAGTTGGCTGGGGATACTTAGAATTGATAACAGAACACGTTCCAACAGTTTTTAGAATTTTTGTCTGTTTGTCTGTTTGTCTGTTTATCTGTTTGTCTGTTTATCTGAACGCGCATCACGTGAAAACGGCTAAACGGATTTTGATGAAAACTTTACTAATCTGTCGAGTAAATACCCGGTCAGATTTTAGGCTATAAAAATTGTGCAAATTTGGGTTTAAAGGGGGTAAAAAGAGGGGTTGAATTTTGTATGGGAACTCCTATAATCCATGAGTTACAGGAATGAAAATTGGTAAGCATATACTTGACGACAAAGGAAAAACATTCTCATTCAAAATTTGTGAAATCTTAAGATAGAAACTGAAAAAAGTAAGCGCTGCCACCACGGTCTCTTCAAATTTTGAACACTATTATGATTTATTCCATTAATTAACTGTGACTCTAAACCCCAATTTCAGTACCGTTTTCTAGATTCAAAAACTACATATATAACTTTGTAATCCCACTAATATTATAAATGCGAAAGTTTAGATGTTTGGATGTTTGTTACTCAATCACGCAAAAACGGCTGAACAGATCAAGATGATTTTTTGTATACTAAACAGTATATAATCTGGATTCACTTATAATATACTTTTTGTCCCGATAATCACCCTCAAAGGGATGAAATCGGGGGTGCAAATATGGTCTATGAAACTGGTGATTTAAATCCTCATACGCCATTCTAAGCCATAAGTTTCAGCCCATTGGTAGTATAACGGCGTGTCAATAAATTTAACTTAAACCATAGCAGAATTTGACGTATTGTAAACAAGCTGACGTTTCGATATGTCAAAGCCGAAATATCATAATTCCTTCTGATTGATGACGCTATTTTTGAGCATAACCTTTTAGCAATTAGGTCTATTATTGCGTGTAAATCAAAATAAATTTGCGATACTTTGGAATTGTTTGTCTTCATATGCTTAAATATAAAAACAGCTGCTTCAATGCAGTCTTTGTATGGTCGGTGTACAATTTAATTTTGTCGTGTATTATTTTTTACGTAATTGGTGACCCTTCAGACTATAATAACTGTTTGATATAAGAGATCACTTGGGCTGGGCAGCCCAATCGTCAACATTGACGGTTGAAGCACCTTAGATCTATGCACAAAGTACAATATATATACTGAGATGGAAATACCCGTGAAATACTTCACATAGATCGTAGCGCCGTTGTGTATTTAGTAAGAACTAACCGCACGACCGCTGCATCCCTGTCACTTCAATATGCAAGTGCGATAGAGATAGAACCAATTCTCGGCCTTCCGCCTTGCATGTTTTGCCACTCTGCTTCTGCCTTTCGGCCCTCATACTTACATGAAGAACCCACTCTGTTAGGACGTTTTACGGAAGAACTGCGTAGCGAGACTTTTATCATTGTACATGTAATATTTTACGGGCTTTATTCGTCTAGAATCGGTACATTTGATATTCTGACATAAGCTTAATCATTCGTTTTGAAAGCACGAGCACGTAGCACCAACTCCCGTTACAATCGGACACTTTTAATTGAATCTGTAGATGATTATATATTATACCTAGGACAGACTGTCCAGTTAGGTAGGTCCAACTTCGAGAAAGGGGTTAATTGTCGAATCCAACTCGGCTGGGCAGCGTTCGGGAAGCTACGGCATATCTTTTCGTCCAATAATCCGCGGTGTCTCAAGACGAGGGTCTTTGACCAGTGTGTTTTGCCAGTGATGATATATGGCACTGAAACGTGGTCGCTTACTATGGGCCTCATAAGAAGGCTCAAAGTCACCCAAAGAGCAATGGAGATGGCTATGCTGGGAGTATCTTTGCGTGATCGTATCAGAAATGAGGCCATCCGCAGTAGATCCAAAGTAACCTACATAGCCCTCCGAACCGCTAAACTTAAGTGGCAGTGGGCGGGGCATATTGCACGTAGAACCGTTGGCCGTTGGGGAGGAAAGGTTCTCGAGTGGGATCGGGAATGCAAGTAAGCTCTATGAAACGGGGTGGTTTAATCCTCATACGCCATTCTACGATTTAAGTTTCAGCCAATTGGGAGTATAATATAAATTTTAACTTAAAGCATAGCAGAATTGTGAACAAGTTGACGATTCATTATGTCAAAACCGAAGTATCATAATTCCTTCTGATTGTTGACGCTATTTTTGAGCACAACCTTTTCGCAATAAGTTCTACTTTGCGTGTACATCAAAATTCATTTGAGATACTTTGGCATTGTTTTTATTCATATGCTTAAATACAAAACAGCTGTTTCAATGTACACTTTGTATCGTCGATGTACCATTTAGTTTTATCGTGCGTTATTTTTTACGTAATTGTTGACCCTTCACACCATAAAAACTGTTTGATATAAGAGATCACTTGAGCTGGGCAGCCCAATCGTCAGCATAGACAGTTGGAGCATCTTAGATGTACACTTAGAAGAGGGTCGAAAGTCTGTACATGGAAGATATTCGAAAAAAAGTTGACTGGGGGTACTTAGAATCGATAACAGAAATCGTTTCAACAGTTTTAATAATTTGTGTCTGTTTATATGTCTAGGCATCACGTGAAAACGAACGAATGGAGTATAATTTACGCTCATTAATATGGCAACTGGATCTTCGGCGACAACATAGCTCGGCCTTCGGTCTCGCATGCCTTGCCACTCTCCTTCGGCTTTCCAGTCATCAGCCTTACATGAAGAATCTACTCTGTTGGGAGGCTCGGCCTTCAGCCTCGCGCGTCTCTCCTCTCCGCTTCAAGCCTTCGGCCCTCATCCTTACATGAGAAGCCCGCTCTGTGTGATTATTCTCGCATGCCTTGCCGCTCTGCTTCCGGCCTTCGGTCATCATACTTACATGAAGAACTCGCTCTGTTGGGATAACGTTTTACGGCAGAACTGCGTAGCGAGACTTTTGTCATTGTACAATGTACATGTAATGTTTTTGACGAGATTCATTCGTCTAGAATCGGTACATTTAATATTCCGAAATAAGCACTTAATGATTCGTCTTGACAATAGGATTTCTAGGGAATGTCATATTGACTGTAATCATTTCTTAAGGGGGTGTAAAGAAGGGTGAAAGATTGTATCATCATCATCCTCTGAGGCGTTATAGCCGCGGGTGGGCCCTAGGCTAGCCTGGTCAAGCAATTATCTCCAGTCCGATCTATTCGTGGCTTTCCTTCTCCAAATGTCACCCCTAAGTTCCTGGTGTCCATCTGAGCTTGAGAAAGATTGTATGGGAAAACAAATCATTCTAAGACGAGAACGAATTATACGCGGACGAAGTCGCGGGCAAAAGCTAGTATAATAATAATAATAAACACAAAGTGTATTTAAACTCAAAAAACTATATTTAATATTTTAAGCAGTTTGTCACGTAATGGTCCCAAAAATGGTAAATGGTGATGAAAATCCACCATAATGGTGTTGAGGATACGACCGTACTCCACTTATTCGTAAATAGTGTTGAAGCTCTATCTGATGTTAAGGATATATACTCGCTCCACCTAAACGGTGTTAAGGATACAAGCCCACTCCAACTAAATACTTTTGAGACTCCACCTAAATGGTATTGACGATATGAGCTCATTCCACCAACATCCTTTATGTTGAGGATACCTGCTCACTCCACCTAAAGGGTGTTGAGAATACATGCGCACTCCACCTAAATGGTGATGTGAACTGATGTGGATGCGAGCTCGCCCCACCTAAATGGTGTCAAGAAACATACGAGCAGACACTCCACTTTTATATTAGTGTTGAGGTTACTTTCCTCTTCTAAATGTATTGAGGTTGTTCAAATATATATCCATTATTGTGTTCAGACAGTTCAAAAGACGTGGTACTTAAAAATACAAAACATTAAGCGACGCCGGCAGGTTCATAAGCGTCAATCGTCTAGAGAATCTCAGGTTAGCCTAACCTAATACTAGAAATACCATCAAGGACACCAGCTATACGTCCGGCATACAAACCACCTCCAGCTATAAACAATCGTGCTAGCTAGCTAGCACGATCGTTTATACCGTCACGTTATATGGCCAAAATGTACTAAAACGTCACATAAAACGTGACGGTATAAGCTATCGTGCTAGCTAGGCAAGTAGGCAGTGAAAGCAATAACAACGGCGTGCTTTAAACTCGAGGGGGGCGCCGCTGCGAGTACCAGCAGCGGCCGTGCAATGAATATCCCCACATCAAGCCACCCGCTTCAGATCGCGCCGCGCGGCCACCGCCCGGTACTTTTACTTATTCTGTGGCCCGGCCAGCTACTCTCAGCAAAATACGACCTGCTTCTATTCGAAGTTCGAAGGCAGCTTGTATCTAATTGCTGGTAGTTATTTCTACTATAAATGGCGTGAATTCACTACTGAACACGCTATTTTAAAATTGTGTCAATGGATAAAAAACAGGTATATCCTTTAAATACGAACCCTTTCAAACCATTGAACTACAAAGTCTTGTATTGTTCGGTAAAGGAAATATGGTGATTATTGCGGTGTCTATACACCTAGCGAAGCACAATTCAAGTTACCTATTTTCACGGTGCTAAACCAAACAAGACCCGTAGATTTATAAACTTCAAAGAATTGAACTACCCCATTAGTGTTAATAATTTCAATATGGAGAACTACCGCTATGGTCAAACTATTGGACTAGCGCTATGCTCAAACTATTGGACCAGAATTGTTACATGTTTACATTACACCAAAATGCAAGATGCCAAATTTTAATTTCTTTACATTAACCACTCAAGTGCTCGCGTTAAAAAAAAAGGTAGTCTAAAGTGCTCAAGATTCACCGAGCATTAGCAGCGCATTGTCTTGTGTTGTTAATAAATCGGTTGCCTGGCTTCGTCTAAACTTTATGCTATGATTCTTTTTATGTTATAAAGCTAAAGGAACAGGCAATTTGTTTATATAATTAATTACATATGTCACCATAGTAAAATATTTTTTAAAAAAGTCACAAACTTTACATACCGTTTCGAATGAGATCTTTTGCAATAAATATATTTTTATTTTAAAATCTAAATCGATAACATATGTAAATGTTATGTTTATTTAAAACTGTAATAGTTTACGCTTCGATTGATACCAAATAAAGTATATGATCCCGGGGAAATATTTTGCATAAAACCTTTTTCATTTGCAATGTTTACATTGTCAGTTTTTCAATTCGCCGCAAAACAGTGTAGTTTGTTTGTGATTTTTGTATGAATAATTTAGGCAAACGAGTACAAAAATATTGTCAGACGTAAATAGAGACACTATAAATCTTTAAATAACAAGTGCCAATTTTGTCAAAATCGCAACAATTTCTGTCACAAATTATCAATAACAAAAAATAGCCTTACATACCTAACGTAATGAGTGCCGCTTTTGACGCCCGATTAAAAATAATTCCATACACTTCAAACCACATAAAACTCTTAACACATATACTACACATGTTACACTTCACAACTTAATAGATATTCGACCGATTACAACTCGATTTATATTTTTGTTCTCATTTCAAAAGTATACAAAAACCCACGCAAAGGTCCGGACTCAAACTAACGGACATACTCCGGCGGACCTGCGCTGTCAAAATTTAATCATGGCGGCGATATAGGACGGGATACACTGGTGCGCAACGAAACCACAGTTCACGCAGTGATCGTCAATATTGAAATTACGAAATTTACATTTCTTATTAAATCAATTACGAATAGTTACAGATCCTTAACTTATGACTTATACAATGCTAATACGAAATTAACAGCGGTACACTCATGGTGACTTTAATTACTTATATATTCTTGAAGTAATAATAACGTTTGGCATTTTATTTTAAATATCATTGGCTGTCGTGATATAGAATAACTGACAAAGTAGAAAAGTTGGAAAACCGCCGATATTTTCATTTCAAAGTTATATATCTCAACAAAGGCTGAACCGATTTTGATAAAACATGTTTTACTAATATTATCGTTTCCCGAGAGAAAAGTTATGTTATTAACTTATTATAAATTCGAGGAGTTAAAAATGCAGTATTTTTTATATACACACCATAATAGTTGCAACTTTTTGGCTCGACATATCAGATCTCAATGACCTCGTGTTTACGCATTTATAGTTGCTTCAGTCATATTGATCCACGGCTATAAGATACTACTAAATTTCTCTTGGAAATCCTGCTCTGAAAAAAAGACAACCAAATAGTTCACCAGTTTAAATAAAAGCTACGATGCCATAGAGAGATATACACATTAAACTTATAACCCCCCTCTTTTGCGTTGCGTAGTATAGTAGTAGTAGGTACGGTACCAGAACTGACTATATTGTAATTTCATATGTCAGCCGAAGGACGTCCACTGCTGGACATAGGACATATATTTATTTGGCACCCCAACAAGTTTTTTTTAACTCTAACAGGTTCTCATTGCTGAGGTGATAAGTTTTATGTGATGTGGTATGTGTGTGGTACACGAGAGCAAAGTTACCTATATGCATATCGTGTATTCAAATCCCTTGATACGCTATAAAATCTATCATAGAATCACTTGCCACGCTCCCTAGTGATTCGACTAAGGCATCCTTCGCTACCTCGGGATTCGAAATTATTACTCGTCGTAAAAAAACGACTGCTCTCTTATTGCACAAATAATTATTGAATCCTTGTCTGACACATCCCATAACCACTAACGAGTAAAATTACAATGAAAATTTAAGAAATTAAATTAAATTAATATTTG
Source organism: Notocelia uddmanniana (assembly GCA_905163555.1). Classification (NCBI taxonomy): domain Eukaryota; kingdom Metazoa; phylum Arthropoda; class Insecta; order Lepidoptera; family Tortricidae; genus Notocelia; species Notocelia uddmanniana. The sequence continues at coordinate 15,471,591 of LR991065.1, forward strand.
AAATACATCACAAGTAACAACAAAATTCATACACTTATTTTGTGAGGTAAGTATTTTTTTATTGGTACGTGGTTTTCACTGCAAATTTTTGGGTGTTAAGTTAAAACGACTATACAATAGTTTATATGCGAGCTACAAATAACTGAGATAACGGTAAATACGAGCCAAAATCAGAACTGGTTTTTTGAAAAAAGAAAACCATACATTCTTATTTGAACCATTACATGGAATATGTGAATTTTATAAATTTATATGATCAGTTGAACAAGTAAAAGTGAACCCTACCTCTACTTCATACATTCATAAATAAAAGGTAAGCAGTTACATTGGTAATGGGCCGCCACTTAGTATGCGTAAAAGAACCTATCAAAAATGAATAAACTAAATTAAACCATTCTGCGACAATAGCCCAGTGTGCACCACGCCTTATGACATAATACGTGGATCCGACGCGAATCGGCGGAAGTGCCTTGTGCAACCACAGTTGCGTACAATAGTATTTATAGACGTCACAAGTTCATTCACCTAATCCTGCATAGAACATACCTAATTGTTCATTAAAAGTGGATTTATGTTGATTTGAATAGACGCATTTATTGATTTTAATAGCCTAGTACAGAAATATGGCATAATCACATAATAATGTACGATTTAAAATTAACCTCTCAAAATTTTCATCACTCAACGTACTTTGTTGGAAGAATTTATTACATTCCATTTTAATTAGTATCGAAATATATGCTTCGTCTTATGAAGCAGTAAACCAGCATTAATTTGGTATATAATACCAATTAAAAAATGCACAATTGATTGCTCACAGCATTTTTTAATCGCGAGCTCTCTCGCTGACGTACCGAACTTCGATGGTCATGAAAACAACTTTTATATTTTATAAAAATTGTTCCTTAGACTGCGGTTTTAATTTTTTTTAATGTTGCCACATTCATACTCTACCTATATAACTCAATTAAAAAGCGTTCTTTACATGTTCCGCATAGCAACAATTTAAAAACCGTTGGAACTCCAACTCGCAACTAGTGTTGCGAGAGCACTGTACGTTTTCCCAAGTCGCAACCCTAGTTGCGGAGAGCACGTGAGTGGCTAAACGATTACAATCGATTGATGCCTAAAATAGGTAGATACCTAAGAAAAAACTAGGTGAAAGTACCTAGGAATAAAAAGAACACTGAATTTAAGAGAAACGCATTATTGCCGCTGGTGAAAAAAGTTAATTTTATTCAAAAGTATTAATCACTTCACTGAAAAGATTCGGTCAAAGAAGATATATACTAACGTAAAGTACGGTACATTTTTTAAGTTCCGTAGTCAACTGGGAACCCTCATAGTTTGGCCATGTCCGTCTGTCTGTCCGAGGCTTTGCTATGGACATGGTCTGAAATAAATGATTTGAATTGAATTGAATTTGCTCTGTGACTATTAGTGCTAGAAAGCTACAATTTGGTATGAATATATAAACAATAAAACTGACAAAGTCGTAAAATAAAATCTAATAAAAAAACTATTTTAAGGGTACTTCCCCTACACGTTAAGTGCGGATGTACTTTTTTTTGCTTCAACCCTATGGTGTGGCGTGTTGTTGGATAGGTCTTTCAAAATGAATACAGGTCTTCATCAAAAAATTTTTGATAAAGTGAAAATTTTCGGATATATTCACTCAAAAAGAAAAACTATATGTAAAAAAATATGAAAAAATCATGAAAGTACAGTTTAATGAAGACTTTCAACGAAAACTATAGCGGACATGATCAGTTAGGCCGTTTTTGATTTATCGTTAAAAGTCGTCCCTTCATAAAAAAAGAAGAATGAAACGCTGCCAAAGTATTCCCTTTTGCTTGTTATTGATTTTTAACCGACTTCATGATTTCAAAAGAGGAGGTCATCAATTCGGTTGTATTTTTTTTTGTTTTTAATGTTTGAAATATGATTCAGTAGCTGTTAGGGTCTTATTACATTAGCGTTTTCAGAGCGACGCGAGTTCAACCGGAAAATGAACAGAAAGAAAGCTATTGTAGCCGAGCGGTAAGCTACGTGCACGCGACTTTCAATCTGGAGCTCGCGAATCGCTCGCAGACCGCTAATGGTGTAGTACGGCCCTTGGTGTACGTACACATACACCCTGACTTAACGATTTAACCAGGAGGCATGCTATGTCTATTAATTATGTCACAATAATATCCGTATACGTATATACGCCGTTGAAGGGCTTGATTTAAATATCGTCAAGAGCAAATAAAATTGGTACAATTCCACAATGTGACCCGTTTGACATGCTCCCGAGTATAGATAACCACCCATTTCAGTATGTCGGGTTACTGTGTTACCTACGTTTGTGATAAATTCTTAGATATTGGATTTTACTCGTATTACTTACTGGATACCTATTATTATTATTATTTCTTTGTGTATAACGTAACATCATCATCAACCTAGCGTTGTCCCAGTACAGGTGCATCGTGAAGGATGCCCGGGGTCTGCTACTTATTACCAAGAACTGGCGTAAGCACTAGTTTTACGCAAATGACTGCCATCTGTCCTTCTAACCAAAGGGAAAACAGGGTTTTAGGGTTCCAAAGTCAAAATATTCTTTATTCAAATAGGCCTAGCAACAAGCCCTTTCGAATCATCAGTTGCAACATGTTATTATATCAATTATTTATTTAGAGCAATTTATTGATGCTATTATTATTCTTTAAAAAAATACTGAATTGCTGTAGACATGTCAATAGAATGGGAGAAACTAGACCTTATTTCCTTCCGAACGACGAGCGCTCCATGTAAATATATAGATTTGTGTATAAAGTAATAATAAAACTAATTAAATTACCTCAAATAAATGGAATTAAGAACTAAAGAATTTTTACAGTTGTATGACGACCACCCGCATCCAGCGGACACCTGCGACCTTTACCAGGTCATCAGTCCAGCGTGTGGTGGGCCGGCCCCCGCTACGCCTTCCGGTATTTCCGGGTGGAAGTCTTTGGGAAAGACCTATGTCCAGCAGTGGACGTCATTCGGCCGAAATGATGATGATGACGACCCTGGCGCTTTCTTGTGTAGGTAACCATAAACATAATGTTTAGGATTCCGTAGAAAAAGGGAACAAAGCAAGTCTTATGGCGTGACCCTGTCTCTCCGTCTGTCACAATTATGTATCAGTTACTTAGGTAGGTAAGCTTTGTGGAAGAGCTACTTGTAACATGTTGTAATCTTTGTAAATTGAATAATACTTTATATTATTTTTTATGAAATTGACCGATAGGGGGTTAAAAATCAAAGGGTGTCATGTGATTGATGTAAAAGGCCTTTTTATAAAGCTGTTATTTTATTATTTATGAAGGAAAACGTTAAATACCTGCGTTAAAAACTACCACCCCTATATTTTCATAATAATATATTTAAATCAAGTGAAAATTTTAAAATTATTTTGATGTTGCAATTGATTTCGATATTACGTGAGAAATAAAACCGTTATCTAGGATATTTTACATAACTTTATACCGAATGGTAGTTAGACCGGTTCTTTTATAGATATTTTTATTTCGTTGTTACTGTAGGTGATGGGCCTAGTTTCTAAAGAAATAATAGCATACCTACAGAGAAAAGATCATATTGGAAGTTCCTCAGGAAAATAAACACAGGGCACTTTCAGCAATATACCAACTATTTACGAATTGAATTGAGGAAAACCGTAGTTCTTACTTTACTGACTTCCTCACAAGTGTGTTCAACAAATACCAACATGATTTGTATTAAGTCAAATAGACCCCAGGGTTATATGTAATGTAGATAAGTATAATCATTATAGTTTTTAACATCAGCAATATCAGCATCTTCGCAAAAATTATTCTAGGTAGATAATTAACCCAGACACGCTTGTGCAACTTGGGCAACCTTCACAGAATTAAAATTAGGCGCCCTCGATATGGACTAGTAATTAATCCGTATAAAAAACATTAGCTACTAATATTTCAATTAATTATTTTGTTGATCTCTTATTGACGTTAATAATCTGCACTTCACGCCTCGTTTTTTGGAACGGCTATGCCACCGTGTGCACCGTGTAAGTTTTATCTTTTATCAGTATTGTATCGTGTAGTGTAGATACGATCGCGCTCTATAATTTGGGACCATAGAATATAAAAGGTATTTGGGGCCCATTTCGCATTGACTTATACACTAAGGAAGTAAGGACATACCCTACGCGCGCGATTTGCAAAAGGTTCCATTTGCATTGATGCGAACTCTAGTTAGAGCAATTTGAACGTCCTAAATATAAGTACATTATTTAAATAGTGTAGTTCAAATTCCTTTGACACTAGTAAGAGGCGCGCTGACCCCGGCCACTAGTTCAAAATGTTCGGACGGCCCTATCTATCCTTACTTTTGAAATCATTGAGTCAATTGAGTTTGTCGAAGCCGCCGGACCGGTCGTTTTCAAAACGCCGACGCAGACGGCTACTGTTAGCTTGCTGGCACATAGAAAATTCTCTGGGTGGTTCATAGTCAAGGTGGCTGATGATTGTCGTACATACCATTTACACTTACGCCACCGAAATATCTTGTAAGTGTTTACTCAGATGAGCACAGCGGTATAGTTTTTATGGCAACTGTCACAGGCTAATTTTCTAAATCGGAAATACCCAGTACGGCATTCCAAGTAAAATAATTTAAATTTAATGGAGTGAGGTATCACTGAGACATGCGTGCGGTACAATAACCGTGCTACGTGAATTGCAAAACGGCCTTACTTATATATATACGTATAGTTCGTAAAATATCGTCAATAATGGAATTCACTAGGAAAATTCTAAACAGCTCAACAATCTCGAGAAAACCTGATCTGTTTGCACTAATCGTTGCCACTTTATATATAAAATACGTACCTGCATATAAGTACCTGCATTATTTGTGTATAAATAAACTTCAAAGCTGGTCCATATTATCGTCGGTAGAAACAACGCGCAACATTTAAATATTCATATCGATGAAGTTGATCGATTTAAAAATGATACTCAGGTACCGATAATTATTCAGTTTAAATACAAATTAAGGTGTTAGGCAAACTTTACGTACACACACAAGCACATGAGTGTTTATGCTACCACTTTAATGCCAATTTAATTCAAAATCAAACACAGGTTTATAAGTTCGTCCCGCTTGGTCTAGCGCGCCGCAAGCAACTATTGAACGCGAGAGAGTGTTACAATTGCTATGCGGAAATTGATTTCTGCGATTAGCCAGAAAATACCACATGTGGGTTAGGTAACTACTATGAGAGAACCTTATACAAACTTTAAATATTTACATATTTTTAACAATATTCAAGGTACTTTTCCGCTTCCAGCGGGTTAGGTGGAATTAACGATGGAGCCTAAATAATTAATCTAACGTGCCATATTTAATGTTACCTGCTATGAGTCAGTTAATTGCAAACAACGCATAAAACTGGCTTATTCAAATAGTTTGGCTACTAAGCTAACTTAGTAATCTTAGTATGAATAATATGAACATGCCAACTGTGTTAAGTATGCATTTTATAATATTCATAACTATTATGTATGTGCACTTAGCATAATCTTGGCATTAGTATAAGTATATTAACTCACGATAGTAAGGTAAGTATACCAAAAAAACATAAGATCTAATGGAGGTCTCGGTGTAAAAACCAATAACTACATTTCTGGGTAAGGAAATACGACTAATCTAGGTGTTAGGTGCCCCGCTTCCGCTCCCCAACAGACAAAAGCAGCAAAAAAAACAAATTCAGCCGCAGTTGCATAGCTACGTAGTAGGTACATACACACAGTACGTAGTGAGTTTACAGAATGTAAATTTGTGTGTGTCGTGATGTTGTATTTTTTGTTGGTGTGGTAATATCCCTCAACCAGTTCGTTCGGATCATAAAGCTCAGATGGTCAAGCTACCCTGCGAAGTAAAACATCCAGATCGCGTTATAGAAATAAGACCGCTGAGTAGAAGTAGACTAGAATTACTAAAGTCTAATCTACTAGTCGCCATGCCGAACACCCAGGTACAATCAAATGATCCGAATGATCAGTTCAAAATGCTTCTGAATACAGTGTGTAACGAATTTAATAAGACTTGTAGTAAAAAGCGTATTAAGATAAACAATAAAATGAGATTTAATGAGTGGGCAACTACCGGAATTCGGAAAAGTAGAGATAACTTATATCAACTTTATGAAAGGAGATCTTGCACCACTGACGAATGTTTCCATCAGTATGTTAGGGATTATTCCAAATTGTTTAAAACAGTGTGCACAAAAGCAAAAGCAATGCACTTGAATAATAAAATTAAGTCCTCAGATAATAAAGCCAAGACAGTCTGGAAAAATTAACACAGAGACTGGGATGGGAAATAATAAAGAGTCCACAATTTCTTTGAAAGTAAAGGATAATTTAATAACTGATGCAGTAAAAGTAGCTGATGAATTTAATAATTTCTTTTCTAAAATTCCTATAGTCACTACTCAAAGTTTAGCATCGTGTACCACAAAAGCTGAATCCCTTCTGAATGACAACGTAAAATTAGAATCACTAACTTATTTCAAATTTCATCATGTTTCTCCTCTAGATGTACTGAAGTCCTTTGAAATGTTAAAAATAAAGAGCACTGAGGACTTATGGGGCGTGTCAGTCAAGGTACTGGAATCTATTCTGGAGGTCGTTGCACCAACTCTAGCTCTCATTTTTAATAACTGTATAGACTATGGCATTTTTCCAGACTTAATGAAATGTAGTAAAGTAGTTCCAATTTTCAAATCAGGTCATAGAGATAATCCTTCTGATTATCGTTCAGTTTCTATCCTACCTGCGTTTAGCAAAATATTCGAAAAAATAATGCTTACGCAATTGGTTTCTCACTTTAATTCTCACAATATTTTGCACGCACGGCAGTTCGGCTTCACGAAGGGTAGGTCAACTACTGATGCAGGTGCAAGTTTATTAAAATTTATTTTGCAGTCTTGGGAAGAGTCGCACGACGCCATCGGAGTGTTCTGTGACCTTTCCAAAGCTTTTGATTGTGTAGATCATGGTACTTTAATTTTAAACTTAAGTTTAATGGCATCAGAGGGCATGCATTAGATCTCATGAAGTCATATTTAACACAGAGAAATCAAAAGGTAGCGATAAATAAAGCCATTTCGTCAAAGACAGTGGTAGAGATGGGAGTACCTCAGGGGTCTATTCTAGGTCCGTTCCTGGTCCTTGTTTATGTAAATGATCTGCCATATATGGTAAGCCGAAAATCAGGCATTGTAATGTTCGCAGACGACACCTCATTACTGTTCAAGGTAAATAGGAGAGATACTGAACTCATTGAACCAAATAATACCCTCTCCATGATATCTGACTGGTTTGCTGCCAATAACTTAGTATTGAACCCAAAAAAAACGAAATGTATGAAATTCTCTCTAGCGAACTCATCAAACAGAAACTTAGATACAAATATTAAACTTAATGGTCAAACATTAGAATTTGTTACTTCTACTGTATTCTTAGGTATTACATTGGACTCAAAATTGCAGTGGGGTTCCCATATAACAGCAATAGGAAGTAGGTTGAGCTCTGCTGCATTTGCAGTCAGGAGAATAAGGCAGCTTACCAATGTGGCAACGGCACGGTTAGTTTACTTTGCTTATTCTAATAGTATAATTACTTATGGTCTTATCTTGTGGGGATCAGCTGCAGATATTGAAACTGTTTTTATTTTGCGAAAAAGGGCTATCCGAGCAATTTATAACTTGGGGTCGCGTGATTCATTAAGAGAATTTTTCAAACAAATAGATATTCTAACCCTGCCGTCCCTATACATATTTGAAATAATAATATATGTTAGGAAGAATTTGGGCAATTTTCCAACGAACGCTGATAAACCAATAGCCACGAGAAATACTGGGAAACTCAATATAACCTTCTATAGACTAGTAAAGGCGAAAAAGTCGTTCTTGGGAAATTGTATCAAATTCTACAATAAAATTCCTAAACACATTACTGAACTTAGCAATTCTAAATTCAAATCTGTAGTAAAACAAACACTTATTTCAAGAGCATATTATAAGATAAACGATTACATCATGGATAGGGAGGGATGTTGTTTGGCAGTGATAGCGTCCTGCACGGGTAATTTATCGCGAAAATATATTTTCTCCTGTAGCATTGTTATTTAAGTAATTTTGTAGTAGCTGACACTGTAATTTTATATTTAACTATACAATGTATATTGTTTTGAAAAAATGACACCTCGCCGAGTTTCTTACGCCGGTTCTTCTCGTGGCAGAGGTATATCCGAACCGGTGGTAGTTTATTGACGTTCATAGGTGCATGTAATATGCCTAATTTGAAGAACAAACTACTTTTACTTTTACTTTACTTTTACAACCCGGTGAAGCCCATTTGGGGGTAATATGGGCTTCTCCTCCACCAAGCTATGGTGACAGGAGGAGCATATACGCTAAAAAAACACATCGGTGTCACCCGTTCTGCCGTTAAGGGGGGCGCAATGGGATCGCGAGCATTTCACCATGCCGCTTCCCGGTGTTCCTAGCTAGCTACTGCCAGGGTAACTGCGCCCTCCTCTTTGAGAAGAGTCAGGGACGCTAGACTCCTCCCCAAGACACTTAGGGCCGTGCTATGTGGGTCCCCAACCAACTGGACTGACCTGTCGAGGGCGCGACCAGCGGCAATAAACCGCGCAAAATTATAGCGGGAGCGCGGCCACACTGTCTTCGAGCTGCCTTTCCGCTGCCTCTTCTGCGACATGACTGTTTCGCAAAAGGAGGCCACCGCCTCCCAGGATCTCTCACAGCCAAGCATTCCACACCGAGGGACGTTAACATTTTGCGACGCTCCTCAGCCCAGTGACTACACCTCTCTAGGGTGAATATTGTTGTACATGCTCAAAATAAATAAATAAATATTGGGGGACAATCTTACACAAATCGACCTAGTCCCAAACTAAGCAAAGCTTGTACTATGGGTACTAGACGACGATATACATACTTATATAGATAAATACATACTTAAATACATAGAGAACATCCAAGACCCAATAACAAATTCCGTGCTAAATGCACAAATAATGCCCTGGCCGGGATTCGAACCTCTAGCTTCGGAGGAAGTGTCACTACCAACTAGGCTAAACAGGCCGTCTGCAAAATACACATTTGATGTTAAGTATAAAGTACCGTAGTCATACTCATGACGTCGGTTATGTGACGGTGATTCCAAAGATCCGATTATTCAGTGGACAGGTAATTGAAGATCACCCCATGATACTTATTTTATGGTTTAACTAGCATTTGCCCGCGGCTTCGCCCGCGTACTAAGCGTAAGTTTTAACCGTCTACAAAAAAGAGCTTCTCTGTTTGACCCGTATGTATGTATTTACGTATGTAGGTATGTATGTATGTTTGTCCACGATTATCTCGCGTTGGGCTGAATCGATTTTGATGCGGTTTCCAGAAAAGTAGTTGTTACATTCTGGGGTTTCGGTATATGAAGTTTGGTGATTTTGATTCATTAACAGATGAACAGATGAAAAGTCAGTATACATTCTGAGAACCGGCAAACTGTTGAATTTCATTTGATTTTGGCAAATATAAGGATCGAAAACTATTATCATACATTTCCGAGAGGCCGAAGGAGAACGGGCCGATGAAATAAACGCATGTCTTAGCAGTCTCAATAGGTCTGATAACGACCAAGCAGCGCGCAGCGGTCATAAACTCTGTTTCTTTGAAGTACAGAAATACGGCTAATTCAATATCACGTGTAAAGGATGATTCACAGTAGGCCGTTCCGTGTCCGGGCCGGCCCATTTTCTTCTAGAGAAATACGCCGGCCGTTGCGTTTGCTGTCATAGAAAACTGGCCGGCCCGGACACGGAACGGTCTACTGTGAATCATCCTTAACCCTTTATTAGATAGGTTTTGCTAGTTCCCATTGGAGCATCCAAAAAGAAAATTTGGTCTCACTTCCATTCGCATTCCTTACTGTCAGTCCGTCTATTACAACCGAGTTGCTTTTACTGGACCGATTGAATTGCAATTTGGCACAAACTATCAAAAATTTAGAGCGCTCGTGGCCCGCCTACCGCGTGCGGTATACGGTGTTAAGCAATGTGGGCGCAGGTCATTTCTTGGATGGGTGACCGCTTTGAGTGGTTACTAACTGAGCGCTCTCGTGCTTTGAAAGGCACGTTAAGCCGTTGATTCCGGCTGCTGTCTACGACAGCAGTCGTTAAGCTAAGTTCGGGCGGCTTGAAAACTTCTAACAGTCAAGTTGCCCACTCACTTGACAAAGGGGGGTTCAAGTTGCACCACGTCCGTAGGGAGTATCCACTGTTACCCTACACGTGACCCCTGGGTGGTGCTAAAAGTGCAACAAAAACTGGCAACCGTACTTGTATTCTCGAAGATCTCACGGTTCGTAAATAAATGCCATACGATTAAAAAATCGAAAGGTTGATTTAAATGGAAAAAAAATATCAAAACCTCTATGTCGTTTTTAAAAGCAATCCAAAGCCTATATAGCCTACGCCTACATAGCCTACAACGCCAACAACGCCTATACAGTAACATTAAACTTTTTATGGCATATATGGAGTGCCAAATTTTACCTCAGAATCGTATTAAGAGACCTCTCGGATGCTCAGATATCGATTTTGAACGAAATCAGGACAAAAAAAAAGAAAATCAATATGGCCGCCACTTTTACAAATTTTACCTCGGATTCGTATTAAGAGACCTCTCGGACACTCACATATCGATTTTGAACGAAATCGAGACGGAAATGAAGAAAATCAATATGCCCGCCACTTTTTCCAAATTATACCTCAAATTCCTATTAGGGGACCTCTCGGACGCCCAGATATCGATTTTAAAGGAAATCGGGTTGGAAATAAAGAAAATCAATATGGCTGCCACCTTTTCCAAATTTATTCGTATTAGGGGACCTCTGGGACGCTCGGATATCGATTTTGAACGAAATCGGGTTGGAAATGAAGAAAATCAATATGGCTGCCACTTTTTCCAAATTTTATCTCGGATTCGTATTAAGAATTCTCTCAGACGCTCAGATATCGATTTTGAACGAAATCGGGAAAGAGAAGAAGAAAATCAATATGGCCGCCACTTTTTCCAAATTTTACCTCGGGGTCGTATTAGAGGACATCTTGGACGCTCAGATATCGATTTTGAACGAAATCGGGACGGAAATGAAGAAAATCAGTATGGCCGTTACTTTATTCATAGTTTAGGTACCTCTGATTCCTATTAAGAGTCCTCTCGGACGCTCAAATATCGATTAATGTCGAAATCGTATATAATCAAAAAAGGTCGTATCTTCATAGGGAACTCACGGCACTTCATACACCTTTGGAGCTTATAAGGAACATACATGCCAAATTTGGTATCTCCAAACCAGCAGTTTGAGAGATACCAAATTCGTCAAAAACGTCAACAGGGGGGATGGTATTTCACGTCCTCCACGTGAGATTTTAAAATCATTGTTGTTTCCTTTATCAGCGACCCGGTATATCATAAAAACAATACCTATGTCGATTTTCAGAATTTGTCACCACTTTTCCCCCTTTTAGGGGTTGATTTTTAAAAAAACCTGAAACACGTATTTACTCATATATAGTCAGAAATACTCCTGTGAAGTTTCGAATAAAATAGTCCAACTAATCATGTTTCCCCATAGAAACTTCGGACCCCCATTTCACCCCCTTAGGGGTTGAATTTTGAAAAATCCTTTATTAGTGCACCCCTACACCTTATAAGGAACCTACGTGCCAAATTTGGAATCTCTAGGACCAGCGGTTTGGGCTGTGCGTTGATATGTCAGTCAGTCAGTCAGTCAGTCAGTTTCTTCTTTTATATATTTAGATAATAAAAGTCCCATTTTGACACCTTCATACGCAATAATCAACTCTCTAAGATTGAAAGAGTCAAGCATTGAACCAGTCAAGCACAGGGACACCTACACCTACACCTTTATATCCTAATCAAATATTCAACTGGATAGATACAAACTTCGGTCCTACGTTGGGATTTGTTAACCAATTACCATTACTCGAATAAACTGCGGTAATTTGGTTATAAGAATAATTTAAAGAGATTTTATAGAACCATGGACGGAGTTGGATAAACATACAAGTTGGATTGTTGATATAATTTTCAATTTGTATACGTAAATACGTGTACGTTAGTTTTTGTTTGTTTGTGTAAGTAGGTACGAAGTGAATATGCTTCTCGAGCGAGACGAACATCGGTAGCCAATGTACGGCGTCGGCACGATTCGAGTATACAAATTAACGTTACAATGATATACTAATGTTGCGACTCCATACTTTGCACACAGCAAGTGTCAGTGGCATCAATAAGGTTATGAGCGGATTGGACCAACTTAAATGTGGCGCAAGTAGCTGTCATTCCATAGAAACTTACCAAATTTTCCATACAATCAGATTTTAACTAACCGCTCGATCATAGAATTCACAGATGGTTTGGCGCAACCTACCCTACAACCTCGCCTTCTGTGTAATATCACGGATGCAATGACTGTCCCATGATTTCCAAAACAAGGCCCCGGATCTCACGGACTAACTACGTTATGTGATGGGTCATCAACCGCACCGTAAAATTAGGTACTCCGACACTAGTTTATTATTAACAACGCAGTTTTCATTTCGGGATCAAGTCATAGTATTTTATGTATGAGGGACGAGATGAATAGAGACAGTCGCATAGCTGTTGAGTATAAATTAGTAATTACGAGTCATCGCACATATTACGATGATATGAGAGATAGATACATAAGAGCAAAATTCAATATATCTTAATCACAGATTTTGTTACCGAAGAACTATAAAGTTTTTCCATTCGGCGTAAATTGGAATATGGTAACTTTACATCCCCCAGTCCTCGTCACGGTTTAAATGTGATTTGTAAAAGTTTAAAAATATGATGCTCGTATTTATTTGACTACTTATTCGAAATGAAATCGGCAAGACTCAGATCATTTCCGTCGGAAAATTCAGAAAATTGGAAATAGAAAGTTTGTAGAAACTGTATAATCCAGGACCTGACTACTTAGTCGGCTCATAAGTTCTGTCACTGGCCTTTAAAATTTAAATTTGGAACTCCTAAAACAAAAACCGTTGTGCATTTGAATTTCGAATCTTTTTTAAATATTTGAGTACTATAATAATGCAATTTTCTGTTTTCTTTAACATGGAGTGGACGCTTAAAGATAGCCGTACCGCAATAATTGCACTATATCGTTGTGGACACTCGCCGACTAAAATTTTTAAGCTACTTGAAAATTTAAAATTCTTTCTAAGATTTGTGTATCGTACCATAGAAAGATACAGTGAGGTCTCTAGTTTAAATGACAAGAAAAGAAGCGGTCGTCCGCGTACAGCTAGGACTCCAGCGGTTGTACAAGCAATTAGGGCACGCATTGCCAGAAATCCCGCTAGGAAACAAAAACTTATGGCCCTCCAGATGGGTTTGAGCAGAAACACGGTGAAAAGAGTGCTTAATCAAGACCTGAAACTTCGTGCTTATAAACGAAAAACTGGCCATCTTCTCAATGGTCGGCTTAAAGCTTTAAGGCTTAAAAGATCCAAAGCTTTATTGAAGAAGTACGCTAAAAATAAGCATCGTTGTATACTGTTTTCCGACGAGAAAATTTTTGACAGAAGAAAACTGTAATAAACAAAATGATAGAGTGTACGCTCGCAATAGTAAAGAAGCGTCTAATAGCATTCTCCGTATTCAAAGAGGTCATCACACTTCATCTGTGATGGTTTGGCTGGGAGTTTCTTATGCGGGCGTCACTAGTATGCATTTTTGTGAGAAAGGAGTAAAAACTAGTGCCAAAGTGTACCAAGACACGGTGTTGACTAATATTGTGAAACCACTATCCCATACGATGTTTCTAAACCAGCATTGGGTTTTCCAGCAGGACTCTGCTCCAGCCCATAAGGCAAAGTCTACACAAGCCTGGCTCGCCTCCAATAAAATCGACTTTATACGGCATGAAGATTGGCCCTCCTCTAGCCCAGATCTTAATCCGTTAGACTATAAAATATGGCAGTATTTAGAGGAAAAGGTGTGCTCAAAACCTCATGCAAATCTAGACTCGCTGAAAAAATCCCATGCTACGGCAGTGGCCAATATCGACATGAAAGTGGTGCGTGAATCCATTGACGACTGGCCACGCAGACTTCAAGCCTGTGTAGATAATTATGGCGGTCATTTTGAATAAATGTTATACATTTAGATTGTCTAGTTTATAAGCTTTCAAACGCTGTACAAATTATACGGAATAAACTTAAACTTTTGTTTTTATTTGATACTATGTATATGACAGAACTTATGAGCCGACTAAGTACAGTCCTGCACACATGAATTGAAAATGTCAAATACCTCCTATTTTAATGTCACACAAAACCCATTAATATGAAGTGGCGCACCAATATTCTAATCGTCTGCTGTTGTCCCGTCTCACAACCTTTATAACTAAAACCGAAACTTTCGCATGAAGTGCAAAACGACTCATATTATCGATATGACATCTACTCGTGATACCGTGAACAGTTCGTGACTTTCATAAACGATGGCGATGTCTCCAGGGAATACTCAAAATTTACTAATAATACGATTAACACAGAAGATTGAAGTAAGGAGTAAGGTCATATCACAAGATTGGTCATGTCAAGAACCATTTAAAGACAAAGTCGAATACTGTACTGCTCTAAACCGCACTCATACGCAGCGTTGCACAATTGCGTGTTTAGCATTACTGCGCGCGTGTGACATTGGATTTACGCAGATTTAACTGCCCGAGTGGTTAACATTATTGACCACGCCGAATTAGAATTGTATAAACATGTGTCCATTCTAGTTTGGAGTCGTGGGGCGCTTTGATTTAGATTCGCATAAACAAGATAGTATTACGTTTCAAATGCTTAATGGAACGCATCACCACTAATGGCACTAAGTCAATCTTAATTCATAATTATTTATTTATATAGTTCTGAACAATATACATTGTGCAGTCGGCGTCAAAGGTATAATTACATTGTTCGCCTATTTTACACTGGAATAAGGTTCAAAAATGTGGTTACATCTTTAACATCGACCGTATATTAATAGATTCTACATATTATGATATTATTGAGTGCGGTACACTCTTAACAACTACAATGTTATGTGCCAAACAAACTAGTGCCTTCTGGTACAAATTAAGTACACCTAAAAAGTATGTTTTTTGGAAACTGATAAGAAATGCTTCAATCACAGTTGTATCAAAATTGTTGCACTAGTTGGGTTAGACCATAGTTATGTGATTTGACCATAGTTATCTGAGTTTACGTACCCCTTTTGTTTCTGGACAAATGTTCTCTTTGCGAAAAGCTGTCATGTTAACAGATAAGTACAAGAATGCTCGTTAGTTCGTCTGATTAAAGACCCACCATTAAAGATCAAGTCAAATGCAACTCTGACTCGTGTGCCGACTGCCGAGGGTTCTGACAATCTTAGTTTAGGATTATTGATGATTAAATAAAATATATTTACTAAAGATTCTATTTTTCCTGTAATATTCACATAAAACTACAAGTAAATCGTATTTACTTCTAATAATTCCAAAGTTTTCGCTTGATAAACTTAGGAGATAAGGGATAGGTATTCTTTCAACATTTTCCTCCATATATCGAAAATTAACAACAATAAAAAAAACGTTCAGAATCTGCCACTCACTCGCTTTCGTGTTATTTTCTATCATGATACCCCATTTGACTTACTTATTACTCGTAATCTAGACTTTGAATTGTTGATCCCTCTCATATCGGCCATTTTTCATAGAAAATAAGTATACAACAAATGATTCTCTTTTTCCTTTTCAATAGTTACAACTATTCTGGATTTCAAATCAAATAGCATTTCTAGTTCCTTAGATAAATATTGACGACTGACGGACAGACAGAGTAACCCCCCCCCCCCCTTTCTTTTTGGTACGGAACCCTAGAAACATATTTCTCAATTTTTTTACGCATGAAACGACTTTATTTTTGATCATAAGATCAATGTTGAGCGTTGAACTCGTTACATACTATACGTGTCCATACTATCGATCATACAGATGGATGGTCGAATACCAACGATGTTTATAAGTGTTGTACTCACTTGTTTCATTTCAACCACAAGCGAATCATTTATCATGGGTCAATGATTTACTGGGCAATGATTTACTTTGACGAGTTTGACGTTAGCGTGAGTATATCTTAAAAGTTAATTATTTAATGCATTACCTGTATTGAAATAGATAGAATAAATACTTGATACATTACCACAACATATATGGTTTCAACATGAATTAAAAGTGACAAAAAAGTTTACAAAAATAAAGCACTTGGGTACCGCAAAACGGCTGAAAAAGACAGAAGGGTTCTTTTTTCAGTTACTACTTTAATTTTCGGGTTCTGGTTGCTCTTAAAGTAATTTTATTGTATTTAAGACATGGATATACATATCGATCACGCCGACAAAACAGTAGAATAAGATCTTTGATAAAATATTTAGAGTTCCTACCCTATAGATAAGTAAAGTCGGGATGCATTTTTTTCACCTCACCAGTTCGGAAAGTCTCACTTTATCGTTCAAAAGCTGCGAACAAATAGCAGATAGTATTACAAGGGAGCAAAATGCAACATTGCATCGAAGGTTAGTGCGTTGAACCCCGAACGAAACGAAGAATTCTAACATGGAATCCTGAGCGTTGTGAGGAGGAGTGGATATTTATTTGAGGCGTCCGGGGTCGAAACACTTTAACCATGGGGACCGAGTGCGCGTCGACTTTTCAAAGATTTGTCGGCGCGCTTAATAGAGACCACCGGTGACCAGAGGGCTGAACTATATTTCGCACAAAGAATAAGCATTGCCATCTAGCGTGGCAATGCGGCCAGCCTTCTCAGCACTCTACCCACTGATGACGACTTGGGACAATTTTTTTTAAGTTTGTTTTTTATTTTTATTTTATAGGTTATTTTAATATTTTAAATATATTAAGTTCTATAAGTACTTGAAGGTTTATTAGGTAGGTATATGTAATTATTTTTTTAGCTCTGATAAGATCACATCATAATATTATAAGGCAATGGGAGGGTAAACGTTGGTTGGCCGGAAGTATTTTGTAGTAATCTGAAAATATACCACCTGTTTATTACTAGCCGATGTCAAACACCGCATCACAGACCTATATAACTTCTGTGCTCTGCGTTAAACATAGGAATTACAAATTATAGGAATTAGATAATCATTTACAATGGACGTTGTAGGTATGTACTCACTGCAGTGTTTCTCCAAGGTTTCCCCATTGTTTATAATACATTTTCACTGCACTAATCGAACTTGAATAATATTATACCTACATATTTGACACAAATTTTATTTTGATTTCATCATCTGATTACAAAACTTTATATAACTACATATGGATAAAACAAATAATTTGACACAAATAATTTAAAAGACTATACATTACCAAAGGTTGTAAGTACCTAACTGAAGTTTTTATAATATTAAGTAGTAAAGTGAAGAAAGCCAAAAATGAGCACAATGAAAATATTAGCATTCCTGATTCAAGAGTAAGTAATCTTTTTTATGATTACGTATCGTCGCGGAATGAAAAGCTTCGTCACTTTTCGACCTTGATCAAAAACTAAGTCTATTTAATATTGTGGGAATGGAACCCTCGATTTACCGATTCTTCTCCCTTTAGAAACATGTAACCCTAAAATATAATTGATGACCGACATTAAGTTAAAATCATTGGATACTTGACTTGCCCAACCAACGTATGTACTTAAAGGAGTGCAAAAAGGTGTGTACCTACCTACATAATCAATATTCTCACGGCGTGCCTGTATCAGCCTTAAAGTAGAACCACACCTTATGACTCTTATGAATAATATCAGAGATATGGATCCGTTTATAAAAAGGTTATAATAATATATGTTATTGTTAGACTGGCCCATTCGTCAAAATTATCCTAATAGTTTTGCATTATAATGAAGGTCCCGACGAACGAGTTTTTCCACCCGACTCGTGACTTATTTTTTATCAACCTTCATTGCTCGTACTCTTTATTTCGGTAAACGTACCCTTCTAGTCGTCTACCTTTCACAATCTTTTGTTTCCGGGTGGTGTTTTTATCGTGGCGACAACATATTAATTGTGTGTTACGAGTATCTTATCAAAACTATAAAACATGCTAACCGTCTATTAATTGTAAACATTCATCATCACGACCTTAAGCTTGTAGGAGCCGGTGTATCTTTAGTAGGACAAGAGGTCGAACCACGCAATATCGTGTAGTATCACGCCTTCACACTCCTGTGTCTTCCAAATGTGTCAGTCCTGATCCCTCATGTGGTCGATCCTGACGGACAGCATGTCACGTTTTGCGTAGGTACAGTCGACCAAGAAATAAGTCAGACATACAGACACATGCATTACAAAAATCGTACATTACACGCACATTTAAATTATATTATTTGTAAGTATATTAAGGTTCCAAAATGAAAGACTACTTTTTTAGGTGACTTATTTATTTGGCGGACATAAAAAAATAAAATACCTATTTTACGAACCAGAATAACAAAGACAAATATAAGTTAGGTGTACTATTATCTCAAAAAACGACGATTTTTATTTCTTTTGTAGTTATTTACGGCTTGTTCTTCTAGTAAGTGATCGTGTTCATTCATTAAAATAACATTTTGTTTAATTATTGAGTAGATCCTTCACAATACTCAGTAGAATTATAGTACTGAGACATAAGAGCATAAAACAATTTACTCAATTGTAAGTTATTGCGCTAAATCATTTTAATTATATCCTAGCTTACCGGTATAACTTATTTTTAACTTTTAACTGACGTGGTATACGTCTCACAGACGTCATGTCTATATTTTGAACTTTGTCACCGTGACATAAAGTGTTACTTTGACAGTGCTCTAAACACATCGTCAGTTAAAGGTTAACCTAAACCATAAACATGAATTGATGATGCGTCGCCACTTATACAGTTAATCGTCAGTAATATTATTAAACATAACGCCATCAATATAGCGAAAAGTCGACTGGTCCTAATATATACTGGTAAGCTAATATAGGACTGGACCTGGGTACGTCCTTAAACTACGACCAAGACCACCGGGGGATGGGCAGCAGCATCCCTGGAGTGCGGTGGAGACACTGCGATCGCCAACCCGCATGCCAAGCGTGGCGATTATGGCATTTACCCCCTATGGATAACACAATAAAGCCACGGCCCCGAGGTTCCGGCGGCCCCCAGTGCCCTGGTTTTGGTAGCGGCCAGGGTACCAGCGGGGCCAGGGGTGCTAAGAATCTCCGGCAAAGGTCCGGCTACCACCACCGACGACTCCTGGCCCTGGCAACGTACAACACCCGTACACTGCGGACCGACGAAAAGATAGCGGAACTGGAGGAAGGATTGAGCAGG
Organism: Notocelia uddmanniana; assembly: GCA_905163555.1. Classification (NCBI taxonomy): domain Eukaryota; kingdom Metazoa; phylum Arthropoda; class Insecta; order Lepidoptera; family Tortricidae; genus Notocelia; species Notocelia uddmanniana. The sequence goes on from LR991065.1 coordinate 15,491,171, forward strand.
TTGCGTTGGGATATCGTAGGGTTATCTGAAGTTGCCCGAGGAGTGGCACGTGAAGGGGCTGTCGTGCGGTGTTCCGCAGGGGTCCGTCCTAGGGCCACTTCTGTGGAACATTGGGTACGACTGGGTGCTGAGGGGACGCAGTCTGCCGGGGGTCAAGGTGACGTGCTACGCCGACGACACCCTGGTGACAGCCCGCGGAAGCACATTCCGGGAGGCGGCGATTCGGGCCACGGCAGGCGTGGCAACGGTGGTGGCTCGTATCAGGAGGTTGGGGCTGGAGGTGGCCCTGAATAAATCTGAGGCCCTGTGTTTTCACGGGCCTCGGAAGGCTCCTCCGGCGGGTTCCAACCTGGTGGTGGGGGGAACGTCCATCGCTGTCAAGTCGACAATGCGGTACCTAGGCATAGTCCTCGACAGTCGTTGGACGTTCAGGGAGCATTTCAGGTGCCTTGCTCCCAAGCTGATCGGGGCTGCGTCGGCACTCAGTCGGCTCTTACCCAATGTGGGCGGACCAAACGCGAGCTGCCGCAGACTCTACGCAGGAGTGGTGCGGTCCATGGCACTGTATGGGGCGCCCATTTGGGCCGGATCCCTGACCGCCCAAAACCAAGCCGAACTTCGACGGCCGCAACGGGTTATGGCGGTCAGGATGGCGAGGGCATACCGCACTGTCTCCTGCGAGGCGGCTTGCGTGTTGGCGGGGACTCCACCCTGGGACCTCGACGCCTTGGTCCTGGCCGATGTTTATTGGTATGTCACCGAAGCGCGGGCCAGAGGGGTCCAACCACTTCGGGAGGAGATAAGGCGGTGGAGGCTCGACTCCCGCCGTACCCTCATCCAGAAGTGGAAGGAAAGGCTGGAGGTGCCAAGTGCCGGCCACTGGACCATCGGAGCGATTCGGCCCGTCCTGGAGAGATGGGTCGACAGAAAAGGGGGGTTCCTCTCCTTCCGCCTTGCGCAGGTGCTCTCGGAGCACGGGTGCTTCGGCAGATACCTGTGTAGGGTGGCAGGACGGGAACCGACGGAGGAATGCCACGAGTGCGGCGACGCCGAAGACACGGCGCATCACACGCTGGCAGTGTGCCCGGCCTGGGCCGAGCAGCGGGCCGCGCTTGTGGCCGTGGTGGGGCATGACCTCTCCTTGCCTGCCGTGGCAGAAGCCATTGTTGCCAGTGAGAGGTCGTGGAAGGCGATGGCCTCCTTCTGCGAGGACGTGATGGCGCAGAAGGAGGCGGCGGAGCGTGGGAGGGAGGACGATCCGGCTTCCCAACCAATGCGCCGCAAACGCGTGGGGCGACGGCGGCTGGCGTACAACCGCCGATTCCCCCCATAAGGGTGCCTGTGGGTGACAGACACGGGGACATCTGTCACCTACACGAAGGCCCCCGAGTGGCAGGCGTGCCGTGTTTCGGCGCGCCCCTTGAGGAGGATGTGGGAATCCATCGTTTTCCCACAAAAGTCGAGTCCGGAGTTCGGACGGCCGCTGGCGAGGTTGCGGAAGTGTGCCTACGGCGTTCCCGTGGCCTCGCCTTATAGCACGGAGGCGGCATATAGAGGGGTTTTTAGTGGGTACACCATAGGCCTCATTAGCCGATATGGGAGTCCCACATAACCACCAGGGCTCGTCCCTGCGCCACGGTGGTATGCGTAACGCATTTTCCCCTCTTAAAAAAAAAAAAAAAAAAAAAAAAAAAAAAGGTTATCTGAAGTCCGAAGAGAGGGGGAGGACACGATAACCCTGAAGTCCGGCAACTTGCTCTATTTCCGGGAGGGCGACCAACAGTCCCAGGGAGGTGTCGGGTTTATCGTCCACAAATCCCTCGTGAACAACGTGGTGAAGAAGATCGAGAGTGTGTCGGCTAGGGTGGCGTACCTTATACTCAGAGTATCCGAGAGGTACTCGTTGACGGTCATACAGGTGTACGCGCCGACCTCGGCACACTCTGACGACGAGGTGGAGACTATGTATGAGGATATATCAAAAGTCATGCATAGTTCCAAAACCTACTTCACCGTTGTTATGGGGGATTTCAACGCCAAACTGGGCAAGAGAGACGGCAATGAGCTGAAAGTGGGGCAATTTGGAGTTGGAAGTCGGAACCACCGGGGCCAACTACTGGCTGGTTTCTTGGAGAAGGAGGGACTCTACATGATGAACTCCTTCTTCAAGAAACGCGAGCACAGGAAGTGGACCTGGATGAGTCCCGACGGTGCAACAAAAAACGAGATTGACTTTATCATGTCGACGAAGAGGCGTATATTTAACGATGTCTCTGTGATCAATACGGTTAAAACCGGAAGTGATCATCGTCTGGTAAGAGGCACGTTGAATATATGCGTCAAGCTAGAGCGCTCTCGACTGATAAAGTCCACGCTCCGTCCAGCAGCAGTCCAAATCCAAAACCCCGAGAGCTTTCAGCTGGAACTCCAAAACCGTTTCGATTGTCTAGGCGGCGATGTGGACGAATTCAACGACGGGTTTGTGGAAGCTGTCCATAGCGTTGGGTCTAAGTTATTTAAGGCCCAACGAACTCACAGAGCCAAAAGGCTCTCTATCTCCACTCAGAGGCTCATTGAGGAAAGGAATGAGATGATTCTTCAGTCTTCAGCCGATGCGACATTATACAGGCAGCTCAATAAACAGATCTCCAAGTCCCTTACCCGTGATCTGCGCCAATTCAATACAAATCGTATTGAAGAGGCCATCGAGCAGAATAAGGGCTCTAAAGTTTTCTCAAGAGATCTGTCTATTGGGCAAAGCCAGCTCGCCAGATTAAAAACTGAAGATGGTAGAATCGTTTCGTCCAAACCTGAGCTTCTGAATGAGATAGAGTGCTTTTATGGACAGCTGTACACGTCAACTAACAGACCCGAAGTTGGTCTGGCGGAAGACCGAAGAGCTAGATTAACCCGGCACTATACCGAAGATATCCCGGACATCAGCCTGTACGAGATTAGAATGGCTCTTAAACAGCTTAAGAACAATAAGGCACCCGGGGAAGACGGAATTACAGCGGAACTCCTGAAGGCGGGTGGAAAACCGGTCCTTAGGGCCCTTCAGAAGTTGTTCAATTCCGTCTTACTAGAAGGGAAAACTCCAAAGGCATGGAACAGAGGTGTGGTGGTCCTGTTCTTCAAAAAGGGTGACAACTCCTTACTGAAGAACTACCGACCCATCTCACTTCTGAGCCATGTCTATAAGCTGTTTTCAAGAGTCATTACGAACCGTTTCGCACGCAGGCTAGATGACTTCCAGCCTCCCGAACAAGCCGGTTTCCGAAGAGGCTTTAGCACCGTAGACCACATCCATACGCTCCGTCAGGTTATACAGAAGACTGAGGAGTATAACCTGCCCCTCTGTTTAGCGTTCGTGGACTACGAGAAAGCCTTCGATTCGATTGAAACTTGGGCTGTACTACAATCTCTCCAGCGGTGCCAAGTGGACTACCGCTATATCGAAGTGCTGAAGTGTTTGTACGAGAACGCCACTATGTCAGTCCGACTCCAGGACCAGAGCTCGAGGCCTATTCCGTTGCAGCGGGGAGTCAGGCAAGGAGATGTTATTTCTCCTAAACTGTTCTCCGCTGCACTGGAGGATGTTTTCAAGACTCTGGACTGGAGAAGGCTAGGCATCAACATAAACGGCGAGTACCTCACTCACCTTCGGTTTGCTGACGATATAGTAGTCTTGGCTGAGACCATGGAAGATTTAAGTACAATGCTCAATGACCTCAGTAAAGCCTCCGAGCGAGTTGGTCTAAGGATGAACATGGACAAGACGAAGATCATGTCAAATGCCCATGTCGCACCAACTCCCGTAACAATCGGACACTTTACGCTCGAAGTTGTAGACGATTACATATACCTAGGACAGACTGTCCAGTTAGGTAGGTCCAACTTCGAGAAAGAGGTTAATCGTCGAATCCGACTCGGCTGGGCAGCGTTCGGGAAGCTACGGCACATCTTTTCGTCCAATATTCCGCAGTGTCTCAAGACAAAAGTCTTTGACCAGTGTGTGTTGCCAGTGATGACATATGGTACTGAAACGTGGTCGCTTACTATGGGCCTCATAAGAAGGCTAAAAGTCACCCAAAGAGCAATGGAGAGAGCTATGTTAGGAGTTTCTCTGCATGATCGCATCAGGAATGAGGCCATCCGCAGCAGAACCAAAGTGACCGATATAGCCCTCCGAATCGCTAAACTTAAGTGGCAGTGGGCGGGGCACATAGCACGTAGAACTGATGGCCGTTGGGGCGGAAAGGTTCTCGAGTGGCGACCACGTACCGGAAGGCGTAGCGTGGGCAGGCCCCCCACACGGTGGACCGATGACCTGGTGAAGGTCGCGGGTGTCCGCTGGATGCGGGTGGCGCAGGACCGGTCATTGTGGAAGTCTTTGGGGGAGGCCTATGTCCAGCAGTGGACGTCTTTCGGCTGACATGATGAAGTTAATATAGTCGACGTTTGGAATCATTCTTTATGCCACGATGGTAACAAACAAGCATACGGCTTGCTTGATAGTAAGCGGACACTGTAGCCTTCGTGACATGAGGATTCCCTGTGTGGACAGCAAGAAACAAAATGCAGGTACCTGACTCAACACAACAGGGATGTTATTCACAAACCGACTCGTCCTCACCTGTCACCTCACACATCACCCTTTTTTGTATGGAAACCGTCAAATACCATTTGTCAAATTTTGAGGAAGAGGGAAGAACACAATCTCAATTGCCTTTCTCGCTATGAGGAACACAATCTTACATACACAAACTCTGTGTTTTTATGGTTCCGGTCTCGGCGTTAAATGGAAGTAAGTAGACGATGGATTATTAATTCTGATAATGAAAAACCTTACGCTGATTTTCCATACTTTTTCAGATTTCCGCTATGTTTTCGGCGGTATGGAAATGTCACCCAAGGTTATACGGGTGATTTCGGGGTCGTGGATCAAGAATAAGTTTTACGACTTGGTATCTGTTAGCCATTTCAAAAAAATTGTAGTGACACGAAACAAACGTATTTCTTTTTTAATTTATTTTGATGACAAAAATACAAAATCTCAAAAAGCATGGTTACCCTTCTCTCTTTGACGGATAGTATGGAGAGTTGACAGTGGGGTAGGGTGACCAAGTTGTATGAAAAAGTATTATTTTCCATTAGAATTTGAAGACAAAGAGAATTATTTGAATTATAAACCGTCATACCAACTGTCATTTTGTCTACTTTGAATTCTTGACCATGTACAATCATTCCGGATCACGACCCCAAAATCACCCTGTATTGAAAATTTGAAATACCGTACAATTAAATTACGTCTCCTAAAAGGTAACCTATCACAACCATATTTTTTTGCCTATTTTATTTTTCCGAAATCTTTTGGTATTTGTATTTAATAACTTCTCCGAATATACGTACAATCCATTGCTATTTTCAATTACCATTGGATGTAAATCCATACAAATTATTTGTCCGAATATCTTTTACCGCTAGAAACCTTTGACTTTTCAGAGCTTACATCTTTTGTTTCACATGCCAGTTTATACTAATCCATCACTACATTTCACATTTCATGCGCTTGGCCCATGTTCATTAAGTCATACGTGTGCGTTAATTTAATTTTTTTAATAATCTTTTGAGATAATTTGTGATATTCAAAATCTAAGAAGTGAAATGTTTAAAACAATTATCTTATTATTCTTCATTTAACGCACAAAAACACCTACCAAAAAAGTTCGTTCATTATCTTGTCCTGACCGGAAAATGGGTCAAAATTGCTCAACTTCAGGTAATATATTTTTCAGGAATATCTGGGAATGACATTGCGAAGATTTAAAAATCACGAATAGTTGACCAACGGTATCATTACATCGGAGTAATGACATTACGGGCAAATCAGTACCTAATTGGGAATAATGGTTTTGTCAAACAATTGAAAAAGAAAAGCTGCTAAAACTTGGTTACTCTTAATAATTTTCCTAGGTTTCGTTCTTTAATATTAAGTTTATTTTTAAGTTATATTTTAAGTTTATTTATACTGATCTGTCAATTGTTTAAGTGCTTTACTATTAAATCATAACATAAACCATAAATAGCCAAACGTAAACATTCGCAGTGAGCTTTCGAGAAAACGAAATAAAAACATTTGAAGAATAGTTTTTGTTGCAATAAAAAATGGTATGCCTAGCATGTTTGGTGTTTTAGGTAGGTAACCCTCCTTAATTTTTCAATTAGTAGGGAGATAAATATGCGACGCCTTATTATAATTAACCGCCGCATGTCTTAATTCTTAATTGTATTCGTAGCTTTAAGATAAGATATAAATGAAATTTATGTAGGTACACATAATAAACTTCATTTTATAAAATTCATGTTACAAACTGACAATAAATTAAAAAAATATATTATTTAAATGTAGTTCTGTGGTATAACGACAATTAGTTGTCACCTATTTCAACCGCACAATCCGACCACATCCTCTTAGTAATTCTTCTATCGTACCTATACTAACGAGTTACAATTGTTAAGATTTATTTGTTTGTAATGAAATAAATAGGCCCAAAATCGATCAATCTATGTACGTGTTATTACATGGAAAAATAGTTTTCATTTACGTACATACAGAGCTATTTACAAATAGATAAACTATATCCGCGCTACCTACACAACTGGTTAATTTGGAGTTTGCGCCGCTGAAGAGAATTGGCCGATTGCGTTCAGCTCCAGAACTGCTATGGGATTTAAAAAAATATTTTATTATATTAATTAGTATAATTTTTAGGTGGTTTCTCAACAAATAGTAACATTTTACTTTCATTTAGACGGTGCATTAGTCCTTTCAGTTTCATACGCAACCGTCGAATACCTAATGCCATGTCCTACCGGGAAGGCCCGAATTTCCTTACAATCTTATTTTACAATTTAAATGAAACGTTTATTGAGTCACAAGTTATTTGCGATCTTCTCATACATGTTTTCCTTATGAGTATCATCAGTTTTAAGAGATTATATATGAAGATAAACAAACTTGTTTTACTAAAACCCCTAGAAGAAACTACCTAAAAGCCCTAGAAGAACCTACACGTTTTCACAGAAAGCCAGAATTGATCTGTAAGCGAATTGCGGAACCTGCCGCCGTGGTGACTGTGACCTACAGCCTAGTCTGAATCTTCATTACCGTGAGACGCAAGGACAAGGTTTAATCTATTAGCTTAAAATTATCGCATAATCTATATTAATATTATGTAGTAAATGTTTCTGATTTAGCCCTATGGGCCTTATGGACGGGATAATTGATACACCCGTAAAACATGATGACTAAAATTCAGAGATGACTTACCAATAACAGTTATAGTTTTAAGCTATAAAAACGGTGTTTTGGGACGTCTCAATGTAAAACGCCGGTCTATTGCTTGCCTCTATTTTTTTAAATTAAGATTGAAAGTGTTGTACTATTAGAAAACCATCAGAATTAACTATTCGTGAACCTTCTTGCAGCGAGATAAGGTCTACCAGTGGCCAGCTAACTGTGACGCTCTTAGTATCTGTGTACAAGTACTAGGCCAGTGTCAACCAGTAAGACGGTTACCTTAAATTTTGTTTTATTTTAATTAAAAAGACTGAGCTAACAATAATACAGTAAATGAATGCTATTTCACGTAACATGGAACGGAACACCGATACATGTACAAGACTACTTACTACTCCCAATCTCCCTTACCTATCATTAGAGCAAGTCATCATGGGATGTTTCCTCATCTGCGGTCGTAGATAGCAGTACCTAACCCAGTACCTAAAACAATATCTAGTTGTGGGGATGTTTAGGACTTGGTAAATACCGTACCTATTTGTCTTCACAAAAAATACCTATTCTTACCTACATCTACATACATAATTTTTAAGAAAAAAAAAACCGACTTCAATGGGGGAGGCCGGAGAAAGATTATTATACTTAGATGGTGCACTCTTAGATTCCATACAATAAAATAAAAATGGCTATAAGTATATTTATAATGGTAGAAGACTAAGTACTCTCAATTCCTCATGGAATCATGGAAAAACCTTGCTTGCTTGACAAACAAAACGAAGAGAACAAATCGCCAAACTTGAACTACGCGTCGTTGAAGAGTTCCGTTCTGATCATCATCAGCAGTTCCACTTCATCAAATGTCACTTTTATGAATGAAAATGCTTGATTAGTTCATGAAAATACTAAAATTACTATTTATGTGCCTTTTAACCTCCTTTAAGAATTGATAACCTCCTTTTTTGAAAGTCGGTTAAAAACCTCAACCACAAGAATCAGTAGAACACTGCATACTTTATAACAGGATAATGAAAACATTACGTTTAGTATTGCGGTCGATTCTTCACGCACATTCCTTTGTAGTTAGGTAGTTATTGTTGCCTACTAGTTATGCTCCTGTAAAGTATTGATCTATTAAACAACTCAACACCACTACTTGCTCTGTTGGTATTGTATTCCGGGTGTTAAGATCGCCAGAGCTCTCGAGGATGAGCTGTGTTGAAAATCAGGGACCTGCAATCTGCATGTGTCTCTAACAGTCAACATAACGAAACCTTAAATCAATAAATATCTGCAACTCGCTTATGATAGTTATGATTCTTGTGGAATCGTCCATTGGCTCCGGTGTTTGCATGCCATCAGGTAGGACGCATGCTTATTTGCCACCGTTATAGCACTAAAATGCACCTGCCAAGTAAACCCCTACTTGATCGGTTTAACCACGGTTATTTGTCTGGGAAAGGCACTGAAGTTAATTTACTTGAACGCATTATGTTGCCGTGTGAAGCGAGAGTAACAAGGCTATAAAATGCTTCTAACAGCTTCTTGATTATCTTGAAGGGTATCTGTTTGTCTAAGCTTGATTACGATTGCTTTAAAATAGTTAAAGTACAGGCTGGGCAAATAAGCAGTTTAAAACTTTGAATTGATATTATTAAAACTGACCAAGTGCGCGTGGGACCACGCACAAAGAAGGGTTCCATACCGATACCTCCTAATCTACATTAAATATACTATACAAGACATTTAATCAAAAAAGGTCATATACTCGTATCATAGGAAACTTACGGCACTTACACCCCTTTGTTTTGGCAAGACAGTTTTTCAGGAATAACTCAAAAACCGTTAAACCTATCTTGTTTAAACCAAAAATCATTGAAAGGATTTATTAATGTACATCACCTTGATTTTTTTAATGAACCAGAGTGGGGGGGACACTTTTTACGACTTTGACGGCTAATATCTCACCAACCTGATGGAAAATGTATTAATGGAAAAAAAAATTAACCTCTATGTCATTTTCATAATTGTAGTGGTCAGAGTCTCCGAGTAAATCGGCTGTGACATACGGACAGACAGACAGACATGACGAATCCATAAGGGTTCCGTTTTATGCCATTTGGCTACGGAACTCTAAAAAGTAAGAGTTTAATACCAAATGTTTAACCGCTTTCAAGAAAACAGGAGGTTCTATGTTCCCACCACCACACATCAGCCAAAGGACGTCCACTGCTGGACATAGGCCTCCCCGAATTTCATGGGGGGTAAATGCCATAATCGCCACGCTTGGCATGCGGATTGGCGATCGCAGTATCTCCACCGCACTCCATGCTGCTGCCCATCCCCCAGTGGTTTTGGTCGCAGTTTTAGGACATACCCGGGTCCTGAAATTATCTTTTTATTTTATTGGGAAGAATATACTCATGATCCCAGGGAAATCGAGGGCAACCCTCAATTTATATAAGCAGGTTATTACGTGTTTCATATACAGGATGTTTGGTAACTAGGTGCAAAGACTTTCAGGGATGATAGAGGAGGTCATTTGAAATATTTTAGACACAGCATGCGTTGTACAAAGTCGTTTAGTTTCCAAGATATGCACCATTTTGTTTTGAAAATTGTATGTTTTCCATTGGAAATTTTTCTATTGGAAAATGTTTAGATTTTTTTCAATGTTCCCTTTTTTCTGGCTTATCGTAATTTTTCAATAATTGTAGGAACTAAGGAAGTTTTTAAATCAATTGAATTAGGACTAATGATTTTTTACTGCTTGTATTCACATGGTATTCAGATGCGATTTTTTTCCATACATTTTCATAGAAACGAAAAAGAAAGAAATAATTCAAAATCCTATTCACTCCAAAATTATCCATCATTATTATTATAAGTGATTTGGTTCTTACTTCGAAAATAACGGGTTAATTTTTTCATTCCTATTATGAAAATGTATGGAGATAAATTCGCATCTGAATACCATGTGAATACAGGCAGTAAAAACTCGTTAGTCGCGTAATTCAATTCATTTCAAAAACTTTCTTAGTTCCTACAGTTAGTAAAAAATTACGATAAGTCAGAAAATAACGGAACATTAAAAAAATCTAAATATTTTTCAAATGTATGGTAGTATGGAAAACATACAATTTTCAAAATAAAATGGTGCATATCTTGGAATCTAAAAGACTTTTTACGAACGCATGCTGTGTCTAAAATATTTCAAATTACCTCCTCTATCATCTCTGAAAGTCTTTGCACCTAGTTATATTTGTTGTTAAAGCGGCAACAGAAATACATCATCTGTGAAAATTTCAACTGTTTAATTATCGCGGTTCTTGAGATGAGATACAGCCTGGTGACAGACAGACGGACGGACAGACAGCGAAGTCTTAGTAATAGGGTCCCGTATTTACCCTTTGGGTACGGAACCCTAAAAAGTAAACATGCAGACGAACTAAGAACCTCCTTCCTTCTATTGAAGTAAGCGCGTCGTTTGAATGAAATAAAAATTCAGATTATTATAGGGAGTTTTTGTTCGATGTTTTTTTGAAGTGGGTTCAATATTTTTAAGTGTGTTTGTATATCTGTATTGTCGAGATCTATGGGCGGCTTGAGAGTCAAGTTACCCACTCACTTGACAAGCCTAATCCCAATAAGGTCTAGTTTTCCCCTTGGACTGGCAGGTCAGAGGGCAGTCGGTTCCTTAGAAGCTAGTGCCTACGCGATTCTTTCGTTCAGGATGGTACTGAGATAACGCTAGGATGATGATGATGATTGTCTGTATTGCTTACCTTGCTATGTAGGAAAAATGCGACACCTATTTGTAGCATTCTTTGTATTTTTTGCAATTCCGAGAGTTATCAGTAGATAGCGACACCAATTTTCCTGGTTTTTTTTTCAGGTTTATTTATATATGTTAGCATAAATTTTCAAAGGAGGGACTTATTCACAACATGCTGCGTCGACTCTCCTCATCATTTTAAGTGTAACGTACCCGAGGGGGCAAACGGAGCCCTATTGCTGTCACTCGCGTGTCCGTCTGTCATCTGTCTCACATTTTGTTCCGAAGAATTTTGTAACTTTCCTTTTTAGAGTTCCGTTGTCAACTAGGAACCCTTATAGTTATAAAAAATCATGAAAGTAAAGCTCAATAAAGACTTTCAACGAAAACTATAGTGGACATGATCATTTAAGCCGTTTTTGAGCTATCGTAAAAAGGCTTCCCGTCTTAGTAAAAGACGTATGAAACGCTAGGAAAGTATCCCCTTTTGCCTGTTATTGATTTTTTTAGAGTAACTGCATTGGGAACCAAGGAAACCCTATAGTGAGCATGGCCCGACATGCTCTTGGCCGATTTTTAGTTGTACCGAACCCTCGGTGTGCGAGTCCGCCTCGCACTTGACCGGTTTTTATTTACTTATCATCGAGATTCGTAACAACTCGAAATCCACCAATTAGTGCAATATAATACGTAATCGATTATCACGCCAAATGGATTAGAAATATTTGTAGTCGATATTTTATAAGCCTTTTATATTACTTCATCTGTAACTAAATAACAATGTTATCAAATCTTACAAGTCGATTTTCATCCACTTCCATCAGTTAATCGTTTAACTTAACTTTGCAAGTACTTAATAAGATATTAAGTAGGTAGAAGATGACTCAATTTTGGTGCCATCTGCCCGGCTAGTATGATAGCTTATACCGCCACGTTATATGGCCAAAATGTACTGAAATGTCACATAAAACGTTACGGTATAAGCTATCATACTAGCCGGGCAGGTTGGAGGTGGATAGTTGGACCTCTGTAATGTCGTATACCTAGTACTTACCTAAACCCAGAAAAGCCTCGATTACGCACGGATTCTGTGCCCGCACTGCGCGAGTTTTGGTTTTAAAGCTTGCTCTAAAAAAAACATAAAACAAACGTGAATCGCACCTTTGGAAGTAAAGATTTTTTACTGACGACAATAGTTAAGAGCGGTATTGCGATATCTAAAATGACATCTGAACTAAAGTGACATTATAATGAAGTTAAATACGAAACCTACCTAGCACTAATTTTTTTCTCCAGGTTTATTTTGTAACTTTAAATTGAGAGATTCCTGGTACATTAACAAGATATACTACCATTATTACCATTAAACTTGAATGTCGTCGTATGCTATACTGAAGTATAATTTCATTCACCTACCTATAAATATTCATAAACGATGTCTATATCCTCCAACTCACGCGAAAGAGTCCGTAAATCTAGAGCATAGTTTTTTCAATGAAAACGAACCCCTTTTTCAAATCCTCTCCATTCATCAAGTTCCTTCACCTCTCCACACCTCTCTGACGGCATGAACGGACTATTTTCTTAAAATGGTCTCCTGTTTAGAATTTGGTTTAGCGAGAAGAGGTCTGTCGGTAATACCGACAGAGTGTAAGGACTTACTAATTTCTGACAGTTTGCACTTTTTCGTTAACCATAATTCTTTTAAAACACAGCTTGCTTAATGGCTTCTACACTATAATCATTTTTAAACATCTGAAAAGTTTACTGTTTCAGGGCGAAATACAAATTACTATTATTATCTGTTAATCATTAGGTTTGTTTCATGCGTTTGGTTTAGTAATACATTAGAGCAAAAGATCAACGGTGAGAAAAGTCTGCAGATTAAATGTGGTCGGTAAATATCTTTTTCAAAAACAAATATTAGACAATCAGACGGGATCGATTTCCATGAATAAAAGAATTTATGTAATTGAATATCAAAGAAGCTGTATTCGTAGATGAATTTTTCAAATAACTAATGAATGCAACACATAATATTTTGCTACTTTAGTAAGGCTTTAAGCTGTTTATAGGAGCTTCGCCCGCGCTTTACAAAAAGTGCGGACTGGGCTGCAAGATAAAATAAAGCCTTTTTATATGCTATTTCTACATGCATCATCACCATTAACATCATCATATCAGCCGATGGACATCCACATACCAATAATTTTTAATCGGATCTTCGTCATGTAAGTAAAAATTGTCACCGTTGTAACATGTAATTAATAAAAAGGCTGCTGACACTTTTTACACTAAACGAATCGGTACTTAGGCATAATATGTAAATATTATGTCTACATAATAATAACCTAATACACAAATATAAAGCACATGTGTTGTTCTACCCAACAAAGTCGGATTGAAAGTAATGTTTTAGCATTAGTTCACGTTTAGAGTTAAGTAAAGTCAAAATACTGGTTCTACTGGTTTACTTCATTTAAAGTATTAATAAATTTAGTACCCAACAGCTCCCGCGCGTGGGTACACATTTAACGATATTTATGTTTTTTTAGTAGCCTATATATAGTTGTATACCTCAACCTACGGGCAATACAACCGTCAGAATATAAATTATGACTTCGAAAACTATAAATTATTCCCAATAGAAAAAAATACCAGTTCTAACGAGTCACTGGACATTATCAAATCAAGGATTTTGAATAATTTACGACTAAATATTTGAGCTACTCGTTCTCCTCAATAATCTTTTTGACAAATAATAGAGATTCTGTTTTAGTTATGCACGCTTTACGTCTTACGTCCAAATCTAATTTGCCGTGACGGAGTTCTTTACATATGTTTCTCTTAGAATATTTACAAACATGGTCAACGGATTTACAGAAAAGAGTGTGAAAATATATCGTACTTGTTGCGCGTTTCCGATCGGGCAGGAGTGGTAGGCTGGCTGGCTTCTGCAGCAGCTCTTGCAGCTCGGCCGGCGGGGCCGGCTCCTCGCTTCGTCCCTTCATCTTGCACTTCACTAACACTTCAATTGTTTCACTGAGCGTCAATTATTAGAAGATGTGAGTATAGAGGATAAAGCGCAAAAGTGCGACCGGGATATGCGTAAAAGTCGCGTTTCGGCGAGCGTCGGCGACCGCGTTTAGAGGGAGGCGCATGGCTCTGGACTGTGGTTGCCTCAGGGTGAACCGGCCTTATAGCTGGGTGGTCAGAGTCTAGACACGAGGATGCTGGTCGCGAGCCGCGCGGCGACTGACGTCCGGTCAAGGGTACGGACCGACATCTAACACGGACGCAGCCTCAGCAGACGTTGGCATGGCGTTTCAGTGCAACCATGTTTAATAGCGGTATTGTTTACCAATCAAGGTCCATAATTGAGTTAATTATTGAAAAGTAGATACGGTTTGAAAAGGTCTTTTAATGCGTAATCGGTTGATACTTTCTGATCGCAATGTTATTCTTCCTGCTCAGTGCTTATAGCAGGAATTCAATAAGTTCGAGATGAAGGTTAAAGGCTTAATCTATCTAGTAATAAACTATATTATATTCTTAAATAATGTGTAAATACATGTGATGAAATAGAATTTAGAGTTCAGTAGGTATCATTAATAGTAACCCTGGAATACGAGTACCAAAATGAACTAGGCAAGTATTCATTTTAGATTCATTCAACCTACATATCAGTTTATTGAATAAAATATTAGTATCTCTTTGAAGTATATATAAATGTCGCAATTTATCCTGTTTTAATTTTGACATTTAATTGGCCCGAAATAGGTTAATATTGATTTCCAAATATCATTGTTTTTAAAACTACCTAATGAAACGGTCGCTTTTATTCTCAAGCCGTCCACGCGCGATTCTTGCAGTTGTGGGGTAGGTAATCTAGATAATCACAACTCTCATCGACAACACGCCTTATGTAAACTATAAGTAGTATATGTTCGACCTCCATTTACGTGAAATTCTTACGTATCTTACGAATCGAAGGGGTCAGATAATACTGGAATGTCGTGATTAGCAAAGAAGCACGACTTAGACTCGCCCTTCGGCAGGACATTCCACAATTCATTAAATTACCTTGCAGTGCACGCCTCTCTGGTCGATAGTATCTCTTAACGGGCCATTTCGACATGCATACTACATATGTTAACAAAGGCAGTACGCATACACAATTAATTATTATGTTATGGTTATATCCAGGTGTATAGACAAATAGCATATGTGGTGGTATAAAGAAATATGATGGTGGTGGTATAAAGAAATATGTATAACAAAACAATGACACGAGCCCTCAGCAAAAGTTGTCATAGAAATGGTGAAAATATTGACTCGTATATCAAGATGCGTAACTAAGGGGTGCACTGCACTGAAAACTAGAAGCTATTTCATAAGCTTGTACCAGTTGTACCTTCAGCTGCACTTCAGGACCAAAAATAGTTATTTTTTAGATATTAGGTAAGTATTGTAGGTTATGATGATGATTGATCATGTTCAGTCAAGGCTGTGTCACAGGTTTCCTATGTAGCGTGAGATTATTTATTTCATCAATAATGATGGTTATTATAATGACAAGAAAGTCGTGCCATTTTCTATATTTTTCATACTTATATATAACCATTCGTGTCAATTCATTCTAAATGTGTGTAAGAAGTGGCAAGTTTCGGGATTGTATCATAAATCGCTTTATAGTGAAAAACAAATCAGACTAACTGCAGATGATATCGAGAAATTAATGCTTAATTGCTCCTATCACAAAACAGATTAAATGACGAAGAAAAAATTGTGCGCATTTTTATATAATCTTATACAAAATTACGATGACCCAAAATTTTCTATAAAAATATTTTTCATTGGAGGACAGGAGAGGACATTTTCACAACTGTTCTATCACAACATAACATAACATGTAGTTAACTAAGTATACTCGATAGTCATGTTATGTATGATTTGCCATTTATATTAGTATCCTTTAAGTTTAGATAAATATGTACATTCACCGTCGGATACATCGGAGCGAAGGGAGTTCTCACAAAATATCTAATCTGAACTGAACCCGATTGTGAAAGCATTAAGGTGTATATTATTAAGCAAATTTATATTTTGGGCACCCTAAAGTGCTATATTTGATGGTGATTGATTGGTGACTGTATATACGGTCTGAAATACAGTTCGAACCTTTAAAAACGCACCTTAAGGTTTCAAGTCTCAGTACAGTCTCATTGCGTGCGTCAAACCTGAAAAACTGCAATTACCGGCTTCCCTCACCTTGACAATATCAGATCGTGAATGCTTTTGTTTGCTTGTGATTATGGCCAGGCTTCTGTTGTGTTCACAGCAAAGACGTCAGAGCCATCGCTAGAGCTATCGCGATTTCCATAAAAAAATAACCATAACCATAATAATAGTGATAAAGATAGATTTATCTTTTTTGTCAGTGATATTCTTCTTTCGCATCTTCGGGCGATGAGGTGTTCGCGGCGGCAGCTGGATAGATGTACGAACAGCATTATTAACATAGGACATAATTAAGGTCGTGGAGAGTAAACCATTATCCCATCATAAACATAACATTGTTTACAGTAAAACTAATTTACTACAGCTTCATGCATTTTGAGCCTTAACTTGGCCGTTTTCTATGCAGTATGTTATAATACCTACCATAAAAGCTGTTGGATATTTAAGAAAACTGCCAAGTTAAAGCTCAAAATGCATTAAGCCGCAGTAAATTAGTTTTACTGTAAACAATGTAGTGCCGGACTTGGCACCATTTCAGAGAATCTACGGAACTTGGCACCCATTTAGATCTCAATTCTTTTGTCGGTGAAGACGACAACCAAGCATCGCATATTCTTAATATTGAACTTGGCTCCCATTTTCACATTTATGTTTTTGATGGGATATCATTACTTTTTGTCAATCTTCGCCAAATGGTGCTTTTTAAGAGCGAATGCACGAGTTACAAAATACCCAAATCGCTATAGATGCACCTCAAATATTTGAAGAGTTCCCTCGATTTCTCCAGGACCCTATGATCAGATTCCTACCTGATAACTATGGGACTACCCCTGAAGTATACCGTTACAAACAAAAAAAGAATCTTCTAAATCGGTTAATAAATGAGTGAGTTCTGAGGTAAAATAATTACTGTTTTTTTCTGCTATACACACACAATTACCAAGCTGCATGCCAAATTTCAGCTTTCTAGGTTATCTGGAAGTGGGTTAGGTTTTTAGTCAGTCAGTCAGTCAGTCAGTGGTAAAAAACGCGTTTTTTGGAATTTAATATCTCATAAAATATTGAACCTATATTTATGAATTCGGGTTTCTAGTTGTTCTAATGGATCTTAATACATGTACCAAATTTCATTTTTTTATGTTAGATAGATTTGGAGTTATTGGGGGGTCAAAAGTGGCTCCAAACGCTTCCTGTAATATAACACACGGCTGCTGTCCGCCAGTTCCTGGCGTGAACTTGGCTGGACACGCTGCCGCGTGTCTAGATTTTAAATAAGCGGAACGAAATGTGTACCTACATAGAATACATAGAAAATCACATTAAATCAATATCTAATAGAAGTGCAGCTTTCATTTTTAAAATCCTGCTTTCAGCTTCTGTGCATGGTATGATTTTTAAAATAAATGATACCTGATTTATAATTTCTGAATGATTTTATTCTATTTTAGCTCCCGTAGGTACGCATTCCAACGGATGGCATCTATGAATCGCACATGCGAAATCGCGGTTTCTCGTCACACGCTACTTAGGTACTTTAATATAAGAACTTTCATACGTCAGTAAGCGCCTCTATTTTCACAAACCGATTTGCAAAAACTGTTTGTACTTATTTATACATCCGGAATTCTGCATAGTCTGCCTCCCCCACCAGCCCGAATTTCGGACCGAGTAAAAATATCGCAATAGCACCTAATATTTAAGGGGTCCTAGTTCCCAATGATCTTCGCTCTATAACTCTCCATTTTCTCGTGTTTTTTATGGCTAATTGTATTAGCAACAACGAGGATAACCGAAATCTATACATATAATAAAGCTGAACAGGGTCGAAAGTCTGTGCATGGAAGATATTCGAAAAAAAGTTGGCTGGGGATACTTAGAATCGATAACAGAACACGTTCCAACAGTTTTTAGACATTTTGTCTGTTTGTCTTTTTATCTGTTTGTCTGTTTATATGAACGCGCATCACGTGAAAACGGCTGAACGGATTTTGATGAAAACTTTACTAATCTGTCGAGTAAATACCCGGTCAGGTTTTAGACTATAAAAATTGTGCAGATTTGGGTTAAAAGGGGGTAAAAAGAGGGGTTGAATTTTGTATGAGAACTCCTATAATCCATGAGTTACAGGTATGAAAATTGGTAAGCATATATTTGACCACAAAGGAAAAACATCCTCATTCAAAGTTTGTGAAATCTTAAGATAGAAACTGAAAAAAAAAGTAAACGCAAGCGCTGCGCCGCGGCGCTGCCCAGTGTGCGCGCCTTCTTTAATATTCGGTACCTGGATAAAGTATTGAAAACCGATAACCGGTCCTACTGTTTAACCGGTGAAGTATGAACTCGAAACTCCGCAAAAATCGATGAAAAACGCGTGGCGCCCCTTGACTCTCGCTGCAGTTTTTAACATTGCTATATAGAATGGAGTCGTATCAACTAGGCATAGTCAGAGGTCAGATTTAAACTGGTCCGCCCACATCGTAGCGTTGGATCGTATTGCAAATTGTCCTGAAGCTCAGACAGTAATTTACATACAGGAAATTAAGGTTTCCTTAAAAATTCTTTGCAGGTGAATTACCTACACACCGGTAATTCACCTGCGAATCGACATACTCCGAGCTTCAGCCAAGTCACTTTAGAGTTAAGAAAAAACACGTACCTTTTTAGAGTTCCGTAGTAAACATAAAATCCTTATAGTTTCGCCATGTCCATCCATCCGTCTATCCGCGGCTTAGCTCAGTAACCGATACTACAAAAAAATGTGATTTGGCATACCAAATAACACTTTTGTATAACCATAATTATACATATCAATTACGCCGACAAAACGGCAGGTATAATAAAACTTAGATAAAATAAAACAATGTTTTATTGTACAAAATGGTGATGCAATTTTGTTTTCTTGCAAAACACATCGCGTCAAAAAAGAACGTAAGCTTTCTTTAAAACCATTTTTTGACTTATTTATTCTTTTGCGTGATATTAACTTTTAAAGTACTAATTTTTATTGATGTCAAATGTTTTTTTATCCTTTATCATTATAGTGACAAGAAAACTTTCGTGTTTATATTCTCTTTGGTGACAAGAGCGAAAAATGTGCGTTTTTTCCTTGACTGTACCTATAAGACAGGACCCACTTAACTACCCGGTTGTCTTAACCACACCACACTATACTTTATAGATACAGTCAACAGCAAGTGAAGGTGATCATTTTAGTACTTGGTCGCACTAACGTAACAATACTGCGACAGTTGGGATGCGTCAATGTAGTGAAAGTGACAAAGTACTAAAATGATCATCTAACTTTACAGTTGACTATAATTTTTATTTACATTCCTTCCTGTTCGTTGTATATTGGTATGAGTCAGGTTATGAACCAGTATCATACCTAGGTTCAAGTAGCGTGAAGTCGAATTACCGTAGCCAAAAAAATGCATTAATTAGGTATTATATTATTTCATTTTATTTAATTAAATATTTACAGGAAAAAATGATCAGTGTTTAAATACCTGTAATATAGGCAAGCGAGTTGTAATCAGGTTCTGTGAACGGCTATCTTTTAAACTGGTCTTCTATCTATAATCTGACAAAAAGTCTTGAAATTAAAAAGTGGCAACACTGTAG
Organism: Notocelia uddmanniana; assembly: GCA_905163555.1. Classification (NCBI taxonomy): domain Eukaryota; kingdom Metazoa; phylum Arthropoda; class Insecta; order Lepidoptera; family Tortricidae; genus Notocelia; species Notocelia uddmanniana. The sequence goes on from LR991065.1 coordinate 15,511,108, forward strand.
TGTCGTCCCTTTTTTCTTAGATTGATTTGAAAGGGATGACACTACAGTAATGCTACTTTTTGAAATTAAAACTTTTTTTGCCAGATTATACTTAGTTACTTCATTAATCTGTACCAATGTGACTACAATTTACTGCTTAATTTGCAATCAACTACAAGAATCTAACCTGATCGGAGCATTAAATTTTACGATTTTTCCCTTTAATTTGAAATTTGGAATTTTCGTTAGCAGCGTTACTGCTTAATACAAAATTAATTACAAGAATCTAGCTAAAGACCTACTAACCATAGAATCCGCAAATAAATAAGGCAAAATAAACTGATGCAGAAACACCCGCATTTTTTACTACATACTACACAGTACTACATACCTAATAGGAAATATACTTAAGCTACTTAATTTGTCAACTGTCGATTGAGTATTAATTCCATGGTAGGTATAGTATGTTGCGTTCCTGGCGAATAAGTGGGTATTATGAACCTGAGCTCTTGTTAATAACTTTAATAACACATTGTAAGTTGTAATTAATCGATCAACCTGCTATGCAGTCTTTGTATCTATATGTTTGTGTGCATCAGCAGGTACTACTGAATGTCTTTATTTTATTACGCAAGATACACTAGTCTCTGAATGTTGTGATCTTGTTTACTTACTGTAGTTGTTGTTTATTAGTGTTTAAGTGCTTGCTACTACATTCCGTGATATTCATGGGCGCCGGCAGCAGGGTGCAGTGGGGTGCATTTGCACCCGGGTATGTACCCGGAAAATACATAGAAAAAATATTTATTAAGTAATGTCTAGATGCAGATGCCCGCCATGGTGATATTACCTACTTTATTTTTAATCCACACTTTAATGGGTTATTTTTGCCTTTTGTTAAGTATATGTAACCAATTTGATTTCTGGGCCGCTTAATTCGTACCTTGTCACTGTGACAATAATATGAGATCTCTAGCAGCTTTCATATTGATTTTCTCTGTAACAAGTAGCCCACAAGTGGCCCGTGGTTACTGTATCTGTGACTATAGTTTCGCCGTGCCCGTCTGTCTGTTTAAGTCTTTGCTCTGTGATTGTTAGTGCTAGAAAGCTGCAATTTGGAATGGATATATAAATGAATAAAATTGACAAAGTCGTAACATAAAATCTTAAAAAAAATTAAGGGTATTTCCCCAACACGTAAAGTGGAGATTTTTTTTTTGTTTTAACCCTATAGTTTGGGGTGTTGTTGGATAGAACAAAAGACGTATGAAATGCTGCGAAAGTATTCCCTTTTGCTTGTTATTAGTTTTTTAAAAGTAAGTTCATTGGGCAACTACGAAACCCTCACTGAGCATGGCCCGACATGCTCTTGGCAGATTTTTTAATTAGATTAGTTAGGTTATACGCGTAGTATTATTATTTATCGTATCGTATGGCAATCATTTCGAACCGTGAGATCTTCGAGAAGATAGTACACGGTTGCCAGTTTTTGTTGAACTTTTAGCACCACGCCCAGGGGTCACGTGTAGGGTAACGGTGGGTACCTACTCTCTACGGACGTGGTGCAACTTCGACCCCCCTTTGTCAAGTGAGTGGGCAACATGACTGTTAGAAGTTCTCAAGCCGCCCGAAGGCCTCTAACTTGGCTTAACGACTGCTGTCATAGTCATACGCGTACTTAACTAGAGCACGATTTAAAAAGCAGCACATGGCACTGCAACCTTTTGAGCCATGAAGCATTGTCAATAAAAAACTATTAAAACAAGGAATTGTACTTACCTATTGCAGTGGCACACGATTTGTTTCGTTTGGGTTCGATGCAGGTTCGATGTCGTCTACTTAGTAACATTGACCTTTCGATAGTCCGGTTTTAGTTAACGTAAAATCATTTCGAATGAGATTGTTTATACGATATCCCTCCCTTTTAGATTACTATCAATACGCTTCAATAAAATGATGATACAAAATGTGTGTCTGGTTATAAACGTCAACAACCGTTGTAGAATTAATGGAATTAAATATTTATAAGCGATCCGATCCATCAGTTGACTCACATAAAATACGAGTAGTAGGTATTGTAGGTAAGTATGTTTGGCATATTAATAAGCCAAACTTAAATTATTTTTCCATGTGAATGCATTACATTTTATCTAAGTTTTAAAATGAAAAAGCTATTTTTAAGTTTTGTTTTTGTTACTTGTTATATGAATGTCCCTAAATAAATTGATTTTCCTTTTGTACATGAGTAATTAAGATGTTTTTGTAATTTTGATGTTTTATAAAATAAAGCAATCTTAAAAAAGCTATAAAATATTATAACATTATATATACATATGAGAGGAACATGAAAACTTAATCTTTGGTCACTGAAAATTATTTTATTGCCCATTTTTTTCCTCAATACCGAAATAAAGTAGGTTCTTAAGTACGTTACCTATGCAAATCACAAATATTTACATGGGTATATGTAAATCTGATCATACCTGTGACTGAATCACTTATGGCTTTCCGGTAAGCACTCTACGGGGTTTCCCAAAATACCAGCAGAGTATTTCTGCGAAATGCTAACGTCAGAGGTGATTTTTGGTAAACTACCTACATCTGACCTAATACGGGTACGACAATGGTCATACGTATCTGGTTTCTCAGTTTTACCCTTTGACTCCTAGAAGTGAAAGGTGTGGCGTGTTGCGGCGTATATAACGCACACAGCGCGGCGCAGTTTCATCGCGAGGCGGAGGCGGTTTTACGGTAAAGCGAACGCGGTTCAAGGAACGTGGCACCAGAAAACCGCGCGGTATTCGGTAGCGCGGTAGACCGCAGGCGGCTTGTGTGACATATGAAGAAGTAATCGGCAGTCGACTGTTTCGGAAAGAACAAAAATTGCAAAACCGCCTCCGTCCCGCACCTCGCGGCGCCCGCTCGTTGCGTTTCGAGCTTCAGGCTAGGTACATTCTTTCATTGGCTTTACAATCGTAATCGATGTATACTGAAATTACTGAAGTAAGCGTAATTTAGCGAAATAGTAGAAGTAGAAAGTATTACCAACATTTTTAAATAATATTTTTAGGCTAAAACAAAAAGGTATGTTGTTCATTGTGTAGTTTTAAGTTTTTAATTTAAGTGACACTCGCTAAACTACACCACAGGTTATATGAGTATGAAGTAAAATAATACAAAATTTACAGTCAATTTGTTTAATCATCAAACATCCATAGGTTGTGCTTGGTTTGCAACTTTCTTGGCTTGCTTTTTCTTCATAAGCATTTGCTTCCTTTCCTCTGGAGTCTTCTTCAATCCCTTCATCTTGCGAGTCTGCAGTCTGTTAATGTCTTGCTTGCCCATATGTATACGACCCAGTTTAGAACCAAACGCATCTCTCGAAATATTCTTCTTTGTAAGAGTTTTGGCTTCTCTGGGAACTCTGCATGCTTCTTTGTATAGATCATCAGCAGCCAGCTTTGTTCTTCTCAGCTTGAAGTCAATTGAAGGACCTGAAACCCAATACCATATTTTTTATTAACCTACTCTCTACTAATAATTAAAAGATAAGAGTGGTAACCATAAAGTGAAAATTAAAATAAAAATTGAATACGAGGCTTGCACTGAAAGTGGCGGGAATCGAATACTTATTAATTTATTTTTAACATGTATTATACCTTTTTATAATCTCTGAAGTTTCCTTATCTCAACACACTGGCCACTTAGAAAAAAAAACGTATGGTTCGGTTTCAATTGTTTATTGAAGTCGTCGAGTCACTGCTTAAAATGGAATTGTGCCGTGAAAATTTCAGAGCTATGATTTATTATGACTTTAAAAGTGGACTAACACAAAAACAATGTGAAGAGCGGATGGTTGCTGCTTTTAATATTGAAGCTCCTTCAAAGACTACAATATACAGGTGGTATTCAGAATTTCAACGTGGCCGTGTATCCCTCACCGACGAAGTGCGTGAAGGTCGACCAAAATCGGCAGTCACGCAAGAAAACGTCGATGTTGTGCGTCGTCTGATAAATGAAGACCGACATGTGACATATCGGGAAATTCAAGAGCACCTGGGTATTGGAATGAGTCAAATACAAATTATTTTAAAAGAAGAATTAGGCGTGAAAAAGTTATTTTCCCGTTGGATACCTCACCTATTGTCTGACGAGCAGAAAATAGTCCGTGTCAATTGGTGCCGCAAAACTTTGAAAAGATTTAATGCTGTTTTTAGCATAGTATCAGGTGACGAGTCGTGGATATACGCTTATGAGCCTGAAACTAAAAACCAATCCCGAGTATGGGTCTTCGAAGACGAGCTCAAACCCACAAAAGTTGTTCGTTCTCGCAGTACGGCTAAGAAGATGGTGGCTACATTTATCTCTAAATCTGGTCACGTAGCTACTGTGGCTCTTGAGGATCGTAGAACAGTCAATGCTGATTGGTACACCACTATTTGTTTGCCGAACGTCTTTGCTGAACTCCGAAAAACAAACCCTAGTCGTCGCATCATCCTTCACCACGACAACGCCAGCCCACACACCGCTCGGACAACAACTGAGTACCTGGACGGTGAAAAAGTCGAAATATTGGACCACCCTCCATATAGCCCTGACTTAAGTCCCAACGACTTTTTTACATTCCCCAGAATCAAGGACAAACTGCGTGGTCAGCGGTTTCAGACGCCAGAAGAAGCAGTGGAGGCCTATAAAATAGCCATTTTGTCGACCCCAACTTCAGAGTTCAAAAAGTGCTTTATGGACTGGTTTGAACGCATGCATAAGTGCATGAAATACAAAGGAGAATATTTTGAAAAACAATAAAAATAAATAAACTCACTTATACTGCATATTTTCTTCTATTCCCGAAACTTTCAGTTTTACCCTCGTAGTGAAAAAAAAACATGTATTGTTAAACGAAACAATGCTTACCCTCCATTCACAAATCAATTACAGGGAAGCTATGTTTATATAAAATTGAAGCAAATATGGTGCCAATCAATACGATAATATAATGTGTGCTGTATGAACACACATTTTATGTAATATGTACTGTTTTGTAGCACATAATACAATTTAAGCTTTCACTTGTTAAGGGAGTTTAGTTAAGTTCATCTTTAATGTGGATAAATATAAATAAATATTGGGGGACAATCTTACACAAATCAACCTAGTCCCAAACTAAGTAGTTTGTACTATGAGCACCAGATGCGAATATACAATATACATACTTAAATAGATAAATACATAGAAAACATCCAAGATTCAAGAACAAATATTCGTGCTAATTAAGTAATTATACCTACACAAATAATGCCCTAATTGAGCTGACTGATTAAGACCTGGGTATGTCCTAAAACTACCACCAAGACCACCAGGGGATGGGCAGCAGCATCCCTGAAGTGCGGTAGAGATACCATCCTACCATCCCTGAAGTGCAGTAGCGATCACCAACCCGCATACCAAGCGTGGCGATTATGGCATATACCCCCTGTGAATTTGGGGGAGGCCTATGTTCAGCAGTAGACGGACGGGACTGGGATTCAAACCCAGGACCTTCGGCGACAGGGTCACTCCCAACTAAGCCCAAGTGGTTGTATGACAAAAAAAAATCTAAGACTACTCTATGACACCTGCCTAGCTAGCAAGATAGCTTATACCCAGAGGTGTCTCAAGTCCATGTAGCGCCCGTGTGCAAACCCCTAGCGCCCCCTAGTAAGTGGTGCTCCGTCGCCAGCGGCGCTCGGCGCCCCCTAGGACCGATGCGCCCCCATGCAACGCACACCCTGCACCATAGGTAAAGACGCCTCTGCTTATACCATCACGTTTTATCACCGTAATGTGCTAAAACGTCAGATAAAACGTGATGGTACAAGCTACCATGCTGGCTAGGCTGTTCCTCATTTGTGTGTGGCTTCTTCCAGCTTGTCCCAGGGCTAACCATTTGAGCCAACCTCTTTCCACCATACTACTGCAATCAATCTATATTGAGTCATGACATTTATCATTATTTCTTAATAATCTTTCCATGTATTTAAGTACATATCTATTAAGTATATTGTCATCTAGTACCCATAACACAAGCCCTATTGAGCTTACTATGGGACTAGTTTGATTTGTGTAAAAAAGTTGTCCCCTAACATTTATTTATTTTATTTAATCTGTGCCTATATACGAATCTCTTATTCTAAAATATAGGTAACTGATTTTCATTACACTTTGTAGTAATTATTGTAGGCAATAATGATAGTAGAAAAAAGACCAACCTATTTCCTCCAACTCAATCCTGGGTGTGCGCTGCCCACTCTTTTTGAGCAGTATCCGGTAGGAGCGCAGGTAGACAAAGCCATCATCAGTGGCTGTGAAGCTAATAGTGTGCTCAAGCCCCTGCAGTCTTATGGATTCAACCTATAATGTACATAAATTATTTATATTTATTTTTTATGAAGTTTTATATATTGGACATTAGCTTAGGAGAATTTGATACATATTTTGGGTTAAGTGGCGTGATATGATACAAACATGTTATATAATCATCTTATACTATAATACAGATCACAACAGAACTAAATAAATAAAAATCATTTATTCAATCTCTTACACTATTTTAGAACTACAACAGTTGTATCTTCAGAAAACCATTAATTTTTTTCTAGGGGTTTTTTGTATTACATGGGCCAATAAAGAAAACAGTTTTAAAATTGTCTGTTGTTAGATTACTAAATGAATAACCTATTTATTAAAATTATTTTGATAAATAACATTGTGTTATGGGCTGCCTCCTAAAGATGTCAAGAGATAATAATCCTCAAAAAATGGTTCCCCCCAAGGAAGTTCTAAGAAGGAAACTAAATTAAATAGTTTTATAAAAGTACCTTCTCTCTGTGGAAGAAGTCTGTCAACAAAGACTTCAATCTTTTCAGCTCATTATTGAGTTCCCAAGCTGGTCCATTGAACAATAGGCAGGGCTTGAGCCCAGCCAATACTTTCATGTTTTGGAACTCTGACATTGCTTTATAGTTCTCGGCTCCAAGTTCTATCATGTCCAATATTCCATAGTCAAAGGTCCTGCCCAGGATAATGTTGTGCGGCCGCTTCTTGCTGTGTGAGCCGACACCAAACAATGACGCGTCTTTCTTATAGCACATTCTGCAAGGAGATACAGATTTACTTTTTTATTTTTCGACACCACTACTAATTTGTTATATGACATGATTTGTAATACAGAGTTCGTAGGTAAAATTGTTTCTTCCTTTACTCAAAATAATAACACAGACTACACAAGGCTCAACACTCCTTGTAGTTACAGTGAGGCAATTAGTGAGCAGGTAACTCAACTGATACTAGAGTACGAATTCGGTGCTTTCTATTAATCTAGGAAAGGAAATAGGGACTGCACTTACTTTTCAATGAATGTGGCATCTTCGAAAGGAACGAAATCATTCTTACGTCGCAGATAAGCACCATCTGGTTTTTTCAAGTCGTATATATCCTTCAAAAGCTGTTTAGTGCGTTCCGAAGGATTCCTTCCCTGCAGAAAAATACATTGTTTGGGACCTTCAGTGGGTTTCGGCTCTTTTGACTGCAGAACCTTCTTGCCTTTACGAGTAGTAGGTTTTCTGAAATAATAAAAATACAAAAGAAAATTACATTGCCAGCAACCATGTCAATGAACTAAAATAAAGTTCCTTACTTTATTCTTTGAATAACAGCCATAATTTAAGTAATATAGTTTGTTTTATCCACCACAAATAAACACGTGGGGAAGTAGGAAGAATGACATCAAAGAGAATATAATACTCAATGACATGATTGACATGACATTGACATGACAACTAAAATGACACATAATAAGTACGTTCAGAGAACACCAAATATTATTATTTTAGTGGTTAATCTTTTATCTGAATAAACACCTGTTACATTAATAATTGTAGGTATATAAATATTATAACCATAAAAAAGTAAATTTAAAAATAAAAATTAATTATTTGAGATTTCATGACGTAATGTAATGGACACTTCATTATACCTTACCTAACTAATGGGTAGTTTCTGAACGTGCCCGATTACACACTAAAGGCGCATCCCCACGGGCCAACATGCCAGTCCGATATGAATGTCGAGCTTGTTGATTGCCTGTAGAGATCGGCAAAAGGGAAAGTTGTGACTTGCGACGCGATATAATGCCTATTACTTGTCCTGTGTCCGAAGAAATTGACAAATTGTCGAAGTTGGTCTTGTCCAGCCGAATGGCACCGCCAGCACCCGCTACCACAGGCACGAGCAGGCACAGCTGCTACAATATGCCCGGGTTGCATACGTCTAATAAGCTTACGGCCTACCGGATGGTAAGCAGACACCGTAGTCTATGAAAACTTACGACTCCAGAAAAATCACAAGTGCGTTGGCGACCCTTTATTGACTTGAGGATTCGTTATGTTGACAGCTAGAGACAAATGCAGGTTCCTTTCTCAGCTCTGGCGACCTTACTCAGCAAATCGCCACCAGCCTAACTAACTAACTAGCACGTGACGGTATAAACTACCCGTGCTAGCTAGACAGTGAACACAACACCACAAAAGAAAGAGACTCAATTTACTAACACAAATAGTGTCCCTTCCCTTTCTAATATGTGTCATAAGTATATCTATACATACATATATACGTACATCTTTATATATATATAATTCTTCTGTACGTGTGTTTGTCATCTTACTCCTCCTAAACGGCTGGACCGATTTGGATTAAATTTTGTGTGTATATTCGAGTGGATTCCTGGATGGTTTGAAAATACAATTGGACCCGGTAGGTGACGTCGTTATCGCGTTTTCATGAAAAAACGGATCTGCTGAACAATTCTGAACTATAGATGGCATTGATATCAATTCTTTGGCATTTGACATACGGTACGCAATAATACATGCGCAAGTCCTTTGTCTTATTGACATATTTCAAATAAATTTAGGAAATATAATAGAGTTCAAACCTGTAGTAAGCTCTGCAGCAAAAGAAAATATGAGCTTTGAGTCGGCTTTATATATCCGCATCACCAGTAAAATAACTAATCACCAAATAAACTGTTTACAATGTTTTCATGAATGACAGACGTGGTGTGTCATTTTTTAATTTATTTTTAATAGGGACCTTTACACGATTAAAATTATCTTATCAAAATTATGTTGGGGTGTCATTATTATCGCGGTTTTCCTAATTGTTTGTACTTTGCTTCAATATCTTAGATTAATAATACCAACAGATCCGTAGTTTTAAGCATGATGATTTTTCATATCTCTTGGTTCCTTATGGTAAACTAAGATAAGTTAGAACGGGACAGATAGGGCGATCATTTTCGACTGTTGACGAATTGTCCTCATATAGAAGGACACCAAATGTTTTGACACCAAAAATTTGCAATTATGAAAATGGAGACACTGACGTGTGAAGACCTGTCAGATATGACTCATCTGTCTCTCTCAAACTTACTGATTGTGTATTAGTGAGAAAAGATCAGATGTAGAGAAATCGTTCAACTTAATATGATATTTTACTCTGATTTCAATATTATTATTCATGTGAAACGGATCGTGATATGAGTGTAACGCGTGATAATATTCACCGTGTAAAAGGCCCCAAAGGGCTTAATATATGTCAATATTAAATTCTCATCTTTACTAAATACAATACAATACAATCGCTTCATCGTCGGCCTCATCTTTGCCCCCCGGCTAGATGCTGGCCAAGAGCAATCCCATTTTTCATAATAATAATAAAATAAAATAAAATTACTTTTAGCCTATTTCTTCGTCGGAAGTGTTGGTCTACTCAGCTCACATCAGCCCATAAATAAGAGTGTAATTTACTGCCTGCGGGTCTAAATGAATACTATGAAATATGATTGTTTTTATGGTTAATTTATAGGACATGCGGCCTCTGCGGGCTGGAATTACTACGGAAAAAAGAAACAGTCATGTCATAGTGACGACTACAGGCCCGCGGGTTAAGTTGACTTATATAACGATGTCGGCTCCAGTAAGCCTCTAAACTACTACAGTCTTCTTAAAATTAAATATACAACAATCATTTATACCCTAAAAACAAATTTGGCACATAATTATTTATACAAAGACAATATACAAATATTTTACACTTTGATACCTAAAGGTTCCGCTAAAATTGAATGGAAAACTCCAACATCCAAAAACGAAACGAGAATATCTCCGTAATTTTTCGAGTTGGGACACATTTTAAGTTGACTTAAATGTAAACATATTTAATTGTAGTCCTTTAGATCAGTGGGTTGAGCTGACTACGTATGAATATAAAAATTGAAACATAATTTTTAAGAAAAAAAAACCGACTTCAATGGGGGAGGCCGGTAAAAGATTATTATACTTAGATGGTGCACTCTTAGATAGATATACAATAAAATAAAAATTGCTATAATGTATGTTTATAATGGTAGAAGACTAAGTACCCTCAATTCCTCATGGAATCATGAAAAAATCTTGCTTGCTTGACAAACAAAAGAGAACAAATCGCCAAACATGAACTACGCGTCGTTGAAGAGTTCCGTTCTGATCATCATCAGCAGTTCCACTTCATCAAATGTCACTTTTATGAATGCTGCACTTAAAATATGCTGGTGTTCACTTACCGCGCGTGTTGGCAATGTTTTATAACTTATGTCTCAGGCATTCTTATCTACCGGAGCCCCTAATGAAAACATTGGTAGTGCCGATTGTAAAAAATAAAACAGGTGACATGTCGGATATATCGAACTATAGGCCAATCTCGTTGGCAACAGTGCTGGCGAAGGTACTGGATAGCCTGCTGGACGCGCGTCTCGACGCGCACTTGAATCTACATGACGCACAGTTTGGGTTCAGAGCGCGAATCAACAGAGAGTGCTATAGTATGTTTAAAACACACGGTCGCATATTACACAGAGCGCAAAACTCCTGTGTACGCTTGTTTTTTAGACCTTTCGAAAGCTTTCAATCGTGTTATTTACGAACTACTGTGGAAAAAGCTGGTGGATGCAGGTATGCCCGTGGAGTGCGTCCGGCTGTTTCAGTATTGGTACAATAACCAATTGAACCAGGTTAAATGGGCGGGTGTGCTATCGGGTGATTACAAATTAGAGTGTGGTGTAAGACAGGGCGGTTTAACATCGCCAAAGTTATTTAATTTGTATATTAATGAGCTGATTGTCGAGCTCAGTAGCATGTATGCCGGATGTCATATTGACGGTACCTGTGTCAACAATCTTAGTTATGCAGACGACATGGTGCTGCTGAGCCCGTCAATCGGCGCGTTGCGTGAACTTGTGCGCACTTGCGAAAACTATGCTCATGCGCATGGCCTCCAGTACAACTGTAAAAAGAGCGAGGTGATGGTTTTTAAAACTGAACGAAAATTCCAACCTACAAATATCCCTCCAGTTGTATTGAATGGTTCTGAGCTGAGCATGGTTAAGCAATTTAAGTACTTGGGGCATGTCATAACGGAGGGCCTATCTGATGACCCAGATATTGAGAGGGAGCGTAGGGCGCTGGCTGTAAGAAGCAACATGCTGGCCCGTAGGTTTTCCCGTTGTACACGTGATGTCAAAATCAAAGCATTTTGCCAAACATTTTATACGGGTAGCTTATGGGTTCGATTTACGCAACGAGCTTACAGCGCCCTGCGCGTTCTCTACAATAACTCCTTCAGAATGCTGATTGTACTACCCTGGAGATGCAGCGCTTCAGGTATGTTCGTGAGCGCGCGCGTCGACGGCTTTCACGCTATCATGCGCAAAAAGTACGCGTCGCTGCAGCAGCGACTGAGGGGTAGTCGCAACAGTATTTTGAGAGTGATAGCGGACAGAATGAGTGACTGTCATATTCAAAAATGTTGGGTCCAGAGTCACAGGGGTTTTGTGACATACGATAAGTAGGTAGTTTGTTATTTTAAATGCTTGATTAGTTCATGAAAATACTAAAATTACTATTTGTGTGCCTTTCACATTTGAGGAGTTCCCTCGATTCCTAATGGATCCCATCATCAGAACTCGAGCATGACAAAAATCAATCGTGAAAATAGAACTTGCTTAACAAACACAGCTAGAAGGACAAATCGCCAAACGTGAACTTTTCGTCGTTGAAGAGTTCTGTTCTGATCATCATCAGCAGTTCCACTTCATCAAATGTCACATTTTTGTATGATAATGCTCGATTTGTTGATAAAAACACAAAAATCACTATATGTTTGCCTTTAAGATTTGAGGAGTTCCCTCAATTCCTCATGGATCCCATCATCAGAAATCAAGCATGACAAAAATTAATCGTGAAAATAGAACTTGCTTAACAAACACAGCTATATAGGAGGACAAATCGCCAAACGTGAACTTTTTGTCGTTGAAGAGTTCTGTTCTGATCATTATCAGCAGTTCCACTTCATCCAATGTCACATTTTTGGATGAAAATGCTTGACTTGTTGATAAAAACACAAAAATTACTATATGTTTGCCTTGAAGATTTGAGGAGTTCCCTCAATTTGTCATGGACCGAATTGATAACCTCCTCTTTTGAAATTTTGAAGTCGGTTAAAAAGTTCAGGCTAAATTGACCAACACAGCCAACACTCCATTCGTCGAGTTGCGGCTTAAAATTTTCCTTATTTTGGACATATAGATTTGTAAATCGTTCATATTTGTACCATATTTAATAATAAAACCTACTTATAACTAAGATCACAAGGATTTTCACATAATTATGCGCAATGACGTTTTATATACATACTTACGAACTCTAAACAACCCCCGAAATGGGTAAAAAAATAAGGAATAAATAATATTATTATGAGTGTATAGAATGGACCTTTTGGATGGATCAACTTAATAGGCTATATTTTAATCCGCGACATCCCTTGCGTTATTTGTAATACGCGAGCGAAGCCGCGCGGGGCAGCTGGTATGTAGATATAAATAAATAAAATAAATGTTGGGGGATAATCTTACACAAATTGACCTATACGTAGTGCCAAAGTTAGCAAAGCTTGTAAATATGGCGGGGAGAAAACATCCAAGACTCGGGAGCAAATATTCGTGCTAATTACACAAATAACACCCTAACCGGGATTCGAAGCCGGGGCCTCCCTCCAGGGTATATTTTTTAATACGCCAATGTGTGGTATTTTACCTACGTATTGATTGAATATTTTTTCTCATACGATAAGTGAAAAGAAAAGTGTATTACACGGTAGCAAAATTATTTCTAACTCGACAGTGGCGTTTTGAGCGCGCTAACCCTCGATCAAACATTGCGTTGCATTTTGCTCACTTGTGAGCCCTATCACAGCCCTATATACCAGTCTTTTTGGACAGCCATGTTGCGAATTTTTCGTGGTACTAATTTATTTTAATGGCATGACATCAGTGACATACTCTTTGACAACATGCGTTAGAGGTCATCGAATGTCTTCGATGTAAACAAACTTACATCAAGACGAAATGCATATAACATACTGTTTGAAGCGACATTATCTCATTTTCACATAGGCTGGTCAGGCTTTAATATAAGTTACTATTGTATCCTCTCTACCATTTGTTTATTTTGGTTTTCCTATGGAGCCCATATTGCCGCATTGTAGTCCAGCTGACTTCGCACTAGAGCATTATACTAATAAAGAGCTGCAATTGCTTACGGTTGGGTAGTGTAGTGTTGGAGATAAGGGGAGAAGAATGATCAACTTCTGCCTATTTTTTTATATAACATAAATCTTAAAATTATAAATCGGTTTGCTATAACTTCATTTTTAGGGTTCCGTAGTCAACTAGGAACCCTTATAGTTTTGTTATGTCCATCTGTCAGTCCATCTCTGTCCGAGGCTTTGCTCTGTGGTTGTTAGTGCTAGAAAGCTGCAATTTGGCATGGATATATGGTGGTAAAATAAAGTATAAAATAATTAAGGGTACCTCTCTCCTACACGTGAAGTGGGGATGTTTTTTTTTGCTTCTACCCTATGGTGTGAGGTGTTGTTGGATAGTTATTTCAAAATGAATAAAACATTTTTTGATAAAGTGTATATTTAAATTAAAGTGAATATTTTTTTTTCAATTAAGTTTCATTGAGCAACTACGGAACCCTACACTGAGCAGGGCCCGACATGCTTTTGGCCATTTTTTAATTTTCTAATTTATCCCCAGTATTGTTTAAAAACAGTTATTTACCGTAAGTACACGTCCGTCTTTGGGCCACCGACTTACATAATACATATATACACCAATTACATATATACATACATACACCAATTACATATATACATACATACACCAATTACATGTACTAGTTTAATTGGTCCATTAGTTTTGGAACAAATTGTATGTGACAGACAGACTGACAAACGCGTGACTTTATAAGTTATCCTCTTTTTTCCTTTTGAGGTACGGAACTCTAAAAAGTGGTTCTCGTCACATAAATAAACCTAAAACCGTCAGTAGGTATTGTAACTCACCATGCATCACCCATTAATTATGGCTAAGGTACTTATCACATGCCAATAAAACCACTAAGATGATGATAGTAACTTACCATCTCATAATTGGCAAATCAAGGCTGTGAAAACCTATACAAAACTGTTGAGGAAAATTATTAAAATAATGTGTTTAATAGGATTCAAACGCTCAATTCACTTGATGTGTTGTTTATAAGTATAACCTGCCTAACCTACGTATTATACAGAACCGGTATAAAGCGGGACGCAGAGCGATTGCAGAAACCCTACACGTATGGGGAAAATCCCCTTGCTTGCAATATCGTTTACTTCGGTTTGGTACTCTGTATATTCGTTCATTAGCTAAGTATGCACATACTTAGCTAGTAACGTAGTAACACTAGGTCATAGCCGTAGGCGAAATAAATATATAAGATAGTACCCAGTTAGTGAAATATTTAAAGCGTAAGAAATGTTAATGGTGGTAGTGATTAAGAGACTAAGCTTAGTAGCCGCGGTCGGATCTTGCATGGTTGACCGCTTTGAGTGATAATGTTGTTAGGTTACTAGTAACTACAGAAGGGAGCATGTCATGTTGGTATGTTATCATTGATATTAAGGTGATTCCGGTTGTTGTCTACAATCTTCAGTTGCTGACATGCCTAATAAAGTCACAAGTTTCGCTCACTCACGCACTCGTTTAGGATAGACCGTGACAATGCTAACAGTGGCCATAACAAAATAAAACTGAGTAGTTATTAGTTCGTAGTTTCGAATAAGTGTAATTTTATAGGACGAGTTTTTTGTCGCAAATTCGCTGGCCGATATATACGCCGTGGCGGACGCCGATCCCTCAATACGTATAGACGCGCCGAGCGGACGGTTTGCGTCACACGCACTGCCAGCCGACGTGTAATTTCGCATTTGTGAAGTCTTTTTTCGTAACTGAAAAGTGAAGTGAAACTGTAAAAAGTAAGTGCGATTTGCATATTTTTGCTTAAAAATGCTCTATATTGAGTACCTACAATATTGATTTTTGTTCCCGATACGAATCTATATTTTGGACCGAATCGCCAAAAAATATTTATTTTAGGAGTAAGCCACATAAATTATTTCCGCTACATAAGCGCTATCTCCGCTAAGGTTGTCTGGAAGAGACCGCCTGTTATTTACCTCAACTTTGACCTTTATGTTTTTTTTAGAGGAGTGCAATAATAGTGTGTTTGTTTATTTTCCGCAATTTGATATGATATACACATATAACTCTCACACTAATAGTTACTTAATAACGATTAAACTGGTCGTAAGGTTCTTCGTCAGTAGGGTACCTATAAAAAAAGAGACTAGAAAAGTAGGTTTTTACACACAGATGGCAACGCGCATGTGACTCCACTGGAGCTGCAGGCATCCAAAAAATATAACACTTATAACTACTATGTAAATCATCTTCACGTTTTGTTTATCTAAAACTAACTATTGACGACGGTTCTACCTAATCAACAAACCTTCCTTATCTGATGACATGAGCGAGGCTGTTGCCTTGCACTCGTGTCATCGTGGGTTTCCGCACTCGGTCAGTGCAGGCTGTTATTCACAACGCTTCATATCACCTCGTCACAGGCAAACCAGTGCAAGAGAAACTTCCAGTTACGCGTTGATTACGAACCCCAGCCCAGCATCGAGATATACCTACTAGGGGAGCAGTGAGGTGGAGTGAAACAAGTTGTGAATGGCATCATCAGCTAATGTTACCCTCCTCCACCAGTGCCTTTTTTAGACGCCACTCCTTATAATGTGTCGCTATAGACTAACTGTAGAGATTGATCTTGATGTATATCTATTTAGTTGTTGATGTATAGTTTAGTTGAACTCTACTGGTAACTTAGATAGCGTATTCAATAAATATAAAATATAGGTTTGTACAGTAAATACTTACTTAAAAAATATGTCCCATCGTTTGTATGTCGTCTTAACAAGATCTCGGTATCATAACTGTACATATAAGCTCAAAAGAAGCAGATAATGACAGGAACGGTATGGTACGGCGTAGATATTTTTAATTTAAACCGATAAATAAATAAATACGCAATACATAATTTAAATTTCATCATTACGTTGACCTAACGTTATCTCGTCTAGACAATCCAGTGGAATTGGGTGAAATTCACTTTTGTTAGGCGGTACTTGTGTTCAATTACGTATGAAGTTAGGTAAATATTTTACGGCATAGGTAGCAAAATAAATAAACAAACTCTAGGTATGCCTAGATTGTTCCTCTAAAACATAGTTAGGAAAACCTGCATATATCTATAGGTACTTCAGTAGAAATTCAAAGGCGTAATATATGTAAGTCCCTTTACTACATTGGTGCTAAAGCTCTTCACTCTCATTGATTGATACATATCTTTTCGTGTCGTGTGTGAGATATGGCGTTAAGGGTTTGATTTCAGATACGTTTATGCTTCGCTAATGGCTTACTAACGACTGTTAGACCTTTACTAGAGAATTCCTCAGCTCAAATATTCAGTAGTTCTTGTATAAGTATAATAGCCATTAAAATACGCGTCAATTAGTGGCACGCGTATATAAGACAGTGCCCGTTTAGTGTCTATTATGTTCGTGTGTTATGAGTTATGACCATTAATTATAACGAGACATCTCAATTAAAACAGAGCGTGAGGTCTCTTACTCGTATATTTCCACAATCACTTACTGGAATACCTACCAAGTGACACATACGATATATCTAGATAATATGTTCTGAATTATATATCTACGATCTCCAGGGTGAAAGAACTCTTTATGTACTTTTCCGTCGTGATGACCTCTTGGCGACCGACACGTGAAGACATCGGTGTGTCAATCATTCGATAAACAAAGTACTCATGGAGCCATTAACTAATCGTACATCATAACTAACGACACCTGGTAAAATGAAGCGTTAACGATTTTGTTGCTGACGCAAACGTGGTTACCTGCGATTAGGGAAACTTCGTTCAAAAATCGCTTAAGAACATAAACAAAACATATCATTAGATCGTTATTTACAACCGTTTATGACGTAGGTAAATGTGTGATATGCTATGTATATTAAATAAGGTAAACGTCCCAATGTTTGATACCTTCTTTCTAATCCATTATTGATAATGATAACATTTCAAATTTTTAAGTAGTATGAAATCTTAACTCATTTCGTTAATTTGTTAACAAGAAACGCCAAAATATTTTTTTTAATCGTTTTATAGCTATTAGTTTTCTAAATAGTCACGAAAATGTGAAGAAAGCCTACATCGTAGTAATTACGTCACTTTAGTAAATTTGTCTTAGTAACAGTGCTTCTGTATGATTTGTTACGCTGTGACGCCTTAGTTGTCACTTACTCTCTTTTAGAATGAGGAACTTTTGAAATTGATTTATTTACATGAAATTGGGATTTTTTTCACAATCTAAAAATGTGGTTGTATTTAAGTTTTCATCCTCTATTTGATTTCATCGGAAAAATCCTGCTTAAAAAATGAAATGTTGTCAATTGACGCCCAGTTATATACACACAGCTATATTCACTGTATTCAAAGTCAAAGTTTTTATTTGCGAAAATTATGTTCCATATGGATGACAATAGTTATTTGTTATACAAGGGTGCAAAGTTGTATTTTACCCGCGAGTGTGAAATTGAAACACGAGCCAGCGAAAGGATTCTATAGTTGAACCACGAGCGAAGCGAGTGGTTCTAAAATAGAATCCTGAGCATAGCGAGTGTTTCAACACACGAGAAGTAAAATACAACTTTGCACCCGTGTGTAACACAAAACTTTTCTCCTCACTATAGCGAGGAAAGTGCAACATGCAAAAAAACAAAGTTCCACAGGCATGATTTTTATCACTGGAATCACTGATTTTTTTACGATATTACAACAGAAAACTCTGAAAGTTGTGTATAATATTTACGTGAGTCGGAGTCGGTAACAAGTTGTGTATATTTTAGTTGACATTGACAATGATGACATTTCTGACGATGCGTTTTGAAATTGCATCGACTCAACTTGTGCGTTTACAATTATTCTCTAAGTCATTATAAAAAAAATGTTACTTATAGAATTTTAAGGTTTACGACTTAAATCATTAAATAAAGCTAAATTTGGTATTTTTTATTAAATTCTCAAACCATTTATTTAATGATAATTGATATCAAACGAACCATTCTTTTTTCTTTTAAAATGTCTTTATTAATAATAATAATACAAAAGTTACTTACTTATCTAGTGTACATTTAGATCCTAGAAAGCAAAATCACAAGACCCAGCCAGTTCAGTGAGCTAATGCGCTCATTTTAAACTTTTTTAAACACGACCATTCAGGCCTTACACATTAATTTTAACTAAATAAGTAGTAGTATACGCTATGGTATGACAATAAGTTCCTTATTTTATGTAAGCTTAGAAGAGCTCGCATTTTTAGCATGCAACGAACCATTATTATGAGCGTTTTACGTTTTGTTATCTGTCAAAAGCTACTCAAACACGCTCCAAGGTCAAATTACTTTCCCCACTTGTGGATAAAATGCGTTTTTACCCGCTTGTTTCAAAGGATAAAAGACGGCTTTCCGAGCTAGTGAGGGGAAAAATATATTGAATATAGAACTGCACAATTCACCATTACAATGGCGTGCAAAATTTACAAAATACATATAATTTATATATTATTACATCATTTTTATTTCATAATGTAGTACATCGTAACAGAAAAATAAGAGACAACTTTTTTTTTTTCAAATAAAATTATTTATTAAATAGAAAATAAAAATACATACATAGTATTGATAAATAACTAAGAACACAAAACTAAAACTAACTACAATTAAAATAATTAAAGCTATAAATTAAAAATACCTATCAAAATTTAATGCCCTGGGTAGGGTGCCCATCACGCAGGCAGCGTTCCCGCGCTGGATTGCGATTGCAATTCTCTGAGCGAGAAAGCTGCCCGCGCGAGGTTCGCCCGTTGCCTCCCTCAGCCGCTTGCCAAGCAAGAGAGTCAAGTTATTATTTATAAGTAGTCACTTTAGGGATTATATCAAAATATTCCGTGATACAATAAAAACATTCATCCTGAAGCCATGAGCAAAGTTTGACTACAACCATTTTTGTGGTAAAATCCTAAAGGTAGTAGAGGAATATGATCATATTTTTTGTATTGATATCACATAAAAAAGTCCCCGAAGGCTGTTTTTGCAACTGATGGCTGAATTCGAAATAATGTCTCTACCACGTGAATTTGGATTTTGAACAGATTTATCAAACATCATCTCAAGATTTCTTCGTACGAATTTTGCATGTTCAGATATGAAAATTGACGTGAGTGTCAGTATTTTTAGCCTTTTAAACAGCGGTTTGCACGAATCTAGTGAACCAACTCCATCCACTGCACGAATACATATCTTTTGCATCAAAAATACCTTGTGGATAGCTATTGGCAGGCGTATCTATGATAAGCGGTTAAAGCTGTTGGTTCCCCAGCTTCTGAACCATTTTAAGGAAACCATTTAACATTTAACCATTTAATTTAACCCTCTGGTGTTGCGAGTGTCCATGGGCGGCGCTAATCGCTTACCATCATGCGATTCGTCTGCTCGTTTGCCTCCTATGTCATAAAAAAAGAAGTAGAAAATTATTTATTCCATAAACCACACAAAACAAGACTTTACGAGGTTATAAAAGGCATAATCAAATCTGTTAAGCATGTAACATACATTATTAAGTTAGTTTGTGCTTTCCAGTTACAACATTTTATCAAGAGTATGTAGAAACCTAAGAAATTAACTTGATCATTTTTGCTTATACGAGTATTAGCTTATATATATTGCTAAAAACGTATAAGCCTGTTGGTATGAATTAAAATTGAATGTGCCACCTAATGAACGAGTGTGAAGGATTGAAACGTTTAAGACGTGCGATTATAGAAACTGGAAATAAGTTGACTGTATCTAAATTGCCTAAAAAATAGGGTAGTTACTTAGTAACTATTCTTAGTTCACTAGGTATTTAAAGTTTGCAGTTGAAAGATTTTTATCAATTATTCGCCTCCATTCAGTTAGGTAATCACTTAATTGATTTTCACATTGCGTACTGTATTAATTGGGAATTCACTCACGTGTGTCGACTCGTATTAAAATCACTTAAATGATAACGAAATTTGAATTAGGTATGCCCAATCGGAATTAACATCAAAAGTGCGCACCAAATTTATCCAAGCTAATTTTCATGACTTAGGCCATTTTTAGGGTTCCGGACCCAAACGGTAAAACGGGACTACTAAGACTCCACTGTTTTTTTGTATTTCTGTTGGTGCTATAATAACAAATACTAAAAAACAGAATAAGGGGGCTCCCATACAACAAACGTGATTTTTTTGCAGTTTTTATAGATAATGGCACGGAAACCTTCGTTCGCGAGTCCGACCGTCACTTGGCCGGTTTTTATATGAGTCGACACCCTTAATAGGTAGTTAATACTACTTACATACCTTTCCTTTGTGACCTTCGTTGGCTATTACCTATATATTAAAATAATAAAATAAAATAAAAATAAATTAAAAAGCATTTATTTCGGACAAAGTAATCCATAGAGTGTTAGTATTACAACTAAAAAACTATGTTAGTACCTAAACTTAAGTGCTGAGAGGTCCAGTGCCTGATTATTAAGGCGCTGTCCCATCTCCCTGCCACGACGGCCAAGAGACTGTGGCGGCTGGCGCGCACTCTGCGGAGCGTCCTCAATTTATTAACCGACTTCAAAATTTCAAAGGAGGGGGTTATCAATTCGGTTGTATGTTTTTTTTTAATGTTTGTTACTTCATAACTCCGTCATTTCTTAACCGATTTGGAAAATTCTATTTTGGGATTGTAAGTATATATGTCCAAGTTGGTCCCGTTTTTGTCAAAATGCAGTTCTGATGATGGGATTCATGAGGAATTGAGGGAACTCCTCAAATCTTAAAGGCAAACATAGATTTTAGATTTAGATTTTTTATTTCTGTTTCATAATATTAGATTACAATATAAATTAACACTAGCTTAATCTATACAAATATATATTATGAATATTATGATCGTCAAAATTTGATTACTTAATAGAATATTAATATTATTAAATTTAATCAAAATGTCAAAACTAATCATTAGGTATAATTATGTATGTCATATAGTAATGTTTGTGTTTTTATCAACAAGTCGAGCATTTTCATCCAAAAATGTGACATTTGATGAAGTGGAACTTGTGATGATGATCAGAACAGAACTCTTCAACGACGAAAAGTTCACGTTTGGCGATTTGTCCTTCTAGCTGTGTTTGTTAAGCAAGTTTTATTTTTACGATTATTTTTTGTCATGCTCGAGTTCCGATGATGGGATCCATTAGGAATCGAGGGAACTCCTCAAATGTGAAAGGCACACAAATAGTGATTTTAGTATTTTCATGAACTAATCAAGCATTTTCATTCAAAAAAGTGACATTTGATGAAGTGAAACTGCTGATGATGATCAGAATGGAACTCTTTAACGACGTTTGACGAAGTTTGACTTCACGTTTGGCGATTTGTTCTCTTCGTTTTGATTGTCAAGCAAGCTAGGTTTTCAAGACACATTTTTGTCAAGCTTGAGTTCTGATGGAGGATTCCATGAGGAATTGAGGGTACTTAGTCTTCTACCATTATAAACATACTTATAGCCATTTTTATTTTATTGTATAAGAGTGCACCATCTAAGTATAATAATCTTTCACCGGCCTCCCCCATTGAAGTAGGTTTTTTTTCTTAAAAATTATTTTATATATAGTTTATGTTTCATTTATGTTTATAATATATCTCTGAGCTCAGTGTGCCTGTTGGCAAGCCTCCTCTAACATTTTCCATTGGTTTCTATCTCTAGCGACTTCGTTGGCTATAGCCTTAATAATAAAGCCATAAAGGATCGCCGTAAACTAGAATATAGGTAATAATATTACCGAAATATCAATCAAGGCGCGTTTTTACCTTGGGTGGGTCAATAACTAATGGATTAGTTAACCTACCAACGCACACCATAACCTTCCTAGGTTCATTGTTACGTATTTGTAGTATTATATTACTCCATTCTGTACACGACTATACACGACGATATGCTCCACTGCTTACCTGTGACTATGATGCAAATTGTGATGCGAGAGGTAGTTGCAGATAAAATATCGAAAAATTATAATACTTATGACTTTATAAGTAGGAATTAATTATTAATACCACTAGTGGCTCTGTGAGCTGTAGACCTAGCAATTTATTTATTCTTTTCAAATTTAAAATTTCCAAATACTGACTTTTGACAAAAAAATCTAAGTATATAATTATCGAATATGCTCACAAAATTTCACAAGAATCGGTTGAGAAATGCGACCTGTAGAGAAGAACATCCGGCCAGACATACGAAACATTTTTGTCGAAAGTTGAAACGGAGACGCTTCGCTCGCTCGGTCAATTATTATTCGCTATAATGTCGTGGAACAGTTCCTTGTTATGACAAGGAACTGCCTGCAACAGAGATCTTTCAATTATTTACTTCTTTGACTTGATTTCGATTCTTGATATGTACCTATATACACTATACTTATGTGTACTCGTAGGTACCTTCTTACTCGTATTTCGAATGGAAGTTTTATAACAAAAAAATAAAACTTTCCTATAATCAACACATCCGATAAACATGCGGGTTCAATTTTAATTATCGTATTGGTAATTGGTTCATAAATAAAACACATTTTTCCTGAAATCAAAGTAGTTTATTAATTGAAGACACGCAATATACCCATTAGTTGTTTCAGTTATTTATATATTAATTAATTAATTAATATATTAACTGAAATCATTTGTTGACATTAATAAACCGACAGTTTAATAGATTAGGCGCAGATTACACAATAGTTCTTACGACCTAGTGATTGTTGGAATAAAGAAACTGACTCGCGTACCGAGGGTTCCGTACAATGATCGTGGTATCCGCCCGACCATATAAATTCAGGATAAATTGAATGACATGGGTACAGCGCCATCTATCGGAGCATTTAACAACATAGTTTAAAAAAGTATGAACTTTATTGCACACAATGACAGTTTAAAGCATATACATGTCACACAAGATCAGAATACAAAGGCGATTTTTTGAGAGGGGTTTTGATGATAAAAAACTATTTAATCTACATAGAGATATCGTTATATTTTTCCTGTATAATTTAGGTTGATATTAGCGTTGTGTAATAATTTCTACTTGTTTTTCTTGGTATACTTCGGCGCTTAGGGGGAACCGTATTTTCATTTACATTTTTAATCATAATACGGAAATCCACCGTATGAAACTGTTTTAAAATGTGCAATTCAAGTCCTTTCATTATGACCAGGGGTCAGCGGAGGTGTGCTATTTTTACGTCATTAATGTCATGTAATGTGTCTTGTAGATATTAATATGGATAAGGTGTATCCATAAAGTGGACCCGGGTATGTCCTAAAACTACGACCAAGACCACCGGGGAATGGGCAGCAGCATTCCTAGAGTGCGGTGGAGATACTGCGATCGCCAACCCGCATGCCAAGCGTGGCGATTATGGCATTTACCCCCCATGAAATTGGGGGAGGCCTATGTCCAGCAGTGGGCGTCCTAGGGCTGATATGGTGGTGGTGGTGGTGGTATCCATAAAGAAATATAAAAAGAAGACACAACTGACTAAAACTAAAGTGTAAATGCATTACAAAACGATCATTAAGCTTATTTATTTATTGTAAATGTATCTGTCTTGCAATAAATAACTATAAGTTTTTTATATTTTCAATTTTTAATGAGTTTCGTTCGAGTTTATATCAATATCCATTTATAGATAGAAAAAAAACTTTTCACCTAAGCGGCTCGAAAATGGCGGTTTTGCTACTTGAAACTAGTAAGCAAAATACAATTTTGCTGCGAACTTGAAAACTACTGCTTGAAACCAGTGAGCAAAATACAATTTTGCTGCGGGCGTGACAAAAATACTTTTTTAATTTTTCATATCGTAGGTTAATTTAAGTACTTAACTTTATTCTGTCTATCACTATTCCTTTGCGTTATATGTTCTCGCCGCTGAGGTGAAAAGTTGTATGTATCACACGAGATATTTGCATCTCGTGTCTTTGAGTCCCTCGTGCTCGTGATTCTATTATAGAAACTTTAGCTTGCTCGGGACTCAACATCAACACTCGCAGCAAAAATCTACTTTGCTACTACTCTCTTGTTGAACAAATAACCATTCTACATCCACTAAAGTGATTGGAGTGAAATTGTACATTAAATAGAATACACTCTTCTGATTTCTAACTGACAGAAGCAGATGACGACCAGTTTATAACAGCTCTCATTTGAATCTAAAGTTGAAAATGCATCTACAATAGACAGTTTACATTCTTTTAATTTCTTTAAGGCATATTCAATTACTTAACAATATATTATTTTAAGTTAATTCGTAAATTTTCGGATTGTATAATTCTTTTCGCCACTCTTATCGACTTTGCTTCTAGTTGAAATTGTTTTCCTACTTAAGCGGAAAGCTGTGCGAAATAGATTTATCACATTACGTAGGTTCTAATAAAAATAATTTATTTTGATGGCGACGTTAAGCTCGTAGCAGAAAGGCAGCCTGAATAAAATCATTTCATTAGTTCATAATTACACATGGGGCATTTACCTTTAAATGACAAGGTATGTCCATGTTATGCAAAAACTGAAAACTGCTCACCCTCGTCGACCCTTGATTATGACACCCCACTTCATTATAGTCACTAGACTTTGAACTTTTGACCCCCTTGTATCGGAATCATAGAAAATTAAAAAATATACTTCTTATAAAATACATGTTATATGCATGTGGGTTAGCCTTCTTTATAGCCATTCCAAATTCCAAATCGATAGCATAAGTAAATAGTTCTTGAGATATTTATCAATGTGACAGACAGACAGACAGACAGACAGACAGACAAAGCGGCACCATAAGGATTCCCTTTTACCATTTTGGTACGAGACCCTAAAAATAATGTAATAATGTTGAATGTGTGAGTGTGACAATAAATAATTCTGTTTCTGATTCTGATTCTAAAAGGAAAGGTACGATGTTTTAATGCAGATAATTAATGCTATGAACAAACTTTCTCTTCTGTTCTCTTCATAGCAGGATTTGTATACGTACGAGTATCTTGTGATGGTTTATGGTGGTGGTTAGGAACAAATCGGTACTTGTTTAATTTATTTTACAAAACTGTTTAGATATTGTTTAATTAGGTCCTCTAATCACTAGAGGTCATCAGGACCCATCGAAGTTGGAAGTATTTTTCGTTCCTCTATCTTCCAGACGGCATTATTAGGTGCTGAGAAGTTAAGTGATAACTATAAGAAGCAGCTCAGACACTCAAATTTTATCAAATTTAATGTAAACATAATATTATTTATCTCATTGCCACTGTGAGAAAAATCAATAGTTAATGTTATTTAACTAGGCTGTCCTGACGTCGGCATCTTTATAGGCGATTTAATTAAATAAGACGACTTAAATTTGAAATGGTAGACTGGTAGAGAATGCCTTATGCAATAAAGTTTAAATAATAATAATAAATTTCGAAAGTTACAGAAGTAAAGGCGGACCCTACGGTCGATGTCACAGTTTACACTTAATTTCTTTCTATTTATAAAATGTATACATATCTTGGACGTCGACATTCCAACCGATATGTAAGTGGGTACACAAAAATCTAAACGTACATGCATTATATTCACGTGAACGATATTTTATGGCACAAACCTAGTATTATAAAAATTATAAAATCTTTGCCCAGAGCTGTCATGAATGCACTCTTTGGTGCAGTCTGCATTACGAGTACTTGTGCAAAACAAATTGAAAAATAAACATGTCACAAATACTGAAATAGGTACATAACTTGGTTACTCTACACCACAACCACACTTGTTATGTCATTATTCTGCGTATAGGATTTGTTAAAAGTGATAGTGACCATAGTTAATTAATATCTAACTAAATACTCATACAGTCTCAACATGAACCCTGTGAGGGTACAGCAATATAAACTTAACCCTATGCTTATTATATAAGTACAAACTATTTCAAAGAACACAAAATTACGTTATTTATAATTATTATTTTATTGTTAATTTAAAAAATTCTTAACTGAGTAATGTGACTAATGTGCCTTATTTATTAAATAGCGTTGGAGTTGAATTTTAATTCTATGTATGTATGCTACTTTCTGATTCTAGAAATTTTGGGATCTTTATTAAATATATTAGCTGCCATGACGAGCATGCATGGTGGTTTTTGTTTGAAAGTTGAAAAAAGTTTAACTTGTGTATTATTTAAATATTTGTTTGTGGCATCATGAACCGATTTGAGTGCGGTTTTTAAGTCCATGTGGTTCTTAGCTTCATGTTTGTTGTATGGGGGGGGGGGTATTTTCAATTAAAGTTGTTTCTCTTGATTAACACCTTGATACTGAAATGACAATCATAGAGCCAGAAAATATAAATGATACCTGATTCAGTTTAGGTATATTCAATCATCAATTCATCATTTAAACATGCTAAAAACGACCTGATTGATGCTAGCACCTCTCTTAGGGTACTTGTGAAAATATTCGTGTTGCATCTCTTTCATTAATATCGCAAAAGAAAGGGAGGAGAACACGCAACCCGAACACGCAACCCCAAGTGAGGGGCCAGCATAACCTTTTTTACTTGGAACCAATTTGATAATGGCCTGTTACGTAGTTATAGGTAGGTACTTATTTATCGACAAGGAACTAGTTGAATCTGGGTTTTTAACATACCTAAATAAGCGAATGAGAGATAAGTTGGACACACGTTCGTCACATAAACTCGTGTAACGAACGATTCATGGAACCTGGTACATGATCTTTACATGACACGATAAGCACATTTTTATACATACC
Organism: Notocelia uddmanniana; assembly: GCA_905163555.1. Taxonomy (NCBI): domain Eukaryota; kingdom Metazoa; phylum Arthropoda; class Insecta; order Lepidoptera; family Tortricidae; genus Notocelia; species Notocelia uddmanniana. Next base: position 15,538,549 of record LR991065.1, read on the forward strand.
GAAGTATCTTACACGTTATTTTTATTTATAAAATATCTAATCCTTATAAGTAATTATAAAATGTACTTCCAGTAAAACATAAATAGGAAACAATAACAGACGTATAATGTTTCGTCACGTATATCTCCATAGACGTCATATCTAACCACAATCAATATATTTTGGGAATAATATAATATATCTTCACTAGAAATTCGTAACTACATTATAAGTAGTTATTATACATAAGCAGCAGTGGTGACACGTTCAAAAACTAGTTTAAGACTTTTTTTTATCTACCTCTTATCGAAAAGCATTAAAACAAAAATTAAGCCAGTTTAGCATCATTAAGATAAGTTAGACCTTAATGGGTTCAAAAGATACGAAACGGTACCAGGAAAGTGTTATTTTTAATTACCATGTTATAGAAGTTAGTGGTTAGTACCTAGAGGGCCGTGGAGGCTCGGCCCACTATCTTAGGTAACGCGACAGGCAGACTCGACGACGACCTTATCGTAAGGTCATGACCCTTTCATTTATTGCTTGCTACACATCAATTATTTTAAGAGCAAAGTTTACTCGATAACGCGCCCGATCGCTTGGCCGTCGCCTAATTTCATTAACCTAATTATAATGACGGGTTTTGTTAATCTCAAGTGTATTATGACCAAGAAATCATATCTTTAAAATTACTGGTAGACAATAAAATAAAATTTATACAAATTGGCTAACCAATAAAAAGTTTTAAACATATCTTTATAAAGAGGCCATTAATATTCAACCTTTCAGAAGAAGTATGCCGTCACTTTAATTTCACGCGTCTTTTCCAAGTGACCAGAGGTTAGTTAATATTGACGTAAGAAAACGAGCCATTCATAATGAGTGCATCCTGCATCATTTTATTACGTATCTAAGGCACTGGCATTGCTCTGTCAACAACTTTGTAATATTCCGCAGCATCTTCGATATCGGGTGATCGCACACACAAATGGCCCTCTGACCTAGTGATATGCCTCCATGCAGTAGACTGATAGAATGAATTAAACTGATTGTGATGAGTTTTCCAACAACTGAATAATTTTCCAATTGAATCACCCTCTCGACTGCTTATAATTAAACTCACTGTCACCCTAAGTGTCAACTCTCGGCCTGATAAGTTTATTAATATTAAATAGTTCATTCAAAGATTAGTCTATGTAAATGTCACGCTTAGCCTCAGGTTAAATTCTTAGTTCAGATTGGTAAAATCGGACCTGTACCGCTATGTGCTAAATATACTTCATATAAAAACATAACTCTGTATAAACGCGAGTTTTTAAATCACCGAAAGCTCTTGTTTTCAGCCTGTATGACCCATGTATCCTCATCAGTAAATTCATTTTGTAATGTGTAAAAATAGCCACATTGTTATAGTGTTAAAGATTTACGCACGCTCAATGGCACCAAGTGGTCATTATCCAATTTTTAGTTAACATTATCCAATATATGCAGTATGTTAGGGAGCGCCCCGACTTCGTAATCATTCCAAGACGCAACTCTCTCCCGGACGGTCGGGTGCGGGAAACCGACTGCGACGCCGGGCCCCAGACTCAAGACTCATTTACTATTGAAAGTATTAGTAGATACATATAAAGTCACAATGGCGTCTAAATCTGAACCAGAGAAGATAGGAGAAATGAGTAAGTGAACTGGCAATTTAACAACAATTAAAAAAAATATTACAATGTTAAAAAACTTGTTTGTCATTAAATATGATATAATTTACTTAACAATAAGAATTAGGTAGCACGCTTATAGGTCCGTATTATACATGAGGGTTCTTGAGTAATTACATCGGTCAGGATATAATATAGGTAAATAGATATTTTAAATTTTAAGCACCCATCTGGTGAATCTTTTTAACGATCCCGAATAGTCGCGTGGTTGTCCTTGAGATCTGTCTTTTTTATTTTTATTTTTGGGCTCATCGTAACGGTCAGCTGTCTTCTACCGTCTGTTTGTCTTTTGTCTCTTTCAGTCTCTACAGTTTTTTTCAGCCTGAATTCAGCTTTCGCATGCATTTCAATGATTTGCGCGCTCGCTCTAAGAACAGTCAACAGTTCAGCAAAATGTAAAACAGAACAAAAATAGACCTCATTCATATATTGTTCATCACAGCAGAATTTATTCATTGAAGTATTTGTGTAGCTCTACTTTTTGTTTTTTCATTCCATATGCTCTGTATTTCATAGGTATTTGACCTAAGAAGCGGGTTGAAAGAGAATCATGTCGCCCCATGGGTTGAAAAGTAATAAAAAAGCCCTCTTCCGAGTCCTCCGTAAAATTGCGGTATAATTATAACAGGCAAAGAATCACGTTGCAGGCGGAACAACTCGGGAGAACTGTAAAGGAATTTCATACAAAATTGAAGGCTTAGGCTGGGCAGTAATTTTTATTTTATTTTAATGTCAAACATGGCGTCTGTTAAATTTGTTATTTGAGTGGTGTATTTTTGCGGATTCTACCTCTAAATCTTAATCATTATTATGAGTTACTATTCTAAGTAATGTTAATAAAAAAATAAATGAAGACTGGTAAATATTATTATTTGAATTCATTTCAAGTATTGCTATTAAATATTAGCAGATCCTAAACTCATAAAAAAAAAACAAATGCATAGATTTATTAGCCACATTGCCATTAAATTGCATTTATATTCGACTTTATCGATGACATACGATCGTTATCGATACATTTCAATCATCATCATCATATCAGCCCTAGGACGTCCACTGCTGGACATAGGCCTGCCCCAATTTCATGGGGGTTAATGTCATAATCGCCACGCTTGGCATGCGGCATGCCACATTTCAATGTTTTCCATAAATTATACGTATTCTTTCGTTTAATATAAACTTTATAATAATAATAATATAATAATAATTATTATAATATTGGGGGACAATCTTACACAAATCGACTAGTCCCAAACTAAGCAAAGCTTGTACTATGGGTACTAAACGACGATATACATACTTATATAGATAAATACATACTTAAATACATAGAAAACATCCAAGACCCAAGAACAAATATCCGTGAAAAATGCACAAATAAATGCCCTAGCCAGGATTCGAACCCGGGACCTCTAGCTTCGGAGGCAGAGTCACTACCAACTAGGCTAAACAGGTCGTCAAAACTATACGAAAACTATAAGTATACGAAAACTTCCGATTCGCTCCAGGAAATGATCCATATACAAATACTATTAACCTCAGTCAACAGCTGCCGCCAAAATGGTCCATAGGTACACAAAAGATTTCAAATGGTATCGAATCGATTTGTTTGACTGGTGGAGAAAATGTTTTTGCATGTTTGGATTTTATTTTATTCCTCCTATTCGGAATGAAAACCGCATTGTGTTGTGGATTGTGGAACTCAGGTGAAACCACCCATTTCACCTCGAATTATTGGCGCTCTCAGCTCTCACTAAGGTCGAGCGCCAAAATACCTCCTCAAAGATACCCATCTCACCCGGTTTGTTTAATTTTGTGGGGTTTAGTGTAGTATTTTTAGTTGAAATCCTTTCGTTATACCAAGGACTTTGGAGTGACGAAAGGATGTGTTTGTTATTTTTACTTAAGTTTCTTTGTGTTAATAATAGTACATTGTTTATTTCGTTGTAAAAGCCAGAACGTTAACCAGATTACAGTTAATCTGACGGGGTACATACAACCTAACGGCTGTCAAGCGTGTTTACCCTGGAGCTCCGTAAATTATCAGATTCCGTCTGGCATCACCTCTTTACCAACATAGGTTATGTGTCTAGGCCCCCCTGTACACTCGGTGACCAGCTGACGATCTGAAGCATGGCTGGCACGATTAAAGGCTCAGCACAGGAGGTTACTCCGCTTGCGGAAGTCGTCAGTATCCGGGGAGACGGTCTTGTTAAATATATTTATATACCCTATTTATATACACAATAGGGCGACCTATTCACCGTTTCCTAGCCTGCGGGCGCGGTGGAGGGGGTCAATTACACGGCCATAGCGTTTTATTATCAGGTCTGCCACCTGAACTCAGCAGCGTAGAGTAGGGACTTCACATCCTTATTCGGAACTAAAACCAGATTCCTGGGACTAGTTGCGAATAATGCAGAGTAGGGCTGGGAAGGGGTAGTGTTAGGTTAAATTCATACACAGGGATAATATTAGGCATCTAGGATGGGTAATATTTCTGTAAGTGAAGTGTTTTATTTCCAGGATCACAGTAGGGATTCTTTTAGTGTTTGTAGTGTTCCAGTCGCGGAATAGTTACAGCTCCGATGGCAGAGAACGAAGTGTCTTCAGTATACGTGTGTAAAAGTGTTAAGTGAATAGTGAGATAAGTGGATTTTTAAGCCGCTAGTCTTTAGGGATTTAGCATAGGCCTGATAGGGACCTAGTTACGGTGAGGCTGAGAATGCCGATCCTAGTGTTGTATATTTAAAGTGATCAGTGTACGTTGTGAATAGAAAGTGGGCATATACCCAGAGTATTGGGACATGTCTACTAGGGACTGATGTCTAGCAGAGCCGTACATCAGACGTTTTCGACAATGGATAGCTGAACGCTCATGACGTGATTAACTCGTTTTCAAATAAGGGGAATTCGGTGGGCTACATGTTACGGTTCGGCATTTTTGGCTTCAACGGGAGCTAGGCATACTAGTGATAGGGCTTAGACCCGCTAGGAGCGATAGGGTTAATAAGGCATCAGCGCCTTCAGTGGTAGTGTAGACTAGAGATGCCCGCGAGCATCTGAGTGGCCAAGCAAAACAGCTTAAGGATGATTCACAGTAGGCCGTTCCGTGTCCGGGCCGGCCCGTTTTTTTCTAGAGAAATACGCCGGCCGTTGCGTTTGCTGTCATAGAAAACGGGCCGGCCCGGACACGGAACGGTCTACTGTGAATCATCCTTAACCCTGTTTTGCGAAGCTAGAGTATGTAGAAAGCTGAAAGGATAGCGCGTCTTTCCTCATCCTCCTACTCTTGCTGACAGCGTCAGTAGCTAAAAATAGCACGTCTCAACATATACAACCAAGGATAACTTTCGCAAGATTAGGGTAGTCAAAGTGTAGTGCTTAGACTAGCAGGTATCCTTGGTTTAGGAATTTCCAAGTGCTGTGGTGGGAGACTTGCCCTCCTTCGACGACACGCCCCCGTCTGCAAGAGGCAGATAGAGACGCATACAGGTGTGCAGAGGATAATTTATCAATACAAATATAAAACCTTATTTCAAGCGCTAGGGCCTATAGGAACAGCTAGGAGAGAAGTCGGTGAGCTACGAAACGCTCTAAGTTTCGTACTATTATGCCCATTACAACGACTAGTACAGGCAGAGTAATCTCTAGGCTCCTCTCAAATAGGCTAGTCCTAAGTAAAACCCTATTAGAATTAGTTTCAAGCGTGTATTTTAATGATACAAGCTGCCAGCGCAGCCCAATCTTAGTTAGGTAGCGTTTGGGTCAACTGAGTAGTGATGTGTGTAAGGATAGATTAGGTCGCGAATATTAGTAGAGATGAAGAGTCCAACGATTCTACCAGCTTCACATTAAAGTTCAGGGGTTGCTTACGGTTCACAACACTAATAGGGTTCTACCATAGACGATCACAAGGCCAAATCATTTTCATAAAGCTCGTTTTTCTCAAAGCGACTTTAGTAAGTTTAGTCAGTTTTCACGGGATTCGGTAGCTTAGTGGGGTTTGCGGGGGTAGATTACCTGAGTGAGGGGGGACGTGACAGTATCAAAGGTTACACCGAGAAAGACAATGTTATTCATTTCTTCAATATTTTCGATTTCATGACTTATCTTAACACTTTGATGGACACTATTTCTGACACAATAGAAATAACAATAGAATTACGCTTATTCTACTCGTACTGTCCATCAATGCATTATTTAATTTGGATAATCACCGTTTACAGACATACATTTTGTTTTGTCTAGGTTTATTCAAAGATTGTGAAATTCAAGCCAGTTAATGTTAATACTGGCAATAAGTGTACATTTATATTGATATTGTATAAATAATTGAATTGTAATTATTAATGATAAATTATTGTATTGTAACATCTCTCAAAGCCGTGTTGATATTATATTGAAACTTATCAATATTACCTTTAACTGTGTATTATTGTCGTATCGTCAGCAAATAAAATGTATTCATGTTTCATTGAGTTGGGCAAATCATTCATGTAAAGTAGAAATAAAAGGGGCGCCAGGATGCTTCCTTGCGCTACTCCATATCTATTTACTTTTAAACTCGAATTTAACTTAGAGAGTCGGTTATTTCTGATCGATTTGTGAAATTCGCTCTCTATCATACTGTTCATCCAGGCAGGCCTGTAACCGGTTAATTTCTCCGTACAAAGAACCGGTTAGGAATTTCGTTCTTTCGTTTACTATTTCATGTTTAATCAGGCAATCTAAAAACACACACCACCACCACCACCATATCAGCCAAAGGACGTCCACTGCTGGACATAGGCCTCCCCCAAATTCACGGGGGGTATAAAAATACACAGTCGTAACCTAAATACATTACACAGACCTAGATAAAGAGCATAAGCTAATTCAAATTATTTGGCTATTTCGGGGTTTTTGAGAATAACCGGTTACAACCCCTGCATCCAGGAGTATGCTAGTCCACGTATCCCATGTTTATCTACTTTGTCCAGAAGGCGATTGCGACATACTGTGTCGAATGCTTTGGACATAATAGTGAATAGGTAAGATACAGACAGACAAGAGTTATTTGCGTTTGTATAATATTAGTATGGTCACAATTACCATAACCCTCATAATATTACTGATTGGCTACATTATATATTATTATCTTAATTTCAGTGTTGGAAAATGAAACACAAGACACCGAAAGCCAGAAGTCGCAAGACCCGCTTGAACGAGCTATTGGCGCCATCGGTAAGTGGCAGATATGGATCTGCTTCGTCGTGTTCCTGGTCAAGTTTCCTGTGGCCTGGCATCAGATGAGCATAATCTTCCTCGCACCTCCGATGAATTTCACCTGTGCGGAGGAATCCAGCACATTCGACAGCGTCTGCTATGCAAACTGTACCACCTACAAATACGACCACAACATCTTTAGAGAAACCATCGTGTCGGAGTGGGATCTCGTGTGCGATAGACACTGGCTGAAGAACCTCACACAGACATTCTTCATGCTGGGAATTCTTGTCGGAAACATGATCTTCGGCCATCTATCCGACCGGTAAGTTCTGCGGAGGTGTCACTTATTCTAAGATTTTAACAAGAAGTTATGCTCGAGGTCATTTTGATTAAATTGGCACATCCTGCGCTGGCTTGAGCTCCGGAAATCATTACTTTGACAGTGCTGATTACGAGCCATTGACCTACTTGAAAAATGTACAAATGCCAAATGGCTTGGCCATCGAGCCTACATTGAGCTTTATTCATTGTATACAGTGTAGTGTGTATATAGGTATTTGAAATTGTATCAAATTAGCCCGTTCAAAAAGCGACCTTACTCTCCAATCAAGAAGGTTCAAATTTCAATCCAATTTCAATTGGATTTTTTAAAAGTGGGACATTTCAAATAATTTTCCTCTCCCGTGCTTTGGAAGACACCCCAAGCCGTTGATCCCGGCTGCTGTCTATGACAGCAGTGGTTAAACCAAATTAGACGCCTTCGGGCGGCTTGAGAACTTACAGTCAAGTTGTCCACTCACTTGACAAGCCTAATCCCAATAAGGTCTAGTTTCTCCTTGGGTTGGGAGGTCAGATGGCCGTCGATTCCGTGAAAACTAGTGCCTACGCCATTCTTAGGATCAGGTAACGGACCCCAGACATCCTTCAGGATGCAATTATACTGAGATAACGCTAGGATGATAAATCGACTATAGTTGATAGGATTGCATACAGTCGATAATGTGTATACGCACCTGCTAACAGCTGACGAATATCATTTACCTATTAAATGATCACTTACTTTTATCATCAATCAACATCTACTAGAAGCTTAAGGTTTGCACTGTAAACGTGATCTTAGGTTGCCAAGTTTTCTACTTTAGCAAAGCAGGCATTGCACTGGTTTGCTAAAGGCTAGCAAAGCAGTGCAGTGTTTTGATAGGTCATAAACATGTGTCTTCATAGTTTTAAGGGTAATTGCTTGTAATTCAACCTCCAGTTTATGAAGTTAGCTATGAATATGCTTTGTTGCAATTAATTTAACTGTAATAACAATGAAGACACATGTTTATGACCTTTTTGCGATGTCATACTCATATGGTAACTAATGGTCGCTTATGTATATAGGGGCATTTTCAGTAGTAATCGTCACAAAACTGACATAAATTAACTTTTTTTAACAACTCACCCTAATTGGGTACACTTATTACTTAAAATGCCCATTAGGTAGTTTGAAATGCCCGTATAATAAATAGATTTGGACATTCTCTTGGTTCAAAGTAAACATCCCGATACAGTGTATGATTCCTTAATTTCTAATAGTTCTATTGATAAGAATTAAGATTCCTGTAATTTAGTTCTATTGATAAGAATTAAGATTGAAAATATCGAGTTTCGGACCAGTGTTGAGCACGGATACGTAATTAATGCCCGTAGTTTATAACAGCCTTAGTACAAACTACGATCTTATGGTTGCAGATTCGGTCGACGAATGCCGTTCCTCGCAGCAGTATTCCTACAGCTGATATCAGGTGTGGCGACCGCCTACTCGATCAACTGGTACATGTTCACCGCGCTCCGGTTTATCCTGGCGGTGGCCACTGGAGGCACCATGGTCACCAGCTTCGTCCTCACCATGGAACTCATCGGCGCGAGATACAGAGATACCGTCGGAATCATCTACCAGATACCCTTCAACCTCGGACATCTCAGTCTGGCCCTGTTCGGCTACTACCTTCGGGATTGGGACAAATTCCAGCTGGCAATCTCGCTGCCTTCGATCATCTTTCTGAGCTACTATTATCTGCTGCCTGAGTCACCAAGATGGCTTATCACTGCTGGAAGAATCGATGATGCAGTCAAGATTATGACTGTCGCTGCTCAGAGGTAATTTTTTTATACAACGACGATTACTTATAAATACGTAAACAGCACTCATTATTTCTAATCATTGAAAGTAATGCCGGACAATTGGCCATGATGGCCCTTCGTACAGGACGCAAATTTGCGTTAAAGGGAGAAAGACATATTTTCACATACTTGCACCACAAAACTGCATCCTCCAACTAAACATACAGGATGCAATTATCCCATTGTGTGGATCTGGCATAAGAATATTGTTAGCACCAGGGTTTTTAATTATAAGAATCTACGTGACTAATATGACTCCCCACTCGTTCTGCTACATTCTACAATATTCGCGGTTCCTATAAAGAATATTGGAGAGTAGTCTCGAGCTTGAATGATGATTCAAGCTGATGATTGTTTCATAGTTTATTCATTGCTACCACTTATATAATTTACTAATAGGTACATCATGGACCCTGGTAGGGCATAGCATAGCATAAAACAACATAAAATAATTTCTAACCTAATTATGAGTTGTCCCAGCTAAATTGCTAATATCAATGGGCGGTGTTATCTTTGTCCATCTCAATGTCCATTTGCTGATGCTTACAACGAATTTTCAGAAACGGCCGACCAACGGAGAACATCTCCTCAACGACGCAGAAGCTGTGCGTGGACGCAAGCAAGCCGGAGCACGCGTCGTTCCTCGCGCTGTTCCGGTACCCGCGGCTGCGCGTACGCACGCTCGCGATCTGCTTCAACTGGTTCGTGTGCGGGCTCTGCTTCTTCGGCGTCTCGCAGTACATCGGACAAGTCTCGGGGAACATATTCACTAATGTCGCCATTTCTGCTGCTATACAGGTGCGTTTATGATAATAACAATTAATATCGTCTGTTGACAACCAAAACTCACTTAAGTAACAAATACCTACTCGTATTTCTCTAATCTAGCATTATAATCTGTTAATTAAATGACTGACGAAGAGGCACACGTCAATGCCCATATTCAGCCACCATATAGATTTTTAATTGAAATAAATTATTTTGTTGCCGTAGAAAAATTATTGAATGCAACGTTACATAATTACTTAGGTCTTAAAAATAGAGAGTCACTGTAACAAAACGAGCGTAGCGAGTTTTATTACTAATGACTCGAGAATTACGTAACTGTTGCATAATAGTACATTACGATACGAGTGCAGAGAACAGGAAATTCGCAACGAGTGGTGATAAAATGAAAAACGAGCGAAGGGAGTGTTTTTTTAATCGACACGAGTTGCGAATTACCTGTTCGCACGTGTATCGTACAACGTTTTACAGTACATTTGGCTCTTTAAAGTTTCGACATATGCACGTAATCTGCTGATTACCGCACTCGTACGGTAAAGTAGCACCATATGTACTGCAAAATACTATGAAAGTACAGCTTGTATCTCAGCTTTGTTTCAGTACTGAGATAGGAGATTTTTAAGAGGCATAACAGATTTGCTAGTAACTTGGGGTTGTCAATCGGCCTTAACATTATGTTGGGCATACTTGATTAGCTATTTTTGAAAATCGGTGAAAAAAAATCGTGGCTAAACTTTATGATACAGTGGACAACTTTTACTGTAAGACTAAATAAAGTAAATAAATAAATAAAATAAAAATAAGGTAAATGTCCCAGTAAAGGTAAACAGTAATTTATTTATCCTTCAAATTAGAATATTACATGCACCTATGAACGTCAATAAACTACCACCCCTGCCAGCCTAGCAGTGCTTGGCACTGATCCAACACTTTCAATCTTACTTCATGACAATAGGGGTGAACTTAGATGACAACTATTAGGAATTAATGTAAATGTCCAACATTCGAACGTTTACCTTACGAATAACACAATAAAATATCTGTTCTATAGAAAGCTAGAGGAGCTCAATAGGCTTAAGTAATCACTAATACCTAATTACTTTCTATGCATCATGTTTTAATACCATAAAAGCTGTTGGATATTTAAGAAAACTGCCAAGTTAAAGCTCAAAATGCATTAAGCCGCATTAAATTAGTTTTACTGTAAACAAAGTAGTGCCGGACTTGGCACCATTTCAGAGAATCTACGGAACTTGGCACCCATTTAGATCTCAATTCTTTTGTCGGTGAAGACGACAACCAAGCATCGCATATTCTTAATATTGAACTTGGCTCCCATGTTCACATTTATGTTTTTGTTAGGATAAATAACTACCTAATCTGTTAGTTACCAAGGAGTATATTGAATATTAGTTAGTTACTTTCATCAACTAGTTAATGTACGAACACGCACGAATGGTTCGCCATCAAACGTCACACTTTGGCGAGTTTTTATTGTAAGTGTAAAATGTATTTTTTCTATTACCTACTTGAATAAAAAAAACACTTCTAAACACTTAAAAAACTTATCGCTTACCGGCCTATTAAGATTGAGATAATTGAAAACAAAACAGCTATTCACGGGTGATTGCCCATTTTTGCCTGAAAATTCTTATTTAACTTAAACTTTTGGAATAAGAACTATCAAAAAGTAATGTAACGTACTTAAGCCAATTATAGAATACTTGTTTATTCAATAAAAATAATCATAGCCGATGTTTAAGCTCACGTTCCTATCTTACATTAAAATTCTTTTTGTAGTAAAAAACCTTACGTGTTCATACACTGGAGCACTTTCCCGATTATATGCCTTATATTATCAGAGTTATCAGGGTACATTTTTAAAATCAATGTAGGTAAACCCTACTATTAGAACGAGGTGATTAAGCCTCGACGAAAAGTTTCTTTCTGGTAACAAATGGTCTCCATGAAGACTTCATATTTTGGAAACTTCGTAATATAATCATTATCATTAATTCATATGCTGCTTATGGAATCGATACAGGGATTTCCAGAAATAAGTTTCTGGGGTGCCTGATACTCTATCCAAATATCAGTAGATATCGTTCTAATGCTTACTACATAGCATCAGGCGTTATAATAATAATTAATAATAATTAATATTTATTTCAGATTATAGATCCATAATTTGTTAGTTATGAAGTCATCGCGACAATAAAAATGCGTTCATCAAGACGACATGGCAAAAAGCGATACTAAAGGACCTAAAATAACTTTATTAACTATCTACCTTCTATATAAATAACAATGTCCTTATTTTCGCGCATAACTTTGCTATTATATATATAAATATTTTTCATAGCTATTTGGCTATTTTTTTTATTGTCGTTTTAAGTGTGAGGGATTCGTAGGTATAATTTCAAATGTTTGAAAAAATGTACGGAAAAGTCAGACAGTGGGGGTTTAAAGACAGTAGTGTTAGGGATGAAGTGGGATGGGAGGAAGTAACCCAAACTGCCCAAGACCGAGGCAAATGGAGGGAGTTGGTTGATTCAAGCCCTACACCCCAGCAGAGGGACAAAGAAGAAGAAGAAGTGTTAGTTTAGTCTTATTTTCTGCTGCATAAGGCTCACGTGTGAAGTCGCGTTATAAAGAAATAAGGAAATAAACATTTTAGGACAATGAACAAACTCATTTGAACCCGCAACCGTCTTCTAAACGTTACACAAATGAATTCCAATAGCGGTTACTCTGCTAACTGAGCTATCGTGGCAGACACTAGCTGCAGCGAATTTCTCAATAAAATACTAAAAATTATGACTTCGTCATAAGCACACCTGACATAATAAATGTATGTATGTAAGCACTTTATTGTACACAATAACAGTTTAAAACATATACATGTCACACAAGATCAGAGTACAAAGGCGAACTTATCCCTATGATATCTCTTCCAGCTAACCTTTGAGGGATTGAGAGTAGATTTGAAAAAAAATGAGATAGTAAACTTACACCGTGTACAACGTTTCAATGAGTGAATATAATTTGTAGCTAAACCATAACTAAATAAATACCCATAAATACATATGTAATATATAAAGAAAGACTCGGAACGGGTGTCATGTCCCCTCTCCCGCAACCGACGACCAATCTCCCTCAGGAACTTCTTCGCCTGTGTACCCCAACAACCGGTCGTTTCCAACTTTCCACCGCGAGTGGGACAAATAAATAATTAGTGAGAGCGGAATATTTCTCTCGCTTTCTATTTGCCGCCAACTCCGCTGCTGCGCCAGCTGATCGAATGGTATGGCCAAGGTGCGAAGCTGCAAAAGTGCTGACGCACGTAGCGTCCCACAGTAGGCACTTACCTTTTTGCCAAGGCACCAAGGTCATACCATCTGGCCTTTTCCCATCTGACCGACTAAGGCCTAAGGGCTCCAGCACGCATGGAACATTAGCAGAAATTAGGGCTCTTCGCACAATGTCGTTGAGGGCATAATGGCGAGGGAATCTTCCGGCACACCGACAACAACTCAAGGCGTGGTGACCGTTGCTCTCCACCATGGTGCCGCAGATGCATATATGAGGTTCACAAACATCGCAGCCCAAGCGGAAAGCCACGGCCACCCGCAACGAATCGTTGTCGAGAAGGGTACCCAGATGAGGTGAGGGAAGTGCGTGAAGCCATGCTCCAGATTCTGGCCTTGACACCGCGGGGTACAGAGGCGAAGAAGTTCCTGAGGGAGATTGGTCATCGGTTGCGGGAGAGGGGACATGACACCCGTTCCGAGTCTTTCTTGGTGCAGAGGCTGTCCATCGCGATACAACGCGGCAACGGGGCGAGCGTGTTTGGTACTTTTGCACCGGGAATGATTCGGGGCGGGCTTTTCGATTAGATAATCTTCATTCTTCTTCAGTACTTATGTAATCAGGTTTAAGTTATTATTTTTATTATTTTTTACGTCAATGTGTATTTTTACGAACCGTTTCTGTCAATAAAATTTATCTATGTAATATATAAACATACATAATAAGAGAATAAAAAATACATACTTATACCTATATTAAATACATAATAATTACATTCAAATATACAATAATATATAAATAATTATATTACTCAACCAAATCACAGATCGTTGGAGAGCCATAATTTCTTTAAATTTTTCTTGATAATAAAACAGCACAGTCAAAATAATAAACAAGAATAAAACAAGACACAGGGAGACAGAGCTTTATCGCTATACGAGCGATCTCTTCCAGACAACCACAAGTATCTTCTTCTTAAAAAACTTATTAAAAATAGAATAGAGTAATATTTTTGTATTAATCAACCATTGTCAAGAGAATATCGATTTATAATGACTTAGAGTAAATTACAATAGAAATTAAATTAACATTATAAGTATGATTATCATCATAGAATTGGGAAGTCATTTTCCAATTACATAATTTACTAGCCCTAATGGCGTTATTAGTTGGGTTGAGTCAACAATACAATGCGAGGCCATATTTTGCATAAGTAGTTCATTATAGAGTCAACATTTCGTATTTATTAATAACGCAACGATCGATTAACTTAAGATAATAATTTATCATTCCTAATTTCTAAAAAAACGTCGGGATTTTTTGCGCATAGTTTACTAATAAGGCCTTCGAGTTTTTGCAAGTCTACCAATATAATTAATTCGTCTCTTCTTAGGTACGGTAGCACGTTCGAAAGGCACGTATATCGGTCTAACAATGATACACGGAATTCAGATGTAAAAAATGATGCAATACATTTTCCTCGAGTGTAGTTAAATAGAACACTGACTCCATAAAAGGCTGTCTTATCTTATCATTAGGTAATTCGGTATCTACAGAATATTATTCGCCTAAGGTAGATCAAATGTCTCTCATACTCATAGATATGTACTTGAGCACAGCTTATCGCCCGTTATCGCGCATCACGCCTTGAATTCACACTTTATAGATACCTTACTCCGGGAGCTTCTGGTTTAGCAATCACATTACATATCTGTTATCGTCGTCAGATACACGTGTCAAATGATTTAGCTCAGTAGTCCAAGCATTATTATGGACGTAGCTGTAACTTGATCTCATAATTACATGTTTAGACGTCGAATCTTAATCGTTACCTCTGAACAATGTGTGTAACAAGATTCTGAAAAATAGAGCTCCAAGGGTCTACCGCAAACTGAAAACTTATACAGGTTGGCTTTACAACGACGAAAACGTGGAGGAAAGAGTGGTTGGAGGCTGCTATGGAATACCCATTTGCTTAACTGGACCCAACGCAGAAACCAACAGGCTTCTCCCTGCCAAGGAAACACTGGTGCCGTCTGAACAGAATGCGCACTGGGCACGCCAGGTGCAATTACCTAATGCACAAATGGGGATGGACAGATAGCCCATTGTGTGACTGCGGCATTGAAGATCAAACCATAGACCATATCGTGAAGCGATGTCCTAAAAGATGTTATCGGGGCGACCCGTGGGACCTCTATAATTAACACCAGGGGCTGTGGATTGGTTGTGCAACCTGGATGTGGATATATAAGCCACTTTTTTATATATACTGTATAAATAATGAATATTCCTACTTCATGAAACGCCATACGATTAAATAATAACCTAATAATTATTTTATTGACGTATTTATTAAAAGATTCAGTCGTGGAGGCGTCTTTTGAGTAGCATGGATTGAATCTCTAGACCCATATTTAAATATGAGAAAAAAAATTATACATAAATGCTCAATAAGTAACATAACTTATTATAGTTATTAAATGTTGATTGTTTATTTCCAGGTCCCTGGCACTTTGATCTCAATCTACGCGAACAGAATCCTCGGCCGGAAGATAACGCTTATCAGTTCCAACTGTATTACGGGTCTGAGCTGCCTACTGATCACCGTGGTGCCACACTCCGGCGCAGGCCACCTCGCACTCGGCTGCATCGGTCTCTGGGGCATGAGCATATCGTTTTCCACTGTTTACCTTTACGCTGGAGAATTATTCCCCACAGTCGTGAGAAACTCCGGGGTAGGCCTGTCCTCAACTGTAGCGAGAGTAGGCTCCATGGTCGCTCCATTCGTAGCGACTTTATCATCCACCAGCCCCTGGTTACCGCCCATAGTATTCGGCATTGTGCCACTCGTCGGAGCAGGGCTCTGCGTACTTCTACCTGACACGAGAGGACGAAAATTGCCCGACACTATAGAAGATGGTGAGGCGTGAGCGTAGGAAAATAATTATAGTTAGATCGATGAGTATTCTATTTGTTCGTGCCTTTTATTTATAAAATATATTATATTATTGTTAATTGTAGTGCATTACTCATGAATAAGAGGCTGTTGTAAGTAATGTTTTATACGATAAAAATGCACGGTTGTATTAAGTAAGAAGTTGTAAAATTGCTGGCTGACTCTGATTTGCGGGTGTAAAGTCAATGTAGCGATCGAAATCGTGATCGTAATAAAAAAATCACAACGGAGGTATTGACAGCAGTCCATTAGAAGACTAAAGAAGGTCTATTCTGTTAAAGGCTGTGATAATTTGCTAGCACAATTTATATGTGTAAGTATATGATTAAGAGGAAATAAAGAAAATCAGTTCATTTTTGTTTTCTTCATTAAATTTTTCATGTTGTTTTGACCCTATAGGTAACTCAACCAGTCGACCGTAAACAAATTTTCCTTCCCTAATGTTAACTGACCAAGCAAAAAGAAAAAGCCGTGCTACGAAATAAAATATTATTACTATTAATCAACATCAAAATGGTCAATCAAAGATATCGAGAGTAATGTAATGAAGGTCAACACAGAGCGTCACAAAGAACTAAAAAATTCGATAATCGATATGGGGTTCTAGCAAATGTATTTCGTATACACTTACATTCAGCAGATACCAATATCAATTGAATAGAACTATTTCGCGGCATCTGAAAACATTTTTAGAAGAGCTTTATTGGTTTCTCACAACGCGGCTTGACCCGGCTTGACTTCAGTCTGCAGTGCACTCCAGCAGACAGTCCAATTTTCAACTTTCTCAAGCCTTTTAGTTTCAAGTGCGTAAGTCCCTCGACTGAATCAAACCAACGGATGGGTATTCCGCACCTACTTGTCTTGACTTCAACTTGGCCGACACGCATCAGCTTTTTCCAGAACTATTTGGCTCACACTGGGCCAAGTAACGTAGTGGAGAGGCGGGTTATAATGTTGTACTCCTCAAGAATAGCCGCCCTGATGCGATGCGCTGTCCAGGAGATTCCGAGAATTTTACGGCAACACCACATTTCGAACGAGTGTATTTCAGAGTCCAAGTTTCCGACGCATAGAGAAATATGGAGAAGACCAATGTGCGTATGAGACGTACCTTTGTGTGCTTACTTTGCTATTCGCCCTCGCCATACAACTTCCTTATCACAGTCTCCGTTGTCGGATATTAGTGACCCCAGGTAAACAAATTCCCGTGCAGTTTCCTAGCTCATAAGTCCTGTGCATCTGGCCTGCTCGATCAACAAACAAAAGCTTCGTCTTATTGATATCTATCGGCGCATTTATTTTCATCTATTTGCGCGACTGAATAACGTAGCATCTATGTATGTTGGTCTTTCAAGGATAAATCTTTAAGTATCACGTGAACTGAATTCAAGTTTTTTTTTATATTCATGAAAGAAAATACTTTCGTCATAATCTCATAGGAGTAAACAACACAAAGTTATACCCCCTGAACCCTTCTTTGTGCGTGATCCGACACGCACTTGGCCGGTTTTTTAATTGGCACGGAACCCTAAACAGGAGCGAGATTATAATAAATGACGAATCAGCTGGATAAGGACGAAGAATGAGAATCTCGTCTCGTTGGCTTTAATGTAGATGTACATATATTATAGACCACGAATAGATCACGTGAGCTCAGAGTACGGCACGGACTTATCATTAATTGGAGTAAGACGAAGCTTTTGTTTGTTGATCGAGCAGGCCAGATGCACAGGACTTACAAAGGTTCAATTTTTACATCACACTGTTAAGATTTTTCCTGAATTAATGAAGTCACGACGGGTAGACGATCTGTGTACGGAACCCTCTGTGCGTGAGTCGGACCCGCTCTTGACCAGTTTTTTTTCTTTTTTCATTATTTGTCTGGTGTCATTGGCTGATCTGTTGCTTACCTACCTATTAACCTGAGGCAAAGGAAGGTTAACCCTTTGAACGCCATCATATTTTTTTGAATTTGAATGAACTGATCACTCAGACGCCAAGGTATCAAATATTGATGTAACGTTTAAACCAATAAAAACAAAACAAAACATTTAATAATTGTTTTTTTTTTTCATGATTAAAGTACACCTTCACTCCGACCTTTTTAGTGCTTGTTGTAGGGCACAACGACACACGACCACTTTATACGCTCTTGGCGTTTAAAGGGTTAAGTGCCCACCCTACCTGGTTGTAAATATCTAACGTATACGTAGGTAGATACCTAACTCACGTGAAAAGGAACAACTATGTTGTTACTACGCATATTATTTGCAGTTTATCATAATTCTTATCAAGGACCATATAGTCTGGTCTTGAAGAATACAATAATATAATATTTTAGTTAGACATTGTATAATACCCTACTTAGATAATACTAGCTTTTGCCCGCTACTTCGTCTGCGTAGAACTCACACGTTCACGTACGAGTACGTACGAACGTACGTCTTATGTTCAGGAGACCGTGTTGGCTGGCTCGCACATTGCGCAGCGTCACGCTTGTGTTTACCTCTTTTTTTCACATTTTGCGTCGGGTGGCAGGAAAGGTGGCAGTGCCCTTCCGCCGCTGATGTACTCATGCTGAAGAAGAACTCCCGAAGAGTTGAAACATGTCGCCCGGAGTGACAATGTATACGTAAGTGCGTTTTAGTGGTGTAGTTTTAATTTAAGATGGCACACAGTTTGTATGAGGATATTTTACTTTGTCGTCAGGTATATATGCTTAGTTGCTTACCGATTTTCAAGTTTTTTGTTACTACTACAAGACAACAGAAAGAAACAACATAAAGTTTCGTTACAACAGAAAAGTAAAATATGCGTATTCTCAAAATCTCACACTCGAGATATGTCTACTTTCAGCGTTCGAGATGCAACGAGTAGCGATCGAGTTGGTTTTACTACAAGTATAAGTATCGGCTGGCTCGATGATCCGAAGAGGATCTTGGTCTCCGACACAAGAGAGCGCCACTCTTCTCTGTTCTGCGCCACCTCACGCCAGTTGGGTATTCTGAGGTTCCCAATTGGCGTGAGGTGGCGCAGACGTCTATATCTGGGTGGGAGGACCAACCGGACGTTTTCATTTGGGCCGACATAGGACCCGGGTATGACCTTAAACTACGACCAAGACCACCGGGGAATGGGCAGCAGCATTCCTAGAGTGCGGTGGAGATACTGCGATCGCCAACCCGCATGCCAAGCGTGGCGATTATGGCATTTACCCCCCATGAAATTGGGGGAGGCCTATGTCCAGCAGTGGACAACCTAGGGCTGATGTGTGGTGGACCCACATATGCTCCCTTCACTGCCCGATCGTCTGCCATCCTCTCCAAATAGCCGACTCAGCTGAGTCCCGCTACTTTGACTTCGCAGACTATGTTCGACATGGCCATCCAGTTCCCTTCTCCTCCTACGTCTCCAGTTCCCGTCTTCACTTCTTTTTGGCCTCAGAAGCTTCCGCCAGATCTTCCGTAAAAAAAAAACTTTTACGAAGGATGATTAAATATAATATTTATCTTTTTAAACACTTTATTTTTTAATCTTACCTAGGAACTAAGTATTAGCTGTTTGACTTATACTTACATAAATATTATTTAAGTTAACTCCTCACTCTTCTTCATGAAACGAGAGCACGAAATAAAAAACATGTGCATGCGCTGTACACAACACATGTGTGTATACGTATACTAATGAAGGTAATCAGCATTTGTGTAAACAATACAATATATGGAATAAAATTCGTATAAATTGTTACATGTCAGTGATTTATTTAACGATGCAAACTGAGAGAATGCTTGTGATACTTACCTACTTCATTCATTAGTTGACACAGTTGTAGTGTAGGAGACTGTCTACTAACACTACCAAAACACTGCATGTTCATTTACGTAGTTATTTAGACTTGTAATACGTTAGACTGTCTCTGTCTCTTGCAAAATAAAAACAGTACCTAAAGTATTTAGGTATGTAAATCCTGGTTCTTGAAAACAGTACTTGTTCTGCACCTGCAGTGCCTAGTCAGCGAAAACTAGCGCACCGAGGTCGTGCATTTTTAGGGAGTAATTTTTACCACTGATAAATAATATCCATACTTATTATATATTGATATTTATTAAACATCACATGTAATTATTAAATAAGTAGCAACCTAAATTTTACGATGGTATCCCAAATTCCCAATGCGCCCGGGGCGGCCTACAAAGGGTGCGTGATGCCCCGTCTCGCCTTGGTTACTGGTGGGGGACTATCCCACAACAATTCGTGGTAAGCATACGTATACCTGAGCCGGTAGTATAATGATACATTCCGTCTCGGTGCTCGATAACAGTGCGGTCCGCCGAAGACGGTTGTTAGTTCGCTACGCTTAGCTATTTATTACGATCCAAGAATAAAAGTCGCGTTCTCTTTAACCTATTCTATACAGTGTTCGGTTTAGCTTCACACGTGTTTCTTTATTACCGTTCAACGCCCGCTTATGGAGGAAAAAACTTTGTTCCATAATATTCAATTTGACTTTAGTTTCAACGGACATTAAAAACGAATCATACCTACAAAGTTTCAGTCTGTAAGTATTCTACCATGTGTATTTAACTCCGACACAGTGTAGTGATTGTGTAGGTAATGTGTTTTTGTGTGGATGATGTTTTAAATCGTTCATGGGGCAATGTAAAAAACGTATATTTAAAAAGGATACACTTAATCATTGTGGTTCAGTTCGTGTACGAATCTCATTCGGTATCAAACGCCGGTCATCAAAATATTATTATGTACATATCAGCCGACCGTGTAATTGCCATAAATACGGTATTTACTGTGCCTTAAAAATCCTTACTTATTTTAATTTCGGTTACATTTCAGTAAAAAAATGTCATTCACGGAAGATCGCATTGAGCAAATAATTGGTCGATTTGGGAGATATCAAGTGTGGATTCTATTCCTGGTGACTCTCGGACGGTATCCCGCGGAATTCCAGCTCATAAACGTAGTATTCGTGGTTCCCAGCGTCGACTTCGTGTGTCGAGACGCAGACGCCTTGAACCTGACCAACCACTGTCCCTGCCAACAACCAGAGTATGACCAAAGCACGATTGTCAGCTCGGTCACCACAGAATGGAACCTTATATGCAACAGAAGTCACCTAGCCAGTTTAGCGCAGTCTATACTTCAGATCGGTATTCTAGCTGGAAGTTTGGCATTTGGACACATTTCGGACCGGTGAGTAGAAAAAATACTTTTGATAACGAGTGAAATTTCAAATGCCTATGAGGTAGACGTTCCAGTGCTCGTCCCAAAAGTTGGTACCTCTACAAGGTAGTAGTTGGGCGTCATTTATTGAAACTAGGGTGTCTAACATTGGGATGTTTACCTTACCCGTTTTATTAAAACCCTTCATCGATTGTTCTTGAATGGCCTTACACATGCATGCTGAAGATTGTCATGATCAAGGTCTAGTGCAGCAATTTGTTAATCGATAATAAGTAGATACAGATGTAGTGAATAAATCGTAAAAACTACGTAATACATCCATCAGACCCGAAAAAATATCAATCAATTACCGTATTACCTATTTAACTTCTGTCATGTCAAATGGCAAAATAGTAAGAGTGACATTTGACATTGACTAATAAAGTTTCACATTCACTTCGGGTATTGCTCATTCAGAGTTTTCACGATGGGAACTGATTATTTACTACATCTATACGTACTTTACTGTGTGTGAAAAAAGTGTTACAGAGACGGACAGGTATCAATCGAGTGATCGCTTAAATGTTCCGTTGGATCAATTTTGGTACCTTACCTAAAAAGCTCTTAGACGACTACCTGTGGATTAAAAAAAGAGGTGTCTATACCTTTAGATTTTTGCTATTTCAATCTTACCCGAAATGCTTTTTCTATGACACTGACTGCTCTAATTCCATTGGTTATTCTACTTTAATACTTATGTTATGTAATAGAGTTTCTATTACATTGACACTGTCTTAAAATCGTGTGTTTGTAATAGAATGTCTCTTACATTAGCGTTAAAGTAGATTATCCAATGGAATAAGACCTTATACCAGTGAAACACTCAGAGTAATCTAATCGTACCGTAACCGCGGAGAAAATCTATTCGGTGGGGTTTACGTTACGGCCTCTAGGTACAGCTGACTTTACTACAATGAGATTGAGTTACTCGTACCTAAGCCTATTTGATGATGAACTATAGTAAAATAAAATTATACAAATATACAATAACTTTTTCGTAAGAACCTGTTCACTAATAGGCAGACCCCACGCTTTCTTTTTAAGTTTAGAAACTATTTTCGACTGAATACCTACAATACATACTACATCATATGCCCATAAAATCTTGACTAAATGTTTTTAGATATGGACGTAAAATCGCAGTCGTACTAGCGCTGTTTCTTGAAGCAGTCTTTGTCACAATTTCAGCGTTTGTGACTGAATTTTGGATGTTCCTGCTCAGTCGGTTCTTAATCGGCACAGCACTCGGCGGCACTATGCTGTGCTGCTTCGTGCTGTTGGTTGAGCTGAGTGGGCGGACAATGAGGCCCTACATTATGGGACTGTGCGAGGTTCCCTATGTCTCGGGCTACATGGCGCTACCTGTCATAGCGTACTTTGTGCGGGAGTGGAGGCCCCTCCAGCTAGTAACGGGTGCGCCGTGGCTACTCACTCTGGCATTCTACTGGATGCTGCCGGAGTCCCCGCGGTGGCTGATTACCGTGGGACGAAAAAAGGAAGCCATACAGCTTCTCACATTTATAGCCAAAAAGTAAGCATTGATTAACTCGACCACATTGCAATTGTAAATAATAATGTTATATCGCTTTCAACATACAGTTAATTCATTTTTATTTATATTTCAGAAACAAGCGCTCGACTGAAAATATTGAAACTATAGTTAATGAAGTTGAGAAGGAATCAATGTCTACGAATGAGAACAAGCATGGCAGTTACATAGATCTGTTCAAAACGCCAAAGATTAGAAAATACACTGTCGTTTCGGCGCTAGTTTGGATGTGCTGTTCTCATACGTTTTTCGGGATAAACCAATACGTGGGTCGTCTTCAAGGTAACCTGTATGTGAACGTGATAGTGACTGCCGCCAGCAACGCCCCTGGTGTTATCATAGTTGTGATAGCTACCTTGTACTTCAAAAGGAGAGCGACTCTAATAACGAGCTTCGCTATCGCAGGAACATCCTTTGTAGTGTTCGTCCTTATCCCTAGCCATCTACAGTGGGTGACCTTGATGTTTGCCATCATTGGACAAATGGGTGTCTACACTGCGTTCATGCAAATATACATGTATTCATCAGAAATGTTCCCGACAGTAGTAAGAAACTCTGCACTGGGTTTCTCATCC
Organism: Notocelia uddmanniana; assembly: GCA_905163555.1. Taxonomy (NCBI): domain Eukaryota; kingdom Metazoa; phylum Arthropoda; class Insecta; order Lepidoptera; family Tortricidae; genus Notocelia; species Notocelia uddmanniana. The sequence continues at coordinate 15,562,039 of LR991065.1, forward strand.
GTATTTGCGAGGCTCGGTGGATTTATAGCTCCGTATGTAGTCAACATTGGCATCGAATGGGCCTCGATATTAATATTCAGTGCCGCGGCATTCGGCGCAGCCGTCTTATGTTGTTTCTTCCCAGAAACGAAGGGAGTAGTTTTGTCAAATGCGATAGATCAGGTAGAAGACAATGGGAAAAGGTCATCTGAAAAATTGTATCTGTCCCCACCATCAACCTCATAACACATTTATTTATTACTTGTTATAAACGCAATTCTTACCGAGATATATCTCGATTTACCTTCTTAATATTTTAATGGGACCAAAAACATGACGCTATTTAGTGCCCGCATATTTCTTACTCTATTGAAATCAATTGTAAGGAATGAGGCGATTGTTATCACAGCGCTTTTACCGAGAACCGGGATGATGTTTCAACTGGTTTATTCTCCGTATGCCGATGCGACGTTTTGTTTTTATTTACACACGCCACAATCTCAGAATTCCAGGCTATAAACAGCATAAGCCTTTCTTTCACATTGAATACAGGCAACAAAGGAAGCACACAAATATGTGAATGTGATATCTTACTTTTAGTGCATTTGTAATCTTAACTGTATGTAATTATATATAATGTTAATGTATATTCCTTAATATGTAGGTAAATGTTTTGGCATATAGTGAGAATTCACAGATAAATATACCTACAGAACTTAAACTAATGTACAGTTTTATTTTCTTACCTAATCAAATATTTAGCTAGACCTTTAGACTTTCGGACAGTTTATACTGAATGTTTTGAAACCCACCGAAGTACCAGGTAACGAATATAAATAGTAAGCTGTGGTATAGGACCCAAAATCGGAATATAACGTTTGTAAACAGCGCATAAGTGAAGAGAGAGTCCACTGCTAGCCAGAACACGAAGCCGAGCACCGCCACATGGAGAGAGCGCGGCTCCCTCTCTGGCGGCGGCCGCTTGGTTGCGATGTCTACGAATTGTCCTGAAAACAAACCATTACGACCTGTCAACACGATTCTAAAACACGTCACGTCACGTCGTATTGTCATCCAACAACACGTAAATGGATTAAAAAAAAGTATTGTAAACCCCGTTTATTTACGATGTCTTCATATATGAAAAGGCTGTTTACATGCATCGCATAACGTCAATGTTATTATGGCTGCATAGGTGACATAATCGACTTTATACAGTTAAGGTCGCCTATCGATCGATATTCGCTCGAACTTCGCATAATGAGTTTGGTAACCAGCGGACGGAAGTGATATTGCGGGATCCAGTGCGGTGAAAGCTGCGGCCGTATGATGGTCGCCATTTTATCACTTATCGTCGTGGACAAGACGGGTGTCACTCTCGCACTCGCATACTTGTCAGAACGTTACGAATGTCTTATCCACGACGATAAATGATAAAAGGCAACCATCATATCATAGGCCCGCTGGAATGGCAAACGAGACACAAATAGGGGACAAATAGGGGATGATATACAAAGGTTAATTTTTGTATTAAGCAGTAACGCTACTAACGAAATTTAAAAACCTGTAATCCTGCACGAAGCATTATTATTATTTTTCAATTTTTGCCTTTAATTTGAAATTTATACAAAGGTTCTATAGAAAGTATAGGAAAGCCTACATAGTACCTATTTAAACTTATTAATATTAAACAAAAACGCGTATTTACGCGCGTCTTTTGTATCAAAGAACGCGTTTTCAGTGTTTTTAGGAGGCCCGAGCGTTTAATAAAGACTTAAATCCTTAAGGTAGTCACAATACAAAACGTGATAGAATTTGTGCCAAGTATTTAAATCATTCTGATAAAGCAGTACTTATTTATTTTACGATATGGAATCATTCTCTCAATAAAGATTAATATGGTATCTTTACAGCCGTTGTCTAGACGTAAGCCGCTTGGTCATTTAAATTGTCATTCAAAATTATGATGTGAGATTAGTGGGTCCTACCGTTTTTGTGGAATTTCCGAAGACTGGTTTCCTTTTCGCGCCAACGGTCATTCAGCCATGATTTGAGCGAATCGTCTTCAAGGGGAAGATCTTCAGTGGGGTAGCTGGAATCAATGAACATAAGTAAATACCTACTTACATTGAGTTCTACAATGCCGGATCGAATAATGGATGATTACATGACAGGGAGCTTGAAAGTAATGTATGTAAAGTAGTTTAAAAACTAAGTGTAAATCACCTCGGGCGGTACGGGCATTTGATGCGAACATCATGTCACAATTAAATACTAAGAAAAAAATAATAAACAGTTTTATTCAGATAAAAGACTACAAAGTTGAAAACGTGTAGACACTTTACAAATAGGAAGGGTGTGAATGTGAGTGAGGAGGTGGCGGGTGATAGAAAGGTAAGGAATGAAAAACATGCAAGATGAAATGAATGATAAATTTTATTAGCACCACATTTTGGAGCATTCCGCGATAATTCCGCGATGTTTGTTAAACTGTATATAGGGAATATATTGTAATACTGTGACTGAAGTGTACCTACATTGTACATGCCTTACGTAATAAGTGATATTCTAGTGGAATGACCCTTTTAATAAGGACTTAGGGCCGGTTGCTCCAACCTACGATTCCAAACCGACCAACGTTAAATATGGGCGCCGGTAACTCTCATCCCATAGGAACCTACATGTCAAACATCCGAAACAATCAGATTTTAATAGACACCGTTTACGATTACAGTAATAACCCAACCTTAGTGTCCCATGGTCACATCAAACTAACCGTTTAAAATGGAAGTATATATTTGTTGGCACGGTCCCGCGCAGCAGATCAGCCTCGGTCTGCGCCGGCACATCATAAGCCACGGTTGCGTCGTACACGGCGGCCAGGCCCGCCCCACGCAGGCGCGTACACAACGCCGCGAAACCCGTGGTGCGAGGGTGGAGGACGTATTCGTACAGCTGCAAACAACTTCCTAGTTCAACTTTTGATATAAATCTATTAGGCGTCCACAGATTTCAACCTTCTTGCATCTTGGGGCAATTTCAGGAGGTGCACTCCTGAAGAAAATACAACCAAAATTAACGCCGGCTTGGTTAAGAATTAAAGATACATTTGACTCCTCGCCACCTCTCGGTACCTACTTAGTACGTGTAATAATATCATCACACTATGCACAGTGCGGCGACAATATTGTGTTAAATGTCCAATGTGTGTGTAATTCAAAACCTATGGGAGTGGTAAAAGCCATGAGGTACAGATGTAATATGTCCTATTTGCACGTGGTAAACAGATGTTATTTACGTAGATGAAACGTACTTAGAATTTATAAGTAAATTGTAATATATCTACTAAATACATCTTTAATACTTACCTATAAAAAAAACCTACCCTACCCTACCCTTACCTATAAAATCTTATCTTCCCATCCGTATAATTTTATTCGTATACGCGTATACCTAATACCTACCCGCGTGCTATTTTTTTTCTAATTTTTCTTACTCGTTACACTCGTGATACAAAGTTAAAATCTTGAGCGTAGCAAGGGACTCAAAAAGCAAGAGGTTTACGTAACTGTGCTCTCGTAGTACATACAACTTTTCTCCTCAGCAGTGAGGACATAAACTAACTAATATTAAACTTTAAAAATATCGTAAGGTTTTATGAACATGTCTCGAGACTATATTCAGTGAGAAAATTTAATTCAGAATTCTTTAGATAATTACTCCTCACCCGCAGTGCTTACAGGACGCCAGAAGTGTTCTACGCGAGATAAGGCGCGAGGGCGCGATGCGACATATATAGGTATTTTCTTTGACGCGACAGACTTGCGCACATATCAGTATGACTGTCTCGCGGGAGAAAACTAGCCTACTGTTGTCAAATTACCGTCCTCGTCACTGATTTGCTCATATATTTTAGTTAACAATATTCAACACTAATTAATAGTGCCTGAGCGACCGGCGAGCTTTGCTTGTTTTTTCCCGGAGACTACCTACGAGTTTTCCCGAAGATATTCTAAATTTCTTTAAAATAGAACGGTTTTCGAGATTGTAATAAGAAACAAAAAAATAACTCGTTTAATAGTATTAAGATATGTAGCACAAGAAATAAGGAAAGTGAAATCGAATTCAAAGTATGAGTAGGTAGGTATTTACTTAAATAAAAAAAATTATAAAAAAAATTAAAAGCCTTGTATTTCTTACTATAACATTACACAACAGTTAACATTCTTTAAGTTTATAAACTACTCACTAAATATTATAACAAAGCTTAAATTAACAATTACATTTATAAACAATATTTTATTTTTTTAAATAAGGAGCCCTCGCTCCTCAAAGGTGAAGGCACTGATTTCCACACATCCCGATTACTCGCCGTGTCCATGCACTGTTTGCCAGCCACTTGTAGTATATCGTCAATACACCGGGCAATGGGTCTACCTCTCTTTCTACTACCCGTTGGTCCTTTCCATGATGTCAGTCTATGAGTCCATCTATTGTCGATCAGTCTAGCTATACAGTGTGTAAGTCTAATACGGGCGAATCTCTTAACGGTGGTTAGTATAGGACAAAGTAAAGGTAATTAGATAACATTTACTTAAAGTTGCAACAATAATTTTGTCCATACAAAATAATTCAGCCCGCAATGTAATGCAAACACACTCACGTTGTTGTATTGCTAATGAACATTTGACATTTCGGTACCGCAACCATGTTTACAGTACATTGCTGCTGAGAATTTTTTTTAAAAATAATTATGGGATCGTAATGAACTGTAATTTAAAAAAAACTTTTAAATTCATGATTACACTAATGAATACTATGTCTGATTTAATTTATCGCCCGTATTAGACTTACACACTGTATGACCCGCCCATCATAGTTTTTTGCAGTGATGGAGAGCATCGGTGGCTTTCGTCTTGTTTCTAATATTTTTAACGTTCAATATGCTCCTCTCCGTACTTCTCTGGCATGATCTTATGTTATGTTTTATTCGATAGGTGAACTTCCAAGTCTGGCTAGCGTAAGTTAAAGATGGCAAAATAGAAGTACCCATAACTTTCTGTTTAATTTGGATTGGCATATCGCTTTTCAATACCTCTTTTAAGCTCTAAAATCTTTTCCAAGCATTTGACAATCTCCTTTCTATTTCTTCCTCATTTCTATAATTTTTAAATGATACTTGCTTGCCGAGGTAAATATATCCGTCGGTGGTAGTCCATTTTAAATTAAAAAAGAAACATGACCCATTAAACATAACAACTAATGATATTCCTGTTCCACGTAGATGTTACCAAATACTTGGGATTTATGATTGACTCCGGCCTGACATGGGCTGTTCATGTTGATCACATGTGCGACAAGTTGTCCTCGGCGTGCTATGCACTGTCCAAGCTCGCACCCACCCTGTCATCTAGTAATTTAAGAAAAGCCTACTATGGATACTTCCATTCCATTTTAATTCAAGGCGTTGATCTGTGGGCCACGTGTGCTAGTTGGGACAGAGTGTTTAAAATACAGAAACGGGCGTTACGCATAATCGCCCAAAAACCACTTGACCATCCAGCTAAAGAAATCTATAGAAAACAAAAAAATTTAACGCTACCAAGCGTATACATACTGGCAGTGTGTGACTATGTACGATCGAACTTACATAACTATAAAACACATAAAAGAACGTCGCGTTGTTGCTCATTGACTTGGCATGTTACAGTGTCAAAGAATTTCTACAAAGCAACAACCTGTTGACTCTAACGCCTCGACCATAATTATGGATTAATGTAATAGAACGGTAATTTACAAGTTGCTCACATAATTATATAAATATTTTAAATTGAATGTAATAAAATGAAATGTATTCCTTTTCCTTAGACACTAAGTTAAACCTTAGATACTAATAAACAATTAGATACGTATATGTAATAATTTAAAAACAAATGACGTGTAAATGAATTATATTCTAGAGGTTCATTCTGCAAGTAAACTGGTCTCTTATGGTTGTTCGTCATTATAGTTAACCCATTTCCCAAAATCCCGAGTCACATCCATGTTAAGCATAACGTTTGAGGTCGTTCACCCCACAATTGCATCCTAGATCCGATCACTGGTCATTATGTTAGTCTTACTACGATTTATTTCCAGGCCGACTTCGCGGCTCGCTATTTATCATTGACTGCAGCTCTGTAGTACTTTAAGACAGTAAGATAATATCGTCAGCAAATCTTAAATGACCTAGGTACTCACTGTTTATATTTAGACCGACTTTTTCCCAATTAAGTTTTCCTATGACCGACTGTAGCACCGCAATAAAAATCGTTGGTGAAATAGGGTCTCCCTGTCTTACTCCTTTTCTGATAGGTATAGGGTCCAGTCGACTCTAATCTGATTCTGCTATTACAGTTTTGGTAGAGATGCTGTAAAACTTTCAGATAGGTTATGTCCAGGCAGCAAAACTTTGGTGCCGATGACAGACGTATGACGTAGCGGCTTCATACAGAGTGTTTTTATTTAGATGATATATAGATAATCATTAATCACTAACAACTTATTGGCCTCTTTAGTACATGGATATTTTATTGACACTTGAGACGGCCAGTACTTATAAAAACATCATTAGTTAACTGTCTTTGTCATTTTCATCAGAAAATTATCGAAGGCAATATTGTACATCGTTTTAGTATTTTTATTCGTGAATTTAAGAAATGTGAATTGATAAGGTACAACATTTATAAGGTACACATTATAGGTATCGCTTGACCGTAGTCGCCATGGAGTCTATGCAGCCGTATTTGCAGAAGTTTCCTTTTCAGTAGTTAAAAATGAAAAAATGTTTTGCTCCTGCTGTCAGCTAAATTTAACAGCTAAACCAAGTAACATAGAAAAAAACATTTAAAAACTAAAAAGCACATTGAAAGAGAAGGATCAAAAATGACACATCAAGACTTTTATATGGATTTAACAAATTTCTATTATAATACAATAAATCTTTGACATTGCTATTAAATCGGCATGCTAGTGACAACTGTTGCATCTGTCAAAGCGTGGTAAAGGTTAATAACTATGTTGTGTATAATTTATAAAAACATCATATATGCCAATTTAGTTTCGTCATAATGATGTCATCGGCACCAAAGTTTCGCTGCCTGGTTATGTCAATATTTTGGGAATGTAGAGACTCCCATATAGATTTATGATGTAGAGTGACAAATGCTTTTTGAAAGTCAATAAACGCGAGGTAGAGTGGCCTCTGAAATTCTTGGTATTTTTCTATGAGCATTTCGACAGAGTGGATATGATCCACAGTGAAGAATCCTCTTCTGAATCCCGCTTGCTCTTTGGGTTGATGTTTTTCAATAGTGACTCTAATTTTTTTTTCTGTACTTAATCGAGCTATTTTTAAAGGCATTCTGAAACTGCACCGATGGTATTTTATACAATGTTCATTTACAAAAGCAAAGATTGTTAAAAGTGGAACTATTAATTGACCTGATAATTTGATAAATTATTGTTTTTTCTCCAAAAATTCTCTTTTTCAATATATATTTATTATTAATTTTAATTTTATTATTTTTTATTAATTGTAGCTATAACATACCTAATTTCAACTTTTATTTGATTGTAGCTATAACATACCTAATTTTATTTTAACTTGTCAATATATGAGTTTTTTAAGGTTTTATTTATTCGTATTTAGCGAGTTTTGGGGGTTTGCCTACTTATTATGACATTTTAATGTGGATGTGATGTCGAACTCGATCTATTTCTGGCACGCTCCCTAAAGGGACAGAGCGAATCAAGCCCAGATAAAAAATACCAACTTTATAGTATAGTCATTAGTCCCGAACTATTCGTGGCATACCAAATTAAAAAGTTACTTTATTTCAAGGAATGAGCAAAAAATCATTTTTCTTTTCACAGAAATAAAGGAGATAAGACTCGTGCTGTTTGAATAGCGCTCCACATAGGTACCTACTTATTAGGTACTTTAATTTATTCGACGTTCACTCCATTATCCCTAACTGTGCCTTATCATGAGACTATAATTATTACTAACTAAATTTATGGACTGTGTGTGTGTGTGTGATAAACGGTTTTATTTTATTTTTCTTTTTGTAAACAGTTGGCGGAAATACAAACGCCTGCGCATACAATATTAGCAAATTCTCTCCGTTTGTCGAGGACGCTAGGTCATCACTCTCTCACTATTGTGTACTATTATTTATTCTATGCTATTGTGTTAAAGTATAATTGTCATGCCGTTTTTAAGTAATAATAAAATAGATTGCAGCAGTGGACGTACTTCGGCTGACATGATGATGATGATGATGAATAAAATAGAATAAACTAAAAAGTATTGCCATAAAGTAAGTATTGAATTGTATTCAGCATTTATATAAATAGTAAACTTAGACTTACCAGTAAATTATTAGTAGTGGCAAATTTTTCGCTGCGTCGTTTATTGTCCTCACTCAAATCTGTTCCTTCTGGGAACAGCACTATTCGGCAGGGGCAGCGCATTCTCTTGTAGTAGTCAACGAACTGGGCCAGGCTGAGCTGGTCTTCCCGCCAATTCCTCTTTACGTACAGGAAGAAGTTCAGCTGCATTATCCAGCCTAAAACCAGACATGACTTGTGCGTAGTCGGACTCACAAGGAGCTTACTTGTAGCTTTACGAGTAAGGGTGGTGTTCCACTCGTCCAATATCTTTGTCCAATTTCTTTGTCAAATATTTGATCAAAGTTCTTTGACGTAGGCCCATTGCACTCATCCAATATCTTTGTCCAAGTTTTATTTTTTTCATGCGTAGCCATATTGATTTAACTGTCATCGGAATCTTTGATCAAATGTCGGGGTCCCATCCAAGTTTGATGAAATCATCCAATTTCTTTGATCAAAGATATTGGATGAGTTTAATACGGGGTGGTATTCTACTCATCCAATATCTTTGTCCAATTTCTTGTCAAATCTTTGATCAAAGTTCTCTGACGGAGGCCCATTCCACTCATCCAATATCTTTGTCCAAGTTTTATTCTTTTTCATGCGTAGCCATATTGATTTAACTGTCATCAGAATATTTGATCAAATGTCGGGGTCCCATCCAAGTTGGATGAAATCATGCAATTTCTTTGATCAAATGTATATTGGACAAAGTATTGGATGAGTGGAATACCTCCCTTTCACTGTGGTAATAAAATTTCTAGAGGGCGAATGTGTCAAAGTACTATAGTGTCAAGGAGTACGACTGTATCTAGTTGTACCTAATCTGACCACCTCCACCTCTAGCCATCTAAAATTGTTCTGAGATTACACATCAAAACTGAATGGAGCAGTCTCGGTTTTCATATTTTCTTATTCCTTGGTTAGTGGAATAGACATCCTATGTAGGTAGGTCATAATTATAATCAAACCAATCGGAAGGAAAATAGTAAAATACCAAGGATAACCTGATGGGGTTGAAACGCCAGAGGCTAGGGCCCAACTGCGCATCGACTCTAGAAAGATTTTGCCGGCGTGTCTACCTAGCTAGTAGATATACCGCCAATATTTCGGTCAGCAAATGAGCATTGCCATCTAGCCTGGCAATGCAGCCAGCTTTCTGGGGCACACTGCCCATTAATAAACAATAATTATAATACCTAAATCAAATCCAAAAAGGGCCAAATCTATTATTTGTATTGTATGTTTTAATATGCTTTGTAAATATTTAGTTTAAGTATACAAGTATGTAGTTTAGTTTATGTTATTGTTCCTTGTATATATCCCGTTTCTTTGAATAAATATTTAGTCTTATAGAAAAAATCTTTACCTTTATTGATATCTTACTAAGTATACAATATAATACAATATGCTTTATTGCACACCTCAAAAAAGAATTACAGATAGAAACAGCATCAAAATACAAGCAGAGGTAAACAACAGGCGGTCTTATCGCTAAATGAGCGATTTCTTCCAGACAACCTTTGGGTAGCGGAGAAAAAAGTAAACAAACATGATCATGAAACATGGTCATGATCATGACTATATTTAAACGGAGTCAGTATGAACAGTGCAATAAATTATATACGAGAATGTAAATTCTCTTAATGGAGTCTCAGTGTTTATATTTATTTCGACGCCCTGAGGAATACTGCAATAAGCAGCATCGTGCAAATTATCAATTTGTCATTACGCATCGGTGCCTTGCAATACCAAGACAAGATTGTGGTAACATTGTGTGGCTCAAGGCAGGTAAGGTCTTCAAGAACAAACAAAAGGCTTATCCTTAATGTTGACATCCTGTGCTGGCATATTTTCCTTATCATTAATCTTTTTAGAATATCTTATTTTACAAAAGTATCTAACTGTTAATTTATGACTCGTAAAGTAAGGCCAAAGCGACGAGATAATTAAAGTCATGATAGAGAAATATAGTGACGTATCTCGTTTCGTTGGCTTTGCTTTAGAGAAACAAGCTTACCCATTCCAGGCACAACCTTTAACTCGTCCTTTAAAACAAACTTAATCTTTGATCGCCCACCGACATCCAGTAGCTGGCTGTTCGTAGTGTCTGTCACAATTTTATTTTTACACGTACACTCAATACCGCTTTGAGTAGCGTGGTATAGAGCTATCCAAACATAATTCCAATCCACGCGTGTGCGATGGTTCATCACTATAATACTACTTTCATCTGGGTTTACGTAATCGCCGTAATGGTGTAATTCAGCATTAGAGCACCATTGGAAAAGTGCCTGAAAATTACAACAGCACTTCAATACAATGTTTAATACCTTAACAGATTTCTCCGGAAACCGAAAGATGCACTACCTTACCACTGGATACAATTCCCATAACGCGAAAATACCATCAGCGATCTTCCTGTAAAGTTTGTGGTTTAGGAACATCAGGTACATAACTGGACAGTACAAGGTATAGAATCCTGAAACAAGAGGGTTAATTAATAGGTTAGGTAGGAGGTGGCCAAAGATGTGCAAGGCAGCTGAAAGGAGTATTAGTAATACCAATACGATCAGAGGTTACATGCACTCAAAGTAGAACGATGTTATTTGCCGAATAATACATTTCATTTAACTTGCAAATTTTTAAGGACTATAATTAACAGGTGAATTATCAGGTATGCCTACTTTAGGACGTACGTTAAATATAAAAAAATCTCGAAGAAAATATGCAGATTGCATAGCTACATTCTGTTATGGGGTTGATTAAGTATGCGATATTTATCCTCCAATCCAGACGCTTGTTAAATTGACTAAAACAAGTAACTGTCTGTAACTCATTAACACTTGTACTCGTATATGAAAATGATGATGATGATGCCTAATAGCACGAGGCTTTTCAGTGACAGTTGAAATTATGCAAGCATGATACCTAAATTTTTGAGCTTCTTATTAATAGTTGAAACCTAACTTACCAGCAAGTATAGTGTAATACCAGGCAGCACAGAGGAGCAGCCCGGGCGCCATGGCGCCGCGAACTGAACATCCCCGAGCAGAAGCCCCGCCGGTGCAGCATTAGAACCCCTACGTGACCCACTAAACCTTATTAGACAACACCTCTTAAAACTTTGTTCACTTGTGCCGTAAATAACTTCCTTAGCTGAGAATACCGACAAGTTTGATTCGATCAACGTGGCAAGGCAACTAAAGTTTTTCCTAATAGTTCCAAAACCAAGGTTCTTTTATACATAGTGGATGGATTTCGGTATCTGTACACAGTACATGCTTCATTTCCTCATTATTTGAAAATTTTTATAACATAAAATAAGCGTTATTAGCTTGTTGCCACGACCATATATATTTTTACATGTTGAAAATGTGCTCATTCGAAATTAGTACAAAATCATTTGGAGGCACTGAAGTAAATATTCACACCACCGCCCAATTCAGCGCCAAATGTCAACCTTTTTGCGTTCCATCACGGATTTGAATTTTACCACAGGCAGTGGCAAGTAAGCATTCTTCCTACACGGTGATAAACAGACATCGTAGGTGTATATATAAAATGCAGGTGCCTCTATCTCAACACAGCGCACCATCGGGAGCTCTGATGACCTTACTCGCCATCAGCAGCACAACCTGCATGGCAAGTGTCGATGTTATGATGATATATTTATCATCATGACGTATACAAGTAGCTATAAATATTTATTGAATACAAATGAATCAAATACAGAAACCAAACAAGAAACACAAAAAAAATCACACTACAATTAATTATAATAAAAAACAATAAAACTACACCCCATTCTGCGACTTGCCCGATCTAAAGGTCCCCAAAATGCTCGCGGCGTTTCCACGCTAGACAGCAATGGAGACCTTTTGGACCAGCCATTACCCCTCTCTCTCAATCTTTTACCAGAGAGCCTCGCGGGCCCCATGGTCCTGTGGTCTCATTGGCAACCGGCACGAAGTCGTATGCAGATTCCATTATTGATATATAATTAAGGCGACTTTAAAGTAAGTATTAAATGTTAAATACGTAGAGGCATATAAATATTATATGAAATGATATCCAATTTTTGTAAGATATAAGTATTATAATTCGAACTCTAGGTTAACATTGGTATGGCTATGGCTACAGTGTTATAGCTTTTCATTGAAATAAATACGTTAGATGCATGGTATACAGTAATGAAGATTTAAATATTCACCTAATATATATATATATATAATATTAATGTTTCTACACATCATCAGCAGGAATTGGTCTCGGCCGTTGTGAAGTTCCAAGTGCCTCTCCTTCTTCTATAGTCGTGAGTAACTCGCAATCTTTAGTTTCCGGCAGCAGGAGACACAGCACTGCTGCTATCAGGGGCAACAATCCGAACGCCACCGGAGCAGCCCACTTGTCATACATTCTGAGGTTTACTACAAACGGCGCAATCATCGCTCCAAGGCGTGCCAGCATGGACGAAATACCCAGTGCAGCGTTACGCACAACCGTCGGAAACATCTCAGTACAGTATAAATAAACAACTATGAAAACTACGAAGCTGAATAGAGCTCCGATACACGCAAGTACCACACTAATTATGCCCTGGGGTATAGCGGCCAGAAGTAGTAAACAAACGCCACTTATAGCGTTGCTTATGAGTACAGTTGTTCGCCGGTTCATATACCTCATTAATGGAATCGCAAGAAAACAGCTTATGAAGCAGAAGGCGCCACTGATGGCTACGTTCAAAAAGATGTCTTCCGTAACCTGACTGACGTACTGAGTAACGCCATAAAAGCAGTAACTACATGTAAACCATTGGAACGACATCACCAGTATGTTCCGTCGCAGATTTGGAGTACGGAACAGATCCGCAGTAGTTCCACTTTTTCGGATATTAGTTCTGTGTTCCATTTCGTACATTTCCACCTTATCCTTTATGTCTTCTGTTGGCAAGTTGTTTCTGGAAAAATATATTTGAACCCGATTAGGATCTGTGAGTAAGCTCTACTGTTTGTCTTTAAGCTAACATGAAAAAGGGTATGAGATAAAAGGTACTAAAGAAATCTTAACTCTAAGGGAGTAAACAAATCTAAATTCCACTCATCCAATATATTTGTCCATTACACATCTGAACAAAGAAATTGGATGATTTCATCAAACTTGGATGGGACCCCGACATTTGATCAAAGATTCTGATGACAGTTAAATCAATATATAGCTACGCATGAAAAAAATAAAACTTGGATAAAGATACTGGATAAGTGGAATGGGCCTTCGTCAAAGAATTTTGATCAAAGATTGGACATAGAAATTGGACAAAGATATTGGATGAGTGGAATACCACCCGAAGCTAAAGGAAGTTATAGCTTGTGATCGTACGTATACCCTCCAATCTTTAGACTTACTGACGTGGTTAGGCTTTCGACCTCTTTCTTGTGCCACAACGAAAATTGAGACACCAACAGCAGCGCGCCGTCTTCAGCTCCGTGTATTAGCTACCATTGGTCTAGCATACTAGTCGAGTAGTCAGTAGGTACTCAGTAGCGCTAGCTTACCGACTGTCCCGATAGGTAGTGACCTATCTCTAACAAATGCATAGTATGAAAATGAGGAGCGCCTGTTAACGCATACAGTTACGTCGCCTGGGTCACTTTTTAAAACTGTGATTTTGTAAGTTTACGTCCACTAAATGTGGTGCGGTGCATGTACATAAGAAGAGTTTCACTTACATTTTAGCAACGTGTGTTAGTAATATCACGGCTTCGTTAGTTTTATTCTTGGCCATTAACCATCTAGGTGTTTCGGGCAGTAGGCATATATACAGTAACAGATATAGGCACGCCAATGATATTGCTAACTGAAAATGTGTGTAATCTCGCAAGTAATATCCGAAAGCCGCTAAAAACATATGGCCAAGTGTGAATGGAACTTGGTAAAGCGCAGATACAATGTATCTTTTCTCGTTACCGATGAATTCCATGATTATTACGAATCCGACTACCATCACGCCTCCAATAGCAAACCCAAGGACCATTCTGATTATTGTGAAACTCCAATAATCGGGAACAAACGACGCTATGACGCCTGCAAACACTTCCAGCACCACAGAGGCAATCATAGCCTTTTTTCGTCCATACCTGTAGCAAAATAAATAATCGAAGTCATAATATAAATTACTCGAAGCTTCCCTTCGGGACCTCTCGACGTTCATGCACTAATAACGGGTTTAATACCTCCAGATACAAGCGTTACAAAATATAAACAAGTGCATGTTGGGCCACTCGGATTACTCAGTTGTCCATCCGTGACATTTTGCGGATTGAAAATTTGAAAAGCTTACATTTAGGTACTATATATTTGACGTAACTACACATCTAAGCATCAATGGAAATCGTACGAAAATTTGATTTCTAGTAGTAAGGGTTACTGATCTAAGCCGCGGACAGACGTACAGACGGACGCGATATGGCGAAACTATAAGGGTTCCTTGTTTATTACGGAACCTTGAAACAAGAAGACAATATTATGAAATTCCCGAAATTCTCACTTATATTTCGTTATTACGTGATTATTTATGAAAAATATCGCAAGGAAACGTGCGCGTGATTGGTACTCCTCCAGCTCAGATGCTTTAGACGAGGCCTCTGCCGATTATAATTATTCTCAAGCGGTATATATCTTATGTCAAGGAATCTTTTAAACTAGTAATGGTTTTGAAACGATACTAACTTATCAGACGCCATACCAAACAATAAACTTCCAACCAAAACACCAAATTGGAAAAGTGTTTGAGTGAAATCTTTCAGCCAAGAATTTTCACAGATTAAATTCCATTCCATAACAATGGTGTTCGTGAAAGTCGAGGTGTCGTAGACGGGATCCTGGCAGCAGGTCGAATTGTTTGGACATTGATACGCCACTGGAGGAGCCAAAAATATAATGGCCATCTGATGCCATGCAATGCCAAACTTGTTGACAAATATTATAAAACATATCCACAACTGGTATTTTCTTAACGTGCCGATTATATCATTAACTAGCACCATTATGGTTGCTTGCTATCTATCACAATACCTAATGAATATAACTAAAACAAACATTAGTAAAAATAAAATTATACTTCAATTATTCACATTTATAACATGTCAACCAGCATAATCGGGTAGGCTTTGATGTTAATAGTAATCCCATCAAAAACATAAATGTGAAAATGGCAGCCAAGTTCACCGACAAAAGAATTGAGATCTAAATGAGCGCCAAGTTCCGTAGATTATCAGAAAAGTTACCAAGTTTGGCACTAGATTGTTTACAGTAAAACTAATTTACTGCGGCTTAATGCATTTTGAGCTTTAACTTGGCAGTTTTCTATGCAGTATGTAAAGCTGTTGGATATTTAAGAATGCACGAGTTACTACACAAAATACCCAAACCACTATAGGTGCACCTAAAATATTTGAAGAGTTCTCTCGATTTCTCCAGGACCCTAAGATCGGATTCTGACCCGATGACAATGGGATCACCGCGGAAGTATACCGTTTCAAACAAAAAAAAAATCCAAATCGGTTAATAAATGACGGAGTTCTGAGGTAACTAGCATAAATAATAACAATAATAAAATCACTGTTTTCTGATGTTTTCTGGTGTATACACATAATTACCAAGCTGCATGCCAAATTTCAGCTTTCTAGGTCATCCGGAAGTGGGTTAGGTTTTTGATTACTAGTCAGTCAGTCAGTCAGTGGTAAAAATGCCGTTTTTTGGAATTTATTATCTAAATAACCATTAAACCTCTATTTATGAAATTTGGGGTTCTAGTTGTTCTAACGGATCTTAATATATGTACCAAATTTTTATGTTAGATAGATTTGGAGTTATTGGGGGGTCAAAAGTGGCTCCAAACGGTTCGTGTAATATAACACACGGCTGCTGCCCGCCAGTTCCTGGAGTGAACTTGGCTGGACACGCTGCCGCGTGTCTAGATTGAATAAACTGCGCACCACTGATGTAAAAATTTCTGGGACTTTTGTTATGAAAGTTAAGACAAGGTAAGGCTATGTGCACGTTTGAAACGTCAAACGTCAAAGGTCCGGAGACAATGTCAAAACTTAGAGATGTCAAATAATGACACATGAATATTTTATTTACTTTATAATAGTAAACGAGAAAGACCCCGCATTAAACATTTTACTGAAATAAATAAGAGAATAAATAAATACATACAAACGAAACGAATCGTAGGAAACCGTTAAGAACCCAGTAGAAAACGTGAAAGTAAATTTGACAGTTGTCCCCGGTACGAGTAAGTGCACATTTCTGCCATGGTGCGCGCTACGATCACCTAGCTTACCCCCACCACCTACTTCGCACATAGCCAATAGGTACAGCCAAGAAATTGAAACACGTACCTATTACCTTTTTCACTCTTGTCACAATGACACTAAGAATTAAAAAGGTAAATACATAAGTATTTACATTTCCTCTAGTTCAATCTAGCGAGCTGTATGTATTATAAGTAGTCGAGTGCGACGATATACTGTGCACGAACAAAGTGCTAAAAATTCTGTGAACACGACTTTATTGTTAAGGGCATTAGGTTGCACAGATATTTTTGAACCTCCTTTGGAAACGTAGGTTCGTTCTTTCGTTATGTAGGTACAAAATATCTAAACATGCGGCAGCGTGTCCAGCCAAGTTCACCCCAGGAACTGGCGGACAGCAGCCGTATCGTCTGTTATTTTACACGAACCGTTTGAACCAATAACTTCAAATCTATTTAACATAAAAAACTGAAATTTGGCACATGTACATATTAAGATCCTTGTGAACAACTAGAACCCCAAATTTCATAAATATAGGTGAAATACTTATTGAGATATTAAAGTCCAAAAAACGGCATTCATCATCATCATCATCATGTCAGCCGAAAGACGTCCACTGCTGGACATAGGCCTCCCCCAAATACTTCCACAATGACCGGTCCTGCGCCACCCGCATCCAGCGGACACCCGCGACCTTCACCAGGTCATCGGTCCACCGTGTGGGGGGCCTGCCCACGCTACGCCTTCCGGTACGTGGTCGCCACTCGAGAACCTTTCCGCCCCAACGGCCATCAGTTCTACGTGCTATGTGCCCCGCCCACTGCCACTTAAGTTTAGCGATTCGGAGGGCTATATCGGTCACTTTGGTTCTGCTGCGGATGGCCTCATTCCTGATGCGATCATGCAGAGAAACTCCTAACATAGCTCTCTCCATTGCTCTTTGGGTGACTTTGAGCCTTCTTATGAGGCCCATAGTAAGCGACCACGTTTCAGTACCATATGTCATCACTGGCAACACACACTGGTCAAAGACTTTCGTCTTGAGACACTGCGGAATATTGGACGAAAAGATGTGCCGTAGCTTCCCGAACGCTGCCCAGCCGAGTCGGATTCGACGATTAACCTCTTTCTCGAAGTTGGACCTACCTAACTGGACAGTCTGTCCTAGGTATATGTAATCGTCTACAAATTCGAGCGTAAAGTGTCCGATTGTTACGGGAGTTGGTGCGACATGGGCATTTGACATGATCTTCGTCTTGTCCATGTTCATCCTTAGACCAACTCGTTCGGAGGCTTTTTCTGAGGTCATTGAGCATTGTACTTAAATCTTCCATGGTCTCAGCCAAGACTACTATATCGTCAGCAAACCGAAGGTGAGTGAGGTACTCGCCGTTTATGTTGATGCCTAGCCTTCTCCAGTCCAGAGTCTTGAAAACATCCTCCAGTGCAGCGGAGAACAGTTTAGGAGAAATAACATCTCCTTGCCTGACTCCCCGCTGCAACGGAATAGGCCTCGAGCTCTGGTCCTGGAGTCGGACTGACATAGTGGCGTTCTCGTACAAACACTTCAGCACTTCGATATAGCGGTAGTCCACTTGGCACCGCTGGAGAGATTGTAGTACAGCCCAAGTTTCAATCGAATCGAAGGCTTTCTCGTAGTCCACGAACGCTAAACAGAGGGGCAGGTTATACTCCTCAGTCTTCTGTATAACCTGACGGAGCGTATGGATGTGGTCTACGGTGCTAAAGCCTCTTCGGAAACCGGCTTGTTCGGGAGGCTGGAAGTCATCTAGCCTGCGTGCGAGACGGTTCGTAATGACTCTTGAAAACAGCTTATAGACATGGCTCAGAAGTGAGATGGGTCGGTAGTTCTTCAGTAAGGAGTTGTCACCCTTTTTGAAGAACAGGACCACCACACCTCTGTTCCATGCCTTTGGAGTTTTCCCTTCTAGTAAGACGGAATTGAACAACTTCTGAAGGGCCCTAAGGACCGGTTTTCCACCCGCCTTCAGGAGTTCCGCTGTAATTCCGTCTTCTCCGGGTGCCTTATTGTTCTTAAGCTGTTTAAGAGCCATTCTAATCTCGTACAGGCTGATGTCCGGGATATCTTCGGTATAGTGCCGGGTTAATCTAGCTCTTCGGTCTTCCGCCAGACCAACTTCGGGTCTGCTAGTTGACGTGTACAGCTGTCCATAAAAGCACTCTATCTCATTCAGAAGCTCAGGTTTGGACGAAACGATTCTACCATCTTCAGTTTTTAATCTGGCGAGCTGGCTTTGCCCAATAGACAGATCTCTTGAGAAAACTTTAGAGCCCTTATTCTGCTCGATGGCCTCTTCAATACGATTTGTATTGAATTGGCGCAGATCACGGGTAAGGGACTTGGAGATCTGTTTATTGAGCTGCCTGTATAATGTCGCATCGGCTGAAGACTGAAGAATCATCTCATTCCTTTCCTCAATGAGCCTCTGAGTGGAGATAGAGAGCCTTTTGGCTCTGTGAGTTCGTTGGGCCTTAAAGAACTTAGACCCAACGCTATGGACAGCTTCCACAAACCCGTCGTTGAATTCGTCCACATCGCCGCCTAGACAATCGAAACGGTTTTGGAGTTCCAGCTCAAAGCTCTCGGGGTTTTGGATTTGGACTGCTGCTGGACGGAGCGTGGACTTTATCAGTCGAGAGCGCTCTAGCTTGACGCATATATTCAACGTGCCTCTTACCAGACGATGATCACTTCCGGTTTTAACCGTATTGATCACAGAGACATCGTTAAATATACGCCTCTTCGTCGACATGATAAAGTCAATCTCGTTTTTTGTTGCACCGTCGGGACTCATCCAGGTCCACTTCCTGTGCTCGCGTTTCTTGAAGAAGGAGTTCATCATGTAGAGTCCCTCCTTCTCCAAGAAACCAGCCAGTAGTTGGCCCCGGTGGTTCCGACTTCCAACTCCAAATTGCCCCACTTTCAGCTCATTGCCGTCTCTCTTGCCCAGTTTGGCGTTGAAATCCCCCATAACAACGGTGAAGTAGGTTTTGGAACTATGCATGACTTTTGATATATCCTCATACATAGCCTCCACCTCGTCGTCAGAGTGTGCCGAGGTCGGCGCGTACACCTGTATGACCGTCAACGAGTACCTCTCGGATACTCTGAGTATAAGGTACGCCACCCTAGCCGACACACTCTCGATCTTCACCACGTTGTTCACGAGGGATTTGTGGACGATCAACCCGACACCTCCCTGTGACTGTTGGCCGCCCTCCCGGAAATAGAGCAAGTTGCCGAACTTCAGGGTTATCGTGTCCTCCCCCTCTCTTCGGACTTCAGATAACCCTACGATATCCCAACGCAACCTGCTCAATCCTTTCTCCAGTTCCGCTATCTTTTCGTCGGTTCGCAGTGTACGGGTATTGTACGTTGCCAGGGCCAGGAGTCGTCGGTGGTGGTAGCCGGACCTTTGCCGGAGATTCTTAGCACCCCTGGCCCCGCTGGTACCCTGGCCGCTACCAAAACCAGGGCACTGGGGGCCGCCGGAACCTCGGGGCCGTGGCTTTATTGTGTTATCCATAGGGGGTAAATGCCATAATCGCCACGCTTGGCATGCGGGTTGGCGATCGCAGTTTCTCCACCGCACTCCAGGGATGCTGCTGCCCATCCCCCGGTGGTCTTGGTCGTAGTTTAAGGACGTACCCGGGTCCGGGTCCGGGTAAAAACGGCATTAGTAAAAGTAAAAAAGTAAAAGTAGTTTATTCTTCAAATTAGGCATATTACATGCACCTATGAACGTCAATAAACTACCATTTTTACCACTGACTGGGGGTCGAAGTTGCACTACGTCCGTAGGGAGTACCCTCCGTTACCCTACACGTGACCCCTGGGTGGTGCTAAAAGTGCAACAAAAACTGGCAACCGTACTTGTCTTCTCGAAGATCTCACGGTTCGTAAATAAATGCCATACGATTAAATAAATAACCACTGACTGACTGACTGACTAGTAATCAAAAACCTTACCCACTTCGAGGTGACCTAGAAAGGTGAAATTTGGCATCCAGCTTGGTAATTGTGTGTGTTCATCAAAAAAAGTCAGAAAACAGCGTTTATTTCAGTTTTATTATTATTATTAATTATTATTTATGCTTGTTACCTCAGAACTCCGTCATTTATTAACCGATTTGAAAAATCCTTTTTTTGTTTGAAATGGTATACTTCAGGGGTGGTCCCATAGTTATCATGTAAGAATCTGATCAATCGAGGGAACTCTTCAAATATTTGAGGTGAACCTATAGCGATTTGGGTATTTTGTATAGTAACTCGTGCATTCGCTCTTGAAAAGCATCATTTGGTGAAGTTTGACAAAAAGTAATGATATCCCATCAAAAACATAACTGTGAAAATAGCAGCCAAGTTCAATATGCGATGCGTGGTTGTCGTCTTCAAATTTATGTTTTTGATGGGATATTTTATAAACTCGACCCTGATCGTTTAATCATTTAGTAGTTTTGCTAGTTGATGTTCTGAAATAATAAACTTGTCAAATGGTTACCTACACGATTCAATACATGATAGTCGAACCTAAAGTTCGCTCGATAAAATCGAATCACAAATTCCACAAATCTGACAGCACATACTTCAGTAGGTACTGTCAGTAGTGCGTGACGCGTCAGATGCACATGAACTGCGGAACGCAACAAGCTCTTTGACTAGTGTCCATATTCAGAGATAACGTAAAGTCAAAACAATTACATACAGGTAGATGTACACAACAGGCGGTCTTATTTCTCGGTAAAAAGCGCTCTCTTCCGGGCAACCATTGGACACCAAACCAAAAGCAACAATACTTTTTCATAAATTTATAAATCATTTGTTTATAAACTTCACCACTGGCGCGCTACATTCTTGAAAACAATTACATTGTTGTAAGACTTATGAAAGGGAAAGTTACAGAAGTGGAAGAGTCTATATTATTCCACCTAGATTATACATATGTACACTTCCGTTCACCGTTGGACTTACCTAGGACAGACTGTCCAGTTAGGTAAGTTCAACTTCGAGAAAGAGGTTAATCGTCGAATCCGACTCGGCTGGGCAGCGTTCGGGAAGCTACGGCACATCTTTTCGTCCAATATTCCGCAGTGTCTCAAGACGAAAGTCTTTGACCAGTGTGTGTGTGTTGCCAGAGATGACATATGGTACTGAAACGTGGTCGCTTACTATGGGCCTCATAAGAAGGCTCAAATTCACCCAAAGAGCAATGGAGAGGGCTATGCTGGGAGTTTCTCGGCGTGATCGCATCAGAAATGAGGCCATCCGCAGCAGAACCAAAGTGACCGATATAGCCCTTCGAATCGCTAAACTTAAGTAGCATCGGGCGGGGCACATGGCACATAGCACGCAGAACCGATGGCCGTTGGGGCGGAAAGGTTCTCGAGTGGCGACCACGTACCGGAAGACGTAGCGTGGGCAGGCCCCCCACACGGTGGACTGATGACCTGGTAAGGGTCGCGGGTGTCCGCTGGATGCGGGTGACGCAGGACCGGTCATTGTGGAAGTCTTTGGGGGAGGCCTATGTTCAGCAGTGGACGTCATTCGGCTGAAATGATGATGATGATGATGACACTTCCGTTGTCTAAGGTAGGTGCTGAATGCTGACCAACAGGAACTGGCAGATAGTCAATTACCTACAATCTGAATAGGAACATGCGGTTGCATGTAGGAAGTCATTCCATTGCTATTATAAAAATTGCATCTGTTGTTAGGTGGATGCACGCGGACTATTGTTACTAAGATACAATCGGCTGCTAAAATGCGAATTTACAAGTTCTACAACATTTTCATTGTGTACAATGTCATAAAAGGACATAAGTATTTTCTTATGCGGGGTAATCTACTTGTTAGTGATTAATATTAGTAGACATCTCTTCTACTGCCTTAAAGGATCAAAAATATATTCTTTCTCCTATAGTTATTCCGCACTGCATGCCAACCACCACCACCACCATATCAGCCCTAGGACGTCCACTGCTGGACATAGGCCTCCCCCAATTTCATGGGGGGTAAATGCCATAATCGCCACGCATGGCATGCGGGTTGGCGATCGCAGTATCTCCACCGCACTCCAGGAATGCTGCTGCCCATTCCCCGGTGGTCTTGGTCCTAGTTTAAGGACATACCCGGGTCCAAACCAAACACATCTTAAATATTAAATCCACTTATCTACTTATATCTTTTGAAACTATTTAAGGGTGCTGACAAAATGTAGGTATGTAAATGTTTTTTGATGATAAATATACAGGGTGTCCCAAGAAGTAGTGATATACTAAAAATCGCGGAACATACATGGGGATGATTCAGATAGCCCTCTAGGTCCTCTACCTCCCAGCTTCAGTATATCACTACTTCTTGGGACACCCTGTATATTTAATGTAGATTGATAAATAATTATGATTTGCCTGTTATATATCAATATAACGTTATTATCAACATAAGTTTGATATTAACGTTATGTAATAATTTCATATATATTAACGTTATGTAATCTTTATAAATGTCTATGTCCTGACTGACTCATTCACTCACTCATTCAACGCACAACCGAAACTACTGGGGCTAGAGAGTTGAAATTTTCACTGTAATTCAGGTTAATGGCGTAGACAACCAATCAGAAGGGGTTTTTTAAAATTCAACTTCTGAGGGGGTGAAATGGGGGTTGAAAGTTTGTATGGGGATGAAGTAAAATTTTAGGTGAGAGACTTGAAACTTTGTGTATGAACTCCTTATTATAATATAAGAAAAGTAATTTTAGCGTTTTGGTAAAATCCACCCCTAAGCGGGTTAAACAGGGGTGCAAAGTTCGTATAGGGATGGAGTAAAATTTTAGGTGAGAGACTTGAAACTTTTCTGTATAGACTCCTAATTAGAATACAAGAAAAGTAATTTTAATTTTTTGGTAAAACCCATCCCTAAGCGGGTTAAATAGGGGCGCAAATTCCTGACTGACTGACTGACTTCAATCAACGCCCAGCTGAAACCGTTGACTGTATAGGTAGAAAGCGGAGTTATTTACAATAGGTACTTAATATAACGTGGGTACTCACGATACACAAAAAGAAGGGATGTTTGAAAATTCCACCCTCAAACGGGTAAAAAGGGGTTTGAAAGTTTGTATGGGGGTGGAGTAAAATTTTAAGCGAGAGACTATAAACTTTGCGCATGCACTCCTTATTACAATACAAGAAATGTAACTTAAGGGTTTTAGAAAAGTCTACCCCAAAGCGGGTTAAATGGGGGTGCAAAGTTTTCTTGCTCATAGTAATGTAAAGGTATGCAACTCGGATACTGCGACCGCCAACCCGCATGCCAAGCGTGGCGATTATGGCATTTACCCCCCATGAAATTGGGGGAGGCCTATGTCCAGCAATGAACATCCTTCGGCTGATATGGTGGTGGTGGATGCAACTCTGTTAAAGCTATCAAATACATTTGCAGGTATGTGAACAAGGGTAGTACTCGTAATCGGGCGGCTTTGACTCTCAAAAATGAGAATGATGAGATAAAATGGTATGCAAGCGGCCGATACATCCGCTCCGCAGCTCCTAAACTGTTTGGAGGATCTTGAAGTTTCCCATTCATGAAATCTGTTATCAACTGTTAAACTTGAAAATGGCCAGCGTGTTTCACATATTTCACCTCCAACAAACATCTCAGAAAAGATAAACAATAAACAGTCCACCTCAGACTACGTAACTGGCTTAATTTGAAATGCATCTGAAGGTAAAACCGCTACAAAAGTGTATAAGGAAGTGCTAAAATAAAAATAACCCTACCAGTAGTTGTAATTTTGTATATAATACTACGATTTCTTTCGCATTACCAGAATGTATGTGTGTGTGACACACAGCACTGTGTGTTTGTGAATTGTGTTTAGTTATTGTTAACTTGGTATGTCATTTTAAACAACAACAACATTGTTATGCGCGTGCGAAGCCGCGGGGAAAAGCTAGTACTTTCATATTTTTTCTTGGTAAACTTAGGAGATAAAATGGGAACGGTATTTTTTTCGCATTTTCCTTCATAATCGAAATTTATTCACCATAAAAAAATAAAAAAACCGTTTTGAAATGTGCAATTCAAACCCTTTCATACAACTTGACATAGTCATTAGACATTAAACTTTGCCCACCTCTTGTATCGGATTTTTTTTTTAAAAAGAGACATGTTACATGCATCTGGATTAGCTTTCTTCTATTCACTATTCCAAAATTAAAATCGATTGCTTAAGATGTACTACTTCTTTTTTTTTCGTTCTTGAGATATTTATTTAGCAATATGACAGACAGGCGGATGGACTATATTACTATAGATAGTTTTTTTACCATTTTCGTATGGAACCCTAATCAAGAAAACTTTTTATAACATATATTTTTTATTTCCTGGACAAAATAAATAAATTAAAATTTTGCCCAAACATAATCACCAGTGAATTTTACTGACAAGGTGCTTTTTAACACTTTCTGTAAAGTGAACATCATTATTTTCAGACATACTTATATTTTATTTATGTGGCTGTTATGTGAGAGTCAAGAGGAAGAGGATCCATAAGAGAATCAAAGAAGTCTTAACTACTGACTATTAACTATCTCATTAACAAAATATGTTTTTAGGAGGCAAAGTTATTTCCCTCATTATCTCCAAAAAGTAACACAAACTTTACATTTAAGTAGGTATAAACTACTTCTAGAGAAGAGTATGACCAGCTCTAAAAGTATTGGTGCCTAATTTATAAGCACCTTGAGTATGAGGTAAATACCTATATGCAAAAACTTATTTTAAGATAAAAAGAAATAAAAATACTGCCTCTTTATTTTTCTATTGTTCATATTGGGGTTATAGCGTTCATTCCAATTCAGATTATTCATTTACTTTCCGTACACGTACATGCAAATATTAAGTGTCAATAACTTATCATGTTGTCAATAAAATCATTGTTTACAGCGTTATTTTTTGTATTTTATGACACGTTTCTTCTAATGTGTGAAAAGTGTACCTACTTAAAACACTAGCATAGGGGTGTTCCCTACTATCTTTTGATGTTGCGTTAGTCAGAAGTTTTATTTGCACTTTCGATTGTGTAGCCTTGGGGGCTGGGCAGTAGCATCCCTGGAGTGCGGTGGAGATACTGCCATCACCAACCCGAATGCCAAGCGTGGCGATAATGGCATTTACCCCACATGAAATCAACCACTAGCATTATTTTGTCTTTGCTGGAAAAGTACGTCGTCACTGGTTCGTCGTCGTTACATAGATATAGGTGTATGTCCCCGGTCCCGGTTCGAGTGTCCAAGATTGCACAGCCAGACTTCTACCTATTGGTGTTATATGGTCTTGTAGTTATTACGCTTGAACTGTGTACAACGAACCTGTTCCAGATTTTTCTTATACTTATTAATAGTTAGAATTACCACCCATGTTTTAATTATTTAACTACTCACGCAGTTTATCACTATCAGAGTGTTAAACACATTGTTTATACAGAGATATCTAAGGGAAATACAAGATTATGCAAAAAATATTTTACTGTAGATTAATATTTACAAGTATTGACTATCTTAATACTACAAACAATAATTACTTATATTACATCATCAAATGATAGATGGAAGATAATTTATTTTTGACTAGCAACTTTTTTCCCAAATTGTTCACCTTCTTCTATAGTCGCCATTAATTCACAGCCTTTGGTTTCAGGAAGTAACATAGCAACGAAGCCCGCTATGAGCGGCATGATTGCAAATAACACAGGCGGGACCCATCTGCCCGAACTACTAGACGCTATAACGAACGGAGCTACCATGGAGCCCACGCGAGCCATCATCGAAGAAAATCCCAAAGCGGCATTCCTCACCACAGTCGGAAATAGCTCCGTACAGTACAAGTACACAACAACGAATACTACAAAACTAGACACCACGCCAATACTCGCGCAGACAACAGTACCCGGCCCTTCAGGGAGCACCGCTAGAACGAACAGACAAAAGGCGCAAATGAAATTAAAAATAATTAAAATGCTTCTTCTGCCAATAACTTTCATAAGCGGTATAGAACAGAGCGAGCCCAGCAGAGTTACACCAGCACTGGCGGCGACGTTAATGAAGGCGTTCCCACTGAGCTGACCCACGTACTGCGATACGCCGTAGAAACAGTAACTACAAGTGAGCCAGTTAAAAGCCATTGCTAAGATATTTTTCCGTATGTTCGGTGTCCGGAATAGATCTACTATGTTTCCCTTTTTGAGCTGAGTCTTTTGGAGAGCAGCTTGATAGTTTTCAATGTCTGTTCGTATAGTCTCCGTTGGGCGCTTATTTCTGAAAAGACAAGTACATATTAATTATCATGAATTCATGACCCTGAAAGTAACACCTACTCGTATCTTAAGTAGGTTTAAAGTATTTGCTATACATTGTGTGCTATTAAACCAGAACTGGTTTATAGTGCCGCTATCCGGCATTCGTAAATATTAATATCTTATCTAATAACTCACACTTTAGCCACACGTTCTAAAATCTTGACAGCCTCTTCAGTTCTCTTAACCGCTATCAACCAGCGTGGAGTTTCAGGTACTAGGAAAAAGTACGACAGTAAAACCACTGCAGGAATTGAAATGGCCAGTTGGAAGTTGGAGTAGTCCCTGCAGAAGTATCCGAAGACTGGTAACAGCATGTGGCCCATATTGAAAGGTACTTGGTATAACGCAGACACTACGTCGCGGTACTGGGTACCGACGAATTCCATGACTATGACGAATCCTGTGACCATGGTGCCGCCAACAGACATGCCCACTAGGAATCGAAGGAACGTAAATTCCCAATAACCTGGCACAAATGCGGCTCCTATACCCATTGACACCTGTATTACGACTGCGACCAACATTGGAATTTTTCTGCCAAATCTGAAAACGTAACGACAAATGTAATTATCTAAAAATATTGCATATGGAGAGCAATGAATGCAACTAAGCATGAACATTAATTGTTTTGCCAGGTCAATAGGCAAAAAGTATCTAATTAAACATTTAAATATACATATATTGTTTACTTAATTGGCACAGGTTTTTAATATTATGTCTCAGACCAAGAAAAAAAATGCTTTTTTGCTTGGTCTGGGTATGATGTGAGTACTCTGTAAACTTATGATTAACGCAATGTTTCTCTTACAAATGCATCATGCACACATAAGTGTAATCATCTGTAAAAATATTTATAAATTAAACAAGTTGAATGTCACCTGTCAGACGCCATTCCAAACAGAACGCTGCCCAGTAACGTGCCCAATTGAAACAGCGTTTGCGTAAAACTCGTCAACCATTTCCTTTCACATATTAAGTCCCACTCCATTATTATACTCCTGCTGAATATGGATGTGTCATACTCTGGGTTGGGGCAAGGACACGTCTCCTCGCCCGTGTCTGGGCATGTGTAGCTGAGTTTCGGAGCCAGGAACAATATTGCCATTTGATGGAACGCGACAGGAAACTTCGTCAAGAAGATTAAGAGACATAGTAATAGTTGGTATTTTCCAAATGAACCGGTTATCCGTTGTATTAGATCCATTTGAGGGCTTTTCTCTTGCGGCTTGGCTCCTGGACAAAGAAACAATTAGGTTTAATTGATGATAAGGGTAATTAAGTTTAATCTACTCTCATTTGCAAAAATGTCCTCGTTGCTTATACAGACTTTTATTGTAATTATAATATCGCCGGTCTTAAGATATTTTTAAGCAAGGGAGAAGGTAAATATATTTTTGGAAGTGATTGTAACCTGAAACTGTTGTCGCGGAGATCGCGAAGTACTTTATTATGTTATGTATCCTAGCTGTCACTCTTAGCTTTTATCACGGGCAACACCGGCGAAAAAGGTGGGTGTCATTGGTGAGACGGAGGGTGGAGAGAAACATGGCGAATACGAGTGGAGGAAAGGATGGGAGCCACCACTTATATGTAACGAGTGGTGTGGCTCGTGTAATCACGTATAAGAGATTCTTGGTAAGTGAAACATATTTATATTTCGATATATGTATTGCAGCGACCTTGAGTTAACGATTGCCTTGAGATAGAGCTGAGTAGAAGGATTGATTGATATTCTTCTTTGTGTGTACCTCGAGTTTGAATGTAACAAGTGAGGTGGCTGGATGTTATCGGTTTCAGTTACTGGAGGTTAATTATGGAGGCTGATGGATGAGCTGTAGGGGTTGTTGTGGAGGCTCGTCGGGGACCACATGGTCCCCACCTCAGTACTCATCGCATGAGAAGAGACTATGAGTTGCGGGATGCGCGATGAGTTCTCTTGTGGAGATTCAGTTGTGCAGTGCATCCACCGATACAAGCCACGGGACTTGGGGCCCTTCAAATTTTCCCTGAGAGAGTTTTGAGGTTACATTCATAATAAGAGATACGAGACTGAGAGGAGATGGAATTGAACGCCCATCGAGTGTTGATTTACGGTCGGTGCAGTAGCTATTTTATACTGTGCTTTATATATGTATAGAACCATGTAGCGAGTTAATTATTACATCCCCCTGAGACTAAATCTTCGCTACAACTGTAGTGTATGTGTTATAAGTAGACTATTTTACATATACACGGTATTTTTATTGATTTCCGTTCCTTCAAGCAAATAGTCATGGAATCGACGTAGCATACTTAGTTTTTCAAAATTCTAGAAAGAAATATCTTTTTAATTTCCATACAAAATAATTAATTATATCACCAAGGGTGAATGCAAAACGGCCTTAAGAGTTACCGTGGGGTTAAGCAAAAGTTAATGTTAAGTATGACAATATTCGGAATTCGAATGACACCACACGTGACGCACGTCAACATTGTTTATTTGTTAAGGATGTTTTATACTATACTAGGGAAGTTAATTAACGAAAATGAATTTTTGTATATCTTCGAAATGGTACGAATTGGGATACTAGTGTCTTAGAGAAGATTACTTTTTTCTCAGGAATATGCCCTTGCAATTAACTGAATTCAATAAAAACATCCTGTATATGAGATGAGTTTATAACGAGTGTATGAAGGAAGGATGGATGGAAAAGTTGGAAGGGAAGGCGAAAACCTCGGCGAACGTACTCCGACCAAATCGGAGACATTCTATAGAAAGGCCAAGCCAAGAGCACTCTAACCCTATCTCAGCGCGCATGCATGCAGAATGTTATGACAGTTCGTGAAACAAAAGTTTAAGTCAGGAATCAGGATCGTAGCAAATGGAAATCCGTGATCTCTGCCTACCCCTCTGGGAACCAGGCGTGATTATGGCGTGGTGGCGATGGCGTGGCGTGGTATGTATGTACGAGTACTTACATGCCTTATTATTATATATCGATTTTAAATTCTGCAGTTTAAAAGAAACGTCTTATGCAAGCTTCTCGTGCCATTTATTGATTTCAATAGGTATAGGTACTCAACACGGAGAAGATAACACTAAACAACATGTACCGGTTTAACAGTAAAACTAGATTACATTGTAAATGCGAAATTAATTTGTAAGTTTAATACGTGTATCGATAGTGTAGTTATTTTTCCTATAGGTAAGTAGTCTACGGTTAAGAAGTCAATCCTGACACCTGTCATTTCCTTGCACTGTATAACCTCAAAGTGACTATTAGGTTATAAACTGTATGGAAATGACAGATGTCAGGATTGACTTCTTAACCGCCGACCACTATATAAATCTTGTACAAACTTCAATAAGCATCCTTAGTGTCTACAATTGGTAATGGTTTCAATAAAACTAATGAATGTTAGGGGACAATCTTACACGAATCGATCTGGTTCCACAGTGAACTGAGTAAGGTTTTTGTGTAAATATATAAATAAATATATAAAACCATATAAATTAGGGAGACAGTAATGTAAAAAGTCTATCAAAAACAAATAAAATTCAAATTTGGATCCGGTACCGACCATGGTATACCGATGCCATCAGCTTCGTAGACAGAACCACGGCTATCAAACCGAACCCTAAAAGTAAGATTTTCCTATAGAACCTTTGATCCGGTGGAGAAAATATGAAACCTGGAACCTAGCCATCAAGGAATGACTGTGTTATGCATATGCAACACAGACTTTCCCCATAGCTCACAGGTTATGAAGAAAAGGGTTAGCTACAACTAATTTAGAGAGCTCCGTATTAAAGTCAAATGAGGGCTTGGTAAACTGTCAGACTAAACCGCTAAAGTATAATCTTAAAATCCCTTTCTATTTATCTTTATTATGTACCAACTATATATTATTCGTGACATCTTATGTTTTTCCTTATATGGCAGGAGGAATTTTCTACGTTTCGAATAAGTACATGCCGTGTGAAGAGTTCTGGGTGGTCAATCTGAGACATACATTTCCCGTTTCAAAGTGATCCCAAAGTGTTTCGCGCACTCGAAGTCGCTCCCACACGCCGAGCACGCACTGAGCTATCGTCCCAGGTCGATCATAAACGAAATCCAACTGTAATGCGACTCTAAGTATATGGTTCAGATTGATCCCTTGATCTGGTTGGACCGATCAGTTGATAGTAGTACCTAGTACAGTTAACGTTGGGTTGCTCGAAACTGCCTGTAGGTAGCAAGGCCGCGGTCTGGACGCCAGTGGTGTTCATACTTACTCGTATAATCTGATTGTATGAAAAGTTCACAATGTTATTTCAGCCATAGGTTTTATGCCATATTAACGTTAATCGTATGTAGTCGTAAGTTGATGCAACACGGCTTAAATAATCTAATCACTGTCAAAGCTCATTACATTGACAGTACTATTCCTATAGGTAATAGGAAAAGTGACTACAAAATCCGCAAACGCAAAAAAAAACGATACTTGTCCCTGGGTCTCGCATCACCATCGTCACACCAATTAATTTCAGCTCTACAAATACTCCTAAAGTGGATTTTTTTACTTATCGCGCTGCATATGGCGTAATATAATTTCCTTAATATACCAGAAACTATTGTTTCATTTTACACAATGGATGGTTGAGGCTGCGCACGCGTTTAGCAGAACGTAGTGAAACCGCGGAATATTAAAAATAAGGTGTCTAGTGGTACAGTCAACAACAAAAGTAGATGCTTATTTTAGTACCTCGTCACTTTCAATACTTTAACGCAACCCAACTGTTGTTCTCTGAATGTACATTTGCTGTTGACTGTACGCCCACGGTATTTATAGTAAGATTAAGTCACAACCTTCACAGGTTTGTGGTTGGGTTAGATTAA
Organism: Notocelia uddmanniana; assembly: GCA_905163555.1. NCBI lineage: Eukaryota > Metazoa > Arthropoda > Insecta > Lepidoptera > Tortricidae > Notocelia > Notocelia uddmanniana. Next base: position 15,594,034 of record LR991065.1, read on the forward strand.
AAAGTAAGTAATGTCATACTTTTTAAGCTAATTTTGGGGTTTGTGGACTAAAGTTAATAGACTTGTTAGGCCTTGTGGAGTTAAGGACTTGGCTCAACGTGACATCCGATAACTTTTAAGATCGAATATGTTTCGATCATAGTTTTGTCCTAGCCATTTCGAATTAAACTGTTCCTTGCATTTTTTTACCTCTTCTAGTTTTCACACTTCTTAATACTGCCTTTTTAAGTATTGTATTTGTAATCTCTAGTGATGTGCGTCATAATGTCGATATATCTTTACTTGTTTACGACCGCGTGACTTGCAGTGAACTTGGGACATATTCGACTTGGTTTTATGATATCTTATGACTTATGACATCACGCATCTTCTGACATTCCTAAGTTTGGCGATATGCCTCCCAGTTATTCTGAAGCCGAAACTTATTTAACTTAATCATTATAAAAATAAAATATATATATGGGCGAGGCGTCTCCCTCGTCTCCCATAATAAAAGGTGCAGGTTCCAAATTAATAGAAACAACTAGATTTAGTACTTAGATCACTGTTTTAATATCAATCCACAATAATCGAACCAACTTGACAATAAATTAAAACACAGTTTCACAATAAACAATCAGACAACATTTTAGCAGCACGACTAGTGCACTCGGCCAACTCTAATGCAAGAATGCCCCCACCAGGCACAATCTGTCTATTTATAACCTTTGATTCAGGTAATGGCGCCAGGTGGTGGCGTGACGTCACAATGGCCTGACAAGTGCAGGTGTTGTTTACATTGCTTGCAAAGTTTAGCTTGCAGCACGGCGACGCCGCCGTCATATATATATATATATACATAATTAATAATAATAAGTAACTAGGTACCAACTTTGTACTCAATAAATTCGTTAACACTATACAATACAGTAGATACTAGATACCAGCAGCGACACATGTCGGTACTATCATGACTTCGAAATAAAAGGAAAACTCCCGGTGACATTGCCACTTTAGCCGACTGCTATATCCCCACCTGTAATATACAAGTCGAATCACACCCATACCTATATGTTTGTTAAATTGTACAATTGTACCTTCCTACTTCATACTTTTGGCAACCTTCTGAAGACGTAGAGATCCATCATTTCAAAATTTCAATAACCTCAAATCAGGGTAACATTCAATTTCAACCGCCAGCCTTAAGGAATATATATTTTATATATGTTTAAATTGATCCGGTACTTACTTAAAGGAAGTAGCGATCTACCTAATACCCAGTAAATAAATTACGAGCAATGATAAGCCAGTTCAGTTCGCCATTTAATAGTGGTCACGCGACCAATTTTACTGTTGACCGACGTCAAGAGGCGGTCTATAAGATTCTGCGGCATACCTACTTACTTACGCCATAGTAAAATTACATTTCAAAGTAAATAGTAATTTTGCTTACGCAACTATATTAGAAACGATTACCGTACCTAAGAGTGATTTTGACAAAACAGTTACGCTGCGATTTCATTTGAATACAATATCGGCAACGATATTAAGTAGCGATCTAGACACGCGGCAGCGTGTCCAGCCAAGTTCACTCCAGGAACTGGCGGACAGCTGCCGTGTGTTATTTTACACGAACCGTTTGGAGCCACTTTTGACACCCAATAACTCCAAATCTATATATAATAAAAAATGAAATTCCGAAATTTGGTACATGTGAACTAGAAGAGAAAGGTTAACTGGAAGAGATCCCTTAAAGGGATAAGTTCGCCTTTGTACCGATATAACCGAATTTGTCTGTATTTCTACCTGTGTTTTGTGTACAATAAAGTATTTACATACATACATACTAGAACACCAAATTTCATAAATATAGGTTTAATAATTATTAAAATATTAAATTCCAAAAAACGGCATTTTTACCGCTGACTGACTGACTAGTAATCAAAAACCTAACCCACTTCCAGGTGACCTAGAAAGTTGAAATTTGGCATGCAGCTTGGTAATTGTATGTGTACACCAGAAAAAAACAGAAAACAGTTATTTTTATATTACGTTTATTATTATTATTATTTATTAACCGATTTAGAAAATTCTTTTTTTGTTCGAAACGCGTCTTCTGGGGTGGTCCCATAGTTATTAGGTAACACAAATCGAGGGAACTCTTCAAATATTTGAGGTCGACCTATAGCGGTTTGGGTATTTTGTGATAGTAACTCGTGCATTCGCTCTTTAAAAGCACCATTGGGCGAAGATTGACAATAAGTAATGATATCCCATCAAAAACATAAATGTGAAAAATGGAGCAGTTTCTATGCAGTATGTTATAATACCATAACAGCTATTGGTTATTTAAGAAAACTGCCAAGTTAAAGCTCAAAATGCATTAAGCCGCAGTTAATTAGTTTAACTGTAAACAATGTAGTGCCGGACTTGGCACCATTTCAGAAAATCTACGGAACTTGGCACCCATTCAGATCTCAATTCTTTTGTCGGTGAATATTGATCTTGGCTCCCTTTTTCACATTTATGTTTTTGATGGGATATCTATTCTCATTTCAATCTTTCATCATCCTGCTATCATTTTTCCAGTTATATCCTTAAGGTCCCCAGAGTCCGCTTTGGTAGCTAATGCCAAAATTTGGTGTTTTAGGCACAAACACTCATTGGGCACAAATTTCACGAAAATGGCTGCTGTCCGCATGCCATCTGTCCGTTTCACCCAGAGGAAACACTAGACTTTATGCTTAGATCGGGTTCCTCGTGATATTTTCCGTCACCGAAAAGCTACCGTTAAATATGGGACTTCCGGTTGTTTTCCTCTACAGGTCGCATTTTTCAACCGATTCTCGTGAAATTTTGTGAGCAGGTTCAGATTTCGTATGTTTATGCGAGTTTTTTGTCCTCTACAGGTCGCATTTCTCAATCGATTTTCGTTAATTTTTCCGGTTGTGGAACTGGAATGAGCTCTGCTGCCGAGGTTTTCCCGAAGGATTACACTCCAAAATGCAAAATATAACATAAAACAAAAAAAACATATGTCAACAAAAATTATTTCAAACGTCCGGATACCGGATATATATGTAATAATACCGTCACATTCCTTAACCGATTCTTGTGAATTTTGTGATATTGAATTTTGCTGCCAAGTCAGTTTTTAGAAAATGAAAATAATGGTTTGGTAATCCCTACAGCGGGCGTATGATGGTTGTCATCTTTAACCGACTTCAGGATTTCAAAAGAGGAGGTTATCAATTCGGTTGTATGTTTTTTTTTTTTTTTTTTATTGTTTGTTAGTCCATAACTCCGTCATTTCGTAACCGATTTGGAAAATTCTTTTTTGATTGTAAGTATATATATCCAAGTTGGTCCCGTTTTTGTCAAAACGCAGTTCTGATAATGGGATCCATGAGGAATTGAGGGAACTCCTCAAATCTTTAAGGCAAACATATAGTGATTTTTGTTTTTTTATCAACAAATCAAGCATTTGCATCCAAAAATGTGACATTGGATGAAGTGGAACTGCTGATGATGATCAAAACAGAACTCTTCAACGAGAAAAGTTCACGTTTGGCGATTTGTCCTCCTAGCTGTGTTTGTTAAGCAAGTTCTATTTTCACGATTAATTTTTGTCATGCTTGATTTCTGATGATGGGATCCATGAGGAATTGATAGAGAGGATACATATAGTGATTATAGTATTTTCATAAAAAAATAAAGCATTTACATTTAAATAAGTGATATTTGATGAAATGGAACTGCTAATGATGATCAGAATGGAACTCTTCAACGACAGATAGTTCACGTTTGGCGATTAGTTCTCTTCGTTATGTTTGTCAAGTAAGCTAGGTTTTCAAGACACATTTTTGTCAATCTTGAGTTCTGATGGAGGATTCCACAAGGAATTGAGGGTAATTAGTCTTCTACCATTATAAACATACTTATAGCCATTTTTATTTCATTGTATAGAATCTAACAGTGCACCATCTAAGTATAATAATCTTTCACCGGCCTCCCCCATTGAAGCCGGTTTTTTCTCTTAAAAATTATATCACTTATCGTCATGGCTAAGACGCCCGTCACTCTCGCACTCACATACTTGTCAAAACGTGACGAATGTCTTATTTACGACGATAAGTAACAAAATGGCAACCATCATACGCCCGCTGATCGCATTTCTCAACCGATCCTCGTGACATCGATTCTCGTTTTGTGAGCAGATTCGATATAGTACATTACGATACAAGGGTTGTAAAACAAAGAAAGGCCGATATCGCAGATGTTTAAGGCCCGAGCCGCAGGCGAGGGTCATAAATATGCGAGAGAGGGCTTTCTGTTTTACGACCCGTGTTTCGTACACAATTTTACGTCACCACTGTGCCAAAAAGTGGGTTATTCCGGACGCGCAGCGTGCGGAAAAACGCGGTTTTTGGCAAGGTGTGGTGTAAATATATTTTTTAATACAGTTGCTCAAAAAGTGCTACTTTACGTAGCTGTTTAGCGTGCGGAAAGTTGGTTTTCGCGCACTAGTGCTTTTCACTTTTCCAATTTTTTTAAATTTATGCTTGTTCCAATGCATGACTCCTTATTGCTGGGTGTTAAATATTAGTTTCCTTTAAACGTCGTAATCAACATAAAAACCTACTGTTAATATCAGAATACGAAAAATATACACATTTCATATTTTATTACTTACCTCTTCATCATTATAACACGTTTATTTTTTAATATTGAATATTGAAAAACCGTTCTTAATAAGTTGTCTGAGTGGAACGGAATAGCTGCCGAAACGCCTGTCAAAGAAGAGGCGTTTTTACTTACTGCAAGCATGTTTTAAGTTTCTAAAGGCAACTTTCGATATTGTTTTTATAAATATTACTTGTTGTTTTTCTTATTTTTTCGCAACTGTATTAAAAAACGTCGTTTAATACACGTGCGGAAATGTCATTCTTCACTCGTCCCGAGTCTTGCCACTCGCCTGCGGCTCGTGGCATCCCTCGGTGCTCGTGAAGAAATAACATACTTTCCGCACTAGCATCGAAATGTACTATTTTGTCGAGTCAGTTTATGGAAAATTAAAAAAACATGTTACATTTTTAGGGTTCCGTAGTCAACTAGGAACCCTTATAGTTTCGCCATGTCTGTCCGTCCGTCTGTCCGTCCGTCCGCGGATAATCTCAGTGACCGTTAGCACTAGAAAGCTGAAATTTGGTACTAATATGTATATCAATTACGCCGACAAAGTGGTAAAAAAAAAGTGGAAAAAAATATTTTATTAGGGTACCTCCCCTATACGTAAAGTGGGGAGTGATTTTTTTTTTTCATTTTAACCCTAACGTGTGATATATTGTTAGATAGGTATTTAAAAATAAATAGGGGTTTACTAAAATCATTTTTTGATAATGTTAATATTTTCGGAAATAATCGCAAAAAAAATATCTCAAAAGTAGAACTTTATAAAAACTTTGTAGGAAAATTATTTTTAACTTGATAGGTTGAATAGTTTTTGAAAAAATTACAAAAATAATTTCTGAACTAAGTTTGTAATTTAACCGTATAAACTGGTGTTTATTGTACCTGTCATTTCTACAAAATCACAATGAAATGACGTGCTTTCAAATAAAGTAAAACCGGTGAAAATCGGTTCACGCAATAAAGAATTATTCCATAAAAATCATCTTCCATACTTTAAGCTCGCGCGCAATAGTTTACTTAATTTGCCGATAGATGTCGCTGTACGTGGAACGCTCATTTCTACATGGCGGTGTTAAGATTTTTCCTGATTTAATGGGGTCTGAGCAGGTGCGCCCATACATTAGGTCAAAAATTTGTCGTTCTCAAATTGTTTTAGTTGTCTTTGGTCGTTCGTTGTCTAATAATTATAATAATAATAAAATTGTGTGTTTCTGTACTTAATATGTCAACTTAATGTGACGGACGGAAAACTACGGAACCCTACACTGAGCGTGGCCCGACACGCTCTTGGCCGGTTTTTTTATTTTCACTATGTCTACAACTCACAGAGCCACTAGTAGAATAAAGAGTGCCTAATCTTAAAACCATTTTCTTTTGATTGTTTTTTATAATACATGATATTCAGCAACTTAATATTCGTAGTACGATACAAGTACTCGTATTTATGCAGTGAATTAGTCAGAGAAGTGGCCGTTCAGCCATAGGCTGTATATGCTGAAAGCTGGATGTTTAATTCTATTAGATCGAACCTAGAAGGAACGGAACAACTTGACAAATTTATGTACAACCGTAAGAATTGGACATTTTGCGAAATTGACAAATTGAACCCAATGAACATATGAGTCCTATATATTAGCAAACGTTCATAAGTTACCGTTTTTAGGGTTTCGTAGTCAACTAGGAACCCTTATAGTTTCGCCATGTCCGTCTGTCTGTCCGAGGTTTTGCTCTGTGATTGTTAGTGCTAGAAAGCTGCAATTTGGTATGGATATATAAATCAATAAAACTGAGAAAGTCGTAAAATAAAATCTAAAAAAAGAAATATTTTAAGGGTACCTCCCCTACACGTAAAGGGGGGATGTTTATTTTTTCTTTAATCCTATGGTAAAGGGTGTTGTTGGTCTTTCAAAATGAAAAGAAGTCTTCATCAAACATTTTTCGTTAAAGTGAATATTTTTTTAAATATTCACACTCCAAAAGAAAAAATAATTGTGTCCGTTCCCCTCTAACTTATGAACTATGAGTCCAAAAAACGTGAAAAATATCATGAAAGTAAAGCTTATAAAGATTCAACGATAACTTTAGCGGATAAGCCATTTTTGAGTTATCGTAAAAAGTCTTCCCTTCTTCGCAAAGGACGTATGAAACGCTGCGAAAGTATTACTTTTTGCTTGTTTTTGATTTTTTTTAAAGCAAGGTCATTGGGCAACTACGGAACCCTACACTGAGCATGGCCTGACATGCTCTTGGCCGATTTTATTGCTTAGGTAGTATTGGGCCGGCCGTGCATTTGTTGTCATATCACTAGAGGTACATAGTTAGCATAAAACAAAGTCGTTTCCCACTGTGTGTCTGTCCCTATGTGTGCTTAGATCTTTAAAACTATACGCAACGGATTTGGATGCGGTTTTTATTTAAATAGGTAGAGTGATTTAAGAGGAAAGTTTATTTTAGAATTAATGTTAGAAACGGCATATTTACCATGTATATTATGATTATTGAGTTTCCTATATTTCGGCGCTGTTGCAAGCACCATTTTTAAGGATAAACTGACTTGCTGCGAGTTTTATTTGTGGTCTTCCCACATTCCATAGCGATCTACCCTCTTCTTGGTTCGCTTTTTTCCCAGTGTCACAGCTACAGAAGTTGTTAGCTTGGAAAGTTTATTTGTATAATACATGCATAATATAGTAGAGAAACACTGAAAATTTTAAAGGTTTCTAATGTGATGTCGTAAATAAACACATTTTTTGGCTGGCTGAACCCAACCAAACACCTACCAAATAATGTGCTACAGAGCCTCTACCGTGAAACAAAAACGAACGAAGTTCGAATGTCTCTCTCTCTCTCTCGCACTTGCATATTCGAGCGACAAAGCGGGAAATATTCAAACTTCGTTCGTTTTCGTTTCGCGGTAGCAGCTCAGTATTGTACACCATAAAATGGTCTGCAAAAAATTCCGCGATGGTACCGGTACCTATCTCTTAGGGATAACCCACTTACCTTTTACAAGAAGCTTTTGCTTATTTACGTAGCGATTTTAAGCAATACCTATAGCATTAATCCTTATCCTACTAAGTACCTTAAAATACATTGTGCATTTAATATACATATCTATATTAAATGTGCATTTAATATATCTATATTAAATGCACATTTGCCGGGGCCAAAACGTAGTGATTATATGCTCAGTGGCCGGGGCGGGTCGCTAGTTAGTAACTACCTATAAGAAAAGTACTAATTTGGGAAATGAATGCAGGGATAACGATCCCGATTATTTTGCATGCGAAGTTGGTTAAGATTAGTCTGTACTAAGTATTAACTATATATACCTATGTATATTTGTAGTAAAGCATAGTCAGTTATTAACAACCAAGACTAACTGTGCACCTAAAAAAGGATTAGATGAAGTAATAGAAACGTTGGTAACAATTGTCGCAGTAAATAAACAAAATGATTTTAATCAAATTAGGTACAAGTTGCGCTTCATTAAATAAATCAATAAAGGTCAACTAGTCGTGAACTTGCGGGATACGCAACAATAGCTATTTATAATTGAAACACCAATACGCCCATTTGTTGTACCTACCTAATATTTGTCAGAATTTACCTATTACCAATGCCAATTTATAGTGATAAATTATAATTTTATTACTTAGCCAACACTTAATACTGTTCTAGCCGTCACGGATAAAATAACAAATGTAAAACAGAGATATAGATACTTATAGATATTATACAATATAAGTTTTTGTATTAATAAACTCTTATGTAGGGTCAGATGTCCAACAATGGAACTTCAGTGCACAGTAAAACATCTCAATATTTCTAAAACACAATGTTGCTAGATAGTCCAGTATTGCTACACTAAGACTATCTAAGGAATCCCTCATATATGCCTAGTTTGTAAACGCGCCGCGTGGAAGAACAAGTCACAGCAACCACTTTTTTGATTTTTCATTACAAAAGTAAAAAAAAATATTTGGTGATTTTTTGACAAATTATATGATATATTTTTGTATTGTTTTATATCTCGTTGCGTTCTATAAATCCCAAAGTGTTTATTGATATGGTATTTTTTTTATTGCTTCTCATTTTTATGCGATTTTTCTTTGATAATTAAAAAAAACCTTCATTGTTCACAGTGAAACAGCAAACAATGAAACGGTAGTGTGCAACAATGACATAGCAATGTAATAGTACATTACTACAGAGGCCGGGACGAAAGGGGTTGCCGGCCGAAGACATATATAGACGGCCGAGCGAAGCGAGGTCGGATAGGTCTGAGGCGGGCAACCCCATATTTCCCGCCGAGGTATGTATAGTGCTTTTCTCAAACATGCAATGAAATAAACAACGAAAAAATCAATGTTTTATTTTTTAGTGGCAGAATGTCATGGTGCCTGTGCCACAATTCATGTGGAATGGAAATTAAAAAAGTGGACTTTGCCGGCCTAGGCCTGCAAGATTTGTATGAAATTCCATTAACGACCTCTTGTCCTAGCCGCACCTGAAACGTCATACTTCGCAGCCTATGTTAAGGAACATAACATCAATATTTCATTGCATGTTTGAGAAAAAATACAAAGTATAATTTAATAACCCAAGCATAGTTACTTCATTAAGATGGATTAAATGTATACTAATATCAATACTACGAGTAGCAACACTTTTTCACTGGTGATTTACCCCTGTTTTGTAAAAATTCGGGTGTTTCATTGAATTCACGTATAAGGATTACACTGAAACAAAACTAATTTTTTAAATAAATTATTTACATACAGTAGCTGTAAAAGTAAAGCCAGTGATTTTAAGGGCTCATGATATCTAATTAGATGGCCTATCTTGGAGCGAAATATCGGACTCATAACGTTAAAACCGACGGAGATAGGATGCTTTGAAATTTTGGTGTTCCATTGATGAACAGGTTATATACTCTTATGTTGCAATAAAGAGTATTTATTATTTTTTACTTTTTTAACTTAAATTAACACTAAAATTAAAAGTGCGATATACAAAAAAAAACGTTACATACAAAATATAAAAGCATTATAAAAAAACCTAACCTAGGGAGCCGCCGGCAGCGAGGCAGGGCCTAAGCTACCGGTGCCACCGGTGGTTATGGGGCGACAGAAAGAGGAACCTCCGGACTATCCGCGCCGTGCCCAGGAGTACTACCTTCCGTATCTGCCCCTTGACCTAGCCATCTAACGAGAGTTACTTACCTAATACTATTTGAGTTGTGTGGCACCTACTTCAAAAGTTGATTCATTAAACTTAAACGGAATTGTATATTTGTTACGGAATGTCTACCTACTAAGGTATTAGGAACTACGTAGAAATCATGAATCATGCGACTGTGAGGTAGTACTATTATTTATTCTGTGCTTCGGGGTTAGATGTCAGGATACCACTAGTTTAACAATAGTTAACTGACCATTGATAGACTTTATCTCGTTACAATAAGGTTCACGAATGGTCAGTTGACTGTGATGCTGATAATTACTAGACAAAACCAGCCTAAATTTATTCTGTGGTATTGAATGGCTGTTTGGCTTGGAAAACAAACGAACAAAACGTAGAATTCTCCACATCTGGCTCCGAACATAATGAAATTAGCGCTGTTTTGACACTGCTGTTAAGGAATAAATTAACCAATGTACGTACTAGCCCCTCAGGTGACCACATATACGTAGGCAATTTTGCAAGCATAAACTGTACTATATAGTGTATTAAGATTGTCTTTCAATACTTTATCGAGTCAAATAATTTCTGATCTGGTGTCCGTTGTTACCCTGTATATTGTACATAATGTACATCGTAATTCGTAACACATATTTAGGTTGTAACGGAACGCAATTAGACTATACGCATAACGGAACGTAAAATAAGTTATTAGTTATTTTAAACTTCGTGAAAATAAAGTAGTTTTGAAAGTACTAGCGAATGTCAAACGTAAGAATTAAATAAAATCGTAGACATTTTTCCAAGGAACACAGAATTCACGAAAGGTTTAACAAACTTTGGATTAATATCAAAACTTGAACTCTACCAGTAGAAGAGTTATGTAATCCTAGTACTTTAACGGTTAGAAAAGTCCCTGGAGATCTTGTCGATGGTTCAAACTACTTGTTAAAAATAACCTAGTTTAAATTTCGAATTACACTAGTTGAGACTTATGTAATCCTAGTACTTCTATGGTTGGAAATGTCTTCGATATAACCAAATAGGTCGAGACAGAAATATTTTAAGTTTAAATTTCGAATAATACTAGCTGAGAGTTATGGAACCCTAGTACTGCAATGGTTGGAAAGTCTTCAATAAGATGAAAATAGGTCAAGACAGAACCGTTCTAGTTTAAATTTCGAACTCCACTAGCTGAGAGCTATGGGACCCTAGTACTTCAATGGTTGGAAAAGCCTTTAACGTAATCAAAAAGAGGTCATAATGACGATTCTACCTGCTGTAGTTTAAATTTAGAACTCCAATTATTCCAATTCAAATTTCGAAATTCTACCATAGCTGGAGTAGACGAAAGGACGTAAGAGTCTCTGTCAATTTTGGGTATAAAAGGGGCTCGAATTTGTATTAAAATCACTTAGAATTCGTCACTCAGACTGTCAAGATATCTGGTCTACGTAATAGTAATTATTTGGTGGGTGAAATTGCTGTCCCAGGGGTGGTTCATCGTTATGAGGAGTTACTCCTCATGATGAGAAATCATTCTTAGACAAATTTATCTAATATTTTATGGGGATTTGTGCTATTTCAAGTATTTCAAAAGACCAGAATCTTGTCCAGGCTTCAGTTTGCCTGAGGAGTCTTGCTCGCCTAACGGTGTCAACGAGCAGGGTTCAGAGTCTTTAGTTACCAGATCTAAGGGTGGTCTGGCGTCTACCTTTTACCTACATGGAGACGAATCAAATCCCTTACGTTCCTTCAATGCCCAGCTGACAACGTAGACATGGCTGCCAATATGGGGTCTCAGCATAGAGGTGTAAACCTCGCTTGTCGAAATTGTTCAGTATTTGAGGAACGGTCTTGTTAAATATATTTATATATAAATCTTATATACACAATAGGGCGTCTTACTCACTGTATCCTAGCCTGCGGGCGCAGTGGGGGGAGACATCCAACACGGGCCCATAGCTTTGCCATTCTCAGTTTAGCCCACTGAACTTTCGTTGCATAGGTTAGCGATTCGCAGTCAAAGAGCTGAATTTGGTAAGGGATTTATGCTCTTTCAGTTTAACGAGTTTACTGGGGAACAGTAGGGTAGCTTCACACACATTTATTTGGGAAGTAGGGTTTAATAATTATTTTAGGTTTGCCGTTAATTTTGGGGTTTTGGGAATACTTAGCTGAGATAAAGTTATTATTTTTGATATAGATAATGGTGGTTTCTTGAGTTGCGATTTCTAGCAAAATGATTAACATTTACTCAGCGTAAGCTAATTTAGTGACGAGCTGAGCAGATCACTAAAGTTGACTTTTACAAAGTGGCAAGCAGAGCAGTTCACTGGGATAAGCTAATTTAGTGACAAGCTGAGCAGATCATTGAATCTAGCTTTCCAATGAGACGAGCTGAGCAGTTCTCTGTGTAAAATTATATTAACGACAAGCAGAGCAGTTCACTGCGATAAGCTAATTTAGTGACAAGTTGAGCAGATCATTGAATTTACCTTTCAATAAGACGAGCTGTTCACTTCTTTTACTTTATTTAAAGATCTGGCAGAGTAGTTCATAGGTATTAGGGAACGAGGAGTAGGGAGAGTAGGTTGTTCAGGGTCAGGGCCAGATTCTGGCGAGGAATCACCAGGATTTCGCCCGCTTCCGATGATGAGGCCTTGCGGCGATTCTCCTCATCATACGGCGCGTCTTCCGAAGCGCTAGTAGATGCATTTGCTAGGTAGAACCATATTTTTATGGTTTAGTCTCTTTTACAAACTGATTTTATCCCGAGCGCTCCTAAAGGTCATCCGAACGAATTGATCGGATAAGCCTAGCAGAGAACTCCTGTTAAAGTAACTTAGGTCATTTGGACGAAATTGTCTTACACTCCGCATAGTGAAATAAAAGATTGGCGGGGGCTTGTTCATGTCTAAGGTCGAGAGCCACGGGTCTCTGGTTAGTACCGGAGGGGGATAGCAATCCCTAGGGCGGCTGGAGGAGCCCTACCTTACACCAATCAATAAAATTGATTATTTTTATACGAATCTGTAAATAAGCAATACATAACAGGATATGAGCTATTCAGAAGCTAGGTACATAGAGCTTGTAGGGATGGCAAATCTCTTAAGGATCATATATAATTGGTATTCAATTATTAGGAAGACAAGTCCAGAACCTGACAAGTATTCACATAAAAGAATTTGGGTTTTACGGTTCATAACATTATTGGGTTCTACCCTAGACGATTCACGTTGGCCATTTCTAGTTTAAGTTGTAGTTAGTTTAATAAAATCACATCGTCAAAATTATACATTTAATTAAAAATATACAAGGGGGAGCGGGGGGGCGTTACAAGGTCTCATGGTAATAAAGTTGTTTATCGATATATCTGCTAAGGATATAACTTTGCCACTGCTAACTATTTAATGCTGACTGTACAACGTACATAGGCTTTATTGGGTACCAGCAGGTACCAGTTTCACAAACTAAATAAACAAGCGCTGCGCTTGCGGCTATGAATTCCAACGTGAGCGGGAGTTGGAAGTTGCAAGTTACTTACTTACAACTGTTAAAAGTTAATATATGTAATTAACTAAAACTTGAATGTCAATGGCATGTTTGTTGATCTAATATTTTAACATAGACTGCACACGAAGAAATTGCTACTCACGACTTACATACACATACCTAAAAGTTTATTTTCAGTGTGAATATCTGCATTCTTAGAATTAGAAACAGAAATCATTACCTAACTGCAGTTATGAACATGTTAGAAAAATCCATTGACGTATCAATTGTGTGCCTACTTATAGAAAATCACATTAATTTATTGCTACATTTACGACACTTCGAACACATTAAAAACAATGCAACAAGTCAACCTAGTAACTCCATGCTTTAGGTACTTAATAAGTAAAACACGTACTCAGAATCAGAAGCCGCACAAAAGCCTACTGCAGAACCTTCACTAATGTCAATGCAAACTTTCCAAGGTTTATCTATAAAATTGCAATTCGCAAATCGGGGTCAGTCGCCGCGCGCAACTTTCACCACCGTACGAGTACGTACCGTTTTCTGTGATGGGCTCCTGTTTATCCATTATTGATTGATTTAAGTCAACATGCACGATATAAACACTGGGAAACGTTAACGTGTCATGCAGGTGAGTGCGCGGTTACAGACGAACTGGCTTCTTGGTGCGGCGCGGACGCAGACAACCAACTTATTCGCATAACGCGCGGCGCTCAACTAGGTGCTACATATACTCTCCGAGACGCTGGTTATCAACGTCGTCTGTCATGAACGACTGTCACTATCAACTATTACAAAACACAACGCATTGTACTAGCAGGTACAGTATATTTTTTAAAGCAGGGCTCAAAAATACGGGCACTTTCTTTCATTTACTGTCGCATTTTATTGCTTACAGAACTTATACTTAAGGAATTCTCTGCCAATCAAACGGGGGCTAAACAGAAACAGCTGTTGTAGGAATGCAACTTACCTAAATATTTTAATCAAAACAAGTCAAACTGTACAAATACAATGTACCTACTGATGTACCTGCTGAAAGAAATATAAAATTATTTCTTTTTTAGGTACCTACACAAAAAATACACACGATAAACTCAAAACTTTATTAGACAGGTGTATTCACACTTGCTTCCGGATACATAGGTACATTTTTAAGGTTTCGTAGTCAACTAGGAACCAATAGTTTCGCCATGTCCGTCTGTCTGTCCGAGGCTTTGCTCTGTGATTGTTAGTGCTATAAAGCTGCAATTTGGTATATGAATAAAATCTAAAAAAACTGCTGTTTTGAAGAATAGAACGTACTGTAGTCCCTCGGGAAAACCTAGGCATGGAGCTCATTTCACAACCGGAGCGCCCTATGTGTTGGTGGTACTTGATAAAAAATCAAGAGTCAAGAGCATGTCGGGCCATTCTCAATGTAGAGTGTGATTGTTGCCCAAAGAGTAAGTTACTCTAAAAAATCAATAACAAGCAAAAAGGAATACCTTTGCAGCGTTTCATACGTCTTTTACTAAGAAGGGAAGACTTTTTACTATAACTCAAAAACGCTAATCATGTCCGCTATAGTTTTCGTTAAGTCTTTATTAAGCTTTACTTTCATGATTTTTTCATTTTTTGTACCCATAGTTCAAAGGCACATTATTTTTCTTTTGGAGTGATTATTTCCGAATGTATTCACTTTATCAATTTTATTTTAATGAAGACCTTTATTCATTTTTAAAGACTTATCCAACAACAGTTGATGCAAAAAAAAACATACATAGCCATAAAAATATTTTTTTTAATCTCTCAGATTTATTGATTTATATATATATCCATAGGTATCAAATTGCAGCTTTCTAGCACTAACAATCACAGAGCAAAGCCTCGGACAGACAGAAAGACATGGCAAAACTATGAGGGTGCCTAGTTGACTACGGAACCCTAAAAAGGGAAGTGGCATGCAACATGCAAGTGAAGCAATTACTTCCTGGCCCTTCGAACCGTGTGATTTCCTTTTGGTACTTTAACAATTGAGAAAGCAAAGTTGTAATTTGACTCTAATTAACAATTACACGGTCATATACAACTTAACAAGGAAGACTTGTGCAAGGCCGACTCATCACTAAAATTATCATTGTATGTAGTTATCAGTTCACTACTAAATTGATCTACAGATACAGTTACACTTGTAGAATAAATCTTACCTATTTTTCGGTGAAAACATGCAAAATTATGAAAACATTATAATAAGGTACTAATACCTTTTGAACGCTTTAATTTCGTAATACATAAACTGTACCACAAGACGAACTCTTTTGTTGCCAGAGGACATACGAGTTGATCTGGAACATATACTTGAAGTTGAAGACACGTATAGGTACAAAGATATATAATTATAGTCACGTTTTTTGGTCGCTGTGGATAAAAGTCTATCTATGTAGGGCATTATCACAGGCGCGCGGAGAAAGTGGCACCAAGGACTTGCTTTGGGGGACAATTGGATATTAGTTTATTATTTATTTATGGGTATTAGCAATTCGGGTAATAGGGGTGCTTTTATCGGCTTGTATCGGTAGGTAGGTATGTAAATAATGACAAGATAAGATAAGATATGTTTATTGTTTAAACTGTGTACATTGTGGTAGTAGACATAACATTATGGATTCAACAGTTTGCCCATTTCGGACGTACAATATTATAGCATTAAATTAGTAAAAAATAAAACAGTAGATAAGATAAGTTACAGACAAGGGAGACAAATCAATTTCACATGAAGATATCATCATTAAATTTGTAAATAATTACGGTCGTCAAATTAGGGCATTAGAAACCTAGGAATTGTAAAAATGTAAAAAAATTGTATAGAATTAATAATTTACAATACATATTCACTTAAATTATTAAAAAACATTTCAGGTCTACAATATTATGGCATTTAAATTCATAAAATTATAAACAGTGAAGATTGTCAATAGAATTCATTATAAAATTTGTATAAAAATAATAAAATTTATAATTTACAAAAAAAATAATTTAAATTATAAAAGCATTTGCCTAAGAGCCACTCTTTCAATTTTGTTTTAAAATGTTTGCCCTCTAATGGTTTGATACTTTCCGGTAAGTTATTAAATACATTTATTCCAGTGACGTATGTGCTCTTTTTTAATACATGACTAGATGGCCGGACAGTACATAAATCATATTTATACTGATGCCGTATGTTTCCCTTAGACTCGCTCTTTTTTATAAAAACTTCTTTTCTGGACTTAGCAAATAAACAAATTTCTAATATAAATATACACGTTAAGGTTAATATTTTATATTTTTGAAAGATTGGTCTAAGGGATTGCATATTATCGACCTTTAACATTAACCTCAAACATTTTTTTTTGCAGTATGAAAGTGGATTGGACATTTACTGAGTTGCCCCAAAATATGACACCATAAGTAAGAATAGGATACACACTACCATAATATGCCTGTTTTATAGCTTATCCTTGTACTATCCATATTTATATTTAAACATTGTGGCACTTGTTTATAGTTAGTAAATTGTATTATTTTGGTTTTATCCAAGTTAACCCTTAAATTTATTGACGATAACCAAGTTATTACTTTTTTTAGAGTAATATATACTTCGTTACTAATATTAGAATTGCTCAGATTATTGTCCGATATAAATATGGTAGCATCATCGGCAAACATAACGCATAAATGATCGATTATTAGGGGAAGCTCGTTGACATACACCAGAAATAATAATGGTCCCAGAACGCTGCCTTGTGGCACCCCTTGATAAATGTTTTCGTAATGGGATTGTATTCTTGTCATAGTTTTTGTTGCTTCATCAAATTTGTCTAATACAATGGCTTGACTTGTCTTTGAAAGATAACTTTGAAATAGTTTTAGTGCAGGGCCCCGAATCCCAATGTGCTTAAGCTGATTTAATAGTATTTCGTGCGACACGCAGTCAAATGCTTTAGATAAATCTATAAATAACCCAATTGATGCTGTATTCTTATGTATATCTGTCCACAGGCGATGTAAAAAATTTAATATGGCCACCGTTGTGCTTTTTCCTTTTTGAAATCCAAGCTGATTCTTATTAAGTATATCATACTTATTAAAGAAAGAAAGTACACGATTAAAGATAACTTTTTCAAATATTTTAGAAAAATTAGGCAACAATGCAATGGGTCTGTAGTTGTTTAAATCTTGTTTGGAGCCTTTTTTATGAAGGGGTTTAATTAATGCCTTTTTTAAATCATCAGGGAAAACTCCACTTTCCAATGCCAAGTTTACAATATGCGCTAACGGTCCCGCAATTGTATCAACACTTGATTTTATAAGCTTCATGGGTATACGATCATAACCAGTACTTTATTTATTTTGGATTTTTTTATGATACTAGCTATTTCATTGATGGTCACTGGACTCATAAAAATGCTACTGAAATTGGGTTGAGTCACCGGTTTATTAGTATTTATAACGGTATTTGTACTAGAATCATTAGTGACGTTTATAAAGTATTTGTTGAATATATTTGCAATGTCAACAGGTTTAGTAATTAATTCATTTATATACTGTTTCTTTTATTGAGCTTGTTTTTGTCGTATTTTGTTTAATAACTTGCCATGTAGCTTTACTTTTATTAGTACTCTGCTGAATAAATGCTACATTGGCATTACGTTTTGATAACTTTGTGACCCTTTTTATAACCTGGCAATATTTTTTATACTGGTTTCGTACCATTGCATTGTTAGATTTTAAAGTCTCTAAATATAACTGTCTTTTATGCTTACTAGCTATTTTTATCCCTTTTGTTTTCCAATTTGACTTTCTCTTATGGGTCATTTTTATTTTCTTATCTGGTACGCATAAGTTAAATATAAGGCTAAATATATCCACAAAATCTCTATACGCAACATTGACATTATTTAACAAATAAATATCCGAGAAGTTGACTTGCGAAATATACTTAACAAAAATTTCGTTATAACCGTCAGGATTTCTACTGTGAATAAACCAGTATTGTTCTTTAAAGCTCCGGTCGGTTGGAGTTGAAATAATTTGACAAGTATGGTCAGATATACCAAGATCCAGTACTTCTAGCTTAACTTGTTTTACGTTTGTAAATATGTTGTCTATGCATGTTTGTGAGTGATTTGTTATTCTGGTAGGTTCTGTTACTGTGTGGTGTAATTTATATGTATAGGTGAAAAGAATGACAAGAAGAACAAACGAATGATCATCGGAAATTGGGTACCTATCTATATGTAGTTACTCGTAAGTACTCGTAATACATATGACACAATATGACATCTAAATATATAAAAGAAGAAACTGACTGACTGACTGACTGACTGACTGACTGACATATCAACGCACAGCCCAACCCGCTGATCCTAGAGATTCCAAATTTGGCACGTAGGTTCCTTAAAAGGTCTAGGGGTGCACTAAGAAAGGATTTTTCAAAATTCAACCCCTAAGGGGGTGAAATGGGGCTCCGAAGTTTGTATGGGGAAACAAGATTGGCTGGACTATTTTATTCGAAACTTCACAAAAGTATTTCTAACGATAAATGAGTAAACACGTGTTTCAGGTTTTCTGAAAAATCAACCCCTAAAAGGGGGAAATGTGGTGACAAATTCTGAAAATCGACATGGGTATTGTTTTTATGGTTTATCGGGTCGCTGATAACGAAAACAACAATGATTTTGAAATCCCACGTGGAGGACGTGAAATACCATCCCCCCTGTTGGGGTGCGAGGGGGATGAAATGTCTAAATATTAATATGGGTGTCGTTTTTATGGTTTTTTGGAACGTTCATTACGAAAATGGCATCGATTTTGAAATTTAATGTAGTGGACATGAAAACTTTTGAAAGTTTGTGCCAAATTGCAAGAAATAACTGACTGACTGAGCGAGTGACATATCATCGCACAGCCCAAACTGCTGGTTCTAGAGATTCTAAATTTAGTATGTAGGTTCCATATAAGGTCTGGAGGTGCATTAAGAAAGTACTTTTCAAAATTCAACCCCTAAGGGGGTTAAATGGGGGTCCGAAGTGTGTGTGGGGAATCAAGATTAGTCGGACTATTTTATTCGAAACTTCACAGGAATATTTCTAACGATAAATGAGTAAACACGTATTGCAGGTTTTTGAGAACTCAACCCCTAAAAGGGGGAAAGGTGGTGACAAATTCTGAAAATCGACATGGGTATTGTTTTTATGATATACCGGGTCGCTGATAACGAAAACAACAATGATTTTACAATCCCACATGGAGGTCGTGAAATACCATCCCCCCTGTTGGGGTGCGAGGGGGATGAAATGTCTAAATATTAATATGGGTGTCGTTTTTATGGTTTTTTGGGACGTTCATTACGAAAATGGCATCGATTTTGAAATTTAATGTTGTGGACATGAAAACTTTTGAAAGTTTGTGCCAAATTGCAAGAAATAACTGACTGACTGAGTGAGTGAAATATCATCGCACAGCCCAAACTGCTGGTTCTAGAGATTCTAAATTTAGTATACAGGTTCCATATAAGGTCTAGAGGTGCATTAAAAAAGGATTTTTCAAAATTCACTCCATAAGGGGGTAAAATGGGGGTTCGAATTGTGTGTGGGGAATCAAGATTAGTTGGACTATTTTATTCGTAACTTGACAGGAGTATTTGTAATGTTAAATGAGTAAACATGTGTTTCAGGTTTTATGAGAAATCAACCTCTAAAAGGGGGAAATGTGGTGACAAATTCTGAAAATCGATATGGGTAGGTTTTGTTTCTATGGTTTATCGGGTCGCTGATTACGAAAACAACAATGATTTTAAAATCCCACGTGGAGGACGTGAAATACCATTCCCTCTGTTGGGTTCCAAGGGGGTTGAATGAATGTCTAAATATTAATATGGGCGTCGTTTTTATGGTTTTTTGGGTCGTTAATTTTGAAAATGGCATTGATTTCGAAATTTTATATTGCGGACATGAAAACTTTTAAAAGTTTTTGCCAAATTGCAAGAAGAAACTGACTGACTGAGTGAGTGACATATCAACGCACAGCCCACACTACTGGTTGGAGAGATACCAAATTTGGCATGTAGGTTCCTTATAAGATCTTAAGTTGCATGAAATGCCGTGAATTCCCTATGAAGAGACGACCTTTTTTGATTCAATGTATTGTAAGTAAGTGGTTGTATTAATCAGCGTACTATTCAATAAAGGAGTACTTGACGGATTGTGAACTGTAACAATATCAGCACGCTTTTTATATTAAATACTTTTGTTCTTTTATATACCGGATGCATGCTACATCTTGACTTAGAATATTTGTATGCCTTATGGCAAGACATAGTGATACATAATTATAAGTTTTTGACCAGCCATATACCTATGTTCTACAAATAAATTATTTTGTATTTGTATTTGTATTTGTATTTAGTGCCGTCCGATACTTTTTCGATAAAAATCGATATTTGAGCGTCCGAGAGGACTCTTAATAGGAATCCGAGGTAAACTTTGAATAAAGTAACGGCTATATTAATTTTCTTCATTTCCGTTGCGATTTCGTTCAAAATTGATATCTGAGCGTCCGAGAGTAATACGACTCCGCCGAGGTAAAATTGGGATAAGTGGCAGCCATATTGATTTTCTTAATTTCCGTCCCAATTTCGTTCAAAATAGATATCTTAGCGTCCACAAGGTCTCTTAATACAAATCCGAGGTAAAATTTGGAAAAAGTGGCAGCCATATTGACTTTCTTTATTTCCAAACCGATTTCGTTCAAAATCGATATCTGAGCGTCTGAGAGGCCACGTAATACGAATCCGAGGTAAAATTTGGAAAAAGTGGCGGCCATATTGATTTTCTCCATTTCCAAACCGATTTCGTTCAAAATCGATATCTGAGCGTCTGAGAGGCCACGTAATACGAATCCGAGGTAAAATTTGGAAAAAAGTGGCGGCCATATTGCTTTTCTTCATTTCCGTCCCGATTTCGTTCAAAATCGATATCTGAGCGTCCGAGAGGTCCCCTAATACGACTCTGAAGTAAAATTTGGAAAAAGTGGCGGCCATATTGATTTTCTTCTTTTCTTTAACAATTTCGTTAAAAATCGATATCTGAGCATCCGAGAGGTTTCTTAATACGACTTAGAGGTAAAATTTTGAAAAAGTCGCAGCCATATTGCTTTTCTTCATTTCC
The DNA here is from genome assembly GCA_905163555.1 of Notocelia uddmanniana. NCBI lineage: Eukaryota > Metazoa > Arthropoda > Insecta > Lepidoptera > Tortricidae > Notocelia > Notocelia uddmanniana. The sequence goes on from LR991065.1 coordinate 15,615,600, forward strand.
GTTTCGATTTCGTTCAAAATCGATATCTGAGCGTCCGAGAGGTCCCCTAATACAACTCTGAAGTAAAATTTGGAAAAAGTGGCGGCCATATTGCTTTTCTTCATTTCCGTCCCGATTTCGTTCAAAATCGATATCTGAGCGTCCGAGAGGTCCCCTAATATGACTCCGAGGTAAAATTTGAAAAAAGTGGCGGCCATATTGATTTTCTTCTTTTCTTTAACAATTTCGTTAAAAATCGATATCTGAGCATCCGAGAGGTTTCTTAATACGACTTAGAGGTAAAATTTTGAAAAAGTCGCAGCCATATTGATTTTCTTCATTCCCTTCCCTATTTCGTTCATAATCGATATCTGAGCGTCCGAGAGGTCTCGTAATACGAATCCGAGGTAAAATTTAGAAAAAGTGGCAGCCATATTCATTTTTATCATTTCCGTTACGATTTCGTTCAAAATCGATATCGGAGCGTCCGAGAGAATTCTTAATACAAATCCGAGGTAAAATTTGGAAAAAGTGGCAGCCATATTGATATTCTTTGCTTCCAACCCGATTTCGTTGAAAATCAATATCCGAGCGTCCGAGAGGTCCCCTAATACGTATCCTAGGTAAAATTTGGAAAAAGTGGCGGCCATATTGATTTTCTTCATTTCCGTCCTGATTTCGTTCAAAATCGATATCTGATTGTCCGAGAGGTCTCTTAATACGAATCCCAGGTAAAATTTGTGTAAGTGGTGGCCATATTGATTTGTTTTCGTCCCGATTTCGTTCAAAATCGAGATCTGAGCGTCCGAGAGGTCTCTTAATTCGAATCTAAGGTAAATTTTGGCACTCCATGCATGCAAGGGATTGTAAAAAAAAGGATTGGCTTTTAAAAACGACATAGAGGTTTCGATATTTTTTCCATTTAAATCAACCTTTAATTTTTTTTTTTATCGTATGGCATTTATTTACGAACCGTGAAATCTTCGGGAAGACAAGTACGGTTGCCAGTTTTTGTTGCACTTTTAGCACCATCCAGGGGTCACGTGTAGGGTAACGGTGGGTACTCCCTACGGACGTAGTGCAACTTCGATCCCCCTTTGTCAAAGTGAGTGGGCAACTTGACTGTTAGAAGTTCTCAAGCCACCTGAAGGCCTCTAACTTGGCTTAACGACTGCTGTCGTAAACAGCAGCCGGGATCAACGGCTTAACGTGCCTTCCAAAGCACGAGAGCACTCAGTTAGTAATTACTCAAAGCGGTCACCCATCCAAGACCTGACCTGCACCCACATTGCTTAACCTCGCATACCGCACGCGGTAGGCGGGTGCTGCTGGGCCACGAGCGCTCTGAATTCTTGATAGTTTGTGCCAAATTTCAATTCAATCGGTCCAGTAAAAGCAACTCGGTTGTAACAGACGGACTAACAGTAAGGAGTGCGAATGAAAGTAAAGCCAAATTTTCTTTTTGGATGCTCCTTTTAATAAATCACTATCACCAAACTTCGTATACCGAAACTCCCAGAATGTAACAACTACTATTCTGGAAACCGCATCTAAATCGGTTCAGCCAAACGCGAGATAATCTTGGACAAACATACATATATACCTACATACATATATACGGGTCAAACAGTGAACCTCTTTTTTGTAGACGGTTAAAAATTACGCTTAGTACGCGGGCGAAGCTGCGGGCAAATGCTAGTATGTATATATACTCTAAGTAAATCTCTTTTTTAACCGACTTCAAGATTTCAAAAGAGGAGGTTATCAATTCGGTTGTATGTTTTTTTTTTATGTTTGTTAGTCCATAACTCCGTCATTTCTTAACCGATTTGGAAAATTCTTTTTTTGATTGTAAGTATATATATCCAAGTTGGTCCCGTTTTTGTCAAAACGCAGTTCTGACGATGGGATCTACGAGGAATTGAGGGAACTCCTCAAATCTTTAAGGCAAACATATAGTGATTTTTGTGTTTTTATCAACAAGTCAAGCATTTGCATCCAAAAATGTGACATTGGATGAAGTGGAACTGCTGATGATGATCAGAACAGAACTCTTCAACGACGAAAAGTTCACGTTTGGTGATTTGTCCTCCTAGCTGTGTTTGTTAAGCAAGTTCTATTTTCACGATTGATTTTTGTCATGCTCGAGTTCTGATGATGGGATCCATTAGGAATCGAGGGAACTCCTCAAATGTGAAAGGCACACAAATAGTGATTTTAGTATTTTCATGAACTAATCAAGCATTTACATTCATAAAAGTGACATTTGATGAAGTGGAACTGCTGATGATGATCAGAACGGAACTCTTCAACGACGCGTAGGTAGTTCACGTTAGGCGATTTGTTCTCTTCGTTTTGTTTGTCAAGCAAGCAAGGTTTTTCCATGATTCCATGAGGAATTGAGGGTACTTAGTCTTCTACCATTATAAACATACTTATAGCCATTTTTATTTTATTGTATGGAATCTAAGAGTGCACCATCTAAGTTTAATAATCTTTCACCGGCCTCCCCCATTGAAGTCGGTTTTTTTTTCTTAAAAATTATTTAGTGTGAATATAGACTAGGTACCTGTTCGCGTCTTTGCCAGCAGCAGACGAATCAATGGAGGCTAGATACAGGATAGTTTCAGAGTTCCCGGTCCTAATGCTCGTTACCTTTTGGCTACTGGCATGCGGTAATTACTTTTTTACGCTCCTTGACAGATATTGATATTACCCACTCACTTGCTTTTGGTAACAATGGTTACCTTACCAGACATCACCCGTATTACAAGGGAATAGAGTTCAAATCAAGAATCAAAGCAAGTAATTGGCAGCAGCAGCAATATATATGCCGGCAGATAAATTTACGCGTCATACTTATTAAAAACAATAACATTATAGGTAGGTACTTCGGAAATATTTTAGTCTGACTAAAGTTCAAACTGTCTGAGTAGGTACAATAATATTTATTGATAAATAGGTTGAAGTTCAGTAAGACAGTCTACACAAGTCCGCAATCGTTTCATCTTTATCCATAACGAGATCGAAGTACCTACGAGTAGTAGGTAGTAGATGATTGTAGTACGCCGCTCGACAAATAGAGCATGTGCATGAAAAGTAATTTACCCGTTTTACTGTGGTTTTACGCTAGTATATATCTTCTTTGACACTGTCCATTAAATATTATTTTCGAGGAGGAACAAGGGTGTGTATGTTGGCAAGCAATGTTAGTATCTATTTACCATGGGTACTTAGATACTTATTCATTCCATAACAATTCCTCTTTGACATTCTAGAGTCAAAATGTAAGTCGAGATAGTAACACTTACGCCTTGAACAAAATGCTTTTTTTACGCTAACTGATTGACTGACTCGCTCACGCACTCATCAAAATGTTTGACTACTTGCAGGAGTTGCAGCCAGGGGTTGCCAACCGTTGTAATACCACACCAAATCCAGAGCTCTAATATTATTTGCACACCTTCAACCGCTTTGTTGTACGACCACTCTCACCCCCACACCGCTGATAAGCTGCCAGCTTTTCTTACGCTGACTGACTGATTGACTGACTCACTCACTCACTCATCAAAATGTTTCACTACTTGCAGGAGTTGCAGCCAGGGGTTGCCAACCGTCGTAATACCACACCAAATCCAGAGCTCTATAAATTGGACACCTCTTCAACCCCTTTGTTAATTATAATTATTCAACCCCTTTGTTAAGTATACTCATCGGTGCCGGACAGCAGCTTGTCGGTGTCACCGGAAAATATAATTCCAGCGTCTAATAATGTAAGTAGAACCCTTGTTTTCTCAGATAGGATAGGGCGAGGATTGGGCAAAATTCTATGTAATAATATTCTCAACAGCTGTGTTATAAATCATTGTATGCCCGATGCCTCATTTCTAAAAATTATAGATAACATCAAACATACCCATATAAATGAACAAACAACAATTGTATTAATGTTGGGTGAGGGTTCAAATATTAGGTACTCTGAGATGAAGGCTGAGTTTGACTGCCTGTCTAAGCTAGGTGCTAAAAATGTTATTATAGGCGCATTACCCTATTCTGCTTCTCCATGCAGTGCTAACAGTCATGCGTGTAATCTTAATAAGCTTATATATAAGCTGACGTGCCGTCATAGTGACGTTATATTTTTTGACACTAATAATGCTATTAGTGATTACCGTATTACAACTGACAGACTTGCTAAATCTTTAGCATCTTTTATTAATTCCGTTTTCGGAAATCAAAGCTCCCCCTCCCCCTTGGATAGGACGACATCTCCAACTGCGGATTTGTCTTTAAACTGACTGTTAGGACAACAGAGAAGCACACTAGTGTAACTTTATTACACCAAAATATTAATCGCTTCACTGGCAAAATACTAGATCTAGAATTATTTACGGAAGAGTTTAATGTAGATGTAGTCTGCTTAACAGAAACTTGGTTAAAGAATCACATGATGGAATTCAATGTAAATAATTACGTATTGGCCAGCGCGTTCAACAGAACTACAGCAGAGGGTGGTGGATCTATTATTTTAGTGAAAAATAATTTGACTTTTAAGGAACGTAGAGACGTCTCAGGCTGTTCTGTTGATCGTGTTTGCGAGATTGCTTGTGCAGAGATGGATCAGTATCTGATAATTTGCATTTATAAACCACCATCAGGTGATTTTACATCTTTTATAGAAATTATGGAGGATGTACTCAGTAAAGCAACAAGTGGTAAAAAGTCAGTAGTGGTCTGTGGCGACTTTAATATCGATATTTTATCACAATCAGTTGAAAAAGATAAGTTCATCACTCTTTTGAAATCTTTCAATTTTGACTACTTGTTTGAAGTACCTACCAGAGTTACTCCAACCTCGGCCACTTGTATAGATAATATTTGGTTAAACAGTTCTCATATAGACAGTAGCATAGTGAATGGAGTTCGTTCGGATCATAAAGCTCAGATGGTCAGGCTACCTTGCGAAGTAAAACATCCAGATCGCGTTATAGAAATAAGACCGCTGAGTCGAAGTAGACTAGAATTACTAAAGTCTAATCTACTAGTCGCCATGCCGAACACCCAGGTACAATCAAATGATCCGAATGATCAATTCAAAATGCTTCTGAATACAGTGTGTAACGAATTTAATAAAACTTGTGGTAAAAAGCGTATTAAGATAAACAATAAAATGAGATTTACTGAGTGGGCAACTACCGAAATTCGGAATATCAACTTTATGTAAGGAGATCTTGCACCACTGACGAATGTTTCCATCAGTATGTTAGGGGTTATTCCAAATTGTTTAAAACAGTGTGCACGAAAGCAAAAGCAATGCACTTGAATAATAAAATTAAGTCCTCAGATAATAAAGCCAAGACAGTCTGGAAAATAATATACACAGTAAAAGTAGCTGATGAATTTAATAATTTCTTTTCTAAAATTCCTATACTCACTACTCAAAGTTTAGCATCGTCTACCACAAAAGCTGAATCCCTTCTGAATGACAACGTAAAATTAGAATCACTAACTAATTTCAAATTTCATCACTATTCTCCTCTAGATGTACTGAAGTCCTTTGAAATGTTAAAAATAAAGAGCACTGAGGACTTATGGGGCGTGTCAGTCAAGGTACTGGAATCTATTCTGGAGGTCGTTGCACCAATCAATCAATCAATCAAATATTTATTTGCATAGAATACAGTACAAAGGGATGTCACAGTATTACATAATATAGTGTCATGTATTCAGCCGGTCTAGGCGTGCAAATATTCATTAAAATCTAACATTCAATTCAAATAATTATTTACATTACACACATTGCTTCATGTCAATTGAAAATAATAATAATACAATCATAATTAATTCTATACTAGGTTCTAGGTATATAACTAAACAATTTTATATTGCTCCAGAAAACATCTAACACTATAAAAACATTTATCCAACAGCCAGCTATTTAACTCCAACTCTAGCTCTCATTTTTAATAACTGTATAGACTATGGCATTTTTCCAGACTTAATGAAATATATAAGTAGTAAAGTAGTTCCAATTTTCAAATCAGGTCATAGAGATAATCCTTCTGATTATCGTCCAGTTTCTATCCTACCTGCGTTTAGCAAAATATTCGAAAAAATAATGCTTACGCAATTGGTTTCTCACTTTAATTCTCACAATATTTTGCACGCACAGCAGTTCGGCTTCACGAAGGGTAGGTCAACTACTGATGCAGGTGCAAGTTTATTAAAATTTATTTTTCAGTCTTGGGAAGAGTCGCACGACGCCATCGGAGTGTTCTGTGACCTTTCCAAGGCTTTTGATTGTGTAGATCATGGTACTTTAATTTGTAAACTTAAGTTTTATGGCATCAGAGGGCATGCATTAGATCTCATGAAGTCATATTTAACACAGAGAAATCAAAAGGTAGCGATAAATAAAGCCATTTCGTCAGAGACAGTGGTAGAGATGGGAGTACCTCAGGGGTCTATTCTAGGTCCGTTCCTGTTCCTTGTTTATGTAAATGATCTGCCATATATGGTAAGCCGACGATCAGGCATTGTAATGTTCGCAGACGACACCTCATTACTGTTCAAGGTAAATCAAATCAAATCAAATCAAATCAAATATTTTTTTATTTCATTACAACACAAGTTATTGGTACATCGAAGTATAGTAGGTATAGTCACATAGCTATGTTAGTTGTAATTTACATCCTTTAGCTGAATGATATCCATTACTTCCCGTACTAGTTAAAAACTGTATCACGGTGAAGTAAGTTACGTCATCCGTCATTAAGAGATATAAATATAATGCTATATCGAAGTATGAGTACGCCAAGTTAATATTCCTTATTATATTACATTTAAAAGCTACAAGACAACAGTTTCGACAGACAACAACAGTTTCGAAAAAAATGAGGGTGATTTAATATGTGCAGCCAATATGCGGGTGCATCAATAACCCAAGTAATAACAAGAATGCAGGCGGATGAAGCAATAATAGCCTCTCAGTCGCTTACTTAAGCGCTATGGTGCATGTCATATTCTTTGTGTACACTGGTAGTAAACTGCTTTTACTAGTAACTCAGTATTCTAAACGTAAACAAGTAGTATATGCAAAGAGTACAGATGCAATTTGTTTAATGCAATGAACTTAAAACTTTCAATATCTTAACGATTTCTTAACTAATATGTCTTTACGTGTAAGCATGTGAGTGTGTGTGTGTGTGTATGTATGTGCGTGTGTGAGTGTCTGTGAGAGTGTTTGGGTGTGCGCGCTTGCGTGTGAGTGTATATGTGTGTGTGTGTGCGTGTGTACGTGCGTGTATGAGTGCGTGAGTGTGCATGTTGTGTTGTTTGTTGTGCGTGAGTGAGGGTGTGATGTTTTTGCCATTTACTTTATAAGTTTTTCTGTCTCCTCGTAGCTCAGTGAATTCAGAAAAGTATCCAATACACGTCTACATTCATAGAAGCTTAAATCACGCAATTCAATGTATTTACTTATACGATTATATAGCTTAGGACCGAGATTTTTTTGGAATCTACGTGAGAACGCCGACATGGAAGTAGGGATGGAATAAACAAAGTCAAGTCTGCGGCGTAATGGAGAATAGTCAGGCTGCTTTTGATGCTGTGATAATATAAGACCTTTTATAAATAATTGCCTTATTGTGAGCACTGATGTATATAAATTTCTTAAACGTCATAACTTTTAGAACCGCTCGCTGGGCACGTTCGAGTCTTAATAATGAAGTTTTTGCAGCGCCTCCCCATGCTGTGATACAGTAAGATGCAATGGACTGACAGAGTGCATAGTATATCGTGGTTAGCAACTTACTGTCACACACATGTCGGAGGTTCTTAAATATATAAATGAGTTTTCGTACTCTACCAGTTATATTGGTAATGTGAGTATTCCAGTTAAGGTTTTTGTCCAATTCTATGCCTAAATATCTAATACAATCAGCCCTTTCAATTGGGAGACACATACAGTCAGATGACTGAGAACAAGAATGAGCTTTAATCGATATAGCATTAGGTAGGGGTTGACTATTATTATGTATGCTAAACGTCATATACTTTGTTTTTGAGGAGATTATAGTCAAGCCACTCCGTTACTAGATTGAACCCGTGTTGAGCCGTTTTATTAAGGTTCTCCCATGTGCTATCCTGAAAAAGTAACACTGTATCATCAGCGAATGCTATGATTTGGCCGTTCATTGGGGTAAGGAGACAAAGTTCGTTTAAGTATATCAAGAAAAGAGTAGGCCCAAGAACGCTTCCTTGCGGCACCCTGTAGATGACATTTTCTTCAGTGCTAATATGTTCTCCTACTCTCACTGTCTGTCTCCTGTTTGATAAATAATCACTCAAGAGTAGAAGAGGCACACCACGAACTCCTATCGAGTCCAACCTCTTTATAAGGATGGGGACAGAGACTGTATCGAAAGCTTTTTTTAAATCGAGGAAAATACCTAATACTTTTCTTTTATTATCAATATGGTCAACTATATAAGAAGTAACGTGATTAACAGCATCTCCAGTCGATTTATGTAATCTGAATCCGTATTGATTAGATGAAAGATTTTTTTTTTTCTAGATATGATTTAAGTCTATTTAATGAGTTTCTCAAGTACTTTAGAAAGTGATGGTAACAGTGAAATTGGTCTACAATTGGTTATACAGTCTCTGTCCCCTGCCTTAAACACCGGTATGACGACCGATTTTTTCCAGGCATCTGGAAACTTTCCCTCTTGGAAACAAAGATTGCAAATAAAAGCTAATGGCTTACTAATGATCTCGGAACTCATTTTTAAGAAAATCGATGAAATTCCATCCCATCCAGCAGCTGAGCTTGATTTCAATTTGCTAATAATTTGTTTCACTTCTGACTCATCCGTTGGGCTCAAGAACATGGAGTTAGGCGAAGACATTGACGTTTTCATAGCATTGGCCATGTGATTTTCAGTAAGAAGAGATTTGTTGATGATCTCCGTAGCCTAAGTCTTTACCGATATTAGTAAAATATTTATTAGCGTAATTTACTGATGCTTGTGGACTAGGTTTCATATTTAGTAGTTGCGTTATGTTATCTGGATCATCAACCTTGCAAATGCTCTTGATGATTTCCCATTGTTTTTTAACGTTATGAGAGTTTGCCGTAGGTGGGCTCTTTTAAGCTTGTTAAGGATATTGTTGCATGTGTTACGATATCGACGGTAAGTGATTTTAAGAATGACATTATTGGGATCCTTTTTAAGTTTTAGATGTAAACTATCCCTGTTCCTAATGCAACGGATAAGTCCTGTGGTGATCCAAGGCTTAATATTGTGTTTTCGACGAGATATTTTTACGTAACGGGTATATTTATTAAGAGTATCGGCTAATAGTGTGCTTAATATATTTGTAGCTTTATTGACATCCATGTTTATCAACAATTCAGCCCAGTTGATTAGCTCGAGTTCCTTAATTGCAGCATTATAGTCGATACTGTACTGAATACTGTAATGAATAGGAGAGATACTGAACTCATTGAACCAAATAATACCCTCTCCATGATATCTGACTGGTTTGCTGCCAATAACTTAGTATTGAACCCGAAAAAAACGAAATGTATGAAATTCTCTCTAGCGAACTCATCAAACAGAAACTTAGATACAAATATTAAACTTAATGGTCAAACATTAGAATTTGTTACTTCTACTGTATTCTTAGGTATTACATTGGACTCAAAATTGCAGTGGGGTTCCCATATAACAGCGATAGGAAGTAGGTTGAGCTCTGCTGCATTTGCAGTCAGGAGAATAAGGCAGCTTACCAATGTGGCAACGGCACGGTTAGTTTACTTTGCTTATTTTAATAGTATAATTACTTATGGTCTTATCTTATGGGGATCAGCTGCAGATATTAAAACTGTTTTTATTTTGCAAAAAAGGGCTATCCGAGCAATTTATAACTTGGGGTCGCGTGATTCATTAAGAGATTTTTTCAAAGAAATAGATGCTGCCGTCCCTATACATATTTGAAATAATATTGTAAGTTAGGAAGAATTTGGGCAATTTTCCAACGAACGCTGATAAACCAATAGCCACGAGAAATACTGGGAAACTCAAAATAACCTTCTATAGACTAGTAAAGGCGAAAAAGCCGTTCTTGGGAAATTGTATCAAATTCTACAATAAAATTCCTAAACACATTACTGAACTTAGCAATTCTAAATTCAAATCTGTAGTAAAACAAACACTTATTTCAAGAGCATATTATAAGATAAACGATTACATCATGGATAGGGATGTTTGGCAGTGATAGCGTCCTGCACGGGTAATCTATCGCGAAAATATATTTTCTACTGTAGCATTGTTATTTAAGTTATTTTGTAGTAATGTAATTTTATATTTAACTATATAATGTATATTGTTTTGAAAAAATGACACCTCGCCGAGTTTCTTACGCCGGTTCTTCTCGTGGCAGAGGTATATTTTTCCGAACCGGTGGTAGTTTATTGACGTTCATAGGTGCATGTAATATGCCTAATTTGAAGAATAAACTACTTTTACTTTTACTTTTATAAGTATGGGAAACATAAGTTTCCCATACTTATAATTACAAACCTGCATGGTAAGAGGTAAGTAGGTACTAGGTAGGTATCCTTACCATAACCCACTGTAAATAAAGCAACACGCTATCAGAATCATTTCCATGCATTTCCAAATCATAACCATGAATCATACATACCAGTCAATTTACCGTAACCGAGCGTCCCAACCTGAATCAAACATCAGACAGCAGCAGGCATGTTTTTTGCTAGTTGATTGATCCAAATTAAAATTGATGAACATTAGTTACGGCAAAGAATATCTCACTAGCTTCCGTAACGTTTCAAACTGGTATACCCACTCGTACATTCCAACCATACATCATACATTCATTATCATTACTATACCGATACCGTCACTATAGTCTATACCTATACACTTCTGGTGGGTTGCACTACCGACTTACGATTACAGACCGATCAACGTTAAATATGGCGCCGGTAACTGTCATTCCATAGAAACTTGTCAAACTTCCCATACAATCGGATTTTAACGAACTCCGCTTAAGATTAAGGCTGGGTTGCACCAAACCGTCTGTAATTGTAAGTGTTCGTTGTATGGATGGTTCGGTGTAAAATTGCAATGTATGGAAAGTTTGCCAAGTCTCTATGGGATGACAGCTGCCGGCGCCATATTTAACGTTGATCAGTCTGTGATCGTAAGTCGATGCAACCTAGCCTAAGAGTCCGCAGTCAGCTCGGTTCTCCATACAAACGTAGTTTCGCTCTCATTTTCAAATGGCATGCTGGAATCATTTGAAAGTTTTCTATACACAAGGGGATTCGGTATATCTAGGTCGGAAATTAGTTTCTGTTGCTTGAAATTATAATGGAGCAAAAATACGGCGATTATTGAGGATTTCGTACAACACCTAAAAAAAATCAAAAACTCGCTGTTTTTTTCTATTCGAATTTCTAGAAATAGAAACTAATTCCCGAATTAAAGTTTCATGTTATTACAGCATGGCGTTTTAAAATGAGAACGAAACTACGTTTGTATGTAGAATCGAGTTAAATCGAGCGTACAGGGGACTCTTAAAACGCCTAATAAGGATGGGCTGTACCAACTTACGATTACAGACCGATCAACGTTAAATATGGCTGCGACAGCTGTCATCCCATAGAAACTTGTCAAACTTCCCACAAAATCGGATTTTAACCAACTCCGTTTACGATTAAGACGCCTAATAAGGGTGGATTGCACCAACTTACGATTACTGACCGATCAACGTTAAATATGGCTGCGACTGTCATCCCATAGAAACTTATCGCACTTCCCATAAAATCGGATTTTTACGAACTCCGCTTACGATTAAGACGCCTAATAAGGGTGGGTTGCACCAATTTACGATTACTAACCCATCAACCTTAAATATGGCTGCGACTGCTATCACCCCATAGAAATTTGTTAAACTTTCCATACATACATAACTCTACGTATGAATGTATGATAAGCAGGGGTCGTACTTTTCGTGCCGGTGACGTCACGCTCCATACGAGGCTTGCACTGAAAGTGGCGGGAATCGAATACTTATTAATTTATTTTTAACATGTATTATACCTTTTTATAATCTCTGAAGTTTCCTTATCTCAACACATTGGCCACTTAGAAAAAAAAAAAGTATGGTTCGGTTTCAATTGTTTATTGAAGTCGTCGAGTCACTGCTTAAAATGGAATTGTGCCGTGAAAATTTCAGAGCTATGATTTATTATGACTTTAAAAGTGGACTAACACAAAAACAATGTGAAGAGCGGATGGTTGCTGCTTTTAATATTGAAGCTCCTTCAAAGACTACAATATACAGGTGGTATTCAGAATTTCAACGTGGCCGTGTATCCCTCACCGACGAAGTGCGTGAAGGTCGACCAAAATCGGCAGTCACGCAAGAAAACGTCGATGTTGTGCGTCGTCTGATAAATGAAGACCGACATGTGACATATCGGGAAATTCAAGAGCACCTGGGTATTGGAATGAGTCAAATACAAATTATTTTAAAAGAAGAATTAGGCGTGAAAAAGTTATTTTCCCGTTGGATACCTCACCTATTGTCTGACGAGCAGAAAATAGTCCGTGTCAATTGGTGCCGCAAAACTTTGAAAAGATTTAACAAGGGACGCTCAAATGCTGTTTTTAGCATAGTATCAGGTGACGAGTCGTGGATATACGCTTATGAGCCTGAAACTAAAAACCAATCCCGAGTATGGGTCTTCGAAGACGAGCTCAAACCCACAAAAGTTGTTCGTTCTCGCAGTACGGCTAAGAAGATGGTGGCTACGTTTATCTCTAAATCTGGTCACGTAGCTACTGTGGCTCTTGAGGATCGTAGAACAGTCAATGCTGATTGGTACACCACTATTTGTTTGCCGAACGTCTTTGCTGAACTCCGAAAAACAAACCCTAGTCGTCGCATCATCCTTCACCACGACAACGCCAGCCCACACACCGCTCGGACAACAACTGAGTACCTGGACGGTGAAAAAGTCGAAATATTGGACCACCCTCCATATAGCCCTGACTTAAGTCCCAACGACTTTTTTACATTCCCCAGAATCAAGGACAAACTGCGTGGTCAGCGGTTTCAGACGCCAGAAGAAGCAGTGGAGGCCTATAAAATAGCCATTTTGTCGACCCCTACTTCAGAGTTCAAAAAGTGCTTTATGGACTGGTTTGAACGCATGCATAAGTGCATGAAATACAAAGGAGAATATTTTGAAAAACAATAAAAATAAATAAACTCACTTATACTGCATATTTTCTTCTATTCCCGAAACTTTCAGTTTTACCCTCGTATAGGCTGATTTTAATTAGTCTTATTGTAATCAATCAATCATCATTCATTAATCAATAATCATGTATACATAGCGTGGATGTCATACATTTTACAATTATGTCCCTATTGCAAACGCAATTTGCCTGTCACATAACAACTTATTATAAAGTACAACATTAGGTAATACTGCAAGTTTTTGTGATTGGTTAACGTGTAATATCAGTTATTACCAATAATTAAACAAACCTCGTCATCATAGAGAGTTTACGTTCATATTTAGATTCAACATTTCTATAACCTGTTATAATACTTGAAAGACTATGAGATCGTCACCTACTTATAAATTAAAATTCTAAATTTGAAAAGAAGTCCTTAATAATCTTCGGATGCCTTGTGTGGGTCGTATAAGAAAAAATACCATTATAAATGCATTATTAAATGATTGATGATTAAATATTAATAATTACCATAACACCAATTGGAATCATTATGCAGAGTGACGTCAATTTTACGTCACCGGCACGAAAAGTACGACCCCTGTCCGGCTAGTATGATAGCTTATACCGTCACCTTTTATGTGACGTTTCAGTACATTTTGGCCATATAACGTGACGGTATAAGCTATCATACTAGCCAGGCTGATGATAAGTTTTAACGAACACTGCTTACAATTAGGGTGCGTGGGTGATTGAGGCGGAGCGGAACGGGGATGTGCAAAATTGACCAATCATATTATTTCCCCCGCTCCTCTCCTCTACGCTTCGATTTAGGTAATAGATTATTTTGATTAGCTCAATTTTGCACGGCTCCGCTCCGCTCCGCCTAAATGGAAACGCACCCTTACAGACGGTTTAGAGCAACCCACCCTTATGGACCATTTAGACGAGGCCATTTGACGAGCCACTCCACTGAGCCAAGCCAGTAAGCCAATCCAATGAAAACTGTCGTTCTTTTACACATAAGCCAGCCGAGTTGGCCAGTTCAGATTCGGACGCTATGGATACTTAATGTAAAATTGCTTTGAGAGCTACATTCAAAAATGTTTTTATGTTAATACGTAAAGAGATTTTAGATATGTTAGAAGAAAATAATTTTAAAAAGAAATTGATGGACAAGAACATGGATGTGCAGGAGATCTACATTAGGTCAACCAAGTCTCATCTTAAGAGGTTGATAATGATTAATACCAGAACTTAAATACTGCTTAATTTACCCAAAATAAACAACACGCGTGTCCGGCTATTGAAATCAAACAATACAACTGTCAAGTGTAAATGTCAACTAATAGTCGGACAGCGGACACTCTGCAGGAACACGCGTTCACACGAAGCCAATACACCAGCCAGTCCACTGCGTGAGTGGTGGGGGAAGCATTGGCGCCAGCAAATTAGAAATCGTTCTATTACAATGGACTGGCTTGAAGACAATCCAATGCAGTGGACTGTCTCTATTTACACGATGCCAATATTGGATTGGCTTACTGGATTGGCCTCGTCTAAATGGTGCATTAGTGCTTAAGTGCTGGTAAATAGCTGCTGCTGGTTCTGGTGCTGGGGTGGTTTTCCCTTTAATTTGAAATTTGGAATTTTCGTTAGCAGTGTTACTGCTTAATATAAAATTAATTCTGCTGGTAAATAGTTTGAAAATATAGTTGTCGATGATCTAGACACGCGGCAGCGTGTCCAGCCAAGTTCGCCCCAGGAACTGGCGGACAGCAGCCGTGTGTTATTTTACACGAACCGTTTGGAGCCACTTTTGACCTCCCAATAACTCAAAATCTATTTAACGTAAAAAAATGAAATTTGGTACATGTATTAAGATCCTTTAGAACAACTAAGAACCCCAAATTTCATAAACATAGGTTTAATAGTTATTGAGATATTAAATTCCAAAAATTGATACTTGTTCACAACAAATTGGAAAACGTTACTACATATATTTATGTGCCACTACCTGTTTATAAATATTTGAAAATAACCCTTGTCTCAATAGTCATGTGCTTTCACTCGTTTAAATAATTTCGTAAAATTCATAGTACAGATATTTATTATGTTTCAGTTGCTTAAATATTATTGAGAGGCATGCTCAGATGAATTTGACGGATGGCACGTGTATATATTTTCGAATTATAAATCTGTTTAGATGTATTTGTACGTTACTATGTACATTTATTTTTGAAGGCTTGGATTTGCTCATATATTTATGAACTCGACTGTACTGTATGTAGGTAGTGAATAAAATTGAACCTTTTTCGCACTTTATATTTATTTATTTATACATTGTTGTTTTTAATTATTCGCTTATGTACATAAAATAATTTTAGGTTCTACTGTAATAAAATATGTAGAATAATGTGCCTGGAATTCAATTTCTGTTGTTTTACATGGCGTCACTAATATATACACCCAAACACAATTTGCTGGCAAACATCGAATACCTTCATCTATGAATAGTTTTATTGCTTTACTAGTTGCCTATATGTTATGATGAGCTATATGAACCAAATTAGGACAATTCCTCCGTCCATTCCGTACAGAAATCACAAACATATACTTTCAGTTGTCCGTTAAAAGTGTAAGAAATCAATACCTATCAAATATCTCAGTACCTAAAAATAACCTCTCCTACAGCTTTCAGGAAAATAACATTATACTACCATTTCAATTATATATATACAACAACAAAGTACAGGCATTATATAAATTTTCGCGCTTAAGTTATCATGTCATGACAAAACTTAAAAAGTATACATCACGTAATTAATAAATCAACATATTCTAATATTATTAATCATTTATCACGATAACAGATAACATGGAAATATCACATGGTGAAATATTTAAATATTAATGTTAATTACAACTTCAAAATGGCAAAGTAAAATTAAATATCATAGATACACAGAGAATAGCTAATTAAAATACTATATTATGTCATTTATATTCTACTAATGACATTGAGAAGGAACATAAAGTAATACCGTACAACGGGGGCATTAGGTCAACATTGGAAGCAGTCTGTTCTATTGTTTTGACACAATATTGAAAGAATCTGTTTTTTTTAATCACAGCTACTTTAATTGGTGTCCTTGAGAGGTTACATGACTTCATTACAATCGATAAAATTGTGGATATATTTAAATACACCTAAATGGTGAAAGGCACTAAGACCCTAATCTACAATAAAATTTCTGTACACTGTATGTATTGAATTTGAAAGTCTGCGTGTACTATGATCCTGGCGCGAATAAAATACGGTCGACTAGCCGATAATATAACAATTAGTATGTACAATTTCAAGTACCTAATAGTCACAAATATTCATTTCAATACATCTTTTGATTATGCAAGATGAGCACTAACTACATTAAATGCATTTAATTTAACTCATTTATATACATGACTAAATAGAGAAATTCATTCAAAGTACTAAATACCCGATATTAAAAAATATATAGTCAAGGTAATACTTAAGTAACATAATCGTGATGTTACAGCCACAAAGAACTAAAGTAAATTGAACTCAAGTAAAGGTTCGTCGAATTAAAATATACGGTTACGCATAACGTAATTGCTGCATATACAGTACAAAGATAGCACAATCCAAACAGATGTTGTTAATCAATAAATATTCATTTACGTGCAATAATATTTCTGTCGCTATAATCTCGTAGAAGAAATGTCCTTTAAAGTTAGAAGATAATTTAAAATGCTGAGATTCAGGTAAAACTGAAACCTTAGGCGTAGCATTTATAGGTGAAATGCAAATAAGTACTTAATACTACTAAAACTTAGGAAACTCATAGTTTCACACTCTTTGAGTGGCTTATTGTAAGTCTAGGTGCTATAATGCCTACGATTTTTTATTTTCGATACTAGATTACAGATTTTTAGAGCAGGACCAAGCTTAAGGCCCATATACTTCATCATCATGTCAGAATTGAGAAGCAGCAACGCCTTGCCATCGATTTCCTGAAACAATACAAATATTAAGTCTCAATCAAGAAAACTGATATCTATTAGAAAAAAGTACATGATGGGGACTAAACAAACTGTAGCATTTGTCTCTTGCTGACACTTTATTGAAAAAATCGTATCTAATCTAATATCTTTACACGAGCATTCGTGTATATTTATTTATTTATTTCGGAAATCTTGGAAACGGCTCTAAAGATTTCGATGAAATTTACGATTCAGGGGTTGATCGATCTAGCTAGGTCTCGACGTCGGAATAACTCGTATTCTCCGGAAAAAAACATAAGATGCCAAGCAAAGCTTGGTCGCCCAGATACTTCTTTATGTTTTCAGTGCCACATATCCATAATACATTACTATGATAGCCAAGTTTTTTGTAATTGATCATCATTCAGTTATACCTTGTAATCTGTTACTTCAACCATTTGAGATTTATGAATTGACGTTTGTAGTGATGAGGCTAAGACGTATCGTTTGTCAAATGAAGCGATTATTAACGAATGGTTGATTGCATCGATTTTACAGATGATTTTTGAAATGGAATATGATGCCTTTATATATTTTATATCACACTAGCTTTTGCCCGCGACTTCGTCCGCGTATAATTCGTTCTCGCCTTAGAATGATTTGTTTTCCCATACAATCTTTCTCAAGCTCAGGTGGACACCAGGAACTTAGGGGTGACATGTTGGAGAAGGAAAGTCACGAATAGATCGGATTGGAGATATTTGCTTGACCAGGCTAGCCTAGGGCCCATCCGTGGCTATAACGCCTCAGATGATGATGATGATGATACAATATATCACCCTTCTTTACACCCCCTTAAGAAATGATTTCAGTCAATATGACATTCCCTAGAAATCCTATTGTCAAAACGAATCATTAAGTGCTTATTTCGGAATATCAAATGTACCGATTCTAGACGAATGAATCTCGTCAAAAACATTACATGTACATTGTACAATGATAAAAGTCTCGCTACGCAGCCGTAAAACGTTATCCCAACAGAGCGAGTTCTTCATGTAAGTATGATAGCCGAAGGCCGGAAGCAGAGCGGCAAGGCATGCGAGAATAATCACACAGAGCGGGCTTCTAATGTGAGGATGAGGGCCGAAGGCATGAAGCGGAGAGGAGAGACGCGCGAGGCTGAAGGCCGAGCCTCCCAACAGAGTAGATTCTTCATGTAAGGTTGATGACTGGAAAGCCGAAGGAGAGTGGCAAGGCATGCGAGGCCGAAGGCCGAACTATGTCGTCGCCGAAGATCCAGTTGCCATATTAATGAGGGTAAATTGTACTCCATTCGTTCGTTTTCACGTGATGCCTAGACGTATAAACAGACACAAATTCTTAAAACTGTTGAAACGATTTCTGTCAACGATTCTAAGTATCCGCAGCCAACTTTTTTTCGAATATCTTCCATATACAGACTTTCGACCCTCTTTTTTATTTTATTTATTTAACCCAATATATATAATTACAGTAAGCATACACCTTTGTATATACAGTTTGTTGGCGAGTATTGCGCTCTCTCACACATTCGAAACTCAGGTATACCTACTTATTTCCTAAACTTAGACTAACTCATGCACTACTATAAACAAAAGCTACAGTATATAGTGCGTGTGCCAACGACGACTTCGAAGAACTATTATATTAAAATTTGTTTACACTGGCTCTCCTAATGCGAGATACCATACGAGTAAGCGCAATAAGTAACAGCCGTTATCTTGTTGCGATAAGGTTCGCGAACGGCCCGTCGACCGTATCGACGGTGGCACCCGCACCTCGTTATAAAAGAATAATAATCTTAATTAATTAGTATTATTACTACGCTATGAAAGGATGCTTATTGCCTATTTGTGTGTACATTATACAGCGATTCACTATACTATATGCACTAAACACTACCTACTGAATAAAACCGCTAAGTACCCGAATCAATCATATCTAACAGTATAGATTTTAATCTTTTTTTAAATAGTTGTTTACTACTACTTTGTTCAATATTTGGACTCAACTTATTAAGAATTTTAGGTACGAGATACTGACGTGTTCTTTGGCCATAGTAATTGTTCGCCTTGTATTCAATATATCTCTTTCTGCTGTTAGCTCTGAAGTTACGCAAAGGAATTCTATTCGTCTTAAATAAATCGGTCAAGGTCATAATCATCAATGGATATTAAATATTTTACTTTTTCATGTACTGGTAGAATTTTTAACTTTTTATACAATAACTTATAATTTTGATTACAACTTTTCTTGGTGGTTTTGTCTACTAATATGTTTTTTATTATTCTAATCTGAATATTATAGATTTTATCTAGGTATGTCTTAAAGGTGCGTCCGTAGGCATTTAAGCCGTAACTGATTATTGACTCGGCTAATGAGTGATATAAAGTAAACAATATTTTTTTATTTACTATATGTTTTAAGCTAGTTAACTTTGACATAATTGCTCGTAGTTTATTACATACTATATCAATGTGCATGCTCCAGTTAAACTTAGTATCTATAGTAAGACCAAGATATTTATATTTATTTACGAATTCAATGCTACCACATTTACAGTCTTTTTGTCTATTGTGCAGGCAATCATATGTGTGACCTATTATGTTAACATTTTCTGGGGGTTCCCGTAGATAAGGTGATTTAATTAACATGCACTTTGTTTTTTCAACATTGAGAATAATGCCATTATCGTGGGACCACTTGATAATGTTTACAAAATCTGTTTGTATCTTCTAAGTGTACATCTAAGATGCTCCAACTGTCTATGCTGACGATTTGGCTGCCCAGCTCAAGTGATCTCTTATATCAAACAGTTTTTATTGTGTGAAGGGTCAACAATTACGTAAAAAATAACGCACGATAAAACTAAATGGTACACCGACGATACAAAGTGTGCATTGAAACAGCTGTTTTGTATTTAAGCATATGAATAAAAACAATGCCAAGGTATCGCAAATGCATTTTGATGTACACGCAAAGTAGAACTTATTGCGAAAAGGTTGTGCTAAAAAATAGCGTCAACAACCAGAAGGAATTATGTTATGATACTTCGGTTTTGACATAATGAATCGTCAACTTGTTTACAATTCTGCTATGCTTTAAGTTAAATTTCTTGACACGCTGTTATACTCCCAATTGGCTGAAACTTAAATCGTAGAATGGCGTATGAGGATTAAACCACCCCGTTTCATAGACCTTACTTGCATCCCCGATCCCACTCGAGAACCTTTCCTCCCCAACGGCCAACGGTTCTACGTGCAATATGCCCCGCCCACTGCCACTTAAGTTTAGCGGTTCGGAGGGCTATGTCGGTTACTTTGGTTCTACTGCGGATGACTTCATTTCTGATACGATCACGCAAAGATACTCCCAGCATAGCCATCTCCATTGCTCTTTGGGTGAATTTGAGCCTTCTTATGAGGCCCATAGTAAGCGACCACGTTTCAGTGCCATATGTCATCACTGGCAACACACACTGGTCAAAGACCCTCGTCTTGAGACACCGCGGAATATTGGACGGAAAGATGTGCCGTAGCTTCCCGAACGCAGCCCAGCCAAGTTGGATTCGACGATTAACCCCTTTCTCGAAGTTGGACCTACCTAACTGGACAGTCTGTCCTAGGTATAATATTAATATATAATCATCTACAACTTCAATTAAAAGTGTCCGATTGTAACGGGAGTTGGTGCTACGTGCTCGTGCTTTCAAAACGAATGATTAAGCTTATTTCAGAATATCAAATGTACCGATTCTAGACGAATAAAGCCCGTAAAATATTACATGTACAGTGATAAAAGTCTTACTACGCAGTTCTTCCGTAAAACGTCCTAACAGAGCGGGTTCTTCATGTAAGTATGAGGGCCGAAAGGAGGAAGCAGAGTGGCAAAACATGCAAGGCGGAAGGCCGAGAATTCACACAGAGCGGGCTTCTTATGTAAGGTTGAGGGCCGAAGACTTGAAACAGGGAAGCGAGACACGCGAGGCCGAAGGCCGAGCTTCCCAACAGAGTAGATTCTTCATGTAAAGTTGATGACTAACGGGGCGAAATGTAGTGGCAAGGCATGCGAGGCCGAAGGCCGAGCATTCAAATAGAGCGGGGTCCTTATATAATGCTGAAGGCCCGGAGCCGTGTGACACGCACGCGAGGCCCAAGGCCGAGCGTCCCAACAGAGCGGGCTCCTTATGTAGGGCCGAAGGCCTGAAGCAGAGTGGCAATGCAAGCGAGGCCTAAGGCCGAGAGTCCCAACAGAGCGGGCTCCTTATGTAGGGCCGAAGGCCTGATGCAGAGGGGCAAGGCATGCGAGTCAAAAGGCAGATCATTCACACAGAGTGGGCTCCTCATGCCGATCATTCACACATAGTGGCAAGATAGCCAACATAGCGGGCCCCTCATGTAAGGCTGAGGACCGAAGGCCCGAAGCCGCAATGCACGTGAGGCTGAAGGCCGAGAGTCACACTGTCTAGACATATAAACCGATAGACAAACAGACGAATTCTTAAAACTGTTGAATTGTGTTCTGTTTCGATGCCAAGGGCCCTCCAATCGCTCCATTGATTTATCCAATATCTTCAATGTACAGATTTTCGACCCTCTACAGCTGTATTATATGTATACGGATAAGCATAGATCCAGGGGCCTTTCAACTCGAAGTACGAATTTTTCTATGGAAATGTTATTTTAACTTGTTTGTACCAGATGTCACTTGGTGCTATCTCTATCGCACTTGCATATTGAAGTGACAGGGATGCAGCGGTCGTGCGGTTAGTTCTTACTAAATACACAACGGCGCTACGATCTATGTGGAGTATTTCACTGGTATCTCCATCTCTGTATATATATTGTACTTTGTGCATAGATCTAAGGTGCTTCAACCGTCAATGTTGACGATTGGGCTGCCCAGCCCAAGTGATCTCTTATATCAAACAGTTATTATAGTCTGAAGAATCACCAATTACGTAAAAAATAATACACGACAAAATTAAATTGTACACCGACGATACAAAGACTGCATTGAAGCAGCTGTTTTTGTATTTAAGCATATGAAGACAAACAATTCCAAAGTATCGCATTTTTTTACACGCAATAATAGACCTAATTGCTAAAAGGTTATGCTCAAAAATAGCGTCATCAATCAGAAGGAATTATGATATTTCGGCTTTGACATATCGAAACGTCAGCTTGTTTACAATACGTCAATTTCTGTTATGGCTTAAGTTAAATTTATTGACACGCCGTTATTACTACCAATGGGCTGAAACTTAAAGCTTAGAATGGCGTATGAGGATTTAAATCACCAGTTTCATAGACCATATTTGCACCCCCGATTTCATCTCTTTGAGGGTGATTATCGGGACAAAAAGTATACTATAAGTGAATCAAGATTATATACTGTTTAGTATACAAAAAAAACACCTTGATGTGTTCAGCCGTTATTGCTTGATTGAGTAACAAACATCCCCCATCCCATCTAAACTTTCGCATTTATAATATTAGTGGGATTACAAAGTTATATATGTAGTTTTTGAATCTAGAAAACGGTACTGAAATTGGGGTTTAGAGTCACAGTTAATTAATGGAATAAATCATAATGGTGTTCAAAATTTGAAGAGACCGTGGTGGCTGGCGAGCACACTGGGCAGCTCCGCGGCACAGCGCTTGCGTTTACTTTTTTTTTCAGGTTCTATCTTAAGATTTCACAAATTTTGAATGAGGATGTTTTTCCTTTGTAGGCAAGTATATGCTTACAAATTTTCATTCCTGTAACTCATGGATTATAGGAGTTCCCATACAAAATTCAACCCCTTTTTTTACCCCCTTTAAACCCAAATTTACACAATTTTTATAGCCTAAAATCTGACCGGGTATTTACTCGACAGATTAGTAAAGTTTTATCAAAATCCGTTTAGCCGTTTTCACGTGATACGCGTTCATATAAACAGACAAACAGACAAAAATTTTAAAAACTGTTGGAACGTGTTCTGTTATCAATTCTAAGTATCCCCAGCCAACTTTTTTTCGAATATCTTCCATGTACAGACTTTCGACCCTCTTCAGCTTTATTATATGTATATAGATGAGTGTATCAGTCTCCTCAAACAAAAAAATGTTACTTATAATGAATGGCGTTCTATATTCCATACAATAACAAACATTTTAAGAAGAAATAAGAAAGACAGACATATTCTCTTAATCACGTCATCGCTATGCTGATACTCGTACCGTAAGTGGTCGGTCTGTCTGTCATTTATATCAATCAATCAATTTTGCTCATATTTTCCAACTTTAGGGAGTTTTACTAATATTTAGGTTTACAGCGTCAACAAAGTGGTCTTCGAACCATTTCTAGTGTAAATTCGAACCACACATGTGTACACCGCGAAATATGTTATGTTATGTGTTTCGCACGCCGAGTGGAATAAAAACCCGTAGTGTTACTCGCGCTGAACACAAAGCAGAAGCAAAAGTGTCGACGCCTGAGAAGGCACCAGGCTCTTCACCAGTATCGCTGACATGTCATGCCGCAGACACGACGTTCGTGGCAGGCAGCAGCCGTATGGCAAATAAGGCGCCGTCGTTGAGGGACGACGGTGTGCCGCACCCGCTGTCACCGCATAATAAGGTACCGTCTTCATTCACGTCCATGTCAGCACGTAAGAAGAAATGCGTTGATTGAACTTCAGTGCGATAGAGAGTGACATCTGGTACAAACAAGTAAACTTACATCTCCATAGAAAAAAATCGTACTTCGAGCTGAAAGGCCCCTGGTATCAGTGGCTCTTATGTTGTGTATGTTTTTACAGCTGTCACAGATTTTTCTCTGTCATTTATGTCAATCAATAAAATTGCGCATATTTTCCAACTTTACGGAGTTTTACTAATATTTAGGTTTACAGCGTCAACAGATATTTTTTTTGATTATAAATTTATCGTTATAAATATATGCGTACCTAATCGATTTCTAACAATTTACGGAAATATCTTCTGAATCGAAACGACAGACTTGGTCACAACACTAGTTTTAAAAAGAAAACTAACACGTAACTGTTTGGGCGGTGAATTATTATCGCAAAATACTTAACAACAATGAACTAAAAAAATGTAACATAACTTAAATTATGTTTAAGAAAAGCAAAATATTATTTAGTATTTACTTAAAAAGCCCTAATACTATTACGTGATTTAATTTATAATTCCGATAAGTCTTGCGTGTTTACTTTCTATGGGTGTTGTGATGTGTCAAATGGTTGAAGTAACAGATTACAAGGTATAACAACTACTTTAGCCTAGTTGGTAGTGACCCTGCCTATGAAGCTGGTGGTCCCGGGTTCGAATCCCGGTCAGGGCATTTATTTGTGTGAATCATGGATATTTTCGATGTACTTAAGTAATTATTTATGAATATAAGTATATATATCCTAGTACCCATCCCATAATACAATCTTTGCTTAGCTTGGTTGGGACTAGATCGATTTGTGTAAGATTATCAAAAAAAATATTCAACCAAAATATGATGATGAAAATACTCATAATTACAACATTTACTTCCAAATGAACAAGTGGTTGAGGCCTACATCAAATTGGCGTTAGTTATTATTATCTGAAGCCATATCAACTACTTACCGGCCGGCAATAGTGTCATTGTACCACTCTTACACTAATTTCCGTATCCACCAACACTTCCAATTTCCCTCAATTTGACTAGCATATTTTAAAGTTTAGCTTCTTTCTAAGATAATTGCATGAAATTTAGTCTTCACAATTATAAACCATTCAAATATGTTATCTGGTATTTACTTTTATTTTGATATGTGTGTGTGCATACCTAGTTGGTTACTAAATTTTGTTACTCGATTTGCAAACTCTTTTCTTGCGTTAAAACAAACGCTACCGAAAAAATAAAAAATGACATATAATGGCGGGTTGTCAGTTATAATTTTATAGCACACACAACACTTATCTCGTCATATTTATAATGGATTGGGGTCTAAAAGAAAATCGTGTCGCTGTAATTGCGTTGCACAAATGCGGGCATCCGCCAAACGTGATTTTGAAGTTGCTTCAAAATCTGAAAATCAACAAACAATTAGTTTACCGTACCATTAATAGGTACAATAGTACCCTGAGCTTTGATGACCGCAAGAGGTCTGGAAGACCACGCACCGTTCGGACCCCAGCTCTAATAAAGGCAGTGAAGGCGAGAATTGCAAGAAACCCCGTTCGGAAGCAAAAGTTGTTGGCAATTCAGATGTCTGTGAAGAGAAGCTCCCTTAAAAAAGTTATCAATCAAGACCTTAGACTACACGCTTATCGTAGACGGAAAGGTCATTTGCTTAATGGACGATTGAAGACTATGAGGCTGAATAGAAGGCGCGTGCTACTGAAGCGGTACGCACAAAATGGCCACCGAAATATATTATTTATAGACGAAAAAATTTTTACCATTGAAAAATGTAGTAACCGCCAGAATGACAGAGTGTATGCAAAAAACAGTCAAGAAGCGAGTGTAGCTGTTCCGAGAGTGCAACGAGGCCATCATCCCTCTTATGTCATGATTTGGTTAGGTGTGTCATACTCAGGGTTAACACAGGTCCATTTCTGTGAAAAAGGTGTCAAAACTGGGGCTAAAGTTTACCAGGAAACCGTTCTGGAACCAATAGTGAAGCCTTTAAGCCACTCTCTATTTCAAAACCAGCCCTGGGTCTTTCAACAAGACTCAGCCCCTGCACATAAGGCAAAAAACAACTCAAGCCTGGTTTCGAAGCAACAAAATTGATTTCATTGCCCACGAAGATTGGCCCTCCTCCAGCCCGGACCTCAACCCCCTGGATTATGCTATACGGCAGGTTATTGAGGAGAAAGCCTGTGCTAAACCCCACACAAATCTTGACTCCCTCAAGCGGGCCATAGTCAAGACAGTGACGGAATTAGATATGACAACCGTGCGTGCCGCTATTGATGACTGGCCTCGTCGTCTGAAGGCCTGTGTTCAGGCCCAAGGAGGCCATTTTGAATGAAATTGACAAATGTAAATCCTGATTGTGTGTACTTCATTTTAATATATAATTTATTTAACTTTCGTTAGTATATTTTATGTAGATAAGGATTATTACAGTAACATAACTTAGTAACCAACTAGGTATTACTTTTTTTATACCATGTAGGTGGAAAACAAGCTGACACAGCCTACCTAATGGTAAGTGGTCACCATCGCCTATGGACGCTTGCAACGCCAAAGGCGCCGCCACTCGCACGTTGCCGACTCGTAAGAAACCTTATCACGGCTTTTTTGAAGAGTCCCATAATTACTTTCATATTTTTAATTTCTTAGGTATTTCTCTATTTAAGGACCACCAATAATAATAGATCTAAATAAAACAACGTATGGAGGGTTCGAATTCCATTGACTCTGGTGGCGTGCGCGCCGACTCCGGCTGTTTAGGGTGAATCGTCCATTAGCAAATCCAAAAGGGATGAGTGTTTTATGACTGAAAAAATGAACATTCGGTTTATTTTCGTACTTAATACCAATTGATAATAATTACTTTTCTGTATTTTTTATATTATCCTTTTTATCTATTCCATATAGAATAGAAGCAAAAAGGTATAGAACCGACAGTTGTTAAGACATTAAGTGCGTTGAGTCGACAAACGTATACTGTGCCTCAACAAGGTGGACAGATAAGAAATTATCTGCATGACCATCCCTCGAGGAAAACCATTAGCCAGCAGTAGACCTTGACTGAAATGATCTCCACTATCGCAGGAGGGCATTTGTCCAGCAGTGGTTGACTGAATGACGTGGACTCACATGTTTCCTGAAGAGATCAGCGTGCGCTGCGAGCGCGGGATCGGCGGCGGCGATGAAGCCGATTACGTCCTCCACCGACCAGTCGGGCGGCGCCGCGCCCGCGCCAGGCGGCGGCGGCGCGCCGGTGGTGGTGGTGGAGGACGCCACGTCGCGCTCTGCCGACACCCGCGCCACCTTGCTGCTGCCGGGAGAAGTAGCGCTCGACTCCTGCAACACACACAAGCTACATAATGTTTTTTTTTATACCTCGTCGGTGGCAAACAAGCGTAGGGCCCGCCTGATGTAAGCGGTCACCGCAACCTATGGACGCCTGCAACTCCAGGGGTGTCACATGTATAATAATAAAGCTTTATTTTATTCAGTGTTTAAGTGTTTACATTTAGTTATTATTTTATTATATTATAACGGACCCGGGTATGTCCTAAAACTACGACCAAGACCACCGGAGGATGGGCAGCAGCATCCCTGGAGTACGGTGGAGACACTGCGATCGCCAACCCGCATGCCAAGCGTGGCGATTATGGCAATTACCCCTCATGACATACACAAACAGGCCACGGCCCCGAGGTTCCGGCGACCCCCGGTACCCTGGTTCTGGTAGCGGCCAGGGTACTAGCGGGGTCAGGGGTGCGAAGAATCTCCGGTTAAGATCCGGCTACCACCACCGACGACTTCTGGCCCTGGCAACATACAACACACGAACACTGCGGACCGACGAAAAGATAGCGGAACTGGAGGAAGGATTGAGCAAGTTGCGTTGGGATATCGTAGGGTTATCTGAAGTCCGAAGAGAGGGGGAGGACACGATAACCCTGAAGTCCGGCAACTTGCTCTATTTCCGGGAGGGCGACCAACAGTCCCAGGGAGGTGTCGGGTTTATCGTCCACAAATCCCTCGTGAACAACGTGGTGAAGATTGAGAGTGTGTCGGCTAGGGTGGCGTACCTTATACTCAGAGTATCCGAGAGGTACTCGTTGACGGTCATACAGGTGTACGCGCCGACCTCGGCACACTCCGACGACGAGGTGGAGGCTATGTATGAGGATATATCAAAGGTCATGCATAGTTCCAAAACCTACTTCACCGTTGTTATGGGGGATTTCAACGCAAAACTGGGCAAGAGAGACGGCGAAGAGCCGAGAGTGGGGCAATTTGGAGTTGGAAGTCGGAACCACCGGGGCCAACTACTGGCTGGTTTCTTGGAGAAGGAGGGACTCTACATGATGAACTCCTTCTTCAAGAAACGCGAGCACAGGAAGTGGACCTGGATGAGTCCCGACGGTGCAACAAAAAACGAGATTGACTTCATCATGTCGACGAAGAGGCATATATTCAATGATGTCTCTGTGATCAATGCGGTTAAAACCGGAAGTGATCATCGTTTGGTAAGAGGCACATTGAATATATGCGTCAAGCTAGAGCGTTCTCGACTGATGAAGTCCACGCTCCGTCCAGCAGCAGTCCAAATCCAAAACCCCGAGAGCTTTCAGCTGGAACTCCAAAACCGTTTCGATTGTCTAGGCGGCGATGTGGACGAATTCAACGACGGGTTTGTGGAAGCTGTCCATAGCATTGGGTCTAAGTTCTTTAAGGCCCAACGAACTCAAAGAGCCAAAAGGCTCTCTATCTCCACTCAGAGGCTCATCGACGAAAGGAATGAGATGATTCTGCAGTCTTCAGCCGATGCGAAATTATACAGGCAGCTCAATAAACAGATCTCTAGTCCCTTACCCGCGATCTGCGCCAATTCAATACAAATCGGATTGAAGAGGCCATCGAGCAGAATAAGGGCTCTAAAGTTTTCTCAAGAGATCTGTCTATTGGGCAGAGCCAGCTCGCCAGATTAAAAACTGAGGATGGTAGAATCGTTTCGTCCAAACCTGAGCTTCTGAGTGAGATAGAGTGCTTTTATGGACAGCTATACACGTCAACTAGCAGACCCGAAGTTGGTCTGGCGGAAGACCCTAGAGCTAGATTAACCCGGCACTATACCGAAGATATCCCGGACATCAGCCTGTCCGAGATTAGAATGGCTCTTAAGCAGCTGAAGAACAACAGGGCACCCGGTGAAGACGGAATTACAGCTGAACTCCTGAAGGCGGGTGGAAAACCGGTCCCTAGGGCCCTTCAGAAGTTGTTCGACTCCGTCTTACTGGAAGGGAAAACTCCAAAGGCATGGAACAGAGGTGTGGTGGTGCTGTTCTTCAAAAAGGGTGACAACTCCTTACTGAAGAACTACCGACCCATCTCACTTCTGAGCCATGTCTATAAGCTGCTTTCAAGAGTCATTATACGCTCCGTCAGGTTATACAGAAGACTGAGGAGTATAACCTGCCCCTCTTTTTAGCGTTCGTGGACTACGAGAAAGCCTTCGATTCGATCGAAACCTGGGCTGTACTACAATCTCTCCAGCGGTGCCAAGTGGACTACCGGTATATCGAAGTGCTGAAAAGTTTGTACAAGAACGCCACTATGTCAGTCCGACTCCAGGACCAGAACTCAAAGCCTATTCCGTTGCAGCGGGGAGTCAGGCAAGGAGGTGTTATTTCTCCTAAACTGTTCTCCGCTGCACTGGAGGATGTTTTCAAGACTCTGGACTGGAGAAGGCTAGGCATCAACATAAACGGCGACTACCTCACTCACCTTCGGTTTGCTGACGATATAGTAGTCTTGGCTGAGACCATGGAGGATTTAAGTACAATGCTCAATGACCTCAGTAAAGCCTCCGAGCGAGTTGGTCTAAGGATGAACATGGACAAGACGAAGATCATGTCAAATGTCCATGTCGCACCAACTCCCTTAACAATCGGGACACTTTACGCTCGAAGTTGTAGACGATTACGTATACCTAGGACAGACTGTCCAGTTAGGTAGGTCCAACTTCGAGAAAGAGGTTAATCGTCGAATCCGACTCGGCTGGGCAGCGTTCGGGAAGCTACGGCACATCTTTTCGTCCAATATTCCGCAGTGTCTCAAGACAAAAGTCTTTGACCAGTGTGTGTTGCCAGTGCGAAGCACTGAAACGTGGTCGCTTACTATGGGCCTCATAAGAAGGCTCAAAGTCACCCAAAGGGCAATGGAGAGAGCTATGTTGGGAGTTTCTCTGCGTGATCGCATCAGGAATGAGGCCATCCGCAGCAGAACCAAAGTGACCGATATAGCCCTCCGAATCGCTAAACTTAAGTGGCAGTGGGCGGGGCACATAGCACGTAGAACCGATGGCCGTTGGGGCGGAAAGGTTCTCGAGTGGCGACCACGTACCGGAAGGCGTAGCGTGGGCAGGCCCCCCACACGGTGGACTGATGACCTGGTGAAGGTCGCGGGTGTCCGCTGGATGCGGGTGGCGCAGGACCGGTCATTGTGGAAGTCTTTGGGGGAGGCCTATGTTCAGCAGTGGACGTCTTTCGGCTGACATGATGATGATGATGATGATATTATAACACTGATCCCAATTGGGTAAAAGTCTCCTCGATTCCCTTCCATATATCTCTATCTCTAGCTTGCTCCATCCTATTTTCAGATTTCAGAAAATCATTCTCAGATCATCAGCCCACCGTTTTTTTGGTCTTCCCTTGGTTCGCCTTCCTTCAGCTACATAGTATACGACGGGCGCGTAAAGTGGCAGGACAAAGTACCGAACACAGAAGTTTTACGTCGTGCGAAAATGCCTGGTGTCGAGGCACTCATCATGAAACACCAGCTGAGGTGGTGTGGCCACGTTGTGCGAATGGGTGATAGCAGATTACCTAAAGCTGTGTTCTACTCAGAACTCACTCGCGGGAAGCGTAGGCAGGGGGGTCAGTACCTACGCCATAAAGACGTTCTGAAGCGCCACCTAACTACTTGTGGTGTACCAAGTGACTCTTGGGAGAGAATCGCGATGCGTCGGCCGGAATGGCGTTCCACTGTTCGGAAGGGTGTAGACGAGTATGAACAGCGGCGCTTAGAAGACCTGGATGCTAAGCGCCTTATCCGCAAGGCTCGGCCGAAGCCCTCGTATACTTATACCTACAACTTAGCTGGCCAGCTGCATTGTGTACCGTGTAAACGCATCTTCAAGACAAAGTTTGGATTTGCGAGCCACATCAGCGCGTTCCATATTCCCAAGTAGGGACAGTTGAAGGAGTTGCTGTCGTCGGATACGGCGAGGAGGACTATACCTGGACCTTTTTAAGGCACGAGTGAATAGGCATCTTCTGGGTGAGCTCGCTTCATCGTCGGCCTCATCTTTGCCCCAGGGGGCCAGGGCTAGATGCTGGCCAAGAGCAATCCCATTTTTAATAAAAATATATATATATATATCAGTGGCGTGCCTAGGGTTGCAAAGAAGGGCAAGCCGAGGGATACATTTTTGTATTTTTTTTTCACACACAATATCATTAAATCTATCTACTACCTTGACACCTTGCCATATTACCATACTAGTAAATCTTTAATCTTCATTATCACTTTATCACTAACTGGTGTGGCGTAGACAGAACAGACCAACAAAACACACTGAATGCATGCTATTACTAGATAAAATTGTACAGACATCTCAGCAATCGCACCGATCTTTGAAATTGTCGTTTATGTGACTTGCTTATCTGAGAAATACTCAAGTCAGGCGTAGGTTTCGGTGAAAAAATAAGTTGCTTTTTTAGTGCAAAGTTTAGCGTGCCTACCTTTTCTGCGCCGATAACTTGTGCACATTTTAAATCGTCACACGGAACAACTTCATCCATCGTCACTTTCCACTTTAATAAACTTTTTAATACAAAACACTATCCAATCAAACAAATTGTTCCGTTTCAAGTAATGTACATAATTGTAATCAATGAAGTTAGCATCACAATCCATCCAGAAATGAACGCGCACGCGCGAAAATCGCATTTGACTAACATCTGTTGATAACTTCACGTCGAAAGCCGGGCTTCTAGTCACAAACTATTTGCTAGATCTAGCTATAGATACGTATCTCTCGTTTTGTAGCAGTTTTCATAGATAAGAAAGAGAAAAAAGATATCAGCATTAAAGCCCGCTTGCAAGCCCGCGCGTGCGAGCGAGATGACTAGCCCGTGTCTCAACTCTATCGTGTTAAGACCGCTCGGTTCGCGCGGCAGTAGCGCCACTTGCTACGGTCGAATTTTGTACTACTACCCCGACCGCGCGGATTTTAATTTAGTTTAAAGTGGAAAAAAGAATTAGTCGTACATATATTTGGTTTTTGCTAATTTAGTAACGCAAGCCAGGCTTTTGGGCTTTTAAGGCCGTACCGCCACTGATATATATATATATATATACGACGGGCGAAATCAAGGGAGGCGTAATAACGTGCCACGCGAACATGCTCCAGATCCTGCAAAATCGGTTCCTCAGGGGAGCAGTGGGTGCCCCCTGATTGGTGAGGAACGCTGATCTGCATAGGACATTGGCGTCGAGGCGATACTTCGATGCTGCGCCACACAATCCGAATCCCCTCATCAGGGCAGCAGCAAAGTACATTCCAGTCGCAAACCCACAGAGGGTGCCGCCGGCCCTAAAACGTATTACTCGACTCAGATTTTTTAAAGAAAAACTTACTAAACCGGGCCAGGAATTGAAGTAACAGACCTGACAGATGACAGAGAGGTGGAAGAAGTGATTTCGCAGCTCTCCAGAGCAGGGGGGACCATCTCTTCCACCCCAAACCACAGACCTACAGTTTACTACAAACCTAATAGCACAAACCATTGGTCCGACAGCCTTCGCCCCCTCCTACACAGTCAGACAAACTAACAGACAGACTGAACCAGATTAGTATGAAAGACCTGTCAACCCCTAAGATCGTAGGCACCATTATTCCTCCTGGGTTGTCCCTCCATGACACCGCAGCGTTCATGGCGAGTTAATAGAGTTTTATCTCTAAAACCTCGATCTAAAAAATTGGGATAATTGACAACTTACACTTCTTAATTTAATTATTTCATACAACAACTTTTAGGTTGGTTTAAAAAGCGAATTATGAAGGTCTTAGGTTTATAATTTATAATTATTATAAACCACAGGTATTCCCGTTAGAAATTCATTACAGAAAAAAAGTATGTTTGATTTTGGTATCTATGTTTTAGTGTGATTGCGATCAATTACTGAATTAGTTGTTCTGGTTCCTGATCACCACTTAACAATCACAGTGTATATGTATTTCCTGGACCAAAGACCAATTAAAATGATGAGATGATAATTTCCACAAAGTCCCATGCTTGGGTATTGCACTAGTTTTCGGTGATCCAAAAGACATGACAGACATCCTCACCACAAAATGAAAGAAAATTTATTGACCCCAATTATAAAGATCAAATGAATACACTTGAAGTTATTGATATCTAAACATTGAACTTACACTTTTAGGTCTCTTCACAGCAGTTGACACACTGTCAGAAGTAGACTCTCCACATAGTTGGCAGGGCCGGCCCGCAGCCTCTCCAGAGTCTATCTCTATCATCCCTATGCAGCAGTTAAGGCCCTCACACACAGCTTTGAGCCAATTCTTCAACTCTTCTGTAGTTAATTCTGACGGTACTTTGACAGTGTAATTCTTGGTTCCTGTTGATACCTGAAATGTGTAATATACTCTTTACAATACAATTAATAAATGGACGTAGTTATGGGAAAAGGATCCAACCCACGCGATGTAAAATTTGAACCTTCTGCTTAAAACAAAAGTCATACATTTCATTGGTGATCTCTTGTGGATTGGATCCTTTTCCCATAACTACGTCCAAATAAGGGAGAGTATCGAAATTTCGGAAGTACTTAAGAACATAATATGTAAGGTTTTCTTTTGTAACTTATTCTTATTGTGATAAAGTGAAAACTTGTCAACTTAATTTCACTCTTGACTATGAAGGCTGGTGATGAAGATTTTGGTTATATTATTTTAAACCACTTACTAATAACCAGGGCTCGAACTTTTCGAGCCGATGACGTATAATTGACGTCACACCGCATATAGGATGATTCCAATTGGTGTTAAAGTAATTATCAATCATTAATCCACCACCACCACCACCATATCAGCCCATAAACGTCCACTGCTGGACATAAGCCTCCCCCACTTTCATGGGGGGTAAATGCCATAATCGCCACGCTTGGCATGCGGGTTGGCGATCGCAGTATCTCCACCGCTTTCCAGGGATGCTGCTGCCCATCCCCCGGTGGGCTAATAATAATCTTTAATCATTAATTTATGGATTTATGATGGTATTTTTTCAAATATGGCCTATTGCATCCGAAGATTATAAAGGATTTCTTTTTCTATTTAGAATTTTAATTTATAAGTGACGACGAGGTTTGTTTTAATTGTTGGTAATAATTATATGGAGTGTGAAGTCACACTGCAAGAAAAGTTCGAGCCCTGGACTGATCATAGTGATCAATAATCGGCTCGAACATCATAGGGTTTACGTTCATATTTAGATTCAACATTCCTATAACATGTTATAAAACTTCCTTACTTACTTATTAAAATTCTAAATAGAAAGAGAAATCCTTTATTATCTTCGGATGCAATAGGCCGTGATTATTGCTATAACACCAATTGGAATCAGCCCTGCTAATAACAATGTACATTTTCTACTATTACTTTTAACATGTAGGTCACATCAGAATAAATGGGATATATATGGGATAAGGTCCATTTACATGATGTTATATCTGTGTTTTCAGCCATAACAATAATCATAACTGAAGGTTTTCATTAAATCAAGGTTTGGCCTAACTCATCATGCATCAGTAACCCACTGCCATAAAATGTAATGAAACTTACATGCAAATTCTTGCAACATGTAAGGCTATAGATTTATTAATAAATAGAAAAGTTATGTAACTTGTATCCAAAGTAAAATTACTAATAACATTGACAATTACCTGTACATTAGTTATATTTGAATAGCTACTAGATGCTGTAAGTATAGCTCTAGTCAACCTCTGAGGGTCAGGGTGAACACTGAGCAAGTCTTTAGCAAGAGCCTCTGCAGCCCCAGAGGGGCCTGAGCCTGAGATCATGCTGGGCAGGGAACTACTCCCTCCCGAACAGCCGCTGCGGATGTTCAATGTGACAGTGGCCGCAGGAATTGATGTGATGGTGGTAGAGTTATTAGCCCCGGTGGATCCACCTTCAGGTAATGCCGGGTTAGGTATTCCACTGGAACGGAACTTAAACCTGAAGAAGTAAAATTAGGATGATCACTACAGCTTTCTTTTCTAATTGATCTCCAAATCTAAATTTTAATCATGCTTACCAGTGAACCAGTCTATAATATTTTCAGATATAAATCAAAATTAAATTAAGTTAAAAAGATCATTATCAGACCTAGGATTCCCTGGGGCAAATCGTCTTGACAGCTAGGGACTTCCTATATTGATAAACTCAATTATATATATATATTCCTTCTTGAATACTTGTATGTCTTTCGGTTTTCATGTGCCTAACAAGAGAATATTTTTTGCGATGAAAGGTCACTTGACATTTGCTACAGTGTAGCTTAGACCCTACTTAGAACCCTTGTGCAGACGTCTATCAGGATGGCCGAAAACCGAGCGGCCTGGAGAGCAATTGTGCGCAAAGTGACGGCCTCATGTAGTCACGACCCTCAGTCATGAGGATGCGACGAAGAAGAAGCTTAGACCCGCGTTTAATTATATCGGGATGCTTTTTAAGCAAGTCTTCTATTTTTTTGAGGCATTATTTATTTTTTACTCACAAATATAAAATATGTATGAAATAGCATGTCTTTACAAATGACAGTGTAAGTATTGTTTCATAGATAGTGTCTAAGTAGGTAAGTTACGTCTATTTAATTATCTGAAGAGGTTAAGATAATATGTATCAACTATTTTATAGTGCAATCGGTATTACACCTTATTTATATGTAACCTGCCGATTATTTTAAAGATGCTACTTGTGAATTTCATACTTGTCTTCAGAACAAAATTAAAGTTACAAAAAACACACAATGTTGGGGGCGGTCACTAGTATTTAGAACTAGTATAGATAAATGAGTTTATCGATATAGGAAGTCCCTAGCTGTCAAGACGATGTGCCCCACAGAATCCTAGGTCTGATCATTATTGTCATACCAGAATGTTCATACAATAAACCTTGCCCTAATAACTAATTACTAAACCATCGCTGTGGATATTCTGGTAAGTTACAAGGGGACATTGCTTTGAATACTTACAGATGGATGCTTTAGATATAACAAGGTCTAAAATTTTAATTTTATGACAATTCTTGTAACAAAATTAACCCTTTTATCAGTTTAACTACACACATCAACCAATCCAATTAGTACTTAAATATGTTTGAGTAAGACTTACATTCAATTGTCATTTTGATAATCTGGCATGATAAAGGGTTAGTTTCATCAATATAGATAGATATGAGAATATTTACTTTTAAGATTGTTATAACAAATTGCAAATACCTGGATGGTGTTGTAGCACTCTTCTGCCCCGGTGGCTGCAATGGGTGGCCAGCCCTGGCACACCAACCAACAGGAAAGATATCTCTTGAATCATATCTACACCAGTAATCAAATGCACCTCTCCAACCATCAAAGTTTACATGAATCTGGTCATTTCTCACTGCCCCAATTGTAGCACAGCAGATAAGCTGAGGGTTCTTTTTGTCTACCGCTTCTAGTTTCTGCCCCACAACAAACAGATTTGACTTAGGAGTTGGAGGTTCCGGTTGGAACACCTTAGCAGGAGCCATCTCAGCCCCGTTCAGTGTTTTGAGCAGAAACATCGGCCAGCTGCTCGCATTCATGCGAAAACCTAGCGGTGGCTGGAGCATACCATCATTTTTCTCACAATGTCCTATAGGGTGGATGTCCCCAGCATCCACAAGCCGCCAGAAGTCGTTCTTGTTGTCGCTGCCATCAAGGCGCAGCCGCAGTCGAGGCCCGAGCACCCCCACCACGCTCGCGATGCACGTCGACGTCAAATTACGTGGATCTAGAGCCTCCAGTTTCATATTGATTTTAAAATCATTCACAGGCGGCACTGGCGCCTGCTTGAAACATTCTTGCGGTGCTGCAGTACTATTAGTCTCTTTCATATAGTCAGTCCAATCGAACGTCTGGTAAATATCATAGTACGTTCCAGTTGTGTTGTTATTAGAATGATTTTCAGACCCGTTCGGTCCGTTGCCAGAGTGAGGGGAAGTCGTCCGCTTTTCAGTTTTCTTTTGATATTTATTTAAGCAATACGTAGAACAGAAGTTCTTGCTGTTCGATGGAGCATTTCCTCGGATAACAGTATCGCAGTGAAGACAGGCGCCTTTGCTATACGCTTGCCTGAATTCTGATAGGCACGTCTCCGAACAAAATTCTTTTTTACTGTTTTCTGTCGGCCAAACATATTTGAGAGGTGTCTTACTTTCAGCGCACCAAGTGCAGGTACGTTTCGGTGGTCTCCCAGGTCCACGTATTTTGCCGGGAGCTGGCCCCGACGAGCCAACTGTATTGTTTGACATTGTTACGCGTTATGATTCTCAGTACATCATCGCACATTCGCACCTTTATAATAGATCACTAATCACATGATATCTAAGCTTGCGATAGAATAACACTTCATGAGCAGAAAACCACTTTTTTGTACAAATAAACAGATACTATTTATGACGCCGTTCTACAACGGCCATGATAGATCTTTTATTTTTAATGTTGCCAGGAAAATAATTAATAATATATAACCAAAATATAACCATTATTTATTGCGCACCAAAAACAGTACACATATGAATAAACAAGATTAAATTAAACATGGATAATGAAAAAAGACGACAGGTGGTCTTATTGCTAAAAAGTGATCTCTTCCAAAGAACATGTCGAGCAATTTATACTTATAATATTAATCTGTTTTGACCTTATTACTTCCAATGTAAATAAACTAATTAATTTATAATTGGCCAGTGTTAAACTACTAAACTATTAAATGCTATTAAATTACGGAACTTTAACATTTTTGCAAACGTGAATTCATTAAAAAATATGTTATTTGAGTCACTGATCAACACGTCAGCCCGGCTAGTATGATAGCTTATACCGTCACGTTATATGGCCAAAATGTACTGAAACGTCACATAAAACGTGACGGTATAAGCTATCATACTAGCCGGGCAGGTACACGTTATAAATGTCAATAATTGTGGTGTTGATAGAGTGATTTCCCGCAACAGCAACTGTCAAATTTTGAGGTTATTAAAATAAATTTGTGACGTGAGCTTTGGGAATCTTATTCATGATAAACTTATTTTTAAGACGAAATATGTCACAGAACATCCTATCTAAAATACTTAATAATGCCGAAACAGCAGAAAAACGTCTCGCCGAGCTAAAACTTAAAGTAGGTTTTTAAGTAATTATTGAATGAATTAACCCTTATTTATAATTTTCTTAGCTCCCATATAATTAAATAATTTACTTACTTTCTCAAACCTGCTTTGAATAGTAGGAGTTACGTTCGCGATAATATAGAACATTTTTTTTTTACTTTACTAACTGCAAAACCCATTGTTGCGGGTGTCGCGAATTTAGGGTCGGCAATGAGAATGTGACTGATGTGACCCCCCTGGAGTTGCAGTCGTCCATAGGCTGTGGTGACCGCTTTCCATCAGGCGGGCCGTACAAGCGTACAACCCGCCGCGTACGTTTACCACAGAAGTGGAATAAAAAAAAATTGCATTTATAATGGGATTTGTATAAGAAATTGCCATGACGGCAGCTGCAGCAACTGTTTTTAATACTGAATCCTGAATTTTAGAAGTTACTTACAATTTTCTCTATCTATTACACACTCAGCAGGTAATCCCTTCCTTCCCAGCCTTTATAGTAATGTTGTTTATGTTTATTTGATCAGAGGATGAGAGATAATAATTTGACCAGTTACATATATTTTTAGCTTGAAGAGGTAAAGAAGATCAAAGTTGAAGAGAAGATTAGGGAACTTACTCAAGAAAATGGTATTCTAGTTGCGAAAGTAGAAAAAGCCAAAGCTGAACTTATAAAACTTGAAACATTCAATGGTAAAAAACAATATCCCATCCCAAACAGGGTTATTGCAACTGCCACTATTGAGTCAGATACACCATCAGTTAAAACTGAAACCGAACAACCGGTTCAGAAAAAGGAGACGAAAGAGGTTTCGAAAACGGCAAAACCAAGTGCGCCTCCCGCTGCAGACAACCTGGTGACTGTTGGCAAGCTAGATTTTCGTATTGGCAAAATTGTTGAAATCAGTAAACACCCTGATGCAGATTCGTTGTATGTTGAAAAGATTGACTGTGGTGAAGACAAACCTCGGACTGTTGTATCGGGCCTTGTGAACCACATTCCTATCAATGAAATGCAGGACAGGATTGTGATGGTGCTATGTAACCTAAAACCAGTCAAGGTAAGGCATTGAAATTCCTACAGAAAATAAATATAAACTGAATGTAATAAAAAAATATATTAGAACAGCAGTTCTAATAGCACTATTACATCTATAATAACACCACTTGTTATGGGTAGAGGCTTTTAATGACCGTTTTTTGCTTTTATTGTTAATTGGTTGCTATAAATCATGTAGGTAACTCAAATACTCTACCTTAAAGAATTGTTGGTATAACTGTACTAGAATTGATGGAAAAACTGTTTTGATTTTATTTTTAGATGCGAGGTGTCACCTCAGAAGCAATGGTAATGTGTGCTTCATCACCAGAGAAGGTAGAAGTATTAATCCCACCCAGCGGAGCTGTCCCTGGTGACTTAGTCTCATGTGAAGGCTATGTCAGGGAGCCTGAAGCGCAGTTAAACCCTAAAAAGAAGATCTTTGAAACTTGCGCTCCAGACCTTAAAACAAATGCGGATAAAATTGCCTGCTACAAAGGAACGCCTCTTGTAGTGCCTGGTAAAGGACCAGTAACAGCCCCCACACTAAAAGATGTTAATGTTAAATAGGTTTACGTATTTATTTGTGTGCTTATGTTTAAATAAAATATGAATAAGAATTTAAGTTTTTAATTTTCCCTGTGAAACTCTAACTATGAGAGTTGTCATGCTCTGAATGTGGCTTTACTGTGCCTTTGCCTCATTCAATATCAAAGCAACCAACTTGGTTTGGAGTATTGGCGTGTAACACCGCCAATATTAAGATTGCATTTCGTCTGACCTGTGTAAAAAATTAGTGTCCGACCGAAGTTTCGGTTTCAGCCAGTTTCGGCCTAAAAATCATGTTTCGGCCGAAGGTTCGGTTTCGGCCAAAAAAGTGCCGAAACTTACAACATTGTACCTACTTTCGGATCGTGAATTCTAATTAGTCTTTCGAGGCTGGCTGATTGTGATCTGTTAACATTAAGATCAAAATATTATTTTAGTTAATTTTATATATAGGTAGTTACACTATTGTCTTAGGCTTAGTCCTGTAAAAATAGTTGTAAGTGTGGATAATAAAAAAAAATAAAAAAATAAATAAATAAAATATCTAGTTTAGAAGCTGTTCGATTTAGTCATTCTCAAAGGCATGGGACAGGAGTTTGGTTGTTCTTCTTCAAAACTGAGACCATGGAGAACTTAAGTAATATGCTCGTGATCTAATGGGCTTCTAAAGAAGTTGGGCTTAAGACGGCGCAGTACGATCGGTGTGGATCGGTTCTCCATACAAACGTATTTAGGCTCTCATTTTAAAACGCCATGCTAGAATAACATGAAACTTTGTATACACAATGGGATCCGGCATACCTAGGTCGGAAATTAGTTTCTGTTGCTAGAAATTTAAAAAGAAAAAAAATACAGCGGTTTTTTGAGTTTTTTACGGCTTGTATGAAAACCTTAATAATCGCTGTATTTTTTCGCCATTATAATTTCAAGCAGCAGAAACTGATTTCCGCCCTAGACAAGCTGGATCCCATTGTGTATACAAAGTTTCATGTTATTCTAGCATGGCGTTTTAAAATGTGAGCATAAATACCAAACGTATGGAGAACCAAACGTACTGCGCCCTCTTAAGATGAACATGGACCAAACGAAGATCATAACTAACGTCCATGTAGCTATGTAGTACGTACTCCAGTTAAGATCGGAGACTCTACGCTCAAAGTTGTCCACAAATTTGTGTAGTGTCCCTGAGCCTAGGACAATCAGTTCAGTTGGGCAGGAGCAATTTCGAGAAGGAGATCAATTTTCAAAAATGACTTGGCTGGGTGGCGTTCGGGAGACGCAATACGTATCTTTTCGTATGTATCGATTATCCTCTCGTCAATAGTTTGTCTTTGACCAGTGCGTGTTGCCATTGATGACCCATGGCTCCGAAAAAGGAGGGTCAAAGTCACTCAAAGAGCGATGGAGAGGGCTATGGCCTATGCTCGAACTTACTCTGCGAGATCTAAAAAATGACGATACCCGCAGACGAATCAAAGTAACTGACCTAGCCTGAAGGTTTGCCAAACTAAATTGGCAGGTGCGGGCCATATTGCCCGGAGAACCGATGGTCGGTGGGGCAAGCGAGTTCTCGAGTGGCGACCACGTACCGGATGACGTAGTGTAGGATCAAGGAATGTTGCTGATCTGCCCCCACAAGGTTGCTGAGGCTTGATGTAGGCTGATGTGCTGCCCCCCCGTGTGCCATGACTGTGGTGCACCCGAGGACACCGCCCAACACACCCTGGCCGAGTGTCGAGCGTGGAGCGACCAACGCCTGCTGCTCGTGGCTGAGGTGGGACCGGACCTCTAGTTGCCGGCGGTGGTGGCGGCAATGGTCCAGAGCCGAGAGGCGTGGGACACAGTTCTCTCCTTCTGCGAAGATGTGATGGCGCAGAAGGAGCAGGCTGAGCGCGACCGGGAAACCGCAGCGGAAGCGGATCCCGCTCGCCGCCGAAGACCGGGGCGAAGACGCGCTGCGCACGAGCGCCGATTACCGCCCTGAGGGGTGCTAGCGGGCAGTGGACAAGAGGGCGTCCGCTGCACTACGCCAGAGCCCTCGAGACGAGAGGCGCACCGACGCAAAGCAAAGTGCGCCTCACAAAAAGCCGGAAGGGAGGGAGCGTTATCTCCCCCCCTTGAAGTCTAGTGCAAGCCTACTTTAAAAGTGGGCAACCGCTGGCGGGGACGCGGATGAGTGCGCGAGCGTCCCCGTGGATCCGCCGTTTTTTAGCGGCGGAGCGGCGCAAGTGGGGTTTTAGTGGGTATTCTGCATATTTTACACCCAGGGAGTCCCACATAACCCGGCCTCCCTCTACAAGGCCGGGTATGCGTAAAGGCATTTCCCCACTATAAAAAAAAAAGCTGATGTGCTGATTAATGTCGCTTGGGTCGGCTGGATGCGGGTAGCTCCTAATTGATTGTTTTGGCATTCTCTGGGGGAGGCCTATGTATGACATGATGCCCGCGGTTACCTATCATCATCGCACCTCTCGCCATCGAGCTCATCCCCACACCTTAGACCCATAACTATTGCGTTCTCATACAGTACGTTTTAGTAGGTACTTTATACCCAGAACACTTTAGTAGCTAATACCTGCCAAGGTATTACCAAAGGGCTACAGCATGGGATTCTTCAAAAAAGGCGTAAATAAGAGCCAGGATAATCTGGTCCAGTTCAACCCCACCAAGACACTACGAAAAAAAACCCCATTCACTGTTGCCCAATCCAAGACACAGCCCTCTCCATCTTAGAGAGTTATTGGGATCCTTGGTGTCGACATTTCCAGCGACGACTAGTTTCGGAGCCACTAAGAAGACAAAGCCAGGCTCGCATTCAAAAAGCTGTGCTCAACAGACAGAGACTTCTATAATATAAGTCACAAGTCCGTTCCCACTGAGTTGGCTGTCACCTCTGGGTGGGAGCACCTGGATACCAGCTTGGGCCTTTTGAATTGCTTCAGGGACGTGCTGTACGAATCGTGGACGATCCCAAACTGACGAGCGATATTGAACCGTTAAGTTTAAGGAGAAACTTTGCCTCCTTGTGCGTGTCCTATGGCTTGTATAACGGGTTGAACTCCTAAGAACTTTTTAATATGATGCCCACGGCCCCTTTCTACCATCCACCTTAGAACTTAAATGGTCACGTACGGTACGGCTTCAGAGGAATTTCCTCCCTCCGACGCTTCGGTTGTGAAATGAGCTCCCTGCCGAGGTTTTCCCGAGGGACTACAGTATATGGGGTTCTTCAAGAAAGTAGTGTATACAATTGTAAAGGGTCAGTAACGCTCATGTGTCACCTCTAGAGTTGCAGACGTCCATAGGCTGCGGTGACCGTTTACCATCAGGCGGGCCGTACACTTGTTTGCCACCGACGTGGTATTAAAAAAAAAACTTGTTTATTTTATACCACCTACACGGATTATAGGTGTTTCATTGATCATATGATTCATATGTCTAAAAAGAACGGCCTACTGACATTTTATTCAACGATTTTAACACGTCTATAAAAGTTTCGGTTTCGGCCGAAACTAGAGCCAAAACCGAACCTTCGGTTTCAGTTTCAGCAAAAAAACATGTTTCGGTCGGACACTAGTAAGCATCTCCTGTTTAACCCGTTTTCTGCCCGTCATAGTCACAAAGTAACAATACCTACTGGTCATAGTTCGTTTAGCCACGAGTGTTATTTCGCGCCATTCTCGAAAGTCATTTTAATATGATCAAATCATTGCATGTACAGCCAATGATATTTCAAGTATAGATACGGTACCCGCGTTCCTAAAGTGAGGCGCTAATCAACGCCAAACGCAGAGGCGCACGGTGACACGATTTCCCGCTAACTACGTGATTGACCCGAAAAATGCTTGCACCAAACCGCCGGTAACCGTAAGCGGTGTTCGTTAAAATCTGAATGTATGGAAAGTTTTAAAAGTTTCTTTGGGATGACAGATGTCGGCGCTATATTTAACTTTGATCGTTGGAACAACTCAGCCTTAGTGCTATGGTATCACGGGGAGGGCCCCTCACCTTCCTCACCGTACTCACACGAGCCCGAGTTCGCCTCTTCTACCGGTAGGTACATACTATCGGCATGGAGTACATTTGGGCGCTTCCATTGGTAGCGAACCACCCTTACATTAGGTGCACTGGCTGAAGCCTGAGCGCCTATCAAGAGCCCTATTCAGTTACTATGGTAACTTTATATGGTCCTTCGTAGTCCCCACCGGACAAAGGAATATATAGACACTCATGACATACTGGACACAAAAGGCAGGCGGAGCGCAACAGAATAAAAGGTATGAGTCACAACATTTACTATATCAAATTGCACCATTACTTTGAAATAGATTCATGCATTATTATCATAGATATTTCGCACCCTTCATAAGATTCAGTAAGCGTGCATAGACATGATACGAGTATATGGTTACCTCCCTTCTATGAAGGTTTCGTGACAGTGAATGCCTCGGGTCGTCAAAAGGATAAATAAAACACGATATAAGCAATGTCAACAATAATATATTACATCTCTAGTCCTATAAGTAACAATTCACGGTTTTCCAGAAGTCGAAAAATAGACAATTGAGGTGATGACTGATGTAACATCAACACGATCTCAATGATTTTGTATCATATTTGCTTACAGAAACTCTTACTGTAGTGTCAAGTAAAAAAACTATCCCATTCCTAGAATTAAATTGGCGTGTCAGTTGCAGTAA
The DNA here is from genome assembly GCA_905163555.1 of Notocelia uddmanniana. Taxonomy (NCBI): domain Eukaryota; kingdom Metazoa; phylum Arthropoda; class Insecta; order Lepidoptera; family Tortricidae; genus Notocelia; species Notocelia uddmanniana. The sequence goes on from LR991065.1 coordinate 15,660,360, forward strand.
TAGATTAATGATATGATATACTATCAATCAGTAAAGCATAGTCAAATTAATAATGATTTTAAAGTATGTCATCATCATACCTAGTTGAATATACCATGAAACATGAAACCTGGATGGTTTGACTGTTGGAAATAGAACGTTTGTTTACCTGTATTAAGCACTGGGCACGTAACTTTCATTAGGTACTCTAAGGGTGAGTTTAGATTAAACGACCAGACCTACATTCTAGCGTGGTCTGTCAACTTAACATTCATCGACTGTAAATGCAAAAACGCTTTTCGTTGGTTTGGTGTATAGTTAGTTAGGCACCTGACGGTCCTTTTGGCTCTAAACCCACCATTAGGTGCCTCAGTCCACAGCGTACGAGGCACACTCGCACATGGGTTAAGTTAAAATATTTGGACCAGTTGTAATTAGTCTAAAATTTAACTAACTCCAGTGTGCCACAACAGTTACCTTTATTAATTGTATGACAAATTACAGTGTCACATACACAAATTATTATATGAATTAAATTAATAGCTTTAACTATGCGTGGTCCAAAAATTCTAATCCACCACCTACAAGCCTTGAATTATAAATAAATAAATATAAATAATATTGGGGGACAATCTTACACAAATCGACCTAGTCCCAAACTAAGCAAAGCTTGTACTATGGGTACTAGACGACGATATACATACTTATATAGATAAATACATACTTAAATACATAGAAAACATCCAAGACCCAAGAACAAATATCCGTGAAAATTGCTCTTTTACAAAATCTTATCACCATCTACCATCGGATACACCATTTTTGTGTACAACCGTTCGCGGCAACCATCAAAAAGTATAACTTGCAACAAATTTCCAGATTGGTCGAATTAATTGGAATGTTCAACTTTCATCCATAATATTCTGTAAATCTAAATTGCAGTAAATTACCTGAATCAAGAAATTGCCATGCAAACTCCAGCAACTCAAATAATAAGCTGAATATGAACGCTCATTGTCTACGATTTAGCGCACTTTACGCACCGGTAAAAATTATTATTTAATAAAGCTTACAATGACTTTCATTTATCTACTTATTTTACAAACATGTGCACAATAGCATCCTACTGTCAATACTAAAAGTTAGGTGGTTGTATATTAAGTATGGAATAGTTTAAACATCGTAAAAATATCTAACGTAGTTAGACAATGTCCAGTATGAAAATATTTCTTTAGAATTACTCAACAAGTGTGCAGACCAGTATGTTCAAGTAAATAACAATTTTAGTGCAACATTGTATTCATACTTTATAGTAGTATATTCACGTCTTCACTACTTACTCTATTTCATTTCATATATATTCACATTGCACAGGTTTCTGGTATACTAAATACCAGCATGTACGTACGGTCGGCCTCACAACGGGCTTGACACCTTTGTAACTTGTCACTTTAACGTCAGGTTTGAACTGTCATACTAAATTGCCAACAGGTGAAAGCGACAAAGTTCCGAAGTGGCAAGCTACCTATGAGGCCGACTGTACACTGATTTATTTCATTCTTGACAAATGGAGATAGGTAAAGGTAAATGGCTGCTTTTAAATTGAGAAATAAAGGAAACATATTCAAACTACGGGCTTGATCAGTGCCATCGGTAATATCGGTTTAGGTTCGAAAGCCAAAGAAATAAAAGTTATTTGCAATTATATTTTTAATGTTATCTAATGTCAAGGAATAGAAAAATGTGCTCTGAGATATGTTAGAAATGACTTATTATACTTGACACCGTGGCATCTATAGTGCATATTTTTTTCATAATTTTCTTAATATTAAAAATACCTACTATTCCTATTTAAAAATTTCAATCAATTCCTTGTTGATAAATTAGGTCTCATAATACAATAGACTTTGTGTAGTTAATTCAGCATGCGTCGCTGTAAATTACCGAAACATGATTTATCCGATTCTGTTATAAATATTATAACTATTATAAGCTAGAGGATGAGTATCGAACAATGTAAAACAAAAAGCACTGTTGTGTATGTGATGCAACTTATGTAGTTAATTTTGATATCAAAACGTTTATATTTCCTTAAAATCCTTAACGTAATTGTGATACCCTACATATACATATATTCAAACTTTATTTTGGCCAAACAATTCTATAGCATTGTTTTATATAGTATAATATACTTGTTCGAAATGGGCCCTTCTTTCAATCCGTCGTAGCATTTAATACGTACTCCGGAGGTTAGACAATTGTTGTAACCCGTTGACTATGATAATCTTTGGTAAAAAATCCAATAAAAGTAAATTTCCTAAAACTCATAATGAACAAGAAGATAGAAAAACATTAAAACCATTAGATACTCGTATTATCAATTCAATACGTACAGAAGCAGTGAATAATACTTTCCCTTCGTCTAAACGGAATACGATTAGGACCCGAAGCCCTAAGAAGTGTCAATAAATTACCGTAACCCGTTACGTTTGATATAACATCTGTCATATCAAATGGAAAAATACTATCGGTTTTCGTTCTGACATTTGACATTAAATAATAATTAAAAAGTAATAAATTAATACGATAATTGATAGACACTTCGGGTCTAGTCGTATTCCGAATTCGCCGATAGGAAAGCATTATTCACCACATCGACTAACTTAACCATTCCCAGAATGATAAATACATATACAACAAGTACATATATTTTAACTATCTATAAATAATTCACGAAAATATTCCTAAGAAATTATGACTGTCTTTATTAAAGTATACCTATTATTATTTTGTTGTTACTAAGACGAAACATGGCCAAGCTAAGCAAGGAAATGGCACTAACTTATTATGCCAATATTTAATAACATCAAAGTATACATTGATGAGTCTAACCAACAACCAACCGTGTCAGTGAAGATGAAATTGTGACATAAGACAAAATCTCATCTTGATATCAGTTGTCCAATATAATAATTGGATATTTTGCTGCTCATTGCAGACTGAGCGTTACTATAAACTGTATGTCTTTATATTGTTGCTGACTTGATTGGCTGGCAAAACAATAAATTATAATTGCTTACAACAAAAATATATCATAATACAAAAATAGTAATGATTATCTTATAATCTAATCTACATGATGACAAAATATGTAACGTCAGATAAACATTTGAGATGTAGAGAATTTGGAAGATTTGTGCATTATTTATGCATTTATGAGCAAGTTAGGCCTTGATATGAGTGATTAGATGATTATAAAGGGAAATATGATATGATGCGATGAAATAGATTGACACATATGATGTGTTGTACACATGAATTCTATACTAAACATTATTCTAAGTTAATATAAGCGCGTTTTAAGGTGTTTCGATATACTTATTCCTAGTTCTCTAAATATCTTAAAGCTATTGAATACTCAAAATCTTACAAAAATATAAACAACATCTCATTAGAGTAAAGGTACTTAAATAAAGGGAAGAGACGAAGAACCAAGAATGTATCAAGAAGAGTAATACTTTACAAAAATAATGCTATTTCAGTATGTTGTACTTTAGGTACATTGTTTGTGACATAAATTTAACGAGAAAAGGTTTTCTAAGAGGATTAATCGATAGGTTAGGTGTAGGAATTAAATGATGGATTAAAGCAGATATATAGATTTAATGGCACATAGGGACAAGTATGTCTTCGGGTGGGCAAGGAAAACGACTAAAACTAATTAAAATAGTTAAATTCTAATCTCGACCGTTTTGAAGGAAGACTACTTTCACAAATACAATAAAACTACGATCAAGACTAAGCGAGGCGGATGGAATGTTGCAGTGTCTTACAGGAAAATGCAATCTACTTTTCACTAATTTCTCAGTTTTAATGCCCAATCATAAACATTCACGGAACATTTGAAAATGAAAACGATAATAACGATTCAAACGCTAGATTAATCTTTAGGGAACAATGTATAATTGTTACGAACATGATCTTAACAAGCGCAGTTATTTCCTTCCAAGATCCAGGACTAAGAATAGTTTTTAAAGAGTAATTCATATGTTGATGTTTATATACCATACTAGTTATTTCTTCCCACGCAGATAAAGCAACTTATATATCTTCACAATTACATGATCCGTATCCAATACTTACATCGAAAATACAACATAATATTCGAAATAAAGCGCTTATCATACCTTCCTGACTTTAGCATCCTAATAGAGGGTTTGAAGCACCTCGCTCTAACGTATGCTGCTTACGATGCTAAAGTCAGGAAAGTGTTATTACCTACTACTTGAAACTGCTTGTGGGACACCTGTTGCTTTCAATGGCCCATAGATGACTAAAAGGGTCTTATGTTACGTATATCGATTTTTATTATGCGGTTTGTTAGACGCTTCAAAGCATCGATCGAGATCTTGTTTCAAGCTTAAGCCCGCCCAAATTCTCGACAAAACTACACGAGACTTGAATACGACGGTGTGGAGTGAGTTCGTATTGTCACGCGTATGTACGAGTTGTCTACGTTTCGTGGCTGTAAATGACCAAACATCAAAGAGTTCTCGTGATGATTCGTATTATCCCTCCACACTCTCGCTATCCCGACGAAACAGTCTCGTGTAATTTTGTCGAGAATGTGTATCGGACTTTATCTAGACAGTGTATTTCTTCGTATACCATAGTCTTAAAGCTGAGTAGGCGGGAAGCGTCGTTGCGGTTTGCTGCGCCTCTGGGCGAGGGTGGACTGCGACACAGGTCCCAATACTTGGGGCGTCATGGGCGAAGATGTCATCGCCTGAAAATGCGATGTTTATAAAAAAACACAGGTGAACGCGAAGATTCGCGGGCTACTGCGGCCGTCATACGAGTATTAAAAGGCTCACACCGTCTCATGCTTGTACCTACATAATCTACTGATATGCCATAAAGAATAGAATTATTAGAATAGACTTTATTTTTTCACCGTGTTACATTAGTTGTTAAATTATTACAGGTTCCAACGGGAACCCACATACTTAGACATGCTATACCTGGAAGGTGAGGTCGACGCCGCGGCGCAAATGTACATAAGGTACTGGCTGTGTGCCGGCTCCAGTTGCAGCTTGCGGCAGATGCAGGCACAAGCATTGCTGGACACGCCGCGCCAGACACCCGACGCTAGGTCAACCTGCGGCATGCTATACCTGGAAGGTGAGGTCGACGCCGTGGCGCAGATGTACACAAGGTACTGGCTGTGCGCCGGTTCCAGTTGCAGCTTGCGGCGGATGCAGGCACAAGCTTTGCTGGACACGCCGCGCCAGACACCCGAAACTAGGTCCACCTGCGGCATGCTATACCTGAAAGGTGAGGTCGACAGCGCGGCGCAGATCTACATAAGGTAGTGGCTGTGCGCCGGCTCCAGTTGCAGCTTGCGGCGGATGCAGGCACAAGCTTTGCTGGACACGCCGCGCCAGACACCCGCCGCTAGGGCCACCAGCGGTATGTTATACCTGGAAGGTGAGGTCGACATCGCGGCGCAGATCTACACAAGGTAGTGGCTTTGCGCCGGCTCCAGTTGCAGCTTATGGCGGATGCAGGCACAAGCTTTGCTGGAAACGCCGCGCCAGACAACCGAAACTAGGTCCACCTGCGGCATGCTATACCTGGAAGGTGAGATCGACGGCGCGGCGTAGATCCTCGCACGGCACGGGCTCGAGCTCGTCCACGGGCGCGGGCTCGGCGGGGGCGCGCGCGGCGCTGAGCCACGCCTCGCGCAGCAGCTCGTGGGCGCGCGGCCGGTGCGCCGGCTCCAGCTGCAGCATGCGCCGGATGCAGGCGCGGGCCTCGCTGGATACGCCGCGCCAGACACCAGACGATAGGTCCACCTGAGTACGAGTTGTCTAAAGTTAGCATTCCTTTCGAAAAAGGTCCACGCAGTAGGTATTTGACCGGTTTACACCAGGACTCCCGCTACCCGTATTATTAAACGCCCGCCCAGGTCCTTAGTACAATAAGCATGACAGTAAACTGACCATTGGTAGACCTTATCTCGTTGCAATAAGGTTCACAAATTATACTACCCCAACCCGCCCCAACCCAACCGTCCGGACAATTCGGGCCATTTTCACTGGCCACTTGTTAAGCACACTGAGAGCGCGCAAACTTGACGGCAAACTTAATTATGTATGGCTAGCACTATATAGTTTTCTTCACGAAAAATCACTCATTTGCTACCGCCGAACATAATGAAATTCGTTCATGGGCTAGTCGCACCACACGTGCTACCTTTTGTCGTCTACTAAGTCATTGTAAATCGCCAAAGGAGGTTTTTGGGAATCTCCTCATTCAATGACACCTATTATTAATTCAAAGACGTCAACTATGAAGTTTTTCGTAAAACTCACCTTTCCAGACTCGATTCTTGTCAAGATAGCTTCAGGACTGTCATCTCCAGTAGAGGCAAAAGGTGTTCTGCCAGATAGCATAATGTAGGCCAGCACACCTAAAATAAATATGAAAACATAAACATATATTTATGCCAGTCATATAGTCATGACAACAGATACAGTTTCAAATGGACCTTCCTACATTGCCAAAGAGGTTTACTATTGCGTGTTATATAACTTTTATAAAATAGTCGTGGCGGTCAAGATTAAGACTTGATATCAACAGGCATAAATTATGGGGTGCCCCCCATACCTGCAACCGACGGGATGGAGAAAAAAAATTGCGTGTGGGGTATCTATCCCACACGCCCAAGTGCATTGAATTTTTTTAATAATATTAAGGATAGGCATTTAAAAATTATATGGACGTTTATTGTTATTTCCAAATTAAAAAGTTTCAATAAAATTGAGGTGATATAACGGTAAGAAATACTTTCAACGATTTTTGGTTTGAACAAGATAGGTGCGACGGTTTTTGAGTTATCGCTGAAAAACTGTCTTGCCCAAACAAAAGGGCATGAGGGCCGTGAGTTCCCTATGAATATACGAACTTTATTCACTCAATGTATTGTATAGTGGTCTAGTAGGTGTCGGTACGGAACCCTTCTTTGTGCGTGATGCAACACGCACTTGACCGGTTTACTTAATAGGGGGCCTCACGAATTACTGAATATCATCATCGTCATAGTCCTAGGTGCTGAATTAAGAATCTTGGATCCGCGCTCAACAATTACTAACCTAAACTCCATATATCGCAAGCCGCATCATAACCGGCCCGTTTTAACACTTCAGGTGCGACGAAGTTAGCCGTATAGCACGGGGTCATAAGCAACCCGTTTTCTGCGCGCAACTGTTTTGCTAACCCGAAGTCTACCAGGCGGATGTCCTCGGGCCTTTTCTCTGCTGTGGCGAACAGAATGTTTGATGGCTTTATGTCTCTGCGAACAATAGTAAAGGCGTTAAATCATTAACCCTTTGAAAGCCAACAACGCTTAAAGGCGTCGCGTGTTGTCGTGCCAACGGCGGCAAAACCGACTATAGGTGTTATTACGTACGTTATTAAAGTAACTTAAGAGCTTTACGCTAAGGTTCATATTCAATCTAAAACGAGTTGAAGTGTAAGTGTCACTTACGTTCATGAAGAATGGCGTCCTAAGCGTTAAGAACCGGAACTGCTTACTGGATATCAAAAATCACGAGTTCTAACGTGGAATTGTATAGGGCTGGCTTGTAAATGCATCCAGAAATGTGTACCAAAACTGTGTGAATAGATTTAGCAAGGTGCCTGGTACAATATTCATATTCATATTCATATATTTATTGATAAAATAATTTACACGTCCAATATTTTACAAAACAAATGTTTACAGAAATGTAATTGGTACAATCAATTTTTTTTGTAACAAAATCAAAACGTAAAACAAAAAATATTTACATCAATGGCAATTACAAATACATTAAAAATATTAAATTAGTAATAAAAAAAAAAATATTTCAGAATTAAAATTAATTTCAAATTATAAACGCTAAAAAATTACACATTTTGTGTGTGGGTTAATGACACCTTGTCGAAAAATTCGTCGATGGTGTAGCAGACCATTTGTAACAAAACTTTTTTTTATTTTGTTAACAAATGTGACATAACAAGGAGCATCCTTGATGCCAGCGGGTAGCGCGTTGAAAAATTTCACCCCCAACACACCAAGTGACTCCTAGCCTTAGCGGTAGAGTGAGCCGGCACCAGCAGGAGACTTCCACCGCGCGTACTTCTACCTGACTGCTGCTCACGGGTTGTATACGCGTTGAGGTTACTTCTCACGTACTTACACGCTTCTAAGATGTAAACACTTGGTAATGTCAGGATTCTGTGCTTAACAAATAGGTCACGCGCTGAATGGTCGTCAGAAATGGCGATTATTCGTATTGCTCGCTTTTGGAGCTTAAATACTCGGTCGCGATCAGCCGCTGTCCCCCAAAGGTCGACACCATATATCAATACGGAGTGAAAACATCCGTAATACGCTTTTTTTATATTGTCGTCTGAGAGAGTTGGGACTAGTCTGGAAAGTGCAAAGGCTGCCGACGATAGTTTGTCGCACATGAAGTCTATGTGAGCTGACCATGTTAGACCAGAGTCAATTATAAAGCCTAGATATTTTGTTTGGTGGACTTGAGGTATTGGGGTGTTGTTAATATTTATTTGTATTTTGCTATGGCACTTACTTAATTTAAAATGGATTAAGTTGGTTTTCTCCACGTTTAAGAGCATACCGTTGGCATGAAACCACTTTGATATCTCTGGGTTATAACATGAGTTAGCTTGACTGTAAGGTTTTCAATATTATTAGCACTGACAATCATACAAGTGTCATCCGCGTAATTTACGTATTCAGCATCAGAGCTAGCGGCCGTAATGTCGTTGACAAGCAACAAAAATAGATAGTTCCCAATCGTTGATCCCTGGGGCACGGCACACTCGCCTGTGTCATCCAGATTGGATTTGGAATTGAGGACGTGAGTGCGCTGCGTTCTGTTTTTTAAGAATGACAGAATTAATTTGTGGAATTTACCGCCTATTCCATAGCACCACATTTTTTGAAGGAGAAGCTTGTGATCAACCATCTCGAAGGCGCGCGACAGATCGCAGAAAGCGGCCGCAGCCTGCCGCCCGCCGTCGAGGTGGGCGAGCACCCGCGCCTTCAAGTCGCGCGCCGCGGTCACCGTCGATCGCCCCGCTTGGTACGCGTACTGGTGTTTATTGAGTATGTTATTATCTACAAGATGATTCTTAATTCGCTTACTTAGTAATTTCTCGAAGAGCTTGGATATAATCGGTATCAATGCGACAGGCCTAAAGTTCTTGAGAATATGCATCTTGCCTTTTCCCTTATATATAGGTTGGATTTTTACGATTTTGAGAGGCTCAGGATATACTCCCTCTGAAACGCAATCATTGAACAACTTCAGTAATAAAGATACTAAGATGGGTGGTAGGTATCGGAGTACATTCGTAGTCATGTCATTGCTATCTTTAGATGGTTTACACTTTATTTGCTTTATAGTCTGCATAATTTCGTCGAGGTTAAAAGGTTTAAATTGCAATTCCAAGAGCTCAGCTGGTAAGTATTTTTCTAGGTAAGCGAGCGCATCCCTAGGAAACGGTTTGGGATTGTGTGCATTAGCAGAAGTGTAATACCGGTTTAGCGCATTCGCGGCCGCGGTGGCACGCGCCTCAGCGCAGTCGCCCTCCGACCTGCTTACGAGTACGTCGAGTGCTCTGCTCTCGCGTTTGCTGTTATTGCACGTCTCGGATGCTATAATACGCCACACACTCCGACACATTTCAAATCAAATCAAAATACATTTACTCGTATTACCGCAAACACAAAAAATACAAGACAATAAAGGTATACAATAACTTATTTCTAGATAGGTACATATTTAAGTGCAGGGTAATGGGTACCAGTCTCAGCGTATGCTAGGCGTGCTACCCAGCGCTGATTTTCAGCTTGGTCCCTGTGACAGGATTGATCGCAACCCTACGGGCATAACACACACACAATATATGTATATAAAAAAAAAGGAGTAAATGCACTGGTACAATTCGATTTTGAGAAATATTTTGTGTAAGCTATAAGCAAGTCATGGCTGTAGTTGTTTATGTGAAAGTTAGTGTTTTTGAGTAAGTGTCTGTAAGGGTGTGAATGAGGATAAAGTTTTATTAAATTATTTATTTATTTAGTGCGAGTTTTATTTTTGACGCTGCGATTCAAGTAGATGCGTTTTCATTAATTTTTTAATTTTCACATGTTGTCACATACACTTATTTGTTTATTTATAAAACTAGTGCGAGTTTGTTTTAGTTCGAGGGAATAACAAGACTCGAGTTCCAGTAAGCGCGAAAACATATCAATATTACCCATAGACAGGCTTTGTTTACAAAGACGAGTCTGATTACGTAATTGTCGCAAGGTGTCATTAGCCCACACACTTGACCTATTTTTTACGGGACATTTCCGTACAGGGAAATGTACATCAAAAAAATGTTTTTTAACATTTAAGACAGACTCACATTGTTTACTAGGACATACGCTCTTTTCAACTAAGGAGTTCCAGTCATAAAAACTTAAAGTTTCTTTAAAACCATTTATTTTTTCCATTGAAAAAATACGCTTAGATATGTAGTGGGTTTTTAAGTCATTTTTACAAACATTCACTACAATACTTATGCTTAAGTGATCAGACACATTCATTTGATTACAGGATATACTTAACCTTATTATTACTTATAATATTTAGATTAAATAATTGATACATTTTGGAAAAAAATAAGTCGATGTCACCGCTTGGAGGCCGATATATACACACTACAATTAGGTCCATGCTTATAATCTCAACTGCACAGACCTCACCATTGATAGCTCAGATACTTCACGTCGCTCGATGGTCGTTATGCCAGACTCGACATAGATGCAAGCCCCGCCCCCTATGCGTGAAGGTCTGCAGTACTGGGAACGAAGACTGTAGTTCATTATATTTACGGAGGATATTTGCGCGGATATTAGCCAATGCTCCGTCAGACACAGCACATCCACTTGATCACGAAGTTGTAATTCACACTCTAACTTATACGTTTTATGTTCAAGTCTATTTATATTTTGGTGGAGAATTGTGACCCGATTGGTGCTAGACTTGTTATTGTTGGATGGCAGCGGCGGTGCTGGCAGGTGCAGTGGCAACGGCGGCGGCAGGATAGGTGGATGCGGCAGCGCCAGGGGCAGTGGCGACGGCGGCAGCGGCGACGACCTCATCAGCGGCGGCGGACCGCCGTCGGCGGTTGGAGGGCGCGCCGTTCGCACGCCCGGCGCCGTAACGAAACCACTCGCGAACCTCTGTTAGCGGTGGCCAGTTATCACTTTGCATAAGAAGGTCAAAACTACTTCCAGACACGTAGATGCGTAGTAATTGTGTTTCAGCTGTAGTTTGTCCACTGTGCAGTCAGTGACGGCGCACTTTTTTAGGATGTAGGATTTTATGGCGTCAGAAGTCGTGTCAGATGCAAAAAAGCATGCGTGAATTTTTTTTGCACGTTCAGTAGTTTTTAAGTTAATATCGACAGGTCCAGTTCCAGTGACAGCCTTTCGGCGCGGTATGTTCTGCATGCGGCCCCTGCTGTAAATTACTTCTCGCCATGCTTTATTAACTACTGATTCTGTAACGTCAGTGTTGCGAGTAGCATTGTTAATTTTAAGTTTTGCTGGGCCCTGTGGACTAGAGTTAGATATTGAGGTAGAATAGTCATAGATCATAGTAATAGTAGGATCATCCCTGTCCTTGGGAGTATCAATCGTGTTGCATTTGACTTTCAAAGATGATACCGAGTCAGAGGCAGTTTGTTGCTCAACTTTGTTCGCAGCAGGTAATGAGTAGCGCCGAGGTTCGTCAGATGTGGGTAGTGGTCGAGCGGTAACAGCCGGCGGTTTTAACTTGGTTGCAGCTACGGGCAGAGGATTTTTTTCGCGAGTCTTCGGTGCGATCGATCCGTTCGGGTGATTATTGCATGCAGCTACGTCGCTGCATTTCTTGCATGTTTGTTGAACGTTTTCTAACTTATTTATTTTATCCTCTAACTTTTTTAGATCGGCAAGTACACGTCCAATTTTTTCGTCAATTGGTAATAAGAACTTTTTAATCACTTTTTCTAACGATTCTATGGTGGATTTCGACATTTCGCACCAGAAAAGATAACTCACGATTACAAACAGACGCGCATTTATTCGCCGTCAAACGACAACTGATGAAACGACCGACAATAGTCAGATATAAAAGGAAAAAGGCTTAATAGAATGCATTCTGTGCAGACTGATTGTAACACGTATTCAACAGCGACGTAAGCAGACTTCCTTTTAGCGCGGTTAACCCTTTACCAGGCCAAGGGATATATTCCACCCACATCTTATATCGGTTACCGTAGTCAGGTTTTAACTCCAAACCACCTACAAAATATTTTGTCAATCCCTGAAAATATTATTTTATGATCTTCATTCACAACACGCTTCTAAATTGCGTAATATATCTTTGGCAGCCATTTAAATTCACTTGAACGCTAATTTCAGTAAACTACGGAGAAATTCGAACACTTTCCATAATTTATATGAAACAGAAGTACATAGGTCGAACAATTTTTTGATATTTTGTAGATTTTGAGTGTTGAAAGCTAATGTAATCGTAAACATTGCTAAATATTCATGCATTATTGTGTATGACCAGAATTAGGATGTGGGTTGACATTATCCCATGGCCTTATTAGAGTTTAACTGTGTGGGAGCTATTTTTCCCATGGCCCGGTAAATTGTCTTGTCATGTCATAAAAACTCACGTAAGTAATAAAACAGTTTTTGTGTTCAACCTAGAGCGAATTCATGTACCTAGCTATAAAATCTCCTTTTAAAGACTTTCCCTGAAGAATTTCTTCTTGTAGATAGTATCATAAAATTGAATAATTGTGTTGCTTTTAACCAAGAAGTAATGAGGTAAGTATATAATGAGGTAAATATTGTTTTCAGGGATTGATATAATGTTTCGTAGGAGATTTGGAGTTAAACCTTGACTATTATAACCGATATAAGATGTGCGTGGAATATATCCCTTGGCCTGATCAAGAATATAATAAGACAAAATCTAGTATGACAGTTCAATACTTAGACAGGCGATGGGATAACCCACATTTTTATTTCTGGTTTAAAGGAAGATCTCCGACTTTCATAAATACATTTTTTACAAGGCGTTCAATACGGTTGCAACAGCATATAAAGTACATATTAAGACACGCTGGTTCTTCGGGGCCTGGTAAAGGGTTAATAGTGTTAACCTCTCGTATTTCCCTTTTGCAACGTAAGCGTGGGGCAGCTCCGTCACCGCGAATATGCTCGATATACATAGTTACACCGTGCCTTTTTTTTACCGAATTCAAACAGGGAGGAGATTCTCATTTCCTCGGAATCTCTTTTTATTTTTTTTCTCACTGACCTGTGCACCACGGTGTGCCTGTGCAGATAGTGCACCGCGTGCAGCACGTTGCGCAGTATGGGTGCGGCCGCGTGCTCGGGAAGGTACCGCCGCTGTGTGATGTGCTCGAGCAACTCTCCGCCTCGGCACAGCTCGGTTACCGCGAGGATGCGGGCACCTTCCTCGTACACACCGCGGAGCGTGATGATGTGCGGGTGTTGACTGTACCTGTGGAAACGGAAACTAACATTATAACTAAAGTCTGAGATGGAATTAGAGATCAAAAATGTAAACAAACAACTGTCAATCTGACATGACTTTCCTTTTTAAAACCTCTTGTCGTTACCAGTAGCATAAATCATATCTCCACATATTTTATTAAAACAACACCAATACGTTATTAAAAACGCTATTTAATTCAGAATGGTTATACGAGGGTAAAACTGAAAGTTTCGGGAATAGAAGAAAATATGCAGTATAAGTGAGTTTATTTATTTTTATTGTTTTTCAAAATATTCTCCTTTGTATTTCATGCACTTATGCATGCGTTCAAACCAGTCCATAAAGCACTTTTTGAACTCTGAAGTAGGGGTCGACAAAATGGCTATTTTATAGGCCTCCACTGCTTCTTCTGGCGTCTGAAACCGCTGACCACGCAGTTTGTCCTTGATTCTGGGGAATGTAAAAAAGTCGTTGGGACTTAAGTCAGGGCTATATGGAGGGTGGTCCAATATTTCGACTTTTTCACCGTCCAGGTACTCAGTTGTTGTCCGAGCGGTGTGTGGGCTGGCGTTGTCGTGGTGAAGGATGATGCGACGACTAGGGTTTGTTTTTCGGAGTTCAGCAAAGACGTTCGGCAAACAAATAGTGGTGTACCAATCAGCATTGACTGTTCTACGATCCTCAAGAGCCACAGTAGCTACGTGACCAGATTTAGAGATAAACGTAGCCACCATCTTCTTAGCCGTACTGCGAGAACGAACAACTTTTGTGGGTTTGAGCTCGTCTTCGAAGACCCATACTCGGGATTGGTTTTTAGTTTCAGGCTCATAAGCGTATATCCACGACTCGTCACCTGATACTATGCTAAAAACAGCATTTGAGCGTCCCTTGTTAAATCTTTTCAAAGTTTTGCGGCACCAATTGACACGGACTATTTTCTGCTCGTCAGACAATAGGTGAGGTATCCAACGGGAAAATAACTTTTTCACGCCTAATTCTTCTTTTAAAATAATTTGTATTTGACTCATTCCAATACCCAGGTGCTCTTGAATTTCCCGATATGTCACATGTCGGTCTTCATTTATCAGACGACGCACAACATCGACGTTTTCTTGCGTGACTGCCGATTTTGGTCGACCTTCACGCACTTCGTCGGTGAGGGATACACGGCCACGTTGAAATTCTGAATACCACCTGTATATTGTAGTCTTTGAAGGAGCTTCAATATTAAAAGCAGCAACCATCCGCTCTTCACATTGTTTTTGTGTTAGTCCACTTTTAAAGTCATAATAAATCATAGCTCTGAAATTTTCACGGCACAATTCCATTTTAAGCAGTGACTCGACGACTTCAATAAACAATTGAAACCGAACCATACTTTTTTTTTTCTAAGTGGCCAGTGTGTTGAGATAAGGAAACTTCAGAGATTATAAAAAGGTATAATACATGTTAAAAATAAATTAATAAGTATTCGATTCCCGCCACTTTCAGTGCAAGCCTCGTATTCTGTATTAATTGAAATTAAATTTTGAACGCGGTAATATTTTTTAAGTATTCCAATGATTTTCAATTACCCACTGCATACGTTAATTTTTTTACGGTGGCCACTCACTTGTTTACCATTTTTGATCTCCAAGGCTGTGTTCCGAATCACGCTTACAACGCTCACAACGCTTACAGTGCTGGCGGCCGGTCCGAATCAGTAAGCGCGCTCAAGGCCGCGTAAGTGGTGTTTTGTTTCGGACCAGTCATGAGCGTGTTTTCTGTCATGTTCATTTCAACGTCAACTGAATTTGTATTTTGAGTTCGTCAATTAATCGTAGTAGAAAATTCTGGGCTGGGTTTTTGATTTGTAGAAAATTTAAATTAATCGCAATCTGCAACTAACTAATATAAAACTAACTAACTAGGCTGACACAACGACCCAAAATGAGTATTAGCTTCCGAGACAAGAGCACGCCACTTTTCTCGGTCCTGCGCTATTTTTCGCCAGCTTGCACCGGCTCCAAGCTCACACTGGTCCTCGTCCTCCAAATCCTTGCAGCGATACTTGGGGCGATCCAAATGACGCAGTCCGGTCGGTCGGCCCAAGTTTGCTCTCTTCACCTGTCGATCTTCTCCTATCCTCTCGAAGTGACCAAGCCAGCGAAGACGATGCGCTTTGGTTTCACCTATAATATTTGGTTCGGCCACCAGCTCTTCTATTTTACGTATCACTCAACTCCCATCGTCTCTTTTCACTGGTCCCAGGATTTTTCGGAACACCTTACGTTCTCCTCCTAACAGGCTGTGCTCCTCCCTAAATGTTAGCGTCCAGGCCTCACACCCATATACATTAAGATAGGATTGCGGTCTTATATATCCGAAGTTTAGATCGTTTACTGAGGAGCTTGGACGCCAACAAATTAATACTTCTGTTATTTTATTTTGTTTGTTTCGCTTGTATGTAGTTTGTTTGTTTTTTTTTTGCGCTAGTAAATTTTTTTCTTCTTCTTCTTCTAATTTGGACACTCCCTTGTAAGAGATTTCTTTCTCCTACAATTGGACTTCTCGTTTGGCACGACTGTTTCTGAAACGCATGTGGAGGTATTCCGTCTTCGATGATTAATCCTGTGCCGCATTTTTGCTGCTTCTTGTTCCAGCATTCTCGCCGAAATTTCCACCCCTTCTCGGTTTTCACCTAGCAAACCAAAGTCGTCTGCGTAGACGCGTAGAAAGCATAGGCTGATAGAGTTAACACTATCAGCCTATGTTTTCCGTTTAGTTCAATTCCGGAATCCTGTGAAAGCAATTTCCGAACGACATGTTCCAGGACCAAATCGAAGAGCATGGGAGATAGTGAAATAAATGATTATTTCTCAAACATGCAATGAAATATTGATGTTATGTTCCTTATAATAGGCTGCGAAGTATGACGTTTCAGGCGCGGCTAGGACAAGAGGTCGTTAATGGAATTTCATACAAATCTTGCAGGCCTAGGCCGGCAAAGTCCTCTTTTTTAATTCCATTCCACATAAATTTGTGGCACAGGCATCATGACATTCTGCCACTATGCGTATTAAAAATAAAATTTTGTTTTTTTTTGTTGTTTATTTCATTTCATGTTTGAGAAAAGCACTATACATACCTCGGCGGGAAATTTGGGGTTGCCAGCCTTAGACCTATCCGGCCTCTCTTCGCTCGGCCGTATATATGTCTTCGGCCGGCAACCCCTTTCGTCCCGGCCTCTGTAGTAATGTACTATTATTATTATAGTAATAAATAAACGAATATAACTTGTGAAGATTTAATTTTTCGCGCCTATTGGCTATGTGCACGTCTGAAACGTCAAACGTCAAAGGTCCCGAGACAATGTCAAAACTCAGAGATGTCAAATAATGAATGACACATGAATATTTTATTTACTTTAGTAAACGAGAAAGACCCCGTATTGGAAATTTTACTGAAATAAATAAGAGAATAAATAAATACATACAAACGAAACGAATCGTAGGAAACCGTTAAGAAACCAATAGAAAACGTGAAAGTAAATTTGACAGTGGTCCCCGGTAAGTACACATTTCTGCCATGGTGTGCGCTACGATCGCGTAGCTTACCCCCACCACCTACTTCGCACATAGCCGTATTGGCTATGAGATGTCATAACGTGTCAAACGTCAACTTGACGTTTGCGCTCAAGGTGCTTACGGCTGGGAGTGTGAGCACCGTGAGCGCCGTCCATGACGTCATCAATGACGTCACGAAATCTCGTGTAAGCGCTGTGAGCGTGAATCGGTCCGACCGTGAGTGCGCTCTGAGCGCTGTGAGCGTGATTCGGAACACAGCCTAAATCTATTACCGATTTTAACCTCTGAGTACCCCCACGGAAGACGTCAAATAATGATACCGCTACCGAGTGAGATGGTCTTATACTAATTTGATTAAGAGCGACAGAGGGGGATATATCATTTTGTTGTCCTTGTTTTTGCTGTCTGTCTTGCGCTTTTCTTTATTTGGCTCAATGTCATATCAAATAGTTCGATTCGAGGCAAATAACCCATTACCAAAATTAAACAACAAAGAGGTTGTTTGTGGTAAGCCGTCATTACTCATTACAATTTAACTGCGTAAGAGCTTTTCTGTCCCTCTTGGTGAAACTTGTATAGGATCTCTAAAAAAATCATTACTCCAATCCTGCGCCGCTTCCTACCAGTTGTCGACCTGAAGCTGACTCAGATGCGCCTCCCACTGCCTTTCCCAGCGATACCAAGGCGACCGGTTTAACGTATAACGCCAAGCTGAAATAACATCAAACTTGTATACACAATGGGATCCTGCATATCCCGCATATCTAGGTCAGAAATTAGTTACTGTTGCTTGAAATTATAATGGAGACAAAATACAGCAAGTTTTGGGTTTTTAGGTATTTGAAAACCTTTATAATCGCTGTATTTTTTCTCAATTATAATTTCAAGAAACAGGAACTAATATCCGACCGAGACATGCTGGATCCCATTGTATATACAACTTACGTGTGTTATTTCAGCATGGCGTTTTAACCCTTTTTCAGGCTTAGTACGTTTCATCGACCACATACGTGTCAATAGAATTTCAATCCTAGTTCTCTGAGTTAAGGCCTAAATTATATTGCATTTTCGTAAAAAGTGACTCGTCTTGAAATGAACCACCATAACATAACTATTTTGAGTATATATTTTGTTTTCTGTAAAGCCTTCTAGATTGGCGCGGCCTGGAACCAAACAAACTACGTTTATATGAAGCATCGACCGTGCTGGCGACTTAAAGAACCTTCGTAGGTTCGTATTCGTATACAGAACAGACGGTTCAAAACAACCGAGCCATATAGAATATCTCGCTGGTGCAACGCGCCGTATGTCTACATTGAACGTGAAACATTATACAAGAACAAATTGCCCTTCAGACATCGCAACTAGCGACGAAATAGCGCGTGATATGCTTTAAATTGACTTGGCTGCGCGATATACCTAGATACGAGTAACCACTTTGTCACGCGATCTACTAAACGTGGCATACTACACTTCCTGCCCCGTAAAACTACCGCCAACAATCAGGTTTCGGAGCCACTTACAACTATATGACTAGTGGCTCTATGAGCTATAGACCTCGCGATTTTTTTGCAAATTACGTAAATAATTACGTGATAGCTTTATCATATACAAACCTTAGTAAAATTTCAATTTCTTCTCGCGGGTCATATTGCATTTTGTCCATAATTTTAACAGCATATTGCACTCTCGACGCCTTATGTTCACAGAGACGAACTACTGAGAATGATCCAGTGCCTAGCTCACCCATTAATCTGAAAAAAAAAAACAAGTGTGTCAGAAAGATTTAGCGACCTACCAAGTTTTTTCTGGCTTATGCATGCTCTGCTGCTGAAATAGTAGATTGGGTCTCAAGAGAGAAAAATGATATACCTATTTATTCAGACGGCGATATATTGAATCATGAGTGAAGCGAGAGATTCTACTAATTCAATTTGTGTGAGGTGTGCAATAAGGAGTATTTGTATTGTATTGTATAATCCCGAGCGTAGCAAGTGGTTCTAAACTAGATCTTGAGCGTAAGGAGGGATTCAAGTGTTTACGCCCAAGAAGGAAACAATTTTGCTAATGAATGGCATATACCGGTTTTCACACCTGTTATTCAGAAAAGTCACAGTTGCCCACAAATGAGGGAAGAAAAGTACAACATTGATCCCTCGTTAGCAGACAACTAATGCTCTTTTCTTTCTTTTTTATTGCATTCCATGCTTCCCATTCGAATTAACACGATTTCGTATGACGTCGTTGGAGATACGGGTTACGGGACATTGTCTCCTAGCGAAGGTCTGGCTTTCTTATAGACAAGGTGACACAATTTTGTAGAACCTTACCGGTACTCATCGAAGAAGTTACTCCTATTAACGAAGCCTGACAAAAACTCCTCTGTGGAACTTTTATTGTTCTGCACTGCATTATTTTGTTGATTTGTAACGGTTTTGTTATTATCATCGTCGAGTAGGCACGGCGCTACAAAACTGAAACCCCTGCAATAAAAAAAAACAACAAAATATCAGATCATCAGAAGCATCAGAATTGGTGTGACTAATTAAGGACTGTTCAATTTACTAAGCGGACATATTAAACTCAAGCTTTAAACCTTAAACTAAAACTAACTAATAAGTACTGGCCGGATATAAAATGACCATGGATAATTCTATCAAGTGTTTTATATATTTTATTAAATGTCAAAATATTTTTCGAGATGGAACTAATTAATATTGAAGATCGAAAATTAATCTTGCAGAATTGGTGTACAGGCAAATTTTCATTGCGGAAAATTGCTAATAAGTTTCAATGTTCCAAGTCAGCGGTGTTTCAAATAATAAAAAAGTTTGGGGAGCACCATACCCTCGAAGATTTACCGAAATCGCGACGCCGAAGTGGATCGGCAAACCCACATATCGATGAAAAAGTCGTGTGCTTGTTAAAATCTAAAAAGTACATGTCCGTTCGGGAAATTGCTAAAAAAGTAGGTGTTAGCATAGGTACTATACAAAATATAAAAAAAAGAAATAACATACGGACATACAAGAAACAAAAAATGCCAAAGAGAAGTGTTGAGCAACAAACGCGGGCCAAAAAAAGGTGCGGAAATTTATATCATATGTTACTGACAAATAAATCTCGATGCATTCTCATGGACGATGAAACGTACGTAAAGTTTGACACCAATACGTTACCAGGGCCCCAGTATTACAATGCAGTTGTAGGAGAAAATGTACCCGATGCCGAAAAAGCCATAAAGATGGACAAATTCGGTAAGAAAGTTCTTATATGGCAGGCAATTTGTTCCTGTGGCCTCAAAAGTAACTCTTATTTTGCAACCGGCACTATTAATGGCGAAATTTATAGAAATGAATGCATCAAAAAACGGTTGCTTCCAATATATAGAAAGCACAGTGTCCCCCCTTTGTTTTGGCCTGATTTAGCAAGTGCTCACTATGCTGGTGAGACCGTGACGCTGTTAAATACAAAAAACGTTGAATTTGTTAAAAAGGTAGACAATCCACCAAACTGCCCGGAGCTCCGCCCAATCGAGCGATACTGGGCCATTGTTAAGAGACACCTGAGGAAGGATGGCCGAGTAGCTGGTTCATTAGAAGAATTTAGACGCATGTGGTTTTCTGCATGTAGAAAAGTTTCAAAAAGTGACGTGCAAGCACTTATGCGGCGAATCCGGGCTAAAGTCCGAAAATTCTACCGTTGTAATTAAATTTGATTATTTTTGTGTTTATATTGCATTATTTTAAAATTGTAAATAAATATTCATCATTATAAACTTATTTTTGTAATAAGAATTTCCTATATAAACCGATTTTTGATGTCCGCTTAGTAAATTGAACAGTCCTTAACATGATGGATGCAATAATTAAAGATGCCTGCCACTTCAGGGGGTGTCCCATGCGCGACCCTTTAACCCTTTTCCAGGCATAGTACGATTTAACGACCACAAACGTGTCAATAGAATTTCAATCGTATTTCTCCGATTTAAGGTTCAAATTGGATGGCATTTCGTAAAAACTGAAACATTTTGAAATTTATCACCAAAACGTAACTATTTTATAATATACATATTATTTTTTGTAGCATTCTATAAATGGGTGCGGCCTGGAATAGGGTTAAAAACCTCTCACTCGAATAACTTAAGCCCTTCTCTCATTACTATATGACGTATATGTACGCATACGCACACACGACTAGTCGCCGAGGAGCATTTCACATACATTAAAGCTCGAAACGCACAAAGCAGGCGCCAAGCGGTGCGAAGCGGAGGCTGTTTTGCATTTTTATCTTCCCGACACTGTCGACTGTCGATTACTGCTTCTTATGTCACACAACACACGGCGTCTTCACTCTACTCTACTCGTACTGGAAATCGGTATCGTAGTGAGCGAGTTTCCATTTAAATATACTATCAGCATCACAGTTAACTCACCATTTGTATACCTTGTCTCGTTGCAATAAGGTTCATCAGATAAGCCTATTATAACATGAAAGAATTTTTTAATGATAATATAGACATTTGACCATAATTTTATTTTGTGCTTCAATGTAATCTATATAATTGTTATGAATTTCAATGTATTTATAATTTTAAGTATTAATTAATCAATTATTCGGTTTGCATGTAATTATTTAAATACAAGTTATTTTCGGAATAATGTACGCCTTAGAGGCAGGTTATACTAAACTATATTATTTGTTTAACATCTGTATTTACTCACATATAACCAGCAATAAAAAAAAATGATTTTGATTTTGATATGTGAGATACTACGCGGCGACTAGTCTCCGAGACTAGAGTCGTGTGTGCGTATCGTAATGAGATTCATTACATTGCGGGTTACCGTGGCATAATAGTTTAACTCGCATACAAATCTCGTACGTGTGTAAATAAGACTTTAGTTTCATCTTACGACGCAAATAAATTCATTGCATACCTATGCTATGATTAGACCATAACACCATTAACGGGTTCAATTAAGTACTATAGATAGAATGTCTCCTATTGGACTTGGCGACAACTAGTTATTCCGTACGATTACTTCTTTGTAGTAGGCTGGTAGAGGCCGGTAGAGGCCGAGTCACATGAGTAGTAATAATCATATTCTTACTAAAATAATGTCTCTTTTGGACAATATGACCATTTTGTTAAAAGTATCTTTAGAAAAGCATTTTGGATTACATTCCCAATGTAAATGAAATTACGAATAATAAGAATAACAGAACACTGATTCAGTAGTTTGTAATGTGAAGTAGTTTAACATTTGAAGGGTGCTCGAAAAAAAACATGTCGAGTCTTTTCCGTGTGGTTGCTTTTGCATGGGAACTCCTGTAATCCATGTGTTACAGGTTTGAAACTTGGTAAGCATATACTAGACGACAAATAAAAAACATCTCATTCAAAATTTGTGAAATCTATACTAATATAACAAAGCTGAAGAGTTTGTTTGTTTGAACGCGCTAATCCCAGGAACTACTGGTTCGAATTGATATTTTTGTGTTGGATAGTCCATTTTTCGAGGAAGGCTTTAGGCTATATGTATAACATCACGCTGCGACCAATAGGAGCGAAGTTGCGGGTGTTAGATTATTATTACATAAGTTCACTTGTATCTTAAGTAATTATCCTTATTGCTTGATTTGTTCTTTTGTAATTTTGTTCTGCTCCACACAAATAATAGATAGTGATTTGATACTTCAAATTGTATGTCTGGTACAGTGGTCGTTAACCTACTGATAAGTGTTAATTCTAAATAATATGAATATGATGTTCTTCTTTTTTATTATAGTTAATGTTTTAAAATATGTTGGTGTTTATAATATTTAAATGATACATAATTATTTGATTTTGGAATGAATGGTTTTGAAATGATTAGTACTCAGCTGGCAATGACGTCACTTGTTTACCGAACAGAGAGGTGGCGTGATCGAACACCTGCAATCAGGTATAAAAAGGTTCGACCTGTCAATTCTATGATTCATTCTGCCACACACATCACCAGTTGTGCCCAAACTCCGCACCACCATCAAAATTGGCACATCAACACCCCGCTCCCCCCGCCTTTGAGAAATCAAAGGTGGGGGTAGAGAAAGAAAACCGGGGTATAATTTACCCCCGGTTGTTAACCGCTGCGGAAAATGCCGCCGCCGCCACCGCCGTCCCACAGGGACCAAACCGCCCGGGCACCAACCCGGCCAAGGACATTCCGGCGAACCCGAGGACTCGAGGACGCATCCAGAGCCGCCCGCGACCCGCGAGTGCAGAACGCGTTTAAAAACGCGCTGCGCGCGACGTACTCTGCGGCCCTCCGCGCATCGTCCTCCGCAAACTCCAGCACCCCCGGAACACCGACAACCGAAGGTGCCGGCGAAGCACCGTTCCCCAGACCAGCCGACATCGTTCAGGCGATTCTGGGCCAGCTTGCCCCCGCCGCCCAAAGGTTGCAGTCACCAACATCCGCCGCGCCCGCGCCCGCCGATGGCCGCGCCGCCGCCGGTAGCCGCGCCGTCACCGCCGACGGACGCGCCGCCGCCCCGCTGGCGGCGCCCGACGCGCCGGCCGCGCCCGCCGCGCCGGCCGCGCCCGCCGCGCAGGCCGCGCCGCCGAAACCAAAAAGCCGCCCCGGGGCGCCCGCCGCCGCCGCGCCCGGCGCCGCCGCGCCCGCCGCCGGAGCGCGCGCCCCCGCCCCGCACGCCGGCCGCCCCATGACTAAAGGGAGCCCACCCGCCGCCCCACCGGCCGCACCGCCCGTAGGCGCCCCCGCCGCGAACAACTATGCCACCGCCGCCGCGACCGGCCTGGGCAAGGCCCCGGCACCGCTGCCGCAGCGCGCGCCCACGGCGCAGCGCCCTAAAGTGGCCCAAACAACCGCGCCGCGTCAGCCGCCCGCCCTCGGAGCGGGCAAGGCACCGACCGCGCCCCGCAAGGCGCCCGTGACCGCGACTGGCGCGACGCCCCGTGTGGCGACGCCGCCAACTCCCGCGCCGCGAACGCCACCACAAAAAGAGACCGCACCCAGACCGCAGCCTCCCCCAATACGATCAAAGGGGTATAAACCACCGCAGTCTATTACCCAAGAGACAGCCGCATCCCCACCACTGGTGCAGACCCCTGCACCATCAACCTCAAGCAGCACTGCACCACGGCCATTCGGGGGCAAGCGCACACTTGCATCCCCCCCCCGGTAAGTCAGCAAAAACAGCATCTCCCGCGCCTAGACCTGTCCCCCATGGACACGGAGCAGGACACAGAGGAGCCGGCAAACAATGCTAATCAAGAAGAAGAAATCAACGAACCCCAAGAGGAGCCCGAGATCGACGCCATCGACGAAGAGGCACCGACCGCAGCCCCACCACCTGCCCAACCACAACCACAACCACAGCGACGAGAAAAGCGCCCTCGACCAATTACCGTCGACCATTTCCCAGAATGGCCCCGCCACTTTCGCGAACTGAAAGAGAAGCTGGGACGATACCCAAACGCCAAGCCATATGGGAATGGCATCCGGTTCATACCCGCCGATGAAACGGAATACCGTACCGTGCAAAGGTACCTCGAGGCCCTTCAGGAGGATCTGGCCGCCCAGGGAGTGGTGCTGTCATGGCAGGTCTACTCCCCCGAAGCGGAGATCCCCCTCAAGGTATGCGTCAGGGGCCTCCCTGCCAATACTGACCCAGAACTGATCACGGAGGAACTGAGAGGCCTGGGTTACGAGGCCATATATACCCGGCATGTCAAGGCCAGGGAAGGGAGACCGGGCTGCGTATTTTATACGCAAATCCAAAGAACCGCAAATACTATCCCGGCCATATACCAGGTCAGGGAACTACTTGGAATGCCGGGCGTAGTCGTGGAGGCCTGGCGTGGAGGGAAAGGACCGGCGCAGTGTCACCGGTGCCAGGGCTTCCGCCACGCCTCCACCGGCTGCCATCGCCCAGTGAAATGTGTTCGCTGCGCGGGCCCACATTTCGCAAGTCAGTGCGAACGCCCACGTGACGAACCTGGAACCTGCTCCAACTGTGGTGGTTCACACACAGCAAACAACATAAACTGCCCCGTCTATCGCCGAGAAGCAAGACACAAGAAAGCAGGAACGGCCCCCCTCACAACGTCGCGCCCAGGACAGATTATCGCCCAGCCAAGCGTAGTGAAGGATG
Organism: Notocelia uddmanniana; assembly: GCA_905163555.1. NCBI lineage: Eukaryota > Metazoa > Arthropoda > Insecta > Lepidoptera > Tortricidae > Notocelia > Notocelia uddmanniana. Next base: position 15,685,711 of record LR991065.1, read on the forward strand.
ATGAGAATGCTGTCAACTCATTGATGGCAAAGGCCAATGACGGCGTTCCCAGGCGCCGCCGCCCAAGAGGGAGGGGCGGAAGGAAGAAGGAGGAAGCGCCCGCTGACCATTCGCTGCCACCACCATCACAGCCGCCGCCACTGGCCCAACCAGCCCAACAGGCCGAGACCATGCCGAAAGAGGGCAGGCAGGCCCCACGGCCACATACCAACCCGCCAACAAATCAGACCGACGTCAGGGGTAAGGTGATAACGCAGTGCATCACCATACTCCCAAAACGTCCTGGCGGCAATACAAACCGGAGGAAACCCTGTCCCCATTATCCTTAGGGGACTGGCCGACTTATACCAAGATGGCTAGTCACCTAAGGATACTACACTGGAACGCCGGAGGTCTCAGTCGCACCAAAAAAGAGCTCCTATCCAGTATTATAAAGAGGGAACAAATAGATGTGACATTATTATCCGAAACCCACCTCAGGAAGGAAGACCCATTGAGAATGCCAAACTGCGTCGTGTACCGTCAAGATGAAGTATCTCCACGAGGCAATGCCTACCGAGGGCTGGCAGTACTTGTTAACAGAAGAGTAGTGCACCAGCCCCTGCCCCCCTTGACGGACCTCAGGACGAGCTACGCGTTGGGTGTAGAGATCCACGCCGGAGGCCAGCATCTGCGGGTCTACGCCTACTACCGACCGCCTGGCGAGAGATTCTCCGAGGACGACGTCGAACGGATCCTGGAATCGAACGCTCCCACCATTATTGCCGGCGATTTCAACGCCAAGCACACAGCCTGGAACTCGACCAGGATCTGTCCGACGGGCCGACGACTTCTGAACCACTCCGAGCAAAACGGGTACACGATACTGGGCCCGGAGGTGCCCACCCACTACCCATACAGCATGGCATTCTTACCGGACGTCATAGATCTGGCGATCGTCAAGAGCCTGCCATGCTGGCCGGAACAGCAGGTACTTGACGATCACACTATCTCAGACCACCAACCAGTAGTCCTGCAACTGGAGACTGGTGTAACCAAGACTGGAAGCCACACAACGAGGAGAAAGAAGACAAACTGGGACAAATTTGCAGAACACATGGCCGAACACTCAGCGTCCTTCCCAGTCAACACCACCGAGGAAGTTGACCGTCTCGCCGAGCTGTTCGCCCATGACACTCAAACTGCCATCAAGGCAGCTACCACCACGACCAACGGCCCCAGTCGAGGGGACGCCAAACGAAGAGTTCCTCACTACATACTAACCATGATCGAGGACAAGAAGAAGATGCGGCGTCTGTACAGCCGAACACAGTGCCCCGCTCTGAAGACCCGACTCAACGCCCTCGCCGAGAAGATCGGAAAAAGCCTCGCGGCACATTCCCGTCACACCTGGCTAGAGGGCGTTGACGCAGCGATCGAAGAAGGATGGAATGGTATACATCGCCTGTGCCGCCGCGCAAGCGGAAAACCGGCCCCCGTACGCCCGCTCCTGGCCCCAGATGGCACGCCCCGGTACCGGGCGGAAGACCGAGCGGAGATCTTTGCGAACCATCTGGAGGAACAGTTCAGGCCGAACCCTCCAAAAAATGCAGCCCACAACGCGCAAGTGGAAGAAGAAGTCGCCGAATACCTCCGGACACCGCCACTACCAGATGAAGACCCCATTATTTTCACCCCAGGACAAATCCAACGGGCAGTACGACGAACCCAGCTCCGGAAAGCCCCAGGACCAGACACGATCCCAAACGAGGCGCTGCGTCACCTTCCCCCGCGAGCCATCGCGACGTTGACGCGGCTCTTCAATGGGGTCGTCAGAACATGCCACTTTCCCAACCCCTGGAAGCTGGGAAGAGTAATAATGCTGCCCAAGCCTGGGAAAAATATTCTCCAACCAGCAAGCTACCGCCCCATCACCCTGCTGTCCACGGTCTCCAAGGTATTCGAGCGGCTCCTCCTGCACCACTTAGCACCGCATATAGAGCCCCGCGCTGAGCAGTTTGGCTTCAGAGCCGAACACTCCACAACGCTGCAGATAGCGAGGGTTCTGCACACTGCAGCACTGGCGCGGAACAAAAAGGAGCACGCAGTAGCAGTGCTCCTAGACATAGAAAAAGCCTTTGACCGGGTCTGGCACTCAGGCCTGGTCCACAAGCTTCTGACGACCTCAGCCACTCGCAGAATTATCCACACGGTGGCCGCATTCCTCGAGGGACGCACCTTCCAAGTGGCAGTGGAAGATGCCACGTCCTCAAGGAGGCCTATAGCCGCCGGAGTCCCACAGGGGAGCTGCCTGTCGCCCGTGTTGTACGCGCGCTACACGGACGACATCCCAGTGTGCGAGGGTACCACGCTCGCCCTCTACGCCGATGATGCTGCATACATCGCAACATCAATCAAGTTGCCACACGCAGCAATAAAAATCCAGCGCACACTGGATGCGCTCCCTTCGTGGTTGGACAACTGGAGGCTCCGGGTAAACGTAGCAAAGACGCAAGCTATTACCCTGAGCACAAAACGGAACGTTCCTCCTGAATTGACACTTATGGGACAACACATTGCCTGGCAGCCGGTGGTGAAATACTTGGGCGTAACCATCGACCGGCACCTAAACATGACGGCCCATATAAAAAATGTGATCGCGCAAACGCGTACAGCACGCGCACTACTGTATCCGGTGATGAAGTCACATATCCCGACAAAAACCAAGATCGGTATTTACAAATCCTACATAAGACCCAGGCTCACTTATGCAGCCCCCGCGTGGTATGCGCTGGTGGGAGAGTGCAAGAGAAGGCGACTACGCGCGCAACAGTCGCTTTCACTGCGCACGGTGGCAGGGGCCCCCTACTACGTAACCAACGCGGTGCTGCATAGAGACCTGGGCATTGAAAACCAAGACGACTTCATCACCGGACTGGCCAAAGGGATGTTCGAGAGCGCGGATGGCTCACGTCTGACGCACCTCCAAGACATCGCCCCGTATCACTCGCGACCGCCCGACAAACGAGCCCTTCCGCGAGACCTGCTCCGCGAAAACACCTGACTCAACATGGATGTTCCTGCAGTGCCGTCGGCTTGAGGTCGCTCGCTGGGCCTCCCCTTAGGGGGTCTCACCCGGCAGGGCTTGACCTCGCCGACGGACGAGGCAGATGACCCCACCACCGATCCTGACGAGCATAGCTCACAACAGTCACCCGTCCGTATTCGCGGACGGCGCCCGACACCGCCAAATGTGGCCCAGCCACGAAAGGCTTCCCCGGACCCTTACAGGTCTGAGTGATGACCCGAACGTTTTTTCTATGATTCATTCTTTCCATTGCTGTTCGATGACGAGCATCTCCAGGGTAACGCTGTCAGATAAGTAAAACTTTTTATCAATGTATACAATATTTGATTAACTGGTAATTATGTACCTATTTGTAATATTTCTGTATTTATTTGTAAAGATTTATACTTGTGGTATACCCATACACAAAGTGGTATAGTGAATATATTCATATTTACTAGTGTCTTGACCAATAAATGCCTTAATTACTTAATTTGATATGTTTTATTAGTAATGATCCATCATTCCCTTACCTAATCGAAAATAGAGTATATAAATAAAATTTTGCAAGGGTAAGTAAATGAATAAGATTATACGGTGTTTGGCTATTGGTTCTCGTATCATTATTCACATTAAGTTGATACCATAATCACCTCCTTACATCTGCTTATTTGGACATATTTCACACGGGCAACAGCTGGTCTTAAGATAAAACTGAAAAAAAAGACATCAAACGCAAGCGCTGCGCATGGCTTTACGCAGTGTGCGCGCCAGCGACCAAGGTCTCTTGAAATTGTATGGTTTAACCCATTAAGTAAATGTGACAATAAACCCAAATTTCAGTCCTGTTTTCTAGATCCAAAAAATGCATAATATGTAACTTTGTCTTCTTCTTTTCCTTTGCCTCTTCCCATCATTTGGGGTCGGCTCGAGGATGCTCTCTGCTGGGTTGTCTGATTTTAAATGTGAAGGGTCTTCAAGTCACGGGTCACAGTAGAGCCATGTGGCGGGTGGTCGGCCTCTACCGCGCTTTTTTTTTAAGGAAGTGCTAAAGCTCGTGGTAAATGCCGATTCATCCCATCACTAGCAACTCAAACTACCCTCTTTATCCTATCCCAACCTCACAACTTTGCATACCTGACTGGGGTAGGAAAATAAAAACCTTGACAATTCTCTTCTACTGCGCGTCGTCGGGTCGAGCACACGGCTCCCTTCGATATAAAACTCGCGAGTGAGCACTAAACGGAAAATCAGCGCGATTTCATCGCCGATCATACGCCCCGGGGGCAGAAAAAGGATAAAGGAGGTCGCAGCGCGCCCAACTCCATCAAGCGCGCGCGCGGGGCAGATATAGGAACCAGGTTTGCCTCCCTATTCCCTTTCTCTACTTTTTCTCCGCCTTCCATAAATTTTGGTCCTTTCGATCCGCATATTCTTAGTTTTGATCTAAACCTAATTAGTTTTTCAAAATTAAGTTCAGCATTCCCTTTAGCATTTCGTAATTAGCAAGTCATTTTTTGCCTGCCACAGACAAGTAACACTTTTGTCTGTGTAGTGTTGATCTGTCGTTTTTCCCTCAGTTTTTGAAGGTTGGCATAAGCCAACGAGATACATTAACCGTGTTGGCCAAAATCCTAGTATCTAAATAAATTAAATAGGAAAATACATCTCTCGAGACACTTGCAATAGTATCGGTTTATTTACATAACCTAACTTTCGTGTTATTTGTGTTTACGAGTTCATAACACAACCTTAATACAATGCAATCTCAAGTTTCAGTGGTGAAGTTTAATATTTCGCATAGCTTTGTCAGTCAATTGTATGACATGGCATCAAATTTAATGAGTTCAAATCCGACACCCGAACAATTAAGGGATTTTAAAGTGCGTTATGCCGACATCGAGCGTATGCGAGATCAAATGGATGAGGCTTTCACCGTTATTATGAGTCTAATTGAGGGTAAGGATAAACCAGATATAGAAGCAAAATATAATGCATTTTACGAGAAGTTTTACTCCATAAAAACGATGTACGAAGACTTGTGTGGTCCAACTTCTACACAAACTCAGCTCACTAAATCAAATGGTATGGAGAGCACTCGTTTCCATCTACCTAAGATTGAGCTAGCTAAGTTTAAGGGTACACACACAGAATGGCCTAACTTTATATCGATTTACAATAGCTTGATACATAACAATGCAGAGTTAAGTGTTGTGCAAAAGTTTCACTACTTGTTAACAGTGCTTGAAAATGAACCCTTAAGCTTAGTGCGGCATCTCAATATATCGCCTGAGAATTACATGATTGCATATTCCCTACTGCAGGAGCGGTATGAAAATAAGAGGTTGATTGCATCCAAACATTTAGAGCTCCTACTTTCTGCTAGTTGTCATACACTAATACTTAAAAACCTACGTAAGTTTGTGAACACACTCAAAGAGAATACACAAGCCCTCAAGGCTCTCGGGTTTGATACGGCTTCATGGAGTTTCTTGCTATTTCATCTTGTGTCCAGGAAAATGCCTCCAGAGATGCGCACAAAGTTTGAATTCACTCTTAAAGTGAATGAAATACCCGACTTTGAGAACTTGTTGGATTTTCTTGAAAATCATTTACGGGTTTTAGAAGCGTCCCAAAATGTAATTACAAAAGGAGCTGGAAGTGATGTCCCCACCACCTTACATGTGGCTCAACAGACTGCCTGTATCTGCTGTGGTGGAAGTCACCCTATTTACCACTGCCAAAAGTTCAATTCTATTATTGACAAGAAGGCATATGTTAAAAGTAAAAATTTGTGTTATAATTGTTTGCGGCCCCATCATGTCTTAAAGTGTATGTCCAAAACATATTGTCAGATCTGCGGGAGCAAGCATCATACAAAATTGCATACAGCTGAGGCGACAAGCAGTCCGACTAAGGCCTTTGTCTCGCCAAAAGCCGATATGCAAGCTCATATTGAGAACATACCCAGCGGTAGCACAAATCAAAATTCTGGGACAAATGTCCACATGTCGGCATCACAGTCATCTTGCGATATTGATGACAAGCTGATCCTACTTAATGTAGAGCCCATGTCTACAGGGCTGCTAGGCACTGCTCTTGTTGGAGTCCGGGATGCCAGCGGTCATGTTCATGTTGTTCGCTCATTAATTGATCCTGGTGCGCAGACTTCTTTAATAACTGAATATCTGGCCCAGCAGCTGCGGCTCCAGCGCCGCCGATCCTATGATGTGATTGGTGTAGGTGAACAGCGGCAGGCCACTTATGGAAAAGTGGACTGCCACATTACCTCGCTTGTGGATTCGCACCATCCTGGCCTGTCTACAGAGGCTATAGTGATGAAACGCATCACTGGATATCAACCAGCAGCTCAAATTAGTTCCCTTGTACCTCACAGCTGTGGCAATTTAACTCTGGCTGATAACACATTTCACATGCCTGGACGTATTGACCTACTGCTAGGAGTTGACCTGTTCGATGAAATATTCACAGGAAACAAACGCAAGTTAGGAGGAGGCTTGCCTACTGCGCACTCCACAATATTCGGTTGGGTTGTCATGGGAAACTCGCCTGTTACGTCCAGAGGGTATCAGCACGCACATTTAGTGTCATGCAACTCTCGACTAGAGTCGGCTTTAAATCGATTTTGGAGTGATGAAGAGACTCCGTCGACACCCATTTTGGATCCCGAAGACATCGCCTGTGAGAAGCACTTCGTCGAGACATACAGCCGCGATGCTACTGGGAGGTTTATTGTTCGCTTGCCTTTCAAGTTAGAACACAAACAGCTGGGCGAAACGCGCCCGGCTGCTTTAAAGCGCTTTCATAATTTAGAGCGCAAGCTCATGAGAGAGCCACGTTTACGCGAACTCTATGTAGAGTTCATGCGGGATTACAAAGATTCGGGCCATATGCAGCTAAGGTCATCTGACTGTGAGGGTAAGAGGTGTTACATCCCCCACCACGGGGTCCTGAAAGAGAGCAGCAGCACCACAAAACTGCGCGCGGTCTTCGACGCTTCACTGGCAAGCTCTACAGGGGTCTCGCTCAACCAAAATTTGATGTCAGGTCCGAAGTTGCAACAGAATATTCAAGACGTAATCCTAAGATTTAGGCTGCATCCCGTCGTATTCACATGCGATATTAAACAAATGTACCGCAACGTGCTCCTGCACCCGGAAGACCGGCGCTATCAAACAATTTTCTGGCGCGAGTCTACAGATGAGCCGTTGCAGGAGTTCGAACTCATTACCGTTACATACGGAGTAAGCAGTTCCGCCTTCCAGGCTATCAGGGTTATCCACGAGTTAGCGAACCTAAATTCCGGACTCTATCCGGAAGCCTCGCGCGTCCTGCTGGAGGATACGTTCGTCGATGACGTCGTAAGTGGGTCGGACAGCATAGTGAGTGCTAAAGCTCTGCAGCAACAACTCGTTGATCTGCTCGGCCAGGGTTGCTTCCATTTGAGGAAATGGTCAAGCAACAAAAACGAGATCTTAGAAGGATTTCCAGAAGATCATCGAGAGATTCCATTCCGCTTCGAAGAATCAGGTGACAACATCTTCAAAATACTCGGAATGGAGTGGAACCCCTCCGACGATAAATTCTTGTATCGCGTCGCCGAAATGTCACGCACCACAACCAAGAGAGGAATTTTATCGGACATTGCTCGACTGTATGATCCCTGTGGTTTCATCACTCCAGTTACATTCGCTGCAAAATCATTCATGCAGAGTTTGGGGCTCATCGAGCTCGGCTGGGACGATCCGATTCCTTCCGAATCTCAGCTGTTTTGGTCGAAATTCATCAATGATTTCCGAGCTCTGCATCAAATCCGCGTTCCCAGATTCGTGCTCGCTGAGCAGCTGTGTCAGTGCCATCTGCATGGGTTCAGCGACGCTTCTGAACGTGGCTACGCTGCCTGCGTGTACCTCCTTGTCAGAGCTGAGGCTGAATCAAGCGTGCATCTGCTCATATCGAGGTCGCGGGTCGCCCCGGTGAAGCAAAAGTTGACAATTCCCAGGATGGAACTATGCGGCGCTGTGCTCTTGGCGCGACTTCTGGAGCATGTATCAAAGATTCTTAAGGCCAAAATAACAATCAGCTCTACCACAGCATGGTGTGATTCCAGCATCGTGCTGAGCTGGGTCCAAATGGCACCGCATAAACTGCAGACGTACGAAGGCAATCGCGTATCTCAGATCCAAGGTATGATTCCAGATGTCCCATGGATGCACGTAGCTTCGACCCTTAACCCTGCTGACTCTGCCAGCCGAGGACTGCTTCCCTCAGAATTGATAAATCACAGCCTGTGGTGGGGTCCTGGTTAACAGATTATGTTCCGGTTGCAGCGCATTTGTCCCAAACCGTCGAACAAGTTCAAGATAATTCTCCAGCTGCTGCATTAACTGCGCAAGCTGTCGAACAACCTGATACTGACCCTCCGGCCGCCGAAAACGCATGCTGCTCCGTTGAGAAACCATGGCTTCTCACGCGCTTCAGCTCGTTCATAAGGCTTCAGACTACCATAGGTTGGTGTCTGCGCTTTATCAACAACGCACGACAGCCCACACAGAAAACCAAAGGCTATTTAACTGTCACTGAGTTAAACTCTGCCTTACTAGTAATTATTAAGCTCGTTCAAGTTGAGGCTTTCCACGACACCTCCAAGGCATTGCGCGAGAAGCGCACACTCAAGACGAAGATAATCCGTCTCAATCCCTTCATTGACGGTGATGGTCTACTTAGGGTGGGAGGACGCCTCGTGCATTCAACGCTAGCCTATGCTAGCAAGCATCCTTTGCTTCTCCCGCACTCACATCATGTAACTCATCTCTTGATTGATCATTATCATCTGTTATTCGGCCATGCAGGCGCCGATACGCTGTTAACTGTAATTCATCGCCGGTTCTGGATATTATCAGCACGCAAAGTGGTCCGTCACAGGATTTTCAAATGCCAACGGTGCTACCGACTTAAAGCAAAGCCGATGAACCCATTTATGGGGAACCTGCCGGCTAGTCGAGTAACACAGGCCAGACCCTTTCTGAAGGTTGGCGTTGACTTCGCTGGGCCGTTCACAGTCAGAGCATCGCACATGCGTACGCCGAGGACTTACAAGGCGTATCTCTGCGTACTAATCTGCTTCGTCACTAAGGCGGTACACTTAGAAGTCGTGTCTGCGCTATCTACTGACGCTTTCCTGGCATGTTTGGATCGCTTTGTATCTAGGCGCGGTTTGCCGTCGGATATATATTCGGACTGCGGCACAAATTTTGTAGGTGCTCGTAACCATTTAAAGCAAATTTACCAAAACATTGACGAAACTCAACTTCAGCAAAAACTTGCACCACAGCAGATCACGTGGCACTTCAACCCTCCCTCTGGCCCGCATCTTGGCGGCTTGTGGGAGAGCGCAGTGAAGTCCGCCAAGACTCTGCTCATGCGCATTGTGGGAGAACGAGTCCTCACCTACGAGGAGTTAACCACAGTTTTTACAAAAGTGGAGGCGATAATCAACTCGAGGCCGCTCTGCCCGCTCAGCAGCGACCCTAGCAGCTTTGACCTTTTGACCCCAGGACATTATTTAATTGGGCAATCGCTCCTTTGCGTTCCCGAACACAACGTAGAACACGTTCCTGGCAATCGTTTAAGTCGTTGGCAGCTACTGCAACAAATAACCCAACATCTGTGGAAGCGGTGGCACAGCGAATACCTCCACACCTTGCAGCAACGACACAAATGGCTTAATCCCACGCCCAATCTACAAGTCGGAGACTTGGTGCTTCTCATTGAACCCAATGCTACTCCCTTGCAATGGCGCAGGGCTCGAGTCTCAAAAATATGTCCTGGCACAGACGGGATAGTTCGTGTCGTAGAAATTAAAACCTCCACTGGTACGTTCATTCGCCCAGTGGTCAAGTTATGTCCGTTGCTTAACCCAAATTAAAATCCCAGCAATATTAATACTAAACAACCAAGTCATGTCACACAATTAGTTAAGTTTCTAAATATTTAGCCTAGTTTTCTTATTTAAGCTTTTATTGCCAGTGTCAAACTCTCAGTGATAGAAGAACCTTTAACTTATTTATTTTATTTCATTCCAAAATCTGTACTAAAGGTTTCAGATATTTCAAGAGCACGTCTGCTCTTCGGGAGGCGGTATGGTAAATGCCGATTCATCCCATCACTAGCAACTCAAACTACCCTCTTTATCCTATCCCAACCTCACAACTTTGCATACCTGACTGGGGGTAGGAAAATAAAAACCTTGACAATTCTCTTCTACTGCGCGTCGTCGGGTCGAGCACACGGCTCCCTTCGATATAAAACTCGCGAGTGAGCACTAAACGGAAAATCAGCGCGATTTCATCGCCGATCATACGCCCCGGGGGCAGAAAAAGGATAAAGGAGGTCGCAGCGCGCCCAACTCCATCAAGCGCGCGCGGGGCAGATATAGGAACTAGGTTTGCCTCCCTATTCCCTTTCTCTACTTTTTCTCCGCCTTCCAGCTCGATTTACGGTATGGTCGGATTCTCTACGCTTTAAATGTCCGTACCATCTCCGGCGACTTTCTTGAAGCTTGTTGCACCCTTCAAATTTTGAACTACTTCACGTTACAAACTACTGAATCAGTGTTCTGTTATTCTTATTATTCGTAAATTCATTCACATTGGGAATGTAATCCAAAATGCTTTTCTAAAGATACTTTTAACAAAATGGTCATATTGTCCAAAAGACATTATTTTAGTAAGAATATGATTATTACTACTCATGTGACTGCTGCTACTGCTGATTTATTTGTAATGGTGCCAACGAATCGATCTTCACAATAACAATTGACATTTATTGTTATGAATGTACGCATTGTTTAGTCATCTAAATCCACCATATGCAATACTACATCGCAACACTTCCGAATGGGTATTGTTTGTATCAAAATGTCTAATAATTACAATCGCAAATATACGTAATATAGCACAAACAACTTTCTGTTTCCGGTCCACTCCGGCCTAAGCTCCAGGGTCAGGTCCGGGAAAAAATACAAAAATGTAGTGCTAAGAGACATGATAAGAGGGAGGAGTCCGAAGACGAAGTGGAAGACAATGAAGTACATAGAGAATAAAAATAAGGAAATCTTACACACCCATGTGGAATATGCAATAGCTGGAGAAAGCCTACTTTGTGTTTGCAGCCGTGAAAATTTGGTATTGCATATTGTAAAGCGCTGCCCACAACGGTGCTTCCAGGGCGACCCGGAGGACTTCTATATAAATGTGATACTTGACGCTGTTAAATGACTGCGAAACCTGGATGTTGACTTATGATACTCGTAGTTTTAATAGTACACCTACACTTTGTATATGCTATACGATTAAATAAATAATTGCTAGAAAGAAGACAGACATTACAAGGTACCTGATGAGCCTTGTAGAATATAAATAGTCGCCACTCACCATAAATATTAGGTAACGTTAGTTATCTTAAGACAAATAGCTTCATGATAAGATTGGAGTGATAATGTTTTCTTACTTTGACGGAAACTTGTGAAGTCACGTTTTTATAGAGGCTTGGCGTAACATTCAGGAAATTAGGCACGGCCTCTGATGCGTGTATAGGTTTGCGGCTTGTGTCCAGGCTATGTACACGTACAGTTAGCTGCGAATATGTCTACGATGATAATTGAATTCATACCTACTCAAAATATCTCGAAATGGTAACAAACATTTGTTTATTCTTAGGCTCCTAGCAAGCTTAATGTTTTATCACTAAAATTGAATACTTTACCAACATAAATTATTTTAAATGTACAATCTTTCAAATTTGGAATGGTAAATCCTCTCTACCTAAAACATTTCCAACTAGTAAATGTCATAGGTAGATACGCTCAACGTCGTAATTAGTAGGGAGGCCAAGTGGCTAAAATCAAACTTCTGCTTGACTGAACAGGTGCATACCAACAAGTAGTATCGTTGGATTCAGTAATATCTCTCGAGTATGAAAAGTGCGGTTGTCGCCCTTTAAAGTGGTGGAGGGGATAACTATGATGTCACAAAGATGGCGGCATATGGTGTTAAATTTTTTCGATTAACTCAACAACAACTCGTTCGATTTTAACAAATGAGGTGTCATATGAAAGCTGATTAAATAGCAAACAAAATATATTTACAAATTATATAGCAAATCATATACATTTTTACTTTTTTGAAAAATAAACAAATAAAGTAAAATTGACTTTATTTAAAGTTTTAAATAAGCACTGAAATAATCGTTTTACGCCAAAAATACTTGATATAAAAGAGATAGCTACACTTCTTATCTACATATTACTTTTTGAATTTTAAAAATTGGATCATAAATAACGAAACTAAGTTGATTTTTATCCGCCGAGGGCGCGCCGAGTCGGGCGCTGGCGCGCGCTAGTAGGCCCACACTTTGTCACGTTTGTAGTGATTCCTCAATAACTACTTATCCGATTTTAATATACGAGGTATTATATTAAAGGTATTTTGATACCCAACAAATCATATTAACAATACGAAATGTATATCCTATATCAATACGTTATTTACAAAACATTCAATAGAACAAGTATGTTCAATGTTATAATGGGGAAAATAAAATAGAAATTACTTTTACATCAAATATATATTATTAATCAATTGAAGCATTATAGTTCTATTAATATACATTTAGAATTTTTGAAAATGATGCACAATTACATAAGTTATGGTCATTTTTACACTCGTAGTTGTGTTCATCTTCATACATACATTACGTACCTAAGTATGTTCATATATATTTATTCCGAATGAAGTACCATGCGGTTAAAACAACTATACTGTTATAATAATGTTATAAATAATAAAAAATCCGACTAGAATTAGATCAACACAGCATAATTATTGTACACAGTGTTTTAAGGAGGCATTAAAAAGGCCTGTACATAACAGACGTACCGTAAAATTTACGCACCTCCAGTCTAGCAACCTCCATAGGAACTATTGACTTGAACTTAGTTCAAGCATATATTTCACAATCGGGTCTACAAGTATAGGTACGTACAATGATGAAAGTCCTGCTTTAAATATAATAACTTAACTCTCAAGTTTGAGCCACACATTATTGGAATATGATTCCATCATGCAGGATTGTTAATAATGGTAGACCTCAAATTGTTATGGCAGTAGTTATATCATAAAAGTCCTTAATAACTTTCGTCCTTTTAATTAATACTTGTAGATGCAGGCTCACTGGCTATTATCTCTTAAGAATGCCATAATAGTACAAAGATTGTATAAGCATAACATACCATATCTATGTTCAGAAAGGAGAGGACGTTCGACGATTAGCACGTTGTTTGCACACTGATGTGCAGCTGACGGATCACCTACTCTTCAGCTGCAGAATAATCCTAAAGCTGGTAGAGAGGTCTCAAATATGGACTCATCGATGCTTTCACGGCGATAAGCCCTCGTAGAACCTGTCACTCTGTGTGTATGTGTGTGTTCATAAAACCTGTAACACGTAAATTGTTTATCCTGCACCGGCTCTAGGTAATGAAAATTGTGTAATGATATTCGCGGTCTCTTTAGAAATGCGGTAAAAAATGTCATGTCTAACACAATGGACTCTTCATGAAGATGGAAGACTTAGGAATCCGACGAGTACCACTATATACTCGTAATCTTGGAGTACCGATAGGGATTCCACCCTAGTCGAAAGATCTTCATGGATGTGACGATCTGGTGTTCACTGAGGTCCAAGAGGGTACCAGGAAACTATATCAATATTTTCCGCGAGGTGTCATAATTCCGAGTGAAGACTCCATGTACACGTAAATGGCATCTATCTGGTTATGCGAACGGGAGAAGTCAGGTGCAACGTATGCGTGGAAGGAGATGCTTAAGAGCGGAAGCTAATTGTGACTAAGACCGAATTCATACCAGCTAACACTACAGGCCACAAGTCCACAAGCATAGGAGAAGGTGTGATATATTCTTCGGTTATTCCAAAATTTAGTGATCTTTTCTGTCACTGATCTTATTGCTGCTTTCCTATTAGTTTCGCTTGTTATGAATGTTGAAATCAAGTTTAATATAGCTCTGGACTAAATCGCGATTTGCAATGACTTTCCTTTTTAGTTGGTCGTATGTCTGTATCATTTTCATATCCGTCATGATGCCGATCCTGCAGCTTAATGTCTCGGAGATTAACATGCTTCGCCGGTGATGTGGAGTAAAGCGAAAGAATCGCATTAAAATTTATTTGCGGCAGCTTTTATATCCGTAACATATAGTAGGTACCTGTAACTACAGGAGAGCTGTTTACGTTTTTAGAAAGATAAGTAAATCACTTTAAACAAGCTCATCATTTCAGTCGAAAGACGTCCAATGCTGGAGAAAAGTCTCCACCAAGGATCTCCAAAATCATCTGTCGTGCGCCACCCTCATCCAACGGCTTGATGGAGGCTTCTTCACATTGGCACAAACTATGTCACAATGTCAGTAGTAATTGCGTAACATACTCGTAGAACAATTATTAGCTGTCATTTTTTACATAGATCCACCCACCCACTAGTCATCACCCTGATCCACAGACCCACTAGTTATGTTTGATTATTTTTTTACCTTTACCAAAAGGTGGTCTGGGAGATATCGCTTTTTAGCAATAAAAACGCATGTTGTTAACCTTTACTTGTATTTCACTATGCTGTTTCGGATCTATTTGTAATTTTGAGGTGTGTAACAAAGAGTATTTGTATAGTATTACATATATACATCTACCTAACGTACATACAAAGCGTTACGCAATCAACCCGCAGAACCCGGTAGAAGAACCCGGAGATGGTGGATTGACGTTGCCATAGATGACATGTAAGCCAATGGACTCACTTAATTAAAATGATGTTGAAGATTGCACAAAATGCAACCGGGATTACTGCTAGGATCAAAGATTATTCATTAAACCTTAAGACTTGTAAATTGCAAAAAATAGGTATAATAAATAAATAAATATTGGGGGACAATAAACACACTAGCCAAATCGATGAGTGGCATCCTTATTCTTTATATTCACTGTAATTATGAATCTGGAATACCTACGATCTTAGTAAATATTATTATGGAGGCATTTTCAATAAATTGCTGTTCCTGTCCGGAAGACTTAATGCCTACTCAAAATACTGTGTACAATAATTATGCTGTGGTGATCTTATTCTAATTGGATTTATTATTAATTACGTTATTAAAATTGATAGCGGTGTTGGTGTGTTATGTGCGCATGGTACTTTATCCGGAATAAATATATATTTACGTAATATACCTGTATGTATGTATGAAGATATGTATGAAGAAGAGTGCGAACGCGAGCGTAGAAATAGTCGTTACTTATGTATTTTTGTATCATTTTCAAAAATTCTAAATGTATATTAATAGAACGGTAATGCGTCAATTGATTAATAATAGTATATTTGATGTAAAATTGTTTTTTTCCCCTCATAACATTGTACATACTTGTTCTGTTGAATGTATTGTAAATAACTATAGATATAGGATATACACTTCGTATTTTTAATATTATTTGTTGGGCATCAAAATACCTTTAATATGATACCTCGTATGTTAAAATCGGATAAGTAGTTATTGAGGAATCACTACAAACGTGACAAAGTGTGGGTCTACTAGCGCGCGCAAGCGTCCCGCGCGGCACGCCCTCGACGGATAAAAATCAACTTAGTTTCGTTATTTACGATCCAATTTCTAAAATTCAAAAAGTAATATGTAGATAAGAAGTGTAGCTATGTCTTTTATATCAAGTATTTTTGGCGTAAAACGATTATTTCAGTGCTTATTTTAAACTTTAAATAAAGTCAATTTTACTTTATTTGTTTATTTTACAAAAAAGTAAAAATATATATGATTTGCTATATAATTTGTAAACATATTTTGTTTGCTATTTAATCAGCTTTCACATGACACCTCATTTGTTAAAATCGAATGAGTAATAGTTGAGTTAATCGAAAAAATTCAACACCATATGCCGCCATCTTTGTGACGTCATATTTATCCCCTCCACCACTTTAAAGGGCGACAACCGCACTTTTCATACTCGAGAGATATTACTGAATCCAACGATACCACTTGTTGGTATGCACCTGTTCAGTCAAACGATCTTCGTTATATGACGACTTTTTTCAAATTGGCCTCTCTACTAAATTACACAGCGCTGTTTTTGCGCATTAAAAGGGCCATTCGGCTGTAGTATGCTCACCTGAATAATTCATGGGCGTTGGCTGAAGCGGGCACGCCGGGAGAGTCCCGCGGAGTCCGGCAAGTGAACTCAGAGTCGAAGTAGAAGGCGTCATCAGCGCGAGAGACGGCAGGTCTGAAGGGCGGCACGACCTGTCCAATACATATAATAAGCATTTGGTCACCCACGAATAATATACCGGCACCAGCGGTTCAAGTCCAACGACATAGGGCTGTCGAATATATTAGTTTTCACGCAGAGACCTTCAACACGTAGTTTTCGTAAAGTCGAATTCGAATTAGACCCATACGCAAATTCTTGAAGGTTGATATCGGGAGACACTCCTTTAGTGTTACTTTGATGGTGCCGGGTAATAAGTACGCTTTTGAGGCGAGGGGAAGCCGTTATGGGGCCTGATTGGTAAATGTGCGTTAATTTTATATTCTTCAGGGACTGTAAGCTGATATCAACCTTCTCGCATTTCCGTAAGGTCCGAATTCCAATTTGACGTTACGAAGACATGTTGAGATGTCGTCTGAGTGACAAATATTGTAACAAAGGGTTACTTCAACATGACAAACCTCTTTCTTCAATAGCGCTTCCCAGTCTATGCTAGCAAAGAATTCATGGTTCTTTACATCTTCTATGCCATTGGCGCCCGCCCCCAACCTATTGACAAATAATATATTAAATTAAAAAATATGCACATCCATTGCTCTATAACAAGGCTCTTTTCCTCCCCGTATGCGGACTAGGACCTAATAGGAGAAAAAATGTATGAAAACGTGCTAAACTGTTAAAACTTGCACCTTCTCGCTTACATTGTAATGTTGATATTACAATGGAAATTTTAATGTCGAATAATTTCAACGGATGCTATGGCCCGCATTACAAAAATCCCGCCTGGCCATATGCGGGCTCTATCGCCAATTTAAATGAGCAATAAGCCTTCAAGTAATAAACACCTCTATATGCTTTACAGGAAGGTTTAAATTACAATGTTAAGGTTGGTTCTCCCGTAAATAATTATGTCAGTGCGCCAAATATTTGTAACACAAAGAACAACAGTAACAGTTTTTTGTTTTACCGTTGAAAGTTTCTTAGTAACAACAACTTCTCGAAGACCTCACGGTTCAAAAATAAATGCCATACGATTAAATTTAAAAAAAAAGGTCTAGTAATAATGTAGTGCATTTCCATTTGTAAATGAAATAATTAGATATACACATATAAGATATGGTCATTATTTATTTAACAACAACATTGTTATTATCGTGGTGCTAGGAGCTAATTGTGACTTTGAGGCAAAGTAGGGTCACAGTAGGTATACCTACTCTACTCAGTTATGTATTCTTGTGTACCTATGATAGTTCTTCTAAGTAATACTCTCACCACAATTGGGCCACAACTCATAAATTAGTTGAACCCTATATCAGTGAATGTTAAAATAGCTAAGTAGGTCTGACATTGTCGATTGTATGTGAATCAATTAGTGCTAATATACAAATTTTGTATCAATTCTCACCTGTTTTGTGGTGTCCGTTTGAACAACGCTCTAAGTAAAGATTGTGCTTCTTCGCTCAAATTAGAAGGCATGCCGAGCTTGGCTTTAAGTATTTGCGTCATCGTTTCGTGTCTCGTGGAACCGTGGAATGGTAAATTTCCAGTTAACATTTCAAACTGCGGGCAAATTGTATAATTGGTAAATACGTTGCAAAAATGTACGAGGATAATTTATTATTACCGGAATTTGCTAACCGTGCTTTTTAATTTCCTAGATGTAGTAATAATGAGGAAGGAAAGAAAAATTAATTGATGTTAATGATATCATTGTAAGCTCTGATATGTAAAAGAACCACTACTTACAGAGTAAATATTGAATTTGACTACATTTGTGTATGGCATACTTACATAACATACACAATATTACAATGATATAAGTTCTAGTAATAAAGTAGTGCATTTCCATTAGTAAATGAAATAATTAGATATACACATATAAGATATGGTCATTATAGTCAACCAATTTGATTTCTGGGCTACTTTGTACCTTGCCACAGTGAAAATCAGTATGAAAGCTGCTAGAGATCTCATATTTTTGTCACTGTGACAAGGTATGAAGTGGCCAGAAATCAATACAAATTATAAATTATTGTGTTATGCTAACTGAAAAATGAGACTGATGCCTCTCCTCTGCTAGCTACTTACTACTACAAGAATAATGTGAATAGTGACTACTTACCATAAGAACTCCAAAAGACCACCAATCAGCCGCAAATGTATGCCCTCTTCTGTTAACCACTTCTGGTGCCATGTACTCTACTGTACCACAAAAGCTATAAGCTTTATCACTACTCGGTGGAAGTTTAGATAAACCAAAGTCAGTAAGTGCAATGTGACCATCTGCATCTAACAATATATTCTCTGGCTTGAGATCCCTGTATATAATGCCCAATTTGTGCACATGTTCTAATGCTAAAGCTAACTCCGCTAAATAAAACTTAACATCCTCTTCAGTGAACATTACCTGAAATTGTTGCTGTTATTAGCAAGCACATAAGTGACTTCAAAATACATAAAGGTGCTTTTTTTAGCATAGTACCAGTTACTTCATAGATACAAAAATCAACATACTTAAATGTTGTGATAAAAAGCTTTGAGACTAGCCATTAGCCAACGATTTATCATTGGAATATTTTTTTGATGTTTCTCTCACTATAGCTCACTACAGACATGTGTGTTATACTGATGCCACAATAATTGTTGCCAAAGCTTTTCTCACTTAACCTTGGCGTATATTAAACAATCACATATAAATACCTGCATAATAATATATAGTATGTGTACTGCACCTTACCTCTTTACTAAGTCTGGAGAACAAGTCACCACCGCGTAAAAAATCTAATATTAAGTAAAGTTTTCCAGCAGTTTGAAATGCATAGTGTAATTTAACAATAAATGGATGGCCCATGTCAACTAATATGTTTCTCTCCATTTTTGTACGTTCTCTGTCCCTCACTTTTAGGGTAGCTTTTTTAAGTACCTAAAAGTAAAATAATATTCCATATCATAATGTAGACAAAAACATTGAAATAAACAATGATCTCTTTTTAATTTTGGTGTTGGTTTCCAGATTATGCAAAAGTTAATTGAAAATTGAAACTGTTAGGTGGGTGCTTTGCTTGTACAATTTCCTCTAAATATGGAGTTTTGCATGTTGTCGGCTACAATCATAGTATAGCACTATGAAATCATAAGCACTGAACATATTCATTAAATTTCCTGCTTCTTTTTTCAGTTGTAACAATTTTACCCAACTGAACTTGTAACCATTGTAATGTTTTAACTGTTGACTGTACAATAAAAGCTAGTCATAATGTCACAATATGTTTACAACTATTCTTATACAATTGTTGAAAATACTAGTATAGTTTTTACCAGCATTCCCAGGGATACTCTTAGATTTCGTTTTTGACCAGGTATTCAATTATTAACAACTGTTTATACCAACGGTCCCAGACATGTTGATTAAATAGTTTCGTGGATAGTTTTAAAATAAATTAATTCAAAAGTTCACAAAAATTGATACAAAAGAAAAACAGACAGTATAAAAGTTAGTAGTTGGCACTATTACCATCAAGCAGGCAGCAAGCTTGTTTGCCACTGTCATTGTATAAAAATTATCCAATTGTATACCATATAAAATAAATAATAATAGGCAATAGGTTACCTTCATGGCATAGAGGGTGCCTGCATCAGCACCAGTGACTTTCCGGACTAGGAAAACTTTTCCAAAGGAACCTTCTCCAAGTACTTTGAGCAATTCAAATTGAGACGGGTCTGCCTTCTCATGGCCCTCTTTAACAACATCCTGGAGCTCAACCTCTCTCTCACAGTTGATTTCACTGGAGGAGTCCAGGCTTTCTGCCGTGGACGCTTGGCGCGACTCTGCAGAGTTCTCAACCACCATTGGAAGACTGTTGGCTGTCTGTGATACAGTTCTCTACAAAAATGAAAAAAAAAACATCACGCGAATAGTTCACAAAATATCGCTCATGTCAATGTGAGTCTATCATCAACTCGATTTTAAATATTGTAATAATTAATAAGTTATGGGTGGGCGTATGTGCTTTGTGAATCCTTCTAAACAAGTAACAAGTGTTTTAATCATTTGTCGCCAGACGTCATCGTATTGTATGTGTGTATAATTATAAAATGGTGAGTAATCATGTAAATTAAACGGACTTTATTATTGAAACACTGACACAAGAGAAACAGTTCGATTACTTACGTTGTCTCCGACATTCTGCATTCGCCAGGGATCTGAACAATTTGCTAGTGGCATAATTTCTATTGATCACAAATAAACCTTCAAAGGAAAATCTAATAATTGTTTTGCAAATTGAATTAAAACATTTAAAACTAGACC
The DNA here is from genome assembly GCA_905163555.1 of Notocelia uddmanniana. Classification (NCBI taxonomy): domain Eukaryota; kingdom Metazoa; phylum Arthropoda; class Insecta; order Lepidoptera; family Tortricidae; genus Notocelia; species Notocelia uddmanniana. The sequence continues at coordinate 15,706,437 of LR991065.1, forward strand.
ACCATGTTTTTTCATTCATAAACACAGACGGAGATAGACGATTCACACGAATCAAAGCATTGCATTGCGGATTGTGGCAGAAGAAACGTTTCGTTTCACTTATTCATCTGCAGTCAAGTCAGTTTTGACTTGACAGGCAGCGTACAAATCTGTACGTGATCTGTACCTATGTGGTACCTATTTGTAATTTCTGTTGCATCATTGGCCATTGACTCAAGGTTATGATACCGTATTGTCTGCTATTGGTCGAAATGATGAATACTAGACTATTAGCCAATGAAGGTGTTTTGTTCATACGTGATCAATTTTTTGGGATTGTTTCCTTACTTTATTTCCTTACCATTCCTCATCCTCATAATCAAAGAGAATATAACCACTACGTTTTACTCATAATCATAAACATTTTATAAAACCAGTTATGACGAGCAAGTCTGACTGTTCGCGCACTAAGGGTTCCGTCCAAATTAGCATTGTAAAGGTTTTTGAGGATTAAAAGTAATTTATTGAGATATTAAACGATGTAACAGACAAACGGGCAGATTCGCTCCGTAAGGGTTCCTCTTTAGGGTTCCGTACCCAAAGGGTAAAAACGGAACCCTATTACTAAGACTCCGCTGTCCGTCATGTTTTTTAGCCCCCCCCCCCCCCCCTAGCGTCTCCCGAATTTAGTTTATTTTTCTCCGCGCTACCGACCCCCACCCGTCTAGCCGTCGCTGAGCCCGGCCTCCCACCAGCGGGTCTCACCGGGCGAAGCCTTGGCGAAACGGGAAAGGGCGGACTGCGCCGCTGCGATCGCGCTAAACTGCACAGCACAACACCCATGCTGACACACCTGCCGACATCATCGGCAGCCCAAGAATAACCTCCTCCCCCCGCTTTTGAGCAATCAAAGGTGGGGGTAGAGTGAGAAAACTCAGGAGAGTTTCACCCCCGATTTCAAACACCAACCATCATGCCGCCGCCATCTAGAGATCCTACGGCCCGTGCCCCCACTCTGCCGAGGACCTTCCGCCACACACGCGGACTAGAAGAAGCGTCAAGAGCTGCCCGCGACCCGCGAGTACAAAACGCTTTCCGCAGCGCTTTACGCGCATCCGCGGCGGCCTTGCGCTCCTCACCATCTGACAGCCCGAGCATCCCGGGAACGCCTACCAGCGAGGGAGCTGGGGAAGCGCCGTTCCCACCCAAGCCAGCGGATGTTATTAAAGCGATACTGGGCCAGCTCGTCCCAGCCGCTGAAAGAATGTCCGCCGCCTCCACATCCGCTGCCGGTGCCCGCATTTCCACCGCGCCACCATCTCGACCGGCGCACAGCCAATCGCCGTTGAAGGCGGCGTCACCACCGCCTCCGGCACCCGCTCCGCCACCAAAGCGGGACACCCAGCCACTACGCCGCCGCCGCATCCAGCCCTAGCAAGGCCCCGGCGCCTTTGCCGCAGCACCCGAAAGCTGCCCCGTCAACCGCGTCGCGACCGCCGCCCGCCCCCGGAGCGGGCAAGACCGCGCTCCGCAAAGCGCCCGCGACTAGCCCGCTGCCCCGCGTGGCCTCGCTGGCTAAACCCGCGCCGCGAACGCCACCGAAAGCGACCGTGCTGCATAAGCCGCAGCCTCCCGCGATCCGACCCAGAGGGCCTAAGCCCCCACAGGCCAGCCTGACGCCATCACCAGACGCCAGCCCGACTAGCCACACACCCGGAACTGCCACTGCACCATCACCGCCTCTAGTGCAGACCCCTGCTGCCTCTACAAGTACCGCGCTACCACCGCTCGGAGGCAAACGCAGGCTTACTTCGCCGCCGGAGAAGACACAGTCCCAGAGCCTCCTTCGCCTGCAGCTGTCCCCCATGGACACTGCACAAGAGGTAGAGAGCGACTCCGACGACGTCGCAGCCCCCAACGCGGTAGCACCGAACACAGCGCCGAGCACAACCTCACCACCGGCCCAGTCGCAGCCGAGAGCGAAACGCCCGCGGCCCATAACTGTGGACCACCTCCCGGACTGGCCACGACACCTGAAGGAGATCAAGGAGGCGCTAGGGCGTTTCCCGATCTCACGTCCGTATGGAAAAGGAATCAGAGTCCTCCCTGCGGACGAAGAGGAATACCGGACCGTTATGGTTATGGTTATGGACTCCTTTTTCCGCACTTAGTCCGTGAAAGTTGGACCATTGTGCGTGACGTAAAAACGCCGGCTAGGGATCTAGCCAGCCTAACTCCGACCAGAAGCGCAGGATCCTCCTGGTGTCACCACAGGCTTCGCGGAGTGACCTCGGTGCGTTGAGGATTTGAGTCCGTTGTGTAGCTACACCTTCGCATTCCAGGATGACGTGGGTGGCTGTTTCATCGGCCGACAGGCATCCCCTGCATAGGGGGCTGTCGGTCGTACCTAGAACATATAAATGTTTGTTGAGTGAGCAGTGTCCAGTAATGGTGCCTACGATTATACGTAGTGACGCTCTGTTAAGAGAGAGTAGACGCCTAGTAAATCGTGCATCCGGGTGTGGCATTGTTTCCCGGGATTGTCTGCATGTACTGGTATTTGTCCATTGATCAGCGTGTTGTTCAGATGTTCTGTGACGTAGCCATGATCTTATCTGGTTGAAAGGTAGCGGGAGCGTTGGACTAGGGCCAAACGCAGGCCGGCTAGATCTTCTCCTGGCCAGCTCGTCAGCTACGTCGTTACCTAGAGAGTCACTGTGCCCTTTTATCCATTGCAAGGTGACAGTGTTTTTTGTTCCTATCACCTCCAAAGCTCGGTGGCACTCTAGGATGAGCCCAGACTGGATGAGGTTACTGTCTAGGGCTTGTAATACTGCAGCGCTGTCGGACACAATGCGTATCTTTTGGTCTCTGATATGCCGCTTAGCTACTGCCTTGGCAGCCTGTGTGATGGCGATGCATTCGCATTGGTAAATGGAACTATGTTCGCCTAAGGCTATTGATATATTAATGTTTATCTCGGGTGAGTACACTCCTGCGCCCGATCCTGTCTTCGTTTTCGAGCCATCGGTGTAAATGCGCAGTTCTTGTACTCCGGACCGATCGTATTGTTCTTCAACTAGCTGTATTGCATAGCTTTTGTTGAAGATATGTTGTTTGGGTACCTTGTCATTAGGAGCGGCTATCATTGGTTGGTAGGTGATTGCTTCCTTAAGTACTTCGGTATGGGTCCCATTTGTTACCCCCCAGAGGTTAAGTGACTTTAGCCTGATGGCCGCCGAGGCCGCCTCCTGCTGGATAAACAGGTCAAGAGGCGGCAGTCCCAGCAGTACCTCCAGTGCCGCTGTGGGTGTAGTTTTCATGCAGCCAGTCACCGCTGTACAAGCTAGTCTCTGGAACTGTCGCAGTTTATTCTTGGCGGTCGTTAGTCTAGTTCTTGGCCACCAGACTACCGCGCCGTAGGTGATTATGGGTCGTATCACTGCAGTGTAAAGCCACATGGTGATTTTGGGGTGTATGCCCCAGGTTCTCCCAAGCAGCCTTTTACACTGCCAAAATATGACACAGGCCTTTTCCAGTTTGTTGCTTAGATGTTTACTCCATAGCAGTATGTCGTCTAAGGTTACACCTAGGTATTTTACCTCTTTTGTAAGGGATAGTGTAGTGCCTTGAAGTTTTGGTAAGCTAAGATTTTCTAGAGTGCGCTTCTTTGTGAACATTACTAATTCGGTTTTTGATGGGTTCACTGACAATCCATGTTCAGAACACCATCGTTCGACGATTTTAAGTGCCCCTTGCATAAGCTCGCATAGGACCTTTTCAAACTTTCCCCTAACGAGGATTGTTACATCGTCTGCATAGCCAACAGTGTAGAAGCCGGCCTCGTTGAGGGACCTGATCAGGTCATCCACTACAAGGTTCCACAGGAGCGGTGAAATGACGCCTCCTTGTGGGCAGCCTCTGGAGACAATGGCTCGTGTGGTCCCATTCACTGTCACTTGCACTGCCCTATTCCTCAGCATGCAGTCGATCCAACCAGCTGTGGTCCGATCCGCGCCGTGGTTGAGCAGCGCATGGCTAATGCTGTTAAATTGCGTCTTGTCAAACGCCCCTTCGATATCTATAAAGGCTGCAAGAGCAGATGATTGTGTTAATAGTGCGTCTTCTATCGGCGAGATGACACTGTGGAGCGCTGATTCAGTTGATTTGCCTGCACAGTAGGCATGTTGTTGGTGGTAAGCCACCAACCTGCGCCAGTGCCCTGTCTCTGAGATCCCGATCGCACAGTCTCTCTAGGGTCTTAAGGAGAAAAGAAGTGAGGCTTATTGGCCTGTATGCTTTGGGCTGCGTGTAATCGCTCTTACCTGGTTTGGGTATAAATACCACTTTAACTTCTCTCCATTTTAGGGGAACATAGCGGTGCTCGAGGCATGCTCGGTGGATTCTAACTAGATGCGGAGCGATCGTGTTTTTGCACCATTGTAGAAGACCTGGAAAGATGCCATCTAAGCCTGCCGCTTTGAATGAAGAGAAGCTGTTAATTGCCCATATCATCTTTTCCAAGGTTACTATTCTATGGGCAGTGTTGGTGGCCTCAACGGTTGGATTGTTAAATCCCTGTTGATCGTCCTCTTCCCACGTACTGCATTCCGTGATGGAGCATTCTGGGAAGTGTGTATTTAGTAACAGCTCGCACATTTCATTGGAGGTGGTTGTGTAGCTGTTATCTGGTTTTTTCAAGGAGCCTAGGTTTCTGTTGGGTTCGCTGGACAGAATGTTTTTTACCCTACAGAATGTTTTTTACCCTGGCTGCCTGACTGTTGGTTTCGATGTTGGTACAGAAGGTTCTCCAGCATTCTCGTTTCCTTTCGCGGATACGTTTTTTGTACAGAGCTTGGGTTGTTTTGTAGACGTCCCAGTCTGTTGCCCTCCTTGTGTTTTTCGCTCTGTTAAACAGTTTGCGTAGTTTGCGTCGCAGCTTCTCGAGTTCATGTCCCCACCAGCCATTGCGGTTGGTGGCTTTCGTCGAGGGCGATGTTAGTGGACAGCTTTCATTAAATGCCTTTATTAACGTTTCCGTCAGGTTATTCACGTGCCTATGTCGGCTGGCTCCTTATAACTCATGGGGATATTGGTGAGAGCCGGACTACCAGATATCATATTGCTATATTTAGCGCGGTCTGTCCGTCTGGGGTTCCGCCATAGTTCTGGTTTTAGAGAGTCGACGTTTAGTTTATATCTTACCCATCTATGGTCGGAGCATGACAGGTCGCTCGACACATGCCAGTCGGAGATTTTGTCCGATACTCTTTCCGTAGCGAGTGTGATGTCTATTATAGTTTGGAATCTGGAGGTGACAAAAGTAGGTTCTGACCCCCTGTTTATAAGCCTGAGATTGGTAGAAAATAGAAAATCAACTAAGTCCTCACCTCGTCTATTGGGAGATCCGCAGCCCCACAGAGGGTGGTGCGCGTTTGCATCCGCCGAGACGATCAACTCAAGCTTCTTGTTTTCGCAGTGTCTGATGAGATTTGCCAGCTCAACCGTCGGCACGTCCGCGTCGCCCGGCAGATAGGCGGACGCGATGATGACCTCTGGGATGCTAGGGCAGTTGGTCTGGAGCCTGACCGTGGTCAAGTCTCTGGAACAGAACTCATTCATTAAAACTGCATTGATTAGTTTAGGTACGTAGATGCAAGTGCGTGGATTAGTAACGGTGGTGTCGAGGAATATCTTACCTCCGATGTTGTTGAGACTGCAGATTCTGTCCTTCCTTATCCACGGCTCCTGGATAAGGGCGACGGTCTTGTTATTTACCTCCAGCATTCTTCGCAAGGTAGCCGTTGCGGCTTGTTTATGCTGGAGGTTAGCTTGTATAAAGTTAGTGAGGTGAGGAGGAGCGAAGAGGACTGCTCACTTCCTCATCCGTTTCCAACGGGATGTCCTGATCTGTCAGCTGCGCGACATCCTCCTCCAGGTCTCCGTCACCGGTTTCCATGGGAGAGTGACTACCTCTCTGCAAGAGCAAGCTGGCATCCCATCCTGCCTCTGCATTTCGGCGGAGGAGTGTTGGGTGATCGTTGCTTCACCAGCCACGCTCTGCATTGCGGCGGAGCTTGGCCGGTTAGCCGAGGACATCGACGCGCCAGCTCCCTGATCAGTTCCGGCGCTCTCACTCTGCTTTTCAGCGGAGGGTGCGCCAGGGATCGTGGGTGCTGTCACAGTCTCAGCAGGGTCAGGCGGCAAGTCTTGCAGCTTACCCGTGCTGCCGAAGAAACGGATATAGGCGTTGCCAAGCTTATAGCAAAGCCTACGCCCCCTCGCTAGGATCCCGGGCACTTGGTCAACTGGAATGCCAAGCACCAAGAAGGTTCCAGGCGTTTCCCCTTCATGGTGCTCGACATTGTAAAGCGACCATCGGCTGACCTGATACCACTTGTTCTGGCCTGTCAAGACGGTCTGGATCGTCTTGATGTCGTCCGCACAATTTGGTAGCAGGACAGCGGACTTTACCCTTCTGGGGATGTCCTTCTGCCGCTTCACAATCAGTCTGGTGCCGGGAATTGGTGACACGAAGGTGGCTACTATGTCCTTAAGCCACTCGACGTCCTTTTTGTCCTCGCACTGTAGTTTTAGGACTCCTTCGCTGTGGAAAGGTTTCCCACGGAAGGAGGGCCAGTACGGGACTACGTTGGAGGCACAAGGAGCATTGGCGATGTTACTATTTTGATGACTAGTTTCCAGGGTGCCTTTTATGCCTTCTACTTGGTCAGGTGTGAGGTCGGTGAAGGGTTCCGCCATCACTGCGACAAAGAGGTCGCTGAGTACCACTGAGTCAGCATACGTGACAGCATCCTTCACCGTACACCCCGAAGTAGAGGCCCTGATGCGTTTCGCCTCCTTGGCAGGAGGCGTCAGCGTGTCGTCCGGGCGTAAGCGTTTAGGGGGTTTGTTCTGGGCACTAGGCCTCCCCTTCTTGCTTCTGCCACCGCGTCTGCGTTGCTCCTGACCGGTGTGAGCTGCCTTTTCAGCGCGCTGCTTCGATCCGCCCTGGCTTACACCGGGATGGTTCGTCTGCTTCGCGCCTACTGGGGCATCGGGGGTCGTTGCCGATCCTTCGGCGACCTCCTGCCTTGCGGCGGGTGGTTGCCTCCTGCCCTCACCTGTCTGGGAGCGTTGGAGTGCACGTTTAGCTGTGCGTTTTTCTCTTTTGCGCACGTCCGAGGGAGTGCGCTTGTGTTTAAATACCCTCCAGTCTTGCTCACCGACCCTAGGCGGGTTGGGGGGAGGGGAGGTTGTTGGGTGACTGGGCGCTTCCTGAGAAGCAGCGGCCTGCCTGTTGATTTGCTTGTTTGAACAGGGCGCTTCCTTAGAAGCAGCGGCCTGTTTACGGGTTTTTTTATTTTTTAAACTCTTGTTTGCCATAGTTTGTTTATCTAGAGATTTCATTCTCCGAGGCGTCCCACCCTCCTGGGAGCCCGCAGATGGGGATGCTCATTCGAGCACCAGGACCTACCACAGAGAATATAGGGTCCGGGGTCCGCGATGCAGCGAGTCCGCACGGTGCGAGGAAGACTACAATTGTCGGGTCGAGGTTTTGACCCGTACTCGTCGTAGACTCCGCGCTCCGCCGACTGCGCACCTCATGACCCCGCAACCCTCGCCAGCGACCCTTAAGGGGTGCCTCAGCCACTTGCCCCAGGCTGGCTATTTCCCAAGGCTGCCGTTTTGGTGGAATGCCGGACCGAAGAAGGCGTGTTGTCTCCTCGGGTAACTACAACCCGACCCGATGGTAGACTCAACCTTCCAGGCCTCCATTATCCCACCGCACGACGCTCAACTGCGCACGGCAAAAACACGCAGGTGGGCTCAAAACCACTCTATGACAGAGGGCCGGTCGGACACACCCACAGGTCATGACCTACCAGTCCTTTTTGCTGCTGCTTTGTAGCTGCCGCAAGGTCGCTGGTGTAGCCTCTTCGGACAAAACTCCGGTGGTTGGGAAGGTTCTTAGCCAACGACGAGTGAGACCCCCTAAGGGGAGTAACTCGCCGTTGCCCAGGGTATACCGGCGGTGGGGGATTGTCGTTCCAGTTGGACGGATCCGCATGGACTGACCATCCCGCCGCACACGGGGAGGTGACCTACCAAATACCGGACCGTACAACGACACCTACAGGCCCTACAGGACGAACTAGCCACCCGGGGAGAGATACTATCGTGGCATGTGTATTCTCTCCCTGAGGAGATCCCCCTGAAGATCTGCATTAGGGGTCTCCCCGCAAATACAGAGCCGCAACTCATTACAACGGAGTTGCAAGAAAAGGGTTTCGCGCCACTGTATACGAGGCACGTAACCGCACGACAAGGACGGCCAGGCTGCATATTTTATGCGCAGATCCAGAGGACCCCCGACACTATCCCGGCAATCTATCACATCCGGGAGCTGCTAGGTATGCCGGGAGTGATTGTGGAGGCCTGGCGGGGCAAGAAGGGCCCGGCACAATGCCACCGGTGCCAGGGCTTCCGTCATGCTTCCGCCGGCTGTCACCGCCCAGTCAAATGCGTCCGTTGCGCGGGACCGCACTTCGCGTCCCAGTGCGATCGGCCGCGCACAGAACCCGGCACCTGCGCCAACTGCGCGGGCCCACACACGGCCAACGATGCCACATGCCCCGCCTTCCGGCGCGAAGCAAGGAATAAAAAAGCCGGGACAGCCCCCCTCACCTCCCGCCGCGGGCAGACTATCGCCCAGCCAAACGAGGTGAGAAACGAAGAGAACGCCGCCAACTCCCTGATGGCGATGGCGAACGACGCTGCGCCCCACCGCCGCCGTCAAAGAGGGAGGGGGAAAAGGCGTAGGAAGGACACGCCCACCGACCCGCCACAGCCGCCACAACCGGCCCAAACGGCTACAACGGACGCCCCACTCCACAGCTCAGACCCGCCCCAACGTCAAGACGCCGGCAGGAATAAGGCGATAGCGGACTGCATCGCCATCCTGCAAGATGTTTTGACCGCATTCCAGACCGGCAACAACCCCGTCCCCATCATTCTTAGGGGACTAGCCGCCCTATACCAGGACGGCTAACATAAGGACACAAGAACGGAAGTACCTGCAGTGCCGTCGGCTCGAGTGTCGCTCGCTGGGCCTCCCCTAACGGGGACTCACCCGGCAGGGCTCGACCTCGCCGACGGACGAAGCGGACGATCCCACCACCGGACCTGACGAGCTCAGCTCACCCCAACTACACGTCCGTAGTTACGGACGGGGCCCGACCCCGCTAAAAGCGGCCCAGCCGCGTACAGCTTCCCCGGGCCCCACAAAGGCCCGAGAGATGACTCGAACAATATCAGTTGAAAATTAGGCACCAAATAGGATACACGTACTTACTGTTCGAAATTTGTTTGATTATCAAATCGAAGACCCTTAAAGTTCTTGATTATTTTTTTAATGATAGGTATAACCTTTGTCATTAACAGAAAAAAGTCTCAGATTTTGAGGTGAAGCCATATTTTATAAAAATACAAACATTTTATATCAACTCGCGTCTGCCCCATAACGGACTATTAAGACATTTATAAGTCCGTCTCCGTCAAATATTAAAAAAAAAACGTCTGCTTGAATCTGCGGTACGCAATGACATTGACAGTTCATCACAAGGTTGGTCGTATGCAGTCGTATGACAAGGTACTCTTTATACTGTGGTACTTCCGCGAAACGAAATATCTGCCTCTCTGTGCTGTGACGTGTGACACTAGCATAGCATATCCGGTCGACAGAGAGGGAGATATTGGCTATGTGCACGTCTGAAACGTCAAACGTCAAACGTCCCGAGACAATGTCAAAATTTAGAGATGTCAAATAATGACACATGAATATTTTATTTACTTTAGTAAACAAGAAAGACCCCGTATTGGAAATTTTACTGAAATAAATAAGAGATTAAATTAATACATACAAACGAAACGAATCGTAGGAAACCGTTAAGAAACCAATAGAAAACGTGAAAGTAAATTTGACAGTGGTCCCCGGTAAGTGCACATTTCTGCCATGGTGTGCGCTGCGATCGCCTAGCTTACCCCCGCCACCTACTTCGCACATAGCCAATAGGTAAAAAACGTAAGTGTTGTATGTAGTTGTAGCGTGTTCGAATAGACATTACATTTTTAAGATGTGTAACACAAACAAAACCAATCTCTATTCGAATACGTCACAACTACATACAACACTTAAGTTTTTTACCTATACTTCATTTTCGGTTCGCGGTATCATCCGAGCGTTATTCCCAGTACAGTTGCATCCTGAAGAATGTCGGTTCGCAGTAATGGCCCTGTCAATGTCATTGCATACCACAGATTCAAGCAGGAGTTTTTTTAATATTAATTTGTAGGACTTGGAAATGTCTTAGTAGTCCGACATGGGGATGGGGTAGACGCGTGGTGATATAAAATGTTTGTATTTTTATAAAATATATGGCGCAACTGAAAAATCTGAAACTTGTCCTGTTATTAGCGATGGTTATTATCATCATTAGAAAAACAATTAAGGACTTTTTAAAAAATCTGACATTCCCTATTGCTTGACATTAAAGCCAAGCCAAGTCAGCTAGCTATGTTAGAGTTAACAAAAGTCGTGTTAGTTACATCATTTATATTATATCTCAAAACGGCTAGGCCGATTTTATGAACTTTGATTTTTTTGAATTTATCTTGGCTCTGAATACCAGAAAAAAAATTAAAATGTCGGTACACTATATAAAAAAATAAAAACATTTTCTTCATTCATTTCATTTGTTCCTGAGACTTGGATGTTTTCTATGTATTTATGTATATATCTATTAAATATATCGTCGTCGTACCCATAACACAAGCCTTATTGAGCTTACTGTGGGACTAGTTCGATTTGTGTAAAAAATGTCCCCTAATATTTATTTATTTATTTATTTATTTATATGTATGAAAATGTTTTGCACGGAACGAGTCGGCGGGGAACGAAGTTCGCCGGGACACCTAGAGTCTGACTAGCATAAGTCTGCACTAGCAATTTTAATTTATTGTCTGTAAATCGGTATATGATAACACTGAAGATAGGGCACTAATTAGTCTTGATACTTGTATATGATCTTTAATATTTAAACAAGTGAAAATAATAGTAGTAGTAGTGAGTATTAGTATGTATGTAGGTATGTATCATCATCATCATCATGTCAGCCGAAAGACGTCCACTGCTGGACATAGGCCTCCCCCAAAGACTTCCACAATGACCGGTCCTGCGCCACCCGCATCCAGCGGCCAACCGCGACCTTCACCAGGTCATCAGTCCACCGTCGCCTGCCCACGCTACGCCTTCCGGTAAGTGGCCGCCACTCGAGAACCTTTCCGCCCCAACGGCCATCGGTTCTACGTGCTATGTGCCCCGCCCACTGCCACTTAAGTTTAGCGATTCGGAGGGCTATATCGGTCACGTTGGTTCTGCTGCGGATGGCCTCATTCCTGATGCGATCACGCAGAGAAACTCCCAACATAGCTCTCTCCATTGCCCTTTGGGTGACTTTGAGCCTTCTTATGAGGCCCATAGTAAGCGACCACGTTTCAGTGCCATATGTCAGCCGAGTCGGGTTCGACGCTTAACCTCTTTCTCGAAGTTGTATGTATAAATAAATAAAAAAATCGTGTGCTGGAATCGTACGTTTTTTCTCATGCATCATTGAAAGGATATTTTTTTATGGCAGTTTTACTGATTTGGCCACGTAATTTTGATGTTTGTTAAAAATAAGTGCGTTTTGTTTGCCCTATGTCAAAACTACCACAATTATACTCAACTTACACACCACTACTTTTATTACTTATACACACCAGGTTTTCCCAGAAGAAAATTGTCTTACGGTGACCAAAGATATAGAGATTTTTTTCTGTAGGGGGTGAAGATAGTTTGAGGTAAGTACTTGCTTAATATCTTCGAGACCTTATCTGTCAATTCACGTACAAGCAGTAAAACACTGGAAATTTAAACAAAAATAATACTTGAGTAAGTTAGTTCAACATATACATAAAAAAAATCTAAACATTTTCCAAATGTATGGTAGTATGGAAAGCATACAATTTTCAAAATAAAAAGGTGCATATCTTGGAAACTAAGAGACTGTACACACGCATGTTGTGTCTAAAATATTTCAAATTAGCTCCTCTATCATCCCTGAACGTATTTGCACCCAGTTACCAAAAAAGGGATTACACCCTGTATAACTGTTAGTTTAGCTGCAACATAATTCTCGTTGCGGGTTCTGGTAGACGAGAGGTTTTTAATGGAATTTCATACAAACATTGAAAAAGTACCAATATTGTTTGATAAACTTACCGGTCAAAGACATGATGAGACGTAAACATTGCCGCTTTTCTGCGATAATCACCTCTCGTTGTTCTCTCACGGTGTCATAATTATTGAGCATTCGGAATAATAATTCTGGCTCGCCACTTTTATACGGTTTGCCCATAATTAGTGCTAACAATCGTAAACAAATTAATTCAATTTAATTCGTATGACACATTCACATCACATTTGACATCTGCGTCAAATATAAAACATTGCCATACGTAATTTTTAAATGGTTGACAGTTCATTTGCTTGGAAGAGATATACTGGTCTGACTCTAGTTCTTTGATAAAAGGAAAGACAATATCAAATCCATAGATAGACAATTATCTAGCCGGCTACTCTGATATCTGTGAGCCGGCTCCATAATATGTAAGCTCTTGTTACGGCAGATAAATATAGATAAAAACGGCCAAGTGCGTGTCAGGCCACGCGTAAAAGTGTAAAGTTCCGTAGTTGTCCACTCGTGACATTATGCGGAACAACATATCTATTGGATCAATGAAAAATTGTAAATCCATTAATTTCATAATATATTGTAATATATTCCATATATTCCATGTTTTTTTTTTCACATACCATTCGAAATCCGAACTTCGTATGGTGCCGTCCCTTTCACTCATATAGTCTATGACTGGAGAGTGAAAGGGACGGCACCATACGAAGTTAGGATTTTGAATTTCGGAGTAGACCCCAGCTCATGCCGTTCGCCGCGCTCGGACGTTAGAGGCGCTACCGCGAACCGAAAACGAAGTATCTGCATCTCTCTCGCACATGCAAATTCGAACGACAGAGAGGAAGATAGTTCGTTTTTGGTTCGCGGTAGGCCCTCAGGCGTCAACTTTAAAACGAATAGGTTATTTTACTATAAGAGAAATGAAATTCAAAATGTAATAAAAACCAGCCAAGTGCGTCGGAGTCACGCACTAAGGGTTCCGTACAACTAAAAAATAAATGTGATTTATCAATATATTGATATTTTTGGTAAAATATACTTCATAATAAACATTATCACCTAATTTCAAGTTCATAGGTCGATGGGAAGTTAAAAAATTATATGTGTGACAGACAACACACGGAATGTTCTTATACTTTCTTCGACCGTCCGCCACGCTCGGACTAAAGTGCTACCAACCGACAACTAAATATATATGCCTCTCTGTCGCATTTGCATATTCGAGCGCGGAGAGGGAAATACTTCGTTTTCAGATCGCGGTAGGCCCTCGGTCTGACGGCTCCTAGAGTCAGACCAGTATATCTCTTCCAAGCAAATGAACTGTCAACCATTTAAAAATTACGTATGGCAATGTTTTATATTTGACGCAGATGTCAAATGTGATGTGAATGTGTCATACGAATTAAATTGAATTAATTTGTTTACGATTGTTAGCACTAATTATGGGCAAACCGTATAAAAGTGGCGAGCCAGAATTATTATTCCGAATGCTCAATAATTATGACACCGTGAGAGAACAACGAGAGGTGATTATCGCAGAAAAGCGGCAATGTTTACGTCTCATCATGTCTTTGACCGGTAAGTTTATCAAACAATATTGGTACTTTTTCAATGTTTGTATGAAATTCCATTAAAAACCTCTCGTCTACCAGAACCCGCAACGAGAATTATGTTGCAGCTAAACTAACAGTTATACAGGGTGTAATCCCTTTTTTGGTAACTGGGTGCAAATACGTTCAGGGATGATAGAGGAGCTAATTTGAAATATTTTAGACACAACATGCGTGTGTACAGTCTCTTAGTTTCCATGATATGCACCTTTTTATTTTGAAAATTGTATGCTTTCCATACTACCATACATTTGAAAAATGTTTAGATTTTTTTTATGTATATGTTGAACTAACTTACTCAAGTATTATTTTTGTTTAAATTTCCAGTGTTTTACTGCTTGTACGTGAATTGACAGATAATTTCTCGAAGATATTAAGCAAGTACTTACCTCAAACTATCTTCACCCCCTACAGAAAAAAATCTCTATATCTTTGGTCACCGAAAGACAATTTTCTTCTGGGAAAACCTGGTGTGTATAAGTAATAAAAGTAGTGGTGTGTAAGTTGAGTATAATTGTGGTAGTTTTGACATAGGGCAAACAAAACGCACTTATTTTTAACAAACATCAAAATTACGTGGCCAAATCAGTAAAACTGCCATAAAAAAAATATCCTTTCAATGATGCATGAGAAAAAACGTACGATTCCAGCACACGATTTATTTATTTATTTATACATACAACTTCGATAAAGAGGTTAATCGTCGAACCCGACTCGGCTGGGCAGCGTTCGGGAAGCTACGGCACATCTTTTCGTCCAATATTCCGCAGTGTCTCAAGACGAAAGTCTTTGACCAGTGTGTGTTGCCAGTGATGACATATGGCACTGAAACGTGGTCGCTTACTATGGGCCTCATAAGAAGGCTCAAAGTCACCCAAAGGGCAATGGAGAGAGCTATGTTGGGAGTTTCTCTGCGTGATCGCATCAGGAATGAGGCCATCCGCAGCAGAACCAACGTGGCAGTGGGCGGGGCACATAGCACGTAGAACCGATGGCCGATGGGGCGGAAAGGTTCTCGAGTGGCGGCCACTTACCGGAAGGCGTAGCGTGGGCAGGCGACGGTGGACTGATGACCTGGTGAAGGTCGCGGGTGTCCGCTGGATGCGGGTGGCGCAGGACCGGTCATTGTGGAAGTCTTTGGGGGAGGCCTATGTCCAGCAGTGGACGTCTTTCGGCTGACATGATGATGATGATGATACATATATACCTACATACATACTAATACTCACTACTACTACTATTATTTTCACTTGTTTAAATATTAAAGATCATATACAAGTATCAAGACTAATTAGTGCCCTATCTTCAGTGTTATCATATACCGATTTACAGACAATAAATTAAAATTGCTAGTGCAGACTTATGCTAGTCAGACTCTATTCCTGGATGGTGCGCGTATCGGAATGTGAAATACCTTTGGCAAAACGGAACAAGTTGTTAAATAGCTTCCATTAATTGGAGAAAATATTACCAACTGTTATTATTATCACGCGAAACACTGAATATTGAAGCAACATCCATAGGGGCCTGTTACATGGTTATTATTATCACGCGATATACTCATATCACGATCCGTATCACGTGCAACGAATATTGAAGAAAAATCCATACGATTTTGAAAACCACGATAATATTGACACACCAGTATTGTGATAATATTAAGCGTGTAACAGACCCCATACAATTTTGAAAATCGCGATAATATTGAGTATAAAGGGCCCCACTGAATAGAATTTGGCAGAGAATAGAGAGCTTCTACCGCGAAACGAAAACGAACGAACATCGTGATCTGTGTCGCTCGAATTTGCAAGGGCGACAGAGAGGGAGATACACGAACTTCATTTGTTTTCGTTCGCGTTAGCAGCTCTGACTGGCTCTGACTTTGCACCATAAATACTGACTGGTACATCAATATTTAACAATTGCACATCTAAACTGAATTTAAATGAACGATTAGTATTTTAGCTATACAAATCAGTACTGATTACGGTGTCAATTTTTTTGTGCCTTTAAATACTACCCTTATAAAAATGCTTAGGATTAACTTGCAAAGACACTAATTAGCCTTTGCCTGTGAAGTCGTCAGCGTAATCTTTTACTCCCTATTCCATATATTAATTCAGACTACAGACTTTATTTCTATACGAAGTTTCATCATAATTCGTTGTTGTAATGTTTTTATTTTATACATTTTTGTACACTATTTCTTTCGTCGTTTGCATAACTGTCACGAATAAATGTTTACTTTATTTCTTTCTTATTTATTTCACCCGATCGAAGCCGGGCTTTCATCTAGTGATTAAATATTACGATGCGCAGTTCGTTTTTACAGGTTAATACTACACTCCTGTAAAATAAAATAACAGAGAAGAAAAAACTGAAGGCCTCTACTTGAGCTCTACTTTGGCTCTACTCACAGAGAACCAAAGAGAATATAATCACTACGTTTTACAGAGAACATTTGTATCTCTACCAAAGAGTAAAGTAAGTGATCTCTACTTGATCTCTACTTAATAAACTGTCATCTCATACTGTGATGTCAAATCAAAATATTGAATATCAACGAATAATAGCTAAAGAAATCCGAAAAGGTAATTCAACGACTATATGATAATTACCATATTACGAGATACGGGGGGGGGGGGGGGGGGGGACAATTGTGTTCAAGTGGTAGGTATCACAGAAGCATAAAAAGGGGTGACATCCAGGGAGCATCCATTGCCAAGGGGTTATCAGGCGAGGGGGGAGGCACTTTTTACCTAGGCCTGCAAAAGCACACAAGTGCCCCCCCTGTATCGGATCCTTCCAGATATAGGTACCTAGGTCTTAGACTTAAGTATGTGTTTGGACTAGGTATTCCTAAAATAAGTCACTCACTTCGTCATCATCATCATCACCACCACTCCGACTACTATACCTTGACTCCGAGATTCGTACCAATTACCAGTAACTCGAGATCAGAGTCACCTACATTGATTCTCCTCGAGCGAGTAATTGATAATTATATTCTCAAAACAAGTTTTGCTACGTACGCAGATCAGACACACGATGCCGATGTTGTTGCAACAACCATTGGCGACTTCGGTAAATGGCAGCATCGATTGGCCTGGATGATGGCATTACTTAAATTCCCTATTGCTTGGTACCAACTGGATATTATATTCCTAGCTCCAACGGTAGAGTTTTGGTGCAAAAAGCCAAAATCGTTTTCACATTATTCGGATAACGAATGGAGACAAATGTCTGTACCGGTAAGTGAAATTGCCATTATTTTTCAGCTGGCCCCTATTGAAGACCCAGCGTATTGTGATTGCACACTTATTTATGTTACAATGGTCTGATAATGGAACCTGGAGGTCGCCCTACTGACGAAAACGACACAAGGACATAAGCACGTAGATTTAAGAGACCGCAGGAAGCTTGGTTCTCCATACAAACGTAGTTTCGCTCTCATTTTAAAACGATAGATATGCCGGATCCCATTGTGTACAAAGTTTAATGTTAAGCACGGCGTTTTAAAATGAGAACGATACTACGTTTGTATGGAGAATCGAGTTCAGTCGAGCGTGCGGAGGACCCATAAGGAAGGTCCGTTTAAAATCGTCGACATGAGTAGGTACCTAAGTTCTCCGATTGTACGAAGAACAGTACTTTTAGCTGTTAAAGCTAGTCTTAAAAATATGATGCTGTGTAGTTTCAAAAACTTGTTGCTAATAATTTTTATGTTGTTAGCTGATAGAGGAGAATCCATGTCTGATATTCGACCCGGAGATCTTGCACATCGACCCAACCCTGAACAGGCGACTTATACCATTAGTAAAATGCGATGGCTATGTATACAATCGATCGATATTCACTAACACAATAATTACGGAGTGGGATTTAGTTTGTGATAGACTATGGATGGTTCACGTAAGTCTTATTTATTTTACATCCCGATTACCAATTACCAATCTTGGTTAAAAGTAGTTACCTGTCTCTCTCGTCTCGATCTTTAGCTAAGGGTCGAATACTATGTTCGGCATAACCGCAATCATATTAGCTAGATAGAGATAGGTATTCAGGGTGTAAAAAACCCTATGGGTATGTCCTTAAACTACGACCAAGACCACCGAGGGATGGGCAGCAGCATCCTTGGAGTGCGGCGGAGATACTGCGATCGCCAACCTGCATGCCAAGCGTGGCGATTATGGCATTTACGCCCCCTCAAATTGGGGGAGGCCTATTGGCTATGTGCACGTCTGAAACTTCAAACGTCAAAGGTCCCGAGACAATGTCAAAACTCAGAGATGTCAAATAATGACACATAAATATTTTATTTACTTTAGTAAAGGAGAAAGACCCCGTTTTGGAAATTTTACTGAAATAAATAAGAGAATATATAAATACATTCAAACGAAACGAATCGTAGTTAACCGTTAAGAAACCAATAGAAAACCTGAAAGTAAATTTGACAGTGGTCCCCAGTAAGTACACATTTCTGCCATGGTGTGCGCTACGATCGCCTAGCTTACCCCCACCACCTACTTCGCACATAGCCAATATCCAGCAGTGGACGTCCTTCGGCTGATATGGTGGTGTAAAAAAGGCCCTGGAGGGGAACTACCTTAGGATGGTATTTCACTTAGATATCCGATATATTGGACCAATCGCGATGTCCAATATTTGATCAAATTTGTCCAAGGCTCATTCTCATACCCAATATCTTTATTCTAGTTTTTGCGTAGGCATTTTAATCTTTGACCAAATGTCGGTGAACATACGGTGTGTTTGATCAAATTATCCAATTTCGTGTATCAAATGCACTAAAATGCACATTGGTCAAAGATATTGGTTAAGATGGAGTCCCACCCTTAAGAGTCTCCAGTCTGCATCTGCATAAGCATCGGCGATTCTATTCGCATAAAGAGTTACCTAATTAGAACATGTGTGTGCAGATAATTTTGATAAAAATTGTGAGCATGATTATTAATTCTGCTTCAATCGCATTTAAAGAAATTTCCTCCCTCGGACGCTCCGGTTGATGTGGAATGAGCTTCCCTGCCGAGGTTTTCCCGAGGGACTACAAATGGGGTATGGGGTTCTTCAAGAAACTAGTGTATACATTTTTAAAGGGTCGGCAATGCGGCAATGCGCATGTGGCACCCCTGGAGTTCCAGGCGTCCATAGGCTGCGGTGTCCGCTTACCATCAGGTGGGCCGTAGGTACCTACGCTTGTTTGCCACCGACGTGGTATAAAAAATCGGACAAAGTTTTCGTCCTTAAATAGCTGAACTGCCTAAACCGTAATTGCGAGAGGGACGAAATGCTTTCTTATGTCAGACACAAAACTCGAATGTACATATAGTCTGCCTATTTAGCTAGCACGATAGCTTATATCGGCATGTTATTTGGCCGAAACACTAAACCGTCACAAAAAGTGATGGTATACTTATAAACTATCCTGCTAGCTTAGGCAGATGTACAATATGTACTTAGGCACAATTTCCCTTTGTTTCAGTTTACCCAGGTTGTAATTATGTGCGGATTCTTGATAGGCGGTATTATATTTGGAAAACTAGCTGATAAATACGGTAGAAAAACTCCATTAATGGTGACGATAGTAACAGAAGCTGTAATGAGTTACGTAGCGAGTTTCGTACCATCGTACTGGATGTTTCTCGTTAGCAGATTTATTTCGTCACTGGCTTCGGGAGGAGTGGGAATTATATCGTTTGTGTTAGTAATAGAAGTGAGTAAGTAATTTTTTTATCTTTTAACCATTCGGCATAGTTGTGTACGTGTCCGGATGGTCAAGATTTCAGTGAAAATAATAAATAAGAAATCTTGTCTGAGAATAAAGAAAATTTACTTTGCCAGCTCATTTAATCACGACTATATTGTCGGTCTTGACGTTGTGGGCACGGCAAATTACATTTCACAAGGACAGTAAAAAGGCACCAGAATTTGGTAGGTCACTAATTTTCACAGAGCCCGTGCCCTAAGTGGGAAATTAGAAATGGTGACGCCGCCGGCGCCAATGCTGGCTCTGAAAAGGAAATAATAAGTCGCGTTGTCCACAAAATTGACAGCCTAATAGGCCAGCTATTTATGAAATCCAGAGGTCCAAAATTCATTTTTCTTCATTTTATTACCAACAGTATATCGACGTCCCTGATGTGACATGTTTGCTACCAGGTGGTCAGTGGTAAATGGCGCACAATAATACCTGCTCTCTACCAATTGCCATTCGGCCTCGGCAATCCTGTGATGACTGGACTGGCATATTGGCTCAGAGACTGGAGGAAGCTGGAATTTGCTTTGGCTACATTGTCTGCGTTATTCATCTTGTATTGGTTTTGTATATCTGAGTCGCCAAGATGGCTGTTGGCCGCAGGAGATACGGAGAAAGCGTGCGGTAAGGTCTAAGAGTTGTTATTTATTTATTTAGAAATATAATTTATAAATAGTACATTACACAATTTAACTAGGGCGGTAAAGCAAAGAAAAGCTGACATCGCAGATTTTGCAGACCGAGCTGTAGGCGAGGGACGTATATAGGTATATGCGATCGAGGGCTTTATTACCTCCCGTGTTGTGTTCAGCATTTTATTACTACACTTGGCCAGAAAGTGGCTTTTTCCATACGCATAGCGTGCAGTAAAAGCCACTTTTTGGCCAGGTGTGGCATTAAAACATATGCCATTGCCAAGGCGCTGGTAAACGTAACTATCTAAATAAACATATAGGGACTATAAAAAATAATAACTAAAAGTGACGTTTACCAAAATCGCTTAAAGATCAGTCTGGTGCCAAGGTCACTTTGATAATAGCTCTTGCGCACAGACAAATGGTGAGTGCTGAGTGCTCGTGTGCCGCCGTGCGAGCCGCCTCCTGAGGCGGCTGTGGCTGCGGCCGCGAAGGTAACATATACTTTGTGACAGCGCGTTCTTGTAAAGTAAGTATAGATCGACAAACCTAGCATTCCAAGTAAGTAGTAAGTATTTGGTAGGGTAGAGAAAGGGGTAGAACCCGCAAATTTTCTCGTAATGAAACATATAACCGCTTGAAAGTACCTACTTGCGTCCAACAAAGGACCATAAGCAAGAAAGCTGGGATAGTTGTATTATGTTGAACCTCTTTTGCTGAAAAAAACATGCTTTTCTCGTTCACTGACCGTATTACATATCAGACGAAACCGAATCCAATCCCGTTCCTCAAGGAATTCCGGACTAAACGAAACTCTCAAGCCGTCACCTATTCCAGACGTCCTAGAACAAGCAGCTCGTATGAACAAAATGGAATTTAACAAAACCGAAGTGAAAGGAATGTTACAACATGCCAAGGGGCGTCCACAAGGTGTCCCAGGATTCGTGGATTTCCTTAAATCTAAGACCATGCGGATGAGAACTTTAATGCTGTCCATTAATTGGTACGTAATATTTTCTTAGAAAAGTGCAAGAAGTCGTACTTACCTATTGGTATTCAAAGCCTCTTTACGTCAGGAGTGGGTAGCGGCCTTGAATACCATACATAGCATGAGGGCATCATAGTGTTATTAATGTTATTATGTTCGTTACACCGGTTGCGTTCTGGAACAACTATAGGGTCCGCAGCTTGCTATCAAATCAATGCCACGAATCAGCCGAGGCACTAGCTTCTACTAAAGTAATTAAATAAAACCTTACCAATTGTCATATAGAACCGTTATGAGGTTTATTGTCAATGTAGAAAATAAAAAGATATGTCATCATCATCATCATTATGCTAGCGTTATTCTAGTACAGTTGCGTCCTGAAGGATGCCCGGGTCGGGGTTCGCTACCTAATCCCAAGAATTGGCGTAGGCACTTGTTTTCACTGAAGCGACTGCCATCTGACCTTCCAACCCAATGGAAACTAGACCTTATTGGGACTAGGATTGTCAACTGAATGGGTAACTTGACTGTTAGAAGTTCTGAAGCCGCCGGAAGGCCTCTAACATGGCTTAATGACTGCTGTCATAGACAGCAGCCGGTATCAACGCCTTAACGTACCGTCTTCCAAAGCACGGGAGCGCCCAATTAGTAACCAGCAAAAAATTACCACGGCCGACATTGGCATACCGCACGCGGTACGCGGGCGCCACTGGGCCATCACGAGCGCTCATAAAACTGAAAAAGCACCAATGCTTTTTAATATATTTTTTGATGAAAGGGAACCATATACTTAGCCAAACTACAACGCATCAGAAGGACCATGCACCATTGGTGCTATGTTATAGGTATCCATTTTATTGGTGACATTTTTACTTTACCTGCCTGCAGCGGCCTGAGTGTCCGCTTACGGGGTATGCAGCAGAGCCCATCGGAAACGTTAGAAAACCTCACGTAGTACACTCGGGCCTTACTTATACTTAGTTTTAATTTTCAGGTTTTGTGCTGGGCTAGGATTTTACGTATTAGCCCAATATCTCGGCTGGATTGGTGACAATATTTTCTTGACAGTCATGTTAACCGGACTCATATCCTCCATCGGGCCCGTGATCTGTGTTTTCGTCATAATGAAAACGGGTCGTAAGATCACATTGGCGATTTTCGAAGGATTGACTGCTCTCTGCTTTGTATTCATATTGTTGACACCAAGAGATGTGTTTCTGAATGATTGGCCGAGGCTCGTATTTGCTGGAATCGGATTTGCAGGCTTAGCAGTATGTTCTTTTGTTGCTTCTTACCTACTTACTAGTAGCTCTGTGAGCTGTAATGTACCCTATACATCGCGAAGAAAAAACAAAATTTGCAAAAACTATTTCGACAAAAATTTTAAACGATATAATTATCGAACCTACTCCCAAAATTTCAAGAGGTTCGATTGAGAAATGCGACCTATATATAGAGGAGAATACAGATACACATATTTGATCAAAATACATATATTTGATCAAATATTTATTTTTTGATAAAATGGTAAAAAAGTTCCTATTTTAATTAAGTAGTAAGTAAACTAATAAAATAGATTGTTGTGTACCTGACCAGTGCTTATTTCGACATGACGAGACAACGCCACTGCAAACAACATGTTATATGGCAATAATATACATCCGTCATGTATAGTCGGGACAGTGTACCTATATTGGCTTTCTTAGTCATCTACTTTTTTAACCGACTTCAAAATTTCAAAAGAGGAGGTTATCAATTCGGTTGTATGGTTTTTTTTTTATGTTTGTTAGTCCATAACTCCGTTATTTCTTAACCGATTTCGAAAATTCTTTTTTTGATTGTAAGTATATATATCCAAGTTGGTCCCGTTTATGTCAAAACGCAGTTCTGATGATGGGATCCACGAGGAATTGAGGGAACTCCTCAAATCTTTAAGGCAAACATATAGTGATTATTGTGTTTTTATCAACAAGTCAAAATCCAAAAATGTGACATTGGATGAAGTGGAACTGCTGATGATGATCAGAACAGAACTCGTCTTCAACGACGAAAAGTTCACGTTTGGCAATTTGTCCTTCTAGCTGTGTTTGTTAAGCAAGTTCTATTTTCACGATTGATTTTTGTCATGCTCGAGTTCTGATGATGGGATCCATTAGGAATCGAGGGAACTCCTCAAATGTGAAAGGTACACAAATAGTGATTTTAGTATTTTCATGAACTTATCAAGCATTTTCATTCATAAAAGTGACATTTGATGAAGTGGAACTGCTGATGATGATCAGAACGGAACTCTTCAACGACGCGTAGTTCACGTTTGGCGATTTGTTCTCTTCGTTTTGTTTGTCAAACAAGCAAGGTTTTTCCATGATTCCATGAAGAATTGAGGGTACTTAGTCTTCTACCATTATAAACATACTTATACCCATTTTTATTTTATTGTATGGAATCTAAGAGTGCACCATCTAAATATAATAATCTTTCACTGGCCTCCCCCATTGAAGTCGGTTTTTTTTTCTTAAAAAATATTTAAATGTTGTATTGGGTTTTTAGGGTCCCGTAGCCAAAATGGCTAAAACGGAATCCTTATGGATTCGTCGAGTCTGTCCGTCCGTCCGTCCGTATGTTACAGCCGATTAACTCGGAGACTATGAGCACCGCAAATTACAATTATGAAATTTGGTAGGAAGGGGTATGCTATGAACCGCTATAGAAATATGATGTGAAATTACGAAAAAAATGGCGGGGGCACCCCATACATGTAACAGAGGGGTCAAAAAAATGTTTTTTTCAATGCACATAGGCGTGTGGTGTATCAATGGATAGGCTTTCCAAAATGACATAGAGGTCTCAAAAAAACTTTTCCATTTAAGTCAACCGTTGGTAAAATATTAGCTGTCAACTCAGAACATAAAAAAAGGGAGAAGTGCCCTTCTGCTTCCTTTCAACGAAAACCAATGTCTCCAGTTTTCTCCCACCAAGTCCACACACACACATTGACCTGTGTAAAAACAAAACCTCGGGCGGTGCCGCCGAGTTTACGACATCATGCAAACAAGCGCTGCGATTGGCTTTACGCACCCCTCAAAAATGGCAATAAACACTGGAGGGAGACAAACGTTAAATGATGTTTTATCGACATCGATCTTTAAATTATTATGTTAAGATATTGACGACTAATGAAATAGCCAGTTTAGATGGTGTTCATATAATCACCAAAGTTGGGATCCTGCCGTTTTGCCAAAGTTATTTTGGTAAAATTTCATTACCCAAACAAATTTTGGCAACTGTTACGTTTGGTAATGTAATCTTTGGAATAATTTTAGTAGGCACATTTTCATTTGGACAAATTTTTACTTAACATAATATTATCACGGAAAATAACGTTCAGGCATTTGGTCTTTTACCAAATACTTCATTAAAGCAGAAAATCTTTAGACAATAAATATTTTGTCAAATGAATTGTTCTGACAAAAAGCTTTGCTCCCGCTTTCGTCTTCGAGGTTATTTTTTTTATCGAAGAGCGGGAAAGCTTTGCTTGCTTGCTTGCTTAAGAGTTATTGTGTTACACAGGAACTTAGTGGCAAAACCGACTCGGATCGCGGATAGGTTAGAAGTTCGAGGGTATTTTTTTATAAAAGAGCGGGAAAACTTTGCTTGCTTGCTTGCTTGCTTTTTAGTACCGTTAATTTTAGGAACATAGATAAATCTGAACCTGAACACATTTTTACCTGTTTAGAATTTGCCCCAAGTGGAAGAAGCACCCTTGTAATATTTGCCTTATTATATTTTGCGTAAAATATGTTTTTCCAACTGAAACATTTGACTACTTGAAATTTGGTTAAAGTACTAGTTGGTAAGCGAGTCATTGTCTAACTGTTCACTTGCCAGACATTAGGTTTGTATTATAATTATTTGTCAAGAGTTTATTTGCCAAATAATAATTTGGCAAATGAAAATTTGCGGAAAATTGTTTGCGAAATGATAATTTGTCAATATTTTTTTGATATAACAATAGAGACCCACCAAAGTTGTATAACATAGTAAAGCATTATAGCGGTACATACATAAAAAAAACACGAATACGAACTGAGAACAGTGAGAACCTTCTTTCTTTTAACGAAGTTGGTTAATAAGATCAAGTTAGAAGTTGGTCTGCAGTCTTTTGGAACAAAGTTATGTTTATTAAATATTGATTTGTGAATTTACCTTTGATATGAAATTACTAATTCAACATTCTATTCCTATTTTATCGATGACGCGTAAACTGCAATTTTAACCGGCACCACTCTAGTAGGCGGAGCTAAACAGGGGGCCAGCGCCTGCGTACTACTAAATAATTCACGCAGCGACAAAAGCTACAGCTGCATGATACATTGCGCCGTTGCTTAGCACGGTACGGTGTGGTATTGTACAAACACGTTCAATGTTAAACTCGCAGAAAATATAACGCTTTTTCATATGTTATCATTTACACTACTTTTTGACCATGTCGCGGCGACATGCGCCACGGCCCCGTTTCACATCTATTTCTTTCTATGATCTGAGGCTGTCAAAGTGGTAAAAAGTGTGTCCCCCCCTCTAATTTTCAAACTGTAAAGTTTAAAATTCTGAAAAAAATCAAGATGATGTACAATTATAAATACTTTCAACGGTTTTTGGTTTGAACAAGATAGGTTTAACGGTTTTTGAGTTGTTGCTGAAAAACTGTCTTGCCCAAACAAAAGGGCGTAAGTGCCGTGACTTCCCTATGAAGATACAACCCTTTTTTAACCGACTTCAAGATTTCAAAAGAGGAGGTTATCAATTCGGTTGTATGCTTTTTTTTATGTTTGTTACTCCAGAACTCCGTCATTTGTGAATCGATTTTGAAAATTCGTTTTTTGATTGTTAGTATATATATATCCAAGTTGGTCCCGTTTTTGTCAAAACGAAGTTCTAATGATGAGATCCATGAGAAGTCCTCAAATCTTAAAGGCACACATTTAGTGATTTTAGTATTTTCATAAACTAATCAAGCATTTTCATTCAATAATTTTTAAGAATAAAGAACCGACTTCATTGGGGAGGCCGGTGAAAGATTATTATATTTCGATGGTGCACTCTTAGATTCCATACGATGAAATAAAAATGGCTATAAGTATGTTTATAATGGTAGAAGACTAAGTACCCTCAATTCCTCATGGAATCCTCCATCAGAACTCAATCTTGACAAAAATGTGTCTTGAAATCTTGCTTGCTTGACAAACATAACGAAGAGAACAAATCGCCTGCCATGAACTATGCGTCGTTGAAGAGTTCCATTCTGATCATCATCAGCAGTTCCATTTCATCAAATGTCACTTATTTAAATGTAAATGCTTGATTTGTTTATAAAAATACTATAATAACTATATGTATGCCTTTTACATATGAGGAGTTCCTTCGATTCCTTATGGATCCCATCAGCAGAACTCGAGCTTGACAAATAATTGTCTTGAAAATCTAACTTGCTTAACAAACACAGCAAAGAGGACAATTCGCCAAACGTGAACTATGCGTCGTTGAAGAGTTCCGTTCTGATCATCATCAGCAGTTCTACTTCATCAAATGTCACTTTTTTTTAATGAAAATGCTTGATTCGTTAATAAAAATACTAAAATCACTATATGTGTGCCTTTCACATTTGAGGAGTTTCCTCGATTCCTCATGGATCCCATCATCAGAACTCGAGCATGACAAAAATAGAACTCGTGGGAATAGAACTCGCTTAACAAACACAGCTAGGAGTACAAATCGCCAAACGTGAACTTTTCGTCGTTGAAGAGTTCTGTTCTGATTATCATCAGCAGTTCCACTTCATCAAATGTCACATTTTTGTATGAAAATGCTTGGTTTGTTGATAAAAACACAAAAATCACTATATATTTGCCTTTATTCCTTCTAGATTTGAGGAGTTCCTTCGATTCTTCATGGATTCCATCATCAGAACTGCGTTTTGACAAAAACGGGACCAACTTGGATATATATACTTACAATCAAAAAAAGAATTTTCAAAATCGGTTCAGAAATGACGGAGTTCTGGAATAACAAACATTAAACAAAAAAAAAACTCTTTTGAAATCTTGAAGTCGGTTAAAAAAAGTGACATTTGATGAAGTGGAACTGCTGATGATGATCAGAACGGAACTCTTTGGCGAATTGTCCTCTTTGCTGTGTTTGTTAAACAAGTTAGATTTTCAAGACAATCATTCGTCAAGCTAGTCCAGGGAACTCCTCAAATGTAAAAGGCATACATATAGTGATTTTAGTATTTTCATAAACAAATCAAGCATTTACATTTAAATAAGAGACAATTGATGAAGTGAAACTGCTGATGATGATCAGAACAGAACTCTTCAATGACCCATAGTTGGAGTTTGGCGATTTCTTCTCTTCGTTATGTTTGTTAAGCAAGCTAGGTTTTCAAGACATATTTTTGTCAAGCTTGAGTTCTGATGGAGGATTCCATGAGGTATTGAGGATACTTAGTCTTCTACCATTATAAACATACTTATAGCCATTTTGATTTCATTGTATGGAATCTTAGAGTGCACCATCTATGTATAAGTAGTTATAATAATAATCTTTCACCGGCCTCCCCCATTGAAGTCGGTTTTTTTCTTAAGAATTATGTATTTTATACGAGTATATTATATAGTGGGTTTAAATGTAGATTAGGTGTCGGTACGGAACCCTTCTCTGTGCGTGACCCGTCACGCACTTGGCCGGCTTTTTTAGGGTACCGTAGTCAACTAGGAACCCTTATTTATAGTTTCGGCATGTCCGTCTGTCTGTCTGTCTGTCCGAGGCTTTGCTCTGTGATTGTAAGTGCTAGAAAGTTGCAATTTGGCATGGATATATGAAGCACTAAATCTGACTAAACCCCTACACGTAAAGTGGGGATGCAATTTTTTTTGCTATGGTGTGGGGTGTTGTTGGATAGGTCTTTTAAAATGAATAGAAGTCTTTAACACATATTTTTGATATAATGAATATTTTTGGAAATAATCACTCCTAAAGAAAAAAACCGGTTAAGTGCGAGTCGGACTCGCGCACGAAGGGTTCCATACCATAAAAAAACGCCAACAACTACTCTGTTGTATGGGAGCCCCCCTTAATTATTATTATTATTTTGATTTTAGTATTTGTTGTTGTAGCCACAATAAAAATACATAATCTGTGCAAATTTCAACTGTCTAGCTATTACTAACAAGTTAAGTGTAAAGCCTAGAGTCCCGGTGAGCGTTGGAGGCATGAGTGATAAAAAGAGCATCGCTAATAAGTTTAAAGAGCTGTTTACCTCCGTACACACATTAACTCAGAGGAGGAGGAGGGAGGTGTGCGTTACTGAGACCACAGTGCGAGAAAGTACCATACATTTTTCCGCAAAACAGGTAGATAAAGTTATTAAAAATATGCAGAAAGGAAAGTTTCCAGGACACGATGGTCTCAGTATCGAGCACCTCAAACATGCGGGGATACATTTGCCGCGCATCTTAGCGATGTTTTTTACGCTGTGCTTGCGTCATGCTTATTTACCTGAGCAGCTAATGAAAACTGTAGTCGTCCCAATTGTTAAAAACAGGACAGGGGACGTCTCCGATGAGGCAAATTACAGGCCTATCTCTCTTGCCACTACAATCGCCAAGGTGCTTGACAGCTTGCTTAATGACCATCTTAGGAAACACATCAAGCTACAGGATGCACAGTTTGGGTTTAGAGCTGGACTATCGACGGAGAGTGCCATTATGTGTCTCAAGCAAGCTGTCAGGTACTACACGGAGAGGAGCACGCCGATATTTGCGTGCTTCCTTGACCTGTCCAAAGCGTTTGAATTGGTGGTATACGATTTACTGTGGGATAAACTAAATAAAACTTCGGTGCCTACTGAATGTGTGTCCCGGTTAAAATACTGGTACGCCAACCAGGTTAATCAGGTGCACATACCACTTAACTTAAGGGTTAAGTGGTAAGGGTTAACTTAAGGGTTAAGTGGTCAGTGATCAGGTGAGATGGGCTGGAGAATGGTCTGACCAGTATAAACTGGAATGTGGAGTGAAACAGTGGACTGTCGTCTCCTGTCCTCTTTAATTTGTATGTGGATGAGTTGATTGGGGCGCTGAGCAGCATGCATGTCGGATGCCATATCGACAATGTTTGCGTAAACAACATTAGCTATGCTGATGACATGGTGCTGCTTGGACCTTCAATCAACTCCATAAGGCAACTGATTGGGAGATGTGAGAGCTACGCCGAGCGACATGGTCTTAGAATGTAAATAAAAGTGAGATGGTCATTTTTAAAGCACGTAAATATAATCCACAAACTGTACCTTCGGTCATGTTGAACGGTGTGGCTCTCAAAGTCTCCAGTAAGTTCAAATATCTGGGTCATATTGTTACGGAGGATTTAAATGATGACCTACGAGGGGAGTTCAATATATTCTCGGTATTGACAACTTTTAAACCTCTTTAGTAAACTTTTTAATACAGGCCGGTAAAAGTCATTCATTAATATTTAAAAAAAGTGAAATTCATACGGCGATGTCCTTTTGTTTTTCTGCAACTGCCGAACAAACGTGATCACTGTGAGCGATTTCTCAATGTTAATTTAATGAGAGCACCGAACGGTAACAAAATTCTTGACCAAACAGGTAAAAAATCAAATAGATATAAAAAATAAATGGATTATGTTTACCGTGACTCTGCTCCTTCTTTATCAACAATTCAGAAGTGGTTAAGTTAATTTAAGCATGGGGGAGAGAGTATCGAAGACCATAGAGCTTGTCGGCCCATCGAAGCTTAATCAGAATTTTTTTAAAAAGTGGAGCAAATTATACTTGTAGATGGTTGAGTGAAGGTGAAAGCAATAGCTCAAAGAAACAGCCTTTCTATTTGTACTAGACATGATATAATTTATGTCAAAAGTCAGTGCGAGATGGGTACCGCGAATCCTGACACCGCTTCAGAAAAATACGCGTGTTGCTTGTTGTTCCGAATTTCTTGAGGTAGGTATGTGGTGAAATTCTTGATAAGATACTGCAAAATTTTGTTAGTAGAGATGAAACATGGGTTCATCATTATGACCCTGAGAGCAAACAAGAGTCCATGCAGTGTCACATTAAAGGAACTCTTCATCCCAAGAAGTCCAAGGTCGTGCCTTCAGCTGGCAAGGTCAGGGTCACAATATTCTGGGATTGTGATGGAATATTGCGGATCGATCATAAAGAAAAGGGTGTAAGTATTAAAGGAGAGTACTACGCTAATATTCTACGCCAAATAAGGGGAGCAATCAAACATGACAGAAGGGGAAAATTAGCCAAAGGTGTTCTGCTTCTTTACGACAACGCCTCTGTGCATACTGCTTATATTGCCAAGGCTGCTGTTCTTGAATCTCGGTTCGAAACTATTACATACCCACCGTATAGTCTTGACTTGACCCCGAGTGACTTCTTTTTGTTTCCCAATCTCAAAAAGGAGCTACGTGGAAATTGATTTTCTAACGATGAAGCATTGAAGACACTACTCTATGAGCATTTTGACATCAAAGACAATAGTTATTTGTTATACAAGGGTGCAAAGTTGTATTTTACCCGCGAGTGTGGAATTGAAACACGAGCCAGCGAAAGGACTCTATAGTTGAACCACGAGCGAAGCGAGTGGTTCTAAAATAGAATCCTGAGCGTAGCGAGTGTTTCAACACACGAGAAGTAAAATACAACTTTGCACCCGTGTGTAAAACAAAACTTTTCTCCTCACTATAGCGAGGAAAGTGCAACCTGCGAAAAAACACAGTTCCACAGGCATGATTTTCATCACTGGAATCACCGATTTTTTTACGATATTATAACAGAAAACTCTGGAAGTTGTGTATAGTATTTACGTGAGTCGGAGTCCGTGACAAGTTTTGTATATTTTTGTTGACATTGACAATGATGACATTTCTGACGATGCGTTTTGAAATTGCATCGACTCAACTTGTGCGTTTACAATTATACTCAATATCATTATAAAACAAATTTTACTTATAGAGTTTGACTTAAATCATGAAATAAAGCTAAATTTCGTATTTTTTGTTAAATTCTCAAACCATTTATTTAATGATAATTGATATCAAACGAACCATTATTATGAGCGTTTTACGTTTTGTTATCTGTCAAAAGCTACTCAAACACGCTCCAAGGTCAAATTACTTTCCCCACTTGTGGATAAAATGCGTTTTTACCCGCTTGTTTCAAAGGATAAAATACGGCTTTCCGAGCTAGTGAGGGGAAAAAATATTTTTATGAGGGGTTAAAAAAAACTAATTGACCAGTCTTATAACTGCATAAATATAGGGGAGGAGTATATTTAAAAATAAAAACAAAACACTTGTCGTATTCTTTTGTTTTCATTCTAATACCGAGAATTTATTGAACACCCCTCGTAGATGTTGAAAGGGAGAGAAGAGCTTTGGCAATCAGGGGTAATATGCTCATCCGTAGATTTGCGCGATGTACTAAGGACGTAAAGCTAATACTTTTTAAAGCTTATTGTACGTGCAGTCTATGGGTGAAGCATACAAAGCGCGTCTATAACGCGTTGAGAGTCCAGTACAACAATATCTTCAGGATGCTGTTCAAGCTGCCTCGTCACTGCAGTGCGTCCGGCATGTTTGCCGAAGCGCACACTGATGGCTTCCATGCCATCATACGCAAGAGGGTCGCCTCACTGCTGAGACGAGTGAGTGGCAGCCCGAATAGTATCCTGAGGATGTTGGAAGTACGGCTGGACAGCCCATTGTTGAGGCACTGGGTTTGCATTGTGACGGGGAGGATCTAGAACTGCCTATAAAGTTGAACATATTTTAATAATTTTATAATACTAACACGTACTACTTAATTGTTTCTCTGTAAGTCTGTAATATACTAACAAATATGGATTCTCTGAGTCTGAAATAAATGGGTTTATTATATTACGGTTCTTGAGATCTAGCTCGGCGAGTGGTAGCCATGAAAAAGGGCTAAAATGTCACGTTTTTTGTATGGGAGCCCCCTTAATTATTAATATTATTTTGTTTTTAGTATTTGTTGTTATAGCGGCAACAGAAATACACAATCTGTGAAAATTTCAACTGTCTATCTATTACGGTTCTTGAGATACAGCCTGGTGACAGACGGACGGACGGACGGACAGCGAAGTCTTAGTAACTGTCCCGTTTTTACCCTCTGGGTACGGAACCCTAAAAACAATTTAAAACATTGTGTATTGGAATTTGGAATATTAGTCAGTCCTTCGTCCTTTTTTTAGTTTTAAATAATTAATAATATTCACAACGAGCTTTTTGACATCGTTTTGGACGATTTTCGGCATATTTATTTTTATAAACACGTAATATTTCGTCTTGATGTAAGTTTGTTTACATCTAAGACCTTCGATGACTTCTAACATGTGTTGTCAAAGAGTTTGTCTTGCCATTAAAATAAATTAGTACCACTAAAAATCCGCAACATGGCCAGGTCCAAATAGGCAATGGTCAGGCTATACATGTACCAATCAATCTTCTTACATTCATATTTTCAGGGAACAGTTCCAGTATTATACCTTTACTCTGGCGAATTGTATCCAACGTTGGGCCGAAACGTCGGAGTAAGCGGTGTCTCAACATTCGCTCGTATCGGCTCCATGGTGGCGCCAATGGTGGCTGGACTGAACGATTGGCATCAAGATCTACCATTATATCTAATGTCAGTAATATTATCCGTCCAAATACTGGTGCTTGTTCCTTTGCCTGAAACCATGAATCGGCCGCTGCCTGATACTATGGAACAGGCTGAACAACTTGGTCAGCCGCAAGTGCCGCTACAGCCACTGTCGGTGAAGAAAGTGGTCTTCTCAGAGCGTTCGACTTCGATTCCGGAAAATTAAGTAGAAATAAGCATGTTCAAACATTTCAACAAATTTTATCAACCGACTTCAATATAGAAGGAAAGATGGTTCTCAGCTCAGTTCGTCTTCAGGTTTGCATTTTAGGGTTCCGTAGTCAACTAGGAACCCTTATAGTTTCGCCATGTCCGTAAAAGTAAAAGTAAAAAAGTAAAAGTAGTTTATTCTTC
Organism: Notocelia uddmanniana; assembly: GCA_905163555.1. Taxonomy (NCBI): domain Eukaryota; kingdom Metazoa; phylum Arthropoda; class Insecta; order Lepidoptera; family Tortricidae; genus Notocelia; species Notocelia uddmanniana. Next base: position 15,739,827 of record LR991065.1, read on the forward strand.
AAATTAGGCATATTACATGCACCTATGAACGTCAATAAACTACCACCGGTTCGGAAAAATATACCTCTGCCACGAGAAGAACCGGCGTAAGAAACTCGGCGAGGTGTCATTTTTTCAAAACAATATACATTATATAGTTAAATATAAAATTACATTACTACAAAATAACTTAAATAACAATGCTACAGTAGAAAATACATTTTCGCGATAGATTAGGGTCATGTGTCATACAGTGGCGCGGTCGGGAACAGTGGCGCAGACATAAATTGCGAGAAAAGGATAGCTATATTTCATCCGTTTCGTCACTTCACGATAGCTCTCGGTCCATGAGCACGAACGAACCAGTCTGGTGGCGTGTGCGCTGCAAGGTTGTTGTGAGAGGAGGATTTTTCGTTTGAAGGGCCCAAATTTTTGGATTCAAGTAAGTTTTATTTGTTTTTTTGTAACTGCAGTGTTCCCCATTCATACCCATTGTATTTTTTTTCGCAATATATGCTTAACTGGGGAGGCAGAGGCGTAAATTGCAATTGAAAATAGGTACTACATTTCTCGAAACATGTTAATGTTTTCAAAATAGCGGTGTTAATCTACAGTGGAGCAACTCGCAGGGGTACACAGTGGATAATGAACCACTGTGTACTGTACTAAATCTACTGTATGATCCACTGTGTAATAAAATTTAATACACATTAAAATCAGGGTTATACTTGGTATTTCTGAATTTTACTGTTAGAATATGAGTATACCTATAGTTATTTATGTGATGAGCATGCATTTCTTTTTAGGATGCCTCGGCTGCCAAAGCCGCGTTCTATTGGCGCCCACACTAAAGAAGATATGAAGGAGGCACTGCAAAGAATTCGCAGAGGGATGAGCGTGCGGCAAGCATCTAAATTGTCAGGAATACCCTTCACAACCCTTAGGCGCTACAATTTAAAATCGGCGGTTTCTCGTGATTCGGAAACCATACGGTTAGTGCCCAATTACGAAATAAACAAAGTTTTTAATGAGGAGCAGGAAGAAATTTTAAAGGACTACTTTAAACATTACACACATAAAAAAATTACAAAGAAAAATAAAGCCGTTAAGCGAGTACTTCAGAGTGATTCAGATGAAGAAGAGCAAGACTTTAAAGTTCCATATCAAGAATCAGATGAAGACGAGTGGATAGTAGAAGATGTGATAGAAAATAACAATATAGGTGTGACTGAAAATGACTTGAAGAAGCCATTACCCAGATTGCCGAGGGAGGGTGAATACGTGTTAGTCAGATTTGCGACAAAAAAGAAGGTGATTATTACATTGGTAAGATTCTGGAACAAAGAAACAAGAACTTAGAATGTTACATTAGTTTCCTGAGGAAGAAAAATGGTAATAAATATCACATTCCTGCAGTCCCAGATCTCGCAAATGTGAATGAAGATGATATTAAGTTGATTTTGCCTAAACCTGCAATTGGTGGCAGTACAACACGGCAGCAATCTTATTATTGCTTTCCCATTGATTTATCTCAGTTGAACATGTGCTGAATTATTTTGATCTCTTAAGTGCCTAAAAATAATGTTTTTTTTCACCAAAGCTGTGATTTTAAGTTGATTAGTAATTACTTTTTTATATTGACAAAACCAAAAAGTAACGGTTTTGTTTTCTTTGTTGTTTATTTTTGTTATAAGAATTTATGAAGAAGAAAGTACCTAATCATTTTTTTAAATTGTATATCCTGCCATATTGTGACTGACTACGAGTACAATAAGTCGTTAAGTTTTTAGTTGTTAAGAATTATAATGATAAATAAACAGTGAGACTGATTGATTTATGAATACAATTGTATTATTTCTGTTTAGTAACCCGAAATTATCCACTTTGTACCACCCCGAACCACTGTATAAATTAGGCCGAGCCAGTGTTTCGACCCCATCGTACACAGTGGCTCATTTCTGATTTAAAAAAAAAACACATTTATTAATATACCCATAGCCTATATCAAAAAACTAATAACAAATATGTGAAATAGATTAAATTTAACTATGTACACCCTTAATATCAACATCCTATGATTATTTGTTTCGAAGCTATGGGTCTTGGAAAAAAAGTGATCCACTGTATGACACATGACCCTACCCGTGCAGGACGCTATCACTGCCAAACATCCCTATCCATGATGTAATCGTTTATCTTATAATGTGCTCTTGATATAAGTGTTTGTTTTACTGCAGATTTGAATTTAGAATTGCTAAGTTCAGTAATGTGTTTAGGAATTTTATTGTAGAATTTGATACAATTTCCCAAGAACGACTTTTTCGCCTTTACTAGTCTATAGAAGGTTATTTTGAGTTTCCCAGTATTTCTCGTGGCTATTGGTTTATCAGCGTTCGTTGGAAAATTGCCCAAATTCTTCCTAACATACATTATTATTTCAAATATGTATAGGGACGGCAGGGTTAGAATATCTATTTCTTTGAAAAATTCTCTTAATGAATCACGCGACCCCAAGTTATAAATTGCTCGGATAGCCCTTTTTTGCAAAATAAAAACAGTTTCAATATCTGCAGCTGATCCCCATAAGATAAGACCATAAGTAATTATACTATTAAAATAAGCAAAGTAAACTAACCGTGCCGTTGCCACATTGGTAAGCTGCCTTATTCTCCTGACTGCAAATGCAGCAGAGCTCAACCTACTTCCTATCGCTGTTATATGGGAACCCCACTGCAATTTTGAGTCCAATGTAATACCTAAGAATACAGTAGAAGTAACAAATTCTAATGTTTGACCATTAAGTTTAATATTTGTATCTAAGTTTCTGTTTGATGAGTTCGCTAGAGAGAATTTCATACATTTCGTTTTTTTCGGGTTCAATACTAAGTTATTGGCAGCAAACCAGTCAGATATCATGGAGAGGGTATTATTTGGTTCAATGAGTTCAGTATCTCTCCTATTTACCTTGAACAGTAATGAGGTGTCGTCTGCGAACATTACAATGCCTGATCGTCGGCTTACCATATATGGCAGATCATTTACATAAACAAGGAACAGAAACGGACCTAGAATAGACCCCTGAGGTACTCCCATCTCTACCACTGTCTCTGACGAAATGGCTTTATTTATCGCTACCTTTTGATTTCTCTGTGTTAAATATGACTTCATGAGATCTAATGCATGCCCTCTGATGCCATAAAACTTAAGTTTACAAATTAAAGTACCATGATCTACACAATCAAAAGCCTTGGAAAGGTCACAGAACACTCCGATGGCGTCGTGCGACTCTTCCCAAGACTGCAAAATAAATTTTAATAAACTTGCGCCTGCATCAGTAGTTGACCTACCCTTCGTGAAGCCGAACTGCTGTGCGTGCAAAATATTGTGAGAATTAAAGTGAGAAACCAATTGCGTAAGCATTATTTTTTCGAATATTTTGCTAAACGCAGGTAGGATAGAAACTGGACGATAATCAGAAGGATTATCTCTATGACCTGATTTGAAAATTGGAACTACTTTACTACATTTCATTAAGTCTGGAAAAATGCCATAGTCTATACAGTTATTAAAAATGAGAGCTAGAGTTGGTGCAACGACCTCCAGAATAGATTCCAGTACCTTGACTGACACGCCCCATAAGTCCTCAGTGCTCTTTATTTTTAACATTTCAAAGGACTTCAGTACATCTAGAGGAGAAACATGATGAAATTTGAAATTAGTTAGTGATTCTAATTTTACGTTGTCATTCAGAAGGGATTCAGCTTTTATGGTAGACGATGCTAAACTTTGAGTAGTGACTATAGGAATTTTAGAAAAGAAATTATTAAATTCATCAGCTACTTTTACTGCATCAGTTATTAAATTATCCTTTACTTTCAAAGAAATTGTGGACTCTTTATTATTTCTCTTCCCAGTCTCTGTGTTTATTATTTTCCAGACTGTCTTGGCTTTATTATCTGAGGACTTAATTTTATTATTCAAGTGCATTGCTTTTGCTTTCGTGCACACTGTTTTAAACAATTTGGAATAATCCCTAACATACTGATGGAAACATTCGTCAGTGGTGCAAGATCTCCTTTCATAAAGTTGATATAAGTTATCTCTACTTTTCCGAATTCCGGTAGTTGCCCACTCATTAAATCTCATTTTATTGTTTATCTTAATACGCTTTTTACTACAAGTCTTATTAAATTCGTTACACACTGTATTCAGCCGTCTGTCTGTTCGAGGCTTTGCTCTGTGATTGTTAGTGCTAGAAAGTTTCAATTTGGCATGGATGTATAAATCAATAAATCTGACAAAGTAGTAAAATAAAATCTGAAAGAAATATTTTTTTTGTGCTTCAGGCCTCAAGCCTATGGTATAGATAGGGTGTTGTTGGATAGGTCTTTCAAAATGAATAGAGGTTTTCATCAAAGATTTTTGATAAAGTGACTATTTCGGAAATATTCACTCCAAAAGAAAAAAAAATATGACCCCTCCTCTAGCTTTTGAACGATGGGTCCAAAAAATATGAATTTACTTTCATGAAAAATATGAAAAAAAAACATGAAAGTAAAACTTAATAAAGACTTCCAACGAAAACTATAGCGGACATGACCAGTTAAGCTTTTTAAAAAGTTGTCCCTTTTTAGTAAAAGACGCCGCGAAGGTATTCCATTTTGCTTGTTGCTGATGATTTCGTTAAGGTAAGTGCTTTGGGCAACTACGGAACCCTATACTGAGGATGGCCCGACATGCTCTTGGCCGATTTGTTTCCTCCGGGGGAAAAATCGGTTATGGATACCACCACACCTCGGGGACAATGAGGAGGTTATGTCGGACTTGCACCGACCAAAAGCCCCCCGATCGTCCTTCGCAACTAATTTCGTTCGGTTCTGGGATCTCCTTCGGAACACACTAGTGCCGCTATGAGTATATGAGTCACACCTATGTGGGTCCCACCATCTGTTTTCAGAGACGATCGCAGCTTCCAACTGCGACCGTCTTCGACCCCAAGGACCCCCTTTTAGTCGCCAAGTACGACAGGCAGGGGTTACCTTAGCCGTATTCCATGCCCGGGCTACAGGCTTTCTGTGGTACCTAACCACCTCATTTGCTATCGGAAAGCAGTAGGTAGTAGTAGGTAAGAGATCGATCCATCTAAAGTTCGATCTATTTGTAGTCGGCATGTGAAAATCTCATGTGTGGGGGAATGGTGAATTACAAAATTGGAGTCGTTTTTTTTGGGTGTAAAATTTACACCCAAAAAAAAAAATTTACACTGTAAATTATTAACACAGCAGTTTTGAAACTGTAATCTGAGCTATGATTCCATGAAAATATTGGTTTCCTTGCAAAGTATAGGAATCTGACAAGAAATTGTATTGGAAAAGTGATTCCAGCATTTTAGGAAAGACAATTAGATTCTTGCCAACACATATAGGTATTGAGATTTTTACGGAAGAAGATAAATTAAAGTATATTCAGTTTCTTTGGAATTAACACATTTATTAAAATTAAACTATAGTTTAACCAATTGGTTATAATCTAAATATAGTACAGAGTCTGGCAAGCCAAACTTGGCAGTTTGTCATATAGTGAAACTATTCACATGTATCTATGAGTAAACCAGAATCCAACTAAATATCCGAAATGAGAATATGAAAAATCATTTAAAATGTCAAACTTAAAAAAAACGATATTAATATTTGAATCTTCTTGCTTGGGTAGTAAGGTCGCTTTTTGAACAGATGCTTTTTAATTTTATACAATTCGGATATTTTAAATAATTTCAACTTTCCCTTTACACCCGGATTGAAACGATTACGGGCCTACGGGCTCTTAATTACATTGAAATGTGCATTTATAATATAATTTGTTCCTGAGTGTTGGATGTTTTCTATGTATTTAAGTATGTATTTATATAAATACTTATAAGTATGTACCTCAATCGTCGTCTAGTGCCCATAGTACAAGCTTTGCTTCTTCTTGCCCAATATTAATTTATATTTATTTATTATTTACTAGCTGTCCCGGCGAACTTCGTTCCGCCCCCCACCGGTTGCTTACAAAATGTTTTTTTTTTGCATATTTTAATAGTTATTCTGCTATTCGGAGCGAAGACAAATCCAACAAACCAAAGATCATAAAATCGGCCCAGCCGTTCCCGAGTTATAAATGGTGTTATAGGTCGATTCACAAGAGCTGGCGCGGATAATGTATGATACTGTCAATAATTTCATAGACATTCCGCGCCAGCTCTTGTGAATCGACATATACTAACACGACTTTGTTTTATACATACCTATTCATATACAGGATGTTTGATTACACGATGCAAAGACTTTCAGGGATGATAGAGGAGGTCATTTTAGATATTTTAGACACAACTTGCTTTAGTACAGTCTCTTAGTTTGCAGATATGCACCATTTTATTTTGAAAATTGTATGGTTTCCATACTACAATACATTTGGAAAATGTTTAGATTTTTTTAATATTCCCTTTTTTTCTGGCTTATCGTAATTTTTCAGTAGCTGTAGGAACTAAGGAAGTATTTGAAATCAATTGAATTGGGACTAACAACTTTTTACTGCCTGTATTCACATTGTATTCAGATGCGAATTTCTCTACATACATTTTCAAAGTAGAAACGAAAAAAATTAACCCGTTATTTGCGAAGTTCTTGTGGTTCGAAGTAAGAACGTAATCACTTAGAATAATTTTGGAGTGATTCGGACTTTAAATATTTTAGTTCTTTTTCCGTTTCTATGAAAATTTATTTGCATCTGATATCTGATAATTTCAAAAACTTGCTTTGTTCTTACAGCTACTGAAAAATTACGATAGACTAGAAAAAAGGGAACATTAAAAAAAACTAAATATTTTCCAAATGGTAGTATGGAAAACATTCAATTCTCAAAATAAAATGGTGCATATCTTGGAAACTAAGAGCCTTTGTACTGAAGCAAGTTGTGTCTAAAATAATTAAAATGACCTCTATCATCCCTAAAAGTCTTTGCATCCTGTTACCAAACACCTGTATATATTTTATAACAAAAGTGTCATAAAGTAAATTTGAATTTGTCTCAAACGCGATTTTTCGGGTGTAAAGGGATACATTCACCATTTACCAGCACACATTCTAAAAAGATTACGTAAAATGCAGGTAAAATGTTAATGTATGTACATATTAATACAAATATTACAAGTTACATTGTATATTATAGTAGCCACAAGCAGCCACTCAAGGCTGAGTTCATCCCATAAATCCCAGCTTGCGGCCCCACGGTCAACTGGCATCCTGTCCATGGCCGTTTCCAAGACTTCCATAATGAAGACTTATGAGGCCATAGGTTACATTTTGACAGAAAATGACAATAGTCAACAAAGTATGCTACATACAAATCCCAGCAGTGAACCAACATTCGAAAATGCTTCAGATTGTGTATAGCATATCAAGTTGGACTGCAGTGGTTTCCTAATAAATGTGTCATTGGTTGGTGTTATAAAAATAGCTGTTTGTGCAAATATTAAAAAAATAGATGCAATATGAATAGTTGGCCAATTATGCCCAATAGAAAAGACAACCCAGGTAAATACTAGTGCAATAATTGCAACAAAGAATTGGACTAGTAATACTAATATCAAATTACCTATTAGATACTTATGTATACAAAAAATGTACTTATTCAAATTATATTACATACAAGTAATAAATGCATAATGGAATATCTTAGTCTCTTTTCTTGTCAACTGTTTGATGATTAATGTTTTCTATTCTGTGTAACAAAGTAGGGTGAGAATGATACCATGCTGAATATAACTTGTCATAGATTGGGTAGTCCAAGTTATCCTTTCCCAGCTTTATGAGTGCCGACTTGAGTTCATTAGGGTAACTCAAAAATACTGCAAAGTTATCGGCCTCAAACTCATATTTTCTAGATAAAGCTGTTACAAAGAAGGCTAAAATAGAATTGTAAGGAGCAAGTATCATTTGTAAAACAACGATCAAACCAATGATGATTGGCTCTTGGCCTGGCGGCAATCCAATAGCCGTGTACAGCATAGAATACTTAAATAACCAACCAAAAGCTGAGAACAAGAGTAACAAATTAAGTTCAGTCAAAGCTATGTTCTTAGTCATGTGGTTACAGCTCCAATGTCCTAATTCATGAGCAAGTATACCTAAAATTTCATTGTCATTACAACCTGTCTTGATTTTCTTTTCTTCATCATACTTTTCTAGCAAAGTATCAAAGAGTACAATCCTTTTTGCACCAAACAGCCCACTGAAATATGCATTGCTGTGTGCAGATCTTTTAGAACCTTCTACTATGTATACCTGTGACAGAGGGAACTTGAGCTTTGATGCTAATTCCTCTATTCCTTTCCTTAGAGAACCCTCAGGCAGTGGAACAAACTTGTCAAACAGTGGAGCAATGACAGTAGGGTACAGCATCAGCAATACCAAAGTAACCACAGTTGTAAATAACCATAGATAGGCCACAAACATATCTCCTCCTAGCATAATAATATAAATTGCAACTGACACTATTGGAATGGTAATTATAAGACTCAGAACTAATGATTTAATCTGGTCTTTGATAAAGAATCCTACTGTTTGCTTATTGAAACCATGTTTTTCCTCTAGTACGAATGTGCCGTAAATCTTAAATGGTAACATTACAACATAGTTGAACAGTGTCACTATAGTCATAAAGACACAACTCACAAATATCTCTCGCTGTGGTGATACATTGAGCGACTCCGAAATGTGCTCTGCATCAAACCAGGCCACAGCAATCCATCGCCGATAAAGTATTACAGATGTCAGTATTATACTATACAATTCCTTCACAATTTTAAACTGGGATTTGTCAATACCATACAAACGAGCTTTCTTGAATGATTCTTCATTTAACATTTCCTTCAAATCTTCAGGAATTGTGTTGTTGGTCTTGTAGATTTTCAACTGCAAAAAAATATTTATTCATAATATTCCGAGAAGTAAAAGTAGTACAACGTTATTAAGTTATACTGACGCCGACGAAATAAATGAGGCTTACAGCCAACAATTCTTGCTAATAAAGTAATATAATTACAAAATATAACCTAAATACATACCTGTCGGAACGACAAATATAACTCCCATAAGTATTCAGCCCATGAAAACAATAGGATTAAGTAAACAATATATTCCTCATTGAGGCCCATGGTTCTGTATTAATTCCAGGGTAATTAGTCTGCCTATAGTCTGATAAATCCAGTATAAAACAATCAATTATTATTATTAGAAAACGTCCTTCGGCTTTGACATGAAAATCAATGACAAGTGTTATTTGTGTCAGGAGTGTCAGATCTGCAGTAGTGTTGTACCTTACTCGGTTAACGATAATAACCGATAATCTACTACTAGGGGTTCCATCAATACATGAAAAAAAAACTTCCAGAAGCATATCGGGCCACGCGCAGTGTAAAGTTCTGTAGTTACTCACCCGAGACATTATGCCAACTTTAAGAGGCTTTTTGTTACAAACTAGCTATGGATGGACGTCGTCATACGTAGGTCTTGTAATTGACCATAGATTCAACTGGGGTCCGCACACACAGCATGACAATATGACTTTTTTAAATTTGTATGCATTGCAAGAGGAATGGGGCTACAATTTACTTTTTGTCAAACATGCTCGAAAATAATCGTATTTTGGTTAAAAATTAAATTAAAAAGTGACATAAATTATTTCCCGCTGCGTTAACATAATGTCAATGATAATGGTGATGACGTTGTATGGAACGATATAAAAATTTTGAAATTTACAAAAGAAAATCCTTTTGTATTCTTCTATAAAAATTCCTACGCCCAAGAAGAATACTTGAAGGTATGTCTGCGAAATAAAAGAAAGAAGATGCCTATTATATCTGGTATTTGTTTACGTCCTTTATATAGCGAAAAACAAAAACTATCTAAAAAAATACGTAGATTGATCTCAAATAACCTAATACCAAATTTCTACCAGGATTATTATAACGCAATTTTAGAATAAATTAACTGTTGGTTATTCATAGAAACGAATACTTATTGTTAGAAGTATATTCTTACGTTATACTACAAAAATGGTATTATACGTGCCAAGGCAATTTTTTTACGGATGATCTCCCTTTTTGTGATTTTAAAGGCCGATTAATTTAGGGCCATAATTATTAAGTAATTATTAGATTTTATAAGCATAAAATTTTTAACGTTTGATATGTTTACAAGTGCATTACCTACTTTTTTGATAAACATGTATGTAACTTTACATGTTAAACTATGAGGCTAATACCTAAGTATTCCTGTTGATTGTTAACGATCTCAATAATAAGTGGCAAAGGCTGATTAATTTAGAGCCATAATTAACAAATTATAAGATTTTGTAAGCATTACATTTTAGTTTTTGAAGATTTCGCTTAGCGGAAGCTACGGGTACTTACTTTTATGATAAACATGCCTGTGCCTTAACATGTAAAACTATGTGGCTAATAAGTATTCCTGTTGATTGTTTACAAATAATTAACAGAACAACGAACATTTGTTGTATTACTTTTCAAATTTTCTATTTAATAAATATACTACAAAGTTAATAATATATTGTTTTATTATTTTATTCCAAATAATACTCCTGATCATTTATATTTTAAATGCAATATTTCTGATTGAACTATTATTTTCATAAAAGATTTTATAATAAAACACATCTATACGAATTGTTAACATCATAATGTGTATAGTTCAAATTAAAAAAAGCACTTTTAGGAGTTAAGCCTTTACACAAATAAATATAAATTTGTAATAAAGTGACATATCATGACAAAAAAAAATTGTTTTTGGAAAAAAATGCTGCTAATTCATGATAAATCACTTCATTTTATTTATAATATTTTAGCACATACTATACACTATATAAACTGGTTAACAGAAATAATTAAAAATAACAAATTGCAACTCAATATTTAAATGAAAGAGATGGGTGTTGATTATCTGCATCTTTAATCTCGATTTACCACAATTTTCATTTTTTAAGTTAGGCCCGTTTATTATTAAGCGTGCGATAGCTTCTATTAATTTTGATATAGTTGGTACAATTGTTATTGGTCTGTAACTTTCCACATGTGACTTATCCCCTCTGCCTTTATAGATAGGGCGGGCATATGCGAGTCTTTTTGAGTGATTTTGGATATACTTTTGACAACAGTACATTATTCACTAAGTATAATATTTCTCGGTTTAGCGTGTGTAAAACTTTGTATAGAAAGTTGCCCGATATATCATAAAGGTCTTTAGTGTATGATTTACCTATCTTTGTTTGTGCGAGTTTCATTAATTCACTTGGGCTTATAGCACTCATCAGACATTCCGGTAGTCCTTTATATTTATTTAGTACATATTGTAATGCTTTCTTGTGATCAGGACTGCTATTTATTGCAATGTGTATTCCTATTTGACTAAAATAGTTGTTCATGTATTCCGGTATATCATGGTCTGAGATTGATTGACCCGTGTTTTTGTTAGTTAATTTCCAGTCCCATGCGTCTGCTACTTTATTGGTTTCTTCTTTTATTATTGCCCACACTTCCTTTTTTGGATTCATACAGGTCAGCAGCCTTTGAGCTAAATGATCCTTTTTACTGTCATGAAATTTCATGTACCTATTGGCTTTCTTCTTTTCAATTTGAGCTTCAAACATTACACTAGGAAATTGTCTCTGAAAATGGTATAAATCTTCTATATCTTGTTGAACTTTAATTAATTCATGCGTTATCCATGGTATTCTCTTCTTGATTTTACTTTTCATTATTTTAAGTGGGAAGTGATTGTTTAAGGCATGATTAAATTTATTGCAGTAAAAGTCAAATGTATTATCCGGATTATACTTTGAGAATATATCATTCCAATCATGAGAAAGCATGGTATTTAGAAAATCTCGACAATTTTCATTCGAATAGTACCGCTTCTCCAATGAAAAATAAACCCAAATATATATATAGTGTTAGTAATTGGTTGATAATCACCGGTCACTTTTTTTTAGAGCCATCAACTGTTAGTAACAGAACCAAAATTTAAAACTTGAGGGTAGGGGAGAGGGGAGCTATATCTGAAAATCCGGCCTGTACACTGATCACACTAAACGGCATGGTAGTTGAAAAAACAAGTCTTTTAAATATTTGGGAAGCCTCATCACGGGTGATTCCAGATGTACACCTGATATAAAATCCAGAATAGCGATGGCCGAGCAAGCATTCGACGATAAAAAACATATGTTCACTGCAAAAATCTAAAAGAACACTAAAAAGAACTTTATTAAAACATATATTGATTTCATGGCTTTATTTAACCTAAAACAATATAACATATACAAAAACGCCAGAAACAAAATCTTAGATCTTTTTCTCACGGACACTCATTCCACTAATTTGACATGTGCGTTGGCACCTATTGCTTTCGTACCCCCTGATTCCCATCATCCTCCATATTATTTAGTTACAAATTTTCCCAATAAAAATCATAAATTATCGTTTCCGATATTAAAGTATAAGCATTGTTTTAATAAAGATGACTACATAAAAATTAACAATGAAATTAAAACTATTCCGTGGTCAGACCTTCTCACTAGCTTGTCAGCTGAGTGCGCCGTGACACTGTTCTACGAGCGTATTTACACGATTGTTAAAAACAATGCCCCATATAAAAAAACTCACACTGACAAATTTCCATGCTGGTTCTCTCCTGCGCTAATTCACATATTTAAAAACAAAAACCAAGCATGGGTCAAATGGAAAAAATACCAAAATTTAATAGATTACGAAGTTTTTTCCAAACTGAGAGATCGATTTAAGTCAGAAACGACAAAATGTTACAACAGATACCTAGAACGGACTGAGAACAGCATACATGACAACATTAAATACTTTTGGAACTATATCTCAAATCGCTCTCACTCAAACGATATACCTAATGAAATGTCCTACAATAATATTACTTCAAGTGACAGCACACAAATATGCAATATGTTTTCAGATTTCTTTCAATCCGTTTATTAACCTTCCACGATTACCGAAGACTACGACATTCCCGAAAATAACTCAATGTATAACATCAACATACATAACCTACATGTAACTACTGACCACATTTTGCATGAACTAAAAATACTGGATTTATCTAAGGGTCAAGGGCCTGACAATATTCCACCCATTTTTCTTAAAACCTGTTTAGCCTAGTTGGTAGTGACTCTGCCTCCAAAGCTAGAGGTCCTGGGTTCGAATCCCGGCCAGGGCATTTATTTGTGCATTTTTCACGGATATTTGTTCTTGGGTCTTGGATGTTTTCTATGTATTTAAGTATGTATTTATCTATATAAGTATGTATATAGTCGTCTAGTACCCATAGTACAAGCTTTGCTTAGTTTGGGACTAGGTCGATTTGTGTAAGATTGTCCCCCAATATTATTTATTATTATTTAAAAACACAGTTAAGACTATCACCGTACCACTTGCAATCCTATTTAATAAGTGCCTGACGGAGGGTGTCTTTTCCCGTATATGGGAAACTGCTAATATAATCCCGGTGCACAAAGGTGCCTCTAAATCTAAAGTTGAAAATTATAGACCTATATCCATCTTATCCACTTTGTCGAAGGTTTTCGAAAAATTAGTTCACAAGCAGATATACCCAAATTTACACAATCAAATAAGTTATAACCAACATGGGTTTGTACAACACAGATCAACAACTACTAATCTTCTAGTTTATACTACTTACTTATTTGAAAGTTTAGACAATAACATGCAAGTAGACAGTGTTTACACTGATTTTCGAAAGGCCTTCGACAGGGTAGACCATCGCCTGCTATTAGAAAAGATTGCATACAATGGCAATCGTGCAACAAGCACGCCAAGCGTGGCGATTATGGCATTTACCCCCCATGAAAGTGGGGGAGGCCTATGTCCTGCAGTGGACGTCTATGGGCTGATATGGTGGTGGTGGTGGTGGCATACAATGGAATTAGGGGAAATTTATGGCGCTAGTTCAAGTCCTATATAACAAATCGTACTCAGAAAGTAACAATTAATGGTCATGAATCGTACGCCACGTCTGTTAGCTCTGGGGTCCCACAGGGCTCTATTTTAGGTCCATTATTATTTACAATATTTATTAACGATATACATAATTGTTTCCAATTTTGTAACTTTTACTTTATGCAGACGACTTAAAGATATATCACAGAATATGTAATGACAACTATACTGATAGATTTCAGCAGGACCTGGACCGCTTCTCAGATTACTGTTCTGTTAACAAACTTGAACTAAATTTAGACAAATGTAAGTTTATAAAATTTACAAAAAAACGATTACCCATAAATAGCTCCTATCATTTATGTAACGCAAATCTGGCAGAAGTTCAATTTATTAGAGACCTGGGTATCATATTTGATTCAAAATTGCACCTTGAACTTCATGTAAATTCCATAGTAAATAAAGCATATAAGATGTATGGTTTTGTGATGCGCTCCAGTACGGAATTCCGACGACCAAGTACTTACTTGCAATTATACAAATCTTTAATTCGACCCCAACTAGAACACGCAGTTGCTGTTTGGAATCCTTATTACAAGAAATACTCTGACATCCTTGAAACTGTACAAAAAAAGTTTTTAAATACCATGAACTTTAGAAGCTATCGTAACAGGCTACCATGCCAGCAATTATTAAATAAGTATAAATTAATAGAATTACGTTCCAGGCGCATGTTGCTAGAAACGATCGTATTGTACGGCCTATGTAACAATCAATTTGATTGCATTGACCTTAATAATAAGCTCGCATATAAGGTACCGAATCATAGTATTCAGCGAGAGGCGCGCCCTCACCGGCTGTTTGTGACAGGCCGCTGCCGCACGCACCAACGCCGGTGAGCGCGCTCCTCTGCGCAGGCTCGTTCAAAATTACAATGTACATTTTAATCACATAGATATATTTGGCTTTAGTATTAGTTTATACAAAAAACGAATATTAGATGTACTCAAAAATAATATAAAATAACTGAAACACTTTAATGTAGTTTACTTAGTTTTAACTCGGCATGTTCTTGCGAATATGAATAACTTACATAATCAATTCTCTCTTTTAATGTGACCGGGTATGTGTTTTTACTTATTTTTCCTTATCTCTCTCTATTTTGTTAGTATTTAACCCCCGGATTCACAACACTTCAGGGGCTGCACCCCCGACGTACTCCGAATGATGATGATGTAAAATAAAATAAGTAATAAGTGGTGAACGGTGTTGGCCACACATATTGTATTTATTTATAAGGCTATTAATATTAAGACTACCTTGTAGTGGCTGTTTGTTCTCCTAAAATATATATATATATATATCAGGAGTATAGCGTTATAAGGCAGTCGACAGCATTGACCATGACGCTGAAAGACAAAGAAATCTTCGCAGCGTTTGAGATGTGGTGCTGGAAGAGGATGGAGAGGATTAGCTGGACAGAGAGGAAGGAGGAAGTACTCAGTAGAGTGGAACAGAGGAGAGAGCTGCTAGACAATTTGAAAAGGAGAAGAGGAAAGATGATAGGACACCTCTTGCACCATGAGAATTTTTTACGTAAAATCATAAAAGAGGTTGCCAGGGACCGAAAAAAATGGAAACAGCCCTTTGAGCTACACCGACAAGAGCGCAGCTCTTAAATTTGAGAGAGGAGAGCTTACTCATACAAGTTGCGTACAAGGAAATATCCACTTTATAAAGGGTACTGCTTGGTTTGTAACTTGTTGTCTATACAGGATGATTCAGGAGACGTGAGCAGGACCAACACTACATACATAGTAAATGGCAGTGAATCGTACACCATTGTATTTAAGTGAAACACTCATACATTTTTCCTGTTATGTTAATTAATTGGACTCAGATGACATTAAATTTGAAACTTATCTTATCACTTGACTGAAGTATTCTGATTGTAGAGTGACCATGAATTTCGTAAATAATTTAAAACATTTTGTTTTCAACACCAAAGATAAATGAACGTTAATTTCACTAATAGTGGCACGAAGCAGTAGCTTATGATCTACTGAATCCGTAGTGTTAAGCTTGCTCACGTCTCCCGAATCACCCTGTATATTGATAGTAATTTATGGATTTACAAATATGCAAGAAAAACACTGTTAGTTAGTATAATATTGCTTTTAATTAAACTTATTTACTCCATCATTTGAATAATAAAGCCTTGACCAAATTTAATACTTTGTCATAATATAATTACATATTAATTGTTTTTGTTGAAAGATTTTTTTTTCATTTTCATTGCAGTTTTGAGTTTCAGTCCTATTGAGATAAGTAAATATTATCATTCTTTTATCGGCTGAAATCCCCGCATTTAAAACATTGGCACTCATCTGGTTCTTGAAGTCGTACTTCCATTACAGCGTGCTTAGGATCCTCCAGTCTCACTCCATCGCTATTGTAACAATGTGAAAGAGTAACGATACGTTCCTTTAAGTAATTTTCTCTACAGCAATGGCATTCCTGAAATAAAAAATGGTTTAACTGAAACATGTTTACGGAAGGAAAATATTATTATTTTAAACTATACAATACAGTAATTTAATCGTATGGCGTATCGTATACAAATATAAGAAATAATAAAATTCAGTAAATGTTATACTTTAACAACAAAATTCAAAAATAAAAATCTTTGTTGTTCACCAAAAAACAGTAGGTACATTAAAGAAATCAAAATTAAATTTGACATAAATAAGGGAAAAAACACATGGTCTTATAGCCAACCACTCACTTGCTTTGATTTTTGAGTTGAACTCTATACCCTTGTAATACGGATGATGTCTGGTAACCATTGTTGCCAAAAGCAAGTGAGTTGCTAAACATCTTTACCTGACAAATTTTGTGTAGAGGAGACAATACAAAATAATTATTAACTATAAATATAAACCATACCTTTAAAAATCCTGTGATCGTTGCAATAGAAGGGTGCACTTGGCTATTGCACATTCCTTCACATTTGTTGACAGTTACCTCTCCGTTACACGATCTTACAAGTCTTCCCATTTCATCATATTCCTCTGTAAATAGACACAAACTTATAGTTTACAAATTGTATATAAGATCTTAAAGGTAATGAAAAGTTAATTTAAGCCTTTGATTTATGAGTGAATAATAAGAATTAAATCGGCGGGAAATTTGTCGGCCTGTTTAGCCTAGTTGGTAGTGACACTGCCTCCAAAGCTAGAGGTCCCGCGTTCGAATCTTAGTACGGGCATTTGTTTCTGTGGTGAGCAGAAAGATTTGTTCCTGAGACTTGCATTTTTTCTATGTATTTAAGTATATATAATATATATCTATTAAAGATATCGTTGTCTAGTACCCATAACACAAGCAAGCCGTATTGAGCTTACTATGGGACTAAATCGA
The DNA here is from genome assembly GCA_905163555.1 of Notocelia uddmanniana. Taxonomy (NCBI): domain Eukaryota; kingdom Metazoa; phylum Arthropoda; class Insecta; order Lepidoptera; family Tortricidae; genus Notocelia; species Notocelia uddmanniana. The sequence continues at coordinate 15,757,264 of LR991065.1, forward strand.
TTTGTGTAAAAAATTATTGCCTAATTTATTTAATCTTATTATTTAACCAATTGGTCTAATTTCCCCCTCGGCTTGGAAGGTCAAATGGCAGTCGCTTCCGTAAAAACTAGTGCCTACGCCAATGCTTGGAATTAGGTAGCGGACCCCAGACATCCTTCAGGATGCAACTGTACTGGGAATAGCGCTAGGAGAATGATGATTATTTATTAAATAAATAATAAAAAATATAAGACTAGGTAACAATCTTACACAAATCGAATTAGTGTCAAAGTAAGCTCAATAAGGATTGTGTTATGGGTACTAGACGACGATACATTTATTAGATATAAATACTTAAAAACAAAACATCCAAGAATTAGAAGCAAATATTTATGCTCATCATACAAATATTTGTGCTGAACGAGATTCGAACCCAGGAACGTCAGCTTAGTAGGCAGGGATACTAACCAAATAACCACCAGGCTAAGCCGGCCGTCATAGAAATAATATGACACACATCTGGTTAACTACTGATAATTGATTATTTTCTGCATCACTTTACTGAACAAATCCGGTTAGAAAGACCATCGAAATTTGAAAGGGAAAAACGGTTTTAAGCCGTTGTTATTATATTGTATTATTTTGATATTTAAATAACAATTGTCACGAATGATTTGGTAGAATATTACCTTTCGTAACCAATATCTCACTCAAAGAAGTTTCGCAATTTTCATCTGCTGTACAAACGACTGCTGTCACGAGTAAAAAATCCAAAACAAATAATATCAAACGTTTAGATTTGTACATTTTATAAAAAATTTAAATACGTTTAATCCTGCTTTAAAATATGTATTAACTTTGTACCATGCTACCGAGAGGGTGCTAATAAATGAACTACTGAGAGGGACAGGCTCTCTGCTTTATATAGCAACTCCATTTTCTTTGTTATAAGATGGTACAATGGACCCCATCATTCCTATCAGCGGGGGATGGAGCAATATGGAGCACATAAGTTAAATGTCTTGTTACTTAAGTGATCATGCGTGGTGTATTTGTATTATTATAAAAATAAGGCTTTTTATTATGAATGTATGTAAGCACTTTATTGTACTTACACAATTAGATGTTGAAACATATACATGTCACAAAGCATTAAAGTACAAAGGCGAGCTTATCCCTAAGGGATCTCTTCCAGTTAAAGTTTGAGCAATTGCTCAATTGAGTGGAAGGTATATTATATGACGAGATTATGACAATTTGCAAAATAACTTTTTCGTGGACCCTTACAGAGTTTTTTAGCACGCTTATTATAGTCGTTAAACACTGATAACACACTGACAAGAATGATATTAATTAAATTAAGGGACACATCTGTGTCTCTTTTAGAGGCTTAACTCAAAGACTACTAAGGTGATTCTGTTAGTTGCCAATAGATATTTGCGAAAAGAAAAATACGCACATAAAACGGGATATGGGTGGCATAATGTATGTATAGTCGAATCAGAAACTTTTTAAGAGACGTGATAAACGCTCGGCTATCTAGTATGAAGATTAACCTAGTCCTCTTTTCATATTAATGTTTTTTAAATCTTTATAAATAAGTTTAAGTTTGATGATTTCAAGTACTTTAGTTAGTTCTATCAATTGGTATTGGTACCGTAATTATTTACCGTCGTTAAATACCGTATTTTTAATGTCCTATTTTTTGCATAACAATTTTCCGTATAATAACGTATAGCATAATAACCCTGACAACTGTTGTAAATTTCAAATCAAATAAAAAAAATATAAAAATAAAATTTGCTCCGAGCAAGAATTACAAAAAAATTATTAATTTTATTTCGTTGAAATTGTTTCCGCATCACAGCGATTATCCGCGCGTGGTGTATTGCTTTTGATCAGTTGAAAGTTAAATGGATATACACTTTAAAATATTTGGTTTACTAATATTATTTGAACTACTCGTACAGCTTATAATTCCCTGACCTATCCTGAATTCAGACAAGCTCGTTTACTTAGGGATGCGTGTTTATATAGCAATGCATTGAAATATTGACCCAACAGCCAATCAGCGGGCTTCTACTTTCGCTCTGCTCTGGGACATAAGTAAAGTAACAAACGAACTTACCTCGATGAATATTAAATCAAGAAAACTTTCAGGCAGGTTCATTTAAGACATAACACAAGAAAAAGCGTAAAGTCATTTAGATTTTCGAGTATTTATGTTAGGACCAATTTGAATAAGGACAAATTACAAGTGTTCAAAGTATGTTAAAGTTTATCCGTGGCTATACTGACGTAGTAATTATTAAAAAAAATTGTTAATAAGTTTTAATAAGTAAAGTAAAACCTACTTTCTACCGTCCATATATATCACCAACACTGTTCCACCTTTAAATAAACTAACATTTGTAGAATAAAAAAAATATTATACGAGACATAACATTAATTACTACTTTTATGTCGGTATTTTAATGGCTATAAATAAGTATGTACTATTCAGGAAATTGGTTAGCCGTGTAAGCTCGACAGGAAACCCGTGTAAACGCCGCTGGCAGAGTGTTCCCTTAAATGATTTTTGTAGTCTCGTGGCAGAGTAAGTAATTTCTAAAGACCTCGTACCCTTTATATACCCGCTTGTTGTCTTAGAACTTCACAACAACTTTATCAAGCATCGGGTGTGCACTATCAAGACGATTTAAAAAAAAAACATAATAATGTTTCACAATAACATATTATTTTTTAGTATACTACTTCTATCTACATGTCAAATCAAACAAAGCCGATCTAATCTTATTACTCAGGAAGTTGAATTACCGCCGGGTAAGCTTTAGTGTTAACCCCTTCATTGTTCATATGTACAGTCAAGGAATCTAATTCTCTTCCCATGACAGGACTGACAACTTAAAGTCAGTCACTAATTAAATTATTTGACTGTACCAATTTAATAATGTGCAATATTATTACACCTCCTCGCTCTCCACAAGCTTTTAAATTATTGACTGTCTAAATTTTTTTAGACAAAAAACATACTGTTAACAATACTTTTCCATAAAAACGAATGGTTCGTTTGAATTATTTGCAATTTCAAGATATGCTATTATTATCTACTCGTAATATCAACAAAAATAATTAAAACTAGAATTGTCTGTTCATTTCACTTATGTTTTAATTATTTATTTTTTACAGGACAAGAATGCGTCATGACGCCAGTAGTACATGTATTAAAACACCCAGGATGCCAGCCACAGCTAATTCCATCATATGCTTGCGTTGGGAAGTGCACCAGCTATTTACAAGTAGTTACATATGTTATATGCATAGATAAATACGAAATATCTACGTTAAATATTGAGTTTTTGCCTAAAATAATTGATATGATAATTATTTACATTGTTATTATTTTTACAATAATTTTGTTTTCATCTTCAACCTATTTTGAACCGTACCCTTGCAACTAGTTATATTTATTTAATGTTAATTCAAACAGGTATCGGGAAGTAAAATCTGGCAAATGGAACGATCATGCAATTGTTGTCAAGAGTCTGGTGAGAGAGAAGCCACGGTAGATCTATATTGTCCAGAAGCAAAGAAAGAAGAAAATAGGTACAGGAAGGTGTGTAGGTTTGTTGCAAATCAAATTGTTATAAACAATACTGTAAAGTACTTTCTGAGAAAACAAAGTCGGATTAATTCACAATTAAACTCACTAATTTCAGCCAGTCAAAGTATAATCGCCCTCAAGTATAGTCAACAGCAAAGACCCCTTCTTTGAAGCCGGAGGTCCCGGGTTCGAATCCTGGTCAGGGCAATATTTGTGTGGTGAGCACGAATATTTGTTCCTGACTCTTGGGTGTTTTCTATGTATTTTTCTATATAAGTATGTATATCGTCGTCTATTACCCATAGTACAAGCTTTGCTTAGTTTAGGACTAGGTCGATTTGTGTAAGATTGTACCACAAAATTTACATTTGCTGATGACTGTAAATTAAAATTTACTTACAAAAAACGTTAAGTGTAATTGTGAATTCCATAACTAAACATGAAAATCAATGATGAATAGTCTTGGTGAAAGTCAAATATGATCTTACTTAATCGAGCTTTTTCAATTTCAGGTGGTTACGAAGGCACCACTTGAATGCATGTGTCGTCCTTGTGGTACTATTGATTCAAACGCTATTATTCCACAAGAAACAGTTGGATATGCAGAAGAAGGACCGCTTCATAATCATTTCAGGAAAAGCTTTTAGACGAAAACTATGGAAATCACCTTTGTAATCTTTGTATTTAATTGTTAATAATTTGTGAAGATTATATATATTAAAAGCCTTGACCAATCTTCGTCATTTAATTTTCCGCTCTCATATTCAGCTCAGGTAGTTCATGCGTTCACTGAAGGATAAGGAGCCCTTAACAGCCCTGGAGCTAATTGATTCCCACCCAGATCCTATGGCAAGACCTATATAGGCAAAACTGGCCGAAGTAGTTCAACTAAAGTGTCTAATAATATAATTATTATTATAGTTTATAAAACACAAATTAAACACAATTGTGTAATTTGTGTTTTAGAAATTATAATTATTGTGCAATGTGTATCACGAACAAAAAATTTTTTTTTAACTATTGAGACATCATGCAGTGTCTATTAGTGGGAACTGTTTCAGTGTGGTCGCTATCGATATCTGATTTTGACTCTCATTTCTGCCTTAGCATCTTTTCTAAAGTACTGTTGGCCTCATACAAATATTTGATTCCCTATAATAACAGTAGTCCGAATCGCATCATTTACATGGTGTGGCATGTAATAGGAGCAAAAAAATAAACGGTACCTTCACTATGTAGCTCTACGGCAAATATTTCCAAGTGGTTTCAATTGAAAAAACATTTCACTATATTTTTTTAATGAAAATATACTTTGCGTGTACTGGTTTACTCTACTGGAATGATAGAATATTTATTTATTGTATAAATACTTAAAATTGATATTTAAATTTAAAAATCCCAATTATCATTCTTATTATTATCCTTTAAAATAAAATAAAAAAACCAACAAATATTATGAGTTTTATATAGAAAACTCCCGTGAGTTTGAGACATATTAAATATAATGAAACGGGTCACTCACGTCTTAAAGGTCGAATATCGCTCGACATGTTTCGAACCGGTTGGCGGTCCTTAATCATGAGCACCTATCGCGGCGGCTAAGAAAACCGCCGCCGCGATAGGTGCTCATGATTAAGGACCGCGAACCGGTCTGAAACATGTCGAGCGATATTCGACCTTTAAGACGTGAGTGACCCGTTTCATTATATTTAATAAATATTATAAGTCTTAACATGATGCTACCTCAAAATCAGCATTGACTGCCGCGCTATAATCTCGTGGATCCAAGATCTCTTATTTGGAGGTCTTACCTAACCCGATATTTTTTTCCGAATTGAAAAAATATATAATTGTGCTGTGCCCTCGCAGTGAAATGGACACTGGCTCATAGTCCATTCAATGAAATATTATACATATATAGAGCCCATGGAGGGGGCAGAATGTTTGTGGTATAGGTCTGGGGTCCTTAGGAGGTAACCTTCGTGAAAGTACCCAACCCTCAGAGGTGAACTAAAGGGGGGCACCTTAAAAGTCCTAAAAATATGTCATTTATTTGGTTATTAGCTAAAAATTTTAAAACTATACGGTACAGAGTAAAAATATCTAAATTATTTGAATGCTGATAAAATTTCCTATCGTAAATCAGAAATATTTATTTGCTCCGATACTTTTTGTCCCCCAATATTATTATATTAAAGGATATCATCAAAATAATTAATAATTCAAAATAAATAAATTCATGACACAATTCAAATTACAAATTAATGTAAAGTAAAGTAAAGTAAAATTTTAATTCCAAAAAGATTAAACACAGTAAATAATGCAAAGTCGATGACCCCACACTAGGCTAGGCCTGTATCGTGGAAGTCAAAGGTAAACCACACGCATAGAATTGACCGAATAAAGTGCGGTCTGTAAATCAAAGTTAACAAACATAACATTGTACAAATGTACACATGCAAGTTTTGAAGGTAAATTTATAAATATTGGTATGTACAGAAAACTATATAATATTAATATTAAGACATTTTTTTAACAATAACTATGTGTGTGTGCGTGTGTGTGTGTGTGTGTGTGTGTGTGTGTGTGTGTGTGTGTGTGTGTGTGTGTGTGTGTGTGTGCGTGTGTGTGTGTGTGTGCGTGTGTGTGTGTGTGTGTGTGTGTGCGTGAGTGTCTGCGCGCGCTCTATAGGTATGCTTGTGTTAATGTGTGTAAAATGATGCGTTACATTTAGTGATTGTCATAAATTAGAGGTACAGGGTTGTTGAAATTTAGCTAATAACAGACAGTATACTTTCCGACTTATTGTAGTCCCACGTAAGCAACAGATTCCGAATACGTTTTTTGGCCTCAAAAACATAGCAGTGCCTAATATCACACGTCCTATTTATCATATTATAGATATAGGGAAAAATGAAGGATTTAAAACGTTTTGCAAAACTGGTCTTGACCGCAGGCTTGGGCACCTTGAAAATTCTCTTTTTCAGCAATTCAGAGAAAGCTGGAGAGTTTCTAACCTGTCTGTGCATAAATAAAGCAACGCGCAGAAAATATAACCTTTGCACACTCAAGACCCGGGCCTCCTCAAAGAGGTTCACAGTGGGAAAACGCCGAGGCTTACGAAGGGACACCTTCAGCACCGCTCTCTGGGCGCGCTCCAGGACGATCAGGACAGACTTAGAAATGCCACCCCAAGCGAGGATGCAATAGTTTAAAATAGACTCACACAGTCCCTGGTACACTATCCTTAGCAGGTTCCTATCACAAGCCTCCCTTAGCAGCTTCATAGAATAAATCATTTTACGTACTCTTTTCGTTGTCAGTGATATATGCTCTTTAAAATTAAGTTTTTCATCTAAAACAATCCCCAAGTATTTTAGGGATCGGGCTTTATGTATATATTTACAGCTGCAACTGGTGACGAAATGATTTCTAGGGATGACACAGTATTGATTGTGAATTTTCAATTCGTGTAAATCACCCGGAGGGCGGGATGAGGCCGTTTTTTGAAAGCAGAGAAAGTGTGTTTTGGTTGCATTAAGAGTGAGGAGATTATGCTCAAGCCATTCAGACACCCGTCGAACATCTTCCACCGCTGTGCTATGAGCCCTCTGCCACGAGTCGCCGTCGAAGATCATGGCAGTGTCGTCTGCATAACAGATGACTTCGCCATTTTCAAGAGCAAGAGAGGTAATATCATTGATGTAAGTTATAAAAAGAGTGGGGCCCAGAATGCTGCCCTGGGGGACGCCAAACGAAACCGGGTCCGAATTACTCAAGAGCTTGCCAATTCTCACCTGCTGCCTCCTATCGGTCAGGTAGCTAGCAAACCAGTTTAGAGCAGTTCCACGTATGCCTAGAACTTCCAGCTTTCTAAGAAGGATCTTACTCGAAACCGTGTCAAACGCCTTCGTTAGATCAAGGAAGACACCTATACAGCGACGTCCCTGATCCAGGTGGGAGGCAACAGTATCCGTCAAAAGTGTCACCGCGTCCTCGGTTGACCTTCCTTGTCGGAAACCATATTGCCGATCCGAGAGAAAACTATTTTGTTCAAGATATTTGATCAAACGTTTATTCACCACACGTTCCAGTAATTTCGAGAAAACTCCCAGAAGAGAGATTGGGCGATAATTATTCACATCATTTTTTGGACCACTTTTGTGGATCGGAATCACGGTAGCCGTCTTCCAAGCCAGAATTCAGACTTAAATTAAAAATTGCTGCAAGGGGTTCCGACAAAATTTCACCCAACACCTTTAAAAGGCGATTGCTGAAACCATCCTGACCAGGAGCGCTGTTTGGATCAAGCGTGTCAATAATACCAAGTACCTCTCGTGGATCAGTAGGTTCAAAGAAAAAGGGATTGGAACCAAAGTATGTACCATCAACTTTAGCGGCCAGAGAGTTTTCGGTGATGTTTAAATTGGTTAGTATCGTACTTGCAAGTTTGGAGCCTACTGTGGAGAAATAATCATTACAATGATCAATAGATGCATCAGCGGAGGCACTTGTGTTCAACAAGTCCTCCGCCGGGGCGACCGTTGTATTTTTACGTGTAATTCTTCTTATTGAGTTCCACAGTTTTTTGGGGACATTTTTGTGTTGCGTAAGATCCCTGCGATCGTACTCGGATTTGAGGTTTCTTATCAATGTAATGTAGAAGTTTCTATAACGCGTGTAAACGAGTCTTTTGGTGAGATTATCGGGATCGACGACTTTTGGTGACATAATGGTTATAATAGTATTAAGAAATTAATAAGATAATTAAAGAGGCATTTTCTAGGCGGGAGTAAGTAATAATAATTTAAATTACGAGTAATTCATCTTTCCTTTTCAGTTGTGCTCCAGGTAAGCTTTCACGCTATAAAAACAATGCTCAAAGAGTCAATTTGTGAGGCTGCGTTTAAAAGCGTTACCCGTGAGCACTTTCAAATCTTCCGGGAGCCGGTTGAAAATTATTATGCACATATTATAAACATTCTTCCTGTATATCTTTTTGTGACAACTTGGATGGTACAAATGGTTCATTATCTTATGTCTTGTCTGCCTAATTATGACTAAACTTGACCTCGTGTTTTGAAATAAGCCACATGTGTTTTGACAAAATTACAAATTTCTCTTAGATAGAGACAGGGCAACGGGAGTATTTTTAGTCTTTTAAAAAGTGGAACGCAACTCTCATCCAATTTAGCTTTACTGATAACCCTGACACACTCCTTTTTAACCGACTTCAAGAAATCAAAAGAGGAGGTTATCAATTCGGTTGTATGTTTTTTTTTTTTTTTTTAAATGTTTGTTACTCCATAACTCTGTCATTTCTTAACCGATTTGGAAAATTCTTTGTTTGATTGTAAGTATATATATCCAGCCACTATGTCAGTCCGACTCCAGGACCAGAACTCGAAACCTATTCCGCTGCAGCGGGGAGTCAGGCAAGGAGATGTTATTTCTCCTAAACTGTTTTCCGCTGCACTGGAGGACGTGTTCAAGACTCTGGACTGGAGAAGGCTAGGCATCAACATAAACGGCGAGTACATCACTCACCTTCGGTTTGCTGACGATATAGTAGTCTTGGCTGAGACCATGGAGGATTTAAGTACAATGCTCAATGACCTCAGTAAAGTCTCCGAGCGAGTTGGTCTAAGGATGAACATGGACAAGACGAAGATCATGTCAAATGCCCATGTAGCACCAACTCCCGTAACAATCGGACACTTTACGCTCGAAGTTGTAGACGATTACAAATACCTAGGACAGACTGTCCAGTTAGGTAAGTCCAACTTCGAGAAAGAGGTTAATCGTCGAATCCGACTCGGCTGGGCAGCGTTCGGGAAGCTACGTCACATCTTTTCGTCCAATATCCCGCAGTGTCTCAAGACGAAAGTCTTTGACCAGTGTGTGTTGCCAGTGATGACATATGGTACTGAAACGTTGTCGCTTACTATGGGCCTCATAAGAAGGCTCAAAGTCACCCAAAGAGCAATGGAGAGGGCTATGCTGGGAGTTTCTCTGCGTGATCGCATCAGAAATGAGGCCATCCGCAGCAGAACCAAAGTGACCGATATAGCCCTTCGAATCGCTAAACTTAAGTGGCAGTGGGCGGGGCACATAGCACGCAGAGCCGATGGCCGTTGGGGCGGGAAGGTTCTCGAGTGGCGACCACGTACCGGAAGGCGTAGCGTGCATGGGCAGGCCCCCCACACGGTGGACTGATGACCTGGTAAGGGTCGCGGGTGTCCGCTGGATGCGGGTGGCGCAGGACCGGTCATTGTGGAAGTCTTTGGGGGAGGCCTATGTCCAGCAGTGGACGTCATTCGGCTGAAATGATGATGATGATGATATTTATCCAAGTTGGTCCCGTTTTTGTCAAAACGCAGTTTTGATGATGGGATCTATGAGGAATTGAGGGAACTCTTCAAATCTTTAAGGCAAACATATAGTGTTTTTGTGTTTTTATCAACAAGTCAAGCATTTTCATCCAAAAATTTGACATTGGATGAAGTGGAACTGCTGATGATGATCAGAAAAGAACTCTTCAACGACGAAAATTTCACGTTTGGCGATTTGTCCTCCTAGCTGTGTTTGTCAAGCAATTTCTATTTTCACGATTAATTTTTGTCATGCTTGATTTCTGATGATGGGATCCATGAGGAATTGAGGGAACTCCTCAAATCTTAAAGGCAAACATATAGTGATTTTTGTGTTTTTATCAACAAATCGAGCATTATCATACAAAAATGTGACATTTGATGGAGTGCAACTGCTGATGATGATCAGAACAGAACTCTTCAACGACCAAAAGTTCACGTTTGGCGATTTGTCCTCCTAGCTGTTTTTGTTAAGCAATTTCTATTTTCACGATTAATTTTTATCATCCTCGATTTTTGATGATGGGATCCATTAGGAATTGAGGGAACTCCTCAAATCTTAAAGGCAAACATATAGTGATTTTTGTGTTTTTATCAACAAATCGAGCATTATCATACAAAAATGTGACATTTGATGAAGTGGAACTGCTGATGATGATCAGAACGGAACTGTTCAACGACGCGTAGTTCACGTTTGGCGATTGGTTCTCTTCGTTTTGTTTGTCAAGCAAACAAGGTTTTTCAATGATTCCATAAGGAATTGAGGGTACTTAGTCTTCTACCATTATAAACATACTTATAGCCATTTTTATTTTATTGTATGGAATCTAAGAGTGCACCATCTAAGTAAAATAATCTTTCATCGGCCTCCCCCATTGAAGTCGGTTTTTTTTTCTTAAAATTTATGAATTAACCCATAGCAAAGGACAGATGATACGTGGCCACGGTATGCCGTTAATGCAGCCTCAACTAACACAGTGTCTCTGAGTCTCCTGAGGGCAAAAACAAAACGTCCCAGTCTATCACAGACCTTCTCAATATGTGCCTTCCAATTTTAATTTTTGTCAACAGTTATTCCTAGGAAGTTAAAGGAGTCTACGTCTTCTACTTTTGTGTTGTTATAATTAATATTTATTGGTATACTAGCTTTTGCCCGCGACTTCGTCTGCGTAGAACTCATTCTTGCTTTAGAATTATTTGTTTTCCCATACATCTTTCACCCTTCTTTACATCCCTTAAGAAATGATTACATTGAATATGAAATGTTCTTTACCGCGCTCGGAAAATTTTAATAGTAATCGTTTTTTCAAAACGAATCATCATCATCATCATATCAGCCGAAAGACGTCCACTGCTGGACATAAGCCTCCCCCAAAGAGTGACACAATGACCGTTCCTTTGCCATCCCCATCCAGCGGACACCTGCGACCTTCACCAGGTCATTAGTTTACCTTGTGGGGGGGCCTACCCACGCTGCGCCTTCTGGTACCTACTCGCCACTCGAAAACCTTTCCTCCCCAACGGCCAACGGTTCTATGTGCTATATACCCCGCCCACTGCCACTTAAGTTTAGCGGTTCGGTGGGCTATGTTGGTTACTTTGGTTCTACTGCGGATGGCCTCACTTCTGATGCGATCACGCAGAGATACTCCCAGCATAGCCCTCTCCATTGTTCTTTGGGTGACTTTGAACCTTCTTATGAGGCCCATAGTAAGCGACCACGTTTCAGTGCCATATGTCGTCACTGGCAACACACACTGATCAAAGAGCCTTGTCTTGAGACACTGCGGAATATTGGACGAAAAGATGTGCCGTAGCTTCTCGAACGCTGCCCAGCCGAGTCGGATTTGACGATTTACCCCTTTCTCGAAGTTGGTCCTTCACTAACTGGGTACCTTGGACCTAACTGGACAGTCTGTCCTAGGTATATATTCGTCTGACAACTTCAAGTAAAAGTGTCCGTTTGTAACGGGAGTTGGTGCTACGTGCTCGTGCTTTCAAAACGAATGATTAAGCTTAGTTATATCAAATGTACCGATTCTAGACGAATGAGGCCCGTAAAATATTGCATGTACAATGATAAAAGTCTCGCTACGCAGTTCTTCCGTAAAACGTCCCAACAGAGCGGGTTCTTCATGTAAGCATGATGGCCGAAGGCCGTAAGCAGAGAGGCAAAACATGCAAGGCGAAAGGCCGAGTATTCACACAAAACGGGCTTCTTATGTAAGGTTGAGGGCCCAAGGCCTGAAGCAGGGAGGCGACAAACGCGAGGCCGAAGGCCGATTTTCTCAACAGACTGGATTCTTTATGTAAAGTTGATGACTAACGGGCCGAAACAGAGTGGCAATGCATGCGAGGCCGAAGGCCGAGCATTCAATTAGAGCGGGCTCCTTATATAAGAATGAGGGCTGAAGGCTCGGAGCCGTGTGGCACGCATGTAGGGCCGAAGGCCTGAAGCAGAGTGGCAATTTACGCAAGGCCGAAGGCCGAGAATCCCAACAGAGCGGGCTCCTTATGTAGGGCCGAAGGACTGATGCAGAGGGGCAAGGCATGCGAGTCCAAATGCAGATCATTCACACAGAGCGGGCTCCTGATGCCGATCATTCACACAGAGTAAAGTGTAAGGCTGAGGGCCGAAGGCCCGAAGCAGAGCGGCAATGCACGTGAGGCTGAAGGCCGAGAGTCACAATGCCTAGACATATAAACCGATAGACAAACACACACGAATTATTAAAACTGTTGAAATGTGTTCTGTTTCGATGCTAAGGGCCCTCCAATCGCTCCATTGATTTAGCCAATATCTTCAATGTACAGATTTTCGACCTTCTACAGCTGTATTATATGTATACGGATAAGCATAAATCCAGGGGCCTTTCAACTCGATGTACGAATTTTTCTATGGAAATTTTAGTTTAACTTGTTTGTACCAGATGTCACTGGGTGCTATCTCTATCGCACTTGCATATTGAAGTGACTGGGATGCAGCGGTTGTGCGGTTAGTTCTTACTAAATACACAACGGCGCTACGATCTATGTGGAGTATTTCACTGGTATCTCTATCTCAGTATATAGATTGTAATTTGTGCATAGATCTAAGGTGCTTCAACCGTCAATGTTGACGATTGAGCTGCCCAGCCCAAGTGATCTCTTATATCAAACAGTTATTATAGTGTGAAGGGTCACCAATTACGTAAACAATAATACACGACAAAATTAAATTGTACACTGACGATACAAAGACTGCATTGAAGCAGCTGTTTTTGTATTTAAGCATATGAAAACAAACAATTCCAAAGTATCGCAAATTTATTTTGATTTACACGCAATAATAGACCTAATTGCTAAAAGGTTATGCTCAAAAATAACGTCATCAATCAGAAGAAATTATGATATTTCGGCTTTGACATATCGAAAAGTCAGCTTGTTTACAATACGTCAAATTCTGCTATCGCTTACGTTAAAATTATTGACACGCCGTTATACTCCCAATTGGCTGAAACTTAAAGCTTATAATGGCTTATGAGGATTTAAATCACCCCGTTTCATAGACCATATTTGCACCCCCGATTTCATCCCTTTGAGGGTGATTATCGGGACAAAAAGTATACTATAAGTGAATCCAGATTACATACTGTTAGTATACAAAAAAATTTAGTTTTTGCGTGATTGAGCAACAAACATCCAAACATCTAAACTTTCGCATTTATAATATTAGTGGGATATAGTGGGATTACAAAGTTATATATGTAGTTTTTGAATCTAGAAAGCGGTACTGAAATTGGGGTTTAGAGTCACAGTTAATTAATGGAATAAATCATAATAGTGTTCAAAATTTGAAGAGACCGTGGTGGCTGGCGCGCACACTGGGCAGCGCCGCGGCGCAGCGCTTGCGTTTACTTTTTTTCAGTTTCTATCTTAAGACTTCATTAGTTTTGAATGAGGATGTTTTTCCTTCGTCGTCAAGTATATGCTTACCAATGTTCATTCCTGTAACTCATGGATTATAGGAGTTCCCATACAAATTTCAACCCCTATTTTTACCCCCTTTAAACCCAAATTTGCACAATTTTTATAGCCTAAAACCTGAACGGGTATTTACTCGACAGATAAGTAAAGTTTTCATCAAAATCCGTTTAGCCGTTTTCACGTGATGCGCGTTCATATAAACAGACAAACAGACAAACAGACAAAAATTCTAAAAACTGTTGGAACGTGTTCTGATATCAATTCTAAGTATCCCCAGCCAATTTTTTTTCGAATATCTTCCATGTACAGACTTTCGACCCTCTTCAGCTTTATTATATGTATAGATTATTTGAATTATAAGAAATAAACTGAATTAATTTAGTTTTAATCATATTTATGTGCAAGTCATTATTATTCATCCAAGTAATTATGTCAATTAGTACATTATTTATGTCATATAAAAAATTAATTTATTTTTATATTTTACAATTAGTGTTGTATCATCGGCGAACATGATTGTTTTATGTCTTGTCGATCTCGATAGGTTATTGATGTAATATGTATGAATAGCAATGGACCTCGTAAACTCCCTTGAGGTATTCCATTTTTATTTGGTTTAAATTCAGATCTATATATTTGTTTGAGAATGGTCTTGCCCGAGCGTGTTGTTCTATTAGTTTCGAGACATTGCATTCTATTATTTAAATAATCCTCAATCCAATCAAGAGCTTTCCCCCTCACTCCATAGATTTCGAGCTTACGAAGAAGTTTAGCATGATTTACGAAATCAAAGGCCTGGGTCATGTCCAAAAAGATCGATGCCACTGGGGTGTTATTATTGATACATTCTGTAACATATTTGAAGAGGTTGAAACATGCATAAGACGTCGATCTGCCCTTTCGAAAACCGTATTGCTCAGGTCTAAGTATACCATATTTCGTCAAAAAGTTATCTAATTTTATGTAGAACGCCTTTTCCAACACTTTGGATAACACCGGAACCAATGTAATAGGCCTATAATTAGTTAGATCTTCCCTGTTGCCCCCTTTAAATAAAGGCTTGATAATGCAATTAATGCATGACTTTAATCTTTAATAATTTTCCTAAATTTCTTACTTCTACGAAAAGTTACTATCTTCAACCGGTCTTGACGTATCTGATTCTGAAAGTATCACCTATTTCACAGAATAAGTAATAGTACACCTATTTCCTGAAAACGATGTGTCTCCAATCAGTAACCTCATTTACTTGGCGGCAAAGCCAACGGCGGCAAAATCCAACGCTTCCAAATCTGTAGGCACAGGTATCTTACGCGATCGTTATAGTTGAGTACCGCGTTTAGATCACGAGGCTTGCCGAGTGGTCGTATTAAGGTACGAGGTACGAGACTTAAAAAGCTAAATACCTACAGAGTAAAATCTAATTCCGTACCATTTCTCTATACAACATTTATTTATTTATACAACATTCGACACTTTATTATGACCTTTTTTAAATTTATTTTTTATTTTTTTAACCTTTATATATCTATATATATAAACGTCAAAGTCCTGACTGACTCACTCACTTAAATCAACGCCCAGCCCAAACCGCTAAACCTAGAAAGCAGATTTTTTTACAATAGGTAGTTTATATAACGTAAATACCCACTAAGAAGGGATTTTTGGAAATTCCACCTCCAAGGGGTTAAAAAAAGGGTCGAGAAATTGTATGGGTATGGAGAAAAACTTTAAGTAAGAGACTTGAAACTTTGTGTAGGGACTTCTTATTACAATACAAGAAAAGTAATTTTAGGATTTTGAAAAATATTACCCCTAAGCGAATAACTTTGAAAAAATTTAACCCTAAAATACAAAAAAAGTAATTTTAGGGTTTTGGTAAAACCCGACCCTAAGCGGGTTAAATAGGAGTGCATAGTCTTGACTGACGTAAATCAAAGCCTAGCCCAAACCATTGACCCCATAAAACAGATTTTTTTACAATAGGTAGTTTATATAACGTAAATACCCACAAAGAAGGGATTTAAAAAAAATCTACCCTCAAAGGGGTAAAAAGGGGGTTGAAAGTTTGTATGGGGATAGAGTCAAATTTTAAGCGACAGACTTGAAACTTTGTTTACGGACACCTTATTACAATACAAGAAAATAAGTTTTAGGATTTAGGAAAAATACATCCCTTAGTGGATTAAATAGGGATGCAACGTTTGAATGGGGATGGAGTAAAATTTTAGGTAAGAGCCTTGGCACTTTGTGTATAGACTCTTTATTACAATACAAGAAAAGTAATGTCAGGGTTTTGGAAAATCCCACCTCTAAATGAATTAAATAGGTGTGCAAAGTTTTGACTGACTGACTGACTGAATTTAATCAACGCTCAGCCCTAACAGTATGACCTAGAAAGCTGAATTTTTAACAGTAGGTTGTTTATATAACGTAAATAACTACAAGAAAGGGTTTTTTTCAATTTAATTCACTACGGGGTAAATTTGAGGTTAGTTTTGTGTAGGAGATTGTGTGATTTTTAAAGTAAAAGAGTAAGATTTTGTACATATACGTTTCATAGAAAGAAATAAAAAGTATTTAAAAATTCACCCGCTAAATGCGTAAAACTGGGGTTTAAAGTTTGTATGGAAAATAATTCACTCCCTAAAGGGGTTAAATTGGAGTTGAAAGTTTGTATGCAAAACATGTAATTCTATATATAAGAAGTATATTAGGTATTTCGTATACAGATTCCTCCTGCAGATGTTCGAAAATGAATTCAAGGGTTTTTGAAAATTTTTCCTCTAAGGGGATTAAATCGAGGATACAGTAAAGGAGTAGTAAGTATAATAACCCTGACGATTTCTTTCGCATTACCAGAATGGATATGTGTGTATGTGAGCTGTGTTTAGTTTTGGTTAACTTGGTATGTCCTTTTAAATAACGACAACATAGGCTAACTACAGTTTGTTGGTCTGCGCGTTCGAAGCCGCGGGCAAAAGCTAGTCAGTAATAAGAACGTTAAATAAAATCAAGTAGAAATTTGATCTAGTGCGAGTCAGATGTTAGTTTTCCCACATTTTGAGACCCAGCTCCTGATGAACATAACGAGCAACTTTTTAAAAGTTTTTTGTATGGAAGCTCGCTTGAAAGTTTATTTTATTTTGTTTTTAGTATTTGTTGTTATAGATAGAGGCAACAGAAATATATCATCTGTGAAAATTTCAACTGCCTAACTATCACTTTTCATGAGATACAGCCTAGTGACAGACGGACAGACAGCGGTCTTAGTGATAGGGTTCTGGTTTTACCCTTTCGGTAAGGAACCCTAAAAATGTGAATCTGACCATGATTTTGAACAACTTTTACTATGGGACCAACTTTGTCGGAATAAAAAAAGACAACATTTTCATACAGTTTGCTCTGTCGATTGAAGTCCTAAATCCTACGAAACATCAGTTTTTAACACGGTCAAAGTTGGTCCCACAGTCAAATTTGTCCAAATCTTGGATTACATTTTTATATTTTGTATCACCAATTGGATTTCATCCTGTATTTAACTATTGTATAGGTAACAAAACTTTCTACGAGTCAACTAAAATTAGCTAACCAAACCGAAATATTAAAACAAATTTGTCCTGCGGAAACGCAATACAGGCACAAGCTTTTATTGCCAACTGTACTTTTTTCCACAATCATAAACTACTTGTTGAGTCGGTTCGAATGAGCCCAAACACAATGGGTTTATCTTGTGTAGTTCAGATCAGCTCTATGTCATAATCATAATAATATTGCATTGTCATCCGATTTATACATGCATGCAAAATTTCAGCTCAATCGGAAACCGGAAAGTGGATCAAATTTAACTTGCAAGATTTGATTACAACAACGGGACAGGTGAAACTTTATAAAAGCTTGTAAAAAAAAATGCTGCTGCTTTTTTCGTTCACTGATATTTATTTAAAGTGTTGTCTTATGAGTTTTATAGAGAAAAAAAAAGTGAGTATAGTTGGGTTTACAAAGTCTAAATTCAAACATTAATGTCGACGAGTAGAAATAGTACAAAGATTCAAAGATTCAAAAATTTATTTGCTCTGAATACATGAGTTGCTGAGATGTTGGTAATATTACATGTCCAGTGTATTCAGCCTGCATGCAGGCGTGCAAACATTGTTGAGGAGCGTTACAATTTATTAATTCAGTATAAAAATAAAATAATTAAATGATACAATGTCAATAAACAAAGAAAAACAGTCATAGAACTGTAATAAATAATAATACAAATGTCAACAGGAATAATTCATTTAAATAACAATCTCAAACATGATCTAGATATTTTTTTACACTATAAAAGCATTTGTCTAGGAGCCAGCTCGTAGTTTTGTTTTTAAAACTATTGCCTTGCAGTAATTGTATTTCCTCCGGTAGTTTACTATATAACACTATGCACATGTTAAATATGTTTTTAGCATAAATCATTTTGTGAGCTCGTGGCTTGTAAAGCAAGTTCATTATTTTTTGTCGGGTCACTCTGTGTATTATTTCTCCTCTTTTTTTAAATAAAGCTCGGTGGGTATTCACAAAGACACATATTTCTCTTATGTAAAGGCAGGGTAAAGGAAGAATATGTAATTTTTTAAACAAGGGGACGCAAGAATCGTCGGACCAAGCATTACAAATAACACGAATACATTTCTTTTGGATACATTACTGCTGAGGCCGTGAAGTAAGGGATTGCTGGACGAGTTTGGGATAAACGGCCGTGTCATAGACGAGGCCGGATAAAACGAGTCCTGCAATCCCTGTTCCGGTCGAGGATTGTATAGTACTTTTTTCAAACATGTTAGAAAAAAAAACAATAAAAAACAACAATGTAAAAAAAAAACAAAAAAATACAAAACGTCCAAAAATAGCAAAGTATTACAATAAAGAACGAAAATTAAATAAAATCACGTAAATGCTACAAAATAAAACGAACAAACTAAAAAAATTACAAAAATACAAGAACAATAAAAAATCCGGAAAAACCTAAAAAATACCAATTTACATAACAAATAAAAAATTATATATTTTTTCTATAACCTATAGTTTTCGGGTTCCGATGAGCACAAAATGAAACCTGTCTTAAGATGTTTTGAATAACCGGTATTGAAATCATTGGTACATCACTATCAATCTGAAACTGCTGAGTGACACTGACATTACGTTCTGTTCTGTTACCTTACGTTTATACGTTATTACGTTAGTTTGTTTTGTTTGCCGATTTGTGATTGTTGTGCTCCTCTTCTCGTTGATTTTAACTGTTTTTACGTATAGTTTTCTTCTTGATCGGTTTCTATGATGAGCCGCCGCAAGCGTGTTAAGGTACGTTATTTTGAATGGTACCTTTTTATTGCTATTTACTATCATAAAAATTAAATTCATTCGTGAGGTTATGTTTATACTTTATTGATCTTAGGTCGACAACCGGGATTTGGATGAGAAGTTAAAACAAGATGATTCCGAATCTGATCATTCTGAAAAGAGTAAAATCACGTCCATTAGCCCTACTACTGTCAGCAGTAGAAGGGAGTCTACATCGAGCCGCAATACAGATGGAAAAGAATCCAGGAAAGATGAGAAATCGACAATTATTATGGACGAAGCGAGAAGTGAAGATATCGAGGAAATTAATTACAAAGAAATGCTTAACAGGTATTGTCTATTATAAAAGTAACCCTTGACATGTTGACAGAAGATATTTAATTCAGAAAATCAAAAATATATTGCTATATTGTTGAATGAAATTGTCTTCATCTTGTTTAGCCTGTATGTGTGTATGTGTGAAACATCTCAATTATGAGTTACAAGATTGTACCCCCCTTCTTTATGTGCATAGGTACTTGAAATTATAGGCCATGTCAATGAGCAAGGAGCGTAATTTTCATAGGAAAAATCAAACGTGAAGCAGGATCGAACATTATATATTTTAGTGACTATTGATAAATAACTTCTCTTTCTATCTTTATAATAATACAAGCTGTCCTGGCAAACTTCGTACAACATCCGGTTTCCTACAAAATGTGTGATAAAGTGAGTTTTCTTTTTTATTTGCATAATTAACCAATATTTTAACAGATATTCTGCTATTCAAAGTGAAGATGAATTCAAAAAGTCAAGGAACATAAAAATCGGCTCCATAGCTCTCAAGTTATAAATGGTGAAACTAACACAACTTTGTTTCTATAAATATATATTATTAGAAAAGACGAAATATTGTAATACAAACCGGTATAGGTTTCAATTCTGTTGCTCTGTGTGAAGTTTAGTTTACTCAGGAGTATAGGTACATGTTTTGTCAATAAGGGATTTGCTTTTAGACTTAAGATAAATTATTATTTGGTGGTATACAAATACATTATTTTGCTTACTATTAACTTTTAATTTATTAATTTCAGTTTGGAAGGAGCTGCATTCCAATCAAGATTGCCTTTCGACAAAATGTCATCATTAGAAGCAGAGTGCTTCTCCGATCTCCAGGGTGCCTGTAGCCATGCATTTGTTCAAATCAGAAACAGAATCTTGAAGATGTGGTTTGAAGATCCTAAAAAGCAACTTATTCAAGAACATGCAGTAGCTAAAATGGAAGTAAGTTTTATTACAATTTTGTAAGTCTTGGGATGTAAAATCGCTCATTGTTAAAAATCTTATCCAAAGACTAGTGTTGTTAATTAGCATTGGTAATGGTAGTGGTTCTTTAGGGTGTACTCTGGTAGCATAGTACCTACTACCTGCACATTACCATCAGGCAGGTTGCATGCTTATTTACCACCATTGTGGTATGGTCCTCCCATAAAAATTAATATGAAAATTGATCAAAATTATGATCTCTCCTTTCAAATTTCTGGGTGAGTGTGTTCCATCTTAGACCCTGTCTTAAGCTTTTCGTCAGGTTAGACTAGGGTAAACTTTAGAAATCTAACAAGGTTATATGATTGCCTAACTGGGGATGTACCTCCACCTTACAGATGACCGCAGGTATAATAACACCACCACTTGCTCCATTGCTGCTTGGTATGTGGTTTTGTGTTCCTCGTGGTGAGTAAGGTTGCCAGAGCTCCCGAGTATACACTATCTTGAAAGTGAGGTACCTGCATGTGTCTTTAGCTAGTGTCATCAGACCAAATTCTCAAGTTAATATAGGGTGGGCAAGCAAGTACACTAGTTTATCCATATCCTTATATGTTTCAATGTGTTTCATGTACAACTCTTGAGGCGGCGGGAGCTTTTTTACCGAGATAGATCCTCGCGCGCGCTGCCCGGACCTGTACTGTAAAATTATACGTGATCTTATAACTACATGATACATCATGCAGTTGTGTAGCACGCACGCTCGCAGAGGGCGGGCGGGGGGCGGGGGGGCCGCCCCCCGCCCGCCTCTGCGTGCGCGCGTGGGGTTGCTGTGTATATTGTTAAGTTGGTATTCACAGATGGTTTTGAACACATTTTAAAAGAGGATTTGCTATATGGCAGAGCAATTTATTGGTGCTATTATTATTCTATAAAGTATATAAGTATATTAAGCCATAGTTCCACGAAACAAAGCCATCCGTCGGCCATCCACAGATGTTGGCGTTCTTTCGTATAAGCCCGGTTTAGATATCTCACGCGCCGATTCTCGGTTTGGTTAAATCTCGCGAAAAGTGCTACTAAGTGCCGATTTGTGTTAAGTTGCAGTGCGCCCAAATGATAAAAGGCTTACAGTGAGTGGGTGCGGATAAAGCCTGCGCCTACCCGGCCATCGTGCATGGTACGGGTATCCAAGCAGGGCACAACTACACTGCGAAATTGGTGAGCTCGTTCTATTTATTGACCTTGACCTATGCATACGTAAATACACGTAATAATACCTGGTCGGCCAGACGGCACCCTGGTCTTGACTGAGCATATATATATATCCTCAGACAGGGGGTAACGCTGCGCCTCTTGGGTCACTACATCACGTAAGTTATTTTATTTGCCGCACTGTAAACGCACATCCGGTGGCAAATAGTCGAGTTCTTGGTGCACAAACCCGGAATCGACCGTTGCAATTATCGTTAAGTTTGGAACTCATTAGAGGCTATTCAAGTCGCTAGAGGCTAAGTTACAGCACAAACTAGAATTGCTAATTACCCCCCTGATTGGCCTTAGCTGGAAAATTTCTAATCATAAGTGGAAAGTATATACCCCGCTTTCCTTTTCTTTTTTTCCTTTTTTTTGTGTTTTTTTTTTTTTGTCGGAATCCCGTTAAAAATTTAAGTTATTATATTCACACCGTTATATAGGTTTCACAGGGACCGGTATATGTAGAGACACTGCTGCCAGGAATATTCCCAGCGCATCCGTATCCGGTCATGATATAAGCATTCCGAGTAGACAGACATTGCCCTTCCCCGAAAACCTAGACGCGAAAAACTAGAACTTTCTAAAATAAATCACAATATCTTTTTTTGACGCAAAAAAGCACGAAGTCGCCAACAGTTATAAAAAGTAACACACTAACAATCATCATACATCTAGTTACTAATCTCGGAAACCCGCTGTATACCTAATGGGTAGCTTATAAACTCAGCTTCACAGGGCACGTTATCTTCAGTCCTGGGTATGGCCATACCTTGAACCTTACCTACTGGTATAGGTCTTTGCAGTTTAAGCATAGTCTAGTCCTCAGCACAAGGACTGGCCTGTACTGATATAAATAATTATAGTACTAGCAAAGGGTTTAATAGCCCAAGAATAATACCCTAGAATTATAGTTAAAGCATGCGGTTTTTTCGTCGTCAGCGGCCCGTTTCAGTTAAGTTTACATAATCAATAAGCTATTTCCGCAGCACATCATTAAGCATCAGTGCAAGATTGAGGGGAAAAAAAAAAGGAACAAATGCAAACAATAGGCTACAGATAGTAAATCAGCCTTTGTTTACTTTGCATTGCCCAAAGTTGGTATGCAATACTGCACAAAAGGCCACAACAAGAAGTCTAAGCCGCACGTGTGCAATCTACAGACGCCACTATTCTCAAATTAAACAAAAGATCGTCACGTAACGTGCCTTCCGGCGCTGTTCTAAATTGCTGCTTCTGGGAATAATAAAGCCCCCTTTTTTTTGGGCAAGTGCCTTTAGCGACCGGACAACAGTGTCAGGTTAAAAAGAAAAAATATATCACTGAATAGGGTTAAAATGGATATTGTACCGATTCCAAAAGATGGTAACTGTCTGTACAGGGCAATTGCCGATCAACTGAATATGGTTATAGCTTCCTGTCCAGATCAATATGACCACAAGATCGTCAGAAGAGAACTGGCCAGTTACATTTCAGTAAACCGAGATGAACCGAGAATAAGAGAAGCCTTAATAGGTAGCGTCAGTGACACTTTATACAATGACAAAGTTAAAGCCCCACAACCAAGGTTGGATCAAATCGACACCTACATCAGCAACCAATTCATAGAAGGTAACTGGGGAGGCGAAGACGTTATAATAGCTGCGTCGGAATTTTTTGCCGTAGACGTACACATACATGGGGGTTATACTCAGCCCATAGTGTACAAAGCTCCGTCGACACTTACCGCCCCTGCTAGACCAATCCATTTGTATTATAGGAATCACCATTACGACAGTGTTAAGATACAAGAACAAAGTCTACACACCACACCTCTGCTATGTTCAGAGGCCAACACCAGCCCTAGAACAGAAACCGACGCCAGCCCTCTGTCAACTCCAAGTATTAGTAGCTCACTTGGCCCCCAGGAAGTCGACTCAACGGGGCACAGACTATTGAGACAAGCGTCAACAAGCAATCATAAGCTACCTGTCCACTCACAAAGTATTAACGTCGCAACATGGAATGTGCGCGGCTGTGCCACGTTATATGATAAACTGAATATTGACCAAGAACTAGCAGCACGCCAAATTAGGTTTGCAGGAATACAGGAAACACACCTCGCTAAGGGAACTTTTTCGTCCGAAAATTATACGTGGATCCTTCACGGAGGCAAGCGGGCGACGGAAAAAAGAGGGATAGCAATTCTTATTAGCAAAGCGATACAATATGAAATAATAAATACGTACAATAGTTGGAACAACATACTCGCGGCTCACATCAGGCTGCAAACACCCGGACACAAAGATCCTATAGAATTGTTCTTCATTAACACCCATATGCCGTCCAATTCCACCACATGTCTAGGGAAAATAGGGGCACTATTACACCGGGCGTCTAAAAAGGCAATACCTGTACTTCTAGGCGACTTTAACGCTCATTTGGGTAGGGCTGAGGTCACGCAACAATCACCACACGTGTGTAGGAAAAACCTCCTACACGAGGTATCCAACTTTAACGGCTCTCTACTATTGAACTTCCTGGAACAACACAACCTAGTTGTGAAAAGTACTTGGGGTCGCCCGTCAAGCAAGGTAACTTGGAAAATGGGGGAAAAAAAATCTCAGATTGATCATATAATATGTAGTCGAGA
This sequence comes from Notocelia uddmanniana, assembly GCA_905163555.1. NCBI lineage: Eukaryota > Metazoa > Arthropoda > Insecta > Lepidoptera > Tortricidae > Notocelia > Notocelia uddmanniana. The sequence goes on from LR991065.1 coordinate 15,781,661, forward strand.
CAAGTTAGTAACTTTTACAACCATACAAGGGAGCTGGTCGAGGAAGGTTAAAACGGATCACAAGCTTATATGGGGAATGATAGATAATTGTGATACGCCACAAAATAAGCGGTCAAATTGCGCGCAAAAAAGTACAGGCAACACTATCATGCCGTTCAACCATAAAAAAGTAAACTATGAAGCCCTACAGAGTACGAAACATCTAGGAAACTTCCAAAGTGAAGTCAATAAGAATCTCACCTCCTGGTTAGAATTAAGCGCACGAAACAGCGCGAGAACTAATAAGAATCCTACTTGGGAGGAACTGAATACAATTCTGAAAAAGTCAGCACGGGCGATCCCATCCCACACAACAATAAGATCCAGAGAGAGTAGGATTGCTCAGGCCCAATTGCAAAAGGCGCTTTTTCTTAAGCATAAATTCCCGAACGCTTCTATCCACATCAGAAACCTTAAAATAGCAAGAAAGCGTATTAGAAAAGTGGAGGAAGATGACGATGAATTCGAATGTACCCGGTTCTTTCAAGGTTTGAGTACGGCTCACAGAGCTATGCGCATGAAAATTACATACAAATACTTGAAAAAACATAGGTCAAAACAGTCACGATCGCAGCATCGTCACTTCATCCCTATGGCACATTGGATATCCGAAGTTAGAAACAGTGAAGGCCCGGGAGTATCTACAATACAATGCGTGTCGGATAATGTACCGGAATCGGACTGCCCTAAAACGGAGGATATAACACGCATAATAAGCGGCATGAGAAACGGAACAGTGCCCGGTACTGATCAAATTGTTCCGGAAATGTACAAAGCAGCCCCTCCAGCATTTATTGAACAAATAACGACTATTATGAAGGACGCCTGGAAGAATAATCAAGTGCCGCCAGAGTGGGTAATTACCAAACAGGTACCAATTCCAAAAAAGAGCGCTCCTAAAACGACAGGGGATTTTAGAAAAATTTCAATTTGTAATGTGGGGTACAGGATATACGCAAACTTCTTACTAGAAAAGCTAGACGCAGCAATGAAACCTCTGGGTAACTACCAAGCAGCTTTTCTTACGAACCGATCCACCGATGATCACATCTTTACACTTCGCCGGGTATTAGACACGAATTGGCGGGAAGGAAACCGACTTTTTATCGCAGCCCTAGATATCGAAAAAGCATTTGACAACGTTAACTTAAACGCACTTAGGGACATAATACTATCCCGCACTAATGCACCGCTCACCAACAGAGTTGTAGAAGCCTGCATGAAGGAGAAAACTTTCATATCTTGGTGCGGCCAGAACTCGGAAATTGTTCCCAAAGGAAAAGGTGTCAAACAGGGATGCCCGCTGTCTCCCCGGTTATTCACAATCCTTATGGATGACGTACTCCGCACATTGGAAGAAGAAGACGAAGCAGTAAGGTTAGACCAAGACAGTAAAATCACATTTCCCTTGATATTATCCTACGCGGATGACCTAATCATCCTAGGTCCCTGCATTAACGTAATAGATCGTATCGTAATAAGATTAATAGAACTCTTAAGTACGGTAGGACTCCAAATAAACATAACGAAAACTAAGCTGGTTATAAGAGACCCATGCGGAGACACCGCGAATGACGTTCAGCCTAGATCTTTAGGCGGTGTACCAGTACAACCGGTTAAGGAGATTAAGTACTTAGGTACGTACATTACGGCGTCTCATAGCAGAAGAGCTACGATAAAGACCCGCTGCGACAAGGCAGTAAGGAATTCTAAAATTCTTACCAGATTTATAAAAGACAAAAAAATTGAATGGAAGATAGCGAGGCTAATGTACAAAATGGTAATATCACCGGCCATGACGTACGGTCTTAATGTTACAGCGCTTACCAAAGCAAACAGATCACGCCTTAGAAAATACGAGAGGCACATACTAAAAGAAATGGTATTGGTGGCAAAAGATACCCCGAAGCAGAAAATCAGAGATATCTTAGAAGGCAAAACTATCACAAAAATAATCAAAGTCCGCCGACTGTCGTACTACGGACACGTACTTAGACGCGAAAGACCACATCTATTACACGCAGCCCTAAAGTATGAAGAACGTAAACGAAAGATTGGGCGGCCTATATACACATGGGAAGACTCGCTGAACCACGACATACGATATTATACGAATAAGTCGCGTACTTACTGGAAACATATAGCCCGTGACAGAAGTCGGCTGAAAAAAACAGCGGAAAAAATATACAAACAGCCGGAAACGGACACGGAATCAGAACCAGATGAGAACTAAGAGACAGTGGACTTGATCTTAATCAACAACTGCGATAAGTGTGAAGAGGTTCATCGTCAGAACCCAAGGGTCAATATTAGAAAATGGGAGGGTCAAAGCAGTCACAAATTAATAATATATATTACACACCAAGTATAGAATCTATCTACCTTACGCTGGCTTCACGATGCTAGTATTCGGGTCGGCTCCACCTCCCTTCTCTCCTAATATCCCGACTGCGAACCCACATCTCCTTCCGTATGTACATGATGCTCTGGTTTCTCGGACAAGAAGTTGCTGCCTGCGGCAGGGCGGCGGAAGTTGGTGCAAAAAGGGCAAGTGAACTCGCTTACTCCGATTATTTTAGTGTTTGCGGTTAAGTTAGCGCGCAGTTAAGGTTCACATACTCCGCTAACTTCCTGCCTCATATGCTACACTAGGAGGGGCAAGCGAGCCGCCTCCGTTATTTTGCTCTTAACACCTCCTCCTCTCCGTAGTCAGTTCTTCCGAATCCTTGCAGCAGAACTGCTGGCTGGATGCATCACCTGAACTGAACTGAACTGAACTGAAAGATCTTTTTCAAATAAAACGAACCTATTGAGCTGTTACTATTTTAAAATTGAATTTAGAAGTTTAGATGTTTTCGTACATTCATTTTGTTTGTTAATAAAAAGGCCCATATTTTCTACCTCATTTGTTCATAAGTTTTGAGATGTCTAAATACTCGATGATTTCAGTTTTTTTTTATATACCTATAAACATATTGTTAATTTTACTTGACAATAGTTTCATTAATAAACATACATAGGTATTGTTTAAACTGCATTCCAATATTTTATATTAGATGCTATTTATTGCGTCGGCTACACCTAAATAATGACCACGCGAGACACGAAAATTTTCATCAGGGATTCTCTTGCTTCTCTTCCAGTGGCTCATTTGCGAGTAACTATTTTTGAGTAGTATTTACGGCAGGTTTTTAGCTCTAAATTGTGTGTTCATAAAAGGTAATTTTGTCCAAAAAGACTAATCAGGAGTATTTAGAGCCAGACATTTCTCTTTTAGCAGTTTTCGTATGAAAACTTTAATATTGTTTTTGATGAATAATATAAATTTCATTTTGATGAATAAACGTGTCAAATAAACTTTAACAAGTGATTTCAATAGTCCATCTGGTAAATTGATAATTTTAAGGCATTATTCAAAATTTACCTCAAGAAAAGTTTACCTCATACGTAATAATCGCCCGTATCGTGAACATCGTAGGGTGATAAGGTTGTAGTACTGTCTGTGCAGTAGTTGGAACATCTATCGACATTTTGGTGTACAGTTCGTCGTTCCACTGCCTTAACTTTCTTTCCACCATAGACATTAACCTAGTCAGTGAAAAAGGCGTTTTTCGTTTCGTGCACCTAAGAGAGACCACCGCATTTAAAGGCTTAAATCAAAAACATTGAAAGCCAATTTAAGTAAACTCTATTTACTTTTATCAGCTACAGTACAGTGAGTGAATGAAAATAATAACCTTGACAGAAATATTTTCTGTATTTGATTTATTCAAAACAATATTCGTCTCAAAACTTATGAACACACGAGGTATTTGTGGTGTTATTTGTTATTTGTAAAAAAGTTAGTATTTTTTAAGCACACATAAGCAGGTAAATAAATAATGCATTTAAAAGTATACCTAATGAAGAGATATTTGATTATAATGAAAAACTAATAAAAAAACGGAACTCCATGACCATCACTCTTAGGACGAGAGTGGAAAGGTAGAAAATGACCCGAAAAAATTTAAAGGTCCATGTGCTGTATACGTCGGTGTCTGCTTACCATCAGGCAGGCCGTAAGCTTGTATACCACCATTGTTGTATAAAAAATGACTTGTTTCATGCCTATTAATTTTTAAGACAGTATTTGTTTTCATTTTTAGCCTCCATATAATGGAGACCCAGCTCTGATTATCAGGACTCATGCATTCCTGGAGAGGCACGGCTTCATAAATTATGGGATCTATGAGCGGCTGACACCAATACCGTCTCCACCTAAAGGAAAGCAGAGGCCCAAAGTTATCATTATTGGAGCAGGTAAGCCTTGTAGATCTGAATCGCGGCAAGTTCATTCGTGAGCCGAGAACTGACTGGCCTTTGCCGCGCGGCCAAAAACCGGCAAAGGTCGGCACCGCCCGTAGGACGTTCGAGCAAAACACGCCAACATTGCACACGGCTGCCGTGGTCTAACGTGCCGCGCTTAATGTTGCCGCGGCTAAACACTTTGGACGCCATTGTTACCTAAAGGCATGTTGTCTTGCCCACATTGATAATAATGACTATAGGTTGTGAAGAATCGTGTCCAAACAGCAAAAACGTCCGGTTTTAGGCCTTTATCACACTGATATCATAATTTCCAATATTATCCATCATCATCAACATCATTACTCATGTTCCACCCTTTCATGTAAGAAGGAACGGGCTGTAGTCCCTAAGCTAGCCCAATACAGGCTGTGGCATTCGCTTACGATTTTTTTTTACCAAATTATGGCAGTATGTAGTAAAGTAAGCAAACAACTGATGCTGATATTTTTGAATTCCAGGTGTGTCGGGATTAGCAGCTGCCCGCCAGCTTCAGTCATTTGGCTGCGAGGTGGTTATTCTGGAGGGCCGGGACCGGGTTGGCGGCCGAGTGGTCACGTACAGAAAGGGACCTTATGTTGCTGACTTAGGTACATACATAAACTGCCTAGGTTTCGTTATAAATTAATTTTATTCTATCCAACACTTATTGGAGCATAGAAGTTTTGCCTTGTAAATGTTAAAATGCCTAAATATTACAATGCCTAATTTTATTTCTCAAAACACCGGACTGTATTGAACATGATATAAAGCTGTTGTTACGTTTAGTCATTATAAGATTAAAACCTTTGAACATTCAGCCAGCCATCCTTTAGAAACAAAATGAGGTATTCTGCTGTTTAGGTAATTTGACATGTGTCAAGTCGTTTTGAGATATAAAGCCGGGTGTCCATTACGCGCGGCATGTTCGATCGCGGTAAACTGGCGAATGCGCCGCGCGAGCCGAATTTAGGCACGATTCCGACTGCAGCGCGGCAGGCGATCAATTTCTAATATAGTTTGTGCGTGACAGCCATGTACTAATAAATGTCATTCCATGCATCTTGTCGTAAAAATTGACATGATTTTGTTTGCTCTTATTGTTCCACATAATTTCTTAGTCACCATACATTTTAATTAAAAGACGACACTTGTATTGTACATCAACCCCATCAAGCTCCGACGGGTCTGTGCCGCGCCGCCAAAAATCGACAACGATCGGCTCGGCCCGCGGCATGTTCGAGGCGGAGACGGCACAAGTCTACATTGCGCGCGCGGCACACATTGCGCCCGCCACTTTGCGCGTGGCTGCCGCGGTCGAACGTGCTGCGCGCGCCGCTGCGCGTAATGCAATCCCGTGTTAGGACTATCGAAGTTATTCGCAAAGTAAAATTAAGTTACACCTGTATTCCCAAAGAGGGTATACTGAAGGTGACGTTTGGGTTCAGTGCCACTTTTAGCAATCGTCAGTTTTAATACGAGATAGTGTGATATTGTAGTGACAGGTTGCTAGTTACACTAACCTTTTTCTATTGTAGCTATGTGTACGACGTATTGGGCAGTTCTACTCCGGGTCTACTGCGAGTGTATTGTATTGGAATGAGCTCTTTAAGTTCATGTATTTCTATACTAATAATCTTAATTCTGTTAGAGTCGTTGCATTAGTAAAATTGAAAATAAAAGATACCGTCTTGCTGACATAGTCGTCCTAAATATTAGATATAGCGCGTATTTTCCTTCTTTCATTTCTAATAGTTTCGTATATATTTTAAAAATCTGAATGAATCAACCAAATTTGTAGTGATAGTTATGCTATTCTTGGAGCACAATACTTGACCGAGCGAGCGAAGCATCCCCGATTCAACTTGGACAAAAAAGCAGCATCCGGCGGTTCTCCTTTACAAGTCGCATTTCTCAATCGATTGTCGTGATATTTTGTGAGCAGGTTCGATAGTTAATTAGAATCTTTGGCAAGATTCGAGAGGTAAAAAATAACCATATAATTCTTGACTACACGACCTACACCTGACAGAGCCACGTAGCGAGCCGAAGGCGAGCGAAACTCTACAATCCCCGATTCGCGTATTTCGTTGAAGTTCCACACCTCATGTACCATATAAGTTATAACATAGAATAACCAAATTTATCATCGTGATGGACACTAAAGCCGCGAAGGCATACGAAAAAAAAACCAAAATAATATTTTTTAAACCACTTTAGCCATGCATACCGTGGCGGTCTAGGCTGAAGGTACTTCTAGATAGACAATAGCTTCGCTCCATTACGTCACAGACTGCCTACGACTGCCTGGTATATATATTCTCCATCAATTTGCAGGTGCTATGGTTGTGACTGGATTGGGCGGTAACCCAGTAACAACACTGTCAGTTCAGATGAATATGGAGCTGCATAAGATTAAGCAAAAGTGTCCACTGTATGAAGCAACTGGGAATCAAGTACCTAAACATAAAGACGAAATGGTAAAGTGTTTTATCCATACTAATAATTATAAGATCAAGTCAAGATCGCGGGAAGCCGTTTGATGAGGGTGGCGCAAGACTGATCATTGTGGAGATCCTTGGCGGAAGCGTTCGTCCAGCAGTAGTCTTTTGGCAGATATGATGATGATGAATCACTACGTAGTGTAGCTTTCAAATCCTCGCAGCATAGCTGCATAGCACATCTCTGGTGGAAAGGCACCCTTAAGGTGGTGAAAAGTTCTACGCGGCTGAAGTTGCGTGCAAAATATGCGGTGAGAAATATGTAAGTACAGTGGGGTTCAAAAGTGCATGGACATGTTTCAAACCTAATACTACAGCAATACGGTCGACATCTGTCCATGCAGTAATGAAGTCGACTGTACATATAACCATGTGTCGATTGGTTATTTCTCATAATGGTTTCTCCTACATGTTTGGAATGGTCTAATTTAAAAAAAATAAGAATATACTCTTCACATCTGCTATTCAAGTGGGAAAGAGTGTTACCACACCAATCGTTTTATCGTCGATCGATGCCATCGATTCATATAGATCGATTGGTGTGGTAGGTTTAGCCGATCGATTGGCGTAGTTGAAAGTGTCGATCGACGTCGACCAATCCATTGTACCATCGATCGACGATCAAAAACAGTATGTGCCACTCGAAAAGTGTGCCGCGCTACGCGCGGGATTCTGAAAATCTGAGTGAAGCGAAACTCAGGATTCAATATCGATCGATCGCCATGAATATATCCTTTTATCTCTTGAGACACAATCTTCAATTGAAACGTATATTTGTGTTGTATAGGTTGAGCGGGAATTCAACAGACTACTCGATGCTACATCCTACCTCTCCCATCAAGTGGACTTCAATTACTACAACGAAACCCCGGTGTCTCTCGGACAGGCTCTCGAATGGGTCATTAAATTGCAACAAAAGAACGTGAAACACAAGCAGGTAAAATATGTAATGCTTATTATAATAGGAATTGGTCGAGGCCGATCTTCGATACCACCACCACCACCACCATATCAGCGAAAGGACGTCCACTGCTGGACATAGGCCTCCCCCAAATTCACGGGGGGTATATGCCATAATCGCCACGCTTGGCATGCGGGTTGGCGATCGCAGTATCTCCACCGCACTCCAGGGATGCTGCTGCCCATCCCCCGGTGGTTTGGTCGTAGTTTTAGGACATACCCGGGTCGCGGGTCCTTCGATACCAGATATCATATAACTTATTTGCATTGATCATACCTCGTTATACACAATAAACATGTAAACTATATTAACTTCATTCTATATAGATTGGAAAGAAATAATTTTTAAGAAAAAAAAACCGACTTCAATGGGGGAGGCTGGTAAAAGATTTATTATACTTAGATCGTGCACTCTTAGATAGATATACAATAAAATAAAAATGGCTATAATGTATGTTTATAATGGTAGAAGACTATTAAGTACCCTCAATTCCTCATGGAATCATGAAAAAACCTTGCTTGCTTGACAAACAAAACGAAGAGAACAAATCGCCAAACGTGAACTACGCGTCGTTGAAGAGTACCGTTCTGATCATCATCAGCAGTTCCACTTCATCAAATGTCACTTTTATGAATGAAAATGCTTGATTAGTTCATGAAAATACTAAAATCACTATTTGTGTGCCTTTCACATTTGAGGAGTTCCCTCGATTCCTAATGGATCCCATCATCAGAACTCGAGCATGACAAAAATCAATCGTGAAAATAGAACTTGCTTAACAAACACAGCTAGAAGGACAAATCGCCAAACGTGAACTTTTCGTCGTTGAAGAGTTCTGTTCTGATCATCATCAGCAGTTCCACTTCATCAAATGTCACATTTTTGTATGATAATGCTCGATTTGTTCATAAAAACACAAAAATCACTATATGTTTGCCTTTAAGATTTGAGGAGTTCCCTCAATTCCTCATGGATCCCATCATCAAAAATCGAGCATGACAAAAATTAATCGTGAAAATAAAACTTGCTTAACAAACGCAGCTAGGAGGACAAATCGCCAAACGTGAACTTTTCGTCGTTGAAGAGTTCTGTTCTGATCATCATCAGCAGTTCCACTTCATCAAATGTCACATTTTTGTATGAAAATGCTCGATTTGTTGATAAAAACACAAAAATCACTATATGTTAAAATAATATAAAATAATTAAATTAATTATGTTAAAATAATTAAATTGTCCCCTAATATTTATATTTATTTATTTATTTATGTTTGCCTTTAAGATTTGAGGAGTTCCCTCAATTCCTCATGGATCCCATCATCAAAAATCGAGCATGACAAAAATTAATCGTGAAAATAGAACTTGCTTAACAAACACAGCTAGGAGGACAAATCGCCAAACGTGAACTTTTTGTCGTTGAAGAATTCTGTTCTGATCATCATCAGCAGTTCCACTTCATCCAATGTCACATTTTTGGATGAAAATGCTTGACTTGTTGATAAAAACACAAAAATTACTATATGTTTGCCTTGAAGATTTGAGGAGTTCCCTCAATTTCTCATGGATCCCATCATCAGAACTGCGTTTTGACAAAAACGGGACCAACTTGGATATATATACTTACCATTAAAAAAAGAATTTTCCAAATCGGTTAAGAAATGACGGAGTTATGGACTAACAAACATTAAAAAAAAAAACAAAAAAAAACATACAACCGAATTGATAACCTCCTCTTTTGAAATTTTGAAGTCGGTTAATGAATAAGGTACTAATGAAATCCATAAGTTTTTTTAAATTTCCAATACGTAAGTCAAACACAGTATATTACTTATATAAATACTGATCCCTGTAAAAATTCGGTAACAAAGTAAAAGGCATTTTGGACCAGGAAACACTTGAGCTTACGTGCGAACCTGATATCTGAGAAAGCATCTTTTATTTCGACAATACGAGCCCCCATAATTTAAAAACAGTTTATATTGATTGGTTGACCATTATTTTGGGAATGACGAAACTTTTATATTTTACCCGACTGAAAAATAGACGGTTGAGGAGACAGTCCTCCACTGACCGCCAGACTGCACGAAAATAGACAGAACTGAATATGACTAGTGTTTGACGCTATCTTCGTGATTCATGATACTCGTAAGTTATCATTGATAACAATGACACACTAAAACTAAAAATTAAATCGAATGTAGTTTGACAATATCGCAAAAAATAGGCATTAAGACGAGGCATTCGAATTTTTGGTAGTGTTCTTTTCGATATTGTAAGCAAACCAGTTAATCTACGCATATGAAATTTTGGTATGTTAATTTTCATTATATAATCTAACAAACTGGGATCGGAAAACACGCAAAGCGAAAATTTTCTCGATAGTTTTTCGTTCCAAACTATGGTCCATTTTTTTATTCTTTTGCTAATTATTCCGGAACTATAAGCATCCAACCTTTGAAATTTTCAGAAACGACGGTAATACTATCTATCTAGCAAACTGGGATATATCATTTTATTTACTTGTGTAGTTTATTTTATATGAATTATTTTATAAATTCGGGAGTTATGCCGCATACGCCTTTGTGTTCATGAGCGCCATCACTGTCTTTTGTCTCTTTTTTTACGCGCGAAAGCAATTGACGCTATCTCATCAAGACTCCGCCTTCAGACGCCTGTGGCTTTTGCCGGCGACGGATGTGTGCCAAAATTGCGCTGATTTCGTAAATGAAAGCGGACGGAGCACAGCAGAGCAAAAAACCAATGGAGTCATTATCATTGACAGTTTTAAATTTGGACAACTATTCTGTCGATACAAGTCGGTCAGTAGTCAAAAGCTATTTAAGCGTATATATATAGATTATGTAAAGCATAAACTCATATCAAAAGCATATTAAAGAAAACGCATCATGTCAATATACGTGTCTAATAATAGTAATGAATAGATATGGCGATTTTTACACATTATTACTGAACCGAATTAATCGCGTACAACTGAAATGCATTCGACTTTTTTTTGGGTCGGCTCGTGACCACGGATGTTGTAATACATTCGAAACATCGGCCAAACCTCCAAAAAAGGTGAATACATTTCAGTTTACGCGATTAAGTCCCTTTTACCAATAATAAGGTACGGCGATACTTTTTTCCTCAGAATTGATTCTGAGGGCTTATTGTTCAACGCGCTTAAAATCGCCACGTGCTCGTTTTATTAGGTTTTGTATGGGCTGACAATTAGTATCGAAAATAGTCACACTGCACAGTCATACACAAACCCTGCTGTTTTAGACAATATTTGTGGTGATGATTGAGGAATGACTTATATTATCATCATCATTGCAGCGGGAAAACGTCCACCTACTATTTATATATTTATTTCTAGAAAACTTTATTATGATTAAATACTTTATACTTTTTTTCAACTGAAAGTATGACATCTTATTAAAATACATTCATATGTTCAATACATAGGTACCAATACAATCCTTTTCTTAAATATTAATTGTATCACAACTATGTATCTTAACGCAGAATTTCACGACTGACACAGCAATATCTAGACACGCGGCAGCGTGTCCAGCCAAGTTCACCTCGGGAACTGACGGACAGCATCCGTGTGTTATTTTACACGAACCGTTTGTAGCCACTTTTGACCGCTCAATAACTCCAAGTCTATTTAACATAAAAGAATGAAATTTGGTACATGTATTAGGATCCTTTAGAACAACTAGAACCTCAAATTTCATAAATATAGGTGAAATAATTATTGAGATATTAAAGTCCAAAAAACGGCATTATTACCACTGACTGATTGACTAGTAATCAAAAACCTAACCCGCTTTCAGGTGACCTAGAAAAGTGAAATTTGGCATCCAGCTTGGTAATTGTATACATACACATAAAAAAATTAGAAAACTCTAATTTTTTCATTAGTTTTCTTATTATTATTAGTTGTTACCTCAGAACTCCATCATTTATTAACCGATTTGGAAAATTCTTTTTATGTTTGAATTGGTGTACTTTCGGGGTGGTCCCATTGTCATCAGGTCAGAGTGTAAGATTTGAGATCTAAATGGGTGCCAAGTTCCGTAGATTCTCTGAAATGGTGGCAAGTCCGGCACTATATTGTTTACAGTAAAATTAATTTACTACGGCTTAATGCATTTAGAGCTTTAACTTGGCTGTTTTCTTAAATATCCTACCGCTTTTATGGTATTATAACATACTGCATAGAAAACTGCCAAGTTAAGGCTCAAAATGCATTAAGCCGCAGTAAATTAATATTAATGTAAACAATGTTAGTGCCGTACTTGCCGCCATTTCAGAGAATCTACGGAACTTGGCACCCGTTTAGATCTCAAATCTTTTGTCGGCGAAGAAGACAACCAAACATCGCATTTTCTTAATATTGAACTTGGCTCCCATTTTCACATTTATGTTTTTGATGGGATATCATTACTTTTTGTCAATCTTCGCCAAATGGTGCTTTTTAAGAGCGAATGCACGAATTACTTTACAAAATACCCAAATCGCTATAGGTGCACCTCAAATATTTGAAGAGTTCCCTCGATTTCTCCTGGACCCTATGATCAGATTCTTACCTGATATCTATGGGACTACCCCTGAACTATACCGTTTCAAACAAAAAAAGAATTTTCCAAATCGGAAAATAAATGACGGAGTTCTGAGGTAACTAGCATAAATAATAATAATAAAAAAAACTAATAAAACAATCACTGTTTTGGTTTTTTTGTGGTGTACACACACAATTATCAAGCTGCATGTTAAATTTTAGCTTTCCAGGTCACCTAGAAGTGGGTTAGGTTTTTGATTACTAGTCAGTCAGTCAGTCAGTCAGTGGTAAAAATGCCGTTTTTTGGAATTTAATATCTCAATAACTATTAAACCTATATTTATGAAAATTGGGTTTCTTGTTTTTCTAAAGGATCTTAATACGTGTACCAAATTTTTTTTATGTTAGATAGATTTTGAGTTATTGGGGGACAAAAGTGGCTCCAAACGGTTCGTGTAATATTACACACGACTGCTGTCTGCCAGTTCCTGGGGTGAACTTGGCTGGACACGCTGCCGCGTGTCTAGATCGTGACTAGAGCATTCGCTCGTGAAAAGTACCATTTGGTGAAGTTTGAAAAAAAGGAATGCTATCCCATCAAAAAGATAAATGTGAAAATGAGAGCCATGTTCAATATTAAGAATATGCGACGCATGGTTGTCGTCTTCAACGACAAAAGAATTGAGATCTAAATGGGTGCAAAGTTTCATAGATTAACTAAAAAGGTGCCAAGTCTGGCACTAGATTGTTTACAGTAAAACTAATTTATTGCGGCTTAATGCATTTTGAGCTTAAACTTGGCAGTTTTCTTAAATACCCAACAGCTTTCATGGTATTATAACATACTGTCACGCGTCGCATAAGTATTCTTAATATTGAAATTGGCTCTCATTTTTACGTTTATGTTTTTGATGGGTACTTATTTTCCCATACAACTGTTGGTTTGATAAGTGGCACGTGACGTCATATTGTCGGAGGCCACTAGCATCGATCGAGCTAGGTTTGTCCTTTGTTTGTTGACCAACTACAATAATGACATTTGATTGTCATCAAAAACTGGTTCAAATGGCACCATGAAAAAAAATAGTTAACGTATTTCAATAAAAAAATCTCTATTCATTCTATGTTCTTGCTCCACATTTTGTTTTGATAACTACACGCGCCGCACGAGCATGGCGAACGAGTGTATCTAGCGGGTGGCGGGTTGGCGCGGGTGATGGGCGGAGCAAGCGTGGGAATTATTTTAGGTTGCCTCGTCTTAAATATTGTTTAAACTACCAATCAACTTTAATACAAAATGCAAGAAAGTATTTGCAAATACAATGATATTAAAAAATTTAAACAAACCTTTAAAATATCCGATCAAGCCATCATGTTAATGACATACCTAGTAGGGCGTTGATACAAATATTTTGGACATTTGTTATATGTACAGTCAGCATCAAAAGTAGCTACGCATTTGAAAAGTTCAAAAGTCCTTATTATAAGGGAATAAGAGCTTTTGACCCCTTTATATGCGCAGCTACTTTTGATGCTGACTGTACATATGCAAATTAACACCTTTTGGCCGGCCTTTAAAAAATGAACAGAGTGTCAATCTTGTACAGTTTGACAGTCAGTATGTGGTTTGTAGAACAACTCTGTCTGATAATTGAGAAAGTAGAAAAGTTAAGTAACTCTCGATATTTTCATTTCAAAGTTCAATATCTCAAAAATGGCTGAATCGAATTTAATAAAATATATAAGGACCATCACTAGAAGATCTGCTTTTAAATAAAAAAAACCTCATTCAATTCACCTGTTTAAAAGCTACGATGCCACAGATAGAGATACACATTTTAAACTTACAACACCGCTCTTTTGCGTTGCGCGTCAGGTCGTAAAAAGGGTTAAGGGTTGATTTGTACTGCGATCGATTTAACCAGCGACGTTGATCAAAACCCGGGACCCGGGCTCTGGGTATGTCCTAAAACTACGACCTAGACCACGGGGGGATGGGCAGCAGCATTCGTGGAGTAAGGTGGAGATACTGCGATCGCCAACCCGCATGTCAAGCGTGGCGATTATGGCATTTACCCCCCACGAAATTGGGGGAGGCCTATGTGCAGTAGTGGACGTCCTTCGGCTGATATTGTGGTGGTGGTGGGGGTTGATCAAAATGTTCGTTAAGTGAAACATTAAATATAACATATTTTATCATGGGATTTAAATATCGCAAGCTATAACAATACAATTAAAGTATTGCATTCAATTAATGATATTTTAAGTATAGATACGGTACCCGCGATCCTAAAGTGAGGCGCTAAATAGGCGCTAATCATCGCCAAACGCTTTAGTCACTCCCGGGCGAGCGAGGCTAACTACGTGATTGACCCGAAAAATGCAGTCATGCGTGATCCTTGAGTGCACTATACATTAAAACGCACTAAGGCAACAAGCATTACAATCCACAATTAAAATAAGCTGAAATCATGTTATATTTTAAGTAATCTTGTGTCACAGTTAGTTATTTTCTAATTCGTTGATATGCCTACAACGTAAAGCAACCACTCGATACCGGTATTATCACTACTTACACTCGGGATCATCCGTCGATTAATAGGTAGAAACAGTTTGCACCTTTTGCCTAGTTAGTTTCTTTAATAAATAATAATAAATAAAAAAATATTGCGTATAATAATAATAATCATTTATTGCACAGAAAACGTAAATAAAAAAAAGGAGTTATAAAATAGGCATGGGGTGCATGACATTTGAATTTGCCAAGATTCCAGGGGTCCCCGCACTAGGCTAGGCCTGTATCGCGGGAGACCAGCTATATATTTAAATGTCATGCGTAAAATTTGAGTACAAATTTATCTAAAATTAATTAAGATTAGTGGTAAGTAACTTTTAGTTTGAAAACATAACTTTACAAACCTTCCTTTGTTGGGATTGGAACACTTAATATCCTTAAACTAATATTAGAAGTAAAGCCTCATGATAATTCAGCGAAGTTAGCCACTTGAAGAGTAACCTTTTGGCCTCACCAGCTGAGCTATTTATAATTTTATTCTGCCGCCTTACAACAGTATTGTACAATGTAAAACCAAGGGCATCGCCAAAGCGTCTGCCGAAAGTAGTGTTTACTCTAGGTTTGGGTACTATAAAAACTCTCTTCGTTAGCAGGTTGGGGTAATTTTCCATGTTAAGGATATTTCTATGAACCGTGATGCAAACCTTGTAAATGAAGAGCTGACGAACTGTTAAGACAAAAGCTTCTTCGTAAAGACTGCGTGTTGGGTACCTATAAGGCTTCCTAAGCATTACCTTTAGAAACGACCGTTGAGCTCTTTCGGCAACCAAGATTGAGGTCTTTGCGGCGCTACCCCACACTGAAATTCCGTACGTAATGATCGACTGACATAAAGATATATATATCATTTTTAGGAGAGACACTTCTGCCGCGTGTCGTAGTCTTTTTATTATAAATATAGTTTTCCTGATCCTTTTGGAAAGACACGTAATATGAGCTTTGAAGTTTAAGTTCTCATCTATGAGTAGGCCGAGATATTTAATCACGTCTATACGGTCGATTGTCTCGCATGAACAAGATGCACTATAGATATTGTCACAAACGTGAATTTTTATTGGTACTGAGTGTTTAGGTCTAGAAGCGGCAGTCTTATGAAAGCAGATGAACTTGGTTTTCTTGCTATTTAACGTTAGTAGGTTATTACGTAACCAACAGGCAGCCTCGCTCATACCTTTTTCAGCAGCTTTGAAGGTATTTTCCCATGTAGTCCCGTTGAAAAGAATCACAGTGTCATCCGCATAGCAAATGATTTCGGCGTTAGGAATGTTAAGGTCATGGATGTCATTAATTTAAATTATGAATAAAGTAGGACCAAGTACGCTCCCCTGTGGTATCCCAAAGTTAATGCTAGTTAAATCGCTCTTGTGAGAATCTATTTTAACAAGTTGACTTCTGTCAGAAAGGTAACTCTCAAACCAGGCCAATGGCACTCCTCTAATCCCTATTCTTTCAAGTTTACGAAGAAGAATTGGTTTCGAAACCGTGTCAAAGGCCTTGGCTAGGTCCAAAAAGACACCCAAGCAATTAACGTTATTGTCTAAATAGGTAGCGATGAATTTTGTCAGCAGAGAAATGGCATCCTCCGTCGATTTGTGTGCTCTGAATCCAAATTGCCTTTCTGACAACAGACCACACCTGTCCAGAAATTTAACAAGCCTGTTATTCACGAGCTTTTCTAGAATTTTCGAGAATACGCTAAGTAACGATATGGGTCTGTAGTTTCCAGGAACGTTCTTTGGACCATCTTTGTGTATAGGCAAAACAGCCGCTATTTTCCACTGCTTGGGGAACACACCAGTGTTTAAGCTTAGATTGAAAATATGAGTTAACGGATGGACGATAGAAAGACTAATAGATTTAATTAGATCGCTACCTATACCATCCACACCAGGTGCACTGTTAGTTTTGAGTAGCGAAATAATACTTTTAATTTCATTTACATCGGTGGGGTGCATGAAGAATGACTCTATAGGACTATTACTAATTTTTATATTGGCGGCTAAGATTTCCTCAGTGTCTCCGGTTTGTGCTATTATTTGATCAGCGAGTTTTTCACCTACTGTAGCGAAAAACCTGTTGCAATTGTTCATAGACTGCACCGAATCCTCTTGATCAACTAAATCATGTGGCTGCTCAGATTTCTTACGAATGTTGCAGATATTTCTGATCGTACTCCACAATTTTTTGGGGTTTTCGTTATTGGATATGAGTTGGTGTTGCTCATACTCGTGTTTAAGCTTTCTTAGAAGGTCATTACAGAAGTTTTTATAACGATTATAAATAACTTGCTGCAGCTCATCCTTCGGGTGTTGCCTAGCCTTTTGATGCAGCTTGTCACGATGTCGTACACAGCGAAACAAACCTGGAGTCATCCATGGTTTTAAGGTGAACCTCGACCTACTCAGCTTTAACAGGCGCGTGTTATTCTGAACTGCTCGATTGATGACTGTCATGAACTTATCAAGCGCCAGATTCACTTCGGTTTCATCAATAACAGTAGCCCAGTCGACGGAGGAAAGTTCAGCAGCCACGCCCCTGAAGTCAGTGAGTGCTTTTAGTCGTTCACGATTCACCGGTTTAGATCTGCCAGAGGAAATACCAATTGCAGCCATCTTATGGTCAGTTACGTCTGGATTACAGACCAATCCACACACGTTAAACCTCGACCTGACAAAAATGTGATCCAAACACGCTCGTTCTCTTGTTGGTTTAGAAATGGCTGACGCAAGACCATGTTCGTCCAAAAGGCACAGGTATTCTGTAACACTTGCTCTCTGAGTATCACTTGACAGGATATCTATATTTATGTCACCCGCAATAGCAAACTGTTTTGTTTGTCTGGTAGTTACAAGTAGGTCATCAAGATCAAGCAAAAAATTATTAATATTTCTAAAAGACGGAGATCGGTATATACCTAAAATAGTAATATGGTCAGGAATTTCGATTAGAAGACAACAGGCCTCGCTAAAAGATGGTTCAGTCACATTTGCCTTCCAAGAGTCTTTGATATACGCAACTATACCACCGTTCTGGTTAATATTACGCGTGGAGCTGTAGCACAAGTAGCCAGGAATTTGATCTATTGTATTCAGCCCCTGCAATCTACACTCAGTCAAAATTATAGCATCAAACGGGGTGTGGAATCTGTGTAGGTTTAGCAGAAATGAATCAAAGTTTTTGTTTATGCTACGAATGTTAAAAGTTATTAGTTTGAAATTCGCAGGTTGTAATACTTCCTGGCAGGCCTCCGGCGAGTCCAGTTCGTGGCATGTGATGTTAAAAGCTGCGTCTAGATCTTCCGCTATTACACGTACTGACATTAAGGGAGGGTGCTTACTAGTATGCATAAGGGTCCATAGAAATGAGAGTAATCATTGCGACATGTAAAAATAGGCTTAAAGTTAGCTATATGGAGAACCAATTTTTGCCATGATGTAAATATGTTATTGTAATACAGAAATGGCGACACTTGTAAAATATTATTAAAAGTATTGTTATGTGGACAAAAAAGATATTTCTTATTCTTATAAACAATTGTCTGCATTGAAAACTTTGATACAAAATATTGAGACTGAGACAATGCAAGGCTACACATAAATAAAACCCATATTTGACTCTTATCTACATAGTGACACATACTATATACTTTAAACATGCCACAAAGAGAATAATAATTTGGAGCACAAAAACATATGAATATCAAGTAATTAAAACATGTCAGATCATTGGCGTTAATGGCAACAGAACCTGCCATTAAATAGAAATGAGAGGAATCATTGCGACTTATAAAAACAGGCTTAAAATTAGGTATGAGGTGAACCAATTTTTGACATGATGTAAATATATTATTGTAATACAGAAATGGCGACACTTGTAAAATATCATTAGAAGTACTATGTGAACAAAAAAGATATTTCTTATTCTTATAAACAATTGTCTGCATTGAAAACTTTGATACAAAGTATTGAGACTGAGACAATGCGAGGCTACACATACATACAACCCATATTTGACTCTTACTTACATAGTGACACATATATACCTTAAACATGCTACAAAGAGAATAGTAATTTGGAACACACAAACATATGAATATCAAGTAATTAAAACATGTGAGATCAATGGCATTAACGGTAACAGAACCCGTCATTAAATAGTGACTCACTGAAAAATCTGACGCTGTGTAACGGTTTGAGGAGCGGGGATCACAGTCTCACTGTAGTCACCTGACGCAGCTCTCTGAGGCCGACTTTGATTATCTTGTGCGCTGGCCACAAGTTTGTTCAAAATGGATTCGCTGGAGATATGAAGAACAGAGCTGGTTTCAGTCCGGCGCATAAAAATTGACCCGTTGGAGGTCCACGCGTATTTGAATTTCAGCTGATTCTTCACCATACGTGCTTTGCTAAAAAGGATTCTGTTGTCCTTAGTTAGGTGTTCGTTAATGTACACTTGGCGGTTGTTTCCCTGTATACCCAGTCCAGAGGTGTTAAGGCCACGCCGGACTCTCGCAGCACGTAGAATTTTCGTATTGTAAACAATAAAACAAACTGCGAATGTGTGATGCCGCGATGTTGGAAGTATTTCTTGCGCTTGTAATGTTTGAGCATAAGCATAACCTATCTATACTTAAAATATCATTGCATTCAATACGGGTATATCGAAAATACGTTGAACCCGCTTGAGAGTAGTAGCATCTATATTATTAGTACCAATATTAGTAAAGTACCTATAATTTGCTCCGACGAGTCCCGGCTAAGACAAAGGAACATTCAATTAGCAATAAAAATAGAAAAGGATACAATGTACCATTCCTCATGTTAAGACAAAAACTTATTATTAAAGCGCATTCTTACTCCTTTAATGTTACATTGTCTAGTGTATATAAATTTAATTTATGTTGACGAACAATTTAACTACTACATAGTTTTATGATTTTTTTACAGATACAACAACTAAAGGCGGTCATTACTCTACAGGAGAAGCTTAAGGGCAACATAAACAAGTAAGCATTATCGGAGTATTCACGTTGTTTTGATCATTCAGTATATAATAACTAAGTTTTAGTTTTAGCTTTGACTCGGAATACGCGCCAACATTTCCATCCACACCACTTAGATGGTTGGCATTCCTTTTTTTTCTCTTTTTTTATTTTAAATGGGATTGCGTTTGACCTTTGTCTAACCTGATGGAACGTTAAGACAAGGTCTAAGATGGAACACGCTCAGCCAGAAGATGCATATTCACTCTTACCTTGAGGACATCGAGGCCTCAACTGTCGTTTCTCCAGAAATTTCCTGCGTCGCACAGCTAAATTGTGGAATGAGCTATCGCCTGCGGTATTTCCGGACCGATACAACCTTCAAGAAAAAAGCGTACTCCCATCTTAAAGGCCGGCAACGCACTTACAACCCCTCGGGTGTTGCGAGTGTCCATGGGCGGCTCTAATAGCTTACCATCAGGAGATAGGTCTGATCGTTTACCTCCTATGTCATAAAAAAAAATTGTTACAGTGCCTAACAGTTATGATCCGTATACACAGTGGGTTAAACTCGATTTATTTTATTCGTACAAATCAAACGAAAATTTATATGTAAATAGTAGAAAATCAACTTATTTGCACATACATTTTTTGTCAATGATTTTTCATGACAATTTATAAGTATGTTATGAAGAATTTTAGGGGCCCAATTAATGGGTGTACAATTTTAAAATATTATAAAATAGCTCCTGTGGCAAGCTAGTGGAGATATGATTATATCAAGTCCTCTTCACCAAACATCATATATACTCTTACCATTTTGGCTGAAGCGTAGTATGAAATGGAATCAGTGAAAACAATCGTGACTGTTAAATTGAGTTTATAATTTAAATATATGACAATGTTATTAGCATTCATTACAACATTTTTTCTACGCTTCAATGAAAATAATGACTATTAACAGGATGTCTGACATTCAAGAGTTGCTAAAGTCAATGAAGATCGAAAAGGAAGCGCTGCTTGTAGAGAAAAACAAATTGTCCGCCGGGGATGCCAGCATCTTGCAAGAGTTCAATCTTCGCCGGCTCAACCGAGAGATGAAGCAGTTGTGCAACGAATATGACTCTCTGGTTACTCTTAATGCGAGTATTGAGGATAAATTGACGCAGCTTGAGACTAACCCGCCAAGGTAAAACTATTTTAACCGACTTCAAAAAAAGGAGGAATTCGTCGGAATATTTTTTTTTAATGTATGTTCACCGATTACTCGGAGACTAGTGGTCCGATTTCAAAAAATATTTTTTGTTTGAAAGGGTATGTTTTCTAGTTGGTGCCATTGTCACCAAGTCTCGATCTGATGACGGGATCTTGGAAAAATCGAGGGAACTCCTCAAATTATTTAGCAAGAGGATGGGGTAAGGCTAAATCGAAGGAACTCCTCAAATTATATACCAAGAGGATGAAGTAAGGCAAAATCGAAGGAACTCCTCAAATTATATAGCAGGAGGATGGGGTCTGGCAAAGTATGGCGTCGGTGTTTTTTGTTAAAAATTTACTTGTGTATTTGCTACTCTTCAGAATAGTACCGACGTGATGTATTTATTATTCACTTTTGTCCCAATGAAAATGATGTTTTAATAGTAGATTGTATGACTTCTCGGTCTAAAAAAAGCCAATTTACCGCGAGACGATAATTTTTTTTTATAGTTCGAGGGGTAATATGGTTTTTAGACCAGAGTTTTACACTCTAATTTTCACTTCGATTGCGTGAAAATAGATAAACAAAGATTATCCGCCAAAAAAGAACAATAAATTCCACAGTGAACGTATGTATTATAGCGGCAATGGCGGCATTTTTTTAAAACTGCGTTGTCTCATACAAAATATAGACACCAAGACACGATATATTTAACAGATATATATATAAACTTAATATACTTTAATACATACCCCCTTATTCATAAACGTCCATCAAGCCTCTATTAGTTAACAAGCCGCTAAAGTTGGTTTGTCCTTATCTGTCACTTTTACATTTATGTTTGTGAGAAAGGGACAAAACAACTTTTAGTTAACAAAGGTTTCTTTTTATGAATAAGGGGGATAGAAAACATCCAAGTGTTAGGAACAAAATGTTTTTGTTTATCACATAAACAAATGCCCTTACCGGGATTCGGACCCAGGACCTCCAGCTTCGTAGGCAGTTCTTATTATTATTTTTATTGGTAAAAATATTTTTACAAGTCACTGCCAGCGAATAAAAAAAACAATAGACAACACAGCACTTTACCTTTTTCATATCACACTATATTACACTTTGCCTCTATTTGCTTTTTTCGTTCACTGGTCACTGCCGAATAGACTAAACACGCCGACAAAATATACCTTAGCAACTTTTCTGTGTTTTGTTGTAAGCGCAAAACGCGCGCTCTATAACCGAGTGTCCGGTCAGTGTATATAGACTATAGCTACAAATGTATTCCAGCTCCGTATACCTGTCGGTGAGGGACCGGCAGATTCTGGACTGGCATTTCGCGAACCTCGAGTTCGCGAACGCGACTCCACTGGGCAACCTGTCGCTTAAGCACTGGGACCAGGACGATGACTTCGAGTTCACCGGGAACCATTTAACAGGTATGTTGCAATACTTGTAGATAGTCGGCTAAATACTAGATGGAGGCGTTGGGGGCAATTGAGAAACGTGCTATGAGAGACTGCAAAGTCTAGCTAGAACATCGCTGCAAAGGATCACGCGTCAAAATGGTCCTAAAACCAACAAATCTGGGAGTTAGGTCATTCAATAGGTCTTTAAATTTATTGTTAGCTCGTATTCACTCTGACTAAAATATGAATCTTCGAGAAAGAGGTTAATCGTTGAATCCGACTCGGTTAGGCAGCGTTCGGTAAGATACGGCACATCTTTTCGCCAATATTCCGCAGTGTCTTTGAGCAGTGTGTGTTGCCAGTGATGACATATGGTACTGAAACGTGGTCGCTTACTATGAGCCTCAAAAGAAGGCTCAAAGTCACCCAAAGAGCAATGGAGAGGACTATCCTGGGAGTTTCTCTGCGCGATCGCACCAGGAATGAAGCCATTCGCAGTAGAACCAGTAACCTATATAGTCCTAGCACGTAGAACCGATGGCCGTTGGGGCGGAAAGGTTTTCGAGTGGCGACCACGTACCGGAAGGCGTAGCGTGGGCAGGCCTCCTACAAGGTGGACTGATGACACAGTAAGGGCAAGAAAGAAATTTTGCTGTGTTCGACTTTTTTGCAGTCCTGTGGGAAAGTTCGCGTATGGAGTTTATTTTAAATTTGGGTGTATGTCCGCCACCTCCTCCACCTACATTTTCCAGTAATGAATTATGATTATGATATTGCCAAAGCCCGGGGAGCAATTGTGTACGTTAAACGTGTTACGTTTCCATAGTGCGGGGACACAAAAAAATAGTACATTACTACAGAGGCCGGGACGAAAGGGGTTGCCGGCCGAAGACATATATACGGCCGAGCGAAGCGAGGCCGGATAGGTCTAAGGCTGGCAACCCCAAATTTCCCGCCGAGGTATGTATAGTGCTTTACTCAAACATGAAATGAAATAACAAACAAAAAAAAACAAAATTTTATTTTTAAAACGCATAGTGGCAGAATGTCTTGATGCCTGTGCCACAAATTTATGTGGAATGGAATTAAAAAAGAGGACTTTGCCGGCCTAGGCCAGCAAGATTTGTATGAAATTCCATTAACGACCTCTTGTCATAGCCGCGCCTGAAACGTCATACTTCGCAGCCTATTATAAGGAACATAACATCAATATTTCATTGCATGTTTGAGAAAAATATTTTATTATTAATCAATCACTAAGCACAAGTATGTTTAGGTATAGGTTTTTGACATTGTTAATAATTTGCTTGTATTGTGACCTAGTTAGTAGATTGTATATTCCTCCTAGCGTTATTCCCAGTACAGTTGCATCCTGAAGGATGCCTGGGGTCCGCTACCTAATCCCAAATTGGCGTAGGCACTAGTTTTTAAGGAAGCGACTGCCATCTGACCTAACCCGAGGGAGAAACTAGACCTTACTGGGAGTAGGTTTGTCAAGTGAGTGGGCAATTTGACTGTTAGAAGTTCTCAAGCCGTCCAGAGGCCTCTAACTTGGCTTAACGACTGCTATCATAGACAGCAACCGGGATCAACGTCTTAACGTGCCTTCTAAAAGCACGGGAGCGCTCAGTTAGTAACCACTCAAAGCGGTCACCCATCCAAGGACTGACCTCGCCCGACATTGCTTAACCTCGCATACCGCACGCGGTATACGGGCGCCGCTGGGCCACGAACGCTCCTGTCACGAAGTTGGTAGATTGTCTAAAAATTAAACCCCTAAAACTACGACCAAGACCACCGGAGGATGAGCAGCAGCATCCCAGGAGTGCGGTGGAGACACTGCGATCGCCAACCCGCATGCCAAGCGTGGCGATTATGGCAATTACCCCTTAATGATATACACAAACAGGCCACGGACTCGAGGTTCCGGCGACCCCCGGTACCCTGGTTCTGGTAGCGGCCAGGGTACTAGCGGGGTCAGGGGTGCGAAGAATCTCCGGTTAAGATCCGGCTACCACCATCGACGACTTCTGGCCCTGGCAACATATAACACACGAACACTGCGGACCGACGAAAAGATAGCGGAACTGGAGGAAGGATTGAGCAAGTTGCGTTGGGATATCGTAGGGTTATCTGAAGTCCGAAGAGAGGGGGAGGATACGATAACCCTGAAGTCCGGCAACTTGCTCTATTACCGGGAGGGCGACCAACAGTCCCAGGGAGGTGTCGGGTTTATCGTCCACAAATCCCTCGTGAACAACGTGGTGAAGATCGAGAGTGTGTCGGCCAGGGTGGTGTATCTTATACTCAGAGTATCAAAGAGGTACTCGTTGACGGTCATACAGGTGTACGCGCCTACCTCGGCACACTCCGACGACGAGGTGGAGGCTATGTATGAGGATATATCAAAGGTCATGCATAGTTCCTAAACCTACTTCACCGTTGTTATGGGGGATTTCAACCCGAAACTGGGCAAGAGAGACGGCGAAGAGCTGAGAGTGGGGCAATTTGGAGTAGGAAGTCGGAACCACCGGGGCCAACTACTGTCTGGTTTCTTGGAGAAGGAGGGACTCTACATGATGAACTCCTTCTTCAAGAAACGCGAGCACAGGAAGTGGACCTGGATGAGTCCCGACGGTGCAACAAAAAACGAGATTGACTTCATCATGTCGACGAACAATCAATTCAATGATGTCTCTGTGATCAATACGGTTAAAACTGGAAGTGATCATCGTCTGGTAACATACACATTGAATATATGCGTCAAGCTATGCTCTCGAATGATGAAGTCCACGCTCCGTCCAGCAGCAGTCCCACCTATCCTACTACATAATTATGCATACATTTTTGCATTACACTGACAGGGTTGCACTGTTACTGTTTTATATACGATTGTAATAGTGCTAAGCAAAAATAAACAAATAAAACAAGTGCATTTTTGCTCCCGTCAAACCGGGCTTTGAAAAAAAATTCACAAGCCTATCGAGTGGGGTATCGAATAAAAGGAAATAAATCATGAGCCGATTCAAAAATCATACCGTAATATATATATTGGTTGGTGGTGGTATATGTATTGGTCGATCTATAGGTTTCTGAGGAAGAAAATTCTTACAAAAATGGATGACGTCATACCATTCATACCTAACTGGAAAATGTAGCAGGTGGTGGATATCCACCTAAGTCGAAAACACCTATTAAGACTCCTACTCAACTTTCCTGAAAATAAATCTTAATACGCCGACTCTCCCACAGGACTGCAGTCGGGGGCCTATTGCATAATGACCTGTAACTAATGTAATATTACGAGGTGTTGGTTCCGGACATCATTACTTAGATTAGTTATTTGTTATGTTTAATGCATGTTAAATATTACATTATGTCGTGAAAAGGAACGCGTTCATTAGCGACCGTTAAATAAGGTAGTTTTCTCGTTTATTTAAGACATTTATAAAAGCCAGTTGAAGGTATATCGCTCTTGATGGCTGGTCACGGGTGCACGCGCAAGCCCCGCCGCGCAAAAAAATATCGTTTATATATGTCGGGAGCCCCTCATCATCCAGTACAGCATCAGCTCGATATCGCGGACTGTCGGTACCGACGCAGCTGTTCGCCGGACAAATTAGGGTGAGTTGGCCTTCATTTGATTTACTTTCACTGGCATTGGATATAGAACTGATAGCTTTCGTTTCGCTACTACCCTACTCCAGGGCGATTGTACACAAGCGGTAGTCTCTTTCTAATGAAATGGGTTGGGATCCACTTTTAATGACCTGTATCATTAATCGCGGTGACCGCTTACCATCAGGCGGGCCATACGCTCTTTTGCCACCGACGTGGAATTAAAAAAAACATTATGCAATAGGGCCCATGACCATGAAGGAATTTATCTATATCCTAGGAAATAGTGCCTCACTTGTTATAAACTCCTATTGTAGAGAAAGGTGAGGGCAGGGTACACGCAAATTGTTAAATATGTATATAAGGATCTAGCAACAGAAACTAATTTCCGACCTAGATATGCCGGATCCCATTGTGTATACAAAGTTTCATGTTATTCTAGCATGGCGTTTTAAAATGAGAGGGTAAATACGTTTGTATGGAGAACCGAGCGTACTGCTCCCTTCGTATATAGGCGGATGGTGATGACTGATGAAATATTATGCAATTAAGCAATAAAATCCAAGCAAGTGCGAGCCACTAACAGGAAGGGTTCCGTAATTAATGAGACTGTTCAAAAACCCTCTGTCAGACTGTCACTGGTTACGGCTTTTTTGTTTTGTGGAGGGCATTTGTCCTGCCAACATTCAAATAGCTTTGGTTTATTTTCGCCGCCGATATTTTGCTAATTTATGCTCTTAGCCTAAATTTATTTTGCATTTCATCTTGCAGCCGCATGGCATAAATTTTCAATCCTAGATTGCGTCACTATATTTAGAGACAACCGTATTAATATCACCCCCTTAGGCACGCGTCACGTTTGCGTCACTCATGTGACCCGTCCGTCACATCTGCCCAGTGGCTACACTAATAAACCCCGAGATATGCATAATTTATGCATACTGAAACGGTTACATTAGTTAGGTAAAGGTGAATTCGCAAAGCGGGCGTAATTGAAACGATATGAATTGTTTGTCATTGTGCCATTTTAACATTAGAGGACTTGGGCGACCGAGCTTTGCTCATGGTTTTACGGAGGATATTAGTTTCCGAAGATGATACCTAGCTAGATCGACTTTTGCCACATGCACCGTAAAGCCCTGAATTGCTTATTTCACCGAAATCGTTAGAGCCGTTTCTGAGATCCCCGAAATGAATAAATATAGGTACAAGAATTGCTCGTTAAAGATATTAGTTAGATACCTATTGGCTATATGCACGTAAGAAACGTCAAACGTCATGGGTCCCGGGACCATGTCAAACTCAGAGATGTCAAATTTAAACGAAAGAGACCCCTAACTGAAAATTTAACTGAAATAAATAAGAAAATAAATACAAACGAAACGAATCGTAGGAAACCAATAGGAAACTTTGAAGAAAATTTGATAGATGTACCCGTTAGGTACACATTTCGGCCATGGTCTGCGTTGTGATCGCTTAGCTTACCCCCACCACCTATTTTGCACATAGCCAACAACAACGAAATTAATATTTAATTAACCTAAGGTAAGCTTTATTGCCCCGTTGATGACCCGTGGGAAATTACAATACTAATGCAAATTACATATCTGATGAGTGTTTTTGCATCTATACTTCACTAACCGATCCCCTAATCTAACCGATCATCAATCACTTTCTAAATAGGACATACGACACAAGAGATGGCATATTCATCGGTTGACTATACAAAAACATAGCTTACAAAACCTACGATACGTTTTGCTGGTATCCTCCAATAATATAAGGTCACCGACTGGTCAAGTAACCTTTCGGCGGCAATAACTTCAATTAGCTGAGGTCTAAGCACTCGTTAGCGTTTGCTGAGCATTTCCGTGCATTCTGGCGCGATCGATGCGCCATTGTATCACACACAAAAGATGCCACCGAATAGAAATACTCGTCCCTAAAAGGATTGCTTTGTTAATAGCACTGTTATTTGTTCCCACTTTAGCGGCCGGCGTTTAAGAAAATCCCTGTTCCTTGTAGGACTTGTAGGTATGGTTGGTACCCATACACGTTTCCTTTACATCCCCTGAGGGCATGAATTTACAGCTACCGATATTATGAATGGGTGGAATTTTTCATACTCTTAAAAGCAACAATTTGTATGATATTTAGATTATTTATGTGCAAGTTCATCGAATTGTAAGTATAAAAATTCGCAAATAACATTAATTGACAATGTGCGATCGAAGCCGGAGTCAGCCCCCGTTCGTGCCCAAGGGCTTGCGCCGTTATGAATGTGGAATTTTCGAGTTAGTGGCCGGTTGCGATCTTTCTCAGCGGCGGACTTGCTCGGGGCGCTGGTTCGTGTCAATAATTACTATCATTTCATGCCGCGTTTCCATCTTCCACAGCCGATAAATTACCCACAGACTCCCGTGAATTGTCATAATGAGCATTGCAGAAACCCCAAACCTTTCACTTAGCTACTTCACACTCTTGTTTCGAGGGAACGATATAAAATTCTGTTGAGAAAATACGAATCATAATTCTCTCATTCGCTTATCGTTGTTGTCAAAATCGTAATTGAGTGCTTTATTGTTACGTGCGATAATTAATATAATGTAACTTTCTTGTTACTGTCACTAATAAGTCTCGTGCACATTAATCCTGATTTTACGTTCGTCGATTAAGCATAAAGCATAAAAAGGTACGAGGTGATTCTGTCGCGTCCGTTGTTCAGCCGAGATATGTATCACTACAACCAGCCTCTTTTGTACGGTGCGTGCGTTGTCGGCCATATTTCTCGCTGTTCGCTCGCCCCGGTGTTCACGGCGTGGGTAGTTGAAAAATGACATCTTGATTGTTGTGCGTTATTCTACTCATGAGAATGTCGACTCTCGGTCGCGTGTACGGCCATTGTTGAGCCTCGCAGCCGCTGGCCCTACAAATTGAACGATTGTTAACCGTTCCATGAAACCGCCGCTATCGTGACTTGTCACGAAATTATTATATTTACCGAGATAACGTATTTTGTTAGATAACGGCGTTTTATGCAAGCGTTAGTTTGGCAGATATTATTACGGCGCTTTCTTGTTCGAAATGCTTTACTGCCCGCAGTTACATCTTTAGTCTCCTAAATACCTGAATAAGAAATTGAATTCAATTGTTGGTTTATTGTTATGTAAAATAATACTGCCGGCTAATATTTACGGATCTAATTCAATTTTTATAACACAAATCTATTTTATATTGTTATATATTTTTTAGATTCTTGTTACGTGGGTGGTGTGATAAGTCTGATAAAAATTGAACAACATATGTTTGTTTTTGGCATAAGTAAATATTTAATTTTCAACATAGTCTCCAATAAGCTCAATGCATTTAGTCCATCGTTTTTTTAGTTTTTCGATTCTTTCAGTTTCATACGATTTCCCTAACCCATCAAAATAAGCATTAGTTTTATCGATGATTTCCTTGTTAGAACCAAAACTTGCCAAGCCATTTCTTCTAGTTTGGACAAAGAAAATATTCGCACGGGGCCAAATCTGGAGAATTAGGCGGGTGCGAGAGCATTTCGTAACGTATATCGTGGATTTTGGTCATAGCCACTGCACATATATGCACCACCAAATGGGGTCGTTTGTCCATTCAAACTTCACGGAATCGCTGTTACAAATTGGCATAATAAACGCAGTTGGTTGTTATGCCTTTTTGGAGGTAATCAACATAGATATATTACATCACGAGCATCCCAGAAGACAGTAGCCGTAACTTTCATCGTCATCATCATCCTAGCATTACTCAGTACAGTTGCATCCTGAATTTTGTCTGCTCCTTGGTTTCTGCAATATGTTGATGGGTCCAGGTTTCAACTTCGCTAACCTTTCCTCTGAAATGGTTGCCCTAGTAACGTTTTTGATCCACCCTAAGCAATCGCGGTACCCAACGAGCTCCTTCATATCCAAATAAGTATGTAGGATATTTCGGACCCGTTCATCTAAAATGGTTACAATATCAGTCCCCGTAATATTTGTCTAGTTTTTTTTTGTATCCGTTATAAAAAAAAAACGCAAAAAATAATGTTTAATTAAAACACGAAACTCGCCTTTCTCCATGTTTGCAAATATCAAAGCAATTTCTTTTTTTTCATAGCTGTAAAAAAATAAACAGGCATACGTACTGGATGAAAATATACATTTTACCTCCGACAAGGTTCAACTACAAATTGAAATTATTCAATTTGTGAAGACAATACCCTGAATTAAATTTTTACCAGATTTAACACTCACTCGGCCTCGTATCCTTAATAAATTGAAGCACCTATTCGCTTGTGAAATTCGAATCCAGAGACAGCTTACGATAAAGCTTTTCACTACAAAGTATATCTTAGAATAGTTAACTGTTGATAATCTCTATACCAATGTAACTCCAATCGCTTGCTTACCCATTTAAGTACGAACATAAGCAGTTAAACAACCTCTGACTTCACATTCCGGTGATTCCGGTAATAATTACCAACAGCCCGTATAATTTATCGACAGCGGACCTACGACGAAGGTATTCCTATATCATAAATACAAGTAACAAAGCCATGGTCAAGATTTATATGCTGTGTTGGTGTTTACTGACGACAAATGGCACCTGAAACAAGTCTCGGAGGTGTCCGGGGCCAAGCGTCTGCAGGCCAGGCGGCAACGAGTTTTTGATAAGGCCATGCGTGAGGCAATAATGAATGTGATACAGCACCGGCCTTCCTCATTTATCACGCTCTCTATGAATAAAATATCTCGACGCGCTGCCTTTAGGATAGTGTCTAGTCGTGCTGGGACGCTTAGGGCTCACAGCAGCGATCACAATCTGGGCTCAGTAATAGTACGCGCTCTCTGGAGAAATTCACACTCGGCCTTGTTTTACCTTGTACGCAGCTAAACTTGCCACTAGGGGGTATAATACTTGTAAAGGAAACCTACCGCTTTGTATGTACGGTTTAACAGCGTCCTGTTGTTAGCATGTGTGTAACACTTGATGGACGGTTTATTGTTAAACTTAGTCAAAATAATGCTATTTTTATGAAATGACTAGTTTAATAATTGACTACCTGCGAAGTTAGTGGCTCCGGGTTCTAATCGGGAAAGTCGAATATCTGTAAATATGTGTCAATGAGCACCGATATTTTGTTTCTTGTATGTACCTACTAACCTTACATTTTATTCCTAGGTTGTGTCAGATTGTCATGTAATTTTTACATCAAGTATTCGTTTAATTTAATTTTAGTTTCATTAAGTTAGTTATTTAGTTGTAGAATTAGCCTGTTTACTGATATGAACAACCTGTACTTTCCTACCCTGTTATCAATTAATCATCACGTGAGACTTAGTTAATTAGATTCATTCATCAAACAATAAATCTACCAGCGAAGGTACACATTTTACTAAATTTCATATGCAAACAAGCAGATCTATAATCGCATGAGCCATTCATAATTTTAAAAGCCCTGCGCACTCTTTTGGTTGGGAAATTTAAAAGACTGGGTATGGTCTGGGAGTGCATCGAGTTAATTAAATGTTTTTTAAATACAGTGATGGTGAAAAGAAGCCTATATATGACCTGCTTGATAGTAATCTGAAAATGTAAATTATGGACGCCTTCAAGTTTGAGGCGTCCGACTATCTGACTGGACCGAGACAGTCACATACCCTCAGCATAACGCAGCCTCCACGGGAGCTCTGGCGACTTTACTTATTACCTTCTGAATGGCGGTTTTCTGTTAGTTGGGTTGTTCCTAATATGAGCCAGATGGCACTCTTAAATGATAATACAGTCATTTATAGACGCATATGCGGCAGGCTTGTGACAAACCCGATGTCTGCTGGCTCACGAGGACATCAATCGCGACTTCGCGTCGCCCGCGGAGGCGTCTTGGGCGTGGATGAATAAGCGATGAGCCGACGAATGGCTCTATTATACCACCATTGTTCCACTTGGTTAGGGTTACTACATGTGTAAATTAAGATCTTGCGAAATACTTAATCGAATCAGAGGGCTGATACATTGTCTTGACGGTAGATTCTACTCGTGTTTTCTTGTTCTTCCTCAGAGAAGTTCTTGAAGCATGCTCGTTGTTGCTGCAAACATATTTCGAACTTAAAGAGCCCAGTATTTGAAAGTTGTTTCTTCTTAATTGTTATACCTTTGATCTCATTACTCTTTTCTTAATAAACATATAATTTTTCCTTTGTTTCTGGTCTAATGCTCAGGAGCGTGTCACTGTTCGTATGTGCTACGAAATCATGAAATACTCGTACGGATTAGTTTTGAGGTTCACCTGGTAAACAATAAGGCGCAGTTTCTTGTTTTTAATTTTACTTTGATAAAGGTTTTGTTTCTTCTATCGTAAATATATTGCCAGCCATTACATCGATGGTATCGTATGTACACGCGAGAACGGGGATTAATATGCTCTTACACCTCACCTACAAAGCAAATAGAGGATTTAAGGTCAACTATGACGTTATCCATTGATCTGGTAACCCTGTCTCTAATAGCGTTGCGCAAATATTGCTCTGTATTGTTCACATCGTGGCAGTGGCTTTCACTAGAACACTATGACGTCACCACGCCAAAGCACTAAGTGCTTTTCGTGTTACATTAGAATTTGCATTTATTGAGGCTGAATACCATGTAATTTACGCAACGCATCGGTATTTTGTTAAACGTATTACAATATCGTGAGATAGAACTTTATTGGGTTTGAATTTGCTTTTGAGATTTACGAGGCCATTGTATGTATTTCATTTGCACGATGCAATGTTTATTAGATTAGAAACGTCTATGAATACCAGGGCGGTATATAAATATTATTTGTGTTCCATCGCAATATTAATAATAATTAAGCCTTTTATTTCCAACAGATACTCATTAACATTAAAAATATTAGCAATATAATAATAGTTCCATCACAAAGCAGGTTTAAATATATTCGCAAAATTGTTATAGGCGTCCTCTGCTGGAAATACATACTTTTATTTCTGTCGCTCTTATATAACGAAAGAAATACAAGAGACGACAATGACAGAGAGCATGTAATATTGCGTGATAAATGTGAATGCAAAATTGCTTGCACGTAACACGTTGCAACCGCTGTTTTCTATTACATTTCGCTCGTGGTTTCAAACTAAAGACAATTTAGAATATGGAATAAAGAACAATAGCGGAAGAAAATTGTTCAAGTGGTTTATCGTGATAGTCGCTTCGGTGCGACTATTTCGCCAGCGGACGTCAGTTCAGAGGATTTATATGGTGCGATGTTACGGCGGCACTTTGTCCGTCTAATTGACAAGCCCCGGAAGCGATCGTCACACCTGGGCAACCGCCTAACGAGTGCGCGTCGCACACACACGAATACGGCTCCAGTTTACTTGGGGTTAAGGACGAGGCGAATTTCAAGATCTTTGTTAAAATCAGTTTCACGTCTCGACGGGGTAAAGGTTAGAATTGTTTTCTTTAAGCGGATGCCTTTATTCTTTAAGCCACGCCCTCCGTATAAGTGACACGCTTATGTCTTCCGCGCACGAGAAAACGGACGCAACACTCCTAGGGAACGGCTTTTTTGGACAAATTTTGATAATTATTAAAGATGAATAAGACACTCCTTAGTGTATATTTTTTTAAAGGGTCGGCAACAACCATGTTACACGCCTTAAGTTGCCGGCGTCCATGCTACGGTGACAACTTATGACTAGGCGGGCCGCACGCTTGTTTGCCACCGACGTGTTGTGTTGGAAAGTTTTATATATTTCCTCTTGTGAGATTTTGAATGAGCTAATTTAAGTAGATTTTTTCATTTCATAATATTTTATTTTAGTAGGCTGAGGAAAATAGTAAAATAAGATTCAACTTTGTTTTATTTGATTGAGAAAATTCTAAGCAATCATGTTTTGGATATAGTCAACAAAATTCAAAATCCACCCTTATTGCTTTCTCGTCTGCTCAGAACAGTGTTTCAAAGAACGCGACAGTTTTCATTTCACGCCCTTAATAAGCTTCTGCACAAATGAGAGTGTAACATTTAGATCGGTCAGTATGAGAATGTCTAAAACTATAAGACATACGTAGATCTGTTCTTAGGAACCATGTTTTCGATTTAAGTAACAAGGAAAACTGCATTCATGGTATCGAACTCGGATGTTTTGAAAAATAAAACTAACGCTATTTAGATATCTAAATGTTACATGCTGTAGATATCTAAATGTTACATCCTGTATATATCTAAGTAAAGTCCGAGTGGATTAATAGCTTAGGTACACAGTACATCTACGGTAATTTTCGCTCACATTTCTTTCCTTTCCTTAGACCAGTGCCGGATTAAGGCACTGGTCCCACCGCCGGCGAGTTAGCGATAAGCTCATACAAAAACACTCGCTTCTCGCCCGCTCGCCCACTCGTTCTAGTATTAAATTCTACTCGTTTATCGCTCGTCGCCGGCGGTGGGACCAGTGCCTAAGACTACTTAATGCTCTAAGCAATCCACACGTGTGTACCCCCATATTTAACCTAGTATCGGTCTTTTTTGTGTAGTGAACGGTGTACGAGCCCAATTCGAAAGAAAAATGACTTGGAACTCCCCGACAATTCATTATTTTTTTGTATGGGGATTTTTTTTTCAGCAACCTGTCGTGTGTATCATATAAAAGGAAGCGATTCTAAAAATATACTACATCATTACATTTCAGCTACTTTTAGGGTTCCTTAGTCAACTGGGAACCCTTATAGTTTCGCCACATTCGTCTGTCTGTCTGTCCGAGACGTGATTGTTAGTGCTAAAAAATCTGCAATTTGGCATGGATAATAAATGAATACTTAAATCTGACACAGTGGCGAAATATAATCTATTTTTAATGGGTATTTTTTTGATAAAGCGAATATTTACAGAAATAAGCAAAAAAAAATGTTCCCCCCCTCCTTTCTAACTTTTGAATTATGGATCCAAAAAATATGAAAAAATTATGAAAGTAAAGCTTAATAAAAACTTTCAACGCAAACCATGATGGGCATGATCAGTTAAGAGTCCCCAGTACGCTCGGCTGAACTCGATTCACCATACAAACGTAGTTTCGTTCTCATTTTAAAACGCCTTGCTGAAATAACATTGTATACGCAATGGAAGCCGCCATATCTAGGTCGGACATTAGTTTCTGTTGATAGAAATTGTAATAGAAAAAGAAATACAGCGATTTTTTGAGTTTTTTACGTCTTGTATGAAAACCTTAATAATCGCTGTATTTTTGCTCCATTATAATTTCAAGCAATAGAAACTAATTTCCGACCTAGATATGCCGGATCCCATTGTTTATACAAAGTTTCATGTTATTCCAGCATTGCGTTTTAAAATAAGAGCCTAACTACGTTTGTATGGAGAACCGAGCTTACTGCGGACTCTTAAGCTGTTTTTGAGTTATCTCAAGTCTCTTAGTAAAAGACGTATGAAACTCTGCGATGGTAATCGCTTTTGCTTGATATTGATTTTTTTAAATTAAGTTAATTGGGCAACTACGAAACCACCCTACACTGAGCATGGCCCGAAATGCTCTTGGCCGATTATATTTTTAAATTAAAACAAAAATTATTTTTTAAGCATACTAAGTTTGGGCCCCTCCAGATACGATATCGCTCATTTTTTTTTGTATAATATACTAAAAATCATACGTGATATCCTCATATCTAACTCTAAGAAAGCAATTTTGAAAATGTTGTATTTTTTTCATTTACATTATTACAAAGTAACACAGTTAAAAATTAATTTTGTTTTAATTTAATAAAAATGGCTGAAATGTAATGATGTGGTATATTTTTAGAATCGCCTCTAAAACCATTTCATATACCTAATACCACATAATACAGGTTTCTGACTGAAACCCGAACAAAAAATATGGCAATCATTCCCTCCTACGGGATTCCTTTAAAAAATTGTTTTGACCTCTAGTATGTGTGTGCCAAACGACTAACCTGTACATCTACTTCCGGTTTTTTTGCCATCCACTATTGGTGGTTTGGTTTATGGTGCCCCCCAAGACGTGATGCCCTAAGCAATTGCTTAATTTGCTTATGGGCTAATCCGCCACTGCCTTAGACCTCACTGAGTACGCTCTATGACTCATAATGTTGATTGTTTTTTCACTCAGCTTCTGACGAGCGTACACATTTCCCATCTCTCTATACTTACGTATAATTGGTGGCAGTAAAAATTGCGATATTATTATTCTACGGATTTGTAATATGAATAATATGAATATTGCGTGACCGGAAACGTGAGGAATTATCCGCCAATGTGAAAGTTTGATCATATCTAAGGAGACGTATGTAAAGCACGCATTTTTTGTAAACACAATGAAAGTAACTTTAATCGCATCTGATCTTAAAATTGCATGTCGGCAGTACCCGACTAAGATTACCATTTCAGCATTGGTAGAAGCAACGAAACATTCATATAAGTTACTAAATACCAGATAAGAACTTGTTTTGCACATGTATTCATGTAATAGATCCTGTAGTTTATGTGACAGCGCACATAATAAACCACCTCACTTAATGACTAATAGCTACTGCAGCAACTAGAAAAATATTTCTATAAGCTCCGTATCAAGCAATCTTAGTGGTACCAAAGTGAGATAGCTGCTGTTGATAATTTTGTAAATCCGGCGTAGTCCAACAACGTTGGGCCCGCTGGGCACCAAGTCCAATAATATAATTTGCATCGTGTACAGCAGTAGTTTTATTGCCAACAATTGACCATTACTGGGGCGCATTTGCACGCTTCGCCGTCAGATTGTTTAATATATTGCTTCTCGGAGTTTACCCGATGACTAATTTTCGCAATGCGCTTATCACGTTTGCGAGCTGCGCAAACACAGATCTGCCGGAACGTTTGGCTATGGTGATTTACACCTTTCATAAGTCGACACGGGTGCTGTTTATGCACCTTTGGCTTTTTTAGGGTTCCGTACCCGAAGAGTCCAAACGGAGCCTTATTGCTGTCACTGACGTGTCCGTTCTCCTTCTGTCCGGACACTGGACTGTCCGTCGTCACACAGGTTTTATACCTAGCCAAACGGCTATAGTCGCCAAATTTTCAATTGTTTTTAAATGAATAGGGGCGCGCGAAAACAAAGGAAATATCCCATAGAATTGGGTATCGTAGTTTAAAGCTCCTTGAGTAGATAAATACTGTGTGGTTGGTTTAAAAAAAAAACATTAGAAATCAAAGGAATGAGAAGCTTCAAAGTCAGTTTTTCTTTTGTTCCTAAGATTTTTTGAACTTCCTATTGACCTAATAAGAACTTCAAATTTAGTGATAATTGGGGTAAGGATTCTGGTGGCAGTTTAGCACAAACAATGCAGTGGAGTCGCCATTGTATATTTTTTTATTTGAATAACTGAACGATAAATCTATATTAAAGTACCGGCCAATAATATATCACCTTTGCGTTTTATTTTTGGGAACGTGTATAGAGTAAACAATTTAGGTTTGTTGATACATCGCATATTTTACTAGTTACATACTTTACATAAATTTTTGACGACAACTGCAATGCAATACATTTTACTTGTTTGCTAAAATGTTTATGTATTCAAGAGCTTGAACAACTTGCAACTGGAATTAAAGCTTCAAAATTCGCTTCGTTTACGCACTAAGTGTAATAAAAAGAAACACAAATGTCGAATGCGCACGCTCTACATATCACGCCTACGCATACGCCTGGCTTCGCTACGGAGTAATCATGTGGGGCCACAGTGTAAACGCTCACCAAATTATATAATTAACAAGGGCCATATTATAGATCAATTAAAATTTATAAATAAATACCGGAAAATATAAAGGCGGAGGACAAACATGATATATTTTGCAAGAAGCTAAAGACTTTTCTTGTCCAAAAAGCTTATTATTCAATAGTCGAATTTATGAATGACGGATTTATGCATACAACAATGAAATAATAATAATTAGATGTGTTAAGAAATTATTATATTTGTATTTAAATTATTGCTTAATTGTAAATTAGTTATAAGTATAACATTGCGATGCCCTTGCAGGGTACATGTTTGATACAACATAAACTTAGTGTAACACCATGTTATCTTAACAACATGTATGCAATAAATAAATAGTAAATAAATAAAATCTTTCATATTATCTTCTTCTTAGTGCCAGTGCAGGCTACTTGCAGAATAAAGTTCATTTATTTTATTTCATTTGGTGATAAACGGTTGTCAAGATTATGAAAAGCATATACTATGGCAATTTGTTACATATTAGCTTAGAATCAATATTGACGTAGTAAGAGAGGCTATTTCGAATGAATATTATATGCTACTACTGATACTGAAACTGAAGTATCAGTAGTATACTGAGACTTATTCCAATGAAAAATTGTTCAAGACCTTGAATAGGTATAACATTTGCATTTCAACAATATATTGTCAATCAATCAATTTACTTGTATGAAATGAAACTAATAAATTTAATTATAAATTATTGGATTATCAATCATTTACCCATTCATTCATTCATTCATTCAAAAAATATATAACAACGACTCCATTGCTCTTTGTTCACCCCAATGCTAGCAAACATCCCAACTCTAGTGACAATGTTTATTCGTATATTTTTCCATTAGAAACGAAGTTCGACACGCACTTGGCCGGTTTTTTGAAACTATCCATCCCCGCTAAAGACGCTCTTTTCGAAACACTTATATTTTTACAATTAATTACACCTATCTAGGAGTTCACGCTGTTCCCACATCGCCTTGCACCACCTTTCTACCGTGTGCAACCGATTTCAATTGTATAATTTTCACAAGAAAGTTCATCATTCCTTAATTTCATGTTTCGCATGTTGCAAGTTATCATATAATGAATACTAGTGTAGTGTGAATTGCTTGGATAAAAAGTTCAAGCCTACCCTTGAAAGCGTTATTCATCATAGCTCACTGACCTCAGTAAGGATCGCTGGTTATATGTATATGAATTAATCTCATCTCAATAATCGCACCCATTTAAAGTTTGATTATTCCATGTTAGTTGGATTCGAGCCTCCGCCTTTACTTTCTGTTCATTGTAAAAGTTATAATCCTCTTTGTGAACCCTAATTGAATTCACTGTTATGCTAATACTCTGATTTCCCATCTTATTTCGTTAATAGAGGTCTGTGGTAAACCAATTAAAGGGAACGTTTGTGGATTACTCAACTTTCGGTACAAGGATAGTTTGTGGGCTCTGCCTACATGGGAAATTAAACGTTTGTCTAATCCTTTATGGAAATATTCCGTTGCTTGCTGACAATTCACTCAATTATTATCTAAGTGGAATTATCTGGGGACATATTTTAGGCCGTAGGTACGGTTGTAGAGTTTTGTTTAATAGTAAATTCGGTCTGACAGAGTTCCCAAAATATATTTGCGTTGGTACGGGTTGGTTCTCGAGACCTTAATGTCTGAACAAGTTTCTCAGAGATAAATTGCTCTAAGTAATTTTGTATTGCTCTCTATGAGATATGGTTTGCAGTAATATGAGAGATTCTTATTGTCGTTACGGTTGCTACAAATGTTTGCTTGTGGTGGTGCGTACGTCGCTTTATTGCGCATTTCAGAAGGCTTAGCATTCCGACCGTGGACTCAGTCCTCTAATGGTAGCGTATTGCGGTTTTATTAACGTTGTTGCGACCTGTATTACATTCCGCAACATCTTGGGTTGCATCTCTTTGTTCTTAAGTCAAATCTAGACATTGTATGTGAACATTCGCTTTCTAACGATTTGAGCACTGGCATTTGGGTTTGATATTTCGTTGGGAGCAGTTAGATGTCCACAGATGTTATAGGATTGTACAGATCCGTTCCCGCGGTCGAGCGCCGGGCGACTCGCTGCAGCGTGAATGGCGAGCGCTCGTTCCACTCCCGCTGCCACACGTTAGGATTAATTTGTCTTTTTGCAAAAATGAAATGCAGTTTTGGTAAATGCGGACACTTGCTGTGAATTTGGGATTTGTTAATACTTTCGGTCGCCTTAATGTATTTCATTTTGTAAAACGCTCGTAGAGCACTGTGATTCGTGTTAACGAATAATTGTGAAATCGGTTGTTTTTTCATTCCGACGAGTTTTTTATATGAATTCAGACTGTATATCACTTTTATTATGTCATCCAATGTATCTAGAGAGAAAAATCTCTTTGTAAGAATTTGCTCACTTTTTATTTCATGTGTTTTTGGTGTTACAGCAAAAAATATTTCTCTATAAGCCTTGGTTCGTATAAGATGCCTATTCGACGCGTGCCGAAGAAAGAAACCAATTTCTCGGCAATCTTTTCGGCCGTTAAGGGTGCTTTATTAAAAACTGCCTCCACTTCGGTCTGTCTTTATTAACTTGTCTCTGCTTTTCTCGCTTTCGTAAGACATTGCTTTGATAGTTTCCGTTTTCTTATAGCGTATAGAATGAGTGTTCATTTTTTCAGTAAAAGCACTCGGTTCTTTGAGTCACGGCAATTACTTCTAGATTATTGCTTTTGTGTATTCGCGTGAACGAGCTACGTAAATTGTCTATTACGTTTTAATAAACCGTGTGCGGAAAAAGCTGTGCACAAAAGCCAGGCTGTAAATTTATTGTTGATTTTAGCATCGTTAAAAAGCAACCGGGCTAGGTCCCATATGCAGGGTTCAGAGTTCGCTCGTGCTGAAAACGGCCCAGATGTCGGCGGTAAACGCGAAATGAAACACGTTAGCGCTTCGGCTGACGTCAGTTCCCTTTTTTGTCAAGCCGCCTGTGGAAGGCCATTTATCAACTTTTTATGGAAACGCTTGTTTTAATTTATGCTTACACTAACTTCCCAGCTCGTTCGTATCTCCGACCTCATTTGCAACCACAGCTCTGTTACTGTTTACGCGAAGTATACAGGGAGAGCAAGCTTTCAGTGCATTTTAAAACAAACTTTTCTCCATTGCGGCACTTTAAATGACTGTGCGCGTTATTGTGGTGTTTCATTTATGGTTTCGTAGCACTGAAGCATTTTGCGCCACTAATCGTTTTTTTGCGGAAGTAATTAATGCGCTTTGTCGATTAACAGTTTAACTTCCATCGGGATATCTTCAAAATTAATTGGTTCCTTTACGGTTAGTCGTGTAATATTTGTTCTTTTTTGATTAAAAACGCACAAGTATACGTCCGTTTGGCGGCACATTAAAGCTTAGGTTCATGCAATTACATCGGATGCTTGTCTCGCCGAGTCAGCGCGCATCTGATAACAAAAAAAAAACGATTAAAATATGCTGGGAAGATATTTAAATGAAACTTTAGTATCACAACATCGAGATAAAACGAGCCGCAAAAAGGCAAATAAATCTTGTACTCAAACTCTAATTAGAAGTAATTTAAATATGTCGAAAAAGCTGGTCATAGATAAGCGGACGGTATAATGAATGGGTTTTAAGTTTTATCTACGTTGACCGCAATTTCAGTGCAAGTATGCTGAAGTAGGAATTAATGTAGAAAGGAGCACAGGTGGTCGCATGGAAGACCGAGTTAGTTCGCGTTCTGGGGAAGGTTCCATGCAACTTACAGTGGACAGACGTCCCGCAAACCGCGCGCCGCAGGACAAATTTCGCTCATATTAACTTTTGCTCCGAGTAAATTTCACTTCAGCTGTGCGGCCACTGCACTTTCAAGTGGGAAAGTTTTAATCTCGTTCTCGTATAACGGGCAAACCTGTGTCTCTGACTAAAAACGATGATGCTTCTAACTTTTCTGTAATTATTTTTTCATATGTTTACCATTAAAAGTTTATTTTTACAAATAAAAACATATAACTGAACAATGAGCTCTTCTGAATACGAATTTCATAATGACTTCACTTTCTTAAAGTCCCTAGAGCTCCCACAGTATGCGATGTGTCGAGTTAGAGTACGTATTTGTCTCTAGCTCTTGACACAACGAACCTTCAAATCAATAAAGCCTAGGTAACGCTTTGGCCTATCTGTTGTTCCAAGCGTCCATAGGTTACGGTGTCTTCTTGCCAGGCCGGCCATCAGGCAGGCCGTCTGCTAGTTTCCTTTTTTGTGGCATGAAAAAAACGTATTTGTATTTTTTATATTAGCACAAGCAGGTGAACAAAGGATAGAGGCAGAGAAGGCTGCAAAGTGTCTTCAACATTCCTTACTTAAAAGGAAATGACTGCATTTGTAGGCGCCTTCTCCCAGCCCACACATAAGCGGTAAATGTTGCCGATTTGGTATGTGGATCTATAAAAGAAGGAGCCGAAACATCAGGAAGGCTCAGCGTATGTATGCAGCATCATTGCTATGGGCCCCTAAAAGCGAGCACTTAGGCGAGGCGTAATTCCGGTAAAAGGTTTGTCGGCCGCACCGTCCATTCTCTTCATCTCGTCTTAATGTTTATTTAAGCGAAAAAGTTTGGCACTCATTAACCGTATTGACAGTTAATGAAACGTGAGCAACTTGGAGAAACATATGTTACTGCTAATACGCATTCATTAGGTAGTTGGAGCAGCGGCCTGATAAACGGACGCTGGACCTTTTTCAGAATATCTAATGAAATGTGCAGACCCTTTACTGAAGTGCCATATGACATGAAAGTAATTTGTAAACACTCTCTTGAACTTTTACAACTTTATGGGTAACTTTACATAGAGTATAAGTATAGTTCACGCAAAGATACCTAATACCGTGGCGCACTTACATTTTAATGGAAATTTATCTTAATTGAGAAATGTCAATAACATAATTAGAATAGTTAGTTCTTATAGTTAGTCAGCGGATAATTTGTTAATAATGATAACTTGAATTGATAAATTATGTATTAGTTGCTTTAAATTAAATTGTGATAAGGAAGGGATGTACTGTTTGTATCATTGAGCTATAAGGCTGCACGATAGTCTTTTATTCAGTTACATAATAAGGGTTTTCGATATTGACTGCAAATAATTTGATTTAAATTAAAAATAAATGGCGCAGAAGACGGGCATTGACACGTGCCGCTTTAAATAAAACAGTTCTATAATAAATATAATGATGTATGAAAATCCATTATAATTCTACTACCAGTCATATAATGAATTGTCTATGGTATAGACTTGCATTGGTATATTGTTTAATGTAATATGTTGATGCGTAGGTTTGGTCAGAATAATAAAAACGTAAAAATCACTCTGTTTAAGGCATATTGCCAATCATTCTATACCTGCAGCCTATGGATCGATTATAGTAAAAAGCTTACAGCGCCCTACGCGTCCAATATAAAAATGCTTTCAGAATGTTGTTGGGGCTGGCTAGACATTGCAGCGCTTCAGGAATGTTCGCGGAGGCGCACACGGATGGCTTCACGCAATTATGCGAAAACTTCTCTGCAGAGGCGTCCCTGCCGTAGCCCCAACAAACTCCTGGAGACAGTAGCAGAAAGGAATGACGGCCCTTTTCTGCATTACTGGAACAAGTGTTGTCCTTATGAGCAGATATTAGTTTTGCTCTTTTTTCGTTTATTTGTGTTTATTGTAAATTGTAATTTGTGTTTATTGTAAATTGTAATTTGTGTTTGATTGTAACTAACCAAATATGAATTTAATCCGAATAGACGATTATTATGATTATTATTTAATACTGGTCAGTCATTTAATTGCCAAATTACAACGCTGGAGTAGAAAAACATGTACCTGCAAGTAGTATTATTTACACACATACATATTAAACGACTCTCTTAAAGCCTTAAAAAACTAACTAAGATAAGTTAGCAATTACGAAGTGTTGTTAGGTTAAAATTAAAATACACCTAGAGTAGTAGAGG
Source organism: Notocelia uddmanniana (assembly GCA_905163555.1). Classification (NCBI taxonomy): domain Eukaryota; kingdom Metazoa; phylum Arthropoda; class Insecta; order Lepidoptera; family Tortricidae; genus Notocelia; species Notocelia uddmanniana. Next base: position 15,825,658 of record LR991065.1, read on the forward strand.
AGATAGTGCATTGTCTTGCATTTGTGCCTAAGAAATGAGAGACAGTGTACAATATTTCTTTGTTACTTGGAAGGTGTAAGGCTTTTTGTTATTTACACTTGAATTATGGGTCTACTTCCTTTACGTGCTCTGCATTTCAACTGTTTTAGAAAAATCTTTTTTCGTAGGTGTAGGTAGGTGTCCCCTCTTTGCTGTCTGGTTTGTGAAGATTTTGATGTCCCCACGTTCGGCAATCTCTGTAGATATTCAGGAGTTTCAAGTACCATTCGCAAATTGTTTAACTAACTGTATTTTTAGTATACGCTCCGGATCCGACCAGATAACACAGAGGAAATGTAACCAAGTCCGTATAAAGTATAAGCCCATTGCCAAATACATCTTCAGGATAATTTCATACATGATTAAAAAATACCAACGCTCTTGATATAAGGCATGGCTTATTGGCTATATGTATTGCATGCCTTACCGACTTTTTACCTCAATAATGTCTCATTTCAGAAATGTGTGCACTGTCACCGTTTAAGTAATAAGAAGTACGAACCGAACACTCGCTAGAACTCATAAACTTCCTTCTTCTATTACCTTACACACGACCACTTTCAGATAACATCTCACATTATTTTCACATCTTATTGAACCGTGTCTTATTAACCAGTTTTTCGAGTCGAGGTGTTAACGTCTCGATGTTCAAGTCAATAAACTCGAAGTTTTAATGGCTCGTGAAATCGAACGTTAAAGTTTTGCGGCGATGATTCCTACGGTGTCACTGGTTCGTTTATGGAATCTTGTGCTAGTAATCACAAGTAATATATTATCATGGAGGTATATTCGATTTATTAATGTAATAAAAGTAGGTCAGGCGTAGATGTTAACGATCCGTGTAAGCAAAATTTACGGAGTTATTTTCGGGTATTTTTAATATCACAGCAAACTCCTTTTTTATACTACGAAGGTGGCAAGCAAGCATACGGCCTACCTGATGTCAAGCAGACATCGCAGCCATGTATGTCTGCGACTCCAGAAGAAGCACAAGCACGTTGCCGACGTTTTATTGACTCGCGGATTAGTTGTGTTGACAGCTAGACCGATATGCAGACTCCGCACTCTCGACACAGCGCATCCTCGGGAGCTCTGGCGACCATACTTACCACCATGGCTACGGTTTTCTGTAAGGTGGAGGTACTTCCCCAGTTGGCTGCTCCAAGTATCTCTTATACATGAAATTTGTGATTATTTGCAAGTGCGTGTTAGTAACACACTATTACGACTCATAACCAGTCTACGTGAAAATTGCGCAAAATAAAATATTTCAGTAAATCTAATGAGAGCTCTCATTAGGAACGTTTTTCATTTCGCACTACCGTTCGGTGCGGTTTTCCTGTTCTATTGAATAATGCCCCAGACGGCTTCCGCGGCGGACTTCTCCACCCAGGGGCATTGGCGTTTTTACATTTAACACCTCACATAATGAGGTGGTGTTGTGAATGTCGATAAGCGGAACCTTCTATTTAAAACGGGTGGCGTTTTCTTTCCCATTTTGGATTAAAGATTTTGTTTTGTCTGCTTGTAGACACGTAGTCAATATTAGTGAAAAAAAATCTGACTTATCAAGGCCTAATGCAAACTTTTAGTCATGCATGTAGACTTTACTGTTTAAACAGCTGTTTTACTCTTATAAAGTGGTTTTTATGTTTTTTTGGGCCTTTGCCGCATCGACAAAGACATTGATATATTATGGCAGCCCCTAACCTCCTGATGCCCGGCGTCCTTCACATAGTACATAGGTCCAATTTGACAGAGTATAAATTCTGGCAAATTTTGATACCCAGTTGTCAGCAGGTTAAAGCTCTTTGCTTATAACCGTTACTCTTTGGGCTGCAATCTGTTGAGCAGTTAGATACTTCTTTTGCGAATAAGTGGTCCACGGGAGCAGAGGATCTGAATGGCTGTTATTTCCGACTGCTGAAAGAACCTACATGGTGCACTTTGTTTAATACCAATTGTTTTCTATTGTATCATCAGCCGAAGGACGTCCACTGCTGGACATAGGTCCAGCTATAGCATAGGCTGGTCTATTATATAAAGTTCATAAAAATCTTCAATTAAAAACGTCATTTGTATCTAATTAGCAACAGTCTAAGGCTAGGCTAGGTTATATTTAAGCACATTCTAATAGGAAATGACAAATTGGTATGATATTATGTTTATCGAAAATAAACAAGTTTATACGATACAATACGTAAATAACCTAATCCAATGGCTTGTTTATTGATTCGATACGTAGAAAAAAAGGCAAATGGTATTTCCTACGTATCGTAAACGTGCCATCGGTCGGAGGCGTATTCACGCGTCTCTCTAAAATATGTAGCAATAAAAGCGCTACGAACAATATCCGGACATGTCGAGGTCCGTTTATTGCCAGCCGGCGTGTTGTGGCCGCTCTGTTATACCAAATCACCATCGCGGACCTTCATAAACATCCTCGGAATTTGTCGTCTTCACAAGCCTTCAGGCAATTAGGTGCAATAAAATGTTATGCCCCCCTCCTTACCCTATATTAAGCCTATTGTCGTTTCAAACAACTTCCGCAAACTCTCTAACCGCAAACGTGTTTCGATTTTATTGGTAACACATTAAGTTAATGAAGATTGGGCGGGAATTCTTTGTCTGGCTGATAAAACTTGTACGGACTTACTTAAGACATTAAAGGAAAAATAGGGGGTAGGGGTTGGAAGCAACGTGTACTCATTTGTACTTGTTTATCAAGGAGATAAGAGCGTATGCGGCGCATCGTCCGCTCCTTGGCTTTCTCATTAGTTGTAGGTTATAGGATAGATTAGGTTCGGTCGGATTCTTTCTTTAATTGCTAACTATCCTCGGGGTCTGTCCCAGCAGTGACTTATTGTTGCGCTTCTCTTAGAGAACTTTTGTCTTATCAAGCAAATAAAAAGACTGTATTTTTACGGTTCATCTTTAAAAAACTTCTAAGACGCTTTGTTACTTTTAGAAAATCAACAAAAACATTACTTTATTAAGAAGTGAAAAATGTCGCCGGCTAAACCTATTGTTATGCGTCTGTCAGCGGGAACACGGGTTTCGACTTAGGGTCCAACTCGCATTGTGCGAAGAGTGGAATTATAAGGGTAACCATAGTGCGGTAAGCGCATTATTGCAGAGCGCGGCGGCGGCGCGTCGCGGCGAGGAGCGACGCCTTCCGAATGTACAATGTCGACAGTTTATTTCCTCAACCTACTACATTTCAATCCCATGCCATCAAACGCAACTATGAGCTGTTCTTCATAAAGTGTAAATTTGAATACAGCGCAAAAGAGATACGAGTATGCGAAAGTGAACTAGTCAATGTGCTCTAAGCTCGCAGGCGGACGTATTCACGAATAAGTGCTTTACTATTCGAAATGAACACCGCTTTTTGGTCCTTATTTGGAAAAAGCGGCCCACTTTCCTGTATGGGAATTACCATTAGAGGGAGCTTGGCAGCACTCGCGGTTCGGTACACGTTACTTTCTATATGTTGTTACATATGTGATTACCTAGGACTTTAGCAGTTATCATAATATTGTGGCGTTTATTTATGTTAAAAGTGGGCCAATCCTATCTATGTTGCCAGCTTTTCCTGGAATATACTTATATGTAATGTACGATTGAGGCTCGACCTTGGTAAATAATTGTAAAAAATTGTAGTTTCGTAACTAATTAGGTGCATTATCTATAACAAGGTTTCCACCAGAATACAGAATATCGTAATATGCAGGAAACAAAGGACGTGGTTTTCTTGAAAAGCCATAAGTATTAATAAAATCCTAAAAAGAAATTAGAGAAATTAATTCACGAAGTGACCATTATTTTTCCATTTTTAAATATTTTCTACTGCATTTTTCTCGGGAGTCCGCTGGATGCGGGTAGCCCATGTCTGGTCGTCGTGGAAGTCTCTGGGGGAGGCCTTTGTCCAGCAGTGGACGTCTTTCGGCTGAAGATGATGATGATTTTTATCGGAAAGGTCCGGAAATTTTGTTATCTGGATTTTCAAAATAGTGTACAATAACTTGATTTTCTTACTTTTTACATAATGATCCGTTTTGATAAAAACTTGTTTAATTTCACATTAGCCTATAACGAAGGCGGCTCTAGGTTCATAGACTCCTTTAGAAGAACATATATTTTTTGTCGGCCCGTTTAGCCTAGTTGGTAGTGACATTGCCTCCGAAGCTAGAAGTCCCGGGTTCGAATCCCGGCCAAGTCATTATTTGTGCATTTTGCACGGATATTTGTTCTTGGGTCGTAGATGTTTTCTATGTATGTAAGTATGTATTTATCTATATAAGTATGCATATCGTCGTCTAGTACCCAATGTACCCATATTACAAGCTTTGCTTAGTTTGGGACTATAGGTCGTTTTGTGTAAGATTGCCCCCCAATATTTATTTATATTTATAATATACTTGAGAGCAAGTATTTCAACTTGGTAATGAAATATGCTACAACTTGGCTTTGTACCTATGACAAGGGGCTTGCAATGGGCGTCGCGCGTCGCGTTTTATACCCACCGCTGGCAAACCACGGGGTGATCAGTCAGGCGAGGGCCGTCGCCGCTCGAGCACGTGTGTCGTGTCGCGATCCGCCTCCGCCGCCGACTTGAATTACGATGAACCGCGCGTAAATAACTCCTATTCATAATGTGGATGTCTTTACAGAGAATCAAATATAAACAAGTCACTAATTGTATATAAAATTTGTTATTGTAAAAGGCAATCATATTAATTTCCAATTCAAGTCCTTTTTTTAAATATTTTTTTTACTTTATTCTGTGGTTTATAAACCCACGACTAAATTGTTAATGAATTATTCGTAGCCTCTCTTGTACCTTCTTATGTAAGTAAATGCAGGACATTACCAACGAATTTGTACCTTTCTAATATAAAAGAACGTATCCTCATAAGAAAACTACGGCACTTACGTCGTTTTGTGTAAGGAGGAGTCTTCCGGTGATAACGTAACCTTTTTGGGCTATACTCAATGGCTATACTGTTCAAAATAATCTTCTATAAAAGGGGGTACGAAACCCTAAAAAGAGTATCTTAATAGAACCGTAGGTATACTTTATTAACTTACTTTTTGTGTTACTCACTTACAAATTAAAGTTACAAGAGTTAAATAGAATTTCCGTTCACGAAATCAGTTTTATTATTGGTGTTATTCATAATGACACTGACATACCTACATGTGAAGTAATATGTACTTATTAATGTATTCATGGGGTGACAACCCCAACGCTACACGTGCCGCGCGTGAATGAATACAAGTTATGCGATATACAGAGATGCAGAGAGTATGTACGTTTCTTATGCCTAAACGCCGTTTTTGTTAGGAAGTGAAATTGCTGTATGTACTAACTTATTCTGTGCCTATGAAAAGTACTTGTGTCACTCTCAAAGTTAGACCGATGTCTTCATAACATTTGTAATGAATATATTAGGCAAATCCGGCGTGAATAATGAAAGTGGGTATTTCGCATACATTAGTTCCCTTTAGATTAGTTAATGTGAATGCCCTGGTTGACAGTTAGGAACGCCCAGCTATGCAAATCTCATTGTCTCTAATACGTGTCCCGACCGCGCCTCGGGCACAGTAGAATCAACACGATCAGTACTTTGACTTAGATATCAAGGTATGTCAATCAATCACGGCCAGAAGGCCAAATACCACTTTTACGAGGTCCTTTAAATTCCTCCTAAAACATATTTTCTTTCCTTCTCTCTTGATTGTTTCCTATTAAAAAATGTTGTTATTGTGGCATTGATTTTAAGGTCATTCTGTACCTTTATTAGGAATTTTTAATTTTATTTATTTATTCTCAATAATAGTTGTACAATAGTTACATTTTCAAATTTAACTCGCCAAACTGGGAGACCAGTTTGTTGGCGAGATCGCGCTCATACAATCGTATGGTTTAGCTATATGCACCTAGTAATGAATTAGATTAAATTAACTGTTGTGTAGCAAGTTATACAATAAACAATTAAAAATATTTTTTTTTTAAATAAAACTCAAATGGAGGCTAAGGTTAAACAAAACCTAAAATTGCTAAAAGTGGCACTGAAATTAATTTTCGTGTGCCTACCCTTTTTGGGTATATTGGCGTGAGTTTATATATTTTTATTTATTTATTCACTATTGTCAGCACTAACAGCTAAACCTTACGTGCAAATGGTGTGGCAGGCCAGGAGCAAAAAAATTTAAAGGCTGCTTCCTTATAGCATCTGCAGCAACCTCTTGTAGTCTTGTGTCCAAAATAAAAATATATTTGTTCACTTGGGAGAAATTTTGATCTAAAGTTATGACCTTCAAGTAATGGATCTTGGCACGACGAGATTATAGCGCGACAGTAGTGACTGAATCAGCAGTGGCTGATCTCAATCAGCAATAACTAGATGCAATCCTCAGATTGCATCTAGTTATGACTCATAATCGTTGTTGCATTTTTGGTTTAAAAGGATATTATTGGAATTTTATAATTTTGTGCAAATATTTTTTTTGTGTTTTTAAATAAATAGTTATTAATATAGCTCTAGTAGAGTAAAAAAAGTACATAGGAGCTATGTATATTTGTGGAAAAAAATCCAAAAAATACATATCTAAGTATTACCTACATGTACCATCAGCTAAGCCTTATTAGCGATTTAGAATGTAGGACCTTCTAGGTCTAGATGAAGCTAGATGATAGATATTGTGATCCTAGTTTCTAGGGGTTTACAGTACATTTTTGTAAACAGCATAAGAGTAGACTGTGCAATGCTACTGATTATGTTATCTTCACCGTGCCCCAGAGGACGGTCTGCCTACGCGGTCTGTGCAGACGTACGACAATCTCAACCAATGAATATTTACACCACGATATTACGATGCCTACTGAGGCCTGCTATCTGATGCTTATCACTTTGAATTACCTTTTAGTATGGCTGATATCTTGTTATTGGTGAAACCGGGACAGTGGAAAATTACTATTCCAATTTTAGGTTGGGACTGCTTCAAGCATCTGTGTTTATCTTAATTAACTTATCGGAGTTGTTCTAAGCGAACTATTCTTTTTATAGTTATGCAAGTGTAGTTGTTGTTTAGTACGTTCAGTGGAAAGTCTATTGGAAACGCATTTAACAAGCCAAGCCGCTGTCTGCGTTAGTTCACAAGTTTACTTTGGAGGTGAAAAGTCTTATCTAATGGTTTTCGGTCTTTTCGGGGGATTTTTCAATTGGAGCTTGGTGGAATATGGACTTGTTCCTGGAATCGATTATTTTCAGTTCGTATAGGACGTAATAATCTAGAAGTTCAGCGTATTAGTAGTTTGTTGTTAACTCGAACGTCAGAGCACCAATAATATGAGGATGTAATGGGTGGTTTCTCCCTAATTAAACACTGCTTTTGATTTCGAATACGAGGAAACTAGAAAAAAGCCAAATATGCAAAAAAAAACCAGATATGACCTAATTTCAGAGAAGGAAGAATGTAACCCAAATTGATTCTGCCAACACAGTGTCGACTCATAAATCTGTAACTAAACTAAATAGCGTTGGAGTACAGGGGAGTATCCGGGGTCCCGTTTTATTCCTACTCTACATTAACGACTTACCGAATGTAACAAAATTTGGCTGCACTCTTTTTGCAGATGACTTATCTGTTGTCATACCGTGTAATGAATGACACTGAGACTTATAATAACGACATAAATGTTACAATAGACAATATTATAACTTGGTTACATAGCAACAATCTAAATATTAATAAGACTACTTTCATACAGTTTGTGAACAGGAATGCTCACAAACAACCTCTTGCCGTAACCCTTTCTGATCAGCCTGTGACAGAATCCTGTCACACAAAATTCTTAGGTATATACTTAGATGATAAGTTTACCTGGTGTGAGCACCTAAATCAACTATGCAGCAAAGTAAATTCCTTTGCATACGTGTTATGGAGACTAACTAAGATTAGCTCCAAAGAGGCAGCTATACAGGCCCACCATGGATATGTTTGCTCTCTACTGAGGTACGGTATCCTTCATTGGGGCAACTCTTGTCACGCAAAGCGAGCCCTAATAGCACAAAAACAGTGCGTCAGAGCTATATGTAACGTAGATATTTTGACATCATGTAGACCCTTATTTAAACAGTGTTAACTGTGCCCAGCATGTATATATACGAAGTGTGTCTGTTTGTTAAATTGCATCCAGAGCTATATAAAATGAATAAGGACAGGCTTGCACTGAAAGTGGCGGGAATCGAATACTTATTAATTTATTTTTAACATGTATTATACCTTTTTATAATCTCTGAAGTTTCCTTATCTCAACACACTGGCCACTTAGAAAAAAAAAAGTATGGTTCGGTTTCAATTGTTTATTTAAGTCGTCGAGTCACTGCTTAAAATGGAATTGTGCCGTGAAAATTTCAGAGCTATGATTTATTATGACTTTAAAAGTGGACTAACACAAAAACAATGTGAAGAGCGGATGGTTGCTGCTTTTAATATTGAAGCTCCTTCAAAGACTACAATATACAGGTGGTATTCAGAATTTCAACGTGGCCGTGTATCCCTCACCGACGAAGTGCGTGAAGGTCGACCAAAATCGGCAGTCACGCAAGAAAACGTCGATGTTGTGCGTCGTCTGATAAATGAAGACCGACATGTGACATATCGGGAAATTCAAGAGCACCTGGGTATTGGAATGAGTCAAATACAAATTATTTTAAAAGAAGAATTAGGCGTGAAAAAGTTATTTTCCCGTTGGATACCTCACCTATTGTCTGACGAGCAGAAAATAGTCCGTGTCAATTGGTGCCGCAAAACTTTGAAAAGATTTAACAAGGGACGCTCAAATGCTGTTTTTAGCATAGTATCAGGTGACGAGTCGTGGATATACGCTTATGAGCCTGAAACTAAAAACCAATCCCGAGTATGGGTCTTCGAAGACGAGCTCAAACCCACAAAAGTTGTTCGTTCTCGCAGTACGGCTAAGAAGATGGTGGCTACGTTTATCTCTAAATCTGGTCACGTAGCTACTGTGGCTCTTGAGGATCGTAGAACAGTCAATGCTGATTGGTACACCACTATTTGTTTGCCGAACGTCTTTGCTGAACTCCGAAAAACAAACCCTAGTCGTCGCATCATCCTTCACCACGACAACGCCAGCCCACACACCGCTCGGACAACAACTGAGTACCTGGACGGTGAAAAAGTCGAAATATTGGACCACCCTCCATATAGCCCTGACTTAAGTCCCAACGACTTTTTTACATTCCCCAGAATCAAGGACAAACTGCGTGGTCAGCGGTTTCAGACGCCAGAAGAAGCAGTGGAGGCCTATAAAATAGCCATTTTGTCGACCCCTACTTCAGAGTTCAAAAAGTGCTTTATGGACTGGTTTGAACGCATGCATAAGTGCATGAAATACAAAGGAGAATATTTTGAAAAACAATAAAAATAAATAAACTCACTTATACTGCATATTTTCTTCTATTCCCGAAACTTTCAGTTTTACCCTCGTATTTAAATTTAATACTCGATACCCAAATCATCTCGTTGTTCCTACTAAAACACCAAACTGTATGGGAAAAGTACCTATTGCATGTCAATCAGTATTTATAATCGCTTGCACGACGACATTAAAGAATTGCCAATTAATATTTTTAAAAGTAAGCTTAAAAAATGGTTAACAGGGCAAAGTTTTTATAGTATTGACAAATTTTTCAATTATTTTAAGGACTGACTGATTATTAGATCTTTAAGTACTCGTAGCTCTAATTAACATTGATTAGGGATAGATATTATGTATAATATTCATAACCCTGACTTTAAATATACATTGACCTGGAAATATAGATGAGATATTGGTAGAGTATGAAAGTCCTGAATTTTTTTTTCTTTGTTTAATTTTAAATTATTTATAAGCCTGATATTGAATTTGTATTGATCATGTAGAATAACTCTCACTCTATTTCTTGTATTCTAGTTAAGTAATTGAAATTTTGAAACATTGAACCTTGATTGTATTGTACTCCATTTACTTTCTAATTATTTAAAATAATGGTGTTGACATTGTTATACTTATTACTTTATTGGTTTTGTCGGTTCCCGTTACAATTTCACTTTATTTTACATTTTGCGTGCCAGCTGCTGGTGAAATGTGCGAGATTATTATTATATATTTGTACCATCCCTTGTACCACATTTTAAGCAAATAAAGACATTTGTATTTAAAATGATATATTAACTACCTATATATGAATATCATTCTGGCCATCCTGTACCGCTTATTGCGCAATTTTATACGATCATTATTTTTGAAGAAATCTCGCCATAATGCCATATTTAATTTCGCAGCGTGATGTATTACAGTAGTATTTTATACCATCAAAAACATAAATGTGAAAATAGAAGCCAAGTTCAATATTAAAAATATGCGATGCTTGGTTGTCGTCTTCACCGACAAAAGAATTGAGATCTAAACCTACACTGGCACTGAGTGGCACTACATTGTTTACAGTAAAACTAATTTACTGCGGTTTAATGCATTTTGAGCTTTAACTTGGCAGTTTTCTTAAATATCCAACAGCTTTTATGGTATTATACCATACTGCATAGAAATCTGCCAAGTTAAGGCTCAAAATGCTTAAGCCGCAGTAAATTAGTTTTACTGTAAACAATGTAGTGCCGGACTTGGCACCATTTTAGATAATCAACGGAACTTGGCACCCATTTAGATCTCAATTCTTTTGTCGGTGAAGACGACAAACAAGCATCGCATATTCTTAATATTGAACTTGGCTTCTATTTTCACATTTTTGTTTTTGATGGAATATCATTACTTTTTGTCAATATTCGCCAAATGGTGCTTTTTAAGAGCGAATGCACGAGTTACTTTAAAAAATACCCAAATCGCTATAGGTGCACCTCAAATATTTGAGGAGTTTCCTCGATTTCTCCAGGACCCCATGATCAGATTCTTACCGTAACCTATATACCAAATTTCATTTTTTTATGTTAGATAGATTTTGAGTTATTGGGGGGTCAAAACTGGCTCCAAAGGGTTCGTGTAAAATAACACACGGCTGCTGTCCGCCAGTTCCTGGGGTGAACTTGGCTGGACACGCTGCCGCGTGTCTAGATAGCACATAATAAATAATATATGTAAATCATAGGCTCTTAATCAATTCCAAATCATGTGAGGCAATATTAGCATTGGAGATCCTGGGCTTGTAATTTAATAGACCACCTCATTCCCCGGATCTATTGTAATAACTAATAACCTATGACAGATTTTGAGTTATTGGGGGGTCAAAACTGGCTCCAAAGGGTTCGTGTAAAATAACACACGGCTGCTGTCTGCCAGATCCTGGGGTGAACTTGGCTGGACACGCTGCCGCGTGTCTAGATAGCACATAATAAATAACATATGTATATATGCCAATCCGCATGCCAAGCGTGGCGATTATGGCATATACCCCCCGTGAATTTGGGGGAGGCCTATGTCCAGTAGTGTACGTCCATTGGCTGATATGGTGGTGGTGGTGGTATATCATAGGCTCTTAATCAATTCCAAATCATGTGAGGCAATATTAGCATTGGAGATCGTGGGCTTGTAATTTAATAGATCACCTCATTCCCCGGATCTATTGTAATAACTAATAACCTCGATGTCATAGCCGCGACATTTCGCGCGGGCACGCGACTTTCTCTCGACCCGTTGCGCCGCGTTGCGCAACGAATGATTGACGCGGTGCGCGAGCACAATAATGCGCTATCGGCCGATTCAATGGAGCTTTTCCGTATGAAAAGATCGCGAGATTGAGTCGTTCACAGCACGATTGATGCTTATGTCACATTTCACTGTTGCGACATTGGGTAATACGTATTCAATGCACACCTAATTCGCTTTGTATTTTAAAAGTCGAGGTTACATGTTGTGTGATAATTTTTTTCATTTGTATTTGGAAAGCAGTTGCTGGATTACCTACATTCCTGTACCTGGAATTGTGGATTGTATTTCTGTATGGTACTGATAAATGTATCTCTACCATTCTTTTAAAATTTTGCACTACCGTTATCTGCTGTGAGTTCTAAATCTCCTGATAACCACAGGTTGTCTGGAAGATATGGCTCTTTAGCGATAAGACAGCCTTTTGTTGCCTTATACTGTAGGTTTTGGTTAAATTATGTTCATGTTTAAGTGCACAATAAAGAATTAATTCTTGAGTATTATTATTTATTGTTATTACATTTAAAAAAAAAACCGGCCACGTGCGAGTCTGACGTGCACAATGCACATGAAGGGCTCCGGGCTATCGTACAAGTATGTACCGAAAAAAAAAACACTTCTGTCGTATCGGGACCCCATTCATTTTTATTTTATTTTTATTATTTGTTGTTCAAATTCTGTGAAAGTTTCAACTGTCTAAACTATTGTGGTTCATTAGATTTAAAGCCCCCTGACAGACAGACGGACAGCGCAGGCTTAGTAAAGAGTTCCGTTTTGGTGCCTACGGCCCTAAAAGCCAACTTTTATTGCGTTCGGAGTACAGGAAATTGCCATTGCCAGTTGAACTATAAATACAGAAAGTGTCCACTATTGGTCCTTCGAATAAAATCTTAAGAGCCGGTCGTCATTTTATCGGTGAGAGAAATGACCGTCTGTTCGATAAAATCACAATAAAAACTGACCTGTTTTAAATTAAGTTGTAAAATGTCGTACCCTTGTCCTTAGAGGGTACCATAAATCGGAATACTAGTGGGGTCGTAAGCGAGCTCTAGATCGCGTCGCCGGCCGGACGGACGCTTGACTTGGCATGTATATGGTTTTAATAGTGGACGCTCTTGTAAATTTATGTCTAAAATGTATCGAAGATCTTTATCGGAGAGCTAACCACGCCTAGTCGACGCCTGTTGATGCTATAACGTCGTCCACGATCGTCCATTATTGTCATCAAACTAATTTTTCTACGCCGTTTTCGCCATTTACGAGTGATTTAAAGTAGTTGTTTACATAAAACAAGGCTTGCCACTTAGATTCTATTGCTTTATTCACACGCAGACATTGAATGTTAATCGACATTCACCGCATATCTTGACGGATACCAAGATCGTAGATTATTAATATATTCGCCACGGCTTTAGATACTTCGTAACAATATTAGTGTTATATATTTATGCAGATCCGGTAGTTTCCTAGTTCAGAACGATGAGACTAGTGCTCATCTTTTAGTATTATCTGAACATTACGTTTACGTAAATGATTGTTTATTTTACTGGTTTTCATGGAATTCATTCCAAAAAGTTGTTTACAATTATGTCTAGTTATGGTTAGCAAATCGGCGTTTAGAGGCAATAACAGCAAATGTAATCTCATTACCAGGTTGGGAAATATATCTTTACTACCCCAAGCAGGTATTAATGAGAATTTATTTGCCCTTTATTTTCATAAAGCACTCTAAGCTGCTCAGAAACATTATTCTTGTATTTAGATCATAGTCGTGTTGTCAAGTATTTGCGTTTTGCGATTCTAGGACAAGTAAATGCTGTTATACCTACGTTTGTTTAGGTAAATGCATATGTTATATAGGAAACTCCCGTGAGTTTGAGACATTAAAATATAATGATTATTAAGGACCGCGAACCGGTATGAAACATGTCGAACGATATTCGTCCTTAAAGACGTGAGTGACCCGTTTCATTATATTTTACTAAGTGCATATTATTGCTAATCCGCCTAGTTAGTTACTAACGACGTCAACTTTACTTGCCGAATATGGTCAAATATCGTTCAACTGACATATACGAGGGCTGTTCCGAAAGTTTTTAGCTGCTCTCACTCATGCCATATATGTTTTAATGATACCATTATTAGGGTAATTTCGATAGATATGTGTTGGAGTGAAACTGTTGATGAAAGTCGCTTGGGTATTTTTTTATTGTGTTTTAAGTACGACGTGTCAACAGCCCTATCTAATATGCGATGAACGGGTCACAATACTAATTTTGTATTGCGGGCCAATTTTGATTAACCACAACTAAACGAAATTTTATACACCGCAAACTGAATCTTCCCTGTCTCTACCCACGTAATCTGTTACGATTGCATGAAAATTAGCGACAATGAGCAGGTGTGTCGAATATTATTCTAGGTCGCGAGACTAGGGACTGGTCATCATCACAAAAAAAACCTTAAGTTAAATAAAATCATTAGTGATTTTACATTAGAATCAGCAAAACTAAGTTAGGAAGTCATCCCGGGCAGTTTCCACTACATCTGTTAGGGATTTCGTTGCCAAAACTGTTTTTAGGTATTATTCTTGAGTACTATTTTCGCAAATTTTAAAAGCCCATACAAAAGGCCTTTAGGTAAAAGAAATGTTGTGAAAAAAATACTTGCTGCTTACTAACGATTTTATCTCAGCTCATAACTATTGAAATTACCCACATAATGGTGTAAATAAAAAATATATCGCATGAATAGAGTGAGAGCAGCTAAAAACTTTCGGAACAGCCATCGTAAGTTATATTAATTCAAATACGAATTACCTTGAATTAAACGTAACCCGTTTGGGAACCAAAACAAACACCAGCACAATATCGTATTCGTCAGGAAAGCATTAATAAGTGATCTGCGTATCCGGTGTGTATTTTGCATAATTATGGCAAGCACGCATGTGCCGTGCGCCTCGGGACCGCTCGCGGCGTTCGGAAACTGATGGCGTTACAGCTCCTGCTAGATACCCTCTCCCGTTACTTGCACAAACCCCTATCAATTAATGATATATGCTTGCAAACCAATCCTTGCGAACTGCACAATAAAGTTCATTTTAAAAACCAGCACAATAGGGAAATATGAGATTCTGCGTGCGAGTAGTAAATATTCGTGAAACAACCACCTGATTACGCTGCACGCTACTAATTATAGTTGGCGGAATCAATTATCCCTTTTTATGCGTTTTGCTACGGAAAATTATAACGTTAAACGCGATCCTATTTTGTTAATATGATTTAAAATATAATAGCCTCGTAGAGAATTTGTTTTTTTGGTAAGTATAATTTATCGAAACTATTTTGCCTTCAGCATGAACCCAATTTGGTTCCATTCCCACGCATTTATTTCTATAAGTTTAACTTGCTATACGTTTATATTGACATCAGGTGAGGTTTTTATTCGAGTATGGTACAAGCTGGCACTCGAATTAAAAACACCGCTATTATTTTTCTCCAACTATTTAATAAAACAACACTCGACATCCACAAGTCATGTTCTGCTAGACATCAAAGTTTGGCCTCCAGCACATGTATCAGTGCTCATATGAGGTACTAAGCAATGCATTACGTCACCTGACCCCAGCCAGCTATCTCTCGTGTGCAACCGCCGAATATTAATAGCGTTAATATTTCTCTCGGTGCAGCGGAGACGAACTGTGACGCTGTAACTATTACTTTAGCGCTCACAAAATGTCAAATGTTTGTATAGGGGATACATTGTATTGTGTTATATATGTTTCATTTTTAAAGCCGAACTTTTTCCGTTGGTTATAATAATCATGGCGCTCATCATCCTAGATATAGATATGAGAGAATAGAAGTTGACAACTATGAAGTGCGTATAATAAGAATAATAATGTTTTATTGCAGGCACGAAAAACCCATATAAGTCTTAAAAGTAGCATACAAAATTTAAAATACAATGAATAACTATACATCACAGAAATTATCAGTTAACAACTGATATGGAAGTGGCAAAGTATTACGAGTTTATTAATTTTCTTCAAAATTCTCGGAATTTATCGCTGGCCAATTCCTTTTATTTTTGCTCGTCAGTCTGTATTAAAACAAATAGGGGAGAGGGGGGCATGACGGGGTACTTTACGTTTGAAGTCCAATAAAACTTAAAATGCTATTCTTTTTTAGGCTTTTTTTTATTTAAAAAAAAAAAAAATTTTAATACTTATCGTTGGTAATCATTCTTTTTTAATCAACATTTATTAGGAATTCTAGTTTAATAATTGCATTTAAAAAGATGAATAATTGCCAATAGTCCCATCTACCCATTTTCTCCCTAGGTAGGGTAAGATGGGGTACACCTGTGGAGCAAGATGGGGCGATGGGGCGATAGAACGTGATGCATATTCAAAGAATTTTACAAGAAGTTATAGGGGAAAGGCAGCCTACGCTACTTGCAAAATTCACAAGTAAATGCCATTACTTCATCTTCCACACCAGTACAGCTGGAATGTGCCCATTTTTTGCATACAGCACACGCTACCCGTCCTTCCGTGGACTCTAAATAGGACCTCGAAAATATAAACACGGAATACTTTCTGACGCTATTTTCCGACGATGTCGATTTACGAGTAGAAGGGTGAATTATTTGGTTTGGTAACCTTTTTCTGTATCGGGTACCCCTTTTTTGCCCCCGCGTGCCCAATAAAATTCGGGAAATTATTAAAAAATAGGAACTCCGTATTGGCACCAAACAAGTCCCTACCTGTTAGCGTGATTGTTGACCATGGGAATAAATTAACACCGAATTTGTGCTGGTGATGTCAAGGCAACAAACACGAACCAAATCAAATGCAAAAATGTTAAGGAATATGACAAAAACAGTTTTTCGCAATTAAATCATCAACGATACACAACTATTCGTTTTAATTTATATTTATTTAAAGTATCCAGAAATATTGTTATCCCATCAAAAACATAAATGTGAAAATGGGAGCCAAGTTCAATATTAAGAAAATGCGATGGCTTGGTTGTCGTCTTCACCGACAAAAGAATTGAGATCTAAATGGGTGCCAAGTTCCGTAGTTTCTCTGAAATGGTGCCAAGTTTGGCACTACATTGTTGACAGTAAAACTAATTTACTGCGGCTCAATACATTTTGAGCATTAACTTGACAGTTTTCTTAAATATCCAACAGCTTTTATGGTATTATAACATACTGCATAGAAAACTGCCAAGTTAAGGCGTGGCGATTATGGCATATGCCCCCCGTGAATTTGGGGGAGGCCTATGTCCAGCAGTGGACGTCCTTGGGCTGATATGGTGGTGGTGGTGGTAATAAAAAATCACTATTTTCAGATTTTTTTTCTGCCATACACACAATTACCAAGCTGCATACAAAATTTCAGCTTTATAGGTCACCTGGTTAGGTTTTTGATTACTAGTAAGTCAGTCAGTGGTAAAAATGCCGTTTATTGGAATTTAATATCTCAGTAATTATTAAAAATATATTTATGAAATTTGGGGTTCTAGTTGTTCTAAAAGATCTTAATACATGTTCCAAATTTCACTTTTTTATGTTGAATAGATTTGGAGTTATTGGGGGGTCAAAAGTGGCTCCAAACGGTTCGCGTAATATAACACACGGCTGTGCTGTCCGCCAGTTCCTTGGGTGAACTTGACTGGACACGCTGCTCTCCTCATTACTTATTCTCCGAATACCTACTATTTAATTCCGCTGTATTCCTGGGAAACTCAGGGCTGGTATTTCCCGGGAGCATCCTCTGACTTCACATTCTGATCAGCTTACACTCTACAGGCTTTGGTTTTGTTTACTCAGCCTACAAAATGATTGTGTTCTGCATTTTGCTATACGGACGCGATTAATAACGCCATTTTTATCATCGGAATGGTTATGTACACTCTAGGCGGTAGTTACATTTCAACTGAGCTATAGGACGCATTGCCCAGTCGTAATATGTTTCCTATTAACTTAGGTAAGTTGGCACCTCGTTGGTATGTACTAACGTACGGCGCGGCGGGGTATACGGTGCTTCTATGTTTCTCGTCAAACTTTGATGTTGATGACAATATATATACTTACTGTCAAATGCAAGAGGAAGTGTAATAGAGATAGGAATAAACAACGTTCTATGCTAGCGAGATGCAAACTTAACTAAACCATGTTGTAAAGATCAAATAACTTGATTTTATGTTTCAAATTATTCTAAGTATTGTTAGGGTTCTTTGTTCACTACGGAACCCTAAAAATACTTATAGTTTCGTCATGTCCGTCCGTCCGTCTGTCCGTCCGTCCGTCCGTCCGTCCGTCCGTCCGTCCGCGGCTTAGCTCAGTAATCGTTACTACTAGAAAGCTGCAATTTGACGGAGGCACAACAATCACGCCGATAAAGCGGTGGAATAAAATCTTACAAAACAATTTTTTGGGTACCTCCCCTACACCTAAGTAAAGTGGTGGATGCATTTTTTGTCTTGCAAAACCGATCGTTTGGTTTCTCGTTAAAAAGCTCGTTTAAAAGTAATGTGGGTTTTAACCATTTTTTGATTCATTACCTAATTCGTTTGTAGGATATTAAACTTTTAAGTGCTAGTTTTTAAGTGGAATTTTCTTTGTTTGCAGCTTGTACGAGTTAGCTACCTTACACTGAACGTTTCCAATTTTAGTTCCGTTACTTATGCTAGATGGCGCTCAAATAAAAGTGGTGGTATCGGTGATCATTGAATATCATACTAAATATATAGGACACGTAAATTTTCATTTATTTATTTATTATATTCAAAACATGTGCGAGTTTAAAGTGCTTAATCAAAACACTCGCACAATAAATAATTGCAATACATAAACAATGTTAACACTACTAATATTAATGTCAATAAGAAAAATAAGATGTAGGTATATACAATAAACAAGTTAGAACATTTTACAAATAAAATTTATAGATACACGTAATAAACGGTTGATATTTGACATGTGAAAAAATCGTGGTATATAAAATGAATCTGAAAAGAAAATCTTTCTTTGATGACAAAAAGTAATTTTCTATAATCTGACATGTATGATACAACGATCGAATCTGAATAATTTATTTTATAATTATTTTAATTTCCAAAATTTTCATTTCTGACAATGTGTGACATAATAATAATTTTATTTTTTCTATCTCTTAAATTAGTTATGTTATAGGACTGACTACGTATTATTGCTGTGCCCTATCAGGGTCCATGTGAAACTACTACTAATGCAACAGCTATATGTAAAGACCATGGATGCAATACGTAAATGATGATTAAATGATTAAAAATATAAGAGCTTAGTTAACGATTAATAGCCGAATCCATCCATCCATTGATTAGTTAGATAACGTTGTTAGCTGTGTCAAATATACAGTAACTTACAAGTTTGTGAGTGGTCCGACAAGCACTTGGCCGGCTTTCTACTATAACGACCATAACTTAGGCCTTGTATGAGAACCTTAATAATTTCAAGCAACAGAAACTACTTTCCGACCTAGATATACCGGATCCCTTGTATATACAAAGTTTAAAATGATTTCAGCATGCCATTTCTCAATCTTTTTATTTAATCATAAACTAGTGTCGACTGTCCAGCGTCTGAAAAACGCTTATTACTGGCTATACTAAATATTTCTATAAATACCTCTATTCTACATTATATCGTCTTTATTTGTGACGTGACAGCAGAGTACGTATCGGCATGTCTTAACGTTAAAATTCTAAACTTGGCCTTGGCTTTTTATATGTTTGAACAGTGACATAGGCTATAAGTTTACAATTAGTTGGAGTCGTATATACTTAAGTCGATGGTGGTCCCTTGCGCTTCCGCGTACTAGGTTACTACCACCTGCGGCGACCGCTAGATCCCAGTGCCTCCCGATAATGAATACGAGTTAATTAAGCGACATTAGTCCACACACCGCCGCCACACGACGAGAGATCCACGATACCCGGGAACATACACTCTCATTTAGCAATCTGTATTCAGCAATAGCATGGACGTAAAATCCAAGAGGACTGCCAATCTGAATATATAAAAGAAGAAACTGACTGACTGACTGACTGACATATCAACGCACAGCCCAAACCGCTGGTCCTAGAGATTCCAAATTTGGCACGTAGGTTCCTTATAAGGTCTAGGGGTGCACTAAGAAAGGATTTTTCAAAATTCAACCCCTAAGGGAGTGAAATGGGGGTCCAAAGTTTGTATGGGGAAACAAGATTATAAGTAGTTAAACTATTTTATTCGAAACTTCACAGGAGTATTTCTAACGATAAATAAGTAAACACGTGTTTTAGGTTTTTTGAGAAATCTACCCCTAAAAGGGGGAAATGTGGTGTCAAATTTTGAAAATTGACATGGGTATTGTTTTTATGGTTTATCGGGTCGCTGATAACGAAAACAACAATGATTTTAAAATAAATACCACGTGGAGGACGTGAAATACCATCCCCCCTGTTGGGGTGCGAGGGGGATGAAATGTCTAAATATTAATATGGGTGTCGTTTTTATGGTTTTTTGGGACGTTAATTATGAGAATTGCATCGGTTTTGTAATTTAATATTGTGGACATGAAAACTTTTGAAAGTTTGTGCCAAATTGCAAGAAATAACTGACTGACTGACTGAGTGACATATCAACGCACAGCCCAAACAGCTGGTTCTAGAGATTCCAAATTTAATATGTAGGTTTCTTATAAGGTCTAGAGGTGCATTAAGAACGGATTTATCAAAATTCAACCCGTAAGGGGGTGAAATGGAGGTCCGAAGATTGTATGGGGAATCAAGATTAGTTGGACTGTTTTATTCGGAACTTCAAGGGAGTATTTCTAACGATAAATGAGTGTATTTCTAACGATACATGTGTTTCAGGTTTTTTGAGAAATCAACCTCTAAAAGGGGGAAACGTAGTGACAAATTCTGAAAAACGATATGGGTATTGTTTCTATGGTTTATCGGGTCGCTGCTGATTACGAAAATAACAACGATTTTAAAATCTCACGTGGAGGACGCGAAATACTATCCCCTCTGTTGGGGTGCGAGGGGGTTGGAATGTCTAAATATTAATATGGGTGTCGTTTTTATGGTTTTTTGTGTCGTTAATTTCGAAAATGGCATTGATTTTGAAATTTAATATTGCGGAAATGGAAACTTTTAAAAGTTTGTGCCAAATTGCAAGAAGAAACTGACTGACTGAGTGAGTGACATATCAACGCACAGCCCAAACTGCTGGTTCGAGAGATACCAAATTCGGCATGTAGGTTCCTTATAAGGTCTAAAGGGGCATGAAGTGCCGTGAGTTCCCTATGAAGATACGAGCTTTTTTGATTCAATGTATTGTAAGTGGTTTTATTAATTAGCGCCGGCCGATACGATTTCGACAAAAATCGCGTCCGAGAGGTCCCCTAATATGACTCCGAGGTAAAATTAGGAAAAAGTGGCGGCTATATTGATTTTCTTCATTTCCGTCCCGATTTAGTTCAAAATAGATATCTGAGCATTTGAGAGGTCTCTTATTACAAATCCGAGGTAAAATTTGGAAAAAGTGGCAGCCATATTGATTGTCTTCATTTCCAACCCGATTTTGTTCAAAATCGATATATGAGCGTCCAAGAGGTCCCCTAATACGAATCCGAGCTTTAATTTGGAAAAAGTGGCGGCCATATTGATTTTCTTCATTTCCGTCCCGATTTCATTCATAACCGATATCTGAGTGTCGGAGAGGTCTCTTAATACGAATCCGAGGTAAAATTTGTGAAAGTGGCGGCCATATTGATTTTCCATTTTTCTGTCCCGATTTCGGTTAAAATCGATATCTGAGCGTCCGAGAGGTCTCTTAATACGAATCCGAGGTAAAATTTGGCACTCCATACATGCCAGGGATTGTAAATAAAAAGTTTAATGTTACTATATATAGGCGTGTGGGGTATCTACTATAGATTGGCTTTTAAAAACGACATAGAAGTTTCTATATTTTTTTCCATTTAAATCAACCTTTACATTAGTATTACATACTAGCAGCCCGGCCCATACAAATAACGAATAGTTATTCTATCATCAATAGTTTTCGCAGCGCACGCGATGTAAAGAAGATTTTAGGTATTTTTTTACACCTTGGGTAACATTATGGGAATTTTAGTAAGAATCCTTAATTTTTTGAATGTATAACATAGCCCATGTCAATGTCACCCAAGAATAGTGTAGCTTCCCAACAGTTAAAGAATTTATCAAATCTGTTCTGTATATAGTTTCGGAATTCTCTTTTCTTTTTATAATATTAGTATAGATTAGCTGAGTCGTAAAAATTGTGACCCCTCACTGTAATTTCCAAACTATGGAGTTTAAAAATTTGAAAAAAAATTAATTGGTACATATTAGTAAATACTTTCAGCGACTTTTGGTTTCAACACGATAGGTTTACCATTTCTTGAGATATCGATGAAAAACAGTCCAAACAAAAGGACTTAAGTTCCGTGAGTTTCCTATAGTTGTTTAAATGTGGACTAGTAGGTGTCGGCACGGAACCCTTCTTTGTGCGTGATCCGACACGCACTTGGCCGGTTTTCATTTAATATTATGGACATGAAAATTCTTGATTGTTTGTGCCAAATTGCAATTCCATCGGTCCAGTAGTTTTAAAGCAAATCGGTTGTGACAGACGGACTGACAGACAGCCACACGAGAATTGGGAATAAGGGTCTCTTTTCGCTTTTGAGGTACGGAACGCGTAACGTAACAGATTTTTCGGTATGATGTGATAGCTTTAGAGGGGTTAGTTAGGCATAACTATGATTCATTAACAGATGAACAAAAGTCAGTATACGAGCAAATAGTAAGGAGTGCGAACGGAAGTGAGGCCAAATTTTCTTTTTGGATGCTCCAATGGGAACTGGCAAAACCTAAAAACTATTAAATTTAATTTTAGGAAAAATAAGGGTAAGGGGCGTGATTACCCTTATTTTTGCCATAAGTATATCTATCAATCTCGCAGAAAAAACGCTAAAATAAAATCTGGAGAACATTTTTTTGGGTCCTCCCCTACACGAATACTACTTGTGGGGTGTCGTTAGATATTAGCTCGTTTGAAAGTAATGTAAGCTTTTTTTAACCATTTTTTGATTTAGCTATGCGTTTCCGTGATATTAATTAAAATGTGCAATAAACAGTATTTGTTTTGTATTGTATAAAAGTGCTAATTTTTGTTAGAGTCAAGTGTACTCACGCTTTGCCAGCTAAACGGTTGCTACTGGGTATGAGAAAAAAATCATGTTCGTATATGTAATGAATTGAGAAGGAAAACTATCACAGCTAAGTAGACCTTACTTTACTAGTTAACGAGTAATAGCTGAACTTAAAAAGCTGTACTTGGAAAAGCAAACTTTCGTACAATATCCATTGATTGATTAGATATGTTGTTATTTATGACAAATATATAGTAAATATAATTTTGTGACATTTTAAATCCGCATAATGTCACGGGTGGACAGCTGCAGGACCCTACATTGCTCGTAGTCCGAGACACACTTGGCCGTTTTTTTTATTGAAAGAATGTCCATGCAATAGGCAATAATAAAGGTTTAAAGACGGAAACTGTTTGTAGATGCTTTTCAGGTTTATTGAGCTCGTTATTGTTGTACTTTATGGCCACTTAACTAAATTTATAGATTAAAACATAATGAGACGTTACGTTACAGTTACGCTTTGCCAGCAGGCGGCAACTATAGTTATGGGTGCGTAAGTATTTTATGCATTCAATCTCGTACCTTCGTAATGGATAACGTTTAGAATTGTCATTGCTTGCGCATGACCTGAGGAGTCAATCAATACGAGCTGCACCACATTATTAGTTTTGTTCATGTCCGCTGTGTGCATAAGTTGCCTGGGCCACTCAGCGGCTTTTAGCATTCACGGGAAGTAAGTCTTACAATACACATACAAAGTAACTTTAGTGAATTCATTCAAAGAACAGTGGAATACATCAACCCGAGTGGCAACTTGATTGAGTGTGCGTACTGCAATGCGTATAAGGGCCCTCGTCCAGAGGGCCTACTCCGAACTTCGATATTCATGTCTTTTCGTCCCTTTCACTTTCGTGTTATACACTATATGACGGAAAGGGACGGCACGATACGAAGTTCGATTTTCGAAGTTCGGAGTAGGCCTACAGGGCTCCGCGTGCAGCAGGCCGGTGCGCGCGCGCGGCGCGGGCGCACATAAGCTCATTGTAGTCAGTGTTGGGTTGCTGATCCTACCGTGCTAAAGTTTATATATGACGCCAGAGTCAGTTCCCTCCCAACATCTAACTGATTATACCTTACTATGACCAACATGAATAACGTTGGGTACATTAAGATACAAAATCCTTACAAATTTAATTAATTATTAAGGCCTATTTACAATAATTACTGATATAATAACGAATTGTTTTGTATGAATAATAGAAAATTAGGTTTATTAGTTATTTTGAAAAAGTTGATGTGGTATTTCGTTCCTTGTTGATGTTACCGATTAAAAGACACATCGGTACAACACTACGTCGCGCATGAGAACGTGACAGCAGATTTGAAATATTATTTAAAATTGATTCTATTCCAATTTTCCTGTCATTGAGACATTTAATATGATTCATTAAATGATTATCTAAAGTAATAAATACATTTATTATAAATCATCTAAGTTTACTGAATTCATTACAATAACGTCATGCTACATCGGAGTTCAGTTAACATTTTGGTGACCCCGACGTGATGGAAACATATTATTGAAAGAATTGAAAATCGGCGACGTGTTGGATCCTTGGAAACAAGCGGAATCCCGAAATCCAGCCTGATTCAACCAGCAAGAGCACAGAGATTACAAGTTTACAAGGATACCCTTCGTGCAGTGTTTAAAATAACAAATTTGTGTTTTGTGACGATTTCATGGTTTCCTCGATCCTGCTCTGCCTATAAAGGTTGTATTATTTCAAGCTACATTATTGCTAAACAATTTTGCATTAATTTACTACAATTGCTATCATACTATAACAAAAATTGCATGATTTTCATACCAAAGTACAGTTAATACGAATATTTAGTGACAAATTGTCAAATTTCAATTCAAATTCGCAAAAACAAAATAACTGTCAAATATTAATATTTCAACCACCAAAGGTTCCGGGATAATTTGCATGCACTAGCATTTACTAGAATAAAATTCCAGGGAATATTGAGAATACTGCTTCCTGGTTTTTCTTCGTGACGTTCGGGTTGTGACGTGGAGTGGCTTCCCGTGTCTCCGCCGCCGGAGGACGGCATCATCACTGCATGCGGACAGCTCATGGTTTGCCATTAGTTCCACATAACAACGGCGTTCATGGTTTGAATTTAATTTTAATTCGAAAGTACAGTCTGTTCGATTTATTTCGGTCGTTTTTCGAAATATGTGCAATTCTTGTTGAATTGATTGAAAATGTCTGACCTGAAACAATTAGTGCGTAAACGTGGTGCCATTAAGGCCAAAGTAACTTTATTCGAGAAATATATTGATACAATAAAAACAATTTCAGCTGAGAATTTTACGAAATGTATGTATGGAGAACTCCAGCTGAAACTGAGCCGTTTTCAGGAATTATTGTCTCAATTTGATGAAATTCAGTCAGAAATAGAAAATTTAGTTGAGGAAAATAATTTAGACGGTCAGCTGTCAGAACGAGAAACAATTGAAGATTCTATGATAAGGCTGATTTCATTGTCACAATTGATACTAGAATCAAACCAACAAACTAATGAAACCAAATATGCTAGTGCTGCGTCTCGGGCGGAAGGCTCTGTTGAGTCAAATATCAACACGCAACAGGCTATGAACTGTCATATCCGCCCCCTCAATAAATTTGCCTTCATTTGATGGCAGCTATACTAAATGGATGGAATTTCGCGACACCTTTGATTCCTTAATAAACAATAATGAGTCCATTCCAGCTATAAATAAGTTCCATTATTTACGTGCATCTTTGGAGGGTGGAGCGTCCATAGTAATAAAATCCATTGAGTTCACCAGTGCAAATTACAGGGTTGCATGGGACTTACTGTGTGAGCGTTACAATAATGAAAGAATTCTGATAAACAACCACATTAGGTCCTTATTCAACTTTGAACCTATTACTAGAGAGTCACACAAGGCTATAAGGTACATGATAGACTTTTATTCAAAGAATTTGCGAGCTTTACACACCCTTAAGGAACCCACAGATAGTTGGGATACGTTGGTGATTTATATGATGGTGTCAAAACTAGATGGCGCCACTAGTAGGAAGTGGGAAGAATACAAGAATACACTTAAAGTTTCACCTAAGCTTGATGATTTCTTAGGATTTCTCCGTAATCGAGCCGATGTTTTGGAAACTATACAGTGCAGTGCTTCTACACACAAACTTGATAAACCTACTTATCAAATAAAAGATTCCAAACATGTCAGAACAATGTTAGGTAACACTAGTGACTACAAATATACAACTAACAATAATAAATACTCAACAAATGATAATAAATATAATTCCAACGACAATAAATACCATAACAAGACAACCATAACTTGTGCGTTTTGCAAACAAAATCATTTTAATCATGAGTGTGCCAAGTTCAAGGAACTGTCAGTGGATTTAAGACAAAGCGAAGTGTCTAAACATAATTTATGTAAAAACTGTCTACGCCCTGGCCATGACACCAGTCGTTGCCGCCTAGGCCCGTGCAGAATTTGCAACAGAAAACACAACACTTTATTACACAATGAAGCGCCCGGTAGTACTAATACAAACCCACATGATGATAATACAAATATTACTGCTATGAGTACTACATTGTCAACATTCATGCCAGGTCAAGTGCTGTTGTGCACCGCTGAAGTGGAAATAGTTCATCCTGTAACAAAGCAGCCTTATTTAACAAAGGCTCTCCTTGATGTGGGTAGTCAGTCATCCTTCATATCTACAACTTTGCAAAGCAGATTGAACCTTACCTGCGTTGAATCAAATCCAGTTTCCATCAGCGACATTAACAAATGTTTAACAAGTACTACAAAGCGCTGCCATGTTCATGTGAAATCGCGAGCTGGTGCATTTCAAATGAATGTTTCTTGTCTAGTTGTGCCAGAAATAACTGGACCTTTACCAAATGTACAAATTGACACATCTTGTCTTAATCTGCCGATTTCTATAGAGCTAGCAGACCCCAGCTTTTATCGTCCTTCAGAAATTCATGTTTTGCTGGGGGCTGATGTTTTTTGGGATCTTGTAGGATCCAGGCAAATCAAATTAGGTAAAAACAGACCAACTCTTCAGGAGTCTAAACTTGGTTGGCTCGTTTCTGGTCCCACAGGCCAGAACCCAAGCTCTACTACTCAATGCAATTTCTCTCGGGAGATCAAGGAATCTTTAGCCAAATTTTGGGAACTCGAAGATATACCCAATCCTACTTGTACATCGAAACTTTCGAAAGATGAAGAGTATTGTGAGACTCATTTTAAAGAAAATACGGTTCGCCTTGAAGATGGTCGCTTCTGTGTCAAGCTTCCCTTCCGTGAGGCCCCGGAGGATGCTCTAGGGGATTCTTATTACATTGCTAAGAAGCGTTTCTATAATCTTGAAAGGAAATTGAATAAATCTAACATGAAGGCAGATTATGCTGCATTTCTCAAAGAGTATGAGAGCTTGGGGCACTTGTCTGAAACGGACCGTCCAGCATTTGGTTACTACATTCCTCATCATGCTGTAATTCGCGAAAACAGTGAAACAACGCGTCTAAGAGTGGTCTTTGATGCTTCTTGCAAAACGTCAACAAATAAGTCATTAAATGACATTCAGATGGTGGGGCCTGTAGTCCAAGATGATTTGTTATCAATTTTATTGCGGTTTAGGCAAAATACTTACGTTGTAACTGGGGATATAGAAAAAATGTACCGCCAAATTATGGTGGATGATTCTCAGCGCAACCTTCAATTGATACTATGGAAGGAGGAGGAAAGTCTGCCACTTAAAATTCTTAAATTGAATACAATAACTTATGGCACTTCCTCTGCTCCATATCTTAGCACGAGGTGTTTGGTGCAGGTTGCCAATGAGTGCACTGATGAAACAGTAGCCAATACTATAAAACATGATTTTTATGTAGACGACTTAAATACTGGTTCTGATTCAAAGGCTACTTTAGCTGCAACAATTAAGGGTGTTATAAATGAATTATCTGCTGCGGGCTTTCCGTTGAGAAAGTTTCGTACAAATGCTACTGATATATTTGACAACATAGACACAGTACAAAATAATACACAAGACTTCTGTAAGCAGTCAACAGTGTTAGGATTAAAATGGTCACCTACAGATGATACCCTACAGTTTTCTTCAGAGTTTGAACAAGTCGAAAAGGTGACAAAGCGGAAGATTTTGTCTAGCTCATGCAAAATATTTGACCCACTTGGTCTTCTGTCTGCTTGCACAATATTCCACAAAATACTGCTACAACGTCTTTGGTTAACAAAATTAGATTGGGATGATTTAGTACCTAAAGAACTTGCGAGTTCCTGGCGAGAATTTATTGACGAATCGAAGCATTTTGCTGACTTAAATGTACCTCGTCACGCACTCTGTCATGCACCTGATACAATTGAAGTTCATACATTTACAGATGCTTCAAAGGATGCTTACGGAGCATGCTTGTATTTGAAATCCATCGATAGTGAAGGCCAAATATTTATTCACCTCATGTGTGCTAAGGCTAGAGTAGCACCATTAAAACCTGAAATGACAATTCCGCGCTTAGAGCTATTAGGATCATTATTGGGTGCGCGGTTATATGCAAAGGTGACAAAGGCTTTACGAGTGACGGTTACCAGATCTATATTTTGGACTGACTCTACTATTGTCTTAGGTTGGCTTCATACGCAACCGAAAACATTAAAAACATTTGTATGCAATCGAATTGACCAAATACGAGAATTATCAGACCCAAATGCATGGCGTCATGTACCAACAGATATGAATCCAGCCGATCTCGCTTCAAGGGGAGTCAAACCAAGACAATTACTCACCAGCGTTTTGTGGTGGGAGGGACCAAGCTTCCTTAAGAAGCCTGAGAGTGACTGGCCTTCAACCAAAGGCGCTGACGCCCACTTACCAGAGACCAAGGCTTTTATAACCTTACGAAGTGAAACAAATGATGTAGTTCCATTTAATAAATATTCTAAGCTAAAAACTCTACAAAGAGTATTCGCATTTGTATTGCGGTTCATAAACAACTGCAAGGTAAATTATGACAAACTGTCGGGTGATTTAAGTGTTACAGAATTAAAAAATAGTTTAACGATCTTAGCAACTATATCACAACGACAATCATTTGACAAAGACATACACTCGCTCAAATCATACAAGGTTTTAAACCGCAAATCTAAATTGCTTAATTTAAATCCATTTTTTGATGACAAAGATATTTTACGTGTAGGTGGTCGCATTGTCAACGCTCTACATTGTCCTTATGAACAGAGACACCCCATCCTTATTGACAGCAAGCATTCATTCACTAAACTACTATTCGAAAGGGAGCACATTCGGCTGTTACACGGTGGTGCTCAACTGCTGTTAAGCTCTGTACGTGAAAGATTCTGGCCAATTGGTGGTCGAACTTTGGCAGCTAGCGTTGTAAATAAATGTGTGCGATGTCAAAGGTTTAAGATTAAAGCAATACAACCAATAATGGGCAACTTACCTGCTCCTCGTGTGACTCCAGCTCCACCCTTCCTAAATTGTGGAACCGATTTCGCTGGCCCATTCTTAATTTCCAGCAAAAAGGGTCGTGGGGCCAAGACGTCAAAATGCTACCTTTGTGTATTTGTTTGCTTTTCAAGTAAGGCTGTTCATCTTGAAGTAGTTAGTGACTTAAGTGCAAACGCTTTCATTATGTGTTTGCGTAGATTTATTGCTAGGCGTGGTAGGCCAGATAGTATCTATTGTGACAATGGAAAAAACTTTGTAGGAGCCAAAAATGAATTAAACAGATTGTTTTTAAAGTGTGAACGGCAGATTGGAGAGTTCGCATGCAGTGAGGAGTTTGTCCTTCACTTTTCTCCAGTTTATGCTCCTAACTTCGGAGGAATCTGGGAAGCAGCTGTTAAATCAGCTAAATATCATTTAAAGAGAATTGCGGGTAATACAAGTTTAACATTTGAAGAGTTAGCTACACTTTTTGCGCAGATTGAGGCAATCATGAACTCTCGTCCGTTGACACCATTATCCGAGAATCCGTCTGATTTAGCACCACTCACGCCTGGGCATTTCCTTGTCGGACGACCTTTAATGTCCCTGCCATCACCTGAAGTGAAAACTTTATCATTAAATAGATACCAGCTCGTGCAAAGACTGAGACAGCACTTCTGGTCTCGTTGGTCAAAGGACTACTTAACTACGCTCCAGCGACGCGTCAAGTGGAAAACGAATAAAGGGTCAATCAAGATCGACGACCTCGTTTTAATCATTGATGACCACGTACCGCCAATGAAATGGCTCTTAGGACGAGTAGTAAAACTATATCCTGGTGAAGATGGCGTCTGCAGAGTCGTCGACTTACGTACCAAGAACGGCATAATTAAGAGAGCTGTTTCGAAGCTGTCCGCTTTGGAAGGACTCGACTCCCATAAGCCTTTTGAAAGTCAGCCTTTCAAGGAGGGGGAGGATGTTGATGTTACCGATTAAAAGACACATCGGTACAACACTACGTCGCGCATGAGAACGTGACAGCAGATTTGAAATATTATTTAAAATTGATTCTATTCCAATTTTCCTGTCATTGAGACATTTAATATGATTCATTAAATGATTATCTAAAGTAATAAATACATTTATTTCTAAGTTTACTGAATTCATTACAATAACGTCATGCTACATCGGAGTTCAGTTAACATTCCTTAATGCACGAAGCAATATATCGGTATATTTCTGATTATCGGGAAAGAAGAAATACATCCTGTATGTTGCATTAGTCAAATAAGGTCAGTCTGTACTTCGGTGAGTGTGCTCAGGAGCTCCATGAGCTCATACCGCCTTCCCCCTTCTTCCATCGGACATCCAGACGTACGGCTGGCTACCATCCTTACTTGGTCGAAATTCCTCTAATTCGAACCAAGCGCTTTGCATCTTCTTTTATAATGCGCACTTCTAAGGTTTGGAATTCTCTGCCGGCGTCTGTATTTCCGAGTTCATATAACCTGGACCTTTTTAAGGCACGAGTGAATAGGCATCTTCTGGGTGAGCTCGCTTCATCGTCGGCCTCATCTTTGCCCCCTGGCTAGATGCTGGCCAAGAGCAATCCCATTTTTAATAAAAAATAAAATAAAAAAAAAGTTGATTTGCACCTACTTTCAGCGGTCATATCCTTGATTTGGTTAGTATGAAGTAGATCAGGTGACTATGCAACAATAAAGTATCGTTATATGCGATGTAATTGGAAAAATGAACTCAATTTATATACCTATACCTAGACAATGCATTTTGACTATTTTTGACATGCAATATGTACGTTTACATTGTATCAATTAATGAATAATGAAAATGAAAGAAGGCTTGCATTAAAAAAATCCACGCGTCTTACTTTCGTAACGTGGTAATTTTTTGCGCATATATTTTAAGTAGTTACAATACTTAATAAAATATATGCGCGAAAATACCACCCACCACCACCAATTTACTCAAACGCTTTCTCTCGATTTGATTAGTGATATAATTTAACTTAGTTGAAGTACACAGAAACTGAGGCGGAGTGTTTAACTAGAGGAAAGTAATTAAGTACATTGCTGGTAGTTAATCGTAGTATAAACTTAAATGCAATGCCATCACCAGTTCTTAGTGGTTTAAGGGGATGGAAATCGGAATTTTACACAATAAATAAATTGATTGTGGAATATGCTCCCTGCCCAGGTTTTCCCGACGGACTACAGTATGGGGTTCTTCAAGAAAGGAGTCTATAAATTCTTAAAGGGTCGGCAACGCGCATGTTACACCCCTAGGAGTTGCAGGCGTCCATAGGCTGCGGTAACCGCTTACCATCAGGCGGGCCGTGCGCTTGTTTACCACCAACGTGGTATGAAAAAAAAAATAGGCGGTACACAACAAGTCGGTAATATTGAAAAGATTTCCATATTACCACTTGTTGATTTACATTACTAGAATTAGGTATACCTACATAATAGGTATACACGAGAGTGATTATATGTGTGAAAATGTGGATGTGTTGGAAAGAGTGTGCATTTGACATTCCGAGCTATCAACTGTAGGTGTACAATTTAACAATGCGCGGGTATGCTCTCGGTTAGTGATATTGTAATGATGTATTGTTTCAGGTAAGTGGGCGGACCGCCGCTTGAGCAACTGAGTGATGCGACCGTCGATACACATATGAAACGCGATGAAGCAATCCCCGTGAGTTATGCGATTATTAACAATCAGCCGTAGCTTCACTCGTGACTATTCGAATGTACCCTCTGCGCAAATGCTCTTCAATTATTATCTGTATTCCCATAAGAGCAGTCACGCGTCCTGTTGGTTTTTAATTTCCAGTTATCTTGTATTTTAACAGGCGGAAACTTTACATCAGCAATAAGGGATCACTTGCGCGAAAATCGGCCGCAGTTGAATTATGTAAGCTCGTGCTCTGATATGATAAGGGTAGCGAGCGATCACAGCCAGTGCTCTTATTGTGTTGGCTATAATCTGGAATATCACGAAGGACTTGCGTCGGAATGCGACTTTATTTTAATATTTAATAACTCCCGGGCGGGCGCAGATACCGTCTGCTCGGAGGCGATTCGCTGCTCGTTTTTCCTCCGTTATCGCACAGCTCTTGTGTCACGCTTACGTTCTTATTCGTTTTTCTTAATCATGCCACTGATCAGTGCAGAGTGGCTTACTCAGATCAGGTCCAATATAATGGCATTAATTTCTGGATTCTACTTCAGTTTATATTGTTGAGAGCGCTATATTCTTAAAACAAATTGAAATACAGGGAACTGATTAATTTTATTGCCCCTCGGCAATGGGTAACCGTATGAGTAATGTACGAATAAAGGTACTCGTTGCGTCGTCATAAAGCAGCGACGCAAATCTACTCCATTGTTCAGCTGCAAATAAATTGTAAACATAATTACGGGGCATCACGAGGCGCGCCGAAGCTTAGGAGAGCACCATCAGTTTCTTTGGGCTGTTAAATTTGACGCCTCCCTACATAAATTGTTAGAAAGCGCGGCCCGCGCACGTGACGTGCAAATAAAAATACTAATTCAAGTGGGAATTTATCGTCTAATTGTTTCGAATTTATGAGTTCGCTGGCACATTGTTGTGAGGCGATAGCCGCACCACCCTGCATAAAGCAGCGTAACGAGCGCTCGAACCACTTCGGTAAACATCGTGACTGGCCATATTTACTCTATTTTTTTTCTACTTCTCAGGTTACGGTTTACAGCATCCTATAAGCACTATTTAGTGCAAAGGTATCAGTGCATCAGATTTCATGCCTTTTGAAGCGCTGCATGGAGTTTACATTTTATTGCAGTAACTTGTGGATTGTAACGTAACTTTGTGTAAGGCTGATAGATTCTGTGTCAGTTGCCTATAAATTATTTTGCAATTTATTCCTTATGGCCTCAACCTCCATACTATTAGTCAATCTTCAAATTAAAAGGGCTGTCCGTAAAGGTAGGTACATAAATGAGGTGATTCATTGCCAAGCAAAACCGCCGGTGACAACTTATTTGACTCTTTACTATACTTGATATATTGCCACATAAGTCAGTATATGTTGTTTGTAATACTACCAAAAGTTTTCTCTACAGTTTTAGTATTTTTAGAAATTCGGTGAAGTGTTTTCTCTCCGACCAGGAAAATACGAGTTAATCGCAATACACGTTAAATATGGCGTCAGTTATGTAGTGAGCGTGAGATATAAAAGTAATTCCGCAAGTAGGTCACGGCCATGATCCGCCATCACGCGTTGATCTGGTGTTTGCAGTCGTTCCTGTTTCTTCACCGCTATTACTTATTCCGGACTATTTTTTGCCCTTATTTACGTGCGGGCCCCAAACGTGAAGGCTCCTGATAGACGTAACAGATAAAAGGCGTGTCCGCGAAGCTACCCCGGCAATTTTCGTGCTTTTTGAAACGACGCCAACAATTTATTTGCTGTCTGCTCTACTCTGGGCGCCGTCGATACGGAAGGAAACACTTCACTTTGATATTTTTTACTACCATCCCGGAATTGATTAAACGTGAAGAATTTAATGTGGCGGAACGCGGATCCACGCTCCCGACGTCGATTGCGAAACAGGCGTGGGAAAAGAGGCTTTATTGAGTATTTATGGAAGTGAAATATTTCGGGAATCTCGTTTATTGGCTCGCCGTCCGTTCACTTGTCAATTTCATCGCCTTTTAATTTTCTTAATCAAAGCGCAACGAGTCACGAGCTGTGATTATTCGGTGACAGTAGGTACATGCGATCCTTCCACATTCAAACAACCGTGAGTAGTTTTAATGGACCAGGAGTGTTGTGGAGGGCAGAATGTCGAACTTCGAATTATGAAAGTCGTTGAACAAAACTGTAATGTGAAAGTAATAGGAACAGCACTAATATTGCTCAATCAATCCTCAAAAATACATATTTATATTCGTGTTTTTAAGACTCATAGAAGCCAAAGGCGTGTGCTAGGACGTAGCATTAAATCAAGTAAAATAAAAATATCTAAAAACCATTGCGGTCATCAATTCATCAGGTCTCAAAAGTATTAATAAATATATATATATATTTTTTCAACAAAATCACATTAGTATAGCATATTTGGTTCTCACGCAATTCAATGAAAATTACTTTGTCACGAAAACGGTGTGAGAAGTCAAAAGGGCTATGACGGTTCCACCATTTACGGTAACGTGAGTCTTAGACGATATAGTTAGTTTCATTTTGAACCCGTCTAAGAAAATTCTCACATACAGTTGCACGCTTATTAACCACGCCAGTTGTGATAACTTCACCGAGCGACACGTGAGTGACAAACAAATTGTTTGTCCCTCAAGCTGAATGCCCTCCGGTGCATCCGGGCGCAAACCACTTCTGACCCTAACTCTTGAGGAAATTACTTGTATCATTCTTATGTATGTTGGGCATATGTCTCAATTTCATCATTAATGCATACCCCCTAAGGGAACTCGTGCATTGCCGCAAAAAATTAAGAAATTTCATTCCTGATCGCGGTATTCAGTACATTACGATAGCGACTGAAGACAACTAACTAACAGTCTGTTGCTTAATGACAGAAGACCTAAGGAAACGATTTAAGCAGTGTGATTTTAATAGACAAGGAAATAAAAGTGGAGATTTCATTATGATATGTTAAGGTCACATTTTTAATCTCAAATTGGTTATGGCTTGGTCAGTGTCCTAAATAACCAGTTGATGAAGATTAATTTCTGCCGGTGCGCTTAAAAAACAAAAATCTCCAGTGACAATGTTTGCAACAAGATTTACGACGCGCGTGCGCAGGGATGCGACACGCGAGCGCGGTGCGTGCGCCGTTATCGCGCCCGCTCGCCAAATTAACCCTTATGAAGACATACGACATGCTACATGAGCTAACCGACATTTAAACGACTGGTGCCTTAGTTAATTACGCTCTCTGCCAAAGCGCTTGGCATTTTTCCAAGTATATCGGCGGTATAGTTAGATCAACGTTTAATTATATAAACGGTACTGCGCTGTGACTAAAACGTGCATAAGCTGTAGAAATACTGTGGTACGAATATAGAAAGTCCCGGTGACATGATTTGTAAACGGGAACAATTTGATTAGAATCAAGATAACGACATTGCCCTTTTATAAAATCTTCTCATTACCTACATCCCGCACATTACCGGTACGACGGGCCGGGCGCGTGATCCATTTCAACGCACAATGAATACGGAATCGGAAATCAACGCAACCGCACTTTCCCTAAGCAATTTTCTTTCATAGAAAATGTTTTAGCGTCGCCTCGTAGGAGACGCCGCCTAAAATATGGAGCGGCACGTTGTTAAATTTTTGTTTAGTGTGCAATTTTGAGGCAGCCGAGACGTATATCACGTTTTTTGGCTATTGGAACGAAACCAAAATGGTGCTATAAATCTAAAAGTCCATTTTCATATAAAAGAAAACCGATTAAGGAGCTTTTCCGATAGCGATCGCTCGAATGAAGCTATATATTTTCATGATCGAACGAATCCAAGATCACGGACGGCTGACGGCCGGTGCGTGAGGAAATTGAAAAGGAAAACGTTTCCTCTAATAGTATTGTCCTTGAGCAAGAGATCATTTACTTGCATTTCCTGTTCCGGTTTCCGACCCTGTAAACGCTCATTTTGGCACCTCGCTGCTACTGGACTTTATCTAAACTGAACACGGACAGTTAGCCACAGTTAGCCCCATTTAACTACTAATGAATAACTTCATAACTGTTTAGAGTTTTATGTATTAGAGGTGTTAATAAATGCGTAAAATCATTTTTATAAATTTAAATATGTAATGTATCTATGTGATCTTATTTTACGAAGTTCACAAACGAAGACGATATTAAGTTTATGTAGCTTGTCGTGTTCGTAGAATCTGCATCGAATTTGCTCAATTTGCATGTCACGATATACGTATGTTAAAGTTCGAATGCTAAGTAACTGAAACATCTAATACTTCTAATATCTCGAATAATATAATTTTTAAGAAAAAAAAACCGACTTCAATGGGGGAGGCTGGTGAAAGATTATTATACTTAGATGGTGCACTCTTAGATTCCATACAATAAAATAAAAATGGCTATAAGTGTGTTTATAATGGTAGAAGACTAAGTACCCTCAATTCCTCATGGGATCATGGAAAAACCTTGCTTGCTTGACAAACAAAACGAAGAGAACAAATCGCCAAACTTGAACTACGCGTCGTTGAAGAGTTCCGTTCTGATCATCATCAGCAGTTCCACTTCATCAAATGTCATTTTTATGAATGAAAATGCTTGATTAGTTCATGAAAATACTAATATTACTATTTGTGTGCCTTTCACATTTGAGGAGTTCCCTCGATTCCTAATGGATCCCATCATCAGAACTCGAGCATGACAAACATTAATAGTGAAAATAGAACTTGCTTAACAAACATAGCTAGAAGGACAAATCGCCAAACGTGAACTTTTCGTCGTTGAAGAGTTCTGTTCTGATCATCATCAGCAGTTCCACTTCATCAATTGTCACATTTTTGTATGATAATGCTCGATTTGTTGATAAAAACACAAAAATCACTATATGTTTGCCTTTAAGATTTGAGGAGTTCCCTCAATTCCTCATGGATCCCACCATCAGAAATCGAGCATGACAAAAAATAATGGTGAACATAGAATTTGCTTACCAAACACAGCTAGGAGGACAAATCGCCAAACGTGAACTTTTCGTCGTTGAAGAGTTCTGTTCTGATCATCATCAGCAGTTCCACTTCATCAAATGTCACATTTTTGGATGAATATGCTCGATTTGTTGATAAAAACAGAAAAATCACTATATGTTTGCCTTTAAGATTTGAGGAGTTCCCTCAATTTCTCATGGATCCCATCACCAGAACTGCGTTTTGACAAAAACGGGACCAACTTGGATATATATACTTCCAATCAAAAAAAGAATTTTCCAAATCGGTTAAGAAATGACGGAGTTATGGAGTACCAAACATTAAAAAAAAAGCAAAAAAAAAAAACATACAACCGAATTGATAACCTCCTCTTTTGAAATCTTGAAGTCGGTTAAAAATAAAGAGGGATGGTTAATCTAATATACATGAGTAATAGTCCGTTAAGTATTTAAATACAATACGTAAGATCGATACATATTATAATACTTTGATGGGTAACTATCTACTGAACGAGTAGATCACGGTTCCCGACCAAGTAAATTAAGGAACAAGCCGAGCTTTGGATGATGATTTGATCCCTGAAAATAACATTTGCCAAGTTGTCATAAACAGGGAATAACTACAATATACATTCAATACGAGCAAATATTAAACCGGACGATATTAAACCCTATGGATCAGTAGTGTTAATGGCTATAGCGCCTATCCATAGGCTGCGGTGACCGCTTACCATCAGGCGGGCCGTACGCTTGTTTGCCACGCGGTATTAAAAAAAGGTGATTAATGAGATACGAGGTTATTCAAAGTTATGTCATTTATGTTGGCAACGAACATTAACTTAAAAGTATTGCTTAACATAGCGGGTTGATTTATTTTATACTTCATTATGTAATTGTATTTATTATCAACATTTATCTACATATATTTGTTATTTAAATACTTATTTGCTCGTATTTGTTTTACACACTAATTTGATAAATTTCGTGTAAATACTTTTCTAAATCATTGCATTAGTCAGTTGGTATAACTAAGCCATTCGTGTGTAAATTGTAAGTCCTTTACTTTCGAGGGGTTATTTAAGAGCATCGATTGCATACGTGTGGGCGAAGTACATCAGTAAGACTTAATGAAGTAGCTAACCAATTAACATCTAATCAAAAGCACGTGATTCCAAACAGCGATCTAAGCGTACGCGAACGAAGCTCGCCGAGCAAACAGTTCCGGAGCGAGGCTTCGGCGTTGATTTTACCAATCACTATGAGACTTCAATCAAAGCTCATCTCGTTACTGCCATGTACCGTAAATCAGACACACAAATTCATGTATAAGAACGTTAAAAAATCCAAATTAAAGGGAAAAATTTTAAAATTTAATGCTCCGAGCAGTATTCGAACCTGCGACATCTGGCATCCGCGGCCAATCGCTTTAGCCTCTGAGCGATCGGAACAACCAAGCTCGTGCACGAAATCCTTCACAGTTCCCTCTTACAACAACGCCTTAGGGAGGCGTACAGCGACATCTACCGTAGAAGATTTAGACTTCTATTAACGGCACCAACGTCTCAAATTAAAAAATAATTATTTATTTATTTTTTTTATTTATAAAATTAAAGAACTTTAACAGTTTTTTGTTTCAAATTAAAGGGAAAAATTGAAAAATTTAATGCTCCGAGCAGGATTCGAACCAGCAGCAGGATTTGAAATTTTCGTTAGCAGCGTTACTGCTTTAGTACAAAAATTTAAAAATTAGTTTCTTGTTTATTTATTTTTCTTTATTGCACCAAAGAAAAACTTAAAGTACAAAATGCGAACTTAATGCCATACCTAAAGCATTCTCTACCAGTTAACCTTCAAGCAAAGCAGAAAATTGTGGGCGGTACAACTAAGATAATTTATAACAATCAATAGGTACAAAGACTGGAAGGATATATACGATTTGTTCTTGTATGTTCTAATAGTAAAGTAGTAAAACTCAATATACAACAATAAAAAGTAAAAAATACAAAATTAAGAGGCAAGTACAAAAGCGAACTTATCCCTTTCAGCGATCCTTACTTGAGATGTAGGTATTTGAGACAGCGTTCGTTGCTGCACAAAATATCCAGACACTTAAAGAACGGTTAACCCTAAATAAATGTAAGAGTTAACTTTTACAATTCTTCAGGGAGTGTTGAAACTGTTGTGGTGCATGGCTTCCCATTAAACATACAGCCTTGGCCAGAAGCATTAAGCACCCCCGCGTTTTACATATAAAAGTAAAACTTTGAATAAAGCATTTTATATCTTTTATTATAGAAAATTCTAATATTTTTCAATAATACTAGCTATACATTGACGTTAAAAATAATTGCACTTAAAAATGCAATTTGGTCCCTTTATTGCGAACCCGATTATTTTTAGCTTTCAGTTTTCTGGGATAAATAGCTACTTCGAAATTATATCTGCTAAAGTTTTCTAGATGTTTTTAAACATTTTTCTATTTTGCGTCAATGTGTAGTTTTGTAATTTAAAAAACATAGTTTATTTATAAGTTACAAAGAAAAATAAGGGGTGCTTAATACTTCTGGCCAAGGCTGTAC
This sequence comes from Notocelia uddmanniana, assembly GCA_905163555.1. Taxonomy (NCBI): domain Eukaryota; kingdom Metazoa; phylum Arthropoda; class Insecta; order Lepidoptera; family Tortricidae; genus Notocelia; species Notocelia uddmanniana. Next base: position 15,865,468 of record LR991065.1, read on the forward strand.
TTTGTTCCAACCTGGGGTCCCATCATGATATCTCGTTGATGGCACTTTGTTATATTTAAAGCAACCGTAGTTAATACTCTCGTGGTATTCATTCACTGACTACGTACATACCATTAAGTGTGTTAATAATGTTAATATCGATTTGCGAGGATTAGGTATACAGCTGCTCAAACGTCACTATGTTTATGGAGCACTCTAAGAAACAGATGCAAATCAAGTGATGTGGAAATTAAAAGGTATGGTTAAAACTCACATAAAAAGGCCAGTAAAAGTTTTAGACAAGACAGGTACAGACAAAAATACCAAGTTTATAAAAACCCAGTAATGCTTTGCATATTTCCACGCTTAAAAGAACGCTCGTGTTTTTAGCATATGTATTGTGCGTTACTGAAATTTGGTACTCTTACGAATATGCCGCAATTTGTAAGGAGTGCAAGCTGTTGCCCGGGTCCTTGGTCTGCGTCACTGTAACAAGAGTTGCGGGTTGCTTGCGACGAATCGGATGAAGCACATAAGACCATTCACTGGGCCTTGAATTAAGAATTTGTTTGTATGTTTCATTACTTCACCACACTTTCATACATTACCACAATGACCGAATTATAAATTGACCTAATTAAGATTTACTCACTACTACAGAAATACTCTAGAAGATTACGCACCTTTAGAATGAAAGCGACCTAAAGTTAAGGTTAAGTTCATTATTTCAAATTAAAGGGAAAAATTGAAAAATTTAATGGTCCGAGCAGGATTCGAACCTGCGACATCTGGCATACGCGGCCAATCACTCTAGCTTCTGAGCTATCGGAACAACCCAAGCTCGTGCACGAAATCCTTCACTACGAGTAGTTCCCTCTTACAACGCATTAGGGAGGCGTACAGCGACATCTACCGTAGAAGAATTAAGGCACACTCGGGACCCACCTCTAGGAAATTTGTCCGTTACCAATATGAATAAAGGGCTTTTATAATAACAAACAAAATTTTAATAAAAAAAAAATATCAATACGTACGGCGTCAGTCGCTCGCCGCCCGGACGTTGGCTCGGTCGGTTGGTGTGTTGTAATGTTCTACAGCAAGACCCACTCAATATTCGCTCGCGACCCACCAGGAAACCCTGATGTAGATTTTCTATAATAATATGCGATGCCGCGAATATGAATGCGGTTGCGAATATCTGCAACATCCTTGCTTTATTCACATACATGTCGGCTGTCCTTCCCTCCACCACGTGGATCTGTATTTGCGAGTAAAATGGGAGTTACACAAATAAGTATATTTTTAACCTATAGTGCACTCCGTTCTTAATTTTTTTTTAATTTAATTTATTACTAAAACGTTGTATGGTACATTTGTTTACAATAAACTCGTCAAACATCAAGTGTATTGGCGAGATAGCACTCATTTTCACGGCATTCTTATATCTACCTTACTAGTTACATAAAAAAAAAACTTAACCTACTGTTAAAATACTGTACTGTACTTACTGATACTGATAATACCTACTTACTGAAATACGATCTTAAGCTGAGTTGCCACCAGATTTTTTTTATTTTTCTTAGTGACCGCGAGGAGTGTCGTTCAGTACGAAAGTTAAATTATTCTGTAAAGTTTGTTAAAAATACTGTGTTTGCTACAAAATATTGAGAAAATTCGTGTCGCGCTTTAACTATAGCTATTTTGTGCAGATTAATTTGGACCCGAGTTTTGCGCTACGATTTCATGAATATTTTGCATGCTACGTAATGTTACCATTGTTCTCGACCTGAATGCTGCCAGCGTAGTCTCATGCACCTAATTAATAGTGAAATATTCAGTGACTCATTACATTCTGCGCTCTCTACTGGCTTGACATTTGAATGATTCCATTGGAAACAGTTTTATCAAACTCACGATATGTAAATCATCCTTAATCATTCAAAAAAGATCGTAAGTATCTATCAATTCAATACCATAGTAAGTTCTTTATAGATTGATTAATTCAATTGTGTTAGATTTGGCACAACGAGTCGGGTATAGGGAAGGTGCATCAATAATCGTACTCGCCCACGTTCCCATGTTGCGTAGGCTGAAACTGTTAAATTTCTCAAAATTTTATTGACTGCCTTGCGTCAACTAGTGTATGTTTCTTACTTTAGCTGTAATTCTATAGAAACTGATTACACTCCCCAGGTCACCATGAAAATGTATTCAGAAATAAAACCAAGCTCATAATAAAAAAATAAACTCCTTAATTTGCAACATATGGACTCGGCATCGTAGGGCCAGGATATTAGACTCTGCCCCAATTTATTCGGGTTAATTGTTGCCACGGGTTAGCGCTATATTTTTCCTTTAATTTCAAAATTAACGTCGCCATGTGTTTCGTATTTTTAACCCTTTGGCTCGGGATCTCATTTAAGTCGGAAATAAAACAGCGTTTTAAAAATTCGGATGTGTGTAGGGTCACGCTGTAAAACACCCAAAACAGTTAATTTCAGTATTCTCCGTATTTTCATACAAAAATTGTTCTATTTACATGAAAATTAATATTTAGGCACGAGTCCAATTATAATATTTATAATGCATGGTGTGGGAGTCAGAAATGTGTCAGATATTGTATTTAATTTAGTGTCCGACCGAAACATGTTTTTTTGCTGAAACCGAAACCGAAGGTTCGGTTTTGCCTCTAGTTTCGGCCGAAACCGAAACCGAAACTTTTACTGACATGTTAAAATCGTTGAATAAAATGTCAGTAGGCCGTTCTTTTCAGACGAATCATATGATCAATGAAACACCTATAATCCGTGTAGGTGGTATGAATTAAACAAGTTTTCTTTTAAATACCACGTCGGTGGCAAACAAGTGTACGGCCCGCCTGATGGTAAGCGGTCACCGCAGCCTATGGACGTCTGCAACTCTAAGGGCGACACATGCGCGTTGCCGCCCTTTAAAATTTTATACACTCCTTTCTTGAAGAACCCCACACTGTAGTCCCTCGGGAAAACCTCGGCAGGGCTCATTCCACAACCGGAGCGTCCAAGGGAGGAAATTCCTCTGAAACCGTAGCGTACGTGACCATTTAGGTTCTAAGGTGTGAAGGTGAATGCCCTGCGGACGGCGAGCGGTGCGATGGTAGAAAGGGGCCGTGGGCATCATGTTGAAAAGTTCTAAGGAGCACAACCCATTATACAAGCCATAGGACACTCACAAGGAGGCAAAGTTTCTTCTTAAACTTAACGGTTCAATATCGGTCGTGAGTTTGGGATCGTCCACGATTCGCACAGCACGCCTCTGAAGCAATTCAAAAGGCCCAAGCTGGTATCCAGGTGCTCCCGCCCAGAGGTAACAGAAAACACAGCGGGGAAAGTCTTGTGACTTATATCATAGAAGTCTCTGTCCAGGGGTGACGTATCGCTTCGCTCAATTGAGCACAGCTTTTTAGATGCCTGGCTTTGTCTTCTACGTAGCTCCGAAACTAGACGTCGCTGGAAATGTCGACACCAAGGATCCCAATAACTCTCTGAGATGGAGAGGGCTGTGTCTTGGAATAGGCAAAAGTGAATGGTTTTTTTTTCGTAGTGCACGTGTATACTTGTGTCTTGGTAGGGTTGAACTGGACCAGATTATCCTGGCTATTACTCATCATATCACGCCTTTTTTGAAGACTCCCATGCTATAGACCTTTGGTAATACCTCGGCAGGCTTAGCTAAGAGATCGCAATGGTTCCAAGGTGTGGGGATGTGCTCGAAAGCGAGAGGTGCGATGATGATAGGTAGCCGCGGGCAACATGTCATACATAGGCCTCGCCCAGGGAAAGCCAAAACAATCAATTAGGAGCTACCCGCATCCAGCGGACCCACGCGACCTTAATCAGGTCATCAGCCCACCTCAAGCCTCAGCAACCTTGTGCGGGCATTCCTACGCTACGTCATCCGGTACGTGGTCGCCACTCGAGAACTCGCTTGCCCCACCGATCATCGGTTCTCCAGGCAACATAGCCCGCACCTGCCACTTTAGTTTGACAAGCTTTCAGGCTATATCGGTTACTTTGATTCCTCAGCGGGTATTGTAATTTTTTAGATCTCGCAGGCCCTGACCCTCCTTTTTCGGAGCCATAGGTCATAAATGGCACAACGCACTGGTCAAAGACTTTAAGTATTGACGAGAGGATAATCGCAGTGGCGTGCCTAGGGTTTCAGAAAAGGGCAAGCCGAGGGATACGTTTTTGTATTTTTTTCACACACAATATCAATAAATCTATCTCCTACCTTGATCTTGATACCTTGCCATATTACCATACTAGTAAATCTTCACTCTTCATTATCACTAACTGGTGTGGCGTAGACAGGAGAGATCAACAAAACACACAGAAGGCATACTATTACTAGATAAAATTGTACAGACATATCAGCAATCGCATACCTTCGGTGGCTTTGAAAAATGCCGTTTGGTTTGTTTGAGCGAATAAACGTAAGGTGAATCTACGGAATTAAAGTAATTATATACACACAAGTTGATTGATATAAGTACCTGGCCATGCGTACCTATTTACACATTAATTTTCATGATTTTATATACATTTTAACATTCAGTTTTACTAAGTTATTACCAATTAAATGAGAAAAGTATAAACATTTAAAAAAACATTTACCTCAAATTTTCGAACGCGTCATAATATTCGAAATGCTGAGGTAAATAAAATTTGATTGTTTATTTATTTATTACAAATATTTACATGACATTACAGTTACTCAATGCGCCATGAAACTTAACCTTACATACATAAACTTAGTCATAAGTCATTTATTCGTAAAGCCATTTTACACGTTATTAAGTAAACCATAATATTTAAATATATCGCATACGCAGCCATATTTAGGACCTTATTACATCGTGTCAAGATTCAAATAAATAAATAAATACGTCATGCGGTAAAGGTTATTTTTATGGATTGAGTCTCGTTAGATTATGACGAAGTTTAGAAATAGCCAGTTAACTGTATTTATGAACTATTAGAGGTTAGACCGAAAATGATAGCTTTATTTATATTCCAATTCAAATCGTCTATCTTTCTTAAGGAATGACCGAATTACGTCCGAGTAGAACGTTGGCGAGCGTTTCAATTCTACCAGCAACTGTTTTTCAATAGCTATCATGGATAATTCGGAGAGACGCTCTTGTCCTTGAGTATTTCTCAGATAAGTATGAAGTCTCTTTAGAGACGAAAAAGCAGGTTCTGCTGAGGAACTTGTAGCCGGAATGGTTACGACAAGATTAGCCAACTTTAACAACTGAGGAAACGCATCTTCAAGGCTATTTTTATTAATGAAATCAATTAGTTCGAAAACATTACAATCTTTCAGTTCCGGAGAAGAGTACAAACAAATCAATTGGTTTTTTAATGTTTGTTTGTCGAAATGATTTGCGTAATTGTCAAACAATGAATCTAATTCCTCTGTAGGAAAATCGGAGCAGTATTTGTCGAATTTTTTGTTGTTCAGTAATTGAAAAAATTTCAATTTGAAAATTTCGGAATATCGATCACTAATCTCACAAAATATGTTATCAATTACTTGAAGACATAGTCTCTTATATTCTGTTTGAGCACAGCGTATATTACGTCTCAAACGAGGGGCAGAGTTATTTTGCGACGTATTCACATATATTTGGTCGAATTCAGATTGAAGTTCAACACGCAGCCATGATTGAAACTCTTTTATTTTGTTGCTACAATAACCCACATCAACTTGTGATTTTTGCAGAATATTGTACAAGGTGTCTGATTTTTGAAATATCCGGTGGAAGGTTTCAAGAAAAAAACTGAAATTAAATGATCGCAACAAGCTCTCGAAATTCTCTGCGGCTAACATCGTATCCCCGTCCCAGTCCTGCGCGTTGTCACACATATCAGAAAACAACGTAGTAAGATTCTGTTTTTGTTCGAAAACTGTGTTTACAAGTCGTGACATGTACATGTACGTCCAACGGGTAGCGGGTGCATTAGGCAATTTTTTGCTGCAATAATTGTCGTAAAAAGCAGCCCGTTTCGTACTGTGACTGAAAAAAGTACACAACGACTGAATGGCTGAAAAAAACGAACTGACCTCTCCAATTCTGTTACATGACTTAGACAATACCAAGGCCAAAATGTGTGCATTACACCAAATGTACATTGCCTGTGGACAAACATCTTTAACTTTTTGTTGAACCCATTTCGTACACCAGACATGACACTAGCACCATCATAACTCTGTGCTACCAATTTTGCGGTGCATTCGTGTTTTGCGACAAGTTCTAAAATTATTTTAGATAGAACGTCTGCTGTGCGATTTTGAGACACATTTACATAACCCAAAAAACGATCATGAATTTCGTTTCCAAAATAGTATCTAAGAATCAAGCATAATTGTTCTCTGTGACTGACATCGGGAGTTTCGTCTATAATGATTGAAACAAATTTAGTTTGTTTCACTTCGAGTTCAATGCGAGTTTGTATTACATCGGCTACGGAATGGATTATGTCGTTTTGAATTTTATTTGACAAGTAGCTCGGCCCAGCCGCGGGTTTGTCGTTTTGCTGAATGTGCTTTTCTAAAACGCCATCGTATTTTGAAAGAAGCGATACAAGCTCTAAAAAATTGCCTCTATTTAATGATGTTTTGGACTCATCGTGACCTCTGAAAGGAAGTTCTTGCTGTGCTAAATGACAAACAACATCGACTAATCTTTGAAAAACACTGCGATTATTGTCAACACGCGCATTATGTTTCGAAATTTCGTCACATAATTGACGTGATATTGAGGTTTCGATTCTCTGTTTCCCAAAATTACTGAAAGATATTACAGCATTCATAAGCTTTTGGGAATTCATGTGTCGTTTGATAGCACCAGCTAAATTATTTAAGTCGTCATATCCAGACGTGTTCCACACATTTTTGTCATTTGAAAAAAATATACAGCACCAACAATACAATTTATTTGTATGGGAACAACCTATAACCCAATGGGTTTTGTAGACCGATCTTTGAAATTGCCGTTTGTGTGACTTGCTTATCTGAGAAATACTCAAGTCAGGCGTAGGTTTCGGTGAAAATATAAGTTTCTTTTTTTGTACAAAGTTTAACGTGCCTACCTTTTCTGCGCCGATTAAAACTTGTGCACATTTTAAATCGTCACACGGAACGACTTCATCCATCGTCACTAACGTCACTTACCACTTTAATAAACTTTTAATTTAACACAAAACCAAACACTATCCGCTCAAAAAAACCAATTGTTTAGTTTCAAGTAAGCAATGTAATTGTAATCAATGAAGTTAGCATCACAATCCACCCAGACATGAACGCGCACGCGCCAAATTCGCATTTGACTAACATCTGTTGATAACTTCACGTCGAAAGCCGGGCTTCCAGTCACAAACTATTTGCTAGATCTAGCTATAGATACGTATCTCTCGTTTTGTAGCAGTTTTCATAGATAAGAAAGAGAGAAAAGATATCAGCATTAAAGCCCGCTTGCAAGCCCTCGTGTGCGAGCGAGATGACTAGCCCGTGTCTCAACTCTATCGTCTTAAGACCGCTCGTTTCGCGCGGCAGTAGCGCCACTTACTTGCTACGTCGAATTTTGTACTACTACCCCGACCAAGCAAGAGGTGAATAGAATATACAGATCAGGCGCCGTCGCGCGGATTTTAAGTTAGTTTGAAATGGAAAAAAGAATTAGTCGTACATATATTTGGTTTTTGCTAATTTTAGTAACGCAAGCCTGGCTTTTGGGCTTTTAAGGCCGTACCGCCACTGGATAATCGATACATGACGAAAAGATATTGCGTCTCCCGGACGCCACCCAGCCGAGTCATTTTTGACAATTGATCTCCTTCTCGAAACTGCACCTGCCCAACTGAACCGTTTCTCCTAGGCTCAGGGACAGTACACAATTTTGTCGACGACTTTGAGCGTACTCTCTGATTAACTGGAGTACGTACTAGATACATGGACGTTAGTTATGATCTTCGTTTGTTCCATGTTCATCTTAGGACCAACTTCTTCAGAGGCCCACCTTAGATCATCGAGTACTTAAGTTCTCCATGGTCTCAGTTTTGAAGAAGAACAACCAAACTCCTGTCCCATGCCTTTCAGAATGACGAAATCGAACAGCTTCTAAACTAGATATAAAATTAACTAAAATAATATTTTGATTTTGAATTTTAACAGATCACAATCAGCCAGCTTCGAAAGACTAATTAGAATTCACGATCCGAAAGTAGGTACAATTTTGTAAGTTTCGGCACGACCGAAAGGTTCGGCACTTTTTTGGCCGAAACCGAACCTTCGGCCGAAACATGATTTTTAGGCCGAAACCTCCCGAAACCGAAACCGAAACTTCGGTCGGACTCTAATTTAATTGTATCTTTCTTGGGACAAGTTTAAGTTGTGATTGTGAACTTGTGTTCATAACGAAGCTGGGCTTTTCGGAGATTTATCAGATCAGTAATTAAACACTTCTGTTTAGTGTGGATTACCTGCTTTGCTTTATTTACTTTGTGTTTTAATAGTTTTAGAACACATTGTTCTCTATGAAAGCTCATCATCGTCGCACATGTCTCCTGTTATGAATGAGATGGAATGAGCTGTAATTCCCACGCTGGCCCAATTCAGGTTAGTACTTGAACCTTTGAACTTCTTGGCGCATGTACTCGTATGCAGGCATTTTATTTATTTATATACTACGTCGGTGGCAAACAAGCGTACGGCCCGCCTGATGGTAAGCGGTCACCGCAGCCTATGGACGCCTGCAACTCCAGGGGTGTCTTTTGTCTACCGAAAAGCTAATGGTAAATAGATATCAAATCATATTCGTGAAAAGTTCTATAAAACCCACTGACACGAGCCAGAATTTGTCCCCACTAGGCTTCCTTTGAAATCTATTTTCTAATAAAGTTTATTCATTCTCAAACTTACAATGCAAGAAAATAGTAAAAATATAATAAAGTTTACATGTATTTATTCGTAGCAGACATGCAATCTCCTCACGAAATGACTTCTCACATTCCTTTTGATATTCAAATTCTATAGCTGACATGCTTATTTACCGGCGTTTGGCATTGTGACTGAAAATGTATCTAGAGCTTGATAATCTTAACGTTTTAAAATACTTGGATTTCAAGTATTTTATCTGGATAAATGGCTATTCATTTTTATTTTTTGGTCGGGGGCTAGGTTTTAACACGGATAACCCTTAGGTCGCATGGTCCGATTGACTAGTCCGATCAATCGGAATACGTTAACAATACAAACTAGCAATTTCGCTGCCCCACTGCCGGAGGCAGGCTGCACCCACGTTAGGTTTATATAATGATTTAATTAATACATATTTTATATATTAATTAAATCATTATATAAACTAATAACCCATATGGCTGAGATACGCGTCATACTCGTGATCGGGTGCTGTTTGTGGAGTCCGGTCTGTTCATGCTTGCAAGGGCATGATTAATACCTTAATACTAGTGTTATTTTATTGGAGATTGACGAGAGACATCATCCTGTTTTGGATTAATTTTATTGTTATTGACGCTTAGAGACCTTATACATATCTGAGAATATTAAATTACTTAAGTGCTATTTTCATTTACTACTTACTTTAATTTAGACGCTTAGAGACCATGCACATCTCTAAGGACTTAGGAATAATGGACGCTCAGAGACCATATACATCTCTGAGATATTAAATTTATTGTATATACTTTTGTGTATTCGGACAGAGACCGTATATATACGTCACTAATTTTTTTTTATATATAATGTATTGTAAGTTTATTTTAATTGAATATTGTGAGTTTGTTAATCACTATAGTTTTGAAATCATTATTATTATTGTCTACTTTTTTTTTAGTTCTGCAATTCTGTTTTGAAAACATAATAATTATCATTGTCAATTTATTTAATTGTATAATTCATGTGTTGACTTGTAAAAGTGCCCTTGTGGCCTATATGCAGAATAAAAATTTTGATTTTGATTTTGATTTTATATGTGTAGTTTTATTACACTACACAAGTTTTGGTTTTGCAAGCTTTAATTATATTCACTGATAAGTATGTAACACATAAAAAATATATATATTTTTTTAATTCAGATATTATGCCTGAGAATTAATACTAAAGTTGTATGTGTACTTATACAATTTATTTTACACCGGATTGGACGCATATTCTTGTTACTAAAACTTAATCAACAAGTTACAAATTCCCATAAATTATAAAATACATTCACGGGTGCTTCAAGCGTCGTTTTTTCTTACAGTTCGAGTGCGAGTCACGCAATCGTCTACCAACAAATATGAGCCTGGATACGGGATCAGCTTGTTCATAATTGTTAAATTTGCATCCATAATGGTGGCTAACAAGCGGAGATAGCAATCAGCTAGTTCGCGCGGCAACGACAAGTTGATTCTACGCAATCGAGGCAACCGACACGCTTCTTTTAGTGATGGTATACGGGATATAAACACTATACTCGTAATATCGATGACTTAAAACTAGATCGGGCAACGACAATCTTGGGTAGAAATTACGTAGCGTGGCTGTTGCTTTTATTAATATTTAATTCTGTCACTGAATTAAGAGTCTTTTGTAAAACGCAAAAAAACGAACATAGTATCTTTCTACAGAAGTCTATTGTACAAAAAAATGCTCACATAGTCAAAAGTTTCATAATTTTGCATATAAGCATCGCATCGGTTTATATAGGTTACAGTTTGGAGGAGCAAACAGTCACCTATCGTTTTTTGTGCTGGTTAAAGGTTTCGCATTTCTTTTAAGTTCTTGCATAAATTGGCACGCAATTTATTTCTCAAAATTAAATGTCGAGAAAACTCAACCAGACCATAAAAAAATCCAATAGAATTTACCCAGTTTTAACCATTACATTGCATAATTAGCCAATATGTTGTAATGAGATTTTTTCGTTCGATAACCGGCAGATAAGCGCGCATCACTAGTCGTAGAGATCGGAGGGATGGGTGCGTAGCTAATTACAGTGATTAAAGAAGTTGCTGTGCAGCCCACGGGACCTTGGTCACCGATCCAAGGACCACCGTAAAACGTGCGCATGCGTTATTTATCTCCAGCACTTTATCTAACTCGCGCAGACAAGTACCGTCTGAATGCACATGAATAATGACACTGGCAATTAAATGCAGAAATTTATGTAGGTATAAGTTAGGCTTTTGATTAGACATTTAAGTTTCGCATTCTGCTTTGATGCCAATATGAATGATTCGCGCTTTCAACGCCGCGGGCACTGAGCTAACACACCATAATGAGCACGCAAGACAAATTAAACTGAAATTGGATTGCGATACGCAAGTGTCTGATTGACCCCTGTGTGTTTAATTCAGGTTCAAAGTACGTTCATATATACGTGTCCACCACCACCACCATATCAGCCCTAGGACGTCCACTGCTGGACATAGGCCTCCCCCAATTACATGGGGGGTAAATGCCATAATCGCCACGCTTGGCATGCGGGTTGGCGATCGCAGTATCTCTCTCTATATAAACGTGTATCTGTCACAATTTAGCATGGAAGTTAAAGAAGTTTGGGGACCGGGCGAATTGTTTCGAACAACTTGCTGTGAAACCAACATAGACGGAGATAATTATAGTTCTTACTGTTCCGTTCGTAGAAGAGAATGCTGCCATTGGGACAGTTCATTATGTCAGTAGTAATAAAATGAAATGAGACTTGATAATCTTGATATTGAGAAGAGGGCGCATTTGTTGCATTTTTTACTTCTACTAAACTTCACAGATTCTGTGACAATGTCAGGGCGTTTACCCATTGATTGGTGTTTAGAGCGAGTTCATACATTTGCTGAAAGTGCCAGTGAGAAATGTAGGAACTCGCACTAATTGCCAATCAAAGTGCCCAACCTATCAGTAAAGTCATCAATTCCATCGCATATCAAAATTTTACACATCCCAATGCATGCCATGATCTCTACGTTACAAAACCAACATCTGTATTGAAACGACGTAGTGTTGAGATTCTTGTACGTTTCACCACTTTTAGCCCAGGTCAGCCGATGTTTAGTTTCACTATAATTTGTAACGTCAAACGGTGGCTACATTTGGTCGTCGACGATTTGCTGGCGTGACGTTGCGGTCTGCTTCGCTTCGGTTATGGAATGCTGCTGCACCAACTTCTCTCCTTATAGAGCTTAATCAACTTGCCGCCTTTCAGCCAATCTTGTTAGCGTGCTAAATTGACTTTCTTACAATTACGCGCGGTTTCATCCGCATACGCTACGCGATTTAGGTTTATAAACTTCTTTACGTTATAGTCGCAGCGGCGGCATTTAAAGCCTTAACAACTGCATCTGCTTTTAAACAAACGCGCTGACTAAGTGTATTACGGAGCACTAAACATTGGAATGAGTTCAACTACTTAGCAAGTAGGCAGAGCGCCTCCGTTAAAGTGGTTTCGTGCGGAGATGGCTCTCTGATGGCTTCCTCCTGAGCTAGTTTGTCTTGTATCCTTCATTAAGTGGGTAATAGCATGAGCTTAATTGACGACTTAGCCTAAGTCCCTTATATTGTCTTGAGTAAATTGCAAGGGTTGTTAAATTAATTACAAAATTCGCTTATTCAACTACTAGGATCGATACTACCGTTGTATTATCCGTCTTCTTTATGGAAAATCTAAGAATGAATATAGTGGCGAATATTCGTATAGTCTTGTATTTGAATATAAGAAATAGACTCAAGGCTTACAAAAAGGTGACGTTCAACGACAGAATATAGCTAAAATTCGAATGAAAAGAGGAATTCTATAATCAAGAGTGAGTTTAGTCCACTTTTTAAATATTTCTATACTTACTATATATCTATGACTGCAAAAATCGTTAGCTTTGTACGTACAATCAGTAATAGTTATATCCATCATATTAAGTTTATAAGGTTTTCCTAGTTTGACATAGTTACCGCACAAGTAGATACACAAGACACAAATGTACACGTGTTTACCTAGCACAAAAACCATAAATGTATTAAATTTGGTCATAATCTTATTTGGCAGTTATTGACTTTATCCGCCTTCGTAAGAAACCGTTGTCATATGTGGCTTAACAATGTTATCTTCCGTTGCGTACGTAGCAACAACGCTAACAGCTAGTGTCAACTGCGACGCTCACGGTAGGTGGTCGGTACCACCGTGTGTTCGGTGCATTTATTTACACTATCGTAGGGATGAAGTAAAGTGACGTTTTGATGCAATGCATGAGTGAAACAATGCTTGAGAATGAGATATGAAGAGGAGTTTAATTTATGATGATGTTCTAACTTTGTAAACTGTAAGTACAGTAGGGGATTTATAATAGTGTTTGTTGAGTAGTTGAATACTCGTAGTTAACCTAATTGTTTCAGAGTTAATTTGACCAAATTAGGATAGAGTTTATTCTAGGATTAGTATATACAATTTTGATGTTTAATCATATTTTTTTAATACCACGTCGGTGGCAAACTAGCGTACGGCCCGTCAGATATTTTGGTTTAGTAAAATTCGGTCTTAACCCCTCGTATGCGGATTTCAAAATTGTCCAATCAAAAAATGATGTAAAACAATAGGTTCAAATGTTTGGCACGGATACGTGTTTAAGCTTACGAGGGGTTAACCGTTTTTACTTTTTACGGCCTAGGTTTGTGTTGTGTTTTAGCAGTAGCCAGCTAAAGCAACTGTACCTTTTTCATCCATCCATTTGATGTTGCACTTAAAATCTATAAGGTACAATTCACCATAAAATTACTTATTAATATTATTATCTATATGAGTCAAGGTTCACTTTAAACCGTGAATCTTGTCTTCAATTTATCTAACAAAGGCTTACAAAATATGTAGGCGTCAGTTATGATAAAGGATTTGCATCCTAATGTTATTTCGTGGGCGTCATCTTATTCACAGGTCTTGTGGAACTTCCTAACAAGCAACGTGACCGCAAATTGAAAGTTACCGCAAAGTCATTTAATTCATCGTCACGCAATATCTTGGGATGCTCATTACTATTACATTAACTCATAGTCGTAACGAATAGGTAATTTGAGTTAGTCGTCGTGGCACTGTTTCAGCGGCGGCGGTGGCGTAAATGTCTGACTATAAATATTTAATTAAAAAAACCGGCTAAGTGCGAAACGGACTCGCGCACTCAGTGTTCCGTACAACTAAAAACAAATGTGATTTATCAATATATTGGTATTTGTTGGTAAAATATACGTAATTATTAACATTATCACCAAATTTCAAGTTCATAGTTCAGTGGGAAGTTAAAAAATTCTTCGAAACAAAATGTGTGACAGACGACAGGCGGACACGCGAGTGACAGCAGTAGAGCTCCATTTGTACCCTTCGGGTACGGAACTCTAAAAAGAAAACACTATCCGAGCTCGCTCCCGAGGATGATATGGCACTTGCATTTGTCTCTAGCTGCCAATACAACGAATCTTCATTTCATAAAAGGGCCGGCAGCGCACATGAGATTGTTCTGCAGTTGCAAGCTTCCGTAGGCTACGATGTATACTATCAGGCAAGCCGTATGTTTGTTTTGCCAAAGTCGTACAAAAAAACAGCAACAAAAGAAATGGACCACATAAGACCCTCATTATCATTTAAGTATATATGTATTAAATATATCGTCGTCTAGTACCCATAACACAAGCCTTTTTCAGCTTACTATGGGACACTAGTTCGATTTGTGTACTAAAAATGTCCAATAATATTTATTTATTTATTATCGAGTGGTATAGAAAATGCTACTGAAATCAAACATAAACAACAATTGAAATTCTTAGCTTCAAGGCTGAGATCCTAACGCTTCAATGAAAGGTACATATCTTGGAGATGTTTGCTTGCGTTTCCATTAAACATCTAAGTACTATCTCGAACTACACATAAAAAAACGCATATCTATCTGCTTAAGTAGTTTCATCCGTTTGGGGAGTTTCGATGCCACAGAGACACACACAACGAACAGGCGTTATATAAGTTTGTATATACATACACACTTATATAACGCCCTCATTTGCGTCGGAGGTTAAAAACGGAATATAGTATGTTTAGGCGTATTACAAAGTTTTTGTTAGAACTGAGACCAATATCCAACTAAATAGATACGAGCTAGCGCTTACCTCTCTCAACGAATCTACATTGCGATTCAAAGAGGTAATGCCGCCTGTGTAATGGGATCTATGCCACAGTCCGAACTGCTAGAGGCGGTGTTCTTTTTTATAATTGCAAGGTACTTTTTTAGAGGCCATTGCGCGGCTTGAGAACTTATAACAGTCAAGTTGCCCAGTCACTTCGCAAGCCTACTCCCATTAAGGTCTAGTTTCCCCTTTAGGTTGGAAGGTCAGATGGCAGTTGTTTCCGTAAAAACTAGTGTCGATACTCAATCCATCCTTGCATCCTTCAGGTTCAGGATGCAACTGTTCTGGGATAACGCTAGGATAATGATGAACTCTTTTACTTGGTGGCTCATTCGTAGCGCTAAACCGTAGTTCGTACGTAGCGTGTTCAAGCAGGCATGATCGGAAAACAGTATAGTATTTAACCTGTTAGGAGTAGAGGAGGTCTTGTTCTCTTATGAGAATCAGGGTCTTTGACAAAGCTCAGCGAGTTGCAAGACTCAAGTGGCATTGGGGGGACACAAGTTGCATTGAGTGGCGACCACGCACCGGAAGACGCAGCGTGGGAAAGCCCTCAACAAAAGAAAAGAAAAGAAAAAGAAAAGAAATCGTTTATTCGTGACAAAAAAAAAAACAAGGAATTAACTAAAAACATAGACCGATACATATAATTTAGAATTAACTAAAAACAAGGTGGACCGACGATCTGGTCAAGATCGCGGGATACCGTTGGATGGGGGCGACGCAAGACCGGTCATTGTAGTGATCCTAGTGGTAGGCCTTCGTCCAGTGAACGTCTTTCGGCTGACATGATGATGATGAATTATTAGTTTTTTTTTCATACCTAAACCACTAATCTTTATACTCGTAAAATATTCGCTTCCGTCTTTGTCTTAAGCGTAAATAATTCACTACAGGGTCGCACAGAGTATATTTCATTTACCGAGTTTAACTAATGATTAGGCATAACCGTTCATTCAATATAGACGTATGAACAAGCACAGCAACAGCAGACAAGTTCTTAGATAACACAGGCAAGCACTGTTTTAGTGCTTCCTCTAGGCATTAGTAGATGTCGCGCCGGATAAGCGGTACCACTTAACATTCGCGCGAATCACTGAATTATAGGCATTGTAAAGCAAAACTGCCGGTCGCCCGCTGCGACCGCCCGGGAACCAGCCCGGTACGCGAGTGTGACTGTCCAAGTTATTGTTTAATGGAAATTACGCGTACAGAGTAAATTTGACATTGCATAGATGGAGATCGCTTTGAAAACAGTTGAGGATTCTGATATGTTAGGAAGATTCATTTAGAACAACGCAAGAATTTTAGTTCGCTAATCGCCTAATCGCGATAATCGCTTTTGTTTCATGTCGCGCTTTGTCGTTCTGATTTTGGTCTCATGTGATGGATGGAATAAGGCGCGTACTTTGTGGAATTCCATTATTAATCTCGAGAACACTGGATTCTAAATTGTTGTTATTCCGCTAAGCTAAACAATATTGTTCTATTAAATAAATATAGATATGTTATTAGCAGCATAAGTATTAATTTTATTCTAGAAATTTTGGTACTCATGATAAGACAGCGACAGGCCATGGGTTCGGACTAAGCTATCACACTAAATAATGCAGTCATCGTATTTGTGTGAGGCAGTGTTATAATATTGGTAATTGCATAAGCGGATTGCGCATAACAATCTTCTAACATCACCTAAGTTTGCTCTTCACAACTCGTCTCACTGTCCACTTGCGTCATCTCAATGTTCACCTTTAGTATATCTTGACGGCGTGATTCTCGTAATACCTATGCGTAATCGGAGGTCTGATTTAAGCTGGGTTTTCCTGAGGTGAAACGTTATGACTTATGAATAACAGTCAACGACTAAGCTTGCATGATCCACGACGAACGTTGTGACGCGCCAAACACCGCTCCATAGATACGTCACGTAATGTTGACTTAATCTCGTTAATGTGGAGCGCTTCAGCTTGTATCGGTACATTATGAGCCCCTTTGCCATTATGCAAATTGATATTTGATACGCTTCCCGTGTTAACAGCTTAAGAGTTATGGCTATCAGTTCAATTAAGTGTAAGCGTTAGTAGATAACATTTCTTTGGAGAATAGCGAGCGGTATACTTACGCACAGGCTTAAAAGACACGATAGTCTATGTTCAGGTTACATGAATGCTACTGAAGTTCGGTTATTTCATCGAAATAAACCTAAAATAATATTTGTCATCCAGTATATATATGCAGCTCCATCACCAGCGTCGTAGACCCGTTTCTCAAAAAATTTAAAAAAATCATATTTTCTTCACTAGGTGAAGCGAAATGCCTGACTTTTGGACTGTGAAACATTCAATCTAAACATTTTTAACGAAAATAGTTACTGCTACTAACTGCGGCACAAAAAAACGTGTTCATGTTAGGTATGGGACAAACTGACGCGCAATTTGATTAAGATTTCCTCAGTCGTAGCAGCAGCTACAGTACAAATCGCAATCAAGGGATCCGGATCGTAAACGATTTGTCATCTAGTGCGCTAAAGCAGGTGCGTTCTCGCGTATTAATTACATCACAGTGAAAAATGCCCGGCGCACGCGGCGACAGGACAAACGAGCGGCGACCGATTCCACGCACGCCGCTGACAGATTCGTACCTAATGAGTCGCCGATACGGTAATGAGAAAGAATATCCAACCATTCGAATGTCATTGTAATTAACTAGGAATCCTTGCCGGAGGTATGCTTGCTACTAAGATAAGATTCACTGTTTGCGCACGGTACATATTTACTATTGGTAAGGACGTTATTCGGATTTAGTTTCAATCACCGATAAATATTGTATGTATGTATGTATGTATAACACTTTATTGCACAAAAAAACAATAACAATCGAAACAAAATAACAAAATGTTAAAGTACAAAGGCGAACTTATGCTTTAAGTGATATATTGTGTGTGTGTTGTTGGTAAAAAAATGATGTTAATATTTTTTTACCTTGCCATGGTTATTTACTTACATCACAAGTTGTATTCAATTTAGTAGAAATTTTGTATACTCTCTTTTTTATATCTACCTTTAATGATTATAATTATATGCTTGTATTACTATCGTTTCCTTTTCACACACCTGTCTTTGTTCAAGTGTGTACCTATCGTTTTTAACGTTTCATCAAAAGTGTGACTAAGTACTTAATAACATTATTTTTGAACCCACGGCAACCTATTCATATAAAAAGTCGAGGGTCTGCCAATGTGCCGTTAAATAAACAGTAAATATAAAAACTACCAAACCATCAAGTTACCTTGAGTTCATGTGGTAAAAAAATATGGATAAAGTTAACGTCTTTTGTAGACACACCCAGATAATTGAATTTACAAAAACGAATGTTTCATTCAAAATGCCGTAATGACCCAGGCATATGGCGTGTTTTCAATAGACTCGAGGATCTTTTTTAAGGATTATTTATGAATGGTTCTCAACCTGTATAACATGTGCTTAAATTTATAATGCGGTCGAAATAAAATTCCCGATTCCCCACGACTAGCATGCGATCGTAAAAGTTTAGTTTTCATGAAACACTCGCCCCGAGTTGATTTGGGCAACTAACTATGCAACAAAATATCTTGCTGAAGTTTTGAGTCGTAAAGGGGCATTATATTATGCTTCATGCAAAGAGAGCCTATAAAAATAGTGAAGTGGTGAACCTTATACTAAAGATATGGCAATCACAAACACGTGTAGAGCTTGATATTACTTTTTGAAAACGTTCCATTTTGGCATCGAAGCTTTGGTATTCATCGAACCTGAAGTGTACGCCTTTCATTGTAATTATGAATGTTGTCACCTTCGGGAATAATTAACACAATGTATAAATGTATATTTCAAACTTTTCATTTTGGCATCGAGGTCTTTGGTATTCATCAAACCTAAAGTGTACGCATTTCATTGTAATTATGAATATTATCACCCTCGGGAATAATTAATACGATGTATAAATGTATATTTCGATTAATTATATTAGGTATTTTACTGAAAAGAAGAAACATTTACCAAAATTAAGTTAATAGAAACTATGTAGAATTCATGAGAAAAAAATGAATTATCTAGTTAGAAAAGCTGGGACATTCCCGCAGAAATCTCGCTGTCCAACTACGTTAACTATGCATGACCGCGGTATTTCTAACCAGCAACTCCCTGCTCTACGTTTATTAGGGGTTTCGCGCCCGTAATGAGAATACGCTGGACCATTTAACAAGTTAAATATTTTACAGACATAATTAAAATTGGCTTTGTGAACCTTTTTCTTAGTCGATAGCTAGCTAGCTAGCACAGCTAGCTTAGGGAAATTTTAAAATTTTAGAATTTGCACTAAGATCAATTTAGATCCGGCTGCTGTTTATTTTTAGTCTGTAATTCTGTAGTTCTTGACTATAGTTAAAAACAAATATTAGTCATACCTATGCATTACATTACTCTTGACATACGTTGTCTGAATTTATGTTAAAGACTGTACATGATAACATCTGGCCATAAATGATCTGATATATCTTGCTAACTAATTTTGAACCAGCACTTCTTTTAAATAACCTATAGATACAATACTATAAAATAAACGTACTATCATATTAAAACATATGAGCGTATATGAAATTTCGCGTTATATATTCCAACTTATATTTTTATGTCCAACGTTATTTGAGTATCTTCACCCGCTTTCTGCTACAACTATAGCCTGACCAGTGCATATGAGGACCTGAGATAATGTCGCTGCAAACAGCATGTTATATGGCAATAATATACCTACATACGTCATGTAGGTATAGTCGGGACAGTGTGTATCGGCTTTCTTAGTTATCTACCTTTTTAAAATTTTGTATTGGGTCTGTTTAGAGTTCCGTAGTCAACTAGAAACCCTTATAGTTTCGCCAGGCCCGTCTGTCTGTTCGTATCTCTGTCCGAGGCTTTGATCTGTGATTGTTAGTGCTAGAAAGCTGCAATTTGGTATGGACAAATAAATCAATAAATCTGACAAAGTGGTAGAATAAAACCTAAAATTTATTAAGGTACACGTATAAGTGGGGATGATTTTTTTTTCCTTCAACCCTATAGTGTGGGCTGTTGTTGGATAGGTCTTTCAAAATGAATAGACATAGACATAGAAGTACTTTATTTATCACCACATTTTAACACTAAGTACATGATAAACATAAGTAAAAACTAAGAGATCTTCATCAAACATTTACTGATAAAGTGAATATTTTCGAAAATAATCACTCTAAATGAAAAAAAAATCATGACAGTAAAACTTAATAAAGACTTTCAACGAAAACTATAGGGGACATGATCAGTTAAGCTGTTTCTGAGTTATCATAAAAAGTCTTCTTTTCTTAGTAATAACAGTCGTATGGAACGCTGCGAAAGTATTCCCTTTTGCTCTTTATTGTTTTTTATTATTAATTAAGTTCATTAGGCAACTGTGGAACCCTACACTGAGCATGGCCCGACATGCTCTTGACCAAATTTTTTTCTTTGGCGGCAACGACTGTAACGTTATTTTCTTTTTTTATATATATTTGTTATAAAACCCATCTTATCGATTCAACCAATACTTAAATATGAAATGTCAGCACTACCAATTATGTCAACAACCAAAACAGTGTGTATTGGAATATTAGTCAATCCTTCGTCCTTTTATTGTTTTAAATAATTAAAAATATTCACAATAAGCTTTCTGACAACGTTGTGGATGATTTTCGGCATATTTTTTTCAAAATCACGAAATATTTCGTCTTGATGTAAGTTTGTTTACATTGAAGGTATTCGATGACTTTTAACGTCTGTTGTCAAAGAGTATGTCTTGCCATTAAAATAAATTAGTTCCACTAACAATCCGCGACATGGCGAGGCCCAAATAGGCACTGGTCAGGCTATACATAATAAAATGGTATTTACTGAATAATTAAATTTCTTTGTACCTCGAAAACGTCAACGGTAGTTACGACTGTCGGTTTTTACGAACAAATATGAGTGGTTCCTTCGACGTCGTTATATTATAACAGGTTTTGACCGTATTTTTATTTAATAGTATTGTATTTACGGAGTATTAAAGAAAAGTGCTGGTTCATGATTAGTAGGTACCAAGAAAATATATCCGATCATGCCAGATTTTATCGTGTACAGTCTTTATTTATACGTATTTTTGTTTGATATTCATACTTGGTTTTGACCTATACTCTGTAGTATATATATATGCTCCAGTCTCTGTAGTATATAGGTATATATAACACCACCACCACCATATCACCAAGGAAATCCACTGATGGACATAGGCCTCCTCCAATTTCATCGGGGGTATAATCTCCACGCATGTTGGTGATCGCAGTATGTCCACCGCACTCCAGGGATGCTGCTGCCAATCCCCCGGTGGTCTTGGTCGTAGATTTAGGACATACCCTGGTCCTATATACCATATTAAATAATAAATAGGTATTGGGGGACAATCTTACACAAATCGATCTATGTAGTCCAAAACTAAGCAAAGCTTGTATTATGGGTACTATTAGACGACGATGTACATACTTATATAGATTAATAACAATATAAATACATAGAAAACATCTAAGACTCAGGAACAAATAATGTATGTATGTAAATACTTTATTGTACACAAAACACAGGTAGAAATACAGACAAATTCGGTTATATCGGTACAAAGGCGAACTTATCCCTTTAAGGGATCTCTTCCAGTTAACCTTTGAGCAATTGAGTGACACAGGAACCAAAAGATAGACAAACTAACACGTGTACAAAAACGTATTTATATATATAGCTATTGCCTATATACTACAAAATAATACTATATATACATATACTACCGACTAATAAAAATAATAAATATATACATAGTACATAAATATAAATATATAATCAGTATCAAACCAAATCACAAGTCATTGGAGAGCCAGAACTTTTTCAACTTATCCTTGAGTGATGCCACAGACTGGGACTGTCTAAACGGCAACGGTAATCCGTTCCACAACTTAACCGCTCGCACCGTGAAAGACCTTGAATAAGTACGCGTCTTATTAGACGGCATTGCAATAATATTCATGCTCAACACACAAATAAATGCCCAAAACAAGGATTCGAAAACCGGAACTCTTTCCTCTCTCTAGTTGTGCAGAATAACTAGTATAGATTTTGTAAAACCAGATTTATTCTTTCCGCTATTTACTATACAATTTATCGAAAACTTTAAGATGTTTATGCTCTAGTGTGAAGTAAGTATCTATATTTCATCAGCATCGTCGTATTATTGGGCCGTTGTGATTGTAAATCGCCGCGGCATAGCTCGTTAGCGTTTTTGATAGATGACGCCCGGTCGTTTGTTGAATTTGTTGTAACACCCGATGCCCATGTAAAAACAGTCGGTTCGACAACGCGATACAAATGGCCACTCCCCTCGGCGATCTAAGTTAACGAGCCCACACATAAATAAGCAGAGTTTAATATTTTACAACTTTGGCGCACCTCATCAGCGACGCGATCCGGTACCCTTACTGTATAATTTTTATAAAATGGCTCAGTCAACTAAATGTAAAACGAATATTTTAATGTGCACATTCAGCGATTATTGCTAATTAATCAGAATGTGTATTCAAATCCGGGATCGTATGAATTAAATAATTTAATTTTTATCTTGAAATTTACATCCACCGCAATCATTTTGGCGTACGAAACATACTGTGAAAAGTTATCTGCGTATCGATAGCGATAGCGAGCAGTAGCTCTAGCTAATTATTGTAATTGTGAGTTACCGCACTATATTGTAAATATAATTGGATTTATATTGACAAGGTGATTGAGCAAGCAAACAACACATCAATATGCACTGTCTCAAGCGCGCCTCATTTGCCAAGAACATGTGGACAGTGATAATTTGTGAAGTCATTATTCAATAATCGTGACGTGGGGCTTATAAATTTCACTGCAGCGCCTTACACTTTAGCACCTCGATGTAAAACGCCGCCCAATAAGACAACGGCCGACTATTTTGACGAAGGTCGGTCACGTTTTGTCGATACTCGCCATGAGAATATTTGTTTTTTGTTGCGCGCCCGCCGTCGAGTAAAAATTGAAGTGTAATTTTACGTTTTAACTGGTGCCTGCCCCCTTTCGTTCCGCTCGCCGTGAGTGATGGTTATCATAATTGGAGTGAGGGTAGGTGAACAGTGCGAGCCGCATGGAAGATGGCGGGGGGCGTGGGCGAGCGACGAAAGCTGCTCACTTGTGAATGCTGGGCCCGTCCTGCCCGCACTTTGCCCTTGTTGCTTCCCATTCGAATAACTGGGTCATATTAGTGAATACGTAGGTCGCAAAGACGTACCTGTATGTGTAAAACGTGGATGTTGCTTACTTTATTCGACGTCTGAGAGGGACTTATTTTTATTTTCACACCACATGCTCGACATTGCCCAATTATATATCATGCAAACCTACTAAATATCATTATAACCCGCCGTGTCATAATACGGTACTGAATCTCATTATGACTCGCTGGTCCCATAGAGGCAGAGGCCTACAGCAAAAATAAAACAAAAGCCGCGAGTGTTGCAAAACGCTGCAGTATTAGTAGGAGGTTGAAGTTGAATGAAACGTTATGGAACAATTTCTCCTAATTCCTATGAAAAATTACGATTTGTACGTTTTAAAAAAAAAAGTATCATTGTTTCTAGTAAGTAGCCTTGCTTTTTATTGTCTAGCAAAGTAGAGTGTTCTCCTTTGGGATAAATCTGTTTTCGTCTTCGGCGAGCTTGAATCCCTCGCTGCACTCAGGACTCCGTTTTAATGCCCTCGTTTCGCTCAGGAATTAACTCGTAACACCCTCGCTACGCTCGGGATTTAAATCTGGAGTCCCTCGTTTACTCAGGATTCAATATCGCGCCCGTGACATAAAACAGTGCTTAATTCCCTCGGTGTATATGTGTAATCTACTAATATTGAATATTATAAAACCTACTTAATAAACCGTGAAAATTTACACAAAGAGCAAAAGGGAGATCCTTCTTATAAATACTTAACTGTAAAATCGTGCATATAAATTAAATTATGTCGTTGTTTAGTTTATACCTTTGAATATCACAGAAACGGATACAACAGATTTGTTTGACATATCCGATAAGAGGTGTCCGATAATTTAATTGAAGTTATTGATTGCATTAAGAGCGGTATATCATTAGCCTTATCAGTACGTGTACATGTTATGACATGTTTGTTTACAATACTGTATGCTCATATCGCCGTGGGGACCGTTAGTCGAGGACAAGAGTGATCATAGATCATCTGAGGCCATAGTGGAATATTACGAATCAGTAGACACCAAACCACAGATTGCATATTATTTACTTACTGTACCAAAATCACCAAGCATGCAAAATGCTTATTGTTTCTAGTTGACCGAGTGAAAGTTTTCGGTAAATCATTCATATTAATAAAAAAGATATGCACCTAACACGCTTCCATGTGGTATTGACTATTGAGCCATTGCCGTAAATGATATCCGAATGTATATTTTGTATTTCATTGTTGTATCGTATTCAATGTGTACCAGTTCTCTACGGTACTTCAGGAAAGGCTTGAATCACCTGTGGACATTTCTGCGCATGTCCGGCTGTTCGGGTCCGTTTCTCCACCGACTGTAGTGAAATTTTGTGACCAGATTCGATAATTTTTGGAGGAGATATGGGGTTGAATATCACTCGCAAGGTACAGTCGAGTTCATAAAAATATGAGCATATCCAAGCCTTTAAAAAATAAATGTAAGGTAGGAATACATCTAAACAGATTTATAATTCGAAAATATATACACGTGTCATCCGTCATATTCATCTTAGCAAGTCTCTCAATAATGTTTAAGCAACTGAAAAATTATAAATATCTGTACTATGATTTTTACAAAATTATTTAAACAAGTGGAAGCACATAACTATTGACACAAGGGTTATTTTGAAATATTTGTAAACAGAGTATTTGTACTAACGTTTTCCAATTTGTTGTGATCAATTAGGAGCTCATAAATACATGTTTTTTTTCACTATTTTTTTCATATCTATTTTTCACTTCCCTAAATATTTATTATTGATAGGCTTGCTCAGATAAATGTAACGGATGAGACGTGTATATATTTTCCAATTATAAATCTGTTTAGATGAATTTGTACCTTACTATGTACATTTAGTTTTGAAGGCTTTGATATGCTACATTTATTTTTGAAGGCTTGGATATGTTCATATATTTATGAACTCGACTGTACGAGTATTTTACTAGTCTGTGAGGCTTAGGACCATTATAAGGTTGTATCTTTTAAACCGCGACAGACAGCCGATTATAGTTTCTCGTGTCACGTCTATTAGTGTCACGTGTGATTTTTCGTAATTTTGGAGTTGCTAATTAGCCAATTAAGTCAATTATTTACAGTCAATTTGATTGTCAGTTTCGTTTCAGTAGTCTGTGTTAAGTAGAATTTTAAAGAAGTCTCGGCCTTAGTTACGACATATCGCGGATATAATTTACATTAAAGTGACTCTGATGCAATTTTTTGTTTATTACGTGATAAAAATATTCATTTATTCAGGAATTTCGATTGACACTATTCCTTCTTACATATACTATATTATGACAAAAAACCGGCCAAGTGCGTGTCGGACCACGCACAAAGAAGGGTTCCGTACCGACACCTCTTAATCTACATTTAAAACCACTATACAATATATTGAATTAAAAAAGGTCGTATCTTTATAGGAAACTAAGGGCACGCCCTTTTGTTTAGGCAAGACAGTTTTTCAGCATTAACTATAAAACCGTTAAACCTATCTTGTTCAAAACAAAAATAGTTGATAGAATTTATTATTGTACATCATTTTGATTTTTTTTGAGAATTTTAAACTTCATAGTTTGGGAATTTGGACCCGGGTATGTCCTAAAACTACGACCAAGACCACCGGGGAATGGGCAGCAGCATTCCTAGAGTGGAGATACTGCGATCGCCAACCCGCATGCCAAGCGTGGCGATTATGGCATTTACCCCCCATGAAATTGGGGGAGGCCTATGTCCAGCAGTGGACGTCCTAGGGCTGATATGGTGGTGGGTTTGGGAATTATACCGGGGCGGGCACACTTTTTACGACTTTGACAGCTAATATCTCACCAACGGTTGGCTTAAATGGAAATTTTTTTTAGAAATCTCTATGTCATTTTTAAAGGCCTATCCATAGATACGTCAGCCGCCTCTGTGCATTGAAAAGTTTTTTTGACCCCCCTGTTAGATGCATGGGGTGCCCCCCCAGTTTAATATTTTTTTCGTAATATCAAATCATATTTCTATAGCGGTTTATAGCATACACCTTCGTACCAAATTTCATAATTGTAGTGCTCATAGTCTCCGAGTAAATCGGCTGTGACATACAGACGGACAGACAGACATGACGAATCCATAAGGGTTCCGTTTTTTGCCATTTGGCTACGGAACCCTGAAATTAGTTCTCTTATTGTACAAAATAGTAAAAAGCCTGGGGCGGTTAAATATATATTAGGAACTTTAGAACTTAATATAAATATTAGAAGAAAGGGACCTTTCAAGCGCGTCAACAATGTTAAACTGTTAGCACTTGCACTTGTTCGCGCTTTTCCAGGCTATCCTACTGTAATCAATCGCACCACAGAGCGACAGCGGAAGAGATGTGCCAGATAATAAACCATCAGCTAGTCGCGTCGTAACTCCTGCAGCGTCGACGCAGAAATTGTTGGTTACCCCGCCTCGCACTAAACCCTGTACAATATGGATGGTAATTGTCCGGTCGGCCTAATCGGCGCATTTAAATAATAACACAAGCCCACGTGCAGGTTTATGGTGACAGCGTGGCTTGTAAGAATCAGATTTATTGTGATTTGGACGTAAATTTGGCAGCTATTGTTATGACTGTTTGATCATATTAAAATATCAGTTTTATTGCTGTTCAGGATTTTGTATGACATTTACAATAATGTAACATTAACATGTTTCTTGAACGCCTTGTTTGGTATCTAGACTTCTTCAGGCTGCGCGTGCGAGAGCGAACGCTAAATTGTATCATAGTTTCGTAGCTGTTACAATACATAGAAATAAAAAAATAATTATTTCTCGAAATTATTCAGTAAGGTCGCGCTGTGTGTTCTTCATGTTAAAGTGGGACAGACAGTCGCGCTAATACCCGTGCCATTTATCAACAGTACCCGTTTTGATCACTTATTTATAACTTGTGGCAGCAGGTGACCTGAACTATACGCTCGAAATAGTCTGAAAAGGAAGATGTTAAATAAAAGGCCAACAAATAATATGAGAAAATGAATCGCGTAAAAATTGGGCAACGGGGATTAGTTATATTTAGAGTATGGGTTAAAAGGTTTTCTCGTTAAAATACGTTTTGACAATATTTATGAAGATTATTTAAGGAAATACAACGAACTAATAAATAAACAGTACAAATAAGCTTAAAATAATACTTAAAAATAAACTTAATATTAATAAACTAAAAAAAAGTGTAACCTATGTCGCCTAAATCGCCGCTGCTCGTTGCACCGCAATGCCTATTCGTTGGCCGAGGAACGAGCCAGCCCCATCTCTTACCGTCATTACGAGCCAGCCCACTAGGTTCGAGGGTAGCAGGCACGTTGACACTAACCAGAGCCCGGCGGATGGTGTCGTTCAGGCAGGCATGGCGGGAAAGGCGACCAGCACTCTTCGCGCATGAGAGTCCGTGCAGGCCCAGGCGGTCCACCTGAGCACCACAGCAGCAGCGATGCGGCTCCACAATGTTACAGCCCAAACGCAGTCCAACAGCCAATCTAAAAGATTTGTTATCTAAAAGTGTGGCGGTATGTGCTGATGGGCGAGCATGGAGCTAGTACCCTGACTCCCGTTCAGAGACTGCCAGAAGGCGTGCTTTGTCTTGGGCCGAGTCACACAGGTGACTGTGGACTGTTCGGCTAATAGGTTCATTCCAGAGTTTTTGGCACTCCGCCCCGTACGGTGGATCCTTATCCGGACATGCGGCTCTCCAGGCGTCCTTGGCGTCAGACAGACAAGCTACCTCAAAACCACGAAGTGACGGAAGTAGAATTTTACCGATTAGAGGTAGCACGCTGTGCGCCGTGGACAGAAAAGCTGGCAGAGCCACACTGGAAACCTGCCGTACGCCAAGTCCACCATACCTGATAGGCAAAGTGGCCTGTAAATATTGACGACTGTTAATTTTGACATTAATAATTTTTTCGAGACTTAAGTGGATGAGGTTATCGATTTTTTCACATATAATTTGGAATTTCCAGAAAGGGCTACAGCGTAGAGCTAAGTGAGTTTAGGAACAAAGAGACAGAAGCGTAAAATAGAAAGAGCCCTGTGCGAATTTATTTGTGTGAGGCGGTCAGAATAATCTTCAAAAAGCCGAATGTTTTTGTCCACGAAACCTGAGATTGCCTCATCGAATATAGGTGCCCCAAGGAGGTGTAGCGACTCTCTTGACATAATTTTAATACCTGGACTTGCAGCTTCGAAATTGAGGATCGATTGCTGCAGGTTATTGCGATTGTTGAAATAAATTTCGCACTTATCATAATTAAGCTGGAGACCCAGAGATTCAATTTCAGCCTTAATGAAGCTTAAGTCATTTAGAACTGAGGTTACATCGCCCCCGAGAGTACCATCGTCGAGGTACCAGATGTTAAATTTTGAGGACAGTTTAGAAATAATGGGATGTATCGCTAAACTAACAATAGCCGGACCAAGAGGGTCGCCTTGCTGGCAGCGCATAGAAGATTTTTTTTTGTGTTTTTGGTACATCAGAAGGTGCTTCATAGCATTGCCAAAGATAAGGAAAGATGTCGGGAGTTTTTTTTTACTTCTGATAAAAAAGCGTCCCGGCAGACGGAGTTGAAAGCATTTTTGACATCGAGTTTTAGCAGCACTTCGCTTCCTGAGCCCTTTAGAAAGGTACGGCAGGCATGGACGGCTGCTTCACAGCCGCCTTTGCTGCCGAAACCTAATTGGACGGGTTGGAAAATCGGCTGCAAGACCGGGAGTATGTGTTTGCAGCAGACTTTGGAACCAAGCCTTCTGAAAGTCGAACGCTATGGGACGTATGCCCCCATCTTTTTTCATGAGAGCACATAAATTGGCGCCGTAGAGGGTTTTAGTTATGAGAGAGTTTACCTTACCCTTAAGCATCAGGTTAATTAAGCCTGTTAGACCAGACAGAAGGGAGTTATTACGCCCGCCTGGAATACCGGTGAGTAGGTCATTCAAGTGTTGAGGCGAAAAACCATCAAGGCCTCCTGCCGAACCGTTTTTGAAGGACATAACGGCAGCAAAAACCGCGTCATCTGAAGCATAAAAGCAAGGTAAATCAGGGCATGGAGGGTCTGGGAGGCAAAGTGATTGGGGAGCGGGTGGATGCTTGCTTCTGAGCGAAGCCAGGGTATCGGCTGAGTTCGGGCCTGAAGAGTCATTAGAGAATAGAAGACGCGCGGCACCACTGAGATCACCATCATTCACCTTTGATTCTACCTTTCTAAAAATGTCACGTGAATTGGGAAATGAAACTCTGTCTGAATTGAAATGAGAAAAGGGGCGAGTGCAATTATTTTTTATTTTTTTCGTTAAAGATTCTGCTGGGTGAGAATTATCAACAAGTAACGTATAGTAAGGAAAGGTTAATAGTTTCTCCCAACTCTCCACCGAGTTGTTAGACACACAGTCATTAATGACCTTGGTGAGGCTACTTGCAACGGCATGTCTAGCCCCTCTTGGAATTCTTTTCACAATTGGGATGGAATTTTTCAGAGAGCTTAATTTGGAAGAAAGATTGGTAGAGTGGGGAGAGGGTAACGAGTTTCGAGATTGCTCGGAAGATGACGATGGAAGAGGCTGACTGAGATAGACAGACTTGTGACACTTACCAACATGTATGTTGAGACCTCGGCGACCCCTAAAAAACTTTGGGATTGCACATTGTGGGCATTGAATCAGGTAAACTTGCGACGAAGACATCTGATTTTGACTGCTGAACCGCGTTGGAGACAAAACCTTACCAAAAACTTGAAAAATGAACCACCACCACCACCACCACATCACCATCATCATGACAAAGTGACAGGACGACAAAGGACGTCAGAGTGGCTGTGGAGGTTGTTCTCCTCAACGCAGCGCCCGGTTCTCGGCGTAGCAAAGTAGTGTGGCGTGTCGTGTAGCGGTCACATCGCGCGTACCGCTGGCGCGACACAGCACTGTGTCGCGCGGATGACAGAGATGCGTACAGAGGGACTGGCGTTGTCCTGACGGTGCTTTAGGACTCCAGATTTTACTGTAGGATTGCCTCCGATATTTAGTTTCATGAAATTTGCGTCAATACTTTTTATTACACAAAAGATTTCGGATATTTTAATATTTTAAAGAAATTTTAACAAAATATGACCTTAGGTGAACTTGACTCGTTTAATTTGTAAATCACGTTGCGAGTGCAAGGGATGTGAAGCCACACAATGCTGTAATTGATGGCTGCTTTGTCTACTAATTTGATAATCACGCCCAGAAGGTAAGAAAAGTAATGGACGCACCATAACATCGAACTAACCACAAGCCGACTAAACGGGATGCATTTAAACATACATATTTATATGCAAACTGCTTACATCCTGGTTAAGTTTTAAGGTAGTATGCGTATGGTCGTGCATTTCGTGATTTTTAAAATTGGAAATGACCGTATTTATCGTTGCCGCGGCCGGAACGCACGATTCACGGACGCTTGTTGCTAGTTAAATCTTCATGTCGTGAACTAATCTATATTAATAATTTCGTGCAGGGGTACGGTAGACCCGAACGAGACCTGTCTCAAATTGAAGAACGTATAAAAATAACGATTTTTGAGTTAAACATATGTATCCGCAAAATTCGGATTGTCGCGTCTTTTGCATTTAAAAGTGTTAATTTGATGACAAAACGTCGGCCATATTGCCCACAGACTATATTGCTATATTAAATTTGTTGGTTGACAGTGTCGGCTACGTTCGAAAATCGTGAACTATTTTTGCGTCCGGTAAGTTGGCCAGGTTGCTGGGCTGCGTTCTGGGTGATGGGCCATCATCGCCCATTGTGTGGATTCGGCTAGCCGCGTCTGCAGCGTTTTGTTTTGTAGTTTTCAAGCGTTCTATACACCTATCAGCCTAGCTAGCACGATAACTTATACCGTCAAGTTATATGGGCGAAATGTATTAAAACGTCACATAAAACGTAACGGTATAATCTATCGTGCTAGCTAGACTGATTGTCACAACAACCGCCTTCAAAGCGAATGTATGGGGCCTGTTACTTGGATTCATATCACGATAAGTATCACGTGAAAATTAAAGCAGAATCCATACAAATTGAAAACTGCGATAATATTGACACCCCAGGATTGTGATAAAATTAATCGTGTAAAGGACACCACTTGAATGTTTGCTGAGTCTGTCCGCCATCTTAAAACTGCGTCTCTATTTTGTTGTGACAAACTACTAGGTGACTTATGGCTTTTAAACGTCTAGCAAAATTCTATCCCTATCTTGCTCTGTCTTATAACTTAGTGGTACTGGGGGTCTACTCCGAAATTCGAAATCCGAACTCCGTATGGTGCCGTCCCTTTCACTCATATAGTCTATGACAGGAGAGTGAAAGGGACGGCACCATACGAAGTTAGGATTTTGAATTTCGGAGTAGACCCCCAGCTCATGCCGTTCGCCGCGCTCGGACGTTAGAGGTGCTACCGCTAACCGAAAACGAAGTATCTGCCTCCCTCTCGCACATGTATATTCGAACGACAGAGAGGAAGGTAGTTCGTTTTTGGTTCGCGGTAGGCCCTCAGGCGTCAACTTTAAAACGAATAGGGTATTTTACTATAAGAGAAATAAAATTCAAAATGTAATAAAAACTAGCCAAGTGCGTCGCAGTCGCACACTGAGGGTTCCGTACAACTAAAAAACAAATGTGATTTATCAATATATTGATATTTTTGGTAAAATATACTTCATAATAAACATTATCACCTGATTTCAAGTTCATAGGTCGATGGGAAGTTAAATAATTATATGTGTGACAGACCACACAAGGAATGTTCTTTGACTTTCTTCAATCGTCCGCCGCGCTCGGACTAAGGTGCTACCAACCGAAAACTAAATATATATGCCTCTCTGTTGCACATGCATATTCGAGCGCGGAGAGGGAAATACTTCGTTTTCAGATCGCGGTAGGCCCTCTGGTCTGACGACTCCCATTCCTGGTTGGTGCGCGTATCGGAATGTGAAATACCTTTGGCAAAACGGAACAAGTTGTTAAATAGCTTCCATTAATTGGAGAAAATATTACCAACTGTTATTATTATCACGCGAAACCCTGAATATTGAAGCAACATCCATAGGGGCCTGTTACATGGTTATTATTATCACGCGATATACTCATATCACGATCCGTATCACGTGCAATGAATATTGAAGAAAAATCCATAAAATTTTAAAATTCGCGATAATATTGACACATAATATTGAGTGTAAAGGGCCCCACTTAATAGAATTTGGCGGAAAATAGAGAGCTGCTACCGCGAAACGAAAACGAACGAACATCGTGTATTTCCCTCTGTGTCGCTCGATTTTGCAAGTTCGACAGAGAGAGAGATACACGAACTTCATTTGTTTTCGTTCGCGTTAGCAGCTCTGACTTCGTACCAAAAATACTGACTGGCACATCAATATTTTACAATTGCACATCTGAACTGAATTTTAATGAACGATTAGTATTTTAGCTATACAAATCAGTACTGATTACGGTGTCAAAAATTTTATGTGCCTTTAAATACTACCCTTATAAAAATGCTTAGGATTAACTTGCAAAGATACTAGCCTTTGCCCGTGACGTCGTCAGCGTAATCTTTTACTCCCTATTCCATATGTTAATCCAGACTACAGACTATATTTCTATACGAAGTTTCATCATAATCCGTTGTTGTAAAGTTTTTACTTTATACATTTTTGTACACTATTTCTTTCGTCGTTTGCATAACTGTCACGAATAAATGTTTACTTTATTTCACCCGAGCGAAGCCGGGCTTTCATCTAGTAGATAATAATATGGCCCGATGGTTTCTACTCACACTTGTTGTCATAACAATCACCTGATCATTCGTGTATAGCTAACAGTCGTTATTGACACGACGTCCGATTCTGCCTATTCGATTAAGTGACAGTTTGGTAAATTAGGAAATAATTATCTGGATTGCTTATTCTGGATTTCGGCTTCTGCAGTACCTACCGCTTTTACAAAATTTTCTACCCCTTGTCATGTTTATGAATTATTCCACTTACGCTAGGACAGACGGTTTCCATTTACGACAGGATATGTTTGTTTGTTGCTGAAAATACCATTTAGGTTAACTTTGACCTAACTGGACTCCGCTATCGACTGAAAAATTCTGACCTAACCCTATTCTAGTAAATCACATTTTCGCACTACATACTAGGGATACTTTGCGTATTGTTTTGTTGCCCTTATTCAAAAACGTACATTTTTAATCAAATTGGCGTTCATGTTTATTTGTGTTTGCAACAGATAAATGTTAAAGTTTAATGAATAATGGAAAAAGAGTATATCCATGTCCAATAAATTAACAAGTAGGTACGTAAAAGTACTCAGTAAAAAAAAGTTGATACAAAGATTTATTGACTGAAATAATCTAGTAAGAACAGTAAATTTAATAAACCAGGACGTAAAAGTAGTTAGTATAAGTGAGTGGATACTAAGAGTTAGGTCATGAAATATGTGATTTAATTAAATCGATACTGAAACCTGTAGATAAAGGTAAATCAAGCACGCATATAATGTGATTTTGTGATTACCAATTTTATGAATGCAGTTTACCTACCATTAGCATGGATACATCCACCACCACCACCATATCAGCCCTAGGACGTCCACTGCTGGACATAGGCCTCCCCCAATTTCATGGGGGGTAAATGCCATAATCGCCACGCTTGGCATGCGGGTTGGCGATCGCAGTATCTCCACCGCACTCATGGATACATAGTTGAACTATATAGTACATATTATTTCCAACGATGAGCAGTTTAACTTCCTCGTCCATTGTTTCTTGAATGGTGTTAGCGAGTCGGCCGACTAGTGTATAGACAATAGAATTTTGCCTCTAGATGCTGGGTCGTACCTCCCTGATATCTACAGTGTGAATAAACGGTTTAGGACAAGCGCTATAGTAGATTGCCAAACAGTTGATTAGTTAAGTTGTATATAATATTACTATTTACTTCTAGTATGTTTATCTCTGTCGTGATTTGTGAAATCAACCCCCTTGCAGGTAGAGCTACCAGAAAATGTTTTCAACATTTTGTACATAATTATTGATATCTGGGTTCACAAATTTCTTGCCTGTTTAATGTTACTGTACAAATAATCAATTAGCCTCTACCTTTCTAGGATTTAATGCCCTCGGATTTCTTGCCTATATCCTTTTGCGTCACGCTCGAATGTTAACTCGCTTTTAATCTCACGTAGGTGGACAGCTACCTTTACAAGGTAACCTCAATATCAATGGCATCAGGAAGATCTAAACAGTATAAATAATTATTGAATGCTGTTATTGTAGGCTAGGAATAACTGTTGAATGCACGGAGGAGGCGCGGCAATTAGCGGTGCAGGTGGTGAATGCGACCCTCTGGCCTTTTGCAGCAAGGAACGAGTATGCCACGCGATACTCTCATGTCGTTCCTCGTATGAAGAAATGTTGTATGCGACTATGGATATCATAAGCATATGCGACATTGTTGTTCCAAAGGTGGAAATGATGCTTCTCGCTGTCTGCTAGAGATCTTAGTCGTTTACAGTGTGTGTCATTTGTATATTTATAGAAGAAAATTGTTTAGACTTATCTAGGTCTAGTTGATAATCACGAAACACTGAGTAATAACTACTTGGTCGGTTTAGTCTGAGTTTTGTTTCAACAATGCTGGGATTCTACAATTATCATGCAAGTTGTGTACCTAATTATAACTGACAGATAATTGTATTTTTTTGCCCTTTATGCTTTTCTCTCACTTTTTCACGTAAACCATATTTTTTCTGGGGCATATGTTAACTTAACATCTTGATAGCGGACATACTGACGCGTACTAACCGTCTAGATTTTATGAAAAACCTTTTTTTGTTAAGTTATTTGGAACACGTGCGGTGCAATGTGGCGAACGGTAAAGCATGACATGCGCGATCTATAAAGTGGATTAATTGGCATCAGCTGCCGCCTTAGGTTTCATGAGTGGCGAGCATGTTAGCAACCCTTAAAAGGATTACATCTGTCGTGACTGCCTGACCTGAATTAAGATTTAACTTGTGCATAAAACGTTATCAAAAACACATTAATTGTATACTACGACGGTCGTAAACAAAAATATGGCCTGTGTGATAGTAAGCAGACGCCGTAACATACGGACGCTTGTGGCTGCAGAACAGTCTCAATCGTGCTGCCGACCCTTTTTTTAAACAAATGCAGATCCCCCACTCCCAGCACGGTGCATCCTCAGGACCTCTGGCGACCTTACTCTTCACCAAGAACACAACACCACATACATACAAAGCGAGTAAGTAGTGGTGATATTATGAATGCAGTCTTTTGGAGGCGGCAGTATAGTAGTACCCGCTTGGGGCGACTGGAAAGTTGTCGAGTTGCTCCAAATATGAGCGAGTGTGAGATTCCACTGTGCTTCCCCCTTTTTGGGTTTTACATGCACAAGTCACCTGATTGTAAGCGACTAGACTCTTGGATGGAACGCGCTTACCTAGTAAAAAAGTGGTTCACTCTCGGCTTGAACTTCAACATTAATGTTCAGGAGTCTCAAAACAAAACCTTAAAGGGTTTTAAGTATCAATCTGGCCAGACAAGAATAAAGTATATTACGAGCAGATTAGTTTATTAAATGTTGACTTTTAATATCAAAGGTCATATACCAGATTTGCCGAAACTACATACTTAAGTCATTTGCCCTAAATAAAAAAAGGCGTATTTTTGCATTACAAGTTTTTAGATACAATATGTGATTGAAAGGTATATAGTACATACTCGTACCCAGTATAGTGGACGGCGTACGAGCCCAATTCCAAAGAAAAACTGCAAATCGATGCACATTTAAGCGGTTTGGCACACGCATACTAGAGGTGAAAACAAAATTTTTGACCCAATAAAAATCCCTTATCAGGGGAGTGCTGAGTAATTTTTTTCAGATATCTATTGTTGCGAACGCAACGCTTATTTTTGTATAGCTTCATGCCATTCTTTATGCAGTAGCAAAACGCGCCCATCGGGCACAGTTAGTATAATGGCGGCTTCTAAAAGCCACATCCCTACCACAAAAACTTTAACTAAAAACAGTAAAAATCTTGCTTGTCATCACCTACCATCTTCTTTGTGCATACACTATTACCACTTCTGCATACTCTTTCGGTGAACTATCTTGTAAATCAGAACCTTTATGGGAATTATATAGCTACAGTAAACTTTCATCGAAGTTTTATTTAAAAGTCGTCGAGTTCCATCATCATCGGCACCGGCGGCTACATCTATCGTGTGTGGTATTATATAAAAAGGGCTTTTTGAGGCAATTCTAAAAATTTACATTTCAGCCATTTTCTTTTTATTAAAACAAAAATAATTTTCAAAACATACCAAGTTTGGGCTCTTCCAGATACGATATGACTGATTTTTTTTGTATAACATACCAGAAATAATGCGTGTTATC
Source organism: Notocelia uddmanniana (assembly GCA_905163555.1). Taxonomy (NCBI): domain Eukaryota; kingdom Metazoa; phylum Arthropoda; class Insecta; order Lepidoptera; family Tortricidae; genus Notocelia; species Notocelia uddmanniana. Next base: position 15,902,493 of record LR991065.1, read on the forward strand.
TTCATATCTAACCCCAAGAAAGCAATTTTGAAAATAATTTCATTTAGTATTTATTTATTATTTTCAAGTACCATTTCCCATTTCTAAAGAACTTTTTGCTTACACATTCCACTGTTAGGATTGGTCGAATTCCCAAGCTATCTTATACAGTTATGATCGATAGGACGATATTAATGCTCCAGATTTATCATCTCGACGGAAAAAGAATACTCATGAGAACCGACACCTGTTTACTCAATGGCAACCCGAAATACGCTTTATACATAAGTACACAGTAAGATTGAGTTACGCTTCATTTGGGAAAGTGCCAGACAGGAAAATTGTGTAACCAAACAATTATGTACAAAATTGTTTATACAAACTGAAAATGACGCCTGGCGGATGCCGGAGCTCTATGATTGTTTATTAAAATTCTGATAAAGCTGAATAAACACAAAGTTTAAAACGATACTAAAAAGTTTTGCACTTCCCTCTTCGGTCCTCATTTCTTATACAAATATATACAAACAATTCTCAGTCTCCGTCTGTTGGGCAAAGTTCTCACATAGCTTCCTAAGAATCCTGAAACTGCGAGTGAGTAGAATGGATGCTGTTGCTACTTGAATATTTACATAGGTTACTGCACTCCGCTTGCTGCCTGCGATAATGTTCTTGGGATAGATGTCCATTTTGTGTACTCGTAGATCCACGGAGATAGTTCTAACTTTGTTGTCATTGCATTTTATGAATTGCGGTTATTTTCCGGTTATCTATTATAATATAATTTTATTCTTTTTAGCTGACGATTAGGTAGGCATTTCATAACTTTATGTGATTTGATTTCACACTTTTAGTTTTAGTTAAATGTTTGGGATTATTAGGTCGATTTTTTATTACTATTGTAAAATTTTAGTGCGAAAGTTATTGTAGTAGTTTCTGTTCATGCTCTATTATTCTCAAATGTCCACACACAATAGTACTCTGTTAAGTGCATCACTAAGATTCTATAACACGGAGTTGCTGTGGCGGCGTGGCGATATTTCAATAGTTTTATTGGAATGCTCCCCAGAGCCGAAGCGCGCTATAACATTATTTCAGGACACGTATCGCGTACAGATAATGTAATGCAGAAGCGTTATGACGCATTTATTGTTTGGGATGTGTTTAATGTGTGGGATCACGTTTGCAATACCCTTAAACGACATAACATCTTAATTAAATCGTCTGGAGAGTTTATCTCCAAACAGTTGGAAACAGAAAACATAAACATGCACGTACCCTTGTACCCCTCCCTGCATAGAAGTTACTATACATCAGTGGTGATACCTACAAACTGCATTCCATGAGATTGGCTATTTTATTTAATTAGGATAACGTAACATACCAGCAGTTGAACTACTTGACGCTGCTATTTTTCGCGTGAATAATCCGTCAGTTACATTATCAATTAAGTTTTTTTATATGGTTCTTTCACAAAAATGATGAAAGGGGCGAAGAGGCTTGTGTCTTAAAATATAATTAGTCCGTCAGTTACATAATCAATAAAGTTTTTTTTATATGAGGTTTTACCTATAGCCCTTTAGAGTTCCGCCTGACTTCACGCCCGTACATTTGGTGCGCTTTATCTTTTATGGTATTTTTTGTTTTATTTACAAAAGAAACACTAGTCCAATAATAACTAAGGGACTAATCATAATATACACTACCTAATAAAACACTTTATTTACGTACTAAGAAAATATATACAAGAGTACTTAACCTAAATACTATACTAAATAATATAAATAACATTAAATCTAAAACAGGCCCTTGAGGCATCTTTCGGCCTGTTTAGCCTAGATGGTAAAAGCCTGGTCCCGGTTTTGAATCCCGGTAAGGGCATTTGCTTCTGTGGTGAGCAGAGACATTTGTTCCTGAGACTTGGATGTTTTCTATGTATTTAAGTATGTATAATAATATCTATTACGTATATCGTCGTCTAGTACCCATGACACAAGCCTAATTGAGCTTACTTTTGGACTAGTTCGATTTGTGTAAAAAATTGTCCCCCTAATATTTATTCATTTATTTATTGTACTAAGGATGCTGGCGGTAATTCCTCGCCGTATCGTAATGCTGATACTCCCAATTAAATATTATATCAGTGTCATATTTGTCATACACGCTTCGAGAGGGTCAAAATAAATTTCTTGATGTACTACTTATAATTTAAGTATTGTCTACTGGTACAGAAGCGTTAATGTGCATTCCATCTTTTACTCGACCGTAAATAAATAGTTACAATGTTTTAGGACTGTAAATATATATTATTGTCAAGGCATAGAAGTAGGCTGTTACAACCCTTAGTATTCATTTTAAAGTGACGATCTTGGGGACCCGTTTAATTAATAAAATTGCCTATCGAGACCAGGTTTATTAATATAGTGATCTTCTCAAAAAATAGGGGATGAAGACTGAATAGATTCTAATTAATCTTTATTTTATATTAGATGTCCGCCCCTAATCCTATAACGTGAAAATGTTAATACGCTTACACAAGTGTATTTTACGACCGAAAGTCGCAAGCTGTCTCAGACATTAACAAATAAGTCGCGGTTCCAAATAAAAACGATTTTGGCCATTTGAATAAATATAAGTACATCTTTTTATAGGTGATTCCGAATGACCCTTCACTTTTTCATAAAGTAACTTTGAACACTGAATAAATAACGGTGCAGTGAAATAGTTTCGTTGTTATGATTTTTCCAAAATGCGTTTGTACAAAAGGTGCGACGAAACTTTTTACTATGTACATTTTCTGCATCGCAACATGAACAGAATTCGTCAGTTAAACTGCAATTGCCACATTCAGCCTGCAGCTTCTTCGTACTATTATTCTCATGGATTTTACAGCCTACTTACTTTCTTACTTGTTGCTTACGACCCTCGTAAAACAGGAAACAAATTAGTTTCTTCTATCCCGGTAACGTAATCCTAGCTTTATATTATGACCCCGTTGTGTAAAGTCTAGGGAGGCTGTTAGATATATTTTGAAACAACGACCGGCGCAGTAGAATTTATGGAGTATTTATAATTAAGAAGTGGGTACGCTATAGCTTTATCTCAAGTTTAGCAATAGTGTGAGTAGTAAAATTTGTTCGTACATTTTAAATAAATACCTGAGATTAGGTTAGAATTAAGTTTAATTACAACGTTACAATATGCAATTATTTGAAAGAAAGCAAAATGTTCCATTAGATTAAAACGTTCTTACACTGATTGGCATAGGATATTTTAAATATACATAAATCTTAGGAAATACCTGCTCCCTCAAAACTGAAAATTAGTTTAATTTACATATGATCAAACAGAATTGGTAAAAAATACTAGTTTTAGACCTATAAATTATCATCATCATCATAAATTTAAGAGTTAGACTCTTGTCGGTGTAGCTCTCTCCATCCGAGTCTATCTAGGGCCACCCTTGAGTTCCTTATATGACGTTCGTATAAATTATGACATACCTTAATAGGTCTCGTAATTATTTTTATATTACCGATATTTTAAGCAAGTTAGGTTTAAGGCGCAGGGTAGGGCAAGCCATTCTCCATACAAAGGTTGTGCAAGTTTTTTGCATTACTTTTGGCACTTCAGCATTTAATTTTATTTTTATTGGTACATATTGGATATACGCAGAACTTGATGTTAAAATTTTGCATTATTTAAAAAATAAAATAAAAATAAAAACCCAAAATTTAATTAAAATTAAAAAAGAAGAACATCAAGACATAGCTAACAAAAAAATAAGCATATGGACCAAAAATAGTAACTGGTGTGCAAACACAAACGAAAAAAAAACTTGCACAAAGTTTGTATGGAAAGAGACTGCCCACCCCTTCGCCTTAACTTCTAAACCCCTGTTAGATTCGTGTATACGAGGGGTGTTCAATAAGTTTTGATAATCGGTATGAATTTCCCTGTTAATGATATTCTTTTAATGTGGGCTATACCATGACACTAATCAACATTAAATTAGAGTAAAAATATATATACATTATTCATTTGTTTTTCTGTAATTGCTGAACAAAAAAACATCTGAATATGAAAAATAACAAGATTGCAAAAATAAGAGTTGGTTTTGTAATTATTTGGAGTGGTGTGAAAAAAGTCCTGGTGCACTAATAAAAAATATTAAAATTCAAAATAAAACCTTGGTTTATCAGTATGATTTAAAGAATAAGCAAGTTATCTGTGCAGTGGTTTTTTGTTATCTCCAGCTCTGTCACCAAAATTAGGGTGTATTTTTTGACTTCTTCCTGGACTATTGAGGCCAACAATAAAAACTTGCGAAATTAGCTTCACCAATTGAGCACAAATATTATTGGAGAGTTGTATAACATTATTCTATCAGAGTTGAAAAAAATACAATTAATAAGCTGAAGAAAAAAAACACTTATTTTCGGTAGTAATCGTACATGAGAGCCTTCTAATTGACAAGGGTGCTGCTCTTCCAGTAAAGATCAGAATTGATAACCGTTCCCATTATTATTTAGCCCTAACTTCCGACTACTACTTCTCATCCACATATGTTCAAAACCAACTACATGAAAATCACGAGCTGGTGATGACTTAGTTAAGGTATAAAATTTGACCTCAAAAAGTAAAATTGTTTTTATTGGGGTAAAATAAAACAAATGAATGATGTTAATAAGTATTTGAAAATATAGAAAGTGTTCATATTGTAAAAAAAATATAAGGATTAACATAAGTATCTCCCATATTTAATACTGATTATCAAAATTTATTGAACACCCCTCGTAATAATCAAAACGCTAGAGGTAAAATTGTTGCACTCTAAAAACTTCCAATTAAAAGTACATTATAAGCAAAAGATTGTGTAATGTAACAGTTACGTGTTTTTTTTAACAAGAGGGCTTATTACAGATTACACGAATATATAAGACGCAAGGATAAATATATGGTCAAATGTTTTTACCATTACCTAAGCATATAGCTGTTAAATAAGAACTATAATAATGTAAACGACTGACATTCAAAAAGTGTTCGGCAAGAATTTATATTCAGTAAATGATTTTGACTTATAAAAAAATCTGACCTACATATTAAATTCTACATATTTCTTAGGCCGCGGCCGGCCAATGAACGGTTTAATATAGTTGATGTGTATAAGTAAATTCCCTTGTGAATGGGCCAGTGGTTCGGCGCTGTAGGAACAATGTCGGCACTCGTCGCATCGGGTGCCGGTACACGGGACAGCCCTATTCAAATGTCAGCGTGAACTAGGCTCTCTGATCGTGTTGTGTTCCCATGCAGGATCCCAAATTTTAAGTTACTTAACTTACTGCACTAATAGCTAATGCCAAAATAAGTTTCTTCCATGGGTGGCGCATTGTACAGCCAGTAGAAGATTTTTAAAAGATTACTCATTTACGGGTCTAAACGTTAAATGTATATACTTCCCGTATGCGCAATATCTAACTGCACTAAGAATCCTTTTTCGCTTGGATCTGGAAATAAAAGGCTTACTCAGTGAACTTTAAGGATTATTTATATATTGAGGATTATCGTTCATTTTTTATTTACACATTCAAAAACGATATTATACCTGGTTAAAAGGACCATCAAAAGGGACAAAACAAACCAGTAAACCAGCCACAATTAGTTCTCGCAGTTAAGTAAGAAAAAGTCGGTCAATGTCATAACTCTAAAATGATAAAAACTCGAGACACCGCATTAAAGGTTTACACATTCAAATATGATATTGTCCCTGGTTATATTTTATAGTTAACATTTTGTAAGGCTGTAGAGGAAGATACCCTTACCCTGCCATACTAGCACTGAAATGTCACTAGCCACACGACGCAATCAATTTCTTATTTGTGTTGTGCTTCGATAGTGCAGTCAATAGATTGCGTCAAGAGCGAGGAATGAATCTTACTCAATAATACATGTTTTGCATCAGAAAAGTTAGCGTGTATTTGACTTTTGTTCTAAGTATATTTATCTAGACCAGCGGCAGCGGCAGCGTGTGTCGTCATTTACGAATTTAACCTTGTTCCATATACCATTACAAATTTAACGGTGTAATTCGGCTACATTTCTTTTGTACAGGCTGTTTTTAATGATTTCCGTTCCTTGAACTCCTGCAAGCATATAGCCGTGTATATCCATAGAAACGACGTAGCATATTTAATTTATCAAAATTCAAGATTTTTCTTTCATTTTCTTACAAAATAATTAATTATATCACCAAGAGTGAATGCAAAACGGTCTTAAGAGGTAACGTGGAGCAAAAGTTAATGACAAGTATGACACTATTCGGAATTCAAATCACTACGCACGTCAACATCGTTTTTATACTATACTAGGTTGTTAATTAACGAAAATGAATTCTTGAATATCTTCGAAATGGTACTAGTGTCTTAGAGAAAATAACTTTATTTCATCTCAGGAATCTGCTTTCGCAATTAACGAAATTAAAAAAAAACCCCTTCTATAGGTTTAGTTATTAACAATTAATATTGTACAAGTTTTTACTTATTTCGATTAATAATTTACTTTTGAAACTATACAATACTGATTTGACCATGTTTTAAAATCGATAAGTACCCTTGAAATCGCATGACGATTAAGGCACGATTTCTTTAGATTTATATGGAATAAGGTTTGGGTTTAATAAATAAATAAATTAATTGATTCAGCTTTTTTTACTTGGTTGTTGAACCACTTAGGTCTTACACTAAAATGACTTGAATTAATAATGTACATGTAATTCGCAATTGCCGCACAACTGGTCACATTCCGAATCCTATTCATAGTTAGAAAGCAATTATTCAACGTCTAACAACATTCTTAATCCCGTGCAAGATCACGAGAAATATAGCCTTTAAATGTCTCAAAGATAGCTCCACAGTTGCAGGCAACCAATTGTCCCTCTTAACCGGCCGGCCTCATTAGCATGGCCCTCGATCTCCCGTTGCTATCTACCTCGTAGGATTGATACATTGACGGTAAAGGTCTCTTTAGTAGTTTCAACTGCACTGTAATTAGGGCTGGCCGCCTGACATGCCCATTCGAGTTTGATAGATTGAGCAGTTTATATTCGGTTAGAAAGAATTTTTGAAGTTGCATAATCGTTTGTTTTGTTCCTCAATGTATAGTTGTTTGCTCCATGTTAAATTAGCTGCTATATAAACAAGTTGAAATACTGAATCCGCGATACTTAAGGTTGGGTACATTGAAGTGCTATAAATTTTGGAATATTATCTATACAATGAGATCCTCACAATCACGGCCTCGCTATCGCAGCTTAACGAGGCACGATTGTTTTTCTCAGCTCTGAATAATATTGAGCATGAACGTGGTTAATCTGATGGCGATACTTTCGCCGAGCGGCCGGTACTGTTAGCTGGCTAACTTACAAATGAACGGTGTGATTATGGGCGCGGATCTAACTCCACGATAATTCAAATGTTCTCGCACACCACTGCGCTGCGATGGTCGCGATTGCACCCGCGACTTCCTCTTATGGCGACTTTATATCTCTGGATTTTGAATAGAATTATGGACGGTGTATCCACGTGAAATATCACTGTTGCTTGTTTTCCTAAATCAATCTGATATGGTTAGACTTTGTACACATGTCGATTTTTGTCGCATTGCTTAATATTCTCTACGCGTTGTTAGTGGTTAGTGTAAACTATAACTAAATAATTTATGACAAAAAATAGACTTCGTAATTGAAGAACAAGACGCTAGTTCAACGAAATATCACCGAAATCCATAAAGTATCTACTAGTACTTATCTTTGAGGAGTTCTATATATTTACGGCTATAAGCGTATATAGGTAATTATTATGATTTTGTAGAAAAAATGCCATGTCAGTATCTAGTTTCAACGAGTTGTCATTGATCCATGTATAAACATTTAAACATGAAGACGAATTAAGAACTCTTCCTTCAGATTTCTCATCAATGCTTTGCGTGAAATACTATACAATACAATACAATACAATACAATATGCTTTATATTTAGGTATTATTCCTGTAAACTACAGGTATATTAATAAATTCAAGAACCCCAATTTATATGTATATATAATTTTATTTAATATTTATTTATTATTACATTAAGATAACTTATTCAAATCATTTAGAAATATATATTCGGACGTTATTAAATCGATGATTGATTATAGAGATAAAGTAATTCTAGTCGCCAAGCGATGTCCCCGTGTCGAGTGCCAACCCACTTCAGTTTTATTCTTCGAAGTGGCGCCCTCTGTCGACCGGAACTGAAGTTCACCCGCAACAAGATGGCGCGCGCCGGATGTTGCCAACATTCCTATGAATATATCGGCGCATATGTGCGCTTTCCAACTGATTAGCTTTATCTTGTCTTTGTAGACAAAAAATAATTCCTGCTAGTGCTAGAACTAGTTAATATACGATGCTATTTGAAGTTAAGGAAATGCACAGACATTACAAGATTTTGCTTCATGTTCATGATCTTTCTGTAGTTTAGCTGGAGAATATAACATGAGATTTAGACCCGTTATACACATTTTGTGAAATCCTTAGGATTATCCTGTACTTATTACCATTTCATCGCAACTTGCAACTAATCTAATGCATAAACAAGTACCCTCATCGTATTTTATGTATGTAGGTGTGTTCCAAACGGAATTCTTAGTCTAATCTGAATCTTCGAGGCCTCAAGCCCCGCTCCTAAGAGAATGTATAATGCGTGACGGGAGGTATTGTCGAGGTAAGCCTGAATCTAAAATATGCTGATTTGTTATATTAGAAGTCCAATTTTTAATATACCTACACGTATAGGGCGTGGCCTGTAATAGGAGCATATATTAAAACGGTACATTATTGAGCTATCCAGCAATTATTTCCAAATAATTTAACATGATAAATAGTACATTACTACAGAGGCCGGGATGAAAGGGGTTGCCGGTCGAAGACATATAGACGGCCGAGCAAAGCGAGGCCGGATAGGTCTAAGGCAGGCAACCCCATATTTCCCGCCGATGTATGTATAGTGCTTTTCTCAAACATGCAATGAAATAAACAATAAAAAAAATCACAGTTTTATTTTTAATACGCTTAGTGGTAGAATGTCATGATGCCTGTGCCATAAATTTATGTGGAATGGAAATTAAAAAAGAGGACTTTGCCGACCTAGGCCTGCAAGATTTGTATGAGATTTCATTAACAACCTCTTGTCCTAGCCGCACCTGAAACGTCTATTATAAGAAACATAACATCAATATTTCATTGCATCTTCTTCTTCTTCCTCGCCAGTTCCCGTTATACGGGGTCGGCTTTCCTAATCTTGAGGCGCCATCTACTTCGCTGGCAAGCATCGTTAACAGACAGACCTAGCGTCCTCATGTCCCTCTGGACATTCATCAGCCAGGTTGTCTGTGGTCTGCCTCTTCCTCTCTTTTGTACATTCATGGAAAGGCACCTCTTCACTACATGGTTCTCAGGTCTTCTAATGACATGTCCATACCATCTTAGCCTGGATTCTGAGAGTTTGTCAGTGATTGGTGCTACCTTAAAACTGCCGCGTATATGTTCATTACGAACTTTGTCTTTAAGGGTAACTCCACCCGCCCAACGTAGCATACGCATTTCAGTGGTATGTAACTTTTGCTCTTGCGTCTTCTTTGTGGCCCACGTTTCACTCCCGTATAGGAGAACGGGTCTTACAGCGGTTTTATAAACCCTGCCTTTTGTTCGTACAGGCATTTTCGGGTCACATAAGACCCCTGCCAGTTCCCGCCACTTATTCCACCCAGACACTGTCCTCTGCGTTATGTCGGCGGTTATTGTGCCGTCTTCTGAAATTACCGAGCCTAGCTATATTTAGCCGGGCTATATTTGAATTTGGTTACTCTCGGTAGAACTTCACCATCTAGTTTGAGTACGGTGTTTGATATACTAAATTTGTCGGGGTCAAAGTTACATACCATGTATTCAGTTTTCGTCCTGCTTATACGCAATCCATTGGGCTCGAGAGCTACCATTCATTGATTTAAATTGTCCTGCATTTCATGAAAACTGTCCGATATTAAGGCCACGTCATCCGCATATAAAAGATTCCACGGCAGAGGCTTCTGGATATTCTCTGTTAGGTAATTCATGATAATGTTGAACAGTACGGGACTTAGAGCACTCCCTTGATGAACCCCAACGTTGATGTCAAAGCTCTTGGACAATCCGGCTGGACTTTTAACACATGTTTGTATGCTGTTGTATACATGTCCATTACAAGTTGTATGTACAGTTCAGGGACGTTTTGTGATCGTAGCGCTTGCCATATTAGCGTTCTTGGCACCCGTTGAAAAGCCTTTTCTAAATCTATAAAGGTCATCCATAGATTCTGTTTATTGTCGTGAGCTTTTTCTATTACTAATATTATAGCATGAATTGCATCTGTGGTTCCCTTTCCAGCAGTAAAACCAAACTGGTTTTCAGTAACTTGTACTATATTTTTACTTCGCTCAGAAAGGACTCGTTCCCAGATTTTGAGGGTGTGTGACGTGAGCTTTATACCACGAAAATTTCCACAATCTCGAACGTCTCCTTTATTCTTATAGAACGGAACTATTACACTTTTTCTCCAGGCATCTGGCATCTTCCCGCTAACTTGGATGTTATTAAAGAATCTACACAGCCATTCACTTCCACCAGCTTCGAGAGATTTTCAGAGCTCACTGGGTATGTCGTCTGGACCCGGTGCTATGTGGTTTTTCATTTTGGAGATGGCTTTTCTAACTTCAGCTATGGTGATTTCAGCAATAGGGCCTTGTGTCATTGGCGGTTCTGCTTGTTGTTGCGTGGGAAATTCTTCGTTTAGCAGATGCTGGTAGTACTCGTACCATCTATCACAAATATCCTTGTCATTTGTGAGCAGAGTGCCTTCCTTATCTTTAATGTATTTTGTGGTTTTAAAGTCTTTGGAGTCATTGTGTCTGCGTTTGGCTACTTTGTACACATCATTTTCAGCGACCATTTCCAAATGCTGGTAGAAGTCCGATTCAGCTTGGCATTTCTCTACTGCAACTGTTCTTCTTGCAGTCTTCTTTGTCAGTCTGTATGCTTCCCTATCAACGTCGGAACCAGTATTCTGCCACAGCTTAAATAACCGTTTCTTTTCCGCAACACTTTCTTTGGTACGATTGTTCCACCATTTGGTATCTTTTGTATTGTGCAAGGCTCCTTTGCTTATTCCTAACTCCCGTTTCGCTGTAGTGGCACAAAAGATTTCGAAATTTGACCACACTGTGGAGCTGTTATCTAGAGGGGGGTTTTTGCATAACTAGCCCACTATATGATTTTTCATAATATTTCCCTTTTCACTATTTAGTTCGTACCATTTTATCTTCTCAGCATTACATCGTTTAGTCTTTATAGGAGTTTTCAGTTTCAGAGCTGTTAATAAGAGTCTATGTTGAGAAGTTAGTGGTCCACCCGGAATAACCTTGCAGTCTTTGATTTGTCTCAGATATTTCTTATCTATCAAGATGTAGTCGATTTGTGTTTTTGAATTACCACTTTAATAGGTTATAAGATGTTCATCATTTTTTTTAAAGAAAGTGTTAACTACTGCAAGGTTATGGGATGCTGCAAATTCTAGAATAGTTTCTCCTTCTTTGTTGTACTCTCCGAATCCAAAACCACCGTGGCAGCCATCAAAACCATGCCTGGTCCTGCCTACATGACCATTTAGGTCGCCGCATATAATTTTTTGTTCTGTAGATGGTATAGTCGTTAGATGTGTCTGCAGTTCTTCCCAGAATTCTTGTTTTTCATCATCCGGGCAATTTGTTTGCTGTGCATAGACCGAGATAATATTCAGGCATGGTTGCTTTTCCAAGGCAAGTTCTGTTTATATCTACAACGTTGTTACTAAGGTGTTGATCTAAGATAATTCCAATTCCGTTTCGGATATTCTCCTTTCCATTGTATATAAGCTTAAATCCTTTCCCGATTTGACGTGATTTAGCACCTTTCCATTTCGTCTCTTGCACACAGCAAATGTTTATGCGACGTCTTTCCAGGACTGTGCTAAGTTCCGCACTACGTCCAGTCATTGTACCAACATTCCAGGTAGCTATGCGCAGTTCCTGGATCGGTACTGTGCGTCTCCATTTCGGTGTTTCGTCGCTTGCCCTAGTAGTTGTCGCATATCCATCGTTGCCGTCGCTTGGGGGAACGCCCTATTATTCAATCTCATTCTTCCATTGACTTGCCTCATGATTAGTATGAATACTGGCTAATACTTTTATCAATATTTCATTGCATGTTTGAGAAAAAGTTATTTTTGATTTTTTTAATGCAAATATAGCTTACGTGTACTTTTTTACTCTATTGGAGTGATAGTAATATTAATACTATTTATTAAAAAAAAACACTAAACATAGGTAAAAAATTTAAAGATCTTAAAAATATCCTTTAAAATCAAAAATGCATCAACGATAATAACTTGATGCTACCTCAAAATCAGCATTGACTGCCGCGCTATAATCTCGGGTTGCCAAGATCTATTCTTGGAGGTCATAACTATTATTAATATTTCACCTAATTTAAAAAGTATTCTTTTTTTCGGTCACAAGAGGTTACTGCAGATGCTCTAAGGAAGCGTCCTTTAACTTTTTTGGTCCTATTACAGACCACAACCTGTATATGAATTGGTACTGTAGTGACTTGTGCTTTTAATATAACGCAAATTTAAAATGTGTTCTAAATATGTTAAGTATGAACAAGAAGGTTCCTTAAAATGTTTGATGGTGGCCAAATAGCTCTGGGGTGAAAAACATCAGAAATATAATTTATAATAGAACTTTTATTTTTTATACCACGTCGGTGGCAAACAAGCGTACGGCCCGCCTGATGGTAAGCGGTCACCGCAGCCTATGGACGCCTGCAACTCATAGGGGTGTCACATGCGCGTTGCCGACCCTTTAAGAATTTACACACTCCTGTTTTGAAGAACCCCATACTGTAGTCCGTCGGGAAAACCTCGGCAGCGAGCTCATTCCACAATCGGAGCGTCCGAGGGAGGAAATTCCTCTGAAACCGTACCGTACGCGACCATTTATGTTCTAAGGTGTGAGGATGAATACCCTACCGACGGCGAGCGGTGCGATGGTAGAAAGCGGCCGTAGGCATGATGTCGAACAGTTCTTCGGAGCACAACCCATTATATAAGCGATAGAACACGCACAAGGAGGCAATTTTTTTTCTTAAACTCAACGGCTCAATATCGCTCGTGAGCTTGGGATCGTCCACGATTCGCACAGCACGTCTCTGAAGCGAGTCAAAAGGCCCAAGCTGTGTGTATCCAGGTGCTCCCGCCCAGAGATGACAGCAATACTCCATATGGGGATGGACTTGCGACTTGTATAATAGAAGTCTCTGTCCCGGGGTGAAGTATCGCTTCGCTCTATTGAGCACACCTAGCTTTTTAGATGTCAGCTTGGCTTTGCCTTCTAAATGGCTCCGAAACTGGACGTCGCTGGATATATCGACACCAAGGATCCCAATACTCTCTTAGATGGAGAGGGTTTCGTCTTGGAACCGCGCGGCTACAGTGAATGGGGATTTTTTAGCAGTGAACGCGCATACTTGTGTCTTGGTGGGGTTGAACTGGACCAGATTATCCTGGCCCCACTCAGAGACTCTGACTTGAGTGCTCTCGATTTCGGACACAAGTTTTTCGCGACTCTCTAACACACAGGAACGAGGAATGTTAGCACGGCCCGTGTAATAAGCATCCCCGGTGCTGTCATCCGCATAACAATGGATGCCGTCAATAGACAGCATGTCATTGATATGCAGAAAAAACAGTGTCGGGGATACCACGAAGCCTTGTGGGACGCCAGCGTTAATGTCCATGCTTTTGGAGCAACTGCCATGTCCTACGGCTCTTATGCATCTGCCGGACAGAAAGCTGGCAACCCATCTGCACAGACTCTCGGGCAGTCCATCGGGAAGACCTCGGTGCCAGACCCGATCGAACGCCTTCACTTTGTCCAAGCTGACCGCTAAAGCCTCACCCTGACTCTCAATGGCTGAAGCCCACCGGTGACTAAGATACACTAGAAGGTCACCAGTCGAGCGACCGTGGCGTAAGCCATACTGACGGTCGCTGATCAAATCGTGTTCTTCTAGGTATCTTAGGAGCTTTGTGTTGATGACTCGCTCCATCAGCTTGGAGGCCTGTAATTCGATGGGTCTGATCTATCCCCTTGTTTAGGCACAGGGTGCACGAGGGCAGTCTTCTATGAAGACGGAACTTGCCGTTTGTGATATGAGAGCGCGAACAGTCGCGTTAGCACGGGACACAACTCAGGAGCACAAAGTTTGAGCACCACTGCTGGTATGCCGTCCAGCCCACTCGACTTGTGGATGTTTAGGGACAGCAGCTCCCTCAGGACATCCCTTTGCGAAAAACTAATTTCGGGCATACAATATCCACACCAAGGGATAGCAGGAGGTACGGCGCTGCCATCGTCGTCCAGAGTAGAGTTCGAGGCAAAGAGGGTGCCCAGTAGATCGGCTTTCTCTTTTGCGCTGTGGGCCAGGTCTCCAGCTGTAGTTCGCAGTAATGGTAAAGACGACTGCCAAAAGTTTCCCTCGGCAGCTTTGGCGAGCGACCAGAAGGCGCGACTTCCGGAGGGATATCCAGTAAGCTTCTCGCCAATTCTGCCAATGAAACTGAATTTAGCTCTGGCAATTTATCTTTTACTAGACCTTGAGGCAGCGTTTAACTTGCGTTTCACATCAGATAAGTTTAGATCCTTACTAGCTTCAGCCTTGGTCCAAGCCCTGTATGCGGCCTGCTTATGTGCTCTAGCATATTTACAGGGCCGATTAAACCAAGGCCGCTTTTCGCTCCTGTAGTTACCAGCGAGTTGGGAATAAAACATTCCATAACCGCCAGGATCGTCTCAGCGACAGCGGCTGCACAGGAGTCTGGATCTTCTGATGTGAAACAGAGCTGCCTCCACGGGTACGATGCGTAAAATTCACGCAGTCCATCCCAGTCTGCTGGCCTATACTGCCACATGCGCCTTAGACTCGTTGGCCGTGGTGGTTCCCGTCGCACACATGGTGCCTGTGTCCGGACGAGGCAGTGATCGGATGAGCCAAGTGGCGCATTCACTGAGGTGGAATACCCGTCCGGACGTGAAGTCAGCAGAAGGTCCAGTAGAGAGCTAGTATGGCCCTCGACGTCCGGTAATCTCGTGGGAGAACGTACCAGTTGCGAGAGTCCATAGGCCAGAGAAAATTCGTGAGCAGACCTACCCGCGTAGTCGGTGGACCGAGAACTGAGCCACTCAATATGGTGGGCGTTAAAGTCTCCTAAGATCACCAGCTCCGCGGAGGGATACTGCTCGAGAACTTTGTCAGTCGTCAATTGCAGGTGCTCAAAGAGCCGAGTTGTGTCCATGTCACCGCTATGAGACCTGTAACGGAATGCGTAGACGCGGGTGTGGTCACCGCAGTCAACGTGCACCCACAGTACTGACTGTTGGAGGCGGCGACAGCAGATACCCTGCCGAGCATACATGCATACACCGGCCCGTCTCAAGAACTTATGTTCGAGCGTGTATCCGGGATAAAGAAGATATGATGTATCAGCCGGGAAAGATATCTGTGTCTCCGTAAGGAACAAAAGGGGCGGTTTCGCAGATTCCAGATGGTGGTGAACTGCGTCTAAATTTGAGTCAAGAAAAGAGCGTACTCCCATCTTAAAGGCCGGCAACGCACTTACAACCCCTCTGGTGTTGCGAGTGTCCATGGGCGGCGCTAATCGCTTACCATCAGGCGATTCGTCTGTTCGTTTGCCACCTATGTCATAAAAAAAAAGAAGCTCCCGAATGTTACAGAAGTCCACTTGTGTGGAGGAGGGTGGGTACCGCTGAGAACCTATTCCTTTTTTTCCTTGCCACATATATTTTCTCGGATGTGTATAAAGGAGGATTCGCTGTGATGACGGCTGAAGGGACAAACGCACGGTACAAACCTGACAGAGGATGATGCAGGTAATCCAGTTAGTGGGCGCGGCATACGGAAGGGCCCCCGGTCCCCTCCTGTTGTGGCAGCCGGGTCCACCCCGGTCTCCTTCTCCGGCACGACTACCACACCAGGAATTATGCGCGAGGCTGGCGGTTCAGCCTTCCAGGGTGGAGATTAAGTGACCCCTGGGTTCGGGAACCCTACTAACCTGCGGGCGGCCAGCGGTCAGCCGTTTCACCGGGTCTCCCTGATCGCCGCACCCACTCTCCGGGCCTACACGAACCTAAGGCAGTGTTGTTAGTCCCGTAGGTCCCCCGTCGTCAACACAGCGCATCCTCAAGGAGCTCTGGAAACCTTACTCACCATCAGGAACACAACACCACATACCTACTGAGTAAGTATTGGCGCTATTATGGCTGTGATCTTCTGTAAGGTGGAGGTACTTCCTGGTACTTGGGCTGCTCCAAATACGAGCGAGATGACATTTCGCTATGCCCTACCTCCTATAACATAAAGTATAACATAAAGTATTGTACAGAAATTATAATACAAAATAACGTAATATTTAATTAGCCCAGCAACGACAGCAACTGTCTATAACATGATTATATTGATTATAAACAAGATGAAATTACAGCGAACTAAAGTAAATTCTATTAGCGGTAGCAAGGAAAGCGGCCCGCCCGCCGCGATTTCGATGCGCGGCTGGCCAACTCTGACTGCACTGCGCGATATGGATCTCACGTTTACCAACTAAATAGCGGATAAATTAGCTAACCGAGTTAAATTAGCGGAGCTTGTTAGCTTCGGTTGACTAGACTTTATTATTAATTTTATATTTCCTAAACTGTCGAGGCGAAATACAAAAAGAAACTGATAAAATTAGATCTTGATTCGAGATAAATGTGCTGATGTAGAATTGCTATTTTGCGGTTTCACTGCTGATTTCACGAGTAGTTCATTAATAGAAATAATATGTACCTAGAATAGGTAAAAATAAGTGTGGATGGAGTGAAGAGTTCGTCTTCTAGTTTAGGAGATAGATACTTTACTTAAACCTGATACTTGACTTCCTGCCGCAATTTATAAACTGTAATGGTAAGATGATGCCTTGAAGTTCTTTGAATTTGTGTTACTTACATCATTTTTAATAGAAAAGCCCAAAGAAAAAAGACGATTACTGCAAAGCTTCATTGAAGTCGTCAACCTTCTAAGAAATGTTTACGATTTTGTTAGTCTATACTGTGAAAGTATACGTGTGATAAAATCGCTAAATAGTTTAAATATTATGAGCCGTTTAAAATGTATTCTGTCATACGGAATTCTTTAAAAAATTAGCCTGTTCTAATTTTGCGTACATAATAAAAAAATGGCGTTAGTTAATAGTTTTGTCCATTTACACGTATGTTTACAAATTGAGCGTAGTATACAGTTGTTTGAGTTAGGTACAGTTAAAAATTAAAAACGATAATAATTTAAACTCGTTATTTCATCAGAAATTTTTCATTTCTACTTATAGATAACTCCCTTCCTCTATCTCATGTCAGTTGTGCCTGATTTGGGCCTTTCGCGATAGGCTCAAATGTGTCAAAATAATGGCACTTTTACCTGCAATTAGCAGTATATATTGTAAGCAGAGAAGGACCTAGCTTCTACTCTGGGTGGAGCGATTTATTCCGCGCCGCTCAAAAGCCTTCTACAAATTTATTTTTTTCCCTTTTTTCTCATCTCATTTTCAGTTAGGCGTTCCTAGGCACTGGGCCGCTTCATCCGCTCTACCTTTTGGGCCGGCCTGAATGCATTTTTGGTATAAACTTGTTCGATAACAAGACCTATAACATAGTTTTGGCGAATTTTCCTCAAAAAAGTACCTTGCCGTAAACTTTAACCTCAAACAAAACAGGGTCTATTTTAAAGTTCAATTTCTTTATTAGCAAAAATCCATCTGAATTGAATTACTCAATATAATTTAAATCTCTGGTCTACATCTTTGTTAAAAATTAGTAAATGTGGCTTCAGAATCGAAAAAGATGGATGTATTTAATAAATATAAAAAAGTTAAAGCATTATATACGTACTGAGACTTGGACAAAATATTCGCCTGCTAAAAGGTACTTTGCAATGCCACGTTTCAACGCCCTTTGTGCACTTGTCGTGCGTTTGTCTGCTTCGGAATAGCGGCTGCCTCTCTTCGCGGAAGCGAGATTCAGCGAACCTGATTACTGAAGACACGCCGGCCAAGGTTCAATCTCTTGCGAGATCACCTATTGTCACTATTACAGAAGCCAATTATATAAGATTTCTATTTAACTCTCCATAAACTCTTTGTCTAGTTATTAACCTAACGACCCTGTACAATGTTTAGCGATATCGCTATACTCTTTCTTTTATTCCTTCGGGGACAGAAATGACATTAATATAATAAATGCATATAAGCATTACAATTTAAAATAAGTTGCCGATTGAAACAATAGTAGATTTTCTCCAAAAATTCGTGTATGAAATGGGTGGTTTCATTCGAGTAAAACACTCTCGCTTTTTATTTCCAATACAAGAAAATTAAAATATATATATATATATATATATATATATATATATATATATATATATATACAAAAATATTATCTGAATAAATTAAAAAATATATGTATTAGAGGACAATTTTTTTACACAAATCGAACTAATCCAATGGTAAGCCCAATAAGACTCAAATCAAATCAAAGAATCAGTCAAATCCTCTCGAATTCTTTTTAAAACGGTTAGTATATGGACCATTTTGGCAGGAACCGTTGACTGACGTTATAGTGTTTGTATATGGACCATTTTCTGGAAGGGGATCTGAAGGGGTTATATAAATACTTTACATGGACAATCTTATGCAAATCGAACTAGCGCCATAGTAAGCTCAAAAAGGCTTTTGCTATGGGTACTGGACTACAATATATTTAATATTTGTAACTAGTTTCATAGAAAACATCTACGACTCGGAAAAAAATGTTCATGCTCATCACTCGAATCAAATATTTGCCCTAACCAGGATTCGAATCCAAGATTGTCAGCTCGTAGACAGTGTCACTAACCACTAGGCTAAACCGGTCGAAAAACACTATTCACAATTTGTCTTAAAACTAAACATCATATTACAATATGATGTTTAATTTTAAGTTAAACCAAAATTTTCTTTTAAATCTTTATTATAAGTGTTAGGGTGTCTTTCCACCATAGATGTGCTATGCAGCTACGAAAACCCGTGTCCACCAGTGCTATGCTATGTGAACCAATAAATATGATTGGTGGATTCAAACGCATCCATAGTAACGTAGCATAGCACATATCTGGTGGAAAGGCACCCTTAACGAATCCTCGAGTCAGTAAAGGGCAACGCACATGTGATTCTTCTGGAGTCAAGCCTCCATAGTTTACGGGTTAAAAAAAACTTGCTCCAGCATATGCTGAGCCTGGTACCCATTGCCCACAATCATAGTTTTTAAATTGTATTTGTTTTATTGTAAATGTACTGTTTTCTTTCACTTTCACTTTTTTATATTCGTCTTTTGTATGTTGTTTTCCTTATTTTCATGTGGCAATAAAGATTTTCATTATTATTATTACATATGATTATTTGTTAATAAATGCTGCATAATAAGTAATTTAAGCCTCCAGTAATCTAAACTACATATATTTATACCATAATAATAAGTATTATTATCCTTATTTATTTATATTTGTATATTTATGTGCTGTTTGTAACAGCGCAAGTTACTGATGAATAATGCCTATGGAAGTACTCGCATTATCATTATTATTTATTGTTTGATCAAAATAGAAGACAATTTAACTTACAGCTTTAAAAACTATATATGGGAAACTTGAAAAACACATCTCAATCATCTTAAGTACCCACATAAGAGTCCCTCCGCGCCTACATATTGAATTATTATAACACGATTTTTTTTATTGAAAACTCTTGATGGATCGTCGTAAAATCTATGATTGATTTGTGCTGTATTACTCGAAGCTTTCATACATAACCATCTTTTTCGCCGGTTTTGGCGTTCGCGGCTTTCCGCGCCCCTTCAATCGCTATGATTGATTGCCTGTTGGCAAACTTCATATGTTTGGAAGATAATTTTGTATTTCAGCCGTAAACAGATTACGCTTGAAAAGAATCATCGCTTTCCTCGAGTTCCCCCGGTACACTTTAGTCCGGAACACTCATCGTGACGACGCATTTTCGTCGCTTGATTACACATGTGTGTACCCTAACGTTCTCGTTTTCACTTACATTTTGCGAACAAGAATAAACATGACACTGAATGCTTACCGGTTTTACCATATTGACGTAAAATTATGTCTCGACAGTTTACAGTATCTATTCAATTAAATTCCTATATTACCAAATCAAATTGAATAAACAATTCATAACGATTATTCCACGAAACCAAACTGGACTATTCACGCGAGAAATGAAAGTGATTGGTGTTTGCAAATTGAAATACTGCTGTTTTATTATATTCTAGAGTTTTAGAGCACGTTAACTCTAAACGCGAGCTTTATTATAAAACGTGCCTGAGCTTGGGCAGTCGGTAGCTCGTTAGAGATTGACTATCACACGCTATCGAGATCGCGAGCAAATTGATTTGCGCACGCGCACCTCTACGTATCGCCCGACAACGCAGACGCTGATTGAATATAGGCTGTGCGGCTGATTGGTCGCGGAATGCCTTGAATTATTGAGAACTTTAGCTAGATTAATGTCGCCAAAGACAGGAATGTTACCGGACAGACATTAATCATGCTTATAAAGTTGTGATTTAACGCTCATATCTCACAACAATAGCTTTCACAATCACCGAGTTGACTCAGTGCCTTTGTACTACCACGTATTACGCAGTGTGATAACCGACAACTCTACGTTGCATCACAAACTGTCGCATTGTTTAGGCACGAACTTAATTCTGAATATTCGATGTCATAGACCGCAATTACGGGCCGTAACGACTTCCCACGGCTAGGATGGCGTGTCCGCGAAACTGGAGCGTACGGTGACACATAGAGCGCTCTCGGGGAACGTAATGCCAGCAATTTAACAATACACGCCACCAGTCTCGGTGACATCTCAAGACGGGAGTCTTGAGAGCCGGCTGCTTGAATCACGTCAAGTCTCAGGTGTCTATGAGGCCTGGTTGTTGATTCCGTGCTTTTAAGGCCGCTGTGGTTTCATAACGCTGGCATTTACGTTGGAGAACCGGAGTCATCGTGTACGGTATGGTAAAGCACTCGGATTAGTTTACAACAGAAATGTTTTGTCCTGTTAATATTTATTAACGCCCATAGCTTGTTTCAATATTAAGCTGTACAATTAAACTCACCATTATATCTGTTGCCTCGCCCTTGCGCAACAAGGATTCCATAAACGTATTGACTTTTCTGAACTCTTCTTTTGGAATTGAATTTGAACATATTTATGCGTAAGTATTAGTGTTTATATCTTGGAAGTATATCTATTGATTGACTAATTTAGTATATGTAAGAGGAAATAAACATTACATTTAAATATTTCACGGAACCTATTTTGTTTGAGTCGAGTCGAGGTAATTGCATTTGCTCAAAATGACGAGTTTGTGTTATTCGTCGGTCTTAAATCTCTTTATAATAGTAGTGTTTTTAAAGAACTCTGGAATTGGCAGTGATTGCAACATAATAGTACCACAGTTCTCAGATGGATGTAGCACGGAGACTAGAGACTCTGTGCCAACGAGTCAATCACAGCTAGAAGTAGCACTAATTTAGGTCGAACCGTGACTTGATTTGCATGTGGGGCGGCTCGGCTAGGCTCACAAACGGCTTGTTTTATGTGTCTATTCACTGATTTTACGTTAACTCTCCTGTCGTTTGAACCAGATTTTCCAGCCATTAAACGTCAAGAATGTTGCCTACTTAAAGGCGTCTGTAAATTATTCAAAGACATTTGTAACTGTAGCGTTCATGACATTGCCGTTCGATAAATAATAGCCCTTTTTCAACCCAAAAACGGATGGCTTCATTAAGCACCTTAAAGAAGGCTCGATAGAAATGTCCGACGTAATGTGTTTCGATCTTTGACTATCCTAATTATGGAAGTCTGCGTGTGTGTTCCTAATCGTAGAAGGAGGATTTGTTCAGACGAGTGAAGAAGTGTTGTGTTTGATTAAGTCCCTCTATTTTATAGCGCACTTTCTCTTTGCACGATTAATAGACACCGCCAACAGCGAGTATCACTGATAAACATCGTATGCAAAGCTTTTAGAATTCCTCGCAATATGTGATATTGCTCACAAGCAATTAAAATTGCAATAGCGACGGTAGAGTGACGCTTCTATTACTCGTGGTGACTAAGCGAACATTCTACGTGAAGGCTGCGCACGCAGATAGTGATTCTGCACGTCAAAACATGGTATTGACAGCAATACATTAGGAACTATCGAGCGATCGCGCCTCGACCTGGGAGTTGTAATTTTTCACTGTCAGACCAAACGTCCTCGTCATCGTGTCGACTGGTGACTGTCGAAAAATTTTAATCCCATTTTGCCTACACGAGGGGTTACATGAAACGTTGCGGAAGGCATGTTTACACGTTTCAGGGCCCTTATTATTCAATCGTGTACTGTGTTGTTTAACGCTGTCTTACATATCAATCACAATTACATTGGGTTTTTTTAGTCTGAAACTTGAGTGTCATGTTTTACAAGAGTTATGATTTTAGCTGTGATCATTACCAGTTTTTTAGGACCTAATTAATATGCATTAGAAAATCTTTCGCAACTAGTTGTTAAACCCTGAATAGGCTTAGTGAGTCGTGCAGTGTGCTGATCTGGTTTGTTCTGGGTGTCTGTCATGGCAAAGGAATCCGTTCCCGAGTATTGTTGGTGAAACAGCGGCGCGGCGATCTTGCGATAAAGCTGGATATAATCGGGTTAGGCACGCTGTCGCTCACCGGACTAAGTACTAATTGCCATGGTTATGTGTTATGCGGACCGGCTAATAGCCGCTAAAATATCGCCGGCATTTGCGCAACAGTTAGGTAATAACGTGATCTATAGATTGACACAACGATAACATTGTCTACCATGTCATATACCCTTTAAGCGGCTGTGTTACAATGCGATAATTATTATATGTCGAACGATGATCATTAGGCTTACTTAGGCCGATTTATGTAACGAGAAAACGAAAGTGTGAGATTGCATCGGTTTGCTTTTGATTTAACAGTTAAGTTACGTTACGTTATTGATAATCTATGAATTATTGCGGACGAGATCATGTTTTATTGTCAAAATCGCGCAACGATAGGAAAAAGATAGAATGTAAATGATTTGTATTGGGCGTCTATGTTCCGAATAAGATCTGCAGCTTGCGTCGATGCCTATCTGAAGCCCTTAGTCCGAGCACTAAAATTTACATATCCATTACGTTTGCTCCAAATTCTGGATTTGGGTTGCAACACTAGTCAAGCTTATGCGTGTCGGTGCAATTTACGTCTATGTTCCGATTTAAAGCTGATCATACTTTATTCTGAACTATCATTGGCACAGCGCGTAGTTTCACGCCAAATTACATCATTATCCGCCTGCTACTAATAGAATATTAATAAGATTTATTCTTATTGCGGTCGTTTAACGTATCACTGAATTTGCTGCTGTTGTTCATGTTTTCCGCTTACGCTACACCATCCCGTACTTACACGAGGTTCATAGTGTATAATAGCTATAAAGAATAACACGATACATCTTAATGTCTCGTAAGTTTAAGTAGCAAACTGTATGCGAACACGTGATTTCATATTGAAAACGAAACTTGGTTCTGCATGGCATTTACTCGTGCGCTTAGACTATCACGTTCGATTTTGTTTTCCTTTCGATAGTACACATAATAGCTCGCTACAAGAGACGCTGTGGTATTCGCTCGTTTGTTTTCAATTCCTTCTCGTGCTATGTAAATCTGACCTTTTATTTTGTAACGGAGTTGAACATTGTAATTAAATTAGAAGGTTATATTTGTAATATAAGGCACGTGTTCAATATCGATAATCGTAAACGCTCCTGTTCGTCGATATCGATTAAGTTCTGTAACGACTTAGATTATTAAGTTTACCGGGGCGTTAACTAGTGTATTCGGGGCTTAGCTTCTGTTTTGTGTTTACGTTTACAAATGTGTAGTGTTCGCTGGTTAGCATTCATTAACTTCGAGTTGCACTTAAATGCACAGGACATAGAGTGCGCAATCTGCAATACCTACTTAAATGTTTCTGCTAAATTCTTTTCTATAGTAATATTCTCATTGGATTTATTTCCCCTCTGATCTTTCACCTTAAAGTGGCGGAAAGCTGAAATTTGTATGAAATAATGATAATACGTCTTTTCATCATCAGTACCAATAATAGGTATACTACCCAAAATTTTCAAATACTCAAGAAAGTAATAGTAAGGCACCCTCGGCTTCCTACATTAGATATATTTTATAGATGTCGCATTTATCATTTTGAATGTAGGACATACTCTGCAAGGCGCATCTTTCTGCATTTATGCAATATTCCATTCTATTCTCGAACTACCATACTAACTTAGGTACTGCGTGCTAGTTATCTCGACAAATAAATCAAAACCAACCTGTGCCTAACGAGGAATGCGTTAGTTTTATTACTCTCCTTATTAATCATATTTTTATATGCAGTCGATGCAAAAAGAGGACGCTATCTGCGAGCGGGCGAGTAGTGTACCGAGTACCGAGTGCGAGTGGCGAGGGCGAGAGCGAGTGCGAGTTGTATGACGGCCGACTAACTTGGCCGAGTGCTGCGAGTAAGCATCCACTGATTAAGGCACACAATCAGGTCTGTAGTTCAGCCGAGCCTGCCCTTTGAATTTACGATGTGCCCGACCGACGCTTATCGCATGCGAATGATCTGCCCACGGCGTACGGACCGCTCCGCACACATATTTTATTTTATTCTCGCTACCGTGATGTAATGAGCTGATAAATGGGAGAAAACCACCAATTAGTGTCGATGAATTTATTGTTTCTACTTAAAACGTAGGAGGGCCACATACTTACTGATAAATCGTAAATTGCGTTTTTAAATTTGTTACCCTTTGGGATTTAAATCAACAATTAGATTATTGTAATTACACGGATTGTCAATTAAGGATATCTGTATGGAGATTAATGTTCAACCGGGGTTTATAATTTATTCGATTCTTACCTCGAATCTGAGAATGTGGCATGCATAATAAAACCCGAAATTTAAACAGTCCGGTAGTACATTATCGTGCTTTATCTGACAAAAATTAAACTTTTGCTTCGTGATGAATAAATCCATGCCTTTACAAAATAGTCTTTACCTCTGTAAACTCATTATCATCAAAAATATACACAGAATAGTTTAAGCTGAGCTTGTTTGTGCATAGGCAAGTTTGGGCGTCGTTTGTGTTGTGATGCATGCAAATCTGCTCCACTTGAGTCACTCGAATGTGCCTAGACAATAGTGTATGAGCGTTCGCCGGCGCTACGCCTAACTAAACCAGTCGCACCCGACCCAAAGCTACGAAAACGACTTAACACAGACGCGTTGATACTCTGTAAATTCCTAGACTGGTAATAGAGGATTAGTCTCTGTTTCTTAGTTTTAATAATTTTATTTTCTTTTGTGATATCTTAATGAAATAACTTGTTCAGTATATGAGGACCAAATTTTTCCTTGCATTGAATGCCCCATAGGCCCATAGTCAGAGTATCAATGCACATACGTTTATTATGACACCTTTATCTTGTTGTGTCACTTATTGGTCGTTTAATCCACGAAAAGGCGGCTAGTCCTATCCACGCTACCACGCTATGAACAAAACACAATTCAAAGTACGCAATGAAAACTATAGTGATTCATCGTTAATTTAACGCAACTTGTGCAAGTTATGTGCTGATGAATATAATTTTTGTTTTAGGTATGAACAAATTGGTGAAAATATAAGTGATATTGGTAAGTCACGATTCGCGCTCAAATATAATGCGTTTCATTTTTTGTGTTACTGTCTAATTGACCGAGTGTAAAAAGGTCTCTGTTTCATCTTCGGCAAAAATACTTTCGTATGTCCGTCCGGCGGATGGCGGATTTCCGGATTTCTCGCTGTTCACCTCTAAAGGTCGCAATCTCAATCGATTATTGTGACATTTTGTGAGCAGGTTTGATAATCAGAGCCACTAAGTTAGCTTATGCATTCTG
This sequence comes from Notocelia uddmanniana, assembly GCA_905163555.1. Taxonomy (NCBI): domain Eukaryota; kingdom Metazoa; phylum Arthropoda; class Insecta; order Lepidoptera; family Tortricidae; genus Notocelia; species Notocelia uddmanniana. Next base: position 15,928,768 of record LR991065.1, read on the forward strand.
CACTGAAACAATGTCTAATAGTTCACCGTAGGTACATCATACTCACAGACAATTCACTGGCGTTAGCACTAAATTAAATTAGGGCCACATCGAGCTAGTTGCTTAGAAACAGTGAACCAACACACTTATACTGCAATAACAACTTTACTACGCCATGTTTAATAAGTCAATAGAGTAGGCATTTAGACCAGATATTTCATGTTTTGCTGACTGAAAACTGGGTTGACTTGATCCTATGGAATTGCTAATGTCAAACTAACAATAACAATTGACTGTCGTCGTAACAACAGTAACAGTGCAAGTTTACCTACGATATCCGAGTCAAGTATTTATTTTGTTTCTAAATAATGTGAAGTTAATTTCTAAATTGGTGTACGCATTTTCTTACTCCTGCTGCTGTCCTAAGGTACAGTTCAGTCACAAAGATGTTATAAAATGCGGATTTAGAATTTGCATAGGCAGGACCCCAGGATAAAGATTATATTTCACTGAACTGATATTTGTACTGAAGAATTTCCTTCATTATTAAGAGCAGGCAATTACACAGACGTCAAACAGCGACATTAGAGAAGTAAATTACATCTCATCGGTCATGTCTCTTGATATCCACTTCAATTGTATAGGGATACCAACGTGCAATATGTATAAAACGTTACGTTATAGAATGCAAGCCTCGACTCGCATACAAATACTTCATTCGCAATGCTATATCTACCCTTATATCCCCAGTAATAAAACTTATCGTGAAATAACTCAATCACCCACTTGTACATAAATCACGTTAAAATTCTTGTTACCTTATAATTATGAGTACTCAACTACAGTTTTCATTATAACAAACGGGAACTAGTGAACTGTTTTCCAACTGCCGATACCTGTACCTATTGATTTTGCCTCGTAAAAGAAGTTAGTATTCATAATTGTTGTCTAATTGCATGAATGTTTGTATCTATACTCGCTTAGGAAATGCCGTAAAACGCTGTTTACGACTCTTGTGTTTCATGAGTACGGTATTTTGTATTTTTGCTGCAGGTTTGCATTCGTATAGACTTAACTTTAACTGTCTGTAGGCGGGACTAAGCAGTTGTGACACGGGTATGAATGAACCTTTCATTGGAATGTGTGCATGTAGTTAACCAGCGTTTGCGACCAATGATTAAAAAAGGCTAATTGTAGAATTTTGTGGCGTTAGAAAGTAATTTATGAATAATTTTATTAACATCAACGTTCGAAATGTAAAACCAGCGCCCGTGATCTTGAAGGAACTGAATTGTAAACAATAATGTACTCGTAAATCTAAATACATTATTGACATGTATATTAATATATGTATTTGTATTTTAATTTTGTTGTGTTCCTCCTCTGTGTATTATTTATTTGCATTTGAAATAAATACAGGCGTATGCTTAAAATATCCTGGACCGAAAAAGTTACAAATGTTGACGTGCTAAAGAGAATGAAGAAGAAAACGGAAGTATTAGTTACAATAAAAAAAAGAAAAATAGCATGTTTCGGCCATCTATACAGAAACGATAAATATAACATTTTTAAGGTTAATATTAGAAGGAAAAATCGAGGGAAAGAGGGGAAGGGGTAGAAGGAGGACCAATTGGCTTGACAATATTAGAAAAATATAAAGGACGCAGCCACACTGGCCACTGGCGAAAACGGCTAAAGATAGAGAAGAAATGGCAGCGATGGTCGCCGACGTCCGCTAGGACAGGGCAACAAAAGAAGAAGAAGCGTCAATACATCATTTTTTTTATGAACTACTGGATATAAAATATGTTTTCCTATATTTGTGATACAGAGTATCAAGATAAAGTTGGCTAAAACTGCGAAAAAAATTCATTCTTTTAGCCTAACACATTGTTGCATTGTTAAAAAAGTGGTTTTAATCGCGCCCCAGTAACTTTCCTGCAAGCATGTACGCCAAAGTGAAAAATGCTTTATAAAAGGTCTTTAAACCGTCTCATACTACCCGTTCACAATATCAGTCACCTCCTCGAAATGCGACGCCCGTACACACCGACCCAAAGCGCCTATATGGCGTAACGCGGCGCACAGCTATTAATTTTTGTAGAAACGAAAATTGTTTTTTCAAATTAAAGGAAAAAAATATATTTAAAAAAAAATGTTGCTCCGAGTAGGATTCGAACTTGCGTCATGGCATACGCGGCAAATCGCTGCTAACAACTGTGCTATCGGACCCAATTTCCCGGTCAACAAACCGTACAAGTTCGAAATTTGTAATTTTTGACGTTAGGGCTTAATAAAAAAACTATGGGTTTGTGCATTATTACTTATTTATTTATTTATTGTGTACATGTACAATTTCAATGCATATAAATACATGATGTTACATAGTGGTGAGGTAGTGTACATGCTACCCTGTAAGGGCATTACAATGTCATCTTATTAACTAGGTATAAGTACTTATTATTTATTTATTTAGTGCTTTCTAATGATCCCATACTTAAAAGTAAAAAAAAGTAAAAGTTATTTATTCTTCAATTTAGGCATATTATATGCACCTATGGATGTCAATAAGCTACCACCGGTTCGGAAAATAAACCTCCAACACGAGAATAACCGGAGTTAGAAACTCGGCGTTTTTTTAAATGTAATTTGAGACGTTACTCCCGTTAAAAGAAGCCTGAGTCTTCGAGGTAGATGTCGCCACAAGGGCGTAAGGCGTTTTTATAGTGAATATGTTGCACGAGCAATAGTTTTTGATGGATCTGTTGGTAGCAGCGACTAGCCCCGTATGCCGGAGGTAACAGGTTCAAATACAACAACAATTTTTCAGTTTGATAATTATAAAATTCGTTAGCAGATGTTACTACTTCGGCAAAAATTCTTTCGTATGTCCACCCGGTGGATGGCAGATTTTCGGATATCCCGATGTTCTTCTCACATGTCGCATTTCTCCACCCTTTTATCTTGAAGTTTAGTGAGTAGGTTTAATAACTATAACAGGTTGTGGCCTGTAATAGGAACAAAAAGTTTTCTTAGAGCATCTGCAGGAACCTCTTGTTTCCAATTGGGAGAAAAATTTGATCTAAATTAGGACCCAAGTAATGGATCTTGGCAATATGAGATTATAGCGCGGCAGTCAATGCTGATTTTGAGGTAGGATCTAGTTATGACTCATAGTCGTTGTTGTTGTAGCATTTTGGTTTGGTTTTTGCTCTGATTTCAGGCCACACCCTGTAAAGATTTTTATTGTTTTTGAAAATTTTCATAGTAGAAAAAATATCGCAAGGTCTACACAGCTCACAGAGCCACTAGTATTATTAGATACAGTTTAATATCTGTGCACCTCGCCGCATGACGTCATATAGGCGCTCGGCATGCGTACGATGTGATGGTTGCCATTTTGGCACTTATCGTCGTGGATAGGATATCGGTCACGTTCTGACAAGTATGCGAGTGAGAAAGTGACAGAGGTCTTATCCACGACGATAAGATTTGATAAAATAATATTCAATAAAGAAAACCGCCTTTAAAAAAACTCAAAAGCACGAAATAAACTGAGATTTCCAATCCAATCATGAGATGGAATTTATACCTACGATTTCATTACACAAAATGTACAAAACATATACATAAAGACGAAATACGTTTTGAATAATTAGCTAAGTACCCACCTAACAAATATACAATTACTTAAAGTTTTATCACCTTCTGGTCTGTCTGTTAGTGCGTCTGAAGTGTACGGTGTGTACGGGCGTAGCATTCCGAGGAAGTGCACAGATATTGCGACCGGGTAGTAAATGTACTTTTAACCGTGTCACGCAACATGCTAGTCTGATCGGAATCTACCATAATTAAATATCTTATACACCCTTTAATACCCCTATTTATTTACTCGTCTTGCACGTGAATTAATTAAGATTGATACGAAATCCTTTAGGTCAGTTTTAAAATGAGACCGGTGCCATTACTCTTTTAAACATTGTGACAATCGTACTTAATCAATTTGGGGCTAAGGATTTTTATTGCTCGTAAAACATTACTTCGCCTTGCTTAAGAGTTCGCAGTAAGCTCGGTTCGCTATAGAAACGTAATTTCGCTCTCATTTTAAAACGGCATGCTGGAATAACATGAAACTTTGTATATACAATGCGGATCCGGCATATTTAGGCTGGAAATTAGTTTCTGTTACTTGAAATTATAATGGAGAAAAAATACAGCGATTATTAAGGTTTTCATACAAGACTTATAATCTAATATCAAAAACTCGCTGTATTTTTTTCTACTATAATTTCTAGCAACTGAAACTAATTTCCGAAACCCTTATTATATTTCATTGATATACCTAAGCTAAATATTATTTGATTTCCGAAACTAATTCTGATTATGGCGGATCCCATTGTGTATACAAAGTTTCGTGTTATTTCAGCACGGCGTTTTAAAATGAGAATGAAATTACGTTTGTATGGAGAATCGAATTCAGTAGAACGAGCCTTAAGAGGCTCCAGGTGCTATCATCGATTTTAGACGAGTTTTGAGCTGATATTTCCCCGCTAAAACTGTACTTTATTGACGTCTCTAACAACGAAACAGAGATTTTTATTTCTAACTAATTTTCACGAAAGCTACGTCCGAAAAACCGTTTTTTTTTATCCTTAAAATTGCCAAGGTTTGATGCCATCTCGAAGAAAGTGAGTTTAGTAGTAAAGTACCTATAGGATACTATTTCGGTAAACCACGTCAAAGCCACTAAAACGCAAGAAAATGGAAAGTCAAAAATCGAATGTCATTGGGAGCTAGGAGCCCCTTCAGGCGGGTCGCGCTAAACGTCTGGAAACCGCCCGACCACCATTTTGTGCGAATTGCAGTGCGGCAATGTTTTATCTGTTCATTGCACGGTCGAGAAGCGCAACTCACTGCGGTTAGTTGGGATTATACGCGATGCATTAGAAGAACCTCCACGGTGTCCGTTAAAGTCTGATGATGTAGAAACTGACAAGTTTCTATATGATGATAGCTGCCGCCGCCATATTGACCGTTGATTGGCGTAACTCGCCCTTATCGTTATTAATAAATAATGATTATGAAATCGAAAATCTTGCCGTTTTCACGTACATTTTATCGACTTAATTTCAAATTTATACACGTTTACACGTGTGCCCACAATTCAATAACTAGAAATAACAAAAAACCGGCCAAGTGTGAGCCAGACTCGCGCATTGAGGGTTCCAGACAACTAAAAAAGAAGGGTGAGCTCGCTTCATCGTCGGCCTCATCTTTGCCCCCTGGCTAGATGCTGGCCAAAAGTAATCGCATTTTTAATAAAATAAAAAGTTGTATTTTCTCTAGCGGCCATACAAAAGACTTCAACGCGTTTATTACATATCACAGCTTTCATGCACCATTGGCATGTTACAAATACACTCGCGGTCAAAAATTTCGGGTCATCCTGAATTTAATAACCGCAATAAGGTTTTTTTTATAGTTAGATAATGTACTATTACCAACCACCACCCAACCCAGCGCGCTAGAGCGCTCGTGGCCCTGCGGCGCCCGCGTACCGCGTGCGGTATGCGAGGTTAAGCAATGTGGGCGCAGGTCAGTTCTTGGATGGGTGACCGCTTTGAGTGGTTACTAACTGAGCGCTCTCGTGCTTTGGAAGGCACGTTAAGCCGTTGATCCCGGCTGATGTCGACGACAGCAGTCGTTAAGCCAAGTTAGAGGCCTTCGGGCGGCTTGAGAACTTCTAGCAGTCAAGTTGCCCACTCACTTGGCAAAGGGGGGGTCGAAGTTGCACCACGTCCGTAGGGAGTACCCACCGTTACCCTACACGTGCTAAACGTGCAACAAAAACTGGCAACCGTACTTGTCTTCTCGAAGATCTCACGGTTCGTAAATAAATGCCATACGATTATAGTATATAAGTAGTACCCAACCCAACTATACCCTACTCGTAAGTCCTATCATAAAAATATCAATGTCCAAAAATAACGTGTTTTGCGATATCTCGCTCCGTTAACTTTGTTTTTTTTTCATGAGTTTTTACGAGCCCGATTTAAACCTGGTGACTATATTTTTTTTACTGTTATTTTTGCAGTTTAAATGTAAAATGAAATAAAGATTATGACATGATTAAAAAACTTTACAACCTTGTACTATTTTAGGAATACGAGTATATGACGATATTGACGATATTTTACCGACCCGTATTCTTTGTCCGCGATTGTATTATTAACGGCTAGGCATGCAGTGGTAACACCGTCAAATTGTCAAAATAAATACTTAAATCAACTTAAAGTATTAATATCAGGGGCCTAAGTTACACGCGTTTTTGGGTTCCGTAATAAATAAATAATAAATAAATATTGGGGGACAATCTTACACAAATCGACCTAGTCCCAAACTAAGCAAAGCTTGTACTATGGGTACATTGCGTATCCCCCCTACTAGACGACGATATACATAATTATATAGATAAATACATACTTAAATACATAGAAAACATCCAAGACCCAAGAACAAATATCCGTGAAAAATGCACAAATAAATGCCCTGGCCGGGATTCGAACCCGGGACCTCTAGATTCGGAGGCAGAGTCACTACCAACTAGGCTAAACAGGCCGTCGTAACAAGGAACCCTTATAGTTCCTGTAACCGTTACCACTAGAAAGATGTAATTTGGCATAGGCACAAATCAATCATGCCGATAAAGCGGTAGAATGAAATCTAACAAAAAGAAGTTTTTTTTTGAGAACCGGCCTGCATGTAAAGTGTTGATGCAATATTTGTGCAAAATCCCTATAGCTCGTTTAAAAGTAATGTGGGTTTTATAAAACCGTTTTTTTTAATTCAGGAATCCGTTTGCGTGTTATATTGAGAGTGCTTATTGTTGTTGGAGTCAATACGGTGTTTTACAACAACAACAAAAATATTCTCCATAAACTAATCATACGAACATACTCGGAAAAAGTCCCAATTCAGCTTAATTTTGAAGATTTTTAAATACCTAAACATGAAAAAAAGGACCCGGTTTGAACATAGAAAATTGTGACGTCATTACTCATTAGGCATATTCCCTACAAACTTCATACTAGCCGACCGTTTTTGTCGTTTAGTAAAAAGTTGCTGATTTGACTGTCAGCAAAATACCGTATTGTTATCGTCGCGTCGTCGACAAAAATTAACAGACCATATACTCGTAATAATATATAATATAATATATATATTGGTATGGAATTTATTTTCGAACCGTGAGATCTTCGAGAAGACGCAAGTACGGTTGCCAGTTTGGAGCGTTCGTGGCCCAGCGGAGCCTGCGTACCGACAGGCGGTAAGCGAAGTTAAGCAACGTGGGCCCGGGTCATTTGTTGGATGGGTGACCGCTTTGAGTGGTTGATAACTGAGCGCTCCCGTGCTTTGGAAGGCTCGTTAAGCCGTTGATCCCGGCTGCTTTCTACGACAGCAGTCGTTAAGCTAATTTAGAGGCTTTCGGGCGACTTGAGAACTTCTAACAGTCAAGTTGCCCACTCGCTTGACAAGGGGGGTCGAAGTTGCACCACGTCCGAAGGGAGCACGTGTAGACGTGACCCCTGGTGGTGCTAAAAGTGCGACCATATACTCGTATTGGTTAATTACAAATCAGCAATTCATGTTTTACTAGCATTGCCAGTATTTTTATCATACTTAATTAGAAAAATAATGGTGATATTTTGGCCGAAGCAGCTGCTTCGCGTGTTGAAAATTGCCCGTCAATCCAATCAGCACACCTGCTTGTAACTAACGAGACTGACTTACTACTAGTTTCATAGCAATAATAAATGAATCGTGTGTAGCGTCGTATAATTACACTGGGATTTTATTTTATTTGCGGACTGCTTAAGCGGCGCGGTGGAAGCTGCTTCACGACGCAACCGGGCTTGACTCATGCGAACCAATGTACAGTCAACAGCAAATGCAGATGATCATTTTTGTACTTTGTCCCACTAACGTAACAGTACTGCGACAGTTGGGATGCGTCAAAGTTGTGAAAGTGGCAAGGTACTAAAATGATCATCTACTTTTGCTGTTGATTATACCTATTTATGCTACGTTGCTATGGATGTGTTTTAATCCACCAATCATATTCATAAGTCCACATAGCGTAGCATTGGTGGAAGCGGGATTTTCGTAGTGCAGCAATCCAAGAGCACAGACCAGATGGGATCCCATACGCAGAAAGCTTGCTTATAAGGCTGTCATGCCAAACCCTATCGAAGGCCTTGGAGATATCGAGAGACACGGCTAAGGCTTCACCATGCTTCTCGATGGCCTCTGGACCGGTTTCGGCGGAACCCGTACTGCCGGTCACTGAGGAGATCGTTACCTTCAAGGTAAGCCAGGAGCTTGGTGTTCAGAACACGTTCCATAGTCTTGCAAGGTACGGAGGTAATCGCGATGGGCCGATAGTTCGATGGGTTAGCACGACTACCCTTTTTCGGCACAGGCTACACGTTTGCAAGCTTCCACGACTCAGGAACTAGACCCACTCTCAGAGAAAGTCGAAACAGGCGTGTCAACACGGGAGACAACTCAGGAGCACATGTTCTTAACACTAAGGCTGGAATACCGTCAGGACCAATAGCCTTATTAACATCAAGACAGCGCAACGCTTTCAGTACTTCCCTCTGGTGTATTTTTACCTCGGACATTGAAGTCCCACAATATGGTATGGAGAGAGGTATTGCATTGCATCCAGACGCGAATTTTCCGCAAATAAGGAGACAAATAAATTTGCCTTCTCTGCCGCTGTATGAGCCAGTGATTCATCAGGCTTAAGTAGTGGAGGAAGTGAAGGTCGACAGAAATTCGACTCTACCTATTTCGCAAGCGACCAGAACGCCTTACTACCAGAAGGGTAAGAGGCTAGTTTGGGCCCGATGCGACTGACGTGCAGAAATAGAGCCTTCCGCATCACCTTCTTGCAGGACTTGGCAGCCTTGTTGAACAGTCGTTTCTTTACGCTTACGTCTGGAGCTTTGCGATTACGAGCATAGCCCATGATAGATAAGCCGAGTGCTTGAGCGCTTCAGCCTGAGCACATTCGGTGCTAAACCATGGGCGAGCTAAGTCACTAGCAGAAACGTCAGAGTAAGGAATAAAGTATTCCATGCCCTGACGCAACACGTCCGTGAGAGCATTCGTGCAGCTCGACGGATCCTCGCTGGTGAAACCGACTTGCAGCCAAGGATAAGACGCAAAGAAGTGCCGCATCTCATCCCAGTCTGAAGACTGAATCTTGATCTGATCTGAAGATCAATCTACACCAAGGAGTGGAGAGGTGAGGCGAGACGGCTTGTGAATAGCACAGCTAGCGCGTTCGCGGCGGCCGCAATTATTCACGCCAACTTACTTAAGATATGTCATCTTTTTACAAGTACACTAAAGGTGGAACAGTATTTAACTAGGGAATTTTTTACGGGTTAACCAGGCTTTTATCATATCCTAATAGTGATTCATTGTATGTATCCAATTGGTTTAATAAAAATACCCTAATTTCCTATTCCTTAATGAGAGACCCGATGTCCTTGACACATATTGCCATTAATTGAACCGTGAATTTTTGAACGCCGTTCGTAAACGCATCATATGAGAACGGTTCGATTCCCATACCAGCATTTAACAAAGTACATTATTCATTAAAAATCTTTAACCATTGGCTTTTAAGTTCGATTTTAAGGCCGGAAGCCATTTGAAAGATTTGTATATTCGTTCAGCCTTTCACAGTTCGCGAAACGAGCACAAATTTATTAGGTCAAGACAATAGCTGTAGGTGCGGAAAGTGCTCAATAAACAAGATTTCCTCATAAAGCATCTCCTTGCGGTCATAAATACTATAACAGTTTGATTTCAATACTGGTCCTCCATTATTATGCAGCGAGCATCAAGTCCGCGTGAACGGGCGGCGAAAGATCGGAGCTGAAGTTTTAATAAGAGCACGTCAGGTTGCAGTCGAGTCTGTGAATAACTGCCCGCAGAGAGAATAAACCAAAAATTCATATTTATTTATAAAGAATCTTACAGGCACATGCTGATGTATTGTAGCACCCAGAGTGTCGGTGAGGTATCTAACATGATGTTGCTGACATAACTTTGGGTTTGGATCGTTAGGTTTCAATATAGTCGACAGCACCATAAGGTTTTGTTTATGAAGATGCGATGCGTGCGGCTGTAAGAGACGCTTGCTGTGAGCCGACTATGGTAATATAAATACTCCTATGGAACGCTATATGTCTGCTTTGGTAAACGCGATATGTGAAAAACGTCTCACTGTCCGGTCGGTGTCCACCGAAAACAAGCGGGTAAGATATCAGGAACGGTTACGCGTCTCTAAAGCTACAAACATACGAGTTCACTCTTTCACAATTAGCAATCGACTATCTTGAACATTTAGCAAAACATGGACCTAATTCTACAACGCATTTTTGATCGACGTCCTATATGAATGCTTTTGGGTGGCATACGCTCGATCTTGTGTATAGATAGACAAGTGTTAGTGCAACGCACTGGTATTTATGGATTTTAGCTAACACTACTTCGCGAAAATTCGTTGATTAAACGATGTCTTAATATTTATTCTTTATTCTCATGATATCCATTGATTACCATGCACACCTTTATTTTGTTTCAAATATCACACTACTTCACTTATCGTATCTTAATTAGTTGCCATGAAAACAGTTTGTTTCGTCATAAATGAGTTAAGTAAATGAAATGCCTGCCATTTCTACGCAATTAATCCAGTAGAGTCTGTTGCTATTTACTTGGCAAGCGAGTGTTTTGAAAAAAGAAATGTAATTCATCATAATTCCTGACAGTGTTAGGATGACGTACTATGGTGAAAAGGCACCATTTGTAGAGAATGCTGCTTTTATTGACACCATCAACGTGTTTTAAGTCCGGGAGTTCTTATAACAATGCCTGTTTTAGCATGAATCTTCAAAATTCACGTCCAAATGTTCCTGGTAAAATTGGCTAGGTTTGAGCGTATAAAGAGGTTTTGTTTTTTTTTTCCTGTTTTGTTTTGTCAGAGCTAAAGCTAATTACACGCGACGGTATGTCTCATCCCATTACATTTGCAAAATTTCATTTGGTTGGCTTTTAGAATATTAACATGAAGCTACGTTAATATGCTGGGTATACGTGAGATAACTAGAAAACCAGAGATCAGGCGTTCCTTTGTGGTAGAAGTGATCACAACTTTTTTTTTTGCAATTACAGTTATTGACACGTATTTTGTTGGTTCGGCTCCCTTATTTCAATACTTCCACCTCTACTGTAATGATCAACATACCTCACTAGATTATTTTATACCACGTCGGTTGCCAAAAAAATAGCGTACGGTCCGCCTCATGGTAAGCGGTCACCGCAGCCCATGGACGCCTGCTACTCCAGGAGTAACACATGCGCGTTGCCGAACCTAAAACGATTAAAACTCAGGTATAATTTGTCTTTCTGGGCAACATACAGTGTGTGTACAGTGCGCCGTTATCGCTGATGCTCTCATCTTGAGGAAGAACTCTCGAACAGTTCGAAACATGTCGCCCGGAGTGACAATCTAAACGTGAGTTTGAACCGTTTTACTGCTATTATTTTAATCATGATCCACGAAAGTATAAATTCAAATATGTACCTCACTTGTTACAATATCTATACTATTACGTGATGAAGATTGATTAAGTAAAATATATGTGTTAAAATTGTGCAAGGTTAAATGAATAAAAGTTATTATTTTCCTTAAACGAAAGATATATCTGGACTCTTTCTTGCGCAAATATGTGCAATACAATTGTATTGCACATATTGGTGGTGTTGATTGTTGTGCACCACACTGCACTTAGTAATTATATTATTGATCTCTTAAAATACCTTTCAACGGTTTATTGAATGCATTAACATTTTGTGTTACAACGGATGAAGCAGTTGCAACATGTTCTATATAAATGCATTCGTGCCAACAATGTTGCGGGGCGGTTACATAAAAGGTTTATATATGAATTGTGCACCATGTCTGACAAATTCGATTTTGGTGTGAGTAGACTTCCGCAGGTTGATAAAAGCATGTAATTGTAACGGCGGCAGCCATTTTGTTTGCGGGTGGGGTCGACCCGATCCCGCCTTGCGTTTCCGCTTCGGGATAATTAAATACTACCCCACCACAACTTCTTCCCCTCCAGATGCATTTACAACAGCGCGTTGTGGTCTGTAGAGAATTTAAAATGTTTTTTTTTTCACTTATTATTTTTCTAAGCGCTATAATTTAGTGTGGGACCAAGTATTCATTGCGAACATTGGTAATAACGCTAATCATGGTGGTTTTGCTTGGTTATGCGAACTGACCCGGGCTTTATAATTTTAGCCATTATTTAAATGTAGTGCACATAAAATAATGAGCAAACGTGGGACAATGCGTAATTTATTTGTTTTGATGCTGCCATTCCTGCCCTATATAGTTAGAATTGAAGCAACAATCAAAATAATAACATATTTCTTCAGGGCATTAGAATGTCACTCCTTTCGAAAAACTGGTAGTTTTCGTAATTGGAGACAACTAGTTTATCCAACAATGGAAAGTCATTACAAGGAAAGTTTCCATTTGGCATAGGAAGTGTGGGCGGTCGGTCACTAATGTAACAAGTGCTTTACGAACTTAATTCCTCATAGATACCTTCTCGCATACGTATTCTACGTATACTAACGGTTTTATGGCTTATTGTCTGCGGAAAGCATTATGCTGTCCGTTTATTCGTACCTCTTCTTCGCTTTCCGATTGTTATTCCACAATCCGTTCGACTAGCACATCCAACGCCTTTTGAATTTATCTTAATGGTGGTGCTAAGTACATTGAAGATGCGCTCCTAGTGAACAGCTCATGAATTAACGGTTCATTCAGCCATGGACTAGATAGCTCTATCGGGTCCAGATACTATACTCTTATTAAAAATAAATATACATACTTATTTCATGTAAGAGATCGTCTTACAATATTAGGAGTCGATTTTGATTCTGACTTTCGAGTGACATCGAATAGTTTTAATATGATTAGTTGCTGTGTAGGTATGTAGTCCGTTGATATCAACTTTTTATACAATACGTTTTCATATATAAATATTATACTTTTAATATTAGAAATCTATATCGAAGGTATAGAATACATTTGCAGTTCTTTAATTGCATTGCATCGTAGCCGTCGGGTGCGCGCGTGCCCCTGATTTAGAGCAAATTGAACCGGGAGATTGGCTCGCGGGAGATCTCATTTGACGCTGCGACGCGTCCAATTGTCTAAGTCTCCGACTCTATCCATTGTCTCAAGTTATCACTGCTCCGTTATTAACACCAGCCGTTGATTCTATCTGATCTGATGCTGGAACGTATTGATTCTGGGTATTGTATGATTTATGGATACATATAAAATAAACTTAACTTCAGTTTCAATGGACGTACCGTGTGTTGATTCCTCGTTTCTGTCCCACTATCTATATGTTAGTGTCACGGGCATTTTATTCAGAAACTGTAACACTATTAAATAAAATATGTAATATAAGCGGCTTTTTATGTGTCTCTAGCTAAGTGCAAACACTTGTGTATTGGCTTTTCTCTTTTCTTATTACGTCTCCGTAAAATTGAAGTCAGGTGTCACAGTCAGTACCTATATAGGGTCTAGCTAGAAAAAAATCTCATTCATGACCAATATCGACAATGTATATCGCTGTAGCATAATTATAAAAGAAAGATTATGCGCGAACACCTCAACCCCTTTTGAAACATGAGGACATAAATTTAATTTTGCTCGTTTTCATACTAAAGGTAAGTAAATATGCTTATTCAAGTTACCAACGGAGTCCCAGTCAAAGTCAATGTTGAGAACACATATCTTCGCTGTAGCCACATTCAATCAAAACTACACTAAACTTTCGAAAACTGCATTCAAAGTGCACTTTACCATTTCATCACATCTCGGCGATGGTATTTGGAAATTGGATGAATATTGGCGAAGTGTTGACGTAGATTATATCCCGCAGCGCATTCGGCCCGTTTTAATTGCGCTTCGGACGTGCGCTGATTTAAGGCAAATTGAATGCTTGGAGCCTGCGCCCGTCGACGTCTCATTCGTCCTTTCTCGCACCTATCAATTAACTAGAACGCGCTTTAAAATTGCCAGCCACATCGCTAAGAAGCGTGTTGCGTTAACGAGAATAGGTACTTTTAAACGCGCGCTTAGAAGGTTCTTAATAAAATCTGTAGTTAATCTGTCTGTAGTCACGTGTCACTGACGTGCAGTGAACAGCAAATGTAGATGATCATTGAAGTACTTTATGTCGCACTAACGTAACAATACTCCAACAGTTGGGATGCGACAAAGTAGTAAAAATGATAAGGTACTAATGATCATCTAATTTTGCTGTTGACTGTACCTACGCTAATTTGCACACAGAATGTATTAGGGCATATAGAAAAACACTAGTTTTGAGAATTATTAAGTACCGTTTATTCGTAGTTAAACAGAGCGAATTAAAAACACGGCGAATGTCACGATGATAACTTGCAACTAAACTTATACATGCATATCTACCTACATATTATTACGTTATAGACACTAGCTCACGGATCTTCGTATATCCTAACAGAATGCTTGAACTGTACTCCGCTCGACAACTCGCGTACTTCAATTCACAATAATCCGAGATTCCATGGAGAGTTTTTAAATTGAGAATCTACTTTATGTCGTGTTCGTTGGTATGCACTCCTAAATGGACATATTGTAAATTATCTAATTATCATCTTTGGATGCAACTTCCATAGTGGCATTTAGGTTAAGATTGCGTTATTGGCTCCTTGACTTTATTCAATATGCTAGTTTTATAAGCTCCCAGCTCAATGATATAATACCTAGTCCTACATACGTAGTCAAATTCTAATAAATGGTATTTAATTAATAAATTACTGCATCGATATATAATCCAACATACAATGTACCGACGCCTTGATACGTAATCCTGACATGTAACTTGGTGTTATAAATAAAGTATTTGTAATTGTATCATCTTCAGCCAGTAATTAGACCACTCTGCTGAGCAATTTTTCGAGTACGCTACTCATTCCGCCCCTGTGCTAGACCTATCTACTCTTAGATTTGACTCGCGATCTTCCTAATATTATCTAAATGCTAATGTTAATAGTAGCGTTTTCATTTTTTTTATACATGCTAACTAGTATCGAGAATAGCTGCCCATTTCGTGTAGAGGTGTCCTTAGAACTTGTTTTCTACCGAATGGCCTATTAATGATTTCACAACTACAAACCCATCAGCATATTTAAACACTTAAAAGTAAGCCAAACTAGTATAACCTAATTTGTATTAAGCAGTAACTCTGTTAACGAAAATTCCAAATTTCAATTAAAAGGAAAATTGAATTTTGGACGTATTGGCGATTGCATGCGTAGTCGCGTATGCCAGATAGATGTCTCAGGTTCAAATCCTGCTCTGATCACTAAATTTTTCCCTTAAATTTGAAATTTGCATGTTATACTATATATTTGATGCAACGCCCAAGAATACGTATTTATGTTAAATACACTGACCTGCAAAAGAAGGTAGGTATAACAGTTTTTGTTCAAGAAAGCTAAAAGTAAAGAATTACAGCATTTGAAATAATTGCGTTTTTGTTTTTTTTTTCAGCCATCTTTTAAAAGGAGGTTGTCAAAAAGAAGTTTATATAACAAAGCTAAATTTTCTACATAATGCTTTTATTTTAAATACTACAGAAGTTATCGTCACGTTTATGAGTGTTATACCTTCTTTTGCAGGTCAGTGTACTTGGGATATTTGTCTTCGAAACACAATAAATCGTAAGTTTATTACGTGACATTTATAGGCCACTATACCTGATCATCAGTGACACAGATAAGACGGCGAATTAAATAATTGTTCCCACCGACAGAATGTAACATGACGGCAGTATCATCCGGGCAGCGTTCCTCGAGTAATTGTGTGCACGAATGTTTAATGAATAGCGGATTATGTCGGCACTGTCAGTCCGTACTATGACAGCACAATAAGGAATATTCGGCGCACTGTGGCTTGACATTAACGGCGGAAATTTGGGCTCTCGGAGGAGCACTGTCATAGCCTCAATGGAATTAATATAATATATACGACGTTATACTTCTCTCGTTGCTAAGTTCTGCCATCACAATTCTGGGTCATTGGAGAACCGGACTCGCCATTCGACACCCATTTATATATTTTAATTGAATTTTTACAAGATAGGAAAAAACACAAACGCCGGAGTGAATGCCTCGAGGCATTTTCTACTGGCCAAACGTCGGGCAAGAGATACAATTAGCTATGACGCTAAATACAAATGTAATATTATTGGTGATACAGAAACGAGTTTTCATAGAACCATCCCATTTATTTAATTTACTTTAACAATCCAAATTATAATAACATTCAGTGATATTGGCTATGTGCAAAGTAGGTGGTGGGGGTAAGTTAAGCGATCGCAGCGCACACCATGGCAGAAATGTGTTAGCCCGAAAGCTATACGGTTTCATTGTATGAAAAAACAACAATACATCGGTATCAGCAAATTTTGTGCATCAAAAATTAGGTTAAGTAATTATTCTAAGTATTCTTTAATAATACACCTACATTTATTAACGCGGCGGTAGAAAATATTAAAAACAAATCCATAAAAAATCCGTAAAAATCTAGCGAAACACTATAAGAATTATTTTGTTTATGATATACTACTTCTATTTATGTTCTTTGTAATATATGAAAATCAACTTATTTTTGTTACGGTAACTTAATAATACAATCAATTATTAATATCGTAAAACATAAAAATGCCTTACGCTAATGGCATATAAGGTATCATTACAGTTAGGGTTTTTATATGCCTTTATTATATTTCTTGACACTTTTTAAACTGAATCAACCCAAAATACCTAAAGCTGTAATAACTTTTGGAATTAATGTGACAGCCAAATGCACTCTGTAGACTATTCATGAAGGTCAAATTGACTACTACGACTACCTATTACATATTTTTTCTCTCATTTCCCGTTGCATATATTGTTCGATTCTTGGTCGTAAGTAATAAAATAGACATAAACATAGAAAAACTCATCATAAAAATACTGATACCCTGTTTGCTGCAAAAAATCACCAGTTTTCGGGCACATAATTTTTTTTCCAACTTCCGGTCTTCAGATTCGGAAATTTTAAAAATATAGGTTCTTAAAATCACAGAATAGGACCGTATAACAAAAATCAGCCAGTTATTGAATTATTTCCAAAAAAACCGTATCTTTCTCGGGCTATGTAGCTTCCGAGGAAATTGGCGTTTCCTATTGGTTTCCTACGATTAGTTTCGTTTGTATTTATTTACTTATTTATTTCAGTAAAATTTCCTGTAAGGGGTGTTACTCGCTTACTAAAATAAATAAAATATTTACGTGTCCCATTACGTTTGACGTTTCTGCCGTGCACATAGCCAATAGATAATACAGATGATTTGACTAAAATACTATATTAATTTAATCGATATAGTATCTACACTTCTGTATTTATTAAAATTACGTACATTTCGTCATCTTTCCATTAATGCACCTGATAAAAACAAACGAATTTTGATTATCATCTTGAAACACATCACAAGTATTTGGAGTTATTTACTGGAATAAATATTCTGTTTATATTCTGGTGTTGTTTGAGCTTCGTGTACTAGTATTGACCATTTAGCCAATGTCATCCAATTTTAATCCACCTAAAATTCACGGAAGTGACTATGCGGATTGCGCTATTTTAGTAACAATTTCCACGAAAACTGAATAACCAGCTTCACGCATTTAATCAAGTAGGCAGCTGTATTGTTGTGTATTTTTTAGAAGATCGATTAACTAGAAACACGGTAACTGTAACTAATGTACGCATTCAACCAGCCGTGCCGTAAAGTGGTATCTGTTTAATTGAATTCTCTAAAACGGCGTAACGAATGTGTGATTCATTTTTTATTTCCAATCCAATAGTCATTGACGGCATTGACTGCTCACAACAACTTGAATGTTTGAAGCACAATATTGACTTGATATGTTGTATATGTGATATTGACTTGATATGTCTATCTTGATATCTTGATATATTGTCTTTTATTAATTCGATCGGATTTTATTAAAATTGTCACTTCAGAGTTAAAAAAAATATATTGTAATAGTATATATTTAATGTAGGGTTACCTAATACCTACGTGTATTCTAGGAAACTAGAAGAAATTGTCCATGCATATTGCCCATTACAAAAATATTCTTAAGTTACAAGTGCTGAGCTATTCAAAAGTCAGTTTTTTCATAATATTTATGCTATCATCCATAAATTAAATATAAATGTTAATAAATACGAAGTACACTGCCATTGTTATTGCAATAAAATTTCCCGTCAAACCACAATTGTACTAACAAGGACACGTTATCGACATCTCGACACGGTTTCGTCTGTTCCTACAAATTGCTCTCGGCTCGTTAATTGATCAAAATTGGTTTCGGAATGACTGGTGTTTTTGGTTCTGCGAAGTGCGCGCGACCTAATGATAAGTTGCGCGGTAATGGCGTCCGATGCGCCGGAGTCGGAACGGAGTGCGCCGCTGCTGAGTCAGGCTAGTTGAACGCTGGCCGACGCCTTCAGGTAGCCGTTGACGCTGTTGTCTTGTTCTTTACGTCTTGATTAGTGAGCTATTATCTTTGGTAATGTACGGTTGTTTGAAATTGAAGTGCAGTTATGATTATGACTGCAAGACGTATGAAAGTTACTGAATTTTATTGATTTAAAATTTGAAGTTCAAATATTAAATCAAATTTTGAACACCCTACAGAGTTCTAATAGATTATAAGTTTACGGACGGTTTTTTTATAATTAGGTACCTGTTTTTTTTGTATTTATTGTTAATAAAAATGATCTACAACTGTATTTTTGCAATTTCTCCTTAAGCTTACATTACAACACTTAGGTGGTTAAGCAAAAGAGGCAAAGGTAATGTTATCTCAACTGCATTATGATTTAATGTCAGGAAGCTGGGCCATAAAGAAAAACCGCGTGTGCCGCCGCAGGGCGGCATGCTAGTTTATTTTGAATTCCCGGCACGCTCGCGCCTCCTTGTTTGATTGTATTTCACTTAATCCGTCCGTTCCGCTCATTTTCTATGGTAATTCATTGGTTGCATTGTTTTATTAGGGTTCCATATGTAAAAAACATTAATTAACCACACTTGTACCTTATATTTCGCATTGGATTAAGTTTAGTATCGATAAATATCGTTAAACGTTTCCGGTAGAGAGCTAATGGAAATCGCAAATGCGCTTGTCAAAATGAAATGGAAGCAAAAACCGCGGCCTGTTTTATTGTACAGAACCGTCGTAGATGTCGGCTTGTTCTAACCTTTTTTCTCTTGTATCCGGTCAAGCCACTCTCGTTTGCACCTTGTCAGCGCCGCCGATTCTATCTCAGACTCTAATTGCTTATATTCCATTAAAGTAATAAATACGCTGCGCCCTAACACCTCCTTATTAAAGGGCTGATTACTGCACTTTGCCCAATCTATTAAGTCATGGTTTGTTAATGTGTGACGAGTGTTTTAACGCTTTCCTAATGTGTATCTGTTGGTACTTGTTATAGTGCTCCTCTCGGTTGTGAAGTGGCCGTTCTCTTTAAACTACTGCGTCCTGCGTAAAAACGAAACGATTAACTATTTATTGTCATTTTTAATTATAAGTACATTTACTACTCACATTTCTATTAAAGCAACAATTTAATGGCCGATGTCGTGCTGGTTTAATCAATTAAATGTACAACTAGTCTCGATCTATCCAAAATACGTGCATGCATGCGCCTAAATGGAGACGGTTGGTTCTTAATTAGTTTGCTTTTTATTTCTACTCGTAATTGCGAGCTACTCGTAATTGCCGTCTCGTTGGAATAACGGTTAGCTGCCACAATAAAACCAAAAATGACGTGTTCACACCATATTGAGTCATAGGCATTTATTTTTCTCGGCACAAGCTAAAGTTCTCACGCGCACATCTGATTGCCACAAGCCGAGACCGATAAGGTTCCAACTGGCGGGTACAAGTTTAGAGTTTAACTAAACATTTTAATACACGAATAAAAAAAACACTTATTTATCGTGCAAAGAAAATGACTGGTCGGACACATAAATTATGAGAATAAAGAATGAAATATGTTTCGGTAAATAAAACTTATTAATTGCTGAGAAAACTAGCAATTTAAACATTTTAAACTAGAAAGCTAAATAAGCATTCATCATTCTTAGTTAATTCTGTTCGGAGCCCTAATGCTATCCAATTATCGCACGATCGACTGTATGAATTTCAGTTTTTAAAGAGCAAAAACATCGCCTGTGACAGACGGATAGACACCGTAATTGTTCCGTTGGATTAAATTTAGTACATAAATAAATAACACTAATAACAGCTTGCCTTAACATAAATTATTATTGGTACCTGTTAGTGATCACCTGATCAGTCATATAACGAGAAATACGTTACCTTTTACGGCCGTCTAGAGTGATATGTTAACAGATACAATAACTTCGTCCCTTGTCTTTGGCTGTCGCCTATTGTTTAATTTTTTTTTGTGGTTGGTAGCTTTATATATTAGCGTTGTCTTTCATAAAGAACGCACGCAAACACGACCGCAAGATAACAAGCTAAACTAAATTTAATATACGAGCGCCAATTATAAGCAACTGCTGCAGTCAATACTTCCCTTTGGTATTTTCTTCAGTACTCCTTCACTCCCTTGATATTTCTTTTTTTTAATCAGAAAATTTTGGCTTTACTTTTAGATTTAGTTCAAACATTAATTTCATACAACTCTTGTCCTCGCAATTGAATCACAACAGTAAATAATTATTTAAAAAGATTTGGTTTTTATTAAGGGTCTCCGCACGCTCGACTGAACTCGATTCTCCAAACAAACGTAGTTTCGTTCTCAGTTTAAAACGCCGTGATGAAATTACATGAAAATTTGTATACACAATGGAATCTCTGTTGCTAGAAATTTTAATTAAAATTTTTTTTTGAATTTTTAGTTCTTATAAATGAAAACCTTAATAATCGCTGTAGTTTTTTCTGCATTATCATTTCAAGCAAAAAAGAAACTAATTTCGGGCCTAGATATGTCATTGTGTAAACAAAGTATTATGTTAATCCAGCATGCCGTTTTAAAATGAGAACGAAACTACTTACGTTTGTATTGAGAACTGAGCTTCCTGCTGACTCTTAATATCTTGATAAAGACCAAGTGAGCTACATGTACAAACTTATACACGCGGCGTGAGTATAAGTTTGTACGTGTAGCTCATTCACGCCCGTATCGCTTTGGAATAGATATGAAGCGGTATTTAAAATAATACTATTTTAACCTCTTTTGCTAGTCATGTTCAATACACGTTTATAACAAGTACCTGGGCGACCGAGTTCAGCATCTTTCGAGTTTGCCCGAAAACGAGACCTAGCTGGTAGAGAGCTAGTATTAGCTATTTTCACCCCCATAAACCCCTGATTTGTAAATTTCATCGAAATCATTCTAGCCGCTTCTGAGATCTTTTAAATAAATAAATATATATACTAAAATATTACATGACATTTAAAAAAATATTAATAACAGTATAACGCTAGTGGCTTGAGACTCGCACTGACGTCTACCCCCGTGTACCATTGACAGCGATCTCCGCCATCAAACGCGCGGTTGTGGGCAGACTACGTGTGTGATGGCACGATTACTTGATACTGTGAACAATAGATTAGCGTTTGAGACTTGACTGGAATACATTCTTGCCTCATTTGTACCCACATGAGGTGTGAAAATAACAAAAATGTATACTGTTATTCAGCCTACGGAGTTTTCTGAAATTTAAGAAATAAATACATTTACTAACTTTTATACACATACAAGTTAATAAAAAAAATAATGCCACGGCAAGTCGAACGCAGGTTTTCAGCCGGATCCTGTCTTAAATCTATAAAATGACAACCAAGACGCAAACAGCGGGACTAGAAATTTGCTGCCATCGTCTGTATTTCCTGATACATTCAATCTAGGTCTCTTCTAGACAAGAGTGAATTGACTACTACTGAACCAGTGAGCAACATCTTGGGCCTTATCATCGCTTTCTATCAGGTGAGGTCAGTCGCTGGTCAGTCAATCATAAAAGAAAAATCGGTGAAGTACATGAGTGACTTTGCACATAAGGGTTCCGTGCCAAATGTATATCTTCTTCTGTAGGTGCCATATCCTCTACGGATGTCGGCTACCACTGTACGGAACTCTTCTCTATTATTAAATGTCGAATATAAGCCGTCCAAATGGCAGGATTAAACACTTACCGGTACGCTTGGCTCGTAGCGCTCGTAGCGCGTGTAGAACTCTACCTAGCAGTAGCGTGCTGCCGCCCGCATCCCTTCTGTGCTACCGCTTACCTTACCTACCTTACCTTACAGTACTTACCAAATTTCGAGTTCATAGGTCATCGGGAAGCTAAAAATGACGGATTTTCAGGAAAAAAACTGATTTATCTATGAGTCCATATTAGTATTTATTTGTTAAATATACTAAACATTATTACCCAATTTCAACCTCATAGTTCAATGGGAAGGTGAAAAAACAATTCTTGGGGCAAAAATCTGTTATAAGAAGCTGCTTTTGGTGGCTTCTCATTACTCTCTTTTGTCTTTATTTTCATTTATTTTTTAAAACAAGATATACAGTATTTGGCTATGTAATCGATGGGGTATGATTACTGTGATCATCATATCAGGGCAGGGCTTCTATTCCCCAGGTTTGCTATTAAAGTAAGAAATCAAGTTCATATTTGTGAATAAAATTCAGCCACCATAATCTTAGTATAAATTTAAAACAAGTGTATAAGATCTAACAATAACTGTCGATTTGACCGGTCCTGCGCCACCCGCATCCAGCGGACACCGGTGACCTTTACCAGGTCATCGGTAGATTATAATTGTAACGATTTACTTTCGCGTTTTTCATTTAGCTTAACCAAAGTTAAGGGCTACAAAGTGTTCTTATTAAACAACCTCATAATTTCCGTATACTCGTATATATTCTCCTCTTATAAAATTCTGTCTGATAATATCCACCACCACCATCACCATATCAGCCAAAGAACGTCCACTGCTGGACATAGGCCTCCTCCATTTTCACGGGGGGGTATATGCCATAATCGCCACGCTTGGCATGCGGGTTGGTGATCGCAGTATCTCCACCGCACTCCAGGGATGCTGCTGCCCATCCCCCGGTGGTCTTGGTCGTAGTTATATAATATCATTAGCACAAATTATCCTTTGTGCATTTTGTACGATTCAAGCTTGGTGTGGAAGAGCTAGCTAAGGTTTCATGCAGTAGTTGAGTCCTTGATCAGAGCAAGCTTGTGATAAAAAAATTACTATCACTTAGTCGTATGTTATCGTTTAAGGCGGCTTAAACGGTCTGTCTCAAATCAAATGCACACGGATTGGTCTTGCCAAAAGAGCGTACTCCCATCTTAAAGGCCGGCAACGCACTTACAACCCCTCTGGTGTTGCGATTCGTCTGTTCGTTTGCCTCCTATGTCATAAGAAAATGTATGTAATTAGAAATTTGTATAAATCGATTGTGTTCGTTCTAAAGTTGAATTTTGTCCCGACGCAATCCGGGTAACCTTATACCTACACGACATCAATTTCCATCGTTATGGATGTAACACATTTCTTGTTCATCTAGAATGTAGATAGATTTACATAGGGATATCTTAAATGTTGCTGTAAATGGTGGTACAACTTTTTTGCTTGACAGTAATGGGCTGAAAACTGTTTTTTTTTTTTTTACAAATAATTCAATGACACTAATCTTATTTTGCATGTGCTATTTGATAACTTATTACAAACTTTGACATATTAGTTTTAACATTTTGTACCCTTTTCTTTGTATACAATTTTGAAACATTGTGACAATTTTATTAATATTATTTTGTATTTTGACATATTAAATTTAATTTTTACAAATTGTTATGCTCAACAGAGCTCATGTTTGAACTGTATCTAATCATAAGATCTTATATAAATAAATCATTGAATTGAATTGAAACTTGTATGGCATTGTTCATATAGGCTGGATTTAACTGAATTGGAATAAGGTTTTAATCTCAGGATGGACGGTGTAATTTGTCTACTACTCTTTTAAAAAAAAAAAAACAAAAAAGTTAAGGCGGGGTCTTGTAAAGATCTGTTAGACCAAATATCAGATTAAGTTTTGGTAACTTAGTACATGTTTTACAAACTCACCGACATAAAACCGAGCCTAGTGAACGTTACTAGTGCATACTTGTCTTGTTACCTACCTGCTTCATTCTTGACGTAAACATCCTTTTATTGAACAGGCAGCTTGGAACCAGTTTTGCGATGGGTCTTTATCCCTGGAGTTTTTAATTCAAATACTGCATGGGCGTCCTGTGTTGTTGATATATTTAGACTAAGTGATTTGGAATAATATGCCTAGTATATCATTTATTTTTATAAATATTAATAATGCGAAAGAAGTTTAAATTTAGGTAACAACTTTTAGATAAGATTTAGGTTACATTCATTGCGTATACATACGCTAAATTGATTTATCTATGCGTTTGAATTATGACCATACGAAACTATGATTGATACAGTTCTAACCCTATATCAAAACGTAGGAGAATATCGTTTAATCTTGAGGAACAATGTCGTAGACCGAAATCTCCATACGCAGTGCTCAGTCGATAGTCCGGAGGCACTTAACGTAGGTCTCGTTTAAGTAAACAAGGTACACGTCCAACCGTAGGCTCCATCTGGTTTTTATCCGTCTCAGTCCGCCGCTCTACGCTTGTTATCTTGTTATCCTATCTACTCAAGATTGTACGTTTTTGCACAGATGCACTCAATGTATGCATACCTATTTGAATACCCATAATGATTTCCACTTGTAAAGTATGGAGCTCGAGCCGATACTTAATTTATACTGGTTGTGCAGCAAAAAAGTAGCTGTTGGTAACTCAGCATTAAAGGTCCTCGAAAGGTTACCTAGTTGCTAACAATATGGCCACATGTTTGGGACAGGTACTTTATACGATAAGTGGAGATAATTGGACAAAGAAAGTCACGTTTTTCCTGATATACCATTCGTGGATACAATACTGTCATCGTTTATGGTGTTAACGAAGCCAGAGGTCTTACACTGCCGACCTCACAACGAAACGCCTATTAGGTGTGTCTAAATTAATTTTACGCCTCCTGATCTGCAGTACTACTACATATTTTTCACGATATATGGAAACATATTTCTATTTTAAGCTGTAATTTTGGTCTATTTTAATAAGTGTGGCGGTTACTCTTCAAAGAGTACGCCTTCAAAGACTACTTTCAGAAACATTTTTCGCTCCCCTGCCCACTTCAATTTCTTGGTGATTACGGGAGTAAACGCGTACCATAATTTTCTTTGAATCTTTGACCCTTGCAGGCACAAAGTTTCGTTAAGCTCATTGCCATTCCGCATCAAAGTCTAAATAAGGCGGTGCCGCAAGGACTATCACGGCACCGGGCGAGTAACGTAAAAAATATTTTTCTTTCCATTACTGCTTTCACAACAGAGTAGAGCCCCTCAACCGTTTTCCGCTAAGTTAGATTCTCATTTACTTCACTTTGAAAAAGTTAGCTTTTATAACCGAGCGGCGACCAACGGAGACAACTCTATTACAATGATGACTTTTGGCGTGGCGAACCTCGGACCCAGTGGCGCCCTTTTCAGACGCCCATCTTTTATTCACAAACAATTACAGCGTATTAAAAGACATTATAAAATCGGAGCGCGAGCAAAGTATCGTGAACATTTAATGATAACTCGCTCAGCTGCGGTGGCTTTAGCTCGCAAATCTCTTTTTAAGTCGACGTGCAAGCTATGGCTTCGATAATAAAATTAATTATGAAATTTATGACGCCGATCACTAGCGGCGCGGCGGCCGTTTTGTGCACTCAGAATGTGTATCGTCTTAATCAGCGATTTACGAATGTCGTTTAGCACTGCTTCAATGCTCCATCGTAATGTAGAACATCTGTAGAGTTATTATACAATACACATAGTAATACTTATATGACTATATTGCAGGGGACTTCATTATAGTAAATGAGAAGTTAAAGTAGGTGATTTGTCATAAGATTGTAAGAAAATAGTAAAAATAAACAGTCCATTCACATTATGTTTACTACTCGATTAAAATATCAGTAGAGCTATAGTTAAATGTGTCGTTTTGAGCGGTGTAGCCTGCGAGTGAAAATACAAATGGCGAACTCATTCGTGTTTTTATTTGGAAACTCCACCTCTTTGCCTTTTAAGAGAGGTTGACAGGGACGTTTGAGATGACATTTAGTGTTTGTAGTTGTGAGTGCGGACGTGATGGTGTATGTAAGTATGTAACGGGCGGCGACGTGGGGTCGCGGCGTGTTTGCCGGCGGCGCGGGCGGCGGGCGGCGAGCCCGCTCACGTCCAACGCATAATGAGCGCATGTTTGTATTGACCCCTGTCCGTCGATGTCGCCCTTGCCAATACCCGCCGCAGAGGCACTGCGTCTTGAATGGATAATGGCCTTCTTGCCGAAGAACTTAACCTAGCAACAGTCAATTGGTTTTGGGCAAGTCGAAAAGTTAACATGGGCGAATGTTTCCAACAATCTAATTAAACCCGTAAATTCTGTGTTGAATTCAGACGTACGGAGACTGAACGAAAATAAGAAGCTTGATGGTTACGCCAGCTCATTACATGTTAATATCCACTCTATGTGTAAAATTATTGACCGAGGGAGCGAAGCGTCTCCGTTTCATCTTTCGACAAAAAATATTTCGTACTTATGTCTATCTGTCTGCCCGGATGTTGTCCTCTACAGATCGCATTTCTCAACCGATTCTCATGAAATTTTGTTAGCAGGTTCGATAATTATACAGATTTTTTTATGGAGACAGTCTTTGGAAATTTGTTTTTTTTTTGCAAGGTCTACAGCTCACAGAGCCACTAGTAAAATAAACATAATTAACTCTGGTGGCTTGATTCCACTATAAACATTAGGTATACCTAATTATGATTTCAAAAGACCCATCTTTACAGTCAACACTGCACCAGTATTAATGTCTGCCGAAACAAGGGCAGCGAAAATATCTGACACGCCCTAACGGCTCTACAAACAGAGTCGTGTCAGATATTTGCGCTCTTTGTTATGGCAGAAATTGGTACGGGTGTATGTTGTATGCACAATTGTAAAAGCGACACTGACAACTATAAACTGTGTAGTGTGTAAACTCTTAGTTACCGCCGTCTACAGATGTTGCGTTGGTATTTTCGAACCAAAGTTCTGGTCCCAAATCCCAAAGTCGCGCGCGTTGGGTCCAACATCTTCATTATATGTAAGTCAATGATGCCAACCGATCGATCGATGCAGCAACAGACTGTCGAAATATCTGAGCATGTCGTCGCGTGGGTAACGCATTGCTGGGTGGTAGTCAGAAATTGTAAACGGGTATATATCAGTAGTTTAAGATAATGAATTAATCACTAATAAATAATAAATTACGTTTTGTTTTTTAATCATAATTACGCTACGGCTTAACCTTGCTTAATTTCACACGCCGTGTTAACCTGTTCCATTTCACGGTTCTGCGCGGTTATTTCATCTCCCGGGCACAAGAGTGAGTGCAAGCAATTATTTTCAGGAATGCTTTAGATAATGCACAATAATGAGAATAAATAAAGAAATGTTTGGAATTTAATATTTCTGCAATTTATAAAGTTATCCTTTATTGACGTTTCTTATAACAATGGGTTTAAAATGACATCGGGGCGAGTTCCGGAGGGATCATTGTGGCATCCGATCAATGATTACCAATAAAGTTTAATAAATTGATTCGGATTGTTCATATAAAAAGCAATCAACAAATTAACATGACTAGTTGTTCTGAATTGACTGATTGGTGTTTCAAAATACTTACTCTATTTAATCATTCAATTTGAACCGATTAATTGATTCCAAATAAGAGTTGAATACTATACGGAGGTATACACTGTTTGATTCGAATCAGTGACCAAACCAATTCAATGTTTAAGTAATTAATTATTCAGAACTGGCAATAGCAACTGGACAACATTGCATTACAATAAAGGCTAAAACAAATAAATCACACTGTGAGGTATATACTTAATTCGACATTTGGCATGTCTATTGCCTATCTATTTCACAGAAAGAAGCGTTTTAATAGTAATTTATGCGTCAATTCGTTTTATGGTGGCCTATTTATCGTTATTTTATCACTTTCCAGTTCGAATACAAAATATTACTTCCTTTGATTTCATTTTACGAGACATGGTACCAGTTTTTAACTGGACCTCAGTTTCATAAAAAAATGCATTTTTTGTAATTTATTGGTTTGATTTGTAACCACAATTCCAATGGTGACACAAAATAACTATAAATTGACACCCAGCCTAGCTAGCACGGTAGCTTATACTGTCACGTTTTATGTGACGTTTTAGTATTTTTTGACCATGTATCGTGACGGTATAAGCTATCAGTGCTAGCTAGGCAGCGGGGTATATATTTAAAGGCGTAACTTTTAGAACAAGGATTGAGACACATTACCTACATATCCTATTCAGCTTTAAAAATTACAGGTTAACAACAGAAAAAAATACAGGTTAAAACAGGGGTTCCCAAAGTGGTCCAGGTGGACCCCCAGGGGTCCACAGGAGACTCGACGGGGGTCTACGTTGGCGTGACAAAAAAATGGGGGTTCTGGGAATATGGTAGAAATGTGGTGTAGGGGGTCTACCGGATCCAGTTAACTTTTTAAAGTAGTCTATGAGAAAAAAAAGTTTGGGAACACCTGGGTTAAAATTACAGGTTATTCTAACTTGCGTCGTAAAAGATACGCAACCTGCTGGACTCTTATGTCACGTTTATTATAATAATCAAAACTTCTATACTTTATGGTAAGGTGGGCCGCGACACTCGTCGCAGACATAATCAAGAATGCGGCTTGTCCTTGCACTGATACCGTTACCTTCCTACGCTTATCTATCTGCCCTTAGTATATAAGATTTAGTTTTATGGCCTGCGCTATAACATGTCTAAACTTCGGATAGTAAAATACGCCTTAATTACTGTTCATCGTAAAAACGAACAAAGTGTAACTTATTTTATTCGCCGCTTCGCTTATATTATGTAATATGTTTAGACTCATTTACTCTTAGTTCAGCAATATATTAGGTACATATCCCAGGAACTAGATCACATACTAAGTGAATTTAGTCCTAATTTATTACCATATTGTAATGATATTGCTCATGACGTTTCTCAAGAGTAGTTGCAATGAATGCGGTAACCGTTCCGAGCGCGTGAAATATGAGAACGGCGATGCCCCTCGATCTCAAAGACGGCTTCGGCTTCAGTACGACCGATGCAGATTTTGTACTTACTCTTTGTTGAGGGGCATTTGCATAGCGCATTCGCTAACAAGACACGTTCGAGTACAATTGCGTTCGCGAAAGAACCCTACTCAAACAACCCATTTCTATTTTAGCTCGCAACCGCTTGTTTAATGTTCGGCCCGTACAACCGCGTCGGCTAACACTTAGTAACGCTTTTTGCATACGAAAGCGTCCAGCGTTTACCTCCCAATGTCTCTTGTTATTATGCTATTTTGTATTCAGTCCGTGTGAAGTTGAAGGTCGTCTTCTGGTCGAGATAACGAACTAGTTTCTTATTCGATGCTTCCAACGCTGCCGAGCCACCACAATGCGGCTGTCAGTGGTTTAGATTTTCTTCTGCAAGGTTATTTAGACAGTCCGGTAGGAACAGCTTCTTTTGATTAGACTGACTGGATTAAGGAATAGACAATCGATTCCCTGGCATGACCGGCTTATCTAAGATCCATCACTTTGCCCGTTTATACGTCGTAAGCTTCAATCGGCTTACCTACGGTGTATAGACTGGCCATAGTGGCCTAAATAAAACCGCCGCCACAAAATAGGCCAAAAGATCAACTTCGTGAAGAAGCAAATGCGAATATAAACGACTTCACTCAGGATAGAATTTATTAATCGGTAAAATCTGAACTTCCCGCCTTTCTACCTAATAGTAGCGCACATTTTACTTAGTTTATATATCCATACTAATATTATAAATGCGTAAGTCACCCGTCTGTCTGTCTGTTACCTCTTCACGCTTAAACCGCTAAACCGATTAAGATGAAATTTGGTACAGAGATAGTTTGAGTCCCGGGAAAGGACATAGGATAGTTTTTATTCCGGAAATCGTTCCTTAGGGGTGAAAATGGGATAAAAGTTTATTTGGGCGCCTACAACAATAAAATAGCAATTATTTCTATAATATCGTTTGCTAAGAGTGTAAACCCGCTAAATCTATCGTTTTACCCACCATTATGTAGCAAAAAAAGATGCATCGTCTAAGAAAAACAGCTACTGCCAGTTATTTTAACAAATTTCTTAAATCACATGATGAATAAAATAGTCAACTTCACGAGTTTAAAAGTTATCGGCTCACTTAAATATACCCGCCAATTTTGTAAGAATTTTGATCGCCTAGATGTCTGTTCTCGCAAAAGATAACTTTGTTTCGTGTTTTTGATGTAAACGAAGAAGTGTGACATCGCAAAGGTATGTACTATTATTGATTTTTATTAATGTTCCGTGGCTTTTGAGCTGTAAATCCAATACAATCACTGTTTGGGGTTAGTTTAACCTCTTATCAAAATTAATGGGAGTTTTTATTCTTATTATCGGGATAAACGTACTTATTGATTGATTGATATATTTAAGCAGGTATTTTTCATATTCTCAAAAGAACTTTGTTACAATGTGTCAAGACGGGAGTCTTTGACCAGTGTGTGTTGCCAGTGATGACATAATAGGCACTGAAACGTGGTCGCTTACTATGGGCCTCATAAGAGGGCTTAAAGTCACCAAAACAGCAAGGGAGAAGGCTATGCTGGGAGTATCTCAGCGTGATAGCATGAGAAATGCATCCGCAGTAGAACCCAATTATCTGACATAGCCCTCCGAATCGCTAAACTTAAGTGCCAGTGGGCGGGGCACATTGCACGTAGAAACGATGGCCGTTAGGGCGGAAAGGTTCCCGAGTGGCGACCACTTACCGGAAGGCGCAGCATGGGTAGGCCATACAAGATGGACTGATGACCTGCTGAAAGTCGCTGTAGTTTGCTGGATGCGGGTGGCGTAGGACCTGGCATTGTGGCACTCTTTGGGGGAGGCCTACGTCCAGCAGTGGATGTCCTTCGGCTGATATGATGATGATGAATATTTTCGCACAACACCCAATATACTATATATTTATTTATTTAATTCCGAAGATTTAATTTAGTTTCTTTCAAGAAGTTTCTTTGTATATTAAGTACCTTTCGATTTGCAGCATATATCTTAGTTTTTATTTGTAGATATATTTAAGCACTGTTATATAACTAATTGTAATTTGGTATCACATCATCATCCTAGCGTTATTCCCAGTACAGTTGCATCCTGAAGGATGCCCGGGGTCCGCTACCTAAACCCAAGAATTGGCTATTTGGTATCACATAATAAAAATAAATTATATCTTAGGGATTTAGGTACTTATATTTCCTTACCATGATGTAACTACTTTCTTTTTCTCGACAAACTGCTAAAACCAGAATATAAAACGTTATTAAAATTTGATTGCAAAATACAATTAAGTTACAAAAGAAATTGTAAAAAATAGCAAATCAAAACGCTGTCTTTTATTTTGGAATTTGGGCCAAAATAACCCAATGGTATTTTTCCCGTTTTTCGGTTTTAATATTTTAATTTCAATCTTTTTTTGTCTCTCCTGTAAACTTCCATAATATGACGTTAGCAGGTCTTACACTATTAGCCGGCGATATAAATAGTTGCACGCGGACGAATTCGCGGGAAAAAGCTAGTTTGAATTATAATTCAGACTATAATTAAATACATTTCTAATTATTAATTTGAAGTCACTTTCTTACAGGAAACCTTTGTTTGTATAAGCAAGGGGCATGTTATATCTGTGGAACGTATGCTTATCTCTGATGTTTTACAATTGATGACAAATTGTTTCTGTTAGGAGGAAATAATTAGTAAGTTTGGTTGCGTGAGTAGCGCCGCATGATGGATAGCGTGCCTGAGATAGGATCGCCGGCTGCCGCCGAATTTCATGAGAATCTGATTAACAAGCCCAAGGCGCCCGGCCCAGCTCTTATTGTAAATTATCGAATTATACCAAACTCGACAGGGTGCACCTATGCGTGTTGATTAAATTTTTAAACCGTTTTGTTACCATTACAGTTTTCTATTGTGGGAAACTGCTGTATTATTTGTTAACAATTTTAACGATAACACAAACAAGGTCAGTCAAAGTCCATCTTTGCGTCTTGTACTTATGTAGGCAAAACCAAGGCTTGTCTTTTTCGCAGCAATTAGACAATTTCTTAGATAACTTGGATAATATAGCTGCCAACAATCCAAACGATAAAATTTTAATAATTGGTGACTTCAACATGGTGTTCAACGTGGACGGGTCAGAGTTCTTTTATGATTCCTTCAAACTATATAAGTAGTGATGAGTGCAACCTAATAGACGACTTGCACACACATAGTTTGTGCCAGTATAACGGTATCTTCAATCACTTTGGTAAATTGCTGGATCTGGTTTTATCTAATGACATTGTCAGTGTTTGCGAATGTGTTAATTCATTGGTTCCTATTGATCCATATCATAAGGCGCTAATAATACATATTAATTACACGATCATGGAACCTCTGATATCTGCTTCTTTTTTAAAATATTTTTACAATAAGGGTGACTATGCTTCTATTAATAGTGAGTTATCAATTATTTGCTGGGAGGAAGAGTTTTCCATACGTACTTTGGATGATTGTCTTGTCTTTTTTTATGACACTTTCAGAAAATTAAGAGACAGATTTATTCCTTCAAAACAAATTCGATCTGATTCATATCCTGCGTGGTTTTCCCTACCCTTAAAAAAAGCTTTAAAAGAAAAATATAAATACTTAAAAAAATATAAAACCTATAAAAATATTTCTGACCTAGTTTCGTTTAACGTACTAAGAGATAGGGTGCGGAGAATGGAGCAAGATTGTTTTAACAACTATGTTAATCGTATGGAAAGCAATATAGCAAAAAACCCTAAGCAGTTTTGGTCATTTATTGGATCGCGCTCTGGGTCTCGCGGTTTACCTAGTAGCTTAAATTACGAAGGTAAATCTTTTAATTCGGGTACAGAAATATGCAATGCTTTTTCGGGCTACTTCTCGACCAATTTCTTAGCACCGAACAGTAGTAGTATACCTGCAGCTTCTAGTCTACCTTCGGCTACGTGTGTGACCCTATCCAATATCGAAGTAATTCCTGCTGAACTTATTGATATCTTACGCAAACTCGACTCATCTAAATCTGCCGGTCCCGACGACTTACCAGCGCAGTTTCTAATAAACTGTGCCGAAAGTCTGGTTATCCCTATAACATTATTATTTAAACGCTCATTTCTTGAATGTTATGTACCATCAATTTGGAAGTCTGCTTACATCACTCCGGTTCATAAAAAAGGACCTAAAACGGATATAGTTAATTACAGGCCCATCTCTAAATTATGCATTATATCAAAAGTTCTTGAAAAAGTTGTCTATAATCAAGTTTATGCTGCTCTGAAGAACTACTTTAATCCCAACCAGCACGGCTTCCTCCAGCGTCGATCCACAGTGTCTAATCTTGTTCTTTTAAACGACTATCTTACCGACGCGATGGACAAGGGCTTTAAAGTTGACGTAATATATACAGACTATAGTAAATGCTTCGATAGGATAAATCATGCGACGTTACTTACAAAATTATTTAATATGGGTATAAATGGGGACTTGCTCAGATGGTTTTCGTCTTATATTACCAATAGGTCTCAGGCAGTAGTTGTTAACAATTATGTTTCTAGTTGGGTCAGGGTTCCGAGTGGCGTCCCTCAGGGATCATTACTCGGCCCATTGCTGTTTAATATATTTGTTAACGATATCAGTAAATGCTTCATCCACTCCGAACTTCTCTGTTTCGCAGATGACATGAAGATCTTCAAGAAGGTTAAAACGAACCACGACTCGTTACTTATTCAATCTGATCTTGCGCGACTAGATGCATACTGCTATGACAATAAATTGGACCTTAATCCGTCTAAGTGTGCCTCTATAACATTCTCGCGCCAGCGAAATTGTATCCCTTTTACATATACACTTAAAAATCAAACTCTGAGCACAATCAGTTTTGTAAGGGACTTGGGCGTCGTTCATGACTCTAAACTGTTGTTTGATAAACATATCGATGGCATAGTCAATAGTGCTTTGAAAGCTCTAGGTTTCATAATGCGGAACTCCACTCATTTCACACAAGCTAAGACTTTTAAAGTTCTTTATTGCTCACTAGTCAGGAGCAAACTTGAATATGCTTCGCAGGTTTGGAACCCTTGTTACAATACATACATCGATAGGATTGAGCGCATTCAAAAGAGATTTATCAAATATCTAAGTTTTAAGCTTAAAACTCCGTACCACTCGAATGACTACATAAGTATATGTAAAAAACATCATTTAATTCCTTTACAGAAACGCCGAGAAGTAGCAGATATAATGTACCTTCTTAAAATTACAACTGGCAATATTGATTGCCCCGAATTGCTTTCTAAACTTTCTTTCAACACACCTACTCGGTCGAAAAGGTTTTATCCCCCCATTTCACTTCAATGTACATCATCTAATTATAGGCAAAATAGTTTTCTATGTCGTGCAGCACGTAAGTTAAATACCTTGTCGAAGGATCTAGATATTGACGTTTTCAATTGCTCTATTCCATGTGTGAGGCGAACTTTATCCAGACGTTGTTTCTAAACGATGTTTCTTACATGTGGTGATATGCTTTCTGTTCATTTAATTAACTTTATACATTTGATTAACTTTATACATAGTTGTTGAGTATATAAATATACAAGTGGTATCTGTGTATGTTCTGAGCGTCCGGTGAGCGATGGACATCTCTTGTTGTGTTCTCTTATAGCCTTTGATTTTTAATTTTAAGATACTGTAACATAGTGTGTAACCTTAGTTTATATCTTGTTTCTATTGGTGAGTTTCTGTAATTGGCTCCATATTTCTATTTAAAATGTCAACATGTTTAAAAAGCTGTTGAAACTCCTTTAATAAATAAATAAATAAATAAATAAACAAGCATGTTTTTAATTCGAAATTATTTGTGGTCACGAATTAAATTTGAATTTGTAGAACGTTTAATGGGCAATTGTCTGAGTCGCTGATCTAGATTACGTGAAACTAATTCGTTTTTTAAGTATTTTCGATGTTGAATGATGTTGGATTATTTATTGAGCGCGCGCATGTGGAATGCGATGAAAGTATTTTTATGCGAAAAGCGATAAGCTTGGGCGGCAAGTAATGCCACGCGGCTAGTGTGCGTCCGATTTGATATCGCAGCCATAAATAACTTATAGAAGTTGTACGCGGTAGCGCCGAACCCCACAATCTATAACGCCAGTAACAAATTAATGAAGTGAGGAATTCGCACCTCCACTATGCCTCTGGATATTGCATTGTTGCCTGTGCAGAATAATCTAACAACGAATGTCGGATACGGCGCATCTGCGATCATACTAAATAAACTGTACCTAACCTCGATACTGGATTTTAATCATAACTATTTTTGTTCTCCTTTGTACTTGGATCTTATGTGAGACATATAATACGTATATGCTTTAACCTGTTATTGTGTACAATAAAGTGCTGCAGGGGTAAGCGTAGAGCTTACACTACTTTGCCAAAGCTAGTCGGCCGATAAGAAATTCTTAGATTATGTTTATTAGAAGTGACACTACCTAGTCTGCCTTTACCCAGAATCAGAGTGGTTATTACGTAACGTATTACAGCGTGCGTAATTTCGTCTAAATGTCGTTTTTGTTTGGAGGAAAATCTGTTATGGATACCACCGCACCGCGGCGACAGTGCGGAGGTTATGTCGGACTAGGACCGTCTTAAAATCCGCCAATTAATGGTCCTTCTCAAGTCATTTTGGATTTGCTCTTGAGTGTTGCTCCCTTCACTTGTCACTGTCAATGTTTAAGAGACAAATCATTCTTAGTTCAGTAAATTATTAACTACGTAGTTATTGCGTAACAGCGTTATTTATTAACGCTAATTATAAATAATGGCGTTGCCCCAATACAGGCAATACCAAACGAGTAAATCGTGTCCCGGTGAGCAAATATCTTCCTTTTGGTAGGAGAGCGCCGTTAGCATCGAATTCTTACTCAATAGCCGCACGTATTTGTGCCGTTTTGCCGAGTCCAAAGTGTATCAAGATTGTGGGTTGGGAAAGGAATTATGTGTTCTTATAAACTAGATCAACCTTTACTTTGACGGTACTACAATGTGATTGAATTGTGTCAATGAAATGTGTTGGTTGATCTTTTTATTTTGAATGCCCACATAATAAGCATACTGGCAGACAGATCATGCGACACAGGGGTCGCCGCGGTGACCCGCCCAGAAAGTTGCTCGTCGATTATGATCTATAGGTACTACTTGTTCGGCCGTTATTAATCATTTTGATTCGCTTCACAGAGAGTATTGATATTTCTATTATACAAGAATAACTGTTACACAATACTAGTAGCTGTATACTGA
This sequence comes from Notocelia uddmanniana, assembly GCA_905163555.1. Taxonomy (NCBI): domain Eukaryota; kingdom Metazoa; phylum Arthropoda; class Insecta; order Lepidoptera; family Tortricidae; genus Notocelia; species Notocelia uddmanniana. The sequence goes on from LR991065.1 coordinate 15,965,633, forward strand.
CTGTGTGACTTATGGTTAGAAGTTACCTTTGAAGTACATGTAATTTAATAATATTTAAAGGTTAAGACAATACGTCTCGACAAGGCTTTAGAATGCCATGCCACCTACCGAATTGTTCAAGTGACCTCAGATGGGTCACGAAATGTACCTTATCAGATATTTGTTATTAGAAATGACTCGTTGACCTCGTCTCATTATTATACTAAAATTATATAAATAAGAATCGCTTAGACTGGTATTAGATACAATGCTCTTAACGCCTTTATCAAAACACATTATTGCGTTTAGAAATGACTGCAAAGGAAACTGTGAAAGCGAAAATCATTCTTACTTCCATGTTAGTAAAACAAAAAGATGTAGGTCAGTATCGAAGTGGTAAAATGAGAAATGATAAAAGCGTGTTTAAGAATTATCTGGGTTAGTAATCGACGCGGACAGGCCGCAAAGTATTTCGCTTCGTAGCCCGCATCATCGCGCCATAAAGCTATAGACGCTGAAAGAATTATAGCAAGTCGCTTGGTGCATCTCCCGTTTCGCACGCCCATTTCACATTGTTATTAAGTTCAGAGGTCGCTTTGTTTATGATTCGACGCTTTCGAAAGGTAACACGCTGCGCGCGAGTGAAAACATCGCTCCGACTCCAGCGACGCCGATGACATACAATTGATAATGTAAATATTGCGCTTAACCTGTGCCCGAACACTTCACTAAGATTTAGGTCTCGGGCCGAATAATGCGATCATGATTCGATATTTATGGCTGATACCTACAAATCCATTCGGAGAGATTTATTAACCACCTAGCACCATTACATGCCACGCCTGTCCAGTGCGATATGATTAGTTTTATTGGAATTTTATCTGGTTGTCCTTGTTTTGACATTAAATAGATTTTGCAATTTCTCACCTGAATTGACACTATAACATAATTGTATAAGTATAAACTGCACAATCAAGCTATCTATTTTGCGCATTTGTCGTGATTTTGCTTAGTAAACAGTATTATTTGTTGGAGATATCTAATATGTATCTTGTTTTACTCCAGTTAGGACCTTAACACAATCCACGACACCTAACAGCATCGTCGCAGTTGTGTGGCAACTACCACAGATTTCTAATCAAGTAGCTTCAAATGTCAAATCGGTCGATTGAAAATGACTAAGATATGTCTCTAATGTTCGATTGCGCGAAAGTCTAGTCACGCGAGCGTATGCCGTGCGACATATTTTCAGCACGATTATTCACTTTCGATAGGTCTCGTGGCCGCGGAGCATGCTTGCCGTAGTTGGTGCGCTATCTGGGATATGATCGACGGTCACCATTGTAAGGCGGGTTACTTACTGCATATCGGGCCAGATGTTTGCTTATTGTCTTGCGTAACACGCTAACTTGGAGCAGATTATTATTTGTGCGATCGCCTGTGAATCGAGTTAAGCTTTCGCTTATTGTGTTGGTCATGTCGTGCGTGGTTAATGCAATTTTCATGAATCAAATCTATCGTCACAATGACAAGGTTGCATTTCGGTAGAACTTTAGTGCTGGCTTATGTCATCACATTATTTTTCAAATTCAAATTATTTATTTGGTATCACGCTGATCGTAACAAATGAATGTGGCCGACCCCTCCAGGTAAGGATGACAATACTTGTGTTAGGAGTGTGCTCATAATATTCATACTTAAAAAAATATTTCTTAAACATCACTAAAGTTAACCCTTTATAGGGCACAACGCACCTTGTTGTATGCAGTGGGAAAGACTTGAATTATGGATTAATTTTAATTTGGCCTGTTAAAGGGGTTAATTCCATCGTAACTCTGTCGTTCCTCTAATAAACTCATCATGTTTGATCGAAGTTCAAATCGAATTTTCAAGGATTTTTCAGAAAACACTTTTCTTCTCCCGATATTTTCTCTTTATATTACGTCAGAATGATCATTAACTTGAATGTTTATTGTGAACATTATTTGCGTCCAATTACATAGGGTTAATAGCTGGTTGAAGCTAAGGTTGAATAGTCGGGTAGCTGCGAAAATGAATGATAAACAATAGCGGCGCGGTGTTGTGTGATCCAGGGACTACGGAACGCTCTAATAGAACTCCGCCGTGACTACGCGAATGCCCCGGCAAAGCGATAGGTATGCTGTGAATTATCGCACGCATTCGTTTACATTTTTTTATTGTTTTGGTCTATTGAATGTTATATTTAAAAAAAAATGACTTTCTAGTTAAATAACAGGCGGACAAGAACAAGCTGGCTCGTATTAACCACTATAAAAATGTTTAAGAATCGAAACTTAAGCCCTTTTGATATGATACCCCACTTTACCTACTAACTTAAGACTTTTAATCTTTGACCCTCGTATCAATCGAAAATAAAAATATGTACTTTTTATATTCCGTACACTTGGATTACAGCTATTCCAAATTTCAAATCGATATCAGTTCGTGGGTTTCATAGCTGTGACAGGCATAGGATAGACAAGAGTCGCATAATCCGCATCCTATGAAATATTGATTTAAAATATTTGTAAAAATATCGCAACAAAATTTGATGGCATTGCCCAAGCGATGGAAAACTCAATAAGACATCACTGCTGCTTGTTTAAGGTACCACCCAAATAAAATATCAATCTATCGACATTTTCTATGATAATATACCTATTCTAGTTTTCTGACTTATAAATAACATTACTAGATTGCTAAATTGACGCTGAAAGCGGAAACCTGTGAAGGTGAATGATAAACAATGGCCTAGGCTAGTCGTGTGAGGCGTGGACTACTTTAGTGTACTAATAAAATTGCACCGTGACTCCGTTGAATGCACTGGTATGCTGATAACTTAAATTGGTTTTTTTATGAAGTTTTAGTTCCCCCTTCACAGTCACCCTAGTGGCAACGTCATGTTTATAATACCGGAATGGACACTGGTCAGTCTATCGAATATTTTTATGTGACAAGGAAAATAACTATTATGGTACTGGAAACAACATAGTGTAACAAGGATATGCCTATGTAACACTATGATGTTGAAAAAAATTACTTGCTGTTATATAACATTTATGTATTAACAGCCAGTGTGGGAGCACCATTACTGTTCTTTTATTTATTTTAATAGTTTACCTGCAGATTCAATAATGCTGCGGGTAAATAATAATAATAATAATATTTATTTCGTAAAACTGTAACAAGGTATACATGAAACATGTTGAACGATAATAACAGCATTAGTGATTATTGACTGTGTCGCAGTTATTAACGCCCACTCCGGCAAGTGAACAGAGCGTTACAGGTATAGGTATAATACAATTATACAGAATGTGTGTTTTTATTATATTTGATGTATTTTATATGAGTTTCAGTTTATAATTATATTTAGTGTAATCTTATCTTAATCAGATTTTCGACTTCATCGTAATTCAATGTGTCTAGCCACTCCACAAGCTTCAGTTTGCATTCGCGCAGCGTTAGGAGGTAGATATTAAGTTCGTCATTTACTTTATTGTATAGGCTTGAACTAAGATGTATAAAATGACGACTCGTAAGGGCCATTTTGGATTTTACTGTTGGACAAACCCTGTTTCTTCTTCTTCTGTTCTCTGCTTCGAGTGGTACATAGGGAAGAAGAGAGTGTTTACGAGTTATAACACTAATAATAAACAGTTTCCGTACTGAGTTTACCTTCCAGTAGTTATATAGATCCTTTGTTGGGTATCTTATTGGCAAGAATGCCATAACTTTAAGGACAGCTCTTTGCGCCCTCTCTAGCTGAAGCATTTTAGTTTTACCCGCACCACCCCAGACAGTGATACAGTAGCCTATTATCGACTGTGCCAGTGCCAAATACACGGTTTTCAAAATTGTGTAGTCAGCAACCGACCTAAGCTTACGGAACACATAGATAAGTTTCCGGATTCGGACTTTCACAGACTCAATTTGCTCATTCCGAGACAAGACACTATCTAGAATGACCCCTAAGTATTTTATGTTATTGACTCGGTAAATTGGTAGACAATTACATGAACTAGTAGTGGAATCTACACATGTATGAGGTCTAAGTGTGAAAGACGCATCCAGTTGTGAAGAAAGTTTGGGTGAGAATGTTATAAATTTTGTTTTTTCAAGGTTTAAAGTTAGGAGGTTTTTTGAAAGCCACTTCATTACTAGACTAAGTGCGGTTTCTGCAAGGACCAGAGTGTATTCCCAAGTGCGACCATGAACAAGTAAGGCAGTATCGTCAGCGTAAGTAATAATTCGACAGCTAGTCAAAGGCAGCAGGCAAAGGTCGTTGATATAGATCAAGAACAGGGTAGGTCCAAGAACACTACCCTGAGGAACTCCGTATGTAATTTCCCTTTTCCGGCTCACAGTGTCACCGATTGTTACAAACTGAGATCGGTTTGTTAAGTAGCTTTCAAACACATACACTGTACCACGTATACCAATATTTTCTAGTTTTTCGAGGAGGATGGGAACAGAGACAGTGTTAAATGCTTTAGATAGGTCAAGGAACACGCAGAGAGATTTCAAATTATTATTTAAATTTTGATTTATTGACCCGGTTAGTTCAGTAAATGAGGTGGACTTACGATCTGGCGAATGATTCGGGATTTTGTTGGATTGGACGAAGGTGTGTCCGAGTTTTTAGCTTGCACATGATCCTTGAACATTTTTCGTCAGGTATGATGATGATTTAATGTAACATATTGAATTGATAGAGTGTCAGTGATGACCTATGTGTATGGTTTAATCTATAGGATATATTCAATCATATGCTTTGGCCGGCGAACTGGATATTGTGATGTGGGTACTATAAAGTGAACCAGTACCTACTGGGGGTAAATTGCAACAGCGATTCAGTATATAAACTAACGTTTGCCAGTTTAAATGAGCCAGTAGGAACTCTGGTCGTGGTCACGCAAACCACCTTGCACCGACAGTCGACACCCTTTTGTTACACGCCTGGCGCACTGCGATCGTGACCTCATGGGATTCCTGATTTATACCATGGTAATTTATAAAAATGTCGAAGTTTGTTTGTCTGAGTAAATCGATTTTAACGCAACAAGCAAAAATTAAACATTTCAGCATGAAAGAATAATATCACTTTAATGTTTTGTCAATTCTTATACGAGGCATAAATGAAAATTTAATTTGTTCCCGACATCCACTGGTCTAAACAAATATTATAAGAGGAAAGATTTGATTGTTTGTTTGTTTATTTGCATTGAATAGGTTCCGAAACTATTGAACCAATTTGAAAAATTCTTTCACTGTTAGGAAGCTACACTATCCCCGGGTGACATGGGCTATACTCGTATTATATTTTCAAAAAATTAGGGATTCTTACTAAAACTCCAATAATGCAACCCAAGGTGTGAAAAAAAAACCTTAAATATTCTTTACATCGCGTGAGCTGCGAAAACTATTGATGATAGGATAATTATTTGTATTTTATAATTTTTACTTTTGAAATTTTTGTTAAATACACGTGCGTAGCCGGGGCGGGCGGGCTGCTAGTACGAGTAGGTAATAAAATGTAATTGAAGGTAACATGGTAAAAATAACTCACTGATTGTAAACCACTTTCTCTAAATCCAAAGCCTTCAACCGCGTTTACAGCCTTGTGTCTACCTCGGAATATCATCAAAACGTAAACTAAAACAACACGTTCACATCTGGCGCTGGAATGAAATCCTATTAACTGCCACATGACAGAGAGACTGATGCGTACATTGAAACTATTGAATACATTCGGAACTTTTCCCCGGGGCGGGATTAGCTTCAGGGATAAAGGTGAGTGCTCACAGCGAGCGACAGTTTTATTGGCTTCGTCGCAGACTGGGTTGTGACATAAAATGATGGCTACAGTGCGCTGTTTGTCCGGAAGAAAAATAGTAAGAAATGTACATACGTTTAGATTGTAATAAGTTAAAGAGTTGTACTTACCTAACCCACCCGGGACACGGAGTGTAGCTCATTTTTTTTCTAATTTTTCAGGAAAAGACGACCCCTAGATCGATTTTGCTTATATTTATCAACATTGTGATTAAAATCTGAATTCCGAGTTGGGTCATCAGGATTTGTTTGTTACAAATCGGGACAACTTGATTATACCCATATGGAAGCGTCCACATACATCTTATAATGGTGTTTACGTTCAACAAAATACTTACTACGTTAATTCTACGTTAACTCTTAATACCCAACCTGAACAGTAGTATTATGTCGTCATAATTGACCATTTTGAGTGTATATCGGTTTTAAGAACAATGTAATTTTCAACATAAATTAGTAATTTAGTACTCGGATTAATTTCATTACCTATCTATTTGGATAAACGGTGTAAAAATACTTTTTTTACGAACTGGTTGTTAAAGTTGGTTTATAAATATTTGTATATAAGTAGGGACCCGGGTATGTCCTAAAACTACGACCAAGACCACCGGGGAATGGGCAGCAGCATTCCTTAAATGCGGTGGAGATACTGCGATCGCCAACCCGCATGCCAAGCGTGGCGATTATGGCATTTACCCCCCATGAAATTGGGGGAGGCCTATGTCCAGCAGTGGACGTCCTAGGGCTGATATGGTGGTGGTGGTGGTAGAAGTAGTAACCTTACAAACATAGTTTCAGTGCAGCCAAAGCAAAAAAATCACGTATTTTTAGCTTATAAGTTACCTTTAGACTTGTTTCTGTTTGTTCTCCAATAAATAAATAAATAAATTCAGAGCTGGATCAAGGTTTGTTTTGCAATATATCTGGAACAACTTGATTACTGAGGTAGCGCCTCGTGTCGTTCATGAAATACATGTTCATAGAACAGCGTGAGCGTATGATACAGATCCCGTTTCAAAACTATCCATCATTATAACGCTGTGCCTCACGTGGCGTAGTCACGCGTCGCACTTGTCACGGGAGTGATGATTTTGCGTCAGTGCAACTCCTGTACTTTATTACACCGTGATATAGGTCATTTTGCGATGGCACATTTGTATTGTTGAAGGTGTAAAAGGAAGACGTCAAGCTAGCTGGTGCACGTGACGACGTGAGAAATTAGAAGAGTGTTAATTAAATCTGAGTTTTCATCAAGTGAATATACTATCAAGTCTAAATCATATTTAGTGTCAAATTAAATCTTACTGTTCAGTTACATTTTTAGAGAGATCAATAGAAGTTATTAATAAAACTGTAACCTACGACCGGCTCAAGCCAACAGGGAGTTGGTCCCACGCCAATTGCTGTAGTGAGTGAAGGACCGTTAGATCGCCGGGTAATTGCTGCTTTTGTCTTTGCTGCCGAAAATGAGAAGCGCTTTGTGCGCTCTACCGACGCCGGCTTTAGTATGATAATTTATTTAATTATTATACGACGCTAATATAGGTCACATTAAACTGTGTGAAGAGAAATTTATACTAATAAGTAAGCTGAATTTGGAAATGAGAAATCTAAAACCTTTCAGGACCATGATTCCAGTTAGCTTAATAGCAGAAGAGGATGTCCCTTGGATATCATCATTTTTCTTTCACGTCTCTGTCATTATTCTTTTTCCTCTTCTTGTGTCGATAATTTTTCTGGCTTATATCTTACGGGACCCAGAATCTGGCGTTTGATTCCAAAAGATATGATCATTAAAAAGGATATATTCCTGTAATATGCCTAGTATGTCACATTTTAATCGCGAATTGGGCACCATCGCACTTCCCGGCTTCGCAAAACTTTTTAAGTTTATTACAAACGTAGTGTGGACTGATTCGAACAATGATAACGTGAACAAAAGAAAACATTGCAAAACTTTGAAAAAGAACAGGTTCAAGTAAATGGGAGGTACAACTCGTCGAGCTATTTATCTTAAACATATCCGAATACCGTGCCTTCGTTTTTCTTCTCGTTCGTATACACTTTGGACTGCGTCTCGTTTTATTCTCGTTTCAAAAACAATGATTACCGTGTTGTCTGGAAAGCAGTGCGCCGTGCAAGCGGGATGCGATGATCGTTTTGCATGGAACGAGATGAAACCATCAATTTGCACTGAGCCGCACGAGTGTTAGCTCGATCTTGGTTATAAGAGGCAGTATGAAGTGGAGACGGCGGCTAAAGCTCACTCGTGTGGCTGCATTACACTTTGTACTGGTTTGTATTGCGGCGACGAGCTGCCTTGTAAACTCGTGTTGTATTAGAAACAATCACCTAACTTGCCCTGCACTACGCAGTTATAACCAAGCATATGCTAATGCTTATGACAACGATAAATATGATTACCCTATCAAACATATTTTAAAAGTACGTTGACGCGTAATGTTAAGATTCATTGCAAATAAATAAGTATTAGTATATTTACTTATGAACAGTGATCGGAATTAGGTGAGCAAAAATACCTATTCTTCGCATGAGGACATAATATAGAGTGGTTACTGTCGTGCCTCCCGCGCGACATATGCCAAATGCTGAACACTGGCATAGATCCCGCATATAAACACGACATGAGAACACATATAATACTATGTTATGAGATATAATATATATTGTTATGCGAATAGAAAGATGAGTTGACCAATTCTATCTTACTCATACTACGCATATGTGTGTAAACTTAAGAGATGAGGTCTAGCCTCTCACGTGGCTGTGCCACTCACATGCATTATATATGTTTGGTTTTACCAAGTGCCTTGCCATACTCTAATTGCCTCTCCGTGGTTGCACACCCACGTACTTATAGAGGAATTCCATGATTGCAATCTGACTGTGGTTCGCTTATGGCTTCGCACCTCTATAATCTACTTAAGCATCGGTCGACTGCCTCCGGTCTGAACAGGGTGTATCCCTGGTGACTCTGATCATGTTTGCTTATTAGTCACTCAGCCGGACGGGGGGCCTATGGCCCCCCGGAGGCCTCCACCATCCCCGTAGCTTCGCCACGGTTGCTCCAACTCAGTCGACCGTGCCAGTGTGTTTCAGGACCACACTACTTGGGAGCTACGGGCTTCCCTGTCCAATGTCCTTGACTACCAAGTGTGCTGTGCACTGCAGGATTGGACTATACGTAAAGGAAAGGATAATAAACTACAATAGTCATCTCATCTTTCCACTCATCGTGCACTTACTTATATATGTCGACATAAATATATATATTGCAGATATAAATATTGCAAAGTAAACACTCACCGGGGTCTTAGGGATGGACCTCCTAGAAGCTCGTAGCCCCTTCACTTGTCATGCGACCACGTCCACTCTCTCTCACCTTGTGTCAACTTGTGAGTCCGGCAGCCAATTTTTCCCGCCATGTTTCTACCACAGTACCAACATACAGGTTAGTCAAACCAGGTGCGGTGTTACCGCACTACAAAATATAACTTGACAGTACTTAGTGTTGATACATACCCATTGTTTTATGGCGAATCGCGCGGTGCGCTACAGTTACAACAGGGTACAAATTTTTTTCTTCTTGTATACCGGGTATTCGACATTTATCCGGGTACTAGTTCTAGTAAAATACATAATTAGTAGAGATGCGCTAAATACGGGTTTCATCAAATACGAAATTCGGTCGCACATTCGGACCAGCTTTTGCCGAACCGAATATTCGGCTGAATTATTCGGCTTAACGTAATTCCTCCATCAATTGTTCGAACTAGGACTAGTACCTGGATAAATATCAAATACCCGGTATTCAAGAAAAAATATATTTTTCTACCCGGTTGTAACCACTCTATATTATGTCCTCTTCCGAAGAATAGGTATTTTAGCTCACCTAATTCCGATCACTGTTTATGAACTTCAAATTAAACTGCTCACGTAAACACTCAAATAATTACGTACTTACGTAGTACCTACTTGTAAGACAACATCGGTCCATAATTTAATAAAACAATTAATGAATGAAATAAAATACATTAATATGAAATGAACACCGGGGGTTGTTTATAATTCAGCACACGTCAAAACTGTCCCTAATTGTAGTTATCAAAGACTGCTCTGCGCACTGTTGCATGCCGTTCGGTGCGGTTGATGCACAGGCGCGTCGCGCGCGGCGGGCGGCAACCGCGAGGCTTCATCGCATTTTTTCTTGCCCGACCGCGTTTTTGCATGAGAAGTGTGCGAGCAGGCAAGCTTCGAATAAGGAGGTATAAGAAAATGGCTATTTTTACAAACAAGCTCTCTTTGCCTTGCAAAAAATGTGTAGCTCGGCGCCGCAATGTGGTAATCAATTCAAACGAGCTTCGTTGTTTCTCGGAGGAGGAAGGGCTCGAATATGTCGATATTGGCTCGTAACTGCTAGCCGTCCGAGCTCCCGATGTGAGCCTTTATCAGGTCAAATGGCTTTTGCTACGAGTTTATGACCGCCTGCTATGGGCATTCTGACTTTCTTCTAATATCCATTTTGTGTTCGTTTTCCTCACAGATCGTGTATATGATCTGCAACTCCCAACAGAGTGAGCGTAGGTGATTAAAATTATTTACAGCTTCACCGACAACAAAGATCATGGACAAATAATAAATTGAACTTGTTATCGAATAGGTCTTCAAAGGATGCTAGAGCAAGCGCCGATAACTGCTCAGGTATTTGGAAATGGTGACAATTCATAATACTCGTAATTTGTTGGAATTAACAAGTTTTATAGTCGGACCACGGGCCCGACGGTGGCGTTCGTCGCTCATAATGAACAGCATCTGCGGATCAATGAGGTCGGTGCGCGTTTTATTAAGCGTCGCGATAAATTTGCATCGTCAAACAGGGGCCGCGGCGGCGAGGCACGTTCGGCAAATAGAATAAATACGAAGCTCCTCGCTCGCTAGCCCGCCTACCATCGTGCCCCTACTACAAACACAATTTGCCCCTATTTATGTGCTACCATTCGCAAGCGGCGCTGTCGTCGTGTTGCCTCAACAGAGGATTACTGCCTTCGCGCTGTAATGATTAGTGGCCTCTGCACGCCGCCGTTGTCTTCATGCACTATCGGCTAACTCTCACTTTGCTCTTCTACCTCGAGGACATTTTAGAGGAACGGTACATAATGCTGCTCATTTAACACATTGATGGACATTGGACTTTACCCGCTCGAGGGCGTAATTCTATATTTTGAATTGGTGTTATCAGATCCAGTGTCAGTCAATGTATGAAATAGATGGTTCTTTGATTTCTATCAAGCTGACTGACCCTGCAAGGTTGGATTTTTAGTTTCGCAAAATGACATTTTAGATGTTCTAAATACTAGACAAAATATTCCACAATTACCATGCTTTTTACAAAAATGTTCCTTGTATTCATTAAGTATTTTTGTTTGGCATTCATCAGGATACATATTTAAAAATAAGGATAGCGTAATTGAACTAGGATCCGTTGATGTTTTCCTTCCTTCATAAATTCCTTTCTTGGCGATGGTACCTCATTTTGAGCTTCCCATAAAAGGTTGACAACGAGGTTAGCCGGCGGCGGGGTGCTCAGAGGCGAACTCGATTACGTGCGTCGATTTTACTATAATTGCGGACATCTACTACAGCCAGTGTTACGCGCGGGTCAGTAGCTATCGTAAAATTTCACGACCACTTGTTCCCAGAGAACGCCCGAAGGGACTTTGACTCGGGGGTTTGGAGAACGTGCGATTCAACGAAACTTCAGCTTTGATGCCGACGACGTTGTTGAATAGATCCTAGTGATGCCTTTTAAAGTATGATTGGAAACTCTCAATCAACTTTACCTTTTGACTACGGCGTGGTGTCATCTATCTATATTTAAATCACGACCATACATTGTACCACTTTTTTACTCTTGAAATAAGTACATAATAGTACGAGTACTTCAGCAGCAATTCAACAGCTAGTACCTATGTATTAGGGGTATGATGGCCAATAGTTATAGGGTTTAGGGAACTAGAAAAACGAGCATCTTACTGGTTTTGATTTTTGAGAGGCCTTAAAAAGCCGAACTTTAACCAGATATTGTTAAGAATGATTTATGCATTTTTTGTGAATAGTTTCCCCGCTTGTGAAATTGCGTTCATAGTAAATTGTCTCTTGTCCGTGTAATTCACTAAGTACGTTAATCATGCTCAGAATGATCAGCAAAGTCTGGTGAAACGATAGCTATGGACAGCGAACGAGTCCGATCAGGGCCCGATGAAGAGTTCAATAAGCTGGGCTTAACATCGATCTTCGATTCGGCGATTACAGACGGCGTTGACGGATGTCGGCTTAACGTGTCCGTCACCCGGCTCCGGCTGGCACTAGGCTCACAATGAATCACAGCTGGCGTATACAGTACCTTGCCTTGACTAAATGTTTGTGAGATCGCCCAAGGTGGCCTAACTGTACGTTTGATGCTGATAAAGGAAAAGTAACCCACGACAAGTAACAAAAACAAAGTAACCGCAAGACTCAAGACCGCATACCGAACTCTTTAGCTCAATGGACGTTAAATTCGGAAAGACCGGAAAGATAAAAGGCTTTTGCTAGGCATATTCACGTCTACAGCTGCGGCCATTTTTCGGTACTTGAAGTTTTTGAAATACAGTGTTTTGCCGACATAACCTAACACGAAGAAGGAAAAGCTCCTAGAATCTTTTCGAAAAAGCTTTTTGTTCGGAGAAACTTGGAATTTCAGTGAAAGCAAGACCGGGATAGTCAGAGTATACTATACGCGTAAGTTTACATTATGTGAAACATTATATTGTTTTAGACGTTAACAATAAGATAATATCATATCATTTATTTGCATTGATCATACATCGTCATACACAAAAAAATATGACAAATATATTAACTACAGGCTATATAAATTGACTATGAAATGAATACTAGGTACTAATTAAATTCATAACAGATCCTTACTCGTAATAATATGGAAATTTCTTTTGGTTAGCTTCAATTGGATGAGAAGCAAGATCCATCGTACGTTATATTAGTTCTTGCCAGGTTCAAGCTACAGTGTGAAATCAAAGTACTGCTTATGATAGTGCTGTGGTGACACCTACCACATTAATCTCTATTCTCGTCGAGCAACACGTGGATTTACGCATGGACGAAAGTAATTTATATGCAAATCATTTTAACTTTGACGAATCCCTGACTCTAATACGCTTGACATGATCTAAAGTTACAAAAGCCTTGAATTTAGATAGTAACTGTACCAGCCATGTTTAGATGTTGAAACGGGACTTGATCACGTATTTTTTTTATATCCAATTTGCAACTTTAAATTACATTGTAAAAAGAGACGTTGAGACGAACGTTATATACCATAATCTTAACTACGCTGCCTAAAGGAAATTAAAGTTTCAAACAGCCGCTGAAGATTTTAACGATAGCCGCTATACGAACTCTTAAACTAATGTTCCTCATAAAACCCTGATTATCTTAAATTAATATTTCACTAATAGCAGTGTCGCTTGTCAAAGGACAAAAGCGTCGTCTTTGTTCCCGGCTCCGCGTCCGAGTCCGCTTTGTGTGCGCCAGAACAATATTACTCGCGTCTTGATAAATAGGAACAACTGTGAGCAACAATGCGGCCTGTAAGGCGATATGCGCGCGATCGACCGCTGGATTAATGACCGCCTTGCCTAAAAGAATGGACTATAATATTTATTATCAGATAAGCGAGTGCTACTGGGTAATTCGTGTCTCCGGACGTAATACTGCACTGTTAATCCAAAAAAGCCGATGCACCTTTGTGTTTCAAACGCACATATGTTGTTTTCGATTTACAACGACGAATACCGGTGCATCGCCTATGCATTACTCACATGCTGTCGTGTGCTATCAATTTATGGATGTACGCATTCGCTTAATTTATTTTTTCGATCGTGTCTGTTTTGTTTCTAGGAACTTTCGATATGAGTTATTTCAGTGGTGGGTGGTAGGTCTACTCCTTGTTAAACAAATACATTTTGGGTAGTAATGTTACATAAAAAAATTGACTTAGTCACAAATTAAGAAAGGCTTGTACTGTGTTCTTAGTTAAAGATATAGGTACATTTACTTAATACAACCTTTTTTTTTTTTTGACCCAGAGAAGTGCGTTACGCATACCAATACGTAATATGAGGCCTGCGGGGACAAGCCAGATATTACGCATTAGTTATGTGGGACTCTCCGGTCCAAACGAGGACCAGCCTACCCACTAAAACTCTGGGATGCTGCCTCCACCGTGCCCGAGTGGTGATGCCATGGGATCGCGAACATTTCACCACGACATCACCGGCACCATCGCCCTAAGGCGAACCCTCACCAAAAAGGCACACTGTAGCATGACCAGTGTGCCTTCCTGCACCGACCTCCCTACACCCCGGGAAGGTTAGGGACCAGCACCGACACACGGTGATCTGGTCCCACCCGCGCCACGGCACCGGGAGGACAAACGCCCCTACCCCGGCGCCCAGCGGGAGGACAAACGCCCCTACCCCGCAGCCCTCCGCAGCCGAAGCCGCCGGCCCCCCAGTGGGCCGTGTAATTTTTTATAGAGGTTTTCTTCCTCGCGACTGCAAGCCTACCGCAAGCGGGGTCTTCACAGTCCCCGGTCCGGACATCATCGGCCCTCTGCCTAGTCGGGATTACGGGGCCGTTATATTTGACGAGGCAAACGGTCGGTGCCTCGAACCGCACTACGCCGCCGAAGCGGCCCACCTTCGTCGGACCTGGGGATTTCTCCGTGGAGAAGTCCTTGGTCCGATACCCTCCTCCCCCCCTGACAGGTTATTGGTAGCCCGACAAGTGATCACTTAGGGTCCACTAAATGATCACTTGCCGTGCCTCCAGGACGCACCGGCCAAGACTCTACCCTTACCTGTGGATCAACCGGATCAACAGGTATTGGTAGAGCCCGGACACTCGAGGAGGTTACCTGTCTCGCGCCCCTACTTAATACATCCTGAGTGATTGCTAACATGCAACAAGGTTTCGTACTCATTAAACAACTTTCACACCACTGTGCCACTGTCAACAATGCGACTTCAGACAGTTCAAACGCGTCGCAGGAACTAATTTGACCAAATATCGTGTGATCCGCTCTGCAAATCGTGAACAGTAAAGGTAAGTACAGTCAACAGCAAATGTAGATGATGCGTCTAGGTGGTAAAAGTGACAACTTGACAAGGTACTAAAATGAACATCGTTTTTTTGCTAGGTCACATAATATACAACCACGCCTTTGTAGCCGAGCGGTAAGGCACACGATTTTCAATCCAGAGGTTTTAGAAAAATGGTATGCACGAAATATCATTTGATATTAACGGGCTTTTCGGGCTGCAGGAAACCATCGTGAGGAAAACGATTTTATCCCCATAAGGTCTAGTTTTCCGTGTAAGCTGGAAGATAAGATACCAGTCGATATCGCAAAACTAGTGCTTATGAAATAATATTGGTGCTGTGAAGGATGTTATAAAAAAAACTCATGTATGAAATATCATTTGATATTAACAGGGGCACAAAACATCGTGAGAGAAACAGTTTAATCCCGACAAGATCCAGTTTTCCCTGTAAGCTGGAAGATAAGATGCCTGTCGATATCGCAAAACTAGTGCTTACAGAATAATATTGGCGCTGAAGCATATTAATAAGGGAGCCGAGGACGGGATTTTGGGATCTATTCTAGCGCGGCTTTACCTTGCACTCTATTGAGTACCTCCACCAATTATGAACCTTCTATTATATGATCGCGCGTTTTGGGCATTCAAATGAAATCTCAACGAGCTCGCGTCACGTATAAGTCGGCAGATTATTGAATAAGAGATTCTTATGGGTCTACTTCTAAGTCCCTGTGAATATCTGGGGCGTTCGATTTATTTTCTTCTCTTAACACCTCTAAGTTTGTACCCGTCCTTAATAACCAAACCAGGAGATTTACATATGTCCATTATCATAGACACGTGGGTTGTATATACATACTATCAATAACTGACGCGCTTGAGTGAATGTTTATGTTTTTTTACATTTTTTCTTTAGTTGTAGACTCCCCTCGCCAGCTGAGTGGTAGATATAATATAACCTGTTTTCTTTCTACCATCCAATCTTCTCCTCAGTCCCAACGACTCTCGAGTAAATCCACATTAAGCATTCTGGGCTCCCCAACAATATTCAGGGCTCCTTTGGCATACAACTTGGAAAAATAACGCTTGGAGAGGAGAATAATGCTGACACAACCAACTACCTACTCGTAATTGCTCATCATATAATTTAAGAGGTTGGCTCTTGTCGGTGGAGTAATTTCCAGCTTTGTCCTTTACTTCTCTTTTATTTGCTCCATATACGTTATTCTAGGTCTTCCTCTTTTTCCCTCTATCTTTCCCTCTATTATTCTTCTAATAAAGTCGTCATGGCGTATGAGATGACCTAACATTTTTCCTCGTCTATTTTCAATAATTTTCATCAAATTTCTACTTTCCTTTCCAATATTTTAATTTTAAACTTCTTCGTTAGTTTTGTTCTGTTTTATTTATATAATTTTTTTATTGCTATATTTCTATAATATTGCATTACGTAACACTGTGTGGATATCTCTAGGACTAAAGTAACTTTTAAATAACTTACCCAACGTTATTGTATTTTATTCCTATACAAATATTAGACGATGTGTAAAAATTGTTAGACATCAGTTTAATAAGTTTTTACTGCTTCTATAGTACAATGGTTAATGAAACGGTCCGCCCACGGGCCGAAAGCCCATTGATCTTGCGCGTTAACGGGCGCGTCGAAAGATGTGCATGCGCACCTATGGCTGCACTTAATGAGAACCGTTTTCTTTGATATACATATTTTGGTAGAAATAATGGTTGCATGTATGGTATTATTATTATATTATTATTATTTATAGTCCACCACCTTAGAGCTTGAAGTAGGATTTGAATATACATGTATAATGTCCGTGTTGGACGAAATGCGGTGACATCAGGTCCAATTAACATCATTTGGTACTAGTATTTTGTGTTTTTTTTGCCCTGTTGTTAACCACCATAATCAGCCGAAGGACGTCCACTGCTGGGCATAGGCCTCCCCAAGTTTCATGCTGGGGGTAAATGCCATAACCGCCACGCTTGGCATGCGGGTTGGACGCAGTTTTAGGACATACCCGGGTCACAACCACCACCACCATATCAGCTCATAGACGTCCACTGCAGGACATAGGCCTTCCCCACTTTCATGGGGGGGGGGGGTAAATGCCATAATCGCCACGCTTGGCATGCGGGTTGGCGATCGCAGTATCTCCACCGCATTCCGGTCACAACAATACATATAAAATTTATTACGATCACAGGTCTTTTATATTAGGTATTTATACTTACGAGTATAGTTTTATCATTATTATTTCAGTATAAACTGATAAGAAAAGCACATTAAACTTACGTTTTTCGGTTAATATGTATATCATAATAATTATGGAAGTGATATGTATAACATACATATATTGGTTTTAAATGCGGCCTAAGCATCGTGACACAGTTTATTTATGTACGTAAATTGTAAAATAAATTTAATAGCTGAGTGGTTTAATTTGCTGAGTCGGGACCAATTCGTGGCGCTTTCTTATTTTTATTGTTTTATTTTTTTATCATCTATGTTTTTATGTGCTACGAATAAATGTATTTCTATTTCTATTTCTATTTTAATAGCAGTTCTGAGGATTGTTAGTGCTTCTATCTAAATAACTACATAAGCTCTCAGCGCCACACCAGTTCTATCCATTTATAAGGTTAACTAGATTCCGTATTTTACATTTATTGTATCATTTTCATAATAAGTGAGTTTCATAATGTTAGAAGTGGTTTGTTGGAAGTGGTAGTTTATTTGGATAAAATAAGTATATATATGTAGTTATGGTATGTGAAAATATTCAGGCGCGTGCTTGTCTCATGTATACTTTGTACCTATTCTTTATGCGTACTAGTTAAACACCTAGTAGTTATGTAAGTATCAAAATTGCAAAATTGTTAAATCAGATTATGACTGAAGATATAAAAATTTCCAAAAAAATATTTGTATTTTTCTTGGAAATTATTATTGGGCCGCTAAATAGTCCACCGTTTGATTTTTTGCTCCTGTTACAGGGCCCACCTTGTATAACGTTAATTATTTATTATTTACCAAGATAGAAAATTGAAATTAATACACTACGTTAATAGCTTCCTTTAGCCAAAATGGCGAAAACGGAACCCTTATAATAGATTCGTCATGTCTGTCCGTCCGTCCGTATGTCACAGGCGATTTACTCGGAGACTATTTAGCCCTACAATTGGACTGGCGTTATGGAATAAGCGACTAAGCGACAATGAGTTGAAAACGACAAAATGAGCTTGAAAGATTTGAATCTTGAATTGGTAGTTGTAAGTGCGTTTATATAGTTAAAAATTCAATTTTAATTGTAACACTGTAAAAGTGTACATAATTGTATACAATCAAAATAAAATTACGATACCTGTTAAAGTTTTAAATTAATTGGCGTTTTTCCGCTTAATTCTTTATTGCACTAAATCTATGATCAGGGTATTTCGCAGTAACGTACTATACGACATTTTTGTCGCTTGACTCTTTAATGCAATTTATTTGAGGAAATAAATAACAGAATAAGGTAGATTAAAACCAGAAATTTTATTACTTACACTTTTTTCATGTGTAGGGAAGTCGAAAATACTGTGCCAAATACATAGCGTCATTTATAAACAAAAACATTCCTTCCGAGAATTAAATGAAAAGCTTCATTTATAGCTTAAACCTATAAAATAAACTTTTGTTTTCTCTATTCTTCTTCTATATTGAAATCTATAGATCCATTAAACCATGAACGTCTTCTTCTAAGTCACAAGATCCAGTTTAATTTTGGTAATAGCATCCAGATGCCAGCATCAGAAGGAACTAGGTGTAGTATAGATTTTCTATCATCCAGCTTAATAAATAGATTTAGTGATGCTATTATGGCTGTTGTCTTCTGTAAGGCGGAGGTACTTCCCCAGTTGGGCTGTGCCCTATGTGGCTTCTAAAAAACTGACTAGGAACCTTAAACCGTAAAGTGATTTTCTCTAACTTTTCATTTTCTTTAGGATGCAACTGTACTGGGAAGAACGCTAGGAGGATGATGATGACTGCAACGAGTAATAAAGTCACCTTGATGTTGAGGTTCTGACCACCACACGAATCTGACCAACGCGATTCGTGGGTGTTAAATCGATATTGCGTTTTCTAAATCATTTAAACGATACAACAAAAATAATGAACGACATCTTTTAGGTGTTTAATTCGTTTTTGTGATTTTAAATGTATGTTTATGTATTTTGTAAAAGTGACTTGGGCGCATAATACTTTTTTACGAAACGAGTTAGAGCACAGGCCCCTACATAATTTGGTATGTCGCTTGATTCTAGCCCTTATAATAAGGCAGTAGACATGATTTTGGAACACAGAAATAGTTGGGTATATAGATTGTTATACCCAGATTCGACCTGCATTTATAACTTTATTTTTTCGATTTTGTCGCTTAATTCGTTATGCCATAACGCAGTCCAATTATGAAAATTGGTAGGAAGGTATTATATGAAACGCTATAGGAATATGATCTGAAATTTTGAAAAAAATATTAAACTGGGAGGGCACCCCATACATGTAATAGGGGAGACAAAATATTTTTTTCATTGTGCATAGGCGTGTGGCGTATCTACGAGTATGGATAGGGGTTCAAAAACGACGCAGGGGTTTCCAAAAAAAACTTTCCATTTAACTCAACCGTTTGTGAGATATTAGCTGCCAAAGTCGTAAAAAGTGTCCCCCCCCCCCCCCTATTTCCAAACAACGAAGTTTAAAATTCTGAAAAAAAAAACCAAAATTATGTAATAATTTTTGAATTATTGCTGAAAAACTGCCTTGCCCAAACAAAAATGCATAAGTGCCGTGAGTGATAAAGATACGACTTTTTTTGATTCGATGTCGGTATTAGGTGTCGATGTCGGTATGGAGCCCTTCTTTGTGCGTGATCCCGTTTTTTTATAATGCTCTGATAGATGGCACTGTACCCATAGCGTTCAATCGCGCCTCCTCCCTTGGGTTCGGGACTGGTACACGATCGTTGTACGGAAGTACGGAACCCTCGGTACGCGAGTCGGGCTCGCACTTGACCGGTTTTTTATTCTCTGTCCATCGATTTTTCACTTTATACTTAAATAAAATATCCACGAAAGTGTTACCTGGTTCACTAACGGAACTAAACATGGAGAGTTGTAAAATAATACATTGAACCACGCATCGTGTATGAAACATAATCATAATCGGTGAGCGCTCCACCGAGTCTCGGTTACAGGCGAGATCACGCCTCTCATCTGGAATTTATAATACAGTGTTGAGATACGCGAGATAAACGGCACCCTACCTACAGTAAATTAGTCAGGATAAATAGGTAACGCACATAAATAACAACATTTCGAGACATCACCGTCTGAATATTCAAATAAGTATTCGTTATAAAGACATTGATCAAGGCGGAACGAGTTACGCGGCACAGTTTTGCTCTCCGATACATTCCTGATAAAGAAGTACTTTTTTTAGGTTTCACATAATTAAAATTTATACCTACCGTTTGCTTTGTTTCTCGGACCGAGCAAAGAGTGCTCAAATAACATTGATTTATTGAGATAGGTTCCTGGTAAGCATGATTTACAGCAAGGATAATAACTTAGTGGGGGATTACCTTATGGAGTTTAGGAAGTGGAACGCTTACGTCTAGATAGCTACGTATGTCCATTCGATGGCTGTATATAGCAGAGATTGGTGGCGTAGACTAAGCGACCTTATCGAAACGAACTTAATACACAATTACAACACAGTGCCTAACTAACACGTCTTGCTAGGAACAAGATTTGCTATTGGCGAAATATCTTGGCTAAGCTATAGGCCTGCATTTAATAGCCCATCTATTAACTTAAACGAATTTCCTCTAGTGCATCCTGATTGAGCATATTACCTATCTTAAACTACCGGTTTGCATTTGCAAATTGTCTATAAAACTCTATTCTCATCGGCTGTACTGTATATTAAATACCTTTACGAGCAGAGTTTCAAGAAAGATAAATGTGTAGTGCAAGTGGGTAGCTGCTTTCCACTTTACTCTATGATAAATCTAGTTTTATCATCGTTGTATTCTGTTATTATGTATAAGTATTGTAAGACTACGACGTACTTTCTATTACTACATCAATCCGCTAGACTAGGCCTCTGCCCAGCAGAGAAACCTTGTATGTGCTGCTGATCATATGGCACTTTTTTATTAATAGTAATTTGACTGGTGCATTAAAACAACGACCAATTATGTCTCACAAAACCGAACCCGGCGTCGTCGTAGACCCCAACGGCGATGGCGCGATGAAGTCGATGCTTTTAATGGTGGGAGATTAGTCGGGATCGGGAGACGTGAAAGAACAAGTAGGAGGCCTTTGCCTAGCACTGGGACAATGTAGGTTCTTATATAAATAATAGTAATTAATGTCTCTGGTTAATGGTTATCTTACTCGTGGTTTGATACCAGAACACAATAATGCGAAAACTGATGCTTGGTAGCTGGTAACTGAGTAAGGTTCGGGATTTGGCATCCGGATTTACATAAAGAAAAGTATGTCAAATAATTTATGACACTCAGATTTATAAAAATATAATACCTACCACTCATGCACGTTGATGATTCGAATTATAAAATAATATAATACAGTTTAGAATCATTTAAGATCGCTATCACATGCAGACAAATGTAAATCTGCTCAATACGGTAAAGCTTGTATACTTACGTAATCCGTCTTTCTCTAGACGGTATATTCCCAGGAGTGAATTAGGTATGCGGTGCACAGAGACGATTGATGGCCCGAGCGAGATGCGCCCAATTCCAAAGCCGATGAGATAAACAACGACTTATGGTTGTTTATTTATCACTAGTCACCACTCTCATGTGGATATACAGCCTATTGTTTGCGGCTGCTGCCGGAGCGGTCGAGGTATTGATTTGCTTTATTATGAGGCTTGTATATGAACGCAGCGATATTGAATAATATTATTATTTTTTGGATAAGTTCTCACCCTCTCACTTCATAGTCACCCAGTCTATAATTATTTTATCCAAAATATACATATTGCGTTGGTTTGTGTGCGAAACTTTCATAAATGTGAAATATAGTGGCAGTCTTGCACAAATTTACTTGGACCCGTAACTGAACAGGATTTGGGTACAATACAATTAGGTACATACTTACTCACATTTTAAAAATAGACATTAGAG
This sequence comes from Notocelia uddmanniana, assembly GCA_905163555.1. Taxonomy (NCBI): domain Eukaryota; kingdom Metazoa; phylum Arthropoda; class Insecta; order Lepidoptera; family Tortricidae; genus Notocelia; species Notocelia uddmanniana. The sequence continues at coordinate 15,987,867 of LR991065.1, forward strand.
GTGCTTAAGGAAATAGTAAATAGTATAAATAGCTGTTACGAGATGACATCAACAAATATCACACTGTCAGTGACTAAACCGCATTGCAGCTATTCAACTCAAACTTGCGAATAAAAACTAACCAGTTAGCTTATTTAAGTAAACGTCATAGGCGCGGAGTCCAATAGAGTTAGGTACCGTTTACCTAAGATATCCTGTTTCTAGTGGCAATGGTCAAGCCGGTGTCGATGCTCGCGCCGCCGTGCTCACAATTAGAGCCGATTGGTCGCGGTGCCGCTCGGTCGCGCACGGCCGATCTTCCCATAGCCACCTGCGGATCTCCAGTTCTTCACACTGTCACCGGCAACGAGCCTTAATTAACTTTTTGTCTCGCTCGAAAACAATCCGTCTGGCATTCCACTCGATTGCGTTTCGACACTTTACGAGTTTGTGAACAGGAAAGCTTATTGATTTGTAGCAGTTGCGTTACTTGCATTTTGTACATATAAGGTCACGATATACGGACATGGTGGCGGTGGTAACACTTTCTTAACGAGGACACGTCTGCGCTTAACACGTCAATTTACTTTGTTATGACGTTGAGTACTACAGAGACATTGAGTCACTTAAAACGGTCTAATAAGTCTGATTAGGCCAAACAGGGAATAAAGACTTCGGAGTTTAACTGACTGTCAAAGTTGTATAGACTAATCGTCGGTTCGTTGAGCCGGCACTTGTTGTAAATTTAATGGAACAGTGGTCGTTTGCAAGTTTAGGTCCTTAATTTAAATATACTTTGTATCTAATCATTTGTTTTATTTATTTGCTGTAATTTGTTTCATTCATTTAATCTATGTGTTTTCTTGTTACAGGTACTTGCATTTGCATCTCGCTAGCAAGCACGAATAAAATGCATTTCAGTGCGTCTGTGAAATAGCCGCACTATACAAGTTAAAAGTTAATGTCATTTTAATAGCATGGCCCATGGAACCGTACGGATAAAACCCTTAGTTCGCATTATTGTTCTATGTGATGCGCCATCTCTCTGTCTGCGCCATCATACTGCATACATATTTGAATGCGACTGAGAATTTTACATTTGAGTGCAAACATTTCAGGCTGTAGCACAGACTTGAATATCTTGAAAACACACACAGCTAGCGTATAAAAATAACGAGAATTAAATATGATTATTTTTAATAATATATTTGAGTCGTTATAGATCTGCGATTAGATTAGAAAATAGTGCTATCAGATAATATTTATGGATGATAATAACATATGAATGGTAGTAAACTATACCTATGTCAAATACCATTTAAATTCAAATAACCGCTTAATATGATCTCTGCATAAATAATATAATGGATCCTATTTCTTTGCAGAATTTATTTTGGACTACCATGAAACTTGTCTATAAAGATTTGTTGAATAATAAACAAGAGTGACCAGTTACTTTTGTAAATATGGAACACAATATAGGTAAATTACAAAACAAATATTTTGTGCTATTTATCAATATACCGGAAATAACTTTTTATAACGTGTTAAAAATATCACCAGATTTCATTGAAGCTTGGGAACTTACGTTAATTAAACGTGCAGCATCTTTTAATGGTGTAACGTTGCATAATTCACAACACTATAGTGAACTCGAAAACATTGCACTTGACCGGCTGTGTAGGTTCAAGTCCGAGATCGCACGGACGCAGCCTGCGACCGCAGACTATGTTGCGCAACCGCTACGTGACTCACAACCCGTCTCCGCTCATCTCCACTCTCTATCCTAGTATAACATGTCCCCGAGATTCATCGCTGATATGCACAGTCGCGGATCAGGCTTATGCTGGACTGCCGGAGGCTTGTTGGCGTTATGCGTTGTGAATATATACTAGTCGCTCCACCGCCACTCTCGCGCCGACGACTCGACCACGCAACGTCATGACTCATCACCGATGTCAACACGTCAATGCCTCGTTTGTATAAATACGTTACATTCTCCGCTATGTTTATTTATACCTTTGCACTTAACCCGACGGTGATTTACATTTGAAATTCCCATGAATAATGGCCTCATTATTAGAAGTCCCTCATTGGCATTTTATGGTCAAATTAGATCGCGGTCACGAAGTCCAAAATTGTACGAAAATATTCGCGACGTAGGTAAATGTTACTTTAGTACCATATACCAAAAAAGCTTAACTATACACAACCTGTCTGACCAAGACATTCTCAATGCTACGTAACATTCTTATGCAAATGTAAGAGATTGGAGCCAAACAAAAAGAACGATTAATAAAAGTCAAAAGTAAATGCGAGCGTACGCGGCGACTCTCGGTTCGCGCGATGCTTCTTTAATTGCTCTTTGATAACTGGTAATAGTTGCACCCATTATAGTTCCTTCCACTTATACTTATTGATCGCATTAATGCTGATCGCGTTTGAAATTTAAACGGTGTTTGTGCAGGCAACTCGGGGCGGGACAAGACATCAGCCATATAGAAATTAAGTCCACTGTGAACGGACTCACACTCTACCCCACTTGTAATGTATGCCGTGCGCTGAGGCGTGGGCTTAATTTGAATCTCAGACTCATGTCGCGTCTTCTTTGATAGCTTTACGATATGAGAAATTCTGTGAACTCCGTTTCATGAAGTCGTTTTCCCGGTATCGTAATATTAATTGAATTCGTTATCTGTGTGTGCTACTAATGCATACTTTATTGTCTTTAATTAATAGTAACTGGGCAACCGAGCTCTGCTTAGCATCTTTCAGTGTTTTCCGGGGAATACGAGTTTTCCCGAAGATATGACGTAGCTAGATCGATTTTTTGCGCCCGTATTGTAAATTTCATAAAAATCTTTACAGCGTTTCACGCGAGCACTCATATAGATAAATAAACAAGAATTGCTTATTTAAATATATTAGATTAGATTAGATTTAGGTACAGTGATAAACAGACGTCGTTGTGTATCGTTTGTAACTGGTATATACAATTTGGTCGAATTAGTTATTAAGGCAATGATTATCTATATCTGCAAAAACGAACGTTAAAATAACGAATATTAGAAGTTTAACTCATTCATTGATACGTAGTGACGCGTCAATGAATGCGCTAGAAAATGTACAGTGTCTGGTGATAAATTGATTAATTTTGATTAGGTACAACTAAAAAAATGAAACCATTCAATATACATACATGTTTATTTTAAGCGACGGGTTCTGAAAACAGAGTGGTCAGGTATTTCAGGACAGAAGAGAAAGTCCCCAAATGTACACTTTTTATTAGACAGCTACTAAGTTTGTTGCGGACGTGGTATTTTTCTGGTTTAATCTCGCTTGACATAGGCCGAAGCGTTTACGAGGGCCGATTGTGGGTTGCTACGTTTTATGGAGCACTGTTAAATAATGCGGAGACTTTTCGCGTCTTGTGAGCCTTAAAATATCGTCGTAAGTCGTTCAATCATGATTTAATAATATTTGTCGTCCTGTTTACCCTAGTTGGTAGTGACATTGTCTCCGAAGCTAGAGGTCCCGGGTTCGAATCCCGGTCAGGGCATTATTTGTGCATTTAGCACGGGTATTTGTTCCTGGGTCTTGAATGTTTCCTATGAATTTGTCTATATAAGTATGTATATGTCGGCGTCTAGTATCCATAGTATAAGCTTTTCTTAGTTTGCGACTAGGTCAATTTGTGTAAGATTGTCCCCCAATATTTATTTTATTTATAATTATTATTTACAGGTATTATTTAGAGCGTTCATCAGATCACATATGACCATTGTCGTCTTAGTATTATTTCTGAAAGCAATTCGTTATTTTAACAGTGAACTGCATCATCATCATGTCAGCCGAAGCCCGTCCACTGCTGGACATAGGCCTCCCCCAAAGAGTGCCATAATGATCGGTCCTGCGTCATCCGCATGAGAATAATATCATCATTCGCGTGCCCTTTTCCCATTTACTTGGGGTCGGCGCAGCATGTTTTATTCTTCCATAACTGAATAATTAGGATATTATAATATACATAATCCGTTGGTCACACCACGTTGTGCTGTAGGTAAGTTAGTAATCAGTTGGTCAAATATTAGAAAAAAAAAACAGTTTAGAAGAGCTCCATGGAGTTAAATGTATTGTTCTATTTTGCTTAGCTACTTAAAATCTAACGCCATAGTAAGAAAAATATTTAGCGTCTTTATTCAGTCAAGCTCGATTTATTCGTGCTACTGCCAATATATTTTGATTGTCTTTTGATCTAGAAAGAAGACGAACGCGAGAACTCACGCAAAAAAAGTTGCTTTTATCTCGAGAATGTTGTCATTCGCAAATGTCGGCCTTACAAAATGTAAACGTAGCTAAAGCGGTGCTTGCAGCATGCGTCAGTAGGTATTGACATGTGGCGGTGCAATCCGAGCGGGTTGCACACGGGTGATGCCAAGATTTTCCATCCAATTTACTTCCAACTGCACCCAACACCTGCTTCTGCTTTTTTAAATACAAATTGATTTCAAGTACGCACTTCGTGAAGCGTGCGATCTTTATAGGGTTTTTTTCTGAAGCATCTGGTGCAGAGGTAACTACACTTTCGCGTCTGCAGTGCTTCTATTTTTGTAGAGCTCAAGCCACTTGGAAAATGCGACGGGCATTTTAATATTGCGGCTTCTGTGGCATTGTTCGCCCCTGTTATGTCAGACATGAGGATACATCCTACCAGATCTCTGTAGCATTTCCCCGAGTCATGTGCTAGCCAAGTTTGTGAACTCGGTTAAGCTCGACGGAATAGCTATTCTGAAATTTCACCAGCGCATATGCAAATGTCAGCTCTCGACACTGATTGTACGAGTGGCACGGGGAAAATTCATGCATTTACATTAAATTTCACCGAAATTGGATCCCGACGTCGTATGTTTATATACGAGCGCACTGTGTCACGTGCCCGCTCTCGATATTTACGATTTTCAATCGCATCTGTCGCGGGTATGAATTTTTTCTCCTCTTTTGTGCTGTTTTTAATCAGAGCTCGCCGGTTATTGGCAGTGTTATTGAAACGTAGCAGCGTCGCTTAGCGGATTAACTAATCGAATGATTGTTTACCACGTTTATTCGTTCGTATCGTGCTCCAACAGCTTTGCGTAAAATGAATGTTGGCTACATTAATTACTGTTTGAGTGCCAGGTTTATGGCTTCGACTTTATCGGGTCATGTGAGATTACGTGTTTAACCTGGTTGCTATTGGTGCGCTTTATCAATGTTCTTCATTTGCTATAATATGCTACTTGAGTTATTACATGAAGTCGTTAAACTAGGTACAATAAACATTACATATAAGTACTTAACAGTGTGTACCTGGAAGTAAGAATCAAATTAATTGCTGTGCCCTATCAGGGCCCATGTGAAACTAATACTAATGTAACACCTATATGTAAAGACCATGGATGCAATAAATGATGATTAAATGATTAAACAGGGATACCTATGGTGACAGTCGAATATCAATGAAGTTGCTTAACTGACAGATTTCATTATATTCTCAAGTGTACAACGTTTTTAATGTAAATCAATAATATACTTTGGTTTATGTATCACAAACGAGCGATATCATAGATCTTAGGAAGCGTTACATACCTTGAGCTAATTGTATCAACACCAGTAAGTAGGCCGACCGTTCTCTCTCATTTGTGGGAAACACCGCTCGCGATGTAGAGTAGAGACACGTCTAGTAATATACCGGGTGTCGTAGTCGTGTGGTAATAACTTAAATTTATGTCAAAATCTTGTTTTTTATCTTTTTAATACAGGGTGCTATAGACGTCTGAGCACATAATGCAAAATGGTCGTCAATGTGCCTAAGAGTCTGACTCTGATCTCTGCTGGTCTGAGATCATGTCTGAATCTGACAGGAGAGCTCCTTTATAATTACCTACAGTGTTATGAGTTACAGTTTGGCCTGGTCTTAAAGTCTCGAGCGGTAAAAGGCTAGTCTTAGCTTTAATGGCTCGAGTCTACAAGCTTAGGCCAAGATCTACTATATTTATTAGTCAGATCCAACTGTCTTATTCACTTTGGTACTGCTTCCGCCAAGTGCGTTGCCTTCCACTGTCCACGGTGTGATGCATAAACTCTTTTTCATCCTATATCTCAAATAGCTAACGAACAAATGCATAACTATACAGAAACAAAAACCTCAGGAATGCGCCAAAACAAAACCACGAGGATATTACTCATACTCATGTATATCTTTTATTGATATGCACACATTTATAATCGTTTGATCGTTGTTATACTGCTACGTTATTACGATGTAAAATTCAAAACAGCATTCCTATTAACGTAGCATAAATTCATTCACAGATTACGAACCGACACACGCCCCGTACCATCGCAAGCGGAACCTAGGAAAGGCAATAAATAGGCACTCGGCGATCGATCTCTGCGCTCGCGCACAAATCAAACGGCACGTCAAAACAATGGCGGCCACAGCTGCGGGGGCGATCGTGCAGCCACCCGCCGCTTATCGTCAAACCGACTTATTTATACCGGCGGACCTACATACACTTTCCGTGAAAATCATTTGTCTAATAGCCGGGTGCTGATTTCATCGCTATGTGCGCTTTAGTGGTGTTAAGGTGTTTTAAGTAGATTTGAACATTTTCATTTTTTGGCCCTACTCTCTGATATTCTGATCGTTTTCGAATTCTCCAATCCAGACGAACGAACATCTTAGGCCTTGGTAAATTGTCAGTTAGATATATGTATGGAACATAAGGTTCAGATCTAGACTCACTTAAAAAGAAAACAATGAGAACATGAATACCGAAGTATATGTAAGTGTACCTATATTACCTATAAGTATAAGAACGATTAGCAACTAGGCTGCTTAAGCCTAAAATAGAGTTTCAGTTTTTTCATTAGAGCGAGCAACGGCATCAATGATGTGTTTCAGAGTTTTGGTGATCTGGACCTATTCAGTGCGAGTGTTCCTTCATTAAAACGACTCTTGCCACGGCAATTTTTCGGCAAACGTAGGATATAGTTTAAGGAATGTTTTTGTTTGTTTTTAGTAGTTTAGTGACGACCTGTTTAGCCTAGTTGGTAATGACTCTGCCTCCGAAGCTAGAGGTCCCGGGTTCGAATCCCGGCCAGGGCATTTATTTGTGCATTTTTCACGGATATTTGTTCTTGGGTCTTGGATGTTTTCTATGTATTTAAGTATGTATTTATCTATATAGGTATGTATATCGTCGTCTAGTACCCATAGTACAAGCTTTGCTTAGTTTGGGACTAGGTCGATTTGTGTAAGATTGTCCCCCAATATTATTATTATTATTATCAGTTTATTTAGAATTAAGTACTTGATAATGTAGCAGTACTATCAAGACGCATGGCGTTGTGCTTTTTGCTTGGTTTTTGCCATGCAATCAGTGAGGATCTGTTATTAGCTCACTGTTACTACTGCTTTAAGTTATTGTGTGTTATTTAAGCTAATGATCTTCCTAAGTAAATAGATAAATAATAATAAAGCATGCAAATATAACGATATAGTTTAATGACAGACCGTTATTCGATTTCGTTCGCAGCTTTTTCTAGATGCAACGGTTCTAACTGGCCTTGCTGTCGTCTAAGTTATCAGTCCGAGCCAATGAACCATTAGATATCGAGAACCTGTTACAATGAGTGTCTCGAAGGAAAAAACATGAATGAATGTAAGTTTTTGTTAACTTGTCGTTGCGTTTCCGGCTGGCACGGTCGCACGGCGCCGTGGAGAATTGCCGTACGCGTCGGACTCTGGCACCTGACCGGTGGCCCGGTACTCACAACACTTATCGACAACTAGCCTAAGGCGAACCAGGAAGTTTGAACTTCGGTTATACTAAGTTATTACGAATCTCACGGTCCTGGTATACTAGAGGTGATCGTTGAGGTGAGGTGCATGTTGTGTGAATAGCATGCCTGGACGCTGACGGTGCTTTTACTATCACGAAGACGAGTCATGGTGTCTCACATTCGAGTGTTCGTTCAAGTATTTCTATCACACCTCAGTAAATTCCGCCGACAAATAGTTGAAAGGTATTTTAAAACGTTTAATAGAATTGTAACGTGTTGTGTGCGCGTTATAATCATGGGGCACGTATGCGGCTATTTGCAACCACAATTGAGTTGGCTCTAAGCTTCGTTTTTGAAGAGTTATCACTTCGTCATAAATCGATTGATGTGAGCATGATGCGGATGATGCCGATGACAGCCTCAGCGATTTTAAGAAAACATATTTTATGGCAAAGAAGAAAGAACTTGATTCACTGAAGCCACTTTAGCCGAGCACGCTTTTTTTTGTTATGGAGGTCGCGTGTTCGAATATTATTTGATATTTTACAGCAGCTTTTCGGTGAAGGAAAACATCGCTAGGAAACTAAATTTGTCTTCACTCTGGGTTGGAAGGCCAGATGGCAGTTGCTTTCGTAAAACTAATGCCAACGCTATTACGATACAATCGGGAAGTTGCTAGGAGGAAGAGAAGGAAAAACTTGATTCAGTACCTATTATCTTTTGTGTCAAATAACTGGTTTTATGTAATCTCGAGATAGTGTTCCTTATTGTGGTACTTTAGGTACGGTGCACAAGTTATAAAGAAAAGAACTAACAGCCATTATTATATCTTAGCACTCTTCACTTGCAAAACATACTTCATTATTTACCCTGTTTATACCCATCTCAATAAAACAAGCTCAAGTTAACATATATGAACATGACAGACATCAATACAGATGGTTGTGACTTCCGGCTAAGTTCTGGTGTCTAAGTTTTTTGTTGTTCAAGTACACCAATTTTAGTGAAACATTTTAAAACCATTTCCAAAATAACATTTTTAGGTTAATTTACTGACACAAAAAGTGCAAAGACGTTAAGATACATTAGTAGACGTTTACGAAACGTCGCACGTAGAGGGTTCATCTCTGAGAGTCTCGGAGGCTGGAAAAAATAGTAAGGAGAAGCAACAGGTAGCGATCCAATTAGTGGGAGCCGCACTTGAGTGGAGGCGCGTCGCGCGACACCGAGCTTTGACGGCCCCGACAAAAACTGCCCTCCGCCTCGCTCGCCGCGGCTACGCTAGCACTTTTTGTCTCACACACATGTCGTTCGCGTCAGTTTTACTTTTTCGACCTCCATGTAGCTGCCACAATTGCAAATAATACAAAAAGAAAACGACAATCGCTGTGAAAGGATACTCGTAAATATGACGTTTATGAGCATACTGTACGATGATTACACACGTTTCACCGATAAATGGTCTTGATAGTCTTAAATTGTATAATTTGAAACGCCGAAATTGCATTTCTTATCAATACCGACGTTAATACTCTTGCAAATATTTTCAATTTCGCTGGAATAATTATTCGAGTGCAATAAATCAGAAGTGTCCTCCGGCTTTGGCTTCCCGCGACATTTTCGGGAAGAGCAACTTTAATTCTTAATTATGGCCTTGCTCGCTGTGTCGTATTTATTTTACTTTGTGAAATTATCTTTTGCAATAAATTTGATCGCGATCAATAATTAAGACGGTCAATTTGTATTACGAGCGATAAATAATACTCGTAACTTTTATTTATTCATAGTTGCTTATTTTTAGGGTTCCGTACCTCGAAAGGGAAAAACGGAACCCTTATAGAATCACTTAGTTGTCCGTCCGCCCGTCCGTCTGTCTGTCTGTCTGTCCGTCAAGACCCTTTTTCTCACGAACGCGCTCAAGTCTACTGTCCCTTGGAGCTGTGAAAAAATCAAACTTCTAAGCCAACGCAATCAAACGATACAGCCGTTTATGCCGCAAATTTCTGCAAATTTTCGACACTTGCGAGGGAATCAAAACCTACAGGGTACTTCCCGTGAACTCAGAATCTTGAAATTTGGTACGAAGCAAAAAATTGCGAAAACCGTAAATTATTAGTTACATCATATAATGAAAATATTTTTTTACGGAACTGTCGGTGCGCGAGTCCGTTTCGCACTTGGCCGGTATTTTATAATAAATAAATAAATATTGGGGGACAATCTTACACAAATCGACCTAGTCCCAAACTAAGCAAAGCTTGTACTATGGGTACTAGAAGACGATATACATACTTATATAGATAAAAAAAAATATTCTTGTTATTCACATAGCATGAAATCATCATAAATATTAAAAGAATTTCAAACTGCCCCGATCTTTTGTGTTGGTTTAGTATGATGTAATATTCATTATTATTGCTGTATTCCAATAAACGACAGTGCTTTAAATACGTGCCTCGGTTCATACAATGTAGGGGTGACATACCACAAGTGGAATTTTAATTTATAATTTGTCTCCCGATTTTTGGGTTTCGCTTGGAACGCGAGCAGTAATGGGAAGGCATGCCTCGCCGCAGTCGCACGCTGTCCTCGCCCCAACTATAAAATAATCCGGATAATCGTACAAATCGCTCAATTTGCTACGAACTTGATTAACAAAGTATACAGTCTGATACTATGTGCTTAGAAGTCCAGTTAGTCCCTGGATAAGCGTGTGATGAAGTTTTAATGACATAATTCAGATACCGCTGACTCGATTAACCTGGCTACCGGCTAAAGACCTATCTTCACGCCGTCCTGTTACTGGCCTATTGCTTTAATAGTTATTATCTAACGTATCAGGACAGCGGTTTTACTAAATCGAGTTGCCTCGGATAGTTTGATTTACTGCCTGCAATGCTTGGAGGAAATTATTAACTGCCTCTAAGTGACTGATCAATTCTTATGTAACTGAGTGAGTTATAGACGATATAAGTTAATGCGTTATCTTTCAATAATTATGTTGCCTCTGTTGTTGCACAAGATAAAGTTGTGACATCGTTATGGAATAGTATATCCTCTTATTCTACAACCATTTCATGATTAATGGTTGTAGAAAAAGAGGATATAATACGTCACTGCTACATAACTAGTGGTTCGCCACGAAATGTGAACACATACTTAATCGTTAAAAATAAGTCAACCTTCATCTATAATTCGCTCTATCTCGGTAACCCTTTAACCGATTTGACTCATGTTCAAATTTTTTTTGTCTAATTTAATTTATGTCGTTCCTATCTACGATACTCGAGTTAATATCCAACAAAATATTCATACATACAATACAAATATCACTCACTATATATCACTTTTAAGCCACGTGTATAAACTGTTCTCAAGGGTCATCTCGAATCGGCTTGCCCGTAGATTTGACGATTTCCAACCTTCAGAACAGGCTGGGTTTCGAAAAGGCTACAGTACCGTGGACCACATTCACACTCTACGGCACATTCTACAGAAGACTGAGGAGTACAATCGCCCGCTTTGTCTTGCGTTTGTGGATTACAGGAGAATACAATTGGGCTGGGCAGCATATGGCAAACTTCGTCACATATTTGAATCGCCACTGCCTCAGTCCCTCAAGTCGAAAGTCTTCGACCAGTGCGTACTTCCGGTCCTCACCTACGGGGCCGAGACGTGGACACTTACAAAAGGCCTCGTCCATAAATTCCAAGTCGCTCAGCGTGCTATGGAGAGGGCTATGCTCGGAGTTTCTCTGAAGGACAGAATCCGGAATCAGGATATCCGACAGAGAACCAAGGTCACCGACATAGTGCTCAGAATAAGTAAGCTGAAGTGGCAATGGGCGGGGCATATTTGTCGAAGAGCCGATGGCCGATGGGGCAGACGAGTTCTGGAGTGGAGACCGCGAACAACTCGCCCTGTGGGACTACCTCCCGCCAGGTGGACCGACGACCTAAAGAGGGTGGCGGGAAGCGGTTGGATGCGGAGGACCGGGTGTGGTGGCGTGAATTAGGGAAGGCCTATGTCCACGAGTGGACGACTGTGGGCTGATGATGATGATGATACAATACAAATGCTGTATTGTTCCAGTACACTCGAAGAACATAGCTCACTTCGCTCACTCGTTCAAATATTACAGAACCTTGGCAACATTGTTCAATGTAATTAGGTCTGAAACTATCGCTTATAGTGTCCCAATGAAAGTCCTTTGCGGCGGCTCGGTTAGAAGCTCATCTGATAAGCGCGCGTGACTTCACACGTTTGTGTCCGCTAGCGGCTCTCTATTTGTGCTACAGTTTTTATTACCACACGCTGTTATCAGCGGCGTGACCCGCACTGCTTTCTTTCTACTAACTTCCATCTAGTTCCTCTCTCTTAATTCTAATTGAGCCGTTACTACTTAATTGAACGATATCACAACTATTCGAAATATTTACCACGTGGGCCGTCTCCTATTTGATGTATAGTGGCCGTAAAATTAGTACCGTACGTTACTTCTTCAGTAGCAGCATAAAAGAAATAGAAAAGCAATCAAATATAAAACTGTATATAAGACACGTTTTATATCAGTAATAATTTTAAACTTTTATTTTATGGTTGCAAGATTTACTGTCTACTTCGGTAATTTTATAACAGACTTCTTTAAAAATTTGCATGTTATTTGGGCCGTTTTTTATAATATGTTTAATAAACGGGTAACTATTGACGTTATATATTGCGCGATAACTCAATTGATGGTAACATATGAGTATAAGACATCAATTGAGATAAATAAGAATTTGTCTTATACACAGGTCAACGGCCGCAGATTTCCTGACCTGGGGACCTGTAGAGGAGAACAGCCGGACAGATATACGAAAGCATTTTTTGGTGTAAAGCTCGATGGTGAATCTGACAACAACGTTGACGTCATAAAACCTATAGTCGTTATTGGCGCCGTAGGCAACGGTATCCTCTGCCTGACGTAGAAGGCGACTAAAAGGATGTCCTTGGGGTCGAAGACGGTCACAGTTGGGGGCTGTGATCGTCTATGAAAGCAGATGGTGGGACCCACAGAGGGGGGACTCTAGGGCGGCACTGGTGCGTTCCGAAGGAGATCCCATAGCCGCCCGAAATGAGTTGAGGAGGACGATCGGGGGGTTTTTAGTCGGTGCAAGTCCGACATAACCACCGCACTGTCCCCGCGGTGCGGTGGTATCCATAATGAATTTTCATCCCGGAAAAAAAGAAAAACATGACAACATGCAACACCTTTAGGTGTCCTTGGCGTTCAAAGGGATAGGGCTTATGCCGTCAGTATTATTAAATTTAAACTTGCCTATTCCCTAGCTTAAAGAATAGCAAGCACGTAGAAATTAACCGAGAAACTGATTGCTTAATGTTTAGGGTTCCGTATCCAAAGGGTAAAAACGGGACCCTATTACTCAGACTTCGTTGTTCGTCCGTCCGTCCGTCTGTCACCAGGCTGTATTTCAACAACTGTAATAGCTAGACAATTGACATTTTTACAGATTGTGTATTTCTGTTGCCGCTATAACAACAAATACAATAAACGTGATATTTTAGCCCTTTTTCATGGCTACCACTTGCCGAGCTACATTTTAAGAACCGTAATAGCTAGACAGTTGAAATTTGCATAGATTATGTATTTTTATTGTGGCTACAAAAACAAATACTAAAATCAAAATAATAATAATAATAATTAAGTGGGGCTCCCATACAACAGAGTAGTTGTTGGCGTTTTTTTTTCTGGTACGGAACCCTTCGTGCGCAAGTCCGACTCGCACTTGGCCGGTTTTTTTGTTTTGTTTTCTCATTATCAAACCTACAGTGAAATCGAAAGATAATAAATGTCAAAGTCAGACTTCTATATCTATCTATACATATAATAAAGCTGAAGAGGGTCGAAAGTCTGTATATGGAAGATATTCGAAAAAAACTTGGCTGGGGATACTTAGAATCGATAATAACAGAGCACGTTCCAACAGTTTTTAGAATTTTTGTCTGTTTGTCTGTTTATCTGTTTGTCTGTTTATATGAACGCGCATCACGTGAAAACGGCTGAACGGATTTTGATGCAAACTTTACTAATCTGTCGAGTAAATTCCCGGTCAGGTTTTAGGCTACAAAAATTGTACAGATTTGGGTTGAAAGGGGGTAAAAAGAGGGGTTGAATTTTGTATGGGAATCCATAAGTTGCAGGTTTGAAAATTGGTAAGTATATACTTGACGACAAAAGAAAAACATCCTCATTCAAAATTAGTGAAATCTTAAGAAAGAAACTGAAAAAAAAGAAAGTAAACGCAAGCGCTGCCCCGCGGCGCTGCCCAATGTGCGCGCCAGCCATCACGTTCTCTTCAAATTTTGAACACTATTATGATTTAGCCCATTAAGTAACTGTGACCCGAAAACCAAATTTCAGTCCCATTTTCTAGGTTCAAAAACTGCTTATATAAGTTTGTAATCCCAAATAAAAACATGCAACTACAAAGTTACTTTTGCCGTAAGATTAAGATGAGTTGTATGCTAATAGTATAATTATAATCTGGATTCACTTACATATATTATAAGTATACTTTTTGTCCCGTTGATCATCCATCAAAGGGATATTAAATCGGGGATGCAAGTAAGGTCTATGAAACGGGGTGGTTTAAATCCACATACAATTTAACTTAAAGCATAGCAGAATTTTAGGTATTGCAAACAAGTTGACGATTCAGTATGTCAAAACCGAAGTATCATAATTCCTTCTGGTTGTTGACGCTATTTTTGAGCATAACCTTTTCGCAATTAGTTCTACTTTGCGTGTACATCAAAATGCATTTGTGATACTTTGGCATTGTTTTTATTCATATGCTTAAATACAAAAACAGCTGTTTCAATGCACACTTTGTATCGTCGGTGTACCATTTAATTTTGTAGTGCGTTATTTTTTACGTAATTGTTGACCCTTCACACCATAAAAACTGTTTGATATAAGAGATCACTTGAGCTGGGCAGCCCAATCGTCAGCATTGACAGTTGGAGCACCTTAGATCTATACTTATGTATCTATCTTTACATTTAATAAATCTGAAGAGGGTAGAAAGTCTGTACATGGAAGATATTCCAAAAAAAAATTGGATGGGAATACTTAGAATCGATAAAAGAAATCGTTTCAACAATTTGTGTCTGTCTGTTTATATGTCTAGGCATCATGTGAAAACGAACTAATGGAGTATAATTTACCCTATTTAATATGGCAACTGGATCTTCGGCGACGAAATAGCTCGGCCTTCAGCCTCGCGTGTCTCGCCTCTCTGCTTCAGGCCTTCGGCCCTCAGTCTTACATAAGAAGCCCGCTTTGTGTGATTATTCTCGCATGCCTACCCGCTCTGTTTCCGGCTTTCGGTCATCATACTTACATGAAGAACACGCTCTGTTGAGACAACGGTTTTCGGCGTAGCGAGACTGTTATCATTGTACATGTAATGTTTTTGACGAGATTCATTCATCTAGAATCGGTACAGTTTGATATTCCGAAATAACCACGTAATGATTCGTTTTGACACTAGGATTTCTAGGGAATGCCATATCGACTGTAATAAAGAATATAATATAAAGATGGGTGAAAGATTGTATCATCATCATCTGAGGCGTTATAGCCGCGGGTGGGCCCTAGCCTGGTCAAGCAAATATCTCCAGTCCGATCTATTCGTGGCTTTCCTTCTCTAACACCTAAGGCCCTGGTGTCCTTTTCGACGCCTTCCAACCACCTGAGCTTGAGAAAGATTGTATGGGAAAACAAATCATTCTAAGGCGAGAACGAGTTATACGCGGACGAAGTCGCGGGCAAAAGCTAGTAGTACCTATATGTACTTATATTTAATTAGGTACCTGCAGAAGCAGAACTAAATAAAATAGAATTGTGGTTATACTTATACCTAAGACTTGGTCGTCAACGCGTATAGAATTATGAACTGTTAATGGCTTCACAGATTTCACAGTGAACAGTCATTTCAAATTGCTTTACTTCTACTGATCGTCGTAATTACCCTCTCGAACGAATCGTTTATCATATTAGTGGATTATAGGTTCGAGCGTGTTCTTAGTGTTTAAATGTAGGATTTGTGGTAGAATTGTGTACTATGGCTATCTTCAATTGCTTAACGACCGAAATCAAACAGGTCTCCCTAATTACTTAGTCATATTTGTTGAAAACACAATTTTTAACACTTAATCGGCTATTCTGATATTGTAATTACCTTAAAAAACTACCTCCGCCTAAATTGCCATAGTGGTCACTGGTTATATCGCTATTCCCTGATAATAGTGTAAAATTAACTGTTGAGTGTGAATCACAACGTCACCGCAAACGTTCATTAGTAAATGCATTGATTTGTTTACTTTCGCATTTCAATTACGAACTACATGCACTTTGTTTATCGCTTACACAATGCATATATGCTGCAAATAGAGTTTGTACAGCAATTATCTCAATGAATGTCTCACTGGTCTTTCTGATGTAGGTAGAAGACAAATGTGAAGAATTTCTTTTCATTAAGTATACATTAACTACATGTGTTTCTCGTAGACGTTTGTAAGAAAGGGCGATGAAACCCAAGGCAGCGCACAATAAATCAGTGAGCTACGACTGTATTTCTTTCGTAATCAGCTCATATCGGTGCTTCGTTGTGGCCGCCTAATTATTGTCGACTTTTACGATCGACATAACGAGTTTTCACTTGGAGCCAATCATGATTTTACGGCATACACACTTGAGTCTTTAATTAATCTATATATACTTTAAAATTGCCTTTGAAATTTGTCCCGTGTGTTTATTGCTAATAACAGATTTGATCAAAAAGTAAGAACACGACATAAAAAGGACATGTTTATTAAAATCGGTTTGGCAACCTTATTTAGGGACCGAATCATGACATGCTTAATTAAATTTTAGGTAGAATTTGATTATAACTTTTATTAAAGTTATTTTATGAACAAATGTATGTATTTTATTTTAATTAAAAGTTATAGTCGTATTTAAAGACGGGGATCATATGAGTATGTAATTCAGTATCTTTGCAAAAATGGGTAAGTAGATTTTTTTCCACATCGATGACTGTAATGGTTACTAGTTTATATCTGGCTTTCAGATCTCTGATATTAACATATTGATTGTGCTTACTATATAGATGTACGACGTGAGGCAGACTCGCCAGTTTCACTTTGTACGGTTCAGCTGTGTCGTGAACTAGTTTACACCGAATAGGGCTGCGCCTTGGTTTGGTATGTTCAATAAAAATAAATTACAACACCGTAAATATATTAGCCCCGTATAAGGTACAAACACGATTCCTGGACATAAAATCAAATTATTATATAGTAGACTTACTGGGTCACATTATATTTGGTATGTTTATGGCTATTAGTGAGTAACGACATAATATTTTCAATTAAATCCAGAAGGTAAAAAATACCATCGGTACATCACTATTAGTTGTGAGGCGAGCGTTCCACGTTTCTCACATCCAGTTAATCAAGTTATCTCTAAATCTAAACACAGCGAGATGTAAGTGGAGATACGACGATCTGGTCGGATCCCGAGGTGTCTGGATATTAGGAGCGCAAGCAATTTGTCAAGTTCGATGTCCATCGTTTCAATGGCGACCGGTGACGTTGCTTCGATGGAAATTGTGCTACTAATTTTTAGGGTTCCGTAGTGAAGAAGGAACCGTTATATGTCCGCCATGTCTGTCCGTCCGTCTGCGGCGGCTAAGCTCAGTAACCGTTCCTACCAGAAAGCTTTTATTTGGCATAGTCATACGATATATTGTCACG
Source organism: Notocelia uddmanniana (assembly GCA_905163555.1). NCBI lineage: Eukaryota > Metazoa > Arthropoda > Insecta > Lepidoptera > Tortricidae > Notocelia > Notocelia uddmanniana. Next base: position 16,005,492 of record LR991065.1, read on the forward strand.
CCGACAAAATGGTAGAAAAAAACCTTTAACACATTTTTTAGGGTATCTCCCCTACACGTAATGTGGGGATGCAATTGGTTTTTTTCTTGTAATACCATTCGTCTGGGGTATCGTTGGATAGTTAGCTTAAAAGTAACGTGGATTTCTTTTACTATTTCTTGTATTGTACTCCTGTACTTTTATCTGTCATTTATATAGTCACTGACTCCAATATACAATGACACCGATAATAAGTCGGTCAAAACTGCTCTATGGTCTGTAAAAGTACTGTTTACCACGATAAAAACAAAAAACACTAACTTTTTTTGTTATGTAAGGCTTTGGTCCTAATCATTTTACAAAATAATACTTATCGTTTTAAAATCAAACATTTGTATATTATAGGCGGTGATCAGAAACCAGAACAACTAATACAGTAATCTATTGCCACCACCATCACCATATCAGCCGAAGGACGTCCACTGCTAGACATTGGCCTTCCCCAATTTCATGGGGGGTAAATGCCATAATCGCCACGCTTGGTGTGCGGGTTGGTGATCGCAGTTTCTCCACCGCGCTCCAGGGATGCTACTGCCCATCCCCCGGTGGTCTTGGTCGTAGTTTTAGGACATACACGGGTCCGTAATCTATTGCAATCACATTTAAATCGTAGTTACCAAAAACAAATTATTTACAAAGCATGTACTTAGTGGTTTTTTTTATAGTTAGCAAGTTTTTTCTATTTTTGGCAATGATTGTAAAAGTAAACATTTCGAATTCAGTTTAGTTCGGATCCCAACATCCGAAAATTAAGAACGGAATAAACCATAAACAAGAAGTGTCATATTTTAGATTTCCTACTGAATATCCAATTGAAAACGGAAGCATTGAAGCTCAGCATAAACCCTTGATGGTCAGCCTGATTTTATTTCATTAATTATACTATTTATTTGTGTTCGTAAGAAAAAAGTGTACGTCAATAGTTTTAAAAATGTACGAAGAAGGAAAGGACTGCTCTGCCGACGAAATTGCGTAAGTTACAGAATAACTAAGGGTAAACAGGGCTCATGAAAAGTCTAAAAAATACTTACTTTCTATTTATTTGTAATGAGTTGTAGAAAAAATAATGTATGAAACGGTGTAATAACTAACAAGGTTATGTCAAAAAAACATGGTAGTAGTATATAGAATGATAAATTTAAAGGGAAAACTATCAGAGCTAGTTAGACAATACTAGTTAACGAGTAATAGCCCAATCGAAGTCATGTACTTGGAAAACAAACTTGCGTACAATTTCCATTGATAGTAAAGTTGTAAGATGTGTCTTACACTTCGGAACCCTGCATTGCGCGTGGCCCGTCAAGGACTTAGTCACTCTTATATTTTATACTAGCTGTTGCCCGCGACTTCGTTCGCGTCTTTACTCCTATTGGTCGCAGCGTGATGTTATATAGCGATTCCTCGATAAATGGACTATCCAACACATAAAGAATTTTTCAATTCGAACCTGTAGTTCCTGAGATTAGCGCGTTCAAACAAACAAACAAACTCTTCAGCTTTATCTTTATATATATAATTCTTATGTACGTGTGTTTGTTACCCTACTCCTCCTAAACGGTTAGGCCGATTTGGATGAAATTTTGTGTGAATATTCGAGTGGGTTCCTGGATGGTTTGAAAATACAATTGGCGTCGTTATCGCGTTTTCATGGAAAAACGGATCTGCTGAACAAGTCTGTACTATAGATGGCGTTGATATCAATTCTTTGGCATTTGACGTACGGTATGCAATAATACATGTACAAGTCCTTTGCCTCATTGACATATTTCGAATAAATTGAGGAAATATGATAAAGCTCAAACCTGTAGTAAGTTGTGCAGCAATTGAAAATATGTGTTTTGAGTCGGCTTTATATATCCGCATCACCAGTAAAATAACTAATCAACAAACAAACGGTCTGTTTACAATGTTTTCATGAATGACAGACGTGGTGTGTCATTTTTTAATTTAGTTTTAATGGGGACCTTTTCACGATTAAATTTATCTTAACTCAATTATGCTGGAGTGTCAATATTATCGCGGTTTTCCTAATTGTTTGTACTTTGCTTGAATATCTTAGATTAATAATACCAACAGATCCGTAGTGTTAAGTAAGATAATTTTTCATACAGTTGTCTCTTTGAATCCTTATGGTAAACTAAGATGAGTTTGAACGGGACAGATATTACGATCTATATTGTCGACTGTTGACGCACTGTCTCCATATAGAAGGACACCAAATGTCAAATCCCATATAAACCAAAACGTCACAAACGTCATTTCAGTACAATTTGCAGTTATGAAAACGGAGACGCTGACATGTTAATATCTGTCAGATATCACTTATCTGTCTCTCTCAAACTTACTGATTGTGCATTAGTGAGAAAAGACCAGATATACAGAAATCGTTAAACTTAAAATGAGCGTATCTGCTTTACTCTCATATCTGTGTTCAATATTCATTAATATTCACTTGATACGGATCGTGATATGAGTGTATGGCGTGATAATATTCACCGTGTAAAAGGCACGAATGGGCTTAATAAATTATGTCAATATTAAATTGTCATCTCCACGTCCACCACCACCACCACCATATCAGCCGAAGGTCGTCCACTGCTGGACACAGGCCTCGCCTAAGTTCACGGGGGATGTATGCCATAATTGCCACGCTTGGGGTTCGCGATCGCAGTATCTCCACCGCACTCCAGGGATGCTGCTGCCCACATTATCTTTACTAAATACAAACTCATTTTAGCCTACTTTTTCGTCGTTCGTCACGTTCGTTTTAAACATGCAATGAAATTTCGTCACTGCGTGCGTTATAACAGGCTTCAAAGTCTCACGTTGCAAACGGAACAACTCGGGAGAACTGTAAAGGAATTTTATACAAAATTGGAGGCCTAGGCTGGGAAGTATTTTTTTCTAAATTTTAATGTCAAACATGGCGTCTGTTAAACTTGTTTTTTGAGTGATGTTTTTTTTCCACCACCATCCACCATATAAGCCAAAAGATGTCCACTGCTGGCCATAGGCCTCCCACTAATTCACGGGGGGTATATGCCATAATCGCCACGCTTAGTATGCGGGTTGGCGATCGCAGTATCTCCACCGCACTCCAGGAAAGCTGCTGCCCATCCCCCGGTGGTCTTGGTCGTAGTTTTAGGACATACCCGGGTCCGGGTGTATTTTTTCATTTCATGGTATATATTTGAGAGAAGCACTATACAAATCTCGGCGAGAAACGTTGGGCTGCAGGCCGCGTATCCCTATCCGGCAAGGCTATATTTTAATCCGCGGCATGCCTTGCGTTATTTGTAATACGCGAGCGAAGCCGCGCGGGGCAGCTAGTATAGTATAGATTCTAATTCACTGCCCCAATCTCTTAGGTGGTTTTGTTGCTTTCTGGGTGTCCCTGTTTTGATTCCGTATCACAAATTTGAAGAAGATAATATAGTGGGTACAGCAAGTAGGTAGAGAAATGTTCCATTTGTTTCATTTAGTGAATCTTGATTTCTGTGAGATTGGGATTTAAGCGTATATTGGTTATTATTAAACAAAAAATAATGTATCTTTTAACAGTTTTATTGTGGTCTTTACTTACTGATTGTTGGGTTAACCAAACATAAAAAAAATTATGATGCTGAGTGCATTAATCAACCCGTGGCCCGTGTTGTTCAAATGAGAACCCTCTGCTTATTTAGTAACCAATTTGCCTGACATCATTCAATATTTTATCTGCATTCAATTGGCGAAATTCATTGTTACATGGCTACATTTTCACAATTTATGAAGCAATCAGTGTTTCTTTCTCAGTTTATTTAAAGAAAATTATTTATTTTATGTCGGTGCTGGAAATTGTTTCGGAGGTTGCTTAATATTCATTGATCTCAAATCACGATTTGTTTACGTCCATGGGCGTAGGCGCCCAGGCAGAAAACTTAAAGCGCCCTGTCATAAGAGAACAGCGGAGACAACATCGTTTGGGTAACGTTAGTGAAACCTTAATGTTAGATTTTTTTTTAGATCATTTTGCCAATACTTGTTCCGAATTTAGAGCACCATCGATAGGTTGCCTTATAATAGTTAATATTTATAGCTTCCGCTTGCTGTTCTGATTGGGATGAGGCGTAAGAGGCACGTAACGAGTCGTCGCGGACGGTCGACCGGTTTCACGCCGCTGCACCTTCATGAGGTGTGAATGCGCGGACCAATAGGATGCACATCCATAATTCTCCTACTTGGATAATTTTAAAGACCGATCAGAGATAATTATATTTTTAACAGACGATTAACAAACTAAATAGACGATGTTGATCACTGTTAGTTGATTTTGTAGAAATTCTAGAATAAATAAAATTAGACCTATTTTATGTCTAGGTTCTTTATTCTTTATTTCATTGTAGACATGTTCATAATATAATAAGGTGTTACAATCATAAAACGGTAGGTACATGCCACCCTGTAAGGGCACACAATTATTAGAGTCCTTAAAACTAAAAACATACATAGTAAAAATAATAGCAAACAAAACTATAAATTACCGTACAAAATATATATAGGAATTCATTTATTATTACTATATATTTATATTATTATATAACCTCGCAATACAAATTATAGGCTTAAGAATAAAAATAATAATAATAATAAACCGGACCGGGCTGTAAAGACCCGAGAGTTTAAAAACGGAGATAATAATAATTAAACTGTATGAGGGATTTTTTTTCAACTACTTAAGGTGATTAAGCATAGTGATCGGTCTTTGAGAAATTCATCTATTGAGTAATAAATATGCTTTGTCAAGCAACATTTTCTTTACAGCATTGTTAAATTTAATATCGTTGGGTTCCTGTATAATATAATCGGGTAGTTTATTTGTTATTGTGATACATTGATAGAATGGGCCCTTCTTGCACATAGCTAACTTCGTGTTTGGCATGGCTAGCTTGTTTTTAGATCTATTTCTACTGTTACAGACTTGACTTTCTGTTTTTAATAGTTCAGAGTGCTTCTAAAATGTAAATACAAGGCAAGGTAAGTAATTTGAGTTGTATGAAGTGCGGACGGCAGCTGTTTGGTATTTGGGTGTTAGTAAGAATACGGACACATCGCTTTTGCATGACAAACAAATCATAGGTATCAGTGCTGGGGAACCACAACACCACACCATAGCGGAGCCACGCGTAGGCGGTAGTATGCCGTTTTTGAAGATTCAAGGTCTGTATTTCTTTTAAGAATACTGAGAGCGTAGACAAAGCGTGAGAGTTTTGTTTTTACGTCCTGAATATGGCTCTTCCAGTTAATACATGTATCTATTGTTATCCCTAGTACTTCTTAGAGCACTGCAAACCACTGTTCCAGTCTAAAGGTATATTGCCGCTTCCATGCCTATACATATTTGAAATGTGTATCTTTGTCAAAAAAAATATAGAATTGTTTGATATAAAGTCCACCAAATCTAAAAGAGGAACACACAGAATTAAATTGTATTTGCCAAAAACTAACTTGGCATTATCAAGGAAAAACTCGTACTGTATGGCCATAAAAATATTTAATATACTTACTGATTCATTTAGAGAACTGCCTTTTTCAATATATTTAAGAATATGTTATTTAATCATTTAATTGAACATTGTTACTATTCCGTAAATAAATACTTCAATAATTGCAATTGTAATATTAAGTTACTTATTTGAAAATAAATATTTGTACGCCAGTCTTGGCAAAACAAGATTCGATCCATGTTAAATTGTAAGACCTTACTATATATACGCTTGTTTTTATGCAAAATAAATCGTTCATTCATTCATTCATTCATAGTACTTATAATTTGCTTTCGCTAACCTGTTCAATTGGCTCACCATTTATTTTAAAATTTATGTCTAGGGGTTTTTTTGGTAGGGTTTAAATTGGTTCTTATATGTAATAATAATAATCATTTATTTGCAGAAAAAGGGTATGTTTACAATACTAAGCGTAAATGCAAGTGTTTCACGTTTTTCAGCTGTTACTGTATTATCAAATGCTATATTAAAATCAATGGCAATCAAAGACGGTGTGTTTTGCAATGTTATATTAAAATCAATTAGGTACTAGTGTCTCAAGCAACGTTTCCATGACCACGTCAACGAACGATACATAATAAAGTTATTCGTTTCTTTTTTATAATATTATAGTGAGTTGTTTTGTTGACTGTTGTTGGATGCGGCGCAGACACATTGATGCATCCGCGATTCGAAACGGGGCTGGAGCTGTCAATTGTCATATATCCGTGCGTCCGATACTGCCGGTACCGCCGTGAAATTAGTAATCCAACCAATTATTGCCTTTATGCATGAATACCGACCACAACTTACATAATCGATTAGCTCTACTGTGGATAATGCTTTGATTGTATCAATCTTTTTGATTCGATATCGACTACCCGTATTTTACAATAAACATGCAGTTAAATTAATTCATGTTTCCGTTGCAGTTGAATACATGTATTTGATTGATTTGATTAAAATTGTTGTAATGATCACATCCCAGAACAGATGGAATGATTTCCTCTGTTCACACGACGAGTAATTTAAATAGAGCACAGAAGGAAGACCTTTTATTCCGTGAAAGAATTCAAATTAATTCAAATTACTTCGAACAAGTAAATGCACAAAAGTATCGCTGGAAGGAGGCGAACTAATTAAAAGTTTGCTTTCGTACTAATAATTCGTTTGAATGTCAGAGTTTTGCGTCGTTAATTTTAATTAAAGAAACGCGGAACCGAGTTTCGTAACAATATTAAAGCATTGAAATTGGTGATCCGCTAAACTTCGTCATTCTGTTCGCGGATGACCGTCCATTTTTTTTAATTAACCCTTTAGTGGGTCTCATCTGCTCCGCTATTAGAGAAGTTTTTGGTTTTTGCCGAACTGCGGCGACCGGATAAATCAATTATAAGTACCTAGGAGTTACCGCGCGCTCGGTTGAGACTTTAAGACCTTGCCGGCCGCACTTTGGAAGACAAAAATTAAGAAAACTTCCCTGTTACATTATAAGTAAGAACCCCTGTTCCACGTTTAAAATACTGTCGCGAGGGGGTGATATTTTGCGGAAGTTAAGTATACTTTATACATTATGGCTTTCATAATATTGTGTGCCGTGCTTTTACTTCATTCTAAATTTGTCATCCTATTTATAGAGCTTTTTACTTTCAGTCTACATAAGTAAACATTTCGCACACATATTCACAGTATTCACCCCATTAAGAGGATAAGGTCTGCGATTGTCGATTTCATTATTTGCCAAGTCGGGTTCGCATCCTCGCAATACCGCGCTCCCTTTGTCCGCGTATTAATCTCGGCGGGTTTCTTTGCGTCTTTGATTAAGGCCAGCTGTGATGTATTTCTTGCGCGCTAACCTAATGGAAAGGCATACATCAAGTGTCCACCTTATTGGCTAGCAGATTGGCTTAATGGTGCCGATGCCTGCCTGTAACATACTAAATTTAGTCATCTACTTCCTTACCATATATGTATGTTCAATTTAATTGTGCAGTGAAAAAATTACATACTTATGTTACTCAGATTCGGAATAACAATTGAATAGACGCTTTAAGCATTAACCTTTTCCATTAGAATGAATTCTTAAAGTTTACCATGTTGACGCTAATTTATTGTGTCTTGTGTGTTTATCTTGATAATGTCAGGCCATTTACATGCAAATATAACGCGCGGTCGTATACTTATCGCGTTTGCAGCTTCTTTATTCAGCTCGGGGTCAAAAAGCTTCGTGTGTTATCTGACTAGTCTAATAGAAGCCTGAACATTTTGTTTAAAATACATACATATATCTATAATTAAGATAGCTATCGTAGCATGATGAATAGTCGTATTTCGTTTTGTTAACTAGCTAACGGTCTAGGAGCCTTCTTTTTAACCAATACATCAATGAGACGTCAGTTTTTGTCGAGAAAGTCGGCGAGACGAGACTCGGGCGGGCATGTTGTACGAACACGTGTCAGTCTCCTCCCAGCGAGTGTCATAGTTCACTGTTTTAACAGCAATTAATCACATCTTTTCACTGTCGACAAATTTTATGATATGATGTGATATAAACACACTTATTTACAGCCATGCATACTATAAAATACTCATTATTGAAGAGTTCCTATTTTTTTTTATTAGAAATGTGATTGCTTATGGCCAGCATCTAGCCAGGAGGCAAAGTTGAGGCCAACGATGAAGTAAGTTCAGTAAGCATAATAAGTACATAAGTAGACTCACTCATCCCATTTTAGTAATAGGAATATGTAACGAACGCATATTTCTTTTACGCATATTTTGCACTTTATTGGTTGATGAATTCAAAGATAATAGCATCATTTTCACACCGGCGGGCGCTGCTATAAATGCACGTTACTGCGCCACACAAGTCTTTTGTACTTGGATCTAACATTGTGTGCGTGCATTAAAATTTCTATCTAACGCGTTTACAAAGATGCAGTATCACGGCGTGCAACGATCGTAAATGTCATCTGAAAATTTATATTCATTACGATTAGATAGCAGAGCACAATGGTCAGGCTATTGTTGTGACCGTGTGCCACCTGATCGATGTCCGATATTGCGTTTTTATGGTCGACACAGACTTCTTCCCTGTACAGATTTACGAGACGTTCCTCAAAAACAGTAGGATATGTGTTTTCCATTACTGGCCACACATTAGCCTATTACAAGTTAATTTATACACCGCCCACTTCGAACTTCTTTATACCCACTTAAAAGTATTACATTACAGTATGTGTTTAAAAGAAAATATTACGCAGGCATACTAATAGCACGCGGTTTGAGTAAAATTGATTTATTATAAGTCAATAAAGTTTTGCCATGTAATTATATATTTTATCAAAATTAACCATTACCTATTGCACTTAAATTGAATTGCAGCATTATTGACTATCATGAAATAATTAAAATACTTCCAATACTCTTAATTATAAATGAGACATATAAGTGGCGTTATGTATTAGGATTTAATTTGTCTTGTTTCCAAATAGTTCTAGGGTCAGAACTACAAAGGGAGCGCAGTACGCGAATATACTTAGAAAAAGGATCCAGTGCCCTATATTTCGGAACTATCAAAGAGAATTTCTTTGTTTTTACTCTGATTATTACCCAAAGCTATAAGGTATTTTATCTTTGACTATTATACGTTGCGGCTAGCTAATTGAAGTCAGTTCAGCCTGTAAAGCATTTGCGTAATTGTAGGAAATACTTAGAACCATAACATAGATCTATCACGGAAATACGCAGTCGTTTAGCTATGTAAATAGCTACTTAGCTAATATTGCCAGTAAATCAAGGATCCGTTTTCAATTTTATGGCTGGCATTAGGTACGAAACCATCTTAACATGAACTGCAAATTCCAGCACACAGCTACACTTTTGTGTATTGCATGGTAACAATGCTACTCTGGTTATAATGGCGTGCGCAGTAGATCCATACCTTTAGACCTTATTCGTCGCTACGTTTCGGTTAAGTTCTGACTTTCTGACGTCCAGTAAAATTTACAATAAGTATGAACGGGCTGCAAGCCTCAGGGCTGTTGAACGCCGACGCAACTTACGCATAACTGTGCACTTAAATTAAATCCCGTTTCTAGGAAATGACTAAAGTTGTCCGCCACTACTAAATTTTAGTAGTATTCATGACTAGATTTTTGATTTCACAAATGTTTAAAATGATTTTGAGCTGCAATGAATTTGAATGATGGAACTACCATAATGTTACTTATTACCTCGTGTGTTCATAAGTTTTGAGACGGCTAAATACTATTTTTTTTAATTATTGGGTTTTTTTTTATATATACCTATAAATATTTTGTTAATTTTACTTGACAATAGTTTCATTATTAACATTCATAGGTATTATTTAAACTTCGTTCCAATATTTTATGTTAGATGCCATTTATTGCGTCGGCTAAACCTAAATAATGACCCCGCGACGCGAGACATGACAATTTTCATCAGGGATTCTCTTGCTTCTCTTCCAGTGGCCCATTTGTGAGTAACTATTTTTGAGTAGTATTTACGACAGGTTTTTAGCTCTAAATTGTGTATTCATAAAAGGTAAATTTGTCCAAAAAGACTAATCAGGAGTATTTAGAGCCAGGCTCGAAGAAAGTTACTACTATTGACTGATATTGGACATACATTTCTCTTTTAGCAGGTTTCGTATGAAATTTAATTTTGTTACAGTGTTCTCTAAAACTTTGTCAAAAAACCAATTATTTTGAAAAATAAACGTGTCAAATAAACTTTAAAAAGTGATTCCAATAGTCCATCTGGTATATGGATAATTTTAAGGCATAATTTGAGCATCTAGTATTCAAAATTGAAGGAAAAGGCTACCTCGTACGTAATTATAGACCGTATCGTGAACCTCGCAGGGTGATAAGGATGCAGTACGTCCTGTGCAGTAGTTGGAACATCTATCGACATTTTTATGTACAATTTATCGTTCCGCTGCCTTTACTTTCTTTCTACCATAGACATTAACTTGTCAGTGAAAAAGGCGTTTTTCGTTTCGTGCCGGCACCTAACAGAGACCACCGCATTTAAAGTCTTAAATCAAAAATATTGAACCCAATTTAAATAAACTCTATTCACTTTTATCAGCTATACAGTGATTCAATGAAAATAATTACCTTGACAGAAATATTTTCTGTAATTGATTTATTTCATTTCAATCAATATTCGTCTCAAAACTTATGAACACACGAGGTAGGCTCGCAACTCAAGTCATGGCCTATCTGGCATGAAAGAGAATGTAATACAAATACTCTATATTTGCTCACCAGGATATGCAATATTTTAAACTTAAGCTTAATATAGAAAATGGTCGGTTTTTTGTTTGAAAATCCCTTCCCGACAACCTCTTGAGGGCTTTGGGTAGCAGTGACCAAGAAAAAATATGCATAATCATACAAATGGTTTAAAAAAATTTGGCACTGTTAAATTGCAACACCAGCCTTTTCGTGTTAGGACAATTTTAGTTGTATGCTCATTAAAATTCGCCGGCTTTTTAGTGAATATAAATTACAAGTTCGTTATATTCCAAATGTTTTAGTATTCTGCGGAACTAGTGTTTACCGCTTTATGTTAATGAATAGAGAAACATTTGCACTTCGGCTAACATGTGTAGATCGCTTCGTGGAAAGCTAGCTGCACCGTGGTTTGCGTTGAATAATCTCGTACAAAACCGACGCACAATAGCCAATGCGAGTGTTTAAATGCCCTATTAAATCTTACAGCCTGCGTAGGATTCTGTGGGATTCAATTACGCTTTGTGCTCGATGAAAAGCGCTGGAGTTGAGGCGCGTAAACCGAGCCGTGAGCCGGGAACACATCCCAACACCTCGCGCTCAATGAGCCCTGTCACAAAAGGTGCAAACGAAATAACACCGGCGCAGACGCGTATCACGCCGGGGGTAGATTGAATAAATGCTAAATTAAATAAGAGCAAATAAAATACGCCCTTAACAAGTAAAATACCCGTTTGTCAGCATCTCGAATTATTCAGCGAGTGACGTTTGCGACAAAGGCTTCCATTGCCCACCACGTCTCGCGCGCTGATACGCTTGATCGTGGGTTATTATTCCTTTATTTATAACGACGGAATAGTTTTACAAAAAAATAAAAATAGTCAATAGCAATCACAGCTTTATGATTTCTCATTTCGAATAAACGCTAACAACAAATATTTAGTAACAATAAATTATGTATAATTTCGGCATTTTATATTCATCGAAATATTGACACAATCGTATCGCTTGATTACTCTGATCGAACGTGGACCGTATTAAAATTATCGGGACTCGCTCGCCCTCTGATCGTTCACGGCAACATAAACAGAACTTTTTCTATTCGGAAACCAATTATCATTAACATATCATAGACGAGGCACCGACGCTCGCTGGCACGCAGTCGGGGTCAATACATTTACCGCAATGCCACAGTAAAATGAACCCTTCCGCCTCCCGCATTCTTTATGTCCCGTCACCATCCTCGCTAGAAATCTCAACGGGCTCCGTAGCTCAGCATAAACTGGATGTGTGCTCGCTAGATTGGTATACATATATATAGATGCATACGTGATGTCCGTAAGTATCAAAACGAGACGGCTAACCAAATCGCCTTTGTTAAGATTTTATCTCGCCGTTAAATACTTCTAACCATGAGCTATGGTAGATTATCGGCCATCTCGCTCGCGCCTGCAGCGGCTATCAAATCTCGTTAATATTTAGAATGTGGTGATATTTACAACCATTTTCTGGTTTTATTTGCTGTGATAATAATACATTTGGTAACGCATTTGTTATTGTTTGTATTCAGCTTTTTTTATGGGTCATACTTTTTCGTGACTTTTCGTAATGATTAGGTATACCTACCTATAAAACTAAGTCTAAGGTAGTGTCCAAACTTAGACTTGTATACTCGTAGATAGGCCAAGGTAACGCTTAAACCAGAAGATATAAGATGCTGTGATTAATTTATTTTTCAGGGTTAGTGACTTGGACTTACAAAATGTGACGTGTCTTCTTAGTGTTCTGTCAATATGAGACAAAACACCGGCCCAGTTCGAAGTGTAGAACCTCATGAAACTCGACTCTAACCACTCTAACAGAAAGTTTGGGTTTATTGAATTTGTATCTAATCTGCTCGTGGTTTTATAGTTATTACATTATTAGTTAATAATTTCTAATATTTTCTTTTATTTTGGTGGAGAAAATATTGGACGTGGACATAGTTTTAATAAACAAAAAACGTTACCTTGCTAACTGCAAGAATAGCGTGATTATATAAACATAAACTATTGCTACAGTTTATAACTTTTAGGTTATGAGAACAAATAGCCCAATTGAATTAACAACGGGCTTGTTAATGTTATTGAAATTAAAATTGGATTATAATTTTAATCTCCCGCCTGCAACTTAATTAACGTCGTGGTTTATAACAGCGTATAATTTGCGTCAAAATTGTTTTGCGTTCAATGAAGATCGTTAGTACAGTGAGTCACCACCGCCGTATGGACGGCTACATAAAGCCCATCACGTGATTTTGTTTGGTTTCGTAATAGCAGCACAAATAACAGGTTGCCTCTCGTTAACGAGCGAGATTAACTTTGCTCGTTGAACTCTTTTGTACCGCGCGCGCCCCTTATCCGTTTTTTTCCTAATGATATTACAAGTCCAAACATCGAACGGTTATGGCAGAACATTACACGCTCTAGGATATTAAAATGAGACAAATTTATTGCCGCTCTCCGATTATGAGTTCGATAAACGCGCAGACCGGTGATTATGATATCTCGCAGTCTAATCATACAATCGATACGAAGTTGCGTCCTGCTCTAAACCAGTACTAATAAAAAAGAAACTTGTTATGGACAGTAAGCGGCGGACAGTTTGCGTTCGAAAATCAACAAGGTGTTGGATTGGGTCCACGTTAGTCTCTTTTCTTTGGAATAGTAAAACACTACACTCAAAATGTAAATAACTAAAGTTTATATGACGTGATTTCATAATACGTTACACTATTGCAAAAAACAGAAATACCGACAACATTTATAAGTTACTGTACAATCTGAACATGTGCAAATGAACACATCATGTATGATGTCTGTGAAGTGTACCTTCCTAATAAATAAACAACAGAAAAAAAACAAAGTGGTTACGGAATTGGAATTGAATTGAAGTCAGTAGTGCGGAAAAACATCTTGAATTAAAATCACAAATACATACGAAGTACCTAAAGTAAAGTAAGAATTATTATGCAGTAAACGCGATACATGAATACATACTCTCATGTCATCATCATCGTTCGCATTCCTACTAGCACTACTGGTACCGCAGTGTCTTTTCAGTCACTTTTCTATTCATATCGGCCGGTCTTCATCTGACAGATTCCCACTTTCATTTCTGTCTTCCATAAACAGAATGATAGAACTGCATATATTTCCCCTTCTGTCAAATTTCGCGGAAGTAATAGTGGCACAGGTATATTAAATTAAAATGGCGTTAACCTTTTAGCAAACTAAGGCTGGGTTGCACCAAACCGACTGTTATCGTAAGCTTTGTTCGTTAAAATCTCAATTTATGGAAAGTTTGACAAGTTTCTTTGGGATGACAGCTGCCAGCGCCATATTTAACGTTGATCAGTCTGTGATCGTAAGTCGGTGCAACCAACCCTAACCCGCAAATCTCACATAGGACTACTTTTTAGGCCTGACCAGAGACCACTGGTCGGTGGGCCTGACGTGACTTGCTGACTGACCTAGAAGACGAAACGTGGTCGGAAAAAACTGATACGGGTATGCCTGTTGGAATTAAAATTAGTTTAAGAAACCTACACACAGATGCATGGCAAGCTTAACCTGAAAATATTAGACGTGGAGCTGCGAATGAAAGTGGGACCGCAAGAAGTTTTCAAGTTGCGACAGGACTATTAGGGTAAGTAATTCTTTCTTATTTTGATTTTGTTTCTTTGTTTATGTGAGCCCCTAGGTATCGTTGGAAGGATTTGGTGGAGGCAGACCTGTGTGAGCTTGGAGCTGGTGCTGGCGAGAAATAACCCAGGATTGAACTAAGTGACGTATGTTTGTGTCGGAGGCCAAGATTAAATCTGGGTCGTCGTGCCAGCACAGTTAGTTTATTTTATTTTATAGAAAACTATTAATAATTACATCCACTGCATTCCATGATCTCAGATTTGGAAAAATCATGCGGCTTTAGAACATTTCCAAAATCATGAGAATAAACATTAGTGAGCTTAGTGGATACAACCTATAACGTACGCTTTTTTCAATTCGCGAAGATGTTTTAAGTGCTTTCTGACTACATAATGGACACAACACAAAAGTTGAGGCGCATCCTCATGATCCGTTTGTCTCATATATTTTGTTGAAGAGGCCGTGTTCATCAGATGAAAGCTGAACGATATGATCAGTACGACGGTAACCGCCTGGACTGATGTCCGGCGCCGGTTGGAACCGCGATGCGCTATCGGCCAGATCAGGTTAAACAATGCATCGAATGTTTCAATATACCTCCGACAGCATTTTTAACGTTTCATCGGTGCTGTAACAATCGTAAAATAAATTCTCTACGCCTTCCCGAGCCTCTGATTAATGTTCTACACAGGCCAACGTCGCGTTTATTTTTTCACCTTCGTGTTATTCTCTAGTTTAATTTATGGGGCACGGCAAATGAGATGAAGGAACCTACTAAACGCCGTGATTTCGTTGTTTGTACAGACTATTTGAAAAAAAAAAGCCTGAACGAAGTACGATTAGGCGAGTTTAAATAAGCAGAAATTTTTGGCATAGCATACAGTAGCGATCATAAGTATTTTGACAACAACAAAAGTATGAATATTTTACAATGTAGATAGTTTTTCCTACTTAGTTTTTGCTATGTTAATTACTTAATAGCTTATGACCTCCTTGAAACACACAAAAAGGTTAGTTTTCTTGTATTTATGGCCACAAAAACGTGCAATTTACTGGTTCAAAAATATTTTGACACCATTCTTTTTTTCAGTTTTACTGAGAACAAGCTTAAAGAATAAAAGTATTTCATAAATAAATTTAGGACTAGACTTCATACAATATGCCAAAATATAAAGAATATTCAAACGATTTAAAACAAGCCGTTGCAGCTGCACTTAAAAAGGGCAAGTCGCAGGCTGACGTTTCGCGAACTTTTAATATATCACGGCAACTTGTTAGTGTCTGGAATAAACAATTCAAGGCTGGAAACGGCGTCAAAAATAAGCCTAGAAGCGGTCGTCCTCGAAAAACCACGTTACAAACTGATCGCGTAATCAAAAAACTGTCTGTAGAAGATCCGCGGAAAACCGCAGTGACGATCAAAGACGACCTGAAAGAAAACTACTACGTAAATATCCATGTTTCTACTGTCAAACGACGCCTAATAGAGCAAGGACTTCATGGGCGACGCCCATCTAAAAAGCCACTTACGAGGCTTGCACTGAAAGTGGCGGGAATCGAATACTTATTAATTTATTTTTAACATGTATTATACCTTTTTATAATCTCTGAAGTTTCCTTATCTCAACACACTGGCCACTTAGAAAAAAAAAAGTATGGTTCGGTTTCAATTGTTTATTGAAGTCGTCGAGTCACTGCTTAAAATGGAATTGTGCCGTGAAAATTTCAGAGCTATGATTTATTATGACTTTAAAAGTGGACTAACACAAAAACAATGTGAAGAGCGGATGGTTGCTGCTTTTAATATTGAAGCTCCTTCAAAGACTACAATATACAGGTGGTATTCAGAATTTCAACGTGGCCGTGTATCCCTCACCGACGAAGTGCGTGAAGGTCGACCAAAATCGGCAGTCACGCAAGAAAACGTCGATGTTGTGCGTCGTCTGATAAATGAAGACCGACATGTGACATATCGGGAAATTCAAGAGCACCTGGGTATTGGAATGAGTCAAATACAAATTATTTTAAAAGAAGAATTAGGCGTGAAAAAGTTATTTTCCCGTTGGATACCTCACCTATTGTCTGACGAGCAGAAAATAGTCCGTGTCAATTGGTGCCGCAAAACTTTGAAAAGATTTAACAAGGGACGCTCAAATGCTGTTTTTAGCATAGTATCAGGTGACGAGTCGTGGATATACGCTTATGAGCCTGAAACTAAAAACCAATCCCGAGTATGGGTCTTCGAAGACGAGCTCAAACCCACAAAAGTTGTTCGTTCTCGCAGTACGGCTAAGAAGATGGTGGCTACGTTTATCTCTAAATCTGGTCACGTAGCTACTGTGGCTCTTGAGGATCGTAGAACAGTCAATGCTGATTGGTACACCACTATTTGTTTGCCGAACGTCTTTGCTGAACTCCGAAAAACAAACCCTAGTCGTCGCATCATCCTTCACCACGACAACGCCAGCCCACACACCGCTCGGACAACAACTGAGTACCTGGACGGTGAAAAAGTCGAAATATTGGACCACCCTCCATATAGCCCTGACTTAAGTCCCAACGACTTTTTTACATTCCCCAGAATCAAGGACAAACTGCGTGGTCAGCGGTTTCAGACGCCAGAAGAAGCAGTGGAGGCCTGTAAAATAGCCATTTTGTCGACCCCTACTTCAGAGTTCAAAAAGTGCTTTATGGACTGGTTTGAACGCATGCATAAGTGCATGAAATACAAAGGAGAATATTTTGAAAAACAATAAAAATAAATAAACTCACTTATACTGCATATTTTCTTCTATTCCCGAAACTTTCAGTTTTACCCTCGTATATCGGCAAAAAATAAGAAGAAGCGATTAGCGTTTGCACTTAGGCACAAGACGTGGACAAGTGCTGAGTGGTCCAAAATTTTATGGAGTGACGAGAGTAAGTTTAATTTAATGTCGTCGGATGGAATAAAGTATGTACGTCGTCCGTATAATAAAAGACACGATGTGCGATACCAGGTACCCACAGTCAAGCATGGTGGTGGTAACGTGATGGTCTGGGGATGCTTTTCTCGCCACGAAGTCGGACCTCTCGGTCGAATAGATGGGATTATGGATCGATTTGTGTATGAAAACATACTTATTAGACATATATCTTATGCCAAAGAAAATATGCCACCTCGCTGGGTCTTCCAGCACGATAATGACCCCAAGCATAAATCCAACCATATCAAGGCATTCTTAAAGCGTAAAAAAGTCAAGGTTTTTGAATGGCTTAATCAAAGTGCTGATCTTAATCCAATCTAGCACCTATGGGAAGAGCTGGATCGCAGAGTCAGACGCAGAAATTATTCCAACAATCTGAATCTGAAGCTTTTTTTGAAGCACTGAAGTCAGAGTGGGCGAATATACCATATGAACGTATACAGAAGTTAGTGGACTCTATGCCAGCTCGATGTGCTGCTGTTGAAAAGTCCAAAGGATACGCAACCAAGTATTAACCGAATGTTGTATGTGACCGTCTTACAGGTCCGGTAAACTTAATTTATTTTAAATGTCAAAATACTTTTTCTCAAACATGCAATGAAATATTGATGTTATGTTCCTTATAATAGGCTGCGAAGTATGACGTTTCAGGTGCGGCTAGGACAAGAGGTCGTTAATGCAATTTCATAGAAATGTTGCAGGCCTATAGGCCGGCAAAGTCCTCTTTTTTAATTTCCATTACACATAAATTTGTGGCACAGGCATCATGACATTCTGCCACTATGCGTATTAAAAATAAAACTTTGTTTTTTTTTTGTTGTTTATTTCATTGCATGTTTGAGAAAAGCACTATACATACCTCGGCGGGAAATATGGGGTTGCCCGCCTGAGACCTATCCGTCGTCTATATGTCTTCGGCCGGCAACCCCTTTCGTCCCGGCCTCTGTAGTAATGTACTATTGAGCAACGTGGAGTGTATTTTTTAAGATTTTCTTTTAAGTTCGTAGTTTATTTTTATTAATGTAAGCGGAAACGTAAGAAGAACGCGTTCCGGAAATGTGATGACAATTTTTTTTATTAAATATAAACTCGATTCATAAAAATACGAAGTTTTTTATTTGTCAAAATACTTATGATCGCTACTGTAAGCTAGCAGTTATTGAAATATGTTATGTCACGACAATGAATACTAAGTAGTACATTACTATAGAGGCCGGGAAAGGAAGGGTTGCAGGATAGGAATAAGCGACCTGCAACCCATCGTTTCTAGCCGAGATTTGTATAGTGCTTTTCTCAAACATATGCAATGAAATAAAAAAAATACACCACTCAAAAAACAAATTTAACAGACACCATGTTTGACATTAAAGTTAAAAAAAGTACTTCCCGGCCTAGGCCTTCAATTTTGTATGAAATTCCTTTACAGTTCTCCCGAGTTGTTCCGCGACGCAACGTGATACTTTTAAGCCTGTTATAACGCACGTAATGACGAAATTTCATTGCATGTTTCAGAAAAACATATTACTACAAGACTATTAGTTATCAATTTTCATTCATGCTCTTTTTCTGCGAATTTAAACCATACCAGCACGGTTGCATTAATAATTATATCCTTTATAGTACCAAAACAAAACTATTTTAACAATCCAATATTTTCTGCATTTGTCATATGCTCTTTTGAAGTCTACTATACTGAATATGAAGTAAGGAAATAGTTTGTAATAAATAAATAGTACTGTAATAAATATAAAGTTTCGTCGAAGTATAAAACGGTGTATATTGAACCACCACAGGCACAGACAATGCTTTTGTTTAAGTACGTGTATTCAACAAGTGTTGGATTTGTTCCACAATGTACCGCCGCGCCGGATAGCTTTCATGACAAGTTTTTAACTATTAATTTACCGGTGCTACCGCCTATGAGGCTGTTAGTTAATTTAGTACAGATGTATATAAACTATTCATTTACATGATGGCGTAGCGACGATGTCAGTATTTTTTTCATTTAAAGCAGAAAAGACCTCGGACTGTACAGGATTTTACAGCTACAGAAAAAGATGCGCTGCACCACCGATCTCCGGCGGCGCACAAACCCTTTTAATTTAATCTGTCAAGATGCTGTAGCCAATGATGATAGAGATCTAGGAGAAACGCATTTGCTCAGCAATTAAACATTTAACAGTATGAGAACAGTCGACGTCAAAGATGTGTTTACATTTTTACACCTTGTTAAAATTAATATATAACAAAAAATCTAAATGAAGTACATATACATGAAGAGATGAAGAGCTGTTCGGAACATAATTTCCTCTGTAAAGTGACTTACAGATAGAGAAGAGAAGAGGCAGAATTGACTAGTTTTAGTAAAATTGTACAGTAAGTTCTAAACAAGAATGTATGAAACTTAGGTTTCCGAAGTAACCGAGTAGAATAAGCCACCTAATTTGAACTGCAAGTGGTAGGAACTGGTCAGCGTTGGCGACCGCAGCGAAGTGCTTGCGGCTGCCTTGCGTTAGCTCCGTTGATGGAACTCGGAAGAGACTTAGGTAAGCTTTAGAATACCTGTACTTTTTCGGTTAAAAATATTATGAAATATAATTTTATATCCCTTGGATAAATCGTATTTGCTTTCACATTACTTTTGAGATTGATATATCAGTTAGTAAATAATATTATTTAATTTTTTAAAGAATTTCACAATATACCATAATATTTCATAAAAATATTTAAAAGAATATAATTTTTACGGTTATGCCATCTGAATTACATTGAGAAGTCATAGATAAGGTAAACATTTTAGGAAATGATTCTATTTACTCTAAATAAATTTTTACAATAAGTATATCATATTATTTAAACGGATATTACTTTTACGATTATGCCAAGTGAATTCAGTTGGCAAGTCATAGCTAATGTTTGAATGTTAGGAAATGGTTTTATTTACTCATTTTGAAAGAAACTTACACAACATATCATTAAAAAAAATTAAACGGGTATTATTTTTACGATTATGCCAAGCGAATCAAGGTGACAAGTCATTGATAATGTGTATAAAAGTTTGCAAAGAAAACTTCGTCATGTGAGAGCAAACGGCAGTGAATATATTTTCCGAGCAAATTCAACTTTCTCCAAACAAAAAGAATAGAACACCCAACCCAACTGCAACCAAAAGGACATCAGAGTCACGATTCCGTTTTATATATAGCCGTGATAGTGAAAAGGTGAGATCTTTGTGAACTTTTTCATCAATATCTCAACGGGTCGGTCGAGTATCGGTCTATATCTGTAAAAGCAATCTCGATAGGCAGGAATGAGGCTGGATACCCCTTTTGTTCGCGGCTCCATTTGTTTCACACCTACTTAGGGCTGCGGGGAGTGCGCTCGTTACCACAGATTGAAGGGCCTCGGTCGATGACCGAAGCTCCGCTGATCTCGGAGAAAATTTACCGTGCTTAAAGTGCAGTTTAGTCGATACTCTTTACAGGATTATTGAATTCTTTGTTACATGTCTCAACGTTTTGACGAAATTGAATTGTCAGTGGAAGTAGGTATGTGAGGAAGGAGTAAATTTCGGTTTAGGCTTAAAAACGCTACCTCTATATTGTCTTCTTCTTCTTCTTCTCCGTTTACAAGTTACTTCGGCTTTTTGTGAAGGAGGCGATCTTAAGTTTATTTTAATTTGAATTGTCTCCATGTTCTATATTATACGACCTCTTTTTAGGGTTCTTTAGTAAATAAGGAACCCTAATAGTTTCGCAATGTCCGTCCGTCTGTCTGTCTGCGGCTTAGTTCAGTAACTGTTACGGTTAGAAAGCTGTAATTTGGTATACGTATCAATAACGCTGACAAAACTATAATGAAATCATTAAAAAAAACGTAGGGTAGCTCCTGCCTGCCCGTAAAGTGGGCCTGCAATATTTTTTTCTTGCAAGTCCTATCGTGTGGTTTTTAGATAACTTGTAAAAAAGTATGAGTTTTCTTAAGCCATTTTTACTCCTGACGTGGAACGCCCTCTGCGTTATTATAAGTTTAATGTGCATGTGTGACTGTCTGTGGAATCGTAACTCTTAAACGGGTGAACCGATTTGAATACATATTTTTAGGGTTCCATACCTCGAAAGGAAAAAACGGAACCCTTATAGGATCACTTTGTTGTCCGTCCGTCTGTCTGTATGTCAAGATCCTTTTTCTCAGGAATGCGTGGCGGTATCAAACTGGAATTTATATCAAATATTCAGATCTACTGTCCCTTGGAGCTGTGAAAAAATCAAACTTCTAAGCGAACGCAATCAAAAGATACAGCCGTTTATGCAACAAATTTTCGACACCCGCAAGGGAATCAAAACAAAAGGCTACGGAGCCCTATATTGAACTTGGGTTAACTCTCACTTGACACTCACTTTTTTCATACCACGTCGGTGGCAAACAAGCGAACGGCCCACCTGACGGTATGCGGTCGCCGCAGCCTATGCGCGCCTGCAACAACGACGCCCCTACTAATCAAGTGAAAATAATTAACTGTATCAACTTGAATGCTAGCTAATATAAATAGGTTCACACATACAACCCGTCGGAAATCTCTGCGCATGGTTCGCAGATATTTCTGACGGCTTGCAATCATGGCTTGCGCCTTACCTGACTCTTCTCTTACTAATAGATTGGGGACAGTTTGAATGAATATTCGTATACAAACATTGTCAATATGTTCATCACATATTAACACTTAAAGAAAGAAATTAAAGCAACCGTGTCAACACTCATCCCGATGAAGGACTCCAATTGTAGTCCGAAACATGTCGCAAATAGTGAATTTACAAGTGAGTTTGAACCGTATTTAATTCTTTAAGTTTTTGGGAATAACATTATTTTGAGGTGGACTTGTTAATATAATTCATCAAAAGTGTGTCTCTTTTATTCATACGTGTAACATCAATTTGATGCACACATTAGAAATTATAATTAGCACGTACACTTTTCTTTCTATTTCAATAACTTTTTTTTTTAATATGTAGTGTAGTACGAAATTTTATCTTGAGGAATTTAGAAGAAAAAGTGACTTAATTAGAATTAAGAGAGTTACTCGTATGAAATTTGTATTTTTTTGTTCTCAGCTATAATATGGTTCATATAGAGTCCAACTTGCGTTCTCATCTTTTAGTTTATAGGTATATAGCTAGTTCTGATGGATATGTAAGTAATTAAACAAAGTTATTAAATTGGAATTTATCATTTAATTGTCTTTTATTCCTGCCTGTATCAGTTGAATTTTCATTTCTTTTTACAATAAATATTTTCTTTTGGGTATGACTAATTTACATAATATGTATTCATGAAATACTTACTAACTACTACCTAATTATATCTAATATTATCACAGATTGTGGCAGAGTTGCCAAGTAAGTCACTTTTATAGTATTCGGCAAGATTTGCCTAACAAACACAGCCCGGTTATAGGCCTTACAAATTTACATATTGCTAATATTTACAGAATAACTAAAATGTATTTTTCACACTGTGAAAACATTTACTATTGTAAAAATAATGGCATTTCTAAAGTGGTAAAGTAGGTACACTGTAAGAGATTGTACATATCATTATTACAGCAAATGTAACACCATCCATACCTTAATTCTACTATTTACACCGCTTTCAACCATGCACATGTACACTAACCGACTAGTCATCACATATTTGTGTAAAACAGTCACTTGCACTATACAGTAGTTTTTTGATACACTAGCACACAGTTCAGTCTCATTTTTCACTACACGTGGACGGATATGGTACGGGGAGAGGCACGAGGAGCTTGGTGAGGGTTGTGGGCCGGGTGCGGCGGCAGCACCGGGTGCGCACCGTGCACCGGCGGCGGCGGCAGGGCGCCCAGGTGATTCCTGGCGTGGTGGTGTCGATGCATCGCCACACCCCCACCAGCTACCGGACTCGGCCCGCCACGACACCGCTGGTTATTAGGCACGTCAGGCAACGCGAACTTTAACTTCTCCCAAAACAACCTATCACCCCAATGAAGATACGTGTTCGTTTTCAAATAAAGTCTTATATCAGGATCGAGATCTTTCTGAGGCACTTCACCTAGCAACACTACTATTAGTCTTCTCCGTCTGTCTCTTAACACTTGATGATGGGCCGATTTAAACTCAAAACGACACCACTCTGATTTTATAAAGTTTTCACTGAGCACCATGATTGTACGACGCGAAGACTCAACGGCTTGTATTATGTTGTCCGCAACGTAGCCGCCCACAGGAAAGTCACGGTAATGTAGGCAAAGTTTATAGGACGGGTCACCGCGCTCGAGCATGGGTGCGAGCTCCTCAGCAACCCATGCTTCGTCTTTCGAACTATAACTCACAAATGCATCGAACATTTTCTCTCGATCATCGCGATCGATGTCACTTGCTCTGTAAAAAAGCCGCACTCCGAATCTTGAATGGAACCATACTCTCATTTCTTGACGGAATATGAATACAATCATGCTTATAAATGACACCAGCAGAAAAGCACCCAATGTAGCCACCAAGAGCGGTATGTAGTCTTGTACATCTTCATTAGTAATGATAGTTTTGGTAGCGGTTAAATTTCCGTTGATACTGTTGTTAATACTTGGTAAGCCTGTGCAAATTGTTCCATTTTCATTTGCAATCACAAATCCGGATTCAGGGTCATTTATTTTATCTTCACTGTACACAGTCATTTCAGTGTTATTCCCTTTAGTATAAATGCACTTCACGTTTGAAATATCCGTAACTGAATTCACACGTTTGGTCCATTCTCGGAACATCTCAGTATATTCACAGTCGCATGACCACGGATTGTAAGAAAGTGTTATTTCCGTCACAATCGAATTAATTTGCCACACTGATAACGTAGTCAACCTGTTGTTGTGAAGATGTAGAATTTTCAAACGGGACATATGATTAAATGTTTCTTTTCCTATATGACGAATCTGATTATTATTTATATAAAGTTCTCGTAAATTATCCAATCCATCCAATTCTTGACCTTCAATGGTTTTCAGATTGTTGTAGTCTAAATGTAGGACTTCAAGTTCTTTTAATCCATTGAACGTTCTGTTTTGAATAGATTCTATGTTAGATGAGTTTAAAAACAGGATCTTTAGCCGTTTTCTGCCGATAAACGCGTGACTGGGAAGCATTTTAATATCGTTACCGTCAAGATACAGTTGTGTGGCCTCCATTGGTATTCTCTCCGGTAGAGTATTAACGTATCCTGCGTTGGAACATTCCACGACGTTTGCCGACCATGATTGGTCATGATAACAAGTGCAATTGTTTGGGCAAGTCATTTCGCAATCACAGGCATCGAAATCACAGCAGTGACACAGTGCAAAACAATGGAAGTCGTATTTACACAAAAATTGGTGTGATGCAGCTTCCACTAGCGCGACATACGAATTTCCACGATTGTAAAGTAATTTGCAGTATATGCTGTCTAAATCCATTAACTTCGGTTGAGTTCGCGCTCTATTCCCTGTGTTTATTTTTTGCAACCACTCCATTGTGCAATCACATTCTAATGGGTTTCCGCCTATGAAGAACTCGGGAACCGATTTATCTTGCGGTACCGCTGATATTCTTAGTGAATTTGGATCTAAATTTGTTATTTTATTGCCATATAAATCCACTCTCGTTAGGTTTGGCTTCTTGAAAAATGTGTATGATTGTACTTTCGAAATCAAATTGTCATTCAGATATAACATTTCCACGGAGTTGGGAATAGCACTCCCAGTTATTTCTGTCAATCTGTTAGAACTAGCATCGAATGTGCTAAGTGATAACTGCGACTCAATCTCGAAGTAATTTCCAAGTTCAGCAATCCTATTGGCATGAATATCTAGCCACTGCAATCCTGTTGGAATCATAGCATAGTCAAACCATTCTAACCGGTTATCAGATATGTTCAACCACACTAAATTTGGTAATTTGGCGAAAAGTCCGCCAATATCAGTCAGGTAATTGCCGTCCAATCGAATAGCTTGTAAGTTAATATTGCCATCAAATGCGCCTGCTTCGATTTTATGAATTTTATTTCTCGACAGGTTCAATATTTTGAGGGATGTCATTTTATCGAACACACCTTTGCTAATGTTCCCAATATTATTTTCAGTCAATCTTAATCCGTACATTTGTTGCATGGTCATAAATGATGCGTTTTCGATGCTCACAATCAAATTTTCTCCTAGATCGAGGGTTTTTAGTTGTGGTATTTCTTTGAGGGCTATTGGTACCTCATCTAATCTGTTTCCATTAATGTGCAAATCTTGTAATGAAGTAAAGTTCCGAAGAGAGTGTGGATGTATTTTTGAAATGCGGTTACTATCAATAGATAGAACTGATAGCCCGTTCAAACCAGAAAATGCATAACTTTCAACTGATGTGAGTCTATTGTTTGATAAAATCAATGTATGCAAGCTGTTCAACGGGCTAAACACATTTTCTGGGATGTGTTCTATAAAATTGTCTTGCATTTTCAATATTTGCAGGTTGTGTAAATCTCGGAATAAAGCTACTTCCAGTTTCGATACTCTGTTATGTGAGAAATCCAAAAATACTAATCGTTTAAGTCCAGTAAATGTAGAGGTATTTATCCAGTCAGAAGTCAATTCGTTATGTGATAAATCCAAAACTAGTAGTTGCAATAAGTCACTGAAAAGTCCTGGGGCGAGCACTGTTATTGTGTTGTTATTTAAATATATCTCTTTGAGTTCTTTCGTATCACTGAAAAGTTCAGGAGGCAAGCTTGTCAGTTGGTTGTCAGAAAATCTTATCGTAGTGAGTGAAATAAGACCTTCTAAAGCTCTATCTGCAACTGAATTTAGTGCATTTCCTTGAAGATACAACTTTTGTAGTCTTTTTAAGCCAGATAAAAGATTTGGTGGCAAAGTATCGATAACATTTCTTGAAAGATCTAAAACCAGGATGTTATCACCACATTTCTCCGTCGGATGGCGATGTGCCGAAGAAAATTGAAAATGACTTATGTCTCTCATTCGATTTCCAGTCATATTTAAATATTCAAGGTTCCTTAGAGTACAGAGTGCGCCTTCAGGGAAAACTAACATGTTATTTTCGCTGAGATCTAATCGTTCTAGATTTTGTACGTCTCGGGAGAAGGCGGTGGGTGTTATTTCAAGTGACATTGATGACCAGTCCGTGTTATGAGTTCTGATAGTTAGATTCCTCAATTCTCGGAGACCTGTAAACGCGCCGTCGGAAAGATTTCCGATTTTGCAATACTCAATTGTCAACTCCCGCAATTCGACCAACTGTCGGAAACTTCCTGGAGACAGTGAACTTTGAAAGAAAAGTGCATCACTGCATTCTAGGCGCAATCTCACAGTGAGATGCGGTTGTATGGCGCTAAAGTTGGTATTCTCTAATTCGCTATTTATAGTCCGTAATCTGCATTGTAGCGCTACTCCTGCGTCGTCGTCGTCGGTCGTCCACCGGCACTCATCGGGAGCTTGGTACCGTGCTCCCGTGGTAGCCGACAGAGATGCACTCCACGTCGTTAAAACGGCGCTTAGCACCAACAAGGCGCTTGCGAACCACGTACAACACATTGTTTCGCTTTCACTAAACTTAACTTGAATTTATTACATAGTTTTGTGTTATAATTTAGCACTAGAGCCGCACAAACATTTCGCATCTGCAGCGCACATTAGTTCATTTCGCTAAACTTGAGTACATCACTAGTTAAACCGGCCACTTAACTCGTTTCTCGCGAGAACACTAATTGGACAGGATCGTGCGCGTAGCACTACACAGCTCAGCGCAAAGGACGCGCGCACCCGCGCAGAGGTCTGGGGTGGAACTGACTGTGAGTCAAACCTGTGCTGCGCTCGCGCACAAGGCCGCGCCGGTTCACGCGTTCCAACAGGTAAATGCTAGTTACAATATAAAACGTTGTAACCGCCCGTTGTTTTTGTAGTCGCCCAGACTGTTTAGTTTCATGATGCGGCCTGTCAGAAAAATACACTTTACGCACACATGGATAGAAAATTTACAACACTACACAGTAAAACCGCTTTTTGTAGCGCATGGACGAGCTTTCGTGGTAGAGTGCGAGCGAGATGGTGGTATGGTAGTTCGCGGGGTGAGGCGCGCAGTGGTTGGTGGGGGCTCGAGGCAGCTGGCCAGGTAGTGCGCCAGCTCATTGCTATATTCGCTGATTGTTAACACTCTCGCTGATGGAATTATTATTTATCTAACTTTACGCGTTGGGAGATATACAATCGGCAATTGTCAGTAAAAATACACTAGAATTACTGGTATTTGTATATTTTTTTGATTATATTACAGTTTATGTTATTTATATCAATTTATTTATCGGTACATATTTGTACGTTAAGAAAACTTAACTCTTTTTACTAGCTTTTTGACTCGACTTCGTTCGCATGAACTCCCTTACCGACTGCCACCGCGATTTATATACCTATAACTGTATATACCTTTACTTTTGTATTACGTGTATTTGTGAACAGAATGTTAAAATAAAGTATTTAGTTTAGTTTAAAATTTGCGTTTATTAGCGAAGGTTTTTTTTTCATTAATTCGTGTATTAACACGATATCGACAGATTAAGTAAAAATTACAAAATATCTTTAAACATTTACACACATTTACATTTACACAAATATAATTATTTACGTGCTATCCTAAATTAAGTAATAATTATCTAGGTAGGATAGTAGGTATGTCTAATAGTATAGGGCCGAGGTAGTCTAGTATAGATCTAGGTAGTATAGGTTATATTTTTCATTAATTCGTGTATGACAGATTAAGTAAAAATTACAAAATGTCTTCAAACATTTACACACATTTACATTTACACATGTATAGTAATTTACGTGCTATCCTAAATTAAGTAATAATTATCTAGGTAGGATAGTAGGTATGTCTAATAGAATAGGGCTGAGGTAGTCTAGTATAGATCTACAGTAGTCTAGTACAGAGCTAGGGTAGCCTAGTATAGGGCTGAGGTAGTCTAGAAACCTAATATTTGGCGTATGAAGTATGCGTGATAAAAGCCCGTCTATATCTGGGTCGGCAATTTTCGCTTTCCAGGATTTTTATAGCTAATAGCCCTTTATTTTGTTAAGCGATTTTGATATAATTTCCCACCATTCGACTCGAACCTCTCATCAAATTAAACATCCGCACATTATGCATTTTGCGTAACCAGCAATTTACTGAATGCCGTTTGATTTAACAAATTGTGGTCTTACTAAATCTTAGATCCCTTGATTTATACCAACAACTTAAAAACCGTTTACGTCGTTATTATGATTGATCTCATTTGTGAACACTTTCGCATTTGGTATTCAGACAGTAACCGTCGTTCATCCTAATGATACACCTCATTTTATTGAAATTATTGGCGTATCAATTTATGCAAGCTATAGAATGGTGACTATGTTACTCGCTAACATAAAAGTTTACTGCAGGATAATTGTATAATTTATTAACTTGTGGTGATTCAGATGTGTTTGACCTTCTATGTTTATTATATTCTTACCAAATGATAACAAAACCACATGATTCCATTGAGTTACCGTTTTTCCTCGACAAAGTTGTTTTCTAACACATCGTCGAAGGTTAATAATGCTAATAAGAAGTTTTCTAAACACATATAACCCCAACCAAGTTTGCTTTCAAGCGGATACTGCGTAAGCATCTGCTTAAACAAGAATTCGACTAGAATCCATCCTTATAATTATAGTATGTATTGGATATGTAGTAGTAGTATGTCTATTCTTGTATGTATGTAACTTATATATTTTGTATTGATAAATGTTTATATGTACTTAGTGTTTAATACATTTGTTGTTGTCTTTCACATTTTATTTATAGATATTATCATCCTTTTTTTGTTTGCATCTTTTATAAATTTCTGTTTAGCCCAATGGTTGGCTGCTAGCGAATGCCATTTGGAATTAAGCCCGCCATTTCGACATTTATATTTTGTGGGATGAAGTTTAAATAATGTACAGGGAGGAACAATACCATGGACTTTCCCAAAAGTATGTTGTACTTTAAATGATGTACAATCGACTTGTAATCATAAGAAACTTGTGTAAGAAAGAAAAAAATAATCATTCAAATAATGCCTTTTAATATTAGTAGCAATCATACTGTTTCAACATTACCATTTAAGTATTTATAATTTTGAAGTGACATATGTCACTGGCTTTCTTATACGATAGGGTTGAAACTTGCTGTTTTTTTAATTGATGTTTAAAAAGCTGTAACTCGAAAACGGTTACGGATATTAATACAGTTTATTTGGCAAAAGTATAGTACCAAGGCTAACCTATTCCCTGTTGACAGGAAAGGCCATCGTTCTGTTCCATCCAGTATAAAACATATTAAGCAAAAATATTTATTCTTGTGCTACTAGCCAACAGTACCTACGTCCGATGATCGATTCAACTTTTTACAAGAAACTTGACTGTACGTACAGGCGGGTAAGCTATTTGAGAAACATTACGCGAGCCCCGAAGAGTTCTATGGGCTCGTTAAAGATGAATACCCTATTTAATCTAGTGTAATAAATAGCCTTGCTCATAATTTTATTCGGTGTCGGGATGATAGGGACGGTTGGCGCGTCCGTCGCGCGGCGCTATTTATGAGAGGTGTTGCTGGCTGATCCCGAGGCGCCTTCTATATCTCAATTGCAATAAATAATCTCCTTTGACACGCGAGAAGCGGAAAATTTGCAATCGCACCGCACTCGATACTACAGCATTTGCGGCCCTCCTCCTTTATGTAAACAGCGCAAATGGCTTTGTAATGGGAATCGCGTCCGTCCCACTATGACACCGCATCAATATTTCACCACGGGTCCCACGGCTCGTTTGTCCAGTCTAGACGTACCCAAAACGTCCCTAACAAAGGACTGGAGATCTTGCACTTTTTGTCGTAAGTGGCAAGGCGTTTCTCGCCCTGCGTGAATAATAGAATAGATTGCCGGCAAATCTGAGGTTATTGTGACGCTATTTAATGTTCATTCGAGGGCTTGCGCAGCACGCCCGCCGTTGTGCCTTTTAACAATGCGGTCCGAATTAAATTTACGGTATTTCATGGCATCATGCAACTGTCTTGTGTGTTGTTCGCGTGGGTACATGTGGTTGATGTGGGTCACTCAGTATCTTTCATTGGCCACAAATAAAATTAAAAAAAAACCTTTTTTTGGATTTTTTTATTCATCGTTACAGTTTTACGTGTGTACACATGCCATCATCATCAAATCTCTATTTGATGTTTTTGGATTAAAATAATTTTAATTTTAAATAAATCTTTATGTTCTCGACTACCTAATTTCACGTGGGTAGTTATCGTCATTTGAAACATGTCTAAATTTTAATGAGTTCATGGAGAGGAATCACTCATCTGAAACTGTAACTAACATTTACCTAAACACACAAATAACAGAACTGTTTTTTGGAAAAATATTCTTAGCATTTTGAAATGAGTTGTCCAAGCTGAATGTAACTTATTCACCATCGGTTTTATTTTATCATTCGTGCTCATCGAGGTGTAAAATCATTCTCTCGATTTCCATTATGTTATTAATTTTTGTAATTTCGGTGCCTAATCTCGTCGGACGGGCCCGATACCGACGCGACACTTATCTTGGTGTCGGCGGACACATATAATCCATTAAGTCGTCATTTCCACGCCGCTGATCATTCCTCAACCACGCGTCAAACCCGCCCCCGGACGATCGCACGCCGTATTGTTTGCTACTGCCTTATCTTACCTACTCTGCCACCAAGTCCTTTTCAATTATTCTCAACGCATTCAAAATAGACCTTACAACAAAGGCCTCAGGACCGATAACCCTTCGGTTCCGGCTTCCTCCGGCCGTGTCCTGCCCGGCTAATGGACTAGTTTGTTATCTAATCGGGTACACGGCGGACCTATTAATAATTTCCCACATAATTTTCTAATTAACGTCCTGTCTAGCGGGCGGGGCCAGCCCTGTATCTACTAAAACGGAAATGACGTAGAATTAGGACTATTAGTATAATATATGAATGTCATTTTTCTTAAGGGCATATTTAAACATTTGTTTGAAACTAACTTTATATATTTTTTTCAGGTAATAACAAGGCACGATTAATATTCATCAAAAGGTAAATAGATCTTTATTTGTATTAATAATGAAGATTACAATTTACATTGAACTTAATCTGAATTCTACAATAGTAATGGGTTCACAATGTGCAACAACGTGGAAGTAAAACTTAATCCTGTTTGCGAATGAGATTGAAAATAAAACATACCTCGCATTTAAAACATTAGTATTATGTTACCGTTGTGTTAACCCCTCGGCGGGTTAAAGTGTAGCGTGTAAATTGAAGAGATTTTACACGTGAACAGAACCCTTAGTAGTGCTTTGGATCGCGACACGGGCAATTTGGCGCGCGAGAGCCGATGCGGGTTTATTCGTTTGACCAGGTTAATAAGCCGCATGATTCATGCGATAATGGACTGTCTCACCAATGCTGTAAGGATTTTTTATGTACCGTACTTTCATGGTTTAGCGGCACAGGACACCTGGTGGCCCAGGGTGCTGTTGCCTATAAACGGCAAGGAGTGGATGAACTGTGATTTATGAGGTCCCGTGTTTACTTGCTTTTGTAATGAACTTAACAAAGAGATACTCCACTTTAGCTCAATGATGTCCAGCAGAGCTAAGACATCTGCTGGCAGATGTGCACTTGCGAAACTATTTTTTAACAACTTCCAGGAAAATATATTAACGGAAACTTGTATCTTTTATTAAGTAAGTACTAGTATTTTTTAAATCTTGACAATATGCGAGTAGAAATTATCTGGCATTATCCTTGATCGTCGATCATTATCAAAATCATCGTGACCCCTGCCTGGGTGGTGCTAAAAGTGCACCAAACTGGCAACCATACTCGCCTTCTCGGAGATCTCACGGTTCGAAAATAAATGACATACGATTATAATTATTAAATTTATCACATTGCTAGGCGCAGGTCCTGTAGGTATGAGGGAGTGGCCTGTAGTCCCCACGCTGGCCACAAATCCAATTCACAGATATACAGTTATTTGTCGACCTTGGAACTACTTGAGAAATCAGGTTTTCTTACGTTTTTT
This sequence comes from Notocelia uddmanniana, assembly GCA_905163555.1. Lineage (NCBI taxonomy): Eukaryota > Metazoa > Arthropoda > Insecta > Lepidoptera > Tortricidae > Notocelia > Notocelia uddmanniana. The sequence goes on from LR991065.1 coordinate 16,038,139, forward strand.
CCTACTACTGGGCAATATCAAAATAAAATAAATAAAAATAATTAATGGTACCACGTGACATTCCGTACGGTAAAATAAATGCCAAACGATTATTATTATTCCGTACGGTACATAAGTTTCGAAAAACCAGCTAGTAGGTATAGGAGGGCAGCAGGATAACCTAACGTAACCTTTCTTAATTCATTTTCAATGAGAAAAATTACTGTACCTTTTTAAGTACGTTTGAAAACGTTACGTAATCACATTCTTTCCATCTGTTGTGAGTCCAGAAATACATACGTGTAAATCGATCATCTAACAAATGTAAATGCTAGAAAAATATCATTTGTGAGTGGTCTCGCATGGTATCTCTATTCGTCTCTTGTTCCACACTAGGGATTCTACGTGCCGCCGAAAGCGACCGGTTAGATTACGCATTGTCGTGGCACAATTAGAACCCCAAAAACGTATAACAGCAAAACGTTGTACGGCCCATTTGATGCCAATCACATGTTACCTTATTTTTCTAAGAGTGCGAAACTGTTACCGTCGTCTAAAGAAGTTGTTTTGGGAGAAAAAAGTCGCATGCGTCTATTGGCATCATAGTTGCATTTGCTTTTCTGGTTACACGTGTAACAGTGGCATGCCTCTCGCTCACTTTTGTTATTTGCAAACAATCGCCTGTGACGGTGACATCTGCGCTTCTGCGCCCCTTTTCGTATGACGCCGCTTGAATCAAAAACGGACGCGGTCACCTAATTGTGTTTAGGGTGGTTGGTAACTGGGATTAAGTTTTTTTTATGACTTTAAAAAAGCCAATTCGCATCTGGGTGTAATATATTTTGGAATATCTGAAGGAACAATGACAGTTAGCGCGATGTTACCTAATCAACATTGGCTGGGGTCAGTTCTGAAATAGGTGACCGCATTTAGTGGTTATAAACTGCTGAATAAGTCCTAAAATGGATGACCGTATTTAGTGGTTATAAACTGCTGAAAGTCATGGCAAGGCTTTGATCCTGTTTCCTGCCTAGGTCACAGTAGCTAAGTCCGGTTAGAGGACTTCGGTTCGGAAGGCTTTGCCCACTCACTAGACAAAAGTTCGGGTGTAGATTGTGTCGGTCGGGAGAAATGGCAGTCGCTTCCACAAAACTAGTCGCCTCCTTACGCTTAATTATGCCAATCAGGATGCCATCAGGATGCGATGACGGTAATATGATATTTTCTGTGTCACAGAAATACATTTTAACTGTAACGAAAAACGTTTATATCCGTATATAAGAAATCCCTATATTATATGCTATAGAGTGGATTAAATAGAGGCTATTTTAATAAGCATTGCAAGTTAGTAACAAGCATAACAAATGGCGTTAGTGAGAGCTGGCAGTTGTTAGACATTGTTACAAATCAGTGCGCCTTATTTCGTTAACAAGTTGTCGGTATTCTTCGCCATTGTCTACTCCGAGCGCCGGCCGTAGGCGCTGACTAATGATTGATGAGTGATTGAGTGACTCATTCACAAAATCACATACAATACTTATCAGAACACCGATATTGACTTCTATTGTTTAGTGACAATTTACTGATAGGCTAGGTTGAATTTTAATTTCATGCGGTTTCCGGGCTTGAGTGACAATATGTGAAAGAATTTCTTGATAGTGTCGATTTTGTAATGGAAAAGGTGGAACACCAGCAACAATGTTAGCCTTTGCGATGACGAATGTTATGCAATATATTTATTTTTTGTGTTACCACGAGTCGCGTACATGTACATTTTTTGGCAATTGTTATCGAAACTATAATAATGTTTTTGCATCGTACTCCTATAAACAAGGCTTGCGTGGAGTATCCCGCAGCGATGTACGTGCCCCCGCCAACAAAAATGTAACAAGCATCTCAGAAATTTCAATTGTAACCTTTTGTTGCTTTCGCACACTCCACCTTTCCAATTTGTACGGCTCGTGGCCCGCCAATGAGAGTCCCTAGATATCATCGGCATACCACACTCAGGACTCTTGTGATTAAATTCTTTACCAGTGATGTATAGCGTGAGACGAAACAGTTATTTGTCGACGTAGCTTCAATTGCCATTTTATTTTTATTACAGGACATTCTAGTAATTATAAGTGGGCTTGCTGTCAGTATCGTGCTCTTATTATGAGAAAATTAATCTGGATTGTGGGGAATTAAGTGAATGTATAGTTTTATTTCTTTCGTAGTTTAATAAAACGATACAGTTGCAAGGTCTTGTCTTGTGTACTTCTTCTTAAAATGTTTTTAGGTTTTATTATCAAGTCACGGGATCTCTCTAATTAAACTCTTTTATGCAACTAGTTACGCTACCTAAAATTAGGAAGCCTGAAAACGGTAGATTTCGGTTTGATTCCCGCTCGGGGCTTAATACATTTGTATTTGCATGATTTATTCTTACAGTTTCCCTCTTTGTTAGCCAGTGAGTAATTTTATAGGACGTGTCATGAGTCAGAGTCTAAGTGCCTACCGACTGTCCTCCGTGCAATAAATACCGGTCACTATAAAGAACACAATAATATAAAGCTCGTAATTTTGCAGATTAATACAATAATTTTGCGCCGGTACACTGGCGGTTTCGGCCCATTGAAATATGGCTATGTGTTCCTTCTTTACTGATAAAATTTCACGTGTTGGAGTTTTATTACGGCGCGAGAACGATATTTCAAGTCCCCCTCTAAAATAATTTACATGGTGGTCCTTTTGCGCTGTGGATGCTACCGACCATTTGACAAATGGGACACCTGAAATTTAGGAAAGGAATCGAGTAAATCTAGCATTGGGTTTTGTAGCTACCTAATATAATTATAAATAAGAAATACAACACAAATGCAAATAATCACTTTTTGAGAAATCCGTTAAAGTTGTACTACGACTACGAGTAATAGGTATGATATGTTACGTCTATAAACTGTCTTTTACTGCATTTAAAAACCGGCCGAGTGCATGTCGAACCACGCGCTATGTAGAGTTCCATAGTTGTCCACCCGTTACATTATGCGGATTTAAAGGTCCACCAACTTATATTTAGTATTTGACACAACACAACTTATAATTGTTTTTAAGTAATCAATGGAAATTGTACTAAATATTGATTTAAACTTATTTTTACGTGACGTGACATGACCACGGATGTTGTAAGACATTCGAAACGTCGGGCTAACCTCAAAAAAAGGTGAATAAATAAAAAAGGTGATTAAATTTCAGTTGTACGCGATTAAGTCCCGTTTACATACTAAAATTGTACGAAAGTTAGCGTTGCCAAGTATATCTATTATTCGAGAACTAGTAATGTCTACTTAGCTGTGATAGTTTTCCTTTTAAATTCATCTAAATATATAAAAGAAGAAACTGACTGACTGACTGACATATAAACGCACAGCCCAAACCGCTGGTCCCAGAGATTCCAAATTTGGCACGTAGGTTTCTTATAAGGTCTAGGGGTGCACTAAGAAAGGATTTTTCAAAATTCAACCCCTAAGGGGGTGAAATGGGGGTCCGAAGTTTGTATGGGGAAACAAGATTAGTTGGACTATTTTATTCGAAACTTCACAGGAGTATTTCTAACGATAAATGAGTAAATACGTGTTTCAGGTTTTTTGAGAAAACAACCCCTAAAAGGGGGAAATGTGGTGACAAATTCTGAAAATCGATATGAGTATTGTTTCTATGGTTTATCGGGTCGCTGATAACGAAAACAACAATGATTTTAAAATCTCACGTGGAGGACGTGAAATACCATCCCTTCTGTTGGGGTGCGAGGGGGATGAAAAGTCTAAATATTAATATGGGTGTCGTTTTTATGGTTTTTTGGGACGTTAATTACGAAAATGGCATCGGTTTTATAATTTAATATTGTGGACATGAAAAACTTTATTAGTTTGTGCCAAATTGCAAGAAATAACTGTCAGACTGAATGAGTGACATATCAACGCACAGCCCAAACTGCTGGTTCCAGAGATTCCAAATTTAGTATTTAGGTTTCATATAAGGTCTAGATGTGTATTAAGAGAGGATTTTCCGAAATTCAACCCCTAGGGGGGTGAAATGGGGATCCGAAGTTTGGGTGGGGAATCAAGATTAGTTGGAGTATTTTATTCGTAACTTCACAGGAGTATTTCTAACGATAAAATGTAAACACGTGTTTCAGGTTTTTTGAAAAATCAACCCCTAAAAGGGCGAAATGTGGTTACAAATTCTGAAAATCGACATGGGTATTGTTTTTATGGTTTATTACGTCGCATATAAAGAAAACAACAATGATTTTAAAATCTTACGTGGAGGACGTGAAATACCACCCCCCCTGTTAGGGTGCGAGGGGGATGAAATGTCTAAATATTAATATGGGTGTCGTTTTTATGGTTTTTTTGGACATTAATTACGAAAATGACATCTATTTTGAAATTTAATAATGTTGACATGAAAACTTTTGAAAGTTTGTGCCAAATTGCAAGAAATAACTGAGAGACTGAGTGAGTGACATATCAACGCACAGCCCGAACTGCTGGTTCTAGAGATTCCAAATTTAGTATGTAGGTTCCATATAAGGTCTAAAAGTGCATTAAGAAAGAATTTTCCGAAATTCAACCCATAGGGGGGTGAAATGGGGGTCCGAAGTTTGTATGGGTAATCAAGATTAGTTGGACTATTTTATTCGAAACTTCACAGGAGTATTTCTAACGATAAATGAGTAAACACGTGTTTCAGGTTTTTTGAAAAATTAACCCCTAAAAGGGGGAAATGTGGTGACAAATTCTGAAAATCGATATGAGTATTGTTTCTATGGTTTATCGGGTCGCTGATTACGAAAACAACTATGATTTTAAAATCCAACGTGGAGGACATGAAACACCATCCCCTCTGTTGGGGTGCGAGGGGGTTGGAATGTCTAAATATCAATATGGGTGTCGTTTTTATGGTTTTTTAGGGCTTTAATTTAGAAATTAGCATTGATTTTGAAATTTAATATTGCGGACATGAAAACTTAAAAATTTGTGCCAAATTGCAAGAAGAAATTGACTGACTGAGTGAGTGACATATCAACGCACAGCCCAAACTGCTGGTACGACAGATACCAAATTTGGCATGTAGATTCCTTACAAGGTCTAAAGGTGCATGAAGTGCCGTGAGTTCCCTATTATATTAATCAGTATATCATAAGTGATTTTATTATTCAGTGCCGTCCGATACGATTTCGACAAAAATCGATATATGCGCGTCCGAGAGGACTCTTAATAGGAATCCGAGGTAAACTTTGAATAAAGTAACGGCCTAATATTGATTTTCTTTATTTCCGTTCCGCTTTCAATCAAAATCGATATCTGAGCGTCCGAGAGGTCTCTTAATACGACTCCGAGGTAAAATTTGAAAAAAGTGGCGGCTATATTGATTTTCTTCATTTCCGTCCCAGTTTCGTTGAAAATCAATATCTGAGCGACCGAGAGGTCTCTTAATACGAATCCGAGGTAAAATTTGGAAAAAGTCGCAGCCATATCGATTTTCTTCATTTCCTTCCCGATTTCGTTCAAAATCGATATCTGAGCGTCCGAGAGGACTCTCATTAGGAATCCGAGGTAAACTTTAAATAAAGTAACGGCCATATTGATTTTCTTCATTTCCGTTCTGATTTTGTTCACAATCGATATCTGAGTGTCCGAGAGGTCCCTTAATATGACTCCGATGTAAAATTTGAAAAAAGTTGCGGCAATATTGATTTTCTACTTTTCCGTCCCGATTGTGTTTAATATCGATATCTGAGCGTCCGAGAGGTCCCCTAATACGACTCCGAGGTAAAATTTGGAAAAAGTGGCGGCCATATTGATTTTCTTCTTTTCTTTAACGATTTCGTTAAAAATCGATATCTGAGCATCCGAGAGGTTTCTTAATACGAATCCGAGGTAAAATTTGGTAAAAGTCGCAGCCATATTGATTTTCTTCATTTCCTTCCCGATTTCGTTCAAAATCGATTTCTGAGCGTCATAGAGGGGTCGTAATACGAATCCGAGGTAAAATTGGAAAAAGTGGCGACCATATTGCTTTTCTTCATTTCCATCCCGATTTCGTTAAAAATCGATATCCGAGCGTCCCAGAGGTCTCTTAATACGAATTCGAGGTAAAATTTGGAAAAAGTGGCGGCCATATTTATTTTCTTCATGTCCCGATTTTGTTCAAAATCTATATCTGAGAGTCTGATAGGTCTCCTTATATGAATCCGATGTAAAATTTATAAAAAGTGGCGGCCATATTGATTTTCTTCATTTCCGTCCCGATTTTTTTCAAACTCTATATTTGAGTGTCCGAGAGGTCTCTTGATACGAATCCGGGGTAAAATTTGGTACTCCATAAATGCCAGGGGTTGTAAAAAAAGTTTACTGTTACCATATAGGCGTGTGGGATATCTATGGATTGGCTTTTAAAAAAGACATAGATGTATAAAGGTTCCTATAGTTATTCCATTTAAATCAATCTTTAGATTAGTATTAGATACTAGCAGCCCGGCCCATGCAAATAATTAACAAATAGTTATTTTATCATCAATAGTTTTCACAGCGCACGCGATTTAAAGATTATTTTTGTTTTTTTTTTCACCTTGGGGTACTTTATTGGAATTTTAGTAACTATAAACCCCGGAGGTTTCCGCTAATGAATCAATGTACTATTTTGTATCGTGGATTTTGGACAATAAAATAAAAAAAAAGGAAAAATCCTTATTTTTTTGAAAATATAAGATAGCCCATGTCAATGTCTCCCGAGAATAGTGTAGCTTCCCAACAGTGAAAGAATTTTTCAAATCGGTTCTGTAGTTTCGGAGCCTATTTAATGCAAACAAACAATCAAATCTTTCCTCTTTATGATATTAGTATAGATTAGCTGTCTAAAAATTGAGTCCCCTCACAGTAATTTCCAAACTATGAAGTTTAAGATTCTAAATAAATTTAGATGGTGCATATTAAATACTTACATCAACTTTTGGTTTCAACAAGATAGGTTTACCATTTTTTGAGGTATCGTTGAAAAACAGTCTTGCCCAAACAATAAGACTTAAGTGCCGTGAGTTTCCTATAGTGGTTTTAAATAGGGACTAAAGTAAGGCCAACCAAACGAGATAAAGAATGTAAACAAAGTTTCAGGGGTTCAAAACATTTTTATTTGAATAAATTATTATAAAGTTCGAATTTTAATCGCTGTCGTCTGTACTAGACAAAGATGATTCGTCGGAAGAGTCCGAGTCAGCTGTGTTTATGATAAAACTATCTATTGTATTATCAATCATGTTGTCAATATTGCTATAGAAATTGTCCTCGACTTTTATTACATGATTCACACAATTTCGCCATTTATCAGCAGATACACCTTGGATCCCCTCTTGTAGCAGTTTTTTCACATCTTCAAATTTAAATGTAGTATTATTGCGAGCTACGTGTCCCTTTACGTCAGCCCATACGAGTTCAATGGGATTGAGCTCGCAATGATAAGGTGGCAGTCTTAGGACTTCCACCTTAAATTTTTTTGCGAGCTCATCCACAGCGTAACTTTGGTAGTTCGCCTTTACGTCATTCACTCTCTTTAAAAGTTCTGTCTTTACGTCTTTTTCATCATAGCTTAGTTCTTTATTACGCAGCCATTCTTGAATTCTTGCTTTTCTCCAAGCTGTGGTGGGTGTTTTTTCTTGGCGTCTTGAGTGGTAAGGAGCATTGTCCAGTACCACTACCGCATTTTCACCAAGTTTTGGTAAAATGTTCTCAAACCACTGCTCAAAGCGTTTCGCGTCCATTGACTCGTGGTAATCACCTGTGTTTTTCGACTCAAATACATCATCAGCCCCCTCTATGAAACCATTTTCATTTCCCATATGCACCACAATCAGCCGTCTGCCCTTTGAAGTAGGGTTCTTTGCACCCGTACTCAGTCCCTCCATAAAAGCTTGCCGTTTTGAAGTTACTGTCGTGTCCACGTAAGTTTTTGAAACAGTGTGCCCTGAAAACGAAATAATCAGTTTTACATTACCAATGATATACACTGCCGTAAATTTAAGTTATTTTAATGAGTAAGTTATCTTCATATTTTGTGGGCTACAAGGCTTATCGATCCAAGAAACCCAACGAGAGAATAACAAATAAGATGACTTTTTTAGTATGTGTGTCGCCTGCGGGAATCGAACCCGCGACCTCCAGATTAAGAGCCCACGCTCAGCCCACTCGGCAACGGAGGCAGTAACCACCAAAAGGGCAAAAGCTAGTATTTATTAACATAATAAAAGCACAATTATTTGACAAACCTGCATTCACCCATGTTTCATCCATATAGAATATAGGGCGATTCTCCGTTCGGTATCTTTTAATCTTTCTTAAGTAATTCATTCGCCATAGTATAATGTCGTCTCTGTCTATTAAAGCATTGTTTCTTTGTCGTTTTATATACTTAAATTTTAAGTGTTTAAGTATTTTCTGAAATGTCGATCTCTTAAAGTTGGGTAATTCTTCATCATCATTGACAGCTTGGAGTACTTTTTTTAATGTAGGTAATTCGCTTTTCAGATAAAAGCTATGAACTTTCTTTCGTATGGCCTGTTTATCGAACTCGTCCACTTTTTCCGAGAATGTGAGCCTTTTTTTGGTTGTTGATGGACTTTGTACATTCACAGTTGTTGCATATTCTTTTATAATTCTATATACGGAAGCGACACCTATGCCCAAAATGCTCGCGGTTTTCTCCATTATACTTGTTTTGTACGGATATTCATCAGTAGGCCAAGTTTGTTTCACGTATTTGTGCACATTAACGACCATTTGTTTTTCATTGGATGTAAAATACGTCCGCTGTAAATAAAAAAATGTGAGGAATGTTAAATTTTAGACTATTTTCTTAATATTATATAAAAAAGAATCTTTTTGGTATGGAACCTGTGAAGATGGACTCTATGGTAAAGTTGCCTAGCAACCGTTGTTGATCTGTCTGAGCTGTCTGAATAAAATATTTGGTTGAAGTATGGTATATTGTTTTTCCGTTACATTATGATTCACAACGAATGTTTATAACTTATCAGAACTTTAAAAATCAAAATGATAGTAGTGGTTCAAGTGCAAATTAATTAATAAGTTAACTTACCTTTTGACGCTTTTTGCGTGGTGAATTGTTGTCTTTCAACGGTCGTCTAGAGCCGCCAGGCTGTGATTCCATAATTAAAATCAACGACTACTCACAATAACAGCAAAACACAAAAATAAAACTAACAGAAACGGAATAATAACAACAATAACCTAAGTAAATACGGAGATGACAAAATATGTATCACTTCGAACGCAATCCAAACAGGAATGAACTTGTTCAAAATTGGCGGACCAAATGTTGACAACTGCGGTACTGACTGCTTTCCTGTACCACGAAACACACAACGACAGCTGTCGTCTACCAACTGACGCCAGTGACGCCATAACTGCGTGTACGAGTGATAAGGACAGAGATAATAATCCCTGACTATCCCAATGTAACTCAGTAACGGTCCGCTTGTTTACGTTTTTTATCTCGTCTCGTTGGCCTTACTTTAGTAGGTGTCGGTACGGAACCCTTCTTTTTAAAAATTATGCTTAGAGTACGCGGGCGAAGCCGCGGGCAAATGCTAGTTATATATACTATTGGGACTTATTTGGGATTACTTGGGAGTCGTGTCCAATGCGCGCAGCGACGTAGACGCATTGATGACTAATTAATTAATTAATTGCGAAATTAGCGCGGCTCGGCCGCTGCTAATAGTGTTGAAACGATGAGTGAACCTGTCGTGAATAAGCTCCTCGCCTTTCTGCTGCGGATACTGCGGGAGGATGAGTTGGACGCGGAGCAGGTTGGTTTGGCTGGCTTCAGTGCCGCCGACATCTGCGCAGCGAAGAAGGTGCTGTTCCAGTCCCTCGGGATCGCCGGCACATTTATACCTCACCGGAGGGGGGATGAAACCGGGAAAAAGTCCCTTAAGGACATCATTGATGTTCTGAGGGAGCGTGAAAGCGACTTGCCTGAGTTCGTGGCGACGGAGGTCTCCGGATCCCCATCCTGTATTCCAGAACATGTCGACGTGAGCAGCCTGCTGAAGGAAATCGTGGCTCTTAAGGCAGGCATGGCTGAAATTTTGAAAAAGTTTGACGACTCGCAGGCTACTATTGCCGTGTTACGCAAAGAAATTATCAGTTTGCGTAATAGTGCCCCGGGAACTCGGTCACCAGCGGCGTCAAATTTCAAGAGTAATGACCGGGTGTCAAATGTCGACTCGGTCAGTTTGCATGTTGCTGACACTGCGCATGCCGTTCCACTGCCCGCGTGCCCCCTCCGCGCCGGGCCTAACCCCGTCGCATCCTCTAAATCGCGTCATCGCTATGCTGATGCCGTAGCTGGTCGGTCTGTCGCAGCCAACCGGAAGGACGCGCACTCAAGAGCGCGTGAAGTTCGGGTTCCGCCGAAGGAGAAGCCCTCTCTCACCGATGTGGATAAGGAGGGTTTTACAACGGTGTCGAGGAAGCGCAAGTCGCGCAAGAGTCAAGTGTGGTACTGCAGAACCGGTTGGTTCAGGTTTGCGAGTTGCCACACCGAGCATGGCGCTCTATGTATCGCGCCTGCACTACACCGCCACGGCTGATGATGTGGTGGAGTACGTTCGCCAGAAGACCGACTTCCCGCTGAGGGTGTTCCAGCTGCGTTCGCGTCACTACGTGCACTTCAGCTCATTTGTGGTGCGCGTGCCGCGGCCGCTGCAGGAGACCATCGCGTGTGCTGACTTCTGGCCGAAGGGTGTCGTGTTTCGACGGTTCCGGGGCAACCTACCGAATCCTACACCGGAGACGACGATGCAACGGGGCCACGCCGTTTCGTCGCCTAAATAGATATTTTATAAGCTAAGTTTCATGGCGCATTGGGTTAACTGTAAGGCCATGTAAACATTTGTAAGAAATAAATAAATAAATAAATAAATAAATAATACTACTGTCATGATTTTTTTCACATTTTTTTTTTTTTTTTTTACTCCGGATAGGTTTGCGCTTGACCACAAATCACCTGATGGTAAGCGATATTGTGGTCTAGGATGGAGCGCGCTTACCTAGTAAAAACCGGTTCACTCTCGTCTTGAACATACCCTGTATCAACTGTTTAAGTGGCAGAGGGGCATTTACCTCCAACAAAAATTTGCACTTTAAAGTTTAATTTCATGCAAATGGATCTCTGAATAAAAAAACGGTTAAAGAAAACCCACATTCCTTAAACGAGCTATCCGTCAACCCTCACACGATGGGTTTTGCAAGAAAAAATTGTAGCCCTACTTTATCTATAGGGGAGGTAAATGCCCTAACTTTTTTTATGATTTTATTCTAGCGTTTTGTCGGCGTGATTGTATACTTACTCGTATCTAGACACGCGGCAGCGTGTCCAGCCAAGTTCACTCCAGGAAATGGCGGACAGCAGCCGTGTGTTATATTACACGAACCGTTTGGAGCCACTTTTGACCCCCCAATAACTCCAAATCTATCTAACATAAAAAAATGAAATTTGGTACATGTATTAAGATCCTTTAGAACAACTAGAACCCCAAATTTCATAATCATAGGTTTAATAGTTATTTAGATATTAAATTCCAAAAAACGGCATTTTTACCACTGACTAACTGACTGACTGACTGACCGACTGACCGACCGACCGACCGACCGACCGACCGACCGACCGACCGACCGACCGACCGACCGACCGAACGACCTAGAAAGCTGAAATTTGGCATGCAGCTTGGTAATAGTGTGTGTACACCAGAAAAAATCAGAAAACAGTGATTTTTTTATTAGTTTTATTATTATTATTTATGATAGTCACCTCAGAACTCCGTCATTTATTAACCGATTTGGAAAATACTTTTTTTTTTGAAACGGTATATTTCAGGGGTAGTCCCATAGTTATCAGGTAAGAATCTGATCATAGGGTCCTGGAGAAATCGAGGGAATTCTTCAAATATTTGAGGTGCACCTATAGCGATTTGGGTATTTTGTATAGTAACTCGTGCATTCGGTCTTAAAAAGCACCGTTTGGCGAAGATTGACAAAAAGTAATGATATCCCATCAAAAACATAAATGTGAAAGTGGGAGCCAAGTTCAATATTAAGAATATGCGGTGCTTGGTTGTCGTCTTCACCGACAAAAGAATTGAGATCTAAATTGGAGCCAAGTTCTGTAGATTCTCTGAAATAGTGCCAAGTCCGGCACTATATTGTTTACAGTAAAACTAATTTACTGCGGCTTAATGTAGTTTGAGCTTTAACTTAGCAGTTTTCTTAAGTATCCAACAGCTTTTATGGTATTATAACATACTGTATGCAGAAAACTGCCAAGTTAATGCTCAAAATGCATTAAGCCGCAGTAAATTAGTTATACTATAAACAATATACTTAGTGCCGGATTTGGCACCATTTCAGAGAATCTACGGAACTTGGCACCCATTTAGATCTCAATTCTTTTGTCGGTGAAGACGACTACCAAGCATCGCATATTCTTAATATTGAACTTGGCTCCTACTTTCACATTTATGTTTTTGATGGGATCTGTGTTACATCAGCTTTTTAGTAGTAACGGTTACTGAGCTAAACCGTGGCCTGAAGCACGAACGGACGGACATGGCGAAACTATAAAAATGCACAATCCTTTTAGTAAAAAAGAACTTTATTAAATATTATCCGCTTTGTTGCGGATTAATAGGTAGGTATAAACCCCATAAAGGCCTATTAAAATGTCTGCTTTAAAATCCAATTGAAAGCGATTCATAATTCACCGGGCTTTTGGATCTCGTGTCAATCAGGGATTTTTAGAGGCATTATACTCCTATTTATTCCCTTTGGAACTTATTTCTTAGAAGATTGTATTTTTTGCTTTAGTAAACAAACCTAACATTATGTATGGTTCCGTCTTGAATGGGTAAGCAAATATAACCACTTATCAACCTGATTTTGCTAAAAATACCCCCTTATTCATAAAACCTAATAAATGTCTGTTAACTAAAATGTCCCTTTCTTACAAACATATATATATTTAAGGAACAGATGTTAACTAAAATAGGTTTGATGGACATTTATGAATAAGGGGGTATAACACTTTGTGATAAGAGAAGGCTACAAACTCGAAATTGTTGTTCGAAAGGTGGTCTGCATTTTACGCACCCAATGCGATCTCACCAAAAAGATCAGTACGCAGAACGCATTAAATATGTATAATACTTAAATCATTTCATTACGCTTGGTAAAGCTTTTCAGCATCCTTCGTGCGTATGTCGAGTTATGTATTTGGTTTTGCAAAATAACCTTTGAGCTACCAAAACAATTCAAGAGTAGGAGTGCATATTTACATCTTATTGTAGTTACGGTTTTAGCCTTTGGACATTATTCCTTTAAAAAACAACCTAATTGTAATATTTTCGGATTTCGTAGATGATAGGTATTGTGATACATATATTTATGTATAACCTTTATCTCGGCAATAGGGTAAAAAACAATAATCACACGTATCTAAGTGTATTGCTGTACCTATCATATCTGTCAATTGACCATGAAAGTATCGAATCACAGGAATGATCTGAATATGCCTCTCCATGGTACCGTGAAGAATAAACCATTCCGGCACTGAATCGTGTTATTCTATTGCGAGGCACTTTATTCATTGGCCATATCGTTGCACCCCGATTTGGGGTGATCTACAAAAGCGTTTCATGCATTGTGCTCCACGCCTTCGCTACTGCTCCGGTCGGGTTGCGAGTGTGCTGATTTTTTTCAGTACAGAGTAAACGGTGTTTGGACACGTGAAAATGCATTTTATTAGCTAGGATTATTAAACAATTGTTTAATGCCTAGCATAGCCTTTGCCATGGCATCCACACTATGCCAATTCACCTATTGGTTGAAATTTAGTTACACATAGTTTTGCCGAGTGTAACGCCAATAGGTTGCTTGTAAATTTAATATTGTAAAATTAATTTGAAAAGGTTTAATGAATATTTTTAGAGATCCGATAGATGGTACTATTTATTACAAACTATTATTTTAATGAAGTATGGCTGACTTTATTTTGTTCTCACATCAATAAACACGAACGTGCCTATTTGTGGTCTATGATATGAATTAATATTTAATTTAAAACATATTGTTACGGAGTTAACCAAACCGGAGCGGAGTTTCAATTGTTATAAATTATAATTTATATTTCATACCCCTTAGCTAGACTCATTCTGACATTACACGTGTGTTGTTTCATTATGTGCTGTATTACAGGGTGGTAAGGACTATGCGGATTGGTATAGTGCCGTCGTTGAATACGTATTGTTGTGTGGTTCGCTAACTCCCGTCCCGGCCCATGCTGCGTAGGGCGCATATTGTGTTACCTCTGCTACACACATTCTTTGAAACCTGAACCGCCGCATGGGATTCCTTTGTTGTGACTGGATTTGAATATTACTTCAATATGATGGGGTTCTTGTTTTTTTACCATATTGGATAGAATTTAGCTATGATAGAATGTGCGTCTGCTTTGTGTTCTACATGTACAACTTAATTTTTGGGCCGTGCATGCCCCTAAGGGTTATGGTTGCATTTCGTGTATAAAAATGCAAAAAAAGCATTGTAATACAATGATTATAAAGGGACGCAAGAGAATTCACGAATGCGAGGCGTGATACGAAATTGTTTGCCGAATGTATTTCGTATAACAAAGGAGTCGAAAAACCGTTTAAGGTGCACGCGGATGCGTCCACATTACATTATGTGATATGCTAATGTGATTGTTCGCGATAAATTGAACGGTGCCCGGAGAGCGCAGCGCAGCGGGGCTCCGCCGACGCACTCTGTCCTGCGCCCGCGCAAACAGCGATTGCCACCTTCAAAGGTGAAACACCTCACAATTTTGACACTTAACTTGAGCGAAAATTCATTAAAAACACCTTTATGTTAATGATGTAATTTTTAAAGAACCATTGAGTCGTGTTCCTAATTTGTTACTGTGTTAATAAGAAATACCATTTGGAAAGGCGTAGGTAGGTACATTGTGAAGCCAAATGGTTTAAAACCATTGAAAATATTCCGATATTTTGAAGCTCTTTCTTTCGAATACTGTCTGTTCCTCGTTAAACTGTGAATAGCATCACTGCAAAACCCCGTGTGTACAAAGTATCATTTTAAATTATAGCTTTCGTGAAGTAAACTGTCGACGGTCCCTAGTGCCAGCTAGATGCTGCTGACACGAACTTCGTGTTTGTCCAGTCGGTGCCTGTAGTAATTGTCCGCGTGTAAACTTGCCTGCTTTGTGTCAAATTGTCAATATTGTCATTTTGATTATAAGATTATTGGCTTTGATTTATATCGAAATAATTTCGAAGTGGATATACTTCTTTGTTGAAAGCTTTTATTAGTTAACCTGCCCTATACTCAACGTTTTCAATTTTAGTTCCGTTTCTAACGTTAGATGGCGCTAAAATAAGAGTGGCGGTATCGGTGACTATTATGTTTGGTGTATTACATTGATGATTATTTTACTCGTATTTAGTGACTAAAATAGGTAGACAACATAAGAAGTATCTACTTAATCGGCTGGCTAGTGTAGCCAAGTTGGTAGTGTCACTGCCTCCGAAGCTAGACGTCCCGGGTTCTAATCCCGGTAAGGGCATTTGTTTCTGTGGTGAGCAGTAACGTTTGTTCCTGAGACTTGGATGTTTTCTATGTATTTAAGTACTATTAAATATATCGTCGTCTAGTACCCATAACACAAGCCTCATTGAGCTTACCATGGGACTAGTTCGATTTGTGTAAAAATTGCCCCCGTGATATTTATTTATTTATTATAATATAATTTACGATTGTATCTACACCCGCTGCTTTTTTCACAGAATTTATGTTATAACATGATGTTTGATGTAAAGATCCTCCAATACTCGCGTATTGGAGGATCTTAACATCAAACATCGCTCACGCGCCACTCCCCATTGCCTACTTACATACAAATCAAAAGAGGAACTTGTACCGATTTTCCGTGCAAAATGACCAATTCTCCTTCCTCTTGCGTGTAGTTTTAAGTTTTGTGCGTATTGTCGGCTAAGATTGTAGCTCGTCTTCGTAAGATTGAACGATCATATAACTATTCAACGCTACTTATATCGGCTATGCGGATGCTGCTTGTCCGCTTCTCAAGAGTTTGATTACGAGACCTTTTTCCCTAGTACTGGCTGCCGCGCGAGCTCCATATGCTCACTCTCGTAATCTATTTATACTACACGAGCACTCGGAGAGATCGCCTATCGCAGATAATTTGTTGTCCGAATTGCGACGGAGCCCATTTATATAAATTACGGTTAATTAACTGCTTTATTGTGGGTCGAGCGCGTGAATTCGTTGAAACGGCACAGTTTGAGGGTAAATAAAGCCTGATACTAACAATAAAATGTAACGTTCTTAGTTTTATGGTCAGAGTTTAATGGTTATGACTTAAGTGTAAATATGTATTCCTTCGACACAACATTACAAATTTAGTTAAGACGAGTTCAGCATATATATTTCTGTTGATGATGTTGCGAAGACCACATAAAGTAAAATACTGCAGAGCTGTGTAGGTGGCTCGCTGTATAGTTGGCGTCTGTATAACCAAAGTGAGGGCACTTAACTCTATTGTTTTATGGCGCGATAATATTGGCGTGGCGAAGATCCAAACGTGCAAGTCTTTGCGATTCCTTGCACACATATTTCGATTTACTGTTATATTGAGCATTGCAATGGGAGATGGGAGGGAAGACTAACGATCGCTCTCGCTCTGCGCTGTGTTGAGAATGACGGACCTGTATTGTACTTACAAATCTCTAGCTGTCAATCTCCAAGTCAGTAAAGAATTAAAGGGTCGGCAACGCGCATGTGATTCTAGTGGACTGGCAGTTGCAAGCGTGCAGAGGCACCGCAGTTACTACGGCATAGTGTCTGCTTTCCATCAGGCAAGCCCTATTAAACATGTTTAATACCGTCGTTGTATTATAAAAGTGCTTCAAAACATTTATACAATATTTCCATTTAAGTAAATGACATATACTAATTTTATGTTAGGTCTTTTTATTAAACTGCGTAGGTATTGGGTGTACGTAGTATCAAAAATAAACAAAAGTAAGTAAATGAAAGCAAGATGAAAAAGAAAAGAGAAACCACGGTTTGGCTTTGATTATCGCCAATTTGTGCCAACTGAAGCGTTCATTTAATATTAATAAAACTGCTCTAGTCCTCAACCCTCCGCCTGGTTTTACGGTCGGGTTGATGGCGTCTTATTTGAATAAATATTTCTGGGCTGGACCGAACCTTTAAATTTGTAATTTTTTCTTTCGGCTATTGGAACACATAATAAATGACCCGGTGCGTTTCACGCTCCCTAGAAGACGCTCGCCGGGAGGTGCATTACTAATGTGAATGACGCGACACTATTACTACCCATCCTTTATCTAATACAATGTGTCCTTTATTACAAAACAAGAATTAAATAATCGACCTCTTTCAAAGTTATTCGAACACCGCAGGAGTCCGCCACGCTCAATACAGCGCAAAAAAGTCTAAGTGTTTATTAGCTTATAGATTCTCCGTGGTGGTGCTCCTGTCTGATTTAATTGTGATTTGATGGACATGGTAATTCGAGAATAACTGTGCCTGTCAATGAGCCAAATTTAAAATTGATGCGTAGGGGCGTCAGCGTTGAACGAAGTTAATGTTCACTGAAGCTCGATTTATAATTACGTGCGATCACGTGGCCGACTGACACCCGTGTCATGACGCGGCGGCTAACCGTACCCGACACCCGGCAAATGGTGCGTGCTCCTTAGCTCCCTGCCAGCTTACTTATGTCGGCCGCGATTAGCGCATCCCTGCATATTGACTGATTATTTTATTTTAAGTAGCACTCTGCTCTTAAAATTGAATGGAAATACAAACCAAGACAATGCTACAACATTGTTACAAACTCGTGCTCATGTAAGATGATGTCCTCTGGCTTGCCAAGATGTATGTAATTTCGTGTCATACACAAACGAATCAATATTCCACGTGTACAGAAAGAGTTGTCATACGGTAAAGCGTTATGTTAATAGAGTCTGGATGTACACGTATTTCGATCATGAGATTCGGTCGTGAGGTTCGGTTCGTGCGCCGCGGAAAGACGCGAAACTCCTGCGGACATGAGTTACTTCTGTGATGAGATGTTATCGCGCCGTATCGGTGCATCCCTTCCTTGCCGGCTGCTCTGCACTGGGAGACAAAATACAACTCTTACAGATAAAACCTAGTCGGCGTTTTTGTAAAGCTAAATGAAGCTCTGTATTTATTCGGACGTTGTGTTTTTATCGCGAAATCTGAGACGGAAAGTTGGTCGGTGAAACTGCAGAGATCACGTTATTACTTTAAATTAAGAAAGTGCATGCATTTTTAGGTTACATTTTTGTAATATCACACTTGTTTTAACAATACCTTGCGGTCCACGTTTATTATCAGGAATCGCCCAAAGCATCCGGGCACGTGAAAATTGTGTTAATTACATAAACACTTCCGATTCAAAAGAAGAAGTAATACTGTTCCGTCATTATCACAGGACCAACTTCGGTTTGATAAATAGGCGTTTTTTTTTCGTAATGTTCAATATATAAGTAAATGGTTGTCGGTTGCATTTTGAAAAGAAAAGATTTGTATTTATTTATGAAACACGTCAGATAATGCATGACGGCTACCGATTAAGATGTCTTTGTGAAGGAAGAATGTTGTTTGGTTCCGTTGAATAGAATGCACCCCGTTATTGTGCGGCCGTGTTTTGGTTATGAAAAATATTATAGTGACAAATTGTTTGGTTGGGCTTAAGCCTTTTGCTTGTATAGCATCTGCCTGACTTGTATCCACAGACGTCAACGCAGTTCTTAGAATAGCTTCTGTTATTATATTCCATTATAGGAAGGTTCATAAAAAGCAGTGAGCTTGGTGCGTATCGCATCAATATCTCTACACTGCAATAATAATTTAAAACTGCTTTCTAAGTCATATTCGAGGAACCTTATATAAGTAAATGATTAGAATTAATGTTAGAAACGGGATATTTACCATGTATATTATGCTTTTTGCGTACACACATTTTTACACTAATTCTAATGTCAATGACCATGTTAGGTTGAAATCTTATATTAAGTAAATGATTGATTGTTTATAAAATTTGGCTGATTGATGTAGATGAGTAATGGAGCTGATATATTATTTCTATTTTATTTCGGTTTTGAATTCAAAATGCATTACAATATAATAGCCCATTTCTATTATGCGATTGCAATTCCTAAAGTAGGTATGAAACTTTTATTGACCTTAAGCATGTTCCGCTGGAAATACACTCTTTAAATTCGCAATAGAATGTCAGTCCCAAGGGACAGGCGGCCAAGTAAAGAGCATTTTATAAATGTGTTTTGAGAATAGCAACCGAAACGTAGTCGGCTGCGGAAAACGCACGACGATGCACCAAGTTTAATGGAAAAGAATTGAAAAGTAGCGCGTCTATATGGTAATAGAAATTGCCCGGAAGAAAGGAACACGAAGTGCAGTGCTTTGAGTTATGATTGTTTTCTCGAAAATTGAGCGTTATTGCGTACGTTTCCTCTGGAGTATCGGGCTGGGACTCACTTCGCTTCTGCCTCGGAGCACTGCACTTTTATTGTTACCGGAAAATCTAGCAGTGTAAACGGAAATCATTGATGCTGCTCGCTCGTGGCTCTATTCTAACAATTTGACTTTATTTGTTCTTATATTAAAGTTCGGAATTTCACGTCAATACGTCCTTAATATTTGTAAATTTATTTTCATTGAATTGTTAATCAGTATGTAAATGAAGTCTGTTTGACTTCATTCATAATAGCTTTAATGTTGTTTCTCTTTTCAGGTAAGATAGTTTTGTAATTTTATTCCATAAGAAATATTGTGTGCTAAACCTAAGTATTCATAAATAATAAAAAAACCGTTCTCTTTTCAGAGCAATTCAATACAGTTTTATTTCACCACTTCAACATCCTACCATAAGTGTATAAAGTACACATTATAATTATATTTTTTAATCATTATTATTAAGTAAGATTGACAGTTTTTTTTAATTGTATAAATTCACCCTTTGACATGTAAAAGTGCCCTTGTGGCCTATTTGCAGAATAAATATTTGAATTTGATTTTGATTTTTGATCATATCAAAATGCAGAGTGCTCTTTTGTTGAAGAAGGTATTTTTAAAATTGTCTTTAAAATGCACGTCTGCCTTGCATTCTTTTTAATTTTCGAGAGTCAGATTAATTTTCTCGAACCTTGTATGATAGCATGGTATCAAAAGCTGTTCAAAGTTGGTTAGTCCATCGTGCTGTATTAGCGAGTTGCACAAATTCCGGGTGTTTTACCATTACCATAAACATATCAAGAATGAAGCAAATAAGCATTTACTGACTGACCATACGCTCAAGAGTGCCGTTTAATTGTGTTATGCATAATGTTTAGATTTATATTTGATGCTGACCTGAACCTCAACAATGTTGCTTGAGGGCTATGTCCCAATCAGTCGTTTCGAAGCCCTGCGGCCTGTTCCCACTGATTATCTGTAAACAAAGCGGTGTGTGCACGCTATTTGTGTAAATATTTGTGATGTGAGCATAAGAAGACACTTAAAGAAAATTTGTCATTCCTATGTTCAAGTTGTGTTAAGAAAGTTAGTTTATAGCTATTCAATGTTTTCAATTGAAATTGTAGGATCACAGTAAAGAAAAACATATAGCAGTAGCATTCCTGAAATTTAAACGATTAGTAAGATTATATTAGATGATTTAAATAATCAGTCATTTTTGTGGTAATTTAAAGAAGGCGATTTTCTGCAGTGATGTATATTTTTGTATGTTTATTTTTTTCACCGTTACTGTCACACTGTAATTGTATTCTATTTATAAATGTCTCTATTCTACTCAATATTCATGTCCAGATTATACCCGTCTAATTGCCACTTATAAATCTAAATGCGTCGATGACATCTTAATTGCCAACATAACAAATCACCTTACCATTCCGAACTGTTTAGCGGAATTCACTTGACTAATTTATTTTGTTAATAGACACTATTAAAAGTTGGTGTTTTTAGGTCATCCGTGATAAGTGTTCTGCTTGTATCTCTGTAACTTAATGGTAACCATTTGTTGGTCTGTTTCTTGTTTAATAATTGATCCCGATCGTTTGTTGTGCCTATAAATCTCACGAAAGTGGTGATGGAGCATGTTGTCACGCTTTTTCTCTTTATTTAGAGCCCGTATTTAGCTAATTTGCTTGCTTATCGTGCGTGAAATTTTCGTCTCACTTAAGATTAAACCGAATTCATTATAACCGGACGTAAATTCTAAATTGTTTGTCGTAGTCGTAATTACGTATAACTATGTTATTTTACGGTGGCCGACTGCTGCGTCGTCGTCTCAGAATTAAACATTATGAAAGTAGGTGTAAACGTTGTGGATATCATAAGAAAATTTATGAGTTTACCCACCCGAGCGTTGTTTGGGGTTTCGGAAGGTTGCCGGCCTATCTGTTTATGACTCATTATATCGTCGGACATTTAGAAGTCAGGAACACTGTGTTCCTGACATTAAGTTAACACCTGATCAGCTTTGACACTGTCTTATATGAAAATCATACATAATACTTAGGTACGTTCGTTACATATATAAAGGACACATTCTATATTAATATCTGAATAAAAGTTTGTCACAGTTATTCAAATTTCTTAAAAACCCATAATGCGTATTTACTATATCAAACTGTGAGCCTTTATCAAAGTATCGTAAGCTTTGCGTTAAATTGACATTGTCTTACATGAAAATCATACATAGTAGGTACTTTCGTTACATTTATACACGACACGTTCTATATTAATATCTGAATCCAAGTTTGTCACAATTATTCAAATTTCTTGAAAATGCATGATACGTATTTACTGTATCAAACTGTGAGCGTTTATCAAAGTATCGTAAGCTTTGCGTTAAAATGTTGTATAGCCCACTTCGAATAATTTTGTATTATCGCTATCTAATTACGTTTTTTTTAACAATAACCTGTTCGTAGTATACTCGTATATAGAATTTTTCCAAGTTGACCGTTAACTCGATGATTCATTACCGGCGCAGAACAAACTAAGGGTATAATGTTGTTCAAATATTCTCACGCGTGGCTGAGAACGCGTGTCATTTGCTGGGCACAAGTTTTGACACCTCGTTTCGAGAGGTCAACAATGCTCGTTTCGCCAACAACGTTTGTACAATAATAACGATGTCTCTTCTTTAACTCGTGTTTATTTTCACTTATTAATATTTGTTTTAAGTAAGGACCTTCTTTAATTATTTACACACCTTAAAAAGGAACCGTGAAGAATCATTATTTTTCTCGTAATAGGTAACAGGATGGGTAAGAAACTTTGGTTCCTAAGCCAGCCAGTTCGGCAATTCATTGCAAGTGAAAATCAATTCAGACAAGGAAGTCGCAAGTCGTTAGCGCGATGGTTTTGCTACAGCCTGTTAAAACAGCTCCGTGGGCCTCGGCTGACGTGCGAATCGATTAACTTTGACAGTACTCCCTCCGATTGTGGAGCGAAAGGTTCACAGCGCGGCCGGTAATTATGGCGACGGATATCGACTCGAGCCGTCGAGCCGAACTCCGCATGACACACTAATAATGAATTCTGTCAGAGTTGACGCGACACTAACACTGTGAGAATAATTAGTGTTATTCCGTTTTAATAACCAACAACCCCTTATTATTTTATTAACTCGATTATTAATACCGAGCTATAGATTTTGGTCATTTACGATCTTATAAACCCTTTTTTGTTAATTGCAATAAATTCAATGTCATGAAGTCAATTTCCCATTCGCGTCTTTGGCACACATAAAATTCCAAACTAATTTTATTGAGATAAATATCGACGTATGAAACTGGAGAATGAATTAAAATAAAGCGGCACTTAATATGGACCCAAATGAGGTTGAATCGACATCGTTTAAGTGTGTTTACGTGTCAGCCGTCAAAGGAACCTGTACATAATATAAGAAAAGAGCTAATTATTGTAAATTTATTGTTACACGTTAAGATTGTTGTATATTTATGCTAGAAGACATACGTAAGGAACAGTATACAAGTATTTATTAATATCTATGTAGCAAAATTTTATTGGAAGATGTTGGTATTTAGCTTACTTATATAGGCTCTTCATGGTTAGCATCCTAGAGAATTTGGTTTCAAAAAGTAAAAATTAACATAATCAGTAATCGATTTTTTATTCGATCATTAATGCTCAATATTACCTTAATTGGATAAATTTTAAGGCAGTTTGCGACTTAATCAAGCAAACGCCTGTCCCATTCTAGGTCTCCGGCCGTGTTATCGATTGTCTCACAGCGGGGCGCGAGCCAAAAGAAATTTAATTTTAAATAAATCGCGCGAGACTGCAACGCACCGAAAAATTAGGCGCGGAATCCCCCGCCGCGAAAACTCGTCGTAAATTAATGTAACGGCCGGCTCCGAGCAATATGCCGCTGCGCTCACGCATTAAAAAGAAGATTCTTGTTATACACTCGTTTAAGAGTTTAATTACTTGCATCGTTGATGACCTTCCAGCTTCGTCTCCCGCCGCCGTCTTTGTCCCCTCTCACGTGATCGTAAATCCTCACTTCGTTAATGATCCAAACGTTGTTTCGCGATGAATTACTGCTTAGTCCTGTTGAATCTTTGCGCGATGTATTTTTCGAATTTTAGCCAGCGTGGGCTTCGAGTAAGTAATGGACGACTCTCTTTAAGTGGTATTTCGAGTTGTGTCGATTTATAATCAATAAGTTTACTTAAGCAGCCATACATGTCTTCAAGTGTTTGTTTTGTTACCTGGATCAGCAATTCAACAGACATGGTATCGTAGCTTTTTTCACCGGCGTCTGTTTATGGCATTGATAGATACATTTTCTTATTGTATAGAATGTTAGCCCTGAATTGTCTCATATAGGTCAAACACTAATTTGTGATAATGTGAGTGAAATTAAAACGTTATTTTCCCAATTTGACGTTCATATATTGTATGAATAATATCTTCGTTTTTATATTCTAACAGTAAAAAGTATTTATTTAGTTTATTCAAACAGGTATAGACAATTGGACATGGCGAAACTATAAGGGTTCCTTTTTTACTACGCGATCCTATAATTGGGCTCAATTTCGTAGTTCGGCAGTAGGGTGCCTAGAAGGCCAGCGGCATTGCCACGCTGGACAGCATTACCAATGCGCTGAGCGAGCTACATGCCAGCCTTTGGGTCAGCCGTCGCGACTACAAGGCGCTTCGCTAGCTCCTCAAAAGTGCTATATGAGCACCAGGTCCCCACGGCGTCAGTGTTTCCACCCCAAACGGTTCAAACATTTTGGCACTGTCAATACGCCGCATATTTGCGCTGCTTGAGGTGTTGGTGACCGAAGTCCAAATTAATTTCATAACACCACCACAACTTTGGCTTTTTGACGATCACTTTGGCTTAGTTGGTAGTGACCCTGTCTACGAAGCCGGAGCTCCCGGGTTCGAATCCCGGTTAGGGCTTTATTTGCGTAATTACACGAATATTGGTTCCTGAGTCTTGGACGTTTTCTATGTATGTAAGTATGTATTTAATCTATATATAAGTATGTATATCGTCTAGTACCCATAGTACAAGCTTTGCTTAGTTTGCGACTAGGTCGATTTGTGTAAGATTATCCCCCGATATTATTAATTATTTTTTTTAACTCCCGACGGAAAATGAGTGCTATCTCGCCAATAAACTTAATGTTTGGCGATTATAATGTAAACAAATGTACCATACAAATCTTTAGAAATAAATAAATAAATAATTAAAAAAAGAGGGGTGTTATAAGTTTAACGTGTCTGTCTGTTTCTGTGGTATCGTAGCTTGTTGGAACATAGAGTTCCTATATGTACCAATACAAACTCAATCCGTTTTAGAATAGTCTTTTATACTTTTTCTATGACGGATGTCAACGGTTTGTTTACTTTTGCTGTGTCGGCCCAAATGAAATCATTCACAATAAATTACTCGAACTGATAAGGTGGTTTGACTCAAGATCCCGGATCTCCAACTTGGTAGCAGACCTTTGGAAGTCACCTAAGTTCCTGATAGTGTGAACGCGTATATTTTCGACAAATTATTTTCCAAATTTTTTCGTGCAAAACAAAAGATGGCATCTGCCAGTCAGAATGTTTCGGTGGAAAAACTATCGGGAATCAACAATTATAATTCCTGGAAGTTTATAATGAAGATGGTTCTTATCCACGACGAGCTTTGGGATTGTGTCGGAGAAACGGAAAATAAATGTGAAGATGCCAAGAAGCAAGAAAAGGCGCTTGCGAAAATCGCCTTGTCTGTGCAGCCAAAAGTGTTTCCACAAATTAGAAACGCAAAGACGGCTCGTGAAGCATGGACGAATCTGCAGAAGGCATACGAAGATCGAGGTCTGTGTCGACGCTTGGGCTTACTTCGAACGCTTTTCGCAACAAAATTGGGCGAATGTGCGAGTATGGAGGCATATGTAAATAAGATTATGGATACATCGCAACTCTTGAGTGATATTGGATCGGCTCTAGAAGACGACTTCCTGGCCGTTATATTGCTCAGCGGTTTGACAAGCGATTACGATCCGTTGATTATGGCTCTAGAAAATTCGAACGTGTCACTGTCAAGCGAAGTTGTCAAATTGAAATTGCTGCAAGAAAATTTACGACGCGATGAAAAAGATGATAATGTAACGGCATTTAAAGCTCAAAAAGCACGGAAACCATTTAAGTGCTTCAAGTGCAAGAAGACTGGGCACTGCATGAAGGACTGCCCTGAAAAGTCGGACGGCAACAAGAGCGGCCGGAAGAGTCAGTCGTCTCTTCTTACGGCGTTGGCTGTGGGAGTTCAGCGAGACGTTTGGCACGTGGACAGCGGGTCATCGCTACACCTTTGTAATGATCGCAGTGTGATGTCGGATTTTACAACTGGCAATCCAAAGAAGGTGTACATAGCCAACGGAGAGGCTATGATGACGACTGGAAAAGGCACAGTGCAAGTTGTGTTGAAAGACAATTGTGTAAGAACTATAAGCAATGTGTATTTAGTTCCTAAATTAGCAACTAACTTGTTATCCGTCAGTGTCATGGTTAATAAAGGGTATGATGTTGTGTTTCGTTCTGGTGTGTGCAAAGTCATCGACAATGGGGAGGTCTTGGCTACTGCAACCCTGAGAGATGGTACTTATCAACTCGATGCCATCGAAACGGTTACTGTTTGTAGCGAGCCACCTCCGCAGGCGATGTGTTCGTCTTTGTCCGTAGGTACAGGTGACAGCGAGACGTCAGCGCCTCAACTGAAGGATGAAGGTCGTCCTGTTGAGCACGTCATGCAAACGCAGTCCCCTGCAGCACCAAGAGGCCAGTCTAAGCAACAAGTTTGGCACCGCCGTCTAGCACACCTGAACTCTAGAAGCATGGAGTTATTGAGAAAAGGTATGTTAACTGGTATTTCGTATGACAACAATGACTTTAAGTCGTGTGTTTCCTGTATTGTAGGGAAACAAAGTAGGTTGCCATTTCCGAAGAAATCTGAGACCAGAGCAAAAGAAATTCTTGGGTTAGTGCACAGTGACGTGTGCGGACCACTGCCATGCCCGTCCCTTGGTGGGAAGAGATATTTTTTAACATTCATCGACGATTGGTCACGAAAAACATTCGTTTATTTCCTTAAAGCGAAGAGTGAGGTTTTCGAGATTTTCACACAATTTAAAACTCTCGTAGAAAATCAAACTAATAAGAAAATAAAAGTTTTTCGAAGTGACGGAGGTGGTGAATATATTAATTCAATTTTTCAGAGATTCCTGAAGAAGCATGGGATACGACACCAGACCACAGTTCCGAGATCATCAACTCAGAACGGGGTCGCAGAACGAGCGAACAGATCCATCATGGAAAAGGCCAGGTGCATGCTTCAGGACGCAGGTCTGAAAAAGGAATTTTGGGCAGAAGCAGTCAACACTGCTGTTTACCTAAAGAATCGCTCTCCGACTAAGGCTGTGATGGGGTGTACTCCAGAAGAAAGATGGTCAGGTAAAAAGGAGAATATTAGTTACCTACGCATTTTTGGTTGTCAAGCATACGCCCTTCAGCATAAACGGGACAAATTGGATCCCAAAAGTAAGAAATATATCTTTGTTGGATATTGTGACGATACAAAGGGTTATAGATTAATAGACCCGGCGTGTACAAAGAATGTCATAAAAGCAAGAAATGTAACCTTTGTGGAACATGCTTTTTGGAATGACATGTCATCGAATGAGGATGACAGTTCACATTGCAGATTGTTTGAACTAACTAACAACAATGTATCTGCCACTAACAACATTCAAGTGCAACCCGATTTACCCCAAGAACCTGCAGAAACATCTAGCTGTCATAATAATAGTGTAATCACGATAGATGATTCTGAGAGCAGTAGTGAGACCCCAGATGACCCTGCGGATGAGACGTACGTCCCAGGAGATTCGACACTGGAAGACTGCGAGAACTCGTTCGAGTCTGCGAGTGTAGCGCGCGCTCTGTGCAGCGACGCGGGGGACCCTCAGACAGTTCGCGAGGCACTGAATGGCCCGGAAGCGGATAAGTGGAAAGCCGCGATGGCGGAAGAGTATAAATCCTTCATTGACAACAAGTGTTGGACTCTGACTGACCGCAATCCGAAGCAACGGCCTGTCAAATGCAAGTGGATATTTAAAAGGAAACTTGGCCTCGACGGGGAAATATTAAGGTACAAAGCGCGCCTTGTTGCAAAGGGTTATACACAGAAGTATGGTATAGATTACCTAGAAACTTTTTCTCCTGTAGTGAGATATTCTACTATACGCACGCTATTGGCTTTAGCTGCAGAATATAACATGAATATCGAACATCTGGATGTCAAAACGGCGTTTTTGAATGGAGATCTCAAAGAAACCGTTTATATGGAGCAGCCAGAGGGTTACAAAATAAAAGGACAAGAGGATAAAGTTTATAAGTTGAACAAAGCCATATACGGACTGAAGCAAGCTTCGAAGTCTTGGTATGAAAAGATAAATGGCGTTTTAACGAATAAAATGAAATTTAAACGTTTATCTTCGGAACCCTGTGTTTATGTCAAGTCGAGCGGGAAATCTATGATGATTATTGCGCTCTATGTTGATGATATAATGCTGTTTTCTTCACCAGATTGCCAAGGAACGGCAGAAATCAAAGAAGAGTTGAGAAAAGCCTTTGAAATAAAGGATTTAGGGCCAGCACATCATATTCTGGGCATGAGGCTGTGCAGACAGAATGGCGAGATAACTCTAGACCAGTCAAGTTACATTAAGAAGGTACTAGAACGTTTTCAGATGTCAGATTGTAAGCCTGCACGAACACCTATGGAAACAGGACTGAAGCTCGTGAAATCAACTACGCAGGATTGTACTCACGACTACAGAGGCCTGATAGGCTGTCTCATGTACATCGCGATTTGTTCGCGTCCCGACATCGCGTATGCTGTCAGTTCGCTGAGCCAGTTCAACGAAGCATATGACGAGACGCACTGGCAGGCGGCGAAACGAGTCCTTCGGTACTTAAAAGGTACGATTAATTATTGTTTAACTTTCCAGAAGTCAGGGCTAGATATTGTGGCATATGCTGACGCTGATTATGCGGCGAACGAGGTCGATCGTCGATCTTATACCGGTTTCGTTTTCAAACTTGGTAATTCTACCATCTCTTGGGAGAGTAGGAAGCAGAAAACGGTAGCTCTTTCAAGCACGGAGGCGGAATATATGTCTCTGTCGGATGCTTGTAAAGAGGCTCTGTTTTTACGCAAGTTTCTGTTCGAAATTTACGGGGTACAGTACAGCATAACTTTGCATAATGACAATCAGTCAGCTTTGAAGTTATGCACTAATTCTATGTATCACGCCAGAACGAAACACATCGACGTCAGGCATCATTTCATCAGGGAAATTGTTGATGAAGGTACAGTTACCCTCAAATACCTTCCCACGGACCAAATGGTGGCTGACGTGTTAACGAAACCGCTACCAAAAGAAAAACATGATAAGTTTTTATCTCATTTATTTCTTGTGTTAAATGGGTGAAATGTAGGTATCTAAGTGGTGTACTGGTATGGAACTGGTATAAATTTATTTTAGATCCGTTTCATATATTGTTTCGAGTGTGTACTGTTTTATATGTAACGGATATATTTATTAATTTATACAGTTTCTACATGTTTGATATTTGTTGTTTTAGTTGTACGGACAGCAGATGTGTCACTACTTTCTTATTTGCTTATTGTGTTATGTGTTAACTTTACCTGTTGACGGTGAGTTTATATTGGTTCAAGGGCCAGTGTTGGAACATAGAGTTCCTATATGTACCAATACAAACTCAATCCGTTTTAGAATAGTCTTTTATACTTTTTCTATGACGGATGTCAACAGTTTGTTTACTTTTGCTGTGTCGGCCCAAATGAAATCATTCACAATAAATTACTCGAACTGATAAGGTGGTTTGACTCAAGATCCCGGATCTCCAACATCGTAGCTCCCAAACGGATAAACCGATTTTTGTTTAGTTTTTTTGTGTCATAGATAATTTTATCCCGAGTGTTCTTAGCCATGTTTCATGAAAATCTGTTCAGCGGTTTTTGAGATATTGAGCCTTGAAATGAAAATGTCCGGGGTTTTTCAACTTTTCTAAGTTGTAGTTATTATTATTACTATAATTCTCTATGACTCTTTACCAGGCCGCAAAGATGCGAGAGAACAAGCGTATCTTAAATAATACGTTATATAGATTTGTATTGAATGTCTTGTACGAAATGGTATTAACAAAAGACAGACATGTTCCTGTAACCTATAAATATTGGGAAACGGCAATCCCATTGCCTGTCTGGGTAATGAACCGACATGTTTAATTTAGTGTAATTACTTGATCAGACCGAGGGAGGTATGTCTCCCACATAGTCATCTTAAGTAACAAAGAGACCCGACAACTAATCGGGCTATGGGCAGAATAGTTCCCACATAGTCAAAGTCTAACAAGGCTATGGGAAAGTGTCATTCCCACATCCTACTTCAGGTCATATTAAAAAAAATACAGGAATGTTTGGTAAATTATACGGTTGCATAAACTTAGAACAATCAAAATCTACAGCTGTAAAGTAAGCAAAGCGTTTGGATTTCACCATAAAATACCGAAACTACTGATCACCCCGGGGTGATCAATTTACCAATTCTTCATTTTCGATTGGAAATTATAATTCCGCTAAGTGGACGTTTCCGCTTGTAAAAATATTTACATTTACTGAAACTACTGGTCAAAAATGGCTAACAAAGATAGTCAATGTATTTTCTTTTATGACATAGGTGGCAAACGAGCAGACGAATCGCCTGATGGTAAGCGATTAGCGCCGCCCATGGACACTCGCAACACCAGAGGGGTTGTAAGTGCGTTGCCGGCCTTTGTCACGTTACGTCGCCTTCCAAGTGAAATTGAAAGGTGAGGTAAGCAGACTTTTTTAAAATAAGAAGTTGAAAGTAAAAGTAAAAAAAAATTAAAGAAAATGCTCAAGGTCGGGGTAAGCTTTTATTTGGACAATGTTTGTTATCAAGGCACTCACAGATTTTAGATATATAAAAAAATAACTATGGAAGATTAAGGTCAAATACTATACATTTAAAGTAGGTAACCCAACAATTTGGAGCCTCGAGACAGAAGACTCGGCGCCTCGAGTAGTGGTACGGCGACTCGAGTAGGTTGACGCGTCGGCTTGAGTAAGTTGGCGCGTCGGCTTGAGTAAGATGGCGCGTCGGCTTGAGTAAGTTGGCGCGTCGGCTTGAGTAAGTTGGCGCGTCGGCTTGAGTAAGTTGGCGCGTCGGCTCAAGTTAGTTGGCACGACGACTCGAGTTTGTTGGCACGACGGCTCCAGTAAGTAGGCACTGAGACTCGAGTAAGTAGGTACGGAGACTCGAGTAAGTAGGTACGGAGACTCGAGTAAGTAGGTACGGAGACTCGAGTAAGTAGGTACGGAGACTCGAGCACCGTGGCTCGGGAAGAATGGCGCGGCGTATCGAGAAAGAGAAGAGACGTCGAAGTAAGTACGTGAGCACGAGGTCTTCTTGAAGTGCAGAGCCTGGCTTGGCCCTGCACTGACCAATTGCGACTTGACTGATGAAAAGTCGGCGAGAAACTGAATTGTCCTAGGCAATGTTCGGCTTTTATACTATTTCTTGCCGTTGTTCGAGAATCCATAGTTCTAAATTTACAATTTCAAATTTACAGGATACCAGTATACAATTTAGACGTAAAATGATTACAACCTTAGCTAAAAAGTTTAGTTTTACTTTAGTTTATAATAGGGATCAGTCTGAAAATCAGCGCTGGATAGACGTATGTTCAGCAAACGCTGAGACTGGTGCCCATTGCCTGGATATTTATTTGCATTGTTTGTATCAAATTATTATTATTCTTGTTTGTTTAAGTTCGAGGCAATAAACATTTTTTTAATTTACTTACTTAAAAATGAGTTTTGACAATGTCCGTTGCTATGACGGTCGATAAGTAAACATGTCAAAAGTATTAAATTCTAGGATAATTATGTTTGTTTTCGTATGAAAACAACAAAATAATTGAAAATATAAAGCTATATCAGACAAGGTAAGTTTCTGGCGTGTTTCGTGTGTCCCATAACATAGGCAGTATCGAAAACATTGAAATTTTCGTAAGTAATCAAAGAAACAATATTTTCCTATCGTTACAGTGATTCAAGTGAAATGTTTAGCAAAAGAAACAAGGTAACGAACGAGAAAAAGCGCATTGCCGCAACCTGCATGCGAGGGCGAGCAGATGCTCTTAAGAACACAAGGTATGCTACACCTTTAAGATGGGAGTACGCTCTTTTCTTGAAGGTTTGAAGGTCGAATCGGTCCGGAAATACCGCAGGCGACAGTTCATTCCACAGTTTAGCTGTGCGAGGCAAGAAATTTCTGGAGAAACGCACAGTTGAGGACTGCCAACCATCTAAGTGGTGAGGATGGAAATTTTGTCGCGTTGGGCGATGGCGGAAGGAAGCGGCAGGGATTAATCCGAACAATTCCTCGGAGCACTCCCCGTAATACATGCGGTAGAAAATGCAGAGCGAGGCTACATTTCTACGCAGCGCCAAGGAGTCAAGCCGTTCCGAAACCCGCTGGCAGCCGACAATTCGAGTCGCTCTCCGTTGGATGCGGTTCAGAGGGAGAAGCTGGTACTGTGGTGCCCCTGCCCAAAGATGAGAACAGTATTCCATATGTGGGCGGACCTGTGCCTTATAAAGCTGTAGGCGATGGGCCGACGTGAAATACTGTCTCGATCTGTTTAGCACACCGAGCTTTTTCGAGGCTAATTTGGCCTTACCCTCTAAATGACCGCGGAACTGGACTTCACTCGAGATGTCGACGCCAAGGATCTCGATATTGGCTGTGGCAGTTAGGGGAGTGCTCTCAAAACGAGGTGATGCGACAAACGCAAGCTTTTTCGCAGTAAACGCGCAAACCTGCGTCTTTGTAGGGTTAAAGCGGACCAGATTAAGTCGACCTCATTCTGAGACTTCATCCAGGGAAGTCTAAATCTGAGACACAAGTTTGTTTCGGCTTTCAGTGACGTTTTCCCAAGAAATATTGGCGCGACCGGTGTAAGAGGCATCACAGGTACTATCATCCGCATAACAGTGAATGCCGCTGATTTGCAGCATGCCATTGATATGCAGAAGGAATAGCGTGGGTGATAGCACACAGCCTTGAGGGACACCAGCATTCACAGACATGGCGTCAGAGCATACACCGTCAACTACGACCTTTATGCTTCTGTCTGCTAGAAAGCTGCTGACCCATTCACATAATTTCTCGGGAAGCCCATAGGATGGAAGCTTCGAGAGAAGTGCTTTGTGCCAAACGCGATCAAAGGCCTTCGCTACATCCAAACTAACAGCCAATGAAGCCCTTTGTCTCGATCGCCTGTGCCCAACGATGTGTCAGGTAAACCAGTAGATCACCAGCCGAGCGGCCCCTACGGAAACCGTATTGTCGGTCACTAAGTAACTGGTGGTCATCCAGGTACCGAAGGAGCTGGCAGTTGATAATGGACTCCATTATCTTCGAGAAAAAGGAAGTTATAGCTATTGGCCTGTAGTTGGACGGATTTGAGCGATCGCCTTTTTTAGGGATGGGGTGCACCAAAGCTGACTTCCATGAGGTCGGGACTATGCCAGAAGAGTAAGAGAGCCGAAAAAGACGCGTTAAAACTGGTGCCAACTCAGGAGCACACATCTTCAGCACAATGGCAGAGATTCCATCGGACCCACTAGACTTATGAGCGTCGAGGGAAAGAAGAGCTTTACGCACTGAGTTCTGGTGGAAGCGAACATCCGGCATACAGCTCCCGCACCGCGGAATGGTCTGTGGCGCGTGGCCCCCGTCATCCAAAGTCGAGTTGGACGCAAAGAGTTTACCCAGAAGATCAGCTTTGTCTTTTGCGTCGTGGGCTAATGAATCATTTCCCATGTGCAGAGGTGGAAAAGACGGCGTGCAGAAATTCCCTTGGATAGCTTTGGCTAGAGACCAGAACGCAGGAATTCCCGAAGGGAGGCGTTCTAGTTTCTCGCCAATCCTACCAATGTGCAACGACTTTGCTTTGGCAATAACTCTTTTGAAGGACCTGGAGACAAAGTTAAACTCCCTTCGCAATGCGCTGGATTTTCCATCCCGTACCGCTGCTGCATTGACCCAGGCTTGGTAACACTCTTGCTTTCGGCGAGAAGCCTTCTTGCAAGATTGACCAAACCAAGGTTGCGATTTGTCACCAACGGGAACTACAGAGGATGGTATGAAAAGCTTCATCCCCTGCAGCACCACATCAGCAACAGAATCAGCAGCGACATTGGGATCATCCGGCGTGAAGCAGATTTGCCCCCAAGGGTAGGATGCAAAAAACGACCGCATCCCGTCCCAATCTGCTGACTTATAGTGCCACACACGGCGGCTACATGCAACTCGCTGACGCGGCGGGCACGTGAGAGGCACCCTACTCCGGACCAGGCAGTGATCCTCCGGATCAGAAGTCCACGGCCAGCAAGGCAGGTGATGTTGTAGTTTGCCTCAGGCAGATGGCAGATGACAGAGCGCGGTTTGCCCCCCAGAGTACGACACGGGGCAGTCTCGGCGTCCACGCTCAGGCATATTGTTACCTGAGCATGGAAGCCGAGAGAGGGATTCTCCAGCGCTAGCGCAGCTGGTACCCTCCTGGGGTAGCCAATTTAACTGCGCGAACATCATCATCAGCCTCCCCAGGCTGGGGGTTTGGACCTCTGGGAACCTTACTCACCATCAGGAACACAACACTACATACCTACAGAGTAAGTAGCAGTGCTATTATGGCTGTGATCTTCTGTAAGGTGGAGGTACTTCCCCAGTTGGGCTGCTCCGGATTCAAGCGAGATGATATTCGCTGTGCCCTACCTCTCTTAGAATGTATATCATAGAATCATATTTCAAGGGATTGATATATTTGTTGGAGATTTGGAGTTAAAACCCAATGATATTAAAACCTGACTATGTACACGAAATACTATGCGGGAGACATTTCTGGCTCAGCCCGGTTAAGGGTTGATTTCTCACGCCCAGGCTTTACATTTCCGCCACCTTACACATGAGTCAGTTTCACTATTTATCGTAACACAAAACACATACTTCTTAAGTGCACGGTGAACAATCCCGAACACAGGTCGCGTAACCCGCCCTCCGAACGCATACAACAATAGGTTCAACTATTATTCTATTTAATGCAGTTACGATCAAAAAGGCAAGAACTGATCTTATAATTCTTATTCGAGCTATTGAGTATCAGGTTCCGATTGCCGTCGACTAGGAGTTTTCAGCGATGTCTTCTGGAACACAATGCAGTCGGCGCCCCGTTTGTGAACGCGATACTTCCGCTAGCGCAAAGCTTCTCGCATGTGATTGCGGCTCCTTTACTTTAATCAAACGGCTGCGACAAAGGATTGAAAAGAAACCTTCGCGATTTTGTACAAACGATCGGCATTGGCTGCGAAATACCCTTTGAGAGATCTGTCGACTTTTTTTACTGTTAGGCACCACTTGAAATCGAAGTTTTGGGTTCTATGCCAGTATGTACTTCAGAAATACTTCGTAAATTTAATTCAAGTATGGGTTTCAATAACAAAAGTGATTCCCACCGGGTCATAGAAAAGTTAAGTTACTTAAGTATATTATTAAGTCAGTACCTTGTTGAGTGTTTGTCCTTATTATGTACATTCGACATATGTAGTTTCACACGAGCGTCGAGAGTATAGAGTATGCGTGTAGCGCTCCCGCCAAGTACCGTCTACTTATCCGCTCTTCAGCGTTACAATTAATTCAATTTAGACTACATCGCTTGTCATTAAGTCTGTTGTTTCGGTCCGTAATTGCTTTGTATTCTTCGATTTTAATCCGTCTTCTTGTGTTTACCCTTCAGGCAAATTATGACGTTTAAAATGTTGTTTGTATTTCTATCGTGACGTTTGAGTGATTAATATCAAAGCCGTTTTTGATTGCATAATAACGAGTTCAAGCAGATAGATATCGTTTTATTAAATTGCTCCATTTAAGTTTACATGCCTTCAACTTTTTGAGTTAATGTCAATAATTTGAAATTGTATTGTTTAATCGTAGTCGGCATTTATGTATTAAGTACCATTTATTTTGAATTGATGTTTATTTACGTGAGATTATTTTACTTTCTTTGTTTACGCTTAATCGCTCCGAGTTTCAGTCAATTTAAATATAACAAAGGGTTATGTAATACGACTCGTCCCCTTAAATGGTTCGGTTATTGAATAATAACAGAATGTCGATACGTTCGCTTCACCCCTGCTGGTTATGGGGCTTTTTATGGTCCGTGAAATGCAGGAATCAACATTACAATATTTATAATTCTCTTCTTTATAGCACTGCCCTTCACGATTTAATCTAGATAAGAAAAATATACATAGACTTAGCAAAATGTTAAGGCATGATCCTGTTTTTAATTGCGAAGACTCATTTGTCTATCAAATAACAAACGGGATTGCGTTACAAATTCATAAAGTGAAACAAAATAATTGTAGAAAGTTCATGCTTGATTTACCTACTATATAAATTTCCTTTCGTAGAAAATACCTTTTCCGTAAATTATAACCACACACAGCACCTTAATGTATGCAAGCGGAGCGGCAGCGCCCAGTTCTGTTCCAGCAAAGACAATTTCACGCACACTTGGCGAATGTTTGCCGAACGATTTGCTGGTGGCATGCATCGCACACTTCACTGCCGACCTCCGCAAAGCCTTTTTACCGCCATCGCTATCCATCGCCTGACGGTGCTCAACCGATTTAAGCAGACACCTAGACACTTGGACGAACTCCACTCTTCGTCCATCTTTCTAATTAGAACCGCTCGATTCATTGCCCAAGTTTCTCATCAACTATTTAAGTAGCTAGAGTAAATTTTCGACCGTTTATTTTTGTTTAAGAAACACTGTTTACTTAAAACGTTCACAGCTGTAGTTTATAATTAAACTCGCAGAGGGACCTATTTGATATATAATTTAGATGTAAAATAGATTGATGTAACGAAACCAACTTTCTCTCTTGGCAATAAAATATGTAACAATAGCCCATCCTGTGTTTTACAACGGTGTCCTCTTTTTAGGTTGGGCATTTAAAATTAAACTAGTTTGTATTTCTCTAGCATTCAGATCTTATCGGCCGATCGATCTCACAACCCTTTAATGTATGCGTCACCGTCCCAACTGTAACGAATGTTTCGATCTAACAAGCCATGTGTGTGTACTCGTAGTATTCGGTCGCTATAAGCCAAGGTATGCCGCGTACGCCAATCATCGAGAAAATAAACTTCAGCTTATGCACGTATTTGACTCGTCATTAATTTCAGGATCATAATTAATAGGTAGAACACCTGTAGGTCACTACTTACACCCAATGAGCTAATCATTGGGCATGAGTTCTGACTACGGTCTCGCACGAAGTTGAGTTTTTATAGTATCTAATAAAAATATTATGTAAGTCGTTTTTTAAATCATCAACTAACTAGAGTAACGTGACTAGTAAAGCTTTATTTAGATTGTTCAGATTTTATTTAGATTAGATATTGTTTAGATTTACTTCAACTACTACTTGCGTCCGTTCATCACTATGGATTTACTATAATCCTGTATCGTATATTTTACTCTTCTAACTTATATAATCAGGATATAGAACACAGCTACCATTGAACTCATCACCGCTATTTATAATAATAGTACGGCCTCAATTAAGTTACAGTCCTCTGGTGTAGCTATCAATATACAGAAATGAGTTAAGAAAGGATGTCTGTTATCGTTGAAGCTCTTTACCAGCGCACCCTGGAACCGGGTAATTGCACCGGTTTGGAGAGCCAGGGGCTGGTCGTTGATGATAGGAGATTGGCCAATCTTCGTTTTGCCGACGACATCGTCCTCTTTTCTTCTTCTCTCTCTTCAGCTCTCTTCAGCTTTCGAGGTACGACTTATGCTCCAAGACCACGCAAGCTTCGAGGTTGATCTGAAGATAAACATGACGAAGACTAAGCTTAGGACCAACTGCACCGCACTTAGGATTGAGGTAAACGGAGAATCAATTGCATATGTCCATCAGTGCCTTTATTAATGGCAATTAGTTTCTTTCCAGGCGCAGGAGAGAAGTTGGAAGACGGGACTTTGCCCAACAGTGGGACATTACAGTCTCATTAATATTAGGGGACAATCTTACATAAATCGTAGTAACCCGTTTCATTATATTCAATGTCTGAAACTTACGGGAGTTTCCAATATTATGATGACGTATATATATATATTAGAGGGATATATATATATAGGGAGGAACAATACCACGGACTTTTCTAAAAGTATGTTTATAAATATAAATAGTCACAGGATAGTTCATCGTTCTGTTCCACCCAGTATACATATATATTGTAGATAAATACGTGATAATAATACACTTACATACATATAAACTCTACTGTTATGTGGTCTACAGGAAAATATAATTGATATCAAAATGTATGGTTAATTAGTTATATTTATAAAAATAGACCTGGACTGTAGTAACCTGTCGCTTCACTCTGCCAACTACGACTAACTACGTTTTTCCACTGTGAGAATTGAGACAATAAACTAAAACTAAGCAGTGTTACAAGTGAGTGGTCTCGAAACGAATGAATGGGTTAAAAGTATACCCGACGTTATTCTCTTGCGACTACGAAATATCAACTAAGAATAATTTTCATATGACCTGACCTGGGGCCTATACCTACCACAAAACTTTACAAGCGTACAATTCGACAAAATTGTACTATTTTTCATAGAAAAAGTTGTCAATTTTGTCAAATTGTACGCTTGTAAAGTTTTGTGATAAAGGCCCCTGACCATTGTTGCAAGCCAGGTTAGTAAGTTTTCAGATTATTCCTGAAACAAACAGAGCTTGAGGCCATTTTTAGAAAGAGAACCTGTTACTCGTATGTGCTCATTGATTATGTCAGGATGGATTGTCAAAAGTTCCCATCGTCATTATACTTATAGTATGGTTGATTAGTTGTATTCACTCGCGGAGAAGAATGCACGCAGCAACAAAGCCTCCACATTATGTTGTCGCACGGCGCGGCGCGTTCCAATTAGGAGAGATTTATTCATCCCCTCATTGCCGGAGAGACTTCTCCAAAGACAACAATTATTTTATCAGAGATTTAACTCGGTGAGGCAATTGTTCCCCAATTTTCTAAGCACCTCGACAATGCTTTAGTAATTTGTTCTATCCTCTTGGCTGTTTGATTGTTTGCTCTGGGAAAACGCGAGACGTCATCACGCGAAGCCAGCGCGGCCGCATTGTACGGGAAGCTGTTCGCATTCGATATTCATTTACTTGAATGCTTTGTAATCATTCCGAGTTTCAATATGGAGGGGAATATAAATTGTGTTGACATTTATGTTTACGTAAATTTGAACTGTTTAGTTTGCAAAGTCCAACGATGTCCCTAGGTTAAGTTCGAATTCCAAGGCAGCATTTCTGGAAGTTTTATGCAATAGAGGTTTAGTTTAATGACGATTAATTTAAGTAATTCTTCTTTTCATTAATAACTGGTTAGTTAATTGGACTACCGAACCCCGCTTCTTTTGTGATACCCAACCACACTCACCATTTATCTATAAGCAGTAGCTTATTTAAAATGATAAACGAGCTCTCAATCGATTTGAATAACAAGCAAGCAGATGCTCTTAATCCTTTTGATTTCATTAAACGCATGCACCCCTGTCGGAAATATCACTCGAGTGCTGGCATCCAATCCACTATAAATTTGTTCATAATAGGGCTCGTCAGTGGGGAATCTTTATTTAATATCTGATAGTTTTTTATTACAGGGTCGCTAAAGTCGCTTGTACTCATTATCCGAAGGTTTCCTGCTGGATGCAGAAATGATAATGTATCCCTTAATAGATATTTGCTATATGTTAAATATCTAATAATATGCCTAACCTAGATGCTAAAACCGAAACAATTGACTGTTTAATGACAATTTTTACTAGACAGCATCGCATATTTAAGTAACATTTCAGCGCCATATAATTTTTAATCACAATTGAGGAAAATAGGTATTTATATATATAACACGGACTGGATTGTGAAATCACGGCTTCATCCGCTTCCGAAAAAGATTGTTACGTACCTAATGAATTCCCTGTAGGCGTACAGCTGAGTGAGTACCGATCGCATCGTTTGTTTGATCGTTTCGTTAGGGAGAGGCCAAGTGAAAAATCCGACAACATTAATCACATCGATGCTGAAATACAATTTCGAGCGGTCGAAAAAATTTACATAAATAATTTATACCCAAAGGAACAGGCTTCAAGTCTAATCCGCCTGGAACGCCGTCGCTTCACGGCGTGATATATACGAAACAATGTTTTAGATTTTTGAATAAAGCTAGTGCGTTATACTATGTTGCGCTGTTATCGTTATCGTACATCGATACATTGCCGCTGGGGATATTGCTTTACTACAATATTGTACGCAATATTTTCCTTATCACTTGCTTGCGGAGGTAGTTTATGCTCGTGAGTGGATTCCATATTTGATTGTTTATCGCCAGATATAGCAGCCTCGGCGGGGTGCCGCGAGGGTGTTGGCTGGCTCCGCTCATCTCCATACGCGTCTGCCCGTTGGGCCCGTCTGCCTCACCGCTTGATAGCGCATTATTTTAGGCATGTGACTGTGATCGATTTGATCGAATCTTTCTTCAGACAGCGCGTGTTTTACCAACAAGCTGTTGCCCGATACGCTACGAACCGAGGCAAATAAATACCTCGATGATAAAGATGATATAGTATTCGCATTTTACGAAGAGTGTTAATAAGGATGATGAATCGAAAATAGCGTGACCCCCGTTATTTTAATTTTATTTTAGGTGCTTGATACACGGACGCTTCCTTTCACGGAAGATTCGTTGTAAGTGAATGCCTTGTGTTACTAATGTATTACCAAATTATAGTCTTGACAAATATAGTACATATGCCATGGGAAGTAAACTTCCAAACAATTATTCCCAAACAATCAATTGCCAAATAATTGTTTGCCTACTGATCATTTATAAACATCTTTTGCAAACGATTGTTAAGCAAATACATGTTTAGGCATTAATTTAGGTGGTCAAAGTAGGTATATTTGGTAACCAAATTTTGATTTACCCGAATGAATCAGATTCTAGAAAATATATAGCAATAATAACACTTGGCAAATAAGTGAAGTCATAGTTTATTTCACTATCTTTCATTTCCTCAATTTTCTAATTCAAATTTTAATCAGGTTAAAATATGGTATATGATTAGCATCCTCAATTCCTCATAGGAGGTACCAACTCGATTGCAGTTATATTTTGTTAAAAGTGGGTTGTCGTAAGTATGATTCAGGCAACTCAAAAAACAACAAGGCACACGCAGAATAATAAATATTCGGTTCTGGTGCTTCGCCGGCCGGTTGCCGGCTCGCTTCGCTCGCACGGCTCGTGCGCTGTAGGGTCGCAGTTCTACCTAACACTCCTCCTCGCTTCGCTCGTTGTCGCACCTAACGGAGACCTTGTGACCAGTTTGAACCGTTTGGCGGGGTGACGAATAGGATCAGATTTGCCTTGTGACGCTAAAAAAACTAAGATGTGACTTTATATAATTAAATTTCCATGTAATGGAAACAAATAATATTGTTTCGGGCGGCATGGCCAATTAGAAAACCTTTTTGCAACCCATTTAACAATCCTGTGGCTTTATGGCAACTGAAATTTAGGACTAGATAAGTTTTCAAGATTTTGACCAACAAATCCTAGTGAACTAAATTCGGATTTGGCAAATAAATATATGAAAATGATTTTTTGGAATAAAATCTCTTGGCAAAGTGTGGTTAAGAAAGAAAATTGGTTCAAACATGTTTCGGTAAAATAATAGGCTCGCGAATGGCATATGTACTATATACCGTTTGCAAATTGTTACTCTAAATATATAAAAAAAAACTGTTTTGATACAACACAACGTCGTATTGAAGCCAGTAAGTACATTGCTACCTACTAGGGTAGATATCGTATTAAAGTCAGTAAGTACATACTACCTACAACATAATATCTACTAGGGTGGAGCTAGCTACAAAATAATATCTACTGGGGTGGAGCTAGCTACAAAATAATCCGCAACATATTGAGTCCTATTACATTACTTTGAAATTCGTCAATATCACTCCGTTATTAGGGAATATGCACTATAAAAACTGGAATAATCTTACACTTCTCAGTTCTCACTGATGTACGATATTAGCTCATTCGCTTTTAACGAATTATTTTACACCTTGCTCATATCCTCTAATTAATGTTACTGTTGGAGGCGTCTTTATTTATAACACAATGCCTCTTCCTGTAAAACATAACTCTTAAAAAATATATTGAGTTTCACACCGCCGCACCGCACTATTAGCCTTCGTTAGCAGCCAATAAATAGTGCACTTGCTAAACGGCTTTACGACTAGATATAATTAACTCAGGCGTGCGCGGGCGCGGCTACCGGCTGGCAAGTGCTGCTCTTAAATCATCGGGATTTCTTCTTAAAACCTTTAACTATAACCCCGGTCTCGTGTAATTGCCTCGTGAATGTAATTGCGAGATAATTTGCATATTCTTTCTTGAATATTATTGGAACATAATCTCGGTGTAAACACATTTTGATCCATGAGATAGTAAATAATTTAAAATATTGGGGGACGATCTGCAAGTCAACCTAGTTCC
The DNA here is from genome assembly GCA_905163555.1 of Notocelia uddmanniana. NCBI lineage: Eukaryota > Metazoa > Arthropoda > Insecta > Lepidoptera > Tortricidae > Notocelia > Notocelia uddmanniana. Next base: position 16,080,656 of record LR991065.1, read on the forward strand.
AAACTAAGCAAAGCTTGTACAGCCAAGAGCAAAAGTAAGCTAATACACCCTTACCTACCTACCTACCCACAATGACATAAGATGCAAAAATGTACCTTATCACAATGACACAAGATGCAATAGTGTTAACTTACTCGTGCTTTTGACTGTACTATGGGTGCTATATTCTTATTCTTAAATACACATAAAATACCCAAGACTTAGGGACAATTTAGCACTCATATCACACAAATAAATGTCATTACAGAGTTACTACCAACTCGGCCAAAGTGGTCGTCCAATATATAATTTCGATAAGCACCTTTGAATGGTACCTCATCACGTGACTAGCACTAAACTATTTTAAACCTAAAAACTTAACACCTAATTACAAAATGAATACGCCATCTAGAAGGTCTGCTTTCTGCTGAAAGCAGACCTTCTTGGTATCTACATATTTATATAGAACCTAAAGAAATTACACTACTATAAATAGTAACACTATCAGTTTTTTCGTATCTTTGTCTTTTAAGTTTGTTTATTTGTGCTAGTGATGTTTTAAAATTCGATCAAGCTGATTTCTTTGATAGTTTATCGTGAATTTCGTTATCATTGTTTATTTAAATCTCCGTTCTACTTAGCTAATAATAAACTCAAGAATGTTAAAGACGCCGATGGGTGATAAGGTTGACAAAGATCTAGCAACCATTTTCTTTGTAAACCTTCCTTTTAACATGGTTCTTACAGAATTTGTTTTTTGCACTGTTTATAATGATCGTATTCGTATATAATATCGGCAAACATTATCTAGACTGAAATTTGGCACAACTATGTTTAGTCAATGATAATATTAATATTGAATGAGTTGAGTTTATGTTATTACTGGCGGTTCAATGCCTGTAGGTACCAAATGTTTCGATTTAGCCGAACTACTAGAGAATGCTTTATGACATTAAAGCCGCCATTTCTACTTTTTGTATTATACTTGTATTTGTTATGCGATAAAGCTTAAATAATTACAAACATTGATCTTTACTGAGTACTGATTTCAACAAACTGAAATACATATATTCCTTGTCAAATGGACATAAAAGCAGACAGTTAAAGTTAACAAATTAATCGAAGTTTAGTAGCCCGCTGACCGTACGATTAAATAATTCTACACGAATTAATAAGTTTTGGCCACGCCCCGTAGGCGTCAACTGTATGATTAATAGAGCGAGTGCTGGCGACTACCGGGTCGTGGCAAGCGCTCGGCCCACTGCCACACGCCTCACTCTATAACCGAACTAGCGAAATTCACACGTCCATATTTATATCGATTACGTCTGCCATCGATACGTCGTAAATCAGCCATAGTGTTAATATTTAAATAATAACGCCAGATTATAAATAGTTTCATTTTTATACGCACACTATTTAGACAGTTTTATGTCCATTTATAACACATGGCGATGGTAACGATGGCATTATCTCCTGATCACTACTAAACGCGGGTCGTCGAACTGTATCTTAAATCTGATCGGAAACATTGGAAACATTTGTTCGGAACCTGGCCTTATTCAAGGGTTATCGTGAGAACTGCGGCTTTGAATTAATTTTATTAAACATTGAATTTACACAATTTCTTTATTACGAAACTGCTGTTTAAAACTCATTTGTAGACTTCTGTTCAACAGTCGCTTTTCTTCATTTTGTTTGAACACTTCAATGTTCTTTAAAGAACATATTGCTCACACGTATTGTCATACTTCGAATATAATGTCATAAGATACATATGTTGTTGGATGAATATTTCCATAGCTGCTGGATTGCCTTTGGTGAAGGTGCTGAAAGTATACATAATATACTCGTAAGTACATAGATCCGGAATACTTTAGCAGCATACAGCTCAAGGCGAAGACGTGTTACACGAAAGAAGTTTGACAAATTTTGGAATGTGCCACAACGGACCTGCACTTGCCCTGCATATTATCAATCATCAAAAATTTACAAAAAAATATCATGTGCGTCACTTGTCTAACTGTTCATCATCTCATTGTGTCGCACTACTGATGCGAAACACGATTATCAACTCAACTAGCCTGGCTCCGGTTACCGGTAATTAGCAAGTTTGCATTTTGCTTCAAGCGCCACCGACTCCCGGGTCCATAACCGCCCGTCCAAACGATTATGGAGTATTGTCTCCTTTGTTTGTCAGAGCTATTATCTTCCACTAAGCCGATTAGGCTGTGTTAGAGAATTTTAATAAGAGTATTTAAATAGTAGGTAATCAGTTGCTAATGCTTTGTTAAACTTTTTGAGGATTGAAACCCCATTTTGGTCGTTTTGAGAATTTAATAAGCCTTACTTAGTATAACTGCATATTTAAAGCTTGACACGTTATAATAATAATAATAATAATATTGGGGGGACAATCTTACACAAATCGACCTAGTCCCTAACTAAGCAAAGCTTGTACTATGGGTACTAGACGACGATATACATACTTATATAGATAAATACATACTTAAATACATAGAAAACATCCAAGACCCGAGAACAAATATCCGTGAAAAATGCACAAATAAATGCCCTGGCCGGGATTCGAACCCGGGACCTCTAGCTTCGGAGGCAGAGTCACTACCAACTAGGCTAAACAGGTCGTCAGGTCAAAACAAAACAAAACAAAACAGGTTAAGTCTAACTTAGTATTAACGGATTTTTAAGCAGTCTAACTCTTCAGATTTTGCTGACGGTATTATTTACATTCGATGCTTAGCGATACGATTGAAACAACAGGGGCGCGATTAGTCATGGTTCTTTGACAATCCGTGATACATTCAATCCAATTCAACATTGGCTTTATACACTGAAAGTGGGATATTAGCTGGCATGTCTTGACTCTTGACTTCTTAGAGCCCCAAGTTGATGTTCATCGGAATTGTATTTTATGCCAATCTTCACCATTCAACCGCTTTCCAGTTGTACCTACAATTCATCCTAATTGATAACTGACGTTGTCGAATTTTAGAATAAAACATCTGGTTTCGAGTCTCACAATAGGAGCATTTTTTACAGAAGTTGTTATAGTTTTGTCGCCGCATCAGAACCGTTCTGTCATTTCACCGCGTCTCAACGTGACTGAAAGCACCTGCCAGCGGCCGGTCGTGCCGACATGCTTCAATACGCGTAAGAACTTTATCTCTAAGCACTCGTTATCGTACTAAAAGCCGCTAACATTCCCGCGAGATTCTTGTGAGAATGCCGTGAAAACGACGCGTAGATTACACCTAACGAGGTAAAGTGTATCGCTTATTAACTAGTACGTTTGTGAGACGTGTGCTATCTGCATCATGGTGGCCTGATGGTAGAATCGAGTATGCCCGTTACTGAACGAGGAATAAGAGCATTGCATAGGTTTTTTTAAATATGTGATAATTACATTTTTTATTGTATGGTAATTGGTCATGTACCTTACACGTTTTAAAATGTTTTGAACCGTCAAATTTTCAATAAACTGATTGAAGGATGCGATGCTGTCTAAAACCTTAATAGTTTTAGATAGTACCAAAGGTATTTTTTGATTTTATGTGGTGTAGTGTTGTCTGTATTTATTTAGGTGTTTGGCGGACGCCTTTGTCCAGGAGTGGACGTCTTTCGGCTGACATGATGGTAATGAGTGAAAGGTAAGCGGGAAAACCCCATAGCTTAAAAATTGACAATTTTGCACTCCAAATTGTCAATAAACAAGCAATTGTTGTTTTAAACGATATTTCGTAATGAAAAATGCAAAAAGTACATGTAACATCTATCTATGCGTAATAGCAACGGTCACGTGTAGGTACAAGATGAAAATAAATGTAACAAAGACAGAAAATATCCCACATAAATGAGTGTTTTTAACTGATTAGAATCCTAATATTATGTAAGAGTTTCTATCCTCATATCTTTTAATTTTCTTCTTTGTATTTTTTTATACTACGTCGGTGGCAAAGAAGCTTACGGCCCGCCTAAGCGGTCACCGCAGCCTATGGACGCTTGCGACTCCAGGGGTGTCACATGCGCGTTGCCTATCCTTTAAAAAATTAAATACTCCTCTGATCTTGAACAACCCTATACTATGTATAACCCTAAATCACTGTTGTCTTTGAAATTGACTTAGTTTTATTTATTTCGTTTTAAATGGGGCACTCTTATTCTACATGTTCGATATTTACGGCAAAGCGGTGTTACGGAACTGCGTTAGTATAGTTATCTAGATATTACCATTACGTACGTAAAAGCAAAAAATCTAGAGACCACAAACAAATATACCTATCTTTTAATTTTTTTTAATCAGTTTCGGTGTTCCCTCCGCTACATTTTCTATCATTCTGGTCTAAACATTAAAGTAGGCATAAAAACCTGATCTCAACTTGTAAAGGCGAAAGGCCTTTTTATTACTTTTGTTCTATAGATTTTTAATACGAACATGAAGTTGTGTTTGAAAACTTTCCTTACCAAAAGAGCTCCAGGACATGTTTTACAGACGTTAAAATATGTAAAACAAAAGTATTAAATCGTGAACTATTTCCACTTGTAGCGCGCCGTGCCGTGAGCATTGGACATGCAGTGGGCCGGACACGGTGGAATTTTTGAATGTTAAATTTGACAATCCAGTGAGTGATGGACGTATTGACACTGACTGTATAAATTTTACGAGCAGGTCTATAAAATATTGTCTTAACTACACATTTCGATGTCTTGTTCGGCTACCATATCACTAACTCAGTAAAGAACCGATACATTACAATTTTTAAGAATATTTCTGTTATAATGAGGCCTTTGTTTACTTTAAATGGTTTGATTATAAACATACTTTTTATCGAGAATATTTCAAGTGTACACAGAAATGATGGTTCATAAGGTTGTTTGAATAGGAAGACTGCTTCTCCGAGCGCGTGTTAAAGAAAGGAGTTCAACCAAAACATTGCAGGCGAATGATAATCTAGGTAGCGTTGGCACCAATAGCAGTTAACGTTTGTTTGCACCAAGTGGATTTTATTTAAATTGATTAAAGAAAGAAGAAAGAAAGAAAAACCATTTATCCTGTAAAGCACACAAAACAGGACTTATAAATAAATAATAATAAAAGAGGACCGTAAATCAAATCAGACATAATTATTATTACATGTTCCACAAAAGTCTAAATTGTTACTGTTACTTTATTTATAAATACATATAGGATATGGATCGTCCATTTCTTGCTGGTAGTATCCACCATATCAGCCAAAGGTCGTCCACTGCTGGACATAGGCCTCCCCCAAATTCACGGGGGGTGTATGCCATAATCGCCACGCTTGGCATGCGGGTTGGCGATCGCAATATCTCCACCGCACCCAAGGGATGCTGCTGCCCATCCCCCTGTGGTCTTGGTCGTAGTTTTAGGACATACCCGGGTCGGGCCGGGCCGGGGCTGGTAGTATAATACATATTAAACTGGGATTTTGCTTGTGGCAACGGGGACTTGCCCAAATATTTACTGGCCTCGACTGTCGACAGTAAACGAACCAATGTTTCCTCCAGGGTTCGCTAATCATAGCCAATAATTGTCGGCCTGTTTAGCCTAGTTGGTAGTGTCACTGCCTTCGAAGCTAGAGGTCCCGGGTTCAAATCCCGGTAAGGGCATTTGTTTCTGTGGTGAGCAGAGACATTTGTTCCTGAGACTTGGATGTTTTCTATGTATTTAAGTATATATCTATTAAATATATCGTCGTCTAGTACCCATAACACAAGCCTTATTGAGCTTACTTTGGGACTAGTTCGATTTGTGTAAAAATTGTCCCCTAATATTTATTATTATTCTCCTTATTTATTATTATTATTATTCCTTTATTTATTTTTCGTCTTAGGTTAGGTTTGTACAATGGATTTACAAAAGGTAAAATATAAAAATACACTTACAAAATATAAAAACATTATAAAAACCTAACCTAGGGTGCCGCCGGCAGCGAGGCAGGGCCTAAGCCACCGGTGGTTAGGGCGACAGAGAGAGGAACCTCCGGACTATCCGCGCCGTGTCCAGGAGTACCGCCTTCTGTATTTGACCCTTGACCCAGCCATCTAGCGAGAGTCTCTTGAGATGTTGGTCGAGACTCTTCGCTATTAGACCGTTCGCAGAAACGACTATCGGGACAATGATCGTCGAATCAACATCCCACATGGCGGTTACCTCGTGTGCCAAGTCTAGGTACTTGCTGACTTTGTCCTTCTCGGCCTTCACGAGGTTCTCGTCATGGGGGATGGTGATGTCGACGAGCACTGCCTGGCGCTTCGATCGATCTATCAGCACGATGTCGGGCTTATTGGCTACAATAGTCCGATCCGTGATGATAGATCGATCCCAATAGAGCGTAGCACGACCATTTTCGAGAACTGGCGCAGGTAAGTATTTATAGTACGGCACTTCGAAGTCCACAAGACCGTATGAAAGAGCAAGTTGCTGGTGAATAATTCTGGCTACCAAGTTATGCCTGTGCAAGTACTCGCCGTTAGCAAGATGACCACAACCGGAAATGATATGCCTGAGTGACTCTCCGGGACGGCGGCATGCCCGACAAATGTCGACCGTACCGTCCTTCAGGATATATTTCCGGTAGTTGTTCGTCATGATAACTTCGTCCGCAATTGCACAGACAAAACCTTCGGTTTCCCCAAAGTGATCCCCGAAACGTAGCCAGTTCACCGACGCGAGCAGGTCTACGTCGGGCCCCGTAAGGGCCCTGTAGAACCGCCCGTGTAGCTCCTTACTCTTCCATTCCGCCTTGCGGTCCTCGGTGCTCAGTACTTTAAATCTGCGCCAGTTCTCGTTTGCCATGGAGAGCGGGGTGAAAGATGCGTCTACTGCCACTACGTCTCGATGCATCCCACATTCGCTGTTTAGGAAATAATCCCTGAGACTGCACACCTCGCGGTTGTGGAGGTCTTTGGCATTTAAAAAGCCACGACCTCCACACTTCCGCGGGATGTACAGTCTCATAACAGACGAACGTGGGTGCAACATGCGGTGTGCAGTGAGCAGTACACGCACCCTTCGATCCAGGGCATCCAGCTCAGTCTGAGTCCACCTTAGTATGCCAAAGGAGTATGTGAGCAAGGGCATAACCCAGGCGTTGAAGGCGCGCGCCTTATTGCCACCCGACAAAAAACTATTAAGTACTTTTGTCAGGTGACAGAAAAAGCGCTCCTTCACCGCCTGCTTTATGCCCTCACCCTCAATACCCAAAGCCTGTGACATACCAAGATATTTATAGGTTTCTGCTTCGGAGAGAGATCTGAGCGACATTGTCTCAGAAAGTTGTAAATTTGTTGAATTTACAACTTTCCCCCGCTGTACATGCATGACCGCATACTTATCTACACCAAATTCCATTTTGATGGCGCTACTGAAAACTTCTGTCGTTTTCAGTAGCTCCAACAGGTCCTGTCTATTTGGTGCAAATAGCTTAAGGTCATCCATGTATAGCAGATGAGAAATGACCTCACCCCCTCTCCGAAGCTGGCAACCTAGCCCCGAATCCTGCAGCAGAGTGCTGAGCGGATTCAGCGCTAGGCAGAACCACAAGGGACTCAGACTGTCACCCTGGAAAATGCCTCGCTCAATCCTGATGGAGTCCTGCGGGCCAGAAGGGCCATCTCCTCCACCCGGTTGACGAAGGACTGTGGTCCACTGCCCCATGCAAGCACTTAAGAAGGATCTTAAAGCTGCATCAACTTTATACAGCTCTAAGATCCTCCTCAGCCATGAATGAGGCACCGAATCATAGGCCCTCTTATAGTCAATCCAGGAGGCCGAGAGGGTCCCTCTGTTCCGCCGTACTCGTTGGCAAATGGTCATGTCTATGAGGAGGAGCTCTTTAGTACCACGCGACCCAACCCTACATCCATTTTGAGCAGGGGCCAAAATGTTGTTCGTAACAATGTGCGTGTTAATTTTTGCCCTCAAAATGGATGTAAGGAGCTTGTACAGCGTAGGCAAGCACGTGATGGGTCTGTAGTTCTTCGCTTCCGTGGTACTACCGGACTTGTAGAGCAGGGAGGTAACACCAGTTGTTAAGGGAGGAGGTAGGGAACCGAGCTCGTGGGCTTGCTGGAACTGTGTTGCCAAACGTTCGTTCGTTCGTTGTGCAATCCATCCGGTCCCGGACTTTTCCAGTTCGGAGCCGTACGGATGGCACAACTCACGTCTTCGGGGCTGATGGTAACAGACCCCATGGGTTCGATGGATTCATAGTCACGTTCGAGAACACCGATCCAGGCACCCTCAGTGTGTTCGACAGGCACCGACCAGATACTACGCCAAAAGTTAACCATGGCAGTAGCATCCGGTCGCTGACCGTCGCACACACGATGGTCGGTTCCCTCCCACTTCCGGTATACCTTCCTTTGGTCACTCTGGAAAAGGCGATTCTGCTGGTATCGGTCCACACGCTCTCTGTAGCGGCGAATACGGCTTGCCCATGCATAGACTTTCTGCTTCAGAAAGTCAATGCGTTCCGTGACACAGGCCATGTAGTCACGGGGTCTGACACCAGTCCCCGCGAGGGCCTGGTTCACGAAACGCATGACTCGGGGGCGGTTATTGCCCCCCCTGAAGCAGATCAGCTTTGCGATGAGAGTCCTAAACGTATTGATACGCCGCTCAATTCGTACTTGCCAGGCAGGGACACCCCCGGCGGTCCTAGTTGCACGGTCAGCGTCCGGAAACTTGACGCGAGCAACACGGCACGCCGCGATGGCCCCGCAGTACATAATTGAGTGTGTATCAATCAAATCATCGCTAGCCCGCAAATACGGGTCTAGGAGATCGTTTAGGGCTCCCATTAGCGCTAGATTGCGTCTATTTACGGGCAAGCGTGGTAGTCGCGGCCTAGAATTGGGTGTGGAGCGATACCGCGTAATCGCCTCATCCAGAGCTGTCCTCAGTTGCTCATGGGCCTGGGTACTCACACTCTGATCCGCGCAGTCCCCGTCGGCACTGGGATCGACCCGCGGCGCCCTCGGTGCCGTGTTGGGAGCGGGCACCGGAGCCGGCGACGTGGCGGGTAGGTCCCGCGCCGAAGTGGGGGCTGCACGAGCAGAGAGTGCTTCCAGGCGGAGCCGATCAAGCGTCAAGTCATCCAACCGCTTATTTCGTTGAATGACTCGCACCTGATCTGATAGGCGTTGTGCAGACACGGTGATGGTCGGTTCAAGAGCCTGGAACAGAGGAAGCATCCGGACACGATACGCGGATAGGTTAGTTTCCCCCTCTGTCGCCCCAAAGTACGCTCGCATGCAGTTCTCGTTCATTTCTTGAGTCCATCGCATGCGGCGCACTACACCACCGGCAGCGGGAGCCGTGGGTGGAGCGGAATGCCCCGTAGGCCCCAAGCGTGCCGGCAGCGGTCGCCTTCCTCGTCGCGCTGATGTTTGTGGCGGCGGTGGCGACGGCCCGCGCTCGTCACTGCTCGACTCGCTGCTGTCAGGTGCCGTGGCAAACTCGTCATCTGACGACGAGGGCGAGGAGCTGGACGGCGCAGGCGGAGATGGTAGACGTGCGCGTTGTTCCGCTCTTGATCGTAGTCTCGTATTCATTTTTCATTGTAGTTTATATTCATTTTATAGCTTACGCTGTTTGACATTTTCATTGACTTTTCCTTTTGTGCGTACTGAAAGTGTATTTCATCGTATTATTTTGATAATACGGTATTGCAGAGTTGTTATTTTACACAAAAACTGTCGAAAACTGTAATTACAGCATAAAAAGGGCTAAAAATAAAAATATACAAATAAAATAAAGAAACGAGGCACCCGTCAGTGTCAGCGGTTTTTTTTTTTTTTTAATTATTATTATTATTATTAATAATCATTGAAGTAGAATCATTTATAATATCGTAATCATTTTGAAAACATACAAGTTTTCCTATTTTAAAGCTCCTTACTCTTGAATATTATTAAAGCAGCTGACCTAATCGATCATTTGCTTATACTGTCCTATGTAAACATCTTGTTGCATAACGCCTTATTCGCTAAGAAATTTGATCTATGACATACATATTTTTTGCAAATGTTGACTTTGTGATAATAGCTAATGGATTTTTTGCACCTGAGCCAACAACGGATCTATTATGCTATTATAATAACAGTTTTCATCCTACGAAACATACTGGAGTATATATCCATTAAACTTCCGAAAATTTTCAAAGAGTGTAGTTTTTAATAAAAGTGCAGCGGATCACGTCAGAACTTAATTATTATATTTTGTCTATAGAATTTAGTTGGTACTTCCGAGTTGAATCGAGTACCTTAAGTACAAAATATCTCGTCATCGAATAACCGGCTGGTATAGATGATCGACCCGTAGAAGTGTTTTCATAGGCCATCATTCCTTATTCTCGTAACTCACGGAACGGGCAATGTTTATCTTTGTAAAAGTTACCATTGTGCTTCCAGGGTCTATAATTGTAGAACATCTTTTTTTTTCGGGCATGATGATTTTTTGAATGTTTGTGTTTCTGCTCAATATGACGGGCATTGACGTGTAGGGCCCGCTGCTATTGTGCCTGGCATCGTTCAGCCCGTGGTCCGCAAGGGGTATTTGCTCTGATGCCTCCTCCGCCGCTCTTTGTGTACTTTATAATATAAGCATTGTAATATGTAGGTACTACTATATTAGACAACCGTCAACCAGTCGGTTTAGATACTTGCGGTATACCTACATGTTAATAATTTCTTGATGTTTATAAGTTTCTTCGACGTTATGCCTGCTGACCCGCGCTACAAATATTAGTAGGCAATCACCACGACATTAACACTTACGCATAAATTGCTGTTGCACCTTTGTATGCTGTTTGCTCTCTCAACTTTAATTTATTAAGTGTAAATTAGGTTGAATATGATAGAATATGTATATATGTGAGTAAATAGAACAATAACATGTTTGACAAGTTCATATTATTTTATTAAACTCATAAAATTTATATTTTAGTAAACATTCAAACATATTATATATTGTAAAACTATCAAACATATTCGTTTTACGTTGCGTTACATTCAATCGTCGTATTATCAATTCAACGCATATTCCAAGGAAAGTAAACACGACCAATTTTTTTTTGTCCGCTGCCAACAATTAGGTGTTCCTATTCAGTAAGATCAAAGCGCGCATATTATATCGCCCGGAAAGAATTTCTGGGTACCTTACAAACAAATTTACATCGTATTGTAAGTCGTCGGCATCCTATTATGACGTGTTTGCTATAGTAGGAAGTATGCGCTTTATTCAGATTGTGTCTACCGTTGAATAAAACGATGGGAGTCTTTCAAAAGACTAAGATATTGCGTTGTCAACTGTTCAAAAGAGGCGGTTTGCTTACAATTGAATGACTCGAGGTTAGAATATTCTCTTCTGGAAGCATTTGTTGAAGCGAATAATGTTGACCATTTTATTTGTCCATTTAAATAGTCCGTAATTAAATTAATGACATCATTTACATCAATGTCCGGCGTGATCGCGTCTCGTTGACGTTTTAATATTTCATGAAACCACGCCGTTCAGACGCTTTTATACTGATTGCGGGTATGCGTAATTCCACTATAAATTCTTTATTTATTTGACTTAAAAGGAAATACTAAAACGCTTTTAGAATTAAATATATGCCTTGCATCATAAAATAAAGAATTTATAGGCGTCCTTTGAAATTATTGTGGCTCAGTTTTATGACTTCACGGGGCGTTTATTTAGCGTTGCGTGGTCGTATCACACGAATTCCAGATAACGCTACGCTCCCGTTGTCTTTGTACCTGTAATTTACGGCATTTGTACGAGTTGAGACTATTTTACCTTGTAATCGTGATTAATAATGAGGAAATGAGGTTTCTTAATCATAAAACGCCCATAAAGATCACTTTCACATCACGTAATTTATTCCAAAAAAATCTTGTTTTCAAAGTGTATAGTATAGTCAATCTGCTTATTTACCTGTCTCTTAAAAACACCGAAAGTCAAATATTTAATTGAATTGGATTGAATACCTGAACACACGCATAATTTTAGCTTTAAAACAATTACATTTTGCAACGACTGATAATGTATGTATAGATAATGACAGCTTATGCCCAAGACCATCGTAATCGCAACAAATAAATGAGCAACGCCAACGCACGATAGGCGATAGCCGATGATTGTTGAATGCGTTAGTAATTTTCTAGAGACGGCGGAGTTGAAAATTGTTTCAAATCACGTCTGTCTACATATCGTATACACGCCCGTGCAGCTTGTGTGTGTGAGAGTTAGCGCCTTAGGTAGTTTAAATACCGATCTGATATTACAAATGATAAAAAGTGATCGCATTTAAAAAAAAATTAAAACTAACTACTTATTTATCATACTTCATAAATACAAGATTCTTATCTCATGTAATGGAAGGGATAAAACTGAAAATAATGAAGGACATTAATATAAACTTGCTAATAAAAAGTATTTCCAGTCTTTGACTACTCTTGATTTGATTTCCCTCTGATTGACGGCTTGACATCATTTGAGATCTAAGCTCTAGGCGGGTCCTAATCCAATTTGCATTTTGAGACGAATATGGTGTTGCAACGTCATCACAGCCTGTACGCAGCAGCATACGCCTCGGGCCCGCAGCAAACTTACGATATACGCTCTACATAATAATAACGCGATTGTGTCGCGTCACTCGAAAAACGCAAGTATAATAAGGCCGAAAATGTTTCGGGAGCATCTTATACGTCCAAACCGCAGTGTGCGTAGCCGCCGACCGTTGGCTATCATTGTGGTCGATTCGCCACGGCTTTTTGTGTGCTCGCACGGTCCATAGTCACGTAACTTAGAGTTAGCTTAGGTCATGTGTATCTTTTTAACAACTCAATTATGTCAAGTTATTTCAGTTTACAATAAATAAAATGAGTACCTTCGACCCTGTTGACTGGTAGAATGCCTTTAGGCACTGATGTCCGATCACGCCTTTAGGTACTATATAACTTATTGCAATTACTAATCGGGAAGCTTTATGTTTGAAGCCTGGCTATTAATGTTGATAACTGCTGTTAAATTATGTTTCAATGCTACTTAACTGTAAATCAGTGCAGTCTGTATTCAGAAATTAAAAAAATATGAAACAGAGATGGAAAAATGGTCTAATCCTCATCTTATTGTTACCATGAGCGTAACTGTATAAGCATAACGCATCCTCAATGTACTTAATATAATATGTCAAAAAAAATTAGATTACAGTCGTTATTTATGTACAGAATGCGCTTAAAAACAAACTAGGTGAGAGTATGGACTCGTTTCACCTAACAACCTAATTGTAATGGCCCCTACTCGTATTGTACGTGTGGCATCCGTGCATTACGCTGATCTTGGATCGCTAATAGTGCAATATTCACGCAATCATACTCAGGCTCCGTTATAAGGCAACAGCGGCATTCAAAACTAGCACTTTGGTGCTTGTTCCGGATTGGAACTGTATCGACACGATTTTGTGCTACATACAGCATCACCATAGGTCTACTGTGATTTGAATAGATATCAGGCCAGGGAAGATAGATACCACAAGTCGAACTGCCAAAACAATATCTCGTTCGTTCAAACTATTCGACAGATATAATGAGCAAAATACTCTATACTTACAGGTTAACATTAGCATGGAAAGAAAGTGGCCATAAAAGGTGAATGAATGTGTATAGTGGCCTCACTGTGTGCCCTTTCGCGTTAGAAAACTTATCGGACAATATGTTTGCTGTGGTTCTTATGGCTCATCTAAAGCGTCGTCCGTCGAACGTGACTCGTGAGCCTTATTATAATTACAGATCAGCGATTGTTGTGCCCATAAAATGTATAATTTATAAAAGCAGAACGGAGAATATACCAGGAGATGTTCGTTTGCCTCTTTCCGTTTTTTTGCTCTGCCCAGAAGTGATCGAGGTATGTTACACATTAGTTTTTGCAAAATCGAACAGAGCTAACGGGTGATAAGTATTTTTTGTTCTATACAAATGTCGTCCGTCAAATGACAAATGGTAACAGATCGCAGAACATCAGAATTATGTTATTTAATCATAACGTTAGGATCGCGTATAAATTATACTATGTTTAATTCATGTATTTTTATATCACTGTAGAAATAATTTAGGAATACAATTAAGAGAGCAGCACTTATATTACCGTTGAAAGAAGTGTGACTTGTCATTACCTGGTTTCGTTGCAGATGGACCTGCCGCGTAACGTTAGTTATTTATACATACTCACACTGTTTTTAATTGTAGTAGTTGCTTAAGTTCATAGGAAAATTGATTATGAATGTATATCTCTTACAGTGTGGCGCTGGTCTTTAGCTGCTTAGATGTTTATAGCATTGTGACAAAAATCTCGATTTTAAGTAGGTTTGAATTTATTTCTGACTTTAGTTATATACCTATATCAATAATATCCATAATGGTGAATGAAATTGTCTATATAATCCCGCCCAAATTATTCTACTTTTTTGAAATTTTGTTAATCGATAGCTTAGCGGGTAAAGACATTAATTTCTTGTTAAAAAAATCATAACTTTTCTTTTTAAGAGTGCTCTCATACAAAAAATGTTTACCTGCATATGTTATCTATTCTTCGATAAACAAGAAATTCGAGTTGCAATTTGGAGGCCATTGTGTCGGAACAAAGGTGTGGGATGCGTTTATAATACAGGTGCATGGAGCCCGAAGTTTGAGACATCCCGCGGGACGGCACGCTACGTGACTGCTTTTATTTCACGCTATTTTCGACTTTGATAGCGTTCATTCCGTGTAATTGCCGTTAACTCTAGAACTATTTTACCGCGTTTTTGAGGTCCTTTTTGTGTGGCTGTTCTCTTTCGGACGGTTGTTAGATTAGTCATTCGTCCGCCCATGTTTCATTAATGCGAATCTAATTTATATTACGTAGCTGCTCAGGCCTTTGTCGGGTCTTTTGTTGCCGATCTGTTAAAATGATTTGCCAATGTATTATGAGGCAGATGCACAATAACTTTAAAAAGGATATTTTATAGTTGTTCTTCGTATAAGAAGAGCTTTTACTTGCATGGCTTGCGTGTATAAACTTGGTAGATTATTTACTATGGCATTAGGATAATATACTTGCAAGCTCATTTTAATCAAATAACAGACCATCATCTGACTGATTACGTAAATCTAGTCGATAGTGATTTTACTGAAAATGTAAATTAAATCGCTATTTGAACTAAAATCTCATCAGGGAATTTTAAAAGCATTATATTGTTTCGAATAGAGACGTAGATAATGTTCTATCTGGCGTCCAGATGACTCAAAGTAAGATTGTGAAAAAGATATCATAAAAAAGGGAGCAAATGGCACCACACGCTGTCCCCAAAGATAAACTAAAATCCATTGTTTCCGAAATTGCTGCAGTGTATTCATGCATACCTTAAATGGTTCTATTTCATATTATTTATGGTCTGGTGACTAATTTTCCATCTGTTGGTCTCAGACATGCCTCGCAAGTCGCAATTGTCGAGGAATGCCAAGACTTTTAAAGAAGACATCGTAATGATTTATATAATGCACAGAACAGTTACAGGGGGACTTTTTTAATCGCATAATAGCACAAGATCAATTAAACAATAAACGATTATAATGAATAGTCTGTTAATTGTGGCTATTTAAACGCTTGTCGAGAGTATTATTCTAGTTTTTGTCCATATACGTACGTTCATTAAAGTGGCAATTTGGCATTCAGACGGTAGTCAGTGCGGACTACGTGTAGCGCAAACAAAAGTAGCACGAAACTAAAGGTAATAAAGGAGCTAGGGAAAATCATCCCCCGGCACGTACGGCAATACGTTCTAATAGTCACAGCTGACAATGCTGGTCCGGCCTGGCGTTGTTTTGTTAGGACACGGCGTCGCGTCGACCAATGCAAAACTCACTCCGTTATCTGACCCCTTCAACGTTTTAGCGCTTGAACGATGCAATTGATTTTCAAATCGTATGTGTTTACAGCTCATTGCATGGGATCTGTTGTTTTGCGTAAGTTGATGTTATGTCAAAACAAAAAATATGAATATGTAGTAAAGTGCAGCGGGAAATCTCAACTACGGGAAATTTCCAAAAACAACCACCGAAATATCTTCCGTATTTTACATAATTTACTACAGTATCATCTATGTCCCGATAGCGGAAAAGCGCTTTCATAATTTAACCATACGAGTAAATGGCGTTCGTTCATCATAGACCTAATGCTCTCTGATCTATGCGTCTATGTTTTTACGACGAAATTTCTTGTGTTCGCGTGCGAGTGGCTTCTCAAATTTTCTATAAAGATAGTAGTTTCTAATGTGTTTTTACAAGTTTTTGAAAGGTGAGTCGTATATTTATGGCCTATTTCATGTTTCTATGTCACTTATTTATTTATGATGATTTATGTTTTAATAGTATTTTGGCGACCGTAAATTGAGATGTCGGCAAATTTCGACTTTTTGGTAGTTGAAATTATCCCTCCATATTTTATATGGAAATTAAAAAAACACTAGTGATGTGCACGATTCGAGGTTTTTATCGATGTAAATACCTATTTTAAAATACTGACCCTATAAAGGATTATATTTTTCTTTCATTATCATTATACCTACGTCAAATTTTGCAATAAATTATACTTACTTATTAAGACCGCCTGTTGCTACCATTACTAATTATGTAAGTTTTTTTAGTGTAACATTGTTCTCTTGTGTGGTGCAATAAAGCATATTTATTATTATTATTATAAATTATACTTTGCTACACAGTAATTAAAGTTATTTTTTGTTATTTTATATTCAAACAAAAGACGTGTAGACCTGTAGATACATCTATCGACTTATTAATATCATGAGTACCATCACTAGTTACTAAGGAGGGCAGTTGAAATTACCTCTCTAATATCTTGTAAATCTTTTTTTGCAAAACTGAACCTAGCTACATAAAATTACCCCGCTGCATCTTATAAAATATAACTTTTTTAAGTGCTTTACATCGCATTATGACAATGTCGCCATGTTATCTAACTCGTACGCAAAACTCCTAGAAACTCCCAAGTGCCGATTTTTTACAATTTACACGCGGGGGGCCAACTGAAGTGGCTCGAGTAATTAATGACTTATAGACGTGGGTGGCTGTTTCACGTCGCTGTGTTTTGGTAACAAATTGTAACATACCACCCGCCCCGCGGGACCTCACACTTGAAACGTCAACTGGATGCGATGACGTCATCGTTAAGAATCATCTCTGGATTGACGGGTTAAGGAACCCTTATGTTACTTTATAATCATTATTCTATTAATTATCTAAATTTATTTCATTTATTTTATATAATGTTTCAGCATTAAATAGATAAATTGAATAAAGCAAAATACTTAATCGAAAATTTCAAAGAGACTTCTACTTTAATTATGTACTAGCACAAATTATTTAATAATTAGTAAGCACGTAAATCATATTGGAATGTTGGCAAATGTCGGTTTAAGTGAATCAGCAACCATGTCATTTCACAATATGAAAAAATTAATGCACCTCAATCAGTTTTACTATCACTAACCCACAGAAAACCGATTTGTAACTATCACTTTTAATGGAGGTAGCAAAGTATTTTGCGGTTTCGATACGATCATAATATTTAGGTTCAGTTCGCAGCGTGACTAGATCTCGGGTAACAAATAACTTGCGGTCAGTTTGTTTACGCGGCTCATTAGAAGTTGCGTTTGAGAAATCGCGTTACATGCTTCACCAATCTCGCCGAAGTCAGTTATTGTCATCTTTTAGTTCAAAAATTCCGAGTAAAAACTCTGACTCATTCGTGTTCTGACTAAACAATAAACATGCCTTATATAAAAAATTAGAGCAATATTTTTACTCTTAAGACGTTTAAAAGAATTTGTACAACTGTAAACTATCATTTTTCTATTGTCTTTATAAAAACTGGTGTCCTTTCACTCTCTGCCGCCTATAATTGTGTTTGTTTTTCTCAACTCAGGCCCGTCTAATGTTGCGTTAAGACAACAATGATAAGTTTAACTTCAAAGAATTATGTTTAAGTTATCGTAATTATTATTAGATAACGCCGACGGATATAAGGAACAAAGTGTTTCTTTCATTTATGAAAGTTTTTGAAATACTGTTTTTTAGTTGTAATCCTAAATATAGGTATGTTTTCAAGCAAATCATTACACTGTTACTTGCATTAAACGCTTAGTTTATTTAAAACATGAAACGTAAACAATGGAGTTCTATATTATAAGTAATGCTCTCCGTTTCTTTCTTTCAACATGCGATTTCTGATGAGCGATGTCACCTTAAAACATGGATGAAGCATTAGTGTCATGTTCCTCAGATCACGTGTGGTCTTTTTTATGCCAATGGGGCGAGTGCGTCGTCTGTCTTAATTGCTTAACAGCTTTCTTATTGTTTACGTAATAGGTGAAGGAATTACTTATTTTTGTTTTATTCATTGCGAGCATTATACAAGCTACGTAATAGGTGAAGGAATTACTTATTTTTTAACCGACTTCAAAATTTCAAAAGAGGAGGTTATCAATTCGGTTGCGTGTTTTTTTTTTTATTAATGTTTGTTAGTCTATAACTCTGTCATTTCTTAACCGATTTGGAAAATTCTTTTTTTGATTGTAAGTATATATATCCAAGTTGGTCCCGTTTTTGTCAAAACGCAGTTCTGATGATGGAATTCATGAGGAATTGAGGGAACTCCTCAAATCTTAAAGGCAAACATATAGTAATTTTTGTGTTTTTATCAACAAGTCAAGCATTTTCATCCAAAAATGTGACATTGGATGAAGTGGAACTGCTGATGATGATCAGAACAGAACTCTTCAACGACAAAAAGTTCACGTTTGGCGATTTGTCCTCCTAGCTGTGTTTGTTAAGCAAGTTCTATTTTCACGATTAATTTTTGTCATGCTTGATTTCTGATGATGGGATCCATGAGGAATTGAGGGAAATCCTCAAATCTTAAAGGCAAACATATAGTGATTTTTGTGTTTTTATCAACAAATCGAGCATTTTCATACAAAAATGAAATGTGACATTTGATGAAGTGGAACTGTTGATGATGATCAGAACAGAACTCTTCAACGACGAAAAGTTCACGTTTGGCGATTTGTCCTCCTAGCTGCGTTTGTTAAGCAAGTTCTATTTTCACGATTAATTTTTGTCATGCTCGATTTTTGATGATGGGATCCATGAGGAATTGAGGGAACTCCTCAAATCTAAAAAGGCAAACATATAGTGATTTTTGGGTTTTTATCAACAAATCGAGCATTATCATACAAAAGTGTGACATTTGATGAAGTGGAACTGCTGATGATGATCAGAACAGAACTCTTCAACGACGAAAAGTTCACGTTTGGCGATTTGTCCTTCTAGCTGTGTTTGTTAAGCAAGTTCTATTTTCACGATTGATTTTTGTCATGCTCGAGTTCTGATGATGGGATCCATTAGGAATCGAGGGAACTCCTCAAATGTGAAAGGCACACAAATAGTGATTTTAGTATTTTCATGAACTAATCAAGCATTTTCATTCATAAAAGTGACATTTGATGAAGTGGAACTGCTGATCATGATCAGAACGGAACTCTTCAACGACGCGTAGTTCACGTTTGGCGATTTGTTCTCTTCGTTTTGTTTGTCAAGCAAGCAAGGTTTTTTCATGATTCCATGAGGAATTGAGAGTACTTAGTCTTCTACCATTATAAACATAATTATAGCCATTTTTATTTCATTGTATGGAATCTAAGAGTGCACCATCTAAGTATAATAATCTTTTACCGGCCTACCCCATTGAAGTCGGTTTTTTTTTCTTAAAAATTATGTTTTATTCATTGCGAGCATTATACGAGCTACGTAATAGGTGAAGGAATTACTTATTTTTGTTATATTCATTGCGAGCATAGATCGAAATACATTCTTATAGTATTTCGATCATTAAGAAATGTAGCAATTTTGAAACACATGAGCAAACGAACATGATGCTTTATAGATAACAAGATACTCTCAAAGTTAAAATATTCAAAATGACTTGCTACAGGTAACAAACGCAATTGTCCAAAAAATGTTTGTACAGGTAAGTACTTCATAAACCCTTTTGTCCTACTGTTTTATAAGAACGGTTAAGGATTATGATTTCCAGTAGTAGAGGTAGGTAGGACAATAATACTGACAAAAGGGGAAGAAAGTGAAGCCATTATTATTTAACTTATTTGTGCGGCGCAAGCCAAAGAGCAATGTCGGTGCTATTTGGAATCTTTCATTTATTTTGTTACGTCCAGTGTTTTGTTGAGTTTTAAATATTTTTTTACCACCCACCACCTCTTTTAAAACCCCTTTTCGCGTTGGGTGTTCGCTTATTTATTGTTGCTTTATTGCAGGCGTTTAGCCGACAATAAAGTTTGTGTAACAGTTATATAATCCAACCTACTTTTCATAACAAAAGAAAGTGAAAGACCCGAAATATAATGTCCAATTTTTAGTAATTGGCTTAATTGGACAAATTATTCTTTACAAAATACATACATATGTAATCGTATGGTATCGGGTCGTAGTAATTTAATATTTTGATTAACTAATCCATTACTTGTTTCTAGGGCAAGATACCCCTATGAACCATGGCCAAGTTTGCTGCTCTAATAACAGGTTTCCAGAAACAATTAGTCGGAGCTCTTTGTAAAATAAAGAATTTTATCGGCTAGATTTATTATATTTGGAGAGGATGTTATCGCTGGTTCGATTGCTACAGGCCTTCGCCCGCGGACCGTGAATACGGAACCAGGTAGACACAAACATTTATCGGCCGTTTTAGTTTTTTTGTTGTTACTTTTGTTATTTGAATCCCTCGGATATATTAATCTCGCGTGGGTCCGTCAGAACCGGTCATTATCTGAAACTTTGGGGCGTATTGCGTCCGGGTGCCTAGTTATTACGGGCATTCTATTAAAATAACCCCGTATCATTTACGAAATTAGGTACATCGCTAAATATTTTATAATGACGGGAGTCGAAATGAGTTGGCCTGCTAGCGTTTTCGTCGGTATTAGTGGAGTGAGCCGCGTGCGACGGACCCGGGTACTCTAATGACACCATACGTAAACGATTTTGCCATATTATGGGGAACTTGGTTTTATTCGTAAGCCCATCTGCGCGGTGTCAAGCCTGGTGATTATCAGGTTAGCAGACTCTCAGCAACGTTTACCGGATCCATTTATTTTACGTCTTTGTCCTAGATCCTTGCATGTTTTGCAACTTATGCTTTCGTCACAATTACAGTTATTTATCTGATACTTATTTAATAACTCTAATATTTATTATAGCCTAACCCTTCCTATAAGTAAGTACATGTCGAGCTATGAATATATATTTGGTTTATTAAGGATCTCGTCTTGTTGACACGTTATTATGACAGTCAATTTATTATTTTTGAAGAGTGGCAGTGACAAGCATTGTTACGCGAGGTTTCGTTTATAGACGGAAATCAGAGGAATTTCGCAGAGTCCTCTTTGGCCGCATGAGAAATTTATTTGTTCGGGGCATTGCGTAGTCGTCCACAACGCAACAATAGGCCGGCCAGGCCCGCCCCGGAAATAATCAATTATACAAGCCTCTAACCGAAGACATGTCGCCGATTGGGCGAATTGTTTGTTTAAAAACATTTCGGTGCTACTATAAACGTCACAGTAAAATATTTGTCGGCATTGTCCACCGGACTTTTGTAAGTAAATGAAGCGATAGACATTTTTCATCATTATGGACGTTGACGGCTCTGTTATAACACAATTTGGGACGGATGCGATTGTATTTTTTTATGAAAATGCTTCCTGTCTTCTTCAGTATCGTATTTTTTAACTGTTTTATTTGTTTCTTTATCAGGGGTGAGAAATAGCATTATAAAGTAATACATTCGTCAATCTTTAAAAAAAGGAGCCATAAATACACACGTTGGCGTTTTTCAGTTGTAAAACTCTGATCTACGGAACCGATTAATACCTTCCGTAAACATTGTGAGCAAAAAGTGTTATAAATTTAAGTCTATCTACATAGTTCCGTTTTTCTAACAATGCTTTTTTTTACGTTTATCCTTATTTGATATCTGATTCAAGCGAGCAAGCATTTCAAGCGTGGTTTCTCTACCCCCCAGTGGTGTCCGTGAGAGTATTACACAAGCATCTTCCCATACAGTAGCACTCTCCGACCAATGATCACCCATTTCTATGCTGGTGGTATTGCGCTAAGTGTGCTTTGAATACATCGACGACACTGAAATTGTTTAAAAGAGAATTTAATAGAGTTTTTAGAGAATAATATTAATATTTTATGTAAGCACGTCCGTGTATTGCTTGGGAACTAAATTATGCTGCTGCCTGTTTGATTCCTTTTAATCCGCGGAAGTTGTCGTTTGCCTACTTGTGAAAAATGATCGGATGTTAGAGAGCGTATGAACGCGCAACAAATGTCAGCCAGCATCATGATCAGATCAGCAATTCACAAGTAAGTACAATCTTTAACGGCCGTCGAGAAAAAACGTCTTTGTAATCGTCAGTTTACATGCATGGTGTCTGCTGCCTTATCCCAAGAATTAGCGTAGGTACTGGTGTTTGCGGAAGCGAATGCCATCCTAACCTTTTAACCCAAGGCGGAAACTAGACCAGGTAGGCTTGACGACTGAGTGGGCAACTTCACTGTTAGAGGTCCTTAAGCCGCCCGAAGGCCTTCGACTTAACGACGGCTGTCATAGACAGCAGCCGGGATCTACGGCATAACGTGCCTTCTAAAGGTAAACAGTAACCACTCAAAGCTGACCACGGCCGACGTTGCTTGAACTCTCATACAGCATGCAAACGCCGGCGCGGTTCTATTAAAGAAAATATCAACAGTCGGCGTATTAATTAACTTACCCCTAATAATGCATATGACGTGTTAAACTGTTAAAATTGAAACTAGGAAATAATGAGTTAATACTTAAAACCGAGCAATAACACTGCTCAGTTAGACTACTGCTATAAACACCATGCAACTACGGGTAATTACTATGCGTTTAGCGTAATAACAAAAGCATCCTTGTCGTTACTGCAATGAATGGACCCCCAATAAAACCAATTTTATTGCTGTTTCCTCTCTCGGTTCGTTGGCATTCATCCCAAGAACTACCAAATCATTAAAGCTTATATTTGTTGATTTTTTGTTCATGTCTTTATTTGTTTTATGATAATAGGTGTTCGTTTCAACGCGTCTCAAGCGCCGAACGCGAAGCCGCGTGTGGTGTGAAACTTGACGCCTTCATTCACGCTTATTTTTATAGACGCATTTGATTTAGCGAGCTAATGTTGTTTTTAATAGATTAAGTCTGATTTCATCGTCTATTGTAACGTTAAGTCGTTCGACAATTGATGCCACAGCCAAGAGGCATATATTCGATGCCGATTTTGTCATTATGGTGTAAGTGTAAGGAGCAAGTCCTTGGATGATCTCTAGTCATAGCTTTTTGTCAATCAGTACCCAATGTGTTGATGTTGACGGATCTAAACGTATGGAGGTGTTGGTCAAAATGGGAGTTCCTTAGGTGTCTGTTTTGGACCCTTTTATAGTTTTAACTTACATTACGACTACTATTTGACGACCACTTTGGCTTAGTTAGTGACCCTGCCTACGAAGCCGGAGGTCCCGGGCTTGAATCCCGGTCAGGACATTATTTGTTCATTTATCGCAAATATTGTTCCTGACTCTTGGATGTTTCCTATTATTTTAAGTATGTATTTTGTATAAATATGAATATCGTCGCCTAGTCCTGTCCTAGGACAAGCTTTGCTTAGTGTGGGACTAGGTCGATTTGTGTAAGATTGTCCCCCAATTTTTTTTTTACATTTACTTATTAACTATTTACCTTATATGCTAGAAGGTTTGAGTAATAATTCTATTGGCAGATAACATATCCTTGTTCTTCAAATTACCAAAAAATAGTGGTATAGCTGCGACTGTTATTAATCTTGTCTTACAAAAGATACTGCCTTCGTTTACAACTAATAAATTGCTTCGGAATCCCAAATATAAAACAAAATGTAGATATTCGGTTTTCAACTTGCCGCCGAACTCAAATCAAGCTTAAACCAAATTAGTATTTTGGAGTTTTCAGATAACACCATTTTTCTTCGTTTGACTGTAGACAGTAAATTAAAATGGGATTCACAATTTTTTTTTTAGTATAGTAAAGTATGCTTACTGAGCCATTATGTTTTGCTGCCTATGACGTTGGAAAACCAAGACATCTGGTTACAGATATACCTCGTGTGTTCATAAGTTTTGAGGCTAAATACTCGATTTTTTGTTTATTATTTTGTTATGTTTTATATATACCTACAAATATTTTGTTAATTTTACTTGACAATAGTTTCATTAATAAATATACATAGGTATTATTTAAACTGCGTTCCAATATTTTATATAAGATGCCGTTATTGCGTGGGCTACACCTAGATAATGACCCTGCGAGACACGACAATTTTCATCAGGGATTCTCTTGCTTCTCTTCCCGTCGCTCATTTGTGAGTAACTATTTTAAGGAGTATTTACGGCAGGTTTTTAGCTGTAAATTGTGTGTTCATAAAAGCTAATTTTGTCCAAAAAGACTAATTAGAGCCAGGCTCGAAAAAAGTTACGTATATTGACTGATAAAGGACATTCATTTCTCTTTTAGTAGTTTTCATATGAAATATAATTTTGTTACGCTGTTCTCTAAGACTTTGTCAAAAAACCAATTATATTGACAAACAAACGTGTCAAACAAACTCATCACTTTAACAAGCGATTCCTAGTGATTCCAATAGTCTATCTAGTAAATAGATATTTTTAAAGCATAATTTGAGCATCTAGTATTCAAAATTGAAGGAAAAGGTTACCTCGTACGTAATAATCGACAGTATCGTGAACCTCGCAGGGTGATAAGGTTGCAGTACGTACTGTACAGTAGTTGGAACATCTATCGACATTTTGATGAACAATTTGTCGTTCCGTTGCCTTAACTTTCTTTCAACCATAGACATTAACTTGTCAGTGAAAAAGGCGTTTTTTGTTTCGTGCCGGCACCTAAGAGAGACCACCGTATTTAAAGGCTTAAATCGAAAATATTGAAAGCCAATTTAAATAAACCCGATTTACTTTTTAACCGACTTCAAGATTTCAAAGGAGGAGGTTATCAATTCGGTTGTGTTTTTTTTTTTTAATGTTTGGTACTCCATAACTCCGTCATTTCTTAACCGATTTGGGAAATTCTTTTTTGGATTGTAAGTATATATATCCAAGTTGGTCCCGTTTTTGTCAAAACGCAGTTTTGATGATGGGATTCATGAGGAATTGAAGGAACTCCTCAAATCTTAAAGGCAAACATATAGTGATTTTTATGTTTTTATCAACAAGTCGAGCATTTTCATCCAAAAATGTGACATTTGATGAAGTGGAACTGCTGATGATGATCAGAACAGAACTCTTCAACGACGAAAAGTTCACGTATGGCGATTTGACCTTCTAGCTGTGTTTGTTAAGCAAGTTTTATTTTCACGATTATTTTTTGTCATGCTCGAGTTCTGATGATGGGATCCATTAGGAATCGAGGGAACTCCTCAAATGCGAAAGGCACACAAATAGTGATTTTAGTATTTTCATGAACTAATCAAGCATTTTCATTCAAAAAAGTGACATTTGATGAAGTGGAACTGCTGATGATGATCAGAACGGAACTCTTCAACGACGCGTAGTTTATGTTTGGCGATTTGTTCTCTTCGTTTTGTTTGTCAAGCAAGCTCGGTTTTCAGGACACATTTTAGTCAAGCTTGAGTTCTGATGGAGGATTCCATGAGGAATTGAGGGTACTTAGTCTTCTACCATTATAAACATAATTATAGCCATTTTTATTTCATTGTATGGAATCTAAGAGTGCACCATCTAAGTGTAATAATCTTTCACCGGCCTCCCCCATTGAAGTCGGTTTTTTTTTTCTTAAAAATTATACCAGCTACAGTACAGTGATTTAATGAAAATAGTTACCTTGACCGAAATATTTTCTGTAATTAATTTATTTAAAACAATATTCGTCTCAAAACTTTAAAACACACGAGGTAAATACAGCGATATTTGTAACGACGCATGTATCGCAAGTCGCAACGGTACACACAAACATTCTGGCTGATCACAATTCTAAATTTTAAAATTTGAACTCCATTTTACAGATTCCACGTGACACTGCGCAGCTATTTACCTGCAGCTCAGTTCGATCTTGGATTTCGATCCATGAACATCCAGTCATCCATCTTGAAGCATAAGCAGTTAATTTATTTAAAAATCATAACAACCTAATATCTATAATTTTCTACAGTCCCAGTTCAGGTGATTTTTGTGCAGTACAATTGTTTTAGTGCTGTTATTGTATTCAGTTCATTTTTTATGTATTCTGCCAAGGCACATTAATTGTAGGTTTCTATATTTTTTTTCTGTTTCTGTGTTCATACCCTAAGCTTACCCGATTAGGATTCGTAGGCTTAACAGTATATATTGTTACAGGTGCCTTAACTTTTATTTAATAAATACCCTCTGCCCTGGTGTTCTGCTTTTCTTAACCATTCATTCACCCCATCCTGTTGAGGCTTGAACTGGCGAACCGGCTGAACCCAACGTGGGGTGGGGTTAATGTATTACAGCTATTTCAATATTTTCAATTGTGTTGTGTCTCCTGGTATCCTGATGTGGTGTAGGTAGATCTGCTAATGTAGACAGCATATTTATGACGTAATTAAGTATGGTTATGATTAGCAACAGCCAGACAATCATTTATTGGACAATCATCAAGTCTCGTAACCGATTTACCATAGACATTAAATTTAAAAAGGTTGGTATATAAAGACTCGGTCTGGCTACATTCTTCTACTTATTTGAACAATAATACAGCCACATAAATTTATTATAAGTATATTAGTTGTCCCAGCAAACGTCGTAGGTACAGTCATCATCAAAAGTAGCTATGCAAAATTATGAAATGGTCAAAAGCTCGTATTTCATTGTAATAAAGACTTTTGAACTTTTCAAATTCGTAGTTACTTTTGATGCTGAGTACCGCCCCCGACCCGTTCCGTACAAATTGTGTGAGATATTTTGTATATTTTACCGATATTTTGATAGTTATTCTACTATTTGGTGAGATCCAAAAAATCAAAGTAATAAGTATCATTTTCATTCTTGATCGCCTTTCAATGACCAACACGTTATGCAGCAAACTACTAGATGTTCTTTGTTACCCAACTCCGTCTCTCGTTAAAAGTTCCACGCGACCGCGAAAACCCTCCAAACTCGAGCTCGGCCCTGGAATTCGGCAGCCAGTTCAAAAGTGCGCGGGAACTATGTCCCGAACATTATATCCCATTGTGCCTGACAATAAGATTAAACTTAGGGGAACCTGATAGGTAAAGTACTGCGAATAACGATCTGCTATCCCGGGAATTAGGTACATTCTAAATTTGTTACAATGTTGAGTGGAGAGATGATGAGAATTAATTACCAAGAAGCGAGAATATCGTGCAAAATATTTGAAATTTGTCAAAAGCGAGGTTATTAGTGGTGCCACATAGTGTCGGTATGCCAACTTATAATACGCCCTTTTCCCAATATCCCCGTATTTATGGGCGGTCCAACTTAGAGATAGAGATTGATCGTTGACTCGGCTGGGCAGTGTTCGGTCAGGTAGCTATGGTACATATTTTTGTCCAACATTCCACAGTGTTTAAAAACGAGAAACTACGGAATATTGTTCTCATTGATGTTGCCAGTGATGGTATAATTCTACTGAAACGGGGTCGCTTACTAGTGGCCTCATAAGATGGCTCAACGTCACCCAAAGAGCTGGAGAGAGCTTTGCTGGGGCTGGGAGTTTCTCTTCGTGATTGCATCAGAAATGAGGCCATCCGCAGCAGAGCCAAAGTAACCGATATAGTCCTCTGAATCGCTTAACTTAGGTAAGTAACAGTGGGCCGATGGCCGTTGGGACGGAAAGGCCCAAGTACTGCCACGTACTGGAAGACGCAACGTCGTTAGACCCTCAACAAGGTGGACTGATGACCTGGTAAAAATCGCGGGAGTCCCCTGGATGGGAGTGGCGCCGGACTGGTCATTATGGCACTCTTTGGGGGAGGCGTATGTCCAGCATTGGATATCCTTCGGATGAAATATATTAATTTGACTTGTTTTTACGATTGTTGGTGAATCTGGTGTTATGGTGAATTTAAGCACTTCTGTGAAATGTGGTGATGTAACTGGTTTCAGAGTAAAGACTAGTGGCTAGTGAGGTCACAAGCGGTGTCTATTTAGAGTAATATAATGCCACATATGTTATTGGATACTACAACATCAACATATCGTTCAGAGAAATTGAATAATGCGATGCGTTTGATAATTTTCCGAAAGAGCAGTTTAACTCACAGTAAATTGTTGTATCACCGGTGTCCACTCACAACCGTCCGAGGGATATTAAAAAGATTTTGGCAGCGGGCCACTGAGATATCGATCTTTATGCTCGGCCAGACGGCTCTAAGAGTTGCTCTAAGTGCCTTGCCGTTTGGTTTAATGACTTCCTACGTTTGCTAGTTTCTATGTGACATTTTATATTGTCGATAAAAACTAATCGATCTAATTGTAATTAGGTACTTATTTCTTCGTCGTCGGGATCTAGTTTATCGGAAATGGTCAAACTTAAACAATTACCATTTTAAGAGTATCTTTGTTTTTCTCTTCAGTGTAAGTACCAATGTCTTACTACTTAATATCTCTTTATATTTGGGCTATTAGTATAGGTTTTAAGAAATACTAACAGGTAAACCGATGAAATACTACTACTACTAACACTATCGCTCAAAAGTGTACACAAAAAATCGGCAATTTGCATTTTTATTTACCTAGCTAACTTATCGAGTTTCGAAATGTTATGCTAGATATCCTTGTAGATATTCTACTTACCAGTAGACGAGCTTTTAAGAATCCTTAAACCCATTTCTAGTTGAAAATTGTTTCATTTTGTTAGAAACAGCAAATAATTGTTTTTTTTTTAATTGCTGTAAAAAGGAAACTTTAAATTTTAATAGGATGTTTCCGGTGCTAATTTCAGGCTCAGTAAATTAAATAAATAAAAAACGCAACCACCGTGTAATATAATAATGTGTGGCTAAATACTTGTGACCCGGAGTCTAAACAACTAAACAGTATTAAAAAGTTCAATATATTATTATTATTGTTTTATTCCTATTTAGTCTAATATGACCGGAAATGACGGTGGATTCATGATAAAGAATCAACAAACTTTTAAGCTAATTGTCGCAGCTGCGTCCTTATCGTGAGCGCGAATTGGAATGTATTGTTAAAAATGTGTATAATGAAGTTGGCAGGCGTGAAAGCTAACACCTGCGTACGTATCAGAGATCAGACGTTACGCTTTATGGGGATCTTACCAAAAACAATGGAAAAAAGTCGAATGCGGGCAGTGACGCAGTGGTAGAAACGCAGGTACCATCGGGGGTGCGAAGGGTAGCCGTGCGGGCCGCGGCGGGGTTCCACAATTTATGATTACTCCGTGTCAGAGAGCTAATGAACGCACTCTGTTGCTCTTTATTGAGATAACGCTAGCAATCGATGGCAGCGCGGGTATCTGGCCATTACTTATGGCGACGCCCGACCTTCTTGCGTGTCCCTTTGTAAATTCTTTTTTTGCTCCTCACATTCGTGCAAACTAACTATTATTAACTTCCCCCTTCGCGATAAGCTAATTCATAAAGCTGTGTAGCCTTGTCGTGTAATAAGAATAATTTCTAAGAAGCATGTAAATATCTACGTTAATAATAACAGAACACGAATAAGAAGATGCTGATTACAACATGCCTATTGCATATTATTAAAGTTTGCCATTTCGTTTATGAAATTTATTGAAATGATTTCCATCTCGTTATGATACAAAATTATATCTTTTGCGACTTAGATTAGACTTTATTTAATTATTCAGCACTTAAGTTATTATAAGTTGTCTCTCAGATAAAACGATATTTTTCGGCATTGACAAAAGAAAGAGAGAAGTCGTTCACCGCTTTGATATGGACCTTTAAGTTACACGCTTAAATATGCACGTCTATCTTAGTTATCGGAGTGACTTATCTACAAAGTGTATATAAGACATATCGTATAGGTGCAGCATTTTTATATGAGTCGTACATTAAGATCGCGTGTCCACATCTCGACGACGAACGGCCGCGATATCGATGATCGGATCGCACGATACGGCCGGGAATGATATCATCATCTGTGCATTCTGTTTGCTATGCCACTGTATAACTACTATCGAGAAGTTACTTACATACGTTTCAGCTCGTTCCTAGTTATTCTGAATGGCTTCTTCGAAAAATATACTATTGCCCACATGTTTTGATTTGTATCGTGGAATTGGTATATCAATCCCGCTTTAACGAAGCATGTCTACTGAATGACATGTGAAATAACCATATATGTATGCATTGCATATGATAGGGGTATCATATGCAAAGTGGCAAAAACACGAACGATGCTCAGCAATACTTTCAAGGTTATTTTCTTAAAAAAATTGCCATCTTAAAAATTGCAATAAATAATAATAATAAATAAATATTGGGGGACAATCTTACGCAAATCGACCTAGTCTCAAACTAAGCAAAGCTTGTACTATGGGTACTAGACGACGATATACATAGAATAGAAAACATCCAAGACCCAAGAAAAAATATCCGTGCTAAATGCATAATGCCCTCGACGGGATTCGAACCCGGGACCTCTAGCTTCGGAGGCAGTGTCACAACTAACTAGGCTAAACAGGCCGTCAATAAATTCTAAGCATGCCAGTTTGTCTGCTTATTATAGATCGGTATGATATATTATTAATCTATTTACTGTAATAAATCATTAGATAAGTTTTCGTAATGACGAGTAATATCATGTACGCGTGCACCGATTTTGATTTGGTTTTTATTTGTTTAATTGCATATTTCCACTTAAAACCTTTTTCTGGCCGCGTCCGCATCAGTGCGTCTTGAGTGAGTCTTTTTCATCGGCCGCCGCGTTTTAATATCGCATCGCAAACCGCATTACCGGTATGAACTGAGACAGGCGCATTTAAGTGGAGTCAATCTGAAGTTTCTAGATGTGTCTTGTTGTCATTCCTTACAAGATCGTTTTCTTATCAGAATATAAGTACAGGCTGATTGGTAGCTGGGTGTAAAGACTTTCAGGGATGATAGATGAGGTAACTCTACTTACAATGGTTCAGTCTTGTACTTCTTCATACTATCCTACAATAATCATAATCATCATTACACACATATACATACATATTACACGTACATTATATGGTTACAAAAAAGTAGACGAATGTCCCAATATCCCAGTTAGGGCACCTAAGGCGAAAGTATGGAAAACATTATTTTTATATTTTATTGAATGGAATCGTTCAATGTTACTATTGTGTATTGGTAACCAATTATTAAAAATACACCCAATCTATTAACACATCCCAATAGATTGTAAAAAACTAAATAGCAGATTGTGAACTAGACAGATAGATTGTAAACTTTTTATAATTGCCATTTTACAAAATGTTATACCGGCAATTTTCGTAAGCAGTTATCATTTTTATTGTTTTGTTTTGAATTGTCAAATGAGTAGTTTAAAAGTCCATAGCAAAAAAGCTATTTTATCAAACATGTGAATAATGACAAGTGCACCATAGTCATCTAACATACTACAGTTAATAGGAATATAAATTGAAATCTTAATATAATAATGATGATATTTGTTTATTTTCAATACAAACTACTTTTTGTATGAAAACCACAGGTTTGTATCATCATACATATAAGCATGTTTCCAACCTTTTTGGCATGGGGTGTATGTATTTACTTTAACTTAGATTTAAATAATAACTAAATTACAAGTATAATTTAGAACACGTAATATAACCATACTTATTAGGCACATAATTATATTAATTATACATAATATTTATTTTAATTTAAAATATCTTTCAAAATGTAGAATCTGTTCGTAACAACAAAGCCTCATAATTTATCTGGTGAGCTTGTCACTCGCATTTTGTGTCTAGACGGTGGCAAGGTTCAAATTCCATTTTTGAAGGAAGCTTTAGTAGAATGGAAGTTAAGGTGTCCGGATGATGCCCGACCAACTTGTTTAAATACTCAAAGATCGTGGGACGACCTGCTTTGTAAAAGGACTTATGAAGGTCTCGTGGAGGTAGCTGTCGGAGTTGATGTGGCCCGGTTAAAAGCGGTGGCCGAGCCTGAATCTGGAGCATGGCTGCATGCACTGCCATCGCCTCACATAGGTACGCTTCTGAACAACGATTCGCTCAGAATTGCAGCTGCACTAAGACTTGGGAGTTCAGTGTGCGAACTTCATCAGTGCATTTGTGGAGCTACTGTTGAGGCGAACGGCCATCACGGTTTAAGCTGCGGGCGCTGTGCGGGTAGATTTTCGAGACATCAGTCGATTAATGAAATTATACGTCGAGCTCTGGTGTCCGCAAATCTGCCCTCCGTTTTAGAGCCTCAAGGTTTGAGTAGAATGGATGGTAAGAGACCGGACGGGTTAGCATTGGTTCCGTGGGCGAGAGGGCGCAGTCTCATTTGGGATGCGACGTGTGTAAGTACGTTTGCCCCGTCGCATCTCAACCTCACTTTGCGAAAAGCCGGTGCAGCTGCAGAAAGCGCAGCTAAGCTGAAGCACGCCAAATACTCGAACCTGGAACCTATGTATGACTTCGTACCGGTTGCTGTAGAGACGTGTGGCCCCTGGTGCTCTGAAGCGAAATTGTTTTTAAAAAAATTAGGACAGAGGTTGAGGGAAAGTGGTTGCGATCCCAGGTCCGGCTCGTACCTGGTTCAAAAAATATCGTTGGCAGTGCAGCGGGGCAATGCCGCCAGCATATTAGGCACATTTACACCAGGTGCCTGCCGTTCTGGGATCTACTAGATTATGTCAAAACTTTTAATAATTGTATTTATTCTAAGATTTGTAAATAAAGTCTATTGTTTATTTTTCATCTAGGTACTTAAAATAAGTAAATCTAAGCAACTCGGCCAATAGTGCCACGCGTGTCGGGCCACGCGCAATGGAGGGTTCCACAAAAAATATGTTTATAATTATAAAAAAATATATATTTATTAGAAAATGTCGTGTATTTTTCTATTTTCCTAAACCATTACAATTTTTTCATTACAAATTTCATTGTAAATTTTCATTGAAATAAAGCGAGTACCTACTGTATCTCACAATTTGTATTTCGCTTAACATGTTAGTAAAATTATTCCTTATTATTTGATTATTATAAGACGTGCAGCAATCTTTCGGCATGGTTTTGTTGCTTCTTACAAAGTTCGTAGATCTACACAGATAAGTAGTACACTGATGTTATTGTTAATACTTTCAGTTCAGTATAATAACATCTCTCTGTTTGTTTTATAGTTTATCAACTAAATATCATGTGAAAACAATACAAAAAGTCGTTAGTCCAAATTTAATTTATGTAAAAAACTTCATAAGTGTCTACGGCTACTGTTAAATTATGTTAACACAGAAAACTTTTTTTTTTATTGTACGGTAATATAGACAAACAAATTTTCGGGTCAAGAGCTCTCATGGAATCAGCACTTGTGCGTGTGAAATGCCACTGTGAGGGGAAATAAGAAAAGAAATTTTCAAAATATAATGGCGTGTCTTAGAAAACTAAAATATTATGTTAGTAGTTGTCTAAAATTATTTCCTTTATTTTTCCTTGAAGGTATTTTATTTACACCTATCAGAGTTACCAAACACCCTGTATCTTTCAATTAGAGGGTTATGTTATGATCTTCATTCCATATAGTAATTGATTAGCACCCTTGTGGCGTATTTGCAGAATAAATGTTTGATTTTGATATATAATTGAATTGGTTGGTTGTACGATTCTTTGTATTCTCGAGTCTTCGGGTGTTTTCTGCGGTATATTTTGCCCTATCATTTTGCTAATAAAAGGAAACGTCCCATTGTTCATTACTTGGCAACTTCAATTACTCAACTAGAAAGATTTATCCACGTCAAATCACGACTCAACATTCGTAGATGCGAGCCCTTCCTCGCAAGTCCTTACTTGTGAGGAGAATAAGCGAGGATTTTTTTAGATCATGGAGCCTCTGACTTTACCCAAATCTCACGGTTCACTACGATATCGAGGCCGGTCACATTAATTTAATCTACAAATGTTAATACAATTGCCGCTTCTAGTGAACTTCCAGCATGAGTCTCCGCACAGGAGCCGGGGCACGAAATCCGATTCATCGGTCGCATCTCCGCCTTATCAGCAACATAATCGATCGACGCCCATTGGGCCCATCATTGTACTCTTCATCTCGACTGCGATGAACACTGAACCACAGTTCAGTCCACAGACTGCGTCGCTCGTTGACACGTTGATGCTTGACACTGCTGGTTAGTCCGTAAGATTTTAATCTTACAGGATTTTTATCTAGACAGAATGAAGTCCTTATGCGCAACATCAACTATCCTCATCCATTTGGTTTCTAGTAAGACCGTCTAGTATTGACCGTCTTATTGGTGACATATATATAGGGAGAAGACGCTGGCAACTGAGATACAGGTTTATACCTAGTTCAGAAGTCAGAGGCTTCAAAATTGTGTACAACTTTCTGATCAATACATTTTTATTATTATTATTATTATATCAATCAGTAATTCGCGGATCTAATTTAAAATGAATTAAGCATCATGATTTATAATCGTAATATTCGTTGCGTTCTATGGGAAGGTCAAAAAAGTAGTAATGTGTAAAAGGGGTGGACAAACACATGGCAGTCGATTTTCATATTTCACAAGTCACTGTCAATTGTTTTCCTTGCGTAGTTCAAGTCAACAGTTCTACTGAGCTAGCTTGATGTCTTAAATGAAACCTTTCAACCTATTTTTTATTTAATTATGCAGTGTTTTCATCTGCACGCAAAACACCTTGAGTTTTTACACTGGATTAGACGATCAAATGGCAATTGCTTTCGAAAACTATTGCCTAGTGCTAGGAGCATGATGATGCACTGTCATCTAAACTAAGATAATCCTGAATTGCACAGGTAGTTTAAAGTAGGATCTTCAAACATTTATGCTTCAGGAAATATTAATTTTCTAACGTGCAAAAACATAAATTATTCTTTGTTAATGTCCTTGTGACAATATATAATCCAGCAATAATTTTATATAACTGGAGGGCTCTAACTTAAAGTCTCCCAGTCCGCATTGTAACGGGCAAGCATTACGATCTCATAAATCCAGAGACAGACAGCGCCAAACGAGACTTACCTATGTGTCTTAGTGCCGACAAACATTGGTTCATTGGACAAACGCGCTTAATCAGCTTATAGACAGCCCTCACTTTAGATAAATGGGTGATGAGACTGTCAAGTTTCAAGTTCATAACCACCTTTATTTTTATTTATCCTATATAACTAGAATACTCGTATAGAGAATCATAGCGTGTACACTACAATAAAACCACTTAGTAACTCAGTAACGTGATTTTAAAATGATAAAATTGTTATTTATTTGTGGTGGTATAGGCATTATTACAAATTCTTCATTATTTATATTCTGTTCCTAGGGCTAGTGACTCCGGCTGGATACATTCGTACCTGACTATACTGATTAACACTACTCAACGTGACCCTTCATTTTCTTAAATTTGATCAAATGAATAGTTAACGAGAACCACCATCTTGAAATAATTTGTGTGAACTCCTAGTGAGAATTGTACTAGTATATAGGCTGTACCTGCTTACATGTATCCTAATTTGTTTTACATATAATATCGGCCTGTGTCTGTTTTTTCCCCATTAAAGAAAATGTCAGGGGGTTGGTGTCATACTTTCAGCTAGGATTGCCAAGTGTGTGAATGAATTTGAATGCGTGAGTCCCAGATTAATATGGGTCAGAATGAAATTAGGACTGACTCGTATCTTTGTTGTTGGGGTATATGCCCCTGTAAACCTGGGTACGAGAACATCACAGTCGACCCAGGAAGAGGGAAAACAGTTCTGGGAGGAATTAAGGGATGTCACAAGTAGATGTAAGGATAATGAAAGGTTGATTATGTTAGGTGATTTTAATGCATGGGTAGGGGTAAAGCGAGATGGATTTGAAAAGGTTCTGGGTACTCACGGTGACGAGAGAGTGAATGAGAATGGTGAGAGTTTGTTAGATATTTGCCTCGAGAGAAATCTTTTTGTGACAAATACAATGTTTGCCCACAAATGGATTCATTTGTACACGCGTGAGGCGGAGAACGTAAGAAAGAGTATGATTGATTTTGTGATAGTGGACGAAAGATTGAGGAAGAATGTTCTGGACACTAGGGTGTATCGCGGGGCCGGAATAAATACAGACCACTTCCTGGTGATGAGCCGAATGAAAGGGCTGTTTCAAGGATGGCGGCATCGACCTCGTATATTCACTAGTGTTCTGGAGAGAATAAAAGTAGAAAATTTGCAAGAGGAAAGTGTGGCTGATGAGTATATTCATAAACTAAAGGAAAATCTTAGAGAGATAGATGATATATGCGAGATTGATCAACTATGGAATGGTTTTAAAGATAAGCTTGTAAGTACAGCCAGGGATGTATGTGGTGTGAAAGAAAGGAGCAAAGGGAAGAAGAAGAAGAATGTATGGTGGGATAAAGAGGTACAAAAGGCAGTAAGTGAGAAGAAGAAAGCGTGGCTAGATTGGTTGGCGATAAGAGCTGACCAAAGAAGTCAAAAAGCCACGCTTGAAGACGTGAGTGAAAGGAAAAGTAACTATAAAAGGTTGAATGTTCTGGTAAAGGAGGTAGTTAAAAGAAAGAAAGATGAACAGAATGATGAGATGGATCAGAGGTTGTCTCAGGATTTCCGGGCAAACATAAAGTTTTTCTGGAAAGCCATTCGACTAGCCAGAGGTAAAACTCAGACCTCAGAGCTAACCTCGATTAGAGACCAGCATGGAAGTTTATTGAATGATGAGGAATGCATATTAGGGAGATGGAAGGAATATTTTGAAGGTTTGTTTGAGAGAGAAGAGGAAAATACGTCAGGAGTGAATGATAATGCACTGCCACATGAGGAGTGTAGTATTAGTATGGATGAAATTGTAAAAGCTTTGAAAGGAATGAAACCAGGAAAGGCAGCGGGGTATGATAGAATTTCAGTCGAGATGCTGAAGGCTGGGCAAGGCGTCGTAGCAAGTCAGTTGTATCGCCTTTTCAACTTATGTTTTAATACCGGCATAGTTCCAAAAGATTGGTGCAAGGCGGTCATCGTGCCACTGTACAAGGGAAAGGGCTCACAACTTGACTGCAAGAACTACAGGGGCATTAGCTTACTCAGCATCGTTGGCAAATTATATGCGAAAGTGTTGATTGAAAGGGTAATGCAAGAAACCGATGAGAAAATATGGGATGTACAAGCGGGATTTAGGAAAGGTATGGGATGTACGGATCAGGTCTTCTCTTTACGATGCATAGCCGAAAAATATTTGGCCCAAGGTCAAAAGGTCTATTGCGCGTTCGTGGATTTGGAGAAGGCCTATGACAGAGTGGTGAGGAATGAACTTTGGTCGGTACTGTCCGGATATGGAGTGAGCGACCATCTCATTCAAGCTCTGAAATCTCTCTACGAGGATTCCTCTGCTTGCGTGAGAGTAAACGGGTCCTACACTGAATGGTTTAGCATCGAAAAGGGTGTTAGACAGGGATGTGTAGCGTCACCGTGGCTGTTTAATCTATTTCTGGACAGTTGTTTGCAAGATTTGAAAGACGATGAATGTGGGTTGGAAATGAATGGGTTGCTTATCAAATGTCTACTCTACGCCGATGACCAGGTTTTATTAGCGTCATCGGCTGAGAAGCTACAGAAGATGGTAACTAGCATGCACAGATTATTTGCGAGAAAAGGAATGAAAATGAATGTAAGCAAGACGAAAGTGATGGTATTTGAAAGAGATGAGTGTATGACAGTTTGTGAAATTGCTGTAGATGGAGAGAGGTTGGAGCAAGTGGATGGGTTTGTGTATTTGGGGACTTTGTTCACGAGAGACGGTAAGCATGAAGGAGATATTGAAAGGAGAGTGATAGCTGGGAATCGAGTGAATGGGGCACTTCACGCCTTTATGAGTAGCCAGAAAGTGTCAGAAAAGGCGCGGCTGGCCGTGCATAGAGGAGTGTTGGTGCCGACACTAATGTATGGTAGTGAAAGTTGGGTGTGGCAGAAGAAACATCAGAGTCGAGTGAATGCAGTGGAAATGAGAGCGCTGAGAAGTATGTGTAGCGTTACTTTGAGAGATAGAGTGAGAAACACCGTTATAAGACGGAGGTGTGGAGTGAATGAAGATATAGTGACGAAAATTGAGAAAGGTATGCTAAGATGGTTTGGACATGTAGAGAGGATGGATGAAAGAAGATTGACAAAACGAGTGTATGAAGGAAGAGTGGATGGAAAAGTTGGAAGGGGAAGACCTCGGCGAACGTACTCCGACCAAATCGGAGACATTCTGCAGAAAGGCCAGGTCAGGAGTACCCTAAATCGGCGCGCATGCATGAAGAATGTTATGAAAGTTCATGAAGCGAAAGTTGTATGTCAGGATCGTAGCAAGTGGAAATCCGTGATCTCTGCCTACCCCTATGGGAAACAGGCGTGATTATATGTATGTATGTATGTATGTATGTAAAGAAAATAAAATTAAATGCATACAAACATAAAGTTTGACTAGCGATCTTATTTTTAAGTCTGGGTTCGAGTGGACCAGTAAGTAATAAATTAATATGAATTATGATTTTGTATATCAAGAATAAGCCAATTAAACTGAAACTAGCGCTACAATAAAAAAAAAACCGTTTATAATATCTGACCGTGACATACCCGTTCAGACAAAAATAACAATAAGCGTACTGATAAAACTTTACGGTGTTACCTAAACAAATATTCACAATATGGAACCAAGCCCGGCTAGCTCAGTCGGTAGAGCATGAGACTCTTAATCTCAGGGTCGTGGGTTCGAGCCCCACGTTGGGCGATCATTTTTGTCATTTTTATGTTATGTTATACTAAAATTATTAATGTTTTATTACTCGTGGTGTGGTGAGTAAAATGTGTTAAAACTGTAACCAAAGTAATTTGCCCAATTATTCACAGGTACTTTTATGGTTTCGTACCAAAACCGGTACGAGCGGAACCCTTATGGTGCAAGTCTGTTCGTCTGTCTATCTGTCACATCCCTTATTGTCTCTGGGATTACATATATGCTACTTTCGATTTGGAATAGATATAAATAGCACCATAGCAGTGCTAGTTGTATTTATGTTAGTTATAAGGTATTAGTGAAAAAGAACATTTTAAATGTATAATTTTTAAATAGGAAACTATCGTGAGTTTCAGACTTATTCAAATATAATGAAACGGGTCACTCACGTTTTTAAGGTCGAATATTACTCGACATGTTTCGGAACGGTACGCCAGGGTAGGCGGTCCTTAATCATGAGCGGTAGTCGCGGCATCCCGTTTAGCACTCCACTAAACGTCTGCGTCACGTGCAAGCGTAAAAGGCACTTGCCCGTTTTTTGATTTTTTAGTTAACATTACAAACCAGTTTGTTTTTCCACTGCAGGTTTACCTACACCTATAGCCAATCGAAGGCGCAATCGGTCGGTCGCTTAGTACCGTTAAAGGGTCAATGGATGGACAGCTCTATGTAAAATGTTTCCCACGATGCATAGTCACATATATGCACACTTCAACTTGTCGATGGTAGCTATAATGTTATCCGATTTGTTGTAACTGTTTACCTTAATTACAGCCTCAATTGACCTTAAAAACTACATTGAAATAGTTTTTGAATGATTTGGACCGTATTTCACCGTAGCTAATAGTGTGCTAAATTTTCGTAAAAAAACTGTTTGGCATACTTATGGGTCACATCAAGCCTGACGAATGTTAATTGTTCAATTTAGAAACATGAGTACTGTAGCGCTGCTCCGGAAAAAGGGTTTTCGGAAATAAGACCTTTGTAAGTCCTCATAATTTTATGCAGTTTTTTAGAATCCTTAGGTATCTGACAAAGAAATCATGCACAAATATTTCTTAATAATTTCAGGTTTCCCAGTAAACATTTATTTACGGGAGCTATATAGATATGTCCAAAATAGTTTAATTAGCCACAACTGGCGGGTTCTTCCTTGCTTTCAACTTCAGATCAATGAAAATAGAATTTCGATATCCGTCAATAATATACTTTTCTCTCATAACGCCTACTTGTATGTATACATATGTCATCTATTGGTATGGTGGTATGAAAATCTTTATTGTTTACAACATACATATCTCATGCAATAAATTATACATAAGTAAAGTTCAAGCATGGAAGTACAAAATAGAACTTATCCTTTTGTGTGGTGTGTTTGTACTTGTTAGTAACTCTTGACACAAATCACTTTCAGAAAGCTAGGTAGACCTGATTAGCAGATGCTTCTTAAGGAAATAAATGACTGTAGCACTGAGTACAAAAACGGGGTCATTTCCTTCCCAGCTCAGAATATCCAGTGACACCTACGCGTAACTTTACCAATAAACTTGTACTTACGTACGTAGGTAACCTATTTGTGACAACTCCTTCCATTGAAATGTCTGTTTATTTTCAGGTAAGAAATGCTGAAGCAAGAATTGTCTTTTGGCGCATGGTGAGCTATTTATGATCTGTTGTTGTTTTAACATAATTGTCAAGTCTGAATGTGGGTCAGAAGATTTGAATA
Source organism: Notocelia uddmanniana (assembly GCA_905163555.1). Classification (NCBI taxonomy): domain Eukaryota; kingdom Metazoa; phylum Arthropoda; class Insecta; order Lepidoptera; family Tortricidae; genus Notocelia; species Notocelia uddmanniana. Next base: position 16,121,577 of record LR991065.1, read on the forward strand.
CTTGATAGATTATAAGAAGTTTACAGTATTTCAAAATGTGGTCTACTTATGTTTTACATATGATCTTTTGACTTATTTTTATAAAAGTAGAGCTCTTGCCCTGTATACTTTTTAACTGAAACGTATTAAAATAAATACTAAACAACAAGTATCGCGTGTCCTGCCTCTATTGCAATTGCGCTACTCCATACAGACTCGTGATTTTCTAGTCGCGGATAATGAGCTAGCTGTATTTAACTGCCATGTACTAGAAATGATTTTAATTCAATCCTGCTGAAAGTCATGCTACGTGTCTTGAACGTGACACTTTAAAGTTGCGAAATTGCTGCTTCATATACTTTGATTGCTTCTCTTTTACTGTCCTATTTTGTGACATAAGGTATGTGTGACGTTATACATAGTTGTAGAAACACATATATATGCACCTTTTATGTTTTATGTAGCTAGGCATTTTGGAGAGGCTGAAATCTGTTTATGTACTTATATTTCATATACTATTTGTATGTCGTGGTCACTACAGGTAGTTATTGTCAAATTTTGGGTAAAAAGCAATGTTTGAATGAAAATAATGTAATGCATTTAGTGTACAAATAATGTGGTATATTATATGTAGTAAAGTATATACCGGAACGTCGTACTGACACAAGGTAATTAAATCGGAATCGTACTGCTCTTCGTACACTTTTGCCTGCAAAATTGTATGAGTTGGAGCGGTCACCTGAATACATTTCTAATTTAGCTTAATACGCCGCAGCTCGGTTTACTGAAGTTCGCAAAGACTATATGTTAGAGTGGTATGGTCTACTAAAAAAGTATTTTTCTAGGAGACATGAAATAAACTGTCGTCTGGGAAGTGTAGTTAAAGTTGTTTAATATGGTTCAACTGAAAATTGAAACTACTAATCGTTATCACAGTTGAATGCAAAATGGCGAACGCTTAAGTCGGATAGCGGACACCGCCGCGGGTCGGAGTGTTATTTTCATCATAAAATTACATTTCAATCTGAACGGGGCTGCGGCCGCGCTGATTGCCGCGTTAACCGTTAAGACGGTAGTTCGCGGAAACGTCTACTCCGCTCAACTTGCTGAATATTGTTCAAATTTAACGTGATTACATTAAAACGATTCTCACTAGGCTCGTTTTGCGCGAGTACTGTTATTACGAGCAGTTAAAGTTTTCCGCGATTATTATATTTAATCCCAAAACTTCTTACGGGCTAATGAACGCACCTGAAGGCGTTTGTTCTTCGACGTTAACTATCGAGCATAGCTACCTACGAATAAGAATAAATAATCAGTAGCTTTCAATTACAAAAGGCGCAGTTAAATCAGATTTTCATAGCACGGGAACTAGTTAACGGTGAGATTACGATAGAGCATTAATAACAAGCCCAGAGGTAAACGAACGACTTGTGAATGATAATCAAGCTTTGCTTATTAAAACGAGTGCCATTCTAATGGATAAAAATACAAATTCAACAACATATAACATCCAACCCGATCACTCTCACAAGTCCTAAAGCAGACTTGAAGCAAGCGAGTCATAACACGCGAAAGATTGAAATGAGATGATAAGAGGCGAATCAGAAATCTTGCCGAAAATACGTATTATGAGGCGGCGGTAATTTTATAAGGGATTCCGAGGTTCGATATGCGGCCAATCATTACCGTGCCTCGGCTTGCTCTCGGTACGGAGCGGCTTTTTGCGAGATCTAGGGAGATAGGCGTGGACTTAAATATGCGGAGAGGTTTGTGAGACGATCAATGCTCGGGCAGGTATCACGAAATAACACCCTCGCGCTTTATTTTACACGTGATTGCGAATTTAACGCGGGCCGACCGTATTATCAACATGTTCCCCTTTTAAAAGATAAAACTCTGCCTGTCCGAATGATGTAGAAGACCTTCGCTGATTGCCAAATTGGATTTTATACACTTTCGCATGTATGCGTGTTTAGTTGAAGTCGTACTTTATTGTTCCGTGCGTCTCGCGTCGGCTCGTTAACGCGACCTCTCGGATATTTATTGTATCCTCTTCAGAAAATACAATTTCCATCTTGAATGCCAATAAATTGTACGTTGTGCATACATTCGCATGTCCTTTAAAATAATTCTGAGATTAGCTTGTTGCTTATTATAGTGAAAAGATGGACTCTGATGAATGAAACGCCTACTCGCGAGGTTAAATTCGCTGAATATATCACTTTTGCTTCGCGTATGTACTTTCTTATTTATGAGATAGTAATAACAATTTATTACGATCGTTTTTTTAATACTTTCTAAATCTTTTTCTCACGTCTAGTGTAGACGTATATTCATAATGTTATTTCCTTTTAGCGCACAACATCACACATATAATTCACTCGTGAGTCGAGTGTAAACAGGCCGTTCCGCGATTGTCACGAAAAGAACAATTCAGCAAGATACAAGATAAAAGAAGGGGCGCGAAATAAATTTCTTTATACCTTGCAACCAAGTGGTATTTAATTGACGTGTCAGTTCAGACCTGAGACGGGCTCGCCGTGTGGTCGAGAATCGAGATTGTGTTTGTACAATCAGGCGTTAATTTTTAACCCCCGACGCAAAAAGAGAGGGGTTTTATAAGTTTAACGTGTCTGTCTGTGGTATCGTAGCTCCCAAACGGATGAACCGGTTTTTGTTTACTTTTTTCTTTGTGCCATAGATAATTTTATCCCGAGTGTACTTAGCCATGTTTCATGAAAATCTGTTCATCCGTTTTTGAGATATTGAGCTTTGAAATGAAAATTTCGGGGGTTTTTCAACTTTTCTAAGTTGTAGTTATATCATAGTGTCCTAAAGCGAGAAGCTTTAGAATACCTAGAGTATTTGTTTATTAAAAGTGAGTTTGCGTTTGGCCCTAGTCTAACCTGGTGAAAAGTTAAGACAAGATCTAAGATGGGACACGCTCACCCAGATGATTCTCAATAAGTTTTATAATTTTTTGATACATTTTTTTCAGGACGGCCGGTATCAAAATGTAAATTTGAAAGTACAATGAAGAAAGGTTTGCAAAATCTAGTATGCCCATGTATATGATTTCATATGACTGCGAAGTTTTGCCTGCCTACTGACGCCTAAAACGTATTCATTTCTAACACGGGTGAAAAGACATACGAATTCATTTTGTTACATAAGCTACTCGGCTACTAGACACACCAATTCATATCTCGCATAATCTTTCAATATCGATTTGTATTTGATGAACTGATAGCTAGGCGCAAGAATCGCATGTGGCGACTCACTAACACTTGATATATGGCCTTCGTAATCACGGCTTCGCTTGCGCGAGATTTATACCTCACCTGTTGAGCCAATTATTTACATTCGGAAGTCATTTCTCTCGGACTCGATTCGTTTCTTTAATGATTTTGATTGGAAGAAGGAATTTGATTGGTGACTTGTTCGAATAGTTGCTAGGTAACGAGACAGTACCATTTTAAGTTCTGAGTAGAGACCTACATGATAGATTTTATTATTGTGTTATTTCACTGAAAATGTTTATGTCAATAATCGACCGTGTGAAACGAAGGTTTCCGCTTCAGCTTCGACAAGAATGATTTCGTATGTCCGGATGTCCACATGTCCGGATTTCCGGTTGTTCTCTACACGTCGCATTTCTCAACCGATTCTCGTGGAATTTTGTGAGCAGGTTCGATTAATAGAAAGGTTTTTCTTGTCAAGTCAAAACTGAAAAAAAACGCGAGGTCTATAGCTCATAGAGAGCCACTAGTATTGTATAGTATGAGTTACACTACGTACCAGTTATTATAATCCCATCAAAAACATAAATGGTAAAATGGGAGCCCAGTTCAATATTACTAATGTGCGATGCGTCGTCTTCGACTTCGCCGATAAAAGAAGTGAGATCTAAATGGGTGCCAAGTTCCGTAGATTATCTTGATATTTATTTATTAGGAACACAACATTATAAAATAAATTAAAAACACGAGTTTTTATTTTTTTTGCTACAATAATGTTTGCTCTTTACAAGTAAAACTTCTTAAATTTGATCACTCGAATGATTTCCTCACCCAACTTGTAATAAAATTAAGCACAAAATTAGACTCGGCTAGCTTTTAGTTACCAGCGAGCGAATTGTTTTGAAAGAATAAGATATGACCATACAATATAAATATGGTAACATGAGTATAACATAAATTAGATAAGTTAATTAGCCAAATGTAAGATAACTTTCATGTGAATGGTCCCGGAAGTACCCTTTCAAACAAAAAAAGAATTTTCCAAATCGGTTTATAAATGACGGAGTTCTGAGGTAACAAGCTTAAATAATAATAAAACTTGAAATAATCATTGTTTTCCGATTTTTTTATTTGTGTCCACCACCATATCAGCCCTAGGACGTCCACTGCTGGACATAGGCCTCCCCCAATTTCATGGGGGGTAAATGCCATAATCGTCACGCTTGGCATACGGGTTGGCGATCGCAGTATCTCTACCGCACTCTAGGAATGCTGCTGCCCATTCCCCGGTGATCTTGGTCGTAGTTTTAGGACATACCCGGGTCCTTTATTTGTATACCTAACACATATTACCTAGGTGGATGCCAAATTTCACCTTTCTAGGTCACCTGGAAGTGGGTTCGGTTTTTGATTAGTGTGTCAGTCAGTGGTAAAAACGCCGATTTTTAGACGATAATATCTCAAATAACCGTTTTACCTATATTTATGAAAATTGGTATTCTAGTTGGTCTAAATGGTTTTAATACATAAACCAAATTTCATATTTTTATGTTAAACTAGCATTTGCCCGCGGCTTCGCCCGCGTACTAAGCGAAATTTTTAACCTCTACAAAACACAGGTTCGTATGTTTGTCCACGATTATCTCGCGTTTGGCTGAACCGATTTAGACGCGGTCTCCAGAAAAGTAGTTGTTACATTCTGGGGTTTCGCTATACGAAGTTTGGTGATTGAGATTCATTAACAGATGAACAGATAAAAAGTCAGTATACATTCTGAGAACCGGCAAACTGTTGAATTTCATTTGATTTTGGCAAAAATAAGGATCGAAAACTATTATCATACATTTCCGAAAGGCCGAAGGGGAAAGAGCCGATGGGGAAAGGGCCGATGAAATAAAAGCATGTCTTAAATGGCCCTTAGTAAAAGTATCTGTGTACTACAGTGACACCAATAGGCCTGTCAACGACCTAACAGCGCGCAGCGGCCATAAACTCTGGTGTAACATTTATGTTTCCTGCAATTTAATTTATTAGGTAGGTTTTGCCAGTTACCATTGGAGCATCCAAAAAGAAAATTTGGCCTCACTTCCATTCGCACTCCTTACTGTCAGTCCGTCTGTTACAACCAAGTTGCTTTTACTGGACCTATTCAATTGCAATTTGGCACAAACTATCAAGAATTTAGAGCGCTCGTGGCCCAACGGCACCCGGTACCGCGTGCGGTGTGCGAGGTTAAGCAATGTGGGCGCAGGTCAGTTCTTGGATGGGTGACCGCTTTGAGTGGTTACTAACTGACTCTCGTGCTTTGAAAGGCACGCTAAGCCGTTGATCCCGGCTGCAATCGTTAAGCCAAGTTAGAGGCCTTCGAGCGGCTTGCGAACTTCAACACAGAACACAACACACAAACAAACAAGAACAGTCAAGTTGCCCACTCACTTGACAAAGGGGGGTCGAAGTTGCACCGCGTCCGTAGAGAGTACCCACCGTTACCATACACAGAACCCCTGGGTGGTGCTAAAAGTGCAACAAAAACTGGCAACCGTACTAGTCTTCTCGAAAATCTCACGGTTCGTAAATAAATGCCATACGATATAAAAAAAATTGAAGGTTGATTTAAATGGAAAAAAATATCGAAACCTCTATGTCGTTTTTAAAAGCAAATCCATAGATACTCCACACGCCTATATAGTAACATTAAACTTTTTTGCATACAGGTATGAATGAAGTGCCAAATTTTACCTCATATTCGTATTAAGAGACCTCTCGGATGCTCAGATATCGATTCTTAACGAAATCGGGACGAAAAAAAAATAAAATCAATATAACCGCCACTTTCACAAATTTTACCTCGAATTAGTATTAAGAGACCTCTCGGACACTAAGATATCGATTTTGAACGAAATCGGGACGAAAATGAAGAAAGTCAATAAGGCCACCACTTTTTTCAAATTTTACCTCAAATTCGTATTAGGGGACCTCGCGGACGCTCAGATATCGATTTTGAACGAAATCGGGTTGGAAATGAAGAAAATCAATACGGATGCCACTTTTTTCAAATTTTACCTCGGATTCATATTAAGAGACCTCTCGGACGCTCAGATATCGATTTTGGACGAAATCGGGACGGAAATGAAGAAAATCAATATGCCGCCACTTTTTCCAAATTTTACCTCGGATTCGTATTAAGAATTCTCTCGGACGCTCAGATATCAATTTTGAACGAAATCTGGACGGAAATGATAAAAATGAATATGGCCGTGACTTTTTCTAAATTATACCTCGGATTCGTATTACGAGACCTCTCGGACGCTCAGATATCGATTTTGAACGAAATCGGGACGAAAAAAAAGAAAATCAATATGGCCACCACTTTCACAAATTTTACCTCGGATTCGTATTAAGAGACCTCTCGGACACTCAGATATCGACTTTGAACGAAATCGGGACGAAAATGAAGAAAATCAATATGGCCGCCACTTTCACCAATTTTACCTCGGATTCGTATTAAGAGACCTTTCGGACGCTCAGATATCGATTTTGAACGAAATCGATATGAAAAAAAAAAGAAAATCAATATAACTGCGACTTTTTCCACATTTTACCTCGGAGTCGTATTAAGAAAGCTCTCGGACGCTCAGTTATCGATTTTGAACTAAATCGGGACGGAAATGAAGAAAAGCAATATGGCCGCCACTTTTTCCAAATTTTACCACCGAGTCATATTAGGGACCTCTCGGACGCTCAGATGTCGATTTTGAACGAAATCGGGACGGAAATGAAGAAAATCAATATGGCCGTTACTTTATTCAAAGTTTAGGTACCTCGGATTCCTATTAAGAGTCCTCTCGGACGCTCAAATATCGATTTATGTCGAAATCGTATCGGACGGCACTTATTAATAAAACCATCTACAATACATTGAATCAAAAAAGGTCGTATCTTCATAGGGAACTCAGGGCACTTCATGCACCTTTAGACCTTATAAGGAACTTACATGCCAAACTTGGTATCTCTCGAACCACCAGTTTGCGCTGTGCGGTGATATGTCAGTCTCTCAGCCAGTCAGTTATTTCTTGATATTTGGCACAATTTTTCAAAAGTTTTCATGACCACAATATAAAAATTCAAAACCGATGCCATTTTCGTAATTAACGTCCAAAAAAACCATAAAAACGACACCCATATTAATATTTAGACATTTCATCCCCCTCGGACCCCAACAGAGGGGATGGTATTTCACGTCCTCCACGTGGGATTTTAAAATCATTGTGGTTTTCGTAATCAGCGACCCAATAAACCATGGAGACAACACCCATATCGATTTTCAGAATTTGTCACCAGATTTCCCCCTTTTAGGGGTTGATTTCTCAAAAAACCTGAAACACATGTTTACTCATTTATCGTTACAAATACTCCTGTGAAGTTTCGAATAAAATAATCCAGCTAATCTTGATTCCCCATACAATCTTCGGACCCCCATTTCACCCCTTTAGGCGTTGAATTTTGAAAAACCCTTTCTTAATGCACCTCAAGACCTTATATGGAACCTACATACTAAATTTGGAATCTCTAGAACCACCAGTTTGCGCTGTGCGGTGATATGTCAGTCTCTCAGTCAGTCAGTTATTTCTTGAAATTTGGCACAATTTTTCAAAATGTTTCATGTCCACAATATTAAATTACAAAACCGATGCCATTTTCGTAATTAACGTCCCAAAAAACCATAAAAACGACACCCATATTAATATTTAGACATTTCATCCCCCTCGCACCCCAACAGGGGGGATGGTATTTCACGTCCTCCACGTGAGATTTTAAAATCATTGTTGTTTTCGTTATCAGCGACCCGGTATATCATAAAAACAATACCTATGTCGATTTTCAGAATTTTTCACCACCTTTTCCCCTTTTAAGGGTTCATTTCTCAAAAAACCTCAAACACGTATTTACTCATTTATCGTTAGAAATACTCCTGTGAAGTTTCGAATGAAATAGTCCAACTAATCTTGTTCCCCCATACAAACTTCGGACCCCTATTTCACCCCCTTAGGGGTTGAATTTTTAAAAATCCTTTCTTAGTGCACCCCTAGACCTTATAAGGAACCTACGTGCCAAATTTGAAATCTCTAGGATCAGCGGTTTGGGCTGTGCGTTGATATGTCAGTCAGTCAGTCAGTCAGTCAGTCAGTCAGTCAGTCAGTCAGTCAGTCAGTTTCTTCTTTTATATATGTTAAATAGATTTGGAGTTTGTAAGGGGTCACAAGTGGCTCCAAATGGTTCGTGTAAATAACACGCGGCTGCTGCTCGCCAGTTCCTTTTGGCGTGAACTTGGCCGGACACGCTGCCCTAAACACGCGGCAGATAATCAAATAATTATATTATAGCAGGAATGCGTGTTTACTCATCAACAGCGATCCGATAATAGTGCAGCCTACATCTACATTACCTACCTAAACTTTACGGATAGGATTATTTTTTTAGTAAGTGTTCTATGAAATTAATTACGCTTTTTGCATTATAGTATGTTTTATGTACTCTTGACGGCATGCGATCTTGTTCTGCTGTACGAATACCTACTACAGTAAAATTGTCTTGTTAGTAAAATAAGCCACGATTTAATAACTACCGTATATATAATTTACATGACTGGTACTAAATTATTTGCCAGACTGGATGATTAATACTGGTTTCAGTACATAGTATTTACACTATTCGCTTGTAAAACAACGTCGATATTTTTTCAAGTCGGCGTAAAGCTTGCAACCTATCATTTACTTAAGTGTCGGTTGGCAGTGATGATAATTTGATAATAATTGTAACTGTCATAGCGCTACGTCGGCACCTGCAGTTTTGAACCTTTGGTCGTTATGAGTGTATTTTACATTTTTGAAATGTGTATTCGCAATAATGGTTAAATTGCAAAAAAAATTACATGGTTTAGGACTTAAATATGTGTACATTTAAATTGATTCCTTATTACGAAAAATAGTCATACATTTGTATGGACAACTTTCGTAACACTATGCACTATGGAATCATTTAAAATGAAGACATTTTAAGTGGTTGAATCCTTAGTATGTTGTTTTTTTTTGCTATTGACCCTAATTTGTTAATTCTTAAATCATGTACCTTTTTACGTTATTGTATAAAATTATAAAATGTGTATTATGTACTTTTAAATGTACTCGTAATTACAAGCGAACGAGCAATAATTTGAAGCTCTCAAGTATTTTTATTTTTAAACACATGTGCACACCATTAACTCTTTTTTTAGTTAATATCACACTGTTTTCATTACAGCAGGTAAATATTTATATTTTTAATTACATACGCAGTTTTATTTTATGTTAAGTTACGGAGCCTTCGTTGGATTATTCATTAGTAAATATCACTTTATTCTTATTTATTTTGGTTATTAATGTTGTAATATGATTTTTAGGGTTCAGTACCTCAAAAGGAAAAACGGAACCCTTATGGGATCACTTTTGTGTCTGTCTGTTACACCCAATTTACTCGGAAACGTCTGGACCGATTGAGTTGACATTTGGTAGACATATGTGTAATTACTAGACTCACAATTTTGAATACATAAATACACGAAATAGTTTTTTCTATAGATTTACAGGAAAACCTACATGTCTATGGTATTTAACCTTGCGAAGACCGTGCGGGCAGTTATATACTTATACAAAAAAAAAAACAGTTACAGTGGCCAGAAGTTACACCTCTAATAGAGCGAAACGAAGTAAAACTTATAAACAAAGTTTGTATGAAGAGCCCTCACTTAACACTTTCCCTAACTGCAGCTTTGATATGTTAATGGCGTTTACTTATTTTGTCGTAGCCACTTATTCGTATTTAAAGACATAAGATTGTTCTGATTACGATATTTACAATATCTCAGACATCCCGTTACCTGCACTTTTGGAAGTTCGGAAGTAACCTTTCTGATGCAGATATCGGCCCACTGCTAATTAGTAGGTGCAGAAACCACTATACCGACTTAACACCTTTTTTTCAAGTGTTTACCAACGGGATTTCCTGTATTATTAACAAAAACTCCGTTTTGTATGCAAACAATGCCATTTAATACCAAAATAGTTTAGTGGGTTGGGACACTACCTACGAAGCTGGAGATCCCAGGTTCGAACCTCGACAAGAGGATTTGTTTGTGTGATGAGCACTAATATTTTTTCCTATGGACTTGTATGTTTTTTTTTCTTATGTATTCAAGTATTTAACTATGAAGTATATCATCGTATAGTGTCCATAACGAAGCCTTATTGAACTTACTATGGGACTAGTTCGATTTGAGTGAGATTGTCCCTACATTTACTTTTATTTGCATACGTAATTAAAATGCAAACAATTGACAACATTTCATTTTTTTAAGCAGGCTTTTTTCCGATGAAGTTGTGAGTAACTGCTTCTACCGCCTTAAAGTTCTTTACAATATTCGTGATTTCCTAAGTGTTGATTTGCGTGTCAACCTTTGTGAATCGCTGATAATGTCAAGACTAAACTATTGTGATATTGTCTGTGCTGGCTGCATTACTGGTTAGAAAAAAGCTCATACAATGAGTGCAAAACGCATGCATTCGTTTCTGCTTCCGAGTCCCTCCCCGCTCCCATATCACTCCCTACTTGAACGCCGCAGGTCTGCTGAACATGCCTGCACGCAGACGCCTGCATCTCGTCACTCTTCTTTTTGGCATAGTGCGGTCTGGGGTCCCAGCATATTTGCTGAGTAAACTAGTATGGCCCAAAAGTGCGAGCCGGTGTAAGGCAATGGTTCTGATGGCCAAGCATCGAACCGCGGCGTTTCGAGGAAGTTTCAGATTTGCGGCGTCCAATTGTTGGAATGATCTCCCACCACCCATCCAAGGTGCGTCTAGCAAGTATACCTTTAAGCGTAAGCTTAAGGGCTATTTGTTGACGCTCCAAAAATTCCATTCCTAACATAATTATCCAGCACTTAAAGTATCCCAACCTTCTTTTCTTGTATTGTAGCTTCCTATTATTATTGTATTTGCTCGGAAGCTGTATTTTTTGTTTTGAGCGTCCGTCATTTTAAAATACGATTATTAGATTTTGATTTTGATTTGCCCAGTCAGTAAAGCTCTTTTAGAGCTAATTAATTTAATATAACTTGGCCAATTTAAAGGATTTTCAGTATATTATAATTTAAAGTATTTTTTATAAACATATGTATATTATGACTTATTTATTATGTGTATACCTACCTTAAAGTAGTATGTTGTGTTGAGTTCCGTGGGTCACGTACAGTGCTCTCTGAAAACCAGCGCTGCAGGTGCTTGACACCTCGACATAATGCTGAGACAGCAACCGATTCACGACTCTGTGTCTTTTGTGTAGTGAATAAATGTCTTCCTTCTTCTTCTTCATGAAATCAAATAGAGGGTAAAAAGTTAAGTAAAACCACATTTTTTAAATTCTCGAATATATTCCAATTTCATATAAATTAATCAATTTCAAAAGTTCCTCATTTTAAAAGAGAGTAAGTGACAAGTTAGGCGTCACAGCGTAATAAATCATACAGAAGCACTGTTACTACGACAGATTTACTAAAGAAAGCGCACAGAAAGAACAGCAGTTCGTTCTTTCTGTGCGCTGTGACTGTCACAATTTCATAGTAGTGACGTCATTACTACGATATGGGCTTTCTTCACATTTTCGTGAATATTTAGAAAACTAATAGCTACGTATAAAAAATGTATTTTGGGGTTTCTTGTTACCAAATTAACGAAATGAGTTAAGATTTCATACTACTTTAAAATTTGAAATGTTGTCAATTGAGTATAAATTCGTAACCGGATTAAAAAGTAAAATGCAATTATTCCGTATTTGTGACTAAGATATACAGGATGAAACAATAGTCGTAAACAGAAATTTTTGTTTACATCACAGAATTTTAAGGCAAATTCATTGCAGTAACTCGAGAAGCAAACAATTAAACTTTATTAATAATAATTAATAAAAATAAACACACCAACCTTATGGTCACCTATTCGACAAGATTTGCTAGTTGCTGTGTAGATTAAAGTAGCACTTTTGATTATTGTTATGTAGAATTATTTTATCTTATCAATCGAGTACCTGCTTAGGCTATCAAACAAGATCATCATGTGTATAGCCTGCCTTCCTCTCGCCTGTGCATGAGCTGGAACAGAAAACTGTCCATTATCCCGGAGATTTTGTACCATGCTACGAATCAGGTTGTGCGTCGGCACTGGTGACTCGGGGTAACGTTCTCGGAACGCTTCTCGTATTTGTTCTGTACTATTCGTTCGAGCCTAATATCTTATCATATCAAAACGTTCAATAAAAGTGTAAGGATACAGAACCAGCATTTTAAACGCGATTTGATATTTTTTTACAATTTCAATTTGTAGCGTAATGTTATGACTTTTGAATTTGTCATTGCCAATTTGATCTTTTTTCAACGTTCTTACCAACCAATACATCAGAAAATTTAAAACATTATTTAACTCAACGAATTAAAAAACAATGTTTACATATTTCTGCCTGTTGTTACGTCCACATGTTTAAACTATAGTTAAACAATAAGAAATACACAATTCTGTTTACGACTAATGTTTCACCCTGTACTGTGAGACTGAATCAAATCAATAAAGTTGTGATCAAAGAAACATGATACATGGTTTTTGATTGTAGACTGCACATTAAAAGTAACAATAAATGTTAATTATAGAAGCTATAATTTAATTATTTTTTAACCATTATGTGTGAAATGTAATGCATTAAAAACTGACAACGATATAAATATAAATGTAAGTAGTCAAAAGTTCAAAAGTAGGGAGAATCGGTTATGTTATATGATACCACTCTTTACTTGCGCGGTGATTTGATTGTAAAAATATTTAAATTTCGCTGATAGTGCGTATAAAAAAGTTCATTATTTTGGGTTCTACAAATAGTAAGATGAGGGTTTCTGGGATTAAATTAACATTGTCGTAATAACTTTTTCAAAGGGACTCCCATTGGTACGATTCGTACCATCAGCATTTAAATCATGTCATTTTGCATGTGAACAGTTTAATTTTCTTTTATAAATAAAGGATATTTATTACTAGATATTTAAAATGTCGTGTACAATCCAGATATACTTTGTCGTTTAAATTGTACGTATTCAGAGCAATAGTACGATTTAAACGACCGGGATATTTTTTTAACTAACGAATATTATATACTATTTTCCACATAACCATACTATTTTCCATTTTTCAAGCAAACCACCTAATAAGACCCTGTTTATATTTTTATTTAAATTATGTCGTTATAAAATAACACTAAAATTCGCTTTAAATCTGAAGAAATTTTATTTTTTCGTCTCTCACATTCATGCTTAGCAGTAGGTCATTTTTGTTAAGGTTATCGACCGTGATCAACGGAGCATTATTTGGAGCCCCAAGTGTAAAAGGTTTTTAAAGGAAATCTTGCAGTGGTACGATTTAACCAGCGGTACGATATCACCGACGCTCCCTTATAGGTTATGAACCTTACAGGGTATAATATTCAAGTAAATAAAAATATATATACATATACCATGCATATACCTATAATTATTTAAAACAAAGGAATTGTGATAAATAGATACACTTAGGATTTAACTTATTGCCTGAACAGCAGTTTTCACACGAAGGACGTAAGTAAGCTACATCATCGAGGTCTGTGATATACTTGTGTATATCTAATTTACTAATAATTTGTTTGTAATGTGTAATTCCCGGAACTACTCATCCGATAGAAAAATACTTTCACCAGATTGGGGTGGACCTTCGGGATTGCACATCTTATCTCGCAGCTATACTTGCGTTATTTGTAATACGCAGGGAGGGAGCAGCCGCGCTGTTAGCTAGTTCTTATATACCTAATGAACGTAAAAATACTAATTATTCGATTATTATCCATACGAAGGTATAAATTAAGGCCGTAACTGGCAAAGTCCTGAATATAGCGTACCGTATTTTAATGAGGACGTTAAATTAAGTTCTAATTACGGCGGATGAAAATCATAGGGAAATTTATCGGCACTTGACTATAGGTCATCAGTTCATCACGTATCTCATTCATAGCACTCACTCCACTAGTTAATTTCCCAGCATATTCACTTGATATTCTTGTTAAAGGAATTTCAGTTTTATTCCGAATACAAACGAGTATTTTCGATTGCTCATTGAAAGTTGTGGTGCGGCAGATTCACCTGACACTGTTGTTCAGGGAATTTAAACCATATTCCTTTCATGTAAAGTGGTGTAGATTGTGATGGGATGTTTGGCTCGGATGACTTGACCGCAGCCCAGTGATTTATCTGCACGCATCTCCGACCTGCGAACGGATCGTTTATTGCTCGCTTGTTATTTTATAATTTATTTTTTAACGGTTCATCGATACGCACACAGTACAGTCGTTCACTGAAATTTTGACCACCCATGAATTTTCATTAAAATTGGTTTGTGTTTAAATATTGACTGAAATTAAATAATTACTTTTATTAACATTGATCTCGGACACAGATGCTATAGTATTATTATTCCTGTCATATTTGTTTCGTTTGAGGTATCGCTCACACCGACTCTCGCGTATTGCCTGCAAACGTGCTTAGTAACTTTGTCAGGCACACTACAAATATACACACGTTTTCGAAGTTAAAGTACCCTCAGAATTTTTATTTTTATTTGTTATTTATGTATGACAACACGAGTCCATGACAAAGAATTGTATTAATTAAATCGGAAGCAGATATGACATATGTACGTATCTATTTATTTTGATAAGTAGCCCAAATATGTACTTTCCTGTGTACATTGGAACGTTCTTATATTTCAACAATCGGTGTAATCGGTTCACAACCAGAGAAAATCGTGTCACAAAAAAGCAAACAGTTCTGTTCCTGTACTTGATTGAGAACTGAATCCTTTATTCCAGAATGATTTTAAAGTTGACTTATGGGAAATAGTGTAGGGAACTGTAATGCTTAAAATGATGTTGCTGATTATACAATTTATGAGAAGGTTTTATGAGCAACATTTTTTTATATTTATAAATACTGTACCTAAAGTTTGAAAGTTTGTGACCTTAAATACTAATTATAACAAATATTATAGTTGTTATAAGTTTGTGACTGACCTTTCATTAAATTATTTTATTGCTAATTGTCCACTCGACAATTCTATAATTACTAAAACAATTTAATTTGAGTAATGGTGTTAAATATATATTAATTTTCACTTGGTAGAGAATCCTGATGTCAATTATTTTTTATGTGTATGTATGTCGCTCGGTTCAAACTTTGTATAAGGTTTTCTAATATACTGGGCGACCCAGAGCTATGGGACCTACTTAATACTCAATACTTAATCATTTATTGCAATGTCACAAAAGTAGATACATATGTTAACCCTTTATTTGACAAAAAATATAAATGCCCCCAATTCAAGCCTCGGTGGCACTAGCTAGTCCAAACAATTTGAGTCAGAAGTATAAACAAAATTATGTTTAAAAAGTTTTTATGTCCTGCCATACATTGCCAAATAAAAGGTTAATTTAAAGCTACAGATTATTGTGAACCCTGTTGCACTGCAATGTTACGAGTAGGTAGAGGAGAACTTACTGAGCGTATTTAATTTATCTTCTAAGTATTCATTTAGCGTGTAATGGGATTTAGTTAGTAGTAGTTGCTTTATTTTATGGACATTATTATGGATTTTTAATGGACATTATTATTCGGCCTGAGGATAGCAGTTTCACTTTATCGGGTCGCACGAGTCTATTCTTATTACTGATAGGCCGTAAAGAGGGAATGTTGACCAATATTCGGATAAGTTTTTTCTGGATAGTGAAGACATAAGGTGCGTCTGTCTGTGCTGTTTCCTTAAAGTGTTTACATAAAGGGAAAGTATCTTAATTATTGTAGATAGGATATTTTACTGAATAGATACATTATTTCATTTTTAAAAGTAAGTAATAAAGAATAATCCGTCTAAAATAACATAGTATCTTAGGAGAAAGGAATAACAACATGGTATTACAATGGCTATATAAAGCAACGACTATGCCTGAATATCTTCCCTTGGGATTATAATACAAACTTGCCGGCTTATGTATCTCAGCCGTTCTAGCCTACCTGACCCGCCAAAGCTCAGATTCAAATACAGGGATCGTCGGAAGATTTCCACAGCGTTTATGTTGTCCAAAGATAAAACAAATCCATTTTTTTTCAGATTGCATATGTTTCAAATCTTTGTTTTTGTGAAAACTGTAATTTGAAAACGGTTACGGTTTATTATGAAATGGGATATTATCTCTAGCCTAGTTGGGGTGGCATAAAATGTGAGGGTTGGACAGGCCGGCCGTAACGTTGGGTCCCGTTCGCTAGATATGATACGAGTGATATAATTTCGCTACATGATTTGACCATCGATACACGCGGCAGATTTACAATGCGACCAGTAATTTATAGCGATGTTCGATCTAGATGTAATTTAATGTTGTTGGCGCACATAAATCAAGCTCATCCACCGCTCACACTGATATCTACGGGGCTCCGAGACTTGTTAACCCGATAATGTTGCGGGAATTTATCGGTTGGACCGTTTGTTCAAATTAATGGCGACGTACGTACCTATATTTTTAACTAATTAGCGAGGATTATAGCCTAAGCCGTGGGCAGTATTTGTGGCATTAAAATTCTCCGTCGAATGGCGAAGAATTCTATTTACTTAAACTGCGAGGCAATTATTTTTCAAGCCCCGAATGTATTCAAGTCCTCTGTGGCTGAGCTAAACAGCGGGAGGAAATAGCGTCGGTAGCTGGCTAATCGAGCGAGCGGCGTGTCGAGGAGCTAAGAATAGCCGATCGAACACTTTTTGTCGTCTCATTCCAGCGCGCATCGTTCGTTAGCCGGGAAACCAGTGCCGTAAACTTGACGGGAATGTTACCCATATTCGCGCAGCCAACTCTACTGTAATGTTTGGATGTTGATACTAGTTGTACCTATTTGCGTTTATTTAAATCACAGATTTAGTTTACACAAAACAAAATTGTGGGAATCTTATAGTATTTTATGCAACAGGTACATAATAATATGTTCTTAAAAACGAGCGTACGTTGCATACAATATTTTTTCTACGATAGCAAAATAATTTGATTTAAATAAAAAACCGATGTGGTGGCAGAATACGGACATTGACGTGTGCCTCATTTAAATACGAAAAAAAATTACATGTGTATAATAATCTATGAAAATCCATTTGGTTTCTCCCACCAATCACGCATATAATGACAGATGGCTATGGTATAGATTTGAATTTGTATAATAAGTTTATTGTTTTAATACTGCTATCAGTTATTTAATTGACAGACAGATTATACTAGAGTAGAAAGAAAACATCTACTTCCATAAAAAATAGGGTTTATCGGTCTCCTCTATTATTAAGATGCGAATAAAGTTTTAGAAACATTATGCATTTTTTTTTTTTCAAATACTGTGATACTCGTGTAATGCTAAAAAATAAAATAAGCCCCGACAAATACTGGCCATTTATAACGGGACCGCCGACACTGTTATTTATGAAGTAACACATCGAAAGTAAAAAAAAACTAGTCTTTCATACATGATGGAACGATGATAGTTTTTTAAATACTGTGATATTCGTATTTGCTGGAAAATAAAATAATAAAATAAAACCCGACAAATACTGGCCATTTATAACGGGACCGCCTATAACACTTATTCATGAAGTAACACATCGAAAGTAAAAAAAAACTAGGCTTTGATACATGAAGAGACGATGATAGCTCCCTGATACTTGCTCTGTTCCTTACAAGGAAACTTATTAATTTGTTTGCACATTACCCACTTCCTTCAAGGGCGCAACCAAGTGAGTCGATTTGAGCTGAGATAGGCAGACCTGCCTCGGCGAGCAGATTAAGCGTTTACGCACAAAATAAATTATTATCAAGTGCCTCGCAGTGTATATTATTTTTCTCGGAAAAAGATAGATCACTAAAGCGATTTTATGGAAATTAAATTTTGCAGAAAGAGACAGGGCAGTGACCGGCTCGAAAATGAATTTGTGCAATCGTGTGCTCATTACAGTTACGTTACCGATAATCACGCATACCATTTATTCAACTCAAAGGCCAACCGTGGTTGTAATTTAAGCACCTCATCGATAACTCTCCTTAACTACGGGTTTTTGAGCAAAATTAAAGCCAAAAACCTATCAGCCCACTTTTTGGAATCGTGTTGAGAGTTTAAATGTTGGGGACTACGTTTAATTTGAGCGCGTTAGCGCGGTATGCGCCGACGCAGGCCCCGCCCCGATTGTCGCGGCGGCAATGCGGCTGAGCCACAATTAATCCACTGTAATGCGATACGAACCTCCTGTCGTCGGCGACGTAATGCATCGTGATTTACTCGCGCCGAACAAGTCGTTAATCTTATTACCACTTTCAATAACTTTATTATCGAACACACGCTACTATCATTCCACATTCAAATATATGCCTTCATCACATTGCCTAAGGATCATTTGATGTTACCAATTGGTTGTTCGTGAAGTTAGGAAGCTTCCCACGAAATTTATATTTGTCGTCTTAACGTTATTTGTCTGCTTTACCGAAAACGGAAAGTTAATGCGACTGTAACTTCAATTAAATGGGTACGACTAAACAATTTAATTCATATGGTTTCCAATTTGTGTCATAAATAATATATGGCTTACCAAATTTTACTAAGTAGCGTGACTTCCTTAGACTCTGGTTAGGACTCAATTATCTATCCAAACATATTTGGTGATAAATATTCCACAAGTATGTATTAAAACTTCCACTTGTCATCTATTAAATTTGAACAAAGAAACAAAGAAAAAAATGCACCATGTATTTCGATTAGCCTTATATGTGTAGAATAATAATTGATCTACCAGTATAGTATACTGTGGGTTCTTGTCTTGGCGTGTGAAATTACTTTTTATTCAACTCGCAAGCCTTGGGGCTATGCTAAACTTCATTTGAATTCGACGTGTTAACCCCCGAAATGTTCGTATATTAAGATGCAAATGACGAGTCCAGCGGCAAGGAGGAAAAATGCTATACTACTGTTAAGGGATATTACCACTGAGCGAGCGATTTGCATAAATTTTCGTAATAACAACTTCCGTTTGTGTGCCGGCGGACGTGTCACGAGCTGAAGGCGCTACGGTAGCTTGAGCTTACATTTGATCTGACTTATTATCATAATACATCTGAAAGCCACGTATTTGTAAAACAAAACAAAATGGCAGTGTCACACTGACCATCAGACTGACAGATATGGTGAAACTACAAATATAAAAAAAAAAAAACAAATTAATTTATGTATGTATTTAGTATTCGCCATAATACGTTCGTCTTTGATTGAAATGGAATGACAGTTATGATAGGCTGTAAGTAAACTATGCTGGAATTTGCCTCGTTAATTATTGTGTGGCGCATGCGAGAGGCGCAGACGGCTCCGATATTCGGTGGTAACTCGTAATGGATGTCGGCTCGATTTCATAACGCCTTGTAATGAGCCGACGCGTTTAACGCTTCATCTATAATTCATGACCGATTGTTATTAGCTTCGGACAGCTATTTTGTATTTTAATATTAGTAAAATTAATGGTATTCTGTCGATGCCTCTATCCTTGTTTAGGCGTTTAAATATAGATTTACTTAGACCAATATAAATTATTTACTTAATACAAACAGTAATTGTTCATGTATGTACTTACCTCTATGACTCGGAAATGTTTTTGTATTATTTTGGTTGTTGAGATATGGATATGAACAGGCGGGCCCCGTACGCTAGTTTGCCACTGACGTGGTATTTAAAAAAAGTTCGTAGATGTCCTAAGTTCATAATCTATTATCTGACAGCAGATTGGTATGAATGCCAACAGTGAACTGCTAGACTCGGCCGACATTTCAGATACTCGTACATTATATATTTTTGATAGCAAGAACGTAGTTTCTTTTTATCGGGGTTACCTTATCACAGTCTTTAAGAATGAGATTTTTGAGTCCATTTCTTCCTAGACTAAACTGCAGCTATGTCTTAATTTAGACATTACCAAATTAGTATAGTACAATGTATGATTTACGGACGACAATGAATGTTCTTATGCGATCTCGATCTCTCTCGAATACTTTCAACTCACGTACCTAAACTACTTTATACTTTGAGTGTCTCGCGAGAACTTCGATGCCACAAAGAAGCAGAGGAATGCATGATGGCGTGCGCAACTGTTTGCCGCTCTAGACCTTGTTTCTCGATAAGTTCTTGGGAATTTCTTGCAATAAATGTAGAGCGTTCTTCAGCATTGTTATTTCGTACTGTTTCGGCGCCATGCGGTCCCAGAACTCTGCGCAACGAAGTCACGTGTTCCGTCCACATTTGTATGCAGTCGCGGTACCTGCCAGTGTTCTTCTTATTGAATAAAAATAATGTACCCTGGTGGACTACAAGTATGCATTATTTATTACGTTTTATTGTTAATTGGAACCGTATCATGGACGTGTTAGCTGTCGCTTGCCTCGTGTTGCACATTTTAATTTAACTGTTACTTGGTTACTAGGTTTTTAGTTCAATTTTTGATATTGATGGCAATCTTTCATTTCAATTTTGATGAAAACAATATTGTAAGTTATTTTCATTATGTTAGTACATTTCGATATGCTATAAATGCGCGAATCCTAAACAACGTTTTCACTGATGTCGGTAACTAAGTGTATAACAGTATAGGTACTTGAATTTAAACTTTCGTGAGTCGTGATTAAAACTGTATCACTAAAACGGTTACATCTCACGTATAAATTATCACTCCGGGCGACATGTTGCGAACTTTTGCGCGGAATGACAATTTATATGTACGTGAGTTTTATCCGTTTTAGTGATGTAGCTGCAACTCACTAAGGACTGTATCGTTAATTATGAACCCGATGTCCTAAAACTACGACCAAGACTACCGATCGCCAATCCATATGCCAAGCGTGGCGATTATGGCATTTACCCCCCATTTTTTAATTTATTTACGAACCGTAAGATCTTCGAAACCCCATGAAATTGGGGGAAGCCTATGGCCAGCAGTGGATGTCCTTCGGCTGATATGGTAGCTTTAAATATAAATACAGATAAACCCTAGTCTAACTGTTAACATGCGTATTGTTTTATCAATGTTCTGAGGGTGTTTTTAATAATTTCATCTGATAGAAGTAATATGGTCAGGGGTGGTTTACTACCGTGACGTCATCGCGCCGCGCAATGTACATGCGGCCGCCGGCTCACACGTCGTGTGACTATTCAATGGTTGCGGCGCAGCGTTACGGATCGCACGCGCACGCGCTGCTGTATCGCTATACGATATTAAAATAATCCGTTTCGTGTTTAATAATAATGTCAAAACCACAGCATTATTGTATAAAAATATCTTTATATAGTTACCCAAATTCTGTGTCTTTCTTTATCTTAAAATGTTGAAAAAACTGACAGTCTTTATCTTAAAATGTTGAAAAACTGACAGTTATCACTCAAAAAACTGACAGTCATTGAGTTTGGTATTCACCAACGATTGACATAAAAGAAAACGAAAATGAAAACGTTGGTTGTAAGAAACTTATTTTCTAAAGTAATGCCTTTAAAAATTATATAAAACTTTGGATCCACTGGTTACATGTATGGAGTGCCCCCCTCCCCCTACTTTAATGTTTTTTCGTCACTTCACATCACTTTTACGTAGCTGTTCATACGAGTAGAACACACCTTCCTGCTAAATGTTTTCATTGTATTTGTAGTGCCTATAGTCTCCGAGTAAGTACATCGGCTGTCACATACGGCCCGGCCCGATACGGTGTCATTTTTGACGGCCTGTTTAGCCTAGTTGGTAGTGACTCTGCTTCCGAAGCTTAGGTCCCGGGTTCGAATCCTGGCCAGGGCATTTATTTGTGCATTTTTCACGGATATTTGTTCTTGGGTCTTGGATGTTTTCTATGTATTTATCTATATAAGTATGTATATCGTCGTTTTGTATCTTAGGGACTTTATGATGCTTTCAAAATCATCTAGAAAATTTGTTTCGGACAAGCCTATTGAACTCAATGTGAGACTATTTCAGCGACTGGTATGAACAATTTTATAATATAACAGGTTATTATGCTGATAAAACATGTATCTAAGTGGCCTCTTCATTGTTGCCCAATTGAGCCACTTCAGAAAAAATACTTTATACTTTTATAGTTTACACTTTAGGCTTTATACTTTTACGTATAAACGACTTTTTTCGTAGTATTTTGGGTTCCCATCAATTTTTGGTGCAACCGGGAGGAGGGGGTCTATTTAAAGGTACCAGCTTAATACCACTGAGCTCCACACTAGGCAAAGCCTGTCCCGTGGAGAAAGTTAAAGATTACGAGGAGATACATGTACATCTACGGCAAAAAGCGACAAAACTATACTATAATTTTAGAATTTTAAGAAACTATTAAGCTTAATCTCTATAAAAACAATCAAAATTAATTTTCAAACATAAAAAGAAAAAGCTAATATCCAGTCGTACAAATATTGTGTAATACGGCTGTTTATCTACGTAGAACGAAACGTGTATGATAGCGGCCATATTGTGTCAAAAAGATTTTGACGACACACCGGGCTCTCATTGGCTACTGCCTTGTCTGCCAATCCAATGGACGTCAAACGTCAAAATAAAGTGACAAATAAAAATAAAATGGCGGCGTCTCTTCGGAATTTCGTCTAGTCGTCTCTGAACATTTTTTTTTCATTTCTGCAAAGGTTGTTATTTAGTTTGTAGTATTGATAGATTAATATGCAATTAACAAACGGAACAGTGTGTAGCTAATCGAAAATTCATCTGGAAACGCGTAATAACCATTGTTTGGACAACAAATGGAAGATAGTGAAGTGCGTCGTATGTGGCATGCCATGCAAGTTCTCATTTTGTAAAATGTACGAGTGTTGTGGTTGTAAAATGTAGAACTCTGTGAAAGGACGAAGATGTATCGTTTTCCCGGATATGAAATGAGATACATTAAAAAATAAATCCGTTAGTCGGCCTGTTTAGCCTAGTTGGTAGTGACTCTGCCTCCGAAGCTAGAGGTCCCGGGTTTGAATCCCGGCCAGGGCATTTATTTGTGCATTTATCACGGATATTTGTTCTTGGATCTTGGATGTTTTCCATGTATTTAAGTATGTATTTATCTATATAAGTATGTATATCGTCGTCTAGTACCCATAGTACAAGCTTTGCTTAGTTTGGGACTAGGTCGATTTGTGTAAGATTGTCCCCCAATATAAAAAAAAAAAACCGTTGATAAGTACCTAAATTGTTTGTTTAATTTCATATAATACGGTACAACATAGTTCACGGTATTTCAATTGAACACCAGTTTCATTTTACATCGGACGTTGGTGTTCAATTGGAAATGCCGTGAGCTTCTACACAAAGTTAAATTTAAATGAGCTATATATATATATATATTTATCGTTGGATGTTCACATTAAGTTCCATTGCCACAGTGTCATTAAATAATTAAAAAAAAAGCTTCAAAAATCTACCAGCGGGCACAGATTAAATATGGTTGCTTATGGTCTATATTTTTGGTTCGTGAGTTGGCGGTCTGAACCCTTACTAGTCTGTGCTTAATACCAAAGCACAATAGACATTCATAGCGTCGAACCATGGGTAGAGCACTTCGATAGAAACGCTCCTTATTAGAATATATGTCAGAGTCTGAGTTGTAATAAGTAATATCCCATATTTCCAAAATGGCCACCGTGCATAGCTCCTTATCATTAAGAAAAAGGAAATTATTAGACACTGTGCATGACAAGATGTTTTACTTTACGAATCATGTGTAATTGCTATTTGCGCAGTATGATTTCTTTTTGTGTAACGTCGCCTTGTTCGCAAACGGTACATTTCCTTTTCGTATAGGTCCACTTTTGTTATTGTTATTCCGATGTATTGGGTAGATTTTTGACTAAACCAGATGCTTCACGAGGGTAGCCCAGGATGAAATGTGTAGCTTATCAAGGCACTAATTAAACGCATGTGAAATTTTAACCTAAAAATATTTTAGGAAAGGAATACGTTTAGGTAAAGTTGTATTATAATTAACGATACAGTCGTAATCGTGTGCCCTTTTCCCATTTACTTGGGGTCGGCGCAGCATGTTTTTTTCTTCCATAACTCTCTATCGCCCGTCATCTCGTCACTCACATCCTTCCTCTTCATATTGTCTCTCACGCAATCCATCCACCTTTTCCTTCGTCTACCCCTCCTCTTACATCCCTCCACATTCATGCCTAATACCTTTCATGTCACATGACTTTCATCCCTCCGCATAACATGCCCATACCACCGTAGACGATTATCTCTCAACTTATAATCTATGGGTGCCACTTTCAGGCTTCCTATTATATACTCATTCCTTATGTGATCCATTCTTGTTACGCCACTCATCCATCTCAACATTCTCATCTCCGTAACATGCAATCTCTTTTCACCCGTCACCTTTGCGGCCTAACATTCCGATCCATACATGACGACAGACAATGGTCTTGTAGATTTTGTCCTTCAATTGGAAGCGCATTCTGGCGTCGCATATGGTTCCTGTGACCTGTTGCCATTTCATCCATCCTGCGCTGATTCGGTTTTTGATGTCACGGGCAATATCGCCATTACACTGTATGAGGGACCTGAAGTATCAGAAATCAGAACAGACTGGTAGCGTTTCGCCATCGAGCTCTTTTGGCATAAAATTGGAGAGACCGCCGAAATCGCAGAACAGGTGTTCAGTTTTAGAACGACTGATTTTCAAGCCCACGTTCCAATTTTTGAACCCTGGTGTAAGCCCACCGCAACACTGAACCTGTCGGTGATGCCAGCCGCCGACCGGACACGTGTACAACATCTTTCATACATAGACCGAATCAGCCCTACATACTTCCCTGGCATACTTTTCTGTTTCAAGGCCCACCACAAAACCTCGCGTGGAACTCTGTCGTAAGCTTTCTCGAGGTCAACAAACACCATACGCAGTTTTTTTTTTGCGTATGTCTATATTTTTCGTCTGTTGTACCCCTGCCCGGCATAAATCCAAATTGGTTTTGTGTTATATCACTCTCATCTCTCATTCGTCTCTATATTACTTATTCCCACACTTTCATACTGTGTGACATGAGCTTTATTCCTCTGTAATTGCTGCATTCTTGTACATCCCCCTTATTTTTAAAAATGGGCACAAGAACACTGTCGCACTATTCGTCGGGGATACTCTCTTCCTTCAACAACTTATTGAAGAACAAAGTTAGCCACCTACATCCATCCTCACTTAACAGCTTCCACACCTCTCCTGGTATTCCATCTGGTCCAACCGCTTTCCCATCCTTCATACTTTTCACAGCCTTCCTTACTTCATCAATGTCTATTTCTTTCACAGCACCCACATTGACTGGTTGGCTTTCTAGCACTCTATTCCACGCATTCTCCTCATTAATGAGCTTTTTAAAGTAGTCTTTCCACCTATCTTTTATACATTCGTCTTCAGACAACAAAAAAAAAATCGTTTATTTCCACTTAAACTTACAGATGGTACAAATATTTACTGAGCTCCACACTAGGCAAAGCCTGTCCCGTGGAGGAAGTTAAAGATTATGAGGAGATACATGTACATCTACGGCAAATAGCGACAAAACTATACTATAATTTTAGAATTTTAAGAAACTATTAAGGTTAATCTCTATAAAATCAATCAAAATTAATTTTCAAACATAAAAAGAAAAAGCTAATAACCAGTCGTACAAATATTGTGTAATATGTATGTATGTGTGTATGTGTAAAGGTGTATATGTAAGTTTGTGTACGCAAGGGCGTCAATGTTGTACCTTTAAAACCTGTTCAGTGTCTTTATAGGATAAATTCATTAACACTCTCGTCAATAATCTCTTTACCTCGACAACGGAGTGTTTCTCAAATTAATAAACTTTTACTAAACTGTTGTATATATGTGGATACAAGAAATCTGGAAAGCGATGAGCAAATGAAGTTTTTACGGCGATGGATGGTATTTTAAAGAGTCGTTTTTTGAGCAAGTCCTTGTAGTCGGATAGATTTATAACAGATTTGTGTGTATCTAATGTCACTCTCATTAAGAAAAGCTTCCTTACGCTAAGCACTTGACTCTCTCTGTACAGTTCCGTGGTTGGATATCTAATGGGTTTTTTATGGGCTACTTTTAGGACCGCTCTTTGTGCCCTTTCTAATTTTAAAAGAACGGTGGAGGCTGATCCTCCCCAGGCAAGCAGATAGTGTAGATGAGAAAATAGACACGGCAGTATCAACTGAATTAGCTTGGGCAACGGAGGACCAGTCAACAGTTTCAAGTTCTTTGTATAGTCCTGCGTAATCAAGTTTCAATCTTGTTCTTTCCAGGTAACTATTAACTAACTTCTGATTATTAGTAGATAGTAGATTATATTATAGTAGATTATAACTATTTTCTGATTATTTGTTTTTATACCGATCATAATCAAGTCATGGTCAGTGATATCGGCAGAACAGACGATAGACTCGGCTTTAAAGTTGCTTGGGATAAATATGTAATCTATACAGGTCTTGTCATGGGTTGGTTTGTCGATAGCTGATAATAACCCGTGGTAAGTAAGCAGCTCAAGGTAAGCAGTAAGCAGACATGGACTCATCATCTAATGCTTCATCCAGTATATTAATATTCATATCACCTGAAATTACAAGACAAGGACTACGTCTGACAGAATTAAGAAACTGGTCAAGAGACAAAATGAAACTATAGAAAGACGGGGAGCAATAAAAACCCAGAACTGTAAAGACGTTTGGAACCTCTATCTGTAAACAATTTGCATCCGCTATGTCAGGTTCAGAAACGTTAGGGGACCACTTATCATTTACATATGCAACTACCCCACCTGATTTATTTATATACTTTTTTGTATTGTAAGACGTGTATCCATCGATTTGCTTGATTACAGAGTTGTCGTTAATCCAACACTCACTGAAAATAACAATATCAAAAGGTATATCCAGACGGGCAAAAATAAGCAGGAAGTTATCAAAATTTCTCTGCATACTTCTTATATTAACTTGAAGAATCTTAAATGTGTATTTCGTAATTAGGGGGTTAAGCCATGGGGAGGAGATTAATATCAAGAATAAAAATACTCTCAAAGAATAAAGCCATGAAAAGTTAGAAACGTCCCTTTCGAAAATTCTTATGAGCATTGAGAATGGTATTTTTTAAATGCAAGTTTAATTTACTTATTTAGTATGTAAATGATGTGTAAATGAATAACTGTGTTTTGAGAGATTGCGTGTGAAAGTGTGATTCGTTAATACGAGCATTTTTGAAGTAAGAATCAATATCGGCATGAGAAAAATTGGCCAGACTTTCCAAGCAAACAAAGATATCTTACTTAAGCTAGTCTTCGCGCTTTCCTGACAGCCTTTGAAGATCTTGATGGGATCGAATCCGAAGAGCTGGGCTTCCGCTTCGGCCTTCTGACTTTCTGACGTGAATGTTTCCCCTGCGCGTCCAGCAGTATTTACAGTCATGTTTTTTAATCCAGGCGCGCGCATCACGAAATAAGCGCCGGCTGACGCTAGTAAGGCGTTCATTCACAAACATTTTCGTCTCGGGTTCCGTTGGTACGATGTCCATGCTACTTAGCGTGGAGCAACGTGTTTTTGCTTGGTTGAGAAATTCTTCACGTTTCGCCCTTCTCACAAACGAAACCACCAAGGGCCGAGGCTGACCGTTGTTCTTTATACCGTTGCGTCGCGGGCCCGCGCGGGACACAAAGTTCACATCGACCTCCTCAAGTCTCATCCCCAACTTGGAGGCTGTGGTCAGGACCACGTGATATGGGTTCTCATTTGCAGTTTCAGGGACCCCGATTATTTCCAGTTCCGAACTTAATGACTGCTGTTATTGTTGGTTTAGTTGATTCTGGAGCTCCGCAACCTGGGTCTTGAGTAAGGTGTTTTCCCTTTCCTTGTCTTCCATACGCGTACCGTAGTCTGAAAGTTTCTTGGACAAACTTGGACAGCTTTCTAGCATCATCTTTCACATATTTTACATGGCATACATCTCTAGTACTCCTTTCTTTTGCTTTTGCTAAGCGATACAGTTGTTTCTCACCTTTAGGACTTTCCAAAGCCTTATATAATTTCCCTTGGTCCTGAGCTGCTGCTCTGGCAATAGCACTGCTCGCTTAGCTGTCTTCTTACACTCTTTATACTCTTAGCTTTTTTCTCACTTTCGTTTCCACTTTGAACACTCTGCCACTCCTTAAATGATTGCTTCTTCTTTTCTTGCACTTCGTCATTCCACCATTCGAACGCACTCGGAACTAGACATCAAAAACGAGTAGCGTATTTAGAAATTATAAATTAAAGTAAATTATCCAAAATTGGTCTTGTATTGTTCGTTAAAGTGATATAGAGTGAATAATTTAGTTGTGATAATGTTATCCGGGAATTAGATTAACGATAAAAGTCACAAATCGTCAAGTTAATATTTGACAGTTTGTCACCGTTGAAATTTTGAAATGACTTAAAAGTATACCGAGTACTGTGCATTACAACGGATTTTCAAAGCAGGGGAGTATTGTTTTTTACCTTAAGTTTTGTCTAAGTGAATAATTGGTCACAATAATATAGGTACCTAACCTATTTGTTACTTTTGTAAGTACCTTGTATATTCTATGACTAGTCAAAAATAAATACTTTCAAAGTTAAACAAAGCAGAACTAGTCCAAATTAGTGCATAATATTTTGTTTAGATAGTATAAGTGTATTTTACTGCACTTAGTGTGCTTATAGTCCAGTTAAATTCAGGATATTGTCAATTTTAGTCAACATTATTAGTTGTTATAATTATTACTATAAGGTATTTTGCTTGTAAGAGTTATAAGCCCTTAGTATAAAGTTTTTAGACCCAGGTATTTACATTTTCAATATGTTTTCAGCCCAAATCACTAAACCAATTACACGCAGAGATGCTTTAATTAGCAAACTGCAACAAACTCAAAAAGACCTCAAAGGGGCCATAGAGCTTAATGAAAAGCTCCTGCAGGAACGAGATGACAGTGAGGAGGAGGTCATGCGGGTTGTCAGGATGAACACAACCCTCAAAGCTCAGCTCGCTGAACAAGATCTGCAGTATGAAGACATGCTAAGCCAGCGGACAGAACTTCAACTCACCGTGGACCGGTTCCAGCAGTGCCAGGAGGTACATGAGCAAGCTTTGCGGCGTATTCGGGATCTGGAGCAACAACTGGAAGAACTTCAGGCAAAGCAGACCACTATTTGCAAGTATTGCTCGGAGTTGGGTGAAAACAATTTAAGTATCTTTGCCGAATTTAGTACTTGTGAAGTAGACATGATGCATGATAGTATAGTAACCGCCCCCATAATGGAAACAATAGATTTGACCAATTCTGTGTATGTAGAGAGTAATTTTGATCAAAGAGTCATAATGAGAGGATCAAACAAAGTAAAAAAATATTTAAAATTGACTAGATTTATTAAAAAATCTAAAGTTTTATTGCAACGCCACAAGAAAATTTTCAAAGCAGTTTTGTCTAAGTACAGTCATGTGTCACTGAGTGACCAGCTTCATAACTGTCAGCAACAATTAGACCGGGCAGTAATAGAGTTGAAAAATCGCTCCGAAGAAGTTAAGATGCTGCAATCAAAATTAAAGGATATCACTAGCAAGCATGACCTGTCAAGCAAAACTTTGCATGAATACATAGCGTTTATGAATAATGTTCTAGAACCGGGGAGCGGCATCCCACTACACTTCGAGTCGCCCCGGGTGCCGGGGCGCTGCCCTGGCCCGAGCCGCGACCACTTGCCCGCCGGCCGCGCGCCCGCCGCCCCCGCGCCCGCCTCCCCCGCGCTCAGACGCGCCGCCGCCAGCGCCGCCACCCCGCGCCGGGGGGCGCCCGCCCCGCCCCGCCGCCGTGACGACCCGAGCCGGCGCCGCCGCTGCCGGTCAGTGTAGACCCGTCGCCGAGCCGAAAAGAATCGCCGTTCCTGAACATAGTCGAGTCGCCGCTGTCGCTGAGCCAAGCCGAGTCGGCATCGCCGCCGGTGCCTTTCTCCGCCCGCCCGCCCGCGGCCGCCGCGCCCGCCCGGCTGCGCCGCACCGTCGTGTACACAGACCGGGTGGGCGTCGGCCTCGGGGCGCTGCTGGCGGGCCGCTTGATGCAGAAGGTGACCAACAACTGTCTCCCGGGAGCCTCCGTCGATCGTTTGGCCTCGTGCATCGCCGCTGACCACTTCGACTGCGACTCAACGCTGATAGTGTTCATCGGTGATAGTTTAGGCTGTACCGAGCGGGACATTATTAGGCTATCGGAGACCCTCACTGAAATAGACCAGCGAGGAGTAGGTAAAATCATAATCTGTGCGTTGCCTTTTTCGGATACTTTGTCGGCAAAGGAAAACAAAAAGTTATATTATTTAAATTCAATTTTGTATAGATTGACTCTATACACATACAGCTGTAGGACTACATATTTCGACACTAACAAATTTGTTAAGAATTTCGTTTTGACTGAAAAGCGTCCATATCTACCGAGGAGGTACTTACGTGAGTGTGCTAAATTGTTAGCATATAATATTGTAGACCCCGTCGTGGCTATCACGACGTTTGATAATGTTAAGGCGGTTCCTGTGTTACGTTTTAGTAGCGCGGGCTCCGAAACGGCGTCGGTGCCGGCGAGCAATTTAAACTGACCGATAAGACAACGCGTGCTACCACCGGCCCCGAACCCGTTGATAGATGTAACACTAGTATTAATACGGTTCATCAAAATATACAGGGATTTTCTAGTAAGGAACTTGAAATTGATTTATTCATACAATGTTCAAATATTCATATTCTCTGTATAACGGAGCACTGGCTAAAAAGATCATGAATTTATGTTTAACTTTAGCAATCATAGCATAGTAAGTTCATATTCTAGAAAGTCATGTAGGCGTGGAGGGTCCTTTTTTTATGGTGAAACATAATTTGAAATGTAAAGAACGTAAAGATATTGTTGACATGTCCGTCGAGCGTCACATAGAAGTCTCTTGTGTACAGTTTGACCAATTTATAATTATATGCGTATACTGGCCCCCATCGGCGGATTACAGTCTATTTGAGTCAGTGATGGAAGAAGTGCTAAGTAGTATTTTTAAGAGTACAAAATGCGTTATTGTTTGCGGTGATTTTAACGTTAACTTACTTGAGAAATCGCCCAAGAGTGTGAGTCTAGTGAATACTTTTAAATCTTTTAACTTAGTGAACTTGTTTTGTGAGCCTACTCGAATTACAGCCACCAGCGCGACATGTATAGATAATGTTTTCAGTAATAAGGATGCGATTAGTAAATTTATTATAAATACCTTAAGTTCTGACCACTGTGGACAACAGGTCTCCTTTAGCGGGAAAACCGACAACACTCCACGACACACTATGTGCAGACCTATTTCTGAAAAGAGGTTAGGTGTATTTAATCGTAATATTACGAAAAGATTACATTATCTTCCACTAACTGAGGAAAGCCCTGACCGTTTGTGTACTCGATTGTTTAATTGTATCAAAACGGAATTTGATGTCTGTTTTAATTTGAAGAAGATTCAAAGCAAGGTCAAAGCTAAATTTAGCGACTGGGCTACGCCAGACATTCACGAGAAGAGACGCCGACTCTATGACTTGTATGATTCGCGAATTACTGATAAAAGGCCGGAATTTCTAGAGTACGTCAAAAACTATTCAAAATCTTTTAAGATAATGTGTGTCGCTGCTAAAGCCAATTACTTGTCAAAAAAGATCCAGAACTCCAGTGACAAGATTAAAACTGTATGGCAAGTTATCAACAATGAAACTGGGAAACGTAAGATAAAAGATCCGCACTTCAGCCTACGAGTCGATGATACTCTAGTAAGTTCCGACCACGAAGTAGCAAATCATTTTGAGCGGTTCTTTTCTAACGTACCCATCGAGACCACGAAGTCTTTGAAGTCATCACCAAATGTCGCTGAATCCTTATTGAAAGAAAATGTTACGGAATGTACAGAAATCTTTAGCTTCACTTACGTAACCCCCCATATTCTAATTAAAGCATTTAGATCATTAAACTTAAAGAAGACTGAAGATCTCTGGGGCCTTTCAGTGAAAGTATTACATTCCGTTGTAGAATCAATCGCACCTTTCTTAGCTGATATTTTCAATAAATGTATTGATACTGGAGTTTTTCCTAACCTAATGAAGCACAGTAAAATTATCCCGTTGTTTAATACAGGAACCAAAACTGACCCTACCAACTTCAGACCAATCTCAATACTACCGGCATTAAGCAAAGTTTTTGAGAAACTTATTCTTAATCAGCTTGTGTCCCACTTTAATCGCAATAACCTGCTCAATAGCAATCAGTTCGGATTCACTAGAGGTCGTTCTACCACTGATGGCCGGTGTGGTACTAATTAAACATATTTTTGATGCCTGGGAAGAGGCTCAAGATGCTATTGGGGTATTTTGTGATCTGTCAAAGGCATTTGATTGCGTTAATCACGAGAATTTAATTAGAAAGTTAAGTCACTATGGGATCAAAAACGGTGCTCTTGACCTTGTTACATCGTATCTGTCGGAGAGAACACAACGGGTAGTGATCAACAGGACACAATCAGCAGGGACAACGGTTGCTCTTGGAGTTCCTCGAGGATCAATTCTGGGACCATTTCTGTTTCTTGTTTATATCAATGATTTACCATACCTTGTGAAAGATAAACATGATATAGTACTATTCGCAGATGATACGTCGCTCATCTTCAAAGTAGGCCGCAAAGAGAAAAACTTTGACGGTATTAATGAGACACTAAGTACTGTTGTGAACTGGTTTACAGCAAATAATCTACTCTTAAATTCCAAGAAAACAAAGTGCATCAAATTTACTCTGCCTAATGTCAAGGAGGCAAACAATTCCAAGATCAAATTGAAGTCTGATGAACTGGCATTTGAAGAGAGAACAGTGTTTTTAGGAGTCACCTTAGATTTAAAACTGCAATGGCACGCGCATATTGCCACTCTGGCTGGCAAACTTAGTTCTGCGGCCTATGCAGTAAGACGTATTAGACAGTTGACTAACGTTGAGACGGCCAGGCTGGTGTATTATAGTTACTTTCATAGTGTTATGTCCTATGGAATCCTTTTGTGGGGAAAAGCGGCAGACATCCAGACCATCTTCGTGCTACAGAAACGAGCTGTACGCTCCATTTACGAACTAAAGGCCAGGGAATCCCTCAGAGAAAAATTTAAGGAGGCAAATATTCTTACTGTAGCATCTCAATATATTCTTGAAAATATTATGTATGTTCGGAAAAATCTTCATGAGTTCAAACTTAACAGTGATATCCACGACTACAACACTAGAAGTAAACACAAGATTGCAGTGAAAGCCAGTCGTCTCCGGAAGGTTAGCACGTCGTTCGTGGGGAACTGTATACGATTTTATAATAAAATACCCACCGAAATAGTTAATCTGCCACTGAGTAAATTTAAGTCTCATATTAAACGTTATTTGCTAAGCCAGGCCTATTATGCTGTCAACGATTTCTTAAATGATAAAAATGCTTTTAAGCCAGTGATAGTATCTTGTTAGTTAAAATATATATACCTATGCTTCACTTAGCCTATTTCCTTGTACAGCTCTTTCGTTGCGTTTTATGAAACATGATGCTGTTTCTTGCCGAACAGTTGTTTTAATCTTTTATATTATTTATCAATGTCCGGCAGCCTGAATATGTCATGCTCGCTTAAAAGGCTTTGCTTACGGTGGCGTCGTTGATCGGGTCGCCACCTTCCCTAACAAATGGTCGAGGGAGGCGATGGCTGAGATACGCGTCATACTCGTGATCGGGTGCTGTTTGTGGAGTCGGGTCTGTTCATGCTTGCAAGGGCATGATTAATACCTTAATACTAGTGTTATTTTATTGGAGATTGACGAGAGACATCATCCTGTTTTGGATTAATTTTATTGTTATTGACGCTTAGAGACCTTATACATCTCTGAGAATATTAAATTACTTAAGTGCTATTTTCATTTACTACTTATTTTAATTTAGACGCTTAGAGACCATGTACATCTCTAAGGACTTAGGGATAATGGACGCTCAGAGACCATATACATCTCTGAGATATTAAATTTATTGTATATACTTTTGTGTATTCGGACAGAGACCGTATATATACGTCACTATTTTATTTTATTTTATATAATGTATTGTAAGTTAATTTTAATTGAATATTGTGAGTTTGTTAATCACTATAGTTTTAAAATCATTATTATTATTGTCTACTTTTTTTTAGTTCTGCAATTCTATTTTGAAAACATTATAATTATCATTGTCAATTTATTTAATTGTATAATTCATGTGTTGACTTGTAAAAGTGCCCTTGTGGCCTATTTGCAGAATAAATTTTTTGATTTGATTTTGACCACCACGTTTCCTTGTCTATCATACACTTCCCTTTCGATTCACCTAAGATGTCTTTCGCTTCTCTCCTTATATAGTTCGCCATCGTTTTCCAACATTCATTCGTCTTAGACGTTCCATATCCTTCATTTCTTTTATTTTATCTACCACTCTCTCTTTAAACTTACGAGCGCGAGTGCGCTCGTAAGTTTAAAGAGAGAGTCTCATCCTTCTGTAACTCATACCATTTTATTTTAGCAGGGGGCCGTTCTTTCTTCCTCTGTAACTGATTTTTCAAGTTTACGTCTATAATAAACAGCCTATGCTGTGACACTAAATGTTCTCCGAGTATTATCTTGCAGTCTTTGACACAGTTGATTTTCTTCCTTTTTATAAGGAATTAGTCAATCTGTGTCGAATTCTGGCCACTTTTATAAGTGATCAGATGTTCATCTTTCTTTTTGAACCACGTATTGGCAATTCCCAAGTAAAATGCCGAAGCAGTTTGCAGCAACGTTTCTCCGTCTGTGTTGCGGTTCCTAAAGCCGAACCCCCCATGTACCCTTTCATAATCTACATTTATTCTTACATATATCTCTTCACTCTCCGGGATTACCATCATCACGGAATCAAATTTTTCCCAAAACTTCTCTTTCACTACATCATCACATCCAGTCTGAGGAGTATACACATACACACTTGTAAAATTTAGTACTACGTTTTCAAACATTAATTTCATAGCCAATAACCTATCACTCTTCCTATTGACATTTGTCACACCCTGTTTAAACTTATGGTCTAGTACTATACCGACACCATTACGCTTGCTGTCACTTCCACAGTAGTAAAACTTGTATCGTTCCCCTATTTCTCTTGCTTTCGCACCCTGCCACTTTGTCTCTTGCAGAAAAGCTACATTTATCCCTCTCCAGTCATCGTCCCTACATTTCAACTCGCATACCTCAATCTTACATACCTTGGTTCGCGGGCTCGCTTCTTACGTCGCCCCCAACCGGGCTGGTACGACAACCCTATTCCATTTCCCACAGGAGCCGCGTGCTGCCCCTGCGCGTCGCCGGTGAGGTACGCCCTAACCCTGTCACTCATCACAATTGCTCCTGTATTCATGCTGCAAAAGATAATTTTTACAACCGGCCGCCTGCCAGACGTCAACTCTCCTTGGGAATTCCTAGGTGACTTGGATGGTCGTCATTTAATTCCTTTAGTCGGCTTCTATGAAATCCACGGATAAGCACGAAGTGGGCTATTCTTAGGCCGGAAACCATACGGTAATTAACGATACAGTCCTTATATTAAATTATATGAAAATGTTTGCATCGAAGTAAGTTTCAATCAAACTTGACTTAGAATTTAAATTTGTAATTTGTATTCATAGCACCAAAAGGCTCTTTGTTTTAGCTTCTACAGTTCCCTACAATTTCATAACAAATTAATCGTATAGGAGGAGGTTTCCACAAAATTCCCACTTCCTGATGAAGTTTTAACACAATTACCTGGTTGCCGACCATTTCTCGACGCCCTCGGCTGGACAGGAAAAAACTTGGCAAAGAACAAACTAACCAAGCCCAATTTAGCAACATTCGTGTAAAGTTTAATGTACCAAATGTGAAATGTAACCGTACTTTCCGTTACTTTCTTTAGCGGAACGCTCCCTAAAAAACTTCACTTTGTGTGCATAGGTACTTATTCCTATTGTGAATTTTAGCATCCATACCCCAGAATAAACATGCCCTGTCCGAGTTAGTCGGGATGTGTTATCTGCGCCGGTGAAATTGAGTCCTCTGAGAGGCAGTGTGATAAATATTGATAGGTAGAATCTGTTTAGACACAGTTGCAAACTGGCGAATGCCCGAATTAACACTAACTTGCTCCTTTGACGGGCCGTTGTAATTGCCAGTTTAGATTTGTAAGTTCAGTTTTCTGATTGATCTGTCCGTTTGACCTTAAAATCTTGTTAATTTGTTACACATTCTTAATCAAAGTGCTGACAAAAGATGGTACCGAACACGGTAGTCCAAAATAACTGGTAGCCTGTTCAATAATTCATTGTTTTGAGACATTATTCTAACATCTGTAAATATCATCATTATTCATTAAGTAAGATATCATATCATATATTTAACGTTTTTTCAGGATGGTAATTAAAACTGACAATTTAGGCTGGGTTGCACTGACTTACTTAAATATGGCGCCGGCAGCTGTCATCCCATAGAAACTTGACAAACTTTCCATACATTCAAATTTTAACGAACACAGCTTACGATTACAGACGGGTTGGTGCCACCCAGCCTAAATGACAGTGCTACTCAAACAGTATATGGTCGTTGGTACGACCAAGACCACCGGGAGATGGGCAGCAGCATCCCTGGAGTGCGGTGGAGATTTTTGTGTTTTTTACTACTGCGATCGCCAACCCGCATGCCAAGCGTGGCGATTATGGCATATACCCCCGTGAATTTGTGGGAGGCCTATGTCCAGCAGTGGACGTCCTTTGGCTGATATGGTGGTATATGATCGTTTTAATGCCTCTGCAAAGAGTCCAATAAGGGTCGCTCATGTATTATTTTGATCGAATCCGTGGTTTAAATGAATAATAAAAATATTTCGTTTCATTTCCTTTCATATACATATCCCCTGATTCAGTTTTTTTAAAGCTTTAGGTAAAAAAACAGCAGAATTCGCCGAAAAGTGTAACATAGCTTTTTTATTTCAGTCGTGCTTTGATCAAATCATAAAATAGCGAATATGTTTACATAATATATATCGTCGCTCCAGTGAAGACGTGATATCTATTCGTCACACGTAAACCGTGCACGGCACGCGACAACACCTCTTTTGATGTCCTCATAATATGCGAGGTCGCACTAATAAAATGTCATTCTGTATTATGAGACACGTTTGTTGAGTGTACGAAATTTGGTTTTAGACGCGCATGTTTAAACATGACTGTAATCTTCTGTAGTGTTTAATGTTAATATAGGTTACCTATGTTATTTATGTAATACCAAGACCCTGGAAAAATCTAATACCAAGTATTTGGTTCGATCAACTCCTTTAGTTATTACTATGTTTGTAGTGATTCTGTTCTCTCGTAAAGGAGCGCACAGAGTTTTTTATGAAAATTATATAAGGGAGAACATATATCTAATCGTGTGTACGATTGACAGAAGGACTCAAGGTCAGTCAATTTATGCCCTCAACCTCTGCTGTAATCATTACCGTGTCTGGTCTGATGTATGAGACAAAGTGACAGTAAAAGTGACACCTTCTTGATTTATATTATGACTTATGACAGAGTTGAAACGGTTTTTTTTAAGAATAAGTTGATTGTCATTTTTATGTGAATGCAATTTGATTCTGTGGGATTTATAGTTGTTGAGATATGTTGTTGTTAACTAAATTTGTCCGGATTGTCTGGATGATTCTGCCCTAAGCGGAATATATCTGCCTACTTTGTTAAGTTTAGCCAAGATAGACGTGGACAAGATGCCGCTATCTGTATAAATTAGCTGCGGTGTTGTATCGCGCTGGAACAATACCGCTGTCACGGTGGCCGCCGTATCGGTTGTCCCTGGCCGTCCACTTGGCACCCGACTCCAATATTGACAAACAATTCTCAACCCTGTATACGGCTAGTTAGAGATGGAATCTTGTTGTGTGCAATTTCATGGTTCACGGAGCGGCTAGTGTTGCGGCTGGCAGGTGACACGAGGCTCTATAAATCTGCTTTGTACGGTCTCTGCCGTAAACACGACTGTGGCACAATCCTTTGATCTAAATGGCGATTGTGTCGATAATTTGTATTGTTTTAATTGAATTGCCGTTTTGGTATTTGCTTAGCTGCGTTTTCATATACTTTATTGCAGACAATATACAGTTTTTTTACTAATTGAAATACCTACAATTAACAGCACCCTCTCGTTTTGATTGCTTGAAACTTGAAGATAGGGATATCCCCCTATGACATGCTGGAGATATTTTACATTTTGATTGTTAGCGATGGCAGGAACTATCAAAAACTATGACTAAAGTTGCTTCTAACTTAAATTACTTTTTTACTGCAATTAAATAACAGGATACCCACTTTACCGCACTGAGCACTTGTTCGTGTAATAACTTTCACCGTGGGATATTTATTGGGCACTGTCTTTAGTCACTAAGTAGCTCCGCACCACGAAGTGCACGGAGGCTGGTCGAAGCCTCCGGCTCGTCAGATTTACGAGGTGGCGCGCTCGTGCTGTGCCCCTCCCTGGGCTGGGATGTTATTTACAACCTGCATCGATTCATCGTAGCACTCATTTCTAGTACATCATGACCTTATGAATCGTAGTCCTGTAGTTGTTAACCAGCCCTGATCTGAGTGTGTATTATTCACGACGCTTCGTCTTCAGGCGGTCCAGTGTAAGTCAGACCTTTGATTACGCGTTGGTATTACGAATCAGGCTTCAAGATATATGCGGTGAGCGGTGAGGGAAGATGAGACTGTTGAATAGACCAGGCTGCTGGGCTATTCACAACCTGCATCGACTAACCACATCAGAACTCACCATGACCCTGAGATTAGTGACAGCTGCCTACAAGTAATTCGAGGTTAGACTTATCATCACCATGTCAGCCGAAAGGCGTCCACTGCTGGACATAGGCCTCCCCTAAAGACTTCCACAATGACCGGTCCTGCGCCACCCGCATCCAGCGGACACCCGCGACCTTCACCAGGTCATCGGTCCACCGTGTGGGGGGCCTGCCCACGCTACGCCTTCCGGTACGTGGTCGCCACTCGAGAACCCTTCCGCCCCAACGGCCATCGGTTCTACGTGCTATGTGCCCCGCCCACTGCCACTTAAGTTTAGCGATTCGGAGGGCTATATCGGTCACTTTGGTTCTGCTGCGGATGGCCTCATTCCTGATGCGATCACGCAGAGAAACTCCCAACATAGCTCTCTCCATTGCCCTTTGGGTGACTTTGAGCCTTCTTATGAGGCCCATAGCAAGCGACCACGTTTCAGTTCCCATATGTCATCACTGGCAACACACACTGGTTAAAGACATTCGTCTTGAGACACTGCGGGATATTGGACGAAACGATGTGCCGTAGCTTCCCGAACGCTGCTCAGCCGAGTCGGATTCGACGATTAACCTCTTTCTCGAAGTTGGACCTACCTAACTGGACAGTCTGTCCTAGGTATATGTAATCGTCTACAACTTCGAGCGTTAAGTGTCCGATTTTTACGGGAGTTGGTGCGACATGGGCATTTGACATGATCTTCGTCTTTTCCATGTTCATCCTTAGACCAACTCGCTCGGAGTCTTTACTGAGGTCATTGAACATTGTACTTAAATCTTCCATGGTCTCAGCCAAGACTACTATATCGTCAGCAAACCGAAGGTGAGTGAGGTAGTCGCCGTTT
This sequence comes from Notocelia uddmanniana, assembly GCA_905163555.1. Lineage (NCBI taxonomy): Eukaryota > Metazoa > Arthropoda > Insecta > Lepidoptera > Tortricidae > Notocelia > Notocelia uddmanniana. The sequence continues at coordinate 16,161,813 of LR991065.1, forward strand.
ATGTTGATGCCTAGCCTTCCAGTCCAGAGTCTTGAAAACATCCTCCAGTGCAGCGGATAACAGTTTAGGAGAAATAACATCACCTTGCCTGACTCCGTGCTGCAACGGAATAGGCTTGGAGCTCTGGTCCTGGACTCGGACTGACATAGTCGCGTTCTCGTACAAACACTTCAGCACTACGATATAGCGGTAGTCCACTTGGCACCGCTGGAGAGATTGTAGTACAGCCTAGGTTTCAATCGAATCGAAGTCTTTCTCGTACGTCCACGAACGCTAAACAGAGAGGCAGGTTATACTCCTCAGTCTTCTGTATAACCTGACGGAGCGTATGGATGTGGTCTACGGTGCTAAAGCCTCTTCGGAAACCGGCTTGTTCGGGAGGTTGGAAGTCATCTAGCTCACGTGCGAGACGGTTCGTAATGACTCTTGAAAACAGCTTATAGACATGGCTCAGAAGTGAGATGGGTCGATAGTTCTTCAGTAAGGCGATGTCACCCTTTTTGTAAAACAGCACCACCACACCTCTGTTCCATGCCTTTGGAGTTTTCCCTTCCAGTAAGACGGAATCGAACAACTTCTGAAGAGCCCTAAGGAGCGGTTTTCCACCCGCCTTCAGGAGTTCCGCTGTAATTTCGTCTTCACCGGGTGCCCTGTTATATTATATTAAGCTGTTTAAGAGCCATTCTAATCTCGTACAGGCTGATATCCGGGTTGTCTTCGGTATAGTGCAGGGTTAATTTAGCTCTAGGGTCTTCCGCCAGACCAATTTCGGGTCTGCTAGTTGACGTGTACAGCTGTCCATAAAAGCACTCTATCTCATTCAGAAGCTCAGGTTTTGACGAAACCATTCTACTATCATCAGTTTTTAATCTGGCGTGCTGGCTCTGCCCAATAGACAGATCTCTTGAGAAAACTTTAGAGCCCTTATTCTGCTCGATGGCCTCTTCAATACGATTTGTATTGAATTGGCGCAGTTCGCGGGTAAGGGACTTGGAGATCTGTTTATTGTGCTGCCTGTATAATGTCGCATCGGCTGAAGACTGCAGAATTATCTCATTCCTTTCCTCGGATGAGCCTCTGAGTGGAGATAGAGAGCCTTTTGGCTCTGTGAGTTCGTTGGGCCTTAAAGAACTTACACCCAATGCTATGGACAGCTTCCACAAACCCGTCGTTGAATACATCCACATCGCCGCCTAGACAATCGAAATGGTTTTGGAGTTCCAGCTGAAAGCTCTCGGGGTTTTGGATTTGGACTGCTGCTGGGCGGAGCGTGGAGTTCATCAGTCGAGAGCGCTCTAGCTTGACGCATACTTGACTTATACTCAGTTCTTATTTCTAGTATTGACGACCACTTTAGCCTAGTTGTTAGTTAACCTGCCTACGAGGCATATGGTCCCGGGTTCGAATTCCGTTCAAGGCCTTTGTTTGAGTGATGGAAGAACACAAATAATTATTTCCTCAGTCTTGGATGTTTTCTATGTATTTAATTATTAATACTCTATAAAGTTTATCTATATACGCCCGCTGTGAGTTGTTTCTGGTCCAAAGTTATCCATAGCTATCCGACTTGGGAATGCCGCTATGGATACTTTTGCACCGGGGATGGCAAGGGGTGGATTATTTTAATGATAGTTGTGTTGTTAGTTAACAGTTAGTTTTGCAAGTTTTATTTGAATTGGTATTACTTTAGTAATTAGTGAATAAACGATTATATTATATGTCGATCTATATTAGTATGTATAGTCGCCTCGTTACCCATATAAATAAATTAATATTGGGGGACAATCTTACACAAATCGGCCTAGTCCCAAACTAAGCAAAGCTTGGACTATAGGTACTAGACGACGATATACATACTTAAATACATAGAATACATCCAAGACCCAAGAACAAATATCCGTGCTAAATGCACAAATAACTGCGTTGGCCGGGAATGCCGGATCCCATTGTGTATACAAATTTTCATGTTATTCTAGCATGGCGTTTTAAAATGAGAGGGTAAATACGTTTGTATGGAGAACCGAGCCAGACCGAGCGTACTGCGCCCTCTTAATTCATATTTGTTTATTTACATCGCTGTATGAGTCTAGTACGATTCGTGTGAGATTGTCCAAAAATATGTATTTATTCACATCGCTTGTCTAACGTGCCTCAGTTGAACCAGTATAAAGTTGACTTCCCATTACGTATAGTTTTCAGTCTTGCCTTATATTGACTCCTCGCTTATTGATATCCCGTAGCAGTCATTTGTCATCCCTCAACCTAGAGAGAAAACTAGAGCTTTGTGGTAACCTACGACCCCCAGATTGCAAGTCGCGGTTGTGTATAAGTTTAAATTAATTTGCTACTTTTCACAAAAATAAAACTCATAATGATAATTAAAATAAGGTCATAAGGTAAGGGAGTCGCCATTAATAAGTAATACTACTGGTACTTATCTTCCTTGCTGGTCAAAATCGTTCCATCATCATCATAATATCAGGCGAAGGACGTCCATTGCTGGACATATGCCTTTCGCAAAGAATGCCACAAAACCGCGGTCCTGCGCCACCCGCATCCTGCAACCTTTCCTGAGTGATCCGTCATCACTCAGCCTTTGTTTGGGTTGGGGGTCTGCCTACGTTGCAATATCAGTTTGGACCAGGCTATTTCCTAAAACTACGGCCAAGACTACCGGGGGATGTGAGATGCTGAGACTGCAATGTCATGTAGAACATAAAAAAACTTGATCCTTGTCAGCTTATTAAGCTTCCATGTGCGTACTCGGCTCTCAGGTAATGCAGCTCTTCCCGGCCCGTCTCTGTAACGGCTCTCCGTTAGTTATGAACTCGGACCAAGTGGTCTCTCGATAACTGTTCCAGTTTCAATTGTAGAAACTTTCTGAAGATCCTGGATAAACCCATTGTTGGTAATTGTTTGCTTTCAAAATTATTTTATGAGTATGATAACGGAAACAACACTTTAATAGTATATTGCTGGTATTTTATCTCTATAGTTTTTGTTATTTTTCGGGAGACTGGAAAAGTGAATGGCTATAAAATAAATCTATGTGGTAAAAGTAACTGATCTTACGTGCTTCGGTTTGAGGTATTGAACAAATTAAACTTAGGCTACCTGGAATAGGTACAGATGGAGTATAGGTACGAGAGTAAACTGTTTCTACTTTTTGCATTACAATATTAGAACTTAATTTTTTCTAAGAACAATAGGATGAATATCTGCGAAGGTTGGAGTTAACTTATTGGAGTTAACTATCAGAAGATCATAGTTAGTGGGCGACTGCGAAAATATTGACTACAGGTTTATACGTTACGGAAGGAGAGGATACACTTTGTTCCTTAAGAAATATAAGATTACAGTGAAATTGTGTTAACACAGGGTTAACTGTGAGAAGGGAAAATGTTATTTTATTATGTATGCTTGTTTTTAAATATTTAAAATTCCACGGCAGCTATTTTTTTTCATACCACGTCGGTAGCAAACAAGCGTACGGCCCGCCTGATGGTAAGCGGTCACCGCAGGCTATGGACGCCTGTAACTCCAGGGGTGTCACATGCGCATTGCCGACCCTTTAAAAATTTATACACTCTTTTCTTGAAGAATCCCATACTTGTAGTTCCTCGGGAAAACCTCGGCAGGGAGCTCATTCCACAACCGGAATTATGTCTCCCTCGAGGAACAAGTGTCCTTCTCTTTCCCTATTGTAATGAATAATAGCAGCTTTTTATTTTATTGTTAGCTAGCGGCAAACTTTCTGTGGTTAGGCTTGATCTTAGCGCCGATATCAATGTGTTAATTGGATAATAGAATGTTGTTGCTCGTTTATTAATACCGAGGGTGCAGTTCAACATTGTATTTTAACGGATCGTGACATCGCCAATCTATTGGCTAAGCTATATCTGGTTTTTTTTTCATATGGTCGCCTCAACACTTTGACAGAACTTGCACATCAAATCAGGGTAAATTCCGTAAAGCGACCGTATATTTAGTCGCCACGGCCACATATACACACGCGCTTCAAATGTCCACGATACTCACTGTACCGTAGTTTTACTATATTTTGTGATCTGTTGAAAACGGCTGCGCTTAGGTACAGACTTACTAAATGATCTTTGTAGACAATCTTAAGCCAGATATACTCGAATAGGTACACATCGAAGCGAGAGATATTTAATTGTCATCAAGTGTTATCAGTTTCGTACGACTATTGTTTAAAAATAAAACTACATACTGCATATATCTGTACACTATTAGGTCCCTCCATTGAACCGTGATCGACAGCTGACATGCCTAATTTTTTATTTATTAAGCTCCATATTTACAAAATCAACCTTATGGGTGTCGAGTAAAAGTTGACTCTCGAAACAACACAAAGAAATTCAGGAAATAAACAGTCGCCCGTAATTTAATTTGAATGAAAGCAGGTGTTTTATAGCATTCATTCTCGCCTTTAAATACGTTCGCCAAATAGAGACGGCAATAATTAAGAATTAAATGTCAATTGGAAACAAAGGGCCAGGCGTAATTAGTGTTGGTCACGACACAGGATTCAATTGAGCAAGTTTTATGCAACGAATTACTACCTAATATATAAAGAAGTATATTTGCCAGTTAAAATAACACCTTTTGAGTTGTAATCAATTTTACCCCAAACTAGACCGAAAACAAAACATTGCCAGATCTATTGACATCATTTTATAGGACGATCATAACTTTTTTAGTGATTTTGATGGGCTAATTTTGCCAATAAACTCTTTTATTCGTTGAATGGATGCTAAAAACCCCCTAGAAACACACTATACCTTATTTTAGTCCGTATTATACCTCTGACTGCTGCTGCGGTGTTGTTTTGCTGTTACCTTGTAACATTTATTTAGATAGACGTACATTAAATCGCACACACGTTCAATACCGAAGCTTAACTGCACGTTGTGAAAACCGAGGAAATGAGCAATAGTCTTAATTGTGCGAGCGAGATCAGTCTTAATTAGATGCGACATCTACTGCATTCGTCGTGCCTACCTCACCCCTCCCTCCCCTCACGTTTGTTCCAACTACCCACAAGCATTTTAACGAGATCACCCCTCTGAGTTTTATAGGTCATCTCATGAGATTTATTTACCCGTGATTTGTAAGACATTTTTCATCCGGGGCAGATTAAAAGTAATTCAGTCATAAAACATAATGGAACTCGGTTTACACCCCTCGAAATTTATGCCTGGATTGCATGAGGTTTTAACTTTAGGACCCGACCGTAAAGTTAAAGATTTGTGAATAATTAAAATGCTTTTGTTCTAAGAAAGAAAGCTTATTAATTCCCCTTGGTATTTCTGGTTGCTGCTTGTTAGGGTTCTTGAAGAAAAAGATTCAGTTGTTAAATGTGAATATACTGATGGATAAAATAAACACTTGGTTTAACCTCATGGCAACTTAATTATTGTGAACTAATTATGTTTTTTTTTTGTATGACCGTCAGTTCATTTTCCTTTGTACATTTGGAAGAAGTTCAGTTACAAAATTAATTCTTGTAGATTCTGCAACTACGGTATAATACGTTTAAAGGAGTAGGTATACCTGTTAATCCTTTAACACGTATAGACCATGAAAGGAGAGAACGTAGTCCGTTAACTTTACGTTACGACCGCGAGCACTTCCCTCGATGTTGTTATTGCTCGCCCTTCGGGAGCCACTACATGCTAAAAGCGCGAAACCGAACATCAAAGACCGTATAAAACGCACTTCATTCCATAAACTTCCATAACAGGGGCGGCAATAACTGTCCAATCTAAAAAGATCTCTAAATATTCCCTCATTCCAAATACTCTCAGCTGAGAGCATTGGGTGAGAATAAAGGTCTCGGAAGGCTGGTGGTAAGCATGACCGCCACAACCGTACGTGGTATCTACGCGCTACCCATCTAAATGGGGAGCGGCTCACGAAATACCCGAAGCTATTGTAAACAAGCGGCGTACTCTATTCAAACTATCGTAACGCCCTCTATTCGCCGTTCCGTGCCGTATTGACGAGCGAGGGAAAGGTCTCGCCGTTTGACCGCCTCAGTGAGAAAACCTTTATCGGCGAGTACCTTGTAGCCAGAGATTTTTATGAGAGGTTTAGATTTTACGGCTTCATCGGTTTGGCTTGATTCAATCTTGTTTATAGAATAAACGAAAATACAATTCCCTCTAGAAATTGTATTTTCCGAATGTATATTCATTCAGTTTGTTAATAAAGGATTCGCTTTAGTTTCGAAAAGTATGTAAGTACCTATTATGATTTAAATCTCTCTATTTTTTGTGCGGTGATTTCTCAGTTAAGTAATTAAAATTAGCTGTGCTATTTTTAATTTACCCAGATTTGTAACAACTGGAAGTTACCGTTATGAAACTTATGAATACTAGCGCAGCTACTGCTAGGGTCACCGATACAACGTAATCCAATCTCTTAACCTGTCTCTGTACTTCTTATGGCTTTCTTTATAAGTGACAGGCTTAAGAATTGATTGAGTTTGGTCTTTCTAAATTGGAATTATTTTTTAAACGATAACTTCTTTCTTATAACTTCGTCTATAAACCTAGCATTAAAGTAAAAAAAAGAAACTAGTTGTATCGTTATCGTTTTTAAAAATTCTCCCTCTGAAGGGTGAAAACGGGGTTTAGTTTGGGGAGCAAATATTTTTTTACGATAAATTTCATACTTATTTCATAGACTAAGCATTAAAATATAAGAAAACTAATTTCACCGTTTTGGAAATGTCGCCCTCTAACTACGATGCTGTGGCTGGCACGACGACCCAAAATGAGTCTTGGCCTTCGAGACAAGAGCACGCCACTTTTCTCGCCAGCTTGCACCAGCTCCAAGCTCAAGCAGGTCCGCGTCCACCAAATCCTTCCAGCGATACTAGGGGCGACCCACAGGACGCCGTCCGGTCGATCGGCCCAAGTATGCTCTCTTCACCTGTCGATCTTCTCCCATCCTCTCTAGGTGGCCAAGCCATCGAAGAAGACGATGCGCTTTGGTTTCACCTATAATTTTGGTGTGGTTCAGCCACCAGCTCTTCTATTTCAGCATTTTTAAGGAAAAATGATGGGTTACAGTTGGTTTAGGGAACGATTATTTTTATACGTTTATTAACATTTAGTAGACTAAACATTAAAATACCAATTTGTCATAGTCTGCAGCTGACTATACGTTCCACCTAATATCAAAAAATACTGTAAATTTTCCCTAAAAAAATGACGAAAAAAAATGTTTTGTCTATAAAAATATTAACAGGCCCTCTAAAACTCAAGATTTGCTATTACATTTGAATCGCAAGAAATAATCATGGATCATGCAAAAAAGATTGGCAATTCACTTACCTAAAATCTGTGCGTTTTATATTCCGAAATAGGTACGAGGGCTGTTCCGAAAGTTTTTAGCTGCTCTCACTACATTCATGCGATATATTTTTTATTTACACCATTATGTGTAATTTCAATAGTTATGAGCTGATATAAAATCGTTAGTAAGCAGCAAGTATTTTTTTCACAACATTTATTTTACCAAAAGGCCTTTTGTATGGGCTTTAAAAAAATTGCGAAATTAGTACTATTTTTGATACATAAAAATAGTTTTGGCAACGAAATCCCTAACAGCTGTAGTGGAAACTGCCCGGGATGACTTCCTAACTTAGTTTTGCTGATTTTAATGTAAAATCACTAAATGATTTTATTTAAATTAAGTTTTTTTTTGTGATGATGACCAGTCCCTAGTCTCGCGACCCTAGACTAATATTCGACACACCTGCTCATTGTCGCTAATTTTCATGCAATCGAAACAGATTACGTGGGTACAGGGAAGATTCATAGTTTGCGGTGTATAACATTTCGTTTAGTTGTGGTGACGTTTTAATCAAAATTGGCTCGCAACACAAAATTGGTATTGTGACCCGTTCATCGCATATTAGATAGGGCTGTTGACAAGTCGTACTTAAAACACAATAAAAAAAAACCCAAGCGACTTTCATCAACAGTTTCACCCCAACACATATGTATCGAAATTACCCGCATAATGGTATCATTAAAACATATATGGCATGAATAGAGTGAGAGCAACTAAAAACTTTCGAAACAGCCCTCGTACCTAATTAATCGTTTTGACAATGTGAATTAAATTTCGTTTGTGCGCGGAGGTACCTTAAGGGTAAAGGCCCTCCCCCCCTTTGTTTGTAAAATCAATAATTTTCATCCTGCGCCTTAAACAATATGTTGCAATTATTTCTCTAAGGTGATAACGACTTTAACGCGGACGAAGTCACGGACAAAAGTTAGTAAGCAAATGTTGGATACAAACTGAAAGTTGCACATCTATTCAAATTCAATATGAGTGCACGGCGTAAGAATTCATTAATTCTGCGCGAATAAGTATATCGTGGACATTTATAAAAAAGGCCCGAATTACAGTCCGATTAAGATTATAAGATTCCCAACACCTAAAAATATAAGAAAAGGATCGCTGTTTTGCAAATTCAAAATAAAATCATTTTTGATTGACTGAACTCCGTTAGTTTATATTACAACTAAGTGAGAATGTACTGTTTTACTTATACTATTAGTTTTAAGGTTTTATTACTATAAAAAAAAATATTGCTATGCCATGCCACGAGATGTATGTTGCTGTTTTTTAAGAACTTTATTTTTCATGGTTCCAGTAAACCCCATTGCGCCCCCCTTAACGGTAGAGTGGGTGACGCTGGTATGTTTTTAGTGGGTATGCTCTTCCCGTCACCATCACTCGGTGGGTGGAGCGAGTCCCACATTCACATAACCCCCAAATGGCCTTCTACGGGTTGGGTTGGGGGGTATACATAAAGCATTTTCACACCGCAAAAAAGGGTCCATAAGATGCATGTAATTTATTTCTAAGAACTCTATAAATGCAATGAATTATGTATTGCAATAAATGGTTGCAATAAATTATTATTATTATAGTAATGTTAATTATTTTCGATGTATCTTTCTAGCAGAAAAAGTCGTTAATATTCGTTAATAACATTCAAAATAACGAAAGGTTGGTGTTTTCCCGTTAAATGTATTCCGGTTCGAAAGAACACATGTTCATGGGCGAATCTCCGGCGTTTTAAAAGGCTAGTTTCTAACGTCATATTCGGGTACCCGACATATATATACAACGGGTAGAAAAAACCGCGAGAATTTTGATCAACTAAGACTCGGAACCGATATCGGTTTAAGCTTTTAACAAAAGTTAACCCTGTATACCATTTTCCTTTAACAAAATGTAATGAGACGACTATGACGAAAAAAAAAAAACGCTGAATAATCCCCCTCGCACAAGTTTCGTACCCACAGCTCAACAAGTTACAATATTTGCCTTTCGCTGTGTAACACATTGTAAATATATATTTTGGAATATTAAATATATAGTTAAAGTATTGTTATTTAAATATCGTTAAGAGTGCAGATTTATGCGGTATCTTGCAACTCACGAAGTGGCTATCGACGCGTGCATCCGCGGCGATTCCCCGACTCGTCTCACTAACTCGGCTCGCGCTGGGCTGTGCTTCTATTGAGTTCTTCCTATTACGACGGACAAATAAAGCTTAAGTAATATAGATTGATATCGATAAATACTACTCAGTGATAGTACTTGTAATAAACAAAAACCGGCCAAGTGTGTGTCGTGCGGGCCACGCGCAATTGACTCCCAACAAAAATTGGCCGTTTATCTCGTACTTATGTCCATTTTTTGAGACGAATATTGTTTTAAATAAATCAATTACTGAATTCTGTCAATATTATTATTTTGATTTAACCACTCTACTGTAGGTGATAAAAGTAAATAAAGTTTATTTAAATTACCTTTCTATATTTTATTTTCAAGTCTTTAAATGCGGTGTGGTCACTCTTAGGTGTCGGCATGAAACAAAAAGGCCTTGTTCACTGACATGATAATGTCTATAGTAGAAGAAAAAGAACCACAAATTAAAAACCCAAAATGTCGATAGATGTTCCAACTACTGCAGAGAACTTACTGCAACCTGATCACCCTGCGAATTTCACGATACTGTCGGGTATTTATTAATTAATCTTCCATTTTGACTGGGTACTAGATGCTGAAATTACTGCCTTAAAATTATCCATTTACCGTATCGAGTACTGGAATCACTTGTTAAAGTTTATTTGACACGTATGTTTGTCAAAATAACTGGTTTTTGACAAGATTAGAGAACACCGTTACAAAATAAAAATTAGTACAAAAACTGCTAAAAAATATATGTCTATCAGTTCAAAATAGTAGCTTTCTTCGAGCCTGGCTCGAAACACTCTTGATTACTTTTTTGATCGAAATCACCTTTTATGAACGCACAACTTAGACTGCCTGAGGTAAATTCCACTCAAAAATAGTTTCTCACAAATAGCCACTGGAAGAGAATCCCTGATGAAAAGTTTCATGTCGACCGGGTCATTATCTAGGTGTAGCCGACGCAATATAAATAGTGGATCTATCATAAAGTACTCCAGTACTCTATGCTATTATTTGAACTGCGTTCAAACGCAGTTTGAATAATATGTTTATTAAACAAACTGCTTTCGAGTCAAATTAAAAATATATATTACAGGTTTATATAAAAAAACAATAATTAAAAATTATTCGAGTATTTAGCCGTCTCAAAACTTATGAACACACGAGGTAAAGTTTAATATCATATCACGCAAACGGATTCCTAAATCAACACATGGTCAAAGGAAACCCTACATTACTTTTAAACTAGCTATCCAACGTTACCACACTCGATGGGTTTTTTAAGAAAAGCAATTCACATCAACAGTATCAACATAGGGTACTTTACGTGATGTGGTAATCAAAAAAATTTTTTTTAAATTTATTATGTAAAACACCTAGCTTCAGTACAAGCGAGCGGGGCAGCGTCTCGAATATTTCCAAAGAGTTTAAAAATTCAACAGGGTAAGTGGTGGTTTCATTGGATGACATGACTGTCGACGGAGTTGGATATTTTTATTTCGTTAGGTTCCGACCTCATTCTACGCTGTTTTGAGACGAATTAGAAACACTGAAATCACTTCTATTTAAACTACAAGTCTATTAATTAAGTTTGAAGTACATTACTTAGTGACCAACTTTTTCTTCCATACCTCTCTATCGCCCGTCATCTCGTCACTCACATCCTTCCTCTTTATATCATATCTCACGCAATCCATCCACCTTTTCCTTGGCCTACCCCTCCTCTTACATCCCTCCAACTGACCAAATTAGATAAGTTGAAATCTCCCCGATATTTTCTTTCATTTTATTTTGTACAATACAAATCTTTCACCCTTTTAAGAACTATAGTGCTCCAGACAGACAGACACATCAGAGGACTTATTTTTTTGTTATAGATTAATGAAAATACTTAACAATTTTCTTAATCGAGAACCACAATAGGTACACTTAAAAATATTCAGGTTTAATAGGACGAGTTGGGAACGATGCGCTACACGCGCGACCAAGGCGTGCCCCGGCTGTAAGAATTCGCGCATTTTTACGGCATAATAAAAATCGTAAATAATAAGAAGTGAGGCACCGAGTCGGGTCACGACGCGCCCGCGGCCTGTGCCGTCATCGAGACTTGTGAATTTACTGCAGGAGATCGCCTTCTCGATCACACGACGGGTTAAATAGAATTATTGGCGATAATTGGTTTTAGAATTTTATGGGTGCGACGTAATCCCGACTACTCTTAAATTTTAATGATCTTCGCGTTTGCGAGTACTTACAAATTCTCCGTTGACTCGGTTTATATGGAATCGATAAAAGGATTAATCAGAATTATTTGAAAGTATCGTACCAGATTATTTTGCATGGTACGATTTTAGTGATTACTGTGTACTTACACATTTTAATGTTTAGCGTTAATAGTATAGGTATAACATATTTTGGTAGTTAAAATAACACAAATCATTTCGTAAATGCTTTTCTCTTTTAAGGTTGTACAGATGTTTTGTTTTGACTTATTCTATAGCAACATTATCACTATTATCAGTGGGGTCTCGATAATTTTTGCTTATCTTGATCCCAACCATCTGACCTGTGCCGAATAGCGGTAGTCTGCCATTTTTCAGAGTTTCATCCACAGGCAAGGATATCCGCTTAAAAAGTTAGGTACTTAATTTCCTTACATTATACGAATGGATACAGATACACCAACGTTGCATCGCTATCGCCTATAACCCGCAAAGTAACCGAAGTGCAGAGTTCTGGTTTAATGCAAAGGCAATAGAGCGAGCCAACTTAATTTTCAGGCTGGCCGCAGTTTCCTTTGTATGTTGCGTTCGTCGGTTTAACAACTTCTGGTTCAGTTGGACTGCAAGGTAAGCATGATGGTAGTTTACGAACGGTTAATTCCGAATATTGCGAACTACGACTAAAGACGCTCACACACGTTTACAATCAATAGTTTAGTAAGATGCATATTGAAGAATATAATTGTTTAGGCAATCCGTGTGTAAAAAGTAATCATTGTCTTTAGTCAACTACAGTAACATAGTGCTCTAAAGCAAAAATAAATGTGTATTACATTATTTCTTCAGCAATAACAAAACATGGCAGGGACGGCTGGAGCCCGTCTGATAAGCACCGTCCGAACGTCTCGACGTCACGGTATTATACGAAAACCCTTGTGACCTCTTTAATCCTGATTAATGGGAAAAGGTTTCGTTTGTAAAATCTATATTTTTCAGTAAACCGAGAGTCCCGGTTTTTAAAATTTGAAAACACGATAGGCCACTTAGCGGGTCCGTGTCGGCGACGATCGTAACTTAGCACCGTTCGATACGGCTGCCATATCGGCTCGTTCTTTTTCGGTGCGATTTAGTGCGCGGCGCCCGGCGTGGGCCTACCGCCGCTCGCCCGGAAAGATGCTCACGGATTTATTTACCATCCATTGCATTCGGGAGCGTGCCCACTGCGACCAATGTTTATGTTACGCATTGCCCGCGCGAATTCAACAATGCGCTGATACATTTAAACCGACGCCTTCCATGCCACGCATGTCTCGTATATATTTCAAATCTCCATTTTTATCTCATCGTATTCTCTGTATTCAGTGTGTCAGATTTATATGCCGTTTATTCGGCGCTTACTGAGGAGCTCTGTTGTCTGGTGTCCTGCATATTGCTGTCCGGAGTTTCATTTGTGTGAAGAGGGAATATCTGCAGCTAAAATTCGTAATCGTGGCTGAATTTTACAAATCCATATAACTTTAGTAAATGCTGACTTATTGCAATTGCCGTTTATTTTACATAAAATCCTTGTCAAAACACAAAAAAAATATTATATTACACATTTGATCGGGCGGCGTGGGTTGGGCCGGTATTCCATCCGCGACATATTCTTCATGTTTCGGTCCTTCAAAATCAAAATTACAGAGATATCAAAATGATATTTATAAAAAGTATGTCCTTCTGATTTAAAAAGACATGAATGAAAGTAGGAAAATGCTTTTTAGTTCTCCACATTCCATAGGTCTTAGCAATCTTAAATAGGTGCTCTACGTATATTCTTCTGATGCATTTGAATACCTAAGTATTTGTATACATTTATTATTCCAGGACCTGACTTCAGTCCTGTAGAGAAGTTCGCGTATGATGAACGTTTTTCGGGAAAGTTTAGTAGGAGTCTTAGTAAGTATGTGAGACTGAGTGGACATACGTCACCTGGGGCGTTATTTAGCTATGTCATAATTTTTTTGATCTGGGGTATCAATTGACCCTTTCGTTCTACATCCATGAGCTGATTCCAAAAATATAGCACACCGTTACATAGCCAGAGGTTTCGCTTATAGTATAATTTTTTTTTTAAACACACCAAGTTTGGGCTCTTCCTGCCAGGAAACGGCGGCATGTTTTTTTTTTAAATAAGAAAGGAGTTCCTAAAATATATTCACGCACTCGATAGGTTTCTAAAGAAATATTGTTTTTTTTTCATACAAAAATTGATGGCATCACAGCTGGAAAACGTACTCATGTGACGGATATCCACACCCAAGTCTAAAATACTTACTAAGGCTCCAATTAAACTTTAACGCGCGCAAAAAAAGCAGTTCTCCATACGCGAACTTCCCTACAGAACTTTAGTCAGGTCCAGACTCATTATTGTTGTTATGTACTATGCTATTCCTACTCTTATAAATTTAAGTTATTGTTGCTGAATCTAAATACGAACTGTATAATAGTTTGATCGTGTTATTGAATGATAGCATTAATTAAACTAAAATGTTCGATTAAACCGGTTTTAGTCTTCTTCGGTGAGATGCTACAATGTTGTAAAGCAGACTCTTGTAGTATCTAATATTAAATGAAGATAACGAAAGTATCAGCAAAAGATATTAGTCTTCTTCGGTGAGATGTTACAATGTTGCAAAGCAGACTTGTGCTAATATCAAAATTAAGATAACGAAAGTATCAGCAAAAGATACTACACGATTTATTGTTAGTGTTACATAAATCGTACATTTAGAAATGATAAGTTAAATTTCGATGACGATATTACGGTCCAAGTAATGTAAATGGCTTGTTAAACTCGTAACAGAGGAATTTACAACTGGGGCTATAACTGCGCTCTTTGTTATTTTACAGAGCAGAAGTTTGAACCTTTCGGAGTGTTCAGATTTCGAGATAAGTTCACTTTGTAGTCTGGTCGTAGTGCAGAAAGTTTTTTCTCTGCGATAATCGAATTCTCTGCCTGGAAAATGCGGCACAAAGGCCGCTTCCAGTTCGCAGCGGGCGGACGCAAACTCGTTTTTATACTTTATTGTAAAATTAGCTGTCGCCAACAGCTCATCACTGCACATTGCATCACTGAAATCTTATCGATTGGACATTGAATTAATAGCGTAAATTAAATCTAAATTTCAAATAACAAAAAGGGAAAATCTGTCGCCTTACTTTTACTGTATATTTTTGTCATACGCCTAAACTTAAATAATTATAATGATATTTATGGTGGTTAGGTATTCCTGTATCCCTTTGCCCGAAAACTTGAAAGTATGTATATGTAGGTAATAGGTTTTATCATAAATATGCACTTGTATGGAATCGTTTATAATTTCTAAATGTTTTGGTAAACCTTATACGGCTTACAAAAGACTTTCTTCACGTCTTTGTCATGTTGACCTTTTCGAGTTCGTTTTATTTCCCGTAAACTATTTAGGGACTCAGTACGCTGCCAGCAGTTTGTTTTCAGTTAAACATAGTTTTCCTTTCCCCCGTTCGAGTAATGGCAAAAATCTGATATGGGAGGTTTCTTAGGATTGCGTTTTGTGTAAAAAAAATCTCATTAATTGGTAGGTAGTCCTTTTTAGTTATATTTAAGATAAAGATTAATCTCCTAACTTTTAAAAATACCTTAAAAAATAGCACAGAATGTAAGGAAAGGTTCGCAGCGGTGTCCTGGTCCACACAAGTGGAATTCTGTAACATCCCAACCCGGCACTCCATTAAAACGCACTTCACTCACGCAGTTCATCACCATGTGGAGTCTCCGCAACCGATCCTTTTATTCCTATATAAAGGAGATATCTTGCCCGGCTGACTCATCATTCCTTTCATTATCCCAGATACACGCTCGAACACGTACTTGAGACGTGCAGGAGGCGTATGATGGTTGCCATTTGATCACTTATCGTCGTGGGTAAGATGATCATCACGTTCTGACAAGAGTGACAAGTGCGCGAGTGTGAGAGTGACGGGTGTCTTATCCACGACGACAAGTGATAACACAGCAACCATCATACGCCCGCTGGTGTATGTTTGCTCGGTAAAATGTCTGCCGTCGCCTCCTGCAGACCTACGAAGGGGGGACCCTATCAGTGCGGATACAGCGGCGGTGGGCTGGGCTCCGTGCTAAGCTGAAGTCGTTGCGACTGTCATTGCCGCTTTTGCATTGATTCAATTCAAACGGCATGCACCTATATGTAAGTACTATATTGTAAAGATAAACTTTATTGAATTTTCTTTGGCTACAAAAAGATCTTCCAAACCCTTTGTGATCGTAAATACATACATACATACATACATATAATCACGCCTGTTTCCCAGAGGGGTAGGCAGAGATCACGGATTTCCACTTGCTACGATCCTGACATACAACTTTCGCTTCATGAACTTTCATAACATTCTTCATGCATGCGCGCCGATTTAGGGTACTCCTGACCTGGCCTTTCTGCAGAATATCTCCGATTTGGTCGTAAATAATATAAATATTGAGACTGTAGCCCCTGCGAGATTCGTAGGTTTCACTCATTAAAAGAAACTGGCAATAGCATTAGCATACGAGTATATACTCCCTGTGTGCCAAGCTGAACTCAGCGTTTTACGCCGTCACTAGACAAAATAAAAAGTTCGTTGTCTCATCAAAACCTGCTAGCCGCTTATTATGCATATTCGATCAATCTGTGATCACAACCAATCGACCTTTGGAGTCTGGCTGCAGACAGAGATCATCCCTTGCCGGGTATCGCCAGATGAACCAGCGAGAGAACACTTTATAAGTCTCAACTTTATATTTGGGGTAGGCAAGTTAACGCTATGCAGTAGGAAAAAATTCACCACCACCGCCACGCGGGACGCGTCTAGGCAAGAGCCTGCTTTAATTATCTTTTATTACCTATAGACTTACAAAGTCATGTAACTCAAAAAAATAATAATCGTATGGCACTTATTTTCGAACCGTGAAATCTTCGAGAAGACAAGTACGGTTGCCAGTTTTGTTGCACTTTTAGCAGTTTTGTTGCACTTTTAGCACCACCCAGGGGTCACGTGTAGGCTAACGGTGGGTACTCCCTACGGACGTGGTGCAACTTCGACCCCCCTTTGTCAAGTGAGTGGGCAACTTGACTGTTAGAAGTTCTCAAGCCGCCCGAAGGCCTCTAACTTGGCTTAACGACTGCTGTCATAGACAACAGCCGAGTTCAACGGCTTAACGTGCCTTCCAAAGCACGGGAGCGCTCAGTTAGCAACCACTCAAAGCGGTCACCCATCCAAGAACTGACCTGTGCCCACATTGCTTAACCTTGCTTACCGCACGCGGTTTGCAGGGGCCGCTGGGCCACGAGCGCTCCTAATTGTAATCTCCTAATGTAACTCTTTTATGGGGCCACGTATTTTCAATAGGTTACCTGCCGAAATAAAATATGCTGTCTTAGACCTCAGTTTCACAGGTAAGCTGTGTTTCTCTGCTCCAAAAAGCCTTTATTTACTCGCTTACAGGGATAAAAGTCTATATACACTTTCTTTGCCTTAACCCTATAATGCATGATATTTTTATTTTTGCCCGAAATTAATATATGTCATAGATTATTGTTTACCGCACTGATATATCGGTGTTGAAACTTACATAGGGCAAATCCTATTTATGTAAATATTTAATTATACACTACATTTGTATGAAAAATCTTATTATACCTTATCAGTAAGGTGCACTATTTGTGATATATCTACAATGAATCATTTAAATACAAAATAATAACAAAGCCCAAAAAACTCCTTTAAATCACACACCGAAAATCGTGCATTAATTACTTTTTGCAAAATTGCCACCCTTATGCTTAAAAACAAGTGTAATTAATTTTTAATATAAAACCGTACAAATCTAAATGTATCTTATCTAAGAACAGTTAATTATGTTTTCACTTTGAATAAATTTTGATGATTATTGCTAAAATTCATGATTTTATTACTGCATTCTACACTATGCATTTAAGGGTTAAGTATTGCAACTGAAAATTTCAATTAGTACTTATACCTATATTAGTTTGATTTTCGATTTACGAGTATGTAATCCATAGTTATCATATTTGACATGTTTATTGTTATGTATGATCAATACAAATCATATAAACCGTTAAGTTTAAGGAGCCTCCGTGTGGCTTATGGGTTATCTATCGCTTGTATAATTGGTTGTGCTCCGAAGAACTGTACAACACCCACGGCCGCTTTCTACCATCGCACCGCTCGCCGTCGGTAGGGCACCCTCACACCTAAGTTAAACTAAATGGTCTCATACGGTACGGTTTCAGAATAATTACCGGTCGGGCGTTCCGGTTGTGGTATGAGCTACCGAGGTTATCTAGAGGGACTAGCATGCGCTTACCATCAGGCGGGCCGTACGCTTGTATGCCACCGACATGGTATATTAAAAAACTGTGTTACGCATTTTACAAAAAAACATTATTTGGTTTGATATGTCATGGTAATAGATCCTAATAAATACTTTATAAACGTTGACGCATACCGCGCGTAACAGCGAAGCTTCAACCTATACCTATACCTTATTCTGCGCCATGTACCTACGTTCAGTGCGGGTTAGCTTCAGTCCCAATTACTCGTTGGAATCGTTGTCCACTGTAATTGGATTGGGCTGGCAACCGGACTTGTTGGCATTTTAATTGTGCTATTGTGACGCCGGACACCAACGCCGCTCGCGTCGCCACCGCGCCGCGAGCCGATAGACAAACCGCTTTTTATTTCGCACATTCAGTCACACTCAATGAACCATTAACTAATCACAAGAAACTTAATTAAATACTTGACTCATAAATTTTTCTAGTTTATTTTTTATTACGTCCTAATCTATCAACCGTCCTTCCCACGGTTAAATAATAAAACAAACAAATCCACGTGAGAAACCAACTCGAACGCTGAAGCGTCAAAAATTTCGTCAACGGAGCCAAGATGCGGCGTTTTAGGAAATCGAGACATTAATGGAATGACTGACACGTATTGTTGAACCGACTTCGAGGAATCTCGATGTGTCTCAAAATGTAAGGAATCTGGGTTACGGCGGTAGTTATCAAACCCGTTCTCGGTAATCAGGAGCTAATTTTATTTTCCTACCAGGTAAATAATAAACTAGATCAAAGGATGATTTCAACTAAAGTTAATATTTAGTTAACATATAAATCTCAAATATTTAAAAGCACAGCCTCGTAACTCTTGGTAATAAGCTAAGTCTGTGTATCTTCAGTCTTAGATTAAAATGTAAATATGTGTTGTCCCCTTAGTTTTTGCTTTATTTTAGGTTTATTTTATTTTCGCGAGAGAATAGTAGTCGGCGCGTCGCGACCGCTTTGGAATATTTTATACAAATTTTAGAAACAAGAACAAGGACCGAGTGACAGGTACACTTGTTTGTGTTGCTTATTTTTGCTTAGCAAAGTTTTATCGAATAGCAATCGTGAGGCACGGCATGTAGTAAAGATGAATAAAATACGAATATTCTGCGTTTGGCGCGCCTGCTCGCTCCCAAATAGGAACTTTGGACACCGCTTTAATGGAGTTCTGAAGTTTGCCATTCGTTTCTATTATTGGCCACGGAATTGTTTGTCGGCGTTTCCTTAAATTTCACGCTCTAGTTATTAGGTATCATATCACTTTAGGAAATTATTTCCATAAAAAGAATTAGAAATTACCATAGCAGGTCCCGTACCCGCAGTAGGTATAACGCTGCCTTATATACACATAAGTATAAAGTACATTTATTTCTGATGAAAGTTGTAAATAAGTTATGTTGCACGAGTTGCACGAGAAATGTAAGTGCCGAAACGCTTCCGAAATATTCACATGATCAAGCGACTAACCTGTTGTCGGTTATCTTTGTCTTTGTTCTATTTTATTTGGTTGATTTTTTCGCAACTCAGTCACTTTTAAAATTGAATTCTTTCCTCGTATTCTACGAAAAGGTATCGCATGCTTCGCCTTTGTATCACTTTTTATCACTGAATCCGTACTTTGTTCCGATTCTGGCATTATTTATTACCATCGAATTAGCTTTCGTAAAAATAAAATATCTTGAACAAGCTTATGTTGTAGTTTGCTTTGTTCCATGGCGTTCGAATTTAACTTTAACTGTTGCAAGTTCCCAGGATTATTTTAAACAGGACTTAGATTAGTACTTAACTTATCCATAAATAGTACCTAAGTGCAATCTGCAAGTTATGTTGATTCTGTTCTTCTACCCTATTTCGTTTGTTTATTTAAGTTCATATGAGTATTATTTATATATATTATGTTAGTATTATTTAGTAGGGGTACGTCCCATACTTATTGCCGACTTTTAGGGTACTGAAATAACTAAGTAGGTTATTATGATACTAAACAATTAGGGAGATGCAACAAATACGATTGTTTAAAATAGTGAACTATATACTGATGTCAAAGCAATATGACGAATGTTAGATCCAGAAAATACCCGAGGCATGCTTTTAACTTGTAGATACTTATTTCTATCACTGTACCTACTAAATTCTACTTCGATTACTCATTGTGTTATCGCGACCCGTTAGTGCGGTGTTAAGATCCGCTGATTGCAAAATAGTAGGGCTCGTAACAGACATAAATCACTTAGTGCCTCCGGTCTTTGAGTACATGTCCGCCATTACTATTACAACTACAAATATTGCACAGAGTATAAACACGAACTTAGGCATCTAAATATTGTGTGACTTTTATAAATTATAAAATATCTATTAACAACACATTGGTTCCAGCTTTTACAACTATAATGACCAGTGATCGTAACTTTTGTAGCATTTTGGGGAAAACATAGTGGTGTTAACGGAATTGGGATAAATGATTTTAAGTCTTATGATTAATTAGCGTTAATAACGTTAATATTAACCTTAATTAACCGTTTAAATTGTATTTGTCCAGACCAACTCCGTTAACACCACTATGCTGCACCGAAAATGCTACAAAAGTTACGATCACGGATAATGACATATATATGTATACGGGGCCAAATAGCAAATGTCAATTATACATGTGATTAATTTCTTGGTCTTCTGGACATGTTGCAATGCCAGTGTCGGTGGAATCAATGGTCCCTTTTTCAGCGTCCCGACATGGTTGAAATTTAGAGGCAAAAAATACATACATGTATTTAAAATCCAGTTTTATTGTGTTACTATTTATTATTTACTTAGTATAATCTAGTAAAAACTTCGTGTCTGTGTATTATTATTGTCGATTACTGTTTATTCCTTCTTTTGGAAAAATGGAAAGATTTAAAACACTACCCAGACATAATTTCGCCTTGTATTCCTGTTTCAAGTACTATATATTATTAAATATTGTTTCGTTTATGGTCCAGCACATAGAGTAGTTTTTACCTACTACACTTCATATTCTATAACATTAGCACTCTTGCAACAACTTTACAACTGAAAATAAAGTTTTTATATTGCACCACAGGGAAATTAAACATTTCGTTATGCTATGTTACGTTACTAAAAAAGGGTGTTTGTAGATAGGTATATATTTATTGGTGATTTTAACATACGTAATCCGAAGTAAATCTGCTCGTCGAATTACCTTTTGAATGGGCCTGTTTGCAAAATTAAAAAAAATAATTATTTCATGGAAACAGGATCGAGTTTTACCAAACAGTAAAACGAGTACAAAACAGTAAAAAAACAATCTTAACATTAAACCACGCAAAACAGAATTTACAAATTAATGTAACGCTATAGTAAAATTCGGGATTCATTGAAGCAGGATCGAATTTTAGCAAAAAGTAAATCGAGTACAAAACAGTAAAAAAAAATCAACCTGCACATTAAACCACGCAAAACAGAATTTATAAATTAATGTAAGTATACCCCGTTTTTTTAAGATTAGAAAAATCGTGCGTTATCCGTCATGCGATTTCGAGGAAAACAATCTTGAAACGGGTACATGTGTAGTGTGTTATCTTTGAAACGTAATAAGTTACCGAAATAAGTGAAATTAGTACAATATTATCCATTGATATCCCAGGGAAACGAAGAAACGTGGGCGAAAAGGGCCGTTAAAATTCTAATCTTAAAAAAAACGGGGTATAGTAATTGTCGGCCTGTTTAGCCTAGTTGGTAGTGACACTGCCTCCGAAGCTTGAGGTCCCGGGTTCGAATCCCGGTCAGGGCATTTGTTTCTGTGGTGAGCAGAAACATTCGTTCCTGAGACTTGGATGTTTTCTATGTATTTACGCATATATCTATTAAATATATCGTCGTCTAGTACCCATATTCATATATTTATATATATCATCACTAGCTGGTGCCCGCGACTTCGTCTGCGCAGGATTAGTATTTCGATATAAATTGTAGCCTATGTGTTACGTATTCTGATGTATACGCTATATTATTGTAAAGTTTCATTAAAATCCACTCAGAAGTTTTTACGTGAAAGAGTAACAAACATCCATCCATACTTACAAACTATCGCGTTTATAATATTAGTAGGATAGATTTGTGTAAAGCGGTCCCCTGACAATTATTTATTTATTAAAAAAATATTAATAACACTAATTGATTGATTGATGCAAAGACGAACAAAAATTTGAGGCGGGGCACTCCGTTTTGTCTCATTTTCAAACACTCATATCTTCGTCCCAGTTAACACCAGAGAGACCGAATTCACAGGATAAGTTGTAGTTAGGAAACATATGAAATACACTAAGCCATCGTAGCTTTTTTTTTGTATTTAGAATTGTTTCACATATATGATTACGAGTACATAATACAATTTAGGTTTGTTACCACTTTAGTTTCAGAAAGAGTTCAAAAGACTTGTTGTACATAACTATTTAGTCTTCAGTCTTCATAGTGACTGTCCGTATTGTATAAGTTTCACAAACCTCTCTCACGGCCCCTTTGTGGCTATTGAAATCATTACGCACTTTACTAAACAACGACGATCTCATAAAAATAACATCAGCCCGGCTAGTATGATAGCTTATACCGTGACGTTTCAGTACATTTTGGCCATATAACGTGACGGTATAAGCTATCATACTAGCCGGGCTGTTGTACCTATACGTACGGATACACAGATATCATTACCCGTAATTCGAGTGACACTAATCGTTCCAATCTCCGTGATACCGTAATGTATGTTTATTGTTTACATTGAATTTTTTGTTCACCGAAATCAGTAGTATACCGTTGTAAGTGTAATTTCGACTATAATCATTCTAAGTATGCCATATGTTATGATCATGCAATTATTTACATGTAGATTTTTAGTATTGCGTGACACGTAACAATAAAGAAATGATTAGCGCGTGACATTAATTTGTTATACTTTGTCGTTGTGAAGCTAGAACGCCAATCATGATATTCAGTATCGTACTCGATCGACGCGGTACTCTGAAAAAGGCCAAGAAGCTCACCGCCAAAGTAACGATGCTCCATAAAAGTGCATCGGTTGGGAACGTTCAATTAATTTAATCAAGCGTATTGATTAAATGTCAGGTACCCAATTAAATTATCGGCGGCGCATCGCGGGTGCAGTGGCAGCGCATTCTGAAGTCGCATCTACCTGCCGCCCTCGGGCTTTGCAGGTTGCAATTTGATTGCTATTCCAACACTTGGCGCGCTATATAAGGATATAATTCTTGCTGTAGATTATATTTCTGCCATTGTGTTTACCGTACGGTGTCAGTGATTTGGTTTGCTTTCTATCTAATAAAGTTTACGATGATTGAATGACGTTATAGCGTTAAAACCGTTGCTGCTGCCAATTATTCTATCAACGTTACTACTAAGTTTAAACATCAATCGCTGCGACTCTGGAATCTCACTCCACGGACTGTAATTTTCACATTCGTACTTTTATACACTGAACGAAGATATTTAAATAAATTATAACGTCTATGAACGGCAAATAATAAGGCATAAACTGCAGCAATCAGTCGACTAAGGGTATTTTATACTTACAAGCCAGGAAGGATCACGAGTGTTTGTGTAAGATTGACAGCAAAATTACAGCTTTCTGAGCTGGTCACATGTGGTACAGTGGTTCTAGGAAAGGCGTTGAACTCGCTTGATAGTCATAGTCACGCCCTTATCCTGATGAAAGCATTATTTTGTATGGAAATCCAGGTAGTATTTCAAAAAATACTTATAAAAAGTTATCATTACTTAAGTTTAACACATTTAGAAAATAAATCCGATAAAAATCCTAGTCATAGTCACGCCCTTATCCTGATGAAAGTATTATTTTGTATGGAAATCCAGGTAGTATTTGAAAAAATACTTATAAAAAGTTATTATTACTTAAGTTTAACACATTTAGAAAATAAATCTGATAAAAATCCTTTAATAGAAGACCGTGTGCTGCATAATATCCTGTATACGTAACTAGCTACCAAGAATCTTGATGCTTTAAATATTTGTCAACTAATGCATTGTCAATTACACATTAATCAAAGCACTTTTAAATGTACGCGCCTTCGTCACGCCCGCAGATTCGTTTGAAGCTTAATTCTGAGTGCTTTCACAAAGCCCGATCTCGTTATGTGCCCGTGATTTAACTGTCTTGACACTTACAAATTTTATTCCACCTCTTGTGTTGCAGCTTTTATGTGCAAATTTTATTTTCGCGAAATTAGTCGGCGAGCGTTTCTGTGTAAGCGAATTGGATTATGCCTGATCGCTTTAAGATTTCAAGAGCGAGGAGGGATCTTTTTTAATCTTTAAGTGGCAGTTGTAGTCCTTTTTAGGGTTCCGTAGTCAACTAGGAACCCTTATAGTTTCGCCATGTCTGTCCGTCCGTTTGTCCGTCCGTCCGCGGATAATCTCAGTGACCGTTAGCACTAGAAAGCTGAAATTTGGTACTAATATGTATATCAATTACGCCGACAAAGTGGTAAAATAAAAAGTGGAAAAAAATATTTTATTAGGGTACCTCCCCTATACGTAAAGTGGGGAGTGATGTTTTTTTTCATTTTAACCCTAACGTGTGATATATTGTTAGATAGGTATTTAAAAATAAATAGGGGTTTACTATAATCATTTTTTGATAATGTTAATATTTTCGGAAATAATCGCTCCAGAAGTAAAAAAAAATGTGTCCCCCCCCTCTAACTTTTGAACCATAAGTTTTAAAAATATGAAAAAAATCTCAAAGTAGAACTTTATAAAAACTTTGTAGGAAAATTATTTTGAACTTGATAGGTTGAATAGTTTTTGAAAAAATTACAAAAATAATTTCTGAACTAATTTTGTAATTTAACCGTATAAACAGGTGTCTATTGTACCTGTCATTTCTACAAAATCACAATGAAATGACGTGCTTTTTAGGGTTTTGTGTTTCTGTACTTAATATGTCAACTTAATGTGACGGACGGAAAACTACGGAACCCTACACTGTTTTTTCAGTAAAAGAAAAGATTGCACAAACAAAAATAGATGATCTAAATATTCTAAATCATAGCTTAAACATTCCACTTGTAGTCCAAACATGCAGCCTACAAGTGCTCAATGGTCCTAAGATCATTCAAATAGATATAAATACAAGTTAGTTCTAAAACTACGATGACGGACTATTAATAATCTTACTTATGATGGTCAATAATAATTAACACATAGCGAATTAGCCGCCAGTTATCTGGTAGCGTGGGCGATGCGTCGCGCATACGATTACGTGCGCCCTGTGAGATGCTGATGGCAGCATTGCCTGGGCTCCTCTTGGTTCCAAATACTTTGCTCTCCGCTGCCTAAATTACATAATGTCGAATATATAAGATATTTAGAACTCAACCTGATCTCAAAATGCGATTTTAACGATGCAACTGGTTGAAGCTGAAGACTGCCTATTATTTTTAACCCCCGACGCAGCTCAAAAGAGGGGTGTTATAAGTTTAACATGTGTATCTGTGTATATGCGTGTCTGTCTGTGGCACCGTAACTCTTTTATGGATGAACCGATTTGAGTGCGGTTTTTTTATTTGAAAGCAGGATTTCTAGCAATGGCTCATAGATATGTTTTATCAAATTCCGTTCAGCCGTTTTGAGATACTGAACTTTGAAATGAAAATTTTGTGGGTTTGTAACTTTTCTAAGTTGGTTAGTAATTGCCCCTTAATTCCCGTAAAGCAAATTAGGCATGCAGGAAAACGACAACACTGTGAGAGAGTACAGTTGCCAGTTGAACTTTTAGACCACCACGTCACGTGTAGGGTTACGGTGGGTACTCCCTACGGACGTAATGCAACTTCGACCCCCTTTGTTAAGTGAGTGGGCAATTTGACTTTTAGAAGTTCTCAAGCCGCCGTCATAGACAGCAGCCGGGATCAACGGCTTAACGTGGCTTCCGAAGCAATTAGTATAAGACGGGTTTACTTTTCTTTTCAGTTGCTGACCCAATAAGTATCTTTCGTGTTTACAATGAGACCGGGCTAAATCGACTTATTGCATTAGACACATAATTGTCATTGTGGAACTATATGTGTCCAGTTTATTCTTAATGCTAAGGGGAATCGAACATCCTTATGAGCGGTGGACTTCGCCTGTCTTTAACTCGTTCCGTTGGCAGATAAGGTTGTTAAGGACGTGTCATTACGTATTATGATACGGGTCTCGTATTTAAAACAAGTACCCTTTAGTTTCTTTTTTACGTTGCTGACGGATTTAGTTATGTGGATTAAAAGAAGTTACCTTGTTTGTTGCAATTAATATAAATCCTGCTTATTGAAGCATTTCTGATTACAATCGATCATTTCTTTGTTGTATATAAATCATGATGTTAACTACAAAAAGTGAACGCAAGATTATCCTTTTCAACTAATAAGGTTATTCGCACGTAACTTCCTTGATCCGATTTTTTTGTATTTGACTTTCTGTTTAATGCGCCTTAATCGCGCGTTTGCGTGAGTCTAGGTAAATATATACGAGTAAAATGGACATCAGGTTGCCGACAAGACTAAATCTATTCAGTTGAACCATTTTTAGGGTCACTGGAGGTCACTGCCCGTTTCTACGGAAGTGTGTATGTCATTGTTTTATGATTTATTTATAATCAAAATTAATATGATACCAACGAAATGGTATATACGTATTGATTACGAATATGCTTTTGGGTTTACAAGCCTCTGCATGACCTCAATGACGACATATCATCATTTTCTATAACTATGTGTCTTTCAAAAGTAATCTGTGTGTATATTCACTCCCTGTACTACAGCAAATATTTTTATATCTACAAGCGGTACATCAAAATGGTATAAAGCCAATACAAGTATTAAGTCCGTTGCATAAAGTTCAAATTTGCTTGAGTGAAATTGACAATTGGTGCGAAATAACCATACATATGTAAAGCATGGTATTTGCGGTCAACGTTGATATGTTGTAGTAATGACATAAAAATGGTTTTATGTGAAATTATTGACTTGAAAATGAGGAAATAAGTTGGATTCTTTTCAATTAATATACAAATGAAACGACCAATTAATGTTTTAATCAGTAACAAAGTTCGAAAAATTTGCAGTTAATTAATAAATATGACAGTCATCAATTATTTTAACCTGGTCCGATACAAAATAAATAAGATAACGGATCAATGGATACGTATGCAAATTTAGTAAATTTAGTTCGTATAATTAAATAAATAAATAATAAATGAATATTGGGGGACAATCTTACACAAATCGACCTAGTCCCAAACTAAGCAAAGCTTGTGCTATGGGTACGAGACGACGACATTCATACTTATATAGATCAATACATAGTTAAATACATAGAAAACATCCAAGACCTAAGAACAAATATGCGTGAAAAATGCACAAATAAATGCCCTGGCCGGGATTCAAACCCCGGACCTCTAGCTTCGGAGTCACTACCAACTAGGCTAAACAGGCCGTCAATTACGGGTGACAATAGCATCTTAATAGGAACCACAAGTAATAATTTAAACAAACAGGTTATTTGTAACCATCTGACAATGATTTAATATTTTAGCTATTAACTATTATATATATACTAGCATTTTCCCGCGGCTTCGCCCGCGTACTAAGCGAATTTTTTAACCGTCTATACAAAAAATAGGTTCGTATGTTTGTCCACGATTATCTCGCGTTTGGCTGAACCGATTTAGATGCGGTCTCCAGAAAAGTAGTTGTTACATTCTGGGGGTTTCGGTATACGAAGTTTGGTGATTGTGATTCATTAACAGATGAACAGATGAAAAGTCAGTATACATTCAGAGAATCGGCAAACTGTTTAATTTCATTTGATTTTGCCAAAAATAAGGATCGAAAACTATTATCATACATTTCCGAGAGGCCGAAGGGGAAAGGGCCGATGAAATAAAAGCATGTCTTAAATGGCCCCTACTAAAAGTATCTGTGTACTACAGTAACACCAATAGGTCTGATAACGACCAAGCAGCGCGCAGCGGTCATAAACTCTGGTCCTTTGAAGTACAGAAATACGGCTAATTCAATATCACGTGTAACATTTATTGTTCCTAAAATCAAATTTATTAGGTAGGTTTTGCCAGTTCCCATTGGAGCATCCAAAAAAAATTGGCCTCACTTCCATTCGCACTCCTTACTGTCAGTCCGTCTGTTACAACCAAGTTATTTTTACTGGACCGATTGAATTGAAATTTGGCACAAACTATCAAGAGTTTAGAGCGCTCGTGGCCCAGCGGCACCCGCCTACCGCGTGCGGTATGCGAGGTTAAGCAACGTGGGCGCAGGTCAGTTCTTGGATGGGTGACCGCTTTGAGTGGTTACTAACTGACTCTCGTGCTTTGGAAGGCACGCTAAGCCGTTGATCCCGGCTGCTGTCTACGACAGCAATCGTTAAGCCAAGTTAGAGGCCTTCGGGCCGCTTGCGAACTCCTAACAGTCAAGTTGCCCACTCACTTAACAAAGGGCGGTCGAAGTTGCACCACATCCGTAGGGAGTACCCACCGTTACCCTACACGTGACCCCTGGGTGGTGCTAAAAGTGCAACAAAAACTGGCAACTGTACTTGTCTTCTCGAAAATTTCACGATTCGTAAATAAATGCCATACGATTAAAAAAATCTAAATGTCGATTTAAATGGAAACAAATATCTAAACCTCTATGTCGTTCTTAAAAGCAAATCCATAGATACCCTTCACGCCTATATAGTAACATTAAACTTTTTTGCATACAGGCATGTATGGAGTGCCAAATTTTACCTCAGATTCGTATTAAGAGACCTCTTGGACGCTCGGATATCGATTTTGAACGAAATCCGGTTGGAAATGAAGAAAATCAATATGGCTGCGACTTTTTCCAAATTTTACCTCGGATTCGTATTACGAATACTCTCGGACGCTCAGATATCGATTTTGAAAGAAATCGGGACGGAAATGATAAAAATCAATATGGCTGCCACTTTTTCCAAATTTTACCTCGGATTCGTATTAGGGGACCTCTTGGACGCTCGGATATCGATTTTGAACGAAATTTGGTTGAAATGAAGAAAATCAATATGGCTGCCACTTTTTCCAAATTTTACCTCGGATTCGTATTAAGTATTCTCTCGGATGCTCAGATATCGATTTTGAACGAAATCGGGGCGGAAGTGATAAAAATGAATATGGCCGCCACTTTTTCTAAATTTTACATCGGATTCGTATTAGGGGACCTCTTGGACGCTCGGATATCGATTTTGAACGAAATCGGGTTGAAATGAAGAAAATCAATATGGCTGCCACTTTTTCCAAATTTTAGCTCGGATTCGTATTAAGTATT
This sequence comes from Notocelia uddmanniana, assembly GCA_905163555.1. Classification (NCBI taxonomy): domain Eukaryota; kingdom Metazoa; phylum Arthropoda; class Insecta; order Lepidoptera; family Tortricidae; genus Notocelia; species Notocelia uddmanniana. Next base: position 16,191,360 of record LR991065.1, read on the forward strand.
CTCTCGGACGCTCAGATATCGATTTTGAACGAAATCGGGGCGGAAATGATAAAAATGAACATGGCCGCCACTTTTTCAAAATTTTACCTCGGATTCGTATTAGGGGACCTCTTGGACGCTCGGATATTGATTTTCAACAAAATCGGGACAAAAAAAAGAAAATCAATATGGCTGCGACTTTTTCCAAATTTTACCTCGGAGTCGTATTAGGGGAGCTCTCGGACGCTCAGATATCGATTTTGAACGAAATCGGGACGGAAATGAAGAAAATCAATATGGCTGCGACTTTTTCCACATTTTACCTCGGAGTCGTATTAGGGGTCTGGGACGCTCAGATATCGATTTTGAACGAAATCGGGACGGAAATGAAGAAAATCAATATGGCTGCGACTTTTTCCAAGTTTTACCTCGGAGTCGTATTAGGGGTCTGGGACGCTCAGATATCGATTTTGAACGAAATCGGGACGGAATGAAGAAAATCAATATGGCCGTTACTTTATTCAAAGTTTAGGTACCTCGGATTCCTATTAAGAGTCCTCTCGGACGCTCAAATATCGATTTATGTCGAAATCCTATCGGACGGCACTGATTAATAAAACCACTTACAATACATTGAATCAAAAAAGGTCGTATCTTCATAGGGAACTCACGGCACTTCATGCACCTTTAGACCTTATAAGGAACTTACATGCCAAATTTGGTATCTCTCGAACCAGCAGTTTGGGCTGTGCGTTTTGATATGTCACTCACTCAGTCAGTCAGTTCCTTCTTGCAATTTGGCACCTACTTTTAAAAGTTTTCATGCCCGCAATATTAAAATTCAAAATCAATGCCATTTGCGAAATTAACGAACCAAAAAATCATAAAAATGACACCCATATTAATATTTAGACATTCCAACCCCCGCGGACCCCAACAGAGGGGATGGTATTTCACGTCCGCCACGTGGGATTTTATAATCATTGTTGTTTTCGTAATCAGCGAACAGATTTCCCCCTTTTAGGGGTTGATTTCTCAAAAAACCTGAAACACATGTTTTCTTATTTATCGTTAGAAATACTCCTGTTAAGTTTCGAATAAAATAATCGAACTAATCTTGATTCCCCATACAAACTTCGGACCCCCATTTCACCCCCTTAGGGGTTGATTTTTGAAAAATCCATTCTTAATGCACCTTAAAACCTTATATGTAACCTTTATACTAAATTTGGAATCTCTAGAACCAGCAGTTTGCGCTGTGCCTTAATATGTCAGTCACTCAGTCAGTCAGTTATTTCTTGAAATTTGGCACAAACTTTCAAAAGTTTTCATGTCCACAATATTAAATTTCAAAACCGATGCCATTTATGCAATTAACGTCCCAAAAAACCATAAAAACGACACCCATATTAATATTTAGACATTTCATCCCCCTCGCGCCCCAACAGGGGGGATGGTATTTCACGTCCTCCACGTGAGATTTTAAAATCATTGTTGTTTTCGTTATCAGCGACCCGGTATATCATAAAAACAATACCCATGTCGATTTTTAGAAATTGTCACCATCTTTCCCCCTTTTAGGGGTTGATTTCTCAAAAAACCTGAAACACGTATTTACTCAATTATCATTAGAAATACTCCTGTAAAGTTTCGAATAAAATAGTCCAACTAATCTTGTTTCCCCATACAAACTTCGGACCCTTAAGGGGTTGAATTTTGAAAAATCCTTTCTTAGTGCACCCCTAGAAGGAACCATGTGCCAAATTTGGAATCTCTAGGACCAGCGGTTTGGGCTGTGCGTTGATATGTCAGTCAGTCAGTTTCTTCTTTTATATATTTAGATTAGTCCTGGACCTGACAACAATGTGGGAAAGTTTGCGTATGGAGTTTTTTTTTCAGAAAAGTTTAGTAGGAGTCGTAGTAAGTATTTTAGAGAACTCTTCTTCAAGAATAACTGGACTAAGTTGTCAGGATTATTATACAGGACGTATAATATTTAGTTGAGTTTAGTTTATTTCGTTCTATTTTTCTTTTGTTTGTTTATTGACCCTCACTTTCACTGTAAAACGATTTCATAACGCTACGCTCGTAGCCGTTAACCTGCGAAAACCCGTATGTAGAGGAAAGCGCCCTGCGAGCGTGTTCCTGCCACTGAAAGAGTTAAATAATCCATTTTTATTTTATTTATTTGTTTTGGTCCTATCATCTGTGTAAAGACTATCGTTTTAATTGTCCATGGTTTTCTTATATTTTTTGATTCCACTGTCTTTAGACACTACACATTTTTTGTGACTTTAATATATAAGTACATATTCATTTAATCGTATTAATGTCAATAGTTAATAAATAAAATAAGGGTCGGAGACATTATCTCCAAATATTTTCACTTACTTAATAAAAACAAATGCTTAGCTAACTTGTTTTCCTTAAGTTACATGTATGGAGTGCACCCCTATAAAAATGTTTGGAATGGGAATTCCCGGGAAATTTCATACAAATCTGGACCGGGACTGTAAACCCTATCCGTCCGGAATACGCGGTGCGTCTAGGTTGTTCATCAAAATACTGACTCTGCCATGTGCCGGCTGCGAGGTGTAAGTACACTTTAGCAAGCGCGTAGAGCAATTTTCACGTCACTGTGCAGTTTGTCATTATGCATCAGGATCGTGACGCCTCGAGACAACTCGCAATTATTATGTATGTAAAAGAAATTCTTTCTGCCAGTGGACAAGGAATGACGTGCAGTAGTGGGGTAGGTGTTAAATAGTGACAATTGTTTATGGTCCGGCATTTTAACTAGTTACAGCAATCGCGAGTGGTTTTATAACGGTTTTAAAAAAGTCTTAATTTTAGATTAACTCTAGAAATTTATTGATTGAGCTATTGAGGCAGCTAGGTATTTTTAGATTTATTTGTAGAAAATCGTTGAGTTAATAAATATACTTCGTCTGCGTCCACATTTATGTTTAAAATCTCAATCTTATCTTCAAGTCTTATCTGAATAGCCACCGCTTTACTTTAGGGATTTAAAACCATTAGATGCACTTTAATGGGTCATAAAGTTTGATTGCTAAATCCGACCTCGTTCTTATCGACGTACGCAAAAACGTCAAGTATTTAAACATTGATTCAAGCCAACGACTCTCCAAAGACGTCGCAATTCCCGAAGTTCACATTATTATAACAAGCTAGCGGCGCACCGGCGCGTTGCAAAGCAAACTGTGCCCACGGCCTCTCGAATACCCGATACTTTGCAGTAATGGCCACGATGGAGGCATGCGATAACAAGCCGTCGATAGGTAAACCCGTATTTTATTTATATATCAGCTCGCCTCTTTTTCAATAACGCTTTTTCCTTCTCGCAGCGGAAATTTTGCTCTTTTATGGTATGGGGGCTATGCTCGTTATTTACTAAGGTAATTATCCGACCATAATGCTGAATATTCAAGGGACAAATTGTCGGACCAAGTGACAGTTCCCACCGATAAACGCCTCTAACTTTGTTGTTTGATAAACGCCTCGTCATCGCCACATGTGAGACGCTTTTTTGTTTGCAAGTGGCTTTGTGTTTGGCGCTGTTTAAAATTATTCTGAATTATGTAATTTAACTTTTAGTTTTACCTTAACGTTTTTTTAACCGTATTTACTAATTACGGCAGTGTCATTCCACATTTTTGACTCACTTTTATTTTGAAACGTGAAAAGGTTGGGCTGCGACGAGGGACCCCAAATATCATACAATGAGCTCCACAGACAAAACGTGTACAATTTTGTTTAACTTTTATTGCCATGCGTGGATTTAACCTGTGAAATGCTGCCAGCGCTAACTTGATAATGCGAAATAAGCATTCAGCACGTTCGGATTCGGATTATATTTTCTCTTTAGATTCTAATTAGTCACCATTAAATCGTGGATGATTAAAATCCTCTTTTGTGTTTTGAATATTTGGTACTGGTAACTAAGAGGAATAAATAATTAAATTCGACTTTAGATCTTTTACAAGGCAAGCGTCAACGACGCTGAATAAATCCGTCGCTTTTTTGTCCTTAACATTTAGCTGAAAGTCGGAAGTATGACTAAGCAATATTGAAGTAGTCATTGTTTGTGTTGGGTGCCTTCCCGATTCGCCGTCTAGGCTTCGTCCCGTGCCACGGGTTCATTAAGGCGCGGCTCGCGGCATTGTTAACGTTTTAATTCACATGTCCGGCGCACGCGGCGCCGTCTCCGCTGCCCCGAGACTGCTGGGAAATCTCGCTGGAAAATTAACGCCACAATTTTATACTCCTTTTTTTACTTTGCGAGGCGCTTCCATTTTATTTATTTCACGCTTCGATCGCCACGCGGCGTTTAGTTAGCGCTCTTATTTTTATTTAGTTTGAAAGTTTTATGCTATTTTTTCACCAGTTATTTCGCAGGCTGCAACTTTTTGTTATAAAGCGCTTTAAAATTGGTATTGCATTTATACGTTTAGAGGAATCCCTTTGTGAAAATAACAAGTATTAGATTCAATTATAAAGCCTAACAAAGTTCCTACGCAATATCATTTTATACGTGAATATTGCTTAATAGGTTTTAAAACTACACTTGAGAATGAATAGGGCATGCAACGCCCAAATCCCATGAGAAGGTGAGTAACCTCGTAAAAATATGAGTTATAGCCGTTTGCCTAGTTAGATAGTGAACGAAGCAAAAAGTTAATTGTTTTGATTGCCAATACACAAACACGTCCGTCGCTCCATGGCAAGTTATCGCCATAGAAAAGCGTCCGATCTTAATTAGTTTTCACCTCTTTGAAGACGCCTAGCGCGATATGATCTCTCCCTTGTTACAATTTGTTTTCCGTTGGCACTGTTCAAAGCTGTTACCTTTTTGTTTCACCTGTTTTTATTTGGACGTTAGCCGGTGATGTATGGTGATTGGCTCCCTTGTCCCGGCTGTGTATCTTGTTTATCATCGTGATAATCCCCTCGGCGTTTGCTCGAGACATATTTGAATGCCTGACGCGGTCGACGCTCTGACGTTTGATTTGTTTATTGATAATTTTTATTGAAATACTAATTGAAACAATACTTCGACGATTTTTTCTATACGACGCACTGCGCTGGATTACGCGCGATATCTACATGTATCTAGTTACATGGTTGATGAGAAATGTTCTATTGTACGGTAAGTGAGATAAGGGATCCTTGCTTGTAAATTTAACTGAGCGGTGATAATTCACCGTTCTTAACCGCGGTTTTATTCGGTCGTGATTACAAGGCGGCGCCTGGTCGCGGCGGTCTTGTTTCCCAATTTAATATTTACAGCTTGGTAAATTGTACTCTGCCCATTTTTAGTGCAGTGTTTATTTTGAAATATATTGAGTGTATTGTTGGTCTCGTGTTGGTTAAAGTCAAGTGGTTATAACTTTTTTTCTTCACACAGTTATATTTGCTTGTCTTTGCTGGTTTTTATGCTCCGGGATTTGATTAAACTAGTGCTACTATGGCAACTAATAGTTACATATTGTAGTTTGGTCATTTTGGCGCCTATATTACCAAAGGAAAAGTTTGTACGGGACTGTATTTTTATTTGTCCATTAAAAAAAATACCATCCTGGTATTAAATCGCGAACATTTTTGTGCTAATATTTTTTATTCACCCTTGGGGTTGGAAGACTTGGAAGGTCAGATGGCAGTCGATTCCATAAAAACTACGCCAATTCTTGGGATTAGATAGCGGACGCCAGGTATCCTTCAGGATGCAACTGTACTTGGAATAACGCTAGGATAATAATGATGATGATTTTTATAATTTTCGTCTCGGTTTAAGTCATCAACAGTGCATCAATGAACTTAATTTAGCTGTTAGTGTTGAAGAGCCATCAAGAACTAGTCTTTATTTATTTATTCGTGCTTAAAAGCACGAAATAATCGAATAAAGATTAAATTTTACAATGAATTGTAGAATTTAATCGTGGTTGCAGTCCGCTTGTCGTCCGAATAGTTGCATCTATTCTTCTGAACCCGAAAATAAACAAAAGTCGACTGTGTGGGTCTTTCAATGTGGTTTTTTTCCTGTGCACAAAGTACGAGTACGAGTACTTCAAAACAAATGGTTGCTTGTTTTGTTTTAGAAAACCTAGGCATTTCTTGCAGCCATTTCTTTTGCAAAACCATTCGTTTGCCGGAGGTTATAGAATAAGTTAGGGAGACCAACCGCCGAAGACGGATTTTCCTCTACCACGATATTGCGCGTCCTCACCAGTCACCACAAACATCCGACTTTTTGAACACTCAAAATATCGATTTGATATGTCACCCGCCGTGTATTTCTGATATTGCCCCCAAACGGTTTCTTTTTTTCCCGCCTATCAAGACTAAACTGTGAGGGCAAAGTTTTTTGATCCCTAATGCAGCGGTCGATGCGTTAAAAATTAGCGTTGGATTGAGTGGTTGAATTAACCGAATAAAAAAATGTGTAAGTAGATCTTATAAGAGAGTACTTTGAAAAACAATAAAGCAAGTGTTATAAGTTTAACATGTCTGTCTGTGTATCTGTGTATCCGTACACTACCGTCAGAAAGTTTAAGACCAAACACAAAATATGCAAATAATCAACATTGGTTATTATTAGTTACATTATCCACTCAATTTTGATTCATCTGTCCATAGTACTCTCAACCAGATTGCAAAAGTCCATTGCAATATTTTTGCATTGTTTGGTTTGCGTAATAATTTATGAAAAACAAAAATTGTGTTTCGTCCTAAACTTTTTGACGGTAGTGTATATCTCAGGGCTCGGAACCGGTTAATCTCAAAATCCTGAAATAGCCAAATATTTTTAATTAGTTTATGCTCTTTATGTAGGACTCAATAATGTATTTGGGTTATTACTTCATATTGTTAGATTGCCTGATTAAACATGAAATAGTAGACGAAAGAACGATAAGAACTTAAAAAATACCGGTATTTTTGTATGGATAGAATACCGGTTTCCGAGCCCTGGTATATCTGTCAGTATCGTAGTTCCCAAACGGATGAACCGATTTTCGTTTAGTTTTTTTTGTGTCATAGATAATTTTATCTCGAGTGTTCTTAGCCATGTTTCATGAAAATCTGTTCAGCCGTTTTTAAGATATTGAGCTTTGAAATGAAAATATCGGGGGTTTGACAACTTTTCTAAATTGTAGTTATTGTTAGTAATTTGTGGTTATTTATTTGTAATCCTGAAACATAAAAGGCACCCGTCGTATGGGATGGAGGATTAAAATATATAATAAATAATATATTACAAATAACAAGGAACGTATAGAGTTGACTCGTTCTAGGATCTAATCCATACTCCACCACCACCATATCAGCCCTAGGACGTCCACTGCTGGACATAGGCCTCCCCCAATTTCATGGGGGGTAAATGCCATAATCGCCACGCTTGGCAGGCGGGCAATCCATACTCCATACTCCATACTAATATACTATATACTGTATACTATATACTATAATATACTATTATACTATACTATATACTGTACTATATACTTATACTATATATACTATATACTATAATATTATAAATGCGAAAGTCACCCGTCTGTCTGTCTGTCTGTCTGTTACCTCTTCACGCTTAAACCGCTAAACCGATTTAGATGAAACTTGGTATAGAGATATTTTGAGTCTCGGGAAAGGACATAGGATAGGTTTTACTCCGGAAATCACTCCTTAATTTTTTTTCGTTCTGGTAGGTACCATTATGTAGCAAAAAAGATGCATCGCCTGAGAAAAACAGCTACCGCCAGTTATTTTAACAATTTGCTTTAAATCATATGATGAGTATATTAACAGTCAATTCCACGAGTTTAAAACTTATGGGGTAACTCCAATATACCCGCCATTTTCGTAAGAATTTGTAGATGTGTGTTCTCGCAAATATAACTTTGTTTAGTATTTTTGGTGTAAACGAAGAAGTATAACATCTCAAAGGTATATACTATTATTGTTTTTTTTAAATATATTTCGTGGCTTTTGAGCTGTAAATCCAATACAATCACTGTTTTGGGGTTAGGTTAAGGAGTTTTTATTCTTACTATCGCGATATACGTAAGTACTTAACTGGTATTTTTCATGTTCTCAAAAGAATTTTGTTACATTGTCTCAAAACGAGAGTCTTTTACCACCGTGTATTGCCAGTGATGACATATGGGCACTGAAATGTGATCGCTTGCTCTGGGACTCATTAAAGTCACCAAAAGAGCAATGGAGAGGGCTATGCTGCTAGGAGTACCTCAGCGTGATCGCGTCAGAAATGAGGCCATCTGCAGTAGAACCCAATTATTTGACATAGCCCTCCGAATCGCTAAACTTAAGGGGTAGTGGGCGGGGCACATTCAACGTAGAACCGATGGCCGTTAGGGCGGAAAGGTTTTCGAGTAGCTACCGGAAGACGCAGAATGGGTAGGCCCTACACAAGATGGAACTGATGACCTGGTGAAAGTCGCTGTAGTCCGCTGGATGCGGGTGGCGTAGGACCAGGCATTGTGGCACTCTTTGGGGGAGGCCTACGTCCAGCAGTGGATGTCCTTCGGCTGATATGATGATGATGCATATTTTCTCAAAAATATATTTATTTCAGAAAATTTAATGTTTTTTTTAAGAAGAATATTTATATATTAAGTTCCTTTTGATTAAACGATCTATTTACTTTATATTTCTTGACAAACTGCTAAATCCATAATTTAAAACGTTATGTGATTGCAAAATACAGTTAAGTTACAAAAGTCATCGTAACTAATAATATAATGTCTCTCCTGTAAACTTCCATAATATGACGTTAGCAGGTTTACACTATTAGCCGACGATATAACGAGTTCAACGCGGACGGAGTCGTGGGCACAAGCTAGTAAGAAATATATCTACACTATAAACTAAGCATATCTTCGCTTAACTTCGATTATTAAGTGTAATAACCTTTTAGAAATTCTAATTGGGCAGAGGCATCTTAAAAACGTAATTCCTAACCGTAATAATGTAGTCCTTGAGCATTTTTTAATTCTCTTGGAGAGTAAGTCGACAACAAGGAGTCCATGGCCCTCGATAAACAGGCGCAGCGGCCGCGGCAAATTGAAACTCGACCGAGTGTGAAATCACTCCGGACTGGCTTCCTGTCACTACAGCGACGACATATCTAATACTTCGCCTCTCTGAATTTTAACGGTCTCATAAATTTGAACTCTAATCGACCGGCTATTAAGTGGCGATTGTACTTTCCAATTGTGTCACTGAATTGTTTATTTTAGACAATACTATAATTGCAGTTTAGTATCGTTTTACTATCGTGATTGAGAGGTGTACCTGCTTGAAAGCACTAAAACTTTTTTTATAGTACTTATTGCGGGCATGAACGAGGACGTGAATGGAGACGGCTGCAATTAGTAAATTAGGCTGCCTGAACGAAAAATACGGACTTTTTGAAATTGTTATTATAGGTATAGGTAGGGTCGGCAGAAGGAAAGACGTGCTAACAGTTCAACGATCTGTATTGAAGTGAAGCGATTACATCGAGGTTCAGAGTGAACGATTGAATTGAATGATTGAGTGAACGAATGACAGATTGACTTACCTTATAAATGAATGGAAGGTAGACTTGGATTTTTGTATAATACCAACAGTTATGCTGACGTATGTAATTAAGGAATGATTTTAGTCGTATGCTTGTACGAGTATATAGTTCACGCTTCGTTGTTCGACATAATTAACAGTTTTTATTAGGTATGACTTAATATGACTCGTATTATTTGCCAATAATACGAGTTGTATTAATCAAATTACACCAGCGAAGCTTGTTTGATTATTTGTTATACATTTAAAAACATTTTTATTGTTTACAGGTAATTGTTGGTTGTACGTACAGGTAAGTCTGTTTTTTTAGTGATAAATGAGATTCCACACTAATTTACCTATAACTGTTGAAATACAACTTTCTGTTATATTATTAACATTGCTAACATTTTATTTTTTCAATTGACCGTCTTATTAGACATAGAATCGAACTAGTGTGAGTAAAAACACGATTACATTTAGCTTCCAATACTTTCCTACGCCACGTATACTTATGGAAGAAGTAATAACGCTATCAAAATTGAATGAACTGTGAAATCGCGGCGAACTTTTCCAAATGTCGTAATGAGCGTGGCAATTTGTTTTTCCTTACAAATGGGGAGTCGTTCTCACCTGGCGGGCGCAACAGTTGGGGTTTGGCTTAAGTTACGGGCAGAAAGTCAACTTTAGTGCTGCCCTATGGGAAAATGGGTACTACGTACGCAGTGGCTACATGTGGTAACTTTTAAAGTTACTGCGTTATTCTTTATGGCTTTGGCGTCGAGCTTATTGGGTATAACCTATGCTGATTCCCGTATGTTGGTTGAGACCCAAAGAAACAGTTGCAAAGTGTTCTATGGTGCCCATATATGTTAATGTTATTACATTCAGTGATTTAGTTTGCTGTCCAGCGACATTGCTATAGGCAGGCGAGCCTCTTTAAGTTGTCAAAAACCGTCAGGCGACTAAGTCCGCACTAGCCGAGCATTTACTGGACTCTGGACCAAATCACTAAACTATATCACTAGTAATTTCTAATCTACAAATAGTATGAAATCTTAACTCATTTCTTTAATTTGCTAAACTAGAAACCCAAAAATCCATTTTAAATATTTTTGTGGCTATTAGTTTTTACGATATTCGCGAAAATTTTACAAAGCCTACGATTGTCTATGTGACGTCACCAGACTGAATTATGACAGTCACAACGCACAAAAAGAACAGTAGTACGCTTTCTTTAGTAAATGTTCATATCAATGCTCAAAGCGTGGCCAGTCACTGTAACGATTTTCTAGACACTTTCAGTTTTTCCAATATACACGCCATACTTGTCTCTGAATCTTGGCTAAAACCTGGCCTTGCCTCGACTTCTTTCGGCCTTCCAGGATACGTGTTACTGCGGAATGACCGCACTGGCAATGGTGGCGGTGGTGTAGCCATCTACCTACGCAGCGATATACCCTTCAAAATCATTTCGTCCTCTCCATCTCAATTCTCCGGCTCTATGGAATATTTATTCCTGGAAATTAATGTTAAGGGTACAAAAGCAGCTCTTGGTGTGGTCTATTGCCCCCCTACCATTGATTACTTCACTGACTTGGAATCTAGTCTCGCCCCTCTTAGTACTGAGTACGCGCATCAGATGATCCTGGGTGATTTTAATACGGACCTCTTAAAGTGCAACCCCAGGGCGCGTAAACTGAAACTGGTTTTAGAATCTGCAGACCTTGTTGTGCTTCCGCTTGGACCGACCCACCATAATTTCGACGCGCCAGATTCTTGGTTGGACCTTATTATTACCTCCTCGGCAGACCATGTCAGTAAATTTGGCCAACTATCGGCTCCAGGTTTTTCGCACCACGACTTAATGTATTTAAGCTACAAGATTAGGCCTCCCAAGCCTCAGCGTAGGTTCATTGAACTGCGTAGCTTCGCACGGATGGACTTGGATGCATTGAGGCGGGATGCGTATAATGTGGACTGGACGGCTGTTTTCGCTGCCCCATCAGTGGACGAGGCGGTGGTGAGCCTTAATGCGGCCGCCATTTTAAAATTGTACGATACACATGCTCCGTCTCGGTCTGTTAGGTTGAAACGGCCACCCGCGCCATGGATTACCAGAGGAGTCCGTATGGCCATGACGAGACGGGATAAAGCTTTTAGAAAGTTTAAGCGGGACCGATGCGAAGAAAATTGGTGTCTTTTTAAATCTGCAAGAAACCGGTGTAATCAGATGGTGAGAGCGGCCAAGCGCAAGTATATACATGAAAATGTTGTGTCCTCTTCTATTAAGGCGACTTGGAAGTTTTTGACCTCCATAGGCGTTGGTAAGCCTTCAAATACATCCACCTCTCTTTCTTCTTTTTCTTTAAACGACATTAATTCTCACTTTGCCAAATCTTCTTCAGTAGACCCAATAATTAAAGCCCAAACTACCTCGCTCATCAATGCCTTGCCCTGCCCTTCTAAAACAATCTTCACTTTCACCCTTGCCGCTGAGGACGAAGTTAGTAAAGTGATTAGGTCTGTCAGGTCAAATGCTGTTGGCCCCGATGAAGTAAGTAGGCAGGTTGTAAACATCTTAGAATGTATTATCCCAGTTATAACTCATGTTATTAACTTTTTCTACTGGGGTTTTTCCTTCTTTGTGGCGTAATGCCCATGTCATCCCTCTGCCTAAAGTATCTAACCCCAGTTTACTAAAAGATTTCCGTCCCATTTCTATACTCCCTTTTCTCTCTAAGGTCTTAGAAGCAATTGTTCACAAACAGCTGTCAGTCCACATTCATTCTAATCATGCTCTCTCTCCCTATCAATCAGGTTTTCGCCGCGGTCATAGCACGACTACAGCATTGCTTAAGATCGTTGAGGATGTGAGGCATGGCATGGAGTCCTCTCAGCTAACAGTGTTAGTTTTGATAGACTTTTCAAACGCATTTAACGCGGTGAATCATGACCTCTTACTAGCTACACTCAATCACTTAAATATTTCGTCTTCAGCGGCTAAGTGGTTTACTTCCTACCTTCATGATCGTCGCCAGATGGTTCGCGCCGATCGTTGCTTTTCTGACTGGTGTAACCTTACTTCTGGTGTACCACAGGGCGGTATTCTTTCTCCTCTACTTTTTTCCATATTTATTAATTTAATCACGTCCCATATTGTATGCTCTCACCATCTTTACGCCGATGATCTGCAACTATACGCTAGAGCTAGCACCAGCGACCTGGACCCTGCTATTGCAAGTATCAACGATGACTTGTGCCGCATTTCCGCTTGGTCGCGTAGTTTTGGTATAGCTGTGAACCCGTCCAAATGCCAGGCCATTGTGCTCGGGAGCCCCCGTCTACTTTCCACGATTGACCTGACACGTGCAGCTCCAATTTTCTTTGAGGACGTTCTTATACCGCTTTCATCGCAAGTAAGGAACCTTGGGCTGATTTTGGACAGTGGTCTGACATGGGAACCGCAGGTATCTGACGTCAGTCGCAGAGTAACCAACACGCTAAGAGCGCTATACCGGTTTAAGCATTTCCTGCCAGTTAGAACCAAGACCCTTCTTGTTCAAACTCTTGTTTTGCCGGTCATAGACTACGCTGATGTATGTTACACCAATTTAACTCAGGTTGCTCTAAGTAAACTCGATCGTCTCGTTAATAATTGTATCCGATTTATTTTTGGACTTCGTAAATATGACCATATATCCGCTTTTCGCCGTCGATTAAACTGGCTCCCTATTCGTGAACGTAGGTCATTACGAGTTCCATGCACATTGTATTCACTTTTATTCGTCCCTGCTGCGTCGGAATATCTCAGGTCTAAATTTAAGTTTGTTGCTGCACGACCCGACCCATTCTACGCAATTCCCGGAACCTCAAGCTAGCTGTTCTTCCTCATCGGTCTGGTTTTATGTCTGGTTCTTTTACTGTTCAGGCGATCAGACTCTGGAATGCTCTTCCGCTAACTATCAGACAAGCTCAAAGTAAATTGAGTTTCAAACGCATGTTACGCAAGTATCTCTCTGATAAGCTCGCAGAATAATTGTTGTCATGGTAGTTTTCATTAGGTACATATAGTAGGTTATGTATATGTAAATATATAGTATATTATATATATATTTGTGTATGTATATGTCTATATGTAGTTATTTTACAAATGTATTTGTAATAAGTTCTCTTGTAAAGTTAAATGCCTGCACCTGATGTTTCTGTTTAGCCCAATGGTTGACTGGTAGAGAATGCCTTATGGCATTAAGTCCGCCATTTGTACATATTTCTTGTATTGTGCAATAAAGTTTAAATAAATAAATGTTGTGACACGTCGGGTAAACCTCAAAAAGATGAATAGATTAAATTGGACTCAATGAAGTCGCGTTTACTAATAATAATCAGCGGGTGAAAAATAAATGAGATTAATAAATGAGATCGGGACCTGTGTAAAAAGTTAAACATTTTATAAAAGGACTTGCTTTGCTTAATAACTTGCTTTTCTACAGCTTATCGCGCCACTGATAGTAAACCACTTCTTCATCTGCGGCTCCTGTCATTAGTTGTTTACTGTACTCTGTGTCATACTCAGACGCTCACTTAAACTTTAAGAAAATATATTATAAAGTCGTCTTTATGTCATCGCTTGTGACTCGTGTCGAACCCGAACCGTAAAGCCAGTGCCGCTGTAGGGCTCTCGACTCGACGATCATTGTAGTGGTACCTCGAGCCGCGACATCGCTGCTGCTTCATTATCTGCGGCCGATGTGACAGCTTGCTCTTCATTTGAGAAACTTCCCTTACTCATTTGTTGCTCTTTACGGGTAGTGACACAGATTAGGAACTCGACTGTTTTGCTTTTTTAGGGTTCGGTACCTCAGAAGGAAAACAGTCGAGTTCCTAATCTGTGTCACTACCCGTAAAGAGCAACAAATGAGTAAGGGAAGTTTCTCAAATGAAGAGCAAGCTGTCACAACTTTACAAGAGAACTTATTACAAATACATTTGTAAAATACCTACATATAGACATATACATACACAAATATATATATAATATACTATATATTTACATATACATAACCTACTATATGTACCTAATGAAAACTACCATGACAACAATTATTCTGCGAGCTTATCAGAGAGATACTTGCGTAACATGCGTTTGAAACTCAATTTACTTTGAGCTTGTCTGATAGTTAGCGGAAGAGCATTCCAGAGTCTGATCGCCTGAACAGTAAAAGAACCAGACATAAAACCAGACCGATGAGGAAGAACAGCTAGCTTGAGGTTCCGGGAATTGCGTAGAATGGGTCGGGTCGTGCAGCAACAAACTTAAATTTAGACCTGAGATATTCCGACGCAGCAGGGACGAATAAAAGTGAATACAATGTGCATGGAACTCGTAATGACCTACGTTCACGAATAGGGAGCCAGTTTAATCGACGGCGAAAAGCGGATATATGGTCATATTTACGAAGTCCAAAAATAAATCGGATACAATTATTAACGGGACGATCGAGTTTACTTAGAGCAACCTGAGTTAAATTGGTGTAACATACATCAGCGTAGTCTATGACCGGCAAAACAAGAGTTTGAACAAGAAGGGTCTTGGTGCTAACTGGCAGGAAATGCTTAAACCGGTATAGCGCTCTTAGCGTGTTGGTTACTCTGCGACTGACGTCAGATACCTGCGGTTCCCATGTCAGACCACTGTCTCGACACAGGACACGACACACGAAAAAGCGGCCAATTGACAACATTTCATTTCTTTAAGCAAGTTTTTTCCGATGAAATCAAATAGAGGATAAAAATTTAAGTAAAGCCGCATTTTTAAATCCTTGAAAATATCCCTATTTCAAAAGTTCCTCATTCTACAAGAGAGGAAGTGACAAGTAAGGCGTTACAGTGTAACAAATCATAGAGAAGCACTGTTACTAAGGCAGATTTACTAAAGAAAGTGAACTGCTGTTCTTTTTGTGCGCTGTGACTGTCACAATTTCATAGTAGTGACGTAATTACGACGATGGTAGGCTTTCTTCACATTTTCGTGAATATTTAGAAAAATAATAGCCATATAAATATAAAAAATATATTTTGGGGTTTCTTGTTAAAAATTTAACAGAGTTTAGATTTCACAATACTTAAAAATTTGAAATGTTGTCAATTGCGCGTCTGACTCGCGCACTGAGGGTTCCGTACAACGATCGTGTACACAACGATGGTGTACCAGTCCCGACCCCATTAATTAAGGAAAAATCATAACTGCGCGATGTAGACAATTGAACTCCATGGGTACAGCTTTACTAATTTGCGGGACTTCAGTCGTTATTCATAATAACATAGTATGTATGTTGGTTTTTCAAGGATAATTCTTTATCATGTGAACCGACTTCAATTTCTTATTTTTAAATTTTGAAAGAAGGTAGGTACTATCAGCATAAGCTCATATTAAGGGTTTACAAATCAAAAATACAGGCAAAGGTGATTAAACTGATTAAATTACAAATTAAGATGATTGATTGATTCTTTTGATGTAAAAAAGAATAATATATTAGATCTTAGAGCATTAAACCAACTGGAGACGACGCGAGAACTAATTTTGAGGCAAAAAAGTCTGCCGATTTCTTCGCGGGGGGGCGAGGCAACGCACACAAATACTTTTAACACTAATGCATTTTTCCATGACGTCGCTACGCACGCACGCTACAAAATTGTGAAACACTAGCATCATGCACACAAGTAACATTCACACACAGAGACAACCTGTCAGAGTGCCTACCGCGAACTTCGAAAATCGAACTTCGTCTCGTGTCGTCCCTTTCACTCTCGTGTTATACACTATATGACGGAAAGGGACGGTACGATACGAAGTTCGCGGTAGGCAGGCACTCAGTACACGAAATGACGTCAACTTCAAGGAAACGAAGATAGTGCGATCCACATTCGATAATAGATATCGATATGATATTTTACTGTCCATGAGTTCTGCCATTTATGACAACGTTAAATATTAAGTATTTTATAGGGTTTCATATCCTAAGTGTGCCAAATGAAACCCTATTACGAAATTTCAAGTTAAAAGGAAAAATTAGTAAAGTTACTCTCGAAGTTGTAGACGATTATATATACCTAGGACAGACTGTCCATTTAGGTAAGTCCAACTTCGAGAAAGACGTTAGTCGTCGAATCCGACTCGGCTGGGCAGCGTTCGGGAAGCCATTGCACATCATTTCGTCCAATATTCCGCAGTGTCTCAAGACGAAAGTCTTTTACCAGTGTGTGTTGCCAGTGATGACATATGGCACTGAAGCGTGGTTGCTTACTATTGGCCTCATAGGAAGGCTCAAAGTCATCCAAAGAGCAATGGAGAGGGGCTATGCTAGGAGTATCTCTGCGCGACCGCATCAGAAATGAGGCCATCCTTAGTAGAACAAAAAGTGACCGACATAGCCCTCTGAATCGCTAAACTTAAGTGGCAGTGGGCGGGACACATTGCACGTAGAATCGATGGCCGTTGGGGCGGAAAGATTCTCGAGTGTCGACCACGTACTGGAAGGCGCAGCGTGGGTAGGTCCCCCACAGGGTGGACTGATGGCCTGGTAAAGGTCGCAGGAGTCCACTGGATGCGGAGTCCGCAGGATCGGTCATTGTGGCACTCTTTGGGGGAGGCCTATGTGCAGCAGTGGACGTCTTTCAGCTGATATGATGATGATGATTAATATACAACGTTAAATTATTAAATGATAAAATAATATTTATCATTTAACGATTAATGGACAAATCATTAAATTATAAAAAAACCTAATTAAAAATAAGGGGTGCATCGATATGATATTTGTGCTGTCCCAACACTAACTTTTGTGTAGTGTGGCCAGTGTGTTAAATTAAAAATGTCTTTATTCGGAATAATAAAAATGAAAAATAAAAATAATTTATACCAGTACTAGTCCGTAACATTGAATACATTTGAGATACATAAAATTGAAATTAAAAATTAACAAACAAAAACAGATTTATTATCTGGCCCTGGATTTCACCGCATCGTGTTACTTTGATCCCACGACAACAGGCCTATGGTACTCCCTCCAACGCTCATGTAGCGGGCTGAAGAGATGACCTTTAAGAGGGCGCAGTACGATCGGTGTGGATCGGTTCTCCATACAAACGTATTTATGCTCTCATTTTAAAACGCCATGCTAGAATAACTTTTCGTCCAATATTCCGCAGTGTCTCAAGACGTAAGTCTTTTACCAGTGTGTGTTGCCAGTGATGACATATGGCACTGAAGCGTGGTTGCTTACTATTGGCCTCATAGGAAGGCTCAAAGTCATCCAAAGAGCAATGGAGAGGGGCTATGCTAGGAGTATCTCTGCGCGACCCCATCAGAAATGAGGCCATCCTTAGTAGAACAAAAAGTGACCGACATAGCCCTCCGAATCGCTAAACTTAAGTGGCAGTGGGCGGGACACATTGCACGTAGAATCGATGGCCGTTGGGGCGGAAAGATTCTCGAGTGTCGACCACGTACTGGAAGGCGCAGCGTGGGTAGGTCCCCCAGAAGGTGGACTGATGGCCTGGTAAAGGTCGCAGGAGTCCACTGGATGCGGAGTCCGCAGGATCGGTCATTGTGGCACTCTTTGGGGGAGGCCTATGTCCAGCAGTGGACGTCTTTCAGCTGATATGATGATGATGATTAATATATAACATTAAATTATTAAATGATAAAATAATATTTATCATTTAATGATTAATGGACAAATCATTAAATTATAAAAAAAAACCTAATTAAAAATAAGGGGTGCATCGATATGATATTTGTGCTGTCCCAACACTAACTTTTGTGTAGTGTGGCCAGTGTGTTAAATTAAAAATGTCTTTATTCGGAATAATAAAAATGAAAAATGAAAATAATTTATTCCAGTACTAGTCCGTAACATTGAATACATTTGAGATACATAAAATTGAAATTTAAAATTAACAAACAAAAACAGATTTATTATCTGGCCCTGGATTTCACCGCATCGTACGATTGGTGTGGATCGGTTCTCCATACAAACGTATTTATGCTCTCATTTTAAAACGCCATGCTAGAATAACATGAAAATTTGTATACACAATGGCATCCGGCATATCTAGGTCGGATCATAGTTTCTGTTGCTAGATATTGTAAAAGAAAAAAAATACAGCGGCTTTTTGAGTTTTTTACGGCTTGTATGAAAACCTTAATAATCGCTGTATTTTTCTCCATTATAATTTCAAGCAACAGAAACTATGATCCGACCTAGATATGCCGGATCCCATTATGTATACAAAGTTTCATGTTATTCTAGCCTGGCGTTTTAAAATGAGAGCATAAATATGTGTGCGCACAAAAATTTACGTGTGTATACATGCACCAATATATTCTTTCCCTTTTTTTTCCTTTGAAACAAATAACTAAATGCACTGGATTTTGCCAATCGTTTCGCTTTTTACCGCTCCTACACTAAGCTATATTAAGTTAAAATGTTTTTGTATTCTTAAGTTATGGCACTCAAGGTCTTTTAACATTATATCTTATAACATCAATTCTGTATTCGACTGTTTGTTGCCTAAATAAATAAAATAAAAAAATACGTTTGTATGGAGAACCGAACGTACTGCGCAGTCTTAATGTCTTGCAATACTGAAGTACACCGCTCTTAAATTTCATAAGCGTGATAATAGTTATTTGTTATACAAGGCTGCAAAGTTATTGTTAGGCGCAAGTGTTTGTATTGAGAGCCGAGCTAGCGAAGAATGGCAAGATTGACCCACGAGCGAAGTGATAGTTCAAAAGTACAATCCTGAGCGTAGCGAGGCTTTCAAGGCACGAGACGCCAAACAACTTTGCTGCCGAGCGAAACACACAACTTTTAACCTCACCACCGCGAGGAAAATTGTATTTGTTTTTTAGAATAAAGCAATAACATACAAAACATATTTTTAAACGGTGCGTTCCGAAATTGCACGAAGCGTAAAATTATTAAACAGAAAAATACATTTCAACAATATTTATGCCCATCATTCCTATATCAATGAATCTAAATTGTTAAGGTATTGAATACCTTTTATAAAATTCAGCTAGAACGAGTCTACTCATTTAATGTTTTTCAATAAATATACTGAATAATCCCATTATAATTATCATATATTTCTCTTTAAACGATAAATAAGGACCCCTATTAAAAAAAAGTTGGAACTCATGATAGCGCATCAGCATCACGTATGAATTTCAAAATCACTTTATCGGCTAGCGGATAAAGTGGACTTTAGGGCGCAGATTTTGATCGCTAAAGTAAGACTTTACGAGCTGGTACTGTGAAAACGTATTTAAAAAAACTGGCCAAGTGCGAGTCGGACTCTCGCACGAATGGTTCCGTACCATTATCTATAAAAACGGCAAAGAGTCAGACTCGCACTTGGCTAGTTTTTTAATATTTGTTGTTATAGCGGCAACAGAAATACATAATCTGTGAAAATTTCAACTGTCTAACTATAGCGCTTCTTGAGATACAGCCTGGTGGCAGACATACGGATAGACATACAGGGAAGTCTTAGTAATAGGGTCCCGTTTTTACCCTTTGGGTACGGAACCCTAAAAAAAAGGGGATATATGATTTTGTAAACAGTTAACCTACCATTACTACTTTAAAAACATGTACAGTAATATACAGTATTAAGAATAATAAACACGAGATACAACTTTTAATTAAAAAACCGGCTAAGTGCGAGTCGGACTCGCGCGCCGAGGGTTCCGTAAAAATATTTTTATTTTATGATGTAATTAAAAATTACGGTTTCACTATTTTTCCTTTATTTGTGCTATAAGACGTTGCTTCGTACCAAAATTTCAAGATTCTGAGTTCACGGGAAGTACCCTGTAGGTTTTGATTCCCTTGCGAGTGTCGAAATTTGCGGCATAAACGGCTGTATCTGTTGATTGAGTATTTGATATAAATTCCAGCTTGATACCTCCACGCGTTCCTTAGAAAAAGGGTTTTGACAGACAGACGGACGGACGGACGGACAACAAAGTTATCCTTAGAACTAGTTAACTAGGAACCCTAAAAATAAACAAAAAGATAGATATCTAGATTGTATCTTAAAAAATATGCAAAATTATGTCTTGTACAATTTGCTGGCAACACTGCCGCACTGGTATATTTTTTTGGTTTTTTTGTGAATTCAGTGCTTTATTTGAAAATATTTAAACAAAATAATATTTACAGATGGAAAGTAATATTATCTTTTTGTAGACTAGATGTTTGGGATCTCTTTTTACAGGTAAATACACTGCAAATCGGAATTTTTCACAGACCTCGTTCCGCGCTCACCGTGGCATGTTGAATGTCGGGGACGAATGTCAACTAGTTTTATATAACGTCAACGACCGGCGTTCTTCGAGCTTTGGCAGAGGGGAACGCTTCGACAGGTCGAACTTGGTGTGCCACAGGGATCTGTTTTAGGTCCCACGCTGTGGAACATCGGTTTCGACTGGCTCTTGCGTAGCCCAGTTCTACCGGGCATGACTGTGCTCGCTTACGCCGACGACACTCTTATTGCATGCCGAGGTCATTCCTATGAGGAGGCCGCCAGAAGAGCCACGGTTGGGACATCACTTTTGATCGACCGAATCAGTCAGCTGGGTCTCAAAGTGTCCCTTCCAAAGACCGAAGCCCTTTTATTTCATGGTGCTAGGAGAGGTCCTCCCCGCAATGCTGGAATAAGGGTAAACGGGGAGATAGTGGCGGTAAAAACACACATGAAATATCTGGGTCTTATCCTAGATGGACGGTGGCACTTCGGAGTACATTTTACCAATCTTGCTCCGAAGTTAATGTCTACAGCTGATGCACTTAGCCGACTGCTTCCTAACATTGGTGAGCCCAATGCCACGTGTAGGCTCCTGTACTCAAGGGTCATACGGAGCATGGCCTTGTACGGGGCTCCCGTATGGAGTGGCGCCCTCTCAGCATCTAATAAGACCCTACTCCGCAGACCTCAGAGGGCTATTTCGATAAGAGCCATCCGAGGATATCGCACGATATCCTTTTCAGCGGCGACAATCCTGGCTGCGGATCCTCCTTGGGACCTTCAAGCACAAGTGCTCGCTAAGGTCCATCAATACAGGGCTGAAAAAAGAGTAGCAGGAGAGTTTCCTGACCGGCAGGAGTTGGAACGCGTTCGGACATTGGCCCGGAACGAATTGCTTCGCCAGTGGAAGGAGGAGTTGGGGTCTGCGGACTACGGCTTGCTGACTGTGGGGGCGATACTGCCTCATTTGGAGCGCTGGGTGGACCGGCGGCACGGAACCCTGATGTTCCACATGGTGCAGATACTTACTAACCATGGCTGCTTTGGTGGGTATCTGCATCGCATAGGGAGGGAGTCCCTTCCTTGCTGCCATGAGTGTGGTGCACCCGTGGTCACGGCGCGTCATACTTTGGAGGAGTGTACTGCATGGCGACCCCAACGGGCTGCCTTAGAAGCAGTGATCGGGGCGAACCTCTCGTTGTCGAGTGTTGTTGGCGCCATGCTAGACAGCGAAAGGGCATGGAAAGCGATGTCCTGCTTCAGTGATCAGGTTATGTCGCAGAAGGAGACCGCGGAGCGTGAACGCGAGAATAATCCTCTCGCAGATCCGCTCCGCCGGCGACGGGCTGGGGGTAGAGCCAGGCGCTATGCGCATTTGATGCCTCCACCGTAGTGGGACCGTGCGGGGTCGGGGGATACCCTGCAAAATGGCCCCACGGAATCCAACGTGCCCGTCCTACACTGGCGCGTAATGTCTGCGGCCCTCTAACCTGTGGGCTGCCCGGTGGGACGCACGCGGTAGAATGCTGATAGCGATCTCGCGGCGTCCTCGACAAGGCGGAGCCGGCACTCGTTGAGGTTTTAGACGGTAGTCCAAGGCGTTCTGCTGCGGTTAGTCCGTCATACCCGTCCTGGTCCCCCCAACCGGTTGGGATGCATAAAAGCATTTCCCCAACGTTAAAAAAAAAGAGGGGAAGGCTTGTCAGCGTCTACTCCGGTTGGTTATTGCTCTAAGTATTAGATAGAGTTATAATTGTATTTTCCCTGTAATATTCATATTTATACTAACTTTCTGTAATAATTTCTTTTCGGTGAACTATTCGGTGACTTATCTGGGAGTTGAAAACACGGCTTTTAGTACACTTCGGTGAGAGGGTATATCCATTGGTTTAAATAATCATGTTTAATGCGTTAGCGATGTTAGGGTTCCTTTTTTACCATTTTGGTGCGGAACACTTAGAGCATCACTCGTGTGTATATCTTTTTGTCCCTCCGTCGGCCACTGCTAATTTGCTCCGAAACTACTGGAGCAAATGAGTTGAAATTTGGCACACATATGTAAGTCGATGACTCAAAGACGGGCGTGTAACGTAAATAAATTAATTATAAACGTGGCCGCTACTTTTGGGGCGCAAAAGAAAATAAAAAAAGCGTGTAGCATAAAATGAAAGGGCTCGCCGGAAATATATAGTTTTTTCTTTGAAGATAGTTTTAAGTTATTTAGCGGACCCCAGGCATCCTTCAAGATGCGCTAGGATGATGATGAGTTTTTAATTATTTGAGAAAATAGGCGAAAATTGACTATTTTCCTCCCCCTTTTCTGCGAAACTACTGGGCCCAAATTATGAAAAAAAAAAACAGAAAATAATTATTTACTTATAAATGTCAGGAAAACCTATGGAATGTCTATGGAATTTTATGTAACCAATCAATGTACGGAACTCTCTCCACGCGAGTTTAACGCGCTCTTGTCTGGCTTTTATTTAAGACTACCTTCACACTAGAAACTTTGAACGCATGTTCAATGGTCCTTGGTACTAGTAGGTTAGAATAAAACACTGTAAAGATGTTATTTATCGTTATTATTTCAACAATTTATAATATTTACAAAACAAAATACTCAATTAAGTTTTAATCGTAATACATTTGTCATTTAGATGTCATTGTAATCTACCTAATAAAGGTACCATCTCAATTTTGGGTCGTTTGATGGATATCGTCTTCCATTAAGGCGCGGGAGTGTCTTAATTTACTTGTAAGTCGTCTACAGGTTGGTTCTATCAATCAAGAGCAGTCGGCGACAAGACACTATCGCTTCTGTGGCACCGATTGATCGTGTTGCGGTCGACACCTTTTATCATACTCATTATTGGATTGTTTTCAGATATATTTTGTGATGGCGCCGTCCCTAATTGTCGACCGCATTCTGTCCTCGTCCACCGTTAAATTTATTCCACGTTTATGGCATATAGTAAAAACAAACAAACCCTAGTACTTATATTCAATTCATTTCATCAGAATAAGGCAAACCATTAAATGCTGTACCGGCTTAGCGGTTATTTTATTCGTTTCAATTCAAAGGAGAGGAAGTTTAATTAATGTGATCTTATCCTGTTATACTTTCCACCTCTCCGTAATATGTAATTTCTCGACAGAACTCTCGGAACCCCCGCTAAGATCCCAGCTTTAATCACTCATATTTATGTAGTTTTTATGATACGCGTTAATGAACGTCGCCTTTTAAATTTTTATTGACCTCCATCCATATGCACGACTCATGAGAGTTATGTTAAACATTTAAAAATGTAATAACGTTTAAAAATGTAGTGTTTTTATTGCAAAATATTAAGTTGGTTGATTTATATCCTCTAAACTTTTTCGAGTGTATTTTTTGAGCGCTGAACAGTCTCCATTTTGATGGTATTAACTAAATAAGTAACCGAAATGATTCTGGATTGAGTAGCGTTTATTCGAGCCCTCGTTTCGGTATTTCTAATTTATCTCTCTAAGATGGAATACTGAGGCGTAAAATTGTAGGGCAGACAGGATGATTTTCGCGTCATCCAAACATAAAGGCCGTAATCGTTGCGCATCGAGTGGAACTAATACGGGAGAAATGGAACGAGATAGGAGCTAAGAAGGATCGTAGAAAATAATTTATCCGCGACGGTAGAACAAAAGGCGGGCCACAATAGAACAAAAGAAGGTCCGGAACAGCGCGGGTTTGCTTTTTGATGGCACGGGAGCCCAATACACGGAATCGATTGGATGTAATGCCAATGAAGGGTTGCTTCCGTTGCTGAACGTGAGCCCATTAAACAAACTTTTTATAAATGGTTTCTCAAAATACGTCGTCGTTTTCTGGTTTTCACCATTATTAACGTGGTACCACTTATATTGTAATGTTTTCTGTTCTTAATTTAGTTTTATTATGATGTTGATGTCTAAATCAAGAACTTGTACTTATTTACGCTCAATTTGGTACATTTTATGGATGTTAGTAACATCAGTGTAACTTTCGTTGACAGTGGAAGTACCTATACCTTTTTATGACCCTTCCGAAGAACCCCGTGGTACCGTGCATGTAATTTCTTGACAGCTCGTAGGGTCTAGGTAGATGGGCAGATCATGCACTATGTCGACGAGTATATGTACTTGGGCCAGTTATTCTCTTTCAGCAAAAGGCAAGACAAAGAAGTCGAGCGCCTTGTCAATAACGTCTGGAAG
Source organism: Notocelia uddmanniana (assembly GCA_905163555.1). Taxonomy (NCBI): domain Eukaryota; kingdom Metazoa; phylum Arthropoda; class Insecta; order Lepidoptera; family Tortricidae; genus Notocelia; species Notocelia uddmanniana. Next base: position 16,216,461 of record LR991065.1, read on the forward strand.
ACCTACTGGTCCATGGAGGAGCTGGTAAAGGGCAACCTTCCATTGTCACTGAAGCGCAAACTTGTCGACATGTGTATTCTGCCCGTTCTAATCTACGGTGCCCAATTATGGTCACTCACGGAGAGTCAAAAGTCCAAATTGAAGTGACAAACCTTCAATGGCCATGGAGCGCAACATTTTAGGTGTTAAGAAGATTGATCGTATACGGAACACCGCGCTGCGCTCTAATACACGCATAGCTGATGCAGGCGAAAAAATTGCCAGGCTTAAGTGGGACTGGGCTGCTCACGTTTGACGCATGCATCCTGATAGGTGGGCTAATATAGCCACCAAGTCACAGATCATAGAAGAGCACCAAGTAGATGCCACAAGGGCGACGCAGACAGGACAGGCCTAGGCGGAGAGGACGGGATGACTCAATTTATTGTATATTAAAGCATTCATAATCCTGGAGTTAGTTATTTTACTTTTGAACAATAAACAAATTACATGTACATATTTTTTCTAAACTTTCCAGTCTCATTCATTTCTTTTAAGATTTTGATAGTATTTTTCAATTTACTTTTTGTTGCCACAATTTGATGGTTTACTATCCATAGAATAATAATAAATAAGGAAAATATTATGGGTCAATTTTTTACACAAATCGAACTAGCCATAGTAAGCTCAATAAAGCTTGTGTTATGAGTACAAGACGATGATATATTTAATAGATATTATACTTAAATACATAGAAAACATCCAAGTCTCAGGAACAAATGCCTCTGCTCACCACCGAAACAAATGCCCTTAACGGGATTCGAACCCGGGACTTCTAGTACCGGAGGCAATGACACTACCAACTAGGCTAAACAGGCCGACAAATCCATAGCCGCACTATGTGTAAAATAAGGAATCTACACAATTCTGTAATTTTCTCCTTGTTAGTAAAATTTTCAAAAGAATATTGTAAAAGCACAACCCTAGATCACCTCACTGTAAATAAACATAAAATTACTTCAATAAAAGCAAAAATATGAAGTAGCAAATATTTGTAACCTGTCATTTTGCTTTACCGTTGAATGTGTATAGTTATGGACGAAAGGTCTATAATTTTACAAAAAAAAAGATTATTGTCTCGTGATGTGGGCCCTCAATTGAAGCTGAAGTAAATTGTTAATTAATTGCTCCATAAACAAGCCGAGCAGAGGACTCGTTTATTTCATGGCATGACTTTCTTTTCATAAAAATAAATATAGCAGGTTGATGTTTATTTTTAATAAATGAAAATTATTATTTTTGAGTCCTGTTATTCAAGATAGGGATTTTATTCGAGAAGTATTATTATTATTGCAGTAGTTCGGCCTCTATTGCCTTATAAAAGCTGCGTCGCATTGTGGGCTAAAAATGGGCTCTCATAAATAGTTCTGTACCCAACGCGTAAAACAGGACCCGATTACTAAGACTCCGCTGTCTGTCCGTCTGTCACCAGGCTGTATCTCATGAACCGTGATAGTTAGACAGTTGAAATTTTCACAAGTTATGTATTTCGGTTGCCACTATTACAACAAATACTAAAAAACAGAATAGAATAAATATAGGCGGCTCCCATACAACAGACATGATTTTATTGCCGTTTTTAAAGATACGGTACCAGAAATTCATTTTTGTTCGAATAACATTAGATAAAAATATCCGTACCGTCGTGTCATTCACTAAACGAAAAAATATTGTCAACCACCGAACTCGGCGAACTAGCTTTCTTATCTTAACGAAACAGAACGAATTACGGCAAAACGATGCTTTACTAATGAAGGTTGTCTTTATAATAAAATACCCTCACATATCAAAAATGTAAGCTTATTTCGCGCATTTAAAAAACAGTTAGCAAAACATATTATTGCTGATGATTGATCAATGATCATCTCCAATCGTGAACCTTAACAAATACGTAAAGTGTGGACGTACGTGCTTACCCATATGTTTGTGATTGTTTGTAAAGATTTGAAACACTGTTACTTACCTTTACATAATACGACGACGAACACTCATCGAATTGATATTTAAGTTAAAATGATGTTATCACACAAGTGCAGACAATCATTCTTTAGTGATAATAAATTTATTTAAACCTCAAAAAGCTATAACCCTTCGTGCGCGGGTCCGACTCGCACTTGGCCGGTTTTTTTTATTGGCTTAAACTGATAATTATTGAAGAGATGAATACTACAATTTAAAAAAAGGGGGTTCGATGGATAAATCGGGTTAAGAGGGTACGAACGAAAAGATGGTGTTTTAGCAAACTTTAGGTTTTTTCAAAGGCCATATTTTTGTTCAAATGCTTACATTGTTAACGTAAACTACTGTTTTGTATAGATAAACTCTTATTCTAGACCATAGCAAAGCTATAATTCTATTTCTATAAACGGTTATTTAAAACAACCAGGTTTTTGTCGACGTGATATTTCCCTTTTAAACTCACAAAAATGTTCTAATGTTTACCTTTTTCAATAGGGATATATAGTCTTTTAGTACATAGCAATCGCAATAGTTCTAAAATATGCGTTTTTACTATTAAAAAAAAATAGTACAGAATGTCTAATTTGGTTTGATTAAACAATTTTTTTTTCACGTATTTGATAATGTTTTCGAAGTAAAATATTTTATTATAAAACTACAGGTATTGTTTTATTTTTTGTGTTTTTTTCAACGCTCATAGATTAGCCATTTAATTTAGTCCATTTTTTAAAAACCACTATATAACCGCGCGCGAAAACTTTGGTTGATCCATTACGCGCCGGGCCTTCCCAAAGAACGGACGTATCGCTCTCGTCGCTGCCTAAAGGTCGATGACCGAGCGTACCCGACACGCGCCTGAGCTTTAGTGCGTCCACTGCATATTGATACTTGGTAAGTAATATTACATGCTAAGTAAGTTTTTTTATTTTATATATTCTTAATGGACTAAAGCTTTTATTTAACTTGTACTGTACTTATGTAAGTAAGTATATAAATAAATAAATTTCCATCAAAATTTGCAATCATTTTTTCAGCTACTTGCGGTATCCGATTAAGCTGCAATTTGGCATACTTATGTAAGTTACATAACAACACATTATCATGGTACCACCGAGCTGATCTGATGATGTAGACAGAAGGTGACCATGGCAACTCCTAAACTACACAAGATTATTCGGACCGTCTCAACAAGTAGTTGACGATTGTCGAAAAAAGTAGTCAGCAATAAAATATTTTAACAAAAATTACATTATTCACAGAAACTTATTTCAGAAATGGGCAATAAACGCAAATTATTTTGAACGAAAAAATTCAATAATACTGCGGCCAGACAAGCAAAAAGGTAAGTCACAATGCTACCAAATATTTTTCATTCGTATTATTTATGTTTATACTGCCTAGGTGTTATGTACGTTACAAACGTATAATTTTTTCTTTGAATAAATAATTCTCGGCTTGTTATCACGCTGCTGTCGTAGCATTTAACACCGGTAAGCTTCAAACCAACTTATACTAGTGGCTCCGTGAGCTGTAGACCTCGCATTTTTTTTTCTAAATGTCAAAATTTTGACCGAGAAATGCGACCTGTAGAGAAAAACATTCGGACATACATACGATAAAATTTTGTATATTTTATCAAATTTAAATATTTCCAAAAACTGACTCGTTTTAAAAAATCTATATAACATTTCTGATAAGAAATGCGACCTGTACAGGAGAAAATCCGGACAGACAGACACAGACATACGAAATAATTTTTGTCGAAACCTGAAACGGAGACGCTTCGCTCCGTTCGCTCGCTCGGTCAATAAGACCAACTTTGACAAAAGTCCATCAAAGTTTTGGAATTGAAACGATGTGACCGTGTGTTTTACCGTAGACGTAATCGTCGGTCGGGCTTAAAGAAAAAAAACATGTCCCGAAATGATGAAACCATTTCGGGACACGCCAAGTGCGCCAAGTGCGTGTCGGACCACGCACAATAAGGGTTCCGTACCGACACCTCCTAATCTACATTTAAAACCACAATATAATACATTTAATCACAAACGATAGTATCTTCATAGGAAACTTACGACACTTACGCCCTTTTGCTTTGGCAAGACAGTTTTTCAGCAATGATTCAAAAACTGTTAAACCTATCTTGTTCAAACCAAAAATCGTTGAAGGGATTTGCTAATGTATATTATCTTGATTTTTGTCATAATTTTAAACTTCATCGTATGGAAATTAGAGGGTAGGGGACACACTTTTTACGACTTTGACAGCTAATATCTCACCAACGGTAGACCTAACTGAAAAAAATTTTTAGAAACGACTATGTAATTTTTTAAGGTCTACTCATACACCACACGCCTATGTACTCTTCTTCCTTGACCATTTTCCCATTTACTTGGGGTCGGCCTTTCTTGTCCTTTTCCTCCATAGTACACGATTTATGGCTATTCCAGCGTCTATATTAGCGTCGTTCAAGTCTTTTTCGACTGTCGTCAGCCAAGTGGCAGGCGGTCTTCCGCGTCCTCGTTTTTGTGTTGGCATGTTCAGGGCTAACTTGACCATATGATCTTCTGGACGTCGTAAAATATGTCCGTACCACCGGAAACGATTTTCTTTAAGTTTCTCAGATATTGGAGCAACTTTGAAACTGCCTCTTATATAAAGTAATTGTTTCGGATTTTATCCAATAGTGTGACTTCTCCCGACCAACGTAACATTCGCATTTCTGTGGCATGCAATTTGTTCACGTGCTGTTTATTTGTTGCCCAGCATTCCGAACCGTATAAAAGAGCGGGTCTTATTGCACTTTTATAGATCTTCCCTTTAACTTTTATAGGCATTTTCCTGTCGCACATTACGCCAGTCAGTTCTCTCTATTTTTGCCATCCTACTGTGGTCCTATGTGTGATATCTTTATCTATTTTGCCATCGTTACTGATAAGGGATCCCAAGTATTTAAACTGGTTCACAGTAGGAATTCTTGTTGCGCCGATGTAGATCTCAAAGTTATTGGTGTCTGAAATGCCATCAAACACACACGACATATGCTCAGTTTTCTTTCTGCTGATCTTGAGACCATTATTTTCAAGTGCGTCTATCCAGGTGTTGAATGTTTGCTGGAGGTCGTATATATCTTCTGAGATGATTGCAACATCGTCCGCATAAAGAATGTTCCACGGTAAGATTCTTTCGCAGTTTTTCGTGAGATAGTCCATTGTTACATTGAAGAGTAACGGGCTGAGCGTAGAGCCCTGGTGAACACCGGTTGTTATGCAAAAACTATCACTTCTACCTGCTGGGCTCACGACTTGTGTCTTTACATCCGTGTACATGTCTTTAATTAGCAAGATGTAACTTTCCGGGACCAGATGACTTCTAAGAGCCTCCCAAATGAGGTCACGGGGGACATGGTCAAAGGCCTTTTCCAAATCAATAAAGACCATATGTAGGTTCTTTTTATTGGTCACGCCTATGTAAATTGCAAAAAAAATTGAGATATTCAATTCCAAAAAACGGCATTTTTACCACTGACTGACTGACTAGTAGTCAAAAACCTAACCCACTTCCAGGTGACCTAGAAAGCTGAAATTTGGCATGCAGCTTGGTAATTGTATGTGTACACCAGAAAAAACCAAAAAACAGTTTTTTTTATTTTTTTTATTATTATTTATGCTAGTTACCTCAGAAGTCCGGCATTTATTAACCGATTTGGAAAATACTTTTTTTGTTTGAAACGGTATATTTCATGGGTGGTCCCATAGTTATCAAGTAAGAATCTGATCATAGGGTCCTAGAGAAATCGAGGGAACTCTTCGAACTCTTCAAATATTTAAGGTGCACCTATAGCGATTTGGGTATATTGTATAGTAACACGTGCATTCGCTTTTACAAAGCATCATTTGGCGAAGACTGACAAAAAGTAATGATATCCCATCAAAAACATAAATGTGAAAATGGGAGCCAAGTTTAATATTAAGAATATGCTATGTTTGGTGGTCGTCTTCACCGACAATAGAATTGAGATCTAAATGGGTGCCAATATCCTTAGATTCTCTGAAATGGTGCCAAGTCCGGCACTGGTATTATAACATACTGTATTATAACATACCATAAAAGCTGTTGGACATTTAAGAAAACTGCCAAGTTCAAGCTCAAAATGCATTAAGCCGCAGTAAATTAGTTTTACTGGAAACAATGTAGTGCCGGACTTGGCACCATTTCAGAGAATAACATACTGAATTATAACATACCATAAAAGCTGTTGGATATTTAAGAAAACTGCCAAGTTAAAGCTCAAAATGCATTAAGCCGCAGTAAATTAGTTTTACTGGAAACAATGTAGTGCCGGACTTGGCACCATTTCAGAGAATCTAAGGAACTTGGCACCCATTTAGATCTCAATTCTTTTGTCGGTGAAGACGACCACCAAGCATCGCATATTCTTAATATTGAACTTGGCTCCCATTTTCACATAAATGTGAATTTTTGATGGGTTAATACTTTCAACGATTTTTAGTTTGAACAAGATAGGTTAAATGGTTTTTGGGTTTTTGTGTATTAAAACAATGAATAACTTACTATATTAATTAATTGCTATTATTTGTCATTAACCTATGTAATTTGTAAAATGATAATTCTACAATGATACAATAATTAATTTCTATGATAACTTTGCTCTTAGTTATTAATGTTATTATAAATAGATATGATCTTGGCAATGTAAGATCAATACAATAAATATTATTTATTATCTCTGTATTTATTTTCGTACTTAAGCTAGGTTTTTTACAATAACTTTATAAAAGTAAAATATATAAACATACATACAAAATATAAAAGCGTTATAAAAAACCTAACCTAGGGTGCCGTCGGCAGCGAGGCAGGGCCTAAGCTACCGGTGGTTAGGGCAACAGAGAGAGAAACCTCCGGACTATCCGCGCCGTGTCCAGGAGTACCGCCTTCTGTATCTGACCCTTGACCCAGCCATCTAACGAGAGTCTCTTGAGATGTTGGTCGAGACTCTTCGCTATTAGACCGTTCGCGGAGACGACTATCGGGACAATGATCGTTGAATTAACATCCCACATGGCGGTTACCTCGTGTGCCAGGTCTAGGTACGTGCTAGATTTGCCCTTCTCAGCCGTCACGAGGTTCTCGTCATGGGGGATGGTGATGTCAACGAGTATTGCCTGGCGCTGCAATCGATCTGTCAGCACGATATCAGGCTTGTTGGCTACAATAGTCCTGTCCGTGATGACAGATCGATCCCAATACAGCGTTGCACGACCATTCTCGAGAACTGGCGCAGGTGTGTACGTATAGTACGGAATTTCGAAATCCACAAGACCGTATAGAAGAGCAAGCTGCTGGTGAATATTATTATTATTATTATTATTGCTGAAAAACTGTCTGGCCAAAACAAAGGGGCGTAGGTGTCGCGAGTTTCCTATGAAGATACGACCTATTTTGATTCAATGTATTGTATAGTGGTTCTAAATGTAGATAGATTAGGAGGTGTCGGTACGAAGCCCTTCTTTGTGCGTGGTCCGACACGCACTTGGCCGGTTTTATTTTGTAAAGATGTGATGTATATATATTTTTTTATCACAAGGTCGTAATGGTAGGCTTTTCTCTTTGTCTAGGTTATTCTGTACAAATTAGAACATTTTCTTCCAGGTTTGCAAAAGGAGAGCTAACACCAGCTCTGCTCTGCGCAACTCGTTAAGTCTCACGTTTACTCGTACTCCTTAAGCAAAGTCGCAGCTATAATACTATTTAATACTATTCATGTCATGGAAAAACGTGAATAATATTAAATGATTAACAAAAACTTTATTTCGTTTTCAGCCAAAAAATATATGTCTATTTGCGGTATGGACGGGAGCAGAGTTTAAGACTGTAAGAATTAATAAAGCTGACCGGTTTTGGAAGGAGAAAATGGAGCCAAAACTAAAGTTCTTTTATTAGAAATGTCTTTTCCTCGGAATGGTTGATGGGAGAAAAAGTAGGTCAATGCCAATTAGTAACATACGTACCTGCAAGACACTTAATAAGTGCGTACATAATTTTAATAAAATAAAACATGTAAAACTCATCAGATTTTATTTTTTCCTAGCTCACTATAAAGTAAAAGTATAACAATGATCAAGAAGTGTCGGTTCAACCGGCGTCACTCGACCCGCACGCACACAGTAAACATTGTAGTGTGGGTGGTAATCATGGCCGCTCGCAGGCGATCGCGACTATGATGAGTTGTAACGAAATGTTTGTACCCTCTTAACCTACAGCCACAAAGTAACTTTTTTATCGGTCTAAAACGGCCATCTTTAATAATTATCACGTCATATTTTATACTACATGCCAGTAAAAACTAGCAATTATTGTCCGCTATGCTCGCGAAAAATCCCCTTCGTAACAAGGTGAAAAAAATCAGAGCTTTGTATGTCAAACGGTCTCTGCGAAAACCGGCAACGAATGCTGTGACAGCCATTCTGACAAATAGAGTAAAATCAACGCTTGAAATGAACGCGCAGACATTGTGTTAATAAATTTTGAATTTCATTAAGTATAAGTAACATAATTTTAGTTGTTGACTTATAATAAATCTTTAATGATTATAGTAGTATATAATTTAGTATATTAACGTTGTAGGCGCGTTCAGTTAAAGATTTTATTTTACTGTATGTGTGTATTTTACCGAGGTGATTCCATAAGCTTTCCGTTTTTGGTCTAAGTAACATTTAGTTTAGACTGACACTGTTTTGTCCGCTGAGTTTTTTTGGCGTATTTACTCTACGGCTAATTTGTGTACACTCTTCAAATAGTTAACCTATCAAACTGGATAGTTTTGTCTCCAGCGTAAGTGTCGGTGTAAAAGTTGATTCGCTCTCTTGTACCAGATTTTCTACGGAACGCGGCTCCCTTACTACAGTTATTGCAGTTGGAGCTCTTTCGTGCTATGAACTCTGCAATTCTCTTGGAAAATCGAGTAGCGATAGTGTCTAAGGCTGCGCGTGATGTTCTCCGAATTATGCCCTGCGATAAAGGGCGCCGTGCATCCAGTCGTTCTATCCCAACTTTGCCAGAACCTCCTTACTATTTTCTATTCATTATTATCGGGTTACTGCTGGAAACGTAAAAGAATAAATAGGCAGACGTGCCATATCTTTGCCAATACGTACGAGTATAATGAAACTAGATAAAAGTTCTTTCACGTTGACATATTTCATATTTATGAATACAGATTAATGGATAGAAAAATAATATTTCTGACGATAAATAATGAGTAAGTATAATAAGTTCTTACTCATTGTCTTCATTGATCAGCGCCTTACTCATTTCTTAATGTCTGATCCCATTACATATACATTATTAGTTATTTTACTAAAGCATTATCATCGTGAACAAAACAGGGGGTTAATAATTCAATTTAAGCACAAAGGGACACAATCATCAATTGTTAATATTTAACACAGTTTGGCTGCTAATCGGACTACCTGTACCAGTACCAGTGTGCAAGTCTTTCGAATCCAGTTATTAATCTAAGGTTACGAGCAAAAGATACAACCCTTGGTACGTTCGCACGAACTGTGCGCGATATGCGAGCATTCTTACCAGCTAGGATTTATCTCGCGTTCAGATTACCCTGCCCCTACATAGAACTAGATACTGACCCGCATTTATTTATTCGCAGGATTTATTTAATAATAAGAGCATAAACCAACCTCTTTCGCGATACAATGTAGTAAACTTGTTTTGCCAGAACCTTAAAGCAAGATAAGATAAATCCTTGTTATTTTGGGCTTAAAATAACAAAATGCGCTACTGAAATATTGGAATAGATTATAATCGTATTGTTTGATGCACTTTGGTTTGCACTGGCTAGCTCAGAAGAAGGTGACAGACCGACTCACCGATAATCCGTTTTATGTGGTTTTGACTGTAGAGCCCGCATGGCAAGCGTGGCGATTATGGCATATACCCCTCGTGAATTTGGGGGAGGCCCATGTCCAGCAGTGGACGTCCTTTGGCTGATATGGTGGTGGTGGACTGTAGAGAAGCTTAAATCTAATTTAGTTATTTTAATTGGGTGATCAGAAATATCACTAATCTACTTAGGCTAGCTAGGCTTCAAGTAGCCTTAAGTTGATATTATAATAGAATTCGAGTAAACCTTATGAGTATTTGCGGGATAAATTTTCTGAATTGACATGAATATGCGCTAATGATCTAATAGTAAAGTACGCCGTACGCAACTAACTGCACTGTACTGTAACTGTTTTTCTGTCTTGCAGCTCGAATTGTAGGACATCAATACGAAAGCCTAAAAGATTCTATGATAAATATAGAAATGAGTAGCCTAGTGTTGTTCCCGCATCTCCCACGAAGAAATTAGCGCTATTTTTGAAAACGTTATTATCAGTCCCCCGTAAGGCACGGGCCATGGCGTCGTGGCTCTATCTGGCCAATCTGGCCCTCGTAAATAACGCATCGGGGCACACAACGTCGCCGGAACGTCTCTCTTTCGAACATAAATCTTGTTAATGAGCGACGCTGATCGTGCCCGGGATTAGATCGCGGGGCTACCGCGCCGATACCGCGATCGAAGCATCCAAGGGAACTTAAAGTTGCAAATTACCGAAAGTGAACTTAATGCCTTCATTATACTTTCTCGTGATTCGCGCTGCTCGACAATATCTGAGTGGGGCAATACAGCGCCGAAATAAATAAAAAATTGTACTGAGAACATAGTTTTCGTTTCGATTCATTATGAATGCCCCTGTGAGAATCTCGTTCAATAAGGTGCTAAAGCTACGACTATACGAGCACTCGTGGCTATATGAAAATAGATTAGTTCTGGTGGAAAAGCAGTCCATATGTTTAATGTCATCATCTTCATTATCATCATGTCAGCCAATGGACGTCCACTGCTGGACATAGGCCTCCCCCAAAGACTTCCACAATGACCGGTACTGCGCCACCCGCATCCAGCGGATACCCGCGACCCTTACCAGGTCATCAATCCACTGTGTGGGGGGCCTGCCCACGCTACACCTTCCGGCACGTGGTCGCCACTCGAGAACTAGGCGGCTCGTGTTGGGGCGGAAAGGATGTTTAATGTATGTTAGTTAAAATATTTTTCGTTAATTTATGCATTTAATATGTATAGTCCCGGAATGAATAGGTTCGTCACTGCATTAAAATAGAGTTGAAAAGTGACGAACCTTTCCACTCCGCGACTGTACATATTAATTTCCCATTGTAATGACGTATATGTATCTATACCTACTAACGCTTGCAAATGATTAAAAAAAAAAAATGGAAAAATCCGAACTAATTTCATCACACGCATTCGGCATTCATAAACCGAAGCTTCTTGAAAAGGAGCCTGTAATTGAAGTGATTGATCATTTTGCCGCGCCGCTCGCGCTCCAGTTAAAAATTTATCGATTTATGAAATAACGAACTGTTGGAGCATAGCGGGTGGTGTAGTACAGCGGGAAGTAAATGAACGAATCGCTATTTCCAAGTCATTATTTTAATTAGGTGTCTTCTTATCGCAAAAAATAATATTGAAATAAGTAGCATATTAATAACCACAACTTAGAAAAGTTGAAAAACCCTCGGTATTTTCATTTTACAAACTCAATATCTCAAAAACGGCATAACAGATTTTCATGAAACATGCATAAGAACATTCGGGATAAAATTATCTATTACACAAAAAAACTAAACTAAAATCGGGTTATCCGTTTGGGAGCTACGATACCACAGACAGATACACAGACACACAGACACACAGACAGACACGTGAAACTTATAACACCCCTCTCTTTTTGCGTCGGGGGTTAAAAAGGTAAACAAGTGAAATTTAAGTTCTTCTAAATATCTGGCTGTATTGTGTACAGTTTCGTACCCGCCTTTTAAAAAACCCTTTATTTAGAGACACCACTAGATCGTAAAAAAAAAATACAATTTTTATCCCGTAAGTTAGCATGTTTAATCCCCTAGTTTTTGTGACTTTTATGTACCCATTGACACTTGCGCTATCAACACGTATCTAATGACTTATCATTTATCAAAATCGCTTTAGCCGTTGAGTAGTTACGAGGGGACAAAGGAACGGACATACATACATATTAGAGCTCGACTTACAATTGAGCACATTTCGTAGAGACATCTTGTACTCGTAGACTTGCACGCTAGGATGATACAGGGGTACATTGTATAAAGGAAACTTAAACGCCTGCCGCTTCTAGGTAAATAGTTTATTCATTATTTGGTGTAGCACTTTTTAAGGTTATTAGGTAAATCAGGTCTTGGATATTACAGGAGGTATAGGTTATAAAGTGATTGTAAAGCGAGCGTGTTATAGTACGTAGCAGCCAAAGTGGCCAACTAGTTCGGTACACCATACAAAATATATCGGTATACCGAAATACTGGAAGCACTCTAAAATTAAAATATTTAGTAAAATAACTCAAAAATTAAAAGTGACTTACGAATATTTTTTAAAACGATGTTTATCATCTATGAATCTGAGATATTTGAACCAAAATATTAAATTCTGAACATAAAAAAACACTTTGACATTAGGTACCGTTGGGTCAGCAACTTGATAATTGTCACGTACGGGTGACAACTCAATCTTACTGTCAAATTTAATTAAAGGTCTGTCATTCCACTTGCCTAGTTTAGTAATTTTATAAGAAAACAGCAGCGAGTTGACGGAATGATCCGGAAAAACAACTAATTTGTAATTTCACTAGAGCCAAGGCCTAGAAAGACGATGATGATCATGACTAGACAAGTTCAGCGATATGATTATGATTAGTTAATAATACCCACAAGGAGGTAATGAAATCCCGAAAGTCCCAAAAGTCCCGAAAATAACGGGAATTGTAAAGTGAGGTCCTGAACTAGATGAATTTCACAGCACAGCATCCCCAGGCTACACGGAAACGAATCTGGTAACCGAAACAAGAATTTGGTGTCGGTAACCAGATTTTTTAATTGCATGTGTGACTACTAGACATCGGCGTCTTGTGGCATTTAGGTAGCACTAGTGATGAGACACGTTTTTCAAGTAAAACACAATTAAAAGAAGGTTTTCTCAAGGTTTCTCATCGAAAAAACATATTTCAAGAAAAGTTTTCTAACACACACTTGCCTCCTTAGCCTGTTATAACCAGATGGGGCATCTGGTTTGAGACAGTCAAGTACTATGATGATAATTTTGAAAAATGAAGAATAGCATTTCAAGCTTGAACTCCAGAGAAGCCACTGCAATAGCAAAAGCAAAGAGATTGTTTACACTGAGTGATTTAAAAAATGGTATAAGTTTTATCAATCAAAGTTGCACGTTGTGTTCATCAGGCGCTGGGTCTCAAAATGTATGGGAAAATTAAAATCCGACTCTACTTGATATTATTTAACGTTCTTATTACTGATTAAAAAAATATTATTATTTAAATTAAATTATAAAAGGTTATAATAAAGTGTCAAATGTTGTATAGATAATAGTACGGAACCCTTCGTGCGCGAGTCCGACTCGCACGTGGCCGGTATTTTTATTTATGTATGTTCCCCGATTAATAACTCTTGATCATGTTGGCCGATTTTGATCATTCTTTTTTGTTTCAAAGCAGGTTTGTCCCATATAAATTCGGTGAAGGTCTGATGATGGGATCCAGGAGGAATCGAGGGAACTACTCAAATTTGATAGGCGATTTGGATATTTACTGTAGTTAATTGGAGTCGGTTATATTTGGGTATAAATTATTTTATATCAATTTCACATCCGATGTATAACTTTTTGATATCCCGATACCTGTCGAATTTATTCGTAGCTCAGACTTATATGAGAATTAATTCTTAAGTTCATTAGAACAAAACTTAAGAATTCATTCTCATATCATAGAAATATATTAATATATATTATGTCATACGTCAATATTTTATTGTATTATACTAGGACTGTTAATAATGTTACTTTAGCTGTTTGTATGTATTAGGCTATAGTACAATACCAGGTAAACTAAAGGGTTTTGTACAGACGAGCGGAGCCAGTAATCCAGCTTAGAGGAAAGGATTACACGTGAATGTCTAATGCTTCGTTTGCCGCTAATACCGCCGTTATTTGATCCTTTCGCATCTTGGTGGGAAAACACGGTGCGAGAGGGCGCGGGTGAGTCAGTACATTTGGATGAGAGAAAGTAAATGTAAATTGTTGCCTTTCGAATGTTGGTACTGGGTGCAGTTCGACATTGTGTTATGGCTGCTCTTGACATGGCTGATCTTGAAATCTGACCGTGATATTTGACGACCACTTTGGCTTAGTTGGTAATGACCCTGCCTACGAAGCCGGAGGTCCCCGGTTTGAATCCCGGTCAGGGAATTATTTGTGTAATTAATACGATGTTCCTGAGTTTTGGATGTTTTCTATATATTTAAGTAGTTAGGATGGATTAATATGTGATATTTTGCTCATTGACGTGAGCTTACTGAGGTTGCAGAGATTTCCTCACTTGACAAGATACTGTCAGTATTACGTTCACGCCGTAGTAATATCATGCGCAGAAGTGGAGCAGGACTGCATTCATGTCATTAGCCAATTAACAATTTCATTCCAACACCTTTTAATTTTCAGCCAATACATATTTAACTATGCGCTAACGCATGAGGAAGTGCATGGTGGCAACGCATTTATTTGACTTAGATACATGCCAAGACGCCGAAACTGCGTTCTTGAATTGGGCCCGCAATTACAATTAGAATGCGAGTATCGCTCCCTCCACCTCTTTGAACCACTTAAGGTGGGTTCGGTTGCAAATTATTGTTCACGCCACAATAGGAGACGTTGTACAGAATTTAACAATGCGTACTCCGGTCTGTGCCTTAAACGACGGTATGGCATTAATAATGGGGAAGCCGGTAAGAACATCGGCATGCGGCTCCGGTGCCTACCAAACATAGATTGTTTGTTTACCAGAATCAATATCTTGCACCATCTGATGATTACTCAAGTTATCTAGTTGTTTGTAGAGTCAACTGTTACATGCTTACCTAATTTACTATCTTACGGTTAACTGCTTACGCGTGTTTATTGATACGTAACTAATCAACTGTTATACCTGAAATGGTGACGTTGGATAAATAATGTTGTAGTAAGATTCATATTTTTCATCGTTAAAGAGCCCTGGAGTAACTACTATTCCGTTCTTTTTTTGTGCTACATCATCGATACGACACAACAATAACTATATAAAATAAATACTCCTTAGCTCAATTTATAAACGCATGTCTCGGTCTTCCCTTTCCTCTTCTTTCCTCTATTTTAATTTTTAATATAGTTTTTATGTAGTTGGCATGTCGTATCAGGTGCCCCAACATATGACTTTTCTATTATCTATCTTATTCAGCAAGAATTTTTTTTCTCCTATCAAATATAATAATGCTCAAATATATTATATAATATTTATGTATGTACCTAGTTTAGTGTAGTTTTAGTTTTACGCTCGCTGTTACTTTTAATCATGCTGTGCATACATATTTTGGATAGCATTCAAATCAATACCTGCGAACTATGTTGTTTTTCTGTCAATGAATGTTGTCTGTTTTGTGTGCCTATTAAATAAATAAATAAATAAATAAATAATACCTCTTCGTTTGTTTTTCTTTCAGTCCAACTAATACAGGAGGTACCACCTCCTCCAACACCACATTTCAAGCGCACTCGGTCGATCTCGGTCTCTTTAACTTAATGTCCACATCTCGCATCCATATTACGCTATATTCCAGATGCAGGTCATAAATAAAACGTTTTCTAATGTTTCGGAAAATCTTGGCTTTGTAAATTAGTTTTTTGGCATTGAACGCTTTTTGGGCCATGGCTTTGCGGATGTTTATTAGCGGAAGCAGCAGTGCACGCAGCAGTGTGGCCTGTGTGGCCCGGCTCTATATCTGAAGTGCATCTGGAGTCACTAGTCACAATGCTCCCCAAATATTTAAAACTTTTGACCTGTTCAATGGGATTATCTCTTTCGTCTATTTCTTTTATGAGTTGTTGGAGTCGCGTTGGATTTTCTGCAAAAGCGGCATATGATAATATGATTAACATGCTTAAAATAATTGCACAATTTGTAGTTGATGTAAGACTTACCGAAGTCTGTATGATTACTTACCAAATATCGAATATATATTCTCATTTAACGGCTACACCTACCTTAAAAATCTCATACAACGACAATTAATTTTTCGCTTTTCTGATGATAAATGACGGAAAAGATCGATGTTTGAGCTACATAACTATAGCACATTCCATTACACATTGCGGGTCAGTTAAAAAGGGCCATAAATTCCATTATAATTATGCTGGTTTTATTAACAAATTAATGGTAGGAGATAAGAACAGTGTTTAATTTGACGCCATATCTTCGGCGCGTAAGATGTGAAGGGACAGCAACAAGGCGGCCAACAAGCCATTGTTTGCAAATCTCAACAAGGAGCGTGCACTTATCCCGTCCCGGCTCACCAGTGGAGACGCAAAAAGCAAATTATCCAAGTGTGAAAAGGAAGGAGTAGGTGACTTGGTCGCGCTACAAGAACCCCCTTATTTCAGGTACGTACGGCATCGATAGATGGCAAATTTTATAGCCCAATTTAATAATATACCTCCCTCTTGGAACTGAACGAAGCGCCGTGCTTGCTTCAGTTTTTCCAGCGTTCCGGCGACATTTATTGCAAAGTATGAAAAAGTGGACTTTAGCTGAATATAAAGAGAGCGTGTTTCGATATTCGGCGTCGTGAGCGGCGGCGGTTTTTGTAGGGACGCCTACGAGCTGACGTGCCGCCGTGTTTTGCGCTCGTTTGTGCGAAACTGTAATACCCACAGATCCTGTCTCCGAACGATATTAAGTGGGCTGTTTCTTATGCCCCCAAACAGATGACAAGATCATGATGGAAGATAAAATCATACAGGCAGCTGAGAAATTCATTACGGGTAAAATCTGACTGATGCTTGTTAATGTATAGTTATGGTTTATGAAAGGTGGATTATTTATATCTAGGCATGCAATCCTGATATCTGTATCTAAATATGACATTCCCAATCTTGTGGAATGGCTATAAGGTTTCGCACTAAAGTAGCAGTGAAATTTGATGAATTTTAAATTAATTTTGTACTAAAGCAGTAACGCTGCTAACGAAAATTTCAAATTAAAGGGAAAAATTGAAAAATTTAATGCTCCGAGCAGGATTCGAACCTGCGACGAAAAGACGTTGTAAGAGGGAACTATTGAAGGATTTCGTGGACGAGCTTGGTTGTTCCGATAGCTCACAGGCTAGAGCGATTGGCCGCGTATGCCAGATGTCGCAGGTTCAAATCGTGCTTGGAGCATTAAATTTTTCCCTTTAATTTGATGAATTTTCTTTTACAATTGATAACAACGCAATTGGTCGCCATGTTCCGAGTTGTGAATAATACAACTCGAATTGCGCCTCAGACCTCTACGTATGTAAGTACTTACATACATCACTTTTTGTAAGTATCACCGTGATATGTAACGTATTCAATATTTAACACAAATTGGAAGTGGGAACATAAAATCTTTACTACTAAGTATTAACTTCCCATGGAAAATAAACAGCACGCTTCTACTACTAAAGCTCAGAGACCGTCCGACTCGAAATAAAGCTCTAGCTAACAAACGTTACATTTCCCCGATGGTAAAAACAAACAATGAGGGAAAAACAGTGTCTATGTAACTGTGTTGATAATCCTGGCAGACGTTCAGGACATCCGGCGGACGGCGGGACGGGATTCGATCCGGCGCGCCGGACAAGATTGTCGCCGCTGATTCTCCGGATAAAGAATCTTTGCGCTTTTACGAATAACTATTTTGCGCAGTTGTTAATGTGTTAGTATGTTAGTGTTACGTTTGTTATCAAATGCATGTTTCTAAATAGTAAGTCCATATACAGTTTTAGGTTCTTATTTGTCTTTTCAGTACTTCATAGTTTGATATACAAACTTCAAATGCCTTTCAATGAGAGTCAATATTTGGTCTTGAAATTGTGTATTTATTGTTGATTGAATCATTGTTTTTTGAGCATTAATGTTTCAATGGAGCAGTATAGTTTAAAATTGAACATAGTTTAAACTTGACAAGAACGTATTAGGTTGTTTCATAAGACTTTATTAAAGCAAACATCAATATCCATTCAGGTCATATTCTATATTAGATTTGTATGAGTGACATAGGATAAAAAATTATGTACATGATTCTTAATATAAATGTGCTATTGATTCGCTGGCCACTGTTGTCACTCACTATAGTAAATACTCTAGTATTATTGAAACATCTGGTATAGAGCCCATGCCATGCTGACAAAATAATCAAAGTAAAATTCGAATGGAACAGACATTAAAAGCTCAATGTAGAGCAGCTATGCTATCTGTACCTGTGCACGCTAATTGATTTAACATGTCCCTGCACGGTGCGCGCTAACAAAAACAATGCTTCCAGGCTTGTCGTCTTATCATTGCTACCGAGTAGGTATTATTTGTTTAGCTGAGTACGTACGTAGCGCTTCCTACGTGTTCACTCGCGGTCTCTTTGTCATTTAGTGGAGCGGTTCAAAGCCAATTGCTGTTTGCTTTGACTGTCTAAATGTAATGTGCGGCTAATACTTGAAAATTGTTTTATTTGTTGGAAAATACATATATATTATATAGTTTATTTCCATCATATATGAGAAACGGAATTATTATTGTGCTGCATATTGTTATTCATTTGACATTGTTTTATTCTTTTATTATTATTGTGTGATGTATAATTATTATTGACTTACTAACCCCTAGAGTTTTAAGCCCAGTGTACTAACTTTTATATGGACCTGAGTCTGAGATAAATAAATAATTAAATTAAATTATTAGTTATTTCAAGTATTTTTCATTAGTTTTTTTCTAAGGGAACGTACTCGTAAGTACAACGGAAAGCTGAATTTGTGCGCGTGTTTAATTTTGCGATAATGCTACCGATTTTCTAACCGCTTTATTTATTGAGTTTTCAACTAAAACTAATCCTATAATGCCGCTATTTAAACTCGAAACAAATTAATTAACCCCCAGCAAAGTTCCCCGCACTTTTCTCCCGCACATAAGCTCCTATATTCCACTTAGCCACCTCATATGTAGTTAGCGGACGCCACATTAATCCTTCGTGAAACTCCAAAACTTCGGAAGCCGGGTCGTCAACGCGTTATCATGCATGTACAATTAAACAAACAGCAGTTTGCGGCGGCATAGCTTTTGTTTATCGTTTAACTCTACGCACAGCCGAATCTCTTAATCCTAAACAAATATCGCGCGCAGCGGAGGGTTCCCCTATAAATTTTCTATCTCGCTTCTGTTGAAAACGCTATACTAGCGACATACAATGAGAAACGGTAAAGTACCGATTAAATCGACCGGTCGCGCGCAATAATATAAACAACTGATTAAACCGGCCCCACAGTTACAAAAGGAGACATTAGTTAAGGGCCAGCCTTTGCTGCGTTGCGAACCGATAATAGTAGGAAGTGATAGCGAAGAAACGCTAGGTACGGGAAAACTGGCACGATACGTTCAAACAACTAACCAAGGCTGTCTGACTACTGCTAACCAAAGTGCTCTGGTTGTAGCTTATATTATGTGTATACCTTTTTATTTGTCTTTTGTCATTGTAAAATATAATTCTTTAATATTCAATAGTGCTATTTCTTTGCATTTAGAGGGAGCATAATCGTGTAGCACGATTTGTATAAACCACTTAAAGATGCTACCCTGAATATAAATGAGCGAAGAAAAGGGGTGAAAGGGCAATTATACAGCTATCTGGGGCAGGTTAGCGTTGCAGCGATAATTTCCCGTAGAGTGAAAGGGAGAAAGGGATAATTTTTCCGTTGCTTCTCGCTTTGGACAAAATGAGTACCTGGAGGAGTTTATGGTAGGTTTTCAAGCTTCATGGGGCGGGCGCTCGTAATTAGAACAAGAGATGCGCAGCCACGCGGCGCGGGTGGTTCGAGTTATAAGAGAATGTTGATACTCGTAACTATTTATTTTAATAGTGAAGAAAGCCTATCGTAAAACCCACCCCAATATGTATTCAATCAGGCATCTTCCCTGAAGATTGGAAACTTGCCAAGGTAAAACCCATACCAAAG
This sequence comes from Notocelia uddmanniana, assembly GCA_905163555.1. Taxonomy (NCBI): domain Eukaryota; kingdom Metazoa; phylum Arthropoda; class Insecta; order Lepidoptera; family Tortricidae; genus Notocelia; species Notocelia uddmanniana. The sequence continues at coordinate 16,236,660 of LR991065.1, forward strand.
AACAAGGTAAAACCCTTAGCAAAACTGAAGAATTCAAAGCCTAATCAGTATCCTCCCTATACTTTCCAAAATTATAGAAAGAGTAGTCTGAACAACTCACAAAGTATCCGGAAGTTAAAGACTTATTACCATCTGTATAGTAAAATGAATAATCTGGCTTTAGCGGTAAACATGGTACGGGAACTGCTTGGCAAAGGTTACCAATGACATTGGTACAGCGTCACATGAGGGATTGGGCACGATTCTCGTCTTACGATATTTTTTCCGAGTATTCGACTGCCTGAATACATCTTTGTTATAGTCAAAAATGACTCACTATGTGTCCGAATCGTCATAAAGATGGTTCAAATCGAAATAGTAAATTTTAAGAAACACAAAGTCGATTATTTTTCATTATTTTTAAGTTATTATGTATTTATCATATAAAAAGTAATTATTATTATGTAAATATTTACTTTGATGACATATGGTACTGAAACGTGGTCGCTTACTATGGGTCTCATAAGAAGGCTCAAAGTCACCCAAAGAGCAATGGAGAGGGTTATGCTGGGAGTTTCTCTGCGTGATCGCATCAGAAATGAGGCCATCCGCAGCAGAACCAAAGTGACCGATATAGCCCTTCGAATCGCTAAACTTAAGTGGCAGTGGGCGGGGCACATAGCACGCAGAACCGATGGCCGTTGGGGCGGAAAGGTTCTCGAGTGGCGACCACGTACCGGAAGGCGTAGTGTGGGCAGGCCCCCCACACGGTGGACTGATGACCTGGTAAGGGTCGCGGGTGTCCGCTGGATGCGGGTGGCGCAGGACCGGTCATTGTGGAAGTCTTTGGGGGAGGCCTATGTCCAGCAGTGGACGTCATTCGGCTGAATTATGATGATGATGATGAAATATTTACTTTGATGTATAGGAACGTTTACTGACTTTCATATCATTTTTCTGCCTGCAGTAGTTTGATATCATCGCAGTTGATTTTTTTGTAAACTTAAGGTGTCGCCGTCCATTGGTGCGGGTAAGGAATGTAATAGAAATTTCCCTAATTTATAAAACTAACATCCTGAATATTGAGTTTCATAAGTTACTAAGAAAGAGCGCCCTTGGCCTTTGTCAGTGCTGTCGGGTAGTGTAGTAAGCAGTGCAAGTATTATGGGTTAAAGTATTATGCGTTAAAGCCTCTTAATTCATGTTCTTTACACGACTGACCTGATTACTCTGATACAAATAGATTTCGAACTTGTGAAAATATTAACAACACATACAACCATGTGTAAAAAGCATAGCAAGCCATATGATAACGACAATCACAAAACTACGGTCTTAGATATGTACCAAACACCTAATCAAATTCTGCTAAAGTGATTTACAACGCACTTGGTAGATTTTCAAAACAGACAAAAGTATATGCCTTGGGGCAAATCTGTTTATACAAACAACGCTATCGCAGCGCGCACTCGCTAATTTGCGTCGACTACCCGACGTCCGTCCGACTTCTGGACGCGATTACGTGACGCAGACGCTGAACGATTTATTATAATTAATTACAAACTAGACCCAAGGCTATCTAGACTTATCAACTCGGTACATAACCCGTGGCCTTGAAGATTGTAGCAAATTGAATCAAGTGCATATGCTATAATTACATTAGAGATGATAACGTGGCGTGGTACCGAAGTCCTAAGTGCATACATCTGAGCACGTCTAATATTTATTTATAAACATCCTTTACCACTTAGCTTTTCTCGGAATATGTTTTAAATAACCTTTTTTTATTGCTTCTTATTCAATATAACGGTATTTCTACTCTATTTCAGAGCGAGCGCGCGCGACTAATTACCTAATCATTCTAAATCAGTACGTTCAGTCGAATAGTGACTAGATATACTAAATATAAAAGTGACAACATAAAATGTAGATGTTGTTGTTGACGTTAAAAATATGTATATTTTCAGGTAAATAATCACCCAATTTAAAATGAACGACAACCGACTTATTTTGCTTGCTTTCCGGAGATAACAAGCAGTAATAGTACAAAACAACCTTTGAAGAATTTATTGAACATGAACATATTAAAATGATCTCATGTAAGTAGCTTCTTATTAACGCTATATAGGATCTCTGAGACCAAATTTAGGTCAAAAAGAGGTGTAATAATATATTTATGTTACAGCATTATTAAACAACTATTTTTATATAATATCAAAACTCAAGACCCCAATTCGTAAACTCGTACCGTCAATGATAATTGGTGCCTGTATTGAAATTATGTCTGTCATCATAGTTCCCATTCCCATGTCCCTCCGAGCTCCGGTCTTGCAGTATTACATGGATGTTTAGTACTCGTCATAATTAGCCTGGCTTGCACGGTGTTCCAATTTACCCCAATGCAATATATGTTCCGATATGAAACCCGAAGTAATTTTATGTGTGGCGAAGATTTTATCTCAAGTAGCTAACATGATAACGTTGTAAGGTAAATTTATATTAAAACATTAACTGCGCATAACATTATAAATAAAGCAAAAAATCACTTACAATAGGTATGTGAAATTATTATTAATCCTTATGTTTGTAATTTACACATAGATTAATAATAATGACCGAAAAACAGCACAAAAAGGTATTTTCACGGAGCTCTTCACACGCCGCGCCGAGAACGATTTAGAGACTGATGTACGATCGATTTATGAAGTAGTTTTTAATAACGTCGTGAACATTGTACCAATTTTCTTTGCTGAGGGGTAAGTGTATTAATAGCATATTCTGTGTTAAATGCTCTAAGAGTGGAACCATTAAAAATGTTCATGTAGCCAATTAGATGACATTGTCAGTTGCAAAACATAATTCCAGTGAATTGGCGACACCCGCCCCGGCACTTCGCACCGGTCGGCCGCAGCGTCGCATCTACATTAAGATAATCAAATGTCCGTGCGTTCGTTAGTTAATTAAACATGATACGCCCATCGTCGCGATCGCTCCGATTAATGGCGTCAATTAAGCTAATCAACTCCTCGCGGATTTACGGTCATCCGCGACACGACAACCGTTTTAGAAGCTTACTGTGGTTAAAAAAACGATAAGACCACATCTCAAAAGCACCTTTTTACGGAGCTAGCAAACTTATGTAAGTTCGGTGACAATGCTATAATATTATGGCCCACTGACCCATACCCCACACCAGATAAACTGGTCGTGTTTGGACTTATTGGAACATTCAGCGAGTAGATGGTGACTTTGCAATAACAGTTCGTACCAAAAAGGTGTTTTTTTGACAGAAACTCATTTATCTTTTTAGTACCAAAGTGCGTACAAATATTCTATAGCGTTCATCGGTGCTTACCTGGAATCATGGGGGCAATCCACATTAAATGTGGATACTTTACTCAGTCGTCTAGGTGAACGCGTCGTACACACGTTCTCTAATTCCGTCCATTGAATTCAAATTGCAGAGTAAAATGTTCGGTGCCCTGTCCGACCGTGTATCGGGACAAAGCGCTTAGCTAATAACTTAATGCCTCTGGGAACTAGCAACTGCGTTGGCATCCGCTGCGAGCTGTCCGCCGCGCGTTTAAAATATCATACCATTTTGCATTTCAACTTATTGGTTCGTACATATTTCGCGATTGAATGTCCGCTTACCGATTTCTTTATAGCCTTTTCCCGGCGTGGCGTTAGTTGCGTGTTATTGAATTGGCTCCGCTACTCCATTTACCGGCGAGCCATGAATATTCCTCGACTGCAACATATGGGTAGAGGCTTTGCTCCAGCTTGCTCACTGCGTCCGTTCGTAGGTTTCGTTTTGCGCTATTCAACTGTTTAGAGCGAAGCAATTCTGAGCGAATTGAAACGTGGTAATGACCATTGTAGGCGCCTCGCATAAATGCTCGTATTTGCATCGAAATGTGCTTGAGTATATTACGTACGTCCTGCACTGGATTGACTCGGAATGCAAGTTACTTTACATTGCTCAAATGATGCAGTATTGCAAAGTAGCCGCTCCAGTAATGTTGTTTAATCTAATTAGGTCGACCTAAGAAGGGAAACAAATTGACCGAGCGAGCGAAGCGTCTCCGTTTCAGCTTTCCACAAAAATTCTTTCGTATGTCTGTCTGTCTGTCCGGATGTTCTCCTCCGAAGGTCGCATTTCTCAACCGATCCTTTTGAAATTTTGTGGGCAGGTTATAACTCTATAGGTAGATTTTTTTGTGCAGTAAGTTTTATAAAATTTTTGAAATTTGAAAAAAAAAATTTTTCGAAGTCTACACCTACAGCTCACAGAGCCACTAGTTAATAATATAATCGGGTACCAATGCGTGTTTTGTAAAAAAATACACACACACACGGTCTTCTAAACAGATAAGTTGTGTTAGCTCCATAGCATAACTTAATTATACTCGTAATTATACATTCCATTCTTTATGTCGTCATCCTAGTGCTATCCCAGTATAGTTGCATCCTGAAGGCGCAATTTAATCCCAAAAATAGGCACTAGTTTAGAGCCTTCATTCTATACATAAGATTCATTAGTGTACAAGATTATTTCTATCCGTACAATATTTGCCACGTTAATATTTTGTTGCGAGCATGTAATGTCGTTTCTTCACTAGACACGAGTTCGTATTAATCGTCAGATACTTCCGCAAGCGGTATATTAACTTTAACGGTATCCGGAAAATGGCTTGATTTTTTCCCCCTCTACCCTGGTTTTTGCTGAGATATACACATTGGTAGTAAAGTAAGGGTGAAAAACTGACGGAGGATTTGGTCATCCTTTCAGGTGGTGTACTTATAGACCACCTGAAATTTTTGTTATTATTATTATTATTTCCTCAGGTATCAACGGAAGTCCTCAAATATCATCGGCCCATAGAAAGTGACTTGGCTATTTTCTGTAGTAACCACCTCATTTGCTATCGGAAAGCAGTACAGTCGACTACAAAGAGATCAATCCAGCCAAAGTTACAAAAGTCGACAGATCTATTTGTTGTCGACTGTACACGTGGTGAAGTGGGAAGAATATATGTGAAAATCTTATGTGCGTACAATTTTTTTTTTGTTTTTTTTTTTGGTATTAATGATTACGCTAAATTATAATTAATTAAGAGCCATCCCAAGACTCATTAATCTTGTCGAAGAGTTAAGTAATTTCTTAATCATAAAATAAATCTGATATACTTACTAACATCGATTATAACTAAACAGATGATAATGCACGTCGTAAAAAATAAAAGTATTAAAAGCAATACATTTCAGCAACATAGAGAGGCTTTTAGCGAATGCTACTTCAAAGCAGCCGTCTCGCGAAGCAGATCATTTCACTTGCACTGAAGCCTTATTATTCTCTGAGCGTTTCTTTTGTCCTGGGAGATATCAATCTGCGAAGACGCCTAAGGCTGCGGTCTTCACCAAGGTGTAATTGCTATACCGTATACGGAGAAACTGGTCTCAATACAACACACTCCTAATGCCCTTCCAGAGAACGTGTCGCACCAAGTCCGTCTAACTGCCAATTAATTGCCGATAGCAACCCTAGTTGTACCTTGTACTGAAACGATAAATTTTGTTCTAGATTTGACGTGTCAACCATATATCATTGGTGCTACAATCCGGATGCAATTGTTTTATTTCATTATCTTGCAATACATACATATATACGATGAGATATTAATGTTATGAGGTTGTGATTTTTGTATTGACCGTTGCGATTTGCGCTTGATTTATGAATTACGACGTGTGGCGATTATAAACAAAACCTTTAATGCTAACATTGGAAGCATAATTTAAATTAAGAGCTAACCCGTTATGATGGCACAAAAAAATAGAACGACTTGGTACATACAATGAATTTTGTTAATTCAAATACGGTAGATCCAATTTTTATAATGTTCCAAAAAATTACAAAATATTACTTTAAGGTTTTGACAAAAACTTTAAAACAATTATTATGATTTACGATACAACTCTATATGATTTGTTGAAAAAAAAACAAAGAAATTATGACCAAGTACTTTCCCTATGCAGAAAGGGAAATTCTGCAGAAAAAGGATAGTCATTTATCCTGTCCCTATTTCAGTTTTTGAGGCGTCAGTTGCATGCAAAGACCGTCTGGCATGGGACGTCCGCGTGACGTATGCATTTACATACAAAACCTCGGGATGACCGACCCGCGGATAGCGTGGCATATCTAATCGGGGTCTGGACGTCTGTCAATCTCGTACGCATGAGCAAAACCGGCTACTTTGTGTTTTTTTATCGCATTAGGTATGTATGTCTCACTCGTAGATATAATTTGTCACAGACAAACTACTTTTTACAAACGGTTGTCCGATAATATTATCGACGGTTTGACTAAGGTTTAAAAATGTTGTTGTTCATGATCTACTTACAAAACTACGAGTTATATTGACGGAGCCACACATAACTTTATATCATCGTAGTTATCAGCCGAAGGACGTCCATTGCCTCCCCTAAAGAGTGCCATTACCATTGTACTATACATTCATATGTATGTATGCATATACTTAAATACTTAATTGTACACAAAATACAGGTAAAAATATATTTTTAGCTGTAAGTATTTTGTGTATATGAGATATTATATATAATATCTCATTTATTTCAATAAAAGTGGGTACAAAATATACAATATGGACAACTATTAATTATAAAAAGAAAATTCAGTCGATGTGTGGCAGGGCGGCACCGTAAAAAAAGGTAAAAATTCGGACAAATTAGGCTTTATCGGTACAAAAGTGAATTTATTGCGTGTAAGGGACAACTTTATCATCCATAATATTCGTATATTGTGACAATATAATACTTTTTGATAGATTTTCTTCACTATTCTAGTTAAGCTCAAAACTTATTTCGTAAATGAACATCGATTCACTACCCTTTACCGCCTCATTCATGCATAAAACAAAGATTTGTCTTTTTGAACACGGCTAGTAATTGAACGTTCTAGTCTCCCGACCAGATATTTTCAGTGCAATAGATTTTACGCGCAGCTGAATGTCCAATACTGCCATTCACTCTACCCAACGTTCCCATTCGAGGTTTTTTTGTGAAAACCAAATTGTACGATTACAGAGTGCTATCTTTCTCACTCTTTCGTTAGTAGTTAAGGATAGGCTGCGCGTTTGCTCGCGTATTTTTATTTGTCAGTTGGCTTACGTTGCGGTGGCAGCCGTACGGATGTCGCTCAGATATTGTTTGACTAATGGTCAATCGTAAATATGACGCCCACTTTCCATATTGTAGTTTTGACGTCCCATTGTTTGATTTGCGCTATTCTGTGGGAAATATTGTATTGGGAAAGGTTTATGGCAGAATGTAATATCGTTGAATATGCAGAACGGAACTTTGTTTGAAGTTATTTTTTTATATACGGGTCGGTTTATAAAATGTGGCATAGATATATGTGACATCTGTCACAGTTGAGTAAAAATTGTTCTAGTTTTGGAATTCCTGAAAAGGTTTTTGACTTATGTTCAGCATAGTTTTCAATAGGTATTATTCAAATTCTGTCAAATCTATTCCAGGTTTTCATTACTTGATTTTGTGTAGTGCGTTGATATATTTCACATGAAAAGCGTAGAAATTCGACCCACAAATCTGCATGATAAACCGGGATCGTGAAATTGCACTGAGCTCAGATATTCACAATGGCCGTACAGTTTGTCGTCCTACCGTCACCAGATCATTACTCTTTGGGGACTTTTTAGATTAAGTCTTTTAGTTATTAGAAGAAATTAAATATGTTAAGGATTAATTGAAATCTTTACTTTGAAGTTTAATAATTGGAAATATTGAACTTGTGAATTTCGATATTGGGCACTTTGTAAGTAATTATATTTTTAATTGCAAATCAAATTGACTGTCAAGTGCATGTTACGCAAGTAAATCTTTGACAAGCTCTCAGAATAATTGTTACCATAGTAGTTTTCATGAGTTACATAAACCTGTTAATATATGTAAGTATACATATTATATATTGTATGATGAGTAATTATCTACATAAAAATATGCTTGATTGTATTTTTATAAATGTATATAATTTCCAATATATTTGTTATGATTAATTAATTTATTTATTACAAAACGTTTTCATAACATTACAGAAACCCAATGCGCCATGAAACTTAAGCTTATTGAAATTAATAACTATAACTACGACGACGAAGACGAAGATAAAATTATTCGTTAATTATGAAGAGAAAACAGCGTCCATCTCTCCCTCTTGTGGCATGGATCCCAGGACGCTAGCGGCTTTACCTCTTTGGATCGCGAGGGTCCTCCGTTGGCAAAGGTGTCCACCAACCCTGCGATCCGTCGATACGTTGATCGACCGAGATGACAAAGCTATTTGAAATAAGTAAATACTAAGTACGTAGTCTTGCCATAAATTCTGTCCCAACTTTTTCATCATTTTAAATGAATAATGGTTGATGTACTTATGTTTCTTGGTTTTGCTCAAATAGACATTTGACTGTCAGAAAAAGTACATTTAGATCCAGGTATCGTTTCCCTGAAGATGAAGTGTGGCATCAAAGAGAATCGTGTCGCAGTGATAGCGTTATTCAAGTGCAACAAGCAGGTGAATGACATTTTCAAACTGCGGAATCCTTTGAATATAACGAAGAAATTTATCTATCGTACTATCAAGCGATACAACGACATGGGTTTAGTCGACGACCGACCCCGGAGCGGTCGACCACGTCAAACAAGGACACCGGCAGTGATTAAAGCGGTAGCTGAGCGAATTCGGAGAAATCCGCTACGCGAGCAGAAAATCATGGCTAGGGAAATGAAAATTCCCCTTGTTCCCCGTACATAACCAAGTTGCAAAACCAGCACTGGGAGAGGACAAATAATTCCTTTTCCAAAACCGGGTTTTGTATAGGGATTTTTTTATTTCCTTGTACAAAACCAACGTTATGGGCCGGTTATGTACAAGAAAAGGAAATTCCTAATACATTACCCGGTTTTGGAATAAGAATTATTATTGCCTTGTACAGAACCAACTTCGGTAATGTACGAGGAAAGAGATTTCCTGCCGCAAAACCGGGTTATGTAGCAGGATTTTCTCAGTATTTATTGTTTACATAGTTTACAAAAACAAAATAAAAAAGGCCGACTGCGCCATTCTTAGTACCTACAATCATTAACTACGCGTTGGGGATTTGAATGAGCTCAAAGACGTCGAGTTTATGTTATGTTCTTTAGGTGCTCCTATGACCATCTTGTATCTCCATCATCAGAAAGCTCGATGGTACAATAAACTTTTAGTCTTGTACAAATTTCACAACCAAAATCGTAAAGCAGTTATATTAGCAACAAATGTCATTAATACACATGCCCAAATAGTACCAACTGAATAAACTTTTTATTATGCAATTTACAGAAATCATACAAAACTATTATAATTATTAAAGGACTAATTATAAATGGATAAAACAAAAACGTAACTAAGAAGCAGAGGAGAGCTGGTTCGGCTGCAGCGGCCGCAGTAAAGTCAAAAACTAACAAGTATAGGGGTCTAGGCCCTGAATACTGTTTTGTACCGTTCGGCGTCGAGACACTAGGTCCGTGGGGTCCCAGTGCCCAAGACCTCTTCAAAGAGTTATCTAAAAGGCTGGCTGACACCGCCGGAGACCGTAGAGCTGGCAGCTTCCTCGCTCAACGCATCAGTATTGCAATTCAGCGAGGAAATGCTGCCAGCATCTTCGGAACCATACCTCAGGGCGACCCCTTATTAGCTTTAATTTATTTTGATTATTTTTAGTTCCCAAATAATTAGATGTACCGGCAGTACCAGATTTTTTAAAATATTAAGTGTCTTTTATGGCATTTTCTGCGCCAAATCCTGCTACATAACTCGGTTTTGCGGCAGGAAATCTCTTTGCCTCGTGCATTACCGACGTTGGTTCTGTACAAGGCAATAATAATTTCTATTCCGAAACCGGGTATTGTATTAAGAATTTCCTTTCCTTGTACATAACCGGCCCATAACGTTGGTTTTGTACAAGGAAAGAAAAAATCCCTATACTAAACCCGGTTTTGGAAAAGGAATTATTTGTCCTCTCCCAGTGCTGGTTATGTAACTTGGTAATGTAACATGGGGAACAAGGGGAAAATTCCCCCTAGAACTGTGTCGCGTATCATAAAACAAGACCTTAATCTTGGGGCTTATCGTCGGAGCAGAGGACAGCGATTGACAGCGGCCCTACGGAAAATAAGAGCGACAAGAGCTAAAGTGTTGTGGCAGCGGAATGCAAAGGGTGGATATATTCTGTTCACAGATGAGAAAATCTTTATCGTGGAGCAAAAATTCAACCGTCAAAAGATAAAATATATGCTCACAGTTCCCAAGAAGCTTCTGAAAAAGTTCCAAGGGTAGAGAGATGCATTGCCGGTAAGCACTGGATATTTCAACAAGACTCTGCCCCTGCACATAAAGCTAAGACAACACAACGGTGGTTAGCGACGCATTTACCCAAGTTTATTGCGGCTGAAGATTGGCCCTCAGGAAGCCCCGATCTCAACCCCTTGGACTATGGTCTGTGGAATATTTTGGAGGAGAAAGCCTGCTCTAAACCTCATCGTAATGTTTGCCCGCACTACGTGTAAATCTAACTTGAGTCTCTCAAGTTAGATTTACACGTAGTGCGGGCAGAGGCTTCAATACCCATCGATACCGTCCGTGCCATCATAGACGAGTGGCCGGACCGTTTAAAGAAGTGTGTTAAAGTAAAAGGTGGACATTTTGAATAAATATTTTATTTTATAGAATCTGTATTATATAATTAAAAAAAATAATCCTGATTTATTTATAAGCCTTCTTTTATTTTCAAAGTAAATGTCATTTAATGTAGGTCAGAATTTATGGCAAGACTAGGTAGAGAAGTGGAAAAGAAAGGGGCGTCAAATAAAAAAATGTCGCCGCCTTTGAAACACCGTTCTGAGTACACGACGAAGCAATAATGAATTTTCAAGTATATGATTATTGACTACACAACAGTTTCTTTGACTATAGCCGAAAAATGGTTAGGTCCTTTGAATTTGATTAGTTTGAATTTTCTGGATGGAAAAAAATCCAAATTAGAGTCTTTATTTTGCTGTTTTTTTGCCAGCCTACTAAAACAATACATTATTAAACAACACAGTTAAGTTAAAGTGATGGTATTCTAAACTCTCACAACAGGAAATGTAAATAAAACTACACAAAGGATGATATCTATAAAATTTTGTCCAAATAACCGTTCCCTATCAGTGTTGCAACGTGAAAACGAGTTTCTCGTACGCGGAAGACAAGCGTGTCCCTTGTACCCGGAGGGCATGGCTTAAAGAGTCAAGGCACCCCCTTTAATACCTGCACCAAATGTCTCTGTTTATTTAGCCTTGTCATACAACCTGTCAAGCAAAGTATCTACAGCATATACAAGTTACTTGTGCTTTAGGCCTATCCTACCTAACAATGAATAATAAATTGACCCAATAGTTTAATGTAGTATTGTTATTTGTCTAAACGACATTCATTTAGCATCAGAAGTAAATGTCCTCTTTCGCAAATAGTATATTCGACCTAGATTCTATTCTAACGTCGCTTCTAACACTGTAATATTCGCGTCCACGTTGCATATTTCGCGGACGGCGTCGACCGCCGGCTCCGATAAGCCTCCTGATTTACGAGTTATAAACCGCGACACTTCCGCGCGCTTAGCTGGCAGATTTACACAATACGGTGGACTATTCTCCAATACTGCACAGGCTAACGCGCTACTGACACGGATGGGCCGAGTTTATGTCGGCGAACAAAAATCAGTTGGTTTTGCTTGCTATACTTATGTATACTTCGACGCCGTTATGTTCATCATCATCATCATCATCAACCTATATACATCCTGGACACAGCAGAACCCGGGCATGTCCTAAAACTACAACTAAGACCACCGTGGGATGGGCAGCAGCATTCCTGTAGTGCGGTGGAGATACTGCGATTGCCAACCTGCAAGGCAAGCGTGGCGATTATGGCATTTACCCCCCATGAAATTGGGGAAGGCTTATGTCCAGTAGTGGACGTCCTTAGGCTGATAGTGGTGCTGGTGGTTGGAAACAAACCTCCTCTCATTGATGAGAGGGATCGGGCAGTAGTCCCCACGCTGGCCTAGGTTGGAAACTTCATATACCTTTGGCTTTCTTTGCAAATATTTTCGTCCAACGAAAAGCTAACGGTCATTATCAAATTAGATGCCGTACATAAGTTCAGAAATACTTATTGGTACGAGTTTGGATTAGAACCTACGACCGTCGCTTGACACCCACATGCTGAACCACTAGGCCACGTGAGTAATCGTAGCCTTTTTATTTATCACAATCTGATACATCAGTCATGAACCAACACGACAAATTATCCTATACTCTTACTCCCTTGTCCTTAAGGTTATATTGGCATATTTCAACATTCAACGTTATTTCGTACAAATTCGATCTGTTTCCTGTTCGTAGGTATCTTGTATGGATTACGGTAAACCTTATTAAAACCAGGAAGTTGACATTATCACATTACGAAAGAGCTTCCATATTAAAATATACGTAGCCATCTCCCAATTTAAATTGTGACCCAGCTAAATAAGTGTTATAATGTCATGGAGTACTACCTGAAATCCTCGTAATCAAATTCACAAACGATCCGCACTTCTTCAATGCTCTCTGCTAATATTTGCTTACGTCGGAGGAACATCGTACGAACGAAAAAAAGAGCGAGATTAGCGACTTACCTAATGTGATGGAAAATACTTCAAAAGGCGCTCGTTTATAAGCCCGCCTTGAGCTCTAATGCGTAGAGATATAGCGCGTTTGTGTTTTGTTCATGTATTGAATGTTTTTTATGCTGCGCTCTGAAAAGGTCAAAGTATATTTTTATACATCTCATAAATTGATATTTATCGAATTAGGTTTATTTCTTCATTCAATCTTGTTACAGATTCGATTGAAATACTATATCGGGATATTTTAGAAAGTCGTAATTAGTTCATTTTGGAGAAACTAGAAATATTAAAAATGCTTTACATCTATCGAATCTGAGAATTGCAGAAATTTCTTCTTGAACTTAGATCAGCTTAGATAGTGCTTTATGATCGTGGTATAAAAGAAAAGTAGGCAGTTGCTGGCTGAGTATGATACAAATTCTAATACAATATAATAATCTTTAAAGATAGTATAAGTATCTTTGGATGAAAGTTTGTAATCTGGTTTAAATCATAAAATACATGTAATTTATAAAGAGCATAAAATCGATGGTGAACGTTGGAAAGGAAGTTAACGCGGCCAAAGGCACATTCAAAACCTAGTAATATAATCCTACTATAAATATAGTTTGTTTATTAGTTTAGGACTGAGAAGTCACTTTAGGTACCTATATCCTTCTATTATATCGCCGGATATTATTTCGTTGGGTCTTCAGTAAACTTTGATAGTCCTGTCACTCACAACACATCTCATTGTCTTAATTTCATTGTGTTCGTGGATAATATTTGCCAAGTTCTTGTACATAAGGGATAATAGCATGTTATTGGTGTACACAAACGAAAACAACGCTCTAAAACAGCTACCCTAAATCAACGAAACTGTTACAATCATAAACACTCAATCCAAAACAAACATTACCTAATCCACACCCATAATCGTTACGTATTTATTCTATTCTAGTAGGTATAGGCTTCATTTAGCGTTAAATATGAATGCTATCATATATAATACTAGCGGCCCGCCCCGGCTTCGCACGGGTATTTAAAAAAATTAAAAATTATAATACACACACTTTAGTAAGCATCCCTATTTTTTTCGCAAATATAATATAGCCGATATCACTTGGGGACAGTGTTGTTTTCCAACAGTGAAAGCATTTTTAAATCAGTCCAGTAGGTAGTTTCGGAGCCTATTTAATGCAAACATTTTTTTTACACCTTGGGTTACATTATTGCAATTTAAGTCGGGATCCCTAATTTTTTTGGAAATATAAATATCTTCTATGTCACCCAGGGATAGTGTAGCTTCTCAAAACTGAAAGAATATTTAAAATCGGTTCAGTAGTTTCGGAGCCTATTCAATGCAAACAAACAAACAATCAAATCTTTCCTCTTTATAATATTATGTAGGCTTAGATATAAATGTTATCATTTACAATAAATGATGTAAACTTAAATATGTATGTTGTCATATCATATATGTATAAATATGTGGTGTCAATAATTAAAAACGGCATGCTAGGATGATTTGGGCTTGTAAAAATGATTGTTCGAAAGAAGATAGTAAAAAGAAGATCCGGCCGCTTTATCTGTGGCCTAATCGAAGAACTTCTTTAAAAAAAGTCACTGTAAGAGTACCTTAAACCGACCAGCATGTATGAAGAATGTAATGATAGTGAATGAAGCAATGAAAAGCTGTTGTCTCTGCCTGCTATAGTAGTTTGCGGTTATGAAGTCAATCCTGACACCTGTCATTTCCATACTATAACCCCAAAGTGACTTTTAGGTTATTTATAACTAAACTGTATGGAAATGACAGATGTCAGGATTGACTTCTTAAACGTCGACGACTATAATTTGTGGTCGTATGCCAAACTGTTTTACATTCGGAAACCAGCGCCATCTTTTCGTATGTTGTTGGGCATGTCACCTGCTAGTTACAATGTGTCAAACTTACGCTAAGTTAATCTAACTGTCATAATTAGAATTGAAAATTACTTTTACAGTACATATGGTGCTACTTTACCGCACGAGTGCGGTAATCAGCAGATTACGTGCATGTGTCGAAACTTTAAAGAGCCATATGTACAGTAAAACGTTGTACGATACACGTGCAAATAGGTAATTCGTAACTCGTGTCGATTTAAAACACTCCCTTCGGTCGTGTTTTAATTTATCACCACTCGTTGTGAATTTCCTATTCTCTGCACTTGTATCATCATCATCATCATTTTTATTTCAATAACAAAAATACATTTGTGTTTGAAAAACTTAAAACTAGATACATAAAAAAAAACATGCCATCAAATTCAATTAAAAAACTACAAAAAAAAAACTAGATACATAAAAGAGCACGTCATCAATTTAAATTAAAAATATTAGGTACAGATACACCGCCATCTTATCAATGTAAAAATATCAATGTACTCGATAAATAAATTTACAATTACATTACGACAGGAAATTTAAATAAGTTATTATTTAATTGCATTAATGTCATAATATGCCAATAATGAAACTAGGCCCAAGAAAAATTGCAATATTTTTAATTAGATCTCACAATTTGAAATAAATCTTCAATTGAATATAAACATTTATATAATAAAAATGTTCTTAATTTATTTCTAAAGATAATGGGACTAGAAATAGTTCTAAACTCTGTCGGGAGTTTATTGTACACTTTTACAGCCTGATAACGCGCGCTATGTTCTGCCAACTTAAGCTTTGGAGCAAAGGGCCAATTAACTTTTTTTGTTCTCGTTGCTAACCTTAATTCTCTGGCATCCTCCGTTTCATTAATTCCTAGAGATTTAACTAGATCAGTGGTTAGAATTAAAATGTAGAGACTCGGTACGGTTAGATTTTCTAATTTCGTAAAATACTCCTTACACGAAACCCACTGCGGAATACGCACCATTATTCTGATTGCCCGCTTTTGGATCGTAAATGCTTTTTTGATATTGTAATCAAAAGTCGCTCCCCAAAATTTTATGCTATATCGAAGTTTAGATTCTACTAGGGCATAATACACAGATTTTAATTGGTTTATACCAATAACATCTCGCAAGATCCTCAGCGCGTAGCAGGCACAGCTGATTGATTTCTCAATTTCCTCTAATTCCTGCTTCCAATTGAGAAAAGAGTCAATGTAGACGCCCAGAAATTTCACTACTTCAACCGAGCGTAAGACATCATTATCAAAAACAACCTCGAGACCGCCCTTGCATTTGCGATCACTTTTAAACATCATAATGCTTGTTTTATCAGTGTTTAATGTGAGGTTATTTGTAGTGAACCATGAACGAAAAGCAGCAAGAGCCGCACCAATTTTAAGCCCGAGATCATTTTCACTTTTCGAACTGATAACAGCATTTGTGTCATCAGCAAATATCACTAATTTTAAGTCTGACAGGGAGTTTTGTATGTATGGAATGAGATCGTTAATAAACATTATAAATAAGACAGGTCCCAGTACGGATCCTTGCGGTACCCCTCTTCTAATAGTGACCATTTTCGATTTGAAGATCTTCTCCTGACCTTCTACTGCATCCCTAACTTCTACGTATTGTTTACGGTTCTGTAAATAGCTTCTAAAGAGTTGAAGACTGTTCCCCCTAACACCATAGTATTCTAATTTTCTTAACAAGATTTTATGGTCAACTGTATCAAAAGCGGAGCTTAGATCTAGAAAAACCCCTGCCACTTTCATTTCGTTGTTAAAAAATTGTACAACATCGTTGAGCAAGGTGTCTATTGCATTAGTGGTGCCAATATTTGCTTGATAACCGTACTGCCTTGGATTTATAATACTGTGTAACCGCAGATGGGTACCAAGTCTTGTTTTGATTAATTTCTCAAATAACTTAGACATAAGCGGTAACAAAGATATTGGACGATAGTTTTTAGGATCACTTTTAGCATTTTTCTTATAAATTGGTAAAACCTTAGCTATTTTGAGCTGATCGGGAAAATTACTCAGTTCATAGCATTTGTTGTAGAAGTACGCTAAAGGACCGGCCAGTAAATCTACGTTATCTTTAAATACTGAAATCGGCATATCGTCATGTCCACAAGATTTTTTATTTTTCATTGCAGTGACGAGGCTCGTTATTTCTGTAGGTGTTACTGGCCACCAGTTCATATCCCTGTAATCCTTGCCTATACTATTTTCTACAATATTAAAGGCCATGTCATTGTCACTTGTAGCTGAAGTCTTGCTATAATCAAACTTGCTGGAGAAGATGTCAGCTATCTCCGTTGGATCACGGATTATTGTATCATTTACCTTAAGCAAAATAGCTTCTTGTTTTTTCTGTTTGTCTTTATTTCTATATTTATTGACAAGTTTCCAAATAAATTTGACTGAATCTAAAGAATTTTTTACTTCATTCTGAATTGCAAGTCTTCTAGCATGCCTCATAACTTTTCTATAAATTCGAATGTAGCTTTCGCGATAAACCATAATGGTACTATCACATTTGGACTTATTGATAGAGTTAAGTAGTCTTTTCATTTTACTAGATTCCTTAATCCCTCTGGTAACCCAATTAATTTTTTCCCGTTTATGTAGTAAAAATTTCCTTTTCTTTTTTTTATAACATTGTTGAAATAATACTTTTAGTTTATCTATAAACGTATTAATTCCTAGTGCGTACCAGTTAACAGATTGTAAAAGCCTTCTAAATTCCATGCCATTGCCTTTGTTGTATATTCTTAGTTCTTTTGTGATGTATTGAAACACTTTCTTCGTAACGTCCGATTGAGTATGTTCAGAAGCAATATCGCAAAAAATCCCTGCATGACCATCAGCTAAGTTATTATGTTCTATATTATGATCTAGAATAGCATCGTCAGAAAGATTTGTGATTATATTATCAATACAAGATTCAGATTCATTTCTTCTAAAGGTGGGCACATTAAATAAAGGTCTAAACCCGTAACTGTTCAATAAGGTTAAAAGATCTTCCCTCTTTTTGTCAGCAGTAAGAAGATTGATGTTAAAGTCTCCACAGATAACACATTTTTTATTAACAAAGTATTCCAATATCATTTCCAACCTTTGCATAAAAACATCAAGTTGCTTATCTACGGGGTTCCGATACAAACAGAGAATGCAAGTATTAGCAAGACAGTCTCTCACTCCACAAATCTCAAAACATTCCATCTTATATAACTTTTTACAAATTGATAATTCTTCAGATTTTCTACCATTTAAAGCTAATATTAGAGTACCTCCTCTCCTTTTGTTTGTTCTAGTATTGTACGTGGTTAAAAAATAATTTGTCAGAGTAAAAGAAGGTACCGAAGCAGTATTTAAAAAATGTTCGCTTAAACATACATAATGCAAAGATTTACCTAGCTCATCTACATACAGTTCGAGTTCATGACGTTTATTATTAACACCGCAAATGTTTTGATGAAATATATTTAAACTTTCTTCCTGCGTATGTCGAGTAATGGCGCAGTGATCTTGTATCGCGTCCTTGCTTGGGGAAGGTTCATCACTTTTAGTGACGAAAAAACGAAGAGTCCGCTTGCTCTGTTTGGCAATCCGTCACATATGAAGTTCCTTTGCGTTGTGTGATGATGTTAGATGCTTGATCTATAACTACAGGTGAGTTCATTCGTTCGGGTATAGTAGCATTTTGTAGATTACTTGATGCGACTATATTTGGTTTTTTGACGATAGATTCCTTTTTGCTTGGAAAGTATTCGGTAATAAGTTTTTGACATGTATGTGTTCCTCGTTTCCTTAATATTTGTCTCTTCATATGCATATGTTTCAAACTATTATTTTTATAGCTAATTCTTAATATATCTCTTAATAAGGATCTGCCAGTGAGCTTACAATTTTTCATAACATTGTCATTTTCAAAGGGTATGTAAGTTACATGTGCAAGCTGGGAGCCAACCAGCCGTAGTAAATAATTTAGTGTACGTACATTTAAATAGTTACTGCGCTTTATCTCACCTATTAAAACATTTGTATTTGCAAGCAATGCTAACTTACTATAGAGCAAACATTTGAAGCTTAATGGGTTCATGTCATTAGATCCACCAATAATCACCACGTAATCTGTAGCTGTGAAGTATTTGCAAACATTTTCACAGGCTGATAAAACTTGTTCCATAGGTGCGTTGGGTTTTATTATAGATGTCACTTTATATTTTTCGCCTAACAAATCTTGCAACACCTTGCGAAGCCCTTTGCCATATTGATCGCTAAGAATGACCACATTGTGCTGCGAAGAAGAGTTATCCTGCTCGATTTGAGGACTCATTTCAACAGATTCAATTATCTTTATAGACTGTGCTGCTCTGACTTCGGTCATTATTTCTAAACCGAGGTTTGGTTCAGTGTAAGTTTGTGTGACTTCCATCTCCAAGTTTGCACTGTGTCTTTCTAATAACTTATTACAGTGTGTAATAGGTGTGCTTACTGGGTCGTCGTCAGTAAAGTTTAATTTTGTCCTGTTTAAGCTTTTGCGTCCTTGACTATTTCTTATTACCGGGGTCGATTTGCAAATTTGAGTTAGCTTTTCCGTTTTCTTTTTGTAATTCAGGATTTGTTTTTTCAGGGAGTAGTTTTCTAATCCCAGGTTCTCAATTTCATCTTCTGCCGATTGCAATTTGGCCTCTAGAATGGTTACTTTATTTTTTAAGTCTTCCAACTCTTCCCTCATACTATACCCCGTGCTAGGGCAACTACGGTTCAAAATTGTTGAGAAGTCGTCATTGCTGCCTTCGTCCGATGGCAGCGATACAAAAGAGTTTTCCGTAGGTATATTTGGTATATGCTTGACTCGATCAGTAACATTGTTCGTGGGAGTGAGTACATTACTCACTTTCACACTGTTAGTTCTGGATGAGGTGGACGGTGTCGCAATCGAGGGCAGTCTGTCTTGTACAACATTTAGACATTTTTTACATTTCCACTGGTTAGATTCCTTCGCCCGCATTAAGTTGAACAGTTTTTCGGAAGTCTTAGTGCATTTAATATGAAATGATTTTTGGCATAAAGAGCATGTGAGAAAGCGTCTCTCTGTAATACATGTATTACATTCCGTGCAGTTGGCCATTTTTACCTTATATCCGTTACTCCTGTGCACATGTCCTCCTTGATCGATTGTCAGTGGCCGCGCGCTGCGGCTTGGAGTCCGAACGTCATGCGGATGACTCACCGCAGAGAGCAGCGATAGCCGACGCGCGAGTGTGGAATAATAGCCGTTGAGTTATAATGTTTAAAATGTTTTTGGTCGTAACTTTAAAAGTATAGCGTATTCTTCACAACGGTTTTCACCACTTTGTTTCAATTTTCACTGGCTTTAAAACAATGTCACACACAGCCTTAGTAATTAACTTTTTGCACGTTAATGAATTTAAAAACAGCGGAGGCAGAATTATAGTGACTGCTTTGCGCTAGCGGTATCGGACGAGTCGTAATGTACTACTTTCAAACATGCAATGAAATATTGACGTTATGTTCATTATAATAGGACGCGAAGTGTCACGTTTCGGGTCGAAACGAGCGGCCTATAATAGAATTTCATACAAAATCTTGGCCAGCAAAGAGACCGTCTAGTAGACTAGATTTTGTTTTCGGCCGGCCCGCGCGTGTTTTTACGAGTACGTATTACTGAATCCTTAGTACATCATTTGGATTATTATTATAATTTTCTAATTTCATTGCATTTTTTGAGAAATGTATGCCTCGGCGGGAATGGCAATTCGTGGACGCGTATTTTCTCTCGGTAAATCAATCTCTGCAATAATGTACTAATAGATTTACTCGTACGACATATCGTACCCCTCTGGAGTCTGGACTACGAAACTGTCAGGAAAAAAGTTTCTGAAGAGTCCGTCTCTCAAGCTGCCACTTGGACCCTGCTCTGGGTGACATGACATACGTATGGTCAGAGCAAATAAAATGGGTATTGAATTTCCATACAGATTGACTCGTTTTAATTGCTCCTGAATGTTCATACTTAAAGATTGTGTAGGTTTCCGAAAGTGGAGTATTTGTACGACGGAAAACTATAAGGCAACACACTATACACCCCTCTGGTAATCAGACATGGTTATATTTGTATATTGTAGGTATGTACTTATAAATAATTCGTTGTATGGGGAATGTTTATGAAATAAGGTAATAATCGCGCCTAGTTTGCTTTAGTACACAAGTTCCCTTCTTTAACGCAGCAAATATTTGCCAAGATTCTACATAATATCGAAGTGCGTCTTCTCTTGAATTTAATAACGTGCGAGTGGCAGAAATGTTCGATATTAATTTACGGTAGATATAATAACGGCTTTGACGAGAGGATTGGGCGTTAGGTATTCCTGTTTCATTTTCAAAAACATATATAAGCAGTCGGGTGGCGCAGGACCGCTCATTGTGGCACACTTTCGCGGAGGCCTACTATACTTATAGTTACTACACTGGCTATCTGTCTATATGTACATATATCAAGATATTGTTGTGTTATAAAAATTGTTGATTCTCCAAATAAATAATTAAATATAACATCCTTACTAGTTATATCATTATAAAGCAACAGCCGATTGTAATTTTTTGTTTATCAGTGCATCTCCCTCGTCCGCTATCACAAGTGACCCAACGCGGTAAGACGTTCCTGAACTTGAACATATCTATTTGTTTCCTTGTATCTTTCATCCATCAGCGTGATCGCATCTTAGCCCGGGTGATGATTTTGACATGCATCTACATATATCTATACATATATTATTGGTCACTTCTGGGAAAAAGAAGCGTCGGTCGTCCACCAGCTCGGTAAGTAGATGACATTAGAAAGATCTCCGATCACTTTTTGGCAAGGTTGGGTCAAGACCGGGACTAATGGCGTACTGGAAGAGAGGCCAATGCTCAGTAGTGAGCGATTACTGGCTGAAAATGACGATGATGATGAAAATTGAGTTTTAAAAAAGCCTTTTGACTGAACTCGTTACGTGTATATTATTTATAAATGAAAATACACTACGCAATACTATCCGATCATTCGTACGCTCCCTGATTGTCACAGGCCTGATGGTGTGCAAGATCTCTGATTTGCCTGCGCGCCCGCCGGCCCGTCGGCGGCCGTCGCTCGCCTGACGTGCTGATTTACAAGGCAAAACCTCCTTTTTGTCCGTAACGTCGGCGACTTTAAACACGATGGAGACGTCCTTACGCCCGATCTGATTTCGGTATCTTTTTATACCGGTCGAACCCTTCTGTCGGGCATTGATGACAATAAAACTACGCCAATAGTAAATACCGGACCTATATTGTACGATAACTTAGTAATGTTTTAAATGATCTGGTTTAGCTTGAAAACAACACTTTAAAGCTCATAGGATAGGAAGGAGGAATAAGGAAGAGGTTCTCAATTCGATCGTATTATTTTGTGTTAGAGAACCCGTTTATATACCATTTTGGATTTTATTTGAGAAAAGGTACCTTAAATTTGGTCCTATACAATTTTGATGAAGATCTAATAACGAAACCCATAAAGAATGGCTGAAATTTTTAAATAAAAAAAAATTGCGAGGTCTACAACTCACAGAGCCACTAGTTAATTGACCGAGCGAGCGAATTAAATTAAATTAAAATTAAAATCATTTATTTCGTGTAACGGAGACACATACAATACAATACATTAAATAGTTGAAAATAATAATAATAATTGAACAACCAGTGCATACACAGTCCTACCATTTAATCACACTGGTGGAAGTATGCAGCCCCGCACAGTGTAACATGATAGGACAGTCAGGCTTATCCGCTATCATTCTCAGAATAGTATTGGGACTGTCCCGCACCCGGCGCACCAGGGATGCAGCGCGTCCGCGCATGGTCGCATAAAAACAGGCAACGCGCGCCTCCGCAAACATCCCTGATGCGCTACAGAAACGAGGCAGTCCCACTATCACCCGGAACGCGTTATTATATTGAACACGGAGGGCCCTATAGGCCCGTTGCGAATACTGCACCCAGAGGCTGCAGGTATATAGGGATGTACAGAAAGCTCTAAACAGGGTAATTTTGACCTCCCTGGAGCAACCTGCAAACCTCCGAGCTATCATATTCGCCCGCACCGACAAGGCCCTCCGTTCCCGTTCTATATCTAGGTCGTCCTTGAGATCGGCCGCAACTACATGACCTAAATATTTAAAATGGTTGACTCGTTCCATGGTACTGCCATTAAGGTATATTGCCGGAAGCTCCGATACCTTCTTGCGGTCGCTCTCAAATACCATGTACTGGCTCTTTTTTTCATTATATTTAAGGCCGTGATTCAAGGCATAGGATTCGCACACATTGAGCAGCCTACGGATACCACAGACCGACGCGCTCAGCAGCACCATATCGTCAGCATAACTTATGTTGTTAACACAAACACCATCCACGTGACAACCGACATGGAAGCTACTAAGCGCCTCGATCAGTTCATTTACGTACAGGTTGAAAAGGGTAGGTGAGCTCAACCCCCCCTGTCTCACTCCACATTCCAACCTGTACTCATCGGACAGTGCGTTAGCCCATCTAACGCTGTTGACCTGGTTTCCATACCAGTACCTAAGCGTACGAACCGTTTCCGGTGGTACACTGGTTTTCTCAAGCTTCTTCCATAATATATCATACGAAACCAGGTCAAAAGCTTTAGATAGATCTAAAAAACAGGCAATTACTGGTGTCTTACTCTTTGCGTAATACTTGACAGTATGCTTAAGACACAGTATTGCTGCTTCCGTAGAGAGCCGCGGTCGGAAGCCAAATTGGTTATCATGCAATTTCACATGTTTACTTAACTGTGCATTAAGCACACTGTCAAATATTTTAGCTACAATGGTTGCCAATGATATCGGTCTGTAGTTATTTTTATCTGACAAGTCACCAGTTTTATTTTTAACTACAGGCACAACGATCGTACGCATCATATCATCTGGCAAGTATGAATGCCTTACACATAGCGTGAAAAACATCGCCAACAAGTGCTCGACGCTGAGCCCGTCATGACCCGGAGATTTACCCCTGGTCATAGATTTTATAATCTTATGAATCTCCTTGGCTGTAAACGCACGACCAGGTTCATCATCACGGATCTCAGCTTCGTGCTTCCCCATCAGCGACGGACCTAAGGGAGATCTTATAAAGAAGTGGTCTTTAAACATATTGGCAATATCTTTGTGGTCGCTCACGCCTCCGACACTACCCGGCTGGCCAGCCACAGGCTTCATTTTATTTGTGAATTTCCAGAAACCACGGAAATCTTTTTTGGAGTGTTGGGAGCTGATAAGGTTCAGTTTGATTTGATTTTGATGTTTTTGACACCATTTCAAACGTGATTTGAAGATCTTGCGACTCTCAAGCATCTCTGTAAAAAGAGCGCCGTTTGTTGGTCTCCCACCAGAAATCCATTCAACAAACCTTTGTCTGGCCACCCCATGAGCATCATTGACAAACTTGTTCCATCCTGCAACCTGTTTTTTATTGCTATTTCTCTTACCACCCCTCCCGAAAATCGCTGCTTTCCTGAGTGCATGGGTTATTTCATTATAGAGCTGGTCCAGTATTTTCTTATGCTCGGGATCCTTACAATACTTATCGGCACATGCCCTCAGTTCAGCAGGAAAATCAATAGGTTTTAATAATAAATGACAATGCTTATTGAATAACTCAATTTGTCTTGGCGACCTTTCTCCCCAAATTACATTATTGTATCTATTTTCCGGAATTTGAGTAGTTCTTCTTGGAACTATAACATTCAGATCACATTCTATAAATATGGGAAAATGGTCTGACCACGTTACACAATTGTCAACATACACCTTGCGCACGGAATCTACCGCAGACTGCGTAACAATAGCGTGATCTAGCCAGCGCGTACAGTGATGCGCATCACTTAAGAAAGTATAGGTATTTGAACTAATCCCCAACTTATCTACATCTACACAACACCACTTTTGTTCGTCGCAATAACTAATCAGCTCGGTAAAAAAACGCTCATTGGGATGAGCATTAAAATCCCCCACTAAATAAATAGATTCAATGCTATGTTCGTCAATCAAAGCACTCACCGCCGCCAAACAATCTGTGAACTCTGTTAAATTGTCAGCGCAGTCCGTAGGCATGTAAACACTCACCACAATTAAATGCCGACTGTCGTTTGTCGTTATCTTAATCGCACACAAACGCGGGTTATCGCACTGCACTACAACTACACTTTGAAACTCTGACCGTCGCCACAACAAACCAACGCCGCCGTACGGTCTCCCGCGCAGCATACCAGTCGTCGTGTCAACCGCCGAAGTACCCGTCGCACAAAATTCATCATCGATTGTATTCAAATAATTTACCTCATCAGGCATCGCCCATGTTTCCTGCAAAGCTACGATGTCCGATCTTCGGCATAAATCCCTAATACAGTCGACAGACCTCTTCATACTTTTGCAATTAAAACTACAAATGGTATATGTCATAATAAAATATTCAGACTAGCCATCATTACCTCGTATATACTATGCAATAGGAGGCTTTTTGTTTTTACTGCCGTTATCAGAATTTCCAAACGGATGTCTGTACTTGAAATGTACAAACCTACGGAAAATTACGTCCTTAGGCCATAAATGTGTATCTAAAAATAGTGGCAGTTTACTCGGACAGACAAAGAACTTGTACGCTTTGTGACCAGTGTCCCTTATATGTAGTTTTTGTAAAAATACACTTTCTTGCACTTTATCCCAGATGTATTCTTTTATGTCCTCCACTTTCGTGTCATTATGGACGTTAGTAATGAAAAGCGGAATTTTACGATCAAGCGTCTCCGTTTCAACTTTGACAAAAAATCTTCTCCTCTACAAGTGGCATTTCTCAGCCAATTCTCATGAAATTTTTGAGTAGGTTCGATAATGATATATAATTTTTTGTCGAGTCAATTTCTGGAAAATTTGATTTTGAAAAAAAAATTTGCGACGTCTACAGCTCACAGAGCCACTAGTATTAAGTAAGTGTTATAAGTTTATTAGCGTATCAAAAACATACGGCTGTATTTGTCTCCCTTTATTCATTTTAATCTCGTCTACTCTAAGGATAACTGGAAGAGATCTCTTAAAGAGATAACTTCGCCTTTGTACCTACCTTTTTCCTTTTGTAAATGTTATCTGTTGTGTGTTTTTGTACAATAAAGACCCAGTGACCCACGAAGAGGCGTAGAAAGTTAATTTTCCCAACAGATTTCGCTAAATAATGCATTCTTTGAATCTTTATGCGAATGATAATCTGCTTACCCGCTGCATGTGTATCTACTCTGCCTATGTATAGCGTAATGCAGGAGATTCCTCACCGTATTTGAGTTAATAACATAATTAGTTGAACGTCAAGTGGAGTATAAACTGATTAAGTAAACAATGTCGACGATGCAGCGTTAATTTGTGTAGCGATGAGATTCTGCTTCCGATAGTATGCGTGTTAACTACTAGTGCTCTCCTTCATGGGTACTTAACTATGAATTTAATTAGTAACCCGCTCAGTCTTTATTAGCCTTAAAAACCTTAAAAGTTAATCCCTGTGTCAGCGGACTTTTACGAGATGTAATAGTATTTTTTTATCATTAAGCTAGCCAATTAAGTTCATGCGCCGGTACGTACCATTATACGATAAATCGCACCAAGATACGTGTCCGCGATACGTTTATTCTGATATCTTAAGTGTCAAGACGGATAAAATCGACGATGTGTAGTGGGCAGCCGCGCATGAGTGATCTACTTTTAAACGACCATTTACAGGGCGACCGTGAACAAATTACCTAAAAGAACAACATGGCTTGCCGTTGCTTCACTGCCGCTCGCTAACTAGGGACGTGGTCCATGTTAAGAGTGCTTTATTTTAGTGTAGATTACAAAAGTAAATAAGTTTAAAGTTAAAAACGTCCGATTACTTGTTTGTACAATTTATCGCGCGGCTTGCAGTGTGGTTTTAATTAAAACACACCCGACGACCGTACAAATCTATACAGATTATTCATTTTATTAATACGAACAAATCAGTATTACAATCGTTTTTATACTAATTTTATCTACGCTTATCAGTTACATTACAAACGATCGCAATAAACCTGTCAAACGGTACCCACGATATGACAGATACGCTATCTCCATCGGTCCGCAAAGCGTCGTCACAACGCAAATAAGTTCCAATAAAAAATCACAAAAAATACCTACACTCGAAACAGTTTTGTTAACCGGCAGCCTCGTTCTGAAACGTCAGAGGTCCATCGGGCGTATCTCATAAATTAAAAGCCATCATATTTGTTTTTCGTACGAGCGAGTAAATAAAATTCCAATTGACGGAGCGTAACTTTGCGCGGTACGTAATCAACAGTTTTATTCGGCGATTCTGCTGCCTTGATTCCAAGCTTCATCCCTGTCGTGAATCGAGCTCGTACTTCATTTGAATATCTTTCGCCGCGGACTCTTTGTTGATGCTGATTAAATCCAACGTGTCTGAATTTTTATTGTTTGTTTTATTGGAAACGAATTATGTTGCTCATTTCCTCTGTTTTATAAGCGGGATCATCATCGTGTTACGGATTGTCAAGCTTAACTAGACAGGCTGCTAGTTAAACTGGAGGGCAGTAATTAACAGGCGAGATCAACAAGCCGCTCAATGCTAATGGGGCCTTTCCACGTCAAAGGGCTAAAAGGCGTCGGAGCGCGTCTGTCCGAATAATGGGCCAAGTTGTAGTGCCCTTCCGTGCACGGAGCTCACGCGACCTCATAGACCCTCATCAAACACAAGTCGATTAGCCTAAATTGTATATATAACAAAACCGTGTCTTATTGCTAAGAGTTTTTTTTTTTACATTAGAAAGGCTTTATGTACAGCTTTAACGTATCTGAACAAATAAAGAATGCTAAAATGCATTTTTCTTCTCGGTAGGTAATAGGTATATAATTGTAGACGACAGATTCTACCCGCTTCTAATGTACCTAGCACGTAATTTAGAAACAAATAAAGATAAGACGTTAGCTAGGTAAATTTAAGAGTAACCCTGTTATTTAAAATGGAATATTTAAGAAATATTGACATATTTACGTAAATATTAGAACCTTGTCGCACTAAGCGGAAGGAATAACTCTTTAAGGCGAGTTTATTCATTTCAGCAAGCATTATGACACAATCCGAGTGATTGCGCAATGATGCTTGGAAATTTCCATACGCAATAAAATAAAAGATTGCGTAATAGTGTAAAATGTATCGATCGTAGATCGAAATTACGCTATGAAAATGGCATGTTTTGTGAGCTAACTCACAAACAGTTGACTCTGAGATAAAGAGGTTTTTATTATATAAAGTAGGCGCTGAGGCGCATATTACAAGCCATGTTTGAATCACAGGCACTAAGAAATGGTCGCGCAGCGAATTTCTTAAGATTAAATCAATTCAGAATAGTCATTTTTACACAACGTTTTTCCCTCTCAGAGCCAATATTAGGAAGACGCTGTCAGAGTATAACTTCAAAATACGTTTTAATAAGAACATAACCTGTGATAAACAATATAAACCATTTACAATCCGTCCGGACTCTTTTTTACTTTACGAATCATAAGAAAAAGCAGAACCAAGGTGGCACCAAAATTAGAGTAGAGTCAGTCACTGTTATTTTACGAGAGGAACTACCAGTCATTTGTATACAGTCCACTTCAACATTTATATTTTTGGGCCTAGTCAATCCGGATTAGTGCACCATTTACAATAATATTACATATTATATACCTATTTATATTAAAGACTGAGATTCCTTGACGAGTATGTTAAGGCTGCAAAAAAACGTAGCTATCTAGTTATACAGGCAGCCCCTGTTCCAGATAAGGTATGAAGTGGTTTTCTTTTTCAAACTGATAAAAAATGTAAAACAATAAAAATAAAGTCCAAATATAACATCCGCCTGTGCTTCAAGACGCTGCAACAGAAATGTTGTATGAAGATAATGCGGTATCAATGTTGCATGTAAATGCGGCGTTTTGCGGTTTATTATTTATGACGATACGACATTGTTCCAATGATATACCGCAAATATATATAGTTTTCTAATATATGTCTGCACACAATTTAAACTCCTGAGTATTAATAATGCATATGACTAAAACTTCAAACCTGAATGAGCATTGAAATTAGCATATATTTATTTGCCAGAAGATATGCCTGCTTCTTAGTAGAATTTGACAGATGTTTGTGGGCATTTTTATCCTTTTGTGTGCCCGCGGTCACTCCTACCCCAATCTTTGGCACGAGCCCAACTCAACGTAAAATGACAGTAAAACATGGCATTTGATTCTGTGATCATTATAAACTGCTAATTAACACATTACATTTTATAATGAAGTGTATCAAGATATTAATTGACAGCTTAATAAATTCATCTCAAGCTTCCCACAAAACCAGATCGGGTCATAATTATTTAATTGATTATATCGGCGTGAATATTATTATGGCGTGGCGATTATGGCATTTACCCCCCCCCCATGGTGGTGGTGGTGGAATATTAATTGATGTAAAATTGAATGTGAACAAAACTTTTTTTAGGAGTCATAAGCTTTAAAATAGAGTTAAGTTTATGTTTTTAAGACAAAGTGAGTTCATTTGTCTTATGCCGCACATAAAACAATTTATGTTATGATTATAATTGGTTTGGCCTAAAGGTTGACTGGTTGATGGCTTATGGCATATTCACCTTTGGTACATAGGATGGGCCCTATAACAGGAGCAAAAAATTTAACGGTCCACTATAGAGCGAACCAGCAATTATTTCCAAGTACTCCCAGTTGAAATAAAAAAAAATTTTTTTCTTGAGTTTTATTTCTTCAAAGATAGCTTATGTGTATTTTATTAATCTTCTGGAGTGATATTAAATAACTATTTATTTTAAAAACAATTAAAAAAACAATATTCAAGAATACCCGAAATACCTTTAAAACAAAAAATATTCAAATCTATTATGACTCATAACTTGATATTACAACAAAAAAAATAAAAATATTGGGGCACACTTACTGCGGATGCTCAGGGAAGCGTCCTTATAAATATTTGCTCCTGAGGGCCTACTCCGAACTTCGAAAAACGAACTTCGTATCGTGCCGTCCCTTTCCGTCATATAGTGAGTAGTGTAAGTGTAACACGAGAGTGAAAGGGACCGCACTACACGAACTTCGAATTTCGAAGTTCGGAGTAGACCCTCTGTTACAAGGCCCATCTTGTATGTAACTATTTATTGTCTAGTGTGCTATACAGTTAATGAATAAATACATTTAACTTCGGTATTGAAAGAATATTTTTGTTTCGATTTTTCAAAATTATTGTCAATTCATAAAGTATGCTGGCTAATGAGTCACATAAATTAATGAATGGTACTTAAGGAGGTATACGGTGATCTCATTTATTGTTGATATATATTTTCGTCCTATTTCGTTTTCTGTTTGAAAATATGTGAACCATATACCATGCATGGTTGGGTAGCTAGCGATAGGCACGATTGAGTTTAGAGATTATTGCCACGATCTAACCCATAAACTCAAAGTAATATCCAAATTATACAATAAAAGAACTTTTGGTTTAGCATAATCAATATTAACTATGACAAGTTAACAATTGTTGATCTCGAGACCTGTGAAATGTAACTTTTAAAATTAATTTTCACAATAAATTACCACAAAAGTATTATCATATGATATACTTCGGTAATCTATGTTCCTACATTTATCAATTCATCATACTTATTAAAAATATTCTCAATGCAATGATTTCGTCCAAAAATTAATCATAAAATTTTAAATGCGCCAATAGCTTTTCATCGGTTTTTTGAGTAATTAGCAATCGAATGGAGGCTCGAATCCAATTGTTATGTTTGTCAATACAATTGTTAATTTCTCATCGCGGAGGCGCGTCCGAGTGTATTGTTTCAGCTCATCCATTTAAAATTATTAAAACTTTCACGCCTTTTGTTTCGTAATTCACAGTTTTAAATTTTGTGCTGTGTCAAATACGAGTATTGAAAGAAGTACATTTTTTTTTCATCCTCACCAATTACATAAACTTTGCTTCGGGCCGAAGAGCGGCCGAAATACAATCTTATTACAGTTACGGTTCTTATAGCTCTGAACAATTAAAATCTTAAATCTACCACTGTGGGACAATTATTAGTGAAACATTGAGACGACGACTCTTTAGGCATGCAACACCTATCGCTCCGACATTTTTTCGCTACATTAATCTTGTCCACTAAGCGTGGCCCCCTTCGTAATTTATTATTAGTACATTCGCAAAATATACCTTTAATTACAGCTGTTTGTGCTCACCGCCACGTAAAATTATTTAAATTACGCTTAAGTTAATGTTCTTTGGGGAACGAATTGCCGAATATTTCCCCCCCGTGTTGTGTTAATGGCCGATTCCTGAATTAAATTCGACGGTCGTTAATTTGAGCACACTGCTTCAGCATAAACAGGCTTATCTACAAAAGTAATGACCTAAGTTTAACTTTATTCCCAATTCGCATCACACGGGGTTATGCAAATCACGAGGATAGTATTGTGTGAAGGAATCTTAAATGCTTCAACTCTTAAATGCTGTAACGATAATGGCCTAAACATTACACTTTGGCAAAAGGAAATGTGACTGTGTTCTTTTTATATTCGGGCGCAATCCTTGCAGGAAGGTGCCGGTTTAATGTAAGTCAAATGTGATAACGAAAAGCGGGTTGCTAGATGTTTCGCAAATGTATGCGTGTTTTTGTAGCTCTTTTCTTGCTTAGGTAAGTAAGTGACATGAGTAGAGTATTGAGAAACTATACTCTAGGGCAAAGGAAACCTATTCATTCAAACATTATGTACCTGTTACCATTGATAAAGTAGCACTATTTCATTTTCATTTTTTGGGTGCCGTAGTTAACAAGGAAACTGTATAGTTTCGCCATGTCCGTCTGTCCGTCCGCTGCTTGGCTCAGTAA
This sequence comes from Notocelia uddmanniana, assembly GCA_905163555.1. Classification (NCBI taxonomy): domain Eukaryota; kingdom Metazoa; phylum Arthropoda; class Insecta; order Lepidoptera; family Tortricidae; genus Notocelia; species Notocelia uddmanniana. The sequence goes on from LR991065.1 coordinate 16,268,407, forward strand.
CCGTTAATAGTAGAAAACACTGTAATGTAAATAAAAAATATTTTAAGGGTACCTCCCGTACATGTAAAGTGAGGGATGTAATTTATTTCGCAAGCTATCGTGTGGGGTATCATTCAATAACTCAATCAAAAAAAAGCGTGGAAAACTAAAACTTAGTTTTGATTCAGGAATCAGTTTGCCTGACGGATTCGCAACTAAGGAACCCTAAATTGCGTGTGGCCTTGCACTACGTACTGGATGTTTTGGCTGAACATAGTTAAAAAAAAAACATTTTTTTTCATGAACATAATGTCTCTCTCTATGGAGCTAACTGCAATTATTTAGTTAGAGCTCTACATAAGGTAAAACAGATTAAAAGGTTTTAATTTATTAAATCGTACGGCGATAGTACGTGCTTAGGCATGTTTTCACAAAAATACTTACAAGATCTGAATTTCCACATGTAAGTGTTGCCAGACTGATTTGCAAACCTAACATTTGCGGCAGTTCTAAACGATATATTGTTGCTCCGCAGGTGGACGGTAAATTGGCAGGTCTTTCGGTAAACCAGACGTCTTGTTAATGCGACTTGTATGTTGATTGGCCCGCTCTCGAACGGTCGTGCACTTCGCCAAAGCTGCCCTTTTTGCAAAGAAAGGCGTAACATAAATGTATGCTCTTTTACAATGCGCCCGTTTGTATTAGCCTGGAATGCGTGCGTGGAATTGTGAGGTAATAGCTGTTATTTGTGCATTTAGTCTTTCACTACGCTGCAGTGGGACTCAGGAAGTCATAGTTTTAATGATCGAGTTTACGCACAGCTATATAGTTTGTGGGTAGTTAGTGCTATAATAAAAACGATATTAAATTAACGTTTTAAATTGGCCGCGTACTTTGAGTAAATTGCTATGCTTTGCTCGTGTTTAACTTTCGTCGATGAAAGAGCACCGTATTATTCGATTCGTTTCGGGTTTTTCTACCTCTAATCAACTATTATGTGAGGAAATAATAAAAATGTCTTATAAACATGCAGGATGTAAGTTAACGAATAATAATTGATGTTAATTGTGTTTTGTTGACAACTGTTGAATTGGTTTTTTAAGTTGTTGTACTATTTTTATCTCGAGTTTTCCATTATGAATGGTGCGGATACACTAAAATAGTTATTCCAATCTGACGTTTCTGAATGCACATTAATTTGTATGTTTCTAACGTTGTAAAGTAAACTTCGTTATAATTCCATGAGGCCTCTCGTACTTGTGCAGCTCATGGGATGTAGTTACACATGTAAAGCATATATTTTTATAATTCATACATAATGTATTTATATTTACATACTCAAATTAATAAATACCACTATTCACGTCATCTATTACTTAAGCTCCAATTTTCTCGTTCGGTCTTTCAACACATTTTGAGTGTTACTTATGGTTTCGGTTTAATTACGTGTCAAATTAAATATTAGTAGGTTTGAAATGGTTTTATTTAGGCTTAATACTGGTATTATTACGAGACTACCAAACTATAGGAATAAACTAAACGAATGCTCCCCATAACATGTCCTGATCACAACAGGCGGAGTAAATGCCTTCATTAGCCAGACGGATCGGATCGAATGTAACCCAACGACCGTGAACGAGCTTAATTCCTGCTGGCTAGTTGGACTGTTCCTTCATTGCACTGCATTAGTTACACGTTAAACGGCGTAACACAGCATTAGAGTAGATTTGTTTGGAGCAATATAAATACCATTAAGTATATACTATGTTTATATGCCCATGCTACCTGCGGGTGGTACAGGACCGGTCATTGTGGAACTCCTTGGGGGAGGCCTATGTCCAGCGGTGGTCGTCCTTCAGCTGACGTGATGCGGATGATGATTTTTATATTGTTCCACACAACTCCACTGTCCACATTACCTTTCTGCTTGCCTGATTTGCAGGTCCTTGTCAGCATCATTTTCTTAATTGCGATTGAAGAATATAACTTATAAATGGTTTGTCATAGCACAATAATCCGTTTAATTTGTTTTCATATGTTTGTAAATGTAAATGTAGAGCATGGATTTGTTGTCAATAACAAAATATATACATACTATGTGTACTTATTTGTATACTGCTGCACTGAAAACGCATTGTGTTCGTGTATTGTCTCTCTCGTTTGCTCGAATTTGCTAGTGTGGCAAAGAGGCAGCACGATAAAATTCCTTTTTGGTTCGCAGTAGGCTCTTTTTCTTGTCATAATACTGAACAACTAACTATGTATATAAAACCAATCACAAAAACGAAATAAACGACTGTTTTCTTTGAGAGTTTAGTAGCTAAAATGTACGAAACAGATTTTTTCGTGTTTCAGTATTTGTTTAGTAGAAATCACGTGAAGTACACCTATACAGATCGAGCTCCTAAAATTGGCCTTTATTTTTTCTGAAATATTTTTCTACTAGCTCTTCGTACAAAGTAAACATACAGTTTTAGGCAGTATATTTTTCTTTTTCTAACTACATAGTGTCATAAAATGTAGATAGTATTATTCACGAAAGCTTTCCTCGGCACATTTCTAATGTCTGTCCGGTGGAATGCACCCACAACAATGTACCATTTAACGACAGTGAGTCGACTTGTCACCACAACTGGCTGGAATCGCAAACAGCCCGAAACTAAGCCACGATAAAATACCCGTATAGAGTCGAGTATAAGCAGAATAATCAGTATCTTAACTTTATATGTACGATTGATACTAATATCGGAGCACTAAAAGAAACATAATAAATGCGCATAAGTAGATCGAGTCTTTCCTAAGTCGAACTCAAACACGAAGAATGCAGATGGAGCACCTCATAAGCCAATTGCCTTTATAATATTTCGTACTGATCAAGATATTTTTGATGATAGGCTCAAAGTGCCAAATATAACGAAAATCATGAAATTAAGCAAGCAATTAACAAATTAGACATGAATGAATGTCAAATTTGCTTAATTTGGTAGATAGCTTATGAGCTGCTCTAAGTACCCACATACATACATAAACAAGCGCCAAAGCGGGGTAGGCAGAGCACACGAAAATGAATTTCAGTTCCACTTTTATCAATTGTAGGTTTATAGATGGAGAAAATGTGATATTGCAGTGACAGGTTTCTAGTCTATCGCCCACAACACATGTTAGTCTGGTTACCATAGTCGACTCTTACGACACCCTACTGCACTGCTCTAGGTATCAGCTATTTTAGTCTTGTCGTTTGATTTAGGGACAACATTGAGGTATGTTAAGGTTTTAGTCATAAATGTATATAATGTGCGTTCCCAAAATGATAAAAATACGTTCCAATGCCCTTGTAATTAAAGACTCGCTTAGATTGGATTGTACTCAGATTTCACCGTGTGTGTATAAATATTTTCGTTATTAAGTGTGTGTACATGAGTATACATGTAGCGACATGTAGCGTCGATGTTCGTTAAGATAAAGATATATTTTATTTGTTAGTGCTTTGTACCAAATCGGGATTAGGAACACTTATGAATGACAATATCTGGATTTCTACAACTGAATTTTTATTACTACCTATAATAAAACATAATATGGGTTTCGACTCACACACTCTACTTACATATTTCTATTAACTTCAAATTATGCACAAGACTATTTTATAAGATATCATATATGCGGCAAAAATAAATGACCCAAAATCGTAGCAAAATATATGAAATCCGAACCAAATTTTGGTCACAATTTTGTTGCCGCTCTTATTATATAATTATGATATAATAATTACACTTCTATTGTGGCACATGACGCTACACACGTTCTGAATGATAGTAATGTACAACTATAAATGGCTCGCATTAGTGCGTAGCATGTTCTACTGTGGGTTTTCGCATTAACACGAGCTAAAAGTATACTGTCTATTTTATTTTCATTGTGTCTGAGACTAACTAAGCAACTTATTGTAACAATATAACGGGATTAGCTCTAGATATAGTTAAATTAAGAGGGTCGGACTTCGTTACGGCTGTGACAGTAGTAACGTTACATTACAGCGTTACTTTGTTGCGTTACGTAATGGAGGAGTACCTACTCGTAATATGGCCGAATGGGTGACTTGGCTAGAGATTTAGCCCACAGATCTAATTTAGATAGCTTTGGAAGTTCGATGATCTGGTTTGTCGTAGCTTTTTAGTTTTTAATAATACCCTGAGATAAAAATAATTTATCTGCGATTCGAAAACAAATCCGGCGTTAGGTTTATTTTTTCTGGGCTTCGAATTTCAATCACATTGAATTTATTAACTAATACAATATTGAATACCTATAAATAATATGATAACCTAAAAGCTTTTGATTTGTGAAATACAAAATAATAGGTAGGTATTTCTTTTTATCTCCGCCCGTGCCAATTTAATTGGAGTAAGATATCCACTTAAAGTTATTAAGGCACAATAGAAGCACGCCGGCGCGGCGTTATCAGCCTAATTGAAAACTGCGTTGCGGTCCCAGTTTGTATGCACTCTTGTCAATTACTTTACGTAGATCTATTTAAGTCAACAGGAGCTGGAATATTCCTTACAAGTTAAACCTATTTATTCGTTCGGTCAAACTATTGAGCAGTACCGTGCAGTCCATATACCTAGATACCTTAACACTGCAAGCTCTAGTTGATTTTCTACTCACCATGGGTCGTGACCAACACTGCTAAGCCACCGCATACGAATACACATTGGATCATCCTGTAAACTTGTAACAGGCTCTCTTCAGTCATATTTATTCCACTTATCTACTTTCTTTATGAAGCCAAAATGGACCTGTACTGTACAGGACCCATATACTGTACTTGAATGATTTTGGTCTTTGATGCGTTATTTTATAACGCTTGACCTAAAATGCAAAGTGAATGCATTGAAACATGAAGTATCTCGTGAACTGCAAAATATTAACAGTGCTTTTGTATTGTTTCAGTACGCAATGGCTATTCGTGTGTCCCGGTGGCACTTTCCGAAGGTCTGGACATCAGGCTCGGCACCGCCGTCACCGACATCCAGTACGGCGGCCCCGGAGTCACCGTCAAGGCGGTCAACCCCCGCAACCAGAGCCAGCCGCAAGTCTTCAAGGGTATTAAGCTAGTTACAAAACTCGTTAAAAACTTTCTGCGGTCAAATACAAAATCCAATCCAACTCTATCAATTTTATTGAAATAGACGCCGAAGCCCAACTAACAATAAATCTGTTTATGAACTCCGAATCTCATAAAGCCGAGACACGCTTGAAATACGTTATCGAATTCCACTTTTAGATGTAGGCACGGACTGTTTTTCGGAGAAGCTATTTATAATTTATTATATTCAATATCCAATTTTTGTGGAAGTGAACAGTTAATGGAAAGGAATTCGATATTGACTTTGCCTTCCGGCGCTTGCCGTATTACTGTTTACATTTGCGTCACACCAGGCGCGAAAAATCTAACTCCGGGGCCCTCAATATTGAACAGAAAAACAAAGCAAGAACACGTTGTCACGGTAATGGGCGTTATGAGAAAAATCCACAGCGCCGTGGGCTCCTTGTCATTTCTTTGTCGCGGAATGATTTGCAATTCTAACGCGTTAATTTCACTTTGACGACGCGCAAAAATACGGTCGGCCTCGTGTTGACCCAGCGGGCCGATCGACCCCACTCCCTAGCTGGAGGCTCTTCCGCCACATTTGCATACGGGCGGAGTCTATTGTGAAAGCCAGTTAGACGTTTAGGAGGCGGTACTTGCATTTATTTTTGTCTAGCACGTGTGGTTGAATAGAATTAAGTGAGCAATTTCACGGAGAGGAATCAAACAGAATTCGGAATTATACGTATAGGCACAAGAAAAATCTCAATGAATAGAAATTATTAGTTTTTGATATTACTGTGTATTATCGAATTACGTATGTTTATTATCGCATTTCGTGTTTTCTAAATTGGTTTATATAGTACTTCAGACTTTTGTAAATCATATGTTTCCACTTGCAATTATACGTTTGAAAGGATCCTCAACCTTTCACGAAAGTTCAGAATTTCACTAAAGTTTAACTTACTTTATTTAGGATTCGCAACTTAGGGTGCAAAACAAATTACAGATGGAACAGGAGTAATAGTGTCGAAAACAGCATTATTTTATTTTATTGATCCATATTTTTATCATATCGGCAATATAGGTAAAAAAAAAATATTTTAATATCCAACATATTTATCTAGTAACTATCACGTAAATAAATTGTTAACGTTAAAAATAAAAAAAAACAATTTAGTAAATAAAAATAATAAACATTTTGTCTAAAGTGTCAAGTATAATTTTTAAATGTAATATTAGAATACGCGTATGGTAAATTCTAATATTTTATGTAATTAAAATAAGTAATTGCTTTGCCATAATACCTATACCTACCAATTACATAGGATGTAAATATCATGAAAGTTAATAGAATTGGAAATTATTATCTTCGTACCGCCCGGTAACGCTGCTGAACATTGGTGCCATATAGGTACAATAAAATAATGCCCCAAGTAAGACCTTTCAAACGAGATATGTCTCAACTGTATACACCAATGGGACATTTTGCCCATTCTCCTTTATGGTTCAATAAAACGACATAAAAAATATACTGCTGTTTTCAACTCATTTGCTTCATCTGTCATTTGCACCGAAAGTTCCGAGCCCTAATTATAAAACATATGTTTTTCATTAATGTGTAAATATTTGTTATTTTATAATGAGACTAGAAGTAAGAGTTATAATAATAGTTTTATACTGTCATATATGCAAGGCGCTGTTCCAATCCAATGTACAAAATAAGTTTACTCATTAAGGTTTAAGGTCCCTGAGCTACTAAGGTTTCCACAAACAAGAGCTCGTAATTTAGTATGTTGAGAGTGGAGCGGGAGCTGTTTGCAGGTCATGCTGAGGCTTTCACGCTGATTACTCTGTAGCCTGCAGCGCCACTTGTTCAAAGGTCGCCGTGATTTTATTACGCTGTCAAAATAGATGATGTCGAATTTTGTCAACATTTCCTACCCTTGGCAAACTCGACTTTACTCCCGCAGATTGCATCGTTGTCAAGATACCTACGTATAAATTGTATCAACGAAGGGTTCGTTTTATTATTTTGATTTACGTTGTTCCGGTAAAATTAAAGTCAGTGGAGTTTTATACGGACCCCGGAGTTTGCCAAATTACCCATGCTTGAATTATTTACAATTTTCACTTCATAAACGCTAGGTTGTAACTCTCGTAGTAATTGAAACTGTTTGCGACATGTTTCGAACTCATTACAAACGAGAGTTAACCGTAATTTTAGTAAGTGTTAATATATAATATGTTTTACTATAATGGAAAAACACAAACCCGATAGAAACTAACTCGAACGGGATGCTTCTGGATACAAGCAAAGAACTATTCCGTGGGAAATGCAGGACTTAATAATAAATGAGTGAACCCATTTGTTTTCCTTTTGCTTACTATTCTTTTTTCCAGGTGATGTGGTCCTCTGCACTTTGCCCCTCGGAGTATTGAAAGTGGCGGTTGCGAACGGTGGACAAAATCAACAGAATTTCGTTAATTTTGATCCCCCATTACCGGATTGGAAGGTGAGATTAGCCATTTAGGGTACCTTAAGTGATACTTAATTGACGTTGATTAACGAAAAGAATTTACATCACAAAAAAATCGGCCAAGTGCGAGTCAGACTCGCCCACCGAGAGTTCCGTAAAAAAATATTTTTATTATATGATGAAAGTCACAATTGACGGTTTTTAGTTTCATCATATAATTTTTCTTTTATCTGTGACGACGTTGCTTCGTACCAAGTTTCAAGATTCTGAGTTCACGGGAAGTACCCTGTAGGTTTTGATTCCCTTGCGAGTGTCGAAAATTTGCGGAAATTTGCGGCATAAATGGCTGTATCTTTTGATTGCGTTATCTTAGAAGTGTTATTTTTTCACAGCTCCAAGGGACAGTAGACTTGAGTATTTGATATAAATTCCAACTTGATACCTCCACGCGTTCCTGAGAAAAAGAGTTTTGACAGATAGACAGACGGATGGACAGACAACAAAGTGATCCTATAAGGGTTCTGTTTTTTCCTTTCGAGGTGCAGAGCCCTAAAAATCACCATACTTCACATACACCATACGACACAGCTTGGCTATACCTTTAGGACCGTTTACCGTCGCCCTTTACCGTCTTCGAATTATTTGTTTGTTTTCAAAATACAATAACTATATGCTTTGTGATTTTAGGTGGCTGCTATCAAACGTCTGGGTTACGGAAACTTGAACAAAGTAGTGCTTTGCTTCGAAAGAACATTTTGGGATCCTAGCGCGAACCTCTTTGGGCATGTCGGCACGACGACAGCCAGTAGAGGTAAATGTACATTTAGTACTAAACTATGGTTTTGTACAATAATTTCAGTATCTATTTACGCCATTTATTTTATGTGAAAACATGTGCATAATGGACCCGGGTATGTCCTAAAACTACGGCCAAGACCACCGGGGGATGGGCAGCAGCATCCCTGAAGTGCGGTGGAGATACTGCGATCGCCAACCCGCATGCCAAGCGTGGCGATTATGGCATTTACCCCCCATGGAATTGGGGGAGGCTTATGTCCAGCAGTGGACGTCTTTCGGCTGATATGGTGGTGGTGGTGGTGTGCATAATCTTGCTATCGCAAGCTACAGATTGATAAATCAGATAAATTTTATGCACATTCATCAACGCTTATTCAACGCATGCACTCACCATAATCCTCCAAACTGCTCTCCGAAGTGCATGTTCGCGACAAATAACCGACTCATCAATATTAATGGAGCGCCTGCTGAATCTCCGCAAATTAACCCTACTTACACCCTCCTAGAGCTCGACGCGTAAATCATTCATCACCGTGTAAATAGTGTAAAACTTAGAAACAGAAGGGCCCGTGATAGAGTATTAAAAGCTGAATAATTAACGCTACCTGCGGGAACCCCAAGGGCGACTGACGATAAATCACTTCAAGAGTCAAGACAGGCTTTTTTACGTTCTGGTTTAGTTCACCTCCTTACCGGCTTTGTTGTGCGCTCTGCTAACTTCATTAAGCCCCCTACGCCTGGGCTGGGAAAGCCCGAACAATGTAAACTGACTCTTTTTTTAATAGTAGCTAATTTAACATTTTCGGGCTTGGCTGTGTTTAAGGAGCTTGAATATCTGATATAGTGTTGCGCCTGTGTCGCGTAAAGAGTTATGTGAGAAAACGACGGCAGACGCAACTGTTTTACTTCAGTTACAATTGTACAAGATGTACCTACTCTTTTGCATAATTGTTATATTTCATTGACTTGGATTCTCTACTTCTACGAGGCTCGTTAAGAACATATTATCTTGACAGTAAAAAGGAGCGTTATACCCAATAAAATTAATGTTAAGTAATTATTTAACTGTAATAAATGCTTTGAAACATACCCGCTTGACCAGGAGTGCTGCAAAAGGCTCGACACTTCGGGAAGTAATACATTATACACGGGATTTAAATCCGTTTTATAGTTTCATTAAATGGGTAACAATCGCGTAAACCGAAGACCGACTGACGTTTGGCCAGGCTCAAAAGGCCCCAAGGCCCAGACACCCGCGACCCTTACCCGGTCATCAGTCCACCGTGTGGGGGACCTGCCCACGCAACGCCTTCCGGTACGTGGTCGCCACTCGAAGAAGATATGCCCAAAGAGTAAAGGAGAGGGCTATGTTGGGAGTTTCATCCACAGCAGAACCAAAGTGACTCTATAGTTGCTTAAAATAAAATCTCATAACTACTCAAATATAATAAAGGTAATTAAAAAAAACATTGATCTGAATCTCGAAATCAATCACCAATGATCATTTCGCGACCAGATAGAGATATAAAGTGCGTTTAGACAAGTATCATCAAGATAATTCAAAGATCGCCGAGCAAAGCTCGGTCTCCCAGGTACTGTTTGTTATTCGACTACTAACCAAAATTCGTTGATGGAAAGAATATCGGAAAAATAAGTAATTGAGGCAGGCCTAGGCACAGTGGGCACTATTGGAATGGTTATTAAAAACAAATAACCCTCTGCGGTTTTTGCAGTACGTTCGGTTCTCCATACAAACGTATTTATGCTCTCATTTTAAAACGCCAGGCTAGAATAACATGAAACTTTATATACACAATGAGATCCGGCATATCTAGGTCGGATCATAGTTTCTGTTGCTTGAAATTATAATGGAGAAAAAATACAGCGATTATTAAGGTTTTCATACAAGCCGTAAAAAACTCAAAAAGCCGTTGTATTTTTTTTCTTTTACAATTTCTAGCAACAGAAACTATGATCCGACCTAGATATGCCGGATCCCAATGTGTATACAAATTTTCATGTTATTCTAGCATGGCGTTTTAAAATGAGAGCATAAATACGTTTGTATGGAGAACCGATCCACACCGATCGTACTGCGCCCTCTTAAATGCATTCTCAGGCATCGCGCTTTAATTTATTTTGTTCGTTAATTTTGGCTACATGTATACTTACTCATAGCTTTCAAAACAGGACGATATACAAATAAAATTACGGTAGAAATGTCCTGCAGCACGTGTCGGTAGCGACATTTGGAACAATGGAGTTATTTTACCACTTACTACTAGAACCACAAAAACACGCCAAAGTCGATAAACGATAATATTGTACCTACTTCTATATCGCTCTTTACACCCGCACGTTTTTTACGGAATAGCTAAATAATGTTGTCTTAGTAACTTATCATAGAATTTTGCCAAGTAACGCCCGATTTCATTAATTAACGAGTTTTGGTCTGAAGTTGCAAGCGAGACGTCTCGGAACATTTTTCCCTTTGTGAACTGGCTTTATTTGGAGTCTAACCTATTTAAATCTTTTTTACAGGTGAACTGTTTCTTTTCTGGAATCTGTACAGCGCCCCGGTGCTATTAGCGTTGGTGGCGGGCGAGGCGGCCGCCGTCATGGAGAATGTGACTGATGACGTCATCGTCGGCCGGTGCATCGCCGTGCTGAAGAGCATCTTTGGCCACGCGGCCGTACCGCAGCCTAAGGAATGTGTAGTGACCAGGTATGATAGTGTGGCTGTTTAGCACAGATTCACATTGAGTTGACCAGTTTATATACGGTTTTTGGATATCATTATCATCGTTTTCAGCTTGTAACGGCCTACACTAACATAGGCATCTCTTCTCTTTTAGTATATAAATAAAAGTAGCCTTTCCGACAACCTAATTTATTGATGCTTCAGTCAAGCCATTTTTTACTTTGTTTTTAACTATTCCCAACTATGTTACATGCAGAAATTTATTCTACTCTGCAATCAATACGAGTAGGGAACGACACGCTTTTCATCCTTGTTTTATCCTCAATCTGTTACAAAACGTCCACTTATGTTTGATAATTATTCAAGACCGTTAACAACAACTGACGGTAGAGCCGAGCTAGAGCAATCGCTCAACTCGTTTGTGCCTGTGTTAATTTGAACTCAAAAAGCTGTCTTTGGCTATGGTTGATTGAGTTCAAAGCGCGCGTTTGTTTCAGATGGCGGGCCGACCCGTATGCGCGGGGTTCGTACAGCTTTGTGGCGGTTGGGTCCTCGGGCACTGACTATGATTTGCTGGCAGCGCCCGTGCCTGGGGCTTCTGCGGGAGAGAATAGACTCTTCTTCGCCGGTATGTTGATGTTGTATAATGCGAATAGATTATACAACATCTTGCTCAATAAATTGATATAACATGTCCAAAATATTTTTTCAGAGTCGTATATTATATTACAATTAACCCCCTCCCTCTCCCTCACTCTCAACACAGCGCATCCCCAAGTCCATAAAGGGTCGGCAACGCACTTGTGATTCCTCTGGAGTCGCAAGTGTCCATAGGCTATACGGTGTCTGCTTACCATCAGGCAGGCCGTAAGCTTGTTTGCCACCGTCGTAGTATAAAAAAAAAACACAACATTAAATTACTTTATAATATCTTTTCTTAATAATTTGACACTACAATTAAATTGTTTCCATTGTGTAAAATTTTACATACTCGTAGGTACAACTTATCTGGATAACTTTCGTGTCAAAACGGAATCAATTGTAGACGAATTAAATGCCTTAACTATGGTCCAAAAATTTAGTCCTCACCCTAATAAATTTTCCTGAATAAAGTCCAATTTCGTTTTGCAGTATTTCTTAGCTGTCGAGCTTAGGGTGTAATAATTATCAACTTGATATAAATATCTGGTAGTATTTTCATTCGTTAAATAATAATGCTGAAGCTATACTTTAAGTATACAGAAGCATCGTCATTATTGTTCATACAGTTTATATTAGTTTAAGACTTTATATTAGGTAATTAGTGCTGTTGATTGCAGGGTGTAGACTTGACTTCTAACCTAACGGTCTAAATAAGAAACCATGGTAATTGTCACAAAAGGCAAGATATATTTTTGCCTTATATCATTAAACAGGAACTGTAAACTCATAGTAGTCATAGTTTACAAACATTAACTACCGGTGATATGCATAAACGATGTTAGAGTTCTATAGTTGGATCGAAATTAGGAACAAAAACAAAACAGGAAAGGTACCGTTCTACTGTGAACATTAAAATGAGGTAACTAAACCGTTAACTAGTTGTAATATAATACAACTAGTTGACTAACGCTGTATTTAGTTTACAGGAAAAAGCACTAGGTAAGCATAGTAAAAAATATTTTGACCTGTGTATCTCTTAAACCAGGCGAGCACACAATGCGCAACTACCCCGCGACAGTCCACGGTGCGTTCCTCTCGGGACTGCGCGAGGCGGGCCGGCTGGCCGACCTGCTGCTGCCACAGCCGCCCATCACCAACGCCAGCGTCGCCGCCGCCACCGCCGCCGCCAACCAATCCTGATACAGTCGTGAGTTGAACACGTCAGACTGTAGCTCGGTAGTGGACTCAACCAACTTTTTTATAAGAACGTAACGCTTATCCCCAGGGACGAAGGTAATGACGCTGCTCTAACTGATATTATGATGGTGTGTTCCTAGCCGGACGTACGTCGACTAATCTAACACCTTTATTCATAAAACTTGCATAACAAACACACTTGAATAACTAAAACTTTTGTTCCTTTTTCACAAATACATCCCCCCACAACAACAAATACGAAATCCCCTAATATTTATTTATTTACATACGTCAAAGTGACATAAACTACAAACGAATTATTAATGAAATTATATGCGTTGTCATAAAAATGATTTGCAAAATTACATTTGGTTTTGAACACAGGCATCATATTATGAGACACATTTCCCAATTGAGGTATACGAATGTCAAGATAGAATAATAATTTGACATTAGCATCTGAGTGTAAGTGTAAGCGTTATTTTGTAATAAAAATGTTGTTTGCGTCAACGCTGAAATGACAACCAGTGCGAGGATAAAGTTATTCATAATTTAGTTTTCCTTTTTAAATTTGATTATGCTTTTTGTTCGATTTGATTGTCTGTTTAATATATTTCACCATCTCGCACTGACTGTTATGATTATAAAATTCGACTTTAGAATTAATCCTAGAAGGTATATACTAAGTTTTATTGTATTTTGACTGTAAACAAGGCTATCAGAAGTTTTATGTTTTGTGAATGCATCATATTATTTGTAATGTGTCCACAGAGACCAGTAAAATGTATAATTTACTAGACTCTCGTGTCAACTAAAGTAGCTTCTGGTAGTCGATGAGTGATTAAAAGTTAAGTGCGGTAGAATAAAAATGAATAATATTGAATTTTCGGGCGAATTTGCTCCTTGGTTTAATTAACATGTTGAAATGTTGAAATCGAAAATTCGAAACGTTACATTTATAAGTAGTAGAATTGACCGTAAGATGTAGTTAAGAGAGTTTTGATGTATTTGGTCAGTGTATTTAAACAGTAATTTGTGTTTCCATATTAATGTGTAAGTTGATAATATCCCTCTTATCTTATCAAACCTTTGTCAACTAAAATGTGTCTTGTCCCACTCTCACAAATACAAGTGTCAAAGTGACCGATAAAGACAAAACTAATTTTAACGGCATTTCAGCTATTTGTTTGATAAATAATTATGAATTAAAGCATAATACAAGTAATGAAAACAGGCGTTGCCTAAGTATTTGTGAAATCGTTCTTAGTAAGTAGAATGCCGCTGTAGTAGAATAAGGCAACACTCATTTAAAACTGTATTGGCAGTAAACATTGTAAACAATCGTGATTTGCAATAATTACTTGCCCAGAATGCTTTAATAATGTACACAAGATTTACAATCATTTAGTCCATATTTTTATTCATATGAAACGAAATATTATAACGATTAACGACCTACTAATTGAACTTATATATGGATTAATGTAACGATAGAAGATTAAAAATATATAAAATTTTCATGTCTTATTCGTAACTTACATTGACCACACTTCTACTTATGCATTTACCACTTGAATTGTTATTTGTCAGATTGATATGCCAAGTTTTTTAAATTAAAAATACGTTTTTACAGAATACAATATCAAAATGTAAACATATTGTTATTATGGTAGTGAATAATACTGTATTGCGAATGATGTAAATGAATTGATATGTAACAATATTATGATGAATAATTCCGGTGTGCGATCCGAACCAAACTGCCCGGAAAATTAACTACACATTAACTAAGAAAAATGAAGAAGTAGATTTTAAGTCTTGCATTGTATCGTGTCATTATGACTGTATTTTTCATAATTTTCATCAATAAAAACTTTTAAATAATTGTAGTTTCAATATCAGATTCCAAATACTCGGAAGGGGTTTGAAACGTCTCAGTCAATGTTAATTGGACAATTTAGATGATCTTAAACAAACACACCTGCCCTTTAGCGATGCACCTGTAACGTTTATACCGACTCAATAAAAAAGAGGAGAGAAAAGTGGACGATTCCTTAAACAGGTAGGTTAGTCGCATTTAAAATAGAGACATATAATATTAAATATTGTATAATGTTTTATTTTTCTATTTTATTGCGATAGATTTTATGGCCATCGAAATTTACAGAATTTATACATTTTGTCTGAAACCTTGCTTCATGCACCTTTGGGTTTACGTATGTCTAATGGTTCTCCTTAAGATTTTTAAAGATTTTGGAATTTATTGACACTCGTGTCAATTAACGACTTGTTCTACCAACGATACAAGGTATAGAGAATGGAATCCGGTGTTGATAAATTACTAAGAAGGCATTAAGCTATTAATTATGAGTCTAGCTGGAGTCGTAAACATTTTACCGACTCTACAGTGTAAATAGCATTATGAGGCTTCGTCACAACAAAACCATTAAATCCGGGAGCGCCAATATACGATTACACTAAAACAATATAACGTTTTATTTATTTATAGTTGGGCATTAATTTGAGTTTGTTTACGCGCTAGGCGGGGCGACTGACGGATTTATGGTGGTTTTTAATTGCATTTTTAATTATTTTTCAACAACTACGCTGCCGGCAAATTGAATACAGCTCACGCGATCCGGCGCGATCTTATCTCGGACCTAGTTATGCTTTGAAAACTGCTTTTTGTTACTTATATTTATCGCCCATTACAAGAGATCGTTCCCTAAATTATAACTTTGTTACGCGTTCCATTAAAATCAGACAATGTATCATAATTTAACATCGTAATTAAAAAGGACGCTAAACATAATCCGTTCACATTTGTTTCACTTCGCTGGATTCATTTTTATCATCAAATAAAGCGGAAATTAAAATTAAACTCCCTCAGCGAAGGTACTCAATATTCCGACATCTTAATTCTAAATTAATTGCGTTAGGATGTACCAATAAATCTACTGTCGGTATTATAAAACACTAGTTTGCTTAGAACGTCGCTTCGTGATATAGCAAAAGGAACTTCCATAGATTTGCATCAATTCATTTAGTACCTTACTGTGTAACTAATAAGATATGTTTTACCACGTTGAGGGGCTATCATACTACATTGTAGAACGTCCCAATCAGATTTTACTAGCCAACGCCCATTGATTAACACGGAAGATAAAACTTAGTATAATGAAGTATTTTTATACTTAGCATTTTTTCACATTGTTAGCGGCATGCGGGAATAGGAACTCGTGGAGTCGCACCATTTGTAAAGAGAGAAATGATATTTGCCGACTTCAATAGAAGGAAGTAGTACTCGGTTCGTCTGCATGTTTGCTTGTTCTTTTTTCTTATGCATGTACGAGTATGTTCCCCGATAACTCTTGACCACGTTGGCCGATTTTGATACTTCTTTTTTTTGTTTCAAAGCAGGTACCCCGACATTGTCCCACTAAATTTGGCGAAGGTCTGATGATGGGATCTAGGACGAATCGAGGGAACTCCTCGAATTTGATACGCACGCATATGCCGATTTCGGTATTTTCTGTAGGTAACCAAGCATTAGCTCACGGAAACCACAAATTGTGGCATAGCGGGTACACAATTGGAGTCGTTTTTTTTTTGGTATAAATTACATAATCTTGATTAGAAAATTATTTTTGTCATTGCTATATGTGGCACTGAATTTAATGTTCGTGTGCTCTGCCTACCCCTTTTGGGAATATAGGCGTGAGTTTATGTATGTATGTATGTATTATTAGGTACAAAACCCTCTAACTCTACAAATGTATTATATTGTTTTTACTTTTATTAGCATAATTCACGAAAGGGCTGCGATTGAAAGGTCCTATTCATCCACTATTCATCTACATTCAATCTCGCAGAGTAGGGTTAGACTACCTACATAACATATTCTATGGCCGACATACTCTGCTAATAGACGAATCACTCATGGACATTAGCCTGATAAAAATCTCTCATCGGTGAAAAACGATACAAGATAGTCCAAGCGTCTCGATATCGTTCAGTTAAATACTGTTTGAAACATCCGATCTGTATTATTTATTGGGTCATAATCGCAGTATCAAGTACAGAAACCTAAATAATTGATGAAGCTTGTAAGGCGGTCAAGTTGAACTGGGCTGGTCACACGTCTGCAGCATGTCAAATTGCCGAATGAGTCGTGGATAAAAATTGTCATGGAGTGGAAACCTTAAATAGAGCTTGAAACATAACAGACACGGACTCATCGACAACAATAGCGGGTAGATTGGGTAGATTAAAATTAGGACTAATGCAAAACGACGATCACTTTGGCTTAGTTGGTAAGTAACCCTGCCTAAAGAGCCGGAGGTACCGGGTTCGAATCCCGGTCAGTGCATTTATTCGTATGATGAGCACGAATATTTGTTCCTAAGTCTTGGGTATTTTCTGTGTATTTAAGTATTTATTTCTATAAATAAGTATGTAATTTACTTTTGATATATCCTGGAGCAGAAGGCTCAAACAGGATTGAAAAAAGGGTGCAAAGGATTCTAAGCGGGACCTAAGGCGACGAATGGACAGCCAGTTAAGCTGACGACGGTAGAAGGAAACGGGGTCATACTTACGGAGACCGAAAATGAAGCGTATGCAATTATTGAGGAGACGATCCAGTTTATTAAGGGATTCCTGAGTGATATTGGTAGTGCACACATCACCATAATCAATAATTGGCAACACCAACGCCTGAACCAGCAACTTCTTTGTAGCAACTGGGTGGAAATTTTTAAATTTATAGAGAACTTAAGCGTTCCGGCGACTTATATAAATGTCTTGTATTTATGTATGTTTATTTACAGTGTTTATATTGATTTTGTTTTCGCATTTTCTTAGTAGATATTATCAAACTTTTTTATTTTCACGTTTCATAAATCTCTGTTTAGCCCAATGGTTGGCTGGTAGAGAATGCCATTTGGCATTAAGCCCGCCATTTGTACAATTACATTTTGTGCAATAAAGTTTAAATAAATAAATATATCGTTGCCGAGTACCCATAGTACTAGGCGAAGATATACATATTATTTTAGGACTAGGTCGATTTGTCCCTTAATATTTATTTATTTAAAATGAAGGGAATCCCAACGTAACGACCCATTAGTTGTATATCTAATGAAACGATAATTAATAGATTATGTATTTGAAATATATGTAAAATATATACTTGTGTATGAAGTAAGTAGGCATTATTCGAAGAATGCGCTTTGATATTATAATTAGTAAGTTAAGAACTACTCCATGTATTTCGCGACCAATCGCCACTCGGTTACAATTAACCCTACGGTGCTACCTCCAGAAAAAGTACGTGTACGCCGCGACTCCGACAAACGAGGAATTAATATAGGATCCACCGCCATTTATAAATTCTACTTACCACTTTGTTCTACCGGCCCTTCCACTTTGTTTGTCGGTGTAAATTATGCAGGATTTTTTGTTTGACTTTGATTGTGAGTAATGAGTTCTATGATAAGGTAATGTTGAGGTGAGAACGATTTGAAATGAAAACCGATTTAATTATTCATTGAAATTTTATTCTAACTGCTATCTAATGGCTATAATTATATACCTACATTTATTATTTTATTATGATATGTAAGCTAAATATAGGAATGGTAGGAAGGAAATGTATTTAACTATTAATATTGCAGGTATAATATGAATATATATATGATTATGATATGTAAGCTAAATATAGGAATGGTAGGAAGGAAATGTATTTAACTATTAATATAGCAGGTATAATATGAATATATAAAATAAAAACAATACATTTCTCCAGACTACAAATATTTCTTATTAGTCTAAAGAACGCTGGGCATGACCCTAACTAATGGGACATCTTTAGCAATTTATGTGAGGTGAGGTTAATTAACGGTTAGGTATATTGCAAAGCAAAATCTAGGATAAGATCCACGCACCTGCGCACGCGTTGCTGAAAATGAAGCGTCATCTCTTGAAACTTTGCGGAACTACACGCCGGCGGGCTAAGCTTTTGGAAGCTCGGGACACGTAGTGGAAGCTCCGAATTAGCGTTAGGCCGTAGTCAGATGGCGCCTTATAATACTTTCTATGAGTGTGTTAATGTACGCATTTTACGCGGACATTCCTGCTATAATTAATTAGGTAAGTATAAGTTTTATTTAGATATGAATATTTGCCACCATCTAGGATAAGATCCATGCACCTGCGCACGCGTTGCTGAAAATGTAGCACCATCTCTTGAAATTTTGTGGAACTACGCGCCGGCGGGCTAAGCTTTTGGAAGCTCAGGAAACGGTCGTTGTGGAAGCTCCGAATTAGTGTTAGGCCATAGTCATAGATGGCGCCTTATAATACTTTCTTTGAGCGTGTTAGTGTACGCAGTTTACGCGGATATTCCTGCGATATTTAATTAAGTAAGTATAAGTTTTGTTTAGATATGAATATTTGAAAGTTGTAAATATTGTAATATGATTAAGCGCTATATATAATAATATTAATGTACCTGCGCACGCGATACTCACAATGTAGCGTTATCTCGTGCAGCATTACGAAACTACACGCAGTCGAGAGCTTTTGTAAGCTCACCGCGCATGCTCGTTATGCGGGTGACGGCTTAGTATTAGGTAAACGTTAAAGATGGCGCTGTATAGTAGCGTCAATCACTGCTTACGCACCTTTTAAGCTATGCCCACTGCCACTGAATAGTAAAGGTGTATTCGCAGAGACGACGTAGTTTTCAAATCTATGTATATTTTTTAATGTTACAGAGGGCGCTTGACTCCCGTCAATTATTTGTTCGTAGCTCTCTTTGCAGCTATCGTCACTAGATAGTTTTGTGTTGTTCATAGAGATGGCGTAGTTTCCCATTTAAATTATTTATAAGAAACTTTTCACTTATTACATGAATGAAAGCAAGTTAAGTTTCAATTACTAAATCTGTTTATGCCGATGGTTGGCTGGTAGAGAATTCCATCTGGCATTAAGCCCATCTTTTGCACATTTCTGTTTTGTGCAATAGTTTAAATAAATCTGTGAACTACTTTCTAATTTTATTTTCATATTGAGTGTAAAATTTACAAGTCTGTCTTAGTGTAGTGGTCTAAGTGGTAGTCTTTAGTTACATATTAAATGTAAACCAGGGATAAATGTTATCACGAAATTACCTGTGTTCTCTAGTTGTTTATAACTTCGTTCCAAAGCGGAAGTTTGACAAATTCCTGATGCTATCGGCACCACTATAGTTGTGCCTCAAACTCGGTACCTAGTTACATCCTTCCTACTCGGGTTCTTATATAATAAGGTAGGTAAGTCATATTATTGGTACCTAGCTAATTTATTATTCCATTTCGAAATTTGCCCGTATATATCGGCTTTAGTAAGCAGTAGGTATGCAATATGCTTTCTCTTCCGGTGAAAAGCAAAAAGTAAACTTTCTTTATTGTTAAACTTAGCTACTATTAAGTATGTAGGTACAATGAATCGAAAAGAAATGCTCCACAATGCGAGATGCCTTATGATTAGCTGGGTCAAGTGTCAAGGCAATCCTACAGGTGGGTACTAACACCCGTGACATGCCATTAACACACGCAGTCGACCTCAGTATGCACACAATATAAAGTGGCAATGTAAGGGTTCTTTCTCATTTTCAATTCAGCTGCGAAGCCAACTTGAATGTCTTATAAGAGAATCTTCAATAAAGCAGTGTTTGCGGCAATGTCGCTTATATCTATTATAGTGTTCCTGATCATTCTTCTCGTCACTACGGTCAAAACTGATACGCTAACTCAACAAAATAAACAAGATTCCAACGCGCAGAACTTCAAAGAATTCGTAATGAACGCGATTAAGGAGCAAAGTTCGAAGATCCAAACGCTTTACAAGAAAATCCAGACAAATGCTCAGAGAATGTTCCGGACTATACAAAGTATGAAACGGAGTTCAAAGGATGATTTGAAAAATATTGTGAATAAGAACACTAAGCACGCAAACCAAGTGGAATCAACTATTGAGAAGAGTCTGTCGTTGAAGAGTTTTAAACAGTTGGATGCTGCAGAGGCGGTTGCAAGGAGTTTTAATACTCATTATACCACCACCGGTTATGGTCACAGCGGCTCCGGAGGCGGGCACGGTCACACCGGAAATGCTAATTATGCCGCGCCAACGTATCACCACCATTCTATCGGATTCGACCCTATTAACATCGTGGTATCAATGTCTCTACTATCATTTCTTCTTCAAGCAATACAAGGTTTACTTTCCAGAACACGAGCGCCCACGCCAGTAGTTGAAGCCAGAAGTTTGGATTTGGTGCAGGATTGGTTGACGGCTTACCGCGAGAAGAATTTAAAGCAGGATGTTGTGAAATATGTAAAATATCCCAAGAAGAAATACTTCAAGAAACATGCCTATTAGTCGTAGGATGCCAGTTTGTGCTAATTAGAATTCCTTTATCGATTGCTTTTAAATTATTGATTAGTTTTTAGTACACTAATAGTACCAATGAAGTGAATAATTTAGGCACGAATAATTGTTAAATACATGTATGTAGCTTGTTACTTAGATATTGTGTTTATATCATTTCTTTTAGGTATGGAATAATTTATAATTTTATTAACACGATAGAAAGTTGGTGAGTATTAGGATTAATATTTACTGTGCAAGATAAATCGAGTTAGTCTAGAAAATCACAAATCCTTCTGATTTTTTAAACGGTTCATTGTAAAATTACATTTATTGTTTAATGTATAAGTAGCTAAGTTTGTGACGTTAACCGAAATCATGGCGACAAACAATAATCCACTACAATGCTTCCTCAACTTATCTTATCCTGCACATGTATTATATGCACTTAGCAAAAGTAGGTATGTACTTACCTAGTGAGTTATTTCCCATGCGAAATAAATGTAATTACGAAATAATTATAAATATTCTAACCATGCCTACAACCTCAATTTTTGTTGTCCTCTCACTTAACTCCAACAAAAATTATCAAAAGTTTAATGAAACGCGAGCGGTTTTCTGAATCAAATAAAACCGGTCAAGTGCAAGTCGATCCCGAATATCCTGATGCCATAAATAAATTCAGGAAAAATATTGTACAGTCGAGGTCAAAGATATCTTTACAATTGAGTGTTACAAAAATATCTTTACATTTAAATGTATATGACAAAAACATACTTATTATTATTATTTTTACTTACTTTATTATTATTATTATTTATGTTTTGACGGTCCTTTTGTGAATTTTACTACATAATTATTTCTTATTTTGACCAATCTACAACAATACAATATTTATTGTAAAGAATAATAATAGTATCAATAGATTGCTCTAAATAATTAATTAATATATATATTAATACATGTTATAACTGACGATTCGAAAGTGCTTGTTGCTAGGCCTATTTGAATAAAGAATATTTTGAATTTGAATTACATGGCGCATGACAGTTTCATCTTTTCACTTAATGCACCAAAGTTCTGTTTACCACTTGTCATCCAAAGAAACATTTTCACACATTGTGACATATTAGGTTTACATTGCATGTTACAAAATAGGAATTCCTGTCAATGTGCCCTAAATATGTTTACATTAGCAGTGGCACTTGAAACTTTACGTCCAAGCGTACTTTTATTTTACTTACATCTAGATATTGCTACATAAATATCTTTACAGGATGATTGGCTGTTCTTAATTTGAATAATGACATTAAATTGTCATATGGTATGGTTCTCCCTTAATTCCATCATTTGCGTCTTATAGTCGTTATCAATTTCGGCTCTATAGCCGAGTTCAAAAAAGGAGGAATTCATAAATAGTATTTTATGCATCTGTTGTTATGGGTTTGAAAACGCGAGTGGCGTGGGTTGCGATGCGAGTCTCGGCGAGCATCGCAAGGAAAGACGCCAACGAGCGTTGCATACAATACTTTTTCTACGACTCATTTCAAATCAATAAGTAGTATTTGTCGGACTTTTCACCATTACATTTCACTTATTTATCGTGCAACTTACGCAATTTCTTCGGGAGTGCAGTTTCTTCTTATTGCATTTTAAAAGAATCGACAAACAAATTTTATTCTCGTTTTTTGTGTTTAAAAATAAAATCCTCTTTAGGGTTCCGTAGTCAACTAGGAACCCTAATAGTTTCGCCAAGTCCGTCTATCGTCTGTCTGTCCGAGGCTTTGCCCTGTGATTGTTAGTGCTAGAAAGCTGCAATTTGGCATGGATATATAAAGCAATAAAACTGACAAAGTATCTTATTCAAACAGATCGCAAATTTATGTAAGAGTATTCGTTAATTTTTAAACCTGTCCCATACAGAAAAAATCGGCCAATAGCATGTCGGGCCATGCTCGGTGTAGGGTTCCGTAGTTGCCCAATGAACCTTATAAACAAAACAATAACGAGCAAAAGCGAATACTTCGCAGCGTTTCATAAGTCTTTTAATAAGAAGGGAAGACGTTTTACGATAACTCAAAAATAACTGATCATGTCCGCTATAGTTTTTGTTGAGTCTTTATTAAAATTTACTTTCATGACTTTTTTTTTTTTTTTTTCATTATTTTGGGCCCATAGGTAAGTCAAATGGAATGATGGAATGGAATGATTATTTCCGATATGATGATGATGGATGAATGGAATGATGTTTATTGTCAATAAATAATAAAAAAACGAAATTGAAAATTGACGGAGTATAAAAATGTCGAGAAGTAGAAAAGACGAACTGACATGCTCCAAAAGTAAAATGTCCAGAGTTGTAATTCTAAAAAAGGTCCTACTATAAGTGATCTACAACGGCCCCGAGTCTAGGCAGGTTAGGTTCTGTAGGTATCTTCAAATGCCCGAAGGGCAAACTGCGTAGAAATAGGAGTCGTCAATTTTAAGGTAGAGTGAAATTAGTCATTTCAATACTTTCGTACGAAATTCTATTTTGACATTTTTATTTCTCGACCCTATAATACTTTGTCATTTTTCCGTATCGTCATTTTTCTAAAGCGGTTTTAGACATTTTTATACCTCGTCATTTTTCCTAACCGACAATAAAGTAAGGTACCCTTATAAAAATCATTTTTTAGATTTTATATTATTACTTTGACAGATTTATTGATTTATATGCTATGGAGAGGGCTATGCTCGGAGTTTCTCTGAAGGACAGTATCCGGAATCAGGATATCCGACAGAGAACCAAGGTCACCGACATAGCGCTCAGGATAAGTAAGCTGAAGTGGCAATGGGCGGGGCATATTTGTCGAAGAGCCGAAGGCCGATGGGGCAGACGAGTTCTGGAGAGGCGACCGCGAACGACTCGCCCTGTGGGACGACCTCCCGCCAGGTGGACCGACGACCTAAAGAGAGTGGCGGGAAGCGGTTGGATGCGGAGAGCTGAGGAACGGGTGTGGTGGCGCGAATTGGGGAAGGCCTATGTCCAGCAGTGGACGACTGTGGGCTGATGATGATGATGATGATGTCCATGCAAAATTGCAGCTTCCTAGTTTACTAAGGAATGTATCGTTGACGTCACGCCCAAAATGAAAGAGATAGAATATTTGACAGGATGGTACTGTTTTCGGTGATTGCCAGTATTTAAAATAAGAACCGTGGTTTGTGTCATATTGTAAAGATTGTAGCAATAGGTGTAAGTAAAATAAAAGTACGTTCGAACGTGAAGTTTCAAGTGCCACTGCTAATGTAAACATATTTAGGGCACATTGACGGGAAATCTTATTTTGTAACATGCAATGTAAACCTAATATGTAATGTCACAATGTGTGAATTTTTTTCTATGGAAGACAGATGGTAAACAGAACTTTGGTGCATTAAGTGAAAAGATGAAACTGTCATGTGCCATGTAAGTATGTTTTTGTCATGTAGTGTGTAAACTTATTTAAATGTAAAGATATTTTTGTAACACTCAATTGTAAAGATATCTTTGACCTCGACTGTACAAATTTAACACCATGGGTTCAGCACCATCTATCGGTGCATTTTTTTACTCATTTGCGCGACTGAATAACTTAGTGTAGTTTATAATTGTGTTTTGATGATAAAAACTACACATAATCAAGATATATAGAGATGTAACGACATCTCTATCTTGATTATATATATTTTTTAAATAACGATATATTTCCTGTAAAATATACATTAATATTAACGTTATGTAATAATCTCATATTTTGTTCTTCGTAAACTTCGGAGGTAGGGTTGGGAGGGACGTTATATTCTCTACACTTACCTTCATAAATCGAAAAGATAATATAAAATATCTTCGGTTTGCTGGTCTTAGCTGAGACCACGGAGAATTTAAGTACAATGCTTAATGACCTCAGTAGAGTCTCCGAGTGAGTTGATCTAAGGATGAATATGGACAAGACGAAGATCATGTCAAGTGCCCGTGACACACCAACTCCCGTAACAATCGGACACTTTACGCTCGAAGTTGTAGACGATTACATATACCTAGGACAGACTGTACAGTTAGGTTAAGTCCAACTTCGAGAAAGAGGTTAATCGTCGAACCCGACTCGGCTGGGCAGCGCTCGGGAAGCTACGACACATCGCTACGTCCAATATTCCGCAGTGTCTCAAGACGAAAGTCTTTGACAAGTGTGTGTTGCCAGTGATGACATATGGAACTGAAACGTGGTCGCTTACTATGGGCCTCATAAGAAGGCTCAAAGTCACCCAAAGAGCAATGGAGAGAGCTATGTTAGGAGTTTCTCTGCGTGATCGCATCAGGAATGAGGCCATCCGCAGCAGAACCAAAGTGACCGATATAGTCCTCCGAATCGCTAAACTTAAGTGGCAGTGGGCGGGGCACATTTTACGTAGAACCGATGGCCGTTGGGGCGAAAAGGTTCTCGAGTGCGACCACGTACCGGAAGGCGTAGCGTGGGCAGGCCCCCACACGGTGGACCGATGACCTGGTGAAGGTCAGGGGTGTCCGCTGGATGCGGGTGGCGCAGGACTGGTCATTGTGGAAGTCTTTGGGGGAGGCCTATGTCTAGCAGTGGGCGTCTTTCGGCTGACATGATGAATATAAAATATACTAATTAAAAAAAAACATATTCAATGCATCTGAGTTAGCCTACTTTATAAGTATATAAAAACATTCCAAATAAAATGAATTATTAAAATTTCAAATTGACAGAATAAGTAGTTCTCGACATTTTAGCTATGCAACAGGCAGACAGACAAAGCGGCACCATAAGGGTTCCTTTTTTACCATTTTGGTACGGAACCCTAAAAACGGTTAAAGAAAACTCACCCAACCACCAGTAATGGTTTTGCAAGAATAAAACCGTTTAAAAATAGAGATCTGACATACAGGCAGAGCTGCACGATTCCTTTTCAGAAGGGTTCCTTTTTTACCTGTTTGGCACGGAACCCTAAAAAATGCATCGCCACTTTATGAGTAGAGAGGAGATACTCAAAATTTTTAGTCCTTTTAAGATTTTCTTTTAGCGTTTGATGGCGTGATTGATGTGCAAAATTTTAGGTCCTGTAGTTTCGAAGTGGCCCCCATGTTCATTTCAAATTAACTGTGTCAGATGGACGACCACACCGTCAGACGCACGAGTGACTCTATAAGGGGTTCCGTTTTTTTCAAGCTAACATGGTAATCGACATTAGTATTAATGTGAGAAACGGGATATTTACCATGTAATATTATATTTACATGATAAATGTCCCTTTTCTAACATTAAATCTAAGGTCCCATTTTTTCCTTGTGAGTTACGGAACCCTGAAAAAAGGAAATAAAATACGTCGGCCGTTTTGTTTGCTGTCATAGAAAAGGAAGATAAAACAGGTAAAAATTAGGCACTACTTTTTTTGAACAGTCAGATGCAGAGAAACGTGACCCCTCCTACACTATGTAGTAGGAGGGGTCAAGTTTATCGCCATGTATGTTACAAACTTCGCGTTGTACAAACTTCTATGCAGGGGAGGTTACGTTTCTCTGCAGCTGACTGTACCTTACATCGCTCTTAAAGCGTTCGTAGAATCTCTCGTAGCGTATTTTACTCAATCGACATAATTAAAACGTGCTTACCCCAGATCAATGCTCGAGAAACTTAAACAAAGGTATCCAGTTGTATCGCTGATGCTGCGGTTAATTAACCCGGGTTGGGTTTCCGAGCTGATTGAGCACTTCGCATGTAGGCTGGAGTTGATCACCCTTAACAATACACTGAAGGTCTGTACACGCAAATTGGGCCATACAGGAACAATGCCCTATCTATTATCTATGCCAAATTATTTTTAGCCGCTTGTCCTCGAGGTTGGCTACCTAATCCTTAATATTCATCACAATCGTCCTTCGAATCTTTAATATATTATTGGTGAACAAGAATTAGCTTGGACGAAGTGGCTCTGCTGAGGATACTACATATTTTTAGGGTTCACCCAAAGAGTACAAACGGGACCCTATTACTAAGACTTCGCTGTCTGTCCGTCCGCTATAACAACAAATATTAAAAACCGGCCAAGTGCGAGTCGGACTCTTTACTGTTATTGCAGATGGTACGGAACCCTTCGTGCGCGAGTCCGACTCGCACTTGGTCAGTTTTATTTTACATTTAACCTTTTGATGTTTAAGGCCGCTTTAAGGCATTATTTTGTGAAATAGAAGCTTAGAGGAAAATCTCCCAATGTACCTAGTCACCTATCCATAATATTTTGAATAGACAGTGTTACAGAGTAAATAATAGGATTCAGTGGCGGTGCCCTCAACAGGAAGGGGTGTATGGATGAAGGAAAACCAGGAGACACACGTCGTTGTTGACGTCATTACACCTTATCATATCTTATCTAGATGACGGCACTTGCGTATACACCTCGACCCAATGGGATCTTTTATGCCATTGCCCCATCCTTTGTTAAGGAGCGGGCAATTGGCAGGAGGGGGCAGCTTGGAGTAGCTACTCCAAGCTGCTCTCCAACATTTCCTCATACCTGATAATGGAGCTCAGCTCTGGGTAACCATTGCCATCAAGTCAAACTGTTATGGAAAAAATATACATTACACTGCCTTGTCCCAACAAAAGGGCATACGTACTAACCTACCCTACGTTTCTTATGAAGATACGACCTTTTTTAATTCAAAGTACAGGAGGTTTTAAATGTAGAGTAGTATTAGTATTTAGGTATGGAACCCTTCATTGCGCTTGGCCCGACACGCACTTGGCTTTTTTTTTTTATCTGGATGTGTGGTAGTCCGTTAGTAATGTTGTTACGTTGTTAAGTTATCCTGTTAGCAGGAGGAAGGATAGGTAACATAAACAAAGAAGAAATATATATCTGAAGCTCATCCATGTCGGTCTGACTGTCTGTCAAAGAAATATTTGGAATTTTAAACACATTTTTTTTTGTTGTATTTTATTAAATATTTTTGCACAATATATCAAATATTATATTTTGCTTTGTTTCACTTTCTTAAATAAGTACATAATTAAACAAATTTAATTAATTAATTACCAATCTTTTTTTTATGTTCTCGAGTGGCGACCACGTACCGGAAGGCGTAGCGTGGGCAGGCCCCCACACAGTGGACTGATGACCTGGTGAAGGTCGCGGGTGTCCGCTGGATGCGGGTGCCGGTCATTGTGGAAGTCTTTGGGGGAGGCCTATGTCCAGCAGTGGACGTCTTTTGGGCTGACATGATGATGATGATTTTTTTATGTTAACTGACTTTATGCTGATGTACAGTTGCGGAATCAAAAGGTTCGTCCCTATGCAACTATTATTTTAATGCTGTTAAGGTCAAAAAGTTACAATCCTCTTCATTCTTAGAAAAGGTTACTTTAAACGTTAAACCTTAGTACCTATATGCTTGTGAGAAATGTATTTTTTTAATTTCTTTTGGAATGATAAAAATCCCAATTTGTCCTGTACTCGTATTTACAAAATACACAACAGACTGCTGGGTTTCACTGCTCTTATTAGTAATTCCATCAAGTTTCACAACAAAGAACGCAACAATAATCCCGTCGCTTTGTTTTAAATAGTTCACCATACATCCTAATCCCATCTCTTTTGTAAATTTAATTTGAATTTTGAGCATTTTAGTGTGGGCTTAGAGCGGTTTTAGTAAAAATCCCCGTATTATCCTCCGTCGGATCGCAGCCGCAGAGAAGCTCCAGTTGAGATGTATTGTGGCCAAAAGTCTCGAGTCGTTAAGGATAAGCTCATAAAACGAGTCTCTACCAAATTGTATTAAACGATAAACTTTATTTTTCCAAGCACCTAAGTATGATCAGCAGATGTTGATCACTATCCGTATATTCTTAGAGTTTACTCCATAAAGAGTTGCCATGAGACTAACAAAAATCAATCAAATCAATAATTTAATTTGATGTTGAGTGTACTAGGTAGGTGTGTGTTAGTAGCTAGATTGAAATCAGTAATGAATGCGATTCCAACATATTAACGTAGGTAAAAAGCAAAATCTGATTTTGTTATGATTGCTTACATACTAAACATTTATAATAGTTATTTGTTATACAAGGGTGCAAAGTTGTATTTTACCCGCGAGTGTGGAATTGAAGCACGAGCCAGCGAAAGGATTCTATAGTTAAACCACGAGCGAAGCGAGTGGTTCTAAAATAGAATCCTGAGCGTAGCGAGTGTTTCAACACACGAGAAGTAAAATACAACTTTGCACCCGTGTGTAACACAAAACTTTTCTCCTCACTATAGCGAGGAAAGTGCAACCTGCAAAAACCACAGTTCCACAGGCATGATTTTCATCACTGGAATCACCGATTTTTTTACGCTAATAACAGAAAACTCTGGATGTTGTGTATAATCTTTACGTGAGTCGGAGTCCGTGACAAGTTGTGTATATTTTAGTTGACATTGACAATGATGACATTTCTTTCTGACGATGCGTTTTGAAATTGCATCGACTCAACTTGTGCGTTTACAATTAAACTCAATGTCATTATAAAACAAATGTTATTTATAGAATTTGAAGGTTTACGACTTAAATCATTAAATAAAGCGAAATTTGGTATTTTGTATTAAATTCTCAAACCATTTATTTAATGATAATTGATATCAAACTAACCATTATTATGAGCGTTTTACGTTTTGTTATCTGTCAAAAGCTACTCAAACACGCTCCAAGGTCAAATTACTTTCCCCACTTGTGGATAAAATGCGTTTTTACCCGCTTGTTTCAAAGGATAAAAGACGGCTTTCCGAGCTAGTGAGGGGAAAATATGTTATTTATTTATAATCACAATATTATCAACTTTTGTTTGAATTTATTCTATGTAGTAAACGTAACTTAAATTGCTTTTAACGCCGTACTTCGGCACTTATATTAAAGAGGTATAAATAATTGAAGAGTCATTAGAGTATTCAGCCATAAATTCCTGCAGGGCCGTAAACAGCTGGTCGCCCGACACGTGCTCGCTAAGCCCCGTGACGCAGGTTAATGCTGCACCCGCTCGGATTTTAGAACCAGCATTAACTATTCACGGCCGTTCCATGGCTTGCGAATATTGCGGCCTATGAATAACGTAAACAGATTGCGAGAATCTATGACGCGTTTTCCTTGATTCACTTAGTTACGAGCTGATATTGATTCAGCACTTTCAATTCCTGCTGAACACGTTAATGGTTAATTTTGATTAAGATTGGTGTTGAGAGAGAGTGCGAGCAAAAGGTTTTTCAACTTTAGTTCGTACAACTTGCACACGACCCATCACAACTTGTGCAATTTATAGTGGGTTTTAGAGTGCTTGGATTTATTTACATGATTGCTCAAAAAGAGTGTCAGATATTATTTTAAATAACAATACAGAATGTTGAAGTACGAGAAAAGGTAATATCAGAAAATTTTGACGTCAGAGACAAGTCAAGAGACGAGTGCAGGCGCCTACAATTAAATTCATAGCAAAATAGATGTGCGGAGACACTCTGTGAGATCTTTTAATGGCGTTTTGTCTGGATTTCCGGCTAACTTGATTAAGGTTATTACATTACATGTTTTCAACAACCGGCCGACCCTTTGTTGTGAATTGTGAGAGTTATTTGCAGTGTATAAACAAAGAAATATGCTTTGTATTGTTTCAATTTCAAAGCCTCGTGTTCCGCATAATAATATCCCACATAGCGAACCGATCTATAAAAACTTTTGTCAACCCTTCCGTTTCAGATTTAGAATGTTACAATAACTGACAGCTCCGCTTTGTATTTTTGACTTAACTGTTCTGCACAGAATCTGATTGCTTAACATTTTGAATACGTTTCAAGTTATTGTAACAATGGGATTGTAAAAAAAAATATGCCGACACAAAATGGAACCCTTTATCGCAATGCCTGTCTTCGTGTGTCGTGTCTTAATTTAATAATTCAGCTGTTCTGCCTTTAGACAAATCTCTTTTGTTAATGTGACAGTTAGGTGACAGATGCAAAAAATTGTTTTAAGTGGTATTGTTGAAGTAATCTTGTCTCAATTCCGTGTGTCGGAGTGGATTAAAAAGATTGCAGTTCAGGTAGAAAGACTCCTGACGACGTTATTGGGAATTATGACATTGTGGGTTGTTGGTGTATTCATTAATTTAAAATGCATTCGTACTAAATATATGCCCAATTCAGTACAGTCACGAACTTTAATTTGGGACCCCCTTAAGGTTGACAGCCCTGTCAAACCGTATAGAAAGTTAAGGATTTTTTTTGCAAAATGGGTCACAAATTAACGAACGTGACTGTACCGACAAAACTATATTTCATCAGGAGATCTGTTTAATTATTTAAAATGGATAGGGAACTATTTTACTGTATAAGTACTCATCTGCGCTTGATTTAATTTGAAATACATGCTATTTTGTTTGGTTGTTACTAAATGTTGTCGTTTAATAGTACATTACTACAGAGGCCGGGACGAAAGGGGTTGCCGGCCGAAGACATATAGACGGCCGAGCGAAGCGAGGTCGGATAGGTCTCAGGCGGGCAACCCCATGTTTCCCGCCGAGGTATGTATAGTGCTTTTCTTAAACATGTAATGAAATAAACAACAAAAAAATCAAAGTTTTATTTTTAATACGCATAGTGGCAGAATGTCATGATGCCTGTGCCACAAATTTATGTGGAATGGAAATTAAAAAAGAGGACTTTGCCGGCCTAGGCCTGCAACATTTGTATGAAATTGCATTAACGATCTCTTGTCCTAGCCGCACCTGAAACGTCATACTTCGCAGCCTGTTATAAGGAACATAACATCAATATTTCATTGCATGTTTGAGAAAATGTATATTTGCAGTACATATGGTGCTACTTTACCGCACGATTGCGGTAATCAGCAGATTACGTGCATATGTCGAAACTTTAAAGAGCCATATGTACTGTAAATCGTTGTACGATACACGTGCGAACAGGTAATTCGCAACTCGTCTCGATTTAAAACACTCCCTTCGGTCGTGTTTTAATGTATCACCACTCGTTGCGAATTTCCTATTTTCTGCACTTGTATCGTAATATACTAATTTAGTAGCGGCCAGCCTAATCGTAATGATTAACGTCATTTACTCGTACACTTAGCTATTAGTTAATGTCAGAACTAGTATATCACTTGTGCACCATAATGTTCAGATAATAGATTCCAAAAGTGGTAGACCACTTTATTGGCTTACATAAATTTATGTCAAAAAATTCTTGTTTGGAACAAGCTTTAATTGCCAACTGTACCTTTTTTCTCACCTTACCTTCATTACACGTTGAGACGGTTACAATGAGCCAAAACACGACGGTTTATCTTGTGTAGTTTAGGAGTTGCTATGGCCACCTTCTGTCTTTATCATCAGATGAGCTCGGTGGTACCATACTATAGCATTTTCACCAAACTTACCTACTGAAAATTGAATGAAAAAATAATTGCAAATTATGATGACAACTTACATACTTACTACATACAGTGCAAGTTAAATAAAAGCTTGTAATTATATACCTAGCTAGTGTAAACTGAGTCAATATCGACTCGATATTTACGAAGTTTGTCGTTCACATACATTACGTCGGATTTTATTGTACTACTAGCTGTCCCGGCGAACTTCGTTCCGACCGACCCCGACCCTTACTGTAGAAAATATAATCGTATATTTTACCAATATTTTAATTACTAATCTGCTACTCGGAGCTAAGACAAATGCTAAAAACCTAATATTATAAAAATCGGCCCTGGCATTCTCGGGTTATACGGTATAACTAACACGACTTTGTTTTTTATTACTTACTTATACTACGTATATAGATTTAAGTAATTTTAACACGACTATATTATGAATTTCGGAACTGAGTATTAATTAGAGCTAAAAAGTAAATAACGCCGGCCATGCGCGGTATTATTTCATAGAAGATAAATATATACGTATTTTTTTCAATTTCTGTACTCGTGGATTAACTTTGCTAATGCTTAGGTAAGTTATATATCGATAGCATACGTATATTCCGAGATATTTAGTGATGTGACAGACGGCCTGAGTCGCACCTTAATTTATTAAAAATGGGATTGCTCTTGGCCAGCACCTTAAGAGTTTGTCTTGTATCTTTTGTGGTAGGGAACCCTAAACCCGGTTTAAATAGAGAGTCATCGAACTATGAAAAACATCGCTTAAAATTCACCGATTAACACAATCAATGCCCGGTTATTTGGACACATGGTACCTACTAAGTATGTATAGCATCAAAGAGGTATTACCCTTTTGCAATTTATATTCAAATATACAAAATTCGTTCAAACTAAACATTCATTAGGTAATTCAAAAATTCTATTCAAATAGCATCGTCCCCTCGTTAAACCGCTTAAGCTAATTATATGAAACATTGCCATGCGAGGGCACAAGAGCTTGCATTCTGCCTTTATCTACCTTTTCGCCAGTATATAGATATTTTGCAGTACGAGAGCGCCAACATACCTAAACAACAAATGTGATGATAAAAATCCTTTTAATGCAACAGTACCGCTATTAGACCTTTACTTTATGAATTAGGTACGTGGATTTTCCTGAAACTTCGAGTGTAATTTTAATCGAAATAGAATAAGTGCATTTGGCTGAAATTTGGTACATGTGATGATTCTTGCCTCTTTTTAGCAATTGACAACATTATTTCAAAACGTATAATGATGCCTAAATCGAAAACCATTTCGGTAAATATGCTACTTGAAATAGTTTTTAGATTTTTTCGTTACTAGTTTCCAAGAAAATCACGAATATGTGTATAAACCGGAAGTGTGACGTCATTACTATGGCTGTAAAGAGACAACACTTTAGTGCACTAAACTGTCTAGACTTAAAAAATAATAATTACTTCCGGTTGTCACTAAGTTCACATTTAACCTGTCATTGTAATATTTACACCAAAGAATACAAATTATACATGCTGAGATAGACTGGCAAGTCAATCACATTTAGGTTTGCTTAGAGGCGCCATCTATATTTGAGTAAGCGAAACTTTCTAACCAACTTCTGTTATTTATATACATAAGAAAATTAATTATTTAATATATTTATTGTAAGAACATTGTTGTCGTGGTACGTTGCTAATATACGATATAATCCGATGACATTTTATAAACCCCGTTATAGAAGTTGGTGCGTAAGGTCGTAATTAGTAAAAAAAAACTATTAGTAAAGTGGCCGGTGTGGTAATATTAATCGTGTAAAGGTACCCTATGACCACTACTAAATACTGTTTATCAATGAATATTAATTCAAAATTTCCCTGCGAAGTTTCAAACTTTCCAAACGGATGACATGGAGACAAAATTATTGTGTTACTTATAGAAAATCAAAATCTCATATTCATTGAAATAATACGTATCAATTTCCCTAAAGCATCAAAAGTATTTAACGAGCTATCCAACGATGCCCCACACGATAGGTTTTGCAAGAAAATAAAAGGTGGCCCTAATAACTTGACCTATATTTCTTTATATTTGAAAACTTCTCTGTATCGAATAATTGATATATTATTTATGTATACCTAAAATACTTATACTAAATTACAGCTTTTTAGTAGTAACGGTTATTGAGTTAAGCCGCGAACAGATGGATGGACATGGCGAAACTAAGGGTTCCTTATTTACCACGGAAAGCTAAAAAGTTTAAAAGTTTGTATGATGAGTAATTTTTGTTTAAACTGATAGCCTTAAAGCTTCTTATAGAGACTCTGTTATAATACAGCAAAACTTATTTCAGCGTTTTTTTAAAATTCATTCCCTATAGGGATGAAAAGGGTTAAAAAGTTTGTAAGCGGAACCAGTCTTTTTAAAGTGAGAGACGTATAACTTCATAATATAGCCACTATGTTAAATACGGGAAAAGTATTTTCTTTGTTTTTAGAAGCTCACCCACTGAGGGAACTAAGAAAAGGGTAGAAAGTTTGTACCAGGAACAAGTGTCTTTTCCTGAAACTTCGTAAACGGACTTTTTATTTCTCAAAAAAGTTTGATTTCTGCATTTTTGATATTCATCTCATAAAACCCTTTAGCCTAAAAAGGGGTAACAAGTTTTTAAGGGTAGCAAGTAGTTGTTAAGCGATGGAACAGTATACTCTCAGTTTGTTTCTGGGGGATAGGGTGGAATGTCTGAATATTGCATGAGTAAACAGACTCACTGTTTAAATACAACAATACTCGTACCTACTCATTTCAGCGTCGTTCAAAATTCATTCCCCTCAGGTAGGTATAAAAAGTGCTCAAAAAACGACACTTTTGACTCCAACAAAAACGGATAGTTTTATAAAAAAAATGGTTATATAAAGCTCATATCTAACGATAACCCACACGAATCGTGTGATACGATGAGTATTGCAGGAAAAATAAATGCGTCCCTACTTTACGTGTACCCCATAAAAACAAAGATTTTTTATAGCGCTTTGTTGGCGTGATTAATTATGTATACTTATGCTAAATTATGGGATACCCTCTCTCGCCTAAACTGTTCACTGCTGTGCTACAGGGCATATTCTCAAAACTACAATGGAAAGAAGAGGGAATAAAAATACGTGGAAAATACCTAAGTCATCTCAGATTCACCGACGATATCGTTTTATTTGCCTCTACAAGCAAAAACATAGAGAAAATGATAAACTCGCTTAGCGAGGAGAGCGAAAAAGTCGGCTTAAAAATGAACGAGAGCAAGACTAAGGTTATGACTAATAGCATCCAATACCCTATCAGTTTGAACCAGACGCCTCTTGAATATGTAGAGCGTTATATATACCTAGGGAAAGAAATATAATTTAACGATAACAACACCCAAGAGGAAATAGAACGACGTATAGCTATAAGCTGGAAAAAATACTGGACACACAAAGATATTTTCAAAGGAGATTATCCAGCGCATCTCAAAAAAATAGTTTTTGATACTAACATTTTACCGACAGTTAAATACGGATGCCAAACTTGGAGTCACACAGTCAGAACATAGTCCAAAATCATCACCACACAACGCGCTATGGAAAGGAGCATGCTCAGTCTAAGAAAAATTCACAAAGTGAAAAGCGAGCATATTAGAAACAGAACCAAGATCACTGACGCGTTGCAATATGCCCTTAAACTAAAATGGTGATGGGCCGGACATTTAGCTCGACTCAAAGACAAGAGGTGGACTTGAGAGGCGACTCTATGGAACGGACCTGACGGAAAAAGAAAGCTAGGACGGCCACTAAAACGATGGAGCGATGATATCGTAGCTACGGCTGGAAGAAAATGGATCAACAACGCGGAGGATCGAGAAAAATGGAGCAAATTGGAGGAGGCCTATACCCAAACAGGGGTTCCAATCAATAGCTAAATGCAAAATGAAAGAAAATACAATTAATACTTAAACTTATTATTATTATATATAGTAAAAATTAACAAACTAAAAAAAAAAGTACAAGTTAAATATAAAATATTCTAACATATATGATAAATAAATCAATACTAACACAAAATAAATAAACAACAAGTATATTGTAAAATATAGTTAAGTAACAAGAAAATAAAAAAGCTTATTATTATTATTGTACGTCTTTTCCATATCTCGGGACCATGGGGTCCCGGACGTTTGGAAGGCGTGCGTGGGGCCGAAGCCAACAGCGCAGAGGCCCTTTAAGGCAAAAATAATCTAAAAGTAAGGGATACACATGGCGGATACCATCTCCGAGCGCACAATATGATGCATCCCGAGATAGTCCCCGCCAGGTGCAAAGACTAATGGAGTGCAGCACTTTGGCTGCGATGGGAGCTAAGGTCATAGGGCTATTGAGATTGAGATATTGGATGGGCTGGATAATGGGTTATGGGAGGAGACTAGCGGACACCTGGCGTGACAATTAGTCTCAGATTGTAAAAAGGCAGGCGGTGACTCGCCAGCTCGCTGAGTGGGCCCCACATAACAGTCGCACCCACAGTGCGACAGTGGGGCAACATCCCTTTGAGCGGCTGTAAGGTTGTCGAGAGGTGAGTCTGCGGTAGCCAGATCCCGGTAATCCGATCAGCAGGCCGCCGGCGTTATGACATTTTACACTTCCAACCTGGAGCATAGGTCTCGCTCTTGCGACCCCACTCTGGTCGGCCAATTAAGGCAAGCACAGAGGCGAAGGCCAGATGGAAAGGGCCCTCTGGAGATTAGGGGTCCGCGGTGTCGCCACTCACCGTCAGCTCGCCACAAGCTGCCCCCGCGGTGTTATTATTATTATTATTATTATTATCTCCTTATTTATTTCTTTCTCTTAAGCTAGGTTTTTTACAATAACTTTATAAAAGTAAAATATATAAACATACATACAAAATATAAAAGCGTTATAAAAAACCTACCCTAGGTTAGCGAGGCAGGG
Organism: Notocelia uddmanniana; assembly: GCA_905163555.1. Lineage (NCBI taxonomy): Eukaryota > Metazoa > Arthropoda > Insecta > Lepidoptera > Tortricidae > Notocelia > Notocelia uddmanniana. Next base: position 16,306,139 of record LR991065.1, read on the forward strand.
CCTAAGCTACCGGTGGTTAGGGCGACAGAGAGAGAAACCTCCGGACTATCCGGGCCGTGTCCAGGAGTACCGCCTTCTGTATCTGACCCTTGACCCAGCCATCTAACGAGAGTCTCTTGAGGTGTTGGTCGAGACTCTTCGCTATTAGACCGTTCGCAGAGGCGACTATCGGGACAATGATCGTTGAATCAACATCCCACATGGCGGTTACCTTGTGTGCCAGGTCTAGGTACTTGCTGGATTTGTCCTTCTCAGCCTTCACGAGGTTCTCGTCATGGGGGATGGTGATGTCAACGAGTATTGCCTGCCGCTTCAATCGATCTGTCAGCACGATATCAGGCTTGTTGGCTACAATAGTCCTGTCCGTGATGACAGATCGATCCCATTATTATTATTATTATTATGCCAAATTACAGATTTCTAGTTAGTTATTGCGCTCAGCTAACGGTTACTGAGCTAAACCAGAGGGCCTACTCTGAACTTCGAAAATCGAACTTTGTACCGTGCCGTCCCTTTCCATCATATATGTAGTATATAACATGACAGTGAAAGGGACGGCACGACACGAAGTTCGATTTTTGAAGTTCGGAGTAGGCCCTCTGAGACAGATGGACGGTCGGACGGATGGACATGGCGAAACTATAATGGTTCCTTGTTTACTAAGCAACCCTAAAAAGAGGTTAATAGTTTTTATGACGATCAGGTCTTTTTTAAATACGGCTGTTGCTTAAATGAACGCAATATTCAACTTCTACTTCAAACTAATTTATTGCCAAAACATGATATACAAAATATTACAATAAACAATATTATACCAAAAATAAAAATAAACAAACAATAATGGTAGCATAAAATAACAATAACAATTTGTGTCATGTTGGCCATGGGTACCAACCTCAGCATATGCTGGACTAGTGTCCAGCGGTGGTTTTCAGTTTGGCCCCTTTTTCGGGTCGGACGAAATATTTAGAGAGTACAACTGTGGTGTACATTAGGTTACATCATTACATGGTTTATCTTATCTTATACTACATTGCAAAAAAATATAAATAATAATAGAAATAAAATAAGTGCGGGAGAAGGATGAGCGTTATTCAACTATAGTTCTGAGTTTACTGTTGTTGTATGCGTAATCATTACAGTGGTTGCGTGAAATATGAGGGCGTGTCATGTCAGGTGATTGTGTTTACTTGTGTGTTAAGGAGTACCACCGTGGAGTGTATGTAGGTATTAGGATTATGATGTACCAGTGAACGTATATAAGGTCTGAAATTCGCAATTAGGACCATGCCTTACTGTTTCAAATGGTATACTGTGTACTTCCCCTTTCTATATGAATATAGAGAGAGGTCGTTTCGTCAGCCTGTCCCCTTTGCATAGAATATTTGTTTGATCTTCATCCATGCGCCATCAGAGGTACAAGGCGGCTTATTTATTGATGTTGCTATAATATGCTGGTTAGAAAGGCATTCGTTATCACGCGTATATCTTTTTTGTTTTTATTTCTACCACTTTGATCGGTTGAACGTGGATATAAGAAATGAAATATAGAGGTGACAACATGCAAAGGTATCATAATATGTTATATTCCTCTGTTAATTGCTTATTGAAAATATTTTTCATATAAATTAATACAAAAAATATACCTACCATAAATATTTAAGTAAATTAACTCTCACCTTGAAAAAAACTTGATAATCATAATAAAAATTAATAATCTACCTACTTATGCTTTCTGATTTAAGTGATTTATCACCATCAAAGAGACTTCGAGAGAACTCTCAAAGAACTAATAAATTTATCTTAAACGACAGCTCATCCACTTTTAAAAAAGTGTTGCTAATCGAAATCAAACGAACGGCTAATTGCAAACTTCTGTCGCGGGTACACGTAAAATATCTATCACAGCAAGTCAACCTCGCATCAATCTGTAATTTTTTTAAAGTACACTTTATTCGCACGCAACAAGGTTTCAATTGCCAACATACAATTAATTGCATTACGAGGTTGTGAAAGTAAGCAGTCCTTATTGCACTTCGCTTGGCCCCAGCTCTTGAGTTGAGGGGCCAAATATTCCCTTTAACCGTAAAGACGTCAAAGGCGATACTCGAGACGCACTTGTCTATTTGTAATTGAATATGAAAATCTTTCGTGCCACGCGAGGGCTGCAAATCCCTCCGGAGAGAGCTAGGTGCGCTGGAAGAGGTCGTAAAAATTATGAATATTTTTTTACATGGGCATTTGTACCCATGGCGTTAAACATATGCTTTCCTGGAAAAGTCTGTGACATAGAAGAGAGATTCTTCCCTTATCTGCGATCTACATCACGGCATTTGTGTAGATTGGGTAGGTACCCCAAGGGGAGGTTTGATTTTTAAGCGATTTTTACGGCCCATGTAGATTTTCATTGCCAGTCTCCGTTGAGTTGCCGTGCCACCAATGTCGAGTTGCTTCAATGATACCAATATCTTGGTTTCATTTAATTCTTGGTATGATTTACCGTATAAGTTTGCAAAAATCTATTGCCCCTGTATTATTGTGTAATTTTTATTAATGATTTGGTTGATTACGTATGTGGTAATGTTACTAATTGCTCGGTAGTCGTCTATGCTGACGATACGAACGCAATAATCTCTGGCAACAATATGGATGAACTTAATAGAATCACAGATAAAGCTTTATTGAGCTTTCACAAATGGTTCTCCAGCAACAGCCTTAGTTTAAATAGTAATATGTCTCAAATGATGCTCTTTAAACCGAATTTTAAGAAGAATGATAAAGTCTCAGTTAGTTTCAATGCTGATTACATTGCGAGTCCAGTAGATCATGTCAAGTTTCTCGGAATCTACATTGATTCGAATCTTAACTGGAAACGAGAGCTGGAAGCAATGGAAAACTCAGTCAACTCCGCTTGCTATGCCTTAGAGATGAAATGAGCTTGGATCAACTTAAAGTAGTGTATTTCGCATTGGTTGAGTCGAAATTGCGATATAGCATTAAGTTTTGGGGCAATAGTTTTAAATATAATATCAATAGCGCCTTTATTGCCCAAAAAAGAGCGATTCGTACGATGACACGCATTCCTCCATAGTCATCGTGTCGGGATCATCGTTTAAGACTGGGCATGCTCTGTTTATACGTTTTTATTCATCTTACCGAATTTGTTAAGTCGCAATCAAAGAACGTCACATATGAGGATCAAGAATTGCGGCTATCTACACGTACGAAGAATGTTGCACACTGTTTCTGTCCAAAACTCAAGGTTGTAAAGCATTGTGCTAGGTATCAAGCTGTCTCGTTATTTAATAAGTTGCCTGCTGACCTAAAAGTCATTACGAATTTGTCCCTTTTTAAACGCAAATTGAAAAGCTTTTTGTTAGCCCGACGTTATTATAGTGTTCAGGAGATATTTTCATAATTTAAATTAATTCTTGTTATTATGTATTCATGTTGACATTTTAAATTGTATAATTAACAGAGAGGACATTGTGTTGTAGTAGTTTAAATTTTTATTATTTTTACATTAATGTAAAGGTTATGCTAGAATAGTTATAATGAAAACAAATTGCCTCAAAGTATGACATTATTTATAAAATATTTCAAACACAATTTATATTGTACATGAATGAAGAATTGAATTGAATTAAATTGAATTGTATTAAATTCCTTTGTTCTTCATATAGCCTACCATACAATTTGCAGGTGCAATGTTATGAAATCTAACGTATAAAAATGCGACAGACTTAATTTAAAAAGGCTAATCCAAAATCATTTCTAGAAGTTTAGAAAATATACATCCACAGCCACTTACGTTAGGGAAAAAACTTGCAGTGAGCATCGGCTCTTCTTCATGCCTGGAGAGTTCGAGGAAAGCGAATAAAATGCTCCTTTTGAAGATTTATTTTTATTATATTTTATACTTAGTGCAGTTATGGTTAGGACGGCTTTTGGAAATGCAAATACGGACCATCCTGTTGTGCATTTTACTGCCGCCCGTTTTTTATGTAGCGTAAAATATAAGTTTAATAAGCATAACATGGCTCAGAGTGTAATGGTGCCTATCTGTGTGCAAAGAAAAAAGGTTCGCCAGAGCATATACGTAAGGTTAGGTAATAAGTATTGTTGACTTGCCTTTCTGATGAAATTCTTTGAATAGTTCTTTTTTTATTTTATTATTTTTACGTATGGAGCGTAGGAATACTGAAATAATCTATAAGTGGACTTGAAATCATGTCTCGCAAAATAATAAAGGTAGAAGAAGATGAAAAGTATATTTTTCTGTAGTGGAACTAAACCTCGTAATTTCATTGAGCAAGGCACGTTAAGCCGTTGATCCCGGTTGCTGTCTACGACAGCAGTCGTTAAGCCAGGTTAGAGGCTTGAGAACTTCTAACAGTCATGTTGCCCACTCACTTGACAAGAGGGGTCGATGTTGCACTACGTCCATAAGGAGTACCCACCATTACCCTACATGTGACCCCTGGGTGGTGCTAACAGTGCAACAAAAAACTGGCAACCGTACTTGTCTCCACGAAGATCTCACGGTTCGAAAATAAATCGAAAATGCCATACGATTATTATTATTATCAAATTATACATAGCTGTGAAAATTACATTTTGTAATGTTTGTATACTTATACTTCTCAAGAAAATGAGTTCGTTTAGTCTAATACGATTACCTTCGGTTCGCTCAATCATTTAAAAGGTTACTTAGCATCTTTGATGTTTCGCGGAGATATTTTGGAGACGACTTATTCCAACGTCCGTGTTTTCATTAGATGAGGAAAAAGGTCAATTTAATTCAGCATGAAAGATCGAAGGTTAGTGATGCCGAGTGGCTGGGATTAGCCTTAATATCGAATTTTTTGAAATGTTTTATTTGAGAACCAACTTTATTTTGCTACTTAAGGGTGGATGAAATTACGTGACGATCGACGCGGTTCAAAAGCAGGAGGTCGAGTTACACATCCCGAAAATCGACATTGCATGGCGACAATTTTGTTCCCTGCGAGTTGTTCTGCATTTTATTTCCACTAACCCGCCTCTATTTTATTGGCCGATTGGCAAGCGTACTATAAAATCCCAATAATTGTTATCTCAGCGATCCACCCGTCTACAGAGGCTTTGGGTGTGTCCCAGTCAGTGACTTTATTTACTCTCAACCGATTCCCAGGTTTATCTCTTTCGGTTGAGCTTCGAATAAAATGCGGTACAATAACAATAAAGTAGGATTTTGCCACAGATTGCTGACATTTCCGCGAGACGAAGGAACGATATAAAACGAGCCCAAACTCTTATTAAAAAAGCTTTGCATATACCCAACAGGGCGAACAGTTTTGGGATTTTCCTGATATTACTATGAAAGAGAAAGATGGAACGGAGGCGTGACTCGTAATGTTATCACCGTACTAATAAAATAAGTTTCTTATTTAGAGTATTTCCTCACAGAGACTCTCTGTAATTAGTTAGTTTAAAAAATGAACAATTATACCGTCAGATTGCGTTTTATAATCGCTACACAAATATCGACCTACGTACATAATTATCAAACCGTTTATCTCGCGCAGAGGTATCACTTGCTAATGGCTTCGCTTTTTATATCCAGACCACAGACAGTATAATAACAGAGTTGTAAGCACCTTATTATGGAGCGAATCACGAAACATACCCGACGGCGAAATCGTGTAAGTGCGCTTTGTATTGGTTTTGGCTTCAACTAATATTAAAACATCTCTTTGGTGTATGAACAATTTAATTGTTCCATTTTTGTATGACCGGTGAAAGTTTTCCAAATTGCTACAGTTAGATTATTTATTTTATACTCGCATGTTAGATGACTAGATAATATTGTACTACTACTGTGTACTGTATACTAACTTAGTGAATTTTTTCCTTGTCGAATTTCCGTTTATGAATTTTAAAGGACACGGTACTTTATTTTATGTTTGTGTACTAAAATATGTATTCCGTTACTTTTGATAAATTATCACATTACATTTATCTTTACACGAAGCCTCCAACTCTTAAGCAAAAAATGCTTTTCGTGCGATAAAGGCGTGGGGTATTTATTCCTGCGCCAAAAATCATGAAAATCTTATGAATTTGTTATTTTAACAACCAGAGAACCGTTCTTTATAGAGTAGAGATATTTTAAGAGCCAATGTCGGTAAAAAATTGCAACTCATCATCTAAAAGCTTGCTTAAATAGCCGGGCTAATGAAAGGTTGGTCGACGGTCGATTGATGGATTACAAATTTTCTTTGACCCTCATGCGAATACTCTTAGTTAGGGCTCAATATTGAGCTAGCCTTTGACCGCGACTTGAAGTGATAGTGGATCATTAGGGAAATTGATGGCCTTTCATACCTAATATTATCGATACCATCAGCACTTTTGCGGTTTTTAGAAGACTTTCTCAATTATACCTACTTATCAACTCACTGAACCTAAACTTTGAGCGAGTTTTATTTGCTGCATAAATTGTAAATCCTACTTGAACTTGATACCATTCCTGCTCTTATATGCCGCTCACACTAATACCTACTTGCTTAATGGTAGGACAGGGATGAAGATGATTCAAATATGATTTCAATACGTCACAATCGCGCCCAAATTTGGGCTCCAGGGTCGGTATTCTACATATGTCTCTGTCATGTCCCCTTTTTCATATTGCTGTTATTCTCATTTTCTACAGATGGTGATGAAGATGGGTATATCCCAACGACATTCTTTGGATATGTAGCATTTGAAAGTCGAATCCTGCTTCAGTTCTCTTGGGTGCGTTCCTTCTCTCCTCTTTCCATTAAAATTTATATTGCTCTTTACTAGCCTTATATTATGACGTATACTATTAAGCAGGTACGAGTATCTTGAATGTATACCCACTGGACCCGTGTATGTTCTAAAACTACGATCAAGACCACCGTGGGATGGGCAGCAGCATCCCTGGAGTGCGGTGGAGATACTGTGATCGCCAACTCGCTTGCCAAGCGTGGTGATTATGGCATTTACCCCCCATGATATTTGGGGAGGCCTATGTCCAGCAGTGGACGTCATTGGGCTGGTTATGGTGGTGTTGGTATACAGTATACACTATGTATGGCCGTATGTGTACACGGCAGCTTTCTACAGTATTTTTTTTACGTAAAGCTAAAGCAGCAGTTATCCTAAAGTCATTTCAGCATATTTCGAAACTGTTTAACTCAACTTATTGGATTTTCGTAGATCCTTTCTGTAGTTATTTCTATAAAGTTTTGATTAATCAAAGTTTGTTACCAATCCCGAGTAATTACGGGTTAGGGAATGTCGGGTCGGAATATCTTCACTGGCCTTTCAATATTTAACCAACGGCATCGGCATCGTAGCCCGTTGATGGGTAATTATTAAAATCATAACGGTCCTCGTCGAAAGCTAATGGACTTCGTGTGATTTTTTTATGAGTGAGCTACATCTCACCTACTAATTGGTATAATTAGATCGTTGAAATACTAGATTTATTCTGCTTAAAATAGTTACCTCAAAATACTTTCGTTAAAGGGACGGTTACGATATCAGGATTTATTATTGAGTACAGGCGTATTTTATATCCAAAAGGACTGACGACAGGGTAGGTAAAAATTCGTCTGTTTGTTTTTTTTCATTCCTTTATTATCTGCATTCAGTCGTTTGACTTTAATCAGATACGTTGAGTTAATGAAGACGGAGATGGGAAGATAGAGCCAATATTCTAACTTCTCTTATATGCCTAACACATTAGCTCTTTTAAGTTGTTTGACATAGGTAGTCTCCTCTCAGTAATGGGTTGGTCAGTGGATTTGGGTGGATGGTTAGGCGATCCTTGTAGTTGCCACTGTAGAGCTTCGCTGCTTCAAGAACAGTGGGCATCTCCATGGATTTCATAATTGTCTCTTGTAAACCAGGGTGCACCACACAATACCCTCAGGATATTGATTTGGGCTCGTTGAAGGCAGAGGATGTTTGACTTGCTAGCTGAAGACCATTGTGGGATCCCATAAGTCCAAATTGGTTTAATGATGGAACAGCAGACTCTCAGTTTGTTGCTGGGGGATAGGGTGGACTGTCTGAATATTGCTTGAGTAAAAAACCGGCGAAGTGGGTGTTGGATCACGCACAAAGAAGGGTTCCGTACCGACATCTACTAGTCCACATTTAAAACCACTGTACAGTACATTGAATCTAAAAAGGTTGTACCTTCATAGGAAACTCACGGCACTTATGTACTATACATACATACATCCTTTTGTTTGGGCAAACCAGTTTTTCAGTAATAACTCAAAAACTGTTAGACCTATCTTGTTCAAAACAAAAGTTGTAAAAATTATTTATTGATATACACCACCTCAATTTTTTTCAGAATTTTAGGCCTCATAGTTAGCCGCACTCACACTTTTTACGACTTTGACAGTTACGGTTAACTTAAATGGAAAAGTTATTGGAAACCGCTATATAATTTTTATAAGACTTTCCATAGATATCCCACACGTCTATGTGCATTGATTTATTTTTCATCCTCTAGTTACATGTATGGGATGCCCTCCCTAGTTTAATATTCTTTCTTAGTTTCACATTACTTTTCTGTAACGGGTTAATAGGATGCCCATTTCTACAAAATTTCATAATTGCAGTGCTTATAGTCTCCGAGTAAATCGGCTGTGACTTACGGACGGACCGACGGACAGACGTGACGAAACAATAAGGGTTCTGTTTTAACAATTTTGCCTATCGAACCCTAAAAAGTGAGAGCTTCATCAAAAATATTTATACGTTAAGGAAGCACAGAAAATAAATGAGCACTTATTCCGGCCCCGGCACGTTTAAGAACCACGTACCGGTTTGAAACATGTCAAACGGTATTAGGCCTTGAAGACATGATTAAATAAAAAAAATGAATTATTGTCGCAAAATGAACAAAAAATAGAAATACACAGAGAAGGAACACAACTAAATTAAAACAAAATCGGTGCTACAATAGGTTCGGGCTCAGCGTCTGCTGCGAGCCTGGTCGGCTGTACAGCGCTGATTTTCAGCCCGCACCTACTTCAAAGCTCAAAAAAAAGAAGTGAATTAATAGCTGGCTGGAAGGAGAGCATTCACTTAACTATTAGACCAAACAGGTTAAAAGTCAAAAGTTGACCCGTTCCATTATATTTTAATGTATCTGTAACTTACAGCAGTTTTAATACTTATTACTTTTTCCTTATTTAGATAAGAACACTACTTCGGAAACGACGGTGTTTCACGGCCCGCTACAAACCAAATATCAGTAGGTGCATACTTATGTTTAACAATAAAGGCAGTTAGAGCCTATATATGTGACTGATTTAGGACTTACGCAGCCTCGGGTAAAACACAACTTTCCAAGCCCACTTTACGACTATTTTATAGCCAACGAATTAATAACATGTTGCGCACATTTTATAACACCAGATTTGCAAAATATCGCTGGTTCGTATGGTTCATCAACTTGTTTACGGAACACCTTAGTTAATATAAATTAGATTGTTCCTACAGGAAACCTGGGTCTCCGTTCAGTTTATCATTTTCACATCCCAATCGCATTTTAATGAAATGAAATGAAATTAAAATAATTTATTCCAGAACAACTCCATATTTGCCAATAGTAATATAAAATATGTATTCCGTTACTTATAAAAATACAAATAAAAATTAAAATTAAATTTCGCGATTTAATTGACTGATTGTTTTTTATTTTATTTTGGTGCCTCGATTGTTGTAATACGATAGCTTGGAACGCGTGTAAGTGCGCGCTCGAAGTATGTTTCGTGTAATTGAGATTCAAAGCGATCAATAAGAATGGACCTCCTGTGTGCTGTATGCTACGAGCAGGTACCCAACGAGTCGCTGCAACGATGTCAATAATTCAGAGGTATTCTAGCTCTTGTAGTTTGGGATATATTACAAGAAACGATTGTTGGTACACTTGCAATTACTTGAAAATAACCTCTCGGTACCCGCTGGCTCCCCAGGGGTTAAATTGAATTTTGATAGAAGTAAGTTTCAAAACCCGCCGGCTCTCCAGAGAGCCAGTACTCGAGAGGTTAAAACAACAGTCTCAAAATAAATAGCACCTATAATCGTACAGAAGGTACTCTATCGAACAAAATCGAAATTCTACCCAGCAGAATTCTACTCATGCCTTCCCTTTACCGTATGGCACGTACTACATATTTCGTCTTGTCACATCATCACATTTTCGTGTGACACTGAAAATTAAACTGCCGGCGGTACGACTATGTGCGAGCAATTAAAAAGCAATAATAAACGATTTCTTTTCTTTTCTTTTTTCAATTGTCAATTGGAACTAGCTATAAAATAAACTCGGAGATATTTGAGAGCAGAGTTAGTAGAAGCGCCGAAATGTTAAGAGGAACGTGCTAGGTATTGCAAAACTTTGTGTTGACCATCGAAATGTACCTGCCTAAGCAAACAATAGTTATTTTCAGTCGAATAATATTGTGGTTAGTATGTGGAACAAGTCGTAACTTTCTAAGTCATAATGAGAAAATTGAATTTTAGTAACCTAAGAGATAAGGACAACATAGATAAGTTTTAAAACCCCCGAACTTTGAAATGAAAATTCATTTCAAAGTTCAATATCTAAAAAACAGATTTTGATAGAACATGTCTAAGAACTATTGCTAAGAAACCTGCTTTCTAATAAAAAACCGTATTCAAATCGGTTCACCCGTTTAAGAGCTACGGTGCCACAGACAGACACACACATATATATATACAGAAACACATGTCATGTTAAACTTATAACTCCCGTCTTTTGCGTTGCGTGCAAGGGGTAATTATAACACCTCTCTTTTGCGTTGGACGTCGTGGGTTAAAAACATTCTTGACAATATTATGAAAAAAAAACCGGCCAAGTGCGAGTCGGACTCGTGCACGAAGGGTTCCGTACCAGAAAAAAACGGTGAAAAAATACTTTTGTTTTATGGAAGCCCCCCTTAAATATTATTTTCATTTTATTTTTAGTATTTGTTATTATTTTGGCAATAAAAATAGAACATCAGTGAAAATTTTAACCTCCTTGTTATTACGGTTCATGAGATACAGCAAAAACCGCCAACAACTACTCTGTTGTATGGGAGCCCCCCTTAATAATTATTATTATTTTAATTTTAGTATTTGTTGTTGTAGCCACAATAAAACTACATAATCTGTGTAAATTTCAACTATATATATTATTACGGTTCTTGAGATCTAGCTCGGCGAGTGGTAGCCATGAAAAAGGGCTAAAATATCACGTTTTTTGTATGGGAGCCCCCCTTAATTATTATTATTATTTTGTTTTTAGTATTTGTTCTTATAGCGGGAACAGAAATACACAATCTGTGAAAATTTCAACTGTCTAGCTATTACGGTTCTTGAGATACAGCCTGGTGGCAGACGGAGGGACGGACGGACAGCGAAGTCTTAGTAACTTTACTCTTTGGGTATGGAACCCTAAAAATTAGATTCAAGTCATAAAATTTTCCCCGCCGCTCGCTATTCACTTGTAAATTGCGGAGGTGTTTTACAACTGGTGCTCTGCCTCGCCGGTAGTAATGGAGCCTGCGTAAGCACTAGATCATCGTACGTCTTCGGAGCATGATTTAAAAAACAATGCGTACATTGCAATTAAGAGAAATACTTCCACCGTAAGTAATAAGATTCGCACACTGGAATAATAACATTTTATCTTGGATCTGAGAACATTAATATAATAATTACATCATACTATTGACAAGACCATTAATATGGCTGTGATCGGTGCGCCTTTATGAACAGGAACAAAGGAGGAGTGGAGCCTTGAGTACGGCCAAATAAGCGTTATTTTTAGTCTTAGGGCTAAGTAATACTAACAGTTATTTTACCAAGTCGGTGGCAACTAAGCGTACTGCCCGCCGCATCAGCCGCATGGTAAGCTGTCACCGTAACCTATGGACGGTTGAAACTCCAGGGAAAAATAAGTTTACCTAATAGTGAGATAATGGATCGTTCATGGCCTTTGAGGGTTCCGTACCATGAAGCAAAAAACGGAGCTCTTACAGGATCACTCGTCTGTCTGTCTGTCCGTCTGTCTGTCACCACCAATATGCTTCGAAACTACCGTACTGAACTTTGGTAATATAAATTTAAAATAGGCGATATTATTGACCATTTCCCCTCTCCTCTGTTATCGCCCAAAGGTTGGTATTTACAATACAATACATAATAAAAATAAGTTATGTAAATTTGAATGAGATTAGGTATTATATTTACTAAAACATTGATTTGTATTCTACTTCGTAGATACTCAAATGACATTTAGCGGGTAAACTAGGTATACTAATAGTGTTTGTGTGTAGGGGACGTAATTTCCGAAACTATTTAAAATAGGCCATATTTTTAACCCCTGACGACGCCACGAAAAATAGGAGTGTTAGAAGTTTAACGTGGGTATCTGTGTATTTGTCTGTTGCATCGTAGCTCCATAACGGTTAAACCGAAAACGAAACCGGCTCTTAAATATATTTCGTCAAAATCGGTTAAACCGTTTTTGTGACTTTAAAATGAAAATGTCGGGGGTTTTTCAGCTTTTCTAAGTTGGTTATATCACGCGGCTTTGCTTACGTTCTTTGTAATACACGTGCGGAGACAGACATTAAATTAAGAGGTAGTTTTCTTATTGATATTCTAATTTATGCATTACCCTCGATACATTTTGTATTATCAGACGAAAATACTTCTAAGGCCACAATTTACGCTTAAACCGCCAAACCGATTGAGAAAAAATTTCGCATAGAAATAAGTTTGAGGCGATCCCGGAAATGGTCCTTTAAAGAAGGGCAAAAAGGGTGGAAGTTTGTACGGGAGAGCTATAATCAAGCAAACCCCTGAAATAATTACGAGTAAATAGCAATTATCCTCTATATGGCTATTAAAGGAGTTCCACACGGCGAAGTCCACGTGATTGAAACTCCCCGAGACCTCCTTAAGTTTACTGTAATGATGTGTGTCTGTGTGGGTGCTACTGTGTCGATATCCCATTTTACCGTTTTTAAAAAGCCCAATAAATTTGGTCTTCTCGTTCTTACCCGACTTCCGAGAAAAGTAATAGAAGGAACTACCTATGTTTTGTACCTATGTGAGTTTGTAATATCGTTTACTAGCTACCTAGATACCCACAACTGAAGAAAAATATTACATTCATAGTAGTGGAGTAAAAAGTGAAAAGACGGATATTATATCAAATTCCCATCTTTTTTTTAAATGGTAAAAAAGGTGTAGATCTATAAAAAATAAAATGAAGTGTATTTTGGCATTAGTTTGTTGTGGATATAAATTGTAATGAGATTAGTCTATTTCGCCACTGTCAAGATAGATAACTTTTACTTACACGTATAGATCTCTCTGTCTCTCTCCTTGGCAATTATTATTTCCATTTGATTGTGGGATCTGCCTTCCTTGTCTTCTCTCAAACACACTTATTTTACATATTTTAGACTCGTTAATTTGTAATGGGACAGAGAACAATTGACACGTGGGTTTTATCAAGAGTGGCGTTTATACACATGTTTATCCTATAATCCTTATCCTAATAATCATAATTTGGTTTTTATTTTGTACGAGAAAAGGTGCTTATGAAAATAGTGTATTTTAAGTTTAGTTTCGAATGAACCGGAAAATTCATGACTTATGACTTGTGTAAACTGAATTTGTATCACATTTTTCGATAGATTTTAAAGATGCAATATGTCAAATTCAAAACTTCATAAAGTTAAATTGAAATGATGGCAAAGGGAGATTATCTGCTTTGTTTTTTTTTATCAAATTATCATTTTCATTTGTAATCAAAATGAAGACGACCATCTACTCCATTGGATTTTTGTTCTTTGATTGTAACTAATATATAGAGTAATCGCGATGTTCTTTTAATTAAAGCTTATGAGGCCTTTCTTTGCGGCTTTGCCAATCGAATGTAGCCTCAATTTAAGCCCCTTGTTTACATCTATCCTAGATTTTAAAAAAAAACTCTAGAAGGTATGGAAGAGAGTCTAAAATCCATTAGCACTGAAATTATATTTCCGATACAATCAATATTTTTGAAATACTTTGTAATGAGGAGGAGACCCAATTAGTTGAGACAAATTTGAGGGCTCGTGGCGGAAAATTTATTGTAGAAATGTGGTTAAATATTGAAATAAGTTCATAAAAGTTCTCTTAAGCAGCAAGCGTCCATAAGCTACGGTATCTTCTACAGCCTCACCCACCTGTCGTAAAAGGTGACTGAATGAGGTCATTAGGGTCGCCAAGAATCTACGTGGAGGAGCTCAGTACTTTCGTCAGGTTTAGGTATTTCAGAGAATATGGGATGAAGCCTTAGAATGAGCCCGCAAGGGCAAAATGTGAGGAGGGCTCTTAGTGCGTTCAACCTGGATCCTAGAGTCCTCCAAATCACGCAGAGTCGTGATAACGAGCGTAATGTTGATCTAAAATGTAATTTTGCATACTAGATAAAAGCGGCTAAGGGCGTGTCGCAATGCAGGGTTCCATACTTTCCCACCCGTAACATTATGAGGACTTAAAGGTTCACAAACTTATATCTACTATGACTTTGATAAAACTAACAACTGTATTTAAGTAATCAATGGAAATTGTACGAAAGCTTGCAATTTCACATTAGTTAAGATCGGCCTTTCCTCGTTAACTACATAATAATGTTTACTTTGCAGTGATAGTTGTCCTTTTAAATTAATTAATCAAATACTTATAAACCACAACCATGTTTTAATACATACCCAGTACCAGTAGCCACCGTTTAGATGCACCTGACCCGCCAAAAAATAGCATATAGTATATTATCATGCAAACAACCAAATTAGTTAAATAGTTATTCAAATCTGGTTCAAGAAAGCCCACTTTACTTTCAAACGAATTATCTAACAACACCCCGCACGATGGGTTTTGCAAAACAATTCTCACTTTACGTGTACGGGCGATTGGCGAAAATATAAGGGTTTATTGCTTACTACGTAACCCTAAAAATGACACTTACAACTACCTAACGTTGAGAAAAAAGGTTAGGTGTTCTTTGGTAACATCCTGATAAAAAAATCTCCTAAAACCATAAGCAATTCCTTAATAGGCACTGTTGGAAACATATTTCTTCATTAATAAAGGATGCTATGCCAAGGAAAGTTATTTCTCAAGACGTCTATTTATAGTACAATAATCCAATGTTTTCCGACGCAAAAAACCATTTAGCTGATAAAAGTATAAGCTTTCGGCCTAAGGGCACGGTAGGCTTTTATCTCGGCCACATAAATAAGTACTGTGGGATGTGGCTACGGCTACGCCGTTCATTTTGATATGATTTATCAATGTTAATAACATTATATTGTTGTAATTTTTTGTATGAAAAGTGTAATTTTAGTTTAAAATCGGTAAAACATTTTGAAACGTCTTGAAAACAGTAAAATTGGTGTGATCTTCCACTCAACAAATAACTAATTAAATAAATTAAAAATAAAATAAATTATATTAGGGAACTTTATTAACACAAATCGAACTAGTCTCATAGTAAGCTCAGTAAGGATTGCTCAATAACACAGAAATTCTTCAATATTATCTCAATTATCGCTTGACATGTTTCGAATCGGTACGCGGTTCTTAATCATGAGGGCTCGTGATTTTAAAGTGGAAGTATTAAAAATCATCCGCAATCTACGACTACTACGACGATCCTAGAAGAAGAAAAAAAGTGTCGCCAAATTCACGGACTAAATTTCGATGTCGGTTTATATTATTGCTTTAAAATTTTCTAGGGACACCTTTTTTTTCTTCTAGAATCGATGCGGTATTGATTCTGATTCAAATGAGACCAAAAAGTCCATAATCTTAAAAAAATATATTATATTTTTTCAAATTCCCGATTAAAAAAACTTGGCATTTGTATGACCCACATATTTATATGGTTTATTTAGTTAGAACATTAAAAAACTAATAGGTATATAATTTCTCTATAGGTCAGTTGAAAGTGTTGTTGTGAGTTTTAGTCACCATATCACCATTTTGCGCTTATGTAGAACTGTATACGTAGTACATGGATGGTAATTGTACCCGCAGCTTGTTGCAGCCTGCAGGATTTTATCGAGCGGTCGAGTTTGTTAAAATAGCGTTGGGATTATTAAATGAGAGTAATAGGTAGTTAATTATCGACCACCACAAATACTTGCGCTTGGAGCGTTTGTTGCGTGGCCGTTGGTTGCAAACCTTTATTTAGGCATTTTAAATCTGGCTTGTTACTAACTTAACGCTTTCGAGCTTTTATTATTTTTATAAGTAAACTCCCTTAATCTACCTACATAATAATTGACTACTTAAAAAAGTCATAATCCCCGATATTTTCATTTGAACCGATTGAAATAAAACATGTCTAGGAAACATCGCTTGAACAACTGTTTTTTAAATAAATAAAACCGCATTCAAATCGGTTCACCCGTTTGAGAGCTACAACGCCAGAGACAGAAACACACATGCTACTCAGATACACAAGTTAAACCATAGAGAAACTAAGTATTTTCTCTATGGTTACACTTATACCTAACACCCTCTTTTGCGTTTCGCGTCGGGGGTTAAAATAGTGAAATATTTGCTTATTTTTATTTTAAGTTTAATTTTTAGTTGAACATATAAATGAGCAGTGCTTATTACATTATTTAAAAAGTTAAAGGTGAGATAAGGTGGTGGGTTCATGCATGCTTACTGAACTATTTCATTAATTTTAATATTGCGGTTGACTGCAATTAGAAATAGTAGTCGGTTGTCGAGCCCTGGTGAGACGTGTGCGTAAGTCTGCGCGACCGCACAAGTTATGGCGCAGGCGACTCCGTGTAGTCACTGCACGTACCGGTGCGATCTCTATCTCTTGCACCCGCGTGGATGGCGATGTACTAAAGCTATGCTGCTTGAAAATATATAATATATTTGCCTGCGACTTCGTTCGCATATTCTCCCCTGTGTCAACCATCATTCCTTTGAGGGTTGACTTACAGGAAATATAGGATCCTGTTTTAAACCAGGGTATAAACTATATCTATGTGTATCGTGCAAATGTGTCTCTGAAAATGTTTTCCACTATTACTTTGATTTAACTCTTTTTTTTATAACACTTAATTTTTGTAGTTAATATGGCACAGTATGCACCAATAACTTTATTTAAAACTTTACACATTATAAAAAATTAAAAAAGTTGACACTGCATGTTTCATTTATACTTATGAAATGGAACGAAAGTCAAAAAAAAATACATTGATTTGTAACTTTGTTCAAAAATGTTATTGTGAAACAAGTTATTCTTATTTCTGTAAGTTTTCGTCATTAATTAAATAATACGTAGTCAAATTGTTATGGAGTCCAGTTACTTTCACTGCACAAATAACTTTTATTTTTCTTGACAGCGTAAATCTGGTGGGAGTTTGTTCACGTGACAAAGTGATATCTATCGACACCAAACGTGGATAGTTTCCTTTGTGTAGCAGCACTAGCATGCTCCACAATTATTTAGATTTTAGCCCGTGCCGATTATTGAAACACGTCGTCTTTTGAATGTATATTATGTCATAATTTTTAAGAAAAAAATACCGATTGCAATGGGGGAGGCCGGTGAAAGATTTTGATACTTAGATGGTGCACACTTAGATTCCATACAATAAAATAAAAATGGATATAAGTATGTTTATAATGGTAGAAGACTAAGTACCCTCAATTCCTCATGCAATCCTCCATCACAACTTAAGCTTGACAAAAATGTGTGAAAAACCTAGGTTGCTTGACAAACATAACGAAGAGAACAAATGGCCAAACGTGAAATACGCGTCGTTGAAGAGTTCCGTTCTGATCATCATCACCAGTTCCACTTCATCAAATATCACTTTTATTAATGAAAATGCTTGATTAGATCATGAAAATACTAAAATCACTGTTTGTGTGCCTTTAATATTTGAGGAGTTTCCTCGATTCCTAGTGGATCCAATCATCAGAACTCGAGCATGACAAAAATTAATCGTGAAAATAGAACTTGCTTAACAAACACAGCTAGGAGGACAAATCGCCAAACGTGAACTTTTCGTCGTTGAAGAGTTCTGTTTTGATCATCTCAGCAGTTCCACTTCATCAAATGTCACATTTTTGTATGATAATGCTCGATTTGTAGATAAAAACACAAAAATCACTATATATTTTCTTTTAAGATTTGAGGAGTTCCCTCAATTCCTCATGGATCCCATCATCAGAAATCGAGCATGACAAAAAATTTTCGTGAAAATAGAGTTTGCTTAACAAACACAGCTAGGAGGACAAATCGCCAAACGTGAACTTTTCGTCGTTGAAGAGTTCTGTTCTGATCATCATCAGCAGTTCCACTTAATCAAAGTCACATTTTTGTATGAAAATGCTCGATTTGTTAATAAAAACACAAAAATCACTATATGTTTGCCTTTAAGATTTGAAGAGTTTTCTCAATTACTCATGGATCCCATCATCAGAACTGCGTTTTGACAAAAACGGGACCAACTTGGATATACATACTTACAATCAAAAAAAGAATTTTTAAAATCGGTTAAGAAATGACGGAGTTATGGAGTAAAAACATTTAAAAAAAACATACAACCGAATTGATAACCTCCTCTTTTGAAATCTTGAAGTCGGTTAAAAAAACCGACTTCAATGGGGGAGGCCGGTGAAAGATTATTATACTTAGATGGTGCACTCTTAGATTCCATACAATAAAAAAAAAATGGCTATAAGTATGTTTATAATGGTAGAAGACTAAGTACCCTCAATCCCTCATAGAATCATGGAAAAACCTTGCTTGCTTGACAAACAAAACGAAGAGAACAAATCGCCAAACATGAACTTTTCGTCGTTGAAGAGTTCTGTTCTGATCATCATCAGCAGTTCCACTTCATCCAATGTCACATTTTTGGATGCAAATGCTTGACTTTTTGATAAAAAACATAAAAATCACTATATGTTTGCCTTAAAGATTTGAGGAGTTCCCTCAATTCCTCATGGATCCCATCACCAGAACTGCGTTTTGACAAAAACGGGACCAATTTGGATATATATACTTACAATCAAAAAAATGTTTTTCAAATCGGTTAAGAAATGACGGAGTTATGGAGTAACAAACATAAAAAAAAAACATACAACCGAATTGATAACCTCCTCTTTTGAAATCTTGAAGTCGGTTAAAGTCGCTCTTTATTGCACATCTCAAAAAAAATATGTTTAGATACAGCTAAGTGAGATACAAGCAGATACATTTTGTAGGTTGAGGTTTTTATATACAGGGTGTGGCCTGTAATAGGAGCAATAAATTTAAAGGACGCTTTCTTAGAGCATCTGCAGTAACCTCTTGTGTCCAAATTTTTTTTATCTTTTTTTAATTGGGAGAAATTTTGATCTAAAGTTACGACCTCCAAGTAATGGATCTTGGCACCCAGAGATTATAGCGCGGCAGTCAATGCTGATTTTGAGGTTGCTTCAAATTATGACTCATAATCGTTGTCGCATTTTTGGTTTGAAAGAATATTTTTGGGATTTAAAAAAAAATATATATAAATTTTTAGTCTTTTTTGAATAAATTGTTATTAATATCACTCCAGTAGAGTAAAAAAGTACAGATCAGCTACATTTGCGAAAAAAAAAATTCCAAAAATTTTTTTTTTTCCAAGTAAAATCATTTGGAAATAATTGCTCGAGAGCTCAATAGTGTACCGTTTAATTTTTTGCTCCTATTACAGGCCACACCCTGTATAAATTTCTTGACCTTTTCAACGCTCTGTCCAATAGAATGGCACTCACACTTCATGACATTGAGACCTCAAACACGAAGATAAACCCTATGAAATGAACGTAGGTTAATATCACACTGCATGCCGTGGTCGATATAGCCGTCGTTGGCGTTGAACCGATGGTGCTGATATATGCGTCGTTGGCGGCCAAAAGGCCATCATTCATAATTGGTCCCATTTTTGTCATATCCAAGAAAACTAGTGCACTTATTAAAGTTTATAATGTAGGTAACGTATGTTTATGTATCGCAAATGTAAACAATCAAGCAAGTTTAAAAAGAATCTTACCTGTCAACTGTCTGCCTTGGTGCACATTATCAGGGTCTTCAAAAATTTAGATACCTAGGCAATTTGTTTGTGCGCTGGATGCGGGTAGCGCAGGACCGATCATTGTGGCACTTTTTGGGCAGGCCGATGTCTATAGCTGTGGAGATCCTTCAGCTGATACGATGATGATGATGAAGATGATGTGTTTGTGGAGATCCCTAAAGATTACGATTATGAAACCAAAATTTTGGTTGGATTTATAAATCCGCATAAACAGCGAAGTCTTTATTTTCTTTTTTTCTGCTTTCAACCTTCAACCTTAGTTGACTGGTAGAGAATTCCATATAATATTAAGTCCGCTTTTACTAAGATAAGGTTTCTTTTGTGCAATAAATTAAGATTAAATAAATAATTTATGATATTTTGCGCAGTTAACACAAATAATTCCCTGTCATGACGATTGAACACGTTAACTGGTAAAATAACCGTTTTTAGAATAAGCCTTAGCTAGTTATTTCAACCGCTGATCTCGTGCTAGGTAGTCAAACCAAGTAGCAGTGGATATCGCATCGGACGTCGTAAATCTCACGTGCTCTTCCTTAACTACCGCCTTGTTAACCGGCGTTACCTAACGACATCATTAAAGGAAAATGCACACAGAAAACATTCCTGTAAAGGTCAATCTGTTCTGTGTTTATTCCTGTAAAGACGAGATCAATCGACCAACTTTTTCTTGTTGTTTTTGTATTGCGTAATGGTTGATTTTGTTTCATGCAGACGTACATATGTGAGGTACCTAGATCTATATATTAGTTTGTATGGGAAAATGACTAATATACTACCTTTACGTTGGAAACGTTACTTAATCGACTGGCAAAAGAAAATTACAACTTATCCTTTAAAAGTAAATAAAATGGAATAAATTACCCGATAAAATAATAGCAGCTTTCATCGCCGTGAAATCAAGGTTACACAAGATGACTCAGGAGAAGTCACTATGACAGGATAAATATTTTGTAGTTCATTTATCCTAACACTAGTTGCTCTGTGAGCTGTACACCTCGCGATAATAGTTTTTTATGTTCAAATATTAAAAATTTCAAAAAAAAGTCTCGCATACAAAATTATCGTACCTGCTCACATAATTTCACGAGAATCGGTTGAGAAATGCGACCTGCAGAGGAGACCAACCGGAAATCCGGACGTCTGGACATCTGGATATTATATCAAATTGATATAGTATATTGAGTGAACATAACAATAATTACAGTAATTTGATTACATAATAGAATAAACATACTTACTCTAATTAATTACTCGGCCTCCGCATTTATTCATATAATTTTTTTAAGTGGTTTTACTCACTAATTCCTTTTCCTTTGTATTGAGATAGTAAAAGAATGTACATATGTACTTATCCTATTGTTAACATCGCATGAGAAGCGTGATTATACTTCTACGCTGTTTGAATAACTTCCGTTATTGTTGGTGCACTTAACAGCAGAAATGGCTACGCGTTTGAAAAGGTCAGAATTATCTATACTTCTCTAAACCATTTCGAGCACTTCACCCACGAGTTACTTCTGCTGTTGACTGTACAAACTGATTATACATGAAACACTGACCACCCAGCGCTTTTCTATGAATAAATGTTGCGTGATACTTAAACAATATGATTATGGTTGTACAAAACCGAAGACAGGAAGAGGTGGTGCCGAATAACTGATGTTGATGTATATATCTAGGTGATAAAATTACGACCATGAGTCACACAATTTTAAACTGAATGCCCTTTTAGTGAGAGTTGCATCAACTTACGATTACCGATTACCGTAAAATATGGCGCCGGCAGCTGTCATCTTAGAAATTTGTCAAACTTTCCATCGTCATCGTGTCATTCGAGCGTTCGAGGGAGGAAATTCCTCTGAAATTTCTCATTTAGGTTCTAAGGTTAAAAACCAAAAGGCTTTCTTAGTTATTAATTGACTAATGTTTCATTATTAATTGTTTTTCAACGAAAAAGGTACGTCTAGCATTCCGTATTCATTATCTCCACTTATTAAGCGTCTTTATTAACTATTCCTTTATTTTGCAAGTGGCTTGCGAAGCTCTGCCATTAATCGGACTGCACAAAAAGAAACTAGGTAAGTTATTAAGGCTTTGGTCTGAAACGTGGCGGCAGGCGATTTAAAATGCAAACATAGATTTTTAAAGACTATTCTAAATGTATTTTGAATGCAGGTTTGGATCTCGCTGGTTAGTTATCGTGCAAGTGTCATACAAAAGTCGTCTATCAGATTTCATTGATAAATATTTGTATATATTCGTTCAGAAAACCTGAAAACCCAGCTTTCGTGGGAAGTCTGGCTTATGTATATATGTAATTCGAAGAAGTGTAGGATCTCAGTATGAACGCACTCTGAGCTCTCCTCACGCTTTGCACTTGCGGGCTCGGTCAAGGACATTGCCGACTTCTCCGGGTTACCTACCTAGCCAAGTGCTAGTAAAAAGAGTATTGGCTACTCCCTTAGTCGACAACACCCCATGACTCTTTATTTAAACCATTTTATGGGGCATCGTTACGTTGACAAAGGGAACGACGACTAATGACTAAAACATTGACGTCATCAGTGCTGTCAATGTTAGTCATGTTTAATTTATATTTGTTTGCATAACTGAGACCGCACAACATGGTATAAATCGCTGCAATCCCATCCAAACCCTATCATTCATCAAATAAAAAGAGCGCTATTCATTCATTCATTCCTGGTTCTTTAATTGCTCCCTGTTTAAACAAATCGCAATAAAGAGTCTGCGAGTGCCTGCACTGGTATTGTTTGAACTCTAGAGGTTATGTCTACTGATAAAAAGATCCTAGTTTCGCGATATAACTGCAAGTCTGTTCCCTCCCGAGCCAAAGTAGAACAAATAATCTCCTTCTTTAATTAAGAAGCAGATTCAGTCCATAGGTATCTGTAGGCAAAATAAAGCTTATTTAATAGTGACATGGTTGTGGTAAACACAAACAGCTAGTGAATTAATGACGACTCTGAGGTTGATTGTTAAAAAAAGAATGTGTTGTTCCAGAAATGTAATTTCACCTGGACATTTTCATCAAATATCATAGAAATAAACGTTACGCTTGACAACAACTTTTTCGTTGCACTTAAATAGATGTTTTAATGTTTATTTGTGCACAAACGGTACAATAGTTCTTAATTAAAGTATCAGTTGCTTAGATCATAAACCAACAAAGTTGTCGTAACTTAAAACTACATAGATATTAACAGAATACTGAATAGCAATATGAAAAAAAAAATCCTTTTACGGCATTAAATAAAATTATAAGTAATTATGCTGCGTTAGTACGTGCTCATCAGAGGAAGCTGTAAGGGTCGCCGTCGTCGGATACGACGAGGAGGACAATATAGTAACTAATAACAAATACTAGGTACATACTCGTACATATAGTGTATCATACATTCAAGGCGTTAATTATTTCAAACTAGCTAGTGAGAGGGTAAATATATCAACACTAGCTTTTGCCCGCGACTTCGTCCGCGTAGAACTCTTTCTCGCCTTAGATTTTTTCCCATACAATCTTTCTCAAGCTGAAATGGTTGGACGGCGTCGAAAAGGGCACCAGGACCTTGGGAGTGACATGTTAGAGAAGGAAAGCCACGAAAAGATCGGAGAGAGATTTGCCGGACCAGGCTAGGACAAAGAATTACATGTTTTGCATTCAAACTTTCAGTCAAAAATAGGGGGGGGGGGGGGGGAATTTCGATCCCTTGAAATATCTTTAGATAATGCGTGTTGTACGAAAACCCGATTATACTTTATTGTTTGTTGTTTATTGTACTTTATAAATCTAACGACCTCTATACAAAATTTCAACCCCTATTTAACCACCTTACAGGATAAAATTCCAAAAACGCTAAAATTCGTTTTGTAGCTTCTTCATGAGCAATGTGTATGCTGAATATTAGAAAATTAGAAAAGAAAACGTGTATTAGACTTCTTATTCAAGGAATTACATGTTTTTCATACAAACTTTCAACCCCACTTTCACGCATTTAGAGGGTGAATTTTGAAATACCGTGAAAGTACTTTTCATATCTTTAGATGAGGCGTCTTTGTACAAAATCGTGCACTTTTACTTTAAAAAATATCACACGATCTCCATACAAAATTTCAACCTCAAATTTAACCCCTTTGGAGTCGAATTTCTAAAAATCCCTTCTTAGTGGTTACTAACGTCATATAAACCGACTACTGTGAAAAATTCAGCTTTCTAGGTCAAACGGTTAAGGCTGGGCGTTGATTTAAGTCAGTCAGTCAGGACTTTGCACCCCTATTTAACCCACTTAGGGGTGGGTTTCTCCAAAATCCTAAAATAACTTTTCTTGTATTGTAATAAGAAGTCTTTTTGTAATAAGTTAATACACAAGTTAATATACAAAGTTTCAAGTATCTCGCTTAAAATTTTACTCCATCCCCATACAAACTTCGCACCCCTATTTAACACGCTTAGGGGTGGGTTTTTCCAAAACCCTGAAATCACTTTTTTTGTATTGTGATAAGGATCCTCATACAAACTTTGAACCCCTATTTATCCCATTTAGGGGTGGATTTTTTAAAACCCTAAAATTACTTTTCTTGCATTGTCATAAGGAGTCCGTGCACAACGTCTCTCACCTACAATTTTACTCCATCCCGATACAAACCTTTAACCCCCCTTTTTACCCCCTTGAGGGTGGAATTTTCAAAAACCCTGTTCTTAGTGGGTACTTTCGTTATATAATCTACCACTCGTGAAAAAAATCAGCTTTCTATGTTCAACGGTTTGGGCTGGGCGTTGATTTAAGTGAGTCAGTCAGGACTTTGACGTTTATATATATAGACGTGAGAAATTATTGTTATATGAAGTTCTAATAAAGAAGGAGTTTCTTTCGGGTGAAGGGAATATGAAAAAGGTTGTTACTGCGTGTGTTCAATCGAGGAGTCTTGTAATTAATTTGACTTGTAAATGGGGAGTCGATTTCATATCTTAAATTTTTATACAGAAATATTTGGTCTCTGAATGCGCGTTGCCATTCGAGGGAAACCGAGGCCCTAATGTTAAACGTCAGGTTAGACCTGCAGACTGTATATGCAAGTGTTTGAAGAGCTTTTTTTGGATTTTCTGAATGCTATCTATATAATGCTTGTAATTTGGGTTCCATACCGTCGACACATATTCCAGAATAAGTCTAACCTGACAGTTAAAGAGCATCCTCAAAGTGTTAGCCACCTTGAACTCTCTGCCAGTTCTTAAAATAAATCCTATTAATTTAAAAGCTCGTTTTGTTATGGTCACTAAACAATAATTTGCTGTCTAAATGGACTCCTAAATATTTGACATTGGTGACTATGTAAAATTTCATTGTTAAGATGTTAATCAAAATGGACAATTCGTTTTTTTCTGGTAAACGTTATAACATTAGATTTTGTTACATGTAAATGCAAACAATTCATTTTGCAGTAGACATATAAACGGCTTATATCTTCCCTTAACGCGTGACAATCTTTTATGTTTTTAACTACTTTTATAATCTTTATATCGTCTGCATAAAGAAGACAAGTGGATGATTTAAAAAGCAATGCAACGTCGTTAGTAAATATATTAAAGAATAGAGGCCCAAATGGGAACCCTGGGGAACGCCAGAGGGAACAGGGATAAAATTAGGAATAGGTCAATATTAAAAGTTCATTATATACTCAATATTTTGTCAGACTCAAAACGAAGACAATTTTTGAAAATAGTGATTCCACATTCAATATTAATAATTTTTAAGAAAAAAAACCGACTTCAATGGGGGAGGCCGGTAAAAGATTATTATACTTAGATGGTGCACTCTTAGATAGATATACAATAAAATAAAAATGGCTATAATGTATGTTTATAATGGTAGAAGACTAAGTACCCTCAATTCCTCATGGAATCATGAAAAAACCTTGCTTGCTTGACAAACAAAACGAAGAGAACAAATCGTCAAACGTGAACTACGCGTCGTTGAAGAGTTCCGTTCTGATCATCATCAGCAGTTCCACTTCATCAAATGTCACTTTTATGAATGAAAATGCTTGATTACTTCATGAAAATACTAAAATCACTATTTGTGTGCCTTTCACATTTGAGGAGTTCCCTCGATTCCTAATGGATCCCATCATTAGAACTCGAGCATGACAAAAAATAATCGTGAAAATAGAACTTGCTTAACAAACACAGCTAGGAGGACAAATCGCCAAACGTGAACTTTTTGTCGTTGAAGAGTTCTGTTCTGATCATCATCAGCAGTTCCACTTCATCCAATGTCACATTTTTGGATGAAAATGCTTGACTTGTTGATAAAAACACAAAAATTACTATATGTTTGCTTTGAAGATTTGAGGAGTTCCCTCAATTTCTCATGGATCCCATCATCAAAACTTCGTTTTGACAAAAACGGGACCAACTTGGATATAAAAAAAGAATTTTCCAAATCGGTTAAGAAATGACGGGGTTATAGACTAACAAACATTAAAAAAAAAAAAAAAACCTACAACCGAATTGATAACCTCCTCTTTTGAAATTTTGAAGTCGGTTAAAAAATGATGCAGCACGCTCTGCAACGTCGTCGTCTTGTGTCGTGCATTGGTTTGGGGTGCAGCGTATTTGTGACCTGAAAAATCGGCCATTGACGCGCTGCGTTGACGTCCCGCAGCGCGTTGGAATGACTTTTGTGGTTCCGCGTGGATATGGTCTAATGAAACAAGGTCTGACACTCCGGATTGTGACACAAGCTTACGTCACTGTACAGACACGAACTCAAACTTAACCGCTAAACATCGATAGTAGCGATGACGTAAGCTTGTGTCACCCTACTGAAGGACCCCGGAGTGTTATACCTGGCGCAGTATATATTGTATCTTGCGCGTGGACTCACTAAAATCATCATCATGTCAGCCGAATGACGTCCACTGCTGGACATAGGCCTCACCTAAAGACTTCCACAATGACCGGTCCTGCGCCACCCGCATCCAGCGGACACCCGCGACCCTTACCAGGTCATCAGTCCACCGTGTGGGGGGCCTGCCCACGCTACGCCTTCCGGCACGTGGTCGCCACTCGAGAACCTTTCCGCCCCAACGGCCATCGGTTCTACGTGCTATGTGCCCCGCCCACTGCCACTTAAGTTTCGTGATTCGAAAGGCTATATCGGTCACTTTGGTTCTGCTGCGGATTGCCTCATTCCTGATGCGATCTCGCAGAGAAACTCCCAACATAGCCCTCTCCATTGATCTTTGGGTGACTTTGAGCCTTCTTATGAGGCCCATTGTAAGCGACCACGTTTCAGTACCGTATGTCATCACTATACACTAAAATCATACAGATATAAAAATAGTGATAAGATGCGCGAGTAGGTAAGTACATGTATGGAGTTCGATGGATATTTTAGAACGCTTTCATATGGTTCAGGTGAAGACGCGGTTAGCTCCGCCTTTGCAAATGTGTTTTCGATGGACGGCGCTACGACTTCGCAGTTTTGAGTTATGGCGATCGTTTTCCCACCAGCGTTTTACGGGCTCTGCCTTTTATCATATGGACATTGGACCAAGCTTTGATCACTCTGAGATATGACCAGATCCTTTCCCAGTGAATGTCTCACAAATGTATTTCAAGCTTCCTCGTTACCAGATGGTCTGTGTCAAGTCTTTTTATGGCCTCATCGCCGTGTAAAATTATTTCTAATGGCATTTGTTCTAGGTTCCAATTATATATGTAGCTTCACAAAGGGATCGTTCCGTTCATGATTAAGACATAAAACTGCACGACAAAGCTTTTTTGTTGTTATGCTTAATGTATATGGTGAATAGCTTCACGCAATTTCAAAGCAGCCGTTATATTAATTAATGAAGAATTATGCTTACATAATAATTACACGACTATTCAGCAGCTTTGTCAGTAATGTTCGCATGCAATTGTACGTTATCACGTAGTTAGGGGTGACTAATGAAGCTTAATCATCCTTAAGAAGCTAGCCGATCGCAAAAACTATCGCGGGTAACCGCGTTAATGCCAGGCGGCTGGTAAGGAACGTAGACTCAGTCGCTAGAGTATCGAAAAGCAATTATTCTATGTGGGATAAAGAGCTGCAAGATGTGCCCTTTAATATTACTTTATATGATGACCACTTTAGCTTAGTTGGTTGTGGCCCTGCCTACAAAACTGGTGGTCCGGGTTCGAATCCCGGTCAGAACATCAATTTGTGTGATGAGTACAAGTCTTGGATGTTTTCTATATATTCATGAAAGTCCTTAATTTTAAATTAACGGGAAAAATAGAAAAATTTAGTGCTCCGAGAAGGCTTCGAACCTACGACAGGTCTACGCTGCCACTCTACTGGGCTCTACTCTGCTGGGCTCTAGCCACTGATATATAAAATTTAGAATTTTCGTTAGCAGCATTACTGCTTAAAGGATGATTCACAGTCTTCGATCAATAATAAACCTAGATACACTATCACTAGCAAATTCAAGTCGAAAAAGTGTCCGAATTTCATTGCGACTGTGTGCGTGTATAGGAGACACACAAAAAAAGTAATGCGTTTTGTACATTAAGCCTTACGTCACAAACATAACGTTTTATTTTGAATGATAGTGTTTGGCGGTTATAACATTACAAAATGCACGTATCGATTATGGAAAATTTCCACAAAAGTCCGCATTATGTTAACAGATTGTACACCGTAAATGAAGAGCAATTAGGTTCAGTTTCGTTTCTGTTGATTTTCCACTGATTAGATGTCAACATTGGAACAGAGGCCGTATCGTGTGCCGTGGAGTCGAATTTTTTTTTTTTTTTAATAGGCATCGGTGGAATACAAGCATACGACTTGTCAGGTGGTAACGTTGATTTATACCAACACGACCACTTTGGCTTAGTTGATAGCGACCCTGTCTATCTATTAAGCAGGAGGTCTCGGATTTGATTCCCGGTCAGGGCATTTATTTGTGTGGTAAGCAATTGAGCATAAATATTTGTTCCTGAGTCTTGGATGTTTTTTTATGTATAGGTATTTAAGAATGTATTTATTTATATTTAAATATAAGTTGTATATATTATGTAGTAGCCATATTACAAGCTTTATTAAGTTTGGGACTATGTCGATTTGTGTAAGATTGTACCCTCATATTTTTTTTTATTTTCATACCATATAAATCATCACGAACAATTTGCTTTAACTAAATGTTACAAGGGCATTTTCAGAAATAAGTGTACCCAATTAGCGTGAGTTGTTAAAAAAGTTAATTAATGTCAGTTTAGTGGCAATAATTAAGAAATAAATTTAAATGAAAACTGAATACATAGTTTATTTTTATCAGTTATATGCGTTGTCATAAAACTAAATTCTGAAAAGTGACAGGAACAAACCACGCTAGAATCATTTGGTTTAAAATATTCTTCGCCTCTTTCTTTAGGTATAATTTGCCTCCATTTATCTCTCTCAATTTCATTTTTTGGATAACTGTAACAAAGTTAATAGTAAGTTAGGTTAGTAAGCTACATGTAAGTGAAAACCGTATCAAAATGAGTAAAAAAGTTTTTGATTTGAACAACGTATACTGAGCAGAGCGACATGTCAGACAAACAAACTGTTACCACCCGATTTTGATATATGAATAAAGTAAAATACAAATACACTCCATACATAATTATGTGTGTACAATAAAAACAATACATGTAAACTTTCGTAAAAAAGTTTTCAGTCTGCGACTCCTTTCATTCGAAATTTTACTATAGTCCAATTCGTCCGTTCTCCGTTTCGTTTCAATATACGACCAACTCAACGTGAGGGAAAGAGACAGCAGCGTAGCTGGTTGGCTGTTTGAGTATTTCAAATATTTACATAAAATATTTTTTATAAGCGTGTTATATCCTGATATATCTACAAATTCAATGAATTATGAAACTTTAAATAAATACTCATCGAAAATACGAAATTACATCCTTTTTTAACGTCATTAACGTGTTGTTTTTGCACTTTTTCACGGAGCACTTAGGCATGTTGACTCGCCGATGGCTAGCGCGCGACTGTGAACGCAAGAGTGCTTAAACGGAATTCAAGCACTCTTGAGCGTGGACGCCGTTGACAGGCAAATAGTGTATCTAGGTTTATTACTGATCGAAGTTCACAGTAGACCGTTCCGTGTCCGGCCCGGCCCGTTTTCTATGACAGCAAACGCAACGGCCGGCGTTTTTCTCTAGAAGAAAACGGGACGACCCGGACACGGAACGGTCTACTGTGAATCATCCTTAATACAACATTAAATTCATGAAAGTATTTATCTATCTATAAGAGTATGTACATGGTCGCATAGTATTCATAGCTTTACTTAGTTTGGGACTAGCCCGATTTATGTAGGTAAGCTTGTTCACTAATATATATTTAGTTATTAGTATAGGTAGATTCCCGGTTTCCTAGCAATCTGAAAAAGGTCCTTGGCACCGTTTCGTGAAGCAAGAGTTAGGCTCTTTGGTGATGAAATGGGTAGAAGTAACACAAATTCAGTTTTGTTACAAGCTTTTATTGCCTACGGTACCTTTTTTCTACAGTCATCATCATCAACTACTCGTTGAGACGGTTTGAAGACACGGGTTTATTTAGTTTAGGAGTTGATGACCAACCTCTGTCTCCATCATCAGAAAAACTCGGTAGTACAATAATATTGTATTTTCACCGAACTTACGTAAGTAATTACGCCTCAATTCAGCTTTAAAATTTTGTTGCAAAATTTGCCCCGAACATACTCGTACATACCAAAGTACATAACAAATATTGCAAGATAAATAAAAGCTTGTGTACTAATCTTTTTTTGACTCGTATAAAATCTGTATAAATTAAGATTTAGAGATCGGAAACGTCAATTTTATGAAACCTGTTGAAAGAAATAAAGTTTACATTTTTATACCGTTAGATGTCTTCCCATGATTGCTTAACTTAGTGGCAGTGGGCGGGGCACATTGCTCGTAGAACCAATGGCCGTTGGGGCGGAAAGTTTGTCGAGTGGCGACCACGTACTGGAAGGCGCAGCGTGGGTAGGCCGCCTACAAGGTGGACTGATGACCTGGTAAAGGTCATGGGAGTCCGCTGGATGCGGGTGGCGCAGGGCCGGTCATTGTGGCACTCTTTAGGGGAGGCCTATGTCCAGCAGTGGACGTCTTTCGGCTGATATGATGATGATGATGAGATGTCTCCCCTGTTTAGTTACGACTCGGCCATGACTTTAAGCGGCAGCGGTTTGCCTAATGCATTGCGTGCGATCTCAACTAACCGCAGTATGTTGCGCGTCTCGACCGTGCAATGCCTCAGTTAGTCTACAGTTGTTACAAGTATTGTTTACCTCTATTGTTATGAATTCAAATTGACCAAATCAGATACTTACATATTAGGTGTCCAGGTTTGAGAGATTAACCAAACCAGGTTTGTCCTTAGTTAATTATTGTCAAATATAATCTGCAGGCATAAAGAGTAACGTGGTCCTCAAACCTTGTCGGCCTGTTTGGACTAGTTGGTAGTGACACTGCCTCCGAAGCTAGAGGTCCCGGGTTCGAATCCCGGCCAGGGCATTATTTATGCATTTAGCACATTTTGTTCTTGGGTCTTAGATGTTTTCTATGTATTTAAGTATGTATTTATCTATATAAGTATGTATATCGTCGTCTAGTACCCATAGTACAAGCTTTGCTTAGTTTGGGACTAGGTCGATTTGTGTAAGATTGTCCCCCAATATTTGTTATTATTATTATTAAACACATCTTAATAAAAAATAATTAGAGAAACTAACGCACCAAGTTTAGTCACCCCTATTTTTCCAGTTACTACTGTATTTTAAGGAAAATATGACATTTTGTAATTTTTATTTCAAAATAATATAATAAAATAACTTAGTTAAATTACTTTTCTTGAAATTATGATCCGTTTTGACAACTAAGTTGTTTTATGCAGATTTTTAGCGGGCGACAAGGACAGCATATCGGGATAACATTAGAGAGCGAGTACCTAAGACAAAATTTTGGCGGCAGTCGATCCTTAACGGCACGGCATTTTCATGCATTCTAATGAATAGGTAAAGTAATCCAGATTGGTCACCGGAGATGGGACAATATTGTAGTAGCGACACGAATAACTGGAGCTACACATAGATTTTCATTCGGAAAAATAAACTACATACCTATTAGTTAAATCCATTTCTCTATCTGCTAAGAAAAAGAGGTCTCGCTGGCCTTGTTTCTAGCGTCATTTGCCGAGTCTCGTTTCCGTTTTGAGCTACGTATTTGAATTCTACTGTTAATTCAAAATATCTCTTCATTTGCCTCCAATTCAGTGTGCACGTCATCGAGGAAATGCGCTAATTGTTTCCAGCCAATTGCGCGGTACGAAGACGCGCACGGGAATGTGTGAGAAGTCGAGAACGCTTTATAGTCACCGCTCATTCACCGGTGTGCCTCCAATAAGATATTAATTCAATTTACCCTCATTATATGCCGTTTACATTAGTTATAGCTGCGTCTAATTACCAGTAAGCATGCTACGAGTACGGTTTGTTGCGTTTCGCTTGAATAGTTTCAAAGTATTGTAATTGTTTGCTTGAACTTACTTTAGTAGTAAATTTTGGTAGTCAATGGACATAATGTAGTAGAATAAAACTAATTCAAGACTGAGCGCTCCTCAAGTAAGTTGAAGCAACCATTTATTTAAACTTTTTTCTCTCTCCTTTAATTCTTGTATGGACCATTAATTTCAACACAGACGCTAGATGATATAGATAAAATACTATCAGCGGTATAATGCGACAAATGTTCAGACTATCTGCCATGTTTGTGTATCCAATAAAACTTTATTTCCTACATAGTTGCAAGAAGTACGTATAAAGTCTGGTAACCTGAAAATTGAATCGGATTTCACACCCTTATTGAATTCCTATATTCGTGCATAGCTGCATTTACGGCTAGCTCTGACAGTAACTATCTATTGACGATTTGATCCTTAGAAAGATTGTACACTGCACAGTTTGGTTGCGTAAATGAGTAATTGAAACCTATGAAGATATTTTGGACTCCAAAATTAGGTGCATAAAGTTATTGCAATTAGCTAAAGTGGTGACAATATGCGATGGTCCATTAAAATCCGTTCAAGATATATTTTTGACTTACAAATCTTTTTACAAAAAATGCCAAAAACAAGGAAGCTTTGTTATAGAAATCTGGTCAAGTAAAACATCAAGCATGGAACCAGAATAAGCTTGTGATGTCTTATGCATATTATATTCATAAATTCTATATCTTAAAACACGAGGTGTTATTTGTAAGATCGCCGTTAATATTTACCACATCTTCACGGTCCCCAAAGCTCACATTTTAAGTCAGGAAACCAGAGATTTCAGTGAACTTGTTAACAAAATCCGATGACTATCACTTGTTTTTGAACCCTATTTATAAACTGAACTGAAATCTGTTTCGACCAACAATAAAGTCATAGTGATCTGTAGATACGATAATAGTGACAAATAAAATTCCCCCTGCTGTATTATTGATCTACCCACCGATGTTTTTTTATTTAATGTAATATTTTAGTATATTACATTAAATAAATATTTAATGTAATATTTTAGTATATTACATTAAATAAATATTTAATGTAATATTTTAGTATATTACATTAAATAAATATTTAATGTAATATTTTAGGAGCTGTTCAATAATTTAATGTAATATTTTAGGAGATGAAAACAGGAACTCCGATGAACATTCGTCATTTGTACCACATTTCTTCAAACTCCTCGTTATTTCGAGCTTTGAAATTAAGATAGAACTTGCATTTCAATAAAGAGGTACTTATAGAGGTAATCTGCAAGCTGACTCGTATTGAAATAAGGAAACTTATCTGATTACAAAAATGAAACGCCTCTGTCTCGAACATGACAAACGCCGTGAGCATAATAAATATTTCCTTTAAGAATATTCTTTTATACAAATCTGTTTGCGTATTCGTGTCCCCGTTGAAAACAAGAGTGACGGGAAGCGTCCGTGGCGCGGGCCCATGGGAAATCTTGACAAAAAGGTTCCTTGAGCAAACAATGGAGACGACCAGTCGGTTTGTAGTTAGGCGCGCGACAGACATGCGGCGAAAAGCTACAATGTCTCTGCTCCGAGATTGTCAGGTCACATTTTTGTCCATTGCCATTTATTCCAAGTGGCAGTATAAAACAAACATTCAAATAGGTATTGAAAACATCAGCAAGATTTTATTGGCTGCTGAGTGGTACGCAATTACGCATCTATATGAAGCTTAAGATTAAAAACTGACCGTAATCGTAATTCAGTATAATATACATTTTATATTGAAAATGAAATGGATTATGTATTCCGACAACAAACTCACATACACACATATACTCTTTCATACTTTTCTAGTATTTTAATTATTCTCAAGCTTGTACGAAATAAAGTTAAGAGTAGACCTTTTTTCAAAAATATGGGGTTATTTATGGAGGTAGGCCCTATCATTTTTATATGATCCAAGATTATCTTTAAAGTATTCAGTAGTAGCCTTCTACCAACATCACCCAGAGATGTTCTAATTCCAACACTCTATCACTGCAATTAGGTAACCAAGCACATTCAATTAAATATTTAGTGCCGTTGACGCCGCAGTGCAAATTTTACAATGGCACTAAATATTCAATTGTACGTGCTCTGGCCACACCTTATGGGAATACAGGCGTTGTATTATATGCATGCAGTACTTTCATCAGGCCGCCCTATTTCCCGGAGAATCTTCTACTTCTACTGGTCTCTACGTACAAACCGCGATCTTTTTTGAAGTTCTATATTAGAAGTATCCATTGATGATGATCATAAGCCGGTGTGAAAGTGTCCTTACGTGGAATTTCCTCCGGACTGTTGCCAGCGCCGACTGCGCTGTTTGTGCAGATAAGAAAGTGGAAATTATACGAAGTTAATACTATTTTGCATTTGCGTAAGCTGGTAAAAGGTTTATTTGAGAATATACAGACTTGAGATCCTTAGCTACGTTTAGAATCTCACACGACATTTTTAAGCCAGGAAAATCGCATAAAACGAGATAATCCGTGGACAGCTGATGGGGGCTGCTAAATTCCTCCCAGAATATTCAATTTTAGGATTAGTAATATTGAATTACTTCTTGAAGTACCTATTGGCATCTTTAAAACCTGCAAAACGGTATTTTCGATTTTTGAAAACTTCTGGACTTGGCCAGATATCTCGAAAACTGAGGTATATTTACGAAACCTAAAATTAGTTATTCTGAGAGGTAAAGCATCCCTATTAGCTGTCCACGGATTATCCTTGTATTATATGACAACCTGTATGTAACGTGCTTAACCAGCCCAGCAACAAACGCACTTTTCCTCTCCTCTAGTTGGTGTTTTCTGCAGTTATCAACAGCAGCCAAGCAGGGGGACGTATATAGGCTAATGATGATGTAAAAAGCGAGTATGTTATTGCAATTTGCAGGTATGTTGTAGGCAGATATGTTGGTCAATGGTCGTGTTTGTGATAGGTTTGTTTTGACATTCTTTTTTTTAAATAATACATTAGTGTAGGCCCTGGACCACCACATGGAAGTAATTTAACTCTCCTTTATAAAATATTGTTTTATTTACGGCTTTGTAAATACATATTAAACGCAATCAGAACGTTTTTAGCACGAAATTCGTCAACTTATTCTTCAGTCGAAAACAATTCAAACTACATTCAGACGATCCTTATTCATCTCCAAGGAGCCAGCCCAATACCATCCATAAAAACCGGCCAGGTGCGAGTCGGACTCGCACGAAGGGTTCTGTACTATCTATACAACATTAGGCACTGTATTTTAACCTTTTTTTATTTAATTTAAATCATCATCATCAGACTTCCACAATGACCGCTTCCGCGCTTCCTTTTTAATTTAAATAATAATATTTTATTATTTTTTATCAGTAATAAGAACGTTAAATAATATCAAGTAGAATTTTTGTCAAGTGCGAGTCGGATTTTGGTTTTCCCATTAAATTTGGGGCCCAGCGCCTGATAAACACAACGAGAAACTTTTTAAAAGTTTTTTTGTGAGGGAGCTCCCTTACATATTTATTTTATTTTGTTTTTAGTCATCATCATCATCATGTCAGCCGAAAGACGTCCACTGCTGGACATAGGCCTCCCCCAAAGACTTTTTTTTTTATGACATTGGTGGCAAACGAGCAGACGAATCGCCTGATGGTAAGCGATTAGCGCCGCCCATGGACACTCGCAACACCAGAGGGGTTGTAAGTGCGTTGCCGGTCCACCGTGTGGGGGGCCTGCCCACGCTACGCCTTCCGGTACGTGGTCGCCACTCGAGAACGCCCCAACGGCCATCGGTTCTACGTGCTATGTGCCCCGCCCACTGCCACTTAAGTTTAGCGATTCGGAGGGCTATATCGGTCACTTTGGTTCTGCTGCGGATGGCCTCATCCCTGATGCGATCACGCAGAGAATCTCCTAACATAGCTCTCTCCATTGCTCTTTGGGTGACTTTGAGCCTTCTTATGAGGCCCATAGTAAGCGATCACGTTTCAGTACCATATGTCATCACTGGCAACACACACTGGTCAAAGACACTGCGGAATATTGGACGAAAAGATGTTTTTAGTATTTGTTGTTTGTGTTTGTTTTTTAACCGACTTCAAGATTTCAAAAGAGGAGGTTATCAATTCTGTTGTATGTTTTTTTTTTTTTTTTTAATGTTTGTTACTCCATAACTCCGTCATTTCTTAACCGATTTGAAAAATTCTTTTTTTGATTGTATGTATATATATCCAAGTTGGTCCCGTTTTTGTCAAAAGGCAGTTCTGATGATGGGATCAATGAGGAATTGAAGGAACTCCTCAAATCTTTAAGGCAAACATATAGTGATTTTTGTGTTTTTATCAACAAGTCAAGCATTTGCATCCAAAAATGTGACATTGGATGAAGTGGAACTGCTGATGATGATCAGAACAGAACTCTTCAACGACGAAAAGTTCACGTTTGGCGATTTGTCCTCCTAGCTGTGTTTGTTAAGCAAGTTCTATTTTCAAGGTTAATTTTTGTCATACTCGAGTTCTGATGATGGGATCCATGAGGAATTGAGGGAACTCCTCAAATCTTAAAGGCAAACATATAGTGATTTTTGTGTTTTTATCAACAAATCGAGCATTATCATACAAAAATGTGACATTTGATGAAGTGGAACTGCTGATGATGATCAGAACAGAACTCTTCAACCACGAAAAGTTCACGTTTGGCGATTAGTCCTTCTAGCTGTGTTTGTTAAGCAAGTTCTATTTTCACGATTGATTTTTGTCATGCTCGAGTTCTGATGATGGGATCCATTAGGAATCGAAAAAACTCCTCAAATGTGAAAGGCACACAAATAGTGATTTTAGTATTTTCATTAACTAATCAAGCATTTTCATTCATAAAAGTGACATTTGATGAAGTGGAACTGCTGATGATGATCAGAACGGAACTCGACAACGAACAACACAACGACGAAGACAACGACGCGTAGTTCACGTTTGGCGATTTGTTCTCTTCGTTTTGTTTGTCAAGCAAGCAAGGTTTTTCAATGATTTCATGAGGAATTGAGGGTACTTAGTCTTCTACCATTATAAACATACTTATAGCCATTTTTGTATTTTATTGTATGGAATCTAAGAGTGCACCATCTAAGATTAATAATCTTTCACCGGACTCCCCCATTGAAGTCGGTTTTTTTTTCTTAAAAATTATAGTATTTGTTGTTATAGCGGCACCAGAAATACATCAGTTGTGAAAATTTCAACTGTGTAACTATCACGGTTCATGAGATACAGCCTGGTGACAGCCGGACAGACAGACAGACAGACGACAGACAGACAAACGGACGGACATCGGAGTCTTAGTAATAGGATGGGATCCTTTGCGTATGTATGTATGTATGTATTACTTTATTGTACATAAAACAGGACAAAACGATAAACAAACAAAAAGTACACGTACAAAGGCGAGCTTATCCCTTCAAGGGATCTCTTCCAGCTAACCTTTGAGCAAATGAGTTCATTAAAACAAATGGAGGATGACGATAAACAACCTGTGAATTATGCACCGAACCAAATACGTACGGAACCCTAAAAACCAATACCACATCAATGACATAGGTATATAACACACACGCTGAATGTTTGATATACCTATACACAATTACATTACATGCGCTGAGTTTCTTATTTACAGATGAAATTAATGTACAACTCACAAATAAATTTCTTACGAAGGGTTCAGAAGTGCTGTTGTGTTTAGATAACAAACTTTGTTACTCAAAGTACATTTAAAGCTTTCTGTGACTTATTAATTTCGTGTTGACTTCTTCATTTTAGTTCGTAAGAATTTTATCATATTTTGAATTTTATCGTAATTGAATGGCATTTATAAATTGAAGTAGAATTTAATAATATCACTTATTGTTTTATTTATTATCAGCAATCATGATTAATGGCGATATAATTTACTAATGGGATACGCAATTTCTAATAGAATAAATCTCATTTTCATTCTTCATAGACAACGAATATTGCAAGTACGGTAAAGGTAACGGGAACCAAAACACATTCGTGCCCAAACGGCGCCCGTGTACCGCGTACGGTATGTGAAGTTAAACAACGTCGGCCGTGGCCAACTCATGGGTGGGTGACGACTTTGAGTAATTACTAACTGAGCGTTCCCTCTGCTGTATATGACAGCAGTCGTTAAGCCAAGTTAGAGGCCTTCGGGCGGCTTGAGAACTTCTGACAGCCAAGTTTTCACACTTACTTGTCAAGTCTGCAATCCCAATAAGGTCTAGTTTCCAACCAAGAATTATAAGGCACTTGCCTACGCTAATTCTTAGGATTAGAACTGTACTGGGATAACGCTAGGATAATGCTGACTAACTGTATTTACCTGTGTCTTCGTCTATTTGAACTCCCTTCTAAATCCATCCTCAGTGCTATTCCCGTTGGGGATGATGGACGGAAATTAATATTAAAACAGGATATAACTTTTCTCGATGCCGAATTTCATTAAATTCATTCAACTTTCTTCATGTAGTCTAGTAAAATTATGGTTTTGTAAAGCATGAATTTATAATAAGCGTGTTTTTTGTTCCTAATATTTTTTAAATGTTATTCTAAGTAACTCAAAAATCCTACATTTCAATCGGCAGTTAAAGTGCAGTTGTATATACATATTTTATTACATTTACTATTTTACTATTACTATTTTTGTTTTATTTATCTTTATTGCTAAAGAACCAAATCAAAGTTTAAAACATACCTATATTAATATTTTTAAGGAATTAATTTAAGGTACTTATGGTTTTAATGACTGATATTTTTGTAGGATTATATTATAATATGTCTCTCTTTACGTTATTATTAAACGTGATAGTACTGGTAGAAAGAAAAAATATGCTATTTAAAATTAACAAATCCTTATTATTTTCTATGAAATACAAAATAAAATGACTGGGCTAATTGTACATAAACTTGCACACTTCCAAAAAGTCATAATTAAAATATTAGTAAGACTGTTGTTGTGATAGGAGTGGAAAATTTACTTGTTTAATTGCCTTGGCAATACATATAAAACATTGTTTTATTAGACAAGTCCATACATAAAATGAAAGTAATGAAGATTGATAATTACTTAGTCCGCATTGAACTTTGAATAATGTTAAAAGCTTCAGACAAGGATAGGACCAAATGCTATATTTTATTTTAACATTTAACTGAAACGAGACAAATGAAGGTTAATTAAACAGCAATTAAAAGCGTACCGGCAACTGTGAGGTAATTAGATAGATAATTCAATTCAATTCCACAAAATATATCACGTTTCTAGCAATCGAATTTACCTACGTACTGATAATTAGTCGTACTTTTGATGAGTAATACTGGGGCTACCCTGATTTAAATTTTGCCTTTTTTTAATGTTTGCCCACTTATGATAATTACGACAGTTGTTAGATGTTGCAAAATTGCATTAACACTATAGCAAAATAAATAAGATGAACCGTTAATAGATGATGCTAAATCACTTTAACACTATATTAGTAAAATTAACTGAATTTTTGGGACAAACTACACTCGAGATGCTTCTAATTTTAATATTTTTAAATTGTTAATCCTTCTACGTTATCTTTCAATTGTCTACTATAAATGTTATTCATTCATTCATTAATAAAAGAGCGCAAGATGAACAAAAAACAAAAAAAAAGCCGCCAAGTGCGAGTTGGACTCGCGCACGAAGGGTTCCGTGATCTATAAAATGATCTATAAAAAGAGTCCAACTCGTACTTGGCAGGTTTTTAATATTTTTTGTTATAGCTGCAACAGAAATACATAATCTGTGCAAATTTCAACTGTCTAGCTATTGCGGTTCTTGAGATACAGCCTGGTGACAGACGGACGGACGGACGGACGGACAGCGAAGTCTTAGTAATAAGGTCCCGTTTTTACCCTTTGGGTACGGAACCCTAAAAAGATTAAATAATATAGTTTGGAATTGTTAGTAAAGTTAGTTTACGACATTAATACAAGTTACCTTTTAGATGATATGATATGACGCCAAGGGATGATAACGATGAAGGGACACTGGCGCGTCTCCTATCGCCGTCCTATTATTGCTAAACATATAGAAAAGGTTGGATATGCATAAGAAGTGGCCAAAAGTGGGGAAATCTGATTATCACCAACACAAACGCGCCACCTGTGTTGCCCAAAAACTTAAGTGATGACGCTGTGTTAGTACAAAATAAGGTTATAGTTTTGATTCTTTCCAGATTCATCCACAGTTGTGATTCTAAAACCTGAATTGTATCATTCAGCAACCTCAAACAATTCTAGTTGGTGTCCCCAAATATTCTTTTGTTAACTTTTTCTATTTCTGACAATCAATTGAACGTCAATTTTCATTGCCGTTTTTTATTTGCATATAAATGAGAAATAGTTTTGGGATTTCATTGGACAGATCACAAAGTGCTTCGCAGACCGGAAAATTCGGTTGTGTAGCTAACATGCGGGCGTGGCAAACAATACATACGCCTAATTTTATTTGAACAAAATTACAGGCTCCCCTGGTAAACCTGTTACGGAGAGGGTTTCATTGAGAAATGTAATTGATTTGTCACGTTGTTGCCTCGAGACACATTATAAGGTTTATTAACTGAGGGCGAAGTGATTGTACGAGTAAGCCTACATTATGTACTCGCAAATTTTTTCGGCTGTGAAATTCGTCGTCATCACTCTAATAATTGCATATTAATATGAACCTTCAAGCGAAGCTAACTTTAATCAGTCCCATTTCTAAAGAGCAAGTAACATAACATAAATCACGTTCATTTATGATCAAAGGGTCAAAATTTGTAAAGTGGTTTCTTAGGTAGTCCTGAGGGTTTTAAGACCGGTAGCCATTAACAACCATAGGGCAACAGAAGGAAGTTTTAGAGCTAATGTACATGCGCCACGCTTCACGCTTTATTCTAAATTATTCTATAACTACAGTCAAGAAAATTGCTAAATAACATCAAGCACAGATGTACAATATTCAAATTTTTAATATACTCGTACTTGACCGTAAAACGGCAAGTATGATATCGTCTTCCGAAAGATTGACCTAGTATACATATATAATTATGTGCAGCTCTAGGGTACGAACTTATGAGAGGTGGTGTTTCACGTTGCCGATACTATACTCGTATTATATTCATCGGGTGCGCAAATATCTTTATTCTACAAATCCATTTTTATCTCATATTTTTTTGTAACAAGTTTGGCCTTTTCAGATCATTCAACAAAAACAAATTAAATTATGAAACCGACACTTGGTGGATTGATTTACATTCAACATTCTAATTTAAGAAATCAATCTTAATCGAGTTCATGACGAGCATTTCCTTATAAAATCAGAAATAGCACATTTGTTTGTTAAGGAAGTCGTTACCGCATCGAAAATTCGAAGTCTGGAAACGTTAATTGTAACACTATAAAGGGTAGGTACATGAAGTAAACTGAAGCGCCGTGTAATGTTGTAAGCGCCGTTTGTTTGATTCGTGCGACTAATATACTGATACTTCTGGGATATACCTACTGTCATAACTGGCTAGAAAGAATATATTTTTCTACTTTTTTTGTCCGTTAGGTCGTTTTGTGCGCGGGGAGCGAGTGTAAACAAACATGTAGCGGATACGGGTGGTCGGCGCGATTTGTTGACACGTGGTGCCGCCGTTGGTTCACGGGTTTAATTTTGCAAAAGGGTGCAGGCTTTCAGACAGTGTCTATTATGTACTGTACTTGTAGATTAAACTGTAAAATTTAAACGAAGAGTATACGATCTTTCTTATTTTAATTACACGTGTTTATCGTATTTATTTTTTAATTATAATAAAAAGAGGAAAATTTTGAGGTTGTTTAGAAATAAAAATATCATGAGTGTTTTTGATGGGGGGAGGCCGCGGTTTAAAAA
Organism: Notocelia uddmanniana; assembly: GCA_905163555.1. Lineage (NCBI taxonomy): Eukaryota > Metazoa > Arthropoda > Insecta > Lepidoptera > Tortricidae > Notocelia > Notocelia uddmanniana. Next base: position 16,348,886 of record LR991065.1, read on the forward strand.
AATACCGTATCACGTTTAGTTTTTGTAAGCAGTTCTTAACTTTTTTTAAATAACTGTGTACTTAGAAAAGTTGAAATGCCCCCGAAATTTTCATTTCAATGTTTAATATCTCAGAAGGGCTAAACCGATTTTGATAAAACATGTCTATGAACCATCGCTGGAAAACCTGCATTCAAATCGGTTCCCTGTTTAAGAGTTTTAAATAAAATTACACGTGATTCAAGGATAACAGGGGCAAACAGGGTCTAGGTATGGGGGGTCAAAAATAGACTGAAAACATTCAAACTTGATGATTTCACCAATCTCTCTAGGTATTTGATTGATGATAATTTTACTTTTTTTTCATAAGTCTTAGCCCACTCATTGTCGTGGACGCCCAAAGTTCTTGTTAGACCTCAATAGGTACATACAGTGATCGGCGTCCAATTTCTACTAAGGATTCAGTCCTGTACTAAATGTAAGCCTTTTAAAATGTTGTAATAAGTAATATATTTTTCTGGGATGCCGTGGACGTCCATCATCGTCTTTTTTACCGTAATACAGTGCCGTGGATACCGATGAGTGTCCAATTTGGCTTTATCTGGGGGTACAGACGCCGACGGGTATCCTGTTTGTAAATGCGTCGGGATTGCTGCCAAAGTATACCTATACAGGCTGATTTCGGGGTCGTGGATCAAGAATAAGTTTTACGACTTGGTATCTGTTAGCCATTTCAAAAAAATTGTAGTGACACGAAACAAACGTATTTCTTTTTTAATTTATTTTGATGACAAAAATACAAAATCTCAAAAAATCATGGTTATTCTTCTCTCTTTGACGGATAGTATGGAGAGTTGACAGTGGGATAGGGTGACCAAGTTGTATGAAAAAGTATTATTTTCCATTAGAATTTGAAGACAAAGAGTATTATTTGAATTATAAACCGTCATACCAATTGTGATGTTGTCTACTTTGAATTCTTGACCATGTACAATCATTCCGGATCACGACCCCAAAATCACCCTGTATAACTGGCGCTCGGCAATATATGTGCTAATGAAAAATATGTACTACAGATGACCTGTTTAAGTAATGATTACATTCTGATTGTAATGTACATCTATTATAAAAAAATGTCCTTATTTTTTTCTAATCCGTAACATTTTACTTATTCAATCAATTGCTCTAGGTATAAACTGTCAGCTGCTTTAAATATGCGCGCCGGTTGTTATAAACAAACATGTGGTAGTTACGGGTGGTCGGCACGGTAGCTGTAACCTATACATACGTGGAATTACTCTTCCAAATTAGTTAACAAGCGGTACTGTTGTTTGATATTCCAGTTGAAAACTAACATATTAGTGCACATTAGTTTTTGATAACTATGAGTATGTATGTCTACTCAAATATTAATTGTATCACTTTGCCAGAGTACTAGTAGTTTGGTACTTGGCAATTCAGAAGACGTTCACCGTTATTCATTTCTTCTACTCGTTATCGTGTCAAATGCACCATTTATTTTAAATGCCCCTCTTGCATTTTAAAACCTAAAAACCGACGCATAACATAATATTTATCGGCATATAGAATGTGTTAGCTATGCCCCTTTAGTATTTTTGTAGACCTTTTTTCGGCCTCAAACCTAATTTAGTATTAAAATAATTTAATATTCCATCCTAAGGGCGCTCGTCCTACGTTTTTCCATTATAAATAACTATTGTTAGGCATAATATGCCAGCTAATTTTCGTTTCCCACTCAAAATGATAATTACTTCTCGTCGACGAGAGAAATGAGCGAAAAAATGAATAATAACTGAATAATTTAAAGGTGTGGTTGGTGCCTAAAACATCACGTTTTTATGATCCCGGTATTCGGGAGGTTACGAGGCCGTTATTTGAATTTAATAACGTAACGTTGGGGGGCAGGGCTTAATAGTTCATCATTTTAATGTTTAACAGTATTTGAAAAACATTTAATGCAAGTACGTAGTACGTTACCTTAAAAAAAAAAAAACTATTTAATAACACCCGGAACGCACTAGGGCCACTTTTGTAGGGAAACCCGAATATTCTTAACATGAGCACCTATAATAGAAAACAGCTGTTTAAAACGAAAACTACATAATATAATGTGTAAAGAAATATAACAATAACGATTTTTCTACCTCCAGTTACATATTTATCAGTAGCTTTAGGTACAAAGGTAACCTAATCCAAGAAAATCATCATCATCATCATCACTTATCAGCCTATACGTGCCCTGCTGCTAAGCTCCTATCTTGTATGAGAGATTGAGGATTAAAATAAATCAATAACTGACAACAACCTAGAAAAGCTGAAATACACCCGACATTTTCGTTTCAAAGTCAATATCTTAAAAACGGCTAAACTGATTTTGATAAACATATCTGAGAATAATCGCAGGAAAACAGCTATCAATAAAAAAACCGCATTCAAATCATTTCACCCGTTAAAGAGCTACGATGCCACAGACAGACACACACGTACATGATACATACGAGTATGTTAAATTTATAACACCCCTCTTGCGTTCCGCGTCGGAGGTTGAAAACAGACAATAGGGTAGTTTCCTCATGTTGAAATTTAAAACATATTGCCGTTATATGGATAGTATTGTACCATCAAATTAACACAATAAAATGAAAATTACAAAAAAAAACAAAATAATAAAACGCGAGTGTTTATAGTTTCTAAAAATTTAACATCGTTAGTACGGCGCTCGTGCACAGTGACGTCATAATAATCTGTCAATTAGTATGGAGCTTTTTTGGTGTCCGTGAAGCATATCCACCTTTGACCCTCATTTGCGGCTTTTGTTGTGCTTTAATCGTAGTTGGTCCCATACAAAAATTTAATCCTCTTTAAAAACTCGTTCGAATCGCATTGTTAATATTTTTTTGGCAAATAGCCTATTATCAGTAAAAAAAGACTTAAAAATGTTTGATAGCCAATAATAAATAACGAATCTTTCGTACGTTGTTTATTTCGTCCGACTTGAATTTAACACCCAATTTATTAGATTTAATAAAATTAAACAAGATTTTGATTGTTAGGCGGCTGCTACCCTCGAGTGTTGAACTAAGTCAACTTAATATGAGGCGGAGCTCGCCCGAGCAATATCTCCTGTGTAAACGTTTTTAACACTGTGAAAATATTTATTTTATGCTTATATTACGGAAATTAAGCTCTTGCTCAAGTATTATTGAAATTATTTTACTGCCTTATTAACTTCCGCACATTTATATGACTCCATTATATAAACTGCAATAATATGTCTATTAAAATGTGTAGGTATCTACACATACATATATACAATCGCAGCCCTCTCGAAAGACAGAGCCAAGGTGTCAAATACCACGAGTTTTATGAAAGCGACATTATTCGGAATAATTATGATGGTCGTAATAGCAATTAATATTTTTATTAAGGTCATAATTGCTTCATCCGGTAGCTTGAAAGGCGGTTTATCAGCAATGTTTGTTTTATCGCTGGTATTAGGGTCATTCTGTATATGTTTGTTGTGATCTGATTATCGAACACGTGACCTCAGGATTCAGTTGCAACGTTTTCATAAAGCTACACTCGTGGTCGGTACCTTGGGCCTCCCGTTTTTTACGGGAAAGTGCCTACGCTGCTAGCCAAGCGCTGTACCACCGAATAAGTAATGCTGTACTAGCCTCCTAAGTCCCTGGGCCTATAGAAATTGACCAAATATGGTCTGTGAAATATATACTTATAAGTAAGCCTTGAAGTGCAAACTTGTATTTGTTTTTTTTTTTTTTAATCTATTATCAGAATTGCTACATTCTAGAGCACATTACAGTAGTAGAAAAAACTTACAGTTCAACTTATTTTTATATATGTATTAAAAGGGCCTATGCCCTACTGTTAATACCCTAAATAAGGCCCATAATACATTTTTATAAAGATTGTTATTTAACATATTTTTATATGTAGGATATCGGGCAGTAATCACAATAGTCCTAAAATCGTTTTTACTTTACAAGGATAGGCTATAAGCGCAATTTCTCGCAACTTTTCAGTCACTACGCCAGCGTCATTTCGCAGGCCATTATCATAGATTACAAGCCGAAATCGCCACGTGATTGCCCGATGGCCGGCGATCATTACGACGGTCTATCCGGTATCGGATTTCGCGTCACGTCCTCTGTTGATTGCCGAACGACAAACCGGTTGGCCGCCGGCGTTGCAATTACTAACGACACCGACACCCTGCTACCCTGCGAGGATTGGATAAATAGATGAAAGTGGGGCATCGTGAGGGTGCTATGGAAGGTTTGTGCCTTGTGAAGAGTGTCTCAGAGAGGACAAGTGGACAACACTGACTCGCATGTTGTTCTTAAAATATTCGTATACGTGTCTAACACGAAATTTATTTATTCACCTTAACTTATTTTATTGTCTGTAAATCGGTATATGATAACACTGAAGATAGGGCACTAATTAGTCTTGATACTTGTGTATGATCTTTAATATTTAAACAAGTGAAAATAATAGTAGTATGTATGTATGTATAAATATATAAATATATATATATATATAAATAATGAATATATGTCAGCCTATATACCTACGCTCCACTATTTCGCACAAGCCTCCTGTCATTCTCGATGCATGTTCGTGTGCTGGAATCGTAAATTTTTTCTCATGCATCATTGAAAGGTTTTTTTTTGGCAGTTTTACTGATTAGCCCACGTAATTTTGATGTTAGTTATAAATAATTTTCATTTTATTGTGCGTTTTGTTTGCTAATTATACTCAACTTACACACCACTACTTTTATTAATTATAAACCTATACACACCAGGTTTTCCCAGAAGAAAAATGTCTTTCTGTGACCAAAGATATTGAGATTTTTTTTCCGTAGGGGGTGAAGATAGTTTGAAGTAAGTACTTGCTTAATATCTTCGAGACCTTATCTGTCAATTCACGTACAAGCAGTAAAACACTGGAAATTTCAACAAAAATAATACTTAGTATTTACTTTGAGTAAGTTAGTTCAACATATACATTAAAAAAAATCTAAACATTTTCCAAATGTATGGTAGGATGGAACACATAGGTACCTACAATTTTCAAAATAAAATGGTGCATATCCTGGAAACTAAGAGACTTAGTATTAGCGCATGTTGTGTATATAATATTTCAAATTACCTCCTCTATCATCCCTTAACGTATTTGCACCTAGTTACCAAACATCCTGTATACCTATGTTGTAAAAATCGTCAATTTTAGTAACTTTTACAAAAAAAGGGATTACACCCTGTATAACTGTTAACTTAGCTGCAACATAATTCTTGTTGCGGGTTCTGGTAGACGAGAGGTTTTTAATGGAATTTCATACAAACATTGAAAAAGTACTAACATTGTTTGTTAAACTTACCGGTCAAAGACTTGATGAGATGTAAACATTGCTGCTTTTCAGCGATAATCACCTCTCTTTGTTCTCTCACGGTGTCCTAATTATTGAGCATTCGGAATAATAATTCTCGCTCGCCACTTTTATACGGTTTGCCCATAATTAGTGCTAACAATCGTAAACAAATTAATTCAATTTAATTCGTATGACACATTCACATTTGACATCTGTGCCAAATATAAAACTTTGCCATACGTAATTTTTAAATGGTTGACAGTTCATTTGCTTGGAAGAGATATACTGGTCTGACTCTAGAAAGGTTGCATCGAAAGTGATAAGAAGAGAAAATGTTTTGGGGAAAAAATATTGGATGAAAAGTAAAAAGTAAAAGTAAAAGTAGTTTATTCTTCAAATTAGGCATATTACATGCACCTATGAACGTCAATAAACTACCACCGGTTCGGAAAAATAAACCTCTGCCACGAGAAGAACCGGCGTAAGAAACTCGGCGAGGTGTCATTTTTTCAAAACAATATACATTGTATAGTTAAATATAAAATTACAGTCTCAGTTACTACAAAAATAACAAGCTACAGTAGAAAACCTATTTTCGCGATAGATTAGCCGTGCAGGACACTATCACTGCCAAACATCCCTGTCCATGATGTAATCGTTTACCTTATAATATGCTTTTGAAATAAGTGTTTGTTTTACTACAGATTTGAATTTAGAATTGCTAAGTTCAGTAATGTGTTTTGGAATTTTATTGTAGAATTTAATACAATTTCCCAAGAACGACTTTTTCGCCTTTACTAGTCTATAGAAGGTTATTTTCAGTTTCCCAGTGTTTCTGGTGGCTATTGGTTTATCAGCGTTCGTTGGGAAATTGCACAAATTCTTCCTAACATACATTATTATTTCAAATACGTATAGGGACGGCAGGGTTAGAATATCTATTTCTTTGAAAAATTCTCTTAATGAGTCACGCGACCCCAAGTTATAAATTGCCCGGATAGCCCTTTTTTGCAAAATAAAAACAGTTTCAATATCTGCAGCTGATCCCCACAAGATTACACAATAAGTAATTATACTATTAAAATAAGCAAAGTAAACTAACCGTGCCGTTGCCACATTGGTAAGCTGCCTTATTCTCCTGACTGCAAATGCAGCAGAGCTCAACCTAATTCCTATCGCTGTTATATGGGAACCCCACTGCAATTTTGAGTCCAATGTAATACCTAAGAATACAGTTGACGTAACAAATTCTAATGTTTGGCCATTAAGTTTAATATTTGTATCTAAGTTTCTATTTGACGAGTTCGCTAGAGAGAATTTCATACATTTAGTTTTTTTCGGATTCAACACTAAGTTATTGGCAGCAAACCAGTCAGATATCATGGACAGGGTATTATTTGGTTCAATGAGTTCAGTATCTTTCCTATTTACCTTGAACAGTAATGAGGTGTCGTCTGCGAACATTACAATGCCTGATCTTCGGCTTACCATATATGGTAGATCATTTACATAAACAAGGAACAGGAAAGGGCCTAGAATAGACCCCTGAGGTACTCCCATCTCTACCACTGTCTCTGACGAAAGGGCTTTATTTATCGCTACCTTTTGATTTCTCTGTGTTAAATATGATTTCATAAGATCCAATGCATGTCCTCTGATACCATAGAAATTAAGCTTACAAATTAAAGTTCCATGATCTACACAATCAAAAGCCTTGGAAAGGTCACAGAACACTCCAATGGCGTCATATGACTCTTCCCAAGACTGCAAAATAAATTTTATTAAACTTGCACCTGCATCAGTAGTTGATCTACCTTTCGTGAAACCGAACTGCTGTGCGTGCAAAATATTGTGTGAATTAAAATGAGAAACCAATTGCGTAAGCATTATTTTTTCGAATATTTTGCTAAACGCAGGTAGGATAGAAACTGGACGATAATCAGAAGGATTATCTCTATGACCTGATTTGAAAATAGGAACAACTTTACTACACTTCATTAAGTCTGGAAAAATGCCATTGTCTACACAACTATTAAAAATGAGAGCTAGAGTGGGTGCAACGACCTCGAGAATAGATTCCAGTACCATGACTGACACGCCCCATAAGTCCTCAGTCCTCTTTATTTTTAACATTTTAAAAGACTTCAGTACATCTAGAGGAGAAACATGATGAAATTTGAAAATATTTAGTGACTCTAATTTTACGTTCTCATTCAGAAGGGATTCTGCTATTGTGGTAGATGATGCCAAACTTTGAGTCGTGACTATAGGAATTTTGGAAAAGAAATTATTAAATTCATCGGCTACTTTTAGTGCATTAGTAATTAAATTATCCTCTATTTTCAAAGAAATCGTGGACTCTTTATTACTTCTCTGCCCAGTCTCTGTGTTTATTATTTTCCAGACAGTCTTGGCTTTGTTATCTGAGGACTTTATTTTATTATTCAAGTGCATTGCTTTTGCCTTTGTGCACACTGTTTTGAATAATTTGGAATAATCCCTAACATACTGATGGAAGCGTTCGTCAGTGGTGCAAGATCTCCTTTCATAAAGTTGGTATAAGTTATCTCTACTCTTTCGAATTCCGGTAGTTGCCCAATCATTAAATCTCATTTTATTGTTTATTTTAATACGCTTTTTACTACAAGTCCTATTAAATTCGTTACACACTGTATTCAGAAGCATTTTGAATTGATCATTCGGATCATTTGATTCTACCTGGGTGTTCGGCATGGCGACTAGTAGATTTGACTTTAGTAGTTCTAGTCTACTTTTACTCAGGGGTCTTATTTCTATAACGCGATCTGGAGGTTTTACTTCGCAAGGTAGCCTGACCATCTGAGCTTTATGATCCGACCGGACTCCATTCACTATGCTTCTGTCTAGATGAGGACAGTTTAACCAAATATTATCTATGCAAGTGGCAGAGGTCGGAGTTACTCGGGTAGGTGCTTCAAATAAGTTGTAGGAACTAGTTAGGATAGGTTAGGTTAGTCTTTACCAAATGTCTGAATGCATACCACATTAGCATGGGCAGGCCCCCACACGGTGGACTGGTGAAGGTCGCGGGTGTCCGCTGGATGCGGGTGCCGCAGGACCGTTCTTTGTGGAAGTCTTTGGGGGAGGCCTATGTCCAGCAGTGGACGTCTTTCGGCTGACATGATGATGATGATAATGATGATACCACATTTTTGTATCAAGTGCGTACTTCCGACTTAAAGGCCGGCAACGCACTTAAAAACCCCTTTGGTGTGGTGTTGCGAGTGTCCATCGGCGGCGCTAATCGCTTACCATCAGGCGATTCGTCTGCTCGTTTGCCTCCTATGTCATAAAAATAATTGAAAATCGTGAGAAAAAAGTAATTAATTGATGTCACATACACCAACATCAACAAGGGATTTCGGTGAACTATAAGGCATTTGTTTTGAAAATAGCAAAATTTTGCCAAACATGATTTATCCAGTCTCCCTCGTCCATTCATCTATGCAACTCCCTGCAAACAATCGGGCCCTCACTTATCAGGACTTACTGCTAATACCACCCGAAGGGCTTCACCCAATCTGCTGTAGTTCTTATCTCAATTTAATGCTTCTCGTATTAATTCCGACTTTGTCTCATTTGAAGATAGCTAGGGAGCTTGTTCAATTGAGCTGAAAAAATGGATACGCGTGGCTTGCTTGAGACTTTGAGAATATGTCTAAAGAAGATTAAGTTTTAAGTACAAGTATAGCCATAATTTAGTAGATTTTTTTGAGAAAGTCAGTGGTTACGTCCGTCTGTACGCGGCTTAGCTCAGCAACCGTTACTACTAGAAAGCTGTAATTTGTCATAGATATACAATATCAATCATGTCGACGAAACGCTAGAATATTTTTTTATAACAAAAATAACTTATTATTATAAAAATACCTTTTGGATACCTCCTCTACATGTAAAGTAGGGATGCAATTCTTGTTTTTATTTCACAAAACCCACGGTGGGTTTCGTGAAATAAAAACAAGTCAGACGGGTCAGATAATAAAAATAAAATAAAAAGCCTTTTATTTCAGTGCAGATTACAAAAGAAAAAAATATTTTTAATCCTATGTTAGTATTATACATTTAGTTATAAGTTTAGTTGTAATTATTTTTTATGTTTATTTATCGTGTGTTAGATATATTCAATTTTTTCCTAAAGGCCTCCTCCAAAGATATATTTTCTTAATTATTTTTTGGTTCAGGAGTATGTTTACGTGATGTTTTAGTTTAAAAGTGCTAATTTGAGTAGCAGTCAAGTATAATAGTAGTAACCCCTCTGCCAGCAAAACGGTTCATACTCGGTATGTGAAAAAAAAATCATAGCAGTACGAGTATTATATACGAATGAATATAAAAGTGCAATTATCACAGCTATATATTTCCTGTAAAATGTACTTCTATCGATATTATAACATTAAGTATCTAATAATTTCATTAATTTATATGTTGTATAAAGACATATCACAGCTACCTTAAACAGACATTACTAGTTAACGAATAATAGTCGAACATAAGAAAATAATGTACTTGGAAACCCAAACTTTCCTAAAATTTTCATTGATTATTGAAATAAGTTGTTAGTTGTGTCAAATATATAGTAAATATAAGTTTGTGACATTTTAAGTGCGCATAATTTCACGGGTGGACAGGTAAGGAGCCTAATATATATATATATATATATATATATATATTAATATTCTCTTTATTTATCTTCCAACTTAAGATAGGTTTTTTATTTCAATTTTTTTTTGGGGCTGACACGCACTTGAGCACTTTTATTATTTAAAAGAGGAAGTTTATTTCATTGTTTCTAAAATTTGAAATAAAACTAGATAAACTTTGCAATATACCTTATATTAATGACAAAAAAATACTTATTTAGGTACAGTTTATATATGGCATATAGGTAAGTAAAGGTGTTAAGTCTTGTGAAGAGAAGAACCCCGCGCCACACATATTTTTCGGTGCTGGCGTTCAAAGCTTCCAAGTATTTTGTGGCCAATAAAAGTTACATAAAACTTGTATTTACGTAAATCCACAAAACAAAGCGTCCTTATTTGGAACGACGTCACGTTTAGCCTCAAATCAAAAGAACGTTATAATCCGGGCCGTTTCCGCAGCCGCGCCGAGCGCCGGGGAAATTGAGAATCAAAGCCATTGTTTCCAATATCTAGGGAAGGGAAGAAAACTTTTATTGGGTACAAAGTGGGTATTATTCACGGGTTGAACGCGATCAACCGCGGACAGGGCCACCGGACGCGCCGTCCCTGAATGCAAAGATATTTTTTTCGGGTCATTCTGAAGGGGTTCTTATGAAGACTCCTTTTCTGATTATTGGATGGTTAGATCCGTAGCTGGGTCGCAATTAAGAGAGATTAGGCAATTTTTATGGAGTCCTCTTTAACAGGATTGGCGATGGGTCAGAGCCAATTAGGGATTGATGCCGCACGATAGCGTCTGAAGGTTGATAAAACATTTACATTCAGCATTCTAGTTTGATATCAAAGTGTTTGCGCGCTAGTTCTGGCTCGTCGGCTTGAGATAGAGCGGGCGTGAAGCACATTGATATTAATTGGAAAGCGAAATGTAATGTCAGATCTATCCACCTCCTGACCTTCGTGAAACGTAAGTTTAGAGGCGACTTACGTTAATGGTTGCCTGACTGAGTTACCCGTGCGTTAGTTCGTCTTGGAAGTTCATTTAAGTTCATTTGGATTTATTTTGTTACTGTGGACTAATTACTTTACAGTGTACTTAATCTTACTGAAAGGTTATATACATAGAACGTCAACATCTCTATAAGTATTATTATAATGAATACATAGGTCTGTGTGTCTGTCAGTCTGTCTGTCTGTCCGTTTGTCACCAGGCTGTATCTCATGAACCGTGATAGTTTGACAGTTGAACTTTTCACAGATAATGTATTTCTGTTGTAACAACAAATACTAAATACAAAATAAAATAAATATTTAAGGAGCACCCATACAAAAAAACTTTTAATAAGTTACTCGTTGTATTCATCAGGCGCGGGGTCTCTAAATGTATGGGAAAACTAAAATCCGACTCGCACTTGACCAAAAAGCTACTTGATATTATTTAACGTTGTTAGTACTAATATTGTTTTATTTTATTTTAATTAAATTAAAAAAGGTTTTAATAAAGTGTCTAATGTTGTATGGATAGTAGGACGGAACCCTTCGTGCGCGAGTTCGACTCGCACTTGGCTGGTTTTTTTTATTGTTGTGAAATACCCTATTATTATTATTATTAGTTTATTCTTCTTGTAATAATTTGCCTTTGTATTTGGTATTTGCCCTTTCAATTGTGTTTGTGTCCTACGTAGGTACAGATAAATACATTTAATTATATGTACTGAAATATACAATACCAAGTATACAAAGTACTCCGTCAGTTCTTTACACATTCTTCATGTCTGTACTTCTTTTTAATGAGCTCTAACATATTCTTATGCTAAAATCCACGATATCACCTGAACCCGAATCCTGCTCTAAAAGCGCGCTGGCTGTAAATTTATAAAAGAACGTGCTCATAAATAACTACATAACCTTAAAGATAAAATTGTAGCTTTCCCATGTCTCACTTCTGTCAAAGTAAAATAGAAAAGGCGAGAATGCCGCGAGTGGCCGGCAAGGCGGCGACTGCCAAAACGGTCGTATAAACTCCGGATAACGATCGTCCACTCATCTACAGCTATTGAGCCCATTGCCTGCAGAGCCTATATTTTCAAGTGATAGCTTCTATAAGGCTGTGGCGTGTGTGCCTGGGCGCAGCGTGTTAGTGATATCAATAAAATCTAAACTACTTAAGGTAAACGTTCCAATATTTGACACCTTGAGTCCTAATAATTGACACCCATTGCATAATGGGTGGGTGGGAGATGGCATTTTCAATCTTGATTCATAACTATCACGGCAAATACCCCAATAAACAAACTTAATAGTAGTTTATTAGGATAAATTTGTATAAGAATAACATAACTTAAAACATAAAATGACAAATACTAAAAAAATAATTAAAACAAAACTTAAAATTAAAATTAAACTAAACTATTTCTAAAGAGGGCCCCCGTGGCATCGTACCATAGACGCTGGCAGCATTTCCTCGCTGTATGACTATACTTAAGCGCTGTGCGAGGAAGCTGCCAGCTCTTTGCTCCCCAGTGGTGTCGACGAGCCTTTTGCTGAGCTCTTTAAAAAGTTCCCGAGCGCTTGGACCCCACGGCCCGCTTGCTAAAAAGAAGTACAGACATGAAGAGAATGTGTAAGAACTCACGGAGTACTTTGTATACTTTGTATTGTATATTTCAGTACATATAATATACCCCAATTGATTGAGAAAATTGATCTTAAACTCTATGGGCTTCCCCAGCGGCTAAACTCGGAATACCACTAGACCCGGAATTGCTATCAATTATCGTATTAATAATTAAATGATTGACAAGTTCATGTCTGTTAATGTGATACTTTATTAGTCAGTGACAAATGTCAGAATGAAAACAGGTAGTATTTAAAATGAAAAGGTTTGTTTATTAGAAAAGTGATAGTATTTTGCCATTTGATATGACAGATGTTAAATTATACGGTAATTGATTGACACTTGTTCGTTTTCCTAAATTTGCCGATGTGAAAGCATTATTCACTACATCTGGACAAAGTCGTTTTCGCCTTCTTGTAGGACATAACTGTTAGTAATGGGGGAATTAAAAATAAATGGCGCATTCCTTTTTTTCAGAGTTTCTGCGAACTTTTTGGGCATATTTGACTCAGAATCCCAAACGGTATCGATCGATTCTAGAAGAAGAAAAAAAGTGTCCCAAAATGTACACAGTTAACTTAAATGGTGGTAATTTTGATGGTGGCTTTGTTAGCGCTATATATATTATTGCATTTTGAGTCAAATGATCCCAAAAAGTCCATATTCTAAGAAAAAAAAGTTAAATTCCAAAAAAAATTTCAAAATAATTAGGGATATCAAAAAAATCCCCAATCCCCTACACAAGTCCGCTTCGCCTGTGCCAGTTAAAACGAAATGCACAATTGCACAGCCTTAAGAGAAACGCGCCTGGAATCTCAACAAGCACTATTATTAGATATGAGCCTAGACTTTACAGAGAATACTTATACTTATGCTTTTTGTATACTTATGCTGTCCGATTATCCCGTGTAACAATGTATTGATCAAGATCACGCAGTAGAGATGACTTAGTGGCTTCGTGCCCTGAACCAGATCTGATCGAACTGGCGGTGCCATCTGAATCCTGGATCTAGATGTCCTAAACCATGTTCACAATTCTTACTGTGTACATTGCTGCAGGCAACCAGTTTAAATAATCGAATCGAGACGATGCCATTTATTGTTCTTTTTAAAATCAAACGTGGATCAATCGCCACTAGACTTCCCCTGTTAATTTTCATAGTATAAATAAATAAATAAATATTAGGCGACAATTTTTACACAAATCTATTTCCATAGTGAGCTCAATAAGGCTTGTGTTATGGTTTCTAGACGACGATATATTTAATAGATATATACTTAAATACATAGAAAACATCCAAGTGCCCTTACCGGGATTCGAATTCAGGACCTCTAGCTTCGGAGGTAGTGACACTAATAACTAGGCTAAACAGGCCGACATAATTTCCGCCGAGTTTGCTATTGTTTTTTCATAAAGCTTATACGCGTAAACATACACCCCTACATAGAGATGTATCAAGGGGTGATCCAGGATCAAGATGTCCTGAGCCAAGATTACCTCTTTACCATGGGTGTGAATAAACTAGTGTAAGGTTGGTTATTCACTAGAGATCTGCGAATCTTTAGTTTCATATATTTGACATCTATCAAACTTGCGAGGTGACAAATATATTGAGAAAAAGAGGTGGTACGGCCGTGTCTTTGTTTGTTTATTTTCGCGACTTGGCGGGGGCACTGCCGTGTCCCCAGATGATAACGGCTTCGCACTTCACTTGTGGTGAACATTACCTATAGGTAAGTATAGTGGTTGAAATTCTAAAGCTCCAGTTATACTAGGAATGGAGTTATTCGAATTCAAAATGTTTTATGAACAGAATAAAGAGTGCAGCACACAGGATTCTTGACTTCGGACATACACGTACAGTCAACAGCAAAAGTAGATGATCATTTTGTACTTAATCGCACTAACATAACAATACTGCGACAGTTGGAATGCGTCAAAGTAGTGAAAGTGACAAGGTACTAAAATGATCATCTACTTTTGCTGTTGACTGTACAATTCGAATGAAAATGTTATACGATTTCGGCTTAGATACTAAGATATGTGTCAAATTTAAATTTTAGTAGCAACTTAATTTCAAACGAATTACGAACAAGTCGGTTCCTTTCAATGACGTTTGAAAAATACGCTTGGCGTCAAATGAAACTTTGCAATATTCGGGTTTATGGAGCATATTATATACTCTAATTTATAACTATTTAGTAATCACGTGAACTTGGTCCGCTTATTTATTGACTACAGATTATAAAACGGCGATGATATTATTATCGCTGCCTTATTTTAACTTTAATTGCTTACAGCCGTTGCTGGAGTAATACCGGAAGTTTTGCCAGAGCGTTGGAGCCCCTAGCAAGAGAGGGCGGAGGGGAAAACTGACACGAAAAGGGAAGTCGGATTAGGGCCTCCAGTAAGAAAACAGAACACAAAAAATACTGCAATTTTATAATTTATCGTTTCTGAGACTGTGATTATTTAGAAGGTTTAATTTGCCTACAAATATTATAATTTATAATCTGTTACTTTTTCACACTTGTACCGCTGGGCCGATTGCTTTTTATCCTGGAAGGGTGTAAAGGTCGAGGTAATAAAATTAAGTGACAATAATTAAGAACACTATAGATCAGAGAACCCGAGTGATCGCATAAGTGTTCCGTTGGACAAATTTTGATACTGAATATAAATAAATGGCTATTGAAGCGGCATATTACATTTAGTTATTCTTCTTCGCATACCTATAGGTACATAAAATTTAATATTTAATTGAAAAATCAACTTTGTCTTAAGCCACTATGAAACAGCAAATGTGTGGTCGTTTGACAATTTCTGTTCTTCAGGGTACGTTTGTCGCGACAAGTCGACTCGTCGCAGTTGTCACTGTCAAGTCGCAATATGTGTGTATACAAGTGTTTCTGGCGCGTCGAGTTTATGGCTTTGAGTTCAAACATTAAACAGCTAAACCAACACTAGGGCAAGTGCAACGAACTGAGAGCTTTAACCTTTTAATTTATTTTAAATGCATATATCTTCTGCGTTTTAGTCATATTATGCGCGCAATAGGTATGATGTTACTTAAAAAGAAAGTGATATACAATACATAATATACATCTCGTAGACTTTAATCCAAAAATCTTGAAAGTTTTAATGAACTCCGATTAGAAACCCATGCATGGTTTAGTCAAACCATATAGCGTATAGTCATACGCTGCAACGTAAATGTGACGTCTTAAGTCAAGTATAGGTAATTTAAGAAATTCCCTGTAAGTAGAAGTAAAGAGAAGAGTTATAAGAGTAAAATTTATGTATTGCTTTTATTAATAACAACAATGCAAAATTTTCTCAGAGCAATATCTTAACAACAATATGTAAGATTTCATTACGAAATTAAATTATTTCATTGAGCGCTAATCATGACAAATTGTCAGACGACGGGGTAGTAGGGGTTAATAAAGAGTCTACAACGCCCATGTGATTCTTCTGGACTCGCAAGCGATCATAGGCGCCGGTGACTGCTTACCATCAGGCAGTAAGCGTAAGCTTGTTTGCCACCGTCGTTGTTTAAACAAAAATATACGCAACGTTTTCGAGCGTGCTTGAAATAGATCTAAATGTCATTTTCCGTAGTGAAAATGACAGTTGGATTTACCTATTGCACGTTCGAAAAGTTACTTGATTACCCTGCGGGTTTCGCTACATATGAAAATTAAGCTGCTAGGGCTTAGTACAGTCGCCATCAGATTTATCGAAGCTAACAAGTGCTACTTAATAAATATCTGAACACGACTCTATTGTCAAGTCGTTAGACTGTGTGCTCAGATATTTTTGAGCACCCTGAAGGAACAGATATATTTGGAGTAGCTGGCACTGTAGAATACCTAACTACTTATTTATTTCAATACGAGTGGGATTTAACAAAAAAGTTTTTGAGACATAAATCCTTGCATTAGTTATTATTATTATAGTTATTATTGTTTTAAAAGCCCTTAAATACTTCTTACTCCGCTCCCCGTGACTTTTCCTGTCTTGAAACCACATTAAAATTTGCTGTCTGGCTTTTCACGGCGAGCATTTTCCGCCGACTGCAACCACGACATGCGCCAAGCCAATTAGAACCCTAACTTCAAAGCAAGACATCTGGAATTAGTTTTACACTGGCTCCCTTACAGCTACTTTTTGCAATATTAATTCGAAGTAGCTTAAGTATTTTTACGTAGCTGAAACAAATTGCGTCGTTGGAGTAAAGCGAATTTTACGTGGTTGAGATAGGGTGTGATTTTGACTGTAGGTTTTTGGTAGGTTGCTATGTTTTTTCCTAAATCTTCTCTCGCAGCCAAAAGGAGTCCCTGGAGGCATGATCCCGGACTCCTCATTTATCATGCTTGTCACGCGCTGCCCATCCCTCGTGTGTAGTGTTCAACATATAACATGGACTCGCCTATACACATACCTAACACTTATATTGGAATCAACTTTGACTTTGTGGCTTTTTGAGGATTCGCTTTGATGTTTTGGTATTGTACGAGGGGAGTTTTATTTTATTACCACGGCTACAACAAATCAGAGAAGTGTTAAATTGGAGAAATTTGTCCCCTTTTTAAGTAAATGTAATACCTGTGCTAAGGGGCACCGCTCTATTGTATTCCCAATATACAATTTATGTTTCGAATATAAAATGTCACACTTTTAATACCAAGTCGATCGCGTTGTTGTATTTATACACGTGTGTACAGTTATAATTAAGCCACAAAATTTCATTAACTTCTATGGTCCAATAATTCTGTCCAAAGGTAACTAACACCGAAAGTAAATTGCAATCATTGATTTGTGGTAAGCTCAGAAGTTAAGCTCAAAATAAGTAAATTCAAAAGCTTAATTTTATTATTAGTTGCTGGGCTTGTATTTTAAAGCAAGCAGTGATAAAGGGATGTAAGTAGCAACCATAATTAAAATTACATGCATCTTAATGTTATCTTCGTAATACAAGTAGTCTATGTTTCAACATGTTTGAAATGTCGAGTTGGAAGCCAACATCCTAGGCGCGCTGCTCGAGTCCGCAGTTGGCAGAGTTAAAGTCTAGTGTTGTAAAAGACTCGATATCGATATTATTTAAAGATACATATTTAAAAAAGGGAACTGCTATGTACTGTATTTTGTATTAAAGTACCTTTTGAATACATCAAACTAGTTATTATTACGTTGCGATATTTGTCGATCTTTGCAGCTGTGCTGGGAATAACGCTAGGTGGGTGATGATGATTTGTCGATCTTTGAGTTCAAAAATAAAACGGCCGTTTTTCTTTCGACGTATAGATTGAGTAATCTAGCAACGTAATAACTGTTTCAATGTATTCAAAAGATAGAAAAATACAAAATATAGCAGTCCTTTTTTTTAAATATCTGTCGTCAAATTTAAATAATCACAATTTTTACGAGTGGCGCCAGTGGACTCAGTCGGGACCCCGTCCGACAAATTAGCAAAGATACTAGTTTTTGTAGAAGCGTAGACCCAATAGAGAGTCTTAGACTTTTTATCAAGTGAACGACCAAGTTCTCGAGCGGTCCGACTGTCAAGTTTAGAGACAACACTAGCTAGAACAAACACCGCTCATAACGGAAGCCTCGTGATTAATGCATCGCGCTACACTCGGTAGCTTATTATTAATTTATCGATTGCAACTAACGCTGAAACTCTCCTTAATAGTCGGTAAGTGATTATGATATATTGAGTCGTAGTCGCGATGATGGACCAACGTTGGCGGTACTCGCAAAACTTGCGAACAGAAATTGTATTGTAAATGGTTACTCTCTTAGATTTTCAACTACTTTTAGTTTTGGTCGAATTAGTTTGCCACGGACACACACACGCACACAGCACACGCACACGGTGGACTGATGACCTGCGGGCGTATGATGGTTTCAATTTTATCACTTATCGTCGTGGATAAGACGCCCGTCACTCTCGCACTCGCATACTTGTCAGAACGTGACGGATGTCTTGTCCACGACGATAAGTGATAAAATTGAAACCATTATAGGCCCGCTGATAAGGTTCGCGGGTGTCCGCTGGATGCGGGTGGCGCAGGACCGGTAATTGTGGAAGTCTTTGGGGGAGGCCTATGTCCAGCAGTGGACGTCCTATGGCTGATATGATAATGATGATGATGAATATGTTTGCCAATTATCTCCTGGCATTATACGAAATAAAAAAAAAACAAAAGCTTTATAATGCGAACAGCTAGTTCATTACGTAACGGTTCAAAAGTACGTAAGGTCTACTCATCTACTCAAATCCTATCCTGTATAATTTATTTAATCTATCCTATCCTAGCTTATCCTATCCTATCCTACTACTTTTAAACGAGCAACATTTGTATATTTATTTGTTTGTAATTGAAACCTCGAAAACCGCTCTAACAATTTTATTGAAATTTTCAATGAAGGGGTTTCTGGGAACGTAAAAAATATCTAGCTAGGTCTTATCTTCGGGAAAACTCTTATTCCCCGGGAAAACACAAGCGTAGCTCGGTCGCCCAGATACTATATATTTATCTGTCATTCAATCCTATCAAATTGCATTGAACGACATTTGTTAATGTAACTTTATCATGACTTGTTAATTGCAATTTGTCATTATATTCAACTCCTTGATAGAACTCCGTATCGTTATGGTGGTACGGATATAGCTAAACTTGAATTATACTCGTATTAAAAACGAGTTCTAGATGATTCCCATAAGTTTACAAGAAAAATATTGTGTTCAATACAATATTTACCAGAATGTACAATAATTTACAGCTGCAATACAAAACCAAAATTGGCCAAAACAAAACGGGAAATAACAACGGAAGTAACCACAACAATAACGCAAAACCAAATTAAGGATTCCACTGCGAATATCTCCTGGTGAAAAAGGAGGCTCGAATTACGGTGAGCCGTGATTTGAATTTATTACGAGAAGGCTAATTTTGTTTCGGTGTGTCTGCGAGACAATATTATGAGGGATGCCGCCGGCTAGAGCACCGTCTGAAGCCTTTGTAGCAACGAGTTATTAAGATGGTGACAAATTGGTACATTTGTTTCCGAAAACTAACAAGGACGCTAATAAATTGGTATTGGAGGACTTGGTGGTTGTTAGCAAGTTATCAATCGTATGCCAAGAAACAACTTTAACAAAGTGTAGTTTTTTTACTTTCGTTTTTCAACATCATCATCAACATCATTCTGTCTGTAATCGCCCAGTGCTAAGCATAAGCCTCTCTTCGAGTATGTAACTCATTCCGGTGTCATGCTAGACTTATTCAGGCGTGACCCGCGATCTTTTTAATGTCGTCTACCCATCAAGCCGGTGGCGGTGGACGACCTATTATTTTTTCTATTGCCTGTAAGTGGTCACCAATCTGTTAACGTTTTGGTCCACGTGCCATTATTCTGCCTGTCAATATGTCCTGCCCAACTCCACTTGAGTTTGGTAATGAATTCTCCGCTTGTAAATTCACCATGACGGAAGAAAACAATCACGCGGTCTGCCTGATGGTAAGCAGATGCTGTTACCAATGGACGCTTGCGATTACAAGTCACAAGGCCATCGAACCTTTATTATTTCAGGATTTGTTGTGTTTGTTGGCAGTAAGAGAAATATTTTATAACAAAATATTTTATACACATTTATTTTGGCATTTTTTATCCCCAAAACGAATAGTTAGTTATGTACATTTTTATTTCAAGCATTACCCTTTAACGATTTCCCGTAACAGATTTTCCACAAAACGGAATACGTTTCTCCAACTGTGCGTTTGGAACTGAACAGTCGCAGGTAAATGCGGCAGTAACAATAAAAAAGCGGGAGTAGGGAAACCCGGAACGAGCACTGTTTATCGGGAAACAAAGGCATTGGAGCATAAGATATGCATAAAGTACTAAATTAGGACCCTTTTTTGCTCTGAAATTAAATTGTTTATTGTGGCCGTTTTGCCGTCTTTAGCAAATTGGACCTAATGCAAAGGAAAAAACCTTTTTAATCACACTTCAGCAAACGAATTGAAACTGCAAGTTCATATCAATTTGCAATTTTGAGATATGATTAGGATATGTTGCCTTACTATAGACTAATGGGAATTACTATTACTGTAGATTAACAATAGGAAAAATCATATGCATTGTCCATTTTTTTATCAATACGAAAATATATGCCAAAAACAGCTGCTATTTCAATATCCGCGGACATTCCAGCAAGTAGGTAATAAAGTCTAGTAGCGCCATAGTACTTTTATTGCTTTTCAATTGACCATAAATCTATATGAATGCAAAAACGGGCGATAAAACTTTAACGATTAGACTTCGATAGCACTTGATCGCTTGTAAAATTTGATGCCTCGAGGGCGAATTACATCGGTAAATTAACCTTCTAAACGTTCAAAGAATTCTTTGGAAATATATCAGTTATAATTGCGATGTGTTATAAGACTTATAAGTTATAAGGATAGAGGTGAGGTGATCAGTTCAATTGTGAGTTATTTGTGTAAATATTGTACCTTTTACTGTTGTTACGCCATAAATAAACCTGATTAACACGAGGCACAAATTCAGATTCCTTAAGTGCGTTGTTACTAGGTAACTAAAGTTAATAAAGTAGGAAACTATCGACGGACATTCACACGCGTGAATGGCTAAACGTCCTCTAACCACAATGCGCTGTTAAATGGCTAAATCGTACAAGTTAATATGTCAGTACTCAAATCCATTTTGGCTCGCCGGTAATATTGTTGGCCAGTGAAGGCTCTTCCTTCCTTTTATATACTTTTTATAGTCTTCGTTGCTTAGCATCTCGCACGTCGAACGCTTCGGCAAGGGCCCTCTGCACTGTTTTGACAGCCGAAGCACAATTTATGACCGCTCACCGACAACGATAAAACCGCCTTTGTCACAAGCCAATGTAACACTCACAGGTTTTATGGCCAAATAAATTTCGAACACTATTATTATTCAAATCGGTACTGGACCCACAAAATACAAACACACCTTTTTATCGATGGCCGTTCATTCACAAAAATATTTTTAGAAAAAAATGCTTGTCCTTTTACAAGTATTCTGGATCACGTGGATTGTACATTATTAATAAATTATCGTCAAATCGTTATGATGCTTCTTTCATAATATGGTATTAGGCCGGGACTTCGATAGTTTGTTTTTTATCGCTTCTGATTAAATAGCCTGCTTCACTTCTAACATCTGTTGTCATTATTCAATGTTTTGATTTAGGGTGGCTCATAAAAGTATTTCTGTCGTCTTAGTAGTCAAAAGGAGAGCTGAGAAAATAACTCCAATAAAAAAAAAAACAAGACCGTAACTGAAATAAGAGGGAGAATACCGGTACTTAACACATTTGACGGATGATCTCTTAATAAATAATTGATTATTTTCATAGGCATTTGTCATGCCCTTTAATGAAAAGAGTTTGTGGGTATTTCACGCATCTGCATCTTAGCGTTTGTGCCCAAGTTTATACCTACGAAAAAAAGAATTGGGTTGACTAAAATGTTCGCATGTACGATTTATAACAGAGCTACAATTATAATAATTTTAAATGATAATGACTTATTAAAAAAGTAGTAAAAGAGCACGCATAATATTAATCCATACCAATTACCATGAATCAAGAAACACTGTAATTGGTACACAGTATGTTACAAAGTAAACACTGGCATCCAGCGGCGGGCCGGGTTAAGTGGTGGCGAAGTGTCTAGTCTGCGAAAGACCGGAGTGCTTTGGAGACAGGTGAGAGCTCGGATCAAAGGGCTTCATTGACCCGCTTGCGGTCGACGGTTAACATTTCGGGATGGTACTCGATTTTCGCGAACTCGATTCGAATTCGGATAGTTCTCTTTTCTCGCAAATCTCGTAGTGCTGAAGTACTTTACAATCTTCATTATTTATGTCCTCGTTAACCTAATTTTCTTTATTTATTATTTTGACTTTGTTGTTTAAGTAATGATAGTTTTAGTGTTTATTTTATTTTTTGTATTTGACCATACTTTGTTATGCTTGCCGTGTTTTCACGTAGGGTTCCATCTATTTTTCTCCGTTTTAATTTGTCTGACACGAATAAATGTTTTCTATTTCTATGGAAGGTTGAACCAGCGTAGTTTGCACGTCAATTCTTAGGGAATAACTAAATCGGTATGTGGAATTTAACTATAGAAAGCAGAGAAGGATCGCTTTGCGCTATATTATACGTACTTATAAATATGTACTTATGGTATGTTCCACTCTGTGGGATAAAATACAAGTATTTTTTTACAAAATAAAACATACCACCACAAATTTTACTTTATCTTGCTGAAACAACCATATTTTCGTATAGTTGGTACCTATATTTCCTTAACCCAACCCATTTTTAGAGCAGGAGAGCGTTTGTCACATAAAGTTTTTATTTTATTTTATTCGGGAGTGCGTTTTTATATCGCCCACTTTTGCAACATTTATAAATTTCATCACGTAGCTCAATTACTCTGTTAGTCGTATATGCAGGGTGAAAAAAAATTATCGGCCCTGCTGGAACTCCCTTAAATCCTTAAAATTATTTGACTATGTTTTGTTTTTATATAGAAGCATTCAAATAATTAAGATTTTCAAAAACATATATTCAGTACGGGATAGATCCTTCAGCGCCCATATTTATTGTCCACATTTGATAGCTAAAGCAAGCGTATATTTTGTACTGAATAAAAACAACTGACCAAAACATAGTAGGGGCCACGAATAACAGGGTACAACACAACAAACTGGGTAAGCCTGGTTGAGGGTTTGACGTCATCCATCTTTTGTAACTAAAGGGCGAGCAAAACTGCCGATGAATTTAATTTGTCGAGAGCTATCCAGCGACAATGGTCTCCTCAAGAGCTTTGGGCAACTCGGATCCATTTATACGATTTGACTGAAGGTTACAAGTAATTTTATTGTGTTTTCCTCTTATTTAATTTAATTTTATACAGAAAATATTCTGCTTTTTTAAAAATAGACTTTCTAAGTCGGGTCCTGAAGAGGCTTTCCCCTAATTACCCTATGCAAGAGAATACAATATGGCCATTGCATGTCAACCAGGAAATAACCCATACCCCCTTGTGTACTATTTGATGAAATACACTTATTCAATTAAATATTACGCTTTCAATGACCTAAAACAAAATGCCTCATACATTATTTCACCTAACGTACGAGACTGCTTTAATTTTCATCTAAAATGAATAAACTTTATAAAAATAATATTTACAGCAACGGCTTCATCGAATTTTTCGAAACAATAGTTGTTACTTTCAAGTAATGTAGGTAATATCCGCTTAAACAGCCCTAAATTAGAATACTTTTACTATAATGTACTCTTTTTAACGTTACGGAATCCGAATCGATATCGAAAATACTATTCGTTATACAATCCAGTATTGAGTACAGCTTAATAATTCAGATCAAACTTTATTTCACCTGGTAATCTTATAGCTGCCTATACATACTTACTTGTTATCCAGCTTCGTTTTATATTTGTGTGTTTGATTTTAACAATATATATTTATATACTTAATTGATTGATTGCGTGAGGAAACCTACATATAAGTGCCAGGAAATCCAATCCGCACTGGGTCAACGTGGGGACTACTGCCCATAGTGTCCAGTCTCTCTCATCTACGAGGGGAGGTCTCATCTGCGGGATGATGATGATGTTAAAACAAGGAAATATTTTTTATAACGAGACAACAATACAACTACAACTAATACTATAACTAACTTTCACTCTCTTACTATAACTAATTTTCACTCTTACAATAACTAATTTTCACTCTTACAATAACTAATTTTCACTCTTACTTTTTTTAATTTACTGCATGCTACAAACGTTACACTGTCAATAATGTTAGCATTTTATTATCAGATTTAAGAATTTTATTACCCAAATAGACGGTTGTAGCAGTGTACTAGAGAACCGGTGCCGGTGGGCGGCGTGTCGCAGACTGTCGTGAGTAGTTGAAATATTAAGAAAAGACACATGTCCTTTATCATATGGACGTTTATAAGGCCCTTTAGGCTATCGCCGCGGCAGTATACACACGAATCGTATCACTTTAACGCCTATCTCCTCCAAAAACACCGCTTTTTATATTTAGGACAACAATTAATCAAGCATTTTACTGTTTCGTTTAAAAAGATTGTTGTTTTCCAATTAGTGGCGCCAAATTGTTGATTGACAAATATGTCAAAAAATAAGGTATGTAAACGTCCCGGTGCTCGATACTGACCCAATACATGACACTATCAATATTATGTCAGAATGACAGAGGTGATTAATAGGTGTCAACTATTGGGCATTAAGGTGTCGAACATTGGGACGATCTAACACAAAGTATCTTTTAGGCGTTCAGTTTAAGACTCTTAAATACTTATTCGCAAGCTTTAGAAAGGGTGATTTTGTTACAGTAATACTCATCGTTGATTGTTGGGGTCGATTTCTGCGGTCCTATGATGATTGCCATTTTATCACTTGTCGTTGGACGAAAAGATGTGACGTACCTTCCCGAACGCTGCCCAGCCGAGTCGGATTCGACGATTAACCTCTTTCTCGAAGTTGGACTTACCTAACTGGACAGTCTGTCCTAGGTATATGTAATCGTCTACAACTTCGAGCGTAAAGTGTCCGATTGTTACGGGAGTTGGTGCTACATGGGCATTTGACATGATCTTCGTCTTGTCCATGTTCATCCTTAGACCAACTCGCTCGGAGGCTTTACTGAGGTCATTGAGCATTGTACTTAAATCCTCCATGGTCTCAGCCAAGACTACTATATCGTCAGCAAACCGAAGGTGAGTGATGTACTCGCCGTTTATGTTGATGCCTAGCCTTCTCCAGTCCAGAGTCTTGAACACGTCCTCCAGTGCAGCGGAAAACAGTTTAGGAGAAATAACATCTCCTTGCCTGACTCCCCGCTGCAGCGGAATAGGTTTCGAGTTCTGGTCCTGGAGTCGGACTGACATAGTGGCGTTCTCGTACAAACACTTCAGCACTTCGATATAGCGGTAGTCCACTTGGCACCGTTGGAGAGATTGTAGTACAGCCCAGGTTTCAATCGAATCGAAGGCTTTCTCGTAGTCCACGAACGCTAGACAGAGGGGCAGGTTATACTCCTCAGTCTTCTGTATAACCTGACGAAGCGTATGGATGTGGTCTACGGTGCTAAAGCCTCTTCGGAATCCGGCTTGTTCGGGAGGCTGGAAGTCATCTAGCCTGCGTGCGAGACGGTTCGTAATGACTCTTGAAAACAGCTTATAGACTTACTTCCTGAGATAATTAAAATATATAAATTAGGTACACGCATGAAAAACTCTTTCACAATTTACAACTACTTTCAAAATAATGTCAAAACTTCAATTTCCTCTTCACGTTCTCTGAGGAAGCTTATGTGGTCTAATTTTAACCTTCAGTGCATCCTTTCCTTTTATATATCTTCGGGGAAATTTTCCCTTTTGTCTGTCAGTGTCTACACAATTTCTGGCCGTCGGCAGCTTGTCTTATTCCCTAGGTAAAAGGTGCGGGCTAAAGAATTTAACAAAAGCACGTCAGTCAAAACGAAGAATTTAATATGAAAGCAGGCCCCGACACAATTCTGTGTCAGGTTACAGTTTGGTTATTAAAATTTCATTTATCTGTGCCAACAACTATAAAATTCAAGTAGGTATCTTGAAATGGTCTGTTCACGGTTTTCATAAAGGAATCACTGATTGTATTTTTTTAAATCTAACTCGAACATAAAATCACGCTTGGGTTTATAAAAAGGAGAGGCAGAGCATATGACATTTAATGTTCGTGCCATTTCTGGCACTTGTTTGTTAGGTTCAAAGATGGAGAAAATGTAATTTTGTAGTGACAGGTTGCTCGCCCACCGCCCAGTAAATTTCCGTTGTTATAGGAAAATGATTAGCTCATTGTAAGTTACTACCCAACGGCGGCAAAGATGATTTTAGCAGCCTATGTATGTTTTTATTCATAAATAGAAAAGTGTACGTAGGCTAAGGATTTTAAACAATATTTTTTTATTAATAATAATAATTATACATTACCTATCTACAAGCAGTGACTTGACATATATAATAATCAATTTATTTATACGAAGGGCGATAGATGAGTTCGCGGCCTGAGATATAAAATGAAAGAAAAGTTAAAACTAAAAGTATAGAACTGTCTGAGAATTTAATAGTTACTACCATCTTTATAATCATACTGAATTATGATGAACGTACTGGAAAAGGGAACTATGTCTGCTAATAATTTAATCATACTTTCCAAGACTATTTGTGTCATTCATTTTGACTGGTGATTACGATTGAAGCTTGACGAAGGCGGCGAACCGAAAGGCTTGAGTCGGCCTAAACGAACGTCCAATTGACATCCCTGCGGCTGTCAATCTTTACACCAGATAAGTTTTTGCGGCGAAATAAATTGTCAGCGGCTAACGCCCGAATATAATTACACAATATTTCAGTTTCTTTTACCTCAATTATAGCATTTCACAGCGGCGACAGCTGGGCTTCGTTTCGGGCATTCCTCAGTAACCGCGCATGCCGCTCTGCACTTACGGAGCAATGTGGTTTTTGCCACCATTTGACTTTCATTCCCACTGCAAAATAATCATTATTCGATGGGTCGTCAAACGGTCTTTAAAATTGTTTTATTCTTACTGCGCAGAAAAGAAACACGAATAGTATACATTTTAGACAGTGTTACTTGAAACTTGCATTGAAGTAGTTACTTTTAATGTCAAAACACCACAATTTTATTGACGGTGGACAGGTTGGGCTGGTAATGCAGAACTCCCCGGTTTGATTCTCTTTCTGTTCAGCTAGTGAATGCGTTTGAAATTTTCTTTATTATGTTCGTCTTCTTATTGATTTCACTCGAGTACAGTGTAGAATTATGGCAGAACTCAACACATTTCCAAATCTGGCACACTGTTGCTTATATCGTTGTTATAAACTAATGTCATCGATCTAAATATGATTAACTTAATAATTCTTTATCTAATACCGAGCAAAATCAAAAGTACTTAAATTACGTTTACGCTTGTTTACAACAACACAAAAATTAATTGTGTGTGTTAACCTGACAGAGATATTCATTATTACTATACTCTTGTATCTTATTCTAGTTATGAGTTGTTACTTGCATGTAAAAAGTTATGTATTGTAATGCCAATTAACAATGATAAGCTGCCGGTACTAATGGTGATGATTAATAAATAATTGAAATTGCTGATAATTAAATTTTAATGATCGTTGACTATAATATGGCTTCTGTTAATAACGCGAGTAGCCAATTTGCTAATTACTACGATTCAGAAACGAAGAAACAGAAGATATTCGCTTCTCCGCGGCGACATCAAAAGCTAAAGCGCACGTCACGCGACATCAGCGTTGACACATCGACATTTGAGCGAAAATTAACCCCCGTCCTCGAAACTGAAGTGACACATTCGATATATAAAATCATTTCAATTTGAACTCTCACTTGTATCAACTTGAGTTCAGACTCGATTGTTTTTAAAGGGGTAATTGTTTTTTTAATTGTAAGTCCAGGGGAAAAAAGTGCGCACAAAGACTGCCTGCGTGCACGCACGCAATTAGTGACTCCTACTCTCCTACTGAATAGACTTGATTGTTCCCTGCGATGAAGCTGTAAATCAACTCGTTTGGTTCAAATAATTATAGAATTAATCTGATGATAATGCAATCCATGATTTTATTTTTCTTATTTTTTTTTTATTTCTTGCACTTACTTAAATTATGTCACGAAATAAGTTCGGTGTCCCAGCAAATCCCGACGGAGATGGTAAAAAGATGAGGGTGGGCACTTTTTGAAAATAATTTCCTATATTTTTGTAATTTAAATACCCAGCAGTGGACGACTGAGGGCTGAATGATGATGATAATGATACGTTAAAGGGCCATTTTTTTTTTCAAATTGAGTAAGAATATTAATAAATGCGTAAAAAGATGACTGCATAATACTTTTAGCGTGTTTAACGCTTAGTAATGCATAGAATGGCTTTTGAGATGCTAGAGATGGCTAGAAGCGTGTTAAGTATTCACATATTATGTAAAACAGTATGTATGAGGCTGTTATACCAGTTGTTGCACATTATATATGCGAATTATTGCAACGGAAACTCAACAGAACTCTTATCAGCCAATACCATATCCAAGAAAGATAACATGCAATTAGGGCCCTACTTGAGAACATGAAATGTCACGTCTGCACTGCGATTGTCACATAATTTTAAGAATTTACATGAGCACAATACTTGTTCCAGAATTAGAATTATTTTAATAAAAGAATTACTCCTACGCACGATCCTGGATTTGCGGTGCAATTGCGTATTGACCAGCTAAATGTGACCTTCGTCGCCTTGTAGCTTTTTGATTTTAGAATTAATAAGGGTGACGATGCATGTGAGTCAGGGGTCAGTTGTCGTTGGTCGGTGCACCCAACCCACGCGCCCTGCTTTATTGGCCAGAATTGCCCCTAAACGCTACCAATGAGACGTTTGTTGTTGTATATTTACGGCACTTTAAGTCGTGTACGGTAAAAGGCCGCATCGACGCAGTAAAGTGCCGGATATATTGCGGTCTAAGCCTCTAAATGGTTCACTCACAAAATTGTACTAAATTATGTAAAAAAGAGGTTTTTATTCCTTAATGAAAATTTACGCGTTGTTTATATTAAATTACGCTCACAGTCCAACGTATTTATACTTAGCACGGTAAAAGCTCGTTGCTAATTAACAATAATAAGAAAAATAAACGATAATTAAAAATGGACTCGGCCCTACTTTGGGCATTTTCATTACAGAGTATTTTACGGGGTCCGAAAAGTTACTGAATATTCTTTATTACATTTTACTTGCTTTTTAGGGTTCCGTAGTAAACAACAAACCCTTATAGTTTCACCATGTCTGCCCGTCCGTCCGTCCGTCTGTCCGCGGCGCGGCTTCGCTCAGCAACCGTTCCTACTAGCTATAATTTGGTATGGGTATACAATAGTTGAATGAAAAAAAAATGGGTACCTCCCGTACATGTAAACTGGGGATGCAATTTTTCGTGCAAAACTGATTGTGTTGAGTATCGTTAGATAGCTTATTAAAGATAATACAGGATGTTTGGTAGCTAGGTGCAGAGACTTTCAGGGATGATAGAGGAGGTAATTTGAAATATTTTAGATACATGCGTTGTACGAAGTCGTTTAGTTTCCAAGATATGCACCATTTTATTTTAAAAATTGTATATATTCCATACTACCATACATTTGGCAAATGTTTAGCTTTACTAATGTTCCCTTTTTTTCTGGCTTATCGTAATTTTCCAGTTACTGTAGGGAATAAGAAAGTTTTTGAAGTAAATTGAATTGGGACTAACGACTTTTTACTGCCTGTATTCACACGGTATTCAGATGCGATTTTTTTTCCATACATTTTCATTTCATGTAGTATGGAATATATACAATTTTCAAAATAAAATGGTGCATATCTTGGAAACTAAAAGACTTTGTACTAACGCATGTTGTGTCTAAAATATTTTAAATTACCTCTTCTATCATCCCTGAAAGTTTTTGCACTTAGTTACCAAACACCCTGTATAAGCTTTATTTAACTGTTGATTAAGCTATGCGTTTGCGTTCCTATATTAACATTATGAATGCTTAATTTTGTTGGAGTCAAGTGCCCCCCTTTACCAGCTATACGGTTGCTACTTGGTATGTGAATTGGTATTGGTATGGTAATGAATTTTAAATGAAAACTATCACAGCTAAGTAGACATTAATAGTTACTCGTAATGAGTAATAGACGAACTTAAGAAATGTACATGAAAAAGAAAACTTTCGTGCAATCTTCATTCATTTAATCTGATATGTTGTTGGTTATGTCAAATATAGAGTAAATATAAGCTTTAGAAATTTATAAATCCGCATAATGTCACGGGTAGACAGCTACGGAACCTTACATTGCACAAATCGCGAATGGAATACTGGCCCATAATGGTGCTTTTTACCAAGGTGGAGCGGAGCGGAGACGTGGAGAGAGAGCAATACAATTAAATACTGCGCTCCGCTCTTCTCCGTTTCGATTTCATAGATTAATTTCATTGTTTAATTTCGCACGACTCTGCTTTTCTTCACCTCAATAGAAATGTACCCTAAGGTTCGCCATTCCTTTAAACTTCAGTAATTTAAGTACCTTATCAATTATTGGAATTGTTTCAAATTTTCTACATACATACATAAATTCATATATTCCCAAAAGGGGTAGACAGAACACACGGTAATTAATTTCAGTGCCACTTTAGCAATTGTAGGTTTATAACCCGGCACCACCCACCCGGCTATCTGTCAAGTCAGCTGACACCAACTTTTTAAGGTTAACGCACGCAGCCGGGCACGTACCTATTGTTTTGATTTAGAATACGGGTCTCGTGTTAATTGTTTTGCTGTTTATAAATAGTGCGCGTACCACCCCTTGCGGTCCATGACATGTTTGAACTTAGAACTCCGTGCACTGTTGGTGGTGGCGTAATTCCTCTTCACAAACTCTGAAGATACTCTGAGGGCTGAGTCTTCGCCGGAAGAAGTAGGAACCACCTCGCCCGTGAGTTGCACAAACTTAGTTTTAGGTTAAGAGGCAAGTTTTTTATATGACACGCGTATTCGCATGGCAAGCTCCATTCCCTCGCATATGGCCGGAATCGACCATACCTACTGGCTAAGGTCCAGGCTTATCCCGATCTTGTCAGCGTAAGTACAATTCTATTTTGACTATTGGCTCTATCAGCTGTAAATCTCGCGAGTGTTTATTTTTACGTATTAAACCTCCCATGTCTCCATAATTTTGAAATTCTCTGAAATCCATAATAAAAAACATATATAATTATTAAATCTGCTCAGAAAAATTCACTAGAACCGGTTGAGAAATGCGACCTGTAGAGGAGAACAGTCGGACATCCGCCGAGCATACGAAAGCATTTTATCCTAAGCTGAAACGGAGACGCTGCGCTCGCTCGGTCAGTAACAAAGAAGTCATTATACATAAAATAATAACTTGTTTAGTACACTCATAAAAATATCATCGATGAAGCTACTTTATACGCGCCAGATACAGTCTTTTGTTTACCTTCAACCAGTAGATAAAAAGAGCATATTAAAATATATTAGGGCTCGGCTCGTCATGTAAGTAAACAAACGGAGGGATGTTAATGTAAAACTATTTGATGTTCTACATGGGCTTTGGGGTATTTTGTTTACTCACAGCATAGTTTGGGGTTCTTTGGATTTCGTAAGATTAAGTCTTTTGACAGTCGCAAAGAAAAACTATATATGACTACATAAGCAGTATGTTGTATATATCGGTGAATTTTGTTCTCCGTGAGTATTATTGACTCTAGTACCTATGTACAGACCTATATACAGTACCTATGTATATGTATGTTAGTCTACACGCTACACGTAAATCCATAGTACTGGCGTAAGGCACGTATTCCTTGTTGCCTGATGCAAATAATAGACTATTCGTCTATTTCATTTTTTTTTATTAATAATGGGATGGCTCTTGGCCAGCATCTAGCCAGGGGGCAAAGATGTATAATACACATAGAAAGAGACGGGTAGTCTATGTCGCGCGTGAGATAGCTCGCGCGCCGTCTTGTGCCATCCTGGCGACAGTGGCGACTGAGTCTCGTCTCATGATCAAGATGCAATGGTCTTCAGCCCTTTACCGACTCAATCCAGATTGGGAGCTACGCATACATTTAAGTTTCTTTGCAATTAAATAAAGTTTAATTAATTTCTTGTTGATTTTGTGTAATAACCAAGTTCTATCGCTCTCCTTTTATCCACACAGATAATTAAAATGGTACACGTTTTTCACGGCAATATTTTGCTGTTTGCGCAAAACCCCTAGGAACCTTAAAAAACTCACCCTCGCCGTATACTTTTGTTTATACACGAAACATTTTTTGAGTAGGTACAAGATACCCGTCGTAGGGTTCCGCTGGCGTGTTTGAACAATTTAGTGTGTTTATTATTCAAGTATTTGCACACTACATGTGTAGGGAGCGAAGCGCCTACTTTAAAAGCTTTTCGCGACATGGAGTTATAATATAAACGAGGTTTTGTCACAAACACAAACAGAGAAACATAGTTTATATGTATTTTTACTGACTTCAAAAAAGGAGAAGGTTCTATGTTCGTCTGTATGTATTTTTTTTCTAGTATACCACCACCACCATATCAGCCCAAAGATGTCCACTGCTGGACATAGGCCTCCCCCAATTGCATGGGGGGTAAATGCCATAAACGCCACGCTTGGCATGCGGGTTGGCAATCGCAGTATCTCCACCGCACTCCAGGGATGCTGCTGCCTATCCCCCGGTGGTCTTGGTCGTAGTTTTAGGACATACCCGGGTCCAGTATACATACTTACATAATTTGAGAGTGGAGCGGAAATTACTAACAAATCGCGAAAAACAGTTTTTGTAATCATAACCGCGTAGGGGATGCTGAGTTCTTATTTCATATCATATCATCATTATTGCATTCATGGTATTTACATAAGGTCTTAAAAATTAATACAGTGTCACAGGGGCCCTGGTAGGACAGCATATTAACTATTTCTTACTTTATATGAAGAGTTTGTTTGTTTGAACGTGCTAATCTCAGAAACTACTGGTTCGAAATAAAAAATTATTTTTGTGTTGGATAGTCCATTTATCGAGGAAGGCTATATAACATCGTGCTGCGACCAATAGGAGCGAAGGCGTGGACGAAGTCGCGGGCAACAGCTAGTTAATAATAAAGCCAATAAATCAATATAAAAACATTTATATTGATTTATTGGTTTTTACCTCAAAGCCCTCATGTAAGTTTTTTCTATTATAGAATGCTGATGTCTGACGCCATCGTCGTTAGACAGCCTTACGAATAAACTGAGGTCATGAAGCCTATCTTAATGCGAAACACCTGCGAAGCCAATGGAATTCTATTTCGTCGTGAATAGGCAATTAGTGAATCAGCTAGCTCCATTTTAGGTCCGCTTGTCACTTGCCATCAGGCGAAAGTGGAGACTAGGGTCAATCACGAGACCTAAATAAAAGTAGCATCCAACTTCACCATCATGAGCCAATCACTCCATACGTTTATGTACTGCAAGCACACAGTTTATTTACTTTAAAAAAAAAATAACATTTATTTTTGAGCCAAGTAAATATATACAAGAATACGTAACCAAAACAACTTAAATATTATAAATAAAATTAAAACCAATTTAAATCCAGAATTGTACCGAGGATGCTGGCGGCATTTACTCGCTGTATCGCAATGCTGATATATTGTGCGAGGAAGTCGCCAGCTCTTCGGTCACCAGTTACGTATTGAATAAAAAAACTAAAGACTTTGACGCGCAACGTCCCTAACAAAACATTCCAATATTACAATAATACAAAACAAAAAAATATATTGAAAAAAACGTAAAAAATTAAAAGTTACCACTTTTCAATTTAAGCATATTATACGCACCTACGAATGTCAATAAACTACCAACGGTTCGGAAAAATAAACCTTTGCCACGAAAAAAACCGGCGTGAAACTCGGCGAGGAATAATTATGGAATGTTCCCAGAAATAGATCATGAGGAGACTAAGCCGCCCTATACTCTTTTTCTTATGATGAAGACTTTAGAATACATTATTATAGAATCGTTCGCTATTATTCTGTCTACTTGCTAATACGTACCTGCAAAAATATTTTGTAACTCTGCTACATAATTACGGCAATAATATCAAGTATGTATTTACACGTTCTTATGTATCGTAGTTATAAAGCAAAGTAATGGCCACATAGCAATTATAAAAGCCAGTAACGGATTAATGTCCACCCTATCTTTACTTAAAGTGTTTTTTGACATTAATTGGTCATAACACACGCCCACACGACTGAAAGTAACAAATCACGAAACTAAAGCCACGTGACACATTTGACCGCAAAAAATCGCTTCGCGTGTTGATTGAAAACGGGCGTATTCAGTAATCATTAAAGCGGAGCTCGAGTTTTGACAGATGACGTGCGAGGTTGACGTCGTATGACTGATGCGACCTGGGGCGTCCAGCGGCGGGAGCGCATAACGTACAGGCGGTAGCGGGTACGCGGTAGCAGCTCGGTTTTCACATACCCCCGGGATGTTAATTCACCCAAATGCACCTGACACTTCAGGAGAGGGTCAGTATCGTTCAAGTTGGCGGTAGAGCGGGATATCATGATTCGGTGTTTATTAGCTGTCAAACATCGGTTAAGTTCGATAAAGTACGTCTAGACTCAAGGGATATTAAATATTCTGTCTTACCTAACATACAGGTGATAGGAGGTAACTCATAAGCGGTAGCGTGTAAAGAGTAGACAATAGTCGACGTTTGGGCTGAAACTAATCGACCGAGTAAAATGAAGGTCTCTGTTTCAGCTTCGACAAAAATGATTTCGATGATGATGATTATAGGGATAAGCTCGCCTTTGTACATATGTCAACTGTTCTTGTAATTACTGTTTTATTATTATGTTTTCCTCATGTACAATAAAGAATTTTACATACATACATACATTTCGTATGTCCCGATGTCCAGATTTCTGGAATTCCGGTTGCTCTCTTCTACAGGTCGCATTTCTGAACCGATTCTCGTGGAGTTTTGTGAGCACGTTCGATAACTCTATAGATTTTTTGTTCGAGATAGCTTTTGTAAATTAAAAAAAAAAAACGAGGTCTACAGCTCACAGAGCCATTAGTCCTTATTATGTAGCGTGTTTGTAGAGTGGACTCGCATTCAATGGAACATTTAAAACTTTTTGTTTTGGGCAGGTATGTTGTTGATTGTTACGTTCTAACCTATCACAATACCTACAATATACATTCAAATACTTTCACATTTATTTCCTGCATTTGTTTTCTCGTACGTAAAGCCTACACGATAAGACTTTACGTACGAGAACGTACGAAGAGCGGGCGCTCGATACCGCTTAATCTTGTGATATGTCCGCACCCCTAAGCAGTGAAGATTGCTTATTTCGAATAACTAGTTTACTGGTACAATTAGGGGATGTTATTTTACTACATTTATGCCAAGCAATGGCCAGCCATTAGCAGGAGTGGTTGATTTGAAAACGCATTTCACGCATTGATTTCTACTTACTACTTACAATTAACTCAAATAAAGTGAAATATTTAAGCATTCGTGTATTACAATTACATGGAAGATATCAATATGGCATCATCACCGTCTTAGCGTCATCCCAGTATACTAGTTGCATTCTGAACGATGCGAGCACGGGAGTGCTCAGTTAGTAACCACTCAAAGCGATCACCCATACAACAGTTGACCTGGGCCGACGTTGCTTAACTTCGCTTATCGCACGCGGTACGCGGGCTTCGCTGAGCCACGAGCGATATGGCGTATATTCACAAAACATACTTAATACTTAAAGAAACCCCCCCGTACACAACACCTACCACACATTAACATACCTAATGCCACCAAATGTCCCGATTGAAGATTCAAAATTGTTACGTTTTCTCTGTGATTTCATAGGGATATTTCCACTTTCATGCACTTGTTTTTTAAATCAGAATGACGAGAGATATCGTATTTGGGAAGTTCCCTTCTGTCAACTGGAATCGAGACTCAGATTTTACAACTTTTTCAAAATATTTTGTGAAACTTGCACACTAACTGTTACATTTCATCGTGATACTAGGATGACATAATATAGCGAGAGCTAAATAAGACCCCCAACAGTCGTGATTCGTGATAGGTTGACTTTAGATACGTTGATTTTCCTAAGCAAAATAGCGTTAGCGACGTGCTTCTTATCTGGATCTGATCTTTTCTGCTACTTAGACAAGATAAGTTAAGTAAGCGTGGTCGGTCTCTGTGCCGGGGGCGGATAACAAATCATGTCTTAGTAACTTACAGATTGCATGCACACCGACGATAAGACCTCCAGGGGCTTAATTTCCTATTTTTTAATTAAAAAAAACTCATCTAAACTGTTTTGTGACGTTTAAATTTTCATCTATATCGTACTCCAACTATAATGAAAAGACAGTTGTCAACAACAAGCAAAATATGGTTTTATAATTATCCGAAATCCCATCATTTATCAGTCCTATAAGGGATTCATAAGCGCTTACAATTTCGGAAAAGGGCATAATACAAGTATATAAAGAGGAAAAGTTATCCTAATCCACCACCACCATATCAGCCCTAGGACGTTCACTGCTGGACATAGGCCTCCCCCAATTTCATGGGGGGTAAATGCCATAATCGCCACGCTTGGCATGCGGGTTGGCGATCGCAGTATCTTCACCGCACTCAAGGAATGCTGCTGCCCATTCCCCGGTGGTCTTGGTCGTAGTTTTAGGACATACCCGGGTCCAATCCTAATAAATGCAGTTAATAGACGTGATGTTCATTTTATGATGAGATGTTCTCTTATAAGCGCTTATAAGTCTAAGTAACTGGAGTGGTTACTCGTCAGTGTATATACCCCTGGCATTGGCTCTTATAGGAGTCATAAGATTATAACGGCCCGCAGATGTTCTCTTATAAGCGCTTATAAGTCTAAGTAACCGGAGTGATTACTCCTAAGTGCAATCACTCTTGGGGTGTACTTTTATAAGATGAAATATGCCTATAATGGCCAGGAAATATGTTCTTGTAAACGGTTACAAGGCGAAGTTATAGTAGTAAATGTGCTTAAGTTAAAACGGCATTTAATTATGCTGTTAATAGCGCAGTAGCAAATATTGATGCTATAATCGGAGCTTTAACAGTTCAAATAGCCTTATACAGTACGCGTTCCAGGATAATTTTGCTTGATGAAAACTAGGTGTATTAGGTCAAAAAAAATACGCAAATTGAAGAAACATGGGTACTGTTCATCATCCTAGCGTTATTCCAGTACAGTTGCACCTTGAAGGATGGGGGGGGGGGGGGTCTGCTATCTAAATCCCAAGAATACACCACATGCATTTTTTCACCTTATTCCATTAAAAAAGGGTCGAATAATGTATACATATTTATGCCCTGGACTAGTACTGTGAATGCAATCATCTTAATGACAGATAAGACGTCCTAAGGGCGCAAACACACTGGTAGAAAAATTAGCTATTCGACAGAGATCAGATTCCTTCAGGATCTCTCAATACCGTAAACCGGGGTGACTTTGATAAAATTGGGGCTACTCGTACATTGTAAATTTTAGTATGAAAGTGGCATCATTCTTTCTCTATTCATTTTGGTTAGCATGTAGAACTGGGAAACATTATGTGCGTGCGTGCGTGTGTGTGTGTGTGATATTATTTGTAATGTAGGTATAGTATTGTGACCCCAGCAGATCAAAGTCACTCCAGTTTACGTTACATAAAAGTCACCCAAGTTGTTCTGAAATCGCCGTTGCGTCGGCAATTACCCTGCTGGTGCGGCGCCGGACCAAGACTCCATCATCATCATCATCTCATGTCCTTTGTGTACAAAATTCGAAAAAATTAGATTTTAAAATGAAATATATCTGTGGTATGCCGCGATTGTCACATTTTGAATCTCGAATCGGGTTCAAGATTTTGGAATGACTGCCGTTATTTTCATTAAATACCTACTTCCTTTCTTTATGTTTGGAATTACATAAAAATTGCTCCAGGAGTTGCCAGTTTATACTTTTAAAAACTACGAAAGTTTTTATCGACTTTTTTAACGAGTAGTTGCTATCACTAGAGCATATTTTACTACCTATGTGCCTTAGCTGTAGAATATTTCTGGAAGAAAAACTACCGTAACTCAAAAACTACCGAGTTGTGTTCAAAACTTCCGCATTATCACTTTACTTACCGCAAGCCAACAGCGAGAGAGATTAACCATGTATCTTGTATAAGCACCGAAGTATTCCAAAACTGGAAGAGTTCTATTTCATACTTTACCTTACTCGGTGGTGGGAGCTGTGGAGCGTATACTTCTAAACTTCGCACGTATTCTAAACTATCACAACACAGTTTAAAAGCACGGTTCATTTTGGTGCAGTTTTTACCACTATATTTACAGATGGTCCATTTTGTCGATGAGAATATAAAATAACA
Organism: Notocelia uddmanniana; assembly: GCA_905163555.1. Lineage (NCBI taxonomy): Eukaryota > Metazoa > Arthropoda > Insecta > Lepidoptera > Tortricidae > Notocelia > Notocelia uddmanniana. The sequence goes on from LR991065.1 coordinate 16,387,770, forward strand.
TTTTACTTGGCAGAATAAGCGAAAAATTAAATGGAATAAGGGAAAGTTTCAGGGAAAATGATTTTATGACGGTGACCAACCCTTTTAGCTTTCTTATGAGAAATAATGCGGAACTTTTTGTAATAATTATATTTATTCTCAATATGATACCATGTTACATGTCACTTAGAATGACATAAATCGTTAATACCCCTTTACACGTATTTAGAGACACGTCGTCTAATAAGGCCCATCCCAGACCATGTAGGACCGATCGAGTTACAGCCGCGGTGGAACATACAGCATTTACCATACAATAAGCAGTGGGCGTCACATACAGTATTCAGCGTGGCATGACAACACTTATGTGACAGAAGATATTTAAGACGATACTATGTTTAAACGTAAACTAGCTATAGCTATTGAAATTCCTGATACCTTTTGTACTTAAATAGTTAGGTAGTATATTAGAAAGTAACAAAAATTTAAGGAAAAGACGATGATCCGTTACCATAATCCATGTTTTGTTTTAATTCTTAAAGCAGTAAATATCAACATATGTCATATTTTTCAACTTTAAGTTAATGCCATTAAGGTTGAAAAGTGACGAATCTTTTAATTCCGTAATAATGACACACCACACACATGACCAGAGATTATTTGATTAAGTTGAAATTTGGCATACGTATATGTAAGGTGCAATATTATGGTACCACCGAGCTTATCTGATGACGGAGACGAAAGGCCATAGCAACTCTTAAACTACACAAGACGAACCCGTCGTGTTTGTGCTCATTGGAATTGTCTCAACGGGTAATGAAGGTAAGGTAAGAAAAAAAGGTACAGACATCAATAAAACCGAAAAATATTTTTTTGAGGAAAATTTATTTGTCATATAGTATATCTACATGCTCTTTGAAGCCACTAAATATGATAAGTGCAGACGCCGCAACCGTTTATAAATAAAATAAAAATAACTAAATAAAAACCCTTATTATTCCTTAAAACTGAACCAGGTTTAAATAAAATTATACAAACACATATTGGTAAATAAATACATAGACTACCCTTTATGAATAGGCCTAACTAAATATATGAAAGTTATTGTCACTTCGCGGGTAAATGCCGAGTGTGCCGGGCTTGGTAATGCTATGGTCGCTGTAGAAAAAGGTTTTGTCACCTGACAACGCCTTGCCTTTACCTCAAGTGATATATCTTGTGATTATTTCACACCTAAATGCGGCGGTGGCATGTATTCAAGCCATCCGAGTTGCCCAGGTTGTTAGCATTACTTGTTGTGAACTGCCTAAACGCCGCTGTAAAAGGCGAAGATCAAGTGTTCGTTAAACGTGTATGCCCCGTCAGTTAGCATTTGTATTTTATATCCTATTATAGAAGTAACTCCGTGGCAGAAAGTGGACGACAAAATTATAAAGGTTTTTTTAAATTTATTTATCTAGTAACTGCTCGCGAGAGTAAGGTGCTCGTGAGGAATCTAAAAGATTTTAACAGCGTATTCTTAAGCTCATTAAAAATAAAATATAAAATTAAATTTGGCCGGATCGGCTTAGTTTCCGAGATATTTTTATATTAATAACTCCGTGCATAATGTACTTTTGCTAACGACGTTGCCGCTTTATAGTATAGGAGTTATTGATGTGAATATATGATTAACACTAATACTCGTACTTCCCCACCTTAATATTTTCAGCCGCTTCAGCTGCAGCTGCTGCCCTCGTGGACGTCCATTGGAGATGCACGCGGGGCTAGTGCATACACACAATTTCTTAAAATGCCAGTTGGCTCTACGATACCGGGCACATAGGCCGACGCAAGAGACTAGCAAATAATTTCATTTGAGGGCAGCAAGTCTCGACTGTCTCGAGTCGTCCGTGGAGTCCACTCCGAGGCACTCTAACCAGCTGGTCTACATCGCTTCCGCCGGCCCGATCTGCGTTCTCCAAGCCTGAAGTCATAGAAGAGATTTTACTTATGCGACTATGGACGAGCTATGGACATACAACAAAAAAATCGGTAACATGACACTAGAAGCATTCACGATAATGGTCTAAAATCAGAGTTGGAATTTTTCGTATGATGTTACTTAACAACAGCCGGTTGCTTTAAAATTCACATATTAAAAAATATTTATTTAAAATTCAAGAATTAAATACTCATTGTAATGGTGCAATAAAGCCGTATGTTATTTAATTATGCATATTAGTGATAAGAACTATTTTAAATAATACTTACGCATTCCAATAACGTGCGTTTTAAAAAGAAAATCTCCAAAAGACAACTAACTCAAGAATTCGCGTGAGTTATGTGCCGTAACAATTAGTCATCACGTGCATGGAATTCCGTTGTTGAAAGAGAATTGTAACATGCGACGACCGACTATTCACACATGAGACGCTATTCCTCCAGGATCACGGATTGTAGCTCACACTGATTAAACATGACAAGTGCAAGTTAAATGGGAACATAATTATTCTCGAGTCGCCATGATTGCCTTCACTGTCCAGTGAAAAAGAGTAAAATCTGACTATTAATAAAAGCTAGCTAACTCTGCAATTCACGCTGAGGTATTTGAGTTTTAATCGTATATTGCTTCGTTACTGAAAAATGGAAACTAATTTTACGAGTAATTTGATTTACATACAATAAAATAATTTATTGCATGTAAATAACATTTTGTTTTTTATCTGTACGAGTAGGTATATCGTCATTTATTAGAATGATTCATAGGATATGAAATAAGTTTTTGGTCAAAAAAAATTTTTTTGGTACAAGCTTTTATTGCCGACTGTATTTTTTTCCACAATCATAAACTACTTGTTGAGTCTGTCCGAATGAGCCCAAACACGATGGGTTTATCTTGTGTAGTTTAGGAATTGCTATGACCACCTTCTGTCTCCATCATCAGATCAGCTCTATGTCATAATAATATTGCATTGTCATCCGATTTATACATGCATGCAAAATTTCAGCTCAATCGGAAACCAGGAAGTGCATCAAATTTAACATGCAAGATTTGATTACAGACAGACAACGGGACAGGTGAAACTAAATAAAAGCTTGTAAAAAGGCATGATGTATAGGTATTGCGAATATTTTTTAGTTTTTTATCTGTATCGTTATTATTATTTATCATCACCATAATCAGCCTACATCATGGACCTCCTCGCGTAGGGTAACTGGCAGTAGTTCCTATAATTAATTTATTTACCTTCAGACTAATAATCCGTGGAAATAATACACTTCAATCCTCCGCATCTATGTAGTTGACTATCGCACTATCAACTGACCATTTATAGACCTTATCCCGTTGCAATAAGGTCCACGAATAGTAAAATAGTGTGATGTTGTACAATCAGAAGCAGAAGTAGCTAAGCAGTATAACACGTTCACAATTATGTACACAGAGACTTATTCTCTTGACATTAGAGTCTGTGTGTAGCTCATTTTGAGCACCAGGCCCACGTAGCTGCTTCTGCTGTTGACTGTACATAAGCCCTATATGGATAACGTTACTAGTAACGTTATACATTTTTAACTAAATACCTGGAATAACACTCGTCTTACGTACACTGAGATTTAAGGAACCGCTAAAGCAATTTGAATTTAAATAAGTAAGCGTGACAAGAATTTCCGGCGATACCTAAATTACTGAAATATACTATTGCTTTACTCTTATATATTTTCTCATAATTTCCATACAAATTGGTACCTACATTAATAGCTAATGTTTAATCAAGAAGCTGTAGGCAGAGAGGTTTTCTGTACACACAATTTAAATTATTGCTTTAGATGTATTCAGTGTGTACAGTCGAGGGCATACACATACATTTTTGGACCCTATTTCAATGGAATAAGGTGAAAAAGAGTATACATATTAGTGCTCTCTATTGCACTGTACTCCTCTGGTTTTAATGATGAGATGAGATTTATCTTTGGTTGGAGAAATTACCTTGAGTCAATATGTGAGCTAGACACAATGAAAATGATGATAACTTCGCTATTTACTCATATTCTAGATTTATATATTTACTTCGGTACAGTCAGCATCAAAACCAGCTACGCATTTGAAAAGTTCAGAAGTCTTCATTATAAGGGAATGATCTTGTGACACTTTCATATGCGTAGCTACTTTTTATGCTGACTGTACTTAGGATAACTTTGAATACTAACACGTTATAATTATGGAAAAAAATAATATAAGATCATAATTTAGAAATGATACCAAATAAAAATCTTTAACTAAATGTTACTAAGGCCACAAAACCTTCAAAGGTAGTTACGTAAAGTAAAGACCTATAAAATATTCAACGTAGGCGTTTAGGAGCTTATTTTCAGAGTATAAAATACGGATTAGTTCTTAGTAGCTACATGAGCTAAAAAGGGATATCGGTCCTTTGGTATTTATTTCGTTCATAACTTTAAAAAAAATCCAAGAGTCGGTACTCTAAAAATAGTATATGATTGTTGGAAAAATTATTATGCGGCCCTCTTTAATATACTGTGTCGGCAGCAGATACATTCATGGTCCAACTTAACTTGATGGGTGTCACGTATGGGCGTGGCGCTTGATAGAATCAGGGTATCCCCGTTCAGTGAGTTCCCGATTGCAATAAGTCATAGACGCAGATATGCACGAGTGCAGGCAATAAATAAATATTTATGGAGAAGCTTACACAAATCGAATGAAAACGAAAAGTAAGCCAAACTTGAACTATGGATACTAGGAAACGATATAAATACTTATATGGATAGATAAATACTTAAATAGGGTACATATGTGGATAACAACCAAGAAGTTAAGACTCAGGAACAATTATTCGTGCTCACACACAAATATACGCCCTTTGGGTTCGATCCCGACCCGGGATCATCAGTTTCACAAGCAGGCAGGGTACCTACCAACTCTGCTAAAGTGGTAGCCGAATTATAAATACGAGTAGAGGGTGGTGGTAAATTTTGTAACTGAGTCACGTATAGTTGTATTCTTGTGTTCGAAGAATTAAGTGAAGTAAGAATTGACAACATTCCATGTTTTTATTGTTTTCAAGCAGGCTTTTTTCCGATGAAATCAAATAAAGGATAAATTGTTAAGTAAAACCACATTTTTACATTCTCGAAAATAAATCCCAATTTCATATAAATCAATAAATTTCAAAAGTTTCTCATTCTACAAGAGAGTAAGTGACAAGTAAGGCGTCACAGCGTAACACATACAGAAGCAGGGGAGGTAAGGCTGTCTGGTAGAGATCGCTTTAAAGCGATAAGACCTCCTGTTGCATTTTGCTGTTGCACTTTGCATTTTGTTACTGGTGCAATAATTAATATTTATTATTATTGTATTAAAATAGGGTTTTAATGTTTAATAAAATAATCATAAGGTAAAACTACTGGTGATCAAGATCAAGACAAAGCTCGACATCCTGTCCCGAAGTACTGAACTTATACTAGTACTAATATTTTCATACATAAATAAAGCGTTTACCGTATAGACTTAAATACGTACTTAATCGAAAACATTATAATTTGGTTGTTTTCTTTATAATGCCGTTTTCTTTGAGCTGAATTGTATGCTTGTTTATATACTAATACATTCAAGTCTACGCCGTAAAAAAGCACACCAGTTCTAACGCTGCCTGCTGCGTTCTACTGATTGAGACTGCATAAAAGATGGGTTGCCGGTAGGTGGAGGAAAAACGTAAAAGTCCTGCTCACTGGAACCCGGTCAAGCTTACTAGGTACACTAACGAAATTAACATATTCACTGTTTCATTTTAACTAGTTCCCACTTTTGAATTTCCTATTAGTGTTTACAAAGGCAAAGTCAATACGAAGCCAGCTAGAGGTTTCAATATTGGACGTGGATGTTTACACAAATATCGACTCAAAAAGAAGACATGAAAGATTCATTTTCGGTTTCTAGCGATGAATTATGAAATGAACATCCACATGGTAGTCTATTGTTGGAATTTGTTTACAAAATGCTCAAGTTGTTGATTTAGGCGTGAGAATTGGCTTCTAACGTTCGTAATGCTGGTAGGTCCAATCGATCAAACATCTAACAGGCTACTGTGATTTTTTCGGGTCTTTGCTATGTTAACGAGCTGAAAGCTTTCCTGCACGATCTCGCTACAAATGGATTTGTAAAACATTGGGATTGTTTACCTATTTACAATGAGTTAATGTGACTTAGGGTTAAAATATTTTCTTTGCTTCCCAGTTACTTACTCGCGTCCGTCAGTCCGTTCAAAATTAGCAGAGTGATAGTATCGTTAGGTCATATTTAGAGTTTAATATCTTTATTCTCACTAAGACTTACTATTTAAAATTAATATGAGATACTAGTGGCACTGTAAGCCGTAGACTTCGCGATTTTTTTATTGACTCAATATATTTCTGTTTTTTTTTAATTTCATGCTCATGAAATTTTCAAGAGAATCGGTTGAGTAATTCAATTCAATTCAATTCGAGAAACGAAACGAACGAAACGAAACGGAGACGCTTCATTCGCTCAGTCGAATAGTCATAATAAACTGTATGTTCTTAGAGAATTTGATAAACAACCAAGAATCTTTATCGAACGCTAATACCTATATGGGCACTTATTTCTAGAATTTAGTTAACATGCAATAAAATTCGTAGGTGGCAGTCGTTGTAGCAATAGTAGTTAGTATATGATTTTGACTTAGTAAGTTTGATTCTTGTGAATAGGTTGAAGGAATATTGCATTGTGAAGTTGACATATTTCGGGAAAAACATAATATGATATTCATGTTAGTACTTACCAAGCTTACGTATTATTATTTAACAAGAGTAATATAAACTATGAAACTTACAATTTGAAATTATCTACCTAAAAAACCTGAAATTTATATTGCCATGAGATGAGAGGATATTTACTCCCGACGATGACCTTCTCTGCTCTCCATCCCAACTATGTTTTTATTTTTTATTTATTTATTTTTTAAATAAATAAATATTGGGGGACAATCTTACGCAAATCGACCTAGTCCCAAACTAAGCAAAGCTTCAACTATGGGTACTAGACGACGATATACATACTTATATAGATAAATACATACTTAAATACATAGAGAACATCCAACACCCAAGAACAAAATCCGTGCTAAATGCACAAATAATGCCGGGATTCGAACCCGGGACCTCTAGCTTCGGAGGCAGTGTCACTACCAACTAGGCTAAACAGGCCGTCATCTAACAAGATTGTGTTTGAAGATTGATCAAGACTTCATCATTTGGCCGTTCGAATTCTGCTTTCCAAAACAAAGAGCATCGGCAACAATGTCCTTAATTAGGTAGCGTTATTTTGCCCCAATTATCTCGTTAATTACCTTGATATTAATCACAGTTGTGTCCTCGAAAATCATACATGTTCAGACATGTCCGTTATGTTCGTGTAGGTAAACATCGCAGCGGAAGCGTTTGTTAATAAGCACGTCGTGTAGCATTAATTAGGTGGAGGAGTTAATTATAAGGACTATCAAATATTCAGTGTTGCTCCTAGTCTTGTATGACGTGTTTGTGTTAATATTCATACGCTGGGCTTGATATTGCGCGAGTTAGGAACTTTAGCGTACGATTCCAATGAATTATGATGGAAAGCCTCAAATGATGCTGCTGTCATTGGCTACTGCTTAGATTTTCATCACTACTTCTTTAGTCTAGCAATTTCAGTTTTTAAATTATGGAAACCTAATAACACAAATTCTCTTAAATCAGTTCGTCGTTGTCGAGTTTGTTGTTGTGTTGGTCGTTGGTTGACGTAACTGGTGACCGAAGAGCTCGCTCAACGTATTGGCACATCAGCATTGCAATACAGCGAGGAAATGCCGCCAGAATCCTCGGTACATTGCCTCATTAAGGGCCTGTTATTTTGGTTAAGTATTCTTGTATATATTTTCTTTATACATAAATAAACTTTATTTTTATTGATATGTTATGTATCTACTTACTTTAATTAATTTATTAACCAATTATTTAGAATATACATTGCCTACATTTTAACCGACACTAAGTTTAGCAGTAAACCCACACAGAAATTTCCGGAAATATAGTTTTGTAATAATAAGAATAACAAAATGAATTACTTTCCATATCTTGAAAAAATAAGTTATAACATCTTTGTTCGCTTAAGATTTTGGAGAACGAAATAAACTACACAGTGTATGTATAATCTATAGTTTATTCAAAGATTTCGTCTCACCTTCTATAATGATATTGCTTTTATTAGTTTTATAACTTATAATTTTACTGTTCACATTTTTGCCCACGTTTCATTTAGCTTGTTATCTTCATATTCGTAATATTGAAGTAGAGTTAGGCTACATGTACACTGATTTAAGTTTTAATGAGTCTTTTCTGTAGAATACAAAGTTTTGCGTTTTGTATTCCTAAGTTCTTAAGTATCTGTAACGAGGATGGTCATTTTTCAGTCTGTATATATATTCTGACCCGTTTTACAGTATTAAAAAGCAGTTTTACTCGTTAGTTGCATTGTTCACTTAAAATATATACTCATATGGTTTCTGAAAATGAATCTATCGGGATCTTGTTAACTATAAGACCGCCTGCTGCTTACTTAATCAGCATAAAATTAACAGATGTAACACCTACCTAATCGACCTCCCCTACGCGTAGATCTTAGTTCGAAGAAGTAACAGAAGGTTAAAATTAACCACTTCGGCGCCAGCTGCCGGTGCTGTCCAAATAAAATCCTTCGCAGTCATACAGCAACAGAAATGGCTTATGTAGTAAAGAACTATTGGAACTTTCGACGTTTTCGAGAAGCACGGCAGATTAATGCCACCTCCGCGGACTTCCGACGTCGTAATCGAATAACTCAAATAAACTCAGGTGGAACTTTTCAATACGCTTCGTGACCGTGACGGTTACGACTGGAAAGCATTAAGCAGTAAAGCGCAATTCAGATTTGTGCCAACTACACACAAAAGGATTTAAACAATGATATTTTTTTTATGAAACATGGCGTTTTATAAGATACCTACTAAACTAGGGATTCAAGATTCTGGTTTTTTTTACGGTTATTCAGCACTAATTTCTTACTTCTCTTTTGAGTTATCGCCAAAACACATGTATAATGTGTGTATTGTTTTGTTATTCCCAGTGGACCTTGCTTCCTATAAATAGTTATTCCTTCTCTTAGGCAAATGAGGTACACTGCCTCAGCCGTGACCACAATGGTAAAGAATTATTTAAGACCTGAAGCCAGGAGAATAAATACTCTATGGACATAATTTGTTTGAGATATGTATATCCAAATTTTGCTCGATACCTAGGTATTAAGTACTTAACTTTAAAGATATTAACTTTTTGCAGCTTACGTGTTTTTGAGAACAACAATAACTTTAAATTACAGTCGTCTCGAAAAATAAGTCTTATTTCTTTTCCATAAGGTGCATAATTATGAACTGTGAACAAATTGATTCTCTGTCGCTGTCGTAATTCATTAACTTAAGGTCACAACTAGGCTTGTTTCAGTAAATAGTTTTTAATGTAGTGTGTTTGGAACTTTGGAGGATGCCGAGGACACTTGACAGAGCTAAGTAGCTGATACTCTGGGTAAGAGTTGATCGCAAGCTTGGACAGGTCAACTGGAGACTTCAAGCGACGATGTTCTACTATCTACGCTGTGTATGCTGTGTGTCATAGCTCCAACTGACCAGGATAGATCGACGAATCAGTATTTATTCCCTATTTGAGCGCCGTGCTCGTAGGCTTTCCGAGGATGATCCAGCGGTTGAATCTAAGTTACAGAGCTTGGAACACCGTCGTCGAGTGGCTTGTTTGTCTGTGTTCTATCGGATACATATTGGAGAGTGTGCACAGGAATTACATGACTTAGTTCCGCCCTCCCCATTCCATCACCGGACGTCCAGACGCGGTGAGCGGTTGCATCCTTACGTTGTCAGCCTACCATTTAGTCGCACGAAGCGATTTGCTTCTTCTTTCTTAATGCGAACAGCTAAGGACTGGAATTTACTGCCGCCGTCTGTATTTCCTGATACATATAATCTGGGTCTCTTCAAGACAAGAGTGAATAGGCTAATATTGAATCAGGGAGCAACATCTTAGGCCTTGTCATCGCTTTCCATCAGGTGAGACTAAAGCCAATCGCTGGTCAGTCTATCATAAAAAAAGTTAACTATAAGACTATTTTAAACTTTCATGACCGAAACACCAATATTATTGTTTACCGCTTGCCTTCAGGCAATTTTCCTTTTCGTCTATAGTCCACTCGTTCTCGTTATCGTTCATTTGTTGGTTGGTGGAAATACTACGTCGTTTGTACAAAAAATATACCTAGGCTTAGTAGACATGATAAGTAGCAGTTTTGTTCATAATGTTTCTTTGTCATTGTCGTTTTTTTTCTTATCTCGCATTGTTCTTTATTACATGAATACTTCCCTTTTGCCGAATCGAAGCTTCAAACCATCAGCACAAAACACGTAGTGATTTGTTCCGAACTTGCACGCTACGCGTCGAAAGCGTCACAAAAACCCGCCGACTGTTCGTCGGCAGGCACAAAGGCGAACTTATCCCTTCAAGGGATGTATTTCAGTTAACCTTGGAGTAGATGACCTTTGATATGATATTGCGAACTGTACCTTTTTCCAAAATCATGAACTACTAGTTGAGCCTAACACAGCAGGTTTATTTTGTGTAGTTGCTGACTTTCTGTCTCCATCATCAGGTCAGTTCGGTGATACCATAATATTGCATTGACGCCGAAGTAACATAAATCCGCCCATTTTCACCTCGATTGGTTGAGGAAAGCTGGTCTAGAATTCAGTTGCAAGATTTGACATACACATACAGACAGACTAACAGGGAAAGTAAAATGTATTTAAATGAAAAGGTACTGCAGGTTGCAGTAACAGTTATGATTTGGTATGGATGTCAGACAGTTAATAAAATTTCCTATTTTCATGAAAGTATTTAATCTTTATCCTACGCCTTAGTACAGTAAATATTTATAATTACGAGTATGTGACTGTATTGTACAAGTAAATCAGTGGATCTGATGCCCATTTAATATTGGGTGATCCGAATTTATTTAATAGACTGGTTAACATATTAACCATTGATTGTTTGACATATTATAATATAAGGAATAACAGACCACCTACCTTCTGTCAAATATTTTGTATGCCTAACGGCAAAACATAATGGGACCTAAAAATTGTAACTATACTTATTTAAGATCTCTGTTGTACCTGTTTTACAAATAAATCAAATTGAAATTGAAATTGACCTAGTGGATTGCAGTAGTTTAAAAATCCATTCTACGAACTTAGTTTCACTAGGAATATTAACTGTGTTTAAAATAATTTAGTTCGGGTAGATAGGAATTCCTCACATTATCTTATTCTTCACTTTCGTATATGTCAACTATGTATAATAGTAATCGAAGGAGATATTTTTACTCACACAAAAAAAAACAATTGTATTACACAGTCAATACACACCAATAAGATCCACATTCCACAACGTAGATTTAGTCCATCCACAAAATAAGCATCCGCCACAGGTTTCGTCAAAAACAACAATACAACATATCATCCATTTGTCAACTTGTCACTGTGTATGGCAATCCCCATAACCATGCAATAATTAAGAAAGCAAAGGACATATCTATCTGTGTAGGTACTCTATATTGTTTAGCTGGAAGCACGTCTGCCGGGCATCCAAGTGGCAGGAAACTTTAATAAGCCTGTCGCAGGAAACTGACGCAAGTCACGGTAATTATCGCTTTAATCTTGCCTTGTGTTGGCAATGACACACTTGATTAGTTTGGGAATATTTTTTAGGTTGCATGGCGTTTTAGTGACTAAATAGGTAGAACCTGTTTTTTTCAAGTTAAGATTATACTTTAATTACATGCTACATTTCTATTTTTTATTATAAACTACTTATCTCCGAATGGAGGCCTGTGCCCAGCAGTGGGACGTATATTGGCTGATGATGATTATAAACTAAATTTGTTATTTCAGTTTCGATCATCGAATGATTCGTAGTGAGAATCTAAAAAGAAAACAGAAACACTTACCTTTTTATCCTTGAGTAACAAGAGCGAAAAGTACTTCAACTTGCGCCTGCTCTGTGCGTTGCGAACTTTAAATTTAGGCGCGCGCAGCTAAGAAGCCGTACTGACTTGACTGACGTGGACACTGACAACTAACAGCTTGCTGATAGCGTACCGCCTCCGCACTGACAAATCAGGAAATTGCGAAAATAGGTATATAGGTATTCACTATAGTTACTGGGCGACCGAGCTTTGCTTGGCATCTTTCGTATTTTTCCAGATAATACGAGTTTTCCTGAAGATGATTCGATGATCTATCTGGATCGACTTTTCAGTCCCGTAAACTCCATATATACCATTAATATCGTTAGAGCCGTTTTCGAGATTTTAATTACAAACAAACAAATAAATATACCCGTACCTACAAAAGTCACTCGTTTAATAGAAGTACCTGGGCGACCGAGCTACGCTCGTGGTTTCCCGGGAAATACGAGTTTTACCGAAGCTATATATTTTTTTCGTTCCCGTAAACCCCTATATTCTACATTTCATTAGAATCGTTAGAGCAGCCTTCGAGATTTCAATTGCAAACAAATAAATATACAAATGTTGCTCGTTTAATAGTATGATGATGATGATGATGATGAGATGATAGGATAAACATATACGAGTAGATTATGGAATAATGTTCAGTGTAATTCAGTGCATAAATATTCATTTTAAAATGTAATAATACCATAAAGGTTCTGACGATGATAGGATAATGTTGAATGGAATAATCTCGAGATTTTAATAGTTGAGACTAAAACAATGTTGTACTACGTATTATAAAATTAACGGTATAAGTACGTTAAATAATACTCGTAAAAAAAATATTGGGGGACATTCTGACACAAATCGACCTACTCCCAAACTAAGCAACGCTTGTACTATGGGTACTAGACGACGATATACATACGTATATAGATAAATACCTACTTAAATACATAGAGAACATCCAAGACCCAAGAACAAAATCCGTGCTAAATGCACAAATAATGCCCGGGATTCGAACCCGGGACCTCTTGCTCCGAAAGCAGGGTTACTACCAACTAGGCTAAACAGGCCGTCTCAGGTATATTTGCAAGTTTTGCTGAGAAGGTAATTTTGTTTACCCACAGACTAATTTTCCAGCGTGCGTAAAGTAGATCTAAATGTCATTTTCCGTACTAAAAATGACAGATACATTTAACTATAGATCGTTCGAAAAGTTACATGCTTACGAGTAGCCGCTGTTATAAGTTGTTGACCTGCGAACTTGATTTTAAATAATGTTGTGGGCCAACGGTCCAAGGGTTTTCCCTGCATGTGGACTTCCTTTTTTTGAAGTTAGCCAGAAACATTGTTTGTTTCATATTGTTGCGTCTATGTTTTTATTTATTATTTCTATTTATAGTAAGGTAAAAAAATAATACACGGTGACATTGATGAATACAGAATTTTGTTACAAAAACATGTTTAGGTGAAACTTAACAAATTGAAATGTTTTATCAGTTATCAGTACATAGTAGTAAATTATTATAACAATGTACATTTCAGTGTACATGGTGCTTTTATGTGCAAATGGTTAAGTTAAGGAATATTTTAAGTACGTGCTCTATGATTTTTCTAAAGTCGCTATGTTTTGTAGTAAAGTCAGTAGAAATATTTTTGTACTTCGAATTATTTTTATTTTTCATATAATATTGACAATCGAACAGCACGGCCTTAAAGTATTCATTATTCTTGAAAATTGCGGTTAGATCAAAATTAATATAGTATATTCAGTTTCCTTTGTTTGTACGCTATTCATGCTGGATAATCCAAACGGGGCAGTGAGGAAAAATCTGAAACCGTATTGAAAACCTCATACCATCCTACATGGCTGGAAATCGAACCTGGTGAAATTTAACAAAAATCTCTCTCGAGTTTGTTTTAATCCAGAAATTACTTTTATGCTGCTGGTTATTCCTATGGAACTTTGTATCTACGATCACCAGAATAATCCCATATTTAAAAGCTTTATTGATGGGAAGGGATGTCCCATTACTAAGTTATGCTGGTTAGTATAGGGAGATTTTTAATTATGTAACTGAAATTAGGCTTCGTGACTCTAAGTTTCACATTCAACCTCATTGTCTCATCTATTATAGATTATACGAGTACAGACGCTATAATGAAAAGACGAGTATCCATAAGTATCATGCATCAATTGATTTTCTATAGAGTTTTTCAATATCGTTTTGATAGTGAATCTATGAGGTATGAGTGTCATTTTAAGTAGCCGTTTGCATGTAAACACTGAAAGCTAAGCCTTTGTTATATTTTTTATGTATTTTATATGGTATAATTATGTAAATAGCAATGAAATGTCAATGAATACTGTTCGCATGATAGACTTTAATTTTTTCAATAATTTGTCATGTTTTTTTAAATTATAATAAGTATTTTGACTTTATTATAATAAAATGATTTAAATAAAAAAAAACTCCTTTGCATTAGGAGGAAAAAAGTTAGTAACAGTTAACCAGAAACTTGTAAACGTGAAACATTTTAAGCAATCAATTGAATTTATTGCACCAGCAAATTCATCATTATTCCCTTAGTTAGTTATTAGCCGCTCTCATACCTTGATCGTGTTCATTTTCAAACTTTCTCTTTTTTATCAAAACTATATACAATCAGCAAAATTGTCATTACAATGGAAAAATATTTAAAATAGGTTTATGTTAATGACACTTTATATAGCTACTTATCCTCTTTTAATATTAATTATCGAATATTTACACACAATAGTTGTAGGATATCCTGTACATTATATTATGAATTTATTTTATTTATTATTCTATCAAATCGTGTGTCTTGAAACCTGGGACTATCTACACTAAAAAAATAAATCTTAATAAATGTTTCTTACATCTACCGAGAAGTAATAACTTTGTACAGCTAAGGAATAGAAAAGATACATCAACTGGAAAGCTTAAACCAAAAATCACAGCGAATGTCTTATATATATTATTTAATCGATATTTAAATCTATAAACTTAACAATGATTGCTGGTGTCATTCCTTACATTACATTACGATATACATTTATTCGTTTCTTATACCGTTACTGAGAATATTACAAAAGTCATTTAAGATAAGAGTTAGGAGTATAGGTACTACTACAAAATTACGATACTTATAAAAATAGGGAGACTTATAAAGAAGGGTTAGAAATACTAGTTGTAGTAAATACTTGAAGTAAAAAAGTACGTAACTATTGATTTTTGAGGCGATGTGCTCTCATTGAGACTCGCGTTCTCCGTATCAGCTTGAATTAAATTTTCCGGGTCCATTTTATGGTTATGTCTATTTGGATATTACGTGCCCAAAATATTAGAGGATTAATTGTTTTAAAGATTGGGTACACGCAGCACATCTCGATTTGGGTTAAATTACTTTAAGATACAATAAAAAAATACACTATGTAATATTAAATAGAAAAATGTTTAGGTATCTTTGATTGGCGTTTGAGTTAAAATTTAAGGACCATAGCTGCTTTTCTTTAAATTACAATTTAGTCAAAACTTTGCCTCCTTGTGCGTGTTTTATCACTTGTATAATGGGTTGTGCTCCGAAGGACTGTACAGTATGGGATTCTTCAAGAAAGGAGTGTATATTTTTTTAAAGGGTGGGCAACGAGCATGTAACTCCCCTGGAGTTGCAGGCGTGCATAGGCTGCGGTGACCACTTACCATTAGGCGGGCCGTACGCTTGTTTGCCACCGACGTAGTATAAAAATAATTATTGTTTTCATTATTGCTGAAAATTCGTGATAAAATATAGTATCACAACGGAATCAATTCAATTTTACCTAGTGGAATTCATAAATATATGTTTTGGTTTAGATTGCTGGACCGGATTTGGAAAGCTTTACTATGGTCCAAAAATTTTAGCTACATACCTTTAATATTGTAATAAATTGGAATAAAATATCAAATTCTTCCACTTCTTGCTTGCTATGCTTGATGAAGATATTATTGTCAGCTCCTTTGATCCAGCTATGCAATTAAAATTATAGAAAGATGTAAAATTATAAGCGGTAGCGAAACCGTCATACACACCGTTCGGAGATAAGTTTAGTACAGTGAAGTTCACCGAGTTACCCGAGAAAGTAGTCTATTACTTTTCGACTTTATTATTTGTTTTTTAAGGATAAAAACTGGTAGGTAGGCCACTTTCTTGGCTCACTGTACATTTTGGTATAAACACCAAAGTTCCGATTCCTTTGCGTTCGATAAGTAAACTGAATACATTCTAACTTCGTCCATAAATGGCGCATTACACGTTGCCCGTCATAAATATTCATTTTAGGCAACGATGAAGAAGTTTCACGCTTCTTCTCGGTTCCAAGTAAATGCGAGAAATATTAGAGAATTTATGAGCATGTTCTTTACTTAGAAAGATGCGAACTGTGCGGAGATTGAGAATCATTGGTGCATAAGGAGCCATCAAAGACCTAGATATTGTAGTCACCTAAATTTATTGTATATTACGAGTCTAAAAGTATATCTGCTTTATTGATTTATTAGTCATAAACTTAAATCCTATTTTCTTTTGAAATTTTGAAAATTATTATGTTTTCAATCTGATTTGTGTTAAGACTTTGATTAAAGAAACATTACAAAATAACGTAAATCTGGATCAGATTAGGTACCAATTATTTGGTAGAATTGCAAGTTGGGTTCTAAAGAATCTTTTGTTGTTTGATACTAAAGCTCGTCACAGCGAATACAAAATTAAACGACATGAGGTATAGCTTAATCTAACTTTAACGAGTATTTGAGTCGCTTATTATTATAGTTAGAAGTCTCACCAGTCAAATATCTTTGGTTTAGCTACGTCTGCCAAACTAAGGAATCATTTACATGCTACATCGTCACAGTCCGGCGTCCCGTTTGCGGGAGCCCGTATCTTGTCCCCTTTAAGTAAACGAAGGATAGCACGAGCTCCCCGCATGCGAGAACTATCAATGTAGATTAGCCTTAAGACGAATCTAGATAGTATTTACACTGTTCACTGTCACAAGTGTTCGTTATCAAAGCAGAGCCTCTTCGAGCGTCTCGAAGTTGTCGTGCCATCAGTCGCTCTCGTAGACCGTGGAGGTGGAGGACCGGCGGCGGCTATATGGCGAGCTGAACTCCAGCCGCGTGTCCGCTAGCCAGGAGTACGCAGTGCGCTCCGAAGATGCACTGAAATAGAGAGAAAAGAGAAACATTATTGGTTGTAGTAGTATATTATCCTACATTTATGTGAAACCCTGTTTTTCACAATTATAGTCACAGAGAAGTAAAACGAGATACGAGTTGTCACATTTTGTAAGTCGAAAATCGGCCCGGGATTAACAGATAGGATTTGATTACGCGCGAATGGAAGGGACGTAGGTACAGACAAATGAAATACCTATCTATGTAATTACTTGCTTTTTGTTTTCTTGTTAGGCACGCCTCTTTGCAGTATCAAGTCTATTGATAAGAGATACGATTTCAAAATACTAGTACAGACGGGCATGTTCAAAATTTTAATGAGCCGTGTTAAACTTTGTTCCATGTCCAAGTAACGTTTACAGCTTAGGCTTCGACGTCGGCTTGTAGTGAGAGTAAGGAAAACAGTCCATTAAATACGCGAAATATGAGCTCTTTATTAATATAGGATAATGATTTGGATTCCGTAGTAAATAAGTCTGGTTTATTTGGGAAATTGGTCTTGTGATGATATGATTTTTTATGTCTACTGACTTTTTTGTGTCGTCATAGATTGTTTTTCTTTACATGGGTTTAAAATTTTAAGTTTGACTCCAGAATGAAACCTATCCATCACAACTGCTTTGAAAGGTGACTGAAGGTCGAACCGAAATATTTCCGTACCTACTCACTCACCTCCATTTAGTGTTCCCACCCTAAATCAAATGTTAAGCTGACAGTTTATGCTACACGTTTGTGTAATAAATGTACAGTGTACGTAATGATCTTCACAAAATGTTGAAAAAGGTATTTTAGGAAAAAATACTAAAGTGTATTTACGATCCTTGAAGATAAACAATGCATATTTTTCTCTTATCTAAGCGTTGGAAATCAATATGGTATGCATTAAAATAGTTAACATTCAGCCAGTATCAACAGTACGTTAAGATTGTAAGTATTAAACATATGATATTAATTATAAAATACAACATTAGAGAATCTGCTAATGAGTTTTAGTAGCTTAATACAGGTTTAATGCGGCCTTGCATTGGACTTCGCGCCTTAATGGTCTATCTACTGCTAATCTACTGCTACATTTACATGACCAGTAACAATTGGACCATGTTCTTGGACTAAACAAAGGCATGGTTAGGCTACGACGTCGACATAATATTATCATAGTAATACCTAATACAACTAACAAGACAGTAGTCTTGACAGGGCGGGGGGCGCATTTGCGCGTGCGTTGGGAAATGATGTCAACTTAGGCATAAACCACACTTCGCGGCGGTCAAAGTCGCTGTGGCATTTACAGAACATCTATTATCCCTTGTTCCACGTGATAAACAGTTGTGGTTTTGTAATACGGCTACTTCTTACGATCGGTTTATATGTAAGACTATTTCTTTATTGTCTTGCTCTACCACGTTTTGGAAGAGTTGCTTTAAAACACTTGAACAGTCTCAGCCTACTGAGTGAGTCAGTTTGCTGGCTGGCCGCTGGCTTTCGGAGCGCAAAGGTAATTGAGGCGAAATGTACAAAACTGCTCGATTACCAGAGATTTGGTCCCCGCTAGTTACCATTTTCAAACTATACTTAGAATTTTACAAATAACGTAAACTACTGTTCCTTACTTTGAGTAGACAGTGATCCATCATGCTACGTCAAAGACGTTCATATTTCGGTAACCTGGCCTTTTGTTCGATCATAAATTGCTAAAAAACGGCCTGTTTTATTTTGACGGCCTGTTTAGTCTAGTTGGTAGTGAAGCTGCCTCCGAAGCTAGAGGTCCCGGGTTCGAATCCCGGCCAGGGCTTTATTTGTGCATTTAGCACCAATATTTGTTCCCGGGTCTTGGATGTTTGCTATGTATTTAAGTATGTATTTTTATATATAAGTATATTATAATTATATTGTCGTCTAGTACCCATAGTACAAGCTTTGCTTAGCTTGGGACTAGGTCGATTTGTTTAAGATTGTCCCCCAATATTTATTTATTTAGAACACTAACCTAATTTTCCAGTCTTGCTAAAAAAAGCAATATCTCATAAAATATTAATATATTTTATATAAATATACCTACATTTAGACCCGTGTATGTCCTAAAACTACGACGAAGACCACCGAGGGATGGGCAGCAGCATCCCTGGAGTGCGGTGGAGATACTGCGTGCCACATGCCAAGCGTGGCGATTATGGCATACCCCCCATGAATTTGGGGGAGGCCTATGTCCAGCAGTGGACCACCTTTGACTGATATGGTGGTAGTGGTATACCTACATTTGATGACTTGAAACTACAAAAAAATATGTTCATAATTCATAATATATCCCACCACCACCACATCAGCCCAAGGACGTCCACTGCTGGACATAGGCCTCCCCCAATATCATGGGGGGTAAATGCCATAATCGCCACGCTTGGCATGCGGGTTGGCGATCGCAGTATCTCCATCGCACTCGAATGATGCTGCCGCCCATCCCCCGGAGGTCTCATAATATATGTTTATTCATAATACACTTCAGTTTCCGTTGCTCCCAAATGCAGTAGTGCCTTTTTATTCATCTTTACTCGAGGTATATAGGCTTACGTCTTCGCGCATGCCAGTGCCACCTACGATCACTTGAATAAATAGAATGCAGTATTTACCTTTGTCTAGCTTGTTGTCTTAAAGAGGCGGTAGAGAGCATAGGTCAGCGCTCTTGACACACTTTATAGGAACCTTATAAGAGGTTTCGAGCATGCCTGAATACTGGGGTGGGATTTTATAAAATGTCTACCGTAAAGATTTATTGATACTTATGCGTAAACTATGAACCAAAAGCGGTTTGCAAATGGCTTCAATGTATCATTTAAAATGTTACACGTTATATTTATACGAATGTTTGTACAAAGAAGTTGGAACTTGTATGCGTTTGCAGAACAACCAAATTAAAACATTTGATGATTATTCAGTAGCTGGTACCACTAATATTAGTCCAATATGATAATTATTCTTCATTTTCTCTATTTTTGTCTGTCAAATATGAAACATCAACTTTTTTATTTGAAGGGAATTTTCAAAATATTCCTTGGTTGGTGATATAAACTCTGAAATGCATTTAAACAGCTTACAGCAAACACAAGGTTACATCCGTACAGTATACTAATACAATACAAGCATCATAGCTAACGCAATAGAGCTTTGTTTTCTGGTTTATATAGACACTTATATACATATGTATAGATGTATACAATGTAGTTGTTACGACTAATCCAGTGATACCACTTCATACGGTCAGTTAATTGCAAGGCATGTAGTAGGATAACAGTATAATTGGCGGGTTAATCTTATGACCGATCCTTTAGACCTTCGGTTGAGACGGCCAGTGGTTGCCCAACGAAACCGACATCGAAACTAACCCATTAACCACTATTCAATTCGTGTTTACTAATGTATGACTAAAATAACATGCCCCGGGACAGCCAGATAGAACTGTTTAAATGTTGCAAAGCGTAGTTAGTAATTCTAATTTAGTGGAATTTACAATATTTGAATGGAAAGCGAATTCATTTTCATTTGATGCCTCCAGTGTTTGGTAAATTACTATTTACCAGACCATTAGATAAACAAAATTATGTTGCCTAGGTTAAGTATGTATTAATTATTTGAAAATGTAGGTCCGTTTGTACACTGTACTATTATTAATTTAACTAACAAATTAAATCAGACTAAACTCAAACAGTTCCTTAGTTGTAGTACAGTATAGTAAATATTTGTTAGACAATTGATTCTAAAAACCAGTCTCTGTATGATTAATTCAAGACTTGTAGTTTAATATCTATTTAGAATTGGATGGTTCACTGCAAGAGCTCCCTTAAAGAGATACAAATTTGACGTTTTGCCTGCACATAATTTATTTTTGTGTTGTTTACAAGTATTTGTTCATGATGTTAAGTTTACCCCAAAATGAACAATTATTGTGGTTTGACGCTTATAATGATATCATAAAGGAAGTAAATGGAAACCGAGTCGAAGACTATTAAAAGGGAATAAAGACCTTACAGACATCACAGTCGCTGCGAACGAAATCCAATTTGAAATAAGTGCCAGCTGAATTAATCCAGCCACTTTGAACGGACCGGATGAAATTTCTGGTATTTTTCACGTCTAGCAATAAAAAAGAGCCCTCGAGTCGGGAAAGATGAGTAATAGCCTCGCTCGGAGCTCTGGAGAAGTGTAAGGAATAATATTATTATGCTCGTACTGTGAGAACCTTTTTAATCCTAGAGCGTAAGTTGTGCGTTTTGCGGAGACGGAGAAATGGGATGCATAGATAAAATCTGTGCCGACGGAACATGTTGTAGCCGCTGGGGAAGACGCATGGCTCTATTATTCCTGCTACTTGCAGATTTTATTCATCTTACTGCTAAATGTTCTATTTTCATTCTAATGCGATTCAGTGTTTTTTTTTCAAGATTTAAAATACGACTTTTCCGGCATGTCACAAATCATGCCCGTGATGAACTTTGTGAGAAGTTTTATTAATTTAGTAGTTTACGTGTAGGAACTAAAGGAATAAACACATAACTAGAAAGTCCTGTAACCACTTCAGTGCTTCGAATTATTTTTCTCCGGCAAAAAGATGACGTTTCGAAACTACAGCTGCGAAAAGAATTGTGATTCGCTAAATTTATTGTGATTCGGATTTGGTTTTTAAGAAGTTTTGGTCTCCTGTTTGGCGTCCTGTGCTGCGTACAGCATCTATTTGTGTATAAATATCACCAGAAATATGCAGCATTTCCACACATACGGACCAACGGGATACCAACGCCTTATTAACTGATTAATACTTGACAACCTCTTTGGCTTAGTTGGTAGTGACCCTGCATACGAAGCCGCAGGTCCCGGGTTCGAATCCCGGTCAGGGCATTATTTGTGTGGTGAGCAGAGTGAGTTTTGGATGTTTTCTATGTATTTAAGTATTTATTTATCTATACGAGTATGTATATTGTCGTCAAGTACCCATAATACAAGCTTTGCTTAGTTTGGGACTAGGTCGCTTTGTGTAAGATTGTCCCCAATTAATATTTTTAAAAATAATAAAATAAATAAATATTTATTTCATTATTATTAATGCTAACTTTAACATACTTTTAATTTTCTGCATAAATCTTGCAGAACATATACTTAGCATATTTTAGTTTCAAATAGGTGTCTAGAAGAGGATATACTCGTAGGTATTAAATAGTTAATCGTACCAAAATCATGCGTGTGTGCTTTTTCAAAAAAATGCTATATAAAGTGGGAATTTCCGGTTCTGTATTGACAGATGGAATCATGGCCCAGGTCTATTCTAGGTTCTAGGTGCGGTGATAAATAATAAATAAATAAATAAATATTGGGGGACAATCTTACACAAATCGACCTAGTCCCAAACTAAGCAAAGCTTGTACTATGGGCACTAGACGACGATATACATACTTATATAGATAAATACATACTTAAATACATAGAAAACATCCAAGACCCAAGAACAAATATCCGTGAAAAATGCACAAATAAATGCCCTGGCCGGGGTTCGAACCCGGGACCTCTAGCTTCGGAGGCAGAGTCACTACCAACTAGGCTAAACAGGTCGTCAAGATAGAATCAGGCATTTAGTTTTGCAAACGTCTATTCCAGTATTACTACAGCTCACTAAGATTTCCGGGGTGTGTACCAACGAAGGCAATTTTACAGTATCATATGAAACCTTATTACAATGAGATAAGGAATCTAAGTAGCTACTAAGCCCATGTTTTCGTATGTGTTCGAGCGTATGTTGGACCAGAAAACTTGATTTTGATACGCTAAGAGACTCAACTGCGGATATGTCACGTCCGTTGGTGGGCCGTATTCGAGACATTTTAATGGTTGCTAGCGACATGTGACTATAGGGTTGATCATTTGGCATAGTATAAACATATCAGTGGTGTTTTGCAAAGTTTTCCTATTTTAATTGCATACAGTTACGTTACAGACGTACGTAAACGGAAATTATAAATTACATACATATTGTCGAGATATGAAAGCGGCCCATGTCACGAGTTGTGAATAAGCGCCGTGAATTTGGCCTCAGCATGACGTATCATTTTTATTTTTAAGTAAACTTTCGCAATTGAACTAACATTTTAAATTCAGAAGCACAGCTAACTCTTGGCCTTTTCTTCAAGTACCTGGACCATAAGATTACTTCCACCACCATATCAGCCAAAGGACGTCCACTGCTGGACATAGACTTCCCCCAAATTCACGGGGGGTATATGCCATAATCGCCACGCTTGGCATGCGGGTTGGCGATCGCAGTATCTTCACCGCACTCCAGGGATGCTGCTACCCATCCCCCGGTGGTCTTGGTCGTAGTTTTAGGACATACCCGGGTCCGGGTAAGATTACTTCGATTAATTGAAGAACCTAAAAGTCACGAAAATCGAAGCAAAGTTTTTTATTTTCTTTATTCGATTGAATAAACTTTTTGTAGAGAAGCAAATCCTGCTAATGACGTGTCGAAAGACTGAAGCTGTAATGAGTTCTAAAGCTCACTAATTATGCATTTAAATAGGTGTTTAATTACCAACAAAATTCTAAGTAATTACAAACTGACTTGCTAGAATAACTTTTCTTCTTCTAATTAACAAGTGAATCTAATTATTTACTTGAACTAAAAGTCGCCTGAAATTCTCGAAGTCAAAAGAAGAGTCTAATTTTGTTATGAAATTATGAGCTAAGTCTAAATGTTTGTTGAAAGTCAATCATGATTTAAGATTACACTTTTTCTTTTTAATAGTACTTTATAAAATATAATAGACTTTATAAAAAGCTGTTACGTCTGTTGAAGTGTCGAGTCTTTACGTTAAAATGTATTGTTCAAATAGTTAGTTGCTCTAACTAGTTTACTTCGTATTTCATGCATAGGTAATTAAACGAGCTTTTTATTTTCACTACGATAGTCGTTTATTGCTATTATAACTTTATATTTGTCTTATTATATTTTTCAACTCCAGCATTAGAATCCGTCAGTAAAATGACTGATAGTAGTATTAAAACAATAGCCTATTTGTACAAATGGAAGTCTATACCATAGACAATTCATTATATGACTTAGGAGAATCAAAATGGATTTTCATACATTATTATACAACTTTTTTTTTTAATTTTTAATAGAAGCACACGTCATTGCCCATATTCATATTTGGGGGGCGAGAGATGTTCAACGCCTCCCGTGTTTATATTGGTAGTGTTCAAGGGTCGGCCGGCAGGAAGGAATTAAATACTGGAGATCACTGATAGCAGTATATTCTTATCGACAATAATATAGTAAGTTAGAACAGAAACATAAAAAACATACAGGACATTTTTCCCTATTGACAACTGTCAATCTAATAAAAGAACATCGTATCTTGACATAAATATTGAAGTGGCTGATTAGCAAATAGTTTGCATATATAACGCCACACCACCCCCCCACGGAGAAAGAAAAAGCACATAAAATAAAAGTGTACACAACTTAAAACTAAAAATAAAAATAATTATCATTCCCCTTAAATCTCACGTGGCGACCTGAACGAGTGGTATGTGGTCGATTTGAAAAAGTAGTGGTAGTGGTATTAGTATTCGCAGACTTAGGCGAAGGTGCAAGTCCAGCTGGCTGCGCTAGAGACAAATCCTGAGGCGGCGAAACAGAAGGAACTGTTGAGCCCGAGCTAGGACAATAATCCACGTCAACAAATGCTGGCTTGACTCTGTCAATGCTCACCACGACCTCTCTGTTTTTAACAGCCAACGTCATGGTTTTCCCGTCAGTCGAACGCTGTAATACAGCATAAGGACCGGTATAGGGAGGCTGCAACGGACGTCGAACAGTATCATCCCGTAAGAAGACATGAGATGCAGTCGGTAGTTCTTTCGATATGAAGATAGCGGGAGTTGAATGGCGAGAAACTGGTGCTGGACGAAAAGACGACATTTTGCGTCTCAGCTGAACGACGAAATCAGCAGGATCGTCGAATCGATCATTGCCAGGCTCGGATACTAACATCTCTCCTGGCAAACGTAGAGATTCGCCATACAACATCTCGGCTGCAGTAGCCTTCAAGTCTTCCTTGTAGGCGGTACGCATGCCGAGTAGAACGAGCGGAAGAGCGCGCGTCCAGGTGCCGGAGTGGCACATAAGTGCAGCTTTTAATTGGCGATGTAGACGCTCAATCATTCCGTTCGCGGAAGGATGGTATGCAGTTGTCCGAATACGCTTAGTAGCACAGGTGTGCATAAGGCGCCGGAAAAGATCGGACTCGAACTGGGTGCCCTGATCAGTGGTGATGATAGAAGGAACACCGAAACGAGAAATCCATCCTTGCACGAAAGTATCAGCTACTTCTTCTGCGGTAATGGTACGCATAGGCCATACCTCAGGCCACCTGGATACCCTGTCAATAGCTGTGAGACAGTAACGGTAGTCATCGCAGACAGGGAGCGGACCGACGATGTCGATATGCACGTGAATGAAGCGACCAGATGGTTGCTCGAAACTGCCTAAAGGAGCTGAAGTATGCCTAGAAACTTTGCTGCGCTGGCAGGCAAGACAAGTCTGTGCCCACCTGCGACAGTCTTTCCGAATGGAAGGCCAAACGTAGCGTCCTACCAAAAGTCGTGTAGTGGCCCTAACGCCGGGGTGACTCAAGTTGTGAAGCTTGTCGAACACCACACGACGAAACGAAGGGGTCAAATAGGGACGAGGCTTGCCAGTGGATACGTCACAAAGAATGGAGACGTCAGTGCCAGGGACAGCAACTCGAGAAAACTGAAGGCTGGAATCTCCTTGACGCAGGTTGGCGAGCTCTTGGTCCTCTTCTTGAGACTTAGCAAGGGCTTCGTAGTCTTCTTCCAACGAAATGGCTTCCACACGTGACATCGCATCGGCAACAACGTTGTCTTCTCCTTTGATGTAACGGATGTCCGTCGTAAATTGACCGATGAATGACAACTGGTTCAGTTGCGATGGTGGAAGTTTCTCGCGACGCTGTACAAAAGCGTACAGCAGCGGCTTATGGTCAGTATAAATGGTTACATGTTGAACCTCGAGAATGTGGCGGAAGTGCTGTACGCTTTCGTACACCGCCAGAAGCTCTCGGTAATAAGCTGGCCACTGACTTTGCTGAGGAGTCAATTTTCTGCTAAAAAATGCAAGAGGGCACCACTGGTTGTTAATTAGTTGCTGAAGACAGGAACCAACATGAACGCTGGAAGCGTCCGTGAACAAGCCAAGGGGTGCGTCGTTGACCGGATGTTGCAGTAGAGTTGCATTCGAAAGGATTGACTTGCATGCCTCGAAGTGTTCCAAAAGCTCGGGTGTCCATAAGAATGGCTTGGCACCCTTGCCATTAATGGCGACTACTGCATCTATAAGTGGAGCTTGATATTGCGCAGCGTGGGGAATAAAACGACGGTAGTAGTTTATCATGCCGAGAAACCGGCGCACACCTTGAACGTCCTTTGGAGGAGGAAAATCAATAAGAGCCTGAATGCGCTCTTGAGGAGGACAAGTGCCTTCAGAACTGACATTATAACCTAAAAATACGACCTCTTTAACGCCGAAAACACACTTGGACGGATTCAATACAAGACCGTAGTCTTGCAAACGCTTGAAAAGGATCCGCAAGTGTTCTTTGTGAAGGTTCTCATCAGCTGAGAAGACAAGTATGTCGTCCACATACGGAAAAACGAAATCGAGACCCCGCGTGACCTCATCGATGAACCGTTGAAAAGTTTGGCCAGCATTCCTCAATCCAAACGTCATGAAAGGGAACTCGAAGAGGCCAAACGGGGTAACGATGGCGGTCTTGGGGATATCGTCCTCAGCTACGGGGATCTGGTGGTATGCCTTCACAAGATCAAGCGTGCTAAAGATGGTAGCTCCAGCAAGGTTGTGCGCGTAGTCGTTGATATAACGAACTGGATAACGATCGGGAATAGTCCTGGCGTTCAAGGCGCGGTAGTCCCCGCAAGGACGCCAAGACTGGTCCTTCTTTGGAGTCATATGTAAAGGAGAGGACCAAGCACTCTCAGATGGTCGTGCTATTCCGTTCCGCACCATGTCCTCAAATTCCTTCTTGGCAGCAGATAATTTCTGAGGTGCCAAACGACGGGGACGGCAGGAAATGGGTGGGCCCTCGGTAGTCCTAATATGATGCACAGTGTTGTGCTTAACAGACCGTGGAAATCCAGGAGGCTTGGTGATGTCAGAGAACTCGGCGAGCACTTGTGCATACGAAGAGTTCGGTAAACCAATTGACCTGATGCTAGACTGCGAAGTGTCAGCAGTAGTACCAGTGGCTTTAAGGCCGGTTTTACCATCAACAAGCCGTTTGTGGTGACAATCAGGCAGCAGGTGGTAGTGGGACAGAAAGTCCGAACCGATGATGGCTGTATTAACATCAGCCACCACAAACTGCCAGGTGAAAACGCGCCGTAGTCCAAAGTCAAGTTTTAGTTGGACGGTTCCGAAGGTTTTGATGGTGCTGCCATTGGCAGCGCTGAGTTGCCAATCCGTGGGTCTTCTCCGTTCACGGAGCCAACGGAATGGAAAGCAACACAGATCGGAACCAGTGTCGACAAGGAATTGGTGCTTGGTGGTCCTGTCCGTGATGAAAAGACGGCGGCCAGGAGGATCAACTGAGCAGCAGTCAGATTCCGCCACTACTGACTGCTGGTTCCGTTTCCCGAAGTCCAATTGCAAGGCGGGATACACTTAGCTGCCCTAGTCTTGTACCTTTTATGATACCAGCAAATCCTAGCAGTATCGGCGCGCCTGGTCGGCGTGCTACTGCGGCTGGAACTTTGTGACGATGAACGGGCGCGGAATCTGCCGCGCTGACGCTCATCGGTAAGAGCCGCGACTTGCTGGCTCAACTTATTGAGCTGATCGAATAAAGGAGTGAGGTCGAGAAGTCCATTTTTATCAACCGTGTAAACCTGCGACTGTCCAGGAGCGACCTCTATTATTTTATCAGCGAGCTCAGCTAATTTGTCTAAGCTAAGGTCTGATCGTGCGGCGAGGATCGCCTGAACCTGACTCGGCAGCCGTCGCATCCACAGCTGACGAAGGATGCTGTCATCCCTAGAGTTACCTGACAGGGATTGAAGGTGCCTCAGGAATGCGGAAGGTTTCCTGCTCCCGAGTTCTTCTTCGCTGAGGAGGCGCTCCACCCGTTGCTGTTCGGATATGGAGAGACGCCGGATGAGCTCTTGTTTAAGAGTGTTGTACTTGTCTTCCTCAGGCGGGTGCATAACAATATCCTCGATCTCGCCGATGAGCCTTTGATCGATAATGCTAATGACATGGCTGAATTTCGTCATGTCGCTTTTAATACCTGCCAAATGAAACTGGGCCTCTGCTTGGACGAACCAAACAGCAGGTCTGTCTGCCCAAAACGGCGGCAACTTTACAGAAATTCCGCAGATAGCTTTAGCAGGAAGAGGTTCATGCTCCTCTTGTGGAGTTAACTGGGCTTGTAATGCGACGTTTTGTGCCCTCAGGGCATCCAGCTGGGCCTGCAGGTCCTCAACAGACATTTTAACCTGCGAATACCACGACCAAACCACAACGCACACAAAAGACAAACCTCCAAATAACACAATAATGTACAAATCAGCATAAAAAGGCAATATTTTACACATAAGTATTTAAAACTATTTAAAAGAACGCAAATAATAACACCAAACACAAAACATGGATTAAATTTAACAATAATTAAACACAAAAATGTATCAAAAATATGTCCAGAACCATGTGAGTTACTTGAATGTCCAAAAATAACATACTGTATATATAAGTAAAGTTCAGATTTTTCATGAAAATGCGAGTATTAAAAAACATACTGTATAGTTAAGATTTTACGTGAAAATGCGAGTATTAAAGAAACACACTGTATAGTTCGGATTTCCGTATCGCAAAAAACACAATGTTTTAAATGTTGACGAAGCAGACCGCCCGCCCAATTATCAGGGGCGGTTCGAAGTCGTAGGCCGTTGGTAGACGTCAAAAGTGAAAATTGCAACTCCTTACTTGGGTGTCCAGATTATGCGCGAGCAGTTGACGACGCTCGGTGCGGTGTTGTTCCAAACGCCGGGAGCCATCGGCGTCGTGCCGCGAAGCTGGTCTCACCTCAGTCCAAGCCGAATTGATTCAAACGAAGCGGGTCACCAATTTGGGGGGCGAGAGATGTTCAACGCCTCCCGTGTTTATATTGATAGTGTTCAAGGGTCGGCCGGCAGGAAGGAATTAAATACTGGAGATCACTGATAGCAGTATATTCTTATCGACAATAATATAGTAAGTTAGAACAGAAACATAAAAAACATACAGGACATTTTTCCCTATTGACAACTGTCAATCTAATAAAAGAACATCGTATCTTGACATAAATATTGAAGTGGCTGATTAGCAAATAGTTTGCATATATAACGCCACACATATTCATTCGTATATTCATAATATTAATATTATATGTCAAAAATTTACAATACGTATTCTATACAATCAATTGTATAATATTAATTCTGCCACCATATCGATTTTAATTTAAATTAAATTATTTTGTCGTCTTTTAAAAAGTATTGTATGCAACGTTACGTAATTAGGTCTTAAAATTCTCGAGACTTTAATAACAAAACGCACTACGTTCGCTTTGATCCAGTGACTCTCAAATTTTAATTATGTAACTGTTGCAGAAACTAAGCCATAGCGGGATTAGCGGGTTCATTTATAAGTTTGAAAATAGTAGTATATACTCGAACATGTACTTTTATCTGTTTAAATGACTCGTTAGTCAGTTAAGATCCTGGTAGTGATATATTTCATTATTTTTATGGAAATTATCTCCCCGTCTTTTGACCCCTGTTTAAAAGTGCCATTATTATTATATTAAGTATTACGAGTAACAAAAATTAAATAACTAAGTATAACCATTTTAACAACACAAACATTAAGTCACATTTTAGAAAAAATCGTATCAATATCGGTCTCTTAGTTTCCTTTATACCGGACAGACGGTAAAATGTAGTACTACGTTTTTAGGGTTCCGTAGTCAACTAGGAACCCTTATAGTTTCGCCATGTCTGTCCGTCCGTCTGTCCGTCCGTCCGCGGATAATCTCAGTGACCGTTAGCACTAGAAAGCTGAAATTTGGTACTAATATGTATATCAATTACGCCGACAAAGTGGTAAATTAAAAAGTGGAAAAAAATATTTTATTAGGGTACCTCCCCTATACGTAAAGTGGGGAGTGATTTTTTTTTCATTTTAACCCTAAAGTGTGATATATTGTTAGATAGGTATTTAAAAATAAATAGGGGTTTACTAAAATCATTTTTTGATAATGTTAATATTTTCGGAAATAATCGCTCCAGAAGTAAAAAAAATGTGTCCCCCCCCCCTCTAACTTTTGAACCATAAGTTTTAAAAATATGAAAAAAATCTTTAAAGTAGAACTTTATAAAAACTTTGTACGAAAATTATTTTGAACTTGATAGGTTGAATAGTTTTTGAAAAACATACAAAAATAATTTCTGAACTAAGTTTGTAATTTAACCGTATAAACAGGTGTTTATTGTACCTGTCATTTCTACAAAATCACAATGAAATGACGTGCTTTTTAGGGTTTTGTGTTTCTGTACTTAATATGTCAACTTAATGGGACGGACGGAAAACTACGGAACCCTACACTGAGCGTGGCCCGACACGCTCTTGGCCGGTTTTTTAATTTTCAGAAAGATGAATGAATAAACTTCAAAACAAATACTTGTTATCATAGTAATTACTTGTTAACTTATGACGCACGCAACCACCAGTTGTGTTTAACAACAGTATCATTTCTTTACACTCAAGTAAAAGAGTTGTTACGCACTACCTGTATAGAACTTTGGTGGTATCCCGGGCGTAGCGAGAATTGTCTACACAAATAGAGGCAACGTTCAAAATGGAAGTTCTATTGTGGAGCTACGTATTCATTTGTATGGCAAGACCAATATTGACAGTATGGAACTTGTTTCGTGCGAGTAAATATAGAAACGAACCGTACGTCCAGTCCAGCTCATTATTGAATAGCTTTCGGTGGCTATTTCTTTTATTTTAACTGCTTTAATTATTGATGTTGTGTCGCTACGAACGGTATTAGTTACAAGTATCATTTAAGATGGACATTTTTTTAAATTATAGTTCTTCTCGTTGTATCCGACGACCCCTAGAACATCCTCTGATGACCACGTAAATGACTCGCAAAATTGTCATTTACAGAAGACTCGACCCAAGCCTTCCTATGCGTACACATACGATGGTCAGGGTCAGTTGTACTGCATGCAGTGCGACCGAAGATTTTTTATTACATTACAATTTAACAGATAGGCTATCAGATCTTTTATAAAAAAAACATATTTTTTGTTATTGTTTGATAAACTCCTCACGTGCTTCGTAAAATATTGTTTTATTGATTAACTTAAAACAAAAAAACTGTTACTAGTTTTTAGCGCATTCTAAAAAAAAATCTCACACACTAGCTGGAAGATACATGCCAAACTCAGTAGTTTTTATTACCTCAATTTGAAGTCTTAAACTCGTACTAAGAGGAAACAGTAATAAAAAGTTAATTTATTGGCAATATTTTAGTCTTATTATTGTAGTAGCGTGAGAAACGAAGACCACCATAAAACGTTGCTGATAATTAATTGAATGATACTTTGCAATATGACACATTCATTTGACTTAAATTACGGATTTAAAGAACGCCTTAATCGAAATCAAATTACCATGTTAAAATAGTTACATTTATGATATTAATTTGTCTACTTCCATGGGTAAATGTGACCGTAAGTCAAATAAAAGCCAGGATATTAAGACTTCACGTCTTTGGTGGTCCGCCCATACTAATTAGTATTCGACAAATACATTCATACGCTGCGATAAACGCGATATAAAACAAGTCTATGTTTTACGACCTCGCATCCGAATCTCAAGTAACTTTTACATCCTTCATTGTTGCGCTTCCATTAACTTTATTAATTATTAATGTATTTTTTATGGTTCATAAATGGAGGCTTAAGGCGATGAGAGATCGAACGACAATTTTAACAGCCAGCTTTATGTCTGATTATCTTACAAATGTTCTGAAGAACATAATGAAATAGCTTGTTGGTTTAGAGGATTAGCTCTAAAAGGTGCTTTTACTGCCTACTTATATATCTGATAGATTTTTAATCGATCGATAAAGGTTCTGCTGACACACCTTTTTGAATACATTTGAAACAAAACAGAAAGTGTCGATTTGAATTCATGCGCCTAATAATCACGCGAGCCCCTAGTAAAGGGTGTTTTAGGGGGAGTGAAATGGCTTTCCGACCCACGGCAATTGTGCATGGGAACTAAAGTTTAAACAATTCCCGAAATCTGTATGATAGCCAATTTACTGCAGATAAACGCATTGTAAAATTACCACTGCTGGTCAGTTCACCCCTGGCCGTGGTGGGAGGGTGTTCTTCCACTTTGTTCCCCTAGGTTTACATACTGCAGTTCAATCAACTGTTAATATGAAGTGTTTATTTTTGGATACCTGTTAATGTGAACGGTGGCAAACAAGCTTACGGTCTGCCTGATGGGAAGTAAATGGACGTTTGTGACTCCAGAAGAATTAAAATAGTTGTTATTATTACTACATACACTTTCTAGAATTTCTTTTTTGTTATATAAAGGTTATAAATTACACCATTAAATTTGACCAAACAAGAAAACAGTTTATTCCCAAATGCAATCTCACGGTAAGTCCTTGCTGGTATTTCCGTTCAAACGAATCCGGTCTAAATAATATAACATTAAAAATCAGATACTTCAACAAAGTAAAATGCCTTGGGTACAAAGTGGAAGTGAACAAATTAAATTGGTTATAGGTTAATAGTTGAAGCGTAACTAATATTTATCGGATACCCGTTGCATGAATTTAGATGGGTAATACGGACATTCAAATAAGGGATGAAATATAACATTTTAGACAGAGTTGTGATATTATATATTGGTTATGTTCACTAGTACTTTCTCTTTAATATAATCGACAAATTGACATTCGCGATGATGTAACAATAGCTATTTTTGAAACATTGATTATTTCTGTAAAGCCAGCAATATGCTGAGTTGGGTCCATTTCGTGGCTCGGCCCTTTTTTGTTTGTGTTTCCTTCTGTTTATTGTTATGTATTGTTTCGTGTGTGTCACGAATAAACAGTTAGATTTAGATTTTTGATATTTCTTTTTTTATAAGCTTTTAGATATAACTCGTTACTTTCTTTCGCTTTATTGAATACGGTCCTAATGGAGTCTGTTCAAAAAATTGTAAATTGGTACGAAGGGCTTTGCTATGAAAATATCTTTCTGAATTTTATAGCACTGTTTAACACTTTGATGGACACTATTCTAGACACAATAGAAATAACAATAGAATTACGCCTATAGGCGTCTACTGTCCATCAATGCATTAAACAATATGATGGTGAGTCAAAGTACCACCTACATGAATTATACTTATTTAGATGGTGATTTAGCCTTTACTTTACAAAGTATCAACCCAAGGCGATAAATTAAATAATCTTACTTAGGCTTGCGCTGAATCGTCAATTTGTACTGTGAAGTTTGCTCTCTCATTGTAAATGAGAACCCCTTGTCTTTGAATAAGTTTAAAGCCATTAACAGTTAAGTAAAGAGTTGGGGAAGTTAATTAAATTACATTTTTGTCAGTGTAACTTTACAAATTGTATAATGAAATTGATTAACGTTATGGTTCTAGCATACCACTGGGCGTCTTTTTCAGAAGCATAATTATGTAGACTAGTTGGTTGGTTGTAGTATTTGTGTTGTTTGTCGCAGCCTTTTTTGTCTTTGTCATGCTATATACGAAACCATTAGGGTCTGCGATCATCATCGTTATCCCAGTTGGATTCTAAATGATTTTTACGAAAGCGGCTGCCATCTTGCTTTCTTACCCAAGCAGTAAACTAGACCTTATTGGGTAATCCCAATAAGGTCTAGTTTACTGCTTGGGTTGCATAATGACAAGCCTAATTGCTTGTCATTATCTTATCTCCTATCGCGCGAGTTAATTTTGGTCACTTTCTTTGCTTGCCAATCCACAGTTTAAAAAACCGTATTGATTTTCCCGTAGTCAGCTAAGGTATCTAATTTACATCCATCGAACGAAACTGACATGTCATTAGAGCCAGGATGATTAACTAGTCCGAAGAGAACCTAACTGAGCTAATCACGACAGGTCCAATAGGTAAGTAGGACACAGCCAATCGAGCTACATTCAGTCACGATGCGTATGTTTTCGCTCTCCACGATCACACGTGCTATGAACATATATTTATGTCAGTCCTAACTTCACGAGGTAAAATCAACTTTAATACACAAGTTTTAAGAACAATTTTGTAATGCTGCAGCTTCAAAGTTATATAGCAGCTTACTTTTCTTAAATCGTACTAAACTAATTCGGTCATTGCATATGTAACTTAGTTACAAAGTGAATAAGGTGCACATTTCAAAATAGCGCGGACAGAAGATATGTTCTAGGGAAAGCAGTAGTAATTACGATGGAATGACGTTCTTTTCACCGATTTATTTGACGTTTGATTACTATCAATGGAACTGCTACGAAAGCTGTAAATTCCAGTTGAGAAATTCTTTGGAAGCCATATTTTCCATTCCATTGGTTTAGTATAATTGAATCTGCAAATAACTTCCCGCAGCCCTGTAAAGACTAGTGGCGTAATATGTCTGTATTTTTTTATATCGAAGAAATTTTTATCAGGTGTCTTGATTTTGCGAGATATCAAAGTAATAATAATTGTTACAGGTGACGAAAACTGCGTTAGGTAGCTTTTCGAGACTGACTAGGTAGGTACCTGGCATACATTAGTTTTGTAGCTTTGATTTTCTGCTTAGAAAATAGAATTTAGAATTTAAACGCCTATTATTGATGTCATTATTAATGTATCTGAGCTTAATATTTGACTTTTAATTTAAGAATATAAGACATAAATATTTAAATTATTTTGACTTTTAACTGAGACATAAATATTTAAACTATTTTTTTCGAGTGATTTGATCATTTTGGAACTACTCACTAAACTAATGACACGTGACACATTCGTTTTCACGATTTGATTACTCATTACGAGAATAATAACAATTTTACA
The DNA here is from genome assembly GCA_905163555.1 of Notocelia uddmanniana. Classification (NCBI taxonomy): domain Eukaryota; kingdom Metazoa; phylum Arthropoda; class Insecta; order Lepidoptera; family Tortricidae; genus Notocelia; species Notocelia uddmanniana. The sequence continues at coordinate 16,423,331 of LR991065.1, forward strand.
CTCTACAGTGTTATAACTTTTTCAGAAATAAAATATCCAGTCACGATTTTAAACTACTTTCATCGACTACACGAACAATAGCTCCACAACACTAGAGAGGAAATGACATAGTGTGTGATATGCGGAAATGTATTTAATGAAACACGAGGGGTGACCGCGTGCTGTGGGTCCGACCAGAGTAACGTACACACGCCGTGTCGTGTTATTGTGTGTGTTCGATATCGCACAACTCATTTTACGTGTGTGCGTATGGCTCTACTAAAAGAGCGCACACACATGTCGTGCCATTGTTTGGGACCCATTGTGCTGACACACACGCGAGAAAATGCGTGATGTTTGGATGCGGGGGCAGTAATGCGGTAAACCAGAATTATTGACGGACGACAAAAGGATATAAATTAATGATGCCATTAAATTAATTTGATTTCGAACACGAATAAAAATATTGATTGTAATCCCAATTTAACTAAATTTCTAAAACGTGTAAAGCAGCTCATCTACCTACCGATGTGTACATCATTGGCCTTATACACCTATAAACAAGACTAATTAATTAAAAAAACTAAAAAACCCGACTACGTTACTCCGTATTTTTTTTATACTACGACGGTGGCAAACAAGCTTACGGCCTGCCTGTTGGTAAACAGACACCGTAGCCCATGGACACTTGCAACTCCAGAGGAATCACAAGTGCGTTGCCGACCCTTTATTGACTTGGGGATGCGCTGTGTTGAGAGTGAGGGACCCGCAGATGTCTCCAGCTGTCAAGCTAGTGACATATGCAGATCCCTCACTCCCAACCAAACCAAATTTGGAATTTAGTGCCAAAAAACGGCCATTCTATTTTCTATTTTATTTTCATATACCCAATGTCACTCTCATAGGAAATTACGAATCTAACGACACATCTGAAGCTAAAATCCATCGAGCCGTTCAGGTTCCAGAGCGTGCCAAAGAATTATACATACATACTCTCGAAAAACATAACCCTCCTTCTGGCGCAGTCGGGTAAAAATAATTTAAGTACCTTGCGCCTACGGTATAGTGGCCTGGAATGTTCATGACTCGTAAGTCCGATACGGGAGCGACAGCTATGACCAAATACACTATTGGACATGTAAATTCATGTTATACATATAAGTAGTATCTACCTATACTACATCAATGAGATCTTTTCTAGTCCCAACAATTTTATCATATAGGCAATTACAAGGATTTAAAACACGCAACGCAACGTTATTGTTTGAGAAATAATGCAATAGGTACAGAACAAAAAACATTAAATCACGCCTGTACCTACTACCTGAAGATGTGATACATATTTACTGATATTGTAATGATGTTGCTAGGAAATCGCTCAATTCGGTTCCTATAGTAAATTTGAAAGCCATAGGTTTTAAAAGCGTATAAAATTGTATTTGTTAAAAAATAACTTGTTGAATAAAACTAACAACTTGTTAAAATTCTGGTTGTATTTTTTTTTACTAGCTTTAGAGTAGCTGTAGTCGAAAACTTATAACATTTGTAAACCTTAAATAACTATTGAAATTATATTATTTTTAAATGTTGATTAACGAGAGTGGTGCTGTTTCCACTGTGATACAGTTTAATACCGGTACGGGGAGCAGAGGACGTTTACTCACTCGCATTAGACTATGTAGTGTACCTATAAAAATATTGTAATACATGTGACGTGCCGCTAACAATATAACTAGATGCCCATTCGTGGACCTTATGGCAAAGACATGGTTGGGTGTGTTGCTAATAGTACCTACCTACCTGTAAGATAAAAAAAACAATGTAATCAGCAATGAGTACTCCATTTATTTAATAAATTATTATTATTAATTGCTACGACTCCCATGGGAAGAAAGGTGGTGTACACCACATATCAATAAATGCACGAACAATTTAATTTCCCAGTAACGAGTACCTACCTACCTTTGACTACATGAACAGCTAATTATGTCCCAAATTTCGTTTAAACTCCGCGGGGCAGCAATTGATTTTCGATAACCGACAACTATTGTTACATTTCCGACAATAGCCGACTCAGCTTATTATCAAATATAGTTACGTTTAGCTAAATAGCTCCGGGTCAAACCAATAATTCAGACGCCCCAGGAGACGGTATTCAAACTATTTCGAGTTACTCTATTAACATGTTGCGATTTCCCCCTACAGTCACACTGGTAATTTAAGACTGGTAATTTGGTACGTGAGGTTGTACAGCCGATTCACTGTTATGTTATTAAGGCTTATTAAAGCAGCGGGGCTTGTGATCACTGTTCGATTATGGTGCGCAAAGTAATACATTGCTGGTTAGTTCGTATTTGCGTTTGTGTTAGCTTGAAATTGGAACGGCCGTTAAAATTGTTGGGTTTGCTTAATTGGTCTAGTTAGTGTCGTTGTAAGAATTAGATTAAGATTCGACAGATTTTTAGAAAATTTTACTTTACCTCGCAATAAGACAGTTCACACACACACACAGACACACAGACAGACAGAGTTCAGAGACAGACAGAGACATTGGACTAATGTGTTATTGGGAGGAACTCGTTACAAAAGTCACAGGTAAAGTAAAATTTTCTGTAAAAATCTGTCGAATCTTAATGTTCTCCAGGAAGTAAATATTAGTGCAGTTTTAATTACAAATACGTTGTAAATACACAACAATACAACAATGTTATTAATGTACGAGTACCTGCCACTAAAAATACTCGTTTTATGTAATAAACATAACCCGTGAGAAACATAAACAAATTTAATGAATAACAACCCCATCATTGAATGTGCAATAATGACCCGTTTTCGCCATTAATAAAAAACATAATAAATAGAAATGCGCTATAAACGGTGGACTGCAACAAAATATTATACTGTAATAAATTACGGTACACCCCGAATTTAGCGCTGTGCGCACACGCTTAGATACGTACAACCCTACGCTTAATCACGACATTGAATTTTTAACTGTGCACAACCCTACGCTTAACTTGACATTCAATTTCATTGTCGGACAAAAATGTTCGCACCGGCGGTACTTATTATTTATTATGACCCCGCATGTGTCACTGTTAAAAAACACACAAAGAGATGGTCGAGATTATTACATCTTTCCAAGTTTAATTGTACACAATGGTTAAACAACAAAAGCTGGATTCTACATTTGTAACAGACGTGCTCTATGAATGCGAGTCTACAAGGACAATGAGTGCATTTGCTGCGGCATCGATTTTGAAAGAGTTCTCGATGAAATTTAAATGATAAAAGTTGATAACTTGCATGGATGGCATGAAGGCATGCTCGACGGTTTCTATGAATAAATGAAGATATATTAATCTAGTTGGGGTTAAATTGTTATTAAGACTATGATAAATGGTTTTTGTTAATGGAGCTTAGATTAAGGAGCGGTCTACGCTACCACGGTTAAAAGTTGCGTCGGTTAACCCGTGGCGTGGTGAGAATTAATCTCAATTATTAACATGTTAGTTTCGATCGCGGAGACTCGGGTTAACTATTTTGAAATACACCTGAACCTAATTGAACTGTTTACGCCAGATGCCAAATTAAGCCTTGTTATGAACCACCACCAATAAAAGTTTTGAAATTAAATTTAATAACGATGCAAAATATCTGCTAACGGTTTAATAAATTGAATTACGCTTTTGTTGTACTATAATTTTGAGTAAGTATCGGAATGTTTGTTGGTATAATAGCCATAATTGATCAGTTCAATTATTCAAAGGGAAAACAAGCGAAAAGGAACAGAATTTTCGGTTTTATTCACAGTATTTGTAAGTACATACATACCTATATTTAAGATTGATGGAGCTATCGTTTTTGTCATTATTGCGAATGTAACATAAAATAAGAAATAATGTGTTAATTATAGCTATAAGTAATACGTTTCAGAGATTATAATTATATACTCGTACCGTACAATACTTTGGTTCCACAAATTTCTTTCAAAATCAAATGATTAGGTACTGAGGTTATTTTAGTAAATATACATAGTGTTTGCTTCTAAAGCAGCTTGTTCCACAGTTCTAAGATTTGTGAAATGATTTCTCTCTCATTTCTCGCACGCTAAACCTTGCGTTATACGTGTACAGGCGGGCGCGCGCGGCAAACAACAAACCAATTTCAATCGATTACGTGAAATCGAGTATACCCCTGATTAAACTGAATCCAGCGCGGCCGACCAGCGTGATGTTCCCCTCGTTTTATATGATAAACAAACATCAGTGAGGTAAACATGATCGTAAATTTTACTACAGTATTCGCGATCCCGGAAATTCTACATCAAATCAAAATTTCCCTACTTTCCCCGAGTTACGTTTGACTCGTGTTCCGTTTTTGTGGTTTTATTTGTTACAAAAATATGCTATTCGTGTATGTTGTTTCCGTTGCCGTAAAATGTACAGCAAATAAGCTTGTGAATAAGTCAGATAGCGGCGTTCTCATTTTCCTTACCACCGGTATCTCGGATGGAGTTTGATATTTTAAAGAACGATTTGTTATTTTGAATAGTTTGCTTTTAAACACATCTTTAGTATCATGCTTTGATACAGTTTACCAAAAAAAATTTTAAATTTATGTATCTACGTATCTTACATATCTTATTTGTTAAGCAAACGTACACAACGCACAATGGTTACACTATTGTAGACCCAGTACACAATTAAAAAGTTAAAGTAAGCAAATCTCAATCAAAATTTAGTAGCGGTTTAATTAGATTTCAATTCAATTAGTTTCGCTTCGTTTGCTCTTTGCGTGCTAAGCTAACTTGTCAAAATTAGCGGGCCCTCAGATCAAAATTGCACTGAGACGCGCAATGTTTGAGAAATTCCGAGGAATAAAAGAATAATCTAGTTACAGACAGTGTCATCCATTAAGACGAAGAGAACTTGTATTTTGATCAAACGTAATGGAAACAATCAATGAGGTTGTCCTAACAAACAGCAACTGTATAATCAATCACAATAACACCATTACATAACCATAACCCAAACTAATGACATGTAAGTTAGTAGCCCATCAACAATATATGGGCTGTTACCAAATTTTATTGGCAAACAGCATGTTACATATATGCTCGATCCGAATTTATTTTATGGTGTTTATTTTTCTGTTTTAAAATACTGTCAATAAAAAAATCCAATCAGAGCTAGAAATATAGGTATCTGAACATGCACTACCTTGCCTTGCCTTGCCTTAACAATGGGTTCGTGCTCAGGTGTTAATAAGAATGTTGTTAAACGGTTCCGATGTAGATATCTGAGATCATCTGATGGCGATTGTACCTACATGAAATAAAACATGGGTTTCAAATGCTATGTCGAGTAAATTCTTGATATTTTTAACGTTTTCATAAAAAAATACAAAACCTAACACTCACTACAGTTCTTTTCAACATATAATAAATATCGTTAAGGAAATACACTTGCCATGAAAAGCCGATCTAGAAGAAGTCCCTCCATCCGAACTTTGCAAAAGTAACTTCATTAGGCATACAAGGGGGACGCCAAAAAAGAGTGCAGCAAAAGTAAGCGCATCGAACGAAATTCGATAATAAAATTAGCATAATCGATACATTGGAGTCATCGAAGCACCCTAATGTAGTAATAGTTGAAACCGTAACGATCTATATCAACTTTATTGGCATCGCTCCACACAAGTTTACATATGCACTTAGTGCGCACGGAATTGAAATTAAGCATTATTTCATGCAAACTGCAGTGTATTACGATAATTATTTTCGATACAATCTATGCGTTTCCGAGTCGATGGTTGGAATTGCCCCGTTTGTTTGCTTAGTTACGGGGAGCGTGAAGCAATTGGTAGAACCAGGGCAGAGAATAAATAGCAGTACTTAGTACTTACTCGTACGTACAGAAGTGATACCAAGCAGAAATTTTGCCGTGAGGAAAGAGGTCTACCTTTTTTCTCTGGGTGAGATGACGGTCGCTTTTGTAAAACTAGTGCCTACACTGAATCATGGGAATAGGTGCCAAAGCGAATCCTGAGGCTCTTTTCGAATGCGACCGGGAAACCGCTACAGTCTAACAAATCCGACGTTTGACAGCTGGAAAACTCAAATCATCAACTAAAGGTTATCTGTAAGAGATCGCTCTTTAACGATAAGATCACCCGTTCTTTTAAGCTTGAAACGCACAGAGCGGATGCGAAGCGGTGCGGGGCGGTGGCGCTTTTTAATTTTTGATCTTTCTGAAACTGTCGATAGTTTCGATTACTGCTTCATATTTAAGTTACACACGCCGCCTCTCCGCTGTCCTGCGCTGTTTTTTGGTGCGACGTCCCCCGGGCCACGTGCACTTTACCGAAAAACCGCCTCCGCCACGCAACAACGCTGCGCCGCGCTCTGTGCGTTTCAAGCTTTACTCCTATTTCCCTGTATCTTTGTTGTCTACATGTTGTTTAATTATGTACGGTGTGTAATGTGTGCGGGGCACATAGCACGTAGAACCGATGGCCGTTGGGGCGGAAAGGTTCTCGAGTGGCGACCACGTACCGGAAGGCCCCCCACACGGTAGACTGATGACCTGGTAAGGGTCGCGGGTGTCCGCTGGATGCGGGTGGCGTAGGACCGGTCATTGTGGAAGTCTTCAGGGGAGGCCTATGTCCAGCAGTGGACGTCATTCGGCTGACATGATGATGATGATAATGATGGTGTGTAATAAAGATTATTTGTATTGTATCCTGACATCTCAATTTATCGCTGGCGATGTGATACCACGTGTTCAATGTTCATAAGGTTAGTTAGCGTCGTCACGTTTGCGGTTCACAGTCGTGCGTTTCAACACAACGACAGCCACGGTACGATGAGTAACACTGTCATTTACGTTCGGGTGAATTGAACCTCGCAGGTGATCAACCGAATTTAGCTAACGATAACAGGAACAGGCCCGACCAGGGGTGGTATTCAGAACACTTTATTAACAACGCCACTCAACAAATATAGTTGTAACGAGTCTCGGGGTCAGGATACATAAGGGACGAGTGATGAGACGAGTTTAGACAGATTATGATTAGCATCAATCAGTAAGCGTAGGGACTTCTGCCAGTTCTCTCTCATCTATGAGGAGATTTGTGCCCAGCAGTGGGACGTATATCTTAGGCTGATCATGATGATAATGATGAATAGCATATCAGTACCCGTAATGTCATCATATTCATCATCAGGCTATATACGTCCCACCGCTCTGGGCACAGGACCCCTCCCATGAACGAGAAGGAATGGGGAGTAGCGTGGGGACGCTGACCCAGTGCGGGTTGGAGACTTCACATACAACTTGCCGGTTGTTGCGGTGGACTAAATGCCTCATGGCATTAAGTTCACCCATTGACTAAGATATTTTGTACAAAGAAGCTTAATTTAATAAACAAATAAACATTGAATTTGTTCGTGGATGTAACCCGGTTTCCTCATAATGTTTTCTCCTTCGCCGATAAGCTAACGGTAAATATCAGATGATATTCCGTACATCATCAGCTAAAACACCCATTGGTAGGAGCCGGGATTCGAAACAACGACCGTGGCTTGGCAACCACATGCTTGAACTACTAGACTACCGTTGCTTCCTCCTCGTAACGTTGATTATTTTATAATTGTGGACTTACTTTCAGATGCTTCAATAACTGCTCAGATAAACTTCTTATCGAACATAGAGAACTTACTTTAGATAACACAAATATTCTGCAATAGCATAATGGTAGCAGTTTTATTGTCTGTTGTGTAAGTTCTGAATAGTTTTCGCACGAAACTTTTTTACTCACGCGTTGTTCCCATTACTGTATAAATTGTTACACAAGGGACCACTGGGAACAGTTTATGTTGTAAGTAAGCTCACCTGTATTTCTAGAATAGTGATAGACTTAATTATTTTAGGCATAGCCCTATGATGCAGAACTTTTTTATATGAAAAAAGGAATATATTCACTCATATGTGATATTTATTTACAAAAAAAATATCAATTATTTCCGAGAAACGCTTCTTTATCATAGTTCTACATATATATTGAAATTTAGAACGTCTATCTAGATAAAAAAAAAACTGCATATTCTGGGGTATTGTTTGTCCAACAAACATAATAAATGCATCGGATTCTGCTTGAAACTATTACATAGTTTGTGATTATTCCTTCAAATATTATTTCTTTTAGGTTGAATAAAGAAATACAATTTCACAAGTTTAGAATTAAAATGTATGATGCGTTTACCCTAGCTGTACCTTTGTTCACTAGAATTATACATCCCAGTGAACAGGGTTTCATCGCCCTTAGTTATACACGTCACAACATATGCGTCTGGTTCCGATATGAGACATCAATTTCAAAAACAGCCAGCCATAGTCCAGTCGGTATGTTCATATCTGCAAGTGCTAGCCTAGCGTGTCGGGCTCGCACCGCTGGGCTGGAATTAACCCGGCTCCACTAGGCTTTGGGTAAATATTATTGATTGAATAATCTTTATATCAAGAAGATAGATATTCTCCAATTTACTCAAAAATACAAAGTAGAATTATTGACACGGGTTTATGATTTTCAACCTAGAACGTCAAATAAAAAGACGAGAGAAATAAACACAAAGTTATAGGGCGTAATTGAATGTAATCAGCTCAGATCACAAAGAAGATGGATACAAATATTCATTGATTTCAAGAAAGATTGTACGAGTAGGTATTTTAGTGATAAGAGAAGGTACCTCCTATGCATATGAAATGTTATTATGATTGTCGAAATAAGGTACTTACAAAGATTAGAAATAGTCTCATCGTCATGATTATATCACAATAAAAATGGAAAACAAATTACATAGTTTCAGTATAGAGGTAGTATGTCGTAGATGATGATAATAAATATAATATACCCTGACATCGAAAACATTTATTCAGAAACATAATTCCCGGTTATGTATGAGAGTTAATAAAAAATTTTGAATGTAATTATTATTAAATCTAAAATCGACGTCATGGTTCCTAAGAACAGATCTCCCTATCTCTCATAGTTTCCGACTTCACCATACTGACCCATTTGGACTGTACACCCGGTATATACTCTGAAACATTGGTACTCAAATTCACACAATTTTTAAGTTATTCGGTAAGTAGTTACAGGTAAATTACTTTAGAGTAGTTTTTGCATTTGTAGTTGTGACCTCTGTAGCCAGGTGTACGTGTGTCCCTGTAAATATACAAATACTACTACAGATGCAAAAACGTCTCGAAAGTAACTTACCTGTACCTCTATATAGCTTTAATTATCAAAGTCCTGGCAAGAGTATTTATTAGTCGTACTAAGAATATAAGCCCACATTAAATATCGACTTGACACATCTTGTATATATGTATAAATTTGACGTTATTTTGATCTAAGTTATGTCCTCCAACCAAGTAATGGATCTTGTCACCACGAGATTAAAGCGCGGCAGTCACCGCTGATTTTGAGAAAGCATTTATAGCAAAATAAACAGATATACTTATATAAATAGATAAATATAATACATAAATGCACATACATGTGTGGCCTGTAATAGGAACAATAAAATTAAAGGACGCTTCCTTAGAGCACCTAAAACCTTTTGTGTCAAAAAAAAATTTCAATTGGGAGAAATTTTGATCTTAAGTTATGACCTCCAACTAATGGATCTTGTCACCACGAGATTAAAGCGCGGCAGTCACCGCTGATTTTGATAAAGCATCTATAGCAAAATAAATAGATATTAATATCACTCCAGTAGAGTAAAAGAGTACACGTAAGCTATATTTGCATAAAAATATCTTTTTTTTTTTCACTTGGAACCATTTGGAAATAATTGCTGGAGAGCTCAATAGTGAACCGTTTAATGTTTTGCTCCTATTACAGGCCACATTCTGTATAAAATTCGAGACTCAGGAACAAATATTCGTGCTCATTACACAAATGAATACCCTGAACGGGACCAGGCCATCGGCTTCGTAGGCTGGATCACTACAAACTGGGCCAAAGCGGGACCTCAACTGTTATCGCGGGACAAGCAATCCGCGGGGTTTTACATCCCTGCCACGTGATGAAAGCAGCTGGTTGGAATGATTTCAATAATCTTGACAACGTGGTTAGCAACAAACGTTTGCCAGCGGTGTGGTGAAGAATGGATCCAGCAGAGAACTATCTTAGAGTCGGTGAAGGCGTAAACTTCTTTATTTTATACCGCGGCTCAAAATTGTCCAGAACCTTCCGCATGAGCTTGGACAAGAGAACCGTTGCGCACTATTCCAATCTCGCAACAGAAATTGTTTGAAGCGGTGCGACCTTCGACTTGGAGCAAAAGTCACAGTGCATCAACGATATCTTTTGATATTTGACAGTAGCTTTTCGGTAAAGGAAAACATCGTGAGGAAACTGGTTTAATCGCATTTGGGTCTAGTTTTTCATCTTTCGTAAAACTAGTGCCTTCGCCAACTCATGGGATGGATGGATGGTGAAACGAACACCATCACGCACACAAAAAACTTCAGTAAGATTTATCCAATTCAACATAATAAATCTTTTTTTTAATCATGACAGAAAATTTTTCGCATCGTACCTTGTTACCACAGGAATGGCAAGGATATTTTTCTCGGCTATTGTTCTGTACTAATTAATTAGAAGATTCATTAGAACCGGCTGTAATGTGGGCAATTGGCAAGATTAGAAACATCCCAGTCGCATGACGTAAACGAGACTAGGCTAATAATGCAAATAGCTTCCAATTGAGACGAATGACCTGCGCATGACAATGCTTTTATAGTTAGTGGCTAGAAGAACTAATACTGAGTCGTACAGGATGACGGACTTTTCGGCAAAGGAGGGTGTCTGAAGTATCATCCTTTTTTCCCCTTTCTTTGTCTTTATTGTTAAAGGAACATTTAAGCATATAAGATCTTTTTTTTTCTATATCCTAGGAAACGATTTCACTGAATAAGATATGATTTTCGACAAAAAAAAACATTATTTTCAGTTAAAGGCATTTAATAAGCAATATGTCTATGTTTTTACGCATTATTTCTGATTACACGGTTCAATAGTTAAAGAAATACAATTATTGTGACTTTCAGAGCAATTTTCTCCGAATATATTCTTGTAACATTTGATTTTTGAGAAACCTTACATTCGTTTCTAAAGATTTATCTAGTGATGAACTACATGTTGAATTACCTTACAAGAAATATATTAAATTTAAGTTACATACAGCGGCCAATATAATACGTACACGTTGGTGTAGGTGTAGGTGTAATGTACATTCAAAATTTTATTTTACAGTACATATGGTGCTATATTACCGCACGAGTGCGGTAATCAGCAGATTACGTGCATATGTCGAAACTTTAAAGAGCCATATGTACTGTAAAACGTTGTACGATACACGTGCGAACAGGTAATTCGCAACTCGTCGTGTCGATTTAAAACACTCCCTTCGGTCGTGTTTTAATTTATCACTACTGGTAGCGAATTTCCTGTTGTCTGCACTTGTATCATATTGTACTATTAATACACCTTTTAGTTTTTGAGTATAGCGCCTGTGACATACGGACATATACAGACGAACATGATGAAACTATAGGGGTTCCGTATTTTGCCATTTTGGCTACGGAACCATAAAAAACGAACATAATATTTAAATCCTACAATGTACTTTTCATCACACTTGCTCGTAAAGGGTCTTATTGTATGCAGGCGTATAGAGTAGTTATAGCAGATTTAGCTCCCGGGGGAGTTATGGATTTTCATAACTCCCTAGGGAGTTATGCGTTTCTCTGTGATCTGATTTGTTTAAAAAATCTAGTTGGCCGCGCTCCACAAGAATACTGCTCTCCGATTGGTCGCAATATTGAAGGCGCGCACGCTTCACTCGGCATCCATGCATTGATACTGGAGATGAAGTGGTGGATTTCTTCAATTTTTATTAGTTTAGGAGTTATTTATTTCCTCGCAAATGTGATGAACACATTGTGATTACCTCGGGACGTAAGAAAATTGCAAAATCAAGTCATCAAAAGATTCTTCTGATAGACTCTCGTTCGCAATTTCCCACTTACGCCCCTCGTTAAACAATGTACTATTATACTATATAAAGTACAAATACGAGTATGCAAAACACGCAATGTGCGGACAATGCTGATAATAGTGATAATGGCCGCTGGTGTGTACCGAGCGTAATCCCGACCTGATCACTCAACACATACACATCTGTGGTCGCTTTATTGTGTATGTGTATGCAGGATGTTACATTAAAAGGGCCGGAAAGGTCAGCTCTTAGAATTTAGGAAGCTCGAGTTGCGACGATACTAATATATCGTTAGGTATATCTATAAATTCATTAAGTGTTATGTCGTTGTAGTAACAAATCTTATATGCACTTTATTAATTATAAGTGCATTATAATGCACTGCATTAATTATAAGTGCATTATAAATTTATCTCTACAATAACATCATTTATATGTTTATTATAAGCCTTATTTGATACTCGTATGTATTGATCTTTCTGCACGTCATCAATAAGCTCAAAATTTTGAGATATGGCAAACTACCCATCAACTCATCACTTAATCGTATTACGCCGCGCTAATACGTACTCGAGCACACGCTTCGAGAGGCTAATTTAATGGTAAAGACAAGCCAACACAATTAACCCATATACCATTGCTCCAAGCCAATTAACGTAACCCTTATTATTAAGAACACAAGGTTCAAACGAAGCTATGTATAGACAATAACGATATCGCACACATAATACCACAAATTCAAGTTAACTGACCTAATAAATTCATTGTGCCATAACTATAATTGCTATGTATGTGACTTATGCGACGCTCGGAACGTCTGTTTGTTTCCATTGTAGTGCGTCTAGCAAATTCATGGCGGGAAATTGTCAAAGCGTTTAGGTGTAGCTATGTTGTCGCTTTGATACGTCGTACTTTGATTGAAGTTTCATATGTAGCGTACATGAAAGTCACCTCTCTGACGTTTGCACTTTAACTACTAGCATTACAAGTATCTCAGGTTTTTATTTGAAGTTTATGTGTTAGTTATTACTATTAACGTGCTTACACAAATACTTTTAAACTATCATTTACTTTGTTTAATTTATTAAATAAATAGGGAAATTATAACGAACTTTTTTTAAAAAGCCCTCCTATCTCTGGGCTAAGGCTTCTTTTAAACAGTTCCGTAAATATCAGCGTTGAATGCGTATTCTTCTGGGGATATAAATTAGATACAATCGTGTCGCTCTCAATAATGAAAACAAATAACCCGATCTGTTTCTCCAGAATCGTTTGATTCAGATTAATATTCCGCATGGCAAATAATACCCGACGCGTTATTCTAAACAACTGCCAGGTCTAAAGGCAGTTTATTCTATTTCAGAGCATAATAAATTGTGGCCACGTCGTCTGTGCAACATTTCAGTATAAAGTTTCTGAACCCCGTTGACAGGTGATATTTTCGGTGGCCGTCTAACTAGCCGAAAGAATAACAGTTCTGTCCATCAAAAACTAATTTTGTGGAACTAAAGAGTCAGGTTTTGGGACGGTTTCGGGTGGTTCATTAGCGTATACAGTTATGCTATTTCAGTTTCATTATTTATGTCAAATAAGCCTATAATGAGTCACTAAATATACCTGTAATAACATGTTTTTCCATGTTTAGTATTATGCGACATATTCATCATTTTCAAACCGGTTTAGTTCTTATTTAGAACCCCTTCCCTAGATAAAATAAAATCTCGTACTCGTAGTATTTCCACAGTGACGATAGAAAAAGCTGTTATTTTGACATTTTGAAGTCCCATTAAAATTATCTAGAAAACAAGGACAGATACTATACAGGTATAGATTGCCTAGAGTTAAGCTCGTATTCATAAACGACTATCAACCTATTTTAGCTAAAATGCCGTTCAAATTCGTTCTTATCTGGCACTTTGAAATTAGCGTTTGTGAGAAAGGGATAAAACAAATTTAAGTTAACAGAGATCCGCTTAGTTTTATGAATAAGGGGGTGTTTATAACTACTAGGTAGGTAACTTTAAATTGAATATAGTGAATGGAAGTTAGACGTAAGTATGATTATTTTTATTATTATTTCATTTAGGGTATTACACAAAAGGAGTCAGATCCTGCCATAATGATTATTTTAGGACGGTAATTAAAAAAAAACTACATGCTTTATACAATCGCCTGCATTTCATTATAATATTCGATATCACAATCCGAACCTTCAAACAGAATTAATCAAAACGACGTCCCATGGCAAACGCGTCGTTTTAATTCGAAATCAAAGTTGCACCCTCTACCATTAAACAAGCTCACGTATAGAATAAATAAAATGCCCCGTCTGTAAATATGCGGGGATGAACACAACTTACGACCCGCAAAAAAGCTAATCTGTACAAAATAATATGTGTACTGGAAGAGACTTGACTTTTTGCGCCCATTGCGGGGTTCTCTCGATTCTGTAAACCACTGCCTCTGTGTAAGAGACGCGCTTATGTCTTCCGCACATGAGAAAACGAAATCCTACTTTCTCCGGCAAAGGTTTTTTTGGAGAAATTTAGATAAGTATCTGATCTGACTTGGTGAAATTCTATTCATATTTCGTCATAAGAGTTTTTAGATGAGGTAAATGCTATCATTTTAACTTAGTTGTGTCGTTTAGTAACATATTGTTATAAATCAAATTTTAAGCTATAATGTCAGTTTAATATACAGTCAGTCAGTCAGTAATAGTACAGGCAATACATAAACAATGTCAGTTCAAACAATAATAATCAGTCCTTTTTTGTGTAATCTGGTCAGAACGGCTGCAAAGAACGCAATAGTTTTTATTGCAAGGTCTTTAGTCTACAATACTTAGCTTAATTAAGAGGACTGTTTCGTGTTCAAGCTCAAAGTGGTTGGAACCAAAAAAATCTGTTATATTTGTTTTTATTTGGTCAGTCAAATAACATTATTGTCGTAAATTCGTTTTAATATTCTCATTTCACTGTGCAACACAGCGGATAGTGAAAAAAAAGTTCGTACACAAGTTCATTAAAAATCAATAATATTTTTTATTCGGGAGAATAAAATAACGAGACAAGTAGGCTTATGCATAATTTGTAGGTTCGCAATTTTGCCCGAAAAACGTTTTTGTGAAAAGTGCACCCAAACTTTTCTCATTACGCTCTTTTTTTTACATGGTAGTAAAATAATATATACGTTCAATTCCTAACAACATTTTAGTATCTATATGTTTCCAGGCCTCCTATTTACAAACGGACTCGTCTTCACCCGTTTATATATGGAAACTGTCAAAATTTGACAAATGACATTACGGGTAACGGGTGAGGTGTGAGGTGAGAGGTGATGAACGCATCTATGGAGAAATAAAGTCCTCGTACTGCGAACGTACGTTGTAACTGTCACCCGTGACACTTTATATAGCAGTAAATCACAGGTCGTAAACTCCGGCCCGTATGCCGCGTCACTAAAATTAAAGCTTTAATGAGAAAGTGAACTACCGGTAGTTACGAAACTATATGTTACATATATTATTATTACCTGAACCGTAAACGCCCGCGAACCGTAATGGAATATATTCCGACGGCTATTTATTTATTAAAACTGACAGCGAATTGTCCATAAATAGCAAAATATTTCCGAAACAAATTTGCAAGCGACCTTCTGTATGAACCCACACAAAGACTGTATCGCTATAGTGTGAGAGTTGGAAACTTTTGATCCCCTGACATAAATCTCCATCAGAAAATAGGGAGGGACGTAACCGGCTTAAGCTTAACTGTGACTAGTGGCTCCGAACCTTACTTTAAATATATTGTAATAATGATAAAATATACTAGTTAATTTTGGCCTCTATTTATTTTGCAGTAAAAAGCGTTTTGTCATAACAACCCTGTTTGTGTTGGGAATGGGAGCGCGGGACGTGCAAATATTGGTTCATATTTCGACTGCTTTTGCTAGTTATTTCGGTAAACAGATTTGTATTATTGGCACTGCTAATCTTATTTTGCTACTTAGCTAATCTTAGTTGTTACTTTTTCTGTTGACGCAATAAGTTTATGATAATGTCTATTTAACATGAAATTGATTTGTTTAAGTTTCTACGTAAAATATATGTAAATATTTCTGAGAAATTAAATACTTGTTACACGTTCAGACTTTAAATACCTACATTTTTTTAAATAAATTTATTTAACTTCAATTTTTTTATAACCTACGAGTTATGTACTATATCATAATAATATATATATATATAAATAACTAGTCTATCATAATATCAATAGCTTTACTAGGTATTTATAACCGGGAACATTTACCACAGAAAAAAGTGCAGGTGATCTCAGTAGCTGGACACATTGGGACTTTGTCAATTTCACCCGTCGGCTATTTATTATAACAGTTTATTCGTGTACACACGGAAGGTCCTGTCTATCAAAGCTGATGTTTGACAGTCCGAAAAATCAAATCATAGCATTTAGTATAACATTAAAGTCTTTGCATAGCATTTCGTTCTACCTCATACCAAAAACTAGAATGTTCCTCATACGAGACGCCACGTGCTCATCCGTTTGTCGCAGGAACCACTTGACGCCTTCATAAATAAATTCTGGTACTTCCTTGCTAAGCTGGCCTACACCCACACCTCAGACATGCTCTTTTCTAGCCGAGTACTGTGTTCTCAATGAAGTGACACTCACTTTCTGTAGAGTCACCCCATTGTGAACCCGGACTATTACAGTGGCGCCCAACTTGGGGCCGACAAGTCAAGGGTCGACAAGTTTGCATGTAATTCTGTATTTTACTGATAGTCAGATCAGTAACTTTTTACGATACGTCAAAAACGATCGTTCAGTATGGATTTTTAGGGAAATATGCCTGATGAAGTCACAATTTTCTATTGTCAAAATGTGTCCTTTTTTCATGTTAATGTTATTTTCGTAAGATTTGTTATTGGTAACCTTAAAACATATTTTTAGTGTTGTAAAATACCGTATTTTCCTGGCAAAACGTCGGCCTCATTACGATGAGTGCCGCTGTCGGTTGACAATTCACATTAAAAGGTGCGCGAAAGCCGTGTAGAAGCGTCACGAGGGATTGACGGGACGTAAGTAATACATGCACAATGAAATAATTTTGTTACGATGGTTGTTAGACACGCCAGCGAATTTACGGAAGGGTTAGCACAAAATTACCTTCCTGCTACCCTTTATTTGAATAATTAATTTGGACATCTGTTACTATTTATAGATTGTACCTAAATTAGTGAGTAATCTCTACCTTTTCTACCAATTTATCGTAAACTTCTCTAAATTTTCATTATTATATAATATTCCTCTCGATAAAATGTATCCTACCGTAGGGTGCAAGTACTAGAACTCAAGCTATCTTTAAGCGCCAATGGTAAAAACAGACAAACAGAGTTACTTCTGCATGCGTAATATTAGTATGAAATTATTATAAATAGTATCTCCAATAAGGTTCGCTAGGAGTTTCCCGTATTCAATGATCCAAAATTCAATAAAGAACGTTCAGAATAGTAGGTACTTGTAAAGGGGCAAAGTGGTTATGAATCAAAAGATCTCTAAGTGACTTACAAGTGAAATCCCGGCCTGGAATGGTTGATCTTCCAGCTTTATATTGGGATCGAATAGTGCCCATAGTTTTGTGTAACTTTAAATTACTTTGTGAGTACTTCTTTGTAAGTCTTTATGTGGACTGTTTATTGTTACCTATTTTTTTTTAATTTGGGGCATTTGCAGTGTTTAGGGATTTCCTAAAGGGTTTCGTATGTAGTTTATTTTTGACCCGTCTTAAACAACAAATATAATGCAAAGTGGAGTACAACTCATTTCTACACTTTTTTAATAAGAAATTCAATAAAATGTTTTACAGTACATATGGTGCTACATTACCGCACGTGTGCGGTAATCAGCAGATTACGTGCATATGTCGAAACTTTAAAGAGCCATATGTACTGTAATACGTTGTACGATACACGTGCGAATAGGTAATTCGCAACTCGTATCGATTTAAAACACTCCCTTTGGTCGTGTTTTAATTTATCACCACTCGTTGCGAATTTCCTATTTTCTGCAGTTGTATCGTAATGTACTATTACAGTACATATGTTGCTACTTTACCGCACGCGTGCAGTAATCAGCAGATAAAACAAGAGCCATATGTACTGTAAAACGCTGTACGATACACGTGCGAACAGGTAATTCGCAATTGATTTCGATTTGAAACACTCCCTTCGGTCGTGTTTCAATTATTACCACTCGTTGCGAATTTCCTGTTCTCTGCACTTGTATCGTAATGTACTATTATCGTATTAACTACGCACCGGAACCGGAAGGCGTAGGCGTAGCGTGAGTAGGCACTCCACACGGTGGACCGATGACCTGGTAAAGGATGCGGGTGGCGCAGGACCGGTCATTGTGGAAGTCTTTGGGGGAGGCCTATGTCCAGCAGTGGACTTCTTTCGGCTGACATGATGATGATAGTATGGACTTGTTCAATTGCACCAACCATACTCTTAAGACACGTATAATATGTGACTAATTCATTCGCTACTAAAGCTTAATATTGCAGACATGTAAGCTAATGACTATAATGTATATTCCGACCATCACATTTCACAAACAGATACCTACATTCGTCCACGCACCCACATACTAACACACACACACACTCACCTACATAAATAAATAGTGCAGTACCTCCTGGTTGTATTAAACTTATCTCTATAGTTTTTATGTACGAGCATATTCAATCTTATTTTTAACCGACTTCAAGATTTCAAAAGAGGAGGTTATCAATTCGGTTGTGTTTTTTTATTTTTAATGTTTGTTACTCCATAACTCCGTCATTTCTTAACCGATTTGGAAAATTCTTTTTTTGATTGTAAGTATATAAATCCAAGTTGGTCCCGTTTTTGTCAAAACGCAGTTCTGATTATGGGATCCATGAGAAATTGAGGGAACTCCTCAAATCTTAAAGGCAAACATATAGTGATTTTTGTGTTTTTATCGACAAATCGAGCATTTTCATCCAAAAATGTGACAATTGATGAAGTGGAACTGCTGATGATGATCAGAACAGAACTCTTCAACGACGAAAAGTTCACGTTTGGCGATTTGTCCTTCTAGCTGTGTTTGTTAAGCAAGTTCTATTTTCACGATTGATTTTAGTCATGCTCGAGTTCTCATGATGGGATCCATTAGGAATCGAGGGAACTCCTCAAATGTGAAAGGCACACAAATAGTAATTTTAGTATTTTCATGACCTAATCAAGCATTTTCATTCATAAAAGTGACATTTGATGAAGTGGAACTGCTGATGATGATCAGAACGGAACTCTTCAACGATGCGTAGTTTAGGTTTGGCGATTTGTTCTCTTCGTTTTGTTTGTCAAGCAAGCAAGGTTTTTCCATGATTCCATGAGGAATTGAGGGTACTTAGTCTTCTACCATTATAAACATACTTATAGCCATTTTTATTTTATTGTATGGAATCTAAGAGTGCACCATCTAAGTATAATAATCTTTTACCGGCCTCCCCCATTGAAGTCGGTTTTTTTTTCTTAAAAATTATTTTTTTCTAATTGTCTACTTAACCTTTGTTAAACGTCTTTTTTTCCATTTTTGTAAACATCATTTCTGTAAACATCTTTAATTGGCTTTATTATTAGCTATTAAGTCCTGTATTTTTTCCTGTAATGCTGTTGGTGCACCAACTAAATAAAATAAAATAAATAAAATAAAATACACATAGTTCAAAGTTCAACAACTCCAAGTTCAAAGCACAGTTTTATAAATTGAATATATTAGGAACAAATGGCTCCATTCATGCGAATTTGAGCACTGAATGCGAAATTTGGCCGTTAAATCTGTCATATTAACGCTCGATATTATGCATTTACCAAATGTTATGCGGGGATATTGCGGTTACACGTAAATGTAGTATGGACCTGGTCTTAGCTATTACTGTCTCATATAATCGTAAACATGCGTTTTACATTAGGTATTTATGAAATGGAAATAGACGATATGAATGGCATGTTATTTAATTAACAAACATTAGCTGGCAGTAATAGATGATAGAACTTACACTTTATAAATAAAAAGTAATAAGTTCTCTGTATTTGAGGTTAGTAGGTAACTTTTATGAAAGGGAAAAAAAAATCCTTTCTTTTATAAATACCATTTGTACGTGGTGTTTTAACGTGTTATGTAATCACATTCACATCTTTATTATCTACTGAAGGTCAACGACATTATTTAGGTAAATATATTTTTATCATTGTTTTTCTAATACTTGCACAATTACATTCCATCACAGTCTAACGTCTGTCTTCAGGTTAATGACATGTCCCACGGGTTAAACTACTTATCTCATTTAATAGGCACATCCTCACAAATCGTTCCTCATATCATCTGCTCCCCTTGCGGTGGACCTAATGGTATCATTTAGACTTATTTCGCTCCTCAATGGGCTGGTTGTCAGTGACGTAATGCCCATTTTTTATTCGCTGTTCGACATTTATCGATGTCTCTGAACATCGGACACAACTGTTCCGCTATACTTATGAAAAGGGCGTATTTATTATTGAAGTTTATAAGGACTTACGACACTTTTGTGTTAATGGGGCAATGTTGGGCAGGTTGCATTGTTCATTGCCGTGAAATGTTTTTCGTGTTTTCATTGATGATGTTTTATGGCGCGTGTTGTTGTACGCTTCGGGATTTTGTTGTTTTTATGAACGCATCACAGTTCTAGAACGTTAACTGTCTTGGTTCAATTTATTACACAAATATTGTGCGTTCCATCTGGCTAAAATCAGGCTCTCCTCGTGATGGCGTGTTATCTAAACCTGTTATTATCTTTGTATCCTGCCTAAGTATCCGGGTAGTGACATTAATTTGTGATGAGCATGAGTATAGTAGAAAAATATGAAAGAAAAGCGATATCCTTGAGATGTCCCCTTCTGTCATTTAGATAACTGGAATTGTAGCCAGCAACGCTCAATATCTATAGGTATGTTGTAAGTGAATGTCTTATTGTCTGCGGTTAATTGTATTCTACTACTAGCTTTTTCCCGCGACTTCGTCCGCGTGCAACCCGTTATATCGCCGGCTAATAGTTTAAGACCTGCTCACGTCATATTATGAAAAATTACAAGAGAGCCAAAAAGAAAGATTGAAATTAAAGAAAAAAAAATGGGGTTATTTTTTTCCCCTAATTCCAAAATAAAAGACAGCGTTTTGATTTTCTGTTTTTTACGATGTCTTTTGTAACTTAACAGTATTTTGCAATCAAATAACGTTTTATATTATGATTTTAGCAGTTTGCCAAGAAAAAGAAAGTAGTTATATCATGGTAAGGAAATATAAGTACCTAAATCCCTAAGATATAATTTATTTTTATTATGTGATACCAAATAGCCAATACTTGGGATTAGGTAGCGGACCCCGGCATCCTTCAGGATGCAACTGTACTGGGAATAACGCTAGGATGATGATGTGATACCGAATTACAATTAGTCACATGACAGTGCTTAAATATATTTATAAATAAAAACTAAGATATTTATATACAACTGCAAATCAAAAGGCACTTAATATACAAAGAAACTTATTGTAAGAAACTAAATGAAATATTCGGAATATATATATATATATATATATTGGGTGTTGTGCGGAAATATTCATCATCATCATCATATCAGCCGAAGGACATCCACTGCTGGACGTAGGCCTCCCCCAAAGAGTGCCACAAGGCCCGGGCCTTGTCGGGCACCGGCAAGGGCCGGGCCCGGGTCTTTTGGCTGGATGCGGGTGGCGCAGGACCGGTCCTGCGCCACCCGCATCCAGCAAACTACAGCGACTTTCACCAGGTCACCAGTCCATCTTGTGTGGGGCCTACGCTGCGCCTTCCAGTAAGTGGTCGCCACTCGAGAACCTTTTCTCCCTAACGGCTATCGGTTCTACGTGCAATGTGCCCCGCCCACTGCCACTTAAGTTTAGCGATTCGGAGGGCTTTGTCAGATAATTGGGTTCTATAGTGGATGGCCTCATTTCTGACGCGATCACGCTGAGATACTGCCAGCATAGCCCTCTCCATTGCTCTTTTGGTGACTTTAAGCCCTCCTATGAGGCCCATAGTAAGCGACCACGTTTTAGTGCCCATTATGTCATCACTGGCAACACACACTAGTCAAAGACTCCCGCCTTGACACACTGTAACAAAGTTCTTTTGAGAATATGAAAAATACCTGCTAAGTCCGTTTATCGCGATAGTAAGAATAAGAACTACCATTTATTTTGGTAAAAGGTTAACCTAACCCCAAAACAGTGATTGTATTGTATTTACAGCTCAAAAGCCACGGAATATTAATAAAAAACATAGTACATACCGTTGCGATGTAACATTTCTTCGTTTACACTAAAAACACGAAAAAAAAGTTATCTTTTGCGAGAACAGACGTCTAGGCGATCAAAATTCTTACGAAAATGGCGGGTATATTGAAGTTAGCCGATAACTTAAAATAACTGGCAGTAGCTGTTTTTCTCAGACGATGCATCTTTTTTTTTTGCTACATAATGGTGGGTAAAACGAAAGATTTAGCGGGTTTACACTCTTAGCAAACGATATTTATGGAAATAATTGCTATTTTATTGTTGTAGGCGCTCAAATATACTTTTATCCCCTTTTGACCCCCTAAGGAACGATTTCAGGAATAAAAACTATCCTATGTCCTTTTCCGGGTCTCAAACTACCTCTGTACCAAATTTCATCTAAATCGGTTTAGCGGTTTAAGCTTGAAGAGGGTACAGACAGACAGACGGGTGACTTTCGCATTTATAATATTAAGTAAGTATGGATATGGATGGATAGTTTGTAAGGTCTATGACTTTATATAGAAAACGATTTTATATAGAAAACTTTTTCTTGGTTACCTTTAACACGTGAGTGACCTGTTTCATAATATTTTAATATGACTCTCTAACACTTTTTAAGAAACGCGAGCACAGGAAGTGGACCTGGATGAGTCCCGACGGTGCAACAAAAAACGAGATTGACTTCATCATGTCGACGAAGAGGCATATATTCAATGATGTCTCTGTGATCAGTACGGTTAAAACCGGAGGTGATCATCGTCTGGTAAGGGGCACATTGAATATATGCGTCAAGCTAGAACGCTCTCGACTGATGAAGTCCACGCTCCGTCCAGCAGCAGTCCAAATCTAAAACCCCGAGAGCTTTCAGCTGGAACTCCAAAACCGTTTCGATTGTATAGGCGGCGATGTGGACGAATTCAACGACGGGTTTGTGGAAGCTGTTTATAGCATTGGTTCTAAGTTCTTTAAGGCCCAACGAACTCAAAGAGCCAAAAGGATCTCTATGTCCACTCAGAGGCTCATCGAGGAAAGGAATGAGATGATTCTGCAGTCTTCAGCCGATGCGACATTATACAGGCAGCTCAATAAACAGATCTCCAAGTCCCTTACCCGCGATCTGCGCCAATTCAATACAAATCGTATTGAGGAGGCCATCGAGCAGAATAAGGGCTCTAAAGTTTTTTCAAGAGATCTGTCTATTGGGCAGAGCCAGCTCGCCAGATTAAAAACTGAAGATGGTAGAATCGTTTCGTCCAAACCTGAGCTTCTGAGTGAGATAGAGTGCTTTTATGGACCGCTATACACGTCAACTAGCAGACCCGAAGTTGGTCTGGCGGAAGACCGAAGAGCTAGATTAACCCGGCACTATACCGAAGATATCCCGGACATCAGCCTGTACGAGATTAGAATGGCTCTTAAACAGCTTAAGAACAATAAGGCACCCGGTGAAGACGGAATTACAGCGGAACTCCAGAAAGCGGGTGGAAAACCGGTCCTTAGGGCCCTTCAGAAGTTGTTCAATTCCGTCTTACTGGAAGGAAAAACTCCAAAGGCATGGAACAGAGGTGCGGTGGTCCTGTTCTTCAAAAAGGGTGACAACTCCTTACTGAAGAACTACCGACCCATCTCACTTCTGAGCCATGTCTATAAGCTGTTTTCAAGAGTCATTACGAACCGTCTCGCACGCAGGCTAGATGACTTCCAGCCTCCCGAACAAGCCGGTTTCCGAAGAGGCTTTAGCACCGTAGACCACATCCATACGCTCCGTCAGGTTATACAGAAGACTGAGGAGTATAACCTGCCCCTCTGTTTAGCGTTCGTGGACTACGAGAAAGCCTTCGATTCGATCGAAACCTGGACTGTACTACAATCTCTTCAGCGGTGCCAAGTGGACTACCGCTATATCGAAGTGCTGAAGTGTTTGTACGAGAACGCCACTATGTCAGTCCGACTCCAGGACCAGAGCTCGAAGCCTATCCCATTGGAGCGGGGAGTCAGGCAAGGAGATGTTATTTCTCCTAAACTGTTCTCCGCTGCACTGGAGGATGTTTTCAAGACTCTGGACTGGAGAAGGCTAAGCATCAACATAAATGGCGAGTACCTCACTCACCTTCGGTTTGCTGACGATATAGTAGTCTTGCGCTGAGACCATGGAAGATTTAAGTACAATGCTCAATGACCTCAGTAAAGCCTCCGAGCGAGTTGGTCTAAGGATGAACGTGGACAAGACGAAGATCATGTCAAATGTCCATGTCGCACCAACTCCCTTAACAATCGGACACTTTACGCTCGAAGTTGTAGACGATTACATATACTTAGGACAGACTGTCCAGTTAGGTAGGTCCAACTTCGAGAAAGAGGTTAATCGTCGAATCCGACTCGGCTGGGCAGCGTTCGGGAAGCTACGGCACATCTTTTCGTCCAATATTCCGCAGTGTCTCAAGACGAAAGTCTTTGACCAGTGTGTGTTGCCAGTGATGACATATGGTACTGAAACGTGGTCGCTTACTATGGGCCTCATAAGAAGGCTCAAAGTCACCCAAAGAGCAATGGAGAGAGCTATGTTAGGAGTTTCTCTGCGTGATCGCATCAGGAATGAGGCCATCCGCAGCAGAACCAAAGTGACCGATATAGCCCTCCGAATTGCTAAACTTAAGTGGCAGTGGGCGGGGCACATAGCACGTAGAACCGATGGCCGTTGGGGCGGAAAGGTTCTCGAGTGGCGACCACGTACCGGAAGGCGTAGCGTGGGCAGGCCCCCCACACGGTGGACCGATGACCTGGTGAAGGTCGCGGGTGTCCGCTGGATGCGGGTGGCGCAGGACCGGTCATTGTGGAAGTCTTTGGGGGAGGCCTATGTCCAGCAGTGGACGTCTTTCGGCTGACATGAATGAATGAATGAACACTTTTTACCCATAGTAAATTGCAATATACCTAGGTATACTACATATTCAACGACAATAAATTATATACAACATAATGCGAAAATCATACTTAGTTTAAGAACATTCATTTAACGATGCTCCTAAAAATATTTACACAAACGAAAGTGAAATTATAGCAATGGGCCATAAAATTCACAATAAATCGATTATTTACGATAATTCAATAGACTTGTAATTCAAGCTCCACTGAGCGCAGAACCAAGTGCACTAATTTAAATTAATATAACATGTAAATTCGCCAGTGCCGTTATATTACTCCATAATTATGCGAGTAACAAAAGAGATACCCGGCCGACCGCGTAATCGCTTACACCGTGCGATATGGATATAGGCTGGGCAAAGAGTAGACCAGTATAAATCACCTGTGAACAGAAGCGATGTTCGACTTCAATCATGATTCTTACAAAACGGTTCTGTCAACTGCGTATTTTTTATGACGGCTCCTAATATCTATCTCATGACATAGCCGTGACATTTAAAAATGTTGTTATGCAATGTCAGTTCAAAATAACGAATTGAACAGGCTTACTAGTGCAAAGTAAAAATTGAAGACATGTTGGTCAGGCAGCATATATTGCGGTCAACAATTTCAATAAAACGCCTGTCTTAAGAAAGCTAAACAGACTATGATTTACTTGTGGTTCCCCCTGAACTTGTGCTCATTACATAAATACGCGCTTTGACCAGCTACCGATATTCTATACTTTTGACATGAACGCAAATCTATATTGTAATTTATATCAATGTAATACTCAAACGAATCTGAATCTGATAGTATGGTTTTCGCTACGATCGCTCGACTTGTGACCTTTTAGTGTATCTTACACACCAGTGGGCTTCAGCCATTGAGAGTCAGGCTGTAGCGGTCACCTTGAACATATAGAAGGCGTTCGATCGGATCTGGCACCGAGGTCGTCTGTCGAAGCTTGCATCCTAGGGCTGACCGAGGGTTTGTGCAGATGGATCGCCAGCTTTCTGTCCAGCAGACCCATAAGAGCCGTAGTAGACGGCAGCTACTCCAAAAGCATGGAAATTAACGCTGACTCCCACAAGGCTCCGTGCTATCTCCGGCGCTGCCTTTGCTGCATATCAATGAAACCATTCTAGTCAGAGATATTGAGTGAGGCCACGATAATCTGGTTCAACCCCGGCGAGACACGAGTATGCGCGTTCACCGCTAAAAAAATACTATTGGCCTCAGGTCGTCTTGGGATCCTTGGTGTCAACATTTGCGGCGACTTCCAGTTATGGAGCCATTTAGAAGGCAAAGCCAAGCGGGCATCCAAAAAGCTAGGTGTTCTCAATAGAGTGAAGAGGTACTCAACTCGGGGACAGAGACTTCTATTATATAAAGGTACGTGATAAATTATACCCACAACCACTCTCTGCCATCGCGTCACTCTCCTTCAACAGGGTATTTCATGCTCACACCCTAAAACCTAAATAGTCGCGTACAGTACGGTTTCAAAGGAATTCCCTCCCTCGAACGCTCCGCTTGTCTAATGAGCTTCAATGCCGAGGTTTTCCCGAGAGACTACAGTATGGGATTTTTTAAGAAAGGAGTGTATTCATTTTTAAATTAATGTGACGCCCCTGCAGTTGCAGGCGTCTATAGGCTGCGGTAAACGCATACCATCAGGTGGGCTGTACGCATATTTGCCACCGATGTAATATAGAAAAATAAAAACAAAAGTAGCGTTATGACACGGCACGAGCTGTCACTAAAACTAATCAAATTGGTGTGCTCTAGTTCAGGCAACCCGCGAGTAACTACCACAATTTGGCACTCACTTTAGTTCTTAATCCTTTTTACGACGGCGTTTCCTTTTGTCATCCAGAAGTTAGAGGCGGCTATGTGACCCATATTTAATTAACCTCAATAAAATTTAGTAATTAAAAAGACATGGTATTTCTTTTTTTCAACTAAAGCCCAAGATATTTCTAAATACTTTAATAATCATCGAAAATGTGTACATCTAAATTCTCCCATGAGGTATTTCCAATTACATAATCAAATGTTGACATAAAAATTCCCCTATTAAGAAACCTAATAAACATGCATACAAATAACACTACACTTTTCTTTTTGATTTCCTTTATTTGATAAGAAATTTACACTGATCAATATCATAAACAACTTACTGTCCATTTTGATACTAATAAGAATAATCTTTGGCCCATTACACGTCACGGGCGGCCAAATGTAGGCTCATTTGAGTGAAAATTAAATTATATCCAATGCTGCAATTACATTTTCAATTGTTTATCACGAAATTTGTAAAACACCGAGGGAATATATGTGGTGAAATATTGTAAAATGTTTCTACATTTTGAAGGTACGTCAACACAGTCCTAAACAAAACGGCTTTTATTCCCAAACAATGGCAGCTTGAGGTACTGCGGGGCTAGACGTCAGTGTGCAAAACGAATCTCAGGGTGATTTCGCCAAAATCGCATTTAAATTTCCCGATCACAATACGCGATAAGCAAAATCATGACTTAGACTGAAAGGGTTAAGAATCTTGCGTGCCGCTGCATAATTTCGCTAGGGTGTCTACGTGGGCACATTTAAAAGGGCATGGAATTTTGGTAGGTAAATAATTTCATCAATTTATAAGTAGGATCGGATTAAACGTTTGTGTTTACATTCCAAATATATTATGTATTGAGTGATTGATGAAATTCATACACGTTTCAGAAGTGATTTTTCACGTTCTATGAACAGTTTACCTATTTACTTTTGATTTAACTTATTGAGCTGATCGATCAGAAGCTCATTGTTTGGCGACAGATGTATTTCGTTTGAGTTCGTACTCCTCCTAGACGCTTACAACTGATCACGCTCACATTTTGCATGTTATTAGGTGGCATCATGACAATGGCTTAGATTAAAAAAATTGAAAATCGGACACACCACGGAGGAACAATCACCTAAGGACTGAATTTCCATATATTTCAATGTAAAAAGTCGTGCACGCGCAAAATTGTTGTTAACAATGGAAAATAGAGGGAGTTTGA
The DNA here is from genome assembly GCA_905163555.1 of Notocelia uddmanniana. NCBI lineage: Eukaryota > Metazoa > Arthropoda > Insecta > Lepidoptera > Tortricidae > Notocelia > Notocelia uddmanniana. The sequence goes on from LR991065.1 coordinate 16,451,737, forward strand.
GACCGAGTAGACGCGCTCAGCTCAAAATTTGCAACCAGCAAACTGCATTGCATACCTAGTATTTAATATCATTACTTTAGAGATATCATTACTGTAGATTTAGCCCTAATCTGTAATGACTAAGTTACTAATTAGATAAAAAGAGCGTGGTACAAAACCATAGCATTAAATATTTTGATCGTGTGTTTTTGAAATAAAACCCAAAAACATCTATATTAATAATTTCGTGCAGGGGTACGGTAGACCCGAACGAGACCTGTCTCAAATTGAAGAACGTATAAAAATAACGATTTTTGAGTTGAACATATGTATCCGCAAAATTCGGATTGTCGCGTATTTTACATTAAAAAGTGTTAATTTTATGACGAAAGGTCGGCCATATTAAATTCGTTGGTTGACAGCACAGACTACTAAGAAGATACTGTTGACAGCGTTGGGTTGGGTACGTTCGGAAATTGTAAACTATGTTTGCGTCCGGTGTGTTGGCCAGGTTGCTGGGCGTGGATTCGGCTAGCCGCGTCTGCAGCGTTTTGTTTTTGTAGTTTTCAAGCGTTCTATACACCTATCAGCCTAGCTAGCACTATAACTTATATCGTCACGTTATATGGCCGAAATGTATAAAAACGTCACATAAAACGTAACGGTATAAGCTATCGTGCTAGCTAGGCTGATTGTCACAACAACCGCCTTCAAAGCGAATGTATGGGGCCTGTTACATGGTTATTATTATCAGCCCGGCTAGTATGATACCTTATACCGTCACGTTTTATGTGACGTTTCGGTACATTTTGGCCATATAACGTGACGGTATAAGCTATCATACTAGCCGGGCAGGTGATACATTCATATCACGATAAAGCCGGGTCCCCAGCGCCATTATTTTAATCGAACACAAAATAGGCGTGGCCTCAATGTTAAGGCCGGTCCACTGCACCAAAAATCCAACAAAACATGTTTGACGTTTGCAAACAAGAAAAACATGGCGCTGGGGACCCGGCTTTAGTGTCACGTGAATATTGAAGCAGAATCCATACAAATTTGAAAACTGCGATAATATTGACACCCCAGTATTGTGATAATATTAATTATGTAAAGGACACCACTTGAATGTTTGCTGAGTCTGTCCGCCATCTTAAAGCTGTGTCTCTGTTTTGTTGTGACAAACTACCAGGTGACTTATGGCTTTTAAACGTCTAGCAAAATTCTATCCCTATCTCGCTCTATCTCATGACTTAGTAGTACTGGGGGTCTACTCCGAAACCCGAACTTCGTATGGTGCCGTCCCTTTCACTCATATAGTGTATGACAGGAGAGTGAAAGGGACGGCACCATACGAAGTTAGGATTTTGAATTTCTTAGTAGACCCCCAGCTCATGCCGTTCGCCGCGCTCGGACGTTAGAGGTGCTACCGCGAACCGAAAACGAAGTATCTGCCTCTCTCTCGCACATGTAGATTCGAACGACAGAGAGGAAAATAGTTCGTTTTTGGTTCGCGGTAGGCCCTCGGGCGTCAACTTTAAAACGTATAGGGTATTTTACTATATGACAAATAAAATTCAAAATGTAAGAAAAACCGGCCAAGGCGTCGGACTCGCGCACTGAGGGTTGCGTACAACTAAAAAACAAATGTAATTTATCAATATATTGATATTTTTGGTAAAATATACGTCATAATAAACATTATCACCTAATTTCAAGTTCATAGGTCCATGGGAAGTTAAAAAATTATATGTGTGATGTGTGACAGACGACACACGGAATGTTCTTCGACTTTCTTCGACCGTCCGCCGCGCTCGGACTGAAGTGCTACCGGGAACCGAAAACGAAATATATATTTCTCTCTGTCGCACTTGCACATTCGAGCGCGGAGAGGGAAATATTTCGTTTTTAGATCGCGGTAGGCCCTCTGGTCTGACGGCTCCTATTCCTGGATGGTGCGCGTATCGGAATGCGAAATACCTTTGGCAAAACGGAACAAGTTGTTATATAGCTTCCATTAATTGGAGAAAATATTACCAACTGTTATTATTATCACGCGAAACACTGAATACTGAAGCAACATCCGTAGGGGCCTGTTACATGGTTATTATTATCACGCGATATCACGATCCGTATCACGTGCTGTTTAATGAATATTGAAGAAAAATCCCTACGATTTTGAAAACCACGATAAATATTAAGCGTGTAACAGACCCCATACAATTTTGGAAATCGCGATAATATTGACACATAATATTGAGTGTAAAGGGCCCCACTGAATAAAATTTGGCGGAAATAGAGAGCTGCTACCACGAAACGAAAACGAACGAAAATCGTGTATTTCCCTCTGTGTCGATCGAATTTGCAAGTGCGACAGAGAGGGAGATACACGAACTTCATTTGTTTTCGTTCGCGTTAGCAGCTCAGATAGCCTACCGCGAACTTCGAAAATCGAACTTCGTATCGTACCATCCCTTTCCATCATATGGTGTATAACATGAGAGTGAAAGGGTCGGCACGACACGTAGTTCGATTTTCGAAGATCGCAATAGGCCCTCTGGCCTGCTACCGCGAACTTCGTATCGTACCGTCCCTTTTCATCATATAGTATATAACACGAGAGTGAAAGGGACGGCACGCTGCGAAGTTCGATTTTCGAAGTTCGCGGTAGCACCCCTGACTTCGCACCAAAAATACTGACTGGCACATCAATATCAATATTTAACAATAAATTGCACATCTGAACCCTGAACTGAATTTTAATGAACGATTAGTATTTTAGCTATACAAATCAGTACTGATTATAGTGTCAATTTTTTTTATGTGCCTTTAAATACTACCCTTATAAAAATGCTTAGGATTAAGTAAGTCAGCGTAATCTTTTACTCCCAATTCCATATCCAGACTACAGACTATATTTCTATAGGTACGAAGTTTCATCATAATCCGTTGTTGTAATGTTTTTATTTTATAAATTTTTGTACACTGTTTCTTTTGTCGTTTGCATAACTGTCACGAATAAATGTTTTCTTTATTTCTTTCTTATTTATTTCACCCGAGTGAAGCCGGGCTCTCATCTAGTTAATAAAATAAACACATCTCCTAAAATTGGTGTCCTAATCATCACGTCATGTTTAGGTACCCTATACTCGCTGCAAGGGTGTTTCAAAAGGGGTGAAACGGAAAAAATAAAGGGCGATTAAAGATAAACAACGGTTGGCTCTGCGGGTACGGCCGGGTGGTTAATTTGCAATTGTATCATTATCTTCGGCGGTAAATTAAACGAGTTTTATGTCTCGGAGGCGGCGACTGAGATTTATGTAAGGCTTATGGCCTGTAGACTTATTGGCAGCGGGCGAACCTTTGAACTTGCTGTCTGAATTGTTAATTTTAATGCTATTATTACTAAAGATGCAGCGATATCATGATAACAATTATATTTTTGTTTTGTAGGTAGTGGCGTGCTCTCGTTTCGGAGGCCAAGATTCTCTTTGGATCGTTGCGCCGATAAAGTAAGTAGTAGTAAGTAAGTATTTTGTAGGTACTTATGGGAAATTAAATATATATTTGCGGACAATCTTATACAAATCGATATATAGGTAATTTCAAACGATTGAAAGTACAAACTATGAGTAATATATATTAAAGATAAATCATTATTTAGGATTCGTACTTTTTTATGGTTGAGTAAGGTGCTAGCTGCTAGATTTTGAATAAGGAACGTTCCAATGTAGTTTGAATTGCTTTGGAACGGCGAACGAGTTGACGGATGACGCCGCGAGAATGATGAGTGCCAAATTGTAGTCAACTTTTAAAAATATTTAATATCACACTAAGTCACTGAAATATTTACAGGTATAAGTAAAAAGACATGTTCATAAATTAAATTAAAACTAAATATAACTAAACTTATAATTACAAAAAAAATATAAATGAAATATTTAGTAATTTCTTTATTAGTTTTTCAGTGGTTAGAGTTTTATTTCATAACCTGACACCAACACTGCATTCCAATTCGATCACAGACAAAGTAAGAAAGTTATCCCAGTCATAATGTGGCATAAGATAAGATTGAATTTGGCTTGTGGATACGGTTTTTCAATACACGTGTTTAAAATTGTAAATTCAAGGTCCTACCTAGAACTTCCAATAAAGGCCCAATCCGGCACTAAATAGGAAACCAAAATAAATATTGCAAATATCAATATGCTTGGACTCCATCTTAGTCTAGTGAGCGCAACGGACTGATAACTAGATGGAAATTGATTACAAGTTACGTGCATTATGCTGTAAATAAACCTCGTTCGAAAAGTTACGCAACTACCCTGCGGGTTTATTTGGTTTATTATAACGCGTTAGGTACATAAATACATAACATTATTCTTAAACAAACAATAGATAATTGTCTAACAACCCCTTCATTAAGTTCCAAGATAGGATTTCGTGTAATAGTGGGAACCTTATTACCACGAAATAGGCGCCGTACCCAAAATCCGAGCCACCATTATATTTAACTCGTTGTTGTTTTTCAATAACACAATATCCACTTATTGTAACTTTGTTTTAAAATTATGTAACGTAGCGAGTGACAGATGAGTTAACTATTTTTTTTTCAATTGGGTGCTTTAACAAGATTTTATTTTACTTGCACTGTTCGTATGTCAGTATGTAAGTATATAAGTTGTCATCAAAATTTGCATTACCGAGCTAATCTGATGATGGAGACAGAAGGTGGCCAGAGCAACTCCTAAACTACACTAGTTAAACCCCTTGTGTTTGGGCTCATTAGAACCCTCTCAATGTTAAGAAGAGTCCGCAGTAAGCTCGGTTCTCCATACAAACGTAGCGTAGTTTTGCCTTCATTTTAAAATGCCATGCTAGAATAACATGAACATTTGTATAAACAATGGGACCCAGCATACCTAGGTCGGAAATTAGTTTCTGTTGCTTGAAATTATAATGGAGAAAAATACAGCGATTATTAAGGTTTTCATACAAGATGTAAAAACTCTAAAACTCGCTGTATTTTTTGTTCTATTACAATGTCTATACAGTAACTAATTTCCAACCTAGATATGGCGGGTCTCATTATGTATACAAAGTTTCATCTTGATTCAGCAAGGCGTTTTAAAATGAGAACGAAACTACGTTTGTATGGAGAATCGAGTTCAACCGAGCGTACTGGGGAGTCTTAAAGACTATGCCAAGTACAAACGTAAATAAAAGCATGTACAGAAAAATAATTGACATTCGAATTGGGTAGAACGAGTCATGGAATTTGGACTCAAAGCCCTGGTTCTTTCATATGCTAGTTGATCACGTGAAATTCATACGTAAGGTACAACTTAGGTAACGTCCACTTTGTATGAAAAATAACATTTAGATCAATCTCACGTACGTTTGAATACGTTAGGTAACCTCACCGGTTCATGCGTTCTTGCTGAGTCATACAGTCAAGGACTTCAATTTGCGACCCTTAAGGTTGACAGGACCTTTCAGTGTTTAGACATTCAAAGAAAAAATTCAAAATATGGGTCCCAAATTAATGAGCGCGACAGTACCTACGTCCACTGCTGCTGGACATAGTTCTCCCCGAAAGAGTTCCACAATGACCGGTCCTGCGCCACCCGCATCCAGCGGACACTTGCAACCCTTACTTGGTCATCAGTCCACCTTGTGGAGGGCATGCCCACGCTACGCCTTCCAGTACGAGGTCACCACTTACATGTTTAAATACTTACGTACATACTTTCAAATTGAAATATAATGTCGTCAAAAGCGATAAACAAAAATAGACTATACTATTAGAGATAGAGAAGTAAGGGTACAGCGTATAACATGTCATCTCGGTCCTTTTTATACCAGCCTGACTGGAGAAGTACTTTTATAGAACCAAAAACCGAGCCATAGCTTGGTGGCAAGTATGGCCGCCGGAGCTCCCAAGGATGCACTGTGGTAGAAGTAACTTGTCTAACAATCGTCTCTCGTTGCAGCGAATCCTGTAATCAATAACGGGTATGACTCTTATGAAGTCGCAAGCGTCAATGGTTTACAATCGGGCCGTGTGATTGTTTGCCACTATCGTTGTATAAAAAGACTCCTGTATTGTATGACCCAGCTCGCAAGCTGACAGAAACAGTTGCCAAATCATCCGCGCATTAAGGTACTTTGTACAGCCGCTTGGCTACAAGCCATCTGGAAGATGAAGATCTAGCTCAATCTAGATGGAATTGGGTCTCGCAAAACATCAACACGCCACTCTAGTTTTGATAAGTTCAATAGTGTTTTAATCCTTTCGGCTGTTTAGAGTCTAAACAGCCGAAAGGATATACAGTCTAAACTTTAGACTGGTGGTTAGAGCGCTTTCACATATCGCACTTAAATATGTACTATGGATATGAGTCGCGCTACTGCAGCGCGACTTTGATTAGAAGCGCTACAGTTGCGCGACATTAACGCCTATATGTGAAAGCGCCCGAAATGGTTCCGCCTACGAAGCCGGTGGTTTCGGATTGGGGTTGAAAGCAGCATTTGTTTCTGACGTGAACAAGATGCATTGCATGATTTAGTATTTTATTCATCTGACTAATATCAATAACACAAGCTTGACTAGTTTAGGACAAGGTCGATTTTTATTAGATCCCCAAAATATAATTTATTTTGATTTGATTTTACATTGATGCTCACAAAACTTAAAAAATTAATTGTTCTGGGGTTTTCATCAAAGTTGAGTTTTCAGACCATAGGTTGCATAAATGTTGGCTAACACATGATTTATGAAATTTAATAACTACCCTTTTTATTCATAAACGACCACCAAACCTATTTTAGTTAAAATGCCGCTTAAATTCTTTTGTCCTTGTCAGAAAAGGACAAAATAAATTTTAGTCAACAATAGTTTGTTCAGTTTTATGAATAAGGGGTAAATCGCTTAATGTTATATCAATTTATAAAGCTCAGTACAATTTTCGGTTTCTATAGGGTATTTCTTATTATATGTCAAAGAAACGTTTCCATTAATATGTAATTCATATTACACTTGATTTATCCCAACCCCGATGCCTACTGACCTCCTTCAGACTAGACGCTGGTTGTTTACGACCGTGGGATTTTCTTTTTTAAATTACGACGATTTTTTTGGCGGCAAAATCCCAACAGAATGATGAAATTACGGCCCGCCGCCGTAAACCCAACTCATAGTAGGTACAGTCACCATCAAAAGTAGCTACGCATATGAAATGTTTAAAAGCTCTTATTCCCTTGCAATAAAGACTTTTGAACTTTTCAAATGCGTAGCTCCTTTTGATGCTGACTGTACGTCACGGTGTAACATCGGCTTTTGGTTTTATACATACCTTCTTTTGATTTAGAGACAATCGATTCCTTTGCTATTGTTCTTCTATCGAAATGAAATTACGCGTTTTCGCTACTTTCGGGTTGAATAATGTTCGGCTTACTTCACACATTCAACGTTTTTAATCCCACGTCGAAGTACGACGGCGGCGGTACATATTTCCGATAGTCGACTGTTTTAGTATCACCGACGTGATGTAAAATATGACGCTACCCTTTCTTTTCCGAACACCCGTATTACCGTAACAAACAGTGAGTAAAAAAATGTTACACAATACCGTTTAAATATAATGTAGTATTGGAGATGTTGATGTTCTTAGTACTTCCTATAAATTTAATAAAGTTATCGTATCTGATCTTTATTAAATAGGAACCTAAAACATATTAAAATAAATTTTAATGACTGGAAATTTAATACACATGTACTGATTTAATTATAGTACTAAACTAAAATATATTTGAATAATTGGGGTCTCTCGGCATAGTCCTCTAGATGTTGGCAGCATTTCGTCGCGAAATCGCGATGCCAAAGCTTTGAGCGAGGAAGCTGCCATCTCTACGAACCCACGGGGTTTTAAGGTTGTCGCACACGTAACCGCTCGGCACCGGATCGACGCCGCCTCACCTCATCGGTTTGCCATCAACCAGGCGTCAACCATACGCAAGCACGTAACGAAAACGGTTCAGCATCTCCGAGGTGTCCGCGCCGCGGGGGGAACGATGGCGGTCTGCGCGCCGTCCCCATTCCGGCAGCGAGACGCAAGTGTGGCGGCGGTCCGGCTCGAAGCTCGATGACCGCGAGTTGCCTGCGCGTCGCTTGCGGATTACTAGCTTCTGCCGAGGCGAGGCGATGCTGTTACGATGCCAATATGTGTGCGTTACAGTATGGAGTTTCCTACAAAGAATACTGGACGGATCGAGTTGAGGCGGCGCCGGTCCGGTGCTGAGCGCTTACGTGTGCGACAACCTTTAGCGGACAAATTCGGCTATCCTTTTGTTTTTAAATTTAGATTATTATTGAGAAATATATTACTTGAATGTCATTATTTATGTACGGCAGTGACACTTACACGCCAACACATCCATCCATACTATACTAATATTATAAATGCGAAAGCGTGTCTGTATGTCTGTTACCTCTTCACGTTTAAACTGTTGAACTGATTATGATGAAATTTGGTATAGAGCTTCGAGTCCCGAGAAAAGACATAGGATAGTCTTAATCCCGGAAATTATTCCCCGGAATTCCAAGCAGACGAAATCGCGGGCAAATGCAAGTCTTCCATAAGCTATAAAATATGAACCTTAGCCAAACACGAAAGTGACTTTGACAACGTACGTCATAATACCTATAGCTGGCGCCGTTGACACGACAACACGCGACACCTTAAGGTGTTCTTGGCGTTCAAAGTGTTAATGAGATTTTGCATCGCGATTTACGCACAGTTTTTCTAATCTCATATAGAATGTGACTCGCAAATACACAAAAGCGTTCATATGTGTAACTAGCTTTTGCCCGCGACTTCGTCCGCGTAGAACTTGTTCTCGCCTTAGAATTATTTGTATTCCCATACAATTTTCCTCTAGCTGAGATAGGACACCAGGACCTTAGGGGTGTATTCTCTAGAAATCCTCTTGTCAAAACGAATGATTAAGTGCTTACTTCGGAAAATAAAATGTACCGATTCTAAACGAATGCATCCCGTCAAAAAGGACATCATGTGTCTTATAAGTGACCATAAGGGCCGAAGGCCCCAAGGAGAGCGGCAAGGCACGCGAGGCCGAAGGCTGTGCGTACCAACAGAACGGGCTCTTTACGTAACTCTAAGGGCCGTAGGCCCTAAATCGAGGAGTAAGGCAGGCAAGGCCGTAGTTAGTTTGAGCAACCCAACAGCGGGCTCTATAAGGCTGAAGGCCGAAGGCCCGAAGCTGAGAGGTAAGGCACGCGAGGCCGAAGGTCGAGCATCCAAACAGAGCGGGATTTTCATATAAAGCTGAGGGCCTTAGCCCTGATGGGCGTGCCAAGTCAAGCCAAGAGTGTTATACGCGATAATGAAGGCGTGGTAGAGGGCGGCAAGGCACGCGAGGCTGACACCAGAGCGTAGTTATTCACACTATGTGTAGGTTATTTAGGACGACATCATGTGTCTATCTTTCTTTCTTTATCTTTCTATTTATGTGGTATAAGTGACTGAATATTAAGTAATCGGCAAAAGTAATAGGATTACAAAGTTACACATGTAGATTTTATATCTAGGAAACGGGAACAAAATTTGGGTTCAGGGTCACAGTTAGGTACTTAAAGGGCTAAACGCTAATAGCTTTCAAATTTTGAAGAGACCGTGGTGGCTCGCGCGCACACTACTCAGCGTCCCGGCGCAGCGCTAGCGTTTACTTCTTTTTTTTTCAGTTTTTATCTTAAGATCTCACAAATTTTGAATGTGAATGTTTTTTTCTTTGTCGTCTAGTATGTGCTTACCAAATTTCAAATCTGTAACTAATGGATTTTAGGAGTTCCCATACAAAATTCAACCCCTCTTTTAACCCCCATTTAACCCAAATCTGCATATTTTTATAGCCTAAAACCTGAACGGGGATTTTCTCAACAGATAAGTAAAGTTTTCATCAAAATCCGTTAAGCCGTTTTCACGTGATGCGCGGTCAAGTAAAGAGACAAACAGATAAACAGACAAACAGACAAAAAATCTAAAAACTGTTGTAACGTGTTCTGTTATCGATTCTAAGTATCCCCAGTCATTTTTTTTAGAATGTCTTCTATATACAGATTATCGACCCTCTTCAGCTTTATTATATGTATAGAAGATGAGTAATGTAATGACTTCCGACTTCAGTTACCTCCACAAAATTTATTGATATATAAAATAAATACTAAAGCTAAATAAATATTAAATATTATTGAGATCAATATTATTTCTTCCAAGGATGAGGAATGTATTGAAAAATATGACAACGCATTCAGTAATCTGTCAATAATGTTATAGTCCATTATAGCAACCCAAAACTAATTCAAATAAATATTAATCACGCCAAATAAATAACATTATTCCGTAATCTACACAATCATGTCAAATATGTATTTCATAAACATGGCTTGTGCTTACATATTTTCATCAAGGCAGGTCCTCGAGAGACAAAGCTCTATGAATATTTTGAGGTACACGAATTCGGTGTAACGGGAAAACGTATTTCACGTTTTCCTCCTTACCCGTGTACGGGTATCATTATTTTAGCAAACGCGTACGATAACAGAGCGGGTCAAGCTGAGTCTGCCTTATTCTGTAAGGATGCGTAGGTTTCTAGTCTTATTCTTTTAAAATAAAATCACTTCGCGGTAGATGTCGCTACAAGCCTCCATAAGGTTTAATAATAAGAGTGAAGTGACTGAAAGATTCGTCACCAGGTCACCACACAGGATACTCACGGTAGCTCAGTAGGTTAAGAGGGATGAATGGATTTCTGACGTCGTGTGTAGAAATCCCTCCCGAGGTGATTCATTTTTCAATTTCTCACTCAAGTATTAAGTTATAATTTCGCTTATAGAATTAGCATTCCTATAGGAACACTATCAAACGATCAACACTTATTATATTTGTTTGTAATCGATACTGACGTTAAATTATTAAACAGAAACAAAGAGGCCTTAGTTCCATACGAAATCTGAGGAATCGTGATCGTGCGTACTCAGCGTCATTTAGTAAAACTGTTTACTTCGGCAATCTTTCTCCGAATCTTCGTGTGATCATATGATACGAAAATGATGCAGCAGAAACATTTTGATAAATTAAAATCATCATCAGTCAAGAGTAATGAAAATGGTTTCTCTTGGTATCAAATTTCCATAGATGTTGATAAATTTTCACTGCTTTTAATGTTTTAGTTAGTGTATGTATTCATTCTTGGCGCGTGTGTGCGATCCCAAGTGTGATCACGACGCCAAGACTCCCTTATTGAGTTGATGGTATTGGTATCAAATTAAATGAAATATTAAGTTACAAAATGACGGCCAAGGTAGGGTGTTAAATTTTGCTATCTAATAATCTAATATAGGTACCGATCATTTATTAAAAAAAACTTGCAATAGTTTTTTACAAATTCAAAGCAAGAACATCGAATCATCAATAACATCGCATCACATAAATTTAAAATTACTTACGACGTTGACAAATGAACGTGTCAAAACAGCACCATCTTCCAGAAAAACCCTCGCTAGCGATCTCTAATGCGTGATACATATTTTGTGATAAATTGGATTATGGGGACATCCTCTTAGGTTTACGGTTTGGAGAAGAGGTTGCTTCAAAACTGGTAAAACTAACACGCTTTAAAATACAATTTGAAACAAATTTAGTTTTCAACTAATCGATAAGGAACTTTTGTCCTAACGTTGAAGTTCCATTACCTTAAATCTTTGATACTGCGGTAAATACACGGCAAATTGTTATCGTATGTTTTTGTCCCAAGTAAAGACTCCATTTATAAAACGAAATTGTCACTGGTCGTTAACAATGTTAAATAACAATAATATATGTGATAGAATATTTCCTAACGTCCTTTAAGTATTACGAGCTACGTCCGGTTTAAATATGATAAAAAATGATTTTTTGATTGAACCTGCTATAATAGTCATACCTCAAGGAGGGGAAGTGTATAGAGCTATATGCTCGATTGTTAATTATCATCATTGTTTATTCCTATTAGCTGTAAGTGAGTGAATTCAAATTTGGTAAGACTAATGCACAAATCAGTTCAACATATGCGATACGAGTATGTGAAAATATTTCTAATGATAGATTTATATAATCAGTACTAGACAAAAATACTTATTGTGTATGTCAGTGAGTATTCATGATATTATATTTTAGTCATCGGAAGGACTAAAATATAATAGTTAAAGTAATCTTATATATTAAACAATTAAATCTCTATACTTAATAATTTAATTCGGGGATCTTGGAAACCTCAATTACGATTTCGATGAAAGTTACAATTCTGGGGTTTACGGGGGTAAACAATCAATCTAAATAAATTAATAATAAATAAATATTAGGCGACTTTTTTTTACAAAAATCGAACTAGTCCCATAGTATACTCAATAAGGCTTGTATTATGGGTACTAGACGACGATATATTTAAAAGATTTATACTTAAATACATACGATATACTTAAATACATAGAAAAAATCCAAGTCTCAGGAACAAGTGTTTTTGTTCACCACAGAAACAAATGCCCTTACCAGGATTCGAACCCGGGACCTCTAGCATCTGAGGCAGTGTCACTATCAACTAGGCTAAAGATGCCGACAAAGCCTTAGCAAATATCTAGCTAGGTCTCATCTTCAAGAAAACCACAAAAGATACATATCAAACCGTGGTCGCTGTTTCAGTAAGTATTGAATGAATCTATCTAAACAAACTATTGTACTTTTTAAAGGCATTTAATTCATCCAAAAGAAACCGAGACTTTTTTGTCCCTTGATATTATTATACCGATATAGAAAGTACTGAGACTATTTAACATTAAATGTTAGAGGAATATCAGAAGCGAGAGCGGCCTCGCCGTCTTTGAAGCCATTATTGATCTGCTCTATTATTTTTGACAAGGGTCGTGTGAAAAAAGTTTTATATTCTGCCAGTAACATGCTGAAATATTAATATCGTTTTCTGAAAGCAACTCTATATATATCCATAGCCATCAGGTCATCGCGAGTAAGTGGGACGTTCCACTGGTGAGACCGAGCATGTTATTGACCTGCCCTATTGCTAACGCCATATGGCCACCAAAATTACTTCGTGTCTTGAGAATTAACAAGAATTCGAAAGAAAAATACTATTTTTAGGTCCGATGGAAGAGATTTGGTTCGCAAGTTAACGCGTTTTTCTTTTGTTTTCTTAGTTGCGAAATGCAGATGTAGTGATTTTTGCACGAAAAAAGGATACGCAGCTGCTGGTTTATTTATTGGTGGAAGCATGTTTGGAGATTTTTTGGAAGCAATGTAATCAGCGAGGTTATGTGCGTTACTTAACTACCTAACTATATTAAAGATAAACGAGTAATCCTCGAAGGGAAATATGTAGTATGAAGGACTTCGAGTATAATCGTTTATTTTTGTTCTTTATTTCTATTTTTTTTAAATCACTTTGGCATTTATAGGTTTGTGTATCGGACCTTTCTTACAAAAATATTACTTATTAGTGAGTTTGAATGGTAAACTTAAATAAAGTTCGATAATAAATGTTTACTTTGTATATTTTTGATTCCTCGAACAACTTGTATGCCGAATCGGTGCCACATAGGTGTATTTCGTCAACTATAATAATAAAACTTTTATCAACATTATTGTGTTCCAATGTGGGATCAGTGGAACTTCAGTTCACATTTTTATTATAAACCACGTTAAAAAAATGTAACGATACTAACTGCATTTATTATCTGTTGAATATTTTGGCACATCGCGCCTCAAAATTTAATCAGCATATGGCGGCGACCATAAAAATTTGGGAAATTGGACTGATTACAAGTTACGACCAAAACAAGAGTTCAATTATCGTCCAATAGACAAGGGTGGACGTGATAAAAACAGATCTCCTAACACGTAATTACATAATTGCGCGCCCTCGACGCCGCACGAATATGGGTTAACCAGAAAGAAAAAATAAAATTACATAGTGGCGGTCATAACGCGGACCTTCTTTGATTTTAGTGTATTAGGTTTTTTTTTGTATTGTGAATATAAGAAAAGGGTAGTTTCCTCATGTTAAACGTTATATGGATAGTATACCATCAAATTAACACAATTAAATTAAAATTATAAAGTAAAATCAGAATAATAATAAAATACAAGACTTTAAACTTCCTAAAAAATATGTATTATTTTTCATCTAAAAGGCTTTAAGGCTACCAATACAATTTACATGATTCAATAAAAATAAATTGTACAATAACTATGTACTTAAACGTAAATATTTCAGGATTAAAATAGCAATTTTCTTATATAGAAAACTCCCGTGAGTTTGAGACATATTAAATATAATGAAACGGGTCACTCACGTCTTAAAGGTCCGCGAACCGGTCTGAAACATGTCGAGCGATATTCGACCTTTAAGACGTGAGTGACCCGTTTCATTATATTTAGTAATTTTCTTGTTTTTCCATACAACGTTAGTACGCGGCTAGAGCGTTGTGACGTCATAATTTTCTGTCAATTAGTATGGAGCGTTTTTGGTGTCCAGGAACAATATCTACCTTTGACGCTCATTTGCTGTTTTTGTTGTGCGTTAATCGTAGTTGGTCCTATTCAAACATTAAATCCCCTTTAAAAACTGGTTCGAATGGCATCGTTAATATTTTTTTGGAAACTAGCCTATTCAACGAAAATTAGGCAATGTAAAATATGTAAATAAATTCTTGGGTCTTACGTGGTGGGTGTGTTGTCTAACAGCAGGGCTATCACGTAACTTTTCGACCGTACGATAGGTAAATAAATAAATAAATATAAATAATGGGGGACAATCTTACACAAATCGACCCCGTCCCAAACTAAGCAAAGCTTGTACTATGGGTACTAGACGACGATATACATACTTATGTAAGTAGATAAATACATAGAAAAAATGTAACTGACATTTTTACGGTGGTAAATGACATTTAAATCTACCTTACGGATGCTCGAAAACGTTGCCGCTGGTGTCAAAACATTATCCTGAGTATTGACTCCCAAATTCACATGTGTAGTAAGTTATAAGGAAAAAGCGCAAATGCACTTGTTATCAGTCAAATAAAACAAAATGAACGAATACTCGTATTAGGACACGGTAATGTAAGTAAATATTTTTTGACGATGACCGTAGAATAAGTTTAATTTGCATAGGTACCTCATAAAACATTCTCCAGTAACGATTATCATTCATTATGATTATTGTTACTACGGTTGGTTGCCTGCCTACACTATTAGTTAAAGAGTTTACCCTTATATCTTATTAAGTACTCGACGGGTACTTTAGTCTATTCTACTCGTGTACGTATAAGTGATGTGAAATTTTCCTGCGGTATGTGTGTTTCGGTGCTGCAGGATATTATTAAATGACATATATTAAAAAACTCAAGGAAATTATAGAGCTAGAACTGGTACTCGACCTAAGAAAGAGTGCAATTTTATTTTCTATGAATCTAGTGATTTAGGCCGTAGTGACGTAAACTGAGGGAAACAATGATGATAATGTTTATAAACAATGGTAACGAATGCTCTCTATCCTCTTGATAAGTGTTCACGTTGTGAAAATGAATCACTTTATTTTGATTTTGCAACGTCACGACGCTTCTTTAATCGCTCTTAATTCATATCCATATTAAACTAGTCGGTGTCTGATGCGTAGATAAAACAGAGAGTCCCAAAAACAAGTTTAGTAAGACAGTGGAAGTAAAACATTTTCTATACCGGAATCGTTAATAACTGTACGTTGCGGTCGGGGCCAGCCGGTGAACTGGCGATTCCCTTTTAATTTGAAGCCTGAGCAGAGACGAAAAAGTTAACAAGACCCGCGTAATTATAGCTTAGTGAAAGAACAAACAAGCTCCGAAGGCTATTTCAAATCGTTATAGCGCCATATGTTATAATATGGGCTCGATTTTGCATAGTTATTTTGATTGTAAGCTATTTCAGCTTTACAATTATTAGTTACAGAGCTAAACGTGAGTTTAAGTTTCGCAAAGAATACGAAACTTTAACTTTCACGTTAAATAAAACAGGTCTACCCACTTACCACGACTACGAGAAGGTACTTTAAATTGTAGAAAAGGAGGGATGGAATAAGTACATAAAACACGCGATATTTTTTTTTTAAATCGTTTTATTTAATACGTAACAATCGTGGAAACCGAAGACAATTAATCGTACCATTTTTAGAAAACTAGGTTAGAGACCTATATTAGAAACTACGTTGCTCATTGCTTACGTAAATGTTTGGAATGGTGTTGCTATGTAATATTATGTAAGTGCATAGGTAATTTATTAGAGCTCGCAGCGGTCCGCTTCTGTACTATCACAATAACAGAGCAAAGTTAACATCGCAAACACACTAGGACGCCGCAATGTAGGTGTAATAAACCGTATTCGGTCTAAGATTGTGAATTAATTATGAAGTTTCTTGTGTTAAACTCCTCCATTGGCGATAGTTGGTTACAGCATCCATCCGCGCGTTATGCATATTAATGAATCAGCACTTCTATTGCGGTACTGTTACTCCTTCGAGGTTTCGCATATAGAAATTTCCCGATGCGCGAGACCATAGTTTTCAACGCGATTCACTTTTCTTTTCATTTTAAGGCTAATGAAAAGATTTAAAGCCATTTTTTTTTAATAAAATGTGCTCGTAAAGATTAAACGGCATTATGAAGGGTTTTAGATTTTGATAAATTAGGTACGGTTACTCATTGATGTAATTAATACTTTAAGCTGAATGTTTCCGCATGTTTTTGTTTTAATTAATTATTAATTTACATAATATTTGATTTTCCATTAGTTGTTTCGACTTGAACAAACCGACTTTGGTTGCGGGCACCCTTCGCACAATAAGTCCACTTTAAAATGTATAATGCTTTTTGAACTTCATTATGAACTAGTTAATCAAATAAGTCGTGTGCTTATCTTGGGTAAATTACTTTGAAACATCTGTGAGTGACCGAAAATAAGATTCGGCTTTAATTATCTTTCTTATTAGAGGTTTGTAAATTATATTTCCATTTAATTACAAGATTATAATAGTATACGCCTGCCGATGACGTTAAATTGATTCTAGGATTTAAAAATATTCTTGGAAGTGACTAACAATTATGATAATTAAGATACTGTCACAGCGCTAGTGTTGTAGACAGCCATAACAATAATTAAGATCATAAAATGTGTTATCTCCCAGAAACCAGTAATGTTCAAATAAAAACACTGTCCCCGTCACGTTTTTGATTTCGATTTACGTTCCGAATGAAATTGGACTCTACGTCCGTTCACTTCATATAATTCCGAGTCGATTATCGAATGACTCGAGCCATCATCCCGAATCGTCGGCCGCATTCAACTCGTAGGAAGATAAAGTATCAAGTTCCCACAGACCAACAACAGTATCAAGATGCAGAAGCGGTAACGGCTTTCTTCCAAATTTAAATGAATTATAATTATAAACAATTACGGACGAGTTTAATGAATAAAGAAAAACGATAAGTGAGAAAGAGATATCCCTATTCCAAGTAGCGGACGTAAGAGAAGGAAGTGAAATAGAGAACGCCTACGTATTTCTTTGGATATACGATTCGGCGAGCGATAAAAATCGCTGGTCTTATTCGTCAGTCTTTTTTTAATTAGTGAGGGGTCCGACATGTGAACTGAGGTGGCTCGGGCCATTGTATGGAATAAATACGACATTTATAAATGATCGGACCTCGACACAGACATTGAGAAGGACACCGCATAAAGGAAGAGGTGGAAAGGATGGTTTTACGTTTTTCTTTGTATTTAGTACACACAAAATCTTTTATTTCGTGCTTGTATCTAGACATTTGGTAAACTGTATATATGTACGTATAAATTTAGTTCTTTATGCCAATATTAAGCTGTGGCAGCAGCATTTCCTTTCATAAGATTGAAAGGAATTAATATAAAGATAATTTACGATGCAACATATATTCATTGTAGAACAAAATTATTTTCATTGTAGAACAAATGTTTCACGTGCCACACCGTTAAAAGAAAGTAAGTTCATTTTGAACCCAAAGACATCCTCCTATAATTTTTATTTAAAGGAATATTTTCTGATTACCTTCCAAGACTATGTTTTGATATAAATTACTATTCCTTTTCGTTACAGAGGAAAAAGATTTTTGTGTTTTTCTTCAGAATTCTACATATTTACATACATACATATAGTCACACCTGTTTCGCAGAGGGGTAGGCAGAGATCACGGATTCCCATTTGCTACGATCCTGACAAGCGAAAGTTGCGCTTCATGAACTCTCATAACATTCTTCATGGATGCGCGCCGACTTAGGGCACTCTTGACTGCCTTTCGGCAGAATGTCTCTGATTTGATCGGAGTACGTTCTACATATTTGCCGCAACTTATTAGGAAAGGCCTGTTAAAGGATTTTATTCCATAAAAAACAAGATAAATTAGGTAATTAAAGATAACCTATCGGGTCCCTGATGTTGTTCAGGAGTTATTTGTATGTACGCAGTAAAGTATGTAAGGTCTTAAAGAGGGTTGCAGATAAAAGTGATGAATATTTATTTCACCACAACTAGTGCCCCCGCTTGCTAAGCTATTGCCAAGCTATACTTTCGATAAGGGTAACGATATACCTACTTCGTCCGCGTCCTCGCTCCTATTGGTCGCAGCGTGATTTTATATAGCCTAAAGCCTTCTTCGATAAATGGACTATCCATCCGACAAATAGAATTTTTCAATTCGAACCAGTAGTTCCTGAGATTAGCGCGTTCAAACAAACAAACTCTTCAGCTTTATAATATTAGTATAGATTAATTTCAAAGTCTTAGATGGGTTTTATGTATTTCTCTATTTAAATATACGTTGTTTGTACCCATAGTTGTACTATTAGCATTGCTTAGTTTGAGACTAGATTGATTATGTGTAAGAAATTGTGTAGGTACGAGTACGGAACCTGATTTAGAGTTTGTTACAATATTTTATTCTATCCATATTTATTACCATTACAATTGTGCTAAGCCAGCTCAGATACTAATACAAGGGACGAAATGACTGTCCATAAATGTAGTAGGAAATTCGTATAAATCTTGGTTAGGTGCTTAGGTGCTATCAGATGTGCCAGTGAGTCAAATGGTTGATCTTGATTTACCAACTGTATCATTTAAGTAATGCCTTGGTAGATTTTTATAAAAGTTCCTGGCTGAGATTTTCTTATAATTAGCATCCATTAAATAAAGGTTAACTGTATAATTCAGAGGTCTCTGATGCAAAGGAACAGAGCAAACAAAATGATTAGGGATGTTAATCAGGCTGTAATTATAGCTCATTTGTGAATATTTTTCCTCGAAATTGCACGTTGAAGATACAACTTAGATAGCGGTCTATAAGTTTGTATATAAATAGTCTTCACACGTGAGAAAATTAATAAGATTTAGGTACTTTATTTGAGTTCGAAAAACAGATTGTGAACATACGAGTAGTATATTTAAGAACACTGAATTTTGGTTTTTATTGGTTTTCCGATCAAAGTAATGGAGGGCTATTTAAAAATACTAATTAAATACATTAAAGTTGCCTCAATATAAGTATGGAATATTGATAAACCACAAATCTAATTGGTCTCTTGTAACGTTATTGTAATTACCTGCAAAAATAGAATTAAGGTGTTAATGATAATATTTAAAAATCAACGTGTAGGTTACAATTATGGCATTAAATACTTTATTAAAATTTAATGAAAAGCTCCTTGATATCTAGGTAGTAATTTCCAATACTTAATTTTACATAACTTATACCTTCCTTATCTTATACAAATATTCTCATAAAAAACCGTTTTATTGTTGCACGACGTGGACGACTGTAGTACGTTTACAAAAGCAGGTGTAGGTAAACTCTTTGCCAAAGTTCCCTTAAAAATCAATAGGCTCGAATCTATTGAAGTAAAAATCACAATAGGGAGGATATGTGACAGACTAGAGGACCAGTTTACAAAAGTTTTTGAGTGGGCTTCCACAAACACCTATTCTGTTTGTAAATGCCATATAGGTCTTTAATCCGTCTGAGTAAAGCAGAATATCAAACAGTTTTCAGATTTGGAATTGAAACGAGCTTGCGCTATACGAATGACATGTTCAAAAAATGTCTCCAGAATAGGTTTTTGACAATAGGGAGTAATTGGTGGGTTGGGTACCTGGGTCTGTTGGTTTTGTCATTTGACAATACGCGGGTTCCTTAACAATGCACCCCGGGATAAGAATATCGGAGTAATTCGCCCATTCGGTTACCGGTAATGAATATTACGGTGATTAAAAAGGCTGATTATGTGTTATTATCTGGTCGAATTTTTATACATGTCAATCAAACGGGCTTCTTATGTTCGTTAAATAAAAATGACTGCAATGTTAAGGGGTTTTGATATTGCAGTGCCTATTCAATTAGGTTTTATTTTCGATATCCTTATAAAAACACTTTTTTCATACATATTTCGTGGTAAAAAATAATTCACACAAGACTATTATTTTACTAATATAAGTACAGTTATGCCATTAGACTTGATATAAATATTTTTATTGTATTACGACTAGTAAATTAGTTCACACAGTTCTTGTTAGAAAGCATATCAAAACTATTTGATTTATTGTCTAATGGAAGTAATTTTCTTGATTGTATTTCTTATTTCCATTATTGCCTATCTCCAATTTGGTAATACAGTTTCGACATGTTGTCTTGTTGACCTACGCATTTTAAATATTTGTCGTCTTTTTGTATCCATGCTCGATTTACTCATATTAAGTAGGTTAAGTATTATCATTGTTTTTGGGAGAAAATGACTGACTGTCGGGTTGTCTCAGCGTTTTTTCTCGGCAGTGGTCTCCTTTTTTAGAAACGCAAGTATATTTTGACTTGTAAAAGTGTTATTGCGGCCTTATTGCAAAATAAAGTTCATTTATTTCATTTATTTATTACATTTAGAACCTATTACGTAAGTATAAATATATTTTTGTTAATTGTGCTCGGAAATAAGTGCCTCATATTTAAAAAAAGTTAATTCTCTTCCTTGTCATATCCTAAAACGCATTACTTCCTCATGCGTTAAACTTTTAAAAATTCTGTCTGCACCATATTCAATTGCAACGACTAAGGAAAAATTAAATTTAGCCAAAGAAGTCCGCCCGCAACCCGCGTGTTTTTGGAGTGTGTGCGCAATTTCATTAAGAACTTCAAATTAAAAACTTAAAATAAGCAACAATTACTTTGTTTAAATACGAAACTAACTGAGTTATTTTTACTTTAAAAGAAATAAAAACCAAGTTTGGGTGTAAGAGACAGTGTGAAAACTTAACCCTTTTCCAGGCATAGTACAAGATATTAACCAGATTCGTGTAAATAGAATTTCAAAATAGATTGCATTTCCGAAAAAAGTGACACTGCTTGAAATGAATTGGCGAAACGTAAGTAACTATTTTGAATATGAATATTGTTTTTTGTAGCCTTTAAAATTGGCGCGGCTTGGAAAAGGGTTAATACCGCCTTTGAAAAAAGTCATAGAAATAATGTTTTCAGCTAAATTAAAGTCCAAATATCACCGCCTTTTAAGGTACGTTACCAATTGTTTTGCTGTAAAATCTTTTATGTTATTTCCTCACATTGTTTGAGAAAAGCAAAATTTACCTCAGTGGAAACCGGTATTATGTATAGGTTGATTCACAAGAGCTGGTGCGGAAAATGTATGAAACTGTCATTAATTTCATAGACATTCCGCGCCAGCTCTTGTGAATCGACCTATAAAGGATGATTCACAGTAGGCCGTTCCGTGTCGGGGCCGGCCCGTTTTCTTCTAGAGAAATACGCCGGCCGTTGCGTTTGCTGTCATAGAAAACGGGCCGGCCCGGACACGGAACGGCCTACTGTGAATCATCCCTAACTCGGTTTCTTGGTGACAACCATCTCATCAGGGTTTACTTTCCGAGCCTGTGCAATAATGTAATATTTAACAACCTGAATTTTTAGCAGGCAAAATCCAGCAGGACATGAAAAGAAAGAAGAAAGGGCACATTAGTTATGTTATCAATAATAGGGTATTTCTTTACACAAAAAATATGTTTGTTACGTTACCAATAAACAAATCATACGAAAATTACCGAAATCAAAATCTACCTTATTTAGATACATAACCATGAAAAAAGGACGCCGTTTGACCAAAGAAAACTGTGACGTCATTAGACACATTTCACTGCAAACTTCATCCTAATCGAGTGTTTTTGATGATTCGTAAAAATTTGCAGATTTGACTATCAGTTAAATAACCGTATTGTCATAAAATTAACACGCGAGGGGAAAATATTACAATTGACTGATAATTAGGCTACCCTGTCCTGAGGGAAGCAGGCGACTTTAGGGGGAAAATTCACTGTCAACTGTTTTTAAACTAATTAGGTACTCCACCCAGGGGTTTCTGATTTCCGTTACACCATAAAAATAGGTAACTTCGAAAAATAGAAGGTTTTCATTGACATTCCTTGCTAAACTTCTATTTTAAACGACAGTCCATTCATTGGGTTGTAAAAAAATGCCATTTTTATTTATCTCCGGGAATAGTTTCTAATATCGCCTATAAGTCAGTTTTAGTCGCCAAACGCTTGCAAATTTTATTATACTTGTCTTATGATTCATGTCGCAAGTGTCAAACATCAGAATTCCAAAAAATTGAACTATTTCAATAATATTTTAGCAAAATCTTATTTGTTTATTTGCTCCAGTGCTTATTTGTATTTTGTATTATATTTAATTTAAGCATACCAATGGCCCGGACCCGGACCCGGATTAATGGACCCGGGTATGTCCTAAAACTACGACCAAGACCACCGGGGAATGGGCAGCAGCACTCCTAGAGTGCGGTGGAGATACTGCGATCGCTAACCCGCATGCCAAGCGTGGCGATTATGGCATTTATCCCCCATGAAATTGGGGGAGGCCTATGTCCAGCAGTGGACGTCCTAGGGCTGATATGGTGGTGGTGGAAGCATACCAATACCATACTGGTACGGAAATACACGCGGCTCCTGACTGCATGTGTGTAACAACTTATAATAACGATAAAAGAAGATAGCAGGCGTCATTAATGTTCAGTGCTGGTATCTGCATTAGAGACCTTAACTCGCAACAAAGCTTTTAGTTACGTCGAAATTCGAAAACCGCAACATCTGGCGTGTGGATGGTGCCTACTGCTATACTGTGTATATTGCATTTTGTGTACTTGCGTTAACAACTTATCTTCATGCGATAACATACTCATTCTCCATGTCTCAAGGTGTGGTTTTGAATGACAAATAAGGGGTACTTTGATGTCGCTTATGATGTTTTCGAGGCAGAAAGCGGTTTCAATCTCTTGTCGCGTCTGTTTTTCGTCGCTACAAGCCATTCCATACAGATGCGGGTGTGGAGACGAAAACTCGATTTTCCCGGAGTCCGATTTAGCTAAAATGAAAACGCAAAATTAATTCGAATGCAGCAGCGGGAATTCTTAGCGAAGCCATTTCATATTTGATGAATTCAGTGAAGTTAATTTTGTATGATAACTAGCGCTCTGTCGGTTCGTGTTTTGTTGGTAACATTTTATGTTAAATGGGGAACATGTACTTACCTATGAACTCGAATTGTGAAATTCTAATTAGTATAAAATTTACGTCTCATCCATAGACTGTACTAAAGACTATACCCAGAAGTGGGACCTATACATATATTATGTTTCAATACTAAGGGAGTAAAAGATTTTCAGAATATGAATAAAATCTTTTATGATACCTACATGTTGACCAACTTGATACACAAATATGTAATACGAGTATTGATTTATCAAATACACGCTACAGACAACTGTTTCTCTTCTCTCTAACGCAACAACAGGAAACTGATAAACAACAATAAAAGGTACAAATCCCTTTATCTACTATGAGAACAAAACACAATATAAACTAACCAAACTAAGTATGTGACCTCCAAAAATAATCCGCGAATTTAGAAAGTAACACAGGCCTACAACAGTTCTTATATCCGTACTATCTCCCTATATTTTCTTCTTATTCCTTATAATGCGGGATCCGGGAGTAGGTAGTTATATTAAAGAAAGTTAGCGAAAAGGATTCCGAGGCTGCGTTCCGAGATGGAATAAAGAAAGTTTTAATATTTTTTCCCCTTATTTTCCCATTTCTTCCCTTCTCATTTGTAGCAGGTTCTGTCTGAATTAAACAGTATTTGTGTTGTGATTTCTTCTGATTGAATATATAGAAACAGTATAACATGTATGGTTCTATTTCCAAGGATATGTACAGATATTTTACATACTACTATTATATTTATTTAAGGGTCCCCCGCACGCTTGACTGAACTTGATTTTCCATACAAACGTAGTTTCATTCTCACTTTAACAGGCAGTGCTGAAATAACATGAAACTGTACAAACAACGGGATCCGCTATATCTAGGCCGCAAATAAGTTTGTTGCTAGAAATTTGTAATAGTAAAAAATCAGCGACTTTTTGAGTTATATTGGTCTTACCTTAATAATTGCTGTATTTTTCTCCATTACAATTTTTGCCACAGAAAATAATTTCCAGTCTAGAGATCCCATTGTGTATATAAAGTTTCATGTTATTCCAGCATGCCTTTTTAAAATGAGAGCGAAACTACGTTTGTATGGAGAACTGAGCTTCCTGCGGGCTCATAAACTTTATAACACAATAAAATAATATGTTCGAATGGCGTTATATAGGGCATTCTCTACCAGTCATCCATGTAGTATTTACCTAAACATTTATTCCTTACACATTTCACTGAATTACCTACATTTATATAAATTATAGAGCCATGATTTGACCTAGGTAAAAAAAAATCTAATATTTGCTTTGAAATACAAAAAGAAAATGAAGATCAAGTACTTACTTTTAAAACTGTGTATTATTTGACTTATATGACGCAGAACTAAGCACCAAACTACGGCACTTCTGAGAAAACTCAGTAGCATCGAAACAACACAATCATAATAAATCACTAAATCAATTCTGGAACCTATTGAATGATACTATCGCGGCGTCTATGAGAGCTCTTAATAAATCAAATACATTAGCGTGCTGATTGTTCCGATTCGTTATTGTCTCAGTGGAATATTATTTACATAGTCGACTGGTAGGCGTAAGCATACACTTATGGTTGGTGTGCGTTGCCTCCCGATTGAGATATTTGGAATGTATGTTGGCTGATAGTCAAATCAGAAATATTTTTTATGTAATGACAAAAACGCCCTCTAAGTAGAAATTTTGTCGATGAGTTTTCTATTTTTTTATACCACTTCGGTGGCAAACTAGCGTACGGCCCGCCTAATGGTGAGCGGCTTGCCATCCGGTGGGCCATAAGCTTGTTTGCCACCGAACGTGGTATAAAAAGAGAAAAAACTGACTCACATATTTACTTGTCTTCTAAATCTTAACCATATTATACTCATTTTCAAAGCAGTCTTGTAATTACTTGATTTATCACTATCTCTAGAGTCTCGCATCATGATAAAAACTGTAAAATGAGTAATACACATTTTTCAATTTTAAGTTCACCCTATTCTAATATTATTCGCAAACCGAACAAATCAGTAGCATTGTAAACGTACGCACTCATAGCGCCTTAGAGGAAATACCTCCAACGAAATGTCTCGGCACGCTCGAAAACACTTCAATTTCTCAGTCCTAAACAAATATGTTGCCGGTGTAATAATTGCTTACCGTATTTACAGTCTTTTATTGTGTATCGCAGCGCAAATATTGTTTTTGAATGCATCGGTTGTCTCACCGATGCCAGTCCTGCGGGAGCTTGTTATTTGAGCCGAAACTTAATTTGCAGTTTATTTGATTTTTATAGACTATTAACGACCATTTTCAAAATGTAATAATAGACTGACATCGCCATTTGTACCTACAATTACATTTTGTGAAATTAAAGTTTAGGTAAATAATATAACCTTACTTTTGTATCTAAACGGCCGTTGTAAATTGAATGCCATATGAATAAATATGCTTTGATGACAACATAATAATATAGTAGTTAATGAGTAACATCGTAAATAATGACAGACTTTCTACAAATGCCTTTTAAATAATTTATCTCAAAATATCTCGTTACCAAAACTTTGCGCCGTCTCCGAAGAAGCACGAAGTTAAATTAAAGTACCGAGTTAATAGTAGCAAACGCAAAGTTTTCTTCTAAATAAAATACTGTTACTAAGAGTAGGTAGGCTATTGTAACAATAAGTTCTCAAAAACCTCTTGACTTTACACATACATTTAATTCTCAACCTCCCATTCGCAACGCCTACAAATAACGTTCACCTCAAGAGGAAAGAAAAAAATGTATGGTAATGGCACCTACCAGCGGCTTTCTTAGGTTACAACGCTTCAAAGAAGCTACCGTGTAATTTGAGATGGTAAACGAAGCTTAGGCGACAGTCTGCGACGCAAAAAAAACATATTTTCAATCGAGTGAAAACGAAATTCAATACGGTAGTGCCACGCAGATTAATTTTATGCAATGCAAAGGAACTGGCAGCTGTTGCCGAAATTATGCCGACAATCTGACGACAAATCAATAATAATAATAAAAGCTGTTTTACTTAGTGTAAGAAATTAACCTTAGGTCGTTAATGTTTAAGAACTTTACTCATGGACCAGGTTCTACATATAAATTTAACGCCCTTTAGTAATGTCTAGTTTTATTTCCTGCAAAGTATGTAAACCATGCTTAATTTTACATTCTAGGTTGAAATAAAAAGTAACATACTCAAATCGTTACTACAACGAGAAAACTGCTTCATAAAATTTCAATTATCTCGTCTAACAATAAAATAAAGAATGTGATGTTAAAATGAAACTGTTTATCTAAAATGTCTTCAAAGTAACATTTTATAATCCCTTTAATATTGATTTCAATAAAATTTCGTTGTGAAATGTCATAAATAACAAACAATATAAATATATTTAAGTGTCGATTGATTTCCATTAAACGGTTTCAAATAGTACGGTTTTATATTTCACAGTACCTTTAATTATGCTTTGATTTAAGATTGCTACTATTATTTATTTATGCCACTCAAAATCATTTACGAGTAGAGTGTGGCGGGGTATGCGGTATTTAAAATATAAACAACTGCTTAATATATATCTTTCAAACCAATTTCTTCTGACATATCGCAAGCAATACTAAAACGTGAGACTAAATTTCATATTTTTAAAATTTTTTTTAAATACGTGATTGAAGATAGTCCCGCAGTGGAAGTAAGATAACGTGGAACGGAGTGAGTAAACAAAACATACTACAAACAATCGACCAGTTACTCCGGTCCTCGCGGACGTGTAATAGGATACAAAATGGTCGTGGGCTCTCGAGAGCTTGCTTGGTCTCAGCAGAAGCCTTTCTAAAGGAAATTACATCGAATTACAACATTTTTCCGAGTGGGGCAACAAAAGTGGACGTACCTAATAGGAAAAGTAGTGTTTGCGTTTCCTATGTAGATAACGGAAAATAAGAAATGAATGAACGCTTTGTTCTAAGACTGGAAAGAGCGAAAAGCTTTCATTTCATAAAGCTCTATTTATGCTTGGTTATTATTTTTACTACACTACGTATGTCATTTGATAAAATGCTATCTGTACATTTTTGTATTGCGTATTTTACTAGTTAAGCATGGGTATTGAAATAATTGTATTGTACAGATCCTTTTACGTTATATTCTTTAAAAAAATATCCTTTATGTTTAATTTAGTTCAATACTAAGACGTGGCAGTACCTAGCATTAAATAGAGAAGAGCATAATATAACATGAAATCTCTACGACGCAGATAAGACACTATTGATGAAATGTGACATTGAATGCGACTTATGAGATTGTTATCGTTACAAGCCAGCGACAAATGGCGAGTCCCAGGAATAAAACCGAACAAGTAGATGTTTTCTAGCAGACCATTGTGCTGACAAACTCAGCGACTTTTGATAGATACATTTCAAGCAAGAAATCATAGAAATACGCTGATCGCAAAACGCCGGTCCTTTTAATATTTTCCTGTTCACTTTTTGCCACAAATATCATAGTAAAGACATTGTACTCTTTTGTCTTGAGCGTCGGTGTTATTTTTATTCAGCCGATGAAATATTTTCAAGCAGGAGGTAAATGATTCAGCAGTGTTCTTGCGATGTTTCTGCACTACTTGCTTCAAATTTATCTTGTCTCTGTGCTGAATATGCAATTTTATGGTTTTCGTGTGACTGGTTCGATTTGTGGCGTTATCTCGAATGATTGATGGTCGTTTCGACTTTTGCAATGCGGAGCGAATGATTGGTTCACTGAATTACTAATTTGCGGAACATCCTTTAGTTTGGATGTTAAAGCCAATTCTATTTTAGAATTTGATGGATGTTTCATGTGGGTACACAAAAAATAGAGTAATCGCGATAAATAACTTTACTTATTTTACACATCCTAAGTGTCTTGTAGGTAAATACACATTCTTTTCTAATGACTATAATATTAAAGTCATTAGAAAAGAAATGATCCCGAAATGTTATCGTAAATACAATTAGAGTCTACAATTTATAGCTCGGAGCATTTTTCTCACAACCTTTTAGATTTACTACAAAGGTTACTCCTTTTGATCAGTAAAAAATACGGTAGGGACTTTGGTGACATATCAAAGATCTTATCCGAGCTAAACCTTCGCACAATGCTTCGTAATAATGGGCGAACAAAAAATGATCGGTATCAAAAAGTACCAGCGAAGGGGGCACAAATAACCAGAAAAAAACACACATGTACACTGATGACAAAAATTATACCCGCTATTTTATGTGTGTGTTTACTACCAAAGGGTTTAAGATCGGACCATAGATCTTAAAAGACTGAATGGGACCGGTAAAAAACAGACGCTACAGAAACTTATTTAAAATGTTTAATAACAGAGCTCATAAAACTAGCTGACTTATATGGCCGAACCATTTTTCTTTACTTTTTGTCAATTTGATCCTTAGATATGATATCGTCCTCGCCTCTCGGGCACTCTCGTTAATGGGGTACCTATGAGGCCCGAGCCCGCATTGTATGTACTCAGCCTTTCTATACGCGACCCTACGTGACAAAACTTTGTCCCTCCCTATATTCAAATTCTGAAGGAGCAATTGAAATCGGAGATCGTAAAGAGAATTAGAGCGGGGTCTTTTTCGAGCGCCCGTTTTGTTTCGTGAGCTCAAAGCGGGGCTTCTTTTGAATCTCGAACAGCCAGCCGAGTGGAAGTGGGGGCAACGCTTATTGGGATTCCCTATGGCCACCAATCGGTTGGTGCGACATCGCGTAATCTAATAGCTTATTAATGAAGGGAAGCCGACAATCGACCCCTATTTTTCTATCCTAGTGAACTTTAAAAAAATAATAGGTTCCATCTCACTCGTTCGCGTGGTTTATTGTTAAACTGGTGTGCGGTATCGCCGTCTTGTTCCTGCGACTCGCGAAGTGGGAAGGTCGATTGCGTTCGATAGCTCCTCCCACTAAATTTATAATACAATAAATGAGTGAAGTTGCCTCGCAAGCGGAACCGGCTGCGGAGATAACGCGTAATGTGAGGTTATTGCGTGAAAACAAACGGCAAAAAACTCCTCAGTAACAAAGATATACGGTCTCGCATAGCGGACCTTTACGATCCAAGCTGCCTAATATACGGCGGGAGATTCGCGCTCCATGGATTATGTCTGTAATAAAGAGGATATTTTTTAAAATTACGTTTGCTACAAAGTTGCTACATTAACCGTAATTGGAGATATGTCGAGGCTTTACGTTTTCGCTAGACGGTTGTGTATGATGTTAACAATACTCTCTATAATATAATTTTTGACTTTTAAAGACTTGTGAAGTTAAAGTAAGTTCGAACTTGCGTCAATCTGTTTCGCCTTCTCTCCAATCGCCTCACTATGTAAGATAAATGAGAGAAGTTTACCATGATATCTTTCGAAATTTAGTTTTTAAATAGCCACATTTACGAGATTCTGAAAGTTTCAAAGTATATGATGTGATCGCTTTCAGATTTTAAACTTAGCTTAAAATTTCATAATCTTAATTGTCATCAGCCATCATCGTGGGAAATTTATGCTTACAAAAAAGTTAGTACAGTGAGGGCGACAGATTAAAAAAATCAATAACATTACTAAATGTCAGTTCAGAATTCAGTTTATATGCCATGTTTTTATAATGCAATATACCTATAAAGGCAAGTTTTTAACTTTGATAACTCCATTTTGCCCAAGTAATCATAACAAGCTTTTGAATATCTTCAATTAACTCCGCTTTAACGGAAAAACAAATGATGACGCCGAGATTTCATTAAACGAAATTGTTATAATAACCCTAAAAAGCAGATTTTATGACCTGACGTCTAAGAAGGTAACTTAATAAGGGACCCTTAGTTATAAAAGCTTATCTCGTTATCGAAATTCGTCGAAACACGTATAACAAATTCACCCGCAATGACTCAACAATTACGGCTACTGAACGCTTAATATAAACCAGTGAAAATACGCACCAGCTATAAAACCAGTAGGCTACTACGCGAATATAATTTCAAGGACTTTATATGAATCAACATACCACGTTTACATGATAACTGATGGAAATAGTTGATATGACAATGTCAAGCATGTTATACGAGTTCAAAGACTGAAATTGCATATTTTAGCAAATATCGTCTACTTAAAGTAACTTTATAGGTAAAAAACTTAAGAAGATGACCTGTTGTATGTAGTTGTGACGTGTTCGAATAGACATTACATATTTAAAATGTGCAACACAAACAAAACAAACGCCTATCCAAACACGCTACAACTACATACAACACTTGAGTTTTTTACCTATACATATGAGTTAAATATTCTAACATAGATTCCTGGGTTGTGGGCTTAAATGAAACTGAATAACGTACCCGGTCGTAGTTTTAGGACCCGGGTATGTCCTAAAACTACGACCAAGACCACCGGGGAATGGGCAGCAGCATTCCTAGAGTGCGGTGGAGATACTGCGATCGCCAACCCGCATGCCAAGCGTGGTGATTATAGCATTTACCCACCATGAAATTGGGGGAGGCCTATGTCCAGCAGTGGACGTCCTAGGGCTGATATGGTGGTGGTGGTGGAATAACGTACCTCAGTAAGGTAAGGGAAAAATAATGGCATGAGAGGGAAAGGAGCTACTCGTAGCTAGCTAGCTTACTAATAATATCGTAATAGATGTAAGTATATCAGCAGATTGAAACCTACCAATAATAGGTTTATATCGTTATGGTTATGATGAACAAGATTCTACTCCTTTTGAAACTTGATTAGTGATTACTCTTAACTTAACGTTAGGCACTATGCGAATAAGAAGCCATGATTTTACTTATTACACTCGTTTTTCTGTCAAACAAAATGTTTCACCCAACTTTGCCCGTGTTACATGTGTCCGAGCCTTAATGGACTTGTCATGTTATGGTAATGAGGAACAATCAGATACACCATTTATCATTTTATTATGATGTCAAACGAATGCCACCTAGAATGCTTGATTCCGGTAAGTTCTTATCGGTGGGAAATTTTGATTTATGGTCTTATGTAGCTTCTGTAGAGCAATGTCATGCTTAACATAAAAAACTGTCATTCATAACTAGCTTGGTATAAACGAATCTAAATTGTTTTAGGAAGGACATATAGTTATGGATATATGTATGTACTTACTTTAATGTAGAAATATATAAAAAGTTTTTTTCTGTAAAATCGACAAAGTCGACAAACACTAGTCGGTTATATAAATATTTAATGAATCTGGATTTGCCACTCGCACTTAGTTAACTACCTACTTAACGTGACGTTTAGGTTTATTTAACGTGACATAAAAATATGAAATGAACTAGATTGTCAATGAAATCAGGTTCTGCCAGTAACTGAGAAATCAGTCAAACGATTTCTAGCCATCCAACAAATATATAATTACATATATCAATATTATAAAATTGGAAGGTCCAAGAACAAAATCAACTACACTTGCTACTAAGTACCTATCACGTTTTTACTCAGTGTCATAAAAGACCATAAAATAATTATGTCATATTACTTTGATTAAACCACAAACAAGTACACAAATCAAACATAGAGAAAATAAAAGTGTCACCAGAACTCCTATATTTTTTTTATCAAAAAGAGAGTGTTAATGACCTCGAAACTTATCAGATGGTGGATGTGGGCAATAAATAGGTCAGTTTTATTGCTTTCAGCGTGTAAGTTATGTGTTAACGGTGTTTGTGAGACCAGTGAACTGCTCATTACTGATAAACTATGGAAATAATTAGGGTCAGAGATAGATTACAAGCGGGGTAGGTACCTTCAACTAAACTAAATGATGGTTGAATGGTTTAACTTTAAGCAATTTTAAAGAAAGTACGAGTAAGTTCCTAATATTTTGATGTCGTGAATATAAAATAAGATAAGAAACCACTTTTGTTTCAAAATCAAAATATATATGTAATTACATGTTGAAATAAATAATATTTTGTAATTAATATTCATTATTCACGTACCGGAAAGCGTAGCGTTGGCGGCCCCCACACGGTGGACTGATGACCTGGTAAGGGTCGCGGGTGTCCGCTGGATGCGAGTGGCGCAGGACCGGTCATTGTGGAAGTCTTTGGGGGAGGCCTATGTCCAGCAGTCGACGGAATTCGCTGGCATGATGATGATGATGGTGTACATGTCACGAACGAAAGATAAATATTCGCCCAGTAAAAATATAGCAGTTGAGAAAAATATTATAACACGCATCTTGATTATGTCATGCCATGCATAGGTAATTAAAAGTTTTCTTGTATCTCTAGATAAAGATCATGTATCATCACTTTACTGAATAACAACAAGTCGAAAGACCACTGTAATGTACAGCTATAAGAGTATTGTTTAATGCCATGTATACACATTTAAAGTAAATACGTAGATGCTCACTCTTAGTGTACTATGTAGTGGTCCAGTGAGGCTGACATGGTTTAGAGCATTCTGTCAATGTTTCTACACATGCCAGCTCTGGGTCAACTGCACCAGTCGCGCAATGAACACCATACGGGTACAGTATAATAATGCTTTCCGTATTCTTATGAAGCTACCGCGTTATTGTAGTGCGTCGAGCATGTTTACGGAGGCCAGGGTTCCGGACTTTTACGCTATTATGAGATCGTGGATAGGATCGTTTAGGGATCGCGTCAGCTCGTCTGATAATGGGATTCTCCGTGCCCTGTCTCAGCGTTTGGACTGTACAATCCTTAAACGCTGGGTAGCGGTGCATCGCGAAAAAAATAGAAAATGACAACGGAACTGAACTTATTGTGCCTTTTGTGAATGTTTTATTTCAATTTAACGAATTTTGTATATTTCTTTGTAATCTTGTATTTGTATTTATTTCCTTAACTGTGATATGGGTAAATTACCTGAAATAAAAATTATTATTATTATTGTATGTCTTTTCCGCTCACGGGACAATGGTGTCCCGGACCTTTGGAAGGCGTGCGCGGAGCCGAAGTACCGAGGTACCGAAGTACCAACCGAGTACCACATAGCCAACACGTAGAGGCCCTTTTGACAATTTAATGAAATGCAAGGGGTACACCGAGCGGATGCTGTCCCTGCCCGTATCATGGGACGCACACAGAGACAGCACCCGCCAGGGTGTACAGGAACTATTGCTGGTTGATGGAATCTAAATGAACCGGACTATTGGGTGAATATGATGGACTAATGGCTGGGCTATTGAATGAGACAACTGACGTCTACCTAGTAAAACTGTCTCAGATTTTTATCTCAGGCAGACGGTGACTCGCCCTCTGCTAGATGGGCCCCTATAAATAGCGACATTAAAAATGGCCTAAGGGCAACACCGGTGCAGAGGGCTGAGGGTAGAGAGGTGGCACTGGACTTTAAACATATAGCCAACTCGCCACTTAGGTGACCACATCCACCCCCGAGCAACAGCTCTAGCGACTCCACTCTGGACAGCCGGTTAAGGCAAGCCAGAGGCGGGGGGGCTGTTCATACAACCAACCTACAGGACACCCCCAGGAGCACTCAGGTACATAGGGTCGCTGCTCCCTAACAGCTCGCCACAAGCTGCCCTATGTTGACTGACTGCACTGGAAATCCAGTGGGCGATGGGGTCGTCACATTAATAATTTACCTGTCAATATTTTTTTATAGTAATTAGGTATAAAATGTCAAATGTTTTGCGTTAATGCTCAAACCTTTATAACGTACCAATTTTTAGTTATCCAAGCGTTCAAAAGCTACATCCCACAACAAAGAGCTTTTAATAAAACAAGCTAACTTAAACCTAAATTCTAATTTGAATGTCACAAATGGACGGACGTTATTGTCCAAAATGCAAATGGTTTAAAGATATTATTTTCATTTCCATATAGCAACGAAAGAGCGCTCCAGAAACTTATTCAGTATTCCATTTTCAAATATGTGCCGCATAATTTTGAATAAGGAAATGGAACTCAAACAAACACAAAGACCTGCTTGAATGTCTTGTGAGTGCCTACACGCGTTGTCTATGACAAATACGTTCTCGTCGTTGGATTACTAAGAATACGCGAAAGACAAAAGAGATACAGAATATGAAAGAAAGCACTTTTCCGTCATATTGAAAGCTTAGTACGTGACTGACATAATTTATATGAATTTGGATTCATTGCGGGATTCAAGAGATCTTTGACGACTGGGAATTGGAGATGTCGTTCCGCCATCTATCTGAAGCTGCCAACTTGGTGACATAAACCAATTAATAAATGTTATTGTTAAATTAGGGGATGCCTATGCTGGCAATGGACGTCCATCGGCTGATATGATGATGATGATTGTAAAACGTTGTGTTTTAAATTTTATGCGTATCCTTAAAGAAATGTGAATAATAGCATATGAATGTCTGATATTGCGCCAAAATGAAAAAAAAAAATATTTTCAATCAATTCATTAGATAATTTTACTCTTTTTCATAAACTTGGCACAGCATTTATAAATTTTCTGTCCCATTGCTTCACTAATAAATATGCATAGGAAGTTAAGACGCGTGCTTAATATTTTCGACGAGCGGCTATTCATTTCGGGACTGTTGCGCAAAAAAATATTTAAAAGGTCTTTCTTTCCTGCCAGTGACAATTCCATACATTCGATAACCGTAAGCTCACTCATTCATACTCCGCTCGTATAGCAAGATAAATTGTCCCAGTACACAAATAAACGCGGCCGAGAGAAAAAGGAACAAAAACCCTCACGTATACGTACGTACGCATCTTTGAGGATAGCCATAGTAATTTATTATATTCAGCGCGCTCCGATCCATTGACTTTTGTGGTCGTTCAGAGACCTCCCTTTTGTCACCATGTCAAGCGGTCTAAAAGGCCGTATAATATGAATTAATAAGCACAAATAATCGTCTATAAACGTTTTATTCGTTAGTTCAAGAGAATTCCACGAGTTTTGATTTTATTGTTGGAATTATCTGCCTACACTAACAATGTTCGTCGCCGGAACAAATTTTGGAGACTCGCGTGCGCGAGATCGTGCTTGTAGGATGAGTGGGGGGCAAAGATCAATCAAGAAACTGACAGGTCATATTTAGTATTTTTGCTGGAAAATGTAATCGGCAAATGAGTACATACTTAGTGGCGAACTTGACACTAATATTTTTCATTTCACAGTACTTCGCTGTGGGCTTAATAATTTAGCTTAGCACTTAATAGACATTAATCAATCGAGCAGAATTGCCCTCGTTTACTGTTTCTATGCACCTTAATAATATTAATAAGTACTAATAAATAACAAACATTGAAAATGTATTATTGTTACATATATATTCACTTTAGTACCTAAGTAACAAAGCTAATCGTATTTCCAATTTATTATTATTGTAATACTTAGTGGTCACGAGGAGCGGTCGCGACCCAGTGGCGCTCGCGTACCGCGTGTGGTACGCGAGGTTAAGCAAGATCGCCCGTGCTCAACTCCTGGATGGGTGACCGGTTTGAGTGATGACTAACTAAGCAATCCAGTGCTTTTCAAGACACGTTAAGATTTTGATCCCGGTTGCTGTGTATGACAGCATCAGTCGTCAAGCCAAGTTAGAGGTCTTCGGGCGGCTTAAGAACTTCTAACAGTCAACCTGCGCATTCACTTGATAAGGTCTAGTTTCCCCTTGTGTTGAAAAGTTCAATGACAGTCGTATCCGTAAAAACTAGTGCATACGCCAATTCTTGGGATTTGGTAGTGGACCCCGGGCATCCTTCAGGATGCAACCGTGCTGGAATAACGCTAGGGTGATAATGATGAGATTGATGACTAGGTACTAAGTCATTTTCTGTTGATAAGGGTATCCTTTGAATATACGAAACCTCTCTGTGTTTATGTTATTCTCTCTTTAATTGGTTTAGATTGCCTTTAGAACAAAAATAAATTCAGTTTACTAATCATTTAAACTACTGGCTCTGTGAGCTGAAGACCTCGCAAAAAAAATATTTCTTTCAAATTTCGAAAATTCCAAAAACTGATTCGACAAAAAAATTCTTCGGTTGAGAAATGCGTCCTGTAGAGGAGAACACTTGGACAGACAGACATATAGACATACGAAATATTTTTTGTCGAAAGCTGAAACGGACACGCTTTGCTCGCTTCGCTCGCTCGGTCAATTATGCAAACATAATTACTTAAATTTCGCAGGCCTCTACGAGGCAGTAGGCATCAAGTCATAATATACAAGTGAAGTTCACATCTGTTTTTATACACTGTGTTATTGACTGTAATGACTCGACTGGCTCTGAGATGAAAGGGTCGCCGAAGATCGCTCCGATGTAATGGAGGAGAGGTTATCGAACTAACTTGTTGTTTCCGATTAATTATGTGCAGTTATCACACATACATTACGTATGAGAATCAAATAATGACTACAGCTAGTTGTTATAGGCTTTTTACGAGCTTGTATTGAACTGTCACTGTTCGTATGTATATAAGTATGTAATTATGTAAGTTGTTATCAAAATTTGTATACCCTTTTTCAGGCACTTGCCGGTATCCGATTGAGCTGAAATTTGGCGTACTATGTAAGTTTGTTTGGTGACGATGCAATATTATGGTACCACCACTGCAGACAGAAGGTGGCCATAGCATCTCCTAAACAACACAAGATAAACCCGTGTTTGAGCTCATTGGAACCGTGTCTGCAAAATGACCGTGATGGAAAAAAAGGTAATTATCGGCAATAAAAACTTGTACCTCAAATGAAATTTTTACATTAACTTATTATCTACCTACATTGCTTTGGCTTTCGGCTGACCTAAATGTAACCTAATATAACGTTCAATAAACAGTTCAGAGTTAGCAAGTTTCGTATTTCATAGGTTTCATAGTCACGGGTATACTTAGTTGTTCTTAGACAACTCGTGGCTGAGGCCTGAGACGCCAGCAAACAGCCTTAAAGTTAGCTTAGATTTAAATTATCATGTATTCTATTATTCTTATATGTATCTGGTTGCATCTGTTCCGGTGTCTGGAATCAAACCTTGCTAGCCAATTATGACCAGTTTATTGAGATTGTTAAGTAAGTAAACCAGACTTAATCCGTGTAAAATTTTTATTCACCCTTTAAGTTTCGTTTATTTACTAGCAATCATCATTATCATCATCGTCTTAACGTTTGTCCCGTCGCCTTTAGTGTTGTGTCATACTTGCTAATAATAGTGTGTGAAAATCGGTTTGCCTATAAATAGGATAAGATAAGATATCATTTATTGTCAAAACTGTGTACATAAAATGTCATAAGATAGGTAATAAGTCTCAACAGTCTGCCCATTTCGGACGTACAATATAAATAATACATTTAAAATATAGATGAAATATGAGACTAACATTACAAGAAATATTCATTCAGATCATAAAAACATTTGCAAATTAACTAGTTCTTCAGTATTCTCTTGAATTTTGTCCCATCTACCGACTTAATACTTTCCGGCAACTTATTGTATATTTTGATTCCAGTGACAAGTGTGCTCTTCTTCAGTGTATAACTAGTAGGCCTAACTGTACACAAGTCATATTGATATTGAGATCTTAGATTTTTCCTTGAATCACATTTTTTGAAAATAATTCCCTGCGTTCTTTGATAAATAAACAAATTTCCAGTATATATATACACGTCAGGGTTAATATTCTGTGGTGTTTAAACACAGGTCTGAGTGATTCTCTATTTTTAACATTAAATATTATTCTCAAACACTTTTTTGCCAAATAAATGTGGACTGAACGTTCACTGAGTTACCCCAGAATATTATACCATACGATAGTTGAGTTGTTGGTAATTGAGTGTTGTTGAATCTTTATCTCCACTCAATTGCTCAAAGCTCAGCTCGAAGAAATCCCTTATAGGGATAAGCTCGCCTTTGTACATATGTCAACTGTTCTTGTACATAATAACTGTTTTATTGTTGTGCTGTACTCATGTACAATAATAGTACATTACTACAGAGGCCGGGACAAAAGGGGTTGCCGGCCGAAGACATATAGACGGCTGAGCGAAGCGAGGCCGGATAGGTCTAAGGCCGGCAGCCCCATATTTCCCGCCGAGGTATGTATAGTGCTTTTCTCAAACATGCAATGAAATAAACAACAAAAAAATCAAAGTTTTATTTTTAATACGCATAGTGGCAGAATGTCATGATGCCTTTGCCACAAATTTATGTGGAATGGAAATTAAAAAAGAGGACTTTGCCGGCCTAGGCCTGCAACATTTGTATGAAATTGCATTAACGAGCTCTTGTCCTAGCCGCACCTGAAACGTCACACTTCGCAGCCTATTATAAGGAACATAACATCAATATTTCATTGCATGTTTGAGAAAAGAATTTTACATACATACAAAATCGTGCAAGTTTGTCAGTTTCCCAGAGTTTGGAAGTCAAGGAACTATTAAATATTAGGTATGGTACTATCAGCATCAAGGTTAACTGATCATTCATAAGCCTTATGACAACAAGATAAGTTCTAACTATGGTCATTTAGCTGTGACGCTTATATTGTTCAGTTCATTGAGCTGGTCTGACGTTGGTGATGGATTGTGGCCTTGCCTAGATTACTACGTGATGATGAATGGAACTATCATGTTTTGGCTAGATAAAATCAACTTGAGTGTAGTTGA
Source organism: Notocelia uddmanniana (assembly GCA_905163555.1). NCBI lineage: Eukaryota > Metazoa > Arthropoda > Insecta > Lepidoptera > Tortricidae > Notocelia > Notocelia uddmanniana. The sequence goes on from LR991065.1 coordinate 16,491,083, forward strand.
AGATTGAGCAAAAAAAGTTGTCATTAAAGTCTATACCTATCTACTCAAAAATTCAATGGTTTACAATGCTTATGTTACTTGTAGAAAAGGTATGAAAATTGCAGCCGTTTAACGAATTAGCGTATCGGTGCTGCGTATGAATAATACAACTATGACCTATTTTTGTCCCAACTTTGCTCAGATTCAATGTTTTGGTACGCGATCAACGTTGGTCCTGGAATGATTTTACTGTATAAGTATAGACGTTCTATTTGCGCTATGTGGGTACTTCACTCTATCTCTTTATTTTATCCTTACTATAAATATACAAGGAGGAACAATACCACGGACTTTCCTTATAGTGTTGTCATATAAATGATGTACAATCGACTTGTAATCACTAGAAACTTTTGTTGGAAAGTAAAAAAATATCATGAAAATAATGCATTTTAATATTAGTACAACCCTATTGTTTCAACATTACCAATTAAGTATTTATATTTCGAAGTGACCTATGTCACTGGTTTTCTTATAAGACAGGGTTGAAATGCGTTTTTATTAATTGTTGTTTGAAATGCTTTAACTGGAAAACGGTTACGAATATTAACATAGTTTATTTGGCAAAAGTATAGTACCAAGGCTAACCTATACCCAGTTTACTGGAAAGTCCATCGTTCTGTTCCACCCAGCATAAGCATGTACGTCTTTTACCTGTTCACGCTTAAACGGCTGAATCGCTAGAGATGAAATTTGGCACAGAGATACTTTGGATCCAGGAAAAGGACTAGGGATATTTCGTGGCAAAGGTTTATTTTTCCGAACCGGTGGTAGCTTCATAGGTATCGACATTCATAGGTGCATATAATATGCCTAAATTGAAGAATAAATAACTTTCCCCTTTTTTACTTTTTCTTATCCCGGAAATCATTCTTAAGGGGGTGAAAAGGGGAGGGAGGGGAGGGAGTGGGGTGAAAGTTTGCATAGAGATACGAGTAAACGAATTCCAAGAAGACGAAGTCATGGGCAATAGCTAGTGTTTTATATGCCAAACACTACTTACCCAAAATATAGACGCCATTTTTATAAAAGCTCGGTGTACTGTGATGAGATAGTATAACGGCCGGTACCGGACATTGTTATGGATAAGCAGAAAAATCCGGTAAATATTTATAAGGTGGTATCGTGGTTTCTCGTATGGCTGAGCACTTTTCTTACGTGACTGGTTTGAAATTCTTGCCTTGGAAGACTTTTACGAGCAATGTCTTATTTTTGATCGTTGATAAAAATAGAACATGCGAATAGAAATTGAACAGACATTGAATAAATTTTATGGGTTCGATTTTACAATCGCATTTTAAGTGGCTAATCCGACTCCTTTATATATATCCCACATACTGCAAATTGATTAAAAAAATGATTTATTATATTTCATATTTTAGTAATACAGCATAGCTAACACTTCAAACAAAAAAGCCAACAGCCAATGCTTCAACCGAAAGCTAAGTACCTAGTTGGCTTCTCAAGCGCACACATTCTTTAGCTACACAATATTTTGAAACCTGGAGAATAGTGTAATTAAATTTAATATAATAGAATTATGTTATAAAATACATATCTTGATTTTGAAATTTAATATTGATATAATAAATAGATTAATATGAATATAATATTATACAAGATCTTGTTAATAATGTTATACACGAAAAAGTTTAGATGTTTGTTCATCAATCACGCAAAAACTGCCGAATGGATTATAATGAAGAAGAAGAAGAAAATAGTTTATTAGTACAAAACTTAATATACAAGCTTAATGCAAAATTTATAGGCACGATTTTGTACTAAATGGTCCTCACTCAGCATGATGTCACGGAACAAGCCGTACGATACGCTCCGTAACGCTGGTTTTCAGTGAGGCTATAGTGAACTGTGGCACCTTCCTACATTGCACATAGAACCGATGGCCGTTGGACTGGAAAGGTTCTCGAGTGACGACCACGTACTGGAAGGCGTAGCGTGGACTGATGACCTGGTAAAGGTCGCGGGAGTTCGCTGGATGCGGGTGGTGCAGGACCGATCATTGTGGCACTCTTTGCGGGAGGCCTATGTCCAGCAGTGGACTTCCTTCGGCTGATATGATGTGATGTGAATAAATATAAATATAATTTATAGCCTACATTAAAAGGTTCAGTAACATAGCTTAGGAGTTCACGAGGACATGGTCGCGGATTAATGCTAAAATACCTATAATTGTTATATAATGTTTAGCAATGATCGCCTATAAAGATAGCTCAATATTCTATTTGATCCAAGACTCGATTCGACTGATTTGTTTTTGATATCTACATAAATTATGAATAGTACAGAGACACATTACAATCCCAATATTTTAGTATTAGCTATTTTAATTTAATTTTAACTAGTTATAGTGTTCAAAACCTACAGGGTTCTTCCCGTGAACACAGAATCTTGAAATTTGGTTCGAAGCAACGTCTTATAGCACAGATAAAGGAAAAATTGCGAAAACCGTAATATTTAGTTTCATCATATAATAAAAATATTTTTAGGGAACCCTCGGTGCGCGAGTCCGACTCGCACTTGGCCGGTATTTTTCAAATGAATGAGGCTTGTGGGTATTATAACATTCACTGCCAGCCACGCGCCCCAGGATCAAACTTGCACAGAAGTGAACGCATAATAGATGTGGTCGGTGGCAGTGAATGTGTTAATGAAAGAACACAAGACACGTATTTACTTATACTCGCCTTTTACCTAAATGCCTCGAACTACAAACTTGTGAAGCACATTCTAGACGTAGACACACGTGCTAGGTACTGTTATTATGTGATGGGGCGTACCTACTTCTATATTTGGAACGTTGGTAAGAGCCGCCTGGGGTCAGGTCGTGCTAGTCTTCCTAGAACAGAGGTGCAGGTTCATGCTAGGCAGATTGTTATCGTGGGTAGACACAGGTGCTGTTTGTTGACAATCGGGCTATATTTTCATATTTTTTACAACTAATTTACGAAATTAAATTATTTAGTCAAATGGCATTAGTTAAGTATCGACTTGCTTAGCCCAATTATTATAATGTGACATCTAAATTATTCATCCATTCGGTAGATTAAACATAAATTAAAAACCTATACACATATGTTACTTTCATATCAGAAAGGTCGATAATAAGTAGATAAATTTAGATTTTAGCGCTTTTTCATAACCTATTTAAATTGTTTATATACAAAATCTTTCCTTGAGTAATGCATGAACGAGACGTAGGTAGAAAACCAATATCAATATACGGAAGAACTGAAGACCTAGGGCATTTTTTTACTTTTTTGTTACTAGGGTCTATTCTAGGGTTTGTTTTTTCATGGGTTTTAAATAAAACCTAATCTTTACCTAATTACGGAGCAATTGTCACCTATGGTGACAAAATCCATACATATATGTTTTTGTAATCGACTGTACATAGTTAAAAATACTATAAATAAATAAAAAAATATACAATAAATTACGTCAGACACATGATGTATTTTAATATTTTCTCGCTATTACAAGACTAATTAAAGACAAAAAATATCGGGAAATATATCAAGCATTTAATTCCACTTAATTATTAACATAAATCACAAGACTAAAGTATAATAAATGTCAAGGTTCATTTCAAAACTTATAATTGAAACCAATCAATTGACATTTCAAAATCAATTTGTATATAATGGTCCCGATAAGCAATTACGTGAGCCGAAGATCGTCTGAATTAAGATGGAACTGGGTTGCATTTATATAACGATGTTCCTCATCGGCGTTAACATGTGATTTACGAAAACATAAATATTAATGATCACGTTCTTTTTGCGATTCCGTTCGCGCCTTAATGTAATAATAGTACATTACTACAGAGGCCGGGACGAAAGGGGTTGCCGGCCCAAGACATATAGACGGCAGAGCGTAGCGAGGCCGGATAGGTCTGAGGCGGGCAACCCCATATTTCCCGCCGAGGTATGTATAGTGCTTTTCTCAAACTTTCAATTAAATCTCACAACAAAAAAAATCAATGTTTTATTTTTAATACGCATAGTGGCAGAATGTCATGATACCTGTGCCACAAATATATGTGGTATGGAAATTATAAAACAGGACTTTGCCGGCCTAGGCCTGCAAGATTTGTATGAAATTCCATTAACGACCTCTTGTCCTAGCCGCACCTGAAACGTCATACTTTGCAGCCTATTATAAGAAACCACGTGTATACCACGGCTATGCTGCATAACACGCCTGACTGATGGTAAGCTGATGCCGCGCCCTGGCCTATGGAGAGTTGCATATCCAGAGGGCTTGTCGGCCTCTACTGGCATAAGAACAATTGCATGACTTCGATTGTCATAAGACAGCTCATAAAATCTCATAATTTTTTCCCATGTCCATAAATTATTTTTTTCGAGTGAATGGAGTAGGTAAACCAACATATGTCGCGCAAGTTCTACGGATTTAAATCGTACCGTAGCTATCGCGTACCATGATCGATACATATATTGTAAAGGAAAGTTTTTTTTATACTACGACGATGGCAAACGTTCTTACGGCCTGCCTGATGGTAAGCAAACACCTATACGCGTCTGTTTATTTATATGTTTTCACCAATGGACGGAGTGTTTGTTTATGAGGCAGGTTTATCTGTATAATCTGTAAAAACTGGCAAAAATAATGACAAATGTCACCTTTTTAACGCTAATCCTTCAGAGACTGAGTTGCGCGCGTACAATGTCGCGGGCAAAAGGTAGTATTATAAGTATTAGAAAATAAGGTGTAAAATCTAAGTCGCACCGATCTAAATCGCACCCTGAGTGCAATACGGCCGCTTTTCACAAAACCAATATTTCGAGAAACGCGTGTCAAAGGTCTGAAAGTTTATTGCACGGTATTAAAAAGGCTCTAAAACATTAATATTAGGGACTACGAGTATGTCGTAATTGTTCGAAAACATTCACATACAAACATAGTTTTAAAAAAAACAACGTTTTATGTCAGTTTTGATTGAAATGAAGACAAAATAGTGATTGTTTGATAAATCAGCACCTGTAGTGAATTTAAATTAATTTAGATAACTTATACCGTTGGGCGCCCAGCGGCGGCCAGCGAATGAACGAACCTCTGAGCGAATGTTTCGTCTGAAGTATTTTTTTATGAAAAATTATATCTATTACTTAGTTCTGTTACGTGTACATACTCGTATAGCTGTCAGCTGCATAAAAACACTGCTAAAATTGTTGTTTGAAAGCGAGAAATCTAACCCTTTTTAGTACAAGTTTGACGCAGAGAATTGGAATTGAGCTAAGGAAAATACGAGAGAATTTGGTCATTTTTAAGCTAAGTAAGCGAGTGTCGTTTTGTTCCATACGTTCCAGTCAAAACAAGCAATGAAACCGTCAGATTTCCGAACACATTCCAACGAAACTAACGAAGCGAGATTTAATTAAAAACGTATCGTACGACTAGCTGGTACACAATTTACGATGCCGCTAAAACAGAGCACCGGCAATAATTTACCTCATTTCTAATAAGAAAATTATGTTAATCAGACCGATTATAATAAATAGTTAGTAAATCAGACGAGCTGACCTTAAGTGACGTCTGATGGTAATTTTATGAATACTTCCAAGTCTTTTCTCATTATGTGTTAGAAATTTACTGGGAACAGTTTTATTCACAATACTTATTTACGTTTGCTTTTATACTCACAATTGAGTGATCTCATTGAGTCATCAGTCGAAATTATTTTTTCATCCAGAATTAGCATTTTTAATATTTGGATAAATTCTGCATATTTCCGGGTTCATGAGGGAGAAATAAAAATAGCTAATACACAAATAATGCTTGAAATTTCATACATGAACGGTAAATTAATATAACACCTGTTAAGGTTAGTCAGTTTGATGTTAGTATAATTAATAATCAAATTAAATATTTTCTAAATAGTGTAAATTACAATCTGAAGCGGTTACTAGTACTTTTATTTCTACATTTTTTAAACTAATGGAACGTTTTTTAAAAGAGATACAGAAAACATAAATGTATTTCGAATCTTAAAAAATATAATGGATAGGTTAGTTAAATTTTACTCGTATTTGTAAGGTTAGATTAATTAGAGCATATCAAAAGAAGGCCGCCAGAATACGTCTCGGCGAAGAGGAAGACCCCTGTTACGGTGGCTTAATATCGTAATCAAGGATATAAACGCCTCGTCTGTGAGTTGAATGAGGAGGTTATCCAGGATAGAACGAAGTGGGAGCAAAGAACAGCAAAGCGGACCGTCGTAAGACGGGACATGGGACAAACTCTAGGAGAATGCTGATGTATTTGTTAGATAAGATATTTACACTGTAGGCCCTAATAACCCGAAAGATTTAAGTAAACCAACGATTCCAGGGCCTTATTAGAGTCTATCATTTGGTATAACATATAGTCCAAAAATCCATAATTTAAGAGATATATTAATCATTAAAAACCAGTCACAAGCCACCTACTACTTTTTTTTACATGGCACTTCTTGTCTTGAAAACATTTGCAAGTCAAGTAAAGATTTGTTCACAAAGAAGCGGACAATTAATTTGATTTATTTTGTACTGAAATAGTAGTTTAATCAGAACAAATAATTTGACCCATGTTGATATAACATTATTTACTCGTAGTGTCGTCAAAAGTACGTGGTTAAAATCTGTTGGATTATTAGGGCCCGCGGTGTATATATGTATAATGGTTATCTTATCTAGATGAGGGCCCTTGCGGCTGCGCTTCGACCCAATGGGATCTTTTGTGCAATTGCCCCCTCCTTTATACCTACTCTAAGCTTCATGGCCAAGAGACCCTTGATCCCGAAGTGACCGTAAGCACCCCATTTATAATTTTGAACTGCTTTCTGCTGAATTTCCAAAGCTTCTTGGTCCAGCTTGGGTCCACTCCTTCCATGAAGAGCTTTATATACTGGTAAAAATAACTTCATGTAGTTTGCACTTAATTACATGATCATAAGTATAAGCACATAATTCAAACTTGAATAACATAATCCAGTAACGTATTCATGCGTAATTATTTATAATGGTCAAAAATTAGATCGATTTAAGTCTAAATTGAACCTAACGCCACTGTCATTTAAAACGAGGTGATTAATATATGAAGCCTCCACAAACAGGCTGTGGACAAAAACATAGGAATTAAGTTGTGATAACGTATGTATAAATGACACCAAATTAATTGGGTCCACGATTTATAGTAGAAACTCACATAAAAATGCAAATTTAACGTACAACTAGTTACATTGTTTCGCCTCTAAAATTAGATTACTCAACAGGCAATCTTACTTAAAGATTAGAATTGGTAATTTTATTTCACTAATGAAGATAAAAAAGGTTAAGTGGAAGTTTGAGTTTAAAGTCTTTAGAAAAGGTTGGATCGACCGCTTTTTAATTTATATCTTACTTAAAAATGAATTCTTTTTGACACAAAGCTTAATAGGGTATAATTAAAAAAGTCTAAGTGCAAACTTTGCAAGCAGCTTTAGCTTTTAAAACACCACTTATCGTTGAACCTTTAGAGCTAACAGCATCTGGCATACGATTTAATTACGGAACTCCTTACACAACGGCGATTCATAATTTCACTTTCTTAGTAAGGGTTGGAGCAAAGTAATCTGTTTTAGGCGGATAAAACCGCTCGCGTATTGCATGATTTGTTGCTGTTTATTTTTATTACACATAGCAGCCTTAATATTCTATATTAAGAAAAAGTAAAGTAGAATTTATTTAGACATTTGGGATAGAGTATATATGACCATAGATGCTACACCCTAAATAAAATTGATCCTAAGATTTCCTATAACATGGCAAATGTGGTAGAAAAATATAGGCATTTACTAATAATTTAACTATGTCCGATGGAAAATACAAATGACACCTACTAATAAATTTATATTAATGTATTGTTGGTAACTAAGCCGGGCAAAAAACAATATAGAATAATCAAACCAGTATCCATGAAGGAATAAAATTTAATATGAGTTGTAAGTTCAATGAATCAAAATTTTGAACGATTCGGTTGTAGATTTGGTATTTAAATTCCGAGCTGAATTGTTACCGTAAAATTGTACTTTATATGAAGCAGGCGCATTTCTCGCACGTAATCGCCATCTTGATTCAGCAACGGTTACCGGCGCGCGCGCATTTGTTTGCATCCAGGTGTTGCGCTGACAAAACAATCGACCCTCCGCGCGAACGGGGCGGAGAGCCCATTCATAACGAAACTTATAAAATTCCATCAAATAAGCGTGAAAAAATCTCGAGAACTCGCTCTGTAATATGTTATAAAATTAACTACTTAGCTGAGAATAGGTGTGTTGTAATTTTGTTAAAAGATTTCCTCGGCTCCTTTATTTCTTGACGTAAAGGAACGCCTCCAAAAGCAAAGGTGCGAACAGAGGCTTCCGTTGACTAATTAACTCTACAGCTTCGAGTTTGTTACATAAACATTACTTGAGACATACTGAAATTAATCCATATTGGTTAATACGTAAATATAATTAATTTGAAGTAAAAAGGTAATATGAGTTAGGATTTGATATTTATCGGTAGCTTTCAGGTAAAGGACATCTGCAAATACATTCAAAAGTATACTTGAAGTCCCCAACCCGCAATGGGCCAGCGTGAGGTATACTGAGCGTACCCTATCATCTATAGGAGGAGGCTTGTGCCTAGCAGAGGGACGTATATTGGCTGATGATGATCAGACAGCAGATATGTCCCAGAATATTAAATAATATTCAATAAACACCTGAAGGCAGTGATAGCGTCCTGCACGGGTAGTCTATCGCGAAAATATATTTTCTACTGTAGCATTGTTATTTAAGTTATTTTGTAGTAGCTGACACTGTAATTTTATATTTAACTATACAATGTATATTGTTTTGAAAAATGACACCTCGCCGAGTTTCTTACGCCGGTTCTTCTCGTGGCAGAGGTATATTTTTCCGAACCGGTGGTAGTTTATTGACGTTCATAGGTGCATGTAATATGCCTAATTTTAAGAATAAACTACTTTTACTTTACTTTTTTACATCTTTATTGTCCAGGCAACAGGTACATATGTATGTAAATATATTATGCACCCTGACAAGTACAGATATATTTAAAGGCGACTATACAATAGCCTTAATCATTCAAGTAGGTACTCTACTCTCTTTAGTTTCTAGCGTGAATTTCTCGCAGAATGTAGGAAGCCAACAATAACATTAATGGGCAAAAAGTAACTACATCTATCATAATACAGGGCGCTGGCCACCTTTCGTATTGTATCATGTTTTCATAAGCCTCAAGGACCGCCTTCAATACGTCCGTGGATAGAAAATCCTCAACGCTTCGTCACACTTCAATGATAATAATTAGGTGTATATTTTACAATTTGCCAAAGATCTCCTTTGTGCTCTTTGTGTTGTAAGTGGATTTCTTTACTACAAAGGGACGGCCGCATGACAGTGCTACCTAAGCCATCGGTACGTGTGTGTAATGTTATTATACCGAGCCGCATCTGTCACAAAGGCCGTTGCGTCTGTAATTTTACAGTTTAATCAGCGTTAAATGCTTACAAAGTTGCCGCGTTGAGCGCAAAAAATTGAAAGAAACGTGTCCTCTGCGGGTCGCCTCAAGAATTTTAGTTCATAAATCACTTCTGTCGATGACTGACGATCGCGTTCCCTCGCAGTCATCAAGCGCAAGCATTTTTCGTTGCCTTTGTTATTAGAAACAAATTGGGTAAAATCACAGGAACCGTGACATCCAACTCACTTAAATCTCCCACCGTGTTGTTCAGTGTTAGCTTATGATATATGTACTTCACAACAATCAAGGATTCAAAAAAAATACGCTAAATAGCTGCTTTAGAGAAAATATGATAGAGAGGCAATTGCTAATGAGACTTAACATTTTGATCTTCAAATGCACTTCTGTATGAAAATAATAATATAAAAGGGCAAGATATTCATTCAGTAGAGCACAAAGAGATATGTCATCTATTATGTCGCATTCATTGTCCACTGACCACTTAGCGACGAGAGGAAATAATTTATTTAAAGCATACTCTGCCCCATCTTCAATATATTCTAACCACTTTGAGACGATACCACAGAATAGTATAATAGTTTTACATAACGATACGACGTCCTTGCTTTAAATTCAGGGTTTGATCTGAGCGAACAAAATAATAACAAAGTATTAAGTCTGCGCAGGCTGTGGTCTTATTTTTTGCACTTATAATTGACTCGTTTTCACTCTTGGATAAGTATGAGGAATCAATTAACAATGGTACATGGTAGCTAAAATTAATTAGCAGACTTCCTCGGTTAACAAAAACAGCAGATGCGAGAGCCGTACAAGCTGCATTATTAGATCGGTAATGTTTTTGCTTTTTATTTTTTCCTCGCTAACCGGCCGTACTAAAACACCATCTGTGAGCGGACACGATTCGGTGCAATACACACGAGTTTACGGTTAGTCGAATGACATAATCACACGTATGCTCTGTGCTCACGTGCACGAAACAAAAAGCAAGCTTGCAGTATGCGAAGAGATTGTCTGGATTTGCAGTAAATGAATATTTTTGCCTGTAAAGTAATATTCACATAGATTTCAGCGTATATCATGAGATTTTTTCAGGTTTCATTCGTCTAGATTGGAAGTTACAGCTTACGTAAACATACCATTACAAAGCACGTATTCTGTATGAAATAAAACAAATTTTTTATAGGCAATTGAGTGAGAACTTTAGATATGCTGTAGGTATATTCAGATAAATGTGTTACTAACAATATGAAATCAGATTACGTTACATGCAATTAATGCAGTTATACATGTGTCTTTAGTCGTTTGCTTGCCGCCGCAACAGTCTCAAAAAATTACATATAAGTAGGTATTACATCGGTAATTTTGGATTCACGTGGGCCCTGATAGGGCACAGTAATAGGTACCTAGTCCTGTAACTAATTTAAGGAGTAGTGCAGGTATAAATGATAACGTGAGTTGGTAATCAGGAAATAAATTAATCAGTAAATTCAAACTAAACTATAAATATGTCACATAGTCAGAAACGAAGATTTTGGTGGTTAAAATAAATAAATAAGTATGATTTATCTTCAGAAAAAATGCATTTAGAACTCGGAGCCAGTGTGTCCAAGTTTAACTTAATTATAACACTTGTTTATATGGACCGGGCGAGATTGTGACTGTATAGAATGGCGAAGATTTATAGCGAACTTGCAGAGTCGGTTAGTAAGTGTGGCTCGACTTTTTGTTTCATTCCCTTCACGCTTAATCAGTGGATAATCTTGCACTAATGTGTTGCCGGTTTCGTTTAACGTTGATATATACCATCCATCTTACAAGATGCGCAACGCGCAACGGTATATTACATATATGATACTACTTATCGCTTGTATATTGAATAAGGTAAACGTCTTAATGTTTGCCATTTTAATTCTGAATAGTTGACAACTGTCGATCACCTTTATTATTATTAATTAAAGTGTCATTTATTTGAGTCAGTGTCAGTCAGTGGGCCGTTAAGCTTGCAGTTAACAAGTAAATTTTTAACAAAAAACTCCGACTCCAAACTTTGCCTGACCCCATCCTCCTGCTATATAATTTGAGGAGTTCCTTCGATGTAGCCTTACTTACCTCATCCTCTTGGTATATAATTTGAGGATTACCCTCGATTTTTCCGAGATCTAGTCATCAGATCCAGACTTGGTGACAATGGGACCAACTAGAAAACACACCCTTTCAAACAAAAAAAGAATTTTTGAAATCGGTCCACTAGTCTCCGAGTAATCGGTGAACATACAAATATATATATATATATATATATATATATATATATATTCCGACGAATTGAGAACCTCCTCCTCTTTTGAAGTCGGGTAAAAAAAGGTCACTCGGAATATACGAATATACTCATCATATTAAAAAAATTGCTTATCAATATAGTTTCATTTACGTGATAAAATTTACGCGCCAAGGCAAATATATAAATAATGTTTTTACTATAAATATTTACTCGTAAAGTACTAATACATTAACTTTTTTATTTCAATTGTTTATACAGCATGTTATAAATGTATAGAAACGTTCTAACATGCTACACTAATTCACATTAAAATTACACCAATTCCAAGAGTAATTTAAAATCAATTTCCAATATAGTATCTCAATTCTGACAAGATTAATAAACTAAACTAGTTTAAAACATAATATTTAACATCGACGATAAACCAAAAAGTTAGTTCTTTTTGACCTCAATTGGAATAAACTAGGAGCTATAAATTAGTTTTAATTGATTACTGTTAATATACAAGGAAACAACCGCCTTCCAGCATTGATTAACTTCACATCGATAAAAATCAGTTTGGAAATGTTGTTGCTCTTGGTTTGTATTCTACGAAACTGTTTCTCAACTTGTTTTGGTATAATCTTTCACTTTATAAACGTGATTGGTAATTTAATGTTTTTTTCAATCTTTGCAGTGAGTATTGTGTTATGGTCAAAAGAATTTCATAATGAATTATAAATCATTAAATCAATAGTACAATCCTGCCGGTTATTCTGTTAATTTAGAAAGACGATAAGAAGAAAATGATATTCTGTTAAGAAAGGCGCAAGTATTGTACTTGGGTGTATTGATTCGTAGGTACAATAATTACTGCCGATGACTTGCTATGCCCGGTAACTGAACAGTGTACAGTTGATGAAATATTATTATTTCTTATGTTCGCGCCACTACAGAAACAATTACCTACGAACATACAAGAGACGGCTCGATCAGTAACTCCCTATAATAAGAAATTCTATAAATGTAATTAAGACGCATTCTTTTAAGGCGTCATAAAATCCGTAAATATAATTCTTGCCCCTTCTTAAGATGAGCTACGGACGATAAATTATAAAATCTTGACAAAACGCTATTTAATGTCCCTTCATCCTTTGTTACTTATGAGAACGTTACGTCATTTCCCAAAACTCATTTGGGAACGAATGACTTTAAAGGGACCATCCTTAATCTAAGGACACGTTTTTTCATCGCAAGTCTATCATCAATTTTGTCTCTGAGTCTACTTATTTCCTTGTTATTTCTTTCGTCCTGCTCTTTAAGGAGTATAGAGAGGGCAACAAATAGAGAATGTATTATCTATTTTGTCTTAGCTTTGACAATAATTAATGACTGGATTTAAACGCTTCCTCACGCCCGTGACATTAACATAAATAGAATGATCTTCGTTTTGCTCACTCAGCCCCTTTGATTCTTGTATTTTTAGCTCAATGGGCTCAGTTTTGTATATTAATTTGTTAACTGTAGATACCGTGGTGTTTTCATTACTTTGATGTTTTGTGTTAAAAGGTGTCTGGTGATTTTCAGTTTAATACCTTTTAAGCCTTCTGGACAGTGTTACTGAAATGTACATGTTAGACAAAGTGTTTTAGCGAGATATCTCAGTGGTACCTAATTAGAAAGTCGATTTATAACGTGTAAGCACAAGCTTCGTTTTAAGTTCACTAACTCATACGAAACACAAAGTAACTTTAACATTAGCAATTGCCTGCAATAATTGGTTTCACATGGACACAATGGATTTAAAAGCAATACTGATATATGTATAATTTATAATCAGAACGAACACTAAATGTGTAGGTACATAAATGCAAGCACGATTCCATCCAATTAAGTGGAAATAAGTGCGCGATTTCAAAGTTTAATTAACATAAACTACCTGACTCATGGAATAAACAAAGATCATCAAGATAAATCCGCTGGTGTAGAAGATGATCATAAACCAAGCGCTTAGGGCGACACGTTTGACAAAGAAAACTTGAGGCTTGAGGCAAGTGTGAATTATTGTAATCAGCTGCAGCGCGCGCTCCTTCTTTTGTATCCTAATTAGTTCGAGGGGAATTAGAGGGATGGGAGTTTAAATGCAACATAAAATGTGCCTTAATGTGCTTATTTTAAGTCGGAGATTTGTCTGCATTGGTACTATTGGTTGATTATTATTGGACGTTTAGATATTAGGTATTCATACAACATAATTTTATTACGAACTATTTAAACTTTTGATAGAATTAATTACTTTCACAAAAAAAATACCTTAAAATATTTACTTAAAACTATGGTATGTAATTTTAAAATATGCCAATGAATTATTAAATTTGTAGGTCACGAGATTAGAATCCCACGCTTCGTAATTTACTTCGCGAAAATAAACACATGATGCTCTAGATTTGCATCTTAACCTCCGTAATGAAGTAAACCAACTCTCTCATACACCAGGACATAAAACACGATATCTTGACTGAAACCGTTATTTGAGCATCTTCACCAGACGCTATTATATTGCCACGAGTTAAACGCTTGACGACCATAAAGTCCTATAAGTTTATGGAATTCATAATAACATGAACCTTCTGGGAGTTGAATATTATGTCGACGTGATTTCTAGACTTGTTTGAATGCAAGATATCATGATAAAAGGAACGCGGTCATTAAAAGTGCAAAAACCCCTTTTTGCTTATGTATATTGTTTCTCACGAAATCCTAATTGGGAATCCTAGTTTGGTGACAACCAAGGCCAAGGAGGAGATGGCGGGATGACTTGCGAATTATGTAATAACATGTCAATAAATTTACTTACATATTTACTAATATTGTCGTTTATATGTCCCCTAATGCGCCTTTAAAAAGGTTACGCAATTGCCCTGCAGGACGTATTTCAAACCTACTGGCCAGAATTGACATCGAAATTTTCAATTAGAAATTTCTACAGAATTCGAAGTCTAGCGCTGCGAGGCCGATACCAGTATGCTAACCTAATCTTTACAAAAAATACCTGTCCTCCATAAAAGTTAACAGTTTTCCGACGGTGTCGTAATCTTAGAAACCGATTAGTTTCTTTATGCAGGGACTAGTATCACGAGCATGCATCAGGCGACCCGAATAGCGAGCCCTGTATGGTCACCAGCGGCGAACAATTAATTTCACAATGTGCTAAGAATTTCTATCACGTCTCTTGTTAAGCTACAAAGGCGCGAGACATTAAAAGTGCGTTACAGTTAGATTTGATAGGAATAAGAGAAATACAAATCACATTGTTAACTATGTGAACGAGAAATAAATGAGTTATATGAGTCGAGTGAGTTTGTATCTAATGCGAAACTACGATTTATTTATTTCTAGAAAAATGGCATCAAATAAAATGTCCTATCTATGGGCAATTGTGCAACATAAGGTGATTAATGTTAAGTTACTAACATCTACAATGTAACTACTTACGAGTTACTCGACGTTTGGCAGTGATAGCGTCCTGCACGGCTAATCTATCGCAAAAATAGGTTTTCTACTGTAGCATTGTTATTTTGTAGTAGCTGACACTGTAATTTTATATTGAACTATAAGTACAATGTATATTGTTTTGAAAAAATGACACCTCGCCGAGTTTCTTACGCCGGTTCTTCTCGTAGCAGAGGTTTATTTTTCCGAACCGATGGTAGTTTATTGACATTCATAGGTGCATGTAATATGCATAATTTGAAGAATAAACTACTTTTACTTTTTATTTTTTATCAATTACGTCCCAATAGGGTAAAAATGTAGGTTAATACACATAAGTGGGTAATATTACTAGAACACAAACAAAGCTACATAAATAGCCAAGAATAGAATTGAAGATAACTGTCACAGGCTGCTTTAATAAGATCTGAATTGTAAATCTGTAGGTCATGTTGTTGCTGAACAAGCAAGTTAATAATAAAGTACTCGGCCAATCTTACATATTGTGTACCAGAACAATTAGTAGTAATTATCCGAGGTTCTTGATTTTAAGGCCTAGTGCGTGTCAGGCCACGGACAATGTAGGGTTCCGTCACTAAGTACATTACACGGACTTAAAATTACACAAAATTATAACTGACAACATTGTCTAAGTAATCAATGGAAGTTGTATGAAAATTTGGTTTTCTAAGTACATTTCTTATGTTCGGCTATTACTCGTTAAATACTAATGTCTACTTGGCTGTGATAGATTTCCTTTAAAATTCATTAAAAATATTACTACCATGACTTTAATCGCTTAGCTGACAGAGGACCCACTTGACTGCATCAAAAAATAGCACTTTAAAGTTTAATATCACGAAAAGTGGAATGCTGAATTGATGTTTGGAATTCTTGGATCAAAACAAGAAACGAATTTAAACGAGATATCCAACGATACCTCACACGATGGATTTTGCATGAAAATGCATGCGTGTACGTGCAGGGGGAGGAGCTACCCTAAAGAAAAAAAACTAGATTTTATTCCAGAGTTTTGTTGGCATGACTGACATACCTGCGCCAAATTACAACTTTCTAGTATTACGAGTAACAGTAATTGAGCTGAGCCGTGGACTGACGGACGGACATGGCAAAATTATAAGGGTTCCTTATTTACTATGTAGAGCCCTAAAATTACCATGGTAGACGACAGCTTAAAACATACCAAAATGTACAATAAAAATAACGCTATTTCAAAATGTATTTTGTATACGTGGACAGCTCTCGTAGTATCTTATTATATCAAATTAGGATCAAATCATTCCATTTATAACCAGCCCTCCAGCCACAAAGTCTCTCAAAAGCATACCACTACGTTTTTTTCATAAAAACACAAGATAAACACACCAATTATTAAATTCCCAGTATTATCAATGTTTGTATGGAATTTCGAATCGAATAACCATAAGCAGATAAGAAATATGAATTTAAAGAATTGAGACGTATGCCAAACTTAACGAAATAACTTTTTACTTGGACGTTATCCGATGGTCCGAATGGCGGGCTGCTTTATTAATTAATAAAAACATATTTTATGAACTGAATTATTTATAGTCGAATGTTTGTTTGGAATCCCTCTATTGTTTGAGCTTATCGGACTTGGTGGGACGATGATTTATTTTTGGTATCATACATTATTGATTCTTCTTCGGACATTATTTATTTAGAAATTATATAATTCACTTGGTCAAAAACCTTACCATTCTACTACACTAAATTATTGTATTGCGATTTTTTTATCTTAATGAGCCATTTTTTTTGTACATACTGTGCAAGTAGAAACAAAGATATGTTTAAGTTCTTCTTTGTTTAACTTCGTTGTTCTTTTACATATTGCCCAACATAGTTCCAATCCCATCGTTCATCATCATATACCCTTTCTCTATAATCATATATTTAATAATACTAATATTGTTATAAGTATTGAAGATTTAAGGAATGAGAGACTTAACCTAATTACATATACCTACGTCTAAAATTTCAACAATGTAAACTGTTTTGCTGTACTCATGAATGAATAAAATGTTCTAATATAGATTATACTCCCTTAATATGAGAGTTATATTTACGTTTGAAACGCAGAGAGCGCGGCGCGGCGTTGTTGCGGGGCGGAGGCGGTACTGCGGTAAACTGAACGCGGTCCGGGTCACGTCGCATCAAAAAACCCGCGCGGTATTCGGTAGCGCGGTAAAGCGCAGGCGACGTGTGTGAAGCAGTAATCGACAGTCCACAGTTTCGGAAAGATCAAAAATGCAAAACCGCATACGCCCATCACCGCGCCGCGCCCGCTGCCGCTCTGTGCGTTTCGGGCTTTAAAAGCAATGAGAAGAGTTGATATTTTGAAGTTTTACTTTGATGCCTGTCTGTTTGCCTGTTTATTTGTTTGTTTCAAATATCAATATCAAGATTTCTCAATACGGCTGCCATTAGCATTATTTATGTCACTAAGTAACATAGTATTCTTTGATCAGTAGTGCCTGTGAAACCGTTTTAAAATAAATTAACAAAATAATGTTTACAACTTAATTCAAGTTATAATCTGGATAATCCACAATTTGTTTGAAATGTAGACACTGAAAAATATTCCTAAAGTATCCACAGCAAATAAAATCTCAATATGAATGCTTGGCTTTTAACCTTTGTGGGTAATATTTAAAAATATTCTCCGTTTCGAGTATGCTAATCAAACGTAATGGCTTGACAGCAAAATTCAATACAATGACGTATGGGATTCGATACTGACCGAATACTAAAATTGCATGAGACTTGTGATCATTTGAAGTCAATTTACATAATAAGATGTTAGACATTCAGGGAGTTTATAAGCAAATCTCATTATTAAATTCCAATTTAAATAAGTTTTTATATCGTGGGACAAACCGTTTTTAAAAAATTATGTGGCCATAAATTATTTATGACCGGATCGGCTACGTATATTGATTTAACAAATTGAGTGGCTAAAAAATATAAATTAATATTAGTTTGACCTTGAGATGTATGTTTTCATAAAAATAGGAGTTAGGAGTTCCTTGTAGTTTATACTCGGCAAAGTTAATAACAAAGAATTAAGTATCTTATTTAACATAAACATAAATGTTTGGTTCTGTATTTATAACGTAGGGGAGAGAACTAATTGACTGAGTGTAACGAAGGTCTCCGTTTTAGCTTCGGCAAAAAAGCTTTCGCATGTCCGGCCGGACCCGGGTATGTCCTAAAACTACGACCAAGACCACCGGGGAATGGGCAGCAGCATTCCTTGAGTGCGGTGGAGATACTGCGATCGCCAACCCGCATGCCAAGCGTGGCGATTATGGCATTTACCCCCCATGAAATTGGGGGAGGCCTATGTCCAGCAGTGGACGTCCTAGGGCTGATATGGTGGTGGTGGTGGATGTCCGGCCGGTGGATTTCCAGATTTCCCGCTGTTCTCCTCTACAGATCGCATTTCTCAACCGATTCTCGTGAAATTTTGTGAGCAGATTTGGTAATTACATATATATACATTATTTTTGTAAAGTCAGTTTTTGGAGATTTTGAAATTTTAAACAAAAAAAAATCGCGATGTCACATTACCTACATGTGATACTTCGTAAGTCAGTAGTAGTAGTAATCACAAATCATATACTATATAGCATAATTTACACCACATAAAAAGTAATGCAGTTCTCCTCAAAATGTTTATAAATAAAAAATAATCATAAATTATATCATAAATTAAATTCGAAAACCACCCTTATTTTTCTACTTGTAATATCTGTACTAGGTGCATTTTAACGGCAACGATATATATTTTTTAAATGATATTAGTTATCTTTATACCAAAATTATACCCGATAACGTGATTTCTTCCTCTTTGAAACAATGGTCCGGCTTGACCAAAAAATCGTTGCCATGCCGATTTTCGCAAGTCTTCGCATGCGGACGACTGGCACAGCATATCGGACTAACACTAAGAGCTATTGAGAATAACATTCTGATCTCGAATTCGACGTGAATAATGTGCTAACCGTAAAAGACAAAAAGAAGATACAAGTGCATAGTCTTCTTAGTTTTGCATAGTCGGGCCGCAGTTCTCTAAGTTTTAATAAAATTGACCGAATGATCATCCAGAGGATATTTATTTAATGCTCTCGTATGAGACCGAGAGCAAGGGTAAATCTAAAATATATCAAATATGATTATTGAATAACTTAATGCTGCCTAGATACGCTCTCTCTGCATAGAACAAAAACGTTGTGGTATGAAAAAAAGCAGTGACACGAAAAAAGGAAAAACCGAAACAAAAGACGAACTGCTTACATTTTCATCCCCTTTTATGGATGATTCAAAGAATAAAAGGATGACGTAACCTTGACACCATCACAATTTTAGGAATCTACCAAGTACAAGACAGTACGGAACGTAAGTACAGTTAACCAATTTGATTTCGGGGTCACTTTGTACCTTGTCACAGTGACAATAATATGCGATCACTAGCAGCTTTCATATTGATTTTCACTGTGACAAGGTACGAAATGGCACAGAGGGCCTTCTCCGAACTTCGAAAATCGAACTTTGTATCGTGCCGTCCCTTTCCGTCATATAGTGAGTGTGAGTAGTATATAACAGGAGAGTGAACGAGACGGCACGACACGAAGTTCGATTTTCGAAGTTCGGAGTAGGCCCTCAGAAATCAAATTGGTTGACTATACATTTGACTACAAAAAGTTTATTCTATTTTTTTCAAATTGATTACTGAGTTTTTAGTTGAATTGACATACTACATAATGTTTAGTGGACGAGAATAATTTAAAAAATCTGATAAGCGATGAATATGTACCGTGTCGTTCCACATAATCTAAGCTTCACTTGTGTTACAAAAAGTGGCCTTATTTCCTGAAAAACCTTGATGTGCCAGACGGCTTAAGAACGGAACCCGTATTTGTTCCAAAATACACACGTACTTGGCAAACTTTTTTGCTGGCACGTGAAGGATGATAAATTACCAGAGTATTCCGCCTGAATGCAAATCTCTGGAAGTGGGTCAGCCCGCTGATATTTTTCACGTTGAATCACTACTGGAGACCTCGTCTACTGAATGATTGATCTCTTATTGTCTCGTGACACTTTTACGACTTGCGGGTGTAATAGAAAATTTTTACAACGCTCCGCGACGCAACTTGAACGAAAAAAGGCCCAGCGATCTCTCCACAGATAGGCGACTGACGCCGCTGTCACTCAAGTTATAAGTATCATAGCGGCTTGTGACGTGCCGGACATTTATGACATTGTAGTAACATAATTATGTTGAGTGCTCTTTGTGTGAGGCTCACTTGAGAATACATTCTTGGATTGCACAAAGTGCAGTTTTTAGAGTTCCGGCCATTGATGGATCAATCGATTAAAAGTTGCAAGAGAGTGTCACTTTGTGTCATCGATCACAACACTTCAAAAATATTTCTGGATGGAATTAGGAAGCTGTTTTTATTGATTTCTGTTTAGATTTCAATACAGTAGAATAACTTGACTCGGAATACATAAAAAAATAAAAATATCGTGGGAACTAAGCCACTGAATAGTTTTGCTTGTCACAGGATCAAAATTTCTGTTACCTTTATCTTAAATAAATTTAAAAAAGATAAGAAAGCGAACGTGTAAATGCGAAGCATTGGCTTACGGCAATGAAAAATACACAAAATATTTTGGCGAATATATTGATAAACCATAATCATCGAGGTCCCATTAGTTGTCTAAGTTAGTTCAAATGTCAACCCTAACTGACTGTAATACGATTGTGTTTAATGCTATACCATTAATTGAAATACGACGTGGCGAGAGCTATCTCTCATCATTTTTAAATCCCAGAATTTTAAACATTTAAATTGCATAATGAATCGCAAAGGCCTGCGATTGAGCTAATAAACCACTGAATATTAATATTAAAAATAACCATGGCATGTTGCTTGTAGCGATCACGCCATTAGTCCACAAAATTGTACGCTATAAAATGCAAAAAAGTCGGAATCCGCTGAGAAAGTAAAGGTTGCAGTAATCTGTGTGGTGCCGGCATTCACGTACGTACACGCATCTCTGTAATATGAATACGGTCGCAACAACATAATGTGTATAAACAAGTTTAATAAAGTCAGATATTCACGGAAAATCTCTCGTCTGGAATAATATTCCTTTGCTATTTTTTAATTACCGCTAAAGAACGTGTGGGGTCTAGTGACAATGCAATATTTCCACTTGCGTATTTTTGCATTAAGTTAATGATAATTCACGGCCTTAGTGCGACATCTGGGACTGCGTTCCGAACCGAGGATAGTACTGTCGGTCCATCCGTCGGTTCTTATCACGGATCAAACTGTCATGCACTAATTTGGCATGGATGGACTGACGGTACTATCCTCGGTTCGGAACGCAGTCCCAGATGCGCAGTCCGAATTTGCGTAAAGGCTATGTTTACAAAGGTTTTCCACGCTCCAAACCGCCATTGCTTTTTCCGTTTATACGAGATGCGCGTGCAAAATTTTAGTCAGATGCTTACGGTTCGATCTCACGCGTTGAACTGTCAACCACCGCGCGCCGCGTGCATTTACACGTAGTACTTACGGTTCGGAACGAGGGTTGGAATGGCGCAAGGCGTTTCCCGCGGTCCGAACTCTACGTCTAAAGGCCGCTATTCTATTATACTATTCTGTGGCGACGCTAAAAATTTCGTCAAGCGCAGTACAAAGATTCGTTCATTCACGAAAGCGCTCTTCACTCCTTATCCTTGCGTACTAAATCATTTGTCAAAATTATTTTCAATGACTAGAAGCGGCCTTCGTCTTCTAAATGTCTATTTCTTCCATAACTGTCACTCTTCGCCTTGTCACTTTCCTTCCTATTCATAGCTATCGTATACTCGGTCACAGCAAAATGTCCCCCAATATATATATACCCAAATTTTTAGAGGACCGTTGTTATACGAAACTTTATTTTTTGACAGACATGTAAGATGTAGGTAATATTATTGTCGCTTGGGTAAAAAAAATATTTATATCATTTATGATTTTAAATAAATGGAGTTGATTCTAAATCATTATATCATGAGGGTATGTCAGTCCGACTCCAGGACCAGAACTCGAAACCTATTCCGCTGCAGCGGGGAGTCAGGCAAGGAGATGTTATTTCTCCTAAACTGTTTTCCGCTGCACTGGAGGACGTGTTCAAGACTCTGGACTGGAGAAGGCTAGGCATCAACATAAACGGCGAGTACATCACTCACCTTCGGTTTGCTGACGATATAGTAGTCTTGGCTGAGACCATGGAGGATTTAAGTACAATGCTCAATGACCTCAGTAAAGCCTCCGAGCGAGTTGGTCTAAGGATGAACATGGACAAGACGAAGATCATGTCAAATGCCCATGTAGCACCAACTCCCGTAACAATCGGACACTTTACGCTCGAAGTTGTAGACGATTACATATACCTAGGACAGACTGTCCAGTTAGGTAAGTCCAACTTCGAGAAAGAGGTTAATCGTCGAATCCGACTCGGCTGGGCAGCGTTCGGGAAGCTACGTCACATCTTTTCGTCCAATATCCCGCAGTGTCTCAAGACGAAAGTCTTTGACCAGTGTGTGTTGCCAGTGATGACATATGGTACTGAAACGTGGTCGCTTACTATGAGCCTCATAAGAAGGCTCAAAGTCACCCAAAGAGCAATGGAGAGGGCTATGCTGGGAGTTTCTCTGCGTGATCGCATCAGAAATGAGGCCATCCGCAGCAGAACCAAAGTGACCGATATAGCCCTTCGAATCGCTAAACTTAAGTGGCAGTGGGCGGGGCACATAGCACGCAGAACCGATGGCCGTTGGGGCGGGAAGGTTCTCGAGTGGCGACCACGTACCGGAAGGCGTAGCTTGGGCAGGCCCCCCACACGGTGGACTGATGACCTGGTAAGGGTCGCGGGTGTCCGCTGGATGCGGGTGGCGCAGGACCGGTCATTGTGGAAGTCTTTGGGGGAGGCCTATGTCCAGCAGTGGACGTCATTCGGCTGAAATGATGATGATGATGATGATATCATGAGGATTACATAAATACACTCTAGGAAAAAGAATACGGGTGTTTCAAATATCGTCATATATTCCTAATGTGCTACTTATATTGATATTTTTATGATAGGATACCGGAAATTACTTATATAGTTGGGTTGGATGGTGGTTGGTAATACTATATTATAATGTAACTATAAAAAAACCTTATTGCAGTTATTAATTCAGGATGACCCGAAATTTAGTACCGCGAGTGTTTGAAATATGTGGTTTTAATCCCATTTTATTTTAACATGAATGCCCGGCCTTAGCCAATTTATAAATCCTTTTTGCTGTAGCTTGGGGCGAGGTTATTTGATGAAAGAAATTTTGTACCACAAGTCAAGCCGTAACATTACCGTAAATATTAAACAACACTTTCTTCTATCAACTTATGCATAGTACGTATACGTTTAGCACTGAAATCAGCGTATTGTAAATAAAATTGTAATTAAATATGTATAGAATTATGTAATACCTAAGCGACATTTTAATATTATGTTTTGTAATTTTAATTATATATTTATTTTATTTAAGTATTTATATTTATTATTTGCTCACTTCTTTTTCAAAGAGGTGAGCAAGAGATTAATCAATACAACTGATGGCCGAAGAGCGGGTATATAGCTACCTCGCACAATGCATAGTATTGCAATACGGCGAGGAAATGCTGCCAGCATCCTCAGCACCATGCCACGGGGGCCCAATTTACTAGATATATTTTAGTTTAGTTTAGTTTTAATTTAGATATATTTAATTTATTTTTTAGATCACTAGATCTATAACTAAAAATAGAATTTTAACTAAAATTACAATTACAAGTCAAAATAATCATCTTAAACTATTAAGATGATTATTTTGACTTGTAATTGTAATTTTAGTTAAAATTTAATAAAAGAGTCTGCATACATTTTTTGAATAGGTAGATTAATACAAATCTAAAAAACCGGCCAAGTGCGAGTTTGACTCACGCACGAAGGGTTCCGTACCATTATCCATAAAACCGGCAAAAAATCGCGTTTGTCGTATGCGAGTTCCCTTAAATATTTTTTTTTTAGTATTTGTTGTTATAGCGGCAACAGAAATACATCATCTTTGAAAATTTTAACTATCACGGTTCATGAGATATAGCCTGTTGAGTTGACAAATGGACAGACAGACAGTCGGACGGGCAGCGGAGTCTTAGTAATAGGATCCCGCTTTTATCCTTTGGGTAAGGAACCCTAAAAATTTAATTATTATATTTTTCCGATTTATTTCATTTTAACGAGAAAAGATTAACTTTGAAATAAAGGTCCTATTGGTAAATTAAGGTCCTTATTTTTTTTAAAGAACTTATCTGGTGCAAGTACATCGGTAGCTAAAATTTTCGGACCCAAAATATGAATACCGTAACCCTCTTTTCGACAACGCTACCTCATCGACTCAACTGACAAACGCATTCTGATTTCAATGAACCCAAACAAACTTAGGACCTTTTTCTTCAAGGTGTCAGTTCAGTCATTAACCGACTTCTAATTTTCCTACCATCTCGGAACATCAATCATAACTCAGTTTAACTCGATATAACGACTCGTCCCCGACAACAGATCCACCGACATGATGATGATGACTTATGTAATGCAATCATCTGTAACATTTGACGCGGCCGTTGCCCTGTATGGATAGAAAAAAAAACATGGTGTTTGTGACAAATCTGTACGGACAGTGATGTTTAACGTATAAAATTGTGATTATACTAAAACAGTTTTGTATGGTAGGTACCCAATTATTAAATAAGGACTGGAAAATATTTGGCATCAATAAATACCCAAATCAAAGGCGTTGATGTGGTTGTTATTATCTGTCGTTATAGATGTAAATTAACCATAATTTGTTATATATTCTATCTCAGATTAATTTTCACTAAACGTGGCTTAATCACGTATATTTATGTTTAATTATTTAAGTCTTCTTGCGACGAAGAAAGTTAAAACACATTTATGACATTGGTAATAGGTATGGGACATTAATTAAAAATAATGTGAGAAAATCGTAAATGTTTATATCGATAAGTTTAACCGCGAGTACTTATTCCTGATTAGAGGAATCTGGTTTTAATTGACAGTATATTATTTTTTTAACACATTTTGACGCTATCACGTTTAACATTAAAGCAACACAGCGTAACATCCAAATCGCTATAGCCTCCCGAATCCTGATACTAATCGCGACGTATGCGCAGGTAGCAGCCGTTGGTATTCACAATGATTGCCGACAATTCGCCTCAAGCGAGCCATTATAAGTCAGTTCCCCGATACGCAAAGGTGTTACGAATCGTGAGGTCTTGTCATAAAGGAATGATAATTCAAGGCAGTTTATGAATAGCATAGCAGCCGCGACCCGATGCTATCTAACCCGAGACATATCTCGAACAATCTCGTTTAATTCGGCGAGAGGACTTTTGAGATAAGACAGACCGGTTGACTCGTTCTATACTCATATCAAAGGTTTTAATTTCCGAGCAAAAAAAGTCTTAGTTTGATTGTCACCAAGCCGTAATGCATTACATGGAAATCCAGTCTAGGATTCATTACGGCATTATCTATTAAATAACTTCCTATACAAATACTCAACTAAACATGTATAAATTTTTGGTTCATAGTAACATAGTTGTGTTTTTAAGTTATTCTTTAATATGAAATACCACAAAATTTAATGATAAAACAAAGTTACTTCAGTGTTATATTTGCTTTGACGCTTCGTAATCTGTTAAAGGCTTGTGAGAGTACCTATATTACTTAAGCTTATTTCTAGTGTTTCTACGCTAATTCTAAGGTCAACGACCTTCTTATTAGCGTTTTAGGAGTCTACTACCTATTAACACTCATTTATTATTTAAGTTGTTCGTTGAAAACAAAGGATTTTTAATTATAGATATGAGTGTTCTTTTTGTTAACTGTAATCCCCAAAAGGGTTTAAAACCGTACGGAATAATTTCAATACAACAGAATATGTAAGGTCCAAATACGATTCTTTGAGATACCCTCTACCCAATAAATAGCAGGTACACTGACCAGAAGCCCGGATCAACAACCGTAAGCAATAATCATTACTTTCGTCTCATCAGCCTTGAAAGATGCTTTATTGTCTCGATTCGGCTCGTTGTCGACTTGTTACGACTACGAAATAAAATAAAAAGTAATCATCAAACTTGTATTATAAAACCTCACGCAAGCGCCTGCGTCGGGAAAAAAGTTAAAGCAATTCCTTCGTTGATTTGGAGAGGGCGTTGTTGATGGAAATGGTTTATGGTCGGTGCGATTAGGATTTTATTAGATGAAAGCTGGCCTTGGATTGTGAGATGACAAATCTGGGATGGTGATGTCGACAGTTGTGTTTAGGTACTTAATGCGGCGATGCGCGTTGCTTTGTTAAAGTTTTACAACGGGTTATTTTAAGTCAATGCCAATAATTTCATGTAAAATAAAATAATATTAGGACCCATGGTTAGAACCGACTAAGGTGTGAAAAATTAATAACAATAAAAGATGATAATATTGGAACAGCCTCGGCTTAGTTTTTTAATTTAAGAACTCTTTATACGTAGTTAAAAAGCGTATTTTTTTTAAATAAACATCATTGTAGTTGCTTTGATATTCAAATCCAGCTGTTTTTCTACATATATGAAATATTCAAAAGTCAGCGATAGGTATACCCGTACACAAAATTGCTTTGGCAAGCACAGTCTCATTTGAATCCTTTTCTTGGCAGGTAAATCCAGACAGATTTCGTAATAAGCCTAGGTACTGAAAGGGCAAACGGCGTACGTACGTGAATGCCATTACCTTACTCAAATAAGCATTCTCGAATGGGTATATCCCCGTAAATTCTTGTGGCAGTAAAAAATATAGCTAAGTGTTATTGCTTTATTGTTACGACGATCCAGATCCCCGTTGTAGACAAACCAAATACCAGATAAAGTCCATAGAAAGTATATTTCGCGGGAAAACGGCAGTAACTTTTTAGGGCCACCATGAAAGTTACTTTTATGATTGTTAGGAATTAATATCTGAAAAACGGTTTCGGACCGTAGTATTTTAGCCGATAAACGCGATATTGCGAGGAGTTACTTCCAATATTTTTTAATTACGGCATGAGTTACAAAATCAATTCAATAAAGAACATTCGTTGTAGCTCCTGAACTGAAATGTGTCTGTTACAAAAGGGTCTTCAAAAATAATTTACATTTCACGGCGTGCAGAAACTAATAAAAATAAACAAAGAAAATAAATCTCTTTTATATGTTCCTGTCAGAATCAGAACACGGATACGAATATTTTTGCAAAGCTTAAGTAGCCCTTAAAGTGCATACCCAGACCGTCCGCTAAAACGTAATAATCCTGAAAGCCACTGAAAGTATGGGCACTCGGAAACCTTTATTTTTGCGTTAGGTGTGGTGGATAAGTAAAGCTAAAACATCGGCATGTTAAACTGTACAACACCCGTTGTTCAATATGTCGATACAGCCCAAAAAGCAATTGCGTATTCTCTTTCATACATATTTGAACAGCACGTAGCTTATGAGCCGAGTGCTCATTCTGTCTGCCTACTTTTGTGATATACACAACCCCGGTATAAATTCTAGTACGTGCGCTTGCGGCAGAACGGGAAAAGCCGGTGAAAAAAATCCCTTTTGTTATTATAAATACAGAGTGCCGACCGGCCTAAAAAGGTCGCCTAATTTGTCGACCGGAATCCAACATTATTTCGCTTGGCCATTGTTTGTGTTACGATTAACGCAAGGGTTAAATCGAGCGTTAACGCGCCGAGTTTTTTAATCAACTTTTCCTCGCTGCTTAAAAGGAGTGAACTTAAAAGGGTTAAGCGGCCTGCTTTAACCGTAAACTACTTGCGTTTTTCTTTCCTTAATCTCAGATTTCTGGGGTGGTTGAAATTATTTGTTTAGGACTTTCAACGTTATGTAAACTGGAAAAGGTGTAAACAAAAAGTCGTTTTAGCCTTCAATGCTGAGTTCCCGATAGCTGAATGAATTATAAGAGGCATATTCGGAGTATTAGCTATGTAGCTTAACATGCTCTTACATATGGCAAGTACATATGGATGGGTAGCAGCATCCCCGAAGTGCGGTGGAGATACTGCGATCGCCAACCCGCATGCCAAGCGTGGGGATTATGGCATTTACCCCCCATGAAATTGAGGGAGGCATATGTCTTGCAGTGGACGTCCTTCGGCTGAGGTGGTGGTGGTGGTGGGATAGGTAAAGCGACGTTTACTGAGGCTATCCACTGGATAGATGACTGCCGTAGATAATTAGTAAATTGAGTGCAACTACCTACTATCTGCTTTGAAAGATAATTTAAACCTTTCTTCTTGATTGTTATACATATATTATATGACAGGCGTCGTTGGGATACGTTGGCATTAAACAGCGACTTGGAAACTTTAAACAGGAACGAAATCTCATTAGTATTTGAGTAAATTATTTGGTAGTGTGAGAAATATTTTACCTTCTATTTGTATCGGTAAAATGTTTCTCACACTACACACTACGGTGTTATTTACGTTAATTTTGTTACTTAGCTTCTTTCAGTAGATACCAGACCACTTTGTCCTCCTTTGAAATGTTCCAAATCATTTAGTAGTAGGTTTGCTCTTATTACCAAAATAAGGTTCATAAACGCAATAATGACTGCAGCGCAAGCAAATCCAAAAAGAAAGTTTTTAAATTCATATAGGCATATTATATTCACAATAGCCAAAGCCGTGAGAAATGCCTATCAAGTGCCCATAACTACGTACAAATAATTGAAACTGTTTAAGCCTGTTCAGGTATGCGTTCAAGTTAGTTGCAATGGCGAGGAAGAAGCTCATTTCCACATCATCCAACTGTAATTGCGCGCGCATGCCTTAGGACAAATCGTATAAGTGCAACTATTAATTGCAACTGGTCCAACTGTTACCGGTACTTAACAACCGCTATACAACTAAGCCATTAAAAAGTCGTATGTATATTACCAATCAAACGTACATACGACCTTCTTTGTTAGAGAGATCGCTACGCAAGTTAGTGACGTCAGCAGCATTTCTCTGTATAAGGTTGAGGAATCATACTTGATATGGTGAAGGCTGACATAGTTAGTTACACAGCATATTTAGTTGTCTTTACCATAGATATGGATTTGGAACGAGATTAATAACTGAACTATTGATGAGTTTTTTGTAGTTCTGGATAGTGACTAACGGTAAACTTAAACAGACGATTATTTATTGAGGTATCTACTTATTTTATTAGGCAGATAGAACGCCTGGTGCTTAGTACGTCAGAAATATCACTTCATTATATGAAGCGAAGCTTAGGGAAGCTTCATTATTTGATGCAACTGACTAATCAGTTAACGTTTGAATGACAGAAACTTATTGCACAGTTTTTTAAAACTAAAATAGGGATTTATAAAACATTAAGAACTCTTGAATCTCACGCCTTTCCAATATAATGACTTGTTCAAAATGCCAGTGCTGACAATAAGCCAAACTTCATGGAAATTCGCCGATAACCTTCCTTAATAAGGTGTGAAGGGCTCTACAGCTTCACTAAGCCCTATCTGACGGCTATCAACCGCGCTTATCAACCATCGGTCCTCTTAATTGTTGCTCAGTGCATGTCTGGCCTTAATTAGTGAAAATACCCACGCGTTATCGGACCATCCATCTTTGATTTTGAATGCAATTATTGTTCTCTTGATAAAGAGGCCGTGTTAAGCGCTAAGACTATAGTAAATAAAGGTAATAGTGTTATGCAGTATGTGTTTAAATTCAAATGACATTTAATTTAATTACTTTTAAGGCTAACTTTACAAAAAAATTAATAGATAATGGGCAGTATAAAGTAAAAAATAAATCGATTTTTCTATGACTAGTTATTGTAGGTGAAAAACTTAAGAAAATGAGCTGTTGTATGTAGTAGTTGTGACTTGTTCGAATAAGCGATTGTTTTGTTTGTGTTGCACATTTTAATTATGTAATTTCTATTCGAACACGCTACAACTACCTACATACAGGAGGTCATCTTCTTAAGTTTTTTACCTATAACAGGTTTCGTGCATGTTAGCAATGGTTTTGCGATGTAAATAGATGTCTATGACAGAAAACGTTGTAACCTATATACGAGAGCAACTAAAAATTATTCTCTATGACCTTAGCTATGTCTACAGAAAACATGCGACCCTAATCTCTGTATTACCCATATCTTTATTTTTTCGGATGATGTCTATTGCTTCGATACATAATTTTTGCTTCGATACATAAGTTTAACTGGGTAAACGTTTCACAGTTACCGTGGTACAGGCATAATGTCACGTCTCTAGGGTAGCTATGTATAAAAGAATTCAGAACAACATGCAGTCAAGCTTAGTCTAGTATACTTGAAAATACATGAGCATACCCTTCTATTGTCAGT
The DNA here is from genome assembly GCA_905163555.1 of Notocelia uddmanniana. Classification (NCBI taxonomy): domain Eukaryota; kingdom Metazoa; phylum Arthropoda; class Insecta; order Lepidoptera; family Tortricidae; genus Notocelia; species Notocelia uddmanniana. The sequence goes on from LR991065.1 coordinate 16,521,979, forward strand.
CAATAGCTTTGAGCTTTCTATACGAACGGATTTCCGAGGAATTATGTTATTGGCAAACATTTATTTACATTTTGTTTGGTTTCCTAATATTTTATTCATATTATAAAATGATCGATTAGTTCAATTCTTGTACATGATTTTACGAAATAATAACAATCGAGCAATAAACTTAAAGAAATATATTCCAATATGCGTGGGTTAAAATCGTTGTTAGATAACCTTCGTTTTGAGCAAATGCCTCGCTATGAAATTCACCTTAATTAAACACATTGTTTTCTTTATTTATACCTGCACTCAGCCCTAGGGGACAAACACGCGTATGCTATGTGTGTAATATTCATAACTAAGGATTAGTGCACGTTCTAATAATACCCCGTGGCTTTCTAGCGGCGTGGCGCCTGAACAATAATGAAATTTTAATCCATTCATCTGCATACCGCATGAAACCATTCAAATTATCTAATTCAGTTGATCTTCAGCGGCGCGCTGAGATGTGAAGGCCCTTTTATTTTGCAACTGCTGCGTAGGGAACACCGAAAGGCTTAAATTTTAATTAATTTTTCACTCGACGGACTTCTTTAATAAAACGGGAGGCCTAATTGCCAAAATATTTCACAATCCTTTTACGTGGAGGGAGTCTTAAGACGTGTTTAATTAGAAACGTGGAATTTATTTAAATAATGTTAGTTTGTAGACACTCGTAATGGCCGGTGTAGATTTGGCTGAGAGTAAAGGCACTGACCGTTTTATTTGTTCAGACTGGAAAATATCTTCTAGAGCCGAGATCATGGTAGCTAATTAGAAAGGTCAGCTACATTTGCGTCGATTGCTTTTTAATTGGGTCTAATTTGTTCAGAGTTAAAGTTATAATAATACAACATCTGGCACCATGGCAGTGCCCTCATCAAGGTCACACGTGCGATACTAACGAATCTAATGATTCTAATTTTGACAGTCCCACGAAGTTAATACGAAGCGTGGAATAAAAAGGTTCATCCATCACATAAGGACATACTCGTAGATTACAAACCAATCTTAATGTACTTTTTATACCACGTCGGTGGCAAACAAGCGTAGGTACGGCCTGCCTGATAGGAAGCGGTCACCGCCGCCTATGGACGCCTGCAAATCCAGGGGTGTCACATGCGCGTTGCCGACTTCTGCTCACATCTCACGAAAGCATAATACCTTTGCGAAGCACATACTCATACATTGACACAATATCCATACTAGGGGGCCTGGGGCGTTCGTTTTGAAACTGGATTTACTCTGACAACATCAGAATAAATGTCGAAAAGTAGTGAACTATTCATATCTTCACTACTCGTCTACAAACAATTCGTCTACTCGTACATTTTTGACAGGTATTTTTGTAAAAACGTGAACGAGTAGGTAATAAGCAACATTTGCGACATGAAATATAAATGAGAAATGAATGTCTATTAAGAACCACTCAAGCTCGCACATCAGCCCTCACAATACGCAAGAAATGTATAGCAAATGTTATCCTTAAACGTACTTAGCAGCTTTCTTAAATAGCGAATACAAGACGCTTCCAATTCATTTGCTTATCTGTTTAGAGTCTTGGTAAGGGTACCGTATATTGAAGCGCAATGGAGCCTAATGTCACAAAATGTCGTGAGCTCATCCATCCAGATTTTGGTCTGCATTGAATATAAAAAATGATGTTACTACTGTTTACGGGTTCTGTAAAAGACTATCTATTTCTACTAGTGACTCTGTAAGCTGTAGACATCGACGCTTTTTTTTTTAATTAAAAATTTTCCGTATACTTATCCGACACAATAATTCTATATAATTATCGAACCTCTTCACAAAACTTGACGAGAATCGGTTGAGAAATACGACCTGTAGAGGAAAATAATTCATTGAAAAAAGAATGTTGTTGAACATTTCCAAAAAACTGACTCAATAATATATTTCTATATAAATATCGAACCTGCTCACAAAGATTCACGAGAATCGGTTGAGAAATGCGAGAACAAACAATTGAGAAAATAAATGTCTTTGTCCAAAAACTGACTCAACACAAGAATTCTATATAATTATCGAACCGGTTTTCACGAGAATCGGTTGAGAAAATGTGACCTGAAGAGACAACCGGAAATCCAGAGATTTGTAATCATTTTTTGAAACTGAAGCGGACACCTTCGTTTCACTCGGTCAATTATAAAACGAAGTATTGTATTTTCGCGAAACTCGGAAACTATTGGATCTATTTTGATGCAATTTACATTAATGGGTTGCCCTATTCTCATTGTATGGAAAGAGGACGGCTGGTAATCTATATTAATATTACAAAGAGATAGTATTAGTTAATTTTTATGTTACGAGATAACTCTGAAAATACACTAACCGAGTTAAAAACAATGGTTATTATTATGTAAAATGCACTATATTTAATCTCACGGTTCCGGCTATGTATTGCTTTAAGAAATGATTATGTATTTGTTAAACAAGAGGAAGAATGTAGGCAATATAGCAGCAAGTCTGTAAATTTGGGTTGAATACTCTACCCGTACTGCATTAAAAATTCTTGTGCGTTTTTTTCACTTTACCGCAAAAGTTAGGCCGGACGTATGTTGCAAATAAAAAGCTTAAACTCTAAGGATTCACGACGGTACCCTAAGAATGTAAATATGCCTCTCACGTTGTTCGACCAAGCGAGAGTTTTCTGGAGGTAGATATATTCTGTTACCTTTTACAATCTCGTTAGTATGAGCGCCTTTTCCTTTTACCAAATATATGGTTTTCACAGTGAGATCGATATTCAAAAGGTACGTGGCTTCCTTTCGCTGATCCTTTTGTGGGACAGACTTACCGACTAAGTTGATAATGGCAGTAATTTCTGTTTACTCTTTTTTTGGTTGTTTTAACGTCAGTTGAGAGACAAAAGTTGAGGTACTATTATCGATACCTACAGCTAGAAGTTATTATTACCTCTTTTGAGTACGCACTTATTTGAGCGTTGCGAGGTTAAGCAATGTCGGGCGGGGTAAGTCCTTGGATGGGTGACCGCGTCGAGTGGTTGCTAACTAAGTGCTCCCGTGCTTTGGAAGGTTCGTTAAGCCGTTGATCCCGGCTGCTGGCTGATAGCGGTCGTCAAGCCAAGTTAGAGGCTTTCGAGTGGCTTGAGAACTTCTAACAGTAAAGTGGCCCAGTCGCTTGACAAGCTTAATCCCAATAAGGTCTAGTTTTTCCTTTGGGTTGGAAAGCCAGATGGCAGTAAAAACTAGAGCTTGTGGTCGCTTTCGAAAAAACTAGTGCCTACGCCAGTTCTTGTCATTAGTACCAGATCCGAGGCATCCTTCAGGATGCTACTGTACCGGGAATAACGGAAATCATGATGATGACGCACGAACTTATTTATAATTTCTATGTGAACAATGTTTGGTCAATGTTTCATAACGTGCAGTGCATTATTTATAGTGCTTCAGTCCGGTATAACAATTTTGATTGGTTAACTTTAACCAGCCACAAAGTCATGAATGCTTTCCAATTCGCTAGGCACATACAACGGGGGCGCTAACATTATACTTCCCTGTTATGTTCTCCGCTGTACTCGTATAGTTTACTTTATAACACTAGCTTTTGCCAGCCATATTGTCTGCGTAAGCTCCCGTATTAAATGTATATTCAGATTTCGTCCTTTTGAGGAATTATTTTCTATACATCTATACTTATACATATAATAAAGCTAAAGAGGGTCGAAAGTATGTACATGGAAGATAATAGAAAAAAGTTAACTGGGGATACTTAGAATCGATAACAGAACACGTTCCAACAGTTTTTAGAATATTTGTCTGTTTGTCTCTTTATATGAACGCGCATCACATGAAAACGGCTGAACAAATTTTGATGAAAACTTTACTAATCTGTCGAGTAAATACTCGGTCAGGTTTTAGGCTATAAAAATTGTGCAGATTTGGGTTAAAGGGGGTAAAAAGAGGGGTTGAATTTTGTATGGGAACTCCTATAATCTATGAGTTACAGGTATGAAAATTGGTAAGCATATACTTGACGACAAAGGAAAAACACCCTCATTCAAAACTTGTGAAATCCTAAAAAATAATCTAAAAAAAAAAAACGCCAGTCTGCCCAGTGTGCGCGCCAGCCACCACGGTCTCTTCAAATTTTGAACACTATTATGATTTATTGAATTAAGTAACTGTGACTCTTGACCCAAATTTCAGTTCCGTTTTCTAGATTCAATAACTACATATATAATTTTGTAATCCTATATAAAAACATGCAATTATAATGTTACTTTTACCGTTCACTTCATGTGCACTCACTTTATACCATAATCCCACTACTTAATATTATAAATGCGAAAGTTTAGATGTTTGGATGTTTGTCACTGAATCACGCAAAAACGGCTGAACAGATTAAGATGATTTGTATGCTAATAGTATATAATCTGGATTCACGTATATATATTATAAGTGTACTTTTTGTCCCGATGATCTTCCATCAAAGGGATATTAAATCGGGGATGCAAGTAAGGTCTATGAAACGGGGTGGTTTAATGGTGGCCAGAACCGAAGTATCATAATTCCTTCTGATTGTTGACGCTATTTTTGAGCACAACCTTTTCGCAATTAGTTCTACTTTGCGTGTACATCAAAATGCATTTGCGATACTTCGTCATTATTTTATTCATATGCTTAAATACAAAAACAGCTGTTTCAATGCACACTTTGTATCGTCGGTGTACCATTAAATTTTGTCGTGCGTTATTTTTTACGTAATTGTTGACCCTTCACACCATAAAAACTGTTTGATAAATAAGAGATCACTTGAGCTGGGTAGCCCAATCGTCAGCATAGACAGTTGGATGTACACTTAGAAGAGGGTCGAAAGTCTGTACATGGAAGGTATTCGAAAAATAGTTGGCTGGGGATACTTAGAATCGATAACAGAAATCGTTTCAACAGTTTTAAGAATTTGTGTCTGTTTGTCTGTCTGTTTATATGTCATCCCGTGAAAACGAACGAATAGAGTATAATTTACCCTCATTATTATGGCAACTGGATCTTCGGCGACGACGTAGCTCGGCTTTTCAGTCATCAACCTTACATGAAGAATCTACTCTGTTGGGAGGCTCGGCCTTCAGCCTCTCGTGTCTCGCATCTCTGCTTCAGGCCTTCGGCCCTCAGCCTTACACGAGAAGCCCGCTCTGTGTGTTATTCTCGCATGCCTTGCCGCCTGCTTCCGGCCTTCGGTCATCATACTTACATGAAGAACTCGCTCTGTTGGGATAACGTTTTACGGCAGAACTGCGTAGCGAGACTTTTACCATTGTACAATGTACATGTAACGTTTTTGACGAGATTCATTCGTCTAGAATCGGTACATTTGATATTCCGAAATAAGCACTTAATCATTCGTTTTGATAAAAGGATTTCTAGGGAATGTCATATTGACTGTAATCATTTCTTAAGGGGGTGTAAAGAAGGGTGAAAGATTGTATCATCATCATCATCTGTTTAGCCTAGTTGGTAGTGACTCTGCCTCCGAAGCTAGAGGTCCCGGGTTCGAATCCCGGCCAGGGCATTTATTTGTGCATTTTTCACGGATATTTGTTCTTGGGTCTTGGATGTTTTCTATGTATTTAAGTAAGTATTTATCTATATAAGTATGTATATCGTCGTCTAGTACCCATAGTACAAGCTTCGCTTAGTTTGGTACTAGGTCGATTTGTGTAAGATTGTCCCCCAATATTATTATATTATTATATTATTATTATCTGAGGCCCACCCGCGGCTATAGAGCCGCGGGTGGGCCCTAGCCTGGTCAAGCAAATATCTCCAGTCCGATCTATTCGTGGCTTTCCTTTTCCAACATGTCACCCCTAAGTTCCTGGTGTCCACCTGAGCTTGAGAAAAATTGTGTCTTAAAGCAGCAGCTTTGGCGCCTACTCCTGAGATATAGCGTCGGCACCAGTTTTACAAAAGCGACTGCCATCTAACCTGCCAACCCAGAGGGATAACTAAACCCTATTTGAGTTACACTTGAAACCCCACGACGTTGGGGAAATCCCACGACGCTTTCCTTTGTCGAAAAGCTAAATTTATACATCAAATGATACAACTTCGTACTTAAGTTTTTTGAGATATTTAAATAAAAACAGATTAATTACCAAAATTAAAACTAATTACAATAACATTAAAACTAAATACAAAACTGAAATAAAACTAAATTAAATCTAAAAATGGCCCCCGCGGCATTGTGCCGAAGATACTGGCAGCATTTCCTCTCTGAATAGCCAAGCTAAATCTTTGGCCGAGGTAGCTGCCAGCTCTTCGGTCACATGTGGCATCAATAAGCCTCTTCGACAATTCCTTGAAGAGGCTTAAAGCCCCAGGACCCCACAGACCGAGAGTCTCGACGCCGAAAGGGGTGAACAAGTATTCGGCGCCGAGACCGTTGTATTTGCCGATTTTAGCACGTTCGGCCGCCTCCGCTGCAGCCGCCGCCCTCGTGGAGGTTCCGTGGAGATGCGACGGGGCTAATGTATCTACACATGTAGCATCCCACACCAACACCCGTCCCATACTCCACGGAATCAAAGTCATCCCGTCCGGTCCATTCTTGACATGCCTGCAGGTTCTAAAATGGCAGGAACGTTGGCTGATACAAGAGACCGGCGGATGATATCGTTGAGAGCAGCATGTCTGGAGAAGTGGCCGGCGCTTCTCTGGCAGGAAGAAAAGGTACCTTAGCTGGTCCACGTCGCTTCCGCAGGGGCAATCATGTGGGGCGCAGACCGGGACCCCGAGACGAAGACAGACTGCAATGCGGAGTGTGTTAGGGTCTAAAAATGTACCAGTGCAAGAGGATGAATGAGCATGGAGCCAGTAACCAGCTTCCCTTGCACTAACTGCTAGAAGTCTGGCTCGTTCCGTGGTACTAGAATGGCTGAGTAAGGAATCGGCGGTCAATTTACAAGATATGTCATCCCAGCATCTCTGTGATTTTGGATGTTCCGGATTTTTTTTACCGGGGCAAGCAATTAATCAAGCATTTTTTCCGTCCTCCAAGCCCGAAGTCTCATAGTGTGTGGGAAGGATTTCACCTATGAGACTAGACGAGCTATGGACGGACGACAAAAAAGCTGGTAACGCGATACTAGAAATTTTGCGGATACCTAGTCCACCGTACCGGATGGGAAGGGATCCTTGGGTCCAAGACTGTTCGCTGAGTTGAATATTCAGGATTGATTCTAAATTACTTTTTATCAAAATGTCTATTTTTGACAAAAGATTTTGATGATTCCAAAGAGGGCAGCAGCGAAGCAAGTAGGTTAATTTTGGGACAAAAAGGCAGAATTTAACAATTGAAAGTGCGTAGTGGGGACTGATTTCGAGCAACCGATGAGAATGATTTTCGAATTTGGAAATACAATTTTGAATACAACCAGGATAAACGTTTTTTTGAACAACCTGCGCGCCGGGATTCAAACTCGCAACGGTTGAAATTCACGTAACTTACTCCTCGGCTACAGTGGATAATTTGAGAATGTATTATGAATTATCGGGATAGAAAGTAATATTCTGTTCTAATCCTGGCTATTGATATATGAGTCTACAAAGGTAGATCTATATCATCGGATACCTCAACGCTTTATCAACCGAACGCAGTTGTTGTTATGCGTAATTGATTTACAAACATCCAAAATTTTACATTTACAATGTTACAGTAGTATAAGTTGCCTAATGCCTACACTATAGACAAGTAATACCTAGTAGCGAACTACATAGGTATTACTTGTCCAAATGAAAAAAAAAAACAATACTATTTGTAAGAGTGTAGTAACAACAATTTCATCCCACAAATTCTGTCCGGAACTTCCCTATCCCTTTTCTCCGCATACAAAATATTATACGCGAATGCAAAATCACGTTTCTTTGCCAATTCCGGAATCGCATCCGATAGTTCACTAGTGTTGACAAAAAGGAAAAACTTTATATTCAGTTACACGCCTCTCTATATTTTAGACGGAGCCAGTTTTATTTGCCAAATGGCGTAGTTTAATATCGGTCGAGTTGGCGAAGTTGTTATTGGCGTTGCAGTAACAATGAAGCCTAGCCGAGACAGCACAAATACTTGCAATAAAAACTTTTGAAAATTGATGATTAAGTAGCACTAAGTAGGTATACTGCTTTACTTTTAATCGATGCTTAAAGACGTTCTTTTGAACTGAAGATACTATCTCCAGCAGGCTTTTAAACAACTGTATTATGTACAAGTATATCTCGGCTGCTGCAGCAATTCATATTTAAGTATGAATGAAAAATACAATCATACATACAAAAAAGAATGGGTGCAAAAGTTCAGTTGTATTGTAATTTTTATAGCCATGCGGATGGTTGGACCCGGGTATGTCCTAAAACTACGACCAAGACCACCGGGGAATGGGCAGCAGCATTCCTAGAGTGCGGTGGAGATACTGCGATCGCCAACCCGCATGCCAAGCGTGGCGATTTTGACATTTACCCCCCCATGAAATTGGGGGTGGCCTATGTCCAGCAGTGGACGTCCCAGGGCTGATATGGTGGTGATGGATGGTGGTGATTTTTATGCGGTTAGTTGTACATAGTTTCATCAAAATTATGCAATATGGCCGACTCCCGCATAATATTAGTCAGACTTTTTAATAACTGTCGCATTTTTGTTACAATTTTTGAAACGAGTAAATATATCATATTGTAATTATATGAGCATCTATGTATTAACATGTGTATTGTGTAGGTTCTCCGTTTAACGTTATTCTCTGAACGGTGTCATAGTCATTATCTAGTACCTATTGTCGATCATGTCGTGAGCAGCTGCATGCACTAAAATTGCAATTTGGAACGCAGCCTAGCATTTAGTTTCATGTACATTGCATATGAACAGTTAAGATTTAAACAATTCATAACCATAAGTCAACTTTAGGTGTTAATTATCACAATTTGGCTATAAGTTATTTTTGTTTTGGTTTTAAAATATTATAGCATATTATTATATTATTTTAATATGCTTGAAACAACTAACTTATAGTTGAAATTTTCTGAATTAAGCTCATTCACTTATGAGTCCCCCCTACGCTCGACCGAACTCGATTCTCCATACAAACGTAGTTTTGGTTCTCATTTTAAAACGCAATGATGAAATAACATGAAACTTTGTATTCACAATTGGGATCCGCCAAATCTAGGTCAGAAAATAGTTTCTGTTGCTAGAAATTAGAAAATAAAAAAATACAGCGAGATTTTGAATTTTTTAGGTTTTGTTTGAAAACTAATAATCGCTGTATTTTTTCTCCATTATAATTTCAAGCACCAGAAACTAATTTCAGACCTAGATATACCGGATCCCACTGTGTATACAAAATCAAATCAAATTATTCCAGCATTCCATTTTAAAATGAGATTTTAGAATGAGTTTGTATGGAGAATCGAGCTTACCGCGGACTCTTATGACCATAAACAATAAACAATGCCATAGAGGTGGTAACCACAAAAATTAAAATAATGCGATCGTAGTAAAAAAAGATTAACCCGGCACTATACCGAAGATATCCCGGACATCAGCCTGTACGAGATTAGAATGGCTCTTAAGCAGCTGAAGAACAACAGGGCACCCGGTGAGGACGGAATTACAGCTGAACTCCTGAAGGCGGGTGGAAAACCGGTCCTTAGGGCCCTTCAGAAGTTGTTCGACTCCGTCTTACTGGAAGGGAAAACTCCAAAGGCATGGAACGGAGGTGTGGTGGTGCTGTTCTTCAAAAAGGGTGACAACTCCTTACTGAAGAACTACCGACCCATCTCACTTCTGAGCCATGTCTATAAGCTGTTTTCAAGAGTCATTACGAACCGTCTCGCACGCAGGCTAGATGACTTCCAGCCTCCCGAACAAGCCGGTTTCCGAAGAGGCTTTAGCACCGTAGACCACATCCATACGCTCCGTCAGGTTATACAGAAGACTGAGGAGTATAACCTGCCCCTCTGTTTAGCGTTCGTGGACTACGAGAAAGCCTTCGATTCGATCGAAACCTGGGCTGTACTACAATCTCTCCAGCGGTGCCAAGTGGACTACCGGTATATCGAAGTGCTGAAAAGTTTGTACAAGAACGCCACTATGTCAGTCCGACTCCAGGACCAGAACTCAAAGCCTATTCCGTTGCAGCGGGGAGTCAGGCAAGGAGATGTTATTTCTCCTAAACTGTTCTCCGCTGCACTGGAGGATGTTTTCAAGACTCTGGACTGGAGAAGGCTAGGCATCAACATAAACGGCGACTACCTCACTCACCTTCGGTTTGCTGACGATATAGTAGTCTTGGCTGAGACCATGGAGGATTTAAGTACAATGCTCAATGACCTCAGTAAAGCCTCCGAGCGAGTTGGTCTAAGGATGAACATGGACAAGACGAAGATCATGTCAAATGTCCATGTCGCACCAACTCCCTTAACAATCGGACACTTTACGCTCGAAGTTGTAGACGATTACGTATACCTAGGACAGACTGTCCAGTTAGGTAGGTCCAACTTCGAGAAAGAGGTTAATCGTCGAATCCGACTCGGCTGGGCAGCGTTCGGGAAGCTACGGCAAATCTTTTCGTCCAATATTCCGCAGTGTCTCAAGACAAAAGTCTTTGACCAGTGTGTGTTGCCAGTGATGACATATGGCACTGAAACGTGGTCGCTTACTATGGGCCTCATAAGCAGGCTCAAAGTCACCCAAAGGGCAATGGAGAGAGCTATGTTGGGAGTTTCTCTGCGTGATCGCATCAGGAATGAGGCCATCCGCAGCAGAACCAAAGTGACCGATATAGCCCTCCGAATCGCTAAACTTAAGTGGCAGTGGGCGGGGCACATAATAGCACGTAGAACCGATGGCCGTTGGGGCGGAAAGGTTCTCGAGTGGCGACCACGTACCGGAAGGCGCAGCGTGGGCAGGCCCCCCACACGGTGGACTGATGACCAGGTGAAGGTCGCGGGTGTCCGCTGGATGCGGGTGGCGCAGGACCGGTCAGTGTGGAAGTCTTTGGGGGAGGCCTATGTCCAGCAGTGGACGTCTTTCGGCTGACATGATGATGATGATGAGTAAAAAAAGATTATAACAGTCTTGTTTGGTTAGTATAGCTTATCGAATCTATTTTCTTGGACAAGACTACAAAACACACTAACAGAGTAATGGGGGTTAACTTGTTTTTGCATTTTACAACCACCTGACATTCAGCAAGAAAATATTATCTAGAAAAAGGACTACGGGATTACAACTGCACCTTCTTAACAAGGACTTCTTAATAAGGTTGAAAATTCAATATGCACGCAATGTACTACTAACCTTTTTTGTAAGTGACTGGTTGGCGTTTACGAGAGCAAAAACAGAAAATAGGTACAATGCCATTGTGAATTCCGGTGTGTGGATGGGCTCAGTTCAAAAAAATTCAAGTATACTGCCTTTAGCGTACGGGTAATACTTTTATTAGCTTCCTAGTTATAAAATTGTACTGCTAATATTTCGCAAACTGTAAATCTAACTTTAGTAAACGGTAAATGGTTATTTGTGAGTAGTCTAGGTCAAAGGAAGTGCAGGTCCAGAGCCTTAATTACCCTACATTGACAGGCATGTATGAAGAATGCCATGGAAGTGAATGACGCTAGAAAGGCTCGTCAAGATCGTAACAAGTGCAATTCTGCGATCTCTGCTTACTCCCCGAGGAAACAAGGGGGATTGTATCTGTAAATATATTATGTTACGTCTAGATATGTACTTGTTGGATTACATTATGCGCCTATGGCCCGTTGTTAAAAAACAAATAATCTACATATAAATAAATATACGTGGAAGGCAAAATCGCTTCCTACGCGAAAGAGTTGCGTTGAACGTGTGAGTAATATTTACCATTTACTCGGTAGCGACGCCTCGGAATGGCTTTTTCTTGTTATCTAAATTATCTATTATCTTCCTTAGCGGCATACCAAGGAAATATCGAATGCTCTCATACGTTGTGTATTTTTACATCACTGGGAATCTTTGTTTGTCGAATATTTAATGTTTTCTAGTGATATATAAGATATAAGTAGGTACCTAAGTACGTGGTTTGCTGTTTGGGATTTGAAGTGCGTTAGGCAGATAGATATCTGTCTGGAAACGTTGACTTAGTATATTCACTAAATAGCATTTTATCTCTCATGTTCAGTAAGCACATTTTCTTTTCAGTGTTTTAACTAAAAATAACATGACTGGCATTTTAGTTATTTGTATAATAATTTTATTTCATAAATCTAAGTATGTAAGTACTATAAAAATAATCCAGAATTTGAAACTATATCAACTGTATTCTAAAATTTGTGAACCTTAAAGTATAAGATTCCGTTTGAGGAGCAAACTTTAACAACTTTCTATTTTACTGTAAATTTTAAACGGTTCAAAATTTAAAAGCATCGATACAGAACACACACTCTAAATAATAAATTTGAATATCAATATTCGGTAGCCAATGTAGGTGTTAAACGGATGAGGGCCAATCTTATCTATGGAACGTCAAGTAGCCCAACTGAGGATGTGTCTAAACCAGTATTGGTAGATCTCTGATACTCACAGGCTACCGCTTCGGCGCATCTGACTTCGATAAGTGGACGGAGAGGTCATTTAATGTTGGTAGCATGACTCACGTGAGCTTGGATGTGGGAGGTAGGTGCATTAGGACCGAATCAAGATGGTTGCTGCAACGGAAGCCAGGTGATGCATTGCTCCTATCAATCGCTAGATGCACGATAAGATCTCGCTTTCTAGCTCAAACTACTTTCAAACGTACTTTCCGTTGTTTGCGCTTAAGTGATTCGTCTTACACCTTTGCCCGTTTATATTTCTTTAAAAGAAATCGCATTGTTCGGATTTATTTTCTTTTCTAACAAAAGCGAAATTCAATTGTCCTAGAAGGTTTCTTACCTTGACCTTATGTCATTTATTTGAATTGATTTGAGTCACCTTTGATTAGTCTAAACCTGAAAAGATTTTATACTCGTACAATATTATTAATCGTAAAGTGTTAATACCTATCGAAAAAAATATACATTATAATATGTACATTATTTTACGATCGTGACAACAGTTGATAGAATTATAGTAAATAATAATTGTTCGTTTAGATGCTAAGTGGTAACATGGGGTCTCTGCACGAATTCCAATTAACAAAATGGGTGTCAATATACGTTTGAGCTAATTGTTATTCCATACGGAACTTGTAGTTATTGATGGGGCAATCATAGGAATGATTAAGTTTATTTACCTGTCCGCCAACGCAATACTTCATTAACTACGGGATATGTTCGTATCGTTTAACGTCCAAGTGTGTGCAAGCATGACTTGATGTGGGTGTCCATCTTTCATTAAGAACAAGTCAGTTCATCACGATTGAAAGAACACTATGATGTTACTAATTGAATAGTTTTTAGTTCAGATTCGTTAGTGTTTGATAAATTGTGGATATTGACATTTCATATTTTAGTAACTAAAACTAATCCATATTTACAATGTAAGTACGATCGACGTAGGAGACATTTTCAAAAATCATGTGGCTTTTTACGTTTTTTTGATAATACATTTTTATAACGGTTTATTTAATACAAACTTTCTTAGATTTATTATTATTCGTTTACTTGGTCATGATGGACACATACTACATATTTAAGCCAGTATATTAGTTCAACCATTTAAGTATATAAGTCTCACATCACTCACATAAAATGCATTCCATGTTTCCTATCATATTCAAGGGTAGGAGATCTCACAGATCAGTTTAATAGTACATTACTACAGAGGCCGGGACGAAAGTACCTCAGACCTATCCGACCTCGCTTCGTTCGGCCGTATATATGTCTTCGGCCGGCAACCCCAAATTTCCCGCCGAGGTATGTATAGTGCTTTTCTCAAACATGCAATGAAATAAAGAACAAAAAAAAACAAAATTTTATTTTTAATGCGCGTAGTGGCAGAATGTCATGTTGCCTGTGCCTCAAATTTATGTGGAATAGAAATTAAAAAAGAAGACTTTGCCGGCCTGCAACATTTGTATGAAATTCCATTAACGACCTCTTGTCCTAGCCGCACCTGAAACGTCATACTTCGCAGCCTATTATAAGGAACATAACATCAATATTTCATTGCATGTTTGAGAAAATAATATTTTCACACGGCGTAAAAAAGCTAGAGTTATAAAAAGTATTTAGTTATGATACGCGGCAGTTTGAAGTAAAGAAAAGTTATCTGAAGTTACTCGTTTCAGTTCCCCAGTAACACACAACTTAACTAGAATATTTAAACATTTAAATAAATATCCTCTGAGATGATATAAGGTTTGAGGAGCCATAACATAAACATAAAACAATATTAGGTGAAGGTAAACATTAAAACTAACAATACCTTTTAGCTTTTTAGATTAGCTGGAAGAAATCCATTTTAGGGATAAGTTCGCGCTTTGTACTCTGATCTTGTGTGACATGTATTGTATAATTTTTAAACTGTTATTGTGTACAATAACGTGCTTACGTACAATGTACATATATACCTATACATACATACCCTTTCGCTAAAATTTCGAGATTGAAAACTTTTCAAGCCTAAATACATCATAATTTCGCTTATCTCTTAACGAAGTTAAAATCTTTAACTCTGGATAGATAAGTCAATATCTTATTCAACGTAAAGAACAAAACGCACAAAACTCAATCAGAGAGTACTTTATAATTGACTTAGCCCCACGTTTGACCTCTGAATAGGCGCTGGTATCTGTAAGTGGAGCCGCTAAATCTTCGGTTTTAAACTTGGTCTCAGGAGGACATAAATTGCGAATCCTTAAACGAACCGAGGTGCGTTAGAATGTACAAAGAGGGTTTAACTCAGTATTGTGATCGCAAGCACGCGAGATAAGAAAATATTGTCCCCTTACAAAGACCGTACGCAACGTCTTCTTTTCCTAAAAGCTATATCCGCACTCATTATCTTTTAACACGCCGCAAAACTTATGTTCCTCCTACGTTATTCGCTATCTCGCCTCTTAAACAGCACTTTCCCGGCATTTGCTGCGTCCCGGGCCTCAGATCAGATACGAACGCTCGCACGAACCAACAGTCTATACACTTATTTATTTACCGCGCTAAGACGATTATTTACGATGTAAAGCGCGTTGTAATAGGTTGCAGTATCTTGTTTTTCTGTATGAGCTTCAGCTTCCAGCACATACATCATTTGAGGAGCCAATTCGACGAAGTTAAAACGCCTACGAGTCTCCGAGTCGATACTTCTTTCTTCAAAGTATTCGCGACGCAATCCAGATTAGCATAGAAAAGTAATTCAAACAAATTGCCTAAAAGATTTTAGTGAGAGAAGACGCAATTCGTTTAGAAAAAGCTAGTTTCTGAGGAAGGTATTCAAATTCTCATTTGACTAACTTTCCAATGCAAATTAAAAAGTGTTGAAGTTATACATTGTAGCAATAGGTATAATGTATGTATAATAATACATCTGGAAATAAATACACTACAGATATCAACGTACGACGTCATTAATAAATCAAAATCATGCATAGATAGGTAAATTAGGTAAACATTCCAAAGTGTGTTTTCCAGGGCAAAAAGTCGTTGTTTAATTTCTTTATTGCGCGATGGAAGCGCGGAATTTGTAATAATTCTTCGAAATTACTTTATATACTTTTTGGCGATAACGCTCGGAGGACCATCATTAAAAAGGCCTTGTTTAACTGCTGGCCGATAACATTTTTTGCGAAATACATAAAACCTACATAAAGATAAGTCCCAGTGCGCGTTGGTGAAATTCTGCCGCAATATTTGCTCCCAAACTGTTTTCGGATAATGTTCTCCCATCAGAGGTTTACAAAATTGAGCTCTTTTAAGGTTTGTTTTTCAATTACTTTTTACTGCCTCTTATTAAGTTCCATGGCGAGAATTACGAGCAAACCCGTTTGTTTACTGAATTCGAATCTAGCAATTATGAGGAAAACACTAGTTGCCACTGCATACATGTAGTTCGTGATCTATCTATCCTTTCCCTCAAAACATCATTGAATCGATGGATGTTTGGATCAAAGATTTAAGCACATTAGGGGCGACATATACCGTTTTTGCTTACAAAACATACCTTCATTATATTCTATTATATAGCAACTAAATATTGGGATATAAATATTAATGATTTCCTCGAAAAAGCCATAAGGAAATTCATATCTAGCGCGGAGTTCTAAGTTACACATTGTTGCTTAAAATGTCAGTGTATGATGTCACACAAAGTTTTATTTTTAAACGTCCAGGGTGACGGCAAGTCTTAGTTTCAAAGAGCAATAAAGGCTTAAATACGGCGTCTGCCATCACACGGCGTGCTCATAAAACTCCCTTGTTATGCCATTTAATGGGCCAACGCAGGAATAAAAACTATTTATAACACGATATCGAAAAGTACACAAAGAAAGTAATAAATATTAATATAAGAGGCCCAAACTTTCGTTTATGACGACCGATCCCTTGTCGCTGAGAAAGTAAAAGTATGAAAATCCTTGGGATCTAATTTGCTCTTCAAGGGCAGAACCGAAAACGGGTAAGTTTTACAAATTGGAACTTTGAACAACCTTTGTTTGAGTTTGTATTCTTTTAGCGTACTTAATTGAAAGGGTTTTATTGATGGTATTTCTTCAACATCACCAGGTAGAGATTATTGTCTAAAACAGATGTCCATTTTAGACAGGTATGTTGAGACACATGAATACAAAACGCTTCGCTTCCCGACACCGATCGCCGATATCGTTAACGACAACAATTTCGTAACCGATGCTGATATTGGCGCCAACACGAGTTAGTGAGGACAAAAAGAGGTGTTGGGCGGGGTAGGCGTGTCGTCGGTTTGTCGGGACGACACATCGGCATCGACTGGTATAAAGAAGCCCTTTATCATGTATACTATAGGCCTTTTCATCAATTACAATTGTGTGTACTGTATCTATTTCTGGATGAACACTCTTGTAAGTCTAACTAACTAAGGCTTGGTCTCAGTATAGTTTTTACACTATCCAAAATAAGGTCTAACAGGATAACATTTTATAAGTCATTCATAAAAACCATACCTACATAATTACACTTAAGGCGAAAGGGTGGGCAAGCTCTTTCCATAGAGGTAACTACAAACTTTGTGCAAGTTTTTCTTCGTTTGAGTTTGCACTCCAGTTACTATTTTTGGTCCATATGCTTATTATTTTGATAGCTATGTCTTGATGTTTTTCTTTTTTAATTTTATTTATTTTTTGTATTTTCTTTTTGTTTTTTAAATAATGCAAAATTTTAACATCAAGTTCTGCGTATATCCAATATGTAGCAACAAAAAATAAAATTAAATGCTGTAGTACCAAAATTAACGTAAAAAACTTGCACAAACTTTGTATGGAGAATGGCTTGCCCTACCCTGCGCCTTAATGGGATTTTAGGCAGCTGTAAGATAAATAGGAAAGTAGTATATCTAAAATTCATTGCCCCTTTTTAGGTTTCAGTATTCTCCCAATTGTTCATCTGACGCCACCTCACTTTTGTAAGTTACACGTATTGATAAGCATAGGTTATTTTATTATCTAGTCATTTAGTTTATGTTTGACCGTTATTATAAAACGTATTTAAATAAAAGAACATACAACTGAATTGAGAACCTCCTCCTTTTTTGTAGTCGGTTAATTACCTATTAAGAAATGCGACTTTTTCTTACCCTTCAAGCGTCCTGCCATTCAATTCAAACTAAGTCATGACCCAAATCGAAAATCGTAACGAAACTCACAAAGAGCTTGCTACTATAAATAGAATCGTCAGTCGTAAAGACAAAGTTGGTTTCACTGAATTCTCCGTTTCGTTTTACGCATCCCTTGTATGCAAATTTGGTTCAATTTCGGCTTTCGTTTACTATCAACATCGTCATAAATAACTTGAAGGAATTGAACAGAGGGTCCTTCCGAAAACCGCCGGTAAAGTCATTGTGACGAACGAAAGTAAGAATGCTTTTTTTTCGTTTATTGTTTATGAGGTTGTAAATTATGAAATTCATTTGTGAATTTTATAGTGATGACGTTTTGTGATGTAGTTGGATGACGTTCCCTTTCTTTTGGGCTTATGTAGTTAGGGAAATCCCAGGTTCAGTTTAACGTAACTTTTAATTTGTATTGCTCTACTCGTGCAATAAACAATGTTTTAACAATTGTACAAAACAAACGGCAAAAATAAAGGCGACAGATTAAAATTAAAAGACATATATTCTTGCCTTTATTGTGTACTAATTGTTATTAGTGTATTGTGTTGTTGTTGTTGTTGTGTTAATGTGTTGTGTGTATTATTTGTTAACTGTATACATCGTTGACTTAGGCAACGCCAAATGTTTACAAATGCAGTATTGATGGGATTAAACAACTTTAATTATTCACTGCGATTAGTTTATTAGGAATATACGGAGCGTAAAAAAAGTAACAGTAAAAGTTCTTTATTCTTCAACTATCCTATCGCACGTTCGAAAAGGTTCGTGATTACCCTGCTAGTTTCAGAATACATACTAGTTATGCAATTATATCCTCGCCATTCAAGGCAACTCTAAGTACGGTTAAGCTTTCAGGCCCTGCAAGGGCTGTAAAACTAACTTAATTAGAAGCATCATGTTGCAAACTACAATACAACTTAATAGTATTTCAAGCTTTTAGGTAGTCATAATAAAGCGTTTATTATAACAAACCGCTTTAATCGCATTAGCAGAAGCACTAGAAGGAGTTTTACGACGAAGTAGCAATAAACCTAGAAAACCAGATCTAGTTCATTAAGAAATTAATTAGGTAATAGATTTTCTTGTACTGGCAGGAAAAAGTAACTCAAAATATGACCATAATGCGGTAAATTTAACAAATGGTTTAAAAAAAACAGGAGTTGTCTAGTAAAATATTTAAATTCGGGTCTTCAAATAGTAGAAAGTATAATGCTGTTAAACTAGGCACGTATAATCAAATACATTACTAGTCTAAATAGTAGGTAGTTATTAATGAGGACATATTTAAAAAAAATGACCACTTGGCATGGCCCTCCTAAAATGCTGGCAGCATTTCCTCGCTGAATCGCAATGCTAATGCGTTGAGCGAGGAAGCTGCCAGCTCTTCGGTGACTTCGGTCCCCTGTGGAGTCTACGAGCCTTTTGGAATGCTCCTTGTAGAGCTGATGTGCGCTGGGACCCCACGGGCCAAGTATCTCACCACCGAACGGAACAAAAGTGTATTGCCGGCGCCGAAACCCCTATATTATATGTTTATTAACTTTTTGGCCGCTTCGGCTGCCTAGTTGGTTGGAAATGGGAAGGTGCCAAAGTGTCTACACAAGTGTAGCATCCCACACTAGCACCTTACCCAGTCTCCACGGAATCAGGGACATTTCGTGCGGTCTCTTGACGTCGTCTCTATCTATCATATTTATGCTAGTGAGCTCGAGGAGAGTTGGCACGTTGACTGTGACCAGAGACCGGCGGATGATATCATTCAATGCTGCTTGCCTCTAATAGCGGCCAGTGCTTACGTTATAATTATAATATTACTGTAGGTATAGGTATTTGTATATAATTTGTAAATAAACCGCATTGCATAAAAACTAAAAATTAGGACATAATTTTAATTGGAGCCGAGAAGGAGACAAGTGTCCTCGACTATTTATACATTTTCTCAAACATGCAATGAAATATTGATGTTATGTTCCTTATAATAGGCTGCGAAGTATGACGTTTCAGGCGCGGCTAGGACAAGAGGTCGTTAATGGAATTTCATACAAATCTTGCAGGCCTAGGCCGGCAAAGTCCTCTTTTTTAATTCCATTCTACATAAATTTGTGGCACAGGCATCATGACATTCTGCCACTATGCGTATTAAAAAAATTTTTTTTTTTTTTATTGTTTATTTCATTTCATGTTTGAGAAAAGCACTATACATACCTCGGCGGGAAATTTGGGGTTGCCGGCCGAAGACATATATACGGACGAGCGAAGCGAGGCCGGATAGGTCTTCCCTTTCGTCCCGGCCTCTGTAGTAATGTACTATTATTGATATCTATCTGCAGAATGTAAAATTGTGGCATAATGTGCAGAAACCTCAGTTATATGAACCCCATCAAAACGTCTACAAATTCGTGAACATTATGTACTATTTCAGAAAGCTTTGCTTAGTGTGTGGTAGAGGAAACAATTTACAATTTTCCCCCATCTCCCCTTTAAGCAAATCCGCACGAATTCCTAATCCTTATACGGGTGAAGGCCCGAGGATCTCGTGGAGATATAAAGGCACTGGACGAGGCATCTTGAGATTACTGAGCTGTTATGTCAATGTAATGTTGTTATCACTAACTTAATTTAGTTTAGAACGTAGTTTAGAGAACAATTGGGGAAACTGTGAGATATGTTAAAATATACTTAATTTGTGAAATCACAGTTGAATAGGAGCCGAGCCGTACACAATGAAAGGGTTCAGTAACAACATCCGTATTTTCATAAGAACACACACAACACTTCCTACACACATCGATATTATGATCTCGTTTATGTTAAGTATATGACATGATGCCGCATCGAATTTAATAATTGAGAGATATTATTAAATTTAATGCGGCACCCAAATGACCCTAGATACAATTTTGCCCGGCCTGTATGGAATAATGTAATTTGCAGACCATTTCCAGTAGAATATAAATGTTCGTAAATTCTAAATCATTGATCAAGTCCTTTTCTGTGTACGTCAGTTGCGTTAGGTTCGCGTTTAGAAGCGGTGGGCCAAGCCTCGCTTTAAACCCTAGAGTAAAAGGTAGTCTGTTGCCGCTGTACCATACAAGTAAAAAAAAAATATTTTCAAATTAAATATTTGACGACTAAATGCTTATGCTTTATATAATCAAGTCTGTTACTATTGGGAATTCAGCTAAAATTGACTATCACACATGTTAATTTAAACCGAACGCAATTTACTAGAAATTCAAGATCAATTCTAGTTAGGTGCCCCACCCTGCTGTAGTCTTGTTTATAAAGCTTTTAAATTGATATTTAGTCGAGCTCTATTACTTTTTTGATAATACCTGATTCTTAGTCAATCTACTTACGTTGTAACCTTTTGTCAGTAACAAGTAAAGTAAATCATTTTACGTAGGTACTGGCGCTGACAAATGTTTACAGTGCTTCTGTTTTATTAATATATTTCATTAACCTGGATACTACTAGAATAGCTATTTGACGATATCATATTTTGTCACATGAAAGAATGACACCTGATAGAGATAGCTTTTAGAGAGCTGGCAATATTGTAAGTTTGTATGGCAGCCGGAATCTAGCTGACCCCACTTAATTACCATGCCTTACTGGGAATAAAAAAGTTCGAGCAAAATAGTCGCCGGCTCTTTTTGTGTGCGTTGAAATAAAAGTTTTATATATTTTTTTTTAATTGGCATCTAGAAACTTCAATGAATTAAAAGCAGAATGATGGCTGTGTGGTTTGTTCACCTTTTTTTTTTAATGAGACTTAGAGAAGCATTGGAAACAACTTTAAAAGTGAAGATTTTGAGAACTGGTTAATTATTATCGTTTATTCGCAACATTATTATTTCATCTTTGTTTTTCCATTTCGGTGTATTACTTAGGCCGTCTTTAAATTAAGTTAGATATTAAGATCTATCAAATATGTTGTACGTCAGATGACAATTTACTGTGTTTAAATAACCAAATCTTTATATCCGACATTCTTTACGAGTATACAAACTTATTAGAAACCAAATTTGTATTTAATAAATGAACTGTCATATAAATCATACATGGCAACAGGCTCTAATTTTATGCATTGATTTATTTAAACGATTCTAAATAAATGTTGTTGAGCATCGACACCATTATTTTAACTATTGTTTAAGTTGCCCGCTGAAATATAGCCTTTTCCCGAATAGGCCATTTGTTCTTTACTGTAGGCGTTTCTTAAAAGAGTGTTGAGGATTCAATGGAGATTTGGTAGTTCGACAATAACGAGTAGAAATACTTTAGACAGGCAATTATTTAGAGTATTAATACTTGAGTACTTAGTATACCTACATTAACCTGAGATAAGAAATAAGTATGTCTATGATATAGGTGATTTAGTATGTTTATCGTTTTGACGCTTTAAATTTACTACTTTGTACTGTACATGTAAGACTCATATATGATAGAAATTAATGGGTTGTATGTGCGTCATTCAATATATTATTAATTCTAAACAGCTGATATATTTGTTTGTTTTATTATTCTGATTGATAATTCAAACAAGGGTCTCATTTTGAAATATCACTTACAGCCTATACCTCCCACATAATTTAAAAAGACAATTTCAACGATTTCAAGTATTTATAAGAATGTATGTCAGTTGCAGCCTGGTGTTGATACAACAGTTGATACTCTCTGATACCAGCACAAAAATACTTTAACACCAACTTAGATACCAGGTACATTACAGCGCCTCAAGCGTCCAAGTCTACGCATGGACATTCATCGTCTACATGATAATTAAATTTGACCTCAGGCAGCTTAAGAATACATATCGCTTTGTATTTATGGTTGCGTCGAACTCTCTTGACATGTCGAATGACCAGGTGCCGAACCTGTGCTGTAAATATTGTTAACACTGCATAAAAAGCGGAAGGCATTATATGCGGTAATTGATTGCTTCCCGTAACATTTTTATGAGATAAAAAATTGTAAGTGGAAAGTATGATTCGGAAATTGTGATGTATGTGTGATTCCGATTGTCTTGACGCATCTTAATATTTGCAGGCGAAAAAGTCGTTCTTGGGAAATTGTATCAAATTCTAGAATAAAATTCCTAAACACATTACTGAACTTAGCCATTCTAAATTCAAATCTGTAGTAAAACAAACACTTATTTCAATAGCATATTATAAGATAAACGATTACATCATGGATAGGGATGTTAGGCAGTGATAGCGTCCTGCACGGCTTATCTATCGCGAAAATAGGTTTTCTACTGTAGCATTGCTATTTTGTAGTAGCGGACACTGTAATTTTATATTTAACTATACAATGTACATTGTTTTGAAAAAATGACACCTCGCCGAGTTTCTTACGCCGGTTCTTCTCGTGGCAGAGTTTTATTTTTCCGAACCGGTGGTAGTTTATTGACGTTCATAGGTGCATGTAATATGCCTAATTTGAAGAATAAACTACTTTTTACTTTTACATATATTTAAAAGTATCGTTTCTCTACTCTGTCAGGTTGAGTCGAGTTATTGGTAGGTATAGGTGTTCGGTGGTTTAATTAAAGTCATAAGAAACTATACCTAAAACTTAAGTTTCCAAGCAAGGCTCAAAAATTATGGGAATTACAAAATGCTGAAATGTCTCATAAGATCATTAGAGACTGTACCCAAAAATAAAAAAACGCAATCATCAAAAACTACGGGAATCCCATAACGCTGAAAATGTTTCATATGTATGTTATAAGAAACTACACGGACAACCAAGCAAACCTCAAAAATTATAAGAATTCCAATATGCTGAGAATATCTCATGAGCAACTATAGTCCTTAATCCGCACTGTGCCGGCGTGGGGACTACAGTCCGTTCCCTCTTGTCTATGAGGAGGAGGCCAGCGCCCAGCAGTGGGACGTATACAGCTGTGGCCTCTAATAGGAGCAAAAAATTAAACGGTACACTATTGAGCTCTCCAGCAATTATTTCTAAACGTAGCTTATAAAAACAAATGTAGCTTATATGTACTTTTTTACTCTACTGGGGTGATGATATTAATAACAATTTATTCAAAAAACACTTAAAATGTATGTCAAAAAATAAAAAATCCGAAAAATATTCTTTTAAACCAAAAATGCGACCACGATTAAGAGTCATAACTTGAAGCAACCTCAAAATCAGCATTGACTGCCGCCCTATAATATTTGCGTGCCAAGATCCATTACTTGAAGGTCATAACTTTAAATCAAAATTTTTCCCAATTGAAAAAAGATTTTTTGGACATAAGAGGTTACTGCAGATGCTCTCGTCCTTTAAATTTATTACCCCTATTACAGGCCACACCCTGTATAGGGTGATGGTGATGATGCCCAAAATTAATAAGCATCCAAGCAAATGTCAATAATTAATGAGAATCCAAAAATGCTAAAATTGTCACTTTAATTACATAGACCACACTGGTAGCCCTAGGAGACTCTGTTTAAGAATTAACATACATAAATGATTTTAACAACATTTTGATAGCCGCTTTAGACGATTATTGGTGCTTACTGACACATAAATACGTTTACGAGTTCCGAACTAAGAAAAAGTTCTGAGAATCTTTAATATTTCAGTGATATGTAACCGGAAACACTGCTATTAGTAGGTCGCAGTAAATTTTACAAATTAGTAGCGTATGACAAACGAAAATTAATGAATGCTCGTCAATTCGCGGCATTTTTTAATTCCACACTTTGGTTGTGCTAATGATCAAGCAGATGTCAGCACCATACTGAAATGAGCAACGTTCCTGACTAAGGTTGTTGAACCCACGATGGTGTAATTGGTATACATTACAAAGCCAAGCTGTTATGATTTTGGTGTCATGAAGCGAACCGCTATTCTATAATTTCGCGTGCCAAACTATATTTCGTGTACATATCATGATTCGCACTTCGTATCGGGATAGAAATCAATAGCACCGCTCTTTTCCCCGTTATAACAAGAGGCAACTATGGGATAGGGTTGAAGAGTATTTTGGACAATAGGCAACCTATGAACTGTAATATCACTATTTCTCCTTTTTTAAATCTACAATTGCTAGAAGTGGTACTGAAAATTTAATTTATGTGCTCTTATTCATATTATTTGCTTGCTCTTACGCGCATGCCAAGTGTGGCGATTACAGCATTTACCCGCCATAAAATTGGGGGAGGCCTATGTCCAGCAGTGGACGTTCTTCGGCTGATATGGATGGCTTGCGCTTATCCATGCACTAGGGCTCGACTCAATATGTATTTATTACTTGTAGTACCTAAAGGAGTAGTAGTAGTTAGTACCTGGAGCGTTAGTGGCCCAGCGGCGCCCGCGTACCGCGTTCGGTATGCGAGGTTAAGCATTGTGGGCGCAGGTCAGTTCTTGGATGGGTGACCGCTTTGTGTGGTTACTAACTGAGCGCTCCCGTGCTTTGGAAGGCACGCTAAGCCGTTGATCCCAGCCGTTGAGCCAAGTTAGATGCCTTCGGGCGGCTTGAAAACTTCTAACAGTCAAGTTGCCCACTCACTTGACAAAGGGGGGTCGAAGTTGCACCACGTCAGGTAGGGAGGAACAACCGTTACCCTACACGTGACCCATGGGTGGTGCTAAAAGTGCAACAAAAACTGACAACCGTACTTGTCTTCTCGAAGATCTCACGGTTCGTAAATAAATGCCATACGATTAAAAAAAAAGTACCTAACTACATACCCAACCTACCTAGGTGTTGTCTACCGTTATTCATTTTCTCAAAGGTTAACTGGAAGAGTTCCCTTAAAGAGTTAAGTACAAAGGTACTTAACTTTTTTCCTTTTGTAAATAATATCTGTTGCGTTTTCGTACAATAAAGAGTTTTTGTACTACTACTACTACTACTACTACATGTAATGGTATTTATTTCTTATTAACTAATGTATGTAAAACCCATATCAAACTACGCTCGCTATGTGCAAAGGTTAGCTGCTTTTAGCCTGTTGAAAGCGAGTGGTTTACCGCACTTTGAGGTCTACGCCTTAAACATCCAGATACACTAACGTATTCTGATTAAAGCAAGTAACAAGGAAACACTAAAATAGATTCCTTTAAAGTATATCCACGCCAATACTCGGGGGGCTAAGAACTTTGATTAAAATTTCATAACCCCCAAGCTTAAACAGAATAGACTCGTTGTAAATTATAAAGGCGTATTTAATATTAAATTGGTTGAGCCTTTGTTACCTACATATGTAACCACGTTGACTCGTCAATAAACAATTTTACGTTTTTAATTGGAGTAACAGCCAGGAACAATAATATCTTTTTTTTATTATTGTGTATATATATTTATTTAGAGCTTCCGGAAACTGTTGTGATTTGGATGAAATTTGCAATTCAGAGGTTAACGGCGGCAAAAAATCGATCTAATTAGGTCTGATCTTCGGAAATACTTGTATCCTCCGGGAAAACACGAAAGATCCCGAGCAAAGCTTGTCGCCCAGGTATCTTATTGTAAGTATTATACTTGTTAATAATGTTTATGCAGCCATAGAATTATATCGAGTTCGTTTTATGAATGATGATGTTTATTTAATGTCATGTTAAAATAAAATACGCTATAATTTGCTCATAAAATAAACTTTGAAACGAAATCATTTAAAACAGTGAATTATTGTTTCGAGTAAAACTGAAATATAGGTAGGGATACTTAAGTTATATTAGTGGAGCTATAATTCACTCCAGAGGCAACAGGCGCATATTTCAAGTAAACTATTGCTCAGCTAATTAGTCTTGAAAACTCATTAGCTTTTTAAATCTTGCTCCAGCAATCAGTTCCTGACAAGAAAATCAGAGTCCGTTTTGCGCAAGTTAACAAAACGCCAGGATTCCCGGGGGACGTTGGTTATAAGTCATCTAACTACCGCCGTCAAGCCGCCGAGAAAGCGATATATCAAGTTTGATAGTCAATTATTGCCACTCGGTGCTGGAAACCGCTGTCTTTGGGTTATCTAAACCATGGCTGCCTTGGGGACCCTTCGGTAATATGCTGGTTTACTCATACTTGGCCTGGGAAAATAAATTCTATTGTGTTTAACTCGTTGAGTTTGAACGTTAGTTAGTACTACTAATGCTAAGATCGATTAAGTACCTGTTTCTCATTTATTAAGTAGTGGCTCTGTGAGCTGTAGATATCGCGAATTAAAAAAAATCAAATATCAAAATTTCCATAAACTGAGTCGATTCATAATTCTATATAATAATCAAACCTGCTCACAATATTTATTTGAGAAAATTTCGTGATTTTTGGTTGTTCTCCTCAGAACAACTGGAAATCCAGACATCTGGACATCCAGACATACGAAATCATTTTTGGCG
Source organism: Notocelia uddmanniana (assembly GCA_905163555.1). NCBI lineage: Eukaryota > Metazoa > Arthropoda > Insecta > Lepidoptera > Tortricidae > Notocelia > Notocelia uddmanniana. The sequence goes on from LR991065.1 coordinate 16,549,147, forward strand.
AAACTGAAGTGGAGACCTTCATTTCGCTCAGTCAATAAACGTCCATCAAACTATACTTTATTCATTATTAGACTTTTTTTTTAATTTTATGAATAAGAGAGGTTAACCAATTTCATATTTTGTAACTACAATAAAAAATAGTGTTTTATTATAATTAGTAGTTCTAACAAAGAAAACCTACCAATCGTAGTTCGAACCATTTAAATACCAATGAAATTAATTTGACTGATTATATGGTTTGATTATACCATTATATGGTAAAATATCAAACTAAACTTGCAGCCATGATATTTATTAGGATGACTATAAAAGTGACATTCGACTCTAATGCTGGGAACCCGGAATGAACCCGTCGTAATGACGGTCCCACCGAGCTATTTACTGCGCTCCGAAAATTCCCAACACCCGACACTTTGCTCACATTCTACACCAACTTCAGATTGAATTAATGACACTAAAAAGTACAAGAAATCACGAAATCTTTCGTGAAATTAACGATAATCTTTTGTAACTCTGAACGCGCCCCGAGCAACATTCCTTCAACCTATTCGAATTTAGAACGAGATGCCGAAGTTCGAGCATTTTGACAACAAATTCGACCAGAAAAAATGTTGTACGGCCGGTTGTTAATGCATAAATAGATTTGTACTACCTAAAATAGAATTTCGAACAAACGAATCGTTCCAATGTTTTTCTATTGGACTACCAAACATCATTTCGAGTGCAACGGTGCATGTGATTAAAGGATGGGATATTATCTGAGCTCCTTTTGTCCCCATTTGTCCTTGTTTTGCGGTCTGTGGTCGACATATCGATATGAAATGTCACGTAGGTCTTATTCCGAGGCAGTTAAGAGGTAATTTTGAATGTTGGATGAGTTTAACAATTCGTATTGAGTTACGCAAACCCAATACCGTTGCCTAGACGAAAGCTGATCTCTTGCAGTGACATCTCTAAAGTACGTAAAGGATTATCGAATGACAATATACGTTTTTCTATACGGCCGGTGATATTTTAGACTAGAGTGCTATTAAATTGCGTATGCGTCTTTTGTCGTGCCATATGGCGCTTTCCCAGCAGATGTCTCTTTGTTGAGCCTCTATGTTTAAGTAAGCTTATATCATAAAATACCTATTTGGAGATCAACGACATTTAAAATAGAATTACATCGATCTAAGCGAACGTCGGCACTCAAAGATGCATTCTTTAGTTTAGATACTTGGGTATTTGTTAGTTATTAGAACTACATCAGAGCCAGTTTTGATTGTAGTATGATTTTTTTTCTTGTGTTATTGTAGTTAACTAAACATTTCCCATGTTTTATTACAGTTATGTACATCAGAATTGTTTGCGAACTAAAATTAATTAAAATCCAATTCATATATTCAAATGTATAATCGTTCGTTTGCTTTCCACAGACCGGAGTCCCATAATCATTACAATCAAACTCGTTCAACCCTTAATAACTAAATTTTAAACTTAAACACACAGAGCCCTATTGCGGTTCCCTTAATAACTATCAACGTAGAAGCGTGCGTAGCCAACAATTTTCCGCACAATGTTATCTATATCCCTCTTCAGTGGAGTACCAAAATTAATTACCAACTAATTCCGTTATCCCGCCTTTGTGTTAACATTATGTGAATATGTTTTATGAGGGACAATAGGATACGCCTTTTTATCTATTTGGTTTTGATATTTGTTCGTTGGTAAATATGTATTTTTATTTTAAAAAATTGACGCATCTATGGATAGACAATAGCGTTCCAATTTTAGTAAGAAATTTTGCGTACATGTACTTACCTTTATTTTTTAACCACTTTTGTCCGATATTATAAGATAGACATAAAAAAGTATGTATATAAGTATATATCGATGACGCCTTCTTGAATTTTGATGTATAAGTAATTAAGGTTTGTGTGTGGTTTTTGATGTGTAAGTTTATTAGGAGTGTAAGGTGTATGTGCTAAGTCATAGTAATTGTATGTTATTAATGCCAAGAAACAGCCAATAACCACTAAAGAGTAAGTAGATAAGAACTTGGAACTGTTCGGTTCGTACTACATTTGTATCCCAACATTTGAACTAGATCACAAACAGAGGTAACATGTCGCAAATGCCACATACCTAAATGTTCAGCTTTATGTGCATTTGAATCAAATGCTTCATATATTAGAGTACTGCTAGATAGACTATAACTATCAAGAGTTGAGACATTGTGTCTGAGACACTTTGTCTCAAGTCCCAAAGTCTTATGCTAAGTCGAATTCTCAGCAACTACTAGCAATCTACAGTTGTAAAGACTAACTAACAAACAGGGTGTATCCGATAAAATCGAGACCCAAGCTCGTGGAAATAAGTTTTCCCATTATTCCAGCGCTGACCCGTCGTTGGTTGATAAGGGTGCGAACGGGAGAAGGGAAACCGATGTTGATTTCGTTTTGATTTGTCCGCGCTGAGATAATAGCAGTTTCATGAGGCAACCGAGCAGCGTAGGCAGGCGAGACAAAAAGCGTTAATATGACACGCTTGTCACGATGTCGGTTGCCGGAATCAAAGGCCATTTGTAAAAGTTTGGAAATGTTTCTTTAATTCTGGATGGTATTTTAGCCGAAGGTTTTGACGATTTATTTTTTAAATGTTCTTTAGTTACTTACTTTTCGGTTAAGTATTTGCTTAAAAATTAACCGCAGTGATTTATTTGGAACTTGGAATTGTCTTCTGCTCTGACCACTTGGTATGACCATTGGTGGTGGACGTGTTTCATTAGTATCATAAGTATGGTATTTGCAAAGAGAATGATGGAGCAGGTATATTATAGGACAGATTTTTTGTTGCGAATTAATTGTAATTGAATCAAATTAATAAAATGCGAAAGAGCTAATCGTATTTCACCCGCCCGGAACTCCTTTTGAATATTGTTGTAGAGGAAAATCTTGAGGATTAAAACAGTGTAACTATCCTGAAAGAAACGTAATTTTATGTTTTATTAAATTAATGTTTACCTTTTTACCCCTTTATTATGTCTATTAGTTATGTCTTCCGGTTACTCATCGTAGCTCAGTTAAGTTTTATCGATATTTAGTAAGCATATATATTAATTTGTATAGCCTCGACGACGACGTAATAATAAAATGGGCTGTTAACAAAAATGCTTGTATTCGAAATTTCATATAAGCATAACTCTATTATCGTTTTATCGTTTAGCAGATATGCATTCATTCCGTTTTATGAATATACTATTATTCAATCAAAATTAAGATAATTATTAAATTTCACTAGTGAATTAACGAGCAGCCTATATAGTCGGTAACTAACTATGAAACACGAGCAACCATATTACCTGATTGCAATTTCAATTTTGCAGTGTATCGCGGGAACTTGCCCTGCCTGAACGTGGTAGTACTAAGAACTCTGTACTGCATGTTGATATTGAGTTATACTGAAGTGGACGATCGTTATATGTATTCTATTTAGTGTGATTGATGGATTCATCTAGGATTAACGACCCTGGTTCAATTTTATCTAATCGAGCCATAGTCACGGTTTAGGTACCTACTTATTAATAATACTACTTCATTCAAAGTGCGGGTTGGGGACATCACATCAATACACCTTTTGAATTTCTTCGCGTGTTTCAAAACTGTTTTCCTTTAAACAAACAACAATGTCTTCCTTCACCGAAAAGCTAACGGTAAATATGAAATGATATTCCGTATGTAAGTTATAAAAACGCATTGGTAGTACGAGTTCGGATTCGAACCCACGACCGCCACTACCTCTTGATAGCCGCCGGTGACCCACTAGGCCACCGTAGCTTAGCAATCTTACTACTTACTTACCTACTTAACTCTGTTCGATAAATCTAGTAAGAAGTTCTTATGGATAACTTAAAAGGATTCAGTCACTCTTCTGCATTAATTGTCTAACCAGTACTATTTTTTATATTCCCTGTGTCACTTCCATCTTCAGACGATGCCTCTCTAGAGTAACCACATTATTGGGTTCCTTTTACCTGCACTTTAGTGGAGTGACTTCAAATTTCCAACATGTTTGCATATTGACTAAGTGAACGTTGAAACAGGCTAAGTTTCACTCGCATAGTTACTTGAAGGCAAGTAAAATGAATACACTTTTTAAGTGTCGTGCCGAAGTCTTAAAAGGTTTCATAATTAGTTGTGTACTTGATGAATTTTTGTCAATCTTTTATTTAACTTGCAATGTTCGTAGTATACAGTATGTAATTACTTACTTATTGGTCAACAAATTAGGGGCGGCTCAGGTCTAAAATCAATGTTTGCAAGCGATACTGTTTTGAAACTGGTCGACTCTATCTTTTGCCGATAGTAGGTGCCTAAGTTGACCGCAAAATTTTCAGTTCTTTTTCAGTCACTTTCGGGTATCCGATTGAGCTGAAATTTGGCAAACTTATGTAAGCTTGGTGACATTGTAATATTAAAGTACCACCATGCTGATCTGATGATGGAGACAGAAGGTGGCCATAGTAGCACGTACACTACCTACACAAGATAAACCCATCGTGTTTGGGCTCATTAGACTCTATCAACGTGTGCCTAGTTAAGGTGAAAAAAAGGCTACAGTCGGCAATAAAAGCTTATTCGTAAAACGAAATTTTGGACTAAAACTTATGATGGCTTACGGCGGCTTGCTTTGTATAAGTATGTTCTAATATTATTTTGAAGAGTACCTATCTATGCGTTTTTTATATGTTATGTTAAAAACCAAAAACCAAATAAAGGCAAGGCAAGTAAAATAAAATAAAACAAAACAAAATTATAATTTTGAAAATGATTTTTATTTCAGTTTTTCTTTTTCGTATTCTTGTTGATATTTACAGTTATTTACATATTTTAATATTTACAGTCTTTTTATGACAATAAAAATATTAACAAATAATTAATATAAATGCATCTGTACATTAAACTTTGGTAGGTATTATAATAATTTAAGCAATAAAAATAAATTGTAGAAATTGATTCGATTGAGATTTACTGTTACATTATATTTACATCTTACTCGAAGTCTATCTATAAATTACTATCGCAGATAGTAGGAAAAAAATCCGTCTGTAACAACTTTATAATAATCTAACATATTTGTACAATTAAATGCGGATTGTGATGCTATCTATACACCTTAGATTAAAATAAATATTATGATGGAACGTAGACACTTAAAATTAATTATCACTTTTGTTGGACTAATACGCTTAAGCGTTTCAAGAAGGAGATTTACCTGCGTTGAAGCATACGCTACGCCCAGAGTTGCGCGTGCGGCGGCATGCGGTGTGCGTGCGAGTCATGCGCATGCACGCCGGCCGACAGCGCCAACCCGTCGCCCAGCAGAGGGGGCAGCTTGCCCGGCGGCGGCGGCGGGGGCGGTGCCGGCGCCCGCCCGGCCCCCACCGGCGACACCGACGCGTAAATATTCACCGTCGAACGGTGATACTGACACTTTCTCAAGTCCGGCATCGCGAACCTCAACTTTTGCCAAAACTGCCTATCACCCCACTCTATACACGTGTTCGCCTTCAAACACAACCTCAGTTCGGGATCAATGTCTCTATTTGGTAGCTCGCCTAGTAATATTATTATCAGTCTTCTTCGTCTCTCTTTTAAAACTTCGTGGAGCGCCGTTTTAAATTCAAAACGGCACCATTCGTTGTTGATGAAATTTTTAGAAAGGACAATTATTGTCCTTTTTGACGATTCTACGGCTTCGATGATAGTATCGGCCACGTAAGCGGAGGCATTAAAATCTCGATAGTGCAGGCAAAGCCGAAAACTTGGGTCGGCGGATTCCAAGCCAGGCGCCAACATCTGGGCTACGAATGATTCGTCTTTCACACTATAACTAATGTAGGCATCAAACAGTCGATCTTTGTCCGCCTCATCGTCAAAGGCTGTACTTTTGTAGCACATTCTAAATCCACAGTGGTAGTAAATCCATACTCGAAGCTCTCTTCTCCAGTAAAATACACCACATATCAATGCTGAGCTTATTACAAATATGCAGAGGGATATCAGAAGCAGTGGAAGGTAATCATTTATAACTTGATTTTCGATAATTGAGGAACTTCCGCCGACATGGCTTGTGCAAATAGTGGAATTGTAATCAGCCATGAGTGGGCCGACTGCGTTGGTTACGTTATCAAACACACATGTTAATTTTTTGGCATCTTCAACTTTTCCAAAGTTATTTTTAAACCAGTTTCTGAATTTGTGCAAGTATTGACAATCGCACGACCATGGATTGCGAGACAGGCTTATCTCTACCAAATATGGATTCACTGTGAATTGCCACACCGCAAAGCCGTAAATGTTGTTCCCTTCCAAACGTAGCACTTCTAAATGCCTTAGCTCTATGAAGGTTCGATTATCGATGTAGTGTATTTTATTGTCTTGTAGATGCAACTCTCGTAAATCCTCCAGGGGCGACAATTCAAACCCGAGCAACTCTTTGATGTTATTTTTTTCTAGATGTAAAACTCTTAAGCGTTTTAGTCCACTAAACGTATTATTATACAAAGCGTCAATATTTGAGTTATTAGCGTACAATATTTTTAAATTTTTACGACCTATAAAAGCGTGACTCGTTAAACCACCGAAATTGTTACCGTCTAGATATAGTTCAGTAGCGTCCATAGGTATACTGTTGGGTATTTCGGCGTACCCAGCAGCCGAACAGTCCACAATATTTGCCGACCACGGTTGATCATGATAGCATGTACAGTTCGATGGGCACGTCATTTCACAATCACAAGCGTCAAAATCACAACAATGACACAACGTAAAACAATGAGTTTTATATGTACACAAAAACTGGGATGATTCCGCTTCAATAAGCGGAATATAAGTCCTTTCCCTATTATATAACAACTTGCAGTATATGCTTTCTAGGTCCATAACCCTCGGGTGCTGTCTGAGGTGATCAAGTTTATTAATTCGTTGTAACCACTCCATTGTACAATCACATTGAAACGGATTTCCGCCGATATAAAATTCGGGCAGAGGGCGTCCTGGATCGACGGGAGTTAGCCGAAGCGCATTGAGATCCATACTAGTTATCTGATTTGCATACAAATCGACTCTCGTTAAATTGGTTTTTCCAACAAAAGTTTGAGCTTCAACTTGTGTAATTTGATTATCATTTAAGAACAGAAGTTCCACGCTGCTCGGGATCGAAAAGGTGGATATTTTTGTCATTTTGTTGAAACTCGCGTCCAATGTTTGCAGGCGCAGTTCTTTGTCCAGACGGTAGTTATTGCCCAATTCTTTGATGTTGTTGCTATGTAGGTCCAGCCATTGAAGTCCCGGCGGTATAAAAGCGTAGTCAAACCATTCTACTTGGTTATCTGACACGTTTAACCACAACAGAGAGGGAATATTTACAAATAGACCCTGGATGTCTGTGAGTTGGTTTGCGTCCAATCTAATGGCTTGTAAATTAGTGAGAGTATCAAAAGCATTGATGTCAATTTTCTTCAGTTTATTGCGAGCCAAATTCAATATTTGTAATGAAGGCAAATCAGAAAACACGTCCTTGCTTATGTTTTCTATTTTATTTCCAATAAGTCGTAGACCATATACGTTATGCAAACCGACAAAGCCGGGTTCTTCAAGCAATGTTATCTGATTTTCTCCTAGATCCAACGTTCGCAGTAATCTCATGTTTCTTAGAGCTATGGGCACTTTCTTTAATCTATTTCCATTTAAATTCAAATCTTGCAGGGAGGACGTATTTCTAAATGCTTCGGGGTGAAGTTCTTCGAGATGATTATTGTCGATAGATAGCAACGACAATACGTACAGACCATTTAAGGCATAGGCATCGATATGTGTTATTTTATTGTAAGACAAAATCAGGGTATGTAGATTGTTCATCGGTGCAAACGTATCAGCAGCGATACTTTCTAGTGAGTTGTGTTGCACATTCAATATTTGTAAAGTATATAAATCTTTGAATATCTTCGGATCTAGTTTGGTCAATCGGTTATTAGATAGATTTAACAGGACCATTCTTATAAGACCTCTAAATGTGTTTTCTGTCACCCAAGTACTTGTGAGATGATTATTTGATAGATCTAATGCCAACAATTGATCCAAGTTGGCAAACAAATTCGGTGATAATACACTTATGGAATTGTTTTGCAGGTAGATTTCTTTTATTACTGTCTTGCAATCCTTAAATAGGTCTTGTGGCAGAGCAACAATTTTATTATTAGAAAGATCTATTATTTGTAATTGCTTCAGGCCTGATAAGGCTTTCTCGGATACCATAGATATGTCATTATCATGAATGTGCAATTCTTTTAATCTTCTCAAAGACATAAAGCCATTTTCAGGCATTAGTACAAATCGGTTGCTTGAGGCATCGAGCACTTCAATATCTAAAGAACACGAAGCATGGGGCAGGGATGATGATGAAGGAGGTGGTCCATCTTGTTCACTAATGAGAGCCTGGTGAACTGCTTGTTCCCGGAATCCCAGATCACTCACGTCCAGCAGACGATTTGACGAAACGTTTAGGTACACCAAATTCGTCAGCGGGCAAAACAAGTTTTCAGGGAACGACCAAATGTTGTTAAAACTCAGATCCAACTTTTCTAACTGCCTAACAGCCGCAAAGCTCTCCGATGCTATCTCTAGGCTCATAGCGGCCCACTCTGTATTTTTCGTTCGGATCGTTAAATTTCGAAGATCTCTCAGGCCGGAAAGTACACCAGGCGGCCATCTTCCAATTTTACAGTTATCCAAAACAAGTTCACGTAGTTTTATTAAATGCGCAAAACTTCTGTCGTTTAATGAGCTCTTGTACATCATGTCTTCATTGCATTCTATTCTGAGTGACGTTGTGTGCTCAGAAGGTATAACACTGAAGTTTGTCGTGTCAAATTCACTGTTTATTGTACGAAGCTTACATGTGAGGGAAACTTCGTGGGAGTCATTTGGGCCTCGTAACCACCACTGACAGTCATCTGGAGCCTCATATTTGATTGGCAATGAGCTCTGATCAGCGACGTTAAGTCCAACTACAAACCAAAATAAAATCTGGCTGAAGACTTGTTTTCTTGAAGAACTTTTCTGGAGAGCCATTATGGGGTAAATCAAATATCAAGGAAGAAAGAAAACAAGACACAGTAGGCTCAGTGTCATGTTTTTTCCGTCGGTGTTCGTGTGTTTCGTCCCCTTGCCGGAAGTTTAGTATCCATCAATTTATAAAGTCTATTTCGGAGTCATTTTAACGAAAAGTCCTTGTTAGATCAACACACATTTTGTGATGATATCAATTCACAGTTTGGTAATGTATCCTTTGAGACGTAAACAAATATCACAAAAACAGTCCACATATACGAAAAGTCTAGAAATTTCACTAAACCTATCACACAAAGTTTCCTTTTTATTAAGTTTTGTCCATTTCACGAACTTGTATTTTTTGAGTCCAAGTTGTTGTTATTGAAATGCGTAAGTGATAAGCGTGTTTCACTGAAATGTCGTCCGTACGGAGCGTCAAGCGGCGCGACCGTGCCTTGACGCTGCGGTAAGTAAACTGACGAGAGTACAGGCATTGCAGTCGAGTATACGTTCGGTGGTAGGGCGAGGGGCGCGAGGCGTGGGGCGAGATGAGCCGAACGGTTGCGAATGTTCACGAAGACTTATTACAATAAATTATTTTTTCCTGGAGCTTTAAGGCATCGGACGTAGGGTAGTATGTGCGACTGTGCGGACCGAAAAGTTCGAATGGACGCTACGATAGCGACGCTATCGCATGTAATGATAATGGCTTTAGCAACCCTTTTTGCTTCGTACAACTTGTAACGTGTTGTAAATTGACCACACAATATTTCTAGATAGTCCCAAATTAGAGACGAATAGTATCCGTACATATTTAGTACTTTTTTATATTTAACTAGCTGTCGTTCCGTACAAAATGTAAAAGATTTTTTTCATATATTTTAAGAATATTTTTAATTTTTAATATTTCTGCTATTCGTAGCGAAGACAAATCCAAAAAATCAAAGATCATAAAAATTGGTTAATCCGTTCTCAAGTTATAAATGGTGTACTTAACTAACACGACTTTGTTTTATATTTATATACTTAGATTGTTTTAATATTCTTGAACTCAATTAGGAAATAAATTAATCTTATACATAAAATATGTAGAGTCCAGTATCTATAAGTAAACTTGGCCATTACATATTCAAAAATACAAATATTAATCATAAGTATAAACGAACATAATTAAAGCTTGTTCTTCAAGCATAAAGACAAAAATCTATTATTGTTGTTGTACTTAGCTCAATACTACAATACGAACGGAGAAAATAAAGTTCTATATTATCTAGCTAGAATTTAGACTACTTACATGAGATAAAATAACGAATAAGCGCTGAAATATAAATAAAATTAAATAAGTAATAGTATTTAACCAGGGGACGGGCTTCACTAATGGTAGTTTACTCTATGGAAAAGGGACAAACAAAATTACAAAAATAAAATAACGACAATACCTAATACTACAACGAAAAAATGACTCGTATTAAACATATGAATAATAATAATGACTGGACATTATTATCTTATAATAGCCATTAGTCATATTTTTCAAAGCAAATCCCTTAAAACTTCTACAACCTTTGAATATTAATCGTCTACTTCCTATTACGTTGCTGCACCAAACGAAAATAAATTTTAATAGGATTCTGAATAAGCCAGAAGTAATCGTATAAAAACTTTTACTTGTATTATAAAAGTATATATTTTCTTATAGAAATCGAAATGAATTTACCGCAAGATGAATGGGGCCTCGAACAGTAACAAAAGGCTCTGACGCTTTTGCCTACAGGAAAGCGGGGGATTAAAAATCAACCCTTTTATACTTTTTGAATGCTAAAATTAAAAGCTACTATGGGATAAAGGTATTAGAAGCTTAAGGTAACAAAATTCGAACTCAAAAGAACTCGACAAGAGATTTTCTGTTCACGCTTCGCGGACCACACTGGCTGTCAGGCGACGGAAGATATCATTTTAATCCTTTTAGTTAAGTTGACTATGAGACAGATGCCTTGTGGTATCCGTGTTTTTCTTTTGTCACTTAGCGTTGGGCTTCACGGATGACAGGACCAACTTTTGGTCGGGCGGTTGACTGTTACTTCATGGGAGACGAACCTAAGTCGTTAATATAATCCAAATTAATAAAAAATAATTAGGTTAATAATTGAGTGCATAGGTAAATGAATATAAAAAGTTTCAGAGTATAACAATTTTTTATATACTTTTTACTTAAAATAATTCATGTTTGTAGTTGTTTATTAAAAGTAAATTCTAGTGTACGTAACTTAAAACTTTTCTCAATTTGTAAACCCTCCCTCTGTTACCATTTTTTAAATAAATTTTAATTGCTTTATTCAGCGAATCTTGAAATTACAATCATTATGTATCCAAAAGTTGCCTGCGATTGTAAATATGATTTCAATTTATTAGATTTTACCTAGAAATGCTTGTAACCACATCATTCAAATTAGTTATTTCTCATTTTATTTGTCTTATTGCTTTCATTGTCATAAATCCAATTTTGTTAAATCATTGCAAGGCACTTACATTTGCGTACTTAAACTTAATATTGACCATGATGACTCCAAAACGTGTTAAAGTTATTACACCGAAGTGTTTCACATCAAAATCTGTTAGCTCTGAGATGAATAATGATCAATCGTTTTCGCTTATATTCTTCTCCCACGCATTAATTATTTTTCTTCACTTATTACGATCCAGTGAAATAGTTTTTCGCTCGAATAAATCCTTTATATCCGATAATTACGAACCGATTATAGAAAAATGCGAGGTAGTCGAATCCACTCCATTTTTATTAACTAGCTTCTAAAGGGGAGACAGCTCTAATAATTGGATGCTTGATCTTAACATATTACAATATCATCCTATATCAAAATAAAAATATTTATTCCAAATAGGTTCACACAGAATACTTTTAGAATGTAAGAAGTTGTACATTACATACATAAACTCACGTCTATATTCCCAATAAGGGCAAGCAGAGCACACGAAAATTAATTTCAGTGCCACTTTAGAATGGGTTACAATACTATTTATACAATATTTTAGGTAGTCAGTTTAGGTATAGTGATTTCATTTAACCATATGTCCTTATCATCTAAGTATTGGCTGAGTGCATAATATAATATCTTCCGGAACGTTTGTTTTATAATAGCCTTGAATTTATTTTCTGACATATTCAAAATCTGATGAGGAAATTTATTGAACTGTCTTATACAGGGAACCAAAAATGATTTTTGGACTCTTCTTTAATCTAATTCTAACTGATATTAATTTGAATTTAATCCTAGTATTTCTATCATAAATGTCACATCTTCTTCATAGAACTCTCTTCTATTTCATAATAGCGCTTGGTTTTTTGTTACGTAAGTACTAGTAGCTCTGTGAGCTGTAGAACTAGCAAAAAAAATTTTTTTTTTCAAATTTCAATATTTCCAAAAACTCACTCGACTAAAACATTGTATATAATTATCGAACCTGCTCACGAGCAGCAGCATCCGGACAGACAGACATACGAAATAATTTTTGTCGAAAGCTGAAACGCTTCGCTCGCTCGGTCAATTATATTCTCGTAAATGTATTGACTTGGTAGAGTGATAATTCCATTTTTTGTAAATACATCTCTGAGAGAATCGAATCCATTTATTTCCGCAGTTATTTATTTTACTTATTTTTATTTATTAATTTCTGACTTATTGAGAAATTCTGCATAATGCGAATCCCTTATAGTTACTAAATGTTTTCGTAAATATAGGAATATTTTCAGGATAGGCAAATAATAAGCTAAGATCTGTTGAAAGTTTCAAGATTTCGGCCTGTTTAGCCTAGTGACACTGCCTCCGAAACTAGAGGTCCCGGGTTCGAATCCCGGCCAGGGCATTATTTGTGCATTTAGCACGGATCTTTGTTCCTGGGTCTTGAATGATTTCTATGTATTTATCTATATAAGTATATATAGTATAGTATACATAGTACAAGCTTTGCTTAGTTTGGGACTAGGTCGATTTGTGTAAGATTAGCCCCCAATATTTATTTAATTAGTTTTTTTTTTAAATTACCTATTCCTAATTTTGTCAATATGTTTAGCTAGCATGACTGCGTGTATGTCAGATATACACCCCCCTTACGGGTATGTAAGTATCTGGGCTGGCCATGAAAAGTAACTAGTGGCTCGGTGAGCTGTGGATCTCGCAATTTTTTTTTATATTCAAATTTCAAAATTTCCAAAAGCTGACTTGACAAAAAAACTATATAATTATCGAACCTGCTCACAAAATTTCACGAGAATCGGTTGAGAAATGCGACCTGTAGAAGAGAACATCCGGACAGACAGACAGACATACGAAAGATTTTTTGTCGAAAGCTGAAACGGACACGCTTCACTCGCTCTGCTCGCTCGGTCAAATAAAGGACCGGGACACTATATTAACGCTGTGCGTAAACAAGATCATCTTATTGGAATCTTAATTCTCCTATTGGTATAATTTTAAGCACCCGGCTCCCGAGAAACCGCTCTTACTCAGCGCTTAAATTAGGTAGTGCTTATTTAGATTAATTGATGAGTCGGTATCTTTATTTCTCTCGACGTTAATAGACTGTTACCAATTAATTTATTGCAACGGGATATCGACAAATTACTTCAATTCATTTTTAGCTTCTTCAAGATTATATTAATTTAGATTGAAATCGAGAGAAACCCCATCCATCCTCCTAGCGTTTTTCTCGGTTGTGAGCTAGAGGAGCCCGGGGTATCTATAGGTAATCCCAATATTTGACGTAGGCACTAGTTTTGCGATAGCGACTGCCATCTGATTTTCCAACCCGGAAGGAAAACTAGAACTTGTTGGGCAACCGGACTACTTCCTCGCGATGTTTTCATTTACCAAAAACTGTAGCGTAAGTACTTATTATGTACGACGGTTTTGAAAACACCCAGTGTTTCAAGCTGGGGTTCGAACCAACGACCCGCAGATTGAAAGTCGCGTGCCTTACCGCTCGTAATCAGTAGCTCACTATAATGGTTGGTTTGGAAATCGAGAAAAACTACGATAAATAAATATGTAAGTATATCGGTTTACCTAGAGTGTAATGGGGATAAGGGAAACGAGTTATGTTATTAAAGATAGCAGAAAGTCATATTAGAGACCTTAGACATTTACCAAAAATGGTTACTTGTTTTAGGGTTCCGTACCCAAAGGGTAAAAACGGGACCCTATTTATTACTAAGACTTTGCTGTCTGTCCGTCCGTCTGTCTGTCACCAGGCTGTATCTCAAGAACCGCGATAGTTAGATAGTTGAAATGTTCACAGATGATGTATTTCTGTTGCCGCTATAACAAAAAATATTAAAAACCGGCCAAGTGCGAGTCGGACTGTTTGCCGTTTTTAGGGTTCCGTAGCCAAAATGGCTAAAACGGAACCCTTATAGATTCATCGTGTCTGTCCGTCCGTCTGTCCGTCCATCCGTCCGTATGTCACAGCCGATTTACTCGGAGACTATGAGCACTACAATAATGAAATTTGGTAGGAAGGTGTATTGTGTGTATGTGCTATGAACCGCTACAGAAATATATGTAACAATACATGTAACCCCCATACATGTGACAAAGGTCAATACCCCATACACGGTCAAAGTTTTTTTTTCAATGCACATATGCGTGTGGATGTGATCAATGGATAGGCCTTCAAAAATGACATAGAGGTTTCTAAAAAAACATTCCATTTAAGTCAACTGTTGGTGAGATATTAGCTGTCAAAGTGTGCCCCCCCCCCCCCCACCCCTCTAATTTCCAAACTATGAAGTTTAAAATTCTGAAAAAATCAAGATGATGAATATTTATACTTACTTTCAACGATTTTTCGTTTGAATAGGATAGGTTTAACGGTTTTTGAGTTATTGCTGAAAATCTGTTTTTCCCAAACAAAAGGGCGTAAGTGCCGTGACTTCCTTATGACGATACGAGCTTTTTTATTTACTGTATTGTATAGTGGTTTTAAATGTAGATTAGGAGGTGTCGGTACGGAACCCTTCTGTGTGCGTGACCCGACACGCACTTGGCCGGTTTTATACGTAATCGTACGAAACCCTTCGTGCGCGAGTCCGACTCGCACTTGGTCAGTTTTTTATAACACAATAAAGATAAAACAAAACGTATTACTTACGAGTCATCAAACCGTACGAGTAGTATAAATGGAATAATGAAAATTTCGTGTAATATTCAATATTTAGTTTTTCTTTCCTTAAATAAATCTCAAATTCCAACAGGATATATACATATATGTAGTAAGTTATGGGCACCTTTCTTTAGTAACTTGATCATTTAAAAAGCGCCTAAATTCAAAGCTTTACATACAGATTAAATATCTGTCGCCTCTTTTGGACTTATTAATCTCATTATTACACCAGCTCAATTATATAATATTTTATAATTTTCCCCGTGTGGTGACGGGTTAGAATAGCACCTACCTCTTTCTTCCCTTGGTTATCGTAAGAATCGACTATGGAATGCAGGTTGAAGTGTGTTGTAGGCGATAGGCTAGCAACCAGTCACTGCAATATCACATTTTCTCAATCTTAAATAAACCTACAATACCTACAGTAGTCAGAGCACACTAAAATTAATTTTCGCGTGCTCTGCCTACCCCTTTTGGGAATATAGGTGTGAGTTTATGGATGTATATATGTCTTGTTAATATTAAGTATTTTATGCCACGTTTTAGCGTATATAAATTTGAATGGCCTTTGCATAAAAACGTAAAACATTTCGTCTCGGGATATCTTTAAACGAGCAAAAAGAAGTCCGCATATTTCGGCCTCGGAGCGTTCATCATCAGTAGCCATCCGACTCAAATCAATAGACATCCTCCATTAACGATCCAGAAAACCAACCTTCATAAATTTAGGTTTTTCTTCACACAAAGTTCGTTATAAATATGAAACTTGATAAAAAGTGCCAAAGTAAACTTCCGCGAGGAAGCGACGTGAAATGTTTCTTTCCTTCTTAACTTTTTTATCAGTCCTATGTTGACAGCTAAGCCAGCAATGAAAGAATATAATACACAGCGTACAATAACCAAAACCTAAGAAGGGTAAACATTCCATTCAGCGAAAGAATCCACACCATATTTTATAAAAGTCACACCGTATTAAATCAGAAAATATGAACCTTGACAAATGCGTGAATCTGTATATTAATCTCTTTGAAATTTAATCAAAGCAATTAAGAATGCTTATTTCGTCTGCCGTGCAAACTGTCTGTCCTTTTCCTATTTACTGAGATGATTATGGCTGTCTCCCTTATCCTGTGTTTTTTTGACCGTTTACAAGGTGGATGTGTGACAGGGGTTGGGCGGCAATATTTTACGAGAGGTATCTATAAGGCAACAACGCTCAGGTAGCAAACATTATCACTATAAGCTTTGTTCATCATTAAAAAAACTCAGCTCTTTGGATCGCAGAACATAGGTGGCGTAGAGACGTCATCCACCACCATATCAGCCAAAGGATGTCCACTGCTGGACATGAGCCTTCCCCAAATTCACGGGGGGTATATGCCATAATCGCCACGCTATCCACCGCACTCTAGGGATGCTGCTGCCCATCCCCCGGTGGTCTTGGTTAGAGATGACGAGAGAGAGACGTCATAGGGAAAATTAATTTGAAAGCATTTTAAACCATGCTATTTAGGTTGCTAAAACCCATTTACTATATTTGTGATGTATTCATAATGCAAATTGTAATCCTCAAATTGGATTATACTACAAATTCAAAAATTAAGTAAAGTATAATATTAATATAATACTTTAAGTAATTTTTCAAATTCTACCTATACTTAAGTATGGTTCAATTACAATTTACTAGGTACCGCCTCCTTTATGTTACTAGAAACTTGTAGAAAAAAGTGAATATTTACTAGTACGGATAGATCCAAATCAACACAAATGAATGTATCGAAAATATGCGGTAACATTTATAATAATGTCAAAGTTACATTCGAAAAATATTAACCGGGCATAAAGTCACCTCCAATCATTTCTCTGGACTAATTCCTAACAAAAATACAAAACGGATAAAAAATAAGCGGCTCAGAGCTGGGCTGCTAAGAAAAAATGACGAATAAAAATATTAATCTTAAAAAAGATAATGCTCCGTCCGTTTTTTTGCATTGTGCCATCTTTTGTGCCAATTATGAGGCTGTTTTTGAAATTTTTAGTACCTTTTTCTAAAATGTCAACGGTGGGTGGGAACTTTGTCCTGCAGTCGTTAACAAGTCCTTTTGTCAGTTTGGTACGTTTTTCAATCCTTTACTTTTGATATATCAAAAACCAGATAAACTACATACTTAGTTATTCTTTTTTTTTTCATAAAGGTAACAATTTATTTTAATATAGTTATTCTTATTTTATGGATGAGGTACCGTTCAATAATATATTACTTACCTAACGCGGTGTTTTGGAAAACTCCGCTACAATTTTAAACTTTTAAGTAGCCAACTATCTATATCAGTAGAAATAGTAAAATGTCATACATTTATTAAAAATTAGGTGTAATATATTTAAAATGGTTTACAGAATAGTTGTAGATCGTTAATATACCAAAAGTCCACGAAAAATAAATAAACGACTTCATTATCATCATCCTAGCGTTATCCCAGTAAAGTTGCATCATTAAATATGCCTGGGGTCCGCTACCTAATCCCAAGAATTGGCGTAGGCACTAGTTTTTACAGAAGTGACTGCCATCTGAGCATCCAACTCAAGGGGGAAACTAGATCTTATTGGGATTAGGCTTGTCAAGTGAGTGGGCAACTTGACTGTTAGAAGTTCTCTAGCCTGCTCATAGATAGCAGCCGGGATCAGCGGCTTAACGTGCTTTCCAAATCACTAGAGCGCTCAGTTAGTCACCACTCAAAGCGGTTACCCATCCAGGAGTTGACCTGGGCCAATTTTGCTAAACTTCGCAAGCCGCACGCGGAACGCACCGTCATAGTATATTAAATTATAGTACATATTTTTTCATTTTGTAGAAATTATAATATGGTCGACTGTACTTGATCCGTGAACGCCGAGAAGTAAAGGCTTCTAGGAGCATCCCCTCGAACAGGTTAGGGGCAATTATTTAGCTTTCGATCTAAGTCGTTACTAATAGCCGCACGTACCTTTCAACGCGCCGGCGATGGCCCTTAGGAACACGATACACTGGTGAACTATTATTTTTTTCAAGTTTACAAAGTATACGGGTAGTGAATAAGCATCGGAAAGCAGGTGCATATATTGATATTGCGATTGCGTATTCGAAACCACCAGAGCCGTATGCATGAGAAATATTTGACACACGAAGACATGTCCCCGCTATCATAGCTCTGTCTCTCAAATTATGAATGACAGAGAAATGAAACTGGGGCATAAATGTTATGTATAAATATCATTATTCTGTCAAATATCGCGGGAAAGAATAGAATACCAGTCCAGGGGAGAAGTTCAACTTTTCATGTTCTTCTGTCTATATCATATACTGGCGAGTCCCGATAATTATTACATACATAGGTAGTTAAAAATAATTATCAACTCTCAGTTGGCAATTGCTACGTATTTATAAGTTATTAAAATAAACTGTTGTTCGCAAAAAGGTAAAGTAAGTTGTTTTTGTTAACTTTGTTGTTTTATGTTTGTTCTTAATTATTTTATTGCGTGTGTTAGCTTTCAATACGCCCTAATGTTATTAAATTAAACTAATCAGTTGTTGTAAATAAAATGTTGGAGTAGATAAAACGTCGTTAACTTCGTATTGAACTTTTCTTAGCACGCAAGTAAACTTCAAAGGCATTTTTAATTTAAATTTACCTTCGCCTAGGTGACTGGCGCCTATGGAATTTCATTTAGTGCGCACTGGCCCTAACCCGCGCCGCATGGTTCCAGTGCCGGCTACTTCCACAACCTCTTATTATATTCAGATAGTGGTAAGCTATAAGCTACTTTATACCTCAAATATATAAAGTTATCTTTTGAAAGGAATGAATAGGTAAGGCATGAGGATAATAAAGGCAATGTTGGATGGCCGCCTCTGTACAGGCAAATTATACTACTCGCAGCAGGACTCAGGCCCTGTTTAACGCGATATATCGAATTTCTCTCACTCACTTACCGATTTATCGTGCCTTGTTCGCAGAAAAAATAAACGAAGCCTTTTTATATAAGCGTTAAAAGTAGCTTTGAATAAAATAACAGATTTAAATTGAACAGCTCGTAAAACAATCGTCGTACGAAATAATCCAAGTGATTGCTCAATTTTTATACTTTATGAGAGTCAAGCAGTTTGCTTTTGATTCTATTGTCTAAGTGGTTCACATTTATGATTCACATTAGATAGGTACGATTTTAGTTTCTAAATTCACGTTTTTACTCTCTAATCTAAAACTGTACCTACTTGCATAACTTGCAAGTAGCAACTTGCTTACTGTAATAAGCATAGGCAAAAATGGTATTTTCACTCAATTTTATCAGATAACTTAGCATATGTGTCACTCTCACACAAAATACCCTCTTTGTTGATGCCAATAAGGGTGATTTTAAATTGTGTCAGAGAGGAAATGGTGCCTTATTAATGCCGCAAATATATTCTTTTTTGCTTTAATGACAAATATACTATAATTAATAGGCAATTAAAAATACTGCTTGTTAACTGTCTAATTCTCTTCTTTTATATATCGGTTTATTATAGTAACGTTTCATAAAATAATGAAATCATGTCTGTTATAGGTATTCTAGAAGAACGAAATTTAAACGTTTTGATAAACCTTAATCACCCTACCAGTGCCGCGCAATTTAATTCGAGTGATGCTACTTATTATGCCATTCAGTTCCAGAAAGGAACTCCATTTTATGAGTATAAGTGAAAAAGGGCGACTCCAAACCGGTTAATTACGTTCAACAAAAACGAATTCTGCTGATTTTCCATAAACCGGTTTAAGCCGGTAACCGAAACCAAAAACTTTTTTCGTTCCTTTGACCCCGCAGGGTCAATTTCCGAGGTATCCGATCCATGGTTTGGTGATGTCATCTTAAATTTAATTATTCGTAGTACTTCAATAAGTACAATTGTTTAGATAAAAGACATAAAAATGCCAAAGATCAAGTTAACAAATAAATTCGTAGGGATATATTAGTTCAAAATAATCTAGAGCACTAATTCACTCAATATAGCAAAGAGGCATTTTTTTAAACTGCCAATCTAGTTAGGTGTTCCTGAACAAATACTTCATCATTAAAATTACAAAAGGCAAACAGATGATACAGACGGAACCAATCTTTCGTAACAGATTATCCCTTAAGATAAGGTACAGTAAAAGCAGGCAAAGATTGAATTACCATTTCAAAATTACAAAAGACATTTCGACAAGGTACATCGTAAGAGGATTAACCGAAAGTGGTTACAAGTCAACATTGCAATTATGCTTACGGAAAAAGGGATCACGCAACTGTACTTTTGGAATTGTTTATTTCATTGTTTTGTCTGCACATCTAATCATCGTTTTAGTAATGATAAGAATTCGCTAGCCTACCGAGTTGATAACGAGTGTGTTTTGCAGCTTTAAGAGTCCGCAGTAAGCTCGGTTCTCCATAAAAACGTAGTTAAGGTCTCATTTTAAAACGCCATGCTAGAATAACATGTAACTTCGTATACACCTTGGGATCCGGCATATCAAGGTCGAAAATTAGTTTCTGTTGCTTGAAATTACAATGGAGAAAAACTACAGCGATTATTAAGGTTTTCATACAAGACTTAAAAAACTCAAAACTCGCTGTATTTTGTTTCTATTACAATTTTTAGCAACAGAAACTAATTTCCGACACATACAAAGTTTCATGTTATTTCAGCAAGGCGTTTTAAAATGAGAACGAAACTACGTTTGTATGGAGAATCGAGTTCAGCCGAGCGTACTGGGGACTCTTAATGTTTATTCGAAGATAATTGGTACGTAAATACTTACTCAATATCTACGTTTACCTACTGGTAGTAAAATTATTTGTCGCTCGTCGTCTGTCACGCACAAAAAAGGGGATGATAATAGTTTTTTTCTGAACAACTGTCAAAATATGACACTGTATATATATAACAAACGTTGAAAATGTGTCAAAGAGTATATGGACTTACGACAGCTTCTAAACATATTAAGAATCAGTGTGTCTATGGCGCTTGCTTGCTTTCATTTCTTCCGCACCAAGAACGTGAACGAGAAAGAAACAAAAAGTCAATCAAATTCTACACGATTGGTATAATTGGCCCGAGGATGGACTCTACATATATTAATACTTGCGAACATTTCAAGCAAAGTAGTCCAGTCTATAAACTAATTTCGCTGTACGCAGAATCTCAACGGACCATGCGCGTCGCAGAAACTACGCTAAAGTAATCAAAATGGCGTGTTAGTTAACTGAAGAAACTTAATATTAACCCACAAGAACATAGCTTGGACATGGCACGGTGCATGTAGCCTGAAGATGTCTGGCCTTGATGAAACTTACCGGGAGCTGTGTGGCCACGAATATCATTTATGCTGCCATGTCTATACGATCTTACTCGTTATTAAAATGTATAGGCATTATTTAACGTCTAAAATATGTACACAAAGCTGAAAGCTATTTATTAAAAGTATCTCTTTATCAACGATGATCAGTTGCTTATAAAACTATTTAAATAAATATCAAATCTAAAATTAACTACGCTTAGGGACAAATTATATAAGGAATATTAAACAAAGAGTTAACCAATCAAAACTTTCCGCTTGCCTACCTACGCAAATGCCATTGCATTAAGCACCCAGACCCAACCATTTCTATAATAATCAAAGGCTAAATTGGATATCAAACTCATATGAAAACAAACTTTAATTTACTGCCGCAATAACTGCAAACTCAACTAGTTTCTAGCTACATTTACCCAACCGCGTGATTTGAGAAATCGCACCAAGCAACACACCGTCAGCGTCGACGGCGCTGGGAAGGTAGTTTTGAGTAACTTGCCGTGGTCAGGCCCCGGCGGATATCTGCGAGTTGCGACCACATACACCGCTTATATTAGACCCGTGTTTGCTGACGCTACTTGTCCGTAATTAGAGAACTCAGGCGTCCGCAAATAAAGTCCAAGAGGTATTAAACTTTTTGCTCCTTTGTCTAGGACAAGGGATAGGCATTGGTTTGAACTGCGAGCTTTGTTCCGGCTCCCGTGTTGATTTACTCGGTCTGATATTTCCTCCCTTTTCTACGGCGATTAAAAATTTAGCTGTTTTAGTTGCTTTTTGTTATGTTGATAGTATTTGCAGGCAAGTTTATATTATAAACCGTGTTCGACTACTTGAAACTCCGGTGAACTTGTAGTAAATACTCCATTACCATAACTTCAGGTTTGAAAACAAAACAAGCACGTTATTGCTGCAGCTGTGCGCTTCGATAAGCGACTTGGTGAAAAATGCAATCTTAGAGCGCACCTGAAGGTGTAATACATACAAAGTATGCAGAATAAGTACTTATAAATAATCTAGGAGTGTCATGTTTTCTTCGCATGAATCCTTAACTATTTTCAAGTAAAAATGAACAACATTGTTTATCTACACAAATATTATTTTATTGAGAATTACTTCATTAATAAAATTGAAATACTCTATTTATATTTAGGTATTCTTTAAAAAGCCATACCTAAGTAAAGTTAATTATTATGTTTATATCGCCAGAAATTTGATTCTTCTTTTGTTAATTGTCTTACCAACCACATAGGCATAATGTATTATACTTGTGAGCTAATTAAAATTATAAGGTATTTTGTCTCAAGAAATTGAAGCAAAACAGAAGTACGGGAAAGATTCACAAATCTGATCACCAAATGGACTTATTGGAATGTTTATTACACGAGAATTCGAATATAAATAGTTAGTAGCTTCACAATGGCTGACATTTCGATTCGATTCGATTCGACCCTTTGTCCAACCAAAGAAGACGGACAGAGCGAAGCCGTGACGAGTGTTTGTCATTCGTATCGGAGACCGAATGGAAAACCGTCATGTCATTAAAACGAGACAAAAAAGTTAATACGAATGTGATAAGTGATCCATGCCTGTATTCTGCCATGTCCACTAAGCTTTTCGGAGTATAGTGATATTATTAGAGCCGTTTGGGTTGTTTAAGTCTGATTGAATATTTTACGTGAACTAAGTAATACATTTCACACGTTGGTTGCAATTATTATAGGAAAACAGTAAGATATATATTTTTCATTTTCAGCTTTCAGGAGCATGACTATATACATAATAGTTGTTCCTTTTTTAGCTTTCTCAAATAACGTTGAATACTATATTGTATGATTCAGATTTTGTGATAACAGGAATTATATCACAGTGTTTGTACTATGAATAGGCACTATCTAGGTACGCATGTAATACCCTCGACCTAATCATCAATTATCACCAGATAAGATAGTGGTAAAATGCTTACCTATTTAATATATAATAAAATATATACTATATTGATTCCTGTTAGCACAAGATCAGATGCAAATGTTGCATTAAACGCCTAGAAAATGTGAGTTTTAATTACATGTGGAACGTTTGGAAGGAAACAACGAAGCATGCAGCATGGATTCAAAAGTATGTTTAATATATTTTTACCACTTTGACGGGCTCGTTCAAGCGCCAAAACGACACGTTAAAACAAAATCGCCATTTAAAATAAAGCTCACATATACGAGGATGTGAAACCATCGCCGCTGGCGACTATAAGCTTATAAAATGTAGTAGTTAAATTGTCTGAACGAATTATAGCTTTTATTTATTTTATTAGGAAATGCGATAACATCGCATACTCCGAGTTTGTTATTATCAAATATAAACTGAACAGATTGGACGACATTCCCTGGCGCAATCTTAAAACCTGCTTCGATAGATAAACAGATAAAATCAAAAATCTCTAACCGACACATGTACGTATAGAAACGGGTATACATATATAGGCACTTGACTTACGTAGAAGTCTTAATTAAGTAAAAAAACAAGCGATATCTGGCTACCGAACAAATACATATTTCATCAATCATGGAGTGGTGATTGATAATGTATCGTGAATTACTGATAGATCGACTCGCCCGCAACGGCAATGGTCTAACAATTTATTTACATATGTCCCGTGGAACTACTACTTGTTGATCTTGCCAACGCATCTGATGCCGATAACAATGGACAAGACATCTATCGTATTTAAACCATTTTGTTCCATAAAAAATCCTGCAATTACATACTACCTACTCAAGAGAAAACAGGGGCAACTTACATATTTCCGTCTTATTGTTAATTGTTGGAAATAATCTGAATTAGTAAGTGCAATAACAATTGAATACTTTATTAAAGATAATTAGCCAAAAAAAGCAAAAGCCTTGTTTTATTGTTAAATATAAAAAAAACTGTTTAATAGAATTTTCACGTAACGATCAAAATATTTAGTGGCTCCTTTTTGATTTGGTGTAGTATGTTATTTTCCTTTATATAATAGTACTTACGTATTACGAGTAAGTACATGCCTTAGTCAAAAATAAGAACGTATTGTTGTCTCTGAATCCTAACTTAGTCAGAATAAAAATTGCAGAATAAGTAAGTATTGTCACATAATCTTGCACAATAATAGACGTCTAGTGGTAAAGTACGTATACCCAGGTACTAATTTAAGATATAAATACGTAACCAGTCACGAATGTTTCCTGTATGTAGAATACGTCTTATACTGTCAAGTAGGTACCTACATACTTTGCAAAACCGTACCTACTAGCTTATTGAGTAAAAACCTCATGAGCATAAACTCATCTGAGCTCAAAATGCCCACTCAAAATCATCAACACCGGTTTTCCTAACTCCGCGGCGATGATCTAAGATACACGCTAACGAAGCGTCAGATGTGATTGAAAATCATCGCAGAGGAATGATGTTCTACACGGAAGCCACAATAAATCATGGACAGTAGCCCATACATCAATAAGGTCGATTATTTGATAACTCAACAGAAAACACGGTCACTCGTCTAACTGCGCAACCGGCTACAGTAATTAAAATAAATTTCTATTAGGTACGGTTTTCTATTGGTGAAGTTTTCGGTGATGATGATAAAAATGATGATTGTGTTTTAAATACGTGTCATAGAAACAAGGAGCGCAATCTATTGGGATTAAGTCAAGAGGATTTACAAATTTTAAACAACAAAAGTAATAAACTAAGTACGAAGATTTCATAATTTTTAGACAGTACCGGAGCTTTTATAAACTTGCTTTTATCGTGTGTAGAGAAATTTTAGAAAAAAAATAGTGTTTAGCTTGAATTTTATCGATTTGAAGTGATATTTGATACGATATATTATACAGGGAGGAACAATACCACGGACTTTCCTGAAAGTATGTTGTCATTTAAATGATATACAATTGACATGTTGTAATCATTAGAAACTTTTGTTGGATAGAAAAAAATATCCTTAAAATAATGCCTTTTAGTATTAGTAACAATCCTATTGTTACAACATTACCATTTAACTATTTATATTTCGAAGTGACTTATGTCATTAGGTTCCTTATAAGATAGGGTTGAAATATGCTGTTTTTTTAGCAAGGGAAAGAATATTAACATAATTTATTTGGCAAAAGTATAGTACCAAGGCTAACCAGTTCCCTGTTTACAAGAAAGTCCATCGTTCTGTTCAACCCGGTATAAGTGAAAAAAAAACAATAAAATCTATGTTATAAAGCCGCAACATTCCTACGAGTATATACTAAATACGACGTCAGTACTAGGTAAATTTTATAGTTATAAAGTAGTGATGACAGGATATCCACAGGCGGTCCATATCCATTAAAATACGAATATCGATAGATATAGAACATATTTGCGGTCATCAAAATCATCGCACTCCTCAGAAACGTTTTAAGGCCATAAAAAAACAACAATTACTTGATTATAGATTGAGTTGATAACGGGCAGGTGATCACGGATCACGACCATCGGTCGATCAATGAAATTCGTTACAAATTCGAGCATTTAGTTACACCTCGTTGAGTCAAGGACTCTAAGACTCATTCCGTGCACAATAAAAAAGTTAAAAAACATGAAACAAATTAACCGATTGAACCTGTTCTGTGAGGACCCCTGAAGAGCGGGTTCTGTTAAATTGAACTAATTTATACCCACCTGTATCATAAACAATATGAGAGGCAGCGATATGGGATGTTTGGAAGCATTTAATATTTTTATTGCATAAGAACAGAAAAGCCCGTGCAGTAAAGAGATGTTAACTCTTAATATTAATTTTAAGAACGCGAATCGTTGTGGTTCTTTTGTTTAGCCTATTGACAGGCTACGTCGGCCGTAGGTAACTGGGAATTAAAAGAGCTAAGAACGATATTAATTACTAATACGATCAGCGTTTGTTTATTTCTATAATCTAATAATTCGAATTTTGTTATTGAGCGCGATGGGGATACTTAAAAACTTTCACTTTTATCCTTTTACCTCCAATTTGCATGCAAACTGTTATTTTTGGGTGTAACCTTGTAGCACGAAAACCGATATCTTGATATAACATTATTGATATATATACCCATTCACGCCACGCGCGGTAACTTAACGGAAATGACAACTAGAAAAGTAAAAACCCGCCTACTCTACGCGCAGGTGCCGCCCCTTTGAATAGTTAATAAGCTATAATTTTTAATTACCTACCTGAATTCATGTTATTCCGAGACCTAACTCCATCTGAAATGAGATGTCATATGGCGCTTGCAAATAAGACTTCTAATATTGTTCGGTTGCGCCATCTACTTAACTAATTGATGTTATATCTGACCCAACTCGTATAATAAGTATATAAATTAGTTTCCGTTATTGAAAGGCCTTATTCGGCTGTACGGTTGCCGCCACACAATATTCCATTTCGCCTGCCAGTGGGGGGTTCGACGGCTTCAATCGTAGCTACAATTAATCACAGACCAGCAGTGTCATCCGGCCACGGTCAGACCAAAACATTCCCCACCAATTTTGATTCGAACTATTCAATCAGCTCATGTACTAGAAATTATCAATATAGATACGCCCTTTCAACTACGATATGTAAAAATTTATTCGTCTTTACCGTCACGCTCTTTCTTCTCTGGTTAGAAGAGGACGTGAGAGTTATCGACAAATACGGTTTAGAATCGACGAAGCAGTACATGCCAACTGAATTTATGGTACAATATTTTTTACGTGTTTTATACGCGTGATCAACGTTACGCAGCACAGCGAAATTGAGATGGTAATCAGGCTGTTTTTGATGAAAATTTGAAATGAATTGATACATTCGAGGCAAGTTTATATGTCAATAAATTATCCGAATATTTATGATGCTAATTATTATAGATCATGTCCCTGTTTAGTTTGTTGAGGCTTGCGTTTGTATCTTTCAGTTAGGTATTCATTAACCGGTAACTACTAATAGTTACTTAATTCATGATAGTGAAAAATATTAACAATCGTTACTAGCTGGGATCAAATTCTTTAGATACCCAAGGTAAGGGGGATCCAGTCCAAGAAACTTAGCGGCCAAATAAAATTAGATCACGAGTTTAAGAATAATAAAACTCAAAGTACGGTATAGGTGAGGTAGGCTCTAATTATCATTAAATTGAGCTTGCCAAATCGATAATAACGTAATCACTAAAGAAGGTTCAAAATTATCCTAAAATATTTCAGATCATTTGTTATGATTTTGACGGCTCGCAGTGAGACGAATTTTGATGAATAATTTGGATCATCATGATTGCTTTTCTTTCACAATTATTTATTAACAACTATTGTGAAATTTTATTAGTAGGTAGTTTAAGAAGTGCATTAATGATAAAATATTAAATTTTGTGAGTTCTTATGGTTTCTTTCTTTCCTTTCCAGTTTGATTATCTCGCTCTAAATTCGTATCAACCGATGCACATAATCGCGTTTGACATATTACTCATTTCAATAAATAGAAAATAAATTCAATATAACAAACTATGCAGGATTGCAAACGATACCAAATAATAACTTGTGTGTGCGTCTTATTTTCCAGTGTACATGATTAAACACACTATAAATACCCCTCCGTTTGACACAAAGAGTGGTCCTGGCATGTGTAAAATGCACGAGTTGCTAGACATTATAGCCTAGCATAATATGAGCGTTGGGGTCATAAGGAAACCTGAGCCGCAGCCAATCAAAGACGTAAAACGGGATTTTATTGTGTGCAGTGTTCCATGGCAAGTTTATTGTACGGACTTGTGACGGTAGCAATTACTCAACTCTCGTATAAACACGGCTTCTACTTTACAAAATAGTGGCGTACCTTGGTTTATGTCCCGTTCACATATTGCACAGGAATCACAGAGATCCCTTTTAATCTAACCAACAATAGTGAATTGTGTTTCGAAAACGAGTTAAATACTTGGTACGTTAAAGTAAGTAAAAAGTATGACTTCATTTGTATTATAAACTAAAAACTCAACCTTGAATATTTCTTACTAACAATGATCTTGATTCAATTGCCAAATGTAAAATATATAAAATTCAAATTACAGTGGCAGCACATTAAACGTTAAGTAATACTAAACTAAGTTAATTAAAGTGCATCTAAATTTTGTTATATTTACTATTAGGCAAACTTTGTTCACTGAAAATTAAATGATAATGGAGTATTCGGTATGCTGGATATTATTTTGGATAAATTATATTATCATTAAACGTGTCGAAATAATAAGGTGGTATTAGAAAGATAAATGCTTTGTCCAACAATAAGATACAATCTGGGCTTGCGGAGAAGGTAGGTGAAGATATGGGGTCAAAATTTAATTAGCCAGTAGGTAATGATGAAGTCATCTACGCCGGTAGTAATATTCCTTAAGCGACAACGTCATTAAGTTCCTTTGCCAAAGTTCCTAAAAGGGTGGAAAGCGAGATTACAAGATAATCGCGACATAAAGAAATTCGTCAAGGAATGTACAAGGAGAAAAGTTTACACTTTTCATTTAAAGTTTCCCGTTTCCCTTGCGCCGCAACGTTTAATTTCCGGCACAGAAATTATCAGGAAGAACTAAGTCAGAAGGCTTTGAAAAGTGAACGACAGTAGCCGCTTGGCCTTAACTACCTGTCAACTATAAGTTGTGAAGTTTTATTAAATGGAGCGGTATAACACGGCAGTTGTTGCAGTTTTTAAGGATCACGGTTCGCTGTTATGGTCTGAAGCGGGACTTTATTATTTAGTGTTCAGTTTCATAGCTTGTGGCGATGCAGTCTTACTTTGACGCTCGAGCACGGTAAGGTTGCAATTTACACGAAATAACGTGAGTTTGTTACTTAAAAAAAATTGAGGCATGAGAATTAAGCGCATGAAAGTTTAAAACAATAATTTTAGAAAACATAAATAGATTATTAATTATTATGTCACTTACCTATTTTATTATTTCATAGTATAAATACACTGGTTGGAGTCACAACAGTCCTGGGTTTCATAATGTGAATAAATTGCTTCTAGTGTACAATAAATAATATCAAATATTAAAGTACCTACAAGGAATATAGCCCAGGTATTTATTACACATCATTACAGGCTAGCGCTCAACTACAAGTGCGAAAACTCGTAATCCAAAATGGCGCGCAATAGCTCACAGGAACTAGATGACTGGATTCAAATAAGCAATTTTCTGCACCATCATGGATAAGCACCTCACACTCGTGAGGCATAAACCGCGGCATCCCAAAGTTACCATGAGATCTATTCAGATTTGTGCTCGTGAGAAAAAAAAACAAAATTACAGTGAATTCGTTGCTATATCCTTATGGAGAGGCAATCCTCTTACGTGGATCGTTCGGCCAAGCCCACACACTGCACAAATTGATCGCGAACGTAGGAACAATTTTCTGAAGCGTGTACGAGTACTTGTTTGAATGTTGAATATTTTTAAACTCATCTTCAACGATATTGTGTCAATGCCATGAGAACAGCTTGTGCACAATTTTTGGATCCGTTTTGATTGCTATCGAATGTGCAATGTAGATGTTTGCCACTTTTGATCAGATATGGGTGCTTCAGTGGTGACTGGTATCGTTCACTGATTCGTTTCTGCATAAAAAATAGGAGCCCACTTTCTAAATTGTAATCAATATTGTACAACTGTACATATCGCAACCAGGAAATCTGACCAAACCATTGAATAATACAAAATCCTGAAGAAGTACGTTCCTTTAATATTTATTGACCGAGCGAGCGAAGCGTCTCTGTTTCAGCTTTCGACAAAAATTCTTTCTTATGTCTGTCTGTCTGTCCGGATGTTCTCTATAGGTCGCATTTCTCAACCGATTCTCGTGAAATTTTGTGAGCAGGTTCGATAATTATATAGATCTTTTTTGGCGCGTCAGTTTAAAAAAAAAATCGAAAAAAATTTTTTTTATGGGAGGTCTACCCACTAATATTTTAAATGACCAGGCCCCTCTGGTATATAATTTTTTCGAGCGTGCATAATTAATCTATTATATATATGTTTTTCCAATACTAAAAATGACAATTAAGTCTACTTAGCGTAAATTTCACATGTTACAAAGAAGAAGATACTGCCTCGACAAACGTATTTAATTTCGTATAATCTACAATATATACTTAAACTATACGATGCACAAGTGTAGGAAAATCATTATAGAGAGATTGGAGAACGCTCGCGAGCAGGCATTACCAAGGAACCTAATGACTATCTTAGATAGAGCAAAACTTTTTCGCTTTGCTGGGACTTGTCTGAGGTTTCGTCTAAATAAGGTCATTATGGACGATATAGAAAGCGGAGGGGTTTGACTTAATGTCAAATATGTGGGAAATAAAAGGAAAGCTCCGCTTTATTGCATTGTGGCTTAACTTCTTAGGAGTAGAATGCTGAAAAGAAAAACTTAGGATATTATTTCTTACTCCCTTAAAACAAATTGCTGGGATGTTTCGGTCAGAAGCCTTGAAGTAATTATTATCTAACTCAAACCAGTATGTCTGTCTTAGTCGGAGTTATATTTGTTCTAAATACTTAGATTTATAGCGGTTCCATTCACGAATATCAGCGTCTTTTGACTTAAATCGACAAAGTAAAAGTTTAAAGTGACTTCTGCACCGTGTCTTATCAATCTGTTGAACTACCAAGCCGAAAGCTGGCACTGCAAACCAAACACAACTTTAAAGGCTCGGAAACTAGATTAAGTCAGACATAAAGCGTAGTACACGAATGCGGGTAACACGAGACACTAGCAGACAATGCTGGCTCCCTTATTGCATGCTCTTAAATTGTGGTGCGGTTTCAATGCAAGTGCCAGTGACGTTAAATTATTGTCGCCGTGCAACGTTACACCGCCTATGTCGGCGTACACGTGTGCACCAGGCTTAGGTCCTGTTTGCCGGAGCCTACATAGGTCTATTAAGGATATTAACGTGGAGTTACAAAAGTTAGGAGAGTAAGTGACTGTTTCCGCGGACGAAATTATATCGTGCCGTGCGCGGTAGTAGCAGAAGTTAGCTGGGATATTCTCATTTTTTAACACACTGTCATAGCAGTGGGTGTCACTACCATTTGTGTAACGTTACTCTTCACTTAGAACAAAAGCGCTAATTGATTATTTATTTTATATACATACTCATTACTCAATTCATGATTAAAATTACGAGTAGGGTACTATTTGTCTCCACGGTAGTGGCATCAACGGCTGTGACAGTGTGCACAATAATGAGAATAGCCCAGCTATACAGGATGTCCCAGAATTATGGGACATGCAGGGAAAGTACATTGTAGAATTGTAGATTTAGTCAGTTCGATTCCCCGACGAAGTAAACAATTTTGAGAAAATATTTGATTGCAGTATTACTTACTTTAAAAAAATAAAATAATGTATCCATTCTGCAAAAAACCTTTTCACAATATTAAAGTACTTGCCCTTCATGTCCCATAACTCTAGGACGCCCTGTTAGAATATAGTAATCGCCACTGGGACACAAGTTACAACAGACACCGCGACGCGATGCAAGATAATTTACCGTTCTCTTTTTAATCTTGCCAGTGCGAGTGAGACAGGAGTGAATTGCCACAAATTAAGTTTAAAAAATAGGTATTACTTTTTTTAAACATAATTTGGGTCGTTCTTTTTACTAACCTTTTAGATATTTTTATGTTATATGTACCTACATTGGTTGTATCCACACTTGTTTTTTGGAAGAGTGGGCCCTCCTGACACAGAATCGCTGCACTTAATAGGAGGTCCCAACCTTTATAATGTATATGTATAACTAACCAACAATATAAGTGTGTTTTTTTTTTAATTTGAATAACATTTTTGTCCGAACAACTACTTGCCTATACCGTTCATTTATTATTTTATCATTCTTTTAATTTTAATTCTTTAATAATATAGCATATAGATCTGTTTAAAATCCCTAATTAATGAAATAAAACAGTACAGTTAAAATTATATAGATGACAATACACATCTCACCTCTCTAGACATATCCGATCGTATGACCCCTCGTAACTACTCAACGGCTCAACCGATTTTGATGATGTTATCACTCTAATATTTTTCTGTTTCTCTAATAATCTAGAAAATAAAAACGTTGAAAACCTTTAAGTAATGTAACAATCGTTGCTTCACTACAACAATACAAGTTATTATTGTATTAGTCAATTATAAAACACTTTCAAGTTTCCTAGCTCGTTGTGCAAACCTCACATACGTTACCCAGTAAAGATGGCGGCTCATATACATTGTTACACTGCGATATATCGCTAGTAATCGGGTAATTGAAATTTATATTTATTGATCGTTAAGTTATATGCCCTAAGCTCTATTGACTTGTATCGACATTAATTGGTGTGTGCTTGTTATATTTTACACGAGTTGTTGTTGTAAGTACATAATTAGTAATTACAGTTAATATACGAGTTAGGATTAAATCAAAATGATTGTAAAATATTATGAAAATGAGTTCAAACTATTAATTAAAATATTTAGTACGCGTATGAACTGGGTATTAAGTTTGATAGGTCCTGAATTCATACAAGTTTTAAGTACTATAACTGAAAGTTAATACCCAATTTTTTTAGAATGGTTTGCGATGTGATGTATTTGTTTATGTTTTAATTGGGGCTTTTTTTGTTAATTAAATCCTATCAATTATGTTAATATTGCTAATAGCACAAATGAAAAGGTTTGGATAGAAAAACTGTATGATAAATTGATAAAACATGTTGTTCTCACAAAAGTGTGGGCAATAGATATGTGTTACCGAATTTAAGGTCAAAGTTGAAGGAAATTACTACAGCATTTTTATACACACTCATAGGTTACTTAACTTGCTCTATTATTACCATTATTCCACTCCACACGAGAACAAGTGCGTACTCGTAGTACGTAGTCATTACATTTCGTCAATATTAAACAACAATGTAGCCATCTAACGCTACCGCAAACTCGTATGTCGATTAGGATAGAGTTCAAGTTTGATTAACTTTTTAAATATTGCGGCATATTTATGTTTGTTTCTATCATAAATAATACTTGATCGTGAATTATACCGACATTTGCATGTTATCTCAAAGTATCATTATCTATGTTGCACAAAGCACTGTTAATAACACTTTCTAATATCAGCCTTTTTCTCGAAATATTGTTAAAGTAGTAGGTAGTTATATTGACGGTTGCCTGTTTATTTGCCATATTATTCTGCATCTCAGTTTGGATTTTGATCGGTTTTCACACAAAATGGGACATAGAGTACCTACGTTACTTAAAATATCACAAAAACTTATAACACGTTCCCTGTCCAGTGTATCCAAAATGAATACTCTGTATTCTGTTTACATACATTGATACACATATAAAAACATACCAGAATAGCTAAAAATAGTAGCCATTCATTTGCTTTTGGCAACCAGAGTTGCCTAACTTTTCACACCCCCAAATGGATTGTGGCAACTGTAGTTGCCAAGCAACTAAAATTTAGTGTAGTTTAGGGATGGCAACGCGCATGTGACACTCCTGGAGTTGTAAGTGTCCATGGGCTACTGTAACCGCTTATCTTCAGGCGGGCCGTACGCGCTTTCGCCACCGACGTGGTATAAAAAAATGAAAAAAACTTAAAAAAAACTAACTTATTTTATCTCAATCGTTCACCCAACAACCGGGATTCAGTATAGCGCCCGCAAACGAATTAAATAATCGATTTAATTGTTCACTTAATTACAAAATTAATGTCGGGCGCACCCGCAGTCTGGTTATGCCTCTGAATTTGCCGCAGGATGTGTGCAATACCGTCCTAAATAAAAACGAACTTACTACATATGCGGCAA
Organism: Notocelia uddmanniana; assembly: GCA_905163555.1. Taxonomy (NCBI): domain Eukaryota; kingdom Metazoa; phylum Arthropoda; class Insecta; order Lepidoptera; family Tortricidae; genus Notocelia; species Notocelia uddmanniana. Next base: position 16,583,644 of record LR991065.1, read on the forward strand.
GTACGTACTTACTGCATTTTTCTTCTGACAACATGCTACATTCAGTTGCACGCATTAAGATCGCGCAAAAAAGTAATTGAAGCTAAAGACGCAACGTGAAGAACTGTACAAGTTCAATATTATATTTCTGCGGTGTTGTTTGCCGCAACATTGTTTCTGGTTTTTTTACGATACTCCAAGTACTTAATAAGAAGTATGGAGGTAAAATATTTATTTAGGTATAGATATAGCTATTTCAGAATGACATCAAATGCGCTGCAGGAATTAACATACATTTTAAGTTTCAGAAGGGGCAGGTCCAGTCGGAAATGGCGGGATGAGTTAGACGTCTTTCTCGCAAGAAGCATATACACGGGAGTCATGGCGATTACGGGGAGAGGCCTTTGTCCACTAGTAGGACCCTCATATCGGCTAGCAATTACATATACAGGTCTCTCAATCAATCACTGCTTTTTAAAACCGAATCCAAAACTTGTTGATCTTAAGTTTATTGCAAGAATATAACCATAACCGGCTTATGAATTAAGTGGTCCTTTAGATCTTAAACTAGCACTTTGTTATTAGTACAGCTTTGATGGAACCTCCTGACATGCGTCACCTTTACCCTCCGCAGATAATCTCACTTTCCAAATTGGGTCGTGAATAGGGCCCATAAGTCGGACGGATTTGAACCAAAGGTTGAATATCTACGTAAATAATTTAGGTAACGTTACTTGACCCCTGCTTGTAGATAAGCTGTGATCGACTTAGCAGATAGGAAAGCGTTGGGAGAAACATGAGATTAAAACATGTTGTTTGCTGTGCCTGAAACGAATTACTTACATAAATATGTAACTGCATGAATTAGGCTCATCTTACAATTTATATTGTAAAATAAAATATTACAGGGTGATTTCGGGGTCGTGACCATGAATCAGATTTTTCGACTTGGTCTATTAGCCATTTCAAGAAAGTATTAGTGACACGAAACAATCACTTTAATTTTTAAATTTTTTGGACGACTAAGATACAGAATTTTAAAAAATAAACATGGATACCCTCCTCTCTTTGACAGACAGTATGGAGAGTTGACAGTGGGGTAGGGTGACCAAATTGTATGAAAAAGTATAACTTTGCATTTAAATTTTGGAAAAAAATATAATTATTCGAGTTATAAACCTTCATACCAATTGTGATGTTATCTACTTTGGATTCTTGACCATGTTGAAACATTCCGGATCACGACCCCAAAATCACCTGTATAGTGTAGCATAGGAGGTGAAGGGGTGTAGCGTAGGGTTAGGTATATGGATAGTAAACCATTAAAAAACCGGTCAAGTGCGTGTCGGACTACACACATAAAGGATCCGTCCATCAAGCCTCTTATAGTTAACAAGCCGCTAAAGTTGGTTTGTCCTCATCGGTCACTTAGACATTTATGTTTGAGAGAAAGGGACAAAACAACAATTAGTTAACAGAGGTTTGTTAAGTTTTATGAATAAGTATACTATACTAGGTATTTACTACATAAGTAATGGTATTTTATGAAGAATGTTTTGTCAAGTTGAAGTCATGAATATCAATCCTGGCATAATGTTAAGTACGAGTATTTAATATTTAATTAAATTTAATTAAACGGTACTTAAAATCATAATCATAAGGACGAGACACAAAAAAGAAACGTATTGAAAAATGCAAGGGCGGATTTTTAATTAAATTTAAGTAATTACTAGTACTTCATCTGAAGCATAATGTTTATGATAAAATATGATGTCATTAAGTAAAATGCTCATTCCAATTAAAACTTCTTCGATTTTTATATCTTTTTACTGACAAGTTACAAAATATTGCGAAATGCAGTTCGCTTTATCTCTCACATCCATAATAATAAAAACATCTAGTTCGTACCGTCGCGACGACGCAACGTTCGTTTAACAAATGACGTCATTCTGTAAGAAAATTTGAAATTAATGAAAACGCATTCTTGCTAACACTTCGCGTAACATGGCGTCGCGCCACACTGGCAGATTATAACAGTACGGTGGTTAGGTTAAGAATAACATATTTTATAAATATTATGTATTTTTTTTTAACCAACTTAAAAAAGGATGCCGTTCTCAATTTTTTTATACAAGTACGGTGGCAAACAAGCTTCCGGCCTGCCTGGTAAGCAGATATTTGCCGTTGCGTTTCCGATCCTTTTTGTTTGGAAATTCGTTCTGTTGACAGCAATATTAATATGCAGATCTCTGACGACCTTACCATTTATTTTTATTTATCGTATGGCAATCATTTCGAACCTTGAGATCTTCGAGAAGACAGTACGGTTGCCAGTTTGTTGCACTATTAGCACCATCCAGGGTTCACGTCTAGGGTAACGGTGGACGTAACTCCCTATGGACGTGGTGCAACTTCGACCCACATTTGTCAAGTAATTGGGCAACTGTTAGAAGTTCTCAAGCCGCTCGAAGACCTCTAACTTGGCTTAACGATTGCTGTCATACCCAACAACCGGGATCAACGGCTTAGCGTGCCTTTCAAAGCACGGGAGCGCTCAGTTAGTAACCACTCAAAGCGGTCACCCATCCAAGAACTGACCTGGGCCCATGTTGCTTAACCTCGCAGCCGCTGGGCCACGAGCGCTTCTAACGAAGACCTTACTCACCATCGGGAACACAAAACCACAAATACACATACTTACCTAAAAAGCGAGTAGTGGCGCCGTTACTATGGCCCTCTGGTCTTCTGTGATGGAGTTATTGGCCTATTTCAAATATGAATGAGATGACATTCCGCTGTGCCCTACCTTTCCTTAGTATAAGACAATGTTATTTTTTTCCTAAAAAGAAAGTATTAAAGCTTCATGCCTTATTTTGACCTGACGACCACTTTGGTGTAGTTGGTAGCCAGAGGCCCTAGGTTCGAATCCCGGTCAGAGCATTTATTTATAATGTTTTCTATGTATTTAAATATGCATTTATCCCTATATGTATCGTGGTGGTATTGTATATAGTCGTCTAGTACCCATAGTACAAGTGTTGTTTAGTTTGGGACTAGTTTGATTTGTGTAAGATTGTCCTCCAATATTATTTTATTTTTGTGCCTGAACCCCTTCAAGTACGTAAATCGCCTTTGTGACTGATGACTTGTATGATCAGTAGGAACATCATTTATATTAATATTATTGTATGGTCTACGAGAAAATTGCCTAGTGTTTGTTCCTGATTCTGACTCAACATAAAACTATAACTTTCTTAGACATATTCGGAGCTGAATCTTTTTTTATTTCTCATCTCCTTTAGACTTCTTTTTAATCTCGCGACGATTGCTTAGTTACTTATATTACTGCCACCATAAGCAGCTGATTGGATGTGTCAACTGACAGCTGCGTTTACCGATGTTGCCACAACACAAAACCGCTTGGACGCTTTACATTGCTGTTTTAATGTACATCGCTGCGCTTCGCATCCGCACTACACTGAAAGATCCGAAAATTTCAACAATTTTTTTCGATACCTTCCTACCGATATTTTTGCATGGTTATTTTTTTGAGGCTTACATATTGATTAATCTCTCGTCAGATAAAAAGCCAATACAGCTGAGCCCGCACGAAAATTATTATTATTTTGGTACTTTTAATTAAGGCTGGCAACCCCTTCTCACCACCTGATCGATTTTTTTTTGGTGCACAGGGAGTACAGAGCAACTGTTTGAAAAAAAAAATTTAAGTCGCTGAGCCCACATTTTTTTTTTCCCACCCCACTACACCCGCACCCACCGCCCGCGGCCTGCCAGCACGAAGATTATAGGAAAAGGTTGTTCAGGGAAGTAGCTAACGGAGTTTCAATACAGCTGACGCCACATGACCGATTTGGTTGCTAGCTCTCCGTCTAAATATATGTCCATATTGGACCAGTGGTTTTTCCAGTAATTTCAATTTTATAGAACTTCTGCACTGCTGCACCTGGACGAATCGTTTCGGTATGACTACTACATCATCATTCATCAAATTGAAAGCGCTTATCCAAGTCGAAGCCTGAACACTGATTTGGATACTGTGTGGGTAATGTGGGTATCATTGAGTCCATAACCTACCTTACTGTTTTTTATTGGTTTAATAAGACGTGAACGTGAAGTCTTGAAACGAACTTAGATACAAATTAAGGCTGACATTTCAATTACATTCTTGCAAAACTATTGCCTTAAGGAAACGGACCATGATTTTGCTGTTTTACAGCATTGTACAAATATATGTTTATTTTTTACTTTAGGAAATATATGTAGTTTAGCGGGTTACTTATATTATACATGATCGTAAAAGTATTATCATAGATAGCTTTTGCATTATATGACGATGACAACTTTCGTGGTTTGGTATGTACATATGTGAAGTTTGTTTAAAATAGCTTTTTTTAAAAATATGAAACTGCAGAGAAAATTACAAAAAAACATTGCTTGGATTTGTACCTGTGACCTCCTGGCATTCCGTGTCAGTCGCTCTTCAACAACCGAGCTACAGAAACCGTTACTTAACTCAGTTTTTTTATATAATACATAGTTATTTACTAAAGCACACATTGATGACAAATTAGCAAAACAAATTGTTTCGATTCTTAAATGTCACGTCCTTTCATCAATTACGATGGACTCCGTCCTAGCGAGTCCAATAAAGGTTTGCAGCATTAAGCGAGCCTCGGCCCGGCTCGTAACTTCGACAATTAAGTCGAATTAAAAATAAAGTAAAGCCCCTCTAGATGTATGTACAGACGTCCTATTGGTAAGTTATTTCCAGTTGCAGTCCCATACTTTACACCGACTACTAAGTACATATCTTTGAAGACGCATATTGTTGGGCATTATTATTTTCAGGCAACGATACCTGTTGGTGATATCTGACTGTAAGGAATTTTGAACTAAGTTTGTTACGGATTCTTATTGTGCAGTTTAATCAAACTTGTGGCCGTTTGAACAACGTCTGCGTATTATCATACAAAACATTCATATTCTGATATATATATATTTTATTATGAAGTAAAATATTATCTATACATATAAGTAGATCATTGCCTCTTATGAAAAAGAAATTGTACTGTCTAGGGGTAAGTAATATATTGAAATAACGTTCGAGTAACTTAACGTTACTTCGTTTTAATCTAAATTTATTGATCTAGCAACTAATGCATTTCTCTCTTTAGCGATAAAACCGCCTATTCTTTGCCTTTACTTGTGCTGATTGTGAACTATGCAGTGTTCTTTTATTAAGTTATGCAATAAATAATATTTTTATTATATTGTATACCGCTAAGATTTCGATTGTTAGGTTACGTCTTATTTTGCGATACAGTAAAAAGACAATGAAAACGTAAACGTTGCATATTATATTACTAAAATGCAATATTAATGGTTGCAATGTGTCCGAGCATTTTGCAAAGTTATGTTTTTAATGTGTATAATGTGCATATCAGGGACAGCCTCAAAGAAACACAGTACGCGGTGCAGGCTGTTGATTAAACGCCATCTAGCGGGACCCCATCAATAACAACGTTTAATTAAACACTTTTATTCGCGCCTGAATGGCTGGGACGCCAGTCTCCGCTTTTTATTTGCTTTTTTATTTGTTTAATTTTTTGCTTAATAGAGTCGACGGCGCGCTAAATGAGCCCGAGAACAAAGCGGTCTAAGTATTGAACGTGGGTTTGAAGTCTTAAGATATTAAAGTGTTTATAATAACATTTCTGTGAAAGATAATACTTATGAAAATAGTGGAAAACAAAAAAATAATTATTGTCTAGGTACTTTAGGTACACTGTTAGGTATTATACTTCATAAAACTTGTCGTGTCTTATACCAAAGCCATCCATAACTATGTGCATCAAAATGTGTATTAGGTATATAATCTTGATTCGAATTGATACATTTAGCAGAAAGTTGTCATCGGCATATAAATTATACTAGATGAAAGCCCGGCTTCGCTCGGGTGATATAAATAAGAAAGAAATAAAGAAAACATTTATTCGTGACAGTAATGCAAACGACGAAAGAAATAGTGTACAAAAATTTATAAAATAAAAACATTATTTTATTAACGACGGATTATGATGAAACTTCGTATACAAATATAGTTTATAGTGTGGATTAACATATGAAATAGGGAGTAAAAGATTACGCTGACGAAGTCACGGGTAAAGGCTAGTATCTTTATAAGTTAATCCTAAGTATTTTTATAAGGCAAGTATTTAAAGGCACATAAAAAATATGACACCGTAATCAGTACTGATTTGTGTAGCTAAAATACTAATCATTCATTAAAATTCGGTTCCGATGTGCAATTGTTAAATATTGATGTGCCAGTCAGTATTTTTGGTGCGAAGTCAGAGCTGCTACCGCGAACGAACACGTATGAAGTTCGTGTATCTCCCTCTGTCGCACTTGAAATTTCGAGCGACACACAGGGAAATAAATACACGATGTTCGTCCGTTTTCGTTTCGCGGTAACAGGAAGTCTACTACGAATTTCGATATCCGAACTTCGTATGGTGCTGTCCCTTTCACTCATATGGTATATGACAGGAGAGTGAAAGAGACGGCACCATACGAATATCGAATTTCAGAGTAGACCCCCAGCTTGTTGCTTCAATATTCATCAATATTCACGTGATACGGATCGTGATATGAGTATTTCGCGTGATAATAATAACAGTTGGTAATATTTTCTTCAATTAATGGAACTTATTTAGCAACTTGTTCCGTTAATTTCGCCAAAGGTATTTTGCATTCCGATACGCGCACCATCCAGAAATAGGAGCCGTACGCGCACCAACCAGAGAGCCTACCGCGATCTGCTGTGCAACCGCGAACTTCGAAAATCGAACTTCGTGTCGTGCCGTCCCTTTCACTCTCGTGTTATACTCTATATGACGGAAAGGGACGGTACGATACGAAGTTCGATTTTCGAAGTTCGCGGTAGCACAGCTGAAAACGAAGTATTTCCCTCTCCGCGCTCGAATATGCAAGTGCGACAGAGAGGCATGTATTTCGTTTTCGGTTCCCAGTAGCACTTCAGTCCGAGCGCGGCGGTCGGTCGAAGAAAGTCAAAGAACATTCCGTGTGTCGTCTGTCACACATATAATTTTTTAACTGAACTTAAAATTAGGTGATAATGTTTAGTATGACGTATATTTTACCCAAAATACCAATATATTGATAAATCACATTTGTTTTTTAGTTGTATGGAACCCTCGGTGCGCGAGTTCGACGCACTTGGCCGGTTATTCTCACATTTTGAATTTTATTTCTCATATAATAAAATACCCTATTCGTTTCAAAGTGGACGCCTGAGGACCTAACGCGAACCAAAAACTAATTATCTCCCTCTTTATCGTTCGAATACTTCGAATATATATGCATGTGCGATGGAGAGGCAGATACTTCATTTTCGGTTCGCGATAGCGAATTTGACGTCCGAGCGCGGTGAACGGCATGAGCAGTACTACTAAGTTATGAAATAGAGTGAGATAGGGATAAAATTTTGCTAGACGTTTAAAGGCCATAAGGCACCTAGTAGTTTGTCACAACAAAATAGAGATGCAGCTTTAAGATGGCGGACAGACTCAGCAAACATTCTAGTGGTGTCCTTTACACGATTAATATTATCACAATACTGGGGAGTCAATATTATCACAGTTTTCAAATTTGTATAGTTTCTGCTTCAATATTCACGTGACACGTATCGTGATATGAACGTATCACGTGATACTAATAACCATGTAACAGGCCCCATACATTCGCTTTGAAGGCGGTTATTGTGACAATCTGATAGGTGTAAAGAACGCTTGAAAACCACAAAAACAAAACCCTGCAGAAGCGACTTGCCGGAACACAATGGGCGACGATGGCCCACCACCCAGCAACCTGGCCAACATACCGGACGCAAAAATAGTTCACGATTTTCGAACGTAGCCGACACTGTCAAGCAACAAATTTAATATAGTCTGTGGGCAATATGGTCGACGTTTTGTCATCAAATTAAAACACTTTTAAATGCAAAATACGCGACAATCCGAATTTTGCGGATACATATGTTCAACTCGAAATCGTTATTTTTATACGTTCTTCAATTTGAGACAGGTCTCGTTCGGGTCTACCGTACCCCTGCACGAAATTATTAATATAGATAGCACTATATAATTCACTAAACTGTAATATTTCCAACGTTACATCCATTTTATCTCAGTTAAGTAATAAGATTGTAAACAAAATTTACAATTTTATGCGTAACTAGCTTTTGCCCGCGACTTCGTCCGCGTATAACTCGTTCTCGCCTTAGAATGATTTGTTTTATTTATATACAATCTTTGTCAAGCTCAGGTGGTTGGAAGGCGTCGAAAAGGACACCAGCAGCTATAACGCCTCAGATGATGATGATACAATATTTCACCCTTCTTTACACCCCCTTACGAAATGATTACAGTCAATATGGCATTCCCTAGAAATTCTAGTGTCAAAACGAATGATTACTTGCTTATTTCGGAATATCAAACTGTACCGATTCTAGACGAATGAATCTCGTCAAAAACATTACATGTACAATTATAAAAGTCTCGCTACGCAGTTCTGCCGGAAAACGTTGTCCCAACTGAGCGAGTTCTCCATGTAAGTATGATGACCGAAGGTTGGAAGCAGAGCAGGTAGGCATGCAAGAATAATCACAAATAGCGGGCTTCTTATGTAAGACTGAGGGCCGAAGGCCTGAAGCAGAGAGGCGAGACACGCGAGGCTGAAGGCCGAGCCTCCCAACAAAATAGATTCTTGATGTAAGGTTGATGACTGAAAAGCCGAAGGAGACTAGCAAGGCATGCGAGGCCGAAGGCCGAGCTATGTCTTCGCCGAAGGTCCAGTTGCCATATTAAATAGGGTAAATTATACTCCATTCGTTCGTTTTCACATGATGCCTAGACATGTAAACAGACAGACAAACAGACACAAATTGTTGAAACGATTTCTTTTATCGATTCTAAGTATCCCCAGCCAACTTTTTTCGAATATCTTCCATGTACAGACTTTCTGCCCTCTTCAGATTTATTAAATGTATAGATAGATACATAAGTATAGATCTAAGGTGTTCCAACTGTCAATGCTGACGATTGGGCTGCCCAGCTCAAGTGATCCCTAATATCAAACAGTTTTTATGGTGTGAAGGGTCAACAATTACGTAAAAAATAACGCACTACAAAATTAAATGTTACACTGACGATACAAAGTGTGCATTGAAACAGCTGTTTTTGTATTTAAGCATATGAATAAAAACAATGCCAAAGTATCGCAAATGCATTTTGATGTACACGCAAAGTAGAACTAATTGCGAAAAGGTTATGCTCAAAAATAGCGTCAACAACCAGAAGGAATTATGATACTTCGGTTTTGACTTACTGAATCGTCAACTTGTTTGCAATGCCTCAAATTCTGCTATGTTTTAAGTGAAATTTCTTGACACGCCGTTATATTCCCAATTGACTGAAACTTAAATCGTAGAATGGCGTATGTGGATTTAAACCACCCCGTTTCATAGACCTTACTTGCATCCCCGATTTAATATCCCTTTGATGGATGATCATCGGGACATAAAGTATACTTATAATATATGTAAGTGAATCCAGATTATAATTATACTATTAGCATACAACTCATCTTAATCTTACGGCAAAAGTAACTTTGTAATTGCATGTTTTTATTTGGGATTACAAAGTTGTATAAGCAGTTTTTGAATCTAGAAAATGGGACTGAAATTTGGATTTCGGGTCACAGTTACTTAATGGGCTAAATCATAATAGTGTTCAAAATTTGAAGAGAACGTGGTGGCTGGCGCGCACATTTGGCAGCGCCGCGGCGCAGCGCTTGCGTTTAATTTCTTTTTTTTCAGTTTCTTTCTTAAGATTTCACAAATTTTGATTGAGGATGTTTTTCTTTTGTCGTCAAGTATATACCTACCAATTTTCAAACCTGCAACTCATGGATTATAGGAGTTTCCATACAAAATTTAACCCCTCTTTTTACCCCCTTTCAACCCAAATCTGCACAAATCTGACCGGGAATTTACTCGACAGATTAGTAAAGTTTTCATCAAAATCCGTTCAGCCGTTTTCACGTGATGCGCGTTCATATAAACAGACAAACAGACAAAAATTCCAAAAACTGTTGGAACGTACTCTGTTATCGATTTACAGACTTTCGAGCCTCTTCAGCTTTATTATATTATGCGTAATAACGGAAATATTTTATTTGATAAAGTAATTGCATGTTGAACTTATTACTTTTCGTGTCATTCTTATTATAAATTATCCAATCCAATTGCAGGAGCATGAGCCGTTTTCACCAAACCATACAATTTTACATTAACTTCGAACAAATGTAGTAAAACAGTAATAAGTGCCGTAATAGTAGATAAAAGGACAATTTATATGAGACTCCTCCGTTAATGTTTTGGGCAGAGCATGCTAATAGGCGCAGAATAAATTAAATTACAAATAACACTTTTAAAACCCCTCAGGTACAAATTTGTATTTATTTACATAAAATAAGGAAACGCGGCGATAAGAGCCTATGGTAAAATAGAATACAGGATATATTAATTAGTGTAATAATGCTTAAAAAGTACTCTAAAAGAGTAATAATAACTTTTCTAATGTAAACCGCAAGCAAGCTAACGTAAAACATTTGATATTCATGAATAAATTAAACATTAAAGTAAACATTGAATTGTGTACCAAAGTTAAATGAGAAGAGATATACTACAAACAAAATAAAAAATAAATTCAAAGAAGATGAAAACAGACCTGAATTACAATGAAGTTCTTAAAGTACTAGCTTAATAAATCGGGCGGTCTTAAAATCTTTGAAACATCTCAGATAACAAATAATGACATCATTATTACTTGAATACAGCTTACAATAATGATTTAAGATACTATCATTGAATGCCGTCTCAACAGAATTCGAACGCTTACTTTCAGATAAAACCTGGGTTTATTTTATTGTTATTGATATGGAACAGATAAAATATCCCAATACGTCGTAGAAAAACAATGTCGCCAACGTATAAAATTGATAAGGTCGATATAAGGGCCATTTTTATAGTGGAGCTGGCGTGTGAATAAAGATGTTAGAGTCCCAGTGCGATTTTCGTAATGTCGCCATAAAGTGATGTTTATACAGTGTTGCTTTACAAGGCGTACATGGTGGGAAGGGAAATGCGACTAGTGAAGTTGTCGCAATAAATATTAACAGCTTTTTAGGAGCGAAATAGCAAAATGTTGTATACATATAGACAGAACAGTTCTTTTAGATGACTACTATATATCAGAGGATTATTTTATTACATAAATCGAACTGGTCCTATAGTAAGTTCAGTAAGGCTTGTGATTTGTGGTACTAGTCGTCTATATACATATAATATTATATACATACACATACACATACACATACACGCATGCATATTCACGCCTGTATATCATTGGAGTAGGCAGAGACCAGAAATGCAAAAAACTAATGTTCTTACATACTTCTTTCGCTTCAAACACATCCATACACATACACATACTTGGCCTTTTTTCAGAATCGTAAAATATGAACAAGATATCCTCGCCTTGGTCGCCCCCCTTCCATCTTCTGAACGTAAATCTGCTAACACATATGCTCTCAACATGCCCAAACCACCGAAGCATACCTTTTTCAATCCTAGTCACGACGTCGTCATCTAATGTATACGATATATCTAATGGATATACTCAAATACATACAAGTATATAACATTTAAGTCTCGGGAACAAATGTTTCTTCTGCTCACCACACAAAGAAATGCCTTTACTGGGATTCGAACCCGGGACTTCTAGCTTCGGAGGCAGTGTCACAACCAACTATTAGGCTAAACAGGCCGACAACAGAAATTTATACACTGGGATTTGCTTTCATATTAGTAAATAGCTAGGCTGGAGGCTTAGCCGTCGTAGAAGCACTGATCACTTTACCTATCATCTTTAGTAAATGATAATAAAATGCTCTCATTCTTTTCACCGTCTAAAATAATATTAAGTAATGTTTCCTTGGTGTCATTAATTATTACACGCGTGTGTACCTCAAATACCCTTTCAAACCATCAAACTTTAACGTAAAACTTTTAAAGAATAAGCTATCAAGATTCCAATAGCTACACTCTATTTGACACGGTGTCACGATCATCCACATGCATAAGTGAAAATAGGCACAGTGTCTTGTTATTGGAAAACCAGCCGTATATCCAGAAAGCTAGACTCAGTTGGTTCTTCTCACGTAATCATTTTATGAATGTTATGAGTTTCACGTACAGGAGATACGACGTGCAACGACCTTCCGCGATAGTTAACGTTATTTATACGTTTGTGCTTTGCGTTCATGTTAATGTGGATTGGTTCTAATGCGGAATTTTGTTTCCATCTGCCTGGTTAGTGGCACAGGTCGGTAACTCTTCTTAGGCGTTGAAATTTCTGACAAACTCAAGCAAAGTTTCGCCCACAAAACACTTCTGATCAGTCCACAGTTGCTCAAAAAATCTAAACAGGTTTGAGCTTTATGATAATAACATTAGAATTTAGTCAAGTTCCCATAATATCTGTCTGAAATTTGACTAGGGCAATAATATTGTGAAGGATCTGTATCTTAAATAATAAATAAATATTTAAGAGTGAACTCTGAATAACGTTCGAAATGAAGCCTGGTTATCAAAATCTTCGGTAATTACCTATTTAAGTCTCTTTATATTAGAAAACTTCATTGTTTATTTTCTTGCTTACGATACTGTTACCGAATGAATAACCAAAGTGTTTATTTTGTTGTCTACTTTTATTAGGCCTTACTATAATAACGTAATCTGCCAGTGCAATTGTTATTAGTTTGATATCAAAACTACGGTAAGGTCAGAGAAGACGTAGAAGATTTTAGATGGGGGTAAGAGAAAAAGTGGCCCTTGGTGTGGAAAGGTTCTCGAGTCGCGACCACGTACCGGAATGCGTAGCGTGGGCAGGCCCCCACACGGTGGACCGATGACCTGGTAAGGGTCGCGGGTGTCCGTTGGATGCGAGTGGCGTAGGACCGGTCATTGTGGAAGTCTTTGGGGGAGGCATATGTCCAGCAGTGGACATCATTCGGCTGACATGATGATGATGATGATGAAGAGAAAAAGTATTCCAATTTAGGGATATTTTCTTTCTCTTTCCTCAACCTCAGACTACGTGACTCTTCCCGGAATGAGATTAGACATTCAAAATGTGACATGATCCCATCATGTCTCTGGAATCAATTACGAATTACGGAGAAACTGGACATGAACTCGGGGAACTCGCCACAAATTGTAAAACAAACAGGACCAAATTATAACCACGAATATCGTAATTTAAGGAAAAATAAATATCTTCATTAGCATCGTACTTATCAATTTTCATACTGGAGCGACAAAGACGGCGCTACAAGAAAGTCCGGTATTCGCGCCGCAGGAGTGTCTTATCCATACTATGCTCTTTCTAAACACGATAACACGTCCGCAAAACTCAGAGACCGTACTTGGACGTAGTTTTTAAAAGTGGCTCTCTCACTCGTAAACGTTTACGTTCCAAGATTTTTCGCGTGATTTTGCATTTCAAATTGCGTTTCTTGAACTGTACTTAGGGGTTTTTGAAATGTTCTTCCTAACTACTGCTATTTATTTATTTATTTAGGCAAGGTAAAAAAATGTAAAGTATACTAAACATATTTTAAATAGCTTAATGAAAACAGTATTTATTTTCATTTCAATGACAACCAAGCACAACATGTTTATAACAAATTATAATTATAATTTAAAGAAAAAAGATCTCTAGGAGAGATTTATCCCTCATAGGGAAGGGTTCACCTTTGTAGTCTTTGTACTGTATTCTTATGTGACGTGTATACCTGTACTGTTTTATCCTATTTGGTACAATGAAGTGCTCACACGCATAAAATGGAAAATAAATAAATGAGAGTTTAACTTTCTTAATTAAGTTAGGGTAATCAAAGAAGTGCGTAATATTTGTACGCAATATAAATTATTACTATGTTTTGGTGATCGCAAGATGAGGGACGCGTTGGCAATATAATGATATAATGTATGCAAAATATTTATAGAAAATAATATTTTCATAGCAACAAATGTATTAAATAACGTTAATTTAAAAGTTGTTTCACCATACGACAAAGGGCGCGAAGCTTTGCATGCAATTTGTTCACAGAGCAATGCATTTATTATTCTTGAGTAAGCAACTTAGATTGTAAGAGGGCGGCAACGCGCATGTGACACCTTTGGAGTAGCAGGCGTCCATTGGCTGCGGTGACCGCTTAGCATCAGGTAGGCCGTACGCTTTTTGGCAGCGATGTGATATAAAATCAACGTTAGCATTTAAAATCCAGCGTATAACTCTCTCTCATCTCGTCAAACTGATGCTTACCAACCCCATCCTGAAATTTAATTTAATTTTTTACTGTTGTGAATGTTTCTAGCAGTGCATACTTTGTACAAGAATTTACTTAAAATGGATTTTTTCAAATTATTTTATTTACACGATTAGATACACTATAATTACACAATTAGATATACTAGCAATAAGGTATTGAAATTGATCTATTTACCATTGATATATGATTGACATATTACTCGAAATAAATATGTTTCTACTCCAGCATTATAAATATTATAATCTGTCAATTAAATGACAGACAGCTAGCAGCATTAAAACAATAAAAAAATTATGCAAATATAAATCTATACCATAGAAAATTAATTTCCACACACAACTGTTATTATTTATAATTTTTAAAGGAGGCACACGTTAATGCCCACATTATGTCACCTTATCGATTTTTACCTAATTGAAATTAAATTATTTTGTTGTCATTGAAGAATTATTTTATGCAACGTTACATAGTTAGGGCATCGAAATATAATAAGTATGGAAGCATAACCGTCGCTCAAAACTGGTGCTACAAAATCTAGTGCCAAAGGCGAAGCTTACGTTTCCAGTGACGTTTCAGTGCCCGATCGCAACTATCCGACGTAGAGTTGAACGGTTGACATTGTGTCAAATGAAAATAATTAAATTTTAATAGTTACCGGCAACAGATATTATTTTATAAGTGTTGACCAGCACTAATAATTGATGCATAAGCCACACGAATGGCAAGCTAGAAGATATTTCTTTTCATTATTTAAATATTCAATTTACAACAATCCCATACATTTGTGTGATGGATGCCGCTATGCAACATATGTTGCGGAAAAAGTATATTTGAATATAAATAAAAGCGTACAGATAAGTACGCTTTCGATATTAGTTAATAACATCTTAAAATATGCACAACGAAAAATTAGTGTACAAAAAACGCATTAGTGAAGGTTGACTTTTCTCGGACAAGAAAAAAGTAGAAATGAGGCGATACATGAAATTGAATACTGTCGACGATTACATAGTAATTTGGTCTAAAACCACATTATGCTCGCCTTTTTTACAAACAAGCTTACGACCTGCCTGATGGTAAGCAGATACCGTCGCCTAAGGACGCTTTCGACTCCAAAATAATCACAAGCGCTTTGCTAACTTGAGGATGCGGTGTATCAACAGCTAGAGACATAATGCAAACTCGCTCACAATAATGCTGACTCTCATCACAGCGTATCCTCGGGAGCTCTGGCGACCTTATTCACCCCCGCCTTTCTCACTGACGGACAAGCTAATATTGGTCAAATCGTTTCGAAGAAATCTAAACTTGCCTGGAGGGCACTTCCTCCGTTTTGTCATGAATAAATAATTAGGATGAAAATAAATTCACTTATCTTAGTACTGATGTGTCTTGATTAAATTTTGGTCAATCAACCCAATCATGATTTACTAAAATTTACCGGACCTAAATCAAGTTTAAGATTTCATTTGCACAACTGTTTGATATTTATCGGTGAGGTTTAGTATATAGTATAGAAGTTTATTGATAGTATGAGGAGCCTATTATTCCAAGAACTACTAGCAGATGAAGTAGGGGAGACCCAAGGTGAAAGTATACCGCGAGACACAATTTACTGATAGCACGATCGTGTTTGCGTCCACTTATCATCCACTTGCTAGATTCACTAGTCAGCTTTTTGTTCTTACCTTCGTTAAGAATGCGATCGTGCTAGCTATATACTATTTCGCGTTAAGCCTTATTGACATACGTACGAGACTTGTATGCGAGTTTCACTACATTACGGGGTTAGACAGATCGATGGAACTCATTATACCACGGTAACCCGCAATGTAATGAAACTCGCATGCGAGTCTCGTACGTGTGTACAGAGGCTTTTAGTCGCCTGTGTTTGGGGCGATAGACGTTCCATCTTGACGGTATACTTTAGGAGAGAATAAGGTTTATTAGTGGTTTTACTGGTTAATTTTATCATATCAAACTATTAATACTTAAATCCAATTTTAGAATAGGTCCGTTGATAAATATATTATTAAATTAATGATATAAGATTGAAAGAAGATACAAGATTGGGTCATTTTGTTACTACAAAATGACCCAATCTTCCATCACCATCCATGTCAAAAGTAGGCGTATTTATATCAAGTTCAGGAAGACTGAATTCAACTCATTAATGACAAATAAAAATCATGCGTCAAATGTATTCTAACCAGTCACGGCACATGTAACTTTTTTTATTGGTGCAATAGTGTAAAACCTTTGTGAAAATGTAGTCTACTTAAACTATTTTGAATATTTGATTGGCCAATGATACATGAGACGTTTTAGTTTTAAGATCGTGAAAAATTGACCAGATTTCGACGTCAGTTTTGTTTGACGTTACTCTTCTATACTTATTATATTTCGATGAGTTAGGGCTTAAAATTCTCGAGTCTTTCGACTCGCTACGCTCGTTTTGTTACAGTGACTGTCGAATTTATGAACCCTTATTATGTTACTATTGCATAAAATACTATTTATTTTTTAACTGTCACAAACCATTGATTTGATCGTCATGTTACTCGAAATAAATGTTTTTTATTCTATTCCAATGACTATGAAACATTTATTACTTCATGCCAAACAACTTGTATAATACTCGCAGATCAATCAACATGACTAATAACTACTATCCGAAGCAATCATACCTTAATAAAGCATAGTGATTTAAAATCATGATTGACATGTTGTTATTACGTATGCCGTTAAGTTTTTAGCAATTAAAAACGATTTGGCTATATATTACAAATTGGCAGCCTACATTTCTGCTAATCATTTTGATAGTTAAGTAATGAATTCTAGTTTATGGTACGCCCACGGTCCTGGTATAACTATACAATAACGTTGTCTATGTATACTTATTACTTATAATGAGGCTTACTCGTTTTTTTACACTGAATCGAATGTAGGAGTTGCTTGAATTGTGAGGCAATTAAATGCCTCTATATTGCCTATTTATAAAGGAATGGTATAGCTGTATTATTTTTGGTTTCTAACATGCAGAAACTGTTTATAATACAATCTGACTCTTCTAGCCCAAATAATAAAGTTTATAGTGTAATGTATTATTTACACATAATTTGCGCTTGATGAGTGGACATACTCGTAGCAACAAATACTTAGACTAACAATAAAATTTTCTGCACATGAATGAGAAAAAATATATATGAAGGAGTGTTATAAGATTTATCTTAAACCTAATTTACATACATATATAGAGTCACGCCTATATTCCCAAAAGGGGTAGGCAGAGTACATGAAAATTAATTTTTAGTGCCCCTTTTAGCAATTACAGGTTTATAGATGGAGAAAATGTAATATTGCAGTGACAAGTTGGTAGCCCATCAAGCCCAAAACAAGTGAACACAACTAATGTTTTTTTATTGTCATACCAACATATAAAGTTCCAGTACAGACTTCCTTACTTTGCAGTTTCGGCTTGCAGAGTTTTTTTTTTATAGCAACCCCCACCGGAACTACCTAATTTATTTCGAGTATATTTCATTGAATTCTGACATTTGACTTTGACCTTTAGCTTAAAGTTATTACGCATGAATCTTACTTACCTTATTAACAGTATCAGTGAGTTATCTGGCCAACATTAACTTAAGCTGTACTGAGATAAAGAGCCACGCCCATTTTTACGATTTACGATAATAGCCAGCACCTATACTGTCTCTGCGCAAATGTACAGTCGGCAAGAAACTGACTGAAAACTATTATCTTTATCTAATACTGGTCATATTGTCTTCTTTCTAGTGCACTGTCTCTACTGTAAGAGTGTAAGTCTAGCACGAATTGCTTTGCTAAACCGCATCGTATGGCGACTCAGGGACTGCTATCTCACTCACGCTAGAAAGAGGAGGAAAGATTTTTTCATTTCGCGTCACGATGTGGCGACTTCTTTACTAGCCTAGCTATCTAGGTGATCTAATCTTTGCATAATATAGGCGACAACAATTATTATTCAGGTAATTAAAAGCTAGCAGTATAATGCAACACGGTGTATTATTTATTTGTTTGGCGAAGTAGAAGACGCATTTGATGTAGGCGAATTAAACTGTATATGTAAAGTTTATGTAATAAATTATAATCAATAAAGAATATTTATGGATTAACGAAATTTATGTTCGAAGTCTCTTTAATTTACAGTTACATATCGTATCCTGTAAACGAAAGAAATAATGGCTCTTCGGCAATAGTAGTTTCAGCAATCCAAAACTTAGGTACACAGTTACACACCTAGAACAAATTTGCGTGGAAATTAAAAAGGCATTTGTGAATATACTTCTACGCAGGGTGATGTATCGCAGCTGATAATACTCCATTTAAGAATAAAATAGTCATTTATTGGACAAAAAGTAATACTATTTTAAGTAAAATTATTCACAATTACCGGTACTGACGGTTTAAACAACAGAACGTTTTTCAGTTCCAGTATTATTTTTTGCGGACGGTACAGGGTTAATAATTAAACTTTACCGTTACATAAAGGAACGTGAATCTGTTTAATGAGTCTGATCATTTTATCAGTAATTTGTAAAATGTTAAATTCAGATTTCGTTTCATTTCATACTCATTAATTATTTCGATCTCTCTGGATGTGGATCGCTTTTAATAGTATTCGAACTTTCAGTCGCTTTTTATATGTAAACTTCATCTCTAATATTCTAAACTGTATGTTAAAATATGTCTGAGTGTGAGTACGCTGACCTGTGGGGAGTGTGTTCGCAGATTTAATGCAAAGATCAGATCCGTTAGTCACCTGAGAGCTCACAAAGGACGCAACTAGCCAGTTTCTTCTTTTTTTCTTCAGCAGCCGTGGTCAAAATCGGCCAGGCTACTCACGACGACGATGATGATGTATGTACCTAGTCGTAATTATTACTGATCCGCCTAATCTTGCAAGTCGAAATAATTACTTACATACTTACTCTTCCACTTGATAATAATTTTGAACTCATTGAAAGGGCCTTCTATGATATTAAAGAATTTTTTGATAGTGCATGTGCTTAAAATAAAATAAAATAATTAAATTCAATTAACATTTTGTAAACGTATTTTAAATACAATTATTATTACAGTTTAAAACATACACACAAACACGAATTAAAAATTAGACTTAAAACAATTTAAGCATAGTCAAATAAGCCCCCGCGAGTTGTACCTGGCGCAAAGGTACCCATCACACTTGCCGCGTTACCACGTTGAATGGCGATAGACAACCTTTGCACCAGGTAAGAACCCGCGCGAGCATCGGACCCTCTCTCCCTGATTCTTCGCCCCACTTCTTTTACAAAGGCGACAGCCTGAGACCCCCAGCACCCTGTTGTCTCAAACGCCAGTGGTACAAAATGGTAGTTAAGAAGTAGGGCTGAATATTTGTCCCACTTCTTAACCGCCGCAAATTCCGCTGCAGCACCCGCTGTCTGCACCGTTCGGCCGAGGTGCGAGGCAGCAAAAGTGCTGACGCACGTGGCGTCCCAGAGGAGGCACTTCCCCTTCTGCCATGGCACCAAGGTCAGCCCATCCGGCCTCTTGCCGTCGGTGCGACAAAGGCCCGGTGGTTCAAGTACACACGGGATGTTAGCGGAAACTAACGCCCTTCGCACGATGTCATTGTGGGCGTGGTGTCGCGGGAATCTTCCTGAACAACGACAGCAACTCAGCGCGTGATGACCATTCGCTTCCACCATGGATCCGCAGATGCATTCATGCCGTATACAAATATCGCAGCCCAGGCGGAGAGCTACTGCCACACGCATTGAGTCACTGTCGAGGAGTGTTCCTAAGTGAGGAGCTGGCAAAGCCTGTAACCACGCCCCCGCTTCCGTCTGCGACACTGCTTTGAGCCTAGCCAACTTCGCACCCGTAGCACCATCCATGAGACGCGCAAGTGCGTCCCTGGCCCCAACATCATCCCATGCTTTCTGCACATGCGGAACCTGCGGCACTGAGGTACTTGGGAAACGATCCGTCCATTGTACCAGCGCATCACTCACGAAGGGAATGGTGACCTTGTCGCCATGAGAATTTAAAATTTTAGAGACTAGGCCACTGACCCCATGCGCGGATGCGAGAAAAGCTAGCAAACCCACGTCCCCCGCGCGCCTCAAACCCAGGCCTCCGTGACGGATGGGCAAAGACGCTTGGCTCCACTGGGTATTCGAGAGGGATACATTCAAAATGGCTTCTGCTGTCTCCTTTAAAGCTTCGTCAAAAGACTCTCCTCATCAGGGCACAACCACGTGGGGGTGGTTCTCAAGAGATAAGTTATTTTTGGAACCGCGAAGCACATTCTCAGCAGAACCAGAGCAACATGAGCACCAATATTTTTGAGACGTTCTCGGGCGAGCAATAGGTATAATATGTATTTTAGGTTAAATATTAATATTGTATGCCCGCACAGGATAGCTGTTGATACCTTTTACCTGTTTACCGTCTACCTTGTACACAGTGAACAATAAATCATTCATTCATGTAAACTGTCTAAAACGGTAGTGCAGGGCTTTTGTTAGAATTATAATGTTTGTGGTTAGATTAATAAATAAATAAATGTAGGCAAACTTGGTAGAATCAGCCGCAGTTGGGTTCTAACTCCTAGAACACTCTCACGATCATCTATTACGGATAACAGATCTACCAAATTAACAGTTCAAGACTATTAACTTGAACTTGCCCTGATCACTAATTCCGAGTAACGTCTTAAACAACATGATGTATGTGTGAACGCCCATCAACGTACACCTATCAACACATGTGACTCTTATTCTTCTAATTATAGAGACCATTTTAATTTTAGTATTCTTTAGTTTGGTGTACATGGTAATTATCATCTGGCCCGCTAATGTGATAATCTTTAAGTTTTTCTTTGATGAGTTCATCGAATGAAAGTTGAGGTTTTTAGGTCATTTGATGGTTTTAGTAATCATTATAAATCATTGACAAGCTTACGTTAAAATGTAAGTTTATTTAAATGGACGCAAATTAGACTAATCCGTTTTATTGTGGTGTTAAATTGTAACAATTTAGTACTCATTACAACAATATTATAATAAAAAACTAACTAACTTTTTGCCACTTTAATTTACTACTTATTTACCTACTTTATTTTAATTTTAACTTTTGTTTAGCTTACCTTTTAAGGCCACTTTATAGTCTGACAAAAAAGAGTAGGAATTAAATAAAATGGAACTAAGATAGAACGTTACATGGCAGCACCAGGTGTCATGTCAAAGTTGTCAAATATTGGTCCGTAAATAAACATTGAATTGCTGCTGGTAAGTATTTTCGTTGTTTACCTAATTTTTGTTGGCCAAAAATATCTAAATAAAGTGAAAATGGATAAAACAATTCACAGTGAAGCACGGGAAGTAAAATATCAGGTGCTTTTGACGTGATTTTCCGAATTTCAAACTGGAAAGATATTGCTAGATTTAGAAGAAGTTTACAAACGAACTGCTAATATGACAGGTACGACTACTAAAAATTTTATTTCATATTTATGAATCGAGGAAAAGATGTACTGTACAGCTGCTGACTTAATAATCATTATTTGGATGTAATTTCGCTATTGTAAGTAATTTGAAATTAGGTAAATAATGTTCGATCTTGAAATGTCATATAGCGTAAATGCCACTTCTTAATATTTTACTAGACGATCACATAAAGGCAGCAAATGAGATGAAAAAAATAATCATTATATTATTTGTACAGGTTGCAACTTTATCAGTGTAAAACGATTTAGTACATAAAGCCTGTCAAGATTAAATATTACTAAATAATGAGGACCTAAAATACTAAATAGTTACACCTGTACATAGGTACTAATCTGATACCCAAATAACTTTGAGTACTACTTATTGATATGATCATAAATATTATGTATAAAAATTTAATATGCACATTGTTTCAGGGAAGTCAGAAGTGTAAAGAAAACAGTGAATAAAAAAAGTACGTAAGAAAAAAAGGGCAAATTTGGAACGCCCCCAGAGCACAGAAAAGGGCGTCCTCAAAAACAATAAGATGACTTTGATATATGATATTTTTAATGAACGAAACCAATAAAAGATCATATTTAATTTTCAGTTTCGTGTTTATTTTTATGACTAACGTCTATATTAATATAAAACGTGGAATATATTGTACTATATTATTTTGTATTTAATTATTATCATAAGCAAGCATCAATATCAATCGAGTCTTAGTATAAATGTTGCCCGTTAAAGCACAGTGGCGACCTCAATTAATTTCTACTCTTTATTGTCATACTGTACATGTAACATTTATGAGTCTCAAATCGACCAAATTAAATAATAATTAATTGGTAGCGTATTTTCCTAGGTATATCAATCCATACAATGTTGGCAAACTACAATATACACAAAATTTTGACAAGAAAATATATTTATATTTCTCAGAATACTGCTTATTTGATTTAAAGTATTAAACCAATCTCTTTCACGGGGCTCCGGCTCTTCGCTCTCAACGCCACAAGGTAACGAACGAACCTATCACGGGTCGAAAGAATTATCTGTGTTGTCTATCATCATACGTATTAGGCAAAAGTGACTCGCCAGCAAGTCGACGGAGCTCCTCTTTCGCTGGGCTCCTACATTCCGCTCTGAAGGTCACAAGGTAACGAACGAACTTATCACGGGTCAAAAGAATTATCTGTATTGTCTATCATCATACGTATTAGGCAAAAGTGACCCGCCAGCAAGTCAACGGAGCTTTTCGCTGGGCTCCTACATTCCGCTCTGAAAGTCACAAGATAACGAACGAACCTATCCGGGGTCAAAATAATTATCTGTGTTGTCTATCATGATATGTATCAGGCAAAAGTGACCCGCCAGCAAGTAGACGGAGCTCCTCTTTCGCTGGGCTTCTACATTCCGCTCTGAAGGTCACAAGGTAACGAACAAACCTATGACCGGCCAGCAAGTCATTACTTACTGAAATATTGACAACCTATGGAACTAATGATATGATAATGTATAAAAACTATTTATTAAATAGATAAGTTAGTTCATTTTTTGTTAAGTACCGTGTGTATTCCTATTGTGTGTTTATTGCAATAAATATTATATGCTGTATTAATTTTGACCCTTAACTATTAGCAAATACATGTAGACCGAGAGCACTGAGAACACCCTTCGGCGAAACTTGGTCAGTATTTGCTATTTCTGTGCAATTAGTACTTTTTAACAAGTAAATATTAACACAAGGACAATAAATCTAAGTAAAAACGTTATATAATGTATATAATGCTTAAGGCAAACTGAAATAAGGCAAAAAGTTATTATGCCAGACAAGGGAATGCCTTTACTTGTATACAATTTCATACACATTTTTATTTAGGTGTTACTCGTATCTTTCATGAAAATAAAGGTGACTACGACAATTTTTGTTTAAAAAAAAAATAACCGTTTATTTTATTTTTTTAACATTTTACATTTAATTACATCTCTTAGCTAAATCTTAATATGTCTAAGATTGTGATGCTAAGCCTAATATTTTTAGTCTGCAATTTTTAGCTTTGAGTTATGTTACATTATTGATATTTTGATAATATTTTTAGCTTGCTTTGGCTTGTTTACTAGTCTATTGATAACATGTAATGGGAAACCATTCAGTGTATGAGGTAGGTAGTAAGATTACACTCTCCTGCCATATATATTATTAGTATTTCTAGGTAAAATGTAGTTTTTCTGGTTTGTTAGACTTCTCAGACCAGCTGGCCTCTCATACCTACTGAGTTTTCCCATTCTGTCTTTATATTCTAATATTATGCCCAGTTTAACTTTATCATTATACATTTAAGATTCTACAGTGCTTAAATTATTTATCATAGTTATGTCTATGCTTATATTTAGTTTTTAGTGGTACTATAGTTTTTAATAACCTTACTTGTATGTTATATATGAAAAATGAAAATGAAAAATATTTATTTGGTTACAATAATGGGTATATATGCGCTGTAAATATGTCTTATATGTTCTTCTATAGCTTGAGATACCATAGCTTATGATTGAGTGGGCCATTGCCATAAACAGTAGGCGCAGTGTTGTAATCCTACGTCAGAATCACATTTATTAGACGATAATTTTGATCAAGTGCAAACTATAGCTATTTATATAAACAAATATGAATACCATAAACATTTCAACTTAGTAACAATTCAAACGAATTGTAGTTTTAAAGGTGACCAATACTTCCCAAACAACGGATCACCAACCATGGGGCTGCCAAGGGCATATTAGTACACAACGTAATTACACCTTTTGAATTATATCGCGCCTCGTTTGATGCGCGAGCGTTGGTAACGAGACAGAATAATGATACGAGCCTTTGTCTGTGTGTTTCGCCACCTGCCCAAACACCGCGGGAAGCTTGATATCGATAAGTATAGTGCGGGTGGATTTCTATCGATAAAAATTACACCAGCAGGGAAATCACGTAACTTTTCGAACGTACGATAGGCACATCAAATTGTCATATTTAGTATGGAAAATGACATTTAGACCTTACGCACGGCACACTCAATAACGTTATTATTATAATTTGAAATATCTGGTGCAAACAATTATTCAATGAGTTCTATATCAACATACTCGTATTTTAGGCTTTTATATTTAAAAATAAAAATAAAATGGTTTCGTAGCAGTTTTTTTTTTGTAAATGAATTAAATAAACTTCTTAAATAATTAATGTAAACTTTCTCAACATTTTGACTATCATCAATTTCATTGAAATCCAATATTAATTTGCTATTTAGCTGCAATGCAAAATAGTTACAAATGGCAAAAAGCTTAATCTTTTACGACGGCATTGCCAAACGTAATGAGATGGTAAAAACATCGATAAAGTGAGGTCAACATCCTTATAATGACACCTTGTTAGCTCTTAGTCATTCCGACGGAGAGACGTAACGAAAAGGACTCTTAAGGCGTATATATCACGTTGGGGTCACGAAAAATATCCGATTATAACTGCCCACGACCAACTCGGCTCTAAAATAATTAACCAAAACTTCTAATATGTATTTAGTTGTTAATTTCTTTGTTTGATTTTTTTTGTGATGCTTCCTTTGTCAAATATATTTAAATTAAAGGCTTTTTTCAACTTAAAATTTGCTGCTGCCTTATATTTACAAACACGCGTGGTCAGCGGTTTCGGTACTTGGGCGGAACTTTTACTGATACTAATACTTTATTATAGAAAGGTGGAAATCAGTACCCGCATCCAAACCCTGCGATACAGTGCAGCCCTCCACAAATTTTTGGTGTCCAGGCTTCTTAGCAGAGGTACAAAGACGAGAATACATATGTATATAAAACCGTCATAATGCTTATCCTCGTGCACTGAACACTTAACCCTAGGTGGTCTGTGTCCTCGTGTCTAGCTGCGAAGCCTGGACACTGACAGAGAGATGACGTAACTAGGACGTTCAGAAAATATGCCGAGATCGAGGAGTGGTTGAGGTGGCTCAACTGAATATCATTGGCGAGACAAAAACAGACAGACTTCACTGGTTCGGTCATCTACTGATAATGGGGGAAGATCAGGCCGTCGGAAGTAGGCACTCTTACTTGGGCCGACCGAATGGTTGGAAACTTCGAAAATCGAACTTCGTGCCGTGCCGTCCCTTTCACTCTCGTGTTATACACTATATGACGAAAAGGGACGATACGAAGTTCGGAGTAGGCCCTCAGGTACCTATCGCAGAGAAGACAGTGTGGAGGCGGATCTGCGTGAGCTTTAGGTCGACCACTGGCAGGAAGCGGCGCAGAATCAAGAAGGGAGGCGTGCTCTCGTTTCACAGGCCAAGGTCCTATTTGGATCACTGCACCTTTCGGGGCAGTACAAAACTGCCAAAATATACTAAAATTTAAACTAACTATTTCTAGTTAGTTTATATTTAAGTATATTTTGGCAGTTTTGTCGGGAAAATAACTATATATTATTAATTAAATACAAACTTCGTAGTTCACTTTTTCAACTGTTTTGTGTTTAAACCGATTCCGCAAGTTCTGTGCGCTGGCGCAGCATATCGAGCTAAGGCTAGGGAGCGAGCGAAACATCATTTTGAGAGTGGCAATCGCCTTAACTTGAGCTTTAAAGGTGTGATTTTTGATACGGTCAGGAAGTGTTAAGTAATTATTAAAATCGGTCCTCACGATAAACGCCGGCTATTATGCCATACGAACCTTATTAGGTGTGGAGTTTTGTATAATCTTCGGTCGTTATAATTTGACATCCGTCGTAACTTGCGCCAATTTAGACTTAAATAAGGATAATTTTTGGTTTAAAGGCAAGATGTTATTTTGTACCTTAAGTTTTACACTTACATGCGATGTTTTGAAGAAAGAGATCCTGCAATAGCTGAAGTCGTTCATGATAAATGAAAGTTATGTACTTTTAACAAAAATCTGAAGACTTTAATGTTAAGAACTAAGAATGAAGGAATAGGACTTCGTAGACCGAAGTATAATCACATAATTTTGCTCTATGGAACTCTTAAGACCACACTTTACTCAACTATAATAAAAATAGACCAGTCACGTGTCGTCGTTAGTGAACTCTAATGAATTTGAACAATCATGTGCCGTGGAATGGAATGTGCGCCAAAAGATATCAGCGAACATGCCCTGTGTGCCCAACGGCATGCTCTGTGTTTCCGCAGCATTAGTTTATTTTAATATTTCAGTTTATTTAATTAAATTTGATTGGCTCGTAGAAAATGTTTTTAAGTCTCATGCCATACTTAGACCACTCGGCAAGCCTCGTGATTTAAACGCGGTACTCGACTAAAAAAGCATACATTATATAACGTTTGCATAAAATACTATTTAACCGAGCGAGCGAAGCATCTCCGTTTCAGCTTTCGACAAAAATTATTTCGTATGTCTATCTGGTTGTTCTCCTCTACAGGTCTCATTTCTTAACCGATTCTCGTGAATTTTTGTGTGCAGGTTCGATAACTATATAATTTTTTTTGTCAAGTCATATTTCGGGAATTTTGAAAACGGAAATTAAAAACTTTTTTGCGAGGTCTACAGCAGCTTACAGAGCCACTAGTTTATTTAGACGTGTTTTTATTTTTTACAACCATTTCTATCGCTCTACTTGATAGTAATAACCACATTCAATTTTTTATGTTACAATTACATGTTGTTTTGTAACCAAAATACTAATCTTGCAAAATAAAGGATAATCTTTGTTTGAGTGGCGGTTATAAATAATGTCAGCGTTTGGTCATAAACACCTATAACTCTTGCGCACGGCGCTCACGTGACGTTTCACTAAAAGCCCCTTTAACCCTACAGTATCGCCTTTCTTTGTAAGTCAATTTATAGCTATTTCATGAGCTTTATTTAGTTTTATATACGCTAGAAGTCTGCGCTATAAATTACTTGTGGCCCATACCAAGGCCGGACATACTAGCTTATACTGCGTGAATAACTCTCCTCTTATTATGTTTTCGGATATAAATTAGAGAGATTTATGTCTTTTCCCCGTTGTAAACAGTATACCGCCACTTTCATTTAACAATCAGGACAGCAGTGTGGTCGAGTCCCGATTGTGCGTGATTTAAACGAGATAGTTATCTAAGCTGAATACAGAGTTGAAATAGTAGCGGTATAATTTATTATTGCCCTAATTTAGGTACAGATCTGATTAATACCCTAAATTTGACAGGACGATGCAAGGGACTCTGTATTGTATTTCTGTACAGTGATACTTCACATATCACGAACAAAATTACTAAATAAAGACATAAATAAATAAATATTAGGGAATTTTATTTACACAAATCGAACTAGTCCCAATAGTAAGCTCAATAAGGCTTGTGTTATGGGTACTAGACGACGTTATATTACATTTAGATATATAATCGTACATAGAAAACATCAAGTCTCAGGAACAAATGTTTTGGCTCACCACAGAAACAAATGCCCTTACCGGGATTCGAACCCGGGACGTCTGTAACTTTGGAGGCAGTGTCACTACCAACTAGGCTAAACAAGCCAACATAAGCAAAGACAAAGGGTAACCCTATGCATTGGAACCCTTTAAAATCTCGCGATCGTTCATAGTTTATGTAATGAAAAAACCGGCCAAGTGCGTGACGGCTTACGCACAGAGAAGGGTTCCGTACCGATACCTCCTAAAACCACTATACAATACATTAAATAAATAATTGTTAAGAAAAAAGATACACTAAAAACGCCAACAACTACTCTGTTGTATGGGGGCCCCCTTAATTATTATTATTATTTTGATTTTAGTATTTGTTGTTGTAGCCACAATAAAAATACATAATCTGTGCTCAACTGTCTAGCTATTACGGTTCTTGAGATCTAGCTCGGCGAGTGGTAGCCATGAAAAAGGGCTAAAATATCACGTTTTTTGTATGGGAGCCCCCTTAATTTTTATTAGTATTTGTTGTTAAAATAATAATAAGAATAATATTGGGGGACAATCTTACACAAATCGACCTAGTCCCAAACTAAGCAAAGCTTGTACTATGGGTACTAGACAACAACAAGCGGCAAAAGCGGCAACAGAAATACACAATCTGTGAAAATTCCAACTGTCTAGCTATTACGGTTCTTGAGATACAGCCTGCTGACAGACGGACGGACGGACGGACAGCGAAGTCTTAGTAATAGGGTCCCGTTTTAACCCTTTGGGTACGGAACCCTAAAAAACTCTTTATTCCGCAGCAAATTAATAATCTAAACTATTATTTTGATGTGTACAAAAATTGGACGCCCTTCGGCTGATATGATGATGATGATTTAGTACAAAAATTTGGCGCTGATTCAGTAATCTTACTTATACCTGTGTATAAGTTGGCATGTTGAATTGCCAACTAATCCAACAAAGCACATATGTCAGGAGGCTGTAAACAAATTCCAAACTAAACTGGTATATACATACATGTGGCTATTCACTAAGAAACAGCTTACCCTTTGTCCCCTTTACCCCAAAAAGCCGTAAGTAGTAATTAATAAGGCCTGTTGTCGAAAGCCATTGGATTTATTGTTTTACAGCGCATTTTGACTATAAATTCCTTAATTGGCCTCCACTTTACGCTCAACGGCCTTAATTTACAAGGGTGAGCACGGAGTGTATCAAGTATTTTTTTATAAATAGGTACCGTACGTATCCGACGGCCGAGGCCATTCGAGCCAACACCGACCATATAATTTGGATGGAAAATACCTCAACATTGTTAGAGAGCTAGCTTCGCGGACTTGCGAGATAATAATTTTCACATTCAAAATAACAGTGTATAAAGATATTTTACGAGGGATTATTTAAACTTTATTGGGCCAGAATTAAATGCTGGCTAACAAGCCACTCAGATAAATGAGGTATAGCCAAGGCTGATATGACCGTAATTTGTAAATTAAGATCCGGCCGGGCGGTGAGTAAATGTTTTGAAATGGACCCTTCATTAGCTTTTATTAAATGTAGTGCATTTTTAAGCATTTCAAAGCGCCGACTGGTCAAGCGGGTTTTATAAAAGGTGATTCTGTTAAAACAGTTCATGGTATTTTGGGTTGCATCAGAGATAATGACATCATTTCTTCTTTGAATTGTGTCAATTACATACCAGTTGAGGACAGATAAGTACATAGTTTACACACAAGACAAAGTTTTATAACAAGATATTTCTTTAATTAAACTAAATAAAATTTTCATGAATTATTTGGCATAATAAATATACCCTACACTACTACGTTAATTTAAAATACTCGTAATAGTAGTTTATTTAAAATTAATAAAGTGAAAGAATCAGCGGCGGTATAACTTTTTTATAAACTAATTTAAAGTTCCAAGAACTTCAGTCTACAGTTTTTGAATCCTGCTGTAGGCAAGCGTCGTTGGGCTCTCATAAGTTTTGTTTATGGGAGCTAGTCACTGTCTTTGATAACTGCTAATTAGTCTTATTGTGTAGTTAACCGCGTTAAAATATTCTTAATTATTCTAATATCCATTTCCTGGACCTCCAAATTAGTATGGAGTTTTTTAATACATTGGAAAACTAAAAGTTTCTATTATTTCATCAAACCATATCTAAATAATAATGCTCTACGCTACAAAAGAATGTAGTAAAAAACATAATGTAGGAATTTTTACTCATATTTCGTGTTTGCAATTCCATACATACACGCCACTCAGTAAAGATGGCGCCTAGAGGCTTTTACCAACTAAAATATTCAGGGCAAAAGTCAGTCACGAAACACAACGCGATGCTCTTGCAACTTCGGAAGCTCGGATACTTGATTGTGTAAAGGCATACGAGTCTGGCACCAAACAAATTATTACAAAGTCATAAACAAAACAAAAGAATGATTCATCGAAAACTTCTGTGAAATTTCGGCTACTACTTCAATAAAAGTGAAACTTATGCTAAATATTTATAAGTTGTAAACGAGAGCAAAAGTTTTCTGTGTCACAAATTACCCCTAATACAAAATATAATTTAGTAACGAAAGCGAAACCATAGTTAGCTCAGTCATAAACTAAACAAATTGTTCAGATAAAAAGCGACCCATATTTTCAATAGAGCTACAATAAAGCAAGTGCCACGAAGTTATTGTTGTAAACATAGTTTAAATAAAACAATTCAGTAGACTGGGAGACAAACAAAAGTTTTCGCCGAAATTCCATGCCACCCTTTCGGCTTCCTTAAATTGTTATAGCGGTAATAAAGCCGGGGCAAACATGTGACTTTTATGGCCACCAGCTCTCGAGAGTTTCGGGATAACACAGTTTGTCACTGGCACAATTACTGGCAGTGTACAACACAGCCGTTGGACAATGACCGCCATTTTTTTCACATCATAACGTACGAAGAACGGAACTCTTTGCTTGTAAAAGAACTAAACCAAATATTTTAATTCTACAAAAGTTTGGCGCGTTTCCTTTCGGGCGGACCTAAAATAGCAACATGTACTTGGAAATGAAGAGGCAATTTCTTAATACCTGTCTTTGCAAAACAAAGTACTAAGAGTTTCTTCAAAATTGTCGTTAAGTCTTGTAACGTGTAATTAATTACTGCTGTCACCGAAGAATACGTTCCCTTTCGGGGACAATAAAACGCTTTCAGATTATGATATGAAACGTTGAAAGCTAATTCAACTTGTAATAAATCTGAGATTTGTTAATTACCTTAGAAGAGTCTCGGCGAAGGGAGTCGTAAAGGCGTTTTGCTTTTGTTTTAGTCGCAATTCGGCGCCAACTTCAAAAGATTTCATTGTTATTGAGTTAGCCGTAATAAACAGACTGTCCCTGGAGGCGAGTCTGTGCCCGTGTCTCGTGTAAACAAATTTTACTCCTCAAAACTGCAGAAGTTGCCATCTCTGTCTTGAATATAAAGTGCTAATAAAAATTCTAGACTGACCTCGCCCGGTCCGCTTTCTTTATTAGAGGACACTCAAAGGGAAATATGACAATTCCGCTAAGCAAATTAAAAAGTTACCTGCGCTAAGATTAGCGTGCTAACAAGTTTAATTTTCTTCTGCGTTTGTTCGGCTTTAGATATGCCGCAAAATGTTGCAATTTCCTTTGTGTACAATTTGGTATGATGAATCCATTCTGAAGTTTTGTTAATTTTACTTTGAATTTTAAATTATAATGAGTTATTTATTAACATTTTTGCTTTTTTACGTTAGTGCTGTTTTAAGTGATTTCTTAGGACATTGTTGTAGCTCGCAAGCTGTTCGTAAGTATTGCTCGTTAGTGTTAACGCGTCGTAACGTAAAGTAAGATTAACTGACCGTGAGACCAAGACGTTGTATATTACAGCCTTTATGTATCTTTAAATAGGCGTAGTCTACATGGTAGGGGCCGCGGCTAGCAGACCATAACCTCCAACGTTTTTATATTATAACGAGAGTTCGAACTATTATTATGGCGTCACCGTGTCATGCCCACATCACTTCTACATCCGCCCCATATCCCGACATTTCTTGCCCATAATCAGATATCTCCTGTTTATCATTTTTAATGAGACAGAGTTCTATTTTTAATCGTATCATCCTATTTTGTATAGTTAAAGAACTTTGTCGGTATTAACTAAGTCAAATCAGTAAACAGGATTATAAATTGCTCTTAAATGATTTCTTGACAATTTAATACCGATGTAGGTTATCAAATTCGTTAATAACAATTACACAAGAATGGAGATAAGTGCTCGGGGGAATAATGTTTTTGTTAAAGCACCTGTTTAGCTGGACAGTTTGTTTTAGGCAGTCGGTTAATGCGTTTTTAAGTAGATATCCTTGTCTTGATTGATGAATAGCTGTCCCGCGCTTTGTTACCGAAGATACTGCATCAGTTCCTAAACAAAGTGATTAATTTGTTTATCTTAATTGAGATTAATATAAGCGGAAAACGACGGATCGTCGACAATTTGTATGCGTGTAAACATCAACACAACGATACTATTATAATAGTGCTGTCATGTATCAAAGGATTAAATAGAACTAATAAGTTTAATTTCCTAACCTGAAAAAATATACAAAAAACGAGAAAGATATCCGAATCATCCAACAATAGGAACATTCCCACTTCTCAATATATTGTGTGTGTATTATTTTAATTACATCTATACTAATATTATAAAGCTGAAGAGTTTTTTTTTTGTTTGTTTGTTTGAACGCGCTAATGCCAGGAACTACTTGTTCGAATTGAAAAAATATTTTTGTGTCGGATAGTCCATTTATCGAGGAAGGCTATATAAAATCACGCTGCGACCAATAGGAGCGAAGACGCGGGCAACAGTTAGTATTATAATATAGGACTCTTTTTCGTGTGGTCAAAAACGACCGCTGCTCGGAGGTTGAATTCTGTTTATCTTTAGCTGTCAATATAACGGATCGTCATATGAAGAAACCGGTCAAGTGCGAGTACCACTGACTCCATTAATTCAGGAATAATCATAACAGCGCGATGGAGAGCGCCATCTGTCGGCACATTTTGTAACTAATTTGCGCGACTGAATAACGTAGTACTTACCTATGTATGTTGGTTTTTTCAAGGATAATTCTTTATCACGTGAACCAATTTCAATAGTTTATTTTTTTATTTGAAATAAGGTATTTTCAGCATTATCTCATACGAATTTACATACCAAAATAGATGCAAAGGTGACTAAATTACAAATTTTGTATAGAAATATTTTTGATGATAATACGAGTATAAAATATATAATCTAGATAGAGATAGGATTGATGTTTTCTTTAAAAATTATATTATATTAACGTTATGTAAGAATTTCATTTTTTTTCTTGGGAAACTTCGGGAAGATAAGGGGATGGAGGTATTAATTTTACATTTTCCTTCATAAATCGAAATTTACTCACTGTAAAAAAGAAAAGAAAAAGACTGTTTCCGAATGTGCGATTCAAGCCCTTTCATATGACACCCCAGTTGACATAGTCACCAGAGTTCGAATTTTTGACCCCTCCTTGAATCGGTAATTTTTCGCAGAAAATAAAAATATATACTTATTCAACAAGTCATGTTTAATGCATGTATCCGAGTTAGCCGTTTTTATAACTATTCCAAATTCCAAATCGATAGCATAATTAGCTCTTGAGATATTTAGTGAAGTGACAGACAGACAGACAGAGCGGCACTATAAGGGTTCCTTTTTAATATTTTTGTTACGGAACCCTAAAAAGGGTCTGGGCCGCCTCGGCTTTGTAAAATTGCAGCTTATATAATACGAGTAATTTAACACTCAGAGAAAAGTGAAATCTTCGAAGATAAAGGTATATTCCGTTAGACTAATCATTAACAACAACACTTTACTGTAATGGCATGCAAACGTATGTAATAAATTTTATTAATATTTAGTTTTTAATTTGGTATATTTCAAGTTATTATTTATTTAGTTTGTTTTTGTTGTAACGTATCTTAGTAAAATGAAATGCAATTAATTGTTATTTTTGGAGGATTAACAACAATATTCCAACAAAAGTAGTTAATGTACACAAATACAACTGTAACTTCCATTGTTTTATGCTAGTTTTCCAGACAATGGTAGGTACTCAGTTGAAGCCAAACTATAATGCGAGTGCCCGAAACGCAATCCCGAAACTAATCTGTTACGTTTGCATTTTGTACGAGAGCCAAATCCGAAGCGTAAAGGATGACTCGCAGTACACCGTGCTGAGCCCGACATAAGCGCCGGCACGCGCTCGTTTACCGAGTTTTCCATTCATTTCCCTCTGTCGGCCGTGTCCAATGTCAATGTGGCGTAGGGAACAAAATGTCAATAATTTACAGGCGGAATATCTGACAATGAGGTCAATGAGGAGCATTTTATTTAAACAAATTGAATGTTCCCAATGTTAATGGGAAAAATGTGCTTCAAGCAGGATTCGAACGTGCGACATCCTGGTATCCTGGTGATTACGACGTACGAGTATGGTATTTTACTTAATTTTTTCCTTTAATTTGGAGTTGGAAATTTACGTTAGCACATCTTATTGCTTAACACAAAATTAGATTGTATGTTACAGCCTCTCCCCGGACACGACCGAAGATCGGCACGGTGTGGTGTAAGTCATTCGTAACATATAACTACTATAAAGCAAGATGAACGAAACAGTAATGTGAAGAGACGTACGAATTGCTTGTATGTACTATGTAGATGCGGCGATTATTAGGCTAGAATGACGTCACTGCTACGTATTTAGCAAGCGTGCTTAAAATTATTCCCTAAGAATTTGCTTTGCTTTGTTGAAGTTTAAGCAATGTCAACGTGGCGTAGGCTCCTCCTCCTATGAATTAGGGAACAAAATGTCAATAATTTACTGGCGGAATATTTGAAAATGAGGATCATTTTATTTAGAAAATGTTAAAGGGAAAAAACTCGTGCTTCGAGCAGGATTCGAACGTGCGACATCCTGGCATCCTGGCGAATGGCCGTGTACACGTCTGTAAATTTTTAATTTACAGATGTTTTGCTTAACACAAAATTAGATTGTATGTTACATCCTCTGCCCGGACACGGCCGAAGCTCGGCACGGTGTGGTCATTCGTAACTACTATCAAGTAAGATGAACGAACCAGTTAATGTGAAGAGACGTAAGAGAATTGCTTGTATGTATGTAGATGCGGCGTTTATTAGCTAGAATGACATTACTGCTACGTATTGAGCAAGCGTGCTTAAAATGATCCCTAAGAATTTGCTTTGCTTTGTTGAAGTTTAAGCAAACTTAGGAAAATTCTAGCAGCAGTGTATTCGGTATAGTTTTGGGAATTGTACTACCATACAAATGTCGATTCCGCACTTCACTCCCTTAATAAACACATTTTAGACGAAATGTATCTTATGTCCCAATGATTCTTTTTTATAAGTACCAAGTCATTAGCGAACAAGCGTATAGCTAGTTTAATGAAAAGCGGTCTAGCAATCTTCTAAACACTCAAAATTTACTTAGCGTTTTAAGTATGAAAATGTTACAAATAACAATATTAAATTTTATAATCCTAGAACGCACAATATTAGTCGTATTATCCATACGGATTATAGACCCAAATAGTATTTTAACAGTTTCAATGTTCACAATAATCTTTCAAATTACCATAGCTAAAGGCATACATAACCCGATTTAAATATGTTCTCTTACAGTTTAACTCACAGCACACGTCGGATGTCGGACCCTTAAAGGTAAATTAGGTAGCCTGAACCGTCTACGATGCCAGCCATTCCTCTGTACAATCAGCCAAATATTCGTCGACGACTTCTGAACCTTAAAGTACAAATAATAGAGTCGAAACGTGATAGACCATTTTCTTGTCTGACTGTACCCATTCGCCATTCAATTGCTGTGAGTTGCGCGCTTGCTAAGGTCCAGAAAAATGTGTGCTTACTTACCTTTCTTAGCTTACGTGGGAGCTCGTTTAGTTTGCAGGGTGAAAAAGAACTTTGGATTTTCTAAATAGTTGGGCTTAAGCTGATTTGTATGTGTTACTACTTATAGTTATTGTGCAAATAATGTATTTTGCTATTAAACCCGACACAAAAGAATTTTTTTTGATAATTGTATGATTACTTACTCGTATGTATATATGTAAGTGTAGTCGTATCGTATAGCAAATCTAGTATTTTTTTAAGGAAAAACGTAACGACACTTAAGTCGTAATAGAATAGAACCACTGAACTAACCCACTAATTGATATATTTCAAATTGTATGTGTATGTACAATCAACCAATTTGATTTCTGGGCCACTTCGTACCTTGTCACAGTGACAGTCTCTAGCAGATTTCATGTTGATTTTCACTCTAACAGCGTACGAAGTGACCCTGAAATCAAATTGGGTGACCGTTACCTACCTATAGGATTTCTTTTAATAGTTATGTCAATACGTCAGTTTTGAGTTCCAAAAAAAGAGCCTAAATACCTATTATTCAGATAAGTACAGAATAAAAGAACCTATAAACGACAACATCTTAAGCCTTAAACGGATAAACAAATCAACGCGTTAACAAATAGGGAATAAAAAAGCAACGCTATTTTTACGACCCCAAGTTTCTAGCAACACCGAAGCGCGGTATTTAGTTAAAAGAGCCCAACATTTGCATAATCGACGTTTCCACAGGTGCAATGGCGACGCATTGGCAGCTGATTTAAGTTCCCGGCTAAGTGACAAGGGGGCCCGCTGGGCGTATAAGGCAATATGCTACATCGGCCATTTTTATTTATTGACGTAACAAGACAAGCCCGCGGTGTTTTACGCGCGTTTGCGGGGATGCGGCAGTGGATGTGTTTTTGTTTTTGTTTTCACAACGACGTAAAGTTGTAAAGTACACTAGCTATAAACTTGTCTCGGCTCTAGTAGGGATAAATCGGGAGTAAATTAAGTTTTCCATTGGCTTAATTAAAAGTTCTAAGGTAAAATAAGTATTTACATAAAAATGTAAGAATATCAATCAGCACGATAATAAACGTTAATATATCTCTTCTTTGATATTATCTAGGAAACGTCACGGCATTCACTTACTGTTTAGAAATGAAAAAAGGTGTAAAGAAAAATAATAACAATGGTATTATTAGGGGCATTTTTTCTCAAATTAAATGAAAATAGTGGGGTATACTATACCTATGATTTAGCTTTACCTTAATTTGACACTAGTTTGGCCAGTATATTAACGAAATTTATAAATGACACTCCTCTGAATAAATTACTCTTAAGTTTGCCAGGAATCTAAATCTTAAAACTAAAACTCACCTCTCAATTTCTCATATAAATCAAGAAGCTATTCTTGCCAGCACCTGCGAAGTCCCCAACGCGACATAACGAAATCCAATTAAATACATCTTGATATTCCCACCGATCATTAAAGTACATTGTTAGAGCCCTGTTTATACGGAGGTGTTGGCTCTGTGTGAGGCGGTCATGATTTCTGGTGACTTATTTCTGTACCAGATCTCTTTAGAGAATCAATGCTAATGCTGCTATGAGAGGCTTGGCTACCTTTATATCTGGAAAACGTTTTAAATAATGCTTCA
The DNA here is from genome assembly GCA_905163555.1 of Notocelia uddmanniana. Classification (NCBI taxonomy): domain Eukaryota; kingdom Metazoa; phylum Arthropoda; class Insecta; order Lepidoptera; family Tortricidae; genus Notocelia; species Notocelia uddmanniana. Next base: position 16,621,705 of record LR991065.1, read on the forward strand.
TATAGGTATAGCCAGTTCCTACAAATAAGTGAATAATTTTGACGTGCCAATAATGTGCATCCGATTTTGTTTATGAAACGATTCACACGGTTGATAGCGTAAATGTTGCTTTTGTGGACGCGTAAACGCAATCTTCGTATGATTATTACAAATGGCTTTTTAATTACTATTAGAGTATATCTTCTTATTAAGTTATTATACCTAATCCATATAAATACATGGCCCTGAATTTTAGTGCATTGCCGTTTAAATTACAAATTATTCTAATTTTTATAATTACTTTTCCATTAAAATCATAAGGCTCACTCTTTGGGAGCTTGCAATTTAGTTACATTAAGAATAAACAGTAAAGGCCGAGCCACACCGAATGCGTTCGCAGCACATGCGACTGCGCGTGTGCGTGACGTGTGCGTTGTATCGTATGAAATGTCATAGTAGATGACACACTGCTTACTGTGCAAGTCTCGCGCACGTGCACGCCACGCAAGCGGTGTGTCATCTACTATGACATTTCATCCGATAGAACGCGCACGCCACGTAAGTACACGCGCACGTGCACGTGCTGCGCACGCATTCGGTGTGTCCCGGCTTTTAAGTGATTATGGATTCGTAATTTCATTTTACCTTGACATTACCATGTGTTCTTTTGAATTGAATTTACTTAGGTCGATATTAGTCATATACTAGATTTTTCAGGGTGGGTTGTTGCAAACCGTCGTCGGTACAAATAAGCGTTGTTCATTAAAATTTGATTATTGGGAAAGTTGGAAAATTGTATATGAATCGAACGCTGACAGCGCCATATTTAACGTTGATTTATAATTTCCAATCGAAAATGAAAAATTTATTACCCCGGGCGGGATTTGAACCCGCGACCTCTGGAATCCGTCCATCGCTGTTTCCAACTGAGCTACCGCGGGTTATCCCGAGGCGACGAATCCCTCAATCAGTTCACTCTTTTTAATTAAGCCTTAGGGAGACTAGTAGCGACACCTACCGTCAAAGTTGCTACAACTTTTTGAAACGGCACCAAAGTCTCAAGTTACATTGAGAATCATTAGTAACAATGTAATTTTATAATTTCGCTAAGTGGTCGTATCCGCTTGTAAAAATATTTACAGTAACGTTGATTTGTTTATAATAAGTGCCTACAATATGAAAAAAAACATGATCTAATTAATACCTTCCCACACAAAGAGATCAAAGGAATACGTGCTTGTCTGTGGCTTGTCTAATTGTACGAAATACTCAAGAACAATCAAAACGGCTACAATATAGACTTTTTCTATAGACTACATTATGTGTTAGTTTATTATAAACAGCCCGCTTTATTTGGTTTACTATACATATTGCTGCAAGCGTTGTTCTATATAATTAATTTCATAATCGCAATTTTCCCAGCATTTGTTACTTCCTATCAAAACTAACACAATAAACTAGTGCTAGTGTTCATTAATTAACTCCCCCGTTATTATCAACACCTGCTCTTGAAAACCGTTTAATAATGACGTCAGGCGGCAGCTGCTGCGGCCGTCGTCAGTACGGTAGTTTTCAGGGAAAATTAAAATCATATTAATTTATTGTGGTTAGGCTAAGTAATTAATCTTCGCATAGTTCAAAGTAATTTTGAGTTAGTGCTCAGCCGTCAACGCTGGCGTATTGCGTGGAGCAGTATTAGCACGAAGTTCTATTGAGTTTCGTTTCAGCCAAAAGCATACATTTCCATTCAAGAGTTTAATACTATAGCAATATGATTGGATTGTAACATAATTTACGTCGGCCAAAATAAAGAGGAAAACTGCATACTTATACCGAAACTGTATCCCTTAAAGGGTTACCTAAGCTCGCCTTTGTACATATGCAATACAATACAAAATAAATCCTCTTTAATACACACCTCACACAAATGAATTAGTTACAAAAAGAAAAAAAGGGCAACATGTAAGTAGGTAGAGGTTGACAACAGGCAGACTTATCGTTAAAGAGCGATCTCTTTCAGACAACCTTTGGGTTTGGGTTTTGTCAACTGTTCTTGTAATTATTGTTTTATTCTTATGTTGTACTCATGTACAATAAATTTTACATACATACATACTGTATTATCCAGTATACGTAATATTGACTCAGTTTCATACATATTGAATCTCGTAACATTGCGCTAGCACTTATTTACTTTAAAAAAGCAACATTGAATTAAAATTTAGGCCTCAAGATTTGGACGGTGGACAGTAAGCTGATCCATAAAACCAGTTATGTTAGATAGTAAGTAGCCTATCTATACCACTTACTTCATATACAAAGCAATAGAGATAATAATACCTCGATCCGAATGATCTGATTGCTCCTCTGGCCAAGCATCGAATTCTCAATTACGAACCCGACGTATCACCTTTCTCAGATGCTGTGTTGCAACAGCTAAAAACGAATGGTATACAATACATGATTCATATCCAGATATGTGTAACTCCTATGTATAATTATAAACACACACATTCCTCTAGTTGAAATTAACTGGTAGATAGGATAACATTTGACGCTAAATAATTGGATTAGCTACTGAATCTTTCTTGAGGTATGTACATTGCATAAAATGCTTCAAGATTAACATCCTATGAAGCCCGACGAGGAACTGTTTTGTCATAATGCTTAATACAGTTTTGTATGTATGTATGTAAAATTCTTTATTGTACATGAGTGAAATACAACAGTAATTACAAGAAACAACAACAGTTTTATAATGCTAAAGTATGTCTACTGTCTTTGTTACCATTTTCTTTATCCATTACCAAATATGTGAGAGTGCTGTGCGTCCCGTGTAAGTACATAAAATACCTATAAATTAAATAAATTAATAAAATCATAATGGAGTAATTGGAAGATGAAATATTTATATGGGAGTGCTTTTAGCGATATATTTATACGGAAATGGAGTGTACACTGAGTACTGTAAAGGTTGTAAACCAAAACCCACCATGTATACCGTCTTACTCTATCGAAGCTTCAAGCCTCTGCTTATATGGGTAGAAGTCGCTGCACTAACTAAAGTTAGTTGCATAATCTTCGAGCTACTTCTCCGAACGATTGGCCGATTCTTTAATTAGTAGCTTATCAAGATCGACACGTGGAGAGTAATCGATGCGATGCGATGGAATCGAATGCTAATGTACCTTTATCTCGAATTGTAATTGAAGAAATGGAATCGAGATATCATAAAATATTTATTGAATACCTCATTTTTGTCAGCTCATATTTTTGATGAGTACATAAAATAAAGTGGAATAAAGAGAGTAGAGTCGAGTAGAGTACAGTAGAGTGGAGTAGAGAGAGTGTGGAGTGGTAATAAAGTGGAATTAATAGATGTTTATTGAAAATGAATTAATCCACAACATCTATAACTGATAGATATGAAACTAAAATACATTCTACTCTTAAAATAAATCATCTTTTTGTTTTATTACATTATACTGGTAGAGCGAACTTGAATCCAATTAAGTGATACATTAAAATCGAACTAAATGTAATGTTTGTAGAAATAGCATTTAAAGTACTTGTGTCTGTGTTTCCATTCGACTAACACTCAGTCTCATTACCGGTGGCCGGCGATAACATCTGAATGCCCGCAGCGTTGCTCCCGCCATATCAAAATATATATCATTAATCTCAGACTGACCTATCGAACCAGCTTACATACACTCAAAAATAAATTCTAATGCACCATAGTATGGTTTAGAATTGGCAACTGTTTAATTTTAGTCTTGCAGCATTTCTGAGGCATGGGGTTTTAAAATGTGGTTGTGTTGATTGTCAGAAAAATCGAATATCGTTGCACATGAGGGACCAATTTCAAGTGAATAGCGGAAAATATTACCATGTGATAGTTGTAGATTTTTATATGTTGCCCATTGTTTAAATCTGATGATTTTCATTTGCTTATAGTATTACCGGAGTATTCTAGAGAGAGTTTCATTTTATTTGTCCAGAAGCTTAGGACATCCTGTATACGTTTGAACTCATGGCGATAACATAATGAAATTAGTAAATTAGGTGTGCACTTGAGAGTAACAGCAGCAAAGTAATTTACTGTTTATGTGCAAATTGATTTGACTAATAATACTGTTAAACATCTGATGGCACATTTTCAAATATATTGTTTTTATTCAAGATCTGATTATATTCCTCTTCATTATTGATTCTAACTGTAACTTCCTAGAACATGCGCGCAATTTTTGTTCAATGGTGAAATTTCACAGATGTTAAAATAACATAAAAGTATTCTACAATTGTTCCTTCAAGAGAGGCGGAAATTCCAGTCATGCATTGCGTAGGGAGGTTGCTAGGGTTTGAAACAATAAAATAAACGATTCAGGCGATTCATATCGGAGTCAAGGAAATCATAAAGTCTAGAGTGTTGAAAAGGGTCCAGTAATAGATTCACAGCTGTGTGATATCGCGCAATCGCTTTTAAATCAACCTAACACTTGCGGAATTCTTTTATACAACTTTGTGTCCTTATTATGTGGATAATTTTAAACACAGCTAGGAATTAATTGTATCGGAGTTATAATCCGAGGCGAGTCAATCTGGGGCTCGTTTCTCTGGGTTTTAGGTTGAATAGATGATTTTCGTTATAATAGGCCGCGAAGTATCACATTTTGGGTGCGGCGAAAGCGAAACGAGCGCCCTATAATGGAATTTCATCCAAAATTGAAGGCCTAGGCCGGCAAAGAGACCGCCTTCGTTTTCGGAGCGCGACGGCGGCGGGCGCGCGGCCGAGTCTGTGCCGGTGCGCCCCAGAAACAAAAGAAGGGTTTTTATGAATGAATCCTTAGAATTTCATCTGAACTTTTCTTAAAACTTTCTGAATTCATTGCATTTTATGAGAAAAGACTCTGCAGTCTCTCTCTGGGGGTAGCTTCTAATATATGCCTCGACGGGAATGGCAATTCATTGCCAATCTTTTGACGGAATCCGCTTCGCGTCGTCCGTCAAAGTTAACTTGTCCACGAATTACTTTTTCCTGTCCTTTGCCGTAATAAGTAATTAAACAGTTACAAACGAAAACAAAACAATAACATGTCTGTAGAGGTAGACAACATGCGGTCTTATCGCTAAAGAGTGATATCTTCCACACAACCTTTGGGTAGAGGAAAAAGCCGGCTTACTTGAGTATGTTCTGTTTCCTCTAGATGCGGCGGTGCGATTTCACAGTGAACCGTTATCACGACCAGTCCTTAGCTTTGCGCTTCTATTTGCTGAAGTGATAGCCCGAGAAAGATACGGTTTTTTTGGAAATAATTCAATAACTGGCTGATTTTTGTTATACTGTCCTATTATGTAATTTTAAGAACCTATATTTTTTAAATTTCCGAATCTGAAGACCGGAAGTTGAAAAAAAAAATTATTTGCCCGAAAACTGGTGAATTTTTGCAGCAAACAGGGTATCAGTATTTTTATGATGAGTACTTCTATGTTTATGTCTATTTTAATACTTACGACCAGAATCGAACAATATATGCAACGGGAAATGAGAAAAAAAATATGTAATAGGTACTCGTAGTAGTCAATTTGACCTTCATGAATAGTCTACAGAGTGCATTTGGCTGCCACATTAGTTCCAAAAGTTATTACAGCTTTAGGTATTTTGGGTTGATTCAGTTTAAAAAGTGTCAAGAAATATAATAAAGGCATATAAAAACCCTAACTGTAATGATACCTCATATGCCATTAGCGTAACGCATTTTTATGTTTTACGATATTAATAATTGATTGTATTATTAAGTTACCGTAACAAAAATAAGTTGATTTTCATATATTACAAAGAACATAAATAGAAGTAGTATATCATAAACAAAATAATTCTTATAGTGTTTTCGCTAGATTTTTACGGATTTTTTATAGATTTGTTTTTAATATTTTCTACCGCCGCGTTAATAAATGTAGGTGTATTATTAAAGAATACTTAGTATAATTACTTAACCTAATTTTTGATGCACAAAATTTACTGATACCGATATATTGTTGTTTTTTCATACAATGAAACCGTATAGCTCTCGGGCTATGATGACTTTTCGAACGTACGTAAGTACACAATAACTGTTATTTTCTGAATTTGATAATTTCTGAAGCTCGTTCGAAAATTACACTACAGGGCATCCCTCTGGTACTCAGTAACTAGGATTTTTTTCCCTTAAGGCGTGTGTTCTACTCCACTGACGCCGTTTGATTATCTGGTTTTCATATAAGTATAATAAAATGTAACGTTTGTACTATCATTGCAGATCGAGTCAGGTCGGTAAACACATTATTGTAATTTGACAAATATATATGTTATTGAAAAATAGGACAAATGCTTATGAATATTTTAATGTTTTCTTTGACTTTTACCTAGCAATACAGCCGTTGTTACAATTAAGTTGATTGAAGATAGGGTTGCCAGGCCCAAAACTTCAAACACCGGACATGGCATTAAAAAATCCGGTAATTTTTACCAAAGGGCCGAACATACTATTTTTACCAGCCCCTAAACTTCAAGAGCCGAACTTGACATTATTTATTTATTTATTTATTCCATATAAGCAACTATTATTACAGGTTACAACCCAATGCAGTTGTGCCTGAACTAAAAATTTAAAATTAATCAACTTATACCGATATATGTATTTGTAATTGTTTTGTTTTTTGTATAGTTGTTATTTTTAGCCGTAAGTTAATTTACTTAAGCCGGACAGGCCGGACACGTAATCGTTTAGCCGGACAGGACCGCAAAAAGCCTGACATGTCCGGCTTTAGCCCTGGCAACCCTAACCGATATCGTCTCAGTAAGCGCAGTCATTATGTTCCACAGTGTGATAATAACCTAGGCGGTTAAAACAAATAACAATAAATTCAATTTTAACAATTGGAAAACATTATAGTTTGTGCAGGAGTGATAAAATACAATTATGTATGACCAAAATTTCCTTTAAAAATAATAGAATCTGACATTACTACACAATTCTCTTGTTCAAGAATCAGTTTCCATCGAAATCGTTCTTTGTGCAAAGTCTTAACAAAACTGTTACGAGTAAAAACAGCAATTAAACTGGCACGCTGGCTCAAAACAATGTCAAAGTAAATCTATCGTAAAAGTGTTACAACGTTTTAAACAGTTACCAATCAATACAAGCTACAGCGTTCCGGCAGTTAAACTTTGCGATAAATGAAGGCTTAGGACATTTTCTCATTGTTGCTAGGAATATCTCGAGCTTCCTAAAGAATAGAGAGAGCATTGTTTTGTCCTAAACATCATTCTATTTTTTTTTTCTCCGGAGAGGATATCGGTTATGGATATCACCGCACCGCGGGAACAATGCGGAGGTTATGCCGGACTTGCAGCGACTAAAACCTCCTGGATGGTCCTAATCAACTCATTTTGAACGGCTCTGGGATCTCCTCCGGAATGCACCAGTCCTGCCCTAGAGTGACACCTCTGTGGGTCCCACCATCTGTTTTCATGGACGATCGCATCCCCCAACTGCGACCGTTTTCGACCCCAAGGACCCCCTTTTAGTCGCCTTGTACGATAGATAGGGTATGCCATAGCCGTATTCTATGCCCGGGCTACTGGGCGCAAACATTCTTCTAACCTTTTCCATTGAATTGTAAGAGGAGGGGGACGCCAAGGATAAGGTGGATGGATTGCGTGAGAGACGATATGAAGAGGAAGGATGTGGGCGATGAGATGACGGGCAATAGAGAGATATGGAAGAAAGAAACATGCTGCGCTGACCCCATCAAGTAAATTGGAATGATTATACACTAAAGGACGAGGGATCAGCTGTGGCACCTAATCCCCATATTTGGCGTAGGCACTAGTTCTACGAAAGCACTGTCTCTGACCTTCCAACCCTGAGGGAAAACTAGACCTTGTATGGATTAGAACGGTTTCCAAATTATATTTCCTGCATCTAAAAGCTGCTGCCAAATAAGATATTTCGTTTTTTTTTTATCCCAGTGGCACGAATCGTGGTTTGAACTCTGAACCCCCAGATCAAAAGTCACGTGCCTCCGCTTAGCTACGGTGGCTCTACATTTCAGTAGACATACGACTTTTCGATAAATTGATCTTATTCTCTTATTCTTATTTGCCCTACACAACAAACGTATAAATCAATCAATTGAAGCTTGCGGTAGAAGTGCCACAAGATACACGTGCGTCACAGCTACACGTGTACGCCAGGATTGAATACTATACGAACACGAGTCACTCCAAATTGCCACCGCTGTAGCTTACCTATTGCAAATATAAGGTGTCTATAAAGTAATTGCTTTGTTAGATATTTTACTGTATTTTTGCTGGTATGTACATTTTAGGAAAAATGTGGGTAAGATAATAATTTCAATATTCTACGACTTAAATAAAATTGAAAGTCTTATTCCATCCTGCTGGCATATTTTTATGTCTCTGGAATCTCTCGGACACAACAATTACAATAATGTTGCAGTTTCCCCTCATGCGCCGCGCGCCGTGCAGGAGCCGTTTGAGTCAAACAGTACCTGTAATGGGCCGTATCGTGTTATGGGACATTTACCTTACAATACCATACAAATACTCTTTATTGCACACCTCAATTAAAGGACACAGTACAGAAGGTACATAATTACTAGGGGCCGAATAGTTGGTGGCAGTTTGAACATAGATAAGACTGGAGTCGTTGTTTAAAAAAATTGAATGCCTCTAAATGCAGTGGCCACACTTAGGTCCCGGCACGAAACGAAAAAGGCCTTGTTCACTGACAAGATAATGTCTATGGTAGAAGGAAAGTTAAAGCGGCGGAACGATAAATTGTACACCAAAATGTCGAAAGATGTCGGGTATTACGTACGAGTTAGCCTTTTCCTTCAGATTTTGACAATAGACGCTCAAATTAAGGCTTAAAATTATTCATTTACCAGATGGTCAATTTTAATCACTTGTAAAAAACATCTAAAAGAAAAATGTACATATGTATTTTATCAATTCAAAGTAGTAGCTTTCTTCGAGCACGGCTCTAAATACTCCTGATTACTCTTTTTGGACAAAATTACATTTTATGAACGCACAATTTCGAGCTAATAACAAAAATAGTTTCTTACAAATGAGCCACTAGAAGAAAAGTAAGAGAATCTCTGATGAAAACTTTCGTGTCTCGCGGGGTCATTACCTAGATGTAGCTGACGCAATAAATGGCGTAAAGTATTGGAACGTAGTTTAAATTTTACGTTTTACCTTTGTTTGTTTATTAAACAAACTGTCGTCAGGTAAAGTTAACAAAAAAAAAATAGGTATAAATTGTTCGATTTAATCATCTCAAAACTTATGAACACACGAGGTACCTGATGAAAAACTCAAAATAATTGTTTCTCCGCTAACCATCCCACCCAAGAGATACACATCGACAGACATGTCCTTTGAGCACATGTCATTTACAAGCATTCCACATTACCTGCAGCCTTAAATCAGCCGAACATATCAATCTGAAACGATAAAGATAATTAAAAGATACGGTGTCACCATTACAGTCCGTCAAAAGAACCGGCAGCAATAATAGATTTGATTGCTGTTTATTTAAGTGGAAGTTGATTTTAATTAGTTATAAATATGACCTCCCAATCTTTATAATGTTTAATGAACACTAAATGCGTTGTGTGGGCTTAGAAGCTATTTATTTTAAACTACTTTAAAGATAACCCACTTAAATTAAATGAATACGATCCTAATTTGAATGTATATAGAAACGCCAGCTGCAGAAATTAATGTTGTGATGAAGAAAATCGCACTTAAGTTCAGAGTGTTTAAAATCTGAGGCGCAGCTTAGTGAATAAAGTATTTGTACAAATATGAAATCTAAATACTTGCTTCAATTCAATGTACCCAATTGACCTGCAAATATTGTGAAATGAATTATTTGATCAGTGAAAGACGATTTATATGATTTTGAGCTTTATCGCTTTATAATTTAGCAATTCTAAGGACAAATGCGTAATCAATTATTGATTCCTAGAAAATGACCCTTGCCGGATCTATTAGATAATATCTATGTGGGATTAGTTTTTTGATAGCTGTCTTGCTATAATACTATAGTTAGGTGACAGCGGTGCTGGTTGTTAAATGATGAATAAGGAATGGTCGAATGTGGTCTTTGTCTAGCGGGCCCGTATAGATATTAAGTCGGTCTTCGTTTATTATTATTGCACTACCCTCGTTTTATTTCCAAAAGCAACTAACAACGATTTTAATCAAATGTGTTTAAGGTCGAAATTAGTATGATTTTCTCGCTTTGCGTTTCGTTAATAAAAATTGAATTTGGAGGCAACTTAATTTCATTTATCGCCGTGACTGCACCGTTATAGAAATATCTCCACTATTCTCAAAATGAAATGTGCTCGCTTTCGATCACTTTGTGACAAACAATAGAATATTAAAAAACTATACTTGAAATGAATAAAGCGGTAAATTTCTTAAAATTCACTCCATCTTGTTATGTCGGTAAATAACTCAGTGTGATTTAGTTAAATTTTCAAATGTGATTTCCTCTTCAAAATAATGCTTATTTTAAAATAATAATTTTAAAATAAGCAATATTTATGTTTATTATACAATACTTATATTGTGTTCTTTTTTCAGCATACTGGAGCTATCCCCATCATCTCCTCTATGGTTCCAGAAGTGGACATTAGAGAACGACTGAATAGCGTGCGATGCCTTGACGTATTGCGGGACGACCTGTTTAGCCTAGTTGGTAGTGACTCTGCCTCCGAAGCTAGAGGTCCCGGGTTCGAATCCCGGCCAGGGCATTTATTTGTGCATTTATCACGGATATTTGTTCTTGGGTCTTGGATGTTTTCTATGTATTTAAGTATGTATTTATCTATATATAAGTAAGTATGTATATCGTCGTCTAGTACCCATAGTACAAGCTTTGCTTAGTTTGGGACTAGGTCGATTTGTGTAAGATTGTCCCCCAATATCTATATCTAAATTATGCTTCTATCAATAACCCTCGAGGTCAAATATATTTAGCGCAGGATAACTTTACTGTGCGGTGCATCGAACACTGATGCAAGCTCTAATATGGCAGCTAGGATGAAAAGCAGACACAAAAAATTGGAAGAGAATGACGTTTATCGTCTCCGTTATAATATACAATATATAAATAAGTTACAGCGCAAATCTTTACAAGAGTTATACAGTGGGATATTAACATTACTGTTGAAAATAGTGCTTACCTTTTTTGTAATCTATTTATTCTTTTCGGCACTGGTGGAAATAAATATCATAGGTAGTAAAATGTTCCAATTGCTGAGTGTTGGTTGCTTAATTTGTGGTATCGTGACGGATGATGAATATATTGTTATCTTTTATCGATAACATGTTGTATCTTTCTGAAACGTAAGTGTAAAATGGCTCGCAAGTTAAGTTAAGGACATATTTGTATTGTAATATTTTAATTTTAATACCTACTTGATAACATGAAAATAGAATTTATAAATAAATTAACTATGAATCATATGTAGGCACTAAGAATAGATATATAAACTAAATGTCCAAGCGCTCGGCACTTATCAGTTACTTGGCATCTGCAATCTTAATGTATACTTGCCTATAGCAATTGAGGCGAACAACAACAGGGATCAATAATTAACAGCATTTCAAATTTGTAAGTGGTATAAGATCTTTTTTCATATTTTTATAGCTACTTATTGGAGACTTTTGTCCTTGGTTTTTATTGAAGATTGAGTGCTTTATAATGTTAATTATATCATTTGTAACGTGTAAATATAACTGCCTATTGAAACGCTCAAAACTATGCAGGATTTAAAAGGAAATGCAAAACCTAGCTCCCGTCTTGTTGATATGTGAATATTTTTGTGGAAGCGTAAAGTATTCTCAGCGGGTAACTCACGGAGCAATATTTCAAGCTCACCTTGCTTCTTGCCCTCTGCTGTATCGTGTTGCATTATTACTGGCAGTAACGTGGATAAACTCCTTCAACGCAGATTTACTTTTATTTTGAAAACTGAAACTTTGGTTGCCGATTGAAGACCTATCGGGTTTTATTTATTTACCGACTGTCAATGCAGATATTTTGCTATTTGTAAGGCGATGATGCTTTTATTTTCAGTGCATTTTAGCTAACATGTCGTATCGGTATGTCAAAGATCATCAAATGTTCAAGAGTGAGACACATGACGATGCTACTTCGATAGGGGCATTGTTCTTTATAATGGTGATGAAAGCAAAATATACATAAATAAGTATACTCATAATAGTATAAATCGTCAAGCAACTCATTAAAAATTATTTTATCCAAATTCGATAAGTAAGAGATTTTTTGAATATTTCTATAAAAGTAGATACAAGTTTATTAATGAAAGTATATTTTGATAAGTCCCTCATATTTTTGTTTGATAAGACTTTTTAAGCGAATATTTTATAAATTATGTATATGGAACAAAAGATAAACATGACAGCAAATATTTACTTTGGTGCCTATCTTCTTTCAATCATAACTTTACTGTCTGCAAAGTTTTTGGGCTCATTTGCATTTAATATTACAAAACAATTCACTTTCTAAGCCATGAGTGAGTTTCAGTTATTAATAATTATAGTAATAACTTACGAATATTATAGTAATAACTTACTGACGAGACGAGTGTGTGTTAACACTATTTATTCTGTAATTATAATACTTATGATGACGAATTCATACTCAACTATCTACGCATTAGACAAAAGACACAAATATGCATATGCTGCGTATATAGGGTGGGCCCTGTAACAAGAGCAAGAAATTAAACCGTCCACTATTGAGCGAGCCAGCAGTTATATCCAAGTGGTCCGAGTTGAAAAAAAAAGCTTTACAGTACATATGGTGCTACTGTACCGCACGAGTGCGGTAATCATTAGATTACGTGCATATGTCGAAACTTTTAAGAGCCATATTTTACAGTACAAACGTTGTACGATACACGTGCGAATAGGTAATTCGCAACTCGTGTCGATTTAAAACACTCCCTTCGGTCGTGTTTTAATTTATCACCACTTGTTGCGAATTTCCTGTTCTCTGCACTTGTATCGTAATGTACTATTATCTTAATTTGTTTCTTCAAAGATAGCTTACGTGTATTTTTTTACTCTTTTGGAGTGATATTAATAATTGTTTATTTAGATAAATACCCTTTAAAACAAAAAAGATAAGACAAAATCTATTACGACTAATAACTTGATGCTACACCAAAAACTCGTGGTGTCAAGATTGATTACTTGGAGGTCATAACTTATCACCGAATCGAAAAATAGTGGACACAGTGATTTACTGCAGATGCTCTAAGGAAGCATAATTTTAAATATTTGCTACTGTTACGAGTACAGGGCTCAGCCTGTATATGTAAAACTGCGTTCATGTAAAATCATCTCCTGGTCGAAAGAGGTACTTCTGAAAAAAGGCCAACACAAAAATATACGCAACCGATAAGCCTGTATGAGATGAGGATGTGATCGAAGCGTAAGAAGTATATAAGAACTTTTAATGTTAGTATTATTTTGCATTATTCGCTGGTATCCGTCTACCCTTTTGGGATACAGGTGTAAGTAGGTGTATGCATCTACATGCACTCAGAGTAAGCAGACCAGATCAGACTCAACATTTACGCGTGCTTTGCAAGGGAAGGAAAAGCTTATATGCAGCTAAATTGAGAACTTGTTTTTCGAAATGACTGAGGATGAGAAACAAACTTATTTACTTGACTTAAGAGGGTAATTGTTAATTTGCCATCAAACTGATTGTGGCGGATAAAACAGTTAAATTATGACCAACACGACAAATTATATAATATATCTCTGTATATTTCGATCGCATCAGAAATGAGGCCTTCCGCAGCAGAACCAAAGTGACCGATATAGCCCTTCGAATCGCTAAACTTAACTGGCAGTGGGCGGGGCACATAGCACGCAGAACCGATGGCCGTTGGGGCGGGAAGGTTCTCGAGTGGCGACCACGTACCGGAAGGCGTAGCGTGGGCAGGCCCCCCACACGGTGGACTGATGACCTGGTAAGGGTCGCGGGTGTCCGCTGGATGAGGGTGGCGCAGGACCGGTCATTGTGGAAGTCTTTGGGGGAGGCCTATGTCCAGCAGTGGACGTCATTCGGCTGAAATGATGATGATGATGATGATATTTCGTAATCTTCATTCCAGAACTCGGGTATGTCCTAAAACTACGACCAAGACCTCCGGGGGATGGGCAACAGCATCCCTGGAGTGCGGTGGAGATACTGCTATCGCTAACCCGCATACCAAGCGTGGCATTTACATGAATGCCATGGGGGAGGCCTATATCCAGTAATGGACGTCCTTCGGCTAATATGGTGGTGGTGGTGGTATCTGTATGTGCCGATCGCATTCGACAGTGGTGTCATTATTAGAGGTCAAGTATAGTAAGCCTGCGGTACAGGGTGCAATAAAAATGCCGTGCCGTGCTGTGGATCCATTTAAGGCGTTAATAGAAATAAGTAGATAAATTATTTTTTTGGTTTTGTATGGGGACGAAAACGGCATTTTTATTTGGTGTTGTGTTATGTACCATAGTTTTCACGCCACAAATCATCACGTTAGCCCCAAGACAGAATTAGTATGCAAGGACGTGTCTATAATCACCCAATGTGCATGTGTAGCAAGCTAGTATTCAGTTTCGTACTTACTCATCAACCGGGACTCGCCTCAATCTAGCGAACTTCCTCTTTGCAACATATTTGCTCCTCGGAATACCAAAACTTGTGAAACTCCGCTCATAATCGCATAGCACTTTGGATTTGTACCTTAAGTGCTTTATAAATTTAACGATGTGATTTAATTTAAAGTTATAAAATGCTATGAATATGTTTGTTAATAGGTGGCATCACCTAAAAAAGCAATGTTTACTAGAATCTGCTTAAGAAAACTTATAATAAAAATTACACATTTAAGTACTTATAATTACTTTGACGTATTCAGCTTTTTGTACCAAACAGACTGCAAGGAAAAAGAATAATTTGCAGGATTTTATCTGTTCTGATTTACACAATATTTAGGCCCGGTAGGGGTGTGGACTGGCAAGTTGGCAACGTTTTCAGCGACACGAATATATGGAAGTCGTCCTATGCGTTTGAATAGCGCGTGCGGCATAACGCACAGCATGTCGCCTGTGGATTAACGTGGCCTTAGCCGCCTGACATAACGCGTCTTGTGTCGTTGAACTTATAGGCCTAAGTTTTCTTAGCCCCTTCTAAACCGAACACAACCTTTCTAATAAAATTAGTATTAATCTTACAACTTTAATAGGGTTAACATTTCCGAGTTCCCATTAAAACCTGCCATTACCATGGACCATTGGAGCTTGTTTATAATCCGTATGTAATATTAGACGAAAACTGTAATGAAGGCCGAGGGATTCCCGCAAGACGGTAGATAACAAGCTCCGGAGGCTAAATATGGTCTGCCTTAAATTATAAGCGAAGGCGTACCATGTACGACGGAGATTGCAATGGCCTGCCAACTATCTGCACTTAACATATGTTTTGTCATATTCCCTTAAACTGTATTCATGTTTCAATGCAACAACGTATGTATCATTTGCCTTTGTTATCATTGTCAAATAGAACTGTGAGTGTAAATTATGACCACATTATTGACAAAAATGCTCATGTTCACGTGTGTGATCATCATTTTAATCACGTGCTATACAGTTTTCTACAAAATAATTAATAATAAATATTAGGGGACAATTTTTACACAAATCGAACTAGTCCCATAGTAAGCTCAATAAGGCTTGTGTTATGGGTACTAGACGACGATATATTTAATAGAAATATACTTAAGTACATAGAAAACATCCAAGTCTCAGGAACAAATGTCCCTGCTCACCACAAAAACAAATGCCCTGACCGGGATTTGAACCCGGGACCTCCAGCTTCGGAGGTAGTGGCACTACCAACTAGGCTAAACAGGCCGACATGCTCATGTTTAAGGTCGTTTTAAGGAAATATTAAGGGAAAAGTTATTTAAGATGATAAAACTGATGTGAGTAAGTGAGTTAGGTTTCTAATTCATATATATTAATTTGATATTCGTAATTTACTTACTCGGTCGGCGGCATCTGAAAAACTCATTACAGTTTTCATACATAAACACGTTTTAAAACACTGAGTTCTTGTTCCTCCGACAAAGTGGCCAAATAAGTCGGCACACCATTCAAAATATATGTTGCACCCAACTATTTGGCCACTTTGGCTGCTATGTACTGTACAAATGAAATAACCTTAGGCCATTGAACGTAGTTTGGCAAAAAGGATTCAACCCACAAGAAATCAATATTGTATAACTTTTTTTTCTAGCCAAAAGTTTCCGATTTTAAATTAAACATCGCATGAGTTTAGTCATTTTTGTATTAAATCTACTAATTGTGAACCTCTTAACTTACAAAGATACGATCTCTGCAAACCGCTTTAAGCTTACGCCTTAAACCTGAGTTTAAACACACCACGCAGAGTTGATTTATGCCCACAGAGGTTCATACGTTCCACGAGCGCCGTATAACTGTTCCTGACCTCAGAGTCTCATCAGCATGCGTTAATCCTATGGGATACCACTTCTGTGGTTTAATCTAGGGGAAAAAATAGGTCGTTATCCTTTTACTGAGGATTTTTGAGAGAGATTAAACTTTGTTTACTTTGCTGAAATGTGTTTGCTAGAAAGAGTGTTTTTATATTCAAATGTTAATGTCGGTAAAAGGGTATGCATGCAATTTGTTAGATTAAGGGTGGATATGTATTAATGACGCCCTGTGTAGTGAACACGCCCAGCAGAAAATGGTACCCAAGGCTTTGAAGAAACTGTCAAATTTTACGAATACATTTTTTAACCATTTTAGGTTTACATTCTTCAGCCATTTTTTTTCGTTCTTCAGTATATATTTCCTAACTTTTCGTTTTCTTTCTTTTAACTCGCCATCGGCAGGACGTTCATTCTCACACCTAAGAACCTATATGGTCGCGTACGGTACGGTTTCAGAGGAATTTCCTCCTTCGGACGCTTCGGTTGTGGAGTGAGCTCCCTGCCGAGGTATTCCTGAGTGACTACAGTATGGAGTTCGTCAAGAAGGAGGTGTATACATTTTTAAATGGTCGGCAACGTGCATGGGACATTCCTGAAGTTGCAGACCAGGTGTCCATAGGCTGCGGTGACCCCTTTCAGATGGGCCGTACGCTTGCCACCGACGTGGTATAAAATAATTACAACTTAAAAAAGTTGAAAAACCCCCGACGTTTTCATTACAAAGCTCAATATCTCAAAAATGGCTGAACATATTTTCATGAAACATTGCTAAAAACACTCGGGATAAAATTATCTATGACACAAAAAAACGAAACGAAAAATCGAAATTTGGTTCATCCGTTTGGGAGCTACGATACCATAGACAGATACACAGACAGACACGTTAAACTTATAACACCTCTCTCTTTTTGCGTCACGGGTTAAAAAGAATAACTACCGCAGTTTATATCACAAATCTATAACTATATCCATTTTTACTTTAGATCAAGACGACATTTCTGATGGGTCAAGGATCTAAGATGCTTTTCAAGATTTATCAGAAATATATTCCTATAATGACATGTCACTGTCAGCCACAAAATGAAAACGTTTTTGGCGACTGAAATGGCCAATGCGGGAACGGCATGATCTTCCGTATTTATCACAGTAAAAGTTTACATCAGAAGCTCTAGTTCCGATTCGTTGACTGTCAAATCTCCGAAAGTATTCCAAACCTTTGAGAGATCATAAATTATTCACTAGTGACTGAGTTGCATGAAATCTCACGCCAATTATCACGCCTCAGCCACCCCGCTAAAGCTTCAGAATTTCAAAATCCGAACGTAAATATCCCAGCTTACTTACGCACTGTATTTAGCATCCAAGTGTACTAAACTCAGGTGATCAATCAGAAAATAAACACATAACGAGTGCTGGCGCGGACGTCGACGGGTAAATGGGGGCTGGGGTAATCTTATCTTCATTTATAGAGCAGTAAAATAACGCTCCTCCTGCGAAACATAAAGGGCCGTTTATCATCCGGTCCGCCACAGTAACTATATCGAAATCAGTCCCGTGAGTATATAAATTGACGGACTGTGAACCGGTGGTTACATTGTTTGGCTACAAAGCCAGATGTCACGAGTCCGACCCCTGACCATTTCCTCTCGATATTCTGCTACGTAGATAACTTATCTATATTCTTAACTAATGTTATTTTATTACATTTCGTTTGGTCAGTTCCTCGCTGTCACTTACTGTTATAAAAAAGGTGCAGTTTATGGAAGGCAACCTTTTTATTTTTTAAATAAGGAATAATATCCAGACTAATTCATCGGATATAATAAAATCGAGACGGACACAGGTGATCTCTTCCACATGTGTCTCTTTTCATTCGCGGGTCACGCCGCGGGGGCAGCTAGAAGTAATGCAAAATATGACTTTTTCCACTTAACGCTGACAAAACCCAAGTGTTTGTCTACTCACTGTTACTAGTGATAGCTGGATGCCGAGCTCTTCGCACGCCTACGTTCTACAAATCATTATGATTATAACAAGAAAACACACTGCACGTGTAATATAAATCAGTAAACTTTTTAGTATGATCGTGATGTACTTAATTGTATTATTAATTATGATGATCATCTAAGTTAAAAACGGATAAATTAAGTTGATCCCGGCTGCTGTCTATGATAGCAGTCGTTCAGCCAAGTTAGAGGCCTTCAGGCGGCTTGAGAACTAGTTACCCACTCACTAGACAAGCCTAATCCCAATAAGTTCTACTGTCCCCCTTGGGTTGGAAAGTCAGTTGGCAGTCGCTTCCGTAAAAACTATTATTGGGATTAGGTAGCGGACCCCAGGTATCCTTCAGGATGCAACTGTACTGGGAATAACGCTAGGATGATGATGATGATGATGATGAAGTTAAAAATAAATACAGTTTTATTTAGAGGATTTTCAGACGTAATTAAACATTTTTTTACTGAACCGATTTTTTCAAATCGTGTTTTAGAGACGACAAACTTTTTCATATTAACATAATTTTTTTTTCGTTTGGTCAAATCAAAAAGTTTTTCTTAAAATACTGTTAAAGTGAAGACAATTAGTCTTGTCAAAGTGTTTAAGTAATTTAGAAAGTATAACTCTTCAATCTAAAATATCTACCGGATTATGGTGTCAATTTTAAACAGTAGGTATAGTCGGATGTCATGTCGACGGTATCTGTTTTAACAATATTAGTTACGCGGATGACATGGTGCTGTTGTGTCCCACGATCGGTGGTTTGCGCAAATTAGTAGCGATTTGTGAGGCCTACGCAGAAAAGCATGGTTTGAAATACAACTCACTAAAGAGTGAACTCCTGGTATTTAAAGGCAAAAATAAGCCTTCAACGTCTGTTTCTCCAGTTTACCTCAATGGTTCACCATTGCAGAGAGTCACGCAATTTAAATACCTTGGGCACATTGTTGATGAGAATTTGAAAGATGATTCCGATATAGAAAGGGAACGCAGGGCATTGGCTGTAAGGCTGTAAGAGGTAACATGGTGGTTCGTAGATTTGCCGGCTGCACAGTTAACGTCAAGATCACACTTTTCAAGGCATTTTGCCAAACATTTTACACCAGCAGTCTATGGACCAGTTATACCCAAAAAGCGTATAATGTCCTGCGAATATTGTATAATAACCTGTTCCGGGCGATGGTAGGGCTTCCTCGACATTGCAGTGCGTCAGGCATGTTTGCAGATGCGCACACAGACGATTTTTATGCGCTTATGCGTAATAAAATCGCCTCTTTATGTGTCTTTATTACGGCGAGTGAGGGGAACCCCCAACAGTCTCCTGCAGGTCGTGGCGGGAAGGCCAGATAGCGCCGTGCTCGGCAGGTTCAACGATTTGCATGCCCCTAGTACGCGTGCGAATCGCTGAATCAGATGAGGATGGATTGTCTGATTTGTTGATTTTACGACTAGAATATTATTACTAACATAGATTAAGGCCCTTTGCTTACTAACAAACTATGGACCATCTAGTTGTCTGATAATAAACGCATTTTTTTTTATAGTCAATGATTAAAATAACATATGTAATCATATGTTATTTTAATCAATTTTTTTTATAGTCAATGATTAAAATAACATATGTAATCATATGTTATATTAATCAATTTTTTTTATAGTCAATGATTAAAATAACATATGTAATACTTTATATATGTTAAAAGTCACAGTGAGAAGCTAGTATATAATGATGCTTTTAATGAGTACTATCTTTATTTTACTTGCCGATATACGGTTGTTAATATTTGTACTGTGCTATAGGTAGTTTAGGAAGCAATGTATTGAAGATTGATATCCCGGAGGCCGTGATAGGGTTTTGTTTAAAAATAAATTTGTATAGGATTTTTGCTTAAGAATGTTGTAGCTAGCAAAAAGTAATAAAAACTTGCAATCAAACTGGTTTTAGAGTTTCGTATAAGCTTACCCAAGAAGCTGTTTTGCTAGATTAAACAGGGAATTTGCTTGCATAATAACAATTAAAAGCATTATTTGACGAATCAGATTGTGTTAGGCACTATACTAGATGTATGTACCTACTATAGGCCTGCTCAGGTGGTTCCCGCGTGATGTGCGGCGTACAGAGGCTGCTTGGCTTGGCGGGGCGGGATCGATATGTAGTATTACATATGCGCAGTAACAATATCATGCGCAGAAGCGGGGCAGTACTGCGTTCGTATCGTCAGGAATCAGGAAGCACTCATTTAAGGGTCTGGCCATACCGGTGCTCAAAATACGGTGACGGTACGGAATCGCAATGAACGAGAGGGAGAAACTTATGAGTTCAAATCGTGACACATAAGGCACGTTATTGCGTTTACGGTGCGTGTGTGCGTTTTAACGGCGCCTTAAAAGCGGTACTGACTCAATTGACAGTTGACACTGACCAGTTTTCCCATATCGTACCCCCTCCACACCGATGAATCAGGAAGTTGCTTAAGGAGGGGAGCTTCCCATATCGTACCCCCTCCACACCGATGAATCAGGAAGTTGCTTAAGGAGGGGAGCTTCCCATATCGTACCCCCTCCACACCGATGAATCAGGAAGTTGCTTAAGGAGGGGAGCTTCCCATATCGTACCCCCTCCACACCGATGAATCAGGAAGTTGCTTAAGGAGGGGAGCTTCCCATATCGTACCCCCTCCACACCGATGAATCAGGAAGTTGCTTAAGGAGGGGAGCTTCCCATATCGTACCCCCTCCACACCGATGAATCAGGAAGTTGCTTAAGGAGGGGAGCTTCCCCTATATCGTACCCCCTCCACACCGATGAATCAGGAAGTTGCTTAAGGAGGGGAGCTTCTCATATCGTACCCCCTCCACACCGATGAATCAGGAAGTTGCTTAAGGAGGGGAGCTTCCCCTATATCGTACCCCCTCCACACCGATGAATCAGGAAGTTGCTTAAGGAGGGGAGCTTCCCATATCGTACCCCCTCCACACCGATGAATCAGGAAGTTGCTTAAGGAGGGGAGCTTCCCATATCGTACCCCCTCCACACCGATGAATCAGGAAGTTGCTTAAGGAGGGGAGCTTCCCATATCGTACCCCCTCCACACCGATGAATCAGGAAGTTGCTTAAGGAGGGGAGCTTCCCATATCGTACCCCCTCCACACCGATGAATCAGGAAGTTGCTTAAGGAGGGGAGCTTCCCATATCGTACCCCCTCCACACCGATGAATCAGGAAGTTGCTTAAGGAGGGGAGCTTCCCCTATATCGTACCCCCTCCACACCGATGAATCAGGAAGTTGCTTAAGGAGAGGAGCTGTCAAAGGGTAGCTGACGGGGAACGCGCGGCAAGGACCTGACCCAGGGGTCAAATACCGGTATTTTATTCAAATCGGCTTTAGTTATTAATCTTAAAACGAAATGAATAACGTTTAAAACGTATTAACGTAGAAAGTATTAGGCAAAAAAATGAATAACGTTTTTGGTTTACTAGTGTTTATTTATACCGGTTAACAAGAACAACCGTTTATAGCGTTTTTCGCTCCTGTTGAACGAAATAACCATTTTTTTAATTCAACAAAAGTAGAATATTTCATTATTTCGCTCCTACACAGAAAAGTTGTGACAAGAAAGTTACCCATTATAATTTGTATGACATATTTTCGGTACAAAAGTTTGGTCCTAATCTAGTTATTAACCTCTGCTGTTAACTAACTAAAACGTGTTTTCTCTCTTTCTCACAAACGTCAAAAAGACAGATAGATATTAACAATTTTTACGGCTTTTTAGTTAAAATAGGTTTGATGCACGTTTTGAATTAGGACATATGGAATAAAAAATACATGAGCGGGTTAAGGCGATGTCTAACAGTGTTACTATATAATACTAACTAACTCACGGAAATGGCAATGCAACGTCAATAAAAACACAACTCACAGACAATCCGCTACGGTTTTAACCATGCTATTGTTATATGACCTTTAAGTTTTTTGCAAACGAGTTCATGTCATATACAAATTATAAATTGGTTCCGAAAACAAAATCACAAATATCTTTGTATTTCTTTCTAATAGAGAAACCTGTATATTTCCTCGAGATCCTTTTCCACTTTGCAAATGATATATAAGTAATGATTTTTGTAAGAAATAGAAGAAAGTACGATTACCTACACATTGTAGATACAACATCCTATAGGTAACTATCCTAATATTAATTAGGTAATGTATTAGGAGAAGAGGAATGTAAGATTTTGTGTGCACCATTTTTGGTACCATTTACTTAAATTCAATTGAGTATTATAATACAATCATTTGAAATCAACGACTAACTGAAAGATGCTTGCTGGGCATAGTTAAAATCAATGTCGACAATGCCTAATAGATTGTATTGTAACAAACGTTCTAAGTCGGGAACTAAACGAGGTTAAAAGCCGGCGAGGAGCGATGTTTTGTGAGCAAATCGATCATTGTGTCAATCACGACGTGGAGCTACGATACAAAGCGTGCTGTACTGGATGCATTTATAATTAAAACCGGTCAAACATAACATGGAGAACTGGAAACACATGGCGAAGAGATGCAAAAGACAAAATGATATGGAAAGCTTGGGAGAGGTCTATGTCCAAGAGACAAGCTAAATTGAAAAATAAATAAATAAATAAGTAGTATAAGAGAGGAAATAGGAAATATAATATTGATATAAATAAATTATCAATTAAATCATATAAATAAATAATAAATAAATATTGGGGACAATCTCACACTAAACCTAGTCCCAAACTAAGCAAAGCTTGTACTATATAGGTATTAGACGACGATATACATACTTATATAGATAAATACATACTTAAATACATAGAAAACATCCAAGACTCAGGAACAAATATTCGTGCTAAATGCACAAATAATGCCCTGGCCGGGATTGGAACCCATGACCTACTGCTTCGGAGGCAGTTTCACTAAACAAGCCGTCATATGCATGCAAATGAAGTGTCTACACTTCAAATGAAAATCACGCTTACATTCCCTAAAGGGTTAGGTAGCGTAGGTACATGAAGTTTAAATTTCAGTGAAACTTCTAGAAATTGGAGATCTCGTGATATTGAAGTAATAGATTTCCAGCCACCGTACGAGTATAACACCGGGAATTTTAGAACAACATTATCTCGCATACCGTTATTTTAATTATTTTAGAGAGGTACCTACTTAGGGCACAGAATGTCATCTCGCTCATATAAATGCATTGATGGACAGTAGACGCCTATAGGCGTAATTCTATTGTTATTTCTGTTGTGTCTGGAATATATAGTATAGATATAGGGGGTAGATGTGAAAGACAACACAAGTCACTTAAGTTCAGTAATTATTTTATTTAATGTAAATAAAAGATTATTAACATATTATTGCAAAATAATATAGTTTTGGGAAGTTACATATACATACTGTGTAGTGCACTTGATCCCATGCACTTTTAAATTATTTACTGGCACACACCTGCCGGTTGACCTTTGGACCCTAAGTTAACACTTCACCCCAGCTGAAAGTTGATGTCATTGGACACCATGTCTTCACTGGAGGCAATTTTGGAAACACAAAAGACACTGGAGGCCACATTTGCACAGCGATTTGTAGAATTGGACACAGCACTGAGGTCTGTTTCTCCCCGTTCTCACACCACAATTAAAAGTTTGAGCGAAGATGTCAGCAGTTTCAAGGAGCATATGAATGGAATGTTGCTGCTCCTCCGACAACAGATTGAGGCTGTCAGTAATACCGTTGACTCCATAGAGATGCGGCACCGCAGGAAGTATTTGCTGTTTGGTGGAGTTCCGGAGGTTGACAATGAAAGTGTTGGAGAGGTGATTGTTTCGGTCTGCCATCAAAACTTATCACTGCGAGAAGTGACATGTGGCTCAATTCTAGTTTGTCACAGAATTGGCAGCAAGACTGATCGACCTCGACCTGTCTTAGTCAGATTCTGTGATAGCCAAGTTAGAAATACAGTCTGGGCGAAATAGACTGCTCTGAAGGGCTCATCCATAGTGTTGTCGGAGTTCCTGACAAGGCAGAGGCAGGCACTTTTCGTCGCGGCTCGCAAGCACTTTGGGATGCGCAATGTTTGGAGCCTAGATGGTAACATCCACATTAAATTGCCTGGCGGTAAGAAGGAGCGTGTCACAACATCTCAGCAGCTTGCACTCCTGACTTCTCAGCACGCCCCTATCCAGTCAACTGCTAGTAGTTCTAGAGGGAAGCCTGCGCCGGCCTCCGCGTCTTCAGCTTCTCTTCCGGCGGCCGTCTCTGCTGCCCCAGGAAAGGCGCCGGTGTCCAGCAGAACCAAGCAAAGTACAAAATAGACCAGTTAGTTACATTTTCTTGACTTTATGCTTGTTTTATTGTAAGTATAACAATGCCCATCGTAGCTACTCCTACCTCATAATTGCTTTCTACAAACTAAAGTAAACTTTACATTCATAATTAATATTCATTTTTAACTTTAACCCTCATTATCTATTTCCATAGCTAATTTGTAAAACGTAGTGTAGTGGTTATATATTTATTTTCTTTGATTTGTAATGTCACCTGTCACTCCTGTCAGCTGTCATTAAATGTTGTCACTGTCAGTTAAAATTTCGTTCGGAAATTGACATCGTAAAGTACGTTGGGCCATTTGTTATTCGTGTTAAAAACCAAATTTTAAAGAAACCTATATTTTGTTGTGATATAGAGATAGCTTGTAAACGGTCAACCGGCGGGTTACACAGTGCCGTCCGGGCTTAAAGTATAGTATTAAAATATATTTATTTAAACATATATTATAATATTTATAGTCTTAAAAAAATATATATATTATTATTGATATTATTATATATACATACCTGCACTAGAATATTATGACAGATGATGAGTCTTTTCACTCTGCCTGCGACTTGTCCTCTTCTTTTCATTCTTTTGATAACTCTGCCTTGTCTGAACCCGAAACCTTAGGTAATCTTATTTCGCGCGAATTTCATAATTCAAATAAACTCTTCAACATTTGTCATTTAAATGCGCAAAGCATTCCAAGCCATTACAATGAACTCTTGGACACATTTACAACCTGCCATGCCCATGCAATACTCATATCCGAAAGCTGGCTGAAGCCCAGCCTTGCTTCGACTTCTTACGGGCTCCCTGGATACGTTCTTCTGCGTAATGACCGTACTGGCAAAGGTGGGGGTGGTGTCGCCATATATCTTCGATGTGACATACCATTTAAAATCTTATCCTCTTCTCCTAGCTCATACTCTAATTCTATGGAGCACTTGGTTATAGAGGCCGATATTAAGGGTACACAGGTTGTTCTGGGGGTGGTCTATTGTCCGCCAACGGTGGATTATTTTTCTCAGTTAGAGTCTCTTCTCACTGATTTCGTTACAGAAGGCACACATCACGTAATCATGGGCGACTTTAACACAGATCTTTTAAAAAATAATTTTCGTTCTCGCAATCTTTTATCAATCGTCGAATCTGTAGCTCTCACTGTACTTCCACTTAATCCAACACATCATAACCTAGACACGTCAGACTCCTGGTTAGACCTCATTTTGACCTCCTCAACTGATCATGTGGTCAAAGTGGGACAGCTTTTGGCACCTGGTTTTTCTCGACACGATCTTATTTTTTTATGCTATAAGGTTCGGCCTCCCAAGATGCGACCGGTTACCGTAAATTTACGTAGTTTCGCAAGACTTGATACCGAAGCATTGAAACGGGATGCGCGCGCTATTGACTGGACATCCACGCTTACGGCACCTAATGTTAACGAGGCGGTAGCTACACTTAACGAGGCAGTGTTAAAACTGTTCGACATTCACGCGCCCGTTAGAAATGTCAAACTTAAGCGGCCGCCTGCGCCTTGGATCACCCGTGGAGTCCGTATTGCAATGACGAGGCGGGATCGGGCGTTTCGCAAATTTAAACGGGATCGCTCCGAGGAGAATTGGTGTGCTTTTAAAATTGCCAGGAATCTATGCAATAAGATGGTGAGGGCCGCTAAACGTAAATACATTCACGAAAATGTTTTGAACTCTTCGCCAGCCGACACCTGGAAATTTCTTAAATCCATTGGTGTAGCTAAATCTCAGTGTACTTTTAGTTCTTTATCCTCATTTTCTCTCAATGATTTAAATAATCACTTCTCCAAAACTTCTTCCATAAGCCCCGCCACAAAATCTCAAACTATTTTGTATATTAATGCCCTATCAAATACTTCTAATACTACATTTTCTTTTACACAAGCCACTGATGATGAGATACGTAAAGCGATTCTGGCAGTCAAGTCTAATGCGATTGGCCATGACGAAGTTAGCAGGATAATGATTGTATACATTTTGGAGTGTATTGTCCCAATTATCAGCCACATTGTAAACTTCTCCATGTCTTCGGGCACTTTTCCTTCTCCTTGGCGTAATGCATTTGTTATTCCCCTCCCTAAAGTCTCCAATCCTACATTACTTAAAGAGTTTCGACCCATATCTATTCTCCCTTTTCTGTCTAAGGTCCTCGAAGCTATAGTTCATAAGCAGATGTCCAGCCACATTTTTTCTAACCGTCTCCTCTCACCACTGCAGTCAGGTTTTCGTCCTGGGCACAGTACGACTACCGCCCTGCTTAAAGTTATAGAAGATGTAAGGCTGGGCATTGAATCCAATCATGTAACAATCTTAGTTTTAATAGATTTTTCTAACGCCTTCAATGCTGTGAATCATGAGCTCCTCCTTGCTGCTCTCGGCAATTTGAATATCTCACCTTCAGTGGCTGAGTGGTTCGCGTCTTATCTACAAGGTCGTCGACAGGCAATTCGGGCTGACAGGTCACTTTCCAACTGGTGCGATCTTACTTCTGGCGTTCCTCAGGGTGGTATTCTGTCTCCTTTACTCTTTTCAATATTTATCAATCTCATAACTCCTAACATCAAGTGTTCTTACCATCTATATGCTGACGACCTGCAATTGTATACTCAGGCGAGGACCCAAGAAGTGGATGCCGCTATTTCAAAAATGAACGATGACCTCAATACCGTCCTATCCTGGTCGAAAGATTTTGGAATTGCCGTCAACCCTTCTAAGTGTCAAGCTATTATCATTGGGAGTCCTCGCTCGACCTCGAATACTGACTTAACACATGTGGTGCCAATCATCTTCGATGGTTTAGTCATACCTTTTTCGGCGGAGGTGAGGAATCTGGGGCTAATAATTGATCGTGACCTGACGTGGGAACCCCAGGTTTCTGACGTTTGTCGCCGAGTTACAAACACTTTGAGATCTCTGTATAGATTTAAATATTTTCTGCCAGTCAGTACGAAAATTCTCCTCATCCAGTCCCTCGTGTTGCCAATTATCGATTATAGTGATGTGTGCTACACCAATGTAACTCAAAAACTACTGGACAGGTTGGACCGGCTCTTAAATAATTGTATTAGATTTATCTTTGGACTTCGCAAATACGACCACGTGTCTGCATACCGCAGGCAACTTCAGTGGCTTCGTATTCGTGAGCGAAGATCACTTAAGATTCTAACTACCCTTTTTTCGATTTTATATGACCCCGCTGCTCCCGAATACCTCAATTCTAAATTTAAATTTGTAACTCCCCGCCCGGGCTGTGAACTCCGCTCCACCCGTAGTCTTATTCTATCTGTCCCTTATCACCGCTCCAATTCCATGTCCAGTTCTTTCACCGTGCAGGCTATTCGACTGTGGAATGCTCTCCCCCTCACCATTCGACAGGCTCAGAGTAAGTTTTCATTCAAACGCAAGTTGCGCAAGCATTTATTTGAAACTTCTCGAGACTAAGGCTCCTCATAGTTTTAGTAGCAGGTATTTTATGTATTGTATGTATGGTATATTGTACTTATCTTGTATTATATTATATTAAGTATGTAGCATGTGCTGTATCCTATATAACTGTTTTACGTACCTATATATATATATATATAACTACCAATAATTTGTCGGCTTTGTTCGTTTCTTTGTTCTAGTTTTGTCTCGCACCTACTATATTAATTCTCTGTTTGCCCTGAAGGTTGACTGGTAGAGAATGCCTTATGGCATTAAGTTCGCCTTTTGTATCCGTAACTTGTTACTGTGCAATAAAGTTTAAATAAATAAATAAATAAATAGTATCCATCAAAGCCCGACTAAGAAGGAAGTTACAAAATACCGCAGTCATTATACTTGTAACAGTACTATTTTATAGTATATACAGTACTATACCAACAGTATGTGGTGTTGTATTCCTGGTAAGTAAGGACGCCATTCTACCGAAGATGCGTTGTATTGGGAGTGAGGGACCTGCATTAGTTTCCACTTTCCAGATGTCGACACAACGAATCCTCAAATCAATAAAGGGTGGCTACTCTTTAAGTCTTCAGACATCGAAAGTGTTCATAAATTACAGTATCTGCTTACTATCAGACAAGTCAAATGCCGGTTCATCACCGTCGTTGTGGCAATACATTACTCCAGAGGCCTGGACAAAAGGGGTTGCCGGCCGAAGACATATAGACGGCCGAGCGAGCGAGGCCGGATAGGTCTGAGGCAGGCAACCCCATATTTCCCGCCGAGGCTTGTGCTTTTCTCATACATGCAATGAAATAAACAATAAAAAAACCGTTTTTATTTTTAATACGCATAGTGGTAGAATGTCATGATGCCTGTGCCACAAATTTATGTGGAATGGAAATTAAAAAAGAGGACTTTGCCGGCCTATGCCTCCAAGATTTGTATGAAATTCCATTAACGACCTCTTGTCCTAGCCGCACCTGAAACGTCATACTTCGCAGCCTATTATAAGGAACATAACATCAATATTTCATTGCATGTTTGAGAAAAATACCTTTTTCATGATTTGACTAACCATGCGATTGGCACCAGTCTCACCTGATGGAAAGCGATGACAAGGCCTAAGATGTTGCTCACTGATTCAGTAATAAAATAACTTATTCATTATTGTCTTGAAGAGACCCAGATTGTATGTATCAGGAAATACAGACGATAGCAGCATATTCCCATCCTCCTCCGATACAGTCCAGTTTTCTAGCTCTCAGTATTTTTTTAACTGTAATGTAACGTTCGGACCTACACCACGTCAGTGGCCCGGAAAGATTTAACGAGAAACGTTACGCGAACTTCTAAAATTTATGTTGTTTGAAGTTAATTCGTAATCAAATATCTTCAAAAGCAACCTACATTCTAGAACGGGGTTTCAAAACCAAGGTCGCTATAATATAAGTCACGTACATTTATTACTCGTTGTTAATGTCTACTATAAAACTGATATACGATTATATAATTAACAGAATCTTGCATTTCACATTCGTAAGTTTATATCATACAAATTTCTAATATATCATATGGCTAGGTTCCTGCAATTAAACACATCACCGAATTAATAATGTTTAACTTTTTGAGCCTTAATTACAGCGTATTTATCTATGAGTCCCTCCTGATCGCCAAGAGTGGGGCAGTAAGTACGAATGCAGAACTGGATGCGTACCGTACCGCTCCTATGCAATATTATAGTGCGTTGCCGGCACCACAGGCGGCACACGGGCTTTTTTCAAAACGGATAATAGTTGTTTCATTAGTGATTTGTGAGTGTATTAGCAAATAATAATTACTAACTTTAAAAGTATAAAAAATTCAATTTCTTAATTCTGCACCTTCAATGTACTAGGTACACGGTTTAAGGTGAAGGGATGTCATTTGTACTGTTTTGTCAATTTACTTTGCTGTACATTAATAATAATAATATATAATAATAATATTGGGGGACAATCTTACACAAATCGACCTAGTCCCAAACTAAGCAAAGCTTGTACTATGGGTACTAGACGACGATATACATACTTATATAGATAAATACATACTTAAATACATAGAAAACATCCAAGACCCAAGAACAAATATCCGTGAAAAATGCACAAATAAATGCCCTGGCCGGGATTCGAACCCGGGACCTCTAGCTTCGGAGGCAGAGTCACTACCAACTAGGCTAAACAGGTCGTCAACACATTGCTGGTATTTTAAATTTTGTTAGAAAATATCTAAGTTTTATAATTAAATTAAGCTCATGATAAGGTTAAGGAAATTTCCATACACTACGTAAAGAAAAGCTTACATGCTGGTAACACACTGCTGCTATCAAAGTATTGATAGTATATCGTCAAGTTAGGAAATCCAATGGTTTTTGGTTACGGTGCCTTTATAAATGGTTGCACACAAATCTAATAGTTACGAACGCTGTAAAAAAAACCGACCAAGTGGCCATTCAGTTCCGTGCAGCTTAAAAACAAATGTGATTTATCAATAGATTGGTATTGGTTGGTAAATTATTCATAATAATAAACAGTATCACCACAAGTTCAATAGGTCAATGGGAAGTTAAACAATTCTTCGATACAATATTTGTGACAGACGGCCACGCAAGTTAAGACCCTTCGGGTACGGGACCCTGAAAATTAAAAGTGGTATCTTGAGGTATATATAAGTATAGAATGAATATTATAACAAAATTATTTCAGCATAAAACTAGTTCCTATGAAAGAAACGAACAAATTGAACATCAGCATGAATGCATATTGAATTTCACTGATTCATATAATTTCACATTCTTCACGTGAGAATCCAAGTGAAAATATGCTTGTAGTAAATTCTTTTCGTACAACTCACATACTTAAAAACTTACAAATTACAGATATCTGATTCGGTTCCATTCTCAGCTTTGTAATTCAAAATCATTAATTTCCTTATTTATACCTTTTTACACTTGTACGTAACTCACGTACAAATAATACTGACTACAATAAGGCATACAAATTATCGCTTGCGCCGACGTGGTACTTTAAATCAAAAATACCGAATTTGAATTCACATGCTTCGCAAAAAGAACCTTAAGTGAAAGTGTTAGAATTGAAAGTTGGTAAGGAGATATGTTGTAGTTAGAGGCTTTTCGCTTTCGCCGCGAGGTCAGTGGTCGAGGAATAACTCGCTAAGACATGATCATGACTGGTGGGCTTATATTCCACACCTCGTTACGTGTTAACAGCCACATTCGCTCACGACGCCATGTTTATCCGGCGAACTTCAAAATGCCTCGCCCTCTGCTCATGACGAAAACGTAATGGTCCCTACGTGATAGGGTAAAACCATTGATTTTGACGCCATATCGACCTAACAGTTATATGTTTCGTGCCATTTACAGTTATTAAACATTGAGTGAGCTGTTCATGTTAACGTTCCTTGTTAAATAATGTGGTTTTTCTTCTAAGTACAGCCACGCAAACTTGACTCTCTATTTTTATTACTTAAACTTTATTTTCTTTATATTAAAAGTTTTATAAATATAAAAGGTTTTACTTTATATGTATATTTTCTTTAAATGGAAACGTTTTGAAATAGATCTAAAAGTGACAATTGGCCAAAAATTTAGTGTCCTCGACTATACATAATACATCCACCATCCACCATATCAGCCGAAGGGCGACCACTGCTGGACATAGGCCTACACCAATTTCATGGAGGGTAAATGCCATAATCGCCACGTTTGGCATGCGGATTGGCGATCGCAGTATCTCCACCGCACTCCAAGGATGCTGCTGCCCATCCCCCGGTGGTCTTGGTCGTAGTTTTAGGACATACCCGGGTCCGTAGTTGCAAATCAGTCTGTAGTAGGTATAACATCCTCTTTCGCTCATTATGAAATAATTAATTGACATTGATCAATGTGTAGTTGTAAATATATGACATACGTCATTGATCAATGTCAATGAATTAGTTCATAATGAACGAAAGAGGATGTTATACCTACGACTGATTTGCCACTACTACTCTATTGTTATGATATTATAATAGTAAACATACATTCTTAAATGTTTTTTTTTTACCTGACGCACCATGATTTCTCAAAATGTTTTCAAATGTATACGTAGTTGACAATTGTGGCTTATTGAGTATTTTTTTATAGTTGTGTCTCCGCGAGAAGTGGCAAAAAAATGAAGCGAAAAAAAAAATATATTTTTTTTCATCCAAGTTCAAGGATATGAATTTCTGTAAAAATATGCATTATGAACCCCATTTTATGCTCCTTAATTCTGAATTTATTTGGTTACTCTCGCTTACTTGGTTTAGCTAAAATAATTTTCGTGAATAAGTCTGAAACAAAAGAAGATCGAAGGCTGATATTACGCATACAGTGTTCTTAGGTCCTGCCACTACTGCACCTCAAATTACAACCAAATCACTCTTGTTAGCTTAGCCTGCTAGACCCTTTCAATTTAAAATCTATAAGGGTTCCGCTTTTGCCATTTTGGCTACTGAACCCTAAAAACGAATGGTATGACTTAAAATACTGCAGCCGTTCGCAGCAAAATTAACGCGGGACGGTAAAATAACCTTAAAATAGTCTCAGCGAGAGGCTCAACTATTTTCTTAGGCAACAATATAAACAGCAAAAGCTAGTAACATTCAAAATGAACATAGTAATTCAAAAGCTTCTAAAACAAGTCCAATGCAAACACAGTGTAAAGTCGACAAAGCGTATTCTAACGCTCGGTGTATCCTGTAACACAGCCTTTGTTGAGAAGCTCCGAGTGTTGATAGAACATTTTGCCGTTGGCTGGTGGGTTAAGTTACAAGCTGAAAGCGTGGCTTCTATGCCCGGCGGCGCTCGATACTGGTTAAAAATACCTTAATACTTGATTCCCTGGTGTCTTTAGCAAAAAATAAAAGGAGGTGAAGGAGGAATTGGTATAGGCGCTGATCTTCCAAGTTACAACCCATAGGAGAAAAATTTTTAGTCAAGTGAGTAGGTCATTTGACTATCAGAGGCAGCCCAAAGGTATTCTAGGCTCAGCTATTACCATCATAGACAAAAGCCAGATTTGATGATTACTTAGCGTGCCTCCCAAAGCATCTAAGCGCATAGTCGGTAACCTCTGAACGCGATCACCCATTTTAGAACTGACCGCGGCTTGCATTGCTTAACCTCGTTTGGGGTTCATGTTGGCGGGCGCCGATACGCTAGGCCATGAAAACTGCGGCTTTTTTCATATACGTTGTAAACGTTATATTGCCACTACCGTAAAATGGGATTGGGATTGAATAAATATATAACAATTTATGATATTTTTGAATAAATATATTTATTTATTTATTTTGGTATTAAAGAGCGTATACATTTTTAAAGGGTCGGCAACGTGCATGTGACACCCCTGGAGTTGCAGGCGTCCATAGACTGCGGTGACCGCTTACCATCAGGCGGGCCGTACGCTTGTTTGCCATCGAGGTGGTATAAAAAAAGGGGTGAGTAGGGACAAAACTGACATTCAAACCTCGATAGCATTTTATTTTTACATATGCAAACTGAATGGTTTATATATATATAGTGTAGTAGTAGTGGTGTATATACAGTGTTCCGGACGTTTGTATTTTAGTTTTTATTTTATTTTGGGTAGTTCCATTGCATAACTTTGACGATAAACAAGAAATCCCACCTCACCCCGTAGTCCCCGTAGTTTCGTAATTGGGGTTGAGATGGGATTTCATACAAAGGTGATTTTGGAAGATTGTTGGATCGTTTTTTTATGAGTATTACTATAGCTCCATTTTAAATTGGAATATATTATTTTTGTTGCAGTAGCCTTAAAATCCCATCTCACTCCCCTTTTATCTCTTCTCTCCCCATTCATAACCCAACTCTACCCGCGAACCCTACTCACCCCATTTTACGGTATATCCGGAAAGTGCTTCTATGAGAAATAAAAACCAATAAACCTGATTTAAGAGCGTCATTGTTGAATGCAGTTTATTGCAGTTCTTAGTCTTAAAACGCCAACTCTTTTAAATTGCGGCATATCTTGTCGGTTTACATAACATAAGGCCGCTTGGGCCCTTTCATACTGGCAGTGTTGCTTTCCATAAAACGAGTTAACTAAGTCCCACGAATTATGCACTAGCTTGAATAAGTGTTTTGTCGCTGAGCTATTTGGTATCTGCAAAGGGAACATGCTTAATTATTTGCATTAAATGGGCTCTTTTTGCTCTAGATATAGGTTAACTAAAGTTGTGTATATCGACGATTCCTTATGTCCATCCTGAAATAGTTCTGACAAATATAGGACCATTTAGGAGATTTTAGTACTCAAATATAAATTGGCTTTTTAAAGATCATTTACATGACTGAATTCTATAGTCCTAAAACAAAAGAATAAAATCAAAAACTAGCTGGTGCTACTTTTTTTGCTATTTTTAAGTAGGATAAAGTCACTCTTATTTTCAACCTCTTCACTTCTCTTAATTTTTCGCGTTTTTTTTTCGTGTGATTTCCTTGAGGTAATACTTTATTGCCTACTTAAGAGCTCGAACCATTCGCCTACATTCGTTGCCATAATAATAGTTTGCTATTTCACTCGTAGTTAACATTTAGTACTGAATGCACAGGTAAAGCAGTTAATTTTTACGATAATCTCCTCATGCAGTAGGCGGCAAGAACAAACCAACTTACATAGCTACCTTAAGCCATAGTTGCAGCAACAATATCACTAATCAGTGCGTTGACTTCTACAAACAAGAAGTTTGTTGCAAACATCTCTGCCCATAATATTTTTTAAAATTGAAAATGAAATTTCTATTTCAGCGAATAGTGCGAATACGCTCTAGGTACGAGTATCGTGAATTTTAAGGCTATATCAATGTTTAGACAATCAATAAGCGTGTATAGACGAGCGCTATAAAACAGT
This sequence comes from Notocelia uddmanniana, assembly GCA_905163555.1. Classification (NCBI taxonomy): domain Eukaryota; kingdom Metazoa; phylum Arthropoda; class Insecta; order Lepidoptera; family Tortricidae; genus Notocelia; species Notocelia uddmanniana. The sequence continues at coordinate 16,657,080 of LR991065.1, forward strand.
AAGAAAAAATATATGAAAAAGTAGGCATGATAGTTTTTGAGAAAATAGAGAAAGGCTTTACTTAATAATACTTATATTTTTTTTCCGATTGATCCGAAGGCTGTAATTTTTCTATAACATTCACGACAATCTGTTGTATTTGGCACGAGGACACCACACATCTAATGGCTAAAGTCTGGCATTTTTTTCCACACATATGTTTTTCTGAAAAAAAAAACTGCCGTATTGAATAATGACTCTAAACTAAAATAGAAACGGTAACACTGCAAAAATATATCATCCTTCTGTTTTATAGTCTTACGACTAGTATTACGACCTAATCAAACTATCAGAAATACATAGCATTTTATACGACATGACTGTCGCTTTCCCTTTAAGCCTCAATGATTATTAGGCTCCTCGTCGTCATCGCAGCACATTTTCATGTTGAGAATTGGTGACCTAACTCTGCACTAAAAACAAATTTTATTGCGAATGCAACTTTCGAACTAAGGATAGTTATTTTTCTGTACCATAACTTTCATGTGCTGTTCTAAGCTAGTAATATTCCGCACTGTAATGAAATCGCCTGTTAGCACGCGGGCAGCCTGCTTGTGAATATGAAGGCTCAGATTATGGCTCAGATAACACCATAAACAAGGCTCAGTTGTGATTTATGCTCAGAGAACATGTTTACGTAGTAGGTAATACTTTTTAAAGGTGATGGTTGATAATGAAGTTGTTCTTTTTTTTAATTGCTCACAAACAAGTGGCCCGGGCTCATTATTAGTGAGATTTAAGTTAACAAACGCCTAAAATTATAATATAAACATTAATTATTAAATTAAGTACATATTATGTACTTAATTTTGACTGGCACGGATAAAACAATAAGACTCGAATACGGTATTATGCCAATTGCCGTTTAAGAAGTTTTTCCATGTACTTATATGAAAAACAATTACTTGTAACTTTGAACGTAAAACACATAAAACTGTTGAGAACATAAATATGATGTCTTGTTGAGTTTTTTGATTCGCTGTTTGCAATATGCCTGAGGATTGTAAAGTTTAACTTGCATCCACGTATGTCATAAGTAATACGGTTGCATAAAATATCATCACCAAATCAGTCGAAGGATGTCCCCTGCTGGTCAAAGGCCTCCCCCAAGGATCTCTACAATGACCGGTCTTGCGCCGCACGGTGGGTTTGCCGAAGATTTACAAGAGCTGCTAATGACAGATGGAAGAAAAGCCAGAGAAGCAACGAAAAGTTTAGAACACTTTATGGATCTTCGTTAGAAGCAAATATTGATTAGCCAAGTTGCGCCCTTCTTCAGTTGGATGTACCTTCTCATGAACTGTCCTTGCCAGTTGCCAGTATCTCAGGCGACAACCAGCCGTGATGTCAGTTCTCGTGAACTCAGCACAACATCAACTTTTCTATTTTTATTTCATTGGTGTAAACGGTAGAAAAGTTCTGGTTATGTCAAGATATCCTCGGTTTACTTTTATTTTTTGAGGAAAATCGTGTTTTACTCATACGTTATACATTTGCTTGAAACAAAAATTCACTACGCGTTAGTTTTTGGTTCAAACAAACTCAGATTCATTATTTATACTCAAAATAACAAGTTTAAATGTATTTCAATAAAAGTAAAAAAAAATCGTTTTAAAAAAAAGTGCATCCTCTACGAACATTCTGATTATGTGGAAAAATAAAAAAATATTGTTACCAAAAACAACTGCGAGGATATTACAGTTAACTTTTTATAGAAAATATGATTTTATCTAATTTTTTTTTCAAAAATTCAAAAATATTAAATTAACTAAGATTAATTTTGGGACATAATAGAATCCAACAAAAGCTATTCCATGAAAAAAATCCAAAAAACTTAAGTTTCTATTTCTATGGAGGTCGATTTTCAGCCCACCGTGCGCCGCCCTCTTCCAACGGCATCCCGCGATCTTGACCAGATCGTCAGTCCACCTTGTTGGGGGCCTTCTTACGCTGCGTCTTTCGGTGCGTGGTCGCCAGTCGAGAACCTTTCTGCCCCAACGGCCATCAACACACATATACATACAATATACATACACTATGTTAATACGTTTAGTTATATTATTATTTATGTACCACTAATAATATTATACGCTATAATTTCTATTTCCCAAATCGTAAATAATTATGCAAAACCAATCAATTCGAATGTACTTTTCATTAATGAATCCGTAACGCATGCAACTGATGCAAGCGTCAATCGAATGGCAGCAGATGCTTGGCACCGATTCCAGTGAGGCTGCAATCGTTTTTGTGCAATATTTACTCTTCTATAGTTCGATGAATGGGTAAAACTGGCTATATATTTCACTACTAATTCGTCATACTCGAGACGCTTATATTTTCGTGGAGTGATCAACAAAAGGAGAGCAATATAAATAGGTTAGTGATGGTGTAAGTACCGTAAAATGGAGTAAGAAGGGACGGCAGGGGCAGTAGGGATGCAAATACAGAATTTCTTTTTTGGTTGTTTCCTTAATTTTCGAAATCAGGATGGTCTTAAATTAATTCTGTTATATTTTTAAACATATTTTTCCTTCTTTAAGTTTATAACGATTGGTTGGACTTTTCCCTCTTTCTTTAATATTAAATTATCATCGCAAAAAAATACATCGCTTTAACTGTAGTCACATAATAAATTAACGGTTAAATTGCACAGTGGTAATACGCTACGTGATTTCGGTAAACCTGCGTGATTGCTTTGTGGCAAACTTCATAGAGAGGGTTTTAATTAATTTTTGTCTGCGGTACAATTAGTGGACGGCCGTGTGGTAATGAACCTAGACCTCGGACAGACTCGTAAATAAGCGTACACTGTTCATAAGCTTTGTTCCCATACAATCGTTTATTTTGGCATAATAACGTGTTAGAGCAAGCAAGACAGAAATATGCAAATCGAACTCCAAATGTTCATTCACTTGAAAACTTTACAAATGCTTATAGAAATTTAAAGAGAAAATACCTGTGGCTTGTTTGCGAGTGCCACGCAGGCAAACTCCGCTACTTATTAACCGACTTCAAGATTTCAAAAGAGGAGATTATCAATTCGGTTGTATGTTTTTTTTTTAATGTTTGTTACTCCATAACTCCGTCATTTCTAAGCTGATTTGGAAAATTCTTTTTTTGATTGAATGTATGTATATCCAAGTTGGTCCCGCTTTTGTCAAAGCGCAGTTCTGATGATGGGAACCATGAGGAATTGAAGGAACTCCTCAAATATTTAAGGCAAACATATAGTGATTTTTGTGTTTTTATCAACAAATCAAGCCTTTTCATCCAAAAATGTGATATTGGATAAAGTATAACTGCTGATGATGATCAGAACAGAACTCTTCAATGACGAACATTTGGCGATTTGTCCTCCTAGCTGTGTTTGTTAAGCAATTTCTATTTTCACGATAAATTTTTGTCATGCTTGATTTCTGATGATGGGATCCATGAGGAATTGAGGGAACTCCTCAAATCTTAAAGGCAAACATATAGGATGATTTTTGTATTTTTATCAACAAATCGAGCATTATCATACAAAAATGTGACATTTGATGAAGTGGAACTGCTGATGATGATCAGAACAGAACTCTTCAACGACGAAAAGTTCACGTTTGGCGATGTGTGTTTGTTAAGCAAGTTCTATTTTCACGATTAATTTTTGTCATGCTCAAGTTTTGCTGATGGGATCCATTACGAATTGATCTCCTCAAATCTTAAAGGCAAACATATAGTGATTTTTGTGTTTTTATCAACAAATCGAGTATTATCATACAAAAATGTGACATTTGATGAAGTAGAACTGCTGATGATGTTCAGAACAGAACTCTTCAAGGACGAAAAGTTCACGTTTGGCGATTTGTCCTTCTAGCTGTGTTTGTTAAGCAAATTCTATTTTCACGATTGATTTTTGTCATGCTCGAGTTCTGATGATGGGATCCATTAGGAATCGAGGGAAACCCCTCAAATGTGAAAGGCACACAAATAGTGATTTTAGTATTTTCATGAACTAATCAAGCATTTTCATCCATAAAAGTGACATTTGATGAAGTGGAACTGCTGATGATGATCAGAACGGAACTCTTCAACGACGCGTAGTTCATGTTTGGCGATTCGTTCTCTTCGTTTTGTTTGTCAAGCAAGCAAAGTTTTTCCATGATTCCATGAGGAATGGAGGGTACTTAGTCTTCTACCATTATAAACATACTTAATATACTTATAGCCATTTTTATTTTATTGTATGGAATCTAAGGGTGCACCATCTAAGTATAATAATCTTTCACCGGCCTCCCCCATTGAAGTCGGTTTTTTTTTCTTATAAATTATTTGATACAAATGCTTAAACGCGCAGAATAACTTCTCTGAACGAGCGATGTCTTAGATTAAACCACTCATTGTTCTCGCTCCTGCGTGATCAATGGTTGCTAACATTTTATATAACACACAAACAGTGACCCAAAACTAACTTGTTTCTGCCGAAGATATACCGGCCGGCCCATATGTATGTATGTTGTTGTTTGTATTTGGATACTTACATGCTTAGAGTTATTATGTTGCGTTGCTTAATTTGTTAATTACCTACACTAGTAACTACAATTATCATTGTAATTGGCGGAGGGTAACTGGGTTTTCTGCCGACAAACTGCTGTGCAATTTCTCAGATATTTTAAACTTTTAACCCTTTGAACGCCATTATATTTGAATAAAGTGATCACTCAGACGTCAATGGATCAAAAATTGATGTAACGTATAAACCAATAAAAACAATTCATAATAAGTACACCTTTACTCCGACCTTTTTAGTGGTTGTTGGCGTGGCGGGCACGACGACACACGACCACTTTATAGGCTCTTGGCGTTCAAAGGGTTAAGATGACAACGTTTTGTTAAATTAAATAAACTAGTTACCCACGCGGCTTCGCCGCGTCGACGTACTACGAAGAATGCAAGCGAAGCCACGGGATAGAATATGCGTATTCGGAAGGTCGATTACAAAGTCGATTTAAAAACATTCGTGCTTGATCATCACGGCTAGTCGTCAAATTTACAGTAAATGTCTGCCTTATTTCAAGAAATAAGATCTACCTACTAACTATGAGAATTTCTCAAGAAAAATATTTCTCAAGAAATCAAGAAAAATATGCATCTTAGCAACTTCAGTAAATTTGGCTCTCTGATAATAATCAGATAATTTTAGTGTTTTGAATGTGTGTGCGTTGATTGTTTCAGTGTAATGGTGCGTAGTAATAGGAAAATATGTTGTATGTGTGGTTTTGTATGTGTGTGTTACAAACCTCCGCCAATTTACAAAATATTTTGTTCGGTAATGGCGTCTTGTGCGCTGATGGCGTCTTTTGTCTAAATAAGGTACGTAAACTCAGAGTACCCTAGAGAAGACGTCTACTAATAATTTTTAAGAAAAAAAAAATGACTTCAATGTGGGAGGCCGGTGAAAGATTATTATACTTAGATGGTGCACTCTTAAATTCCATACAATAAAATAAAAATGGCTATATGTATGTTTATAATGGTAGAAGACTAAGTACCCTCAATTCCTCGTGGAATCATGGAAAAACCTTGCTTGCTTGACAAACAAAACGAAGAGAAGAAATCGCCAAACTTGAACTACGCGTCGTTGAAGAGTTCCGTTCTGATCATCATCAGCAGTTCCACTTCATCAAATGTCACTTTTATGAATGAAAATACCAAAATTACTATTTGTGTGCCTTTCACATTTGAGGAGTTCCCTCGATTCCTAATGGATCCCATCATCAGAACTTGAGCATGACAAAAATCAATCGTGAAAATAGAACTTGCTTAACAAACACAGCTAGAAGGACAAATCGCCAGACGTGAACTTTTCGTCGTTGAAGAGTTCTGTTCTGATCATCATCAGCAGTTCCACTTCATCAAATGTCACTTTTTTGTATGATAATGCTCGATTTGTTGATAAAAACACAAAAATCACTATATGTTTGCCTTTAAGATTTGAGGAGTTCCCTCAATTTCTCATGAACCCCATCATCAGAACTGCATTTTGACAAAAACGGGACAAATTTGGATATATATACTTACAATCAAAAAAAGCATTTTCCAAATCGGTTAAGATATGACGGAGTTATGGAGTAACAAACATTAAAAAAAAAACATACAACCGAATTGATAACCTCCTCTTTTGAAATTTTGAAGTCGGTTAATAATACCGTTAGCGAGCGATATGATCATATCATATACTTACTAAATTGAATAAGAGCGACTGTGAGGGATATATCATTTGTTGTCTTTATCACAGTTCCGCAATTAAGAATGTTCTGTGATATGACTCCGATCCTACCCTCCCTTAGAGTACCCCTGAGAAATTTTCAAATAACAATACCTCTACCGAGGTCATGTACTAAATGGAATAAGAGCGACAGAGAGAGATACATCATTTGTAGTCTTTGTAATAGTTCCACTTTTTTATTTGGCTCATTATCATGTCCTTGTCATACCCGCCCAAGTTAAAGAGGTTGTTTATGATAAGGCGCCAGGCGTTTAAGACAAATTCTTAATTTAGGTGGGTAAGAGCTTTTCCGTCCCTCTTGGTGGAACTCATACTCGTATAGGATCTCTTTAGAAATACTCTAAGTATCCTCATAACCTATTCTATCGAATCTAGAAAAAAACAATGCATGCGACATTGGCAATATTGGTATTAACATTTGATGCCGGAACCACGCAATGGGCCATTATGGGCCAACGTAACTTTCCATCAGGTGAGACTAAGGCCAATAGCCAGTCAGTCAATCATGAAAAAACATATTTGCATCTCGTTCCACCGCATAACTGCGTCTTGTACGTGGCCCATCATAGCCCATTGTGTGGTTTTGGCATGACAGTTGTGAGGTCTATTTTGTCAAGTGAAGTAACTGGGTTAAAATCTTTCGTTATATCTATCTCTATAACACTTGCCTATTGGTGTGATAGAGAAGGAAATATAATGAACTTCGATCTTCGGGTGTTTCGGGTAGACCCCTTGAAAACTAAACTGGCACTGTCACTGTTGCAGGTGACACTGATGCAGTATAATTTTAACTTTTAATTGAACATGTTACCAATAGTGGTAATCTTATTCATCCTTTCAATGTACCTACGCCCTTTTAGAACATGGCAGTTTAACGTGACCATTATCCCCCTTATTTTGGACATGTATACTGAAACGTAACAAAGAGAAATATACATGTCCTCTAACTTTTCGAGTATTATTAACCTTTTCGACGCTAACAACGAACCTATATTGCGCACCAACGGTCCGAAGCCAACGACGTATATATCCGTCATGGCCTCTAATGAGATATTAACCTACATGCATTTCTATAGGGTTCAACTTTGCGTTTGACATCCTCAGACAAACATTGATGAATAGCAAATTAACGCCTTGAACGCTATACTTTATGAACGGCAGTGACACTTACACGTCAACTAAAGAACGAAGGTGATTTTGACAACGTACGTTATAACTCCCATATTGTCGACAATTAAAGGATTTAATTATTTTTCTGACGTCTTAATTTTGTTAAAATATTTAACCTTTTAAGCGCACTATTAATAGAAATGCATCTAGGTTGATATCGCATTGGACGCCGTCACCATGACGGATATATTCGTCGTTTTGTCGAATCAATGGTACGCATATACGTCGAATACGTTATTGGCGTCGTAAAGGTTAATTAGTGCAACATTGTTTTCTCGTCGGTTTGATCTGAATCCACCAATAAGTAACGTCTACTGATTGAACTTCTTTGATTATGATCACCCTACTGGTATGGCAATAGGTGGAAGAGAGACACAGTTAGACAAAGCTAGCCTCTTCTCTTTCAAAATGTTTTGCAGCTTATCTATGATTAACTCAGAAACAGTTCTGTAACTCACAACGTAAAGTTTAATTTGGTTTGTCATTGTTTTGGCAGATATCAATATCAGTCAAGATATACGGAACGTATATTTGAAACGTCATTGGTTTGTTTATCAACTTCTTTGAAGTATAAACCATGACAATTTAATATTGACATAATTAGAGCACATTAAAAAAAAAGTTGACACAATACGTCTGTCATTTATGTAAACTGTAAATACTTAGACCGAATATTATGTATTGTCTTGTAAACAAATTAGTAATTTTACTTTCGTTGATTGTTAATAATATTGAGTATTTCTCGACTCAAAAGTTTTATATTGTAATGCTGTACCCGATATTTCATGCAGGAACATTTTAGTTCATATTTAATTTTATGTCATCCGGATTCATACCATATAGCCAGTTTCCAAGTCACGTGGAGGTCACGTGTTAATCAAGCTAAATTTTGACACCTCGTACAATTCTACCAAGGTATGCTGACCCCTCGCTTGTATGCGGCGTCATCGAACACTATTTTGAGGCTTATATTTGTCGGGGCATCCAGGGTTTTTCGTAAATATCATCATTTTATTAATTTTCCAGGACAAAAATAAAAAAAACTAAGACCTAATTGCACATCTGCAGGATATGACGAATCCTATGGTATAAAATTTATCAAAATCGGTCCATAACTGTAGATCTGATGGGCATTATAAAGATCGGCTTCGCGTAATATATATATAGATTTTAAAAAATGAGTATAGCACGACCAAACTTAGTTTGCACCTCATTTGTATGGCGCCGCATACAAAGGATTAGCTTGGTCGAGTATTACACGGTACTTTGAATCTTGACTTCTTGTCATAATGACAGATGTGGTCAGTATGTGTCATCTATTGGACATTAAGATGTCGAGCATAGGTACTTTTACCTTATCGTTATTATTTTACGAAACGCGATTTAATCGCGTACCTACCTACTATATTTATTTGCCTCGACTTTTCGGACGTGTTGCATCTTTCCTGGTCGGAATAAGATGAGAGGTATGAGTTTGACTTTCTTATCTAATCTTTGATAGAATTCAGATCTAATACAGGCATGTTTTTGAGTTAGTTTTAATATTAAGTAATTATTATTTTAATATAATTATTTAAGTTATTTTGGTTAAGTATATATTTTCATGTACATATATATTTTCTTAACTGAATAAAGAACGCAGCGGAAGCACGTAAATGGTCGTAATGTGTGAAGCACTTAGCCAAGAGCGGTCGTCGATTATTGAAAATTTTTAGCACACCAAATATTATACACGTCATGTTCCTTAGGGGACCCCCTCTCTGAGTCAAAAACGTCACAACAAATTACGTATATGACCCCCTAGCTAGGATGATAACTTGATAAAGCTTATTAAATTTTAAGTTCGGGAGGTACGAACAATATATGTCGTCCATAAATGCGGTCATATGCTAGCTAGGCAGGTGGAAAGACAATTAGGACATTCCCGTAGAATAATATTATCACACATCACGCTTCTATAGAACATCGTGTTTATTACTAATTCAACAGCTCCCGGAGCTACTGTGACGTCACAGACAATCAAGCTTAGCCGCACACTTGAGATAATAGACAATGTATATTGTTCAAGCTATCCACAAATGATTCAATTACAACCTATCACTAATTACATTGTATATAACTTAGGGTAGGTATATAGTCATTAACTGATTGGCAATTCCGAGTGGTTAGTGTGCTGCTGTTAATTGCATGGGTCCAATCTAAGACAATTAGTAAGGCTGTCTGTGATTATCAGTCTAACAAACCAATTAGGACGGTCAGTTTAAAAGTAACTTAAGGCGCAAACAATAATGTAACATCTGTAATTTTTCAATTTGACACTATACAACCCTCAAATCGCTAAACTTAAGTGGCAATGGGCGGTTGCAACGTAGAGCCGATGGCTGTTGAGGCGGATAGGTTCTCGAGTGGCAACCACGTACCGGAAGGCGTAGCGTGGTTAGACTCCCCACAAGGTGGACTGATGACCTGGTAAAGTTCGTGGGAGTCCGCTAGATGCGCGTGGCGCAGGACCGGTCATTGTGGCGCTGTTTGGGAGAGGCCGTCCAGGAGTGTACGTCCCTCGCCTGATATAATAATGATGACACTATACAGCATAGGTATAACTCATACAGAAATTATTTTCAGTAAAATTAGTAGTTAAACTTGAGACCAGGTACAGCGCAATGTCATCTCACTCATATTTGGTGAACTATAACTTGGGAAGTACCTCCACTTTACAAAAGACTGCGGATGGGTCCATAATAACACAACTACCTTGCTGCTTAGGTACGTGATGTTGTGTTTCTGGTAGTGATCACCAGAGCTCCCGAGGATTCACTATGTTTAGAGTTAATTCGATCTCTTGCTGTCAACACAGCATGTATCTCCTCTGGAGTTGTGAATAAACTGCGTTTGCCACTGCAGTATTTAATTCCACCGTACAACCATCACCATCATATTCCTTATATTGTAGAAGTAGTAATCCTCTTTTATTCTACTGCAGTAAATGTCAAATTTGCGTACGACAAAACGGATTTTATTTCCCTTTTCATTCTACGCTCAGAACTAGACAGATATCTGCAGGTAAAAAATATGTATTATTTGATATAGCTATGAGAAGCGCCTTAAAACACTGTTCAATTAATACAGACTTCACGTTTCAGATGTCCGTTTCAATTGATCCGTAGAAGTCTTGATCGACATTGAACCATTGCGATATAAATAGGTAAAGGTTATTTATGGACGAGATCATTCTCATATAATCTAATAAGCAGCGTGACTCGTTATTGAAGGTTTGTGACAGATTTCACCGTAGCAGCTATTTGGATATATTTTGATTTATTTATTTACTGGAGTGCCAACAGGTACAGAAATATGATGGAGACTTAGTAAAAACAAATAAATGGAATGGAATGGAATTTAACAAACTTTGCCGCGCACATTCACACTACGCGATCACAATTTATATGCGTAAATAATTACAGAACAAAATGGAATAAAACTCAAAGCTTAGTTAGACTGTGGAATTATTATCTGCTAAAAATAATAATAATCACACATATTACAGATTAGAGATGTCACAAAACTTAACTTAAATTGGCGATGCTGAGATGTGAATGGCGATTGCAAAAGCGAGGACTCCATTTCTACGACCACCTAGCGATTTCCCCGGTTGTACCTAAATGCGCCGCTTTGGCATCTACATATTACGAAGATTTGACGGAGGCATTAGCTTTATGAAAGCGACTGTCATCTAACCTTCCAAAACAATGAGCTAACTCGATCTAATAACAATGACCGCTAGAATCCAAATAAAATGCAGTTTTTTAGACATGAGAGTTAATATAGGTGAAAATTTCAAATATGTAATGTCTTATTCAACACGCTACAACTACATACATACAACAGGTCCTTTTCTTAAGTTTTACTCGTACCTATGTAGGAATTTAAAAAGACAATTGATGGTGTGACGGCGTTTTCTTAATTGAGCTGTACGAAATTTTAAAGATATGGCTTCCCCTGTGCGCGAAACAGTTTTCATCTAACTAATAGGTATGTACTAGTTTTTGACATAAACCTTGCTTTGTCTCTTTTTTAATGCATATATTTGTTTGTTTATGTTGGTAGAAAGCCTGAGAACTGAGTTGGGAACCGTTGAGCGAGCGCTGGACTGTGGAGGCTGACCACGGCGGTATCGCGTTACGGCAGCCAATTGTGGTAAAAAACATCACGGAACGAACTCAAGCCTCCTTTACAAGTGTCAATATGTCTTAACCAGATTGATGAACCGTGGGGATATTGCTAAGTTAGTATTGATGAACAACACTAAAATACAATTTTGAGCATTATACATCAGATATAATATCCGCATTATATTTATAAATATGATTGTAATTAAGTTCAAAAAACTGTACTAGTTCGCTATCGACAAAAACTTGGGTTGTTGTCATGTTTAATTTCTGAGCTTAGAGCCTGTCTGCATGTCTTCATTGGTGTTTTCATTTGACGGTTCTTCGGAATCCTGCGTAGATTTTACAATATAAAAATCCTTTATTTGCATTAGGTAGGTGGGTGTGTGGTGTAGGTGTTAATAAAATTTATGTAGTTGTATTATCATAGCATGGGAGCCCTTACAATGTTTTTCTAGTATATACAATGTACATGTATAACATAAATCCTAGTTTGAATTGTCCATATTTACCTAAGTATATACAATGACACTGTTGAATGCCTGGAATATAGCGACTTAAGTTAAATGAGCAGCAGCAGTGGAGTATAATAATTATTTCGGCGAAGCAACATTATCCAGATACAATCCAACATTTCCACTTAATGTCTTTCAGTATTGGATCCTAACACATGGTTACGATTAACCGCAGAACCGAGTCACTTTACTCCAAACAGTCGTAACCAACTATATTATCTTTTACCAATTCCCCTTTTTCTTCTAATAGCCCCCCCTATGTAACCCTATCATATCAAGCATGAGACGGTGGCCAGTGTAGTATGACGTAATGCTTTGGAATTCGGTGACGTAAGAGGTTAATCACATAATTAATAGGCGATATTAGTTACAGATCCGAGGGGTTGCTATACGAGTTTTTACACTGCACCTGTTTTTATTACGATCTAACTTGACTTTCATTTTTCAATGTTTAATTGGTGACTCGTAGATCACTTAAGTCATTCTTCAGACTTAATATTTTATGTTAAAGCCCTATCGGAGTATTTTTGGACCTGGCTATGTTTCGGATTACATTATCTCATGTCCAAATAGGCACTGGTCAGACTTGAATTCCATACAGATTTCTTAAGAATACCTATTTACTTTGGCAAAAATAGTGAAATCATTAGCACACATTATTATTATTCAAACTTGTTACTTATGCTTTTAAAACTATTCTCCTTAATATTGCAATAAATATTTTCATAACTACAGATACTTAATTAAAACACTGCGTCAAGTGTTTTAAAATACTTGTCATATATGCAAATAAGCTAACTTTGAAACTCCGAATTAATTAATCATCTCAGACAATTATAAATATATCAAGTTGTAACAACGCATATTCGATCATCTATACGTAATTGCACTTTGAACCACTAGCCCTTGTAATTATGCTATCATTATTAGAAGCTCAGCGGTGAGCCTGTAATACAGTAATCTAGTAATTATTCCAATTAAATTTGAACTTCTGTTGTTATTCAAAGTTCATGATACTAGAAATTCAACGGCTGTAAGGTGAATATCGGTTTTGATGATATAGGCAGTATTTTGAACGAGCGAGCGAAGTACGACGTGTCTACTGGAACAACCCAGTGGCGCAGTATGTATGTATACCTGTTCGACCGAAGATAACTTGACTATCGTCGATATGTCGTAAAAAGAAATTTGGTACTCATTACAGGCGCATATTATGTTTTAGTGAGAGCTGTTGAAGTGAAGTTAACATCGCATATTAGAAATTACTTACCAAAAAGATAATGAAAATACGGAAACAATAGACCTTTCTAATTCTAACATAATTGAACTGAATTAGTCTAAGGGTATCGATCGATGGCCTTTGGGGCGGAAAGGTTCTCGAGTGGCGACCACGTACTGGAAGGCGCAGCGTGGGTAAGCCCCCCATAAGGTGGGCTAATGACCTGGTAAAGGTCACAAGAGTCCACTGGATGCGGGTGGCGCAGGATCGGTCATTGTGGCACTCTTTGGGGGAGGCCTATATCCAGCAATGGACGTCTTTCGGCAGATATGACGATGATGATGGTCAAAGGGTAACGAATAAATAATAAAATAAATATGAATATTATATTGGTAGTTGTGGGTCTTGAAAATTATCCAGTTTTTTTATTTTATTTCAAGTCACTCAATGTATTACTATTCGATATACCTCTTCCCAATATCTTTCTAATATGAGTAGGCACCGCCTCTCATTGATAAAGCCTTTTATCGAATGTATGTTGTAAATATGACTAAGTGCGTTGCAAATAGAGTTTCCGCGAATCACTAATTATCAGATAGGCTTGGAATAATTAGTTGTGCGAGATTGAATACGTGTTAAAAATTTTGTCGCAAAATGCAGGCTACGTGATGTCCGATATGCAGAATGCAGATAAATACACTTGCCCACTGCAACTTTGCAAAGCCCTCCGCACTTGGCGAGCGATAGAAGTGTGACTGTGTCCAATCTTTGCGTCACGTCGCCACTAGGCTCTACATAAATCATAATACTTTGCATTATCCGTGCTTGTCACAAGCACTACTACTTCTGAATGCAACTCCCTTTTATTATTAAAAGTTGATAAGAGTGCACTGAGACAAGTGAATATGGACAATTTCGGGACGACTGCATCGACCACACTTGTATTGTATTAACCACTAACGCTACTAACGAAAATTCTAAATTTCTAATTAAAGGGAAGATTTTATGCTCCGAGCAGGATTCAAACCTATCCAACCTACCTACCGTTAAAAGAAGCCTAAAGCCTGTCACAAACTGGCACGGCCTAGGCCGCGTGAGGCCGCGCGGTCAGTAGTAAACTTGTCATTGGCTGTCAAACTTACCATTGACCGCGGCCGCAGGCCGCTCCAGTGTGTGACACGCTTAAGTCCTGTAAGGTAGATGTCGCTGTATGCCTCCCTAAGGCGATGTAAGAGGGAACTAGTGAAGGATTTCTTGCTTGAGCTTGATTGGTTCCGATAGCTCAGTGGCTAGAGCGATTGGTCACGCATGCCAGATGTAGCAGGCAGGCGCGGATCCAGCCCTCAAAAAAGGTTGTGGTCACAGCCACCCAAAAATGAGTCTGAGTACGAACTCGCTCATGAACAATGAACGACTTTTGAATTTGATTATATCCTTTTTCCTACGCATCTGGACTTTGGCCGTAGGAATAGAATTAATCATCGCATACCATCAGGCGATTCGTCTGCTCGTTTACCTCCTGTCATAAAAAAAAACGAGGATGTCAGACCCTTCGATTAAATTCCAATCAATATTTTTATTTTTCTTCTTTTCTAGTAGCCAGTAAGCTAATAGGCCCTAGACTGGTTAAATAGGTATCTTGACGCTGTCTCAGGAGTCGTAAGTATGACCAGCAAGTGATGTCTATTTTCTGTTCTGTTACGTTGATAAGCAATTATGTATAGGTATAACGTACTCCAGGCCTACTCGATCGACCACTTAAATTTATATTTAGATTTAACTAAAATGTTTATTATAATTTTCCAATCTACGAAAAAAAACTCCAATATTTTCTTCGAATATCTTTGTAACACCGTTCACGAGATACCTATACATTTTCCCAGAAAATTCTTAAATTTGTAGGTCAAAATCCTTTTTAGGGTTCCGTAGTCATCTAAGAATCCTTATAGTTTCGCCATGTCCTTCTGTCTGTCTGTCTGTATGTCCGTCTGTCTGTCCGAGGCTTTGTTCTGTGTTTGTTAGTGCTAGAAAGTTGCAATTTGGTATGGATATATAAATCAATAAAACTGAGAAAGTCGTAAAATAAAATCACAACAATAATTTTTAGGGTACCTCCCGTACCTCACGTAAAGTGGGGGTGATTTTTTTTTGCTTCAACCCTATGGTGTGGGGTGTTGTTGGATAGCTTTTTCAAAATGAATAAAGATCTTCATCAAACATTTTTTATAAAGTGAATATTTTCGGAAATATTCACTCCAAAAGAAAAATAATATTGTGTCTCCCCTGTAACTTTTGAACTCCAAAAAATATGAAAAAAAACATGAAAGTAAAGCTTAATAAAGACTTCCTACGAAAACTACAGCGGGCATGATCAGTTAAGCCGTTTTTGAGTTATCGTAAAAAGTCGTCCCTTCTTAGTAAAAGACGTATGAAACGCTGCGAAAGTATTCCCTTTTGCTTGTTATTGATTTTTTTAAAGTAAGTTCATTGGGATACTACGGAACCCTACACTGATCATGGCGGGACATGCTCTTGGCCGTTTTTTAATCATTGTTTTATACTTAGATTTTTTTTTTGAAATTCTCAAAAATATTAGTATCTTATTAACAATTTTTTATGTCTAGTCTCATCGTGGGTAAACGAAAAAAATCCGGGAGCTCTCCCTTACGTCCGCACTTACATAATAGAAAAAGACAATGAAACTCTATCCAATTAAAAATAAAAATCTAAATATTCAGTCGAGATAGCATGAAATGGCCCATAAATATGTACCTTATTATTGACCGAATGAGCGAAGCGTCTCCGTTTCAGGTTTCGACAAAAATTCTTTCGTATGTGTCTGTCCGTCCGGATGTTATTCTCTACAGGTCGCATTTCTCAACTGATTCTCGTAAAATTTTGTGAGCAGGTTCGATAATTATATAGAATTTTTTTGTCGAGTCAGTTTCTGGAAATTTTGAAACTTGAAAAAATATACAAAATTTTATCGTATATATGTCCGAATGTTCTCCTCTACAGGTCGCATTGCTCAACCGATTCTCGTGAAATTTTGAAAGCAGGTTCAATAATTATATAGATTTTTTGTCGGAGTCAGTTTTGGAAATTTTTATATTTGAAAAAAAAAAAATTTTTTCGTATGTCTGTCCAGATGTTCTCCTCTACAGGTCGCATTTATCATGAAAAATGTTATATAGATTTTTTTGTCAAGTCGGTTTTTGGAAAAAAAAAAATATAATTATATACATAATGTTATCGTATTGTACGTCCGGATGTTCTACTCTACAGGTCGTATTTCTCAACCGATTCTCGTGAAATTTTGTGAGCAGGTTCAATAATTATATAGATTTTTTTTGTCGAGTCTACTTTTAAAGCTCACAGAGCCACTAGTTTAATTAGTGGGCTTTTACTATATTAACTGCATAGCTGCGAGGCCTGCGAGAGTAGCTGTAGGATTTCATTTAATAGATAGGTAGGTACTTAGTTATCTAATAGTCGAAGCCACAAAAACCTCCCCAAGAAAACAAACCAAAAATCCCTGCGCGAGTGTGCGCATCCAGCCAATAGTCATCTTATTTTTCCAATACAAGTATTCATGTACCAAAAAGAAACAGATAATATGTCGTCAAAAATGTGACACAACGTGTCAGCATATCGTCTATGGCTCTTTCTTTGTTGCGTTTCGATTCACGCCCTATTCATGATTTGTGTTTTTTTTTATTTTATTTTATTAAGGCATAGCGTTTAATACCATCAGCCTATCGATCTCAATAGATCGTGAAAGTGTGACGTCACAAGTCTAATAGGGTTGTGGGCATGCCCATCGTGCCCACAACGGTGGATCCGCCCTTGGTAGCAGGTTCAGGCTTGGAGTACTAATTTTTTATTTTTTCTTTTCCATTTGAAATTTAGAACTTAAATATGACATCGACTGCTGTCATTTTAGAGAGAACAGTCACATTTCTCATTTCAATCAAACAGATTCTAACGGAAGTAACTTCCGGTTTCCAAAGAGTTAGCGATCCTTAATGTTTTGTTTGTAGTATTAAATGGCTAGGTTACTGGAATGTCATGGATAGACATTTATCTATCTGTTGTTACAAATTACCCGTGTGGTGCCGGGTTAAAATAGCACGACCGCCTTTCTTCCCTTGGGTGGCGTAAGAGTTGACTTTGGGGACCAGGTTGAAGTGTGTTATGGGCGATGGGCTAGCAACCTGTCACTGCATTATCACATTTTCTCCATCTATAAACCTGCAATTGCTAAAAGTGGCACTGAAAATTAATTTTCATGTACTCTGTCTACCCCTTTTGGGAATATACGCGTGAGTTTATGTATGTATGTAGTTACAAATTTTCTACAAAAAATTCAATAAGTAACTAAGAATATCCCAGGCTTCATACATGATTCCGACATTTCCCATTAATTTTATTACTCAAGATGAGGTTTGTACTTGTAAGTAATAAAACTAGAAAAGTAACGATTATTTTATGCAAAAGCTCAACTACAGCGAGCTCTTAAATACTGTATCTTACTTCCCTAGAGAAACTACCGGAACATTTGTATATCCCATGTTTTTTGCTCGCTCAACGCCTCCCGAGGGAGGAGATAGCAAGTGGATGTTTTCTAGAGTTTGCTAGCCTTGTATAAGAAAACAAGGAAATGATTTGCTGTGGTTAGGTAACGTAGTACCAATTCATTTTAGGAGCAAGTAATTCGAAATTTATAATTGAGATTAAGGATAATCTAAGGTAAACGTTTCTATGGTTGACACCTTGATATCCAATTGACACATATTGTTCACCTCCATTATGATTGAATGTGTCAAGTATTGACTGAGTGTCGAGCGCTGGGACCTTCGAGGTAAATAAAATGAAATGCAATTAAATATTTGATTAACATGTACAGTCACCGGCATTAATATGTGCCAAAACAAAGGCGGCGAAAATATCTGACACGTCCTTAACGGCCCTAGAAATAGAGGCGTGCGTGTCAGATATTTATGCGCGGTTTGTTATGGCAGTTATTGGTGCTGGTGACTGTACAAACATTATAGTATAGGTAGTTGTCGCCTTTTAGAACTTGCTCTACAAATCAATATATGATCGACGATCAGCTTTGTCGGGCTACCAATAACCTGTCAGGGGGGGAGGAGGGTATCGGACCAAGGACTTCTCCACGGAGAAATCCCCAGGTCCGACGAAGGTGGGCCGCTTCGGCGGCGTAGTGCGGTTCGAGGCACCGACCGTTTGCCTCGTCAAATATAACGGCCCCGTAATCCCGACTAGGCAGAGGGCCGATGATGTCCGGACCGGGGACTGTGAAGACCCCGCTTGCGGTAGGCTTGCAGTCGCGAGGAAGAAAACCTCTATAAAAAATTACACGGCCCACTGGGGGGCCGGCGGCTTCGGCTGCGGAGGGCTGCGGGGTAGGGGCGTTTGTCCTCCCGCTGGGCGCCGGGGTAGGGGCGTTTGTCCTCCCGGTGCCGGGGCGCGGGTGGGACCAGATCACCGTGTGTCGGTGCTGGTCCCTAACCTTCCCGGGGTGTAGGGAGGTCGGTGCGGGAAGGCACACTGGTCATGCTACAGTGTGCCTTTTTGGAGAGGGTTCGCCTTAGGGCGATGGTGCCGGTGATGTCGTGGTGAAATGTTCGCGATCCCATGGCATCACCACTCGGGCACGGTGGAGGCAGCATCCCAGAGTTTTAGTGGGTAGGCTGGTCCTCGTTTGGACCGGAGAGTCCCACATAACTAATGCGTAATATCTGGCTTGTCCCCGCAGGCCTCCTATTACGTATTGGTATGCGTAACGCATTTCTCTGGGTCAAAAAAAAAAAAAAAAAAAGTACTTACGTATGTAGCCTTTTACAGTGAAACTAGAGGAGCGTTATTCTGTGACGTGTGAGCTGCGTACATAATTTCTTCCGTCGATAAACTAGTGACATGTCACTTATGTGCCAAAATTTTTGGTGATAGTCAAAAGTATGGCGGCAGCAAAACACAACTGTCAAAAATTACTCTTGTCTGGTAATACTATGACGTGTCTGGTAATAATATGACGGCCTGTTTAGCCTAGTTGGTAGTGACTCTGCCTCCAAAGCTAGAGGTCCCGGGTTCAAATCCCAGCCAGGGCATTTATTTGTGCATTTATCACGGATATTTTGTTCTTGGGTCTTGGATGTTTTCTATGTATTTAAGTATGTATTTATCTATATAAGTATGTATATCGTCGTCTAGTACCCATAGTACAAGCTTTGCTTAGTTTGGTCGATTTGTGTAAGATTGCCCCCCCCCCCCCCAATATTCCCCCCCCCCCCCAATATTTATAATACCCGTATGTAGACAAAGGCGACATCGATTACAGCAACATAACATTATCAAAAATAAATTAAATAATATTTTTAACCACTAAAACTGAAGCAAATGTAGCGGAGCGGTAAGGCTCACAAAGGTCACGACTTTTATTTCGGTTAATCCCAACAACGTCTTGTTTTCCCTTAGGGTAGGAAGATCAGTGGCAGTTGCTTTTGTAAAACAAGTGCCTTCGCCAAAATATTATGATTAGGAGCCAAATAACTTGTAGTTTTTTAGGGTTCCGTAGTCAACTAGGAACCCTTATAGTTTCGCCATGTCTGTCCGTCCGTCTGTCCGTCCGTCCGCGGATAATCTCAGTGACCGTTAGCACTAGAAAGCTGAAATTTGGTACTAATATGTATATCAATTACGCCGACAAAGTGGTAAAATAAAAAGTGGAAAAAAATATTTTATTAGGGTACCTCCCCTATACGTAAAGTGGGGAGTGATTTTTTTTTTCATTTTAACCCTAACGTGTGATATATTGTTAGATAGGTATTTAAAAATAAATAGGGGTTTACTAAAATCATTTTTTGATAATGTTAATAGTTTCGGAAATAATCGCTCCAGAAGTAAAAAAAAATGTGTCCCCCCCCCCCCCCTCTAACTTTTGAACCATAAGTTTTAAAAATATGAAAAAAATCTCAAAAGTAGAACTTTATAAAAACTTTGTAGGAAAATTATTTTGAACTTGATAGGTTGAATAGTTTTTGTAATTTTTTCAAAAAAAAAAAAATGTGACGGACGGAAAACTACGGAACCCTACACTGAGCGTGGCCCGACACGCTCTTGGCCGGTTTTTTTAGTTAGTTGTTACTTGACAGACTTAAGTTCTTATACTAATAAATAGAAACAATACCTAATGGGGTTATATAACAATATTGCTGCTAGTACTATCTAATTTCCATAAATTATGATCGTCAATTGGCGACTGTGGGGCGTTAGTAACGCCACGGTCAAACGGAATTAATTACCTTTGAACAGGCCCTATTGTAGGTAAGGTAAATTATCAAGTCAACTACAACAGTGTTTTAATAGATCTGAGTTAGTCACAAGAAGTATATTTTGAATAAGTGCAATATATCGTGATGAAATATTAAAATATAATGAAACGGGTCACTTACGTCTTTAAGGTCGAATATTGCTTGACATATTTCAGACCGGTTCGCGGTCCTTAATCATGACTACCTATCGCGGCGGCGGTTCTTTTAAATCGAGCGATATTCTGCCTTAAAGAGAGTGACCCGTTTCATTATATTTTAATGTCTCAAAATCGTGATGAAAGTTATAAGTTAATCGTGATAAGTTGACTTATTCCTGTGTACTTTTTTGATTTGCTTTGTAATGAGTTATGACTGTTTTGTCCTTCTTCTTTTTGTCCCATTACCCTCTACTGGGGTATAGTGCTCAAATTAACTCCCTCCATTTGCTTCGCGCTTGGACAGTTTGGGTTACTTCTTCCCATTTCATCCCCAAAGAATCCAACCCTTAATCCACGGAACACCGCCTAGTTGCTCTGGGAAGACCTTTTTTCCGCTTTCCGGGTATCTGCCATGTCAGGGCGTTCTTGGATCAGACAAGTGGGAGTCCGATTTTCGAAAGATATGACCAATCTAGTGCCGGTTTGTCAAGTAGAGTTAGTGTTTTATACTTTTTAGTTCAAAATTCATTGACGCTAAATAGTTCTGGTCAGTAAAAAACTAAGAAGACGATCAAAGTGCATTTCAGCCACACACACAGGTGGACTACCGAATGAAGGTTAGTATATGTGTTTTTTGATGAATTATATTACACATTGACGAGAAACTAACTACATATACAATGCAAAATGTCATTTCATTGTACAACACAATCACATTTTGGGCAAACATTTCTCGTAGCAACTAACCCAAAAACGCAGAAATTCAGTTTTAAAATAAAAACGTGGCTACTTCATTACAGTAGGCTTAATTTCTAAGCCAGCGGCGTGAAAGAGGATTTACATTTTTAACCTCGGGACAAAATGGGGGTTGTTTGTCAAAATGTAGAATTAATAATGAAAACCAAATGAATGTGCTGCAGCGCATGAAGCATTTAGAAAATAAAACATATTACTTATAAAAAGTTCTTGTAATTATATCTTTGTCCCTAAAAACCATTATTCAAGAAATGGGTACTATTTGTATATCATCATCATATTATTATCAGCGTAAAGACGTCCACTATTCGACAAAGGCCTCCCCCAAGGTTCTCAATTTGTATATAAGATGAATATATTCTAATATATACATTAAATACTGACCCACTTTCGTTGCTATCTGGATTTTCTGTTACAGTTTACCATGTCGCCCTATTATAATTTTGATTAGATATAATCTGTGAATCTTTGTATCCTATCTTAAGAACCCTGTTCATTGTATATTTTTTTCTTAATCCTCTTAACTTTTCCACTCACATTGGTTGCAAATTGTGGCAACAAATGTAAATTACGAAATACTCGTAAACTCCTATCGTAAAGCGTGATAAATAAATACAATGCATACAATAAAACTCTTTTTCATTAGTTTAATTTTAATTAGTGTTACCCAATAACTTTAGTATTAAGTTTTATGTTAACATAACATTACCCTATGCCAATTACTTACTGAAAAATAACATTATTGGGATGCAAACCGTACCAATAAAAAGTACTGCCCCCGTTACGAAGAAGGGCGCTTGTGACATAAAGTTGAAACCGAGAAAAAATATGTTAAAGTTTACAAATATAAAAACATATATTGTGCCTAAATGAAAAGAGATAGAGACTTCCTGTAAACGCCTTGAGTTAGGTAAATACTTTGCGCACACTACAGTGTGTAATAAATTTATAATAAATGCTTATTTATTTTATTTCCCGTGTTTTTCCTTCTCTACTTAGTAAAAAAATGTTTGGAAGTAGTAGTAACCACTTACGTCCTTTTAACTTAGCCTAATTAGAAATGCTGCCATAAATTTATGTCTGTAACAGATATTACCTCTCTTTCTCTTAAAATAAAGGACGCATCTAACCACAAGCGTCTTTTCAATGATATTTGTGATATTTGACTGATTTAACTTCACTCACAAAAAAGTCACTTCTACATGTTATTTATTTATTTAAGCATCGGTTAGGAGATATAAGTTGAAAAAAAAAATAGTGGTTAGTTAACTATGTATAAATAAATAAATAAATATTATAGGACCTTTTTTCGGCCCTTTTCTGCATTACTGGTCACTGGAACAAGCTGCATGTGTTGTCCTTTTAAGCAAATATAAGTTTTTTTTATATTATTGTTATTACTATATTTGCGTAATTGTAATTTTATGTGTGTGCCTGTGCCTTACCAAATATGGCTTGAATCCGAAATAAACGATTATTATTATTTACACGAATCGAACTACTCCCATAGTAAGCTCAATAAGGCTTGTGTTATTGGTACTAGACGACGATATTTTAAATAGATAAATACTTAAATACTCGTACATAGAAAACATCCAAGTCTCAGGAAAAAATAATTCTGCCATCCATAGAAAGAAATGCCCATACCGGGATGCGAAACCGGGACCTTTAGCTTTGGAGGCAGTGTCTCTACCAACAGGCCAACTGATAGCCACCTCGGGTCTAGTTGTATTAGAAGAAGATGAAATAAGAAGAAAATAGTTTATATTACGAGTTTACGAGGGCTGCCTTTTAAGTTGTGTCGTTTGGAAAAACTAAAGACAATTTAAGTGTTAAATGGTATTTATTGTTTTTCATTATGGCATTAGATATTGATATTATCTTATTCTTTTCTTTTAACATATTGATTTTATTCTAGAAACTGTCTAGATTTCTATTTTTTTATTATTATTATTATTATTTATGTTTTGACGATCCTATTGTGAATTTTACTACAAAATAATTTCTTACTTTGACATGTCTACAACAATACAATATTTATTTTAAAGAATAATAATAGCATCAATAAATTGCTCTAAATAATTAATTAATATATATGTTAATATATGTTATAACTGACGATTCGAAAGTGCTTGTTGCTAGGCCTATTTGAATAAAGAATATTTTGACTTTGACTTTGACTTTCAAAGTAATCACCGTGATATGTAATACACTTTTTCATTCGATCGAACCAATTTTCGAAACACTTATTCCAGTCCGAAGTCGGGGTCTCCAAAATGGCCGTTTTGTATGCCTCAACCGCTTCTTCAGGCATCTGGTACCGTTGATAACGAAGTCGTTGCATGATTTTTGGAAAACTAAAAAAATCGTTAGGGCTTAAGTCTGGACTGTACGGCGGGTGTTCCAGAATTTCGACGTTTTGCTCTTTTAAAAACGCAATTGATTGCTAGGCGGTGTGCGAGCTCGCATTATCGTGGTGTAGTCTTATACGACGTCTTGGATTATTTTTTCGAAACTCGCCGATGACTTCTGGTAAACAGACAGTGGTGTACCAGTCAGCATTAACCGTTTTACGATCCTCGAGCACGATGGTGGCAACTTGGCCACTTTTCGCCACAAACGTGGCGACCATTTTTTTCGAAGTGCTCCGTGAGCGTATTACTTTGGTCGGTTTTGGCTCATCTTGGAACACCCAAACAGTCGACTGCTGTTTAGAATCGGGATTGTAGGCATATATCCAAGATTCTTCACCACTGATAATGTCGTAAACATGTTTCGAGTTTCCTCGGTTGAATTTCCGCAGAGTTTTGCGACGCCATCGTACGCAAGCCGTTTTTTGGTCTTCACTGAGTAAATGTGGTATCCAGCGTGAGATCAACTTTTTTACGCCTAAGTGATCATGCAAAATACTGTGAACACTGGTCCCTGAAATACTTAAGGAAGCTTCTATCTCACTTCGACGATCAGTTGCCGTACAGCATCAATGTTCTCCTGGGTTACAGCTGTTTTTGGTCGAGCTTCACGATGTCTATCACCAAGACTAGAGCAACCACGTTGAAATTCTAAATACCAGCGTTCCACAGTCCGAAGTCATGGTGCTTTATCATTGAAAACCGTAGTCAACTCTTCGAAGCACTGAAGTCGCGTTAAGCCCCTTTAGAAGTTATAAAAAATTATCGCACGTAAATTTTCCTTTAAAATTTCCATTTTCACAACTAACTTGTCAACTTTGAACGAACGCTGTACTAAAACGGTTGGGCCGATTTCGAGTCATTCTTTTGTTTTCGAATTCTAAATTCAAATATTTTAAGATGACACTAGTTCTTTTTTATGCAATCACGGGAGGTTTCCAAACGACAGAACTTAAAAGGCAGCCCTCGTAGTCGACGGGAAAGCATTATTCGACTTTGACAATTGTATGTAGTTAGTGCTAATTTACTTAAATGTTAATTTCTGCATTCAAATAAATATATTATATCTACATAAATTAAGTATACATTAAATTTTTCGACATAATATCGCAATAGCAATAATAATAATGTCCGTCATGTGGGCGAGTCAATGATTTAAAATATAAGTTATAGTTTTATGGGTACTTTAATAATTTGTCGCGAATAAAAAACGATATAACTCGCCACTTACCTACAAGCTGAGCTGCTCAAGCGCAGGACCCCCACTGCTAAAGTTTCGGGCGCAACTGATCAAACATCAACGGAATTCCTCCCGTATTAGCCTGTTTTATTGAAATACCCTCGAAAGTCCCCCGGTCTTTCGAGGGTATTTGAATTTGAAGAATGGGTCCTAAACACTTTAGTAAGTAAGAAAACATTGAAAAAAAATCATAAACTAAAAATTGTATTTTGTCTTGAAGTGGTTATGGAATAAAAAGGCTTTTTATTTTATTTTATTTTATTTACCCTCGAAAGAAAGGACGTTTGTGCGTACTAGCGCCTTTTTTAAGAAATATTATACAACAAAAATTGGGCCTAGAGCAAAATGTAGACGCAAGTACAACAAGCGCCGTGGTACTTTTGCAGGAGTACTTAATTGAAAAGGCGCCATTGGTGCCTTGCGCCGTTTCTACCTTGTTGTCAAAAAATCAAAATCAAATATTTATTCTGCAAATAGGCCACAAGGGCACTTTTACATGTCAAAGCATGAATTTATACAATTTAAAAAACTGACAATCTTACTTAATAATAATGATTAAAAAAAATATACTGATTAACAATACAATGAAAATAAATTTACAAATATTAAGGACGTATTGAATACGATCTGTGTCCCAATAAACAAAAGGAATATAAAATTAATTTATTATCTCAAAGATGTATATGGTCTCTGAGCGTCCAAATATGATTAATAACAATTATTTCAAAGTGCTTAGAGATGTAAATGATCTCTAAGCCCTAAAATTAAAATAAGTAAACTTAATATTGTTAGAGATGTATAAGGTCTCTAAGCGTCAATAATAATAAAACTAATCCAGAACAGGATCATGTCTCTCGTCAATCTACATACAATAAAATAACACTAGTATTAAGGTATTTACTATGCCCTTGCAAGCATGAACAGACCGGACTCCACAAACAGCACCCGATCACGAGTATAACGCGTATCTCAGCCATCGCCTCCCTCGACCATCTGTTAGGGAAGGTGGCGACCCGATCAACGACGCCACCGTAAGCAAAGCCCTTTAAGCGAGCATGACATATTCAGGCTGCCGGACATTAATAAAATCAAAGATTAAAATTACTCTTCGGCGAGAAACAGCATCATGTTTCATAAAATGCAACGACAGAGATAAGTATTTATACAAGGAAATATGCTAAGTGAAGCATACGTATATTAAAAGTAACAGGATTTAACTATCACTGGCTTAAAAGCATTTTTGTCATTTAAGAAATCGTTGACAGTATAATAGGCCTGGCTTAACAAATAACGTTTAATATGAGACTTAAATTTACTAAGTGGAAAATTAACTATATCGATGGGTATTTTATTATAAAATCGTATACAGTTCCCCACAAACGACGTGCTAACCTTCCGGAGACGACTGGCCTTCACTGCAATCTTGTGTTTACTTCTAGTGTTGTAGTCGTGGATATCACTGTTAAGTTTGAATTCTTGAATATTTTTTCGAACATACATAATGTTTTCAAGAATGTATTGACATGCCACAGTAAGAATATTTGCCTCCTTAAATTTTTCTCTGAGAGATTCTCTGGCCTTAATGTTGTAATTGCTGTAGCGCCAAACTGAACTAATAATATCCAGTATGAACTTAGTTAAAAAGGCACAAGTAGCCACTAGCGCCTTTCTTATGTTGAGGTAATGGCGGATGCGTCAAAATCAACAATAACACTCTCAAGCTGACGCTTACTTAAAAAGACGCAGGTGACTACTTGCGTCTTTTCAACTTGTTGTAAAACAGCAGATCATAAGTTGCGTCTTTTATTTTATGGAAATGTTGAAAAAGTGTCAATAAATATGGGCGCATATACGCACTTACGCCTTTATATTTAAGGTCTTCAATGTATTTCTGACAAACGACTTTTTACTTTAGTTTAAGGTGGTTTTAGTAAGAAAATGTATGTAAAAGCGCCCTTTTTTCTTATAGTAATTCTATTTCTAGGCTATGTACGATAAAATAAAAAATAGTGGCAGACGCGCCTTTTTTTGCTGATCACGGCAGTATAACTCAATTTTGACAAAAATGTCACATGCGCCCTTCTTCGTAACGGGGGCAGTACTATAAAGTATTTTTTGCATAAAGTGAAACCATAAACTGCAGGTTTCATACCTACTGCCCATGGTGTTTCAGTTAATATAAAATTACAGGTAATAAAAAAGTGCCGCGGATAAAAGCCAGACAAGGTGAAACGTGTTTTTGTTAAAAGGGTTCTTATTTGGCGGTACTTTTTTGACTTCTGTGAAATTCTTTAAACATAAAGCTATTTTTTGTGTATAATATTTCTGGCAGATTGGGTTAGGCACACAGTTTACAAAATTAGTAGATTATGTCGACACCATATCGACATGTAACTTAAAGTAGTAACAAATCTACAAAATTTCCAAAATGGTGGCATGTACTTTTTTCTTTACTTTAGTTTAGTGTACGAACAGTTACGTAACATTACGACACTTTTAATAACTTTTAGTAACAAAGTATCAACACAGTTACTATACCTGGCGCGACAAGACATGAGTATGACACTCACTAAATTGTACACTAGTCACAATATATACACACTTACAAGTGGCTTGCACCGGCGGAGGGGGAGTCCGAAATACACACAACACTAATCAGTCACTCACAATATTTACAAGATATTTATATGCACAACAGTTACGGAACACGGAACTAAATCAACTTGTAACTACTTAAAAAAATCTGCGACCGAAAATGGCTGTAAGGGCTGATACTTATAAAACCTAATCGTAAATAAAACAAAAACTGATGTCCCCAGAAATACCATAATTTAAGGGAAATAATATCAATTTCATGTAATTTTTTTAACATTTAACACCTATAAGCATTTTACGTCACGCTCGACGAATGTAAGAATAAAAATACTATCTTCTTTATTTTATTATCGCAGACTATTTAAATGATTATAAATCGGACACTGAAAGCGTACTATGTTAATGTATTTTGTGCACTCGTTTCCATTATTAACATTTGTTTATCGATACTTCGAAACGAAGCCCGCACTAGTCGATATCTTCCAAACGAAGTAAGTTTTCCAGGACGTAAAAGTAAAGTCTGATCGAGATAATTTCTTGTAAATGTTAAGAATTGTTATAATTCCAACGGAATATCACTGTAATGGCATATTTCTACCTAAAATTAATAAATGTCATTTTTAGACGCCTCCAATTCGATTATAATGTAACGGTCGTCACTACAAGGTTGTGTCGTGGAAATAACTGTCAGTGTTATAGGGTTCATGTTTGGCCGCGATACATATAATTTGCCTCATACTATTTGACATGACGTGCAGGACATGGCATTGTTGAGGCAAATAAACAATAATGACATAAAGGACAACAAAATGATATATCCCTCTTTATCACTCTTATTCAATGTTGTATAAACTCGGTAGCGATATTATTATTTGACGTTTTCTCTGGGGCCACCTACCGAGTTTTCCGCATCAAAAGCCATGACGTAATCATGACACGTGAAGATGATATAAGTAAATAACTTTTACACCACACTTTGCCAAAAAGCGCGTTTTCCGCACGCTGCGCGTCCGGAAAAACCCACTTTTTGGCCAAATGGTGACGTAAATCATTCATCATTGTGTACAAAATACTGGTCGTAAAACAGAAAGCCCTCTCTTGTATATTTATGACCCTCGCCTGCGGCTCGGGCCTCAAACATCTGCGTTATCGGCATTTCTTTGTTTTCCTTTGTGTCGTAAATAGCTTCATTCCAAAGGCCAGGTCAAATTCAATCTTATATCAATATTGTTGTGTACGATCCGCATGCGCTAAACAAACACACATTCGCACAGTTTGTTATTACAAACAAAACATAAAACAAGTAAGCACAGGATATGATGTACAATAATTCATATGTACAATTGACTACTTAAATTTTGTTATTTGGCGAGAATGAGAATGATTATTGTGGTATTTGGCGAGGTATACATAAAACGATATAATGTTACAACGGTGTTGGTTTGTCAGATACTAGAAATGTCTGCAAAGTACACATAGGTACTGTATGTATACGCGTGTGAAACAATATTGCGAATTTCACAATAGGCTTGCCAATCACTTGCCGACTCAAAAACACGTAGAGACTGCTATGCGCTCTGCAGTATTTCA
The DNA here is from genome assembly GCA_905163555.1 of Notocelia uddmanniana. Taxonomy (NCBI): domain Eukaryota; kingdom Metazoa; phylum Arthropoda; class Insecta; order Lepidoptera; family Tortricidae; genus Notocelia; species Notocelia uddmanniana. The sequence continues at coordinate 16,686,544 of LR991065.1, forward strand.
CTATCAAGCGAAAAAAGTTGATTAATGACATTCAGTCACTTTAAAACGTGCTGGCCCCTAAAAAATGCGCACGGCAGGGCTGGTATTCACAAAACACAATCAACTCGCCTGAGGACAGCCAGTATTTAAGTCTGATCACAGATATTGCGTAGTTGTTACGAGTGTGTGGGTCAACGTATAGTAGATCTGAATAGGGTGGTGAGTATAGACAAGCCGTGAATAGCATAGCAGCGCGGCGGAGGGATGCACGCTCTCGTGAACTGACCAGTGATTTTATGCGACATTAAATTACGGATGAGGATTTATGCAAAGCCTTGCTTGGCGCACCCAGCGGCATATGAAGGGTTAAATTTTGAAAAATATCTTGTTTAAAACCATATTGTTTTACCGCATGGACGCACTTCCATCCACGATTTTAACCGTGCTCGAAGCAAAATTGTTAATCGGCCGCTGTTTTCAATGCTGATGGCCATTTACATATCCGCCCCAATGTTTAGAAACATAATACCCGCGCTTCAAGTCAAAGTAAACGAAATTACTTTCAAAAAGAAACTTCAGTAAATTTAATGCACAAAAATGGTAAAAGCTTTCAGTGCACCTGAAACATAATGAAATTTGCCTGTTTGTTAATTAATATTTTGTGTACCTAATTAATTAGCCAAACATTTGCTGCGAACACTTTACATTGCAGATTCTCAAATTATACTAAATTGTACCTTCGAAGACAGATTCCAGTAAAGTTTCACTGTTCCTCGGGTAGCAATAAATCGTTCAAAAGGAACAAATAACTTGACTTAAGAAATTAGCTTCGACCTAATTGTTGAAGAGGGACCGGAGTTACTAACTAAGAAAAGATGAGACGAACGCACCCTGTATACAGATTAGAGTTTGTAAAGGGCTCAAAATGTGATGCTAATAAAGTAAAAACAGGCTCATGAAATTCGGGCTTCAGGAACGTGACGGGCATAAATTATAATTGTTTATAGGGCTCATTAGTGGAAAATTTGTTTTTGAACATTGCGTTGATTAAAAGTAGAATTAAAGGTAAAACGTTGTTATTTTGGCAAGATAGACTTGTGAAGTGTGGCTCTTTATTCCCCATAAGAAATACGATCTATTTAGGTTTAAGGTACCGACATTTTGTAAACAAATAAATTTTGCTACTTGCATTTTTTAACAACATCAACAAGGTAGTAAATAATAAGCATATTGCGCCGGTCATGTTGGTATTGTCCTGAGCCATTCTGTCATTATATAAATATTACTCAGGTTGCTCAAAAACATCTGAACTTGCACTCAACCTCCAAGACAATCCATTCGTGTTCATATATTTGTAAGCACACTGTTCATCATCATCATCATCATCATCATCTCAGCCGAAAGACGTCCACTGCTGGACATAGGCCTCCCCCAAAGACTTCCACAATGACCGGTCCTGCGCCACCCACATCCAGCGGACACCCGCGACCTTTACCAGGTCATTGGTCCACCGTGTGGGGGGCCTGCCCACGCTACGCCTTCCGGTACGTGGTCGCCAGTCGAGAACCTTTCCGCCCCAACGGCCATCGGTTCTACCTGCTATGTGCCTCGCCCACTGCCACTTTAGTTAAGTGATTCGGAGGGCTATATTGGTCACTTTGGTTCTGCTGCGGATGGCCTCATTCCTGATGCGATCACGCAGATAAACTCCTAACATAGCTCTCTCTATTGCTCTTTGGGTGACTTTGAGCCTTCTTATGAGGCCCATAGTAAGCGGTCACGTGTCAGTGCCATGTCATCACTGGCAACACACACACTGCACACACTGTTCACTTAAACATATTTGAGGGGGGTTGTATTTTCAAGTTAAATACTTTTACTTTTTTTAATACCACGTCGGTGGTAAACAAGCTTACGGCCCACTTGATGGTAAGCGGTTAACGTAGCCGCGGTGGACGCCTGCAACTCCAGCGGTATCATATGGTCGTTGCCAACCTTTAACATTGATACACCCCTTTCTTGAAGAACCCCTTTCTGTAATCTCTCAGGAAAACCTCGGCAGGGAGCTCACAACCGGTGCGACAGTGGGAGGAAATTCCTCTGAAACTGTACCGTACGCGACCATTCAGGTTCTAACGTGTGAGTTTGAATGCCCTGCCGACAAAGCGGCCGTGGGCATCATGTCCAACAGTTCTTCGGAGCACAACCCATTATACAAGCGATAGAACACGCACAAGGAAGCAAAGTTTATCCTTATACTTAAAAGATCTTTTACATTTAAAAACGCTATGTAATAAAAATAAATGATACGACCGCCCACCGATTACAATTACTAGGCTCACTTGACAGATATCCTGCTGATAGTGTTTAAGCCTATTTTTGCTTTATCGTAACTACCTGCAATTACCGCGCAATGGCGAGTAATGCTTCAATAAACCCGAACTTAATCATGGTGATAAAAACTGAATGACACGCTTTAATAGTGATGAGGAGAACCGCTGAAAAATAGGTGTCGATATCATGAATATATATTTTGAAATATGTTTAGATATAGCCCTCTGACTGACAAACAGCATAGGCTTAGTAACAGTTACTTTGCCATTCTTTGGCTACGATATCCTTAATATGCCTCGCTTTTCTTTAATTATAACTACAACTTAGAAAAGTTGAAAAACCCCCGACATTATCATTTCAAAGCTCAATATCTCTAAAACGGCTAAACAGATTTTCATGAAACATGACTAAGAACACTCGGGATATAATTATCTATGACACTAAAAATCGGTTCATCCGTTTGGGAGCTACAATACCACAGACAGATACGCAGACAGACACGTTAAACTTATAACACCCCTCTCTTTTTGTGTCGGTTGTTAATAAGTAGTACATTTTTATCGACAAACTTCCAATACCATTTTAATACAGCACTAATGTCCGCCCGCGGTCCTCTTCCACATTTATCAAGTGCATCACTCACTCGCTCAGTTTGCACCTCTCGCTCGTTTTGCAAATTTATATGAATCATTATTGGGTTGAATTATAGTACCGGCCATCGGCTCAAAGGCTGATGCATAAGTGTATACTGCGTTCATGAAAGAACGTAACTGCCAAGAATCAAGACACTCAAACTCAAATAGCTGGTCCAATGAACACTTTGTTGTCTGTGGCACAAGAACGTCTTTAAAATTATTATTTACCTTCCATCTTCTTTGTCGCTGACTGTACTAGGAACATGTATTATATGAAAACAGATCCATATATTACATGTAAAATGTGGTGTCTTTTGAGAATTGGTTGACAATTAATTTAATGTGTCGATTTCCTGATTACGTATAATTCTATAACTTCCGTCTTAAAAAAATTAAGCTCGTTTTGATCGCGAGTAATAATAAAGGGTAGTTTTAGCATTGTACAGTCAAGAGAGATGATCATGTTAGTACTTTGTCGCACTAACTTAACAATACTGCGACAGTTGGGATGCATTAAAGTAGTGGAAGTGACAAGGTACTAAAATGATCATCTACTTTTGCCGTTGACTATATAAGTAAATGTGTAGGTATTACTACTTTGTACCTTAATGATTCTTTAATGAAAAGCGTTGTACTTATCAAGAAACTAATACAGCCATGGCCAAAGTATTAACCACCCCTTATTTCCTTTTCTTTACAAAAATGCGTAAAATATATAAACAGCTTTAGTAGATATCATTTCGAAGTAGCTATTTATCCAAAAAACTGAAGGCTATAAATAATCGGCTTTGCAATAAAAGGACCATTGCATTTTTTTACTTGCAGTTATCTTTGAGGTTGAAGTGTGTTGTGGGCAATCGCCTGCTAGCAACCTGTCACTGCAATATTTACACACACATATCACATTTTCTCCATCTATAAACCTGCAAATGCTAAAAGTGGCACCGAAAAATAATGTTCATGTACTCTGCCTACCCCTTTTGGAAATATAGGCGTGAGTTTATGTCTATATATATATCTTTAACGTCAATGAATATGTGTAGTTACTAGTGTTTTTGAAAATTTTTGAATTTTCAATAATAAAAGATATAATAATAATATAATAATAATAATAATAAAACAATATTTTGGCCCCTGCTCAAAATGGATGTAGGGTTGGGTCACGTGGTACAAAAGAGCTCCTCCTCATAGACATGACCATCTGCCAACAAGTCCGGCGGAACAGAGGGACCCTCTCAGCCGCCTGGATCGCCTATAGAAGGCCTATGATTCGGTGCCTCATTCATGGTTGGGGAGGATCTTAGAGCTGTATAAAGTTGATGCAGCTCTTAGATCCTTCTTACGTGCTTGCATGAGGCAATGGACCACTGTCCTTCGTCAACCAGGAGGGGGAGATGGTCCCTCTGTCCCGCAAGACTCTATCAGGATTGAGCGAGGTATATTACAGGGTGACAGTCTGAGTCCATTATGGTTCTGCCTAGCGCTGAATCCGCTCAGTACTCTGCTGAAGGATTCAGGATTAGGGTGCCAGCTGCGGAGAGGGGGTGAGGTCATTTCTCATCTGCTCTACATGGACGACCTTAAACTATTTGCACCAAATACACATGACCTGTTGGAGCTACTGAAAACCACAGAGGTCTTCAGTAGTGCCATCAAAATGGAATTTGGTGTCGATAAGTGTGCGGTCATGCATGTACAGCGGGGGAAAATTGTAAATTCAACAAATTTACAGCTTTCTGAGACAACGTCACTCAGATCTCTCTCCGAAGCAGATACCTATAAATATCTTGGTATGTCACAGTCTTTGGGTATCGAGGGCGAGGGCATCAAGCGGGTGTTGAGGGAGCGCTTTTTCTGTCGCCTGACAAAAGTACTCAATAGTTTTTTGTCGGGCGGCAATAAGGTGCGCGCCTTCAATGCCTGGGTGATGCCCTTGCTCACATACTCCTTTGGCATATTAAGGTGGACTCAGACCGAGCTCGATTTACTGGATCAAAGGGTGCGTGTATTGCTCACTACGAACCGTATGCTACACCCGCGCTCGTCTGTTATGAGACTGTACATCCCGCGGAAGCTTGGAGGCCGCGGCTTCTTAAATGCCAAAGACCTCCACAACCGCGAGGTGTGCAGTCTCAGAGATTATTTCCTAAACAGCGAGTGTGGGATGCATCGTGATGTGGTAGCTGTAGACACGCTCTTCACCCCGCTCTCTATGGCAAACGAGAACTGGCGCAGACTTAGAGTGCTGAGCACCGAGGACCGCAGGGCGGTGTGGAAGAGTAAGGAGCTACATGGGCGGTTCTACAAGGCCCTTACTGGGCCCGACGTAGACCTGCTCGCATCGGTGAACTGGCTACGTTTTGGGGATCTTTTTGGAGAAACTGAAGGTTTTGTCTGTGCAATTGCGGACGAGGTTATCATGACGAACAACTACCGGAAGTATATCCTGAAGGACGGTACGGTCGACATTTGTCGGGCATGCCGCCGTCCCGGAGAGTCACTCAGGCATATTATTTCCGGTTGTAGTCATCTTGCTAATGGCGAGTACTTGCACAGACATAACTTGGTGGCCAGGATTATTCACCAGCAGCTTGCTCTTCTATACGGTCTTGTGGGCTTCGAAGTTCCGTACTATAAGTACACACCTGCGCCAGTTCTCGAGAATGGTCGTGCAACGCTCTATTGGGATCGATCTGTCATCACGGACAGGACTATTGTAGCCAACAAGCCTGATATCGTGCTGACGGATCGATTGAAGCGCCAGGCAATACTCGTTGACATCACCATCCCCCATGACGAGAACCTCGTGAAGGCCGAGAAGGACAAATCCAGCAAGTACCTAGATCTGGCACACGAGGTAACCGCCATGTGGGATGTTGATTCAACGATCATTGTCCCGATAGTCGTCTCTGCGAACGGTCTAATAGCGAAGAGTCTCGACCAACATCTCAAGAGACTCTCGTTAGATGGCTGGGTCAAGGGTCAGATACAGAAGGCGGTACTCCTGGACACGGCGCGGATAGTCCGGAGGTTTCTCTCTCTGTCGCCCTAACCACCGGTAGCTTAGGCCCTGCCTCGCTGCCGGTGGCACCCTAGGTTAGGTTTTTTATAATGCTTTTATATTTTGTATGTATGTTTATATATTTTACTTTTATAAAGTTATTGTAAAAAGCCTAGCTTAAGAGAAAGAAATAAATAAGGAGAATAATAATAATATTGGGGGGACAATCTTACACAAATCGGCCTAGTCCCAAACTAAGCAAAGCTTGTACTATGGGTACTAGACGACGATATACATACTTATATAGATAAATACATACTTAAATACATAGAAAACATCCAAGACCCAAGAACAAATATCCGTGAAAAATGCACAAATAAATGCCCTGGCCGGGATTCGAACCCGGGACCTCCAGCTTCGGAGGCAGAGTCACTCACTACCCACTAGGCTAAACAGGTCGTCATATTAAATGCTTAATTCAAAATTTGACTTAATACGAAAAACACGGGAGTGGTTAATACTATCCTTGGCTGTATTATACCTATATATACCCCATAGCCTTCTTCCATACTTCATAGCTTCGTCTTTCTCACCGGATCAATAACGTTCGGATAGATGTTATCAACTCTCGTTTAGCTCTGCTTCGGCCATTTTTTATTCTCCGTATTTAATAGGCGAGCCCGCGCCAGTTATTTATATACAGAGTTTATGATTACGATTTAGACGCAGTCAGAAGGTGTCGACGAGCAATTGATTTAACACGCTGTAACGCCTTTTAAGCTGGCTTTTGCTATTGAATCCATATTTTAATCTTGTTTATTGCAAGAGTATGCGAGCATGATGCATGTTTGTATGTATTTTATAGTGTCTGTTAATGAATTAGCCATGTTCTCTAAGTTTATAATAAAATAAAAATATGCTTAACACACAATGTTTCGGGGTTTCTTTATATTAAAGAAAACTAAACACTAGAAAGAGACAAAGAGTTACTAAAACTAATTACAGATGTTTACATGTTTACGTAGGTACTACGTAAATCGCCATAATATTTTGTTATTCTAACAACTAACTATCCAATACCTATACCTTATTAGTAAATACATGTAAATTAAATTACCAGTAAAATCAAATATAAAAATACAACCAAAATGACCACCTCCTCTTTTTTGTGATATGAGAAATTTTGAACAATTTACCTACTGTTTACTCTGTAAATATTTTTGTGCAAATTTTATTCCAACGCTGTAGGTACATTTTGGTAATTTAGTTAATAGTCCACTCCTGTTTATTGTTTTATGGGCCTGAACATACACCATGTAATTTACCTCGTGCAATTTTAGGACTCATTCATTCCAAAAAAGTGTTTCCTTGTAACACCGTTTTATTGCTTCCTTTCTGTATATTAGCATCATCTTCGTGTGAATAAATTCATATAATCTGAATATTTTTGTACTTTCAACATGTAGGTATGAATAGGTAGGTAAATTTAAGTGTTGAGGTACGAGTAGCTTGGACGAGTATGATATTTTCTTTATACTGAATTATATATTTGAATTAAAACATATATCACTTGCGAAAATAGTGCGGAAAAAATATTGAATGAATAGGATAGGGGCCTAGGATAAAAATAGCATACTCGTTTCGTGTGAGTGCCAATATGTTATCAAAAATGTTTTTTGATAAAATATACGTAATAATAAACACTATCACCAAATTTCAAGTTCATAGTTCAATGAGAAGTTTTAAAATTCTTCGGAACAAAATGTGTGACAGACAACAGACGGACAAGCGACTGACAACAATAGGGCTCCGTTTGTACCCTTTAAGTACGGAACCCTAAAAAGCAAAAAAAAAACATTATTATAGATATTTAGGTCCAATACAAACAGTGTCCGTCCTATTTTCGTAAACTTCTATGTATTATCTGTGTTTGTCATAAATAAATATTTATTTCTTTCTTTCTTTCATTATATCAATAGTTTAGTAACATGATGGTAAATATAATAAAGTAAAAAGTTGTAGCAGCCAAGCCAATACTATAAAATAAGGGGAAATTTTTAATCATAGAAACTACGTATACGTATAAAACACATAAAGAAGTATAAAACATAGAAAGGGAATTTTCAGGAAATAACAGTGACCATAAACCATTTTGACATGCGTCATGTTCTTGTCCTTATCAGGGGGCACGGCAGTGGCCCCGCCAAGTCGAGCAAAACAGCGGCACTTGTCCTTTTCTCGAGCCAGTTTAGGCCATATTCGACCCCCCTATAACTTCGTTGTGGATAAAACTAGAAGCCTAAATTTTGAGTAACCAAGCAGGCATTGTATAAACACGGTATGTTTAAATTTTTATTCAATTTAAACCAGTAGTTTAAGAATTATAACTAGTCAAAGTTTCTTAATTTTGTCACTCACTGACTGACCGATCATACAAACTCTAAGGCACTTGTAGCAAATCTAGAAGCTTCAAATTTAGAATACAATTGGTATTTAGTGTATAAATCAAGGGAAAACTAAAATATTTAACAATTTCGGTCTAGCTTTCTAGATACACTAACTGCATAAATAACTTTGTAATCCAATATAAATATATAGGATTACAAAGTTACATTTGCAATGAATGGGACAAAAGTATGTATTGATAACACAATAACCAACAAAAAGAAGTGTGATCCCACAAAAAACATTCCATGTAAAAAAGAGGCCAAGTCGAAACTCTTCCACCGTAAAAAGTTGTGAGATATTTCGTAGTACCAAGTCTCAGGCATTATTATTATTAGCTAACTAAATAAAATTTTGTGACTTGGCAATCACACAATACTTCATAGTTTAGGTATGCAAAAATCCATAAATGCAGTAAACTTGGTACTACGAAATATCTAACAACTTTTTACAGTGGAAGAGTTTTGACTTGGCCTCTTTTTTACATGGAATGTTTTTTTTATGGGATTATTCTTACCATAGACTATTGTTCTCGTAACATTTCCGCAACTTCTCGAATGGCAGACGTCAATTCATATTCAAACTTCAAAACAATTTACACATTTTTGGTAAACTTACTTTACTCTTTGTTGATAAATGTGCGCCGAATTTTAATAATAACGAACCGGAATATGCAAAATCTTGTCGGTTGTCTTATTTTCTTTTTAACGTTTCGAGGGATCAAGGGAGACTCTGTTAATAACGGAGAACAAGGGAATATCGCATCAAGACCAGAAACATTTTGGTCCGAATACAATTTTGGTGAAAATGTGGACGACTCAGTAATTACAGAAGATGACGAGTCTGAGGACGATGTAGATTTCGATGATAATAGACTAGGAAAAATTTCAGTGGAAAATGTGAAATTATATAAAGAAATTGTTGCCGCAGAGAGAAAAATAAATGATTCTAGTGAAATTAAATTGCAGAGAAAAGCTAGAGACAATCAATTTACCTCGATAGAATGCCTGAATTGTTTTGGAACTAATGATAGAATTAATATGAGTAATGATAGTGAAAACTGTTACAGAGGGATAAAGTAAGTACCTTTACTAGCCCTTTTTAACCCCCTACGCAACAAAAAAGGGGGGTGTTATAAGTTTAATATGTGCAGGTATTGAACACATGTTGAACTTGTGTCAGTGTCACTCTTTAACGGAAGAACCGATATGAGTTCGGTTTTTTTTTTTCGAAAACAGGTTTTCTAGCGATGGTTCTTAGACATGTTATTATCAATATTGGTTTAGCCGTTTTTAAGGTTTTCTCAACTTTTCTGAGGTGGTTATTGGAACTGAATGTTCAGCCGTATTTGTAAAACTACGTGCTAGACACCAAATTAAGAACGAATAAGCTTGGGGTAAATTCTATTCAACGCTGAATCGCTTTTGTACTTTTATAGCCCGCGCTCGTTTTCGCTTACCCAATCTAACATGGTTAAAACTAGGGCGCAACAAGAAATGATTTCAACTTGATTTCAACTCGTTATGTTGGGCGAAATAAATATGTTCAATACTTCAAGCTTCACGGAGCGTTCTTATAATTGGAAAAGCAATTAACACAATCATGTACATAGATGGATGGATCGAGTATTATGGTGTAATAAGAAAGACGTAGGTTTTCAGCATTGGATGGTCTCTGATGATGATGATTATACATGGGAATAGAATCATTACACTAATTTAGTGTTCTAGTTTGCGACCACTTGTTTTTTTTAAATTAAATAATTTGGTAAGTACCAAAGTTATATTTTATTTAAAGAATCCTTGTCCTTCAGGTGTTCGCAAACTGACGCCGAAACGACGACGAAAAAATACAGTGATTATTAAGGTTTTCATACAAGACGTAAAAAACTCAAAAACTCGCTGTATTATTTTTCTATTACAATTTCTAGCAACAGAAACTAATTTCCGACCTAGATATAGTGGTTCCCATTGTGTATAAAAAGTTTCATGTTATTTCAGCAAGGAGTTTTAAAATGAGAACGAAACTACGTTTGTATGGAGAATCGAGTTCAGCCGAGCGTACTGGGGACTCTTAAAGCTTAAAACGCACAGAGCGCGGCGCATCGTCGTTGTGGGGTGGAGGCGGTTTTGCGGTGAAGCGAACGCGATCCGTAGCACGTTGCACCAAAAAACCACGCGATATTCAGTAGCGTGGTAGAGGGAGGTGGCGTCTGTGACATATGAAGCAGTAATCGACAGTCGACAGTTTCGGAAATATCAAAAATGCAAAACCGCCTCCGTCCCGCACCGCGCCGCGCCCGCTCTGTGCGTTTCGAGATTGAGAGAGGTAGACCACAGCGAAATGTCATCTCGCTCATATTTGCCCAACCGCGGAAGTAAAATCAAGAGTAAAAGTAAGTTAACACTTTTCACCTTTTATTACAATGAAATAAGCTGGTGAAGGTCGCGGGTGTCCGCTGGATGCGGGTGGCGCAGGACCGGCCATTGTGGAAGTCTTTGGGGGAGGCCTATGTCCAGCAGTGGACGTCTTTCGGCTGACATGATGAAGCTGCAAAAGTGTTAACTTACTTTTGCTCTTTACTGTACCTCCTTACAAAATACCGCAGCCTCACTAACACCACAACTTGCTCCTTAGATATGTGGTGTTGTGTTGTTTGTAGTGTATAAGGTCGCCAGAGCTCCAGAGGATACGCTGTGTTGAGAGTGAGGGACCTAGGTACAATCTGTTCTCAATCCTCCTGAAGTCATTAAAGGGACGGCACAGCGCTTTTGAATATTCTGGAGTTGCAAGCTTCCATAGGCAACGGTGTCTGCTTACCATCAGGCAGGCCGTAAGCTAGTTTGCCACCGTCGTTGTATAAAAAAAAGTATATTTATTTTCCAGTATCACATCATTGGAATGTGGTTTAGAAATAAAACGGTGCTTCACTGAACTTAATCCTGGTTTCATCAAAAGGGGTTGTTATGAGCCTAAAAAACTGAATGTCACATTTTACTGCAAATGTACACTGTGTAACGACAAACCAGCTGACAAGCAAGAATTCTTCGTTTATGATAACATAAAGGATTGGGCATTCGACAACAGAAGACTGCAATTACCCAGCCTGCCAGGTAATAGATAGAGATAAACAACGATTACATGTTGCCAAATTACTATTTCAATGTGTTAAGTCACATCCTTACGAAAGAGTGTGTTTGTTTGTTTGACGGCTCTCTTAGCACGCACACATGTGTTGAGAGTCTTGGTGGTGCAATAAATACCGTAAAATGGGGTGAGTAGGGTTCGCGGGGAGAGTTGGGTCATGAATGGGGAGAGAAGGGATAAAAGGGGGGTGCGATGGGATTTTAAGGCTACTGCTACAAAAATAATGTATTCCAAATTAAAATGGAGCTATATAATACTCATAATTAAAAAAAATACGATCCAACCATCTTCCGAAATCACCTTTTTATGAAATCCCATCTCACCCCAATTACGAGGGACTACGGGGTGAGGTGGGATTTTCTGTTTATCGTCAAAGTTATGAAATTGAACTACCCAATATAAAATAAAAACAAAAAAAACAAACGTCCGAAACACTTATTATATTCACCATTCAGTTTGCTTATGTAAAAATAAAATGTTCTCGAGGTTTGAATGTCAGTTTTGTCCCTACTCACCCCATTTTACGGTACATTGAAGCGTTTTGAATTTTGGAGGGGCGGGCCATGTTATCGTAGTTTATCTCTACTAAAATGTCGCTTTTTTATAAAGCAAACAGAAATACATTAAATACATAATTACATTAAAAAAAAACAGTATGCATGAGGTGTCATGGTTACTTTACCAAAAAAAAAAACAATGGGACTTTTTATAACTATTAAGTGTACAATAAATATATCATCATCATCATATCTATACATTAATTAGACTCCATTGTCAATTCCAGTCCCTTTTTCTTAAACTGAGGCTTAAAACTGTTGCTAAATATATTAAATACTTAATGAAGTACATAAATAAATCTTATATGCAAGTAAGCCGCAATGGCACTTTTAAACCTAATAATCTAAAAAAAACTTTCTGAAAAAAAAGACCACTGCCTAGAAGATACACCGAAACTGCAAAGGCGACAGTAATTTTGTTAAGAAATGTGCTTATTACAATTACTTTTAAAATAAGTCAATCAATTAGAGTCAGTTAGCCACTGCTTCCACACTCTTGGGCTGTATTGTGTAATTTTCAAGCCAAAAACCTCTCTCTGTTGATGTCAATAAAGACGGTTTCTAGTTGCATCAGTAAGGAAATGGCGCCTTATTGACTCCGTCAAAAGGTACATGTTTGCTTGAAAATTACATATGAACAGCGAACGGAAAACACTTTCATAAGCAGCGAAATCATACACAATATTACGAGTATCAAGTATCTTTCTACTCCTGTACAATCTGTCATTTACATAGTCACTGAATCTGCGTTAGCCTAGCCGAGGCTCACATCACAACCCACGCTACTTGCGAGTTAAGACCCTTTTTACACAACAGTCGCATAAAATACTATATCATATCTATCTGACTTAACTGCACCTAACATGAGAGAGCAGGCCCTGTTGCAGCTTACCTTATTTTATAATAAGCTTCAAATTAGTAACGTCTACCCTACCCAATAGACGCATTTAGCTAATTGTGTACTATGCTTCTTAGCAAAGGAGTGGCGGTACACGATAAAGGTGCGACCAAACCGCAGCTTAAAAAACGTCACGATACGAAATGGCAGTGATGCGTCGTAGCGAACCGTTTTTGACGCATGCTCCCCACACTGCTGCTTAAAAAACGGTGACGGTACGGAATCGCAGTGACGTGCTTCACGCGAATCTTTTTTGACGCAAACCTTCCAAACCGGTGCTTAAAATATACTGCGTCAAGATCATGCTTCAGATACCTATATGACATAAGTAGATGATCAACTGCAACAAAAAAAGGTATGTCTAGAATCTGATGATCTCTATGTGAATAATTTTTAAGAAAAAAAAACCGACTTCAATGGGGGAGTCCGGTGAAAGATTATTAATCTTAGATGGTGCACTCTTAGATTCCATACAATAAAACACAAAAATGGCTATAAGTATGTTTATAATGGTAGAAGACTAAGTTCCCTCAATTCCTCATGAAATCATGGAAAAACCTTGCTTGCTTGACAAACAAAACGAAGAGAACAAATCGCCAAACGTGAACTACGCGTCGTTGAAGAGTTCCGTTCTGATCATCATCAGCAGTTCCACTTCATCAAATGTCACTTTTATGAATGAAAATGCTTGATTAGTTCATGAAAATACTAAAATCACTATTTGTGTGCCTTTCACATTTGAGGAGTTTCCTCGATTCCTAATGGATCCCATCATCAGAACTCAAGCAGACAAAAATCAATCGTGAAAATAGAACTTGCTTAACAAACACAGCTAGAAGGACAAATCGCCAAACGTGAACTTTTCGTCGTTGAAGAGTTCTGTTCTGATCATCATCAGCAGTTCCACTTCATCAAATGTCACATTTTTGTATGATAATGCTCGATTTGTTGATAAAAACACAAAAATCACTATATATTTGCCTTTAAGATTTGAGGAGTTCCCTCAATTCCTCATGGATCCCATCATCAGAACTCGAGCATGACAAAAATTAATCGTGAAAATAGAACTTGCTTAACAAACACAGCTAGGAGGACAAATCGCCAAACGTGAACTTTTCGTCGTTGAAGAGTTCTGTTCTGATCATCATCAGCAGTTCCACTTCATCCAATGTCACATTTTTGGATGCAAATGCTTGACTTGTTGATAAAAACACAAAAATCACTATATGTTTGACTTAAAGATTTGAGGAGTTCCTTCAATTCCTCATGGATTTCATCATCAGAACTGCCTTTTGACAAAAACGGGACCAACTTGGATATATATACATACAATCAAAAAAAGAATTTTTCAAATCGGTTAAGAAATGACGGAGTTATGGAGTAACAAACATTAAAAAAAAAAAACATACAACCGAATTGATAACCTCCTCTTTTGAAATCTTGAATTCGGTTAAAAACGAAGTGTTACCGACAATAACCGAGAAACCCCGATTCGCAAATCTTTGCGTAATAAACGCTGCATTTACAAAACAGTTGCGTCTTTTACGTCACCGGTGTGGTGTCTGCCATAAGATCTCCGCGTGATAATTTTTGCGATTTTTACGCAGATCAATTTACGGTGCGTCAGCGTATTTTAAGCAGCGGTGTGGGGAGCATGCGTCAAAAACGGTACGCATACGACGCGTCACTGCGATTCCGTATCGTGACCGTTTTTTAAGCTGCGGTCTGGTCGCACCTTGACATAATGCACGGTGCCATATTATTTTCGTTTCTAGGTATGACTGCAGCGTGTAAATATTGCAACACGACTGACACTGGATACGTTCAAACTTGTCTTGATGGCTCTAAGTAAGTGTTTAAGTTATAAGTAGATGAATATTTTGTAGGTAGGTTAATTTTCTTTCTATCACACTTGATCGTAAAGGGTCTTATTGTACGCAAGCGTAAAGAGCAGGTATAGCCAATTTACCTCCCGTGGGAGTTATGGATTTTTATAACTCCCGAGAGAGTTATGAATATGTGTGATCTGAATGGTTTAAAAAATCGAGATGGCCGCGCGCCACAATAATACTGCTCTGTAATTGGTTGAAGTATTGAAGCAGCGCGCTCCTCTCACAGGGACGCCTCGGCGATCACACTGGAGATGAAGTTCTCAATTTTGTCAATTTTTTATTACTGCGGTTGTATGAAACGTAGATTTTTCTGCCTCTTATATATATAGTTATTTATTTCCTCGCAAATTTGATGGAGAACATCGTGTAAGAATATAATTAGCTTAAATCTTCTCTCGCGAAAGAGACGATAATGGTTGTCAATTTTTGTATGATAAAACAACATTCTTTTAAAACCTCGAAAACTATTCTATAAGATCATTATGTCGATTAGTGATATAATGAGTAAGTTAGAGACTATTTAGAAAATTATATATGTAGATTCAAACGAAAAATAAGTCAAAGGTATCCTTACCACTGAAGTGGTTGCTTGAAAAAAGCGAATATTACCAATCAATCGTGCAATCAAGCATTGTTTTACTCACAATACAAACTTTTTGCAGTGTCGAGTATACGGTTTGCAACGAAGGACAATTGTGCTTTACTCACATAGACAAATTTAAGGGGATCGTAGTACGTGGATGTGCAAATAAACCAGCATACAACTCGTTTTTCTACTACTGCAACAGCAGCAATTGTAACGACAATAATTATTGGGATTCAGACACAGCACATCAAATATACGGAAACAGGACAAGCCTCGTGTCTTTTATTGAAACAGAATCATCAAGAACCACAGTATCAAAAATAAACACACTGCTTCTTGGTGTTTCATCCATATACTTGCATTACATAAAAACTCTTTTAAATCATTTATGTTGACAACGCTATGCCAATGAGTCGGTAATGACAGGATATTCTTGACAGTTTGAAAATCATGGTGAAAAGAAACGCTCAAACAATTTTGAATATAATTATTATGATAATATGCATCAACGTCAGTATAACTATTTCAGACATAATCGATAATATTCCTTTATCACCAAAGAAGGAACAAAAAATCGATAGTAACAGTCAATTGATGATAACTACTCAGTCAAGTTTACAAGAAGATGATCCTCAGAGTGATTTAGTGTCGGATTTTTTTGACCATGTCAAAGAGATATTTGAACGCGACAAATCTGATGCAGCCAATGCAACTGTTTATAATCGGAATTTTTCTCCCACTAAATCCCCTATGAAAAGTTCTCATAGATCACTAAGATTTCTTGAAACCACGACTGAGAAGAATAAAAATCTGGCACTATTTGATAATATGACATTAAGTTCTTCGATATATTATACATTTAGAGGAAGTAATTCTGACCTTTTAAGCACATACGAGCTACTAAGTACAGAACTATTTTCTGCGCAATCAACGCCTATGCCCGAACGAAAATTAACCAAAGAATACATCACAAACATCACAGAACAGGAGAACATCACGACATCAACCAAGACACTGAGAGAAAACGACGACGTACTGGATAATGACGACGTACTGGGGCCAATTACTAAAGAAAATGAACAAGACTTAGATGTTATGGATCAACAGGCGAAAAAACTATCCTGCATATTGTGTGATAATGTTAGTAATAAGGATTGTAACAATCCGGAAAACAAGCTGTGAGTATTCATTTTTAACCACTTCAACGCAAAAAGTTGAATATTTTTTGGTTAGTTGGATTTCGCTTTCTTTTAGTAATATACATAATTTTTGTACGAAGGGAATAGCAGTTAAAGGAGTATGACCATATCGTATCGGTCATAACTTTTTAACAATTAAAAAAAACCCGTTGTCACGTTTTAACTGTTAACAAGTCCCATAAAATATATAGAGGTATATTCGTATTCAGTTTGTTTATGCGTTTCGTTCTTCCACATAAAGCCGCTAGTGAGTAAAAGCAAGACGCGCTGCTACACAATTGGAATAATTATGATTACGCTTAACTCTTTCCTACGCTATAGACCAAACACAAACTAATCTAATTGATCCGTTAAAAAAAGAATAGGTCAATTAGAAAGTAACGTATGACAAAATTCATCGGCTCGATAACTATGGTAAAGTACCTATCTATCTGGCCGCTATAAAGAATGCGGGTTCGAGTCCTGACAGGCCGATTATTTTCAATAAAAACAAAGTAGTGAAGTTTTCAATTTACCATACCGATAGGCATAAAAATGATATTAAAACATTAAGATTTTCAATTTCAAATACAAACTGGAGCAATAGTTTAATAAGGAGGAGCTGAACGGAACAATCTATATTGTTATAAAATATTAATTGTGCGTTTTCCCATATTTCAGACTTCCTTTAATTCGCTGTGATCGTAACAGCGATGTATGCTACACATTGCAAACCCCTTTCGGCATAGTAGACCGCGGCTGTTTCAGTCCACTTGAAAACCACACAACATATGTGTGCTCTTGCAATCTTTGCAATACCATACCAATTCATGATTTACCACAAACATACTCAAATAAGAGCGAGTGGCTTTATAATGTGCAAGAGTTGAGTAACGGGAGAAAATTAAGAAAGTCAGTGTACAGCCAAATGGCTTGTGTGCAGTGCGAAGTGAACCAGACTATCGATGAGGTGCCAGATATTAACTGTCTTGAAGGAAAATAGTGAGTACATAAAAACTTTTGTTCTATATTTAATTTAATAACCTTTGGGACGCCGTTAATGCATACATAAAGTACTCAGGCGCTACAAGCTAGCGCTATAATTGCCTCATAGATTTATTTTAGTTTGTTTTTAATATTTTTACTTTTACTCTTATGGCGGTCTTTGGAGGAGGCCTACGTCCAGCAGTGGACGTTGATCGGCTGTCGATGTTGATGATGATTCAGTAACTTAGATTTCTTAAGTTCTAAACGAACGAGTAAGGTAAACTAGGAGCCAGTAGCGGGCAATGTGTAGTTGTCTCGGTAAAAGAATTTGATTTTTTGATAAGTTTTATAAAATGACCTTTAGTCAAACAATTTAAAGAAATATTAGTTTTAGGGTTCGCATGTATAGTATGAACCCGGGTATGTTCTAAAACTACGACCAAGACTACCGGGGTATAGGCAGCATTATCCCTGGAGTGCGGTGGAGATACTACGATCGCCAATCCACGTGCCAAGTGTGGCGATTATGGGGCATTTACCCCCCATGAAATTATTATTTATAGTATTAGATATAGTATAGTATTTACTATTTATTTGCAGCCGCGTTCTACCAAGCCAATACTGCGATGACGACGAAGTATGTGGCATCAGATCCATCAGGAGCCAAGGCTACATTTGGCGTGGCTGCATCAAATATCCTCGCTACAATTACTTGTGGAGTTTTTGCTCTAATGACTTATGTAATTTCGACGTGCCTACGTCACTCTTTGACATTGAATATCAATACATATTTACATAAAAAATATATTTGTAAATCCAAATATTTCTTTTGGTATTCTTCTTATATTCAAATACTTATAAATTGTATATGAATATACGAATAATTAATTGATCCTAATGTTTTCTTAGCATCCAATGAGAAATATGGTTTTCTAACCTGTCAATTGTTAAAACTAAAACCAAAATCAGCTCATCGATTGGTCATCAGGGGTCGTACTTTTCGTGCCGGTGGCGTCACGCTCCATACCTGTATGGAGCGTGATTTTAATCAGTCTTATTGTAATAATTTAATCATCATTCATTAATCAATGATCATGTATACACATACACTTTTTACAAATATGTCCCTATTACAAACGCAATTTACCTGTCACATCACAACTTATAAAGTACAACATTAGGTAATACTGCATCTGCAAGTTTTTGTGACTGGTTCATGTGTAATACCAGTTATTACCAATAGTTAAACAAACCTCGTCGTCATAGAGAGTTTACGGTCATATTTAGATTCAACATTTCTGTAACCTGTTATAAAACTTGAATTGAGATCCTCACCGGCTTATAAATTAAAATTATAAAAAGAAATCCTTAATATAATAATCTTCGGATGCGATAGGTCGTATAAGAAAAAATACCATTAAATATTAATAGCGAACATCTTCAGGCAAATTATTTATTATTTTAGGCAGTAAGTGAGCATTTACTCTGGCGCCATATATTATATTGTTAAATTTGGGTATATGAAATAGTTTATGACGGGGTAATTTACTCAAACTTTTACACCTCTTAATGACTTTAAGATTTGTAACGTTATGGGTGTTCTCTACTAAGATAGCATGTCTTACTTTATTTTTTATTGGAAGTACATTACAGTATATAAACAGTTGTGCATTACCATAACACCATTTGGAATCATCCTATATGAAGTATGACGTCAATTTTCGTCACCAGCACAAAAAATACGACCCCTGGTTATTATGTATGTACTTTGTTACCCGCGTACGAGTATGTAAACTTTTAAGTTTTAACAGTTTTAAGTCCGTCAAAATATGCTTAACTTGCAACCACCACCATCACCACACTTAGTACAATCGTAACACGTTCTTCAAAAAAAGTATCATGGTCTATCTCATCAAAGTTCAGACACGATCGTCTCAGCTCCAGTCACTTAACGATTCTCTCCCCATATAATCTTTTCACATAATTTCTTATCGTAGCTAAAAGCATATGCTGGTTTATCTGGCAAACACGTAGCTGAAAGTGGTTGGGTCCAACCAAGCGAGACTTAGACTTGTTCGTAATCTAAATGAATTTTACGGTCATGGATACTTTGAAGGATTTCATCTGGTGGAAACGGGATGTAGTGACCTGAATCGGTGATCTGAATGTAAGAGCTGTCGGTCGAGTTAGGAGTGACGATTTTACACCAGGTTTCAGGTAGGTTTGTACTATGCGATACAAATAACATTAGTATTGTCAAGACGCCATCTTCTGGTGGCTTGCTTGCCAAAACTTAATTTTTCTTTTTTTATATATTTTCGTTGAATCGTTAGTTTAAGCGAAATATACCGCTATTATATTGTTTTTAGGGTTCTGCACCGCAAAAGGAAAAAACGGAACCCTTACAGGATCACTCGTGCGCTGTCTGTCCGTCCGACTGTCACAGCTATTTTGCTCGGAAACCGCTGGACCGATTAAGTTTATATTTGGTACACACACGTAAGTCAGTGACCCAAACACGGACGTGTAACGTATATGAATGAATTTTAAACATAGTACAGGATAGTGATTGCCGGGTACAGAACCCTTCATTGCGCGCGCCCTTAATTTTTTTGATAATTTCGTAAATGCTTGACAATACAAACATTCTATTTAATTTTTACAGTAGTCTACCCTCCTGAGGCCCAGAAAAATTATTGTGTTTTTGAATTAGGAATTCTTTTGTTATTCATTTTAAGTTCAATTCAATTTTGGAATTTGTCCAAAAAAATGTACGCGGGGCCTTAGGAGGTTAAAGATATCATAGTAAAGCAGATCCGCTCATTTAAGTTGAACTATTTCTGTACATCTGATCTATTCTCACTAATGCAGAAATCAGAAAGTTTGAGAAAGGCAGACAAGTGACATCTGACAGGTCTTCACCTGTCGGTGTCTCCGTCTTCATGACTAAAAATTGTACTGAACTGACGTTGTGGTGTGTTAAGTTTATAAGGGATTTAACATCCTGGTGTGCTTTCAAATGGAGACAATTCGTTAACAGCCAAAAATGATCGTACTATCTGTCGCATTCTAACTCATATTGGTGCACCATAAAGATTTAACGAGACAACTACATATATGAAAAATCATTTGGCTTAGTACTACGAGTCTGTATTTCTCTGATGTCTGTATGATAGTCAGAAAATTGATCGTTTAAGTAACAGGCACTTCTAGAATTGACAGGTGGGGAGTAAAGTTGTCTGGAAATGTCATCCTAAATCAGGCCTTGTAATGAAACCTCTTGGAATGAACGAATTCGAAACTTCTTATATAGAAAACTACTGTTAGTTTTTGAAGTTACTCGTAGTGTCGCTGCAAACAGGTTACGTATGGCAATAATGTGCGGACACTGCGGACGTCATGTCTAGTCCGGGGTAGTGGGCATTGGTCTCATGTTGATATTCGTATAATGTCAAAACATTGCTTACAGGGAATTCGATTCTTTCAATTTACTTATTCGTCAAAATCTGACTCTAAATATTCAATATTTATATATTCTTCGTTTTCTGACTCTGACGAAGTCTGATTTTCATCAGATGTTGTGTTGCTTTCAGGACCACGAACTTCGATTATAAAACTTTCAGTCTCCAATTCGATTATAGGACCTTTATTCCTATAATCGTCTTAAATTTTTTTTAACATGGTTTCAGCAATTGCTCTAATTTTCTTGAGTTACTTCCTATACGATAATAATTTATTAAAAATTTCAATCTATAATGATATAGACTGCATTCATATTCAAGTTAGAGATTCTTTATTTACTCAAAAGAACAATACAGTTCACTTAAATGAGCTTACATAGATATCCTTAAAATTAACATATTTAGCATGATCGCAACAGGTTTATTTTATATTAGTTTGTATATATTTCTTCAGATTGGTTTTATATAAATTGAGGGATTCACAGTCTTTTACATTATTTGGTAGCTCGTTATACATCTGTGCTCCAGCATACATTACGCTACTCTTGCCATAACCCGTTCTTATCTGTCGTAATTGTAGCTTATTTGTATTTCTTAAAAAGTGCTTAAATGTTCGTTGTTTGAAAGAAATATCTGAATGTATTTTATTTGTTAGGATTTTTCTTACGAAAAGGCATGTCGAATAGGTATATAGTTGTTTTAAATTAAATAGTTGTACTTCCTTATATAACAGTTGAGTGTTAAATCGGTAATTGTACTTAAATATCGCTTTAATGCATTTATTTTGGGATCTTTGTAGTTTCTGTAGGTTAGTTTTGGCTGCACATCCCCATATCTCAACTAAATAGTCCAAGTGTGGTTTTACTAGCGAGTTATACACGGTTAAGCGGGCTTTGTGAGGGATGCATGTTGTAATTCTACGTAGTACTCCGGTCAATGAGGCCAATTTAGAACGCACATATTGAATATGTTCCTTCCAAGTTAATTTGTCGTCTAAATGTAGTCCTAGGTACTTTTCATGATGGGAGAGATTTAAAGGTTGGCCATTTATTCTAAGGTTGATGTATGAGGGGATTTTTTTGTTTTTTGCTTTAAATATCATATATGCCGTCTTTGTGGTATTGATAGTAAGGAGATTACATTGACACCAGAAGTTAAATAGATTAAGGTCATTTTGTGCTTGGTTGATAAGTTCCTGTAAATTAGGACCGAAATAGAATATACAGGTGTCATCCGCGTACAAAGTTATATGTCCTTTTAGTCCAATGTTGGTGATATTGTTTACATATATTGAAAAAAGTAGCGGCGCCAAAATAGACCCCTGTGGAATACCGCATGATACTGACTTCGGGTTGCTGCTGTAGTCACCTATTTTGACTAGTTGTTTTCTTTCAGTAAGGTAAGATTCAAAGATCTTATATGCGGTACCCGTGATACCCAAATCCCAAAGTTTTTGTAAAAGAAGAGTGTGGCTAACTGTATCGAACGCCTTTTTTAAATCAATGAAAATGCCTAAACTGATTTTTTTGTCATCAATATTAACTTTTATTTTGGTAATTAGATCCATTGCTGCCGATAAAGTATTTGATTTGTTTCTAAAGCCATATTGTTGGGGTGTTAAATAGTTGATATTTGCTAAATGGTCATCAAGGCGATTGTACAGTACTCTTTCATATATTTTAGATATCACGGGCAGCACCGAAATAGGCCGATAGTTTTCCGGGTTTGATTTATCGCCTGATTTAAATATAGGTGTCACTCTTGCTATTTTAAGGCTGTTTGGAAATTCGCCCATAGTCAAGTTTTCATTTATCGAGTTTGTAAGGTTGGCAACTATAAGTTTCGCGATACATTTTATAGATTTGGTACTTATTTCGTCGATACCCGTACTAGTATTAGCCTTAAGACTATTTATAATATTATTTATTTCGTCTATGGAACAGGGTTTTAGTGTTTTTATTGCACAACTAGGCTTATTATGGTTGTATGTGTGTATATATTTTGTTATGTCTTCGTTTGGTTTTGGTATTTGATCAGATAATTTTTTTCCAATAGATGAGAAAAAATCATTAAAAACTTCACAGATTTGGTGGCCCTCTTCAAACGTTTGTGAGTTTACGATAAGTTTAGGAGGAGCACAGATGTCTTTCCATTTGTTTTTAGATAGTGCATTGATCAAATCCCACATTTTCTTAGAGTCACCTTCACAGCGCTTGAAAGCGTCAAGATAGTAAGTTTCTTTGGTGTGTTTGATCAATGCACCAACTTTATTTCTTATAGCAATAAATGTGTCTTTCTTGTCTTCGTCTTTCTTTTGTTCTTTCCACAGTATATTTCTTTCTGTTATGCCGTTTATTATTTCTTTATTGATCCATTCTTCTCTGGGTAGGTTCGTAATTTTTATTTTCGTTATTCTATTTTTAGATATGTGTTTCTGAATAAAACACTCCAGATCGCTGTAAGAATTATTAGCCGTTGCCACAATATTTGCGCTTTGTACACTTTGATATAGTCCTTCATAATCCACGGCTCTGTACTGGAGTCGTTGTTTTGGTGGATGAGTTCGTTTAAAGAGTTCCAATGTAAGTTGTTTGTGGTCAGATAATGGTGCATCAATCAGTGTCAAGTTGTAATAATCTTCAGTCAAGTTGCTACAAACATGGTCTATGATACTCTTGTTTGTACATGTTTCACGCGTACAGTATTCTGAGTCAACTTTATTCAGGATGGTGTACCCAGCCTCCTCTAAGACTGTGTTGTAATTTATTGTGTCAGCATTTTGCGTCAGTAAATCGATGTTAAAATCACCGAAAATTAGTCCCTTTTTTTACTGTCTAGCTGATGAGACAAATTATCTAAACAAGTTTCAGTGAATTTTTTATCTGGTTTGTATATAGCCCCTACATGCAGGGCAAATTGTTGTAAATATACCCATAAATAATGAATTCCGTTGTGGCAGAGTTCTTCGCATTTATCGTATTTTAAGCTTTTATGTACGTATATCGATACACCACCTCCATTTTTATCCGTTCTGTAGTTATATAGATGCACGTAGTTAGGTAGATTGAAATAAATTGCTTCCGATTCCGAACGTAACCAAGTCTCGATTAAAATCAGTAAGTGGACGGTAGTACTCATTGAATGGAGTATGCATTTTAACTCGTCAAACTTGCCAGGTCTCCGAATACTACGAACATTAGCGTAAAAAATTATTAATTTTCATAACCTATTAAATTCTAAACATTAAAATAAGTTTTATACCGGAAAACTATCTTCAACAAAAGGAGAGTGAGCAGAGTTTTGATACTCAGTACTTGTTTTCGCACGGCATAAAATTCATGAATTTTATGCCTTATGCACATTTATCGAAGTCGTCTATTTGAATTCTCTTTTTGTGTGGGACTTTTTTTTATACAGGGGACAAATTCAAGACCGTCTCATTATTTTAAGATTTTTTTTATCGTCAATCTATTTAAATTTTAAATGAAATATTAAAGTTTAAACCAAACAACTAACCAGTTCAATACAACCGCACTATAAAATGTCAATACCGGTCATATCAACAACCAACTTTAAAACATTGTTTATTGAAATGCTATGTAATCTTTCGTCTTTTTTAAGCTGTAAGTATTTGATTGCATTCACTTTATTTTTTTTGCATTTTTGGATTTTTGTTTGGCATTTTTGTAATAAAACCGTTTATATTTGAATATATTCGAAGGTATTTTCTGTTTGTTTACATCGGTGACATTCGATGACATCCAACGTTCGTTGTCAAAGAGTAGTTGTTGCCAGTAAAAGAAATTAGTACCATTGAAAATCCGCAAAATGGCGAGGGTCAAACAAACTGTTGTCAGGCTTTATTTTCACCTGTCCCGTTGTCTGTCTGTCGGTCTGTAATCGAATCTTGCAAGTTAAATTTGATCCACTTCCCGGTTTCTGATTGAGCTGAAAATGTGCATGCATGTATAAATCGGATGACAATGCAATATTGTTATGACATAGAGCTAATCTGATGAGGGAGACTGAAGGTGGTCATAGCAATTCGTAAACTACACAAGATAAACCCATCGTGTTTGGGCTCATTCGAACCAACTCTACAAGTAGTTTATGATTGTGGAAAAAAGTACAGTCGGCAATAAAAGCTTGTAACAAAAATGAAATTCTTGACCAAAAACTTTTATTGATAAAGGTCACTCACGTCTACTCATATGTATAACATTAAATCCAACTTATAAGCATTTTTACCAAAAATATCGTCACTTTACTCCTGCTATATAAACAAATGCACGTAATAATAATAATAATAAGTACAGCGGGGGAAAGTTGTAAATTCAACAAATTTACAACTTTCTGAGACAATGTCGCTCAGATCTCTCTCCGAAGCAGAAACCTATAAATATCTTGGTATGTCACAGGCTTTGGGTATTGAGGGTGAGGCCATAAAGCAGGCGGTGAAGGAGCGCTTTTTCTGTCGCCTGACAAAAGTACTTAATAGTTTTTTGTCGGGTGGCAATAAGGCGCGCGCCTTCAACGCCTGGGTTATGCCCTTGCTCACATACTCCTTTGGCATACTAAGGTGGACTCAGACTGAGCTGGATGCCCTGGATCGAAGGGTGCGTGTACTGCTCACTGCACACCGCATGTTGCACCCACGTTCGTCTGTTATGAGACTGTACATCCCGCGGAAGTGTGGAGGTCGTGGCTTTCTAAATGCCAAAGACCTCCACAACCGCGAGGTGTGCAGTCTCAGGGATTATTTCCTAAACAGCGAATGTGGGATGCATCGAGACGTAGTGGCAGTAGACGCATCTTTCACCCCGCTCTCCATGGCAAACAAGAACTGGCGCAGATTTAAAGTACTGAGCGCCGAGGACCGCAGGGCGGAGTGGAAGAGTAAGGAGCTACACGGGCGGTTCTACAGGGCCCTTACGGGGCCCGACGTAGACCTGCTCGCGTCGGTGAACTGGCTACGTTTCGGGGATCTCTTCGGGGAAACCGAAGGTTTTGTCTGTGCAATTGCGGACGAAGTTATCATGACTAACAACTACCGGAAATATATCCTGAAGGACGGTACGGTCGACATTTGTCGGGCATGCCGCCGTCCCGGAGAGTCACTCAGGCATATCATTTCCGGTTGTAGTCATCTTGCTAACGGCGAGTACTTGCACAGGCATAACTTGGTAGCCAGAATTATTCACCAGCAACTTGCTCTTTCATACGGTCTTGTGGACTTCGAAGTGCCGTACTATAAATACTTACCTGCGCCAGTTCTCGAAAATGGTCGTGCTACGCTCTATTGGGATCGATCTATCATCACGGATCGGACTATTTATTGTAGCCAATAAGCCCGACATCGTGCTGATAGATCGATCGAAGCGCCAGGCAGTGCTCGTCGACATCACTATCCCCCATGACGAGAACCTCGTGAAGGCCGAGAAGGACAAAGTCAGCAAGTACCTAGACTTGGCACACGAGGTAACCGCCATGTGGGATGTTGATTCGACGATCATTGTCCCGATAGTCGTTTCTGCGAACGGTCTAATAGCGAAGAGTCTCGACCAACATCTCAAGAGACTCTCGCTAGATGGCTGGGTCAAGGGTCAAATACAGAAGGCGGTACTCCTGGACACGGCGCGGATAGTCCGGAGGTTCCTCTCTCTGTCGCCCTAACCACCGGTGGCTTAGGCCCTGCCTCGCTGCCGGCGGCACCCTAGGTTAGGTTTTTATAATGTTTTTATATTTTGTATGTGTATTTTTATATTTTACCTTTTGTAAATCCATTGTACAAACCTAACCTAAGACGAAAAATAAATAAAGGAATAATAATAATAATATAAGCCTTTATTTAACGACATCTCAATTACATATAAATGTTTTAATGTACAATGTACATAATATTTTATCACTTAACAGACATCGACACTGTCGTCTTGCCTTCTGGCATAGGCCTCCTCTAAAGATTTCCACTCTCTTCTATCCATAGCTTTCCTTCTGCAAATATTTCCTCCTACTAGTTTAAGGTCATCCTCCCACCTACGAATCTGTCTACCTCTTTTCCTTTTCCCCTCTCTTGGGTACCATTCCGAAACTTGTTTTGTCCATTTTTCTTTTTTGTCTCTAAATATGTGTCCCGCCCATCTCCACTTAAGTCTTTTTATTGTATTTGTTATATCTTTTATCTGTGTTCTTTCTCTTATATCGTTTAATCTTATTTTATCCAACTTTTTTATATTTAGGATACTACGTTCCATATTGTGTTGACAAGTTTCTAAGTCTTTGATATTCTTTTTAGTTAGGGACCACGTTTGGCAACCATATATCATACAGGGAAGTATACATTTATCATAAACTTTCTTTTTTTCCTTTATTCTAAATCCTGGGTTTTTCATAATTTCCTTCATTGACCAATATTTTTTCCATGAGACTGATATTCTTCGTTTTATTTCTTTCCGGGTTTGTTGCTGAGGTGAAATAATCTGGCCAAGATATATATATTCCTCTACATATTCAATAATGTTACTATTGATTGCAATTTCCTGCTTCAGGTGATTTGTCATCACTTTCGTTTTTTGTGTATTCATTGTCAGTCCTAGTTTTCCACTTTCAATGGTGAGCTGTTGCAACATCTGTTGAAGTTTTAATGGGCTGTCACTAATAATGATGAGGTCATCTGCGAAACGTAAGTGGTTCAATTTCCTTCCATTTATATTTATCCCTTGATTTTCCCAATTCAAGTTTCTGAAAATGTATTCTAGAGCGGCTGAAAAAAGTTTTGGTGACAGGGGGTCTCCCTAACGGACCCCTTTCTTGATTTGAAACTCTTCACTTATATTTTCCAATTTTAGTTTTGCAGTAGTTTGTGCATATATTTTGCTTATAATTCTTATGTATTTCCTTGGTACTCCTTGGCAATGTAGGGCAATCCATATATATTTGTGTTTTAGTGAGTCAAATGCCTTGTTGTAGTCGACAAAGCCCAAATAGTATATAATTCCATACTCATTACATTTCTCAATGAGTTGTTTTATTGTATGTATGTAAACAAATGCACGTACTTAGTACTTATTACCTCAAATTAGTGACTATAAAGTTTGAGTAGTTATCCGCGAAATTTCTTCTAGACACCACCATCATCAGAGCCTGACTTGATGACAATGGAACCAACTAGAAAGCATATCATTTTAAACAAAGAATTTTGGCATTGCTAAACGGTCTCAAAGTAATCGGTGAACTTACATAATCTTATGGCATTTATTTTAGTTTTTCGAACCGTGAGATCTTCAAGAAGACAGTACGGTTGTCAGTTTTGTTGCACTTTTAGCACCACCCTGGAGTCACAAGTAGGGTAACAGTAGGTACTCACCAAGGACGTGGTGCAACTTCGATCAACCTTGTCAAGTGGTGGCTTATCGACTGCTGTCATAGACAACAGCCGGAATCAACGGCTTAACATACCTTTAAAAACACGGGAGGACTCAGTTAGTAACTACTCAAAGCGGTCACCTATCCAAGAACTGACCTGGGCCCACGTTAGTTAACCTCGCATACCTCACGCGGTCCGCGGGCGCCGCTAAGCCACGAGCGCTCCATAAATATATATATATTCCGACGAGTTGAGAACATCCTCTTTTTTTGGTCTGCTAAAATGATTAGTCTACATAGCTTGGCCCAATGACTGCCTTATGTGAACCAGACCCCTTCACCACCAGCCTATATGCGTCCCAGTGGCTGGGCACAGGCCTCCTCTTACCCTTAGTATCGTAGTAAACATTGTGGAACCCCATGGTCACAACAAGTACTTAATAAGCATAAAACATGGTAACGTTAAGTAAATTGACACATTGCTGCCTTTTCATAGACATTGGTAGTCCTCTCGATTTATTCGTTCATTGAGAACGATAACTCCAGATTACAACAAATTTCAGACTGCACACATGTTTTCATAAAATTACTTCAATTTTGCTTTAACATAATTTACCAGTGCAAAGATAAAATTCCCTAAATCTGGAAAATCCTTTTAAAATAACGTTGCAGTAACGCAGCGCAAAATCTCGAGTGGCTCTCGGTTCTTTCCATGTTTATACACTTGGAGAAGAAATATCTGTTGCTTCTTTAGAAAAAATATCCTTATTTCTTACACAATAGGGTTTAAATTTATAGCAAACGGAATCAGAACTTACGAGTTTGAAAAAATTGACGGAAGACTCTCTCTCAGACATTGCGAATGTGCTCAAGGGCCCACAGTGTTAATATTTTATATGTGAGTTGTGAAATTAAATAAACATATTTTCTTGTTGATGTACAGCTCACGTTAATACTTTTAACTAAATTTTGACAGAGAACCATCTTACGGTGAACACGGTCGCAGTGCACAACTAGCTTTATCAGCTACCTAAGTATTTTCCAACGACTATCGTTTTTTCCGTCGTCGTGGTCCAAATTGGCTCGGAATCCAAATTAATTCTTCATTTTTCCGCCAGAAAAGGTGAGTAATTAAAGGCTTATCACAACTTCACTTGTAACTAAACAAATCGATTTGAAATTCGGCAAGTACACACTTTTTACCAAAAACATACTTACATAGTTTCATTTTCCGCTTTTTGTCTCCTTTATTATTATAATTGCCAGTATTTGTTTCTAGTCGATCATTGTATTTTTCCCAAAAGTAGACCAAATAGATCTTCATTTTCGTATTTACTTCACATCACGTATGTCAATGAATAGGAAGTTTTTTTTTTGTTTAAATAGGAATATACATGACAACGCTGATGTCAAAGTCCCTCATTACCTGGCGGGCTGCCCAGACTTAAGGTTTTGGCTCGCAGCCACGAGAAATATTTAGTTACTCTAACTTGAACCTTGACCCTAGGCGAATTTTGTCTGGAGTCTTTGAAACAGCAAATGAAGATAAATGCAAGACGCATTTTTTTAGCGTCGTTCAAAGTAGTGAAAGAGCCATCATTCAATATAAAATGACGGGAATGTTAACTATAAAGCATGTAAATTAAGAGACTTTTACAAAAAATATAAAAGAAATTTGAATGAAATATGATGTTGCCGTTGAGAATGGTCTCTCGAACATTTTATTCTTGAAATAATAGAGCATATTATTGACACATAAAAAATTGTTTATAATAATGAAAAATTGCTGTAAATATACTTTAAAACATACACAAAACGTTAAGTAAATTCAAAATTATGTCAAGTATATTTAGGTGCTGTCTCACTGTTCCATAAAATAAACGCAAAGTACAGTGAAAATGTACAAAAAGTTAACAAATAATACAGCTTGCCAATAAAGCAGACTAATAAGTTATAGGACGGTTGGCATTAGTGTAATACTGTAGCTGTAGAAATGTCCGCGTAATGACCGCATATATCTTTTTAATGAACTACCACTATTTGCCTCTGCTATGCGAGAACGGGCTTTAGTGACATTTTCCTAGAATATATCTTTTCAAAGTAGATACTTGAAAGTATTCTCTAAGTGAATTAAGGCATTAAAGTGAATAGATGTCTGAACCAAATCTGCATAATAATTTTAGCTATGTAAAAGTTGATGTGTATATTCAGTTTGAAATCTAACTAATTGTAAGCAGTGATATTTTAGTAAACTTTAATTTATTGTGTACACTGCAGGTATTGTACAGAAACCTACTAATCGATTGTAAAGCAGTATAAAGTAAAGGTATCCATGTCTTTTTTTGTCTCAAAAGTAAAAGCAACCGTCATTCTGGTATACTAAATTGTATTGGGTAATGACATATGTAAACCTTCTAGGGTTCTCACCGAAATGTTCGGTCAACACCATTCGAAATTAAAATATAACAAAAAAGTCGACGTTATAATCACATCTCGACGCCAGAGCGATCATTGCGCGCCCTTACCGGGATATAATAACAGTGTTTTGAAGTCGAACGGATAAAATGGTAATAAGTGGTGTAGTGAACGCAGAAGGCACGCTAGTTTGAAATGCCTCGAGGCTCTCCCGGGTTTCTTTCAACACGTACTATACTGTGTGTTTAATGTTCATCTAACGCTCGCTATCAAACGCGTCTGAATGAGCTTGAAAGTATTTAAGATTTGCAATCGTGTTGCCGCAAACGAGATACCATTTGGCCAAGGGCGAATACACGGCATGCCTGTTTTGTCTGGTTATAAAGCCCTTTTGGTTCAAACGAGAAAATTATAGGACAGATAGACCGAGGTTTAGTAAAGACTTATCTCTTGAGTTTGCAACGTTTTAGACAGATAACAGCCTCGAGACATACACAAAAGCCTTCTATTGGTCGTAATACTGAGACCATTTACCGCCCGACTAAGCATAAATGTAGACAAACTTGGGTACCTTCGTGTTTATTTGTACTGGGTGTCTACTAAATGGCAAGAACCAAAAAGGGTAATAATAGGTGAAATTCGATTTTATAAAGTCGATTGTAGCCCCAGTTGCAATTAGCGTTGTATTTTTCATTGCGAGTTGAAAAGACCGGGTAAGCACGTGCGACTGTGAAACGCACGCATTAAAAAAACCAACCCACTAACGAGCGGCACCCGCGCAGTGCTGCCCATCGATAAATGTTCACTGGCCGATTTAACTTTAGCACTGAAAAATTAAACGATGTATCGCTGCAATTTAGACCATGTTTATATCAAGCCTTCCGATTCAAACAAATAGGCAGTTTGGCTTACGACGCATTTATAAGACCGACAACAGACCGTAAGTGGAGAGAATTACGATTCGACATTCTCGGTTTTTATACGATTGATTTATGCTTTGCAGTCTCCAATTTGCAAATGTTTGTGCTTCAATTAAGTAGAGTTATGAAGTCTCGAAAGGTGTGTAATTTGTTTGCGATATTTGGGAAGATATTGTTTATTTTAAACTGTGCGGTTCTTGTAAACATATGCCGGTGAGAAATTTCATAATGTATATGTTAGGATTGTGTTTGTTTTTCCAAAATGAAAATTAAATGTTCCTTTTGTCTTAGACAAACAATATACTCGAGAGTTTATTTCGATGCATTTCAACACGAGACCTACAAGATGAAGGAATGAGTAAACGGATGCCGATCAGTATCAGGGTTAATTATGGTAATATTTATAAAATCTCAACGTATTATCTAGAATGCGGCCCATGTGTCAGCGGCGACAGTAATATATTGCTGACATAAAACCTCAAGATTCGGGTTGATAATTTCTTGAATAGTTAGTTTCCGCTCAGCCCCGATCCCTCTGACTAGAGGCCATAAAAATGTAGAAAATTCACCCAGATAACGCCTGCCCAGATCGATCAACGTCGAGTGTCTAAACGCGTTCTATTATTCTAAAATGTGTTCAATTATTGGAAAGTTTTTTAGTTGTTTGCATAGCTGAAAGGAAAATGTTATATTATTTTTCACCATTTCGTAATGCCTAGCCTCAAAATAAAATACACTGGCCTGCAAAAGAAGGTATAACAGTCATAAACGTGACTTGAAACTTCTGTACTATTTAAATAAGAAACTTGAAATAAAAAGTTATATAAAATCCTTTTCGACCCCCTTCTTTTAAAGGATGGCTGAAAAAAAAAACAAAAAGAAATACGCTCCCTTTTCAAATGCTGTAATTTTTTACTTTTAGTTTTTTGAACAAATTCTGTCATACCTTCTTTTGCAGGCCAGTGTATATACCTACGTTGTTTCTATAAATTGGTTACAGAACATGCTTATGTACGTGCTCACTTTTTTTAAGGGATATAACTTTTGAATTTCAAACCTTAGCTTATTGCATGTATCCCAAGGATCCTACATACGTAGGTATTTGTTGACACGGTCTATCATATATCAATAAAAAAGAGAGCCATTTGTTACAGAAATAGTCGCTTTGGCATTAACCACCTATAAAATATTCCTTCACACAAAGATACTGTTTCGCTGACTGCAAACGTCATCGAATAACTTTTGCCTTGGTTCAGGCATATTTCAGCTAAAAGACATCCAAGCGTAATAAGATTGTCGCGTTTTATGACCACATCAGAGAAAATAACATGTGTCAATAAGTCTTCAGTGGAGTTCTGTGGTGGTAGTATTTTATGTTCTACCGGTACGTATTCAGAGATGTTCCATCAAATTTTTATTAGGATCGACAGTTTATTTGCAAGATTCTTTTGGTGACAATGTTTGACTTACTTTGTTCTTGTTATTGAATATATTAAATTACTTATTAGAGGCAAAATCAGAAACAAAAACTAGACGTCTTTTCTGTAGACATAGTTAACTGTTTGGGCACATATTCATCATGTTCCGATCGGTTCTCTTTTGTTTGACAAAAATGTTTGTTTGATCATTTGACAAACGTCTTATTTCGCAAATATGTCATTTTATAAATGACCATTAGATAAATAAACTTTTCGCAAATGTTTTTCTTTGCATTTTTTATAGCACGTCGGTGGCTAACCAGCTTACGACCCATCGGTACCGTAAGCGGTCACCATGGCCTATGGACGCCTGCAGGGGTGTCATATGCGACCATGCGTGTTGCTGACCCTTTAAAAATGTATATACTCCTTTCTTGAAGAACCCCTTACTGTAGTCCCTCACGAAAACCGCGGCACCCGCTCATTTCAAAACCGGAGCGTTCGAGGGAGGAATTTTCTGTAAAATCGTACCGGTCGCGACCATTTAAGTTCAAAGGTGTGAAGATGAATGCCCTACCGACGGCGAGCGGCGCGATGGTAGAAAGCGGCCGTGGGCATCATGTCGAACAGTTCTTCGGAGCACAAGCCATTATACGAGCGATAGAACACGCACCAAGGAGGCAAAAAATTTCCTTAAACTTAACGTTTCGTTATCGCTTGTGAGTTTGGGATCGTCTACAGTTCGCACAACACGTCTCTAAAGCGAGTCAAAAGGCATAAGCTGATATTCAGGTGCACCCGGCCAGAGGTGACAGCAATAATCAGTGTTGGGACGGACTTGTGACTTATTAATAGAAGTCTCTGTCCCCGGGTGAAGTACCGCTTCGTTCTATTGAGCACACTTAGCTTTTTGGATGCCAGCTTGGCTTTGCGTGGCTCCGAAACTGG
This sequence comes from Notocelia uddmanniana, assembly GCA_905163555.1. Taxonomy (NCBI): domain Eukaryota; kingdom Metazoa; phylum Arthropoda; class Insecta; order Lepidoptera; family Tortricidae; genus Notocelia; species Notocelia uddmanniana. The sequence continues at coordinate 16,720,710 of LR991065.1, forward strand.
GCGTCAATGGAAATGTCCACAACAAAGATCCCAATATTTTCTGAGATGGAAAGGTCTTTGTTTTGGAACCGTGGGGTACAGTGAATGGTATTTTAGCGGTGAACGAGCTGTTGTATAAAATGTGCGTTGAATGGCAAAATATAATTTAATAAACAGGAAAAATAGCAAAGTGTGCTAAGCTGATGGTCTGCTAAATAATACAGCCGGCTTCACATATAAAAATGTATGTAATCTCATTATGCGTGGACATATATTTGGATCCCATCAAAATACGTTTAGAAGAAATAAAAACAAATGACGAACACATGAGCAGAGACATGAATATTCTATACGGGTTGTAAATTACGCTGTTATAACAGAATTTCGAAAATTCAAACAACGCAGTCCACTTTGGGTTATATTCATGTTGGCGGGAAATATTCGTAGTAAAATTTGAAGTGAAATTTACTAATTAGAATAATGAAGGCTTGAATAACACGGTACGCCAGTATCTTTACACAGCAGCGAGCAACCTGACTCCATAGTATCGCGCTATAAGAGCTTGTTGTTTATACTGCATCAACAATATTAGCTGCGAAGTTAAGTGCCTCTGGTATTCATTTTTTATCTTTTGAATACAGTGCAAGCCACTATGAAAGGATCTACGGTATATAGTTTGGGTATTTAATCATGAAACTTGATCCGACGGCGCGCAAAATTATAAGCAGCTTTAGTTAGCGTAAGTTGCGCAAGCCGTCTAGTTTTGAGTTTTATTAATAAAAAATGTACAAGATAAAATTATATTTAGATCATTTCATATTAGGTTTAGCAATACGTATATACAACACCTCTAACGTTATTGTAAGAAATGATAGGTGAACAACGTTTAACTTTAGATGAAACAATGCCAAAAATATATGTCATCATTATCCCGGCGTTATCCCAGTACAGTTGCATCCTGAAGGATACCCGGGATCCGCTACCTTATCCCAAGAACTGGCGTAGGCACAACTTTTTAAGCAATCGATTGCCATCTGACCTTCCAACCCAAGAAAAAATTAGACCTTATTGGGATTAGGCTTATCAAGTGAGTTGGTAACTTCGCTGTTAGAAGTTCTCGAGCTGCCCGAAAGGCTCTAACTTGGCTTAACGACTGCTGTCATAGACAGCAGCCAGGATCAACGGCTTATCGTTCCTTCCAAAACACGGTAGCGTTCAGTTAGTAACAACTCAAAGCGATCACCCATCCAACAGTTGACCTAGGCCGACATTGCTTAACCTCGCATAAAGCATGCGGTACACGGGCGCCGTTAGGCCATGAGCGCCTCTCCCCCAAAAATATATTTACAGGACTTATAATTACTTAATTATGATAAACTTCATTAGCTCACATAAAAGCGTCATTTTAATTTTCAGTTTTCTTTTAGCAAATATTTTAGCGTTGTCTACTGTTTATCTGTATTTTGAGCATATAAATTGCACGCATCAGTTCTAACCAGACATTAGATAAATTACGCATACGTATAGTCTATGAGATAATCTATAATCTCATAAATTCTAATGAAACTAGACACCACAAATCAAGCAATTCTAAATCACTAAATTGTAGCTTGTTAAGATTGCCTTCTACGGCACTGGCACCAGCGCAGTCTTAACGTGAAACAAGTAGGTGTTAATTGATTGCCTTACCACTCTGACTAGATACTTTGTAACTCTCATACTGTTATTTTACATCCATTACGGGCTCTGAAAGACTGCGTTTTTAAACTTTAAAATAAATGATGCAGTGCGCTTTAATCGGAATGAGGTAGTCGATCGATACGTTGTCGACAGGTAACGGCACAGACATTTTTGACTGCCTTCACATTTATTTTATGCGCCAGTTTCTAATCTGAACCTTAGAGTATGTAAACACAAGGTTGTTTTTTCAATAAATTGATTAACTGAGATATGAGATTACGAAAGTAATTATGGAATTTAGAACAGCAGATCGTCAAATTGTTGTGATTTACCCACTATCTTAACTCGATAAGGTCATCGTGGTCGACGTATTGATGTTTTGTGCGTATTGTCTTGAATGTCAAGAGGTTCATCAATCAGCGATATAGATAGGGTTATGATTTAAATACAGAATAGATGTTAATTTACTTTGGATCAAATTGCAATCGAGTCTAGTAATTAGGTAAAGAACGGTATGTCCGTTTCAAGACTTTATTCAGCTCCTTTCTGGTATCTGATTGAGCTGAAAATGGTGCATAAATTTATTTCAGTATGATAGAGTGTTTAGTTCACAATTTGTGAAGTTAGGTAAAAAATATAAACATAGTGCACGCCACTGGCCTATATCTCCCATAAATACCATGGTCACCGAGAAGATTGATTGATTTATGGATTTTTAATATCAGTATGTTTCCTTAGTTAAAAAATAATGTAATTAAGCGAATTCAGGTTAAGTTTTGTACAAAATTATTTCATGGCAAGAAAGAGAGGCTATATATATCTGCCAGCGTACGCGAACTGTTGCCAGTGGACGGCAAGGTTGCCGCAAACTGTACTAAAATTGACAGTACCAACATTTTTACAAGAGCATTTTTGAATGATTTTGTTTACTCTATACAGGGGCTAGCAGGCCCTGCACCCACATTTTATGAATAACTAGCTGTTGCCCGCGACTTCGTCCGTGTCTTCGCTCCTATTGGTCGCAGCGTGATGGACTATCTAACAAAAAATAATTATTCAATTTGAACCAGTAGTTCCTGAGATTAGCGCGTTCAAACAAACAAACTCTTCAGCTTTATAATATTAGTATAGATTTTACCAAATTCAGGATTAAAATAATAACTATATCAAAGGGAAGTGACAACCCTGACCATATAGTTAGCCAGAACGGTTGCTGATTCGGACGGATTGGCGAGATGTAATCTTACTAAGCCTATTAGAAGATTTAGGTTATTGCATTGTACATGAGTATTATTGTTCGATGATAGGCCTCCATAGTTATACCCATCGTTGACGTAATGTGATTAATATGTATTCTTAATCTATTCTCACGCACAATAATAGTGGTTAAAAAGTGCCTCATAATTCTAAGTAATAGTGCATTAACGCCTACAGGTTGTAAAGTATCTTAGATTTATTTTGAACGGTTGAAGTTTATGTTGAACTTTATTTTTATGTGCTATCAGGATAATTTGTTTTATACTCGTAGGTAAAGTTAATTTACAAAAAATGGTACTTACTAGGTATGAATGGGTTACGTATAAATAAGTGATTAAACGCATCTATTGCAGATTTACATCTTGTGTGTATAACTAAATATTACTGTCAATATACCTACACTAAGTATTATAGATACAATACATAGTATAACATGCGTATAATTATAAGAGTTTCTTTGCCAATGAAATTTCTCCTACTTTAAAATTTGAACTGCTAGATGGGAATACTGGGGGGCTACCGCGAACTTCGACAGTTGAACTTCGTATCGTACCGTCCCTTTCCGTCATATAGAGTATAACATGAGAGTGAAAGGGACGGCACGACACGACACAGCCGGCGTGAGTTAGCAGTGATAATCATAAAGCTGCGTTTTCACTGAAGTAAAGTGGAGACATGTAGAATTGACCAATCAAATTTTTTGACATTTTGATTTAATAGATTACCTATTTGATTACTCCTTTGCACTGCCTCGGACGAATAGCACCCTAATCACCCGCTAGAGCTAACTGTACCGAGCTCATCCCTGAGGCACTATGGAAATCTGTCTTTCAAATATTCATTTTGTATATACCTATAAGTGTATGAAATAAAACAGGATCAATAAAAGCTTTCATTCGTAGTCAATGTTTTTAGTTGTTATTACTAAACTCTCTTGCGTCGTACTTCTGAATATGTAACTTTACACCGGATTAAACGCAATCGAGTGACCAAAAACAGAATTTATTTTCAATACAATCCAACTGATTTCGTTCGCAATATTTATGTTCCAAGTTTACTTTTACTGGTGGCAAAATAATCGATGTCCCATTGTGTACAGGAAGGCCTACGCTATTCATAACACTTACCACTCACTCTTAGTATATCCTGACGCTGGTTTTCGTAAAAAAGACGCGTGATCGGAGGTCTGACTTACGCTGGTCTGGGGTGAGGTGAGATCAAGGGTTATGGATAATAGCCTTGGTTTGTTCCTCGGCGCCTTGAATCTTTCAAAAGAAGGCGATCGAGCGCGGAGTTGTTAATGTTACCGGCTACATGTCACCGGTGACTGCCAATGTATGAGAGTACTGCATCTGTGAAAGGAAAGGCATTTAAAGGATTTCTAGAGACGAAGTCGAAATTAAGTAAGCTGTGCAACTCCTACCCTAAACGGTCCTCCTACAGTGAAATAACGACGCGTAGCGGCTATTCGTACGCAAAAGTTTACATAAATAATCACACGAACAGCACAAAATGTACAAGTAAAGGCTCAAAATAGTTATACAACTCTTTACTATTGATTTACAAGAGATTATACCAAAGTGCATATATTGCAAACAGAACGCGTATTGACAAAAATCATATGTAGTCACATCACGCTCTTTAATTTGTGATCTATCTCGCAGTTCGTGACTGTTTGTCGAAGAATTTTAATTTCGTATTTTACTATAGAGATTAAAGAAACAAATTGAGAAATGGGTTCCGAAATCAAGAACACGACCGTACCTAGAAGCAGAAAAAAAAATCGGCAATTAAATAAATATAATATAAATATTAGGGGACAATTTTTTTTACACAAATCGAACCTTAGTCCCATAGTAAGCTCAATAAGGCTTGTGTTATGAGTACTAGACGACGATATATTTAATAGATATATACTTAAATACATAGAAAACATCCAAGTCTCAGGAACAAATGTCTCTGCTCACCACAGAAACAAATACCCTTACCGGGATTCGAACCCGGGACCTCTAGCTTCGGAGGCAGTTACACTACCAACTAGGCTAAACAGGCCGACAAACCACACAACACAATTATAACACAAGACGTGCGTGCCGGTCTGCCTGGCAGTCTACACCTATACTTACGATAGATATTTTATTTCAATTAGCTTTACTTCTTACAGTTTTGATGACAACTCCATGGGCGATGGGTGTGAATCACACACCATCGCCAGTCATTGATTCCAATTAAGATTTTCTGTGAAACATTTGACTACGATGTAAAGGAGAAAAATGAAATTTAGGTCCCTGTTGTGAATTTCTAAGCGGGCTATCCAAAGCTACAACTGAAAGTCATCCATACTACTAGGTAATATGGATGGCATTGAATTTGGAACATATATTCTTTAAAGTACGTAGTCGTGTTGTGTACTAAGAAAGGATTTTTTGGAATTCAACCCTTAATGGGGTGAAATAGGGGTTGTATGGAAATCGTTCTTTTGGAAACTTATCAACTTGAATCTTTGTATAATCTTAGTAAAAATAAATAAATGACATAGCGTTGTTCTAAAAAATCGTAGCATTATAAATACGAAATTAACTTTGTTCACGCTTAACTCTGAACCGATTTAGATTAATTTTGGCACTGAAATAGTTTGAGAGCCAAAAAAGAACATATACTATGATGGTTTTTAATTCAGGAAGAAATTCCTTATCTGAAATGAAGGTGGAAATTTAAACGATATAAACGAGGTCTACGCGGTCGAAGACGCGGGCAGAACTACTTTAATATAAATAAATACAGAAATAAATATATGATAAATAGTTATCTCAATGGATGGAGGACTCCGGTCAGCGCCTATAGGGAAACAACAATCATTCCGACACTTCGCGCGCAAAACGAGCAAAACGCAAGACAATTACGGACGCCGCCGTCTCGGGACGCCCTTTTTACTCCCTTTGCCGCTGAACACGAAAATGTGTATTTTTGGAACTAATTTAGAACCGGACACCGGAATCTGCTTGTCTATAGGTTTGAACACGTGTGTAAAGGGTGGAGAAGTTTGTGGCGTTTTTTTCTATCGCTTGGAATTTGTCTAGGTATCTAATTATGTGCCGTTCCTGGGAATATTTGTGTTTTGTGTGAGAAATATTTATAGCCGGAAATATTCCTTAATATGGAAATTTCAACAATACGTAGGAATAATAGAAGTACCCGCCTGGAATGGAATATTACTTAATTTCATAAGTGATTAGAAAATGTTCTTATAGAATACCTTGGAGAAAGATTAATTATATGCGTTAAAATAGACACATATTTTTTATTACCTGGTGAACGCAAAAATAGCTAATTATAGACCAGGTATTTACAATACACGTTAAAGTCCGTAAGAAAATGTGGACAGCAAGATAAATGATGATAAAATTGATAAAGCTGTACGTCTCCGCTATTCAATCATAAAAACAATGCAATGATAGCATTCGTACTCAATTGAATGTTGAATTCAGAGAGCATTCGACTTTTTCATAAATTCCGTATTGAACAAAATCTTATTCATATTGACGAGTCCGCCACCCTGAAAACAGCTGGTGTTTCATTTACAACCTGTATAGGAGGCTATTGTTCTCGAGATGTTTATCGCTCTGTCGCCTTAACAATGAAATTCGAAGTGTGATTGTTTCGATTCGCATCAGCAGCTTTTATTAAAATTCCCCTTATTTGTTGGCCGAGGTTTTTGCGGCACGCCGAGTTGGCTAACGAAACTCCAGACACGAATCTTGCAACTTTTTATGTATATTTCGTCGACATTTTAAAATCTCCAGTTGCCGACTCGTTAGAGATCCCCGCATGTCTGGAGTGGCGTTCGCGATGCAGGATACGCTCAGGAAATATTCCCAGACGTCTCTGCGAAACCACTAGAATGCTGTTAGAGCTTTTTATTCGCATCAGAGACAAGCCGCGGTGGTGTTAACAAATGCTTTTAGTATCTAAACGGTTTGGAGTCTAGTAAAAACTAATCGGTGTGAAAAGATTAAATACCGAACATATGTTGGACACGTATTTGCGTCGGTTGTTACTGCGGTCGGTGCAGTAGTTTTTAGCTGAAGATTTCGGGTATTCAGTTATGAGAGAACGTGTTTTCAACTCGGCAGCCGGTAATGTGTTGACTCCATAATGACCATCATACATCATAAGTAGCAGCGACTCTGCACGCAATTAGGATTCAGTGGGGTTTATTTTCGCCACCAGTAATTTCAATTATATTTTTAACCCATTGAATGTCGAAGACCCCCATGTTGTCGCTGTTTATCTTGTACCTTGTTTTGTTTATGCACAGACAGTCTTTGTTTTTAATTTTTGTATAAATAAACTAAACCGTGGACCCTAATATACCGACAAATTCAAGCGATGCATTTCTGATGCTATATTAAGTTAATTAAGTTATAAAATGTCCAATTAAGAAATAATATCACTTTTGGTGCTTATGGTATTGTTTTATTTAGAGATAGATCATCCAGTAATTTTACCTTGTACTAAAACATTACCCAAAAATTAACAATCAACGTTTTTTTTTCGAGTGACGATAGTTTATGCAGCGATAATCTTCCACGTTGATTACAAAAAACGTTTACTTGAAATACATTTTCTAAAACTAGACCTAATCGAGCAAACTTTACACATTTTAGGCTCTAAATATGGTCAGAAATATGTACATATACACTATTAAAGTTTGTCGGGTTATTTGGGCCCACGGTGGGTATTAATTACTTAAATAATACAAAATAAAACAAATAAATAAATATTGGCAGACAATCTTACACAAATCGACCTAGTCCCAAACTAAGCAAAGCTTGTACTATGGGTATTAGACGACAATATACATACTTACATAGATAAATACATACTTAAATACATAGAGAACATCCAAGACCCAAGAACAAAATCCGTACTAAATGCACAAATAATGCCCTGGCCGGGATTCGAACCCGCATAATAATCTCACAGTGAACGCAGTTTACACAATAATTAATTATATTTACTGTGTTTGTACATGGGCATTAATATTATAATGTTAACTTCAATTCCGCACGCAGAACAAACATACACATCCTAAAATACGATCGTTTTAGTAATAACACCCGTACCGTGCAGTGTCTTCAACAACTCCAAACTCCCAAAGTAGGTACTCGAATCGCAAAACATACGAATAACGCCAAAAGTTTAATCCATCATTGCGCTCCCGGGAGCGATTTTTCACGTTAACGGCTTAATAAATAGCCTCTCCATAGCTACGCACTGACACGCAATATGCAATAGCGGACCCAATATTTCAAACGTAAAGCATTTTCGATTTTAAACTCGTCAACATCCATTAGAAATGTGCGAGGATGTATACGAAGTGTCAAATACAGGTTGCCCCCAAAAACTAACATCAACAAAAGTAAGAAACTATTTCAATCCTATTTTAGTATTTTTCAATTATGTCCATTATTACTAAAAACTTTTGAAATAATACAGGCACTTGTGGTTGGACATAAGGAAGAAAAAACTATAATTACGGTTAAAATTATTAATATCTCCGAAACTAATCAAAATCGCTGATCATACATGGGGGTTAAATCGATGCCTTTTTACTTGCACAGCCCTCGGCAGCTTGACGTTGGATTATATACGATAATATATCCTAACATATATTGAGAATTACTGTTAAAAACGGGACATTTACCATGTATGTTAATATTGTTGAGTTTCCGATATTTCGGCGCTGTTGCAAGTGCTGCGAGTTTTATTTGTGGTCTACCCACACTCTTCTTGGTTCAGCACGCAGTACGTCAGTCAATCCTTGAAAATGGTGCTTGCAACAGCGCCGAAATATCGGAAACTCAACAATATTAACATACATGGTAAATATCCCGTTTAGAACAGTAATTCTAGTGTTAGTGACCATGTTAGCTTGAAATCGTATAACATATATTTGGTAGATACTGACACTTAAATCTGTCTACTGCTAGATGAAACTTATTCAGATGAGACCAGAATATCGTCTTGTGTAATGATTACGGAATGGATTAGCAAAACACGAGGACACGACACGTCAACATTAAATTTTCTAATTAAAGGGAAAAATTTAGTTGGTGCCGTTAAAAGAAGCGTAGGTCTTCCACCGTAGATGTCGCTTTAATTGGTTCCGACCAGCTCATCATCATCATAACCTCTCACTTCAACATTTTATTGGGTTGGGTGTTGTAAATTACAACCGAATGTCAAACTCACTCATAGATAGCATTCACAGGCGTAACGCGCGCGGCGCCGTATAAATAAGACTTCGCATTCGTATGTTAAAATGTATGGAAGTCCAATGCGTTTGACAAGCGCGTGCGGAATGCCGCGCAGCATGTCACTTGTGGGTAATCGCGAACATAGAAGTTATGACTTATGATGCATATTTGAAAGGCAGTATGTGGTCGACATAATGGTTCTGGATAAAATAAATAATAGTACCTCTTTAGATTACACTGACAAACGATTACAGATCGATCAATGTAAAATATAGCGTCGGCAGCTGTCATCCCATATAATTTTTTGAAACATTTGGTCAAAGTTTAACGAACACCGCTTACAATTACAGACGATTTGGCACAACCCTGCTTTAGACAGGATCCCCACTGCCTTAATAATGTTGTTAGCTGTCAAATTTTATCCATAAACAATACTAGAGTAACACAAGAGTACAAGACACAAGAGGAGTGAAGTTGAGTACAAGTAGAGTAATGACAGCTTTATGTACTTTTACTCATGTTTTTACAAATGAATTATCTTTGTCTTTATCTTAGAGTACGATGACGTAAGTGTAGGTTATCTACTAATCTAATCAACATTGAACGAAATTGTTTACATTCTGATATTGTAATAAAAATACCAGAATCCACCTTTATCTCATAAAATAGTTGATAGTAAAAAAAAACTTCAATAAATTTTAACTATTATTCTGTTTTAGCCAAATACAAATACTAACGGCGGTGTGCGATATTTGGTGTGGCAATAACTCTCACGACTTAGACCTACACCGAGAGGTTACCATAGATAAACGACATTTCGCGTCAAATTGACAGTATGTTAGGGCCTATCCTCTGTATGCAAAAGATGTTAAAGTGGGTGTCAACGATTGTCAAATCTTGTTTCTGGGAAACTGAAATATTGTTTAACGCAATGTTTGCTCCCTGTTTGTTTCTATTCACGTCCAAGTCGGGTTAATGGTGAATTTCAAAGCGCTAAATCACCGGGCGCCGTAAAAAACACCTGTCGCTGTTGTGAATACCGGGTATCACAAGTTTTATGAGAACTAGTTTATACATGCTACTTGTGTTTTATACAATGTTGCGCTGGAAGTGAGAATTAACTACCTAGTTTAGTGTATCTCCTTTAGTTCGTATAGGTTAAAATTATGTCACAGTTACACTTAGTATTTATAATAATTTTATTTAATTAGTCAATTAAAAGGGGGGAAAGTACATTTTAGTGCCGTGACCAGGATGAGTTGTATGTATTTATTCCGACGTCTTCATTGTGACGTAATGTCCTTGGTTACCAGAAGATTGGCTCAGGGATAGGTTTCAAAAAAAAAACTGACCGAACTTGGTTTTTATCAATCAATTGTACGTTATGCAGATCAGTACAGTAGCTAGTAGGTAGACAGACTTTGATTCAGGAAGTAGGACACAGTCAGGGAAGACATGGCGCTTTCGCTCTCTCTCTTTCTCTTACTCTATATATCTTTGTTTTTGATGGAAATCGTTACTTTTTTCAACGAGTGGAGTCCTTTGATACTTCCTACAGAGAGAAAAATAATATTAACGAAAACATGTTAATTTAGATCTTTATTAAAAATAACTAATCCAAAGATAAACATGACTTTAATTTTAGAACTCAAAAATAATAATAATAATAGATAACCACCAGCTTAAATTGGTTTAGGCTCATAAAGTCCCACTTGCAAAACGGCACTGCAATATAATTACGTTTGTGTTTGTATAACAAGATGTTTTGTGTTTTTGTTCTTTCATAACAAAATATTACTTTTCAAAGTAGCCTAGTTTTCTATAAATAAATTCAACAATGCAGCACATTTGCAAGGAAATTATTACATCGAAGAATCGAGAATCGAGTTGATTTTTCTCTGCGCTTGAGAAAGCTGGTGAACACACAACTATAACGTTTATGTTATTTATTCCGTAACACTTCTTCTTTTGTTTTTACAAGCCAAGAGGCGTTAAATGTGCGACTTTGATTGCCGAACGAAACTGTTTATTCAGTGCGTAACTTCATGGCACAAACGACGCCGCCGCTTGCCAAAGCCGTTAACATTGTACAGGCACTCGCATAAAACTGTGACTTGTGCTCAATTCGGCCTGTTTAGCCTAGTTGGTAGTGACACTGCCTCCGAAGCTAGAGGTCCCGGGTTCGAATCCCCGCCAGGGCATTATTTGTGCATTTAGCACGGATTTTGTTCCTGGGTCTTGGATGTTCTCTATGTATTTATCTATATAAGTATATATATCGTCGTCTAGTACCCATAGTACAAGCTTTGCTTAGTTTGGGACTAGGTCGATTTGTATAAGATTGTCCCCGAATATTTATATTTATTTATTTATTTATTTTAATTCTAGGAAAACATAAACATAATTTGATAATTCTACTACTTCTACGATTAACAAATATTTGAAATAGCAAATACTTACAACCAGTAAAGTTGTTCGTGGATACCTTTGCATGGACGATAGTAATTTTGTCTGCAGAGGAACACTTTTTTATGCAGCTGGTTGTAACATGATGAGCCTACACTGTACTTTGAGAATATTTTTAAAACATTTAAGAAAGACAATTACGTATATGTTGATCAGTAGGAACTTCATTACCAACATATTTGTTAACCAACAGGCAAAGATTTTGAAGAGGCTTATATCACAGTTAAGCAAATTGAAACGAGTACCGTTCTCGCTCTTGTCACAATGACGATAAAGCATAATAACGCAACGATTTTTGCAGACGTTGAATGAAAACGTCGGTCATTTAGTAATTCGCATTTTTATCTGAATGTCCATCGTAAGTTATTGAATACCTCAAAGCACCTATTCACTACATGCTCAACTTGGCTCTCTCCACGGGCACATGTCTTGACCTATGGAAGATCTCAAGAGTTAGCCCAATTCCAAAATCGAAGGATGTTAGCAATGTGGAGAACTATAGGCCCATAGCAATATTGTCGACGCTTGCGAAACTGTTCGAGTCTATACTCCATCGGAAACTATCTGTGTACTTAAAACCATATTTATGCGACGCTCAGCATGGCTTCAGTGACAACCGATCGGTCAACACTAACCTCCTAATCCTGACTAATACCATTTCGGAACACCTGGACAAGGGTATCCAAGTGGATGTCATATACTTCATTTTTCGGAAGGCCTTCGATCGCGTAGATAATGATGTGCTACTCCATAAGCTTGACAGTATTGGCTTTGACCCAAATCTACTTTGTTTGTTTGCCAGTTATCTACGCGATCGGCAACAATATGTCCATCATGGCCACTTTGTCTCAGCTCCATACCATACCCGATCTGGTGTTAGTCAGTGGGGCATTTGCTATTTGGGATAATGGTTAATGACCTACAATCTGTTGTTCGCAACTCAAAATGTCTTCTTTATGCTGATGACTTAAAATTAGTGTACGGGGTGAAGCAGGTCGCTGATTGCGAGCCGCTCCAAGAGGATATTGCAGCCGTGTTTCGGTGTAGTGTGGACTATAAGCTTCACTTCAACATAGCTAAATGTTGTGTGTGTACTTTTATACGAGCTTCTACCCCCATTCATGCACAATACTTTCTTGGATCTGAACCAATTAACAGGGTCTTTTCGGTCAAGGATCTTGGCGTAGTATTTGATGCACGAGTCTCCTTCCACGACCATATTAGGGACCTCACCGCCAGCTGTTTTCGTAGATTAGGGTTCGTTTTGCGTAATGCCAGAGCTTTTCATGATCCAGTAGCAATAAAAATGCTGTATAATGCATTGGTGCGAAACAAACTGGAAGCGTCTGCTATAGTCGGGAACCCTTACGAATATACCTACAATCTACTCTTAGAAAAAGTTCAAAAAGCTTTTCTAAGATTTTTATATAAAAAAATGTATGGATATTATCCATACCTTTAGCCTACAAAGTTTCTCCTAGGATCTATGGGTTTTCATTCTCTAGAAGTGAGACGCAATTTTAGCCTTCTTACTTTCGTGTGTCGTATTTAACGGGGAGAGTCAGACTGTCTGGAACTCGTGGCGCAATTAGTGAGGCTACATGTTCCAGAAGTCCCACGAATGGTTCTGAGACCTCGTACTCGCCCTCTGTTAGCAGTGCCTTCGGCTCGCACTGTATCGCACAGGAACTCACCGCTCCTCCGTGCACTGACACTGCTAAATGCCCATCTGGTGTCAACACCTGAGTGTGATTTACTTGCGTGGCGATGGGCGGCTGTGTGTAGGGAATGTCTGAAGTTTTGTGAGATGAAGGATAATAGGCTTTCTAGTGTGCATATATGATGATTGTATTTGGTATTATTAACATTATTTATTTTAATTTTTTCTCTTTTCTTTTCTGTACTCAATGTTTAGTTTTCACAGTGCATTAGATTTAAGTCTGTAATGCTGTGTAAATATATTTGTAGTTAAATAAAATAAATTAATTAAATTAAATAAGTTAATGCTAGCCGCAGACTTATCATCATCAATCATCAACATATGCCGATGGACGTACACTGCTGGACATAAACCTCCCCTAAAGAGTGCCACAATGACCAGTCCTGCGCCACCCACAGCCAGCGAATAATAACAGCATACACTAATATTAATTTTAAACTCCATTTAACCCTTTCGTTGCTAGAAGTTACGCTGACAATTACTCGTGCTTTGCGTAGAGTTTTGGAAAGAAACAAATGTAACCTACAAAAATCGGTAACCCAGAAAATTACAGTCACTCGTACCATCCAAACTATGCCGCGAGATAATTGTTTTAACGCATTGCAATTTCATATGCAATTAAGCACACACGCGACACTTAACATCAGGTTGTCATTACGGTCCCCACATTTATTTAGAGGGTGATATAAATTAAATGCGTGCACTCGCGAGCCTCCGAATACAAGACGTTGGAACCGAGCCCGGCCTTAATATCGGCCTATGGTATGCGGGGACAGTGAAGTTTGGTAGCGATTTAGCATAAGCGTTTTTCCTTGCTCTATTATCGACTTGTGTTTGGAATTGGAATCGATTTTGTATTTATCGCGTGCGCTTACTTCACGCACATTATGGCCAACTCGTTAAAATGAAAAAAATTATCTATTAAAGACGGTGTAGCATGTAAATTTCTTCTAATGTGTTACTGATATTATTATGAGTCAGTTTTATGAAATCGCGAACTCACACAAACAAATATGACTGGATACCTACTGACTTTCATTGATCCTATCACATTTAAACGAACTGCTTAAAATCCTCACAGATCCTATCATGGAACTTAAATTTGTCAAAAATGTAATAATTTGAAGGGAGGTAGCTTTTAAGTCAAAGTAAAAAAGTGGGGAATAAATCGGGGTTCGGCATTGAGAGTTCAAGTCAGTCAAAATGTTCTAAGTTTCGTCAGTTTAAATCAATTAGCTTCCTAAATTAATTTTAGATGTCATTTTAATCCCATCAAAATTGCATAATAAATGACGTTCTCCCCGCTTTTGCTCAACGTAAGTCGCTACCTAATTCTTGTTATGGAGTTCGGTGCCAGAGTCGCAGAATAATGGTAGTTAAGTTCCAGCCACGCTCTAATTCACGCTTGTTCGCTTAGAGCCGTCACTTGTGTTATTAATTAAAATAGTGGCAGCGTGTTGAAAGTTCATTATATCACTACCTCCAACGCGAAGTCTTTCCGGGGTTGTACGGGAAGTGTTTTATCAGCTGTTGAACTGAACACCTAAATTTAGATTTAAGTTCGGCAAAAGAATAACGTTTGTATAATTGAAAGGTACGCACTGAAACGTATGTTCATTTTTGTGCCAGATTGATATTATTTGTTAAAAACCTGCTACGTGCAGGCACATGTTGTTTTTTGGCCAACTGCTCGGAAAAATAACTAATAAAGGTTTTCCCAATTACTCGGAAGAATAACGCATATAAAGGTTTTGATGAGATTTTAAGGGCAGAATATACCTAACAATAAATATATATATCAAGGACAAATACCTACCTCCTAGTTCTTGTAGGGCATTAAAAGAGTCTGATTTTTCATGAGTGTAATTTATATTGCATCTGTGTCGTAACAGGATTTATTACTAATTGGGGTATTCAATGCAGTTTACTGGTTGCAAATGTTGAGCTGAGCGCGTCTACCCGGTCTCAAATTCCCTCTATTCTCCATTGTTTACATCGATTTTGCGCGTGCACGACTTTTTACATTAAAATATACGGAAATTCAGTTTTTGGGTCATTATTCCTCCGTACTATTATAGATTTTCAATTCGACGGCCTGTTTAGCCTAGTTGGTAGTGACTCTGCCTCCGAAGCTAGAGGTCCCGGGTTCGAATCCCGGCCAGGGCATTTATTTGTGCATTTATCACGGATATTTGTTTTTGGGTCTTGGATGTTTTCTATGTATTTAAGTATGTATTTATCTATATAAGTATGTATATCGTCGTCGTACCCATAGTACAAGCTTTGCTTAGTTTGGGACTAGGTCGATTTGTGTAAGATTGTCCCCTATTATTTATTTTTATTTATTTATTTAATTTTTTTAAATCTTAAACATCGTCATGATGTCGCCTATTGACATGCAAAATGTGAGCGTGATCGGTTGAAGGGTCTAGGAGGAGTACGAACTCGAACGAAATACATCTGTCGCCTAAGAATGAGCTTCACTTCTCTCAGCTCAACAAAATATCTCTCTCATTCTGAATTTAATCTGCCTTCAAACTTAAAATATTCTATTCTTATTTAAATTTTTATTTATTAAATAGTTATCCGGCTGTTTCACCCTATTTATATATAAGTTTTTTTTTTAAGAATTTTAACTACCAATTTTTTCCTCATCCGCTTTTGTGAAATTCTACGTTACCTTTACTCCCTTATTCCACACGCCAATCCATAATATAAATAGATTCGCCTTGCAAACCACTTATCAGCCTCATTAATATCTATAGGTCTTCCGTCAACTAAGCATGCTATGGTGCTTAACGGAATTTTTCAGGTAAGCACTACATAATGACACTTGAGATGCTTCAACTTTAGGGTTCTCACTAATAAAGTCCTATGTCAAGAGGTTTGTTCGCGAGTGCAAAGCTTATTTCATGATCATCATAATTATCCTTCAAGCTTCTTCTTTTGGTTTAAATATGTTTTATGACATCTATTGTTGACGGCCTGTTTAGCCTAGTTGCTAGTGACTCTGCCTCCGAAGTTGGAGGTCCCGGGTTCGAATCCCGGCCAGGGCATTTATTTGTGCATTTATCACGGATATTTGTTCTTGGGTCTTGGATGTTTTCTATGTATTTATCTATATAAGTATGTATATCGTCGCCTAGTACCCATAGTACAAGTTTTGCTTAGTTTGGGACTAGGTCGATTTGTGTAAGATTGTCCCCCAATATTTATTTATTTTATTTATTGTGAACTATTCTGCAATACTGCAAACAGCTCATATCGCACTCATAAAACTCGCACGAACCGTTTTGCTTCCTCTTATATTGTGAGAACAGCCAAGCTGTGGAATTCCTTGCCGGAATCCTTGTTCCCTGAAAACTACAACCTAACGGTCTTCAAGACGAGAGTGAACCGGTTCTTACCAGGTAAGCGCGCTCCATCCTAGACCTCAATATCGCTTACCATCAGGTGATTTGTGGTCAAACGCAAACCTATCCAGAGTAAAAAAAAAGCTGGTCTCGGACCTGCAAAGATAGAGAGAACTGCATCAAGCTGACATGATGATGATTTTAAACCGTAGGGTACCTTTAAGATGGTCTTATATCCATAGGGGCGGATACTAAGGGGGTCAATTGTGGCAATTGCCTTCCCTAGAAACAAGCCCTAGGTGCTCTTTTTTTCGACTATAAAAAAGGTGTATTTCGCACTTTTGTTAGCCTCAACAGCTTGTACGGTCTCTTCAAGACGAGAGTGTATTCACTGACTATTACTGAACCAGTGCGCAACATCTTAGGCCTTGTCATCGCTATTCATCAGGCCAGTCAATCATTAAAACAACAATCATTATGTGACTCGATCAAAAATCCATTACTGAAGTCAAATATAATAAAATAATAGTCGCTGGCAAATCCTGTTCTCTATAAAAGCTTTCTAAGTAAATGAGCTGTAATCGCAGACCACTTCCTATTCGAATGTTTCCTTGCTCAATGCTTTAAGTAAACGCTAGAGTGAAAAGTCTCAAAGAAAATTGTTTGATAGTGATTTTGTGACGCTTTGTAAGCATGTTGAAATATTAAAAGTGCTTTCTATATCCAAGAAATACTCTGAAATATTTTTGTTTTGTCTGAATTTTTGAGTCCTTATTCTATAACGATCTCGTAAATATTAGCGAAAAAAAAATGCTACTACACATTTCCTAGATAAGCGTAACTTATGAGTAAAGCTCGCAACGCACAGAGTGGGCGCAGCACGGTGCGTGGCATAGGCGGTTTTACATTTTTGATATTTCCGAAACTATTGAGTGTCGATTACTGCTTCATATAATAATATCACACACGCCGCCTCCGCAGTCTACCGGGCTACCGAATACCGCGTGGTTTTTCGGTGCGACGTGCCCCGGACCACGTTTGCTTTACCGCAAAACCGACTCCGCCCCGCAACGACGCTGTGCCGCGCTCTGTGCGTTACAACTACAACCTTTAAGGTAAGGTATACGTACCAATGTTTGGCACCTTAATACCGAATAGTTAACATCATGGTTTTTGGCCCTATTATTATGAATATGACTTATGACTGAAAGTATGAGGTTTTTTTTTAAATGGGAGGCAAAAAAAAAAGAAATAAATAAAAAAAGCATTTATTTCGGACAAAGTAATCCATAGTGTTAGTATTACAAATAAACTTAAATAACTAAGTTAGTACCTAAACTTAGAGGTCCAGTACCTGATTAAGATTAAGACCGGGTTCGTATCGTACAAACAGTAATAAGGGCTTAATTGCAGGATAAATGTTAAAATGGCGCGTACCTACACGAACCTTGGTATAGATCATATTCTTGTTTGGTGAAATCCAGCCTAATATAATAAAAGTAAGGTAATCTTAATAAAATTTGTAGTTTGATACTTAAATCAAGTCAAGATGCCACAGCTCATATTATTTATCCAAACGTTACTTAATACTTAGGTTACATTTTTGTAGGTTAAAAGAAAATGAACTTGACTTTCTTCAAATCAGACATCAATACATTTTCCCATTCATCCTCATTAATATTTCAGGCAACATTCGAATCCTTACCTATAATTATTCATCCAGAAATCTGCAAAAATATAAAAAGACGTCATTTTACAAAATTAAAGGGCAAGAAAACGCAGGAAATCGGGACCTAAAATAAAAAGATCTCCAAAGTGCTCATTACTGGCTTCTAGAACGACATCTTGGGACCGTCATAAAGGCAATTATTTCGCGTTTTCTTTCCGTTTCACTTTGAATTTTTTTATTTTGTCTTTCTTTACTGCTTTGGCAAGATACAATTTCTTTTGTCATTTGTGATATGAATGTCTTGGGTCTAAGACAGTGCCCCAGTTTTGACTATTATACTTTAAAAAAGAAATATATCAGAATTATTGTCGCAAAAGAGATTAAATATATAAATTTTAACAAGTGTTAGAATTAATACACTTCACCTGTATTCTAAATTATACAGATGTACTTAACAATGTAAACTTATTTATTAATATCAATTTATTCATTATTCGTATCGATTTGAAACTGTAAAAGTTGGTATAATATAGATGACAATATAGTAATTTGGTACGATCAAGTTGATCCGAATTTTTCAGCGGCTAATGTCGAGACTTGTAACTAAAAAATACATTTTTTTAAACATTCACAAAACAAACGACTTAAGGATGATTCACAGTAGACCGTTCCGCGTCCGGGCCGGCCCGTTTTATATGCCAGCAAACGCAACGGCCGGCGTATTTCTCTAGAAGAAAACGGGCCGGCCCGGACACGGAACGGCCTACTGTGAATCATCCTTTACACGACAAAACAATGTCAAGAAACTTTTAGGTTGGTATATCCGGATCATAACCACTTTGCTCTACTTACCCATTAAGGAGCTTAGAAACATCTTCACTTAGGGCCCTCTATGTAACCACAGCATTAAAAAGTTGTAAGAGAAAATATCTCACAAAGCACTTTTTATCGCAGTTTGGAGTTGCCGGTATCCACATGAGCTTGTGGCCGACGCTAATGACGTGAAAGACTTCGCTAATATTTGTTGTAACAAAAATGACGTTCTTTTTTATGGCAATATTTTTCTTGTTTACGGGAGGAAACGCGTAACTCAATTTATTTTGTTTAGCTGTAAAAAGTGGTTTGATGCGATGACTCTGTTTAGAAATCATGTCGCATAGGCGCCGTTAGAAGTGTTAGAACAGTCATAGCGAAGAAAATACTCGTAAATATCTCGAGACTTTTCGATTGTTAAGGCTTTGAAGTGCATGTCCAAATTATTTTTGACCACCCATATTAGATTGCTACTCACTTTTTTGTTGACCTTACTCGTACTGTAAAAAGTCGAGAGAACTCGAATGGTCGCAGACGAATCTTGCATTGCTTCTGCTTAAATTAATGAAAAACTTAATTTACTATTTCTCTGATTAAAACGATTTGAAAGCGAGGTCCGTCCACGTTTCATCCAGGACAACTACACAATATTAAAAGATATCCCTAGAGTAAAAATACCTCGACGAAATAGAAAAAAGTAAACAGATCCGTTGTTAATTAAAAAAGTCGGGCGGCGGTGGAGGGTGTTACGATTTCCTCTTTACCTGATTACCGGACTACCATTGATAAGATGAGGCAACTTACTTCCGATCTAATGAAATCTTTTATTGTTCTACAGGTGATAAAGGTTTAATTAAATCCAATCGTTTTGTGGTTGTTTCATTTTTGGGTTGTATGTGTGTAAATTAAAATGAATATTCTCGGAGCACTGTAAACTGTTATTGATACAGTGTTGTTGGCGTCTGGTGAAGTGTTCTAACTGCTAAACTATAAAAACTGTTATACCTTTATTGAATCCATGTGTTTTTTAGAGGAATAAAATATATCTGCCTACTTTCAGACCTGTCGATATATGTATTTTAAATTTAAATCTATTATTTACTTTGTTTGGAATATAATTTATTTACATGAGCATAATACCTATTTACTACTTTTCATAAAAAAATAACAGATTGTAATCGGCGTACTGAGACAAGGCACCAGGCGGATCTTTTGATGAACTCAGATTATCAGTGATTAGATCCAGGCATGTTTTTTTAATTTCAGGTTAGAATCACAAATTCGTTTCTAATAACGTTTACCCAGACATCAAAATGTATATGAGTTTTGCATAACAGAAATATTTACATTATCACGACTAAAGTGAACACCTCATCGCTCTACAGCTACGGCACGGACGCTTCAGTACTTTATAAAGTACAAATTAAAAGTACCTATTAAAACAGACTGTTAGGAGGCGTTTCATTACAAATGTACAGACGGACAGATACTGACGTGGAAATAAGTTTTCCTCGAGTTAAGTCTCATGAATATTAATCTCTCTTCCTGCGGGAAGTATAAACTTTGAACGTTTCCCACTTGATCAAACTTTACTGTTAGGACAGCT
Source organism: Notocelia uddmanniana (assembly GCA_905163555.1). Taxonomy (NCBI): domain Eukaryota; kingdom Metazoa; phylum Arthropoda; class Insecta; order Lepidoptera; family Tortricidae; genus Notocelia; species Notocelia uddmanniana. The sequence goes on from LR991065.1 coordinate 16,741,513, forward strand.
AGGGGAGACTTTGTGATCCGGATGCTATAATCACATTAAAAATATTATAAATATTTCAAATTTTAATGAATATCTTCTGCGCAAGAATGTACTTCGTTAAAAAGTTGACTGAGCTCGTTTAGGTGAATTAAGCGGCATTCTTTTTTTTTATTAGCTTTAAGCCCCCTGCCTTATAAAATAATGAATATCCCTGAAAATAATAATCTTCTTTGGTTTTACTAAAAATTTATGAAATTTGGGTCAGTTAAAAACATACGTCGTCACGTCATATAAAAATCGAAATAAGTCTAAATCCTAAAAGTGTATTTAACTGAATTAAGAAGTTAAACCAAAAGTGCGTGGATTAGTTACTGTGAAATTCTGTCGGCTAAGTAAAGGTATAAGAACATTCGGTAGCATTGAAGACGTTGGTCTTAGTCGGCGAATTTGTTTGATCCGAGTTGCGACCGGATTGGGAGTGGAGGACTAATCTTACGTAACTTTACCTATTCGAACTTCGAAAGTTATCCCGAGGAAGTGTTTTGAGTCTCATTGATTTAAAAGTTACGGCGGTATTCTGTAACGTCTGCAATAATATTGGAAGTTAAGTTTATTTGGGTTTGAATGAATATCCGATTGTCACTGATTTTTATTGAAGTTAATCAGCATTTGTGAGGCGCCTACTATTGATCCCATATTTGATTGATATAGAACTATAGTTTTATATCAATCAAATATGGGATCAATACTTCTTTTACCGTTATTGAACTAATGAGAGTAGGTTTTTTTATATTAGTTGTACAGTCAGTATCAGAATTAGCTGTATAAAGAGGTCAAAAGTCTTAATTATTAGGGAATAAGGGCTTTTTAATACGTTTTCCCGGTTATGACCTAAAGGAGCCCAGCGTGAGTTGTGGCACCTTTTTTGGCATAGGCACTAGTTTTACGAAAGCGGATGCCTCTTACTTTCCTACCTAGAGGAAAAATTAGAGCTTGTCGGGATTAAAATAGTCTCCCGGTGAATACGAGTATGAATATTCTTAAAATAATAGGTACTGTACCCTTGAAATTAATTAAATTATATATTGTAATTGATTTGGAAAAAACGTTTTTTTTTAATGCCACGTTGGCGGAAACAAGCGTATGGCCCACATGGTGGTAAGCGGTCACCGCAGCCTATAAAAGCCTGCAACACCAGGAGTGTCACGTGCAAGTTGCCGACCCTTAAAACAATTATATACTCGTTTCTTGGGAAAACCTCGGCAGGAACAACCGGCACGTCCGAGGGAGCAAATTTCTCTGAAACTGTACAGTTCTGAGTCTGTACACGACCATTTCTTAGGTTCTAAGGATGAATACTCTGCAAGCGGCTTTTAATGGATGGGCTCAAAATTCGCCCTTATTCTATACATGCAATTTAGCTAATTCTGAATTGATACGAGTATCCTTATTCGGTATAGCTAGCTAAGTCCTCTTTATTTTAGTTCAATTTTAAATAGAGATATAGCACACAGTACAACCCGAAACAACATAATTGCCATAATTCTTTATAAAAATAAATTGCTAAATTGAACGGAACGACCAACCGGACAGGCAAATGGTATACCAGGTTCGATATCAGCACCGTAAATCATTTAACAAGAACGCATTAATCTTTATCTCGCTATACCTGACTTATGTACGAACAATAACGCCTTAAACTGACTATTAGAAACCTTATGCACTTGAAATATGGTACACCAGTGGTCAGTCAAGTGTTTCGTCGATGGTACCACCGGCCAGACTATAAAGGGATTTAATTAGAGGTGAATGCGATGAATGTGTGGTCCGCCCGGTTATCGGTTGACACGAGAAGGATAATCTTGGAGTCATTCGTAATGTCCGACTGTGTAAGCGTATCGATTAGATGACTTTGACAAAGATTTAATATGCGTTTGGCGATAGGAAACCTAGAGCTGAGCGAGAGAGGCTGAAACAAGAATCTTGTATTAAATAGATCTTAAATCTTAATGGGTTTTATTTAATTTGTGACCATAATTCTCATACATACAAACATACATGCCATGCATACATAAAATCACGCCCATATTCCCAAAAGAGATAGGCCGAGAACACGAAAATTAATTTCATTGCCACTTTTAGAAATTGTAGGCTTATAGATGGAGAAAATGTGATATTGCAGTGATATTCTCATAGTCAATAAAAAACCGGCCAAGTGCGAGTCGGACTCGCGCACGAAGGGTTCCGTACCAGAAAAAACTCTAAAAGCTGGTGCCATTAAACATTATTGAGTTTTTTTTTTGTATTTGTTGTTTTAGCGGCAACTACTCTGTTGTATGGGAGCCCCCCTTAATAATTATTATTATTTTAATTTTAGTATTTGTTGTTGTAGCCACAATAAAAATACATAATCTGTGCAAATTTCAACTGTCTAGCTATTACGGTTCTAGCTCGGTGAGTGTTAGCCATGAAAAAGGGCTAATATATCACGTTTTTTGTATGGGAGCTCCCTTAATTATTATTATTATTATTTTGTTTTTAGTATTTGTTGTTATAGCGGCAACAGAAATACACAATCTGTGAAAACTTCAACTGTCTAGCTATACGGTTCTTGAGATACAGCCTGGTGACAGACGGACGGACGGACGGACAGCAAAGTCTTAATAATAGGGTCCCGTTTTTACCCTTTGGATACGGAACCCTGAAAATCATCTGCTTGCAGATAATTTGTGGATTATAGGAAAGCACTTGTTTTGAAGGCATATCATCATTTAATGAGACACCCCGTCAGTTTTTAATCTGTCCACACACACATTTTCTTAAATACATCTTGTCACTTCCATTTTGGCATTAAACTTGCAAACAAGATTGTTTCCAGTCCAATAACCTGCTAATACTCTCATATTGAACCGTAATCTCATCGCTGTCACGAAAATTAATTACGACCAAAAATTCCCTGCACGTCCAAATCCCGATATGTAATCTGACGCCGAAACTTCCATGTTGTTTAGGGCTAATTTATTAAATTAAATTTCTCAAGTAATGCGCTTGAAACTTGCTGGAGCTGGAATTATACTTGTTTCGAATAGGATACATGTAAGGCAACAATACTTAGGCAAACTGTCTTTATTTAACTTGTATTTAATATCAGCGACGTGTTTGCCAAAGTTCTCTGTACGTATTCGCGGTGGAGTTGCTTCAAGTTTAGAATTTGAAATTGCGTTCGTTTGCGTGCGAATTTCAACTTGTTAGAATTTGTTCCCGTGAGGCATCAGTTATGAGTTTGATAGCACTCATTTAGGAGTAATGCTTTCTATTTATTTTAGGTCGTACCGCGTACTTTGTGAAACGTTTCTGGAATAAATTCCGAATATCTTTTATAAAACTGGTCGAGTTTGCTTGCTTGTTAAACTTCAAATATAATTATTTCATATTTGTTTTGTATAAATTAGGTTTTTGAGAGCTAAAAACTCGTGTTCAACATGTATATTTTTAATATGTTGTTGCTCGGTGTCTTTAAATATAACTTTCAGTAATAAACCAAGAAACTCGTGGTTACTTACATCATGAGCTCTTTAATTATGCTTATAATTAATTGCACAAGTTTAATGAAACTTTGCACTTTCCCTAGATAAAGAGCTTGCTAGGGACAGCACCGCGGGGATTTCCCGAACGTGATGCCACCGGATAATTTTCATGACATAATTTTCTTTTCCGTCATGTTCTGAATATTGTTACAAAAAAATACAGTCAGGATGTTATGAGTTTTGATATCAGTACTAGTAATAAATATTTCAAAATCTTTCTAAAGGTTTAATTTATTTTAATGTGTGTTCGTTATACTGGCTACGCAGATCACGTTTCAGGTGCTAAGAAACGAGTGGCCAATAATGGAATCTGATGCCAAATTGACGACCTGGGCCGGAAAAGTGACCGTCTTCTCTAATCATTACTCTCCACTATTCACCAAAACACGCCGAAATAAATAAATAGCACAAGACGGTGTGCGAGCTATCCCGCGCGCGAGATACACTATCCGTCCCTATCTAGTGGGTACATGTGGAAAGAGACGGATAGTATATCTCGCGCGCGATATAGCTCGCGTGCCGTCTTGTGCTAGCCGTGCTGAGGCCGTATTTTCCCCTATTAAATGATATTGCGTACGTAATAACTTCAAATAACTCATTGGTTGGGCAGGACACCCACCCGCCCGCCGCTTGACAGCTTCATGCTTGAACTACTAGGCTACCAACCAGCTAGTTTTTATTATATGGATACACACTCAATAATATATTGCAATATTTGTATAACCACCAATTAAAGTTAAAACTGAACTCCACCATTCGAAGGTAACTTCAGCGTCTTTAAGTTCAGTGCCCAAATCTAAATCGTGTTGAAATTAAACGCTTACACGCCCATAAATTATTCTCCAAGTTTATCGCTAGTGAATATTTATTACTGCCGTAATTAGGTTCTGCGAGGCTTGCGCAACGGGACTCTGTCTAAATAAATTAAACATTCCGTCTAACACACGGTTGTGTCAACGGCATAAGAAAATAAAGTGAGTAGCATCAAGTTTCAAAATCTAGTTAGGTAATTAAAATAAATGGATTTTAGGTAAGCTTTAGTTTTTCTTGTCTACTAGCTTTTGCCCCCGACTCCGTGGAACTCGTTATTGTCTTAGAGAAATAATTGCTATTAAATTATTGTAGTCGCTGGTTTAATTATCGCTCTCTCATATAAACTTCCACCCCCCTGCCCCTTTTCACCGACTAAGGAATGATTTCCGGGAGAAAATCTTTCCTATGTCCTTTCCCGGGACTCAAACTACGACTGAACCAAATTTCATCAAAATCTGTTCATTAGTTCAGCGGCGTGTAGAGGTAACAGAGAGGCAGACAGACAAACCCACTTCCGCATTTATAACATTGGTAAGGATATGGAAGTATGGATGACTATGGATATGGTTTTGTAACTTTAATTACCCTAATACCTGGGCTTAGGGTAGGTATGTACGTTTATCTGTTATTGATTAACTTACTAAGTAAGCTGTTTCTTACAAGGAAATCAAATTGATTGGTTCATCATCATTTGCTTTTCCAATGGTAACATAGTAACTATACCTCTTCATTGAAAGCAAAGAGACTGGTATTTTTCAAAAATCTATGTAATCTCAATACGAATAAATCTATCACGGACTGGTTATGTATGTAAGGTCTGTAAAAGATTGATCCTACATAAATTGAGTATTATAATATTGTACTTACTAGTCAATATCACTCGTACCTCGTAATAAATATCGTGTATAGTTTCCATATTTGTTTCTATCTGATATCCTTTTCATTAATGTCAAGGGTCAATTATCAAATGCCACTAAGATTCGATTAAGCAATTTTATCTAGCGGAATAACTACTAGATTCCGTACCGGATTGTCGACTAATGTTAAGGGGAAATAGGGAAACACTTAACACTGTTTGCACGAACGTGGGAGAGATGTGGAGTAAGCGGAGTAACTTTCAGTTCAAGTAGTTGAAGTTGGATTGTTCGATCAGTTGGCTTTTCTGTCTCAGTTCTAATCTACTCAAAATTATTTGGTAAAAACATTGAGTTCTCATTTGTGTGATTTATAACTAACCTTATTAGTTAAAAAAATCACAACATCACATGACCACATTTATTAATGTAAATATAATTACATTCATATGTGTGTGTGTTTTTTTTATATTTCGTCGACGTACAGAGAAAAATTGGACTTCGAAATGTTTGAGCTAAAAGGCCAACCACCAGCGGCAATAAAAAATGTGATATTTTGTAAATAAGATCGACCGAATCGCTAAACTAAGTGGCAGTGGGCGGGGCACATAGCACGTAGAACCGATGATGGCCATTGGGGCGAAAAGATTCTCGAGTGGCAATCACGTACCGGAAGGCGTAGCGTGGGCAGGCCCCCCCATACAGTGGACTGATGACCTGGTAAGGGTCGCGGGTGTCCGCTGGATGCGGGTGGCGCAGGACCGGTCATTGTTGTAGTCTTCGGGGGAGGCCTATGTCCAAAAGTGGACGACATTGGGCTGACATGGTGATGATGATGATGATAATGACGTAAACCACACTAGAGCACACGAACGCCGAAGGTAAACCAACAGCGAAGTTAAAAGCAGCCGCCCTAGCCAGCAAACGGCTGGAAGACCATATCATCCCAAGGACGTCCACAGCTGGACATAGGCCTCCCCTAATTTCATGGGGGTTAAATGCCATAATCCATAATGAATGAGAATCCATTATTCCATAGAGAAGAGAGTATAGTAGTATTTATTGTCGAACAAGACGTTGCTCCTGAATGATGTCCTTGATTTTTATTTGAAGGTTTACAAGGGTACAGTCACAAGCTTTTTCTCACTTCCTAGACTCGGGTTTAGTAGTGTACTGAAAGTCTGGTATATAGGTACCACGGGTTACAAAGAGAATTCACTTTTATTTTAAAGATGAAATAACGTACAAGTAGCTTTTTACCAAGTTTTATAAGTATAGTTTGGATTTTATATTAATTAATATCGGCGTGTAGATGTACATATTATATTTCCATTTAAAATGGCAATAACTTGTTACTGAAATAATCGTGTAGGTATTATTAAAAAAAGAAAAGAAATCCTTGAGAATTAGAAGTATTTTAGTTAGGTAAGTGTATATGCTTTGTACAAACTAAATATTATTCTTCCGCACGTAGATACGCGAGTGTTTTCCTTTTAAATATGATGCGAGGCTAACGCGCCTGGCAAATATTATGGTGCCCGTGAGAATGGCGCATCAATGTTGCTTCCTCTATTTAATCCGTTACCTTGTTGTCCGGCTAGTGCTGTATGTAATATAAATTCTTAGATGCATACCATGTCAATAATGAGAAAACTAAAATATATAATTTCTAATGAAAATATTTCAAAGAATAAGTATTATACTCACAGTATATGAACTATCTCATATTAAGATTCAGATGAAAGTTAATTGGTCGCTGAAACTGCATGCATTTTTAAGAGTTAAAGAAGACCTACACTACCACTTTAATTAGTGCAAAAAATTAATACTTCGTATAATACTTCAAAGTAGTAGGTCGCAAGAGTCCATTGAATGCGGGTGGCGCAGGAACGTTCATTGTGGCACTCTATGAGGAGTTTGAGGAGGCCTATGTCCAGCAGTGGACGTGCTTCGGCTGATATGGATATACAGACTGACAAACATATATAAATAAAACAATAAATATGTCCGAAAAATGTGAAATAAATGCCGTGTCCTTATTTAAAAAATTAAGAATGAAAAAATAAGAAAATAAGTGGACGAAAGAAGAGTTGATATCGCTTTAGTTATTTATTATTCCAAAAAAGATAGTAGGTATAATGGAGTTGTGTTCCCTATAATGAGTATGACAATGAGAGCACCCGAGAATGCATTCAGTTAGTTGTCAACTCTATTAATCCATAAATCAACTAAGCGTTGATCACGAGCTTTGGCCTCTTCTGGCTGTAGGTTCTATGGTATCTGTTTATCTCCAGGCGGACCGTAAGCTTGTTTACCACCGTCATGGGATGTAAATAAAAGAAAAGCTTTGTAGAAAATCTACTACATTACTACGCTACCTAAGTTTGATCAATTTCAACAACAATGCATCATTAATTACCGGATCCACAAGACTACACATTCGGAATCAAACCGATTGATAAAATCCCTCGTTATCGATACAATTGGCTATCTCGGCGAAATCTTTTCTAAGCAACTGCCCAGGAAAATGACTTTGGGAAAATTTTGCACCAGTTACCTCGACTAATGAGCCTGACGTCCGAAATGACTCTTCTAAATACGAACAGGAATGCTATGGAGAAGCCTTATAGGTATAACTACGAAAACCGAAATCCAAGTGTGGAGAATTGGTGATAGGTACACGAGCTCCGAATTTCGAGTTTCGTGGGAGGTTGTTTCAGCCAAAATGTTGGCGTTGCAACTAGGAACTTGTGAGGTTAATTTTGAAGATGTGATGCTGTAGATACTTACCGCATACTCAAATAAAACTGAATACTTATTGAAGATATTTATGCATAAAACCAGATAGTAACTATTTCCAACATACATTGAAGCCTCACGGCACGATATGATTACTTGTATCTTAACTAATGACAATTGTACGCATATCCAGCAGACTATTGTTATTGTGCCTGGAGTCCTGTTTTGCTTCTATGTATTACTTTATTTATCAACCACCATAAACTAGACACCGAAGTCTAAGAATGCATGCAACTCCAAAAGAATCACACAGGCATTTTCGACCATTTAATGATTTGGGGATTGGTTGTGTTGGTAGGATAACACAAAGGCAGGTCCGTCACACTCTGCTGCGCATAATCGGTAGTACTGGCGACTTTAACCGCCAGGAGCGCAGACCAGCATTTGACCGCTAATGTACTACTCTACACCTCCCGATACTCATATTTGGCGTAAAAGTTTGCACAACAAGCCCGTAATAAACGATTGACTCAATGACTTGGGAAGTAACGCCCCAAACTGGCCGTACTAACGATGTCTATTATTTACCGGCGAATATCACGGAAGCTCAGAGCAAAACGAAGCCTTTCATTTGCAACGATTTAGCTCCATACTACAGCACAAGCGAGTTAAATTCAAACAATTTAGGTGAACGTTTGTCGTCCTGACGTGTAGTTTTTCTCGTACTAATCGAGATACTTCAACAGCGCCGGAAGAGCTATTTATGGAAAGTAATTTAAGTCGGAACTCGGTCATGTTGTTTTGTTTCATCTATTCTCTGAATTCCACTGCAGCGTAAATGATAGATGGTGGTGACGTTTATTGCATAAAAACATAACATTCACCGTTTTAGATCACCTGTCGTATACTTAAGCACTTATCAGTGCCGAAAATTAAGTCTGTCAGAAAAAGAAAAAAACAATTTCGTTCTAAACGTCGTCAAGTCGTGTCATTGCATACAAAAGGCTAAGCCCACTCACTAGATGAAAATGGCAGTCGATATGCCCTATAACGCTCGTCCGAAAAGTTACTAAAATAAGGGCAAGACAACTTGGTTTATAAAAATATTAAAAACAAAATAACATTTTTTTTTCAAACCGATTTCTTGACTTTTGATATGAGTAGGTATATATATGGCGTTATATGGCATATATTTTATGAAAATAAATCTTCCATTTTTCTTCTTCAGGTAGCGGACCCCAGGCATCCTTCACCATGCAACTAATAAAACTTCAACTTTGTTCGGAGCAGAATGACGTTTTTTTTTAAATATTAGACACGTTCAACAAATACTGTGTAGAGGGCGCTAGCGGCCACAGACTAACTATAATTTTGTTACATTATTTTAACACCCTCTCCTAACAAAATAATCTAATAACTTCATAACAAAATACAAGTGTATAAATTCAAACTTCAGAAATGCCCATAGCTTTTAAAAACTTATAATGTTTATTTGCACTGAGACTTTTTGTGAGTAAATCAGCTGGCATGTCAGAAGTTGATACATATTTCAACTGTACTTTGTTTTGGTATACACAGTCTCTTACAAAATGATGCCGTACATCAATATGCTTTGTTCGCTTATGGAACAGTGGGTTAGAGGCTAACTTAAGTGAACTTTGGCTATCACTATATAAGCATATTGTTGCACTCTCACTTGGCTTCAAAATATCACACAGTAAGTTCTGTAAGTATATTGCCTCTTTACAAGCTTCGCTTAGGGCCATGTACTCTGCTTCACAGCTTGATAGTGCAATTGTTCTTTGCTTTCTCGATTCAAAGGATATCACACACCCAGACATTATGAAACAATACCCGGTGTAAGACCTCCTATCCATGGTATATGATGCCCAGTCAGCATCTACATAGCCATGCAAACAACAATTGCCCTTTTTGTAAACTAAACCATAGCTCTTAGTTTTCTGTAAATACCTTAACAGTCGCTTTAAATGTTTCCAATGTGATTCATTGTAACTATTGTTATATTGACTAAGATAACTCACACTATAAGAGATATCGGGTCTTGAAAGAACAGATAAGTACATAAGGCTACCCACTAACTGTTGATAGGGATATTTCCTATCACAGTTGTTATTATGACCCTTTTCTAGTTTTAAGTTGACTTCCATCGGAGTATCAGAACTATGACAATCTGACATCTCAAATTTCCTTAAAATTTTATCCACAAATTGTTCCTGATCAACAGTAATGCAGTTTTTTTTTACATTCACTCTCATCCCTAGGCATTGTTTAATCTGACCTAGGTCCTTTATTTTGAATCTGTTGACAAGTTCAGTTCTCAACTTTTCATAGGAATCTTTACAATTATAAAATACAAAGAAATCATCTACAAATAATGCAATATATATTTTTACATCATTCTCATTTTTCATAAAAAGACAAGGTTCATATTTGGATTTGTGATAACCCAATTCCAACAACCATTCTTCTACTCGAGTATACCAGGCCCTGGCAGACTGCTTTAAGCCATAAATTGCTCTTTTAAGCTTTAGGACCTTATTCTCACAGTCAACAAAATTAGAACACTCTGGTATTTCCATGTAAACATTTTCTTTTAGAAATCCGTTCAAAAATGCAGTAGGTACATCTAAGTGATTCATATTCAAATCTAATTGCACACTTAAAGCAAACAATAATCTAAGAGTAGAATACCTCAGTACTGGTGAAAAAGTTTCTGTGAAGTCTATGCCCTGCTTCTGCGTAAAACCTTTAGCAACAAGCCTTGCCCTGTAACGAATGTCACCTTCACTATTGAATTTCTTTTTAAACACCCACTTATTTTTCACTACTGTTCCTTCTTTCGGCCTATCCACTAGTTCCCATGTGTCATTGTCTTTGAAAGATTGTAGTTCCTCTTTCATTGCACATTGCCAATGCACTTTTTCTGGTCCAGCAACAGCCTCTGCGAGTGAAATGTGCTCACCTGTCACATCTTCTACTCCCATGTTTGAAACACCATAGAAATCTGGTTGACGTCGAACACGCTTTGACAACTCCTGTAGCTTCTGTGACCCATGTGGCTCCTGTGGCTCCCCTTCATTATCCGGGTCATAAAAACTATCATCTTCACTAGGTATTTCACTGGGAACATATGTTTCATCATTAATATCATCATCTTGGACTTCACTGTCATTGGAGCTGCTGCTACTTGACTGACCATTCTCTGATGTTTGTTTAACTGTTACTGTCACACACTCTGGTTGCTGTATATCCTCTACCATTATTGCTTCTAGATTTTCTTCAGCATTTTCCATAATCACCACATCTCTAGCAACAACAATATCCTGAGATACTGGATCATACAAGCGATAACCTTTGATTGTTTCTGAATAACCAACTAGAAACATCTTGGTTGCTTTCTTGTCCCATTTTCTTCTCTTTTGCTTCGGAACATGCACCATCACTGGACTGCCGAAGATCCGTAAATGGCTAACATTTGGCTTTCTGCCAGTCCACATTTCATATGGAGTAATATCTTGGCTGAGACTTGCTGCTGGTGATCTGTTTTTCACATACACTGCAGTGTTGACTGCCTCTGCCCAAAACTTTTTCTCAAATTTACCATCAAATAGGAGACAGCGAGCTTTTCCTACTATTGATCGATTAAATCGCTCCGATAATCCGTTAGATTCCGGTGAATATGCAGTTGTCCTCTGATGCACTATACCACATTGCTTCAGGTAGTTCTCCATTTCAGTAGAGCAATACTCTCCTCCAGAATCTGTTCTCAAAATCTTTATCTTTTTGGATTGCTGGTTCTCAACTAGCTTCTGGAACTCCTTGAAGTACTTGAATGTCTGATGTTTTGACTGAAGGAAATAGACAAAACACATTCGGCTATAGTCATCGACAAAAATTAGGTAATATCTTGCATTTCCCAGGGACTTATTTTCCATTGGCCCACACAAATCACTGTGCACCAATTCCAGGACTTCCTTACTTCTGCTTGCACTCAGAGGAAATGGCAGCCTCATTTGCTTTCCCTCGCAGCATACTGTACAACTGGATTTATCTAAACTACCACTTTTATCTGGAAATGATACCCCTTCCACCGCTCCATTTTTCATCTTGGTGAGATCAGTTGAGTTTATATGGCCTAATCGTTTGTGCCATGTTCGACTCGAAGTTGTCACTGCCGCCGCTATAAGTTGTTGAGACTTCACAATGTTTAATCTGTATACTGCATTTTCTAATGTTGCTTCACCAATGCAAACATTTTCGGAGTTGTAAATGAAACATCCATGCTGGTTGAATGCTACTCTATTTCCGCTAGCAATAATTCTGCTCACCGACAATAAGTTCGTGGTGAGGTTAGGAATGCACAAAACATTGTTTACAACTACCTCATACTGTTTGTTTCCAACTGAAGTAGTAATCTGTAGGTCTCCAGAACAAACAACATCCGCGGTTTGTTGATTTGCCATAATTATCTGTTTAGTTTTTGGTTCGTAATGTTTCACATTTGTCAACATGTTTTTGTCAGATACTAAATGAGTACTAGAGCCTGAATCGATATAAAAATCGTCTTGACTAAATGTATTATTGAAAAATACTGCACTGAATGCATTCATTTTTGCTTTTCGTTCATCGGGACACTGATTTTTAAAATGCCCAACTTGCTTGCATTTATAACACCGAAATATTTTCGACGATTTGACATTCCCACTGACAGATGGCTGGTGTTGCGTTTCGTTACTACCACCACGATTCCTTGGGAAAGTTTTATTGCTACCGCCATTTTGTCTCTGCGAGTTTTTGGCAATGAATGCACTATCAGATTTTACTTCAAAATCTGTACTCATGTCTAATAACTTAGTTTTTATAGCATCTGCACTCAAACTCATTCCCGAATGCTCAATAGCCATAATCATCGGGCTAAACTTCTCCGGTAGGCCCGCCAACAGCAAAGAACCGATCCATTCATCGCTTATCTCGAACCCAGTACCTTTTAATTTCTGTGCGGTTTCCACTAACTGTGTCACGTAAGCCGTCATTGACTCGCACGTTTCTAGGCGGATAGAGATTAGATTTCTTAATAGGCTAATCTTGCGCGTGTATCCGGAGTCATCGAACAAGGACTTCAGCTTATTCCAAGTATTCCGTACTGTAGATTCTCCTTTAATGTGAACATAGAGTGATGGGTCCACGGTCAAAATCATCTTCGCTCTGGCTTTCCTGTCGCTTGCTTCATCTAGTACGTTTGTACTAGACAAGTCGACGCCTTCCAGGATGAGAAAGTTTTCGACAGCAAACGCCCAGTCGTCATAATTCTCGCGACCTTTTAACTTAGGCACGTTTACTGCATAATTTGCTGACATTTCTTTAACTTTGCACTACTAAAACACCGAAAAACTAAAAATTTACGAGCTGGGCTACATAACCTAATAAAACTTCAACTTTGTTCGGAGCAGAATGACGTTTTTTTTTAAATGTTAGACACGTTCAACAAATACTGTGTAGAGGGCGCTAGCGGCCACAGACTAACTATAATTTTGTTACATTATTTTAACAGCAACTGTACTGTGGAAACAACGATAGGATGATGATGATGATTATGAAATCCTCCATTTTCTACCTGTACCTAAGAGCCCGGACTTGGTATTTTTCGGAAATAATTTACAATCTTTTTTTTCAAACAAGTAGCTGAAATATGATAATGCAATACTTTTAGGAAACAGCGCATAAAGCCCTTTTAATTGAAACCCCAAATGATAGGTTTCTGAAAGAAAATTTTCAAAATTCCATACTATAAAATTGATGACGTCATACTCCCCCCTGCACCAAAAGTCAAGATGGGCCTACTTATTTTTCGTTTATTTTATGTAAATCCACTCAACGGTACAAAATTGTAGCAAAATATGTGGAAATCGAATCTTGTTTGATGACCTGTTTAGCCTAGTTGGTAGTGACACTGCCTCCGAAGCTAGAGGTCCCGGGTACGAATCCCGGCCAGGGCATTATTTGTGCATTTAGCTCGGATTTTGTTCTTGGGTCTTGGAAGGTGAGGTAATTGGAAGTAAACCACCGTCTTGTTTGCGAGCTAGTTTATTACTGATCCACCGTACGGCGCAAGCGCCTTATAACTACGTATACATATACGTCATCCCTCCACCACTATTTTAAAACTAATTAGAGTAATTAGACCATTTGTTACATTTATGATAACATTCTAATTTAAACATGAGTAGCAATGATTAAACCTTATAGTCAACCTTTTTTCTGGGACGCAACTGGTGACGTCTTGAAGGCTCGTTTGTCGTAGCCGTGGGGTGGTCGGACGGCGCGGCGGCGCTCGGCGGCCGCGCCGGTGACGCCGGTGTCGCGACGGCCTCGTTCGCAGACGGGTCTCGCTCACATATCTCCCCATTACCATTTGTCCTGATTTCATTCCCAGTCGGAGCCGAACTCGATTCCTCCAACATCGCTTCCGTGGGGACTGCGTTGTCCATTGCAGAATCGGAGGGTACAATCGGTGTATCCCTTGAAACAGACGGGGAAGGAAATGGGGGCAATGGCATTCGGTCATTGTACATATCATTATTTCCCCTACTAACATCATCAATAATAGGATGACCCTTATATTTCAAAAGTTGATCTACATGTCTTATACAAGAGGTACCATACTTGTTTACAAATACGTTAAACATTTTGTTTCCTACTTTTCCTGTAATTTTCCCCAATTCCCAACTTTCCTTTCTCGCGCTGTACCACCGCGCCCAGACAACATTACCTACTTGAAATGTACGTCTATGCATACACACCGCTGCAGTGTCAGTATCACCCGTGCTCGCAGCGCGATCTGTGGGTAATATTAAATCAAGGCGTGTTCTCAACTGCCTACCGAACATTAGCCTGGCTGGGGTTTCGCCAGTAGTGCAATGCACTGAATTACGATAATCAAACAAGAAACTTAACAATTTCTCATGCACGAGGTGCGTGTTTACATTTTCTTTTAAAATGTGTTTAAGCATTTTTTTACATGTACGTACCGAATTCTCTGCTTGCCCATTACTGTTTGCGTGATACACTGGTGAATTCATATACTTAATACCATTGTTTGAACAAAATAGACTAAACTGGACGCAATGTATTTTAACATCGTTGTCAGAAACTAAAACTTTCGGTATACCAAATATTGAAAACAAATACTTCAATTTAGATATCAGTGATTGTGTGCTAGTACCATTTTGCATGTGTAGGCATTCCACCCATTTACTGAAGGAATCTACCACAATCAAATATACCCTTTGCCCTATTGACATGTAGTCGATGTGTACGCGGTGCCAGGGGCCGGGCGCGGGCGGCCAGGGCGCCGGCGGCTCGCGCGGCGGCGCCGGCCGCAGCGCCACGCACGAGCCGCAGGAGCCCGCACATCGCTCGATATCGCCATCGATGCCCGGCCACCACATCCTACTGCGCGCGTTACACTTCATTTTAACTATACCTAAGTGCGTGCTATGAAGTTCGCTTAACATGCGTTGCCTGTGCGACAATGGAATTACGACCTTGTGGCCTCGTAAT
This sequence comes from Notocelia uddmanniana, assembly GCA_905163555.1. NCBI lineage: Eukaryota > Metazoa > Arthropoda > Insecta > Lepidoptera > Tortricidae > Notocelia > Notocelia uddmanniana. Next base: position 16,757,066 of record LR991065.1, read on the forward strand.
AGAGTTCCATTTTCAAGTTGTAGGTCAGATCGGCAATTAAAATAAGGTTCAATCGATTTACAATTTATTTTACGCGGCCAACCTCGGTGCATATATTTGATTACCATTTGGAGCGTTTTATCGCTTTCGGTGGCCTTTTTAATGTCGTCCGAGGTGACTGCTGATGAAACAGAATCTAAGAAATTCATCGCACAAAGTGTATCGAACTCCATATCACTATCGCTTGACGTGCTCGGCAGAGGCGCACGGGAAAAATAATCTGCTACCAGGTTATTTCCACTGGAAACGTATTGGACTTTATACCTATACGCGGATAATATGATGGCGTATCGCTGAAGGCGCAAGGCCGATGTGACCGATATTCCATTTTGAATATTGAATATTGATACTAGCGGTCTGTGATCAGTTTTGAGTATAAAAGGATCACTACGACCATAGAGGTATTGGTGGAAACGTTTCACCCCAAATATAATAGCCGTCGCCTCCTTTTGGATCTGGCTATAATTACGTTCGCTACGAGTGAGAGAACGCGAGGCGAAGGCTAGCGGGCGCTCCTGTCCATCGGCGGCGCGCTGAGCCAGCAAGGCGCCCAGGCCTCCGGGCCCCGCGTCGACGCTCAGCACCAGCTGCGCGCTAGGCTCGAAGTGCGCCAGCACGCGCTCCGAGGCCAGCTCGCGGCGTACAGCGTGCACGGCACCGCGCTGCCTCTCGCCCCACTCCCACTCAGCGCCTGCGCGTAATAATTCATGTAAGGGACCCATCAACATCGCGGCATTAGGTATAAAGTTCCTGTAGTAATTAACTACACCTAAGAAACGTTTCACCTCTGTCACATTCGTCGGCTCGGGTGCGTCTAAAATAGCCTGAACCTTACTGGGACACGTCTGTAGACCTTCTTTACTAATAGAATATCCTAAATAAGTGACGTTCTGTTTGAAAAATTCACATTTTTCTTTGTGTAACCTTAGTCCCGCGTTACTTATTCTATTCAGAACTTCGTTTAACCTTTGTAAGTGTGTAGTTTTGTTAGGGCCCGTCACGCAAATGTCATCAAGCCAGCAGCTCACGCCATCAATACCGGTCAGGAGGGTTTCCATCGATCTCTGGAACAGGCCTGGGCCATTAGCCAGACCATAGACTAAACGCGTATATTTGAATAGTCCCTTCGATGTATTTATGGTCGTGAGCTCCTGCGACGACTCATCTAGTACAAACTGATTATACGCATTTTTCAGGTCAATTTTACTGTAGTGTTCACCCCCACCTAGCTTAGCAAATACCTCCTCAATCCTGGGGAGCGGGTACTTGTCAACCACTAGATCCTTATTTAGTGTGACAGAGAAATCGCCAGCTATCCTAACTGTTCTCTTTCATCACGGGCACTATAGGTGTAGCGTACTCTGAATGACTTACGGGGACTAGAATACCCAACTTCACTAACCTATTAAGTTCCTCCTCTACTTTGTTTTTTAAGGCAAAGGGTACAGAGCGTGGCTTATAAAATTTTGGGCACGAATTTTCCTTCAAACGCAATTTGACCTTGAACTTGTTAAACGCACCGAGCTCATCGCGCCAGATGTCAGGATATTTTTCTAATAATTGATGTACATCATTGTCATTGCCATCGCAAATGCTATTTACGTTTGTTGTTAGTAACATGTTAAAAGCAGACATAAAATCTCGTCCGAATAAGGGCGGGCCGCCGTTAATAACAACAAAAATATTAATATTTTGTGTTCTACCGTTATAAGTAGCCCCGATTTTAAAATACCCTAGTGGCGAGATTTTGTGGCCGTTGTAAAAACACATCTTAATGTTACTCTTTTCTAATCGGTACTCAGAAAACAATTTATTATATAATTGATCTCCTATGACACACACTCCCGATCCTGAGTCAAGTTGCATCGATATATTTTTTTCTCCTAAAATGACATCTAACAGAATCGGTTTATTAGACACGTACCTTAAACTAAAGTTTTGGCATTCCATACAACATTGCTCTTCAATCACGTTCTCATCCGGTTCATTTGTTATGGTATTCACACGGGCGGGCTTATTTGTGCACACTTTTTTAGGTGTCCTATAACGCCACACTTCTGGCATCGATAGCGCTTGTAACGGCAGCTGTCTCCCTCGTGGTTTCTCATACCACATATGGCACACCGCAAATCGTGTCGCTGGGCGTTGTGTCCTCCGCCCGGCCGCGTCCCGGTGCCGCCGCCGCCGCCGCCGCCGCCGCCGCGGCGTGTTTTGCCCCAGCTGCCACGGCCCTGCCCGCTTCCACCAGCCTCATAATATACGGGTTCCTCCTTGATAGTAACTGCCATCTCTAGTTTTGCTTCTCTAGCTACCGCCGCTTTTTCTGCTATATCGAGTGCCGCCGCCATTGTCAACGTCGCCGTATTTTCGAACAACTTATCTCGTTCCGGGCCTGAACCCAAGCCGAGGATGAAACGATCTGCTAAATTCGCTTCCAGGGCCCCGCCAAAGTTGCAATAAGTCGCTAACCCTCTTAGTCGCGCTGCCCAGTCCCCCAACGTCTCGCTTGGTTCCTTTGTCGCCGCATAAAATCTTGCCTTGTCCGCGTACGTGCACTGTTTTTTCTTAAAATGGCCGTCAAATAATTTCACTAGCTCCTTAAACCCAAGTTCCTCCACAACTTTTGGATGCGCCAAGTTACGTAACAAGCGGTAGGAATCGTCCGTAATATGTGTAAACAAAAGGGCGCGCTTATCCGCTTCGTCTTCTACCTTGTTCACGACAAAGAACTGATTTAATTTGCTATTAAATATCTGCCACTCGCTAGTTTTGTAATCGAAATTTGGTAAATTTCCGAAAAACGCCATATTTATTTTTTGTGTCGCGGGTACTTTGCCAAGTGTGTGAATGAATTTGAATGCGTGAGTCCCAGATTAATATGGGTCAGAATGAAATTAGGACTGACTCGTATCTTTGTTGTTGGGGTATATGCCCCTGTAAACCTGGGTACGAGAACATCACAGTCGACCCAGGAAGAGGGAAAACAGTTCTGGGAGGAATTAAGGGATGTCACAAGTAGATGTAAGGATAATGAAAGGTTGATTATGTTAGGTGATTTTAATGCATGGGTAGGGGTAAAGCGAGATGGATTTGAAAAGGTTCTGGGTACTCACGGTGACGAGAGAGTGAATGAGAATGGTGAGAGTTTGTTAGATATTTGCCTCGAGAGAAATCTTTTTGTGACAAATACAATGTTTGCCCACAAATGGATTCATTTGTACACGCGTGAGGCGGAGAACGTAAGAAAGAGTATGATTGATTTTGTGATAGTGGACGAAAGATTGAGGAAGAATGTTCTGGACACTAGGGTGTATCGCGGGGCCGGAATAAATACAGACCACTTCCTGGTGATGAGCCGAATGAAAGGGCTGTTTCAAGGATGGCGGCATCGACCTCGTATATTCACTAGTGTTCTGGAGAGAATAAAAGTAGAAAATTTGCAAGAGGAAAGTGTGGCTGATGAGTATATTTATAAACTAAAGGAAAATCTTAGAGAGATAGATGATATATGCGAGATTGATCAACTATGGAATGGTTTTAAAGATAAGCTTGTAAGTACAGCCAGGGATGTATGTGGTGTGAAAGAAAGGAGCAAAGGGAAGAAGAAGAAGAATGTATGGTGGGATAAAGAGGTACAAAAGGCAGTAAGTGAGAAGAAGAAAGCGTGGCTAGATTGGTTGGCGATAAGAGCTGACCAAAGAAGTCAAAAAGCCACGCTTGAAGACGTGAGTGAAAGGAAAAGTAACTATAAAAGGTTGAATGTTCTGGTAAAGGAGGTAGTTAAAAGAAAGAAAGATGAACAGAATGATGAGATGGATCAGAGGTTGTCTCAGGATTTCCGGGCAAACATAAAGTTTTTCTGGAAAGCCATTCGACTAGCCAGAGGTAAAACTCAGACCTCAGAGCTAACCTCGATTAGAGACCAGCATGGAAGTTTATTGAATGATGAGGAATGCATATTAGGGAGATGGAAGGAATATTTTGAAGGTTTGTTTGAGAGAGAAGAGGAAAATACGTCAGGAGTGAATGATAATGCACTGCCACATGAGGAGTGTAGTATTAGTATGGATGAAATTGTAAAAGCTTTGAAAGGAATGAAACCAGGAAAGGCAGCGGGGTATGATAGAATTTCAGTCGAGATGCTGAAGGCTGGGCAAGGCGTCGTAGCAAGTCAGTTGTATCGCCTTTTCAACTTATGTTTTAATACCGGCATAGTTCCAAAAGATTGGTGCAAGGCGGTCATCGTGCCACTGTACAAGGGAAAGGGCTCACAACTTGACTGCAAGAACTACAGGGGCATTAGCTTACTCAGCATCGTTGGCAAATTATATGCGAAAGTGTTGATTGAAAGAGTAATGCAAGAAACCGATGAGAAAATATGGGATGTACAAGCGGGATTTAGGAAAGGTATGGGATGTACGGATCAGGTCTTCTCGTTACGATGCATAGCCGAAAAATATTTGGCCCAAGGTCAAAAGGTCTATTGCGCGTTCGTGGATTTGGAGAAGGCCTATGACAGAGTGGTGAGGAATGAACTTTGGTCGGTACTGTCCGGATATGGAGTGAGCGACCATCTCATTCAAGCTCTGAAATCTCTCTACGAGGATTCCTCTGCTTGCGTGAGAGTAAACGGGTCCTACACTGAATGGTTTAGCATCGAAAAGGGTGTTAGACAGGGATGTGTAGCGTCACCGTGGCTGTTTAATCTATTTCTGGACAGTTGTTTGCAAGATTTGAAAGACGATGAATGTGGGTTGGAAATGAATGGGTTGCTTATCAAATGTCTACTCTACGCCGATGACCAGGTTTTATTAGCGTCATCGGCTGAGAAGCTACAGAAGATGGTAACTAGCATGCACGGATTATTTGCGAGAAAAGGAATGAAAATGAATGTAAGCAAGACGAAAGTGATGGTATTTGAAAGAGATGAGTGTATGACAGTTTGTGAAATTGCTGTAGATGGAGAGAGGTTGGAGCAAGTGGATGGGTTTGTGTATTTGGGGACTTTGTTCACGAGAGACGGTAAGCATGAAGGAGATATTGAAAGGAGAGTGATAGCTGGGAATCGAGTGAATGGGGCACTTCACGCCTTTATGAGTAGCCAGAAAGTGTCAGAAAAGGCGCGGCTGGCCGTGCATAGAGGAGTGTTGGTGCCGACACTAATGTATGGTAGTGAAAGTTGGGTGTGGCAGAAGAAACATCAGAGTCGAGTGAATGCAGTGGAAATGAGAGCGCTGAGAAGTATGTGTAGCGTTACTTTGAGAGATAGAGTGAGAAACACCGTTATAAGACGGAGGTGTGGAGTGAATGAAGATATAGTGACGAAAATTGAGAAAGGTATGCTAAGATGGTTTGGACATGTAGAGAGGATGGATGAAAGAAGATTGACAAAACGAGTGTATGAAGGAAGAGTGGATGGAAAAGTTGGAAGGGGAAGACCTCGGCGAACGTACTCCGACCAAATCGGAGACATTCTGCAGAAAGGCCAGGTCAGGAGTACCCTAAATCGGCGCGCATGCATGAAGAATGTTATGAAAGTTCATGAAGCGAAAGTTGTATGTCAGGATCGTAGCAAGTGGAAATCCGTGATCTCTGCCTACCCCTATGGGAAACAGGCGTGATTATATGTATGTATGTATGTATGGGTACTTTTAATCCTCTATCGCCACTGAGGTAATTGGAAGTAAACCACCGTCTTGTTTGCGAGCTAGTTTATTACTGATCCACCGTACGGCGCAAGCGCCTTATAACTACGTATACATATACGTCAATATTCTCTATGTATTTAAGTATGTATTTATCTATATAAGTATGTATATCGTCGCCTAGTACCCGTACTAGAAGCTTTGCTTAGTTTGGAACTAGGTCGATTTGTGTAAGATTGTCCCCCAATATTTTTTATTTTTATGTTTGGGTCATTTTTTCTGCTGCTGAGTATCCTAATCTTAATCGAAATCCTACGAGTACCTAATCTTAAAAACGACTGTACTGATTTTAATGAAACTCTATTGTAGTTTAGACATCAGAATAACACGTACGCTATAAAAAGTTATCCCTTTTACTTTTAGGGGTTAATAGGAGATGGAAATTTTGTATGCTGAGCAAAATTATTTTAAAGAAAGAAACTTGAATCTTATGAATACAAATTTTTCTTACTCTTCAGCTAGATAGCTGCACTATTACGGTCCAGTTAATCTCAAAAATTACTGTCTTTTTTTCGTGTAACTTTATAGTAATATAATGGTACTTACCTAATGATATAGATATACCTACAGATTCGGCATTGTTGTTTTGTTATAATATGTAACTCCATATTTAAACCCGATGAAAAAAAGGGGCGTTATAAATTTGACCGCTATGTGTGTGTGTGTCTGTTTGTCTGTCTGGGGCTCACAGCTCATTTGAATGCATTTTGTTTTATTTGAAAGTATGTTTTCTAGCAATGGTTAAAATACATGCTTTTTTCATAATCTGTTTGAACTTTTTTAAATATTGAACTTTGAAATGCAAATGTTGGGGATTTTCAACTTATCTACGTTAAGTGAAGAATTTCAAACTTGATTAGTAGACTTTTAGTTTAAATGTTAGTAAAGTAAACTATGGTGTGTTACAAAAGTTAGAAAGTTTCCTAAATTTAATCGATGGCGACACAGTTCCTCAGTATCACACTAGGGGCACAAACGACGAACCTCGTTAGTGCAAAGGCGCTCATTGGATTAATTAGTTCTACGTTCGAGGGAACACGCCGACATACTTTCGTAGTCGTATCGCTGCTAAGGGCTGGTGGAATAGCAGACCGTCAGTTTGAGCGCATCTTGTGAATTCTATCGAGTTATATCAGAAGTTAGTTAGTTAGGAATTATGCAGGTTACACGTCGTTCAATCCACGAGAAAGCGTCCCATCCCTTCTATAGATTGCAAGTTTGTGCTTCATCCACTGCGTTGGTAGTATGTGAAGAGTCTAAATATACCACAAGTAATCCAGTATTATACCAAATATTTATATGAAATACCAATCAAACGATTGTTGATCAATTTTATCATTAGTACAAGTTCTTTGTTACATTGGCTTATTAATGTATGTCTTATTATTTGTCGTCTAATGCATAGCAGATATAAGCATTCTTTATAGGCTGTTTTATACACCATACAAATATACAGAGTCGATTAAATTGTTTAGCGACCTATACCTAGCATAAAAACCCGAAAGTGCGGGGACGCGCACCGAGGGTTCCGTACAATTAAAAAACAAATATCAATATATTAATATATCAATATATCAATATATTGGTATTTGTTGGTAAAATTTACGTAAAAATAAACATTAGCACGAAATTTCAAGTTCGTAAGTCAATGGGAAGTTAAAAAAATCTTCAAAGTGACAGACGACAGACGAACACGCGAGTAACAGCAACTGAGCTCCGTTTGGACCCTTCGGATACGGAACCCTACAAAGCACAAATTATTGCCAAAACTCAACGTAAAGACATACAATTAATTATGTGTACATCATATTCCTTTTGGCACCAAGGCCGAAAAATTAAAATCTTAATGGTCGATAGCGTTTTATTTTATCAACCGATAGTTTAGGTATCTTTGCCCCCGGCCTGAACTTTCGAAGCACACTTATTGGTAGAGACGTTTCACATTTTCATGTATATTTTAAGTTTGCCGCGTGGCGAGCGGTTTGAAAGTTCTCCTGATCCTTTAACAATGTTAGCCGAAGTTTTCATTACCCTTCTTTGTTAATACGAATAGTTAATTAACGTTTAATTGGAATACGCTGTTAAAATGTAAAGGTATCCTTTGGGGGCTGTTTCAGCAAATTGGAAAGTAATGTTATCTGATAAAACATACGTTCGGGGTTAAACAGTAGACGAATAATGACTCGAATTTACACTTAGTCATCGCTTTGGTTTTTTGTAATTGAATGGGTTAATTTGTAATTTTTCGTACATATTTAGTCAAGTACTTATTTTTTGTCCACTTTTTAATTGAGTCAAGTGTGTAGCGAAAGTTACGCAATAAAGTGTATGACTTATTTTCGTTATACACTTGATGTGAAATGTAGACATAATTCATCGGCCTGTTTAGCCTAGTTTGTAGTGACACTGCCTCCGAAGCTAGTGGTCCCGGGTTCGAATCCCGGCCAGGGCATTACTTATTTGTGAAGTTAGCACGGGTATTTGTTCCTGGGTTTTGGATGTTTTACATGTATTTAAGTATGTATTTATCTTATATAAGTATGTATATCGTCGTCTAGTACCCATATTGCAAGATTTGCTTAGTTTGGTACTAGGTCGATTTGTGTAAGGTTGTCCCCCAATATTTTTTTTTATTAACTCCTTAATTATACACAAAAAATTACAAATGAACCCTGATACCTACGTGCTACGGTTTTTATCAAGTTAATTTGAACACAAAGACAATGTCAAAAATTTAGTGAGCCGTAGGGCGCAAAATACATATCTATGAATTTTTTGTGATTTCGCCAAACAACATTAGCTATTTTTCGAGCATAAAAACAAATGTTATGTATTTCACCAAATAAGGCGTACTCTAATAAAAGGGAACCTGGTTGTAAGAATTGTGCAATCAGGCATGGCTTATTGTTTCAAGGCGACTAGCCGGGTATGCCGAAAGTTCAGTGGTAGGAAGCAATTAATTTTTAAAATGTTTCCATATAATTTGAAATTCGAGACACAACAGCGTTGACTTTGGCACCTATTTATTGAGTACAGTCCGCTGTGAAACGAAAGAGAATAAATCCAGTTGTTTTGTAGTAATTAGTGATTCATCGTTTTTTGTCACGCCATATGCGGATTTATCACATTGTGACAACTTGTACCGTCTGTTGTTGTCGCTTCTCTTTTTGTCAGGCCGACACGAAGAAACAAAATGTGCCTAATTAGTATTATACAGCTTCGGGATCAGGTTTCGAAATCTTGAGACTTAAGGCAGGATGAATTGGATCTTGCATGTGTTCACAAATTAGTTTATATCACGCAATACGTTTATATTATTGACAGGAATTCAAGCCTGATAAAAGTGATTAGGTACATACTCATAGTTTAAGGTGCAACGACAGCTGAATTTTCCACACAGAATTAGGTGATTGTCTAAGTAAATAAAGCAATAATACCTAACATAAGAAGCTTTGAAATATAATAATGGAGTCTAAAAATGTTTTCATGTATGGAAAGTTACTGCTGTCGTTATGTCTTAAACTCGGATATAGAAGTTGACTATTGGCCCATCTATAAGATATCGAAAAGATGCCTTCTACAAAACCAAATTTCGCAATAAAACGGTCTTTATTGCTTAAATTGCAAAACAAACATTCACATTAAATTTCTACAATCAGCTCAAAACAAATTAATTATCCAACAAGACCAAAGACGTGACGTCTACGAGTTGACTCGAACTGAGTTTTGATGAATTACAGGAATTAATGTGATTTATTTATTCGAAAACACCCTAACAGATACACTGATAAAGCGTACAATTGATATAAACGAGCTCACTGCCGTCACTTTCAGTAAATTGATTGATCGCAAGCCGAGGGACGAAATCTTCATTCTTCATTCCGCACCTCGTCTCATCTAGGACATCCTTTATCTTTACTTTAGTAGATTAAGGTTGAGCCTATCAATTAACCTTTTGGCACGTGACGTTGATTCTATTATCAGAATATGCTTTACGATAATCTGATAAATCTAGGTATTCCGGTGTGGCAAACTTAATCTAATAAAAATACTTAAATCAATACTTACGAGTATGCATTTCGCGCAATCTGCAAATGTACTCAACTACACAGGCTAAGATCACTTTATTATTAAACTTTTTAACCTTACATATACATATCAATGTATAGAAATCCATCCATTTGTAAGAATATACGTAGGTACGTGAACCGCATTAATAATTAAATTTCGCTTCAAAAGTTCAAACATAGTGCGCTGAACGAAAAAACACTATTATACCAATACGAGTTTTTGTCTCAGTAGTGTCACCATATGGCAACAGAAGACAGCTATAAAAATGCGATAATAATCAATGACAGTTGGTCCCTTACGGTGGCCCAAGATTACGGTGGTAATTACCTTTTAAAACGTTCCTGTGTCATTCAACTTTTCCACTTTATTGCCATCAACCGGTTCTCTTAGTTTATCATTATGTTATTAAATCTGCCATTCTGGTTACAATATATCAAACCATAATTTTACAAAAAATCCTCTTGTTTAATTAGTTGTCTGTTGATAATTCATAATTATATGTCAAACGAAAGATAATTAGGCAGCGAAATCCTAATCAGTTTTAAGAGATTTACTCATATTTGCAAATAATACTTAACAGTTTACCCACATCCGTAACCGACGTAAAATTTTATATATAAAAGAAGATACGAAAAGAGTTGAAAAGTATTTTTCATGCAATATTGGAAAAGTTAATGAAGGATAGCGCTCCCGGCTATCTGCTGCTTTCAATTTGAACGATACTTCGATCTCACTAATCGGAGTATTATGTTCAGATTCTGAGATCATAAATCAATATTGAAATTCAGAATATTGCGCTCATGCTTTTATTAAACACGTTACTACTTTTAAAAGGTTAATGAGGAAATAAATAATAGCGTTAAGCCTAAATAAATAATAGAGTTTCACTACATTGCGCGGTTTGAAAGATCGATTGAACTCATTATACCAACCCGCAATGTAATGAAACTCGCTTCGAGTCTCGTCAGTGTGCATAGAGGCCTATAACAAAATTATGCATAAGTATGACATTAATTTAGGTATGTAAATGTTAATATTAATATGAAATGTTGCCAGCATCCTCGATAGCATGCCACGGGGGCTCAATTTTCTAGTTTTTTTTTATTAATTAGATATGTTGTTTATTTCAAATATAGACCAGACCTAAAATAAAACTAAATAAAACTAAAAACTAATACTACATTAAATTAATATAAATCTAAAAAATTTGGCCCTTTTGGCACGGTGCCAAGGATGCTGGCAGCATTTCCCCTCTATATTGCGATGCTAAAACGTTGTGCGAGAAAGCTGCCAGCACTTTAAGAGGGCGCAGTACGTGGCAGTACGCTCGATTCTCCATACAAACGTATTTATGCTCTCATTTTAAAACGCCATGCTAGAATAACATGAAACTTTGTATACACAATGGGATCCAGCATATCTAGGTCGGAAAATAGTTTCTGTTGCTAGAAATTGTAAAAGAAAAAAATACAGCGGTTTTTTGAGTTTTTTACGGCTTGTATGAAAACCTTAATAGTCGTTGTATTTATTCTCCATTATAATTTCAAGCAACAAAAACTAATTTCCGACCTAGATATGCCAGATCCCATTGTGTATATAAAGTTTCATGTTATTCTAGCATGGCGTTTTAAAATGAGAGCGTAAATACGTTTGTATGGAGAACCGAACGTACTGCGCACTCTTAATAAAAATAAGGATAGATAGATAGTTTTAATTTAGATATATTTAATTCCAATTTAGTTTTAATTTCAGGTCTAGTTTCAGATGATTATTTTGACTTGTAATTTATTTCTGAATTAAATTTCCGATATTTTTGTTATTTAATACAAATAAATATGAATGAAATATCCCATATGCAGAATACCATATCAAACACAATGATAAGTTTCGTATGTCATAGTCAGCTGATCCTTTGTAAATTATCGCAAAAATTAGTAGTTTTGTAAGCACTTTATACATTAACTATTGCAATTTTGAATACTACTAAACAATATATAATAACCTGCAGGACATAAAAATAGTCACGTGGTTTTGTTCGAAACTCATAATATTATATATCTATGTATTAATAAAAAATATTGGGGAAATAATGAATCGAGTCAAACTTATTTGCCTACTTGTGGTTTTACTGTGTATTTTTTATCATCAAAATATGATATTATATGCTCTTTATTTCAAAATAATGGTCATTTACAAAAAAAAAATATTCTGAGTTTTACAATTTTCTATGCATAAGCAACAAGAACTGTATATCGAGCTGACAATATCGAGCATGCAAAATTTTGGCGACGGTCAAGCATTAAATAAGAGTGACATGAGGCAGGTATATTCGGAAAGGTTTACAAAGAACAATACGAGAAGTTAGTTTAGTTAGAAGACTTAGTTAATTAGTTATATGTAAAATAAATTATCAAAACTTACTGAACCAATGCTTTTTTTACTTGGAGTTATTATGAAGAAAGTAATATTTTTAAATACAGTTATAATCTTGGCATGCCCTAAACAAACAATTAGATATAGGTATATAATGCTTCAATCCTAAAAACCGCTAAAATGTAGAAAAAATATGAATTATTTACTTACAAACATAGCAGCGCTAAAAAAAGTCTAATTTGATAATGTAAAGCAACTGAAGTAATTTCGCAAATTGAGTTACAAAAAGGTAGTAGGAAGATACCGTATTAATTAATTTTGAAAACCTTTTCATACTGAGACTCTCTTTGATCCTAAATTTGTTCCTTTAGAAGTCTTCCCTCTGAATTAGTCACGCAGTCTTAGTGTATCTACTAATCTGTCAATTTGCAAATTGGTCCTGAGTGATCGTCGGTAGACAAGTTGATATTATTATGATAATAATTTAAAGTGTTCATACACGATACTCGACTAAAGCTTTGAATTGAAATAACTTTTGGATTTGAAGCGCCTCACATTTTATAGGTACGTTAGGCATAAATAAAATAAAAATAAAATTAAATAAAAAAGCCTTTATTCTATTACCTCTTCTTACAATAACCATAGTTACGTTAGGCATAATAGATCCTCAATAATGATAATAATTTAAAGTGTTCATACTACACTCGACTAAAGCTTTAGATTGAAATAACTTTTGGATTTGAAGCGCCTCACATTTTATAGGTACGTTAGACATAATAGATCCTCAATATCAGACGGTATTTCGATGACAGGCAAGATTTGAAACGCTATATAAATGATGTCCAGGGAAAGTAAAAGCAGTGTTTACAATGTTTCATAGACAAGAGGTGTAGGCTACCAATAATTTGTTAATGTGCTTGCATATTTATTAAAGCAACTCACCCGATCAGTAAATTTACTCATAATACGAGTAGAAGTATTAAAAATATAAGTGCATTTTAGTTTCCTCACAAACGTAACTTTACTAAGTAGGGTATTCACAATGTAAAAATAGTTAAGTAAACTATTAAATTATTATTTGTGATATCAGTCACATTTTCATAACTCCATCCTATTCGTATTATTTTATTGAGATGTTTCGCAGCTCACATCATTAGTGTGCTAAATTTAAATGAGCCCCCGTCCCGCCCAGTAGCTAAACGCGCGGGTTCGGTTATTTGATCCTAAACTACTGTTTCGTGTAGTATTACATCATAATTAAGCAAAGGAGAAGGGCGTTCAAGTTTTTGCATATCTCAGTATAAAAAAAGACGGTGTATCGATACGTTTGCGAGTATGAGTTTTAATGAGTTGATATAGATTAACCTAGTGTGACTTTTTTTTTTACTTTATGTGCATGATTACGGGTTTTTATATGATCTTGCAGAGGCTTGATTTAGAAATATCCGGTAAAGGTGTATGTGAAAATAACGATGTAGCAAATGTGTTATTGAGACACTAACTAAATAAAGTATTGACCCTTAATGTGGCATCCAAAAAATTTATCTTAATTTATATTATTTTGCGTTATTTTTACGACTTAAAAACCTCTAATAAATCATGAAAAATATAAATTAAATCTGTATGCTTAATTTTTGATAACAAAAATTGAGAATGCAGATTTACTCCTTGTACTCGTATTACACGACATGCACATCGAGAAAAATATACAGCAGGTTTTTATATCTAACCATAACTATACCTACTTATAATATTATCCGAATTTAGTACACAAGACGATACATATCAAATAATTTCTTTAAAAAAGAATAGTTTGGCAAAATACTATCAATTTAAAAAATATTTTATCGAAAAAAGAAATGTATTTAGTCTCTTTTTTATTGTTTAGTTATTTTTGGCAGAGTATTATTTTCTTAAAGAAAGATTTAGTGCCTACGTTTCGTTTTGTTTAATTGGATATATAAAATAATTTCTTAAAAAACAATAATTTGTCAAATTACTAAGAAATTATAGAAAACGTTTATAGAAAAAATAAATGTATTCAGTCTCTTTTTTTTTGTTTAGTTATTATTGGCAGAGTATTATTTTTCTAAAGGAAGATTTAGTACATACGTTTCGTTTTGTTTTATTGAATAAATAGTAGTATCTCGTCTGTTACAAAAAGTTCATTCAAACTCTTAATCTGGCAGTGTATGTCGTGACATACTTGGTTTTATTTTTAATTTGCAATTATTCATTATAGCTGTTTATTGCGTAAGTTCCTAAATATAAATCAAAAAGCTATTTTATCATATCTGTGACGTTGAAACCAGTCTCATAACCAAAAAAACAAAGTAAATACAATAAAATAGATCACACATTTACCAATGTGTGTTTGGTAGTGTCTATCGTGTTATAGATATATAATTTATAGTCTTTAGGGAATTACTTTACTATTTGGCAGTGTACTTACATGTGAAATAAAACGTGAGTTTTAGTGTCATAACATACAACAAGTTTGAAGTGAAATAGCTATTATTGGTTCAGTTAGATAGTGCGATTTTTAATGGAAGATGTTATGCAAAATCGTCACAGCGTGGAAAATTAAGAAATAAATCAGCATGTGTCAAAGAAATATAGAGAAAAACATAAGTCATTGTCGTAAAAAGGTCCAACACTTTCTTCGTCACGACATTTTGTTGTCAACTGATTGTTGAGGGTGCCAGGGTTACCAAATTATTTCTTAATAATTTAGTGTTATTAATGTCGCCACCATACAAAAACTCCCTGCGACAAATCAACAGAATCCGAGTGATCACATAGGTGTTCCGTTGGACCAATTTTGGTACGGAACACTAAAAAAACAAATATAGATATAACTTTAAGGACAAAGACATTTTTTACACATATTGAACTAGTTTCATAGTCCCATAGTAGTCATAGTAGTCATAGTGGTTATAGTTGTTATAGTAGTCATAGTACAAGCTAGAGAACCCGGGTTCAAATCCTGGTAAGGGTATTTGTTTCTGTGGTGAGCAGAAACATTTGTTCCTGAGACTTGGATGTTTTCTATATATTTAAGTATATATCGTCGTCTAGTACCATAAAACAAGCCCTACTGAGCTTACTATGGGTTCGATTTGTGAAAAAAATGTCCTCTAATAATATTCATTTATTTATTCATAGTAAGCTCAATTAAGGCTTGTGTTATGGGTACTAGACGACAAATTATTTGAATTGCTAGTATGACACATCATACTAACAGTGCCAAATTAAGCCAAGGCCCATCCATGGTGGTCCATTAGAAACACTAGCAGGGTCGTTATCCTCGCAACTTTCATGAAACCCAAACAGGCTATTATATTTGTATTATTAACGTGTTTCATGCCTCACCAAATCACTATGTCTATTAATTTATGATACAATTATATTCTACTCGTATCAATTTAAACAATAACTTATCACAGTTTTTGTCGACCCCATATTTTTGTTATGGAATAGTGTTGGGTAGGACATGAAATTAAAATGAGTTTGAGGGAGTACCTCATTTCCAAAAATGAGGTGGTACAATGTCCTACTTCAAATGAGGTGAGGTAACAGTATATACTTAGTATCTTTCGGCAGCAAAAACAAGGTTGTAATTAAGTGTAGTGTTATAACCGAGCACTGAGTATGTTCATGTTCTATATTCTTACTTATTTATATTCACCTTCCTCCACTTCATATAAAAATGAATTACCGGGAGTTTTCAATTTTGCATGCTCAGTTACAGTCAGATGAATTAAAACAATAAATTAGACCACAGCATAGCAGAATTTTGTCATCCAGAAACTTCATATAGTATGACAATCTAATATTGACGCTTACAACTGAACCAGAGTATAATGTCACGTGTATAAACAATACTCGTAAGCATGTACTTCAAAAGCACACCAGTGTAGTTTAGTTATTTATTATTCCAACTTGATAGTTTGTTTGGGTATTTAGAAGCAATTCACGTATGTAAATTAAACTCATAATAAGATTCCTAGAAGAAGATTTGGACTGGCACAAATATAATTAACTTACCAATGATATTATCAACAATGTGATATGTAGTGAATAAAAGCAACATTAAAAATAATTCCCGCGTATTGGCTTTTCAGTTTAACTCGCAAACAATAACCACACCACAACCACAAGGCAGCCAGGCACATTCATGTGCCGGCAAGATGTTTTTAACCTAATCCGGATACAAAGTAAAAGTAAATAAACAAACAAACATCTCATCACCATTCTCAACGTGTCAACTTTGTCGGTTAGTTGTCAATGTCATAGGTATCTTGTTTGACTTCTGTCAAAATTGAGTTGCGTTTAATTTCTCGCCCTTTCGTTACAATTTTGAATTTGTTTCATTCCTTAGTGCTATACCCTGCTAGTGTATCATAAATAAATAAAAACAATTTTTAAATAACATCTTACAGATATTCATTAAGTACCTAATAAGAAATGATTCGATTTTTGAAGATAGAATTTGTCCCGCCATTTCACCATTAACTCTGCACCAACAGGAACATTAAAATAAACTCTATTTTTAACAATCCAACTACCTAGAATTTAACTCTTATAATAGTTGAGATTTTAATCCTATTCTATTTTATT
Organism: Notocelia uddmanniana; assembly: GCA_905163555.1. Taxonomy (NCBI): domain Eukaryota; kingdom Metazoa; phylum Arthropoda; class Insecta; order Lepidoptera; family Tortricidae; genus Notocelia; species Notocelia uddmanniana. The sequence goes on from LR991065.1 coordinate 16,773,874, forward strand.
AAGTATAAGAACCACATTCCATATCCATATCCACAAATACAGTAAGTAAAAAGATTTCTAAACGTTCCGTCAGTTTCAAAAATTTGACCGTTTTACGTCAGTAAACGCGTAAAATGTATGATATCCTGCGGCGCTTAAGACGTTTTTGTCAACGCATTGAGCATTGGTTGAGGTGTTTCATGTCCCACCTCACATCACATCGTACATTTTGGGGATCGCCCTCGTTGTCATGTTAGAGTAAACATCCTCAATCACGCGCTCATTTTCGGTGTGATAGGCAGTGGGACAAATGAAGTTAGGCGTGAGTAGGAGTGTTGTAGTGGGACATGTGAAGTTAGGCACGAGGCGCGAGGCATATTGAGGTGTGATTGAGGTTTGAAGGATAAATGAAACGCGAGTTGATGGACGAGCGAGTGAGTTGGTACCTCGTGAGTTATGAAGTGTGACATTTTTGATACGCGAAGTGATGCGACAATTTAATGAAATGAGTATGACAAAAGAGGTGCCTCACGAGTGAGTAACCCAACACTATCATGGAATACATTGCATTGTTTACTTAAACCAAAATACCCATTAATATAAAAATAAATCTAATAGTATATGATAAAATTTATTGTATAAATTGCAATGATAAAAGTAGCTCAGTGATTAAATAAATGCCTGAATTTTTTACAGATGAACAAAAAATAAAGTAATTTTAATCCCATATGATATCACGCTGATATGTATTTAAGAGTGTTTTCTCTGTGATTGCATAAGGTACTTAGTTAATCAATCACCTAAAGACCATAAAATCGGTGTCTAGTATTGATGTCGTCTTTCAGGCCGTGCTATGAAAAATATCCCATTCTTTTTTTATGATAGACTGACCAACGATTGGCCTTAGTCTCACCTGATGGAAAGCGATGACAAGGCCTAAGATGTTGCTCGCTGTTTCAGTAATAGCTTTTTATTTGCTGTTCTAATCTATACCTTTAGTATATATTTTTTTAGAAATAGAAACGCAAACGAACGCGCTTCCGTTTAGTTTCAATTTGTGTGGCAACGCGAACAGCGGCTCTGGCGGCCATTGGTGGTAACTGTTTGTTAACATACAAAACGTTTTTTTGTGTTTATGGTTCGAAAAAAAACTAAAGAGATACTGATTAGGAAACAATAATCACTGATTTACAGATAACGATTCTTGACTATAATTATGATTGTTCCTCCGATTAGAGCATGACTGATTGCTGGAAATTTTCTCGATAAAAAAAGTTGAGTTTTTATTTTCCCTATTTTTTTGTAACTACACAAATATACAATATTAAACGACACAACTAATTAAAGTTTTGGTATTATACTTCATCTAAAATCTCATGAGAGGGAATCAGATCACAAAATCAGATATTTATCGAAATTCTCCTAAAATGCCATTTCCGATGAGGGTCTCATCTTATTTTTCGTGCGTGGACGTCATAAGCGTGTCTTTAAAATTCTTATAAGAAATATTGAACACTTGTGGAACCCTTAAAATTTATAATAGAATGTCATTTTTGACTTTTTAGGACATTGAGTCAATATTATAATCTTTCTAAAAACAGCTTAGGCCTGACGAGGATATTGCAATTCCTAAGGCTCCACTGACGCCATAATTTAATCCATACTTATTGCGCAGATGATAATATTTCTTCAGAGCAACACGGACCGGGCAGGTCAACACGTAGACTGTCCCCGTGATTAATGGCCAAGGGCGGATCCGGATCAGATGCACGTGACGTCACTGGGTAACGTCCAAATAATATTACCGCAGTACACGCATAACCAGTACTATAAACGAATAATTATATAACTAATCAGCTAAACTACCTTTCACTAAAAGCATTATTTATTTACCTTGATAGAAACCGGGGTTGACTGCCTTGTTTCTTGGCAGGCCTCGGCATACCACCGCGTTACCCGTAATTTCTGTGCCTCGGCAATAATTTACTATTATTTCACACACCATATACAAAAAGTCCATCATTTCATCAATTTCTTCTGAAAGGTACATTCTTGCGCTCATTGGGATTTAAAAAAAAACTGTTTTCTGGTATTTCGTGACAAAAAAAACATTATTTAAAAACTGCAGTCTACGAAGCATAAGCACATGCCTGAGCTTAAAATTTTTATCTGTATCTGTATCACGTTATCGTGAGTTCATTGTGATTCAGTGCAAAGTTTATATTATAACAACCTAAAATGCTTCAATTTCGAAGATTTTTGATCAACCTGATCATAACTGAAACTATTTGCTTTCATTTATGTATATTTTTGTAACTGTTAATCCAATAATGTTTATTCACTTGACCTTACCTTCCCATTTTTACTTTTAATACATTTTCAATAGGTACATGTTCATTTCTAAGAAGTCCCTCGTAAAACAATTCAACGTCTCAAGCCTTCTCTTCTCAAAACCACAAATGAAAGGTTACATACCGATACCGACTTGTACACGTGAATTCTCAGTACCTAACTTTTATAAATCGCGACCAAGATTATTATTGGTATTGTATGAATAAAGGCTGCACGAGGGCTTTGGGGACGGTCGCAGTTTACCCTTCAATATCCGGGCAAAGACGCTACTTCCGGACAGCCGTGGTCGAGCGATTTCGTCTATTTTTAAAGGAAAATACAACATTCTTTAGAAACCGACTGAGTGTATCGACGGCATTCAGGCGTGAGGGCTCAATGAATAAGTTTGCATTTTGAAAGTCGGGAACGGTCGATTGAAATTATCGAGAATTTTCTTTGATACACAGATATACAAAATTGGAGCGAGTGTATCACAAACGCTGGAAAATTCATTTCCCGAATGATTTAGTGGTTTTTTTGACACGAGTTGATTAAAACTACCGTAAAATCGTTTGTCGGAACAAATATTGCAAAGTTTTTGAGAATTTCTAGGGAAAATATTCGCGTAGAAAAGGAATAAGTATTCGTTTGTGAGCAAATTAGAAAATATTTCTAAACATAACCCAACAAAAAAATGTGAATTTCCGATAAGCACTATCTAGGTACCTACAAACGCAAACGCATGTAACACCCTCGACCTCATCATCACCTACCATCAGGTGAGATTGTAGTCAAACACTTACTTATTTTATTAAAGATACCGGTCAAGTGCGTTTCGGACTACGCACAATGAAGGACTACTACTAATAAATATAAAATGGAAATGTATTGGGTACACTAAATAACTTTGAATAAAGTTCTTATTATTATTATTACTACTCCACATTTAATTTAATTCGAATTACAATAATTTAGTTTAATTTAAATGATTTAAAACCACTAACCTGCACTTTGAATTTTTTTGCATGGTAGCTCATGCATTTTTGCATGCATTTTAAAAAGTTGCTCGTTGCCTTCATCAGTCGCTGGGTCTCAAAATGTATGGGAAAACTAAACTCCCACTCGCACTTGACCAAAATTCTTCTTGATATTATTATATTATTTAACGTTATTATTACTGTTAAAAAAATATTAAATATTATTCAATTTCAATTAAAAAAGGTTATGTATCGTTTGATGTAAACCGTCCATTAGGTAAGAGTCTTTTAAAGTAAGGTGATAAGGAAAGCTATCATCTATAGAGTTCAAATTCTTTCATGGAAAATGAGAACCCAGCAGTTAAATAGCAGAGTAATTGTATACATTTTTGAACGAGTTTAGGTAATATTAACGGTTATTTCTACCTTCTGAAATTAACAGTCAACAAATATGCTCTACATTATACGAGTATATGACATTATAGTCACTCAATAACCCTGCACCCCTCTTATTCACAAAGGGACTCGTCCTCACCTGTCACCTCACACCTCACCCGTTTTATATGGAAACTCAAATGTGAGTAAGATTTTCAGAATTAAGTTTTAGACAATATTTCCTTATAAAAACGGGTGAGGCGAGAGGTGAGGACGAGTCGGTTTGTGAATAACCCCCTTTGGACACAAAGTACTACATATCAGCAAAAGTTGCAGATACACCCTCTCAAACTTACACAGTGCAGGCAGAAATAACTCGTTGCCGCAAAAAACGCCAATAAACAACGACGTAAATTATAACTCGTTTACAACAAAATAATCGTACATTTAAACTGTTCGCAGCAGTTAGTCCAATATCCGGGGTAGCGCCACGGCTGGTTTCCGCCGTCGCACGTTTGCTCTGACCACTGTAGCCCAGTTGAATAAATCGATATTCCTCTTTTTGCAACTGTAAACTAGACTGGATTTGCAGGAAATGTAGGTTTAATGGTGTGACAGATTTCTTAAACAATAAATACTTAAATCTGGGAAATTGAATTGGGTTTTAGACTTTTAGGCCCGACTTTGCCAATTGGATAAGGACTTAACTTGAGATTAAACATAGTACGTTACCTTTTTTTGTCGGATCAAATATTAACTGGTAACAAGACCTGCTTACACTGTTAACAATAAATGACACCAACAAATTAATTGCTGTATGTAGAGGAAATTAATGATATTCATACAGCATATAAACATTTTTTTTTCAGCTTAAAAATCTTAATAAATCAGGTACATGTGATGGTAACCATCGATTGTCTGTCAAGAACAATAAAATAAATAATACGTAATAATATTGATGACCTGTTTAGCATAGTTGGTAGTGACACTGGCTCAGAAGCTAGAGGTCCCGGGTTCGAATCCCGGTCAGGGCATTATTTGTGCAATTAGCACGGATGTTGTTCTTGGGCCTTAGATGTTCTCTATGTATTTAAGTATGTATTTATCTATATAAGTATGTATATTGTCGCCTAGTACCCATAGTACAAGCTTTGCTTAGTTTGGGACTAGGTAGATTTGTGTAAGATTGTCCCCCAATATTTATTATTTATTTATTTATTTAATATTTTTTTAATATTACAGTAGGTATAGTTGTATATGACAACAGTCCGGAAACAAAAGCAATGCGCTCTTTAAAGCTAATTGTTATGTATTTTAAAAATAAATTCCTAAAATATTAACTATTTATAAGCAAGTCCAGTGGTCCGAATAATTCAGAAGTTATTCCCGGAATAAACCTGGATTCGCTTCCATTTCCCGCCGCGACGGTTGTCCACAGAATGACACGTCCGACAATAGTCCACGAGGATTTACTAAATAATGCCTTATTTAGAAAAACTTTTCAGTATACTATGCCAATTCAACGCTCAATGAAACACCAAACGTGGAAAAATCTCAGCAACTACCTCAGTCAGTGCCTTTGATAAACCCGATTGCAAGTGTCAGGGAACCTATCGAAATTAAAAAGACCTTTGCTGACACCAAACTACCGAACAACGAATCCCAATCAGTCGGAAAACGGGATATTCTGAGGCCTTTTCGTCACATCGTTTCACAATCTTCAAATTATAATACCTCTCCTGGAAGAAATATGAATTACAAGAAAATCTACCTAAACCAATTTCAAAATGATTATGTTAACCGAATGAAACAGGGTCGCACCAAACGAAAAATAATCATTTTATCAGATCAACAGGGCAAGAATCTGGGAATATTACTAAACAATGCCTTTGGCGAGTATTTTGATATTTTGTGCTATTCAAGTCCAGGGGCATGCACGAAGCATGTCTTAAAGCCGCTATCAAATTCAAATTTATTATTGACAAAAGATGATTTTGTGATCATATTGACAGGGGCAAATGATAAAGATCCAAATGAGATGTTTACTAATCTGTCTTACATTGTACATAAATGGAAAAATACAAATGTGCTTTTGTCGTCAATCCCTTACAGCCGATATTTGAATGAAACTAAACTAAACTCTATGCTACAATTTATTAAGACCAGAAATGAACACTGCGACTTTGTGCAGCTAGATAATGTAACGTGGGGTGGGGGTTATGGTGCCTTTCGAAATAGTGTTGTCTGTCATATGTTTCACAAGATTGCATGTAAACTTTACACCCCTACCTACAACATAGTTTCAAAAAGAGTATCCTGCGCAGATAAATTAGAAACTGAAATTACAACTGTAGGCCCAAAGAATGCAGTAAAACCAGTCGGTGAAATACAGGATAATACGACAGCATTTTTTCGTCCTTAATCAACGTGATACGAGCTTCGGAATTCTACACCAAAACATAGCGGGCGCGTTAGCCAAACAGGAACAGTTACATTGCGTATTGGCTGATCTGAATGATAGTGGGAAGCATATTGACGCAATTTGTCTGTGTGAAACAAATATGATAAGAGGAACTGAGTGTAATTTAAGGTTGAGCGAATTTCAAGTTGCGACATGTTTTTCACGCAAACATTCAAACAGAGGAGGTGTCGCAATACTCTTGAGAAAGGACATTGAATTCTCAGTTGTCAAAGAGGCCGAAACTGTAGCGCAAACACAGGTTTTTGAATGTTGTGCAATACATATTGTGAAATACAATATTGTCCTTGTCTGTATCTACACAAACAAAACCCCAACATCGCCAAACGCGACTTTCTTTCTGAAACTCAAACTTCTATTAAATAACATATGCCAACATAAAAGAAGAAGATATGTCATGTGTGGCGATCTAAATATAGATATCCTGCAACCATCAAAAATCTCCAAGGAATTAATTCATCTGATGGAATCATACAATTTAAACCTCGTTATACGAGAACCGACAAGGCTTACATTAACATCTAAGACGTGCATAGATCACATTGCAACCAACATTGATGGTGGAAAAGCGGCAATTCATGATCTGGGCCTATCTGATCACACCGCTCAATCCATTCTGGTTCCCATAAAAGAACGCCATCCCTTACCACCCGTGTGGTGGTACGTGTACCGTAGAGACTATTGTCAAGACAATCTAAACAAGTTTTTGGAATGTATATCTTCTGTATCATTTGGTGAAGTGTATGAACAAAGTGACGCTAATCAATCTTTTAACTCTTTTTACGATTTGTTTGTCCTTTTTTATAATTTATGTTTCCCATTGGTTAAAATCAGAGTGACCAAAAAAAATCAAACATGCAAGTGGTTAACAAAGGGCATACGAAGGTGCTGCCATATTAAGAGACACCTATATTTGAAAAGCCGTCGTTTTAAGAATTGTGTAAAAGAATATGTAAATTACTCACGCTGCTTAAAAAAATGTATTGGTTCGTGTCAAAAATCCCAAAACGTTCAATATCTCGTTAATTCTAACAACACTTGTAAAGTAGTTTGGAATGTTATACAGAAATATACTGCTTCAGATATGAATTTTCATTCAATTGACAAATTATTCCATAACAATTTTGAGATTACTGATCCGCAACTTATAGCAGAATTATTAAACAATTATTTTTTAAATGTAATTACAGAAAATTGTACATCACAAGATCAATCATCAGACATAAGTCAAATTGATGCTACTGAATCTACTATATTTTTAAATCCTATTGACGTCAATGAGCTAACAAAGAATATAAAATCACTAAGAAATTCGAAGTCGGTCGGATATGACTCAATACGTACAGATATTGTTAAAAAAAGTATATTTGCTATCGCTGGCCCTCTGGTCTATATAACAAACTTATGTTTGGTTCAGGGATTGTTTCCACATGTTTTGAAAAAATCAGTTGTTAAACCCTTATATAAAAAGGGTGACAAATGTTTGCCAGAAAATTACAGACCCATTACTCTTATACCCATTTTTTCAAAAATATTGGAAAAAGTTATGTATAGTAGATTGTTACACTTTCTTGATACACATAACGTTATAAAAGATGAACAGAATGGATTTAGAAAATGTATAAGCACTTCCCTTGCAGCTTTTAAACTAATCAGGCGAATTATGGACTGTATTGATAATAGGATACCGGTTACTACTCTTTTCATGGACATGAGTAAAGCGTTTGACTTTGTTTGTCACAAGCGACTACTCATGAAATTGTATAAATACGGAATTCGTGGCCCTGTACATGATTGGATTACGTCCTATTTGTCTAACAGAACTCAATGCGTGGAAACTTCGAGATATTGTTCGCAAAGTAAAAGAATAAGTACATATCGCTCATTATTTGTTGAAAACTCATATGGTGTACCGCAGGGCAGTGTCCTTGGCCCTTTACTATTTCTAATCTATATAAATGATTTACCCGATGCTCTCTCAAATGACTGTATTCTGTTTGCGGACGATACTACCATTGTCATAGAAGGAAATAATCTCAACACCTATAATGATAATATAAATACGACTTTGGCCCAATCAATAAACTGGTTAACAATAAATAATTTAAAAGTTAACGTCATCGAAACTAAATTTATGCAATTTTGTACTTACAAAGGTTAAACATTCAATCTAAATGTAAATTACGGTAATGACCCTATTGAAGAAGTATCACAAATAAAATTTCTAGGGATAACTATTGATTGCCATTGCAACTGGAAAGCACATATAAGCAACCTATGTTCTAAGTTAAACAAGTTCGTGTATGCTTTAAGAAGGGTGCGCCAGCTAGTATCTTTAAGTGCCTCTATTACTGCTTATAACGGTTACGTCGATTCTGCCTTGAGATATGGTATAATAACATGGGGAAATTCCACTGACATTCATGAAGTATTCCTTGTTCAGAAACGCTGTATGAGAGCAATATTTGGTCTTAAGCAAGACAACTCATGCCGCCCATATTTTATTAAACATCGAATTCTTACGGTGCATTCTCTATACATTTTGGAAGTCTGTTTATTTGTTTACAAGCATAAAAATATGTTTAGAGAAGTGAAGGAAACGACATCAGGATTCGTACGACAGCAATATATGCACAAGTTATACAGGCCCCGTGTAAGATTGAAATTAGCTTCCAAAAACTGCTTTCTAATGAGTATTGATATTTTTAATAGGCTACCAGATATTTTTAAAAGTAGTGAACTCCAAGAATTTAAAAAAGCAATTAATCAGTGGCTTTTAGACAAGTGTTTTTATAGTCTAAATGAGTTTATGGAGCGCGATCAATCAATTTGGTAATGGGTAGTATCATTGTAGGACTTTCGTAATATATATTTTTGTATGACACTGACATCTGCTTTATTTAAATTCGATTGAAAATGATTGCGCAGTATTTTAATTGTAATGTGACATGTCCATATTTAAATTTTGTAAATTAGTTTATCTCTTGCCTTGTTAACTCAATGTGTGTACGTCTGTAAAGACAGGGTTCGGTGAAACAATTATTCTAACAAATTTATCTGTTATATGTACCTACCTGAATTCCACACACAATAAAGATTTATGATTATGATTATGATTAATTATATTTTAAAAACAGATTGTAAACGTGTTAAACAACGTGACACAGATATATACAGCAAATATATACAGGGCCCATAGTTATGTGGCTGTGGCACAAAAGGAAAATACCTTTAAAGCTATTGAAGAGATGATATTTTGCTCAAAGAAGTCTTTTACATGGTAATTATTATCACGCGATACACTTATATTACGATCCGTATCACGTGAATATTGAAGCAAAATCCATACAATTTTAAATACTGCGATAATATTGACATCCCAGTTTTGAGATAATACTAACCGGAAAGGGCCCCATAGGAGACTTTTTTTAAGTTGTTGCATTCAATGATTTAAACATTAAACATCGATCCATCGATCTTGCCTCGCCGATGAACCAAACCGAACAAATGTGTTTCTTTTATAAAATAAAATAAAATCCTCGTAAGTTATATGGCTTAAATAAAGTATAAGTACGAGTATAAGGGAACCTTTAAATTTTAGACTCAAGTTTCATATTTGATCCTATGGTTTCCTCGGCGAGGAAAGGATTTAAATATATTAGCAAACGCAATTAGGCATTATAAAAAATAAAATAATATCTCCATAGAGCGTAAACCTCCTATCTTCAATATTAAAGGCACTTTCCCATTATGTCGCATAATTCATGAGACATCGTGTTTGTTTTTTTGTGCAATAAAGCTTAAATAAATAAATAAATTTCACTTTGATAATGATCAAGGCTTTTACTACTAAATTGGTGTGTTTTAGATCAATTGATGAAGGAAATACTTTACGAATAATTTGGCCGAATATTAGGTTCGGCAAAAGCTGGACAGAATATTCGGCCGAATGTTCGTATACTTCGTATTCGGCGATACAAAATCTTGCTCTGGTTGTCTGGAGGCCGACTGTGGATTATTGTCTACGTGTTTACGCATTAGTACTTGTGGCAAGTATTTTAGACTTGTAACTGTTTTTAGTGTATATTTTTGTGCTGGGTCTATTGGCACAGATTTATTTTGTCCGACTGTTGTCGTCAAACTGCAACTTAATTATATGACCAAGGTGATACGGTGACCCTATCAAAATGAGGTTTATATCGTAGTTACCTCAGTCATAAAAGTAACCCCTATTGATAGTATTGAGGGTATACATTCGCAACAGAAACCGTTTGGGTGAAACGGGTTTGTTCCAGATACGAGTACGCCCCGGATTTGGCTCACTGGCAGTAGTAGCTTTGTTGGAATTTATCGTACAACTGTTTAGAATTGGGATACAATTCTTTTCAATTCATCACTTATGACTTATAAGTAGACTGCATTTTAATTCCTATTAACTCTTTATCAGGCTAAGGGAATACATCTTCCCATGTCAACCAATCTAAATAGTACTTGTATATGTTTGAGTAAGACTGGCATTACACATACTTATCTGATTTCAAAATGTATTAGTAGTTTTATAAACAATATGTGTTAAGGTCGTAAAACAAAAACAAAAAAATTACAATAAAAGACCCATTGAAGTTCTGTTAGTGCAAAAGCAAAATTTAAAGGAGTTAAAAAGTATCCCGATCTTTGCTCTGGAACTTTGCCACTTTTCAAAATTTAATACGTCCCATAGCAGCAATCCGAAATGTTTCTCGCTGGAACTACACCCCGGAGTCATTTTGATTCGAAAATAAACTCGTAAATACGCATTTTTGAGGACATTTACAGCGTGGTCGTCACATCGACTGGCTAATGAACCACTTAATGTAACTAACCAGTTGATATGACAACCACGTCATGACAGGGTGAAGTATATTACTGTTCAATATCTTAAAGTATCCTACTTGTGGAACTCTTTGGGGGAGGTCTATGTCCAGCAGTGAACGTCCTTTGGCTGATGATGATGATGATGCCACACCTCTGAATCGTCAGTAATTTGCCAAGTTATACAATAAAAAAGAATACGTTGTACAAATAATTGGATTATTTACCATACTAAGATAATTCCAAATGAAACCGCAGATAAATAGACGAAATATGCTTATTTTGTGTCAAAAATTAAGTCACGTATTTAGCAAGGAACATTGTCTATTAATCATACAATTATCTGTGAATATAAAATATATGGTAATCAATTTATCATTGAAAAACTGTTTCAGTCACACGGAAATATTTAGGCACTTAATAAATATGTTCATTTATCATGGGCATTTCATTGAGCGCTGTGACCGCTGAGATTTCGCTGGTCGTATTAATGATGATGCCTATAGGTTTCAGTGGTCCATTTGTGTCTGTCTGTCTGTCTGCCGCCGATATACTACAGCCTTAAATTGTCTCCTACTGTGTACGATGTATTCAATAGTGCGACAACCGAAATCACAGTGGTTGAAACGCTCGGAGAAATGCCCTATACTAGTTTTTAATTCAGCAAAAGAATTCAAAGTGACTCAGTTTGCGTCTTAGTGATATATTTTTGCAATCTAACAGTTTGACAAGTAATTGTTTAGTTTCCATTAAAAGTTTCTTACAAAGTAGTAGGTGGCTATAAGTAGTTAGCTTTGTTCGTCTTGGCGGAGGCACAACCGTACCCCCTGATTCAGGGTATAAACACAAAGCCATATCGAATCCTTTGTGGCAAAGTCAAAGGGTTCTAAAGCCGTAGTGCCCGTAGTTAAAAGTCTGAACGAAAAGAATTTAAAAAGTGGGCAATATCTGATATAGTTACTTAAAGAGTGGGTTAGGTGATCGGTTTTTGCTATATTTGACACATATTTAAAAAAGACTCAGCGAGTACTAATTGCGCAATTTTTTTTACTTGTACTCATTCAAATACTGCAGTGTTATTATTTATTAATTATCAGAATAGTAGTAACAACGGGAAGAAAGGTTTAAAATTTACGGAATGGTTAGAGACGTTCATGAAACAACATTTACGTACTCATTCTAACAAAACATTTGAGTTCAATAAATTGCCAGTAATATGGCATGTAAACAATATTTAAGACTTCGCCGCCGATATTAAACGGCCCGAGGCAACTATGGATTTTCCAATATGATAAATTCCTTGCAAACTTCAGTAAACCTTCGGTTATTTGTTAGCATGTTTGAAATATCCACAATATTTTGCAATTTTTATTAAATTTGATGAAGAATATTAACCTATTATGTACTTTGTATAAAACATTTAATGCATACTTCACAGTAAAAGTAAGTAGCGGGAATTTTTATCAACAGGACGCCACCTGGACGCTTAAATTTAAGTTTTAAAATTCTTCTTAAGTATTAATAAGGAAATTTAAATACACCTAGAAAATTAACCGAGGCTTGAAAAACTTAACGGAGCTTAACCGGTGCAACTATGAGTAGGGAACAAAGTTTGAGTTAGCTAACCAGCCTTCAATGAAGAAAGGGCTTTAGTAAAAAGGTTTTATATTGAGAGGAGGTTTAAAGCATAAGCGGAGTGCAAGTACCTATATCAAGTGTAAGTTGCGGCAACTCCAGCGGAGCAGCGTAAAAAACTGAAATAACTTTTAAATTTTGATTGTTAGTTTACAAACCGGATTTTTAAGCGAACGTATTCTGCCATATATTGAAGTCATAAAATCATAAGAAGAAGTGTCACATACAGGTAGTCATTTAATCAAGCATTTAAGTATCGTAGAGGGTCTATGACGCAAAGAGAAAGTTTCACTTTTTGCGTATTTTGTTGCAATTGAATAAAAACATAAAGACACTAAAAAATAAAAAAATAAACTATACTCGCGGCTAACCAAGGTCACTCATTGGCGGAAAAGAACCCAAGATGCTGGCGGCGTTTCCCCGTTGCACAGCAATACTGAGCCTTTGTCCGAGAAACGCCCCAGCTCTTGGATCACAGGTAAATCTAATAAGTTTTTTTTTTAATAAGATTAAACAGTTGGTGAGCCTCTGGGCCCCAAGGGCCTTGAGTCTCGATCGCAAACGGTACGAAAATATAATTGTCACCTAATAACATGTATTTTCGGCGCTTAGCCGCCTCCGCGTTTGTGGCAGCTCCACCTGGTTTTTGACACGTTACTGCAATGTGTGACAATGCCAAAGTGTCTACACAGGTGGAGTCCCACACTAAGGGCCGCCCCAACCGCCACGGCACTAACGTCATACCATCGGGTCTCTTGCCGTCGTCCCGTGCGAAGCCATTGGGTTCGAGTACCGCAGGCACTTGGACGCTGACAAGGGCCCGACGTATGATGTCGTTGAGACAAGCATGGCGGGAGAGTCTACCGGCGCTTTTGGGGCAGCTAAGGCCATGATGTCCTAAACTATCTACCTGTGCTCCGCAGCGACATTGGTGTGGTACGACAATGTCTAGGCCTAGACGAAGGCCAACAGCCACCCTGAAAGAGTTATCGTCCAGTAAAGTGCCGAAATTAACTGAAGGAAGTGCATGGAGCCAGTAACCGGACTCAGACGCAGAAACTGCTAAGAGCCTGGCTTTGTCTCTCGGAGTGGGACATGTGTCTATAAGGTGGGTGTAAACTCTTGAGCTTATCGGCATGTCCCAAAGTTTTTGGTTCTCTGCACTCGTGGGGACGTCTGTACCAGGGCAGGCCTGTTTCCAAGCGTCCTTGGCCTCAGACAAACAGGCCACCTCAAAATCGGATAGTAAAGGAGATAATATTTTACCGATAAGAGGTAGCGAGCTATGTGTCGAGGACAAGAACGCTGGAAGAGCGACACCTGAGATTTGCCTTACGCCGAGACCACCCAACCTTACAGGCAGCGTAGCCTGTAAAAATTGACGATCGTCAAATTTTACATTAATCACTTTTTCTAAATGAGTGTGAATTATGCTGTCAATGTTTTCACATATGATTTTAAATTTCCAAATGGGGCAGCAGCGCATGGCATACGTAAACTTGGGTACAAAAAGGCAGGAACGTAGGATGAAAATAGCCATGTGAGCGTGAATTTCTAAAAGTCGGTCTGCAGATTCTTCAAACTTGCTTATCTTATTCTCTACAAAGATAGGAATCCCTTCGTCAAAGATGGGGACACCTAGAAGTTGTAACGTTTCTTTAGTTAAAAACTTGATTCCTGGACATGCAGATTCAAAAGCTTGCTTGACCGATGAAGAGTCGAATAATAAAATTATTTTAATTATAAGTTTAGTTATATTTAGTTTTAATTTAATTTATGAACATGTCTTTTTACTAATTATAAAAAATATTTTAAAATTATTGAATAAATAATTGTTCATTTATTATGTAAGTTTTTTATTAACATTATTCTTTTCCTAGAAACTGCTCAGAAAATGGTTCGTGCTGGCCTAATTAATATTTGACGTTATTAATGCAAAGCAACCACTAAAGTGCCAAATTTAATATCCGACGGAAACACTTTTAATTAAGATGCAATTATCTAGCAATCTACTCAACGGAGGAATTCTTTATCCAAGTGAGCAAACACAATTATCCTGAACCAAATGAAAACGTTACCGTCGTGACCGAGGAAAACTCTTATTTAATGTCACCAAGTCTGAGTGTTTACGTAAATTAAGACAATGACGAAAGATAGAATCGAATCTCTTACAATACTGATCCCGGAAGCTATGATTGTGCAAAATTTTAAGAAAAGAAATGAAGCAAAGATATTAAATGCAAAGAAATATGGTGCAGAAATTAATGGAGTCTTTGTTGGATTGGCAATAACAAGTGGCAGTTCAGTTTCACGACAAAAATAAACAGACTCCATTTTTTTATTATTTTCCAAACTTCCATTTTCCATAAGTGACCTTCCCTATAGGACTGTAGTCAGGTCCTAGACTACTGTTTTAATTAAAATAATGTGGTTCAGTATTCACATTATTTGTGTGTGGCATTGGATTGTTACGGGGCGATTACGAGCTGATAATCATAAATCATTATGATGATTATTATATCGTGTATTATAAGGGCCTCTTTACGTTTCTATACTAGAAGCATTCAGTTGTCATTTTATTTAAATTGAAGGAACAGTTGCCAGCCTCAAAATGGCCAAAGGACCATGCGTCAAAAGGTGCTAAAACCAACAAAGCTGAGAGTTAGTTCATTAAAAAGGTTTTTAAATCTATTATTAGCTCGTATTCACTCTGACTAAAATGTGAATATCTCAGTTCTGCAATGAAATTCAACTTGGTGTCCATAGAACGTAATGAAGTAGATTTAAAGGCCTATCTAATAATCTAACTCTCAGCTTTGTTGGTTTTAGGACCAGACTCCATACAATGTTGTCCATTATGGTCCTTTTACGTTAAATTTTAGCGCCTCGATAATACAAGATGAAACTAAACGTGATACAAAATAACAAAATGTGAATTAATGCATGCAGGGACCCGGGTATGTCCTAAAACTACGACCAAGACCACCGGGGAATGGGCAGCAGCATTCCTTGAGTGCGGTGGAGCTACTGCGATCGCCAACCCGCATGCCAAGCGTGGCGATTATGGCATTTACCCCCCATGAAATTGGGGGAGGCCTATGTCCAGCAGTGGACGTCCTAGGGCTGATATGGTGGTGGTGGAATTAATGCATGATTCTGAACTCCTTTTCCTATGGAATCAAATCTGCTGTTTCATAGGAATCTTCTTCAATCGACTGACAAAAAACTAATGCATGAAAAACAGGTGCTTTATCATTAACGTCAAACCATATTAATCAAAACTATTTCCACTATCCTCACAAAAGCATAATAAAATTAGAATATTAATTCGCGTGTCCACGAAATGGATTAGCTTTAGGAAGCAACATCAAACCCCATTTGTTCCACCATCTCAGTAGGATACTGTTTCTATTTGTTAAAATTAACATATCAATAAATTAACATCCAGTTATGACTAGGAAAGTTTCTCAGGTAACCAGACTTCTGAATTAATTCGGGACAGTCTGTTTTATTCCGGAAGTTACTATTCATGACGGTGAAGTGAAACTTATTCCTTGAGAAACATGCAGTGCATAATTGAAGAAAAATTGCGCGAAGTTCAAATGGAGTCGATATTATACGGTAGCACAGAGATAGTTTGAAATAACACTCTTTACCTGATAAAGCATTCATACTAAAAAAATAAAAGGAGGTATATTTTGTTCTTTATTTTAAAATTTTATTGCAGAGGATTGTATATTTATGTAACTGGATTTAAACTATCACGCATTTTTATACAAAATCACTAACAATTACCTACCTATTTTAGGCCGATTACATATTTTAAATACGGTAAGACTACTATTGCAACTCGATTTTTATACTGTATCCAAGATTCTTTACATTTATGGTAACCCTATACAGATCCCATGAGTTTGCACCTGTACTCTAAACAGGGTGCCGCTGAAGTGAAAAACTAAACCAAAAGGGACAGGTGCGAATTCTGGCCCAGTGGGGGTCCCGCCGACAGAACTGTCGAGTCCACCCATAACCTTAATTGATAGGAATCGTTAACCTTTAAACACACGCCATCGTTTCCTCAACATAAAATACGCCCGATTCTAATCTCAAAACTTTTTTCAACTGTTATTTTATACGTTCTTCTAGTTAGCTATCGGCTATCGTTTTATTTTCGGGTGTCTCTCGTAGCCGCCGATAGATCGTTATTTTGTAATAAACAGTCCATTCTTTGTCATCCGATATTTTGAGATTATGGACGAGATAATTTGAAATCATCTTGGCGCCGTGTCATATCGCTTATAGGTATCATGTCTACCGTCGAATTAAGTAACGTGGACAGGGATAATACGGTGAAATTATTACCCGATTTTCGTCTATTACTTTTACATTAGAAGTATCGGTTTAAGATTAACTGGAAGGCCCGATCGTGACTGAAATGTACCTACCTTATTATAACACTTAAGAGCGATTTAATTTAGTGTTATGACCCTCATCACGACAACTTTTGCCTTTTAGAGTATGAACTTATTGTTGAACTTTGCGTGATATAATTTCATGAATATTTGTTATTTCTGATGTTCGTAAAACGATTAAAAAAGTGTAACGTAGTTATTAACGTCGTCAAACCTTAGGACGTCTGAAGTATGTGGGTATCTTTAACAGTCACGTTAACCACTCATTGGTCGGAGTCAAAAGATCCCCCCTTCCCCCACAAGGTCTTTTCTATTTAGGCTGGTCAAAGTGCAACCCTGACTTCTTCCTTAGGAAGCAACAGGATGAAGATGAAAAATTTATAATAACGTAGATAAAATTACATTTTAACATACATACTGCAAATTGACACTAAACACCTCGAATAACGAAGGAATACGAACATAAACCTTCACTGATTATCTCCCATCATCGGCACCATTTAAAAACTACCGACTTGACATTTTTCTTTGAATGTAATCAAATCCGGTACGTTGACATAAATTTGGTGGGACCCACATCAGTTTCTGTGCCGGCCCGTTTGTCATCGGTACACGATGTTATCAGATCGGCTAAAGACCATAATTCTTTTACAAGTAGATATTTTGTGGGAGTCAGGTTGTGGACGGTAGTGTAGGTGTTTTGTTCTTTCCTTTGCTTGTTTTAGCAATTCCTTTGTTTTATTAATGGTATCAGCATCGAATTATAATGTAAAGTTGGGATAAACATATTATAATAAAGTAAAAAAATGGAATTGTCGATAGGCGAGGCAGCTTGTCCCCAGTTCGAATTTATTTTAATACCTACGTATGTGTACAACTGTACGTACAGGTACCCTAGCCTAGCCTGTGTGTACGGTTATTTCATACTCTGATTCGTTGCCATAGGCTATTTAATAATAATAATAATATTGGGGGACAATCTTACACAAATCGACCTAGTCCCTTACAAAGCAAAGCTTGTACTATGGGTACCAACTAGGCTAAACAGGTCGTCAAAAAAATATTAACGATGCCATTCGAACCAATTTTAAAGAGGATTAAATTTTTGTATGGGACCAACTACGATTAAAGCCGCAAATGTCGGTCAAAGGTGGATATTGTTCACGGACACCAAAAAAGCTCCATACTAAATGACAGATTATTATGACGTCACAGGGCACGCGCCCCGTACTAACGATGTATGGAAAACAAGAAAATTGCTATTTTAACCGTGATATACTGCGTTTAAGGACATTGTTGTCATACAAATTCTTTTTTTATTGAATCATGTAAATTCTTTTGATAGTCTTTGTTTAACTTTTAGATGTTAAAAAAAACATTGTTTTTAGAAACTTTAAAGTCTCGTATTTTATTATAATTCTGATTTTGTTTTGTAATTTTCATTTTATTGTGTTAATTTATTGGTATACTATCCATGTAACGGCAATATGTTCTAAATTTCAACATGAGGAAACTACCCTATCGGCTAAGCCGTGCATTATTGAATAAGTCGATAGTCAAATTTTTAAGTATATATTAAATGAGGTTGTTTACTATTTAATTATTTTTTTAATAATAATCGTCAGTCAAAATAGTTGTCAAGGTAAATAACGGTACCAGTAGATACCTACGCTCAAGTCATAAATATGTAAAATTTACAATATTCCTCTGTAACACGCAAAGAGAGCAGCTCATAAAAACAATAATTATAGTATCCTATATTATCTAATAATTTACAAATTATCTGATTCACATAATCGACGTTTAAAAAACGCGGTCGCAATTTTGTTCACCATTTTCTATCGCCTGCCATTTTTACTACGTTAGGGATCACCGCTAAATGGACAGAACAGGTGCCTTAAACTTTTTCTAAAGTCCCTCAGGTCGTAAATTGTCTTAAGTAACAAGCCGAGTTCCAACTTTAAGCAACTTCCACTCTAAAAGTTCAAAACTTTATTAAAGTATAATAGGTGAACAACAAATCAAAACTTGAATTTGTTTCGTGGTATTTTTCTTAAATAAAAGGCTTCGTCATTTTAAGGGTGGTGGTTAGTTGTAAAAAGGTTGTATGATCCTATATTGTTATGAAAGTTACGCCATTCCAAGAATTAACGTAGAGCCATTAATCAATAATCGCCTTTGTCTTAAGAACCTTTTTGGAGCGTAGGTGTTGTCGATACTTAATTGGAGTAATCTCGTTTTTATGAGTCTTACATTGTAGAATAAAATAGATATTGGTGTAAAAAATAATGATTCCGTACCTCCTTTGTTCTCGTCTCGTAATAAACTTAATCCTATAATAAATTATTATCTTTACATTTTCAATATAGCTTCCAGTTATTTAAACAAAAAAGGATGCTTTTTTCCGCCAACTGATTTAGCCTAGTGGTTACTCGTACTGACCCTGCCTACGAAGTTGACGATCCCAGTTTCAAATCCCGGTCATAGCAAATAGTGTGTGATTGATGAGCTTGAATATTTGTTTCCGAGTCATGGATGTTTCTATGTACAAGTATTTATACGTATCTATTAAATATATTGTCATCTAGTACCCATAACACAAGCCTTATTGAGCTTACTATGGGACTAGTTAAATTTGTGTAAGTTTGTCCCCCTGATATTTATTTATTAATTTTAATAAGTAGCTGAATAAAATACACAATAGAACCAACCATGCAACCACTTCCGTGTTAAATTCATACATGTTGTTAATTTAATGCTATTCGTAAATAAATCCTGAACTAAATTCCTGAGTCTACAAAGTAAATGTAGCAGATTATAATATATTAAGGTGCTTGCACACTGCCTCGCCCAGGTACAATAGACAAGCAGTGTACGAAGGCCGTAAGTACCCATGTCGGTAGTCTTTTAACGTCTTGTAGTGTCGTGTAGATGTCTAGATAAAGCCCGGACACGAGGGACGCGGCCGCCCTCGCTCTTATAAAACGTATGTGGCACTGTATGAAGAGAGTAGTAAGTATAAAAATAAATAATTATACATATATACAACTCTTTTCATAATATGCTAATTGAAATGTGATTTTTAAGTGTTTGTTGGTTAATAAACAGCTTTAGAATTTACCTTTATTAAATTGATAAATTGTCTTGGCTTATCAATTTTTTGGTAAGTGACGTATAGCGTTTCTTTTTTTTCTAAAGAGAATAGAAAAATGGCTGAGATATTATGGAGTTGATTTGTACAACTCGTGTATTCAGAATAGAAAATTTAAATTAATTCAAGTTTAGAAATGGTGTTCTATAATCTTAAAACTTAGGCTTTTATATTCTATACTTATACAATGCGTCATTTTTTTGACACAAAGTAAATTTTTTGTACTTTTGGTTTTTCATTGCCTACTTACTCTCTTTCTTAGATAACTCTAAGTAGTCTGAGTCTACACCGATTCCGAAAATTATGTTTTCGTTTGAAAGGGTATGGTTTTAGATGGTCCCATTGATAGTTTAGTCCCATAGATGTTAATCGACTATTGCTCGTAACAAGTAAATGGAAGGCGGTATTTTTTATAAATCAGCTTATTTGCTTTTAGTTGCTAAAATGACAGACCAGCTTAACACATTATTGTTTCTTTTTACAGTGTATAAAATCGATCAGTTCATATATCAAGATATTAATTCCTCACTGTACAATTTTCACTAACCACGTTTTTCGATCGTCGCGCCGATAGCGGCCGATGAGGTGATTACAGATAAGAAGTCTGATCTAGTTAAGGCACCGCTAATGCAAATGATTTGTGGGAAAATACATTCAAAATTTCAATGTTACTGTCTTTGTCTACATATAATTTGTACTTACTGATATTAGTTATGGTACTTCAGAAGTTTCTCGACTGTGATTGTGCATTGGTTTTTTGGGGTTTTCCTAATTCTGTTGCTCTAGTTAGTGAAAAGGATATAGTTAACTTCTTAACAACTGCATGAGGCTTGTAACTTCGTTGTAAAGAGCTAGAAAAAATATAACTGTTGAAATGGATTCTAATCAATTTTATGAAATGAAAACGTATTGTAAAGCGTGTAAACATTTCGTGCCTAACATAAAATATTATACTTACTGATTGGACTAACCAGAGCTACTGTGAAATTACCAGCTTGTTGTACGAAATATTAATTGTATTGATTTTGGAACTGAAGTTAAAACTTTATTAAATATTTGTGTAAAAAGTGAACATAGACAATATTAAAACATTATAAGTACTTAAAACAGTTACTTACCGGGGGTAATCCAGAAGGCCGTATATAATATCCCGGACCCGGGTATGTCCTTAAACTACGACCAAGACCACCGGGGCATGGGCAGCAGCATTCCTAGAGTGCGGTGGAGATACTGCGATCGCCAACCCGCATGCCAAGCGTGGCGATTATGGCATTTACCCCCCATGAAATTGGGGGAGGCCTATGTCCAGCAGTGAACGTCCTAGGGCTGATATGGTGGTATATAATATCTATCCTTAAATTATGCATCAGTAGCGTAAGCGATTTCGTTCTTTATGGTTATTAAAATAATTACAATTATATTTCCACGTGGTCATGTGACTGCGCCTAGCCTATTTTGTACAGTAATAAATTTAAGAGTGACGTTGATGTCAGATAAGATCGCAGTGCCAGATTCATTAAACGTAATGATATGCTTCGTTAATCCAGTACAATTGACGATTTCGTTCGCGCTTGTGAAACCCCAGCCTTAAACGCACTCGTGAAACTGTTCCAACGTAACGGTCCGTAGTAAACGTACTTTATTAGTTTTAGAAAAGCTATAAACGATCAAAATCGTCGTAACGATCCTTTGTTAGTAGCAATTGATTGTTTTATATGGCTTTGACAGTCGGTAAAGTTGAGAAAACATTCATTAGTCAAGCATTATTTGTTTTACGTGTGAATTTTGTACGAAAGCCGAAACAAGCAATGTATTTAAATTGACTTTGAGTCACATTGAAAGTTTATTAACATTGTGCTTCGATAAAAAGTGAATTTGAATGTGTATCTACGTTTCATTGTATTTGTTCGCGTATACAGAAAGCCGCAAACATTTAGCAAACATAGTATTATATTCGGGAGGTACCTACGAGTACGTCAAAGTTGGCATCCCGCAACCCGCAACCCGTGATATTGAAACGTACTTGAACTTGAGAACCGTTGTTTTGCCCAATTTATCTGTTCAATTGTGCGGGCCGACAAGTACGATGAGTCGTGTATTCCTTTATGAAATAATCAATTAAGTGTGGGGGAAATCTGGATTAGATGCTATCAGGGCTTTGTCGGCACATGTATCAATTGTGACTTACATAACAAGGTGCCTTGTTTGAACAGTCTTGGTACTTGGCGTGGTCAACCACGCCATGAAAATACTAGCCATCTTGAATATTACCTGTTACAAAAATGTTACAGCTATTCATACATATGTATATCAATAGAATAGAATAGAATAGAAATCATTTATTGTTTACGATTAGCTCTTAAATTAAGTATGTAAGTAACAATGGCAACCCATTTCGGGCATACAATGATAAAGTTACTTAAATACTAGTTAGGTTAGGAACTATTAAACTGGAAGTACTCTTTTAAATCATAAAATGTATTATCAATTAACCATCGCTTTAGTTGGCTCTTGAATTGATTTCCATCTAACATTTTTAGCCTGACGGGTAGATGGTTAAATACTTTGTTGGCTGTTATAAAGGTGCTCCTATAATAGGTGTCATCTATTGGGCATTAAGGTGTTGAGCATTGAGATGTTTATCTTATCTGTGTTACTAGTAGAAACGTATTCCGCGCATTTCATTCATGATTTTTGTAGGTACGGAACAAGTAAACGAGTCAATTTTGATTAACAATATAGAAAAACATTATCATTAAACCGCTTGAAATTAAGCTGAGATTACAAATATAACCATCAAGAACGCTACATCTGAATATAGTCCAGCGGACGCGGTGTTTGGGTCCCAGCGGCGCTCAGGCATCCGAAGTATTGTCAGTACTTTAATTGAAACAGCGGGGCATCGGCCAGACCAAATGCCCAACACTCTGACCAAAATACAACAACCTTTTGTATGAAAATACTCATGCAGTACCTTTTTAATTGCCCCCATATAGTTTAATTAGAAGCGTGTTGTCCATGATTAATGTTTGACAATAAATAGCCACGGTGAAGATCATAAATAAACGACAACGTCATTAGAATTTTTAAAATGCTCTAGCTGATGCCTGATTCTACCCGCATGGACGTAAATTTGAAACAAATTATGGGCTTTTAAACTGTATCAGTGATCTTAACTGGTTAAAGTAAATAAGAAGTGATATTAAATATTGACGTGTAGCTGTCCTAGTTACTCGTAGAAGTCACAGTCAGTCTGTTTACAAAATGTCGCGCAAATTTTCAACTATTTATATATTAAATATAAATAGTTGAAAATTTGCGCGACTGTATTAAAAAGACAAACAAACATAAATTTGGACGTTATATGTCTTGATCTTAAATGGGCTGTATTGCAGTCTGTAGAAAATTTCTAACCCCATGGAAGAAACAATATTCGAAAGCTCAAAAAATAATAATCACAGGCTTCAACGCTTTAATCTAATGACTTACGCTTTTATTATCGACAGTTTATGCCCAAATAATGCAAACCTTCTGGGAGTAATCATTTTGATAAATGAGAATAGTCCAGAACTAATCCTGGCATCCGTAACTTTGACAGAACAGATTAAGGCGGCGCAAAATGTTCTTAAACAGTCCGATGTCTCGGAAGTTGGACAGATTTACACTATAGTTCAAGGTTTCTAACTCAAATCATAAATAACTATTGCTGTATACTAAACATGACAGTAGATTTTGTCTTAAGGGAGCAATATGATATATTTACGGTGAAGGCGGTATATCCTGAGTGAAGCGAAAGATTCTACAATAGAATCCTGAGCCCAGCGAGGGATCCTAAAGTTTACGCATATAATAAACATAATAAAATAAAATAAAATAAAATTAAAAAGCCTTTTTATTCCATAACCACTTCAAGACAAAATAAAAATTTTTGTTTATGATTTTTTCAATGGTTTCTTGCTTACTTAAGTGTTTAGAACCCTTTCTGGGTATAGTATGGGCCTCCTCCAAACTTTTCCACCTTTCACGATCTTGCGCCTCTGTGAGCCAGTCTTTAGAAACTTTTTCAAGGTCATCTGCCCAACGGGCGCGTGGTCGCCCTGGTCTCCGTTTGCCACTTGGTCCTTTCCAAGTAGTCAATCTTTTTGCCCATTTCGAATTTTGCATCCTTGCAATGTGTCCCGCCCATTTCCATTTGAGTTTTAATGAGTGTTCGAGAGCATCTATGACTTTGGTTTTTTCCCTAAGATATATGTGACTAGCTTTTGCCCGCGACTTCGTCTGCGTAGAACTCATTCTTGCTTTAGAATTATTTGTTTTCCCATACATCTTTCATCCTTCTTTACATCCCTTAAGAAATGATTACATTCAATATGAAATGCTCTTTACCGCGCACGGAAAATTTTAATAGTAATCCTTTTATCAAAACGAATCATCATCATCATCATATCAGCCGAAAGACGTCCACTGCTGGACATAAGCCGCCCCCAAAGAGTGACACAATGACCGTTCCTTTGCCATCCCCATCCAGAGGACACCTGCAACCTTCACCAGGTCATTAGTCTACCTTGTGGGGGGGCCTACCCACGCTGCGCCTTCTGGTACCTAGTCGCCACTCGAAAACCTTTCCTCCCCAACGGCCAACGGTTCTATGTGCTATATACCCCGCCCACTGCCACTTAAGTTTAGCGGTTCGGTGGGCTATGTTGGTTACTTTGGTTCTACTGCGGATGGCCTCACTTCTGATGCGATCACGCAGAGCTACTCCCAGCATAGCCCTCTCCATTGTTCTTTGGGTGACTTTGAACCTTCTTATGAGGCCCATAGTAAGCGACCACGTTTCAGTGCCATATGTCATCACTGGCAACACACACTGATCAAAGAGCCTTGTCTTGAGACACTGCGGAATATTGGACGAAAAGATGTGCCGTAGCTTCTCGAACGCTGCCCAGCCGAGTCGGATTCGACGATTTACCCCTTTCTCGAAGTTGGCCCTTCACTAACTGGGTACCTTGGACCTAACTGGACAGTCTGTCCTAGGTATATATAATCGTCTGACAACTTCAAGTAAAAGTGTCCGATTGTAACGGGAGTTGGTGCTACGTGCTCGTGCTTTCAAAACGAATGATTAAGCTTATTTATATCAAATGTACCGATTCTAGACGAATGAAGCCCGTAAAATATTGCATGTACAATGATAAAAGTCTCGCTACTCAGTTCTTCCGTAAAACGTCCCAACAGAGCTGGTTCTTCATGTAAGTATGATGGCCGAAGGCCGTAAGCAGAGTGGCAAAACATGCAAGGCGAAAGGCCGAGTATTCACACAAAACGGTGTTCTTATGTAAGGTTGAGGGCCCAAGGCCTGAAGCAGGGAGGCGAGAAACGCGAGGCCGAAGGCCGAGCTTCTCAACAGACTGGATTCTTCATGTAAAGTTGATGACTAACGGGCCGAAACAGAGTGGCAATGCATGCGAGGCCGAAGGCCGAGCATTCAAATAGAGCGGGCTCCTTATATAAGGATGAGGGCTGAAGGCTCGGAGCCGTGTGGCACGCATGTAGGGCCGAAGGCCCGAAGCAGAGCGGCAATGCACGTGAGGCTGAAGGCCGAGAGTCACAATGCCTAGACATATAAACCGATAGACAAACAGACACGAATTATTAAAACTGTTGAAATGTGTTCTGTTTCGATGCCAAGGGCCCTCCAATCGCTCCATTGATTTAGCCAATATCTTCAATGTACAGATTTTCGACCTTCTACAGCTGTATTATATGTATACGGATAAGCATAAATCCAGGGGCCTTTCAACTCGAAGTACGAATTTTTCTATGGAAATTTTAGTTTAACTTGTTTGTACCAGATGTCACTGGGTGCTATCTCTATCGCACTTGCATATTGAAGTGACAGGGATGCAGCGGTCGTGCGGTTAGTTCTTATTAAATACACAACGGCGCTACGATCTATGTGGAGTATTTCACTGGTATCTCTATCTCAGTATATAGATTGTAATTTGTGCATAGATCTAAGGTGCTTCAACCGTCAATGTTGACGACTGGGCTGCCCAGCCCAAGTGATCTCTTATATCAAACAGTTATTATAGTGTGAAGGGTCACCAATTACGTAAGCAATAATACACGACAAAATTAAATTGTACACTGACGATACAAAGACTGCATTGAAGCAGCTGTTTTTGTATTTAAGCATATGAAGTCAAACAATTCCAAAGTATCGCAAATTTATTTTGATTTACACGCAATAATAGACCTAATTGCTAAAAGGTTATGCTCAAAAATAACGTCATCAATCAGAAGGAATTATGATATTTCGGCTTTGACATATCGAAAAGTCAGCTTGTTTTACAATACGTCAAATTCTGCTAAAAAATATTGACACGCCGTTATACTCCCAATTGGCTGAAACTTAAAGCTTATAATGGCTTATGAGGATTTAAATCACTCCGTTTCATAGACCATATTTGCACCCCCGATTTCATCCCTTTGAGGGTGATTATCGGGACAAAAAGTATACTATAAGTGAATCAATTACATACTGTTAGTATACAAAAAATCATTTTGATCTGTTCAGCCGTTTTTGCGTGATTGAGCAACAAACATCCAAACATCCAAACATCTAAACTTTCGCATTTATAATATTAGTGGGATTTATTTTATCAATTAATCTCACTTTTAGTACTTTTCTCTGAATGGCTCTTTGACACGATCTTATTTTATATCTTATGTAGTTAGTGTATTTCCACGTTTGACATGCATAGTTTAGTGTAGGAAGAATACATGTATCTAGCACTTTTTTTTTAATGTAATGGGAGGGCGCTTTTTAGTACGTACGCTAGACTCCAAAATTTATTCCACGCTTTATTGATACGCCTCTCTACCTCTTCCGTGTTGTAGATAGGGTTAAATAATACTTGTTTGCCAAGATAGACATATTTTTGTACATATAATAACTATACGGTATCTATGTAAATGTCTCTATCATCAGAGTTTGTCATAATTTTCGTTTTTTCCAAGTTGATTTCTAAGCCTACTTGTTTACTTGCAGAACGTAGAGTACTCATCACATACTGTAGATAGTTCCAATTTGCAGACATAAGGACAATGTCATCCGCAAAAGCCAGGTAAGTCAGACGTTTTCCATTTATGGAAACTCCTATATTTTCCCAATTTAAACTTTTCATTATATAGTGTTGTAAGCTAATAAAGAGAGTTGGAGATAACGGATCCCCCTGCCCGACCCCTCTTTCGATTTTTATGTATCTACCAGTGTTTTCTAATTTCACTCTACTTTGGCAGTTTTCGTAGATGTGTTGTATTATGTCGATATACGTCTCATTTATTTGTGCTTCCCTCAGCGCTTTCCATATATATTTGTGCTCTACAGAGTCAAATGCTTTCTGGTAGTCGATAAATGCCGTATAAAGCGATTTCTTAAATTCTTCATGCTTGTCGATAAGTTGTTCTACCACTTGCAAATGGTCGACAGTGCTAAATCCTTTTCGAAAGCCTGCTTGCTCTACAGTAAGAAACTTTTCTATTTTTGGGTATATTCTGTTTTGAAGCGCTAAAGCGAACAGCTTGTATAAACTCGACATAAGACTTATTGGACGATAGTTTGCAATGTCTTTTGGGTCACCTTTCTTGTATAGAATAATGATGTCTGACTCTACCAAACAACAATGGGTCCATTGTTTGGGAACCTTTTTCTGAATTAGTACTTTATTAAGAAGTTAAGCGATCGTCGTCAGTAGTATGTCTTTTGACGCAATCAGCATGTCGTTACTAATCCCATCGCATCCTGGGCTCTTTTCCGTTTTCATTTTCTTAATTTTTTTGAGTATCTCACCCTCGTCGAAAGGTTCGTCTATATTTTTAGCATGTTGGACTGACTGAAACGGTTTTGTAGTATTTTTGATCCTTTCTTTACTTTTGTATAGGTTTTCATAGAAAGAAGTAGCTATTTCTATGATATCCGGTCTCTGTATATTATTGTTTAGTTTTGATACCCATTTCTTTGTAATATTTAATTCCTTTTGAGCTCGTTTCAAACTGCCAGTATTTTTAAATGTTTTTCTATAATTTGTGATTTATGTTTTTCGTATTCTTTCCTGATTCTTTTGTTGACTTGTTTGTATAATAAGGTGAGCTCTATCTTGTCTTCTTTCAGGAGTAGTCTTTTCTTTGCAGCTCAGATCGACGTTTTAGTTTTTTTTTGTTTCATCTGATATTGTTGTTTTCTTTTTGCCTTGTTTTTTGTGTATTACATAATTGATCGCATGCTGTCCATGAGAGCCGCCTCTATCTTGTTGTAGTAGTTTTGTACCGATTCGTTTTCGTTTGTGCATAGTATTTTTTCACGTGTTTCTATTAATTTATTTATGTATATTGATTTCTCTTCTTCTGTTTCTATTACTCTCGGCATATGATTTTTGAATGTTAATCTAGTTTTCTTGGTTGTGCGCATTTCCCATGTACCTCTGACAAGACGGTGGTCCAAAAAGTATTCCATATAGTTGTATAGTTCCAGATGTTGCATTTCAACATTTGTGAAATTTCCTTTTTCGCTAGACAATATGAAGTCGATTTCGTTGGTTGTTTTTTTTGTCAGGCGATATCCAAGTCCAACGTTGTTTATGCTTCTTTTTGAAAAAATAATTTATTATGTGAAGTTTATTTTTCAGTGCAAATTCGATAAGCGATTTCCAGCGATTAGCGCCTCTTCTAGTTGTGGTGTTCCTATTTTGGCGTTAAAGTCTCCTAGTATAATTTTTATTTTGCCTGCGAGATCTTGTGCGTAGTTAAAGTTGTGATAAAAGCTCTCTATCTCCTCTGTACTAGAGTCGCAAGTAGGTGCGTGTATTTGAATAAGAGATATATCCGTATTTTCAAACTTTAAATTAAGTATAGAAATCCGGTCTGTTACGCCTATAAAACTATTGATATTCTGTTTAAATTTCTTTTTCAAAAGGAAACCCACTCCTAGGTGGCCTTTTTTTTCACCGAAGTAGCAGAAAATATGTTCATTATCTTCTTCAATAATGTATCCTTCTCTTCTTACTTCTGCCAGACCGATGATATCATATTTAACGCCTTCCAAAATATATGTATTTCAATTCAATCATCTTTTCGTCCGTGGACAAGGTTCTAACATTATATGTGCAAAAATGCAACGTTTGAGGTATGGTTTTGGTTTTTAATGTTAAGTTGCTTAGTGGATGGTAGTGGTCTAATTCCCCTGTGTGACACATACTGCCTTTTAAACCGCCTTTGAGACCCACTGCTAAAAATATGAAATGTCTTAAAAAAATGTTGCTACCGTGTGGCACAATACTGATTTTCACCTGAATAGCAGGTGTCAAAAGAAGATACTCGACAGGTTTTTCTAAAATATGTATACTTTTTATAATCATCTTCATGTTTAGCCTGTAATCGCCCAGTGGTGGGCATACCTTTCCTTCATGACCTCCGGTCTTCCTATGAGCGTCAACCCATCGAAATGGAGAACGTTCGACGCTGATGTTACCTAAAAGTGGCCTTAAATCTGACATGACATAAATTATTTCCCTTTATTTAAAACGAATCATTGGAAAACAAAAGATCATGAAAGTTAATTAAATTTTATTGCAAATAAACTTGTACAGTAATTAGGTGCAGCGTTCATTTCAAAGTCATTGTCTGGTCGCCGCTTGATTTGTATTGCAGTCGAACGCCAATCACTAGGAATGTTTACCTCTCTTTTCTTGGCATCTTTATATTGCTATCTAGCCACGGTCATTTAGAATGGATATTTTAATTAGATGCCTTGTTAAGTATAGTTAAATTCGTTTTATGACATTGTACCTCTTATTGTTTTACTCGCTTCCTTGTTGGAATGGTTTTTGAGGAACTGGTTTCGTAACGTGTGTGAAGCTGTTAGTTATATTAACATCGTTTTAATTAACCTTAAATTCTTGATGTTCATTTGGATTAAATTAATAAAACTGATTATGTATCTTGTCATGAAAAGAATAAACTAGACTTAATAAAATGTTGTTTACAAAAATAGATGGGTTGACGTAAATTATAATTGACATAAATTGTCGCAAAGCGGATATGTGAATGCTCCTAGTTGAGATTTAATTTATAAGATATAGATAAGAAAAGGAGTTGCGGGCGGTAAAAGGGATATTTATTGTTTATCATGGCGCAGTCCCATTGTCGTAAATTTGTCAGAAACGAGTGGATTGATGCAAGATGAGACTGATAAGCTGGAGCGGAAATAATTGGGGAGTTTTATGATGCCATAGAATGAACCCAGTCCGATGTTACGCCTTTGTGGGTTTAGTGAATAATTTGTAAGAGCGTATTTTGCCTAAAATATTTCCTTCTTTAACAGAAAAAATAATGGCTCATACACAGATTTTGACCTTATTAAGTAATTTATGAAATAGTGAGCAAAGAAATATTTTCCTACAAAACCTGTAGCAACAGTTAGCCTGCTCGGTAGTTACGGAAGGCACCGTACAGTCGAAGACATAAATAGGTATACATTTTGGACCTTATATCAGTTGAGTGAGGTAAAAAAAAATATGCATAATGGTGTACTTATGGTTTCTTATAGTTAACGACTTATGCAAAACGAAAAGGATAAAGAAACATTTATAACTTCAGAAAATGTTATATTAATTAAAATAATTGCTCCAAACAGTTTACTTAAATTTTAATGAAATTGTTATACTAAATTTTTTCACTTTAGCTAAAAGGGGTTTAATGCAGATTTATCCTAATATTTTAAGAGGTTTTAATCTTATATTTAAATTAAATAAAAATAAAAATAATAATAATAAATTGGGACTTAAGAAAACTACTTGACGCGGTAGCTTGTTTTGTTGTTTTTTTTTTTTCAATAAACAATATTTTGTTTAAATAAGGGATTCTCTCGACTTGATTTAATATTTTACTAATGGGAAATTCAGATATGCAGTTCTTATTTGAAAGTTGATTATTATTATGAGACTAGTGGCTCTGTGAGCTGTAGACTTCGCTATTTTTCCGAATTTCAATATTTCCAAAAAACAGATTTGACAAAAAAAACTATGTAATTATCAAACTAGCTCACAAAATTTCACGAATGCGACCTGTAGAGGAGAACAGCGGAAAGTCTGAAAACTTTTTTAGCGATGCTGAAACGGAGACCTTCGTTACGCTCTGTCAATGAAACTAAATTCAATGGCGCGACATGTAAACTAATCGATTATCCGTCGTAAAAGACGTCGTAATGGGCTTTTTGACGGTTGTTTGCGTAATTCCGTTTGTCATTACTATGCCATTTATATGAAGAGTAATAGGAAATACGAGAATTATTTTGTAATACGCGAACCTTGAGCACAAGCTCAATAACAATATGTACAAACATATAGTTTATGTACTCGTACCTATATCTTGTTGTGTTTCTGGTGGCGAGTAAGGTCGCCGGAGCTCCCGAGGATGCGATGTGTTAAGAGTGAGGAACCTGCATAATTATATTGTCTCTACTGTCAACACAACGAATACTCAAGTCAGTAAAGGGTCGGTAACGCGCTCGTGATTCTTCTGGAGCCGCAATAAGCTACGATGTCTGGCATCATCTGGCAGGCCTTGATTGCCACCATCGTCAAATAATATATTAGAAAAGTAGTTCTAGAGGTTTCCAAAGAACCATAACTCTATCGTATTTTTTACGCTTGGGAGTAGGTGCCAAGTCTTATCGTTACATTTTAACTACAATAATAACATTTGGACCGCCGACATAAGATATCCAACTCTTTCCGTCGCAGTCCGATACGTAAGTTAAATGTCTGGTATGATTTTTACAGGTTATTCATTTATCTCACGGATTCTAATTTGATTAATTTATACATAAATAATCGTGTAACTTCGTACCGGCGACGACACGGGCATTTTCGATAAAAAAATATCGGCGGTTAAAGGGTTAAAGCGACAAGTCACTCCAAGCCAACA
The DNA here is from genome assembly GCA_905163555.1 of Notocelia uddmanniana. Lineage (NCBI taxonomy): Eukaryota > Metazoa > Arthropoda > Insecta > Lepidoptera > Tortricidae > Notocelia > Notocelia uddmanniana. Next base: position 16,806,052 of record LR991065.1, read on the forward strand.
AATATTTATTTTAATCGAGGTGCAAATAGGTCTGAGAAGTAACATCGCCCATCGCAAGCAATATCATAATTTAGTGATCAAACTAAATTAAAAAAATAAATAAATAATAATGCTAATAGCCTGATAGAACTCCGAGAGAATGCACAAAATAAAAGCAACAGTAGTAATAGAATGGGGACAGTTTAGTTTCCCGGTGAAAAGGGTGTGACCTCCCGTTTTAGACATTCCAGTTCACACTGCCGAAGCAAAATCGGACGCTATTGGAAACTGGTCATGTTTTAAAATTAGGATTTCTCAGTAGACCGTTGGACAGAGTTTTGTGAGAAACATGAAAACTTAATTGCTTTTGTTTGAGTTTGGAAAATGCCCGGCGGCAAACGAATTTTTGGTTTTATTAATTGCTTTCCAAATTAGTAAATCTTGTATGGCACAGCCTCTACATAATCTCTACATAATGAGCTGTGCAACCCACACCACCGCACCGTGTTGAAGTACATTAAACTGCTTCTATGCTCTCATTTGTGCTATGATTAAATTTAAACAAAATTATAGCATTCATTACATAACTCTTATCATCATCATCACCATCAGCCTAAATACGTCCCATTGCTAGCCATAGACCTTCTCACTTTGAAGACACACAAATGTTTCTTAACTATTACTTTTACTATTACATAGCTTTGATATAATCATTGGATTATCTTCTATAGTCTATAACTTTTAAAAATAGAGATTCCCTTTCTCATTTAGCCAGCAAAATACAGATGCAGAATAAAACGTACTATAAAATAGTTGACGGCAGTTTATGGAGCCGTAAATTTGATTCATACTTACATTTCCAGCTTATGGTTTTAGTAAGCTACAACGTAATTACTTGTCAAGTGTCCGTTTGGCCATAAAATGTGAGACGAACAAAGACTGTAAGTCCAAACAAGCTGTGGTTTCACAGTTCCATGCCCCATGTCCGAATTTAACAGTAGAAACTAAAGTATTTTTGGGAAAGAAACAAGCTATCAAATCGAGAATGTTTGAAGTAGTAAAATTGTTTAATGTACCAATGTGGTTCTCGTCAGATTTGATCTAAAGCCTGTCTTCCACTTGATTGTATTATCGATGTATATCTTATTGGTTAGTCTTATTCCAATAAAAGTCACAAATCAAATATTGAAATGAATTTTGTAGGCCGTTACATTTAGCTTCTGTCCTAACAACTCACTCAAATAATCGAAATCGGTAGATACCCAGCGGCTACGGGTTGTGAGTGTTTACTCACAACCCGTGGCGTTTTACACATGATAAAACCTCAGATTAATAAAGGGTCAACAACATGTTTGTAATTCTTCTCAAGTATATTATAATATGTTTCCTTGTTTCATTCATTCATTTATTTATTTAAATATACAATGCAAGTTTACAGTATACTTTACACCAAAACACTTACACGATAAATTATTACATATAAACAAAAAAAAACATGTCAGAAGGATAAATCGTCAAACAGGATATTACGGAAAATAATAATTAAAAAAACGGAATACATTAAAAATTAAGAATTTACAAATATAATAAATAAACATTAATTAAAATTTTCAAGAAACTGCACTTGTTTGCACTCGTCGTAATAATAATAATAACACTTGCCAAAGAACTTTACGAAGAAGACCAGAACTGGAACTCGTATGAAAACTGACAAACGGAGTCACTATTCTCAATAGGATGAGAAAGATTCTCGAACTGCAAAGATAATTATAATGTACACACATTAAGGTACTAGAATATTAATTTCATCAACACTATAATTGCTGCTTCATGGCCGTATTTAGTTAAAAAGCGGCCAAGTGCGTGTCGGGCAACGCGCAATGTAAGGTTCCGTAGCTGTCCACCCGTGACTTTATGTGGAGTTTAAAAATTGAAAACTTATATTTACTCTAACTGTCTATACATATTTACTCTATATTTGACATAAGTAACAACATATCTAAGTCACCAATGGAAATTGCACGAAAGTTAGTACCTAAATCAAAATATGGTTAAAAGAGCGTAGGTATATTCTTTTTTAACGAGCTTACTAACAACATCCAACACGATGGGTTATGCAATAAAAAAAAATCCCATTTTACGTGTGAGGGAGGTACCCTTTTTTTTTAAATTTTAACCGACTTCAAGATTTCAAAAGAGGAGGTTATCAATTCGGTTGTGGTTTTTTTCTTTTTTTTTTAATCTTTGTTACTCCACAACTCCGTCATTTCTTAACGGATTTTGAAAATTCTTTTTTTGATTGTAATTATATATATATTCAAGTTGATCTCGTTTCTGTCAAAACGCAGTTCTGATGATGGGATCCATGAGGAATTGAGGGAACTCCTCAAATCTTAAAGGCAAACATATAATGATTTTTGTGTTTTTATCAAAGAAATCGAGCATTTTCATACAAAAATGTGACATTTGATGAAGTGGAACTGCTGATGATGATCAGAACAGAACTCATCAACGACGAAAAGTTCACATTTGGCGATTTGTCCTCCTAGCTGTGTTGGTTAAGCAAGTTCTAGTTTCATGATTATTTTTTGTCATGCTCGATTTCTGATGATGGTATCCATGAGGAATTGAGGGAACTGCTCAAATCTTAAAGGCAAACATATAGTGATTTTTGTGTTTTTATCAACAAATCGAGCATAATCATACAAAAATGTGACATTTGATGAAGTGGAACTGCTAACGATGATCAGAACAGAACTCTTCAACGACGAAAAGTTCACGTTTGGCGATTTGTTCTTCTAGCTGTGTTTGTTAAGCAAGTTCTATTTTCACGATTATTTTTTGTCATGCTCGATTTCTGATGATAGGATCCATTAGGAATCGAAGGAATTCCTCAAATGTGAAAGGCAGACAAATAGTGATTTTGGTATTTTCATGAACTAATCAAGCATTTTCATTAAAAAAAGTGACATTGATGAAGTGGAACTACTGATGATGATCAGAACGGAACTTTTCAACGACGCGTAGTTCACATTTGGCGATTTGTTCTCTTCGTTTTGTTTGTCAAGCAAGCTAGGCTTTTAAGATACATTTTTGTCAAGCTTGAGTTCTGATGGAGGATTCCATGAGGAATTGAGGGTACTTAGTCTTCTACCATTATAAATATACTTATAGCCATTTTTATTTTATGGTATGGAATCTAAGAGTGCACCATCTAAGTATAATAATCTCTCACCGGCCTCGCCCATTGAAGTCGGTTTTTCTTTCTTAAAAATTATTATTATAAAGTTTTATCGGCGTGATAATACATATGTATACCCATACCAAATTACAGCTTTCTATTAGTAACGGAAACTGAGCTAAGCCGCGGACAGACAGACGGACGGACGGACATGGCAAAACTATAATGGTTCCTTGTTTACTACGGAACCCTAAAAATGGTTTATTTACTTTCTACGAATACGAATGTCAAAGATAGCTTCGCTTCGCATTCTAACATGAAAGTAACGTGTAACTATCATACCTCCTCACAACCGAGGTTTATACAAGTGCCCTTTAAACTTTATCTTGAGCTGGACGCTCAGCTTTAAAAACAATCTTGTTATTCAAAGGCAGCTTAATTTATTAGGACTTTTATTGTTTAACTTTAATGACCACTAATTCGAGTGGAAAGGTAGGCAACTTGTGCTCATTAAATGTTTTAATCTACTTAATGAGGCGATTTTGATATTCACATTAATTGGTAAATCTTGAGAGAAAATTAGACGATTTTATCTCGAAACAAGATTGGCTATGGTTTATAGTCGTCTCATATAGTATTGTGGTGTGGTAGCTATCTGTGACGTTATTTAGAAAGAAACAGCCACTGCGTGTTCGAATACGCGCAATGTAGGGTTCCGTAGCTGACAATCACACTCAGCGGACATACAAGTTCACAAATTTGTATTTACTGTGTTTGGAACACTTTATATAAGTATTAAATGAAACTATAAGAACGGATTTAAACGCCTGTATGTATTAGTACATTACGATACAAGTGCAGAAAACAGGAAAATCGCAACGAGTGAAGGGAGTGTTTTAAATCGAAAACGAGTTGTGAATTACCTATTTGCACGTGTATCGTACAACGTTTTACAGTACATATGGCTCTTTAAAGTTTCGACATATGCACGTAATTTGCTGATTACCGCACTCGTGCGGTGAAGTAGCACCATATGTACTGTAAAATATATTTATTACCTACATCCCGACGTTTCCAGCCCTTTGCAGCACTCGTGGTCAAGCAGGTACACTGAGAATATTATAAAATTTCCCTGTCAAATTACTGGTATCCAAACTCCAACAAGTATTAGTTTGCATAATAGTAATTTGACAGAAAAAAACCGGCCAAGTGCGAGTCGGACTCGCGCACCGAGGGTTCCGTAAAAATATTTTTATTATATGATGTATCTAAAAATTTACGGTTTAAACAATTTTTCCTTTATCTTTACTATAAGACGTTGCTCGCACCAAATTTCAAGATTCTGAGTTCACAGAAAGTACTCTGTAGGTTTTGATTCCCTTGCGAGTGTCGAAAATTTGCGGCATAAACGGTATCTATTGATTGCGTTGGCTTAGAAGTTTGATTTTTTCACAGCTCCAAGGGACGTAGACCTGAGTATTTGATACCGTACCTGAGAAGCAGAACACTGCAACTGCCATTTCCTAAATTTTACAGTAGCAGCAATTTTGTACCAAAATTATGCAGGTGCGACGTTTAAGGTGGCTTAAAGTAAAACTAATCAAGTTTGAATAACTAAATGCTTAATTATTCTAAAGTATATTTATGTGAGATTGACATTCTTAACAAAGTGGAACCAATTTCTTATTCAAAGTGACATTTATTACTATAAAACAAAAAAAAAATATGTCACATACCGTATTCTGCTTTGAATCAAAAGAACTATGAATTACCATAAAATGGCACGCGTCTTAATCAGACAAAACAATAATAAAATAATTATACTTCTTACTCTGTTACGCACAGGGTATTTATAAACAGTTTTTGACAAACATGAAGTCTTCCGGGATTGTTATTCAAATTGTAGAATTTAGTATAGGTATTTTCGACGACCAGCTTCGTCGTTTTTGCGATCACGGGAACAGGCGACTGGTGTTACATACATCTACCTACCGATGAAGCTATGAATTGCCTTCTTTTCCAAAAAATATGAGATATTTTTTTTCTTACTTCACGGGAAATGTTCGTATTGCATTTTAAGTTACATGTTTACGGGCATCGTGTGGTCTTCATTTCCTTATTTTTGATTGTTTTATAATGTTTTGAGACTGCACTCACGTAACTTTTTCCTTGTAATCTTCTATCCTTTGCTATTTGCCTCTTCCACTTTGCAACTAGACGCGCTCGATTATAAAACATTTTTGGGGATATTTGATTCGCCTACTGATAAAAAATCTTCTACTGATATAGAAGACAAAGAGCTAGCAATTACTACTTGTCTTTTAGAAGAAATACTGTCATCTGAGTTATCTTCTATACCCCTTATTGAGCCGTCAGGGGCAAATTCAATGACATTTGCCAATTGCTGTTGAGTATCTTGCGTAAATATAGGGTGTCGGTGTGATTTGCGAGGTATCAATCTAGAAGGAACCCAGTCGGAACCAGAACCGTTATTGCCTGTAGCGTAAGGATCAGCGGGATTGTCAACAAAATCTCCATAACTTAATAATTCCGGGCTATTTGAGCTACATACATCTCACAGAATCCGGTATAATTTCATTTACCTGAAGTAGCTTTGCAGACAGACTAACCTGACAGAAATGAGATTCTATTTGGGAGTAGTAGTGGGGATACGGAGACATTGGGCAATTTAAGTCCGCCTCGATTTGTTCTGATATGCTTGATATTATTTCAGCAGAGCCTGCTGCTCCTATTGAGCCACATACAGATTTTTCATATTGATGCAAAAGTTTATCTTGGTTTTAAGTAAGTGAAGCAAATCTGTCTAACGTTAATTCTGGGATTACAGGAACTCTCTTGACTGGCAAATTCTTCTCTCAAGCTCTGAAAACTTGTCAAAAATCTTTATTTTCGCTTTCAACCAAAAACCGCTTTTGATTCTCTGTAAAAGGCGAATGCGTGCGGTTTTCTTTACCACTAAAGTAATAGAAATAAAAAGTCATGTATAGGTAAGTAGACTGACCTCAGAGGCACAACAATGTAAGTGATATAATGAAACACACAGTGTCATGATTCTCAGGGACCGAGTGATTAGCTAAAACAAAATTATTATTAAAATAAAGACACTTAAATAATAACGTTAAAACTCACTTTCTGAATCGTGTGTTGCTAAGTAAAAGATTCCCTCGGTTAGACTTCGGCATTATAGAGATAAACTGTTTTCGTAAAGTGAAGCCATACGATTCAGCATAGCCCCGTCCACGTGCACGTTTAGAGTCGTACTGCGGGTTGGTAACTCCCGCGCTGAATCGACTAAACAACCCCCTCCCGCGCCCGCAATGGATGGATCACTTGCAGCATAAAAATGTAAGTCCGGAGTTACACTAAAATGTTTCCAATATCTAATTGCGTTTTGCTGTATCTTTGTTTAAGTTGAGTATTAATACTGTAACTCCAGACTTACAATAAAATACAAAGCTCTTGACTGCCACTAACATAAGACTGTATGTCATTTAGATTAAAATGCTTCGGAGTGAGCCATGATCTTACATCAATATACATTTAAGGAAATAGGTAACCATGGCATATTTGACAATTACAGTTTTATGGCTCGAAAGAGCTCGGAAAGACCTCCCTCAAAGACTTCCACAATGACCGGTCCTGCGCCATCCGCATCCAGCGCATTCATTATACTATATACTACTTATTATTTACTATTAAGTACCTTTTTTTTTCACATACCCAGTAGCAACCATTTAGCTGTCAAGGGGAGACGGGCACTGGACATGAACAAAAATGTGCACTTTAAGCTTATATCACGCAATTTCTGCTAAACTATTAAGAGTCGCCAGTACGCTCGGCTGAACTCGATTCTCCGTACAAACGTAGTTTCGTTCTCATTTTAAAACGCCTTGCAGAAATAACATTAAACTTTGTACACACAATGGGAGCCGCCATATCTTGGTCGAAAATTAGATTTTGTTGCTAGAAATTGTAATAGAAAAAAAAATACAGCGAGTTTTTGAGTTTTTTACGACTTGTATGAAAACCTCAATAATCGCTATATTTTTTCTCCATTATAATTTCAAGCAACAGAAACTAATTTCCGACCTAGATATGCCGGATCCCATTGTGTATACAAAGTTTCAGGTCATCCTAGCATGGCGTTTTAAAATGAGAACGAAACTACGTTTGTGTGGAGAACTGAGCTTACTGCGGTCTCAAAATATATGTTTAGCAAACCCACAGTGTACGAGTATTTGAACGATCTATCTAACGATACCACATATGGTGGGCCAAGCAAGAAAAGAAAGTGCTTCCTCACTTTACGGGCAAGGTAGGAAGTACCCTACAAAAACTACATTTTACCCGACTGCGCCAGAAGGAGGGTTATGTATTTCGAGAGTATGTATGTATGTATAATTGTTTGGCACGCTCTGCGGCCTAAACGGCTAATGGATTTTAGCTTGAGAGGTGTCGTTAGGTTCGTATTTACAGTGAGAGTGACTCTGGGTATATCAAAAAAAAAAAACAGATGTTTGGCGCCGAATTCAAATGTTTGGCACGCTCTGCGGTCTGAACGGCTCGATGGATTTCAGCTTCAAATGTGTCGTTATTCATTTCCAAATTACAAAGAAACGCAGTCGGGTTTTTTAGTTTTTTAAATGATTGATTTGTTCAAGATTTTATTTTACCATTTTGTCAGAGTCAATAAAATTAAACACATGCCAATTACATGTTTCTACCAGTACGGGTTACTGAGCTAAGCCACCGAAACTATAAGGGATTGTTTACTACGGAACCCTAACAAAAGAGAGTCAATCAATCAAATTATTTTAGTGAAAAATTATAATTGTTGAAATTGATCCCAAACACATCGCGGATGAATTCATAGTATGTAGTAAGTAATATAGTTGAAATATTGTTATATACTCGTAGCTGCTGAAATTGGAACAATATCCCTGTTAAAATCTTCAGGGATCAATTACATTCCCTGCGGGCTTTGTTTGCCCTTACTTTTTCCCTTTAATATCATGTTAGTTTTCTTTGTTTCCTTAGAAAGTTAATATTATGATCTCTATTTGTTCTCCCGCACCAGGGAATATCATTCAATAACCCACACACAAAGGAAACAGTTGATTTTGCCGTACGTTGTAGCAATATTAGCATGTAATATTTAAATCACCTACTATGAAAACAACCCTCGCTATGACAGACTGCTTGTGCTTATATTGCAGGTGCTAGGTTTGCGGTGAGTTCAGAAACCCACGTATTTTACAAAATTTTATTTAACTTGCTATGTTTGGGTATGTATGTTCCGGTCAAATTTTGCAACTGCATCAAGCTGCAAGCAGTTATCCTCAATCGATTGAGCCGAAATTTGGCATATGTACCTACTTATGTAAGTTCGGCGACAATGCAATTCAATATAATACTATCGAGCCGAGATGATGGAGATAGCAAGTGGCCATAGCAACTCCTAAATTACACAAGATAACCCCATCGTGTTTGAGATGATTGGAACCATCTCATAGTAAATAATTGTGGAAAAAAGTAGAGTCAGCAATAAAAACATGTACTAAAAATGAATTTTTTGACAAAAACTTATTGTTTTTTTTTCTTAGTGTTATAGGCAATTAGGCATGCCGTTAAACCCGGACAGTTCCTGCCCGCTATCCTCTGACGTCTCACGTCTTGCGACGCGCGCCCCACATGCACCGCCTGCAATAAGCGCAAGGCCTATAAACTTTCACAAAAATCGGTTGAAAAATGCGACCTGTAGAGGAGCCGGACATACAAAAGCATTGTTGGTCAAGCTAGGACGGAAACGCTTCGCTCGCGCTTCGCGCTCGCTCAGTCAAAAAGTAACATATTTCAAATATCATACATTGACCCTTTTTACAAATCATATTATTAAAACTCCAAAGGCTGAGATCAGAGCCTTTGAATAAAGTACGTAAGTTAAGTAAGTAGAGAGGGCTCGCTAGTAGTAGCGGTGTAGAATGCATGGCGAGGATTCGCTCTGATGACGTAGTGATCTGGGTGGCCTAGTGGTAAGGGCACTGGTCCGGTAAACTAGAGGCGCGGGTTCGATTCCCGTCTTAGGCTGCGTGCGAGATCATGGTTAATTTTTCTTTGTATTTGTTATCTGTATCAAATAATCGTACATTTTCGCTTATTTGAATATTTAAAATTTAAACATTAATTACTTTCCTATATTATTGAACTCATATAATACATGTCATCGCATTTATATTAATAATAATAAATACAGGTCCCCCGCGTTCATTGTGATATAAATGAGATTATACCTGCATAATATGAATTAATTAATAAAACCAATGTTCTCAAATAAAATATACTCTTGCTGTTTTACTACACATATTCAATTTCATTTTAGTTCAGTGGCTTCAACTTACTTTATTCGCAGGAATCTTAAACTGTGCTTGCCAATAAGTAACCCAATTATTCACACTCATTGCAATCAAATTCAAATGACTTACCTATATTATATTTGGATCCACTCAAAATAAGATCTTCAGGCATACTTTATAGGATACAAAAACGAATGCTAGCAGTGAAGCGCTGGTCGGCCTTTGCAAAGGTTTCGCTGCAGTCCTCTGACGTTCGAAAGGAAAAAATAATATGGCGGTGTGCAACGCTGTGATGAGACGTCAGTGCTTCGTTTATAAATATTTATTACCTAATTATCGGGGCAGGTTTAACACCTCCAACGAGACTTTAGCCACCGGCGGGCACCTGTATTCATTAGAATTCCGTGGTGAATGGGAAAGAACTTGGCTTTCAATAAAACATGTGCTCGCACCCATAAAGTGAATTTGTAGTCAGCAAAAAGGCGGTACAGCCTTCTTTGGAGCAGTCTAGGTTGCCCACAAGCTTGTTGTAGAGATTATATTAAATAAGCAAGGTTGCTGTATGCGATAAAATAATAAGCTCCTACAGGCTGGCTTTAAGGGAGTACAATGAAACATATCGCGATCGATTTGAAACGCTGCCCTGACGAGCTTTGTAAAAATAAGGACTGATTATTAGTTATATGAGTCTTGACTATACTTATAATACTCTGAGTAGAGTCGAAACATAAAAGCTTAAAACTTTCTCGATGAAAAAAGATCCAAGGTTGAATCTTTATTTCTCTTCTTTTCCTCAGCTACTCAAAAAACACATTATTAAACGACACAACTTAGTTAAAATACATTTTTTTTTACTTTAAAAAAGAACTAAATACTTACTGAAAAAGAATAGGTTAACGCTTAACTCAAATGCATACCTGCTTAGAACTTTTTCAAATTAAGTTAAAATTTCGTGTTTCGGACACATACTTCAAAAAAAATTACGCGATATTTTTTCGGATCTGAGCACGAATACTGTGTGTTGTGTGTCGTGCCACTTACAAGTAATAGCGTAATGGACGGGTAGAAAACTTTTTTCGTGCCCACCCTTTACATTTTTCCAAACTTTTGTGAGGTAGTTAAATATTTGTGTACCCATATCTCTGTTGTCAACTTGCTGACACGCCAGTTTTACCGCGAGACACGTGCAACCCGTGTCGAATGGTTGGTAAGAAAGGAACCTACTTTTAAATAAATAAATAGTACCCATGTTAACAAATCTTTTAAGTATTAAGTGTATACTTTTATATTTTTTTTCAATTAGTAATAGGCTAACTCGGCTAAATACAGGACATATGTCGCTAAAATGGTATCTTCAAAACTAATTTTCATATCTATTAATTTTTGTTTAATAAATATTGTACGGAACACTGCTGCAAACACGAGCTCAGCACATTAATATCCTTTTACATTGCAATATCATACCGCGCAACAGGACTTAAAACGTGTCAACATGTAATAAAGTTGTCCATTACCTATCATTCCAGGGTGTCGAGAATGCGAGGTGTTCATTCCGCGCAATTTAAATACAAAATATTTTTTTAATAAATATTGTACGGAACACCCTGCTGCAAACACGAGCTCAGCACATTAATATCCTTTTACATTGCAATATCATACCGCGCAACAGGACTTAAAACGTGTCAACATGTAATAAAGTTGTCCATTACTTATCATTCCAGGGTGTCGAGAATGCGAGAAGGTGTTCATTCCGCGCAATTTAAATACAAAATATTTTAACAACTGCTAAAAAGGCGCAAGAGAGCTCATTTTGCGCGCTTAAGTTATCAAAACGATCAGAATTATCATAACTTTGACGTTTTTGAGCATCTTAATGCTTTATTTATACGAGCCGAGATACGGAATCGTTCCATCCATTTAAATCTGCGTTAGTATATATTTTCATGTAAATTGACTTTAAACAAAGGCGGTTGTGAATGGGCGTGTGACAAAAAATTCAAAAGTCGCATGCAGGATTCCGTGACAGAGACCTAATTATTATAAGAGTTAATACGGCTTCTTAATCTTCTAAAGTATAGAAAACCACTTATTAAATCTAATTAAATTAACGTAGTACGTTTTCCAAGAACCCCAAAAAAAATCACGTGACTTTTCGAACGTACGATAGATAAATCTGTCAGTTTTACTATGGAAAATGACGGTTAAATAGGCCTACCATGCGCAAGCTCAAAAACGTTGCGTAATTACCCGCTGGAAACAATATATGTAGCACCTTTTCTTCTTGCCTGGGGAAATGCATTTACGCATCCCGCCTAGCCAGGGAACTAGGACGGGTATGACGGACTCCCGGGAACCGCCCGGACTACCGTCTAAAACCACCAGGGTATGCCCGTCACGCAGCATAAGTGGCGGCGACACGGGATCGCCAAGGCACACAACCGCGAACACCGCCTGCTGCAACAGCCGAAGTTTCCCTCTCGGTTGGGGCAAACGCCTCCCACCCTTCGGCAAGCGTTCAGGGTGACACCACACACTTGCCGACCAAACGACCTCCACGCCGGTAGAGGCTGAAAAACCCCGGAGTCACCTCCTCAGGTCCCCTTGTAACTTTCTATTTAGGTTTTCTACTACTAATTTTTTTTTCGTAAATTCACATCATATTTCTACAGCAGTTCATACAATACAATACACCTTCCTACCAATTTTCATAGTTGTAGTGGTCATAGTTTCCGAGTAAATCGGCTGTGACATACGGACGGACGGACGGACGGATGCAGAGACATGACGAATCTATAAGGGTTCCGTTTTTAATATTTTGGCTACGGAACCCTAAAATTAAAGTTGAGAAATACCCTATTGGGTTGTTTACATATAATGTTTTCTGATGTTTATTAAATACCCACACGGAACCTAGAAACCTACTCAAATTAAAATAAAATTATTGTTTAACGACACAGAATACGAATGTTTTACGTTTTGAATAATGGAAACCGATTCGTTAGGAATACTCCAAACCCGTTCTTCGTGCTAAATTATCAGAATGTGACGTTTTATCAGAAAAGAACAGCAGTTTACACTTAAACATGGTATGCGTGACACTATCGGCTGGGAATTATGCGTTTAGCCGCCTTATTAAATAAACTTTATCGGGCAGCCGCCTGGGACGCTATTACGATTAATGATATGTGAGGTTAGAATACAGTATTTAAAGCAACAGTTACATAATAAGGGTTCTTAAAATTCGAGAGTTGCTGTAACGAAATGAGCGTACCGAGTTTTGTTATTAAAGACCACCGGGGGATGGGCAGCAGCATCCCTGGAATGCGGTGGAGATACTGCGATCGCCAACCCGCATGCCAAGCGTGGCGATTATGGCATTTACCCCCCATGAAATTGGGGGAGGCCTATGCCCAGCAGTGGACGTCTTTCGGCTGATAAGTATGGCAGTGGTGGTGGATTTAAAATATGAGGGCAGAATACGGGCAATCACGTGTGCCTCTTTTAAATGTTAAAAAATTAACAGTTATATAATAATGTATGGAAATCTATTAGTAGAAAAAGTTATTTGTTATAATGCTGCTATCAGTCATTGAATTGACAGGTTATAATGCTGGAGTAGAAAAAAACAGTATCAATTACATGATAAGGGTCCTTTCACTCGAGCCTAGGACGCTATTACGATTAATGAATGACATGAGGTTAGAATATAATTTATGCAACAGTTACAAAAGAAGGGTTCTCACTCTAATTGTATTAGGTCCCATATAGGTGGACTTTTTACTATCTTTAAAAAATGGTGTCAATAGCTCCATTAAAGAAAATAGTTAAATACTAAGCTGATATGTCCACGTCTCCAACTCGACCACATGATTTATACTTTGTCTACAATCTAACGCAGAGCTGTAGGGCTGTTCGATATCACAGCTATAGTAGCTACTACCTACTACAGGTACCTACTATTTTATTTTCTTACATTATATTGTAAAGCAAATTCATTCACAGACCCGATCGTGAGAATTGATCCAATTATTCTAAAAGTTCCATATCAATACTATTTTTACCTCGATGATACCTTTAAGGTTTTACTGGGTCGAGATAAATTCCATACAAATAATGACCTCGGGCCACTAGAGATTTAATGCCCGTCGGTAACGTCATCCAGCTAACGATCAATCAAGAAGACAGGATAAACATTAGTTTTGATTTAACACTCATTAAAATAAACAAACATTTTGTAGCGCGTACGCAGGAATGTGTAATTAACGTCACGACTTCATATTTCTTTCTGAAATGTAAACTATTGGGGAATACGCTCAAATATTTCTGTAACGCAATTTGCAGTAACAAACCTATTTTCAACGTTTATAAATAGAACGCGTGGGTTATTATCACTGGTGGCGGTTAACTATTTCTTTCATAGAGAATGAAAGAAAAAGTTAAAAAATCTCTTTAATTTATGTAACAAAATACATATGTTGGTACTACTTTATAATACTCGTATGTGCAATTGCGCAGAAGTAACAGTGACTGTCTTACCTTTATTTATTTTTATTTATTTATTTATTATGAAACAAACCATTTTTTTTTACCTTTAGAATATACTCAAGAGCAAATTAAATGGATACACTTTCTATTGAATTTCCATACTAAGTATACCCTTTTTTGCTCTTAGGTGTAGAATAGAATAATCGTTTGTGAGAAATAAAAACATATATGTACAGCATTAACAAAGAAAGTATCATGCATTCACGCTTTAAGACGGTTAACAAACGGATCATGCCATTAGGGGCCAAGTGAAAATGTATATATTAAAAATAATATTTACATAACGTTAGCTATGTCATAAAAGTAAAGCCGATTTAGTACATAGCACCATTAAATTACAAATTCTTCTAATTAAATTCGTACAGGTAAATAGCCTATAATAATATACTGTACCTACACGTAGCAGCATTAGAATTTAGCTTTTCATGTAAAATCATTAAACATTGTTATTAATCTATGAATAGATTTGCTTACGCAAGTGCATCAAGCGGACTTGATTTAATTGAATTTGCATTTTGGCCAAATTAATGAGAAACAAATACTATCGAATTAACCGCAAATTCCAGAATCCACTCGCCCACACCTGCCCAAAATATCGAGGTTTCTAAATAATACGAACCACGTAAAATTGATACTTGTTACCATTGATACAGAGTTCAAAATAAATCAATTGTTTTTGAGCTAGGTAAGGTCAAGCCTAGTAATATTCGAATTACACGTCAGACCAATAAAATTTAAAATGATACGGTTCTCAATTTAATTACTTTTTATTCATAGAAGATTGGCCGTGCTCAGCCCATTTTAGTAATGTGATAGCGTTATCTCGGTTTTAATATAGTGTTTTATTGGTTGAGTAGGCACTCTAGAAGTCTAGACTAAATAACGATTACGTTTTAAATCATTATAACTTTATTACTAATGCCTACCTATGTCTTGCTATTTTAAAACTGTCTCAACTTACATCACTGAGTGTACGATATTTTTATTTAATCGTATGGAATTTATTTACGAACCGTGAGATCTTCGAGAAGACAAGTACGGTTGCCAGTTTTTGTTGCACTTTTAGCACCACCCAGGGGTCACGTGTAGGGTAACGGTGGGTACTCCCTACGGACGTGGTGCAACTTCGACCCCCCTTTGTCAAGTGAGTGGGCAACTTGACTGTTAGAAGTTCTCAAGCCGCCCGAAGGCCTCTAACTTGGCTTAACGACTGCTGTCGTAGACAGCAGCCGGGATCAACGGCTTAAGGTGCCTTCCAAAGCACGAGAGCGCTCAGTTAGTAACCACTCAAAGCGGTCACCCATCCAAAACTGACCTGCGCCCACATTGCTCAACCTCGCATACCGCACGCGGTAGGCGGGTGCCGCTGGGCCACGAGCGCTCTTACGATATTTAATCGATACCAACCAACATAAATGATGGGTAGTATTTTTTATTTGTAAAATTTGGTACAACAGACTAGCTGAAATTATTCGGAGAATACAATAGCACGGGAATAAGCATCTGCATCCAATCCAAGAATAACTCTAATGACTGTGATTAATTTCAAGAATTTACCTATTGAAAATAATAATGTAGATTTACTACTGCACCAATTTCAAGTGTCATTGTTTAGCCCTGTGATTGGCTGACTTTTTGGCATTAAGTTCGCCATTTATACTTTTGTTTCGTTGTGCCTAAATTTAAATAAAGAAATAAGAATAAACAACACCACTGATATTACTTTACTGCAGAGTGCAGCTTTCAATTAAATTAAGGATAATATTAATGTTAAAAATAGAGCTGCTGCACCACATCGAGGCTAACGATAATGACGCATAAAAGTATTTCCCATGTCGCTTTATGTCTCTCAATTAATCAGAACCATGCATTTTTTACTACATTTAAAATTTAAAAGCATCAGTAAACGCGTTTCTGTGTTTGTATGGTCCACACATCGTCCTATCCATTAGGGTTTATTAAGGGTCTGGTCAATATTGATCAATGTTTGATGGCAAGCCCGCGACATAACGACGCAATTAAATTTTGCCTCCGATGACGCTATGTTTATGCACTAAACGAGGCTGAATAATTGTAAATTAATCGAGTTTATCTACACTGGAGTGGTTTTTATCGAAATTGGGAGTCTGGATTTATTAGCGAACACGGAAAGGCTGTTTGCGATTCGGAGTTTTGGGAGTTTTATTTTATTGAAAACGTCGATTAGTGAACGAGTATTTATACAGATTGCTATTCGACAATAAGTACCTTAATAACCATTATATTAAACACAGTTTCTTATCAAACAATGGCGGTATATAAACTGTTAAGAACAACTATTTTTGTAGAGATAAATTAGAAAACAATATATAGGACCCTAAATAATGTCGATATTAATATTTTAATAAAACACACATTAGTTAACCCTAAATAACTATAGTATAAAGTTGGAAAGTTAATAATTAATTGTAAACAACGTAATAAGAACCACATGCATTTATAAATTGCAAGTACAATCGACGTTACAGTTATCGACATGGAAGAGTATACATATAGTTGCTTAAATTGTTATCGTAACTATACCTTTATTTATGCTACAAATACAATAAATACAATACAATTATATATTCATAAAAGTTTTTTTACACGTCATAACTTAACCTATGCAATACAAATTATTATTATTAACTAGCTTTTGCCCGCGACTTCGTCCGCGTAGAACTCGTTCTCGCCTTAGAATTATTTGTTTTCCCATACTATTTTTCTCAAGCTGAGATGGTTGGACGGCGTCGAAAAGGACACCAGGACCTTAGGGATGTATTCTCTAGAAATCCTATAGTCATAACGAATCATTAAGTGCTTATTGCGAAAAATCAAATGTACCGATTTTAGACGAATGAATCCCGTCAAAAAAATAACAATTAGAATGATAGAAGTCTCGCTACGCAGTTCTGCCGTAAAACGTAGCTCCAACAGAGCGAGTTCTTCATGTAAGTATTATGGCCAAAGGCCCTAAGCAGACCGGCAAGACATGCGGGCCTATCATTCCAACAGAGCAGGCTCCTTATGCAAGGCTGAGGGCCGAAGGCCCAAAGCAGAGCGGCAAGGCACGCGAGACCGGAGGCCGAACGTCCCAACAGAGCGGGTTCTTTACGTAATGATAATGGTCAAAAATTCGAAGCAGAATGGCAACAAATGCGAGACCGAAAGCCGATCATTCACACACAGCGGCCTCCCTATATATGGCTGAGGGCCGAAGGCCCGATGGGCGTGCCAAGTCAAGCCAAGAGTGTTATACGCGATAATGAAGGCGTGGTGGAGGGCGGCAAGGCACGCGAGGCTGACGCAAGGTGAGCGTTGTTATACACACTATGAATACACACATTTAGGACAATATCATGTGTCTTATAAGCGACCATAAGCGCCGAAGGCTCCAAGGAGAGCGGCAAGGCACGCGAGGCTGAAGGCTGAGCGTACCAACAGAACGGGCTCTTTACGTAACTCTGAGGGCCGAAGGCCCTAAACCGAGTAGTAAGGCATGCAAAGCCTTACGTGCCTTACTACTCGGTTTAGGGCCTTACTACGGCCGTAGTTTGAGCATCCCAACAGAGTGGGCTTTAATTAGGCTAAGGGCCAAAGGCCCGAAGCTGAGTGTTAAGACACGCGAGGCGGAAGATCGAGCATCCCAGCAGCGGACTCTATGTAGCTGAGGGCCGAAGGCCCGAAGCTGAGAGGTAAGGCACGTGAGGCCGAAGGTCAAGCATCCCAACAGAGCGAGAGCATCCCAAATATAAAAAATCAGCAAAAAATCAATAATGTGATTATTTATAGACGTAAAAAGGATGATTTTAATAGAATTATAAACATTTTTTCCCGAAAATCTGTTACAATGAATTTTTACCGTCAGCTTCGACTTCGGCTTCTTCACCAGAAGAATCACTTCGTTTAAACGAAATGTAATCATTTTCATCTGCCGAAGAAACATCTGAGCCACGATTCTTTGGCCTGATCTGCATTTTTTTCAATAATTTCAACTTTTTGTCTTTTTCGTGAGGTGTTCATACTCGCGCCGTTGATTTTATCGACAAAACTTTAATTGTTAATCGTGTTAAAAAAGTTACACTAACACTGACCATACGAAGCACATATGTTGAAAAATATGAAACTCAAGAAAATTACGACAATAACATCTAGGAAAATATTTTAATTCTCTGCTCACGCGTTTACAGCAGTCACCAATTTTATAATGTCATTTTTTATATAACTAGAAACATGTGATAAAATATATAAAAGAAGTAAATACTTAAAAAAAAGGTTGTTTGGTAGGTCGGCAACATGGCCTCAAGCGGTGTGGAACACCAATTAACAATTTAATAATACTAGTTTGCGGACCGGCCGACGCAGCACACCCCCTTTAGTCGCAACATTTACTACGCGGACAATATTGTCCCTACCTGGAAACAATTCGGTGACTCGTCCAATAGGCCAGCAGTTTCTCGGTAGATTGCCGTCCGCGACCAGCACCACATCACCCGATTTTAACTCTTCATGAGGTGCAACTGATTTTCGTGACATCAAGAGCGGCAAGTATTCCTTAGTCCACCGTTGCCAAAAATGTTCTGCCAGTCTTTGGGCCTTTCGCCAGTCCGCGCGCCGCGATAGATCAGTTTCGTCAAACTCTCGAAGGCTCTGGTCATGGCTTGAGGTGCCAATCAGGAAACTGAAGGGCGTTAGTGCTTGTTGGCTGTTCTCATCCACGGACACGTGGGTGAGTGGTCGGGAATTGACGATGTCTTCCACTTCTGCAAGCAATGTGTTCAGGACTTCTACTCGGGGTGATCGATCCTTTAGAGTGATCTTTAGTGCCGTTTTGACGCTACGTATCAGGCGCTCCCAACAGCCACCCATAAAAGGAGCCGACGGAGGGATAAACTTCCACGTTATTCCTCTATTTGTCGAGAAGTCGTACAGCTCGTGTAATATATTCGAAGCGCCAACAAAAGCCGTTCCGTTGTCAGAGTAAATGCATGTGGGACAACCACGTCGTGCTATGTATCGTCGTAGAGCTAACAAGGCTGAGTCTGTCGATAGCGATTCTACTACTTCGATGTGGATAGCTCTGACTGTTAGGCAGGTAAATAGTGCTACCCAGTGTTTCATAGATCGTCGTCCTGATGTAACGTTCAATGGGCCAAAATAGTCAACACCGACGAAAGTGTAGGGACGAACGTGATGAGCCATTCTGGCTTCAGGTAAGTCTCCAATTGGTGGCACTTGTGGCTTAACCTTCATGTTCCGGCAGAGCTGACAATGTTTCGCCACACTTCGCACAGATGGTCTCACCCGAATGATGTAGAAACGTTGTCGTAATTCGTTGACCACAAGTTCGTTGTTGCCGTGGGCAAATTTGACGTGGTAGGAGCTGATTAGCAGGCGAGTGAGCGGCTGCTTTCCATCTAAAACAGCTGGTCGTGGATCAATGGCAGTGGAGGCTCCCGTGCGGCCGGATAACCGTAAAAGCCTATCATCTCCTAGTATCAACGATAAGTTTTTAAGTCTACTCTCTTTAGAAACGGGGCATGCAGCGTCAATCGCAAGATATTCAGCATTGAAAGATTCTAATTGTATATGCAAAAAGGCATGGCGTTCTGCCGAAGAAATAAAGGCGACATCTAAAACTTCTAAACCACCTATCGGGGACCTGTTCTATATTGTCGCGCCACAGAAGTCCTGTCTGGAATCGACCAGACGGTAGGCGCCTAGTAGTCTCCTCTAGCAATTTTAAAGCTCTTTGATCTTCAACAGAGCGTACATCCTTTTTATGTATACCTATAGAGTCCAAACTATAATAGTCTTTGATGAGGATATCTAAATTATGGCTATTCCTTAGACTATCTTCTTCGCAATCTATAATAGCATGGTTCACGAAGTCGACAGGCTTGGGCATGGTTGAAGTAGAGCCATATAGAACCCAACCTAACGGAGTCAAAGACGCTGCTGGTTGCGATAGCGTACCGCACCGTATAGTTTTGGAAAAGGTAAGATGCCAATTATCAATCCCAAGCAGAAGCATAGGTTTCGCATTCTCGTAGCACAAGACATCGGCCAGATCGCGTAAATAATCGCAGCTTTTGATTTGCTCTGAACGAATACACTGTTTAGCAATAGTCAAATTTGGAATAGACCTTGCTACAATATCGTGCGTTTCTACGCTGTGGCAGCCTTTGATTTTAATGTTCACAAAATCGACCTCTATATTTTTACTAAGACCGCCGATACACTCTACCTGAATGTGTTTTTTGGGCCCGGTGGCACCTATCAGATTAGCTACAGATTTGTCGATAAATGAGGCCGTGGACCCATCGTCAAGCAGCGCAAAGGTATCAAAACTAGCTTTAGGACCGGTAATAGTGACAGGGAGAACCTTTAATAAAGACCTTTGAACTGACACTGGATTAGGGGAGGCACTATGAGACACAATAGCAGTCGGCACCTCCTCAGACTGGGGCTCATCGTGTTCATCTATATCGACATGGGCTGTGGTTTCTACCGTAGGTCGGTGGAGCAAAGTATTATGTCTCCGGCTGTACTAATGTTTCCTGCAAGCTAAATACTTATGTGAACCTTTAGACAAACATCTGTAACAGACCTTATTTTCGGCGACCCATTGCCAGCGTTCATCGATCGGCAATGAAATAAACTTTTCACATTCATGGACATCGTGTGTACCTGTCTTACAATATCTACATGTGTGAATTATTTGTTGTGACAGTTTCGCAACAAAAATTATCCGAATAAATTGTACAATGTTTCGCTAGTTGTTTGGATTCATTATCCAAAGAGTCTGCTAATAGTTCTAGCTTGTATTTGTTAGAAACATCGTTCGAAGACGCAAAATCGGACCATCTATAGCGCAAAAGAGGCGTTAATTTTCCTATGATGGTATTGGCAAGCTCGGGAGAGGCCAGATATTCCGGCTGATGCAGCTCTCTGATCACCTCGACGCAGTTTCGAAGTCGGCATGCGAAGATGTTTAGGTCCTTCGGAGACTCGTTAAGCGGCAACCTGGCTAAGGATCTAATGGACGAGAGTTGGTGTAGGATGATAGATTCCGGCTGGCCAAAGCGACTTTCCAGGGAACTCATTATCTGTGCTGGATGCGCGGCAGTCATGAGAAGAGCAGAGACAGATTCCTTGGCGGCTCCACACAATGCAGTATCGAGTCTGGCCAAGTTTTCTTCTATACTGAATCTAGCTTCTGATCGCGAGTACGTCTTCTTGAACATAAGCCAACCAGAGATGCTACCGTCGTACAAAGGAAGTTTAATACTCACCTGTTTATTCTTGCTTCCAAGATCTGCAATAGCTTCAGCCAGTTTAATAAAAGAGTCTTGTGTCTGTACATTATTATTCATTTTATTTTTGTCCTCAATATTACAAACTGTAGGTGCAAATTTCTTGTGGTGTGTGCCTAATGAGTGTGTAGTGTCAATTTTGTCGTTGAACTGTAGGCACCGGTCTCCGCGCGGAGCATTTGCGCTCGTTCGGCGACGGCGACATTACGTGCAGTTTCCGCAGTAGGTACATCACCAAACTCCAAAGTGCTGCAAGGGAATAGTTCATTATTGTCACGCACATTATTATCAACACACTCAATCAACCACCTTTGAGTTGAGTTGCTTTTCTCTGACGCAGCAGACTCAATAGCGGCGAGTTCTGCCTGGAGTTCTAGCTCGGCCGCTTTGCGTTCATGTTCAGCCAGCCTTCGCTCTCGGGGTCCGCATTTAAGCGAGCATGCCTTGCTAGGGTAGCCAGCTTCTGAGTCTTGGTAGAGGCTCGCGACGATGCTGCGGAATGCGCCCTTTGGTGTACAGGTTCTGGCAATTGGACAGCCGCCTTTGAAGTAACAGATTCTGGCAATTGGACAGTTAAAAGGGGTTTGAGAATATCATGCTCCTGTGAGAGAGCCTCATCGTGGCATATTTGAGCAGGCGTAGTGCCTGACGATGTGGCTGGAGCGATTTCACCTACCTCTGTCCTGAATTTTTTCCTTGTTATTGAACGTGTGGTGGGCATTATCACAGTTTTACTTTAGAATCCCACTTCTGACACCAATGAAAAATATGAAACTCAAGAAAATTACGACAATAACATCTAGGAAAATATTTTAATTCTCTGCTCACGCGTTTACAGCAGTCACCAATTTTATAATGTCATTTTTTTTTAAACTAGAAACATGTGATAGAATATATAAAAGAAGTAAATACTTAAAAAAAAGGTTGTTTGGTCGGTCGGCAACATATGTCAAGAACATAAATTTAACTATTTAGAAATATCGTACACGCTCGTTCTTATCTGTTTTGGTCGCGTCACTGCATGCTAGGAAAATACTAAAACCGGCATTAAAGACTACCCACCAGAAAAAAAAATATGAGCGAATAACAGTTTACGCGACGTACCTCATTCGTACGTCAGTGGTTAAGAGTTAAAGGGCTAAACGCTAATAGTTTTCAAATTTTGAAGAGACCGTGGCGGCTGGCGCGCACACTACACAGCGTCCCGGCGCAGCGCTAGCGTTTACTTCTTTTTTCAGTTTTTTTCTTAAGATTTCACATATTTTGAATGTGAATGTTTTTTCTTTGTCATCTAGTATGTGCTTACCAATTTTCAAACATGTAACTCATTGATTATAAGAGTTCCCATACAAAATTCAACCCCTCTTTTTACCCCCTTTTAACCCAAATTTGCACAATTTTTATAGCCTAAAACCTGACCGGTTAGTAAAGTTTTCTACAAAATCCGTTCAGCCGTTTTCATGTGATGCGCGTTCGTATAAACAGACAAACAGATAAACAGACAAACAGACAAAAATTCTAAAAACTGTTGGAACGTGTTCTGTTATCGATTCTAAGTATCCCCAGCCAACTTTTTTTCGAATATCTTCCATGTACAGACTTTCGGCTCTCTTCAGCTTTATTATATGTATAGATTACGTTACGGCGTTGAATGCGAACCCTGAAAAAAACTCATCATCGAGTTCGAGTACAACGCGTCTTCACACAGCTTCGCTTTCAATTATTTAATGACAATGTTTGTATAAACAGACATTTGATTTTGAAACAGACTATCACCTCGCGCTGCACTCACCAACTGGGTCGTGGTTCAATTTGGGATTCTATGCAAAAAGTTAGGTGGACAGAGGTACGTTCATTGTGACGGGCGGTGTAAAGGCAGATTTGCATTGTAATGACGTGTCGGCTCCGGGCAACGTTGTACTATCTTTCCGGGCGATGTTACCAGTTTTGTATTTGTGAATAAGAATAGATACTCGGTAATAACATTGGCACAATGTGTTTACTGAACGAAACTTAATAACATTATGAAACAAGTATTTTAACAATAAAAGACAAAGTTGGAAATAATATTTCCTTATTATTAACATTTGTTTGTTAACATTTTTACCTGCAATTTGAGATTTCCGCATCTGTTACTTTAAATCTTTATCTTGTACGGTAATAACGTATTTAACAATTACATACCTACCTACGCCTATGAACTTTTTTCACACACCATATCAAAAATACAATAAATTATTGCACAATCACTGTCTTTCAATTGGGATATCATCTCCATGGCCAGACAATGTAATTTGCGCTGACTTTTCTACCATTTCTGGGTGGCCTCGTTACAAAGACGCTATTATGTGGTCCGGTAAATAGAGCGTCTGTTTTGTCGTAGACTGTGGGATATCGATATAGAACTGTCCATCTTGGATGTCTTTTGACCTTTTCAAAACGAGATTCTCTGTGTGCTACTTTAGTTTTGACATTTCAATCTTACACAATTATAAACACTCTATTTAGGCTTATAAACCTACTAATAAAAACCATGGTATACCGGTAAGCATGGTAAGCTTTTACATAAGGTAAATTTATTATATCGTTCAAATTATAGCTATAAATTTATTCGTTCGATTCTGAACGATGTTAAAAAAACCTGAATTGTTCACTTTTGGATTGTATATGTAATGTAGCTGTAGATCTGATCTCGACTCGACAGAGATAACGGCTTTGCCTTGACAGGGTGACCATATACTGTACTTTTATATCTAAATACTACGATATTATATTACTTCGTAAACCATGGTATTGAAATAAATAGAGTATTCAACAAATATCAGTGTCTGCATAATACTTACTTTACAACATATGTAAGTACCTACATGAGCTTTTAGTCGGTATTAAAAAGATAAAATATATTTACAGAATACTGAAAGTAAAGTAAAAATATAAAAATCTCAGCTCAACCGAAACTTTATTACCAAATAGTAATTAACTAGGCTAATTTAGATAAGATGCTAAAATTGCTATTACACATGATTTAAAGGACCTACCCACATAATATATCAGAAGAAAAATATGCTCCTATAAAATTTACACACTGTAGAATTTTATGATCAGCTTTTATACCTTCATTTTAAAATTAAGTACATAACCCTCACTCATAAAACCCTACTCCGTTTTACTTCAAGTTTTAGACGTAAAATTCGCTTAGCATGCACCGTTCGTTTCTTCAAAAGCAAGCGTACCAAATAAAAATGTAACAGCCACGGCCACAATCACCAAAGCTAGTTCGGACGACCACAATCGGTCGGCGAAAAGCGTCTCCTGATGTCCGCATTGTTCCTTTGTTGCTCGCTCGTGGACAACCTTTGTCCGAGAATTGTTTTCTACAGAATGTAAGTCACGAATGCCATGTACTGTCTAACTGGATAAGGACAGCTCTTTCTGGCTGCTCAAGCTCACTGGTGACTCTATTTAGTGGGTATCAGCAAACAATAGCTCTCGTTAAGACTGGCTTAAACCTTTACATGTCAGTATCTCTAATGCACACATTTGTCACGTTTTTGCATTTGTTTTTTTGTAAAATGGATTTGTGTGCTTGCTCATTGTAACGCTGAAGCGCGACCGAGACTAAACGCATTTTTTCATTTTGCAAAAAACAACACAATTACGGTTACGCAAGAAGTAAGTTATTAGATTACTCTACAATGTGTGTTCATTCCTTTAAGTAACTTTGAGGTATCCTAGATATTTAACGTAGATTGGTGTACAAAACAAGCAAGACGCTGTTCAGAATAAAGTCAAGACTGTTAGTCTTACATATATGTAATGTGAAAATTATGGATATGTTGATAATGCTTAAGAGCCAGTAACCTATTTTTTTAGATAAGTCATTTTCTTATTATACAAGAAAATTGCAAACCGAATCTTGAGTAAAACTTCCTTGAGTAGATTTCCTACACCTCTTTTTATTTTTCTACGACCAATATTTCAATTTTTTTATCAAAACCTTATACGGACTTTCAACAACGATACTGTCTCATAGTTAATCAGCAAGAAAATGGATGATGGATCATTTGTATCTTCACTTTTGTCGTACTGTATATTTCTTGAAGACAAATGTCATATGCCGCATCAAATAAGTGCGTGACAAAGTAACGCTTGATTCACAAATGGCGTACTTATGGACATGTACTCCATATCATCCAAACGGAAGTCTTCTAGACGTCAGCGACTGAAAACGCAACCGCTGCGAATTTATTGCGCTCGGTAGAACATTATCTGTCAAGCACATTTTTACCGATATTTGATAAAAATGCTGAGGCTACGTTTTCAAATGCTGGAACGTAGTGTCTTCTATGTGCAAACTGAGTTATGGCGTCGAAATAATATTTATTTGACATTTATTATAAAGAGGTATGTATTTAGTTAGTGCTCTCTCTGTTTTTATTGTGCAGTCGCTCATGAATTTATGGAATATCTGGTGCTATTATGCAATAAATTCATACATTTTCAGTATGTAGTCCCTGAGATGTCGACGGTACCGCCATATCATTAATTTTTTCATAATACCTGTAAATAATACTAAAATACTTTTCTCAAACATGCAATGAAATATTGATGTTATGTTCCTTATAATAGGCTGCGAAAAATGATGTTTCAGGTAAGGCTAGGACAAGAGGTCGTAAATGGAATTTCATACAAATCTTGGAGGCCTAGGCCGTCAAAGCCCTCTTTTTTAATTTCCATTCCACATAAATTTGTGGCACAGGCATCATGACATTCTGCCACTATGCGTATTAAAAATAAAACTTGGTTTTTTTTGTTGTCTATTTCATTGCATGTTTGATAAAAGCAATTGACATACCTCGGCGGGAAATATGGGGTTGTCCACCTATCCGTCTATATGTCTTCGGCCGGCAACCCCTTTTGTGCCTACCTCTATAGTAATGTTTTTTATTTTTTTATTTTTGGTAATGGGATTACGTTTGACCTTAGTCTAACCTGATGGAAAGTTAAGACAAAGTCTAAGATGGAACACGCTCACCCAGAAGATGACTGTACTATTACTTTGGTGGATTATTAACTATTTACTAAAACTATATCAGAATGCCACTGGTTTTGCCACAGGACATACTTATGTCATCACTTACTACCTAAGTAGCAATAAAAAGACAAACGTCAGCTAGCATAAAATCCGAGTATTTGTAGTGATTTTTGTACGTCCTTTTTTTTCTCGTACCCTTGTTTGTATTCCTTTATTCCAATATATTCCACGACAGTTTGTGACACTTGACACGACCCTTACACATCCAGACAGAACTTAGAACCATATTCGTCAACTAGCAAGATCTCGCGTGTTCGCTCTCTTGTCGAACTTGACCTCCGGACTATCTTAATCTGATACACAGATAACCGCCTACATCGTTCTCAGCGGGATCTCGAGACCTTTACCCTTTGCTAAACATCGTTCGTTCTTTTGTCCTCAATAATAAATACCGTTTTCCCTTGTTTTTGACAATAGTTGTCATGAAGGTATGACTGTTTCGTCGTGATCGAGCTTATAGGAAGTTTGGATTGTGGACCGGAATGTAGATAGACGTCTTTTGTGTCGCTTTTGTTTTTCCATACTACATTTTCAATATATTTATCTAAATCTTGTAACTCAACATGCTTCAATGCTTCATGTGCTAAGCAAACCAGGAATTGAGCGGTAAGAGGGATTGTGTATTAAATAGACCCTATTTTGCCTCGTTTTTGGTCTCGTACTTATTAAACAAAATTAAAAAATTTAACCATGCCAGTAAGTACTTTAAATGCATAAGCATAACAGAGGCACATTCATGTTGCCACATACATCACTGCTACTTATGAAAAACTCGCATTAAAATAAAATATCTATAAAGCATCAAGAATGGAAATATCTAAGCTGGAAAATGTATTCAACTTTGTTAACTTTAAGGTTGTTTATTGATAGATCGAAAAGATCGATAGCTGACATTTTTATAGCGTGAACGTTAGTAAAGTTTGCGTTGTATATGGGAACGTGGGGTAAGTTTTATTTAGCAAAAAGGCATAAAATGGATGTCTATTGAGCGGAGGCGGAGGCAGGCTGATCGCTGCAGCTATAGAACGGGCACTAGGAACGCTATCAAACTTTCGCTTAATACTCTGCTTTTAATGAAACTTGGTATCGCGGAAATTGCGTGGAAAATAAATGAGAACGCAGTAGTTTTGCCTAGCAACTTTTAAATCCAGCAGTATAAATAGAGTGCCTTTGTTGAATTTAAAAGCGAATTCCGATTCAACTGAAAATTGGAGTATTTGAATTTTTTTTATTTTTATCTTGAAGTTGACGTTGCTATTGTGCTTAGAGCTGTTTCGTTTGTCGTTCTAGTTTCGATTTTGCGTTGCTAGTATTATCATTTTATATTCAATGCTTGTGCGCAATATTATTAAGGTTTTCCTATGCAAATTCCACGTTATCGTATTCGTGTTTTCTTTCTGAATGTCAGTCATGTTGAATAGATAGGTACTGTACTACTGAGATTATTAAATCAATTGTGGCAAAAATCCTCGCATGTGCAGTTAAATATGTGTTTTAAATAAAATCATGAAATCTTTTAAGACGACAAAATTAAATAGAATCCCATGACTAACATTACATGGACAAAGTCTTGCAACGCAGTTATCTATAACAAAAATATAGGCAGTAGTTTTTACCAGAAGGCTGCTGTAATAGACAGCAGCCTTCAACGGCTTAAAGTGCCTTCCAAAGCACGGAAGCGCTCAGTTATTAATCACTAAAGGCGGTCACCCATCCAAGAGTCATCCTTGGCCGACGTTTCTTAACCTCGCATACCGCACGCGGTTTGCGGGCATCGCTGGGCCACGAGCACTTAAATACATTGAGATTGAGAATATCCAAAACCCAGAAACAAATATTCGTGCTCATCACAGAAATAAATTCCCTGACCGGAAGTCGAACCCGGGAGCATCACTATGCGGTAAGGGTAATTTTTATTATTTTATTAAATTATAAAATTCATATGTTCATTGCTTAACAGAAAAGTGTCGTTAAACATCAATTGAAGATAACGATGATTGCACTACCTATATTATCTAACTATAATTAGAATACGATTAGAGGTGACAGTTTTTTCATATACTTACGTCAAAGTGTATATGAATTAACAGCAATTCCAATCGTAAACTAGTCGCGGCCTTATAATACATATCATCGCTCATTTAAAATTTATCGAACTATTAAACTCCCATAAACTTGAATGTCACAAGATAGGGCAATATTTATGCAACATTCGTAGAAGAAGCGTTGCCAAGTTTCATATTTCTTCGGGAAATATCAGAAATCTATCGAGTGGTATTTACTGGACAATGTCATATTTGAAGCCAAGAGCTGTAGCAATATTCTCAAAGTAACCAGACAACTGGTCGGCTCGAATACTGAGCAGTTGATGGCTGATATTACGTATGATGATAGTGTTGATGATATTGATCGAAATAAGCCTAACTCTAGAGACCTTTATCATTTGTTAAATGAATAAAATATAACAGAAAATATTTAAAAAAAATACGCTATTTAAAAATAACTTGAGTAAGCTAACAACATTTTCTATTTCACCTTCCCATTTTGCAGGCAAACTTGTGACGATTGGTATTCAATATGACTGGTATTTTTCAAAACATCAACAAACACAATAGATAAATATACGTACAATATTTGAATTGGCTTATAACTTAGCTTGTAAGCGACAACGACCTCAATCCATACAACATGATTAATAATGTTTACTTTAAATAACATTACCTACTCGTACATTGTTTATGAATGAAACATTATATCATTAGTTGTTTTTTTATCAGTTTCTGCTCCGCAAAAAACGGAATCGCAATTGCTATCATGAAACGTAATAGATCAAGTTATTTGATGTTAGTTATGTCGTCTACGCTGTTGTGTGAATACTAATTTCTTTGAAAGATATCTCTCATTTTCAGGCGTCATCAATCAGATTCTGAGTTTTAATAGAATGGGGGATAAATAATATTAAGTAATTAAGCATGGGGAAAATAACATACACAATTAAATGCTTTGCCTCTCCTATGTTCCTCTTCATGTCTGTATGTACAGTCAACCAATTTGTCTGGGCCACGTAGTACCTCGTCACAGTGATAATAATATGAGATCTGTAGCAGCTTTCATATTGATTTTCACTGTAACAAGCTACGAAATGGTCCAGAAATAAAATTCTTTGCCCGTACCATATATACTTTAAATTCGTAAATAATAAACTTGACCACTTCGTGTAAAAATGTTATAGTTAGATAGATAGATGATTTATTTGCTCACACAAGTTATAACAATAAAGAAATAAATAATTATTCCAGAAACATAAAATAACACAAACGTTACTCACAAATGAAAATAGAAGGAAACATAATTAATTAACAGATAGTTCTCTTAATATCTAAGTGAACAATGTTTGTGTGCACTGCAGCAAAACAAAAAGTTAGTTATTTTGGCAAACACTTGCAATGCCTGTAGGTAAGCCACTTGCAATCTAACGGTCTTACATTCGTATTGCTTGCCTATCAATGGGATATTGGCTATGTTGATAATTTAGGGTTCAAATTCGGGTCCTGGCCATTGACACATTATAGAAGTCGCCTTCTGGTAATACTCATCACAAACATTTATCAACAAATACGAAGCAAGAACTCTTTATTTATTTATTTGCATCAGGTAACAATGTCATGGTTCGCGGTGCCCCCTAGCACAGGTATTACATTTACTTAAAAAGGGGACACCAGCACATTGTAAAATTAGTACTTAGAACACAAATAAAAAAATAAAAAAA
Source organism: Notocelia uddmanniana (assembly GCA_905163555.1). Lineage (NCBI taxonomy): Eukaryota > Metazoa > Arthropoda > Insecta > Lepidoptera > Tortricidae > Notocelia > Notocelia uddmanniana. Next base: position 16,836,329 of record LR991065.1, read on the forward strand.
ATGGTTTTCATTGGCTGCGATTTTCTGCAAGCCTTACCACTATGAGCAAAACTATATTCCACTATGCCTAACTCTGCTTTAATTCTGGTTTTTTCAACCGGACTAGGCTACGAAAATGCGCGCAATATAGTAGCATTTTCTGCATATTTAAACGGGCAGGTGGCTGCCACGCATACTGCGCTACGAATAAACGAACAGAAATAAATAAAACCACGGTCTAATATATGTTTTTATTAAATTCCGCCAGAGGCAGTTTCAGTGCATTTACTTTCGATGCAAATGGCCTGCACTCACTGTGCGCCAGACAGATATTGCGTTATCTTCGTATTTATTGTTAGAACGAGTTCAGTGTTAATATTGAGGCATTAACTACGTCTACGTAACTAGTCGAATATGATGTGAACGTTACTATGTTTTATTTGTTATAATTACATGTCTGCAATTGTATGAAAATGTTCCCTTCTAAATCAACATGTTATAATCTCTGAAATGGCAAATTCTTGCTATATAAGTAATTAAGTAGGTATTCTAAATAAAAAAACGGGCAAGTGCGAGTCGGACTCGCGCACCGAGGGTTTGGTTAATAATAATTTTATTATATGATGTAACTAATAATTTACGGTTTTCGCAATTTTTTCTTTATCTGTTCTATAAGACGTTGCTTCGTACCAAATTTCAAGATTCTGAGTTCACGGAAAGTACCTTGTAGGTTTTGATTCCCTTGCGAGTGTCGTAAATTTGCGGAAATTTGCGGCATAAACGGCTATATCTTTTGATTGCGTTGGCTTAGAAGTTTGATTTTAGTAGACCTGAGTATTTGATATAAATTCCACCCTGACACGCGTTCCTGAGAAAAAGGGTCTTGACACACAGACAGACGGACGGACGGACAACAATGTGATCCTATAAGGGTTAAGTTTTTTCCTTTCGAGGTACGGAATCCTAAAAATACTTGAAATTTTGTACTTTGCGCTATTTAGCATTTAGAAAATCTTCAAGTGCCAAGATAAGCGGACTAAGCGCATTGATTTCATATAAATTTTACATTTGTCGTGTAAGTCAGTATCCGTAGTCAATACCACAAAAATTTACTAATACGTGGAGTCGGAAAGACCTCTTGATATTACCTACACGAAGGGTTCCGTACCATCATAAAAGTCCGTGCCAAAGAATCACGTTTCTATTATTCGTTGCTATTGTGGCAACTATTACGATTCATGATACAGCCCGCTGACAGATGCGAGACGGATAGTCAGCAGAGGCTTAGTAATAGAGTTTCGTTAGCACCCCTTGGGTACGAAACCCTTTAATACAACGATGGTGGTAAACAAGCTTATGGCCTGCCTGATAGTAAGCAAGCACCGTCGCCTATAGACGCTAGCGATTCCAGAAGAATCTCAAATGCGTCACCGACCCTTTACTAATTTGAGGATTCGCCGTGTTGACAGCAACACACCGAATCCGAGCCGGTGTTGAGTGTTCGGTGTATTGTAGCAATATTGATGTAGAAATTAAAAAAAAAAAACATTTTCATTACAATTATACAATAATTTGCTTGAAACTGATCAGCAACAGAAAGGCTATACTGCTATAAAATGTTGGCGTTCCTGGGAAAGAACAGAATTGCTCAATTACGAGAGCGTTACCGAGAATGCTCTAAAATAATTCGAGCAAATTAACAGTTATTATGTTCTACGGTAACCGTCGGATAAAGCTAAAGCGGATTAAAGTATGTATTAAGAAGATACAAAAATTTCATCCCTTTAGCTGGAACGCAAATCAGCTTAACATCTCAGCATTCAAAGCGAAATTATTTCGTCAAATGTGCAATATGCATCCTGGCCTGTACCGAACCATTGTCAAAACAAACTTATTACCACCTTCCTATAAAAACACAATGACTGTTGATTTTCTGGCTAGTTGAACAAATATCTATTTCACCTTGGTCAAGTATCAAAAAAAAGCGCAGATGTTGGTATTGGCCGGGAGTTTGAACAAATGAAGGCGGCCCATCCTTTTGTTGAGCAAACTACGCATTCAAGATGTTCCTCGAATTACAAAATGTTTAGCTATTTGTTAAAGTCCTATTAAAGTTCTGTCACTTCAATACTGAATCAGCAAACTTAGCTGGTAGTTTCTTCATTCAAATTTCGCTTTTAAACTCAGTTGATACAGTTGTTGGTAGCGTTATATATAAAGTTGCGCCCGTATAATTGTCGTAGGACGCAACGAAGTCGTCCGCAGTTTGAATGAGACGTCGATAAATTAAATTCGTTTCCGCCGTGTGAATTCTAAAGACGTCTCAATTTGTTTCCTTGTTATGGTTACAAAAAAAGATCTCGATTCTTGCTTAATTTGAATTATATTCAAGTGACGCGTAATATGTGACTATGTTACTATTGATTAATATTGCAAATTCGTAGAACATTATTTTTTAATTAATCAATATGCATACATATTATAAAATGAAGTTCCCCGGCGCCCCCCCCCCCGTCTATCTGTTTGTATGTTTGTGATAAACACAAAAATTACTAGATAGTTTTAGATGCTGCTTTCGCCAACGTGTAGACTTATTCTATCAGATGGTTTTGGTGTATAATTTATGTATATGACATATGTGTATTTCTCACATGCATTATATTGTAATTATTGCGAAGCAGGGAGGGTCGCTAGTGAGATATAGAATAGTGCAAATAAATTCAAGTTCTTTATAAGTACATTAAGCAAAATGATTAATTACCTATTCGTCGAGATCCAGGTCATTATTTCTAAAACCACCAAACAAAGACAGTAACCAATATTATTTATTATCTAAGGGCCACTAAAATATTGAAAAAATATATCTCATAGGCATTCAGTAGACGGCAACTCAACACTGTGTCAATAACGATAAAAGTATTTGCTCAGTCGAGACGTACAAAGAACTAAGCAAACACTCAGTAACGCCCACCACGATGCTTACGAACTCCTTGATACGACTACTAGTTTCATTTTCATACCAGCATAAGATTTGTTTTATATAAAAACAGGTTGGTTAAACTGTTTTTATTAGAGCAAAATGTTTTAGCTATATTTGGATTTGCAATTTTCGGAGATTTTTTTTTGGTTGGTTCAATCTCGGCTGATATAAATTTCGAAGACATGGCGATGTATTTCATTGAATTATTTTAATAAGCAGAGTTAAATGGACGCCGGCAATTTAGGAATACGCCCTAGCCTAGCCTATTTAGCTAGTTACGTAAAATATAAGTAGGAGCCTTTTGGAATAGGGTCAGTACAAACAACTTAAAGCCTAATACGAAGGTATCATCTAAGTTCCAACTAAGCACGATATCGACCCCTAATCGTCGCGACCCGAAAGCGTTGCCAGTTGAATTTCACGTACAATTTGCGCTGAAAAGCCTTTGAGCCGTAGCTAATGTTTTCGCTAAGCGATTCGTTCAAATTGTGAGACAGCGAGGGCGTTTGTTTTTGGTAAATTGCATGCTCTTACCGCCTTGAGAGGTTGGACGGTGCCATTAAGTTCATTGCGGTCTAAATTTTATAATCTGTGGTTGCATTAGTTATCGGATATATTCAGCATCTTGCAAGTAGTTATCAGTAATTTATTACTCATCAACAACATAAGTGTGAAAATGGGAGCCAACTTCAATATTTAGAATATGCGATGTGCGGTTGTCGTCTTCACCAACAAAAGAATTGAGATCTAAATGAGTGCCAAGTAGATTATCTGAAAAGGTGCCTAGTCTGGCACTACAATTTTTATAGTAAAACTAATTTATTGCGGCTTAATACATTTTAGGCCTTAACTTGGCAGTTTTCTATGCAGTGTGTTATAATACATACAATCAAAGCTGTTTGGATATTTAAGAAAACTGCCAAGCCATGCAGGACCGGCGATTATGGTACACCTTGGGGGATAGGAGGCCTATGTCCAGCAGCCAGTGGACGTCTCTGATAAGATGATGCAATTAAAACAACTCTTCAAGTACTTTCTAATAACTTCAATCCTTAGTTTATCGCTTAAAAAACATCAAAATAAGATTAACATTTGTCACAATTAATGGTAATTAAATTAATCCAAACTTGAACTAGAATTACAAAAATCTTCATTGTTCACCATCATACTTAGGTATATGGTATCAGTTTTTATCTCCAATTCGCATTTCACGTTCCACGTGAATAAAACAAAAGCCACACAAAAACGCAATGTATCTCGGAAATGTTTGGCTTTACTTCCTTGGATATTGTGTTACTATTCAATCAGTACATCTTTGTTCGATTGACGTGGAAGAGAATTTGGGGGCAAACACAAATTACCGGCAGCGTATTTACTTACACGTATAGATTTTGGGTCTACAAAGTATCGCTTTCACACAAATTAACGGAGATGGTGGCTGCGTTTTAGTGATTGTTCTTCGGGAGGAGTGTCGAGTATCTGGGACATTCGTGGCTTTTGTATTTGTTTTACGCAGGACGATTTCATGTTTGATATCAGTATATGTATTGTTTACTGTAACGGAGCTCTTATTATCAATTTAATTTAATATCGACAGCAACTAAGTATTTACTATAGCGGAGCGGTAAGCCATGTATTTTTCAATTTTATGTTCGCAGATCCGAACTGAATCCCAGCTATTACCATTTGGTATTTCAAAGAAAAATAAGTTTTAAAGAAACATTTGGCACAATAGATTTAACATCATTTAATATGCAATTCAGTGGAGAAAACATTGTGAGGAAATCAGTTTAATCCAGTCCAGTGAAAAGAGGCGATGGGAGTTGGAGGATCCGTAAAAATGCAGAAATAGAAGAGCTGGTGGCCGAACCAAATATTATTGGTGAAACCAAGGCGCATCGTCTTCGCTGGCTTGGCCACCTCGAGAGGATGGGAGAAGATCGACAGGTGAAGAGAGCATACTTGGGCCGACCGACCGGACGGCGTCCTGTGGGTCGCCCCAAGTATCGTTGGAAGGATATGGTGGACGCGGACCTGCGTGAGCTCGGAGCCGGTGCAAGCTGGCGAGAAATAGCGCAGGACCGAGAAAAGTGGCGTGCTCTTGTTTCGGAGGCCAGGACTCATTTTGGGTCGTCGTGCCAGCCTAGTTAGTTAGTTAGTTAGTCAGTTTAATCCAAACAGGGTCTGCTTTTCCCTGTTGGCCTTCCAAGTACATACTTCCAACCCAAACAGTTTGCTTTCGTAAAACTAGTGGCTACGCCTAATTTTGGGATTACAACCGGGAAAACTCAAGCAGGCTGAAAATGTTTACAGACATCAAATTGGCTGCAATATTTTGGCCGTCAAGGTATATGAGTCGTTAAAAGTAGTTATAAATACACGTAAAACCGCTTTATTATAGGGTTAACCTTAATTCATGGTCTTCACTGGTCTAGAAGTGGCTAAGAGGTGTAATCTGAAAAAAATATATAAATACTAGAGGTCGCAGTGCGTGCTATTTAATTTTTTGATTATCATTCCAAAGTGATTTTTAAATTAAACTTTTTATAAGAATGTTGATATCACTTAATCCCGAAAACAAATTGTCGAATAAATTCCCTTACGCACAAACAATATTCCACAGCATAATATGCATGGATTTATAGGAGTAAGTTCAACGTTTCACGGCGTTTAAAAATAATTCACAACACGATGTCAACTCTCAAAAGACTTATAAATATTAAAAAACCGTCCGTTTCATTGTGGTAGCTCCGTTGGATACTATTTTTCGAGAATATGCAGCCGCGGCAGCGGGTGTCTCTTGCAGTGATTTACTGTTTTTTCTCGCAGACCTTTAACTACTTCTTACTAACAAATCATACACTGGATCGGAATTACTTACGGCTCCCAGTGATTCACGGAAAGCTCCTTTATAGCTCGAAAAGAAATTGATTTCGAATTTTACTGCATATTAAAATAACCTTTGATATTTGATTGCCACTTATTTTTAAAAAAATATTACTGTGGTGGCGTTCGGCGTATGGAGCGAGGCACCCCACTGCTTCAATGGCGATAAATTAAAGTAAATACCGATTTGATTAATTGAAAAGTGAGTTATTTTAAGAATATTTGTGCTGATAAAACATTGCGATCAAATGGAAATTTAGTCTTTGATGGAAAAACGAATTATAAGGTGGAATGAGGTGTGGATCAAAATAAAAATATTTTCTTCTTTTTAAAAGAGTGTTTAATATAACGATTAAGACCCAGCATAAGTAAGTTGAAGTGGCAATTGACTGGGCATATTTGTCGATAAGCCGATGGCCGATGAGGCAGACAAATTCTCGGGAGAAGACTGCAAACGACCCGCTCTGTGAGACGACCTCCCACCATGTGGACCGACGACCCGAAGAAAGTAGTAGGGAGCGGTTGGATGCGGAGAGCTGAGGACCGGGTGTGTCGGCGCGAATTGGGGAAGACCTTTGTCCAGCAGTGTCTACTGCAGGCTCATGCTGGCTATGATAACGACTCGTTTTTATAATATTGGTTAACATGCGATATGGAACATAGAGATAAGCTACACTGAATGAATTAATAATGCAAAGGCATCTGAATGATGATGGAAAGCATACTATGTTCTGAGTACCTTTTGATTGTTTATACTTAATACTCATTCTTAATACATAGAACGAATCCCTGTATCAAGGTATAAAAGTGTTGAATGGTGAGTAGAATTCGGACCAATTCTGAATCGTAAAGGGTACCTAGTTGACACCGTACAAAGATTTTTCTTAATCACGGCGGTAGAAAATAAGCACACAGCTTGCCTAATGGTAAGCGGTTACCCCAGTCCATATAAATGAAGGTAACTTGGTGACTTAACTTCTCTATTGTTTTTTAATCATAGATTTGTAGGTAAACTTTACTCGTCATGTCCTGCAGTTTTAACCCCCGACGCGGAACACCAAAGAGGGGTGTTATAAGTTTAACATGTGTATCTGTGTCTGCCTGCGCCATCGTAGCTTCTAAACGGATGAAACAATTTGAGTGCGGTTTTTAAAATTGAAAGTTTTGATAGCGGAGATGGTTCTTAGATATGTTTCATTAAAATCGGTTCAGCTGTTTTTGAGATATTCAAATTTGAAATAAAAATGGTCAGGGGTTTTTCAACTTTTCTAAGTTGTCAGTCATTACTGTAATTTACTAAGGACTAGACTAAAATTTAAAACCTCAGTAAGGTCCTAGAAAGCCTAGCAATTTCAGACAAAAAATTTGACAGCCAGTCAGCTGTCCGACTAATCAGTCACAACTGAACGATTAATAATTGTCATATTGAGTAGGTATCTTGAATTAATTTGGCGCACCTTACAAGCCAGCGGGTGATCGGCTCTCAATCAAACTTAAGTGTAATTCAATCAACCAGTTATCCAATGCTTACTTAGTGTCTACCGGCAAGATTATCATTATCATCGAGGTGGGAAATAACACGTGGCAGTTTATGCATTAAGCTTCATTAGCCTCACAGAGAATACGTGAACGATAAGTAAAGTACTACGAAAATGGGGTACGCGGGAAGAACATGTCTAGACATTCAATTTGAGAAATAAGATGTTAATAGTTCAATGTGAGGTTCTACAATTTCAGATTATAATTATTACAGATTACAATATAATAGTATTTAAAAAAATGCGACTAGACAGGTTATTTTCTAGTTGTCTTCATATCATTATACTTGGGTTTTCTCAAATGTTACAATTCTTGCAAAATTAAATTTATGAAACCTATATTTTCGCCTATATTAATTAATTTACACTGACAAACAAAACCAGCCCTCGAACAAAACTCTTACTAATACTATGAATTCAAAAATAACTCTGTTTTTTCACGCCAACTACTGAACCAGTACTGTTAATCAATTTTTGTTTGATTAGACCATGAAAAAAAACATAGGCTATTTTATTTTTTGAATGTCCCTCCTGTACCTAACTCATAAATTAAATATACTTGCGATTCAATATTTGTTAGGTATGGTCATAATAGTGATGCATTATGTCAGAAGTTTAATATCTGCGAATAACTACCTATTCTATGCTCAGCCATTAGTTCTAAATACAAACCGCTCAAAGCCTTGATTGATTGGGAGGCGTGTAAGATTCCCCTATCTGGGAACAGAAATCTAACGTCAGAAAATATTATTGGAGTGCCGGCAAAGATTGACATTTCTTTGCAAAAAAGGCTTTTGAATAAAATATTGCCTCGTCAGTCTCGTCACCATAAAGGTATTGGGTCAAGATAACATAAAAAAGTCGTGAAATATTTTTTTATTATACTTAGCTACGAGGGTTTCAAAATTAAAATGGCAATGGGCTAGTCATATAAATAATCATCATGTCAGCCGAAAGACGTCCACTGCTGGACATAGGCCTCCCCCAAAGACTTCCACAATGACCGATCCTGCGCCACCCGCATCCAGCGGACACCCGCGACCTTCACCAGGTCATCAGTCCACCGAGTGGGGGGCCTGCCCACGCTACGCCTTCCGGTACGTGGCCGCCACTCGAGAACCTTTCCGCCCCAACGGCCATCGGTTCTACGTGCTATGTGCCCCGCCCACTGCCACTTAAGTTTAGCGATTCGGAGGGCTATATCGGTCACTTTGGTTCTGCTGCGGATGGCCTCATTCCTGATGCGATCACGCAGAGAAACTCCCAACATAGCTCTCTCCATTGCCCTTTGGGTGACTTTGAGCCTTCTTATGAGGCCCATAGTAAGCGACCACGTTTCAGTGCCATATGTCATCACTGGCAACACACACTGGTCAAAGACTTTTGTCTTGAGACACTGCGGAATAAATAATGACATATATAAATATTGGAGGATAATCTTACACAAATCGATATAGTCCCAAATTAAGCAAAGCTTGTACTATGGGTACTAGACGACGATATACATACTTATATAGATAAATACATGATTCAATACATAGGAAACATCCAAGACTCAGGAGCAATATTCATGATAAATGCACAAATAATGGCCTGACCGGGATTCGAACCCGGGACCTCCAGCTTCGTAGGCAGGGCCTACTAATCCAAAGAGGTCGTCAAAAATATTTCCCGAAGAGAGGACAACCGATGGAGCCAACGAGTGCTGCCCTGGAGACATCAAACAGCAAGCTATTGCCTACATAGTAAGTCGGCAAGCCAGATCTGATAGTCAGACGACATTAAAAAAACGGGGGGATTAAACCTGGACGACTACCGTTACGTCCAGAACGAAATAGAAATCCATGGAAGAGGTATATGTGAAACAGTGGTCGCGAATATGCTGAAAGAGAGAGAGAGAGATACTTAGGTAACTATTAAAGTTTGTTTAGCAGACCTATTTAACTTGTCAGGACTAGTGATCATAATGGGTATTTTGATACTTAAGTATAGTGATATAAAGGTTGGCGAGTAAGGATATAATTGTAACCTACAACTGCTACATATCGAAAATTCGTTTAATTTATTTAGCTATTTACTAAAATAGTTACTTTTTGGCAATTGATACCTACTTAAAAACGGCTTTTTTCTTTGACTCTTTAATTACTTAAAACTTTTGTTTTACCTACGGTCCTACAATGGATGCAAGTCGATAAATATAAGTGTTTTTAGTCACTACCTACCCGATAGATTCTGTATGTCGTCCTTACCACATGATCAATGCGACCATAATACACCTCCTTGGTTTCCACTCGATAATAGCACCTGAGCAATTTCACACTCTATTATTCGGTACGATATGATCTCAACCGTTACCTCAGTCTAGACAGATCCTGAGATTCGTGAGCAGTTTGCAATTCATTGGGCGACGATCACGCGTCGCTAGCCTGTGGAACAAGATAGCCGGCATAGGGATGCCAGTTGTCGAAACCGAAATTAGTAAAATAATTAAACATATGTGTGTATGATACCATTTAAATCATGATTCAGTGCCGTATCCGGGCCGAGGCCGGAATATATATGAGACTTAGGCTGGGTTGCACCAAACAGTCTGTAATATTTAAGTCGTTAATATTTCAATGTATGGAAAGTTTGTCAAGGTTCTATGGGATGACAGCTGCCGGCGCCATATTTAACGTTGATCAGTCTGTGATCGTTAGTCCGTGCAACCCAGCCTTAGTGCTCACAGTAACATATTTTGACGGGTATTACTTACCGTTTGCCGGCAAGATATCGTGATACGGAGAGCATTTAAACTAAAATACTTAATAAGAGTAACAGCGACATCAAATCAAAAGAGGGCATATCCCCATATGCCTCCAGTCTACATATTGCCGTTTATTGCATAGTATATTATATTTCTAGCTTCGATTCCTCTAAGGATAATAGCTAATATAATTACTTTATGTATGTATTTGCAGCATCAGTAATCTAGCCACAAAATAATGAGTGCGAAAATTCCTTTAGGAATACATTTAAATAAACTGACCTATATATCAGGTAGCATGATAGCTTATACCGGCACGTTATATGGCCAAAATGTACTGAAACGTCACATAAAACGTGAAGGTATAAGCTATTGTGCGAGCTAGGCAGGTACCAAATTTTGGTATCGGTATTTCTCATATTCTAGAAGTCTTAGCTACTATTGGCTGGAGCTAGTTTAAATAGTGAAACCGTTTTACAGATCGTCCAATTTTCGTATATTACTTTGAATCTGTCTGGAAATAATTGATAGATGCACACTTTCAGAATATTTGATAGAAAGTATTTTTCACAGCTTAAATTTTATTATTTGGATTTATATTCTGGTGTAGCAACCAAATTCCCTCTCTAATCTTTTAAATAAGTTGCAGCAAAAATAAGCAACATCGCATGAATAACTATAAATACTTTAAGTGATATTTATAACTAGCTGTTTCCCGCGACTTCGGCCGCGTCTTTGCTCCTTCTGGTCGCAGCGTGATGTTATATAGCCTAAAGCCTTCTTAAATAAATGGACTATCCGACACAAAAACATTTTTTTAATTCGAACCAGTAGTTCTTGAGATTAGCGCGTTCAAACAAGTAAACAAAAGAAGCCATCGTTAACTCTAAGCCAATATCCAGCTTAAATATTCTAACTTACTCAGTCACATAATACTAAGATATTTTAATTATTATGACGCAACGGCATTTACGACAATGTACATATTAGAAACAAATTTTAAATACATACGATTTTAATTTGTATAATTATATTTTGCAGTTTAGTAACTATTTTTCCTTTTCTATGATACTGTGATCTGTTCCGGTCAAGTAGGTACTAGCTATACCATTTTCATTATAATAAGCTAAAGTAATGTCTATTATTTTTATTGAAGTATTTTATAACTCTGCTAAATTGAGCTTACTACGTCTATTGACGTTTCACTCAGTTTTAGACAGGGGTTCTGCAAATAGATTATTAAAACGTTGTGACGTTAATAGATTTCTAGAGGGTGACGTTATTAAATAGGTACATGAATTGCTAACGTGAGTTGCAGTTTTCTAATGACTGTGTTAGGTTTGAAGGGGTGCCGACGACGCGACGTGAGTATTATTGATAATGTTGACGCGTTACAAGAACTTCATTTGGCGACGTTGCTTTGTATTAAACTTACAAATCAGCAAATTCGTCAAATACAGCAGTGTAAAATACAGAAACACCTTCAGACTTGACGACCTGTTTAGCCTAGTTGGTAGTGACTCTGCCTCCGAAGCTAGAGGTCCTGGGTTCGAATCCCGGCCAGGGCATTATTTGTGCATTTATCACGGATATTTGTTCTTGGGTCTTGGATGTTTTCTATGTATTTAAGTATGTATTTATCTATATAAGTATGTATATCGTCGTCTAGTACCCATAGTACAAACTTTACTTAGTTTGGGACTAGGTCGATTTGTGTAAGATTGTCCCCCAATATTTATTTATTAATCGAAGGACAGTCTGCACCTCCTCGGCTCCCCCATCTTCGAGGAGGCCATTCCTCTTCTCTTAAATAATTCTACAACAAAATTCAGTAAGTATTCGGACCACCTTGTCAAAATTAGTAGCCACTCAGCTTTATTTATTTTAAAATTCTGTCTGTTTGTTCCTAAATTTACCTACCTACTTCGCTGTTGCCCGATTTGGAAATTTGATCACACCTATTGACAACCTAATGAAATCCCAAATTGAAAACATCCTAAACATTCACTTCAGCGAACAGGCATGGACCCAAGCCGCTTTACCAATAAGGAACGGCGGCTTAGGAACCCCAAAATTTCAAGTGTAGCCTTGCCCGGCATTCCTGTCTTCAATCCACAGCACCCTAGATCTCGCAGGTAGAAAGTAAAAAGCAGCAGGTAAAAAGCTCCAGCGGGCATTAACTGCGAGATTGCATGCTTGAACGAGGCCACGAATGCCTGGCTAGCTGGACCAAGTCCAACTCTCCCGTCCAAACCACATAGGCAAAGGGCCTGGGATACAATAGCCTCCGTCGCCACCTTACAAAATTTAATAGAACCCTCAACAGGCCGGGACCGTGCCAGGCTGCTAGCTGTGTCCAAGCCAGAATCTGGATACTGGCTTCATGCATATCCCTCACCCAATACTGGAACTTTCATCGACCCGGACACTTTACGAATAGCTGTCGGTCTCCGGCTGGGAGCTTGGATCTGCACAGGTCATAACTGTGTTTCTTGTGGGGCTCCAGTGGACCGACTCGGCCACCATGGCCTCTCCTGCTCCTCGGGCGCCAGCCGTCTACCCCGCCACGCCGCTCTCAACGACATTATCAGAAGGGCGCTCGTCAGTGCCAACGTTCCCGCTGCTCTAGAGCCTCAAATTGTGCGGAGCGATGGCAAGCGCCCTGACGGTATGTCGTTGATACCCTGGAAGACGGGCCGTGCGTTGGTGTGGGACGCCACCTGTACAGACACCCTGGCAGCGTCCTACCTGCCAGCAACTGCCAAACGTGCGGGGGTGGCGGCAGGCGCCCGGGAACGCCTGAAGGTCTCTAAATACAGCTGTCTCGGCGCCCAATATCATTTCTTTGCTTTCGGCGTCGAGACACTGGGTCCTTGTGGTAAGGGTGCGCTAGAGCTCCACAGGGAAATCAGCAGAAGGTTGAGGGAGGCGACAGGCGACCCTCGCGCCGGCGGCTTTCTCGCGCAAAGAATCGCGATAGCAGTTCAGCGCGGGAATGCTGCCTGCGTGATGGGCACACTGCCAAGGTCTCATGAATCTTTAATTAATTATTTTATTTATATTTTCTAAGTTTAAGGTTTAATTATAGTTATTTTAATTTAATAGTAGTTTTATTCTAGATATATGTTTTTGAAAAAAAGAATATTTATTACTTATGTTGAACTTACTGTCTACAAAGATATGAGTAATAATTATAACCCAAGTTTTTCTGGAAGGTCCATTCCGTGAATAAGTGAAAGAGTTTTTTTAATCAAAAGATAAATTCCAAAAATTACTCCATGCACATAGAGGCATAAACTTTCTTGATGATATAGTGTCGATAACAAATAAAATAATAATAATATATTGGTATCCAGTGTCGCTTTAGATTACCTAACAATACGATATAAAAAACCACCACTTAAATGAAGACAAATACTACAGGATATGGGTTTTCATTAACATAAAATTCTACGCATATTGGGCGATAAAATACGGAGACAAAACGAATGTCAAAGTTTGTGACAAGATAGATTTAAGTCGATTACATAGAAGATGTAACCACGAAGGTTACTACTACATGCATGACTAAATAGTTTGCATACCACGTCAACCACCAAGGAACATCTTATACGCATCTTATACGATGATGTCGTTCTGATGGTCGAAGATAAAGATGAACCTAAGCCGATTTTCACTTGTGGATTTCACACCCATTATTTGGTTCGGTTCTGCATTGGAATTAAACGGTTTTAATAGGGCGCAGTACGCTCGGTTCTCCATACAAAAGTATTTAAGGTCTCATTTTAAAACGCCATGCTAGAATAACATGAAACTTTGTACACACAATGGGATCCGGCATATCTAGGTCGGAAATTAGTTTCTGTTGCTAGAAATTGTAATAGAAAAAAATACAGCGGTTTTTTGAGTTTTTTACGGCTTGTATGAAAGCCTTAATAATCGTTGTATTTTTTCTCCATTATAATTTCAAGCAACAGATACTAATTTCCGACCTAGATATGCCGGATCTCATTGTGTATACAAAGTTTTATGTTATTCTAGCATGGCGTTTTAAAATCAGAGCATAAATACGTTTGTATGGAGAACCGGACGTACTGCGCACTCTTAAGATAAGCAGGAAGAAGACCGAACATACGTCCTGTATCGTTGATGGCACCACAAGTAGCGAAGATATTAAATTTTTTGCCGGTACCACCCTAATCCCTCTTGTGGACCGTTTCGAGTATTAATAATGACGGAAAATTTACAAAGATTAACAAGAACTAATGCTATGAGAACATTATAGTACTAACGCTGAATGGGTAAAACAGAGTCGTAATGTGTGAAGTGACTCTAGAATACCGCTGAAGATAAAAGGAAAAGTGTACAAGACAGTTATAGTCTAGGCCCAAAACTGAAAAACGCGTCTCTAAACGATGCAAGCGGCAAATCATGTAACAGTTGGGGTGACAACGTTATGAGAGGGTTTTGACCCTGCAGAATACGGATTTGCTTGTCAGCATTTCGAAATTTGAACCGGAAGTACGGTAAACCGGAAAAGGTGCAGCCCATACAAAAATTTTCGTCGTACATTTAGTAAATCGTTGTTCCCTTAAAACAATTCCGATTGTTATGGTTTTTTGATATGTTGTATATACTCTTGGTAAACCAAAGTTTTCATTTGCCCAGCTCTATATATTTCTCCGACATCTTGGAAAAACTGACACTGTTTTTTGTTTTTTGTCTATTACGTCGTCAAAGTCCATTCTAGTGTTAATCATGGTTCTGGAATATTGTAGAAAACAAAATTTTCTAAAACTTTTGTTTTTAACGTTTTTTTCCACGACCCTGGGAACTAATGTATGAAATCGTGTATGGGGAGCTAGTGTTAAAAATTGCTACTTTGTTCTAGTTTTCCTCCCATGTTTATATTTTAGTCCATTTTAGCGCAAACTGTAGTTTGGCAATATTGTAAATCACAAAATTTGCTATAACTTTTGGATTGAAACATTTATTCCATGACCTCTAGAAATGAAGATATGTAATCATCTATGAATAGTTACGGTCGAAAACTGCTACCTATGTCCAATTTTCCTCCCATATGTACGTTTCAGGTCATTTAAGCGCAAACTGTAGTTCTGCAATAATTCAGAAGACAAACATACATACATATAATCACGCCTGTTTCCCAGAGGGCAGAAATCAGGGATTTCCATCTACTACGATCCTGATATACAACTTACGCTTCATGAACTCTCAAAACATTGATCATGAAAAAAATTGACGAGGACGGTGGAACAACTTGGTGCATGTCAATCCGTTCTTCATGCACGAGCATATGGTAGCCAAGCACACTAGGATGAACAATCTTATTGTAGGATACAATATCCGTGCAGGTTTTGGGGACGGGCTCGAGGATAATAAGAATGCGAATATAACTCAGGTTCCGTCATCACCGGTCGGGCATGATGAGCATTTTCACATCCGTTCACCTGAAAGGTTTTAAAATAAGTATTCAGTACCGCAAAAGTAATCTATTTTACTCACAGTTTGCCATCGTTTTTCGTGAGCGTTCCGTGTTACGGTTAGCAGTTAGTGATCGTACAAACTTTCAATTTACAAATAATTTTAGGCTAACAGTTTGGGCTAAAATGCACTTAAACGTAAATATGGGTTGAAAACGGAAACAGGTAGCAATTTTCGACGGTAGCACTCCATAGATGATTCCTTATCTTCTTTCCTAGAGGTAGTGGAAAAGATAATTCAATTCAAAATTTCTGGCAAATTTTATGATCTACAATATTGCGAAACTACAGTTTGCGCTAAAACACCCTAAAACGTAAACATGGGAGGAAAACTAGAAAAAGTAGCAATTTCTAACGCTAGCTCCCCATACACGATTCCATATCTTAGTCCCCAGGGGTCGTGGAAAAAAACCTTAATCACAAAAGTTTTAGAAAATTTTGTATTCTACAATATTCCAGAACCATGATTAACACTAGAATGTACTTTGACGACAGAATAGGCAAAAAACAGAAAAATGTGACAGATTTTCCAAGATGGCCGAGAAAGATATAGAGCTGGAGACATAAAAACTTTGGGTTACCAAGAGTATATCATATAGCCCTTTACAACATAACAAAAAACCAAAACAATCGGACTTTTTTTAGGTACCGGAACAACGATTTACTAAAAGTATGGTGATTTATTTTCTATGGGCGGCACCTTTTCCGGTATACCGTACTTCCGGTTCAAATTTCGCAATGGCGACAGGCAGATCCGTAACCTGCAGGGTCAAAACGCTCCAAAAACGATGTCACCCAAACTGTTAAATGATTTGCTTCTTGCATTCTACTTTTTCAAAAATGGTCCTAGTCTATTAGGCCCGCAATACTTCATGGTTCAGAATGTTGGGCCACAAAACAAACAACACCAGTAAATAAAAATTTGTACAAAGAACAAATCGAAGATCGTGCTAGACGGAGGTTAATGACTAGGAAGGCCGACCCCAGATAATGAAAATAAGACCTAGGAAGGTGAAGTGATTGAGTTAAGTTAAAATATTATTTTTAAAAATCTTTTAAGTTACGTGGCAATAAATCGTGCCTAGGTAGGCAGATAGAAAGGTATCCATAGTTCCTGCCAATTTTAGGTTATATAATAGTTCTATAATGCGTACTTAATATTCCTGTCATTTTTAATTCATCTGACTTACCGTTCACATTTTTTATGTTAATGGAGCGCTATGTTAATAATTTTTAAGAAAAAAAAACCGACTTCAATGGGGGAGTCCGATGAAAGATTATTAATCTTAGATGGTGCACTTTTAGAGTCCATACAATAAAATACAAAAATGGCTATAAGTATGTTTATAATGGTAGAAGACTAAGTACCCTCAATTCCTCATGAAATCATGGAAAAACCTTGCTTGCTTGACAAACAAAACGAAGAGAACAAATCGCCAAACGTGAACTACGCGTCGTTGAAGAGTTCCGTTCTGATCATCATCAGCAGTTCCACTTCATCAAATGTCACTTTTATGAATGAAAATGTTTGATTAGTTCATGAAAATACTAAAATCACTATTTGTGTGCCTGTCACATTTGAGGAGTTTCCTCGATTCCTAATGGATCCCATCATCAGAACTCGAGCATGACAAAAATCAATCGTGAAAATAGAACTTGCTTAACAAACACCGCTAGAAGGACAAATCGCCAAACGTGAACTTTTCGTCGTTGAAGAGTTCTGTTCTGATCATCATCAGCAGTTCCACTTCATCAAATGTCACATTTTTGTATGATAATGCTCGATTTGTTGATAAAAACACAAAAGTCACTATATGTTTTCCCAGTAAGATTTGAGGAGTTCCCTCAACTCCTCATGGATCCCATCATCAGAAATCGAGCATGACAAAAATTAATCGCGAAGATAGAACTTGCTTAACAAACACAGCTAGGAGGACAAATCGCCAAACGTGAACTTTTCGTCGTTGAAGAGTTCTGTTCTGATCATCATCAGCAGTTCCACTTTATCCAATGTTACATTTTTGTATACAAATGCTTGACTTGTTGATAAAAACACAAATATCACTATATGTTTGCCTTAAAGATTTGAGGAGTTCCCTCAATTCCTCATGGATCCCATCATCAGAACTGCCTTTTGACAAAAACGGGACCAACTTGAATATATATACATACAATCAAAAAAAACATTTTTCAAATCGGTTAAGAAATGACGGAGTTATGGAGTAACAAACATTAAAAAAAAAACATTCAAACGAATTTGGTAACCTCCTCGTTTGAAATTTCGAAGTCGGTTAAAAACAAAAGGGGCCATCCAAGACCAGTGGCTTGAAAAGTCGTGCATTCTAGTTCGCATTAGCTGCTCGCTGCTCCGCTCTTTCCTTATCTGTGCATCTCACCGCCCACAGCTGTCAAACGTACAAAAATAACAATGTTATTACAAATGCGCACTCTAAGCCCAAATCAGATAGCCGCTAATCTCCATTACAATTAAAAAGTTTCGGGCTCGTCGACCGACCGGTGATATTCGAATTTCGGGCCGTGATTCGGCAGAATCGCTGCCTTGGCTCTTAATGCTGTATATGTATGACTCAGTATACTTAAGTACGACATTTATGGCATTAATAATGTTTAGTGCAGATATATGTATACATATACAGTTAATCAGAATAAATATTGTTAAATGCAGACATTGCAGACGTTTCGTTCCAGGCAATTTGTTACCGAAATCCCATTCATCCTTGATCAATTTTATTGAATGCTCAAAACAAATCTAAAAGCAGACAAATGTATTCATATTTTTCGCTTCATAAACGAGACAATAAACCAAACAATAAGGGAGAAAATTTGCATTCACTGCGACCATTTTTCTACCATCTTCCGCCGGAGAAACGCAGCAAGCTCGCTTCATTAAACGCCAAATTATCAACACGCTTCGTCCACCCTATGCAAGCAAAAATAACCATTAAGTATAAAACAAATTTCTTACTGAACCCTAGTCGGTATTCAAACAACGTAAGACGTATTTTCGTTCGTACAATAATGCGATGCAAGCTTTTGCTTGTGAAAAATTCGTCAGATCATAACTCACGAGAATTGCGGAAAACTGATCGCTCATGCCGGTAACTGTGAACAAATATAATCCCTAGAGCAAGCATATTAAGTGCATTTTCGTGTGAAACAGGTTGAAGGAATATTATTTCGCGCTCTTCAACCTAGCATGCACCCTTCAGATAACACCTAACCCCTATTCCGTGCGTTTAATTGTTCTGATTTTAAAATGAATGGAAAATCGGGGTGCATTTTTAAGATCTAGTTACCATTAGGAATGTAACGTAGCTTTGTTAAAATAAGTACTTGTTGTTTTATTTAGCAATAGCGAAAAGAAAAGGGAGCGTTGTCATATCAACTGTGCACCTTGGTGGTGTTGTGTTCCTGGTGGTGAGTAAGGTCAGCAGAGCTAGGTAGCTCATTCTAGATCAGCGCATCCTAGGTAGAGATAGGAACCTGCACTTGTTCCCGTTTCTCTCTTCCCTTGATATAGAACCCTATATAAACATTTTTCAAAAACTCGACACATTTTCTTTAATTGTTAGCTATATGTGAAGCGGAATTATTGTCAAACTGTGATTGGATCCGTCTGTATGTTGTTACGAGAACAATATTTTTATATAGTAGTCGATTGTTCGTGATTGTATTCAGAACTGTGATCAGGTTTTCAATAAAAATGCAAATATTTTTGTGAACATTGTGAACTAATTGCAAAGCCGATTGTTGTGTTTTAAGCCGACAGACAGTATGACAAGCACGAAACTAAATAAAACGTTCCTATAGTAACCATATTAAATGTCGTGAAAATTGTATCCCAAGTGCTTTGAATTTAAATTAACGTTCTAAATTGGATGAATTTAGTTAAGCAGAAATCTTACAAAATTGAAATTAAAAATAACAACATAAAATACCTACGAAAAGAAGCATGATCTAATTTTTACTAAACCGATTGTCGTTTAATTTAACTACGTATTTGTTAATTTTCACTACAAAATATAAAAGTAAAAAGTAAAAGTAATTTATTCTTCAAATTAAGTATAATTACATGCACCTATAAACATAAACTACCACCACACTATACTTTAATCTGTTAATAGTTTGTTTTTCAATTCCTGCAATTGCTGCTAATATAGGTAACAAAAAGACTGCTCGTACATTAAAACTCTATTTTTGTTATGATCTGTACCCATGTTTTTAAATTGTGACTTGTTCAGTAGAAGGGATACTTAGGCCCCATTTTAAGTTAATAATTACCAATCGCCAAACTTAAGTGGCAGTGCGCGGGGCACATTCAATGCACGTAGAATAGATGGCCGTTGGGGCCGAAAGGTTCTTGAGTGGCGACCACGTAAAGGAAGGCGCAGCGTGGGTATACCATTCAGATGATGCATCCTATCCTTCATCACAGTGGGATTAATTTTCATTTTCAAAATCTGGTGTTAAATCGTCAAATTCGGCGTCATCATCTATATCTAATGGAGCAAGCATCATGTTTCTAGCAGTAGAGCTAAAAGGTTTGACTCTTTTTGGGCTGTCTAGGTCTAATGCTACTAAGTAATGGATCTAAAGTAAGTAGCAGCCGAATTATAACTTCCATGTTACACTGTTCTCTAGAAAATTTTCTTGAAAAGTTCTTCCTGAAATCTCTAAGTGCTTGTTTCTGGCCTCTGAGGCCTCTTCTGATAAATATCCTATAGGGAGAAGAGAAGGGCATGTTTTATGACAATAGGACCATGTATTAAAATTATATATATTTCCAAGGCTCTTTTTAACCATTCCTCATTTTTCTTTAAAAACAATTGTTCTGTTCTTTTAGAGGCTTGCCACTTTGTCTTAAATTCTGACTTCAGTCGCAAAATATTGCGAAGAAATTCATTTCTCTGGTCTTGAGGAAATGTGGTAGAGTTGATAATTTTATTCTCCACTGCATCCAGTTTCTCTGGAAACTTTACCTCATCACAATCCTTGGTCAAGTTAAAAACATATCCCCTTGTCACAATTCTCACGCCAGATGAACTTGTGATGACAAATCGTTTAATTAAATTTTAAGACCGCAGAATTAACTTTGTTTGTGAAAATAGCTTGTTGAAAAAAATAAAGATAAATACCAAATTGGAACTTTTTCGCACGAGGTGTTCTTTTTATATTCAAGAATGCTAAATGCACTATCTAACAAAATATTAATCGCAGCTGGGGAACATCCCGCAACATAACTTTTGGACTTTTGATTTCAATTCAAGTCAATGTGCAATAAGGTATTTTCACAAATGTGAAATACAGCGTTAATTTGACTTTACAATTAAACCTATGTGCTCCGTATACATATAACCCGTAAACCAAGAAATGAATGAAGCATTTTTTACTAAAATATTTTTCTTGCGTTTCTGTCAAAACAAGTGACGGATTCAACTTTGTTATCACTAAGCTGTTATTTATCTCATACCGTTATTCCGTCTGAATAAACACACGAATAGACAGAACAAAGGACGCACGCGCGCCAAACTAAAACTAAAAATGTCACCGTTCAACAAAACTGCAAAACTGTCGCTTGCCGCTGCCGATAGCTCGCGGAGCAGGCTATGCTGCTCTATATCGCTCACTTTTGACTCCCACGTAGTATATCTTGACACCGGGATTGGTAATAATACGCGTATTCGGAGGTTTAACTTACAATGGTTCGCCTAAACGCGTTGTGAACAACCCGGTTATTTTCACGTTCCCCCTCCAATTTCACTTTTTCATTTCATTTTTGCTCGTAATACAATATTCATTGAAAGCGGTAGATCCCGAACTCAGACCCGCAACGGCTCGCAAATAGTGTCATCCTGACACATTTTGACAAATTGAAGTACTATAGAGCCTCGAGCATTGTTTCATTCATTTTTATTCATATAACTCGATTTCACTGTTTGAACTACGTTCGTTAGTGAGGTATGTTTGATTTATGATTTATGTTGGCCGTGTAGGACGCGTGGCGAATCGATAGTGTTGCGTGGGTTTAAACCTCGATAGATGCTATACTGTGCAATCAATTCGCGATGTAAGAACTTTCGAGTGCAGAAACGGTCGTCAATTCGATATTAAACGTGGTTGTTTATGCGTTCTTGTACTTATCTGGTACAGTAAAGTGACAACACTGTTGCTGAGCCGCTGTAATGGTCGTGTTTACTTCGGGATAGGTACCTTTTAAATTAAAGGTGTCGTATCAGGTCCAATCTGATATCCAGTGCTTAACAATCGCAATAACAATAGTTTATTCGTATTTAGGATCTGCAATTACCGACAGGTCTATGGCTATTATAAAGCTAATATTTTAATATATTATACATCTGTCAAAATACTTATCTGTGACAATGTTACATTTAAAGGCGGAATATATGACTAAAACAGAATTTTTAAAGAGATAAAACTGAAATATTCACCATGTTTATCATTCAGCGTCCGAAATTAGAAATAAAAATAAACCCTTTCTAAAGCGTTCGTATGATTTATAAAAAAACGCACACGCAACTTAAATCCCTCGACGACCGCTTTCTACGCATACTTCAAACAATCATTTATCAAAAGTGTCTAAAAGCCGTAGTATTAAAAACATGGCGGCACGTATCGCAGTCCGTTTGCAAATTAAAAGCAACCGTTTACCACATAATATATGAGACGCGGGCGAACGGACTAATTACTCAAAAATCACATTTACAAGCGTATGCTAGAGTTGTGGACAGGTAACGCTCATTAAGCCTCGACATAGGGGTCCAGGGTGGGGTATTGAAAAAAGGGGAGGTTATACGTAAAGCTTGAAATAGAAAACGATTTGATTTATACGTACCTTCTTTAATAATTCAATATAGTTCAGGGTATTTTATACATTATTTTCAAAAAAAAAAATTTGCTGAAGTAGTTGGTACTGTATGTACTTCAGAGTAAAATTAGTCGTTTTTTAGGGTACCCAATCGAATAAATAACCGAGAATCATTCGAAGTAGCCGAGCCACCGAAATCTTATCGATCTCATGCCTCCGATGATATTTTCATCATGTTTACAATTTCAGCATTTTTCTAGTGGGGAAAAAAACCGTTCTCCAACTTCTAGCCGATCTTTGGCCGAGAAATTAGAAAAAAATACATTCTTACATTAAATACATAAAAGAAAATAGATACGCACTTTTTGAAATAAAAACCTATATGTGAAATGTTTAAGTATATGTTAGTGTGTAACTATGTATATGTTATGTTTTTCTCTAATATATGTATGTCTGTCTAATATATGTTCCGTCCGTGTTGCTTTTGTCAACATTTATTCGTTTTTACCCTAATCAACTCAAAGGTTAACTGGAAAAGAACCCTGAAAATTCCTTTTGTACGGTCGTGCTCTTTAATTTGTGACCATTTCGAAAAAAAGCATTGCATTAGTTTGACAGGACCTTTAGGGAGTCCCAAATTAGTCTTTAACTATACTTAACTTTTCTTTTTGTAAATCTTATCTGTTGTTATTCCTTTTATATAATAAATGTACGGATACTCCGCATTTTGCACTACGCCATGTCCAGCCACACAAATTATGAAAGTCAAGTCAGCTTTAATTTATACATTAAATTTTAAAAAGTGAGGGTGACTCCGCTTTGCTATAATTATCTATTTTATATTTTACATATGTACTTAATTACTGTCATATTTTTGCAAAGCAAAGTACAGTAAACAAACTTATATTACATTTTAGTCCTTTGGCATTTAGATACTCGTATTGCTATGTTCCCATTCTGTGATGTAACTGTGTACATAACCAAACAATGCAATTATAGAAGAACGTAGCTGCAGCCGCCCGTTACAAAATCCATGACAAATTAGAATGTGAATTCATTTGGGGTGAACAATACACAAACAGTAGGGTTTTCAAAAGTAATATGATTAATCTTCCATCCTAATAAGATCTACCTTACCCCAATAAGATTTTGCCGGATACCAATATGGGGGGTTGGAAAGTGAGATGGCAGTCGTTTCTGTAAAACTTCTACTTAGACCGATTCTAAGTTGATCTTGTCTCCTTCAGAACACTATCATTGCTGAGATAAGGCGAGTAAAATGTAAATACTACTGAAAGTTTACGACCTTTACAAAGATCTGGTTGAAACCCAAACAAAAAAACAGTACCTGTATCTAAAAAAAATACAAAGTTAATAGGTAAAGTAGGTAAGTACACATACCTAAACAAAAACATGTGGGACATAAATGGAATTATTTTTTAAAAGCGACTTCAATTGCATTAATTTAATTATCCCTTTCATAGCGTGTCTAACATTTACATATTACCCCATAAACGATGTCCTATTTTCATGATAAATAGCACAAACACGGTAACAACTTAACGGTGCCATCTATAAATTTTAATAAGGATTTCTTCAGTACCTAAAAGGTCATAAGTAATGGAAATTTAGAATCAAGATACGCTTTTTTGTTAGGACGCAGAAGGACGATGGCCGGTCGCACGCGACTTTTGACTCAAACGCGACAACTGCTGATATGCTAATCACTTTTAAACTAGGTGTGCGTCTACACTTTGACTTGTTTTCGAAACTAGTAAAATGTTTTCGAAACTAGCAAAAAGTTTACATGGTAGGAATAGTTGTTTTGTTACAGTAACGAATAAGTCTACTACTACAGTTAATAAATAAATATTTGTATCCCAATCAAATATACAAATCTTACTACCCATAATAAGCTCAATAAGGCTTGTGCTATGAGTACAGACGACGAAAATTATAAGTACTTCTAAGTAAATTCTTCTAAAAAAAGACAATTATTGAGATGGACCGTCATCTCAATATTTGTCAATAACGGGTGAAAATACTCGTCCGGAATAATTTCAGGATGAGTGTTCTCGAAACACAAGTTGTATAACGAACGTACAGTCACTAATGTGGTTAAAGCACAAATCACTCTGTGGGTTAAAGTCACACAAGTCGTCGTCAATTGTCACTACATACGTCAAGTCACTGTGCAGGGGTGCGTAGTTAACTACTTTGCTGAATGTACTTACCGAATAACTGATGAAATTTACACAAACAAAAAGTTTAAATACGTAAAATGTAACAGTACATATCGTCAAAGCACTTTAGAGTGTCCCTCTCCTCATTACACAGATACTGGTTTATGTTTACTACTCCACGTAGTATTGTGCATGAAAACAAATCTCTGATCCAAATTGGCAGTTTGAATCCTCTCACAACTAGATAGTTATTTGTTAGTGATACTACCATTGTTTTATTTACGTTCGTGGCCTAAATATGTACATATCTTACCATAGTCGAGAATTTATAACACTAACGGCTTTTTACGATTCCATGCCGTGCCATATGACAATAAACTGGGACACCATACAACGGGTTTATGGAAGAATCACTATCTCGGAATCTGAATGCCTATTTAAAGTCGAACCTTTGTGACTTACGGGCGTTTATCATTTCCAATCGATTTTTATTTTGTACGGACATGTTTTAGTATCGGAAACAAATTTAGTGTTGAAATTTATGAGGTGTACATATTTAGTACATTAAGAGTGTATTTATTAGTTTAATAACTTGTTTTAACTCTAATAAAAAGCGTGTTTAAAATAACAAGTTTGATGTTGTTGTGAGATTCTTTAGGGGACAAAATGTCAGTCAGGCAAATAGGCGCAACATGGTCGAATTTCGCTTGACATCTCATAAAACACTTGAAACTTCAGAAAGGAGAAGACTACGCAACGTTTTAGAGCGTGCGTAAGATTTATATTTTAAATGTAGACAAAAAAGTACAGTTTGGTTTACCTAATGTAAGGCGATTTTATGCTTTGTCGGTTTAGTACGTGATAATTGCTTATGGCTCCTCAAATACAATATATTGAGGGCCTTGTCTTGCCATAAGGTAAACGTCCAAATATTTGAAACCTTACGACCCGACAGTTGACTCCATATTATTATTATTATAATGTCAATAATTGGGTTAGTGTCAAGCACTGGCACGATTACCTTATTGCAGGTAACTATCGTAGGCACGTACCGGCCAATAATATATCACCTTCATATTGTTTTTGACTCTTTTAAATGCCTCCCTAAAGATTTTCATATTTTAAATTGGGTTACTCCAAAGAAAGACTCCTTTTAAGTATAACAAGAAGATTTGTTCACAACAATATATTATTTCAGGGATTTCTAATGTTTTCTTAGACTTAAATGTGATGTATAATAAATATACGGTAGTGTACTTATTGGCTTATAGGTTCCAAATTTCGAATCATTGGTAGTTCAGCTATCTACCCTTTCCGACAAATGCTATCCATCATGTTATCCGATATTACGACTATTCATTACGACACAGATATCAACTCTCATGGATGTCTCATTGTGTTGTCAGAGTGTGATCGTATCGCTTTGACAATATCGTTCATTATTTCATTTTATTATTAAATACCATCATCATACTTTTAGCGTTTATAATCCTGGTAATATCCTAAGGAGTCGGGAGCCTGTATTGGTACCTAATCCCAAAATTTTAGCAAAAGCATTAGTTTTATGAGAGCGACTGATAGATAATAGTTATTTGTTATACAAGGGTGCAAAGTTGTATTTTACCCGCGAGTGTTTCAACACACGAGAAGTAAAATACAACTTTGCACCCGTGTGTAACACAAAACTTTTGTCCTCACTATAGCGAGGAAAAAACACAGTTCCACAAGCATGATTTTCATCACTGGAATCACCGATTCTTTTACGATATTATAACAGAAAACTCTGGAAGTTGTGTTTAATATTTACGTGAGTCGGAGTCCGTGACAAGTTGTGTATATTTTAGTTGACATTGACAATAACGACATTTCTGACGATGCGTTTTGAAATTGCATCGACTCAACTTGTGCGTTTACAATTATACTCAATATCATTATAAAACAAATGTTACTTATAGAGTTTGACTTAAATCATTAAATAAAGCTAAAATTTGTATTTTTTGTTAAATTCTTAAACCATTTATTTAATGATAATTGATATCAAACGAACCATTATTATGAGCGTTTTACGTTTTGTTATCTGTCAAAAGCTACTCAAACACGCTCCAAGGTCAAATTACTTTCCCCACTTGTAGATAAAATGCGTTTTTACCCGCTTGTTTCAAAGGATAAAATACGGCTTTCCGAGCTAGTGAGGGGAAAAAACTTTATTTGCGTATATGACTTGACAATAAAATACTTGAGAAACAAAAAGAGCCCTTTGAGAGATAAATCTTACAAACTAAAACTGTCTAATGTTACAACTATTTAATTTCTTGTCACGACAGCCACGAAAAGGCACCAATTCAGTATTATGCTGTGACATTGCTGTAACAGCGCTGGTATTCTGCCGGAACCAGGCAGAGCCACCTAATAATCTGACCTTCCAACCCCTCTGGCTCATTTAATTTGCTATGTTTTAACTTTTAACATATATATTACCATTCAACCCCAATAAGGTCTAGTTTCCCCCTCGGCTTGGAAGGTCAGCTGGCAGTCGCTTCCGTAAAAACTAGTGCCTACGCCAATTCTTGGGATTGGGTAGCGGACTCCAGGCATCCTTCAGGATGCAACTGTACTGGGAATAACGGTAGGGGGATGATGTGATATATGTTGCCATGCAATATTTTTTACAATAAACTAATTTAACTAGTGTAGTAGATTTCAGCTCTCTATAAAGATCCGTCAGACCGAATATGAGATCAAACTTTAGCAGTAGCACTCATTTCATTTTTTGACCTAACTTACTGACATAAGGTCTTGACGGGTCTTCATAATATGTATCAAGCCTCAATGCCGCGAGTAATTAAGAGCGCTTTACTAAAATGTAACTCGTCCACTATCACCACTCGTAAATAATTGAGATTATTTCAATTTAAAAAATAGATATTAAAAAAAGGAGGCCATTATATAAAGTATTGGACCCGGGTATGTCCTTAAACTACGACCAAGACCACCGGAGGATGGGCAGCAGCATCCCTGGAGTGCGTTGGAGATCCTGCGATTGGTTGGCACCCGCATGCCAAGCGAGGCGATTATGTCATTTATCCCCCATGAAATTGTGGGGGAGGCCTATGTCCAGCAGTGGACGTCCTTGGGATAATATGGTGGTGGTGATGGATATAAAGTATTTCCTATTTAATTAACATTTGCATCCATCAAACTAGTTTTTGCGTTGCTGAATTCGTCGATGTATGCGTCCAAAGTAAAAACGGCCGTTTTATTTTTGAACTCATAGATCGACGAATCCAACAAGGTCAAACTAGTTTGATGTATTCAAAAGGTACTTAAATACGAAATACTTTACATATAGGCCTCCTTTTTTCAATATCTATTGTTAAATTTAAATAATCACAATTATTTATAAGTGGCGCTAGCGGACCTGTTACATTTTAATAAAGCGCTCTTAAGCAACGTTTTCCAGCGTGCCCGTGCGTAAGATAAACCTAAATGTCATTTTCCATTGTACAAATGATAGGTATATCTGTCGTGCGTTCGGAAATTTACGTGAATAACGTGCGGGACATTCTAACAGTTAAGTATTGAATGGGCTGAGTAACAACTTTTGTTGTTACCTACTGTATAGTAAATACTATGTAGAACTTTTGTAGATTACCCTAACATACTCAACGTGTTTCATTATTAAATAAAAACTTTTTACAGAACGTATTAAAACAAAGCCGTAATTACACTTCTACTTTTAAACTTTGTAGGCAACTATCTAAGCCACCATTTTGCGCTGAATAAAAAAGTTTTAATTTACTTCTCTTCACTCGTGTTCAACACGTATAGAGCTCTGATAAAGTCTCCATTTAACATTAACTGGAAAATCGCAAGTCGGCCCACGGCCGGCCAGGCGGCATGCTATGCGGTATACCGCGCGTGCGTGTCAAACGTGGATTTTCATACATCCTGACAGATGCACGCTACGTTTTTTTGTATACAACGACGGTGGCAAATAAGCCTACGGTCTGTTTGATCGCGCGCGCTTAAGCCTTTGCTTGAACGCAGTCTTAGGCCACGTGTAGGACAAGCGGGGCGGACGGTAGCGCGGATCCCGCCCTCTTATTCACAAACCGATTCGTCATCACCTTTCACCTCACCCGTTTTTATAGGGAAACTCTCAAATGTCATTTGTTAAATTATGACTGTTTCCATATAAAAACGGGTGATGTATGAAGTGAGAGGTGAGGACGAGTCGGTTTGTGAATAACACCCCAGGTCAGTACGCGCGTAGAGCCTGCTCGGACAGAGCGGTGACCGGAGTTCATTTGCGTTCCATGCAGTAGTCCAATGGAACGGCGAACGCAGAACTCCGGTAACCGCTCTCTGTCTGCGTGGGCCCTAAACACCACCATAGTCATATTAGCCATTCCATATCCGCCTGACACACCATTTCTCGCATACTGTCGAACGCCCAGCTTGACACTACCTTATATGAGGCTGTCCTCAAACTGGTCCTTTTATTTCGTATCTTTTATCCCGACCCTTTTATCCTTGCCGTAGATAAGTCATCGATAAATTTAAAATACGACCATACGATAAGGCGCGGCGTGATATTCAAATTAAATACCTATGACATTTTAAGATTACAAACATCAACGATACGGCACTGAGGAGTGGATGCGCCGTCTAAAGGACAAAGTAAAGCATAAAGTGGATCAGGGTTAAATAATAGTATTAGATTATATTTATATATCAAATGATAGTGTGAGATGGGGGGCTTTATAATAATTTGGTTATCATTTCAAATATGTGAACATTATATTTCAATGTCCAAAAATTTTTGCTTAACAACGTAAAGTTCATCCTTACTGATACTATTTAAATATATTTTACTTAGTCTTTCTGAAATTATTTAGCGAGTCTTGTCATTTTTTTCTAATGTTTATGAACTAATTTTCTTACTCTCGCCTCAAGTACTCGTCTTTGAAACAGAATTTAAAAAAGCAAAGTTGTGTTTTATATCAAATAATCATTAAAGTTCATCATCATCAAATCAATTACGTTTCTCGAACTAATTGTTTAATCACTAAATGCATGGTATTATTATTTTATTTACTAAGTGGTTGGTTAACCACATTACCTAAGAGCAATAATTTATTTTAAAACTCATACTAAACGAATAATAGAAAAATATAGTACTTAAGTAGGCAGGTGTTTCAATGAATAATTCATATATTTTTTTATAATAAAATGCCTAACGTGATAAGTCCATCACGACAAAAAAGTGAAACAGTTTTGTGATTCGTATCAAAAGCGTCCTGAAACGTTCAACTTTAAGGCACATCAAATAGGCACGCCTTTTCGAAATTGAGCCCCACGTAGGTGCGAGTATCATATCCACAGAACTCTCGCAGTCGCACACGCGACTTATCACAGCAATGCACTTACGATCTCCGCCTCAGCCGTGCTATCTTTATCCAATTTGTTACCCTTATCAAGAATTAAATGCGTTTTAAGACCTTCTCTCGACAGTTTTTATTTTTTATTAATTACGAGCTAGCCGGCCTCATAAGGAAAGTGGACAGGTGATAGCTTTTTATGATCCCCATTTATCGAATATCCATCTGTTACCCAATGAGTATTGGACGTCAGACGAATTGGTATCGTGTTCCAATGAATCAGCTGGATTTGATAAACTTTGATTGAGTGATCCTGTACTTGAAGACTAATGAATGGCATTCCTATCTTTGTTTTAACGAGTTTTAAGTAGGTACATATCTATCTATCTATATATATATTACGCGAAGCCGATCTTTATAATGCCCATCAGATCTACAGTTATGGACCGATTTTAATAAATTATATACTATAGGATTCGTCCTATGCTGCAGATGTGCAATAAGGTCTTAGTTTTTTGATTTTTATCCTGGAAAATTTATTATATCGATATTTACGAAAAATCCTGGATGCCCCGACAAATATAAGCCTCAAAATCGTGTTCGATGACGCCGCATACAAGCGATGGGTCAGCTTACATTGGTAGAATTGTACGAGGTGTCAAAATTTAGCTTGGTTAACACGTGACTTGACAACTAGCTATGGTAAGATTCCCGGATGACATAAAATTAAATATGAATTTAAATGTTCCTGTAAGAAATATCTGGTACAGCATTACAAAATAAAACTTTTCAGTCGAGAAATACTCAATATTATTAACTATAAACGAAAGTTAAATTACTAATTTGTTTACAAGACAATACATAATATTCGGTCTAAGTATTTACAGTTTACATGAATGCCACTAATGACGTTTTGTGTCAACATGAAACTTATTTTTTATTGTAGCCCTTTACACGATTATTATTATCATATTACTGAGGTGTCAGTTGTGGTCTATAAATGCAATACTAATTTTAGTCTCAGTGATCCGTTAATTTCATGGGGGCCTTTTACACGGTGATTATTATCCCGTGATACACTCATATCACCATACGATTTACGTGAATATTCATGCATATTGAATAAAAACACGAACTATTTGGAAAACTGCGATAATATTGACATCCCAGTTTTGTCATTATATTAATCGTGTAAAGGGCCCCATTCATTTCCTAACTAAGGACCCTGTTCACATTATCCGATTTGATAAAGGTGTCGGCTCGGTCGGCAAATGTATGGAAATGTGACCGATATCGTGTCGAGCAATGTGAACAGCGACCAGTTTTCTAAATTAATAATACCAACAGATCCGTAGTGTTAAGCAAGACGATTTTTCATATAATTGTCTCTTTGAATCCTTATGGTTAAGCAAGATGAGTTAGACCGGGACAGATAGTACAATCATATTCGGCTGCTAACGAATTGTCTCTACTTAAAAGCTCACCAAAATTTCAAATGCCATATAATCGAAAACGTGACAAACGTCAGTTTAGTACAATTTGCATATTTGAAAGCGGAGGCTCTGACAGGTCCAGGGGTGACCTGTCAGATATCACTTATCTGTCTCTCTCAAACTTACTAATTTGTTCATTAGAGAGAATAGAAGATGTTCAGAAATTGTTCAACTTAAATGAGCGGATCTGATATCTGTGGCAGTTTTCCATACATATAGGGATAAGCTAGCCTTTTTTTTGTTTGTTTGTCATTTTGCCGTGTTTTATGTACAATAAAGCAATACATACATACATAACCGTGTCGGCTCTAAAGCCGATATCGGATCGGATAATATGAACAGGGCCTAACAGTAAGTTTTTAAGGTTCTCAGTACTGTCGAATAAAGCAGAAAAAAAAGAAATGTTTTCATGAATGACAGACGTATTGTGTCAACTTTTTCTTATTGTGCTCTCTTATGTCAATATTAAATTGTCATGGTTTATACTTCAAAGAAGTTGGTATACAAACCAATGACATTTCAAATATTCGTTCCGTATATCTTTACTATTATTGATACCTGCCAAAACAATGACAAACCAAATTAAACTTTACGTTGTGAGTTACAGAACTGCTACTGAGATAATCTGATATATCATATAAGCTGCAAATCATTTTGAAAGAGAAGAGACTCGCTGTGTCTCAGTGTGTCTCTCTTACAGCTATTGCCATACCAGTAGGGTGATCAAGTGATCATAAGCAAAGAAGTTCTCATTGGAGTAGACGTTACTTATTGGTGGATTTAGATCAAACGAACGAGAAAACAATGTTGCACTAATTAACCTTTACCACGCCAACAACGTATTCGAAGTATTATAATATGCGCACCATCGATCCAACACAATGACGAATATATCCGTTATGGCGACGACGTCCAATGCGATATCAAGCAAACCTTTTAAGCGCATTATCTATAGAAATGCATGTATTCTATAGATAATGCGCTTAAAAGGTCAAATAAAATAATTACAACCTTTAATTGCCGACAACATAGGTGTTATGACGTACTTTGTCAAAATCACCTTCGTTCTTTATACTATGGTTCATATTCTATCTCCTATGGAAAATGAGTTGGCGTGTAAGTGTCACTGTCCTTCATAAAGTATGGCGTTCAAAAGGTTAATTTGCTATTCATCTATGTTTGTCTGAGGATGTCAAACCCTACAAAGTTGAACCCTACAGAAATGCATGTAGCTTGATATCTCATTAGACGCCATGACGGATATATGCGTCGTTGGCTTCGGACCGTTGGTGCGCAATATAGGTACGTTGGTAGCGTCGAAAAGGTTAATAATACTCGAAAAGGTAGAGGACATGTACCTATTTTTCTTTTCAGTAAACATGTCCAAAATAAGGGGGATAATGGTCGCGTTAAACTGCCACGTCCTAAAAGGGCGTAGGTGCATTGAAAGGATGATTAAGATTACCACAATAGTGGTCGGCGGTTAAGAAGTCAATCCTGACACCTGTCATTTCCATACAGATTATAACCTCAAAGTGACTTTTAGGTTATAAACTATATGGAACTGACATGTGTCAGGATTGACTTCTATAACCGACGACTACTATATTGGTAACATGTTCAATTAAAATTATACTGTATCTATGTCACCTACAACAGTGCCAGTGCCGGTTTTCAGGGGGTCAACCGCAACAGGAATAGATAGGCTATATTCTATCCCGCGGCTTCGCTTGCTTTCTTCGTAGTACCTCGACGCGGCGGAGCCGCGCGGGTAACTAGTTATAATTATTAGTAGAGTTTTACAAACAAAACAACAACAAGAAAATTGTAATGTATAGGCGACATATAAGCTGGATAAGATATATAAGACGAACTTACTCAAAGGAAATCTTCCGAATTACATTAAGACACAATAGGGTGCCTATTTCATATATTTATTCTTCTACATTTATGATACATTTAATTTTGAGTTTTTTCCATATCACTTAAAATTATATAAATGCCTTATTTTTTGCTATGCGCATTTAAACACGTAATTAAAGAGCATCCTCGTCTTCAACTTAATAAAAACATTTTCATATCACAGACTATGTTTTTCTTCGTATAAGGAAAGAGAGTCATAAACATAAACAAATATTATTTTCCTTGTTTTAATCAAGCAGTCGGAACTGAACCGAGGAAAGTTGAAACAAACATCGTAAAAATAGTCTCAGATAGTATGATACCACGTGCTGGTAAAAATGACTTGCCGTGTTGGTATTGTACTATTTTTTATGGCGGCCAGTTGATTGGTTTTTCCGGACATATTCATTCAATCACAGAACCGTAAAAAATATTAAAGTCATTCACTAAAAGCAGAATGTGCAAATAGACAAAGTTAAGTGTAAAAATAAACAACGAATGATAACAAAGACTAGATATTATCCGCAGATTTTGGTGAGTTTTGACTACATACGTCATAAACGATCAGAAATCTGGATATTTAATGTGGTCCATAACAATGTATTTGTTGCTGTTGTTGTTGCAATGACTGTGTTCAATATTGTAATATCGTAGAAGAGTATTTCTCTTCATTGCACAGCTCAATAAAAATAACACGTACTATTGTACTCTGGCTTCTGTGTATTATCAATACAATCAAAGGCTAAAAACACGAGGCCTTATTTAAAGAGCAATTTCGTTCTGACAACATATGATCTTCATAAGGTATTTTAATTTCATTCAAAACTCATACAAAAATTACCGAAGAGAAGACTTTTGTAATCGCATTCCAGGAGCTATTAGTAGACAAAATAGTGGAATTGGTTGGTATGTAATTTTCTTTATTTATATTCATTATAGACTACACCATAATTTAGCAAATGTATCTACATTAAAATACCTACATACATAAAATAAAACTTCGTTTCTCTTAATGCCGTTTAAAACACAATAGTATAGCGTATTAGAAGTACCTAGTACTGCATTTCAAAGTAAATAAAATAATAAATAATAATAAATATTGGGGGACAATCTTATACAAATCGACCTAGTCCCAAACTAAGCAAAGCTTGTACTATGGGAACTAGACGACGATATACATACTTATATAGATAAATACATAGAAAACATCCAAGACCCAAGAACAAATATCCGTCAAAAATGCACAAATAAATGCCCTGGCCGGGATTCGAACCCGGGACCTCTAGCTTCGGAGTCAGAGTCACTACCAACTAGGCTAAACAGGCCGTCTCAAGTTTTAAAACGTTCACAATATTGTCAGCAAAATTACTAGTGTAGAAAAAGAAACATGTCCCACGAACGTTACTTGCTGACTGCTAAACGATAAAGATAGGTATTTACCATGCCCAATGTCGTTAAATTCATTTTTATAACGTATATTTTATGTGAAATGATAAAATATTCACCCTTGCTGTAAAGTTTTATGCAAATTAAAACATTAATGACATATGAAAAATGTAAAAAGCGACCCAGTGCGTTTCAGGCCACGCGCAATGTATGGTTCCGTAGCTGTCCATCCGTGACATACTCGTAATGATATTTACTATATTACTGACACAACTAACAACTTATTTAAGTAATCTGTGGAAATGCTGGAAACTGTACGAAAGTTTCCTCCAATTACAGTTCAGCTATGAATCATGATGTCTACATACCTAGTTTTCCTTTTAAATTAATTATATATACCTACTACTACCATGATTTTATTCATATACTTAACTGGCAGAGGGAACACTTGACTCTGGCAAAAATTAGCACTATAAAGTTTGCCCTGAATAAAAAATAACAATACCGAAATTTTATACCTATATCAAATTACAGCTTTATTTATAGTAGTAATGGTTACTGAGGAAAGCTGCGAACAGACGGACGAAACTATAAGCGTTCCTTGTTTACTACGGAACCCTATAAAAGGATATTTTGAGGAGTAACCATGCTATTGGAGTGCCCTTGTTCCCAGAGGAAAAGTTAAGTGATAATATTTTTTTGGCTGTTTATTTAAAATATTACGGCTGCTTATTTCTATAAATGGAACAAAAAGGAGCTTTCGAAGAAAATATATATTTGTAGAATTTTTTGGCTTCATAGAAAATACATTTTTAGCACACAAAGCTACCTACCGACTATAAATAGAAATTAACATTTGACTAAATGGGCTACGTTTACATATGTACTTAGTACCTCTTTTACAATTTCCAGTAGGCGCCAAAAACTAATTGTTTCTTAAAAAATATTTCGTTTATGATGAAATTAGTTTTCCATGTCTAATACAACATTAAACTCACGCCTTTATTCCCAAAAGGGGTAGATAGATTATAATTATTGGTAGAGCTATCACATGTTTCTTTGCCACTTCTAGCACTGGGGTGCATAATTATTGAAAGTATATTATGATAGTATACAGAGATTTATCACGGGAGGAAGGTCATGAAATTCTATCCCACCGCACGAGATTCAGAAAATTTCAATTATCATGAAAATAGTTTTCTTATCATAAAAACATTTTTCAACATACATTTATCTAATTATTTCCGTTCCTTTATACCACCTGCACCAGTAACGTCAAAACGTATCAGGTCTTCAATGCCAGCAGGCGAGGATGTCTCGCGTCAACTCTACTCACTTTACACCTTAATGGAGTTCGATTCCTCGCCAAAAGACAAGTTTCCGCATCACTTAACTTTACTTCCGTCGTTATCGATATTTATTAGGGTTCCATTTTTTACAGTCGACTTTTTACATTATGCGCCCGTTGCCGCGAAATTCGCGTGAGAACACAAGGAAGTTTGCAAAAACGCGAACCGACGACGACGAAAATTTAACATTCGCAAAAGTTTTGCGAAATTTATGGATGACATACAAATGGGATGGATGCCTGTTAAGCCCAATTGAAATAAAACCAATATTGAAATAAACTTTAATCATAAAGGTAAATTGCACAGATGATCAAAAGGAATCATAATAATACAAGATTTATTTATATTTATTTCATCTTTATTGCACTAAAGAAACCTTATCGTACAAAAGGCGGACTTAATGAATTAAAGGTAGGCTGCAGTTTGTATGGTGCAAATCGGCATATTCTTTTAAAATATTGAAAAAAAGTGTCTTATCAAGAAATATTTAATTTAATATTAACATGCTTCCATGTGCATTGTGCTTATATAAGTTCGAGTATGACATGACAACGATCGCCCAAAATACTTTAAAACCCAGTCGGTATGCGAAATGTATGTCTCACACAAACCTCTATTCTAAATTTAATGTTTGTCAATGCAATCAAGGCGTTAACGCCCATTTTTACGATTCATCGCGTCGTGTCGTTCCGTCAAATTTTATATGAAGCAAATGAACCTTAGTTAAATTTAACAGCTCGATCTTAACCGTTTTTTTACACCTACAATCCAGAGTGTCACTGCGTGATATTCGAGATGGGCTGTCAGTTTGTACGAAACCTTATGTAGGTTAGCGCGTATTTACCAATAAAAAGCGTTAGGGTGTAATATTACGGCACAGAGCCTACACTCAGTATTCTATGTAGGTGCGGTTAGAAAATTTGGTGTGGTTTCAGCGGCTTCGGCATCCGTTTTAAAAGGTTTTGTAGATTAATGACTACTAGTATTATAATTTTATTGGCGCAATTTAGTAATAATATAAGTTTCCATAAGTTAGTTTAGGTAGCTTATAACCTGTATATTGTAAGAATACCGACAAGTAATCCTCAAAATCTTGTCCAGTCTCTCTATTCTTTTACGACAGTAAGTTTCAGACAAAAAAGCATTTTTGGCACCAGTTTTTATGGTCGACTTTACTTTTTTCTACAATCATCAACTATCCGTGAAGACGGTCCGAATCCGAATGAGGCAAACACGATGGGTTTATCTTGTGTAGTTTAGGAGTTATTTATTATAGCCGCCTTCTATCTCGATCATCAGATCAACTCGGTATCTTAATAATTGTATTGTCTCCAAACTTACATAAGCATGCCAAATTTTAGCTCAATCGGTTGAAGATATCTGCTTCAAAATAGAGTTGCCAGATTCCACCAAAACAAACATAATAAATAGTTACATACATACATCCACAGATTGCAAGTTAAAATGCAATAAATATACCTACCTCACCTCAAGAACAATAAATATCTGAAAATACCCTTATCGATGTTGTACTATAAATATAACTATTTTACCGTAATAAAATCATTCATATACTTTTGGTATCCTCGTTAATTGCAAATAGGGGCGTAACTGTCCCACTCATATTCGTAATTTAAGGTGGAGTCCACACAACCACACCTTTTGTATTTATTCTATTACATAAATAATTCAGAAGCAGAACGCATTGCGATGGGAAATGAGATACGAAATTATTTGAATTTTATGCGTTCTATTTTTTTTCAAAGGAAACATAAACATTTTATGTGGAATCGCGGGGACAGCTTGTTTGACTGTGGTTGTGTAGTTTTGTTTATTAGTTTTACTAAATGTTTGGATATTAAACATATGGAACCAAATTAATTTGATTCAAGATAAAATCTGATATATTCGTCATGTGATTTCAATGTTGTTTACGGTTCTCTATTATTAACCCCATCATCAGCCTAAACTATACCAATCCCACTGCTGGGCACAGGCCTCCCGTGTTAGCAGTAAACCCTAGGGTGCACTTGCGGTATGTATAGCTATTCAAGTAATTTTAAAATACGCACAACTGCTGGATAAAACTGATAATGGATAAAAAGTAAGATAATGCTACTTCATTGTTATTTGAGGAAAGCACAGCGGGACGGTATGGCGATATTGTGTTTTCTTCTTGCCTTGTTTGAGGTGGCGATGTATCAAACTTTATAATTAGTAAGAAATAAATAAAAATAAATACATACTTATATAGATAAATAAATTCTAAATACAAAGAAAACACCCAAGACTCAGGAAGAAATATTCGTACTCACCTCACAAAAAATAAATACCCTGACCGGGATTTGAATCCGAGACCTGCAGCTTCAAAGGCAGGTTCACTACCAAGTCAAAAGTAATGAATTAATGCATCCTACGTAAATAACACTTCATACAACTTAGATATAAACATAATTTTAGAGACATCGCCTTCGCACCGCTCGCCGTCGGTAAAGCACTCACCCCTTACAACCTGTGGAATGAGCTCCCAGGCTGTGGAATGAGGAATGCTGTAGCATGGGGTTCTTCAAGAAAGGAGTGCATACATTTTTGAAGGGTCGGCAATGCGCATGTGACACCCCGGTGTCCGCTTGCCATCAGGCGGGCCGTACGCTTGTTTGCCACCGACGTGGTATAAAAAAATCCTGACTTGGGTATCACAAAACTTCCCACCGTGACATGGCTAAGTTTTAACTGTCGGAAGAATTTCCTTAAACATTAGCGTTTTTCTGCTAAAACTAAAGCAAATCCTGCGGATCCTGCCTTTAGAACCCTAGGCAATCAGCAAGGCAGTAGTTACCTCCACAATAACGATTATTAGTAGACATTAGCTAACTGCGAGTTTCTCCTCCCCGGCGTGATGAGAGTTAACTTCTAAGAGCTTTCGTATTTACTGTGTTTACGATTTTAGTTTGCAAATGGAAGTTGTACTAGACATTCGCTTAGGCATGCCAGTTTCATATTATTCCAAAATTCTTTTTCATTTTAACTGATTTGACATTAATGATTTAAAAAATACAACGAGCGTTTATTTAACTATTAAATTTAACTAACATACGTTACAACAAATCAAACAAAGTTAAAAATAACTTAAAATAAACCAAATTAAAAGCTAAATAATAAAAAAAATTACAAAAAAAGGAACCCCAATTATAAAAAGAACACAATTATAAAATATATGATGACACAGCTCAAGTAAATTATAAGTTTTAATTTTAGGGTACATTTTATTTCTTATACAGGGAGGAACAGTACCACGGACTTTCCTGAAAGTATGTTGTCATTTAAATGATGTACAATCGACTTGTAATCACCAGAAACTTGTATTAGAAAGAAAAAAAAAACAATATAATAATGCCTTTTAATATTAATAAAACACCTATTGTTTTAACATTACCATTTAAGTATATATATTTTGAAGTCCAAAATGTCACTAACTTTCTTATAAGATAGGGTTGAAACATATATACTCGAAAACGGTTACGAATATTAATATAGTTTATTTGGCAAAAGTATAGTACCTAGGCTAACCTATTCCCTGATTACAGGAAAGTTCATCGTTCTCTTCTACCCAGTATATTAATGGAAATTTAACTAGTAGTAATGATGATCAATTAAAATATTCAAGTCAAAAATATAAAATGAATAATATTATGAATGAAAACGAGTTATAGAAAGTATTAAAATCTACTTACTCGTATATCATATTAAGATCTGAACGTGTTTGGGCTTCCGGAGTTACAAATGAATATACTCGTAGGTACGTGACAGTTATAAGTGATCGAGTCACACCATACTTTCTACGCTCGTAACAGACTGATATGGTTGATGTGGGACAGCTTCTGGGTATTTCTAGTCGCCTAGTAGCTTGGAATAATTTACTCATTCGATTTTCATTTAGTTGAACTCATTAGATGCCGAAGGCTTACATTTTATGTCAATTAATAAAAAAAAACGCGTACCTACGCGATAAATTCAACAACTACCTATCGAATAATAAGCAAAGTTAATACTATTATGAAATGTATAACATTGTGAAATGAAGGTTTATTTTCTGTCATATAATAATGGTTTTTAAGCCAGAAAATGAACTTTTTTATATAAAAACCGGCCAAGATCGTGTCGGGCCACGCTCAGTGTAGGGTTCCGTAGTTTTCCGTCCGTCACATTAAGTTGACATATTAAGTACAGAAACACAAAACCTTTGAAAGCACGTCATTTCATTGTGATTTTGTAGAAATGACAGGTACAATAAACACCTGTTTATACGGTTAAATTACAAACTTAGTTCAGAAATTATTTTTGTAATTTTTTCAAAAACTATTCAACCTATCAAGTTCAAAATAATTTTCCTACAAAGTTTTTATAAAGTTCTACTTTTGAGATTGTTTTCATATTTTTAAAATTTATGGTTCAAAAGTTAGAGGGGGGGGACACATTTTTTTTTACTTCTGGAGCGATTATTTCCGAAAATATTAACATTATCAAAAAATGATTTTAGTAAACCCCTATTTATTTTTAAATACCTATCTAACAATATATCACACGTTAGGGTTAAAATGACAAAAAAAAAAAACACTCCCCACTTTACGTATAGGGGAGGTACCCTAATAAAATATTTTTTTCCACTTTTTATTTTACCACTTTGTCGGCGTAATTGATATACATATTAGTACTAAATTTCAGCTTTCTAGTGCTAACGGTCACTGAGATTATCCGCGGACGGACGGACAGACGGACGGACAGACATGGCGAAACTATAAGGGTTCCTAGTTGACTACGGAACCCTAAAAAAGGCATTATCGTACTTATATTAGGTATTTACATAATCAGCTTAATCACGGAACGTGCATATTCTTTTAAAATAATTGGATATTATCTTTTACAGTTTTTTTTTTAATCGTATGGCATTTATTTACGAACCGTGAGATCTTCGAGAAGACAAGTACGGTTGCCAGTTTTTGTTGCACTTTTAGCACCACCCAGGGGTCACGTGTAGGGTAACGGTGGGTACTCCCTACGGACGTGGTGCAACTTCGACCCCCCTTTGTCAAGTGAGTGGGCAACTTGACTGTTAGAAGTTCTCAAGCCGCCCGAAGGCCTCTAACTTGGCTTAACGACTGCTGTCGTAAACAGCAGACGGGATCAACGGCTTAACGTGCCTTCCAAAGCACGAGAGCGCTCAGTTAGTAACCGCTCAAAGCGGTCACCCATCCAAGAACTGACCTGCGCCCACATTGCTTAACCTCGGATATCGCACGCGGTACGCGGGTGCCGCTGGGCCACGAGCGCTCTTTTATCTTTTACAGTTGAATAAGGAATATCAGAATTAGCATTCCAATAAGTCTGGACACACAAGATGATCTATTCTACTCGGATCTCATCTCTTTACGTCCACCTCCTTGAGATCATGCTCATGTGACATATTAACACAAACACAACAAATACTACTCGTATTACATACAAAAATGCATACTGCTCTAAAAGTAAGGTTCAAAATTGAATCGTCAATATGTAAATGAATAGTTGTTAAGTCACAGGAATAATTTATGATTATTATAACCAAACACCAGCATTGATGCAGTAACAGTCATTTGTTTTCTTCGTCCACCTCGCTTGTTAAAAGAAAATCTTGACATGTGCCGCGCGTGGGGGTTCTTTGTAAGAGAACCCACGTGGTAGTAATTCTTTTGTAATGCTTTCTAGTTTATTTGTTATGGCTTATGAATGAGCCAGCTGTGTTTGTATGCAAAAATCTTATTAGTCTCAAATTTCAATGGGGATTTATTTGGAGCCGTCATCGTGACAAAGTTATTCATTGTTTCTGCATTTACATGCACGTTACGGCGGCAAAATAACAAATTTCAATATATTTGAAGTTATAGAACAATTGTTCTTGGATTATAAAACTTCTCTCGTTTGATAATGATAT
Source organism: Notocelia uddmanniana (assembly GCA_905163555.1). Lineage (NCBI taxonomy): Eukaryota > Metazoa > Arthropoda > Insecta > Lepidoptera > Tortricidae > Notocelia > Notocelia uddmanniana. The sequence goes on from LR991065.1 coordinate 16,878,474, forward strand.
AACAAAAATGGAAAAAGAATTGGTTTTCATTTTCAGGATTCAATTTGATACGAGTGCCTGTATAAAAGCTAAGTAGTAGAAACGGAATGAGTCACCAGTGATTTAAAATGAAATAAGACTATACGACTTCTACGATAACCTTTGCCGTTAGCTCCCTCAAGAGAATGCTTAAATGCCTTGAGTTAAAGATCAAAATGGAGTAAAATCTTGTTTCCCAAGTGTATACGTGATGAGATATCATCCTGAGGGTCGTGCGACCTTTTTTCTTGATCGGTATCGGACGCAGTCGATGCTTCCTCGCGACAATACTATCGAAATTCTTATACACATCGATATGGTAATGTTGATGCATTCCAGGCCTTTGTGTACTTATGTTGATGAGGTGGGCGAAACTCCATTGATATACATTCGATCTTATTGTAAACGTTATTGGGAGGATCCGTTTTAAAAAGCAATTTATTCCGAGGGACATCCGATAATGCTCGGTAATTTTTTATTGTCGATGTTTTTGACATGTTTCGATGTCAAGTTGGGGTATGATACTCGTTATTTATTTGAAGTCATGCCTAATCCTTGTCGAGGTGAGGTCATGTCATGCCATAATGACGTTACAGAAAGTGTTTTATTTAGTACCACCTATCTAAAAATATATACGTATAACAGACTTTTGAATATTTCGTGGATTAAAACACTTGCTGGGGCTTCTATAAGCTCAAAGGAAGTAGTTAATTATTTTAAATGCTTCTTAATTACATAATCATTATTTACGAAACGGGGTGTGTTGTAACGTCAGACATAAAGGGATATAAATATCGCACTAGACCTGTGTTAGTTACCATTTAAATATCTGTACAAAGCGCGACAGTACGAGTATAACATATAATAATTTTGTTTTAAACAAAGCAATAAATTATCATCAAATTTATATAAAAATTATACCATCCTTTGTTTACAATATTAAATTAGAAACCTCTTCAGTCCTACTCCATCGTTGAAACCACAGTCGTTCATGCCCATAAAATTGGTATTTACCCAAATTAAGCGTTGGCTGTAATTGATACAAATGGTTGTTCCCAGTTAAATATTAATTGATGAACCAAAGAAGCGAGTTCAGTCCACTTACGTAGCAAACGGGTCGTTTCAATTTGATGCTTTGACGTGAAATTGTTTTTTTTAAATCCTTAATAGATGTTATCAATAGATGATGGTCAATGATTAGTTTATAGTAGACGTATTACTATAATGCAATAAAGTCATATGAAAATGAAAATATTCATGTCTGTTTCTTTTTTAATTTATATTAATCTATATTTGAAGGTAGCTTTTATGAGAACTATTAGGTAGTTTTATAACGAGCAAAGAAACATTTTATACGCTTTTACTACTACTACTTTTACTATCTAAATCTACCTTTATCATACCCAGTCACTTTGGCTTTCCAACTAGAAAATGTGTTGGACTTATTTGTAAAATCATATTTTAATGCATTTCAGTCCTATTTAATTACAAAAAACAGAGGGCATTTCAGTCATTTACTCAATAGAAAGATACAGATAATAATTAGATTTAGGAATATAATTAAGTTTGTGGACAGAATACTAAACATGTTTAAAAAAACTTGCTTAATATAAAAATAACAAAATAAAATAAATGTTAATTAAGTCAGCATCTGCATATAAATGACCGTCGTTTCCGTCCGTAACGCGCTTCTATTGCTATCGAATTGGTATTTGTTATAGTGAAATAAAAATCCAATAAAACCTCACGGCGTACCGGTATGACCGTTTAACGTAAATGTCATTGTTTTCTATCGCCGACTATGCTGTAAAATATTATGAAATCAACGTTTTAGGGTACTGCTTGTTTGTTTTATAAAGTGATGTTATTTAAGACACGAAAGCTGAATGTAAGAGCGTTTCAGCTGCCAGTCCTTTGTTCGCATAACTGATAAACATTTGGCTGATTGAAATGCCTTTAGTTATTTTATAGTGGCTCCAGCTTCAAATTTAACGGAAAGAAATATTCATATCATTTATTTATGTACAAATAAAATATATACAAGAATACTTAACCAAAATAATATAAATAAAATTAAAGCTAACTTAAATCTAATACAGTCCCTTGAGGCTTTGTACCGTGGATGCTGGCGGCATTTTCTCGCTGTATCGCAATGCTGATACGTTGAGCGAAGAAGCCACCAGCTCTACGGTCACCAGTTATGTCAACCAGACGCTTCGCAATTTCTGCAAATAACTTGTGCGCGCTGGGACCCCATGGACCTAGAGTTTCGACGCCAAAAGGTACAGACATGTACTCTCTGCCGAGGCACTTGTATTTATTACGCTTTAGTATTGCGGCGTTTTCCGCCGCTGCACCCGCTTTTACTGTAGTCCGTTGGAGGTGAGACGGTGCCAATGTGTCTACTTGGTAGCATCCCACACAAACATCCGTGTCACGCTCCAAGGAACTAAGGACACCCCATCAGGTCTCTTACCATCGTCCCTGACTATGCCAGTCGGCTCAAGAATAGCATGCACATTGACGGTAGCAAGAGACAGGCGAATTATATCATTAAGCGCCGCAAGAATAAAGAAATCCAAGGATAAAAGATATGCTGATCAGATTTAAGTCAAGTTCATTTTTAAACGAATTTTACTATTTTCAATGCCATTTATTTACCTACCTTTATAAATTATTCACCTAAGTTTTATTTATTTACTTATGTTTATTGAAACTATCAAAGTACAAATTAGAAATAAATAAAAAATACATTTTGACATCAAATTTTAAGTATTTTCTTGCAGAACCTTGAAAGTAAATACAGTTACTCCAACAATTTTCTTTGTGATTGAACCCTGCTGCGTAATGACACTCAAGAATACATTTTGAATAGTAATGTCAGCAAAGCAACTGTAAGTTTTGTCGCTTTAAATAAAAATAAAGTTAATCTTACGTAACGGCTTACGATATAAAAATCAATCGCGCGTGATTTACAAGTATTGTGTAATAAAAATAAATTTCAAAAATAATAAAGACAACAAATGATTTAAATGAACCGTCTCTGTAACTTTTATTTTAATACCAGAATCTATTAGGAATGTAACGACCCAAAACTTATTACACATAAATTTAGTTCAAAAGTGGATAAACCTTTTTTCTACTAACAAATCACAAAATATTCCATAGCATAGATCCCATTCACGGCCCGTTCATATTTAGTCCTTTACTGGACATGTTGCTGATTTACTGTTGCTCCCAGTTAGAAACTTTCCTAATAAATAAACCTTATTCGTGCCGATGTCAAACTCCATGCTTCCACGAGTATCTGCCGCTTTAGACACGACCGTTGGTTTTTGTGTCCAAGCTACATAAATTTGTCCCTTTCCCCACATACAACACATCCCGGGACCTTTATGAGTAGGGTCACCCTATTCCGTGCTAAACCCGCCATTTTATCTGTTTTAATCGCTGCGTAATGAACTTTGTTGGACCACGCAAAACATGCGTACAAATAGTTTGTGACATTATCATTTTGGGTAACGGCTTAGCTAATGGAAATAACTTATGAGATTATTTTTTGTCAAACTAGACGATTGACCATGGAACTGAAAATACGCCTATGTTACTTTTACACAGCAAAATTATGGAGGAATCGGGACGCATATTTAATAAGTATGCGTCACGGCGTATACAGGGTGATTCAGGAGACGTGAGCAGGACCAACACTACATACATAGTAAATGGCAATGAATCGTTGAGAATGGGTGAGATACGATATTTCAAAAGTAATCGGACTCAGCTGACGTTCAATTTGAAACGTATCACTTGACTAAATTATTCTCAGTGACCAGGAATATTTTGTTTTCGACACCAAACATAAATGAACGTTAATTTCACTAATAGTGGTATGTACGAAGGAGTATCTTATGATCTACTGAATCCGTAGTGTTGATCTTGCTCACGTCTCCCGAATCACCCCTACGTCCCGTATATACGTAGAGGCAATGAGTCGAATAAAAAAAAACAATATCTGTAAAGTACATTTGAGATGAAAAATGAAAATGAAAATGAAAAAATATTTATTAAACGACAAGTAGGTATCCTTATCATTAGACAGTTTTAAATGTAATAAGTACTTGTCTCTAACATGCAAATACAGAGCACCGGGCTACCAGTGATGTGATAGCTTTGGTACCCGCACTAGGCACGCCTGTATCGCGGGGACCAATAACATACAATATAGTTTCTCCAAATGTGATTTTGCCGGCTGTCAGATATGAACTAAAAATATTATTAATATATATATATATATATATATATATATATATATATATATTTAAAGAGTACCTGACACTCAGTAAGATTTTCAATTACGCATATGTGTAGGTACGTTATTAAAACTCTTCGGGATTGAAAATGCAGACTCAACAATTTCTCAGTTGGACAATCTTTTCTGTATCCTCATAAGATAAACTAGCCAGCCATTTTCTAATGAGTTCTTTAGCGTTGGAAATTGGGTTGTCCTTTATATCAGAGTATTTTGCGACATTATTATAAATAAAAATTGAGATATACGGGTCAAATCGTTTCGCGAAGGTGGTACGTACTGTTGGTACTTGTATTCTATAGACTCTTCTGCTTAACATATCTTTGTGCTTATCGGTTCCAAGAATTTGTTTATGCTTATCAACAGTGATTTTCAAAACATAAAGTTGACGGACGGTGAGCACGTCGCATATTTTATACAACAAGCTTGTCGAAAATCTGAAAGGTTTTTTTAGCATTGTTTTGAGGACAGCGCGCTGTGCTCTTTCGGCCTCGATTATGACGGTTTTGTGTGCGCTGCCCCAACACGATATGCAGTACGATAAAAGGGATTGGCATAATGCGTAGTAAACTATCTTGAGTGTACTGAGTTCAGCCACATTTCTTACTAGTCGCATGACATATACTACACGTCTCACTCTATTGGAGAGCGTGGCTATGTGCGATTTGAAATTCAAATTATTGTCTACCATGACACCCAAGTATTTTATAACCTCAGCTTGACTAATTGAGTCACAGGAGCATGTGCCGTCATTTTGTGTGCATTTGTGAACCTTTATACCTAACGGTGATGGCGAAGGAGACGATGCTTGAGTTTTATGAAAGCATAGGAACTTAGTCTTCTTTGTGTTCAGGGTCAACAAGTTGCGTTGGAGCCATTTAACGACCTCAGACATGCCGTTTTCGGAGTTCGTGAGTGCCTCACTCCAATTCCGCCCGCGAAAAACTATTGCTGTATCATCTGCGTAGCAGATAGTTTCTGCATCTTTCAGTGGGAGACTGTGGAGGTCATTCATATATAGAATAAATAAGGTGGGTCCGAGTATACTCCCTTGTGGTACTCCAAAATGCACTTCCAACGGGTTGCTTACATGGTGACCGACCTTCACAACCTGTCGGCGCTCCGTTAGGTAGCTTTTGAACCATTTTAGAGGCAAGCCTCTGACACCACATGCGTTCAGTTTTTTAAGAAGTATCGAAACTGATACCGTGTCGAAGGCCTTAGCTAGATCCAGGAACACTCCAATGCAAGCTTCATTTCTATCAAGGTATTTTGATACAGACGTTGTTAGAAGGTGGATGGCCTCTTCTGTAGACTTACCCTTTCTGAAGCCTAGTTGACGAGATGATAACAGTTTTTGAGCTTCTAAGTAATTGACAAGTCGAATATTTACAAGTTTCTCAAGGATTTTTGAAAAAGTGCCGAGGAGTGAGATTGGACGGTAGTTTCCTGGATCGTCTCTAACACCTCCTTTATGTATTGGACAAACTGATCCAAGTTTCCAGGTATCAGGGAAAATTCCAGCGGAAAAGCTCATATTATAAATGTTTGCTAATGGTTCACATAGGGCATCTTTGATCTGTTTGATAAAGGCGTTGTTTAAGCTATCTATACCTGGAGCCTTGTGGTTGTCGAGCTGCATGATAATAGATTCAATCTCACAAGAGTTTGTGGGATGCATAAAGAAAGATCCTGGGCTTCCAATATCTGGTGCACTATAGGAAGTTGCCAGGTTTTCTTCACTAGTGTTAAGTTCAGCAAGGATCTCGTCAGCCAGAGACTGTCCAATCGTAGAAAAATATCTATTGCATATATCCAGGGATTCCTTTTCGTTTTGTGCGCCTTGCAAAGTTAATAACTCAGATGGTTCTTTGTTATTGGACTTAAGATGACAAATACCTTTTATTGTTCTCCAAAACCTCTTCGAGTTCCCTTTACTTTCCTGAATTTGCGTTTCGTCGTTCAGCTGTTTCATTTTCCTTAGTAAATCGTTACAGAAGTTTCGATATCTTTTATAGGTTATCTGCAATACTTCGTTTTGAGGCTCAGATCTTGCTGCCAAATGGAGGCGGTCACGATTTCTTATGCAGCGCATAAGTCCAGGGGTAATCCAAGGTTTCAAGTTGAAATTTGTGCGACTTACACGGACTTTTCGCGTATGTTTGCTTACTATATTTTCGAGGTGTTTCGTAAAGTCCAATGCTGCATCATTAACTTTTTTGAAGACATGTCTGGCCATGTGGTCGATAATAATTCCGCTTTAATGGCTTCGACGTCTCTTTTTAGTACCGTCCGTTTAACACGATTGCACCGTTTTTGATTTAAATTTATCCCACACATAACCATATCGTGATCCGTAATGTCAGTTTTACATACCATGCCTACGACATCATTTCTGGACCTAATAAATATGTGATCAAGACAAGCTCTCTCTCTAGTGGGAACAGTAATTGCTGGTAAGAGGCCATATTCTGCCGCAAGACATAAATATTCTTGGCAGACACTACTAGCAGTAATGTCAATGTTAATGTCACCGGTGATTACAATTTGCTCGTTACCTCTAACCTGGTTTAGACAAAGTTCTAAGGAAGCTATGAATTTATCAGTATTTCTAAATGACGGTGACCGGTATATTCCAAATATAGACATAATATTAGGTATTTTCGCGACGAGACAGTTTGCTTCTTCAAATTCTGGTTCGAATACAGTAGCATTCCACAATTCTCTAATGTACATGACCACTCCGCCATTTTGGTTAATGTATTTTTGAGTATTGTATGCTGTATATCCAGGTATTTGTGGTACAATATAAGAGTCACTAAGCCAACACTCCGATAGTACAATTACATCGTACAAAAAGCTAATTCGTTTAAGGTTAACAACAAAGTAGTCGAAATTTCTTTGGAGGCTTCTTATATTAAAAGCTAGCAATTTAAAATTATATTTAGAAGTTAATACTGTATCACACGATTCCAGCTCGGTTATTTCGTGGCAATTGATATTTATATGGTCTAATTCTTCAGCTAAGCTATCCAGGGCCATTGATAAATTTATATTTTGTCTTATTTGTGAGTATCTTCAGGAAGAGTAACAATATCAATTGCCACGTTTTTGCTGATTTACTTAAATTGTCAAGGACATAGAGTTTGTGCACAATTTGTAAGTCGGTATATATAAAGATTTGAGGGGACTGCATAGACGTAATACAATGGAGAATATTATGCGTAGTGTGATGACAAAAACGAAAGTTACAGGATAAGAGCAAGCATGCGTAAATTAATCGAAGAAAAGCTAGTATGATCGATGTGCAAGAAATTTCCGACGGTCGAAGTGCCTTCACCTGTTTAGCTAACTGGACTTGTATCTTCGTGAGATTCGTCTCTTTCTCCTGAGACAGGGGTAGGCTGAATTTTTTGGAGGTCTTCTTTTGATCTAATGGCGAGCGCGGCGGTACCTTCTCGTCGACGCATGTATATAGCTCCTTGGTGACACCAACAGAACTTATAGCCCAGCCTGCCAGACGCCTCCCTTGCTTCGCGAAATAACTGCCGGTTATCTCTGGTAAGCCGTTCGTTGTAAAATATTCTTGTCGCCGGCCCGCCAACGTCTAGATCCTTACTGGTTATGTTGCGCCGTGACCTTGAGGCTTTTATTATTTGATCTCGCTTCGCACGACGCAATAAACGCACAACAACAGGGCGTGAAAAGCTATTTACTGGGGATACACCGCGCCGCGGGCCCGCTCGCTGCACCCAATCCACTTCTTGCTCTGAAAGATCTACTCCAATCTTGCGCGCCGCTATGAGCACGATGTGTTCGAGGTTTTCATTGGGCGTCTCAGGGATGCCGATTATTTCTACTTCGTTTCTCAGTTGACTTTGTGCTTGTGTGTTGAGATTCCATTCAAGATGTTTCACTTTTTCTGTCAGAAGTACAAACTCCTCGTCCCTCTGTTCCAGACGTTTCAGGCGATCGTTTGAAATCTTCTGCGCATTGACCATCTCGTCTAATCTTTCATGGCAACTGTTCAGCGACGACGTTGTTTTCTCAAGCTTATCTTGAAGGCCCTGGAGCTCCTGAGTCAATGACCTCACTTCGACGACTAGGTCCTTTATGTCCTTTGAGTAGTCAGTTGCGGCTTCTTTCCTGCGAAAAGTGATATTCTGCTCGTCGATGATGCAAGCATTCATTGTTTATCATTTTCAGCCTTTCAACAATTTATAATAAAATTATTTTAGCCTACTCTAAGAGCCTACCCATGCCACATGAAAGTAAATTTCGTCACATAACTCAATATTTAATTCATTATATCGAGGTCCATAACAGATTCAAAATAACTTTGCGGTTCTCTTTGTTTTCCCCGCAACTTTTGATACTTATTTATATTTGAAGAAATATTAAGAGCAAACTAAGTAGTTTGTCTAGTTCTTGTTGAGTTTCTTATACAATATTCAGGACTATTATTCTTTTCAAGCGAAGAGCTAAATGTTCAGTTCTTGCCAACTGTGCCAGGCATAACTCTTGTGCCAACCAGAACAAAGATGGCCAAAGAAACAGTGCATCTGGTGACATAAAGTTAATTCCATCGAAAATAGAATTTATTGGGGTTGTATTCAAAATATAGTATTTTTCTTAAAACAAACATTTCTCATGGGTGCAAGGGATTGGACAGCACTCCGAACGCTGATCCAGAGCGTTTTTTTAAGCCACGTCGGTGGCAAACAAGCGTACGGCCTGCCTGATGGTAAGCGGCCACCGCAGCCTATGGACGCCTGCAACTCCAGGGGTTGCCATGCTCGTTGTATGCACTTTTCCCACAACTCTTGAGATTCTTAGCAGATTTAAGGCAGTCTCCTCACAATGGTTTCCCTCACCGAAAAGCTAATGGTAAAATATCAAAATATATTAGTTCCAAAAAACTGATTGGTATGAGCAGAGGTGTTTGTATCACTTTGAGTTATTATAGAAAAAAAAAACATTTATAAATAGATATCAAACGTAGCATAATTCTAGTAAATAGACTCAAAGAACTTCAGTCCTTTCACTCGCTCGTTCAATGAAACCGATTAAATATTCCCCGAGATAGTTTTTCGACCTACTGTATCTCCTTTGTATAGTACAACAAGCTAGCCTACTTTGGTCATCTGCAGAGACGTTCAATATTGCATTTAAATGGAAATTTTATATTAGTTATTTGCAATTTCAAACATAAGTTTCGCCAATGAAGTGTACTAACTTTGGTTTACGAGCCGACTTAATACACTACATTTCAGTTATTCTTTCGCTGTTTTGGGACTTTGAAAGGAATATAACAGGAAGTTTATATGTAAAAGCAACTATTCACGGCACGTAGAACGGTCGAAATAGCACAATGCCTTCCGAAAACTTATGATTGGCATAATGCAGTTTCCATCTTGGTGAACATATATATATACTAGCGTTTTCCCGCGACTCCATCCGCGTGCAACTCGTTATATCGTCGGCTAATAGTGTAAACGTGCTAACATCATATTATGGAAGTTTACAGGAGGGACAAAAGAAAAGATTGAAATTAAAATATTGAAACCCGAAAAACGGGAAAAACGGGTTATTTTTTTCCCCTAATTCCAAAATAAAAGACAGGTAAAGCGATTATAATCATATAATTTTTTTATGATGACTTTTGTAACGTAACTGTATTTTGCAATCAAACAACGTTTTAAATTATGGATATAGCAGTTTGCCAGAAATAGAAAGTAAACAGATCTTCATGTAAATTTTACATAATTGGGTGTTGTGCGTAAATATTCAGCATCATCATATCAGCCGAAGGACATCCACTGCTGGAGGTAGGCCTCCCCCAAATAGTGTCACAATGCCCGGTCGAGCGCCATCCGCATCCAGCGGACTACAGCGACTTTTACCAGGTCATCAGTCCATCTTGTGTGGAGCCTACCCACGCTGCGCCTTCCGGTCAGTGGTCGCCACTCGAGAACCTTTCCGCCGTAACGGCCATCCGTTCTACGTGCAATGTGCCCCGCCTACTACCACGTAAGTTTAACGATTCGGAAGGTTATGTCAGATCATCATCATCATCATCATCATCATCATGTCAGCCGAAAGAAGTCCACTGCTGGACATAAGCCTCCCCCAAAGACTTCCACCTGTTTGTGTCTCTCATTAGGGCGTAGTTGCCCATAATCGCCACGTTTGGCATGCGGGTTGGCGATTGCAGCATCTCCACCGCACTGCAGTGATGCTGCTGCACATCGCTCGGTGGTCTCGGCAAGGGGCTTGCAATGGGTGGAGCGCGCCGCGTTAATAACCTAACGCTCGAAATCCCCGAAACTAGCTGTCAGTCGCGGGCCGTCCATGGGGCCGTCGCCGTCCGGTTCGAACGTGTACGTGCACGTGCTCCGCTGCCGCGCGCCGCCGACTTGATCGCGACGAACCGCGCTAACGTATTTTTTTGTGTGATTTAAAAAAAACCACGATGAAACCCATAACCGGCACCACATGTTCTGTATATGGTTGTTTAAATACCCGAAGGAACGTTGGTGTGTCTTTTTTTCAATTACCTACAAATTGTGAACGGTAAGATTTTCTTTTAGTTTGGTATATGTAATAATAAGTACTTATTTAGTATAACCTTGGTGTCTAAAATTATCAAGTTGTAAGTTACAATGTACAACAACAATACAAATGAATACGATACGAACCACCTGGTTACTTTGTTAGGTACATTTCCGCCGATTTACTTATTAAGTACCTAACTGTAATTTTATTCAAAATGAAACACGCGTTATTCAATTTATTTTACTTGATTAGCTACATAATAGTTGTCCTGTGTGTTGTCTTTGACCAGTGTGTGTTGCCAGTGATGATATATGGCACTGAAACGTGGTCGCTTACTATGGGCCTCATAAGAAGGCTCAAAGTCACCCAAAGGGCAATGGAGAGAGCTATGTTGGCAGTTTCTCTGCGTGATCGCATCAGGAATGAGGCCATCCGCAGCAGAACCAAAGTGACCGATATAGCCCTCCGAATCGCTAAACTTAAGTGGCAGTGGGCGGGGCACATAGCACATAGAACCGATGGCCGTTGGGGCGGAAAGGTTCTCGAGTGGCGACCACGTACCGGAAGGCGTAGCGTGGGCAGGCCCCCCACACGGTGGACCGATGACCTGCTGAAGGTCGCGGGTGTCCGCTGGATGCGGGTGACGCAGGACCGGTCATTGTGGAAGTCTTTGGGGGAGGCCTACGTCCGTCTTTCGGCTGACATGATGATGATGATGAGTTGTCCTATTTAGATAGTTGTCCATTTATGTGTTGTGGCCATAGCATTTGAAACACGGACAAAGTGTAGGTACCTATACCTGAGAAACTTAAGAAGATGACCTGTCCTGTTGTATGTGTTGTGTTGATTTGTATGTCCGACAAAACCTGTCGATTGATGATTTGAAATGTATTTATTTTTTGAGAGATGAAGGGGGAATGGTAATTTTTTGGCTCTTTTCTTAAATAATTTCTAAATAATTATATTAAAATGACAAAAAAATATATTTGAGATGCACACAATGAGCTCTTCCATATGTAACACGATATTATGTATTTTGATGATTGTCCCCCAATATTATATAGTTTGAAGGTACTTCCCCTACACGTAAAATGGGGATGCATTTTTTTTCTTGCAAAACCCACCGTTTTTGGTAACGTTAGATGGTTCGTTAAAAAAATATGAGATTTATTAAATGACCAGCTGTTGCCCGCGACTTCGTCCGCGTCTTCGCTCCTACTGGTCGCAGGGTGATGTTATATAGCCTAAAGCCTTCCTCAATAAATGGACTATCCAACAGAAAAATAATTTACAATTCTAACCAGTAGTTCCTAAGATTAGCGCGTTCAAACAAACAAACTCTTCAGCTTTATAATAGTATAGATTACGCTATTCGTTTGCGTGATATCTATACTATAATATTATAAAGCTGAAGAGTTTGTTTGAACGCGCTAATCTCAGGAACTACTAGTTCGAATTGAAAAATTGATTTTGTGTTGGATAGCCCATTTATCGAGGAAGGCTTTAGGCTATATAACATCACGCTGCGACTAATAGGAGACGCGGACGAAGTCGCGTGCAATAGCTAGTAATTTATAAAAAGTTATATCTTCTCTTAGGTAGTATATCTTCTCCACAAGCAAGAGAATATGTGGAAAAAACATGGTAGTAGTATAGGTATACAATGAAAACTAAAAACTATCACTGGGCCATGAACGCTCTATTCATGTGAAGTAACATGTACTTAATTAATTTCGGTTCACTGTACTTAAGCGACATCTGAGGTAGAACATGTTTTGTCTCATTGAAGTATTTTTGGCGTGACAACCCTAGGGCTACACGTGCCGCGCGTGAATGAATACAAGTTATGGGATAGACAGAGATGCAGAGAGTAGGCACGTTTCTTATGCCTAAACGCCGTTTTTGTTAGGAAGTGAAATTTCTGTACTTGTACTATTCCTTATTCTGTGGTCTCGGTCGTAGTTTTAAGACATACTCGGGTCCAAACATACTCGATAATAATACGTACCCTATGTCAGATGATTGGCTTCTATTCTCGATGGCATCATTTCTGATGCGATCACGCTGAAATACTCCCAGCATAGCCCTCTCCACTGCTCTTTTGGTCACTTTATGCCCTTTTATGAGGCCCATAGTAAGCGACCACGTTTCAGTGCCAATTATGTCATCACTGGCAACACACACTGGTCAAAGACTCTCGTCTTGAGACACGGTAACAAAATTCTTTTGAGTATATGAAAAATACCTGCTAAGTACGTTTATCGCGATAGTAAGAATAAAAACTCCCATTAATTTTGATAAGAGGTTAACCCAACCCTAAAACAGAGATTGTATTGGATTTACAGCTCAAAAGCCACGAAATATTAATAAAAATCAATAATAGTACATTACTACAGAGGCCGGGACGGAAGGGGTTGCCGGCTGAAGACATATATAGACGGCCGAGCGTAGCGAGGTCCGATAGGTCTGAGGCGGGCAACCCCATATTTCCCACGAGGTATCTATAAGTATAGTGCTTTTCTCAAACATGCAATGAAATAAACAACAAATAAATCAAATTTTAATTTTTAATACGCACAGTGGCAGAATGTCATGGTGCCTGTGCCACAATTTATGTGGAATGGAAATTAAAAAAAGAGGACTTTGCCGGCCTAGGCCTGCAAGATTTGTATGAAATTCCATTAAAGACCTCTCATCCTAGCCGCACCTGAAACGTCATACTTTGCAGCCTATTATAAGGAACATAACATCAATATTTCATTGCATGTTTGAGAAAAAGTACATACCTTTGCCATGTTATACTTCTTCGTACACAAAAAACACGTAACAAAGTTATCTTATGCGAGAACACACATCTAGGCGATCGAAATTCTGGCGAAAATGGCGGGTATATTGGAGTTAACCAATAACTTTTAAACTCGTGGAGTTGACTGTTTTACTCAATATGTGTTTTAAGCAATTTGTTAAAATAACTGGCAGTAGCTGTTTTTCTCAGGCGATGCATCTTTTTTGCTACACAATGCTCATACCGATTTTGACTTCCTGGTATCTACTGTCTCCGCACCGACTAGTCAGGAAATCGCCTATGTGTAAAGGGGATCGGAAACGGAGGTAGGGCTTATAAGTTTCCATACAACCTAGTTTCGTGTTCGTTTACGTAAACATAAAACAATTCTACATATAGTTTTTGTAATAAAACAATGTAACTAACGTAATAAGACAACAGTTAAATAAATAAATATTGTTCCAATTATGCAGCCCGAAAAATCTTTGCCCACACAAATGCTGCGCCCACGTTCTACAATAACTATATACGAATTTGAAATGAATATGCCTAAAATATACTACATACCTATAAGCGTTATTACAATAGGTGTACGGTAGCCTAGCGGTTCAAGCATGCAGCTCTCAAGCGGCGGTCATGGTTCGAATCCCGACTCCATGACCCGGACCAGGTGCAAAAATCGTTAAGCATTTCCCCTCGCACGAAAACTTGTACAGTGTTTAAGAAAATTGTACTATAATTATTATGAAGGATTGTGAATGTCAGCTGGCAATCCGTTGGTTCGTTGAGAAGCAGCAGGCTCCCGAAAACGTAAAAAAAGTAAAAAATACTGGATTCACTGAAAACCAGAGCTGTGTCAACTGCATTGCTGAGTGGAGACCTTTTCAGTAGCACATCTCTGTTTATTTTAGTTCTTAAGTTGTACTGTATTACTTTTAATGTGTTATCTGAATAAATATAATATCTTTTTATTCTATTCTATTCTATCTTTCTGCTCATTTCCTCTCGACTGAAACTTGTATCAAATGACAGTTAACCCTTTGTGTACGGGTGACAACCAGAGTTGCCAATTAGTCAACATCACTGTAGTAACGGTTGTCAACTATAGTTGATCGAAACAAGGACGAAGTTCGAGATTTTTTTTCAACAAACTTAGACCTTATGTATTTGTAATAACGATAATATTTAGTAGTAGCATTAGTATAGATACAAAGAAAAAAATGCCAGGACATTTCGGTAGATGGCGTTGAAATAAATACTTATTTAAAAATCCCGCATTTTTTCTGTCAACTGGGGTTGACACCCGTACTCCACAAGTGCAGAAAAAGTAACTCAATATGGCGGCAAATAGTGTTGTTTTATATTTCATCGAGTTTTAGTAGTGGGGCCAGTTGCAAGTGTTATGGTCATAAATTTCGTGATTTAAAGAATATTAATATTTATTATCATTTAAAGGCCTTGTTCTATTCAAAATATCATAAACTAATATTTACAAAACTAACAATAGTTAAAATCGCTTGTAGTAACTTAATTTTTTGCTTTGTTTTAGTGTGAGATATTCCGCGTGAAATATAAAGTATTAGTGATTAAAAGTGCAATAAGTGAGTAGTTATCAAACGTCAATAATGTTTTTGTATGTGTGTATAAAATTTCAAGCACATAGCTGTTATATTTCAGAAAATACACGTATGTGAAAATATTTCTAACCGCCGACTCTCGCAAAAACATGCACGTATTGAGGCGGTGCTAGGTCCCCGTACAGAAAGGGTTAAGCCAATACCCATCTTAAGGAAAAGCTTGTAACGCTGGAACCAGACAGGAGCATTTATCGCTTATTTAAATGCGCCAACTGACTAGACTTACCTCTGAGACACTGGGTCCCTGGTCGGCTGACATGAAAGCCTTTATGAGAGCCTTGTCGTCGCGGCTGGTGGACGCTTTGGGTGACCCCAGGGCTGGCGCTTACCTCTCCCAGAGGATTTCCCTCGCCGTTCAGAGAGGTAACGCGGCCAGCGTTCTGGGAACCATGCCGCAGGCAGACCTACTGGACGGAGTGTTCTTTTTACTCGTATAATTGGGGTTTCCTTTTTTTTGTGATAATTTTTTTATTATTCTTATTATTTAGCTTTTATATTTGGTATATTGTAAGTTATTTTAAATTTCGTTTGTATTTGTTGTAACGTATCTTAGTTAAATTTAATAGTTAAATAAACGCTATAGTTGGTTCCCTCTGCGTATTACCAGCTGAGCTTATAGAGTTTCGTAGGCAAAATAGCGTAAACAGAACCCTTATAGTATCGTCATGTCTGTACGTCTGTCCGTCCGTATGTCACAGCCGATTTACATAAGACTATAAGTTCAGATGGGCCGTAGGCAGACGTTGATGAAGTGTTCAATAAAGTACAGAACACAAGTGTTCATCTACACAAGGTTTCCAGGTACAGAGAAGGCGTAAAAGTCATATAGATTCGAATATATATTTTTTATAATCATCATCATGTCAGCCGAAAGACGTCCACTGCTGGACATAGGCCTCCCCCAAAGACTTCCACAATGACTGGTCCTGCGCCACCCGCATCCAGCGGACACCCGCGACCTTCACCAGGTCATCAGTCCACCGTGTGGGGGGCCTTCCCACGCTACGCCTTCCGGTACGTGGTCGCCACTCGAGAACCTTTCCGCCCCAACGGCCATCGGTTCTACGAGCTATGTGCCCCGCCCACTGCCACTTAAGTTTAGCGATTCGGAGGGCTATATCGGTCACTTTGGTTCTGCTGCGGATGGCCTCATCACGCAGAGAAACTCCCAACACAGCTCTCTCCATTGCCCTTTGGGTGACTTTGAGCCTTCTTATGAGGTCCATAGTAAGCGACCACGTTTCAGTGCCATATGTCATCACTGGCAACACACACTGGTCAAAGACTTTTGTCTTGAGACACTGCGGAATATTGGACGAAAAGATGTGCCGTAGCTTCCCGAACTCTGCCCAGCCGAGTCGGATTTGACGACTAACCTCTTTCTCGAAGTTGGACCTACCTAACTGGACAGTCTGTATATGTAATCGTCTACAACTTCGAGCGTAAAGTGTCCGATTGTTAAGGGAGTTGGTGCGACATGGACATTTGACATGATCTTCGTCTTGTCCATGTTCATCCTTAGACCAACTCGCTCAGAGGCTTTACTGAGGTCATTGAGCATTGTACTTAAATCCTCCGTGGTCTCAGCCAAGACTACTATATCGTCAGCAAACCGAAGGTGAGTGAGGTAGTCGCCGTTTATGTTGATGCCTAGCCTTCTCCAGTCCAGCGTCTTGAAAACATTCTCCAGTGCAGCGGAGAACAGTTTAGGAGAAATAACATCTCCTTGCCTGACTCCCCGCTGCAACAGAATAGGCTTTGAGTTCTGGTCCTGGAGTCGGACTGACATAGTGGCGTTCTCGTACAAACACTTCAGCACTTCGATATAGCGGTAGTCCACTTGGCACCGTTGGAGAGATTGTAGTACAGCCCACGTTTCAATCGAATCGAAGGCTTTCTCGTAGTCCACGAACGCTAAACAGAGGGGCAGGTTATACTCCTCAGTCTTCTGTATAACCTGACGGAGCGTATGGATGTGGTCTACGGTGCTAAAGCCTCTTCGGAAACCGGCTTGTCTTGAGACACTGCGGAATATTGGAAGAAAAGATGTGCCGTAGCTTCCCGAACGCTGCCCAGCCGAGTTGGATTCGACGACTAACCTCTTTCTCGAAGTTGGACCTACCTAACTGGACAGTCTGTATATGTAATCGTCTACAACTTCGAGCGTAAAGTGTCCGATTGTTAAGGGAGTTGGTGCGACATGGACATTTGACATGATCTTCGTCTTGTACATATTCAGCTTAAGACCAACTCTCTCGGAGGTTTTACCGAGGTCATTGAGCATTGTACTTAAATCCTCCATGGTCTCAGCCAAGACTACTATATCGTCAGCAAACCGAAGGTGAGTGAGGTAGTCGCCGTTTATGTTGATGCCTAGCCTTCTCCAGTCCAGAGTCTTGAAAACATTCTCCAGTGCAGCGGAGAACAGTTTAGGAGAAATAACATCTCCTTGCCTGACTCCCCGCTGCAACGGAATAGGCTTTGAGTTCTGGTCCTGGAGTCGGACTGACATAGTGGCGTTCTCGTACAAACACTTCAACACTTCGATATAGCGGTAGTCCACTTGGCACCGTTGGAGAGATTGTAGTACAGCCCACGTTTCAATCGAATCGAAGGCTTTCTCGTAGTCCACGAACGCTAAACAGAGGGGCTGGTTATACTCCTCAGTCTTCTGTATAACCTGACGGAGCGTATGGATGTAGTCTACGGTGCTAAAGCCTCTTCGGAAACCGGCTTGTTCGGGAGGCTGGAAGTCATCTAGCCTGCGTGCGAGACGGCTCGTAATGATTCTTGAAAACAGCTTATAGATATGGCTCAGAAGTGAGATGGGTCGGTAGTTCTTCAGTAAGGAGTTGTCACCCTTTTTGAAGAACAGCACCACCACACCTCTGTTCCATGCCTTTGGAGTTTTCCCTTCCAGTAAGACGGATTCGAACAACTTCTGAAGGGCCCTAAGGACCGGTTCTCCACCCGCCTTCAGGAGTTTAGCTGTAATTCCGTCTTCACCGGGCCCTGTTGTTCCTCAGCTGCTTAAGAGCCATTCTAATCTCGTACAGGCTGATGTCCGGGATATCTTCGGTATAGTGCCGGGTTAATCTAGCTCTAGGGTCTTCCGCCAGACCAACTTCGCGTCTGCTAGTTGACGTGTATAGCTGTCCATAAAAGCACTCTATCTCACTCAGAAGCTCAGGTTTGGAAGAAACGATTCTACCATCTTCAGTTCATTTTTTATAATAGTCCTCCATAATAGCACTCCTAAGCCAACACTGTAACGTTAAAAGTGTGTTCGCCTCGAGTCAATAAACAGGGGTTCACATTTCTAATCTCAAGTTCATATTATTTCCGAAAGGTGTGTAAATTTATGCATTACATTACAGAATCACCCTATATTGCAACTTAAAATGAAGTGACGTGTTTCTAAATCCACTTTCATAGTGCTGTAGGTGTCGCATTTAAAGCTGGCTACTCGTGAACAGATTGCGATATGAGAAGTTACGAATTTTCCTTTTCATTTTACTAGTTTATTTCTGAACTATTTGTAATTTAATGGTGATAAAAAGAAGTATTTGTATTGTTGTACTGTATTGCGTTTCATATATTTTGTAACGAAATTGATAGTGATTACAAAAAAGGAATTAAACTAAAAAGTTTTCCCTCGAATATAAATCAGACGTTTATGTAATTCAAAAACCTTTTTAAAAGTTACCTACAAAATACTTAGGTTGATCAATATATTTTTGTAGGACCATAAAGATTGGTATTCTAAACATATTTGCATTATTGCGCAGGACCAGTCATTGTAGCACTCTTTGGAGGAGGTCTACGTCCAGCCGTGGACGTCCTTCAGCTGATATGATGATTTTTCTAAGATAAATCAATCAGTAAAAAATATTTAAAGGGGCTCTTTGACACACTTATCGTTGCACAAAATAAAATAGATTATAGTGTACATATAGTTGTGACTATTGATGATGTAACGGTACAGGGAACATTAATAATAATAATGATGATGATGATAGATCACATCATTGAACATTTATTGAACCTGCTAAAATCGTATTATTATGATCGGAATAAATCAATAATGGAAACACATTGAACACTCGTTGAAGCTGACAAAGAAGTAGATGTATGATGGTGCATTTATTATTAATCAAACTATTACGAGTAGACTCAAGCTGTGAACACACGATACCCTACTCTGTCCACTCGTGAATCTGTCCAGCGCTCTCTACTTAACTGCTGTTTATAGAAAGGATCAAACCCTAGCCCGGTTTGGCTCATATTCGAGCTTAAAAATTAGTATCGATTTTTCACCTACCATATTTTACGCTTTACGCGTCCTGATCAGCGACACTAGAGTTGTAGTCGAACATACTTAGATCGGTTTAACCATATTTACATACATACAGACCTACACCGGATTTTGCCTGTAGTCCCGAAGCTCTCCGCGCATTCATTCAATTAAATTTCATCATCATCCTATATGATAAGTATATAACACACTGTACAACAATTTTGTATTAATCAGAAACGTCTTAAAAAGGCAACAAGACTTTGTAAGGCGTTTTAAGAGGGAACTCACGAAGGATTCCGTGCCTGAGCTTGATTGTTCCAGTAGCTCAGGTGGCTTTGGCGATTGCCCGCGTATGCTAGACGTCGCAGGCTCGAATCCTTCCCGGAGAAATATTTTTTATTAACTTAAAATTTTCCATTAATTTAAAATTTTGAAATGGTACAGTACTAAGAGATGATATGTTACATCGTAAAGGGTGAAAATATGCATATGTAGAATAGAATAGAAAACATTTATTCGTGACAATACAACAATAAAAGGGAAAACGTAAATAACAATAAAAGAGAAGACGTAAAATAATGGGTATAGGATACATATACATCTTTACGCATATCGCGATTACAGTCACTTGCAATCGCACCTTTTATGCCCCGCCCTAACAGAAAAGCCGCGAGCGTTTTCGCAAATCTTGCAAGTCGAAAGTTTGTATCGCGGAGTTTTAGACGAGACTTTATTCAGTTAGTTAGGCTCACATGTGTCGCGCGATATGCGAGTTGGGTGTCAGTGCTACATTTGAAACATACCTACAATACAAGTACTCGACGGTAGGAACTTGGAGCAAACTTGGTGTTGAATGTTTACGTAATTTTTTCACGGTTTTGAGTTACGCAAACTATTTTTTTGTCTAAGTGACGACACAAAGAGTCCTCCTAGCGATAAAGAACTGGCGACGAGATTGTAAATCCTGACTCCTCTGGAGTATATAAGTCCAGAGGAAGGGAAGAGAGGGAGCAGAGGGAGAGAGGGGGGAGGGTGGAGTGGAGTGTATAAGTGGAGTAAGGTGTCTGCTTTTCTATGATCTGAGCTGCATCAGGCTGGCCAAAGTAGCCAAATGTCGTACATTACATTTACATTTGTCGTAGTAAAGTACAATTCGATTAGTTAAAGGCAGATAAGTAATATTACTTACTACACTTCTTACGTATTTTTTTTGTTATTAATTTATAGGTATGATTTAATGCGTACTATAATGTAGACACCTGACTGGGTCCAAGTGCTTTAAAAATACTCTCTTTTATATTTATTTATTTTTTTACTTTTCTTCCATGAGAGGAGGCTTTTGTACAAAGTGGGCTATTTATGCTGAAGATGATTATAGAATAGGTAGATACAAGATTTAAATTAATAAACTGAAAACCTAAACCAAGTTTGTACAGAATCAAGAGTAGGATCGATTATGTACACTGGTTTCTAAGGTAGGTTATGTTTTTTTTAAATGTGTTTAGTTTAAGTGTTACAAATGCAACATACGCCAATATCTTACCTATAGGTTGCACATTAAGATTTGATTTACTTAGTGTTCAACATACGCACGCACTGTTGGACGCAGGGGACAAGACAGTGGCTTGGAAGCAAAACATGGTATTCTACGAGGACTACGAGGCTGTAACATGTATATATGTAAAAGTCAAGATTTCAATTATTTAACTAAGTAAGTTTATTAACTTTATTGTCCACGATTTCGGTGTCAATACAAACCCGATAGGGTTTAACAACACTTTTCTGTCAAACCAATGTATACATTTTGTATTGTTAATAAAAAAATAAAATAAAATAAATTACGAGTG
Source organism: Notocelia uddmanniana (assembly GCA_905163555.1). Taxonomy (NCBI): domain Eukaryota; kingdom Metazoa; phylum Arthropoda; class Insecta; order Lepidoptera; family Tortricidae; genus Notocelia; species Notocelia uddmanniana. The sequence continues at coordinate 16,899,922 of LR991065.1, forward strand.
TAGAAACAAAAATCAATTGATTTAGTCAATTAGGAAAGAATGCGTCTATATTTTGTTAATAATAAATAATAATAATAATAATTTAATTCTTTAATCAGACAACATGATCCATAATTTGTTAGTCGTTTTCTTAATATTCTAAATGTTAGTAAATATATGTAGCTAATGATAAAGTGTTTTTAATTAAGTGTTGCATTATTGAGCACTCACTTCTTACGGCTATAGTCCTCAGGAGGCTGTTGGGGCTGCCACGTATTCTAGTTAAGAGCGATGCCATCTTTTTCCGCATCACAGCCTCAAAACTGTCCACTCGCGCTTCAGCAAACATGGTGGATGCGCTGCAGAACCGTGGCAAACCCAACAGCGCCCTGAAGGCGTTGTTGTATTGGACACGCAGAGAGCTGAGCGACCGCTGCGAACAATCAACCCAAAGGGCACCCGAGTACAATGAAGTGCAGTATGCTCTAAAAAGCGTTATTTTAACTGCAGTTGTACATCGGGCGAACCTACGGGCCAACATGTTTGCCCGAACCGCCAGCGCTCTGCGTTCCCGTTCAACGTCTACGTCATCCTTCATGTCGTCAGCTAAGCAGTGACCTAAATATTTAAACTGACTAACTCTGACCAGTGGAACTCCATTTAACAAAACAGGCAGTGACATATCTGGGGATTTCATGCCTCGAGCTTTAAATATCATATACACCGTCTTCTTTATATTGTACACGAGCCCATGAGAAGTCGCGTATTTTTCACATATGCTAATTAATTCGTTGAGTGCACTGACGGATGGCGCCAGCAGCGCCATGTCGTCGGCGTAGCTAATGTTATTAAGGCTAACCCCGTCTATAAAACAACCCGCATGGGCGCTACTTAGCTCCTCAATCAGTGCATTCATGTACAAATTAAATAGCTTAGGCGATGTTAACCCTCCCTGCCTTACTCCACACTCGAGTACATACGGTGAAGACAATTCGTTTGCCCATTTAACAACATTAGTTTGATTACCATACCAATGCTGAAAAATGGCCAATAGATCTAATGGCATTCCGGCCGATCTCAATTTTTGCCACAATATGTCGTAAGAGACCAAGTCGAACGCCTTTGAGAGATCTAGGAAACAGCCAAATACTGACGTCTTTCTCTCAGTATAGTACTTGACAGCATGCTTCAACACCACTATAGCACTCTCAGTTGATAAACCAGGCCGGAAACCGAACTGGGCATCGTGCAACCGCACGTAATCATCTAGTCGTGAATTGAGCACGCTGTCAAGCACCTTAGCTACAATTGTTGCCAGCGAAATCGGTCTGTAATTACATTTGTCAGATATGTCACCAGTCCTGTTTTTCACTATAGGAACCACTATGGTGCGCATGAGTGCTGGCGGTAGGTATGAATGACCAAGGCAAAGGTTATACAGCAGCGCCAACACTCTGGGCAAGTGCACTCCCGCATGCTGCAAGTGTTCAATACTGAGTCCGTCATGGCCCGGAGATTTCCCTTTCTTCATGTTTCGTAAAGCGGTACGAATATCTCCAGCTTTTATCAGGGTGGGAACCTCGCCATGACGGAGCACACCAGCAACACCCGATTGCGCCGGTCCTAAGGGAGATTTGACAGTGAAATGGTCTTTAAACAGGTTAGCAATATCCTGTGCCTCAGTTACGCCATCGACGCTGACAGGGAGACTCTGCGATGTATTTAGCTTGTTCGTACACTTCCAAAAATTACTGAAATCTGAACGAGAGTGGTGAGAAGCAAGTTTGTCCATCACTATTTGATCGTGATGATTCTGGCACCATTTGAGCTTACCCTTAAAAACTTTTTTCGCCTCAATCATTTCGTCAAAAGTCCGACCTGATGATGGACATCCGTACCACTCCCATAGCTTAAACTTCGCCTTAGCATCCTCGTGAGCGCCGCGGACGTGCTGATTCCAGCCCGCAACACATTTTCTCCGCCCATGTTTATTTGCACGACAGAGGGTACTAGTGGAAGCCATACATAAACAAGAAACAATATTTTCATATAAATTATTTATTATTACACTATGGTGAGGCTCATTACAAAAATGTCCGCAACACTTAATTAAATCCATTGGTATGTCAATATCCTTAAGACTATTATTACACAATTTCTTATATTGTTCTATTTGTGCATCCGTTCTTACACCCCAACGTAAATTGTTAGTGTCTGGCGACTGATACGCAACCTTATTCCGAGCGACATAAAAGTTACAATGTAAGAACAAAGGAAAGTGGTCAGACCAATAAACATCGTGTTTTACATAAGACTTAGTAATAAGTGGCCAAGCTGACTGAGTAACAATACAGTGGTCCAGCCACCGTTGACTGCCGTGGGCATCACTGATAAACGTGAAAGTATTCGATTGTACACCTAATTGTTTAACATCGGCACATACCCATTTTTGCTCGTTACAAAAACTCATCAACTCTGTATAAAATAACTCATTAGGATGTGAATTGAAATCCCCTAGCACTATTACAGTTTCAATTCCACTATCTTCTGTTATAGCATACAACTGACCTAGGCAATCCGTAAATTCAGGTAAATTTTCAATACAGTTCACGGGCATATATACAGTAATTATCAACATGGTTTTATCACATGACATCACTTTAATCGCGGCAATACGCGGGTTAACGCTAGGCACCACTGATACACTCGAAAAAACACTTTTTCGCCAAAGAAGGGCTACCCCACCGTGCGGCCTACCTGTCACCATTCCCTTCGTCGTGTCAATAGCCGAAGTTCCTGTGCTGCCAAAATCGTCGTCTATCGACGTGAGATATGTTAATTCACTTGGTTGAAGCCATGTTTCCTGGATCGCTACAATATCGGCCATTTTACAGAGTGCCCTCACACCTAGAAGTGACCTTTTAATAGATTTACAATTAAAAGACACCAGAACAGTGTCATGTATTTTGTGTTGTAAGTTAGAATGATCCATTATTCAATTTGAGTTAATACATTTTCATTCCTTGGTCTAAAATGGATAAACTTCCTGAACGAAATGCCTTCGGGCCACAAATTATCGTCCAAAAACATTCTCAACATGTATGACGGCACACTAAATTTATACGAATTGTGCCTTTTTCGCCTTTTCATTGGAACTTTTTCTAGCGTAACTATATATAAAGATATTAGTTATTAAAATAGGCTGAAGTTACTAAAATTTAAAATATCAGATGGCGTGTTATGTGTTGGTGTTCAATATTATTAATATAGATCTTGGATATGTTTTTCATGCAGGTTGTCTCACATATTGCATCATACCTCAACTCATTTGTCAGTCGACAACAATTGAAATCACATTCTAATGTATATTGGTATCATCTAGCAGCCAGCACCTTACACAACCGTCAAAAATTGCCAATCCCATGGAAATTTTACTTGGTGCGACTTACTTCAATTCAATCACTTTACATTTTTAAACGAAAATTCCCCAGTGACTTGTCATGTAAAAGCTAAAAGGCCGCTAAATTGCTAGTGCAGCAAATTTAAAGTCTATGTAAAATACTGTTTAAATGGCCTCGGCAAAGGCTTTAAACTCCTAGAGGATTTAATGAAATCATAAGTTTGTATGGCGGAAAGTTGAGCTTTATACACGAACTTGTATCCTTGGCTATACTCCGACTTAGACAGTAATTTGCTGACGAGCCACTTGTGAACTTCTCTCACTTCATTTTGACAGCTTTCCCCCCTTTTTCGCCTTTGAAATTATCACATTATGCTTTAAAAGTTTTCTTATAAAAGTAGATAAGTTATTCTTTTGTCAATCGTCTCCTTAATTTATGAAATTGTTATAATCATAAATGACTTTCGCATATATTTATAATGTATTGATGGCATTAAATTTAACATATAAATACGCATATTTTCAATAATTTCATGATATAAATATAAAAAAAGGGTTTGATTGTTTTCATAAATAGGTAGTCAATGTTATTAGCAACATTACTACAAATTATAATAAGTTACTTATACTACTAGTTCTACTAGATAATTTTATAAGTAAAACTGAAAACATTTCATTTGTGCATGAATTATATAACGCATGTTTTGTAATAGTGACTAATTCTAACGTAAGGTATTAGTTACTAATAGTTACATTTTCGGTGTCGATACAAACCCGATAGGGTTTAACGACACTTTTCTGTCAAACCAATGTAAACATTTTGTATTGTAAATAAATAAATAAAATGAAATAAATTACGAGTGTAGAAACAAGAATCAATCGAATTAGTCAATTAGGAAAGAATACTACTATCATATTCATCCAATAGTCCGGTTCATTTAGATTCCATTAACCAGCAATAGTCCCTGTACATAAATGTCCCAATGACCATCACCGTAATGCCCAATAGTTGACACCCTTATTCACCTCTGTTGTTATAACATAAGATTGAAAGTGCCAAGTATTAGGTCAGTGTAGAGCACTGGGACATATACCCCAGCTATTTATCTTCTTTTATAAAAAATCCAGCGCTTGAAAGTAAATTTTATCAAGAACTTAATAAAACGGTCTGCTATACGACCGATTTCTTTTAGGTTATATGGCGATAGGTTCGATAAAGACTCCGAAGGCGCGAGCTCTGATTTCCTTTCATTTCCTTTTAGGAAACTTAAATAGAACTGAGCGTTCTCTGCCGACGGGGTGAATCAATTATTTGTGTAACGAAACTCTTACAAGATTTGATCTGTTGACGTATTATGGAGGTTCGGTGTTACCTCCAGGTATTAATTGGCTTTGTTGGGTATTGACACTGGGGAGTTTGGGATAATTACGCAACGTTTTCGAGCCTGCATAAGGTAGATCTAAATCTTATTTACCATAGTAAAAATGACAGTTAGATTTACCTATCGCGCATTCGGCAAGTTAGATGGTGTCACTTTACAATGTTCTCTGTGTGGCACTTAAACCTTTGCTTAAAACACTACCGTCATCTATAATGTGTGTGTTTGTGGTGGCAGCGTTCTGGGTGCGATTGTGGATAGGTATGACAATCCAATTATGTGGTATTAGATCAAGAAGGTCAAGGGGTTTTGACCTTTAGAAAATAAGTCACAATTCAAGTCGTCATTTGTGTTTCTTTACTAACATTTTTTTTTTCTCATTTTAAAATATTTATTAATTTATGGAAATACAACGAACTAATAAATAAACAGTACAAATAAGCTTAAAATAATACTTAATATTAAAGAACTAAAAAAAAGTGTAACCTATGTCTGTTGGTTTATATTCATTTTATAATGCAAAAATCAATCTTAAATAATCATGTATAAATTGATTCTACGTCAAATCAAATTGAAACATGATCTGGCAACACTGTTATATTTTGTAAATGGCAATTCTCTCGCTACCCTCTTTGATTCAGTACGGACGTATACTTGCTTCCAAGTGGTGTTCAATAAACGTTCATTATTTAATTCTGCTCAAATAATCTTTTCTTTGCTTTCCATTGCGCCAAACCTCTAATAGGTTATGGTGCCCAGTGCAAAATAGTGATCGTTAAACTGTAAATAGTAGTTATCAAAGTGCAAATATTCTAAATATAGAAGCTGTGAAAAAGTGCCATTATAAAAGGATTTGAAATCTGTTACAATGGACAAATTTAAACAAAAGCGAAACATTACAACTTTTGATAGTGAAAAATACAGTAATTGGAAATTTCGAATACGATCGTTACACAGCGAATTAGATGTGATTCATGTTGATAGTGAAGAAACTCCAGAGGAACAAATGGGATTACAAAAATCGAAGGCCGAAAGTCTGCTAGATCAGTAAATTGAATTGACTAATGAGTGATGATACAATAAAAGCTTAAAAGTGCTAAATGTTGAGAACAAAGAAACGTGCACCTACCCCAGCAGAACAATAAAAAAAAGGGAAATCTAAATCAAATTCTATCACTGTCGTTGTAAGCGACATATTAAGAGGGATTGTTATTAAGTATTAAAAGGATTATAACCAGAAAATACACCGGACAAGATGAGAACAATCCAAACTGTTGAGATATATCAAGCATCGACTTCCGACGATTTTTCAGGGTTTGCATTTATGACCGGCGACTACCAGCAAGAAAAAGATGCTAATAAAGTGTCGTTTTTATTCGATTTGGGAGCATCAGATCACATGATAAACAGGGATGATCTTTTTATTGTTTACGAAAATCTTAACAAACCTTTCAATAGGTTCTATTGCTAAACATCGTATTTTAATTTTTTTTCAGTGTCAAAACGAGACCGTATTAATGTCATCAGTAATGCCGATATCTCTGGTGTCTTGGAGAACGCGCTGTTCAGCCGCGAGATGCAATATAATCTGCTGTCGGTTTCCAAGGCCACCATTTGATGGTTGACGGTACCATTTGATCAGAAAAGTCTACGCATTATAAGGAATGGTAAAGTCATCATGACAGGTAAATCTTTACGAAAATTGATTGTTCTAAATTTTAATTTAGCTGAAAACATAAATAAAGCTGTTTCTCAAGTATGTCAAAGCAGTAGTAATACTTACAAATTATGGCATAAACGTCTAGGCCATATCAGAAATAATATATTCCTTGAATTAAAAGGGAATAACAGGATTGAAGACATACAACAGTTTCAGAGGGTTATTAGGCCATATCAATAAGAATAAATTCCTTCAATTAAAAGCGAATAACATGATTGAAGACATAAAATAGTTGCAAACTTGTGCGAGGCTTGTGTAAATGGAAAACAGACACGTTTACTACTCATTATATAAATCTAAGAGTCATGTTAAATGACCACTATTTATAGTGCTAGCAACGTCTGTGACTGACAACAAAAATATTTTGTTTTATTTGTTGATCAGGTTACACATTATTGTGTTGTATATACACGAATGTATAAATCGGATGTATTTTCAACCTTCAAGTATTTTGTTACAAAAAAGGTGAAGCCAAATTTAATCTAAAATTAGTTAATTTATATTGTGACAACGGTGGAGAAATTGTATCTACCAAAATGAAAAAACTACTGAAGAAGAAACTGTAGTAAGTTTATAACGTATCATTTAATATTATCTAGGACTCCACAATTAAATGGTGTACGTCACGTCACGTGTAATCACGTATGGTGATAAAGTTGAATAAATTCTTGTGGGGTGAAGCAGTGCAGACTGCAGTTCACTTAATCAATATAACACCAACAAGGGCTTTAAAACAGTCACGTATAAAATGCGGCATGATAAAAAAAATGACCTAGTATTAAAACCCCTAAAGTTTTTGATTCAACTGTGTACCTACATAATAAAACCAGTAAAGTAACATTTGATGAGAAATCATGGGAGCCATATTGGTTGGCTACTAACCAAATGGTTTTAAGGTATGGAACACAGAATGCGAAAAAGATCTCACTGTCAGGGATGTTATACACAATAACGAATAAAGATGAGACGAATTTTCTTGTGTCCAGGCCTTCGCTGAAGCCTGAAGAAAGTAAATTTGAATATTCCCAGGATTAAATTGATTGTGCACTTGTGCCAAAAATCAGTGTCCTCAAAGTCTCAAGTTTCAGATATCCCTAAATCAACTAATATAAAAGTTGATGTGATGAAGGCAGTCCAAGTAAAATTCGCAGATTAGATTTATTTATTTATTCGTACGGCATAATTAAAAATAGACTCAGAAGATCGTAAATCTAACTCCAGAGAATTAGATTGATATGATATCTGTTAATAATGACGAGTCAATAAACCTAGGCGAACTTATAGGTAGGAGGAGTGACAGACTTAAAGGCCGTACACATGTGTAATAAAAAAAGGTGATGATATTGATGATTATTTGTGCAGTGTACAGTAAATAATTATTAAAGTACCTAAATCGTTTATTGATATTAAAACCCTTGACCATAAGCATCAGTGGGAGAAAGCTGTTCGAGGTGAATTAATTTCATTTAAAAATCAACAATACTTGGACACTGAACCAAGACCGTAAAATTATATTATAGTTGATTGTAAATACATTTTAACGATTGAAGGTGACAGATTAAGAAAACCTTTACGTTACCAGGCACGTCTTGTAGCCAGGGGTTTTAGCGAAGAATACCTTACTAATATGAAACATTTGCGCCAGTTGCTAGTACAGCTAGTTTTCTATTTATAGTTAGCTCTTCCAACCAGCATAATATGTTGATACGAGTATATCATTTTAAATATGTAGTGTCTTTAAAGAAGGAATTTATATAAAAGTTCCGGATGGTGTTTTAAATATAAATAATTATGTATGAAAACTAAATAATGTGTTATATGGGCAAGAGGTTGTTTTGAAGTATTGGAGCAATCGCTTAAGGAAAAAGGTTTTAAAAATGCATCCGTTGACCGATGTATATATATTTTAGATAAAGGTCACATTTGCAAGAATATTATGGTTAGTATATGAATACGATTTGGTAATAACATGTGCTGGTTAAAATAATAAATGTTATAAAAAAAATATTAACAATATACTATAAGTAAATATGAAATGATGGATCTAAATGATATTAAATTATATATCGATATAAAAAGTAACTAAAAATACTTATACGATTACTTTAGATCAAAGTTCATATATTCAGATAGTATTAAGTAAAAACATGAACGAATGTAATCATGTGTCTACTACCCACCGAAGCTAAATTAAACTATGAGGCCTTAAACACAAAAGCCAATTATGATGCGCTATTTTGCAACATTATAGGATATTTAATGTATCTTGTGCTATGTACTCGCCCTGATTTGAGTGCTTTTGTTAATATTCTGTAGCAATAACCTACAATTATGGCAATGTCTATAAAAAGGTTCTAAGTTATTCAAAAGGTATTATATAGATTTGAAATTAACCTACAAAAGAGGTTGATATGAAAACCTTTAAGTGGGTATGCTGACTGTGGTTGGCGAGGCAGTGATAGTAGTGAAAGAAATAAGTACTACTGGTTATGTATTTAAATGATTTGAGCAGTGCACAATTACTTGGTGTCCAAAGATACAAAGGCTAAATACTTATAAGGCTTTATATGAGGCAGTTAAATAAGCCTGTGGCTCATGTCTCTAACTGAAAGTATCAATTTAAACATTACTGACCAAATTGTTATATATAAATACAATAAGACAATAACGGTTGCATTAATTAGCATTGTCAGCCTTATCATAAGAATTCAAAGCATATCGATATCAAATACAATATTTACGAGAACAAGTTGAAAAAATAAAAAATAAAGTATGTTCCTACAGATAAGCAGTTGGCCAATGTGATGAAAAAGCTGTTAAATGAAATATTTTTCAAAAAAAAAACTTATTGAGTTTAGAACCTGTATGATTATATCAATCTGTCTAATAATGATACTTATCTTGCCTAAATGATCTGATTAGGTTTTTCTGGGTTTCCCTAATCCTTGCAACAAATGTTGGATCATATTGTATATTCCCCAGCGAGCACTTGGAAGTAATATATTGTCAATTGATGATCTTATTTTAATTGTGTAAATAAGAGATTAATTTTTGAGGGGGCATGTTGGTTTATATTCATTTTATAATGCAAAAATCAATCTTAAATAATCATGTATAAATTGATTCTACGTCAAATCAAATTGAAACATGATCTGGCAACACTGTTATATTTTGTAAATGGCAATTCTCTCGCTACCCTCTTTGATTCAGTACGGACGTATACTTGCTTCCAAGTGGTGTTCAATAAACGTTCATTATTTAATTCTGCTCAAATAATCTTTTCTTTGCTTTCCATTGCGCCAAACCTCTAATAATGTCGCCTAAATTGCCGCTGCTGGGTATGGTTCCCAGAAGGCTGGCTGCGTTACCTCGTTGCACCGCAATGCCTATTCGTTGGCCGAGGAACGAGCCAGCCCTCAGGTCACCAGTGGTGTTGATCAATTTTTTTTTAAGTCTCGTAAAGTGTGTGGGCGCCTGGACCCCACGGACCTAGGACGCTAGCGTTTCTACCGCAAAAGCCACGAATAGAAAATTGTCGCCGAGACATTCGTACTTTCGGCGCTTAGCGATCTCGGCAGTAGCAGTTTTATTTAGTTTTTACTAACATAATTTCTAAATCTATAGAATCTGAAATACATTATTTATTATGAGAATAGCATTTTTAATGTTAGTGTTAGTGGACTTAGTGCCATACAAAATTAATAATTCAATAGGGGCCAGTTAGTAGAAGAAACATGATTTTGAATAGATATCGGCTGTCCTTGTTTTTGGTCAGTACGTTCGTAACAATTTCTACTTATCAAAGTAACAAAAAATATTTCCTTTATTTCATTTCTTAAAGGATAGAACCTTATTTAGGACTTAATTCAGGAAGGTAAAAGCGTTACTTTCTGACAAACGAAATTTTCGCCTTCAAAAAATGTTGTGCACGGTCATTAAGTTATGCGATCACACTGCTGAACTCATTTCACAAAATTCTTGAAACAACAACATACACAAACCCATTCGACAAATTTGTGAAAATAATCCCTTAACGTCCCAATAACAACATGATTGGGACGTGCCCTGTCCCTCAAATCCAAAACTGAATGGATAACACTGCAATTGTACTTATAATCCCTCCCCATATTAGGTGGTATTCTCTCAACAGTGCACGAGACGTGTCGAGTGTTTATGACAGTATAATAAGCTCACACCCTCACTATATCGAAATTGGTATTATTTGGATCCATTTTCGGATTGTTACTATTTTGCGTTGGTCCATTGTACTCGTTTTATTTTTACTGCGGCGAATAACGGATAGATTAAACCTATTTAAGGATGATTCACAGTAGACCGTTCCGAGTCCGGGCCGGCCCGTCAACGTAACGTTCCGTCTCCGAGCTTATTTGCATGTCGGTGTGCTATAAATTTCGCTTCCGGGCCGGCCCGAGTCCGCAACGGGACGTGCCGCGTCCGAGGCTCGGCCACCGGGCCGCGTACGAGTTTACCATTCATCGTTGTCGTGCCCACCGAGCCTCAACGTGACGGCCCGTTTCCGAGGCGGCCCGTGCCGAGGCTACCGTTTCGCTACTCTTCGGATATCATCGCCGTCATCGGGCCCCACTTGTCATATTTGATATTTGCAAGAATATGACAGTTATGTCAATTTATAAAAAGTCAAATTTATTTTGATCTGGTCTCGTCCCGCGTCCATGGTTTTATTTTATCTATTACATCGATATTTTATCCGCATTGCAACAAATAATAAGTTTTATCATTAATACGGTTCATTACGGTGCTGCCATAGCTATATAATAACTATTACTATATAATTCATAGTGTAAAAAATATCAGCTAGCCCTGATGTGCTTAAGGTAAGCAAAAGTCATTCATTAATAATCAAATAATCATAATATGCTATTTTCCACATTGACCGGTCTTGCGCCGCCCTCATCCAATGGCTTCCCGCGATTTTGGTCAGATCGCCAGGCCACTTCGCTATTGTTGTTGTGTAAATACGCGCTTTTTTAAATTAATCTAAGCTTCCTAGCTGGAAACTGGACTACATTCTTGGATTCTGACAGCTATTCCAATAAAAGGTATAATTATGTACGTATCTTGACCAGCATACAAGCGCGGCGACTACCCCTACCAACAACATCGCGTCTATGCAGTACGGGAACGACATCTAAACATAGCATGTCGTAGATCATGTTTCTTCAATATTCAACTCGTTTAGTAACGTAACTTTTTAAATGGTAATTCGTATGTTCAGGATAGGTACGGAAATAAGGTACTGAAAGTATGGAATTCTCGTAACAATGTTGATTCCTGTATCTATGACTGTCATTGTGTAAATCTGAGGTAACGGCAAATACGTTTGTAGATTGCTAGAAGATTGAATGATAGGAGCCTAATAGTATTTGAATTATTTACTTATTATAATATGAAATGTAAGATAATACGTTTTCAGTATCCGTAATTCATATCATAAGTCATTTATTCACTCAGTATGAGTATAGTGAAACTCATAAAGTTTATGTAGCTATGGACACTTTGGTACTTTCTTTCGCTTTCACCTGTTGGTCCAAATGCTCCAGAAAACCACGGAACTACACGGTCTAAACATGACTGGCCGATCTTTCTGCGGACTCTTAATACTATTAGCCAAAGCCAATATATAGTTAGACTCTAAAATATCAAACAGGCTGGAATTACAACACGATCCACAAAGTTTTTACGAGTATATATATTTTAAGCGGGGTGAAACAATGAAATGGACTTAGGAATCATCATCATCATCAGGAAAAAATGTAATTAGGAACTGCTATAGAATGAAAGATAGGATACTAGAAAGCAAGATAATAAGATATGGGCACGGTTTGGTTAAATTGAAGTGATGCATGAGTGAAATTAAGGTGATGATGGCAATTACTCTAGTCATTGCCTGAGGAAGACATCATCATCCTCCTAGCGTTTTTCCCGGTTGTGCCGTAAGGAGCCCGGGTATCCGTTTATTTAACTAGTGAGTGAGTGTATTTGTCAACCAAAATTTGGCGTAGGCACTAATTTTACGAAAGCCACTGCCATCTGACCTTCCATCCCAGAGGGAAATCTAGACGTTGGGATTAGTCCAGATTCCTCACGATGTTTTCCTACACCGAAAAGCTACTGTTACATAACATAATATATCTAATCCAATAATATTTTGTTAAGTTTTTAAAACCCAGCTAGGATGCAGTAAAGAGTAACATTATAAATACGTACGTAAGATTTAGAGTACATTGAAATTCACCATTCTCCCTCTCTACCCCCAAACACCCATCATATCCCCCGTCCGCACACGCACGTCATAGCCACTGGGCACGCCTCAACTCGAGCCGTCCAGTATTCTTTTTAACCGACTTCAAAAAAGGAGGAGGTTCTCAACTCAATTCGCCGGATTTTTTTATGTATGTTCACCGATTACTCGGAGACTAGTGGACCGATTTCAAAAAATCTTTTTTTGTTTGAAAGGGTGTATTTTCTAGTTGGTCCCATTGTCACCAAGTCTGGATCTGATGACGGGATCTTGGAAAAATCGAAGGAACTCCTCAAATTATATACCAAGAGTATAATGGGGTCTGGCAAAGTTAAGTAGGTAACCAAGCATTGGCTTACGGAAGCCACAAATTGGGGCATAGCAAGTCCAAAATTGGAGTCGGTTTTTTTGGTATAAATTATTTAGAACTTCCATACTGTAACGCACACCTATCGGCATCGGGACAGCATCGCCTCGCCTCGGCACAATTTTCTCAATTTACAGGAAAACTATACAAGCTAGGACATCTATTGTGATACGAGTCAGCAAATAATCGCATTTATTTCGGTTTTAAGGATTCCATAGTAAACAAGGAATCGTTCGTCCGTCCGTCCGACCGTCTGCGGCTTAGCTCAGCTACCGTCACTACTAGAAAGCTGTAATTTGGTATAACTATACATACATATCATACAAAAAAATATGGACCCAAGATTTCTAGGGTACATCGTGTGTGGTGTGGTATTGTTAGATAACTCATTTAAGAAAAATCCGAGCTTACCTTTACCCTTTTTAGGGTTCCGTAGTCGACTAGAAACCCTTATAGATTCGCCATGTCCGTCTGTCTGTCTGTCTGTCTGTCTGTCTGTCCGTCTGTCTGTCCGAGGCTTTGCTCCGTGATTGTTAGTGCTAGAAAGCTACAATTTGGTATGGATACATAAATCAATAAAACTGACAGTCGTAAGATAAAATCTTGAAAAAAATTTGGCGTTCTTACTTTTTACAAGCTTTTATTGAACTTGTTTCAAATAATGATCCGTTTTTACAAGAAACTTGTTTTATGCTGATTGATATGCATGTTTCCGTTCGCGGGCAATGAGGATAGCACAATATACTCTTCACAGTGGTGAAAAATATCTGAGCATTCACTCTGGCGCCTTGACAACGGAGTCGTGTTCAGACATTTAAATAAATATTGGGGGACAATCTTACACAAATCGACCTAGTCCCAAACTAAGCAAAGCTTGTACTATGGGTACTAGACGGCGATATACATACTTATACAGATAAATACATACTTAAATACATAGAATACATCCAAGACCCAAGAACAAATATCCGTGATAAATGCACAAATAAATGCCCTGGCCGGGATTCGAACCCGGGACCTCTAGCTTCACTACCAACTAGGCTAAACAGGTCGTCGATTTATGAGCACATTGTTTGCTCCGAATGATCCGATATATCGGAAGGCGCCTGTACATCATCATCATCATGTCAGCCGAAGGACGTCCACTGCTGGACATAGGCCTCCCCCAAAGACTTCCACAATGACCGGTCCTGCGCCACCCGCATCCAGCGAGGGTCGCCGGTGTACCAAAATTAGGCCAACGGAACACTTAAGCGGTCAATTGGTGTTTGTACTCACAAGCAATTTTAATTAGGATCAATAAGGACATATACCCAGAATTGTTTTTTTTTTACTATAGCTTAATAATTGTCATTCGCGTTTTTTTCCAATTCATGAATTTTTGTGTCTTTCTTCGTTCACAGGTTTCCCTATATGTGAAATTCCCTAGACGACGCTGCCTGATGAAGAAATGACGTGTACCTACTATTATTTCTGGTGGTTCCGCGCAATGAACTTGTGATCCTACAACCTTAGACGACATGAATTCGTTTAAAAATTTGTATTTATATAAAATTAGTTGCTGCTACGTCAACGAAATCTCATTGGAATCTGTGAAGTACTTAAACCATTCAGTAGTTCTATATGTCATCCCTCACTATAGAAAATGCTAAAATCGCCGTATGCGTGCCTATCACATTTGAGGAGTACCTCCAATTCCCTTATTTAGCTTACATCATCATTACCATTAGACAGAGAAGCCTTACTTTGTGTACCGAAAAAAAAAGTAATTTTCTGTGAAACAGCTGTTAATGAGAAAAGAATACGTACGTACATCACCTATAGCAAAATATATGTATGTATGTTAGATTAATACTAAACCCGATGTGTACGTTTCCCAATTTTAATGTTTCTTTTTTTGTTGGATTGCGAGTATCTTTTGGGGTTTGGCATATACTCGTATGTACTCGTATATGAATACTCGTTAGAGAGTTGAACAAATGTTCTTCCCTAACTGGTAGGTAATTGATCAAGACACCGACTAAATATACTATCCTTCCAAAGTAAACCATATTAATTTTCCAGCCTTCAATGATCAGCAGTTACAAAATATTCGGCACGGTGGCAAATCGACTGTCTTCTGGTACCTAAATCAAAATAGAGGGAGACTGGAGCCATCCATCAAGTATCTTTTAAAGAATTCAGGGTACGTATTCCCATATTACATACTAGTGGCTCTGTGAGCTGTACACTGCGCGATTTTTTTTCAAATTTCAAAATTTCCTAAAATTACTTCGCAAAATATTTCTTTATAAGTATCAAACCTGCTCACAAACTTTCATGAGAACCGGTTGAGAAATGTGATATGTAGAGGAGAACAGCCAAAAATACGGAAATCCTAACATAAGTAAGCATTTTTGCCGAAGCTGAAACGGAGACCTTCGTTTCACTCGGTCAATTATGAGCACACACATGTTGCTACAGATTTAGATACTCTATTGAGTCACGCGTGACTATGAGTACGTAAGTAATTCACGGATCTCAATACGTGGAACTGATCTTCAAATCTCTTTTTAACCGACTTCAAGATTTCAGAAGAGGAGGTTATCAATTCGGTTGTATGTTGGTTATTTTTTTTTTCCAATGTTTGTTACTCCAGAACTCCGTAATTACTGAACCGATTTTGAAAATTATTTTTTTGATTGTAAGTATATATATCCAAGTTGGTCCCGTTTTTGTTCCCATCCCATCAAAACGCAGTTTTGATGATGGGATCCATGAGGAATCGACGGAACTCCTCAAATCTTAAAAGCAAACATATAGTGATTTTAGTATTTTCATGAACTAATGAAGCATTTTCATACAAAAAAGTGACATTTGATGAAGTAGAACTGCTAATGATGATCAGAACGGAATTCTTCAACGACGCATAGTTCAAGTTTGGCGAATTGTCCTCTTTGCCGTGTTCGTTAAGCAAGTTAGATTTCCAAGGTAATCATTTGTCAAGCTCGAGTTCTGATGATAAGATCCATGAGGAATCCAGGGAACTCCTCATATGTAAAAGGCGTACATATAGTGATTTTAGTATTTTCATAAACAAATCAAGCATTTACATTTAAATAAGTGACATTTGATGAAATGGAACTGCTGATGATGACTAGGACAGAACTCTTCAACGACGCATAGTTGGAGACGATTTGTTCTTTCGTTATCTTTGTCAAGCAAGTAAGGTTTTTAAGACATATTTTTGTCAAGCTTGAGTTCTGATGGAGGATTCCATGAGGTATTGAGGGTACTTAGTCTTCTACCATTATAAACATACTTATAGCCATTTTGATTTCATTGCATGGAATCCAAGAGTGCACCATCTAAGTATAATAATATTAATAATCTTTCACCGGCCTCCGCCATTGAAGTCTTTTTTTTTAATTATTCTCCCTCTGAGTTAGAGATAATGGAAGCATTATGTAAGATTCAACAAGTGGTTAATAATGTACCTACCTTCTACGGTCATCTCCCTCAAGGTGGTTTGGGTATATGAAAGGAGCTGTATGGATGCGTCGCAAGGTGGCAACCAAGGCGAAGGTATCTTGGTTAAATTTCTGAGGTATTAAAAAGAGCAGAGTACCCGCCACAATCGAGCCAGTATAAGGATATGAATAAATAAGATCGAAATACACCATATAAAGATATTTAGGTAATATATACTTTCATTTTTCTATATTCAATCAAAGTGTGAATACAAAAATCTTTATTTAACACAAACAAAATATAGACCAACTAATCGAATGACCCACCCCACGTCATTCCCGGTGCAAAGGTGCCCAAAACGCTTGCTGCGTTACCGCGTTGGACTGAGTCGTATCCTGAAGGATGAACTGGCGTAGGCACTGGTTTTTACAAAACCGACTGCCATCTGAGCTTCAATCCTTTTCAATAAATTTTAGTGACTACTCACTAAACTTTAGCAATTACTGTTGGAATTAGAAGTTCTCAAGCCGCCCGTAGGCCTCTAACTTGGCTTTAGGGCTGCTGTCATGGCAGCCGGGATCAACAGTTTAATATGCCTTCCAAAGCACGAGAGCGCTCAGTAACCACTCAAAGCGGGCACCTCTCGCGTCCAAGGGTTGACCCCGCAACTGACGTGTGCGGTAGCGAGGGTAAGCAACAATTCGGTACGTGAGCTCAGCTGGGCCACGATTGCTCCTCGAACCTTATTAAGTAGTAGTGTTGGGCTGCAGTCTTCAGTAAGGAGGTTCTACTTCTTCAGCAGGCTGCTGAAAACATTCATCATCCGCATATTTTAGTATATACTTATGGAATTTATGGATCCGCGGTAATTTTTCAGCTCGGGGTGTATTTGGTATCAAGTGATTTGTGTTTCGTACATATATATGGCTCATATCAAAAATTATACTTACCAGAAAATGAATCTCCACATGTTTAAGGTTAACAGGGCATTACTAACATGATATTTTTATTCCATATAGACGAATGGGTATGAAGATAGAATGACTCTGAACTACCATAGAAGTTTTCAAGAGGAACAACGTTACCTAAAGATTGAACTTAAATGGGTATCTCATCTACATCTCTTATTACGAAGTTGCACGCAGAATGGCAGTAAATTGTACCATCAGCTTAGAAAGTAGTACGCGGTCACCACATTTTTAACCGACTTCAATAGAAGGAAGGAGTTTCTCAGTTCGTCTGCCTGTTTGCTTTTTTTATTTTATTTTGTATGTTCCCTGATAACTCTTGACCACGTTGTCCGATTTTGATAATTCTTTTTTTTCCAAAGCATGTACCCCCAATTTGGTCCCATAGCAATTTGGTGAAGGTCCGATGCTGAGATGAGGAATCGAGGGAACTCCTCGAATTTGATAGGCACTAATATGCCGATTTCGTTATTTTCTGTAGGTAACCAAGCATTGGCTCTCGGAAACCATAAATTTGGTAAAGTGGAACTGGTGATGATCACCACAGTTGTCATATGGAACTCCTCAATGATGTAGGCACTTCAGAGATTCCGATGAAATTTTGTTGACGCAGTAACTAATGCTCGTAAAAATACATATTTTGAAGTAGAACTTATGATTAGGAACTGAAGCTCTATATGGGTTCCACGAGGAATCGACGGAACTTCTCAGATATCATCGGCCCATATAAAGTGACTTTTGGTTGGGATCTGTAGTAACCACCAGTTTTGCATCGGAAAGCTGTACAGCTGATGAAGTGGGAGGGATATGTAAAAATGTCATGTGTGTGGCATTGCGAAGTACAAAATTGGAGTCGGTTGTTTCGGGTATAAATTATTTATAAACAAGCTTACGGCCTGCCTGGCGGTAAGCAGACAGCGTAGGTTAAGGACACTCTATATAGAGACAAACTTAAGTCCTTCACTATCATGCTCCACACAGCGCATTCTCGGTAGCCATTTCGGCCTTTGTCGCCACCAGGAATAAGACCCACATACCTACAGAGCAAGTGGTGGTTATTATTGACTGCGGTAAGGTACGTACGTTCCCAGTTGGAATGACAATCTGCAGTGCCTTACCTCTCAAGAAATGTATTTTTGGCGATCTGGGATGTTGTCAAAATGGGAATACTCGTATGGACGAATTGAACCCAAACGACATATTCAAATGCATACTAATTAGAAATTTTATCTATTGACTTACGCTTCGTAACTTAGCGGAGTTTAATCTTTCGGATTGTAAAATTTTTCAGATTCATAAAACCACTTCTACAGGTCAAGTTTTTTTTTCAGAAATGCCTGAAAGCTACATAAATGAAGGTTTTTCTACTACATATTACGGCTGACTACGGTCTTCTTCGCAACGTTGAAATCATGACGGCCGATTCAGAACTAAACGTTATCCAAATCTATATACATTTGTTGTTTAATTATTAGAAAAAACATTCCCATTTAAAGATAAATGTACTTAAATGTATGAAAGTTCAATCATTGCGCCGCGCCATAAAATAGTAACTTTATGTAATTTTGGAGCTAGCTAAAGGGGTGAAATAGTAAATTGAACAACAAGTGTATAAAACAAGCCATTTCATCCGAGACAATTTATCAATCCAAGGCACACGCGAGGCTCGATATAAAGTAAAGGATAAAATGGGTTTTATAGACGAGTTATATACTCTGCTTTTCACTTCGATTGCGAGAAAATTAAACAAATAAATAATATTATTAAAGTTATGTTATAAAATTTATACTTATGTGCTTGTCGGCCGAGGGCAGCGCGCCGAGGGTGCGTTTTACTTTATGTTCTAGAGCACAAAAAGCTACTTTATGTCTTCTGTGCAGGGAGACGAAACTTTAGAGCTTGAGAAGTGAAAATATTAAAACCGTTATAAACAGTGTTTGCCAGTGGGTCTACAGGTATGTTTTCCCCATGGTCCCACCATGGTTTGTCCACGTTAGTAATTTTTACCGAAATGTTTGTTTTCACTGAATTTTTCACTGAAATTAGGTACGACGACGAGCGGAGCAAGGAGGAGTATCAGACGAACTGCGATGTGTTTAAAAATGTTCGGTTCTGGCGCTTCGCTTTTAACTAATTTTTACCCCTCCTGCCACTTGGCTCCCATGCCTATTATCACAGGATTTTAGCGTAATATTTTTGTTGCTATGTCCCCACGCTATCAAGAGGATATATTTATACTTATGCCTTTTGACTCCCAGAATATCCACGGACAAAAAGTATTTTTCTTCTTTGCTCCCAAGCCACTGCCCAATGTAATCTAGGGCTAATACTATTTCTCTTGGCTCCCAGACTGCTGCTGTCTGGTATCCAGAGATAATATTATTTCTCTTCGCTCCCAAGCCACTGCCCAATGGGATCCAGAGATAATATTTTTCCTCTGGATTTCCATACCGCTGCTGTTTGGGATCCAGATATCTTGGTTGTTCATATCCTTTGACTTCCATATACCACTCAAGTCTATGTATTGGAATTTTCTGACATTGCGTCGCCTCTACCTACACTCCTATAGGATACGCGCGTGATGAGGCGTTTATGTGTATGTGACTACCATATCTTACCTAAAGCCTTTAGAATCCCTTTAGAATCGCCAAGAATACCTAGAGTTTCACAATGTTGTCGTATGTTTCTACGTGTTAAGTAGTGTCTCAGAGTAAGGATTTGTATAGAGATCCTATAGAAGTTCCAGCAAGAGGGACAGAAAAGCTCTTAAGGATGATTCACAGTAGGCCGTTCCGTGTCCGGGCCGGCCCGTTTTCTTCTAGAGAAATACGCCGGCCGTTGCGTTTGCTGTCATAGAAAACGGGCCGGCCCGGAGACGGAACGGTCTACTGTGAATCATCCCTTACGCAGCTGAAAACTGATCTTAAACCTTTGAACGCCATCATATTTGAATGAAATGATCACTCAGACGCCAAGGTCTCAAAAATTGATGTAACGTTTAAACCAATAAAAACAATTCATAATTGACTTTTTTTCATGATCAAAGTAAACTTTCACTTCGACCTTTTTAGTGGTTGTTGGCGTGGTGGGTACGACGACACACGGCCACTTTATAGGCTATTGGCGTTCAAAGAGTTAAACGTCTGGCAGCTTACCATAAACAATCACTTTTATTCGGGTGGTTAATAGTTTATTTGCCTCAAAACTATTTAATATTACGTGGAGATGACATAGAGGCAAATAAAGAAGTGGGAACTATGACAAGAACAACCAATGATATATCCCTCTCTGTCACTCTTATACAATTTAGTATATGACTATCTTACTCGGTAGCGATATTATTATTTGACGTCGTCTCTAGGGTACTCTGAGGTTAGCGTAGTGGCATTTTTTATTTTTATTTTAATATAAATACGAGTATCACTTACAGACTAATGCAACACGTGATACATAATAATAGCTTTCATGCTTTCAAGTAATGTTTATATCCGCTCTTGTCAAGCGAAAATGCACAAAGTACAATATATAACATACTGAGATAGAGATACCAGTGAAATACTCCACATAGATCGTAACGCACGTAAGAACTAACCGCACGAACGCTGCATCTCTGTCACTTCAATATGCAAGTGCGATAGAGATAGCATCCAATGACATCTAGTACAAATAAGTTAAACTAACATTTCTAGATAACCTTTTAAATATTTATTTATTTACATTAGGGAATATATATAATTCAACTGGTAAGAATATACATAGTTGGATATGAAATTAAAAAACTAAAAAAAACATTACAATTAAAAACAGAACCTAAAAATACTAACCTATACCTACCTAATGGCTAAGTGTATTACAAAAAGAACACCGCCTCAAGCAGGTCAGACTGCGGCATGGACCCCATTACACTGGCGGCATTACCTCTCTGAATCGCTATAGAGATGCGTTGCGAGAGGTAAGCACCAGCTCTGGGGTCGCCAGTTGTTTGGACCAGCCGCGAAGACAAGGCCTTAAAGAAGTTTTTCATATCTGCCGACCAGGGTCCCAAGGTTTCCACGGCAAGCGCCAAAAAATCGTAATCCTTTAATAAGGAAGAATATTTTCGGCGCTTGTTAACTTGGGCCTGGTCAGCAGCAGCGCCGGCCTGAGAACGGGTGCCCTGAATGTGGGACAAGGCGAAAGTGTCAACGCAAGTTACGTCCCACACCAGGGCCTTGCCTAGTTTCCATGGCACTAATGTAGCCCCGTCAGGACGCTTGCCGTCGTCCCGCGCCAAACCTACAGGTTCAAGAATTGCTGGCACGGAGGCGGTGGCAAGCGAACGGCGGATAAGATCGTTTATAGTGCCATGGCGGTATAGGCGGCCGGCGCTTCTATGGCATGAGAGGCCATGTCTGCCCAGCTGGTCCACATTCCTTCCACAGTTACACGTATGAGCGAGGCACATTCTGGCTCCAAGTCTGAGGCATACCGATATTCTCAGGCAGTTTGGATCCAGAACTGTGCCCACGTTTCGTGATGGGAGGGCATGCAGCCAGTGGCCCGACTCACTCACTGACACAGCCATTTCTATAGAAAAATTCGTACTTCGAGCTGAAAGGCCACTGTGAAAATTATATCATGTAAAGAATAAGTATAGGTACCTATCATGTACCAAGTTAATGCCAGTTTTACGACCAAACGAATTTTTCGACATACTTGATTTCTGCGTAGTCCTTACGCAATATGGCGATTTTTATCATTGAATAAAATAATAATAATACCTACTCGCACTGTTTGATTATTGTATTCCATTAGTTAACCCAATGCAACTCCTTCGAACTTATCAGTAATAACTAGCACAGATATCAGAATAAGGCCTGAATCACACTGGCGCGGCCTGCGGTGACGGTCAATAGTAAATTTGACAGCTAATGACAAGTTTACTTAACTATTGACCGCCGCGACTAGGCCTCGCCAGTCTGTGAGAGGCTTAAAGCAGATCCGCTCATTTAAGTTGAACGATTTTCGTACATCTGATCTATATTAATCACATAGGAAGTTTGAGAGAGACAGATAAGTGATATCTGACAGGTCTTCACATGTCAGTGTCTCCGCTTTCATAACTGCAAATTGTACTAAACTGACGTTTTGGACCATATGGGATTTGACATTTTGGTGTGAATTAAATGAAAACAATTCGTTAACAGCTGACAATGATGGTACTATCTGTCCCGTTCTAACTGATCTTGGTAAACCATAAGGATTCAAAGAGAAAACTACTTGAAAAATCATCATGGTTAACACTACGGATCTGTTGTTATTATGAATCTAAGGTAAGTAGGTTTAAGTAATACTTTTATAGATGACTCCAAACCCAAGTGATAGGTATTACGCTAAAAGTATTCGTAAATATATTTATTATGAGTATCCGAAATCAACAACGTCCCGGTTTTGGATATATAACATAAATTTAAAAATAAATGTATTTACAATCAATCGTACAGAACAGACCTTAAAAACATTGTCAGTATAGTATATCATCGGCCTTATAAACCTGAGTGCTGATTTTTTTATGCGGTAAACACCGTGCAAACAGCTACTCTATAAACCGACTAAATGCAAGTTTAAATAGACTCCCGTATTTCACATATTGATATATGACAGTTGACAACCTACATGTTTTTAAGGTATATGCCCGAGCCGTCCGTCGAAAGTCCGGCCGGTGGGCATCGGAGCGTTGTTGTAGGTCAACGTGCCGAGTCCGGGCCGGGCCGGGACCGAGCTGCTTCCGAGCCCCGGCCGTAACTAGACCGGCCGTCAATCGTTCGCGTCGACAGATGAGCGACCGAGGCCGCCCGTCACCGTTCCGCTTTCGAGCGACGGCCGGGCCCGGACGAGGCCCGGCCGCGCGACGGCCGATGACGTGCGTACGTAGAAAACGGGCCGGCCCGGACACGGAACGGTCTACTGTGAATCATCCTTTATCGGACTTGATTTGACCAAACTCAAATCTAAGTACGTAATACTTAAGTCAGAATTATAATCTAAACTTAAAAAGAAAGAATCAAGATCTATATTATTGATTAAACGAAATGTGTACTTCAAACATAAACTAAATGACTAAATATAATAAAATAACCTATGCTTATCAAAAACTTACAAAAGACATAATCCTAATAATATTATAAACGTGAAAGTTTGGATGTATGTACGTTCCACTTAATCTTAAAAACTACGGGACGATTTTTTATGAACCTCTCCAGTTAGAGAGAGGCTACAATTTATGTCGAATTTTATCACTTTCAGGGCCAAAAAAGGGGATGAAAATTAATATGGAGATAAGATAAGATAAGATAAGATATGTTTATTGTATAAACTGTGTGCATTGTGGTAGTAGTCATAACATTATGGATTCAACAGTTTGCCCATTTCGGACGTACAATATTATAGGTATAGCATTAAATTAGTAAAAAATAAAACAGTGGATAAAATAAGTTACAGACAAGGGAGACAAATCAATTTCACATGAAGATATCATCATTAAATTTGTAAATAATTACGGTCGTCATATTATGGCATTAGAAACCTTCCTAGGAATTGTAAAACTGTAAAAAAATTGTATAGAATTAATAATTTACAATACATATTCATTTAAATTATTAAAAAACATTTCAGGTCTACAATATTATGGCATTTAAATTCATAAAATTATAAACAGTGAAGATTGTAAATAGAATTCATTATAAAATTTGTATAAAAGTAATAAAATTTAAAATTTACAAAAAAAATCATTTAAATTATAAAAGCATTTGCCTAAGAGCCACTCTTTCAATTTTGTTTTAAATTTTTTGCCCTCTAATGGTTTAATACTTTCCGGTAAGTTATTAAATACATTTATTCCAGTAACGTATGTGCTCTTTTTTAATACATGACTAGATGGCCGGACAGTACATAAATCATATTTATACTGATGCCGTATGTTTCCCTTAGACTCGCTCTTTTTTATAAAGACATCTTTTCTGGACTTAACAAATAAACAAATTTCTAATATAAATATACACGTTAAGGTTAATATATTATATTTTTGAAAGATTGGTCTAAGGGATTGCATAATATCGACCTTAAACATTAACCTCAAACATTTTTTTTGCAGTATGAAAGTGGATTGGACATTTACTGAGTTGCCCCAAAAAATGACACCATAAGTAAGAATAGGATACACACTACCATAATATGCCTGTTTTATAGCTTCTATTGAAGTGATATTGGATAGTATGGATATCGCATAGCAACACTTGGCAATTCTTTTATTAATATTCTGGACATGTAACTTCCAGTTTAAGTGCTCGTCTAGAGTAACCCCTAAAAATTTGGTACTACTAACTTGAAAATATTGTTACGACGGGGGGTAAGTATAACAGTTTCGTTGCCATACAGGTAGAGATATGTCACCAACGTACTTAGTCAAAAATTCGCGATGTTCTTACTCGTACAACTCATCCGTGGTTGGGTGGTTTGGTATATTGCTCGCCACACAAATAATGCCCTGACCGGGATTCGAACACATTACCTCCCCTCCGGCTTCACGTCTACATACGATCGTTTAGGGCTTAGATTCATTATTTTTCACATCATTGTCAAAAGGGGTATAGGTAAAAGAAACTTAAGTAAAGCTTGTATGTTAGTTGTAGCATGTTCGAATAGACATTAAAATTTGTAACACAAACAAAACAAATGCCTCTTCCCACAGTGTAATCACTACAGTGTATGTATGTGTGTGTATGTGTGCTATTCTTTGCACCACCACCACCACCATATCAGCCCTAGGACGTCCACTGCTGGACATAGGCCTCCCCCACTTTCATGGGGGGTAAATTCCATAATCGCCACGCTTGGCATGCGCACCGTATTCTAGGAATGCTGCTGCCCATTCCCCGGTGGTCTTGGGCGTAGTTTAAGGACATAACCGGGTCCATTCTTTGCACATTACTTATAAAAGGAAAAGTAATTGATAGAATCAGGCGTTACTTTGCGGAAATCCATGACAAGCTTCTTGAACAATATTTATTTGCTATTCCGCTAAAAAACGTGTAGGTCTATTAGTGTTAATGCAATGTATCTACTTGCGTATTTCTGTCTGTCCGAGACTTTGCTAAAACTGTTATGGATATATAAATCAATAAAACTGACAAAGTAGTCAAAAAATCTAAAAGAAAATTTTTCGGTACATGTAAATTAGGGATGATTTTTTTTATTTATTTCAACCCTTTTGTGTAAGGTGTTGTTAGATAGGTCTTTCAAAATAAAAAGAGGTCTTCATCATATATTTTTTGATAAAGGTAATATTTTCGGAAATATTCACTCCAAAAGAAAAAAAATGTGTGTTAAATGTGTGTGTAAGGAGGGGTCCTCTATAACTTTTGAACAACAGGTCAAAAAAATCACTAAAGCTTAATAAAGACTTTTAACGAAAACTATAGCGGACATAATCAGTTAAGCCATTTTGAGTCATCGTAAAAAGTCTTCCTTCCGATGCAAAAGTACTACTTGAACAATATTTATTTGCTATTCCGCTAAAAAACTTGTAGGTCTATTAGTGTTAATGCAATGTATCTACTTGCGTATTTCTGCCTGTCCGAGACTTTGCTAAAGCTGTTATAGATATATAAATCAATAAAACTGACAAAGTAGTAAAATAAAATCTAAAACAAAATTTTAGGGTACGGTCTACACGTAATTGCGGATGTTTTTTATTTTATTTATTTCAACCCTATTGTGTGGAGTGTTGTTAGATAGGTCTTTCAAAATGAAAAAAGGTCTTCATCATATATTTTTTGATAAAGTGAATATTTTCGAAAATATTCACTCCAAAAGAAAAAAAAAGTGTGTATATCTCTCTCCTCTATAACTATTGAATAATAGGTCAAAAAAATCACGAAAGTAAAGCTTAATAAAGACTCCCTTTTACTTTTTATTGATTATTTTAAGTTCATTGGGCAACTACGGAACCCTATACTGAGCATAGCCCGTCATTATTTTTTTCTACAATCATCAACTACTCATTGGGACGGTTTAAATGAGACACGACGAGATTATCTTGTGCAGTTTAGGAGTTGGTATGGCCACCTTCTGACTCCATCATCGGATCAGCTCGGTGGTGCCATAATATTGTATCATCATCGAAGTTACAGAAGTATACCAAATTTCATCGGTTGAAGATATCTGCTTAGTCGTAACGTAAGTACAGTACATTGCAAGTTAAATAATAGCTTGTAAAACGGTACACTCTATACGGATTTCTGCAAGCGAAATGTTAAAATCATGTCCGCTCTCTAATTCTAACGTAATTTTATTTTATTACTCCGACTCCAACATGGTATTTGTGGTAATGGAAAGGATTATTTAATTACAAAGGTTGAATTAAAGCCCCATTTATCGCGTAAGTAGATTTCGGGAGCACTCACCTAAATATTTGACTACTACTAGATCTGTTTGCCAGGTTGGTTAGGTTATTTCTATTTTAAAAAAGTGACCAAGTGCGTGTCGGACCACGCGTAATGTTAGGATTGTGGTGGTTGCCCACACCTTACATTAGGTATAATAATAATTGACCGAGCGAGCGAAGAGTCTCCGTTTCAGCTTTTACAAAAATTCTTTCGTACTTATGTCTGTCTATCCGGATGTTCTCCTGTACAGATCGCATTTCTCACCCGATTCTCGTGAAATTTTGTGAGCACATTCGATAATAATAATAATTTTTTGTGTCGAGTCAGTTTTTGGAAATTTTGATATTTAAAAAAAAAATTGCGAAGTCTAGAGCTCACAGAGTCACTAGTTATTGACTGAGCGAGCGAAGCGTCTCTTTTTCAGCTTTCGACAAAAATTATTTCGTATGTCTGTCTGTCTGGATGTTCTTCTCTACAGATCGCATTTCTCAACCGATTCTCGTGAAACTTTGTGGGCAGGTTTGATAATTATATAGATTTTTTGGGAATTATGAAATTTGAAAGAAAAAAAATGTTTGTGAGGTCTACAGCTCACAGAACCACTAGTAAATATATGGGGACAGTTTTTTACACAAATAGAACTAATCCCATAGTAAAGCTCAATAAGGCTTGTGTTATGTACTAGACGACAATATAGATAATAGGTATATAATTAAATACATAGAAAACATCCAGTTCTCACGAACAAATGTTTCAGCTCAACACATCAACAAAATGCCCTTACCAGGATTGGAACTTGGCACCTCTAGCGTCGGAGGCAGTGTCACTACCAACTAAGCTAAACAGGCCGACCAATTATGAGGACTTAAAAGCTCACAAACTTATATTTACTATGTGTATGATACAATTAACACCGTATAAAAAGTAATATCAACTTGTAATTGAAGCATATGCTGAGTTTGGTACCCATGGCCAAGATGACACAAATTGTTGTTGTTATTATATGCTACCATTATTGTTTGTTTATTTTATTTTTGCTACCAAATTGTTTATTGTAATATTTTGTATATCATGTTTTGGAAATAAATTAGTTTGAAGTTTGAAATTTGAAGTTTAATTCTCTGAAGTGAGTTCACCATACCACAATACCATGGATGCAACTAATAAATAAATAAATTTTAATGAGCATAAGCTGACTATGGCATTAATTCGATATGTGTAAAAAAATGTCCCGTAATTAGTTAATGAAAGCTCATATTCTTTTTCAATTAGCTTTACAACGATTACGGGTTTGCAAAAAAACCGGCCAAGTCCGAGTCGGACTCGCGCAGTAAGGGTTCCGTACTATTATATATACAACATTAGACACTTTATTATAACCTTTTTTTATTTTTCTTTCAATAATAATATTTTTTCATTTTTTTATGAGTAATAAGAACTTTAAATATTATGAAGTAGAATTTTGGTCAAGTGCGAGTCTGATCTTAGTTTTCCAATACATTTTAAAACTGATGAACACAACGAGCAACTTTTTAAAAGTTTATTGTATGGAAGCTCCCTTAAATATTTATTTTATTTTGTGTTTAGTACCTATTTGTTGTTATAGCGGTAACAGAAATACATCATCTGTGAAAATTTCAACTGTCTAACTATCATGGTTTATAAGATACAGCCTGGTGACAGACGGACTGACAGCGGAGTCTTAGTAATAGGGTTCCGAAACAAGGTCCAAAAAT
This sequence comes from Notocelia uddmanniana, assembly GCA_905163555.1. Lineage (NCBI taxonomy): Eukaryota > Metazoa > Arthropoda > Insecta > Lepidoptera > Tortricidae > Notocelia > Notocelia uddmanniana. Next base: position 16,928,629 of record LR991065.1, read on the forward strand.
GTACACATATTTTCGCCCTCGACTGTACCATTGTTTTTTCAAAGTTCTATTCTGCCATTTTATCGGCGGGATTGATAGGTTTGCCAATGCGAAATTACATAGTAATAATGGTTACTGAGCTAAGGCGTGGACAGACAGATGGACGGACGGATGGGCGGATGGACATTGCGAAACTATAAGGGTTCCTTGTTTAGTATATACCATGGTGTACTCGTAAAGTATCGCAGAATATAGAATAGAACTTGCGTTCAAAGGTGCACTGTCTGATATAACCGATGTTCCTAATTAGTTTATAGACCTCTCTCCATTGCACCTGGTCACCACATAGCACATACACATATTTTGTTTTGTCCCTAGCGCGATAGGGTAGGATCTCGTATGTGTATGTATGTTTGTCTGGGAGTGAAAAACGTGATTGGATAAATCCGAATCCCGCTTTAGGTACGCTGGGCGACCGAGCTTTGCTAGTGTTTTCCCGGAAAATTCGAGATTTCCCGAAGATGACACCGAGCTAGATCGATTTTTCGCCCTCGTAAACCCTTAAGCGGTTTTCGAGATTTAAATTACAAACAATCAAAGAAAAAAAATATTGAGAATCTTTCTTTACAAAAAAATAACACATGAATAATACACAAAAATAACTACATCTAAGCTTAAAATATATTGAAGAAATTGAGCCCCCTAGGCATGGTTCCATGGGGACATTGGAGACCCTTGGCTCGTTGGGTCCCAGTACACGTCAGTTCTTCAAGAGCTGGTACCTGGTAGCTTCCTCGCTCAACGCATTAGCGTTGTGATACAGCGAGGAAATGCTGCCAGCATTTTAGGAACAATCAAATAATTATTTGAATACATAAATGGTGCTCGTTTAATAGTATAGGATTTTGTTAGGTGTGAGTTTGGCATGAGAGCGGTCAGAGTTATCAGAATTAAGGCCTAACTCCTTTTTCTTGTTCTAGACCTCCCTCATACTAGTTTCGGTAGGTGTGTTTGTATTAAGTATTTAAATAAAATAATTGTTAAATTTGTTAAGTACAAACTAGATTAGATATATTATAATATATTTTATAATATATCTAATCTTTATTTACCTATATACGATTATTCATTGTTCCAGAACCATTTTTCGATTTAAATAACCTTTTATTTACCATAGGTAACCCTCGTGGCCTTTCAAAGCTGTATGATGGATCACGGTGTTATGTTTCGTCCAAAGCCTCATATCTCACTATTTCATACAAAATATAAGTGAATAGCGAGGTTTATTGCCAACTGCAGGTGTATTCTTGTTTGATGTTTCCTATAAGAATCACATTTCAATCATTTCGCGCGCCCGCTTCTACGCGTGCTCAGTAGAACTAAGCAGAACAAGGACGCGAAACATGTTGTAATGCGAATGTGATATGAAACAGATGTACCGCATTGAGAGTGTTCTTTATTCCCATTGTATTTAGTCTGTCAATTCAGTATTTAGGACACTAAGTTTCTCGTTTCCGCATGACAAAACCTATGCGACATAATATATCGTATATTTTTGTTTTGTCTATTGATAACGTCTGAGGATTTCTTCGAACCAATTTTCCAGGAAATATATAAAGCAGATTTTCTCTATTATACAACTTACATATAGGTAACCTACCTTACAGTGTGTGTAATCTTTATGCAATTTTGTTGTATTACAACTTATATAATAATCCAACTTTTAATATACCTACTTTTTAGGGTTCCGTGCCTCAAAAGGAAAAACGGAACCTATATAGGATGACCCGTGTGTATGTCTGTCCCTTCCGTCCGTCTGTCACAGCCAATTTACAACGAATTTACGCTACCGACTCACTTGAAATTTGGTATAGGTACATATGTAGGTTGGTGACCCAAAGACGGCCGTGTAAAGTAAATAAATGTTAATTTTTTAGTTTTGATTTATAATTTTTTTACGAATCTGATTTTATTTCGTAATGGTCACTTTGTTGTGATAATGTTAATTGATATTAGTCGGCCTGTTCAGCCTAATTGGTGACACTGCCTACGAAACTGGAGTTCCTGGGTCGAATCCCGGTGAGGGCATCTGTTTATTTGATGAGCAAAAATATTTATTCAAGGGACATGGATGTTTTCTTAGCATTTAAGTATATATCTATTAAATATATCGTCGTCTAGTATCTATAACACAAGCCTTATTGATTTACTGTGGCAGTAGTTGAGTTTTTTTACTATGTCCCCTAATATCAATAATTGATGATTTATATAGTAACCATATAGCGACACAATATGACATTGAGAACGCTACCTAATTATATAGAATGGAACCGCTATCCACTTTTTGTTTGTGCCCTGAAAATCTCCTATTCTTGGTTACTCAATTCATCATACCAACTACGCAAGCAAAAAAGTTTTTAATATTATATCACGGATCTCGGCCGTGGATCCCTCGGGATACACTTCGCATTTTACTCGACTGATTTCTTGCGAGACTTTTGATACTCGATTATTTCAAATGATGCGTGCAGAAGTTTTAGTGCGTTTGTGTAGTTTTGTTGGTCAATAGAGTGGGCCCTTCTCCCTTAGGCTTAGGTAGACATGGAAGAAAGTATTAAAATATAGTTTAATAGTGATGAACACGTGAAGAACCTTTTCATTCTGCGACTGTACATAATAATATTATAGTACTTAGGTTTATAAATCAAACACCTCTTATTAGTAGGTATGTATACTCAGTATGACACATATGACTTGTAGATATTACATTCACGTATATTTTAAATTTATTTGTCAAAATGAGAAAATTTTATAACATTCCCAAAATAATTAACAAAACAGTAGAAATAAACTTAAAATATACTTAATACTCCTAGATCGCCGCTGCTCGGAATGTTCCCAGAAGTCTAGCTGCTTTACCTCATTGCACCGCAATGCATACGCAAAGCCGAGGAACGAGCCAGCCCTCAGGTCACCAGCAGTGGTGTTGATAATTCTGGTAAAGTGCGTGGGCGCCTGGATCTCACGGACCTACCGCACAGCGTTTCTACCGGAAAAGCCATGAATAAAAAATTGTCAACGAGACATTCGTGCCTTTGGCGCTTAGTGGTCTCGGCAGTATCAGCGGCCCCGCCAGCTCTGAGCAATGTAGTATAATAGAGGTGGGACGGCGCCAGGTTATCTAAGCAAGTGGCATCCAGACTAAGGGTCAACCGGTTGGTCGAATGAGTTTAGTGCCATGGGAGGTTTCGGGTCTCTTACCTTGCCGCATGAAAGTCCGTGTAGACAAAGACGGTCTACCTAAGAACCACAGTAGCAGCGATGGGGCTCTACAATGTGTTAGCCCAAATGCAGTCCAACAGGCAATCTAAAATATTGGTTATCGAAAAGGTTGGCGGAATTTGCTGATGGGAGAGCATGGAGCCAGTACCCTGACTCCCGTTCAGAGACTGCTAGCTGACGTGCTTTATCTTGGACCGAGGCACATGTGTCTAGCACCTGCTACCTCGACACACACCTCTCTGTGCACTGTTCCCAGAGTTTTTGAGACTCCGCCCCGTACGGCAGATCCTTATCCTGACATGCGGCTCTCCAGGCGTTCCTGGCGTCATACAGACAAGTTACCTTAAAATCACGAAGTGACGGAAGTAGAATTTTCCCGATTAGAGGTAGCACGATGTGCGCCGATGACAGAAAAGCTGGCAGAGCCACACTGGAAACCTGCCGTACGCCAAATCCAGCATACCTGATACGAGTACCTGACCCCTGATACCTGAGTCGTCTGCAAATATTGACGACTATTCATTTTAACATTAGTAATTTTTTCGAGGCTTAATTAGATTATCGATTTTTACACTTATAATTTGGAATTTCCAGAAAGGGCAGCAGCGCAGTGCAAACGTGAGTTTAGGAACGACGAGACAAAGCGTGAAATAGTTAGGGCCATGTGCGAATTAATTTGTGTGAGGCGGTCAGTAGAATTTTTAAAAAACTGCATATATTTGTTTACGAAACCTGAGATTGCCTGATCACATAGGTACCCCAAGGAGGTGTAGCGACTCTCTGGACATAATTTCAATTCGAGGACTTGTAGCTACAAGTTCTGGAATTAAAATTATGAAATCGAGGATCGACTGTTGCAGATTTTTGGGATTGGTGAAACAAACTTCGCACTTATCATAGTTAAGCTGGAGACCCAGCGATTCAAATTCAGCCTTTATGAAGCTTAGATCATTTAAAACCGAGGTCGCAACGCCCGCTCCCGAGAGTACCATCGTCGAGGTACCAGATGTTAAATTTGGAGGACAATTTAGAAATAATGGGATGTACGTAAACTAAAAAGCTTGCTGGCAGCCTGTATTGGCTCAATTCACGTTCAGCACACATGACATTCACGTTACGCATATATTTAAAACAAAAAACACACGATAGAAAAAGGACAAATGACAAACACGCAACATGTTTTTTTTTTCATTTTCAATTTGGCTGTAACATAGACATTATTCTATAAATTCACGCAAAAAAAACAGTTGTATTTCGGCTGATATTTTAATTTGCGCAACGTTATTCCCACAAATATTACGTAATTCGTCAGAATTACGGAAGCAACTTTACAATTTATTAAATCAAATTAAAAACCAAGTATTTGGATCACCTATTAAAACGCAGTATGACGCGGGAATTCGTTACAAGTAACAAGATTATCCAAATTTCGAAACAAGATATTTGTCCTGCGACAGTTCAAGTGACAATATCGTGAAGCTCCGCAGGAGACATAATTGCAGGCATCCCTAATTAATTAATCACCAGTGTCTGCGAAGACAGGACCGGCGACGACATAATTGATATTTGAAAGGACCTCCTGGACCGGCTGAGACGGCCCTAATTTGAGAGATGACTGCCAGACGGGAGCCCGAAAAATTATGTTAAAACGTTCCGACTCTTGATATTTTGCCGTTTTTCGGGCTATTGTTCTGATTAATGTGTCACGGGATTGGCATAAAAAGGAGGCATAAATAACGTTAAAAGCATTTAAAATTCTAGAATACTTTTACGCAACAAGAGAAGTAAGTAGATATATTCACATTAATAGCCATAGCGAGGCTTTTAGGCAAAGCTCGTTAAGATCTAAAAGACGTATTTGATACCTACTTGTTTGTTTCGTGGTCTAAATTAATTAAAGAAAATGTCAATGTTACATTAAATAAACAAAACAATAGCAACGAGCTCATTATTCTCTCCGTAACTTCGTGTATGAAGTTTACTTTTCACCTTATCTCCAAAACTCTATGAATAAATTTTTGGTCATTTCTTTGAACAAACAATGCGCCGCGAATATTGTTTATGGACCATAAAGTTACGTTCGGACTATGAATAAGCGTAAACAATCGAAAGAGACAATGTTTTCCGCAGTTTCATGCATTTTTCATGAGACAGAAGTGCTTTCCGTTGCAAACGAATGTGTTCATTGCGATCGAAAGTCTGGAAAGTCGGGGTTGCATCTTCAGATTGCATGTTCAAACCTTGTTCTCGTTAAATAGTTCTAGCCAGTGGTTTACACAATGAAATAGTTCCAGTTATTATTATTTATTTATTTATTTATTTATTTGATCAATACTTGAGAGAATTTAATGAGTACATTAGTACTTATTAAATTCTTTTCAGATAGGCAAGCATTACGGATCTAGGGGATATTACTTTGGCCGAATACGCGATGCGATCCTTAATTAACACTCCTAGAGTCTGGCTAACGAAGTATTACCCAACATTTTAGACGGGAAATTCTAAAAATCTTGGTCCGATCACTATTTGTCTAGTAAAAATTATAGTTTTGATGCTAGAAAATAGTTTTGATTTTCTGTGCACACGTAAGGTTATTTAGAAAATAAGTTAAATATACATTGACGTGCACTCTAAGTCAGCTATGATAATTTTTACCACTACGAGTATGTACAGTACAGTCAACGACAAACACATATTTATGTTTACATTTCCTCACCATATGCCATTGTAACAAGGCGAAAAGTATAGGTATTTAGGTATCATATATCATACGCCTGGAAGGAAATCTTACGTATATTACTAATAGTGCCAAATCGTTTTTCAATAAAATTACTAGGTACGATATTTTTACAGATTTAAAAAATAAACTTAATTTTATTGTAAACGAGAGTCTGTATTTGAGGCTGTCGGGAGCTACTATTTCCATCGCTTTGTCTATAATACGCCTCTAAAGGTATTAAGGACTACTCTGCTTTGCTTAATTTCGCATTTGACTGTTGACAAGGAACATTCTGATCCTATTGTACTCTCTACACACAAAACACAACGCATATTCACTCTTATCCTTTTTCTGGTTTTCGGAAAATTAGAAAACTTGCATTGTCCTTACCTGTAAATAAAAAATGCGACTTACTTACCTGGTATGTCACAGGGATCTCCTTCTCCATTTTCATGTTTCAAACTCTAATTAAACAAAGATAGCTATCGTTTAGAGACATATTATTTAACGGTGTCACTATAGCAACTAGAATCGCTCAGTCCTGGGTCGGTATTCGACTTTCAAAATGTGACGTGTCGTCTTGTTCCTTGTGTCATGTCAGAGAGATGAAGGTTCATATGAAGTGCTAGGGACACGCCACATTTTGAAAATCATATCGCGGTTCCTTTCGCATTTTCCCCAGTTGTCAATAAGTTCGTGGTTGAAACAGTAAAACTTGCCCAGTCATGCAGTGCACAAAGGCTCTGTCATAATGTCGGTTGAAATTATCACCGGCCGGCCTCTGTTTGCGCAGACGAGCCCTGATTTATTAATTAGCGCTCGCCAATTTCACCCTTTGTCGACGCTTTCAATAACCCGATGGGTAGTCTGGGGATATTGTTTTTAATTGTTATTATCCTTTAAAATGTCGGTGTGATGTTCTACGGTGTGCAGATCGATTGTAATTGAAATATTATGCGGCGGAAGTTTTGTTGCACCTATTATGAAAATGAGAATATTATTCGCTCTAGAACTGGAAATTTTAATGGCAGGTTAATTCTTAATCGACAATACTTTAGCCCCAAATATATGAGATGAAGGCATAAAAACTTATAATTATTTCGAGCAAACGTTTTCCAGTAAAGAAAATACACTGACTGCAGGCGATAAAGAGCGCTTATGGTGGTAATGTTTATGTTTCAAATAAAAATTAAATTGATACCCATACAATAAAATGCTCAACAATCGTCTAAATAAATTGAAAATGTGCCTCAACGGAACCGAATGGACTCTAGTAAATCTCTATTGGACTGAGCCTTCAGCTTTTCATTGATACAAATGCCGGTCTACCGCTTTGCTTTGAAATGGCAATAAAACGCAGATTTTGTAGTGTCACATAGAACGTTTAGTAATTCTGAGGGAGTCATGTTTCTGTTAATACAGATCACTCCACTCGCAGGCTTTTAGGTTTTATTTAAGCATTGCTGCAGATATAAAACGTACTTGAACAGATAGAACATAATTTGATACATAAGGTAATAAAACTGTAAAATAATCAAAATAAAATTTAGTATCAATTATATAAAAATATTTCTATACTATAGCTACATTCAACTGGTGTTTATAATAATTTGCTATATCTAATTCAGTTGAAAATAAGGTTCATATTCTCAAAAAATATCAAATGATTACGCTAAAAGTTTCTAAAAACAACCGTCAATCAGATAAAAAGATTTAAAGTAAAAACTAAGAAACATTTTAATTCTGAGTTCTACAAGGTAGTTTTGAAAGTTAGTTTTATTGATTTGATAATAAGAAATGATAAACATTTTCAAGTAGCTAATGTTACGGGCCAAAAGGGTGATACAACTAAATAAATAAACGAAAAATGCAGTCATACAAGCAACGTCATTGTCTTTTTATGCAAAATAGCAGTTAACGAGAAAGAATGAAAACTAAAATAATAAAACACAAATTATAAAACCGTAGAAAACTAAATAAAAATTACAAATGCCTTAACACACTTTGGAAACAAAAGCGGCCCTAGTTTTCAATGCTATTAAAGGTGGGTTTTATAAAATTTGATCTGATATTTTAGTTTAACAAACCTTTACAAAACCCGGCACGGCTGGTTTTTTTTTATTGGTTTTCTTACCTTTTGAAATAATCATTGATTTGTATAAACTTTACTTCTTTTAATGCCGATTTTCGAAAGTTTCCGCGCGCTAACGATAAGCACAACATATCGAGCTAACATTAGCGAGCGAGTGACACAATTTTTTGGTATATTTAGCCCTACAAAATCAAATTATTGTAGGTATTTGTAACTACATTCTAGTGAGCTAGAAAAAAATCTATGTCCATGCTCTCATCACCCGACACTGGACTGAGCACGTAATGGATTAGCCATTTGTCTGATTAACTATATCAATAAATAACGAACGGGGGTCAAATCAAATCATTGATTCGTTAAACTTTTAGGGTCCGACTTAATTGCATGTTTGTAATGCACCCAATGCACTAATTAGCCTGAGTAACTATTTGCCGTCGTGAATATTTGTTTTGTTTAATTATGGCCAAACTGTGCAGGTTAAATCTATGTTGGCCGTTTCTAAACATTGCACGGGTCAGAAATAATTAACAAGTTGTGGGATAATTGTATGAAAATTTGTTAGGTGGTGACATTTAATTCGTTTAGCTTGTTTTACAGATTGATGCTGTTCGCTGCGTAAAATTGGTAAATTGCTTTTAATTAAGAATATAAATTAATAAAAAAAATAGTTTTAATTATAACATAAATAATTTTGTGTATCACTAGGTAATACTCCATTTTGCCATATTCCGTGTCCATAGAAGTTTTCTATTTCTTCCATTTTACTTAGATTACTGTCATTACTGACTTGATCCGTCACCTAATAGGTTCTTGCAAAAGCAGCGCTTCACCCAACCTAAAGGCTCAGCGATCCAGGGAACCTTAGCATCCGATACAAAAGACGGAATATATCGCAATATCTAGACGTCGCCAGTTCACAGTCAAGTTACTTCATGATGAAAATCTACCGGACTACACCACAAACTAAAAATCCCTATGCTTTTTTAATGAAACTATATCAGAAGGCGTATGACGGCTGCATTTATCACGTTATAAATGATACGTGAAACAACAGGCAACATTGGTAGTCAGACAGTATCAGAAAATACATTCTTAGTTATAGTAATTTAATTTTGCCCATTGGAAAACCAATAATGTAAAAGATACCGGAATATTTATTAACTTCGGTTTAAAGAAACTTTATTGTCTTAAGAAATTACAGAAAATCTCACTTATAAGACAACTTATAAATAGTTAATTTATCTAAAACTATCTTACAGTGTACGGCAATAAGCAAGCATTTGAGACAATTTTTCAACAAACAGGTATCTTTACTGTGTATTATGAACTTACAATTTAAAATAGAAAAATTAAGAATATACCATATCGTTCTGACATAAGGTTTAGATTTAGATGGTAAGTAATGTTTAAAACAGAGGGTATATTTTCGTACGCGACTCATAACATAACTACTTAGCTTGTTTACAGGGCCAGTTAAACGAGACTTTTAAGCCATAGTTAAGTTTTGGTTACCGTAGTGACATTAATTGTAGGGACATTATTTTTATACATTTCTGGACGTATTTAAACTATACAATTTTGTTCTCACGTCATATATATAATATATACATATATGTATACACATTAGTATAACTAGGGATTTCTAATCATATCTTAATGCATGTTATTTAGAAGATATTAGAGTAAGTTTTTTTTTTTTTTTTTTTTTATATGCTTTTATTTATATTAATTATTTAAGTTTATGTAGTAGGTTTTAGATTAAACGATACTTTTTACCATTATTTGTTATATGATATTATTTATTACATGTGATTTTAATTTGCTTTTAAAACTATTAAATAATTTGATATTTTTTAACGGTTTGGGTAGATTATTGTATATTTTAGCACCATCGTACATCAAATTTAGGGTTCCGTATCGAGTTCTAGGAAAACGTAGTGCTAAGTGATCCGCGTTTCTGAGTTTTATTCTTTGGTATTTACTTTTTGTATTAAACGTTATTTCTGAATGTATATCACCATCTACTATTTTTTTTTTTTTTTTTAACTTCATCTACAGTAACATCAATTATCGATCTGTAGTAACCAAATATGTTCAACCGACGTTCTGCTAAGTCTATATTGCGTTCTGGAATTGGCAACAGACACGTAAAACTTTAGGTGAAATAACTTGTAAGCAACAATTAGAATTCAGCAAACTCCGACATTTACATTACCAGTTCGCGCAGGTAACTAAAGCGCCTGAAGACTTTAAATTTGAAGACACGCCCCGATCCCGTAAATCGCTTTCAATTAATTAAGGGAAGAAAATTTAAAGAGCGAATTAAAGTTCAAAAAGGAAACATGCGTTCTAAGCAACAAATGCGAACTGACAAAATGTTAACTTGGCATGAATTATGAGCTTCGTAGCGGCGCGGCTCTGGGGAAATTAAAGTGTCTTGCACCAAGTTTAAGAAGAGCAGGTACCAGGTACAGCCTTGTGCCAGATTAAATAATAATCGTAGCAGGCTCAACGCGTTTAAGGGCTTCAAATGAGCCATGTAACGTTAGCAAGTGTGATAATGTAGCGCGTAGTATGTATGTACAAGTATTCAGAAGTAGCACTCGAGGATTAATCAAATTGAAACTAATTAAAATAAATTAAGGTTTTGTGGTTGGACACATGCGTGCTCGTAAAAACTGTGGACAAACGGATAAATCAGATATATTATGCTGTTTGAAGATGCTGCTAAGTTGTTTGCATCGTTAATTTATTAGCGTCAGGCAACCATACACCAACATTTATATTTACATAAAACTTAGAGACAACCTGTGCATTGAAAATAACATAAAATAGCGCATTTGCGGGGAATCCAATAATAACAAATATATTAAGGGGTCTACCTAGTCGAAAACAAAAAAGGGGAGATTGAATATCGGTGGTGAAGACCATTAATTGTAAATAAAATTTTAATAATTTCAAATTTATTTATTCCTACCCAATTGAGCTATTTGCTCAATGCGAATTATTGTGACCAACATTAACCTGTTTGTTTTTACCCTGGCTAACGAAATTGCCTGTTCGTGGTGGTGCGTTAAGGGTTACATGAAATAATTTCTTCTACGCACATGATTTTGATGTTTTATTTTAGACCAATATTCCATAATACAGATCAGAATTACGAGATAAACGTTACTACGTTCGTATTTGTTTTCTACCGCAGTTCAACGAGACGAAACGGTAATGCACTATTTGTTCCGGAAAATAACCAGACTTTAACTCAAAGACCATAAAATTTCAGCCCCGGAGACATAAAATCGGGTCAGACGCACCACCAAGTAAATTTACTGAAATGAATGAGCGCAAAATAAAATGCATTAAAAACCTACTTGGAAGAGTTCCAAAGACGGTTGTTCCTGAGTGGCTTTTTACAGTTTATTATATTTTGAGATGAAAATAACCGCGACCCGGGTAAAGTATTTGAGCATGATATTTAACGTTCGCTCAAAGATAATTAAAGCGCTTAAAATTAAAGTGTAGTGGAAATCCCAACCCACCCCTAAGCGCTCTTAGTTCGAGACACCATACGAGTATATTATAATCATTATAACATTTACAGGGCCGGTATTTCATCCGCTATGTTTGACAGAAGAGCACTTATCTCCACGAATTAGATTTCTTTGGTTTCTCGGGAACCAGCGCCAAGCCGGCATGATCGTTCTGACAAATAGGACGAGTCGAGGAACTGAGCTGGCGCATATATGGCAACTGTGCTAGCACCCGGGGGAAATAATCTGGCGTCAGATTGCAGCCTCGCTTTTTGGTCTGTCTGCTCCCTTGCTGAAAAATGAATTATTTTTTGAAATCTGGAAGCTCTTTATGTATTATTTTTGTTCATCTATTCCTTTGGCTGTGTCTAATTAAATCTTAATATTGAAAATTGTCTGGCTTCTGAATATTCGATGGAGCTTTAATTTTGCATGTAGAATGTCAGGTAACACAAATGTTGTAATAACATTAAGCTGGTCTAGCAGTAGCGGCCACAGGTACATATAATACAGCACAGCCTCGTTAAATTTGAGATTTTCTAATAAGCGTTGATATTATTTTTGGAAAATTCTCTAAACCTCGGAATCCAATGATTTTGACTTATGAATAGGGATCGGATCGGAGCTTTCGTGCCAGCAAGCGATACCGTACCGCGTGCGGTATGCGATGTTAAGCAATGTCGGGTGGAGTCAGTCCTTGGATGGGTGACCGCTTTGAGAGCACTCCCGTGCTTTGGAAGGCAGGTTAAGCTGTTGATCCCGACTGCTGTCTATGACAGCAGTCGTTAAGCCAAGTTAGTGGCCTTCGGGCGGCTTGAGAACCTCTAACAGTCAAGTTGCCCACTCACTTGAAAAGCCTCATCCCAATAAGGTCTGGTTCCGCCCTTGGGTTGGAAGGTCAGATGGCAGTCGTTTCCGTAAAAACTAGTCTACGTCAAATCTTGGGATTAGGTAGTGGACCCTAGGCATCCTTCAGGATGCAACTGTGGGGAATAACGCTAGGATGATGATGAACAGAGATCGGATTCTGGTCACTTAATAATGTTGTGTTGTTGTTGATTACTTGCAATGATGTTGACATGACTCCAAAATGTAACTTACTTACGGTATTTTACTTGAGATTGATTTTGATACCTAAAATTTCGGTTAAGTATATATAGAAATGCAACCTGTAGAGGAGGACAGCCGAAAATCCACTTGATATCCGGATAATTGAAAGCATTTTTTCCCAAGCTAAAATGGCGACAGCCAATTAATGATTTATGGATATATTTTCAATATAATTACATTAAATTAGTTGTAATGGTAAAATGAAAGGGAGAAGATTTCTTGCTCTAATATTATAAATAACATTCATTAACCTTCATTGATTTTCTTTTCCTTTCTTTGCATTATTTATTATTATTACAGTCTCGCTAGTAAATTGTAGTAAATTGAAACTTAAACTTGAGCTATAGAAAGATCAATCGCATTGAAAATCAAAACAAAGTCTTCCACCTGGCTTTCCGCTATACCAACGAAGAAAGATAACCTCGACTTGTCTCCTCATGAATTCAGAGACGCCCTGGCAATACGCTATCACAGAACCCCAAACTCAATGCCACCCTCATGTGATGGATGTGGCAATAGTCTATTTAATATCGACCATGCTCTCTGTTGCAAGACTGGGGGGCTAATTTCAAGACGGCACAACGAAATCCGTGATCTATTTGCTAAATTATGTCACCAAGCATGGAGCAACGTCACAATAGAACCCATAATCACAGAAGGTGACCTTGGATTACGCGGCGACTTATTAGGTTGTCCAAATATAAATCCGCCATTATTCAGAAAACTTTATTATAAATTTTATTTTTAAATTAACAACTACTTTTCAATTAATGTATTGACCGTCGTTATCCACAACTTGCTGCCAACGATTTGCCAGTGTGAGAATCCCGCGCTCGTAGAAGGCTTTCGGTTTTTCGTCAAAAAAGTTTGTCAGGTCACATTTTAGTTGGTGTTGGTTATCAAATTTTTTTTCCTGTAAGTAATTAGATAAAGCCCTGAATAGGTGGTAATCGGTTGGCGCAATGTCTGGCGAATAAGGGGGATGTGCAATAATAGTCCATCCAAGTTCCTGTATTTTCTTACAAGTTTTCTTGCAAATGTGTGCTCTGGCATTGTCATGCAAAAAATAAATTCTATCCTGTTTTCCTTTTAGATTTTTAGATACTTGATCAAGCTGGTCACAGTAGACATCCGCAGTAACTGTAGTATTAGGTGGTAAAAGTTCCCAATATATTATTCCCCTAATTCCCCACCAGACGCACAGCATAATCTTTTTTTGGTGACTGTCTTGTTTCGGTGTTGGTGCTGCCTTCTGACCGACGCTAAGCCACTAACGCTTGCGGGTATGATTTATATAGAAGACCCATTTCTCATCACCGGTAATAAGATTGCGTAACCACTCGAAGTTCCTGTGTGATGTCAAGTTTTGCATGCATATGTCGACTCGATGTTGTTGTTGAGAAGGAGTTAAGTCGTGCGGCACCCACATTCCATATTTCCAGGTTTTACTAAGTTTCTGAAGATAATTATCTATTGTCCCATGGGAGCACTGAAGACGCTCTGCCAGTTCACGCACCGTAGATCTTGGTTTATCTTCAATGATTTTTTTTAGAACGTCGATATCAATTGCTGGTGGTCTTCTAGGGTGGGGCTCGTCGTCGAGTTTAAAGTTACCCTCACGAAAATTCTGGAACCATCGTTTTGCTGTGTCGTAACAGAGGACATTCTCTCCCATCGTACTACAAATATTTTGCACGGCTTCCGTTGCTTTGTGACCCAGACGAAACTCATGAAGTAGAAGTAGCCTGAGTTCTCTTCGAGAAATGTCCATCTTTGTCATTCGTCCGAATCGTATCAAAGTTATTGTTCGACTGTTGAGGTCGCGCGAGCCTGCTCTTCTTATATAGCCGAACTATGGACGTTTCCAGAACCCTCTTACGATTTCGTGAAATTGTAAATAAGATGGCGGGTTTATATTTGGACAACCTGATATCTTGCCGGACCCGGGTATGTCCTAAAACTACGACCAAGACCACCGGGGAATGGGCAGCAGCATTCTTAGAGTGCGGTGGAGATACTGCGATCGCCAACCCGCATTCCAAGCGTGGCGATTATGGCATTTACCCCCCATGAAATTGGGGGAGGCCTATGTCCAGCAGTGGACGTCCTAGGGCTGATATGGTGGTGGTGGTATCTTGCCGTGGTGTATGGAATGCTCAGAGAGAGGCTCTTTTCGATATCCGTGTTGTAGACACTGACGCTTCCTCTTACATCGCACGCCACGTCACTTCTGTCCTAAAATCTGCTGAGGCTGAAAAACAAAGAAAATACTCCGCTGCTTGCGAAGCGAAACATGCTACCTTCACACCTCTCGTGACCTCCGTCGATGGCGTATTCGCACCACAGATGACCTCCTTTGTCAAACACATAGGTGAAGCCCTCGCAGACCGCTGGAATAAATCACTGAGTACGATACTGGGTTGGCTTAGAACAAGGATATGCACTGCCATAATACGAGCCACCAGTATGTGCATACGAGGCACATGCCACAAATTCAAACCTGCAGCGAAACTGTTGGGGGTTTGACGACGGAGCAGCCATTCCAAGCACTACCTAACTAAACTTCACCAGACTGTGCATTGCAGAGACGTGATTTATTATTATTATTATTTGTCATATATTATTGTTATCTGTAATAAAAATAATTAAGAAAAAAAATTGAAACTTAATGATCTTTGCAGTCGTGTCTTTATTTTTGCGTGCAAGGGCCCCATGAATCCGAACTCTGCTAAGGAATCTGGTCAACATTTATGAGTTACCTACGAGTAAGTACATTTATATAAACTACACGAAATAGACTTTTGGTCTTTATAATAACATCGCTCGATCAGAGTTGCACCAATCAAAAGGCCTTTAAAAATAAATCAGCTAGTCAATTCAGTTCCATTAATCCTTCTATCCCAGTTAAATGATAACTCCAATTTGCAATCATAGAGCCCGATCAAAACAGAAAATCTAGGAATTAATTCGTGCTCGGAAATGGTGACAGTGCCCGATGAGTTTATATCTCATTATATAGCAATTATCTGGAAACGAAATTGGACTGACCCAGTCTGTTTCGCAAGAAATAACTTCGCGTTAAACCTGTCTAACTGTCCACAGCAAGAACATGGTATCAGTAGAGGCGGTAGCGTATTGATACATGTGAAACATATTTACTGATGATGTATAATTTTACTCCCCTAAAAGGAATATGTATACGTGTATGTAAGTGTTAGTAACATCATAATTAACGAAAACTTAAACCCAGGTTCAGACCATTTTTCAGAACTAAAAACTAGATTTTGTTGTAGTTCAAAATGTTATTACCGTAAAACGAGGTGAGTAGGTTTCGCGGGGAAAGGTGGGTTATGAATGGGGAGAAAAGGTTTGAGAGGGGGGTGAGAAGGGATTCTAAGGCCACTAATACAAAAAAAAGTATTCCAATTTAAAATGGAGCTATAGTAGTACGCATATTAAAAAAAAATCGATCCAACAATCTTCCAAAATCACCTTTGTATGAAAACCCCTCTTATCCCAAATACGAGACACTACGGGGTGAGGTAGGTGTTCCTCTTTATCGTCAAAGTTATGAAATGGAACTACCCAAAATAAAATAAAAACTAAAATACAAACGTCCGGAACACTTATTATATACACCATTCAGTTTTCATATGTAAAAATAAAATGTTTTCGAGGTTTGAATTTCAGTTTTGACCCTACTGGACGATCGTGATGTCGGCACAATTTGATTTTCGAGGATACTGGTTCTGGTTTGGATTTCTCTTCAATAAAAACGTAGATTTACTAAATAGTCTTGTATTTTTGAATTTAAACACAAGATAACTGTTTTTAAACTAGGACTTAATTTAATTTTATATCGACACGGAATTTACAAGTATGCACGTGCGGCCATGTTGGATAGAGAGAGTTTTTTTTTTGACACTAAACCTAACCTCGGAGCGCTGTTTGAGCCATTAACAAAACTGTTTCACAATAAATTGCAAATTTACTTTTTATACATACAATACTCAAACATTCCGCCCGCCAAGAACAGTATGTTCTTCTTACCGCCCGCCGTGGCATTATACTACAAAAGTACATACAAATAATGTATAGGCGCTACGCGAAGCTGCTAGGGAAAAATTAGGCAGCCAATATACGCTGGTATACATCAGTAAATAAATCTGTGTTCTATCTATACTTCTCAGAACTTAAAGAATACAAATGGATACAGTCTATAACACCAGAGATCAAAAAAAATCAGATAGGTAATAATCTAGACAGAGATCACTGGGTTACAAAGTTACAACTTATTCTAAATACCTGCTAATATAATATATATTATGTTACTACTCTGTGCCAAGTTACACACTTATGAAGGATTAAAAAACCCCTTTTTTTACAAGATAGAACAATTAAGATTAAAGGTAAAGAGCAGCTTTTATGAACAAGGATTGGAGTCTGAACTTCTATTTAGAACGGTAAAGTATCCTATTGCACTTCAGACAGATTAAATAGTTCTAACTATACAGGTTTTTTTTTTACATCTACAATGGCATTGTTAAGTACAGAGGTATGTGTATTACATAAGTACATAGGAACTTTAGTTGCACAATTTTAGGAACTAGGTAAGTACATGAAGTCACATATCAATAGTATAAATTGGCAATTACTTTGATACATCATAAACTGCTTACACTTCAGTCTTGCCATTAACATTTGGCCAATACGAAATAAATACATAACAAAAATTAAAAGTTAATAATACTAATTTGCTACAGGCAACACAATTAGCTTGGAAACAGGTCTCACAAGGTTGGAATGTTTGCATTTTAGAGTAACGACTCTAGTGACATTGTCTGGACCAGGGTGCTTTTCTTGTACCAGCCCATACAACCACTTAGAGGGTGGCAGATCATCCTCTTTGACTAACACTACGTCACCTACCTGTGGCTCTGGGGTGACCTTAGTCCATTTATACCTCTGATAGAGCGTCGTTAAGTACTCCTGAGACCATTTTCGCCAGAACTGCTGCATGAGCTTCTGCGTGAGCTGCCATCTGTGTAAGGGGCTGATTTGGGAATTTTCGTAGTTGCGATCTGGAGCAGTTACCAGGGCTTCGCCGACCAAAAAATGGCCTGGAGTAAGCGGACTAGCGTCCACTTGATTTGATGGCAACTGGTACATAGGCCTTGAGTTGAGACAGGCCTCGATTTGAGCCAATGTCGTCGTGATCTCCTCGAACGTAAGAGTGGTGCCATCTAGGACCCGTTTCAGATGGTACTTTGTAGAAGCAACTCCTTGCTCCCAAAGTCCGCCGAAATTGGGTGCCCGGGGTGGGATAAAATGCCATTCGGTACCTTCATTGGCTAGGGCCTCAGCGACCTCTTTCATGACAGAGGTCTCGCCCTGCTGGAAGAGGACACGCAGTTCCTTGGATGCACCGATGAAATTTGAGCCATTGTCGCTCCAGATCTCTCTGCAGGGACCCCGACGTGCGACGAATCGTCGGAAGGCAGCTAGGAACCCTTCAGTGGTGAGTGTACTTACTGCTTCCAGGTGGATGCAACGTGTCACCATGCATACAAACAGCGCTATATATCCTTTATAGCTTTTGCATCCTCTACCTTTGGAGAGTCTTATATTTATTGGCCCCGCGTAGTCGCAACCGGTGCGGTGGAACGCTCGTGCTACTGTCACCCTGCTACTGGGCAGATCAGCCATGAAGGGTTGAGTTTTAGTGGCTTTGTACCTTATGCATCTCACACATTTCCCTAAAACATGCCTTATAACGCTTTTGGCGCTGACAATGAAAAACTTGGATCGTATGTAGTTTAGGGTGAGTTGGGGACCTCCATGGAGTGTCCTAGAATGTGCATCACTGACTATGAGCTTTGACAAGTGATGGTCGCGAGGCATTATTATAGGATGCTTGACATTGTAAGAAAGGTTGCTGTGCTCGAGCCTCCCTCGCGTTCTCATAATGCCATCCTCGTCTAGGAATGGACACAATGACAAAATATTGCTTCTCCGGGGAATTGGATAAGAATTATTCAAATTGAACAACTCTCGGGGAAAGGCCGAGGACTGACTTACCTTAATACCCAGTTTCAAGGCGTCATCCAGCTCCTTGGCGGTCAGATACGAAGGGAACGACTCTCCTTTCAGTTTCTTATAGAATCTGAGACAGTATGCTACTACTCTTACCGACTTTGTTAGTGATGAGTATTTAGTCCACACCGTTAACTCCTCTGCTGGTTCAGGGGTGGATAAACCCGTACATAAGTGTACTTTGATGGGCTTGGATTCTAGCTCAGTAGAAGCTGGCTTCGCCGTTGGATGCTGGTAATTGGGGTCATGTAGCAACGCTGGCCCATGGATCCACAAGCCGAATTGGATGAAATCTGACGGAGACATTCCTCGGCTTGCGCAGTCTGCTGGATTGGTGCTACCTTCTACATGTGCCCATTGATCGTTGTTCAGAACGGACAGAATCTCGGCAACACGGTTGGCAACAAACGTTGTCCAACGGTTTGGATGACCTTGAAGCCATGCTAGGACTATAGTTGAGTCTGTCCATGCTCTACAACGATTCACTGGAATACCTAGGACTGTGGATACTTCAGCCAGCAGTTTGGATAAAAGTACAGCTCCAGAGAGCTCTAGACGGGGTATGGATATTTGTCTGACCGGCGAGACTTTCGTCCTGGCCGTGACCAAATTGACAGTGACATTACCTTCATAATCCACTGTTCGCAGGTAGACTACTGCGGAATACGCGTAGTTGGATGCATCGCAGTACCCATGAAGCTGAATATCACGTCCATCCCGCTTGACACAAACCCATCTCGGCACGATGAATTCGTTGAGCACCGGCAGCTGCTCACGGAACTCGTTCCACTCGGCTAGTAGGCTGGGTGATACTTCCTGGTCCCACGAGTGACCTGAAACCCACAGACTTTGCATGTATATCTTGGCTCTTATAATGACTGGAGAGATCCATCCAAGTGGATCGAAGAGACGGGATATGTCTGATAAGATCTTTCGCTTGGTGACGGGAATTTGCTGTGGAGGTAAGTTTACCTTGTAATGAAACGAGTCCGACTGAGGATTCCATGACAAGCCGAGGATTTTGATCATGTCATCCAGCTTTATGACCTTGTCAGGGCTGGACACCGAGTTTGGGTAAATGGCGTTCATTACTCTTTGGCTGTTACTTGCCCATTTTTGTAATTCAAAGCCTGCTTTATTTAACGAACTAACTATTTCAGAATGTATCTGAATGGCCTCATCGTCAGTCTCGCAACCACTCATGAAATCATCCATGTAAAAATCTGTCAACACCTTTCCTGCAGCCAATGGATAATTTTCACCATCATCTTGAGCCACTTGCTGTAAGCTTTTGACTGCGAGATAAGGCGCCGAAGAGACCCCGAAAGTTACTCGTAGCATCCTGTAATCCTTTACGACGTCGTCCGAGCTTTCCCGCCACAGTAGCCGTTGGAAATCAGTGTGCTTGTTCACGACTTTAACCTGCCTGTACATTTTTATAATATCGGCTACGAAGCAAATTGGGTGAACCCGCCATTTCATAATGATATGACGAAGCTCTGGTTGCAGCCGTGGACCAACCATGAGATCATCGTTCAACGACCTACCATTAGATCCTTTACATGAACAATCAAACACAATCCGGACTTTGGATGTGGTTTTATCGCTGCGCACTACCGCGTGATAAGGCATATACACACAGCCAGGTTTAGTAACTTCCTGTTGGTCTTGGATAAGCTCCATGTGATTAAGAGCTAAATACTCATTAATGACTTTACTATATTCCTGCTTTAGGAGTGGATTATTATCTAGTTTCTTTTCTAACAAGTGGAATCTCCTCAACGCCACTTTCCGTGAATCCCCATACTGACATAACGGGTTGTCATCACGGAATGGAAGACTAACGACATAGCGGCCTGTACAGTCCCTAGTCGTAGTGGATGCGTAATGAGCCTCACACGCTTGATCCTCCTTGGATAACAACGTGCGGGGTTGATCAGTTTCGATTTCCCAGAATTTACGGAGAGTGTCATTTATGGAATTATCCAGAATATGAGCAGTAATGAAGCTATTAGAATGATTACTCACATGTGTCTTTCCTGATAAGATCCAGCCCAAGGACGTGTTCTGGGCCGTCAGCGTATCGGTTGGATTCCGTATAATACCGTCCGTCAAGGTCAGACCGTACACCTCGGCACCCAGCAACATGTCAACATAGGCTGGAGTATCATACCCTGGATCTGCCATCACTAAATTCTTCAACTCCGGCCAATCCTGTATTTCAACTTTCTGTGAAGGAATGGGATTTGTTATTTGACTCATCACATAAGCCTGAACAACACAACTAAAAGAATTATAAATGGACTGTATCTTGAATCTTACCATGTGTTTTATTGGTGTTGACAATGGGATTTTCTCCCCACCCAGACCAGAAGGGTCGACAGTGCCACTAGCAGGTAGCTTGTGTAAATGCAATAGTTGCACGGTACGCTCAGTTACAAACGATGATTGTGCACCCTGGTCAAGAAATGCCCTAAGTACATGACAATTTCCCTTATGTTCTACCTTAACTAATGCTGTAGTTAACATTACCTCACCCTTGGATGTACTGTAACCTTCAGTAGAGTGAGCTACAATATTGCCAGCTCTAACTTCACCCTGCTCTGGCTTCTCTTGAATGCCCTCATGCAGCTTGCTCTCGATTCCAATGTCTCTGCTGTGCTGCGCTGAAGGTGGTTGACTGCTATCCAGATGTAGCAGGGAGTGGTGGCGTCGGCCGCAACGCCTACATGCTGTCTGTCGCTTACACTGTGTTGCAGAATGCTTCGCCCCAAAACAATTAAAACACAGTGTCTTTTCCTTTATGAAGTCTCGCCGTCCTTGTACACTTTCTTGACCAAAACGCTTGCATTGGTATAACAAGTGTGCTTCCGAACAAAAGGGGCAGGATACTGATGCAGCAGATGATGCAGTGACACTAAACACTTTCGGCCGTTCAATGACTTCTTTGGTTCTTGCTTCTCGCCTATTATTTGGTTCCAAAAACTCTAAGGCTCTGAATCTGTTTTCCAAGAATGTTGAAAATTCAGTAAATGATGGTAGCGTGTCTGAATAACTGCCAATCTTCTGTTCCCACTGTTTCCGGGATTCCTGGTCAAGTTTTTGGACAACCAGGTGGATAATTATGAGATCCCAGCTTGACACATCTATATTTATGTTGGTTAAAGCATTTAAACATTCACTTGTTGTGTCCAATATTGTTTTTACTCCATAAGATGATTCTGTTGTTAACGCCTTTTGACTTATTAACCGGTTGAGAATGCACGACGAAATGTAGCGTTTGTTGCTGTACCGCTTCTTCAACTGCATCCAGCATTGCTCATAATTTGCCTCAGTGATAGGGATATGCCTTAATAACTGCTCCGCCTCACCCGATAGATGACTTTTCAAATAATGCAGCTTTTGTACTGCTGCTAAGGATTGATTTTTGTTGATGAGGGACTCGAACAAATCGTGAAAGGTAGGCCACTCCAAGTATTTACCAGAAAAGACAGGAAGAATAATTCTTGGTAGCTTAACCGCACTGGATGGATTGGATTCACCGTTATGGTTGCGCGGGTTAGCATCGGATGATGGTTGACACACTTGTGGTGGTTGGATATTGGCCAAAGCTTCTCGTAAATCCGTCTTATAATCTATGTACTTTCCTTCCACTTTATCGTACATCTGAGTCATGAAATAAGCGTGAGTTTTATCACTGGATTCGTTCAAAATCAACTCATGATTAGTCTCGACTGTTTTCCAATAGTTATTCAACAGTTCTAACCTCGTTTCAAGATACGGAATAGAGATTCGTGACCTCGGTGTCTTCTTGAAATTGATTATCGCCCTATCGATCTTCTCTTCTTGATCTTTGACAATTTTGACGCATTTATCGACTTCCATGATGACTAATAATAATTGGTAACGGCGACACTTGGATTAATTATATTTAGCGTTTTAATGAGTCTGATGCACACTTTGGTTTTCACTTTTTTACAAATTCGGTTCGTGATGGACCATAATGGACGATCGTGATGTCGGCACAATTTGATTTTCGAGGATACTGGTTCTGGTTTGGATTTCTCTTCAATAAAAACGTAGATTTACTAAATAGTCTTGTATTTTTGAATTTAAACACAAGATAACTGTTTTTAAACTAGGACTTAGGACTTAAGGACTTAATTTAATAGAAAGTGTCAGAAAAGGCGCGGCTGGCCGTGCATAGAGGAGTGTTGGTGCCGACACTAATGTATGGTAGTGAAAGTTGGGTGTGGCAGAAGAAACATCAGAGTCGAGTGAATGCAGTGGAAATGAGAGCGCTGAGAAGTATGTGTAGCGTTACTTTGAGAGATAGAGTGAGAAACACCGTTATAAGACGGAGGTGTGGAGTGAATGAAGATATAGTGACGAAAATTGAGAAAGGTAAGATGGTTTGGACATGTAGAGAGGATGGATGAAAGAAGATTGACAAAACGAGTGTATGAAGGAAGAGTGGATGGAAAAGTTGGAAGGGGAAGACCTCGGCGAACGTACTCCGACCAAATCGGAGACATTCTGCAGAAAGGCCAGGTCAGGAGTACCCTAAATCGGCGCGCATGCATGAAGAATGTTATGAAAGTTCATGAAGCGAAAGTTGTATGTCAGGATCGTAGCAAGTGGAAATCCGTGATCTCTGCCTACCCCTATGGGAAACAGGCGTGATTATATGTATGTATGTATGTATGTACTTAATTTAATTTTATATCGACACGGAATTTACAAGTATGCACGTGCGGCCATGTTGGATAGAGAGAGTTTTTTTTTTTTTGACACTAAACCTAACCTCGGAGCGCTGTTTGAGCCATTAACAAAACTGTTTCACAATAAATTGCAAATTTACTTTTTATACATACAATACTCAAACACCTACTCACCCCATTTTACAGTACTTGAAATATTACAACTAAGCCGAAGGACGTCCACTGCTGGACATCAATATTGTACATAGGCCTCCCCCAAAGACTTCCACTATGACCGGTTCTGCCCCACCCGCATCCAGCGGATACTCGTGACCCTTACCCTACCTACGCTATGCCTTGCGGTATATGTTCGCCACTCAAGAACCTTTCCGCCCCAACGTCCATTGGTTTTACGTGCTATGTGTCCCGCCCATTGCCACTTAAATTTAGCGATTCGGTGGTCTATTTAGGTCACTGTCGTTCTTTTGCGGATGGCCTCATTCCTGATGCGATCACGCGGAGAAACTCCCAGCATAGCCCTCTCCATTGCTCTTTGGGTGACTTTAAGCCTTCTCATGAGGCCCATAGTAAACGACCACGTTTCAGTGACATATGTCATCGTATCATGCAGATGATACTTGTATTTGAATCATTAAAATCCAAACTTTGTCATGTAATAAATCAAATCGTGAAATGATTTTCTGCTTACGGTATGCCCTTAAACTTTAATAAAACAAATATCGTCCATTTCCAGCTTAAAAACGAGACCAAAACAAAATAATGTACCTACTTCACAATACACATATACCACAGGTTGATACTGTTAAGTAACTGGCATACAAAATTGACGCTAGACTAACACGGGTAACACGTACAGTCAGCCTGCGACAAATTGGCATCACGTGTCATTCGTTGTCCCGATTAGCACCCAGTCTGACGATTGAGAATTTAAAGACCGCCTATTGGGGGTATTTTCATTCAATTCTTACGCAGGGTGTCGATTTCTGGGGCACAGCCGCTGACTGCGACAGACTGTTTGAGATGCAAAAAACGTGCCCTGTGTTAAAATCCAAGGAAAACCTTTCGACCACCCAGCGCAATATTTATTTATAAAACATTGTAGTGACAGCTTGTAAGTACGTTAGGAAGAACATACACCTATACAGTGTGTTACCGACATGCGGGCTTTTCTTTAAGCATGGTATCGAAACGTAGTTCCTAAACCTAACCATGAACTTAGTTTTATTGTAAAACTAAAATTTCAATTTCCTTTGTTTTCGAACAAAATTTAAAATGCCAGCAATGTAAAGCAAAGTCAATTGTCAAGACAGCACAAATGACAGCTCTTAATGTTTTGTTTACTACGACGTCATCTTAAGCAAGTGCTCCTCATTGAAGGTGCAGATTTAAGAAATTTAACAGTATAGTTAATTCAAATAATTATGATGATTTCTCAAGAATGACAGAGTGTCGAGTGGCGAAGCGCAACTTTTACTCTGAATTGGAGGAAGGCATGCGAAAGCATGGCAGACAACTCCTTAGGTATAAAGATGTGCTTGAGCGCCACATGAAAAACTGCAACACTGACCCATTACAGTGGGAGAAACAGGCTGCCAACCGCCCAGTATGGTGATACTTTGTGAATCGTGCCCATGCAGTATATGTACGTACCTATAACAATATTCAATTGTAATGAGTTGCATGTTTTGGAACATCGAATTTGCAATGTTTTGTAACCTACCTATTTAACCCCCGACGCAAAATGAGAGGGGTGTTATAGGTTTAACGTGTCTGTCTGTCTGTGTATCTGTCTGTGGTATCGTAGCTGCCAAACGGATGAACCAATTTTCTTTTAGTTTTTTTTTGTCATAGGTAAGTTTATCCCGAGTGTTCTTAGCCATGTTTCATGAAAATCTGTTCAGCTGTTTTTTTTTTTATACCACGTTGGTGGCAAACAAGCGTACGGCCCACCTGATGGTAAGCGGTCACCGCAGCCTATGGACGCCTGCAACTCCTAGGGGATACTGAGATTTGATTATAATTATTGCATATAATAACTAGTAGGTACGAGTACATAGACAGTATTTATTTATTTAATCTTTATTGCACAATAAGAAATCTTAACGTACAAAAGGCGGACTTAATGCCATGAGGCATTCTCTACCAGTCAACCTTTAGGCAGAACAGAAAGACTGTAGGCGGTGCAACTATAAAATACCAGAGAACACATTTGGTAAGCTTGTATACAAAATATTGATTCAAATATATACATCTGTCATATAGTTACATAAATAATTATTTAAACTATTACATAGACATACACGAATACATAATTATAGATAAATAGATATAGGTACTTATATAATAACGAATACCTACTAAACAGATACCCTAAGAATTCCGTAGACTACCAGCAACAAAAACGCGTACAGCTTTTTTGAAGGCAAATTTGCTGGGAATATTTTTAATTTTAGGTGGAAGACCGTTCCATAGACGAGCCACCTGGACGGAAAAAGAATTAGACATAAAACCAGAACGGTGAAGCGGTATGGCCAGAGAGAGATTGCCCGACGAACGAAGATGGCGTTCATGAGTTTCCTCAAGAAATTTAAAGAGGGATTTGAGATATTCGGGACATTGTGGATCCTTGAGAATGGAGAAGACAGTGCAAAGGATCCGGATGTTACGTCGTTGACGGATCGTGGGCCAGCCAAGCTGAGATCGGAACATTGAGACATGGTCATATTTCCTCAGGTAAAAGACAAAGCGAAAACAGTTATTGAGCAGGCGATCTAGCTTGTCAAGAAGTTCTTCGCTCAAGTCCGGATAGCACACATCACCATAATCAATAATTAATCAGTATTAGTAATTCTTTGAATTATGCATTTAAAGGTACTTATAAGTATTGGTTTGAAAACAAGTATGGCTAAGCCAACTTGTGATGTTGACGGTGAAGTTAATTGTAATCTTCTACTTAATCATTTATTACTTTTGCTAGTTGAAGTTCTGAACCGAACATTTTTTTTTTATGATATTAGTTTAAATGAATTAACGGCAGTCTAAAAAATCGTAATATTCTTTTAACTTGAATCCAATACCTTCATTGATCGAAACTCTAATCTGTGTACATGTCAATTTTAATTTCGTTCAAACCGCTTTTTGTCGTAGTCTGTTTGGAATTGAAAATCTGTTTTGGAATGCCTTGTTTTCCCTACGTCAATGATTATCAAGCTCAAATACTAAATCAAAATTGATGATAATATTCTTTAATTTGAATATATGCTAATATAAAATTATACGCGGGCTTGTATGTATCGAGTTAAAAGTTATATATATGTAGTCCATCAAGATCGTATGTAAGTTAAATACGGTGTTATTATTTAAATTGAAAAAATACCAGCCAAGTAACGTTACTATGATTTAGTTTCATTTTTGCCAAATAGTTCTTGCAAACTTTTTCTCATATCTCTCCCGGGACCACCCGAAACTTGGTTCAAGTTATCACTCAGGTAAATAAAGTTAAACAGAAAAATTGCGCAGCCGGCCAACTCTGTCATTCAATGTTTTCAGTACAATCGACCTCAAAGGTATTTTTCGCCTTATTATCAAAGAGTAAGGTGCAAAAGTGTATACATACATATCTTTGATGTCGACCGTACAAGATCCAAGCTTGGTAGCTTATCAGTTTCCTAAATAAAAGAATGTTCGCGTTCGTGCACACAAGTTGTTATCAGATTTTCCCTGTAATTCCACACATTTTATTGCTACAACAGAAATACAAAATTTCGTCGAATTATAGCGTAATATTGCCGCTACGGAAAATCACACGAGGTCGCGTGTGTCACGGAAATTCACATACTACTTACTAAAACAAACAAAATAGCAGGTTCCACGAATAACGAATGTAAATAGGTACCTAAAAATTACATTTAGAGAAAAACTTTTACCGCTTTCCAACAATAAATAATAATAATAATTGTATGGCATTTATTTTCGAACCGTGAGATCTTCGGAACTGGCAACCGTACTTGTCTAAGTACGGTTGCCAGTTTGTTGCACTTTTAGCACCAGCCAGGGGTCACGTGTAGGGTAACGGTGGGTGCTCCCTACCGGACGTGGTGCAATGAAACTTCGACCCCCCTTATCAAGTGAGGCAACGAACTTTACTGTTAAATCAAATCTAATCAAATAAAAAAAAATGTTTTCTATATGTATAGATATACATGCAAATATAAAGTAATTGTGAAATGAATATGTGTTCGAAGTTCTCAAGTCGCCCGAAGGCCTCAGGGATCAACGGCTTGATGTGCCTTCCAAAGAGACACACGGGAGCGCTCAGTTAGTAACCAGTCAATGTATTAAAGTGTAGAGCCATTTGTGGTGTTCCATGGCGGGTAAGTTGCAGGCCTTTATTTAAACGATTGCAGATTTTACCGATAGCATGCATGTATATTAAGGAATTATGTATGTTTGTCAAATTAAATTCAATGTTCTTTAAACTTCAGTCAGAGGTCTCGAATCGCCCGACAAGGTACAAACACAAACTTTATACGCCACTCTATCGCTTAGACGCCTTAGACTATTGCAGGAGGAATGTGTTTTGCGTGTACATCCTCCTTTATAATAATTTACCGCCTACATATAAAGAAATGCCACCAGCGAGATTTAAATCATTAGTCACTAAGTGGCTCTTAGATAAATGTTTTTATTCAATTGACGAATACTTAAATTGTAACGAATTTTTACATCATTTTTTTTATAATTTTTATGTTTTTTTTTTTATTGACTTTATTATTATTTTCCACAACCACCACCATATCAGCCCAAAGACGTCCACTGCTGGACTTAGGCCTCCCCCAATTTCATGGGAGGTAAATGCCATAATCGCCACGCTTGGCATGCGGGTTGGCGATCGCAGTATCTCCACCGCACTCCAGGGATGCTGCTGCCCATCCCACGGTGGTCTTGGTCGTAGTTTAAGAACATACCCGGGTATTATTATTTTGTTTTTTATTATTTATGGATTTTAATTTTACTGTATTTCTTTATTATTTTTTTGTATTTGTCATGTATTTTACTGCTTACCAGCTTTAATGATCGTTGATTTGTATTCAAATAAGATATTTACCGTTTTTTTTATATGTTATTTCTACGCCTGTGCAGGCAGAATATGTTGTACAATATAATCATTCAACACCTAAACTGTAATTACCGTATTATATGAATAAATAATTTTAAATTGAATTGAATTGAATTGTGTGGGGTGCCCTTCCGTTTTATTTTTGAGCTCATAGATAGACTACTCCAGCAACATAATACTAGTTTGATGTTTTCAAAAGGTACTTAAATACCAAGCCATAGTGACCCCCGTTTTTAAGATCTATCGTATTAACGATAATTGTGATTATTAAATCACAATTATTTACGAACTGCGCTACTGGACACGTTCAAGCGCTCGTAAAATTAAAGTAAGTTTCCACTGTTGAAGTTGCATACTAGAGTATATACGCTTAACGTTTCGCCGACTCTAATCCACACACTTTAAAATAATTTCGTTAATGTATTAAAATTCGGCACTTCCTACTTACGAACCACGGGCGTACGTACTTCAATAATGCATAGCCCAGCAGTAAAACGTACAGGGTGAATGCGACGCGAGCCCGCTAAATGGCCCACGGTAAGAATTTAGTGTTAAAACGTGCTTCAATTTGCCAACGATGTGATAAAAAGAAACCGCAGTGTTGCAATGTGTAAAGTTTATACGATCGTGTGTGACACGTTCGAAAGTTTGGGTGATCGATCAAACGGGCCCGGGAAGTGCTGGGTTCGAATCAACTCGGGCTAGGTAGATTGGAATTTAAATCGTGGTATCGGTAACTAAGGCGGTTCTGCTGTGGCGGGGCAGAATCTTTGAGGCATTTGTACTTTACCGATTTCCCCACTTGTCAGTTGTTTCTGACAGTATTACATTTACACAGTATTGTACGGCCATGATAATGCCCGGCCACAAGAATGTCCGGCCCAGTAATCCGCGTCCAATGTACATGGATTACTGGGCTGTGCATCATTTGGCCGGGCTTTATCGCTCTGAGCAAACTTGGTCCGGGGCAATATTTGGAAGCCAATTTTGTTTGGGTCGATAATGTTCGGCCCAGTAATCCGCGTCCATAAAAGTGGACGCCGATTTCTGGGCTGGACATTCCTGGGTCGTGAATTATAGGTCTGAGCGATCTTGGTCCGGGGCAGCAATCGGAAGCCAGTTTTGTTCGGGCCGATAATGTTCGGCCCGAGAATCCGCGTCCAAAGCAGTGGACGCCGATTACTGGGCCGTGCATTATAGGTCTGAGCAATCTTGGTTCGGGACGACAATCGGAAGCCACTTTTGTTCAGGCCGATAATGCTCGGCCCGAGAATCCGCGTCCAAAAAGTTGATGCGCATTCTCGGGCCGGACAGTATTTGGTCGTGCATTCCTGGCTCCCGTGCGGAGTCGAGGCGGTATGGATGCATAACTGCGTCCTTACCGCCCCACGTTAACGCACCTCACGCCAATCAGGAAGCACTCATTTAAGATATAAAATCATGCAACAAAAAGAATATTAGATATAAATGCAGTGCAGTTGTAATAGACAAGGTCGGGTATGAATAAAGTGGATGTAGGAGGATGATATGGATCGAAAGTATGAAAGTGACAAAATGACGATTCCCTAAGAGGTCTCGGGTAGAGGTACTCGTACCAGTACAGTAAATAAAGACATGTGTCATATTTACCGAATACATGTCACTTGCATGTGTTATCTAACAGTGACGCTGATACCAAGGACGTAATATCGTAATCGTAATTATGAAAATTGTCTTAAAATATTACTTTAATGTATTGTATTGCGATTAGAATTGGCTACCTGTGTCATTTGAACCAGATTTTAGACAGGATCTGTGAGAGAATGTCTATAATATTGGACCAACTATAATTAGAGCACAACGAAAGGTAACAATAAGGGACAAACTCAGCTCGTCGCTAGTAACCACAGAAATGGCTCCTACTGGTACTAATTGGCATTATATTATGTCGTCACAAAAGACATTCAAACCAACGAGTAAATTGATAATGTCTGTGTTTACCTATCAATTTATAAGTCCTTTATAAAAACGGGATTTTTTCTTCTTTAGATTTATATTGGAATCTGTTTGACTTGGTAGAATACGTAAGAGTTCTCGTAAAAGTTGGGATTAGATACTTTCAACTTATATTAATTCCAACACAAGTAAGAAGGTCCAGGCTCTCCAAGTCACTGGAAGTAAAGCGATTTTCACTTGTAGTTAGTTGGTAGAATTGAGCACAGTCATGAAATTAAACTGGAGAAAATATTTTGAGAATAGGAACAAACTAGTGCTCGATTACTTTTAAGATTAAACTGAAGTAGGTACTGACGTGCGTGATATATCTGAAAGTAAATAAAAATATTCATATATATATATTATCTAAGTGATTCTTCAACTGACTGTAATCAAAATTATACAATACAATACAAAAACTCTTTATTGCACACCTCAATAAATTACATAGCTTATTATAATTATCAAAGTAATTTGAAACGAAGTATTGAGCAAAACGAGTACAAAATAGGATTTACTTTCAAATAATTACTGCGTTTAACATTAATCTAAAATAACAAAGGTAATGTAAACTAAGTAAAGATAAAGTTTAGATTGAAAGAATCCATACATTCTAAAAAAATCTATCACCATCGATTTTATACTATCCTGATAAAGTAAATAAAATTATGTGTATTTTGGACAGCAACTCACTGCGACACATCATGTTGGTATCAAATAATTGGCGGGCTTACTATATTGTATGCTCGCTGCTCGGTTCATATCATCAACAACGCATTTTTCCCTAACGTCTTCTAACAATAGTATCCCAGTATTATTCCATATTAACGTTTTCCACTCGGTTTAACCTGTTCTGTTTATATTAGTGTTCTGGGACAAATATGTAGGCCGTTAAGTAGAGTTTGCTTCCACATAATTTCCCACGAGATGGGAGAAATTGAAGGAGACGCTTAGGGCGTCTTTCAATTTGTTTCGTTATTCAGCAACAAATGCCGATCAAATAGATCAGATTGATTACTCGAAGGACAAATTTTATAAGACAAAGTCAAATACATTTAAGAGAATAAATACGATCGATCTCATCGAGGCTTACTTAAAAAATGCTGACGTTCAGTTCACGCAGTGACGTATTCTAATCGTCACGTTCATAACTCATTCTTTCTAAAATACGCATTTCGTTGCAGCTCGAAATCATATACCTACATCATAAAAGTCATCTTTTATGTACAAAAAATTACAGC
The DNA here is from genome assembly GCA_905163555.1 of Notocelia uddmanniana. Lineage (NCBI taxonomy): Eukaryota > Metazoa > Arthropoda > Insecta > Lepidoptera > Tortricidae > Notocelia > Notocelia uddmanniana. The sequence goes on from LR991065.1 coordinate 16,960,486, forward strand.
CAATTTCATTTTCAATTGCTACTTCCGCTGACTAACAATATCAGAGTTTACCTTTCTAACAATACAGATTGGGCTAATGTTCGGTCCACCATATCAATCTAAGCTGTGGAAATTTTCTAATAACCCAAATGGCCAATCCATTAAAGTTCATGTTTATATAGAGATAGCCGACGGGAGATGCATCACCGCGCGACCTACCGATGCATGAACACTTTTGCGATCTGTGCATTTTGCTGTATTACTCCGCTCTTTATGAGGGTTCGTAAATAAAAATGTTTATTTGGATTCAGATATTTCTTAGTGTGTTAGTCCCTGCGATATTAGTAGGTTAAAAATGTTTTAGGTAAATAGGACTATCTATCTGAATGGCATTGACCTTAATAAACAAAAAATAATCATCATTTGTTTTGTTTCATGTCATTGACGCAACTTCCATTGTGACGCTTACCACAAGCGATTTACGTTTCCGTGAATAACGAAAAAAGTGGACACGGTTGTAATGTATCACTTGAAAGGAATCTGTAGAATTCATATATTCAGCATTAGAAGAAAATAGGCATCAGTGCAATGGCTGGTTCAGGCCGCATTCACAGTGGAGCAAGTATATGAATGATATTTGGCTCCACTGCTTGCTTTTTTTAGAGTTCGAGGTTTTTGAAACACCCTGACATGTAATATCGATAATTACAAATAAATAAATATTGAAATATAAAGTGCTAATTTTGTTGGATTCAAGTGTCCCCCTTTCCCCTGCCAGCTATACGGTTGCTACTGGGTATGTGAAAAAAAACATGGTAGTAATATGTAGGTATAATTAATGTAAGAAGAAAACTACCACAGCTAACTAGAAGACTGCCGAACTTTTTAGTTGATTACGCAACTCTATCGGCGGGCGCTCATCTCGTAGACGCTTTCCTTTACAATTTTCGCATGTTATCGGTTACGAGCGTACCGCTACGAAATACATAGCGTGTAGTAACACATTACTATGTATTACCACACGCTATGTTTTTCGCTCTTACGCTAGTCAGACTTAAATGACATTTTTAATATGAAATATGACGTTCAGATACCTTACGCTCGCACGAAATCGTTACATTATCACACTTCAAAGATTGTTCTTGCACTGCGATTATTAATCTTTCTTTTTAGTAATATTATGAGGTAATAAGCACATATGAAATTCGTTCAAGTTACATTAAATATTATTGTCTATCGCCAATACAGAATCTTTGGTTATTACAGCATGAAATTATGTATGTCACACGCTGAATGGCTTATTAAGGCAGACTCGAACTGAATCGTAAAAAACTTATTTTCCTTGAATAAGTTTAATTTAAAGTTTGTTGCCAACGTAGTCCCGGTATTCGTGCGCAAACTGCACTTCCCTTATAAGCTTATTTTCTTCACGGGGACTCGAAAATTTTCTTTAGATTAGTTTCTCTTGTTGAGGAAAATAGGTAAGAATAATAAGTTCGGGTCGCCTCTCAAATTGGCTAGGTATACTTTACATAAGTAATCTCGGAACTGTTTTGCTGATATGATTTTTTTTTTAGTATTAAGCCCTTTTGTAGCTTAGTCTGTTGTTTACTAAGCTACCAAATTGAAGTTGAGTTAAGCCTGATTATGTATTTTGTCCCGGTTTTTTTTTTACATTATTATATATCGACAAAAGTCTAACGGACCTGTAGCTATAAGTCGTAAATAACTAATTATTTAAAATTCAATATCAAATAGGTGCCTTTTAAGAAATTTGTACTAAAATTAAATTTCTTAACAAATTTGTAAATGTAGGATGTAATTTACATCCTACATTCTATACGACTTTAGGGACGTCAAAAAGCCTTGGTTGCCTTACAAAAAACAAGCATTACAAAGAAACAAAAAACCAGAAAACCGTTTCATTTTAAAATCAAATTATAATTCCCGCTTCAGGCCCAAGTGCTTTGTTTTTATTTGGAAATGTTTCACAGTTTGCTTTCGATATAGCGCTAACTCAATCCGGCCTTGTATTCGCCCGCATTTTCTCGGTTCATTGGATATAAAAAGAAAATGGTGGTTTAAAGGGATTGAGGAGCCTTTTCAACGTTTTTGTACAATTTCGAGACGCTCGTGTATGTATCAGTAAACACTGATCTAATGATTCGTGAAAACAGATCGGATTCTAATTTAATTTCGGCACTGTTAGCGGGTTAGCATTATTAGGTATGGGCATATAAAAAAAAACAAAATGGTGGAAATTGGACATAATTATACTCCTTCTCATTAATTTCGATGACGGCTACCGACCCTAACAGATTACTAGTACGAGTACATAATGAATTTACCAATAAATTTAATTCTTATTTATTGATAAGATCATTCTGTACATTAAGGGAATATTTTTAAAACATGCTTGATTCATGCAATTAAATGTGAATGTAAATTTTACCGGTACTAAATTATTGTAATTGTGATATATTATTTTAAGTTAGCTTAATAATTTTGCATGCCAGCTGTGGTGGAATATGCATTCATGAAAATCTAAACCTCTGACATAATATTGTACCATCTGTGTATGTATTGCAAAATAAATGATTATGATTATAATGAACACTGATATGGCTGGCTAGGTCAGGTATTATTTGTTACCTGCTGTATTTGGCACAATTTCAAAACAATAATATAAATGTAAATATTAGGGGATAAATTGAAAAATATTATGCTCCGAGCAAGATTCGAACCTGCGACATCTGTCATACACGGCCAGTCGGCGTGGGCAGTGGCGGCGGTGGTGGGGGGCAGTTTTTTTTCCTTTAATTTGAAATTTGGAATTTTCGTTTGCAGAGTTACTGCGTTAAACAAAATTAATATTAGGGGATAATCTTACACAAATTGACGTAGTCTCAAATCAAGCAAATCTTGTACTATGGGTACTAGACGATGATAAACATACTTATAAAGATAAATACATACTTAAATACATAGGATACATCCAAGGGTCTGGAACAATATTCGTGATAAAAGCACAGATAATGCCCTGACCGGAATTCGAACCCAGGACCTCCGGCTTCGTAGGCAGGGTCACTACCAACTTAGCCAAAGTGGTCGTTACAATTCAACACTATCTAAATACTATTTTTAATCGACCTGTTTTAGCCTAATTCGTAGTGTCACTGCCTCTTTTTTTTTTCAAATTAGGCATAATGCCATGCACCTACGAACGTCAATAAACTACCACCGGTTCGGAAAACTAAACCTCTGCCACGAGAAGAACCGGCGTAAGAAACTCGGCGAGGTGTCATTTTTTCAAAACAATATATATTGTAAAGTTAAATATAAAGCCTCCGAAGCTAGAGGTCCCGGGTTCGAATCCCGGCCAGGGCATTATTTGTGCATTTAGCACGGATATTTGTTCCTGGGTCTTGGATGTTTTCTATGTATTTATTTCTTGGTTTTATTTCATTTCCGTACACTGAAAAATTAGATTTAGTGGAGTCTTATGTTAATATTTAAATATATATAAACAATCAAATAAACAATGAAAGAAATATATATATATATATATATATATATATATATATATATATTTGTTTATATATATTTAAATATTAACATAACACTCATCATCATCATCATTCAGCCGAATGACGTCCACTGCTGGACTAGGCCTCCCCCAAAGACTTCCACAATGACCGGTCCTGCGCCACCCGCATCCAGCGGACACCCGCGACCCTTACCAGGTCATCAGTCCACCGTGTGGGGGGCCTGCCCACGCTACGCCTTCCGGTACGTGGTCGCCACTCGAGAACCTTTCCGCCCCAACGGCCATCGGTTCTGCGTGCTATGTGCCCCGCCCACTGCCACTTAAGTTTAGCGATTCGAAGGGCTATATCGGTCACTTTGGTTCTGCTGCGGATGGCCTCATTTCTGATGCGATCACGCAGAGAAACTCCCAGCATAGCCCTCTCCATTGCTCTTTGGGTGACTTTGAGCCTTCTTATGAGGCCCATAGTAAGCGACCACGTTTCAGTACCATATGTCATCACTGGCAACACACACTGGTCAAAGACTTTCGTCTTGAGACACTGCGGAATATTGGACGAAAAGATGTGTCGTAGCTTCCCGAACGCTGCCCAGCCGAGTCGGATTCGACGATTAACCTCTTTCTCGCGCCTTCAGGAGTTCGGCTGTAATTCCGTCTTCACGTACAGGCTCAATCTCGTACAGGCTCAATCTCGTACAGGCTGATGTCCGGGATATCTTCGGTATAGTGCCGGGTTAATCTGGCTCTAGGGTCTTCCGCCAGACCAACTTCGGGTCTGCTAGTTGACGTGTATAGCTGTCCATAAAAGCATTCTATCTCATTCAGAAGCTCGGGTTTGGATGAAACGATTCTACCTGCGTGCGAGGCGATTCGCTTAACACTCCACTAAATCTAATTTTTAAATATTTATATATATATGCATATATATATATATGCATATATATATATATATATATATTTGTATTTAATAAGCATGTGTCTATTGAAAGTAAAACTTGGTTCTGTTTTTTTAGCTATAATTTTTAAGAAAAAAAAACCGACTTCACTTGGGGAGGCCGGTGAAAGATTATTATACTTAGATGGTGCACTCTTAGATTCCATACAATAAAATAAAAATGGCTATAAGTATGTTTATAATCTTAGAAGACTAAGTACCCTCAATTCCTCATGGAATCATGGAAAAACCTTGCTTGCTTGACAAACAAAACGAAGAGAACAAATCGCCAAACTTGAACGACGCGTCGTTGAAGAGTTCCGTTTTGATCATCATCAGCAGTTCAACTTCATCAAATGTCACTTTTAGAATGAAAATGCTTGATTAGTTCATGAAAATACTAAAATTACTATTCGTGTGCCTTTCACGTTTGAGGAGTTCCCTCGATTCCTAATGGATCCCATCATCAGAACTCGAGCATGACAAAAATCAATCGTGAAAATAGAACTTGCTTAACAAACACAGCTAGAAGGACAAATCGCCAAACGTGAACTTTTCGTCGTTGAAGAGTTCTGTTCTGATCATCATCAGCAGTTCCACTTCATCAAATGTCACATTTTTGTATGATAATGATCGATTTGTTGATAAAAACAGAAAAATCACTGTATGTTTGCCTTTAAGATTTGAGGAGTTCCCTCAATTCCTAATGGATCCCATCATCAGAAATCGAGCATGACAAAAATTAATCGCGAAGATAGAACTTGCTTAACAAACACAGCTAGGAGGACAAATCGCCAAACGTGAACTTTTCGTCGTTGAAGAGTTCTGTTCTGATCATCATCAGCAGTTCCACTTCATTAAATGTCACATTTTTAGATGAAAATGTTCGATTTGTTGAAACATAAAAATCACTATATTATGTTTGCCTTTAAGATTTGAGGAGTTCCCTCAATTTCTCATGGATCCCATCATGAGAACTGCGTTTTGACAAAAACGGGACCAACTTGAATATATATACTTACAATCAAAAAAAGAATTTTCTAAATCGGTTAAGAAATGACGGAGTTATGGAGTAACAAACATTAAAAAAAAAAAAAAAAAACCAAAAAAAAACACACAACCGAATTGATAACCTCCTCTTTTGAAATCTTGAAGTCGGTTAATAAAGATAGGCACGGCGTTTAATGTTTCCCTTGTAACTCGCAAAAAAGTAACCCAGAGATAAATGTGAAAATAATAAATAGGACTATTTAAGGAGTCAGATAGTAAAATGAAACAAATCCTTAACTGGATGCCCCTATATCATCATCACCATCACCAGTGATCGTAACTTTTGTAGCTTTGTTTAGTAGTTTGATAAATGATTAAAATTCTTATGATTTATTAGCGTTACTAACGTTAATATTAAACTTAATTATTTATTTAACGATTAACCGTCTAAATTGTATTTGTAAATACCAACTCCGTTAACACCACTACGCTGCACCAAAATGCTATAAAAGATACGATCACTAGTGATGAAGATGATGATAGAGGGGCATTCAGTTAAGGATTTGTTTCATTTTACTATCTGACTATTCAAATAGTCCTACTTATTATTTTCACATTTATGAGAATGACAGCAAAATAAATTTCCAATTTACAATAATACGCTATATTCGATCAATGAAGTGACTTCGCAATTTTATTTGCTAACTCATTCCTGTTACGTTGTGATTTGATAGTTCGGGCGGGGTTACTTCGCCAGTCATCTGTTAAATCTCTGATCAATATACTACTTTATCACCAAACAGTAAAGAATAAAATGACATGCAACAACCCACTAAAGATATCCCTGGTGAGTGATGCAGCAAATAAAGTACAATCTTGTCTCTCTAAGCGATTGATCCAAAACGTTAGCACTTTATTGGGCGTGGTTCATGAATGGTTTGCATTGCTAAATTAAAGCAAGCCTGATGCAATTTATCACTCAAAGAGGTTTAACTTGATTTCAAGCAACATAACAATCTCTCTCATCTTCCTGTCTTTCGGAATCATAGTATATTTTTTTCGAGACATAATCAGAAACGAACGCGTTTACGTTTGGTCTCATTTTGAATGGCAACAAGTTTATAGTTATATATATATTTTTTGGAAATTTTTCAATTTGAAAAAAAAATGTTGTGAGTTCTGCTTCTCTACCTCTTACGGTCTAGGCTGTAGCTTATCCTTTATGTAGTGAAATGTGCGAGGAGGCGTGCGCGCGGCGCGGGATATACGAGTATAAGTAGTATGATTGAAGTTTGTTGATTATTGTATAGTTCAAACCTTGATATGTTTTTAAAATACGACACCTAAAAACTTTGTGGTGAATACTAAATGGGTGAAGAATGTAGAACCTGATTCGAGTGACGATGAAGTCACTGCGAGCGCTAAGCACCCGCCAGCTACGTATGATCTTGATTCAAAATATAATTAAGTTTAAGTGTGTCATTTAGGAGCGCACTTGTGGTAGTTCTGTTTCATTTTCGTGGCTCTGTTTTTTTTGTTTTTATTAGTACATTACAGCAGAGACCAGTAAGTAAGCTTTCGTGACCGAGTATGTTAGTAGACAGCTATAAATAGTGCATTTCTTTACTATTTTTCTTTACGATTACCGTATCATTTTAATTGATAAGAATTTTTAACAAATAGGAAAGTAAAAAATTGATTTGTTTAAACTGATATAATTTGTACACTTATAATGCATACTACATATATTTCTTTATTAATTTTCTTTAGGAGCGCACGTGTGGTAGTTACTTCACTGTTTTTCTTTTCGTGTATCATACAATTTAAGAATTTTAAGTAAAGAATTTTTAATAAATAAGAATGTGAATAACTGATTTGTTTTAATTCAGTTTCAATGTTCTCTAAGGTCGTGAGAGAAACGAGATCTATATGGATTTTATTTTCAATAAGGCGTGCATCCATATAACATACAATATGTAAAAACAACATAAAATATTCGTCTCGGTAATAAAAAGGTCTGGTGTTCCCAACTAACGGAATTTAATTTAAGCATTGTTTCGATTTTGTTTTATTCAATGTAACAGCTGTGCGATTCACAAAATACCTTCAATCACTTCCCCTCAAGTCCCTGGTATATCATGACACTGAGATACGGAACAACTATACGTGATCGAAACTCGGATTTGTACTGGTTTCCCTTGGTGAGCTTTTATCAAAGAAATTTTTAATACTTGCCTTAATGTGATTGAAAACCATCTGATCAAAGGTACTCCGCATTTTCACGAATTAAGATTCAGAAATAACTATGTATTCGGGAGCTTAAAAGAACAATCACTGCAAAATAACAATGAGGGCAAAGATTACGCCGAGATTTTTGCATTTTTTAACGATGTTTCTGAACTTGCTAACTCAAATTTTTAATTTAATTGGACCGTAAACTTAAAGACTTTGTAAACTCCCTCAAAGGAAAGTGTCACGTAGACAATAGGTGCGATTTTCATAAATGAGCTGATCAATATTCAAGCGGCAAACGCCTTACCGTAACAACAGAACAAATTCGAGAGACGAAGTATCGAAGGAGCGCCCTTAATGTAATTATCATAATGGTGACCAATAAAAGAGAGGTTCGGAAATCGTGTCACAGCTTTAAAAGTACTATCAAAGGTGCCCGAGGCGGAAAACGTCGCATCTTATTTAGCCCCCTCCCGAAAGAGGGTACTCGAATCTCTACTGAGTTAATCACATTACTCCCATGAAAGAGCTCAAGATAAAAAAGGCCCGAAACAGATTTACATGAAACGTCAAAGTTGATTACGGGTACTTGTCGGGATGGACTTAAATATGTAGATTCGAATAAATCATTATCGACGTTTCAAAATGGATGCCGTTTTAGAATTTCAAACGAAACTTAATTACAACATTGACTCGTACATTTTATTTATTAATTTTATGTTTCGTGAAGTGTCTGAGGTGCTTAAGATAAAATATATAAAGCGAGTTTTTGTTGAATTTTCGCTAAATTCTGTTGACCCTCCAGTCCTAATTAATTCGTAATTATTTATAACAAAGTAACCGCGTTACAAGTTCCATTTTTCCTAAAACTTGATATTAAAGGAAAACGAGAAATTTCCTTACGCAATTAATGAGGTTAATCAACACATTTAGAATGTTATTTATTTATAACTGTAATTTTTTTAACTGGGCTTGTCAATCAAGACTTGTAAGGTTTCATGGTTTTGTCACTTTACTTCATGTACTTATAGTTATTTATTGTATCAGCATTTGATCTTTACAACGTCGTAATAAATATACAGGGTGTGGCCTGTAATAGGAGCAAAAAATTAAACGGTACACTATTGAGCTATCAAGCAAGTAGTTTTTTTTTTTTTTTTTCGCAAAAGTAGCTTATATGTATTTTTTTACCCTACTGGAGCTATATTAATAACTATTTATTTAAAAAACACAAAAAAATGATTAAAAAATTAAATAATCCAAAAAATACCCTTTTAAACCAAAAACGCGACAACGAATATGACTAACTAACTTGAAGCACCTTCAAAATCAGCATTGACTGCCGCGCTATAATCTCTGGGTGTCAAGATATATTTGGAGGTCATAACTTTAGAACAAAATTGTTCCCAATTAAAAAAAGATATTTTTTATTTGGTTACTAGAGGTTACTGTAGATGCTCTAAGGAAGCGTACTTTAAATTTATCGCACCTATTACAGGCCACAGCCACATCCTGTATATATTATTAAACGTGGTGAATCTCGCATAGTTACAATTACGTACGCCTTTAAATATCACATCTCGAATTCCCACCAAGAAATAGGATTCAAATAATAGAACCCTAATAAAAAAAAACTAATAATATCCGTACTCCCTAAATGCTATTATACAATACGGGCAATTCTATTCACATTGTATATTGGTCGTTCGATCAGGCGTGAAGCCTTTTATTTGGAGTCACGTGTCGGCCGCCGGCCAGGAAACCGACATGCAGCGTTCGAGCGAATCTAATGCACTCAAATCCATGTGACATCTAAGAGAAGGGTGCCAACAATGCCGATGATTCCATCCAGATGCACTCGGGCCGCGTTGTGGACGCCAGCGGGCAACGGGGTGACGAGCAGCGTTCATAGCGAACATTTATCATAAAGTATCAACTGCCGTCCTACGCGCCGGTATCCGCTGTCGTCCATGCCACACCAACATCTATGGCACAATATCACTTGCCTCTGTATCATATTCAGTAGCGCACAAAGGAAACGCACTCAGACCATGATCTGGATGCCAGCGGGCAGTGAAGTGACGAGTGGTGTTCATAGATTGAACTCGATCAAATATACTTAGTATTAACTGCCGTTCATCGCGCCACTGCCAGCTGGCGTCCAGAACGCGGCCTCAAAGAAATCTATGGCGACATATCACTCGTCTGTAATATATTTAGCAAAGCACAAAGGAAACGCACTCATACCGTAATCTGGAAGCCAGAGAGCAGCGGACTGACGAGTGGTGTTCATAGATTGAACTCGATCAAATGTATCAACTCATAATTAAGGACTGCCGCGAAGTACTTATCCAACCACTGAAATATATATTTAGCCTAGCATTAAAAAATAGAGCATACCCTAAGATTTTGGAAAACTACTAAAGTTCTGCCAATACATAAATCAGGATCTAAATCCGATGTCCGGAATTATAGGCCGATTGCCGTGCTATCGATCTTCGGGAAAGTATTCGATACAATAATCTACGCCAATGTGTATAAGCAGTTGAATGGTTGGCTCTGTGACGAGCAGCATGGATTTTTACCGAAGCACTCAACCACATCAAATCTACTTAATATCGTTTCCGTCATATCAAATAATCTTGACCAGCATAGGCAAGTAGTCATTGCTTACTTTGACTTTCAGAAAGCGTTTGATAAAGTTGATAACGATGTCCTACTCAAGAAGCTATCTGCTGCAGGTTTTGGTCCCTATCTACTTGAGTTCGTAGCTCTCGGAGCGACACCAATATGAAGGCGCGCGATCAGCTCCATTTTTAGTAACATCGGGAATTGGACAGGGAAATAGTCTCGGGCCCCTCCTGTTTCTGGTTCTCATTAACGACCTACCCACAGGCACACGTCGTGCCTCTTATTCGCGGATGACCTTAAATTAGCTATGCCAATTAACAGCAATCTAGACTTTTCCTTGTTGCAACTTGACATAGACAGAGTTTGCGAGAGTTTGCTATACGCGTGCTCGGTTCTCTATAACCCATCCTTACGTCATAGAGGGCAAGCCTTTAAAACGCGTCAAAGAAGGTAAGGATTTAGGAACGTGGTTTGATACTCAGCTCACATTTAATCAGCACATTACAAAAACCAGTAACGAAGCCCGTAGATGCCTGGGATTCGTCATACGCCAAGCAAAACTATTTAATAATAAGCATGCTATGACTGTACTTTATAACGCTTTCGTTCGAAGTAAACTCAACAAATGCAGTTATTTGGAGTCCCCACGAATAGTACTACACGATCCTAATAGAAAAAGTCCAAAAATCTTTCATAAGATTCATTTATTAGAAGTTATATGGCTTTTATCCGCTTCTTTATCCCACGCTATTTGTTTTAGGTATGGTAGATTATACATCCTTAGAGTCACGTAGAAATATGTAGTCTAGTTAAATATTTTTTTCAATTGATTCGTGGACAAGTAACTAACCCACCATTGTTACTACAAATGACACTGCGGGTCCCCCGTTAATCCGCGAAACAACTACGACCTCGTAGCCATGGTCTCTTTGCTGTACCTCCAGGGCGGACACGCCTGCTTGCTACGTCCCCTCTTCACCAGGCAACGACGTTACTTAACAACATCCTAATCAGCGACAACCAACTAGACATTTTTTTAACGACAGAAACTAAAGTCCTGGCTGAATCAAATCGCTATATTGAAACATTTGTTACCACTAGCCCCATTACCTAATATGTGCAATAGTAGTACTAATTTATAATAATTAATTACGTCATTTGTTTGAGTTATTTGATATTGCTTATGTTTGATCGACTTAATCTTAAAAAATTACCTATAATATATATTTTTTGAAATTTTCTGACTTTATCCGATTTTTTTTTATTGTTTTTTTTTATTTATTTAAACTTTATTGCACAAAATATAATCGTACAAATGGCGGGCTTAATGCCAAATGGCATTCTCTACCAGCCAACCATTGGGCTAAACAGAGATTTATGAAAGGTGCAAAGAAAAAAAGTTTGTTAATTCTACTAAGAAAATGCGAAGACAAAATCAATATAAACATTGTAAATAAACATACATAAATACAACATATTCATATAAGTTACATACATACAAGAATAGATATACTACTTCATATTAAATACATACTATAATTATAGGGATGGATTCTAGTCGAATTCTTGTTTAAGCATATGCTTACGCAGCATTCGCTTGAAAGTAAACTTGCTTGGGGCTTGTCTAATCTCGAGAGGGAGTGAATTCCAGAGACGGCTTGCCTGTATGGCGAAAGAATGGGTCATGATTGTCATGAATCTAGTGCGATGGAAAGGTATTGATAATTTGAGAACACGGGAGGTACGCAGCTGACAGCCTGGGCGAGGGGTATCAAAAACAAATTTACTTTTGAGATATCCTGGAGCAGAGCAGAAGGAAATTATATTGTTATAACTTTAAATAATTATTGTAATTCTTCGATTTATTTATCTTCCAATGACATTTAATTAATGATTGTACTCTTATTTATCTTTCAACATTGAATCAATTATTTTATCTATCTCTTCTATGTAATAGCTTCCAAATTATAATGTCTTCTAAATTTAAATGATACTGATTTAAATGATGAATGTACTCATAATAATAATTTCACTGCACCCGACATTAAATAACGCATGCTAGTTATTAATAAATGTAATGACGATTAGCACGTAAGGTTCGACTGTTAGTGTTAATTATATGCAATAAATAAAAAAAATTGCTGTTCGCCGCACCGCTGCCGTCCAGACCGTGGAATAACAGACGTCTATAACGCCATATTGTACACGGGCCAGGTGCAAAAATTGTTAGTTATTTCCTCCCGCACGAAAACTTGCAAGTTTATTTATTCATAATTCATAATAGCATATAAATTGTCGTCTGATAAAATTTTATACGATAGGAAATGAAAGAAAATTTCGCTCGTTTTGTGTGACATTCTTGGGTCTTCATTATAAAACTTTCTTCAAGTTATGGTGCGAGAGGAAATTCATCATCATCATCATCATGTCAGCCGAAAGACGTCCACTGCTGGACATAGGCCTCCCCCAAAGACTTCAACAATGACCGGTCCTGCACCACCCGCATCCAGCGGACACCCGCGACATTCACCAGGTCATCAGTCCACCGTGTGGGGGGCCTGCCCACGCTACGCCTTCCGTCCGGTACGCGGTTGCCACTCCAGAACCTTTCCGCCCCAACGGCCATCGGTTCTACGTGCTATGTGTCCCGCCCACTGCCACTTAAGTTTAGCGATTCGGAGGGCTATATCGGTCACTTTTGTCTGCTGCGGATGGCCTCATTCCTGATGCGATCATGCAGAGAAACTCCCAACATAGCTCTTTCCATTGCTCTTTGGGTGACTTTGAGCCTTCTTATGAGGCCCATAGGAAGCGACGAGAGGAAATTGGTCATTGAAATTGCTCTCGGTCTAATATTTACTCGTATATCTATAACACATTCGGTAACGCACAAAAGAGAGCCAGAGAGTGCGATAATGCAGGAGTCTTTTGTTGAGTGTTTAACCCTTAGCCAAGTAGTGATCTAAAGATGCGATATAAAGGTACCGGTTTTGTTTTCTAATTAATTATGGATCCCCGCCATAGTAAATATATTTATGAAACGGGTCATTGTCACTGACGTCCCGTTTAGCGTTTGTGTGTTAGTATTTTTTGCTAATTAACTCTATACTACTCTTGGGGCTTTTTTCAAATTCTGTAAATAAGCAAAAAGCAAGCGCTGTGTTCTAAGTTCTTCAACTTTACATTGGTTTAATGAAATGTGTTAAGTATTACGTTAAGTCACTCCAAGTATGATTCAAAAAATCAATCTCTAAATAAATTCGGCAACAAACCGATTATTCATACTCACTACATGCCAAAGCCGAATTTAATAAATTTCCACGTTGTTACTATATCAAATCTCTCAGTTCTTGGTAATATTAACAATAACAATGGCTTTCAATTCAGGCCGTAGTTGAATTTCATCCTGTATTGTTTTCGGAAAAATTAATGGTGAATCGCTTCCGATAAGAACTCTGAGAATGGCGACAGGAAGAATCGCTATTATTACCGGCCGATGAATGGGGAATGTGGGGAATATTGGCGCGTGCCAACTTCAGTGTAACATTTCCTTCCTCCGTGAATGATGGTTTTATAAAAGCTGTTATTTAGTTGTCAATGTCACCCCTCTGTTAATTTGTCGGTGAGATGGAATTCCTTTCAATGGTAATAGCATACATTATTTTGATGACTTAATCACAGTTTTCGATTGAAATAGGGGTAAACGTGTCTAGAAATTGTATTTCTCTTAAACTCAGTAACCAATGCCTTTATTTCTAAACTAGCTACAACGTGACATTGTCTTCATTGTGACACGTTTCTGCATGTATTAATTATTTAGCATTTTATTATAATATATCGATGAATTCATAGCGTTTAAATGTTTATTTTAACTACCTAATTCTACAACCAACGCCTTGGTCTCTAACCACAATCTTTTCTGATTTACGGTAGTCACGTACCCATTTCCATTATTCGTTGTACAGGTAACTTAAACTCGCCACATATTCTAGCTAAATAAACCATTTATACGATAAAATTCTCTTAATTCTTTGTCTAAGTAGAATTAAAAAATATTTCGATACAAGCAACAGATAATTTTCCCAACTAGCGACCGAACAAAGGTAAAGTTACCCCATCGCGTGTTTACGTTAAAGTCAGTGTCTGACTAACCCCGTATAGGGGAAGGATCAAGACGCCCCTTTAATATTTAGCGTCGGCAACTAAATTGGCACCCTCACAGGGGAGAAATAAGTTTTATTTGACATATATCGCGTTTTGCACGCTCAGATCGTATTCTTTGCGACAGGTTGATGGGTGAAATTTCATAATACATTTTTCGATTCGCTTCAAGTAAAATCGGTGAATTTTCTTCACGAGCTTTTATGGTATTTGTGATACATCCAATGTTCGTGTTCATTGTTAGTTTCTCATCTTAACTATACTTTGGCCAATTTATAATGGCTCTTGGGTCTAATTTATTTTATTTCATTTATTTATTTAACCAGTTGATGTGTTCAGTGCCAAGATTCCAGTTATCTTAATGCCAGAAAGGGGCGTCCGTGGTATATTGATATACTTCATAATCTCTGTAATTCTGATTTTAACACAACACGAAAACGTCAAGATCGTCATATTTTGAACATTGTTTTTTGACGTTACTCAGCAACAGGAACACAACACCACATACCTAAGGAACAAGTATTCGTGTTATTACGGCTGCGGTATTCTGTAAGATAGAGGTACTTCCCCAGTTGGGCTGCTCTAAATATGAGCTAGAAAACGTTTCTCTGTGCCCTTCCTCTCTTAAAATTGGACCTCAGCTAATGTAACAACAACGACGTCAATAGCTTTGTCGCTATTTAATCTTGTTGAAGGTCTGAGATCACACATCATAAACCTTTTGAAATTATTTCTATCCAACTTCCCAATTTCATGAAGAGCTAGAACCGTAAGTAGTGCAGGTACCTATTATTCATTTCAAACACCCTCAAAGTGGGTCAATTTCTACGAAAAAAGTACACCCGTTTCCTTTGATTTTAGGCTTTAACTACATATAACTGACCTTTTGGTCCTAAGTTATATTAATCTGTCGCAATCTATTGAGCCAGCCCCATTAACGCCAACAGGCTCATCTGTCAACTATACCTAGAATAATTAACGCGTTATTATCCCGCCCTCGCCGCGCCAGACTGGACCTAGAATAGTCGTAATTGCCGATTCTGCAAAATGTATGGACCTGAGATCCTACGTATAATAGCAACAGCGTGACCTATTACGTTTGCTTGTGGTTATTTCCTTGCCAAATAAAATACATGCCCTTAGAACTTACTTTGTGACACAAGTTCTACCACAAATTTCTCCAAAATCAGAGGGTGACTTAGCGATTACCTATTACCTATCTCACTCAGACTGTGCAAATAAGAAAGAGGAGAATAAATTTTTGCAAGCCCCGCAGCACAGTTACTGCGTTTTAATGTTACTGAAAGGAAAGTTGTGTATTCTGAAGTGACAACACAGCACACGCCTAGAAAAGTGAAGCAGATCGAACCGAAACCAAAAACATAACAGTAGATTCCGTTTAACGTGTCAGTCATATCATAATAAAAGAGCTGGAAAAGTCCAATACGAATCTAAAAACGCCAGACGAAGCATTAGATGCTGCCGACCAAAAGAAAGATGGGATAAGACCTGAAGAAGAATAATACAGGACATAACATAATAATAATACGACTCATTAAAACTGCAATGCCAATTGCAATGGTTCAATACAAACTTCATTTCGGTAATTATATTATCGTTATCGCTGAAATTTTCGCAAGCGAAGTTTATTCAGGTTATTGCTTTCAGACTTACAAATTTTGTGTTATTTTGTGTACAGGGGCAGGTGGCGAGCTTTGATTGGGACCGCGGTGCGAGAGCGATGAACATCGCCACCACATCGCCACCCAAAATAGTAATATGGCATATTGCCATGAGCACACGTAATGCACCGACTCGTCCCCTCTGAATGTTTGATAACGGCTGCAGATAGGTTTGAGTGCACCCGCATGTCGTAAAACCGGTTAATTTTGTGTATTATAACGGCGGACGATAAATGTTTTGATTACGTTTTTTATTATGATCAATATTGACATTATATAAGTCTATTTGCTACCTGGTACCGTGTCGTAAAAATTCTGCTAAATCAATCATAAGGAAAATAACATGCGGATTGGAATACCAATGACACATTTTATCGC
The DNA here is from genome assembly GCA_905163555.1 of Notocelia uddmanniana. Lineage (NCBI taxonomy): Eukaryota > Metazoa > Arthropoda > Insecta > Lepidoptera > Tortricidae > Notocelia > Notocelia uddmanniana. The sequence continues at coordinate 16,977,020 of LR991065.1, forward strand.
CTTTTTCCTTCCTCTATCATGATTTGTGATTTTTATGCACTTCGTAAATGGAATTAATGTTTCAATAAAAGTATTGCTATATTAAATAGGTAAAAAATTCTAAGTTTTACTAACAAGAACTTGATTTTCAATTAAGCTTAAAATAAAATATTGCTAAATATATAAATCACTCAAAGGAGTTTCAAGCCCGACTCCATTTCAAATGGCATTGCAAATTTACACTTGTCTTATTATTTATTTATATATGGGACACCAACAGAGTACATACTAACAGTTCGTAATTTATAAAAATCATTCACTTGGGCGTACATGCGTCCCTATTACTCGTACATGTGAACATATCTTCTTATTATTAGTCTTATTTAGGAGTTGTATTATAATATTGATGAAACATGCATTTGTCTTTACTTGTCTGTCTAAGCCACCTCCTTAATATCCACACAGAACTTGATTATTATCTATTATTTATTTTTATATAGCCTTCTTCTTCTTCACTTGCATTCCGTTTTATTTTCATGTTATAAAATCATAACTTCGTACGAGTATATCAGAATCAGTCCTTTCACTCATCTGTTTTCTATTGTTTTTAACTGTATCCTTCTCCGCTTTATTCATCTGACTTCTTAAGACTTCATCTGTGACTTTGCTGATTAGCCAATTCTCCATACTTCAGAAAAAATTGAAATACTTCTTTAATCCTTTAACGCACTTTAACCTAAAAATCACCTCCTTTCACTGCGTTCCAACAAAAATAACTCAATATGTGGCACCCCCCATGGTGAGAAAAATATGTACATGCAATTTATTACAATTACCAATTTCCATACACTCTGTAAAGACGACATGTTTCTGGAGTTAAACGTCATTAGGGCTAAGAGGGGTGTAGGTAGGATGCATTAGGAAAAATAGATACGGCATTTTAATTAAGTTTTACTAGGGTTGTAAAAGGTAACAGTTGAAATAATAATTGACGTTGTTAGTACTACAGATTTGAATTATTTATTTTTTTGTAATTTTTTTTTTAATTTTAACATTCTATATCGAAGATAATTCTAGCGTTAAAGTGTATTTTACTCGTACTATGAGAAAGCCGTCAATTCCATAAATAAACCTCGATATCTCGGTAGCTGAAACATATGGAACGTCTGATTTTCGATTTTTGAGTATCATCGTAAAAGTTGTTGAGTACGATCTACAGATTTAGGTTTTAAAATATTGAGAGTAATAAATTAACATTCTCCGAAATAACTTGCTATGATGTCATCAAACAACATTTCATGAAAATAATAATAATAATAACAATATACCAATTGCTCAAAACATAGTATACCTAATATTATTGTTTCGTCTCGTAATTAAAAAAAATAACATAGCACCGAATATAGTTTGACTGCGAAATGAGACCCAGATACTTCATCCACAGGAACGTAAGATAAACTGTAAATTTACGCCTGTCTGCTTTCGATACGTAGCGTCCGAAGCCTGAATCCGATTCGCCTAATTCTGTTAAGAATTATATATACTGTATGGCTTCACTATGGTTTCAAACATCATTGCCAAATAATAGGTGAAAGGCACGGAAGAAAAACACTACTTTGATTCAATTGCGCATAGTGGTTTGTCATACACGTATCGTTCGCTGGATATTCCTAAAATTCTTACATCCTAACCACATTAAATTAAATTATTTTTGCTTTTATCGCTTCAAAATGTTAGATTAGCACAGAAGCGGGGTTCATTAATTACTTATACAGAACATAAATTATCTTACTTAGTTCTTGTATAGCAAGAAATATTTTTTATAAAAATTGAACGAATCGAAGTCGTTCATTTTTTAAGCGAACAATAGAAAATTACTAACAGCCTAACAATCTACTAACACGATTGTAGCCGTGAGCGAAAAACTGTGTTTTTAAATTGAATTCCTTTTAGTTGGGCTATTTTGCAAATGGTGAACGAAAATACTTGTTACTTTCGCACTATCAGATCTCTTTCGAACTTTCCTTATAAACACAATTTTATGCTTTGACAATAAAGTTCGAAGTTGCTTAGAAAATAGTGTAAGATATGGGTTAGTGATTGTTATTCCGGTAATGCATTAGGAGATGTCGGCGACAGAATCGCCGGCGGCTGGGCACGCGCCGCTCGGGCGACAGTTTTTTTCAAGGGTGCAAATCGATTAAATAGTAAGTGGTGACAATCGATTAATGACTTAATTGCAGTTCCCGTTAATGGGATAGAGTATAAAAAACGCTCGTATGTATTTCAAGCACTTGAAACCTAATTGTTGTTGAAGAATGGGTCTTACGAAGATTAAGATTTCTAATTAGGACTTTTTTTGTAGCCTATTCAGGATTTTAATTTAGCACAAGTCAAAACTAAGCATTAGCCACCAAATTAGGTTCCGGTGTCCATAATTTTTAAAAAGTAATATCGTTGAGTTTAAATCTGCGTATTAGTTACAATAGGTGTAATATTATAAATTTACTTTGTTTCTTACTAGTAATTAATTTAAAATAAAGTTTTAGTGTTAGTTTAGTAAAAATAATGAAATTGGTAAATATCGGTAGAAAATATATTATGACAGATTGGATACTGGAGCAGAAAAAAGTCAAAACTGAACCTATAAAATTTGTCGGTATGGGATATAAGGACGGATTGGCATTAATGCCAGATTATGTGTCTTTGACATTTTATATATTTCTCATGCCCTATTTGTATGTTTTCCTGTAAGGTGAGGGTCAGGCCAATGATAAGTCGTGCAATGTTTATCACGGGATCGCTGGCTACCGAGATGGCTAACTATCGATCTCAATAGTTTAGCTATACTTATACATACGCTTAGTTTTCCGAGAAAATATACCTTAGTGCACTTGCAATAGGGTCCTTTTTCAACGAGAACACGAGATGTGCTCTTGATACGTTTGGTGTTTATATATTATAACCATGAATGTTTTCCTCGTTTTAGATTGTAGTTTGAGTATGTAATTTGATGTGGAATATAGAGCAAATGTACAAACTAAATGCTAGACTGTGAGCTGTAGACACCGCAATATTTTTTTTTTATTTCCAAGCATCTCGAGAAAAACCTCTATATAATTACTACTACTTTACAGCTAAATTGTATTCAATAGTAAGTGAATATTGTTAATTATTTAAGAGATAATAAATAATTAAAACACACACACGCACACGCACACACACACACACAAACACACACACACACACACACAAACACACACGCACACGCGCACGCACGCACGCACGCACGCACGCACGCACGCACGCACGCACGCACGCACACACACACACACACACACACACACAAGTAAGCTAGCTTAAATATTGAATTGAATTGATAGATATAAGAAACCATTTTTTTTTTTTTTTTTTTTAACATTAGTATTAAAATGTTTTTAATTTGGAAGAGCGAGGCCTCCTGACACAGGTACAAAATACCCAATAGGAAGATTCGACCATCTAAATATATAAAAGAAGAAACTGACTAACTGACTGACTGACTGACATATCAACGCACAGCCCAAACCGCTGGTCCTAGAGATTCCAAATTTGGCACGTAGGTTCCTTATAAGGTGTAGGGGTGCACTAAGATAGGATTTTTCAAAATTCAACCCCTAAGGGAGTGAAATGGAGGTCCGAAATTTGTATGGGGAAACAAGATTAGTTGGACTATTTTATTCGAAACTTCACAGGAGTATTTCTAACGATAAATGAGTAAATACGTGTTTCAGGTTTTTTGAGATATCAACCCCTAAAAGGGGAAAAGGTGGTGACAAATTCTGAAAATCGACATAGGTATTGTTTTTATGATATACCGGGTCGCTGATAACGAAAACAACAATGATTTTAAAATCTCACGTGGAGGACGTGAAATACCATTCCCCCTGTTGGGGTGCGAGGGGGATGAAATGTCTAAATATTAATATGGGTGTCGTTTTTATGGTTTTTTGGGACGTTAATTACGAAAATGGCATCGGTTTTGTAATTTAATATTGTTGACATGAAAAATTTTGAAAGATTGTGCCAAATTTCAAGAAATAACTGACTGACTGAGAGACTGACATATCACCGCACAGCGCAAACTGGTGGTTCTAGAGATTCCAAATTTAGTATGTAGGTTCCATATAAAGTCTTGAGGTGCATTAAGAAAGGATTTTTCAAAATTCAACGCCTAAGGGGTGAAATGGGGGTCCGAAGATTGTATGGGGACTCAAGATTAGCTGGATTATTTTATTCGAAACTTCACAGGAGTATTTCTAAAGATAAATGAGTAAACATGTGTTTCAGGTTTTTTGAGAAATCTAGGGGTTGATTTCTCAAAAAACCTGAAACACAAAGATGTAGTCCGATTTGTCCTACGATTTTGTTCACATCGTAGGACAAACCGATATGAAAAACGATATGGGTGTTGTTTCCATGGTTTATTGGGTCACTGATTACAAAAACAATAATGATTTTAAAATCCCACGTGGAGGAAGTGAAATACCATCCCCTCTGTTGGGGTCCGCGGGGGATGAAATGTCTAAATATTAATATGGGTGTCGTTTTTATGGTTTTTTGGGACGTTAATTACGAAAATGGCATCGGTATTGAAATTAAATATTGTGGTCATGAAAACTTTTGAAAAATTGTGCCAAATATCAAGAAATAACTGACTGACTGAGAGACTGACATATCACCGCACAGCGCAAATTGGTGGTTCGAGAGATACCAAATTTGGCATGTAAGTTCCTTATAAGGTCTAAAGGTGCATGAAGTGCCGTGAGTTCCCTATGAAGATACGACCTTTTTTGATTCAATATATTGTAGATGGTTTTATTAATCAGTGCCGTCCGATACGATTTCGACATAAATCGATATTTGAGCGTCCGAGAGGACTCTTAATAGGAATCCGAGGTACCTAAACTTTGAATAAAGTAACGGCCATATTGATTTTCTTCATTTCCGTCCCGATTTCGTTCAAAATCGATATCTGAGCGTCCGAGAGGTCCCTAATATGACTCCGTGGTAAAATTTAGAAAAAGTGGCTGCCATATTGATTTTCTTTATTTCCGTCCCGATTTAGTTCAAAATCGATATCTGAGCGTCCGAGAGCTTCCCTAATACGACTCCGAGGTAAAATGTGGAAAAAGTCGCAGTCATATTGATTTTCTTTTTTTTTCATCCCGATTTTGATCAAAATCGATATCTGAGCGTCCGAGAGATCTCTTAATACGAATCCGAGGTAAAATTTGTGAAAGTGGCGGCCATATTGATTTTCTTCATTTTCGTACCGATTTCGTTCAAAATCGATATCTGAGTGTCCGAGAGGTTTCTTAATACGAATCCGAGGTAAAATTTGTAAAAGTGGCGGCCATAGTGATTTTCTTTTTTTTCGTCCCGATTTCGTTCAAAATCGATATCTGAGCGTCCGAGAAGTCTCGTAATACGAATCCGAGGTATAATTTGGAAAAAGTGGCGGCCATATTCATTTTATTCATTTCCGTCCAGATTTCGTTCAAAATCGATATCTGAGCGTCCGAGAGAATTCTTAATACGAATCCGAGGTAAAATTTGGAAAAAAGTGGCGGCATATTGATTTTCGTCATTTCCGTCCCGATTTCGTTCAAAATCGATATCTGAGTGTCCGAGAGGTCTCTTAATACGAATCCAAGGTAAAATTTGTGAAAGTGGCGGCCATATTGATTTTCTTTTTTTTTCGTCCCGATTTCGTTCAAAATCGATATCTGAGCGTCCGAGAGGTCCCCTAATACGAATTTGAGGTAAAATTTGAAAAAAGTGGCGGCCTTATTGATTTTCTTCATTTTCGTCCCGATTTCGTTCAAAATCGATATCTGAGTGTCCGAATGGTCTCTTTGTTAGGGTCCTACTGGGACTTAAATAAAATGGACTGTATTTCTAATAGGCTGGTATATTCCGCCTTAATTACAAAATAGGGCCCGGCCAAACAATATGTAAGAACTTTAAATCGAGTGTCGTCCGTTGCCGGCGGAGTTCGTGAAGCCGAGTGTCGCTCGCGGGTCCCGCTGCCGCCGTCCCCGCCTCTCCTCCCGCGCGCATGCCGATCAAGTTCTCAACATGCTCCCCGGGTTGAAGTATGAGGAAGAAGACTTCAAAAATCTGGAAGGGGACAGATGTTATTAAAGGCCCTCCGAATGGTTCCTCTCCTCGTCTTTAATTCAGCAACTCTAGTGATGCCATCGTTGCCCGGGTACAGCTGAATCACACGCCCCAGGGACCATAGAAGTGGTGGAAGAGTCCGATCCTTTATCAGGACGAGGGAACCGAGTTTCAGCTCCTTATTCGAGGTCTGCCATTTAACCTTTTGCTGTAGCAAGCTGACGTACTCAACCGAGAATCGGTTCCAAAAGTGCTGCTTGATGAGTTGAATCCGTTTGTATCTTTCAAGACGGTTGATGTTCACATCAGACACTGGTGGCTGAGGAATTGCCATAAGTGAGCGTCCAAGAAGATAATGAGCAGGAGTAAGAACTGAGAAATCAGAAGGGCTTGTAGAAAATGGGATAAGGGGACGAGAATTCAAAACAGCCTCAATTTCAGTGAGGCAAGTCGCCATTTCCTCATAGGTAAAATGAGTGGTTTGCAGCAGTCGCTTTAAATGGTGTTTCGTGGAGCGAACGGCTGCTTCAGCCAGACCGTTGAAGTGGGGAGTATAAGCCGGTATGAATTTAAATTCGATGCCTTCCTGCGCTACTTGACCCTCAAGGTCTGACTGTGACAGAAACTGAGCCAATTCATTACACGCGCCAACGAAATTGGTTCCGTTGTCGGATGTAATTGTTAAGGGTGTCCCACGACGAGACACGAAGCGTTTTAGAGCGGCTATATATGCTTCACTGGATAGAGCCGTGACGAGCTCGATGTGGCAGGCCTTGGTCGAACTGCAGATGAAAATTGCCAAAAAAGATTTTATGAGTCTACAACCTCTACCTTTACGATCTGCTATCAACACTGGGCCTGCGTAATCAACAGAACAATGCAAGAAAGGGAACTCTAGATCTGTTCGTGATGCAGGTAGCTGTCCCATTATGGGTTGAACTGTCCCAGACTTAAATCTAAAACATCGTACGCATTTATTTACAATATTTTTAGCAAGATTTGTGCCACCTAAAGGCCAATAAATCTGTTTGATATTACCTAGGAGTAGACGAGGTGGAGCATGTAAATACTTGATATGGAAGTGTCCGAAGATGATTTTGGTTAAATGATGCTTGCTACATAAAATAATAGGATGTTTTGTGTCATAACTATAAGGAGAATTATCAAGCCTGCCACCAACTCGCATGATATGATTTGTGTCTAAAAATGGAGTTAATGAAATCAATCGATTTTTGTTAGGTAGTGCCTTGCCGGCTTTTAAAATAGCATATTCGTCAGGAAACATTTCTAATTGAGCCTTACGCATTATTAAGTTCAATGAATTTTGAAGTTCTTGAACCGAAAGATGACCAGTTAATTTGTTGGTCTGATTCTTGCAATTATGTATAAATCTTTGTAAATATGCTATTATATTTTGTAGATTGGTTAGTTTAGATTTGTTGTTGATTAAGTTAGTTATGCAATCCATGTTACAATTATTATCAAGCACGAAAGAACAAGTAATCAACTCGGGTAGATCGTGCTTCACGCTCATATTGGGCATTTTTGGCCATTCAGATTCATTTTCTGATAAAAATGTAGGCCCTGACCACCACAGAGATGAACTGCTGATTTGGTCAGCCTTCAGCCCACGAGAAACAAGATCCGCCGGATTGTCCTTAGACGGTACGTAGCTCCACGTGTGACTTCCCGTGCTCTCCTGAATTTCATGAACCCTATTTCGAACAAAATTTTTAAGGTGGGTTGGTGGTGTACTTAACCACCCTAGCACGATTGTAGAATCACACCAGAATCTACATTTACTGATTGGTATAGTTAATGAGCTTTGAACTTTATTACACAGTCTTGCAGCCATTAGCGCTCCACAGAGCTCAAGACGAGGAGTCGTTGTAGGCTTAATTGGGACTATTCTGCTTTTTGAAGTCAAAAGTTGCACCTGGATTGACCCTGTCCTGTCAACAGAGCGAATATATAAGCAGGTTCCATACGCCCGTTCTGAAGCGTCTGAAAAAACGTGAATTTCATGTGTCACAGAGCCATCAGCTAGAACCCAGCGAGGTACCTTTACGTGATTTAAAAGAGGCAAAGTGCTGACAAACAAGAACCACATTTGCTTAATTTCCTTCGAGACTTCTTGGTCCCAGGAACATTTCTCGATCCACAGTCTCTGCATTATTAATTTTGCTTCAACAATGCAGGGACTGACAAGGCCTAATGGGTCAAATATTTGGCTGATAACTGACAATATGTGACGTTTAGTGACTTTATCACTAAGTTGAATATTTATCGAATAAGACAACATGTCTGTGTCACAAATCCAGTGAAGACCTAATGTTTTTGAGGAGATATTGTGGTTTGTGCTCGAAATATCCAAGATATTATTTGATTCTGAACAAGGCGATATTTGGTTCAGAATATGTTGATTATTTGATTGGAACTTTCTCAAATTAAATTGTGCTGATTTCAAAATTGAAATGACACCCTTGCAAAGTCTGACTGTGTCTTCGATAGTCGACGCACCACTCAGGTAATCGTCGACGTAAAAATCTCGCTGAATGGATTCCTTGACGTCGCTATCGAGGGCACTGGATGCTAAAGAAACCAAACACTTTGTGGCCAAATAAGGGGCGCAAGCCGTGCCAAAGCTTAGGGTATTAAGAGTGTAGGTTTTTAAAGGCTGAGATGAGTCATATCTAAAGATAATTTGTTGAAGAGAGCGCTGAGAAGGGTTAAGCTCAATCGCCCTATACATCTTTTCGACATCCCCAGTTACGATGTACTTATGCTGCCGGAAACGTATCAAAATGGAGTACAGATCTTCTTGAACAGTTGGCCCGATCATTAGAATATCGTTAAGAGACACACCTGTGCTGGAAGGTGCCGAAAAATCAAAGACCGTACGTAGCTTTGTTGTAAGGCTGGACTCGCGGAGGACCCCGTGGTGGGGAGGATAGTAGTTCACCTGGGATTGAAGGCAGCTCGGCGACAACTCCTGGTTTTCAGTCATGTGCCCTAACTGCTCATAATCCCGCATGAATTGCATGTACCTGTCTTTAAAAACCGGTTCTCGCTCGAACTTGCGCTCTAATGACAAAAAGCGGTACTTTGCTCTTTGGAACGAGTCGCCTAATACTGCAGGATCTTCCTTCAGCGGCATCGTGACGACGAATCGACCGTCCTCGTTGCGAGTCGTGTTTAGTGCAAAGCTTTCCTCGCAAGCACGTTCCTCTAGGGACAAAGAGTGTTTGGCTGCGACGGTGTCTAACTCCCAGAAACGAGTTAAATCTGGATTGGTTTCCTCGGACACAAAATGACAAACGGTAGCAGAAGGCGGTGACTTAGGGCGGGCCACATACCCAGACACCAGCCAACCTAGCTTCGTTTCGTATAACTTCGGTTGATTTTTACCTAAGTCGATCGAATTATTACATAAGACGGACCAAAATATGTCGGCCCCGACCAAAATGTCTATAGCTGACGGTACATTGAAGGTAGGGTCAGCTAGACTTATTCCCATTGGAAGAGGAATGTGATTTATGTCAATATACGATGACGGTAATGACTTCGTTATATGAGGTAAGATAAGACAGTCAACAGTGAAGCTATAATTATTATAGTACGACATTATTGTAAGACTGCAAGACTGTGTAATATTTGTAGTATTATTAATGATACCTGTCACCGTGGAGCTCGCACTACGCCGCGACAAACCCAGCTTACCGCAGAGCGATTCAGTGACGAAGTTTGCCGAACTGCCATTATCGAGTAGCAGTCGAGCAGGGCGCACGTCGCCCGCTCCGTCTAGCACCTTCACGATCGCTGTGGAAAGCAAAACATACGGCGGAGTAGTATGCTGCGGTATTTCGCTGGAGTTAGCGTAATGACTGACTGAGGGCATTACAGGCTCATTTGAATCCTGCTGTATATCGCCAGAAGTAGCGTAATGGCTAACGGAAGGCATTGGAGGCTCAGGTAGTACTATAGGCTCATGTAAATGTAGAAGCGTGTTGTGCCTTTTTTTACAATATTTACAGGATACCAGTCGGCAATTATTTTCTAAGTGCCCCGGACGTAAACAATTAAGACAAACCTTTGATTCCTTGGCCTTTTGTATACGATTTTCGATAGAAAGGGCTCTGAATGTTTCACAGTTGAAGAGAAAATGAGTTTGATTGCACATTGGGCACGTTAATGATTTTTTATTCGATGTTTTATTAAATGTTTGTTTAAAGGTTTTGTTGGGAGAAAAATTATTATTACTAGTAGCTATAAGTAGGTTAGTACTAGATTTATAAGGTTCAGTTTTATAATTTTTACCTTTACTTTCTTGCAAAGTTTCCAACAAGTCTGCTCTGTTGCTAAGGAAGGTAATAAAAATATTTAAAGAAGGAGGATTAGTGAGACTATTCCTGTGCTCTTCCCAAACCCTATGCGTGACACTATCAAGTTTTTCAGACATCATATGTATGATTAAAGTGTCCCAATGTTTAGTTTGTTCGCCTAAAGTGGACAGTGCGCGTAGATTTTTATTTGTCACATCTATAAGGCGGCGAATTGATGAACAAGACTCGTTACGCATATGCTCCACGTTGAAAAGTTCCCTAACGTGATTATTAACGAGCAATCTTTTGTTATCGTACCTGTTGCACAATAACTTCCAAGCGGAGTCATAGTTTTCACCTTTAAAATCCAAGTTATCAATCACGAGCAACGCACTACCTTTCAAAGATGCGCGAAGATAATGCAACTTATTAATATTGTCCATATCATCTCTGGAATGTATTAATGAGACGAAAGTATCCCTAAACTCTAGCCAGTGTTGATAGTGACCTTGAAAAACGGGTAAATCAATTTTTGGCAAACGAACACAGTTTAATTTATGACCAGTCTGACCACCTGCCTGTGCATCCTCGAAGCTCGACACGGATCCATCCCGCGCAGCGTCCATAGGCTTGGATAGCAGTGGGCGAGCACCAAGCAGATTGCGCGCCTCTGCCACCAGCCCGTGGTATTTTGCCTCGAACTCTTCCCGCTCCGAGTCCATGGTTTCCGAAAGCATGTCGATTTCATCCTGTAATTTGTCGTAATCAGCGTATAAGGCATCGAACTTATTAAAACGGCTTTCTAAATCTAACAGGTTCACAGGGGTAGGGTTTACTATTGTACTAAATTCCTCTAGGTATTTATCAAAGATCGTCATTTTACCCTTCATACAACTACGCTTCCTAATAAGCTGCTTAAGAGTTTCTTCTGTCGTCATTATAACAGCTGTATTAGCGATAAGCTAAGGTTAAAGACTAAAACAAAATAACAGTTATCTTGTAATTGAACTGCAGTGCAAATTAACCTTGAAATATGCACTAAGCAACAGATGGGCCAGCTGTCGCTATGCGCTGATAAGGAGCAAGCGAACTGCGTATAGAAAAAATCCCGTTAGTCGAGATCAGTTTTATGCATGAATTTGAACAACACTCAGCCTTGTAAGCGCAATAAATAAGGAAGATTGATATTGCGTTTGCTATAAACGCGTGCAAATTATTTGTGAAGTTAAAGAAATCGATGAAATGGCAAAGCACTCACTAAAATGAAGCTATTTATGAATTTAATTTTGTGTGAGGAAGGAAAATCAAAGGATAAATAAATTGGAACGAACTCACAGATGACTAAACCGTCCAGAAGTGAATCGTGATCGATGATGTTGGCTTTCCTTTGTCTTGAAGATGACTCGAACTTTCTAGGGGTCCAAAGTCCGTGCATAGACGACCTCTTCGTGACTTCTGTTCTCGGGCGTGTGCGGTTGCTAGGCGAAGTTATGTAGGTACTCGATGAACCGACGATAATGAAGAGTCGTCACCATGTATCTTCTGTAGCTGAAGACCGCAACTGAAGGGCCTCTGAATCCAAGTAGCGTTGCGAGGCGCGGACCGTTATTCCCGCGAATTAAGACGGTGAGAATCCTAAAGGACCAATGTTAGGGTCCTACTGGGACTTAAATAAAATGGACTGTATTTCTAATAGGCTGGTATATTCCGCCTTAATTACAAAATAGGGCCCGGCCAAACAATATGTAAGAACTTTAAATCGAGTGTCGTCCGTTGCCGGCGGAGTTCGTGAAGCCGAGTGTCGCTCGCGGGTCCCGCTGCCGCCGTCCCCGCCTCTCCTCCCGCGCGCATTCCGATCAAGTTCTCAACACTTAATATGAAACCGAGGTAAAATTTGTGAAAGTGGCGGCCATATAGATTTTCTTTTTTTTTCGTCCCGATTTCGTTCAAAATCGATATCTGAGCATCCGAGAGGTCTCTTAATACGAATCTGAGTTAAAATTTGGCACTCCATTCATACCTGTATGCAAAAAAGTTTAATGTTACTATATAGGCGTGTGGGGTATCTATGGATTTGCTTTTAAAAACGACATAGAGGTTTCGATATTTTTTTCCATTTAAATCAACCTTTAATTTTTTTTTTATCGTATGGCATTTATTTACGTACCGTGAGATTTTCGCGAAGACTAGTACGGTTGCCAGTTTTTGTTGCACTTTTAGCACCACCCAGGGGTTCTGTGTATGGTAACGGTGGGTACTCCCTACGGACGCGGTGCAACTTCGACCCCCCTTTGTCAAGTGAGTGGGCAACTTGACTGTTAGAAGTTCGCAAGCCGCTCGAAGGCCTCTAACTTGGCTTAACGATTGCAGCCGGGATCAACGGCTTAGCGTGCCTTTCAAAGCACGAGAGTCAGTTAGTAACCACTCAAAGCGGTCACCCATCCAAGAACTGACCTGCGCCCACATTGCTTAACCTCGCACACCGCAAGCGGTAGGCGGGTGCCGTTGGGCCACGAGCACTCTAAATTCTTGATAGTTTGTGCCAAATTGCAATTCAATAAGTCCAGTAAAAGCAACTTGGTTGTAACAGACGGACTGACAGTAAGGAGTGCGAATGGAAGTGAGGCCAAATTTTCTTTTTGGATGCTCCAATGGTAACTGGCAAAACCTACCTAATAAATTTAACTGTAGGAAAAATAAATGTTACACATGATATTGAGTTAGCCGTATTTCTGTACTTCAAAGGACCAGAGTTTATGGCCACTGCGCGCTGTTAGGTCGTTTACAGACCTATTGGTGTAACTGTAGTACACAGATACTTTTACTAAGGGCCATTTAAGGCCCTCTAGTCCTGCGAGAGTAGGTATTTAGCGCTGTCCTGGCGGTGAGTGAACAAGCCCGCGCGGACGAAGCAGCTGTGAACTCGGATGACCCCGCTAGCTTCATACTGGTCACAGTATAGAAATAAACTGTATTTTGACTTAAGAAATGCATTAATTATGATTAAACTTTAGTATGTAAGTAATTGATATCATTTTTTTAAATAAATGGGTAGTAAATAAATAATTGAAAGTCGAACTTACGGTAGGATCCATTATAAATATTATAATGAAAAAAAAAAACAGAATTCATAGTACAACCCTGAAATTGGTAATTTAATCTATGAAACCTAAGAACCTAAGAAATATGTCCTATACCTCTCCACTTGATTTGTTTAATAGGTCATGCAATTTTTTATCTATTTGTGTTATATTTATTTGTCGTGTGCGTGTCATCGTCATCATCATCATATCAGCTGATGGACGTCCACTGCTGGACATAGGCCTCCCCTAAAGAGTGCCACATAAAATACAGACATAATATTTTTTGGTGGTTTAATTTATTCGTCAAAAGTTATTAGCTCTCAAAGCATAAAAAACATTGCGAAGTTTTTACTATTTATGCGAATTGTTACCGTATTTTTTAAAAATAAATACCAGAAATGATTTTTACATAAAGATGATAAAAGAATCAATATGGTATATGAAATGATACCAAACTTACCACGGTAGCTACCTGGAAATGGGTAGTTCTTTAAAAAAAAGATTAGCTAGAAAGATAGGTAGTGTATGAATTTTAAAGGGGTGGGCAACGCACATGTGACACCTCTGGAGTTGCAGGTGTCCATAGACTGCGGTGACCGCTTACCATCAGGCGGGCCGTACGCTTGTTTGCCACTGACGTGGTATTAAAAAATAGACGGCCGGAATTAATGTGTTGAAGCTCATAGCTTAACAAAATATTCAAGTGCAAAGCAGCAGATCTCTTACTATATCTACAATTTCTGGTAATAAACATTTCATTTATAATTTTACCAACTTTGGTTCCATTTCTGGAGGGGTTCAGTTCAGTTGTTATACTGTCATTTTTATACTGTGGCACTATGACCATAATTTATTTGTTAATAATTACGACTTTTATCATTGGGGATTTTATTGCCCTTCTTAAATAATTTACAACAATTATATAAATTCGTCAAAAACTGCTTGTTTGGTCAACGAAACTGTCGCGGATAAAACTGACACAGGTCCGTTGCCCGTAAGCGCCAGCGCGCGACTGATCGGGCCTGCCGAGCCTCCGCGCACGCGCATTTTGTAGGTATTTAAACATTTTAATTAATACAATCATTTTATCTTTTTAAATTCTGCAAAAATGTCTAGAAATACTGAATGGCTTTAGTTTAGTTCAAAAACTTTATTTAAAACATCAATAGTTTAGTCGTCAGATTGTAAATGCTTTACAAAAAGGAGTAACTTTGAGGTCTCTTTCTATCGAGCGAAGTTCATTAGATCGTGTATCTGAGTGCAACTTTGACTAGACTAGATCCTTAAGTAAAACATATAATTTTTTCAAATTTTTAAATCCCTTTTTCTACGTTTCAGATTGTTTTTAGAGAACTCGAAAACGCTAACTCGCTTGACGACCTCCCCTTAAGACATGCTTTTATTTCATCGGCCCTTTCCTCTTCGGCCTCTCGGAAATGTATGATAATAGTTTTCGATCCTTATTTTTGCCAAAATCAAATGAAATTCAACAGTTTGCCGGTTCTCAGAATGTATACTGACTTTTTATCTGTTCATCTGTTAATGAATCACAATCACCAAACTTCGTATAGCGAAACCCCGGAATGTAACAACTACTTTTCTGGAGACCGCATCTAAATCGGTTCAGCCAAACGCGAGATAATCGTGGCCAAACATACAAACCTGTTTTTTGTAGACAGTTAAAAATTTCGCTTAGTACGCGGGCGAAGCCGCGGGCAAATGCTAGTACTGTATATACCACCTAAGTTTAAATGGAAATAAAGTTATTATTATTAATTATCAAACCTGCTCACAAAATTTCACGAGAATCGATTGAGAAAGCGACCTGTAGAGGAGAACAGCTGGAAATCCGGACATACGAAAGCATTTTAACCGAAGCTGAAACGGACCTTGCATTCACTCGGTCGATGATAAAACAGACAAGAATAGAGTATATTTGAAAAAAAGTCCATACAATCTTTACATTAAAACTCTGAATAGGTTAGAAAATTGTGTCATGGACTTTGTTTCACTATTTTACACCGTTTGGTTTTTTTCTTCGTATGCAATTACTATCGTTATGGAAATATATTATAGGTCAGCAAACTCTACATACATCATCACGTAATGTACGCGACTAAACGATTCCCGAAATAAAACGAAAGTATTAAATAGGTGGCCCAAACCTCGACCTCAAGCCATAATTCTGGAAAATTCCAAATGCCGAAAGAAATAATTTCCCACCAATCCTCCCGTACGTGCTGAATTTATTAAGGGTCATACTCACGCCCTGCAGTAAGTAACTGTTACGAAAACGGTACGTTTAAATCCTGCGGAAAGTGTCGCTATATATCATCCGAACATAATTTCTGGTCCCCTATAAGAAGTGAAGTTTCCCTTGCGGAGTGCACCGAACGTCTGTTTCTTATTTCCCGGCTCGAGCTAGAATTGGAACTGATTGTTTTTATCGGTGCCCGGTAGGGGAGTGTTAAAGTTTTGAATCTATCTCAAACACGTGTAGGAAATAAGGATTGTAGTGAAAGTGGTGCGGCGTTGGAAAAATCTTGGAGGAAAATGGAAACTGAACTGGATGTTTAAAATGATGATAGTTTTCCTTGTTCAGTGGGTTTTGTCTACTTTTTAGATATAGGTACTGTCATTTTCAGTACCATAGTACCTTGATATAATGTATTGTTGGGAGCCAGTATAACTCTGTCAATGGATTAGCAGTTGAATATTGTGCACTAATAAAAACCGGCCAAGAGCGTGTCGGGCCACGCTCAGTGTAGGGTTCCGTAGTTTTCCGTCCGTCACATTAAGTTGACATATTAAGTACAGAAACACAAAACCCTAAAAACGGGCCCACAGAGGACGGTGATAACTAAAGAAAGAGTTATAGATTCGCACCTGCTCAGACCCAATTAAATCAGGAAAAATCTTAACACCGCCATGTAGAAATGAGCGTTCCACGTACAGCGACATCTATCGGCAAATTAAGTAAACTATTGCGCGCGAGCTTAAAGTATGGAAGATGATTTTTATGGAATAATTCTTTATTGCGTGAACCGATTTTCACCGGTTTTACTTTATTTGAAAGCACGTCATTTCATTGTGATTTTGTAGAAATGACAGGTACAATAAACACCTGTTTATACGGTTAAATTACAAACTTAATTCAGAAATTATTTTTGTAATTTTTTCAAAAACTATTCAACCTATCAAGTTCAAAATAATTTTCCTACAAAGTTTTTATAAAGTTCTACTTTTGAGATTTTTTTCATATTTTTAAAACTTATGGTTCAAAAGTTAGAGGGGGGGGGACACATTTTTTTTTACTTCTGGAGCGATTATTTCCGAAAATATTAACATTATCAAAAAATGATTTTAGAAAACCCCTATTTATTTTTAAATACCTATCTAACAATATATCACACGTTAGGGTTAAAATGAAAAAAAAATCACTCCCCACTTTACGTATAGGGGAGGTACCCTAATAAAATATTTTTTTCCACTTTTTATTTTACCACTTTGTCGGCGTAATTGATATACATATTAATACCAAATTTCAGCTTTCTAGTGCTAACGGTCACTGAGATTATCTGCGGACGGACGGACAGACGGACGGACAGACATGGCGAAACTATAAGGGTTCCTAGTTGACTACGGAACCCTAAAAAAGGGCTATATTCGAAGAGATAAACTGACCAAGTAAAGGAGAAGGCCCGGAATTATATTTTACAGATGGAGACGAAGGAAGGAAGTCATACTCTCATACTCGTATTGTCCAAATGGCGTCATGATCGCGGTTTTTACTTGAATGTATGGGTTATTTATATCAATGTTAAGGTTTTACACGCATGTGACTGCTGAATATGTAACTTGAAAAAGAAATTTTTTGTCCAACTAAGTATTTGCCATCAACAATTCTATAATATTTACAAATTGCAGTGCAGCGAACGACATCGTAGGTCAACACCCCACAGATATTGATGAAACATGATACTGCTCAAATTCCAAGCAGTGGGTGCAATATAAATCCCTGTCCGGAATAATCTCGACCACAATTCGTCGCGCGCAACCCCTCTCATCTGTCCCTAAATCAAAGCATTCGTCGCGTCACAACCGAACAATAAAAAAAGGGAATATTTATTCGTTATTTGTTGTCAGTTTGCATTAAAATAAAGAACCTTCACTCCGTGGAAAACGGCTGTAACTACCTATACGCTTCATACTCAGTTACTGTTGTATTCCTTGGGAAAATGAAGCCGTTATCTATGCAGCACCCTCACGGCCTTATCTGAAATCGGGATTGTATAAAATTCTCATCAGTTTCTTGAATGTGACAAGCGTTGGGGTACGCATCTCATTGAGCGGGTTGCATGCGTGATTTTAAATGCAGCATTCAGTTACCATCTAGTTAGCCGTAAGCTGCAATACAACAATACTTTGTCACTGGGTTCAATATACGTGCTCGACACTGACCATATGGCATTTTCAATCTTATGTCATTCAAATGACAGAGGTGATCAATAAGTGTCATAATAGTGCTTAATGCTCTATTGGGCATTAAGGTGTCGAGCACTGGGACGTTTACCTTATATAGCATTTCAAAGTCACTTTCAAATTATTATTTGTTTAAATAGGCCTAGCAACAAGCACTTTCGAATCATCAAACTTAAAACTTTGGTTAAAACATTGTATTAAGTTAATAATTTAAACATTATATTATTATTCTTTAATAGTACATTACGATACAAGTGCAGAGAATAGGAAATTCGCAACGAGTGGTGATAAATTAAAACACGACCGAAGGGAGTGTTATAAATCGACACGAGTTGCGAATTACCTATTCGCACGTGTATCGTACAACGTTTTACAGTACATATGGAACTTTAAAGTTTCGACATATGCACCTAATCTGCTGATTACCGCACTCGTGCGGTAAAGTAACACCATATGTACTGTAAAAGAATATTGAAGTGCTGTAGGTATGTCAAAATTAAGAAATTATTATCTAGTTAAATTCACAATAGGACCGTCAAAATATTAAAATATGAATGTATATAAAATAGAAGTCTAAATAGTCTCTAGAATAAAATCAAAATGTCAGAAAAAATTAATAAGTCAATAATATCTAATGTCATAATTATTAAAACATTAAAAATAGGTCATTAATATTTCAGTCACAATTAATCCCACGGTGTTTTATCATTGATATAGTCGTTTGGGCTATAATATGCTTTCGATACTTTTTTTTACGCTTTCCATTATTTTTGAATTAATGAACAGAAAATGGAAGCATATAGGTATTTATTGTATTAAATAATTTGCGTCTCTGAAATTATTACATATATTACAACTCATTTAGTGGATTGATTGTATAAATCAAGTGTTTTTCTGCATTGAACAGGTAGGTCACGCTACAAACCGATTTGTTAAAATAAAATGCCTACGTAAAGGATTTTACCTGAATATTGTACGTCGACAAATTGAGGTAGGAGTAAAACAAATGACTGTGCGGATCGTGATTTTTATAGAAATTTTATTTATGTTATGTGACTCCATTCAAGCTGGCTTTTGAAAGGTTTATCTGAAAACAGTTTGTTAAGTAAGATTAATAGCATATGTATGCTAATACTGCAATAGAATTTATATCATAGGTAGCTGCTGCGTGTCCTTGAACTTTTGTCGAAACTAGCAATAGGTACCTAGGACTTGACTTTATGTGTAGGTGAATGTCCTGTTCTAGAACTACCTACTCTCACCAATCCTAAATCGCCTCATTTGATTGTTTTGCATGAATTAAAAACGTGTCGAAATGGGGTTGCAAAAACGACACAGCACTCGATACGACACGTGCTGTTTGAGCCCCGAGGCCGGGACCACAGTAAACAGAATTCATCTGTTTGTTTGTCTCTTTTAATCTCTTTGTTAGTCAAACCTACCCACACCCACTTTTTTCCACAGTCATTGTTTGTAGCTAATAGAAATGGATTCGGTGAAACGAGGAGTCTAAAGACTTTATTTCAAATATACATAAGTTGTTAAATTCAAATACATATTATATCAAGTATATTTTTCAAGTAGGTATGTAGCTAAACACGTTGGTCAGAAAAGGGCGGAAGTTGTATTTAGTTGGGATATTGTGGATAAACTCATATATTGTGGATAATTGTGGATATTGTGGGAGCGCTCGTGGCCCAGCGGCGCCCGCGTACCGCGTGCGGTATGCGAGGTCAAGCAATGTCGGGCGAGGTCAGTCCTTGGATGGGTGACCGTTTTGAGTGGTTACTAACTGAGCGCTGCCGTGCTTTGGAAGGCACGCTAAGCCGTTGATCCCGGTTGCTGTCTATGATAGCAGTCGTTAAGCCAAGTTAGAGGCATCCGGGCGGCTTGAGAACTTCTAACAGTCAAGTTGCCCACTCACTTGACAAGCCTAAGCCCAATAAGGTCTGGTTTCACACTCGGGTTGGAAGGGCAGATGGCAGTCGCTTCCGTTAAAACTAGTGCCCACGCCAATTCTTGGGATAAGGTAGCGGACCCCAGGCATCCTTCAGGATGCAACTGCACTGGGAATAACGCTGGGAGGATGATGATTGTAGATAAACTCAACCATTGTACAGTAAAACCGTTTATAAACTGGGCACTCGTCTCCTAGTAGACATTGTTTCTTTGTGTGAATTTGTATGTAGAAATAGAAATAGAAAAGCTTTATTCATGGCAAACAGACAAAATGTTAAAAAAGTTTTACAATTTTCAAAGTTTACCATGAAATGGTCCCGCCTCAGCATGGTGCTGACTCAGGAGTCAGCGCTGGTCTTCCGGCAGGACCATTGATGGGTCACGATCTGTGCGGCACAGCCAAGTTCACACACACGTACACATTTCATAAACAATAAATAATAATAATAAGGCACAAATGCGTGTACGTGTAAGTGAACCCGACTGTACCACACGTATGTTGTGTCTACATATATGGTTTGGTACATACGTCAAATACAAGCAGAAATGCACTTGAGGGCAGTTTACGAAAATGGTTTATACTCTACTCTATTCCTGTTTTTACAAGCTTTTATTTAACTTGCACTGTTCGTATGTAAATCTGTAAATTGTCATAAAAAAATTTTTTTATGACAATTTACAGCCGAATGACGTCCACTGCTGGACATAGGCCTCCCCAAAGACTTCCACAATGACCGGTCCTGCGCCACCCGCATCCAGCGGACACCCGCGACCCTTACCAGGTCATCAGTCCACCGTGTGGGGGGCCTGCCCACGCTACGCCTTCCGGCACGTGGTCGCCCCTCGAGAACCTTCCCGCCCCAACGGCCATCGGTTCTGCGTGCTATGTGCCCCGCCCACTGCCACTTAAGTTTAGCGATTCGAAGGACTATATCGGTCACTTTGGTTCTGCTGCCGATGGCCTCATTTCTGATGCGATCACGCAGAGAAACTCCCAGCATAGCCCTCTCTATTGCTCTTTGAGTGACTTTGAGCCTTCTTATGAGGCCCATAGTAAGCGACCACGTTTCAGTACCATATGTCATCACTGGCAACACACACTGGTCAAAGACTTTCGTCTTGAGACACTGCGGGATATTGGACGAAAAGATGTGACGTAAATATGTGATATGTATTTTGTTATTTGACGTGAGTTTACTGGTGTGACATTTCGTCTCATGACGAAGTACTGTCAGTATTACGTTTGCGCAGTACTATCATGCGCAGAAGCGGCGCAGTACTGCATTGATATCAGTTGACACTGACAGCTGACAGTTTTCTCATATCGTACCGCCTCCGCATCGATAAATCAGGAAGGCGCCTAATACATTATTGTGATTACTGTTTGTTAACTTAAATAAAATAAAAAAAGTTAAAGATTGTGCAAAAAAGTCACAGTAAAAACTTGTACCAATTATTTTTGACAGAAAATTATTTACTTTTGTCTCAATGTGTATCTTGCATTTTACTGCCGCAGCCGCAGTAATTTTTAGCCAAGGTAACAATAGAGTCCCATATTTTTTACATTTGCAGCAAGTTTCTAATTAACATCCAAATTGTTTCAAAGTTTATGACAGCTGCTACGTCTCCTAATGTCTGGACGTGCACTGGACAATGTTAGTCCATTAAATGTCAAGCTAATCTGTGCGAAATAGCTCAAAATTCAGTAGCGGATTCAGAATAGGACCGGGCTATTTATGCCTCGACTAACGTCAATGGCATTAAATGTTAAATGTAATTCGACCGCCTGTTTTGTCTGGGTCTGATTAAAGAGGGGTAATTGATGCGAATCTGAGATTTTTTTATACTACGACGGTGGCAAAAAACTTACGGCTTGCCTGATGGTGAGCAGACACCGTAGCCTAAGTAACTCATAAGCAAAAAAAAGCATAAATTCAGCAGGCGGGTAAAAAAAAATCCTTTTTTCTGTTACTCAATCTTGTACAAAAACATTTTAAAAACTGTTCTAAGCTTCTAACAACCGTTAATGATAATAAACTTTATTTGCACGATTTTAGGTTAAGTTAGATCCACAAACAGGTATAATACAGGTATATATCACTAAAATCTACCTTATTAGGCATGCAAATTACTTACTAGGAGGAACTTAAATCTAGCTTTAATATCAAACTATACATTGTCTACATGAATAGCTTAAAACTATAGGACTAGTATTATAAAATCTGTACTATAGGCAACTAAGATATGTTGCCCACAGTAAAGTTATCCTTATGTATAGCTTTCGTTCGATTTGACATTAGAAATTTCATCAACATTTTGCATGGTGCAGGTGCTTGTAATGGTATATTTAGCCCCCTGCCCAACCCTTGCTGCAAATGTAGGGACAGGATCATAAAGTTACCGAATTCAATCAAAATTAATGTATTTAATTTCAATTGTCCGAAATAATATTTTAACCGCCGAGTTTCTTACGCCGGTTCTTCTCGTGGCAGAGGTATATTTTTCCGAACCGGTGGTAGTTTATTGACGTTCATAGGTGCATGTAATATGCCTAATTTGAAGAATAAACTACTTTTACTTTTACTTTTTTTAACACACGTGTTGCATTGCAGTCGGTATATTGTTTGTACACAGTAAAGCTAGCAATATCAATATGTATCCAAAATTCAACTAAAACTTAGTCTTGGGCTCCGACACACAAGCACTCCCCTTATACAAATACATATAGCTTTTATATCAGTGACAGAGATATTTTTGGCATTTGTTTTGTACAAAATATTAATAAAAGCTTGCATATGCTGAGTGGGTTCCTTTTCGTAACTTAGTGTTTTTATGTTGTCTATTTTTTTGTTTACTGTTATTATTATGCCTTTTGCGAATGAATATTTGATTCTGAATCTGAATCTAATGTTGGCGTGGACAATTACGGTATCTCTAATGTATTTCTATGCGGAAACTTATTTCGATTGACCTGCAAAAGTCGTACGAGTATTACTAGCACTACCTAGAAATACGAACTGGACATAATAAAAATGGGATAATTTCTAGGAATATAGTGTACAAAATTTCAGAATCCTGTGCATGTGTTCCACAAAACCTATTTTCAACGAATAAAGTGAAATACGAAAAGACTACTGAGTAGTTGCATTTGTCAAATGTCTAAACCAATGCACGCGGATTTAACCGTCGTCGAGAACGACATGCATAAAATGGAGCGATTTCTTTTGATCTCAGGCAAATGCCAACTAAAGATGCATCCTATGAACTGCGTACGTGAAATTTCAAGAATTACATATTTATCCCAGTGGTATAGGGTGTCGTAGTAAAATATTGGCACCCGCATTAGTAAGTAATAAGTAATGTTTCGCATTTCGTAGGTAGGAGGTAATACCTACACTCTTTTAACTCTCAAGTTTGAAGCGCACAGAGCGCGTCGCAGCCTCGTTGCGGGACGGAGGCGGTGTTTCGGTAAAGCAAACGCGGTCCTCACGTCGCACCAAAAAAACGGCACGGTATTCGGTAGAGAGCGTCCACACCATCATTTACTATTGGATTGCAAGTAAATCAGTAAGATATTGTCATTTTCTTTTACGCGGTTACGTCCGATTTACCCGAAAAAAGAATGTTATTATGAGAGGTAACAGACCGTACATTTTTGTTTTAAAGTGAAACGTACAATGCTATTTAGTCAATTATGCTGTCACTAGGAACCCATAGAAACAGTAATGCCTTCTAATAATATAAATGTTGCTGCATTTCTCCATTAGATTGTTCTAAGTAGCTTA
Source organism: Notocelia uddmanniana (assembly GCA_905163555.1). Classification (NCBI taxonomy): domain Eukaryota; kingdom Metazoa; phylum Arthropoda; class Insecta; order Lepidoptera; family Tortricidae; genus Notocelia; species Notocelia uddmanniana. The sequence continues at coordinate 17,000,792 of LR991065.1, forward strand.
CAGCGATTTGTGGTATTAACACCTAGGATCCTAGTTCGATACGAGATATTATCTCCATCTCTATCTGTTTAATTAAACAAGTGCGACAGAGATGGAGACATTTGAAGACATCTTGTATTTTTGAGTCTTTCACTCCGAAAGTTTTTATTACAGTTATTGTTCAATTTCGACATATAACATGCACCTAATGAGTCAACCCAACGATCGTACTTTCTCGTTTAAAAGTAACTGCATAACACATCTTTAAATAAACTTATGCCACATGTATTTTCCATAGGTTGTAATAAAACTGATCTTTACACAACTGCATTGCCGGCAGACCGAAGTTGCCATATTAATTGGCCTATTGCTGTAAGTAATTACCCACTGCAGAGGAAGGTTATTACGTACTCTGTAGTTAAGAATACGGCGCTTCTTGGCGACGATGACCTTTATTTTGTTGCCCTAGGACGTAATAAAACTAAGCAGCTAAATACTATGTTGTAAATTGTTCATCGCGGCTCACTTCTGGATAAAAGCTCAGGATATCACTCGCATCAGTCCCTTTGTTCAGCACTTTTCGATTGTGGGCTGATTGACAAATAATACTCAACAGTATATGAAAATAGTCAACACAAGCTGTAACCGGACCGTAAGATTATTACCGATAGAACTATACATTTTAATAGACCAGATATTACATATTTAGATAAAACTAAATTAACCATCTACAATATTGACATCGCTATTCCCAACACCCATAACATCCAGACTACAATTAATGAAAAATTAGCAAAATAAAAATAAGACTTAGCCATTGAAATAAGACGCCAATGATGTATGCCAGAATAGTCCCTATAGTTCTGTCTACAACAGGAGTAAGGAGTATTTCCCAAAACTCTAAGCAATAGTCTAGAAACCCTTCTAATCCAAACCCAAATTATACAAACCATACAAAAAAACAACAATACTAAGACATGTCGATTAAATAGAATTTTTATCATCATCAACCATATCAGAAAACTCGACACAATAATTCACTTATGTATGTATGTTCATTATGCTTGGCCCGCATGATAAACAAAAAAAAAACTATGAAAAATTTAAGGAAACGAATAACGATAAGAAATACGAACAAAAAGGCTCAGGAACAAATATTTTTTGCTCACCACAGAAACATATGCCCTTACCGGGATTCGAACCCGGGACCTCCAGCTTCGTACGCAGTGTCTTTACCAACTAGACTAAACAGGCCGACATCACGCTCGATCATTAAAACTAAGTGGTCAATTAATAAAGTATCATGTATAAATGTTTTATTTTAAATAATCTTTGGATTGTCTGTATTAATATTATACTGTGGTAGTTACAGTGGTGATCAATGGTTTAATTTCACCGTAGTTTTAGTGATAAAGTCTATATTTCAGGCATTCTATTTTTGGGAAACATTATTTTCAAAAAATAGAATGCCTGAAATATAGACTTTATCACTAAAACTTTACGGTGAAATTAAACCATTGATCACCACTCTTCATATACTAAGGTATACCTACGACGACAATGCCAAGTGGGGACGAATAAATTGAAGGGCGACTTTCATTAACTTTTCCAATGAATACAAGCATTTGCCTCCAATTTGCAACGTCCGTTGCAAACCATTGGTTCCAAAACCGACGGATTTATTTTTAATTACGTTTTTAACCCCTTGTCTGTGTTAACGTGACATACAGATTTAAAGACTTTTATCAAGCATGTTACAGTTAATGAAAATATTTTAATCTTAATCGAACAAAGAAGGTAAATTACGTGAAATTTGACAGGCATTATTTTGCATAATCTTGAGTGTGATATTTTAAGTTTGCTCACAGCCGTGGGTTTTAATATAAAGATATTGTAAAAATGTTTACTTATAATATTTTAATGAAGAAATGGTTTACGACGCCTGGATAAAAGACAATTCTTAATGGTAACTAGTCCGAACCGTTTACGCTTCGGCCTCATAATTACATTAACTACGCATTGCATGTGCTACGGAACGACCGCTATACAGGCTGGTGCTGTTTTTAACTGTTAGATCATTTAATTATATTGATTTAAACTTGCACAATGTTTACACAGCACACTAATTTAATCGCGTACCTCAAAGAGGTAAATAAATGAATTATACGCGATTGAATCCCGTTTACATATGAGGAGTGTCTTTTAAATTATTCTGTCACTCTTATCTAAATGGGACCTTAAGTTTTCTAAAGCAAGGTTCTCTTTAGAAGTACTGCTAAGACAAAAATAAGCCCTTTTGAAAAGACAACCCTCTTATAATAATGTAAAACACCAATAATAAATTAGCTTAATATATCATAATAATTTTGTATAATGTATTCAATTAAAAAATATGTAAAACATTACACAAAGCTCTTAAATTTACAATTGAATGCATCAATTCAATGAAGATTGAGTAATATTCGAACAATCTGTCATAACATAAAGAAACCAAATAAAGGTACTCGTATTTATCAAATAATAACTGACTTGTCATTCCTATTTTGAACAGTACTCTAAAACTAAGTACGAGAATTAAATTCATCAATTTATTTCAAATTGAAAAATAGTTCACCTAAATTATAAGAATTACTAAGAACAGGACATAATCAATACACTTTTTTTGACTGGGATCATTTTTAATTATACTTATAAAAATATTCATAGAAAGCGTAAGCTAAAAAAAAAAATGGAATAACAAAATTAGGTAAACAGTAATAACATTTCATAGTAAACGTTTACACTTTCAGATCATGCTGTATGTTATCCAACTACAGGGAGAAGTTACCCCAACGACCGGTCCAGACAAATTGTCGCACCCCATAGCAGCATTATTGCAGATATTTAATTGTTTGCGTAATTTATTTAGCCGGGAAGCGTTCGTTAGTTCACTGTACGTAAAAACAGTCTTTAAACTTAGGCTGGGTCAAACCGTCTGTAATCGTAAGCGGTGTTCGTTAAATTTGAATGTATGGAAAGTTTGACAAGTTTCTATGGGATGACAGCTGCCGGCGCCATATTTAACGTTGATCGGTCTGTGATCGTAAGTTGGTGCAACCCAGCCTTAGTACGCGGTTAGTAGAGTTAGTTGAAGTTGTTACAGCTCTCAATTGTTTTTTTAAATATTTTAGAAGTTTGACAACCTTTTTAAAAAATATAAAATGAATTTTTTTAGCATAGTTGGTAGACAGCTACGAAGTTGACGGCGGTAGCAAGTAATACGTATACTAGTGTGATGAACAGGAATATTTGTTACTGAATCTTGATGATTTCTATGTACGAGTAAGTAATTTTATCTTTTTTTATGATTGACTGACCAGCGATTGGCCCTAGTATCACCTGATGGAAATTGATAACAAGCAAAATTAAAAATTACAAAACCCGACTTACTTAGTAAAAAAATGACTTTAGTGACATTTGGACAATTAAGATGAATCGAGTGACGTAAGAATCATCAAAATCGGCCGATGCGTTTGGTCTCTAGAGTGCTACAAAGAAACAAACATACATATATATACTGTTAAACACATTACCCTCCTTTGCGTCGCGCAGTCGGGTAACAAGGCCTAAGATGTTGCTCACTGGATGTACTACTACTACTTCACTCTACTGAATCTAATAAATATATCGACTATTAGTACCCAGGACCTGGTGACCGAGCTTTGCTCGTGATATCCCTGAGAATATAAGTTTTTTCCAAGATGAAACCTAGCTAGATCAATTTTATCGCCCCCGTTAATTTCTGGATTGTAAATTTCATCGAAATCGTTAGATGCATAAAGAATATAGAGCCGTTTCTGAGATCCCCGAAATATTTAATGATTTTAGATAGCTACGAAAGCTTTTTAGGGTTTCGTAACTCAAAAGAAAAAACGGAACCCTTATATGATCAATCGTGTGTCTGTTTGTCTGTCTGTCCGTCCGTCCATTTGTGACAGCTAATTTGCTCCGAAACTACTAGACCGATTAAGTAGATAATTTTGTATACACGGTCGGTGACCTAAAGCCGGACATGTAACATATTATATAAATGGCTATATCGTGTGATATATCAAATGAAAGGGCTGATTTGTGAGAATCTCAAATTAATACTAAGATAAAAGTTGAAGTTATTTAAGAAAATAGGCGAAAAATTACCATCCCCATCACCGAATCTAGTAGTAGTACGTACGGAACCCTCCATTATGCGTAGTCCGACACGCGCATGGTCGGTTTTTTCTTATGCCGCTATTTTTCCGCCGAAAATTATCTGTTAAAATATAATCAATTATATATGTGATATGCGACGAGGCTTAAATCCGCCGCTTTGCGGATTGGATCGAAAACACTTTCTAAACAGGCGAAACATACCAAATTTCAGAAACTAACAAACACAACTTTTATGTCAAATTTACCCCTCTGGCGGGGCGAGCTCACTAATTTAACCAGACACTGATAAAAGCCAGCCAAACGCGCGTGGCGGGTCCACCGATCAGAAGGTCTTTCAGAGGCAACTTATTGGTTTGGTGTCAAATTGATATTTATTAAGCTGAATCTTTTAGGACTAGCACCATTAGCTGCCGTGTTGACACCCGTTTTTTTTTCTTCCGGTGCTAATTAGAAAGAGGGAGATATATATTTCCTCGTATCCGATCGTAGACTTGTTGTGCTAACCTTTTCATACGTTAGGTTTTGCGTAAATGGATTCGAATGGGAGCGATAGAAAACGGGACGTGTCCCGGTTATTTCCCATGTCTCTGTCATTCCCATATAAACCTATAGGAAGGTGGGGATAATCCTACGACGTCCTCAGGCATGACGCATTAGGAAAGTCAAATTATACCTCTTATCAGTATCATTCAGGCGACCTGTTTAGCCTAGTTGGTAGTGACACTGCCTCCGAAGCTAGAGGTCCCAGGTTTGAATCCCGGCCAGGGCATTATTTGTGTATTTAGTACGGATTTTGTTCATGGGTCTTGGATGTTCTCTATGTATTTAAGTATGTATTTATCTATATTAGTATGTATATCGTTGTCCCATAGTACAAGCTTTGCTTGGTTTGGGACTAGGTCGATTTGTGTACGATTGTTCCCCAATATTTATTTATTTATTTATTCATGGCTGTTTTATCGACTGTTCAAATTATTATTAATTAACATCAATGTGACATATGTGGACACTACCAAATTATACAAAGTATGTCAAACACTTTATTGTACACAATTTACTGACATGTACTTACATGTCACATGTACATGTGACATATTAGATTGAAGTATAAACAGCGTAAATTTAATATACACGCAATACGTTCATGCCAATGGACCCCCATTGCACAGTTCAACAGTACTGAGCATGACTAAATGTCACTCGCAATTTGTCCTCTCTCGCCCTGACAGATGCATATTTCAATGTTAGCTACGCGAGTTTGCGTCGCTGTTATGTTATGAACGTTTTAATTTCTAACCTACAGCATAGATTTTATAATACTAGTACCTTCAGTAAGGAACGTTCGAGTGACTTCATATTTATTTTTAAAAAAACTTATAGGTATATAAATTTCAGCCATTTAATTGAATATCAATATTTAAATAAAATAATAAAAATTGCAGTTAGTGCGCAGAATATTCATCAAAACGGGACGCCATCGCTAATTACTTCGTAATTCATTGCAAGGTAACGTTCGAATTCGTTTGAAATATTGAAACGCTATAGACGGCCGCACTACCCAGCTGGGAATATGGGGTTGTATGACGAGTGATACTGATAACCTAGCACACGCACACATAGGCGGCCATTTGGCACCGCATTTAACGACAGCACTAATTAAGTTTTTATATGTGTTTTATTTAAGTATATAGTAAAATAAAAGACGTTCACAGTTTAGTTTATTTCTCAAAATAGGTATGATAGCTATCGATTAGGAATTAAGAAAACACGTACCTACGAGTATAATATTTGTGTTTTTAATATAGTTATAGTATACCCATGTAAATTTTTGCATTAATCATTAGTAGTTTAAATCTTTTATTAAATGCTAGTTAATTCCTACTTTATACTATCACAGAAAAAATATTTAATTATGTTGACAGGAACATTCAGTTTCCATGATGATGATGTTCTGACCGATTTCGGCCTCAGCGACTACGTGAACTTTTGAGATTCACGTTCCGTTTTGTGATGATCTCAGCGACTGCAGACACTAGATGCATTAAGACTGCGCAGTACGTTCGGATTCCATACAAACGTATTTATGCTCTCATTTTAAAACGCCATGCTAGAATAACATGAAACTTTGTATTCACAATGGGATCCGGCATATCTAGGTCGAAAAATAGTTTCTGTTGCTTGAAATTATAATGGAGAAAAAATACAGCGATTATTAAGGTTTTCATACAAGCCGTAAAAAACTCAAAAAGCCGCTGTATTTTTTTTCTTTTACTATTTCTAGCAACAGAAACTATGGTCCGACCTAGATATGCCGGATCCCATTGTGTATACAAATTTTCATGTTATTCTAGCATGGCGTTTTAAAATGAGAGGGTAAATAAGTTTGTATGGAGAACCGAGCCAGACCGAGCGTACTGCGCCCTCTTAATGGAGTGTTGCTGCTCCACTCTTTGGTGCGCTATCAAATGGCTTACGTACCCCATCTTCTTTATAAAGCTAAGAGCGCATCTTACCATCAGTAACCCGGACATTTCAGAATGAAAATAACCAGACATGTTATGACACGATTATATGATTGTCAAATCTCACAAATTGACCCGAAGCCGTCACAAATACTTCGAGCAAGCTTTAGTAGTTACTTTATTATGATATATTTATTTCAGCTAGCATCCGACGTGGGCGGCACGCATTAAATAAATCCATTAAACAGATTGGACACCAACATGAATTGGTAATCACAAACACATCAGTTAATATCCTTTCACAGGATTACCCCACAATCTAGCGCTGTCTATCACACGTATCGCTTGCGAAGGTAATTTACCCAATAAGACAAATAGCCCTTATTCGTGACGGCTTATCTTAATAAGTTTCCGTAGATAACGCGCAGTCGTTATTTCTATCTAGTAGGTACTAAATATACGTACGTACATGTATTTATGTAGTGTCCTATGGAGTTTGTACGAAATAAGGGTGAATGAACGCACGTGGAAAACAGTTTTTGTACACGGAACTCGTAAAACGGTAAATTAGTGATTGTAGTATTCACACCGCCAGTATAAAACAGGCTCAATGGTTGAGTTCTGACTACACTTCACAAAACTGCGAAAAAAGTGCATTATTTATTTACGCTTTTTATGATATTGTTTTGTTTTATCATATTTCTAAAAAAGCGTAGTCTCCTTTTGTAAATTACAAAATGACAAATTTCTCGTGATCCACATTTTAAAATGTGCCCATATTTCCTGTCCCCAAACATCAAAGGACGGCCATTAGAACAAACCTAATTATTTCATTTCAATTTGCCATCATTAATCTTAATATTGAAAGCATAATTAAAAACACTCCTGCTTCCTTCGTTTCAAAGTTGTCGTAATTTGGATCGGACGTTTTAGACTAATTTTGCAACATAGTAGATTTGATTGCTACAGACGTTATGTTCAGGCTTCCTCTTTTGCTTCAACGGTTCTCAGTATTTTACTGTATTTTTACTACCGTCTTAATTTGAAAGCAGTTGTATCTTGTCTAACGTTCTCGAAGTAATTTGGTAATTAAGACTTAAAAAATGTGAGCGAGTAAAATTTTATCTTTTTATCTAAGATAGCTCGAAATTTACTCATTAACTTAAAACGGCTCTAGAAGAAACACCATGAAACTCTTTAGTAACGTTTTTTTTTTATTTAAGAAGCAATAGTAATAATTGTAAGTATATCAAACCATAAGTATTCATGATATTCCAATTTTATTTTCCATTTATCATTTTCATTTTTTTATTACGTATAGTCTGATAAAAACATATACCTATAATATAATAAACATAAAGACCACCGGAGGATGGGCAGCAGCATCCCTGGAGTGCGGTGGAGATACTGCGATCGCCAACCCGCATGCCAAGCGTGGCGGTTATGGCAATTACCCCTCATGACATACACAAACAGGCCACGGCCCCGAGGTTCCGGCGACCCCCGGTACCCTGGTTCTGGTAGCGGCCAGGGTACTAGCGGGGTCAGGGGTGCGAAGAATCTCCGGTTAAGATCCGGCTACCACCACCGACGACTTCTGGCCCTGGCAACATACAACACACGAACACTGCGGACCGACGAAAAGATAGCGGAACTGGAGGAAGGATTGAGCAAGTTGCGTTGGGATATCGTAGGGTTATCTGAAGTCCGAAGAGAGGGGGAGGACACGATAACCCTGAAGTCCGGCAACTTGCTCTATTTCCGGGAGGGCGACCAACAGTCCCAGGGAGATGTCGGGTTTATCGTCCACAAATCCCTCGTGAACAACGTGGTGAAGATCGAGAGTGTGTCGGCTAGGGTGGCGTACCTTATACTCAGAGTATCCGAGAGGTACTCGTTGACGGTCATACAGGTGTACGCGCCGACCTCGGCACACTCCGACGACGAGGTGGAGGCTATGTATGAGGATATATCAAAGGTCATGCATAGTTCCAAAACCTACTTCACCGTTGTTATGGGGGATTTCAACGCAAAACTGGGCAAGAGAGACGGCGAAGAGCCGAGAGTGGGGCAATTTGGAGTTGGAAGTAGGAACCACCGGGGCCAACTACTGGCTGGTTTCTTGGAGAAGGAGGGACCCTACATGATGAACTCCTTCTTCAAGAAACGCGAGCACAGGAAGTGGACCTGGATGAGTCCCGACGGTGCAACAAAAAACGAGATTGACTTCATCATGTCGACGAAGAGGCATATATTCAATGATGTCTCTGTGATCAATGCGGTTAAAACCGGAAGTGATCATCGTTTGGTAAGAGGCACATTGAATATATGCGTCAAGCTAGAGCGCTCTCGACTGATGAAGTCTACGCTCCGTCCAGCAGCAGTCCAAATCCAAAACCCCGAGAGCTTTCAGCTGGAACTCCAAAACCGTTTCGATTGTCTAGGCGGCGATGTGGACGAATTCAACGACGGGTTTGTGGAAGCTGTCCATAGCATTGGGTCTAAGTTCTTTAAGGCCCAACGAACTCAAAGAGCCAAAAGGCTCTCTATCTCCACTCAGAGGCCCATCGAGGAAAGGAATGAGATGATTCTGCAGTCTTCAGCCGATGCGAAATTATACAGGCAGCTCAATAAACAGTTTCTAAGTTCCTTACCCGCGATCTGCGCCAATTCAATACAAATCGGATTGAAGAGGCCATCGAGCAGAATAAGGGCTCTAAAGTTTTCTCAAGAGATCTGTCTATTGGGCAGAGCCAGCTCGCCAGATTAAAAACTGAGGATGGTAGAATCGTTTCGTCCAAACCTGAGCTTCTGAGTGAGATAGAGTGCTTTTATGGACAGCTATACACGTCAACTAGCAGACCCGAAGTTGGTCTGGCGGAAGACCCTAGAGCTAGATTAACCCGGCACTATACCGAAGATATCCCGGACATCAGCCTGTACGAGATTAGAATGGCTCTTAAGCAGCTGAAGAACAACAGGGCACCCGGTGAAGACGGAATTACAGCTGAACTCCTGAAGGCGGGTGGAAAACCGGTCCTTAGGGCCCTTCAGAAGTTGTTCGACTCCGTCTTACTGGAAGGGAAAACTCCAAAGGCATGGAACAGAGGTGTGGTGGTGCTGTTCTTCAAAAAGAGTGACAACTCCTTACTGAAGAACTACCGACCCATCTCACTTCTGAGCCATATCTATAAGCTGTTTTCAAGAATCATTACGAACCGTCTCGCACGCAGGCTAGATGACTTCCAGCCTCCCGAACAAGCCGGTTTCCGAAGAGGCTTTAGCACCGTAGACCACATCCATACGCTCCGTCAGGTTATACAGAAGACTGAGGAGTATAACCTGCCCCTCTGTTTAGCGTTCGTGGACTACGAGAAGGCCTTCGATTCGATCGAAACCTGGGCTGTACTACAATCTCTCCAGCGGTGCCAAGTGGACTACCGGTATATCGAAGTGCTGAAAAGTTTGTACAAGAACGCCACTATGTCAGTCCGACTCCAGGACCAGAACTCAAAGCCTATTCCGTTGCAGCGGGGAGTCAGGCAAGGAGATGTTATTTCTCCTAAACTGTTCTCCGCTGCACTGGAGGATGTTTTCAAGACTCTGGACTGGAGAAGGCTAGGCATCAACATAAACGGCGACTACCTCACTCACCTTCGGTTTGCTGACGATATAGTAGTCTTGGCTGAGACCATGGAGGATTTAAGTACAATGCTCAATGACCTCAGTAAAGCCTCCGAGAGAGTTGGTCTAAGGATGAACATGGACAAGACGAAGATCATGTCAAATGTCCATGTCGTACCAACTCCCTTAACAATCGGACACTTTACGCTCGAAGTTGTAGACGATTACGTATACCTAGGACAGACTGTCCAGTTAGGTAGGTCCAACTTCGAGAAAGAGGTTAATCGTCGAATCCGACTCGGCTGGGCAGCGTTCGGGAAGCTACGGCACATCTTTTCGTCCAATATTCCGCAGTGTCTCAAGACAAAAGTCTTTGACCAGTGTGTGTTGCCAGTGATGACATATGGTACTGAAACGTGGTCGCTTACTATGGGCCTCATAAGAAGGCTCAAAGTCACCCAAAGGGCAATGGAGAGAGCTATGTTGGGAGTTTCTCTGCGTGATCGCATCAGGAATGAGGCCATCCGCAGCAGAACCAAAGTGACCGATATAGCCCTCCGAATCGCTAAACTTAAGTGGCAGTGGGCGGGGCACATAGCACGTAGAACCGATGGCCGTTGGGGCGGAAAGGTTCTCGAGTGGCGACCACGTACCGGAAGGCGTAGCGTGGGCAGGCCCCCCACACGGTGGACTGATGACCTGGTGAAGGTCGCGGGTGTCTGCTGGATGCGGGTAGCGCAGGACCGGTCATTGTGGAAGTCTTTGGGGGAGGCCTATGTCCAGCAGTGGACGTCTTTCGGCTGACATGATGATGATGATGATGAAATTAAAATAACTAAAACTAAACCCTAAACTTAAAAAATATAAATAAAATAATTAATTAAATATGAGACCTGGGCCTCTTACCATAAGTATGATTTGTATAATATAAATTACGAAAAATGTACGGGTAAGGTATTTACTTTTTCTGGGGTGTTTAAATATCTCAAGTTCTGAAACCAGATATACTTACATAAGCTGTAAATACAAACAAGCAAACAAGTAAAAACCTATCGTACTCGTATTCACCAGACCATCGGTAATTTTGCAAGCACGTGTCAAGCGATTTCCCACAAACGCTTTTCACGAAGTAGCTATAAAGGATTTCCAAATTTAAACTATTTTATAGAAAAGCCCTTTATAGTTCTTATGGCATTGTATTAGGGGGTGTTTTTGATCTGTTTGAAAGTGCGGTGAAGTTCTGAAGTGGTATGGCGTGGGGGTTGCCATTTTAATTTGCGAAGCTCTAAGCGAATTGTTCTTTCACGCAAAGCGGAATGTTGTCGCTCGGAGGACATCAGCATATATTTTTCATGGTGGACCCTAAATGAAGGTGTAGCGAAGCGTATAAGTAGACGTTTATTTAGTGTCTTATTTCTTTTTATTCGGCTCCCGCTCGGACGAAATGAGATGTTTTATGAAATTGTTTTTCCGGGACATTAGCCGGTTCTAATTATGGCCCTCGCTTGAACTCGGGTCAATTTCCCTGGACTTTTTCACGTGACGGTGACAAAGTGGAGGGGAAAAGTGTTTCGCGTAAACGTTGATGTCTTATTAGCCGACTGGAGGGTCCTTGAGAAAGATAATTGTAAAAACAAACGACATCTCTTTGGTCGAAATGTTTTCAAGAGAGGTAGTTTCAGTCGTAGTAATTATGGGTACTCCAAGATTTCTCTATTATAATTAATTTGTTTTGACTCATAATTTATTGAGACGCATTGAACACCATACGTTTAGCTAAGTCCAAGTAGTACATAGTCCCTGCACGTTTCTATTCCCAACCCATCAACATTCATAACTCGACAACAGTCTTACACGAATTCTGACCCCAGCTACTTGATTATGTAACATCTCAAACTGACGCTAGGTTGATGTATCATTTTAGTCTGGAAATCGACATTTAGATGTAGCTACCTTACGTACGCTCAAATACATTACGTAATCACCTTCATTGGGAATGGACGAGTTGAGTATGGGAATGAAATATGGGTAATAGTAAGAAGTTCAAACCACGTTGTACCTAAACGCAATTTTCCCTAAAAGTAATCGTCTAGATATTCTTGGAACAATTTTATGGACTTTTTTATATTAGTTGTATCGGGGGTCTCTTGACTATATTTTATATTTCAGATATAATATAAGTATCTAGATAGCGTGAACAATGTTCAGATCTTGGGTCACTCCACTAATTAATCTCAAGAAATAGAGCTTTCTTAAATATAGACAATATTAAAGGTGAGATCAGGTGTATGGGTACTGCAGCAAACTTTGCTTTCTACTTGGCGAAACTTCGCAACAGATGGCGTGCATAATCGATGAAAAACGGCTCAAGGCACGTTAACGATCCTTATCAGTTAAAAAATGCCGCTCATCTATTTAGACTACATTTTGTGAGTTGAAACGTATTTTGATATTTTCTCTTCGTTTCTACACTACGCAAAGAATACGGGTCGGTAAAATACCGTCATATATTCCTAAAATAGTACAAGGTTGTACGTTTTTAAATCCTTTCATAATCTTTATTTAATTTTACACTTAAATGCAAAAATAACAGTTAAATAAATATCGTTAACAGGTTTAAATCGGGCTCGTAAAAACCCATGAGAAAAACAACGTTAATGGAGCGAAATGTCGCAAAAAAACGTCATTTTTGGATAAAATTACTTATATAGTTTGGTTGGGTGGTAGTTGGTAATAGTATACGGTATGTATTGTGTAAGTTTAAAAAAACCTTATTGCGGTTATTAAATTCAGGATGACCCGAAAGTTTTTAACGCGAGTGTAGTTAAGACATGACTAGACTATTGCGAGTATTGCGACCGACAAAGAGTACTTACATCAGATTTTACAAGGATTTTTTTTTGTTTTGTGATTTTTAGTAAAAAATGTATTTTGAAATATCATTATAAATCGAAAGATTTTAAGCTACTCATAAATTTTACTGCACACGAAAAATAAAAAAGCAGGGCTCTGTATCGGGGATATAACCGTAAATTATATTAAGTGGATAACTTCTTACGTCACCAACCTATTTATTTTCGTCAATAACTAGAATAACCATCTCTTCTTTATCCTAGCACTACCCCAGTACAGCTGCATCCTGAAGGATGCACACAAGTAAGTCAGCTAACTTATACAACTGCAAAAAAAGAAGCATCCACTTAAAAATGGCTGCATTACTATAACCCATAACTCAATAAAAGCATCGTGTTGTTCACATTCGCAATACTTTTGTCATATATACCATCAGCGAGAGCTGCTACAAGCACGTCTTGATGCGAAGAAAACGTGGAAGACGGTAAAATCGGCCTGTAATATTGCCACCACCCGCATCCAGGTTTCTGAACTGCTTCATTTTGACACTGACCCTGCAGCATCCCTTAATAAAGTTAACTTGTTCTTTAGTTCTGTTGGAAGGAATTTAGCGGAAGTGACACTCAATAGAATAAGCGAGGCGCACTTGGCCAAAATTTATAAAGGTGAAAATTCCTCAGCCTCGTCGTTTTTCTTTCGACCTACACTCATGAGGTATCCTCCTTTATCAGACAACTAAAAGCTGGTAGTTCCCCTGGCCTAGACGGCATTTCACCAGATTTATTAAAAATGTCAATGGCTAGCGTTATCGAACCAATCACCTACTTATGCAATTTAAGCATAGAATCTGCGACATTCCCTGAAATCCGCAAGGTAGGTAGTAACACCAATCTACAAGACAGGCAGCAGAACGGAAGTCACCAACTATAGGCCGATCTCCCTACTTAGCGTAATTGGTAAACTAATCGAGATGATTATTAATCGACAGCTGCTGTCCTATCTGGAAATAAATAACTGTCTATCACCTAACCAATTTGGATTTAGGCAAAATAGGTCCACCGAACAAGCCGTAGATCTACTTGTTGGGAAAATAGTAGATTGTATTTATAACAGTGAAAGATGTGTAGGAATATTCCTAGACCTTGCCAAGGCTTTCGACACAGTTTCAATTCCGATCTTATTGGCTAAACTCGAAAGCCTTGGCATCAGGGGACTTGCACTCAAATGGTTTGAGTTGTACTTACGTGATCGTAGGCAATGCGTACGGGTTTACAGCCACACCAGTGACTTTGCTAGTGTAGATTTCGGAGTCCACCAGGGGAGTGTATTGGGACCAACCCTATTTTTAACATATATTAACGGGCTCTGTAACCTTAATCTGGAAAACTCTACGATTATATCGTTTGCTGACGACACAGCTATTCTGGTACGCGTTAAAGACTGGCCAGAAGTTCAAACTACTGCACAGTCCAACTTAAAATTAGTAGTCGAATGGCTTGATACTAACTTACTGACTTTAAACGTCCAGAAAACCGAATACCTATGTTTTTCTATGGACTCCAAAGGTCAACCTCACGAGGAATTCTGCATTAAGGTTCGACACCAGCACAAAAACTCGCTAGGATCCCCTGCTTACAGCAGCGTTGGCTTTATGAAACGCTCTGACACTATAAAATACCTTGGTGTACTGCTTGACTCCCACCTTACCTGGCAGCAGCATATCAAATCCCTTAAAAGTCGTGTTCGAAAGCTTATATTTGTCTTTCGCGCTCTTGGAAATTTCGCGTACCCCGAACTGATGAAAATAGTTTACTCCGCACTTTGTGAATCCCTACTAGCCTACTGCAACTCGGTCTGGGGAGACGGAAGGGGAAGACGCACCTTATTAGTTTGGAAAGAGCGCAAAGGTCCCACCTCAAGGTTATCTACCGCAAACCATCACGTTTTAGCACCAAAGAACTATACAAAGTTGCTAATGTCCTCTCTGTCCGCCAACTGTTTTTGAGGAAAATACTATACAGTTATGGAAAACTGTATGACAAGATTTTTGAAGCAGATACAAGACGCCGTCAGCGCTGGAAAATCCCAAAAACGCGTACAAAATTTGCCCAGAGATTTCATTCTTTCATCTCTCCTCTAGTTATGACATTTTTCTGCAAATGTCACCTCATAAAAAGGCCTCCAAACAAACGGTTGTTGACTGAGTGGCTTATGCAACTAGATTATCGTCAAACTGAACTCCTCATAACCGTGATACAATAATAATAATTATTATTATTATTATTATTATTTATAAATAATAAATCAATATTAGGGGACAATTTTTACACAAATCGAACTAGTCCAGTAAACTCAATAAGGCTTGTGTTATGGGTACTAGACGACGATATATTTAATAGATATATACTTACTTAGATACATAGAAAACGTCCAAGTCTCAGGAACAAATGTCTCTGCACACCACAGAAACAAATGCCCTTACCGGGAATCGAACCCGGGACCTCTAGCTTCGGAGGCAATGACACTACCAACTAGGCTAAACAGGCCGACAATTATTAACGATTATTAACCGCTAATCATTGAATCACTCCTCTAGTATATTTTTACTATATTATATTATATAATTTTACACCTGATGACCTGGTAAGGGTCGCGGGTGTCCGCTGGATGCGGGTGGCGCAGGACCGGTCATTGTGGAAGTCTTTGGGGGAGGCCTATGTCCAGCAGTGGACGTCATTCGGCTGAAATGATGATGATGATGATGATAATTTTACACCCGGCATACTTTGTCACATCACACACGCGAACACGCACTCACATGCACATACACAGAAAAACACCATTTAGTCATTTACAACTAGCCATATTCATAAGTTACATATCTTGCTGTCTCTGTACCCATACTATGTGTCATAAAATGAAATTATTATTATTATATTATATATTTATTTATTTCGAATAACAAAGATCCATTATGTTAATTAAAGTTAAAATTACATACATTAATTAAAATAACATAACATAAAATACAATACACAATAAAATTACAAATTAAATTAAAATTAGTAGGAGCGATTGCTCCCTACATGGAGGCGCATGCAGCGCCCCATGTAGGGGCAGTCCAACCTGTCTGCGATCGTGGCCAGGATGTTGTTCCGACTGGCGCGCACTCTGCTCCGCCCGGCCGCGCACCGCTTGCGCAGAGTGCTGTAGAAGCAGTCGGTGCGCGCCTCCGCGAACATGGTCGAGGCGCTGCAGAAGCGCGGCAGTCGCAGCAACACCCTGAACGCGTTGTTATATTGGACGCGCAGACCGTCCAACGACTTTCGAGTATACTGGGCCCACAGGTTGCACGTGTAAAGGGAGGTGCAGTATGCCTTGAAAAGGGTTGTTTTCACGGTTTTTGAACATCGTGCAAACCTGTGGGCAATAACAAATTAATTATAATTTATAATTAATTTAAATTATTATTATTATTAATTGTTTCTCCTTCGACATTCACGGGCCATTACATCCCGGTCTTTTGATAGGCTTGCGTGGGGACACAGATCCAACACGTAGAGGCCCTTTGGAGAGTTTTACTATGTAATACACCTGCTACAACCCATTCACGGGTACATCAACCCCCATATACCCGGGAACCGGTCCCAGCAGGCGTTGGGACTATTGTAAATAAAATGAAAATATTACTGGGCTATGGTGTTGAAGTTTGGCTGGTCAAGAGATTGGGCTATTACTTAGGTTCCAGACACCTGCCATAACAATGCTTACACCGTTATCGAGGCAGGTGGTGACTCGCCGCTGCCTAGATGGGCCCCTGAAACTGCCGTCGTAAAGACGGCCAGGAGCAACATCGGTGTGAGCGGCTCAGGGTGTGGAGAGGTGTGCACCGTTTTCTACCCAGTGGCTGTTAACAGCCACCGTGCCCACTCGCGACTTATGCAAGTTTCACTTCCACCCTGCGAGCATATAGCTCTGACGACTCCTCTCTGGACGGCCAATGAAGGCAAGCCAGAGCCGAGAGTCCTGCGGGTCCCCTTGGGGTTCCACTCCGACCGACGAAGACACGCCGGAGACGGAGACCCTGACCGACTCTCTGGAGCACTCGGGTCCGTGGGGTCGTCACTCCCCAACAGCTCACCACAAGCTGCCCTGCGGGATTATTATTATTATATTATTTTAGACAGGCAGCTCGCGCTGGTAAGTCTAAATCATAGTTCACTAAGCACTAATATAATTCACTGCTTTAGATAGTTTGTCAAGTCTATTTTTAAACTGATTAACACTGTTGGAGTTCACAACTTGGGAGGGTAATTTGTTCCAGGTATTAACAATTCGGTTCGCAATAAAGTTTTTGCCGATATTTGTATTATGTCTTGTTGTTGTTAGTTTATAATTGTGCCCTCTTGTGCGCGTGTTTAGATGTCGAGTGAACAAGTCGGTCAGTTCTGGACAGTCGTAATAGCCGTTTAGAATACTTGATTTGTTTATGAAAATACCCACACTTATATGGATAAGTACTAGGTTAAGTAATTGGAACGACAAACATTTTTCATTTTTCATAATTACCCATAACACAAGCCTTATTGAGCTTACTGTGAGACTAGTTCGATTTGTGTAAAAAATGTCCCCTAATATTTATTTATTTATTTATTTATAATTTGAGTTCAAACATTTTAAAATTTGTAAGGCTTTAAAAACGACATTATAAGTACCCATTGATTGAATATCTCTATTATTATTAGCGTTAAGCTATATTTACACACATGCAAGCGTGCATCGTATGCAAGTACATCGCGGGATTTGATTATACCACGGTTTTACCAGAATTGTAGTTAAACTTGCGTGCTAATCATACACGTGTGTTAATTGCGCTTTAATCTCAGTTGTATCTTCAGCTGTAAATTAAAGTAGAACTAGGGTCTCTGTGGGCTGCAGACCTCGTGAATCGTTATTTTCAATTTTAAAAGTTTCCAAAAACTAACTCGACAAAAACAATCTACAGAATTATCAAACCTGCTCACAAAACTTCATGAGAATCGGTTGGGAAATGCAACCTAGTAGAGAGTAGCCGGAAATCCGAAAATCTATCATCCGCCGGGCGGTCATACGAAAGCATTTTTCCGAAGCTGAAGCGGAGACCTTCGCTTCACTCGGTAAATTATCTTACCTATATACATAGCTTATTGACTTGTGTTGCGTGTTGTGATGTTTTGCCCTTTCTACTATGAGTTGATAGTACTGTCTTTGTGCCTCGAATAAGTGTTTTATGTTTATTCAAAGTAAAGACGTTTCAAAGTAAAACTGAACGCCTATCCAAGTATCCAGTATATTTCCGCTCACATCAGCCTAGTTGCTAACATGGTCTCATTTACTAATGAATTAATGTCTTTATTAGTAAGTACACAGTATAAATTTATTAGTAGACAATTGAAAAATAACGTACGTTACTTATTAAACACTGTCAAAGATTTAAAAGAGGGACATTACACAAACCTCTGATAACTAAAATTTGTTTTGTCCTACTCTCACAAAAGTGGCAGATAGCTAATAACTAAAACAGGTTTGATGGACGTTTAAGAATAAGGAGGTTAGAAAATAGATCCACTAATTTTTTATGATATGATACAATATAATATTCCTGGACAATTTTTTTACACAAATCGCACTATTAGTCTCATACTCCCATAGCTAGCTCAATTAGGCTTGTCTTATGGGTACTAGACGACGATATATTTAATAGATATATTATTTTACTTAAATACATAGAAAACATCCAAGTCTCAGGAAAAAATGTCTTTGCTCACCATAGAAACAAATGCCCTTACCGGGATTCCAACCCGGGACGTCTAGCTTCGGAGGCAGTGACACTATCAACTAGGCTAAACTATGGTAGTAAATAAGTATGAGTGGGCATGATACGTGCCAATATTAGGTGGAAGGGCGCAATAATTAGAAGTAGGGTTCTAAGTTTTCCCTAATCTTATTTCATTACTACGTATTCCAGTATCTAAGTTGGCTCAATATTCGAGATAAGACTAAAATAGTGAAGCTATTACAATGAAGAATGCCCCAACTGGCAACCCTCTGCCGCCCGAGCTTCCCAAAGGACATTCCTGTCATTTTACTAGCTGACAATTTGATAATATTATTTAGAAAATAGGTTTATAAGTTAGACAGTTTTATTTATTTTTGAAAGTTCAGGACGAGGTCAAGTGAGTTTTTTCGGGCACGTGTTTTGACATGGGACCTTTTTGTATAGGAACATCACGCTGTATTTTTGTTTTCAATTCAGTTCAATAGCGCGGTGCAGAAACAGCAACCTTGATAATATGGGCGGACGCCATATATTCCAATTGAAGTAAACATTCGGTATTTCTATTTTAATACAAGGCTTTTATTTTAGAAGAGCATTCAAAGCACGTGATCCTATTTTAATAATATATTGCCTAATAGTCATCGTACCCATTCTCCATTTTACTCTCCGAAAATACACACATAGGCCATCTTGTGAGGGAAGGCTTTTATTCAAATATATATGTCACCGGAAATGTATGAAATCTAGGAATTGTATACAACTCCTAGGAAATGTAAACAATTCCGAAGCTATTTAGGAAATGTATAAAATATTGTTTTTTTAAAATTATTTAATACATACATATCCTGGGAAATGTATACATTTCCTAGGAATTGTATATAATTCCAATACCGTATTAGGAAATGTATAAAAAGAATACTTTCTGTAATAAATCACGTTTGTGGCGGGCCGCCGATCCGCGAAGCGGGGCTCCGTCGACTCGCTGGTGGGTCAGAATTGCTCAACATCACAGTTGCTTTCCCAAGGAAATCGAACATAACAACAAGACAATTAAATTCATATCTTAAATTTACATTTCCGATTGCTATTTAGGAAATGTATAGATTTCCTAGGAAATGTGTCTAATATAATTTATTTCACACATTTCCGGGCGATTTTAGGAATTACATACATTTCCTAGGAATTGTCTACAATGACGGATTACATACATTTCCGTTAACATATACACACTCAATGACAAAATACAGATTAAGCAGGTTAATAGATTATTTTAGATTAAAATTGGAAGCTCTATTGCCTTTTTCAGTGGAATTCGGCTCCGTCTTCACAGCCAAGGGATGTATCATACGCCTTCTTTGTACCGAAACTGTGTGATCAAATCATCTTAAATTTTTAACTTAGTATTTTAGGTATATCATATCGAAATTCACATACTTTTATCATAGTGCAGTGTGTGACTGCACCCGATCACCCCTAAGTATACGGCTAATTTTCTTCCTGACCTAATAACTTGATCCCACTTAAAACGACAATACTAATCATCGCCCATCGTAACGATAAATTGCTGCATTACATCACTAGCGTTATATCCATACAGATGATAGCTGCAGTCACGTATTCCTGTCCTTAGGGTGGGGAAATGAAATAATTTGTCTTAGAGAGGGTGCATTTCATATTTGCCGGGGTGAACGAACTTCAAGCATTACGAGTATTTGACGTGCGTAGGTTTTGCATAATTGGTTTAAAGCTAGCAAATAGGTGTTAACGATTTATATTTATCTGCGTAATAGGATTTAACGTAAAGGACCTTTAGATTATCAGTTGCCGTGGTAACTAAGCTGGCTTTAATACAAATATAGCTCAAACGATAGGACTGGAATTGGGTGATTATCTACCATAGCTATATTTTTAGGGTTCCGTTTCAAAATGGTAAAAAAGGAACCCTTATGGTGCCGTTTTGTCTATCCGTCTATCACATTGCTAAATATCTCAACAACTACTCATGCTACGCTAAGCCAGATGCACTGAACGTGTTTATTTAATTTTTTGTCTGAAAATTTACCTATGCCTAGGAGGGGCAAAAGTTCAAAGTCTAGTGACTATGACTATGTCAAGTGGGGTGTCATATTAAAGGAATTGAATTGCACATTCTAAAACAGTTTTTTTACGGTGGATAAATATCGGTTTAGGAAGGAAAATGTAAAAAATACACCGTCAGTAAAATGGCGCAAATTTTACAAACTAAAAGACTTTGTAGTATAGCAAGCTTGGTCTAAAATTACCTCCTAGTCTATCACCCCAGAAAGTCTGCACCAAGCTACCAAACACACTGTATATCTAACTTAACACATTCTCTACCAGTCAAACATAATAGGGTTAACCAGAAACTTTCCAAGATGTGTGCAGTAAGAAAAAACATGAAGAGCATCAACGTCTACAATTCCGTGCATCATCAGAATATTAAAAAATATTAATCTATACTAATAACATAAAGCTGAAGAGTTTGTTTGTTTGTTTGAACGCGCTAATCTCAGGAACTACTGGTTCGAATTGAAAAATTATTTTTGTGTTGGATGGTCCATTTATCGAAGAAGGCTTTAGGCTATATAATATCACGCTGCGACCAATAGGAGTGAAGACGCGGACGAGGTCGCGGGAAACAGCTAGTATAGAATATAGATCATGAAAATTTGTTATTTTACTTGATGTTATAATTCGTGGTTTTCAACGCTCATCTTGCCAGTGTTTATTAGCATTCGACTTTATTGATTTGAGCATGGAATTAACAATCAATAAGGTTATATAAGCAATTCATTTAAATTATTTCTAGCAAATTATAAGAAGAATACCCACTCCGGCAGCTCCGCCTGTGGCATGGTTCGCATTATGCTGGCGGCATAATGCGGCGGGAGTTGCAAGGGCAACGCGTTGAGAGAGGTATGCATCTCTCGATTATTTAATTGTCATGATATAAACTAATGATGATAGTTTAAGAGCAACCGAACGAACACGAATCCTTCCTAAAACCTACTACGCGCTACATGCGTGGGCGGCTACCAACTACTACGCAACTCTCCACACTGACGTTCACCGGGCTTCAAGATAAAACTCTCTGCAACATTGGCCAAATTATCGTCGGAGAAAAAAGGCATTGCTAGCTCACATACTATAAAGGAGGTCTTATAATAAATAGCATTTATTTAGTAGGTAGGAATACTCTCGGACAACGACTCTGACTCTGGTACAAAGTTTGATTTGTCTACCTTCCACAACTTTTTATCGAGGAAACCTTAAGGGATTCACAAATACGGATCATCCAGTACTCAGCTAAGTCGGATCCCTTTAAGATCATTCCCTTCAAGACATTTGAAAATATTCATAAATAAATCACGATACACGTGTGCTTAATTCAAATATACGAAATTTTGTTTTTCTACAAAAATACGACACCATTTTCCGCTTAGATGATGCAAATGAAATGTATTCCGTAAATTATGACTCAATCTTATGGCGACATAAAATGAGACACACGTGAAAATTGGCAATTCCTCATAATGATGCTGAGAGTAATGTGTAGCCATTATGAGCGCAAATTATTTGACGGCTCTCTGTTGTAAGGAACTCATTTCAATGTTTGACTGGCGGAAGTTTTACAGAGGCGACTTCCTGAACTGGCGGGGCGGAACCGTAGTGTGGTATTTTGTTTTTTGACGTGAGCTTACTGATGTCACAGAAATTTCCTTACTTGACTGACGGGATACTGTGGGTTTGCGCAGTATACTGCTACTGGATACTGTCAGAGGCAGTGCAGTACTGCATTCGTACAGCCCCGCTTCTCGCGCTGTCAGAACTCATTTATATGCAGGGGCGCAGTGAAAAGTGTACCAACGCGACTGATAGTCAAATCAGCAACTTTTTACGAAACGACAAATTATTGTTCACCTCACAATTATTCTATGTATAGTCAAAATTGTCCGGTTTTTCATGTTTATACTTTTAAAAATTAATAAATATTGTATAATTTTGATTTTTTCAGAGTATGTTTGTAATTGTTTATTTTCAACGTATTTTTTTTTGTATAAATGAAACCGTGTTGACACCGACAGCTGACAATATTCTCATATTGCACCGTCCCCGTACCGACAAATCAGGAAGTCGCCTTAGCTTTACCAGAACCAAATCTTACAATCTTACAATCAAACCTTATATAGGCTGTCACCATATAAATTTGGCATAATTGCGATGTTGGCTGATATTCAAATCAGTAACTTTTTATGAATCATCGAAAACACTCTGTTAGTATAAATCTATAGGGAAAATGCAACAAGTAACTTGAATTTCCTATGCTTAAACATCAGCGTAATTTTTTTTACTACCTATGCACTTTTTGAAGTGGTTACTTCTTCGTGGAGTCAGTATCCACCTGTGGCGGAGCTCCCATACAACACGATTCCCACCGGCTTACCTAAAATCTCTTGCTGCGTGTACCATACTTATAATGTCATAGTATATCAACTTTATAAAAATACAAACTACCCTGAATTTGACAATACGATTTACCTTATCGCGTCACCTCAAAAAATATTTCAACAAATCACTATCAGTATGAATTCACACTCCGCCGCCGAGCGCGCAAAGCCGGTGAAGATCGACTTGCCTTCGCGCGTGTAGTACAGTACGCACACATTGATAACGCGCTTCCAAGACTCGCAGCGAAAATAACGCCTTCTACGCGTCTTTGCAAGCCGCTTTGTGGCGGCTTATTTCGGTATTATCTCACTGGAATTTAAACCTTAAATGTATTGAAATAAAGTTTATATTAAACTGACTTGTTTCGCCAAATACTAAAACGTGTCTTGAGTGAATGGGTAAAATATTATCAAATATCTATTTTATAATGATCAAATATTGTATACACCTTTAAAACACTAAAATTGTATTAAAAACATGGATGTTTAGTGTAGTTTCCAACTTTAGTAGTTTACATATTGTATGTATGTATGTATGTATGTATTGCTTTATTGTACATAAAACACGGTAAAATGACAAACAAACAAAAAGTGGAAGTACAAAGGCGAGCTTATCCCTTTAAGGGATCTCTTCCAGCTAACCTTTGAGCAAATGAGTTGAAAGAAAACAATGGAGGATGAAGATAAACCACCTGTGAATTATGCACTGAAACAGAAATTGAAAACAAAACAAATTCATTTTGAATACACATTACCTTAATACTAAATAAGAATATAAAAAACGCGAATCAGTATATATATCAATAGAAAATACGACAAAATATTTTGGGTATTATAAAATAAAATACTTACAGCCGAAAGAAAAAAAAAAGTTGTGTGTGTGAAATAATTATGTTTATATAAACAATAAATATATAATACGATACTATACTTAATAATAATAAAATAGTCAGGAGTCGGACAGCCATATTCTTTTTAATGCAGCCTTGAAGGATGCTATAGTTTGGGATTGCCTCACGGACACCGGTAACCCATTCCATAATTTAACAGCCCGCACAGTGAACGATCTTTTATAAGCACGCGACCTATTAAACGGAACGCTAAGAGAGAGATTGGCATTAGCATTAGAACGAAGGCGGTAACCGGTGTTGGCTGCCAGAAAGTGGAATCTCTCAGAGAGGTAAGGAGGGGAAGCAGGGTTGAACAACACATTGAAAAGCAATGTCAGGACATGCACATCTCTACGACGACGAATCGGAAGCCAGCCGAGTTGTGAACGAAAGTGGGATACATGATCAAACTTGCGCAGACCAAATATATACCGAATGCAGATGTTTTGCAAGCGATCCAGCTTGTCAAGTAACTCCTCTCTAAGGTCAACAAATGCAATGTCACCATAATCTTACACCACACACACAGATTACACCACTCAGAGACCCTGTCGTCAACCCTAACTCGTTGCCGCCTCCCGAAAAGGTAGTTACGAAACCAGGACAGCGCAGTTTGTGACACATTTAGGGCACGGAGGACTCCAAGGAGGATATCGAAATCCACCGTATTGAAGGCGCTACTGAAATCCAATAAGACAAGGGCAGTCAGTTTCTTATGTTCGATATTAAAACGAATGTCGTCGGTGATCTTAACTAACGCTGTGACAGTGCTATGCCCGGGACGGAAGCCAGATTGGAAGGGATTCAACAACTTGTGCCTGTTGAGGTGGGAGAGGAGGCGACGATTAACAAAGTGTTCAATAACCTTGGACAGAACTGGGAGGATGGAGATAGGGCGATATTGTGAAAAGGAAGCGGGATTGGAATTTTTAGGAAGTGGAATGATATGGGCACATTTCCATGCAGATGGAAACGTCCCTGACGCGAAGGAAAGGTTAATTATATCGGAAAGGATAGGAGCAATGGGTTCCGCCACGAGCATAAGCATGTCCAGACTAAGGCCGTCTTCACCAACGGCTTTCGTGTTAATAGTCTTTAAAATGGTAACGAACTCATGCGGCGTAATGCTCCCAAGATCAAAAGCAGGGGAGACAGGGTGAAGCTTATTGGCAAGAGAGGACAGAGTTTGTTGTTTCACAGAAGCTTCTACACTAACCGGGGAATTACTAAAATGCCGGTTGATGGCGTTTAAGTCAAGCACCTCTGTAGAACTCTGCGAAGCTTTTCCCACACCCAATGATCTCAGAAACTTCCAGAGTTTAGCTGGAGGGCATTCGTGGATAGATTTATGGATATAGCGACGCCTAGCATCCCTACAGACTCTGTTACAGCTGTTGCGCGATTTGATGTAATTGAGTCGATTCGCCTCCGAAGGGTCCGCCCTGAGTTTGATGCGTGCCTTATCCCTTTTAGCCATGAGCAACTTAATCTCCGACGTCAGCCAAGGTGCAGGTAAATGCCTCAAACGTACCGGCTTCATGGGAGCATGCTTATCAAAAATCGCAAGCAATGTATCGTTAAATGCCCTCAACATATGGTCAACATCGGCCTGAACTTTATTGCTTTGCCAATCCGCTTGAATAATGTCTCTTTGAAGCGCCTGCAAGTCAACATTACGTAGGTCACGACGCAAAACAATTTTGTGCCTTTGCTTAGGGGGACGAATTTTGAAGGATGCATAAATTAAATCGTGACATGAGAATCCTGCGGCATTATATTGGCCATGAGAAGCAACTAAATCCAAAGAAGAGGTTAAGATAAGATCCAAGAGTGAAGGAGGTCCATTGTGGGCGAAATGAGTGGGGCCAAGAGGCAAGATGTTTAAATTGAGGGAAGTAACAAGCGACTGAAGTTTAAGGGAGCGATTATCATTTTTAATGAGACATGTATTAAAATCGCCCATAACTATGCGGTGGTCGAACTGAGGGCTAAGTTCTTCTAATGTTCTCTCGAGGGAGTCGAAATAATTAATGTGGGAAGATGGGCTATAAAATACACCCAGAAGAACCTTGGAATGATGCAAGGAGACGTTTAGAAATAAATACTCGGCAGAGTTCGAATAGACTGTTGGTGACTGTGCGACAACTTGACAAGCTAGATCACTTTTTAAGTATATAGCGACACCACCACCTCGAACTGTCCTCGTTTCGCCATCATTAGTGCCAGTCCTGTCATTACGTATCAAACGATATCCAGGCAATGAATAAAGAACAGATGGTAGCGTGGGTTTAAGCCAAGTTTCGGAAATAAGGATAGCGTCAATATTGCGGGAGCTAAAGGAAGAGAGTAATTCAGGGTAATGTGCCGGGATACTTTGCGCATTAATGTGAACCACGTTGAAACACTTTTTGGCTGAACCAAAGATACATTCCAAACGATCACCCAAGTCGGGCATGTCCGCATCATCACTAATGGAATCATAATGGCTCGAAGACGATAAGGAAAAAAACTCACTTTCTAAACTGGCGTTAAAAACGTCCGACATTAAACTAATTAATATAAAATCAGAATATATAAAATAAAATATATAGGTAAAAGGGTTAATTGATGTGTATGCAAAATTTTCTTAAATATTTAACTTTCGCACTAGACAGCCTCATTTGATCGCCAGCAGTTAACAATAAAAAAGAGAAATAAATACAAAAAAATAAAAAAGTAGTTAAAAATAAACAAGGTTTCACACAAAAAAAAAAGTAAAACTAAATGAAAACATGAACACGCACGCACACGTTCCACTAAGAAAAATACACCTCCATCAAAGCAAGAACAAAACGTAACTGTCAGCTTTGACATTAAATATTCATGTGACAACTGACAAGGGAAGTGACATCACTGATAGTAATAAATTAGATGAAGGTATTTTAAATGAACTAGATTAAAAATAAAATGAAATCGGGAACTGTATCAAACACTTATGAAGGACAAGCAACTAACGCGCTCCAGAAGGGGCAGGTGTCTTCCTGAGAGGACGAGTCCGCCGCGCAGGCTCCGTTGTTTTCAACTGCGCGGGCGCCGGTCCTCTGGCGGCCTCACCGGAAGCTCCACCGAAGATATCCACAGGGGGATCAGCGGTTCCCTCAGCTGTGTTTTCCTCAGCCGCAGTCGGACCAGGCAGCGCGTGCAGTTCTGCAAGCGACGTCACTCTATGCCGCGAGCCATCAAGACACTTCACCACAACTCGTCCATCGCACGTCCAGCTGTCCCGTATTCCGTAAATTCGTCGAGCCTCCAGAAATACAGCATGCCGGGATGCTGTTAAGAATTCCGAAAGTGTCTTACCCGAGCCCTTGAACTTCTTCTTGGCAGACCATACAGCATCCCGGGTCCGCACACATGCAAACTTGACCAAAATAGGTCTAGGCTTAGACATACGGGCTCTGCCCAGGCGGTGGCAAGCAAGGAATGACTGTGCAGTAATTAACTCAACCTGCAGAGTTTCCCCAAAAGCTGTTGTGACAATCTCAGCCACATCCTCATTCTCCGCTTCCTTGACACCATGTAGCAATAGGATGCCTGACCGTGACCTCGATTCCAGCTCCTCCAGAGATGCCAACACAAAGTGCATCTGTTGTTGCAGGGACTCCACAGTCCTCCAGATGAAAGCTTTAAATGTCTGGTATTCGGCATGCACCTGCGGCAGCGAAGTATCCAAATTTTGGCCGGACACTGAACTTTCAAAGGATGCCATCTGGGATGTAAACATATCCTTTAGCTCGTCCATCTTCTTCTGGAGTTTTTGCAAGTGGTCCATAGCGTTTTGAAGTGTGTTCAAAAGTGAAGTGACCTTTGGACTTTAGTACCACTTTTTTGTAAACAGTGTAAAAAGTGGAGATAATAACTGCAGGCGTCAGTAAGGCAATATTTAATTCATGTAAGTTAAATTTATTACTAAATTTAAAGAAATACTATTTTTCCAGTAAATAAACATAAAGCAGTCAAAATCAGTGTACTTATTTATTTGCCTACCCTCCTATCCATATTAATTATCCATGAAGGATTGCGCAACACGGTACTTTGTTATTTGGTGAATAATGTATAAAATATGAAAGCAACACATATATTTACAAATGTTTATTGTTATTGTAATCTTTAATGAGAAACCAACTTAATATACTAGTGAAATTTAGATTTACGATGTAGGTACCAGTGTTTTGTGTATGATTATGTCAATTATGTGTCGTGTTTAGTTGCGATCGAGGCGTATTTCAAGGTCATTTGATGTTGGGAATAGGTACATTCTTTAAGTAAAAAGTACAGTCGGTAATAAACTCATGTACTTACAAGAAAACGACCTTATTGATAGGTAGGTCCTTATTTTTGCTCCGGGTTGCCCAGAATGAAATCTCAGTGGCCGCCACTGGTATCCACTGAATAAAATTCAGGGTTGTATCTATAAGGCTTTGCTTGTAAGATTTTGCTTGTATTTATCTTCAATACAACGCGCTGTTTTTTTTTTCATAACAGCAAAACTAATTTGAATCGTGAAATTTTTTCGTGAGCTTTTTACCAATACATAAAGCTCAAGTAAATACTCGGAAAAATTCACGCTTCAACTAAAGTAAGAATATTTTTTACTGTCGTCAACTGCCTACCGTATATTAAGTAACTTGGTTTTTTCTCCTTAGCAACCCATCAAGCCGCCGTTTTGAACGTTTGGTTCTAGTTTAGTGAGAATATTAGCAAAAATCTCAATCTAAATCCACGGAATAAGTAATAGTACACTAAATCTCTCAAATATTCAGAAAGTAGAAAACTACGTACCCATATACATTGGAAAAATTCCTGGAAACGGCACATTACCACACGTGAATTTTACTTACCTAGCTCTGCTTGAAAAAGATAGAGCGTACAAGGGCCTCTATTGTAACAAGACCATTAAGACGAGGCATTCGAATTTTTGGTAGTGTTCTTTTCGATATTGTAAGCAAACCAGTTAATCTACGCATATGAAATTTTGGTATGTTAATTTTCATTATATAATCTAACAAACTGGGATCGGAAAACACGCAAAGCGAAAATTTTCTCGATAGTTTTTCGTTCCAAACTGTGGTCCATTTTTTTATTCTTTTGCTAATTATTCCGGAACTATAAGCATCCAACCTTTGAAATTTTCAGAAACGACGGTAATACTATCTATCTAGCAAACTGGGATATATCATTTTATTTACTTGTGTAGTTTATTTTATATGAATTATTTTATAAATTCGGGAGTTATGCCGCATACGCCTTTGTGTTCATGAGCGACATCACTGTCTTTTGTCTCTTTTTTTACGCGCAAAAGCAATTGACGCTATCTCACCAAGACTCCGCCTTCAGACGCCTATAGCTTTTGCCGACGACGGATGTGTGCCGAAATTGCGCTGATTTCGTAAATGAAAGCGGACGGAGCACAGCAGAGCAAAAAACCAATGGAGTCATCATCATTGACAGTTTTAAATTTGGACAACTATTCTGTCGATACAAGTCGGTCAGTAGTCAAAAGCTATTTATGCGTATATATATATATATATAGATTATGTAAAGCATAAACTCATATCAAAAGCATATTAAAGAAAACGCATCATGTCAAAATACGTGTCTAATAATAGTAATGAATAGATATGGCGATTTTTACACATTATTACTGAACCGAATTAATCGCGTACAACTGAAATGCATTCGACTTTTTTTGGGTCGGCTCGTAACCACGGATGTTGTAATACATTCGAAACGTCGGCCAAACCTCCAAAAAAGGTGAATACATTTCAGTTTACGCGATTAAGTCCCTTTTACAAATAACAAGGTACGGCGATACTTTTTCTTCAGAATTGATTCTGAGGGCTTATTGTCCAACGCGCTTGAAATCGCCACGTGCTCGTTTTGTCAGGTTTTGTATGGGCTGACAATTAGCATCGAAAATAGTCACACTGCACAGTCATACAAAAACCCTGCTGTTTTAGAGACTATTTGTGGTGATGATGAAGGAATGACTTATATTATCATCATCATTACAGCCGGAAAACGTCCACCTTCTAGTATACTACAATATTTATATATTTCTAGAAAACTTTATTATGATTAAATCCTTTATACTTCTTTTTTTCAACTGAATGTTTGACATCTTATTAAAACACATTCATGTGTTCAATACATAGGTACCAATACAATCCTTTTCTTAAATATTAATTGTTTCACAACTATGTATCTTAACGCAGAATTTCACGACTGACACAGCAATATCTAGATATGCGGCAGCGTGTCCAGCCAAGTTCACCTCGGGAACTGACGGACAGCATCCGTGTGTTATTTTACACGAACCGTTTGGAGCCACTTTTGACCGCTCAATAACTCCAATTCTATTTAACATTTGGTACATGTATTAGGATCTTTTAGAACAACTAGAACCTCAAACTTCATAAATATAGGTGAAATAATTATTGAGATATTAAAGTCCAAAAAACGGCATTTTTACCACTGACTGACTGACAGTAATCAAAAACCTAACCCACTTTCAGGTGACATAGAAAAGTGAAATTTGGCATCCAGCTTGGTAATTGTGTACATACACATAAAAAATCAGAAAACTCAAATTTTTCCATTAGTTTTCTTATTATTATTAATTGTCACCTCAGAACTCCATCATTTATTAACCGATTTGGAAAATTCTTTTTATGTTTGAATTGGTATACTTTCGGGGTAGTCCCATTGTGATCAGGTCAGAGTGTAAGATTTGAGTCAGTTTTCTTAAATATCCTACAGCTTTTATGGTATTATAACATACAGCATAGAAAACTGCCAAGTTAAGGCCCAAAATGCCAAGTTAAGCCGCAGTAAATTAATATTAATGTAAACAATGTAGTGCCGGACTTGCCACAATTTCAGAGAATCTACGGAACTTGGCACCCGTTTCGATCTCAAATCTGTTGTCGGTGAAGAAGACAACCAAACATCGCATTTTGATAATATTGAACTTGGCTCCCATTTTCACATTTATGTTTTTGATGGGATATCATTACTTTTTGTCAATCTTTGCCAAATGGTGCTTTTTAAGAGCGAATGCACGAGTTACTTTACAAAATACACAAATCGCTATAGGTGCACCTCAAATATTTGAAGAGTTCCCTCGATTTCTCCTGGACCCTGTAATCAGATTCTTACCTGATATCTATGGGACTACCCCTGAATTATACCGTTTCAAACAAAAAAAGAATTTTCCAAATCGGTTAATAAATGACGGAGTTCTGAGGTAACTAGCATAAATAATAATAATAACAAAACTAATAAAACAATCACTGTTTTCGGATTTTTTCTGGTGTACACACACAATTATCAAGCTGCATGCCAAATTTTAGGTTTTTAGGTCACCTAGAAGTGGGTTAGGTTTTTGATTACTAGTCAGTCAGTCAGTGGTAAAAATGCCGTTTTTGGAATTTAATATCTCAATAACTATTAAACCTATATTTAAGAAATTTGGGTTTCTTGTTGTTCTAAAGGATCTTAATACATGTACCAATTTTTTTTTATGTTAGATAGATTTGGAGTTATTGGGGGGTCAAAAGTGGCTCCAAACGGTTCGTGTAACACACGGCTGCTGTCCGCCAGTTCCTGGGGTGAACTTGGCTGGACATGCTGCCGCGTGTCTAGATCGTGACTAGAGCATTCGCTCGTGAAAAGTACCATTTGGTGAAGTTTGACAAAAAAGAATGATATCCCATCAAAAAGATAAATGTGAAAATGATAGCCAAGTTCAATATTAAGAATATGCGACGCATGGTTGTCGTCTTCACCGACAAAAGAATTGAGATCTAAATGGGTGCCAAGTTTCATAGATTATCTAAAAAGGTGCCAAGTCTGGCACTAGATTGTTTACAGTAAAACTAATTTATTGCGGCCTAATGCATTTTGAGTTTAAACTTGGCAACTGTTGGTTTGATAAGTGGCACGTGACGTCATATTGTAGGACCCTTTTCGGAGGCCACTAGCATCGAGCTAGGTTTGTCCTTTGTTTGTTGACCAACTACAATAATGACATTTAATTGTCATCAAAAACTGGTTCAAATGGCAACATGAAAAAAAAATAGTTAAAGTATTTCAATAAAAAAAATCTCTATTCATTCTATGTTCTAGTTCCGCTTTCTGTTTTGATAACTACACGCGCCGTACGAGCATGGCGAACAAGTATATCTAGCGGGTGGCGGGTTGGCGCGGGTGATGGGCGGAGCAAGCGTGGGAATTATTTTAGGTTGCCTCGTCTTAAAACATCATATTGTATTGTTTTGTTTGCCATAATTTGTGTGAGGTGTGCAATAAAAAGTATGCCTATCGTATCGTATGGCATCGAAAAAACATAAAAATAAAATGTCTGTTAATGCTGAATGACTGTTAATGCGCGGTCACACTATAAATTATGGACCAACGCAAGACCGAGTGCATGAACTAAGGCAATGCAATATATCAAAATCATTTTCCGTGATTGGGATTCGATTTCAGTAGCATATTTTTTTTTCTAAAGCCTTTTTCACGTTGCTTGTCTACAAATTATAAACCTTGCAAAACATTTAACAGGTGAATTTGTAGGTAACGAAAATTCTAAATTTCAATGTTTAATTTGAAATTTAACAAGTGATATAAAACCCCCGTGTGGTGCCGGGTTAGAATAGGAGGGGGTGGCCCTTTCTTCCCTTGGGTGTCGTAAGAGTCTAATATGGGAACCAGGTTAAAGTCTGTTGTGGGCGATGGGCTAGCAACCTGTCACTGCAATATCACATCTCAATCTAAAAATATAAACCTACTATTGCTAAAAGTGGCACTGAAAATAATTTTCGTGTGCTCTGCCTACCTGGGGGGAATATAGATGTGAGTTTCTTTCTTTTCTGTATATAAAATTCATACTTCCATACTAATATTATAAATGCGAAAGTAACTCTGTCTGTCTGTTACCTCTTCAGGCTTTAACCGCTAAACCGATTTAAATGGTATAGAAGTAGTTTGAGTCCCGGGAAAGGACATGGGATAGTTTTTATTCCGAAAATCATTATTTAGTCGGTAAAAAGGGTTTGTATGGGCGAGCGATATTTAAGCCTGCGCCTACAACAATTAAATAGCAATTATTTCTTTAATATAGATAACGAGTTGCACGCGGACGGAGTCGCGGCCAAAAACTAGTATTTTTATAAATCCACTTCTGGACTATCTAGCTGAATAATAATAAACAAACATAACAATTTCTAAGAGAGAATAGAGAGAAAGGGCACAGCGGAACGTCATCTCGCTCATATTTGGAACATCCCAACTGGGAAAGTACATCCACCTTACAGAAGACCGCAGACATAATAACACCACTACTTGCTCCTTAGGTACCTATGAGTGGTATGTGGTGAGTAAGGTCGCCAGAACTCCCCAGTCCCGAGCTCCCGAGGATGCGGTATGTTATTTATTTATTTAGGTTTGCCAACAGGTGTAATACATATTAAAACTTACTCGATTTCATAAACATGACAGTAAAACAAATTGCCCGAGTATCCACCCAATAACAGGCAAACACAACATGCAAAAAAGTAACTGCTTACATAAATCTTAAGCTAAGTAGTTTACAAACTAATTTTTGGTTCTAAGATAGTAAAATCAAGCAACAAGATGATAGAAAATCGTTTTTAAATTAATTAACAAACTGCATGCAAAGTTTTGTAAGAAAAGCTGACGAATTTTAAATGGAGAATAATGTAACAATCTAACAGTTTGCCTTGAATTTGTGTAAGTAGGTATGTTTTATATTGGTTATGTGACATTTTTAATAAGTCTACCCTATTCCGCTTAAATAATAAATTATACACTTTACACATTCTTGCTATAATGCTATGAGATCCCACATTGGTTCTGTTAAGAGTGAGGGACCTGTATATGTCTCTCGCTATGACAACACAACTAATCTTCAAGTCACTAAAAGTTCGGTAATGCGCTTGTGATTCTTCTGACGTTGCAAGCGCCCATAGGCTATGCCTTTTGCTTACCATTGAAACGGTATCGGCTGGTACCTAGGCTGTACCTAGCTTACTTACCATCTGGATGATAACTGAACTGTAGCTAGGTACCTACTTGAATAAGATACAGGTCTGGTTTGTAGAGGAGGGTGTGTAAAGAAAACAATAGGCTAGAATGGAAGTTAAAGCTGGTTTATTAATTCGTATTTATTTGTAATTTAAATCGAAACTTTTCATTATTTAATTGGACAAAGTCGGTTAGAACTTTCTCCAATATCTGTTTCCGCTCACTAAGGCCAATTTCCTGTTACGAGGTAAAAAGCGAAACAGATAAAACGGAAAAACCCCGTGCCTTTAATGCTATATACATCATAGTCAACTATTTCAAATAAATTCAATAAAATTAATTACATCAAAACTTCTAAGTCCGTATGCCGACTTCAGAGCGTTAGGATACAAACGAACCAAATTCACAAGACATTGTACGCACGTTAATTAACAACATATAAGCCTTATAAAATATGAGGCTTTAGAAAAGCACTTATATTTACTGCCAGTAGCTGCTTTCTGGCCGCTCACACAAATTTGATTCTCGCCAAGGATTTGAACCCTCGCATAAACCACACAATTTACAATCCCAATTTCAATTGGTACGAGGTTTGAACTCGTCATCCACGCCGGCAAGTCACATACTCCAAGTTCTAAATAGCAGCGTAATATGTAATTTATTCAATCTGTTACTGGCCACGTAGTTATGTCACATAATTTACATCCCATCTAATTTACATGCAACATATTTACAGTCTATCATTTTACTTCGTCCTCTTGCCAATAAACTTCACTGAATAATTTGATAAGGTGGAAATCGAATCCGCCTGTTAATTCATATAACACAAACCAAAATTCAAAAGCACACATAAAACACATTCAATGTTAATTTAACATTGACATTTAAAATAACTGCTTTATCATTCGAATTGATCCAGTATTTGCATGAAGTTCGTGTAATCGTTATTTAACGATTACGTATTTTATTTAGTCAGGAATGGAAATAGATAAAATGAAGGGATTTAAAATATAGATCTGTCCCCGAATGAAAAGGCTGTCTTAATATAATAATTACTTAACTTGGTTTAGCCAACAGGCTCCACAGCCACACTTCACCGATTCCACACTCGTTATAAAATACAATTATAATCTCGTACTTAATATGATTCACAAAATTTTGGAATACTCTATCTCAGCGTTTTATTAAAATCACCCGCACAGCGTCGGTGTCTCCAATCAAGTGTCCACATTTTTCTTCTAAGTTATTTAACGAAAGTCTACGTTACAAATACAATTCTAGTGTAACTTATAATTATTCCCGACTTAATTACAACAACATAGGGATTTTTCAACTGCAGGTCCGTTTGGTATGTCTACCCGCCGGGCGCCGTAGCGAATAGTTAACACATCTGTTGTGCAGACTCCGCACTGTTTGGCTGGAAAGAACATACACCACCGTAACCTTTGTATGGGATAATATGCGTTACAGCTCCATAACAGAGCTCAAAATAGCTAATTACTGTGTGTTTTGACCACTTCGTTTTTGTTTTACTAGAAATTCCTGACAAGCACTTATTACCCGCTGTTAACCCCAATCAACCAATTCCGTGAAGTAACTCCGATCATAAATTCAGTATTCTATTATCCTAAAATATATTGTTCCTTCGTAGAAATACTTCATGTTATTATTTTGCAAATAATAAACACTTCTACGGAAATTAGGTACCTATATCACGTTGCCATCTCATCCCCCTCTCTGTTGAGAGCTAAAACGCAGGTTTTCGCTTCCAACACCTTAAACGGCAACTAACATAGATATAAATAACGTAACGATATGAAAAATAAAATTATACTAATCATTTTTAAATCTATGGCATTGTTCGTGCTACTCGACTATGCATTGTATTCTAAGTGGGTAATGAACCTCTTTTATTACTTAGCACCAGCGCTATCCACTGTGTCCTTTGTATGTCTCTGTCCAATATTCTAACAATACTTGCTGTACACTTGTACTGAAGTGGTTATTAAAGCAATAAAATTTTAGCGCTGGCGCTAACATTTCTCGATGGCTACCTGCTGTTATTGGCGGACAGACGGATGGTTTTAACTTGCACAGGACAATACATGTTAAGGAAAACAAGTTGTTAAACCACTCACTATTGGTACTAAGACCTTAATACCATAAGCTTAAGATACTTTTAGGAAAGCAACTTCCTGATACATCAACCTTCAGGTATATACGAAAATAAGGGGTGATATTCTCCATAATGAATATTTGTCATTGAATCAGAATAGTCTAGTTAGATTCTTGTACTGTGAACGATGTGTCCCCTTTTCTTATACAATTAATTACATTAATACGCCTTGCATATATTATAGATTTAGTTTAAAGAGCCATTTAGTATATACACTATGTACTGTTTTGAATTTTAGCATGGAGATCATGAAATGCTTTGAATCTTCGCCGCACAGTCCAGACCGGGCTACTATAGGTGTGCCTCTCAGTCGAGTAACCGGGCATATACATGTAAAGTTTACCGCACAATCTAGGATCGGGTTTATATGAGAGTTACCGCACAATCCAGAGATCGGGTTTATATGAGTATTACCGCACAATCCAGAGGATCGGGTTTATATGTGGATTACCGCACAATCTATAGATCGGGTTTGTATTAGAGTTACCGCACAATCCAGAGATCGGGTTTATATGAGTATTACCGCACAATCCAGAGGATCGGGTTTATATGTGGATTACCGCACAATCTATAGATCGGGTTTGTATTAGAGTTACCGCACAATCCAGAGATCGGGTTTATATGAGTACGAAAATAGTCATTTTTATACACTCATCTCATATACACAACTTAATCCACTCATCGTCTCTAGAAACACATCACATCATTCATCATATTTAATATTCATTCATTTACAACTTTTACAAGTCTGGCCAGACTTTCATACATCATACCTGAAATTCATTCACCATACCTAAAATCCATGTACGGCTTCCAAATTACAACCATCATAACATCCAAATCATTTATTCATCATATATGTACCTCTAATATTATTAAAATCCTGTACCTGTATGTACTCGTTTAAATGCAAAAACCCAATGCATAAAACAATGCATTTGCTTCAGTATTTATAACTTGTTGACAAACGTCAACGTTTGGCTCTAATTATTTAACCCCTTTTCTATATTTATAATTACGTTTAATTGTAATATTATTCTGTAATGATATCATGATCCATCAGATCCATGACATGTTCGTGAAGTACACAGTGTTCACTGAAAGGTTATTACGTACTTAGGTACACTACATAATTGTAGTTAAACCCATAAACATATTATAAGTAAGTATTAATGTAAATTAGCCTCTTTTTTTTTTTCGTCGCCAGAAGTGCTTAGTACCAATTATGTAAATTTGACAAAGACAATTTATTCAGCAATTAATTGGATCCAATACTATGTGTCGTCTTGCAGTCAAATTCAGTTCTATTCACCTAGTTACTATTTATTACAAATATTACAATAAATCGATTTCTCGTCAAATTTCAATTCGAATATAAAGTCAAACTACTCGTCGACCAAACTCAATTATTATCGATATTACATCCGGTATATTTTAGTTCTACACTACACAGATAGATTAATTTTGATGCGATCGTGAAAGCGTCTCCCGATTTGGCGACGAGAAACTACTCCTATCAACGTGGTCTCCTTTTAAGCTACTACTCGGTTTACGCCACAGCCTTTTCATCCATCTAGGTCTACGATAGGTTTTCTTATGTTCGATTGCTGGCGCCATTGGTAAGGTATGATCACTGATATCGTGCATACTTCTAGTTTGTAGTTGTGGCACATTATTAACATAACGTACTGAATTTATAACACTTTTATTACTCTTACACTTGACATTAAGATCAATTTTCGTAAGAAATTCAACTGCCGTTTTGATATTTGCTTCGTTGTTGCTAGTAAACCACAGTTGCTGCACATGCTCCGAAAAATGTCTCATTCTCCAAGTAACTAACATATTTTCGTCACACGGTATTGTTAATAAGCTAACAGTTTCCATCTGGCTAGCAAAATGTTCACTCATTTCTAATTCTCCATTGGGATTATACGAGCCATTTATAATATTGTACACAGCGGCTTGTTGCTGCTGTTCACCCCAATAGATACGTCTGAACTCGTGCTCAAAGTCATCTATAGTTCGCCAGTATTTACTACGCAATCCCAATACTGTACGAGCTGGTTCTGTTAGACACTCCATTGCAATATCGATAGCTGTATCATGCGCATTCAAAGATTTTATATATTTGCGTAAATTTGTAATAAACTTTATGGGGTTAAGGTCTTTCCTGTCGTTAAAAAAAGAGGCTTAGCCATGGGTGGCTGCATTATGTAAACATTAGGCCTAACAGAAGCACAGTACTCGTTCCTGAGAGCCTCTAATTCTTGTGGAGGACATGGTTCACTAGTCGTGTCCGTTTGTGACGCCGAAACTTTAGGAATACCTGTCGAGCACGTTGGTTGTGACTCTAAAGACTCAACACGCTTAGACAGCATGTCCGCCTTGCCTAGCAACACTTCAAGCCCACGTTGCTGCATCGCCATAAGCTCTGCACCGGCCGACCCTAATTTATCAACCGTCACACCACTCAATTGACTACCCCGGCTTCTCTTACGTGTAAGCCGGTCAGTGTTTGTCTCACTACAACGTTTTAAACCATAACACGATTTATCTCGTCCTGACATTTTAAGTGTAAAAGCAATGCGCTAATTTCTGTACGATTTGGCAGACGGGTGAAAAAACCGCTTAAAGTACACAAATATTTTACGATAATAAACGATATTTGGTCAAAACACACACATAAAAGATTAAAACAACAGTACAATGTCTTGGAATTTTCATTCATATACTCCTCAAACAATTATAACAATAAGTATTTATTCATTTACGAAGAACATATAATGCACCCCTCTCAAACCTTACGACTATGTTTATAAAACATATTAAATACCGATTTAATAAATATATTTTTATATTAGAGAATTATACATAAGTGGGTTTTTTTTATATTCATCTTAAAACACCCCTCTCAGACCTTTCTAATGTGGGATTGAACCTGTGATCGTCATAATCGAATAAAATTTTAGTTTCCTACGTTGTGTTATTGTTATTTTTTTGTATAAAGGTTCTTTTTACTAGTTGTGCTTCATTGATTTTGGACACAAAATCTAGAATCCTGCGTCACATGCGCCAGGTGACACGGTATCGGCTGGTACCTAGGCTGTACCTAGCTTACTTACCATCTGGATGATAACTGAACTGTAGCTAGGTACCTACTTGAATAAGATACAGGTCTGGTTTGTAGAGGAGGGTGTGTAAAGAAAACAATAGGCTAGAATGGAAGTTAAAGCTGGTTTATTAATTCGTATTTATTTGTAATTTAAATCGAAACTTTTCATTATTTAATTGGACAAAGTCGGTTAGAACTTTCTCCAATATCTGTTTCCGCTCACTAAGGCCAATTTCCTGTTACGAGGTAAAAAGCGAAACAGATAAAACGGAAAAACCCCGTGCCTTTAATGCTATATACATCATAGTCAACTATTTCAAATAAATTCAATAAAATTAATTACATCAAAACTTCTAAGTCCGTATGCCGACTTCAGAGCGTTAGGATACAAACGAACCAAATTCACAAGACATTGTACGCACGTTAATTAACAACATATAAGCCTTATAAAATATGAGGCTTTAGAAAAGCACTTATATTTACTGCCAGTAGCTGCTTTCTGGCCGCTCACACAAATTTGATTCTCGCCAAGGATTTGAACCCTCGCATAAACCACACAATTTACAATCCCAATTTCAATTGGTACGAGGTTTGAACTCGTCATCCACGCCGGCAAGTCACATACTCCAAGTTCTAAATAGCAGCGTAATATGTAATTTATTCAATCTGTTACTGGCCACGTAGTTATGTCACATAATTTACATCCCATCTAATTTACATGCAACATATTTACAGTCTATCATTTTACTTCGTCCTCTTGCCAATAAACTTCACTGAATAATTTGATAAGGTGGAAATCGAATCCGCCTGTTAATTCATATAACACAAACCAAAATTCAAAAGCACACATAAAACACATTCAATGTTAATTTAACATTGACATTTAAAATAACTGCTTTATCATTCGAATTGATCCAGTATTTGCATGAAGTTCGTGTAATCGTTATTTAACGATTACGTATTTTATTTAGTCAGGAATGGAAATAGATAAAATGAAGGGATTTAAAATATAGATCTGTCCCCGAATGAAAAGGCTGTCTTAATATAATAATTACTTAACTTGGTTTAGCCAACAGGCTCCACAGCCACACTTCACCGATTCCACACTCGTTATAAAATACAATTATAATCTCGTACTTAATATGATTCACAAAATTTTGGAATACTCTATCTCAGCGTTTTATTAAAATCACCCGCACAGCGTCGGTGTCTCCAATCAAGTGTCCACATTTTTCTTCTAAGTTATTTAACGAAAGTCTACGTTACAAATACAATTCTAGTGTAACTTATAATTATTCCCGACTTAATTACAACAACATAGGGATTTTTCAACTGCAGGTCCGTTTGGTATGTCTACCCGCCGGGCGCCGTAGCGAATAGTTAACACATCTGTTGTGCAGACTCCGCACTGTTTGGCTGGAAAGAACATACACCACCGTAACCTTTGTATGGGATAATATGCGTTACAGCTCCATAACAGAGCTCAAAATAGCTAATTACTGTGTGTTTTGACCACTTCGTTTTTGTTTTACTAGAAATTCCTGACAAGCACTTATTACCCGCTGTTAACCCCAATCAACCAATTCCGTGAAGTAACTCCGATCATAAATTCAGTATTCTATTATCCTAAAATATATTGTTCCTTCGTAGAAATACTTCATGTTATTATTTTGCAAATAATAAACACTTCTACGGAAATTAGGTACCTATATCACGTTGCCATCTCACCATCATGCAGGCCAACAGCAACAACAAGCAACAACACAACGATGACGGTGTGGCGGTGGCAACAAGTATATGTACCGGGCGGGCCGTACGCTTGTTTGCCACCGACGTGGTATTAAAAAAAATATGTACCTGTTTGCCACCATCGTTCGTTATATTAAAAAATATAACCTTTCTCCTGCCACAGTCGGGTAAAAACCGACAAATCTTTATGCTTTCAGATACTTATCCATCATAATAACATAATCAACTCGGGATACATCAGACCAAATAAACCACATAAAATCTGGGGTAAAAATAATACAATTTAACAATATTATTGACGTTTCCCGTACATTAGTTTCAGCAAATAACCCATAAGTACAATTTATCTGGTTGTATGCGTTCGAAACACATAAATCGTCATATCAGAGGTCGTCAGTGACCCTTGCATACTGCATTACATTATTGGATTAATTTCATTTATTGCTGAAAATTGATTTTTATTAAATAACAAATATGAGTGTATTGAAAACTGTTTAAAGGTCACTTGTGTTAATGTCATAAAGTTTATTTGATTTTTCAACACATTCTCAGGAGCTCTAGTGAACTTACTCACCAGGAGGAACACGTTACCACATTGGCACTTACTAATAAAGCAACTATGTAAATAGTACCGTTGCGAAAATCTATTAAAAGATACTAAGCAGCGTACTGGGTGATGAATGATAGCCTGGCACTAATACATTAGCACGCAACAAAGCCTACTCCAAATCCCCCGAAGATTGAATCCGGTCAAAGTTTCTTCGCAACTGTGTCAAAAAACTTGTAATTCCGGCTCCCATTGAATTCTCTCGTTATTTATTGTGCGCGATCAAATAATATTAATCTCGTGGGGATTACAGTTGGATTTTATTCGTCTGCAACTCGAACTTGGAAAATAACCCTCGAACATTGTTGGCGTATGGAATAATGTGGATAGCCAATCCGCTAATGAAAGTATAATGACTGTTTTATGGCGGACATTGCTATTAATGGGACTTAACGAGTAAAAGTTTGGGTAAAAAATGGACTGAGACTGGTTACTTACTGTGCCACAAATTATTAATGGGATACTTTTGTGGCACTGTAGGTGTTAAGATACTGGAAAGTTTTTTTTTCATCAACGTTTTTTAAAAGGTATCAATAAGCGAATCAGTGAACCTAGGATTGTTTTTTTAGTTATGATTATAAAACTAGGTGTATAAATAATAAAGCAGTGTGATTTTGTTAAGTAAAACTAATTGAGATATCTTGAATTATATCAATATCTAATTTAGCTTATTAATACAATTAGAATCAAAATCAAATACGTATTCTGCAAATACGCTACAAAAAGAAATCATTAAAATAGTCTTGCAATAATGATGATTTCAAAAGTACTCATTAACAACATTAAATGTCATTAAATGAAAACACACACAAGATGCATTCCATTACAAATTTAGGAAAGGAAAGTTAAAGTTAAAGATGTATCAAGTCTTTTCGAATTAAGAAAGGGAAGTAAATTAAATTACTGCAATAATCCTTTTATTTTGTTCGCATAAGTGTCAGAAGATAGAACACCTAAATAAGCGGCAATAAACAAAAAAAATGTTCGATTTGTAATCTCGAACCTTTGCAATACGTCATACGGCTAAGTTTGTTATTGAATGTAATATGTAAGCTTTTTTAAATAAGGAGCGTTCGTGGCCCAGTGGCGCCCGAGTACCGCATGCGGTATGCGAGGTTAAGCTATGTCGGGCGACGTCAGTCCTTGGATGGGTGACCGCTTTGAGTGGTTACTAAATGAGCGCTCCCGTGCTTTGGAAGGCACGTTAAGCCGTTGACCCCGGTTGCTGTCTATGATAGCAGTCGTCAAGCCAAGTTAAAGGCCTCCGGGCGGCTTGAGAACTTCTAACAGTCAGTTGCCCACTCACTTGACAAGCCTTATCCCAATAAGGTCTAGTTTTCCCCTCGGATTGGAAGGTCAGATGGCAGTCGCTTCCGTAAAAACTAGTGCCTACGCCAATTCTTGGGATTAGGTAGCGGACCCCAGGCATCCTTCAGGATGCAACTGTACTGGGAATAACGCTAGGATGATGATGATGTTAGCTTTTTTTCTATTCAAGTAAATAC
Source organism: Notocelia uddmanniana (assembly GCA_905163555.1). NCBI lineage: Eukaryota > Metazoa > Arthropoda > Insecta > Lepidoptera > Tortricidae > Notocelia > Notocelia uddmanniana. Next base: position 17,044,313 of record LR991065.1, read on the forward strand.
CTCTAGTACAAGGACAAGCGTATGTTGGTATATCCATATTAATATCATCTCATCTTATCACATCCAAGTAGTAATCAGCTATAGAAGTTTCTGTGCGTAAGAGGGATTATATTTTCGATAACTTAGCTTAGGGTAGAGAGCAATAAATAGAGCAACTGAGCGAAATGGCAGATAGAACCCCGCACGTGTAATCTGGAAATTTGTTATGGTCTTAAGAGAAAAATGTAAGTGTTCGAAGAATCCCGTGGGAGTCATTCCCATGTTTTCATTTCATATTTGTCATAGGGCGAATAAAGTATGCGAGTCGCGTGCATCGTTTTAATGGAACGGCTTTTTATTTTTCTTCTTTATTTTAATATCAAAAGCGCTAAATGGCACTTCAAACCTTAAAAAAGATGCTATAATCATTTTAATATTATCTTATGCCCGCAGCACTAATTAGGTCATCCTAGGTTAGGTTTTATGGCACGGCTTTAGAATTAATATGCCGCGCGTATTAGTCATAGGTATTCGTGTTATCGAGTTCTGCAACGAGTTTAAGTGCTTGCGCTCTAAAATGACAATCACTAGCGCTGTGAGCCAAACTGTGTCACTACCTGACATGTGTTTTAAGACTTTTATCTACATCTATATGACGTAGACCGGAATTCTTGTAGCACTTTTGAGCTGTCATATGGACTTCTCATTCATCGACTTCCGATATACATACTATATCGATACATTATAGAACACAACATATTGAAGAAGATTAACGGTAGAGGTAAACAACAGGTGGTCTTATCGCTAAAGAGCGATCTCTTTCAGATAACTTTTGAGTAGTTGAAAATGTCAAATAGAGATATGCAATGAAAACAATGAAAAGTTAATAATTGACAATTTGACGTTTAATTAGTTAAGATCAGTCTCTGTCTTTGTTTGTGTGCATGTGTCTATAAAACTACTAATCAAGGGCATGGCCAGTACCTTCATAACACGATATCATATCATTGGCTCAATGGCAATTCTTGTTGCAATTTCTTTCGAAAAATGTTGAAAAAGTCTCATGGTAAGAAATCTACAAATTATTTATAAGGAACAATAATATATTGTTATAATAATTCTATTTAATTTCCAAAAAGTTGACATCCAAAGGTTATCTCAAAGAGATTTCTCATTCGCGATAAGACTGTCTGTTGTTTACTTTATACTCTTAATAATATTTTAAATAAGTATTGTATTCTGTATTTATCGATATAATATGTATACCGGAAGTCGATAAATGAGAAGTCACTATGACAGCTCAAAAGTGCTACGAGAATTCCGGCCTCTATATCATATATGATGACTTTCCTAGAATATGTTCAGAAACGATAAGCAAATGCCCTACATATTATTAAGAAATCTGTAGTTGTGGTTGCGTCTTAAATATTTACGTTCAAGTATCGATAAGCGATACTTTAATAATATTCAAATTTTAAACATCTTATTCTTTAAAAAATAACCATATTTGGAGTGTCTCGCGGTTGTATTCTATGGCACCTAATCCCAATCGATACTTTAATTATATCCAAATTTCGAACATTTTCTTAAACAAAAGAATCATATTTGGAGCATTGCCGGTTCCTACAAATAAGTTATAATACCAATAACTTGAAAACGCAGGCTATATCTATACAATATTGTAGAAAACTTATGATATATATTATGTATGCGACTGGACATAAACACTCGTGTGATCTAACTATGAAACTCACCTTCAGTTCGTTTTATTAACCCACATTCGTATTCGAATGCCCTTCATTATGTAACAGTCACATCAACTATAATGACCTACTTCCTTATGATAACTTCCTTACAATATGTTCAAAAACGATAAGCAAATGGCATATTATTAAGAAACGTGTGTATGTGGTTGGATCAAGCCGTATTTTTTTGCCACATTTGACATAAATGTGACGTAAGTTTTTAGGAAACCCAAACCCAAAATAAGTATTACGTAAAATTGTAACATAGAAATTGTAAGGTTCTTAATTAAAGAGAAAATGAGCAGTTTGGAATTGAATTATTAAAGTTATGGCACTTGCATTTACCTTAAACCCCTGTAAAGTGTGGGCTACTTGAGCCTAGTAAGATCAATGTACAGCCTTTATGTCTGTTTTACGCGTCACTTATGTTAGGTACGTAAGTGAAACATAGTCATGGTCATATAAACAGATCACGGTTGGTACAATTCCTGAGAGAGTTTGGCCGCATGATGGAAAATATTCTATAGGATGTTATTAAGCAAGGCCAAACTCTCCTTACGAAAACTTCAAAGTGGCAACTACATAATTTTTTAAATAATATCATTTTTATAATAACTCAAAAAAACTATACACAAAAAAAATGTTTTATAAATATATCTATGAATAATATTATCTATGACTTTTTTGATAAATCTTAAGAAAAATGCTTTACAATTTGGCGTTTCTTGTTGAAGGCCTGTTAGTCATATAGGGCTTAAGCAAGACTAAAACTGCATATTATACAGAAAGTAAGCCGCTTTACCCAATATGAATCATTTTATCAAAGGAAATGAAAAATTTAATTTCACACACTTTCCAAACTCGCGGTTTCATTTATTTTTAATGTAGAGACATATAACGGCTGCCTCCATTTTGGTAATTGGGATATCAATCTATTCGTATCGCTCTAATAAAACAGAAAAATACCTTTAAAAGTGGTGGCCGAATACAAAGAAAATAAATTATTTTTCGTTCTATTGAATCAAACTACTAAAAAAAGTCCCATTATATGGTCACTTGTTTCTAATTTAAATAAAAATCTCATAATATTACCTATCTCCAGCCGCTTTGCACATCATAGTAGGGAAAAAATATTACTTTTCTCTCAAAATTGATATTTTCAAAATCGATATAAAATTGGGGGGGGTTGATTTCCAAAATAAATACCTATGGCAATAGAAACAATGAAAACGTTGTTTAACAATAAAACATACGAGTATAGTACATGGTTATTTCAAGAATAGTGAAAATAAAATAAAGAATCGCTTATTTTCTTTGTTGCGCAGTAAATAGTATTTTTTGCATATAAGAATAGGTTTAATCAAAGTTTGTTTTTTTAAAACGGACGACTGAGTGAAATTTTGGCGACATGCGCACGAAAGAAATGAAATATTTACCGCATTCATAATCCGTCCCACCATATGCGAAAGTGGCTAAATTACAGTCAAGATTGCAATATTTTAATTAAAACAACATCAAAAATTCAACGATCCACAGACAACAAAATTGTTATTGCTTCTCGAAATTCAAATTTTTTCCCGTGGAAAATTTGTTAAAATTTCCATCAAAAATAGCGCACATACTTTCGTGACTACAAAAAGCCACTGCGGTTAGGAAAAACGCAATATCGCATGGGTTTGAAAGGCGGATTTACAGTGTTACCAGTAAATTGCGCAGGGTTGTCAAGTCGGGAAGTTCTTAAGTCGCTCGCGTGACAGCCACGGCGCGAGTTACGTTCAACTTAGAGGTTAAGTTGCTTTTAAAACTAGGATGGATTTTGAGTAAATGAACTAAATTTTAATTGGAACATGGGTGCTGAATAATATCAAATATAAGATTATCGCTGTTTCACAGGCGCAACTCCAAATACTTGGTGAGTTTTATTTTATTTTTTAGACAATAAAATATGCTTCTTTTTTGCCACAAATCGTTCGAGAAAATAACCATCTCAGGGGGGAATTTTAGATCCTAGGTATATAGGTACATTCTACTATTTGCTCATCTTACCTTTTAATGTCGGTTAGATATAAATATACAGGAAATTGATAAATTTATTCCAAGAAATGGGATATATATCTACAAAGAACAATAACATATACTAAATATTAAACTTACTTAAGTACATTTTCCGAATCAATAGTCTTTACGGAACTAAACATTAAGATTCCCTGTCACGAACCAGCAAAATCTAGCACGGCAGTCATTGTCGTAAAAATATTCGTCGCAGCCCTACGTCTTCATTGGCCACTAGAGACCCTTTGTCCTGACGGCAGACGCCAGTTTATAGTGACTTTTATCGGTTATTGCGTTCGGGTATTGCACTCACTATGACGGACCCTTGGTTACGCATTTGATGCAGGACGTTTAATGGTTAGGGGGTAATCATGGGGCGAAACAGGTTTCCTATCAGTATTAGAGATAAAACTAGCCAAGTGGTTTATCTTTTGGACATTTGCTAATTACGATTCCAAATGTACGTATCTAGAGCTGTTAATGCATTTTATAAAGAGACATGTAGATCTTTCTTACCTCTTGAAACGCGTAGCTACTTTTGCTGCTAACTGACTGGAGACTCCCTACTTATATTGTTTTTTAACATACACACTCAACCTCATTCGGCTAGTAAAATATGCAAATTATTGCGGAGTGACATCAATTATCCGTGTTTATTGTAATATTGCATTGTTTAATTACCTACAGACTATAGCTAGATGAGTTGCAGTAGAGAATATTCCCAGTGGACGTGCCGAATTTGCTCCGAGATTGTGGAGCGGACCCCGAGTATACCCCGTCTATTGGGGACCAGGATTAACTGTTGTATCGTTAATTTTATTTGCGCGCCCCGCTTCATAACCTGAAACAAGCAGTGCAGATAACCCGCTACACAAACAATCCACGTGGCGATAACTTTATTACTTCCAAATATTTGCAGCACTCCAACTAGAGCGATGCCCTTTTGTGAAACTTGCCCGAGATATGTTCCTAATTTGCCTTTCAAATACTTGGAAACACTTACGGAAGTATTCAAGAGAGTCGCTTTGACTGCGAAAATACGCAAAGAGCCTAGTGTTACGTGCAAACTATCTCGGCAAGAAGGCGAGTTGGCGATGCTAAATTCTTCCCGCGTAATCGCCGAAACAGCGTCCCTCGGGGCCCGGCGGTGCCCTCCCTATCTCCAACATTCTTACAGTTTAATGTATGCAAACGCATTTTGTTTCAAAGCCTGGCTCCCTCAAGGATGGTGTTACTCGAGAGGCCTCGGGCGGTCTTCACCTCAGGAACGCCTACAGAAGTTTTCCTCCCGTGTGTCACAACACAACTCTTTGATCTTCTCAAATGCGAATATAATGTCGGAACCAGTCAGGACCGTTCCTTTTTCCCTTTATCTGAATACACTATTGTAACGTAAGTTTTTTGCGTTGTCGTGTTACATTTACACGATTTTTTCGAGTAAAATGTTTTGCTAGTGTAACATAATAATGGCGTTTTATATTTGCCTATTGTTTCTGTTGATATTTGAGAAATGGAATACAGATCAAATCTTATTCTGAATGCGGGATTTTTGCTCAGATTACTAGCCTTTTTAACAATTCATTTTGTAACATGAGATATTAATAAAGCGCTTCTATATGTATGATAAAAAAGCGAAAGGATAATTCATAAAGGGAATTCGTTTCAATGCGTCAGCTTAATAACGACTTTCCATATATCACATGCATATTAACGTCAAGTAGAGCGCTCAAACTTGACGTTCTCTATTCGTCTCAAGTCAAAAATAGATATTTGTATTGATGAGGGATATTTGACGACAAAGTAACCATCAACGGACCATGTGGCGTCCTCAAATAGAATGCGACTCCGCACTGTCACACGTGGCGGGCCAAAACAGATCGTTTCCTTTAAAAAAGTTAATTTGGCATTTTTTGTGACTGAAGTGTTACAAAAAGTGTCACTTTTTGAAGCCGTAAAGGGGCATGTGCTCGATAATGAGATGTTAGTATGGTGTAGAAATGTGACGCTCTTAACGATAAATAGGGTGCTTTTTGTTGTGAAATACTATCACTATTCACTTAAAGTGGCTCTGGCGTTACAATATCGGAAACTAGGTGTCTTACCTTGTTTCCGATGGCACACTTGAACTCGTATTATTTGAGGAATATACAAAAAAAAAATAGTTGGCGTGCTCGGGTACTTACTTAAAAAACAATGCGACTCGCGTTATGAGATTACATCGCCATTTTATACTTAGCTATTAATTTAAAAATATGACAATTAACAAAAGAAATATTTCCGCATGCCGTAGCAAAAAAATAAAACACAAGGTAACTCCACCGAATTCCAGAACATTTAGCTAATTAGATTTATTATGGTGGGTGAGATTAACGGTTATAGCTATGTCGTTGGCGTGTTCACTTCAATAATGACCATTTTTTACATTTCGTTGGCTTATGGTCGCAATCTCTTATCTAAGGCAATTGAGTGATTGTAAAAGCAACTTTACTATCCGCAAAATAAAGTCTATATTAAGAAAAAACAAACCACATTCAGAAGTAGGTATCGCGAAGGCATCCGATTGATTGTTTTTTATAATTAAATTCGACTAAAACATCTACTTAGGTCAGTAAGCGACTACTTAACTGGGACGAGATAACAGCTGAACACTGTTGATGAAAGTCAATGTAAAACTATTAGTAATCTAATGAAAGTAGATTAACAATATGTTTCAATGTGCCTTTTTAGAGATGCAAAATGTGTATATGTGATCGAAAATATGTGTATGTACTGCGTTAATAAATACAACAAAAAAGTTTCGCATCCATTAAAAAAAATTACATAAAATATTACACATTGATACATTAAAATTTTATATAGGCCTTCGTTTCTTCTCAGATGTAAATGATTTCGACTACACGTGTACCAACTATAAAATATATAACAAGAATGATCGCAAGATGGATTGATATGTATGTATATGTATGTTTAGATCGTATTTATAATTTATTGCATGTTATATCCCTTCCCTACTGATTATCAGTGCCTCACGCTTACACATACCTACTTTGCTATACGCTAAAGCAAGAGGAAGCACATGTACCAATCTCATTCGTCATCATCATCATCATCATCATCATCAGCCTATACAGTTACATATGTCCCACTGCTGGCATGGCATTGCCTTCTCTCATTCACAGTCATAACTTTTCAAAACCGCATTTTGGTATTAGGCCCCAGTTATGTATTTAGTATTCCGGAGGCCACGATCTTCTAATTCCTCCGGCCTATCGCTCTAGTTAAATGTAGCTTGCCCTACGCCCTAATACCCTCTTGATGGATGAGCCTTCACCACGACAGTAATAAATGTAAACAAAATGCCTGCTTTTTTCCCCAAAAACATTATTAATGAACAGTCTCGTTGATAAGTTTAATTGTGTTGGATGCCTCGACTTGTCCTTGTGATCTCCACAAAAGATAGTGTTCCCGGAGGCAGTTTTTTCACTCACAAATGTCACATCCTTGACACAAAAGATCCTATTACGTCACTCAATTCATTATACACCTTTTCTCCCAACGTTTTAAGTGTCATATATACTCTAAACTATATGAGTGTGTAAATAAAGGTTAGAATCAAACACACTCGGCGTTCATAAGCATTTTAACTGCATAACTGTGTAAGAACAAAAAGTGCGGCCTAAAATTCTTGGTAATAGAGAAAATATTTTAATGAGAATTTTTTAGACACATTAATGTGTAAAACAGTGGGATTTCTTTACGCTGACGGGGTTTTTGCGGCGAGGGACGGAAATTTGTTAAAATTCCAGTGGAAACATGCGACACGTTAGTCATTGGAATCGAATTAAATTCCCGATGCCATTCATTGCTGAATGCAATATCGAAATCGTTCTGTCACAGCGTTAGATTTATAAATTTAAGGTTCTAGTAGAAATGTGGCAGAACGATCCAATTTTAAAATGTTAATTTATTGACGTTTGTATTCTGTCTTTAACTGTCAATACAACTCAAACCAGAATAGAATCGGCAGCGTGTTTGTAGTCATTCTGAGGGCCTACTTCGAACTTCGAAAATCGAACTTTATATCGTGCCGTCCCGGTCCGTCATATAGTATAACACGAGAGTGAAAGGGACGGCACGATACGAAATTCGATTTTCGAAATTCGGAGTAGTACCTCAAGAGTCGCTAGTGTCCATAAGCTGCGTCCGCTTACCATCAGGTAGGTTGTATGCTTGTTTGCCGCTGTCAGAATAAACACAAGCTATCACAAGCTATCACAAGCTATCTCTACTATGCCTTAATATTTTGATTTCACAATGACGATACGTTTATGCTTAAAAAGCAATAATCGGACAAAAATACTAAATATTAATATATGGGTGATTCTCATTGTTAAAGTTAACTGATGCCCTTGCCGGCCCAAACGTTAACTGAAAGTTAAGGAAATCTGAGTGCAATTTAAACTTTTTGTTGACATCGTTTACTCTATTATACGTGGGCCCTTAAATGTTAAAATAGTTGAAGCCTAAAAGAAACACTTAAAAGTCATTACAATCCGGGCCCGGTAAGAACAAATTAAGAAAATGTTAAACTGTAGGATGAAAATAACCATATGAGGATTTTCAATTAAAGCTTAAGGGCATAAATAAGAAAAAAAGTGAATTTTTACAAACTATAAAAAAATTGTGACTGCCAAAACATTATACTTTTATCTAAATTTGAAAAGACTAAGTCAGATATTTACCGGTCCAGCAATGTCGGTGGTATTTGGGCTACTAAATTGATGAATCTATTTGGATTTTTTCATGTGACTTGATCCAGTGTCTTTCACTCGATATTATTTATCTTGTCTTCTTCTTCTCGATCACTTCGTAGGCACAAAATATTGCTGAGCATTCAATTGTGATGCCATGCAATGCATTCAATTTGCCATGGAAGACAGACATCCTGGCTGCATCAGTTTGAGTTCATGGTCAATCATTATTTCACCAGATAAAAAATATGTCACTAACGATTTCCACTGTATAACGATGACTAAACCGATATAATTGCTGATTCATCCGCAACGTTAAAAGAAAGGTCCGAATCGAGCAACTAATTGGACAAAATGACCCTAAAAGGACCTCATCAAAATAACAATCGTATTGCGAGTCACAAAATATGTGATTTTAAAACCTAGGAGCAAGTGTTGGGGAATGTTGAACCAATCCAGTGAGACATTGGGTTATGTCGTGCGTAAAAATATATATATATATATTTAGTCCGTCAGTTAGACTATCAAAATACACACGTATTTTTGTTTTGTCATTCAAACAAAAAATGTGGAAAATAAATCGCGTCAAAGTTGGGAGTGGGGGTTCGTGACGACACACGCCGCCGTGCTAAAAATTATAGAACGTCGTGATTTTTACTTATTATATTAATGTAACATTAGTCATTACCCTAAGTACTGCGCGACGCAAAGGAATACAATGTGTGTTATGTCCTTTGTTGTTTTTGATAATTCCCATGACAATCAGTTTTTTTTATTTTTTGAATGTCACTAAACTTAACCCGTAAGGTTCATTTTATTTCTTTAAGTAAAATTCTTTGTAGGGTAGCCTCGCCGGTTCTCGTCCGATTAGTGGAGTTGCCAACTTTGTGACGGGAAAATAATATGTTGAACTATAGCAATTTATACGAGTAATATTTCGAGGCTCTAAAATGTGGTGTAAACTTTCGTTAATTATATCTTAGCCACACGTTGTTAAATAATGTTTGTTTATAGTTAGCATTGTAGGTTCGGTATTAAGGAACGCAAAGAGCCAAAACTTGCGCGGGTAATTGTTTATATACTCCTATTCTAAGCATTTGTAAGGAAGAAGTCACTCGAAAGGACGAGAACCGGCGCTGGACGGAGAACCGGCGAAGCTACCCTATATACCTAACGCCTGCCAAAAAGTGATAGGCATAGTTGCCAAAAATCGCCTTGGTATGATGAGATTAGTAGGCGTTCAATTTACAATGGAAAAGGGAAATTGTGATTAATATAAAACGTTCTGAATTCTATTGTTTTGTTAATTTCCAAAAATAGTGTTCCGTTAACTCTGTTTTCGTAGCAATAAACATTTCAGTCGTTGATAAGAAAGGCACAAACAAAGTTTACGGTTGATCTATTCTATTTTATGAGATCCTTTGTTATTTGTTACGCATATTTGGATAAGAAAAGACGTGATCAAAGTTAACATTTTATGGCCAGCGTTTGTTTTTTTTTATTTTAACAATTACGAGAAGCCTTGTTTTCAGCGTAATTTACCTACGTTTTGCGTTGACTTGCTGTCTGTGCATGACGGACAGTTTATTTAATATTACTTAGCTTGCCCATCAAAGTAAAGAAAAATGAAACTTTTTGAAGTGAGATGTTGACTAATAGGTACTTTACTTAGTAAAATCAACAATTTTAATTAAACTAAATAAATAAATTTCGCGTTAAACCCGTTCGTTATACGAATATTTTTAAGAATACATATGTGTATAAAGCGCAAGAGTTTAAAGTGTTATACAGGGTGTGGCATATAATAGGAGCAAAAAATTAAACGGTACACTATTGAGCTCTCCAGCAATTATTTCCAAATGGTTTTAATTAAAAAAAATTTTTCGCAAAATTAGCTTATATATACTTTTTTACTCTACTGGAATGATATTAATAACTTTCATTCAAAAAACACAAACAATTTATAAAAATAAAATAAAGAAATCCCAAAAATATCCTTTTAAACCAAAAATGCGACAACGATTATGAGTCATAACTTGAAGCAACCTCAAAATCAGCATTGACTGCCGCGCTATAATCTCTGGGTGTCAAGATCCATTACTTGGAGGTCATAACTTTAGATCAATATTTCTCCCAATTGAAAAAAGATATTTTTTGTGGACACAAGAGGTTACTGTCGATGCTCTAAGAAAGTGTCCTTTAAATTTATTGCTCATATTAATGGCCACACCCTGTTTAAAAATCGCAAAAATAAGTTGAAGCGTGATATTTTTCGTGTATTATCGTTAGGTTTGTTTAATGGTTATATAGAATGATTTTTTTACGGTCTTGTACTGCCGTAATCCCTTAGTTACTCGCACAGTTGTGATCAAATAATTACCGATAGGTATAATCAACAGCAAGATGAGCATTTTAGTACCTTGTCACTTTCACTACTTTGACGCATCCCAACTGTCGCAGTATTGTTACGTTAGTGCGACAAAGTACTAAAATGATCATCTACAATTTGCTGTTGAGTGTACAGTCAAGTGCAAAAATATGGGTGCATACAATTTAATCGTATAAATATGTCTTGTGTCTCTTATGTTGGCGAATTGGGGTCTAGATTTAATTAAAAGATAATTAATTCTGTGGTGGAGAAATTAATATTACGTATTAAAGGTTTAAAAAAAGGAGCGGAGAGTTGGGTTATACCTTTTTTGGCAAAATCTACGGCCTGACCCATACATTTTTTTACAAGTCACTGTACTAATCGATAAAAAAGATACAAGCTTACGTCTTTTTATAGCCGATTAAACGGTGATTCTTGCATTTCAACATTGAGAGTGAGTGACAAAATGTATCAAATTGAATAAGTACATCTTTTTGCAGGTCAAGAGTACCCTAAATCGCATGCATGAAGAATGTTATGAGAGTTCATGAAGCGAAAATTGTATGTCAGGATCGTAGCAAGTGGAAATCCGTGATCTCTGCCTACCCCTCTGGGAAACAGGCGTGATTACATGTATGTATGTATTTTGCAGTCGGCTGTAAGTAGTCGCAATTATTTAAAATGTTTATAAAACCGTTCTTTGAATCTTCATGCATCCGAAGCTAGAGGTCCCGGGTTCGAATCCCGGTAAGGGCATTTGTTTCTGTGATGAGAAGAAACATTTGTTCCTGAGACTTGGATGTTTTCTATGTATTTAAGTATATATCTATTAAATATATCGTCGTCTAGTACCCATAACACAAGCCTTATTGAGCTTACTATGGGGCTAGTTCGATTCGTGTAAAAAAATTGTCCCCCTAATATTTATTTATTTATCCGGTCAAAGTCGTTTTTAAAACGATGTAATTTTATATAGAAAACTCCCGTGAGTTTCAGACATATTAAAAATAGCTCTTTTAAACGAGCCGCTACCGCGATAAGTACTCCTGGAAGGACCGCTTACCAATCTGAAACATATCGAGTGATATTCGACCTGAATGACCCTTAGAAGTGCAATTTGATACAACTCAGCCATTTCATAATGGCAAAAACTGTCAAGCCGCTTAGGCTACGAGCATATCTAACAAACAGAAGTAGGTACCTAGTCACACACGTCCCCCCACTCCCATCCTGCTAGGCCATGCTGGCTATATCGGAAGATGTAAAGTCTGAAACTTATATCTTACAGTTTTTTTCTACAATCGGCTTCGTGACCCCTAGAGGAAAAGCATCTCTTATAGCATTTTCCCTCACTGCCCCATTTAGACTATACACCCTGTTTATGTAAGATGCTATTTTAAAATGTACTAGTCGTGCTCAAAATAACCAGGTAAAGTCAAGATTAAGACGCTGTTTGTTAGTTAACTCAGTAAAATTTACATATCATAAATGTAATATTTAGCTCTCAACTTGCTAATTAGAAGTAGAGTTCTCCGTAGCGTCAGTAGCGAGCGGCGTGGATCACAAATATTAATATTATCAATATTTACTCCCAAACAAAACCATTCACAGGCGGCTTCCTCAGGGCTTCCTGATCACAAAGTACGAGTACAGTGTGAAATATATGTATACATGTATATATGTATTGTATACTGAGATAGAGATACCAGTGAAATACTTCACATAGATCGTAATGCAGTTGTGTATTTAGTAAGAACTAACCGCACGACCGCTGCATCTCTGTCACTTCAATATGCAAGTGCGATTGAGATAGCTCCCAGTGCATGACATCTGGTACAAACAAGTTTACTAACATTTCCATAAAAAAAATCGAGCTGAAAGGCCCTGTTCCTGATGTGTCGGTGCGGAGGCGGTACAATATGGGGAAACTTTCAGCTGTCAGTGTCACAGGACTGCTTCCTGACCACAGTTCCTGACTGGCGAGGCACGCGCAGAAGCGAAACGCGCATGATATAATAATAATAACTTTATTGCAGGTCTTAAATAACTGTTAAGGTAAGAGTACAAAACGACACCCTGTATGGGTGTTGCAAAATTAACTTATATCCTAAACGTACATTATTAAATCACATATTACACGTGTTTAATTTAGGATAACCTATTGTAATAATATATTTATGGTATCTATTTACTATGCAAACGTGACACTGACAGTGTCTCGTCAAGTAAGAAAATCTCTGCGACATCAGTAAGCTTACATACGTCAACGAACAAAATACCAATTATCGATCCCGCCCCTCAAGTCAGACAGTTGTTTCAGTGTCCCTAAGTGTGCATTATGTTTTCTACTACGACGGTGACACTACCTAATGGTAAGCAGACATCTTAACCCATAGACACTTGTGACTGCAGAACAACCACAAATGCGCTGCCGTCCCTTTTTGATAGAGACAAACGCAGGTCTCCCACACAACACAGCGCATCCTCGGGAGCCCCGGTGACCTTACTCAAGGGTTAAGTTATTTGTCCATATACTTCTATGTTTGGCTCAACTTTAGAATATGCAACACCGAGTTTAGCGTTCATATTTTTTTATAGACAGTACTCATGATTAGAAAGCTTTCCACAAAATTTCGAGTTGCGGAAACGTAAAAAAAAATATTGGGCAGTTTCTATACTAAAATCGATAATAAACACCACGCCATGACAGTCAGATGATTACGTCACTCACGTCACTAGGGCCTAGGTATATCAATAATCTTTACGAAAAAAAACCGACTTCAATGAGGGAGGCCGGTGTAAGATTATTATACTTAGATGGTGCACTCTTAGATTCCATACAATAAAATAAAAATGGCTATAAGTATGTTTATAATGGTAGAAGACTAAGTACCCTCAATTCCTCATGGAAACATGGAAAAACCTTGCTTGCTTGACAAACAAAACGAAGAGAACAAATCGCCAAACGTGAACTACGCGTCGTTGAAGAGTTCCGTTCTGATCATCATCAGCAGTTCCACTTCAGCAAATGTCACTTTTATGAATGAAAATGCGTGATTAGTTCATGAAACCACGCATTTGCATTCATATTGAATGATCACTATTTGTGTGCCTTTCACATTTGAGGAGTTCCCTAGATTCCTAATGGATCCCATCATCAGAACTCGAGCATGACAAAAATCAATCGTGAAAATAGAACTTGCTTAACAAACACAGCTAGAAGGACAAATCGTAAAACGTGAACTTTACGTCTTTGAAGAGTTCTGTTCTGATCATCATCAGCAGTTCCACTTCATCAAATGTCACATTTTTATATGATAATGCTCGATTTGTTGATAAAAACACAAAAATCACTATATGTCTCCCTTTAAGATTTGAGGAGTTCCCACAATCCCTCATGGATCCCATCATCAAAAATCGAGCATGACAAAAATTAATCGTGAAAATAGAACTTGCTTAACAAACACAGCTAGGAGGACAAATCGCCAAACGTGGACTTTTCGTCGTTGAAGAGTTCTGTTCTGATCTTCATCAGCAGTTCCACTTCATCAAATGTCACATTTTTGTATGATAATGCTCGATTTGTTGATAAAAACACAAAAATCACTAAATGTTTGCCTTTAAGATTTGAGGAGTTCCCTCAATTCCTCATGGATCCCATCATTAAAAATCAAGGATGACAGAAAATAATCGTGAAAATAGAACTTGCTTAACAAACACAGCTAGAAGGACAAATCGTAAAACGTGAACTTTACGTCTTTGAAGAGTTCTGTTCTTATCATCATCAGCAGTTCCACTTCATCAAATGTCACATTTTTGTATGATAATGCTCGATTTGTTGATAAAAACACAAAAATCACTATATGTTTCCCTTTAAGATTTGAGGAGTTCCCACAATCCCTCATGGATCCCATCATCAAAAATTGAGCATGACAAAAATTAATCGTGAAAATAGAACTTGCTTAACAAACACAGCTAGGAGGACAAATCGCCAAACGTGAACTTTTCGTCGTTGAAGAGTTCTGTTCTGATCATCATCAGCAGTTCCACTTCATCAAATGTCACATTTTGTATGATAAAGCTCGATTTGTTGTTAAAAACACAAAAATCACTAAATGTTTGCCTTTAAGATTTGAGGAGTTCCCTCAATTCCTCGTGGATCCCATCATCAGAAATCAAGCATGACAAAAATTAATCGTGAAAATAGAACTTGCTTAAAAAACACAGCTAGAAGAACAAATCGCCAAACGTGAACTTTTCGTCGTTGAAGAGTTCTGTTCTGATCATCATCAGCAGTTCCTCTTCATCCAATGTCACATTTTTAGATGAAAATGCTTGACTTGTTGATAAAAACATAAAAATCACTATATGTTTGCCTTAAAGATTCGAGGAGTTCCCTCAATTCCTCATGGATCCCATCATCAGAACTGCGTTTTGACAAAAACGGGATCAACTTGAATATATATACTTACAATCAAAAAAAAATCCAAATCGGTTACGAAATGACGGAGTTATGGAGTAACAAATATTAAAAAAAACATACAACCGAATTGATAACCTCCTCTTTTGAAACCTTGAAGTCGGTTAAAAACCAAATTAGAGCATCCCACTATCCACGTGGTCTTGTCTGCCCTACCCCTAGAGTGTATATAAAAATTCGGAGGCGCGAAGGGAGAGCAGCCCTCGGAACCGTGCGAGGTTGAGCGGCTGAGCCTGGTCGCCTTAGGCGACCAGCAAGGCGAAGCTGCGGTGCCGAGCATGGACGACCGTGCTTTGTTACGCGAGGGCGGAAGGGCTGCTCGTCCCGCAGCGCCGGAGCTAAGGCGGAGTCGGACTGTCATGGTGTAGTATTATTTACCGATTTTAGTATAGGAACTTTCTATTTTCCATTTTTTTTTCTCTTAAACCGTACGTCTCCGCAACTTGAAATTTTGGGGAAGCCTTCTAATAGTGAGTACTATTTATAAAAAAATATGAACGTTATATTTGGTGTTGCATATTCTAAAGTCCTCCCATCATATACATATTATTGCAAGACTGTGGTTGCGTTTGAGCAGACATTTAAATTAAGTAACTACCTATGAAAATAGTACAATTGTACATACATTCAACAACTTCGTTCAAAATGTAGACTAGACGAAGCTTAGGTAACTAACTACAAAGGCTTAATGTTAACTAATAGAAAATATTTCTTTTCGTAATACGAGTACTTAAGTTAATCGCGTACGTCTAATCACGTTTCATTCCATTACACATTACTCGAAAAATAGCAAAAACAATCTTCCTTAAAGTTCTGTAACTCGATCCATTCTCGACGTTGCCAGATATCAGCCTGTGTGACCTAAATATCCCCTCAGTCCTTAAACAAGTTCTGTGTCCTCTCCAACCTTTTCAACCTTTCCCCTCTGATGCTAAGCACCCAAGTTAAACTTTTTCCATACTCAAATTATTCTGCATCATCAGTCTTTATCAACAACTTTGAAGACCTTAGTCTAGTACAAAGTAACTTTATAAATACTTTTCTAACAAATGCACGAGTGGAATACTAGGTAGGTACTTACCTATTCGTTTATTGGAATTTTCTGCTTTTATAAATTCAAATTACTTATTAGTCTATGCTATAATAGTCTATTCTTCACGCAAACTTTTCTTCAAATTAGTTTAAGTTAAGTCCGACAGCGAAATGCTTTTATAAATATTTAATGTGTTTTTAACTCATCAGTGACTGGCGGAGCGAGTTCGGTATTAAATCTTATCAAAATGTTGTAATGACATCGCACCCAATATCGCACCAAGGTGCGTGACGTCGGAGAGGTCATTAGTAGGGCAAGAGGCAGGACATATTGCCAAGCAGATTGATGGTGGGTGGACCAAAATCGTTAACAGATTGATGGCTACTGACAGGCAAAAGAAGCTTTGGTCATCCACGAGTTCGATGGGTTCATGACATTAAAGAGACTAGCACGGGACCGGGATGAGAGGCATACTCGAAGAGAGGTCCATACTCAGCATATTTATGATACCTAATGATGATGGCATATCATAACAACATAATATAAAAATTAAATAATAAAACTGGCCAAACGCGAGTCGGACTCGCGCACGAGGGGTTCCGTACCATTAACTCTAAAAACGGCATAGTCCGACTCGCACTTGGCCGGTTAATATTTTTTGTTATAGCGGCGGACCCGGGTATGTCCTAAAACTACGACCAAGGCCACCGGGGGTTGGGCAGCAGCATCCCTGGAATGCGGTGGAGATACTGCGATCGCCAACCCGCATGCCAAGCGTAGCGATTATGGCATTTACCCCCCATGAAAGTGGGGGAGGCCTATGTCCTGCAGTGGACGTCTATGGGCTGATATGGTGGTGGGGGTGGTGGTGGTTATAGCGGCAACAGAAATATATGAACTGTGAAAATTTCAACTGTCTAACTATCGCGTTTCTTGAGCTACAGCCTGCCCGGCTAGTATGATAGCTTATACCGTCACGTTATATGGCAAAAATGTACTGAAACGTCGCATAAAACGTGACGGTATAAGCTATCATACTAGCCGGGCTGGTGACAGACAGACGGACGGACGGACAGACAGCGAAGTCTTAGTAATAGGGTCCCGTTTTTACCCTTTGGGTACGGAACCGTAAAGACTAGAGCAACAAACATTTTTCGATTTGACTCGTTGCTTTCCTAGTTCTGCCAACCATACCCACTGAAGGTGAGCTCTTTCCCTCCATGAGTCGCGTTTCGCTTTTAATTAGTTGCGAGTTGTTGTTATTGTTACGGCGAATTTACCCATAAAAATTACCCAGCACCTTATCACTTGGCGCGAATTTTACGCTTCTGTGTGCTGCGTGGAGAAATTGGAATAATACCTACCAGTTTTCTTGGGCATCTCATTATGAAAACAATGTGAAACATAATTTTTATCTCGCATTGTTTGTGTTTAACTTTTTTGTGCTTTTCTTTGCAAAATGTGGGAGCGATTTATGATGCCTACCTTGAATAAATACCAACGGCAGTTTTTTTTATAGTCGCAGCATATTCAGTGCGCTTTGATGCACCGTAATGCTTCATAGCACATGTGGACGCACGCAACGGCGCACTGAAGGAGTTATCATCACGAAAGGATCCTTGCCGTACTACTCGTAATAATGTAGAATTAGATTTCGATTGCTAAAAAGAATAAATTTAGTAATAGGTAAATATAACTTGAAAAGATTCATATTTTATAAACATGTTTTCTATTTAAATACATAAAATTAGCAGTCTGTCGTAGATGCTATACTATAATCTTTCTTTTGATTCTTAATGGGAGAAGACTTTTGCTGCTTCGCACCTTGGCCGTACCATGCGAGCGCCGGCAGCAGTGGCTGAGCTGTAGCATTACCATGAGTTTGCAGTGACCGTACTCGCTAGTCGCTAGCGACTGCGTAAACAATCAGTACCTATGGAGAATAAAGTCTCCTCTGGTGGTCACTCATAGAACTCTGTAATCGTACCATGAGTCAATTACACGTTTACTATACTCGCTAACGTTAACTCGATTCATCGAGTAGTTTACGTTACGATCGAAGTGACGTGCCTAACTTCACAGCATACAAAGCTCTCTTTCTAACTATACTGAAAAGACAAAGCAAGGACGATATTAGACAAAAGGCTAAGTGCCCAATGCTTCCTTTCAAAAGTATAGAAATAAACCTGCTAATTTAAAGTGTCATAGAAAAGTAGCACAAGGTCAAATGTTAGTGAATCTTGTATTTGCTTTGGTTATTATTGCCATTCCCATAAAATTAGTGATGCAGTCTTCCCAATTTTTATGATGAAATATTATTTTTTTGTTTCATGTGATTAGATGTACATAGATTATGTATCTAATTAAGTATACTAATATTATAAAGCTGAAGAGTTTGTTTGTTTGTTTGAACGCGCTAATCTCAGGAACTACTGGTTCGAATTCGAAAATTATTTTTGTGTTGGATAGTCCATTTATCGAGGAAGGCTTTTTTATATAATATCAAGCTGCGACCAATAGGAGCGAAGACGCGGACGAAGTCGCGGGCAACAGCTAGTAATTAATAAACCTAATCTCATTTTATAATATGTTGAAGTGGATTTTTTTATTTATTTCTCATATCAGCCTGAATTTATCCATGTTATTTGTCGTTCATCTTCTTACGCAGCCGTCGCTAACATATTCCACACTAAATAACGCCTTGCCGATATTATTTAGATAAATAATTATTACAATAATTTATGAATAGACCCCGCTATCGGCGGTGCAAATTAGTAGCTGTCAAGTTCTTAGGGACAGGTAAAAATATTTATAATGTCGATATCGATTTTCTTGCTTTTTCTGTACCATTAGTTTTATAGGTATATCATTGTTTGTATTTAGAATTTTATCTATTTCAGTAACAAAGCTAGAGGATTCAAAATTTTGTTTAAAGGAATCCTTAGATGTATAATAATACTCGAGGTTAAAAAAAACTTTCACTATTACGTTTGCATCAAACAGGAATACTTAATTTATTTCAAAATACGGAAAGTGATACATAATAATCCTGGATTCACAACTATACAAATTATACAAAGTTTGTTGGAGGGCAAAAGTGTCGAAATTACAGATGTGAATAAGAATACGGTACAAAATTACGCCAATTGTAAATTTTTGGCCATTACTTCTATCGAAGTAGAAAAGTCATTTTCCTTCTTAAAATGGATTTTTGGCAACAGAAGACGAAGTCTAGCGCCCTTTAACTTAGAAAAAAATTTTGGTAATATATTACGAGACATACATTTCTAAAAATGAATAGGGCTAAGTTATATTGGGTTCAATGTTGAATATATTCATCGCAACTTTACTAGATTACTGAAAAGAAGGCTACTGAAAAAACTGATCGTTCATTAAGAATACGATATTGATTTTTTGTTTTCGATTTTTAGGGATACGTTTTTTTTTCTTTTGGTGGAAATTAAAGTGAGATTTACAAAATATGTAACTTTTAATTAATTTGTGAATGTTTCGTGCTATGAAGATAACGATAATTTGTTAGTAATGATGCATAATTAAAGATTTTTATTTGTAAAAATTACAAAATATTTAACACTCATAATATTTACTTTTTAATGATATAGTCCTATTGTATAAAATAAACACGTTTAATTGAAGTCTTCGACTTTCATTATGTTGATGAAAAATTATCGACATATAGCTATAATTATCGACATACCTCTAGTATTTCAAAATGATTTTTACCCATCGCTAAGAACTTGACAGCTACGAGTACCAATTTGCACCGCCGATAGCGGGGTCTATTTATGAAACAAGATCTCTAATAAGCTTTCACGCTCCAATTTGCTTGTGAAATAGTTTATTACAGTCGATACGGTATTTTTCGATAGCGACTGTCAAATTGGTGACTCATGGCCTTCATGACATGGTACCGATCTACGGCAACCGCTACAAAACGTTAGTCGCTAGCGAATATTACGTTAGCGTCTGGCGGGCGCAGTGAACGCGCTGTTGATTCATAGTACGAGCACAATCGAAATCTACTCGAAACGCGTTTATTCGGCAGCGACTGTAGAAACGTAATGCATGTTTTCGATAGCATCTCATGGTAGCAGTACTGGGGGCAGTGCGTACTCGCTGGCTACTTGTTTGTGCCACTTGCGGTCGAGACCTCGGGGTGTTAGTGCTCTGAGGCCGAAACCTTTTTTGCAGAGGTGGGGCGCCGTTTGAGGGAGAGGAGTCTGGACCCCCATTGCGGGTCATTGCTGTTGCAAAGGCTGGCGATCGCTGTTCAACGGGACAATGCTGGCAGCGTGATGGGCACCTTTGCGCCGGGTATGTAACGCTAGACGTATTAACTGTTTGTTCAATCTCCCCCTAACACAAAAGAAATATAAGGCTAATTCTTTCCTTAGCAGAGCTTGTAAAATATATAATGATAAATTTAGCGAAGCAGATCTATATGTTTTATAAGTCGGAAAGCCAATATAAACGTAGATTGCTCTGCAAAGTAAAATAAAATAGTTAAGATGTAGGAGATAATGTAATGTTTTCTAAAAGTTTACCTGTAGTTTAAGTTTCTTCATTTCCTGCATATTCACTAGGTCTTCAGGCAGCTCTGAATTTTGTTTTTGGTTACCTTGAGCATAACTCATGTCAATATTTAGATATATCACTTGGTAGTGGCAGCTTTGCTGGTCGATGTATTAGCTATAGTTATTTATAATTTTAAGTATTGTTTGTACCGTTGTTTGCCCAAATAAACATTAAACATGGCTCGGGGTGTGTTGCTCGATTACGTTAGTTTTTAATGACTAGTTTAGTTTAAGTTAGATTTTTATTGTATTGAATCATAACTAATTTTAAGTTCTATTTTTGTTTTTAAATTAATGGTTCTTAATTAATACAAACGTATTACGTCTTTATTGAATTAGTGTTTAATTAAGGAATGCTATGTTTAGTACATTTACATTCTGTTTATTTCATACCTAACTTCCAACTTGGAATATTAGGGGACAAATATTAGAGGAATACTGCATTAGTGGGATAAGGGCGGGAAGATGATGAGATTGATGATATATTAGAGGAAATAATTTTTTAACTTTGGCGGCTTTGACATTTTTTACGTCTATCGAGATTAAAATTTGTTACGCGATTATCGTGGCACTAACGTCCTTACTATAATTCCAAGTCTCAACCTAATCCATTGTGGATCTAACTATTAATTAATCAAGAGACCATTCTCCGGAGGCCAGCACGTCCGATGAGCGGCCAAGTTGTGAGGCTTTTGTGGTCCTAATGTTGTTTACATTGTCGTTAATTAAATGGGGACCGGAGGTGTAATTAGCTCCATTTTAGAGGATACCGAGGACAAAGGAAAGCCGTATGCCGGATATTATTTATGTAGACCCACTTGAGGAACTTGTGACGGAGAGGAAAATTGTTTGGAATGCGCAAAGGCTTGGAGTGAATTTGTGTTGCCACGAAGGTCTGAATGAGGATACTATACGATGAAATTAAGAACTATAATTTTGTTACAAATGGCCAAATTCTTGGTTATTCAAAAATCCGTAGAAAGGACGTCGTTAAACTAACCTATGTATGACAGAAAGTTTGTGTATGTACCTACGCTGCGATTGTAAAGCAAATACATATCTTATTAATTAATATAATTATTATATTAAAAAAAATACTGATTGTTTACTATGAAACCCACTTAAAATATATTAAAAAATATTTTAAATTGGCTTTTATTTTAAAATGTAAAGAATATAAACAATATTCTTGATATTGATATCGATATATTTTTTCGTAATAAATATATTTTGTCTATTAGGTAACATCACTTTTACTTATTCGTGCCCCCAGTTTTCACACGATAAGTATGCATAACATACTGGGTGAATTCGGGGTCGTGAATATCGTGATCCCGAATGAGAAGTTGTGATGTAGATGGTCATACTGAACCACTTTTCCCATGGAACCAATATGAAAATCGAGAAGAAAAGTTGATGGTCCCATACTTTTAGGCTGAAGGTTTTACTGAAGTTGATGGTCCCATACTTTTAGGCTGAAGGTTTTACTGATACTGATTCTTTTTGCGATTACGTGGTTGGCCCATGGGAAAAGTTGTTCAGTATGACCATCTACATCACAATTTCCGATTCCTCACGACCCCCAAATTACCCAGTAGGTATATATCAGCCAACGCACGCACGTTACGCACGTCTAGGATTATTTTCGAATGCACTTCACAGCGTTCTCTATTCAAATTATCTAGCAATAGAAACGGCTAGCCAGGAGACGATTTTGTTGAGAAAGTGTGAACCCGTAGCGTTGGCCGATATTAAATACAACGTACTTATACTTTTTAACCGACTTTAAGATTTCAAAAGAGGAGGTTATCAATTCGGTTGTGTTTTTTTTTAATGTTTGTTACTCCATAACTCCTTCATTTCTCAACCGATTTGGAAAATTCTTTTTTTGATTGTAAGTATATATATCCAAGTTGGTTCCGTTTTTGTCAAAACGCAGTTTTGATGATGGGATCCATGAGGAATTGAGGAAACTCCTCAAATCTTTAAGGCAAACATATAGTGATTTTTGTGTTTTTATCAACAAGTCAAGCATTTGCATCCAAAAATGTGACATTGGATGAAGTGGAACTGCTGATGATAATCAGAACAGAACTCTTCAACGACGAAAAGTTCACGTTTGGTGATTTGTCCTCCTAGCTGTGTTTGTTAAGCAAGCCCTATTTTCACGATTGATTTTTGTCGTGCTCGAGTTCTGATGATGGGATCCATTAGGAATCGAGGGAAATCCTCAAATGTGAAAGGCACACAAATAGTGATTTTAGTATTTTCATGAACTAATCAAGCATTTTCATTCATAAAAGTGACATTTGGTGAAGTGGAACTGCTGATGATGATCAGAACGGAACTCTTCAACGACGCGTAGTTCACGTTTGACGATTTATTCTCTTCGTTTTGTTTGTCAAGCAACCATCAAGGTTTTTCCATGATTCCATGAGGAATTGATTGTACTTAATCTTCTACCATTATAAACATACTTATAGCCATTTTTATTTTATTGTATGGAATCTAAGAGTGCACCATCTAAGTATAATAATCTTTCACCGGCCTCCCCCATTGAAGTCGGTTTTTTTTTCTTAACCACTCACGTGCTCTCCGCAACTAGGGTTGCGACTTGGGAAAACGTACAGTGCTCTCGCAACACTAGTTGCGAGTTGGAGTTCCAACGGTTTTTAAATTGTTGCTATGCGGAACATGCAAAGAACGCTTTTTAATTGAGTTATGTAGGTAGAGTATGAATGTGGCAACATTAAAAAAAATTAAAACCGCAGTCTACGGAACAATTTTTATAAAATATAAAAGTTGTTTTCATGACCATCGAAGTTCGGTACGTCAGCGAGAGAGCTCGCGATTGAAAAATGCTGTGAGCAATCAATTGTGCATTTTTTAATTGGTATTATATACCAAATTAATCCTGGTTTACTGCTTCATAAGACGAAGCATATATTTCGATACTAATTAAAATGGAATGTAATAAATTCTTCCAACAAAGTACGTTGAGTGATGAAAATTTTGCGAGGTTAATTTTAAATCGTACATAATTATGTGATTATGCCATATTTCTGTACTAGGCTATTAAAATCAATAAATGCGTCTATTAAAATCAACATAAATCCACTTTTAATGAACAATTAGGTATGTTCTATGCAGGATTAGGTGAATGAACTTGTGACGTCTATAAATACTATTGTACGCAACTGTGGTTGCACAAGGCACTTCCGCCGATTCGCGTCGGATCCACGTATTATGTCATAAGGCGTGGTGCACACTGGGCTATGTCACAGAATGGTTTAATTTAGTTTATTCATTTTTGATAGGTTCTTTTACGCATACTAAGTGGCGGCCCATTACCAATGTAACTGCTTACTTTTTATTTATGAATGTATGAAGTAGAGGTAGGGTTCACTTTTACTTGTTCAACTGATCATATAAATTTATAAAATTCACATATTCCATGTAATGGTTCAAATAAGAATGTAATGGTTTTCTTTTTTCAAAAAACCAGTTCTGAGGGCCTACTCCGAAAATACACACAACACACACACACACACTATATGACGGAAAGGGACGGCACGATACGAAGTTCGATTTTCGAAGTTCGGAGTAGGCCCTCTGATTTTGACTCGTATTGACCGTTATCTCAGTTATTTGTAGCTCGCATATAAACTATTGTATAGTCGTCTTAACTTAACACCCAAAAATTTGCAGTGAAAACCACGTACCAATAAAAAATACTTACCTCACAAAATAAGTGTATGAGTTTTGTTGTTACTTGTGATGTATTTTTTTCAAATATTAATTTAATTTAATTTCTTAAATTTTCATTGTAATTTTACTCGTTAGTGGTTATGGGATGTGTCAGGCAAGGATTCAATAATTATTTGTGCAATAAGAGAGCAGTCGTTTTTTTACGACGAGTAATAATTTTGAATCCCGAGATAGCGAAGTATGCCTTAGTCGAATCACTATTAGGGAGCGGGGCAAGTGATTCTATGATAGATTTTATAGCGTATCAAGGGATTCGAATACACGATATGCATATAGGTAACTTTGCTCTCGTGTACCACACACATACCACATCACATAAAACTTACCACCTCAGCAATGAGAACCTGTTAGAGTTAAAAAAAACTTGTTGGGGTGCCAAATAAATATATGTCCTATGTCCAGCAGTGGACGTCCTTCGGCTGACATGATGAAATTACAATATAGTCAGTTCTGGTACCGTACCTACTACTACTATACTACGCAACGCAAAAGAGGGGGGTTATAAGTTTAATGTGTATATCTGTCTGTGGCATCGTAGCTTTTATTTAAACTGGTGAACCTATTTGGTTGTCTTTTTTTAGAGCAGGATTTCCAAGAGAAATTTAGTAGTATCTTATAGCCGTGGATCAATATGACTGAAGCAACTATAAATGCCTAGACACGTAAACACGAGGTCATTGAGATCTGATATGTCGAGCCAAAAAGTTGCAACTATTATGGTGTGTATGTAAAAAATACTGCATTTTTAACTCCTCGAATTTATAATAAGTTAATAACATAACTTTTCTCTCGGGAAACGATAATATTAGTAAAACATGTTTTATCAAAATCGGTTCAGCCATTGTTGAGATATATAACTTTGAAATGAAAATATCGGCGGTTTTCCCACTTTTCTACTTTGTCAGTTATTCTATATCACGACAGCCAATGATATTTAAAATAAAATGCCAAACGTTATTATTACTTCAAGAATATATACTTATAATTAAAGTCACCATGAGTGTACCGCTGTTAATTTCGTATTAGCATTGTTTAAGTCATAAGTTAAGGATCTGTAACTATTCGTAATTGATTTCATAAGAAATGTAAATTTCGTAATTTCAATATTGACGATCACTGCGTGAACTGTGGTTTCGTTGCGCACCAGTGTATCCCGTCCTATATTTTAGTTAGTTTGAGTCGGGACCTTTGCGTGGGTATTTGTATACTTTTGAAATGAGAACAAAAATATAAATCGAGTTGTAATCGGTCGAATATCTATTAAGTTGTGAAGTGTAACATGTGTAGTATATGTGTTAAGAGTTTTATGTGGTTTGAAGTGTATGGAATTATTTTTAATCGGGCGTCAAAAGCGGCACTCATTACGTTAGGTATGTAAGGCTATTTTTTGTTATTGATAATTTGTGACAGAAATTGTTGCGATTTTGACAAAATTGGCACTTGTTATTTGAAGATTAATAGTGTCTCTATCTACGTCTGACAATATTTTTGTACTCGTTTGCCTAAATTATTCATACAAAAATCATAAACAAACTACACTGTTTTGCGGCGAATTGAAAAACTGACAATGTAAACATTGCAAATGAAAAAGGTTTTATGCAAAATATTTCCCCGGGATCATATACTTTATTTGGTATCAATCGAAGCGTAAACTATTACAGTTTTAAATAAAAATAAGATTTACATATGTTATCGATTTAGATTATAAAATAAAAATATATTTATTGCAAAAGATCTCATTCGAAACGGTATGTAAAGTTTGTGACTTTTTAAAAAAATATTTTACTATGGTGACCTATGTAATTAATTATATAAACAAATTGCCTGTTCCTTTAGCTTTATAACATAAAAAGAATCATAGCATAAACTTTATTTGGTAGAATCACTTATTTATCACTTCGCAGATTTTAAATTGATTGTATTGTATTTTTAATGAACTTGAAAATGGGTTTATAGGTTTCAATGTCTTTCAGTAGTTGTTTAAGCGGCGGCGGGCGGGAAGAAAAATCACAATATTTGTTTTGACACACTTCACTTAATTCACTCGCGAGTACCAATCTGTCAATGAGGAACTTTTGACAGCTGAATATAATGTGGTCCACTGTTCCTTCTTCAACTCCACAATGTATACAGACATTGCTCTGAATTATGTTAAGTCTTGCCAAATGTGATGGGGCTTTGTTATGTCCATAACGTAGTCGGTTCATGGTGGTGATAAAATCACGACTGGCTCTTTGCAGGCTATCATACCACGGCCTTACTGGTAAGTCTTCTTGTATGCTGCCGTACCACCGTCCTTTCGTCTCTTGGTCCTTCTTCCACATCTGATCCCATAAAGTTGTTATAGCTAATCTTACATTACTTAAATAATCAGTCATGGGTACAAACATAGCATTAGAAACATTAAGTGAATTAACACCTGCATAAGCAGCTCTATCTGCCATTTCATTTCCAGTGATTCCTCTGTGAGAAGGCACCCACATAAATGAAATGACTTTACCTTTAAGATGATATTTATATAATAGCTCTTTAATTATGTACAATATGAAATTTGTTTTAAAGTGAATTTTTAAGTGGATTAATCCTTTAATCAAGCTTAAAGAGTCTGTTATTACTAGAAAATATTTACAATTATCTACATTTTCAATTAGTAGAAGAGCCTGATAGACTGCATAGGCTTCTGCTGTGAATATTGTACATACATCCTGCAAGAGAAAGCTCTGAGAAGATTTTGTTTGAGGATCATACACAGCACAGCGCACATAATCCTTACCTTTGCTTCCGTCTGTATATATAGTGTAATAATCATTTTCTGACAAAAATTGTAACATATCTGAATTGTTTGTGACTGAATCAATTACTATTATTGGGTGCATTATGCTTTTATACTGAGAAGAATAGCAGGGCCAAGGGCACTGTTTTTTGATATTAGTACAGTTGTTTTCTATTTCCAGAAAAACATGGAATAGCATTGGAGAGGTACCAATGAGGAGACTCTCACCAGTTGCTAGAGGACCAGACATATTAATTCTATAAGGTATTATCTTGTTGATAATTTGTATGTTATTAGAGTACAATAGTTTAAGGCAATATCGTTCAGCTAGTAGGAGACGTCTCAACATCAGTGGCATAATTTTAGTCTCAACTTCCATGGCCCTTATGGGAGTTGAGCACATTGCACCAGATATTATTCTAAGAGATTTATTCTGTAAAATGTCTAATTTTTTCGCATGGTAACTATTCATATATGCCATAGCGCTGTAATCAAAATGACTTCTCACAATAGCTTTATATAAGATAGACAATATTTTAGGATCAGCACCCCATCTCACTCCAGCAAGACATCTTATTATATTAATAGCCTTTAAAGCATTCTTTGAAATATATCGGACATGTTCTTCAAACGTTAGATTTTGGTCTATGATGACACCTAAGAACTTTTTAGAACTAACTCTACTTATAGGTTGTCCACAGTACAAAATATCACTTGGTGGGTTGTCATTACCAAAAATCATTAAACTGCTTTTTGTGGCATTAATCTTAAGATGCAGTCTACCATTATAGTATAAATTCAACTGGTGTAATGCTCTATTCATATTTGCCATGGCGACTTCTAAGTTTCTATTACTACTGTACAAAACAATGTCATCAGCAAATTGTAATATATTTACATTACTAGTATTAACATATTTACATATTTCACAAGTATACAAATTGTACAATAATGGTGAAAGAGTGGCACCTTGCATTGTGCCTTTTGATGCAGTTCGAGGTCCATGTAAGATGTTATTATATTTGACATATAAGGTTCTATTATTTAAAAAATTATAAATCCATTCACATAGTCGACCAGGTATACCCACGTCTGACATAATGTTGACCAAGATACCTGGGTCGACATTATCAAAAGCTCCCTGGACATCTAAATATACGCAAACAGTGGGTGACTTTAGGTTATTTGCTATTTTCAGGTCTGAGACGAGTGATATGAAGCTGTCAGCGCAACTTCGTCCACGACGGAAGCCATACTGCACATGTGGGATGATACCATTAGCCTCTACAAACCAGTCCAGGCGGACTTTAATCATATTTTCAAATAGTTTACCAAGACAAGAAGATAGGGATATAGGACGATAGGAACTAGCATGTTCTGGAGATTTATCTGGCTTGAGAATTGGGATAACGCACTGGATTTTCCATGACTCAGGGATAATTTGTTTATGCCATAATGCATTAAGAATATCAAGGAAAAGTTGTTGAACAGATGAATGGAGTTCTTTAATAACAATATATGGAAAGTTATCTAGACCAGGACTAGTGTTACGCCTAGATTGCAAACTTGTTATAAATTCATTCCATGTAAATGGATCTAATAGAAATTTCGAATTACTATTATTGTTGTTACTGATAAAGAAATTATTTAAGTTACTAGTATCTTTTAAGCCACTATTATCAGATAGTTTGTATAAAAAGGATGGTATGAACTCGTCTTTGTGACATTTAATATTGGATTTAACACCTTTAAACATCTTGATCATGTTCCAAATTTTGCTTATAGGTGTAGTTCTATTAAAAGTGTTGCACAGTTTATTCCATCCAGTACTCTTCTGCTCAGAAATGGTTCTCTTTTTTAATGCATCAAGTTTCTTATAATTTATATAATTATTTATTGTAGGATCAGTTCTGTACAGCTTCAGTGCATTGTAGGAAGCTATTACACTTTGTTCGCAAACCTCGTTCCACCAAGGTGCAGGAGGTCTGCTAGCAAAGTGGACAGATTTAGTGAACTTTGGGACAACTATTTGCATAAGGGCATCCAGACGTCTACAGAATTCATTATAAGAAGGGAGTGGGTCTTCTGAATTAACAGTTAAATCGCCAAAAGCATTTTCTGATAGTTCATTATATTTGCGCCAATCAGCTCTTTTGTACAGAAATTTGTCAACAGGAGGGTTAATTTGGTACTTGTGTATGGATAAAGATATTTCAGTTATAGTTGGATAATGGTAACTTCCCATACAATCGTCATGAACAGACCACTCACATAATGGTGCTAAACATGCGCTAGCAAAACTGACGTCGATCGCAGAAGGGTTATTTCTAGGGCGGTTCACTGTAGTGAAACTGCCATCATTTAATATACACAAATCACACTCGTCAGTGACGTCATATAAATCTTGACCGCGACCTTTAGTAGATAAGCAACCAAATGCAATATGATGTGCGTTAAAATCTCCACTCATAAAAATAGGTTTAGGGAGGTTACGAATTATATTGCGCAGCCTATTCATTCTGATGTGCCCGTTGGAAGGAGGACAGTATACGCAGAGTATAGTAACACTACCACGTTCGGTAGATAATGACACAGCTATTGTTTGAATGTCCTCATAGAAAGTTGTGTTTAAAATATTATATTTTATGTGTGGCTTAATTAATATTGCTACACCATTGTGAGAATTTTTAGATATTCTGTGATGAAGATTATAACCGGGGATTCTAAAATTATGGTGTTCTTTAAACCAAGTTTCATTAAGTAAACATACATCAATATATTGTTCCTGCATAAATTTAGTTAGTAAAGGCTTTTTACTGATTGCACTTTGAATGTTAAACTGCGCAATTCTTAACTGGGATGCTCTAGGGGAACTTAAATCCATTATGAAGACAAATTTTTAATTAGCATGTCTTTAATGGCTGCAGTAGTGATCGGCGTAGGATCACTTTTATTGCCCAGCTCTACCAGTGTTTGTACTAGGGCCGACAGTACATCGTCACTTAATAGAACCTGGGCTTTAATGTCCATAGGCTGGTCATTTGTGGCTGCGGTCTGTTGTACCGGCTTGTTATGTACACTATTTACAGACTTATTTACAGATTTATTTACAGTTTTATTTACAGGGGTATTTACAGGTTTGCTATTTACAACGTGGGTTTGTTTTGGCAACGGCAATGAGGGGTATTCAATCTGAGGTTTCTTTATTGTTTGTGCTGCACTTGCGTACGTAATTTTACTCTTTTTTTCTAATATTTTAGTCATTTTAATGGGACATTGTCTCGAGATAGCTAGATGTGGGCCGCTGCAGTTGGAACAGCAGAGCTCGTTTGGTTTGTCGCAATCTTTATAGATATGTTCACCTGAGCAGATGGAACACCTTTGTTTGCCGTTGCATATTTTTGCCGAATGATTAAACTTAAAACATTTGAAACATTGTTGCAGAGGAGGTACATATTCAAATACTCTGTATGAGAATAGGTCATATACTGTACATTGTCTGGCAATACGTTGGATAAAAATGTAATACTAACAGTTTGTAGTGGAATTCTCTCTTGTCCTACTTTTTTTGTGAAACGCCTTACCGCGATGATTTCATACACGGAGCTCAATTTACAATATAAGTCCTTATTGGAAATATTCGCAGGTACGAATCGTATGATGCCAGTTTTTTCGATTTGTGTAGCCGGTATGTAAGCCTTTACATTGTATTTTTCTAAAAAAGCAGTGTTGTTCAAAAAGTTGTTTGCTGTGTTGTACTGTTTAAAAACTACTGCAATTTTGTTTGCGTTCAGCCGTTGGATGGCTATCACACTTTTACATCCGTGGTAAATATATGATTCAGATATATTGGACTTTTATTTCCAATTCTGTCTTTATGATTGACGTGCTCGACGAACACTTTAAATTCAGTTCTGGTGGAGTTCTCTGGATAAAGTCTCTTATAATTCGGTTTAAAATATGGTACAAAGTCTCGCTCACCGCCGCCGCTATCACCGCCGACGCTGTCTCCATCGTTCCGAGTACGCTTGTGGGAGTTGGGCGGGTTATCCAATGATATTTTAAGTATAGATACGTTACCCGCGTACCTAAAGTGTGCCGCTATAAAGACGCTAAACATCGCCTATTGGCTTCAGTCGCTCCCGGACAAGCGAGAGAGGCGAATGTTGACACGAGTTCCCGCCAACGACGCAAGTGACCTTAAAAATGCCGTCATGCGTGTTGCGAAAGTGCACTAATTATACATCCAAACGTACTAAGGCAACAGGCATCACATACCACAAGTAAGTAAGCGAAATTATGTTATTTTATCCTTCAATTTACCAAATATGACGCCATGAAGACGCTGTCTCAGAGAAAGAGACTACC
Organism: Notocelia uddmanniana; assembly: GCA_905163555.1. NCBI lineage: Eukaryota > Metazoa > Arthropoda > Insecta > Lepidoptera > Tortricidae > Notocelia > Notocelia uddmanniana. The sequence goes on from LR991065.1 coordinate 17,076,228, forward strand.
TAGTGTCGTTTGCAATGAGAGTGATAAAGACAAACAGACTGCGAACATAGATTAATGTAACAGATGCGTCATACTAAATCACATTCAATTCTAGATTATATGGGTTACATAGTCAACTTCAACTTTCTGCCCTATTTATTTCTTCGGGTTTATTTAGAAGAAAATAATGCTGTAACTATTAAATGTTAATTTTTAAAGTATATCTAAAGTATCAGCACAGAATAAGTAATAGTACCAGTGACGAAAAGTGAAGAAGTGTCCTTTCTTGTATCCTACACGAGGTCGGTCTGTAAGAAGTTTTTGTTGCTTGATAGAAATACATATAATCGATTGACATCAACAGGCATGAAACATTTTTTGACAAGATTAGCTTTGCTGTCTGTACATTTATTCAAAAATCCGTGTTTGAGTCAATTATTTTGTAATTCTTTGACGCGCCTGCTACGCAAACGACAACCCGATAGCGGTATTACGTGGTATTACCATTACTTACACTCGCTATCATCCGTCGATTAATAGGGAGAAACAGTTTGCACCTTCTGCCTAGTGTTAGTTTCTTTAATCTGTGTCAAACGTGCAGTGATTGGTGTTCCGGGTGAAGGCTGTCTCTTTCTTATGTATTATTTTGATAAAGCTATCTCTTTTACGCTTTTGATGAAGTGTGCGTATTGTAAACAATAAAACAAAATGCGAATGTGTGATGCCGCGATGTTGGAAGCACTTTTTGCGCTTGTAATGTTCGAGCATAACCTATCTATACTTAAAATATCATTGGGGTTATCCCCGCCCCCCTCATTCCCGTCCATTTGTTAAGCTTTTTGCAATACGAATTGATATATTTACTGCACTTAATACAATTAAAATGAAATTAAATAACTTTTGAAAAATTAATACGACCGCCTTTTTTGAGTTCCCGCCAAAAAAAAAAACTAATTATGTTAATTCTTTTCTTATGCCACAGAAGTGCAATGCAATGCAAGATGACACCAAGGAACGCTAGACGTTGAGTATCACGCCATCTACACACAACTGTTAAAATTAATTTGAAGCTCAACTTCGTACCACTTCATACCCATAAGCGCCATCTAGTAATCTTACGTTGCATTCATTACTGGTGCACTCTTACGACTAAAACAAGTGGTTCAACACTTTATTGCTGTAGCGCTACTGGTACAAAAACTTTTTAAACGTAGTATTTGTGCCTCAATAATTTTATATTAATGTTGTGCATTTTTAACATAACAATAGGGGAAATTGGAGCAAGTTTTAGAACGGAACACTGTATTTTTGTATTTTTTCTTTTCTTGTTTGACATTGACAGTTTTGAAATCTGTTCTGTCACATCACAAGTAGTCACAACTGTCAACATTCTGTCAAGTCAAGCGACAGCGAAATTTTAAGTTATTTGCTAGAGAATATCTTAATTTATAAATCATGGAGAACATTCAAGTAGTTACCCAAGATTTTGTTAACGTGCATATCACGAAGTCTGACATAGATGTAGGAGCCCCGGTTGAAAGACGTTTCAAAAAGGGAATAACAGTCTCCGAATTTAAGGTTAGAATGAGTCACCGACTCTTATTTTATTTATGTTTATTAACGACGAAATTTAAAAAAATATTTATTTATGTTTATTTATCATAGAAGAAAGAAATATTTATTCATAAACAGCTGCCGGATTACTGGCTTAACATGCCTTCCAAAGCACAGCAGCACTCAGTTAGTAACCACTCAAAGCGGTTACCCATCCAACAGTTGACCTGGACTGATGTTGCTTTACCTCGTATAGTGCATGTGGTACACCACGGGCATTATCTTTGAGGTACTAAATGTTTGATATTCATACAAATGCACTTATAAACTGAATTTTTTCTGACAGACCAAGCTAGAACTTGTGACTGGAGGCAATGCAACCACGATGAAACTGAAGTTGTTCGACAGCAAAAACAATTTTCTGTGCGACATAGACAATAATGATGCTCTGCTCGGCTCCTACCCCATTGATGATGGTATGAGGATACATGTGGAGGACAAATTTGTCTTACTCAGTGATGTTGCTGCTTCTGATAGTGCGGAGAGGTATGTTGCTTTAGTTCTTTGTTAATATAATTTATTTAGATCATATTTGCATCCATCCCACACTCACATGCTATGCCATGTTGCATCACTTAGGGTTGCTAGGTAAAATAACAACAATACATAAAACAAAACCATATCAAATATAATGTCAACTTTGAGTTTTGAAGTTGAGGGCCTGGCAACCCTACATACATTACCAATTTGCTTGTTGTACATTACACGGGATTAAGAGACACAGCGGAACAACATCCCGCTGATATTTAGAGCAACCCGACTGGGGAAATACCTCCACCTTACAGAAGACTGCAGCCATAATAACACCACTACTTGCTTCTAAGGTATGTGGTGTTGTGTTCCTGGTGGTGAGCTGGTGAGTAAGGTCTCCAGAGCTCCCGAGGATGCACTGTGTTAAGAGTGAGGGGCCACTATATATCTCTATATAGCTGTGAACACACCAAATCCTCAAGTTAATAATGGGTCAGAAACTTGCTTCTAATTCTTCTGGAGTCTCAACCATCCATAGGCATTGGGGTCTCCTTATTATCAGGCGGGCTTAAGCAAGTAGTAAGTAAGCTTGTTTACCACCGTCATTGTATAAAAAATAGGGGGTATGGGATTCTTCAAGAAAGGAGTGTCTAAATTTTTAAAGCATCAGCAATGCGTATGTGACGCCCCTGGAGTAGCAGGCGTCCATAGGCTGCGGTGGTCACTTACCATCAGGCCATCAGGCGGGCCGTACGCTTGTTTGCCACCGACATGGTATAAATTAGAAGTTAATTTCCTCCAATGGGACATTTTATTTTATATTTTTGAAAGTGTGTATAAATAAATGATTTCTTTTAACTTATTTGGTTTATCACCATGTCAGATTCCGTTTGTCAGAAGAGGAATATGAGAAAAAGGGAGACACAGTGCGTTCATTCCTGCAGCGCAATAGGCTTGGCAAGTACAACGAAGAGGAAATGGTTAAAATGAAGGAGCAACAGCAAAAGGAGCTAGAAGATGAAGCAAAGTAGGTATAACCATTATCTTATTTTACCACAGATCGAGTCTCATTGGATTCATAAATAAGGCAGCTGGGCGCTAAGTATATCTTAGTATCTTGTTGATTAAAAAACAGAACTTAGGAGATGGAGGTTTTACTCGGCGTTTTGCGTGATTTTCCGGAGAAATAAAATTTCCCGGGAATAACTAGTAAGCTAAATCGATTTTTCGCCCCTGTAAACTTCTTCACCGTAAAATTGTTCAAGGCATTTTCGAAAACTAGTTTACAAGTAAATGTACAAATACTGCTTGTTTTATGGTATAGAATTTTCTTTAACTCTGTAATTAATATTTAAATTGCTTTAATAAGATATTTCATATTTTCTATGGATTGTAAAGGCATTTGTAGGACAAGACCATAGCAGGAAGCATTATTATTTATTAATCACGCAGCCCGCTGAACAATTGATGATGTCTGTATCCAGTGATTTCTCATTTTATTGTCGAGTTAAAATTGAAATGTGTTTTGAACTGGTTGGCATTGGGCGCCGCAACTACTTCTGGGAGTGTTTCAAGCTTGTACCACGCTTGCTCAAAAAGTGTCTGTAGGGGTTATTGTATGACAACATTTTAAACATGGGATGCCTTATTATTGCATACTAGCATGTAGAACTAAGGTAAAAAATTGTAAAACTTATTTATTCTTCAATTTAGGCATGTTATATGAATGTAATACCTATGAATGTCAATAAGCTAACATTGGTTCGGAAAAATAAACCTCTGCCTCGAGAAGAACCGGCGTAAGAAACTCAGCGAAGTGTCATTTTTTCAAAACAATAGACATACAGTAGCGGAATAAAATCTATTATATTTGTGTTTTTATAAGTATTTTTTTATGAGAACGACTAAGGCTGCCTAAACGATTATCATGTGAAAGTCCTTTAGATGGAGATTAAAATCATATACTACATTTGTATGACACCATATAAGAAACTCGTTTTGTATGAGTTTATTAAAAAGTGCATAAAATAACGAATACTCGAAATATAGGTAAAAGTGGTTTATTAATTAAGAAAACAACAAAAATTACAGATTCTGCACTGAAAATTTAAATATAAGATTAGTACTTGGTACTGAAACCCTTTTGCATCAAAAACAGTTTGGTATCTTCGGGGCAGTGATGCATTCGCGAGGAAAGAACTTGGAATGCGTTCCCACTCTTTCTTTAAGGCGCAGGGTAGCAAGCCGTTGTCCATACAAAGGTTGTGCAAGTTTTTTTGCGTTAGTTTTGGCACTACAGTATTTAATTTTATTTTTTGTTGGTAAATATTGGATATACGCAGAACTTGATGTTGATTATTTGCATTATTTAAAAAAAATAGAAAAAATAATTAAAATTTAAAAAGAAACACATCAAGACAACAAATAAGCATATGGACCAAAAATAGTAACTGGAGTGCAAACACAAACGAAGAAAAACTTGCACAAAGTTTGTATGGAAAGAGCTTGCCCACCCCTTCGCCTTAATTGTTCAAATCTTTCGTTGACATTTCTTGCACTCACACGACGACCTAGCTCCGTCCGTAGGTTTTCTATAGGATTCAAGTCCGGACTTTGGCTGGGCCATTCCAAAACCCTCACTCTACGTTTTTTGAACCATTGTTTAACAATATTAGACGAATGTTTCGGGTCATTATTGCTGAAACATAAACGCTCTGCCGAAATTTTGGCGTGCCCAGGGAAGAAACACATCTTGTTATATTCCTTCGTCATAATGCCGTTTTTTCGATGTAAAGGACCAAATCCACTTGCACTGAAACAACCCCACACCATAAAGGAGCCGCCGCCGTTTGATTGTAGGGAGCTGATATTTGGGGTCATAGCGAGCATTGTCGGGACGTCGTACGTAGGTAATTCCATCTGTTCCCAACAGTAAAAACTTGGATTCATCGCTCCAGATTACCTTTTCCCACATTTCCGCAGTCCAAGAAAGATGTTCTTTCGCATATTTTTTTCTAGCTGCTCGATTTTTCTTGGAAATCAGTGATTTCTTTGCAGGACGACGAGCACGAAATGCACCATCCATCAGGCGATTTCTTACAGTACGTACGGACACAGAAACTGAATTTCCACACGATATTTCCCGCATAATGTCGCTCGCCGTATGTCGTGGATTGTGTCTTAATATTCGCAAAATGTTGCGGTCTATCAAACTTGATGTGCAGCGTGGGCGACCAGGTCTGTTGGGCCTCTTGACACCTCCGTGAGCTTTTTCGCGTTTCAAAACCTTCGATATAGTAGACTGATGAACTTGAAATTGCTCAGCTAGCGTCGATTGTGTGAAGCCATTTCTATAGCCATTTATAATTGCTTCTTGTATAGCTAAGTTAAGTTTTTATTTCCACGAGTCTCCCCATGACGTAACTGATATTTTTACAAATATGATTATGAATTAGCACGATATTCCGTTTTTTATCGACTTACGACTAAATACTACAAGTGACGGACTCTAAATTCCAGAAAAATGAATTCAAATTGAATTTCGAAATATGTACCGGCCTGTTAGCTTTATAATTGGTTGAGAATAAATAAATATAACCTTTTTTGATTAGTTATCAACAAATTCAGTTCTTGGTTTCATCTAATTTGAAATATTTTACAGAAAAATCACAATATGATAGATTTTTTTCCGCTACTGTAGTATACCTATAGTGTTATGTACTACAAAATTACATTGCTACAGTAAAAAACCTATTTTCGCGATTCATTACCCGTACAGGACGCTATCATTGCCAAACATTCCTGTCCATGATGCAATCGTTTACCTTATAATATGCTTTTGAAATAAGGGTTTCACTACAGATTTGAATTAAGAATTGCTAAGTTCAGTAATGTGTTTAGAAATTTTATTGTAGAATTGATACAATTGATACAATTTCCCAAGAACGACTCTTTCGCCTACCCCTTATTGTTTTTCCTTTCAGACTTGCTGCATCAGTGCTTGTGGGCGCACGTTGCGAAGTGCAAGTGCCGTCTCAAGGCGTGCGGCGCGCTACAGTGCGATACAACGGACCGCTGGAGGGCGCCCGCGGGCTATGGATCGGCGTGCAATATGATGAGCCACGTGGCAAGAACGACGGCGAGTGAGTGCATCACTATTAACAGTATTAAACGCACATTGCACGTAGGACTAAGGGCGTAAACGGAGAATTAGAGATCAAAAATCCTTTTTAAAACCTCTTGCCATGAACAGTATCATTAATCATATATCTGTCACCGTAAAATAGCAAATATCGATAGATTGTAATCTATCTAGGGAGATTGATTACGCATATACCGAAAATAATACGAGGGGCGGCTGATAAGTCCTAAGCCTATATGGTATTTCGAGATCGTATATGCGTTTATGGTACTGGCCACTAGAAAGGCCATTTAAAAACAAATTATTAGAAATAAAATCATGTCATATTTGTTTGAATTTTCTCGAGATATCAACGGCAAAGTTCACCATGTCTGAAATATCAAAAAATATTACGAAAATTGAGCACCGTGCTGTAATTAAGTTCCTTACAAAAAGTGCTAAATCACCGCAACGTATTTTTGAAGAAATGGCTAGTATTTATGGTGCTAATGGACCTTCTTATGCTACGGTCAAAAAGTGGAGTCGCTTATTTAAACTGGGTAGGGATTCGATTGAAGACGATCCCCGTTCAGGGAGGCCAATATCGGTGGTAACTGAAGAAAATGTACACAGAAACAGAAGTAGCTACGCGGGCCAAGTGCTCAAAATGAGCTACACACAGACTCTAATGTCAAGTGAATAAGGATCTGTGTAGATAATTGTTAATGTATTAAAGTGCTTAGCTACTTCTGCTGCTGACTGTAGAGCTAGAATGGCATCTGGGGACAGAATCAATGCTAATTCCACGGCACACGGTCCTTTCGTATTATTTTTTCTGCTTATCATAAAACGAAAGATGCACCGCGAAGTCACGACGCTTTCTAATATGTTCTTTATGTTCTAAGTTTTTTTTTTTACAGGGTAAACGGCAAGCGGTACTTCACGTGTCCTCCGAAATACGGCGGTTTTGTGAAGCCGGCATACGTGACGGTCGGCGACTTTCCAGAGGAGGAGTTTGATCTGGATGACGAGATATGATCAATATCACGATACTTAACCCTTTTCGTCGGAAACGCTTGCTTTGCCATTTCATAAAATAACTGAATTAATTGATAATTGTTTACGATTGCATTTCTGAATTACTACGCATCATTCAAATTGTCAGAAACTACAGGATAAATTAAAGCCGACCAAATGTGTAAGAGCATACGCCGATTTTATTTGGCTGCAAAAAAGAATGAATAATACTTACGATAATAATAATAATCCATCATATCAGCCGAAGGACGTCCATTACTGGGCATAGGGCCTCCTCCAATGTAATGGGAGGCAAATGCCATGCTAGGCATGCGGATCGGCGAAAGCAGTATCTCCACCGCACACCGGGGATGCTGCTGCCCATCCCCCGATGGTCTTGGTCGTAGTTTTAGGACATATCCAGGTCCAGTCGGACAAGAAATCTATCTGCTAGGTCTCTATAATCTGATAGGTCTAGTATTTTTCGGCTCTATGGTCTGTGTTAAGGTCCAACAGTGTCTACCACTTCCTTGGCTCACTTGGCCGACTGTAGGTGTAGAATATATTTATTAATTAAATTGTTATTATATGGAATGACTGGATTTCTCGTATTATAGCTTGCTGGCAAGTTTATTCACATGATCGTTCGCTCACGTTTGATGGTTTGCAAGACGCAAATAAGACTGATGGAGTGAAGTTTTAATATCATTTTTATGATGCAATATATATAGTTATGATTTTATACAAAAATTTTGTAATGTCTAACATACTAAACTGATAATTTTAATTGCCATCGGACGATTCTAGGTACCTAAGTACTTAAATGTGTCTGAAGTGCACAGGTCATAGCATTGTATCAAATCTAATTTGATGAATAGTTCGTAAAGAAGTAGGCTCGTTTGAGATTATCTGAAAGCTTTCTTATAATCTATTTAAACAATATCTGTGTTAATTTAAAAACAATCATGTTGCTAAAGTTGGAAATTGTATCGATGTCATTCCAAGAGTCTATCTTTGCGAGTATAATGTGATACTCTCTACTAATATTAGTTTTAAATTCGCTTCTTTTATTTATGAAGCCTTCTATTTTTTAACAATAAAAATTGTACTAAATTAATTTGGTGTTTTTTAGGGTATCCTTTTTATAGACTATAAAAGTTTGAAACACCTAGTGACATATCGTCACTACTTTAAAAAAAACTCGTATCTGAAAATCATCAAGTTTCTAGGAGGAACAATAAACATTCTCATATAAACAATAAATTATTGCGATTGATCAAAAAAGTTCTTGTTAGTTTCATGAGATACTTTGATAGCCAGTCATCGAATAACTCACTCAAACATTTTTTATAAAATTTACAGTTATTCGTAAGATACAAATTTTTTGTTTTAGTATTGACTGAAAGTTGTTAAGTTACGATAATTTTGCTTTGAATTTTATGCTACAAAATGAAACGAAATGTATATTTTTATGTTTATTAAATGAACTAAGTAAACTCTCTTCGAGTAACAATAAGCGAACTCAAATAACAACGTGCCTACGTAAAAAAAGATCGGGTCGAATTATTTTTTCTCTACTATACATGCAATAAACTATCGTAAAATGCATGAAAGTCTTTTGGCAAAATCGGCTTTAGAGATTGCAAATCATCATACTTTGTTTTTTAATGGGTCCAGAATATAGCTGAGGAATCGCTTGATCTTCGGAAATATCATGGAATCTTTGAGGTAGAACAGTCCAGATGTCATCAAAGCGAAGTTTAAAATCAATAGGACTGTGAGGTGTATATTTTAAAGCCCTCAAATTTACCACACATGGGTCACCTGCTCTCTTTCCAGGTCTTATAGATGTGTAGTGCTTAAGTGCGGCATAGTTTTTGAAAAACTCCAGTGTAAATATTTTACATTGTACTTTTTAGTCAAAGATGCCTTTGTTATTACTTTTACAAATCTCTGTTTTTTTTACGTAGACATATCTTTTTTATCTTTATTTTTTTTAGACAACTTACTTGAAGACATTTTCTTCAATGATTGCTGCCTATTTTATATGACAACTTGACAAGTCACCATTATTATTAAATACTTGAAAATTATTTAACCAGTACCAAATAAGCAAGTAGGTACCCAAATAAAAAAGGAAAAAGGAAATATAAATCAGATACGAGTTTTTTTCTAAGTAGTAACTATAATTTGTTTAGATACGATTTTTTTAAACTGACGAATACTTACTATAATGACGATTTATCGTCGTTGGAGTTTGTGCATCATACGAGGTGTATTTTTATTAGTTTAATGCGAAAATAAACGAAAAAAAAGGAAAAAATCAGATACGATATTTTTTTAAAGTAGTGACGATATTCGCTTTGCCCTTTGACATCTCAAAGGCTTTTGGCACGGTGGAAATGGCACTACGTCCTGATCATTTAAGCTTCTTTCGTTTGCAACTCTTGCCTCTCTGTGCCCCTGAATATGACTTAGGCAATTGACAAGAGTACTAACGGATGCTCTACCGGTTTAAGGTATCGATGCCGATGTACGGGTGTGAGCTGCTATGAAGGTCATTGTTATTGCGATTATCCCATGTTTATGGAGCACGCAATCGCAATCTGTGACACTTCCAAAGCGTTCGACAGGGATTGGCATAATGACTTTTTCAGTGAACTTCTTTTATGTGGAATTCCCGTCCCTGACTCTGACTGAATTTAGGATCCCTCCAGAGAACGATCGATAAGTATACTTAATGACGGATGCTTTTCAGATTTATTGGCTATGTATGGCGGTGTACCTCAGGGGTCTCTTCTAGGCGCCCCACTTTTTCTTCTACATACATGACTTAGTAATCTTTGGATAAGCAACGACTGTATTTTATCACCCCAAGGGTTATATCATAAAAAATGAAATTATGGGATAAATAAAATACTGTATTGAAAATCGTTAGTTTATTAAAACTTCCTTCTCTTAAGTATCTCGGGTCGCCAGTTGATAGGATGTGTTTCCTCCGACGCGGTGTCGTCCTCGCGGTATATCTTGATGCTCTTGTCGGCCTCGGCTGTGATCAGACGCGCGCCTGACTTGTCGAAGGTCATCGCGAAGATGCCCGCTTCGGAATCCATTGAGCCAGGTTGGACTGCGGACTGGGGAGATAAAATTGGTTTTAATTAAGCAGCGTTCGTGGCCCAGCGGCGCCCGCGTACCGCGTGCGGTATGCGGGGTTAAGCAATGTGGGCGCAGGTCAGTTCTTGGATGGGTGACCGCTTTGAGTGGTTACTAACTGAGCGCTCCCGTGCTTTGGAAGGCACGTTAAGCCGTTGATCCCGGCTGTTGTCTACGACAGCAGTCGTTAAGCCAAGTTAGAGGCCTTCGGGCGGCTTGAAAACTTCTAACAGTCAAGCCCACTCACTTGACAAAGGGGGGTCGAAGTTGCACCACGTCCGTAGGGAGTACCCACCGTAACCCTACACGTGACCCCTGGGTTGTGCTAAAAGTGCTACAAAAACTGGCAACCGTACTTGTCTTCTCGAAGATCTCACGGTTCGTAAATAAATGCCATACGATAAAAAAAATAAGGACAGTTGCAAAATTAAAAGTAGCGGAACTCAATCTTAGGCCCCAAATGTAAATAGCTTGTGGATCACTCATCCGAAACGACTTAACCGATCTGCTTCTAATTTGGCAAAATGACAAAGCAAGTGCATGACTGAAATCATAAAAATCGGACTGACCATGGAGGACGAGTGATCACCGAAAAAAAGTTTTTCTCCTGTTTCCGAGTTTTACTTGTCCACATGTCCTACAACCAAGCTCCGCTCAACATTTGCATCAACAGAATGTATTGCATACCTAGTTTATTGATGACATTTACGTCGAGGGCGGTATATTGAATTCTGAGTGTACCGACGGAATCAAGTATTTACGCGCAATTTTTTTCTACCAAGTACAACTTTGAGGGCAACAATGACTTCTAGGTGAGAGATAAATATTTTTTCCAAAAATATTACAAACAATGGAAACGGGTAGGACATTTCGAGGGGATTTAGGACATAGGGAACAAAAGAGTAATTGACCAAATAATGACAATTTGAAGGACGATCAAAATATTTGAAGATACGTTTATTTAAGTAAGTTAAGGAATAGATGAGAGAATCCAAGAGCCGAATCATAAATTGTGCAAATGTTTCGATTTCAGAATCTTGTTAGATGGCTGAAGTTAGCTTGGTGGTATCCAAAAGTTGCGTAATGGATATAAAGCTAAAAAGGTCCCGTAGGAACATCTAAAATATAATACCTAACAAACTTGTTTTAAAGTTTTTGGTTTTTACCTGCAGCCGCTGGAAGTTGTAGCCAGTACGCCAGTCCCAACAGTACATGGTTCCGTTGTCGCCCCCGCTCACCAACACGCCTTCAGGGTTCACCGCCATGCAGTTCACTATGGCGTTGTGGCCGGATAAGTTCTGGATGAATTTTCCTAGAAAATGGAGATAAAGTTAGAATCAAATATTCAATAATCAAGTTTAGAAATGATTCTAATTATTCAGCTAACTGAGCCTTCCTGGTCTCAAGCGTCCCTTCCTATTCGATACGGTGGCTTAGGAATCCGCAAAGTGTCCAGTGTGGCATCCCCAGCCTTTTTGGCATCCACCCATAGCACGTCTGGTCTCATAGGAAATATCCTAAGGGCTTTGCCCACATACTGTGAGATTGCGGGCTTGGAGGGTGCCAAAAATGCTTTTAAAGTTGCTTGCCCAGGTAAAAAAATTCCAGACAACCCAAAATCACAAAGGAGCTGGGATAATATTTACTTTGATTTAAATTATAATATTCTTCTAAACAGCAGTGCAGGTCCAGATCGTGCGAGACTTTTGGCGGTCGGAACCCGGGAGGCTGGTTACTGGCTACATGCCCATCCCTCGCCAAATACCGGTACCTTCCTGGATCCGACCTCGCTTAGATTGGCGACTGGACTGCGACTCGGGGTCGCGGCATGTACCCCACATATATGCTCTTGTGGCACGGACGTGGACCGACTGGGACACCATGGATTGTGTTGTCAAAAAAGTGCAGACCGTTTTTCGAGACATGCGACGCTTAATGATATAATCCGCCGGTCTCTTGCCACCGTCAATGTGCCTGCTCTTCTTGAGCCGACTGGCATGGTCAGGGACGATGGTAAGAGACCTGATGGGGTGTCTTTAGTTCCTTGGAGCGTGGGACGGATGTTGGTGTGGGATGCTACCTGTGTAGACACACTGGCACCGTCTCACCTCCAACGGACTACAGTAAAAGCGGGTGCAGCGGCGGAAAACGCCGAAATTCTAAAGCGTAATGAATACAAGGGCCTCGGCAGAGAGTACATGTTTGTACCTTTTGGCGTCGAAACTCTAGGTCCATGGGGTCCCAGCGCGCATAAGTTATTTGCAGAAATTGCGAAGCGTCTGGTTGACGTAACTGGTGACCGAAGAGCTGGCGGTTTCCTCGCTCAACGTATCAGCATTGCGATACAGCGAGGAAATGCCGCCAGCATCCTCGGTACAATGCCTCAAGGGCCCGTTTTAGATTTAAGTTAGTTTTAATTTTCTTTATATTATTTTGGTTAAGTATTCTTGTATATATTGTCGTTGTACATAAATAAATGATTAACCTCCAAAAAAAAAAATTGATTATATAAATAAGGTCCACTACCTTATTTATATAATCAATATTTTTTTTAAGAGTTCCAATACTGATAAATAAAAAATAGAATCACTTTTTTGTTGCGTAACCCAGTAGTTCCTAAGTTTTTCAATATACCCTCGTGACAAACAAAGGAAACTGATTTAATCCCCCATTTAAATAACCTCTAATAGCTCTATCAAATTATCCACTTTCGATGCCTACTCTGTTACCCTCAAGGAATTGCTGTTGCCGTGACCTCCAAGGGGGTAATTATTCTCAGATTCGGAACCGATGGAACTGACTCAAGCTGTACAGCGATGGCTTGTCCATTGCGCGTGATTGCCCAGTTTCGCTCGCAATAACAAGAGGGCCTAAAGTTTTCGTTTACCTTCTGGACACTTCCACTGCTTGATGTTGTCTGGCGAGGCGGATGCAAAGGTGTACAGCGTTGGATGGATCACGATGGATCGCACCGATTTCTTGTGGTTCGTGAGCGTGCAGAGCGACTTGCCGGCAGCCAGATCCCAGAGACGAATCGTTGAGTCGTGAGAGCCTGTGATTATCTGGAACACGATTAGTTGGACGTAGAACGATTCAAACGTTGCAAACGCGTATGTGACACCCTTAGAGTTGCAAGCGGCGTCCGCTTACCATCAGGCGGGCCATCTGCTTGTTTGCCACTGACGTGGTGTTAAGAAAACGAATGCAATCACACAAGACTACCAACATAAGTCACCTATTTCAATAGCTCTGCTATGGATTGGATGCCTTTCGTTTACCTACATCGAATATAGTAAATGTTTTATTTTGCACACATTTCTTTACAACTTTAGCTTTGAAGCTACAGATTTAATGCGCAAAACTAGGCGTTTAAATTGCCCCCAAAGCAAAAGGGAGTACACAAATCGACCTAGTCCAAAACTAAGCAGAGCTTGTACCTACTGTGGTAAGGTGAACATATACATACCTATAGATAAATACTAAAATAGATAGAAAACATCCAAGACTCAGGAACAATAATTACTCATCACACAAATAAATGCCCTGGAGGCGAATTCTCGGGCCGTTGATGATGTCTATTCGAGGTGATTTTGATTGAAGCAAATATTGAAAAATAAATTTCTTATTCTGGGGCACTAAGCTAAAGTGGTTGTCTATCTACTTATAGATAACTAAATGAACGGAAACTGCTACCAATGCATACCTGCCTTGATTTATTTCGTCAATGTCTAAGTGGATATTGATATATATGTATGTGGTGTGCGTGCATTATGACGGCATCCTTTTGCTCTCGCTACGCCGCTATAGTGAATATTTCGTATATAATTCGTTGTTTGTGGTTTTTATTTGCGGATGAATGGTCGAGGACGAAGTCTGTAGGAAGGGAATTGTAGTAACTAACCTGAGGTTCGCCGGCCTGGCACTGTAGTGACGCGATGGTGTCTGTATGCCCGGATAGCGTGTGCACGTTAGCCTGGTAAAACAGACAAAACAATTAAATACATGTTTTATTTACAATTGCACAATTTTGACATTTGAGTCATAATATTAAAAGTAAGCATACAAACCTATATATATATAACCTTATAAAACCTTGGAAGAACCCTTGGACTAATATCTTGTCACGGTGCCAGTCAAATCAGTTTTAGAGAGGATCAAATGTTTGGGACCCACTACAGTCAGAGCCAAACAAAAGACAATGGGAAGCAGGTTGAAGTGTGTTATAGGTGATGGGCTAGCAACCTGTCACTGCAATATCACATTTTCTCCATCTATAAACGTGCAATTGGTAAAAGTAGCACTGAAATTAATTTTCATGTGCTCTTCCTACCCCTTTTGGGAATAAAGGCGTGAGTTTATGTATGTTCGTATGAATTAGACTAAACACTGATAGGTGGTCACTCACTTTAGTTCGCATGTCCCAGACGCGAGCAGTAGCATCGCGGCCCGCGGTAACCAACACATCAATGCTGGGGTGCTGCGCTAGCGTGTATACTGCCGACAAGTGCCCGTGGTAGTGTCGGATCACCTGTTACAAGCGAATTTACACTTTATTGTACACACTTAAGGTCCATTCAATCCTGTACTTGGTGAACAAAGTTGTAAAAATATAAACCACAAATAGTAGTACAGAAAAAGTGAGAAACATTGACATAAGATTGAATTTCACCTGACCTGTGGAAAATGTTGTTTCACTATTATAGTTAGGTACTTGTACAGTTCATCACCATCAGTATACATTCTGAACATATTTTGTAACTGGTGTAACGCGAAATTGATTTATTTACCTTAATTACCGACGTTTGGACACGGGTGCAGCATATACAAATATGTTAAGAAAATAAAATAAGCGCGAGAGTTTAAAAAGTTTCAGCAATAGTTTAAGAAACGGCTCTGTAGGCACATTAAGTATTTTTTACATATTGAGTTACCTTATTATATTCTAAGTCCCAACATTTAACTTGTCTGTCTTCACCACAACTGAACAAATATGGATGCCTTGAAGATACTTCCAAACCTGAAAATTATTAATTTACATTAGTACCATACTTATGCCAACTGATTGTGTAACTTGGACAGCTTTCGACTCACTTTACAGAAGATATTTCTTTTTTTTTTTCTTGTGTGAACTAAGCAAATTTTAGCCAGATTTACACACGTAAGAGACTCGTATGTGGTTTCAGAAGAAGAAGAAGAAAAACTATTTATTCTGTAAAGCACAAGAATAAAAAACAGGACTTAAAGATAAATAATTATAAAAGAAAATCGTTAACGTGAAAACACACAGAGGTGTGCACAATGATTCACTACACCAAACACCCACTACATACTATACAACATACTACTACGCGCGCGCGCGCTACTATGCGGTACTAGATTTCACTACATTGCGCGGTTTGACAGATCGATTGCACTCATTATACCACGGTAACCCGCAATGTAATGAAACGCGCACGCGAGTCTCGTACGTGTGTAAAGAGGCCTTAAGGCACAGAGTAATTAATAGTATGAAAGCGTACAGAAGGTTTTCTGTCTAACAAATCCGATGATTGACAACAAATAATGGCATCCCACCCGCAGGCGCCCGCAGCATAGCCCGTGCTCTTTCGTTCCTAGCGCGATCGTGTATAGTTGAAATTTAAGTTCGCTATTTGAACAGACTAATTTGGTACCATTCGGTAATCCTACTAATATTATTAACGCGACAGTTTGTAAGTATGGATGGATGTTTGTTACTCTTTCACGTAAAAACTACTGAATGGATTTTAATGAAACTTAACAATAATATAGCTTATACATCAGAATAACACATACGCTACAATTTATAAAGATATTGTGTGAATTGTCCAAATACTAATCCTGCGCAGACGACGTCGCGGGCACCAGCTAGTTTTAAATAATTTCAAGTATACCACGAAGGTGTGCTAGAGCCGAGTTCATCCGAAACGACAAGAGGAACAAGCGAGTCTGAGGTTACTTTTTACCCGACTGCAGAAGGAGGGTTATGTTTTTCGAGAGTATGTATGTATGTATGTATGTATAATTGTTTGGCACGCTCTGTGGCCTGAACGGCTCGATGGATTTTAGATTCGTATTTACTGTGAGAGTGACTTTGAGTATATCAAATAAAATAAAAAATCGCGGGTTATTGGCACCAAATTCAAATTTTTGGCACGCTCTGCAGCCTGAACGGCTCGATGGATGTTAGCTTCAAAGTTGTCGTTAGATTCGTATTAATTGTGTGTGTAAATGATGCTAGTTTATCGGTATGGAACTCCAAAAGCAGCCGGGTTTTTTTTTAATTTCTTTTAATTTCTCTTGTTATTTTTATTTTCATAAACGTACTCGTAGCGCGTTTACTCTATTTATGTAATCTAGTTCAATAACGAAATCGGCGTTGCTTACCTCTTACTGTGCTGACGTGTCCAGTGAGTGACACTTTCAGTTTACCACTTGCCAAGTCCCAAATCTTGATGACACGATCCGCGGCGCCTAAATCAAACAAGTCGTATTATTGGAATATAGAAACACAAAGCACTATGATATGGCTATTATCATTAAAAAATTATCAATTCTCAGCAACACTATTTATTATTGTATTAAAAATGTAGGCAAATTAATTCTCATGAACTTATCGGCTGGTGTGTTTCAAGTAGACTTTTTAGTAACTATTGGGTTAAGATTAAATGTATGGCAGTAGTTCCCACGTACTGGAAGGCGCAGCGTGGGTACGACGCCCCCTACAAGGTGGACTGACCACCTTTTTTTGCTAACTGAACCTTGGTTCAATAGTCGGAGGTCCAGTCCAGCTGGGACTGACCACCTGGTTAAGGTCGCGCGAGTCCGCTGGATGCGGGTGGCGCGGGACCGATCATTGTGACACTCTGGCCTTTGTCCAGCAGTGGATGTCCATCGGCTGATATGATTAATTCTTACGTATCGCAAATCGTTTCCTGGTTCACTATTCACCATTTGTTCACCTGATATGACCCAGAAGTTTCCAGGGAGTTTTCGGTAGGGTAGCTGGCTTGGTACCATCTGTTACGAGTAATAATTACCTGTAGCAAACCACTCGTTCCCCGGTTCCACTGCGACGCACCGCACCCAGCCCAGATGTCCCGATATGACCCTGAACAGTTTCCAGGGCGCGTGCCACTTGGGTTTCGGCATAGTGGGCGCCTTGCGCGGAGCCAGAGCCATCGAAGCCGGCGCGGGGGAGGGAGAGGGGCCCGCGTACGGGAGCATGGCGCCATCGGAGCCCAGTGCCGCAGATTCTGCCATCTCTGTTGGCAATCACATTCAATCAAATCAATTTACAACATAGTCACACACGCACAAAACACACAAACGAGGTTAAGAAACGTCGGCCTAGGTCAACCCTTGGATGGGCGACTGCTTTGAATGGTTACTAACTGAGTGCTTCCGTGCTTTGGAAGGCACATTAAGCCGTTGATACCGACTGATGTCTATGACAACAGTCATTAATCCAGGGGGGCAATTCTCGGTCCGATTGAGATGCATGTCTATTGTGACATTGTATAGAAGGGTAGAGTCACTTGTATGGAATCTCTAATAGAGATCATCTCGATCGAACCTGAGAATTGGCCCCCAGGTTAGAGGCCTTTAGGCGGCGTCAGGACTTCTAACTGTCAAGTTGCCCACTAACTTAATAAGTAAGCCTTATCCCAATAAGATCTAGTTTCCCCCTTGCGTTGGGTGGTGAGATGGCAGTCACTTCCATAAAAACTAGTGCCTACGCCAATTCTTGGGATTAGGTAGCGAACCGGGCATCCTTCCGGATGCAACTATACTGGGACAACACTAGGAACGTACTTTGTCTTCTCGAACATCTCACGGTTCGGAAATAAATGCCATAGGATTATTATTATAGAAAGAAGATGATTACTTATCTACATTTCTGATAAACCAACTAGTACCTGTGTCATGTGGAGTCTCTGGCCGGCTCATCACCTCTAGCTGCTTCACAGCCTGGGCCTTCTGTACTGCCGCCATCACCTGCCCATAGCTGTCTCTGGCCTTCACAGAGCGCAGAACTTTTTCACTGTAAGATAAAACAAACTTGACAATCTATGATCTAAGCAGTGTGAACCTGGGCTGAGTGAACTATGATTGGTGACAGCTGCCTGTCTATAATAGAATAGTAATTATAATAATATGTGATTAATGAGCTATTTCAATATTTCTTTTTTATTTTGATCATTATTATTGTTTAGATTTGGCGAGCCATCTGCACTCCCTACCAGTGACATAGCGGTCATGATCCTCAGCATTGAGGTACCAACTGATTATATTGGAATTATTATAAAGTACATACACTACCGTCAGAAAGTTGACCAAACACAAAATATGCAAAGATCAACATTGATTGATTATTCATTCAACCTTCATTAATCTGTCCGTAGTACTCTCAACCAGTTTGCAAAAGTCCAATCCTTGTGAGAAACAGCCCATTGCAATCTTTTCCCTTGTTTGGTTTGCGTAATAATTTATGAAAATGAAACTAAAAATTGTGTTTGGTCCTAAACTATTTGACGGTACTGTAAACATTAAATATTTTTCATTGTGTTGATTGGTTCATTGGTGAACATTTCTAGTAAAATTTGTACAATTTGGATACATTGCTACAAAAGAGAAAACTTTTAAGCATGCCTTAAATGTCCCAAGGTACTTTGTTCATCCTACAATCTTTATTAGAAATGTTCTGATACAACAATATTCAATATCATACAAAATTAACAATTATTTTGTATGGTTGGCCTGTTAATGTCACCATAAACTAAAATAATGAATGGGTCATGCAACCACTGAAATGGTACTTTAAGTGTACACTTGTACCGTACATGTAATTGAATTATGACATGCTACAGTGGTTGGTAACAGATAAAAATATGACCGGAAACTCTACTTCCAACTTATTTATTAACAGGAACAAAAGGTGAATCACAAATATAGTAAAATTACATCAGAAATATATGTTTAGTAACAGGCATTATGATATAAGTTGGTTGGAAACATATCAGTACAACTTTTTTTGTCTAGTAACCAATTAGATGTTTTAATTCTTGATTTAATAACTTTCTACTAATGTTACAAAAAAATAGTGTAAATATATATTTTTACCACTACTTACTCATTTTTATTTTATTTAAAGTTTACAGTATTCTTCTGAGTTACATGGCCTTTAATAGTGGTCCACACAAATATGACAGTCACGAATAGCATGAGATTTTAATAAGTCACCATTTGAACTAGCCCACATTAGCATTATGCAATTGATTAACTGTTCAGCTGAATATATACTTGTTGATATATACTTGTGAGACTTGAATTAGCGAATACAATTCTTTGAATTGTATTTGTTGCTGTAGCATAATGGTATTTGTGAATAATAATATAAATATATTTTTTATTTCAATTACGAATACTTAGTTGTTTGGTTTTATTTGCCAGATCTCTTCTAATAACGAAGATTGCATTCAAGCTTGCGAGTAAACAGTTTTCAAAACATAACCTAACATGCTAGCTATAATACTTAAATTTTCCAGACATTTTGCTTTTACATAATACTTATAAACTGTAACTATAAGCCTTATTTATACTCACGCTTTTTCATCGATGGGCGGCAACATCCCCTGATTAGCCAGGAACATATCGTGTGATCGTTTCAGTGATCTGAACACCAAAGTGTGAACGGAGTGCTTTATTACGTCGTCAGCCATTTTACCGTGTTACACTATTTGCACTTAAACTATTATATTATATTAAAATTTCTTATTTAGGACAAACTATATAAATGTGGTCATAGTTTTAATTTTAAAAATATTAATCCGTAGATGCTCCAATCTACTTATCCAAGCGTCGCATCGCATCAGTTGTCAATTTGACAGTTTGGTTTGGCAATAACTTGACAACTAGGTGACAGTTTTCTTTCGTTCAGAAATTCCATAGACCTTATCGGGGGTTCCGTAAAGTTTACAATGGAACCCCATCTTAAAAAAATAATTAAGTCGCATTCAGGCGGCCCTGCGTGCGAGAAACTAAAGTGAGAGTGTATGAAAACACAAGATTGTTTTTTATATCCCTATCTCGGTCTTTCTTATAGTATGCGTTAAGCGTGTCACACACTGGAGCCTGCGGCCGCGGTCAATACTAAATTTGACAGCTAATGACAAGTTTACTATTGACCGCGCGGTCTAGGCCGCGCCAGTTTGTGACAGGTTTTACGCGGTGTACTGCCGATGAATGTCCTGCCGACGGCGAGCGGTGCGATGGTAGAAAGCGGCCGTGGGCATTAAGCCGGGTCCCCAGCGTCATGTTTTTCGTGTTTGCAAACATCAAACATGTTTTTCGAACACAAAATAGGCGTGGCCTCAATGTTAAGGCCGGTCCACTGCATCAAAACTCCAACAAAACATGTTTGTAAAACATGTTTGATGTTTGCAAACACGGAAAACATGGCGCTGGGGACCCGGCTTTATGTCGAACATTCTTCGGAAAACAACCCACTATAAAAGCGATAAAACACGCACAAGGAGGCATTAAAGTTTCTCCTTAAACTTAAGGGTTCAATATCGGTTGTGAGTTTTGTCAATAAAAACTTCTACCAAATATTTTTGGCAGACACTTATTTCGTAAGTACAAAGTCTCGGGTTATGTTTACAGAAGACACTATTTTAAGGGATGTATAAATATACGAAATAACTCTGCTACTAATACTACTCCACATTTACAATCACTTTCCTGTGCTTTGAATTTAATAAGGTCGTATCTTTATAACTCAGACCAAGTAACAAAATATATTTTTTACTTCGTCTGAGCTTTATAAGAAACTCGCGGCTTTTGTTTGAGCATGGCAGTTTTTCAGTGAAAACTCAAAAAGTAGTAGACCTAAAAAATCTTATAGGTTTTCCTATAATCTATAGGTAAAGAACTGTTTTGTATATTTTTTTTCAAAAAAGGTCAACTTAGTTACGTTACTTACTATACGAACAATGCAAGTTAAATGAAAGACTAAAAACCGGCCAAGAGCGTGTCGGGCCACGCTCAGTGTAGGGTTCCGTAGTTTTCCGTCCGTCACATTAAGTTGACATATTATTAAGTACAGAAACACAAAACCCTAAAAAGCACGTCATCTCATTGTGATTTTGTAGAAATGACAGGTACAATAAACACCTGTTTATACGGTTAAATTACAAACTTAGTTCAGAAATTATTTTTGTAATTTTTTCAAAAACTATTCAACCTATCAAGTTCAAAATAATTTTCCTACAAAGTTTTTATAAATTTCTACTTTTGAGATTTTTTTCATATATTTAAAACTTATGGTTCAAAAGTTAGAGGGGGGGGGACACATTTTTTTTTACTTCTGGAGCGATTATTTCCAAAAATATTAACATTATCAAAAAATGATTTTAGTAAGCCCCTATTTATTTTTAAATACCTATCTAACAATATATCACACGTTAGGGTTAAAATGAAAAAAAAAATCACTCCCCACTTTACGTATAGGGGAGGTACCCTAATAAAATATTTTTTTTCCACTTTTTATTTTACCACTTTGTCGGCGTAATTGATATACATATTAGTACCAAATTTCAGCTTTCTAGTGCTAACGGTCACTGAGATTATCCGCGGACGGACGGACGGACAGACGGACGGACAGACATGGCGAAACTATAAGGGTTCCTAGTTGACTACGGAACCCTAAAAAAGAGCGTCTTCCAACAGTTCCAACTTTCAATCGAGATTTGATAGTCGATTTAAATGACGATTAATATAAAAAAACAATCATTATTCGAACATTAAGCCGATTAATATAAAAAATCGCGATTAATCAAGTCAGTTTCTTTCAAGTTTCTCACGATTTTTCAAATTTCAAAAAAATTGCGAGGTCAGCAGCTCAGACACTCAGACAGCAACAGCGCCACTAGTAATTATTATTTTGTGATAATGGTAGTGCGTAAGAAATTAAAATAAAATAACACTGAAAACACGAGTAAAACAATAATTTATTGATACGTATAAAAGGCAGTTACAAAATTTAAAACATATACTTTACGCATCGGAATTATGTTATTAGGTACATTTGATTTACTACAGTAGGTAATCTAGTGCAATAAATACAGTATTAATAAATATAGAGTAGAAATAGACATCAAGTACAGAATACTATTGCAGAAAATACACAGTAACATTTTATACGTATTGACTAGAAATGTGGATGTCAAGTCAACCCATCAACCGTAAGTAATTAATCGTTTGTGGGTACTATAAGGCTGGGTTGCACCAAACCGTCTGTAATCGTAAGCTGTGTTCGTTAAAATTTGAATGTATGTAAAGTTTGACAAGTTTCTATGGGATGACAGCTGCCAGCGCCATATTTAACGTTGATCAGTCTGTGATCGTAAGTCGGTGCAACCCAGCCTAAGTTTCGTAGGTACCTACAAAACTAATTATAGTACCCACAAACCCACCACAGACCTACTTAATATAAGGATCCGGCCAAACCGCTGCTTAAAACGCACTGACGCACCGTAAACGCAGTGACATGCCTCATGCGTGACATTTCTCATAAGTGTCTCCCTCTCGTTCACTGCGATTCCGTACCGTCACCGTATTTTGAGCAGTGGTGTGGTCGTTGCTTAAATCTAGATTAAGGTCTGTGATAGTAGACCACGTTTAACTGAATTTTGAAGTACGAGTTTTGTAGCTTTTGCTATATCATCATCACATCAAATATAACTATAACTTAATATCTCAAAAATGGCTGTATAGATTTTCATGGAACATGGCTAAAGTCACTCGGGATACAATTATCCATGACACAAAAAAATAAATAAACGAAAATCGGTTCCGTTTGGGAGCTACGATACCACAGACAGATACACAGATAGACGGACACGTTAAATTTATAATATCCCTCTCGGGGGTTAAAAAGAACGGTTAAAGGGTTGGACATCGATGTAACTATAGTAAAGTTTACAAGCAAGACGTACTCGTATGTACTAGGACTAGAATCTAATTGCATTGTATTTTACATTGCACATCGCTGTGTTGTAACATAAATATTTATAAATCCTTTATTTACAGCGTGTATAAATTAAATGGTCTAAAAATAAATACTTAGTGTATATAGGTATAGTAGGACTATTTAAAAGGGCGTGGTTTTGAGCCGTAAGGAGTATCCTTTTAACAATGAATTCCTACATTCTTTGTTTTACTAGGTAGGTACCAAATTGGCTGGCAAAGGAGAAGGAATTGCTATCTTCCAAACAAAAAATCTTACCTGCTACAATAAACAGATAGAGGCATTTTCCAAAAACAGCACCCATTCTTCGAACACGTACAGTAGAAAATCAGAAGGGACTGATGTTTGTTTTAACTCGATACTTATACCATGATATGCGATAATGTGCCTGCATTTTACTAAGGATACATATAGTACTAAGGAGCTTTATTACACAGAACCCAGCCACAGAAAATACTAGATTGTTCACTAGAAGCTTGCACTTCAAGCTATGCATTCACTGAAAATCAAAACTATTTCTGAAAAGTGGTCCATCAGCCACATTAAGCGGCGCATACACAGTTCTCTTTCACAAAAAGGATGAGTGAGGCAGACGAGAATACACGCAACGGTAACCAAAGAATAGTGAAGAATGGCAGAATATAAAGTTTGTTTAATAATCCCCCATCCCGAATTGAAATACAAAGTAGGTAGATTGTGTTTAGATACCATGAATATTCTGACTGCTATTGGACGTTTTAAGTAAAATTAAGTCGGTATAATCTTCGGGCATTTTTTGTTTCTCGCTGCCTTTACGTCCTAAGAATGTTTACACGAGGCGATCGACGTTGGCGCTGTCAGGTTGCCAATCATAGTCGATATCGGCGGAGTCGGCGACGGAAAATACCGCGCCCCCCTCGGTTCAGATGGCCGCTTTCTCCGGGTTGTTGGCATCACTCACGCGCCGCGAATGCGGTGCCCGGCGAAGAGTTCTCGGCTGGAGATTAAGAGGTGGTAAATTTGGACGCTCGATCCTAGTAGGCGAGGAGACTAAGGGCCTTCCCCTGCGAAGCGTCTCCATGCCATTTCTGAAGTATTCCTCCGTGCGATCGCTGTAGCTTTCGATCAGTGGCGCTGGATCCTCGTATTCCACATTGAAATGGCGAGTTATAGCCAGGTCTTCTGGCGGGCCTAGCTTGTATAGCGGAGGTTCCACGCACTCGTAGTGATGGTCTTCTGTTTCGTCGTGGGGATAGGTGTCAGCGACGAAGTGGCGGGTGCCTCTGGGAGTCAGGGCAGCCCAGAGAACGCGGGAGTCGAGAGCGGCGCCCCCATAAAGTGCGTTAGAGCCGCCGGCCTTGCCTGAGCTGCTCTTGCAGCCGCCTCGGGCCCTGTACAGGGATAACCTTGTGGGTATTGGAAAATAAAGAATATAAGAAAAGATAATGCCAAGTCTTCACAAAGCCAAATAATAATGAAGATAAAAAAATATGGATCAAGTTTGTTCTACGGAGACAATTATATGTAGTGGTAGGACACAGCAAAATGATCTTTCATATTTGAGCAACTCTACTGTACAAGCAACTCCATCTTGCACAAGCCGCCAGAATGTGTTGTCTCCAGAGCTCACAAGGCAAGCAAGCAATATAATACTTCCTATACCCATCTTGCTATACGTATATACAGATCTCTATATACGCAGATCTGTTTACCCCTGATACCCCTATCACAATTCCAGTCATAATGGAAAGACGGCAAATGATTTAGGACGTATAGTAAGAAATACTGATATAATGGTACTCACTCGCGACACCTGAGTAAGAAGAGCGCCAGCAACGCTGCAATGCAGAGAACGGCCACGCAGCAAGTAATCAACACCAGCAGCCAAGTGTCATCGCCGCCGCCTGGCTCTGCAACACCCGCCACTAGAGTAGAACGAGTACTTTACTCTCCAATAGTATTTAGCTTATGCAACTGTTACACAATGAGAGGCATTAAAACACGAGTGTGGTTATAAGATCACATACAATTTTACTGTTATGGCATGGCGCGCGCGTGAGCGGAGGGAGGGTGGGGATTGTTGTATATTATTAAGCTGGTATTTACGGATGATTTTTGAACACATTGATGAAGGGGATTCAAATAATATAAATTATTATCCCAACTCAATATTTTTATGAACTATATTCAATTTTGAGTATGTTAAGGGAGGCGTCAGGGTAGCAGTTCTAGCTAGAAAACGCTATTATTTGATCGTGAGACATGATCGAGTATCGCAGCAAGCCTAAGAAAAGGCATCTCGTTGCAGTACAACTTGACTGAAGACCCTTAACTGTAACTCACTAAGGAGCTCCTGGTACTCCATGCCAGAAAAGAGATTGTTCTTTTCATTATTAAAGGCAGCATTCATTATTATATTATAGGCACACATATAGGCACGGCATTGAGGGTTCAGTTGGCAGCACTGGAGAGGAATGCCGGTAGTGGCGGTTACTTGTGCGGGCCAAAAGACAGACATCTCGTTCCAGATCTACAGGGGCACTTGGAGGCGCGGCATGGAGGGGTCAAGTTGGCAGCACTGGCAGCGAACACCGGTAGTGGTGTTGGCTTGTGCAAGCCATGAGACAGGCTTCTCGTTTTCTCGTTTCAGATATCTATACTAAAAATGAAGTTTGTTAACTGTATCTCACCGTGCCTAGGGAGTTCATGGTACTCCACACCAGGGAACAGATTGTTCTCCTCGTTGTTCTGCGGGGGGCACTTGGAGGCGCGGCATGGAGGGGTCAGGTTTGCAGCACTGGCGAGAAATGCTGGCAGGGGTGGTGGTGGCATGTGCAAGATCGAGTCCGGCGGTGGGCCTAGAGACAGGCATTCCGCTCCGCACGTCATGGCTGAAACAGTGTTATTTTTTAAATTTTCTTTACCTGCTGCTATTTAGTTTCTACCGTGCATCACTTTGAGTAGTTACGAACTGATTGTTTTAGCGCTTTGAAAGATATGTTAAGGCTTGATCCCAGTTGGTGTCAATAGTTATGTTATGGTAGACAAGGATTTGATTCAATAGAAATGATATAGGAGAAGTGCTTCTATGAAGTAAGACTTTTTCTCGGCAAATATTAATTTAATATGTAATATAACGACCATTCTAGATGTAGAATACCTACTTATATATAAGTATATTGTAATTAAGTAAAATGATTATTAATGTTTTGCAATGTATAATATTTGTTATAATTAAGTAAAATTATAAATGTTGTAATTAAATAAAATTATTATTAATGTATTGCAATGTATAATATTTGCACGCCTGTAAATGAGCTGAATAAAAAAAAACAAATAATTATGTAACATCCAGTGAAAACCGGTATACGTAGCAAATAAATAATTTTGTTTTTTAAATCTTTATCATCATTATAGTACGTATATCCCACCCCCATGAAGTAAAGTAGGAACTGTTAGTATTATAAAAATGTATATTGTCATTAAAATATAATGATTCTACGTATATTGCTCACCAAAAAAAAAAAAAATATTATCTCTTCCCGATATACAGTATGCCATATTTTAGTTACGCGCATTACACGATAATCCACCCAAATCGAACTTATTTCTAATTATTTTTTCATACCGGCTATTCAGAAAGGAGTAATAGTTGTCCTCAAATGAGGGATCGAAGTCGTACGTTTCTTCCCTCATTTGACGGCAACAATGACTCTTTTTCTCATAGAAGGTGTGAAAAGCAGTATGTGACACTCGGTAGCAAAATTATTTGTAAGGCATTTCAATTTTTAGCAGCAGGCCCCATAAGCGATGAAAAAGCAGTATGTGTCATACGGTACCAAAATTATTTCCGTCTTGGACGTAAACACTTGAATCCCTCGCTACGCTCAAGATGCTACTTTAGCATCCCTCGATACGCTCAGGATAAGTCAGGATTCGATTGTAGAATCTTTCGCTTCGCTCAGGATTCAATATACCACCCTCGCCGTAAATACAATATTATTTTGCTCCCTTGCAACACAATCTACTATTCTTTCACACGCATTTGGTTACGCAATACGCGTTAGCGTGAATTAGCTAGACCTACCGATTAATTTCACATTTAATCTCAACTTCAACATAGATTTAGCGCATTAGAAATAGACTTAGGGACGGCACTACCTAACAATCGAGATCGAAAACTGAATGGACATGAAATAATCCCAATTTAATTATAAATAATGATAACTACTTACTAACTACGATAAAATCCAAATTGATTTCAATATTTTAAGTTTTTTAACATTCCATAATTTATTATTCCATTAAATCGATACACGTTATCAAAATTTGCAGCTTAAATACGTTAAGTTCGGTAAATAATTTCTGTCTTCTTTAATTATTGAACACACATTTAAACAATTGATTTAATTTCGTTTTATTAACAACTAATTGGAACAAAGGGTTTGTTTTTAATAATCACTGCAGCCGCGGGATTCAATATAACACAGC
The DNA here is from genome assembly GCA_905163555.1 of Notocelia uddmanniana. NCBI lineage: Eukaryota > Metazoa > Arthropoda > Insecta > Lepidoptera > Tortricidae > Notocelia > Notocelia uddmanniana. The sequence continues at coordinate 17,104,100 of LR991065.1, forward strand.
CACACCTCACATCCACAAGTAGTTATATATAGCATGTTTATTACTCACTTTTTGTTATGAAATTGGATTATTTCTATGCAAAATGGACGCACTTTACGAAATCGTCTACACTTGTCTCGAAATTATGGTCCAGGGATGCAGAGCGCAAGCGCGAAACTCTTTCGTGACATCCCCAAACACGCGATACGGTAATATCACTTATCCTAACTTCAAATCCATTGCTGTTCTTGCAGTACCTTCTTCACAGTGGACCCTAGTAAGCGCGCAGTGTAATTGAATATGAGCGACAGCGACGGTGACAAGTTGTGATTTTGTAGAGGTTGGGTTATTGATTCGCGACTGCGCGGTGGGATTTCGCGCCATGGATTAGGGCGCATCACTTGAGGGATGTTATGTATGTTCGTCTCTTTCGCTCTTTGTCAAGTTAGCGTTGGTTAGAAGAAGAGAGAGTATGATATTAACTGTGGTATTTCGTTCTAATTTTATAAATTTTGTTTTTAATGGACTCCGTAATTACTTTTTCATTATTCCATTATGGATGTTAATTTGACATGCATCATTTCGGTTTGGTTAGAATAATTTGATTACATATTACATCAATTATGGTTGTTGATGTTTCATTATCTACTTACTTAAATTAATAAGACTGAGTAAATAATTAATTAGTTAAATCGAAGTTTAAAAATAAACTATTCATTGCGTTTTGTATATATTCAGAAAAAAGTGCGTGTACCTTAAAATGTATCTGTTGAAAATTGACCATAATGACATAATATGATCCCATCTACAATTTACTAAATGCCTACCTACCGCACATAAATACTATGAAATAAAAGCCTAAGATGATACAAACCAAAGTACCTAATAAAATAAATCTACGTTGCTAAAGCCAGCCAGCGGAACTCTCACGTCCTTAAAAAAAACCGGCCAAGTGCGAGTCGGACTCGCGCACCGAGGGTTCCGTAAAAATATTTTTATTATATGATATGTAACTAAAAATTTACGGTTTTCGCAATTTTTCCTTTATCTGTGCTATAATATTGATTCGTACCAAATTTCAAGATTCTGAGTTCACGGGAAAGTACCCTGTAGGTTTTGATTCCCTTGCGAGTGTCGAAAATTTGCGGCATGAATGCGGCTGTATCTTTTGATTGTGTTGGCTTAGAAGTTTGTTTTTTTTTTCACAGCTCCAAGGCACAGTAGACCTGAGTATTTGATATAAATTCCAGCTTGATAATTCCACGCGCTCCTGAGAAAAAGGGTCATGACTGACAGACAGACGGACGGACAACAAAGTGATCCTATAAGGGTTCCGTTTTTCCTTTCGAGGTATGGAACCCTAAAAATGTTCTTCTTGGTAAGCTTGCCATTTTTTTTCGATGATTAATAGTTATTTGTGCAACAAGAGAGCAAAGTCGTTTGCTGCCAGTGCTGATTTTTAGTCCCTAGCAAGCGAAAGATTCTAAAATTGAATCACGAGCGTAGCGAGTATCTAGTAATACGCAAGCACTGGCAAACGCCGAAGGGCGCACGGCCAGGCCCCGCGCCGGTGATGTCCGGCGGCAATTTTATATACAAAACTCATTAAACCACCTTTAATTTCGCGACACCCGCAACGATGGGTTTCGCAGTCTACCATCGCGAACGCAACGCCAACTTTTCCGAGCATGTTTGATAAAAGTATATTGCTATAGTAATGGTGCCCCCACACTGGCTGGTATAAATGTTATATAACAAAGTGTAACAAGGATAAGGCTATGTAACACTGTGAAGTTTGATGAAAGATAGTTAAGTTAGACCGTAATAGGACATGTCATATTGCCCAAATAAATAATCTAAGGCAAGGTCTAATACAAATTGTAACACGTAATATTTTATAAGAACAAAAAATTATGAATTGGGTATTAGAATGTACCTAAAAATAGCATGGGTAAATAAATTAATTATTTATTGTTCTCTTGACATTAGGGGTGTATAAAGCGGAACTGGCGGTGACCAGACTCAGAACTTAGAGCCCACGCAGACAGAGCGGTCACCGGAGTTCTGCGTTCGCGTTCCATCAAGTTATAATGTTACAGATACAGGGGGTCTACTCCGAAATTCGAAATCCGAACTTCGTATAGTGCCGTCCCTCTCACTCATTTAGTGTATGACAGCAGAGTTAGAGGGACGGCACCATTCGAAGTTCGGATTTCCAATTTCGGAGTAGACCTCCAGGGCCGAACAGCGGTTACAACCAGGTTACAACACCAACACGCTTTCCTTGAGAATAGCCCATCCATTGTTTGTTTGTTGAGGAAATAGAAATCCGTGGGCATGATTGATGTGATTTTTAAATGCGGTAATATTAGCATATCTAAGGTAATTATACTCCTTTGCGTGTACGGAAAGACTGTGACGCATTGGGGTTAGCCAGAGGGATGGGGAGGTCTAGTAGAATGAGAGGTACACGTAAACTACGATCGACTTCCTTTGTAATTAGATGAAAAGTGTATACATATAAATACATATCTTTGTCGCCTACTGTACAGGACTAGACTGCATTCAACGGAACGAAAGTCGAATTGCCGGATGCTAGCGTTTTTCGTATCGTCTTGACTTTTTGGCGTAGCTCTAGCTGAGACCAGTAAAGATCTACATCTGCGAGACTACCCACGCTCTGCATTTTTTATCGCATGTATTACGGGGACATCCGAGGAGTTGTTCGGATTAATCCCTGCCGCTTCTTTTCGCCATCGCCCTACGCGACAACATTTCCATCCTCCACCACTTAGATGGTTCGCAGTCTTCAACTGTGCGTTTCTCCAGAAACTCCCTGTCTCGCACAGTTAAACTGTGGAATAAACTGTCGCCTGACTTCGAATCTTCAAGAAAAGAGCGTACTCCCATCTTAAAGGCCGGCAACGCACTTACAAACCCTTTTGGTGTTGCGGGTGTCCATTGGCGGCGATAATCGCTTACCATCAGGTCATTCGTCTGCTCGTTTGCCTCCTATTTGATAAAAAAAAGTACTAATGAGATGACCTCTTAGTATCCTAGGTACACAAAACCCTTAAATTGAATCAGCAGTCGCTATTAATTATAATGTGTTGTTTGACATAGTTATACCGCCGGACCGTCGAGTTTAACTAGTTGCTGTAATGAACTACATATCACACAATATTATATCAATGGGCACGCTCGCTTCTATATATGCGCGCTGAGCTAACCTTTAAAATAAAGTGTGCGCAACACTAACATTTTGTTATACGATGTGTCGATTCAGAGTGACCTGCTCTCATTCGAAGGTACCGAGCATCTCTCTGATCCCTCACCCGATGAAACATCTTCCCGGATAGGATCAACCGTAAGCCTCATATAAAGTGCGGCCCGCTTGTTATTTCTCACGAGACTACGAACTTGCTTATTAAACGTTATAAAGCGGCACCTTATTACGTTTTTAATATTCGTAGCGCCAAGCTCTGATTCAATAAGCTGTGACTTTTTATAGCGCGATCAAGTATATACAAATAATAAACTGGCGGTCGTGAGTTATTGAATCGTCCGTATTAATGAGCTTTTCGAAGGGAATATTACTTGTATTGTTCTGATATACAATACATAATAATATTACCGACTCGTATATATTGAAACCGCAATAAACCTACTTATTTACCTATTCGCTACAAGCAGGAATACTGTGTAATTAATTAAATATTGATTGGTCATGGTTGTACCTTGTGTCGCAGACAGAAGTTTCATAGAATATATGTTTCCCTTAATTTTCATTTCATAGAAAGCATTTTTTTTACAAAGGGGCGTAGTTCAAACCTAACCTAACCTACTTTTATAGTAGACGAAAATGACCTAAAAAAAGTTGTCTATGAAATGAAAATTCTGCGAATCAATACATTCTATGAAACATTTGTCTGCGAAATAAGGTGCCACGAAAGGCATTCATTATCATCAATTCATCAGCCTTTATACGTCTAACTGCTGGGCACAGGCCTCTCATTGATAAGAGTGGATTGGGCAGTAGTCCCCACGCTGGCCCAGTGCGGGTTAGCGACTTTATACATGCACGTATGCTGGTTTCCTCGCCATGTTTACATTCACCAAAAGCTAACAGTGAAAATTAAATGATATTCCCTACATAAGTTCCGAAAAACTCATTGACGACTACTTTGGCTTAGTTTGTGTTGGTAGTGACCCTGCCTACGAAGCCGGAGGACCCGGATTCGAATCCTGGTCAGGGCATTATTAAATTTGTGTTTATAGCACGAATAATACAAGAGGGAATTTCTGATTCATGGATGTTGTCTATGTAGGTATTTAAGTATGTATTTTTCGATATATTGGCTATGTGCGAAGTACGTGGTAAGGGTTAGCTAGGCGATCGTAGCGCACACCATGGCAGAAATGTGTACTTACCGGGGACCACTGTCAAATTTACTTTCACGTTTTCTATTGGTTTCTTAACGGTTTCCTACGATTCGTTTCGTTTGTATGTATTTATTTATTCTCTTATTTATTTCAGTAAAATTTCCAATATGGGGTCTTTCTCGTTTACTAAAGTAAATAAAATATTCATGTGTCATTATTTGATATCTCTGAGTTGTGACATTGTCTCGGGACCTTTGACGTTTCAGACGTGCACATAGCCAATATCGTCATCTACAATAGTACCCATAGTACAAGCTTTGCTTAGTTTGGGACTAGGTCTGTTTATGTAAGATTGTCATCTAAATTTATTTATTCGTGGATGCCGGGATTCGAACCCACGAACACCGCTTGACAGCTGCATGCTTGAACCACTAGGCTACCGTAGCTTCAAACGCGTTGAATGTAACCTCTAACGGCCGTAATTGAAACTTGAATTTTCAATTTCTATGCCACAAGGCATTCACGCAATGACAGGCATTTTCTTCTTACTTCAATTCTTGATCACATAAAATTTTGATATTGCCTATTACGGGGGCTATGCTGAGTATGCTCCCATAAAACCAAAAGAAAACAAACATTACACAATAGGCTAAAGATAATACAACTTTAACTCACGCAGTCGGAAATAGTAGAAAGTAATGCAACTTACTCTAAAATGTAAGTGAAAATGTTTGGCGGTGGCGCTATAATGAACTGCAAAGTTAAGTTGGCAAAGCGTATGACGTCAACAAGATGGCGGCTCCATTGATAAAGTGTCATGGCGGCGGCGTTGGCGCGAAGGCGCAGGCCCGGTGGTTATACAGCCATTGATAGAGTGCAGGAATTGTTACAACGGTACGACACGATTACGATATGATGTTTAGAATGCGTTGCGTTTTCAGACGAGAAGATCATTTCTGCATATACCAACATTTGGATTGTACACTGCAGCATAATTTGTAAAATGATTTAATCGCTGTTGGTTAGTTTTGATCCCGTTTGACCTATACGAATAATTTCAAATGGAACGGATCACATATTCAGGAAAAAATCCCCGCTGATGCTGATGTAGGAAACTAAATTAGGTTATTTATACAGATACCTACCATCAACAACGTTATTATAATGACGTTAATTTCATATACAGGGTGTGGCCTGTAATAGGAGCAATAAATTTAAAGAACGCTTCCTTAGAGCATCTGCAGTAACCTTTTATGTCCAAAAAAAAACTTTTTTCAATAGGGAAAAATTTTGATCGACGTTACCATCACCATCTTAAGACCCATGCACTCGTGGCCCAGCGGCGCCCGCGTACCGCGTGCGGTATGCGAGGTTAAGCGACGTGGGCCCTGGTCAGTTCTTGGATGGGTGACCGCTTAGAGTAGTTACTAACTGAGCGCTCCCATGCTTTGGAAGGCACGTTAGGCCGTCGATCCCGGCTTTTACCCGACTGCGTCACAATAAAGCGTGTTATGTTTTCGCTCTTTAACCGACTTCAAGATTTCAAAAGTTTTTTTTTTTTAAATGTTTGTTACTCCATAACTCCGTTATTTCTTAACCGATTTGAAAAATTCTTTTTTTGATTGTATGTATATATATCCAAGTTGGTCCCGTTTTTGTCATAAAGCAGTTTTGATGATGGGATCCATGAGGAATTGAAGGAACTCCTCAAATATTTAAGGCAAACATATAGTGATTTTTGTGTTTTTATCAACAAGTCAAGCATTTGCATCCAAAAAAGTGACATTGGATGAAGTGGAACTGCTGATGATGATCAGAACAGAACTCTTCAACGACGAAAAGTTCACGTTTGGCGATTTGTCCTCCTAGCTGTGTTTGTTAAGCAAGTTCTATTTTCACGATTAATTTTTGTCATGCTCGAGTTCTGATGATGGGATCCATGAGGAATTGAGGGAACTCCTCAAATCTTAAAGGCAAACATATAGTGATTTTTGTGTTTTTATCAACAAATCGAGCATTATCATACAAAAATGTGACATTTGATGAAGTGGAACTGCTGATGATGATCAGAACGGAACTCTTCAACGACGCGTAGTTCACGTTTGGCGATTTGTTCTCTTCGTTTTGTTTGTCAAGCAAGCAAGGTTTTTCCATGATTTCATGAGGAATTGAGGGTACTTAGTCTTCTACCATTATAAACATACTTATAGCCATTTTTGTATTTTATTGTATGGAATCTAAGAGTGCACCATCTAAGATTAATAATCTTTCACCGGACTCCCACAATGAAGTCGGTTTTTTTTTCTTAAAAATTATTTCATAAAACAATTTATGTCAGAGTAAGAACTAAGGTCGCCTAGAGGTTCACGAATGTGGCTATCAAGCGGCGGTTGGAGTTCGAATTCCGGCTCGTACCAATGAGTTTATCGAACTTATGTACAGAATATTATTTGTTAGGTTTTCGGTGAAGAAATAGAAATATTTTGCCGAAATAAGTTATAATTAGGGCTTAAAATGTAACTATTATTGTTTCAGTATTCAGTCGACATAAGAGTCAACAGGCAAACTAATGTTATTTATAAATTATTAATTTCACTGTGAATAAGATAATAGAGCGCTCGTGGCCCAACGGCGCCCGCGTACCGCGTGCGGTATGCGAGGTTAAGCAACGTGGGCCCAGGTCAGTTCTTGGATGGGTAACCGCTTTGAGTGGTTACTAACTGAGCGCTCCCGTGCTTTGGATGACACGTTAAGCCGTTGATACCGGCTGCAGTCTACGACAGCAGTCGTTAAGGCAAATTATAGGGCTTCGAGCGGCTTGAGAACTTCTTACAGTCAAGTTCGCAGCCGATTCACTTGACAAGGGGGTCGAATTTGCACTACGTCCGTAGGGAGTACTCCTACACGTGACCCCTGGGTTGTGCTAAAAGTGCAACAAACTGGCAACCGTGCTGTCTTCTCGAAGATCTCACGGTTCGAAAATATAACTCCATAAATTTGGGTCTGTTGATGGACACTGACTTAAGGTTTGAAAAACATGTTATTAATTCTGTAAGTAATTGCTTCTACAAGCTGAAATTGCTATATTGAATGAGACCTTTCATAGATGAACCTTTACGCATCCAGCTGGTGGAGTCACTAGTGCTATCCAAATTGAACTACATGGACACAGTGTATGGCCCACGACTTTTATCAAAAACTAAAAAATACATCCAGCGTGTACAAAATGCCTGTGCACGTTATTGTTTTAATGTTCCGCTGAGGGCTCATGTCAGTCCCTTTTTAAATAAGAATAACATTTTAAAGATGCAACATCGACGTAAACTTCACTTAGCTTGTCTTCTTTGCAATGTGTTGAAATACAAAGCACCTAAGTATCTATCGGATAAGCTAACCTGGTGTCATAGTCAGTCGGAACGTGGGGTGCGCCAATGTGGGTTGCGGCTCTTGATCCCTCGGTACACATCAGCCGCCTTCCGAGGTAGCTTCCGGTATGCAGCTACTAAGTGCTACAACAATATACCACCGCCCGTGAGAAACTCGAATAATATCCACACATTTAAAATTAAGCTCAAACAATTCCTATTCAGCCATCAAGAAGGGCAGGAAATGTTAAGGTTGGACACAAGCTGCATCTAATGTTCATTATAATAATTTAATAATACATATACTTACCAGAATAAATATGCTTCATTGGCTTGGCAGTGTATGATGTCTTTCTTTCTTTCATTTATCTATTTTTATTATCCTCATCTCTTCTTATTGTTGTGTATGTAATTTAACTCATTTAAACTCACTGTCCCATGGAAAATTGTATAGATTATAGGAAGGCACGCGTTCGGCATGTTTACTTTTTGTTTACGAATTGCGCAATAAGCTGTTGATGTACGGCAACAGAATAAAATCACTAATGTACGGCTGCGGTAATGCCCGAATCGTTACTCCGCGCGCGCGCAGCGGTTGAACGCGTTGCTGGATTGCTGGGTCGGGCAATGTCGAGCTGTACATTACCCGCTTGATTTTTGTTGTTGTATTATACATGTCTTGTTCTTTTTTTTTTAATGTCTGTATTGTATGTACATACTTTTTTCTTACGCTATATGCTCATTTAAAGCCTGTCACAAACTGGCGCGGCCTATGGTAGGCTTGTCATTTAGCTGTCAAATTTACTATTGGAAGCGGCCGCGGGCCGCTCCGGTGTGTGACACGCTTTACTAATATTTCTTTTAATGGGCCTCTTTACACGATTAATGTTATCACAATACGGGGGTGTCAATATTATCGCAGTTTTCAGAATTGTATGGATTTTTCTTCAATATTCACGTGATACGGATCGTGATATGAGTGATCCGCGTGATAGTGATGACCGAGTAAAGGACCCCATTGGTTTTATGTGTTACCTGCTGGGAAATCACTTGATGGTTCCATCGGAAGATCAGCGCTGGTAATCGCGCCAGCAACACGCTGAGATGGAACCATTTCGTGCAATACCCATTGTGACTTGTTTTTGTTTTCTAATTTCTTTTTTGTTGTATTGTATTGTCACGAATAAATGTTTTCTATTCTATTCTATTCTAAATAAAATAAAATAAAACCAGCCAAGTGCGTGTCGGACCACGCATAATAAGGGTTCCGTACCGCCACCTCCTAATCTACATTTAAAACCACTATACAATACATTTAATCACAAAATGTGGTATCTTCGTAGGAAACTTACGACATTTACGCCCTTTTGTTTTGGCAAGCCAGTTTTTCAGCAATAACTCAAAAACTGTTAAACTTATCTTGTTTAAACCAAAAATCGATGAAAGAATTTATTAATGTACATCGTTATGTTTTTTTTTCAGAATTTTAAACTTCATAGTTTGGAAATTAGAGGGGGGGACACACTTTTTACGACTTTGACAGCTAATATCTCACGAATGGTTGACTTAAATGAAAAAAAAAATTAGAGACCTCTATGTCATTTTTAAAGGCCTATCCATAGATACCCCACACGCCTATGTATATTGAAAAAACAATTGACCCCCCTGTTAGGTACATCTATGGGGTGCCCGGGGGGGGGGGGGGGGCAGTCTATATCGGTTCATAACATACACCTTCACACCAAATTTCATAATTGTAGTGGTCATATTCTCCGAGTAACTCGGCTGTGACATACGGACGGACAGACAGATAGACATGACGAATCCATAAGGGTTCCGTTTCTTGCCATTTGGCTACGGAACCCTAAAAACTAAATAGGTAACTATTTGATTTTGAACATCAACGATTTCATTATGAACTGTGAAATTGATGAATTATGTAATTAAGAATATGATAAACAACCTGTAAGGGTGAGTTGCACAACTTACGATTACAGACCAATCAACGTTAAATATGGCGCCGGCAACTGTCATACCATATATACTTGTCAAACTTTCCATTCCAGTCATTGTTTCTGTTTATTACGCCTTATGAAACAGAGTGAAACACACTGATTTAAGATTTTTAATTTAACTACCTACTGATATAGCCTATACGTAACTTACCTACGTCATACAGCCAGCAATCCGTACGACCCCAAAACCGTTGGCTGTAAACGCATTTTTACAAGAGCAGCCTATTTTCAAACAGAGCAATAAAAGCTATAGGCTCGCTTCAGACGCCGCCCCTGTCGCCGCCGGGTCGCACGCCTGCCAGTTCGAAAACGCCGCGAAATTCATAATTCGAACTCCTAACGATTTTTTTCTAATCTGTTTTAAATTTTGAACTTAACGGTTCGAGATTTTGAACGAGTTGCGAGTGACTTGGTGAGTTTAAATTGTTTGCTAAATGCTTTGTGTTGTTATTGTTAAGTTATAATTAAGTTTAAGAAAAATATGCAATGTAAAAGTACCAACGTATTTAATTGTTTTTTTTTTTATTATCATTGATGTTAGATTGATGGAGGATAGAAACATGTTTCCAATGCGAACTAAAATAACTTTATAGTTACTTGTTTCGTGATTTTCGTGGTATTTAAATTCTATGGTTTCAAATGAGTGACAGGGCGTTCAAGAAAGTTTTAAACAGTTCGGAAAGCGTGTAGATAACAGATATTATGTTTCCGTCATTCCTTCGTCTCTCAATTCAATTCCCACGACGATTGACGTCATAAATCGTTCAAACGGGTTCAAACTTCAAAGTGTTGTTGTAGACATAACTTAAATTACATTGAACTATGAGTAGTGGTTTGCTATAGTTACATATAATATTAGGGTTACAAGTTCAACTTTGTAGCTTATGGCTTTTCCACTACTCAAGTTTTTGAGCCTTTGAAATTTAGGATTTGTATGATTTACCTACTTATAAGTCATCAGAGTCATTTTGGCATCATTTTGGGAACAATCACTCAGGACTGAACTTATTTTATATATTTCAGAAATTTGGGATTTAGAATGATTAAATCTGAAACGCGTAGCAAACGCGCAGTACCCAGTACTTACGACATTTAATTTCAGCACTTTTACTATGTGCTACGAGCGTAGCGTGCTACGAAACGTAGACTGTGCTACGTGCATGCGGTTAACCAATCGTTTTAACTATTTACGTGATGGACCAATCGAGGGCTGCATTCTCACACTTAGGAATGCACCGAGGAGAAGTTTCATAAGTTGCGAAACTTCTATGGACAATATTCTCTGGAACTTAAATTTAATAAACAATCTTATCGTGTCAGGACCGACGTAGTCACATGCCATTTTAAAGATTATGCCTGCCTGGTTTACTAATATGTGGCGTGTAATATTATATACTACACAAAATGTTAAAGTTCTCATGGGAACATTCTCACAGAGAACTTTCTAAGATTCTTTCACGTAATTTCTCGGATTTCCGAGAACATTTCTGCATTTTCTGCAATTTGTACATTGCTACTTGGTGGTGTGAGTCACACCACTAAAACCGTTAGAATTTGAATAAGAAATGTGTATTGGTAACGACACTTCTTATATGTATACTCATACTTTACAGTCGTGTAGAAACTAATAGGCATGAAAATGGCAGTTATTTTTAATATATAAATGGGTATAACGACTACAACAGATTATTCGCATATCAAGTCAATACGGTCGATTTTTGATTTATGAAAGGGTTTAAAAAATTCCTTTCTTCTTTGTCCCTGAAGTTTCCACCGCGAAAATTATATATGATTGATATTGATGTAAATATGACTAGAAAAATATAACCATACCTGAATCAAATCTAATCTGGAATCTAGGTTATTTTTTAACCGACTTCAAGATTTCACAAGAGGAGGTTATCTATTCGGTTGTATGTTTTTTTTTTTAATGTTTGTTACTCCATAACTCCGTCGTTTCTTAACCGATTTGGAAAATTCTTTTTTTGATTGTAAGTATACTCGTATATATCCAAATTGGTCCCGTGTTTGTCAAAACGCAGTTCTGATGATGGGGTCCATGAGGAATTAAGGGAACTCCTCAAATCTTTAAGGCAATCATATAGTGATTTTTGTGTTTTTATCAACAATATAAGCATTTTCATCCAAAAATGTGACATTGGATAAAGTGGAACTGCTGATGATGGTCAGAACAGAACTCTTCAACGACGAAAAGTTCATGTTTGACGATTTGTCCTCCTAGCTGTTTTTTTAAGCAAGTTCTATTTTCAAGATTAATTTTTGTCATGCTTGATTTCTGATGATGGGATCCATGAGGAATTGAGGGAACTCCTCAAATCTTAAAGGCAAACATATAGTGATTTTTGTGTTTTTATCAACAAATCGAGCATTATCATACAAAAATGTGACATTTAATGAAGTGGAACAGCTGATGATGATCAGAACAGAACTCTTCAACGACGAAAAGTTCACGTTTGGCGATTTGTCCTCCTAGCTGTGTTTGTTAAGCAAGTCCTATTTTTACGATTAATTTTTATCAATCTCGATTTTTGATGATGGGGTCCATGAGGAATTGAGGGAACTCTTCAAATCTTAAAGGCAAACATATAGTGATTTTTGTGTTTTTATCAACAAATCGAGCATTATCATACAAAAATGTGATATTTCATGAAGTGGAACTGCTGATGATGATCAGAACAGAACTCTTCAACGACGAAAAGTTCACGTTTGGCGATTTGTCCTTCTAGCTGTGTTTGTTAAGCAAGTTCTATTTTCGCGATTGATTTTTGTCATGTTCGAGTTCTGATGATGGGATCCATTAGGACACCTCAAATGTGAAAGGCACACAAATAGTGATTTTAGTATTTTCATGTACTGATCAAGCATTTTCATTCATAAAAGTGACATTTGATAAAGTGGAACTGCTGATGATGATCAGAACGGAACTTTTCAACGACGCGTAGTTCACGTTTGGCGATTTGTTCTCTTCGTTTTTTTTGTCAAGCAAGCAAGGTTTTTCCATGATTCCATGAGGAATTGAGGGTACTTAGTCTTCTACCATTGTAACCATACTTATAGCCATTTTTATTTTATTGTATGGAATCTAAGAGTGGTGCACTGTTAGATTCCTTGGAATATGGTGCATCTAAGTATAATAATCTTTCACCGGCCTCCCCCATTGAATTCGGTTTTTTTTTCTTAGAAATTATTTATCATCAAAAAGACTTTATAAACTAAAATGTACGAAACCCCCGGCGCGCGAGTCAAACTCGCACCTGACCGTGCGCGTGTCGTCTAATTCTGTTTCTATAATACATTAGAATTTAGAAACCATTTATTTACGTCATCCAATTGGATTAATTCTAGAATCCACTGAAATCACACGGGTGACGTCAAGTGTCTGAGACAAAACCAGATTATACTCGTATGTGATGTTCATGACACGTACGTCATGTTCAAGATTATTGTGTCTCTGACATGCATATTTATAAGTCTCTCCAGACTTTGGAGGCCTACATGTAAGGTCGTTATGCCAGTTACAAGACCAGCGTCAGTGTGCGTTGAGGCGTATGAAGAACAAGGTCTTTGAAATCGATACTTCTTACACAAAATTAGGATGCCGCAGGTTCGAATCCTGCTCGAGACTCAAAATAATATAAATAAATAAATATTGGGGGACAATCTTACACAAATCGACCTAGTCCTAAATTAAGCAAAGCTTGTACTATGGGTACTAGACGACGATATACGTACATACTTGTATAGATAAATACATACTTAAATACGTAGAAAAAATCCAAGACCCAAGAACAAATATCCGTGCTAAATGCACAAATAATTGCCCTGGCCGGGATTCGAACCCGGGACCTCTAGCTTCGGAGGCAGTGTCACTATTAACTACGCTAAACAGGCCGTCATTATTTTCCCTTTAATTTGGAATTTAAGATCAATAGTATCGGTGGTTAGATTATTCGTAGAAATATATGGAAAACTAAAGTTATAAGTTTCAATGAAGTCTTCAACCAAATAAAGCATAATACTATTATGTTTGAGTTTATTTTACAATGATGGTTATTCTATTCTATTTATTATTATGCAGATATTATGGCTACTATTAGACACAAAATTTGTTCCCTAAAGCAGATCACAGCTTAAAAGATCAGCACAAACCAACGCGTTCAGAATTATAAGCCCAAGCTGACTTTATCTGGTTTCTAACCAATTACTCCTCGGAATTAGGCATAGGAAATTAAGTCGGCTAACTAAGCTAGAAAGCCTCTATTAGGAAAAGGTAAATGAGACATTTCCATCCTTTTTAAGGTTCCGTATCTGTAATATCAGGGTTAAAACCGTAAGTTATATTAAAAGGATACTACTTACGTTGCAATGTAAACGTATTATGCTTTAGTATTTTGTTGATAATCACCGATAGCTTCACTTTTATTTTAGCGCCATCTAGCGTCAAAAACGGAACTAAAATTGAAAACGTTTAGTGTATGGCAGCTAACTTATACGCTGCTGCCCACAAAGAAATAAGTATCCGCTAAAAAAAGGGTTTTTCTCTTAACTTATAAATTGATAGGTAGTTGAATAGTGAAAGTCTGATTGGTGTTTGATGAAAAGGGAAATTAACGATACTTTTGAATTTCGCTGAATGAATATAGTTTTTGTACTGGGAATAACGCTAGGAGGATGATGATGAGTATAGTTCTTGTAATTCCATATCGGTTGTGCCTTTGCTATTGTAAGCGCTGCCACTACAAGAAATGTAACCTTTTTCGTACCTACTGGCTGCTTTGTGACCTGCTAAGAGAAGAATAAAAATAAAACACGATCTATTTTCATGCTGTAGTAACAGATGCGGTGAAAAACTTTTTCGCTGTCTGTAATTGTTGATATTTTAATGTTTTATTTACACAAGAAGTGAAATATACCTTGTTTTAAAATATAATTCTGTGATATTTAAGTGTGTAAAGTTATTTGGCTACTGCGCCGTGTACAGGTATTTAATGTATTTTGATTCTTATCCGAACGGTTTAGCCTAATGATTACCCTGCCTGTGAAGTGACTTGGATGTTTTCTATGTATTTAAATCTATTATACATGTCCTCGTCTATTAGTACCCATAACACAAGCCCTATTGACCGAGCGAGTGAAGCGAGCGAAGCGTCTACGTTTTAGCTCTCCTCTACAGGTCGCATTTCTCAACCGATTCTCGTGAAATTTCGTAAGCAGGTTTGATAATTATATAGTTTTTTTTGTCGAGTCAGTTTTTGGAAATATTAAAATTTGAAAAAAAAAACTATTTTTTACGAGGTCTACAGCTCAGGAGCCACTAGTTTATCCCAATGAACGGTCCAAATATGAGTTATAGTTTCGAATCAGTATTAAATTAAGTAGAAAAAGCTGCCTTTAGTATTTATTTTGACACAGTATTCATTGCTAATAAAATTTAAAATATTGAGGCGGTTTCCTCGCTCAACGTATCAGCATTGCGATACAGCGAGGAAATGCCGCCAGCATCCTCGGTACAATGCCTCAAGGGCCCGTTTTAGATTTAAGTTAGTTTTAATTTTCTTTATATTATTTTGGTTAAGTATTCTTGTATATATTTTCGTTGTACATAAATAAATGATATTAATTTTCGAGACATTTTCTCAGAACTTTTGGTCATTTAGTTTCAGGCGCTCCATTTAATAAGATCGCGCGATGGATGCGGCTCAAAAATCCATTTGATATCAGATGGACCGATGAAAGGCTTTTGAGATTATGTTCCAAAGAATATATCTTATAAGCTAAGCCGTTTAGTAACCTCGGTGATGAAAGTGCAATTTAAAATTACTGAATAATCACTTTTTATTTGAATCATTTTATAATGAAAACGTGGCAATTTACGAAAAAAGACCCGTCTTTTTGGATATGTAACAGATAAAGAACGGATAGACGGCTTAACGTATTTACATATAAAATTTCTCAGGGATTCAATTCTTATAGCACTGACTTCTTATGTTTACAACGACTAATTCCATTTGTGACGTTTTTTCGCTCTCACACTGGCTCTCACACATGCGTTACCAAGTAGGTAAGAATGGGATGTAAGCAGTGAACGAAAAAAGCAGATGTAAGCTATCTAGTGTTTTTTATTCCATTTTAGAGTCATAAGAATAGAGGCGTTATGTGATAAGTTTGTTGACTGCCATTAGCATTCTTTTAACATTTCAAGCGCTGGGGAACTGACACATTTAAACTCTAATTTAATTCTGAATATGTATAACTTAAATTTGAGCCATTGTGCCTAAAGTTTGTACAAAAACTAATTTCTTTAGAAGTAGCTAGTAGAACTCGTTTTTTTGTTAAATCAATTAATAGACGCAGACACTTTTTACTTAGCGGTGGCATATTACTTATGCTGGTAATTCTATACATGATATTACGACGCGTATCTGCATCACTATTGATATTATATAGTATTATTTACGTTCTTTATACTGTCGAACCTATGTCACTTGATAGATACTCCGTATATTTTTTCATTGCTTACAATTTCGGTATAATGCTTCGCACATTCAAAGGATCAAAATACCACATCTTGTTTTACAAAGTGGTTATGTTTTATTTTTTAACAAAACAATTAATTATAACATCAGTGTCAATGTTGGGGCCTTTACAATTAACTCAGCCAAACAATTGATAATACAATACTTGCTATTAGATCAAGGGCAAGTTGAATCATAAAATTTAAGCCTAACATAACTGCTATTGAAATGCGTTTTAAACTTCAATGGCAGATTTAAGATGCGTCAATTCAATATTAAATTTTCTAATCCTTTAATTTGAGACAGTTAGGTTTAGTTTGAATCTTTTAGTCTGCGCAAGAATACACTTTTAACTCTAAATAAAAGAGATTTACGTACTATCGAATATCTTCAAAATAAGGTGAATTAAAATTACAGCGTCTTCAGGAGTTTTAGAGATATTCACATTATTCAACCTAAGGACTACGTGTGTATACATAATGTAATGAATGACCATTAAGTTGACTATCAAAATTAGGCTACGAGTATGATGACCATCAAGCGCTCTGTATGCTTGTTTGCCAACGTGTTGAGTGTGTCAAAAGTGGTTTAAAAGAATGTATATCGCAGGTCTGAATTTAGCTGTAGGGTATTTTTAAACATGGAATATGTAAATTGAAATATACCGCTCTTTTTCCAGCAAACTTTTAATAAATACAACGTGCTTTTCCGTCTTGAGCGTGGGTGCACATACAAATATCGGTTAGTCGGTTTAACGGTTGATATTTTATATTTGACGGTGCGTGGGAGGAATGTTGATATTCAGTTCACTTAAAGCAATACACATTTCCAAAGGGAGCTATATTTAGTGGAACGGTTGCTAAAATAGAATTTCAGAGAATATATGAATTTGATATCAAAGCGCTAACGTTAAGTACTTTGCTTCAAATTTTAACAACTACAACTGAAGTTCTCTTTGAATAAAGCTTAAATGAAATGGAATCAGTATGGTGTATTGACGCTGTCAGAACAAGAGCGCAACAATTATTTCAAAATTGATTCAATCTTGGGAGATGAAAAAAACTAACTTTTGTTTTTACTTTTTCCGTTTATATTTGTGTTACTTCTATAAATATCTCATCATTCTGTTAAATATTTCAGAGTCTTTAATTTTTAAACTCTTAGTTAAATATTATGTGGAAATTTAAAAATCAAAATCAAAATCCAAAATTTACTCTGCAAATAGGCCACAATGGCACTTTTACAAGTCGAACACACGAATTATCCAATTAAATAAATTGACAATAATAATAATGATTTCAAAACTATACTGACTTACAAACTTACAATATTCAATTAAAATAAACTTGCAATACATTATATAAATAAGGTAATATTAGGGATGTATAAGTATATATACGGTCACTGTCCTAATACACAAAAGTATACAAAATAAATTTAATATCTCAGAGATGTATATGGTCTCTGAGCGTCCATTATTCCTAAGAGAGATGTACGAGTACATGGTCTCTAAGCGTCTTTAAAGACTTATTTTTATTTTTTGTACACCAGAATGGAGTTTTCACATTGCAACTTTTGCGAGGACTAATAATTCAACATTGCTGCCATCTATTGTATAGGTATGTGCATAATGAGCTTATCAGCATTTTTATTACAGTATTATTTAGAACACTTTAAATCATGATATTTTTGAGAGCGCGCAAAAACATTTCCTCAGAATGATATCCGACTGTAAAAATATTTAATGTGACAAGGAAATAAAAGCAGGTGCAATAAAACGTATCACAACACAAATCGAGCTCAACTCAACCAGTATTTTTAATATTTGTATTCGTAGCTCTACGAAAATGTGTAAAAGGACATCATTCAGCAAGGTCGTGAAAGTAATACAAGAATATCGAAAATGTGACTATAACCGCCTTGTCAAAGGCATATATTTTTTTTTTAATTTAATAATCGTTTGAAAACTAGCAAAACTAATCAAGCATGTAAAATATCGCAATAATTTTCATTACCAAAATCTATTTCCATTTTGATAAACAAGTTCTCTATTAATACGTGTGATACCATATTTGTACAGATAATGTAGTTTAATTGTTAGTATTTGGTTAATATTGAAGCGGTTAGCGTGGGCCGAGTGTTGATGTATCCTTATTTACGCTTACAGCAAAGCACGTGTAAAATAACAGACAAGCGAATTAAGCGTAGCCTCTATTCAATACGCCCTAGAGAGTAATTGTATTTGCTTGGATTAGTATAAATCTCTTTGCTCCATGTTTACCGGTTCGACGAAAATCTCGGCAGGATAGAACTCGTGCAAGAGTAGATACATGAAGTAACGTCTTGCTAAGCCTCTTTAAGTAACACCGAATGTCTGTATTTCCGAGTTCATATAACCTGGACCTTTTTAGGGCACGAGTGAATAGGCATCTTCTGGGTGAGCTCGCTTCATCGTCGGCCTCATCTTTGCCCCCTGGCTAGATGCCGGCCAAGAGCAATCCCATTTTTAATAAAAATAAAATAAAAAAGAGGAACAATAAAATATTATTATAATAAAAATCCTTTTAAAAAATTCAAAAAATTTGGCATTTAAAGGTTATCTCGAAGAGATCGCTCATTCGCGATAAGACTGCCTGTTGTTTACTTTACGCTTTTAATATTCTGTATTTATCGACATATATTTGTATATCGGAAGTCGATAAATGAGAAGTCCCTATGACAGCTCAAAAGTGCTACGAGAATTCCGACCCCTATTCGTTAGACAACACAGACTCTGAAAAAAATATTCATGCGCATGACATTAATATTCGATCTGTATGGGATTTGAACCCAGGACCGTAAGCTTCATAGGTAGAGTCAGTAACCACTAGGTTAAACTGGTCAGCAAGGTGTTCACAGGTTTTCCTTTCGATTACACATATAAGTGTTTTTTTTTTTAAATAAATAGTTATTAATATCACTTCAGTAGAGTAAAAAGTACACGATACACGTAAGCTATATTTACATTAAATGTAAATAATTGCTGGAGAGCTGAATAGTGTACCGTTTATTTTTTTCTCCTATTACAGGCCACATCCTGCATATTTAAATTGAATATAAAGTATACAGTCACTACCTACACAGAATAATGCTCATAATTGTTTTTTTTTAGAGTGAACATACACACACATACGTGACGTAAGTACAAAATACCACGCAGACTAACAAGTTATTACGAGTTGATGAGTTGTGGGACGACTGTTAATTATTAACAAGTCCAAATTCACTTATGGAGATGTGAAATAAAGCTACTTCTGTTTTAAACAAAATGTATGTAAGTCATCGCCTCATCGGGCATATACGGAGATACAACTTTTTGGCATAACAAGAAACTGCTCAAGGGACCATTATTTAGTGCCTCAATTAGGAACTAAAAATTTAATTTTAAATTCCATTTGTATATTATCTTGTCGCGTTTCCACACACTTTGTGTTTACGGAAAAGGGAGTGCATGAACCAAAAACAATTCATATATATTCAAAGGCAAGATTCAAAATGGAGTTTCAGTTGAGCTTTAGCTTTTACAGCCAGTTAATTTGATTTGTTAACTACTATTGTTCAACGTTGTTACTGTTCTAAATTAATTTTGTGTGATGTCATTCCAAAATAGGTCCAAGCTAGATAGGCCCTCACCGGACATAAAACACTGATATTTAATGGTGAGAGCATGTTCTCAGTAAACATTTCAATCATACACAATGTCAGATATCCCATAATCCGTACGTGGCTGAAATAAGTTGACTAGTCCGAGAGTTTTTTGTCGAATTTCGAACTGAGAATTTGTTACCCACTTTCATTGCATAAAGTTAAATTTTCTTAAGTATTTCATGCCGACTTATCAAATTAATCCTGCCATGTACGGCATTATCAAATCCGTTTTGACGTAAAGGTTGTAATATTATTTATTGGTCTTTCATCCTCCGTTTTGCGCTATCATTAGATTTTGCACACGACTACATGTAAAAAACATCCATCCATAAGGATGATTCACAGTAGACCGGTCCGTGTCTGGGCTAGCCCGTTTTCTATGACAGCAAAACGCCAGCCTTTGCGCCCGGAAGGGGCCCAGACTTTTTAGTCAATCCAAACGTTTGATAGCCGATCGAGCTACGGCTCAGGCTCGAAACCAGCCCGGTTTCGGCCCAGTCCGGAAACGCAACAATCTAGTGGGATCATCCTTAATGGATAAAGATATTATGGGACAAAATTACACAAATCAGACTAGTTCCATTGTAAGCTTAATAAGGCTTGTATTATGGGTACTAGACAACGATATATTTAATAAATATATACTTTAATACATAGAAAACATCATGTCTCAGGACCAAATGGCCTTACTGGGATTCGAACCCGGGACCTCCAGCTTCGTAGGCAGTGTGACACTGAAAAAGTATAGTAATATCCTTCTCAAGTATCTACTCTAACTACACTCTGGCGCAAATAAAACAGATCGTCAGTCCACCTAGTTGAGGTCCTTCTCACGCTGCGTCTTCCGGTGCCTGGTCGCCACTCAAGAACCTTTCTGCCCCAGCGGTCATCGGTTCTACGAGCAATGTGCCCACTGCCACTTGAGTCTTGAAACTCGCTGAGCTATGTCGACGACCCTGGTTCTCTTACGAATCTCCTCATTTCTGATTCGATCTCGTAGGGAAACTCCGAGTATAGCTCGCGCAATAGCCCTTGATCTTGAGCTTTCTTGGTAGACCCATCGTGAGCAACCACGTTTTAGTCCCGTGTGTCATCACTGGTAACACACACTCGTTAAAATCCTTCGTCTTAAGACACTGCGGTAATTTGGACTAAAATATACCACGTAACTTACCGAACGCTGCCCGTCCGAGTCGGATTCGACGAGTGACCTCTCTGGAAGTTGGACCTACCTAACTGGATTGTTTGTCCCAGGCATACATACTCGTCGACAACTTCGAGGGTAGACTCTTCAACTTTCAGGAGAGTGGATACAATATGGAAGTTCGACATACTTTTTGTTTTCTCCATGTTCATTTTAAGACCTACTTACTTGCTGAGCGAGAATACAAAGTATACTTACCCAGTACATTGCTCTTGACTATACTCCATGCCAATCGATTCAGCGGAAAATAAATAACTAACCAACTTAGAAGCAAAACCCCCGATATTTTCATTTCGAAGTTCAATATCACAAAAACGGCTAAACCGATTTTGAAAAAAACATGTCGAATGACCATCGCCAGAAAACCTGCTTTCAATTTAAAAAAAAACAGCACTCAAATCAATTCATCCGTTAAAGAGCTACGGTGCCACAGACATATACACAGACACACATACACATGTTAAAAACATTTTGAACACCCCTCTTTTGCGTTGCGTCGGGGGTTGAAAAGAAAGTAGTAAACAGACAAAGTTACTTGTAAAATTAGTAGGTATGGAAAAATGTATTTGGCATTTTTCATTAAGGGAAGGTTCCTTGTAGACATATTTTTAGACAGCAATTATTTACCAAACTCGCGACTACAACCTACGTCAAGAGGTAGGGGTGACGCTCATCAGTCTCGAGAGGGGTTGTTTGCTCGCATTGTTTGCACTTAAGCTCGACCTTGGCCATGACTGACGACAACCCTAAAGTAACGTATAAATTGTTATTTTATGAATATTCAAAATTTACTTTGCTAAAACGGGGCTTGCGTAATATTTACCTGTAACCAAATTTCGTAAATAATAATATTTTTCTTTACTTGTTGATAAAGAGATAGTAAATAAAAATTAACCAATACGTTGTTCCAAACAGTAAAGTTTTTAACATTTCCTATTATAGAAAACCTAACCTAATGAGTTCTATATTATAGGTGAAAAACTTACCTGTTGTATGTAGTTGTGACGTGTTCGAATAGGCGTTTGTTTGGTTTGTGTTGCACATTTTAAATATGTAATGTCTATTCGAACACGCTACAACTATGTACATACAACAGGTCACCTTCTTAAATTGTTCACCTATCTATTCTTATTTTACAAAATACCAAATTCATTATACCAGTACAATACATATAGATTAATCACTTTTGAGTACTTTAAAAGAACAACTTCCAGTTCGTGACTTCGGAAATCGATCATAAAACGATCCATTTGTTGCAGACTTCTAACTAATTATTTATTGTTTTATAAATAAAAAATATAGATTTTTCTATGATTTACTTATTTTTAAATTCATCATATTTGGTTTTACTGATTACCTACGACATTATCGGCATGACACGACATATTTACTCTTAAACCGATATCATATAAAGAATGATCCACAATAGGCCAGTCCGTGTCCGGACCGGCCCGTTTTCTATGACACATCATGATGGGTTTTAGTAAATCATCATCATCCTCCTAGCGTTATTCCCAGTACAGTTGCATCCTGAAGGATGCCTGGGGTCCGCTACCTAATCCCAAGAATTGGCGTAAGCACTAGTTTTTACGGAAGCGACTGCCATCTGACCTTCCAACACGAGGGGGAAACTAGACCTTATTGGGATTAGGCTTGTCAAGTGAGTGGGCAACTTGACTGTTAGAGGTTCTCAAGCCGCCCGGAGGCCTCTAACTTGGCTTAACGACTGCTATCATAGACAGCAACCGGGATCAACGGCTTAGCGTGCCTTCCAAAGCACGGGAGCGCTCAGTTAGTAACCACTCAAAGCGGTCACCCATCCAAGGACTGACCTCGGCCGACATTGCTTAACCTCGCATACCGCACGCGGTACGCGGGCGCCGCTGGGCCACGAACGAAGTAAATATTGGGAGACAATAATTTATCTAAGTATTTAGTTATAACCGCACATGTACGAGGTAAAACGTATGCTTGAAAAATAGTAATGATCAAAATAAACTGTTACAGTTAAGTTTATTTTGTGCTATGTACTTGATTTGTATTATAAAGTGTTTTTACTACTACTACTACTACCGTATTAAGGAAACCCCACATAAGGTCAAATGAACATTAAAAATATCTATTACAGCCAATTATGTATTTACAATAAACTGGTCGACATCGGGAAAACGACGCACAGAATCCATTTCCATATATATTGTTTTCGATCCCTGTCTCCCACGCCTTTGATCCTTTGAACCGAGTGACTCGCTATCACTAAATGCCTCTCAACACTAATGGGAGAAGAGCGGATACTGACTGAAGTACCTAATATTATATTGAAGTCAAAGATACATACATATTGGAAGCGCTACATAGGTCCGTAATTTTTCTTATGTCTTGCAAGGCAGCACTGAAAATTATCGAGAATGATCTATCATGTTTTTTCCGCTTTTATCAGAGAAATAGTCATAGTTAAGTATTATCTAAAAATCTGTCCTTATTGTTTCTTAATCTGGACAGTAGGTATAACGACTCTCAAAGATTGTGTATTTTTTCAAGCTATGCTTTAAAAAAGGCTTTATAGTAATTGTAATAGGGACCTCACGTAATTTATATCCTTAAGTAAGTAATTATATACTAATAATCGAGTACTTATCCAAGGAATTAATTATCAAGGGTGAACAATTTTAATAATAAAAGGTCAAAGACTACTAAAGAATTTCATTCTCCTCTGCCTTACGCCGTAGAATGTACAGTGCACACACGCGTGGCTCGCTGCTCTTTGGTTCCTGAACTTACTAATGCCTCTTAAGAGGTATTACGTCGTAGAACATTAGTGAGAGGACGCCTGGTGCCACTTTCAGGATAGGAACTAAATCAAATAGATTGTATATATTATGTTTTAGTCAATGACTTTACATATTATACATACGTTTATATCTCGACCTTTCTCATGTCCAATTAACGGAAGTTGATCTTGAAACAAGTGAAGATTTTTAAGTATCGGGTACCACGGTGTTTTTAGAAACACGGGAACTTCAGTATCCTGCCTCTTGGTTATGTTACCGATCTCTTTTTCACTGTAGATGTGGTTCGTTTCATTTCCCGCTATTTGGCTCATACAAGAACTCACGCCAGTATTCCCAAAAGAAATAGCCAGAACACGTGGGATTGAATATTCAATGCCTCTATAAGTACAAGCAATAGTAGGTTTTTTAGGTTGATTGAGAAAATGCGATAGGTGTCTATTAAGCACTTTGTTGTTGTGTTCCTGGTGGTGAGCAAGGTTGACAGAGCTCCCGAGGATACGCCTTCATATGTCTCTAACTGTCAACACACTGAATCCTTAAGTTAATAAAGGGTCGGCAACTCGCTTGTGATTCTTCTGCAGTCTGCTTACCATCGGGCCGTAAGCTTGTTTGCCACCATCGTTGTATAAAAAAAGAAAGACACAGAATACGTCGAGAAGCGCAGTTTTCCAGCTGTTTGTCCCAGGTGCTGCTTACATTATTAATGTATCTACAGCGCTGCGACATTTACTCGACATAATAGAGTATACTTACGTAATCTGGGATAACATTTCTTGGCCTTTAATATTATCGGTATAAGCCCCAAGACAGTTGGCGATGAACGCTCGTCGGTATATTTTACAGACGGAGGTGGAGTTGAATAAATCACATTAATGTATTCAGATCAATAACGTTGGACCGGATTCGGCTAAAAATATACCCAATAGGGAAATCATTATTTTTGTGAAAGGATGTTGATTGTTGAGGGTTTGATAACACGTAGTGTCGTTATTTGATGTCCAATTCAGTATAGATGTGACTCTGCTTATTAGCTTTCCTAAAAAGCTTGTGGTCCCGTGTTCGACTCCCAGTAAAGACATTTAATTATGCACAAATATCCGTTCCCAATTCGTAGATGTTTTCTATGTAGTTATTGTGATTTTGCAGTGGAAAATATGTCACAAGTTCATCGCTCAAAACACTCTTCAGCCCTGAGAATAGGTCGGCACTGTGTAGCTGTAGATACGTGTACATTAATCTAGTCTTTGAGTATTTATATCGCGTTTTAGGTCGCGGGTGTCCGCTGGATGCGGGTGGCGCAGGACCGGTCATTGTGGAAGTCTTTGGGGGAGGCCTATGTCCAGCAGATGGTGATTTATATCGTTGTCTAAGTACAGTCAACAGCAGAAAAAGTACATGATCATTTTAGTACCATGCTACTTTCACTACTTTGACGCTTCCCAACTGCCGCACTATTGTCACGTTAGTGCGACAAAGTGCAAAAATGATCATCTACATTTGCTGTTGACTGTACAAGCTTTGCGTAGTTTAGTGATAGCTCGATTTGAGTAAATTTATTGTTTCTCAAATATAGATATAAGTATGTAGCTATGTCAATATTTGGAATATATTTGTAGTGCGGCTGAATATTACCTATATAACATAATGACTTATGCCATAGTACGAGAGATGCTTTTCTATACTTAAAAATATAAATAAGTACTGAGAAGAGTAAACCTATGTAAAAAAATAATCCCAAAGATCTCTAACGTGGCTTGTACTCAAAAGCCAGTAGAATATTAGCAATCTTGAGCGTTCACCCCACCTGAAAAATGAAAGTCGAAAGTAGAATGAAAACTTCTTACGAGTATTCTTCAACTAGCACACATTACAATGTCTTTTAGAAAGTCAGAAAACTCATCCCCGTTGTCCTGATACATAATGTGCTTTATATTATACCTTATTCTTTACCCGAAGTGTTTACATACTTGGAACGAAAACTCCCTAAACAAAACCGCCCTAAAGGCAACCCTTCTCAAGGGCTCGACATTGGCACGTGAAATGTAAAAAGTTAACAGATTTGCAATTAAAACTTGAAGCGTTGCCGCTAATGAAACTCCGGGGACTTCGATTATTTACCTGGGGAACTGTTGCTAGGCTATGGTTTGAATGGTATCTGTGTAAATGCTACAAAATAGTCGTTACATTTCAAGAACGATTATCTCAGTCTCATCATCACATAAGGGTTTTTTTTTTTTTTTTTTTACTAAAAATGGGATTGCTCTTGGCCAGCATCTAGCCAGGGGGCAAAGATGAGGCCGACGATGAAGCCAGCTCACCCAGAAGATGCCTATTCACTCGTGCCTTAAAAAGGTCCAGGTTATATGAACTCGGAAATACAGACGCCGGCAGAGAATTCCAAACCTTAGAAGTGCGCACTATAAAAGAAGAAGCAAAGCGCTTGGTTCGAACTAGAGGAATTTCGACCAGGTAAGGATGGTAGCCAGCCGTACGTCTGGATGTCCGATGGAAGAAGGGGGAGGCGGTATGAGCTCATGGAGCTCCTGAGCACACTCACCGAAGAACAATTTGTAGAAGACGCACAGACACGCTACTTTGCGTCGATGTGCTAAGCTCTGCAGCTTATTTCCCACTACCGTACTGCCGCCAATGAGCCTCCTGGCTCTGCGGTCAACCGAGTCGAGTGCGGCAAGTTGGTACTTAGCAGAGCCATCCCAAAGGTAACTACAATACTCCATGCAAGACCGGACTTGGGCTTTATATAAAGATAGAAGCTGCCCAGGGGTGAAGTAGCGCTTAACCTTATTTAGGATGCTCAGCTTTTTGGCCGCTGTTCCGGCTTTGGACTCGATGGTAGTGCCGAAGTTAAGGTTTGAGCTTAACGTCATGCCAAGCAGCTCGAGATCGTTGGCTACAGACACGGTTGCACCTCGGAAAGTAGGAGCCAGATTTAATGAGCTCCTTTTTGCGGTAAACAGACACGCTTGCGTTTTGGTGGCGTTGAAACTAACCAGATTGTTATCACCCCATTGGGAGACAAGACTTAAGGTTGAGTTAATTCGCTCTACCATTGTCTCTCTCTCAGACTGAATTTCATCACGACCAGCCCCCGTGCTGGACAAATATCTCTCCATGACCGTACTGTCATCTGCGTATGCGACCACTCCTGGCAGAAGAAGGTCGTTAATATGAAGCAGGAAAAGGGTCGCGGAGAGAACAGATCCCTGAGGAACACCGGCATCAATGGCCATGAGGTCCGACGAGCAGCCATCAATGACTACTCGGATCGACCGCCCACTCAGGAAATCAGATATCCAGCTACAGAGGCCAGAAGGGATACCGTATGCAGGAAGCTTGCGAAGAAGACTAGCATGCCAAACCCTGTCAAAAGCCTTCGAGATGTCAAGAGACACGGCAAGAGCCTCACCGTGTTTCTCGATGGCCTCGCCCCAGTAGTGCTTAACATACACAAGAAGATCCCCAGTGGAACGGCCCCGGCGAAACCCATATTGCCGATCACTGAGAAGGTCGTTAGCTTCAAGGTAAGTCAGCAGCTTACTGTTCAGAACTCTCTCCATAACCTTACAGAGTATGGAGGTAATGGCGATAGGTCGATAATTGCAGGGATCGGCACGACTACCTTTCTTGGGCACTGGTTGCACATTGGCAAGCTTCCAGGATGCCGGTACGGTATTCGTCTTGAGAGAGAGACGATACAAACGTGTAAGAACAGGAGACAACTCGGGACCACAGTGCTTCAGAACCCTTGCAGGTATACCATCAGGCCCACTAGCTTTGTTTACGTCTAGACTCAGCAGTGCTCTACGGACCTCTTTGTTATGAATCGTGACCTCCGACATCGAGGAGCCACATTGAGGTATTGATGGTGGTAGATGAGAGCCAGTCTCCAGACGCGAGTTACTGGCAAACAGAGAGGCAAAGAGATTGGCCTTCTCTAATGCGGTGAAAGCCAGCGAGCCATCAGGCTTCTGCATGGGAGGAAGCAACGGACGACAGAAATTGGTTTCGATCGATTTAGATAAGGACCAGAACTGCTTACTACCTGGGGGGTAGGCTGCTAGTCTGGCCCCTATTCTACGGATGTGATCGAACCGAGCCTTACGGATCACCCTTTTGCAAGATTTGGCGGCTAAGTTGAATGCCCTCTTCTTAGAACGAACCCTTCGAGCTCGAATTTTGCGGTCACGAACTTGAACCCAGGCCTGGTAGGCAGACTCTTTGCGGGCCTCAGCACGCGCGCAGTCCGCATTGTACCATAGCCGGGCTTTGTGACCGAGCGGGATGTCTGAGAACGGAATAAAAAACTCCATTCCCTGCCGTATCACGTCAGCAATCGCGTCAGCGCAGAGCGAGGGGTCGTTCGAAGAAAAACACATTTGCCGCCAAGGATAAGACGCAAAGAAGTGCCGCATCTCATCCCAATCTGCTGACTCGTATCTCCAAACTCTCCTTGTGCCTCTGGGGCTGTCATCAGGAGCAGATCGGATCGATACGGACTTCACCAGACAATGGTCGGATGACCCTAGGGGGGCGGAAACCGACACGGAGTACTGGTCTGGATTAGTTGTCAGCAGAAGGTCAAGGCAATTGGGTGTATGCCCGTCAACATCAGGCACCCGCGTCGCAACGTTCACCAGCTGAGTGAGATCTAGCGTCAATGCAAGTTTGCGCGCCTCTCTCCCAGCGTGGTCGGTTTCCTGGTACGGGAACAGCCACTCACTATGGTGTGCGTTAAAGTCCCCCAGGAAGACTAGTTCCGCCGTGGGATACCGCTGTTGGGCAAGATCTGCCGTCTCTATAAGATGGTCAAAAAGTCTGGTTGTCTCCTGGTTACCTTTGTGCGAACGGTAGATACAAGCATAGACAGTTTTGTCTATTCCTGTATCCACCAAAACCCAAATGGTAGAAAACCCAGTACCTTCAAAGCAACGGAGACGCAGACAGCAAATGTCATCACGCACGTACACATAGACCCCAGCGTGTTTCCTGAATCTGTGTTCAAGTGAGTACCCCGGGTAGTTGAGGTACGACGTGTCTGACGGTGTCGCTATCTGCGTCTCCGTGAGAAAGAATAGGTGCGGCTTCTCGGTCTCGAGGTGGTGATGGACCGGATCGATATTTGAGTGCAATCCTCTGATGTTAGAGAGGTGCACTTTTAGTGGGAGGAAGTGCAGCCGTTTTTTAACTATATTCATTCTCTTTTTCGGCATAATTTTAGAGTGATGGTGGGGAAGTAAGGGAAAAGTCGAGGCGCAGCCCAGTTTGTCCAAAAGGAACCGAAGAACTACACCAAACGTTGGGGAACTCATTTGGAGCCTGCGGGGACGCCCTAACCCCCCCGAAATGGCCACCGGGTCCTCCCCTCCAGTCGCCAACTGGCACGGTGGAGCATTTCGGGATTTTTCGCGCGTTGTGTGGGGCAGCCTTTCACACGCGGCTAATTGGGCCCCCTACTACCGGCGGTCGGCCTACGGCTTGAGACCGTGCTTAGGATCCCGCTAGCCTCCAGCATGAGTTACCCGATTCAGTGCAGCCCAACAATTTCCAGACCAGACTTGAGCTGCGCAACTGACATCTCCCTTTACTTCCCCAAAGGCACTGGTACTCCCACGCACTCAGCGGAACGCGGTCGCTTGGCGCCGGACTTCGGTGGGAGGGTGGTCGCGAACCAGGCGGCCTTTTGCGACTGCTTCAGGCCTACCACACCGCTTTGTGGGATCTTTAGCCGCCGCCAATGAGGCGACGTTGCCCGGGGTGGACCGCTAGGAGGTAGATCCCAACCACTCCAAAAAGGGTTGGCCATATTGATTTGTGTGGGAAGTAGTACTCGTACATGCACATTCTGTTAGGGTCGATAGGTCGGTTAGCGACCAGCTAATTTGATATGCCGGTTTGCCACCAATTAGGTGAGTTGATGAACTGAAAGAATACTTTTTCGTTTTTTTAATGGATTTCCCACCACCACCACCACCATATCAGCCCTAGGACGTCCACTGCTGGACATAGGCCTCCCCCAATTTCATGGGGGGTAAATGCCATAATCGCCACGCTTGGCATGCGGGTTGGCGATCGCAGTATTTCCACCGCACTCAAGGAATGCTGCTGCCCATTCCCCGGATTCCATGGATTTCCATTCAGTACCTATCAAATAAAATGTTAATATCTGTAATTTAAAAAACTTCGTTGTTCGTGTGGTCGCAAACTGAGGCCGGTCGCCGGTCTAGGGGACCCTATATACTTAATTTTTCATGTTATGTATATTTTGTACTCTAAATTAAAATGTAAAATGTGTGAGTTTTAAATTTAGTGTGTATTGAATAATCTCGTAAGATAAGGTCGACATCAAAATATAATCATTGTGGTTAAAATATATATGTACACTATTTACATGGAGTGAAAATTACAATAATGAAAATTAACCATATTCAAGCTGTACTTACTAATAGGTATACAAGTACAGTCAGCTGCAGGGAAACGTGACCTCCTCCGCATAGAAGTTTGTATGCAGGAGGGGTCACGTTTCTCTGCAGCTGACTGCACTGTAGGCACATAGGTACAAGTTGGAGCTCGCACGACGAGTAATTTATGACCAAGCAAGAAATTGAAAACTTTTTTGTTATGTTTCGATGCAAATATATTCGAACTACCTCTGTAAAATTTGGAACCAGTGGAGAATACTTTGGATCATGTTTCTCGAATTGCGATCGCATCCACGAGAGCTCCAAGATGTGGAACATTTATGTAAGTGGAAAGAGTAAATCGAGGCACATAAAATAACGGAACATAAATGGAACTCAAGATCGAACTTGAACGCGCATATCTTCAGATCTCGTGTCGGTTTCGAATATATCATTTTATCCGATAATATGTTTACGATACTTGCGGATACATTATCAACGAAATTCCAACATCCAGATCTATAAATCATATGTAACGCAAGTGAAAAGCACCTTTGTCAGCTATAGGAGAAAGATGATAATAAAATGTACCCTGGTAAAGCATAAAAAACGCTACATCGGTGGAATAAACGCGTTCGAGCGTCTGAAACGAGCGTCCCCCGGGAAGTGTAGTGCGTGACCTCAGACACGCCAGTTCTTGTTTGTTGTTGCTTGTTGCGTATCAATTTCTATGTAACCTTGGAACCTATTCGCCACGCTCGCAAAGGCTCTCTTTTACATTTTGCCACTTCTCCTACATTAAAAGAAACGGAGTCATACATTTTGTGCGGAACGAAGTTCGCCGGGACAACTTGTTTTAAATATAGAAAATTCTACAACCTCCCCGTCACAATTCCAACCCAGTGCCTCAACACAGGGCTGTCCAACCGTCCGTCCTTCCAATATCTTCGACATCCTATTATCATTTCCTCTCATTACACAAACCAAAAATTTCAATTGATCTCTTTTGTGCTCTATACCTAGTTAATCCAACAAAACTATTAAGAACTAAAATCCATAACGTACTTTATGACATAATTAGTACATTAACGTCCTGCCGCAGACAGTACGAAAGCGTTTATGTCCAATATATTGCATTCCTCACACTCATAATATCATATAGGTACTCGCTAGTAAGGGACAAAATAGTCTGAGATCATTTATTATGTCAACATTAAACTAATGTAAGGTCAATAAATTTAATACATAAAGTACGAAACGTAATTTATTGCAAATTTTATGGTCTTTCGTACGTGTTAAATGAAATAAGCGCTGTTCGTCGAAGTCTGGACATGATGTTGCAACATGACCGTTGGACGGCATTTTTGACCATTTTTGGAACACATGTCTTGATTTTTTTATAAGTTGGGCACAATTTACGGCTCTCCAATTATTTTTATAAACCAAACTGCTCAAATGACCGAAAAAATCTTCAATCGGACGACATTGTGGAAGATTTATGGGGTTACGTGTTTTTGGCACAAATGGAATGTTATGGGCCTCTAGGAACTGTATTGTTTTTTTGACAGTGCGAAGATGCTTTGTCAGGCCAAAAAACATATTGTCTATCTGAATGATATTTACGAATAAAAGGCATCAATATTTTTTACAAACACTCTTTTTCGTACACTTTTTGTTAGACTGCTAAACTACTTAGCTTGAACCACAGTTTCGTTGTACCTTGTTCAGAAATAGCCACATATAGCTTAACTTTTTGCTCAAACTTGTTCTTGTACATGTGTTTTATGTCCTCCGGTATAGTAGAAGCATCGTTGGTATAGTATCGATAATTTCTAGGAATATGGGTTTTACTTAAAGGAAAATAATTTTCATCCTCCAATATAAATGTTTTTCCTTTGTAATTGCGGGTCATCCAGCGACATTGTGACACAACCATCGATTTTCGCTCATTAGTGTTTTCTGGTGCCCTTATCTTCTTTCTGCATTCTAGACCTATGTTTTTTAACGAGCTGCAGATGTATGGTTGAGTACATTTAAATTTTTTGTCGGCAACTCGTTGGCTTATGGAATCGTTATCGTTAAAAGTACTATGGAGCAGCTCCAGCCTTCTTTAAGTCATCATCTTCGCTGGTCGACCGCTGCCACTTTTACGAGCTACCGTCAAGGATGCTAGGATTCTGTAAATAGTAGAAATGAACACATTCTCCTTGTTGAAATGTTATAGTTGCCCAAATGTATTCTCATTTTTTGTTATCACCCGTTATCTTAAGTAAGACGTTATTAGTTATTACAGTTACAGTAAAACTTACGAACCCTGATGATGATATTTATATGTAGTTGATATTTAATTCCACACGTATATTAAATATTTTTTACAGTACATCCCACCACCACCATATCAGCCCTAGAACGTCCACTGCTGGACATAGGCCTCCCCCAATTTCATGAGGGGTAAATGCCATAATCGCCACGCTTGGCATGCGGGTTGGCGATCGCAGTATCTCCACCGCACTCTAGGGTCTCTAGGAATGCTGCTGCCCATTCCCCGGTGGTCTTGGTCGTAGTTTAAGGACATACCCGGGTCCTTACAGTACATATGATGCTATTTTACCGCACGAGTGCGGTAATCAGCAGATTACGTGCATATGTCGAAACTTTAAAGAGCCATATGTACAGTAAAACCTTGTACGATACACGTGCGAATAGGTAATTCGCAACTCGTGTCTATTTAAAACACTCCCTTCGGTCGTGTTTTAATTTATCACCACGCGTTGTGAATTTCCTGTTCTCTGCACTTGTATCGTAATGTACTATTTCCTTTATTCATAAAACTTAGCAAGCCAAACGATTTTGACGGATTTCTGAATAAGGCAATTTATTTTTTTGTAAGAGTTTCAACCATCACAATAAATTGTACTGGCTTGTTGCAATGATTATAACGAAATTACGCCGATGCTATTAATTCTTACTTTATTATGCATCTAAATAGCAGTGTGATTAGATATTGATCAATGGAGTAAAAACGAGTACCTATATTCAGAAAACCAATATCTGAACCGACCCAATCGCATATTCATCATTTTCCACGTAGCTTCTAAGGGATGCGACTTGACTTTCATTCGTTACGCGTACACAGATAGCTAGATAGATACTAAATGTAGGTATAATAAGCTATCGCATCGTATTATACCTACATTGGTATGCATCAGCATTTGGTATGATGCGTTTATGTCGGACGAGCATTCATACATACATCCTTCTCTGACTTAGGTACATTCTCGCTAGTAACGTAAGGGAGGAATGATATAATTGGGTATTAGCCACATGTTATAATTTATAACATGCTGTCACTCTTTGGACAGTAAACCATCCAAATATCACAATAAAATGTAAGTTACAAATTTTTAATTTATAGCCACACTACCATTAAATTGTAGTAATATTTGAACCTTATTGATAATGATATTACTTATATAATGGATTAAAATTTAAAATTATGGTACTTGATCAACAATTATATCGATACGTTTTATCTATACTCTATACTAATATTCTTCTTCTTCTTCTCCTGTGTATGTTTGCTATTTTAATTTTATATTATTTTTGATATATTTTTTTTTTTGTTTACTTACTTTTTTATTTTATTATTTTGTTTGGGCGCTGCCTGCCGTGGTTCACTCGTGGTCCCAACGGAAGACCAGCGCTGGCGGTCACGCCAGCTACATGCTGAGTTGGGACCATTTCGTGACATGTCTTTTTCTTTTTTGTTGTTATTTTATGCTTCTTCCTATTTGTAATTGTCACGAATAAATGATTTTCTATTTCTATTTCTATAAAGAGGAAAGATTTGATTGTTTGTTTGCATTGAATAGGCTCCGAAACTACTGAACCGATTAGAAAACTTCTTTCACTGTTGGAAAGCTACATTATCCCCAAGTGACATAGGCTATAATATATTTCCAAAACCATAGAAATCCTTACTAATCTATAACTAAAAAATTAAAAAAAAACTTCCAATAATGTAACCTAAGGTGTAAACAAAATTGTTTGCATTGAATAGGCTCCGAAACGGGTTGGCATTTGAATCACGAATTATAGGCAGAAGCCCCCCCCCCCCCTTCTCCCTATAATTCGTGATTCAAATTCGTGGCATTTTATAGGGGTTGGTCACCCCTTTCAAAATGACACCCGATTTGTGTCTAGGTGATGCGTAGTTTTTTTTATACGTTGATAATTACCGAGATATTGGACTCCGAATACCGATCATTACACACCCGTATATTTATTTATGACGCATTGGGTGTATAGATATTTATGACGTTTTGGTTTTTCTTTTAGACTGGCATCTGCCTGTTCTACTCTAAGGCAGGTCCGTGTAGGTACGACGACGAGCGAAGTGAGGAGGATTGTTAGGTGAAATGCGACCCTACAGCGCGCGAGCCGAGCGAGCGAAGTGAGCGTGCCACGGCAGCGGCGGGCAAAGCGCCAAAACTGACTTTTTTAACGGTTACTCTTTTTTTTGGATTCGGATCCCAGGTGACCGTGTTTTGACAGACACGCAAGGGCTGAAACATGATAACATCAAAAAATAAAAATAAATGTTTCATGGTAACTATTGATTTCCTTACTTTGGGGAGGGGTCGGGGGGTTCCTAAAGTAATGCGTAATTCAAATGCAACCCCTCCGAAACTACAGAATCGTTTTAAAAAATTCTTTCACTGTTGGAAAGCTAACAGTAGGTATCCCCGGGTAACATAGGTTATATTATTAAAAAAAAATAGGGATTCTTACTAAAATTCCAATAATATAATCCAAGGTGTAAAAATAAATTGTTAGCATTGAATAGGCTCCGAAACTACTGGACCAATTTAAAAAAAAAAACACTTTTGGGAAGCTACACTATTCCCGGGTGACATTAAGAGATATTATATTTCCAAAAAAATTAGGGATCCTGACTAAAATTCCAATAATGTAACCCAAGGTGTTAAAAATATGTTTGAATTTAATAGGCTCCTAAATTACTCGACCGATTTGAAAAATTCTTTCACTACTGGAAAGCAACACTATAGCCCCGGGTAACATCGGCTATATTATATTTCCAAAAAAATTTGGGATGCTTACTAAAATGTGTGTGTATTATAATTTTAAATTTTGAACTTTTTGTTAAATACCCGTGCGAAGCCGGGGCGGGCCGCTAGTGTTTTCAATAAATTGCATTCTATCGTTTAATATAAATTATATAACCCTTCAAATCCGTTTCCAGTAAATGGTACATAAAATTTAATGTCAGTTAACAGTTTCCGCCAAAATGGTCCATACACAAATGGTTTTTAAAAGGATTCGATAGGATTTGACTGATCCAGAAAATATTTTTACATATTTGTATTTTTTTAGTTTTCAAGTCTCAGCCTCGAATTATTGGCGACCTTGGTTGACGATCTACTATTATCGTCCACAAGTCAAATAAAAAGTACTAATAGAATCCTTATGTAAAAATAAACAATAAATTGTATAACAACTATGTACTTACCTTAACGCCGAATTTCACAACTAAAACAGCAAAGGGATGAAGCAGTAGGAATGCGAATGCGGAATTTCCTTTTAACCGACTTCAATAGAAGGAAGTAGGTTCTCAGTTCATCCGCATGTTTTTTTTATGTATGTATGTTTTTTGGTTTCAAAACAGGTACCCCCAAGTTGGTCCCATATAAATTTGGTGAAGGTCTGATGAAAGGATCCAGGAGGAATCGAAGGAACTCTTCAAATTTGATAGGCACGCGTATCAAATAGCGGCTGACATCCAGACCGTCTTCGTGCTACAGAAGAGAGCTGTACGCTCCATCTACAAACTTAAGGCCAGAGAATCTCTCAGAGAAAAAAATAAGGAGGCAAATATTCTTACTGTGGCATGTCAATACATTCTTGATAATATTATGTATGTTCGAAAAAATATTCAATAATTCAAACTTAACAGTGATATCCACGACTACAATACTAGAAGTAAACACAAGATTGCAGTGAAGGCCAGTCGTCTCCGGAAGGTTAGCACGTCGTTTGTGGGGAACTGTATACGATTTTATAATAAAATACCCATAGATATAGTTAATTTTCCACTCAGTAAATTTAAGTCTCATTTTAAACGTTATTTGTTAAGCCAGGCCTATTATACTGTCAACGATTTCTTAAATGACAAAAATGCTTTTAAGCCAGTGATAGTTAAATCCTGTTAGTTTTAATATACCTATGCTTCACTTAGCATATTTCCTTGTATAAATAGCTCTGTCGTTGCATTTTATGAAACATGATGCTGTTTCTCGCCGAAGAGTCATTTTAATCTTTGATTATTATTAATGTCCGGCAGCCTGAATATGTCATGCTCGCTTAAAGGGCTTTGCTTATGGTGGCGTCGTTGATCGGGTCGCCACCTTCCCTAACAGATGGTCGAGGGAGGCGATGGCTGAGATACGCGTCATACTCGTGATCGGGTGCTGTTTGTGGAGTCCGGTCTGTTCATGCTTGCAAGGGCAAACTAAATACCTTAATACTAGTGTTATTTTATTGTATGTAGATTGACGAGAGACATAATCCTGTTCTGGATTAGTTTTATTGTTATTGACGCTTAGATACCTTATACATCTCTAACAATATTAAGTTTACTTATTTTAATTTTAGCGCTTAGAGATCATTTACATCTCTAAGGACTTTTAAGTAATTGTTATTAATCGTATTTGGACGCTCAGAGACCATATACATCTCTGAGATATTAAGTAAATTAATTTTATACACTTTTTGTTTATTCGGACAGACCGTATTTAATACGTCCTTAATATTTGTAAATTTATTTTCATTTAATCGTTAATCAGTATAATTTTTTAACCATTATTATTAAGTAAGATTGTCAGTTTTTTTTAAATTCACGCTTTGACATGTAAAAGTGCCCTTGTGGCCTATTTGCAGAATAAATATTTGATTTGATTTGATGTGGCGATTTCGTTATTTTATGTAGTTAATTGGAGTCGATTTATTTTGGTATAATTTCTGTTGCTACTTTAATTTTCGGGCTCAGGTTGCTCTTAAAGTGTTTTTATTATAATTAATATTGTTACCGACTTCAATAAAAGGAAGGAGGTTCTCAGTTCGTCTGCATGTTGGCTTGTTCTTTTTTTTAATGTATGTATGCATGTTTCCCGATAACTCTTGACCACGTTGGCCGATTTTGATAATTCTTTTTTTTGTTTCAAAGCAGGTACCCCGACATTGGTCTCATATAAATTTGGTGAATGTCTGATGATGGGATCTAGGAGGAATCGAGGGAACTCCTCGAATTTTATGGGCACGCATATGCAGATTTTATTGAAGATCCTTACTTTGATGTGGTAATGTGCATATATGACCTACTTACGTAGATAGTGTATTAGCTATAACATTACTGGCTATAGAACCCTGTCAAAGTTTGTATTTGAGATAGCAACGGTTCTACAGTTTGTTTGTTTACTTTTAGAAAAAGTCAGTTGATCGAAATCATTGCTTATATAAACAACACTTAATAAATTCCTTTTACATTATAATCTACTGCGTTATATTTAACCCAATAGATTTCGGTATTTTCTGTAGGTAACTAAGCATTAGCTCACGGAAACCACAAATTGTGGCATAGCAAGTACAAAATTTGAGTCGGTTTTTTGGTATAAATTATTAAGACATATTTTTTCTTTAAGTATTTTTACAAGCGGAATCATTCAATTAGTGGAATTATAAGTTCCATATTTTTCTTCCAATATTTCTTCTCTTTCTGGCAACACTTAGTAGCCAAACTATTATCGCAGTTTGAATTTCTGTTTTGTTCCTACTTCCCCCATTTGACGGTACATGTATAAGACATTATATTACGATTATTCTTTTAAACCAGACTTTATAGGCCGTGTAGTAGCTTGGTGAAAATCCAGAGGAAATAAAGGAATACTGTATTTTTTTTATCGAGATTTGTTTGGGCGATTTTTACTAAATGTTAACTTTGCTGTTGCTTTGCAAACACGTTACAAAGCTTCACATAATCTCCACTGGCAACCGCACTTGTCTTCACGAAAATCTCACGGTTCGTAAATAAATGCCATACGATTTTATAAACATAATCTCCGCAACAAGCGACAAGTTTTACCTAATCCACGTGGTGGTCGTGATATAATAGTTATTTACGATAAACGTTCGAAAAGTAAATCCCAAACCAACGTCGAGTGGCGGTGAACAAAAACAAGGAGGTTTCGCGAGTTATTTCACTAACACGCGTAAAACTTGTATCTACATTTTTCAAAAAAGGCTTGTAATTAATCGAAACAAGAAAAAAACCGACTTCAACCGAGTTATTCGTCCATTTGTCATGCACATACTTAATACAAATTTAAGGCTTATATGGTTTTCTCATGGATGCCACTGTCAGAACTGGATCAAAAAGAAATAGGCCAACACGGGAAGCACCAGGTTTTATAAAAAAGCATCATCAACATCGGATTACCCAATCGATAGTACCGAGTTAACAAACATAAAAAAAGAAAAAAATACTATCGAATTGAGACCCTCCTCCTTTTTTGAACAGGGTTAAAAATTACGATAATTTGACTACTACCTTTTGCATTCTGTAAGTTATATAATTACGGGATGAACAGACATAAAACAATCTGTCTGGAAAAATAAATCTTAAGAGCACCACTGCTACCTCGAGATCGGTTTTAAGACTTCACTTATCATTAAAAACGAGTCTATAAAAAATCCATTCATTACAAGCACTGAAAAGTATTTGCCACTTACTCATTCAGTTCTCGTCTGAACTTCAGTCGCTCATATTTTCCAACTTCATCATCAGAAGGGCAACAGTTTTTTAACTTTTATTCTACAGTTGAACAATGAAAATTCTTGCTGCTATAGTGTTCTCGATCTTTTTTTCATGTTAAAGGATTAAAATGGAATATGAAAACTATGTTCAAAAGGATGTAGTTTAAAAAATGTGTTAAGTCAGCGGCACAGAAAAGTGACCCTCCCTACCCTACATTCAAATTTCTATGCAGGAGGTGCATACCAAACCACTTCGTTGGCTGTACATGCTTTGTAGTCAAGAACAATCCCATTTGCTATTAGTTAAGGATATATTCAAATATAATTGAAATGATATATTTATAAGTATCTCCGAACAAAAACTGTGAACTCATTACCTAAAAAATCTACGAAAGACTTAACTGCTATCATTCATTATAAAACTTGACATAAGATATTTGTATTTTTTTTCTTTATGAAGTATTTAAATTAATCCTATCATTAATCGCTAGTCTAAAGAAAAAGGCCTTTTATTCCAATGAAAAATATTTTCTTTACTCATTCATCTTTGCCGAACTTAAATTGCCCATAATTCACAACTTCGCGGCTCCATCGGCACAATGGCGACGCTTTCTCAGTTTTAGTTATACAATTGAAAATAAATGACAAAGAAATATCGCTTTATTTAGTATTTCTGCTTTTAAAATAATAGATATATTTTTCTCAATCCGTCAGTGCTTAGTACACAAATATATTAGAGGACAATCTTACACACATCAAACTAGACCCATAATAAACTTAAAATGACTTGAGTTATGGGTACCTACTACGTATATATGACAATACATTCAATAAGCATAAATGTCGAATACAGGTTTTAAAAAAAATGAGTTATAAACCAACTGCAAAAATCATTTTCATAAGATGACGCTCAAAAATATTTAATTCGATTTTATTTGTAATGACGACTCCTGCTCGGTGCATAAAATTTTTCCCTTTAATTTGAAATTTGAAATATTATCATGTTGTTTTCATGTCAGATATTAAAACTACATATTTAATTATATTTATTAGGTCTACTTAAATTTACAAAAAGTTCTAAGAAACTTGAAATTACACTCATCTTGGTGCTCAAATCCCCAGTATACCCGCATGATGTCACTTGAAAATAAAATTAAAAAGACTATAAAACGTCAGCGACAAGCTAAAACACACTGATTCAGTCAGACTTTCCACAGCTACAAGATCGACTCACGGTTTCGCAGTGTTCTTAGACTTCTTAGGAACTAAAGACGCTGTACAGCACTGTGTCACTTCAGGAAAGCACTGCCACGGCGACCTCGGATCGATTCCTTGGCCTATGATTGCTCTGCGGTATCTATTATTCATATTACGACCCTAGTACACTAAAAAGATGTTACGGACGTTACTTCGTCGGGTTTTTAAAAATCACTTGATGGTTCCATCGGAAGATCAGCGCTGGAAATCGAGAGTCACGAATAAATGTTTTCTACTTCTAAAAAAAGTCATTGTTTTTTTTTACTTAAGCCTTGGCGCTAACTTTGCAAAGACTTTGTTGTATTCCCAAATCGTATACGAGTATTGCAAAACTTTTAAATATGTAATTATGTAGGCTGTTTTTTGTACAGTCAGCTGACAGGACAAGACATTCAAAATTATCTGTCACGCGCTAACAGCTATATGAATCCATTCATTAGTATACCGTAAATGCAGTTAGGATGTACAAGTACATTGTTTTGTATTTGCTTTGGCGATTGACATCATTTTATTTCCACGTACATGGGAAAAAACACGAGTCATATATTTTCGAACGGCTCGTCTTACATCTGTAAGTCAGCCCTCAATTCAGTTTCCAAAATAAATTGCAATTCATTAACGTACAAAGCCAAACGAAAGTCAAAACAAACCACAGTTTGTTCAGTTCTCCAAATGGGCCAATGAATATAAAAATAACTTGAGCACTTTCATCGCTAAGCACCCTCCGACAAACAAGCGGAGTAACACGGGAGATTTTCTACGTAATCACCTCTCAAGATAACAGTCGTGATTCGCGGGAACCCTACAGTTAGACATGTTAAATCCGCCCTGTGACGTGAAAAATGACGAAGAATGCTTTTAAAGTAAACGGAGAAAGTTAGGAAATAACTTAGCTCAGATTTTTCGGTCTAACCTACCAAGTCTATAAAAAAACTAAAAAAAAAGCAGCGAGCTTTATCAGGAATAATCAACCTTCAGTGATGTTAAGTGGACAAAACAAACACCTATTCGAGCACGTCACAACTATATACAACAGGTCATTTTCTTAAGTTTTTCACCTTATTTTCGTCATCAATGTAAGATAAATCCAAACATAGTAGTAAGTATTGTGCTTCATTTAGTATTTGTTTGATAGTCAAAATCACGGATACCATCACTTTTATTTGAGCGCCATCTAGCCTGAGTAACGGAACAAAAGGATAACAAGCTAGCAAGTACAACGTTTTCAAAGTTTCCATTCTGAAAAAAGTACCATTACGGGCTTACCAGCTAGGAAGAGTAAGATATGAGTAATGTACCATAGGCTACTTAGTGTGCTCATGTGCTGATGGATGTGTGTGTATGTGTGTGAAAAAATACTTTTGACATATTCCTATGCGTAGCTACTTTTCATGTTGACAGAAATATGGGCGGAGCATACAAGTCATACAACTTACTCAAAAATATGTCACAGAGCTTATGTCGTCGAATTAAGGTTCCGGTACGTCGGCCTCAGAAGTAGCTGGGCAATTTGGGACTTCGTCGCTTTCACCCGTTAGACATTATTTAGAGTGACAGTTTAAACCTGACGGTAAAGCGACAAGGTACAAAGGCGTTCAGCCCCTTGCGAGGCCGATCGTACATACTTTTGCACTTCGCTGTGCTTTAAAAATGTACATTATAAATTACAAATGCCTGTTCTGCTTAGCGCGTCGCGGTCAATGTCTGTCTGACGTCACAATATATATGTATATTAGGGTCTGAAATGCAAATAGCGCTCTCAATTTCATCTAATGAGGTCAGACTGAGATATCTAAACCTAAGGTGACTTCCTGACTTGGCGCGGCGGGAACGATATGTCATAGGTATTTTGCTTTTTATCGTAAGCTTACTGATGTGAGATTTCCTCCCTTGAACAAATACTGTCAGTATTACTTTTGCGCAGTAGTAAAATCTTGCGCAGAAGTAGGCAATAGGTACTGCATTAGTATCGGTTGACATTGACAGCTGACAGTTTTCTCATATTTCACCGCCTCCGCATCGACAAATCAGGAAGGCGCCTTAGCCGACGAGACGAGATATGCTTCATCCTTATCTGATACGTCATTATTAGTAACTCGCTCCTTTCTGTTTCACGCTTTGACTATGGAATTCAATGGACC
This sequence comes from Notocelia uddmanniana, assembly GCA_905163555.1. Taxonomy (NCBI): domain Eukaryota; kingdom Metazoa; phylum Arthropoda; class Insecta; order Lepidoptera; family Tortricidae; genus Notocelia; species Notocelia uddmanniana. The sequence continues at coordinate 17,146,707 of LR991065.1, forward strand.
GGGCGTATTGTTCTATTTGTACCAAAGCTACCGAGGCTCAAAATCGCCATGTTATGTTCCCCGGTACGTCAATTGAGCAGTACACGACCTGTCAGTGAGTGGAATAAAAATTGAGAAGATATAAAATGAAAATAAAAACCGCACAAGACTTTAAAGGAATGTGAAGTTAAATGCTGCGATCATGCCTTAGTGTAGCATAACAGGATGTGGCTTAAGACAAAGCCAGAAACAGAAAAGTTTGTCGTTGCATAGCTTTGTTATGTTTTTCTGTTGAAATATTGGATTATTTGAACATTGTCGAGAACAAGGCACATGTATCATAGCATAATTAGTGTACAGATTAAGATAATTTATATTTTGTAGTGGGATTTAGCTTTATTTTCAATATTTTCGTACTAAAAGTTACCCTGAAGCAGTAGCTAGGGTTGTTCCTGAATATAATAATAATAATAATAATATTGGGGGACAATCTTACACAAATCGACTAGTCCCAAACTAAGCAAAGCTTGTACTATGGGTACTAAACGACGATGTACATACTTATATAGATAAATACATACTTAAATACATAGAAAACATCCAAGACCCAAGAACAAATATCCGTGAAAAATGCACAAATAAATGCCCTGGCCGGGATTCGAACCCGGGACCTCTAGCTTCGGAGGCAGAGTCACTACCAACTAGGCTAAACAGGTCGTCTATATCTATATATATCGATAATGAATTGTGATGACTTACTATACCTACTCATTGATTCGGTGATTTATATTTTTAAAGGTTGCCAAGAAGTGAATTTCAGAAGAAAAATGGTTAGACGCTATTGGAACTGAGAATGAAACGAGTGGTAGTTGTTTGAATTGAAAAATAAAGACCTGTGTAAATTATTAATATAAAAATATCCCGATCTCACGTTGTTTCAATAGTAACCTTTTAATACACCTAATTAGCGGTTTTCTCTTGTTTAGTTCTCCCCTAATCTGTGGTGGTGGTGAAATGATAAGACGAAAGAACATCTATACAAAATATTTAGTATTATTAGCATATTCCAAAACTAAACTAATGGGATACATCCAGCATACTTGAGGGTGTCTCGTAGGTTTTTATTATTGGTGACGGGCAGATCTATTTATGCTACATGCCGTTATTGACTGCATGTAATTAATACACGATATTTAGCGAAATAGTAAAGAAACTCTTTACTAGTAACTTTAATCATGAAATCCCGTAAAGTAAATGCCTGTTTCATAGAATCATTAAAGATAACTGCATAGAACAGAGGTCACTATTATTCATATATATCTAATAACATCCTAGGAAACCAATACGTTCTAAGATCTGTCTATAATATCGATAAAAATGTTGATTAGCGGGACAGCGCTATATCCGTCATGTTTAGTTCCAATATGGCCGCAAAATGGACACGCTCGTAATGTTGACAGTTTGTGTCCAGAGTTTCCTTAGTCAAAGGTTTCACGACATAATTTACCACGCCACGTTTGGCGTTACTTTAGACATAACATGTTACGACTTAGGCTGGGTTGCACCAAACCGTCTGTAATCGTAAGCTGTGTTCGTTAAAATTTGAATGTATGGAAAGTTTGACAAGTTTCTATGGGATGACAGCTGCCGGCGCCATATTTAACGTTGATCGGTCTGTGATCGTAAGTTGGTGCAACCCAGCCTTAATTTCGTAAGTAAATTATGTACCTATACAGTTTGTCGTTTGAAGTGTGGAACTTGATTTCGGTGCAAGCATCAATACGGTATTTAACAACGGCAATTTTTAGGTTTCCATACCCAAAGGGTAAAACGGGACCCTATTACTAAGACTCCGCTGTCCGCCCGTCTGTCTGTCTGTCTGTCCGTCGGTCACCAGGCTGTATCTCATGAACCGTGATAGTTAGACACTTGAAATTTTCACAGATGATGTATGTCTGTTGCCGCTATAACAACAAATAATAAAAACAGAATAAAATAAATATTTAAGGGGGCTCCCATACAGCAAACGTGTTTTATTTGCTGTTTTTATGGATAATGGTACGGAACCCTTCGTAGTACGACTCGCACTTGGCCAGTTTAATTATGTTACCATTAAACAGAACTATCAAAAATACTCGGCAAACATCAAACTTCAACTAATTTATGCTATTTTTAAATATATATGGACTCGATTTGTCCGCATAAAAGTTATGAGTGTTATGAGTTATGACGTTATTCTGCATATATTATTTCCCTACAAACTTCATACGAATCAATCATTTTTGACGTTTCGTAAAAAGTTCCTGATTTGAATATCAGTAAAATACCAAATTGTGTAGGTTAACGGACGCCGAGCTTTCGTGTGGCTACTAAATGAGCTCTTCCTGGCTTTGGAAGGCATGTAAAGTCACATAATACCTAAGTAATAGTACTTGGTAAAGTGTTGTTTCTCTCTTGGTTGGAAGGTCGAATGTCAACCGCTTTACACAAAAATTACATTTGACAGACGGAATATCTCAGTTGCTGATGGTTGCGACAAATTGATTGTCTTAATTTGATTATGATTCCAGAGATAAGGCTTATATAAAACGTCCCTAAGTTGCGTTTATCTCAGACTCGTTCTTTCACGTTTACTTAGTTACAGGGAATCCTAATTTAGGTTCGGTGGATATTTTCTCGATTAATCCTCTGACGCGATCTTCACCTAATTTTACTACCTATTTAATCACATGAAAGTCACAGTGTTACAGTGGCTCACATATCAATTCCATATCATAGTAGCTTAAAAAAGTCTTATAAGTTAAAGCCTTGCCCAGTTTTGCAATTTTTATCATTTGTGCACGGTGTAATGCACTCGGCTCCCATGACGTCAGCAGCATTGATCGCTTCGCTGGGTTCGTTTCAGGTCAAATTTTCGGATAGAAATCTTTTCCCGTTATTTATTAAGACATACATATTATTCTGAAATATAGTTGGATACTTTTTACACGCATGACCAAAGTAAATTTAAGGGTCAGGTACGGTCATCGTCGAAAATATCTATACGCACTTTGTGACAAAATATGCAAACATGACTTTAATGATAACAGCGTAAGAGCGTCATCAACATCATCATCATATCACCCCAAAGACTGCTGGATAAAGGTCTCCCCCAAGGATCTCCTCCACAATGACAGGTCCTGCGCCGCCTTCATCCAAACGGCTTCACGCGATCTTGACCAGATCGTCAGCCCACCATAAGAACGTACAGCGGGGTAATTGCACTAATTACGCAAGTTTTCTGCTTCATTAGTCTTTTTCGATATCAAAACTGACAGCTCAATCTCGTACTTTCGAACAGTTACGTTATCACCCTGTAGAACTACACATATTTTTGTCACTTGACGTGTGTCCTATTTCTGGTGTGAGTAGTACTACTAAAGCACTTCTCACCTAATTTTAGTCTCTGTTGTGACCAGAAAAGCCAAATGCTCCGTGAATAGTCGCGCATCATGCTTGACTTGACCGGGCTACAGCTGTTCCTCCGAAATTAGCACTTTAATTAAGGCAACTAGGCATATTCAATTACCTATGAGTAGTTATCACGTCGCCATTATTTCCTGTTAAAAAGCTTGATTTTTCAATTTGCCGCACCGAAAAAAATAAATAGCTCAACTAGTTTAGCTACTTGAGAAATAGCCAAATTTTTCTTAGTAGTAACCAAAACTACGCTAATTTTCAATAACAAATTTTGTTTACTAGTAACCCTCAGTTTGCCAGTCATCCGATTTAAGTTACTAGCAGCTAACATTTGGGCTACTGCTAATAATCTAAATCTTTTTTTTTTCAGTGCGCGTTTTTCTCCTGACATGACTCGCTGATCAGAGGGCCTACTCCGAACTTCGAAAATCGAACTTCCTATCGTGCCGTCCCTTTCCGTCATATAGTGTATAAAACGAGAGTGAAAGGGACGGCACGACACGAAGTTCGGAGTAGGCCCTCAAGACACTAGGGATGGTTGCCTCTTACTATTTATTATTATTAAAAGCCTATAAAGTGTCCCACTGCTGGGCAAAGGCCTCCCCTCTTGATTTTCACTCGTCCCGGTTTTGAGCAATCTCTGGCCAATCGTCGCGATATGTGTCCAGGTCATCCCGCCATCTCCGTCGCGGCCTGCCACGTCTTCGCCACCCATCGTTCGGCACCTCTCGGCACCCACTCCGTGGCTAGTTTCGCCCACCTTTGCGGATGCATGCAGCAGATGTGGCCGGCCCATTCCCATTTTAGCCTGGCGGTCTTAACTCCAACGTCAGTAATTCCGGTTTTTGAGCGTAGCATAGAGTTTCGAACACGGTTGATCCGTTTCACTCCTAGGATGCTACGCTCCATAGCTCGTTGGCAAACCTTCAATCTGGTCTTTTATGCCTCCGTAAGTGACCATGTTGGGCGCCGTAGGTTAGGACAGGCAGAATACACATGTCGACGAGCCTTCGCTTCAGGGTCAAAGAGAGATCTCCCTTCAGCAGCTCGTTAATTGACCAATAGCTTGCCCAGGCGTTTTGGATGCCTCTGTCGACTTCTTTATCCTGCCTCTGGTTGAAGGAAATTAATTGGCCTAAATATGTGTACTCGTCGACATGCTGCTGCTGCTGTTGGTCATTATTTGGGTCTTAAATCTGTTCATTACGAGACCAGATTGAACGCTTGCCAAACTTAGGTCTTGAAGCATTGTTTGGAGTTCCTGGGCCATTGAAGAGAATACTACAATGTCATCGGCAAAACGGAGATTCGTTAATCTTCTCTCGCCGATGACAATGCATTTGTTTTCCCAGCGGATCGCCAAGCCTCTTACTATAATAGTTAATAGTTTGACACACCAAACCTGTGTGGATTCTAAAACAACCCGAATTATATTTCTACATTTTCACTACTTACATACCCACAATATAAGTTTGCTACAACGATCAGACTTTATTCCCGAGAGCCTTAATTAAATAAATTAAAATAGGAAAGAAAACCTGTAAGCTTTCAATTAATGGATACGAAACCAATAAAAGACCAATAAGCCCTTAAAACAGATTAGAAAACTCAAAGGCACCGCTTTTCCAATAAAACAAGTAAAACCAGAGACAATAGAGTGGGATGGTCCACGCTCGACCGGGCACTTTGAGTACTGCAGTCTTTGAGAATAGGTACCTATTTAATACCGCTTTGCCTCTTGTGTTCTTACACAGTATTATTTTAAAAAGGTAGGAAAGGTGGTTTATAATTAAAAAAATAGTTCATTAACTTTAGTCCTTCTTCATCCTTGGGCAACTTCATCTTTTATCACTCTTTAAAAAAGCAGCCTTGGGATCCAATTAAGTACAGGACATTTTTTTTTATATCAATAGCTTACATACCTTTTCATCCCGGTAATACAAGCTACGTAGGAAATGCCTTATGCGGACAAAGACGCGGGGAGCTAGTAAAATTACCGAGACTTAAAGAACAAAAACGATTGAATTTTAATTAATTAAAACTATCGCGAGTTATGACTAGCATTATACTAATATTTAAGTATACGGATATACATACGTATTAACCCTTTAATCGCCCAGGATATTTCATCGTACATGTCCAGGTCACCGCTGGTACGAAGTTACACAAGCTTTTTATGTATACATTAATCAAATAAAAACCAGTGAGAAAGATGAATATCCAGGCTGTTCTCGAGGCCGCTTCGCAGTGCGTTTCGCTGTCTTCATCGCACGCGTCGCATGTAGTCACTGGTGAAGAAGAACTCCCAAAGGGTTCATAATGTTGTCCGTAGTCACAATAAATACGTGACTTCCTCATCTTCCTGTTTTTCATTACTGAAGTGGTGCCCGTCGTTCGTCGTCGGGATTCCGTAAACTGAAAATAGAGTAGCATGGTAACAACTCTTCAACGACTACGATGTCAAGGTAACATAATATGGTCATTTCATTAACATTAGAATTACTGTTAAAAACTATTTTCGTTCTTTACAATGTATATTGGATTGATTGACGAGTTGTTTCCATGCTCAGGGCATTGGTGATATTTAGTCCCATTAATTTACTTGACTTACGGTAATGAAAAAGTAATTTATAAATGATTATTCGATGTTGTGGCCTTTACAGCCATGACAACATTACAATGACAGTTTATTAGCAGTGAAAACAATAGCGTGCAATTACATGAGCTTGTCCGGAGTGATTTTATCAGGCACTCCACGCGTCAAGCCTGAAATAATCGAATTAGGGACGTCCTGCAGCCTGCACACACGCACACTCTTACGTGACTTGAATGGTTCCGACAAGTACAGGCGCTGCATTTTCTTTGATGTGAATCCACCACCATATCAACCAAAGGACGTCCACTGCCGTTACTTACGTCTTAGGCCTTAGGCCTCCCCCAAATTCACGGGGGGTATATGCCATAATCGCCACGCTTGGCATGCGGGTTGGCGATCGCAGTATCTCCACCGCACTCCAGGGATACTGCTGCCCATCCCCCGGCGGTCTTGGTCGTAGTTTTAAGAAATACCCGGGTCCATTGATGTGATAATTTTATGTACGCAGGTACTTAAACGTAATAATATACATAAGAAGCCTAGACGTATATAAGAAAGTAACATCCGTTGTTGGCGCAGGTTCTTGAGAAAATGAAGTAGCCGACAACTGAGTTTTGGATTGTAGTTGATTTATTTTTCGGAGCGATTAAATTACAAAATACTGTTGTAGAAAGGGTTTGTATGGACGCGCGACCGAATAGCGTACAGCGTGATGTCGGCGTCGTGGCAGATGGAGTAATGGCGGCGAGCCGCTGGCCCGCGGCGCCGTGTAGGTGACGCGCTTGTGTGTGTGAGCGCACACACGGATGGCGCGTTAACAGGCTGCCCCCCTTGGGTCAGGAGGAGCCTGATCCAACGTCGATGGAAGTGGACAGAGCCGGTTGTAGGCCCTGCGTAAGGTTCCAGTAGTCGTGAGGATGTCAGCGACGCGGTTGACGCCGTCGCTGCCTGGGTGGACGGCTGTGACTCGTCCGAGTAGCCAACGGTTGGGTGGTAGGCGGTCATCCTTCACTATGACCATCTCACCCAGCTGTGGGTGAGCTCCCTGCGTGCGCCACTTGCTGCGGGACTGGAGCTCTGAAATGTATTCATTTGAGTATCTCTTCCAAAAGTGAGCCCTTAATTGTTGTACTCTCAAATATCTTGACAGTGTCGAGAGCTTTCGGGTATCTTCCACCTGGGGTGCAGGTGGCAAAGTGAGAGTTCGCCCAATTAAAAAAAGTGCCGGAGAAAGTGGAACTAAGTCTGAGGGATCGGATGAAAGTGGAGTGAGAGGTCTTGAATTCAGTATCCCCTCTATTTGAACCAATACAGAGTTCATTTCCTCGTAGTCTAGATTAGCCATAGACAATACGCGCTTTAGGTGATATTTAACAGACTTGACTGATCCTTCCGCTAAGCCATTAAAATTTGGGCTGTATGCTGGGGCGAACTTGAACTTTATTTCGTTTTCCGCTGAGTAAGAAATTATATCGTTACGGGCTTCCCTTAGAAATTTAGCTAGTTCATTACATGTACCTACGTACTGAGTACCGTTATCTGAATATAAAATTGCCGGCTTACCTCTGCGGGCAATAAATCGGTTTAAAGCGGCAATGAAGCCTTGAGACGTCAGATCGGTGACGAGCTCGAGGTGCACTGCTCTCACCGCCAAACAAACAAATACAACTATGTATGATTTTATTAGGTGAGAGCCGCGACCCTTTTTGTTCGAAATCAGGACAGGCCCAGCATAATCTGTAGCTGTGTGTGCAAACACGTACTCAGCGTGCAACCTCTGCGCAGGAAGAGAACTCATGATCGGTTGGTACGTTCGACCTGAGAAACGAAGACAAATTAAGCAGGCATTTGTTATCTTCCGGCAAAGGCTGCGACCGCTTATTATCCAAAATTTATGACGTAACATGGATAATAGCAATTGTGGTCCAGCATGTAATAATATTGTGTGATAATGTTGTACTATTGTCTTAGTAATATGGTGACGTGCGTGCAACAAAATTGGATGCTTAGTGTCGTAAGCATAATTGGAATTGGATAGCCGACCTCCTACTCTGATGAGATTTTCACTATCAACAAAGGGGTTTAATTTGATAAGTTTATCTTTTGGTGTGAGTGTGCCCTTAGTGATCATAGAGCGTTGTTCATTGAAAATATCTGTTTGCACCTTTTTGCACAAGAAATGTAACGCCAATCTTAATTCTAATATACTAAGCGGACCAATGCGTTTGTTAGTATTTTGACAATTATATTTGAATCTGTATAAGTAAGCTACAATGCGCTGCATTTTGCTGAAATTTGAATATTTTGCAGTAAAATCGTTTTCCTGCATATCTGCGGCTGCTGAGATATGACATAGAGGTTTAATTTCAGGTAAATTGGAAATATCCACACTTTGGGGTTGTAAGGGCCATTGAATATCCTTTTGGTGCAAAAAGTGTGGGCCCTCCCACCACAGAGATGAATCTTTAAGCTGTGAAGCATTTTGCCCTCTTGATCCTATATCGGCAGGGTTCATGTCCGTAGGGACATAGTACCAGGCTGAAGGGTCAAAAGTGTTAATTATTTCATTTACTCTATTGTATACAAATTGTTTGAGTTGTTTTTTGCAGGTTTTCAGCCATCCGAGCACAATGGTTGAGTCACACCAGAAATACACTGAGTTTACCTTTAATCGCAATGAATTTAAAGTCTTTTTTGTTAATTGCGTAGCAAGCAAACTGCCACACAATTCGAGTTTCGGAATCGTTAATTTTTGCTTTAGTGGCGCGAGCTTGCTCTTCGCTACAAGCAAGCGGACAGATACATTGCCACTGCTAGACACTGCACGCACATATACACAAGCGGAATACGCCTTTAATGACGAATCACTGAACGCGTGCAATTCGATTATTACATAATCGTCGCACAGTACTCTACGAGGTATTTCAAGCTTAGATATATCTGGTAGGTATTTTACGAACTGATTCCACTGTGACTCAACCTCGGCCGGCAGCTGGCAGTCCCACGAGACGTTATGAGCCCAGAGAGATTGAAGAATAAGTTTTGCTTGTAACATGCAAGGGTTAATCAAGCCCAGTGGGTCGAATACCTGTGCAATGGTGGACAAAATAGTGCGTTTAGTTTTAGGTTTGTGCTCTGTATGAGGAAATGAAAACAATAATGTGTCTCTTTTGCATGACCATAGTAAGCCTAGTATTTTGGCATATTCATCGTTGTTTAAATGTGATAAGGCATCATTATTAGTTTCATTAACTATATCAGTTATTATGGAAGGATTGTTAGACCGCCATTTGCGTAAATGGAAATGAGCGCTCTCCAGCTCGCTGATGGCAGCTTTACATGTGTGTATAAGTGTTTGTTTGTCATCGTGACCAGTTACATAGTCATCAACATAGAAATCATGCAAGATTGTTTCGCTTACATGTTCTTCCTTACAATCTAAACCTATTTGTTTCAGTGTTCTGGTTGCCAAGCAGGCAGCTGAGGCCAAGCCGTACGTGACAGTGTTCAATTTGTATTGTTTTATGGGTTGTGTAGGATCAGGCCGCCACAAGATTTGCTGCAAACTTCGCTGATCATCTCTTATATAAATCTGCCGGTACATTTTGGCTACATCGGAGGTTGCAACAAATTTGTGTTGTCTGAATCGTGTCAGGATGCTTAACAAATCATCTTGAACAACTGGCCCTATGTGTTGAATGTCATTATAGGACTTTCCTGAGCTGGTGACAGCTGACCCATCAAAAACAGATCTCAGCTTGGTTGTGAGGCTGCTGTCTCGCAGGACCCCATGATGGGGCAAAATATAGGAAAAGGTATCGTTTTGTGTATCTGTATTTTCTGACATGTGACCTAAGTTTTGGTATTCATCCATAAAATCAACATATTGTTGCTTGAAGTTTTGATCTCGCTTAAATTTGCGTTCTAATGAAAGGAACCTGACCAACGCTTGTTCCTTAGAGTTGCCTAGCACCTCAGGGGACTCCTTTAATGGCACAGTTACGATAAACTTGCCATCGGGGTGACGCGTGGTAGTACTGCTAAAGATACGCTCGCATTCACTGTCAGATATAGCTTTATTGTACGATTTTTCAATATTAGAGAAACCATCATTATCAAAAAAATAGTTTAGTTTTTTATCTAGCTCTGTGTTAGAGAAATGGCAGTGGACTGTATTTTGTCTCCTTTTGTTTGGGCTTGGTACCTGTATTGAACCTGAGACAAGCCACCCAAGTTTTGTTTCGACCAGGGTTGGTTGATTCTTGCCTAGGGATATTTGATTAGAAGATAGTACCTCCCAAAATAGGTCGGCGCCCAGCAGCATCTGCACCTCTGATGGTACGGAGAATGATGGGTCCGCGAGGTGGATGTGAGGGGGAATCTCTAATGCATTGCAATTGATTGGTTTAGTGGGGATCAGCTGGGTGATCTGAGGTACAACAAAGCAGTTAACATCGGTTGTATAACCACTGTTGTATAGCGAAGATATAGTGATATCACATCGTTTTGTGATCTTTGAAGATTGTTGGTTCAGCCCTTGAACTGAAATGGAGGTGGAATAGCTGGGTATCCCTAATTGCCTCTGTAAAGCTTCTGTCAGGAAGCTAGAAGTTGAACCATTGTCTAATAATGTACGTACTTTGTGTGTTTGGCCAGAATGATCTTGGACGTTGATTATAGCGGTGGATAGAAGGACTTGGCTATGGTGCGTTGAAGATAGTGTGACATTATCTTGTACAGGTTTAGATAGATCCTGCACGTTTGGTAAGACAACACAGTCACCTTTAGGAGAGGATGTGCTAGCCAGTGTGTCCATGTGCAATAAAGTATTGTGTCGGCTGGTACACAGCCGGCATGAACTGAGCCGACATCTTTGTTCATTGTGCCCTGCCCGAAGACAGTTAGTACAGAGATTCAGCTGATTTGTTTTTTTTATTCTTGACTCTATGGACATAGCCTTAAATTTAGGACATTGATAAATGGTATGGGAATTTATACATACAGGGCATTTAAATTGTTTTTGTTTAAATGTTTCATTGACAACAAACGTCTTTGGGCGGTTGTGTGTGATGTCACTGTGCCTTCGGGGAGCCTTAGCCTCCTCCATGGTCTCTAGGAGGTCAGCCCGGCCCTTAAGAAATCGCGTGAAGTCGCAAAAGGTGGGAATACCTTCAATTTTATTTCGCTCGGTTTCCCAATCCCGCATTGAAGTTGCATCCAGCTTATTGGTCATCATATGAATGATTAGAACATCCCAATGTTCAGTAGGCAAGTTTAATGTTTTTAAAGCTCTTAAATTTTTATTTACCCAATCAATCATGTTGCGCAAGCTCTTTGATGATTCTTGCGAAACTTGCTGAATATTAAATAAGGCTTGAATATGATTATTGATGAGAATGCGATTATTGTTAAATCGATCACACAGTAGATCCCAAGCAACATCATAATTGTCTGCGGAAAATTCCAATGATTTAATAATTAAAGCCGCACTGTCCTTTAATGAGTTCCTTAGATAGTGGAACTTATGAATTTTAGGTATGGAAATGTTTTCATGTATGAGTGACTTGTAAGTGTCGTGAAACTCTAGCCAATCCTGATAACGACCAGAAAAGGTCGGGAGATGTATTGTGGGAAGTCTTATGTTTGGCTTACTTGAGAATGCACCATGCATGTCACCTGATCCAGTCACCGATCCATTGTCGTGCACCGCAGAGGCAGCTCCGACGGGCGCGGCATGGTTGCTGAGCAAATCCTGCGCGGCAGCCATGGCGCCGAAGTACCGAGTCTCGAACGCTGACCGCTCAGCATACTCCTCGTCTGGAATTTCCGTTAATGTCTCTATATCATTTTGTATTGAATCATAGTCGTTGTACAGTTCTGACATTTTTGCATGGCGCATGGTTAGCTCATGCAACTGGACGCTGTTGAGTGCATTGCTCGGTAGCAGAGTATTTAAGTAGTCTTTAAAAAGCGTCAGCTTTGATTTGAAGCTTGCCCTTGTTTTCTTTAGTGATTTTAAATTGTCCATTATTGATTTTAGCTAATAAAATGAATTTGCACTTGAAGAAATATATGAGAATTTATGTGCTAATGAATTTGAAATGAAAATATTGCAAATGAAGATATTCACAGCACAAACACTGATTCAAACCGAAAACGAAACAAATCTAAAGTGACCCACAGTATACAGCTGAAAGAAATAAAGTGATTGTGCACACACGAAAATGATTAAAAAAATAGGAATGTGCAAAGAAAAACTAAAGGAAATGTACTTAAATTTTCAACTGAAGGGTGATAAAGCAGGCAGAAGAACAGTCAAGCAAACGTGCGCAAGCCACGCCCGAAATCCCGTTACACGGGGACCGCGCGCAAGTCACGTAGGCACCCGGCCACGCGGCGCGGACGACCCCACGCCAAAATCTGGAATATTCGCAGTTAAATTAGCAAAATATATTCAATATTGTACTGTATTGGCTCAAACAGAGGCAACACAGCCTTCTAGAACTCTGAAAAAAGAATAATTGTAGTTAAATTGACTAATTGCAAAGATCGATTATAATTTTCGTTATGGAAAAGGTAGTATTGTAGACAAAATTGCAAATATGGCACGTAAAGGACTTGAGTGTAACCTTCAAATGGTAAATGTCGTTTATAGGAATATCACAGTAATTTTTATAGAAGGCAAAGTTGATTTTAATTGCTAGATTGAACGAACTCACACAAATACCACTGCAAACCCTTTTCCTGGTATGTTCTGCTCTCGTAGGATCCGGTGATGGTTTGATGTTATCTTGATTTTCTTGATATCGTCAAAATGTCGACCACGTTTCTTCATTCGACCGCGCCCATGAAATCCTGTTCTCCTTTAGATAGTGGAGTCAAAGTCTTCATCCGGCTCGAACTTGTTGGCGCAGGTTCTTGAGAAAATGAAGTAGCCGACAACTGAGTTTTGGATTGTAGTTGATTTATTTTTCGGAGCGATTAAATTACAAAATACTGTTGTAGAAAGGGTTTGTATGGACGCGCGACCGAATAGCGTACAGCGTGATGTCGGCGTCGTGGCAGATGGAGTAATGGCGGCGAGCCGCTGGCCCGCGGCGCCGTGTAGGTGACGCGCTTGTGTGTGTGAGCGCACACACGGATGGCGCGTTAACATCCGTAATTAAAAAACTAAGAGATAATTGCAATTTAAGAAGTGCAGAACAGATCAAACGGTCACTACAAGGGTATTACTTGCGCTGTACAAATATAAGGCTCGATGTTTTTTCATGTGCTTTCATCAATATCCGAGCACAAATGTAATAAAATTATGAATTAAACGAATACTGTATTCTCAGGAGACATTTTATTACCAAAGCAAAAGATCGATAAATTAGGTTATTAGTTACCTACTCTTGCAGGTATTTCATGTGGTTGAGAAAATAGCGTTGTGTTTGTGACAAGACAAGCAATAAATAAATTATGTTTATCGTATTTGATTATTATTATCCTCTATTATTGATTTTTCTAGATTCAAAATATTTAACAATATTAAAAGTCCTGCTGATTCCGGATCTTTTTTCGGAACTTTTCAAAGTGAGAACAATACTCGATTCCTATTTTTTTTAATTTACTTCCTCTATAATTACTACAGTTCACATCTAGCATGAAAAATATATCTATTAGTAATTGGTTTATCATGCCTATTTTTTCGGTTTAAGTACCTACTTTTCACACTTCTCTAGTAAACAAAACATCGTTATCCCAATTTACACGACTGATATAACAAGAAATTTAATTTTCGAGATAAAATACCCAACTGCCTGAGGCATGTCTAATTTTAGAGGCTTTCAATTCGGCACCCGAGGAATTTTTTATACAGAACATTTTGAACGTATTCTCATAAGTGTACATTGTTTCTTTTCTTTTAGGTGGTTTTTAATGATATACTATCGCTTCTGTGGTGTCAGTACACTATCTATAAATTAAATTTGGTATAGATGGAGACACTGTAGTAAACAATAAGGACCGACCACACCCGTGCTTGGTGCACCATGGTTAACACGTCTTATGCGACACTATTTCGCAACATATTTTGCTACGTAAACGAAGTATCACCGTAGTTTTAGTTATTGTGTAGAGGATCATTATTAACATTGCATTTTTACGCTATTCGATACTAACCTTCAAAATCGTATATCGAATAATTGCCTGCCTATATCATCATTCGCTTGCCCTTATCTCATTTACTAATCATACATGTGTTCGGCGCAGCATGTCCTTTTCTTTCATACATCTCTATCGCCCATCACCTCGTCACTAAACAAAACATGCCTATTGGCTAGGTGCGAAGTAGGTGGTGGGGGTAAGCTAGGCGATCGTAGCGCACACCATGGCAGAAATGTGTACTTACCGGGGACCATTGTCAAATTTACTTTCACGTTTTCTATTGGTTTCTTAACGGTTTCCTACGATTTGTTTCGTTTGTATGTATTTATTTATTCTCTTATTTATTTCAGTAAAATTTCCAATACGGGGTCTTTCTCGTTTACTAAAGTAAATAAAATATTCATGTGTCATTATTTGACATCTCTGAGTTTTGACATTGTCTCGGGACCTTTGACGTTTGACGTTTCTGACGTGCACATAGCCAATATAGAATATCTTATATAGTAAAGAAAAAATATACACATTTATGTACCTACGAGCCCTTAATGAATGTCAACGCCAGATCCACTCAGCGAAACAAATTAAATTGGCTCGTCCAAAACTCAATGGGTGCGATTCAATTAGTCCCCGTACAAGTCATTTGAGACCCCTTCGCTTTTAGTCGGTTGGTCGTGTTTGACACGCTGTCACGCGAAGGTATGCCTGCTCGGATCATATCATGATATATCAAAAAGTATTACCTATAGCAGAAAAAATATACAAAATCATCGTCTCCTAGATGGTGCCAAGTCGGGCACTACATTGTTTACAGTAAAACTAATTTACTGGGGCTTAATGCATTTTGAGCTTTAACTTGGCAGTTTTCTTAAATATCCAACAGCTTTTATGGTATTATAACACACTGCATAGAAAACTGCCAAGTTAAGGCTCAAAATGCATTAAGCCGCAGTAAATTTGTTTTACTGTAAACAATGTAGTGCCCGACTTGGCACCATTTCAGAGAATCTACGGAACTTGGCACCCATTTAGATCTCAATTCTTTTGTCGATGAAGACGACAACCAAGATTCGCATATTCTTAATATTGAACTTGGCTCCCATTTTGGGATATCATTACTTAATCTTCGCCAAATGGAGCTTTTTATGAGCGAATGCACGAGTTACTATACAAAATACCCAAATCGCTATAGGTGCACCTCAAATATTTGAAGAGTTCCCTCGTTTTCCCCAGAACCCTATGATCAGATTCTTACCTGATAACTATGAGACCACCCCTGAAGTTTCAAATAAACAAAGAATTTTACAAATTGGTTAATAAATGACGGAGTTCTAACAAGCGTAACACGGTAACTAGCATTAATAATAATTATAATAAAACTAATAAAAAAATCACTGTTTTCTGATTTTTTTCTGGTGTACACATATAATTACCAAGCTGCATGCCAAATTTCAGCTTTCTAGGTCACCTGGAAATGGGTTAGATTTTTGATTACTAGTCAGTCAGTCAGTCAGTGGTTAAAATGCCGTTTTTTGGAATTTAATATCTCAATAATTATTAAACCTATATTTATGAAATTTGGGGTTCTAGTTGTTCTAAGCGATCTTAATACATGTACCAAATTTCATTTTTTATGTTAGATAGATTTGGAGTTAATGGGGGTCAAAAGTGGCTCCAAACGGTTCTGTAATATAACACACGGCTGCTGTCCGCCAGTTCCTGGGGTGTACTTGGCTGGACACGCTACCGCGTGTATAGATAAATGAATTTGAAACAGGGGCACCAAAAGGACGTAAATACCATAAGTTTCTAATGAAGATATTTTTTAATTCATAGTACATAATAGTGGATTTAAATGTGGAGTAGTAGTAGGTACGGAAACCTTCATTGCGCGTGGCCCGACACACACTTGACCTGTTTTTTTTTTACAGGAAATCGTGATTTGTGTTATCTAATCTATCAAATATTCGGTTGATCGTACATTTTCGTTAATTTATTTTTTATTTAGTGTACATTGCATCTGTATATAATTTTACCTATTACTTATTCTGTGCTACCCCTACCCCACCAGCTTTCAAACTGTCCTAATCTACCGGATAACGATAAAGTTGATCAAGGTTAGAGGTATTTTTAATCTAATTCCACATGCCGCTTCGCTAAATTTCGCATTAGCACACCTCCGCGTGACAATTCATGAAATGGCGATTGACAGTGACAACCAGTAGTCGCTCGTCTGTCGTTGCGCTGCCGATGATGACGCACAAACGTGACGACCCTAACTAGACAATGAATACATGCTATTGAATTTTATAAGTGTCAGATATCAAATTAGTAAGGCAATGTACCTTCTAAATATTCCCAAGTACAGTCTCCACCAAATATATCGGAGAGAACAAGATTCTCAAATATGTGCCTAGCTAGGACAATAGCTTATTTATACCGTCACTTTATGGTCGTGCTAGCTATTAGGCTGAATACGGCTTTATAGTTAAGGTGTCCGACTTGTTCAGATATTTTGAAACAAGGAAGAATATACAATTTACACATATATTTGATAGCCACTGTACTATTACTTATGCATAGGTACACACACTTTATCGAAGAGGCATTCGTTTATTATTCGTAATAAGTATGGTTTCGGAAAAAGGCCTCTTACTTGCTTGTATAAATTCCCAATCGAGTTTGAAGTACTTTGGAAGCCTATAGGGATTAACGAATAGTTTTTCTTGAGCACAAATTGGTTTTTGTAATGATGAGACGATAGACTTCCAAAGTACTTCAAACTCGATTTGGAATTTATACTTGAATATATATTTTATTGAATCATCTGCGTCTAAAAAGATTCGTGTAAAAGGTTTTCAGAATTTTAAAATTTCGGAATAATTATGCTTCACATAACCTACATAACTGTGCTTCGGGTCACCAGCGTCCCTAATCTGCCGGACAGCGATTGAGTTGCACAAGGTCAGGGTTATTTTGAGTTGTTTGCTCAAACGGAACGTGCGACACGCAACCGCGGAAGGGATTTCATCCCTGAGTCTATTTTGCATATGCAATAATATGCATGTAGATTCTAGTCTAAAAGATTTTCCTGCATGGTTATCACTTGACAGGCGTCATTGCTTATCAGTCATTTTAGACTGCAAGAATTGTAAGCCTATATCTAAAGCGTATTCGAAAAGTTACGTGAAGCATCGGGAATTTAATCTCTCTACTGATTAGTAAGGGTGGGTTTTTTTATACCACGATGGTGGCAAACAAGCGTACGGCTCGCCTGAAGGTAAGTGGTTACCACTCAGCCTCCTCCAGGGGTATTGCCGACCCTTTTAAAAGTATACTCCTCTCCGGACAACCTCGATAGGGAGCTCGTTCCACAACCGGAGCGTTCGAGGGAGGAAATTCCTCTGAAACCGTATAGCACGTAAGGAATGCAATACTGTTTTTGAAACCCGGGTAGTACCCGACTTGAAGTACTAAAACCCGGGGGGCACCCGGGCATTTACCCAGGTTTTTCCTTTTTACTTATATTTATGGTTTTTATGTATAAATAATAAGCAAAACTGATATCCAGAACTATTCATAAGCAGCAATTATCTAATAAAATGAAAATGTAGTAATCGTATTTTTTTTGTAAAATGAATCATTGAATAATCCACGTATATGGAACTCATTGGAAGAAGGCTACGACTGCGAAATAGGGTAACCAGCTTCAAACTGCACTCACTCAAAAAATAAGCGGTAATTTGTGAAACGAAAATTGTATTTGTACATTTTTTTGCAAGTGCTTCACGATGACGGATAGTCATCCGAAAGAAAGCTTTTCAACCAAGCCGCGGATAGACGGACGGACGGACGGGCGACGGATGGACGAACATGCAAAACTATACGGGTTGCTTGTTTACTACGAAACCCTGAAAACAGGAAAAATACTGGTGACCTCATACATAAACCGTTTAGGCTTCGCAAACATATTCCTATTTCGAAGCTTGCGTGGTCGGCACGCGTAGGATGGACGTCAGAGCTCCATGGGAATTTAATGAAGCGTGGAATTCATTTTGAATTTCGAACGCAGGAATTAATCATGGCGGCTATTAATAACGGCCTTTGCCGGTAGTTGACTATCTTAACTACCGGCACTACTATTCTGTCTAAAGCTTTTAACATCGTGAAATAATACACGTACACACAACGACACGAACACGTAACTTGAAAATAGTAAATAGATGTTTCTTAGTTTATTTAGGCAAAGATTTTGTTTTTATTTAATGCTATATGTTAAGTTAGTTATAGGTTACTGCTTTGCCCTAACAGGGTCCATGCTGCACTGTATACCCATTGTTACATCTCATAATACCATGGTTAGCAATCAATAAATGAATGAATGAACAGCATACTCGTAGCTGTGAAATTAAGGGTACATTCACATGCATTCGTATCTGACAAGACAAATAGCTTGAAAAATTCTGGCACGTTATAGCTGCTCTATAAATTTAACGGGAAATGATTTTTGTAAAATTAAAAAGCCAGCTGGTATTATTTTTATTTTTTCCCTTACGGTTCTCATTTAAACCGGTTTCGAAATCTTACGATTATCAAAAGAGTTTATTCACTAAAATCAGGACTGTTTGTTTTTTTGCTGAAACATTTTTGAAACTATATGTTTCTGCTTCATCAAGTGTTTTAACTATTCGAATTGTCAATGATTACCCTGTTGCCTGACGAGCAAAACAGTATACGAGGTCTCTATTACCGGGACATTTACATCCTTGAACAATGTTATTTCACAAATAGTGATACGAGGTCTCTTTTACCGAGATATTTACAGCCTTGAACATTTTGAACAATGCTTTGTCACAAATAGGATACAAGGTCTCTCTTTTACCGAGACATTTACAGCCTTGAACAATGCTTTTTCACAAATAGTGTCATTCGCTATGAATAATTAAAATTTAAATGAGCAATTGACACCATTTCAAATTTTTAAGTAGTATGAAATCTAACTTATATGTATTAGGTTTTTAAATATTCACGAAAATGTACTAAAGCATACTGATATTTGATATTTCCCCTTCATGGAGCACCAAAAATGATGATAAATTGATTATAGTGAGCGTTCCTTCCCACTCATGGGACCACCAAAAATGTTGATTGATTATGAATTATGAAAATTATATTGTCCCCTTCATGGGTTACCAAAAAATGTAGTAACTAAATTTGGAAATTGAAGTATGGGCCGGTTTACCTCGCCGCGCCCTGATACTAACTCCGCTGGATAGCCCTGCGTCCTGCAGCAGCTTGAGAACAGGCCTGCTCCTTGCGAGACCTCGTTCGTCGAATGGACCACCAGATAGAATTCACGGCATCCGCCGTACGTCTCGATCACACGTTTTTAAGGTTTTGATAAATATGAACTCCATTGAACTTTGATACGTATACTGACTGCCAATAATCTCCAATAATCTGAATTGATGTTTGAGTTACTTTAATACAAACTGATCCTTGATTAATATTTTACTCAATTGACTTGAAAAATGCAGCTCGTTCCACCCTGAATTGGAAGGAAGCAGACAAGTCGCCATTTTGTTAACTTAACTTTTTATTATCATTCTTTACTCTATGAATTATGAACCGAATGCTATGGTATCGGCACGAGAGTTGAGGCCACGCACACATTCAACATTGCATGTAATTATAGAGAGGTTTTGAAATTAGTGTTCTTTTTTCGTACCGATAGCAAAATAGCAAACTGCAAGATTGTCTAAAGATTTTTCCAATTTATTTAGTTACAATTATTTTTTTAGACAAAAATATCCGATTGAATTAAAACAGATCATAATTCTACTAATATTATAAAGGCGAAAGTTTGTGAGTGTGTATGTTTGTTATCTCTTCACGTCTAAACGGCTAGAACGATTTTAATGAAACTTTACAATAATGTAGCTTACACATCATAATAACACATAGGCTACACTATTCCCTCAAGAACAGCGATAAACGACTTCTACGCGGACGGAGTCGCGGGCAGAAGCTAGTAATTATATATTTCATACTTACGTACTAACTGATAATATAGGCAACATTGTCCAATTAAAATAGTTTTATTTAAATGAATATTTATCTGAATGAATTGGTAAAGGACAGATGAATATATTAATCGTAAATTATTTTTTACTTTAAAAGTATTATGTTGTTTTTATTTTTACATATATTTTCATTACTTCGTCATTTCGTTATCAAACCTCTTCAGATAATTATCTATTGCATTATGTGGCACTTGTTTATCGTTGTCATATATATTGACATTTGCATTTTCCACGAGTAAGAAAACGGGGGGTCATTTAAATAACTACGGAAACAAGTTCTTTTTTAGCGAAACGATGGGTCGTGGGAAAACATTAAATGGTCAAAGTCGGGAAATTATATTCAGAGTATTCTCTCATTTTAGGTATAACTTAAAAAATAATGGCCAACATTTATCAATGACAGAATTATATGATGTTACGGCAGAAGTAACTGGTGTATCAAAGTCAAGCATTCAACGAATCGTAACTGGAGTGTGTAAGGAAACTACAAGAGCAAACAGCCCATCATCAACTGAACAATCTACTCCGTCAACCACGTTCACGACACCGGGACTGAAGCGACCAAGATTATCACCAAAAACCAATTTAGATAAATTCGATTACGATGTCATAAGAAGATGCATATATGACTTCCATTTAGTACACAAAACATTGCCCACAATAAAAAAAAAATCTCGATGTTTTAAAACGTGACATGAACTTCGCAGGATCGGAACGTTCATTGACTGGGTGTCATTGCATGTTCCCAAGTACAAAGACTATAAATAAGTTTTAAATGTATTAGGGTTAAGATAAACTAACATAGATATGTAAGCACCATTGTTATTAACGAATATGGACCATGTGTCTGAAATAAAGTGAATTATTATTATTATTATATTATTATTATTGAGGAGAATTGTACGTAAGTTAGGTTTTCGCTGGAATAAATCGCAATCAAACCGACAGTGTCTTATTGAAAATCATGACATTAGATTAAAACGGACTCTATATCTAAACAAGCTAGAGGAATATAATAAGCAGGGGCGTCCTATCGTGTACACCGATGAATCCTACATTGATAGCTCTCATTCAACAGCAAAGGCTTGGACTGATAAAACAAATAAAGGATGTAAAGTGCCCATATCTAAAGGTCAACGTTGTATTATTGTGCACGCATGTACTAAAAATGGTTTTTTATCGAACGCACTAATCACGTTCAAGTTAAATAAAAAAACTGGCGATTATCATGGGTCTATGAACTCTGCCAATTACAGAAAATGGGTCATGGAGAAACTTTTGCCAAATCTAGAACCAAATTCCGTTTTAGTTGTAGACAATGCTTCTTATCATAATGTACAGTATGAACAGTGTCCAACGAAAAACTCAAACAAAGCAGAAATGTTGGCCTGACTCAATAAGCAGAATATAACATACCCTGAAAAGAACACGAAGCCCGTTTTATATGATATTATTCAGCTTCATAAGCCACGACATAAGAAATACGTTCTGGATAAAATGCTGGAAGAACATGGGCACTCGGTATTACGTCTGCCACCGTACCATCCCGATCTCAATCCCATTGAACTTTGTTGGGGAATCATAAAAGGAAGAGTAGCGGCCAGTAATACTGAGTTCACATTTAACAGCGTCATGAGAAAATTAGAAGAAGAAATTGAAGCACTTAATCAAGAGACATTTCACAGTATTTTCAGAAAAACTCAAGAACAAGAAGAAAGATACAGGTCAATGGAACCTAAGATTGATAGTTTGTCCGAAAACCATACCCTTGAAATAAATCTAAATGAATCGGAAGAAGATATGTCAAGTGACTAGTAAAACTATTAAAGCATAATTTTATTTTCTGGCTGTTTGTTTTACCTATTTTTCGAAAATATATAATTCAATCGTGCACTTAAATTTCATTCACTCATTCGTTCATTCGCTACCTTTTTTGCTATTAGTACTCTATGTAGCAGTGTGTGTAACCATTCACCTCAACTCTCGTAGAGATCATTTATGAATATGAATAAAGAAATATGTTCGTTTTTAGAGAACACATACGATCGCGTAATGACGTCACTACTATGAAATTGTGACAGTCACAGCACACAAAAAAAACAGCAATGTAAAAAAGTAAAAGTAGTTTATTCTTCAAATTAGGCATCTTACATGCACCTATGAAAGTCAATAAACTATCATCGTTTCGGAAAAATAAACCTCTGCCACGAGAAGAACCGGCGTATGAAACTCGGCGAGGTGTCATTTTTTAACCGACTTCAAGATTTCAAAGGAGGAGATTATCAATTCGGTTGTGTTTTTTTTTTAATGTTTGTTACTCCATTACTCCGTCATTTCTTAACCGATTTGGAAAATTCTTTTTTTTATTGTAAGTATATATATCCAAGTTGGTCCCGTTTTTATCAAAACGCAGTTCTGATGATGGGATTCATGAGGAATTGAGGGAACTCCTCAAATCTTAAAGGCAAACATATAGTGATTTTTATGTTTTTATCAACAAGTCGAGCATTTTCATCCAAAAATGTGACATTTGATGAAGTGGAATTGCTGATGATGATCAGAACAGAACTCTTCAACGATGAAAAGTTGACGTATGGCGATTTGTCCTTCTAGCTGTGTTTGTTAAGCAAGTTTTATTTTCTCGATTATTGTTTGTCATGCTCGAGTTCTGATGATGGGATCCATTAGGAATCGAGGGAACTCCTCAAATGTGAAAGGCACACAAATAGTGATTTTAGTATTTTCATGAACTAATCAAGCATATTCATTCAAAAAAGTGACATTTGATGAAGTGGAACTGCTGATGATGATCAGAACGGAACTTTTCAACGACGCGTAGTTCATGTTTGGCGATTTGTTCTCTTCGTTTTGTTTGCCAAGCAAGCTAGGTTTTCAGGACACATTTCGTCAAGCTTGAGTTCAGATGGAGGATTCCATGAGGAATTGAGGGTACTTAGTCTTCTACCATACTTATAGCCATTTTTATTTTATTATATGGAATCTAAGAGTGCATCATCTAAGTATAATAATCTTTCACCGGCCTCCCCCATTGAAGTTGGTTTTTTTTTCTTAAAAATTATTTCAAAACAATATACATTGTATAGTTAAATATAAAATTATAGCTATCCATGCCGTGATTGACAACGGCGATGGACGCTATCACTGTTCACTTTCTGTAGTAAATCTGTCTCAGTAATAGTGCTTCTATATGATTTGTTACGCTGTGACGCCTTACTTGTCACTTACTCTCTTTTAGAGTGAGGAACTTTTGAAATTTATTTATTTACATGAAATTGGGATATTTTCGAGAATTTAAATAGTGGTTTTACCTAACTTTTTATGCTCTATCTGATTTCATCAGATAAAAGCCTGCTTAAAAATGATATGTTGTCAATTCCTGCCTAAACTGACAAATTTGTAGCCGTTGGACACAATTACAGACAGTATTTTTTAAATGGGAAAATGTTAAGTAATATATTCATCTAAAACGTCTCTATTACTTCTGATTCTGGGACAACCTTAAGAATTCATTATACAAAACAAAGGTCACAGCCAATTTACATAGACACTTTCCTTAAAGTATTCGAACTCTGAGTTAAGTAACTAACTTACTTTCGTGAGTAGAGTGACTCTTCAAACCCGAACCAGACCGAAATAAGTAGGAAGTCTATTTGACCTGACGTATTATTATCGATGCCCAATTCCGCGCACGTTGGGATTAAAAAAGCATGAAAATTAGCGTCCGAGTTATGTTGATAACTTATCAACATTACTCGGCCGCTAACAAACCAAGGATTTAAATATACTGACAGGATATGTATAACATATTTTCTCTTGAATTACACCTACGTATATTTCAAAAAATGTATGAAAAACCCATCAAAACGTTTTGTTGAGCCCATTAATCTACAGGTTGATTTTGGAGTCGTGATCCGGAATGATTGTACATGGTCTAGAATTCAAAGTAGACAACATCACAGTTGGTATGAAAGTATATAACTCATATAATTCTCTTTTTTTAACCGACTTCCAAATTTCAAAAGAGGAGGTTATCAATTCGGTTGCATGTTTTTTTTTTTTTTTTTTTTAATGTTTGTTACTCCATAACTCCGTCATTTCTTAACCGATTTGAAAAAAAAAATTTTTAATTGTATCTATATATATCCAAGTAGATCCCGTTTTTGTCAAAAGGCAGTTCTGATGATGGGATCCATGAGGAATTGAGGGAACTCCTCAAATCTTTCAGGCAAACATATAGTGATTTTTGTGTTTTTATCAACAAGTCAAGCATTTGCATCCAAAAATGTGACATTGGATGAAGTGGAACTGCTGATGATGATCAGAACAGAACTCTTCAACGACGAAAAGTTCACGTTTGGCGATTTGTCCTCCTAGCTGTGTTTGTTAAGCAAGTTCTATTTTCACGATTAATTTTTGTCATGCTCGAGTTCTGATGATGGGATCCATGAGGAGTTGAGGGAACTCCTCAAATCTTAAAGGCAAACATATAGTGATTTTTGTGTTTTTATCAACAAATCGAGCATTATCATACAAAAATGTGACATTTGATGAAGTGGAACTGCTGATGATGATCAGAACAGAACTCTTCAACGACGAAAAGTTCACGTTTGGCGATTTGTCCTTCTAGCGGTGTTTGTTAAGCAAGTTCTATTTTCACGATTGATTTTTGTCATGCTCGAGTTCTGATGATGGGATCCATTAGGAATCGAGGAAACTCCTCAAATGTGAAAGGCACACAAATAGTGATTTTAGTATTTTCATGAACTAATCAAGCATTTTCATTCATAAAAGTGACATTTGATGAAGTGGAACTGCTGATGATGATCAGAACGGAACTCTTCAACGACGCGTAGTTCACGTTTGGCGATTTGTTCTCTTCGTTTTGTTTGTCAAGCAAGCAAGGTTTTTCCTTGATTTCATGAGGAATTGAGGGTACTTAGTCTTCTACCATTATAAACATACTTATAGCCATTTTTGTATTTTATTGTATGGAATCTAAGAGTGCACCAGCTAAGATTAATAATCTTTCACCGGACTCCCCCATTGAAGTCGGTTTTTTTTTTCTTAAAAATTATTTCTAATTTTAATGGGGAAAAATACTTTTATTTACAACTTGGTCACCCGCCCTCACTGTCAACTCTCCAAACTATCCTTCAAAGAGAGTAGGGTAACCATGTTTTTAGTGGTTTTGTATTTTTGTCATCAAAATAAATTAAAAGTCACTACAATTTTTTTTGAAACGGCTAATAGATACCAAGTCTGAAAACTGATTCTTGATCCACGACCCCGAAATCACCCTGTATAAGGACACTATGTTTTATGAGTCCAATATCCACGATTTTCACAACAGGAGGGAAAAATGTTGCTAACATGTTAGAACAGCACGTGAAACAAACTGAAATGCAATTTTATTTATTTACTTTAAGCAATAAGAATTTGTAAGAGATGAACCGAACATTCGCGGGCAAGCAACGCGCTACGTGTGCTGTGGTGCTAATGCTAAGCTGTAGTATTCTTAGCAGCATTATTGCAGTTTTTTTTTCTCCGTGGCGATAAGGCCTTTTTACCTACAATAGAGAAAATTAACCACACTCATTCCCAGCCTCAAGAATTTTCCTAAGCGGTTACAGATTTTTCTCAATTTACACAAGTTCAGAAAGTATGGTCTCCATTATAGAATAGGTCAATATGACATATACGTTTCGCATTTCACTTTGATTTCAATATTTTTGGCGCACTTATTTCCACTTGCATTGAGAGCTACCACTGATTTCCTGAATTTAGCAACCTAAATAGGGGGAAGGGACTTGAAGCATCCCGCTCTAACGTATTGATGCGCCCGAATCTAAAGACTAAATTCTGGAAGGCGTAATGAGTCATTACTAATGACTCCTTTACCTAAGGCCGATGTCCGATGGAAGTGGAGCGCGGCCGCTTGTAAATGTTTTAACATAATCGTAGACCCCACACGCTATACGCTCAAGCCGATTGCCGATTGCACCAAACCGTCTTTAGTCTTAGGCTGGGTTGCACCAAACCGTCTGTAATCGTAACCTGCTTTCGTTAGAATTTGAATGTATGGAAAGTTTGACAAGTGTCTTTGAGATGACAGCTGCCGGTGCCATATTTAACGTTGATCAGTCTGTGATCGTAAGTCGGTGCAACCCAGCCTTAATCGGTATTCGTTAAAATACTTAAAACCCGATGGAAAATTTGACAAGTTCCTATGAGATGACCTACGTTGATAGGTCTGTAAGTTGTTACAACTCGCTCTTACCGTGCCGTGCATTTCGACGACAACTTTAGTCTTAGTTGGAAGTGACCCTGTCTACGAAGCCAGAGGTCCCGGATTCGAATCTCGGTCAGGGCATTATTTGTGTGATTGATAGGCACGAACATCTGTTCCTGAATCTTGAATGTTTTCTATGTTTTTGAGTATTTGTTTATCTACAATATATACAAGTATGGAAGTATATCGTCGCCTGGTACTGGTACCCATAGTACAAGTTATGTTTAGTTCGTGAATAGGTCGATTTGTGTAAGATTGTCCCCCAATCTATATATATAAACGTCAAAGTCCTGACTGACTCACTTAAATCAACGCCCAGCCCAAACCGTTGAACCTAGAAGGCAGATTTTTTCACTTTAAGTGAGAGACGTGAAACTTTGTGTATTTACTCCTTTATTACAATAAAAGAAAGGTAATTATAGGGTTTTAGAAAAAAACAAAGGCTAAAGTTTATTGTTCTGCGCGTGCGAAGCCGCGGGCAAAAGCTAGTATTTATATATTTATATTTTGATAAACGAGCGCGCGAATCGTTAAATATAAATTAGTATGCAAAACGAATGCGTCAAACGTAGCCACACGGAATTGAACTGAAGTCACGTACAGGCAAGTTGCTGAAACAATTAACGTATTCCTTGTTCGTAAACGAGCTAATTGCGTGTTGGTAATGACTACAATTAAGGATACCATACTATAGCAGTTCATTTAGAACATTTAATTTAGTCTGAGCACGTTATTCTCACTCGCTTGAGTTAAATAAACGTTTGATAATAAGTGCGTGGTGAGATAAAAGACTGAATGACATAATATATTTGTGTGATATTTATTAACTAGTTACCCGCGCGGTTCCGCCGCGTCGACGTACTACGAAGAATGCAAGCGAAACCGCGGGATAGAATATAGCCTATCTATTCGGAAGGTCGATTACAAAGTCGATTTAAAAACATAAATAAGATGAATGACACATCATTCTTTTTTGAAAGAAGAAATAAAAATTAAATTTGGAACTGAGGTTCTATTGCAGAGCTGCTACCGCGAAACGAAAAGGAACGAAGTTCGTGTATTTCCCTCTCTGTCACTTGAATAAGTAAGTGCGACAGAGAGGGAGAATAAACGAATTTTGATAGTTCTCGTTTCGTGGCAGAAGCTCACAATTCCATAATCTAACGTCTTCTTTTGACGCATTTTACACGGTGATTATCATCACAGTACTGGGATTTCAATATTATCACAGATTTCAAAATTGTTTGGATTTTGCTTCAATATTTCTAAATATCCATGTGATACATATCGTGATATGGGTGTATTAAAGAATCCGTAGAATTCCGTAGAACGCTGCTTAAAAAATCCATAGTTCTACAGATTTTTTTTTCTACTTTATTCGACAATACTGAACCTTAAAAAGCTTAGCCGACGTGGTTATGTATGTATTTCAGTAAGTTTGAGAGAGACAAATAAGTGATATCTGACAGGTGTTCACCTGTCAGTGCCTCCGCTTTCAAATATGCAAATTGTACTGAACTGACGTTTGTGACGTTTTGGATTACTTATATGGGATTTGAAATAGTGGTGTGCTTTTAAGTGGAGACATTTCGTTAGCAGTCGAAAATGATCGTACTATCTGTCCGGGTCTAACTCATCTTGCTTAACCATAAGGATTCAAAGAGACAACTATATGGAAAATAGTCTTGCTTAACACTACGGATTTGTTGGTATTATTAATTAAGAAACTGGTCACTGTTCACATTGCACGACACGATATCGGTCACATTTCGATGCATTTTTCGGAGCCGAAACCTTAGTCAAATCGGATAATGTGAACAGGGTCTTAAGTTAGGAAATGAATGGAGCCCTTCACAAGATTAATATAATGACAAAACTGGGATGTCAATATTATCGCGGTTTTCCAAATAGTTCGTGTTTTGATTCAATATGCAACAATATTCACGTAAATCGTATGGTGATATGAGTGTATCACGGGATAATAATCACCATGTAAAACGCGCCCATGAAATTAACGGATCACTAAGATCACTAAAATTAGTATTGCCTTTATAGACCACAATAATATTGACACCTGAGTATTGTCATAATATTAATCGTGTAAAGGGCCACAATAAAAAATAAGTTAAATGTTGACACCATCTTTCTACGGTTGACACAATACGTCTGGCATTCATGTCAACTGTAAATATTATGTATTGGCTTGTAAACAAATTAGTAATTTTACTTTCGTTTATAGTTAATAATATTGAGTATTTCTCGACTCAAATTTTTTATTTTGTAATGCTGTATCAGATATTTCTTACACTTCTTACAGGAACATTTTAATTCATATTTAATTTTACGTCATCCTGAATCATACCATAGCTAGTTCCCAAGTCACGTGTTAACCAAGCTAAATTTTGACACCTCGTACAATTATACCAAGGTAAGTCGCTTGTATGTATGCGGCGTCATCGAACACTATTTTGAGACTTATATTTGTCGGGGCATCCAGAATTTTTCGTAAATATCATTTTATTAATTTTACAGGATAATAACTAAAAAACTAAGACCTTATTGCACATCTGCAGCATAGGACGAATCCTTTGGTACATAATTTATCAAAATCGGTCCATAACTGTAGATCTGATGGGCATTACAAAGATCGGCTTCGCGTAATATACACACATATATATATATATATATATATATATAAAATTAGTACCTACTTACGTATAAGTACAATTGGTGTGCTTATAACATATATATGTAACTCAAGTTTATACTCAAGTTTTTACTTATAACATTTCGAACTCGAGTTTTCAAATACGAGTAAATAGATAAAAAATATGCGAGCCAACTGAGCCAACGTGAAAACGTTTCCATGAATCTATCGTTTAATCAGAAGAGGAATAGATTTTTTTATTGCGTAGTCAATGCATGCGGCTGTCAAGCGGCGGTCGTGGGTTTGAATCTGGGCTAGTACCAATGAGTTTTACGGAACTTATGTACGGAATATCATTTGATGTTTGCCGTGAGCTTTACAGTGAAGGAAAACATGAGAAAACCTGCATACCTATGTACGGTCAACCAATTGGATTTCTCGGTCACTTCGTACTTTGTCACAGTAGAAATCAATATGAAAGCGGCTATAAATCTCATATTATTGTTACTACGGCAAGGTTCGAGGTAGCCACGAAAACAAATCGGTTGACTGTATGTACATCTGCTAAGAAACTCAAGTGTGGAATTTGTGAAAGCCTTGTTTCTTTTGTATGCCTTACGGCTAAGCATAGTGTACTATTTATTACCCGACTGCGCGCCGAAAAGGAGGGTAATGTGTTTAATAGTCTATTTATGTATGTTTGTTTGTTTGTGGCACTCTAGAGACGAAACGCGTTTCTTTACGGAGCCGGGTTTTTAAATTTTTAATTTTGCTTGTTTATATTGCACTTAACATCACCATATCATATAACCTATTTATACAAATAAACACTTTGACTTTGAATTTGAAGTCCTCAAACCCCACTGTGCCAGCCTGGGGACTACTGTTTAATCCCTCTCATCAATGAGCGGAGGCCAATGCCCAGCAGTGGAACGTATGTAGGCTAATGATGATGGTGATGATATAATTTAATAATGAATTTATTTTACCGCTAACAATTTCATTTTATAAACGTAGGTGGTAGCTACGTTTTACAAAACTAGTTTTCGATAAATTAAAAAAACTTATTTTTAAAAATAGCGACGTGTTCTAACACAACCGCGTATTATATGTAAATTATAATAATGTGGGAAAACTGTTTACACTAACCGAGCCAATCTATGGCTTTACAAGCAGTTATTTATATACAGGGTGTTTTTATTGATTTCCGTTCCTTCTAGCATATAGCCGTGTATAGCCAGAGAAACGACGTACCATATTTAGTTTTTCAAAATTGAAGAAATTTTTTTTTTTACATTTTCATACAAAATAATTAATTATATCACCAAGAGTGAATGAAAAAGGTGAATGACAATTCGAAATTCGAATGACACGCACGTCAACATTGTTTAATTGTTAAGGATGTTTTATACTATACTAGGGGTGTTAATTAACGAAAATGAATTCTTGAATATCTTCGAAATGGTACGAATTGTGGTACCAGTGTCTTAGAGAAGATTACTTTATTTCATCTCAGGATTGTACCCTCGCAATTAACGGAATTCAATAAAAACATCCTGTATAACACATTCTCACTGGCTTCTCAGTTAATTGCTTCGCTTGTCTTCAACCCTTCGAAGAACCTTCGGTTCCAAATTCAAAATAATTGTACAATTCTTACTGAATAACGGCGGAGGTCAAAAATATCGGATTTATTTGTGCGCATAATTACGATTGGAAACACGGCAAGGGCAACTCATTTTGATTCGACAAGCTAAATTTATATAACATTAACGTTTTCTCGCGACTTCGACGGCGTGGAATACGTATCATACTTTTATACAAAATTCAATCCCCCATTTAACGACCTTAGGAGATGATTTCATTGAAAAAAAACTTTCCCACATTGTCCCAAATTTCATAGGTTTAGTGGTTGAAGCGTGAAAAGGTAATAGAAAGAGTGACTTTTGCATTTATTAAGTACGGATAATATTTAAGTATAGAATGGTAGGGTCATCTCGCCGGTTAGCGACTACCTATTTTACATTATCGGAGTTTTAGGACAGAAAGCTCAGCTAACAGGCTTTTTAATCAGTTTTATTATCAGTCCTCTATTTCCCTGACCCGGAGATACGTTCATCCCGGATATCTCGCTTAGGCCGCTTCCGCCACACCGGCGGCTAAGTATGTTTCATACAACATAATTAAATTACGTACTTAAAGGGTGTAATTATGCTCGACTATCCTCCGCATAAAGCGGCGGGCTGATAGCGTAACTTTTCAAACCAGCGTTTAGGAGATACTTATTATAAACTTTCATTTTAAGCTACAAAAGATGAAGGTTGATATTATTATCAATATCATCGTTATCCCAGTATAGTTGCATTCTGAGGGATGCCCGGGTTCCGCTGCCTAATCCCAAGAACTGGCACATATTAGTTTTTACGAAAGTTGATATAATAATGTCTCACGAAATCTATCTATATTAATAATTCCGTGCAGGGGTACGGTAGACCCGAACGAGACCTGTCTCAAATTGAAGAACGTATAAAAATAACGGTTTCGAATTGAACATATGTATCCGCAAAATTCGGATTGTCGCGTATTTTGCATTTAAAAGTGTTAATTTTAATAACTAAAGGTCGGCCTTATTAAATTCGTTGGTTGACAGCGTTGGGTCGGGTACGTTCGGAAATCGTGAACTATTTTTGCGTCCTGTATGTTGGCCAGGTTGCTGGGCTGCATTCTGGGTGATGGGCCATCAACGCCCATTGTGTGGTACGGCATGCCGCGTCTGCAGCGTTTTATTTTTGTCGTTTTCAAGCGTTCAATACGCCTATCAGATTGTCACAACAATCGCTTTCAAAGCGAATGTTATGGGGTCTGTTACATGGTTATTACTATCCCGTGATACGTTCATATCACGTTACGTATCACGTGAATACCGAAACAGAATCCATACAAATTTGAATACTGCGATAATATTGACGACCACAGTATTGTGATAATACTAGAATGTTTGCTGGGTCTGTCCGCCACCTTAAAGCTGCGTCTCTATTTTAAACGTCTAGCAAAATTCTATCCCTATCTCGCTCTCCCATATCTTAGTGGTACTGCAAATGCCGTTCGCCGCGCTCGGACGTTAGAGGCGCTACCTTGAACCGAAAACGAAGTATCTGCCTCTCTGTCGCACATGCATATTCGAACGACATAGAGGGAGATAGTTAGTTTTATATTCGGGGTAGACTCTCAGGCGTCAACTTTAAAACCAATAGGGTATTTTACTACATGAGAAATAAAATTCAAAATGTAAGAAAGACCGGCCAAGTGTGTCGGACTCGCGCATTGAGGGGGATTTCTCAATATTATATTGGTATTTTTGATAAAACATACGTCATAATAAACATTATCACCAAATTTCAAGTTCATAGGTCCATGGAAAGTTAAAAAAATATATATGTGACGGACGACACACGGAATGTTCTTTGACTTTCTTCGGCCGTCCGCCGCGCTCGGACTGAAGTGCTACCGGGAACCGAAAACGAAATATATGCCTCTCTGTCGCACGAATGTGCAAGTGCGACAGAGAGGGAGATATACGAACTTCATTTGTTTTCGTTCGCGGTGGCAGCTCTGAGGGCCTACTCAAAACTTCTAAAATCGAACTTCGTATCGTGCTGTCTCTTTCCGTCATATAGTGTATAACACGAGAGTGAAAGGGACGGCCCTTTGACTTCGCACCAAAAATACTGGCTGGCACATCAATATTTACCAATTGCACATCTGAATCGAATTTTAATGAATGATTAGTATTTTAGCTATACAAATCAGTACTGATTAGTGATTACGGTGTCAATTTTTTTATGCGCCTTTAAATACTAGCCTTATAAAAATACATAGGATTAACTTATAAAGATTGCCCGTGACTTCGTCAGCGTAATCTTTTACTCCCTATTCCATGTTAATCCAGACATATTTGTATACGAAGTTTCAGTATAATCCGTTGTTGTAATGTTTTTATTTTATACATTTTTGTACACTATTTCTTTGGAAGTTTGTATAACTGTCACGAATAAATGTTTTCTTTATTTCTTTCTTATTTATATCACCCGAGCGAAGCCGGGCTTTCTTCTAGTGTATCTATAAAGGCTTCACCGTTCGCCAACATTTTGACCTGCTCGCTAGTGTTAGCTCGATATCTTGTTCTCGCCCGTGCAAGAAAACTTGACAAACAAATATTTGTCAAAACGGATTATTATTTCAGAAAAGTAATAAAACTAAGTTATTGTACTTTAGTATAATTGAAGATTACAAAATTTCATATTTTTAGATAAAAAATACTGTAGCAGGTACTACTTTATTATAATACTGTATAATACTGTAGTAACCGTACTCGGTTACTTTAAGTTTGACACTGACATATGCTCTTATTCCATTGGATAGTCTACTTTAAAGCGTATGTAATAGAGTTTCTATTACAACACACACGATTTTATGACAGTGCCTATGTAATAGAAACTCTATTACATTAGTGTTAAAGTAGAATATCCAATGAAATAAGAGTATATGTCAGTGTCATACTTAAGTAATTTACATGGAATATGATTACAAGTGGGAAAGAAGGGTGACTAAACGCCCTAGACGTAAAATTAAAATGCAATTGATTTTTCTCAAACATGTAATGTAATTTCGTCACTACGTGCGTTATAACAGGCTTCAAAGTATCACGTTGCAGGCGGAACAACTCGGGAGAACTGTAAAGGACTTTCATACAAAATTGAAGGCCTAGGCCGGGAAGCAATTTTTTTTAATTAAACTGTCAAACATGGCGTCTGTTAAATTTGTCTTTTGAGTGGTGTATTTTTTTAATATGTTTAAGAAAAGCACTATACAAATCTCGGCGAGAAACGTTGGGCTGCAGGCCGCGTATGCGTATCCTGTCTCTACTTGGCCTGCAACCCTTCGTTTCGCGGCCTGTATAGTAATGTACTATTGTCTTTTTTAGTTTTTTTTATATGGGCAGCAGATTATGATATAATCTAGTATTAAAATAGAAATAGTTAATGTAAAAAAAAGTTATAAAACTACTCATTTTTGCAATAGCTTACCAAGAATATTATGTAAAATTAATTACATACATGCTAGCACACTTAGGACCTTACTCGTAAACAACCAAGTTACCTATCCTGAGAATTTATTCAACAATCAAGTTGAAATATGTCAGGGAAAGGCCATTAGGCCGCTTGAAATTGACCGGCCCGGAATAGCCAGATTTGCCTTGTAGAAACTATACTTGGTCCCTAAAAAGTATTTTGCGTACTGATTTTAATATAATCCAACTTGTGTTTGTCACTCCGCATTGCAATATGATTCAAATATCGAACTAGCGGGATCCATGAGCTGACGAACACAAACTAACCTGCACTGTGCCTGAAAGAACCTAGTGCATTTTTAAACCCCAAGTTAGATGATAATGCAGTTCGTTTTAAACGTGAAGAGTATACCATTAAGCTTGATGATCTATATCATATTTTATTATTTAATTGACAGATTACAATGCTGGAGTACAAAAATATACTTAGACTTGCCTCAGGTGCAGCATCTATTATCGCACTCCTATAGAACTTTCACTCCCTTTTCACACTTTTAAGGGATTTCCGATATAAGAACTATCCTATGTCCTTCCCGAGGTCTCAAACTATTTGTATATTCAATTTCATCTAAATCGGTTCGGCAGTTTAAGCGTGAAGAGGTAACTGGCAGACAGACAACAGAGTATATTTCGCATTTATTATATTGGTAAGGGTGAAGAACGTAGTCAAAAATGGACACATTTACCTTACTCGCGCATATTCTGCATACTTTAATCATGATGGATCGACGCACGGTGGCGATCGCTCAATTAGCCTTTGGCAATTAACCCACCATTTGTCAATATACTGAATTAGTGAGCTAATCGATTTGACTGCTGGCTTAAGACAACGATTATCGAACAGACAAACGGTATTTTATTACCGATAATTACAGGTATAGTTCTGAAGCACAGTGAAAATAGCTTTTTCACAGGCTAGGCTTGCCAGCTGAAATTCTTATTCTGAAACTTTGGTGGGTAAGATCTTTTGTCACTAGTAAGTGACTGAATGTATGAACAGTGATTTTTTTCTTAACTACAGAACAATTAATAAAGATGAAGAAGTAGTATGACATATCAACAGGCCAAACAGAGTAGATTGAAAATGTACGTATATTTATAGGTATGTGTAGGTACAATTTAATATAATATTTGACAGCTTATTTCACATAACCCGGGGCAATCATAAAGTTTACCTCTTCTCGAACGAGTAACCTATATTCCTTTTAAAACAATTACGGAATTCGCAACTCTCCCAAAGCCGTGTGTTTCGGGTGGTTTCGGGCAAATAGGAAAAGTTTCCACGAACCCAGATATTTCTATAAAATTGTGTATTTACCTTGGACGAGATTTGTTTAATTATCGAGCGATTATTAAGGTTTTTAAATATTACCTACCCGCCCTAAATTAAAATAGTCAGGGTGTTAGCACAACTGACGCTATTCGAGGCGAGAAAGTCTAATCATCTCTTTCTAATTAATTTGCGTACTTGGTGCAAGCAAAGAAGATATATACTAACGTAACAAGAAGCGACACCGAAGCATGTGTGCTATAAACCCGTCTCGCGGCTATGTGTGCGTGTCCTGACGTGAACGGGGGTGCGCGAGGGGCGCGCGGTGTGTGGACAGCTAGCCGCGGCAAGATGAATCGCAGGGGTGCCGCTCGCTTCAACATTCGCTCGCGTGACGTGCGGTCACACAACAGAGATCGACCGGCCGGTACCGGGCGTGTAGTTTTACTTGAAATTCGTTAGAATTTATCATTTGTAATTCAATGTAATCAACTATGGCTGGAGCTTTTTATTGCTGTGTCTACGGATGTGACAGTAATACCAAAAGCCACAAAGGGAAAAGCTACTTTAGGCTACCTACCGATCCAGATAAGTTAGTGCACTGGTGCCAGAAGAGAGTTGAGCCGTAATGGGTCACCAATTGCACACCTTGCGATGCATACACACGATCGGTTGCAGCACCCGGATGGGAGTTATTTATAACTACGTAACACTACCTCCCAACACAATTAAATCACTCACACTGTAACAACAATTTTATAATAGTTCTTTTTTCTTTCCAATGTGTCATACAATTAGCTCGTAAGTAAGCTTATTAACAATATTGTTCACGATTTCGGTGTCGATACAAACCCGATAGGGTTTAACGACACTTTTCCGTTATAACAATGTATCAATTTTCTATTGTAAATAAATAAATTAAATTAAAAAAATTAGTTATAAAATTTTATATGTTGTGTCCTTCCCTACATTTAGAATTAAGACTTCACCTAAAATCCGTCTTTTAATTCGAAAGACTAAAGAAAGACGAAAGGTTGGTATGAGTATGAATGCATTTTGACTTGCAATATATTAAGAAGTACCTACATCTTCGGAATAAATTAAACAAAAAAAATGAAATGGCGAAATAGATGAAATGTCAATTGAGTCTTTCAAATTATACTTAACGCGGGTGTCGCGGTCGCAGTGAATGACTTCATTTCATGTCACATAATTTCTATGGATTGAGGTTAAAAAAAATATTTTTTATATTATTGTTATTATTTTAGCATACAATTATATTCATGTGAAGCTTAGATTTACACAAGAAAAGTAAGTTTCCATATTATGAGAAGTTTTGTAGGTACCTATTTTACGAGCTTTTAGTAAGTTTTCTCCTGACTCAGTGCATCTGTCTGTCTGTTTGTAATCAAAACTTACAGATTAAATTTGACTAGCTTCCCGGTGTTTGATTGATGAATATCATGATCATTGAATAAACATTATTTCCTCTTGCCAAGGCAGCTACATTGCCAACCCTATGCAACAGACGTGACGTTACAAGGTCACCGGCGCTCGACTCACACCGATAGGCCGTGTCGCCCCCCTGGTGCAAGTGTCAGTTAAGAAAATGACTACCATTACAGTAGTATTAAAATAATTAACTTTTTATACAAATGCAAGCCTATACCATAGACAAGTCATTATATGACTGTTGGGAGAATCAAAATGGATTATCAGTGTTAGATTATTTTACAACTGTTTTTTTTTTAATAGAGGCACACGTCATGGTCCGTATTCTGCCACCATATGGATTTTTAATTTAAATCAAATTATTTTGCCGTCGTAGAAAAATTATTGTGTGCAACGTTACATATACTCGTAGAGCATGGAATATCGGAGCCTTTTTCAAATACCGGTATTTTTTCGATATCAAAAATTCGAATATCGGTTTTGCGATATTTTCGATATTTTTTCGATACTGGAAAGAGAAGGTAAATAGCTTGAATAAAATAGGCAAAAAATAGCATTATAATGCAAAATTGACATTTATATGTCAAGGGACTCTTGTAATACAGCATTATTTATCATTATAACTAGCGTGGCGTTTCTTGGCTAATGGATTTCCACTCATATTGCAGTATTCGGACTCTACGGTCGAGTTCATCCCATAAAAGCTCGATCGGCTTAAGGTATGGGGATTGCGGTGGCCAAATCATATTTGTTAACACACCTTGGCGTTCTTTTTTAGCTGTGTAGCTTCTACAGATCTTTGCCGAGTGTTTGGGATCGTTGTCTTCTTGCAAAATAAATGGGTTGCCGATCACACGTGTTCCGGACGGCACTGCGTGTCTTATTAAAATGTTCTTGTACTGCTCCTTTTTAAGAATACCATCGATTTATACGATGTCTCCAACACCATTTGCACTGAATGAGCCCCACACCATGACAGACCCTTCACCATACTTCACAGTTGGTACAACACATTGCTCCATTTTTTCTTGCGGTGTACGGCGAACAAACGTACGTTCTACTTTGAATCACCTGTCCATAGTACTTTCGACCAGTCTGTAAAAGTCCAATCCTTGTGGGAAATAGCCCATTGCAATCTTTTCGTCTTGTTTTTTTTTTGCGTAATAATGGCTTTTTAATAGCTACACAGCCCCTGAGACCGTGTTGAAGTAGTCGATGTTTTATAGTCGGGACGCACACGGGCTTTTCACGGCTGCTGTTTATTTCCGCACAGATTTCTGTAGCTGTCAAGCGTCGATTTCTCTTGCTCGTCGTCACTATTCTTCGATCCTCGACCTTGCTGGTTACTTTGGGTCTCCTTGAACGTGCTCGATCCAATAAACTTCCAGTTTTCCTCTTCCTGGAGATAGTGTTATGGACAGCTCTCTAAGAAATATTCAATTTACTGGCTATATATCGCTCTGTCTTGCCTTCCTGTTTAAGTGTAATGATAGCACTACATTGTGCCACAGATGTTCGAGGCTTACGACCCATTATTTTGAAGTTTTTCACTTGGTGCCCTAGGAAACCGAGTCACTCTAGATTTTTTGTAAAATGTGAATTATACCAGCACCTATGTCCTTTTATATAAACTAGGATGACATGTGAAGAATTGGGTAAGTAGTCATTTGGTTTTCAGTTTTGAAGTTCTTAGATCAAACAATATCGTTACAATATCAAATTTTTAAAAATTTACTTTTAAGAGCCTTCTCAATCAAATACTTTTTCCTTACAAGTGTATTGAAAATAGTATTTGCTGAAGGAAAGGAAGAACAAAAATAATAAGTTCACATTGTTTTCTATTGATTGCAAAATTAGTTTGATGTTTTTTAGAACAGTTTATAACAATGAAACTAAATATTGTGTTTGGTCTTAAACTTTTTGACGGTAGTGTATATGAAAAATCATCTGGCTTAATACTGCGAGTCTGCTTTTCTCTGATGTGATGTCTGTGGTTTCATAAGTAACCTCAAAAAATAAGATATTATAATTTGTCCTCTTACTCTAATAATAGAATAAGCTAATTCACAAACACCAAGTACTCAAATAATACAATACAAATCAGTATCAAATAAAAAAACAAAATAAAAATCTCTCTCTCCCCTTAAATGAAATAAATCAGTTTTACAAAGTTCACTCAGACCTGTGGTATCTGTTACCTCTTCAGATTCAGAGTTGAAAACGCATGACTGTTCAACAGGCTGAGCAGTATTTTTTTATAGATGACGTCAATAACTGTCAATGGAATTCCGTGGGCAAGACAGACCTGGTGATAAAGGCTCAAGCTTCTCCCAACCTTCAGCATTGTTATGCTGCGCCGTCTGTCACCACTGCAATCCCATCACCATCTAACGAAAGTTCAATTTCGTCTAGTTTTTGCCTTAAAATGCAGGTGTCTGCTGGCATTGAACCAGATATTATTATTATTACTGTTAGTTATGGGTATATGCCGCCTCGACCAGTGTGATCTATTGTGGCAGCCCTTTAGAGTACACCGTTAAGGCCCGTTGATTCCAGGAACTTCCAGATTCTTTGGACGGTGATGTGTTGTACCTCTTCTTGTTGCACGATGTGTGTACCAGATATTCTCGCCAGGCCTATATTTTTGAACGGTGACCCCCATCAAACTCTTTTCCAAATGATTACGGGATCAGCCAGCCTGTTTCACTCTCGCTCTCAACTAGGTAGTTGGTTTGGTATTTGTCCTTGTGCCCAAAAATCACGTTGGTTTTGAAGAAAACAAAGTATTTAGTATCTGAGTATAAATTATGTACCTGTTGACTCTTATAAAGCATTGCGTGGATTAAAATTAATACTAAAAAAGTAAATATCGAAAATATGGAAAATACCGGTTTTCGATAAATTTAATATCGGTAATGGAATATCGGAATTTCGTCCGATATTATCGAAATTTCGATACTATCGAATACCGGTATCCATGCTCTATACATAGGTTTTAAAATTCTCGATAACAAAACTCACTACGTTCGTTTTGTTACAGTGACTCTCTAATTTTAAGAACCCTTTTATTATAATAAAATTGTAACTGTTGCTGAAAATACTATATCGTCGTCAAAGATGCACCAAATTTAAAGTTTGTAGAGAATCGAGACGTGGTTATAGTTAGTAGGTTACTTAGTTTTTATTATCGACTAATGGTATTTTAATGAGACGCTCCGTTGTAATGGAAATGGCATAGTCATTCTGAAATTTGCTGAACTGTCGCAAAAAGCAGATCGACTTTTTAGAATAGGTTTAGAACTGTTTTAAGCTACGTGTAAAAAATGTAGGTATATCTGTGCAAAGTCAAAAAATATAGGATTATGTATTCAAATGACATTACCATTGGATTTTTTTGCCAGATTATTACGTAATACGGTTTTCACTTAATAGCCAATATGGACCGTAGACGTTCTGCTTAGGAGAATTGTGCCATAAATGGCAATTCATATAATCTCTTGGTAATAAGATTTTGCCCTAATTTAGTATTAAAATAACATATATCATATTATTCAGGATTATCATTTTCCTCTTTCTAGAGGAGTTATATTTGCTGCCGACAAACGATGACGACATTAAATACTGTGTTCATTGTACCAATACATACGGCTCGTTTGGTACATTCAATATGACAATCATATTGCGAACCCGAGTTTTTCCTGATAAGTGATGAATGGAATCCTATATTAGGTACTTATATTAGACGCGAGGGTTCGGCCGGCGCGTATATCAAGCTCCCTTGGGGGGATTTATTAAATAAAATATACTAGGTGTTATATGGTCCCATGTTCGGTTTCGTTTATTTTCTATGAATATGCCTTTGTTTTATAGCCATTCCAAAGTCGTGTTTCCTGTGGCTAGTACTGGCAGTGTTAAAGATTTCCGTGCATAGGTACATCAATGTTTTTATCACGTAAACATATGCCTACGTTTATGCGGATTAACAGTCTAAACTAAAATTAGTCTTTATAGCGCAACGTATTTTAACCTTGCTCTACCGGCATTCGTTGCAATGTCACATTAATATAGATTTTTCATGAAAAAAAAACATCTATATAAAGATTGTTTGGGCCAAGAACCGCCACAGGCGTCCCCAGAACACTCTATCAAAGTTTCATCAATCATCACAATCTGATCAATGGTTTCAGAACGCATAGGGAACAAACATAAAAACATTTATTTTTATTTTCATCTATACATATAATAAAGCTGAAGATATTCGAAAAAAAGTTGGCTGGGGATACTTAGAATCGATAAAAGAACACGTTCCAACAGTTTTTAGAATTTTTGTCTGTTTATATGAACGCGCATCACGTGAAAACGGCTCAACGGATTTTGATGAAAATTTTACTAATCTGTAGAGTGAATACCCGGTCAGGTTTTAGGCTATAAAAATTATGCAGATTTGGGTTGAAGTTGGGTAAGGGGGTAAAAAGGGGGGTTGAACTTCGTATGGGAACTCCTATAATTCATGAGTTACAGGTATGAAAATTGGTAAGCATATACTTGACGACAAAGGTAAAACATCCTCATTCAAAATTTAAGAAATCTTAAGATAGAAACTGAAAAAGAAAAGTAAACGCAAGCGCTGCGCCGCGGCGCTGCCCAGTGTGCGCGCCAGCCACCACGGTCTCTTTAAATTTTGAACACTATTATGATTTATTCCATTAATTAGGTAACTGTGACTCTAAACCACAATTTCAGTCCCGTTTTCTAGATTCAAAAACTACATATAATGTTACTTTTGCGTGAACTCACTTTATACCATAATCCCACTACTTAATATTATAAATGCGAAAGTTTAGATGTTTGTCACTGAATCACGCAAAAACGGCTGAACAGATTAAGATGATTTGTAAGCTAATAGTATATAA
Organism: Notocelia uddmanniana; assembly: GCA_905163555.1. Classification (NCBI taxonomy): domain Eukaryota; kingdom Metazoa; phylum Arthropoda; class Insecta; order Lepidoptera; family Tortricidae; genus Notocelia; species Notocelia uddmanniana. The sequence continues at coordinate 17,188,692 of LR991065.1, forward strand.
TCTGGATTCACTTATATATATTATAAGTGTACTGTTTGTCCGGATGATCTTCCATCAAAGGGATATTAAATCGGGGATGCAAGTAAGGTTTAATCCTCATACGCCATTCTACGATTTAAGTTTCAGCCAATTGGGAGTATAACAGCGTGTCAAGAAATTTAACTTAAAGAATAGCAGAAATGTAAACAAGTTGACGATTCATTATGTCAAAACCGAAGTATCATAATTCCTTCTGATTGTTGACGCTATTTTTGAGCACAACCTTTTCGCAATTAGTTCTACTTTGCGTGTACATCAAAATGCATTTGCGATACTTTGGCATTGTTTTTATTCATATGTTTAAATACAAAAACAGCTGTTTCAATGCACACTTTGTATCGTTGGTGTACCATTTAATTTTGTCGTGCGTTATTTTTTACGTAATTGTTGACCCTTCACACCATAAAAACTGTTTGATATAAGAGATCTCTTGAGCTGGGCAGCCCGATCGTCAGCATAGACAGTTGGAGCATCTTAGATGTACACTTAGAAGAGGGTCGAAAGTCTGTACATGGAAGATATTCGAAAAAAAGTTGGCTGGGTATACTTAGAATCGATAACAGAAATCGTTTCAAGAGTTTTAAGAATTTGTGTCTGTTTGTCTGTCTGTTTATATAGACATATAAACAGGCATTACGTGAAAATGGAGTATAATTTACCCTCATTAATATGGCAACTGGATACTTACATGAATAACTCGCTCTGTTGGGATAACGTTTTACGGCAGAACTGCGTAGCGAGACTTTTATCATCGTACAATGTACATGTTATTGTTTTTGACGAGATTCATTCGTCTAGAATCGGTACATTTGATATTCCGAAATAAGCACTTAATCATTCGTTTTGACAATAGGATTTCTAGGGAATGTCATATTGACTGTAATCATTTCTTAAGGGGGTGTAAAGAAGGGTGAAAGATTGTAATTCGATACCTTTAGACTCAAAGGACGTAAACGCCAAAAAAACTTTACAGGAGAAGCAAAAAACTAAATAAAATTTGGAAAATAATTCATAACTTTTTCATTTTAAGACTTACAAAGTTGAGTTTTGGCTCAAAATCTTAGATTTGGAAGATAAACATATGGTTTTATAATATTTAGGATAAACCAATAAATAAAGAAAATAGGATCGTTATACGCCCCAAAAAATTAAAAAAATATATTTATACGACCCCAAAATTCGTAGTGTCTGTAAAATTGTTAGGGTGTAAAGGTCACGAAAAGTGTTTTTTTTTTTTGTCAAAATGGGGTGTATGTTACAGTCGCCAGAAAGGTATTTAGCTAATTCGCAATGTATGTAAAATTGTAAAGGTGTAAAGGTCAAGAAAACCGTTTTTTTTTTGTAAAAATGGGGTGTATATTACAGCTGCCAGAAAGGTATAATAGCTAATTTTTAAAATGCATTTCAATTCTCAATTGTAACTTTTGTATCATCGTCATGCCTTCGTCATTATTGATAAATGGCTAAAAAAATTTTTACATATCTTTGTAAATTCCGCATTTTAAAAACTTTGGCAATCATTATCTCAAATCGTCGCCTATATAACTAAGGTACAAAAATGTTATTGGAAAAGGAAAACCCAGAAAACTCAATAAACAAGGTTTTCATCGTAGGTACTATGAAGGAACCAAAAAATAACAAATTAAATAATAAATCATCTCGGAATCTTTATTAATCATTATGATTATGACATTAGTAATCATACGTTGCATACAAACAACATAATCATTATCAGGAAGGATAAGTGCGCCCATGGGGAAGTGCTTCTTTTCTGCAAATACTAATAGAGGGTAACAGTTACCGGCACTATAACCAGTAGTCGCACTTTCTCTAACTGACTTTAATTACAATAAAATCTTTGGAATAATTTTGACATTTTAATTATCAACACAATAATTAAGACTAAATAAGGTCATGAAAAAAGATTTTCTGACTTTTTGTTTCACTAAGAAAAAAATACTTTAGAACAATCTTCATCCTTCAATTAGTGCGCCTATAATATTGTACGCAAATCAAAACATGGATCTTTACACTATGGGTTATGGTATGGTCAAAGATCAAAATTGAAATGGGATTCAGCGCGTTTATATTTTTGATAGAAAACTAAATTGCTTATTAAATTACTAACAAAAACGTTAAAAATAATCAATTAAAAGTAACAGTTGAAGACAAGTCCCTAATCATTCATTTCTTCGGCTTCTTCGTAATCGCTATGAAGAAAATAGTCACAAACCATGTCTTCATAAGGAATTCGAAGATACTCATTCAAAGCCTTTTGAGGTCTTTATATTTGGCCTTTGATATGGGCAATCTGACATTACAGGCAGGCGTTATAATAGGACCTGGATTATCTTGTCTGGTGTCATCAACAGTATCTTGAGTATTATTTGCCTTTGATTTCCACTTTCCCTTATCCTTGCATTTTTTACCCTTGGATTTTTCTAGTCTTTTCCCTTTTCCTGTAACATTTTTGGTTCTCAGATCCCCTGATGAAATATAACTCGAATTTCCTCTGCTTCTTCAAACATTGAATATTTAAGTCTAATTTGGTCAGGATACTTTTTTTTTAAATGTGGCTATTTTAAACTATGAAATCCGCGCTTTTTTGAAACTGATTTTAAACTGACGTTAATGATGTTTCAGCAAGCACCTCAAAATCAAGAAAGTCTGTACGATTGAGAACTTCTACTCGGTAGTGTCGTGGGTTCTTCCGGGCGGACTGGAAATATGTATGCCATTGAGACGGGCTCTATACATAGAAAGAGACGTAAAAAGACTTATTAGTTTTTTTACGTCTCTTTCTATGACTGCATGAACAGAATCCACCGGCATGTAAGTATGGCCCGGCAACAAAAAAACTTATTTGTATATAACTTCCAAATTATTCGACGTCTTCAAAGACCAAAGTGCTGCTAATACTGTTTTGTTTTTATTTTGGCCGCTGCAATAATCGCAATATGTAAAGGGAGGTTTTTTACTCCTCTACTGTCTATTTCTTTTAGGAAATTGCTACTTACTTATTAAAATATTAATAAGCAAGTACCAATTTCGTTACTACCTCGCTGACCGTCGTTTTCACCCCAGGTAAAGCAAAATACATCCTGTGTCCCACTCTCCAACAATGTAAAGTTATAGTAAAACTGCATATTTACGCCAATAATAGAGGAGCATACTTTCTCCATATGGGGTTTTTAATACTTTCTGTAAATCGAAAGATGTCTTAGTGGTATCGTTCGCTAATAATACTCGTATTTTGTTAGGATTTAAACCTCCGATTTTTTGCAGTTTTTCTTCCAATTGTGCTTGATGTTTTTCATTCTTGGCTGGTTCTTTGTTGCTTTCCGTGGATGTTTACTATACTTAAACCCAAAATTTCAGTTCAATCGGTTGCAGATAATTTTGCTTCAAAATTTAGTTGCAAGATTCCATCCGAACAAACATACTTACATACGTTGCTAGTTAAATAAAAGCTTGTAAAATAATGGTCACTTCCGCATAAATAGTAGGTATGTTGCAGTTTGTAAGCGTCATGGACCTTAAAAAACTCAAACGTAAAAACACCGAGTTTTTGTTTTGTGGGGGCGTGTAAGTCAAAGTCTTGCGTTATTGTGGGGCGTATAAGCCACAATCCTACGTAATTGTGTGGTGTATACATCAACCTAATAGTAATCAGTAAAACTATTAGACTGATACACCCTGAAACTTATGATTGCGTTGGAAAATATAATATAATGCTGTCACGCTAGCATGTAAATTGGTACCACATTAAAATATATCATTTAATTGTATGGATTTCTTTTTTTTATAAAAAAGTGCAGATTTTTACGAGTTTTTTGGCATATTATTAACAGTGAAAAATCTAAATATAAAAGGTTCAAAATTTTAAGGCATCCAGTTTAGTTTTATTATTGGCGATTGAAAGAGATAATCAAAAACTATTTCAGGTTTCTAAGAGCCTTTGCTGGCGTGAGAGTCGTATTTCGATCGGCAAACAAAAAATCGCTTAAAGCACACGAATACATACATAAATTAATGTCGGTCGTAAAACTCATCAAAAAAGACAACTATGGTAAAATAACGACCAGTGTATGAGGTACACTTGTTTCCCAGAGAGAATCAAAGTTGGGTCGTATGAGTCCTCTTCAATTTTAAAGCGGAATAATAGGGGCGTATGCAAAATTTTTAGTCTACGAGTGACAATACGACCTGAATTTAGCAATATGAATTTAAGGCTGTATGAGCCAACTTTATTTTTATACGAGAATAATAAGGGTGTATACCCAAGTTTTGGATTACGACTGCGGATACGACCTTTAGGTTATTTACTCATTGTGTATATTACCTAAATAGAGAATAAAATGAAAAATCATGTCAATTACGCCCCACCTTTATGCAAAATCTTCAAATACAACGTGTGTCGTATTTGCCTTAAATTTGCGAATATCGCAGCTTTAACTACACAGATCGATAGAGAAAAAAAAACTGAACAAAGCTGCATCAAAAAGTCATTTTAGCCAAAATGGCGTTTACGCCCTTTGAGTCTAAAGGTATCGGTATCATCATCATCATCTGAGGTGTTATTAGCCACGGGTGGGCCCTAGGCTAGCCTGGTCAAGCAAATATCTCCAGTCTGATCTATTCGTGACTTTCCTTCTCCAACATATCACCCCTAAGTTCCTGGTGTCCACCTGAGCTTGAGAAAGATTGTATGGGAAAACAAATCATTCTAAGGCGAGAACGAATTATACGCGAAGTCGCGGGCAAAAGCTAGTATAAACCTAAATGTAATGTATATGATAGATAAAGAGGTTCTAATTCATAAATGTAGCTGAGAGAAATAACTTTATGTATGGAGTCAAGTTTTATTTCAATGACCTACCGAATTCGCATACTTTTGAAAGGCAATCAGGCCTTCTTCTTCTGAACCCGTCAATTGTTCATATTGTCATCCTACAATGTCTCGGTCACCTGTCATGTCCGGCACAGAACTATGTCCGGTCCGGTCCTTTCCTTAGATTGGATCCTTATCAGACCTTGTCAGGTCATTTGGCAATACTCTAGCAAGTCATTCGGCAATTCTCACAAACCGTTGTCAAAACGAGATGAAGGATGACATTTATGAAGTAGTTAAAAATTTAATAAACGTTACACCTGTATTAACGACTTGAAAATATTACTCAATAGTCAAATGAGGTACAGTTAACATTAGAATTAGCTAAATTTATGAAAAAAATAAAAGGGAGTACGTACTAGGTAAGTAAGAGCTTTTGACTTTTACAAATGATGCGTAGCTTGTGATGTTAACAGTGCCAATCTTATTACTTATGCTATTTCTACAACTTCAAGTTTTTAATATAAATATAATTTAGGCAACGCTTGTAAATACATCGGGATACATCAAACAAATCAGAGTTACTTTTTTATAATAAAAACTTATTTTACGAAATAAACTTGAATTGACACTTGATGTGAATAAAAGACGTACTTCTTCGTCATTTATTAAATAAGACGTATCAATGTTGGTCCCGACTCCAAAATGGAGTATAAATCCATCCTGATGGCAGATAATCTCGTTATGTGCGCGACAATTGAGTTGCAAATTCGAGAGTAAAGGCCCTTTGATTCCATCAGTCGGGGCGCTGGATGTATTTTATTTATGAATAAGGACACTTAGCTGAAATTACATTTATACAGGGTGGGTTGCACCAAACGTCTGTATTTGTAAGCGGTGTTCATTAAAATCAGATTTATGGGAAGTTTGACTACAGTTTCCTTAGAACCAGCCGTCGTCGCAGCGCCATATTTAACGTTGATGGGAATCGTAAGTTTGTGCAAATAACTCTCCTTTAGTATTGATTCTTCGATAGAAATTATATATTTCTTTTAGTAAGATTACTGTAAGCTAGAAGTGAAGAAAATTGGTTGTTTCAATGTTAAATATCTCAGATTTGTGTGTTCAATTCTGACGTTTAACCTCAACCTGAGTCCATATTTTTGTTTGCTCAAATCCTGCCTTAGTAACTGGGAAGAGCTTACTATTTAACGGGAAAAGCCAACCACAAATAGACTTATGCCTTATGGAAATTGTTTTTTCCCCTCACTAGCTCGGAAAGCCGTCTTTTATCCTTTGAAACAAGCGGGTAAAAACGCATTTTATCCACAAGTGGGGAAAGTAATTTGACCTTGGAGCGTGTTTGAGTAGCTTTTGACAGATAACAAAATGTAAAACGCTCATATTAATGGTTCGTTTGATATCAATTATCATTAAATAAATGGTTTGAGAATTTAATAAAAAATACCAAATTTAGCTTTATTTAATGATTTAAGTCCCCCAAAGACTTCCACAATGACCGGTCCTGCGCCACCCGCATCCAGCGGACACCCGCGACCCTTACCAGGTCATCAGTCCACCGTGTGGGGGGCCCTGGACGCTACGCCTTCCGGTACGTGGTCGCCACTCGAGAACCTTCCCGCCCCAACGGCCATCGGTTCTGCGTGCTATGTGCCCCGCCCACTGCCACTTAAGTTTAGCGATTCGAAGGGCGAGTCTTTGGGGGAGGCCTATGTCCAGCAGTGGACGTCATTCGGCTGAAATGATGATGATGATGATGAATGATTTAAGTCGTAAACCTTAAAATTCTATAAAAACATTTTTTTTATAATGACTGAGTATAATTGTAAACGCACAAGTTGAGTCGATGCAATTTCAAAACGCATCGTCAGAAATGTCATCATTGTCAATGTCAACTAAAATATACACCACTTGTCACCGACTCCGACTCGCGTAAATATTATACACAACTTTCAGAGTTTTCTGTTATAATATCGTAAAAAAATCAGTGATTCCTGTGATGAAAATCATGCCTGTGGAACTGTGTTTTTTTGCATGTTGCACTTTCCTCGCTATAGTGAGGAGAAAAGTTTTGTGTTACACACGGGTGCAAAGTTGTATTTTAATTCTCGTGTGTTGAAACACTCGCTACGCTCAGGATCCTTTCGCTGGCTCGTGTTTCAATTCCACACTCGCGAGTAAAATACAACTTTGCACCCTTGTATAACAAATAACTATTCTGTGGAAAGATTAATTGTGCAGATTTTCGAACAGTATTGCTGCTTATGTATGTGACTGCTTTTTTTTTTATTAAAAAGTGGATTGCTTTTGGCCAGCATCTTGCCAGGGGGCAAAGATGAGGCCGACGATGAAGCGAGCTCACCCAGAAGATGCCTATTCACTCGTGCCTTAAAAAGGTCCAGGTTATATGAACTCGGAAATACAGACGCCGGCAGAGAATTCCAAACCTTAGAAGTGCGCATTATGAAGGCTGATGCAAATCATACAAAGCGCTTGGTTCGAATTAGAGGAATTTCGACCAGGTAAGGATGGTAGCCAGCCGTACGTCTGGATGTCCGATGGAAGAAGGGGGAAGGCGGTATGAGCTCATGGAGCTCCTGAGCACACTCACCGAAGTACCATCTGTAGAAGACGCACAGACATGCTACTTTGCGTCTTTGTGCTAGGCTCTGAAGCTTATTTCCCACTACCGTACTGCCACCAATGAGCCTCCTGGCTCTGTGGTCCACCGAGTCGAATGCGGCAAGTTGGTACTTAGCCGAGCCATCCTAAAGGTGACTACAATACTCCATGCACATCCATGGACTTGGGCGTTGTATAAAGACAGAAGCTGCCCAGGCGTGAAATGTCGCTTGACCTTATTTAGGATGCTCAGCTGTTTGGCCGCTTAACACCCAACCAGACGTAAGATTGAAAGTGTCGTGTACTGGGTCACTGTCGAGGACTGGGACGTACCTACCCACCTTACTACTTGCACGTGGCGCAAAATCAAAAGCCTTTAAGGATTCTGTGAAATATGGCTTAAAATGCAGTGATTATGTTATTTTTGTTTTGCAGACGCACCATACTTATAAAGTAGCCGAATCGTTCGTGACATTGTAACTGTAGAATCGCCACCCGTAAGTCAAAATACCTAAAGATATGCCATACATAGTGTTATATTATATTGGTATTAACACTTGGTAACTCCACGAGTCTGCACAGGTGTGTTCCAAACTTCGCACAAAACTTGGAGTTACGAGACTGCAGTGATGTCCGATAATAGCCAGCGGCACAGTAGAAGTTAAGGAAAGTTCTATCCCTGCTATAAAATCGATATGACAACATATATCGTAGATGCAAATACCTGTATAAATAAAAATGAAACTTGATTCAATTATTATTTTTCCTATTTATATTAATAATACCCTTTTTATTTAATATCCACAACCAGAAAAGTTTGAAGTTGCAAAGTAGATATAGAAAAAATACCTTGTAGCATTCACATGACACGATACCTTGATTCGAATAAGTAAAGTAGAACTTTTATAGTTCTATTTCTAATCAATACTTGCCCTCATTACGAGTTTATTAAAGGGTGAATTGCAATAAAAATTCAATAGTTAAGGACTTAATTATGTCTACATTTTAATTGATTTCTTTGTGTAACGAATTCAAAACTTATTTTTTTTATACAATTAAATGGGTAACTTTCGTAACACCAAAGGGATCAATTAAAATGTAAGCAGAATTAAGTCCTTAACTACACATTTTTTTTGCAATTCATCCTAAAGACTTTAATTGATGTTAGTGACGACTTTCACTGTCTTGAAATGGAAAAATCTTGATGATTATTTTTTATACAGCGATGTAATTTTTTAAATAAAATACCTATTAAATTAAATACAATTGGGACAATTTTACGCTATGGAGATACTGGACAACGATATATTTTAAATCCATATAAAAATTATAAATACTACAGTACAGTACATATACAGGATGTCCCAAGAAGTAGTGATATACTGAAGCTGGGAGGTAGAGGACCTAGAGGGCTATCTGAATCACCCCCATGTATGTTCCGCGATTTTTAGTATTTTCGGAGTTATGAATTTCTTTTTAATTTTTCACCTATCGCCGCGTACGATGAGATTTTTATTTATGGTGACGTGAATTATTGCGGTAGATGCTTGATTTTTTTTGTGTGCTAAGCTGATAGATAGGCCAATTCAGTATGGTAACATTTACTATCGTTAGATCTTTGAATGGCATAAAAAAAAATGCCAAGAAAGATAAAATTACCCAGTATGTTCACAACTTCAAGGACCCTTAAAAAAATAAAATCACATAAAAAAATCATTACCGATTGGCTTTTAAAAACTTGCTCTATCTATCAGGTAGCTACCCTGAAAATATCATTTTATTATTAATAAGGCTTCAATCAAAAAATTGAAATCTAACTGTGGTAAGTGCAAAATTTTTATTTACATAATGATTAATGCGAGCAAAGTAAAACCAATTACAAGGTGTTTAATTACAATAAATATTCAAAATGGCCCCCCTGTTGCTCAATGCAAGTGCGACATCGCAGGAAAAAGTTGTCTTTTAAACGTCTGAATGCACTTCTATTATTTTTAATGGTTTCTTCTGCTACTCTCAATTTCCGGGTTAACTCGTCCAAATTGCGGCATTCTCTCGAGTAGACGAGGTCTTTATAATATCCCCATAGATAAAAATCTATGGGGTTTAGGTCGGGGGAACGTGGAGGCCAGGCTATAAGGCAGGCGTCACCCCGGCCGCAACGACCAATCCATCTTTCAGGGTATCTTTGATTTAAATAGTTTCTCACGTCCAAGGCAAAAGGGCATGGTGCACCATCACACTGCAGTACTATGTTTCTGCGTGTCTCCAAATCCACATCTTCTAACAGCAGGGGCAGATCGACGCGTAGAAAATTTAAAAAGTGATTGCCGCCCAAGCGGTCTGGCAGCTGAAAGGGCCCGATTAACTTACCGTTAAGTATGCCAGACCAAAGGTTAACACTAAAGTGTTCTTGGAATGTCGATTCCCTTTTTAAATTCGGTTTTTCAATTGCCCATGAGTGAGAATTGTGCATATTAAAAATCCCATTGCGTCTAAAGTGGGATTCATCCGTCCACAAAATTTGGTTAAAAAAATTTTCGTTTTCAGCTTGTCTCCTCAGCATTTCCTGACAGAATTCAATTCGCCGATTGTAATCTTCCGGTTTCAACTGTTGCACGTACGACGTTCCGTAACTCTCACACTGGTCGACGGGTCTCTTTCTACTTCTTCAACAACTGCATCTACTACATCAGGATCCGGCATAGTGGCCATACGGCCTGATTTCGTACCCGGTATGTCCATATGTACCCCGGTATGTACCTTCCAAATACGCATTATGTACTCTTAAGATCATGCGATAGTCAGGAAACGTTTCAGGTTGAGGCCCGCCTCTCCGTTCCACATGTTCCCGGTACAGCCTTGAAGCTTCCGCCGCATTCCTCCTAGCATAACCGTAATAGTAATGCATTTCTGCGTAATCACGTGAAGTAAACATGATCACTTACACGCAAACTCAAGTCCAGTTAAATGATGCCAACTCGTCGATTCCAGGTAATAACACTAATCCAAATCGTAATGCAAGTCAAAGTCCATATGAATAGCCAAAATGATTAGGGAAACGAACAATTAGCAGTATTAAAACACAATTTTTAAATTATTGAAAAATAACAACGATGACCATACAACGTGAAAATTTTCTCATGCGTCAACCGTCTTTTGTTTTTTGTTCTTTTTCTATTGATGGCCAGTGCGTGATTTAGAACGAAATTTATTTAGAAAGGTTTTGCTTTGCTTGCATTAATTATTATGTAAATTAAAATTGTGCACTTACCACATTTAGATTTAAAGTTTTTGATTGAAGCCTTATTAATAATAAAATGATATTTTCAGGGTAGCTACCTGATAGATAGAGCAAGTTTTTAAAAGCCAATCGGTAATTATTTTTTATGTGATTTTATTTTTTTAAGGGCCCTTGAAGTTGTGAACATACTGGGTAATTTTATCTTTCTTGGCATTTTTTTTATGCCATTCAAAGATCTAACGATAGTAAATGTTACCATACTGAATTGGCCTATCTATCAGCTAAGCACACAAAAAAAATCAAGCATCTACCGCAATAATTCACGTCACCATAAATAAAAATCTCATCGTACGCGGCGATAGGTGAAAAATTAAAAAAAAATCATAACTCCGAAAATACTAAAAATCGCGGAACATACATGGGGGTGATTCAGATAGCCCTTTAGGTCCTCTACCTCCCAGCTTCAGTATATCACTACTTCTTACCCTGTATACACAGAATTTCGATACATGGGCTACTAAAGCCATCTTTGGAGCGCATAAGTCGGAGTGGTCGCCATGGCCGAAAACGGTTGGACAGATCACAGTACATAGGAACATCCAAGACTCAAAAAAAAGCATTCATGATTATTGTACACACATTTGGCCTGACTGTACCGTTTTAACATTATACTCGTACCATCAAGTCAGGAATTTATTATTTATTTAGAACGTTATATAAAAACAGATTAATTACCAAAAATAAAACTAATTACAATAACATTAAAACTAACTACAAAACTGAAATAAAACTAAATTAAATCTAAAATGGCCCCCGCGGCATTGTGCCGAAGATACTGGCAGCATTTCCTCTCTGAATAGCCAAGCTAATTCTTTGGCCGAGGTAGCTGCCAGCTCTTCGGTCACCTGTGGCATCAATAAGCCTCTTCGACAATTCGTTGAAGAGGCTTAAAGCTCCAGGACCCCACGGACCGAGAGTCTCGACACCGAAAGGGGTGAACAAGTATTCGGCGCCGAGATCGCTGTATTTGCCGATTTTAGCACGTTCGGCCGCCTCCGCTGCAGCCGCCGCCCTCGTGGAGGTTCCGTGGAGATGCGACGGGGCTAGTGTATCAGCACCCGTCCCATACTCCACGGAATCAAAGTCATCCCGTCCGGTCTCTTACCATCGTTTCTTGACATGCCTGCAGGTTCTAAAATGGCAGGCACGTTGGCTGAAGCAAGAGATCGGCGGATGATATCGTTGAGAGCAGCATGTCTGGAGAAGCGGCCGGCGCTTCTTTGGCAGGAAAGTCCGTGGTACCTTAGCTGGTCCACGTCGCTTCCGCAGGGGCAATCATGTGGGGCGCAGACCGGGACTCCGAGACGAAGTCAGACTGCAATGCGGAGTGTGTTAGGGTCTAAAAATGTACCAGTGCAGAGGATGGATGAGCATGGAGCCAGTAACCAGCTTCCCTTGCACCAACTGCTAGAAGTCTGGCTCGTTCCGTATGGTACTAGACTGGCTGAGTAAGGAATCGGCGGTCAATTTACAAGATATGTCATCCCAGCATCTCTGTGATTTTGGATGTTCTGGAAAATTTTGACCGCGGCAAGCAATTAACCAAGCATTTTTTCCGTCCTCCAAGCCCGAAGTCTCATAGTGTGTGGGAAGGATTTTACCTATGAGACTAGACGAGCTATGGACGGACGACAAAAAAGCTGGTAACGCGATACTAGAAATTTTGCGGATCCCTAGTCCACCGTACCGGATGGGAAGGGATCCTTGGGTCCAAGACTGTTCACTGAGTTGAATATTCAGGATTGATTCTAAATTACTTTTTATCAAAATGTCTATTTTTGACAAAAGATTTTGATGATTCCAAAGAGGGCAGCAGCGAAGCAAGTAGGTTAATTTTGGGACAAAAAGGCAGAATTTAACAATTGAAAGTGCGTAGTGGGGACTGATTTCGAGCAACCGATGAGAATGATTTTCGAATTTGGAAATACAATTTTGAATACAACCAGGATAAAATTCTTCGAAGATAGGGGACCCTAGGAGGCAAAGAGAACTCTTATCTACAATTTCGATGTTGGGTGCAAGTAGGTTGAATTTGTTTATGACGTTGTTGCAGTTATTTGGAATGTAAAGTTCGCACTTGATGAAATTTAATTCAAGGCCAATAGAATTGAATTTATCAGTAATTAGTGAAAGGTCCGATAGCACAGTATCAGCATCGCCTCCTAAGGTCCGATCATCAAGATACATTAAATTTTGATGCCAATTTTTTTATGATAGGATTTATTGCCAAGCTGGAAATTGCTGGCCCCAGGGGATCACCTTGCTGGCAGCCAACTTCAGATGACAACTCGTTCGACCGATACATCAACTTCGTTGGATCCGAGTAACAGTGAAGAAGATAATTATATATTTCGGGAATGTTTGATTTTATTTCTGCCCGCAAGTTATCTCTGTTTATGGAATTAAAAGCTTTCTTTACGTCAATTTTGAGCAACACTTCACACTGGCCGTGGCTGAGGAAGGTGCGGAGGGCATGCACGGCGGCCTCACAGCCTCCTTTGACACCGAAACATAGCTGTATAGGTTCAAAAAGATTTTGTAACTTCTCTGAAATATACCGAACTGCAGTTTTAGAAGCTAGGCGGCGAAGTGTAGCGCCAACAGCAATTGGCCTCACGCCTCCGTCCTTTTTGGTCAGGGCGATGAGGTTCGCGCCGTACAAAATGGGTACGATATCCGGATGAATGTTGCCCAAATACATTAAATTTATTAAATTGGCAATGCGGGTGATGAGTTTCTCACAAGCTTCGCCTACAGAAGGGGACGTCAAGTCTTTTATATGTTGGGGTGAAAGTCCATCAAGACCTGCAGCAGAACCGTTTTTGAAAGGAATTACTTCTCGTATGTGGCCAATAACTAGAGGCCCATATAAACCCAAAGAATCCCAGCCCAAAGAAAAACGTACCGGTTTTTCTTGTATTGGAATAATTAAATCTTCTTGGTAAATTTTCTTCAGCGTATAGCGTGTAGCGTGTGTAGTATTATATTAAAAGCGTAGCGCGAGAGTCGATTTGTGAAGCGCAATATTAGCGAGTTGAATTTTAATTAAATTCAAATGTGGTTTGTCGCTGAATTTTCTAATCGTATGATCGTACTGAACATTACTCTAATCGTATGATCTCTTAAATCTTTTTTTCTCCTCGGGCACAGATGAATTACAAAGTTACCTTTGGGTTGTCCGTGGCCTTACCTACCTACCTAAGTAACATGCAGAGAAAATATGACATTACATATATCATATTTCATTCTCGTGTTTCCCGTTCTTTTGCTTGCAATAAGAAGTCGAGATATAGGGTAAATCAGATTAGTGTCAGTCGTGATAAGATTCAGTATTCTTTATTGAAATAATAATACAAAAAATATAAGATCCTTTTAGACGTTAAAATGAACGAAGTAAAAGGTTCTTTATAACGTTATTACAATGCCTTTTAATTTTGTAATAAGTCACACACTTAACTTAATTAAAGCAAGTGACTTTTCTCGTATTTATAGATTATATTTTTCGAAATCCTACACTTCATTGGAATATAATGTAGATATTTAAAAAATAGTCTAAATCAACCTCACTCGGTCCTCATGTTAGATGTTAGTGTGGTCTTAGTTGGATCCCAAAGGTCCCAAAGGTTAGGCCTGGGCACATAAATCTCATGACAAGTTTTTGTGGAAGTGACTGTCAACTACGACCAAGACCACCGGGGAATGGGCAGCAGCATTCCTAGAGTGCGGTGGAGATACTGCGATTGCCAACCCGCATGCCAAGCGTGGCGATTATGGCATTTACCCCCCATGAAATTTGGGGAGGCATATGTCCAGCAGTGGACGTCCTACGGCTGATATGGTGGTGGTGGACTGTCAACTAACCAAATGGAAAACTGCACCTAATTGGGATTAATCCCAAGATCTGTCAAGGCAGCATGCAACTTCACTTCAAAGTTCTTACTAAAATGTTATATCATGTCTATTACAATATATAATAACATACGTCTAGAATTCAGACTGTTACCTAATAAATTGTTTCAACGAGGCTTGGTGGTTGGCTCAAGGATGTTCCTACAACATTAAATAATATTTTGGCAATATTAATGCATGACATGGACTTAATTTGAATTATTTTCTATTTTTGTATTCTTACCTGTTATTTGATAGGTATCCTTTATTTTATATCGTTTTTGTTTGACTCTGCAATTATAACATATGAAATAAGTTATAAACTAACTTTACAAATTGCACAATATAGAAATTAAAATTATACAAGTTAAATGGGTAAATTGTTAACGTTAGTTGTAGCTTATAATATAATTTAGTTTGGGTTATCAACGGACGAAGCTAAATGTTGGGTTATTTTCTTTTTATGTGTTTCAATACTATCGTGATATATATCCAAGTTGGCTACTGTAGCAATGTTATTGTAGTATGTAAGTAACCTGTTCAAGGGCGCGTGTTTTTTCATGTTGGTTCTCGCTAGGGGTACACTGAACGTTCGTATGGGAGCTCGACGGCAGTTTGGTTTTGGCACTGTCAGGAAAATCTTGTCAAACATGTTTAGGAGGGGTGAGTGGTCAGGTCCGTTGACTAATTTGTGAAGGAATACCTGGTCATGTAGCAAGCGGCGGTTTGATAGCAGTGACATGTCAAAGTGCAGCAGTCGAGATTCATAGCTGGCCCTGTGGCTGATGTTTGGAGCAGTAAAAGCCAGGTGGCGTGTGAAAGTTCTTTGCACACGTTCGATGCGGTCCCTATGGATCTGGTAAGTTGGACTCCAGACTACACTGGCAAATTCTAGGCAGCTCCGGACCAAAGCGTTGTACAGCACTACTCTTGTCGAAATATTTCTGAACTCTTTAGTGTTCCGTTTCAGAAAGCCCAGCATTTTAAAAGACTTGGCAATAATGGAATCATAATGTGATATATCTTACTCTATAGGTAATTAACATTTTCATGGGTTATGTGTATGTTCAATTTAATAATTATATTCGAGTTAAAAGTGTAATTGACCTAGAAATATTTGCATGCCAAGATAGTGGTGAATTGTGCTGAGCTGTATTGTCTAATTATATCTGTCATCTACAGGGTAATTACTAATTAAATTACCATGATTCAGGCAAATAAAAAACTATGACTATGAGTAATCCGACCAAAGCGCCGTCTTGCACCAAATCGGGGATCAATGTCTTAACGCAATTATTTAGTGCACTGCGCACAGAGGATCCCGTGGGTTGAAAGCGC
Source organism: Notocelia uddmanniana (assembly GCA_905163555.1). NCBI lineage: Eukaryota > Metazoa > Arthropoda > Insecta > Lepidoptera > Tortricidae > Notocelia > Notocelia uddmanniana. The sequence continues at coordinate 17,204,732 of LR991065.1, forward strand.
ACAGAGGATCACCTTCTTGCAGAGGAAGCGTTGCAAAATCAATTCGACCGCGCCGACAACTCCAGCTACCCACTGCTGCAGGGGATAGCGCCGTTACACGCGCGCCCCCCCAGACGCCCGATCGCGAGCTCTGACAAGAGAGCTCGCTCCACCGGCCACGGACAACCCAGCGTCTACCCCCAGGGGGAGGAGGACATAATGACGCCAGAAGGTCATTCATGACCACAAGCCACAGATTGGCCAACAGAGAGGCTGCACATAGGCCAAGAAAGACCAGCCTATCGCTATAGGCTGCGAACCCAAACTGCCTAAGGGGACAACAATCCCGAAAAGGCACCCCCTCACTCGCCCCCTTCGGGGGCGAGCGAGAGAGAAAACGCGACAACGGCGACTCAAGATATATTGTCACAAATATAAGGAGAAAGTTTTAATGTTTAAAACTTAATATTACTAATTATGATAAAAAAAGTATACTTTCAAATAATAGTATAAAACGACACAAATAATAATATGGCTGTAGGTAGAGCAAAGTAGAAGCGACAGAGCGGGCAGAGACTAAATTTGCCTATTAACCTAAATTAACCTAGACAAGGTAAAATTACATTTATTTATTTACCAAGAAAATATATACAAGAATACTTAATCAAAATAACTTGAATAATATAAATTAAATAAAAACTAACTTAAATCTTAAACAGGCCCTTGAAGTATTGTATCGAGGATGCTGGCATTTCCTCGCTGTATCGCAATGCTGATACGTTGCGAGGAAGCCGCCAGCTCTTCAGTCAGACAAGGTTCACTATACGGTACGATTATAAGTTTAAGGTACACAGACACTATATAATTCTAATAAACATGCATTCAAAGCCTGAAAATACTCAGTTAAGAATCACTTATAGCGATCAACTATCAGACAACCAGCCCCTGACCACGTTGTTGTATTGTTTAACCATCTGAAATGTGTAAATTGATGAGTTTTCAATTAAGTTTATTATTGGTTTCAATTTGAAATTCAACGCACCCAGTTGTAAAAAGATCTGAATAAAGGATAGCATTATGATTGTTCGTGAAAGTTATTCTCCTTTGTCAACGTCGAACGAATTCAGCAGAGCATGTACCACTGATAACACTTCCGTACGCTTCACTGAGTCGCGTTAAGGAAAAACTTGTCGATTCGATATCTCCGAACATTATTTTTAGTCGAGAGGTAAAATATTACACCACTTTTCACTTAGTAAGTTGTTTCTTTACGTACGAAGATCGTCCAATAAAAATATCTGTACGTTTTGTAAAAGGGCTGGCAAGTGTTTTGGGTAGAGGATTAGCTTTTCAATGCAAAGAGGCAACGCTGCCACCAGCTTTCTGGGTACCACCTGGTGGTGATCTGATGGTATTCACTTTTTATAATTTAGATATAACATTTTGAACTTAGATTTGTTTAATAATGATTTCTCATCGGCTAAACTCGGAATACCTATATGACTAGAGCCGAAGTCGCTATCAATTATCTTATTAAATGATTGACAAGTTCATGTCTGTTAATGTGAAACTTTATTAATTAATGTCATATTTCAGATTGAAAACTGGTAGAATTTTACCGTCTAACATAACAGCTGTTAAATAATACGCTATTCGCTTGACACTTTTTCGTATATAGTCGTATTCTGAGTTTTTACGGTGGGAACTGATTATTCACTACATCCTTAGATCACATCAATTAATCTCGAGAACTTGCCATTATAGAGTTCCCTAATTGAGCGATAACATTGCCAAACATAATTTAATTCATAGATTATTCATTAATTATTTCAAGCACCTATAACGCCTTTGTCGAATTCAATTATAAACATCTGAAATAAGATGAGTTTATAACAGGAAATTAGTTTGAAATATGAGGTCGTGTAAGTTAATTCAGCTACGTGGGACGTAAGGGCTGCAAAGGGCTCACTGCGGTCGATGCTGTTAAGAAGCCTATAAGGTGGATGCTAAAACAATTAGGTCGTGTCGTGAGAGATCGCTTTAGTGATCTAAAGGGGTGCTACTACGAGTATACAGCCTTAATACTGTAACTTATGGCAATACTAAATATAGTATGCAGTGAGTAGGTTAAAATATCTACAGATAAATACTATTCTATATGCTTACAAATATGTTTTAATTGACGCACGAGTATCAAGGAGTAGAGTATAAATCTACATAAGTATAAACTTTCATGGCTTACACTTTCCGAAGGTAAGTAACACAAGAGTGTTCAAAAAAAATTGAAATCGATTAGTTTTTTTTTTTTAGGAAATATACATTTATGGTACGGTATGATAAAAATAAAAAAATCATAATGAAATTTATTCTTCAAATAGGCCACAACGGCATTTATTTATTTATATACTTGCATAAGGATCCACGACAGTCGACACCCGCGTTTGACGTATTGAAAATACATTATTTCATTTTGTTTTAGGCACTTATAGTATATATACTTACAATAGCGGATATGTGCGCTCGATGCGACCTAAAGCACTGGTAAAAAGAATACTTTCTCGTGTGTGCTTCGATGTCATTAGGCAAGCACACGTATTGTTGTATTAAAAATAAAGCAAACATGGTCTGAAATCCCGTCCCGCCTCGACCACAATGACCTAGCCTATCCATAAGCTGAACAATGCCTGATTAATCGCTGTAAAAGCATTGTGTAAATTATAACGAGGGTTCGTAGAACGATTTCGCATTTCTAAATTACTACGCGCGAAATTTCTAAAACAACAATTTAAACATCTTGTTGTTTAATGCATGAAATTTCTAAAAAAGTGTGTTCGAAAACTTCCTAACTAAAGACATAATTTCTAAAATTCAAACAGTTTTATGATATTATTAATAATAATACTTACTTTAATACGTACCATATTCAGAAGTGATGTATAGTCTGAACAGAATCTGTCACTTTTCAACATTAACAGCATTATAATAGAGGTGAGAAGTGTCGAACCTTTTTACTCGGCGGCTGTACCTAAAATGAAGATAATTATGTTACGATACGTATTAATAAACTTTTAAAGGTAATCTATTTTCACAGCAGTCCTTAAAATAATTAAGGGATAAATGCATCTAATTTTAACAAATCCCACGCCGTTGTTCGGAGAGGTTTAAGAAAAATTATGCAAATGGAACGTTAAATGTTACGATTAATGAGGGGCGAATGCCGTGAACTTATCTAAACGCTTTACACATTCCAATGTCTTATTTAAGAAGTATGAAGTAAACTTTTTTTAACTGAGTTTTACTTTTCCGTAGTAAACAAGGAACCCTTATTGTTTTACTATGTCCGTCCGTCCGTCCGCCCGTCCATCTGTGCGCAACTTAGCTCAGTAACCGTTAATACTAGAAAGCTGTAATTTGGCATGGACATACATATCAATTCCGCCACAACAAAACGCCCGAGACCTAAAATTAAGTTGTATTTTTATTATCTTGCAAAACCCATCCTGTAGGCATAGCTCATTTAAAAGTAAGTACGTGGGCGAGCGAGTTTTGCTCGTGTTTTTCCGGAGAATACGAGTTTTCACGAAGGTCATCTTTCAGCTAGATCGATTTTTCGCCCTCCTACCCCTATATTGTAAATTTCTTTAAAATCATTACAGCTGTTTCAAGATTTCAATTGAAAACAAACAAATAAATGTGCAAATGTTGCTCGTTTATCCATTTTTTGATTCAGGCATCTTTAGCGTGATATTAATCGTTAAATTGCAAATATTTGTTGAGTCAAGTGTTTCTCCTCCCCAACCACTACCAGCTAAACGGCGGCTGCTGGGTATGTGAAAAAATTCTATGTACGTAGTCTACGGCTGCTGGGAAAGTAAAAAACACCATGGTTGTATGATTTTTTAAAGAAAAACTATCACTGCTAAGTAGATATTACTAGTTAACAAGTAATAAATAGCCGAACTTAATAAATGTACTTGGAATAGCGCAATCTTTCATACAACTTTTATTGATTACTTAATAATTACAACGTTGTTAGTTGTGTCAAAGATAATAGTAAGTATAAGTTTGTGATCTTTTAAGTCCTCATAAGTCATAACGTAACGTGTGTGGAACTACGGAACCCTACAACACGCGTTGCACTTGGCCGTTTTTTCATTTAGTGCAGTAGGTAGTTATTTTGTCCACTTCATAATGTTCCAAACCAGAATGATTTCCTCCCATTTACTTAAGTCACTTCAGCTCCGTTCGTCTAAAATGCCGTGTCATTTGTCAACTTATTTTTTTTATCCAAAATTCTAAAGACCTTTTTCCCGTGCCGTAAGATAGCACGGAAAAACAGTTAAGAACCCAATCCCTCCCATTTTCTCGGTCGACTGTACTGTACATCCAATAAGTCAGGCGTTGACTGACGTAAGCCGATTTGCAAAGTACAGTCGACTTTATAACAGCTACCTATACCTATGTGATTCCCATGTTTCGACTCAGTTTACCAAATGTCCAGTATAACGTAAGCCCCGCGTTTCGTAACAACTAAAAGTAAGCGAAAATCATTCTTAATTGGTTTGTCTGAAGAGTGTCGGTAAGTCTTGTAAATACGACCAGCACTTTGTTACTGTCATAATTTAAAAGGCAGCGCTGGGAACGATACATTATTTAAAGGGTTAAAATGGCAACACTAGGAATTATTAAGGGGGTTTTACACTGATTTTAACTAGTACGTAACGTACCTATAAATATGGACGATTTACGGTGCGAACCGGAGTGTAATGAGAAAAGTTGATATTTAAAATACACTTTATTATATAACTTAAAATACCCCTAGTTATATAATAAAGTTAGCGCATTATAATATTATTTATTTGCTTATTGTTTTGTTATTTTACTCATCATCATCATAAAAAAATATCGCCATAGACGACGGGTATTTTATATTAAGCAACAATTACCATATTTTACATATTAAATAATTTACAATAATGCTTAAATGTATGAATAAAAAAACTTTTTGCTTATGTGCATCTTTGTTTCTTTATATTGAAACGATTTTCACACACGATTATTAGTAAACATCGGTCAAAAATAAGAAGAGACTCCGTGCGCAGGAAACCCAGTCCCTGCGCACCATCGTCGCGGCCCCACGTTTTGTGCGAAACAGGGATATCATCCGGGACCTCCGCTGGGAAAGCCTGGACGACTTCATCAGCCAAATGGCGCGCGCCATGTTCGACCGCGCCGACAACTCCAGCTACCCACTGCTGCAGGGGATAGCGCCGCTACACGCGCGCCCCCCAGACGCCCGATCGCGAGCTCTGACAAGAGAGCTCGCTCCACCGGCCACGGACAACCCAGCGTCTACCCCCGGGGGGAGGAGGACATAATGACGCCAGAAGGTCATTCGTGACCACAAGCCACAGATTGGCCAACAGAGAGGCTGAACATAGGCCAAGAAAAACCAGCCTATCGCTATAGGCTGCGAACCCAAACTGCCTAAGGGGACAACAATCCCGAAAAGGCACACCCTCACTCGAGAGATAAGACGCACGACGTATTATGTACGTGATCCTAGTTCTAGTATTTATTTATATTATTAAGTGTATGTACAAATTTCAAACACAATCATCGTATTATTCATGAATAAATGTTGAATTGAAACGGCACTTACTCGTAATTGTATACAATAAAAAAATATTTATTCAACTTTTCGAGGCCTACGAGACATTTCAGATGTGTCACAAAATTCTTGGTCGAGTGCTGACTGGCGTGGCGTGGTCTCAGAATATAGCCGCATCGGTTTTTTGAAGTAACTTTGTCCTTAATAATCACTTGTACACTAGGGTTGTCACACCATAAAAAAATCATACATTTCATTTGTTTAGTTGGGTTAAACGGCTAGTAATTTTACTATTGATAAAAATCTCTGCAATACTTACTTTTCTTAATAAACAATATAATAACTATTCATGTGGAGTGGAGCGAGAGCGAGGCAGTGACGGGGAGTAGCGGTCGGGGTTAAGCTAATGTTGACTTTGGCTTGTTTCCGGATGGGTGACCGACCGCGCCACGTGAGTTTCATGTTGTGTTGTAGTTACTAGTCAAGGCTGAAAATCCGCAACTGTTTACTCTAGTTATTCTGACCTATTACATACCATCAATAGGAGCGTTCAGGCCCAGCGGCGCCCGCGTACCGCGTGTCGGGCGAGGTCAGTCCTTGGATGGGTGACCGCTTTGAGTGGTTACTAACTGAGCGCTCCCGTGCTTTGGAAGGTACGTTAAGCCGTTGATCCCAGTTGCTGTCTATGATAGCAGTCGTTAAGCCAAGTTAGAGGCCTCCGGGCGGCTTGAGAACCTCTAGCAGTCAAGTTGCCCACTCACTTGACAAGCCTAAACCCAATATGGTTGTAGACGACAGCCAGGCACGATACAGTAAATAGTTATAACTATAAATTTAAGTACGCAGCGGCTGATCACGGCTCCCGCGTGTTGTTTCTCGAACCATCGAAGCGTGAACGGCGAGCCGTGATTGGCCAAACCGCGCTCGCTTTTGTTATTGTTACTTCTCGCCGCTCGGGCGATGCGAGCTTTTAGTTACCACCGAAGATCCGTCGCGCTAACGTATAAAGTTTTTTTTATTACAAGTACTTGATCAAATCGATCGTAGTTTTCTTTGTTTTCCGAACTATGAAAGTGAGTACGCCGTGTCGTAGCTCCGCTAAGAATATCTTTTGCGTTTTCGAGCTCCCGGCGTACCCTCCGGAATCGTGGAGGTACGTTCGCGACCTCGAGGAACTTGATGGAGCTATCGTGGATGCAAATGTTAGTGGCCGTAGCTAACATTTGTTGGTCCTTCGAACCGGATTTAGTGTTTTTTAGTGCATCTAGATTACGCGAGTGACTATTGCGCAGTAAAAAAAGTGCGTGTGATTTCGGACATATAAGACTCAGTGTGGTATTGGTAGTATGGATCAAACATTTGTGGACAAAACAATGGTAGTGACGCGATCTCGCAGAGAAGAGCTTGAAGCTAGGCAGTTTGAGCTAGAGCGCGCTCAAGGCCTAGTTGCCGCGAGACACGAGGAGCCGGAGGCCGCGGCAAACGAGCCCTTGCCGCCCGCAAGTGTAGCACCCAGGCAAGACACCCAAGAAAAGATTGACGCACAGTTAAGTAAAAACGAAGAACTGCTTACGCGCCGTGACACAGTGAGTGAGCCATTTATAATGCCTTATAAGCGTCCTGGTGGGGTAACGTTTACCATCGATAAGTTTCCTCACAAGGCACCATTGCTTCATGAACCTGAGCGACATAAATCACTGCCACCTGCTTCAGTGACGTCACACGCTTCGAGCACGGAGGCTCGGCGACGGGAAGCAGAACGTGAGGCGAAACGTAAGATAATAGAAATTAAACGGCGTGAGTTAGCGTTAGAGAAAGAACTTGTAGAGGAAGAGTTAGCCGCGACTATAGAACGTATTGAACTTGAGGGATCACGAGACGGGTCGGTCATGTCGAAGAAAATGGTCGAGGATTGGGTTGACGATTCACAACGCAGGCGCCAGCGGGAGCGAACTCCAACCCCACCTCGCAAGCCGTGCAGCGAGGCGCAGCGTGCGCCGCACCGGAGCCAGTCGCCGCCGAAAGTCTATGCGCGCGCGCAGCCGCAGCCATCCATGCGCGAGGACGCCCCGCGCAATCCGCGTAGGATGACGTCAACGCCACGGTGGGGGGACAAACGTGCGACACATCGGGAGCAGTCAGCGAACTCCGCGCCACCACCGGACTTCGGGCAGTTTATGTCACAGTGGGTGGCGCTACAGAACAAGCCATCGCCGCCTAGTCAGGTTTATGATTTACCAATATTCAATGGAGAACCGGGTGAGTGGTTGAACTTTTACTCTGCTTATTCTGAATCAACTCTTAAATATAAATTCAGTGCATGGGAAAACCTGGCTAGGCTCAGGCAATGTTTAAAAGGCGATGCACGAAACTGCGTCATGCATATGTTAGCGTCATCGGCGAACCCTGAGCTCATTATGAGAGTTTTAAAAAAGAACTTTGGCCGTACCGATTTGCTTATTGATCGTGCATTAGAAGAATTAAGACGAATGCCAAATTTGGGGCCTACTGCGAATGACTTGAATAATTTTGCTATAAAGATTATGAATGTAGTGTCAACTCTAATGAATCTCGATCAACGATCTTATGCTGACAACCCATTTTTAATACGGGAAATTACTGAACGATTATCCCCGCATATAAGATCCCAATGGTGTCAGTATGCTGAAGAAAAGTTAAAACATTCTTCTAGTGAACTTGTTTTGATGGCAGAATTCTTATTGGAAATTTCGGATAAGGAAATCGAATATTCCCATGCCAGAGCCCCACCTCGTCGCAATGCGCCAGTGCCGCCCGCTGAATCGCGCGGGCCGCGTCGCGTCTATGAGCCGAAGCGCGACTTACCTTTTCCCACTTCTAGTGGCGGAGCAATCCGTAAACATGCGAACCACGCACAAGCATACGTAACTGATAAGGCAGATCCATGCTTGTGTTGTGGCGGTTCGCATAGAACTACAAACTGTCGTAGGGTACTCAACATGAGTATTTCGGCCCGTTGGGATTGGGCCAAAAATAATAAAGTTTGTTTTAAATGCCTTGACAGAAAGCATAGAAGAGAGCACTGCAAAGCTAAGGGCTGCGAGGAGCAAGGTTGCCCTCACTCGCATCATCGTTTGCTTCACGAGCCGAACCAAGCACCACTGCAGAACAATAATTCACCGCAACCACGGGGGGAGGTACCGTCGTGCCAGTACGAGACAACACGAACAGCTGCCGCACGCGCGCCGCTTGCGCGCTTAGCAGCGTCGCGAGAACACACAATGGCGGCGGCAGAGCGTGAAATGACGTCACCGACACCCGAGTTTACGTCAACAACATCGCCGTCGGGACCATCGAAGGTGTTACTAAAGGTGATCCCTATTATTCTAACAGGTCCAAAAGGCGAGATCCAGTGCTACGCTTTACTCGACGAAGGTAGTACTATTTCTATTTGTGAGGAGTCCATAGCTGACGCCATCGGAGCTGAGGGCGTAGACGCGCCACTTCATGTCATGGGCATCGGAGCGATGACTATAAGCGAACCGAGTCGCAAAGTACAAATGCAGATTCGCGGTTTAACTGGAGGACCGGTACACCACATCACATTGAGAACGGTACGTGACTTAGGACTTAGAGCACAATGTATACCTAAATTGTCAATAGAACGGTACGCACACCTATCAGATCTATACTCGGCCACTTATGACAACGCAGTGCCACGAGTATTAATAGGCGCAGATAATTGGCACATGATGTTACCACTTGAGGCCCGTATCGGGCTTCGGAGCGAGCCGGCGGCAGTCAGGACAGAGTTGGGTTGGGCGATATACGGATGCGTACCACATATACATAGCCGAACCGATCAAGTGCTACACATCCGAGAATCTAAGGACGGTGAGTTGAACAAGTTACTTGAACAATATTTTCATATAGACTCGCTAGGTGTGAAGACGAGTGAAAAGGCACACCCTCTGGAGGAGCGAGCAATAAAATTGTTTAACGATACAGTGCGCAAGGTAAGCGGGCCCAAGTATGAGGTTGGTCAGTTATGGAAGGACGATAACTCACGACTGCCACCGAGCTATGGTATGGCTCTGAATAGACTTCGTAACATTGAACGAAGAATGGACAAAGACCCGAAATTTGCAGCTGATTATTCATGTCAAATAGACAATTTATTACAAAAAGGGTATGCTGGCAAGATAAATGAACCTAAACTTGATTCCCATGCCTGGTTTTTACCTCATTTCGCTGTGACGAATTTAAATAAACCGAATCGTATTCGTTTAGTATTTGATGCTGCAGCTGTCAGTCAAAGGAAATGCCTTAATGATTTTTTATTAGAAGGACCTGATTTACTTCAGTCTCTACTTGGAATATTATTTCGCTTCAGAGAAGGAGCTTTTGCGCTGACTTCTGACGTGCAAGAAATGTTCCTGAGGGTGCAGATTCGTGAGGAAGACCGTGCGTCACAGATGTTCCTGTGGCGAGGAGACCGCAGGACCGGCGTTCCTGATCTTTATGAAATGAAGTCGATGGTCTTTGGGGCAGCCAGTTCACCATTTTTAGCACACATGGTAAGAAATAAGAATGCCATTGATCACAAACAGCAGTACCCGAGGGCCACCGAAGAAATAGTTAAAAATCATTATATGGATGATTTTGTAGCAAGCTACTCAACCGAGACTGAAGCCATCGAGTGTGCAAATGAGGTCTCCGCCTGTCACAAGGAGGCAGGCTTTTATTTAAGAGGATGGGCGAGTAATTCGCAGCGACTCATCGAACAGATCCCGGAAGAGCTGCGAGCCAATACACCCCCTCAATTAGGCGAGAAAAATCTAAAAATATTAGGTCTCATGTGGGACGCAGGCTCAGATCAACTCGGGTTTAACACGAAAATGATCAGGGTACCAGCCGAGGTAAAAGCTTTTCAAAGGAGCCCCACAAAGAGAGAAGCTTTGAGCGCTGTCATGTCAATTTATGATCCACTGGGCTTAATTTCTTATTTTTCAATTTCAGTGAAAATACTACTACAACGCTTATGGAGTTTACGCCTCAGCTGGGACGACCCGCTGCCAGAGACTGAATGCCGAGAATTCCAGACCTGGCTACGAGCACTCGAGCATATCAGCCGACTTCGCCTGCCTCGCCACTACGGACCCACGAACTTGGTGAGACGTACTTTACATATTTTTGTTGACGCGAGTTCACAAGCGTATGCGACAGTCGCCTATTGGAGGATAGAGCATGAGGGGGTGGTCATAGTTAGTTTAGTAGCAGCTAAAGCAAAAGTGGGACCGACGCGCCCTCTGTCGATACCACGCATGGAACTCCAGTCGGCGTTAATCGGCGCTCGCCTGCAAAAAACAATACGAGAACAACACAGGTATGAGATTGCAGAAGTCGTACTATGGAGCGACAGTAAGACTGTATTACATTGGGTACGAGAAAACGCACGTCGCTATAGTACATATGTTGCCCATCGCTTAGGCGAAATAGCGGAACTTACAGAACCTGAACAATGGCGATGGGTCCCGACAAGGGAAAATCCGGCAGACGACGCCACACGTGCCGATAATGCACGTGAGTTCGACGCAAATCATAGGTGGTTTAAAGGACCGGATTTTTTATGGCTGCCGGCGTCGGAGTGGCCATCAGAACCAACAAACGAGCCCGAACCAGATCCACAAGAAATCGAAGTGAAACAATGTTTAGCAAGCCGTGAGATTGCCGTACTATTGCCTGACATCAATCGTTTTTCCAATTATGATAGACTTGTCGGAGCCACAGCACGCATGCTTCAATTTATTGAAATATTGAAAACGAAATCCAAAATACGATTGCAAGTGAAACATATACTCGCTGCCGAACGTTTCTTATTACAGAGAGCCCAGCGAGAAGACTTCGCCGAAGAGTTGCGGAGCCTGAGCTATGGCGAGCCCCTGAAAAAGAAAAGCGTGCTCTTCGATTTGGATCCCGAAATCGGCACGGATGGCGTGCTGCGCATGCGTGGACGGATCGACGCCGCGCCGGCGCCCATCAACAAGAGACCCGCTATTCTGCACGGACGAAATCGGTTATGTAAACTTTTAATTTTAAAAGCACATAAAAATGCCGCACATGCGAACAATGAACGAGTAGTAAATGATATAAGGCAACAGTTTTGGATTTTACGCCTTAGGCCGACCGTGCGGTCAGTAGCAAGTCAATGTCAGCTATGTCGTATTCGCCGAGCCAGCCCACGAGTGCCACCAATGGGGAACCTTCCAATAGCCCGAATCGAACCGTATCTTAGAGCTTTCACGAACACAGGCTTAGATTATTTTGGTCACGTTACAGTTACCATTGGGAGGCGCCATGAGAAAAGATGGGTGGCGCTTTTCACCTGTTTGACGACCAGAGCAGTTCATCTGGAGTTAGTGCACTCACTAAGCACCGACTCAGCCAGCATGTCGCTTCGTCGCATGGCTGCACGAAGAGGCTGGCCTCACACGATTTGGTCGGATAATGCGACCAACTTCAAAGGTGCAACGGCGGAGCTACGCGCAGCTTACGAAGAGTGGTTGCCAGTCCTGCAACAATATGGACTCCAACGGAAGATTGACTGGCGCTTCATTCCGCCTGGGGCGCCAAACCAAGGAGGTGCCTGGGAACGGATGGTGCGATCGGTCAAGGTTGCATTACAGGCAACACTTCATACGCGGGCACCAAAGGAAGAGGTGCTTGTAACCCTGCTAGCCGAAGCTGAGGCTTGCGTTAACGCCAGGCCCCTGACTCATGTCTCAGTCGATCGCCGAGACCCTGAGGCCCTTACGCCTAATCACTTTCTTTTGAACGGCCCCACGGGAACCCCTATCACCGGTCCTTGTGGTGAGGCCGACCGAAAAACCTGGCGAGTCAGCCAGGCTCTTGCTGACCATTTCTGGCGCCGTTGGGTGCGGGAATACTTACCCTCGCTCGCTCCGCGTGGATCTTCAGCAGCAGGCGAGCGACCCCTGGCCGTCGGCGACCTGGTCGTAGTCGTTGACCCCACTCTACCACGTAACGTCTGGCCTCGTGGCGTGGTCGAACAGATATACAAGGGACCAGACGGCGGCGTCCGAAGCGCAGAAGTGCGGACGAAAGGCGGCGTGTTCCGACGACCCACAACGAGACTGGCTGTCTTGCCGGTTGAACCAGAGTCGACGCAGCAAGTCGACGGGGGGAGTGTAGACGACAGCCAGGCACGATACAGTAAATAGTTATAACTATAAATTTAAGTACGCAGCGGCTGATCACGGCTCCCGCGTGTTGTTTCTCGAACCATCGAAGCGTGAACGGCGAGCCGTGATTGGCCAAACCGCGCTCGCTTTTGTTATTGTTACTTCTCGCCGCTCGGGCGATGCGAGCTTTTAGTTACCACCGAAGATCCGTCGCGCTAACGTATAAAGTTTTTTTTATTACAAGTACTTGATCAAATCGATCGTAGTTTTCTTTGTTTTCCGAACTATGAAAGTGAGTACGCCGTGTCGTAGCTCCGCTAAGAATATCTTTTGCGTTTTCGAGCTCCCGGCGTACCCTCCGGAATCGTGGAGGTACGTTCGCGACCTCGAGGAACTTGATGGAGCTATCGTGGATGCAAATGTTAGTGGCCGTAGCTAACAATGGTCTAGTTTCCCCCTCGGGTTGGAAGGTCAGATGGCAGTCGCTTCCGTTAAAACTAGTGCCTACGCCAATTCTTGGGATTAGGTAGCGGACCCCAGGCATCCTTCAGGATCAGGATGCAACTGTACTGGGAATAACGCTAGGAGGATGATGATTACATACCATCAATTTGTTAACTCTGGGACTCTGGTAACAGCTGGATTTCCCCAATTGTTCCCAGTGGTAACAACTGGATGGGAGGAGCGGCTTCTCCTAATAACATACAATACAATACTCTTTATTGCACACCTCAATTAAAGGACACAGTACAGTACGTAATAACAATAAGTAGAGGCAAACAAAAGGCGGTCTTATCGCTAAAGAGCGATCTCTACCAGACAACCTTTGGGTAGCGGAAATCAAAGCAAATAATTACAATTCGCAGTAGGTGGTGCAGAAATAGTTTATGAAACCTACTAATAATTACAACAATTTTATACTATATTTATAATAATATACATATATTAAAAAAAAAATTATACATACATACATACATACATACATACATACATACATATATATATATATAGTTAGCCACAAAGTCTAAAGGAGCTGAGCCTGAAGTGTCATGGGTCATGGGAGTGACAAATAATAATCCTTAAGCTGTTTTTTGAAGACAGCAAGAGATTTAGAGATTTTTTTTATTTGTAAGTATTGTTATACTTACCTGCAGTGGTCAGCCACATTTATATTTATTATTTTTTAATTGCAAATACATATAAGCTCTGCGAAAACTGTTTTACACTGTTTGCGGGAAGACTTAGAAGAATCCTATGATCTTAAGTGTTATATAAGGAAAATAAACTAAATAAATAATTCTATGGCAGTGTATCTGTGTATCTAAATGCTTATTTAGTCTTCTCTTTAATATATGTTTATTTTTCTCAAGACGAATAACAGTTGTTGAGATTACAGGATGTCGCTGTAATAGGAGCAAAAAATTAAACGGTATACTATACGGTAGCTCTCCACTTTAGATCCGAATATCTATCAAGCTTGCCAGATTTTTAAAAATATTTATATGGTACGACCAACAATACCAACGTGTGTAAATATATTGTTTTTTTAACCGGGTTTTTATTTTGTTTATTTTCATTGGTAACTAATAAGAAAAACATTCCAGTTGTTACCACTAAAGTAAAAATACGAAGAAATTGAAAATAAGCGCGGTAGTTCCCTACCGCGAAATTGAAGTTTTCTGATGGACCTTGCTCGCCAGCCTGCGTTTCCTGGGCAAATACCGAGTACAGCATAGTGCAGCTTGCAGTGTGCGTAGCCCTGAATAGACCAGACTGCAATTTAACTTCGAGCGTAAACAAAAACGTTTATAAAACAATTCAAACTCGGTAAAACAACAGAATGAATTTGTTCTAGCAGATGAATTCGCAAATTTGAAAGTCCTCCAACAAATTGGATTCGATTTAAGTTGGACGTCAAAGGTACGAGTATTTTACGAATTTAGGCCCTCTCATCTGGGAATAAAGTTCATCATGTAATACGCTAACCTGCCCTGTTATGTGCTCATGCGATTGGTATTGATTCAGAATGATAATGTCATTGTCAGACTGACATGATCAGTGACATTGTAAGAATAAACGTGACAAATGGAATTGTTTGGAATAGACGGTTTTTCGATTGTTTTATTCAATTTGAGACTATAAAGGGAATATAAACATATGTGATAGACAAAGTCACCGAGATGATAATAAGTGAAGATACGTCGTATACCTACGGGTTTCACCGAATAAGAACATTCGGCCGAATATTCACTCCAGCTTTTGATAACCGAACTTGACTCATCATCATTGTTGTCCCAGTACTGATGCTTCCTGAAGTGGGAGTCACTACCTAGTTCTAAAATAGACTAATTCAGTTTAATTGTTATAAAAGTTTAAAGTGAAATGTTAATAATAATAATTAGACAAAGAAACAATAAATAACTGTTTTATGAAAACTTTGAATTCCTTTATTCTTTTTATAAAAATAAAACATTTTTTAATTCAAGGAAAATTAGTTATCTCAAGGATTGAATGTAATTTCCCTATAGGGCCTGTATTTTTTCCACCGTGTATGTCGATCTCTACTAGTTACATGTACAATAAGTACGTTCTTGCAACTTATAATTCAAAGCCTCCTAAAACATTATGTAAATATTTGAAAGTTAAACTGAATAATTCAAATGTCGATCACTCAATAAGATGCCGAATGTATCGAATACAGAATAATTCCCGAATATTTGGCACATATCTAATGATAAGTGTTCCAATTTCTGTACTAAGCACTTAAAATTATTATGCAGAAAACCATGGGCTACAGAATTTAATAGCTGATTGTCCTTTCATTGGGATTATCCGATGGTCAAAACTACGTTGGAGGTACTTACTCTTATATGCCTGCCCCACTCCTCTTCACCAAGATACTACTATTGGTCTATTTATATGTATATTGATTCGGAAATTATGTTGGAATTTTATAAAAAACTTGACCGAAAACTGTCGTTTGCCGGGTGCCGAGGCGGGTTACTCTTAGTAAAATGCTAATCGTTTCACCGTCCTGTCGAATTTTTATATTATGTATATTATTGTATACGCACCGGAATATGGTATCTGTTGCTAATAATACTAATTTTGTTCCGTTGTTACAGGTATAAACATGCGATTAGTGATGCCGGGGTTTATATCGGATGCGCGCGGATTGCCCTGGGTCCGCGCCTTAGGATTGATGATAACCATGGCCCTATATCTGACATTCGGTAAGTGATTCCATTGATTTATTGCGAAAGTAACTATATCTAACTGTTACCTTTTCAAACTTACCAGTGAATTTGGATATTCACTCTAGCTTGAGTCTTAGCACAGTTTTATTCCGGTAATCATTCAACGAAGGAAAATGGAGGATGGATGGAGCGCGATTAACGATTAGTATTGATTATCCATTAAATGTAATATTTACAGGTTACAGCTCTTTTTAGGGTTCCGTACCAAAATAGTATGGTGCCACTTTGTCTGTCTGTCTGTCAGATTGGTATGTATCTCCAGCACTACTTATGCTATCGATTAGAAATTTGGAATACTTATAAAGATGGCTAACCCAGATGCACTGATCATGACTGATTCTTTTAATTATAATTTTTATTTGCTATAATCCCGATACTAGGAGTTCAAAGTCTAGTGATTATGTCAAGTTGAGTGTAATATGAAAGACTTTGAATTGCCTATTCTAAAAAAGTTTTCCTTTTTTTACGTTGGATTAATCTCGATTTATCAAGGAGAATGTGAAAAAATACTGTTCCCCTCTTATCTGCGAAGTTTAAAAGGAAAATACTTGATATGAAATTATTATACAACTCGAATATCAATAAAAATTATGTACATTTCTAGACTAAGTTTGTATAATGCTTCGATAGATGGCGCTGTACCCAAGGCGTGAAACTCCTAAATTAATGAGGTCGGGACGGGTACACGATCATTGTACGGAACCCTCGGTGCGCGAATCGGACTCGAACTTGATCGGTTTTATAATCTGTGTACGAGTATGAATGAACCTTTTAGCTAATACTCAATCCTATACTGTTTACAAACGACAAATCCTAAACTGAAATCCTATACTGTTTACGAGTAGTGTTCGAGTACTGAGAAGTAAATCTACTACATAGCTCATTGAATTATAATATCACCTATAATGAATTCAAGTTCCGAGTTTACTCAATCCTATACTGTTTGTAAACGACAAATCCTAAACTGAAATCATATACTGTTTAGTGTTCGAGTATCGAGAAGTAAATCTACTACATAGTTCATTGAATTATAATATCACCTATAATGAATTCAAGTTCCGAGTTTACTCAATCCTATACTGTTTGTAAACGACAAATCCTAAACTGAAATTCTATACTGTTTAGTGTTCGAGTATCGAGAAGTAAATCTACTACATAGTTCATTGAATTATAATATCACCTATAATGAATTCAAGTCTCGCTGATAAAAGTAATAAAACCATTAAAAACAAATATTAGGTTTCTTCAAAGAATACTGGAGATGTAAATAAAAGGTATTCAGTTTCCAGGTTGATCCATGTTTAAAGCACATTCCCACTTATTTTCAGAGGATTTTACGTCCAATTTAGAAGTTTTGTTCCACTTGAATATTAGGGATGTTTTTCTGGAAATTTCTCGTTGCCTGACTGGAAATGGCGAAGCGTAATGAATTTAATTTATAAGGCAGATAAAGGAATGTTTTCCACTGGGGCAGGTTGAAGCAAATACAATAACGCGTATTATACGCGTAATGTTAGCACGTAGGTTATATGGTCAATGGATAATTTCAATTCCATTTATGAGGGTTCCGCACCTCAAAAATAAAAACGGAACCCTTACCTGTGTCACAACCAATTTGCTGCATAACTACTCAACCGTATTTAAGTTCGTGACCCAAAAACGGACAAATACATTTAAAAAAAAAGACGGGCAGTTTTGACGACTTAAACTACAAAAAAAATAAAAATTGGTTGTTTGTAAAGTAGGTTTACGATCGAGATGTTTACGTAATAACGTCTTACTTCACTTGCACTTCACTTATACCTGCGATCGCGCTCGTGAGGTTTTGGTGTGACACAAGTTTCTGAACATGTCACCCGACTAAAACGATTTTAAAGACGTTATCACGTCAAAAACTAAGTTTTTCAAACTTTATTGTGTGACATGTCATATCAAATGAAAGGGTTCGTGATAATCTCAAATATTGTTTTATTTATGATTCTTAATAACAATGTTTAAACGTTATTTAAGATAATAGGCCAAAATTTACCATTCCTCCGTAATTATCAAGTTAGTGAAATAGAGGCTTGGTATTTTTGTCATCCTAAGTCAACTTCCTAACTTGGCGGGGCTGGATTGATATGAGGTATTTTTTTCTTTGATGTCGCATAGATTTCGTCACCTGACGAGATACGGTCAGTATTAAGTTGGCGCAGTAGTAATATCATGCGCAAAAGCAGTGCAGTACTGCATTCGTATCGCCCCGCTGCCGCGCATCCCGTCCCAGTGCGCAGTAAATAGTGCTACCATAGCGCTACTTGTTTAACTGACAGTTGATACTGACAGCTGTCAGTTTTCTTATATCGTACGCATTCGCACCGGTTAATCAGAAAGTTGCAACCAAAAAGAGATCTGCTGGAGTTTTCTCATCTACTCGCGTTAAAGTCTCGGGGTTTTTCCTAAACCTTCTAGCGTTCATCTCGGGTTGGAAGTGTTATAAATTGCCCCAACCAGTGAAACTACTCAGGTTTTTGCTCTTTTTTAGCAACGTGATGGGAATGAGATTTCTTGTTCCATTGCGTAAGGCAAAGTTGATGATTGATTTTTATGGCTGCGTATGATTAGATGAATGGATTGTGAACATTAGCAGATTCAGCGCCGAGAACCCGATTGTCGGGTACTACTGTTCGACGCTGCTACGGGCTACATGCGGAGAATACATGGCTACGGCCTACGAACGTAGCGCGTAGCACCAGGCGGCAATGAAAGTGTTAGAGTAAGGTAACATTTAGATAATATGAATGAAACTTTCATTACAGAAATATAATTTAGTAGATGTTTAGGTACTCAATAAATATTTATCAATTTAACTGTTTGTATAAAACAGAAATATAAAAACATAATTATATAGTACTCATGTTAGTTTTGGTTTACAATAAAAGATTAATATAATTGTTGACTCACATGCCTGCTTTTTTTGGGAAGATATCCCCGTCCTAACTTGACACCACAATAAATACAAATCTCGTCACACAAACTTGACTTGCCGGTACACAAAATAATAAAATGAATATTCAAAAGGAGCAAATACTCCCAAATAGCTTACATATCTTTACTTCCTCGAAGTTTCTCGTCACCTACACTTTACACATTACACGTCCTACACATTAAGTTAACGTGTCGTCATTTTAATATTTATTTTAGGTACTTCAAATTTATTCCTATATTTATATAAACGGCAAATTTATTAAAAGGAAAATTACCTGAATGAGATACACAGTTATCTCCAATTAAACGCCTACCTACTGAAGTTGTGGGCGTTATCCAAATTAAAGATAAGGTGTACGAGCTAGTGCCTGACAGTGACATGGGCATAAAAGGGGTGGACATTAGGTGTCATCCATTGGCTATTACGGTGCCAAACATTGAGAGGTGTTTAGCAACTCCAACATCCTAGTATTATCCCAGTACAGTTTCATCCTGAAGGATACCTACGGTCTACCTAACCCCAAGAATTGGCATAGTATTAATTTTTATGGACTGCCATCTAACCTTTCAACCCAAAGGGGAAACTAGACCTTATTGAGATCAGGCTTGTCAAGTGAGTTGGCAACTTGACTGTTAGAAGTTCTCAAGCCACCCGAAGGCCTCTAACTTGGCTTAACGACTGCTGTCATAAACAGCAGCCAGGATCAACGGCTTAAGACTGCGCAGTACGTTCGGTTCTCCATACAAACGTATTTATGCTCTCATTTTAAAACGCCAGGCTAGAATAACATGAAACTTTGTATACACAATGGGATCCGGCATATCTAGGTCGGATCATTGTTTCTGTTGCTTGAAATTATAATGGAGAAAAAATACAGCGATTATTAAAGTTTTCATACAAGCCGTAAAAAACTCAAAAAGCCGCTGTATTTTTTTTCTTTTACAATTTCTAGCAACAAAAACTATGATTCGACCTAGATATGCCGGATCCCATTGTGTATACAAATTTTCATGTTATTCTAGCATGGCGTTTTAAAATGAGAGCATAAATACGTTTGTATGAAGAACCGATCCACACCGATCGTACTGCGGCCTCTTAAGGTGCCTTCAAAAGCACGCATCTCTCAGTTAGTAACCACTCAAAGCGGTCACCTATCCGAGAGTTGACCTGAGTCGACGTGGCTTAACTTCGCAAACCGCACGCGGTGGTAAAATGTTTAACATTAACTAAGTAGTAACCTGTTTCTCTCTCTGTAGTCGTTCCTTCATTGCTAAAGATCGTGATCATCTGGTATCTTTTTGGACAGTACCAGTACGACTTGCTTCCAATGATGTCTTCTATTAGTGGCCATCCGCACCACATTGTAGATAGTTCTATTGGAATATTACTTATATATATTTGATACGGTGACAAAGAAGGTACGGTACGCCTAAACTGGCAATACCTAGTGTGGGGGTCAGCATTAATGTAATATAATATTATTTCCATGTGAAATAAACTATTTGTATTTTGTAAATTAAATGGTACACCGACGATACAAAGTCTAAACTATATATTACGGTTAAAATAACTTACAAAATACATTTTCTTTCAAAATTGCACACATGTAGGTACGATTATAATCTATAATCGATATGAACTGTATATATACCAATAAAAAAATCTGTGAATCCTTATGACCTGTGAAATGATGATGATGATGTTGTCAATTAGAGCAATTGTGGCTCACGCCTTATCGATAAACGACAAAAAACGGAGTCTTTTTAGTGGAAAGGACACAAATTATATTTTGAACTTTGTATTTCTTTTTTAAACATTTGATATTTCTTACATATAGCGGTCGAGGGATGACGTAACTTATTACCATCCATACTAAAAATGCCAAATAGCCTGACGTAAGTTTCTTTCGTTATATAATCAACTTAGGTTGCAATCTGAATCTATAATGAATATGCGTCTATTTTAATTGAGAACATTATTCTCAATTTAATATAACTTGTGATCATTTTTTTTCATAAATTATATTAAAATCCATAAATGCGTGACATCAAAAAGATCAAATTAGTCTTCATATCAAACTTCGATCGATCGCCGATGCGTTTCAGGGCGTCTCTAAAGACTTTAAGCAATCTTAGTGAAATCAAAGTTTACGAGTAGATGTCCCTTTTATTAATTAGGAGCGCGAACTATTTCACTTTCGCCTTTAGTTTTGCCAAAGAAAAAGTTGCATATATTCGTATCTTATAAGGACATGGAGAAATTACCTATCCACGTTTTTAGCGCATGCCAAGCCTAATGATAATTAGGTACTGTAGTTTGCGTGCAATAAACATTATAAAATAAAAATAAAAAAGAGAAAATCTATATATCAAAAAATACACGTATTATGTGATCTAAGGGATAGAGCCGCCCAATTAGCCAAAAAAAATGTGCGTGTTGGGAGTCCCAGTTAGCCAAATAAATGCCTATGAAGCTAGAGGTTCCGGGTTCGAATCCCGGTACGGTACGGGCATTTCTTTCTGTGGTGAGCAAAAACATCTGTTCTTGAGGCTTTGTACGTTTTCTACATATTTAAGTACACATCTATTAAATATATCGTCGTATAGTACCCATAACATTAGCCTTATTTAGCTTACTATGGAACTAGTTCGATTTGTTTAAAAAATATATATTTTTATTAATATAATAATTATTTAATAACATGTGTTGAATGCGATGATAGCGATAGAACGATCAATTGGCTACATTTATTTTTACAATACAATACATACAATTTAATTACTGCAAAAAGTTCAAAATAACATCAAGAAGAAAGAACAAGAGAGACCCAAAACTTATTCAATACCTAGAACACCTGCTCCGCAAAGTTTGAAGACACCTGTAAGCCTAAAACAGTACGATGCAGTACGACTACAAATATAAGTTAAATACATAGGCAATCTTTGTCTGCGGAGAAGGGTGCTGGTAAATGTTGAATAAAATCAGTAAGCAACAATTTAAAAAATACCTTGTTTATATCATCAGTATCATCATTATTCTGCGCAGACGAAGATGAAGGTTGCCGATTACGAACAATTCGATTGTAACGAAGAAAAATATTATACAACAGCTATGTCCGTAGTCGTCTCGAATTCGCTTGTGCCGTTTGGAAGCCTTTCCATTCAATCCATATCGATAGAATTGAAAGGCTCCAAAAGAAATTTATGAAGTCACTTGATTTTAGAACTTGTCATAATTATGTTAGTTACGCCGACTCTTTACAACGCCATAAAATGCAGTCACTGAGCGATCGGCGTGACTGCGTAGACTCTGCCCGTATTCGTCAATGTCGCAAAAAGGAATTGTTTTCTATCCCTTTTAGTAGAACATGTTACGCTCGTAATATGTTTATCAGACGTGCTTGCAGACTTTTTAATGAATGCTTAAAATTAACTAATTTTGATATATTTAATAGTAGTATAATATCTTTGAAGAAATTGTTCCAATGATTGGTAATGCAATACACCATTGTTTCTAAGCTTATAACTGTAGTTATACCTAGATACTTAGTTTACAACATATTGTGTAATTATGTAGGTACTTCTCAATAATAATAGTATGCATATTTGTGCATGTGCATATGTATATATATAATGTTGCATGCAATGGGTTTCTAAATGTATGTATTTATACTTAAAAAAAAACATAATAAGATGTCAGAATCCGTATCAAATTAATACTTGCTAAAACGTACATTGACTTTCAAGATTTCAAGGTTTGATATACAATAACATCTTTACTAAAGAATCCGACATTTTAAAATAAATCTTTTTCATATTGAATTTAGCACATTTACAATTTAAGGAAACTGTAGGTCTTATGTTAATAAAAACCATTTCTGTACACATTTTTGTATATGACCGTTTGTTTCTCATAATAAATAAATAAATAAATAAAAGAAGAATAGTTATTGCCGTTGTTACTTATATTTGTGGTCGTACTGTGACGTTGTATGTTTTAAACCCCGACGCGGAACCCGAAAGAGTTGTGTTATAATTATAAGTTTAACATATTGATACTATTGGTGGATTAGGACTCAATTTAAATGTAGCCTTTCTGTAAATGTAGGCGTTGTTGTTCAAATGGCATATGAAAACAAAACTACTTTTAGGCGTTGTTGTACAAATAAGTATGAGAAATTTTATTTATTTACAAAGAATAACTTGTTCTATTTTTAATAATAAAACCAAGCCCCTACGCTACTATTAAAACTCTGTGCTAAACGTGAACGAACTAAGTGAACCGAAGGATCCGCGAACTTGTTAAGTACGTGCCGTGTTGCCCGTGTTGTTTTAATTATACCCCTTATTTAGCATTTTCCGAATTTTGAAGAGGTAGTTTGTTGTACAAAGAGTAGGATGCTGATAGTGATAAACAATTGCCAACCCGCGAGGTTTCTTAATTAGGTAAGCGCATTTCGGTTCGATTTTTATATTGTTAACCGACTTCAAGATTTCAAAAGAGGACGTAATCAATTCGGTTGCATGTTTTTTTTTAATGTTTGTTGCTCCATAACTCCGTCATTTCTTAACCGATTTTGAAAATTCTTTTATTGATTGTATATTCACGTTTGGCGATCTGTCCTCCTAGCTGTGTTTGTTAAGCAAATTCTATTTTCACGATACATTTTTGTCATGCTCGATTTCTAATAATGGGATCCATGAGGAATTGAGGGAACTCCTCAAATCTTAAAGGCAAACATATAGTGATTTTTGTGTTTTTATCAACAAATCGAGCATTATTAAACAAAAATGTGAGATTTGATGAAGTGGAACTGCTGATGATGATCAGAACAGCACTCTTCAACGACGAAAAGTTCACGTTTGGTGATTTGTCCTTTTAGCTGTGTTTGTTTAGCAAGTTCTATTTTCACGATTAATTTTTGTCATGCTCGAGTTCTGATGATGGGATCCATTAGGAATCGAGGGAACTCCTCAAATGTGAAAGGCAGACAAATAGTGATTTTAGTATTTTCATAGAGAGCGCTCTTGGCCCAGCGGCGCCCGCGTACCGCGTGCGGTATGCGAGGTTAAGCAATGTGGGCGCAGGACAGTTCTTGGATGGGTGGCCGCTGTGAGTGGTTACTAACTGAGCGCTCTCGTGCTTTGGAAGGCACGTTAAGCCGTTGATCCCGGCTGCTATCTACGACAGCAGTCGTTAAGCCATGTTAGAGGCCTTCGGGCGGCTTGAGAACTTCTAGCAGTCAAGTTGCCCACTCACTTGACAAAGGGGGGTCGAAGTTGCACTACGTTCACGGTTCGTAAATAAATGCCATACGATTAAATAAAGTATTTTCATGAACTAATCAAGCGTTTTCATTCAAAAAAGTGACATTTGATGATTTGAAACGGCTGATGATGATCAGAACAGAACTCTTCAACGAAGCGTAGTTCACGTTTGGCGATTTGTTCTCTTCGTTTTGTTTGTCAAGCAAGCTAGGTTTTCAAGACACATTTTTGTTAAGCTTGTGTTCTGATGGAGGATTCCATGAGGAATGGAGGGTACTTAGTCTTTTGCCGTTATAAACATTCTTATAGCCATTTTTTTACTTTATTGTATGGAATCTAAGAGTGCACCATCTAAGTATAATAATCTCTCACCGGCCTCCCCCATTGAAGTCGGTTTTTTTTTCCTAAAAATTATTTATATATTGTATTATAGATCGTATCATGCTACAAGTTCTTAAGGTAAATTGCCTTATGCAATGTAAGAGGAAAGTTGTATCCATACTCAACTTCGGAGCTTTCCATGCTCTATATTCAATAATAAAGAAATGTAATATCGGTGAAAATAAATAAGTAAATAAGTTATGTTTATTTACATGCTGTTAAAAGCATGTAAATAAACCTACTTAATTATTATGTATATTAAAAAAAAAAGTAAATAAATATTAGGGGACATTATTTTACACTAATCAAACTAGTCCCATAGTAAGCTTAATAAGACTTGTGTTATGGATACTAGACTACGATATATTTAACAGAAATATACTTAAATACATAGAAAAACATCCAAGTACACAGAACCAAAAATGCCCTTGCCAGGATTCGAACCCGGGACTTCTAGCTTCGAAGGCAGTGCCACTACCAACTAGGTTAAACAGGCCGAAAATTAATAATAATAATAATATATTTTTTTCGATTTCCTGGATCGAAGCAGTGGCGGCTGCTGACTACAAGAATCGGTGGTGCACTAAATTATGGATTTATGTAATAATATATAATGTAACTCAAAAATTGCAATTAAACCACATTTTCCTACTAATACATTTATTTTTTATATAATAATCCGACGATTTATGTCCCTGGCAGATACACTTTTTTTCGATTATTAAGTTTAACTGATGCGCGTAACAATGAACGAAATGAGCATTTTGATACCTACTGCATTTCTATTTTAGACTAGAGATTATCTCCTAAATGAGTCAAATCTTTAACTCCTGTTTGCGTCCGCCTGCGGCTGCTCTCCGCCAAAAATGAGGCAAGGAAAGCAGAAAAATGCATTTAGGCATTCACAGCCGCACAACCACTTATTTTTATCGTATATTTCACCTTTGAAACTCCTCGTATTTTTTTTAGTTTTTGTTTTACACTCTTGTTTTAAATTAAGGCATGGCCTTGGCGGTCCAGCCGATTTTATTTCTAATTTATCACTAAAACTTTTATTATTGTTTTTGATATACTTACTCTACATTCAAGTTCACACTCATTTTTTCAATTAAATACACAAATATAAATAATAATACAGACACATTCATATTACAAAAACAACCAAAACAAAAAAACGAATAATGGCGCGAAACGAACAAGTGCACAGTACAATGTTTATATTAAAATATGAACCGACTAAGCTAACTTGATAATTAGCGCGCAAGAAAAGCTGTATATTTTGTTTGTAAACTTCGCTTGGTCGGGTAATACGTGTGCCATCCGCTGGGCAGGGCGCCTCGTGTCTAGTCGGGTATTCTCGGATATCTTCGGTGACGCGAGCTCCGTGTAGCCACGTGCGCCGATCCAAGCTCACCTATTTCTTCATAGAGTTTGTACGGAGTATCTCCCGTCTCACGCGCCCGGCGTTTTAACGCGATTCTCATACAATTTGTACTGGACTAGCTCGTGCGCTCTACGAAGCGCACGGGAAGGTCTTTTTTTTAAGACTGAACGAAAATTAGTTTTACTACGACGTACTACATAGTGTACATACACATGTATGGTGATGGTGGTGTGTAGTGGTTTGTTTGCAATTTATTTAATATGAAAATATGTAATGTATGTATTTATATTTCAGATAATTGAGATTGTTTTTTTGATGATAATGATATTGATGGCGTTCTATTTTTGGTAGTGCAACGCACGAGCGCACTTAAGGTACAGCCGCCACTGGATCGAAGGGTACGTGTACTGCTCACTGCGCACCGTATGCTACACCCACGATCTTCTGTTATGAGACTGTATATCCCGCGGAAGCTTGGAGGTCGCGGCTTCTTAAATGCCAAAGACCTTCACAACCGCGAGGTGTGCAGTCTCAGGGATTACTTTCTAAACAGTGAGTGTGGGATGCATCGTGACGTAGTGGCAGCAGACGCATCTTTCATCCCGCTCTCCATGGCAAACGAGAACTGGCGCAGATTTAAAGTAGTAAGCACCGAGGACCGCAGGGCGGTATGGAAGAGTAAGGAGCTACATGGGCGGTTCTACAAGGCCCTTACGGGGCCCGACGCAGACCTGCTCGCATCGGTGAACTGGCTACGTTTTGGGGATCTTTTTGGGGAAACTGAAGGTTTTGTCTGTGCAATTGCGGACGAGGTTATCATAACGAACAACTACCGGAAATATATCCTGAAGGACGGTACGGTCGACATTTGTCGGGCATGCCGCCGTCCCGGAGAGTCACTCAGGCATATTATTTCTGGTTGTAGTCATCTTGCTAACGGCGAGTACTTGCACAGACATAACTTGGTGGCCAGGATTATTCACCAGCAGCTTGCTCTTTTATACGGTCTTGTAGACTTCGAAGTGCCGTATTATAAGTACACACCTACGCCAGTTCTCGAAAATGGTCGTGCAACGCTCTATTGGGATCGATCTGTCATCGCGGACAGGACTATTGTAGCCATCAAGCCTGATATCGTGCTGACAGATCGATTGAAGCGCCAGGCAGTGCTCGTTGACATCACCATCCCCCATGACGAGAACCTCGTGAAAGCTGAGAAGGACAAAGTCAGCAAGTACCTAAACTTGGCACATTGAGGTAACCGCCATGTGGGATGTTGATTCAACGATTATTGTCCCGATAGTCGTCTCTGTGAACGGTCTAATAATAACGAATAATAATAATAATAGCGAAGAGTCTCGACCAACATCTCAAGATACTCTCGTTAGATGGCTGGGTCAAGGGTCAAGTACAGAAGGCGGTACTCCTGGACACGGCGCGGATAGTCCGGAGGTTCCTCTCTCTGTCGCCCTAACCACCGGTAGCTTAGGCTAGCCTCGCTGCCGGCGGCACCCTAGGTTAGGTTTTTTATAATGCTTTTATATTTTGTACCTATGTATATTTTTATATTGTACTTGTATAAATTTATTGTAAAAAATCTAACTTAAGACGAAAAAATAAATAAGGTGAATAATAATAATATTGGGGGACAATTTTACACAAATCGACCTAGTCCCAAACTAAGCAAAGCTTGTACTATGGGTACTAGACGACGATGTACATACTTATATAGATAAATACATACTTAAATACATAGAAAACATCCAAGACCCAAGAACAAATATCCGTGAAAAATGCACAAATAAATGCCCTGGCCGGGATTCGAACCCGGGACCTCTAGCTTCGGAGGCAGAGTCACTACCAACTAGGCTAAACTCAAAACTCACTATGGGTATATAGATGGATATGCTGTACTCTTCACCCGCGTATGTTCTACAAATCAAATCACATATCGGAAAACTGGTGATTATTATAAGAAGTGCGAATAATGTATGCGCTGTGTTGAGAGTGATAGTCCTGCATATGTCTCTAGCTGTCTCCAAGCAATATTTAAGTAAATAAGGGGTCAGCAACGCGCTTGTGATTCTTCATGAGTTGCAAGCGTCCTTAAGCATTGTCTGCTTACCATCAGGCAGGCCGCAAGCTTGTGTGCCACCGTTGTTGCATAAAAAAAAGAAAAAACATTACACGTAATAATATAAATCAGCAAACTTCTTAGTACGAGCGCGATATACCTAATTGTGTTATTCATTATGATCACCTGAGTTAAAAAAAATAAAGAGATAGCACGGTTCATAGGATTTTCAGACGTAATTTCGCATTATTTTTTCTCGAGCCGAATTTGTGATTTAGAGCCGTCAAACTTTTTCATTATAATATAGGTAGGTAGGGTTCATATTCAAATATGAACGTTTCTTCGCTTTACCAAATCAAATAGTTTTTATTAAAATTCTGTTAAAGTGAAGCCAATTTAGGTTTTGGCCAGCGCTTTAAGCACTAGGCCTTTAACGATTGGTTGGTTATTAAGCAATTGGTTATTTTTATTACAGGAGCCCTGATGTTCCAGAAGTTGGAGGGGTCGATAGATAACCAGAGGGTGCGGCAGGTCCAGAAAACAAAACACGACTTCTTACGGGATCATCCTTGTGTATCAGGTTAGTAAAGCTATGTGACAGTGCGACACGAAAGAGTAGAAATTAAAAAGTGGCAACACTATCGTGTCATCCCTTTCAAATCAATCTGGGAAAAAAAGGACGACACAACACTTTTTAATTTCTACTCTTTTGTGTCGCACTATATGCCAGCGAAGCTAACAGACGCGGGACGAGAAAATGTATCCGTCTCTTTCTATTGTACACAGTGCGAGTTTACGTTAGTATATATCTTCTTTGGTGCAAGTGAGACAGGAGTTAGATTAGTCGCGTGGGTTGGCTGCATATGAAACTATGAAACGTTAAAAGTTTCACAACGACTAGGTACTTACCTTCACGAATTGAATTATACATATATTAAATTATATATCGTGTGATAATTATAATTTTTATTCTATAAACGAGTGAGCAATATATTTTCCGAATCTCCTAGAGCAATTCGGCGTTTGTATATACCTATTTATATAAGGTTATTCGACGATAATTCGAGTAAGATAAAAATCGACGGAACACACGTCACATTTTCTTAACGAAAAGTCACAATAATAACACAGGCTTTAATCTGCCTATTTTTCATTGTATTACTACGTATTTTGCTCCCTTGAGTTACCATGACGATCTGCGTTTCAACCAAACCGAACAAAGCCGAAGCCGACGACATTCTCTTATCTACCGACGATAATCTCTATCATTTTATTAGCGTCGACAATAAAAGAGGATATAAATCCTCTCAATCAATAACAAAGTACTCGTGAAAGGAAACGACGGTATAAAATAACTACTTACTCGTACATATTGAATACTCGTAGTTCCAAAAGTAGCAGGTACTCGTAGACTAAAATCATATCTGTTGAAGAACCGATAACCCTTGAGACATTTGAAGCAAACGAATTCTTGAGCGAAACTTCTTCTTTTTGGTTGTCTACGCCATTAACCTGAATTACAGTGAAGATTTCAACTCTCTAGCCCCAGTAGTTTCGGCTGTGCGTTGATGAGTGAGTGAGGGAGTCAGTCAGGACATAGGCATTTATATGTATAGAAGATTGCTGCAGCACCTTGCTAGATTCGATTTCTACTAATAAACTTTTTTGACTATTTAGTAATAATAGTGTTGATATAATGAACCGACAGTATTAAATCAAGATTTTTCCGTAGGTACGGTCAACTGCAAAAATACGTATCGATTTAATCCTCTCATAAATACGTACCGCAACCTTAATCCGCTGACATAAGAGCTATAGGACATATTTTTGAGAACTTGTATGCACCCATATTTTTGCAGTTTCTGTACAATCTTGAACTTTTAAATTTTTACCCAATTTTGTGGGTGCCTAAATACTGTTGTAAATGAACTTAGCGTCGAGCGAAGCAATAATCGCGCTCGAATTTGCAAGTGCGACAGGGACGGAGACAAACGAACAAATTCAGTTTTCGATGTACAGTAGCCTTTCTTATCATTGATGATGATTATGATGATATCCGCCCAGTCGCTAGCAGCAGTACCCGTCGATGGCAACCTGACAAATGTATTCTTTAAGATACTATGTGCGCGAGAGTGACTTGCAAAGCCAAACTTTGGTTTGAAGTTCACGCAATATGAGCAACAACTAGTATAGCTCTTCATATAATATACTTACAACTGTTATCATATACGTTACTTAGGTAACTAACCAACACCTAATATGTATGTATTTGTCTTTTGATGGTTTGACCATGACTGACTATACTACAGTTGTTTATTTATTCGAAGAGTTTATCAGGACGTAATATATGTCGAACACGTCTTATCAGTATTAACATTACGAATGTAGGTATCTGTTTGATTTGATAATGATTATTAATGATATAATGTCTATGCTTGTTTTCTTCATATACATAAGTTACATACCTTCATCATATCAGCCGAAGGACGTCCACTGCTGGACATAAGCTTCGCCCAAAGAGTGCCAAAATGACCGGTCCTGAGCCCAACCGCATCCAGCGGACTCCCGCGACCTTTACCAAGACATCAATCACACCTTATGGGGGGCCTACCCACGCTGCGCCTTCCAGGAAGTTGTCGCTACTCGAGAACCTTTCCGCCCCAACGGCCATCGCTTCTACGTGCAATGTGCCCCGCCCACTGCCACTTAAGTTTAGCGATTCGGAGGGCTATATCGGTTACTTTGGTTCTACTGCCTCATGGGTGATTACGTAACATTTCAAACGTCGTAGGTACGTAAGGTTGATACATATTTTTTAATACAAGCTTTTATGTAACGTAAAAAGTCTTACATATGTAAGTAAGTTGTCCTCAAAATTCCTAATCCTTCTTTCAGCTACTTGCCTGAATCCGATTGAGCTGAAATTTGGGTTAGATATTTATGAATATGTGTTCAATGACAATGCAATATTATGGTACCACCGAGCCGATCAGACGATGGAGACAGAGCGCGAACGAATGGAGCTAGAACCATAGCAACTCCTAAACTACACGAGATAAACTCATCGTGTATGCATTTTAAAAATAAAGCAAAAAAGTACGGTACTCAATAAAATCTTTTACCAGAAATGAAGTTTTTGGCAGAGACTTATCACAATGAAAAATGTAATTTAGGTGTGCATAAAGTCATCAGGGATTCTCTAGGAGCCAACGAGGGTGTAGCAGGAACTTTTTCCTTGGTGAATACTTGCATAGCTTAAACCTAGAAAACTAATGAAAACAACTATGGTATATGTTTTCTACCAGACAAACTGTATGGTTATATGGTTTTTTGCCCCCGGAGTTATATACAAAACAGAACTCAGATATCATTTCCGTATGGTACGTTCAGTCAGCTGCAGAGAAACGTGACACCCCTGTATACAAACTTCAGTACCCCCTTGGTCACGTTTCTCTGCAGTTGACTGTACATGAGTTAAAAAAATATCCATTCCCTCTGTCGGAGCCAACTTTCGGTGATTAATATTTGTTCTTTATCGAAGCGAAAGGGCCACGTTACTTGCCGTAACTAAGTAGAAGATACGTCATAACTTTAGCCGTTTGTTTCTTTTCTTTCTGACATTAAACACACATCTCACTTGACGCCAGACTTACGTAAACTTGCACTATATCAAATGTTACATATGTATATCGGAGATCGGAGTCAATATATTGATACTATTTTATATTGTTAACTATATAATTTATGTATTGTGTTTATGATGGTGTTAAAGACACTTAGCGCCAACATTAAGAGTATATTTTAATTTATCTTGTATTGTACTTTTGAAGGGGCAGGGCACAGCACAGCGAAACGTCATCTCTCTCACGTATGGAGCAGCCCACCTGGGAAGTACCTCCACCTTACAGAAAACCGCAGCCATAATAACGCCACTACTTATTCGTTATGTATGTGGTGTTGTGTCCCTACAAACATACATAAACTCACGCTTATATTCCCAAAAGGGGTAAGCAGAGCACATGAAAATTAATAAGTATTTAATTGTTGTGTCCCTGGTGGTGAGTAAAGTCACCGAGCTCCCGAGGATGCGCTGTGTTGAGGGTGAAGGACCTGCATACGTCTCTAGCTATCAACCCAACGAATCTTCAAGTTAATAAAGGGTCCGCAACGCGCTTGAGATTCGTCAGGAGTCGTCCATAGGCGACGGTGTCTGCTTGCCATCAGGCAGGCCGTAAGCTAGTTCTCTGCCGTCATTGTATAAAAAAATGGTACTTTAATTTATTCTGTACTAACGTGTGCGCATACCAATATAAAAAAAGTGTTGATTCGCCTTACTTAGGTGGGGGCTTGAGGGTACTCCCCCAACGTAGTTCCCGAAGACGAAAATACGGAAGCATTTATTATCTTCTTAAGGAAGATTCAATACATCAACTTGAGACCTTTCCTTGCGACGAACAGTCGTCAATCATTGTTGTAGGTATATTCTGAATAGTTATCAGTGATTCAATCTGGAACGTGAACTTTATATCTCAGGGAAAATGTGCGTAATCAAACAAGATGGCCCGTACTAATAAATAATTGCAATAATTATTATTTATCGATGAGTACCACGACCACGCCACTAAGTGTTTACACAATGTTAAATGATGTCATTTTATTTGCAATTATCTTATTTATTGCAATTCTTGGGGAAAGTTTTTTCTCAGATTCACTCTGATTGGTTCTAACTATGACTGAATAATTCATATATATTTCGGATAGGAGGAGTGAAAAATGTATTTCAGGCCCCTTTCGTGAAACGCTGTTTTTCGTAGAGTTATGTAATTTCCCACGCGCAGCGAAAATATTCACCTTTTTAATTATTGACAAATATATTTTTTTAAAACGTTGTTTTTTTAATGAATTGAGATGCTAGAATTATGAACTTATAATGTAATGTACGGTACATAATATTAACTCAACTATAACGAGAAAAGCCTTGTGTTCTTAGTTAGGTATTGCTGAATAATATGGTATAAATAAGATCAATTTACAACTTTACATGAACAAAATAGTGTTAGTTTGAGGCTCGTTTGAGGCTGTAGTGCACGTAAAGGACAAATGGTTAAGAAAAATCATTAAAACAAATAGGTTTTCATATAGCATCAAAGAGTTATAAGGGCTGAAACTTAAAACTACGCGCGCTCTTCAGAAACCTACCGTCTGTAATCGGGTTAATTAATATAATTTAAATATTCAGTACGACTCAATAATAAGGAAATGACTTATGCAAATAAATAATCAGAATTCAGAATAACTTTTTATTTCTATGAAATACAATGTGAAATACTAAGTCGTTTCTGACGCTTTTTCCTTGCCAAAAATACGAAAGTTTAATATCAAATGTATTATTAGGTGTATACATAAATATTATTAGGTATGTTATTACACGTACAAGGACTGCATAGTTATCAAATTAAATTATTAAATAATGTACTTATAGGATTGACAAACCAAAAAATAATGGTATAGTGCTGTGTCGCTGTCTTAAGTTTTATCGCAAAGTAGATGAGTAAGTACGAGTATCCTATCTTTATCGCACCAATGACAAAAAAGCTAAGTAGGTAGGTCGGTAAATGAACCTCTTATCTCGCTCCAACACACGCCGTAGATTAAAGTATACTTGATAGACCACTCTAGCCAACCAGTTCCAGTTTTCCGCCGTACTCTGCGCTGAACGGACTCGTGCGCATCAAATCTACCATCTTTAATTTCAACCGTAAAATGTACCAAAATGGTGATTTATAAACTCGCAAAATGCCGTAGTGATACTAAAGTGACAGAGACTATAGCGCTATTCGTCGAACCCAATCATCCGAAGAGGTTTTTTAAGTACAGTTGACCAAAGTTTAACGTTCCGTCGTTTGGAACACGAATTTAAATTGACTTGGTGTGACATCGAATCTTGTTCGGAATTTGAAATTGGTAGTTAAAATTGTGATCTTTTAAAAATTGACTTAATAATGGCCAGCAATAAATACTTGCGTGTTCAGTCGTACGGGAGTATGAGTTCAAGAAGTGACGACGATATGGTGGTTCATAGCCAACTTTACCCCTATCCGAAGAAAATGGTGGTGGAGAGGGAAATTTTGTATGAGGAGCAGCATCCTCCGTTTCAGCCTTTGATAGCAACAGAGAGGTTGTTTGGGAAGGCTCGTTTTACATTCCTGCTGCTAAGCTATGTGGCTTTTTACTTTATCTACCTGATTTCTGGGGCGTTGGTGTTCTCAGCTTTGGAATCGCCCATGGAAAATCAGGTTCGCTTGGATGTGATCAGGGCGAAGCAAGATTTTATGATGCGACATCCGGATATTTTAGGTAGGTAATATTTTAGAGATTTTATTTCAGAGGGTTTTATTATTTTTTAAACAAAAGATATGTCATTTTTCATGTTATCAGGTTTTATCGTTGGTACTCAGACTCACCTACAACACAACTAATAGTATTATGCTACTATGCAGTAGCCTTAAGTTACAACACTCAGTGCTTTCTCACTTTTTAGCAAAATATGAAAAATAGCTCGGTAGAACGAAGAAATATAATTTCAACTAATTTCAAATCGTTTTTTTTTATTCAGAGCCCCGATGCCTCATCCTCAGATCAATGTTCTCAACCCTTATCGGATAGGGTTAAATGCTTGTCAGACAAGAATATTACATATCCTTCCGCCAGTACGGCGCACAGGGCAGCACAGAAAGGCCCTTAGAACACACACAGACACGCAGACGGGCCTTCGTATCAACTCCGTTTTTATCGAAAATCATAAAGAAAACTGGTCCGTACAGCGCAAAGTTTGTCGAGTTGTGAAATAATACCGGTTTCGTCGATAAGTTTGGTATGCCCCTCCGGAAGGAACAAACTTTATGGTTTCGTTATGCCCTCACAGACTGGTGCACAATATGTGTGGGCTGGGAAGCAAGCAGGTATCACATACGTACTATAATTATAAAAGCAACTCGGTAGCTACACAAAAATCATTTATTTTTTGCGTATTTTCACACTTTTATTTCAATAGAATAGAATTATTTTATTTGCTAGAATACGAACGAAAAAATTTAAAAAAAAAACAATTGAAAAATATTTTATGGTTCAGTATTCAGGTAGTCGAGTCGAGATATTAAGTATTCTTACACTTGCCATATCTCAACTACTAGGTACCGACGGTCACCAAGGGTCACGTAACTTTTCGAACTTACGATAGGTAGATAGAACTGTGAGACCATAAGCTTAAAAGCTCGACGCACAGAGCGAGCGAGGCGGTTTTGAATTTTTGATCTTTCCGAAACTGTAGACTGTCAAAATTGTCGATTACCTACTGCTTAATATAATAGTAATAATCATTTATTTTGTACTATATGTCAGAAAAGCCGCCTCCGCTCCGCTATCCCGCTCGATTTTTTGGTGCGACGTCTCCGGACCGTGTTCGCTTTACCGAAAAACCGCCTCCACTACGCACCGACGCTGCGCCGCGCTGCGTGCGTTTAAAGCTTTAAGCAGGTCTTATGCACGCTCAAAAATGTTGCGTAATTACGCCACATAGTTCATGTTTACCATAAGAAAGTTGAAAAAAAAAGTGACAGTGAATGCGTTGAATATTTCTTTTATTCTGTTTTTTAGTATTTGTTGTTATAACGCCAACAGAAAAACATCATCTGCGAAAATTTCAACGGTCTAACTCTAACGGTTCATGAGATACAGCCTGGTGACAGACACGACGGACGGGCGGACAGCGGAGTCTTAGTGATAGGATCCCGTTTTACTCAAGTATTCCGTCTATAGTGTTATTAAAAAACCAGTTACTTTAACTGGCGGGGCGGGGTAATTGCCAACGTGCAACGTTTTTGAGCGTCAGTAAGGTAGATCTGTGAATTTCCGTACGTGACATTCGAAAAGATACGCGATTACCCTAAGGTTCTCAATGCTAATCAAGGTGACGACCAACCAAGGATGACCTGAAAGGTTAATAGTAATATTGAATTACATAAGTAGAACTAGAAACACGAGCCATATTATGCGTATACGCATGAATTCATTCTCCCTGCCAGTCCATAATAGCCCTACGTGTTCACGACGCAAAGCTTGCCGAACATTTAGATAATGCTAAGTTAGTATATGTTTAAGAAACGTTATATTAATATTTCGGACCTGCAATTATGCATAGTTGTTAAGAATTTAGGGCTCAAGATATACTAGGAGCAATCTCATAGGCGACCACAAAACTTTTTGACAAGGAATAGCGTGTATCTGTTATTCAAAGTTTATTGCACAAAACAACACATGGCATACAAAGGTAATGCCTCATGGCATTCCCTGCCTGTCAAACGCAGGGGTAAACAGACACTTGCAATGTAAGTACCTTATGCTTGCCGAATCGGAACAGAAATTTGCAAAGTTGCATGGTATGTTCAAGCCTTACCGAATGCTTTCCGAAGGCTTTGCTACTTATATTGTAAAGGACTTCTAATTATATGCATAGTTTTGATAGTGATTTTTTTTATTATTATTTAGCATGCCATTTACATCATGTATTCCACGATGAAGCAGTTACTCCTACCTATAGGTACGTTGCGTTTTCACGGAGTTGTACACAATTAACCTGTCACGTTAGTAGTTCCTCCGCTCCTCTCCGGTTCGATTTAATGGATTGATTTGATTTGTCAATTCTTTACGTCTCCGCTCCGCCTTAGCAGAAACCTCAGAAACACACACTTATACTCTGACAAATTAAAACTTAAATTACAAATGGGGCATTTCTTCGTAGCAAGATCGATTTTATACAAGGATTGGTGAGGTAAGAACAGAATAGATGTATCGGTATCCCGATAGCTTCGAAATCTAAAAATTCACTTTAAATAAATTAAAAAGAAATTTTGACTTGGGCGTCAAACTTAGCAAAGCAATCAAAGAGGACAAGTTAATTTCATTCATTATTCTATGCCTCACCGTTAACTAAATTGGGAGGTAACGTGAAAGGTCTATTTAGGGCGAAGTTAAGGCTCTAAATATATTGCCCTAATCGATATACGTCCAAGCTGAGCCATATTGGCAATCTATCAACCTGAAAAAGTTTAATATTGCGTAAGAAAATGTAGGTCGAAATTGCGTGCTATCAGGTCAACTCGACTGACTAAGTTTAATGATAACTTTATTGAAGATTGTCGGATACTGAAATATACCACGGTACCGGTCTGGTGATAGTATATCTAATGTTGTGATATAATTTACAACTAGAAATAACTTTCTCATACAGATGTCCTTATGGGCTGAACTCGCCCGGCTGAACTCGATTCTCCATACAAACGTAGTCTCGTTCTCATTTTAAAACGCCGTGCTGAAATAACATAAAACTTTATATCCACAATGGGAGCCGCCATATCGGTCGGAAATTAGTATCTGTTGCTAGAAATTGTAATAGAAAAAAAATACAGCGAGTTTTTGAGTTCTTTACGTCTTGTATGAAAACCTTAATAATCGCTGTATTTTTTCTCCATTGTAATTTCAAGGAACAGAAACTAATTGCCGACCTAGATATGCCGGATCCATTGTGTGTACAAAGTTTCATATTATTCCAGCATGGCGTATTAAAATGAGAGCGAAACTACGTTTGTATGGAGAACTGAGCGTCCTGCGCACTCTTAAGTTTCAGGAACAAAGAGTTACAATTGGTTTATTCATATACTTCTCAGGGTGTTTTTAACAGTGCGTGGCAAATAAGCATATGATCCGCCTGATGGTAAGTGGTTACTACGGACGCATGCAATTCCAGGGGATTCGAATGCCCGTTGCGCACTATTTAAACGTCTGCACACTCCAGACAGGCAGTCTTCAGTTTTTTTTAGGTTCTATCTAAATACCATATCGCCGGCTCAGTAACAATATCAATATGGAACGTTACGTGTTTATTTTGGTTTCTTGACTCAAAGAGGACACTACACTCACAAGAAAAAAGAAACATATTTCTATTATGATGAAAAGCAAGGGCACCATCTGTTCCAATAGGAATCTGCGCAATTGCTACGAGTAAGGGTTTAGGCGACCTTCAAATAATGGATAAAGAAAGCAAACAGTACCGACTGTTTGCTTTCTTTATCCATTATTTATTGGTGATATAAGGTATAAAACATCCGACATTTTGACGGTATGATTCGCACTTTTGAATTTTGTGGATTCAAATATTCCGTAGAATATCGCCTCATTGCTTCTATAAATATAAATTAAATAATTAATAAATATTAGGGGACAATCTTACACAAATCGATCTAGTCCCAAACTAAGCCAAGCTACTACTATGGGACTAGAGGACGATATACATACTTATATTGATAAATACATACTTAAGTACATAGGAAACATCCAAGACTCAGGAACAATATTCATGGTAAATGCACAAATAATGCCCTGACCGGGATTCGAACCCGGAACCTCCGGCTTCGTAGGGTCACTACCAACTAAGTCAAAGTTGTTGTCAAATTAGAAAACATACTCGTACCTACAAACAAATATATGCCTATTTCTGCCTTCGACTGTGCTAAAGTCATAATTTATATGCGTGGCCCCCCTGCAAAAGGTACTATTTTTCGGTGGTCAAAAAGAGCTATTCTCGAAGCGGTACAATATGAAATTGATTTCGTTTACAATCGGCAAAAAGGCACCTTTTGTCTGTGAACCATTCATGTGGTGTGGTACCCTTGCCAGCATATTGTTTTTGATAAAGGCTATAAAATTAAATATTGATATAATTTGTTATGAACGGATACCTATAACTCGTTATACTGTATTTTTATTTTCATTATCCAAATTACCGATAATATCGTTGTAATGCCTAACTATTTCATTGATTATGAGTCTGTTAATGGTAATGTGTGCCATTACTCGTAACTACTCTAATCGTGGTCGATTTAGTAACGTAAAAGATATGATAACATTGATTGCGTCGGTACCAATAACAATAGAAACAAAACTATAATTTAGAGTTCTATACGTCGTCATGATATAAACATATGTTTGCTTGCAATGAGTATAATTCAGTAAATTCATTTATTATAATTTCAATACTATTAGTAACGTTGATAATTAATTGTTACTTATTTAGGTTTTTATTTTTATTTTTATCCCACTTAAAATAATAAATAATAGTTATGTATGTTGCTACACTTCGAAATTGTTATCATAAATAACCACTTGTACATGAATACATTATGTACAAGTACATACATAATTCCACGCCCATTTTCCCGAAACGGGTACGCAGAGCACATGAAATTTAATTTCAGTGCCACATTTAGCAATTGTAGGTTCGAAGATGGAAAAATGTGATATTGCAGAGATAGTTTGCTAGCCCATCGCCCACAACACACTTTTACCCTGTTCCGTTAGTCGACTTTTACGACATCCATGGGAAGAAAAGCGGTGGTGCTATTCTCCTTCCAGAATTATCCTTCCACCGATAATCTTTCACAAATCGACCTATAGTGGTCGGCGGTTACGAAGTCAATCCTGACACCTGTCAATTCCATAGATTTTATAACCTAAAAGTCACTGAGGTTATAAATTGTATGGAAATGACAGGTGTCAGGATTGACTTACTAGAAATTAATTTATGGTACTAAAGAATTTAATAAACAAATCCTCGTCTGGGATTGATGAAATCCCACCTAAATTAATAAAAAGCTGTGCCGGATTACTTACCATTCCGTATTCCCAATTAATAAACCAGTCTTTCTCTGAAGGTCTGTTTCCGGACGCACTGAAAATAGCTCTAGTTAAACCCATACATAAAAAAGGCAATATTACCGATGCAAATAACTTCCGGCCTATAGCACTTCTACCAACATCTGCAAAAATATTTGAAACCGCAATGATGAGACGCCTCTATCCTTTTTATGAAAAGTTTAGTATTCTGCACGACAGTCAAAATGGTTTTAGGCAAAACCGCTCAACGACACTAGCAGTATATAAATACGTCCAACAAATTATTAAGGCAATTGATTGCAAAAAATACGCGATAGGGCTCTTGCTCGATATGAGCAAAGCATATGATAGAGTCTGCTATAAAACTCTATTGTACAAATTGCATAATTCAGGAGTCAGAGGAATGGCCCACGATTGATTCAAATCTTATCTTAGTAATCGCGCACAATATGTAGAAATTGAATCCACGGACTTCCAGACAGGAAAATTAAAACGCACTAGATCCGACAGAATCCCTATAAATGGCTCTATCCCTCAGGGAAGCGTCTTAGGGTGTTGCCTGTTTCTCATATATATTAACAATCTCCCAGACATACTTGACAACCATAGTGTGCTCTTCGCAGATGACATTTCTGTACATCTGCCCTGCTCAAGCATTATAGAAGCAGAAAATAAATTAAATATAACTTTAACCAATATTATAGACTGGCTAGATATTCATAACCTTAAACTTAACTTAAATAAAACAAATATTATCCAATTTAAACCCCATCAAAAACCCGCGTTACCGTTAGAATACAGGGCGTCACATGTGTCTATATACTTATTTTGTAATCCCGCCTGATGTATAAATGTGATATGCAATAAATGTTTGATGTTTGATATTTGATATTGACTTCTTAACCGCCGCCCACTATAGGCCCAAACTAAGCTATGCTTAATACTATGGGTATGGGTACTAGACGTCGATATACGTACTTATATAGATAAATACATAGAATACATTCAAGTCTCGTGTTCATCCTACGAATAAATGCCCTGACCGAGATTCGAACCCGGAACCTCCGGCTTCGTAAGCAGGATCACTACCACAGATGAAATACAAGTTACTTCGTTCACTACCAACTAAGCCAAAGTAGCTGAATTTTAATAGAATGTCGATTAGTAGATGTAGAATATGTAGATACATTATGTTAACTAGAGTATGGTCGTCTCGTTTGGATATTTTGGTGAGCTTTAAAATAGAAAATAATAGAAGTAGGTGTGTTATCACATAGTTTCATTTCTTCATGGGTTCTAAGCAAAATGGTAAAAACTAACACGAGAAAAATGCATATTGGTATATTCGAGACTGGGGGCCAATTCTCGGTCCGAGCGCAATGCATGTCTATAGTGAGATTGTATGGAATGGTAGAGTCACTTGTATGGAATCTCGAATAAAGATAATCTCGAATAAAGATCGTCTCGATCGAACCCGAGAATTGGCCCCCTGATCTAATATCGGTACTAAAACATCGATACAAAATAGTAGATTATACACTAAGGGGATAAAGCACTGTTTTATGTCACGGGAGCGAATTGAATCCCGAACGTAACGAAGGACTCATAATTTAACTCCTGAGCGTAGCGAGGGAGTTATAAGTTAATTCCTGAGCGAAGCGAGGGAATTAAGACTGAGTCCTGAGTGCAGTGAGGGGTTCAACCGCCCAAGACTAAAACAGTCTTATCCCCGAGGTGTATACTCTACTTTTCACACCTTATGCGAGACAAAAAAACAGGCTCAGTAGATAAATAATGTTTTCCTTTGACTTCTCTGGCAGCAGATTGTTGACAATGCCTATGGCATCTAATTTGATAAACTCAGGAGTCAAAACACTTTCATCACTCGACATTTTCAATATTATTTTTGAAATTAAATCTTCTATAGGCACCTACAAGAACTCGATTTGTTCGTCACGCGTGAACAAATGAAGGCGCGCGACGTTCCAAATTCGAAAGCACAAGCCGTGGTCCTA
Source organism: Notocelia uddmanniana (assembly GCA_905163555.1). NCBI lineage: Eukaryota > Metazoa > Arthropoda > Insecta > Lepidoptera > Tortricidae > Notocelia > Notocelia uddmanniana. The sequence goes on from LR991065.1 coordinate 17,246,579, forward strand.
GATTCGAAATTCGAATTTCGAACACCGCGCTCCTCCGGACCGGGGTTCACACGGAGGCAAACTTCATTTATTTTGTCAAATCAAGTAGGCCATGGCCTAGGACAAATTGTGTTTAGCAAAATTAAACTTTATGCATATAGTAATAAGAATTATGAAAAGTGAAATCATATTATTAACCAGCGGGTTATAATGAAATTCAGTACAACATTATAACCCGGCTAATACCAAGGGATTTAATGTCTTGCTTTCGGTAGGGTTTACATGACCTATAATTCGGCATTGTCGAGCATGTGGTTTGAAAAATGTATTTTTATCAAACATGCAATGAAATTTCGTCATTACGTGCGTTAGAACAGGCTTCAAAGTATAACGTTGCAGGTGGAACAACTCGGGAGAACTGTCAAGGAATTTTATACAAAATTGAAGGCCTATAGGCCGCAAAGTATTTTTTTTTATGTCAAACATGGCGTCTGTTAAGTTTGTTTTTTCGGTGGTGTATTTTTTATTTAATTGCATACTAGTATGTTTGAGAAAAGCACTGTAAAAATCTCGGCGAGAAACGTTGGGCTCTGCAGGCCTCTATAGTAATGTACTAGTTATACACACAATGAAATTTTAAGTAGGTAGAAAAACTTGTTGTTACACGGTCACGTCGCGTTGTCAACCTGCCTCTAAAATAAAGTAGTAACGCTTGAAACAGTCCTACCGCGCGTATAGCAACCGGTTATTTAAAATATGCATCAAATCATCAAACCAGTTTCCAAAAAAAATATTGCAATATAGTTAGAGAATGTAGGTCGTAAATTAAAGATTTAATTATCAATCACATGGAACAAGTTAGCAAAAATGTTAATGTTACTAGTATAATTATAATTATACTTCAACAAATGTGGAATTTATTTAAGTAACCTAATAGTCGGTAACAAAACTCGTGGAATAGTTAATTAAGCGTAATATGGCTATATAAAATGGAAAAGAAGTATAAACCAGCGAACTACATAGGTAGCATGAATGGCACCCGGGGTGGAAACTGTACGGGTGTCACCCAATCCTTCACATGTAATACTTATCATTAGTGGCGGCCACTGAGATTTTATTCTGGGCAACCCGAAGCAAAAATAAGGACCTACCTATCAATAAGGTCGTTTTCTTGGAAGCACATGAGTTTATTACCGACTGTACTTTTTACTTAAAGAATGTACCTATTCCCAACATCAAATGACCTTGAAATACGCTTCGATCGCAACTAAACACGATACATAATTGAAATAATCATACACAAAACACTGGTACCTATATCGTAAATCTAAATTTCACTAGTATATTAAGTTTATTTCTCATTAAAGATTACAATAACAAAAAGCATTTGTAAGTATACATATGTGTTGCTTCCATATTTTATACATTACTCACCAAATAACAAAGTACCGTGTTGCGCAATCCTTCATGGATAATTAAAATAGATACTAAATTTGTAAACTACACTAAACACCCGTATTATTAATTTTTGTGTTTTAAAGGTGTATAGAAAATTTGATAATTATAAAATCGATATTTGATAATATTTTGCCCATTTGCTCAAGACACGTTTTATTATAATTTTAATATTTGGCGACGCAAGTCATTTTAATATAAACGTTATAATAATACATTTAATGTATAAATTCCAGTGAGATAATACGTAAATAAGCCGCTACAAAGCGGCTTGCAAAGACGCGTAGAAGGCGCTATTTTCGCTTCGAGTCTTGGAAGCGCAGTATCAATGTGTACGTGTAATTTCGATGTGTGCGCACTGTAGTACACGCGCGAAGGCAAGTCGATCTTCACCGGCTTTGCGCGCTCGGCGGCGGCGTGTGAATTCATACTGGATAGTGATTTGTTGAAATATTTTTACGTGACGCGATTTAGTAAATCGTATTGCCAAATTCAGGGTAGTTTGTATTTATATTGTTGATTTATTATGACATTATACGTATGGTACACGCAGCAAGAAATTTTAGGTAAGCCGGTGGGAATCGTGTTGTATGGGAGCTCCGCCATTACTTATTAATCTTTATATACTATTCTGTGGCTTGAGATCACTGTCATTGGGATGATCTAACTCTAGACCAAAAAATGAAGGTAATAATATATAACCTTAATAAATTCTGGCCTTACAAATTATATTAATGACGTTTAAGGGAGTATTTATTTATCTTTGTTATTATTTGTACAATTATAACTACTTATAGTAAATAAGATAAAGTTGTATGTATATTGTTTTAACTTGTTATGGTATGCAATAAATCGCTTACATAATAAAGTTGTGCAAAAATATTAACTTCGTTTCATTAGGTACAATATTCATGTTTATTTGAAATAAGATGACCTATGGCTATTGACGTATGTAGATTGTGATCAAGCATCATCTAAGGTCATTAGGTGTCGTATGATTATTATTTATTATGAAACGAATGTCTCTAGCTTTATTGTGGCGGCCACTGAGATTTCATTCTGGGCAACCCGGAGCAAAAATAAGGACCTACCTATCAATAAGGTCGTTTTATTGTAAGTACATGAGTTTATTACCGACTGTACTTTTTACTTAAAGAATTACCTATTCCCAACATCAAATGACCTTGAAATACGCCTCAATCGCAACGAAACGACACATAATTGACTTAATCATACACAAATCATACACAAAACACTGGTACCTATATCGTAAATCTAAATTTCACTAGTACGAGTATATTAAGTTGGTTTCTCATTAAAGATTACAATAACAATAAGCATTTGTTGTGCATATGTGTTGCTTTCATATTTTATACATTATTCACCAAATAACAAAGTACCGTGTTGCGCAATCCTTCATGGATAATTAAAATAAGAGTAAACTACTAAAGTTGGAAACTACACTAAACATCCATATTTATAATACAATTTTTGTGTTTTAAAGGTGTATACGATATTTGATCATTATAAAATCGATATTTGATAATATTTTGCCCATTCACTCAAGACACGTTTTAGTATAATTTTAATATTTGGCGAAACAAGTCATTTTAATATAAACTTTATTTAAATACATTTAAGGTTTACATTCCAGTGAGATAATACCGAAATAAGCCGCCACAAAGCGGCTTGCAAAGACGCGTAGAAGGCGGTATTTTCGCTACGAGTCTTGGAAGCGCGGTATCAATGTGTGCGTGTAATTCGGATGTGTGCGTGCTATACTACACGCGCGAAGGCAAGTCGATCTTCACCGGCTTTGCGCGCTCGGCGGCGGTGTATGAATTCATACTGATAGTGATTTGTTGAAATATTTTTTGACGTGACGCGATTTAGTAAATCGTATTGTCAAATTCAGGGTAGTTTGTATTTATATTGTTGATTTACTATGACATTATAAGTATGGTACACGCAGCAAGAAATTTTTAGGTAAGCCGGTGGGAATCGTGTTGTATGGGAGCTCCGCCACTGCTAGCTTATAGGTAGGTCTAGCTTATAGGAAACATCACAAGATGATTGAATTATGAATATTTCGATATAATTCTTTCACACTCAGACTCCGTTTTCTATAGTAATTGATTCATCATCATCTTCGACTGCTGGGCATTGGCCTGACCCAATTCCCGCCACCACACCCGGTCCTCAGCTCTCCGCATCCAACCGCTTCCCGCTACTCTCTTCAGTTCGTCGGTCCGTAATCAATGCGTCGGTCATAGTTAATAGTAAAAACTTATTCTTGTTATTGCAGATATTTATTTATTCATGTTCTCAAAGTACAGTTCAAGTATCCATCCATCCTTCGTCCCACCTTCCTTGACGTCTGTCACTTTATTTCTTAAAAACCGTTAGTAGACTTACACTAGTATCATAATGCCACTCGTGGCGCTTTCAAGTCCAACGTTATTTTTGATATATCAACTATTCTTTATTCTGTGTATCAGCGTTTATTCATTGTATGGATTATAAAATAGCTAACATTCGGCCATTCTGACTCGTGTCTGTCCTCAGACTCGTGTTTGTGACAACCTTACGTACACTTCTACCAGACCTTACCACGGGTGTTGCCTTTAACAATTGCTCTTTTAAAATAATTTCGAGGTTTCAAATATTCGTATACAGTTACGTAGCTGTTTCAGAAAAATATATAGTAACTTTGCTTTATCATTAGTACTTATTCAGTTCCTTCAAAAAAAGAATATATTCTTAATGGCTGAATCTTCTAGTCTGTAATTCTAATCTCAATCAATTTCTTCAAATCTGTAGTCCAAATCTCATTCAGTTTCTTTTGTGAGGGGAATTTATTTTAAAGAGCTCAATCTTTAAGTCTGTTAACCTAATAACACACAGTTTTCTTAATAATGATCTCAATCTTCAAGTCTGTACTCCTGTACTGCTTCGGCCATCCCTCAACCATAGAATGACCCTATTCTATCAGCTTCTTTTATCATATACATTTACTCAATTCAATATGTCACTGTAGCATGTTCTGGTCTTCGTCTGCACGATATCTGGCGTTAAAACACGCTTGCTACAACAACTATTCGAGTTATCAGTCGCGGTACCTTTGCCACACTGTCCGGCAGCCTTCCGAGCACGCTCACTCAAAGACCTGCTGCCGTCAAGTTATTCAGTCAAATCTTCAACAATGTCGGAGCACAGTCACTTCAACAACATGCAGTCATCATACTGTCATCGGTAGTCCACTCACTCCGACACACAGCAAGTCGGTCAAATCTTCAGCAGTGTCGGAGCACGCTCACTCCGACATCCAGTCAGTTAGTTAAATATTCAGTAGTGGTGGAGCACGCTCACTCCGACACACAGCAAGTCAGTCAAGTCTTCAGCAGTGTCGGAGCACGCTCACTCCGACACCAAGGCAGTAAATTAAATATTCAGCAGTGGTGGAGCACGCTCACTCCTACAACTGCTGCGCACATCTTGCTGTCATCGGTAGCACGCTCACTCCGATACCCAGCCAGTTAGTTAAATATTCAGTAGTGTTGGAGCACGCTCACTCCAACAACTGCTGCGCTCATCTTGCTGTCATCGGTAGCACGCTCACTCCGACACCCAGCCAATTAGTTAAATCTTTATCAATGGTGGAGCACGCTCACTCCTACAACTACTGCGCACATCTTGCTGTCATCGGTAGCACGCTCACTCCGACACCCAGACAGTTAGTTAACTTTTAACGGACGTGCTATACGACTCACAGACGTCATGTCTATATTTTGAACTTTATCACCGTGACATAAAGTGTTACTTTGACAGTGCCTAAACACATCGTCAGTTAAAGGTTAAATATTCAGTAGTGTTGGAGCACGCTCACTCCAACAACTGCTGCGCTTATCTTGCTGTCATCGGTAGCACGCTCACTCCGACACCCAGCCAATTAATTAAATCTTCAGTAGTGGCGGAGCACGCTCACTCCTACAATTGCTGTGCACATCTTGCTGTCATCGGTAGCACGCTTACTCCGATACCCAGCCAGTTAGGTAACATTTAACGAACGTGGTATACGTCTCACAGACGTCATGTCTATATTTTGAACTTTGTCACCGTGACATAAAGTGTTATTTTGACTGTGCTCTGAACACATCGTCAGTTAAAGGTTAAATATTCAGTAGAGTTGGAGCACGCTCACTCCAACAACTGCTGCGTTCATCTTGCTGTCATCGGTAGCACGCTCACTCCGACACCCAGCCAATTAATTAAATCTTGAGTAGTGGTGGAGCACGCTCACTCCTACAATTGCTGTGCACATCTTGCTGTCATCGGTAGCACGCTCACTCCGACACCCAGCCAATTAATTAAATATTCAGTTGTGTTGGAGCACGCTCACTCCAACAACTGTTGCGCTCATCTTGCTGTCGTCGGTAGCACGCTCACTCCGACACCCAGCCATTTAGTTAAATCTTCAGCAGTGTCAGAGCACGCTCACTCCAACAACTGCTGTACTGCATTCTAAAAAAACAAGAATAACTCCAAACAGAATCATTTCGACTTTAGATATTTCAAAGAAGAAATCTCAAAGAAAAGATTGCACCTGCTGTGTTCATCTGCTGTCATCGGTAGCACGCTCACTCCGACGCCCAGCGATCAGTCAAATCTTCAGCAGTGTCGGAGCACGCTCACTCCAACATCTGCTGCACACTGCACCCTAAAAACAAAATACTCCAAGCAGAATCATTGTCGACTATCAAATTGTCGACTTAAAAGCTAGGTGTCCTTTTTCGCCAATAAAATCTATTATCTTAGATACCATCGAAATCGTTAAAATAGACTCTCGACAGCTTGGTAGCACAGTCAGAATAATAAAAGTATGTACAGATGATGCTCGCATATATATTATGTATATATAAGCAAAATTATGATTGATCGTCTTTGATATTATTAAATAATAGGAATACACAACAATACAATAAACAAAATAAACTTAATCAATATGTACTCAATCTTTAAGTACATTTATATTCATGGTGGTTTTGTTCTCAAATAATTTTAATGATATAAATTGTACAGAACCAATCTCTGAAATTACCCATTCAATGTAGAGAACTTTTTCATCGACGTTACTAATAAAATAGTCATACATACGGTGTGGACATACAACATTATCTATTTATCACATTTAAACAAAATACCTTTTTGTGCTACGCGGGCGAAGCCACATGAACCACATTAGTTGCGATATATAAACTGATATATCCACTCGGTACTTAAAACTTAAATTAAGCATTGTACTGCTTTTTTTTCATACGTATAATTTTTCATTTAGCACCCTTATAGAGGTTTACTATAAAACAATATGTCATAGCATTCTTAGCATATCTAGTTGCTACAACTATTTAAACTTATTGTAAACCTAATTTTTAATTGCATATCGGCGTTCGTTTTATTTAACAGTTTTTTTTTTTTATCATTTGCCATTCATAATTGACCAGCAGTTCTTCATAAAAAAAAACATCTTCCCAATGTTTTGTTGCCCGCCCTTTGGTTCTATGTAGAATACCATTCTGTTATTATTTTGGTCCACTAGTATTGTTTCACCCTTAACATATTTTAATAATAATAGTCATTTATTTCAGACTATGTCCATACAAATTTCTTAGTCATTCAATAATTACAATTACCTTATGATCTATCTAGAACCGTTTTTTTTTATATTGTTCATGTATTGTTTATTTTCCTAATAATTTCAATTTCTGATAGTCTTAACTGTCTTTCCTGTAAACACTTTCAGAACCCGTTCGGCCGGCGCTCATCTCATAAGCGCTTTCTTCAACATACGGATTTTCGCATGTTATGACTACGAGTGTAGCACTATGAAATTGTTGGCTGTTAGTCTCCAAACATTTTTTTTGTATATTGTTTGATATAAGTTAATTTATGTGTAGGATGCACGGTCCGTGGTAAACCTCGTGTACCATCCTGTTAAATTCACTAGGACCAATATCTGTGCCAAGTACTTAATAATTATCATTCAATATTTTTTTATTCTATTTACATTTCTATTTTCTTTTTTTACATTTTATCACCTCTTGATGTTTACTAATACACATATTCAATTGGTTCCATATTTACTTCGGAATGATGCGTTTGAGCTGTTCATTGATGAATCTGATTTCGCGCTATGGTCTGATAAATGCTACAGCAATTCGTCAAATATTTTTAGTTATGCACGATTTTAGGTACAGTAGGATACAATTAGAAGTATGAGGGAGTGCGATACAAGATAATTCTGACTCGTATTACTTTCCTTTGGTGCGGCGTTAGGAAATAAGTTGCCGTTGCCTTATGCGAGGGCGACTTCACAACGAAATCGTTTTTAAGGTGAAATATCGTTTGACATGTTTCTAGCCGGTTCGCGTTTCTTAATCATGATCATGAGTCCTTGTTCCAGTGGCGACATGTTTAAAATGACTGCTCGGCGCGGCCGATGGCGACGAAGGCGAGAATCTACCTTCGCTATTGATTATTATCGTGTTGCACACAACACTCACAACATCATATGCTAATGTCTCAACTACACTCTTCACAGACATAGTATTCAAAATTGTTTTCCAGCTGGAGACTAAACTCGAAAGCCCCCCGCACTTGCGCAGCACAAAGAACTTTATTTATTTTCATTGTTATGTATTGGTTATATTCCGTGGCCATGTATTGTCTTCCCTATATAATCATGCTCCAAAGAGTCATAACTCATAAACATTATTGTAATCTACACATGCTATACCTAAATACGATCTTGTATTTTATTATTGCCGAACTTGCCTAAGGACTTGTATGTGAATATTATCGCACTGTTATCTTTAATTTTCACTCTTTTTCAAACGTTCTAAGTTCTTATTTTCCTTCCCTCGTTGTGTTTAGCTCGTTCTCTTTATGTATGATGTTCTCTATATTATGACTTTATACTGGTTATAAGCGTGTAATTATTACTAACCAGTATATGTTAAGCAGGGTTAGCATTATGCCGTGTCTGTTTTTATTAACGTTTTCGACGTCAATGACGTACAGTAGAGTTCATAAATTTATGTACGTTCCCAAAGGTTCAAAGATATCTATCTATTCAACCTTATGCCCTTAACCATAAAGTCGCGTTCACATATTTTTTATATTTTTTCTGTGCACATTTTTATAGCTTGACTGTATAATATATGCGCACCACTGGTTCGACGCTAACGACCCATACTTATATCCGTCATGGCGTCCAATGAGATATCAATCTACGTGCTTTTCTATAGGGTTCAACTTCGCGTTTGACTATTTCATGGTATGGCGTGTGAGTGACAGCGTTTGTTGCGCTATTTCTGTTAGTGTAGCTCTATGCAATTTTATGGTCTATATGGAAATTTAAATTCTATACAGTTGATTTAAAACTCTAATATCATTAAGAGTGTGATCAATTTCGATTTTATACCTACAGATCATTTGGAGATATCCATGTCCATTTTCTTTGTAAAGGGTATTGAGAATACCGACTATGCTTTGAAGAGCAAATGAAACTAACGTTCACAGACACCGACACAGATATAAAATAAGCGCCATAGCTCCTCTTAACATTGATAACAATCAATTGTTATTCTACCATTCAGGAATATTTGTAAATTGTTAATGCATAGGTACATAGTATTCAAAAACTAAATTTTATTAGTATTTTCGTCTACTTAAATATATGTGTACTCAATCAATTTAAATTCAATATTGTACTCCATTCGATTGTCTTTTACACATTACAAGTTACCAACCGAAACATGTAATTGGCCTTACTACTTAGTTCATTTTATCTAGCAAATGTTATACTTTCTGCATCGCTGTTGATTTTATGAATAAATAAATAAAATTAATAAACCTCGCTCTATTTGCATTTCCTTAGCCAATTCCATGTTTGTTACGATTGGGCATGCACGATAATTTATTATCTGTTCTGTACTAGCATAAAGTCTAACGAACCAGAATCTCCTATTACAACATAATATTAGGTAATGAGGAGATATTATTATTTCCATTGTCAACAACTTCTGTAAGCTGTCCAACGAGGTTATATTTGATGGGGTTTGTAATTCGTTTCCAAAGTTACTCTGTGTTTAGATCTTCTCAATGTCATTATGCTATTGTGTTGTAATACTTATAATAACTTTCATATGTAATGTAGCTAAGCCAAATTTCAGCCCAATCTCACCCAAATAAAATAGTTTAATCTGGTTTTCAGATTTAAACTGAGTAAACTTGCATGTACATGTATATGAAAAAAAATCTCAAATAACTCCAAATCCATTTCCACAATCAGATATTGGGCCGTGGTAGTGTATGTGTAGTGTAATACCTGTAGGCATGCAGGCATTCCACACCTTCAAAACAAATAAACCTCATATGATTGCAATAAATTACTAAAACAAATGTAACTACATAAGACTATCTTAATAAGACATCATTGTAAACAAATTGTAGGCAAATAAAAGGCAATAGCCATTGAAAAATCCATGAGTACCTAAGTACTAAACTCACACTCACCACTTTCAAGTCCGTGCCCTATTTGTGTCCGTGCCCTATTTGTCATTATTGCATATATGTTCTTTTCTGTCCATTTCATTTTTCATTCTAAGTTTATTGATTTTCTTTTTTTTTTTTACACATATAATATATATACTACAGTTCTGTTCATATAATTATTCCTTGTTCACATCCCGTTCCTTTGAATATATGTCATATAAATATTAACAATTATTTACTTCGTGAAAAACTGACAATATTACTATGAAATGATTTTGGCTATTTGACTTGCCTTGACTAGGGGAAATGCGTATTACATTATCAAATCAAATCAAATAATTTATTTCAGAAACATGGTTCCATATAAATGACATAAAGATGTTAGTAACAATTAATCTTATGAACACTATGTTAGTAAAGAAGTAAAATTTGACAGAAATAATTTAAATTGAAATTAATTGTCAACATTAATATTAATGCACCACTGTGATGTGGAGCTGTATCCATCGCCACACACATCCACACACATACACACACATTATACCCAGTATTAAAAGACTATTCATAGGTATAAACAATATAAATATAAACCATTTACCATGAAGATAACTTGATTTTATTATGTTATGACACTAAGGATAAAACTTCTTAAGAGTTCTATGTTTGTAATCATCACAATGGCACATACCTAGTTGTTCCTACTTATTTAGTACATTCCGGTTACCACAAATTGACACAATGTGCTATATGATTCTTGCATCAAATTATCAATTACATATTATAATTGTATGACAATACCATTTGTATACATATAATCTGTAAATAAATATTGAAACATTTTAAATATACTTACAGTTGAGACATTTTGAGTGAAGGCGGTAGAAACTTCCTAGTTTTTACTAACATATAATAGGTATTCTCAAAAACTGATTAATATGTCTTTATGTATTGCATATTCTGTTATGTTTAAGTTCTTACAGATAAATATTTGGCTCACATGGACCCCGACGGGGTTTGGCAAATGGTCCTTAAATAATAACTAATTCCTAAATTTACCAACACATTTAGGTAAGTTAATTTCATAACTACTGAGGTAAATAACTACAAGCAGATATTTTCTTTAATATTATTAGTTGATAGTTAAGTTCCTCCATAAATTCTTGCAATAATATAATAGGTATTTTTTTTCATCAAGAAGGATTTTATTTTAGTAGGTAATAAGTACCTATATTAAACTGTTGCTCTCTACACTGTTGGGTAATTCATTATTAATAAATTGAGCGGTAATACGGTTCCTTTTTAGAAATATCATATTGGTTCAGGGCGACTAATTGATTTTACGACGAGCACTCAATCTAGTTAAATTCCATCATGTAAAGTCTTACAAAGTAAACTACTACTCTAAGGATATATAAAGAGGACTGTCAACTGTATGAAGTGCTATTGGCAATAATGCGAATACACTTTTCTGGGATATGAAGAGATCGTGTGCATCGATGCTAAATATGTCATGTATAATTTCTAACTGCTAGATTTATATACTAAAATCATATCCATATATAAAATACAACATCGAACTTCTCTTTGTCAATTCGAATCTGGATTTACTGGGGTCTCATCTCGTAAACAACCTCATACACTTGCCGCCATACTCAGCAAGCTGTTTACAGAAAAACAAACAGAATTTATAACTTTGTATTTCATTCAGATAACCTCACCTGTTTTATTGATTAACACGGGCGTTTCTTCTGTCCAGTACCACTTCTGATATAATAGTAAAAACTTATTCTTGTTATTGCAGATATTTATTTATTCATGTTCTCAAAGTACAGTTCAAGTATCCATCCATCCTTCGTCCCACCTTCCTTGACGTCTGTCACTTTATTTCTTAAAAACCGTTAGTAGACTTACACTAGTATCATAATGCCACTCGTGGCGCTTTCAAGTCCAACGTTATTTTTGATATATCAACTATTCTTTATTCTGTGTATCAGCGTTTATTCATTGTATGGATTATAAAATAGCTAACATAGTAATGAATTATAGCCGGTAAAAGACCTTTGAAATGTCGTAAGCCGTATTGTCGAATTGTAATTGGTGATGGGAAGGTATCTGTATCTAGATTTCTGTCTATTCATTTGTGTTTATACCACATTTCTGTTCCGTCTATGGACATGCTCTTACAATGTTTGTTTCTAGTGTTCGTGCAGCAGAATATCGTAACACATTTCATTCAATATGTGTACAGTCACGTCTCCCAACATTTTACACAATTTTGGACCCTATTTCAAACGTTCTAAGACCTAACACGTTTCAGAGTTTCTTGAGAAGACGAGCCCTCGCAACGTCTGAATTACGGTCTTAGGAAGAAAAGTGTACCTACTTGGTCTTAAGGCAATGTTGTTAATGCTTTCTTCTTGTAAACACCAAAGCTGACGCCAAGTGCCACCGACCAGGGGTTATCAGGATACCCCCTGGACATTGCATGAGCAATTAAGTACTTTACGTAATATATATACGCTGTGATACGGCGGTCGTGTACGCCCGCTATCGTGTCACCTACTTGTGTTTCATTGGTCGGTTTATGGTCTGGAATATGCCACTAATGTACTTTATTTTTGTAAAGACTTGTAAGATAGCGTTAGCAACTCATTCGGTTGTTGTTAGCATGTTGTAGCGTGGCTACCTAATTCTTATGAATGGAAATTAAGAACCTGTATGTACAGCCAACATTGAAAATATCTACTTATAATGTACCTACGCACTCAGTAACAAAATATGCGAATATGATTTTGGTGACAAGGGTGTGACATCGTACAGATATTTTTGTCGCTTTGGGAACATTATTTACGACTTTGATTCGACTGTAGTAGAACGCAGATTTATAAAACTTGTCCATTATATTTTTACTAGTAAACAAGACACTGAGTGTTTACTTTGTACGACTTTTCATAAGCAAAGCGTCGTTTTTGCTATCAGATTTAAAGATGAAGTTAGGTTTATACGATTTTACCTACGTGCAACTTGTAAATAAATTCAATCTTCAATTTCAGGGAGGAAGCTGACAGACATGATAGGAATCACTTTAAAATCCATTTTATTGATAATCCCACGAAAAACTCAGAACATTTTCGTCGCGGTCAACGCAATCAAATCACAAAATCCATCAGCGACGCCATTAATCACGCAATAACACAACTTTATGATGATCACAAAGGCGCCTGCCGCGAATGGAATGGCGGAATGGAAACTCCATTATTCATGTTTTGGAACTAGGTTCGCGGTATCGAGGTGAAAATTATTGTGTATGAAGTTGACGGGGCTGACTAGAATTAGATTGTTTTGAAATTGGACTAGGGTTGTGCCTACGCATAAGTAGTGAAATACAAAAATGCGAGCCACTCATGTGTCCGAACTCAGAAACCGAAAGTTCAAGACATTTCTGGATGTGTAGTTTTGGTTATGATCCGTAGAAAAATTGTAGATATATTTTCCGGCGAGACTGTATTTTTATCAAGCCGAAACTTCTTTTGACCAAATTATAACTTGAATCTACCCCATTCGTGGAATAAAAGTTTTGTTTTCCCCCTCGGACGCTCCGGATGTGGAATGAGGTCCCTGCCGAGGTTTTCCCGAGGGACTACAGTATGAGGATGTTCAAGAAAGGAGTGTATACATTTTTAAAGGGTCGGTGTGGTTGGTGTAATATGTGACACCCCTGGAGTTTCAGGCGTCCATAGGCTGCAGTGACCGCTTACCATCAGGCCGTACGCTTGTTTGCCAAAAAAAAACAACCTTATTACGGGAACACAACCCAAGTAAATGATGTTGTACCCTTTTATTAATTCAGCGTGTGTGTGTGTGTGTGTGTGTGTGTGTGTGTGTGTGTGTGTGTGTGTGTTTGTTGTGTTGTGTAAACACATATTGTTATTTTTCTCCCAATAGACAAAATAAACCCAGGTAAACTTTATTAATACAAATCGCTGCCAAGCCCCGTTATTTCATTAAGCGCCTGAGTTGCAGCGCGACCGTAGCGTAGCCAACTCATTACTTATTAAGCCGAAAGCCTTTGTTTGGTTCGCAATACGCGTGGCAACTGCTAGCTAGGATTTTGGTGAAAAAATGTGGAAAATGTTTCGCACAAGCACTGTACTTAGTTTATTTTCTATTTAAACAGTTCGTGGTAGTTTGTGGTTGGAAGTTGAAACTGCAGCTGTTTCTGAAAATGCGAATGCAGAATATTAACTAACAGTAGGTAGGCATGGTCAACAGCAAAAGTAGATGATCATTTTAGTACCTTGTCACTTTCACTACTTTGACGCATCCCAACTGGTTCATTATTGTTATGTTAGTGCGACAAAGTACTAAAATGATCATCTACATCACGAATTAAACTTAGTATTATTTTTGAAGAGGATACTTCCTTGTGCGCAGCTTGTTGTATGAGTTAGCTGCCCTACACTCAACGTTTTCAATTTTAGTTCCATTACTAACGCTAGATGCCGCAAATTAAAAGTGATGGAATGGGTGATTATCAACCAAATATAAAGCATAATAATATCCACCCGTTTAACCTAGTGGGTAGTGACACCTGCCGACGAAGCTAAGGGTGTTGTGTGGTAATATATAAGTAACATGCCGGAAACAATATTAAACGTATGTATTACATACATAATTTGATAAATACCAGCGCGCTGTTTATGCGAGTCGCCCAATATATTATTACTATTTAGTACAGTCACCTTTGCATGAGACTTAACTCGTATGAGATTATGCTTAAAATACCGTCTATCAAATAAAAAATAAATTATTGAAATTGGTCCACTTGATACAGAATTATCCTTGAAAAACAAACATACATACCACTTTACTAGTAAAAATTTAAGTAATTGTATATTTGTAGTCGAATTATTTTTTTAATAATATGTTCGGTGTCGGGTAGCCTAAGTACCTACGTTCGATGATTTTAAATAGTTGTGTAAGAAGTAAAAGAGTGCGATAAACAAAGACTACTATTAGAATAGAATTACGGCTACGGTAAGAGAAACGTCAAATATATATGCCATAAATGGTACTTTATAACCGATTTAAAAAAAGGAGGAGTTTCTCAATTCGTCTGTATTTTTACTACTTTTCTTTTAACAGCGGTCTGATAATAGTTATTTGTTCAATAAGAGAGCAAAGTAAATTTTTGCTGCGAGTGTTGATGTTGAGTCCTGAGCAAGCGAAAGATTCAAAATTAGAATCTTGAGCGTAGCGAGGAACTCAAAGACACGAGATGCAAATATCTTTGCTCTCGTGTGATACATACAACTTTTCACCTCAGCGGCGAGAACATATAACGCAAAGGAATAGTGATAGAGAGAATGAAGTTACTTAAACTAACCTACGATATGAAAAATTAAAAAGTTTGTTTTTTTCACGCTCGCAGCATAATTGCTTTTTGCTTACTGGTTTCAAGCCGGAAAAGTCGTTTTCATGCTCGCAGCAAAATTGCATTTTGCTCACTGGTTTCACGCAACAAAACCGCCATTTCCGAGCCGCTGAGGTGAAATAGTTATTTCTTATACAAGGGTGCAAAGTTGTATTTTACCCGCGAGTTTGGAATTGAAACACGAGCTAGCGAAAGGATTCTATAGGTGAACCACGAGCGAAGTGAGTGGTTCTAAAATAGAATCCTGAGCGTAGCGAGTGTTTTAACACACGAGAAGTAAAATACAACTTTGCACCCGTGTGTAACACAAAACATTTTTGTCCTCACTATAGCGAGGAAAGTGCAACATGCAAAAAAACACAGTTCCACAGGCATGATTTTCATTACTGGAATCACTGATATTTTTACGATATTATAACAAAAAACTCTGGAAGTTGTGTATAATATTTACGTGAGTCGGAGTCGGTGACAAGTTGTGTATATTTTAGTTGACATTGACAATGATGACATTTCTGACGATGCGTTTTGAAATTGCATCGACTCAACTTGTGCGTTTACAATTATACTCAAAGTCATTATAAAAAAATGTTACTTATAGAATTGTTATGTTTACGACTTAAATCATTAAATAAAGCTAATTTTGGTATTTTTTATTAAATTCTCAAACCATTTATTTAATGATAATTGATATCAAACGAACCATTAATATGAGCGTTTTACGTTTTGTTATCTGTCAAAAGCTACTCAAACACGCTCCAAGGTCAAATTACTTTCCCCACTTGTGGATAAAATGCGTTTTTACCCGCTTGTTTCAAAGGATAAAAGACGGCTTTCCGAGCTAGTGAGGGGAAAAAGAAATTGTTAACGTTAATTAACCAAGCAATGTAGGCTTAAACCTGTCAGCAAATCTTGATATTTGGGGTTTTTATTGTAAAAATATCCGCCGTATTTATCCATAGAATACCCTCTAAGCTAGATGTGTACAGTGTACTTAAATTGACTTTTAGGAAAGGCCGATTTTCGTATAAGGGCGCTCTATACCAACAATGTGTCGTAAGAAGCCCAAATTCCCGCAAGAAACTGTCAAACTAAGCATTTAAGCACACTGTAATTTTGATGTACGTTAATTTTGTAACAGTCGCTAATCGGTACTAAGCAGCTTCTTCTTTTACAGCTGACGACTTGGAATCCCTGCTTGAAGTTGTGGTGCGTGCGACCAACCAGGGCGTCCCAGCGGTGCAGAACGTAAGCGGCGGCCCTAACTGGAGCTTCGGGCAGTCGCTTTTTTTCTCGTCTACCGTCATTACTACTATCGGTAAACAAATTCATATACTTACAATTCGTAAACGAGTACTTGGTAAATGCTCTAAGGAAAAAAGTGTCGGTTTGTCCATAGGTAACGACGATATTGCATTCTTATGGTAGTAGTGTCTTATTAATAACCGAAAACAAAACAAACCATTATATATATTGATGTACAAAACTGGGCCAACAAAAAGCTCACGAAATACACTTTACGTATTTTTACTTAAATCAATAGTCCGTTTCAATATGTAGTAGCAGTGGTAGAAATCAGCAAGAGAGGACGATTATAGTTATTAGGTGATTAAACTTCTGAAAATGGCCTGGGGTTTTTTTTTGCTGACCATCGAACAGAACGTGGACACTGGGACACATTCGCCTGGATTATTGAAATGATTTAAGGGAATCGGGGGTTTGTGAAGGTCTGTGACCTAAATTCACGATTTTGTGTCCATTTATAAAAGAACGTCAAAGATAATGAATGAATGGGAAATTGCCCGTCACATGATCAATTTATATTTTTTGATAGATGGGCCTAAATTCACTACGGGATTACGGGAATGATAATTTATCTTATAAAATGAGTTACCAAGCTTTAAGTACTATTAGTATCTGTTTGCATGTTGTCGTACTTATAACTTAGACTCCAGAATCTGTCTGATTACTCTACAAACAGAGGTGTGCTGACCAATTGATAGTACCGTGCCTTACCTAATTATGTAGAATATGTGTAAATCTGGTGTAAATAGTGTTCTTTAATGCATTAAAGTCCAGCCATATGAAGTGTTGATCTTCAAAAAGCGACTAATTTTACCAATTAAAATGTCTTTCAACATTTCTACTTCTCCAGGTTATGGTCATGTAACTCCGCTGTCCAAGCCAGGCAAACTGTTCTGCATGGTGTACGCGCTGTTGGGGATACCTCTAACCCTGGTGCTCCTTTCTGCACTGGTCGAGCGACTTCTGTTGCCAGCTACAGCGCTGCTGAGGACCCTCAACGCATCGCTTGGTCACCTCTACCGTCCATTCACCATTCGACTGGTGCATCTTGGGATTATCGGTAAGTTAGTACAGGATGTCTGGTTTTGTTCATTGTGTAGGTACCTACACGCAGATAGGAATAGTGCTGACGCTGGTGCTGCAATCTGTGCTAACCGAACGACTACTGCTGCCAGGTACAGCGCTGCTGAGGACGCTGAACTCCTCATCTGGACACCTTTACCGTCCCTTTACCATTGGACTGATGTATCTTGCGATATCGGTGAGCTGGTGCTGAATTGCTGACTGTCTAGTTTGGTTCTCCTTTCTCCACTGATTCAGCGACTACTGCTCCCAGATATAACGCTACTGAGGACACTGAACGCCGCCTCGACACCTTTGCTGTTGTTCACCATTCGGCTTGTGCATCTTGCGATTATCGGTGAGCTGGTGCTAATCGTCTAGTTTGGTCCTCCTTTCTCCACTGATCCAGCGACTACTTCTGCCAGATATAGCGCTACTGAGGACACTGAACGCCTCACCTGTACACCTTTGCTGTTGTTTACCATTCGGCTGGTGCATCTTGCTATTATCGGTGAGCTGGTGCTGATCGTCTGGATTTGAACACTGGACTGGTTGTTGGTGTAAACTGACTGACTCTGGTTCTCCTGTCAGCGCTGGTCAAGCGACAACTGCTGCCAGCCACAGCACTGCTGAGGATCCTAAATGCCTAACTTACTCACCTCTGCCGCCCCTTTATCATTCGGCTGGTGCATCGATGAGCTTATGCAGAACATTTGGTCTTGTTTAAAGGTAAGTATCTACGAGAGATATGCTATATGTTATTGACTAGACACCTCATGTGCTTGACATCTAGTGGCCACTTGTACGGATACAGCACATTTCTATTGGATTATACTAAACCTACGAAGGGAAGGAAGTAATACCATTCTTAGTAAAAAAAAAACAATAAAACTAATTGCAAATGGGGTCACTTCTTACATTTCTTCTAAGGAAACATGACATCGATGATGATGACCAGATTCTAACCTCCGCTTTTGTCATTCCAGTAACATTCTTCGTGGTATTCTTCCTCACCACACCGGCGGCTATCTTCACCTCCCTGGAGCCAGGCTGGGACTTCCTTGACTCGTTCTACTACTGCTTCATATCGCTGACTACCATTGGACTGGGGGATTACATTCCAGGAGACTCAACAAGACAAGAGTATCGCCCCTTGTATAAGGTGGCTACTACATGTGAGTATGGTACAAGAATAAAATGATGTTGTACAAACGCTAACACAGTTAACAGACTATTTGTGACCCTTATTGCAATGAGAATAAAGTGCACGAATGGTCAGTTAACAGATGCCAATGTACATTTATCTATATCCTAACGATCCATGGACGATGAAAAGGTTAAATCTCGTAATGAGACTCTATGTTCATAAGATATTAGATTGGTTTGAGTAGATTCATATTTCTACTTCCAGGACATCTTAAAACAGACACAGATGAACAGACTGTGACAAATGAACGATGACGAAGAGAACGAGTCTTAGTTCTGCACTCTGGTGACCTTTTTCACCACCAAGAATACACAGGCCATACACAGCTCGCGGCGGGGGGAGAGAGTCCCACATAACCCCCAAATGGTCTTCCCCGGGCTGGGGGTACGCATAAAGCATTTTCACACCGTCAAAAAAAGGCCATACACTGGCACAGAAATAGTATTTAATTTACCGAAACACATCAAACCGAAACCGTCCAGTATGGCTGCTATTTTGAGTGAGCTGGTAATTCGCGTAATACAACCTTAATAAGTATATTTTTCTGATATTGCAGTCTTCCTGCTTGCCGGCCTAACGTTCCTCATGCTGACCCTGACCGTCTTCTACGATATCCCTCAACTGAACCTAAGCACCGTGTTCTCCTCTGTCAAAATGGACGAAGACCCGGAGAAGATGCGTCTCAGCGGCTCCGGCGTGATGGGCCCCGGCTACGGGATCGGCGGACTCGTCATGAGGGATGATTACAACCACCACGACCAGCGCCGCTCCGTCGTCCACATCCGACCACATCTAGATGATAGCCCGAGCCCCGAGGACACCACGCCAGTTCACGCTAGGGATATGAGGGTTCCTCATGTCCATTAAACTGTTACTGTGGACGTGCCTAGGCAAATTAGAAGCTTTGTGCTTCTAATGAAACAGAAGACAGTCAAGGGAGGTTTTTGGTCAAGGACGAGAGTTCAAAAGAACTGAAAAATATACCTACATATTTTTCAGTTCTTTTGAACTCTCGTCCTTATTTGTAGGAACAATTAGACTACTGTCTATCCTCCCTTACTGTATTAACATGTTTTTTACGCGGGAGAGCATCAATGGTGTGTCATTTTTTGATGATATCAAATTATGTCGGTTGTTGTTTAGTAATGCTATTACGATGTTTGCCTAGATGTGTCCTAAATCAGCAAAACAATTTGGCTGTATGCAAAGCATTTGCGAGGGAACATAGCTAAATTGGCTGACTAATAATCTTCGCTCTAAAAAAAATCCCGAGTCGATAACGGTTCCTTAAAAGTAAATGCCGCTTAAAAAATAACTGACGTCCACTGTCATCGTGCACATGATTTGAATCATTGGATTACCTTTTAAAAAGTTTATTTTAACATAAGTAAAGATGATATTTATAGTGAATTGAGTAAAAATACGTTTGAAAAAATGTCTTATAAATTTTTAAAAATGACTAAATGTGCACTATCTCATTAGAGGGTAATAATGTGGTATGTATTGTATTATGTATTAAGTTTTCTGTATGAAAATGCATGTTTACAAAAATATTTTGATGTTACAATAAAACTGAAGTATTTCTACAAAAGATATTCAACCATTGTAATTTAACGGAATGAATTACCTAACTGCTAAAAATATCTACGAGTACATTTGTTAACAAAAACGAAATAATACGTGTTTATAAATATGAAAGTGTCAAAATAGATATCAATTTGTAGTATGCACTACTCGTAGAGTTACCTATCAAGAAGACAAATATATTGAGAAGTCCAAACAATAATGCTATGGAATATAACACGATAGCAGAGAGTAGGTAAAAATTACACCGTCGTTATTGCATATGGATAGACATTAAGACAGGTCGAATTTTAACAAAATACACCGACGCTGTTTTATGTATGTCTCTCTCTTTCTCTCTCTATCTCTGCTGGAACTGCGTTATCACGCTAGTTTGAAGTAGTTTGAACTTGAGCTTCTTTGATCTCTGACTTTTGAGTAACTATCTATTTGATATACGTGTAGGTAACTTCAATATTATGGATCAATGGTACCTTTAGTGTTTCACCTATTTTATATATAGTTAAAGGCAAAAATTTGGTTCTGCTTTTGCATTATTGTACTTAAATGTCAAGAACCAATATATATTAAAAAAGTCTTAGAGACAAAATTGCTCGAAACTCCTGAATACTAACTGTGCAGTCTTTAACAACGTATATCAACATGTTCTACCATAGATATACATACGTACCTATATCATTAACAATCTTCACCAATGCTATCACTAATTTCCATTAAGAGTCCGCAGTAAGCTCGGTTCTCCATACAAACGCAGTTACGCTCTTATTTTAAAACGCCATGCTAGAATAACATGAATCTTTGTATACACAATGGGATCCGGCATATTTAGGTCGGATATTAGTTTCTGTTGCTTGCAATTATAATGGAGAAAAAATACAGCGATTATTAAGGTTTTCATACAAGACGTAAAAAACACAAAAACTCGCTGTATTTTTTTTTCTATTACAATTTCTAGCAACAGAAACTAGTTTCCGACCTAGATATGGCCGTTCCCATTGTGTATAAAAAGTTTCATGTTATTTCAGCAAGGCGTTTTAAAATGAGAACGAAACTACGTTTGTATGGAGAATTGAGTTCAGCCGAGCGTACTGGCGACTCTTAAGCACTTTATAACGAAGACCGTCCTCTTCAAAATGAAATTTTAACCGTAATTTTAAACAATCCCTTGGAAAAATCGACAAAATTACAACCGCTGGTGATACTAGCTAGCTGAACTGAACACGTTAAGACTGACAAGGATATATCAAATTTTCACATTTTTCTATTTTCTCATTAGATTTTGTATGCGGACGACAAAACATCTTTTTCAAAAATATACCATTTTAGCGGTGGCACGCGTTTTGACCACATCAGCCAATTTAGTACAAACTTATCTGTTATTATCACTGTTTTTGGCAGATGGTAAAAAACGCAAAGCTCTCCCAGTCCCTTTAGAGTGCGCAGTACGTTCGGTTCTCCATACAAACGTATTTACGCTCTCAAATTAAAACGCCATGCTAGAATAACGTGAAACTTTGTATACACAATTGAATTCGGCACCTCTAGGTCGGAAATTAGTTTCTGTTGCTTTAAATAAGAATGGAGAAAATACACCGATTATTAAGGTTTTCATACAAGCCGTAAAAAACTCAAAAACCAGCTGTATTTTTTTCTTTTCCAATTTCTAGCAACAGAAACTAATTTTCGACCTAGATATGCCGGATTCCATTGTGTATACAAAATTTCATGTTATTCTAGCATGGCGTTTTCAAATGAGAGCTTAAATACGTTTGTATAGAGAACCGAGCGTAGTGCGCCCTCTTAAGAGTGATGTGACGACATTAGTTCCACTATTGACCGCTATAAGTTTGTGCTATAAAACTGGCCAATAAATAGACTGAACAACTTTAATCATCTGATGTATTGTATACGGTTTACAAACTTTAAAATAGTTAAAACATATCATTGACATGATCCTGTGAAATGAAATCTTCAATATACCATTTTAACAATTGACTTTAACATTACTTAACGGTTTTGGGTAAAATTAAAAGAGAGTGAATTCGAATAGTTATTGTAATAAAACTCAGCTGCGGAATAAAAATTTACCATGATATCTGTTAAACATCGTCCAATCCGAATTACAAATTAATATTTCTTGTAAATACATATATGTTGGATCAACTTAAGAAAAAAAAACAAAATGTATGATTTCAGTTGGGTTTTACAAGGTATGGTTCTCTTTTGTCATTGAGAAATACACATTTTTTAACCTTTCGTCTGTGTTTGATAAGGGCCGAGGCCAATTCTCGGGCCGTTAGAGATGATGTCTATTAGACATATCTCGATAAAAAATGGTGGATGTCGATTTGCGTATTCTCAAAATCTCACACTCGAGATATGTCTACTCCCAGCGTTCGAGATGCAACAAGTGGTCGGTAGCGATCGAGATGGCTTTATCACAAATTTTGACAATTCATCTGCCAATGGGGGTAAATATTTAAAACTTTAGTAGTTGATCGACTGTTAACAGCAGTACAAAATGAACCTATTTGCAAAAGATATTTCGATTAATTTAAATCATTTAATAGCCGAAGACTTTTAAATATTTTTGATACGTTCAGTGGTGGAATGGCAGTTGACGGAAAATATTGACAGCACTTAAATATTGCAAGTTGTCTTTGATTCGAAAGTGTCAAGTCAAAACAGTTTTTATGCGTTCCATTTAACGAAAGTACATAAACGAGCATATAGTCGTAAATATGTTTGAAGTGTTAAATCATCATAATCATCTATTACAATATTGTAAATAAGTAACGCTTTTACTTTTGATAAGTATAAGAGATATTTCATTAAGTGGAAAAAGAAAATTGATTCATTACTGTACACTCGATTGTAAACTAACACAATCGAAAAAAACAGAACGCGTATTGCAATAGACATTGAGATCGTCGTTCGACATAATCTCGATCGTGCCCTAGAATAAGAATTTTCGCTGTGTTCGGCATTTTGGTGAGATTTTTCAATAAACATTGTGTCAATCGAGATCATTTTGAATGGACATCATCTCGAACGGCCCGAGAATTGGCCTCGTGCCATCAAAAATTTACTACTTCTAACAGAACGCAAAACAGTATCACATACGGAAGGTCAACTTGTATAGTAACAAATCAATAAGATAGGTAGGTACTTTATAAATACGATGCAGTAGTGTTTTGCATATACATCAATACCTATTTAAAAACGGTTGAAATATATAGTAAAAAAAATCTAATGCTAAACTGTAGTAAAAAATATCGCCGTATACGGCCGTGGTCTGCACCAGAAAGTATGTATTTATACGAAGAATATGTATAATTGTATATTACTCATATTTATATTAAGTTTATTTACATGTAACGTACGTATCAATTCGGTGTGATAGTCGACCAATAATTTAGTAGATTATCAGAGTTTATCAAAAAAAATATTAAAATATAACTCTCTATCTCAATTGAAATACTTCATTGTATGATAATATTATATGTATACATAGTAACGTAGATTGTTGTTGCGTGTAACGCAAATTTAATTTCTACGTAGATGAACGTTTATAATCCATAGGGTTTTTATCTCGTATTAGATCACAAGAGTTTATAAATGTGACGCTTTGCCGAAAAATGACCATTAGAATATTATCTACAATGCTGTGGCTCTAGTGGAAAGAGGTACAAGTCCTATACAATTGTACGGCACTTATACCCTTTTTCACTAGAGTCACATGACAACAAAAAAAAATGTATAAACATCGGAATGACGAGTAAATTGAGAAAAGATTGTATTCTCTTGACATCCAAAAAGAAGAGAGAGAAAAACTTACTTATACATATTTAGATAATAGAGGTTGTATGTAAGTGTGTATGTATGTACAGGCTGCGTCATATAGTGTACCGAATATATGGTGTACCGAACTATTTGGCCACTTTGGCTGTTACGTACTATTAGGCGCTGACTGTACTTACTTTTCTATTTCAACAACTAAAGTGGTCCTTTTTCGTCTAAACATCACAAATTTGCCATTTGCATCTTAACTTTCATCTAGTGTGGCTGTGACTGATTAAACTATAATCAAATTGAATCAATATAATTCTAAATGAATCCACAAAAAAAAACGATTACTCGATTAGCATAGCAATAGCATATTCCATTCACTTCGAATCAAAACGCAATGACAATATTGTTGGACTTATGACAAAAAACATAATAGGTATTTAAATTTATTTTCGTAAGTAACTAATCGTAAATCTTTGATACCAGTAGAAATGTATAATTTTGCCGCATCTATCTTATTAAACTTTATAATGAGGATGAATGGAGTCTGGAGTCAAAACTATTCATCGGGTAGGTATATATTATCTAGGGTTTTTTTTTTGTTGAATAGGTATCGTCTTAAAATGTCGACAGTGGTTGGTTTGCAACCATGGTTTAAACTATGTAAAGCAGTAATTAATTTTTCGTTAAGACGATTAATTATTTGTAAAAACATCTTAGGGTAGATACGGAAATGTACGTCGTGTGAATGTTTACAATAATGTAAAAAAAATACTTTTGTATCTTTTCTTATTTATTGTTTTCATAAAAAAATCTGGTTTTTTTCAAAATAATGTATTCTTAAGAACTTATTCTATCTAGGTATTCTACAGGGAGCTTGTCTTGGAAAACTAAAATTTTCACAAAGTAATGCATGTCTTAAGAAAAGTCTATTTCACTGTGTTTAAAGCATATTTCATTTCAAAAGTTATAAATAGGTAGAGTAGATATAATTAAAGTTAGTACGTAATTTTATAAAAGTAAGAGACGCATATTATACTGGATATTTAAAAAAAAAACAGTCGTTTGAATAGAAAATGTGCTCTTCTAGCGGCTAGTATTTATTAGAAATTATTATTGTATGACGTTAACAATAAACAAAAATAATACTA
Organism: Notocelia uddmanniana; assembly: GCA_905163555.1. NCBI lineage: Eukaryota > Metazoa > Arthropoda > Insecta > Lepidoptera > Tortricidae > Notocelia > Notocelia uddmanniana. Next base: position 17,272,095 of record LR991065.1, read on the forward strand.
AAAATAAAATATCGTTAAACTCACGTAAATGTACATTTTGTGTAGAATAGACACATAGACATTAGTGCAGAAACAATAACACAAAGATAAATATGCTTTAAGTGGATAACCGCAAATTAGACCCCAATATATACCCAAATTGAAAAAAGTCATAAATAAACCAGCTTGAAATGTGACACATATGTATTTTATTGCAACTTTCCTGTTAGTGTCCTGTAAGTACCTACTTGACCTGTAATGTAAAGCAATCGGAGACAGTACTCGTAGGTTCCGCATTCTAATTTGATGTCAACTTATTTAGTGCGGTCTTTCTGCACGGCTAGCACAAGACGGCGCGCAAGCTATAAGTATCGCGCACGAGATCCAGTGCGACTCCGAAAAATAAACCAATAACTTACTGAACAGTGCGAGTACACACACTTTTGTTCGCAATACACTGGAAATTCTGTAGCATGCTGGAACTCAGTAAAGCTCCAGCATTGGAACGTTTACCTTAGTTCGAAGCCAATCTGTACGTGAAAATAACGATTAAAGCTTGAAAGTTGAAACGTACAGCGTCGTTGTGGGGCGGAGGCAGTTCTGCAGTAAAGCGAACGCCGTCTGGGGCACGTCGCACCGTAAAATCCGCGATGTATTCGGTAGCACGGTAGAGGCGTGTGTGACATATGAAGCATTAATCGACAGTCGAAAGTTTCGGAATGACAAAAAATACAAAAACGCGCCCGCTCTGTGGGTTGCGAGCTTAAAAGTGGCGAATCAGCTAATTTAACCCGATTCGATATCGAATCTTTGTGCTTTATTTATCATTTAACGTGGATTTCACATTGACATCTTGAATTTGAATCAAATGGGCACCTAACTAAAGGGGATTTCGTGCAAACGTATATTTTGAGATTCAATTTATAGAAATAAATACATTTGTTACGGATACTTAATCTTTATTATTGTAGTCTGGTCTTAAATTAACTATAATAATTAGTAGGTCAGACTTGCAATGGTATTTCTACACACGCCAGACTAGACTTCGTTAAGATTTGTAAACACCTACCAACTCTGTAAAATTCGAGTTGGGTTACGAAGGCGATTTGTCGCACTTCATTGATGCATCTTCATTTATTTTTACAGAGTGACGGTGCAACAGACCCAATTGACCTTCCAACAGGATGTCAGCAAATGCTTTCTTTGCAAAAAGTTGTTGAGTTCTCTCCATTTTCCGAAGATCTGCCGCGCAAGCCATGGCCCAATGGTAAAATTCGTCTTTATCATCAACAGATTGGTATTCTAACTCGACAATTGGTTCTTCAGTTTTTGCTCTTTTAGCCACACTTTCCTGGAAATAAAAGTGGACAGAATTAGTATTTTCTTCTTCAGTAACCTTAAAGGCGTATTTTCATTGTTTTCAATTCATCCCATTCAGTCTCCCACCGGATTCTTACGATGGCGTTTCCGTTACCGAAAGCCACTGTGTGGCGCACACCACACCCTACACGAATGTGGCCGATGAACATTAATTAGTCGCGCAAAGGGCAGCGTACCTACTCGTACTGTACTTATATAATATATGAACTAAGCAGCAATTGTCGGCCTGTTTAGCCTAGTTGGTAGTGTCACTGCCTCCAAAGCCCGGTTCCGGTCCGGTTCAAATCCCGGTAAGGGCATTTGTTTCTGTGGTGAGCAGAGACATTTGTTCCTGAGACTTGGATGTTTTCTATGTATTTAAGTATATATCTATTAAATATATCGTCGTCTAGTACCTATAACACAAGCCTTATTGAGCTTACTATGGGACTAGTTCGATCAGTGTAAAATTTGTCCCCTAATATTTATTTATTTATTTAATTCGAATTTTTTTTTGCACCGGATAAGCACGCCGCAGTGTGGCGTGTACATCACTCACCTTCGGTTTGTTGACGATATAGTAGTCTTGGCTGAGACCATGGAGCATTTATGTACAATGCTCAATGACCTCAGTAAAGCCTCCGAGCGAGTTGGTCTAAGGATGAACATGGACAAGACGAAGATCATGTCAAATGCCCATGTAGCACCAACTGTCGTCACAATCGGACACTTTACGCTCGAAGTTGTAGATGATTATTGATTACTTATAACTAGGACAGACTGTCCAGTTAGGTAGGTCCAACTTCGAGTTAGTCGTCGATTCCGACTCGGCTGGGCAGCGTTCGGGAAGCTACAGCACATCTTTTCGTCCAATATTGCGCAGTGTCTCAAAACGAGTCTTTGACCAGTGTGTGTTGCCAGTGACGGATGACAAATGGCACTGAAACTTGCTCGCTTACTATGGGCCTCATAAGAGGGCTCAGAGTCACCCAAAGGCTATGCTGGGAGTTTCTCTGCGTGGTCGCATCAGGAATGAAGGTCGCATCCGCAGCAGAACCAAAGTGACCGATATAGCCCTCCGTATCGCTAAACTTAAGTGGCAGTGGGCGGGGCACATAGCACGTAGGACCGATGGCCGTTGGGGCGGAAAGGTTCTCGAGTGGCGACCACGTACCGGAAGGCGTAGCGTGGGCAGGCCTCCCACACGGTAGACTGAGGACCTGGTAAGGGTCGCGGGTGGCGCAAGACCGGTCATAGTGGAAGTCGTTGGGGGAGGCCTATGTCCAGCAGTGCACGTCCTTCGGCTGACATGATGATGATAATGAGTGTGGCCCGACTCTTAATTACATTAAAGGTCCGGCCCCACCGCTGCTCAAAACGCACTGAGGCACCGTAAACATAGTTACATGCGTGCCTCATGCGTGACGTTTTTAACTCCGTTCCCTCTCGTTCACTGCGATTCCACACCGTCATCGCCGTATTTTGAACACCGGTGTGGCCGGACCCTAATATACGACCGTATGGTGGCTATTAAACGACGATTATTATCACGCGATACACGCATATCACGATTGTTTAGCAGTATCGTGATAATATCTGAGAATGGGGGTCTTTACATGGTTATTAATATTATCACACGATACACTGAACTGAACTGTTATGTGACATTAAATTAAAACATGAGTGTGGCTTTATGAAACGAGCCGCAGGCGAGTTCATAATAGTTTATATGAAACTCTTCGGCTCCATTGAAAGCAATTAATCACTGCAATCGCCAGATACAATCATGGTTCAGTGAAGGTAGGAACAAGTGGTTAGTTGATTAAATGTTGACCCTACTAAACTTACATTTATTTCATCCTCATCTATAGTAAAACTATGTGTATCCAAAATAGAGTACTCGCTTTCCTCTTGCGAGTTTTCATCATGTAGAAATTCCATTTCATTAAAATACCATAACGTTGGTTTATAGGGTTCGCCGGCCTCCATGGCGCTAAGATATTTTTTTAGTTCTTTGCGATAGTTTGTTCTCAGAACGTTCAACTTTTTTTTTATATCTTCCCTCGTCGCTTCGGGAAACCTCTCTCTGTACTTGGATAGCAATAAATTATATCCTTTTTTCTTTCTATCTCGGTCATAATATTCTTTGCTTTTTGCATTCCATAAACATGGTAAACCCCGGTATAACTTGATAACTTCTACGATAAATTGTCTCTCGTTTTTTCTTGCCGCCAATGTTGCCATTATAAATGGTTATGATACAAATTTGAATGGCGATTTGTAAATTATTGTGCAATGCTATGGTATAAGTAACTTACAACCCATACAATAATAAATTATGGCACAATATAATTGAAAGCACTCAATTTCCAGTAAGCACAGTCTTCAATAACAGCACAAAATTGTCCAATACATACTGATTACTTGGAACATTGCACAATTAAATTAGTCATCTACAGACGTAACAGCACTGCTATGGCCATGACACTCAATAAAATTCAATCCTAATTCCTATTCCTACGCTCCTCAACACAATTTTTTATTGATTTGACACTTGAGTGATTGTCAATATTTTTCGTTTTGATTCGTTCCGTTGCCTCGTGCCTCGTGTAATAAAAATAAACTTCTAGAGCCAAGCATTTATGGGCAAATGCTTATAATTAAAAATGAATGTGAATTCCATTCACTATAATAATATTTAAACTCATTGGTGTTGAATAACATTGACATCCATAATCTATCAAAGTAGAAACAAAACGCTATACTTTCTGAAAACTTAACCTCAAAAAACATTTGGTTTGTTGGATCGAACGTATTAACAGACTAGAACCTCTTCTTGTTCCTAAGATATACTTTATTTCCATCCATATTCTGTTAGAGAAGTTTGTAACTTTATCAACACAATGGAAGAGTCCCCGGTATCAGCTTTTGCCGTTTACAGTGCGAACCGAAAACCTAACCAAAAATCAAAAGCTAAAAATTTGGCACAGAAACTAAAACGAAAGCAAAAGAAACAAAAAGAGTCCAAAAACATCGTCAAAAAGAAAAGTCACAAGAAGAAGAAATTGAAAAACTTAGAAGAAATTAAGAAAAATGTTGGGAATAAGAAAAATAAAGGTGATAAGAAAACTAGAAGTAAGAAAAGCGTTAGTGAAGACTTAGACGATATACCTGAACTTGTATCAGCACTTGATGTAAATCAACAGTTTAATACTGTTGCCAGTGGCATGTTAAACCAGTCGGACTGTAGCAACTGCAGTAATGATGGCTCATTCGAATTCACCCCTGTTGAGACTGACAGTGCAGAAGAGGGATTAAAGGTATTCAAATGGATGATTGCACCATACAACCCTGACAAATTCCTCAATGAAATCTGGGAGAAGAAACCATTACACATAGCTAGGAAAAAATCTGCATATTACAAAGAAATTATGTCCACTCCATTCATTGACGACATGCTTCGCAATGAACACATTCAATTTACAAAAAACATTGATGTGACATCTTATGTTGATGGGAAGAGAGAAACACATAATCCGGAAGGCAGAGCTCACCCACATTTGGTCTGGGATTTTTACTTGAATGGCTGTAGTATCAGGTTATTGAATCCGCAAACTTACATGCCAAAACTTCATCTACTAAATGCTACATTGCAAGAGTTCTTCAATTCATTTGTTGGTGCCAATGCTTACTTAACCCCACCTGACAGCCAGGGCTTTGCACCACATTATGACGACATTGAAGCATTTATCTTACAAGTTGAAGGCAAAAAACACTGGCGCATTTACAAGCCTCTAACAGACAATGAAGTTCTCCCAAGAGTATCTTCTAAGAATTTTAACCAGGAAGAGATAGGACAACCAATAATGGAGATTACTTTGGAACCTGGAGACATGCTCTACTTCCCTAGAGGCTTTATTCATCAGGGTATCACCATAGATGGAGAGCATTCTCTTCATATAACAGTCAGTATGTACCAGAAGCATTCATGGGCAGATTTGTTTGAGAAAATGATTCCAGCAGCCCTTCATCTTGCAGTCAGTGAAAATGTAGAGCTTAGGCGAGGTCTGCCATTTGATATTTATGACAACTTTGGTCTTGTAAACTCAGATCTTCAAACACCAAGAAGGAAAGACATTCAAAAGCTAATTGAATCATTGTTTGATAAAGTTAAAGATCATCTACCTATTGACGAAGCTGTGGACCAAATGAATAAGAATTTCCAGCATGATGCTCTTCCCCCAGTACTAACGGATTTGGAAAAGGCTGTAACTGTGTATGGAGACACTGATGTTATGGTGGATGATGGTAAAGTTACTAACAGAGTTGAGATCAGCCTTGACACCAAAATCAGACTACTACGTAAGAATATCTTAAGAATGGTGTCTGAGGAAGAACATATTCGATTGTATTACTACACTGAGAACTCTTTGGAGTACCATGCCAATGAGCTGACATATCTGGAGATTGAAGAAGACATGGCTCCTGCTATTGAGACATTGATCATATCATATCCTGAATATGTGTCTGTTGAAAATTTAGATGTCCCCAATGATTCGGACAAGTTAAATATAGCTGATGCTTTGTGGGGAAGAGGACTGGTAATGACAGAGTACCCTTTAGAAACCATTGAAGATGATTGAATAAACTATGTCTATGAACTCTAATCTTTGTATTTTATTTGATAGGATTTAGAATAAATGAAACACCCATGTCTCTTAAATTATTATATTTAATTTTGAATTGCATATAAATTTTGTAATTTGTGGACTTTCTGTTACAATAGTACTCTCAAACTGATATATTTTTGTATAAAACGCTAAAATATGTTTACAACTATTGTACCAGAGGACTGGTGCAAACTTTTCCCACTTGGTACATTATAAACAGAAAATTCACACACAAATTTATATCCTAAGCTTAATCCTCTTTTTAATTAACCTATTTAAAAATACCACCTAAAATGTAGGTACTTAATTTTTCTAACACACACACTCTCACGCCCTTCACTCGGGTCTGACATAACAACATAAGAGTACTTATGGAAAACATTTAACAAAATGCAGTGCGCCGCGTGTCCGCCGGCCGAAAACAACCAGTCATTTAACTCAGTGATGTAACAAAATTGAAAGAATGTATTAAATAGAAGTACATTTTCTTAGTGATAATAGATTGGTTGATATCTATTTTTAAGATTGAAGAAGTTTTGAAATAGGCAGTGCCATAACATTTAGTATTCAACTGTACATTGATTCAATGAATTCAGCCACATTTCATATTACATGGTTGGTCCAATCCAAACAGATAAAAACGTTTAAGTGTACAATAAAAGGTAATCCAAGATGGTTATCCTCTCAATATTTGTATAGACGAGGATCTGCCAGCCACGAGAAACCTCAATTGCTACAATCCATTTTCTTCCGGTCTCATAGCAGTTAAAATATTAACTACTCTCAATTCACGACAGCACGTTACGATAAAAGTAAACCAATAGTATCAAAATATATTCTTATTTCAAAGCAAATGTGTCACTAAACATTCTGATTATTATTAAATTCTTTGTACTGATTTTATACAAAACTCCGAAATTATCGAGTACCATATCCTAAAGTCAATACTCTAGCAAAATTTAAAAATTTAGCCTAGTCTTATAAAAATACCTTTAAATCTATTGCCTGCTAGAGGCGACACCCTCCAGCGTTGGATCCAGAAGAGCAAAATTAGACTGTTAACATTCATGTTAATTGTAAATATTTACAGTGAATACTAAAATTGTTACAAATACGTTAGTAAAAGTTAGTATAATAAAAATTAAAATGTTTTCTTGATTTCCCATAATTTATTATTACAAAGAAACATGATTCTTGCAGTCCATCACTTATTGAAAATAAAACTATAGTCTTTTCGTTGACACAAGTTTGAATCTATATCAGGCGTTACACACTAGTAGGCCCTTGATCAATAACCGATCAATGATACACAGTATATAGAAGAAATTATATCATGATAATTTAACTCCACTTGGCATTTCCATATAACAACAATATTCTTGATCTTCATCTTTTGCTTTAGCTTTACGATTACTGTACTTCATGATGTTGAACAGTCAATTAAATAAAAATATTTCATTAGTATGCACACAAGGGATCTGGTCCGTTGTATGGCTAAAATTATCCATCCCTTCCATCCCAGGGCTAGAACGACTTGGATTGTGTCAGCAACACCTCCCTCTCAAATTCACAACATTTCAAATTTCCAAGTAGTATGAAATATTAACTCATTTCGGTAATTTGTTAACAAGAAACTAATTTTTTTAAATAGTTTTTTTATAGCTATTAGTTTTCAAGATATTCATGAAAATGTGAAGAAAGCCTACCACCGTCTATATGGCGTCACAAGGCTGAATTGTGACAGTACAGCGCACAAAAAGAACAGCACACTTTCTTTAGTAAGTCCGCCTTACTAATAGTACTTCTGTATGTTTATTACGCCTTACTTGTCACTCTTTTTTAGAATGAGGAATTTTTAAATCGATTTTATTATATGAAATTGGGACATTTTCGAGAATTTAAAAACGTGGTTATACTTGATTTTATATGATTTCATCGGATAAAAACCGAGTTAAAATATGAAACGTTATGTATTTAAAAAAACCTAGAGTACAGATGAAAACATCACTCTAAGAATATTTCATTTAATTTCCAACGCGATGGAATAATCTGCCAATACGCTTATTGCGAACACTGAAGGTCCAGTTACAATATAAAACAATATAAATGTAAAACATTATTATGCAAGTCCATGTTGTAAAAATAAATATCTTATAAGACACAATTGTAAACCGACCTTAGCTAGCACAAGGACGATATATTTGATTATATTTATCTACACATCTAGCCCCAATGCCATATAACATTGAAACGAGAGAAGTAGAGAAAATTGACAACTACAGTGGATCTTCTGTGACGATAAAAACCGCTATTTACTTAAATCAGTAGAGCTAGCGCGATGGTGTCCGAAAAGCATTCGTCCCTCTTACACACTTGCTCTTACTAGTAACAAACGAATGCTTTATATCTGACATAAAAACGCAATAATAGCTAGTGTGGAGACTTATTTAACAGGACAGTATAATTGTATTATATAAAATATACGGTCGCCATCAAATATATCTGTACATGCACTCTAATACTTTAACAATAGTCGTGTTCTGATATACCTCGTTCGCTCAGGAATATCTAACAGCATCTACAATTTATCCGACGAAATTTACGATTGTTCATTTCGTTGATTTTGTATGTACTGTTCTGAATACCAGATTTTTTTAAATATTCAACAGCGGTTTGAATAGTCAATAGAGGGCCTCACCGCGCCTCGCTCGTCACAGTGTCCTCTCACTCGGGCTTGGGGTCTCGTATTATTTCTTCACGGGCGGCTTCCGCGGCGTGCGAGTGGTCTTGCCGGTAGACGTTGATGGAGTCGGCACGATTGGGGATGGTTTTGTGTCTGGGGAAACAATATTATGATACTTATGATTATAAACGTGTAGACGACCTATCAAAGGAAATTACTTTTTATTCTAGAACTCAACACATGGATCTTAACATATCTCGAACAAATGTACCTTTGGTATGTAGGGACCCTCTCTGGGGGCAAAGAGTTTAGTTACTAATGTGCATTAAACTGTAAGCGCGAAAGAGATCACGTAACGTCAGTTTGGTTTGAGGATACTAAAATTTATGACGTCACCTTTTTTCTTACCTTTGACAGCTGACCGCCTGCCTCTTGTGGGCGTGACCGGAGGCGGCGTCTCTTTCTGTTTCACGGGCGTCCTTTTCGGCGTTTTATTAGCCTTTGCCTTTTCCGTTACTGCCGTGGCCGTCTGAAAATTTTACCGGTTTTAAATTGATTGGGTAATATTTGTTTTGGCTGCTATTTTCGGACTTTATGGGGCATTCATATTGCTGTACTGTACATAGTAAATTAATCATAAATCCAATAATAGACGTTAAACTGGTACTTTAAACACGTATGTTACCATGTATTCAGTCGAAAAAAAACTCATGAGATTATTAATTAATTTATAAAATTGACTCTTAAAAATTACACGTTATAGACAAATTTTGATATAAATATACATATAATCAACCTCATTAAGATTTATTCATGCAATACAAACATGCTGTATATAGGAAAATTCTATAAAACAGCAAATTATAGAAGAAAAGGCAAAACATCAGAAACAAAAGATTCAGTATAAAAGTAGAAAAACACAACAAGCAAGCAATGATGGGTGAAAGTGAACGAAGTTAATATGATCAAATAAACATTGCCTTAATAGAGTCAATGTAAGATATCTATATCAGATTACCATAATTTCAGAGAGTAGTAGTAAAAATATAAAAGTTACTATCATAGAAATGTAACAGAGCTCGCGCCATTTGGCAAAAACCATGATCCATTCAAAGTAGTATTGAAACTACGCTAAGAGGGCGTCCATTAATAGGGAATGTCTGAATTTTTTTAAAGTCCTTGATTATGCCTGTAATGATAGGAATAACCATCGCCATTAACAGAAAAAAATACAGATTTTTCGGTTGCGTCATATCGGACTACTAAGACATTTCCAAGTCCATCAAATATTTAAAAAAAAGCCTGCTTGAATCTGTGGTACGCAATGACATTGATAGCCAAATCTTATATCTCACCCAGGGCGGGAGGGGGGCAACATATCGTCAAAATCACCTCACGTAAATAACGGACGCCCTCCAACACAGCTTATACTCGTAGGTACAACAAGCTTACTTCTTGCGTAAACGTCAACAAGTAGGGACAACTATGAGACTATCTCATTCTAACAGAGAGTCCTAATGAGAGATGATAAGTTGCGTACGTGGATAAGTATTTCATCCAATGATATCATTGATAAACGATGTCGAACAAAACGAGCTCTGTTAGGGAGGTGTTAATACGAGCATTCCTTGAATTTATTGCCGTGTCACTCTTTCAGCATGCTAGAGCAAGAAGGCAATAACAGCTAAACACTGTCGTGTAAATATTACTCGTTTTGCAAGATGTTTGCTGGCATGCGTACTCTTGACCCTTAGCAGAGAATATTACTATTTATTTCAATTTAAAAAACCGGCCAAGTGCGAGTCGGACTCGCGCACCGAGGGTTACGTACCAACAACTAAAAAACAAATGTGATTTATCAATATATTGCTATTTGTTCGTAAAATATACATTATCACCAAATTTCAAGATCAATGGGCAGCGAAAAATTCTGTGTGACAGGTGACAGACGGACACGTGAGTTTGGGCCCTTCCGGTAAGGAACCCTAGAAACGTAATCGGTAAATAAATAAATAAGTTATCAGCAGTCTATAAACGTCCCACTGCTGGGCACAGGCCACCTGTCATAGATGAGAGGGAACAACGGGCATTAGTCCCCACGCCGGCCCAGTACGGATTGGGACCTTCACATACACATTTGAATTACTTCGCACATGTATGCAGAATTCCTCACGATGTTTTTCATCATCTTAAATAAATCAATTGTCTTGATTTGATTAGACTACCCAAGTCCAATTTGTGCCTGATTTACATCCTAAACAAGTATTGTATATTTATAACTTGGCCAAACTGAACTGATTATAGGTTTGATTTCTATCTAGCAAACCATATCATTTCTATTCTTTAGTCTATAAGTAAGGAGTGAATTGCAAAAAAAAATACATATTTAAGGAATTAATTGTGCCCTACATTTTAATTGATCCCTTCGTGTTACGAAAATTACCCATAAAATTTATATGGGTAAAATTCGTAACACAAAAGAATCAATTAATATGTAAGCATAATTAAGTCCTGGACTATGTACAATTGTTTTGCAATTCACCCTAATAGAACCTAAATACTTAATAGTAATTACTAATTAACAAGGTATACAAATAATAATTTTCTATTAAAATATCTATTTAAGATTAGATTTCGGCAAAACGGCAAGTTCAGGAACACTCTTCCAAGATTTTTGACTAATAAATTTAAACATACACACTTTTACCTACGTGCCATATCCTAAATTAAAAAAAAAATTTATTCATTATAGAATTATACATGTATTTTTTTTAGAAGAACTATAGGGGTGCTTAATCAACTTGCTAAGCAACCCACCCTATAGAAAAGCGATAAAATAAAACGCATTGGTTGTCCGTCACCTAATGTAAAACCTCTTAGATGTCAGCTAGATTATATTATTTAATAAATATGAGTGATGATATTTGTGGAATGACAATGAATAAAGAACATAACGTATACCTCGACCCAAAAATAATGCTGAGTAGTTACACTGAAATTATATAAATACATTTGCATATTTCAATTACTTGCATTACCAATGTAACATGCACAGTTCGGAAACTTCAAATAAAACTAAGTCTAATTCTTCAAGAAAAAAATGTAAAGGAAATAAAATCAATCTATTTATCATTACAAATCAGTGCCTTATCTGCTTTTGCAATTATAATTATTTACATCAAATACCGGTCTCTGTAACTCATCTAGTCACTTCATATTTACAGTTTAAGATATTGTTTACTTACCATAATGCATCATTTTGAACGCTTCCATGGCAACTTGAATTCAAGTTTCCATTCTCAAGTGTTACATATTTTTCTTTTTATTCCCGAAGAATAATATCATACTATATAGCTTTTGATAGTTAATTTTCAATAAAAAATAATCTAGGACTGCAACACTTCAAATTCTTTTTTTCACGACAAATAGAAAATAGGGTTGATGAATATTTCTACTGAGGATAAATACTCGGTTAGTTTTTGAAGTGAGTTTTAGGTTATAAACTATATGGAAATGACAGATGTCAGGATTGACTTCTTAACCGCCGACCACTATAGTTGAAAGTTACTGTCTAACATTGTGGTTATAAAACAAATTCTATGGTATTTCCCCTTGAAGTTCGTTCTCATTTTACGATCCAAGCTACAAAAACCGGTAATCAACTACCAAAGCGAGACGTGTCGCCATCCCGCTCTCGCACCTAGCATCCGGCGGGCGCGAGAAGGCGACGGCACATGCATCCAGTAACCACACACCTCTTACTCACTCTCGGACATGAATGTATATGCTGATGATTGCGGATACGTACATTTCTATATATCCGTTGTACTATGCCTACCTTGCTTGCCGTCGCCACTATGGGCGTGGTACCTGCCGATTTTCGCTTTGTTTGCGGTATTGTTGGAGTCGCTTTGGACTTGCGCTTTGGACTGCGCTTTGGTGTCGTACGAGCCTTTTTAACAGGCGTCGGTACTTCCTTCTGCAAGGGAAATTGCTGTTATATGGGCGCGGTAGGGTAGTTCAAAATTCTACAAAAAAAAGGATCTATTGTCAACCGACTTCCAAAAATGAGGGGTTTATTTGAGCGTACTTTAAGTGACTTCAATCTCCACGAAACTTGCTCTTCAGTGGATGTTGATGTGGATCGAATTTTACTTTGAAAAAACTCTGTTCCAATCGGGTATCCCGCATTTTCGGTTACTCGGGTTTTGATACGCTAATTAAAGTCTTCAAAAGTGATATGAATTTGGTCCAGATTGGATGGGAGGAAGTCGGTTTTTTATAAGGTTCAAATTAACTTGTACTACTTGTGCATTTAAACGCCCATACCCAATCGGTAAGAGCAGTTCATTTTCATCTGTGACGGTCCCTTTTTACACCAATACTTCAACTAATTAATAATTATAGGTCCCTCCACCAATACCTAAATACCTACCATAAGCCTCATAATAATATTTTAGTATGTTTAGGCCAATGTCGACTATATACTATTCAACAGTTAACTACATTTGACGTCCACGCCATGAAAATCGACAATAAAAAATACTCAACAGTCAACTACCCTATACTTTTATGAAAAATGAAATGAAAGTCGTTTTACAAACCCAAATTCGTATGTCCCTTTACTAAGTAAATGTTATTTCAAGCTGCAAACGTGTTAGAGTGATTAATGACAGTGTGTTGCATTAATTGCATCCCAATATCCTATGTAAACGGTACTTTTGATTCGCGCTGAAAGCGATACAAAGTGCTTCTAATAAATAAGGAATCTAGATGGTTCAATAAAGCGAAAATATCAAAAGTTATGGTCCGCTTCTCTTAAAACTCGGGATTTAGTTTCCACAACTACTGTTTTCCTGGTCTTTCATTTGCAAGAAAAATCCATATTTCCATATTTTCTTCAATCAATTAAGCAAGGGTTTAGTTATGTCTAATGCGAGAGAGATGACACGGTCCACAATGCATAAAATAGTGCATTAAATAGTGGCTTAAGTAAGCACACTCACTATTGCCTTAAAAAATTCAGATAAGGCTTTTAGATGATATTAAATGTACACGAAACTGACTTACTGCTTCAACCGTGTAGCTAGCGAGTCTCAAGTATCCGTATGCATAGGCTTTATTAAGGTTAGTACAAACATAGTATTTTAAAAGTGTACTCACGGCAGTATCGTTGGTGATCGGTTTGGCGCGAGGGGAGGACTTAGAGGCGGTGCGTTTGCGCGATTTCTTTTCCAATTGAGACTCATCTTTGTAGAGGGACAGGTCCACTATGGAAACAAGGTTAATGTTTAAAACCGCCCAATTTTGCAGATACGATAAATTAGCTTACTGAAAATTGTAGGTCATACTCATACTCTTTATTCAAAATATTGTTAAATATTATATGTATGTCACGGTGTAGGATATTTTTGCATACATATAAAAGGTAACATTAATAATGTATTACTAATCCATAATTAAAAATATAATCTTATTTTACATTTATTTTAAAAAAATATTTTTACTCCTATTTATTCTGTGGTTTATGAACCCACGACTAAATGGTTAATGAATTATTTGTAGCCTCTCTTGTACCTTCTTATGTAAATAAATGCAGGACATTACCAAATAATTTGTACCTTTCTAATATAAAAGAACGTATCCTCATAAGAAAACTACGGCACTTATGTCGTTTTGTGTAAGGAGGAGTCTTCCGGTGATAATTTATCCTTTTTGAGCTATACTGTTCAAAATAATCTTCTATAAAAGGGGGTACGAAACCCTAAAAAGAGTATCTTAATAGAACCGTAGGTATACTTTATTAACATACTTTTTGTGTTACTCACTTACAAATTAAAGTTACAGGAATTAAACGGTTTTTTTTTCACGAGATCAGTTTTATTATTGGTGTTATTCATAATGACTTAATGACACTGACATACCTACATGTGAAGAAATTATGTACTTATTAATGTATTCATGGAGTGACAACCCCAACGCTACACGTGCCGCGCGTGAATGAATACAAGTTATGCGATAGACAGAGATGCAGAGAGTAGGTACGTTTCTTATGCCTAAACGCCGTTTTTGTTAGGAAGTGAAATTTCTGTATGTACTATTACTTATTCTGTGGTATTGTTGTTAATATTGTTTTAGAGAGCCATACAATTTATTTAGCATTGTAAAAATCTTTTAAATTTTAGAAAGCATGACTGATGAACCAGTTTTTCAATTTCTTCGTAAAAGTATTTCTTGTGTGTTCTTCACCATTTTGATGTGAATTGGTATTACATTATATACTTTAGGGCCTATCGCTTGTATGGTTTTGGACGACTTGGTCGATCTGTGACTGGTCGAGAGAAGCCGCGTAAGCGCTGTGCTCGCCGCCGCGCGTAATGTTATCATCGTCATACAAATAAATACGCGCGTAATGTGGCCCCGGCTCGTGTGCGCGCCTGCTCCGCCGGCTTGAGGATCTGCGCGTAATGTGGCCCCGACTAGTGGTACTCACGTCCGTCCGGGTGCTCCTCGGTGACGGCGGGCTTGGCGTCGCCCTGCTCGGCCTGCAGCGCGCGCTCGAGGATGGAGCGCGCGCGCGCCTGCTCCGCCGGCTTGAGGATCTGCGCGCCGCCGCCCCCGGGCGCGCGGGCTAGCGATAGCGTTGTTAGGACGCACTCCATGTCTGTGGGCAAACGAGTGTATTATACTGGGGCACTGCAACAAGGTTACATGTAAAATACACCGATAACTGGGGGTAGGGGGTTATCACACGCTATAGAGCAGCGCAGAGATCCTGCCAGGATCGCCATGTACAGGTGGGCTATCTTGGAGAGGATTCAAACGACCTAATCGGATTAATGATGATTTAATACTGTCTCTAGAAGTTGGATACATGTCATTTACAAGTACTTATCACTAGATACCCCACATCTGCCATCGCGTCAATAGATTAATCATCATCATAACCGAGATCTGTCTCTAACCAGGCAGAGTCAAGGCAATGGTTTAATACGGTATTTCATCGAAAGTCAAATCAAGAATGACCGGGCTGGTGCCTCTTCTTAAGTATTCTTGATACTTGTGCTAAGAGAACACCGCTCTTATACTTCTTGTAACATAGTATTTAATACGTAAGATACAGTGATGAGTGCAGCTTGATAGATGACCTATTTACTCACAGCCTCTGCCAACATAACGCAATTATAAATCACTACGGTATATTATTGGATTTTGTGTTATCCAATGATATTATTAGTGTTAGTGAGTGCTTGAATCCCTTGGATATCAAGCACTACTTACACTTATTTAGTTCACAATTATTGATTTTATGAAGCCAACTCCTCTTATGAAATATGTTTACAATAAAGGTCCCCCAAACCCATTAATAACGAATTATTAGCAATTGATTGGCAAGAATTGGAGAACTACCCAAGTGTGCATTAAGTGACTTTATTCTATGATACTGTCAGAAACTTATTCCATGTCTAAAGGTAAAGCGGGCTCATATCCATCATGGTTTTCGACTTTACACTTGCACTAAAAAATTCTATCTATCTATCTCGGTCTTGCGTGTAGTGGCGGTACACATTCTGCGTGGTTTGGCATAAGCGAACCCACATCCGTTCCGCAAAGTCAGTGTATACCTGTTAATTAACAACTATAGAACTCACCAGTGACGTCATAAAAGTCCGGCTTATAAGTCTCCCCGGACGGATCCGCGGCCTTGTCCTGAGACAGCCAGCGATCTTGATCTTGCGTGTAGTGCAGTACACATTCTGCGTGGTTTGGCATAAGCGAACCCACATCCGTTCCCCAAAGTCAGTGTATACCTGTTAATTAACAACTATCGAACTCACCAGTGACGTCATAAAAGTCCGGCTTATAAGTCTCCCCGGACGGATCCGCGGCCTTGTCCTGAGACAGCCAGCGGATCTTGATCTTGCGTGTAGTGCGGTACACATTCTGCGTAGTTTGGCACACGTAGAAACCACCTTCGGCGTTTCGGACCGCCAGGTATTCGTTCCTGTAATAAAAACAGTGCTCAATGTCTAACACATATAACCTTGTACCAAACAAAAAATTTCATAGAAACTTAATATATATAATTTTAAGATAATATCCATTCCTAAAAAATTGCACTGCTGTTATCTCGATGAGGATGCTCGGGTTGAAGCTAGCAGACAGGGAAAACAACTATAAAATAAGGAAAACAACGAAAGTAATAGACGTTACAACCAAAATGAGAAAACTAAAATGGCAATGGGCAGGCCACATATGTCGTATGGAGAACAGGTGGACGAAGCGTTTGGTGCAATGGTATCCGTACCAAGGGAAGAGAAAGCGAGGACATCCGAGGAAGAGATGGAAGGATGTCTTCACTGAAATAACGGGCATCGATTGGATGCGTCAGGCTCGCGACAGCCAACTTTGGAAGACCATGGGGGAGGCCTACGCCTCGCAGGCGACTACTATTAAGAATTAAATTTTGTAAATTTTGTTAAACATTGTATACTCGTAAACAAATAGTAGAAATAAAGGCTATTTTTATTTTATTATTTTATTTATATCTCGATGACGTCACGTATTCGTAGTTCGTCGAGTTCGACAACCTTTTCGTGATTTGTTTATCCAGAAGGCGTGGTGATCAGGTGATACTTGTGTGAGAATATGTACTGAGCTGTCGAGATTAGGCATAGAAAGCCTACATAATGTCCCATCCCTGGTAAAATGGATAATCCGCCTTCCTACATAAAAACAATAGTATAAAAATAAACTGTTATCTCATGGCAGTGTTATGCATGATTATAATATCATTGTTGCTATTATAATATAATAATCATGTGGCATTTATTCTCGAACCGTGAGATCTTCGAGAAGAGTACGGTTGCCAGTTTGCTTAACCTCGCATACCGCACGTGGTACGCGGGCGCCGCTGGGCCACGAACGCTCCTATTGTTGCTATGTAATGCTCGAACAAAGATTTAAATAAATAGAAAAGATTTGTTGCAGCCATATAAAAAACCGGACGCGCGCACGAAGGGTCCCGTACCATTATCTACAAAAACAGCAAAAAAAATCATGTGTGTTGTATGGGAGCCCCTTGAATATTTATTTTAATCATTTTAGTATTTGTTGCAGCGGCAAAAGAAATACATCATCTTTCAACTGTCCAACCATCACGGTTCATGATCATGAGATACAGCCTGGTGACAGACAGGGGAGTCTTAGTAATAGAATCCCGTTTTACCCTTCGGGTACGGAACGCTAAAAAGATGCAAAAAATCAAGTAAAAAAAATCGTCTATTAAAAAAAAAACAAACTAAGTACGACAAAAGGCTTGGGCTTAGCGTAACGTAATTTAACCCATTAAAGGCAGACCAAAGCTACGTTTGTTGCCGTAAACTTGTGTAGCTGATTTTTTCCGTCATGTAGCCAAAATCGCACGAAAAAGCAAGCCGCATAGGTGTCTTCATGGGTAACATTATTATTTGTATGTGTCTTATGTTACATTTTACATGTGTTAGAACGATTGTAATAGATAAGAATTATGTATACTTATCGGATATGTTAAGTTATCAACTATTT
Source organism: Notocelia uddmanniana (assembly GCA_905163555.1). Classification (NCBI taxonomy): domain Eukaryota; kingdom Metazoa; phylum Arthropoda; class Insecta; order Lepidoptera; family Tortricidae; genus Notocelia; species Notocelia uddmanniana. The sequence continues at coordinate 17,290,353 of LR991065.1, forward strand.
TAATTACATACAATCTTGTCATCACACCAAATGTACATAAGTACATAACATGCATGCATGACTGTTTCCGTTGAAAAGGTGGCGCCATCTCTTGGCAGCTGTCAAATATATATGGTAACAGAGCGTACGCTTACTATTAGAAATAAAACGGGACAAAATTTTAAGTAACATAAGTGAATCAATAAATTGTATTTACTAGGTATGAAACGTGTTGTTAAGTGTTGAAATTGCTTAATTACTATAGTATTTAAACAAAAAGATCCATATGCTTTGATAAAATGATATCACGAATATCACGATTACCCTATCATGATCTGCGGTCTGGGACACATTTTTTTTTTTATGAAAAACAACTCTGTTACCATGAATGACCGCCCACAATTTTTCTGCTTTGCCTTAAGGTTGACTGGTAGAGAATGCCTTATGGCATTAAGTCCGCCTTTTGTACTATAAGTTTTACTTTTGTGCAATAAATATTAAATAAATAAATAAACAAATAAATGACTACTCTGTTACATAAAAAATTGGTAATTAATCAATATTAAAGGCTTTAGATGTTCGAAAAGTTATTAAACAATGTGTCCTGTAACGAATGATTCCATAATGCTATAGAATGTTTCTTATATCTCAGCGAAAATAAAGTATTTTAGTTTTGGGACATCATTTGCCGCAACGGATTTTAGAATGACCCGCATATATAAATAATGACGCCTGTTTCCCAGAGGGATAGGCAGAGATCACGGATTACCATTTGCTACGATCCTGGTTTTCAACTCATTATATTCTTCATGCATGCGCGTCGATTTAGGGTACTCTTCTTGACCTGGCCTTTCTGCAGAATATCTCCGATTTGGTGGCGGAGGTCTTCCCTTTCCAAGTTTTCCATCCACTCTTCCTTCATACACAATGAATATGTATTATATATAAGAAGAAAACTCACTTGTAGAACACAATGAGTTTGTCATCATTGGGTTTAGGTGGGGTGGAGCGCCCAGTGGCGGCAGACAGCTTGGTTGCCATAGCGATCTCAGGAGTCGGAGACTGGTACAGTTGCACCTGAAATATTAATACATCACTTTAGATCCCTATACATTGAAACTAGAGATAGCAATGTGGGTAAAGATATAAACATGTACCTAAACCTAGCTGCTAACACACCTTATTACTACCTAAGTATGCTTTTTTATTTCACCCTTGATTTCCATGAAATCCATTCAAACACAGAGACACATGACATCAATCACACTTTATTTTTTTAGAGAAATTTTACAATCAGTATTAAAGACCTATTTATAATCAATTGACGTGCCGTGATGAATTCAGTTACATGTATGGAGTGCCCCCTTAAAAGGGGTTGTATGCCAATATACTCTTAATACATTAAAAAAAAAAATCTATACACTTTATTGTTTTTGAGTAAAGTGCACGCGAGATACGAACATGACGAAACTATAACACAGAATAAGTAATAGTACATACAGAAATTTCACTTCCTAAAAAAACGGCGTTTAGGCATAAGAAACGTACCTACTCTCTGCATCTATGTCTATCGCATAACTTCTATTAAGATACTCTTTTTAGGGTTTCGTACCCCCTTTTATAGAAGACTATTTTGAACAGTATAGGCAGTATAGCCCAAAAGGGTTACGTCACAGAATAAGGAATAGTACAAGTACAGAAATTTCACTTCCTAACAAAAACGGCGTTTAGGCATAAGAAACGTGCCTACTCTCTGCATCTCTGTCTATCGCATAACTTGTATTCATTCACGCGTGGCACGTGTAGCCCTAGGGTTGTCACGCCAAAAATACTTCAATGATGCAAAAAAATGTTCTACCTCACCAGATGTCGCTTAAGTACAGTGAACCGATATTAATTAAGTACATGTTACTTCACAAGAATAATAAATCTCATATTTTTTTAACGAACCATCTAACGATACCCTACACGGTGGGTTTTGCAAGAAAAAAAATGCATCCCCATTTTACGTGTAGGGGAAGTACCTTCTAACTACATATATCGTGTTACATTTAAAATGAAAGTGCTCATTGTGTGCATCTTATATATATTTTTTGTCATTTTAAAATAATTTTTTTAGAAATTATTTAAGATAATAGCCAAAAAATTACCATTCCCATCTTCATCTCCGAAACTACTGGGTCTAAAATATAAAAAAATACATTTCAAATCATCAACCAACATGTTTTGTCGGACATACAAATCAACAACAAACACGTCACAACTGCATACAACAGGACAGGTCATCTTCTTATGTTTTTCAGCTATTTATACCTACACTTTGTCCGTGTTTCAAATGCTATGACCACATGGTATTTTAAACACCAACCAACACTAAATAAGTACCTACTTATTATTACATATACCAAACTAAAATAAAAAAAACTTACCGTTCAAAATTTATAGGCAACTGAAAAAAAGATACACCAACGTTCCTTCGGGTATTCAAACAACCATATACACAGAGCATGTGTGGCCGGTTATCGGTTTCATCGTGGGTTTTTCATCACACAAAAAATTACGTAGTAACGCGCGGTTCGTCGCGATCAAGTCGGCGGCGCGCGGCAGCGGATCACAAAACGACACGCACGTACAGTATGCCCGGACGGCGGCGGCCCGCGACTGATAGCTAGAGTCAGGGTTTTCGAGCGTTAGGTTATTAAAGCGGCGCGCTCCACCCATTGCAAGCCCCTTGGTTACGTTATCACCGGAAGACTCCTCCTTACACAAAACGACGTAAGTGCCGTAGTTTTCTTATGAGGATACGTTCTTTTATATTAGAAAGGTACAAATTATTTGGTAATGCCCCGCATTTACTTACATAAGAAGGTACAAGAGACGCTACAAATAATTCATTAACAATTTAGTCGTGGGTTTATAAACCACAAAATAAATAGGAGTAAAAAATAATATTTAAATGAAAATGTAAAAAAGACTTGAACTGAACATCAAGAAATTATTATGATTGCCTTTTACAATAAAAAAGTTTGTTTGATTCTCTGTTAAGACATCCACATTATGAATAGGAATTATTTACGCGTGGTTCGTCGTATTCAAGTCGGCGGCGGAGGCGGATCGCGACATGACACACGTGCTCGCGCAGCGCCGGCCCTCACCTGACTGATCACCTCGGGGTTTGCAAGCAGTGGGTATAAAACGCGCCGCGCTCCGCCCATGGCAAGCCCCTTGACTATAAGGGTTCCGTTAATTTTTCATTAATAAAACTTATATTTTAGGAAAGCTTATAAAATGCTGTACTTATTTTGTAATAGCATATACTGCTCTAGTTATTATTTATTTATTTATAAGCATCTTTTATCAGTACTTAATAAACTTATGCAAACATGCAGGGTAAAAAAAATTTTTTTCAAATATTTTGAAAATGACTATAGTTATGTTATAGGTGTTAAAGAAGCAATTATAGTATGTTTAATAGGCTTTCAAACGACGACTCACACGAACTGATTAGTAAAATAGAACCCGAGATTTGGACATAAATCGACGAGGGTCGGCCGCCATTTTTATGACGTCACAGCTATGTGTGTCCCCCTTCCCATTTACTAAAATCGGTTGATTCGTGATCGGAAGACAACAAGGTACACATCCATACCAGTTTTAGGTATATAGAAGAGATGTCCACGAAAATCGTGAAGGAGATGACTTTTTGCAAATTTGCCTATAGACTAAGTGGCGTGTGTGGTAGTTTATTGACATTCATAGGTGCATATAATATGCCTAAATCGAAGAATAAATAACTTTTTCACCTCACAAGCTCGGAAAGCCCTTTTTTAGGGTTCCGTAGCCAAATGGCAAAAACGGAACCCTTATGGATTCGTCATGTCTGTCTGTCCGTCCGTATGTCACAGCCGATTTACTCGGAGACTATGAGAACTACAATTATGAAATTTGGTAGGAAGGTGTATGCTATGAACCGCTTTTATTTTTTAATCGTATGGCATTTATTTACGAACCGTCAGATCTTCGAGAAGACAAGTACGGTTGCCAGTTTTTGTTGCACTTTTAGCACCACCCAGGGGTCACGTGTAGGGTAACGGTGGGTACTCCCTACGGACGTGGTTCGACCCCCCTTTGTCAAGTGAGTGGGCATCTTGACTGTTAGAAGTTCTCAAGCCGCCCGAAGGCCTCTAACTTGGCTTCACGACTGCTGTCGTAGACAGCAGCCGGGATCAACGGCTTAACGTGCCTTCCAAAGCACGAGAGCGCTCAGTAACCACTCAAAGCGGTCACCCATCCAAGAACTGACCTGCGCCCATATTGCTTAACCTCGCATACCGCACGCGGTAGGCGAGTGCCGCAGGGCCACGAGCGCTCTATAGATATATGATGTGAAATTTTGAAAACATATTAAACTGGGTGCCCACCCAATACATGAGACGGGGGGGTCAATTTTTTTAAATGCACATAGGCGTGTGGAGTATCTTTGGATAGGCCTTCAAAAATGACATAGAGGTTCTTAGAAAACTTTTCCATTTAAGTCAACCGTTGGCGAGATATTAGCTGTCAAAGTGGTAAATAGTGGTAAAATCAAGATGATTTAAATTAATAAATACTTTCAACAATAATTGGTTTGAACAAGATAGGTTTAACTGTTTTTGAGTTATTACTGAAAAACTGTCTTTCCCAAACAAAAGGGTTTCCTATGAAGATACGACCTTTTTTGATTAAATGTATTGTATAGTGGTTTTAATTGTGTGGTGTTGGCACGGAATCCTTCGTGCACGAGTCCGACTCGCACTTGGCCGGTTTTTTATCCTTTATAGGCGTCAAGAATACAATTATAGTACGTTTAATAAGCTTTCAAACGACACCTCACAAAAACCGATTGGTGAAATAGAACCCGAGATTTAGGCCCGCCGTACTCCCGACCCGACCCGAGCCCGTCCTCTGTGTCCGCTTTAGCAAGGGGCTTGCAATGGGTGGAGCGCGCCGCTTTAATAACCTAACGCTCGAAAACCCTGACTCTAGCTGTCAGTCGCGGGCCGCCGCCGTCCCAGTATGTACGTGCGTGTCGTTTTGTGATCCGCTGCCGCGCGCCGCCGACTTGATCGCGACGAACCGCGCGTTACTACGTAATTTTTTGTGTGATATAAAACCCACGATGAAACCGATAACCGGCCACACATGCTTTGTGTATATGGTTGTTTGAATACCCGAAGGAACGTTGGTCTATCTTTTTTTCAGTTGCCTATAAATTTTGAACGGTAAGTTTTTTATTTTAGTTTGGTATATGTAATAATAAGTAGTTATTTAGTGTTGGTTGGTGTTTAAAATTATTGGTTGATGTTTAAAATTATCAAGTTGTAAGTTACAATACAAATAAATACGATACGAACCACCTGGCTACTCGTTAGGTACTTATAGCTTAAACTCACCATTTCCGACGATTTACTTATTAAGTAACTAACTGTAATTTTATTCAAAATGAAACGCGTTATTAAATTTATTTTACTTGATTAGCTACATAATAGTTGTCCTATTTAGGTAGTTGTACTTTATTGTGGCCATAGCATTTGAAACACGGACAAAGTGTAGGTATAATTACTTCCCCTACACGTAAAATGGGGATGCATTTTTTTTGGTTCGTTAAAAAAATATGAGATTTATTATTCTTGTGAAGTAACATGTACTTAATTAATATCGGTTCACTGTACTTAAGCGACATCTGCCCGGCTAGTATGATAGCTTATACCGTCACGTTATATGGCCAAAATGTACTGAAACGTCACATATAAAGTGACGGTATAAGCTATCATACTAGTTGGGCTGGTGAGGTAGAACATTTTTTTGCATCATTGAAGTATTTTTGGCGTGACAACCCTAGGGCTACACGTGCCACGCGTGAATGAATACAGGTTATGCGATAGACAGAGATGCAGAGAGTAGGCACGTTTCTTATGCCTAAACGCCGTTTTTGTTAGGAAGTGAAATTTCTGTACTTGTACTATTCCTTATTCTGTGGCTTTAGACAAAAATCGACGACGGTCGGCCGTCATCTTTATGACGTCATAGATATGTGTGTTCCCCTCCCCATTTACTTAAACCGGTAGATTCGTGTTCGGAAGACAACAAGGAACACATCCATACCAGTTTTAGATATACATTATAGAGAAGACTTTCCTAAAATTGGCTGATTTCTTCTAGACCAACTGTGCTCTCGCCCGGGCATCTTGTCGCCAATCAGAGTTGTTGTGATGAGTATAAGAGGACTCCATGCCCCAGCTGTCCTTGAGATTTCACCTGCAATTCCCCGCTGGCTGCGTTTTCCCTGATGTAAACATCGCGGTGACTCGCTAGACGATTTTGCTTAGTTCGATATAGCGTGATAGTCCGTTTTCTATTGGGTATGCTTGTATGGAGGGAGGTAAACAATTTTGAGTACAGCAATGCCATTTGGTACGGAACACACATTTGGCACGGTCAAGAACGCGTGGACATATCGAGTTGAAATTAAAACCATATACTCAAGTCTACAGTCTCTTGTAGCTGTGAAAAAATCAAACTTCTAAGTTAACGCAAAAAAAAGATACGGCCGTTTATGTATATTTCGCCACTCTCAAGGGAATCAAACTTTATAGGGTACTTTCCGTTGACCTAGAACTATGAAATTTAGCAAGTAATATTGTTTAATACTAAATGTACAGGGAATAATCTGAAAACGATACATTACTAATTAAATCAGTTCAAACTGGCTACCGGGCGGTTTGGGCTTAGGTAAACGTGTATAACATTCGTACCAAATGGCATTGCTGTACTCCAAAATGTCATACTGTTTCCCAATAGAAAACGGACTATGAGGTCCTAACGCCGAGAACGAAGTTCTCATATTAGTGATATTTAATTGAAACTACACTCAACCCTTTGTATCGAATATCCATACAATACAAAGTGTATCGACTCGATTTGTTTGCTCTTGAATGTAAATACTAAAGTGATAGATTAAAGAATAAACTGTTTTGCCCAAACAAAAGGACGTAAGTGCCGTGAGTTCCCTATGAAGATAAGACCTTTTTTGATTAAATTTATTGTACAGTAGTTTTAAATGTGGACTAGTTTAAAAACAGATACCTAGCAAAACTGCATTTTATCCACATAAGTGACTAGAATATTTGAAATCCGAAGTGTTATTAGTTACTTTTTTAACCGACTTCAAGATTTCAAAAGAGGAGGTTATCAATTCGGTTGTATGTTTTTTTTGTTTTTTTTTTTTAATGTTTGTTACTCCATAACTCCGTCATTTCTTAACCGATTTGGAAAATTCTTTTTTTGATTGTAAGTATATATATCCAAGTTGGTCCCGTTTTTGTCAAAATGCAGTTCTGATGATGGGATACATGAGGAATTGAGGGAACTCCTCAAATCTTAAAGGGAAACATATAGTGGTTTTTGTGTTTTCATCAACAAATCGAGCATGATCATACAAAAATGTGACATTTGATGAAGTGGAACTGCTGATGATGATCAGAACAGAACTCTTCAACGACGAAAAGTTCACGTCTGGCGATTTGTCCTTCTAGCTGTGTTTGTTAAGCAAGTTCTATTTTCACGATTGATTTTTATCATGCTCGAGTTCTGATGAAAGGATCCATTAGGAATCGAGGGAACTCTTCAAATGTGAAAGGCACACAAATAGTAATTTAAGTGTTTTCATGAACTAATCAAGCATTTACATTCATAAAAGTGACATTTGATGAAGTGGAACTGCTGATGATGATCAGAACGGAACTCTTCAACGACGCGTAGTTCAAGTTCGGCGATTTGTTCTCTTCGTTTTGTTTGCCAAGCAAGCAAGGTTTTTCCATGATTCCATGAAGAATTGAGGGTACTTAGTCTTCTACCATTATAAACATACTTATAGCCATTTTTATTTTATTGTATGGAATCTAAGAGTGCACCATCTAAGTATAATAATCTTTCACCGGCCTCCCCCATTGAAGTCGGTTTTTTTTTCTTAAAAATTATTAAACATAATAACATGTAAAGGCCAGTTCTGAAAATGAATTGTTTTGTCATCATCATCATCCTAGCTTTATTCCCAGTAGGTACAGTTGCATCCTGAAAGATGCCTGGGTTCCGCTACCTAATTCGAAGAATTGGCGTAGGCACTAGATTTTACGGAAGCGCCTGCCATCTGACCTTCCAACCCAAGGGGGAAACTAGATCTTGTTGGGATTGGGCTTGTGATGTGAGTGGGCAACTCGACTGTTAGAAGCTCTCAAGCAGCCCAAAGGCCTCTAACTTGGCTTAACGACTGCTGTCATAGACATCAGCCCGGATCAACGGCTTAACGTGCCTTCCAAAGCACGGGAGCGCTCAGTTAGTAACCACATCCAATCCAAGGCCTGACCCCGCCCGACATTGCTTAACCTCACATACCGCACGCGGTATGCGGGTGCCGCTGGGCCACGAACGCTTCATATTGAATTATATAATATATTGAATTGTTTTGTATGCAATTAAAAACATATAGTGCAAACAATTTTATTGTACACTAGCTTTTGCCCGCGACTTCGTCCGCGTAGAACTCGATCTCGCCTTAGAATTATTTGTTTTCCCATACAATTTTTCTCAAGCTGAGATGGTTGGACGGCGTCGAAAAGGACACCAGGATCTTAGGGGTGTAACGAATGATTAAGTGCTTATTTCGGAAAATCAAATGTACCGATTCTAGACGAATGAATCCCGTCAAAAAAATAACAATTATTATGATTGAAGTCTCGCTACGCAGTTCTGTCGTAAAACGTAGTCCCAACAGTGTAAGTTCTTCATGTAAGTATTATGGCCAAAGGCCCTTATCAGACCGGCAAGACATGCGGGCCTATCATTCCAAGCCCCAAAAGCCAAAAGCCAAGAGAGAGAGAGGAGCCAAGGCTCCTTTTGCAAGGCCAAAGGCCCAAAGCAGAGCGGCAAGGCACGCGAAACCGAAGGCCGAGCGTCCCAACAGAGCGGGTTCTTTAAGTAATGATGATGGCCGAAAATGCGAAGCAGAACGGCAACAAATGCGAGACCGAAAGCCGATCATTCACTCACAGCGTCCACATTATCTATGGCTGAAGGCCGAAGGCCCGATGCTCTGTTGGGCTTTATATGAAAAGCCCAACAGAGCAGACTTTTCATATAAGGCTGAAGGCCGAAGGCCCGATGGGCATGCCAAGTGAAGCCAAGAGCCAACACGCGATAATGAAGGCGTGGTGGAGGGCGGCAAGGCACGCGAGGCTGACGCCAGAGCGTAGTTATACACACTATGTATAGGTTATTTAGGACAATATCATGTGTCTTATAAGCGACCATAAGGGCCGAAAGCCCCAAGGAGAGCGGCAAGGCACGCGAGGCCGAAGGTTGAGTGAACCAACAGAACGGGCTCTTTACGTAACTCCGAGGGCCGAAGGCTCTAAACCGAGTAGTAAGGTACGCAAGGCCGTAGTTTGAGCATCCCACCAGAGCGGGCTCTTTAATAAGGCTGACGGCCGAAGGCCCGAAGCTGAGTGTTAAGGCACGCGAGGCGGAAGATCGAGCATCCCAACAGCGGGCTCTATAAGGCTGAGGGCCAAAGGCCCGAAGCTGAGAGGTAAGGTACGCGAGGCCGAAGGTCGAGCATCTCAACAGAGTGGGCTTTTCTAATAAGGGTGAGGGCCGAAGGCCCGATGGGCGTGCCAAGTGAAGCCAAGAGTGTTATACGCGATAATGAAGGCGTGGTGGAGGGCGGCAAGGCACGCGAGGCTAACGCCAGAGCGTAGTTATACACACTATGTATAGGTTATTTAGGACGACATCATGTGTCTATCTTTTTTTATCTTTTTATTTATGTGGTATAAGTGACAGAATATTAATTAATCGGCTAAAGTAATAAGATTACAAAGCTACACATGTAGATTTTATATCTAGGAAACGGGACCGAAATTTGGGTTCAGGGTCACAGTTAGGTACTTAAAGGGCTAAACGCTAATAGCTTTCAAATTTTGAAAAGACCGTGGCCGCTGGCGCGCACACTACACAGCGTCCCGGCGCAGCGCTAGCGTTTACTTCTTTTTTCATTTTTTATCTTAAAATTTCACAAATTTTGAATGAGGATGTTTATCCTTTGTCGTCAAGTATATGCTTACCAATTTTTATACCTGTAACTCATGGATTATAGGAGTTCCCATACAAAATTCAACCCCTCTTTTTACCCCCTTTTAACCCAAATCTGCACATTTTTATAGCCTAAAACCTGACTGGGTATTTACTCGACAGATTAGTAAAGTTTTTATCAAAATCCGTTCAACCGTTTGCACGTGATGCGCGTTCATATAAACAGATAAACAGACAAACAGACAAAAATTCTAAAAACTGTTGGAACGTGTTCTGTTATCGATTATAAGTATCCGCAGCCAACTTTTTTTCGAATACCTTCCATGTACAGACTTTCGACCCTCTTCGGCTTTATTATATGTATAGATAAGATTTCCTGCCAATTTGTGTACTAGTTCAAATAAAGGCTGACTTTTATATATTTCATTTGTTTTTCTTATGTAGTATTTTCCTCGCTTTATTGAGGTGAAATGATTTGTGTTACACACAGATGCAAAGTTATTTTACGTCTCGTGTGTGGTAACACTCACTACGCTCAGGCTCGCTTTTTTGAACCCTGGCTTCACTCACTATTCTATTTTTCGATTTAACCATAGAATCCATTTGATAGCTCGTAGTTCAACCCTAGAATCCATTCGCTAGCTCGTGTTTCAATTCCACACTTGCGGTTAAAATACAACTTTGCACCCTTACCCTTGCCCTTGTATAACAAATAACGAAATAACCATTACTTTTTACTTTTCAGAGGCCAAGATTGATTTTGGGTAGCTGAGACAATGTAGCAAGTAAGTATCACACTTTACAATCTTTGCATGTTTCATGCAGCCTCACACATGGCATTATTAGATTACTGTAATTCTGTAGCAGAGAACCTCAGTCAAGTCCAAGTGCACATTGATTTAATCCCATTAGTTAGGAAATTTTATAAAACAGAATAAATTCCTTGTTATTGGCTTTTAGGATCATTATTCAATTTAAAGGTATCATTTAAAAAAAAAACTTCAATTACCTAGTTAAGCATAAACTTGAAAAAAAAGTTTTTTGTATATCTGGGAATACAAATAATAATGAGTACTTAGATCATGTTCAACTGATATCAAGTAAATATAATGAGACAGATAAGAATACTGATGATTTGAACACTTATTAGCCATTACATAGGAAAACAAATCAGCATATTTTACATGTGCTTGGATAAGAATATTCTTTTTAGGGAAGGGATATTTAAGAACTAATTAAAGATTATTATTTCTAGAAAAAGTAAAGTGTGTGAAATTGATTTAAACTTACAGTTTTCCTATTCCTCTTGGATCTGGAGTCAGGTGTAGCAGGATCTTCAGCAGGTTTCTTTGCTGAACTTGGTCCGTCACTAGACTTGCTTGGAGAAGCATGTCTTCGCTTTCTCATAGGCGGTGTTACTGTTGCCAGCTTCAGAGTGGACTTAGGAGTTGCCTTGGCCTCAGGCTTAGGGGTCTTAACCTCTGGCTTTTTCTCCTCAACTTTTTCTACAGGTTTTTCAGCATTCTCAACTGGTTTTTCTTCTTTTTTAGGTGTCTCTGCCTTTTTAGATGCCTCTTCTGGCTTTGCTGGTTCCTCAGCGGGTTTAGGTTTCTCAACTTTTTCGGGCTCCGGCTTTTTCTCTTCCGGTTTTACGTCAATTTGTACCTTAGCAGGGCTTGGTGCTGGTTGTTCCTGTTTCTGTGGCGTCGGCGCTTTCTCTTGGCATGGACTATCTTTAGCAGATTCTGGAACTGGCTTGCTGTCACTCTGGGAAGGTGCAACATCAGCAGTTGGTGCTGGCTTGGGTTCCATTGGTTTTGCTGGAGATTTCTCTGGTGCCTCGTTAGCCGTGGCCACTTTAGGTTGAGCTGGGTCTGCCGCTTGGTTAGCATTAGCAGGTTCAGCCTTTTGAGGAGTATTAGGAGTACTTGATGGCTTTTCAGGGGGCTTTGGTGTACTTGGTGAGGTCTTAGCAATGTCGATATCTTTGTTAGGTTCAGGATTTTGTGGTTTTAGTGTGGCAGGAGCATTTGAAGCAGATTTTGGAGAATCAACAGTGCCATTGGACTGTGCTGGTGGGACCGTTGAGTCGGGCTCTTTTTTCTCTGGGGTTCGTGTCAGTGCTAAGGGTTGAGATGGGGCTGGTGCTGGGGGCTTGTCCTGAACGAGACTGAGCGGAGCGCTAGTTGGCGTCTTGGCGGGACTGGTGGCCACAGGGGCGACGGAGTTCTGCGTGACGTGTGACAAGTTACCGTGATGACTCATGTTTTGAGCCATCTGAGCCATGTTTGCGGAGACCGGCGCCATCGACGGCACGGCGTGCGCTAGGGGCTGGCCCGGCGGCGCCAGCGGCTGAGGCACTGCCGCGGGCTGCGTGAGGTTCTGCCCAACAAGGCTGCCCCCGAGATTGGGCAAGTTCCCGCCCGCGGCCAACGCGCCGCCGGCGACCGTCGCTTTCGCCGGACTGGTCTGCACACCCGGCGCCCCAGGCTGGGGCAAAACGGGCTTTACAGAATTCATATCACGCGAACACTCACACCGAAGCGTACAATCTGAAACATAAGCGATGAGCTGTACAACTGTCGCCGACGCGCGCCAACACCGCGAAGTCTTTGACCCACAACAATCGTTCGAACGTAATCGAATACGGTCCGGCGATAGGCGCGCAACGCGTTTAGCCTTAGCACGCTTTCTACAGCGGCGTCGGTTGATAATATAAAGCTGTAAATTACCACTAGCCGGTCCAGCGACAAAGGCCCATCAAGTAGCCCGATGTATGCGGTGGCCGCGGAGACGGGCGCAAAAAATATGCGTTGGTATAGCTATGAAACTTCCGCAAATTTACGACCACAATTTTATTACGCTTGCACTGTGTAGGTTCAACACTATGTCGTGTCACTTTATCTTACAAACGACGGTGTAATTACATGATAAATTACACTTTTTAACACGAATTAGCATTCATTTCACTCTTGAAATAAGTACGCACAGTAGTTAGAGATGGCGTCGGCCGAACGCGCATGCGCCACCCTCTTTCTCGCGCTCGTCCAATGAAACCAAGCCCAAGCGAACGAATCCTTCCGAGAAGTAGAATCTTGTGTCTCTTTCATGTCACACTGTACTCCATAAGCTATGCATACGGTTATTTCTCTCTCAGTTAATAGACACATTTTGTTTGAATAATGATGGATGAGAATGAAGGATTTAAAAAATTAAACGTCCTTTGTTTTTTTCAATAATTATTTTACTTTTAAGTTAGCGGCGATATTTTCAGTATTTTTATGGTAAATTGATTCGTTAATTAGTCAATAATATTATCTTTACTGTAATATAAGGGGACGCAGGGACATAACCAAACGAGGGAGAAGAGTTCCGTATCTTGCATATAAAAATTTTTTAGTATTATTATTATAGAATTATTTTCTTTCTTTAGAGAGCTTAAATACTCCGTGATGTCTTATTTGAAAACGGATCTTATAAATTTATATATTCGATCCCTCGCATTGGGCAAGTGATCAATATTATTGGAGTTGGTTCCCTAATTCCCTAACTTATTATTCCCCACTCAGAGTAAGAGATTCCCCACCACCACCACCATTTCAGCCAAAGGACGTCCACTGCTGGACTTCGGCCTGCCCCAAATTCATGGGGGTACCCCCCGTGAATTTGTAATTATATTTTAAACAACTTAGATGTATTATTTACATTATCTTGAGATAGTAAGAAATAAAGTCGCGTGATAATAATAACCGTGTAACAGTACACGGATATAAACTCATATCACGAACCGTATCACGTGATCATCATCATAGGCCTTTACGTCTATTACAGACGATTTATAATAATAATATATTGGGGGACAATCTTATACAAATCGACCTAGTCCCAAACTACTACTACTACTACTACTAGACGACGATATACATAGATAAATACATACTTAAATACATAGAAAACATCCAAGACCCAAGAACAAATATCCGTGAAAATGCACAAATAAATACCCTGGCCGGGATTCGAACCCGGGACCTCTAGCTTCGGAGGCAGAGTCACTACCAACTAGGCTAAACAGGCCGCCATTTAAGCATTGCTGTGCATTTTCTGTACACCGTTTTTGGTGACTGTATAGACCAATGCGGGAACGGCACGATCTTCCACAGTTATTGCAGTAAAGGTTGACGTCAGAAGCTATAGTTCGGATTTGATGTCTGTGCAACCTTTTGTTTGCTAATTGGTCAAACCAGGCTTCATCACACAACATTCTGCCATCCACAACGCGTTTGCGCCGTCCGTTTCTATCAACGGCAAGTGATTCCCAGGCCTGATGTTTATTCGAAAGCACGCCATATCACGCTTAGTGCAGTCCTTAAAGCGCAGCATCGGTCTCCCAACGTTTCTCCTAGCGTTGGCTACAGCGCCAAGCATGATACGGCGAGGTATACGAGAGGATTCCATCCTATGCACATGGCCCAGCCATCTCAGGCGTCTCTGTTTGAGAAGAGCATACAAGCTGGGCAGCTGCGCTGTGTCAAGAACCCTCTGATTGGTAACCTTGTCCTTCCAAGTAATGCCCAAGATGTTACGTAGACAGCGCATGTGGAATGTGTTAAGTCGTCGCTCTTGTTTAGCATACGATGTCCAGGTTTCGGCTCCGTACAAGAGAATGGCCAGAACGCATGTTTGGTAAACTATCATTTTGGTTCTGATAGTGAGATGTTTGTTGCACCAAACTCTGGTACGCAGCCTACCGAACACCGTTGCCGCTTTGCCGATACGAATGTCCATCCCTGCATCAAGCGAGAGATTGTTTGATACGGGCGACCCGAGATAACAAAATTTGTTGACGACTTCAAGAGCTATGCCATCCACCAATATGCTTGGTGTTTCCGCACTACCTTGCACTAACACTACTGTCTTATTGGCATTTATGGACATTGAGAACAAAGTGCAAGCCCGGGAAAAGCTGTCCATGATGTTTTGAAGTTCGAGAGCAGAGTTCGTCACAAAGGCTGCGTCATCCGCAAACAAGAGACTGTCGACAAAGAAGTCCTCAAGATGCTTTTTTTTATTTGAGGAACGCGATGTTAAATAACTTCCCGTCTACTCTTGTGTGCAGGTGCACTCCCTGCTGGCTATCACCAAAAGCCAGTTTTAGAAGAAGTGAGAAGAAAATGCCAAACAGGGTAGGTGCTGAAACGCAGCCCTGAGAGAGGGACTATACAGTGTGGAAAGATAAGTCGGGCCCTGGAGGGAAACTACCTTAACACGTTGAGATAGCTCAATTTGCTGAAAGGAAACATTATTTTATGACTCCTAAGCATTAAAACTGCATTCACAGATATATTTTTTTAATGTACAGAGGGCCTACTCCGAACTTCGAAAATCGAACTTCGTGTCGTGCCGTCCTTTTTGTTCTCGTGTTATAAACTATATAACAGAAAGGGACGGCATGATACGAAGTTCGATTTTCGAAGTTCGGAGTAGGCCCTCAGATAGCAAAAAAATAGCATTTTTATAACATTTTTTTCAAAAAAAAAATTTGATGCCAATCCTATTTTTTATCAAGGAACAAAAGCGTATTAGAGACAGACCTAGTCTAGGATACAAGAGAGCCCAAAACAAAAATAAAGACATTTTGCAGAATTAGTATTGAAAAATGATATCTTTTTCAAAAATCTGTGAATGCAGTTTTATTGCTTAGGAGAAATAAAATAATGTTTCCTTTCAGTAAATTGAGTTATCTCAACGTTTTAAGGTAGTTTCCCTCCAGGGCCCGTATTTTCTTTCCACCCTGTATACCGCACTTGAGTGCATTGGATGCCCACCCAAACTTCCGAGTCTCGTCAAATTATCACGTGAATATTGAAGCAAAATCCATTCAATTTTGAAAACTGCGATAATATTGGCACCATAGGTAGCCACTTATGATTTTTTAAAAGTATTTACGACTAGTAACATTTAAGCTATAATATTACGCTAATGAACACTGGTAACATTTGAACTGAAATGTCAATTAAATGTCAATGAGCGGGTTATTTTACGGCCTAAGCGTTAAAAAATTAATAAAACACGTGTTATACTATCTTTTACAGTTATTGTTACACATTTATATTGATATAGTGCATAAGCATGGTGAGTAATAATATCTGTTACCTTTGTTATGATTACTTTTCTGGACCATAGTAGAACTTGATTTGACATTAGAATCAATAGGAATGATTACTATTTTATTCCCGAGCTTTTATCTGTATAAGAGCTTAAAATTTAATTTGAAGTGTATAATCAGTCTTATTGACCTGCTGTACACACTATTAAGCAAGGTTTTCATTTGTTAGTAATATTAAAAAAACTATTGCCGGTCTTTTGTCTGCCTACTCGCCTTGTGTAAGTAAAGCGGTGTATGTATGTATTTATCATTAATTACCCATATTTATTTAAATAATTCAAAAGTCGGCCTTTCATGTGTCAAAACAACAAGCTTTGCTTTTACTGTTTTGTTACTGTTAAGTATTTATTAGTAAAATTTGTATAAATAATAATAATAATAATTACTTATTTTAATAATAGTAATCATTTATTGCACAGAATACATAAATTCATAAAAGGAATTATACAATAGACATGAGGTGCATGATATTTGCTGAGATTCCAGGGGTCGCCGCACTAGGCTAGGCCTGTATCGCGGGAGACCAGCTATATATTTAAATGTCTTGTGTAAAATTTGAGTAGAAAATTGTCTTCAAAACTATGGTGTTAATAACAAAATTAATGATGAATAGTCGTAAGTAGTTATAAGTTGAAAACATATCTTTACAAACTTGCCTTTGTTGTGATTGGAACACTTAATAAACATATTTATTTATATTAATATTAACAGTAAAGCATTTGAAAAATATTTTTCGGCCTCACCAGATGAGCTATTTATAATTTTATTCTGCCGCCTAACAACATTGTTGTACAATGTAAAACGAAAGGCATGTTCAAAGTGTCTGCCGAAAGTAGTGTTTAGGCTATGTTTGGGTAAAATAAGAGTGCTCTCCAGTGTACATGTGTGCGTATGTGTGTGTATGTATATATGTATATACATACACATATTATGTATATGTATGTATGTATATATATATATATATATATATATGCATTTTGTGTCGGTGTAGTGATTTCGACTTCGCGTTGCTTAATTACCTACACTAGTAAGTAGTAAATAATTAACGTAAGTGGTGGAGGGTAACTGGGTTTTCTGCCGACAAACTGCTGTGCAGTTTGGCAGATATTTTAAACGCTTAAGATGATAATATATTTGTTGAAATAAATAAATTAAAAAAAAAAAAAAAAAAAATTAGCAGGTTGGGGTAATTTTCATGTTAAGGATATTTTTATGAACCATGATGCAGACTTTAATGAGCTTTTTGAAGAGCTGTCAAACTGTTAAGACAAGATCTACATAAAGGCTGTTTGTTGGGTGATGAATGACTTCATTAAATTGTTGGAATTTTATTTGCTGACGGTCCTGGGTTTGGATCCTGGTCAGGTCAGGGCAAATATGTGTGTGATGAGAATGACTTTTCGTTTCTGAGCATTTCTTAAGTATTTGCATATTCATATTCATCAAATATATCATCCAGTATGCATAACACAAGCCTAGCTTGAGCCTAGCCATCTGTTCAACTATTCATATTACATATTTATATTTATTAATATTGTTTACTGCATATATTTGTGCATTTTTCACGGATATTTGTTCTTGGGTCTTGGATGTTTTCTATGTATTTAAGTATGTATTTATCTATATAAGTATGTATATCGTCGTCTAGTACCCATAGTACAAGCTTTGCTTAGTTTGGGACTAGGTCGATTTGTGTAAGATTGTCCCCCAATATTATTATTATTATTATTCACCTTATTTATTTCTTCTTCTTGGGTTAGATTTTTTACAATAAATTTATCAAATGTAAAATATAAAAATACACGTACAAAGTATAAAAGCATTATAAAAAACCTAACCTAGAGTGCCGCCGGCAGCGAGGCGGGCCTAAGCTACCGGTGGTTAGGGCGACAGAGAGAGGAACCTCCGGACTATCCGCGCCGTGTCCAGAAGTACCGCCTTCTGTATTTGACCCTTGACCCAGCCATCTAACGAGAGTCTCTTGAGATGTTGGTCGAGACTCTTCGCTATTAGACCGTTCACAGAGACGACTATCGGGACAATAATTGTTGAATCAACATCCCACATGGCGGTTACCTCATGTGCCAAGTCTAGGTACTTGCTGACTTTGTCCTTCTCAGCTTTCACGAGGTTCTCGTCATGGGGGATGGTGATGTCAACGAGCACTGCCTGGCGCTTCAATCGATCTGTCAGCACGATATCAGGCTTGTTGGCTACAATAGTCCTGTCCGTGATGACAGATCGATCCCAATAGAGCGTTGCACGACCATTTTCGAGAACTGGCGCAGGTGTGTACATATAATACGGCACTTCGAAGTCCACAAGACCGTATAAAAGAGCAAGCTGCTGGTGAATAATCCTGGCCACCAAGTTATGTCTGTGCAAGTACTCGCCGTTAGCAAGATGACTACAACCAGAGTGACTCTCCGGGACGGCGGCATGCCCGACAAATGTCGACCGTACCGTCCTTCAGGATATATTTCCGGTAGTTGTTCGTCATGATAACCTCGTCCGCAATTGCACAGACAAAACCTTCAGTTTCCCCAAAAAGATCCAAAACGTAGCCAGTTCACCGATGCGAGCAGGTCTACCTCGGGCCCCGTAAGGGCCTTGTAGAACCGCCCATGTAGCTCCTTACACTTCCATACCGCCCTGCGGTCCTCGATGCTTAGTACTTTAAATCTGCGCCAGTTCTCGTTTGCCATGGAGAGCGGGGTGAAAGATGCGTCTGCTGCCACTACGTCACGATGCATCCCACACTCACTGTTTAGAAAGTAATCCCTGAGACTGCACACTTCGCGGTTGTGAAGGTCTTTAGCATTTAAGAAGCCGCGACCTCCAAGCTTCCGCGGGATGTACAGTCTCATAACAGAAGATCGTGGGTGTAGCATACGGTGCGCAGTGAGCAGTACACGTACCCTTCGATCCAGGAAATCGAGCTCAGTCTGAGTCCACCTTAATTATTATTATTATTATTATTATTATAAAATTTTATTCATTTTCTCCTTAAAATTTCAGGTTTGTTTTCATTGTAGAAAAGATAATAAAGATAATATATTATCTATTACATTGGTATGAATTTTTGCTTCAGGATGTCCTGACCAGACCAGCAGAGGAGTTTGGTAATGATGAAACTTTGGAGCACTTGTGGGCAGCTAAAGCTATGGAGCATAGTGACATATATTTCAATGTAAGTGTGGTTATATAACATGGTTAGGTTAAATAATAATAATAAGCCTTTTTATATGTGGAGTCTGGACTAAGAGGATTATTATTAGAATTTAGAACAGTTTGCCTCTTGGGATAGGCCTTGGGGGTTAAATAATGAGTGCAATAAAAATACTCTGCATTGTTAGTTCAAGATTAACAACCCCAGAAAAACTATAAGAAAAAAAAAAAGAATGTTATTGCTTTTCTAGTTGCATCATTCTTGTGCTACAGATGCTTGTTTGCGACTTTTCCATGATTGTGCTGCATGAAGTAAATACCAGAATCAAAAACATTGCAATAATGGTAATTTCTTTTTTATGATTGACTGACCAGCGATTGGCCCTAGTCTCACCTGATGGAAAGTGAAGAATGACAAGGCCTAAGATGTTGCTGGTTCAGGAATACCCTAAAACTAAAAAAAAATATAACAATACCGTATTGTACACACATATGAGTAACAAAAGCTTAGTAAAGTTTGATCAGTTCTTGATGTAAAGGTGTTTTAAGTGGCGAGATGGGGTATGGGTTACAGTTAAAAAAATCTCATAAAAACTGTAAGCCAGGTTTACACTACGCGCGGCGGCACGCTCGATGGCGGCAAACCGGCGAGGCGAGCCGATTTTAGGCACCATTCTGACTACTGCGCGGCAGGCAATCAAATTCCAATATCAGCCAGTTGACACCAAACTCTAGATGCGAGGGTGAGGAGGTATCATGAGTGAAATTTCAAATTGACTGTGCTGAATCATCATCCTCCTAGCATTATTCCCAGTACAGTTGCATCCTGAAGGATGCCTGGGGTCCGCTACCTAATCCCAAGAGTTGGCGTAGGCACTAACTTTTACGGAAGCGACTGCCATCTGACCTTCCAACCCGAGGAGGAAACTAGACCTTATTGGGATTAGGCTTGTCAAGTGAGTGGGCAACTTGACTGTTAGAAGTTCTCAAGCCGCCCGGAGGCCTCTAACTTGGCTTAACGACTGCTATCATAGACAGCAACCGGGATCAACGGCTTAACGTGCCTTCCAAAGCACGGGAGCGCTCAGTTAGTTAGTAACCACTCAAAGCGGTCACCCATCCAAGGACTGATCTCGCCCGACATTGCTTAACCTCGCATACCGCCGCTGGGCTGAATGCTGAAATAAATAAATATAAGACGACAATAAATGAAACTAGTCTCAAAGTAAGCTCGATAAGGCTTGCGTTATGGGTACTAGCCCATGATATATTTAATAGGTACATACTTAAGGCTAGGTCGTCAAGCGAGTTAGCGTTTTCGAGTTTTCTAAAAACAATCTGAAACGTAGAATAAGGGATTTAAAAATTAGAAAAAAATATATGTTTTACTTAAGGATCTAGTCTAGTCAAAGTTGCACTCAGTTACACGATCTAATGAACTTCGCTCGATAGAAAGAGACCCCAAAGTTACTCCTTTTTGTAAAGCATTTACAATCTGACGACTAAACTATTGATGTTTTAAATAAAGTTTTTGAACTAAACTAAAGCCATTCAGTATTTCTAGACATTTTTGCAGAATTTAAAAAGATAAAATGATTGTATTAATTAATATGTTTAAATACCTACAAAATGCCGAGCGCGGAGGCTCGGCAGGCCCGATCAGTCGCGCGCTGGCGCTTACGGACAACGGACCTGTGTCAGTTTTATCCGCGACAGTTTCGTGCACCAAACAAGCAGTTTTTGACGAATTTATATAATTGTTGCAAGTTATTTAAGAAAGGCAATAAAAACCCAAACGAAAAACGTCGTATTTATTAACAAATAAATTATGGTCATAGTGCCACAGTATAGAAATGACAGTATAACAACTAAACTGAACCCCTGCAGAAATGGGACCAAAGATGGTAAAATTATAAATGATTTTTTTATTATCAGAAATTATAGATATAGTAAGAGATCTACTGCTTTGCACATGAATATTTTTATTAAGCTATGAGCTTCACCACATTAATTCCGCCCGTCTTTTTTTTAATACCATGTCAGTGGCAAACTAACGGCCCGCCTGATGGTAAGCGGTCACCGCAGCCTATGGACACCTGCAACTCCAGAGGTGTCAAATTCGCGTTGCCGATCCTTTTAAAATTTATACACTATCTATCTTTCTAGCTAATCTTCTTTTAATAAATCTACCCATTTCCAGGTAGCTACCGTGGCAAGTTTGGTATCATTTCATATACCATATTGATTCTTTTATCATCTTTATGTAAAAATCATTTCTGGTATTTATTTAAAAAAAATACAGTAATCTTTCGCGGAAATAGTAAAACAGTATAAACTTCGCAATGTTTTTATGCTTTGAGAGCTAATAACTTTAGACGAATAAATTAAACCACCAAAAAATATCTGTATTTTATTAAATTAAATTAACGATTTTTCCAAGCTCGTGGCTCCTAAAGTGTTAGCTGTTACAATAAAGCTTAAAACTAGTGGCTCTGTGAGCTATAGACCACGCAAAATTTTTTTTTTCAAATTTCAAAACTTACAAAAACCGTCTCGACAAAAATATAATTCAACCTATATAATTATCGAACCTGCTCACAAAATGTCACGAGAATCGGTTGAGAAATACGACCTGTAGAGGAGAACATTCGAACAGACAGACATACGAAAGATTTTTTGTCGAGAGCTGAAAAAGAGACGCTTCGCTCTCTCGGTCAAAAAACTATGTTAGTATAATTTTATGACAGTCGTGGTTCACTACTACTGGGCCTGTGTATATGAAGAGTCGAACATTATCAACTTATATCCATACGCTTCGTCCGGTTTTACAGTAGACTGAGGAGTATACCCTGTTGCCTGTGCCCTCTGTTTGCCGTTTGTGGACTGCGAGAAGGCCTTCGATTCGGTTGAAACCTAGGCTGTACTACAATCTCTCCAGCGGTGCCAAGTAGACTACCGCTATTATTACTATGTGAGTCCGACTCCACGACCAGAACTCGATACCTATTCCGTTGTAGCCGCGAGTCAGGCAGGGAGATGCTATTTCTCCCAAACTGTTCTCCGCTGCACTGGAGGATGTGTTCAAGACTTTGGACTGGAGAAGCTTAGGCAATAGGCATCAACATAAACGGAGAGTACATCACTCACCTTTGGTTTGCTGACGATACAGTAGTCTTGGCTGAGACCATACAGGATTTAAACCTCCGTGAGAGTTGGTCTTAAGCTGAATATGTACAAGATGAAGGTCATGTCAAATGCCCATGTAGCACCAACTGTCGTTACTATCGGACACTTTATACTCGAACTTGAATTTGATTATGGTATACTAGCGACCCGCCCCGGCTTCGTACGGGTGCAATGCTGATACTAATTATAATTATATACTACAGAATGTATTTATATACAACCCGGCCGATACCGCCGCAACCGCTATGTTCCTTCATTTTAAATCAGTAATATCTTCAAAAATATTTATTTAAATTACATGGTGTCAAGTGCCATATTGATCTATATAAAATGCAAAATGTATTTAAGGTATTTTATTGGAGAAGGATTAATGCTGTATTGCTTAAAATCGCTTCGTAAATAAGCCATTATTTTTCGTAAAAAGTAAAGGATAAAAAATGGTTATTGTGGGTTATCCCTAAGAGATAGACATATACCATAATCGACTTTTTTGTAGACCTTTTTAAGTTTTACAATACTGTAGTACATTATTTTGATTTATCTCGTAGGGTTCAGCCAGCGTTTGCAATGTAAGCGCAATAAAATATGTTTATTTACGACATCACAATAGAAACCTATTAAATTATCTGTGTTTCTCTACTATGCACCTGTAACCAAGAGGAAAGAGCAATGGAGAGGGCTACGCTGGAAGTATATCTGCGCGATCGTATCAGAAATGAGGCCATCCGCAGAAAAACCAAAGTAACCGATATAGCCCTCCGAATCGCTTAAATGGCACTGGGCAGGGCACATTGCACGTAAAACCGATGGCCATTGGGGCGAAGACGAAGGTTCTCGAGTGGTGACTATGTACAGGAAGGTGCAGCGTAGATAGGCCCCCACAAAGTGAACTGATGACCGGGTAAAGGTCGCGAGAGTCCGCTGGATGCGGGTGGCGCAGGACCGGTCATTGTGGCACTCTTTAGGGGCGGCTTATGTCCAGCAGTGGACGTCCATCAGCTGATATGATGATGATGATGATATATTTACATGAATAGTTGTTATAGTGTATACAAGCTTATTAGTTTTACGTGTATTCATAATCTGTCATTGCTTTCTTAAATATCCGTGTTTGTGCAAAATTAGTTTGTTGCCTTGTGTACTATATTTATTTTTCTCATTTTCTCGAAGGTTAGCTGGAAGAGATCCCTTATAGGGATAAGTTCGCCTTTGTACTTTTACATTTTGTTATTTTGTTTCGATTGTTATTATTTTTTTGCAATAAAGTGTTATACATACATACATATACATGATGTTGATAACACGCACACGACAAATAAATATAACACCCTGTATAATATAACACAATTAGATAAAAAATTGCATGACCTATTAAACATATCGAGTAGAAGGGTATAAGACATATTTCTTAGGTTCTTAGGTTTCATAGATTAAAATAACGAATTTCAGGGTTGTAGGTATGTACTACGAATTCTGTTTTTTTTTTCATTATAATGGATCTTACCGTAAGTTCGACTTTCAATTATTTATTTACTACCTTATTAAAAATATATATCAATTACATACTAAAGTTTAATCATAATCAATGCATTTCTTAAGTCAAAATACAGTTATATTTCTATACTGTGACCAGTATGAAGCTAGCGGGGTCATCCGAGTTCACAGTCGCTTCGTCCGCGCGGGCTTGTTCACGCACCGCCAGGACAGCGCTAAATACCTACTCTCGCAGAACTAGAGGGCCTTAAGTTAAATACTTATATAGAAAACATCCAAGACAGAAACAAATATTCATGCCCATCACACAAATATTTGACTTCGGTTTCGAACCTGGGACCATCAGGTTCATAGGCAGGGTCACTAACTATTAGGCTAAACCAGTTGTCAAATAAAGAAAGAAGTTTTGTTTATTTGATTGAAATTGAACCATGAATACTTAACTATGACTAATTCTAAAATTATCATGTTTCAGGTCTTATGCTCAGTAGACACACGCTTGCTGAGACTAACCCCACATGATGACCTCATATACACGCACTTCAGGCAAGACTTCCCCGACCTAAACGTAGCCTATATAAAAGAAAACGAAATTAAAAATAACCACAACAAAGCGAAATGGCGCGCATATTGCGAAAAATTCAAGAACATCATTGAAGATTACAGTTTTGGCACTTTGATGAGAGCTGACACGAAGGGGGACTACTCTGAACAGAATACGATATTAGTTCCCCGAGTGCAGTTTTATGCGATAGAGATCGCAAGGAATCGCGAAGGGTTAAATAATGAGGTGAAGAAACGGTTCAAATGTCAGTCTAAAGCTAATTTACAGGCGAAGGAACACAAGACTGCCGTCACTGCGTAGGTCTCGATTAACGCATTTATTTTAACACTCACTGTGCAATTGTGCATGTTGCGATATCGCTACATACCGTATTTAGCACGCCATGTGCTACCGTGTAGCATAGGTCACTACGGTTGCGCAGTGCAAGTTAGTATTGATATCAAAGGTTTTGCCAGTTAAGTATAGGCTAAAAATCAATATGTCTGTGGCGCATTTTGGACTCGTGTTGAAGATAAGATAGACCATTAATTAAATATCAATTGCCAGCCATTAGGTTAAGTTCCATAATAGCCTAGTAGTGTTAAGACTTTAGGCCATTTAGCTACGCTAATCAAATTGGCACCTGAGGGCCTACTCTGCACTTCGTATCGTGCACTCCGAACTCCGTATCGTGCCGTCCCTTTCCGTCATACAGTGTATAACATGAGAGTGAAAGGGATGGCACGACACGAAGTTCGGAGTAGGCCCTCTGATATGGCAAGCATGTGAATGCATCATATCACAAATGCAGCAATTTATCGCAACAACCAACGGAGGCGCAGCTATAGTTCAGCCTTCTAAGTATAGGTACATCTCTGATGATTGGCGTATCTCAATGGACAAAGACCATTATTTATAAGCCGATTTTCCTTATTAACCTGTTAACCTGGCTGCTAAGTATTCAGTCCTAGTGTAAGGAATAGGATAGTAAAATGAATGAGGTGCTCAATAACTCATACATTTTCTATAATACATTTTTTACTACAATTTGTTGTTTTTTAAAATCTAACCTTCACATGAACCTTAAGTACAGTCAGACTTTACTTAAGGATCACCTTATGCTTGACAGTTTTGTCTAATTGTATAGAAATACAAAGAAAAAAATTGCAAAATGGGTCAAAAATTAAAGAGCGCGATCGTTCCATTTGCGTAATATGCTTTGAATTTACAATGCTAATTTTTGTAAGGGGCAAGCTTGTCCCTGTCAGCTAAACGGTTGCTACAGGGCAAGTGAAAAAAAAACATTGTAGTAGTATACTTACATAATGAATTTGAAAGGAAAACTATCACAGCTAAGTAGACATTACTAGTTATCGACTTTAACAAGTAATAGTACAGAAAGTAGAAACGAACTGGGCGATAATAAACAAACACAAACAAATGATCTCGTACTGATAGCAAAGAATATGTTTATTATTATTCTGTCGCATCAGTGATGCCGATTGCTTAACAAAGACCCCAATCAACGTAGATCGGAGGGCGATTTACATGGTGCATTTTTTTATTACATTGAGGGCCGTGGCTACCGAAGTAATTAAGCCGAAGTCGAGTACGACTTGATTAGGTACTTCGGTATTTCGAGGGTTTTGATCGTTCAAAACCCTACAGCGAAATAAAAATCACATGCAAGTTCTTGCGCCACGTAAATGGGCTTTTATTTACAAAGGCTTTGGGTTTGCAGTCCCGGCCAGCAGGGTGTTTTGAGACAAAGATTTTATTGAGTTAGGGGGGTCTTTTATACGGTTAATATTATCACGCGATACACTCATATCACGTGAATATTGAAGCAAAATCCAAACAATTTCCATGACATCCCAATCAGCCAAAGGACGACCACTGTTGGACAGAGGCCTCCCCCGAATTCACGGAGGGTATATGCCATAATCGACACGCTTGGCATGCGGGTTGGCGTCTTGGTCGTAGTTTTAGGACATAGCCGGGTCCGAACAACACCCCAATACTGTGATAATATTTATTATTAATCGTGTAAAGGGCCCCGTTAGGAACATTCGTGTGATTCCAATATGGCTCCCATAAGGCGCATTCTGACGCTCCAGCGCGGTGGACGGCATTCGAGCGGTACGACGCTATAAGATATAGCGAGATTAGGATGTACCGTAAGGCGCAATCCGAAGTCTGTGAGCGAGATAGGTATATGAAACCAAGGTCATTCGATTCCCTATCTAGTTGGAGCCCTTTACACGATTATTATCACAATACGCGCTTCTATAATCACCGTGTAATAGGCCCCATACCGGTCATGCTTGATACAATCCGGGGTAGCAGAGCTTGTTTCCTTAGAACACATCTACTAAGTAGTCCGTGTTAGACCATGCGGTCATGCAGGCTGCCACGCAGTATGCGGCGGGTCCAAGAGCCGCCAGCAGGATCCAAATAAAGGCTATGAATGCCATGATGGCCCAACGTGCAAGATGCAATTATCCGTTAAAGATATTTTACATAATTGCGTCCTGGCCGTTAGGCCATCACGGTCCTCCGAAATTGGATTTTAATTAACTTTAATGTTTTTTAACCTTTTCAACGCTTTGTCAAATACAAAAGCTGGCACTCATACGCCATGACATCGAAATATCAAACACGAAGTTAAACCCTATAAGAAAAACCTATATATCCGTCGATGGTGTGGATATATGCGTCGTTGGCGTCCAAATGGTTAATATATTATCACGTGATATGAGTGTATCGTATGGTGTGATAACTGATATTTATAGTTCCGGCATATTGAGCAGCTGCAGGCGGAATTCTGCACGCGCCGTCCCTCCATAAACGAAAGTAGTAAGCAGTATAGTGCTTAAGCGCGAAACAGAGGACGGGCGTGGGTCTGGAGTACGGCGGACCTATTCAAATAGCTCTATAAGAACATAACACAGACTGCGGGCGCCGGCCCGTTGTACTCCCATCCTGTGTTGCGCTTTACTCACGATCTAAACGGTCCGGTGGACCAAGAGGCAAGCGGGCCGCAGGTACCAGTTGAAAGAGATCCCATCAAAAACATAAATGTGAAAATGGGAGCAAAGTACAATATTAAGAATATGCGATGCTTGGTTGTCGTATTCACCGACAAAAGAATTGAGATCTAAATGGGTGCAAAGTTTTCTTAAATATCCAACAGCTTTTATGGTAGTTATTATAACATACTGCATAGAAAACTGCCAAGTTAAGGCTCAAAATGCATTAAGCCGCAGCAAATTAGTTTTACTGTAAACAATGTAGTGCCGGACTTGGCACCATTTCAGAGAATCTACGGAACTTGGTACCCATTTATATCTCAATTCTTTTGTCGGTGAATGCGACAACCCGGCATCGCATATTCTTAATATTGAACTTGGATCCCTTTATGTTTTTGATGGGATATCATTAATTTTTGTCAATATTCGCCAAATGGTGTTTTTTAAGAGCGAATGCAAGAGTTACTATACAAAATACCCAAATCGCTATAGGTGCACCTCAAATATTTGAAGAGTTCCCTCGATTTCTCCAGGACCCTATGATCAGATTCTTACCTGATAACTATGGGACTACCCCTGAAATAGTTTCAAACAAAAAATAATTCGAAATCGGGTAATAAATGACGGAGTTCTGAGGTAACAGCATAATAATAAAACTAATCAAAAATCAGTTTTCTGTTTTTTCTGGTGTACACACACAATTACAAAGCTGCATGCCAAATTTCAGCTTTCTAGGTGACCTGGAAGTGGCTTAGGTTTTTGATTGCTAGTCAGTCAGTGGTAAAAATGCCGTTTTTTGGAATTTCATATCTCAATAGTTATTAAACCTATATTTATGAAATTTGGGGTTCTAGTTGTTCTAAAGGATCTTAATATGTACCAAAAATTTCAATTTTTTATGTTAGATAGATTTGGAGTTATTGGGGGGGTCAAAAGTGGCTCCAAACGGTTCGTGTAAATAACACACGGCTGCTGTCCGCCAGTTCCTGGGGTCCGCGTGTCTAGATCTTGCATATCTCATTTATTTCAATAGCAGAGTCCCTCATCGTCTGTCGCACCGTTCGATCACCCTCAGAGCCTCAGACCTAAATAAAACTCAATAGCGTGTTTTCCTTTTTTTATTATCTTAAAATCTAGGTGTTCACGAGGTCTCCATGGCGGTGGCGGTCTCCTCAGTGTACTTGCCCTTGTCCTTGCCGAGCGCCGCGAGACGGCCCTTCGCTCTGCGGTCTAGGATCGCCTTGCGGTCCTTGTTCATCTTAAGCTTTACGATAACACACTGAAAGAGACGAGCATATTGGTCAGGGTTGTGCTTGTATTGAGTTGATGTTTGGCGGAGTGGAGGGAATGTCAGAGCCATGGAAGTGTATCAGCAGTAGCCATGCTAGATGTATCGGCCGTCGGTCGAAACTTCGGGCAGTGATACATCTTGGCATGGTCTAAGCGGAAAGTTTATCATCATTTGTTACTTTTTCTACAAGAGAATGAATTAAAACCTTTGGTTATTGAAAATAACTGTATGGTAAGCACAACTTGGACAAGAAATAGCTCGCGCGCAACATACAAGCCATGTAAGTTTGCCTTTAACTGCCAGTTTCCATGATAGTGGTATTTTTTTTATTGTTTTAGAAATCTCTAAGTTGTATGCCATTACTATATTTACATATTTCAGCAAAATCTCAGTTTTATTTACGGGAATTAACCCATTCAGCACTAATCACAACTATCACAATACATATGCGTTGTTTTTGCTACATATTGGACATTATTGTTGCTAATGAATATGGCGAAGCGTAACTTAACAGTTAATGAGTTAACCCTTTATCAGGACGCGAAGAACCAGCGTGTCTTAATATGTACTTTATTTACTGTTGCAACCGTATTGAATGCCTTGTAAAAAGTGTATGTACGAAAGTCTGAGATGTTCCTTTAAACCATCCTAAATCTGGTCATACACAATAATGCATGCATATTTAGCAATAGAACAATAATAACGTGAAATTATTTTGCAGTTGCTACAGGTAAATTACTTTCGAGACGTTTTTGCATGTGTTGTAGTATTTGTATATTTACAGAGACACACATACACGTTGACGTATACAGACACACATCAACGTGTGTGTGAGGCTGGCTACAGAGGTCCCAACTACAAATGCAAAAACGTCTCGAAAGTATGTTTACCTGTACAAGACTTCGTATTGTGCACTAAAATGTTCTTTTTAAAGACTAGTAGTTAAGTCTTTAAAAATCAATAAGTCTGTAAGTGCAAATTCATTGATAAATTAACTTCATTTCTTGTGATCAGGTCAAGGCCATTCTCTTTACAATGCCTTTTTTCACCTCAGCGGCTCGAAAATGGCGGTTTTGCTGCTTGAAACCAGTGAGCAAAATGCAATATTGCTGCGAGCGTAAAAACGACTTTTCCTGCTGAAACTGGTGAGCAAAATGCAATTTTGCTGCGAGTGTGAAAAAAACCATTTTTGTAATTTTTTATGTCGTAGGTTAGTTTAAGTACCTTCATTCTCTTTATCAGTATTCCTTTGCGTTATATGTTCTCGCCGCTGAGGTGAAAAGTTGTATGTATCACACGAGAGCAAAGATATTTGCATCTCGTGTCTTTGAGTCCCTCGCTACGCTCAAGATTCTATAATTGAATCTTTCGCTTGCTCAGGACTCAACATCAACACTCGCAGCAAAAAACTACTTTGCTCTCTTGTTGAACAAATAACCATTTTTCTTTTGCGAAAGTCATTAAAAAGTGATTAAGTGATTAAGTCTGAAAGTGCAAATTCATTGAAAAATTGACTTCATTTGTCATTGGGGCCATTCTCTTTTCAAGTTTTTTTTTTTATTTTGCGTAAAAAAAGAAATATTGACAATAAGTCTGAAAGTGCAAATTAGCTAATAGCTATTTCTTTTTGCGAAACAAAAAGGTGTTAAACTAGAATACAAAAGTTGTATTTCAAAATAGTTCTTGAACCATTTCAGAAGAAATCAGTGGTAAAAACGCATAAATTATTATTTATTGGTGTAAAAAAAACTGGTATGAAGTGGTAAGGGACATTTTTAAACAAACAAATTGATGATCACCAAGTCACTCGAATTATATATTTATTATCTACAGTAATAGCCTAATTAAACCCCTTTTACAACTAGTGGCTCTGTGAGCTGTAGCCCTCACAAAAAAAGTTTCAAAATGTTTAAGTGACTTGACAAAAAATCTATATAGTTATCAAACCTGCTCACAAAATTTCACGAGAATCGGTTGAGAAATGCGACCTGTAGAGCAGAACATCCGGACAGACGGACAGAAATACGAAAGAATTTTTGTTGAAAGCTGCTTCGCTTGCTCAGTCAACTAAATATGAAATTGAAGTGAAGGCCAAGTATTCCGAAATAAGCAAGTGTTGTAAACTTAAAGTAGTATTAAAAAGATATGTTCGATTATTCATAATCACCTTTGAGGGGTGGATGCCAACATATGCGCTGGCTCCATTGGCCTTTTCACGCTGGATCCTCTCAATGTAGACAACAAACTTCTTACGGTACACCTGGACCACCTTGCCAACTTGCTGGCCTTTGTAGTGACCACGGACAACCTGAAAGAATGTGAAGTTTGTGCATTTGTAAATATTCATGTCCATTCTGTGATGATAGGGAGGTAGGACTTGTATTCTACTTAATGCCAGTGATAAATCTAGATAAATTCCCTAAATACCCATTTTGTGTTCCTAGTGAATGCTTTAATATATGCATAGATACTAGATTTTGTGTAAGTGATTACCAAGTTAAACTTTTCAAATCATAGGAAACAAGAACCTTGCCTGACTGCTCCCAAGTCAGAAGAATGTGTACCAATAAAAGTATTATGAAAAGAAAAATGCTATTATTGTATAATAACAGGTTCAAAATTATCCACATTAGGACCTATTCCATAGCATTGAAAAGTGAAGTGACAATTTAATTCCCAATAGTATGAAATATCCTGTTTTGCCCCTTCAACTATCAGAAAATCCCTATTCTATTTAGCTACTTCCTATACAATTTTATTTTTTCGATTTTTGATTACCAGGAATGTAAATAACAATTGTGATTCTTCAATTCTTAAAACAATGTAATCACTACACTGCACTAAACTTGTTTAGAGAAACTTTAAATGTTGTCTAAAGATGTCAACACTGACACAAGTAAAATATATATGAATCTTAAGGCAAAATAATCAGAGCCATATTTTGAACCATGGTGCAACCTGGCAACCAAGTTCAGACATCACCGAAGAAAACCTCCGGCTCTGCCCTCCCGAGGAAGCAGTGATTGCAGTCTGTGAATGGTTTGTGATCATCATTAGATTTTGCCTTATACCTATACTTGATAACTTATGAATACCCTATTAAGAGACATGTCATACAGAAAGCAGCTAAATTGAAAGTGTTAGGAATTTACTCACTCTGGTGAGAAAAATAGATGTCCTAAGTCACATTGATCAAGTGACAATCTTTTAGTTCAATAATGCTCATTATAATGAAGATTACTTGGCCCTTTCGAAACCGGCCAACACAATTGTGCGGGCTGATTAGAGCTAATTGTCAAATCAAAAACATGTGACAATATAATTAATTTTACGTAAGCCCAGTGCTGTTTTTCCGGTCTGAAAGGGCTATATTTATTGGTCCAAAACATAAAGAAAAGTGACCATAGACAATAACTTTTCACATCATAAAAATTTTACTGACCGAAAATATATACTATCAGACTTGTTCCCACAAAAATACCACTCCATCATGAGTTTGAGATGATATCACTATGTAGAATTATGTGGACTACATTCATATATTTAACTTAATACGGACACTTAAATAGGTAACTATGTAGCATTGCCAGTTCAATAATTGTTCATCTGCTTTCTGTTCAACTGTGTCCTAAAACATAACCTATAAGGTATGAAAAGACAGAAACATTCTTGTTTGTCTGTACAACAAAGGGTATATAAATGATTTAAGATGTTGAATTTACCTGTACTTCGTCGTCTTTACGGATAGGCATAGATTTGACGTTGAACTTTTGCCTCAGTTCCTTGGATAGGGGTGAGGACATGAGAACTCGTCTGATGTGAGAAGGTGCACTGAAATGCCTCTTCCTGTTCTTCCTCCTCGAGGAAGTTACGAGCTTGTTGTACTTCATCCTGGTCCTCTTCGCTGAAAACCGAAATATCACGTTTAGCCTTTACCTAGGCAATGTTTAGGTTAATGTCCCACTGTGCGTGCGAAACGTCAAACTGCCGCGACAATTATTTCTATTGCGAACAACCGTAAACGCGAAAATATGCATTGTGTAGCAACTAAGATATACTAAATTATAATCTAGGAAAATAATCACAACGTTTGTTGAATTAATAAGTAAGATATTAACGGATTTAACAACATACCCTAAACAACACGGCAAAGAACCGAAATAAAAAGACTTTGTTGTCAGGTGTTGCCATTTTTCTAGCAGCAAATAACATAATGTCAGTTCGCTTTTCGCTTGTCACTAAAAGTTCTATCAATTCATTAATATTCCTTAAGGTTATAATATCATAAATTAGCGATTTTTCTAATGGTGCGGTAAAGTATAATGAGTAGTAAATTAAATCCGAATTAAATAATGTTTAAAATATTTTTTTTTCTATCAAGATGTTAAATGGCAACCCATACCAGAGTTGCGTTCCGTCTTACGTAGTACGTAGTTCTATGCAAGTCAATAAAGACCTGTACACACATACGAGAATCGCATGCGAGTTTCACTCACTTCACTCTATTGTTTATGGCTACCGTGCAACTTAAGCACAATTCTGCCAGTATCAAGTGTCGAGCTTTGCACGGTATGAGTTGGGGCAGACGAAGGATTTGTGAGGAACGCAAACTCGGGTGATTCCTGAAAACAAACACGAAACACACACATATGACAATAACCATACCCAGTTTAAATTAGAACATATGATTACTATATTAATGTATATGCAGGATGAATACAAAGACATGAACTACTATAATTTTATGTTATTTTTTGTTAGAAATTTGCCCAAAGCACAGACTATATTTTTGTTATCTAATAAACATAAAAGCGAAGCAACATTTATAGGTAAAGGGACACAGAGTTTAGAAATCTGAGTATATAAGTCTGGAGACTTATTGTTAAGACGGCAGTTAAAGAAAATATGGTCAATGGTTCCCACTTCTTCACCGCACTCACACATAGGGGAGTCTTTGATTTTAAATTTATGAAGCTGCTCCGGCGAGCAGGCCCGGCCTAGGCGGAGTCTTATTATTACGCTAGTATGTCGTTTAGAAAGGGATCTGTTTTTAAAAAACCACGGGCGAGGAGGGATTATTGGCTGAAGTTGGGAGAAAAAACATTTCTTGGACCGTGACCAGCGAGACATCCATTTTTTATAAAGTACCTTGTAAGGAATGTTGGAGACATCTGGCTGGTAAATTTTGAAAAATGAATCATCCCCGTCCAAGACTGCCTCCTTAGCCGCCAGGTCCGCCCTCTCATTTCCCGAGATGCCGGAGTGACTGGGTATCCAGACAAACACCACTTCCAATCCGGACAAGTGGCATTTAAAGATGTAATTTTTGAGCTGACAAATTAAGTAGTTACGAGAGCAACTCTTTAATGGTCGAAGAGATATAGACTGAAGAGCACTGAGGCAGTCAGAAAAAACAACTGACCTAGAGAGTTTGTGTATAAGAATATACTCTAAGGTTTTCAGCAGGGCTAAGCATTCCCCTGCGAAGACGGAAGACTCGGGGGGAAGCTTAAATTTGGCAAGGATATGGGTGTTAGCTAAAAGGAAGGCCGCTCCCACGCAGCCCTGGTCCGATAGCTTTGAGGCGTCTGTGAAGAAAAGTCTATAGCCCTGAAAGTTGCTATTGACAAATTTTGTGAAAATCGAGTTGGCTGAGGGGGACTTCTTGTCAATGCCAGTATTGGAAATTACAGTCGCGCTATGAGTCACAGCTTCGAAGGGAACAGCGTACACTGGTAGAGACGAGGATTTCATGATTGGACTTTTTTTTTTGGAAGTGAAGCTATTGTTTCGAGACTCTTTACCAGATTTGGCTTTTCCTTATTACGCCAGTAAGCCTTAGTCGTGCCGTATAACTGCAGGAGACGAAGTTTTGGTAATAGAGGGTGCGAAGACTGGGATATAATTCCAAAAAGGTAACGGTCGGACAAAAGTTGCCTCCATAGATCAAGAGGCGGGTCAGTGCATTCAACTTGAATGGCTCTGTTAGGGGAGGATTTCATTGCGCCCGTTACCAGCCTCAGGGCCTTCATTTGAATAGCCTCAAGGGTGGAAAGAGCTGCTTTGTTGCATGGTTCAAAGATAAATGTTCCGAAATCTAAGTGGCTACGGATGAAAGCATTATATAATAGTTTTTGAGTGTAGGGATGAGCTCCCCACCATGAACCGGAAAGTGCTCTCAGCATGTTTAAATTTTTTTCACACTTCCTAGCGATGTAGGAAAGGTGTGGTACTCCTTGGAAGCGGCGGTCAAATATAACTCCAAGGAATTTAACGGAGTCTACCATAGGGATGGGCTCTTCATTAAAAACTGTCCTACATGCGGGGAGGTCACGACTTCTGGAAAAAATTATGGCTGAACTTTTAGATGATGAGAGGGAGAGACCGTGGAGGTCCAACCATGAGCTAAGAGACCTCAAAGCGCCATTCACCCTTTCCACAGCGTGAGGTGCCTTCTTATCTGCACAGTAAATTGCCACATCATCTGCGTACTGTAACGTTCGGCAAGTCCAGTTGACGGATTTGTCTAGATCAAAAGAGTAAATATTAAATAGGAGGACTTAAAACAGAGCCCTGGGGAAGACCTTTCCATACGTTTCGGACGGCCTGAACCTTACCCTGCCATCTCACCCTGATGGTTCTGAACATTAGCAGGTTTGAGATAAAATGGACAACCTTAGGGGAAATGCTCAGCTGTGACATTTTGTCTCTGAGTATTGAAAGGAGCACATTATCGTATGCGGCCGAAATGTCCAAAAAAACAGCGGCTATTGATTCCTCCCTTGAGAAGGCCAGACGGATGTCGGTGGAAAGTATGCTGTGGCTATCCGTGATGCTCTTGCCCTTTCTGAACCCAAATTGGAAACGCGGTAACATGCCGCGACTCTCCAGGAACCAGTCCAAACGATTCTTGATCAAATGTTCCATGACTTTACAGAGGGTGGAAGACAGAGCGATGGGGCGATATGAAGAACCACAGTCCGGGTCCTTACCTGGCTTAAGAATGGGTATTACATATTGCTCTTTCCAGGATTCTGGTGTCATTCCAGAGTTAAAGAAACAATTAATAAGATCGAGAAATTAGGAAATAGCGGTTGGGTGGGCCCTAGTTAGAAATGAGTAGACGATACCATCAGGGCCGGGTGAAGAATCCGATAGGGAATCCAGAACACAGCGCAATTCGGATAGTTGAAAAGTAGATGCTAAAAAGTCGTTGTAGACTGATATCTCGGGGAGAATAGGGAGCTCATTTTGGTTAGGAATGTAGGAGGGAGCTAATTTGTCCGAAAACTCCTCTAGCCACGGGGGTGCGATAGAGAAAGATGAGGCCGGGGCCGAAGATGAGCAAGCATTGCGAAAGGTTTTAATATTGCGCCAGACTACAGAGGGGTGTGTAGAGGGTGACAAAGATTCGCAAAATTTATTCCATCCCTCCCGTTTTTTAAATGATAGTGTTTTTTTCGTCCTAGCCTGTACCCTTTTGAAAGCAAGAAAGTTCTCCATGGTCATGTTGCAGCAGAATTTTTTCTCAGCCTGTTTTCTTTCTTTCACAAGGGAAGTACATTCAGAGTCCCACCAGGGAAGAGATGGACGCCGATTTAGCGAAGCGTTTTTTAATGGAATCGATAACTCAGCTGAATCCAAGAGTGCCTGAGAGAATAAAGAGTAGCATTCTAGACAGTTAGATTGGGAAATTCTGGGTAAAGACTTAACTTTTGATTCTGTTGAGAAAGAGAAAAGGGGCCAATCGGCTTTAGCTAGCCTGAATTTTTGTAGAGGAGGAAGAGCCGATTGGATGCTGTGATCAGAAGAATAAGCTATAATAATAGGGAGATGGTCACTGCCGAAACTTTGGGATAGGATGTTCCATGAGATCAGGGGCACTAGGGATGGGGAGCAGATAGAAATATCCACTGCTGAAGGGTTTTGCGCCGGTGAAGAGCGACGAGTGGTTCGTCCGTCATTTAGCACGCACAAATTCAAAGAATCTAGGGTCTCAAGCATCTTACGGCCCGAGGGATTACAGTCGTGGGAACCCCATAAAGAATGGTGGCAATTAAAGTCACCCAGGATGATAAACGGTCCGGGGACGTTTTCTAGGAGAGACCAGAAGTCAGAAATAATCCTAGGGGAAGGGTGAGGGATATACACTGAAACAATAGTACAATTCAGAACTTTGCAAGCAACAATGAAGAATGAAGGGTGGGAAGGGATGTCAATTACAGAATAGTTTAAGCCTTTTCTAATAAGAAGGGCGCAGCCATCGTACCCATCAGGGCTATCCTGACGGATGCATATGTAATTTGGGCAGTTAAAATACGAACCAGGTTTAAGCCAAGTTTCCGAAATAGCTAAACAGGCAGGGTTATATTTATGAATAATATATAGGAGATCAGCCTTGTTGCGGCTGATACTCCTGATGTTCCATTGTATAAGGTTCAGAGCCATAGGGCCCGGCGGGAGGGCCAGCAGAGAGTAAAGAGGACAATGTCATAAGATTATTGGCTACGTTGGACGGTAGGGGGACAGCATTTTGCTGTATGATAGCAACTAGGGAAGAAATGACAGAGTTGAGCAGGGGCCAAATGTTGGTCGCGGGGGAGCTTGTGGTGTGCATAGGGGGTACAGTAGGGGGAGGTGGGGCTAGGGCAATTGGATGTCTAAACATCACCCCGTTCGAGGGTTGGGGAGGACTGTAGTCTGAAATGAGGGCCCTATGGGCTTTTTGATCATACCCGTGCGGGTTAGAGGGTCTGGGGGGTTTTCTGGTAATAAACACCGTTTTTTTGTAAGAGGTTGGTTGGGGGGGCTGTGCAGCTTCACTGTATGGCATCCGGGATGAGGGAATTTTCTTTTCGGCTTCCTGATATGAGATGCTCTCATCTCCCATAACGCGTTTTATATGTTGCTGTCTTTCATATTCAGGGCACTTTTTATCAGTAGCCTTGTGTTTGCCAGAGCAATTGAGGCATAGGGGTTCCTCTGAGCATTCTTCCGCATCGTGCGGCTGCGCACATTTCGAGCAACGAGGGCGTGAGCGACACTGGGCCTTGACATGCCCAAAGCGACAGCACTTATAACATTGGACCGTCGGGAAATAATAAGGAACAACTTCAAGAGCGCAGTTGAACAGGAATACCTTGTCTGGTAGCCTCTGACCATCGAAAGTGAGGACAACTGTTTCTGATGGTGACCACTGGGTTGTGTTGTCATTCAAGTTTTTCTTTTTAAAATTAAGGCGCCTAGCCTTGACAACCTTGCCAAACCCGTATGGTTGGACTATCATATCCGGGAGTTCTTCATTTGTGTAGTCAGTGGGAATGTTTCTGGCTAACCCAGTCTTTGTTATGTGGTAGGATGGGATAAAGCGCTTATATTTATCCAGGTGTAGGGGTAGAGATAAAAACTGGTTAGCACCAGCTGCAGAAGTAAATTCTATGCTTAGTCTATTACGGCCAATTTTTTTAATACCGCCGTCCTTCATGTGTTTGATGCCTTTTGTGAATAAAAATTGACCGAATTTTACTGGGTGCAAGTAAGTAACGGCGTCAGACTCTGTTGTCTCACGAGACACATGCACGATGAAAGGGCCCTTGTCTGCGTTGTTATATTCACTCCGGGTCTGGAACTGAGAGGGGGGAGTCAAATCCGGCGTTGTTTTTGGGGATTGCGAGGTTTCATCAGCTGCCATTTCTTGAGGAGCGGGATTCACAGAGGTAACTGTGGGCGGGCTAAGGGGTTCTTCTGTGGCTCGGAACTGAGAGAGAGGGATGGGGGCACTATCGTCTATTGATGCTTGAGAAGACGGGGAAGGTTCATCAAAGCGGGGGATTTTAGGAGCATCTTTCTTGTGAGTTAAGCTATCAAGCTCTTTCGTAATTGCTGAAATGTACCTTTTTTTCAGTTTCTTAGCTGAAGCGATCTCATTGTTAGGACTTGTAGAAGAATTTGTGACATTGGAGGAAGGCCCGTTGAGAATTTGAGTCTCGGGAACCGGAGAATCTTCTATTTCCATATGCAAGGCCGGTGAGGGCGGATGTTCTACTATCCCAGGTATACCTGGGTCAAATTGATGGGATCCCATCTTAAGGACCCCAAGGAGAAGGAGGCACCGAACTCACATTGGAACAGTTGCCGCCCTCTCCTTGTTTTCCCTTAACCACTTACCAAATTACTAAGTGAACGATCACAGGACGAACACAAGCACAAATTCAGGAATAACACAGGTGAATTTAAGGCTATAAAGTATCGTAAGTATTCCGCACACGTGCACCACTTGACAGCTCGAAGCAGAATCCATGCGAGTTTCATAACACTGCGGGTTACCGTGGTATTGGCTATGTGCGAAGTAGGTGGTGGGGGTAAACTAAGCGATCGCAGCGCACACCATGGCAGAAAAGGGCAACTTCCGGGGACATATATGTCAAATTTACTTCGACGTGTCCTATTGGTTTCCTACGATTGGTTTCGTTTGTATTTATTTATTTATTTTCTTATTTATTTCAGTCAAATTTCCAGTAAGGGGTCTTTCTCGCTCACTAAAATAAATAAAATATTCAGTGTCATTATTTGACATCTCTGAGTTTGACATTGTCCCGGGATCCATGACGTTTGACGTTTCTGACGTGCACATAGCCAATAATGAGTTCAAGGAGTTCAATCGATCTGTCGAACCGCGCAATGTAGTGAAACTCGCATACGAGTCGCGTAAGTGTGTAAATAAGGCTTGAGTTAAGAAGGATTTTTAGTAATAAAATTACCTGTTGTTGTTTTCACTAGTATTAAAGCAATAAAAATGAAGAAATTAATTCAATAAGGCTATTTTGGCTGACTAGATTAGAAGAAGAAGAAGAAAATTTATTTTGCAAGTATTTACACTGGTATACTTAAACTAAACTTAAAGACTAAAGTAAAATGGTAGCAAAAATGGCATCCACTCAGCATATGTCACGCCGCCGATTGAGCGCCGCGACGCTGATTTTCCGTGGACCCAGAGTGGAAAAATGTGTCCAAGACAAACAAGCGGTGCAGTCATATTTGTATAACATACCTATACACCCAGTATATATTTTATTTTTAAGAAACATGCAGCAGTTAACCAGACTTGATAATGATTTAGTGATTTTAGGCAGGCCCATGAAGGAGACAATAATGATACATATGAAATAATAATGATACATATTATAATACTTATATATTTGAGGCAACTCGGCCATAGTTAAATACATGTAATTAAATAAATAAATAAATAGTTATATCAATAGAGGTATAGACACGATTATATACTAAGCTAGCCTAAAGATAGTTGTTGTGCCAATAGATGTTGCTTTAGTGTCTTTTTAAATGCAAACAATGAGGAGGCGTTCCTGATTGGAGGAGGAAGGTTATTCCAACATTTCGTAGCAGCATACCGAAAGCTGCCACGAAATGCGGCCGTTCCATGTCGTGGGTAGACGAGTCGAGGAGCCTGCCTTACGTGTGCACGTGAAATTATTAGTTTTTCATAAAGGTAAGGAGGCTGCCGATTCCTGACCGTCTCAAATAAAAATATTGCCATGTGGTAAGTCCTCCTAGCTGCCATTTTTAAAAGCCCACCCTTGTTTAGATTAGATTTAAACTTACCTAACCCTTCTCTCAAAGCCTGTCACACATTGCCTAGCTAGCACGATAACTTATACCGTCACGTTATATGGCCGAAATGTACTAAACCGTCACATAAAACACGACGGTATAAGCTATCGTGCTAGCTAGGCTCTAATAACTATAAAAAAAACCGCCCAAGTGCGAGTTGGACTCGCCCACGAAGGGTTCCGTACCATTATCTATAAAAAACCGGACAAGTGCGTGTCGGACCACGCACAAAGAAGGGTTCCGTACCGACACCTCCTAATCTACATACAATATATTGAATCAAAGAAGGTCGTTTCTTCAAAGGAAACTCACGGCACTTACTCCCTTTTGTTTGGGCATGACAGTTTTTCAGCAAGAACTCAAAAACCGTTAGACCGTCCTTGTTCAAACCATAAATCGTTGAAAGGATTTATTATTGCACACCATCTTGAATTTTTTCAGAATTTTGAACTTCATAGTTTGGAAGAGGGATGGGGGGGCACACTTTTTACGACGTTGACAGCTAATATCTCACCAATGGTTGACTTAAATGGAAAAGTTTTTTAGAAACATCTATGTAATTTTTGAAGGCTTATCCATTGATACACCAAACGCCTATGTGCATTGAAAAAAAAAAAGTTGAGTCCCCTGTTACAAATATGGGGTGCCCCCCCAGTTTATTATTTATTTATTTTTTCATAATTTCACATCATATTTCTATAGCGGTTCATAGGATAAACCTTCCTACCAAATTTCATAATTGTAGTGCTCATATCCTCCGAGTAAATCGGCTGTGACATACGGACGGACGGACGGACGGACAGACATGACGAATCTATATGGGTTCCGTTTTGCCATTTTGGCTACGGGACCCTAAAAAAACGGCAAAATAATCACGTTCGTTGTATGGGAGCCCCCTTAAATAATTATTGTATTCTTTTTTTTAGTATTTATTAGTATAGCGGCATCAGAAATACATAATTTTTTAAAATATGAACTGTCTATCGCGGTTCTTGAGATACAGCCTGGTGACAGACAGACGGACGGACAGACAGCGAAGTCTTAGTAATAGGGTCCCGTTTTTACCCTTTGGGTACGGAACCCTAAAAAACAGTACAAATAAATAAAGAAATAAACATTTAAAACAAAAAATTCAAATACTATTATGACTCACGTCATAACTTGATTCTACCTCTAAAACTGCATTGCTGGCGCGCTATAATCTCATGGTATTAAGATACATTACATGAAGGTCATAACTTTAGATCCAAATTTCACCGAATAGAAAAAAAAAAGTATTGGGACACAGGGAGTTACTGCGGATGCTCTAAGGAAGCGTCGTTTTACATATTTGCGGCTGTCCACCTTGTACTTAATATTTGTCCAATTTCCATTTTTTTAATTCTAAACCATCGTCATGATGTCACCTAATGACATGCAAAATGTGAGCGTGATCGGTTGAAGTGTCTAGGGGGAGTAGGGTAGCTTCGCCGGTTCTCCGTCCAGCGCCGGTTCTCGTCCTTTTGAGTGACTTCTTCCTTACAAATGCATAGAATAGGAGTATATAAAAAATTACCCGCGCAAGTTTTGGCTCTTTGCGTTCCTTAATACCGAACCTACAATGCTAACTACAAACAAACATTATTTAACAACGTGTGACTAAGATATAATTAACGAAAGTTTACACCACATTTTAGAGCCTCGAAAACCACGCCAAACTACAAAAAAAAATAGTGTGTAAGGAAAACTTTGAACTTAGTTTTGTTATTGTTATTAACTAATTGCAGTGATATTTTTGGCACATATTACTAGTAATATACATAACGAAGACAATATTGAGTGTTAATTATACTTATTTTACCTAAAACCTGCATACATTTTGTGGACGGGAACCGGACCATCAATTTTGCGTATTTGCTAGTTTTCGTCTACGTGGACGGATAACCGGCTTGGGGTTATTTTTCTGGATTTTCGCGTTGGTCCAGTTCTCGTCTATTGAAATCAGATCAAGCTGCAGCAAGGGAATCAAGGTACAGAATAATTATTGAAATGAATACAGATGATAGGTATTAGGTACATAAGGTCCACTCACAGACATCAGAGAAAAGCAGACTCGCAGTATAAAGCCAGATGATTTTCCATATAGTTGTCTCTTTAATCCTTATGGTGCACCAAAATGAGTTAGAATGCGACAGATAATACAATCATTTTCGGCTGTTAACAAGTTGTCTCGATTTGCGAGCACACCAGGATGTTAAATCCCATATAAACTTAACACACCATAACGTCAGTTCAGTACAATTTTCAGTTATGAAGACGGAGACACTGACAGGTGAAGACGTGTCAGATGTCACTTGTCTGTCTCTCTCAAACTTTCTGATTTGTACATTAGTGAGAATAGATCAGACGTACAAAAATCGTTCAACTTAAATGAGCGGATCTGCTTTACTCTGATATCTGTGGGTCCACTGCTTTACTGATGACGTTAGCTGTCAAATTTTAGACATAAACAAGACTAGAGTACGATGACGTAAGCGGGGGTTATCGATAGGAAATCAACATTCAATTAAATTATTTTCGTTCTTACTTTATCTTCACAAATCTAGAACATATTTAATGCCGGATCCACACAATGAACCATGATGGCCAACGTACAG
This sequence comes from Notocelia uddmanniana, assembly GCA_905163555.1. NCBI lineage: Eukaryota > Metazoa > Arthropoda > Insecta > Lepidoptera > Tortricidae > Notocelia > Notocelia uddmanniana. The sequence continues at coordinate 17,333,605 of LR991065.1, forward strand.
GATGCAGTTATACGGTGGAACGAGATGAAAATATGTCTTCTCCCTTTAACGCACAATTGCTTCCTTTACATCGGATCATCATGGCCCATTGCGTAGTCGGGCAAAAAAAGTTGTTCTACAATTATTTTATGTAAATATTATATATGGCGGTGTTTTCTTTCTTTCAATATTCGTTGTGGCAATGACTCTGACAACTTACACGGGGAGTTTACCAAAGGCAAGTATTGTTTCACGATAACTTTTGATGGAATAGGCCTGGTTCTAGGCGTTATAGACACATGCAACACATGCACATAGTTACATGCAACAGGAGGTATCTCTAAAGCTTAAGACAGGGGCGCCACCGCGAACCTAAAACTAGCTGACTCTCTGTCGCACTTGCGTATTCGACTGACAGAGAGCGAGATACTTTGTTTTCAGTTCACGGTAGGCCTTAAGGTTCAGGCATGCTAGCCTAGTGAACAAGCTTCACAAGCAGGAAGCTTGTTCACCAGGTTATCAGTCTATTATTTATTATGAATATATATCACGATATAATTTGGCCTAAGCAACTGGATAGCTGATTTCCTGAACGGGCAATTGACCCGCGTGGTCTTACAAGTAGAAGGCTACACATCGAGTCAAATGGCTTTAGATGTCAGTCCCCCTCAGGGACCTATTCTGCCTGCTACCTTATTTGTATTGCATATAAACGACTTATGACTGGTACCTGTGGGTATGCCAATGATAGCACTGTTGTAGTCAAATAGCTTTCCAAAGCACAGGCCAATAAAGATGTGTCGACAGGATATTATGAATCTGAATTGACTTTTAGATCAGTTTCAGATTGGGGCGATGCTAATAAAGTCAAATTCAATACATCCAAGGCACAGACGTGTCTCATCACTATTAAACGGAGTGAACGAATTTTCGACTCCCAACTTTCCGGAGTGTATTCATACCAATTTCCAGTGGCGGCCTTAGGGGGTGGCAAGCAGGGCAACCGCCCCGGGCCTCGCTCTTACAGGGGCCCCGCGCAACCCAGGTGAAGGCCTCGCCTCGAAATGTCTAAGGCCGCCACTGCCAATTTCTGACCATCTACAGCTCCTTGGTATGAGCAGCGTGTCCAATATGAACTTTGGGTCCTACATTGAATCCTTGGTGTAAACTGCAGGAACCCAGCAAAAACTTGACAACCTCTCTAAGGTGAAGCGGTACTTCACACCTGGGCAAATTATAAAACTATTAAGTACAGGTCGGCTATATGAAGTACTGCTGCCAGCTCGGACATGGATTTGCTTAATATCAGCTGGCTTGGCTTTGATTCATAAGCGTGCCAGGAACCTCATTAGTACCTAACTTGGACTTGGTTGAAGCTAAGATGCAATGTCTAAATCAGGGGTTCCCAAAGTGGTCCAGGTGGACCCCCAGGGGTCCACGAACGATGTGACAGGGGTCTACGCTGGAGTGGCAAAAAAATAGGGGTTCACAGTTTGTACGTGGGGGTCCACGAAAATTTATCTGGTTTCGATGGTAAATAACGAAACAGATAATGATTTTTGTATTATTTTTATAGCCTGGACGACTGATAAATATATAATAAAAATATTGCGTTCCTCCGTGATAAATATTTCGGTGAATCAAACTACCTATACTATAATACTATATTATTAAAATTACAACTTTCGGCTCCAAAACTTGTCGACTGCAAGTCTGCAACATATCGCGAACGAGCTGTTGGACAAACGAACAAGTCTAGGCTTGCGAAGCACCGTCGCGTCGCTATCGCCGGCGCCGACCAAAACGTTTGTTCGGACGTGCAAAGGGACGAAATACCTATGGGCTATGACTTACGGTAATGTGCTGTGCTTGTATGCACTTGTTTGATTCTTCACCAATAAATACGAATGCTAAGAACAAACGTTACTCATTTGTTTCCGGATTTCGACTACAAAAGTAAAGTGAATTGCTGTTCCTGGTTGCCAGAATCGTGTCGGAAAAGTAAGTACATTATTTGTTTATTTGCTATACAACTTATAGGTATCTCTTTTTGTAGTTAATATATTTGTCTTCTTTGTGTATGATAGACATGTATGAAATATGAAATAATGAACATTACGATTATTACCTACCTACTTCCATAAAACAACAGACAGCCGAAAAAAGTTTATTAGTATTCTTTTTTTGATTCATAGCGAAAAATTATAAATTCTGTTCTATAAAATAGCCATATCCTGTTAAGTAAGACTAAGAAGAAGTTAAGTAAGAATGTTAAGATCACAAAAACTTTTTTATACTTACAGGTAGCTAATTGGAAACATGGCGGAGCCAAAGAAGAAAATTAAGTGTCGACAGTACAGTGTGGAATATTTAAAATTTGGCTTTCTTCCATCAAACGCGAACAAGCGATTGCCCATGTGCCTTTTATGCAATAAAGTTTTGAGCAATGACTCTATGAAACCATCGAAGCTCGAAGATCATCTAAAAAGGTGCCACCCTGATAAAACAGGTAAAGATTTGAAATATTTTCAATCATTGAAAGAAAAATATGAAAAGAGACCCACCCTGCAAGGTATGTTCGCTTCAACATCTGAAAGTAACGATGATGGCTTGCGGGCATCTTACAACATCTCATTACTCATAGCGAAATCTGGAAAACCCCACACCATTGGTGAACAGTTAATTTTACCCGCTGTTGAAAAAGTTTTAAAAACTGTTCTGCACAAACCTCCATTTGACATACTCAAAAAAATTCCTTTGAGTAACAACACTGTACAAAGACGTATTGACGAAATGAGCTCTGATATTGAAAGTTTCTTGTGTAATTATCTGCAAACAACTCATTTTTCTATTCAACTGGACGAGTCAACTTTACCTGATAATGAGGCATTATTATTAGCATTTGTGCGATTTGTTATGGACGAAGAAATTCATGAAGAGCTATTATTCGCCAAAACTTTGAAGACTGACACTAAAGGTGAATCGATATTTAACATCCTGAGCGATTTTCTAAAAGAAAAATCAATTCCGTTCACAAACGTTACATCGGCGGCAACAGATGGAGCTCCTGCAATGGTCGGGAAATATCGTGGGTTCATAAGCCATCTAAAAAAAATGATACCAGATTTAACTGCAATTCACTGTGTCATCCACCGACAACACTTAGTAGCAAAAAATTTGAGTGCTAGACTGCACCAATCGCTCCAATTTGTGATTAACGCGGTTAATAAAATAAAAAGCAATGCTTTGAATACGCGTTTATTTGCCCAATTGTGCGATGAAAATGATGAAGACTTCCGACGATTGCTCTTACACACTGAAGTACGCTGGTTGTCGAAAGGTGCATGTTTAACAAGATTTTACTCACTTTTTGAGTCTGTCTTGGAGTTTCTGGATAGTAAAGCTCCAGATTTAAAAGAAAACCTGATCAAGTTCAAAGCAGATATCGCGTATTTGACAGATTTGTTCAAAAAGTTTAATGATATTAACTTACAACTGCAAGGGGACAACCTCAATTTAATTAAAACAAAGAGTGTGATTTCCGCTTTTCTTGGAAAATTGAAGTTAATGAAGCAAAACATTAGTCGACGCGAATTTTCCCAATTCTCAAGCTTGTCACAGGTAGAATGCGAGGATGATGATATTCAGACATATGTTCAACATTTGATTGCCCTGCATAATGACTTCAAAACCAGATTTGAAGACATTCTCACGATGGAAATACCACAATGGATTATAAATCCATTTGATGAAATGGAAGTGGAGAACGTGATATTGCAAGAGGAGCTACTTGAGCTTAGCACTAATGAGGAGCTGAAGGTGAAATATAAAAAAGGGTATCAAACTTTTTGGCTGCAAGCAGAAATACCCGAAAAATATCCTGGACTGTGGAAAATTGCGAGAAAGCTTTTGATATCATTTCCCTCGTCATATCTTGTGGAAAAAAGTTTCAGCACCGTTACAAATCTTTTAACGACAAATAGGAACAGACTGAATATCACAGAACGAGGAGATTTGCGATTATTCCTGACAAAACTGAACCCAAATATTGACAATTTGTTGTCAATTCATCAAGCTCATCCCTCCCATTAATTTTGAGTGTCATTGTACTTAGAAGTTACGTAACAATGTTTAATTTTAATTATTTTACGACTGTTATTATCACCATAAATATTATAAAGTACTCGAATAAACACAACACAAGCAAAATATACTATATTTAATTTTATTTCACCACTCCGAGATTTAGATTTGATTGATTTTATTTTATTTGATGCTGGAATAGATAGGTTGTGAGTAGATGTCAAAAAAGTAAAGTATTTATTATTGACAGCATATTAACCAATCATTTTTCACTTTTTTTTCTAAACCTGTAAAGAACATTTATGTCACACCTGGCTAAAAGTGGATTTTTTCGCCCGATACATGTGCGGAAATAGCCGCTTTTTCGCCAAATGTTGACATAAAATGATGTATACAACACGGGAGATAATAAAGAAAGCCTTGATCGCACATTTGCGTCCTTCGCTTGCAGCTCGGGCCGTAAATATCTGCGATCTCGGCCTTTCTTTATATTATCTCCCTAGGTGTACATATAATATACTATACTATTTCATAGTTATATCGTCACCAGAGTTAGGTAATAGTCACATTTTTGTAATTTTTTGGGAATATGGTGTAGGCTGTAGAGTAGGGGGTCCACCAGAACCAGCAAATTTTTTAAAGTGGTCTATGAGAAAAAAAAGTTTGGGAACCCCTGGTCTAAATCATCGTAGGAAATTTGCCTGCATATCGGTTTGCTAGGATTACACGAATTAATCCCTCCCTGACCATTTTGGCATCTTAGGACAAAGCGTGGACGACATGGGTTTGACCCTTATGTTGTTAACAACAATGTTGACATGCCTCTGATGTGCACGAAGCGTTTTGATTCTAGTTATCTTACGAAGACAGCTAAAGAGTGGAATAATTTTCGGGAAAATCTATTCCCATTTCATTATTTACAACTTACTTAGATCTTTTCAAGATGAGTGAATGGGCAGTATTATCTAGGTACGCGTTTTACACCCTTGACCTCATCATCACTTACCATCAGCTGAGATAGGGGTCAAATGCTTATGCATGATCCTCCTTATAACGTTTTTCCTGGTTATGCTCTAAGGACCCCGGGTTCCGCTTTCACAATTAATCGTTAGATTTGGCGTAGGCACTAGTTTTACGAAAGCAACTGCCATCTGACCTTCCAACTCAGAGGGAAAACTAGCCCTAGTTGGGATGAGACCGCTTTCCTCACGATGGTTTCCTTCACCGAAAAACTGCTATTAAATTTAAAAATATATTTCGTACACAAGTTTTTTTAAATAAGCCAGTAGTGCGAGCCGGGGTTAACACCCGCGACCTCTATATTGAAAGTTGCATGCTACAGTGACTCACTCAATGATTTATATCTATAAAAAATAAGTTGATCATTTCTTTATTTCTAATAATAAAGCAAACTATTAAAACATTGTAAGATAAATAGCTAAGTACCTACGCATTAATGGTTTTATACTCAGAAATTGGTTTTTGAGTGTATTAATCACTCCTCTTTTCCTATAGACGAGAACTGGCACCGCGTGGACGAGAACCGGGACAAACGGACGAGAACCGGCAAAAACCATACTTTTTCATTTATCATCTTTTACAAGAATAACGGTGTATGTTATTAGTTAAAACTTAAACTTGGCGAAAAATAGAGTATATTGGCATTAAAAAGAAATATTACTCGTATAAATTGCTATAGTTCAACATATTATTTTCCCGTCACAAAGTTGGCAACTACACTAATCGGACGAGAACCGGCGAGGCTACCCTACGAACTCAAACGAAATACATATGTCGCCTAACAACGAGCTTCGCTTCGCTCAGCTTAATTAAAGAAATCGGCCAAGAGCATGTCGGGCCATGCTCAGTGTAGGGTTTCGTAGTTGCCCAATGAACGCAATGAAAAAAATCAATACCAAGCAAAAGGTACACCTTCGCAGCGTTTCATACGTCTTTTACTAAGAGGAAATACTTTTTACGATTACTCAAAAACAGCTTTACTGATCATATCCGCTATTGTTTAAAAGTCTTTATTAAGCTTTACTTTCATGATTTTTTTCATATTTTTTAGACCCTATAGTTCAAAAGTTAGAGGGGGACACAATTTTTTTTCTTTTGAGTGATTATTTCCGGAAATATTCACTATATTAAAAATAATTGATGAAGATCTCTCAAACTCAAATGATTTATTTGTAAATATTGGTACAAAAAGTGTGTGTGAACGCTATGTTTCGCCGACAGGCATACAAATTTGGAATTAGGTGTACACATACCGATTAAAAAAATCATTTTGTCAGTTTTATCGATTATATATTCATACCAAATTGCAGCTTTCTAGCACTAACAATCACAGAGTAAAGCCCCGGCCAGACAGGCGGACCGACAAACAGACGGACATGGCGAAACTTTAAGGGCTCCTAGTTGATTACGGAACCCTAAACGGGGACTCCTATGTAGGTAGTAAAACTCTTTATTGTACAAAAACACAACAGATACAAAAGGAAAAAGTTAAGTACAAATGCGAACTTATCCCTTTAAGGGATCTCTTCCAGTTGACCTTTGAGCAAATGAGAGTAAAAATTAATTAAGGTGTACTCCGTACTTTCGCTTCTCCATACAAACGTATTTACGCTCTCATTTTAAAACGCCATGCTAGAATAACATGAAACTTTGTATACACAATGGGATCCGGCATATCTAGGTCGGAAATAAGATTATGTTGCTTGAAATTATAATGGAGAAAAAAATACAACGATTATTAAGGTTTTCATACAAACCGTAAAAAACTCAAAAAACCGCTGTATTTTTTTTCTTTTACAATTTCTAGCAACAGAAACTAATTTCCGACCTAGATATGCCGGATCCCATTGTGTATACAAAGTTTCATGTTATTCTAGCATGGCGTTTTAAAATGAGAGCATAAATACGTTTGTATGGAGAACCGAGCGTACTGCGCCCTCTTAACGAACCGATACAACCGATTTAAGTAGAGCTTGCAAGACAACAACAAAAAGGACTAAGGTGATGAAAAATGATGAAAATTAAAAAATGTTTATTAACTCCGCCATAAAGTATACAGTGAGTAGGATCATAAGCTGCTCTTAGGACTAATTATTATGTAGCTATGTAACTTGTGCGGCGGAGACTGGTGCCTGCTGTGCTACCGCGAACTTCGAAAATCGAACTTCGTGTCATGCCGTCTCTTTCACTCTCGTGTTATACATTGTATGACGAAAAGGGACGGTACGATACGAAGTTCGATTTTCGAAGTTCGCGGTAGCACCCCTGGACTAGAGGAAACCTGCGCCTACGACCCTAAGGTCGCGTTCAAGTACAAATGCTGCGCTACACGCCACGCGATGTATCAAGCGGCTGAGTTTTTTGCCTCCACCGACTAAGTTCGGCTTTACGCACGTCGTGCAGCCGGCATGTCCGTCTTCTGTAATATTTTAACTTTATGGATTTTATATCTTTAAGCCGAGCTTGGATTCAAGGTATTAAGAAAAAAAATCTATTATGAATTTCGCAGTGTCATAGGCATTAAATCCTGTAAAAGTGTGTAATCAAGGGTCAGATACAGAAGGCGGTACTCTTGGACACGGCGCGGATAGTCAGGAGGTTCCTCTCTCTGTCGCCCTAACCACCAGTAGCTTAGGCCCTGCCTCGCTGCCGACGGTATTCTAGGTTAGGTTTTTTATAATGCTTTTATATTTTGTATCTATATTTTTATATTTTACTTTTATAAATGCATTGTAAAAAACCTTTTTTTTTGCGTTGGGAAAATACGTTTACGTATCCCACCCGGTAAAGATCTGGGTGGGTATGACGGACTATCCGGTTAGACCGTACTACCGTCTAAATACCCAACGATTACCGGCTACGCCTTTAGTGGGACGCCGCAGGATCGCAGATAACACTCCACTGCGACGATTGTAAAAAAACCTAAGAATAATAATAATAATGTTGCACGGCCCGCGCGCGCTTGTTAAATAAGCGTATTGTCGCGTGTGTGTGAACTCGACCTTACTCCATAAATAATCCCAACTAAAATCCCGTAACAGCTGGCCACGACTTCGAGCGGCGGTGGCAGCGGCAGCGGTTTTCCTAATACATTGCTTGTGATCCCAACTAACCGCACTGCGTTGCCCGTGTCGACCGTGCAATGAACAGATAAAATGCTTGCCTTGCCTCAATTCGCGCAAAGTCGTAGCCAGGTTGTAAATACAAATAAGCCCTATATTATAGACTTCATTCAGCTTCTGAACAACAACAGCCTTAGAGTAAAACTAGTTTTAAAATGAACGCCCCACGTCATTTTTTCAATGTGTGAATTTATGTGTATTTTTAAACAGGACCCTCCAGCGTGTTTTTACTCACATCTAACATATGTGAAAATATATAACATATTTGCTTATGCTTATACATATAACATATTTGCTTATGCTTATAAATCCAACATATTTGCTTATGCTTATACATCCAACATATTTGTTTTTATGTTAGATATGAGCTGAAACACACTTGGAGGATTCGGTTTAAGAATGATATCACACACCTATGAACAGTATGAAGTAGGTATGATTGTCAACTGCTAGTGCAACTGCTCGAGCGTTAAGAAGTTAATGTGTGCGTGCGTTTTTACAGGACGCTTTCAAACTGTCAAACTTATCAGTTATCCTCGCACCATGTTTACCGTACAGGTTATCGCGACCTTGTGACCTCTACCATGCGCGCCTAAACCAGAGGGAGCCTGTGAGACCACAGCCTCCAAACACTAACTCGAGAGAGTGTAAGTCTAGTGTACGAAAGACTATGATAATGCTTTTTGTTGTAGGGCGGCGACGCGGACCCGAGCATGCGCCGACGAGCGCCGCCCGGGCTTTCATTTCACTCAGTGAATGGGGGACCGCCTCGAGTCGCGAACGTGGGGTGTCCGGTTGTGTGTGAGTGAAATGAGCATCGCGTGACTCCAGGATGGCTGTGGCCGCGGCTGCGAAGGAGCCCGGTCACTCCCGACCATGTGCGGCAAAATAGGTGAGCGGATAACTTAGTTACAGAAAATATTTTAAGGTTATATTCGTTCAGGACCTGTAAGGTACGCCTAATGCCTTTACAGACCCTGTAAGTGATATAAAACGGGCCAACGGCTTCTAAATGCCGATGCGGTAAGCTAGAACGAACGAATTTGATGGAAAATTAAAAATAAATAATTATGAAAATCGTTTTTTGCTTCACTGAAGCGTTGATCTTATATTTATTGTGATTTTAAGTGTTAAAGGCTTGAAAGACGCTCTTAATTAGGGAGGAAGGTTTCATTCTGTCAGACGACGATAAATTCAGTTGGACGTATCGCATTTATCTTGATAATCGGAAGCCGGGTTTGGTTAGTTGAGATTTGGGAATGAGAAATGATTTGTTTCATTTCTAAAATCAGTAATCCTTTAAGGACAGATGCTGACGGTTTGTTTAATCGGGTATTAGCGTTTCGTGTTTTAATGATTGAAGTTAATGTATGTCAGTTAAAAAGTATTTTAATTAAGTTAAGTTATGAGTACACAGTGAGCATGTTATTTCAATAAATATTATGGGATTATAGTATTGTAGTCGTGGCAATGATTACAGCAATAATCGCCAGGCCTTCCTGTGTGTCAGCATTCACAACATAACATAATTGCAGACGCTATAACTGCTATTGTAAGGTCAGGTTTATTTATTTAACGTTTATGTTTAACTGTATTTTACTCGTACCCGCGACTTCGTCGGCTCGGAGCTCGTTTATATCATCCCTTCATACAAACATATGGAAGTTTGTATGGAGGAGCGATATTAGTAATTTTATACGGCCCCTTTTAAGGGATGATTTCCGGGATAAACACTATCCTATGTCCTTCCTCGGGAATAAACAACGAGTATGTTCATGCCTTTCATCTTAATGGGTTCAGTGGTCTAAGGGTAAGTAGATAGAGTTATAAATGAGAAATAATAATATTTTCACTTTTCATGCTCGAAAAGTGTGTGACTTTATATAATGTGTATTAACATATATCTAAAATTAATAATAATGTAAGAAACTTAGAACTAAATATAAATAAATAAAATTAAAACTAAACTACACTCTAAAACATGTCCCCCAAGTCTGTTCCCCGCGGAACTGTGCCCATAAGGCTGGCTGCATTCCCCCGTTAAATGGCGATGCCTATTGTTTGTCCGAGGAATGAGCCAGCCTTAGGGTCATGTGTGGTTTCGATTAGTCTTTTTTTTGTGTGTTATATTAGACTTATCAAGCAGGGCTAAAGTAGCCCATTTAACCCGTGGGGAAAATATGTGCATATAAATATTTATGATTTACAAAAGATTTTAATGTGAACAATCAAAACACCACCATATTAAATCCACCAAACCAAAAATCACTAATTTAACTTAAGAAAAAATAACTGTACTTGATATCAACCAACCAGAATACAGGTACACTAAAATCGACCAATCAGGTAACAAATTCATTTTTCAAAACGTTAAGTTTTCTTACTCACTTCATAATAATTAAAAGACTGATTTAATCGTTTAAGCAACATTTTGAAGCGCTCTATTATAGGTCAGTTTCGCGTTTATTTGCGGTGTCTTTATCTACTCGAAGCGGTGTCTATATTTTGTACGTTTCAAAACCGTTTATAAAAAATAAACATGCCGCCATTGCCACCAAACTATTTCTTTTATCGTTGTAGAGTTTGTTTTTTTTTCGGGAGGATAATCTTTATTTATTCTCTCGCAATCGAAATGAAGAGTAGTGTTTAGTGAAAAGTAGGTCTAATTGTTTCGGAGCATAGTGGCAATGACAGACGACAGACAGAAAGACACACGAGTGATCCTATAAGGGTTCCGTTTTTAGGGTTCCGTAGCCAAATGGCAAAAAATGGAACCCTTATGGATTCGTTATGTCTGTCTGTCTGTCCGTCCGTATATCACAGCCGATTTACTCGGAGACTATGAGCACTACAATTATGAAATTTGGTAGGAAGGTGTACGAGTATGCTATGAACCGCTATAGAAATATAATGTGAAATTTTGAAAAAAGTATTAAACTGGGGGAACCCATACATGTAACAGGGGGGTCAACCATTTTTTTAAATGCACATAGGCGAGTGTGATATGTATGAATAGGCCTTCAAAAATGATGAGAGGTTCGTAGAAAACATTTCCATGTAAGTCCACCGTTGGCGAGATATTAGCTGTCAAAGTGGTAAAAAGTGTGCCCCCCCTCTAATTTCCAAACTATGAAGTTTAATATTCTGTAAAAAAATCAAGATGATGTAAATTAATAAATACTTTCAACGATTTTTGGTTTGAACAAGATGGGTTTTACAGTTTTGGAGGTATTGATGAAAAACTGCCTTTCCCAAACAAAAGGGCCTAGTGCCGTAAGTTTCCTATGAAGATACGACCTTTTTTGATTAAATGTGTTGTATAGTGGTTTTAAATGTAGATTAGGAGGTGTTGGTACGGAACCCTTCGTGCGCGAGTCCGACTCGCACTTGGTCGGTTTTTTATTTGAAGTATGGAAACCTAAAAAGACAGAGTGCTGTTGATGCACAAACACACTCAATGCACAAATGCCAATGACCCATATAATATGAGCCTCTACGAGCGATTTCGTCTACAAGAAGGAAAATGCTCCTACGACGTAGCGCGTAGCATACATAGCGTTGCTTGGATACGAATAGTTTAACACTTCCTTTCCCGGCTAGTGCTACGCGCTTCGCTCGTAGGCCGTAGCCACGTATTTCTCGTATGTAGCCCGTAGCAGCTACGTACAGAGTACCCGACAATCGGGTGTATAAATATGTGTTAATAAATACTTGAGAAGCAGGAAACAATAAGAACTGCAACATACATTTGGGTTGTGCTCCTGTAAAAGGCCTCATATCATAGGGAAACGCTGTACCCATTGATATCCATTATTTAATTTTCCATAACTAGTGTTTACCATATTCGTCATTTGCTATAAAAGTCGCACATTTTTTTGGAGTGATTATTTCCGAAAATATACATTGTATCAAAAAAAGATGAAGACCTCTACATATTTATTTTAAAAAACCGGCCAAGTGCGAGTCGGACTCGCGCACGAAGGGTTCCGTACCGCATGATCCATATGAAAAGAGTCCGACTCGCACTTGGCAAGTTTTTAATATTTGTTGTTATACCGGCAACAGACGCTATTACGGTTCTTGAGATCTAGCTCGGCGACTGGTAGCCATGAAAAAGGGCTAAAATATCACGTTTTTTGTATGGGAGCCCTCCTTAATTATTATTATTATTGTGTTTTTAGTATTTGTTGTTATAGCGGCAACAGAAATACACAATCTGTGAAAATTTCAACTGTCTAGCTATTACGGTTCTTGAGATACAGCCTGGTGACAGACAGACGGACGGACGGACGGACGCACGGACAGCGAAGTCTTAGCAATAGGGTCCCGTTTTTACCCCTCTAAAAACCTATCCAACAACACCTTGCACCACAGGGTTGAAGCGAAAAAAAGTGTTCATCCCCACTTTACGTGCAGGGGACATAACCTTAAAAAAATTTAGATGCTACTTTACACTTTGTCAGATTAGTGATTTATATATCCATGCCAAATTGTAGCTTTCTAGCACTTACAATCACAGACCAAAGCCTCGGACAGGCAGACGGACAGACAGACAGACGGACATAGCGAAACTATAAGGGTTCTTAGTTGACTACGGAACCCTAATAATGGCAGATGGATTTACCTATCGTACATTCGAACAGTTACGTGAATATAATTTGATTACCTTGCGAGGTCCATTCAGGCATGTATTTTTTTAATACCACGTCGGTGGCAAACAAGCGTATGGCCCGCCTGATGGTAAGTGGTCACCGTAGCCTATGGACACCTGCAACTCCAGGGGTCTCACATCCTAAGATTTGGCGTTAGCTCTAACTAGTACGATGCGAAATCAACTGCCACCTAACCTTTTGACGCAGAGGGAAAACTAGATCTTGTTGAGATTAGACCGGCTTCCTCACGATGTTTTCCTTCACCAAAAAGCTACTGTTAAAGTTACTATATTTGTTTCATAAGAATCACAAGATTTTTTTTAATAACCGATGCAGCGATTAAAGTTAATGCCATAGCATAATGCCTATATCTAGGTGCATTAGGTACTCACGTACTGGTATAATGATAGAAATATTTGATGACATAATATGACGATCATTAATTTCGCCAGCTCATCGTTTTGATAAGCCTCTTCCGGTTTATTGTTGTGTTTTTTCCTGAATACTCGTATACTGCATAAATTCATAACGTTACGCGGCAAGTTCAACGTTTGAGCAAAATACTTTGTTTGTCACTTTTATTCCAATATAAATAGAGTCTAAAAGTGACAGTCATTCAAACTCGACTGTAGATAAAGTACTTAATGGTCGTAGTTTTAAATATTGAAATATGCATAAAATGTACCTATACTAGAAAAGAAAGAACCAGTCTAATTAGTTAATGTCAACTTCTTACGGTGATCTTATATTATAACCGAGTATCTCCTCCCACAGCATGAGTCAAAACCCTTGGTTTGATCATCAATATCAATTATTTTAATTGTGTTGTTCTAATCAGTCAATGACTGTCTGTCTAGATTAGTAGAACATTGAATACCAATTTCAATGAAGTGCACAATACAATGCAATAATGGTTAATTAAAATAAAAGTTTATTAGCAAATATGACCAGACTACCCGACCATTTTTACCAGACTATTTATTTAAGTGTATATGCAAATAATATAATAGATCATGATTAAAATGGGTGTCAATATATTCACAAAGTAATTAAAATTACAAATTGAAATGGAGAATTAATTCATTTAATTAACTCTTAATCCTCACTTGATTGTCGAACACTCGTATTTATAAATCTCCAATATAATTAGCTTTGTTTAAATCCCGGTATATTGGGCTTTCATAAAGTCGGGTTGACGACAAGAATTTGTAGAATTTCGCTTTGTTATAATGGAATGATGGGCAAAAATGTACACTTATCATATCTACATCTACAATGGTCTGGTGATTATCGAAGACCGCAGCTATATAACACCAATACTGGCTCTGTAAATAGGTACCTACCGTATGTGGTGTTGTGTTCTTAGTGGTGAGTACGGTCGCCAGAGCTCCAGATCATGCAATGTGTTGAGAGTCTTTCATTTGGTCTCTGCTTCTCTAGCTGTTGATACAACGAATCCTATCAAAGAAGGGTCGGCAGTTGCATGGGGTTATTTTGCGTCGATTTTTGCTTATCATCAGACAGACTGTTTATACACTCTACCCTTTTTTAGGTTGCTAGTGTTAGCTTAGAGAAGAGATGGGTATGGGATGCGGATAGGTGGGTGCTTCTGACATGGCTGTCCAAACTATATTTTTTTAGACTGACAGATAGCACCTACACACACACACCATCTACAGGGCTTAAATTAGATGGAAATCGAATTCCGACTTGCTGAAAACGACTCGATACAAAGAATAAACCTCTCGAGGAAGGCTCACGAAACAGAGACACGTGTCGCATTATCGTTACGTATTTACTGACCGTGAAGCGCTCCCACGTGACAACCCTAACAGCGTAACCGTTCTTAAACTATGCTATTCAAAACCAGTTTAATCTCACCTTACCGTTCACCCGTGTATATCTTGACGCCGCGATTCCCATTAACAACCCGTGGTCAGAGGTCTGACTTATACTGGGTGGAAGAGAACGATGGACTTTCCTGTAAACTGGGAATAGGTAAACTGTAAACTGGGTTAGCCTTGGTACTATACTTTTGCCAATTAAACTATGTTAATATTCGTAAACGTTTTCGAGTTATAGCATTTTAAACATCAATTAAAATAACAGCGTATTTCAACCCTGTCTTATAACAAAGCCAGTGACATAGGTCACTTCGAAATATAAATACTTAAATGGTAATGTTGAAACAATAGGGTTGTTACTAATATTAAAATGCATTATTTTCATGTAATTTTTTTCTTTCCAACAAAAGTTTCTAGTGATTACAAGTCGATTGTATATCATTTAAATGACAACATACTATAAGGAAAGTCCGTGGTATTGTTCCTCCCTGTATTTGTTCGCTGAGACTGCGTTGTGATTCACCTGCCCAGCCGTGTTGATTTTGAAATAAGAACAAAATTATAGGGTTGGCGATGACAGTTTGTCGATGGGGCGTTTTTGATAATCGTGTAAACAAATGGGATTGGAACGTAGAGATGCGTGCCATAATACCTCAATTTTTTATGATATTCTTGGAAGTAGAGTATAGCAAGAATAGTAAATAAAAAAACGTTTATGGACAAGTTGAAATTTATGAAATTACAGCTTAGTTACGAAGTGGTCTTGTCTCCTAAAGTTATACCATAAAGTAATAATCTAGCTATGCACAGAAGGCACACTGTCATACATAACCGATGTTTGATAGCTAAGAAACTCGAATCGTAGCGTGCCTGCTCTACCACATAGCATATGCTCTTTCATCTAGTTAGCGACGCCAGCCGCGCGACGGCAAAGATGAGTGCCACCACGTGCCACTTGTCACATCCAAGGTGTGGGAAAGTTTAACCGAAGCGACGAGTGGGACAAACCTGGTTATACTGTACAGTCGAGGAAACTGTTTCAATGACAATTTTGGACTCTATTCCGATTGAAATCCAAAAGTAACAAACATACAGTTTTCTCGACTGTACAACGGTCCATATTGAATTTATAGCCTTGCTAAAATCTAGAAATATCAGCGCAATAACGCCTACTTTGTCTGATACTCGTATTGGCGGTTGATATCATTTACATAATTGGGAGTAGGCTACTAAAATTTAATAAAAGTGAATTACACAGTTCGTCGAAATCCATTGGATTATGTATTCCTCTTCGACTCGGCTCAAACTTTTCGTGCCGATGACATAAAATTGCTTATAGGATGATTCCAATTAGTGTTATAGTAATTATCAATCTTTAATCATCAATCATTTAATCGAAGAATTACCGAAGTTTGTGGTGATTTTTGTGAATAAACTTGATCTACTCGAATATGTATACACTTAAAATAATGATTCACAATTTCCTATTTTTACCATCTTCAATCTTTAAGGAGTACTATTACTTAACTGCTCATTTCCTATCAATTCGTATCTATCCGTCGCCTTTCTAAACGAGATAAAAGGACATACAATACGGTATTTTGCTGATAGTAATAATTTTTAAGAAAAAAAAACAGACTTTAATGGGGGAGGCCGGTGAAAGATTATTATACTTAGATGGTGCAATCTTAGATTCCATACAATAAAATAAAAATGGCTATAAGTATGTTTATAATGGTAGAAGACTAAGTACCCTCAATTCCTCATGGAATCATGGAAAAACCTTGCTTGCTTGACAAACAAAGCGAAGAGAACAAATCGCCAAACTTGAACTACCTACGCGTCGTTGAAGAGTTCCTATCTGATTATCATCAGCAATTCCACTTCATCAAATGTCACTTTTATGAATGAAAATGCTTGATTAGTTCATGAAAATACTAAAATTACTATTTGTGTGCCTTTCACATTTGAGGAGTTCCCTCGATTCCTAATGGATCCCATCATCAGAACTCGAGCATGACAAAAATTAATCGTGAAAATAGAACTTGCTTAACAAACACAACTAGAAGGACAAATCGCCAAACGTGAACTTTTCGTCGTTGAAGAGTTCTGTTCTGATCATCATGAGCAGTTCCACTTTATCCAATGTCACATTTTCGGATGAAAATGCTAGACTTGTTGATAAAAACTCAAAAATCACTATATGTTTGCCTTTAAGATTTGAGGAGTTCCCTCAATTTCTCATAGATCCCATCATCAGAACTGCGTTTTGACAAAAACGGGACCAACTTGGATATATATACTTACAATAAAAAAAAAAATCCAAATCGGTTAAGAAATGACGGAGTTATGGAGTAACAAACATTAAAAAAAAAAAAACAAAAAAAAAACATACAACCGAATTGATAACATCCTCTTTTGAAATCTTGAAGTCGGTTAAAAAAAAAGAAGCTCGGTTAGTAATATGAAGTTTGTAGGAAAGTATGCCTAATAACGTCACTATTTTCTATGGTCAAACTACGTCCTTTTTAGGGTTCCGTACCCGAAGGGTAAAAACGGGACCCTATTACTAAGACTTCGCTGTCCGTCCGTCCGTCCCTCTGTCACCAGGCTGTATCTCGAGAACCGTAATAGCTAGACAGTTGAAATTTTCATAGATTGTGTATTTCTGTTGCCGCTATAACAAAAAATACTAAAAACAAAATAATAATAATAATTAAGGGGGGCTCCCATACAAAACACTTGATATTTTATCCCTTTTTCATGGCTACCACTCGCCGAGCTAGATCCCAAGAACCGTAATAGTTGCCGCTATAACAAAAATATTGAAAACTTGCCAAGTGCGAGTCAGAGTCTTTTTATAGATCATGGTACGGAACCCTTCGTGCGCGAGTCCGACTCGCACTTGGCCGGATTTATTTACATGTTTAGGTATTTAAAAATCTTAAAAATTACATAAATAAGCTGTATTTTGATTTTTCTGAGTATATTCGTATGATTTCTTTAATGATGATTAAAAACAATTTTTTTTAGTGTTATACATAAAATATGTACCTTAATATATTGTTAATGGAGCATAAGTATTCCGTTCGTATCTCTGAGGTTCCTGGAAACATTGCTATGCTAGCTTGTTCCACTAAAATTGAATGAATGAATCTTTCGACATTGAGATAAAACATCGAATCCTGATTAAAATAAAACCATGAATGAACGAATGACACGACTGGATGAGTCCAATTTCAATTTGGTGTGTCGTGCTCCGAGATGTCAAAGTTTTAATGAGATATGTGTGGGGTTAAGCAGAATTTAATAACGCCTGTATACGAGGTTCAACAAAGGGGGATGCGACGTAGAAAATTGGAAGCCGGCCGATCGCTGAGTGTTCTGTTTATCTGTTTTCATGATGCTTGTTTGTTTTTATCGTTTGAAAAACGCTGTTGAGTGGGTGGACAAGTTAATTGATGAAAATATACGGGTCGCTTCTCATTCACTTTGGATGAATGGAAGCGATCCATTTTTGTATTTCAACCTGAAGTATCGTATATATATGACAGGTATATCAAAAACATCCTCAATTGTAATCTACATAATTATATTAATTAAGCCAGCCTAACTGGTTTAAAATTGAAAATGATCAAAGTTTCACTCCGGTTGGAAAGTATAATTTCGCTAAGAGGACGATTCCCCTTGTAAAAATATTTACAGTGTATGTTCTGTCATGGCAAAAGAAGAGAGAAAACGAACGAAAGAAGTGAATAAGGAAACAAGCGTAATTAGCTAACTTCACGTGTACGAATACATGATACATATATTATGTACTTACAAATGTCAACTTTTCAGTAAGTCACTCTTTTTAATTGGACTGAAGTGTACATTTCAGCATTGCTATTTGAAACTGGTCCCGATTTACCACACCACTCACATCTGGTATATCATGACACCGAGATACGTAACTACTACGTTTAAACGAAGTCGAGTCTTACACTGGTTTGCACTAGGGAAGTTGCTAAGCATAGTGAATAGCCCAGTAAAGTTCCACGGGTTA
Organism: Notocelia uddmanniana; assembly: GCA_905163555.1. Taxonomy (NCBI): domain Eukaryota; kingdom Metazoa; phylum Arthropoda; class Insecta; order Lepidoptera; family Tortricidae; genus Notocelia; species Notocelia uddmanniana. The sequence goes on from LR991065.1 coordinate 17,352,350, forward strand.
TCCACTGAGTAGAAAATCACAGTGACGTGACAAATTTTGATTATAACGCTGACATACCAAGTATACAACTTAAATTATATGTTCGTCAGTGAAACTAAACTCAAGAGTAATCACAACACGAGCAATGGGAGCAGATTAAAAAAAAAACTATTAATTAATATCACTAAAAGAGTCGGAACCCGCGACCATTTTATTAAGTGAACTACGTTAAGTTTAAGGAGAAACTTTGCCTCCTTGTGTATATGTATGTAACTCCTCCTGTATATAAATAATCATAACTGCTTCTTCTTCTTCTCCTAACACAAGTATTGTCATACTTACCTGGACCGGTCGGCCACATTCATTTGTTACGACCAGCATGATACATCAAATATTTTTTTTTATTTTGATTTTTGATTGTGCGTGTTGTATCGCTTGTATAATAGGTTGTGCTCTGAAAAACTGTTCGACGACGAAGGACTAAGTAATTCTTTGTAAGAGAAAAAAAAACGGGCCAATTGCGTGTCGTACCACGCACAAAGAACCGACCGACACCTCCTTTTTTTCCCTGGGGGGAAAATCCATCATGGATATCACCGCACCGCGGGGACACCCAACTGTGACCGTTTTGTACCCTAAGGACCCCCTTTTAGTCGCCTTCTACTATAGGCAGACGATACCGTAGCCGTATTCTATGCCCCGGCTAGAGGACGCAACGGCGACATATTATCGTCGCCGCCTCCTCCTCCGAGCAGGGTCATTACGCTCCCGTTCACGCTCTGCGGTCTCCTTGTGGACCATGACAGTCTCACAAAAGGTGACAGCTGTATCCCAAGCGGAGCTTCTGCTCAACATTGCCGCTATAAGAGCGGGTGGGGAGGGATCTTGCCCCACTTTTTGTGTTACCTAATCTACATTAAAAACCACTATACAATACATTTAATCAAAAAAGGTCTTATCTTCATAGGAAACTTACGGCACTTACGACATTTCGTTTTGGCAAGACAGTTTTTCAGCAATTAAGTACTCAAAAACCGTTAGACTTATCTTGTTCAAACCAAAAATCGTTGAAAGGATTTATTAATGTACATCAACTTGATTTCTTTCTGAATTTTAAACTTCATAGTTTGGAAATTAGAGAGATGGGGGGGGGGGGGGGACACACTTTTAACGATTTTGACAGCTAATATCTCACGAATGGTTGACTTAAATGGAAAAGTTTTTTAGAAACCTTCATGTCATTTTTGAAGGCCTATCCTTCTAATTTTTTTTTCAATGCACATAGGCTTGTGACAGATGGACGGACGGACAGACATGACGAATCTATAAGGGTTCCGTTTTTGCCATTTTGGCTACGGACCCCTAAAAAGAGCTGAGCATAGTCTATATTTATTATTATGGGTGCGTTTAGAATGCACTATAATAATTATTTAGTCCTAATGCGCTTTCGATAAGTCACGTAGTTACCATGCGGGACGCATACCTGCGTACTGAAACGCCAATTGCGTGTAAACGCGACACATTGATAACATTCGTTGCACACATTAAAACTAAATTACAAGGGACTTGTTAATTGCACTATGGCGTGTGATATTTGCAACTGAATTGACTCACAATGTAATAAACTTGTTTCGGTTTTAGTGGGTCAGTATTTACCCAATGGTTGATTTTAGAAGAACGTGTTATGTTCCAATATGATTTTCATTTGACTTCAGTGTTTTGGGAGTATTTTTTTAAGTACCGGTTTATTTCGGTTGAACTATTTTTTTTATGGGAACTCGAACTTTAACCGATCTTTGGGAAGGACTCCATTTTATTTTACGCGCGCTTAACACTTTCGCTGAAGGTACCTACGGTGATAGCCGTACTGCCAATTAATAAAGATGATAACGACGGCTATAGCCGTTACCGCCGGAAAACAGCGTTCTGAAAACGTACCGATTTGTTGCGACAGCCGCCTTTGTAAGTGAATGTATCATGCTTATAGCTGCTTCTCTAGGTTATTTATCTATACTATAATATTATAAAGCTGAAGAGTTTGTTTGTTTTTGTTTGTTTGAACGCGCTAATCTCAGGAACTACTGGTTCGAATTGAAAAATTATTTTTGTGTTGGATAGTCCATTTATCAAGGAAGACTTTAGGCTACATAACATCACGCTGCAACCAATAGGAGCGAAGACGCGGACGAAGTCGCGGGCAACAGCTAGTTAGTGATAAATTGGTAGGTTTGTAGAACGCTTTAGATATTGTATTAGTACAACCACGCGCAAAAAATGCAATCAAAACGAGATGCGTAACGCTTGTCTGCAATCGAGACTTTAATGCGACTAGTGTGTCAATGCATAAATAGCAGTAAATTATTTATTCCATACATTATGCAGGCATGAATGCACATGTAAATATATGTATGTATATGTATGGGTAACTATGTGTGTATGTATGTAATGTTAATGTGTGTATGTGTTCTTTTGACGAGTGCTCTGTATGGCACTAGAGTTTGCAGTCCCGGTACTTATTGTAGTCCCGAAGTTTTCGGGACCGGGACTGGGTCAGTCCCGGGAATTCCCGGATACTTTCGTGACTTTCGGGACTTTGTAGTTTTTAGGGAGTATGTATGAAAAAACCGAACAAGTATGAGTCAAACTCGCGCCCGATAGTTTCGTTCCGTACTCTCATGATTTGTAGCTATAATAAACTATTTGGCGCATGTATATTGTCTAGTGTAACCTCTCTCTGGATGTCCCTTTATGTTGCTTAAATTGAAATAGTATTTTTATGTACAAGTTCAAAGTTATTTATTACCTTACTTGTAATGTAAGACCATGCTTATTATATTACCAAATATCATGATTCTAGGTCAACGGGAATTACCCTATAGGTTTTGATTCCCTTGAGAGTGTCATTATGCGGTATTACAGCCGCATATTTCGATTACGATTACTTAGAAGTTTGATTTTTTCGCAGCTTCAAGGAATTGCGGTTCGAAGTATTTTATTTTTATATCAACCTTGAAGTACGGAGATCAGCCTGTAAGAGATTAGAATGGCTCTTAAACAGCTCAAAATCAACAATACACCCGTTGAATATGGTATTACAGCCGAACTCCTGAAGGCGGGTGGAAAACCGGTCCTTACGGCCCTCCAGAAGTTGTTCAATTCAGTCTTACTGGAAATAAGAACGCCAAAGGCATGGAGCGGGTGTGAGGTGTAGTGGTGCTTTACTTCAAAAAGAGCGACAACGCTCTGCTAAAGAACTACAGGCCCATCTGACTTTTGAGCCATGTATATAAGCTGTTTTCATTTCAAGAGTCATTACGAACCGTCTCGCACGCAGGCTAGATGGCTTCCTGCCTCCCGAACAAGCCGGTTTCTAAAGAGGCTTTAGTACCGTATAGTATACCACTTTCCTACGCTTCGCCAGGTTATACAGAAGACTGGGGAGTATGACTTGCCCCTCTGTTTAGCGTTTGTGGACTACGAGAACTTCGATTCGATTCGATCGAAACCTGGGCTGTGCTAGAATCTCTGCAGCGGTGCCAAGTTGACTAACGCTATATCGAAGTGCTGAAGTGTTTGTACGAGAACGCCACTATGTCAGTCCTTCTCCAGGACCAGAACTCGAAACCTATTTAGTTGCAGCGGGGAGTCCGGCAAGAAGATGTTATTTCTCCTAATTTGTTCTCCGCTGCACTGGAGGATGTTTTCAAGACTCTGGACTAAAAAGGCTAGGCATCAACATAAATGGCGAGTACATCACTAACCTTCAGTTTGCTGACGATATAGTAGTCTTGGCTGAGACTATGGAGGCTATGCTATAAGTACAATGCTCAATAACATCAGTAAAGCCTCCGAGCGAGTTGGTCTTAGGATGAACATGGACAAGACGAAGATCATGTCAAATGCCCACGTAGCCCCAACTCCCGTAACAATCGGACACTTAACGCTCGAAGTTGAAGACGACTACATTTACCTAGGACAGACCGTCCAATAAAGTAGGTCAAATTTCGAGAAAGAGGTTAATCGTCAAATCCGAATCGGGTGGGTAACGTTCGGGAAGCTACGGCACATCTTTTTGTCCAATATTCCGCAGGGTCTCAAGACGAGAGTCTTTGACCAGTGTGTGTTGCCACTTGCCAGTGATGACATATGGCACTGAAACGTGATTGCTTACTATGGGCCTCATAAGAAGGCTCAAAGTCACCCAAAGAGCAATAGCGACGGATATGCTGGGAGTATCTCTGCGTGTTCGTATCAGGAATGAGGTTATCCGCAACAGAACCCATGTAACCGATATGGCCCGCCGAATCGCTAAACTTAAGTGGCCATGTAACCGATAGCCGTTGGGGCGGAAAGGTTCTCCAGTGGCGTCAGCGTACCGGTGGACTGATGACCTGGTAAGGATCGCGGGTGCAGGCTGGATTCAGGATTAGCGCAGGACCAGTCATTGAGGAAGTCTTTGGGGCATAGGTCCAGTAGTGGACGTCCTTCGGCTGATATGATGATACCTCTACGCGTTCACGAGAAAAACACATCAGAGTTGATGAAATGAGCCCGAAAAAACAACTCATTTTGCCATTTCACTAGAGAAGTTCAGTGATATATATGAGTGTTATTCACCACAAATAATGAAATCCCGAAAGTCCCGAAAGCAACGGGATTTACAAAATCAGTCCCGGGAAAAATGTGAGTTTCATTTCCCGGGAAATACCGGGATTTTCGGGATCGGGATTTCCCGGGAGCACACCCCAGGCACTACTAACTACTTATGTATTTTGTATTTGTATGTATGACGAATTTCAAAATCTGACAACACATAAATACCCGGTTTTGGAAAGAGCCCTGCCGAGGTTTACCCGAGGGACTGTAGTCGGGGTATGGGGTTCTTCAAGAAAAGAATTTATAAATTGAAGGGTCGGCAACGGGCATGAGACACCTCTGGAGTAGCAGGCGTTCATACGCTGCGGTGACTGCATGCCATCAGGCGGGCCGTACGCTTTTTTTGCTAACGACGTGGTATCAAAAAAAAAACAAACTAACACAAATAAGTTCGGCAGATATCGTCAGCCGACTTACCGATGTCCGCTAGTTTCGTGCGGCGGCGGATTTCTATGTTCGTGTCACGATCAACAACGGTGCTTACCTATTATATAGGCAGCCATTAGCGGTACATCGATAGCTCTTATCTGACCGGATAAACCACAGAGCTAATGAGTTGGGACACGCATTTATGCAGCCGTCCGTAGCGCTAATAGTCCACGCGGAACGAGGGTAGTGAAGGTACAGATATTCTGCGTTTCTAATTATTGTATCAAAATATATTCGCGCTAAAGAAAACCCAGAGTATACAAGTGCCTCTAATTTGCAATAATGGTACTCAAGCATCCGAGTCCATACAAAATTTAACCTCAGCTCAGCGGGGTCAAAGATTTCCAAACCACAGTCCTGGATCCGTCCGCCACTGGTCTAAACAGGTGTCAGAAAGTACAATAATTTTTTTTCGCTATAGACCTCTCACTAAATAAGTCTTCAACTCTTCACGTCTTTAAGGTCGAATATCGCTCAACATGTTTTATACCTGTAGAGTCCACGGGAGATTTATATATAAAATAAATCTTCACTAGGCGCCAAAAATGTATTGACATAGATTTAAATTATACATATGTAATTGTGAAGGCGTAGCTGAGACATGTAGATAAATTATGCTAGCTTGGCAGCCAAACTCTACAATTACCTAATAATGGTTAATTAAAAAATTACATTAGTACACCAAGTTAAACTCGTTGAGGGGTATATTTTTCGGCATTAAGTTGAATTCGAAATTAACATATAAATTAACTTGTCAAAGCCGCGGTCGCTTATTAAGCGATCCTTCATTACTGACGGTCATCAAATGGGAGTACCTAATTCCCACTTAATTTGCGGTGGCCATATTAAAGGTTAAATTATAGGCTTACAGTCCGAAAAATGATCTTATATTTCTGGCAGGCCAGACCTTACTAATCTACTGTATCTGTGGCTATATAAAGTGCTTCCAATTTAGATGCCGATACTTTTAGAGCTGGTAGTACTCGTCCTTAGAAGAATAATTCTAAATTCAAATCTGTAGTAAAACAAACACTTTTTTCAAAAGCATATTATAAGATAAACGATTACATCATGGATAGGGATGTTTGGCAGTGATAGCGTCCTGCACGGCTAGTCGGCTAATCTATCGCGAAAATAGATTTTCTGCTGTAGCATTGTTATTTTGTAGTAGCTGACACTGTAATTTTATATTTAACTATACAATGTATATTGTTTTGAAAAAATGACACCTCTCCGAGTTTCTTACGCCGGTTCTTCTCGTGGCAGAGGTTTATTTTTCCGAAACGGTGGTAGTTTATTGACATTCATAGGTGCATGTAATATGCCTAATTTGAAGAATAAACTACTTTTACTTTATTTTACTTTAATACTTAAGTATAAAACTAATATAAAGTTTATATGTTAGTTGTGGAGAAAATTGGGAAAACAACTTGCCACGTAATAACACTCTGTTAATGAAACAATCAGTATTAAATGATAAAGACTTAATCAGTAATCAGTCATTTATTTGCTAAATCATGGTACAAATAGGTGATTATCTAACAATATAATAGAACTACATGTTTGGTTACAAAGAAATGCAAATATTTAGGCTGGGTTGCACAAAACCGTTAGAATCGTAAGCTGTGTTCGTTAAAATTTCAATGTATGGAAAGTTTGACAAGTTTCTATGGAATGACAGCTGCCGGCTCCATATTTAACGTTGATCAGTCTGTGATCGTAAGTTGGTGCAACCCAGCCTTAGTCGTGCATAATTTTTTGATTGACTTCTTTGATTATCGTATGAATCCTCTTTACTGTCACTTAACTGGCCACTTCAACTAGCATCTAATGTGTAGCTCATTTGACAGAAAGTGATAACCACACTATCAGGTAAATGCACAGGTGATTATGTTTGGGCAAAAATTTAATTTAATTACTTTGTTCGGAAAATGAAAACAAAATTTCACTTGGTTATATGCGGTTACCGACGAAAAGAACAACTGATCTCTGTATAAAATCGGGCCTGAGATCTAGCTAAATAAACTTCGTTTAACATTGCTACCAGCTCAATTGGCTGCCCAAAGTTATCTATGTACTCGTAAAGTCAACGTCAAAAAGATAAGGTCAAGACGAACTCGAAAGATCGTCAAGAAGATAACATAATTCGCCTTATTGCAATGGAATAAGGTACAAAAGTGTAAACATATCTTTGACGTCGACTATACATATGTCCATTTCTAGTTGCCGATAATGTCTTGTAAATAAATTCGAAACAAAAGCGTCTAATGTATACTTACAAGCTTGAATTCGCCATTCTTGTAAATAGTCGGCGATTAAGGGAGTTGGCCGTCTGAGGGGGTATTGAACTGTGGCTGTATGTTTTGGCGAACAAAGGCTAGCCATTTTTAAGGATTTTCCTTTAAACCAACAGTTTTGTACTTGGCTACTATTAATTAAGTCAACTGCAGCTTAGTTAAACTACATTTATTTTTCAGGAATTGGGAAGATAACCAAAATACTTAAATAAAAGCGATAGGCACCTATGAGTATCTAATTTCACTAATAGCTCTGTAGGCCTTACTATGTTCTGGTCGTCGCCAATGCTCCAGGATGCGCCGAGTTGAGAGTTAGGGACCTGTATTTGTCTCTAGATGTTAATACAATACAATATTTCATCATCATCATAATCATTTTCGGTCCGTAGTTGCCCACACCCAGCATTCCCTTCGAGTACGCCATTCGCTTATAATGCATATCTTAGCTAAACTTATCTTAGTACTTACTACGCTGGCTCAGCGACCCAAAGTGGATCTTGGCCTCCGACACTATGACACACCACTGTGCTCTGTCCTGGGCAGCTTGTCGCCAATCAGATTCCACGCAGTCCAAAAAGATCTCTGCCAAGCTAGCAGAGATCTTTTTCGACTGCGTCTATCCAACGATACCTTGGTCGGCCTATTGGGCGTCGACCACATTTGGACGTCCCAGGTACGCTCTTTTTTTTGTTTTTGCCACCTTTTGTAACGTAACTCACACACAACCTGTAAAAGTTGTTAATTGTTGGCAATACCGAAAGCAAAAGAGAACGGGGTTGATCGCTAACGCGATGGAGTTACCAAGTACTCATCTCCTTTTTAGTCCTGAATTATCAGACCGCTATTTAATAGGCCCGATAGTTAACCATAATGCCCATCAAACAACTTCTCTTATCGACCCAGCAATATTCGGTGAATATTGTCGAGTTGGTGAAATCCATTTCAGTTTGTTTGGACCGTATTTAATGGTGGCTTAAGTGGTGGTGGTGGTGGTAGTGGTACTGGTAGTGGGTGGGTCACATTACACGTAGAGCCGATGGTCATTGGTGCGGAAACGTTCTCGAGTAGCGACCACGTACCTGCAGGTGCAGCGCGAGTAGATCCCACACAAGGTGGACTGATGTCCTGGTAAAGGTCGCGGGAGTCCGATGGATGCGGGTGGCGTATGACAAAGGTCATTGAGGCCTATGTCCAGCAGTGGACGTCCTTCGGCTGATATGACGATATCAGCCGCAAATCGATCGTTTTGAAGGTGCTTACGCTTAGCGAAATATTTGTTCAGGGAAGTTCGGCAACGTTGTGTCACTTCACCCGACGTCGCTGGTAACATTTGTCTACTAGTGAACCCTAGGCTTTACACTGTATCGTTCCAGTTACTAGTATTCTAGCAGATATCTCTAATCTATGATATGCAATCACTATGCAATGCACGCAGTATTTAATTTGCAATGCTGATTTAATGAGCACGTTACAGGATAAAATCTTCTTTGTTGTGTTAATGATAGTTAATAACATATATTATCGTTATGTATGATGTAAGAAAGGATGTACTTACCGTAAGTATGTGAAAATGCATTCAGCTCTTAATGCAGTAAAATATTCAATCCTGGTTTTATGAGTACTTGCATGCATATTGCAATTAAAAGTTCACAAAGAACAAAAATATCACGTAGCAGTTTTCAATAAATAATACATATTCTTTGTAACTTGTATTGTAATCTAAAACGCATTAAACAATTCGATTCCATTTACAACCTTAATTTCATCATTCCAGGGTTCATAATCAAATGAGTTTATCTCTAAGTTAGCTATTGTAGTTAACGAGCCAAATGCACATTTCAACACTTAACATATTCGGTACAAAAGCGACATAAACGTCGGGGCTGTGACAATAATTTGCAAGTTTATGCAGCAGTTGGCGACCCCTGCAGACGCAATAATTTGCCGCTCTGCGCTCAACAACAGTTGCCTGCCTTTGTACTTAATGACGACCTTTTAGGGCTGAAAAACCTTTTTGGTTTCGTAAATTTAAAATGTTTAAGATATTATGTTAGCATACGGAGTTATATGCAGGAGTATACCTTATTAACACAACACTGTTAGGCTGGGTTGCACCGACTTACGATCACAGACTGATCAACGTTTTAACGTATTTATATGGCGCCGGCAGCTGTCCCATAGAAACTTGTCAAACTTTCCATACATTGAAATTTTAACGAACACAGCTTACAATTACAGACGGTTTGGTGCAACCCAGCCTTAGTCTACTCGGGACACATTTTCATTTTGACTGAAAGTTTTTATTTTTTTTCGGAATATAACTATACAGTCCAGTGATTGTATTTGACTCTAGAACCGGTTATGTTTCCGAGAATCCGCTCACCCTACCCCTTAAAGAGATAAAAGGATTTTGAGGAATAAAAAGAATTTCGGGGAATAAAAAGCATTCCGTATAAGCGTTTCCGTGAATTCGCTGTGGGTTCGCAATTAGGGATTGCGTGGGTGCTGCTTGAAAGATAGGAATTCACTGAGATATGACAAACGTATTTTTTTATTGTATAGTCAGACTGAGAACCTTTATAATGCACGATGAAAACAAACAATCCAGTCTGTTAGAAGCGGATTCTGTAGCATATGGACGTATGATTTCATTTCATATGAGTCAAAAGAAGTTGGGTGATTCGGCCCCTAATTAGGTTAAAGTGATTTATTCCGAGCCTCTCAAAAGGTTTTAACCTCGCACCAATACACTTCTTGTGTACATTATACCTGCTTCGTAAATGACAATAAATTTATCCAGTGTGTGTCTTCCATAAGAAATTCTAACCAATAAAACATATTTTATTTTTGTATGAAGATACTCAAATGGTTTATTTTAGGACTTATGCTTTTAGCCCTTAATATTAAGATTATTATAGAAGACATAAGTACACTGTACACAACGACACAACAAGCTCTTCGAAACGCTCTAAAAATTCTATGCTCTAGATTCACACAGGTTATCCTCCACGCAGTAATACATTTAAATCCGTTGCAATATAATACACAATAAATGTAACGATTATAGCACTTACACGGTACAGTTAGCATCAAAGGTCAAACAAAAAAGAGGTCACAAACACCTATTATAGTATACCTAAAGACTTTTAAGCTCTTGATACATATGCGTGGCTACAGTAAAACCAGCTTCCTAATAAGGCGCCTTCCTGATTTGTCGATGCGGAGGCGGTACGATATGAGAAAACTGTCAGCTGTCAGTATCAAAGAATACGAATGCACTTCTGCGCATGGTATTACTACTGCGCAAACGTAATACCGACAGTATTTCGTCAAGTGAGGAAATCTCACATCAGTAAACTCACCTCAGTCCACGAAATCCTTCAAAAGTTCCCTCTTACAACGCCTTACGTACGTACAGCGACATCTACCGTAGAAGACTTAGGCTTCTATTAACGGCACCAACGTCTCAAATTACATTGAGAAATCGTCAGTAACGATGCGCCATCCCATACTAAATTAATTTTGTACTAAAGCAGTAACGCTGCTAACGAGTTTCAAATTAAAGGGAAAAATTGAAAAATTTAATATATAATTAGATACATAGAAAACATTCCAAGACTCAGAAACAAAAATTCGTGTTCATCACTCAAATAAGGGACCTCCGGCTTTAAAATAGAAGCATTGTACTGATGCTGACTCTACTACAACTTTATTGTCGGTTGAAAAGTGGACGAAGTGTGTTCATTTTGACAGCATCAGTCTCCTTGAAGACTCCGTCGGAAATCCACTTAGGGTTGTCGATAACAACCTAATATCCGCCCCCACTTCGGTTCAAACGGCCCACGTCTGTTTGCAGTTGAAAGAAAATCGTGTTTACTTTACTTAAGTGTATTTTACTTACGGACGGCGGTAACGGCTTTGAGTTTACTTGATAAAGATGATTAGGTACGGTTTTCTATTAAAATTTTAAATATGGTCAGGGTGCGTTATGCAAGGTAAATAAGGTTGGAAGTCTTGATATAAAGTAACCTAAGATTTGTTGTAAATGTATAAAAATCACATGCTTGCATGGAAATTTCAGTTTAAAGAATTTTATTCTCAAAAGAATTACTTACATGTAATTGAATACTAGAGATACGATATTTATTTTTAATATATAATATGTTGTATGTAACTACAGTGTCAGACGTTGAGATGTATATGTGTACTCTTTGAGTAATGATTTCAAGAGTTGTTGTCGATATAAAAAAAGGATTATCTATCTATGAAATGCTGCGTTCCGCATTAAATTATAGCTCTAATTTTACAGTACATTGCTTTTAGGCCGTGTTTAAGCTCAAACACATTTATAAATAGTATATTTAAGCTGTCCGTGTTGCTCCACACGCAGAATAAAATATAGCAACATAGTTTATCGCTTTTGAAGGCCCATTCTATGTATACTTTGGTGTGTAGATTATTATGATTATACTTTAATCGAATGCGTACTTTTACCCCTTTATAAATGGTACCTATATGATTAAATTTTTATTTTGACTGTTCATCATCGATCGAAACAAAACGTTTAATATTTTTACAGTATAGATATGGTGCTACTCTGTGCGATAATCAGCAGATTACGTGCATATGTCGAAACTTTAAAGAGCCATATGTACTATAAAACGTTGTACGATACACGTGCGAATAGGTAATTCGCAACTTGTGTTGATTTAAAACACTCCCTTCGGTCGTGTTTTAATTTATCACCACTCGTTGCGAATTTCCTGTTCTCTGCACTTGTATCGGAATGTACATTCATCAAAACCAATTCGATGTTAGAAATCCAACCTCATTGTACTAAATATAGTATATCTACACAAACGCTGTCAAATTCAGCCCATCGATCCTTGTGGCTCGAAAATAGCTTCATAAGAGCGAATATTCGAATATTCGGGAGCAAAAACGATTAAATTTTTAATTAAAGCTCTTGGCACAGCCCTTGTGATTGTTCTTGGTTAGTGGAATTTTTGGTGGCCCTGCTATATTGGAAAGGGTTGAGTTATTGACAATGAATTAATGAAGCTTTGATTTTGACGTCTTCAATATTTTTGCTTAAGACGAAAGACCAGCGGGTCTCCATATTATACAAGCATTCGAGCTGTATTGTTTTGTTTCTCTGTTGAGTGCTGATTTAGTAACATTACGTAACGTAAATTATAATTCTATTAGGTAGGAAGGTAACTAATTAAAGTACAATCGAAATGTTACGTACTTAATCGTTAGTTGCTCTTTTACCGAAATTTAATAAGACCGATCCAGTGTAAGTTAGACTCGCGTACAAATATAGTCATACTAGGATTTTTAATAATAAAAAGCTAGATAGAGATATGGTTATATTTTTCCTGTAATATTTACATTCATATATGTATATATATACAGGGTGTGAACTGTAATAGGAGCAATAAATTTAAAGGACGCTTCCTTAGAGCATCTACAGATCCTACAGTAACCTCTTGTGTCCAAAAAAAATATCTTTATTCCATTGGGAGAAATTTTGATCTAAAGTTATGACCTCCAAGTAATGGATCTTGGCACCCAGAGATTATAGCGCGACAGTCAGTGCTGATTTTGAGGTTGCCTCAAGTTATGACTCATAATCGTTGTCGCATTTTTGGTTTAAAAGGATATTTTTTGGGCTTTTTAATTATTTTTATCACTTATTCTGTGTTTTTTAAATAAATAGTTATTAATATAGCTCCAGTAGAGTAAAAAAGTACATATAAGCTACTTTTGCGAAAAAAAAAATCAAAAAAAAACTTTTCAATTAAAACCATTTGGAAATAATTACTGGAGAGCTCAATAGTATACCGTTTAATTTTTTGCTCCTATTACAGGCCACACCCTGTATAATCAGAAGGTTGTGACGGTGATTGTGGAAGTCTTTGGGGAAGGCCTATGTCCAGCAGTGGACGTCCTCCGACTGACATGATGATGATGATGATGATATAATCATATCATCAGTGCCACTCTTAGCTATTGTAGGTTTATAGATGGATAAAATGTGATATTGCAGTAACAGGTTGCTACCACATCAACCTGGTTCCCGTAGTCGACTCTAACCAAGGGAAGAATGGGGTGGTGCTATTCTAACCCCGCACCACCACACCACACTCCCGATTCACATTTTTAACAATGTGCTCCATTTCTAGCAACACCAGAGAGGGAGAATAGGAATAATTGATTAAAATCTAATTTTACAATTAGTTAATTGTAAAAAAAAAATTTGTATACTTCAAACATTAAGAAAGCTCCAGCATATTCAACATACATCTGTCAGCGTCTTCCCTGTCGCAAACATAAAACTATTAACCTCCTCGCGCTAACCCGCTCTCTGACCCAGTTCCCGGCCTTTCGAGACATGTGTGATGCCCCAATTGCTAATTCCGAGCACCTTCGACGGGTATTAAAATGACTGAGACCTTCTTATGACCTGGCTTTGTGTGGGGAATGAAAACTGAGCTTATTTAGTCTTCATCAGATATATTGGAGCGGACAGGATGGTCTTAAATATCTGAACACCCCTTTATCATAAAAAAAATCATATTGGAGGCGGAGGAAATGTGCATAATCAAATATTTTGGACACCCTTAAGAGATACTCGTATTTTATAGAATAAAAACGAAAAAATCCGTGACAAGTATATAAGTTCTTAAAGACGTATCTTTTCCTATATGACACATTACAACATAAGTACCTAAAATGACAGTTATATCAACTTCATCATCATTATCATCATTTTTGGGACATTCGACACGAATATACAGTACGGTTGGTAAAGAAGATGGTTGCTACAGAGTTAATTTTTTTGTAGAAATAAAGTATTCCGCCTATCAGGTGAAGCAATTAACTTTAGAAGGCTTAGGGGCTTACTGACTATTTCGAATAAACTCTCATTAAAAAAATTCGAATAATCTCTCATTAAAATTGTTAGCACGATTGAGTGGGCTGTTTGACTCCATCCATCATGTTAACGAAATAAGAGCCTTCTCACTTTAACATTCAACAACCAGCTTAAGAATGTGGAAACACCCTTCTAAATTATTTCTGCCATAACCTTCCATTTTACGCAACACTTTTAGAGAAACTCCGTCAAGCCGAACCCGCTAAGTACAGCACACGCCGTTTGCTTAATGAATCCCTTTAATTATTAATGAAGTGCCTCAACAGGGTGCGAAACGGACACCGCTAGTTTCGCTCGTGAAATGGAACGCGCTTCGTTTCTTATTTAAAATGTTTTAAGGGAGTCCTGTACGCGTGTGATATTTTAATATCAAGGTGGCGGTTATAAATTTTGAAACTGGTTCACACACGGTCGTCACATGGCTCATGACATGATAAAACTACAGTCTACATATACGAAGTCGACCTACACAATGTGTGCTAATAAAAGATCGTACAATCTATATAATTATTATTGGATAGTTGTATGCCTTTTCTAAGACGCCTCGACCAGTAAATTAATCTACTGTGGCAGCCTTTATACTTCCCATTCCTTAACAACTTATGCTTCTAAAAAAATTCAGACTCTTTGGGCAACAATTGTATCTCTTCTAGTTGCATGACGTGATTCTCTAAGTAGATGCTTATCTTAAGCTTTATTGGTCCACCCACAATGGTGTCTCTGTTTAATTATTTATTTAGAATTTAATCTAGCTTAATTATATATAATCTCGTCTCCATCTTTCTCTCTTTAATTATAAACGAAAAACTTCACATCTGTCAATCTTTTCGTGATTAACTCAGAAAATACTCTCTGAAATATAAAATATGTAGGTATAATTTGGCTATCAGGTTCTTATTTACGAGGGCTGTTTGATAAGTATCCGAAGTAACGCCGAAAATGGTAACAAATCCATATAAGACATAATTATTATGTTACACAATTTCATTTTAGCAGGATAAACCGAGTCTAATATTTATTAATAACATTGGGAAAAAAATGAGGGCTCGTTTGTAAAACCCTTGGAAATACTCAAATACGACCTTTATTAGTGTTGCCATTATTGTTCAATTAGCTGTCTTTTTTTAATTTTGGGCATAATTATTGTCTATAATGTTAACGCAAGCGATTAAGGCTACTGAATTGTTAATACAGCTGTTATTTAAAAAATAAGTCATCTATAATTTTAGCGTACGGACAGATGATATCGACTAATTTAAGAAAATATTTTGTTCCATTATTATAGGTGATTTTACCATTAGTAAAAGGTTCTGAACACATCGTATTCATATATAATATTTAAAATTTATTATTCTTCCATATACGCCAAAAATATTAAAATATTGTTGCGATAATATCATAGTATACCAGCGGACACTTTATTTACCACAAACTACATATTTTCTACCTTCATGGGTTTCATCTTTGGTCTATAAACCATTTTTGTATTTCTGTGTCTACTGATCGATTAAAGAGTCACTAATACTAAGAATTTAAATTATATTATTTCCAAGTTTTAGCTTTAAATTTTTCAAACACGCTGCTGATTAATTTACTCTTCGATTCTGTGCTCTTGTATGAAAATGCGGCAACCAAAATCCAAGATCATTTTCATTAAAAAATACTTAACCAAAATAACCTAATTTTATTTTTTCAATATGTGTATTAATGAAGCTAACTCTTGCAATGGAAAAAACTAAACGATGTCGTATTTTTTAATTAATTTTTTCACCGGTACTAAGAAACGTCATTTTTTATACTCTTTGTTAGGGGTGCCTTTACCGTAAAAAATTATCGGTTATATGAAATATTACCCAAGTGAAACCATTATTTACTGCATAATAAAAGTTCAATAAATAATATCCAAGTGGGTTTCAGATTTAGTATCGTATCAAATACGTAGCGGTTCGTGGCGGTATGATATGAAAGTTCCACCATTTTCACGTCAATGATAAAGAGTCTTACTTAAAATCAATTAAACGTAAAATTATATAATGTACATAGTCATATATTATCCATTTAAATTAGCGGTAGATAGTCAATAAATGACATGGCATACTTACTTTTAATATAATTTAGGCACAAACTGGTCATATCGGGTACTTATCAAACAACCCTCGTACATATAATACTAGCTGTTGGCCGCGACTTCGTCCACGTCTTCGCTCCTATTGGTCGCAGCGTGATGTTATATAGCCCAAAGCCTTCCTCGATAAATGGACTATCCAACACAAAAATATTTTTTCAATTCGAACCAGTACATCCTGAGATTAGCGCGTTCAAACAAACAAACAAACTCTATAGTTTTATTTGATTTGTTTAATTAATTATTAAATTGTATTTCATAAAAAATAACAAACTCTTCAGTTTTATAATATTAGGATAGATGAGACCTTCACACTCTAATCTAACACTGATAAACTCTGGTAACCCTCCGCCTTAAACAATTTTTAAAAATTGCATTGCATTTGCAAGTGACCACAACAAACATGCCACATATGACGCCTTCTTTATCACGCACAAGGGATAAAATAGAAAAATGTCAATACCGTTCGGTTTACCAAACGCGCCCCAGGTTGCGCAAACAAAAATAAATCGTTTAAAAATAAACTGCAACGCAAAGGCAATCAGGCAGCTAATTGTGCTCCATATCATGGATAGGTCACGGTGGGAATAGAACTAGTACACAAGGGTCCTGGGAATTCTCTTTATAGTTCTTTAGAGAAATGAGAATATGAAACCTGGCTATTTATAGCAAATGAAATTAGTAAATAGTGCGGTAACTTAATTAATTGCTTTTTCATAATACCATGGGCTCTCTATGAACACCTTTCCTGAGAAAATACTAAATACCGGAAAAACTGAATGTGATTTTTTTGTTGATTTTAGTTCGAACAAAACCGACGTTTTGAACACTAAGATATGCGGAGAAAGTTTGCGTTTCAAACAACCTTTTTTAATGTGTATTTCTTTACCGCCTTTTTATTTCATATTTATATTACGGTAGTTATCGCTTTCATTTCCTTACCCAAAGGAAGCCGGGTTCTAACAGAAATACTTTCGCTGCACTGTCAGTATGTTTGCCAATCCGTCCGTTGTCAGTCTGTCTATCGCAGTGCTATAATTATGACCGCTATAGTAAAAAATATAGACGAACAAGAAACATATTATTTGTTGGGCGGTTTTTTCGTCTGTGCAACGTACACTTGACCATTTTTTTACGGGTAGTTTGAAGCACGTTTTCATTTATTTTGTCCTATTCTATATGTTTTCCTTTAGATTCCGTACCAAGGTTATATCCAAATTATATTAAAGATGTTTCTTTCTGTGCCAGAAACCCGCTAGGCGGGCACATGTCTCGTAAGCACTTTCCTTTACAATCGGTTTTTTGCAGACCGGTTTTTAGGCAAGTCGTTGGCAGTGAATGTGTTAAATCCTCGCGCTTCGTACACAAACGTAAGTTAACACGGGTCTAACTATGACCGATGCAACCCGTGTTGAAATGTCACAAATATAAATAAAAAAATAAATATCACGTTTGACCCGTGTAAACATATCCTTTAAGTAAAAAATCACAATGTGACTATTTTAATGCACCAAAACAAAAATAACATAAATCAGTGATATAATACATATGGCTAAAATTAAAGCTACACTAAAATACGTTATGTATATTAGAATGGTATTTGGGGATGAATGCCTGCGTTCTTTGTAAAACGCGGAGCCGTACGGTTAGCTAGTATAATATATTCTCATATAACATTATGTCTGAATAAAGGTGGCCGTAACAGTATTGATTAACTATATTAGTTTTTCCATAAACCTTTCCCTGTTGATGAGTTTCCCGCTCCCAGGATTAAGGTAAATACGAGCTGACCTCTTTACTTTATGCTTCGGAACATCAGCGACTGGTGCCGGAGACACACTGGGTTAATCCAACTTGACAACTTGATTCTTGTTTCAACTTGCCAACTTTTATCTCTGAATTAAGCGTCTTACATAACTATCAGTTTGTGACTAACAACCTAGAGATGCAGCCATAAGATGAAATAAATCACCAACATTCAATTCAGTTTCATGTTCACGACGTTTATTGTGAAAAATTGATAAGTGTGTAAGTACGTTTTTGTCATTTCTAAACTCCGGTATAGGAAGTTTGTCAGTTGGCTATGATGTGACAGTGTATTTAAACGTATTATCATCATTGTACAAAACTAAGCCAAACATTATTTAGTATATGTACTATGCTATAGTATTTGGTTTATTATCACCGATACCATCACTTTTATTCTAACGCCATCTAGCGTCAGTAATATTGAAAACGTTGAGAGTAGGCACTAGGCAGTTAACTCATATTACTTAGCCGCTATTAGAATACGATTAGAGGTGACAGTTTTTCCATATAGTTATTACGTATATGAAATGACAGCTATTCCAATCGTAAACTAATCCCGGCCGCGCATACGAGCTGCAGTCCATCCATCACTTAATCCAGATTGCCCATTATGAATGATGGAAATGCCCTTGATTTAAACTTTCCTGATGCAGACACTATCCTATGGGTGAAGAGTTTGGATAATGTTTTATAGATTAACCTGTGTAAAGCGACTTGTAAGCATGCCATACGATTAAAAACAATGAAGTATCCACCTTAAAAGTAAAAATGGCTTGGAATGTATTTTAAAGATGAAAGTTCATAAGCTCCCAATGTATTTCCACCATTTGGCTATAAACCGTTCGAGGTTCTTCTCACAGTAACGGCCCCCGTTTGATCTACGACCTTGTTTTGTTCCAACAGATTGCTATCAATCAACAAATAAGTTTTTACTATCCCATATCAATACGCTATAATCACCAAACTATGACATTATCCTATCCCATATACCCCATATACATTTCCTAGGTAAGAAGGTTCTAACCTTTTACAACCGAATATTATAATCGCAACTACCTATATCATATAAATTTATTCCTATTATTCCTAGTTTGCAAGCGATATTGTGTTTGCACTGTTGTCTAAGAAATTAACTTCTCTAATTTACTTGTATTAATATGCCCTTCGCGGGAAATTAAGTTACTCTCTATGTAGGTACGCAGATTATGATATGTATACGATTTTATGCTATTAAAATTACAATACTTATTGTATAAAATGGTTGCAAAAATTATTCATTTTTACCATAATTTACAAAGGACAAACCTTTAGGTTAATTTATACTGTTTTGTCTATAGCGCAAGTAAGAGGTCTTAGTCGATTACAGTACGTACAATTGTGTCATTAATATAATTAACAAAGAAGTGTAGTATTACGCTATATTGAATGCGTATAGAAGTACGTATTTCATGTAAATATTTTTACAAGCGGAAACGTCCACTTAGCGGAATTATAATTTCCAATCGAAAATGAACAATTGAAAAATTGGTCACCCCGGGCGGGATTTGAACCCGCGACCTCTGGAATCCGTCCATCGCTCTTTCCAACTGAGCTACCGCGGGTTATCCCGAGGCGACGAATCTTTCAATCAGTTCACTCTTTTTAATTAACCCTTAGGGAGACTTGTAACGACATCTACCGTCAAAGTTTCTACACCTTTTTCAATTGTTCATTTTCGATTGGAAATTACGTATTTCATATTTTTAAGGCCTTTTTACCTTGTTTCGTTTGTTGAACTCACTGGCAGCTTATCGAAAAGTGAATTTATCTTCTTGAAGGATTTGTTTTGACGTGAAAAATTTCCTGTCAAAACAAATCAGTTTGTGTGGAGATCATTGTGTAGAAAACTATCGTACCTGGCAATAGTTTCCTGTAATTTTTCTGCATATGTACGAGTATAATTGCTTTTCTTTTGCGCATATTTAGGTTTTAATTAGCAATAAAGTTTTGTGACCAGTGAATAGTTCTTTTTTTTCTGCAACCGATCATTCTTGGATTTACGATGCCGAGCTGGAGTAACGGTGTTCATAAGTTTAAACTATTCTTTGTTGTTTAAATTAAGGCTCTTATGTGTATGTTAATTTACTAAATTTATCTTATGGCGTACTTTTTTATTTATGCTATAGAAGGTACTAAAATAATAGCTAGAACTTAGTTGTAGCTTTTGATTCCCAAAAATAGTACTCTCGTGGATGCATAAAACTACATACCCTTGGAGTAGTTGTAAAGGTACTTAGGTCGATATGCGTATATGCCTTCCAACCAGAAATTGAGCTTCAGTGTCAAGTTCGAGAACACGGAGAACTTATTTTCACCGTAAAACATGGATCATTATTTTGTGAAGGACTAGATACAAGGAAATTTCCCACTGAGCGCTTGTATAATAACATTCGCTTCCCAATAATTTTCCGTTACGTTACGATAACCCGATGTATCATGAACAGCCACTTTTCAACCAATAAAATAAGCACGGTAAATTGTGACCTCACAGCCGAGTCAGCCATTTCGTGTCAGATAATAAATTACAAATGGCGGCACAAACCGCCCAAGTTATTCACTCGTTAAAGACTTAACGACATAGGCATAAAGTCCATAATCGCTTGAGTCCAGTGCATAGGTGTAAAGGTATTTCTACACTGACATGGCTGCCTCGTAAATCGTTGAGTCCAAGGAATCGAGCTGTACAGTCACAAACGGGATGGAGTAATTTTCTCCATGTCCGCCCACTGGAGACGTTATTTTCAGATTAAGTTTTTTTTAATCTGTGATGGATGGTTTCGGTAAAGCGATGACTATATTGTGCTATAGAGAACTAAACTGAAGACCCGAAGTAGTTTTACAGTGAGCCAGCTCACTTTACGATCATAGTTTTGCTTTGGTTCAAGACAAAAGACAAATAAGAGGAGAGAGATAAATCTCATTTTATTCAAAAACGCACAAGAGAATGATTGAGAATATGATTCCAACAAATTTACTTATAATAAAGTAAGTATAGAAATGCCTGACATCGTCTTCTTGTCGTATCCTCATGTCTGTGACGTCTTTGGGTGAGTCGAATACTGCTCTCCAGGCCAGCCGTTCGGTCTTGAGCCTTTTCTATAATTGCCAGTAGTGGACCCTGTAACTTGAACGGCCGAAAGAAGCGAGCGAAGTTCTCCGAGTCTACTGTGTTGTATTTGTTGATCGGAACGTCGTAAAATTTTAGGCTAAGTAATGAGGCAAAAATATTTCATGAACGAGGGGCAACATGGTTTCTCTAAATACTACAAGATGGCGCTGCATAGATTCACGAGTACATCGCGAGTTTACAGTACGGGGCGAACCACTAGTTATTACAGGGTTACATGGTGGCTCAACAATATTGTTGTGTACGTTTAATTTTCAGCGTAATATTCCATACTAAATTGAGCATAAAATCATGTTATTTTCCATTCATTTTAGCAAAATTATTCGCCGATTGTTGGTATTCTTCGATCTCAGACGCGGTTTAGACAAACTCTTGCTTGTTGTTGTATAATTTTGCTGCAAAACAAATCCAATCTTCAAAGGCGAGCATTCCTACTAGAGATAATCAAACACAATCTAAATTATGTATACATTCTAGCAGGCGGGCAAAGGTCGACGGCACTTAAACAATAAATGAATGGCAATCCTTTGTCGTAAGGACGACCCTTAAGACACAGAGCTCTAACCTCCACTATCATAATTGAAATCCTTCCACATTGAAAGGGCTCAAGTGTGCCTTAATTATTATACAATTGAGTTCTTCTCTAGTTTAATTTATTGATTTATTAGGCACTAGCTTTTGCCCGCGACTTCGTCCGCGTAAAACTCGTTCTCGCCTTAGAATTATTTGTTTTCCCATACAATTTTTATCAAGCTGAGATGGTTGGACATCGTCGAAAAGGACACCAGGATCTTAGGGGTGTATTCTCTAGAAATTCTATTGTGTAAACGAATGATTAAGTGCTTATTTCGGAAAATTAAATGTACCGATTCTAGACGAATGAATCCCGTCAAAAAATAACAATTATTAAGATTGAAATCTCGCTACGCAGTTCTGTCGTAAAACGTAGTCCCAACAGTGTAAGTTCTTCATGTAAGTATTATGGCCAAAGGGCCTTATCAGACCGGCAAGACATGCGGGCCTATAATTCCAACAGAGCAGGTTCCTTTTGCAAGGCCGAAGGCCCAAAGCAGAGCGGCAAGGCACGCGAGACCGAAGGCCGAGCGTCCCAACAGAGCGGGTTCTTTAAGTAATGATGATGGCCGAAAATGCGAAGCAGAACGGCAACAAATGCGAGACCGAAAGCCGATCATTCACACACAGCGTCCACATTATCTATGGCTGAAGGCCGAAGACCGAAGGCCCGATGCTCTGTTGGGCCTTATATGAAAAGCCCAACAGCAGACTTTTCATATAAGGCTGAAGGCCGAAGGCCCGATGGGCATGCCAAGTCAAGCCAAGAGCCAACACGCGATAATGAAGGCGTGGTGGAGGGCGGCAAGGCACGCGAGGCTGACGCCAGAGCGTAGTTATACACACTATGTATAGGTTATTTAGGACAACATCATGTGTCTTATAAGCGACCATAAGGGCCGAAAGCCCCAAGGAGAGCGGCAAGGCACGCGAGGCCGAAGGTTGAGTGAACCAACAGAACGGGCTCTTTACGTAACTCTGAGGGCCGAAGGCTCTAAACCGAGTAGTAAGGCACGCAAGGTCGTAGTTTGAGCATCCCACCAGAGCAGGCTCTTTAATAAGGCTGACGGCCGAAGGCCCGAAGCTGAGTGTTAAGGCACGCGAGGCGGAAGATCGAGCATCCCAAAAGCGGGCTCTATAAGGCTGAGGGCCGAAGGCCCGAAGCTGAGAGGTAAGGTACGCGAGGCCGAAGGTCGAGCACCCCAACAGTGGGTTTTTCTAATAAGGCTGAGGGCCGAAGGCCCGATGGGAGTGCCAAGTGAAGCCAAGAGTGTTATACGCGATAATGAAGGCGTGGTGGAGGGTGGCAAGGCACGCGAGGCTAACGCCAGAGCGTAGTTATACACACTATGTATAGGTTATTTAGGACGACATCATGTGTCTATCGTCCTTTATCTTTTTATTTATGTGGTAAAAGTGACAGAATATTAATTAATCGGCAAAAGTAATAAGATTACAAAGCTACACATGTAGATTTTATATCTAGGAAACGGGACCGAAATTTGGGTTCAGGGTCACAGTTAGGTACTTAAAGGGCTAAACGCTAATAGCTTTCAAATTTTGAAAAGACCGTGGCCGCTGGCGCGCACAATACACAGCGTCCCGGCGCAGCGCTAGCGTTTACTTCTTCTTTCATTTTTTATCTTAAAATTTTACAAATTTTGAATGAGTATTTTTTATCGTTTGTCGTCAAGTATACTTATATGCTTACCAATTTTTATACCTGTAACTCATGGATTATAGGAGTTCCCATACAAAATTCAACCCCTCTTTTTACCCCCTTTTAACCCAAATCTGCACAATTTTTATAGCCTAAAACCTGACCGGGTATTTACTCGACAGATTAGTAAAGTTTTTATCAAAATCCGTTCAGCCGTTTTCACGTGATGGGCGTTCATATAAACAGACAAACAGATAAACAGATAAACCGACAAACAGACAAAAATTCTAAAAACTGTTGGAACGTGTTCTGTTATCGATTATAAGTATCCCCAGCCAACTTTTTTTCGAATACCTTCCATGTACAGACTTTCGACCCTCTTCAGCTTTATTATATGTATAGATAGATAACGAACTTCGATAGGTAACGAAGTTCAAAATATTTTAATGCATTTTTATAAGAACAGTATTGAATTTACATTTCAATAGGAACCAAGCACAACGAGTAATAACAAAATGGAATGAAATATAAGTAAACTATAGCGTACACCATGATTCAGCATTGGGCTATACAAAATTAAATATGTACTTGTTTTACTTTGAGTTGAATGGTCGAAATGTATGTGGGTTGAGGTTATTTGAGTTATTTTTACATAAAAACTTTAGCAGCGAGACCAATTTTTTGTATTTATAAAAAACATTATTGTACAATACAAGACCTTATTGAAACCCGACCCTCCGTGAACTTCACTAAATGAATGTTGTTGTACACGGTGTAAGTTTGTATATCTAATTCTCCCACTTTCCACTCAATTCCTCAAAGGTTAGCTTGAAGAGATCCCTCTTTGGGATAAGTTTGAGTTTCTACTTTGAACTTATGTGAGTGTTTTGTTTGAACCTGTTATTATGTACAATAAACAGCTTACATAGTTTACATATACGATCATACAATAAGAAGTACAAATTGCAAACTTAATTTTAAGAAATCTCTTTGTGTTTCAACATTCTTTAACAACTGAAATAGGTATTTCTACTGTCATATATATCCTACTTATGGAGAGAAAGAAAAATACCATACTTTCCTTCTCACTCATAATTATAATAAACAAAATTAACAACCTACATATTACAAAATAAAATCAACGTCCAGTACGTAATCTAAATGAACATCTTTCTAATTTTCTATTTATATAACTCCAAAGATATATTCAGAAAGTCATTGAGACTGTTCTAATTAAAATTCCTCACCCTTCATAACCTGAAACAGCTAAGTCACCGTCACGGTACGGAATTTAATTAAAATGTGGATATTTGCCGCCTACGCTGCAAACGGCCCAATTGTCTAATAACATTAAGTATGCAACATGTAAATTCGGTATGACAGCTAATATACTCGTAATAAACAAATTGTATAATAAGGAACGTTGTCGCCTTTCACCATAAACATGTTACCTATATGGTTCACTTGGAAGAGATCTCTTAAGGTGATAAATTCACCTTTGTATAAACGTCTTTACATAGATAATTTTATCTACTTGTTTTGTGCAATAAACACATTAAAGTTTTAACTACTAAACATTTTTTAAACATATTTTGATTAAAATAGTGTTAACATTAGTTTATGTATCTGTCACATTTTTTGGTAAAAAGGTAGTCACAATGGTCTTAATGTTCCAATATTTACAGTCAAAATGTTACTCCCCATAAAACAATAGAGCTCAACTTTATTTACGATTACCTGAATAAAGATGGAGTCCAGCGCCATTCCAATCAATTCGGAGATTCCTCC
This sequence comes from Notocelia uddmanniana, assembly GCA_905163555.1. Lineage (NCBI taxonomy): Eukaryota > Metazoa > Arthropoda > Insecta > Lepidoptera > Tortricidae > Notocelia > Notocelia uddmanniana. The sequence continues at coordinate 17,377,772 of LR991065.1, forward strand.
CTCGTAAACTTACCTTTCAATTTACGAGATACTTTACGATCGAAACGGATCGCTGTGATGCTCTGATGCCAAATATATATTTTAACGACTGTTTTCGTACTTACCTATAATATTAGGATCTTATCTCTATTCTACCGCTTTGTATACATGGGTAAGTACCTATTTTGCACGACATCTATCTACACCACAAATGACGAATAAACAGTTGCAATATAAATAATTCATTCAACTACTTGTCTGCACAGAATAGTAAAGGTAACAAACTTATAGCAAAATGTTGTACTTAGGGTAGTATGAGTAACTAAGAATGAAATAAATAACGGAACTTTCCATAATGGATCTGAAATCTATTTAGGTTGAATTAAAAAGGGGATTAGCGTAGCGTTGCATTTTCTCATTAGAATTTTGTAAGGTACTGGCAGAATATCAGCGATGTGGTTTATTGCCGCATCATTGTGCTGAGTCAGCGCCTATTCTACCACGACACACGGTTATTTTTCATTTGAGTAGTAGATAATAATTCGAACTTCAGTCTTAAGTTGCATTCCTCATTTTAGTATAATTTAAGTTCAGTTTTAGTCCTTCATTTTTGTCACCTTTATATTCAGGTTGAAAGTGTTGAAACCATGTATTTTGTCAAAACAAATAAAGTCTTTGTCTATCTATCAATCTACTAGTTTCATAATTTTAACGATGAAAATTATAACTTGGGAAAGTTATCTTTTTATTGTTTCATTTTTATGTATAGAGTCTGACCAGCGAATCGTGACACTGAAAAGGTATGTAACTAATAATATATATATCTATCGCTCTTTTTAGTTTAATTAAGATTTTGAGATTAATTAACATTTTCAGCTTCTTTTCAGTCTCACGATTCGCTGGTCAGACTCTATCACAATATAATATGTAGAGTTCAATCTTAATTAGTTATGCTTAACCGTTTTAAAATGTGGTTTATGTTTCAAACTTTTCGTATTCAGTGCCGGATTTCCAAACCAATATGGATTCCGGTCCAATATGCGCCACAATTGCATACGTGGTGAAACTCTCCGACACAGGATTTGCCAAATTTCCACATCAAATATGAGATTTTTTTGATAATATGTTGCAATGTTAGAACCACTGGATGCTTTTGCAATCTGGCGATAGATTTTGTGACATTTTGTTACAGTTTGTTATTGTTACAAAACGTCACATCGTGAGGTTTTTGAGCACATTGTCAGATATTATTACCAATTAGCTATAAAAATATCTACGAAACTGTAACGGTCAAAATATTGACTTCACAAGAACGAGAAAATAATTGTAAAGACTCATTCAAATAAGGCAATTGCCATGGATATGGAGGCATTCTAAAGACTCGGCACTATCGCGGTTATAGCCTACCCAGCTAGGCTTATGTTAGGTTCAAGTTATGATTGGGTTATTGGCCCAAATCGCCCAAAACGTCACGTAAACACGTTGCTTGTATGTTTTTGAAATAGCCAAGTTTGTCAAACAACACCCTGAATCATTTATTACAGCTACTGACATATACCCTAGAAATATCAGAAAACTGAATAACTTGTAGTTGGAACGCAAAAAAGAACTGCTATAATTTAACAAAAATTGTACTGCAATGTGTGCGGAAATATTTAATAAGCTGCCATCTGACATTAAATGCTTACCATTTAATCAAATTAAGAAAGCCCTACATGAATGGCTGTTAGATAAAATGTATTATTTACACCACGATTATTTTCAATAACATAATAATATAATATTGTAATAAATACTTAAGTTAAGAATTACATCTAATTAGTATTTGCATGCTGTTTGTGGACGGTTGAATAAAGAGAACATTTGTGTATATGTATCAACTGTAATCTGACCCTATTGACGCAAATAAATAATTTATGATTTATAATTATAACATGACCATAAAACATCATGCTAGTTGGGTTAGTATTTAGGTAACCGTATGGTAGCATCTAGTAATTCAAAATTATCAAATACGAGTTCTCTCGAAATTGCGAATAGTTCCAGTATCGGTGTATTCAGAAGTTTGCATATTAATTGGGAAATGGTCCATAATTCACACGTGAGACTTCATCTGGAAATTTACCATCGAACTTGGAGTTGGGAATATTTAAAGTAGGTACCTACATTATATTCTGGTGAAAATAAGGCAAAGTAGACTGAGACATATTAAACTATCACAAAAAATACATTTCGATAAATATCGTCTTATTATTAATATGTCTTATTCATATGTACCGTGTTTATAATGAATTTTTCGTATGTACGCCGATTTATCATGTTTTTGTTTATAGCTACAAAATTTGTATATCACTGTGTGACAGGGTAGTATGGCGCCACAAAAAATGTAACATCGTATGTATGATATCATGAGCAAATAAATAAATGAATGAATGAAATGAGGTGAAAAGCATAAAAAAATTCAGATGTAATAAAAAACTAAAAAGATGCCATGTGTACACTGACCACTTACATGTGTACCTCAATCGTAGTACTCTAAAGTGAACGATTTACACCGAATTAAACAAGTCATAATTCAAAATAAACAGACATGTTAACAAAATAATAAAATGGACTGATGGTTCCGTTAAAAAAACATTGTAATAAAATTGTATAATGAGCTCTTAAGACAGACTCGATTAGGTCCAACAAAAATGGTAGCACACAAGCATACAGCTTGCCTGACGCCGTAGTTTATGGACGCTTAGAACTCTACTTATTTGTGGAAGTCGTTATTATACTTATTATACATCTAGTCAAATCGCGGGCCGTAGCAAATTATCGTTATGAATCACTCCTAACGCCTTGATAATAGAGTCGTTTTCAGATAATTATAAACACCTCGTTCACTTCGACACATCTTATAACGACTCTAAAAAATAAAATATCTTCGTGTCTATTTGTATATTTCCAGTTCCACCTCGTTTTTTCCCTTATTCGACAACACAGCCACAAAATAACGTTCTGCGTAACGTGTTGACACGACGGCAGACATGCAAAAAGCGTTATAACACATCCTGACATGATGAGCTGCAAGAAAGCAAAACGTGCCGGAATTTCCTTACAATTTGAACTTAAGTTGCATGATTTTAGGGTCGTTTTTCAAATGCACGTTGTGGTTTGATAAGAGGTTGCGGTGGTTGCTTGGATGCTCGTATGCAAAATTGTGGCGCTTGGTAATTGAGTTGTTTGTGGCCTTTCATATACCGCGGAACGTTTTTCCGTGTGTTAACGTAGCCGCTTAAAAATGTACTTTTATTTGCGCAATAAATTAGCATTGACTACTTACTTTCCAGTGCAGCCTTACTTGACATAGTACAGTCAGCATCAAAAATAGCTACGCATTTGAAAAGTTCAAAAGTCTTTATTACAAGGGAATAAGAGCTTTTGACCCCTTCATATGCATAACTACTTTTGATGCTGACTACCTCTAGCTAGATATAATTTCATTGTTTAGGGACAAGTGTTCAATCCACGAACTACCACCGTTGGAATTAAGTAATGACTTTTGTTTTAGACAGAAGGTACCATTCTCAAAATAAATATACACTACATGGCACAGTGTGGGATTTCACATCGGAATCGGACATGCCAATAACATTATGCATTTAATGGCAATAATAGGTAGTTTTAGGGGTGTTCGATAAAGTAGCAAGGTATCTCCATATCAATAAATGATAATTTTTAAGAAATTCATATTTGATTCTATATGAGATTCTATAATGAGTTTGAGTAACTGAGTTTTTTCTAAAAGTGAAATTCTTAATTTTCTTATATATATAACGACTATTTAAATTATAAATAGGTAATATTATTTTTAATCTATAAATAACTAAGATATTGTACTTTTTTTATAAAAAAACTACATATCTAATTTATTTCGTTTTAATACAGTAAGCGGAGTTAAGGAAAAAGTATTCTTTTATTTACTAAAAATACATATTAGAAATTTGAAAATTATCGTCAATGGACTTGGAAGTTATTAAAGTTTCAAGTTTTTTCTGATAATCCTGACATTAGGGTTGTCACACATTTATTATTAATAAAATATAAATGAACAACAGACAACACACAGTATTTTGAATTATGATAAATGATAATACTGTCAAAAGCGGAAATAATCAAAATATTCTATCACTAGCATTTGCCCGCGGCTTCGCCCGCGTACTAAGCGGAATTTTTAACCGTCTACAAAAAAAAGGTTCTCCGTTTGACCCGTATGTATGTATGTACGTATGTAGGTGTGTATGTATTATTGTCCACGATTATCTCGCGTTTGTCTGAACCGATTTAGATGCGGTTTCCAGAAAAGTATTTGTTACATTCTGGGGGTTTCGGTATACGAAGTTTGGTGATTGTGATTCATTAACAGATAATAACAGATGACAGTCAGTATACATTCTGAGAACCGGCAAACTGTTGAATTTCATTTGATTTTGGCAAAAATAAGGATCGAAAAGTATTATCATACATTTCCGAGAGGACGAAGGGGAAAGGGCCGATGAAATAAAAGCATATCTTAAATGGCCCTTAGTAAAAGTATCTGTGTACTACAGTAACACCAATAGAAAGTCTGTAAACGACCAAGCAGCGGTCTTAATCTCTGGTCGTTTGAAGTAAAGAAATACGGATAATTCAATATCACGTGTAACCCTTATTTTTCCTAAAATAAAATTTATTAGGTAGGTTTTACCAGTTCCCATTGGCGCATCAAAAAATAAAATTTGGCCTTACTTCCATTCGCACTCCTTACTGTCAGTCCGTCTGTAACAACCGAGTTGCTTATACTGGACCGATTGAATTGCAATTTGGCACAAACTATAAAGAATTTAGAGCGCTCGTGGCCCAGCGGCACCCGCCTACCGCGTCCGGTATGCGAGTTTAAGCAATGTGGGCGCAGGTCAGTTCTTGGATGGGTGACCGCTTTTAGTGGTTACTAACTGAGCGCTCTCGTGCTTTGGAAAGCATGTTAAGCCGTTGATCCCGGTTGATGTCTACGACAGCAGTCGTTAAGCCAAGTTAGTGGCCTTCGGGCGGCTTGAGAAATTCTAACAGTCATGTTGCCCACTCACTTGACAAAGGGGGGTCGAAGTTGCACCACGTCCGTAGGGAGTACCCACCGTTACCCTACACGTACCCCTGGGTGGTGCTAAAAGTGCAACAAAAACTGGCAACCGTATTTGTCTTCTCTAAGATCTCACTCTATGTCGTTTTTAAAAGCCAATCCATAGATACCCCACACGCCTAAATAGTAACAATAAACTTTTTTTTACAATCCCTGGTATGTATGGAGTGCCAAATTTAACCTCAGATTCTTATTAAGAGACCTCTCGGACGCTCAGATATCGATTTTGAACGAAATCGGGATGAAAACAAAGAAAATCAATATGGCCGCCACTTTCACAAATTTTACCTCGGATTCGTATTAAGAGAAGTTTCGGACACTCAGATATTGATTTTAAACGAAATCGAGACGGAAATAAAGAAAATCAATATAACCGCCACTTTTTCTACATTTTACCTCGAATTCGTATTAGGGTACCTCTCGGACGCTCAGATATCGATTTTAAACGAAATCGGGTTGAAAATGAAGAAAATCAATATGGCTGCCACTTTTTCTAAATTTTACCTCGGATTCGTATTAGGGGACTTCTCGGACGCTCAGATATCGATTTTAAACAAAATCGGGACGGATATGAAAAAGATCAATATGGCCGCCACTTTTTCCAAATTTTACCTCAAATTCGTAGTAGGGGACCTCTCAGACCCTCAGATATCGATTTTAAACGAAATCAGGACGGAAATGATAAAAATGAATATGGCCGCCACTTTTTTTAAATTTTACCTTGGATTCGTATTACGAGACCTCTCGGACGCTCAGATATCGATTTTAAACGAAATCGGGACGAAAACAAAGAAAATCAATATGGCCGCCACTTTCACAAATTTTACCTCGGATTCGTATTAAGGGAAGTTTCGGACACTCAGATATCGATTTAAAACGAAATCGAGACGGAAACAAAGAAAATCAATATGGCCGTCACTTTTTCCAAATTTTACCTCTCGGACGCTCAGATACCGATTTTAAACGAAATTGGGTTGGAAATGAAGAAAATCAATGTGGCTGCCACTTTTTCGAAATTTTACCTCAGATTCTTATTAAGAGACCTCTCGGACGCTCAGATATCGATTTTAAACGAAATCGGGTTGGAAATGAAGAAAATCAATATGGCTGCCACTTTTTTCAAATTTTACCTCGGAGTCGTATTACGAAACCTTTCGGATGATCAGAAATCGATTTTTAACGAAATCGGGAAAGAAAAGAAGAAAATCAATATGGCTGCCACTTTTTCCAAATTTTACCTCGGAGTCGTATTAGGGGACCTCTCGGACGCTCAGATATCGATTTTGAAAGAAATCGGGACGGAAATGAAGAAAATCAATATGGCCGTTACTTTATTCAAAGTTTAGGTACCTCGGATTCCTATTAAGAGGCCTCTCAGACGCTCAAATATCGATTTATGTCGAAATCGTATCGGACGGCACTCATTAATAAAACCATTTACAATACATTGAATTAAAAAAGGTCGTATCTTCATAGAGAACTCACGGCACTTCATGCACCTTTACACCTTATAAGGAACCTACATGCCAAATTTGGTATCTCTCGAACCAGCAGTTTAGGTGTGCGTTGATATGTCACTCACTCAGTCAGTCAGTTATTTCTTGAAATTTGGCACAAACTTTCAAAAGTTTTCATGTCCACAATTTTAAATTTCAAAATCGATTCCATTTTCGTAATTAACGTCCCATAAAACCATAAAAACGACACCCATATTAATATTTAGACATTTCATCCCTCTCGCACCCCAAAAGGGGGGATGGTATTTCACGTCCTCCGCGTGATATTTTAAAATCATTGTTGTTTTCGTTATCAGCGACCCGCGTTTATATCATAAAAACAATACCCATGTCGATTTTTAGAATATGTCACCACCTTTCCCCCTTTTAGGGGTTGATTTGACAAAAAACCTGAAACACGTATTTATTCATTTATCGTTAGAAATACTCCTGCAAAGTTTCGAATAAAAGAGTCCAACTAATCTGCTTTCCCCATACAAACTTCGGATCCCCATTTCTCCCCCTAAGGGGTTGAATTTTGAAAAAACCTGTAGCACATGTTCACTCATTTATCGTTAGAAATACTCCTGTGAAGTTTTGGCTAAAATAGTCCTACTAATCTTCTTTCCCCATACAAACTCCGGACCCCCATTTCACCCCCTTAGGGGTTGAATTATGGAAAATCCTTATTAATGCACCTCTAGACCTAATATGGAACCTACGTACTAAATTTGGAATCTCTAGAACCAGCAGTTTGGGCTATGCGTTGATATGTCACTCACTCAGACAGTCGGTTATTTCTTGCAATTTGGCACAAACTTTCTAAAGTTTTCATGTCCACAATATTACATTTCAAAATCGATGCCATTTTCGTAATTAACGTCCCAAAAAACCATAAAAACGACACCCATATTAATATTTAGACATTTCATCCCTCTCGCACCCCAACAGGGGGGATGGTATTTCACGTCCTCCACGTGATATTTTAAAATCATTGTTGTTTTCGTTATCAGCGACCCGTGTTTATATCATAAAAACAATACCCATGTCGATTTTTAGAATAGGTCACCACCTTTCCCCCTTTTAGGGGTTGATTTCACAAAAAACCTGGAACACATATTTATTCATTTATCGTTAGAAATACTCCTGCAAAGTTTCGAATAAAATAGTCCAACTAATCTTGTTTCCCCATATAAACTTCGGACCCCCATTTCTCCCCCTAAGGGGTTGAATTTTGAAAAAACCTGAAGCACATGTTCACTCATTTATCGTTAGAAATACTCCTGTGAAGTTTTGGCTAAAATAGTCCTACTAATCTTATTTCCCCATACATACTTCGGACCCCCATTTCACCCCCTTAGGGGTTGAATTATGGAAAATCCTTATTAATGCACCTCTAGACCTAATATGGAACCTACGTACTAAATTTGGAATCTCTAGAACCAGTAGTTTGGGCTATGCGTTGATATGTCACTCACTCAGACAGTCGGTTATTTCTTGCAATTTGGCACAAACTTTCTAAAGTTTTCATGTCCACAATATTACATTTCAAAATCGATGCCATTTTCGTAATTAACGTCCCAAAAAACCATAAAAACGACACCCATATTAATATTTAGACATTTCATCCCCCTCGCACCGCAACAGGGGGGATGGTATTTCACGTCTTTCACGTGGGATTTTAAAATCATTGTTTTTTTCGTTATTAGCGACCTAATAAACCAAAAAAACAATACCCATGTCGATTTTCAGAATTTGTCACCACATTTCCCCCTTTTAGGGGTTGCATTTTCAAAAAACCTGAAACACGTGTTTACTCATTTATCGTTAGAAATACTCCTGTGGAGTTTCGAATAAAATAGTCCAGCTAATCTTGTTTCCCCATACAAACTTTGGACCCCCATTTCACCCCCTTAGGGGTTGAATTTCGAAAAATCCTTTGTTAGTGCACCCCTAGACCTTATAAGGAACCTACGTGCCAAATTTGGAATCTCTAGAACCAGCGGTTTGGGCTGTGCGTTGATATGTCAGTCAGTCAGTCAGTCAGTCAGTCAGTCAGTCAGTCAGTCAGTCAGTCAGTCAGTCAGTTTCTTCTTTTATATATTTAGATAAAAGAAATGTAGGTGTTTAAAAAAAAAACGATTAAAAGTTTTAGCATATTAGTAGTTTAAAAAAAATATTCCTCTACATATAAGTTATCTTCTGATTCCAGAGCGATACTGATATCTGGATAAAAAGTTTCAAGAATTTCAGATTCTTCGTCCATGACAATTTTTTCAATTTAAAATTGTTTTGGTTTTAAAAGTTATAAGGCCGCCATGGGAAATTTTCAATTTTTGAATGTTTGATTTCGTAGCTTTTTTTTGATGGAGACTAGAAATGTAGGGGTCAGATGACTCTAAGGCTCTATGGAAGAGATTTAAAATTGTAATTTCGCGACTGTGTTTCCTGGAATAATGTTCGCGGTCGTAACGCCTAAATTTATTTCTGGATTCTCCAGCTTGCTCTGATATCATACTAACTGGTAACACACTCCTTTCTATGATTTATTTGCCATGCACCAAAATCTTGTGCAATGTTACAGGCATATTAAATCAACCGTACTTTATAACATATTTCTTTGCAACCGATTTGCAAAATTCATCAAATGTATGTGCGTCAATCGGGAGCCCTGAAGACAAAGTCACTAGTACTGTGTGCAGGTCGCCTAATAATCACTGCTTGAGACCTAAGATATCGCTAAAGATGGGACGGTTTTTATCGCTTAGAGCAACTCGAGCAGTATTACCGTCGTTAGTCGTCCCTGAATTTGGTCGAACTACGTCTACCAGCAGTCACAATTTTTCACTCTTCATTTCCAATCACTACACCTTATAAAATAAAATCCCCCACCGCGTCTGCCTGTTTGTGTGAATTGTGTTCGCGATAAACTCAAAAACTTCGGAACGGATTTTCATGCGGTTTTCACCAAGTGATTCTTCTTAACGAAGGTTTAGGGGACTGCTTACACAGATCAAACCTAGCCCCAAACTAAGCAAAGCTTGTTTAGGTGTATAATTGTGTATAATGTTAAAGTTTTATGTAACCCGTGCGAAGCCGGGGCGGGTCGCTAATACATTATACGAATGATTATTGTTAACGCGTCACGTTTCTTATACAACTCTTTCTGTAATAAATAATAAAATGGTAACTTTTGCTATGATAATTCCATCAGGTACTTTACCAAGTGGCAACCGTAACACAAATATTTATAATTCTTTAAAATCTAAATCCATTCATTAACGATGTTCAAATTAATTATGTGGACTAAACAAGGTATAAAGAAGATTTCTTGATTAAACTTTACCCCGCATACCTTTGGAGTCATTAACAAAAAATAAAGTAGTTTGACTACTTAATTGCAAATTTCTCAGTTCTAAAGTATGTTTTACGGTTACTTTTGATTTTAAAATTATCAGCCAGGAGAAATAAAACGTTAAACGTACCGTAAGATAATACCAGTGTGTATTCTTAAAATGTTAACACTTCTATGATTTTTTGGAAGTTTCTGAGAACAAACTCTAAAAAATATTTCTCGAAAACTATAAGGATTTCACTAGTTGGGGTTTCGTATTTGTATTATATATCCATTAAGCTATACATTGCGCTATTATTTGAGTGATGTCCGATTTTTAGGTGAAATTTCACACAGTGGATTGGCTTGGATTCTTTTCCCAAAACTACCGATATCCAATAATGAAAATGAATGCAGTTAAAAAGGCAAACTTTACAGAACATGCAATGTTAGAACAACACTAGCGCGATCTAGAGATATATTTTTTCTCAGTTTATTATTGTAACGAAATGTCTCATTGTCAGGTTTTTGAGCACATCGCCTTTTTAAGTATTATTAAAAATTATCTATAAAAATATATGTTTGTTACGAAACTGTGTTGGTCAAACATATTAAATGCATAAGTATTCAATTTTGTGACGAGTCTATCGTGTACAAACCATTGTGTGGGTTACATTAATATCGTGCGGTTTACGCAAACAAGTTGAGTACCGCAAAACCAGCGTTACACAAATTATATACATATTAAAATATATATATATGCATATTACTAGCTTTTGCCCGCGACGTCGTCCGCATAGTTCACGCCATCGACTTAGATAAATAATGACTATAATAGTACATTACGATACAAGGGTTGTAAAACAAAGAAAGGCCGATATCGCAGATGTTTGAGGCCCGGGCCGCAGGCGAGGGTCATATATAGGCGAGAGAGGGCTTTCTGTTTTACGACCCGTATTTTGTACACAATTTTACGTCACCACCAGGCCAAAAACTGGGTTTTTCCGGACGCGCAGCGTGCGGAAAAATGCGCTTTTTGGCAAGGTGTGGTGTAAAATATTTTAAGCACATTGTTATTATGTAAACGCTCTCCCATACATACTACCACCCCACGTTGTATTCGTTCCTTCTCCTTAAAAAAATATTTCCGGGATAAAAACTATCCTATGCCAATCCCGGGGTATCAAACAATGCCAAATTTCATTTACATCCGTTTAGCGGTTTAAGCGTGAAGAGTGTTTCTGTGTGAGTGTTTCTGTATAGTGGTAACTCGGAGTTACTTTCGCATTTTTTATACAACGACGGTGGCAAACATGCTTACGGCCTGATGGTAAGCAGACTCCGTCGCCTATGGACGCTTGCGACTCCAGAGGCATCACCAGCGCGTTACCGCTCCTTTATTCACTTAAGGATTCGGTGTGTAGACAGCTCGTTCAGTGCGCGATGTATTCACCACTATCATACGATTCATACTCCGATTAGGACACCGGGTATATAACTAAAACTACGACCAAGACCAACGGGAGATGGGCAGCAGCATCCTTGGAGTGCGGTTGAGATACTGCGATCGCCAATCTGCATCACAAGCGTGGCGATTGAGTGACGTCCTACGGCTGTTATCTACGTACGAGGCTTGCACTGAAAGTGGCGGGAATCGAATACTTATTAATTTATTTTTAACATGTATTATACCTTTTTATAATCTCTGAAGTTTCCTTATCTCAACACACTGGCCACTTAGAAAAAAAAAAGTATGGTTCGGTTTCAATTGTTTATTGAAGTCGTCGAGTCACTGCTTAAAATGGAATTGTGCCGTGAAAATTTCAGAGCTATGATTTATTATGACTTTAAAAGTGGACTAACACAAAAACAATGTGAAGAGCGGATGGTTGCTGCTTTTAATATTGAAGCTCCTTCAAAGACTACAATATACAGGTGGTATTCAGAATTTCAACGTGGCCGTGTATCCCTCACCGACGAAGTGCGTGAAGGTCGACCAAAATCGGCAGTCACGCAAGAAAACGTCGATGTTGTGCGTCGTCTGATAAATGAAGACCGACATGTGACATATCGGGAAATTCAAGAGCACCTGGGTATTGGAATGAGTCAAATACAAATTATTTTAAAAGAAGAATTAGGCGTGAAAAAGTTGTTTTCCCGTTGGATACCTCACCTATTGTCTGACGAGCAGAAAATAGTCCGTGTCAATTGGTGCCGCAAAACTTTGAAAAGATTTAACAAGGGACGCTCAAATGCTGTTTTAGCATAGTATCAGGTGACGAGTCGTGGATATACGCTTATGAGCCTGAAACTAAAAACCAATCCCGAGTATGGGTCTTCGAAGACGAGCTCAAACCCACAAAAGTTGTTCGTTCTCGCAGTACGGCTAAGAAGATGGTGGCTACGTTTATCTCTAAATCTGGTCACGTAGCTACTGTGGCTCTTGAGGATCGTAGAACAGTCAATGCTGATTGGTACACCACTATTTGTTTGCCGAACGTCTTTGCTGAACTCCGAAAAACAAACCCTAGTCGTCGCATCATCCTTCACCACGACAACGCCAGCCCACACACCGCTCGGACAACAACTGAGTACCTGGACGGTGAAAAAGTCGAAATATTGGACCACCCTCCATATAGCCCTGACTTAAGTCCCAACGACTTTTTTACATTCCCCAGAATCAAGGACAAACTGCGTGGTCAGCGGTTTCAGACGCCAGAAGAAGCAGTGGAGGCCTATAAAATAGCCATTTTGTCGACCCCTACTTCAGAGTTCAAAAAGTGCTTTATGGACTGGTTTGAACGCATGCATAAGTGCATGAAATACAAAGGAGAATATTTTGAAAAACAATAAAAATAAATAAACTCACTTATACTGCATATTTTCTTCTATTCCCGAAACTTTCAGTTTTACCCTCGTATACAATACTATATCTAAATATATAAAAGAAGTAACTGACTGACTGACTGACTGACTGACATATCAACGCATAGCCCAAACCGCTGGTCCTAGAGATTCCAAATTTGGCATGTAGGTTCCTTATAAGGTCTAGGGGTGCACTAAGAAAGGATTTGTCAAAATTCAACCCCTAAGGGGGTGAAATGGGGGTCCAAAGTTTGTATGGGGAAACAAGATTAGTTGGACTATTTTATTCGAAACTTCACAGGAGTATTTCTAACGATAAATGAGTAAACACGTGTTTCAGTTTTTTTGAAAAATCAACCCCTAAAGGGGGGAAATTTGGTGACAAATTCTAAAAATCGACATGGGTGTTGTTTTTTAGGTTTATCGGGTCGCTAATAACGAAAACAACAATGAACCTTAAGTCCTACGTGGAGGACGTGAAATACCATCCCCCCTGTTGGGGTGCGAGGGGGATGAAATGTCTAAATATTAATATGGGTGTCGTTTTTATGGTTTATTGGGACGTTAATTAAGAAAATGGCATCAATTTTGAAGTTTAATATTGTGGCCCTGATAACTTTTGAAAGTTTGTGCCAAATTGCAAGAAATAACTGACTGACTGAGTGAGTGACATATCAACGCACAGCCCAAATTGCTGGTTCTAGAGATTCAGAATTGAGTATGTAGGTTCCATATAAGGTCTAGAGGTGCATTAAGAAAGGATTTTTCAAAATTCAACCCCTGGGGGCGGGGGTGGAATGGGGTTCCGAAGTTTGTATGGGGAATCAAGATTAGTTGGACTATTTTATTCGAAACTTCACAGGAGTATTTCTAACGATAAATGAGTAAATATGTGTTTCAGGTTTTTTGAGAAATCAACCCCTGACAGGGGGAAAAGTGGTGACAATTCTGAAAATCGATATGGGTATTGTTTCTATGGTTTATCGGGTCGCTCATTACGAAAACAAAAATGATTTTAAAATCCCACGTAGAGGACGTAAAATACCATCCCCTCTGTTAGGGTGCGAGGGGGTTGGAATGTCTAAATATTAATATGGGTGTCGTTTTTATGGTTTTTTGGGTCGTTAATTTCGAAAATGGCATTGATTTTGAAAGTTAATACTGCAGACATGAAAACATTTAAGAATTTGTGCGAAATTGCAAGTAGAAACTGACTGACTGAGTGAGTGACATCAACGCACAGCCCAAACTGCTGATTCGAGAGATATCAAATTTGGCATGTAGGTTCCTTATAAGGTCTAAAGGCGCATGAAGTGCCGTGAATTCCCTATGAATATACGACCTTTCTTGAATCAATGTATTGTAAGTGGTTTTATTAATCAGTGCCGTCCGATACGATTTCGACAAAAATCGATATTTAGGCGTCCGAGAGGACTCTTAATACGACTCCTAGGTAAATATTGGAAAAACTGGCGGCCATATTGCTTTTCTTCATTTTCGTCCCGATTTCGTTCAAAATAGAAATCTGAGCGTCCGAGATGTCTCTTAATACGAATCCGAGACAAAATATGGAAAAAGTCGCAGCCATTTTGATTTTCTTCATTTTCTTCCAAATTTCGTTCAAAATCGATATCTGAGCGTTCGAGAGGTCCCTGAATACGAATCCGAGGTAAAATTTGGAAAAAGTGGCGGCCATATTGATTTTCTTCAATTCCGTCTCGATTTCGTTCAAAATCGATATCTGAGCGTCCGAGAGAATTCTTAATACGAATCCGAGGTAAAATTTAGAAAAACTTTCGGCCATATTGCTTTTCGTCATTTTCGTCCCGATTTCATTCAAAATCGATATCTGAGCGTCCGAGAGGTCCCCCTAATACAACACCGAGGTAAAATTTGAAAAAAGTGGCGGCCATATTGATTTTCTTCATTTCCGTCCCGATATCGTTTAAAATAGAAATCTGAGCGTCCGAGATGTCTCTTAATACGAATCCGAGGTAAAATATGGAAAAATTCGCAGCCATATTGATTTTCTTCAGTTTCTTCCCGATTTCGTTCAAAATCGATATCTGTGCGTCTGAGAGGTCTCTTAATACGAATACGAGGTAAAATTTGGAAAAAATCGCAGCCATATTGATTTTCTTCATTTTCTTCCCGATTTCGTTCAAAATCGATATCTAATCCGAGGTAAAAAATTAGGAAAAACTGGCGGCCATATTGCTTTTCGTCATTTTCGTCCCGATTTCGTTCAAAATCGATATCTGAGCGTCCGAGAGGTCCCCCTAATACGACACCGAGATAAAATTTGAAAAAGTGGCGGCCATATTGATTTTCTTCATTTCCGTCCCGATTTCGTTTGAAATAGAAATCTGAGCGTCCGAGATGTCTCTTAATACGAATCCGTGGTAAAATATGGAAAAACTCGCAGCCATATTGATTTTCTTCATTTTCTTCCCGATTTCGTTCAAAATCGATATCTGAGCGTCCGAGAGGTCTCTTAATACGAATCCGAGGTAAAATTTTGAAAAAGTCGCAGCCTAATTGATTTTCTTCATTTTCTTCCCGATTTCATTAAAAATCGATATCTGAGCGTCCGAGAGGTCTCTTAAAATGAAACCGAGGTAAAATTTGGAAAAAGTCGCAGCCATATTGATTTTCTTCATTTTCTTCCCAATTTCGTTCAAAATCGATATCTGAGCGTCCGAGAGGTCCCCGAATACGAATCCGAGGTAAAATTTGGAAAAAGTGGCGGCCATATTGATTTTCTTCAATTCCGTCTCGATTTCGTTCAAAATCGATATCTGAGCGTCCGAGAGAATTCTTAATACGAATCCGAGGTAAAATTTGGAAAAACTGGCGGCCATATTGCTTTCGTCATTTTCGTCCCGATTTCGTTCGAAATCGATATCTGAGCGTTCAAGAGGTCACCCTAATACGACACCGAGGTAAAATTTGAAAAAAGTGGCGGGCATATTGATTTTCTTCATTTCCGTCCCGATTTCGTTCAAAATCGATATCTGTGCGTCCGAGAGGTCCGTAATACGACTTCGAGGTAAAATTTGGAAAATGTCGCAGCCATATTGGTTTTCTTTTTTTTCGTCCCGATTTCGTTCAAAATCGATATCTGAGAGTCCGAGAGGTCTCGTAATACAAATCCGAGGTAAAATTTAGAAAAAGTGGCAGCCATATTGATTTTCTTCATTTTCAACCCGATTTCGTTCAAAATCGATATCTGAACGTCCGAGAGGTTAATACGAATTTGAGGTAAAATTTGGAAAAAGCGGCGGCCATATTGATTTTCATCATTTTCATCCCGATTTCGTTCAAAATCGATATCTGAGTGTCCGAGAGGTCTCTTAATACGAATCCGAGGTAAAATTTGTGATAGTGGCGGCCATATTCATTTTCTTTTTTTTCGTCCCGATTTCGTTCAAAACAGATATCTGAGCGTCCGAGAGATCTTTTAATACGAATCTGAGGTAAAATTTGGCACTCCATACATGCCTGCATGCAAAAAAGTTTAATGTTACTATATAGGCGTGTAGATTTGCTTTTTAAAAACGACATAGAGGTTTCGATATTTTTTTCCATTCCAATCAACCTTTAGATTTTTTATCGTATGGCATTTATTTACGAACCGTGAGATCTTCGAGAAGACAAGTACGGTTGCCAGTTTTTGTTGCATTTTTAGCACCACCCAGGGGTCACGTGTAGGGTAACGGTGGGTACTCCCTACGGACGTGGTGCAACTTCGACGCCCCTTTGTCAAGTGAGTGGGCAACTTGACTGTTAGAAGTTCGCAAGCCGCCCGAAGGCCTCTAACTTGGCTTAACGATTGCTGTCGTAGACAGCAGCCGGGATCAACGGCTTAGCGTGCCTTCCAAAGCACGAGAGCAACCACCACACCACACCCACCACATTTGAGTAACCACTCAAAGCGGCCACCCATCCAAGAACTGACCTGCGCCCACATTGCTTAACCTTGCATACCGCACGCGGTAGGCGGGTGCCACTGGGCCACGAGCGCTCTAAATTCTTAATAGTTTAGATAGATCGGTTGTAACAGACGGACTGACAGTAAGGAGTGCGAATGGAAGTGAGGCCAAATTTTCTTTTTGGATGCTCCAATAGGAACTGACAAAACCTACCTAATAAATTTAATTTTAGGAAAAATAAATGTTACACGTGATATTGAATTAGCCGTATTTCTGTACTTCAAAGGACCAGAGTTTATGACCGCTGCGCGCTGCTTGGTCGTTATCAGACCTATTGGTGTTACTGTAGTACACAGATACTTTTACTAAGGGCCATTTAAGACATGCTTTTATTTCATCGGCCTTTTCCCCTTCGGCCTGTCAGAAATGTATGATAATAGTTTTCGATCCTTATTTTTGCCAAAATCAAATGAAATTCAACAGTTTGCCGGTTCTCAGAATGTATACTGACTTTTCATCTGTTCATCTGTTAATGAATCACAATCACCAAACTTTGTATACCGAAACCCCCAGAATGTAACAACTACTTTTCTGGAGACCGCATCTAAATCGGTTCAGCCAAACGCGAGATAACCGTTGACAAACATACGAACCTCTTTTTTGTAGACGGTTAAAAATTTCGCTTAGTACACGGGCGAAGCCGCGGGCAAATGCTAGTAATATTATAAAGCTGAAGAGTTTGTTTGTTTGAATGCGCTAATCTCAGCAACTACTGATTCGAATTGAAAAAAAAAAACCAAAATTCTTTTTGTGTTGGATAGTCCATTTATCGAGGAAGGCTTTAGGCTATAAAACATCACGCTGCGACCAACAGGAGCGAAGACGAGGACGAAGTCGCGGCCAACAGCTAGTGGTGGATACGATGCATACTGCAAAAGTGTGACCGTAAATATACCTTTTAACACGTTCATCGCCGAGGATTCGACAGTCGGGTATTCTGTTCGTAGCTGCTACGGGCTACATATGAGAAATACGTGGCCACGGTCTACGGGCGTAGCCCGTAGCACTAACCGGCAATGAAAGTGTTAATATTTATTTTCTTCGGGCTCGCACGCAGCTTAAGGATGATTCACAGTAGACCGCTCTGTGTCCGGGCCGGCCCGTTTTCTATAACAGCGAACGCAACGGTCGGCGTATTTCTCTAGAAGAAAACGGGCCGACCCGGACACAGAACGGCCTACTGTGAATCATCCTTTATTGCTCGCATGCACAGAATCAACCTCTCGTTTTCATACAAAGCTATACTAAATTTACCCAATAAATTAAAATACATTTCATAGAATTATATCCGCGCTAGCCTCTGCATAGTGCGGTTGACATTAATTTAGAGTGGTTTACGAAAATTAATGGGCGGCTGCGAATTACGCCGACTTAATCATCTGATTACCGTGGTATCGAACGTTCTTTACCTACGTGAATTTGAGGATTACGGCTCGAACAATCGATTACTGTGTGGTCGCGCGCGTTTATTGTATTAATATGACGTATTTTAAACTCATGTAAAATCGTAAAATTAAGTAGTTTTATAACCAGAAAACAAATCTGTAGGACATAAAAGTGACGTGGTTTTCCACGAAAACCATATTAAAAAAAATAGAAAATATCATTCACCGTTATTATTCACTTGTAACCTACTGTATTTTATATGAAAAAAAAAATGAAATATTGCAATCTTCATTTCAAAACAATGTACAGTCAATTTGCCCACTCACTTGAAAAGGGGTGTCGAAGTTGCACCACGTCCGTAGGGAGTACCCACCGTTACCCTACATGTGATCCCTGGGTTGATAGGTTTTTAAATAATGATCAGTGTTGACAAAAACTGCTTGATGTAAAAGTGTAACAACTATAACAAACTACTACTATAGTACTACTACCTAACTACTAGGGACTAACTGTAATAGGAGGTCAGTCTATACCGGTTCGTTAGAGTTCTGCTATTAAATTAAATTACTTCCCTTGTTATAGAAGAAGCTTAGCCCCTGAGTGAAAATTATAATATTTTTGGTACACTGAAAGTTTATAAATATTGAGTAAGCTCAACAAATGCGACGATATATTTAATAGATATATACCTAAATACATGGATAACACCACAGAAAATCCCTTATCGGGATTTGAATCCGAGACCTGCAGTGACAATACAGTATATACAATACTTTCATTTATTGGTAAAATGTTATTTTACATGTCAATGCTACATAAATAAATTGATCTTTCCTACCTACCAACTAGACTGAACAGCCCGACAACATTTATGAACAATTTTTAATAAACGTCAAATAAGCCAAAAGAGCTTTTTAACTACATAAAACGTTGTTGAATCGTCGCTTAAGCTTTTTCTATAAATAAGACCTTACATACATATTTTGCCCGTAACGCAGATATCAGTACAGTGCTCCTTTTCCCTTCCTTAACTTATAAATATAAATCAATAAAGAAATTGAGGACAACTTTACACAAATCGACCTAGTCTCAAACTTAGCAAAGCTTGTAGTATCGGTAATAGGTGACGATATACATACCTATATAGATAGATACATACTTAGATGCATCCATGACTCAGGAACAATTATTCGTACCACCACCACCACCACCATATCAGCCCAAGGACGTCCACTGCTGGGCATAGGCCTCCCCCAATTTCATGGGGGGTAAATGCCATAATCGCCACGCTTGGCATGCGGATTGGCGATTGCAGAATCTCCACCGCACTTCAAGGACGCTGCTGCCCATCCCCCGGTGGTCTCGGTCGTAGTTTTAGGACATACCCGGGTCCAATTATACATATATTATTATATTATTATTCGTACTCAACACACAAATAAATGTGCTGACCGGGATTCGAACCCGGGACCACTAGTTTCGTAGGCAGGGTCATTGTCATTACTAACTAGGCAAAAGTGGTCGTCTTATATGTATATGCCAAAAACAGTCAGTAACAGATCCAACGAATGACGGGAAATCACGTCTCAACCCCTAAGTGGTTCATTAGTCGAGTGCAATTAACTCTGTACTGTCTTCTATCTAGATGGTGCTAAATTCAGGAGAGCGTTTTTAATGTGCTCTCTTAACTTCTTTTATAGGGTTCCGTAGTTAGTAAACAAGGAACCTTTCTAGATTTGCCATGTTCTTCTTTGTAGACCGAACGATTTTTCTATATTTTTATAGCATACTAGACGCAGTAATAGATCCAACGAGCGACGGGAAATCACGTCTCAACCAGGGTCGTACGTGGTTCATTAGTCGAGTACGTTTAAACTCCGTAGGAGGGATCCGGTAGGGAGTTCTCTAACATTTGAGAGAAAAGTACAATTGGTATACTACCTTCATTTAATAAAAACTAATAGCTATAAAAATATTTTGGGGTTTCTTGTTACCAAACTAACGAAATGAGTTAAGATTTCATACTACTTAAAAATTTGAAATGTTGTCAATTGTTATTGTAATAAGTGTAACAAATATAAACCTTTTCCTAGACACTTACAACTTGGATCTTTTCGAGACGTGATAGGCACTATGCGATGCCTATTCACTCACTTACCTTTAGGAGAGATAGTGGTCCACCGGTCAAATGCTCACCTCTTTATATATTAAAATAAATGTAAAATATTTTAGTGAGAACTAAACGTGTGATTTATATGTATAATTAATTATGCCATATTACAGCTTTTCAGTAGTAACAGTTACTGAGTTAAGCCGGATCGGAGACGGACGGACTGCGAAAATATAAAGGATCCTTGTTTACTACGGAACCCTAAAAAGTCATTCATCAGTATTAGAATACACTGTCTAACTAAATTACTTAGTATAAAATGCAAATAAATCCCTACATAATTATGACAAATCAATCGATTAACAACTATGTTACGCCTTCAGACACGCAACACCGCACATTGAAAATATAACGCCGGGAGTTAATAAGCTAACTAAGTTAGAGAAATTAAGATTCGCTGAAACTAATTATGTCTACTCCGGTTAACCTAATCAACGAAGGCGTAATAATTTTCATATTTGCGTCAGTCAACATTTTTTCGCAGGGCTCTGAACCGGATTTTATCAAAATCTCGAAATAGCCTAATATTTTGAATTGATTTATGCACTTTATATATGGCGCAGTAATGTATTTAGGTTATTTCTTAGTATTATTAGATTGTCTGATTAATTGATTATACATGAAATAGTAAACGAAAGAACAAAAAAATACCGGTTTTTGGTATGGAGAGAATACCGGTAGGTATCCGAGCACTGATTTTTTGTTGTTATTCACCCAGATAGAGATTCTTACAAAAATCATCACAACGTGGACTTTTGACATGTTTACATGATGGCCCAGAGAAGCCCTAAACTTAATGGATTTAAAGTAATGAAAAAAATTGCAACCAAACTTAACTTTCCTAGTGCATAAAACAAGAAGAATCTACTCGTTTGAAGCGAGCGAATGGGAACAGTTAGTGACTTTATCGATGGAGCTTATTTTCATTAATACATCTTACAATAACAGGAGCGCTCATGGCCCAGATGCGACTTCGATCGCTGTTCTAATTATCCTCTACGTTGACTACGCTAAGATGCCATTTGCATCTCCGTACGTTTGCCCAAAGCTTTAAAAGCACTTTGTTCAACTAGTTTCAGGATTTGTTCAAACTTTACAAAGTATAGTGGTATTAACAATTTCAGTGTGTACGGCCCGCGGGCGTGTTGACACTTTCAATACCATGAACCCGTTTGGCGGGTGCTCGTCTACTAGGCGTTTTCCTCTACATACGGGTTTTTGCACGTTATCGGCCACGAACGTAGTGCTACGAATTTGTTGGCAGTGAAAGTGTACTACGGCGTTTTCGGCTGCGTAATATGTGTTTAACATTAATAATAAACAAATAAATAAATAACAAATAAACATTTGCTACGCTCTGCGAAGGCATGGTGAAGCAATACCCGGAAGAAACGTCTTGCGTCGACGTTCCATCGAGATATAAGTTAATTTTAAGAAGTCTGTATGTTAGTCTTTAAGGTATTTGTAAAATGGGCTTCAGATGCCTGAAATAAACGATTATTATGTTTGTTTTCATTTCAATGTAGCAAAACTCTTTTCCGAATGGAGCCCCTGGAGACCTATGTATTTGATTCGATATTTATCGTACGCACTGACGCAACGCAGAGAATAAATTGACATACTTGTATCATATGGATCGACCGCACCGAGTGAACCAACGCTTGGCGGCGTCGCGCATATGCAGTAACGTGTCTTATGCTTCTTAAGCAGGAAAATATTTTTTACATACATTTTGTTGCTTAAATGCATTCTCAGCGCATTTTTACCTTCGGACGTTTCAGCTTCATATTTTAATAGATTCCAGCCGCTTGATTACGGATTTTAAAAATGGTATCCAAATTTCTTTATATAAATAATAACAAGCTGCATTCTGCTTGGCAACTACAGTTGCCAGTTGCCACAGTAAATTTAGAGATGTGAAGTAAAGTAATAAAGGCTAGAGTTGCCTACAGCAAATGAGGCATAAAAGATTCCGTACTACTAAAGACGCAAATAGGCCAAGGAAACTTCCCCTTGACCGACCAACGAACTTGGCCGACATCATGACCTTAGAGCCAATGTTAATGGCGTCGGCATGGACGCACAGGAATGTGCCCTTGGTTCATTCCATTTCAGTGGCCGATGATAACATGATGCTGTCTTAATAATGAACAATGGATGTATTAAATGTGTAAAAAAGGACAAACACCATCACCATACCAGCCGTAGTACTCCCCCGCTTTCATGGAAGGTAAATGCCATAATCGCCATGCTTGGTATACGGAGTGGCGATCGCAGTATCTCCACCGTACTCTAGGGATGCTGCTGCCCATCCTTCGGCGGCCTTGGTCGTAGTTTTAGGACATACCCGGGTTTTAGGACGAACACAATTAGTATGTAATACCTAAACAAAATTTAGAAGTAAGGAAATCTAGGCGACGTCAGCATGCTGTCGGGAAAGTAGAAAATACCTCATATAGGTTGCGCCCAGGCCCAGTCCTACTAGAGAATGTATTTGCTGCTTTAAACATTCTGTAGCACAGAGAGCTTAAAGGCCTCCGAGCGTGTAAAAAACTCGTACATAAAAAGGTTATCGTGTGAATGTGTTTTGCAGCTCTGCGATTTACTACCAGTCTCAACTTTCTCACCACTTATGTCTAGTGTAGCTGGACCGCAAGATTCGCAAAGACGTCACGTTTTAGGAGGTCGGACTTAAACTGGACTGCCCCAGAGTTGTGAGTGAACGAGGTGAATTTCAACCCAGAATTTGCATAAAAGCAGGACAAATTGGACTGGGCTTAACGTTCCAGTGCATTTTGAAAGAAAAAGTTCATTTAGCATTTCCATTTTAAGTGGATTTATGGCTGTTTTTGCGGTTAAAATGTTAAACGAGGAAAGTTATAAGGACGAATGTTTTGAGCAGATTTTTGAATTCAGTGACTATTATTCTATATGTATATATATAGTACTTCCCAGTATGCAATTGATGAAACTAAATTGTATGCAATCAAACTGAATTTGTTTACGTGGAAAAACGATACCTATCAAAAAGGCAACAGGACTTGGAATGCTTACTGACTTCCCAAGATAGAAAGTTGGATGCCTGCACAAAAAAGTTGAAAAAAAGGGTTGAAGATGGTCGTCAATTCAAACAATTCATACAATTTAATCCTAGGGTAACCGACCCGACCTGCATCAAATTCGTTACCAAATAAACCTTAAGCAAGGGAACTCGAAACGAAATATTAATGACATAAATGATTTCTTTTCTATACATGTTTACGTCGAAAGTCGAAATATGTAAAGTATCTGACGTGCAGAAATCCTCATGAGTTTGTCTTAACCACTCGCAGGCAACTCAGGACTTTTTTCTGAATGTTTTCCATTTTCTAAATTAGAGTTAGTAAAACCTACAAAAAATTAAGTTATGCGACGCAAATATTTCGCAAACTTTCTATTCATGCATATTTCGGTGATGGATCGCGCGCCCTCGCCCGCCACGCGGTGACACCTGTCAAAAATGATGGATCACTTGTTTGGATCACCTATAAGTACCTAATCGCCGTTTAAACTGGTGAATAAATGAATGTGAGAATGGGATTAAAAAAACCGGCCAAGAGCGTGTCGGGCCACGCTCAGTGTAGGGTTCCGTAGTTTTCCGTCCGTCACATTAAGTTGACATATTAAGTACAGAAACACAAAACCCTAAAAAGCACGTCATTTCATTGTGATTTTGTAGAAATGACAGGTACAATAAACACCTGTTTATACGGTTAAATTACAAACTTAGTTCAGAAATTATTTTTGTAATTTTTTCAAAAACTATTCAACCTATCAAGTTCAAAATAATTTTCCTACAAAGTTTTTATAAAGTTCTACTTTTGAGATTTTTTTCATATTTTTAAAACTTATGGTTCAAAAGTTAGAGGGGGGGGACACATTTTTTTTTACTTCTGGAGCGATTATTTCCGAAAATATTAACATTATCAAAAAATGATTGTAGTAAACCCCTATTTATTTTTAAATACCTATCTAACAATATATCACACGTTAGGGTTAAAATGAAAAAAAAAACACTCCCCACTTTACGTATAGGGGAGGTACCCTAATAAAATATTTTTTTCCACTTTTTATTTTACCACTTTGTCGGCGTAATTGATATACATATTAGTACCAAATTTCAGCTTTCTAGTGCTAACGGTCACTGAGATTATCCGCGGACGGACGGACAGACGGACGGACAGACGGACGGACAGACATGGCGAAACTATAAGGGTTCCTAGTTGACTACGGAACCCTAAAAAGAGTAGAAGAGAGATGTTTGTCGTTGATGTCTGTTGGGTTTAGCGAAAAGGGTTTTAATTCCCGCACAGTCAAACAGATTGTGTATGATTTAATTTAACTGTAGAATATCGACCTAGACTGCGTAGATCAAAGTAGTAGTAGTGTTCATTTAATGTTGTTTTACTTACTTTCTTCCGCTGGATGCGGGTGGCGCAAGACTGGCCATTGTGGCGCTCTTTGGTCCCCTATGTCCAGCAGTGGACGTGCCTCGGCTGATATGATATTGTTATACTTTTATGCAACAATTTTATCCAGTGAGTGAATTTGTTCCCGCCACCAATTTAGCGTATTCCGTTAACATACCCAACTGGGTCTATTTGCAAAGAGTAATAAACCGAAAGCTTTTTAAATGCCTCAACATTCTCATTTTCGAAAGCGGTTTTTAAATTGGTTTCACTCGTCTATTTCGGGCGTAAAAACGCCCAATCGGCATTGCTTTGATCGGCGGGGCGCTCCAACCACGCTCTGCTGCTTGTTGAGGGGTTTTATTTTTATATTTCATTGTCACATAACCATACTCTGTCTATATGTATTTTGTTTAGGGAACATTATTTACTACGCTACTACGAGTACGGCTAGTAGTTGTAGTAGCTTTCAGCATAGCTAAACGTCGGGTTTTAGCGTTCGGTTTCCTTATACGGTGTTGAAGGGTACCCAAAAGCTATAATAACCGCATTGATTACTATCAATGACACACTTGTCATAACAAGATTTAACTACACGAGTAATCAGAAATTTCAAAAAAAGGGACTATAAGTACCAATTTCCTTGCATTTTTTTTTATTGATCCAAATGAGAGATATCTTATTACAGACAACGGAAAAATTTTGATTGTGATTGTTTTAATTAAAATAAATAAAGACATGTGCTTAGTTACAAACCTTTATTAGCTAAAAAAATATATACTCGCTTACAATTAAGGAACAATAAAAAAAAAATACATTAAAAATTTTTGATGTTAAATGTAGGTATTGTTATATAGTGTAGTGTTATTAAATCTGGATCAAAAACGGAATTTGGTTTTTGATTAACTCACCTGATCCTCACAGCCCAATAATACCTAAAATTATGCTACAGCTTAACACTACACCGAAAAGCGTTATTGACACTAGAAAGCAAATCGCAGGGGCGTTAAAATACAGAGCAAAAAATGTTCACTTGTTTTTTTTTGTACAAGCTTTTATTAATGACTGTACTTTTTTGCATAGTCATCACTTACTTTCTGAGAGCTCAGCAATGAGTCCAAACACGATGAGTTAACCTTGAGTAGTTTAGGAGCTATAGTCATCTTTTATCCTTCATCAGATCAGATCAGCATAGTCATCGAACTTACATAAGTATACCAAATTTCAGCTCAATCGGTTGATAATAACGGGTCTAAAATTCGGTTACAAGATTTCTCGCACACATGCATAATAAAAAAATATATTAGGGGTCAATATTTTACAAAAGTCGAACTAGTCCCATAGTAAGCTTCATATATTCAATATATACATATACTTAAATACATAGAAAACATCCAAGTTTCAGGAATAAATATCTCTGCTCACAACAGAAATAAACCCTTACCGGGATTCGAACCCGGGACCTCTTGCTTCGGAGGCAGTGACACTACCAACTAGGCTAAACAGGCCGACATACTTAGAAACTTACACACTAACTAACAGGACAAGTTAAATAAAAGCTTCTTGAAGCTTGAAGAAGCTTGTCATGGATTTCCCCAAAGTAACGCCTGATTCTATCAATTACTTAACTAAAAGCTTGTACACAAGCTTGTACGAATTAGGCCGAAAAGTCAGTTTCTAAATTTAAAATACAATTACGAACCATCCATATTTGAATAATTAAGTAGATTGTTTTATTAATAGAACAATACGATAATCTCAATCTTCATTGACAATACGAAAGAGTTTAAGCATTCATGAATATATTACAAACAAAACATGAATAATTTACACTGCCAATATAAAACGTGTGTGCAAATCAGATCAAGGCCGTTCCATACACTTGACCTAGTTTGTGGGATAAACTCACCATGGTGCCCCTGTGAATAGCCTTATGATGGGGAGAAATCTTTATCGTTTGCCATATCTCTCTATTCCAGGGAGCAAATCCGAGACATACATTTCGCATTCCAATTTAACTTAGATGTGCTTTGCGCGCTCGCTTCCACATAAAACAACATTTTATATACTCAACTGAAACCTGTTCCACATTGTATCAAGTTAACTTTGTACAAATTGGATCCCGGCTTTATTGCTCTTGAGTGTGCGCTAACAGCAAGGTGAAATTCGTTGAAAGAATAAGGTAAAATGCTAATATATTTCAATTTAAACAATTAGTCATATTTGAAACATATTTAACACACACACAACAAATCGCTAACAAATTCTAACCGAAATAAGGCTTACCTGCATTATAATTCTAAAAGGTCAGTTCCGGTTTTAATTATGAACAGCCAAGGTCGGTATGCTGGTTATATCAGATTCCGGCGTTGGGTAGGTATTTACTAGGCTTATCAACGATTCGGCTCAAGCCAACCAGTGTCAGTCTGAACTTTAGTATCAGGAATCGCGGGTTCAAGATGTGCTAGGTTTGATTGAGATGATGCGAAATATATTGTGAATTGTATAGCTGGATTCCCGTGGAGTGCCGACATAGCGAGGGATCGTGGTATGCGAAGTCACGGGTTGGAATCGTGAATCGCCACCGGACAGCGGCTTTATAGTTTGCATATGTTGATATGTTTACTCGTTTCCCACATCCCTCGGGCTTTCGTGGGTCGTTTTGGTTATTAAAGAAGTTTAATTGAACTTATTTAAAAAAAGGTACTCGTATAGAATAGTTTCCACGTGTGTAGAGTTGAAATGGCCACCGAAAGTGTTTGTCATTGCTAATTTGAGTAATAAATACTATAATAGTACATTACTACGCTCGACCCGATAGGTCTGAGGCGGGCAACCCCATATTTCCCGCCGAGGTATGTATAGTGCTTTTCTCAAACATGCATTGAAATAAACAACAAAAAAAAACAACAAACAAAGTTTTATTTTTAATACGCATAGTGGCAGAATGTCATGATGCCTGTGCCACAAATTTATGTGGAACAGAAATTAAAAAAGAGGACTTTGCCGGCCTAGGCCTGCAATATTTGTATGGAATTCCATTAACGACCTCTTGTCCTAGTTGCACCTGAAACGTCATACTTCGCAGCCTATTATAAGCAACATAACATCAATATTTCATTGCATATTTGAGAAAAATAACTTATGGAATGCGTAATGCGCGAGTTTGATGCGTAGCACATTGTCTGGACCCCGCTAGGTGAGGTTTCTTCTCGAAGACGTAGACACTTTCATGAGCATGAAAACCGTGGTATCGGCTACGAAAGTACATAACTATCGCTACGAAATCTTTAATTCTCGTTTAGAATATATATGTTAATCGAAGCGGCGCATTTCGTCTCGTAGCACTGCTACACGACTACGAAAATTTTATATGTAGCAGGAATGAAATTGAAATTGCGAAGCGTCTGGTTGACGTAACTGGTGACCGAAGTGCTGGCGGTTTCCTTGCTCAACGTATCACCATTGCGATACAGCGAGGAAATGCCGCCAGCATCCTCGGTACAATGCCTCAAGCGTCGTTTTAGATTTAAGTTAGTTTTAATTTTCTTTATATTATTTTAGCAGGAATTATTTAATATGTACGACTTTAAAATTCTGCCATTAGATTTTGAACCTTCTTACTTGGGCAGTACTATTTATTTTTATACTTAGGCATATTGTACGCACCGATGAATGTCAACAAACTACCACCGGATCGGAAAAATAAACCTCTGCCACGAGAAGAAACTCGGCGGCTAATTTTATATAATTCGGTCCAATCAAATGATTTTAATAATGATAATTAATATTTTTTTTGTAATTCTTCATCATCAGCATTATGATATCACCAAAGGACGTCCACTGCTGAGTATAAGTTCGTAAAATATCAATGGAACCATCACCAATAAGACATTTTTTTCCACATTTTCTCGCAAAACAAAATCTAGGCTCATAAAATACAACCATTGAAATATTGCCCCAAAAAGTACAATAAAGCTGTCATAAATATGAATACCGCTTTTATGACAGTTTTACAGGCGAGAGATTCATAAAAGTTGGTTAAAACATTACCCTGTACCGAGAAAATGGATGCACAAAATATCTCTTGAGCCAGTAAAATGAAATTTATTAAGACTTTGATGGAACTGGGTCGGTCTGTCCGTGCCGGGGTCTGCTGAAATAACGGTATTGAAGCAAATATTTTAGTTTGCGGAATGTATTTTAGTTTCCATGATTTGCTTTAACTTCAAAGTTACAGGTCGATTATAGTTGGGGCAAAGACACTTATCAGTAATTTTTTTAATACGGTTTGCCTGTCGGTAAGCAGACACCTACGGACGCTTGAAACGGCAGAAAAATCGTAGGGGCGCTGACGATCCATTTTTGTTTTGAGTTGTTCTCTTGAACAATTTTAGAATCAATTTTTATGTTAAGTTTATGTCCTTACTAGTGAACCGCCCCGGCTTCGCATGGGTAGTGCCCACTTTTGGCACGGCAGCTAGCCCGCTATATTTTTTTCCGATAACTCATAAGATATTCATTTAAATCATATGGCGTAAAAGGCCATTTTAATATGTATGAAATGCTGAATGTAACTAACGTATTTAATTGGTAATGATTAATACTGTATATATGTATATAGCTCTGCAAATATAATATTTTATGTTATTTTTTTTTTACAAGTTAAGAATGGGCATAGTAAGTTATCCTTAAAAGATAGACCAATGAAAAATAGAAATTGCATCATACATTGTGTTGTTACATCTCAAGTGGATTAGACACCATTTTCGATTAAAACTCCTAGACAACGAGATTTTTTCCGACATCATTAGCATATTTCAAGCAATTTACACAAAACCTTAACTAATTATACACCTAAACCTTCTCAAGAATCACTCTATTGGTAGGTTAAAACTGCACGAAAATCCGTCTAGTAGTTTTTGAGTCTATCGCGAACATACAAATACAAACAGACAGACAAATGCAGCTGGGTACTTCGTTTTATGAGGTGTAGTGACGAATATACGTATATATATAATTATTTATTTATTTATATTGCCCATGAGAACTAATCTTGGCTAAATCAAGTCGGTAGGTAGCAAAATTTGAATATTCAAATTTTATATCCAAAACAAGACCGTCTGGTGTATTCCTGGACTTGTTTGTCATGATAATATTAGTGCGTAATATGAGCGACTTTTCGTACGCACATGCGTATATGTACGTTATATCCTAATATCTAATCTAACGTATAATGAATTGGAAATTATTATTATTTTATTATATTCATGCTGACACTCGATAGGTTTCTGAAGATTAATTCATTTTTTTCCAAATAAAAATATGATGACGATTGTTTAAATTTCATAACTGGAAAATGCATCAGGTTACGAATGTCCACTTAAGGCGCCTTCCTGATTTATCGATGCGGAGGCGGTACCATATGAGAAAACTGTTAGCTGTCAGTGTCAACCGATATCAATGCAGTACTGCCCCACTTCTGCGCATCGTATTAGTACTGCGCAAACGTAATACTGACAGTAGTTCGTTAAGTGAGGAAATTTCACATCAGTAAGCTTACGTCAAACAACAAAATACCTATGACATATCGATCCCGCCCCGCCAAATCAGGAAGTCGCCTAAGGTGACTTCATGACTTACCGGGGCGGCAGCGACATGCCATAGGTATTTTGCTCTTTGACGTGAGCTTACTGATGTGAGATTTCTTCACTTGATGAAATACTGCCAGTATTATGATTGCGCAGTAGCAATATCATTCACAGAGGTGAGGCAGTACTGCAGTCGTATCGGTTGACACTGACAGCTGAAAGTTTTCTCATATCGTACCGCCTCCGCATAGACAAATCAGGAAGGCGCCTAAGTCTAAAATATAACCAAGACTCCTGCTAAACATTCATGAAAACAAAATCTGCATACGCGTTAAGTTCACATTTCAAACAGGAATGAGGGTGTTAAAACGGTCGGTAGTAATAAGTGGGTCTGCAGTTAAATAGTAGATTGTTTAACAAGTGCATAAAAAAAAGCCATTTTATCCAAGACAATTTATTATATAAAGTAAAGGATAAAATGGGTTTTATACACGAGTTATACACTCTGCTTTTCACTTCGATTGCGAGAAAATTAAACAAATATTTAATATAATTAAAGTTATTTTATCAAATTTACTTATATACTCCTGTGCTCGTCGACCGCGGGTGGCGGCGCACGCACGTCTGCACGCGTGCCGGCGCACTAAAGGCGGTTTTTACTTTTTGCTCTAGAGCATAAAAAGCGGCTTTATGTCGCCTATGCAGAGCGTAAAGACGAACTTTTAGAGCATGAGAAGTGAAAAAAATATTGTACCACTGATACAAAGAAAAATTAACCAGGAGCGTTCGTGGCCCAGCAGCGCCCGTGTACCGCGTGCGGTACACGAGGAAACGTCGGCTGTGGTCAACTTTTGAATTGACCGCTTTGAATTGTTATACTAACTGAGCGCTATCATGCTTTGGATGGCAGGTAAAGCCGTTGATTACCGGTTACTGTCTATGACAGCAGTCGTTAAGACAAGTTAGCCTTCGGGCGACTTGAAAACTTGTGACAGTTAGGTTGCCCACCCACTTGACATGCCTAATCCCATTAAAGTCTAGGTTCCCCCTTGGACAGATGGCAGACGTGTGCGTTAAACTAGTGCCTACGCCAGTTTTTCTCCACCTGTCCTCTCAATCCCGTCAATCATTCCGCCATCGACCGTGAATTTTATTTTTCGTTGTAATGACCGTGATGTATTTTTCATGTAAAAAATGACGTAAAATAACGATGTTTCAAATAGTCATAAGAAACATATGATCATCTAGCTCAATACAAATTTATTAAAATAGTATGTCTAGTGATTTGACGATTCATCGGACTAAAGATATCACGATAAAAATCAAATTTACATTTGGTGTACATATACCACCGGTTTCGTCTTCCTTAGCAATAAGTACCTATTGAGTACCTACAGAGTTATATAATGCAAAATTGCAATAAAATCAGGTCGTGAAAATAGTAGCTCCACTAGATATTAATCTCATATCAATATCACTCAGTCAATAAATATATAAATAATACGTACGGGCGGCTCTGAGAAAGCAATCTAGTGAAAGAGCTATTTTATTATATATTTACTTTTACTGTTAGTCTGTTACACATTATTACAGCTCCCTACTCTTAGTTGTAGTCACGAATATCAACTGTCACTACAATGTTTCGGATATCAAGTATTTTGTTACATATAATTGCTTCGCTCGGAAAGTATTGTGACAGTTTAGCTCAACAATGCCTACACAACACATGTACAGGGTTGGTAAAGAGTGGATAATCCGTGTGGACACTTATATCGCTATAAAAAAGAGAATAAGCTATAATAGTGTTGTTTTTTGGATAGGCCACTGGCGTTTGACTGAAAATCTAGTGGACAAAGCAAGGTTTCGAACTTATGACCCCATAATAATACATAGATGTACGTAACTCTGAAAAAGGCTTTTTGTAGCTGTTTATGGTCTGGAAAGTTGTATTTCTCGCACTAGTCCTTTTTTTTGGTCCAAGCCATACAATATACATTCAATCGAAGACTTTTATGTTCTATCAGTAAACTTATTTTTTATTACAGCATATTGTTTGTATTATACATCTATTACATTTGAAACATTAAAATTGCAATACACGCGATAAAGGGATGTCTAATCTTAAAAAATCCAAAACTGTTTCGAAAACGTTGACAGATACCGGCCGAGGACCGAAAACTAGTATTACGCGAGACCTCTGATAAAGAAAGTATTAAGCAAGACTGCCGGGCTGGGATGAACAAACGCTTGTTTTTTTACTGCAAATTTTTGAAATGCTAACATAAGTTAATAACACCAAGTTTCCATTAAAATGCACAATATCATAAAGTGGAAAAATATTTACATAACCTCAATTTGCATTTTAACATCGACCTCCATCGCCCGTTCTAAGAATTCCTTCATTATAACATGATGTTGTGTTCGATTTACTCAACGATCAGAATAAAGATAGATAATAAGGTAATCATCCCAATGCACCTTCAAACCCAATAGTTTCACAAAAGAGCATAATAAGTGTATATTTTTTAAATGGTCGGCAGCGCGCACGTGACACCCCTGGAGTTGCAGGCGTCCATAGGCTGCGGTGACGCTTACCATCAGGCGGGCCGTCCGCTAGTTTGCCACCGTCGTGGTATTTAAATAATATAAGAGAAGTTTCAAGCACTGTGGCGTTTACCTAAGTCTTGTATTGTGTAATAAATCTCTTTTTGACATTTCTTTATTTAT
Source organism: Notocelia uddmanniana (assembly GCA_905163555.1). Lineage (NCBI taxonomy): Eukaryota > Metazoa > Arthropoda > Insecta > Lepidoptera > Tortricidae > Notocelia > Notocelia uddmanniana. The sequence goes on from LR991065.1 coordinate 17,410,924, forward strand.
TTCTACAGAAGCACACAGCATTACAGGAAAATCCAAGGCACTGTGGAATTAATAAATTACTTTGTTTACAGAAAATACTAATCCTATTCTTATTTTTAAAGGCACAATACGTATAAAACCGCTTACCATCAGGCGGGCCGTACTGCCACCGACATGGTATTAAAAAAACAACATCAGTAAATTCAGCATAGGTTTAAAACAATAGAAGAACAGATAAGTACTTAATATTCGTACTACTTAACATGTAACCATTTGTATACTTACCTATTATTTCACAATAAACGTTTTGATTGATTGATTGAAAATAATCTAAATTAGATTCATTACCGACAACATCCTGTATTCCGACAAGCCAACTCGTATTTGCTAACCTCACATTATGATGAGTAATGCAACCAATCTCGTCGACCATTATGCCCTATGTACAATACTAATGTCCCTATTATGGTAATAAGATTTTTTTCCTCTCCCTACTTATCTTTGCTAAGCTCTAATTCGTTATGTACCAAATTTACTGCTAAACTAAACGGATATTGTTATGATTGTTTCGTGGTATTGTTTTATTTTACCTTTATCAGTAAGTCTTCGTTTCTACTTATTTATTTTTTATTTACTTAAAACATACATTTATAGGCTCTATATTATATTCTATGTTTATGTTCTTTAGTCATAAACATGTAGGAGGACTTTCGCTTAGATTGGTGATTACGTAGCGTGCGTAGAGTTGGGGAACAATTTTACACAAATCGACCTAGTCCCAAACTAAGCAAACCTTGTACTATGGGTACTAGACGACGACGACGACGATGACGGGATGGGTATTTATCTATAATTTTATAGATAAATACATAGAAAACATCCAAGACCCACGAACAAATATCAGTGCTAAATGCACAAATAATGCCGTGGATTCGAACCCGGGACCTCTAGCTTCGGAGGCAGTGTCACTATCAACTAAGCTGAACAGGCCGACAAATGTCATGTTCCACATGAAAAATTATAGTAAAATCTTCCTGACTTGGCGGGGCGGGTTCGCTATGTGGTATTTTGTTCTTTGACGTGAGCTTACTGATGTCGCAGAGATTTCCGCACTTGACGAGATACTGCGAGTATTACGTTTGCGCAATAGTAATATCATGCGCAGAAGCAGGGCAGTACTGGATTCGTATCGTCCCGTTCCCGCCTGTCAGGAAGAACTCATTTAAATGTAGAGGCGCAGTATAAAGTGGTACTGACTCGATTGACAGTTGACACTGACAGCTGAAAGTTTGTCTGATGTCGCACCGACAAACCAGGAAATCGCCTTTAATTAGTTTCGTAACCAACTACAGCAGGTCGCAATTCCATTACTCTTATTTGTCAGAACGAGACATCCCTAGGATATCGCATTTGTTCCATGTCATATATGATTTTGAAAGACAGAGATAGGTCTGTTCCACTTCAAGCTTCGCCTCAACTCGGCTCTTGCGCACCTCTGAGGTGAAAATCCATGCGATCATGGTTGACAGTGATACTCATAGATTTGCGCGTCATCGCCTCAGCAAAATGCAAGCATGAATAGCATAATGACACATAACCGTGATGACAAAAACCAAACGAAAGATAACGTGCTATGCGGCAGCCCGAGATGCTATGATTTAATTTCAATCTGTCAACTATATCTATCATGTGATAGAGAATGTATTTGTGAGGGAGCGCTCGTGGCTCACAGCGGAGGCCGCGTACACGTTAAGCAACGTCAGCCCAAGTCAACTGTTGGATGGGTTACAGCTTTCAATGGTTACTAACTGAGCACTCCCGGGCTTTGGCAGGCACGTTAATCAGTTGATCCCGGCTGCTGTCTATGACAGCAGTCGTTAAGTCGAGTTAGACGCCTACGAGTGGTTTGAGAACGTCTAACCAGTCAATTTGCCCACTCACTCAACAAGCCTAATCCCAATAAGTTCTAGTTTCTCCCTTGGGTTGGAAGGTTAGATGGCAGTCGCTTGCGTAAAAACTCCTGCCTACGCCAGTTCTTGGGATTAAGTAGCGGACCCCGGGTATCCTTCAGGATGCAACTGTACTGGGATAACGCTAGGACGACGACGAATAGCATGATGACATTAAATGTCATGGCCTAGCCCGAGATGCTATGAGTTCAATCTGTCAACTATTGTGGCGGTCAGCCACTTATCTAGGGTGGTCAAAAGAATATGATTGATTTATGTTATATCAGAGTACGACTTTTCATTATTTTCTATTGTCGTCATAAAATATTGTAATTTATTTATTTAATTATAGGAGACCTGTTTAAGGAGAGTATTTAATTTGTCTTCACTAGTAGGTCCTTTATACTATTATTTATCACGTGATAGAGACATATCCTTGTCACAGTTTGATACATTGATATTGGGGCAGCCGTTACAAGGCCCATACTAACTGAAATAAGCAATGTTAATACAAAAGCCTCGGGAAATATTAGAAACCCAGATTAAACTCAATGGAAACAGAGGAACTCGATCTCTTAGTAACAATATATTATTAACATAACAAAGCCTTATTGTCTTGTTTACTAATGTCATGTTAACTTGTTCACCGCCCGTATTTTGTTTATTGTGTGCCCAAGAAACACAATGGCTGTGTACAAGATGTTTATTACCATATGAACATGTGTCGAGGCTAGAATAGCTATTTATCGATTTAATATTAAAAGTGAAATTCAATCTGTAACAAGCAAAGCTCGTGGTACTTATTGATCGCTTGAACATCGGGCCTTCATGCACCCATGGTGTACTAGTTTTTGCCCGCGACTCCGACCGCGTAGATCTCATCATAAAAGCGTTTTAGGGCCAGGCTTAATTATCGCTCTAACATACAAACTTTCACCCCTTTTCACTTCTTTAAGTCTATCAAATCTCTATGCCAAAGACTCGTATTATTTAAGTTTGTTCAATGATTTAATTGTGGAGAGATAACAGACATCAGAAATAGTTACTTTCGTGGATGGACCATCCGCCCTTCCTCCGATAATCTATGTATCCTTGTAGTCAATATCATACCCGTATGTGAATGCGTCAACGGCTTTTACGTAACACCCGAAAAACCAAGCGTCACGTAAAGGGCATTTACATGATCCCCGGCCGTAAAGTGGCAATTATCGCCCAGCGCGCTTGGGGAAAATTCCACTTCCGGGCAAAGAGACTGTATACTCGTAATGTTGTATTCTGTAGGTAGTAAATAAATCTTCAGATTGCTTGTCTATTTCACCAATACCAACAATCTAAGGCGCTTTTTAACCTTTGCCCCTAACAAGGGGTGTTAGAAGTTCAACATGGGTTTTAGGTGTACCCGTTTATGGCATTGTAGGTCCTAAAAGTATGAACCGATTTGACTACTTTTTTAAATAGAATCTCTTTTTCATCGAGATAAATCCTAGCTATATTTGGTGCCAATAAAAGCAGTCGCCTCTAAGATAATCAGCTCTCCTTGGAACAATCCACCTTTGGGATGGCTCGGCTAAGTACCAACTTGCCGCACTCGACTCGGTGGACCGCAGAGCCAGGAGTCTCATTGGTGGCAGTACGGTAGTGGGAAATAAGCTGCAGAGCCTAGTACATAGACGCAAAGTAGCATGTCTGTGCGTTTTCTACAGATTGTACTTCGGTCAGTGTGCTCAGGAGCTCCATGAGCTCATACTGCCTTCCCCCTTCTTCCATCAGACATACAGACGTACGGCTGGCTACCATCCTTACCTGGTCGAAATTCCTCTAATTCGAACCAAGCGCTATGCATCATCCTTCATAATGCGCACTTCTAAGGTTTGGAATTCTCTGCCAGCGTCTGTATTTCCGAGTTCATATAACCTGGACCTAGTGAATAGGCATCTTCTGGGTGAGCTCGCTTCATCGTCGGCCTCATCTTTGCCCCCTGGCTAGATGCTGGCCAAGAGCAATCCCATTTTTAATAAAAAAAGTGACATGATCTCAGCCAGTATTGAAGCTAAGAATCAAATTTTGATCACATGCTTAGTATTATCATTTTCTAGCCGTTATAGCACTCACTATATGAGGGTCTTATGATGACCAACTACGTATTTGTAGTAGGGGTTATTAATTTGTTTTGAGTATTTAATATTTATTGTAACGCATGCATGATATCATCGCGATTTTCAGCCGGTAACCGCCCACTGCTGGGAATAGGCCTTTCTTTGAGTATGTGATGCATGTTGGTACTATTTTTACACGATTGGCCAAAAAAGAAGTAGTTATCAGTATTATAAGCCTTAGGCTGCGCTTATGCTCAGGCAATATGCTGCGTGGAAATGGCAACGCCTTGCATTTCCATTCATTCTGGCAGGCGCGCGATAAGTTTTTTATTTATTTTTGTGGACCTTACTGTGGCTGTTCGACCGGCCCCGGTAAAACGATAGAAGTGCGTGGTGGGAGAGTAGCCTGGCGAAAATCAAGGGGAACCTCCGATGCGGTCGTGTCGGCGGTCCTCTGAATACTCTCCACGCGGTCACGCTGGCGGTTCGCTTCGATGCGTGCGGCGCTGCGCGTTTTTATGGCTGTGCCTTTCATTGCCTCGGGTATATGGTATGTGACATTATAACGACTGATAATTTTTTTGTAATAGTTATATACTTATATGTTTGATCTTCTTTATAGGAATAACGCATCCTTAACAGCTTCTTAAGAATTTGTTACATAAGATACCGATAGAAACACGCTATTGTAAATCTCCCGTTACTTAGTAGCCTAACTAATGCAAATGAGGCTTGCGGTTCGTCTGTCTGTCAATTTAACTTGGCTTGTAAATACGGCCGTACAAACAAACATGTTGTGAGTATGAAGGCTTAACACGCGGTTTTTGTAGGAAGCGGAGCGTACAACGGGCAATCACGCGAAGTAGAAATAACTGTATTGTAAGGTATACAAAATTTGAACTCGTAGTTTTTGTCTTTTTACTTTTTACGTTTTGGGTTTGATTTTTGCGAAGGATATTGTTTTTTTACACTCGAAATAACTCCCGCGAGGAATGACATGAGGATGGACATTTATATGAGACTATTGAGAAGCTCCACGCTGGTAAAGTGAGAGCTATAATCGTCCCTTTATATGATCTGAACATAAATAGATCACAGAAAACTGACACCTTTATTTTTAATTTAATTTTATACATATTTTAACTTACATATGTACCTATATAAAGATTGTAGGCTAAAAGAAAATATAAATGCCAAGTGTAGAATCGGCCATAGCCTACTGTATCTGCTTACCATCAAACAAACCGTATGCTTGTTTGCCAATACCTTAGTGGGTATATAAAAACTACGGGACACGGGTACTAAGTATACAATCTTGCCACCACGTTTCCTCGTCGCACGCTCCGCTTCATCAAGGTGACCGTAGTCGCGGGAAAAGTTAAGCAGGGGGGAGCGTTAGTTAAAATTATTTGCACACTGAAATAGGAAAAGGCTTCGAGTTTCTTCACAGTACATTAGTGTCAGTTGCGCTTGCTTTGTAATTTCAGCGGTCGGTTTGCTTTGAGAATTGGGCTACTTTCTGATTTGGCGGCCGGATTAGGAAGTACTTAATTAAATGTAGATGGGCAGTAAAGAATCTGCACCGACTTGACTGATAGTAGACACTGACAGCTATCAGCTTACCTATTGATACCGCATCTATAAATGCGAAAGTGGCCTCAAGGTGGCAGTGTCGCATGTAGGATTAGACTGTAATAGGGTACCTAATTTAAACTCCAACAACCCTATGACGACCCTACTTCTGACAAGCCTAGTGTACGAGTGATTAATAAAAGGCCAAGAGCGTGTTGTTGGCAAAGTCCGCGCGTCTAAAATATGTTGTATATGTTAAAGATATCCGAGACGTAGAGTAATCTCCAAAAGGTTAATACATTTTACTGTATCTACGGATTATGTCCAGTTTACTAATAATAATGAGTGAGTAGATGTGTATGCTTATGACGCAGTGCTTATATTGACGACCTGTTTAGCCTAGTTGGTAGTGACTCTGCCTCCGAAGCTAGAGGTCCCGGGTTCGAATCCCGGCCAGGGTATTTATTTGTGCATTTTTCACGGGTATTTGTTCTTGGGTCTTGGATGTTTTCTATGTATTTAAGTATGTATATCGTCGTCTAGTACCCATAGTATAAGCTTTGCTTAGTTTGGGACTAGGTTGATTTGTGTAAGATTGTCCCCCAATATTATTATTATTATTATTTCTCCTTCGAGATTCACGGGCCATTACATCCCGGTCTTTTGGTAGGCTTGCGTGGGGACACAAATCCGACACGTAGAGGCCCTTTGGAGAGTTTTACTATGTAATACACCTGCTACAACCCATTCACGGGTACATCAATAGATACCCGTGAACCGGTTCCAGCAGGCGTTGGGACTATTGTAAATAAATGAAAAGATTACTGGACTATGGTGTTGAAGTTTGGCTGGTCAAGACATTGGGCTATTACTAAGGTTCCGGACACCTGCCATAACAATGCTTACACCGTTATCGAGGCAGGAGGACACTCGCCGCTGCCTTGATGGGCCCCTGAAACTGCCGTCGTAAAGACGGCCAGGAGCAACATCGGTGTGAGCGGCTCAGGGTGTGGAGAGGTGTGCACCGCTTTCTACCCAGTGGCTGTTAACAGCCACCGTGCCCACTCGCGACTTATGCAAGTTTCACTTCCACCCTACGAGCATATAGCTCTGACGACTCCTCTCTGGACGGCCAATGAAGGCAAGCCAGAGCCGAGAGTCCTGCGGTCCCCTTGGGGTTCCACTCCGACCGACGAAGACACGCCGGAGACGGAGACCCTGACCGACTCTCTGGAGCACTCGGGTCCGTGGGGTCGCCACTCCCCAACAGCTCACCACAAGCTGCCCTGCGGGCTTATTATTATTATTATATAGCACTTATATTATTATTTATTGAGTTATCTTCTTCCTAACTAGTACAATTAATTTAGTAAAAAATCCCTAATTTCATAACGCCCTAGTAATTACTTTCTATATACGAGTGCGTCAAAATTAATTAGACAATAACATACATATCATACGTTCCCAACAATTTCTTCCTTCTGGATTAATATTATTAGAATTCAAGTTTTCAAATCCCCCGCCGCCATTTTCAAGTCCCCCTTAACTAACTACAGTCTACCAAGCGAGCGAAATTTGTTTAAAAACTTCAATGACTGTTTAACCCCCTTCGGCGTAAAGGCCGATCCACACTGTCACGAAAACCTTTTCGCTCCGAAATTTCTCTAACAACAGCCTTAGAGTTTACGGCGTTCCTGAAGTATTTACGCAAGTGTGCTGGAGTCTTTATAAAACGTTATTCGATGTCAAGATTTAAAGTGTCTTTAGTCAGCTACAAAGTTTCGGCCTCAATTTTGTACCCGAGTTTTAGTTATAAGCCCTCCCAAATTGAATGTTCTAAGTATCTCCAGTTTTACAAAGTATACTTGGACGAAAATATTTTAATTAAAATACACTAACTCAATATTACTTATATTATTGTCGTTATATCCATAACACTCACATCCTAACAATTTACTAACAGCTGCAATCTGGTATGTATGCATACTTATCAACGTTGTCCATCCGTACTTCAGACACCTACTCTGGTGGGACAATTTAGCTATACAAAATAATGACATCCTCATAAAACGATTTCTAGGACACTGTTTTACCAGTGGCTTTCTTAACTAAGAGCGCTAGTGACTTCGCGATGGCATAACGAAAGTGGACTAGAATATTTCTTTATTTACCGCATTATGACAAATTACATGAGAATGTATATCAAAAATACTTTCACATGTTTTCACTAAATTGCGTTAGTGTTTGTTTATTTTCGTTATACCAGGTACAGATAGGCTAGGCTAGCATTTTATGAGGAAGGTCGCTCCGCTTCCTCTCTTTACGACTCGTTTCTAATCACCCTTAGTGTGGTGGGCGATAATGATAAGTGTGTTTGTTTCAGGCGTAACCGCACACGGCCGGCGCTCTGGTCGGGGCGCAGCGCGGCCCCCGGGCGCGTTGAGTTGACAGCATGCTAATCGACAACACCACTGCCAACGTCACAGACCTGGCTCTCGACCTCCCCACCAGCCCGTACAGCCTCGCCCAGAAGATCGTCATCGCCATCGTCGCCAGCGTCCTATCTGTTCTCACTGTTGTCGGCAATTCCATGGTTATGATCAGCTTCAAGATCGACAAGCAACTACAAACGATCAGTAACTATTTTCTATTCTCCCTCGCCGTTGCCGACTTCGCTGTGGGGCTGATATCCATGCCTTTATATACGATGTTCACGATCTACGGCTACTGGCCGCTCGGGCCTCACGTTTGCGATACATGGTTGGCGTTAGATTATCTTGCATCCAACGCGTCAGTGCTTAACCTCCTGATCATCAGCTTCGATAGGTATTTCAGTGTGACGCGACCGTTGACGTATAGAGCAAAAAGGACTACACGGCGAGCGACAGTCATGATAGGCAGTGCGTGGGGATTCAGTTTAGTGTTGTGGCCTCCTTGGATTTATGCGTGGCCATACATAGATGGTGAACGCAAGGTACCCCCAAACGAGTGTTACATTCAGTTCATAGAGACGAACCAGTTTATCACGTTCGGGACGGCGATAGCCGCCTTCTATGTGCCAGTGACTGTGATGTGCATACTGTACTATCGGATATGGCGCGAGACGAAAAAGCGGCAGAAGGATCTGCCGAATCTACAGGGTGGAAAGAAACACGACTCGTCTAAGAGATCTAACTCTAGGTAAGTTTTAGTTGGTAGTAAGCAGTTGAATCTTAACACCGATTGTGTGTGAGGAAAGTTGGAATTGGATTACTAACAGAGTGGTCACAAATCAAAACCACATACACATGTTATGGACAAACGATGTAATATGCCTAATACATTTATCGATTCCGGAAGAGGTATGTCGATTTAAAGAGTTTTGGGTTATGTTATAGGACGTAGAAATGAAAACACATGCATGCTTCACCGGTCGTGCAGTTGACTGTTGTACCTTCTGAGGTGTTCCAATTGCTTTTTGGTATTTTTGGCGTATCAGCTAACCGCTCCATGCATCCAAACGTGCAATAATGTATATAGGTCCACCGAAGCAGAAGTCTTTAAGTAGAATATCGCTTTATTTACCGTATTGTTACAAATAATTATCATGTGGATAAATACCAAAGACACTTTCATATTTTTTCACTAAATTAAATAGTGTTTATTTATAGTTGAAATTTAAGCACATGGAAATAAATCTCGCGTGTAAACAAAAATACTTATGTATATATGTAGTTTCACAAAAACACAGTGGATCATTTTACCTACTCTGTCACTTAGAGAGCGAAAGTTCAGCAGCTACTTTATAGTTAAAATAGAAAAACAAACAAACTTTCCCATTTACATTACTCAGGATTAAGGAGATCCCATAAAGACAACGGTAGTTTGAAAGTTTTCGAATTTATTGAAGTAACTGATCAAGGGTTCTCGATACACGAAAAAGCTTTCAGGAGTTATTCCAAATCGAAATTTATTTCAATCTGTCACTCTCACTCAGTTGCGGGACAGGGTTTAGTGAAAGAGATACAATGGTCGTACGCCCGGATTCAAAGGGAAGCGTCCAAGGCAGTTTGTCTTGAAGACAGGTTGGTCCATGTAGATTTATCTCTGCTATAGATTAAACATCCTTCGCGCAGATGGATGGAGATTGATAGTGAAGCTGCTTGGACGTAAATAAAAGCTTTAGAGGGAGGCTTCGTTGCTTCCAACCCGTGAATGTATTGGTAAGACGTTGTGAATCCTGGTGTTTGATGCAGAATGACAAGAGAGCAAAAAACTTGGCCTATGATAAAATATGGCCAACTCTGATTGTAGCTGAGTTTTGAATATAATAATGCGAGATCAACATGAAACAAATATAGAGATTGTACACAAATAATGTTACTGTATTAACTGTTGCATACGACTCCGCATTTGTGCCAGCTTAGCATCGCTTTAGCACCAGGAGAAGGTTATTTTAAGCAACAAGTTCATATAAAATAAGAAAAGCAATTTCAGAAAACAGTTTTCATCACACTTGCTCGTAAAGGGTCTTATTGTACGCAGGTGTATAGAGCAGTTATAGCCGATTTACCTCCCGTGGGGGTTATGGCTTTCCATAACTCCCTAGGGAGTTATGAGTTTCTCTGCGATCTGATTGATCTGATTCAAAAAATCTAGTTGGCCGCACGCTGCAACAACACTGCTTTGTGATTGGTTGCAATATTGAAGCTGCGCGCTCCTCTCGGCGGTTATGCACTGATACTGGAGGTGAAGTTGTCAATTTCTTCAATATTAATTAGTGATGGAGTTATTTATTTCCTCGCAAATGTGATGAAAACATTGTGATTACCTCGGACGTAAGAAAATAGCAAACTCGAGTCATCAAAAGTACTCCGCCTTCGGCGTCGGGCTTCAGTCAGACTCTAGTTAGCTCTTTTCCACTTACGCCCTTCGTTAAACAATGTACTATTCTTACCGCCTTTAGAGAATACTAATTGATTCACCTTAAGTTCTGTTTGTTTTTCTATCTGTTATATAATTATTTTGTGATATGTATTTTTATAAAAGATTTACTGTTCCTTCTAAAGATTACGTATACCTCCCTCTTGTTGCAACCGTCAAAAATAATGAATTCTCGTACGGTGGTATTCAGACTTGCACAAGAGAAATGTGTTGACATTATGCACTTTTTCAAGCGGTGCAGACAGATGGGGGCACTGAAGACACGCTCGAGTCTCCGCCATTTTGAAATTACGTCGTCGTAAAATGTATACAGCTCTAGATTTTTCACATGATTACACTGTATCAGGAATTTCAACTCTGCGGAAGATCAGACCTGGCTTTAAGCCTGCAACATGCTGACCAGGGTCTATTTCGTGACAACTACACTATATTTTTTTGGTATCTGAAAATATTTTTTTTTGTTTCTTTTCACTACAACACATGTCACGAAGATATGTTTGAAGTTTGAAATATTGTACAAAAACTACTAGACGTATTGACTATGTACACGTCATAAACGTCAAACGTCATGGGTCACGGGACAATGTCAAACTCAAATATGTCAAATAATGATACATGAATATTTTATATATTTTAGTAAGCGAGAAAGACCCCTTACTGGAAATTCCACTGAATTAAATAAATAAATAAAAACTAAACGAATCGTAGGAAACGTCAAAGTAAATTTAACATATGTCCCCGGAAGCCACACATTTCTGCCATGGTGTGCGCTGCGATCGCTTAGCTTGCCCCCACCACCTACTTCGGACATAGGCAATACCAAGGAATGCACTCGGGGTCACATGATAAAATAAAGCTTATGTGCGTCCTGTAGCTTCACAGGTATTGGTGTCATAATTTCTGAAATTGGGTCAGTATTTCCGGTTACACACTTAGATTTGACAAACTCATTGTTCACAAATATTACCGCTGTATGATTAGTAAATTAAATTGCGTTTTACTGAAAAGTGTTTACTTTTTTCGCAGTACGGATACTTTCGATTTTTCTTACTCGGAATCATCAACACTGATGATTCTTATAAAAGAGTATGTAAATCAAAAAGAATGAATAAAACAATTGAGGACCATTTTTTACTATATCAGAATCAATCTAAGGTAAGTACATATGATTTCAAACAGGGAAAACAAAAAAATCTAAATACTGAAAGAATAGTAAAACACTCTTCCGCCTAGTGATTCAAAATATTGTGCAATAAAAATTAAGTAAATAAATATGACTATGATAATAAATAATAATAGAAGATATTATGCATATATTTTATCTTTAACAATACGTGTGCTTATAAAAGAATCGAGTTTAATAAGGCGAACAATGCACTATAATACCTCACAAAGAGTGTAGCATGTTGGAGTTGGTTCGATGCCTTTAATTACAAGGCTTGTTAGTTTCTTTGTTGGAATCTAATCGGGAAACGTACGGGATGTTGGAATGTATTGTTTACGTAGTGTGAAGCTTATTGCATTCAATTATGCATTCCATAGGCTGCGATTTACACGGCATGTACATATGTACAGGGACATTCATTGGAGAAATTCTGTAAAGAAGCTTCAATATTGTTTAAAAATATTATTTTTACCGCGTCTGTGTTGTTATAAATAACTACTGAAATACATTTTTTACTCATACTGGCCAAGAAAAAAATACAAAAACAGTCAAAGAGTGTGGGGAACCCAGGGGACGTTGCGGCGCTCTGATGAAAACACAAAAGATACAAATTTCAAAGCATTTGGATGCCAGCATGTAGAGGTAGTTTGATTCTGTTTACGAATGTTCCCTTACATTGATGAAATGCTTGATGATAACAAATAAACTCAAAACATATTACTCTGCAAATAGCAAAGTTTCCGAAATTGAATACATATTCCATAACTTAAGAAAAAGGTAAGGTAACCGCGGCCGGGTCCCGTATTTGCTGACTCAACAAGCGGAAAATTCTCCCCGACATTAAATATTATCCTTTGGGAATTTAATGAAAATAATATAAGAACTTTTACCTTTTCAGGCCTCGTTTTCGTGGGTAGCGTTCGTTTTTTATCGCGTGGGCTTAATAAAGTTAGGGAATCTTTTAGATAACGTGCCGTGGAATGTAACTCTGGGCTGAAATTCCATTGACAGACGGGGATATCCCAATGACATCGCTTCTGTTTCATATTTAGAATCTCGTTTTTTTGTTGCACCCTTTGGACTCATCCAGATCCACTTTCTGTGCTCGCGTTTCTTGAAGGAGTATAGTCGATCATGTAGAGTCCATCCTATGCCAACAAGTGCCAGACAGTAGTTGGCCCCGGTGATTTCGACTACCAACTCCAAATTGCCCCACTCTCAGCTCTTCACCATCTCTCAGCCACTTTCGCGTTCAAATTCCCATAACAACTGTACAATAGGTTTTGGAATTATACATGACCTTCAATATTTGTCAATACCTATTACTGTGAATACACAACAATAGCACGCAGAAGTACAATAGCAGCAGAATTTACGCAGTAGTTTCTAACAACAAGCTCATAAAAATCAAAACGCGTCATTCATCTTCATTATTATGCACAGCATTCCGGCGTACCTTTTACGCCTTTTACAATGAACCAATAAAAACACCTACAGTCTTTTAAAATTTTCATTCTACCTCCCACGCCCCCTAAAAGGGTGAAAAGGAGTTCCCCCCAGTAAGACATTACTGGGAGCCACCTTAGATTTACGGGCGACGTGATACACGCATTTATTATGCATGGAGGTGACAAATTGAGATCACTCTATCTTTATGTCCGTGATAGCCGTGATGATGAAGGTTTGATGCGTTTTATCGCGGGAGACGCTCGTTTAATTTGGTTTAAGCTTTGTTAGTTAAAAGATAAGTTTAATGCGGCTCTTGACAGTAGCAGCAAACTCTATTTTGATCAAATGTGATCAATGAAACTTCATGGTAACAAATGACAAAAAATCAAACACTATTATTTTAAAACCTATGGTATTGGCAAACAAAAAGTCGATCCCATAGGGTTTGATTGATCGATTGAACACATAACTCCATACGCATACCTTGGTAACCCGCGATGTTGATAAACTTGCATCCAATTCTTACTGTATTGTAAATGAAGCTTAGATGAAACTAGAGACTAACGCAACCACATTTTCTTCTTCTTCTAGGTCCCAGTAGCCTTCGATCTGTAACAACATACTTAATGTCAAAAATAGAGCTTATCTGGACCATGTTTAAAGAAATCATACAAAAATAACATTTAAGCTTTAGCGAAATTCGGCACGAGCGCATGTAAATTTGAAGGATCGATAACCTTTTGTGCTATAAATATAATACATCTATAGTTTTAATGGAAAAACATCAACTCAGAACTCGTCAAAAAGCGTGAAGCCCCTTAAAACAAGTAGGCACGCATGCCAGACATTGAAAGAATGCTTCTTGTATATTTGATGCTTCAGCACACACAGGAGACAAGGGAAGCGTGAGTCTTTGTGAATACGACCAAGCGAACCTATGCATTTCCAACGAACGACGCACAAGACGAATACTTTGCCCATTCACTATAAATAATGACCCTTGGGTATTTAATGGGATGGGCTTTCACTGTCTATGCCTATTATTTAGCTTTACACAATGGTACCTTTAAAGACGTAGGGTCGGTTGAGTTAAGTGCATTAGCGTACAATATCTGGAAATATACAGATTTATTTATTTATTTTATTTATTTATTTATTTAACTAAAAATATATTTACACAGCATTACAGACCTAAATCTAATGCACTGTGAAAACTAAACATTGAGTACAGAAAAGAAAAAAGAAAAAACTAAAAGAAATAATAATAATAATACCAAATACAATCATCATATACGCACACTAGTAAGCCTATCATCCTTCATCTCACAAAACTTCAGACATTCCCTACACACAGCCGCCCATCGCCACGCAAGTAAATCACACTCAGGTGTTGACACCAGATGGGCATTTAGCAGTGTCAGTGCACGGAGGAGCGGTGAGTTCCTGTGCGATACAGTGCGAGCCGAAGGCACTGCTAACAGAGGGCGAGTACGAGGTCTCAGAACCATTCGTGGGACTTCTGGAACATGTAGCCTCACTAATTGCGCCACCAGTTCCAGGCAGTCTGACTCTCCCCGTAAAACACGACACACAAAAGTAAGAAGGCTAAAATTGCGTCTCACTTCTAGAGAATGAAAACCCATAGATCCTAGGAGAAACTTTGTAGGATAAAGGTATGGATAATATCCATACATTTTTTTATATAAAAATCTTAGAAAAGTTTTTTGAACTTTTTCTAAGAGTAGAATGTAGGTATATTCGTAAGGGTTCCAGACTATAGCAGACGCTTCCAGTTTGCTTCGCACCAATGCATTATACAGCATTTTTATTGCTACTGGATCATGAAAAGCTCTGGCATTACGCAAAACGAACCCTAATCTACGAAAACAGCTGGCGGTGAGGTCCCTAATATGGTCGTGGAAGGAGACTCGTGCATCAAATACTACGCCAAGATCCTTGACCGAAAAGACCCTGTTAATTGGTTCAGATCCAAGAAAGTATTGTGCATGAATGGGGGTAGAAGCTCGACTAAAAGTACACACACAACATTTAGCTATGTTGAAGTGAAGCTTATAGTCCACACTCCACCGAAACACGGCTGCAATATCCTCTTGGAGCGACTCGCAATCAGCGACCTGCTTCACCCCGTACACTAATTTTAAGTCATCAGCATAAAGAAGACATTTTGAGTTGCGAACAACAGATTCTAGGTCATTAACCATTACCCCAAATAGCAAAGGCCCCAGTATAGAACCCTGACTAACACCAGATCGGGTATGGTATGGAGCTGAAACAAAGTGGCCATGATGGACATATTGTTGCCGATCGCTTAGATAACTGGCAAACAAACGAAGTAGATTTGGGTCAAAGCCAATACTGTCAAGCTTATGGAGTAGCACATCATTATCTACGCGATCGAAGGCCTTCTGAAAATCGAAGTATATGACATCCACTTGGATACCCTTGTCCAGGTGTTCCGAAATGGTATTAGTCAGGATTAGGAGGTTAGTGTTGACCGATCGGTTGTCTCTGAAGCCATGCTGAGAGTCGCCAGATATTGTACATCTAACGACATGTTACAGAAGAAGTTCGTTGTAAGAATGTGAGATTTAATGTTGAAGTAATTCAACATGTGGATTAAGATTTTTTATTGATTGTAATACATTTCATACTACCAACCTAGCTGGTTATCTGGCTATAATTCCTTACTGTCATCGATTTAGAACGAAATCTGTATGTGCGCGCGGGTGCTATATATGTATCTTATTACTTCCGTGATAATGGCGCAAGAAGTGCTAGGCGCTTGCAAACCATAAATCGAATTGAATTGAATTATTCGATAAATCTATACTGGTCAGTTGCTTTTATCTTTACAAAGGGTGCTGAGAGCATCTGTACATACTTACAGTTTTGAGCTGGTCCAAGAGCGCGACCTTAAAGTCCCAGAGGGTATAACATGATCATTTTTCGTGGACGCTTGAGCGGAGCCCTAATATTTAGAGCGTTTTGTTTGGTGACCCACGGGATATATCCAACATGTAATTTCTGGACAGATTTTGAAATCATTTATGATAGTCGCGCTTAAGACACTGGCGCATTTATCCCAATGTCTCTAGTTGTGGCAACGAATAATCGTGTACGCATTAATTGGCAATATTTTAGGAGTGAAGGACTTTTAATATATTTATATAATAATATAATATTAATTTATTGAAAAAATCCTTATAGCTAATGTTACATTGTGCTTTATAGGCGCATAAAATTAGCGAAACCTGGACATAATTCGATAACTGTAATTTTCTTTTTCTATGATTTAAATTATTGTTAGTTAAAGTTAAAATAAAAAGAATTAAACATTTTAAGGCCCCGCGTCAATGTTAAAAAAAACAAAAAACTTAATTTTTAACACATTTTGATTTCGTAAGTAAACCATAATAAATAAGTTTGTAAAAGTACCTGTATTATGATAAGAAAAAATATAATTTAATAAATTATTGTGGATATTTTTTGTTTAATATGTTTCTCATATAGTACTCATAAAATGTTGACGGTCTGTTTAGCCTAGTTAGTAGTGACAGTGCCTCCGAAGCTAGAGGTCCCGGGTTCGAATCCCGGTCAGGGCATTATTTGTGCATTATTTTGTTCCTGGGTCTTGGATGTTTTCTATGTATTTATCTATATAAGTATGTATATCGTCGTCTAGTACCCATAGTACAAGCTTTGCTTAGTTTGGGACTAGGTCGATTTGTGTAAGATTGTCCCCCAATATTTATTTATTATTTATTTATATTAAACAAAAAATATTCACGATAATTGATTAAATGATATTATGACACGTACTTTTACAAAGTTATTTATTTTAGCTTACTTCAGAAATCAAAATGTGTTAAAAATTTAGTTTTTTGTATTTTAACATTGACGCGGAGCCTTAAAATGTTTAATTCTTTATATTTTAAGTATAACTAACCATACTTTAAATCATAGAAAAATAAAGTTACAGTTATCGAATTATGTCCAGGTTTTGCTAATTTTATGCGCCTTAACATACTTACAAGATACAAATTGTTACATGCGCCTAAACTAGGATTATATTCCTGTATCTTAATAAATAAATAAATAAAAGCCTTTATTAATGATCCATTGCGATTGTGACGCAGTGTTGCATGCATAACACTTACAAATTCTACTTTTGTATTCGAGTTCCAAACTTATTATCTACTTTAACATCTAAGTATTTTACACTTTATATATATATTTGAACTACTAATTTTTACTTTTCTTTTTAATATTATTATTATTAACTAGTTTCGGATCCCCTCATGGGTAAAGGCCTCCTCCAGCTTTTGCCATGTCTCTCGATCTTGTGCTATACAGGTCCATCCTATGCCAGCGATGACTCGGATATCGTCTGCCCATCGCCTGAGCGGACGTCCCGGCACTCTTTTTCCACTTCCTGGGCCTTTCCACTCTGTCACCTTCTTTGCCCATCTCGAGTTGTCGTAGCGAGCGATATGTCCCGCCCATCTCCACTTCATCCTTCTGACATGTTGTAATGCATCAATTATTTTTGTTTTTCGTCGTATGTCTTCGTTTCTAATTTTATCTTTTATTTTAATATTCAGTAGGCTTCGCTCCATTGCCCTTTGACAAACAGAAATTTTTTGTGCGTTCTTATCCGTTAAGCTCCATGTTTAGCAAGCGTAAGTTAGAGTTGGTAGAATGCAGGAATCCATCAACTTTTTTTTGAGTGGTATCAGCATTTTTGATTTGAAAAGATGCTTTAGTGACCAGTAGCGTTTCCAACTTGATGCTATCCTTCTTTCTATTTCTAATTTATCCGAGTCTAGGAATGATATAAGTTTACCTAGGTACACATATTCATTAACGTACTCAATATTTTTTCCTCTTACAAGTATTTGAGTTTTCTTTCCTGAGAAATTTGTCATTAATTTAGTTTTTTCGTAGTTAATTTCCAATCCTACTGATTCGCTTCTTTTGTGTAAGCACTGTAGCATGTCTGTCATTTCTATTACGCTGTTGGAAAATAGCACGACGTCATCGGCAAACCTAAGATGGCTTAAATATTGTGAGCCTATTTTAATTCCTTTGTTCTTCCAACCTATGTCGTGTAATATAAGCTCCAAAACAGCAATAAAAATTTTTGGAGACAGTGGATCTCCTTGACGTACGCCTCTGTTTACTTCTTTATCTTAGGCAAAGATAAAACTAATCTAAAAATGAAACAAATCAAATTAAAATCTTGCACCTGAAATACATAAATATTACATTATTCTGTGTCATCGAATAAAATGACTGTAAGACTAGGTTAATAGAGTTTATTTAATTATGAGGTTGACGAAAGTCTACGTTTGCGAATAAATTGCAACGCATTGCAGTTTGGTAGATTTACCGTTAGTAGGGCAAAGTCAAAAGTGACGAGTTAGTAATTAAACATAAATGATAGATGCCTTTACATAAACATGAAAAGCAGTAACATTATTGGCCTATTTAAGTCGCTATACAATGAAGTACAACCCAATTACAAATAATAATACAAATCAAAAACGAATTATCTGAAGGCACATTATAGATAATAACTGTTAGATGACTGATATGGTACAGGAGGTACGGTAAACATGACATTTCTGGATTTACTGGGGATCGTAGTTATTACAGCTTGACAACATACTATCTCGATAAATGATGTACTTAATTTTCTAAAATTGAACAACATTTTCCCCTAGTCTTCTTTGTCAAATTTCATTTACAGCTCTTTCCATTTAAATATTTTTCCTGGGGTATATTCCTCTGAAAGTATTTTACTCTTTATACCTGGAACAGTATATTTTTAGGCAGTAAAAGGCAGGTGCTGGCAGTACTTTGATCGGGACGAGCGTTGTTGAGGTTGAGACGTACTCAACACAAGGGGACAGCTTAGAAGCTGCGTACTCTGCAGATAAAAATAGAACCGGCTATCGGTAGCGGTTTATGGTGATCTGTATCAACAAATAAAGTCGTGCGATATATATGTATTTGTATTAAAGCGTGGACACGAAAAAATCTGGTCATGTATGATATGGTAAATCTTGTCAATGAATGAGGATTTTCAAGCAGCACTTTTTTTAAATAATTTGTGGTTATCAAACTACTCGTACATAATAAAAATACAATCATAATATAACGTTAAGTTGTCTGTGACTTTCATCATTATATATTCCACCATACTTATATTTTGTTGAACAGCGCCTTCGGACAGTCTGTACCAAGTTTTCCTGTTAATATTTTTATTTTATTTTTAACTGGATATTTCAAATTTTACCTTATTACATCATCTTTTCACAATAGCTAACATTTTTCTAGTTGACTTCAGATTGACGTAGTTCGATTTTTTTTAATTTTGGTTTATTTGCCTTTTTTACAGAAAAATGCCTCCCATATAAAACAATTTTCAATGCTTGGAGTAGAAAGTCTTCCTGACTGCCTCAAGTAGAAAAGAGTTCAAACAAGTATGTTTTTGGAAATATGAAATTCTAATGAGCTTAAAACAACTCGTAAAAATATAAATACAATTGTAGCTTTGTAGCAGGAAGCGAGTGAAGATTATCAGAAACCGCTGTTCAACAAAATATCGGTACGGTGAAATATATAATGCTGAAAGACACAGAAAACTTAACGTTATATTATGATTGTATTTTTATTATGTAGTATGATAATCAAAAATTATTTTAAAAAAGCAGTGCCTGAAAATCCACATTAATTTTAAAGATTTGCCATATCATGCATGACCAGATTTTTTTGTGTCCACGCTTTATGTAGTTACTCACGTACATATTTATTGACACATGAACTTACGCCTGTCCCAAAAGGGGCTAAGGTAAAAGTCAAGTGCTTGTCAGTTTCAATCTTAATTTGATGAAATAAAGGTGAGGTCAGTTGAGGTGAGAGGACCGAGAGGTGAGGCGTTGATAGGGGTGACGACAGTCTAGTAGTGGCTGTTTAGGTGTCAAGCATTTTAGTCGATGCCAACTTGCTGTTATCATTCAGCCTATAAGAGTGAACAATGTATGAAAAAATGCCATTGATTTTTCATACATTGTTGACTCATTCATAAACTTACGTTCGTGTTCCTAAAATTATTAGGCAGAACACATGCTTTTTATTCTTAGTTAGGTTTTTTGCAATTTTAGGTTGGGTTTCTGGCTCTGCAACGGTAATGGCACAGCACCTAACGTATTTATTTTCGGCATAATTCAATTTCTTAACTTGAGAACTACAGAAAAATGCTCCAAATCGCCGTTTGAATTTGACAATCGAAACGTCACAAAAGGTACGTTCCTATACACTCACTTTGTTTTTGTTTGGAAATCACCTATTTTATAGACTATACAATACTGACATTTTGTGTTCCTGCATAAATCACATCTGCTCATTTAGAAAAAGAAATTGCTATGTGGTCGCTTTTTTTAATTTATTGGCCAAAATCCATGATACAAAAGTAGTACATTGATTCACCAGCGGAAACCTCAGGGGTTTATATGCTGATGAGTAGTTCGCTTATGGTACATTTACTACATATACATACACTCGTACATTACAAAAGACTATTATTAGCTTCAGATAACTTTAGATATCTTTTTAAAGCCGGTATCGACTTCAAGCTGTTTAAGTATCTATGTTGGAGTTCTTTTGGTAGTTGATTTATTAAGTAAGGCTGTGGGATCACTACGAGGACCTGGCTTAGGGTTAAATAGCACATTCCAAAAAAAATCTTAAAAATGTTAGTACCTATGAAAAAAATAATTTCCAAAAGTGATCCACACTAATTTCATATTTTAACAGCCAATATTTAGGATTAAAATGCAGCACACAGTATTGTATATATTACCACATATAAATAGAGTAGGTAAACATGGCTGCCCCGTAAAAGCCTTCTTGACTCGGCATCTCGATAATAGATTCTGATTGAGATTGATGGGAAGGGGTAAGTAAAATCCCATGACTCAGTATAGTCGACTCATGCGGACCTGTACAGTCAGCAGCATATATATTTAATAACAGTTAATGGCCAAATATATCTTAATACATCTTAATAAAATAATTACCCACCAATTTGATTAAAATGGCTGACGACTTAACATAAACTTGGGCGGGTAATCGTTTGTTTGCCTCAAAGTCACACAAATAGTTTGAGGCAAACATTGGATACGACCATCTAGCACGACTTACGAAATCGAAATTACGAAACCGGAACACTCTGTAAATTTGACGTCCCACTTATCGGTAGTGGTTCAGAGTACCAGAGTAGACGTCAAATAATGATACGGCTACCCAGCGAGATGGTCATGTACTAAATCGAATAAGAGCGACCGAGAGGAATATATCATTTGTTGTCCTTGCCATAGTTTCGCTTTTGTTTATTTGCCTCAATGTCATCTAAATGTCATGTCAAATAGTTTGAGGCAAATAAAAGATTACCCGCCCAAATTAAAGAGGATGCTTATGGTAACCCGCCAGAAGTTTAAGATACGTTCTCAATTTAGCTGCATAAGAGCTTTTCTGTCCCCCTTGGTGAAACTCGTTTAGGATCTCTATAGAAATCCTTACTCTGAGGGTAGTGGTATTATTATTTGATATCTATCATGGTTACCCTGAGGACCTATATTATACCTACAGTAATAAGGCGATACGGATTACAATACATTTGGCAATCTTGCTGGCTGTCACGGCCAAGACCACACCGTGCGATGGGCTGCAGCATCCCTGGAGTGTGGTGGAGATACTGCGATCGCCAATCCGCATGCCAAGCGTGGCGATTATGGCATTTACCCATCATTAATTGGGAGAGGCCTATGACCAGCAGTGGACGTCCTTCGGCTGATATGGTGGTGGTGTTGGTGGTGGTGGCAGTCACTAACCATGACGCTGACTTGACATTGATGCAGTTCGAATAGACAGAGACAGATATCAATATCTTTTTATTAAAGTGGCTATTATCGTCTCGTGTTAAAGATTTAGATGTTTTTGTATTGCAATAAGTATTTATTTATATTTACATATTTGACATGGACTTTGTTAATTAATTGTATGTTTTCTATACATATAATAAAGCTGAAGAGGGTCGAAAGTTTGCACATGGAAAATATTCGAAAAAAAGTTGTCTGGGGATACTTAGAATCGATAACAGAACACGTTCCAACAGTTTTTTAGAATTTTTGTCTGTTTGTCTGTTTATCTGTTTATCTGTTTGTCTGTTTATATGAACGCGCATCACGTCAAAACGGCTGAACGGATTTTGATAAAAACTTTACTAATCTGTCGAGTAAATACCCGGTCAGGTTTTAGGCTATAAAAATTATGCAGGTTTGGGTTAAAAAGGGGTAAAAAGAGGGGTTGAATTTTGTATGGGAACTCCTATAATACATGAGTTACATGTATGAAAATTGGTAAGCATATACTTGACGACAAAGAAAAAACATCCTCATTCAAAATTTTCGAAATCTTAAGATAGAAACTGAAAAAAAAAGTAAACGCAAGCGCTGCGCCGCGGCGCTGCCCATTGTGCGCGCCAGCCACCACGGTATTTTCAAATTTTGAACATTCATTCATCTTGAATCGGTACATTTCATATTCCGAAATAAGCACTTATTGATTTGTTTTGACAATAGGATTTCTAGGGAATGTCATATTGACTGTAATCATTTCTTAAGGGGGTGTAAAGTAGGGTGAAAGATTGTATCATCATCATCTTCATCTGAGGCGTTATAGCTGCGGGTGGGCCCTAGGCTAGCCTGGTCAAGCAAATAAATAATTCTCCAACATGTCACCCCTAAGTTCCTGGTGCCTGAGCTTGAGAAAGACTGTATGGGAAAACAAATTATTCTAAGGCGAGAACGAATTATACGCGGACGAAGTCGCGGGCAAAAGCTATTAGTTTTAAATATATTTAGATATAAACTAGATGACGCTACTTCATAGACCAGTTAACCGGGTCTTTGAAGTGGGGCAGATTGTTTGTTTTGACAATCTTATTGTGACGACCTTATTAAAAATTAAACGGTACACTATTGAGCTCTCCAGCAATTATTTCCAAATGATTTTAATTGAAAAAAAAAAGTTTTTTTTTTTTAAATTTTTTTCACAAATGTAGCTTATCTGTACTTTTTTACTCTACTGGAGTGATATTAATAACAATTTATTCAAAAAAGACAAAAAATTTATAAAAAAAAAATTAAAAAGGCCAGAAATATTCTTTCAAACCAAAAATGCGACAACGATTATGAGTCACAATTTGAAGCAACCTCAAAATCAGCATTGACTGCCGCGCTATAATCTCTGGGTGCCAAGATCCATTACTTGGAGGTCGTAACTTTAGATCAAAATTTCTCCCAATTGAAAAAAGATTAAAAAAAAATTGGACACAAGAGGTTACTGCAGATGCTCTAAGGAAGCGTCCTTTAAATTTATTGCTCCTATTACAGGCCACACCCTGTATATGCTTACTTTTTTAGGTTTGTTTTTTTTATACCGCGTCGGTGGCAAAAAAGCTTACGGCCCGCCTGATGGTAAGCGGTCAACTCCAGGGGTGTTACATGCGCATTGCCGACTCTTTATGATTTTATTGCGTATATATATAATCAATTACTTTATTTTAAAATACCTAGAGCTGTTCAATATTTTAAAAGTATAATGATAGCATTATTAAATTGCTCTAAATAATTAGCTAAAGATAATGTTTTAACTGACGATTACCAAGTGCTTGTTGCTAGGACTATTTAAATATAGCTATTTACGATACATACGATACATACGATACATATAAATATAGCGGTTTGGTTGTAAAACAAAGAAAGGCCGATATCGAGATGTTTGAGGCCCGAGCCGCAGGCGAGGGTCATAAATATGCGAGAGCGGGCTTTCTGTTTTACGACCTACCTGTGTTTTGTACACAATTTTAGGTCACCATTAGGCCACAAAGTGGGTTATTCCGGACGCGCAGCGTGCGGAAAAAATAGATCCGGGTGTATAAAACAAAAACCTTAATCTCTTAAATCTATGTAAAGTCAAATGCTTGCATATTTGGAAACATTTTACATTTGAGAGCGTTACAAGACACAAGAGCCGTTATCTTCAAAAGATCTACATATTCAAGAGTCTATCTATTGGCTCACTGCTACGAGCGAGAGCTTTCTTCATCCCGGCTATAGACTAAACGGAGGCCACTTAAACGTTCGTTTTTTAAATTCCTTTTCTGTTGTGACTGATGCTGCTGCCCATCCCACGGTGGTCTTAGTCGTAGTTTTAGGACATACCGATTCAGTCCGATCTGTATGTGTACGGGAGTTGTGTTTAGTTATTGTTAACTTGGTATGTCCTTTTAAACAACAACAACATACCTAGGCTACAGTTTATTGTTCTGCGCGAGCGAAGCCGCGGGCAAAAGCTAGTATACTATATATTACTATATACGTACACTTAACAGCCAGTGTTGACTCTTAGTTCGGTACACAGCATATTTGTTATCACATCCTGTCCACTAATAGATTGGTTGGTGGATAACGAATAAAATAAATATTTCAAAGGTCGCCTTTAAAAAAAATCTGAGCCTGTTTTCGCATTTGTTTTTTTGTTGATGCAGTTTTAGTAAGGCGACTTCCTGATTTGTCAGTACGGGGGCGGTACGATATGAGAAGACTGACAAAGTCAACTGTCATTCGAGTCGGTATCGCTTTTTACTGCACCCCTACATTTAACAGATACAGCGCCGAGAACCCGATTGTCGGGTCTGTTCTTAGCTGCTACGGGCTACATACGACGAATACATGGCTACGGCCTACGAGCTTAGCGCGTAGCACTAGGCGGCCATGAAAGTGGTGGTTTCTGACTGGCGCGGGATGCGCGGAAGCGGGGCGATATGATTGCAGTACTGCCCTGCTTCTGCGCATGATATCACTACTGAGCAAACGTAATACTGACAGTTAAGTATCTCATCAAGGCTTAGGCGACTTACTTGACTTGGCGGGGCGGGAGCGATATGTGATAAGTATTTTGTCCTTTGACTTGAGTTTACTGATGTGAGATTTCCTCACTTGACGAAATACTCGCAGTGCTACGTTTGCACAGTAGTAATACCAAGCGCAGAAGCGGGGCAGTACTACATTCGTATCCTTTGACACTGACAGCTAACAGTTTTCTCTTATCGTACCGCCTCCGCATCGACAAATCAGGAAGGCGCCTAAGCTGTCGGCTGTTAGGCGACCTCCTGACTTGGCGGGGCGGAATCGATATGTCATAGGTATTTTGCTCTTTGACGTAAGCTTACTGATGTGAGATTTTCTCACTTGACGAAATACTGTCAGTATTACGTTTGCGCAGTAGTAATACCATGCGCAGAATTGAGGCACTACTGCATTGATATCAGTTGACACTGACAGCTGACGGTTTTCTTATATCGTACCGCCTCCGCATCGACAAGTCAGGAAGGCGCCTTAGTGTCAACTGTCAGTCGAGTCAGTGGAGATTTTTTACTGCGTCCTGATTGTAGCGTGGACGCGGAACGGTACAAATACTTGTACTCCATTCATACCTGGATGACATCAGTAAGATCTCGGTACAGAAAAAGATTCCTTCCTACCAAGTCAGGTAGTAATGTTACCTTCAAAACTATGATATTTTTAGGTAGCTCTGAAATAAAAACTAATGGTTTATTGCAAATAGGAATCGGATATAACACAACACAAGTGGGACGCCTCCAGTAGTCCGCACGACACATTATCTAAAATGCATTACTGTGATTGATGGTGGTCCCATCGTGTAATCGAGTCAGCGTGGTAAAGTTAGCTGACCCTGTTTCGAACTGTTGGCGATTTGCATGTTGTCATGGCTTACATTATGTGGCAGTTACAATTGAGTACATGGAACTTGACGAGTTCATAATGGAATTAAGTCATGTGCTCAGACGATAGACCAATATTTGACTTAGTTTTCGTTTGTTTCTCTAAGTACAACGCGAGTAATAAACGGTGTTTGCGTTATTAGATTCGTAATCTGCCAAATCATTTCAGTTATATTTCCTCCTAACCTATCCTATTAGTTGGAAAGTGACTGACCAAATGGCAGGAGACGGAAAGATATGGGAAAAAATCGTTAAATTGCGCCGACCGTTGAAAAAACTTGTTTTATTATATTTGCTAGGTAACTCTTACATTCTTTTAAATGCGAAAAGCAAGCAAATGATTATGATTTCATCATCATTTAGTGTTGACAGCGCTCTCTACGCTTGGTGTTTTCAGTTTTCATGGGCTGTATGTATTTGCCCCGGGTATGTCCTTAAACTACGACCAAGACCACCGGGGAATGGGCAGCAGCATTCCTAGAGTACGGTGGAGATACTGCGATCGCCAACCCGCATGCCAAGCGTGGCGATTATGGCATTTACCCCCCATGAAATTGGGGGAGGCCTATGTCCAGCAGTGGACGTTCTAGGGCTGATATGGTGGTGGTGGTGGTATGTATTTGCTATAAGTTAAGGGTCAAATAGTTAGGTATAATTTTTCTATTGGTTATCATTGTCTCGACTGTAAGTCATGACTTGCTGGCGGGTCACTTTTTCCTAATATGATACACAACACAGAAAAAAGTCTTTTGAGCCTATCATAATAGGCTCGTTTATTACCTTGTCGTCGTCAGCAAGTCGTCGCGAAACGGGGCTCCGTCGACTTGCTGGCGGGATCACTTTTCTTTATATCAAAGGCCTTTTTTAACCCAGGGGAAATCTGTTATGGATCCCACCCGGCCCGGGAGAAACCGAGTGGGTATGTCCGACTCGCACGGACTAACTGTCATTTTCTGTATGGAAAATGACGGTTAGATGTATCTTACTCCCGCTTAAAAACGTTGCGTAATTACCGATAGGATGCGGTACTATAAACCTACCGTTGGTAATAATCTTGCAGTGAATAAATACTGGTGTACGGCAGTCGGTTCCCACAGTAACAATGCGTTATCTACCTACCGCCGCATCCGGTGAGATATGCACCCTACTTTCTAGAGTTTCTATTTCCTAGACACGTTGTGAAGTGAGTTATAGTTGTGTACAGAGAACGCTAGCTATAATAAAAGAAAAACATAACTCTCGAGGACGTGCTGTGTTGAGAGGAGGGGGACCTACAATTTTCTCTAGCTCTAGCTACACATTGAATCCTTAAATCAAAAATAAACCTGGTGATGCTGCTAGTAAGTCTAACTATAGACCAATTTCCTTAGCTACTATCGTGGCCAAAGTGCTTCATAGTTTTCTTAATGCACAGTTATCCAAATATGTATATAAAACTCTACGATAATCAGTTTGGGTTCCGCCCTCAACTATCAATTGAATATGCCATACTGTGCCTTAAGAATACTGTTAAATACTATTCGAAGCACGTCAGTGTATGCATGCTTCTTAGATTTATCGAATTTACTCTACTGGGCTAGCGTGAGGTTTGGTCCTAAAACCCCACCCCCTTTCCATGTTGGTTTAAATGAGTTAATATAAAAAGGTAAGTTAGCAAATGAAATAACCCCTCATTATCCCGTTATAGTACATTACGATACAAGGGTTGTAAAACAAAGAAAGGCCAATATCGCAGATGTTTGAGGCTCGAGCCGCAGGCGAGGGTCATAAATATGCGAGAGAGGGGTTTCTGTTTTACGACCCGTGTTTTGTACACAATTTTACGTCACCACTTGGTCAAAAAGTGGGGTTTTTGGCAAGGTGTGGTGTAAAGTATTCTTTTTCATATGCTTACTTATCTTTTTATATTAAAACAAAAACTGTCCCCTTAAATGGGGCAAACGCATTTTTGTCTTCAGATATGGAATTAGGTCATCAATTGTCATATCTTTACCAAATTTCAGCTTTCTATATCAATTTAGGACAGATACCAAGTGATCGCGTATGTGTTCCGTTGGACCAATTTTATTACGCAACACTAAAAACTCAAAACACAAAAGTCACAAACAATTCGCATTAAAGCCCCTTGTACGAGTACGTATGGCTGTAAATACTGTTTCATTATTTTCAGGAGCGCAAATTCTTGTCACATTAGTTGTAAAATGGCCTACTTTCTTGCGCTGCTAAAATGTATACCCTATCTGGTACACACAAAGTACAAATTCATTCGCCCTTTGCCACAGAAACGGCATTTTAATTTCGCAAGCCGGTAGACATTGATTGATTGAATCCGCTGCAGGTTCCAAAGTACGTTTTTAGCGAACTTTTTTCATATAAATCTTGTTTTTCCTTATGAGTATTACTTAATAGTGATATCCATTAGCCTTTAACGCGTCAAATGAGTGTCATGACACGTAAAATTTTACAAAAAATAAAAATATATTAAACTAAATTGATGTTTAAGTAAGATTGTACTAAGTTATCAAACGGACTTATTTCAGGGTTCCGTAGTAAACAAGGAACCCGTATAGTTTCGCCATGTCCATACGTCTGTACGTCCGCGGCTTAGCTCAATAGCCGTTACTAGTTACTAGGAATCTAGTAATTTGGCATGGACATATCAATCACGCTGACAAAATGGTAGAATAGAACCTTGAATAAAAAAAGATTTTTTAGGGTACTTCCCCTAAACGTAAAGTGGGGATGATTTTTTTTCTTGGCATACCCATCTTTGGGTAATAATGTGTGTTTTCTGGTTGAGGAATCCGTTTCCGTGATATTAAACAATAAAGTGCAATTTTCTGTTGGAGTCATGTGTAAAAATGTGCAAAATAAACGTACATTTTTGTATTTTTTGAATTTTGTACAACAATTATACTCTAAAATATATGCAGATTGGGAATGTGAGGCTGAATACAAAATCGTCATGGCCTACTTCTAGTGATTTCACAGTGAAAGCAACGTATGATTTTTTGAAATTTATTTATTGCGCAATAAAATAGCCGCATATAGCTAACAAAACTATGTGCACGTGGTTTATACTCTATGTATTATTATTTATATGCTACTCTATGTAATAAAATTAACAAATATCCAAATTCAGAAAAATATGTCATATTCATGTATATTTAACATCGAAATTTGTAAATATAAAGCGGTTATAAAAAATCGATATAAAGTAAGTATTAAAAATGTTCTCCCAAAATTGAAAATACGTTTGGCAAAATATACGTTTAAACCCATTAGTTAATGAGTAGTTCTTTTCATCTCCGCAAAAACCGTATCTATCTATCCACCTAGAGCACTGGAGTGTGAAAAAAGCAAAAAACCAAAGAGCACTAATGAAAGTCTCGGAAACGAGAATTGTATTTGTAAGTCCAGTAATGAATTAAGTAACAAAATGTCGTCCTTTTAAAAAATATTATATTTTATAACATGCTTGGAGACGCTAGGCTAACAATAGAAAGTAATTGTATTAATTTTTAATTGCTGTAAATGTAGTACATAAACGATGTTATAAATAAGTTACAATTAGTTTTAATTTTTAATACAATGCTTAAATCTAAGTATCTACAAAATAGACTAAAGTTAAACATTAAAATTAAATTCTAAACTATAAATAGAAATTTTGATTTAATTTTTCTCCATTACTTATTTAATATGTTTTTTTGCAAAAAATAAAGTACAAAAGGACTCCTTTCTTTGCCAATCACCCTTAGCGCAAACACTTTTACTTAATATGTTGATAGGTAGGTACACAATTAGTGTATGCAAAAGAATAAAGGTGTCTATCTTAAATATTCAAAAACTCAACATAATTGTTGTGAAGTAGGAACTCCTAACATTTTTGTATTACTAACGAAGAAAAGTAACGTTAAGTATAATACAAAATATCGCATCTTAATACAATGATCGAAAAGATAAGCTTCTGGCTAGTTAAGCCAAACATTATATAATACCATAACTATTATATATAATGATGATAGTATACCAGACAAGCAGTTCTGTTTTCGCCTTTCAAGCAGTTTAAGTCGGGTACCGTGCCAACAATCTCGAAAGTTATATCCGAAATTGAATTTGATATTCACCAATAGCTTGTAGGAATTTCGGGTAGCCCGACAGTTCAAAATGTACCAGAACCACAAAGTCGTAACAAGCTTAAGTTTGCGATAGAAAATGATTCTAAATATTTCAAAATAAAGTTTAAAATCGATTGAAATACCTACTCAAAAGCTTGACAAAGTGTAGTGAAACGTGCAAGCAATATCTCAACTCGCAGGCTACTTCCTATTCCCAAGGAGCATTTTTTAATTGTCCACTACGAGTACAGTCATTTGTCTTTGTCACTGTCAACCGGAAAGATGTGGTTACTCACTACAAAGACTGAATTAAAAGTTATTTGTCTAAGAGTTCGTATTTTTTCTTAAGTCCTTTATGACAATTTATTTATGAAGTATTTTGTATAAAGAAAAACCAAGAAATAGATTATCAAGGAAATAATGCGGGGATCTGCAGTCACAAAGAACTAAGTAATAAGTACCCTAAATGGCTTTGTTAGCTGCAGCACATGCGAATGTTTAAAAAAAAAACAAAAATGGACTCTATAAAAAATCTATACAATTGTCAAACCTGTTCACAACATTCCACGAGAATTGGTTGTGAAATGCAACCTGTACAGGAGAACAACGGAAAGTCGGGAAATCTGCCGTGAATTAATTCATAAGTTTTTTTACGAGTTGTTACATATTTTTCACTCATTTTTATTGTGATTTACAGGCACTTCAGGATTTTTACTTACTGTTGTTATAAGTCAAGTATGGGTACCTCGTCCTCGCTAGCGCTACAACCCCATGGGTCCTGGTCTCCTCAATCTTTCTCCAGTTGTCACGGTTCTTGACGACTTTCTTCCAGCTGGCAAACTTCCCTATCTTCCTAAAATCTTCTTTTACGCAGTCACTCCAACGTTTTTTAAGCCTAGCTTTCGTGTAGTATAGTAAAACAACTACTAAACTTGTATAATGGGTTTTTTAAACTTGAAATTTATTATTTATTTATCTTCGGCAATGAGATCACCATAACAAAACTAAAACAATTTTTACTATTCAGTGTAAACAGTTGAAACAATAACATAAACATGTATGGTGTGAAAGAGAGAGAAAATGAAAACAATGCTAAAATTTGAAAGTGCCGTTGTGACAGGTTTAGAAATGTCTAAATTACATAAACAATACTTGAATACCAAAAAATGATAAGACGTATATACAGGTTACTAGTAAGTTGAATTCCTCCAGAAACTATTGTAATTAGTAGCATAAATACATTTTTGGCTTGTTTGTTTTTTTGTATATATTTATACACCTATTTAATTTTAATACGTAAATTACTGAATAAAAAGTTATTTACCTTTTTAAAAAGGTAGCCCACAACCCTATGACTCGCGGGATTGTAAGACATATCCATGTTAAGATAATGGATCTAAATCTCTGGAAATTGCATCCTCGATCCAATCACAGTTTAAAATATGTACTAGACTTAGGCCCACCTTAGGCCAAAAATGCATAAGGGCGCATTTACCAAAACGGTTTGTGAAAGACGGACAGATACTGAGGGATCGCATATTATAAGTGTTTCGTCGTGCATTTTAACGGAATACTAAACGGAACACTAAAAAGGTTTTTTTTATACCACGTCGGTGGCAAACAGGCTTACGGCCCGCCTGATGGTAAGCGGTCACCGACGCCTAGGGACGCCAGCAACTCCAGGGGCGTTACATTCGCGTTGCCGACCCTTTAAAAATTTATACACTCTTTAATTGAAGAATCTCAATCAATGAGTCAATGGTAACTATGGACAATTTGTGTAATGTGTTGTGATGCGTCAGGACGATCCGGAACCGGGTCCCGGGTATGCCCCTAAACTACGCCTAAGACCACCATGGTATGGGCAGCAGCAGTCCTGAAGTGCGGTAGAGATAATGTGATCGCCAACTCGATTATGGCATTTACCCCCCATGAAATTAGGGAAGGCCTATGTCTAGCAGTGGACATCCTGCCTTGGGCTGATATGGTGGTGGTGGTGGCGTCAGGATGATATCGTTTTCATACAATTAGTGCGGTTAGATTCGCATTCATTTAATGCCCTCTGTCGTAACGGCTCATACTCTGTCAGGCTACAGAGCACATCAGAGGGCATCATGTCAGATTAGTATAAGTTTGACCTTTCCTCTAAGTTTGTCGTTTAGAATTGGTCATAACGATTCAGTATAACCAGGTTAGTCCACATAGCACAGCGAGTTGCAAGACTCAAGTGGCAGTGGGCGGGGCACATTGGTCGTAGAACCGATGGCCATTGGGGCAGAAAGGTTCTTGGGTGGCGACCACGCACCACGCACGTCTACGTAGCAATCCTCAGTCCACCTTGTTGCGCGCAAGGCCCCCAACAAGGTGAACTGACGATCGTAGTCAAGTCCTGGTCAAGATAGCAGGTAGCCATTGGATAAGAGCGGCGTAAGACCGGTCATTGTGGAGGCCTTTGTCCAGCAATGGACTTCTTTCGGCACCTATGATGATGACGATGATTCAGTCAAAAGCATCCTTATTCATAATTTCCAAGGCGGTCATTGAAAACAGTGCCGTTAAAAATCGGCAAAAAACCGTAAACGTCTCTACAAGGCGGAAATACGAGTATACGGAGTCGATAGCATTTCAATATGCAAATCTAATAACAAGGGAACGGCTCACGCGGCCGAATGAGACTGGGTTTATGGCGGGAAAATATCGCGTTTATTTGTGACAACCCTATTTTAGGAACTTTTTTACTCTTTCTTAGTACCAGCCACAGAGCATTATGCGTTCTCAGTCCGTGACCTTGAAAGTGGTAATGGACTTTAGATGTAGTCTGGCGGAATGGATAGCCAGTAGTAAGTCATGGCTACCCTGACTTCATCACATGCGGGCAGGTTGAACAAATTTAAATCTATCTTTGATCTTCAAAATGACACGAGCTCTGTAAAAGAGCCCTAAGCGTAACCGTGTAAGTACGTTGTCATCTTTGCGTGTCGCTATAAATGTGACCATACTTTTTAACCGACTTCAAGATTTCAAAAGAGGAGGTTATCAATTCGGTTGTGTATTTTTTAATGTTTGTTACTCCATAACTCCGTCATTTCTTAACCAATTTGGAAAATTCTTTTTTTGATTGTAAGTATATATATCCAAGTTGGTCCCGTTTTTGTCGAAACGCAGTTCTGATGATGGGATCCATGAGGAATTGAGGGAACTACTCAAATATTTAAGGTAAACATATAGTGATTTTTGTGTTTTTATCAACAAGTCAAGCATTTTCATCCAAAAAAATGTGACATTGGATGAAGTGGAACTGCTGATGATGATCAAAACAGAACTCTTCAACGACGAAAAGTTCACGTTTGGAGATTTGTCCTCCTAGCTGTGTTTGTCAAGCAATTTCTATTTTCACGATTAATTTTTGACATGCTTGATTTCTGATGATGGGATCCATGAGGAATTGAGGGAACTTCTCAAATCTTAAAGGCAAACATATAGTGATTTTTGTGTTTTTATCAACAAATCGAGCATTATCATACAAAAATGTGACATTTGATGAAGTGCAACTGCTGATGATGATCAGAACAGAACTCTTCAACGACCAAAAGTTCACGTTTGGCGATTTGTCCTCCTAGCTGTGTTTGTTAAGCAATTTCTATTATCACGATTAATTTTTATCATCCTCGATTTTTGATGATGGGATCCATTAGGAATAGAGGGAACTCCTCAAATCTTAAAGGCAAACATATAGTGATTTTTGTGTTTTCATCAACAAATCGAGCATTATCATACAAAAATGTGACATTTGATGAAGTGGAACTGCTGATGATGATCAGAACGGAACTCTTCAACGACGCGTAGTTCACGTTTGGCGATTGGTTCTCTTCGTTTTGTTTGTCAAGCAAACAAGGTTTTTCCATGATTCCATGAGGAATTGAGGGTACTTAGTCTTCTACCATTATAAACATACTTATAGCCATTTTTATTTTATTGTATGGAATCTAAGAGTGCACCATCTAAGTATAATAATCTTTCACCGGCCTCCCCCATTGAAGTCGGTTTTTTTTTCTTAAAAATTATTACTTGTTGTACTCTATCTGAAGTATTCTGAATATACTTATTTTTCTTGCGTCGTAATTCTAGTGGAACAGTATCTACTGTACTGTACTTGAATCACCTTATCTCTTTCCCAATATCCGGACGAATCTGAGAACGTTCAGGAGATTACTTTGACGTTACTAAAATATTGTACGAAACATTTATTAACAAGTATAATATTTATTTTAGCCAGCTGTGTAAAAGTGAATGGAAGAAATCTTGACACGTGGCAGCGTGTCCAGCCAGGTTCACCACAGGAACTGGCGGACAGCAGCCGTGTGTTATTTTACACGAACCGTTTGGAGCCACTTTTAACCCTCCAATAACTCCAAATGTATTTAATATAAAAAATAATAATTGGTATATGCATTAAAATCCTTAAGAACAACTAGAACCCCAAATTTTAGAAAATTGATGGTTGTCGTCTTCACCGACAAAAGAATTGGGATCTAAATGGGTGCCAAGTTCCGTAGATTATCTTAAAAGGTGCCAAGTCTGGCACTGGATTGTTTATCTACAGTAAAACTAATTTATTGCGGCTTAATGCATTTTGAGCCTTAACTTGGCAGTTATCTTTCTGTGCAGTATGTTATAATACCATGAAAGCTGTTGGATATTTCAGCAAACTCTCCCTCCCAGAGAACCTTCTTATTAGTATACCAGTCAATGTATGTCTTACAGTTAGTAGTTTTATACGTAAATGTCCCAGTAGATACGGAATAAATAACAATACGAGTAGTATACTTAGGTACCTAACTATGGCAAAACACTAGTATGAATATTCTTGTCTTTATCTCAAGGGGCAGATTAGATTGACCAGCAGTAATGGACTTGAAAAAAAAACTTTGTGCGTTTTTTACGTGTATAATTTCTTTTATATATGTAGAAGGACAAACGTTTATTTTTATTTATCCTTACTACAAATTCGACCTCACTTGGTCGGCTTACAATACCAATGTAAATTTTTCAAAATATGTAGCAATTTTTCCACAAATACACAATACTCGTCGATGTCTGTTGATACTTGCGGCCCATTCAAAGCACGTAGGTACAAACTATGACAAGCCTATCTGATCTGTCCTTCGTTACTCTATGTCCGTTGTACTGGCAGGAAGGACGTGTCATTGAGCGAGACGGCACTATAGCCGTGTCTGCTGCGTAAAGGCGACGGACAGCCGTTATTGTGTTACGCCTCGATTGTTGAGACAACTTTGTATGCAAAGAGGAAACTCCTTTTATGTCAGACGGTATACGGGCTTGTTTTACGACTGGATTCTATTTCTTGCTGCCATTTAGATAGGGATTTGTTTCAAATGTGAGTTTATAACACACCTGGAGATTTGTTGAGTTGATTTCATTATTTGCAGGCACGTTTTATAGATGTTCTTTTTTATATGTCCCTGTTTTGTTATCGATGAAAAAGTATATATATATTTTTTTCATTTGAACTGTTAATCTCCTATAATGAAACAACCTATTTCATTATAAGAGATTAACAGTTATTTTATGGTTTTAGTTTATAACTTAATGTTTGTTTACCAAACGCACTTCATCATCATCATCCTATCGTTATTCCAGTACAGTTGCATCCTGAAGGATGCCTGGGGTCCGCTACCTAATCCCAACTACTAATTAGCTTTTATGGAAGCGACTGCCATCTGACCTTCTAACCCGCCTAGTGGTATCCTAATGGCATTAGGCTTGTCAAGTAACTGTTAGAAGTTCTCAAGCCGCCCGAAGGGAGCAGTCGCTAAGCAAAGTTAGAGATTTGGCTTAAAGACTGCTTTTACAGCCAGCAGCCGGGATCAAAGGCTTAACAAACATATTTATGAATTCTATTTGTTTTGATTGATGATAATGAGTAATGAGACTAATGAGTAAAAAACTATTCCTTGTTTAGCAGATTGGTTCACTAATTATCCTGAACCCACGCGGAGTCTGTGGATTAAAGTACTTTATTTTGGATGAAAGTTGTTCGCAATTATGATTGCTCTGTTTCTCATACAACGAAACTAGAGATATTAGATTGGCATCGCTCATGTTACAAGTATAGCGATCCTGTGGCACTTAGCAATGTATTATGTCTTTGTTTTATATGCAATAAATACAGCATTGGGGAAAACTTTGAGCCATGTGTAACGCCAAGGTTTTTATGTCCATGTTTTAAGAGCAACTGACGCATACTACTAGTTAAAGGCTAAGAAGGAAGACTAGCAAGGTGTAGCGTTTGGGTAAGTGGACTTTGGGCAAGTCCGTAAGTGGTAATCCAGCGCAAACGTTCGTGCTGTCCGTGCGATGGTAATCTCGACAAAAGTCCATGGGAAGACACGATGCTTTTGCATTTAAAAACTTACTGCCAATTCCAGAACGAAAACATGTCTTGGACTATTAATAAAATCCAATCCCGCACTGGGTCAGAAACTTATACCTGATTCCTCTCATCCATGAGAGCAGCCTAGCTAGCACGACCGTTTATACCGTCACGTATACGACCAAAATGTACTAAAAAATCACATAAAACGTGACAGTATAAGTTATCTTGCAAGCTAGGCAGGCCTAAGCACAGCAGTGGAACGTAATATATAAGCTGATGATGATTATTGAAAACCGTTCCGACCTTGTATCAATATACAACACCATAACAGTACACTACAATTAGCGCGATAGTTATTTGAACAATAAAATCATATTGCTCAAGCGCGTGAAAGCTAGTAGTAAACATGCAATAGTAATTAAATAACGATATCGTTATATTGGTAGCACTAACCTATTTGTTGTTCTACCGAATAGTAGCCGGGCACTGGAGTGCAAATTCAACTAACTTATTTTGCC
This sequence comes from Notocelia uddmanniana, assembly GCA_905163555.1. Taxonomy (NCBI): domain Eukaryota; kingdom Metazoa; phylum Arthropoda; class Insecta; order Lepidoptera; family Tortricidae; genus Notocelia; species Notocelia uddmanniana. The sequence goes on from LR991065.1 coordinate 17,447,982, forward strand.
TGCAGGAACGTCAGATATAAAGTGCAGTTGTGTTGACGCACACGGAAAGCAAAGTTTTAATATCGCGATGTTATGTGATATAACCGGTGCGAATAAAGAATAGATTCTAAAATGGCGGCCACTCACACGCTATCTCGCCCACACTGCCTTACTGTGTCTATACTGTTTTGTACCTTATATCAGTCTATCATTTTAACCTCTTCATTATTGGCATTGGTATACTTATATATAATCGTTGCAATGCAACCATGGTGTGGTAATTATTAAGTTGTATTTAATGCTATGGATGATAATATAAAAATGAAAATATGCTTATATATTTGACCGTTTATTTTCCTTAAGAAACCGTTTACATAAAACGTGCAAAATTATAAAATATTAAAACACAACGGCAAACTTATCCTTATAAGAGATCTCTTCCAGCTAATGAGAAAAATAAATGTATTCGTAACATATGAAGTCATTATATTTGGTTCAGTTAAAATATGAAACTACAATAGCACATAAACATAAAAGCTCTCTATAGAATTAGGTCTTTCAGACATCCTTTAATGTGGTCAAATTATGTGGTTCTAGGTTATGAATGAATGAATGAATGAATGAATGAATTTTATTTATTTCAGACAAGAGTCCATAATAATAAAAGGTACATAAATTAAATTAAATTAAATTTAACAGAATAATTAACATAATAATTGAATTAAGAAACATACATTTTCATTACGAACACTATAAAGAATACATTATGAATTATTAAATATATATACTTATTACATTATACTTCTATGCGCCTGCAGGGGCGTGTAACTGCACCCAGTGTTGCAGCAACGGTGTGTCCCACCGGTCGGCCAACACGCGCAGGATGGTGTTAGAGCTGGCGCGCCAGCGGCTGAGTATCGAGCCACAACGGTTCATGGAAGCCATGAACTCGCCCCTCCGCGAACATACCTGAGGCGCTGCAGTGCCGCGGCAGCCCGAACACCACTCTGTACGCGTTGTTGTATTGCCCACGCAGGGCGTTGTACGCTCGCTGCGTGTAGCTGACCCATAGGCTGCATGTGTAGAAGGACTGGCAATATGCTTTAAAAAGCGTCTCCTTAACCTGCTTGCTACACCGTGCAAACCTACGAGCCAGCATGTTACAGCGCACGGCTAGCGCCCTGCGTTCCCTCTCCAGGTCCATGTTGTCACACAGGTTCTCGGTGACCCACAGTGGCCCAAATACTTAAAATGCTTTACCTGCACTATTTATTATATTATATCTATATAATATACTTATCATTTTTTTGTAAGTGTATTCGAGATTGAAATTGGGCATGCAGACATGGGACATGCTTTGAAAGTCTTTTAAGCTTGTACACGTTTAGACTTCAAGGTGATTCCATAAGTGTCCCCCTTTTTCCAATGTTTGTACGGAATACTAAAACGAAAAAAAAATATTTTTACACCATGTTGTTCAGAGTAAAACGTCTGTATACCGCAGATAACATTATTCCATAAACATCGAGTGTTGAAAACTATCTGTAACGCTGAAAACCCGCGTAACTTACTTATAACGAAAACATTTTCACTCAATTCCGTGTAGGGCTCGCTCGCTACATTATCAAGGGCCCGCATTTTACCCCACCCGAAGGGAGAACTCCCTACATCCGGAAAATATACGAGTTTTTCCACCGTACACTATTTATGACTGACTCATTCCCAATACGTTAACATTAACCACTCGGTCAATCCATTTACATTCCTATCAATGTAAAACAGAGTTGAAATCTCAATAGCTGAAATCATGCACTTACGACTTTTACAAATAGAGGCATCCTGTCTTTAAGGTTCGTAACAATCAAAAGTCAACTCAGAGCTAATGAATGTAGATTCATAATCGCTTGATATGTCGCGCAGTTTTAACGTCACGTGCTCCTGTGTTTTGGGAATGTGTGAGGGTACTTATTGCTGGTACGTTTTGTGAGTTGGTAAGAGAGTAGATAGGATGCTCCGACAAGCAATTTCCATCTGTGTTGTAGTAATATTAGAGTTTGTTTTAATTGGGCTGTAGTTTGGTGGTTATGATGTATGGTTTGAACGTAGTTAAGGGTAGGACTATTCATCGGATTCGTATTTATATTCTGCCTTTATGACCTCCATCATGTTTGAAGTTGGGAAATGGTATTTTGTCTTAATATTCGCTCGAGTTATCAATAACATTTAGATCGTGGCGTTTGACTTTACCTTTTGCGGAAGCATTTGAGATTTACCTATTTTCATAGGTAGACAGCTTTCGTCTGAAATGGGTGTACTAAGTCTAGGTCTAGCCTCATCTATACTATTTATACTTATATTATAAAGCTGAAGAGTTTGTTTGTTTGTTTGTTTGAACGCGCTAATCTCAGGAACTACTGGTTCGAATTGAAAATTTCTTTTTGTGTTAGACAGTCCATTTATCGCGACAGGCTTCAGGTTATATAACATTACACTACGATCAATAGGAGCGAAGACGCGGACGAAGTCGCGAGCAACAGCTAGTAATATTATAAAGCTGAAGAGTTTGTTTGTTTGTTTGTTTGTTTGAACGCACTAATTTCAAGAACTATACTGGTTTTAATTGAATAAATATTTTTGTGTTGGATAGTCCATTTATCGAGGAAGGCTTTAGGCTATATAACATCACGCTGCAACCAATAGGAGCGAAGACGCGGACCAAGTCGCGGGCAAGAGCTAGTCCATTATAATTTAGCATGTATATTGACGCTTTTATGGAACTTAAACGTTAGGTGTCATTAGTAATGATTTTGAGGTTAAGTTCCAGATTAAGTTAGTCTATATTCCAGTACGGTCTCATGGGGAGTTAATCCTAAATAAAATCATCATTCTTCTAGCGTTATCCCGGTTATGAATTAGACCAAACTTAGGCGTATGCACTAGTTTTCCGAAAGTAACTGCCATTCGGCTTTTCAACCCAGGGGGAGAACTACCTTACACACCTTACTTCCTAGTTTTCTGACGATGTACTCGTATTCTTACACCAAAACGCGAAAGTGAAACGTAAAATGACATTTCGAATCAAACATAAGGGTGTTTGGTCCATCGTTTGTCAAACTGAAATAGCGGTATTGGCGTCATTTGATATCTCTTAAGGTTAATTTATTTTTTATTTTTTGAAGAATCATAAAGGTAGAAAAGACTCGTTTAACCTTTAATTTAACCTCGTTTGATTTATAAGAATTTAGTGGTCGAGTCTGGTTTTTTATTTTGATTGAAATTTGTAATGTTGTACGGCTCTATCAAAATGACTTGCACACCTAGTTGACATCTAGTTTTTTATTGACCCACAAATATTTTCCAAGGTCAACTTGGAAATGCAATAAAAAACTATATAAGATCGTTTTCTTAAAATTATTTAAAAAAAAAACTGGTGTATCCTGTTTCAAATTATTTGCAATAATGCCAGAATAAAATTAGTAGGTAACGATCAAATTTCGTTCATTAAATCATACACATCCTGTTGTTTCAAATGTGAGAGGGAGATTTCCTTTGTGAGAGGAGCCGGAGATTTAAAAATCTGCTATGGGAAGCGGAGAGCGGGAGTGAGATTTAGAGTCAGGTACGTTGGCTTAATTTTGAAAATGTATCAGTGGGATATCTTTACTTTTGTTGCTTGTGAGAGAATGCAGAAATAAATTAGTTTAGCCCTACGCTTTATTAACTTGCTTCGGTACAGGTCAGTCAGTAGCGGTACCTGTTCCATCGCGATATTAGACAGTAAGGGCTACATCCCTAATCCCTAATTTGAGTTTCTGTAATTTCGATTTAAAAAGACTGAGGCTGCTTCCTTTTTTGTTAATTAACGCGGGTGTAATAGCGCCCCAGCTGTAGTTAACGATATAAAATATAGTAGTAAAAAAAGCGTACAAAAAATAGCCTGCCATTTTTCACATCCCATACTAGTCATAATTCCCGAATAGTAGTGCCAGTACAAGTGCCCGCGTGACCTATTTGCTGAATGAAGTTTTGAATTTTGCACATTTCACTTAAACGGGGGCTGTTAAAAGGTTGGTAGAGCATTAATGTCATGATTCATGATTGCATTTTATTCTGAAATACTGAGACTACTAGTGTTTACGACAGTACTTATTATTTGTACAAAAAACTACTTAACTAAAAAGTAAAATATTACTAACGCCGCCGCTGTTTGTAACGCTGGCTATGGAATTGCTGGAGAAAGAAAAGAAGGAAAGTAACCCTATCTCCATTTGACATATATCTGGTCCGGAAGAGAGAAAGAGACAGAGGAAGAGAATGGAAGACAATAGTCAACATAGATTGCGGCTTTTTCATTTTCGATTGGAAATTATAATTCCGCTAAGTGGACGTTTCCGCTTGTAAAAATATTTACATATAGATTGTGGCTATCAATCAGTTCTTAAGTGACCAGCAATGTAAAAACGGCTTATTTCCCACCAGCAAAGTATATTGTAACAAATCGGCCAAACAACGCTACCAAGCTGTGTCTTTTATTAGCAAATCTAGCGAATAACTTGGCTCTAGCTTACAAGCGCCAACCAATTAACAAATCCCTTTATCGCCAGCTGTTTTTCAATGTTGAGCAATGGCATTACACTTAGAACTACCTTCTCGTAATATGCCAGCACATTACTAATCATGAAACATTTAACAAGCTTTACCCTGTCTGGACTAATAATACTCTCGTGCCATTCACTACTTGTTCCATCTCGCCTCACCGCTCATCATATCCTAGCAGCCACGATTCGTATAGTAGAACTTTTTCATTAAGCTATGAGCTTCACCACATCCATTTTTCAAGTGATTCTGTTTCGCTATTGTTTTGTTGTGTGGTTTTTACAGTTTTATTCGGATTATCATCAGTATCTCTCACAACACAAATAACATCGCGTATTTGGGGATCTGTAACAGCCACTATAGCGGTGCCCAGTGGTAAGACATGCGACTTTCAAACTGGAGGTCCTGGGTTCGAACCCCGGTTTGTGCCAATTTGTAAGTGTTTAAAAAAACGGATGTATGAAGTTAATTAACAGACCTGTGATCTTTGTGGCAGAAAGTGCCGTGCTGCGATTGAACTTTACAGCCATAGAAAAAGATTCGCCATACCTCCGATCTCCGACGGCGCACAGACCTCTTCTTAATGAACGGTCGCTGCAACAATCATTTGTCAAGATGCTGTAGCCATCGTGATGATGTATGAAATATAGTTTGATATTTAACAGTAGTTTTTCGGTAAGGGAATACATCCTGAAGAAACCAGTCCAATCTCAACCAGGTCTAGTTGTTCCTCTGGGTTGGAAGATCAAATCTATGAGCCAGTTAGCCCATACACTTGGATTCTGTGTTAGAGTGCGTTCAGAGAATGGAAAAGTTAAGTTATACATGTGTAGTTATGAAACTGTTTTATTGATTAAAGGTAGGCTCAAAATAGTAAAGTTAATTGGGAGTTCCTTCAGTTGATGTTTATGGTATGCGAGTTGTGTTTTGAGTTATATTTTATATCATATTGTCATATCATAGTATGCCCAAAGTAGGTCGCAAAGTAAAAACAAAAATTAACAGTGTCGACGAGACTGTATAGCAGACCCCTTCTTCTGTCTCCTCTTAATCTTGGGATGATATTCCAAAGTGAACCCCAGCCTCTAGGATATAACTGGGATAACGCTAGGAGGTTGAATTTGGAGATCCGTCTTACACTGGTTTGCCTGAAATGATGAAGCGTTGTGAACATCAACCTTAAGCGGTTAAGCGCCTTTGCCATGTTTTAGAATCAGGTGGAGCGGGGATTACTAACGCTTTTTTAATTTAAATTTTCATTATACAGTTAGCACTGTTAACTGGTTTAAATAAAGAATATTTGCTGATGTTTGTAAGGTGAGCCGAAGACGAGTATGCTAATCATGCGATTCGCCAGTGTGTGTTAAATTTTACAATTTCGTGTGGCCTTGAGCTTTAAAATTCTATTGACAAATGTTACTTACCCCATTATGATAAGTCTAAAGTTCATCAGTATTGTATACTTTATCAATAATCATTTTATAGATACAAGTTCTTCAATTCGTCAATGCAGCTGATATAACTAAAGCTTCCAAATCCTTATATAAGGCTACCCGTCTAGAGTTTTCCTTGATTCCCTCGATTTTCTCGTAACATAGGTTATGTTATCCATCCAGTGTTGGTTTTTTTTTACAACTACGGCGGCAAATGCCCCTTGATAGTAAGCAGACATCGCAGCCTTTGGACGCCTGCGACTACAAAAGAATCACAAGCTTTGTTGTGTTCACTGCTAGAAACATTATGCAGATTGCAGGTGCCTCACTCTCATCACAGCGCATTCTCGTGAGCTCTGGCGACCTTACTCACCAACAGGAAAACAACACCACATATATAATGGCCAACTATTGGTGTTATTATTATGGCTGCGGTCTTCTGTCAGGTACTTCTCCAGTTGGGTTGGGCTGCTTCGAATACGATCTAGCTGACTTTCCGGTATGCCCTACCTCTTTTAAGTTAATGCCTCTTCATTTTGTTTCGCCATGTTGTGACCACCTCCGACCATCTGACGTCCTGCCTATCGCCATGATCGTCTCCACTTTAATTTTGGTTTACATATATTCTGACGCATCCGTATCAGTAAATCCCAGGCCGAAACATGTCCCAGGTAACTGAAACTTGCAGATGGTCTAATCTAGAGCTTTGCGAGCATCCAATTTGCGTTCTGTTTTCAATTATTTGCTGAATCCCGCAGTTTGTCCCTGTGCTGCATTCATAACAGGTTTTCAGCGGCTGCGTTTTTGTCCACAGGTCTGTAGGTCTGCTGTTCTTAAATATGTTGAGTAAAGTCGCCGGAGCTCAAGCAGATGCATTGTGTTGTGAATGAGTGATCTGCATTCGTATCTATAAGTATTTGTCGACATAGCGAATTCTCAAGTAAATAAAGCAACGGCAACGCGCTCGTGATACTTCTAGAGTCACGGGCATCTGTGCTACGGTTTTTAGGGTTCCGTACCCAAAGGGTAAAATCGGGACCCTATTACTAAGACTTCGCTGTCCGTCCGTCCGTCTGTCACCAGGCTGTATCTCAAGAACCGTAATAGCTACACAGTTGAAATTTTCACAGATTGTGTATTTCTGTTGCCGCTATAACAACAAATACTAAAAACAAAATAATAATAATAATTAAGGGGGGCTCCCATACAAAAAAAACGTGATATTTTAGCCCTTTTTCATGGCTACCACTCGCCGAGCTAGATCTCAAGAACCGTAATAGCTAGACAGTTGAAATTTGCACAGATTATGTTTTTTTATTGTGGCTACAACAAAAAATACTAAAATAAAAATAATAATAATAATTAAGGGGGGCTCCCATACAACAGAGTAGCTGTTGGCGTTTTTTTTTCTGGTACCTGGTAACCCTTCGTGCGCAAGTCCGACTCGCATTTGGCCGGTTTTTAACATTATCAAATAACTACCTAAGATACAGTCGGCATCAAAAGTAGCTACGCGTATGAATACGTCAAAAGTCTTTATTACAAGGGAATAAGAGCTTTTGACCCCTTCATATGCCTAGCTACTTTTGATGCTGACTGTACATTAAATTATGGTAAATATTTAATAAGTACATATATGTCAACAAGTCCCAAAATGCGGATTCGAGATTAAGATGTCAATAGGTTTAAAAATAAAATCACCATACGGGTCGTCATTATTATTAAATCTTCCTATACAATTTAAATAACTAAAACAATTCAGATATCAGTAAAATAAAATGCAAATAAATTAAATTAGTGATGTCGTAATACTCATCAACTGAATACAATGGATCTCCCAGTAAAAAGTTTCTTAGTCGGCTCATAATTTTTTCTTTTTTGAGTTCTTTGTTGAGTGCTTGTTTGCCGCTCGCGTGATATTTTTTTTAAAACTTAAGAATGGAGGTTGTAGTTTGCGCAGCAGTTAATAGGTTTGGGAATTGCGAAAGCTGCAGCCAGTTGAACCCCCATAGGATTGGTATCTATCTACATTTATCAAACTTAAATCGATCTGAACACTTACTAAAGTTCAGTTTAAAAATGAAAACGCGATTTAATGGTGCACTATCAAAATTATATTTGTTTTTACAAAAATCTTTATAATTTTATCAGTAGCCTATTCTGCTTAGTAACAGTCTTCCAGACAACCTTAAACTTTGTTTAACAACTCCTTTTGTCAACAGCGACGAGACGAAGGAGGTGGACGGGCGGGCGCGGTCGGAGTCCGGGGACGTTGACTCCGTGTACCACGTGCGGGGAGCGCTCCACGACTCCAGATGGAAGGAGCAGCAGGTACGGCAGTACAGTTTAGCAACAAACTGCTCCTTGCAATAAACTTATTCTAAGAGAGGTAGGTCACAATCCGCATGGAAATGTACCTCCATATTAATATAATAACACCAACCTTAGTAGTACGTACCTGTAATTTGCCTGTGGTAGCTGTTGCCACCAAAAGCTAGTAAGTGGGTAGGTAGTATAACGCCACTTTTAAATCAATATAGGCCTTCAACGTCGGCAACTCACCTCCTCTGCAAACGTCCATAAAAGCTTGCATCATCTTTTATAATGCCAACGTCATGACAATAATGTGAACTTGTGATCATGGAACTCATGAGTAAAAGTAGTAAATATAAGTACCCTGCCTAAATCCCTTTGAATGTGGATGAGAGTCCTAGCCCGACTTTGGTTAATAAAGAATAGGTAAATTTGCTATTATTATACCATTAATAGTGGCAGTGGACGGGGCACATAGCACGCAGAACCGATGGCCGTTGGGGCGGAAAGGTTCTCGAGTGGCGACCACGTACCGAAAGGCGTAGCGTGGGCACGCCCCCCACACGGTGGACTGATGACCTGGTAAGGGTCGCGGGTGTCCGCTGGGTGCGGGTGGCGCAGGACCGGTCATTGTGGAAGTCTTTGGACCTATGTCCAGCAGTGGACGTCATTCGGCTGATTGATGATGATGATGATGATAATACCATTCATATATCAAATGTATGTCCCGGACATCAGCCTGTACGAGATTAGAATGGCTCTTAAACAGCTAAAGAACAACAAGGCACCCGGTGAAGACAAAATTCCAGCCGAACTCCTGAAGGCGGGTGGAAAACCGGTCCTTAGGGCCCTTCAGAAGTTGTTCGACTCCGTCTTACTGGAAGGGAAAACTCCAAAGGCATGGAACAGAGGTGTGGTGGTGCTGTTCTTCAAAAAGAGTGACAACGCCTTACCTTACTGAAGAACTACCGCCCCATCCCACTTCTGAGCCATGTCTATAAGCTGTTATCAAGAGTCATTACGAATCGTCTCGCACGCAGGCTAGATGACTTCCAGCCTCCCGAACAAGCCGGTTTCCGAAGAGGCTTTAGCACCATGGACCACATCCATAAGCTTCGTCAGGTTATACAGAAGACTGAGGAGTATAACCTGCCCCTCTGTCTAGCGTTCGTGGACTACGAGAAAGCCTTCGATTCGATTGAAACCTGGGCTGTATAATCTCTCTAACGGTGCCAAGTGGACTACCGCTATATCGAAGTGCTGAAGTGTTTGTACGAGAACGCCACTATGTCAGTCCGATTCCAGGACCAGAATTCGAAACCTATTCCGTTGCAGCGGGGAGTCAGACAAGGAGATGTTATTTCTCCTAAACTGTTTTCCGCTGCACTGGAGGATGTGTTCAAGACTCTGGACTGGAGAAGGCTAGGCATCAACATAAACGGTGAGTACATCACTCACCTTCGGTTTGCTGACGATATAGTAGTCTTGGCTGAGACCATGGAGGATTTAAGTACAATGCTCAATGACCTCAGTAAAGCGTCCGAGCGAGTTGGTCTAAGGATGAACATGGATAAGACGAAGATCATGTCAAATGCCCATGTAGCACCAACTCCCGTAACAATCGGACACTTTACGCTCGAAGTTGTAGAAGATTACATATACCTAGGACAGACTGTCCAGATAGGTAAGTCCAACTTTGAGAAAGAGGTTAATCGTCGAATCCGACTTGGCTGGGCAGCGTTCGGGAAGCTACGGCACATCTTTTCGTCCAATATTCCGCAGTGTCTCAAGACGAAAGTCTTTGACCAGTGTGTGTTGCCAGTGATGAAATATGGTACTGAAACGTGGTCGCTTACTATGGGCCTCATAAGAAGGCTCAAAGTCACCCAAAGAGCAATGGAGAGGGCTATGCTGGGAGTTTCTCTGCGTGATCGCATCAGAAATGAGGCCATTCGCAGCAGAACCAAAGTGGCCGATATAGCCCTTCGAATCGCTAAACTTAAGTGGCAGTGGGCGGGGCACATAGCACGCAGAACCGATGGCCGTTGGGGCGGTAAGGTTCTCGAGTGGTGACCACGTACCGGAAGGCGAAGCGTAGGCAGGCCCCCCACACGGTGGACTGATGACCTGGTAAGGGTCGCGGGTGTCCGCTGGATGCGGGTGGCGCAGGACCGGTCATTGTGGAAGTCTTTGGGGGAGGCCTATGTCCAGCAGTGGACGTCATTCGGCTGAATGATGATCAAATATATGCGAGACGAATTAAGAACTCCATAGTTTATTTAAATGCTTAACGCCATAACAATATCCAGTACATCAAGTCTCTTCCAAAGAATTTACTAACAATCGACTGTACATTCAGTCATCACTGGCTTTGGCCAATGTTGCGAAAACAGAAGGAATTCAATGGTGTAGGTATGTTCAATTGAAGTACCACATGTCATCAAAGGTGACCTCATTCTCAACAGTAGAATACATAAGTAGAAAACAAGCGGAAGTTCGTCAGTCCATCATCTTTGTCAGTTTTTGCTGTTGTCAATTCTACAGGTACGATTACATCTCGCTGATCAAAGACTGGTGCAGTAGCAGCAATGAAATTGCTTGACTTACCCCATTCAAAGTTCTTCCCCCAATCGGAATATTATAACCCTTTCACACGCTACCTGCTTTCAAATAGCGCTCGCTGTTGTTCGCAAGTCACAATTATATTATAAACATTGAAATATCAAAACATAGTCTGCCTTTGCGTTAGATTTTCGCCTTACTTCCGCAATAAATAATGACTATGCCAATAATTAGGATTCGGTAGCAAACGGATTCGGGAATCCCTTAGGATTGTACCGGGATAACACTAAGGCGAGGGTGATGGTGTTACAAAAATAAGTGACTGGTTGTACAATTTTAAATTTCCTATTAAAAAAGACTCGTTAAAAATAAAGGATGTAATTAGATTTTATGAACCCATAATCCACCGGCTCAAAGTTAGGCATCAAATTTAAACCCAAAACTAGAACCATTAACCGGCCCTTCAGTTTAATGTAATAATAATTCACCTGGAAAATAGGCTTTCGGCTTAAGAGGGCACTCCCAGAGACTCGCTTATCAAACTGTCTTTCCATTGATTACATTTTGATTTAGTTGCTGGTGTTCGGTACTAAGGTCGACGTCGAAGATAATGGTTACACTTTTGCACAAAGTTTTGATGAAGCATTGTCTGTTATCCTAATCCTAATAATATTATAAATGTGAAAGTTTGTGCTGACGTTTGGATGGTTGTACGTACCTCCTAACATTAAATATTACTGAACTGATTTCTATGAATAATTATTACTGAACCAATTTCCAGTATTCACCATCTGAAGGGGTGAAATGGGGGTTAACAGTTTGTTCGGACAGCAAATATGTTTAAACAAGAAACTTGACAAGAAACAACGTGTTTTATTTTATTAAAAATAGGATTGCTCTTAGCCAGCATCTAGCCAGGGGGCAAAGATGAGGCCGACGATGAAGCGAGCTCACCCAGAAGAATTTATAGATCTATATATAGCATTAAAGTATAAGAAATCTAATTTTACCGTATTTGAAATTTTGCTCTCTGAAGGGAACCGAGAAGGGGGTTGAAAGTTTGTTTGGGGATGGATTGATGGAAATGGATGGTGGGGACGACCGGTTTGGCTTAGTTGATAGTGACCCTGCCTACGAAGCCGGAGGTCCCGGGTTCGAATCCCGGTCCGGGCATTATACTATGTGTGGTGAGCACGAATATCTGTTGCTGAGTCTTGGATGTTTTCTATGTATTTAAGTATTTATCTATCTATATGTAAGTATGTCGTATATCGTCGCCTAGTACCCATAGTACAAGCTTTGCTTATTTTGGGACTAGGTCGGTTTATGTAAGATCGTCCCATAATATCATTAGTACGATATTAAATATTTTTTAAACGAGAAACTTGAATCTTCGTATATAGACCTAAAATTAAAGTATAAGGAATCTAATTTTAGCGTTTATGATTATTCACCGTCTGAAAGGGTGAAAGAGGGGATGGATTGTTTGGGGAGCTTAACGAGTAACTTAAACCTTCGTTTATAGAAATTTACTAGACTAAGCATTATAAGGTAAGTGGAAATGATATGAGGGATGGACATATTTTGTAAAGGGTCAAAATTATCGGCATTATTGTTTTAAGACGTTACGTAGTTTAAAGACAATCAGGAAAAAATATAGAAAATGAAAACAATGGCGATGTTGTAGATAGCAAAGTTTTAGTTGATCATACGTGTACAGTCAAAAGCAAAAGTAAGTTAACACTTTCGCATCTTATTCCATTGTGTTAAGGTAAATAAGCATTAACTTACTTTTTCTCTTGACTGTACCAGTTAAAAATCCCCAATTTGAATATATTTTTAAATATAAGGAAATATAAAGCTTCAACCACTAGTCTACCGTACAGTTCGTATTAACTACCCATCCTGCTAAAAGGTATGTTAAGTAAAATCTCGTAAAACGGTATTCTCCATTACGCTAGTCAGAAATACCCCAAATACACCCGCTGCAGAACCCCGGGCGTCTCATTCTATCATCAATATTAAAACGTAATAACCCACGGAAAATCTTTGATACTTACGCCGTTTTCCATAGAAGTAGGCCATTCATAATGCAATTCCATTGCCGACGTTCAAGTTACGTGAAGTTGGGGCTCTGATATATTCCATTTATCCGGCCTTCATACTTTTAATGCTTTCGCTTTGTTGCTTACTACATATCTGTTTGTGGCTTTGTAATGCGTAATTAATGTGTAATTGAACTCCAGATTGGTAAATTGGCCCTAATTTTCTATGCTAAAGGTTGAAATAGGTAAAAAATTTAGGGATGGGAGCGATACCAAATAAACATATAAAAACTTTATAAAAGGTAGAGTTTTTGAAGAAAACGTATTTTAAGCTTTAGTAAGTCAATCTCTGAATTTTCAATTTCTTTTCAATTCATTTTTTTTCAATCGTTGACAATCACCATTGCTTTTGTAGGTACTTGGATTTTCTTTGACTTACACATGCAGTTGCATTTTTTATGGTACGAATAAATATCAAGCCAGTCGATCCTTTCTTATCTCTCCATGATTTTTTCGTCTAAAAACAATCGTGGCATATTGTATTTTTTTATATCTGTGGATCACTTACAATAGTAAGAAACTGGATCGAGTTCTAACCCTCTATGAGTATAACCAATTAACCGTCGTGTTGCACGTGTCATCGCTTCGGCGTTCGATTGTGCATCGAGTGTGCTCCGGCAATTAGTGCTTCCATTAAGGGGCTTTGTGTCTGATGTCTGCTGTGATGAGTACTCCTGTACCTACTGCTGCAATACTAAGCAATATAGGGCGACATCTGAGACATACCTAATTGGTATATACTGATATAACCGTCGAAAACACGAAGCGTGTTACACATGAAGTTAAACGTGAAGAATACTCTTTTTTACGAATCAAATTATTTTATTAAGTATTTATTGCTTCGTGTTAACCCCCTGAGGCCCGGTTTACTAAAACAATTGATTCTTACGACATATACATATATACATTTATTAAGGTTTAGTTTATTTTGTGAATTTTAGAAGGTCACTTTAGGGGGGGGGGGGGGATAAATCCATCTCTCTCGCTAATCAGATGTTAACCAATGTGTTTGAGCGCATAGAGTATCTATTAAAGTGGCGGAAAGCTGTGAGACTTTGAAAAATATATAGAGGGGTCGCTAATAGTAGCGGTTGAAAATGAAAGGCAAAGATTTGCTGTGATTACGTAGTGGTCTGGGTGGCCTATTGGTAAAGACTCTGGTCTGACGCCAGAGCCGCATTTTCGATTCCCGTCTTAGACACCTGTGCGAGGTAATGATAAATTTTTCGTTGTATTTGTATTATGTATCTAATATTTATCGTGTCCTGATGGTTCGCCATTACTATTTTGTTTTCCGCTTTTTAGCTATCGCCATGTTGTTATGCCGGGTAATCTTTACATTCCCATTCCAATATTGATCGTAGTATGTTATTATTGTTACACTAAATAAACACTAGATCAGGTTCTGATCCTCTACGACCAAATAAGTCGTGTCGCGCGTGTAAACGCTTTGGCGATGAGCAATTTAACAGTCAATTTCTCTGCCATAGATATCGACTTCTAATCCGCTATAACCAATAGGGATTAGAACCTGAATTGTTAAATCAGCAACTTTTAATGAAACGTCGAAAACGCTCTGTCAGTATGAAGTTTGTTGGGAAATAGGAACAAGTGACTTCACGGTTTTCAATGGTCAACTACTTAGCGTCCGTTTTTGTCGTTCTATGTATTTAAAAAAAGGTAAATTAGCAACAATAGGTTCCGAGCATTTTAGTGAGTTATGTTTATTAGTAATAAAAATATAGTTTATTTTTACTGTAGCCAACAACTCAATTTTTTGTAGAGTTGCACTTATTACCATTTCGGCGTTCGATTATGTAAATGTGCATCAAGTGTGTGTATTCGCGATAACACCAGTATATCCCCGGTCATATTAAGGAGCTAGCTGTTGACTGCTTTAAAAGGCCTGGTTTTAATACATAGCAACGCATGCGATTTTCTTAAGTGCCATCCGAATACTGTACAATGTACATATCCCTGGTTTGTAGCAAACTGGAGTCGGCATCAAGTGTACGAAGTCCGTATTGTGGAGTGTTCTTATGCCTTACTTCTAGAGAAAAAACAAAAAGCCTTTTTTATTATTGTTCACGAATAATAAACTTAGAACTACTGCAAAACTCCGCCAAGAAGCGGAGCGGTTTGTTGGTTTTAAGGTTATTGTACAAAAATATATGGATTTTACCCATATATTTATTCTACTAAGTTTTCACTAGGCTCAATTGGGTTTAACTCTCTGGAACCAAGGCGTAGTTAGAAACTTTTTATAATTATGTAAAATCTTGAGGGGAAACAGTGATTGCCTGGACTTTGTGTCGAGGTTCGTAAAGCTTACAATACTTTTTGTACCTAGGAACCAGCTAAGACCACGAGGCCCAATCACTTGTTCGACAGGGTTTGGCATGCTAGCCTAGTGAACAAACTTCCTGCTTATGGGATACGTGTTGGCCTTAGCAACTGTATAGCTGATTTCCAAAAAGGGCGATCGATCCGTATGGTCTTAGAGGGCTACACATCGAATCAATGGGCTTTAGATGCCGGTGTCCCTCAGGGATCTGTTCTGTCTGCAACTTTATTTTTATTGCATATCAACGACATATTAATGCCCGGTACCTTTGGGTGTGCCGATGATAGCACAGTTGTAGTCAGACATCTTTCCAATGCTAAGGCCAGTAAAGCGGAAATCCAATCTTGCCAATGATATAATATAATGTGTGCCGATGATAGCACAGTTGTAGTCTTTCCAATGCTAAGGCCAGTAAAGCGGAAATCCAATCTTGCCAACAGGATATGGTAAATCATTTGGATTTGACTCTTCGAGCGGTTTCGGATTGGGGCGATGCTAATTTCTTCAAATTCAACGCAATTAAAACACAGACGTGTCTCATCTCCACTAAACGGAGTCCGTTCAACTTGACTCCAACTTTCCGGGGTGTACCTGTACCGATTTCTGACCATCTACAGCTCCTTGGCATGAAGGTCACTTCCAACATGAATTTTGGTTCCTACATAGAATCCTTGGCGCAAGCTGCAGCAAAAAAAAATAGGCATTCTCTATAGGGTGAAGCGGTACTTTACACCTAGGCAGCTTCTCCAACTCTATCAAGCACAGGTCTGGTCATGTATGGAGTACTGCTGCCACCTCTGGGGTGGATCTGCTAAGTATCAGCTGGCCGCCTTGAAATCGATTGATAAGCGTGCCAGGAAGCTCATTGGTGACTTTGACTTGATTAAAGCTAAGATGGAAAGCCTTGATCATCGTAGGAAAGTCGCCTGTTTGTCGGTGTTCTACAGGATACATTTCGGAGAATGTGCGCTAGGATTACACAAATTAATCCCTCGCTCACCATTTCGCCATCGTGGGACTAGGCGCGGACATGGGTTCCATCCTTATATTGTTGACATGCCACTGATTCGCACGAAGCGCTTCGCTTTTAGTTTTCTTGTGAGGACTGCAAAGGAGTGGACTTCTCTTGCGGATAATCTTTTCCCACATACTTATAACTTGGACCTTTTCAAGACGAGAGTGAATAGGCACTTAGGTACGCATGTAACACCCTCGACCTCATCATCACTTACCATCAGGTGAGATAGTAGTCAAATGCTTACCTATCTTGTATAAAAAAAAGTTCCACAGCTGCGCACTGCTTCTCATAGAAACAGTTTGCTAGCAGATGGCTACAAGCCTGTCGTGAATGTTTGAAGTACTGTGAGATGATGAATAACCGATGGCGCCTCATAACTAATAATATGTATTGTGTTGTTTAATATAAAATGGAAACATGTATAGCCTTTCCGAGTGTAACACAACCTTCCAGCGCCTTGGTGCAAGCTGTAATGCTGTGTAAATTAATTGTATCATAAATAAATTAGTTTTTTTTATTTATCTTAAAACACTTAAGACTATTACATTTTTTAATAAATAGCGAGCGAAAACCGTGTACGGTTTGTCTGCCGCCGTTGTCGCTCGTTTACAATACAGAAAGAAAAAATATACAGTAAATTAACATGTGGCTAAATAAGGAAGAAGGTATATTTAGTTGATCAGAGTTGTTTACTTTGTGAACAACTCTAGCGTGCACTTAGACTTTGTAACAACATGGTTTTTATAATGTCTTTGTACTTATGTGTATTGTTATGTATGTTTTGACTTACATCGTTAGGCCATGAGTTTAGCGTATAGGGTAACATTAATTCCCATTTTCTTTTTCCATAGGCTTTGTAAGATGGTAACACATATTTAGGTATATTAATATTTCTTAATTTTTGCGATCTAGATCTAATTCTAAGGTTAGGTAAGTTTGAGATTTCATCACACACTAGCGTCATTTTGAACTTATCATACACATTAATTATGTTACAGTACTCGAATAATTTTGTTTCGTCGTTTTTGTGCATTTTCCTTATAGAATTAGGTAGGTACAATTGTTTTTACCAGGCTTAATTGTATTTTATATATATTACCTAAGTAAGTTTTGTAAGTTCTGCCATAGCTACTTAGGCTGTAGGAAATAATTGACTCTGCTCGTGACATATATAACATTCTAAGGGTGCTAAAAGGTATTTTGTATTTTAACAGAGATAATTTGGACAGTACGGATCTTAGCTTATTGCAAATATAGTTTATGTATCCTTTCATGACGGAGCTATAGATAGTGTTTTCATGACGGAGCTTTGTGTCTGATGTCTGCTGTAATGAGAAAACCCGTAAGTACTGTACTGTCGCTGCACGCTGGGTCTACACTGATTGTATAAATAGGCCTAATCCGTGACGGATTTTTGGCATAAATATTCAAATCATTATGTTTATTACATATCACATTTTAACAAATTTAAAAAAAAAAAAACTTGACGCGTCCTGTTGGTCGAATATGAAACAGGGACGCAACTCCTTCATCTTAATTAAGAGAAGAAGACATATCTAAGATATCACTTTTGTTTCAATGGCTGTCATTGTCAGATTTTGAAGGACCGAGTTTCTAAATACTCCATTTTTTTAACATACATAATTGGCAATATTTTTTTTTGTACACTATAATTTGTCTATCCAACTTCATAATAAATATTAATTTTTAGGTCTTTTAACCACGCAGGTATATCAATTACGAGTAGTAACTTTATATGGTAACTTCTGAATAAATATTAAATCGATTTCCCGAGGTTAATTTCGACTGATTACGTTTATCATATATCTCACACACCAAGGGCTTACCAAGTTATATTTGCAAGATAAGATCAAAACTCTTGAGAGCACCCTAATGGCTGGCAAATTAATAACACTTAGCGATTAATGAAGTTGTGGCGTGTAAGCTTCATTTTAGCAGTGAGCAACGGAGTCTATTCGAGGTAAGTACTGAATTGGAAACAAATTTGAATTTAAGAAATGATTCCGATTGGGTACTTGCCTCATGTTATAACATGGTCTTACTTGTGAACTGGTCTGGTAAAATATTAAAAGATAACAATAAATTGAAATAGCAGAATTTAAAAATATGTCATTTCAAAAAGTCTGAAAATTTTATTTTTTCTTTATTGTCCAATAGTCAAAATTAAATAAAAGGTACCAATAGAATCCTTATGTAAAAATAAAGCATGAATTTTATGACAACTATGATCTTTAACGCAGTATTTCGCGACTAAAACAGCAAAATATTTATTTTCCCATACAACGGTTTGATAACTCGTGTGTGACATTATAACATGTACTGGTGTAGGTCTAGGTTGTTAGGGTCATTGCCACACCGAATATCGGACACTCCCGTACGCATTTTTTTATATATATTAGGCGAAACAAGTCATTTTAGAATAAATATTCATTGTTATTACTTTTATTACTACTTTTAGAGATTTAATAAGTGGGTACTGGGTATTTGCCTGTGATTTTATTGAATGTTGATGATCAGTCGACAACCCTCGCTTTCATCATCGTACTCCAGTGTTGTTGATGGCTACAATTTGACAGCTGAGGCATCAGGTAGGCTTCTGTACCTTCAGTGTATTCAGTGACTGCACTCCTATTTCCAAAACTCACAAATGTAGTTGAGTGCTTCTACCAAAACCCTTTAACGAAGGGAGACGATAAAAAACCCGCAACAAAATAAACGCGCATTCCAGAAGGGTAGTTATGTTTTTATGGCAGTGAGTTACAAGATTCATTTCTTACCGCACTATAGCTTAGTGTCTGTCATAAATTTCCACTTGATCCATTCCTTTCTCGAGAAAAGTGGTTGAAGAAGGAAGGAAAAGGGTTACGATATGTCCGTTTTGTCATCCCTAGAAACGGCACCCTTTAATATTAAAACCTTTTCTTTTCTTGTCTGGAAAAAAACGACTTACACTTCCACAAGAATATCTACCCAATCTTACAGCAGGGGTCGGCAACCTTTTAGCGGCCAAAGGCCATATAGTAGTTAAAAAATTGACGCGGGCCGCACTTGTTAAAAAATTGCAAGTTTATCAGGGAAAAGGTACCATACATTCGTTACAAAAAAGAAACTTTACTGTGGACGTCATCTGTTCATAAGAGTATACTCAAAAGTACTCAGGAGGTGAAACAGTGCTGCATGCACTCGTTCTTATATATAATTCCTAACCTTTTTAATATCGTTACAGATATGGGAAGCAGATTTTGACTATATAAATACTTAACTGATATAAGCCGTATCTATTCACCCACTTTCGATACGTACAGTCAGCATCAAAAGTAGATACGCATTTGACAAGTTCAAAAGTCTTTATCACAAGGGAATAAGAGCCTTTTACACCTTCATATGCGTAGCTACTTTTGGTGCTGACTGTACTCTCTGTTACTCGCAAAGAATTGCTGTTTTACCTCCAGGTTCGGAACCGATGATCGAATACTTTAGCTCTGCGGGTGTGGAAGTGAGCGCGCGAATCTAATTATATTCCATGTCTCCACAGGAAACATTGAATACTCATACTTAAGGAATGTTTTTGATCCATCCGGGTCTTTAAATAACTATTAAATAGGGCTCAGGGAGCAAGTCTCTCATTACGCTTTATGTTCTTTGTTTGTTTTCCTAATGTCTAATTTTATTATTAAATAGCACGAAATCAACTAGGATACCTGTTAAAAACGTACGCTTAAGAATTCACGACCAATTAGACATTTTCCACGCTTCTTAAGGGCCCGCTAGCGTCGTGGGCAAGCATACATTATGTGCTTCTAGCAACACTGCATCTCCTTTAAACATCAGCAATCTAAACTCAATCTTAATCACACCAACTACAGTTCAAAATCAACTGGTACCAAGTCGCACCGAAGGTCTTACTAAATTTGGAATGTTGCCAGCATCGAATGCGCTTGGGGACAATTTGGCACGTTATAGCAAAATCGGTGTGCGGATACTATATTTTGAATGAATAATCGCCTTACAAGTTTGGGGTATTCTTTTTTGGCAAGGTATGGATAAAAGGTAGCTCGTTTCGGAACTGCGGAGCGATTTCAGAGGATTAGCAGATACGATTTTCTTTATAGGGATTTTGTTTTTTTATACCACGTCGGT
Organism: Notocelia uddmanniana; assembly: GCA_905163555.1. NCBI lineage: Eukaryota > Metazoa > Arthropoda > Insecta > Lepidoptera > Tortricidae > Notocelia > Notocelia uddmanniana. The sequence goes on from LR991065.1 coordinate 17,468,493, forward strand.
GGCAAATAAGCGTACAGTCCGCCTGATGGTAAGCGGTCACCGCAGCCTATGGACGCCTGCAACTCCTAGGGGTGTCACATGCGCACTGCCGACCCTTTAAGAAATTATACACTCCTTTCTTGAAGAACCCCATACTCTAGTCCGTCGGAAAAACCTCGGCAGGGAACTCATTCCACAATCGGAGCGTCCGAGGGAGGAAATTCCTCTGAAACCGTACCGTACGCGACCATTTAGGTTCTAAGGTGTGAGGATGAATGCCCTGCCGACGGCGAGCGGTGCGATGGACGGCCGTAGGCATAATGTCGAACAGTTCTTCGGAGCACAACCCATTATATAAGCGATAGAACACGCACAAGGAGGCAAAATTTCTCCTTAAACCCAACGGCTCAATATCGCTCGTGAACTTGGGATCGTCCACGATTCGCAAACAGCGATTTTTTGCAAATACCACCATATCAGCCGAAGGACGTCCACTGCTGGAGATAGGCTTCCACGTTATAACGGCATGTGCGTTTCTGCAAATGCTTTGAAGGAACTATGTCCGAGTCATGTATTAGTACTTTTCAGGGTTCCGTACCCGAAGAGTCCAAACGGAGCCCTATTTGCTGATACTCGCGTGTCCGTGTGTCATCTGTCACACATTTTTTACCGAAGACTTTTTTTAATTTCTCGTTGACCTATAAACTTGAAATTTGGTGATAATGTTCATTATCAAATAATTATTAGGTTTTTTGTTGGCAAAATAGAGGTATATTTTACCAACAAATACCAATATAATGATAAATCACATTAGTTTTTTAGCTGTACGGACCCTCGGTGTGCGAGTTCGACTTGCACTTGGCCTGTTTTTACTACCCCAAACTATAATCACATACTTTTTCTCTATGGAACTCATAAAGACAACACTTTAGTGAACTATAATGAAATTGATCAATCACGTGTCGCTGTGGAACGCGCGAGCGCGCGAAAGAAATAAGCAAACGCTGACTCGTTGGGCCTGCACTTCGTTTCTGCAGGACTGGTTTGTTTAATAAAATGGCAAGCCTCGTGGTCTAAACGCGGTACTCAAGTAAAAAAGCGTACGTTATATAACGATTGCATACAATATATATTATAAGTGGCCTTGTAAGTTGGCCACATGACTTTAAATTACCGAAAGTCAAGTCATGTGTTCGTTGTACTACATGTTATTAAGAGGTGCATTCAAATATGGTGACAGTGACAATATAAAATTATGAAGGGGTGTATCTTTATAGAATCGTAAATGGTACTCAAGTGAATTTTTCATAAATAAAAATGCAGGTGATAGACAAATAACTTTGCAATTATATTATAATATTATAACTGAACTAGTATCGTTACTTGAAACAAGGAAAAATCTCTTTTTAGTTAAACGACTTTCTGACCTATAGACCTATAATGTGCGAAGCCGCGAAGCCGTGCGATAACAGACAGTTGTCCGCTGTCAGTGACAACTGACAGTCGAGTTACTAGTAGTACCGATTCTTTACTGCTTACGTTAAAATGAGCGCTACTCCGCAAATTAATACTGCGTAAATATAACAGTGACACATAACAGACAAGGGAGGAACTATTTGTGACACCAGCAAGCTCCCGATAAAATACAAAATGCCACATTCCGATCCCGCCCTGTCAAGTCATGAAGGCGCCCTAATGGGTCCACTAGCGCCACTCGTAAAAAAAAGTGATTATTTAAATTTAATGATAGTTATTTAAATAATTTTTAAGAAAAAAAAAACCGACTTCAATGGGGGAGGCCGGTGAAAGATTATTATACTTAGATGGTGCACTCTTAGATTCCATACAATAAAATAAAAATGGCTATAAGTATGTTTATAATGGTAGAAGACTAAGTACCCTCAATTCCTCATGGAATCATGGAAAAACCTTGCTTGCTTGACAAACAAAAAGAAGAGAACTAATCGCCAAACGTGAACTACGCGTCGTTGAAGAGTTTCGTTCTGATCATCATCAGCAGTTCCACTTCATCAAATGTAACTTTTATGAATGAAAATGCTTGATTAGTTCATGAATACTAAAATCACTATTTGTGTGCCTTTCACATTTGAGGAGTTCCCTCGATTCCTAATGGATCCCATCATCAGAACTCGAGCATGACAAAAATCAATCGTGAAAATAGAACTTGCTTAACAAACACAGCTAGAAGGCCAAATCGCCAAACGTGAACTTTTCGTCGTTGAAGAGTTCTGTTCTGATCATCATCAGCAGTTCCACTTCATCAAATGTCACATTTTTGTATGATAATGCTCGATTTGTTGATAAAAACACAAAAATCACTATATGTTTGCCTTTAAGATTTGAGGAGTTCCCTCAATTCCTCATGGATCCCATCATCAGAAATCAAGCATGACAAAAATTAATCGTGAAAATAGAACTTGCTTAACAAACACAGCTAGGAGGACAAATCGCCAAACGTGAACTTTTCGTCGTTGAAGAGTTCTGTTCTGATCATCATCAGCAGTTCCACTTCATCCAATGTCACATTTTTAGATGCAAATGCTTGAATTGTTGATAAAAACACAAAAATCATTATATGTTTGCCTTAAAGATTTGAGGAGTTCTCTCAATTCCTCATGGATCCCATCATCAAAACTGCATTTTGACAAAAACGGGACCAACTTGGATATATATACTTACAATCAAAAAAAGAATATTCCAAATCGGTTAAGAAATGACGAAGTTATGGAGTAACAAACATTAAAAAAAAAAAAAAAAAAACAAAAAAAAAACATACAACCGAATTGATAACCTCCTCCTTTGAAATCTTGAAGTCGGTTAAAAAGGGGTCTGCTATGTACTGTATTTTGTATTTAAGTACCTTTTGAATACGTTAAACTAGTTACTACGTTCCGAGATTTTCGATCTATGCGTTCAAAAACACAACGGCCTTTTTTACTTTCGATGTAATAACTTGTTTAATGTATTTATAAGGTACTTAAATACAAAATAGAGTACATAGCAGTGGCCCTTTTTAAATATCTATCGTTAAATTTAGATAATTACAATTATTAACGAGTGGCGCTAGTGGACCCGTTATAACCCTCTTAATCTTATGTGAAATATCTGTCTACGTAGTTTGATATGCTACGAGTTCTATCTAGAAAACTTTTAGCTCCCATAGCTACTCACAAAAACAAGCTAGCAAGTAGTTCTAGCTCATCACTACTGATCAGCTTGATCAAGAATGTAAGTGTTGTGCGGGACAGTTTGGCCGGCTGTTTGCAAGCCAGACCATCGTCATCTTTTAGATCTGCTCACTAATTCTAGAATATTTCTGAACAGAATGCTCGACGAGCTCTGTCGCAGAAGCGAGGCTTCGCCGCTGTTCGGGCGTGGTGCGTGGCGTGGTGGCACTCCGGGCGGGAAGACTTGGAGGACACGGAGCCGGAGGAAGAACCGTCGGACCCAGGCTACGCGACGCCTGTGTCCGTGGAAACTCCGCTACAGAGCACCGTGTCCAGGTAATGCAGATTTTAGGTGGCAGTGTGCCATTTATGATGGTGGTTAAGTTAGATGGATGTAGCTGGAAAATATAAGACAAAAGTGATGTGAAAGTTTAAAGAAAATTTAGATGATGATGTTATGCATCTTTCATTGCTAAAATTATAAGCTAGCTTGAGAATTACATTTTTTTATTCTATAATCCAAACGGCAGCTTTGTACACCAGTACAGTATAATAAAGACATAATTTAATGTTACTGTGTTTCTCTTCAACAGATGCACATCGCTTAACGTAATCAGGGACCCGTACGCCGGCCGCGGGGGCTCCGGCGGCTCGGGCGGTGACGGGGGCACCTCCCCCCTCCGTCGCACCTACGACGCTCCCACTGCTCCTATCCCCGCGGCTCGTGACAGCCGGTCATTGCCCCCCAACACGAGAATCAACACTACTACCTCACCTGCGCCAAAATCAGTGTCAGCAGACTCCGTATATACGATCCTAATCAGACTACCAGAAGCTGATTCTGATAGACCGACAATCAAAATGATTTCAGAAGAATCACCTCCCACAAACAATACTAGACCACACTTTAGACCAACAAGAGGAGATTCAGAATTAAATCTACACCCAGCTGGACACCCGGCGTTGACCAGGAGAACGTCACATATACAAGACGTCAGAATTCCTCTTAACGCCAAGATAATACCGAAGCAACTGGCTGGCAAAGGTATAACTAAAGCACCTAAGTCGAAGAAGAAAACCCAAGAGAAAAAACAAGAGACTAAAGCTGCTAAAACCTTGTCAGCTATTCTTCTATCATTCATTATCACTTGGACGCCTTACAATATCCTTGTGCTACTCAAGCCCCTTACCGCTTGCACCAAGTGCATTCCTGATGAATTATGGTCATTCTTCTATGCTCTGTGCTATATTAATTCTACGATAAATCCAGTTTGTTATGCATTGTGTAATGCTACCTTTAGAAGAACTTATGTCAGAATATTAACTTGTAAATGGCATAACAGAAACAGGGAAGCAATGACTAGAGGTGTTTACAATTAAAACCGGATCCAACATTATTTTACGGTTAGATAATAATGGTACCAATTTAATGATTGCCCAATTTTGGTACCTAAGTATATTATGATCTTTATGGTAAAACCCATTAACATAAGTTGATTTAAAAGCCATTTATTGTGAGTAGTTTCATTTTCATTAGTGAGTTGACCGTCCCGTCCAATGATAGTTGTATGATTTGTAGATTTCGTAAATTTTTGTGACAATTTCTCGGAGATTAGTTTATAATTACTGATTTTAGTTTTCGAGTCTTCTACTGTTGTAAGCAGAAGAACTGATAGCCAAAGGTTTAGGAATTATTACTGTATGAATATGAGTCGTGTATAAAAATGAAGTAAATCATATTGAAGATTGTGCGGTTTATAAAATCTCTAGTCATTCTCTACGGTGTTCTACATTGCAAGGTGAGCTTTTAGGATAAAATGGACGAATTTAGACGAGAATAATTTGAGAAATTATTTTATGATTCATGGACTGTTATTGCCAAATTCCTTGTGATTTATAAGTATCCCAGTATTTTAGGTCGCAAGTACAAGACCGTGTGAAAACTATGGTTAATGGTTTGTTTTCTAACTTCTATTGGTTCTTGTAATATTCATCTTGGCTGTCGCCTATTGCCAAATCGTTGGTTTAGTTACTGATATTTGTCGTGACATAGTCTAAAGTTGAATGAATAAACGAATAGTTATTAGAACAGAGAGAGTTTTGCCTTGTTTTTCAGTCTTGATGTGTGTTTTATCTTAGTATTAATTATAGTGATTCGAAGCAATATTTGATATTCTATAATACTAAATGTTTGTAGTCGTATTCAGAAAGTTACCTTGGAATTAAGTTACACATGTGCTAAATTAATTTAATTATAGTGACTTTAGTTGTGCGATCGGAAAATATCTAAGAAAATAACGTGATTTATATTTTTAAATTCTCAAAAACTGTCTAAATTGAAATAACTCGTTTGTCTAAATTCCATTCCTCTTGCTCTGGTCTGGTCATCTGACAAGGATTTGAGTATGCCTTTGAAAATTTATCGTACGTATTATAATTATGAGCTTAACAAGGGGTTTGACATATGTATAATTTTTATACAGGGGATGGAGATGTAAAATTATATACCCGTTATATTGGTGCTTTTTGGCACAAAAGATGGGAAGATACCAGATGTTTTTTTTGAAGAGTGTTAAACTTAACAATCTTTCCAAGGAATCTTTCTCAATAATTATCTTAAACTGGTTTTGTTACTATTGTGTTAGTCGTACTTCACATATTTGACAGTTTGGTGTATTGGCAAAGATCTGTGACTTTGACACTTGAGAATACAACGATATGAACAATTTAGAGGATTTCCTAAATAAAACTATTGTCTCACTTTTTAGATTCGAAGTCTGTGACTAGTCTACTGAATTTCTATAAAATGAATCTTATATGTCAAGAATAAAAGCGATATATTTAAATTCTAAATATATGTACATGTACTTTAAATATTTAAAAAAAGATTAATATTGTAAAAAGCGACATTTAATTCTATAAATAGTATATACTGTATTTGTATCGACATTGTATTAATAGATATAGTGAATATAATGATTATTACATATATTATACAAGCGAGTGTAAGTATTTACCTATATGAATTGTAATATATTGTCGAATCTATGAGTGTCGTACAACGTTCCTCTGTTGTGAATGGGGTTTTATTAACCTATTTATTATTAATATATATATATATATATAAATATGTAGTAATAGAGTATTTATATCATAATTAAGTAAGCTAGGATTTATCATTATCATAATGTTATACAAATCGCGGAGAATTACGCATTTTACCATTATATATGTTTTAACATCCATGATGACATATATATATATATAATAATATGATGTTTGTGTACAATGAAGAATGCAAAATAAAAAAATAAAAATTCCGTTTCAGTTTTAGGCTTTCTCCAATCACCAATCTGTGCCTGCATAAATTTAAAACAAGCTTGAGTATGGTTGACACGTATATAGTGATATAACTTCTCCATGTCACGCATTTTATGCAAATTGAAACCACTAATGTATCGGCATTAGTTCAAAATTAATTTAATTTTATCATAACGATTTAGTTTAGTTAAATAACTTTACTTTGTTATAGTTTAGTTTTATTTTTAGTTTTAGTTTTACCATTCATAATTCATATATCGCATAATACTTGTGTAATTTTATCATTGTTTTCGTTCGTAATTAATGAAAAGTTATATTGATCTATGTTTGATCTCCTTTATGCTAAGCAAAAACAGGTTTATTTTATTCTAAATCTATAAAAAAAGAAATAAAGTTAACACTTATATACGGTTTTCGTCCTGCTACTGTTCGAGTTATAAATTTCATGTTTTATTGCAATTTAAAAACGTAAAATGCGTAGTTAATCTGCTGTAAGATCAAAATACGTTACAAAAGATGATATTCCATAAAAATATTAAAGTAATTTAATTACCATATAATTACCATGTGACTAAACATGGCAAATATATACTTTGTAGATCCACACCTTAAAACATAATAATGACCCAACACCTGCCTGTATAGGTCCCTATTTTTAAATTTATATTAAAGGTCAAATGTCTATTAGGGTTCTAATAGGCAGGCAGACATCAAATTTTACCTTAATATACGTACGTTTCCAAAGGTTCCAATATATCCGAGCAACTTTATGACGTTTAAGGCCCATGTAAACACATAGGATACGCATACAAGTTTCATTACATTGCGCGTTACCGTGGTAGGTACGTATAATAAGTTCAATCGTACTGACAAACCGCACAATGTAGCAAAACTCGCATAGGTACGAGTCTCTTGCATGTGGAAATAAGGCTTAACACTAAAGTCGTGTTCACATACTCGTATTGATCGTTTTATCCGTGCCCATTTTATCTCTGTAAAATGGTGCCGATTTGTTTGAGGCGTTAATTGGTGGGTAAAAACAATATTTGACACAAAATAGTTATTCATGCAACAAATGCAGAAAGCAGAGGCGGCCTTTGGGGGTGGTGAGCACGGCAGCCGCCTGGGGCTCGGTCTTACAGGGGCTTCGTGTAATACCCACAAAAAAAATAGTACAATGACAAGGGCCTCGCAAAAGTTTACCCTCTCGGAGCCTCGCAATGGCTAAGGCCCCTTGGCAGAAAGTGGGTGATTTTTTACATGAAGTGAAAGGGTCTGTGAATTTTCTCCGCTGTTGTAATTTGTAACGTATTTTGGTGGTACTTCTATTTCTAAACGTATATTGTCAACGCGCACAGTAACTTAGTTTTACCTTTACGAAGCGTTTTCTTGTCAGTGTCCCTTGTAGTAATAATTATTTGTAGATATGTAGCCTCGTAGACTTGACCTTTTTAAAGGTTATATTTTTAATAAAAAAGGCAGTGATTCTACCGAAGATCCCTTTATAAGTAGAATAATGGTTACCTATACTCAAAAATGTAAATTTAGATTTTTTTCAGAAAAAATAAACGAATCCGTCTTACTGGTTTGTTTGTTTTTTGTATTTCTGTGGTGAATTTTTAGTGATGCTTTTAAAATTGTCTCTTGATATTTTTGAATAAAATAATGGATTGAGTACTTGACGTGCCACATAAATATGAAAAGTATGATTGGGTAAACATTTTGTGGTTTACCTAGAATAACAGCCCACGTTTACAAAACAGAAGTACACAGTAGAATCAAGTGCCAAAATTGTACACTAAACTTAATAAGTACAAACCCTAGTGTGAATGTGAACCAAAGCAATTCAGGTTAGATTAAAATCATTATTATTATTCACTGGACGCTACTCCACTAAAAAAAGTTTGTATGTTTTTGTTTTCTAATTTATAAAACTCTAAAATATTGGTATAATTTATTTTTCTCATACTTTGAAATATTAGTGTAGGGACGCCCATTTTAAAATTAGTTTTACTTTACTGCTTCCTTGCAGTAATTAAAACAAGGTTTCAAATTTAAAAAAAATCTCACAGCTTGTAAAATGAGCGTGTGTCAAAGTAACATTTACTGATATTGTAAAAAATATGCATTTTCGAATGTGTATCAAAATTAGACTTGTGTTTATCTTCGCGAATTGATCTATTTTTCCAAATTTAATATGCCAAAGTATGCCAAATTTAATATGCCAAAGTATGTCAGGTTGATTTAAACTAAAAGAAACCACTAGGTGGTTCTCTCATAATTAATAAACAATTTACCTAAATTGGAGTGCTACACAATTTTTAATCATCTTTACCTAAGTACCTAATTACAGAAACGGCTCATTTTACCATTAACATTCTAGGAGCATTTTCCAAGCACTGTAATCAAAGAGAATAGTAACATTATTACTGCATGAACGTAAGTCGGTGAAATGTTTGTACAAATTTTATGTTAACAGTATATGAGATGGATGATTAATAAATGCTGAGATTTTCTTCTCGTGTATAGGAGTACTTATAATATAATGCTATCATAGGAGAGTCTTGAAGACTTCTTAATCTATTTGCTAGTGATATAAGTGTTTTGCTCCAACCATCTACATATATCGACTTCCTTATTTCGGTGCACATTCTTTTGACTTATTCGCAATAACTATTATAATAATCGCTTTTTCGGATAAAATGTATTTTGAAATTGAAGTAATTTTATTATAACAAGTTTATGTACAAAGTGATAGTTTGTTAATCATAAATGTATAATTATATTGATAAATTTGGCGATCGAATAGTTAGTGAAATTTTAGTCATATGAAATTTAATTGTAATAATAATTTGCGATATAACACTGGATTTATATTATTTTCAGAACAATTTTGTACAAAATAGTCCTTTGTATCACACATTCCATTTGTAGAATTAGTAGAATATGGTTACCTCAACTATTATGTCATCCTTTGGTACAGTAAGTTTAAATATGCATTACGTAACTCGCTCTCGTGTACATTTACTTCTTTTTGTTCCATTCTATTATTCCTTATAATATTATAATATTGTATTTTTCTTTTTTATACATTTGCACGTGTCGATCCACATTGATGAAATCAGGAAACATGTATTTTTCCTAAGAACTGCGTTTTCTAAACCCAAGTGAATTAATATTTGAGGTACTCTGTGTTCAATCAAACCCTGAGTTATATTAATGTAATTTTTAGACGTCGATTTTAAAATCATTAACTAAATGACAAGGGAGTAAAACGAACTGAAATATTTAATTAAAATATTGTCGTGTATTTGTAGTGATGTACCTAAAATAAAAATCTAAAGCATACCAATAAGTTGGGAAATATTAAGAGTAATAGATAGGTAGATACCTATTCGATGGATTTTTACTTAATACGTAAGTGCATGAAATGTGAGTAGGCAGTGCCAAATATTTCCTATAATGCGAAAATAAGAATCCCATGAAATCCCAATAGTTATTTATAGTATTTATTTTTTCCACTTGGTTTTGATTGATGAGCACTATGAAAGGCAGTAAATATATTGCAATCGTTTCGTACTGTTAATGACCAAATGTACCTACAAAATATATCGACCTGAATTTAAAAGGTCACTGTATGAGTAGTCAATACAAGCGAATTGAATACGTAAAAATCACGCATATAGTGAGCTGGTGAGAACGCTCTATCAGGTCGCATTGTGAAAAGCTTCCTGCACACAGATATTATTTTTCATTTATGTTACTTTTATGTTACTCCTGCAAAATAACGCTATTCTCCTCCTTAGTCAACTGACCAACCAGACTGTGAAGCGAAACCCTGTCTTATGGAAAGAATATGTACGAAGTGTCTAAATAGAATTAAATCTCGCAACTTAATATAGATTTATTATTATCAGTGTACAATTTAGTCAACACGGTGTATTTATGAAATAATAAATGTGTTTTTTGTAAATTATTTTAAAAATTAATCCATGTTTTTGTATAACCAAAGACAATAAAATTGAACTAAATAATGTGTTTTATTCGAAACCTACTGGAAAATTACATTGTGATATTGAGAATATATCTTAAATGCCTAGCAGTAAAGTTAACACTGATTAAAGTAATAATTTCTATAAGTAAAGTAATCTTATTAGCTCCGATGTAGGGTTCGGTAGGTAGTCCCAGAACCACTGAAAAACGATACCCTTCGACCAGAAATCAGTGAATAGGAACGTGATAGGACCCACGGTTGACGACTCATTTACTGCGATGGGCGTAAACTGCAGCCAACGCAAGCAACATCTGCCAGCTTCTGATGATGCCATACACTCGGAACGACGAAACATGTGTCGAGGTTTTTTATTACACCTGGTGGTATGCCGTGGGAGACTAGGAACATCAACAGCCTTTATAGGGTCTAAGAAGTCTTATAGCTCTGGGAGCTTGCTCCGAGAATCTATAAAAACAATTTATAAAAAATACAACGAGTATCACCATATTTATACTGATGGGTCTAAAGTTGGTGAAGGGGTTGGGGCAGCGTTTTTTGACCCTCAATCAAATGTCAAAGCAGCGTTCAAATTAAATAACCAATTTTCTGTCATGTCAGCAGAACTGTATGCCATCTTCGAATGTTTATCATACATACAGTCGTGTGTTGGGACAAAGTTAGTAGTGCTTAGTGACTCGAAGACCGCACTACAGCATCTAGCTCGATGCACCTCGTGTGAACGAGGCCTCCCCGTAGCTTATAATATATTGGATTTATATTTACAATTGCGAACCAGCGGCAGAAATATAAAATTCCAATGGGTCCCATCGCATATAAATCTTGTAGGTAATGAAGAAGTAGACAAGTTGGCGAAATCTGCAGTCGAGGAGGCGATATATGTGAGCCAAATGCCTTTTTTTACCGACCTACTAAGAGACTCAAAAAAGAAATGCTTTGAACTTTGGAATACCTATTTTGCTGAGAGATCGAAAGAAAAAGGCATATGGTATAAAACTATGGTTAGTGAACCACCGAAGATACCGTGGTTCTGCGAGTCTCGACTAAATAGACAACAAGTTGTTACAAGCATGCGACTGCGCTCCGGGCACTTGCCACTCAATGTGTTCGGGCATTTGATGAGGGTGGTTGATTCTCCAAACTGTTCATTTTGTGATGTGAGAGAAGACACATACCACGCATTGGTGGAATGTGCTCGGATCAGAGCAGAACGCAGTGCATTTGAATCATAGGCGAAACTTAAATTAACAGATGTTGGCTTATGTAACATAATATTATCTGACCCTAGATCCAAACTGGCAACCAAACTGTATCAATTAACAATTAAATTAATGAACTGTAGACAATAAATCATGTAACACCTATAAGGCCGGCGTCATCGCTCAGCGACGAAGGATTTTTTTTCTAAATAAAGATTTTAAAAAATACAGCCTTTATCAGTTACTAAACGCTCAATTAATTAGGCAATTTTGTATGTGGATTGATACGTAGTTTGACGTTTTCTCTCGTTAAGTACTATCTAGAACAGGACTAATGTGGTCGAATATCGCATGATGTTATTTATTTTATTGATTTTTGATTCAGTAATATTCTTTTAAACATAACTTCAAATCGAGAAATATCAGGCTGTAAACTGTTTCTTTCCTTTTAAATTATACAAAATTGGGTCCGTAATTATCTGAAACTTTAATAAAAAGTATCAAATCCTTTAATCAGTTTATTTAAATTATCAATAGTTTTGTCATATTTTGAGTTCATAACAATTTCCAATGCGTAAGGCCTCTTAACTGTAGGCAGGTATGCGAAAATGCGCAAGCGGGTATAGGTAAAAAAATTAAGAAGATGACCTGTTGTATGTAGTTGTGACGTGTTCGAATAGACAATACATATTCAAAATGTGCAACACAAACAAAACAAACGCCTACTCGAACACTGTACTACTACATACAACAGGTCATCTTCTTAATTTACTGGTACTCCATTCCAGAGGTGGCAGCAGTACTCCATAAATGACCGAACTGTGCTTGATAGAGTTGGAGGCTCTGCCTATGTGTGAAGTACCGCTTCAGCCTAGAGAAAAAGCCTATTTTTGCTGCAGTTTGCGCCAAGGAACATAGAAATGTAGGTCCCAAAGTTCATATTGCACGTGACGTTCATGCACAGGAGCTGTTGATGGAAATTGGAGTCAAGTCGTATGGACTCCGTTTAGTGGAGATGAGACACGCCTGTGTCTTAGTTGCGTTAAATTTGACTAAACTTTATTTTTTATGATATTTAAAACTTACTGTCTATGTTATGATGATGATGATGATATGAATTATTCTGTTTTAGCGGATAATAATGCCTTTATCCGCTAAAACGAAACAATTCAGTTCGTTGAACCGGCAAACTCGGCGGCGGCGGCGGGTTTGACAAAAGCTGGACCGAATACTCAGCTAAATAAATATTCGTATGATTCTGTTTGACGTATGCGGCGCATCTCTTAGTAAATAGCTTGAAGAAAATCATATCATATCGGAGCAGTACAACTTTGCACTCCTCAAATAGACCTCAGTAACTAGTTCTTAATTGAAACCTTATTAAGTCACCAGAGCCAGGAATAGCAATTAATTTGTTCTGATAGCTTTTAATTTACCAATTAGAAACCATTAGGCATTTCGCATTTCAATTAGTATGGAGCAAGGGAACAAATGAAAGGTGGGGCAATAAAGAACAATCAAGTGTTTCCAATAGGACCCGTTCTTATTTCATAAAATCTTCAGTGTATGTGAACCAGTCTTATTACAAATATATTTTTGACATATAGGTATAATTCAATCGCAAGTTTTAGACTCAACGGGGCCGATTTTTATGATCTCTGATTTTTTAGGGTTCCATAGTCAACTAGGAACCCTTATAGTTTCGCCATGTCCATCTGCCTGTCTGTCCGTCTGTCTGTCCGAGGCTTTGCTCTGTGATTGTTAGTGCTAGAAAGCTGCAAAATATGTAAATGAATAAAACTGAGAAAGTCGTAAAAAAATCTACAATTTTTTTTTAAAACACGTAAAGCGGGGATGCATTTTTTTTTTGCTTCAACCCGATGGTGTGGAGTGTTCTTGAATAGGTCTTTCAAAACGAATAAAGGTCTTAATCAGACACTTTTTGATAAAGTTAATATTTTCGGAAATATTCACTCTAAAAGAAAAAAAAAGGTGTCCCCCCTCTAACTTATGAACTGTAGGTCCAAAATATATGTAAAAAAATCATGAAAGTAAAGCTTAATAAAGACTTTCAACGAAAACTATAGCGGACATGATCAGTTGAGCTGTTTTTGAGTTATCGTAAAAAGTCTTCACTTCTTACTAAAAACCGGATGAAACGCTGCGAAGGTATTCCCTTTTGCTTGTTATTGAAAAGTAAGTTCATTGGGCAACTACGAAACCCTACACTGATCATGGCTCGACTTGCTCTTGGCCAATTTTTGATTGTATTTTTGCTCCAAATAGCAGAATAACTATCAAAATATCATTAAAAATACGAAAAAACGGGTCGGGGGCGGGCGGTACGACTCTCGCTGGGACAGCTAATTAAATAATAATACGCAAATACTCTGAGCTTGTCTCGATGAGATTGCTGTTTAGCTATAAGACCGCTTACTGTTAAGCTCTGCTTAATCTGGTTATTGACTGCATTATATCCTTTAATTGAGGTGCAATAGAAAGTACTTGTAATGTATTGTTGCGACGGGGTAATAACAGTTTCGTTGCTATAGAGACATGTCATCAGCAAGGTATTCGAAAATTGGCCGTGTCATTAAAACTAATCCCGTGGCCCAGCGGTATAGACATTGGTCTATGGAGCCGACGCACCCGGGTTCGATCCCAGCGACCGACGTGCTTTTTGTAAGATGTTTTTAAAGTCTTAACGATAACATTTTAATTACGCTGAGTAGCATGGAGAGTTCTAGAAGAAGTAAATGAATGGAATATTCGGTGCTTAAGAACATTTATAGGAAAATGTATGGCATTAGAATATTCGAGAATCTTCGTTACAGCGCAAGTTTCTGGAATAGCCAACGCTACTCGGAACAAATGAGTAATGAAATGAATGACGAAATGAATATCGAAATTATCGTCTAGAATATTCGGATAGGGGTATATAAGGGGACCAAGTCCCCGGTACAGGGCAGTTCACTGTGGAATAAGTTAAGTTGAAGATCGGAGAGGGAATCGAAGAGAATATGGAAGTGAGTTGTGAAAGTAGTGTTAAAGTGGAGTAACAAAAACAGTAAAAAAAAATGCAAGGGAACATTGCATTTTTTTTTACTATTTTTGTTACTCCTGTCGAGATTGTCATTAAAAGCTTGTGACGTAAGCATTCTTATTATTTGAGAGATTTTTAAAGAAGACTTTTATAAAAGTTGTCAGCACTGATATCTAGTCTATGTGAATAGTGTTGTACAAACAAAATAGTGCTGCTACGGATCGTCAAATTTAAATTTATTTATTAATATATATAGTACATATAAGCTTACAGTATTAAAACCAAGACGCTCACATGTTACATACACAAAACATTTACATGAAAAGGAAACTATGCTAACACAAATATCAATAAAGGAAACTATACTAACACAAATATTACAACATTAACAACACACAATAATACAATTAAATACTTAGGCTGGGTTGCACCAACTTACGATCACAGACCGATCAACGTTAAATATGGCGCCGACAGCTGTCATCCCATAGAAACTTATCAAACTTTCCATACATTCAAATTTTAACGAACACAGCTTACGATTACAGTTGGTTTGGTGCAACCCAGCCTTAGACTATTATTTATAAATGTACATATCTGCCTGTAAAATGTACCTGGCGAGTCATGAAAGACGTCGGCAGGTGTCTTCATAGCCAACTGATTTAAGAGTGAGAGTGCTCGATTGGTGGGAGCGTTGTTAGCCCTCCTCGTACGCGCTCCCTCACCACCGCTACTGAACAGTGGGCGCGGGCGCCGCGGTGGCCCGGCACCGCCCTGGCTCTCGCCGTTCGCACCCCACACACGCGTCCGAGGTGTCGGAGCAAACAACCCTATCTGGTCTAGAACCGCCGTATTATTGACTTTGTTTCGGAATAGGTCATAATAATGTACCAATAAAAGCACCTTACGCCGCAACTCCAACGTTTCTAACCCTACCATGCCCGAAACAAACATAGAGGGATATAGGAATGGATAGTACCCGTATTTCTTTTTATAGAGATACCTTGCGAATTTTCTTTGAACTATTACAACTTTGAAATATTACAACATACCGTAAATTGAAATATTGAAATATTACAACATACCGTAAAACGGGGTGAGTAGGTTTCGCGGGGAGAGGTGGGTTATGAATGGGGAGAGAAGGTTTGAGAGGGGGGTGAGAAGGGATTTCAAGGCTACTGCTACAAAAATAATGTAATTTAAAATGGAGCTATAGTATTACGCATAATAAAAAAAACGATCCAACAATCTTCCAAAATCACATTTGTATGAAAACCCCTCTCACCCCAAATACGAGGCATTTCAGGGTGAGGTGGGTTTTCCTCTTTATTGTCAAAGTTATGAAATGGAACTACCCCAAATAAAATAAAAAGTAAAATACAAACGTCTGGAACACTTATTACATATACACCATACACCATGTAGTTTTCATATGTAAAATAAAATGTTATCGAGGTTTGAATTTCAGTTTTGACCCAACTCGGGGTGAGTTTTATTTGAAGGTATACAGTTTATACATAATTTAGTTCGAAAACATGTAGGATGTTTGATTCTGCTGCTATTGCTATTTTTTTAATACCGCGTCGGTGGCAATCGAGCGTACGGCCCGCCTGATTGTAAGCGGTCACCGCAGCCTATAGACGCGCGCAACTCACATGCGCATTGCCGAAGTTGCACCACGTCCGTAGAGAGTATCCACCGTTACCCTACACGTGACCCCTGGGTGGTGCTAAAAGTGCAACAAAAACTGGCAACTGTACTTGTCTTCTAGAAGATCTCACGGTTCGTAAATAAATGCCATACGATTAAATTAAATACAAAAAAACATATTCAAGGTAGTCATAGTCATTTATTAATAATATTATAAACATTACATGTCATTGTTGATAAATGCATCAGATTAAATAAATACCTACAAAATAATTTTTAAGAAAAAAAAACCGACTTCAATGGGGTAAGCCGGTGAAAGATTATTATACTTAGATGGTGCACTCTTAGATTCCATACAATAAAATAAAAATGGCTATAAGTATGTTTATAATGGTAGAAGACTAAGTACCCTCAATTCCTCATGGAATCATGGAAAAACCTTGTTTTCTTGACAAACAAAACGAAGAGAACCAATCGCCAAACGTGAACTACGCGTCGTTGGAGAGTTCCGTTCTGATCATCATCAGCAGTTCCACTTCATCAAATGTCACATTTTTGTATGATAATGCTCGATTTGTTGATAAAAACACAAAAATCACTATATGTTTGCCTTTAAGATTTGAGGAGTTCCCTCAATTCCTCATGGATCCCATCATCAGAAATCAAGCATGACAAAAATTAATCGTGAAAATGGAACTAAATGATCAGCGTGAGGTAGTTAGCATGTTACCGGGGAGGCTGGCATACCCGGGGGTATGTCCTAAAACTCCGTCCGGGTCTATCGAAATAATTTTAAGTAATCACGTTTCGGCTCTAGTCAGAGAACCCATTATATAGTCAAGAACCATAATATCTGAAAATCGATCCTTATTGCTTTGTCTGGTCAGAACGTCGTTTTAAAAAACGAGATATTTTTGATTGCACGCCCTTATCGCGGTAAGAAATGTCAGCGGACTCACCAACTCCCGTTCCTCTAAGTCTAGATAGAGAAACAGGATGGTTGATTTACATAGTTCTGCTAACACTGCTAACAGAGCATAAGTTACGATTGATCAGGGGCTGTATTCCATCCGCGATTTTTGATAGAAGGCAATATCCCCAGGCAATATCACTAGGGTCAGGCTGCCTCGTGGAAAACCAGTTCTGTCAAGCTGGTTTAATTTGACAGACGATCCGATGTATTATTTGAGTAATGATTGCAAGAATTATGTTATACTACAATGTCAAACTCCCATCCCACTTTGATAGTCATTCTGAAACCGACATGAAAATGCGGGCGGGCAAGCGGTTACCATAGCATTAGGGCTATGATACCGTATGTATGTAGCGTTTTTGGGCGGTTTATTGAGAAGACTTCTACCGTCGTAAATTATGTTTGATTCATATTTTATACGAGTACTTAATTCGAAACAGACTATCAAAAACTTTTAAATTGTCAGCATCAGTGCAACTGGTAACGCAGCATCCACAAATCTGAGATGAGGCAGAGCAGGCATTCACTGCGTAAAATGGGATAAACGCCAGGCAGAAGGAGAAGAAAATATTTAAGATACTGTTACCTATTTTTTAACTGCCCGAGATCGTGGGAACACCTCGTAAATATTCTGGTTCTTTAAATTTATGGCTCAGGGGATTATTATCGAAGCGTGCGATATTACTAAACGGTGGGATTATACTTGGATTTCGCGGATCGAATTTGATCTAAACTTTGTAGTGAGTTTGATTTGAAACGTGACGTTTTCAATCTTAGGTACTCTGGGAAATGAAAGTATGTAACCGCTTAATACACACGAGTAAGGTCGCTTTCACGTACATACAAATAGAAAATACAAATAGAATATATTGAAGACCACTTCAGCCTAGTTGGTCACCCCTGCATACGATGTTGGTGATCCCAGGTTCGAATACCAGTCAGGGTATTTATTTATTTGTGTGATGAGCACGAATTGTTCATGAGTATTGGATGATTTCCATTTTTATGTTTTCTATGTATTGTATTTAAGTATCTGTATAAGTATAAACTGGCAATCGTACAGTGTTCTCGAAGATATCAGTGATATCACGGTTCGAATTAATTGGCATACGATAAATTATAATATACACAGACAGAAACATTTAGTAGAAAACAAGGAAAACATATTAATCATTAGTAAAATTGAATGAATCTCAGGACTAGAACAAGGAGATCATGTACTAAACTAACGGTTACAAACCAGTTTTACTAATAGTATTTACTAAGACGAAAAAATATGTATTATTTAAAATAACTAGTTTGTATTATTAAGTAATCTTACGTACTGGTACACCATTTATAAACTGAAGGACAGTTTTATGGAATTTGTACAACTGTGTAATTCGGAGCAAAGAATATTTAAAAATAATTTCACTTTGAAGCAACTCGTTTATTATCACGCTAGTTTTTGCCCGCGACTTCGTTCGCGTGAAAAACGTTACAATCGTCTCTCCAAAAATGTTTTGTTCCCCATTAGCAGATGATTTCCAAGATAAAACTATCTTATTCCCAGGGTCACAAACTATCGCCATACTACATTTCATCTCAATCTGTTCAGCGGCTTAGGTAGGAACAGGTAACATACAGATAAAGTTAGTTTTATTAATATAGTACCTATGGATTACCAAACAAATTAAAAGTCATGGACCAAAGCTAGTTTGGGAGGAAACTTGTCCTCAACTCCACAGAACAAGGAATTTCTTAATCCACCGAAAATTTAATATTTGTTGGAACTTTTAACGAGGCTACTGAGCGAGCCCATTCATTATCTACACGCGAATTCAGTTCTGAAAATGCACAGAAATCTGAAAAGCTAACGGTTTAAGTAAGTACATCGTGGTTGTCTGAACGACATAGCTTTTTAGCGATAACGCATGTGTTGTCTACGCATGTGTTTATCTCTACATGGGGGGTTACTAAATTACCAAAACCTAAACTAATGTAATACCTACTAATTTTTCCCAAAAAAATGGAAAAGTCTCTAAAATAGAAATGATAGTTAGTCATCTAGTCTTATAGGAATTACTTCAAAACTCGTACACGACCTTACAAATAAATGTCTTTAACCCTTAAAGATCTTAGATCCACGTAGACGTAAATCTGTGGAGCTTTTAACCAAGAATTTATTAAAGTTTCATGACACTATTTTCTAGACGGCATTTTTACGCGTAGTTAAAATTATTTCAAACAACTAATGCCACTGATCGGACAGGACTGTATATTTTATGTCATCGTCTTACTTATCTATATAGAATGAAAACGTTTTCTTTCTTAATCGACGTACACGGACTTTTTACAGCATAGGTATGTAAGTTGCATATTCATACTATATGTTATAACTGTCTCATAGTCATAACTGTCACAATAAAGTACAAGTTACAGATAAATTAATATCCTTAGGAAATCCCTAGGACAATTTTGTTCGTGCCACATAAACTTCTATGTCTGATGATTATGATTCTCCCACCCTTTATTGTATATAAGCCACACAGACACACGTAGACCTTATCTCGTTACAACACTCACACTACAAATTAAATCACTCACACTGTAACAACAATTTTATAATAGTTCTTTTTTCTTTCCAATGTGTCATACAATTAGCTCGTAAGTAAGCTTATTAACAATATTGTTCACGATTTCGGTGTCGATACAAACCCGATAGGGTTTAACGGCACTTTTCCGTTATAACAATGTATCAATTTTCTATTGTAAATAAAAAAAAAAACAAGGTTTACGAATGGTTAGTTAACTGTAATGCTGATTGTACCTACAGAAAAATAAACTTGTATCGAAAATAATGCATTTAGTTTCGAATTCTCAAACAATATTTCCTTTGCTTCGGAATGAAATAAAACGCAGTGAATACTTGAGGCAAGCGCATTAATGCTGGCAGGCTGGGCCCGAGCACGACGGAGGCGTTCGAGGGAAATCGGTGTGTGACTGCCACAGTGGAGCCTACAAGATCAGTGGGCTGGGGGCTAGAACAGATTTCGAATTCCACGATGCAACTGGTGCCAGTGGTGCAAGTGAGACAAGAGTAGTCGCTGATTCACGTTTGGAGAGACTTAAAAGTAACTGCGATAGCCCCTTACGGCGACTTCCTGACTTGGCAGATTTGTTTTGTTATTTAACGTGAGCTTACTAATATCACAGAGATTTCCTCACTTGACGACTAACTGCCAGTATTATGTTTGCGCAGTAGTAATATCATGCTCAGAAGCGCAGCAGTACTGCCTCCACATTGACCCGCTTCCGTGCATCTCGCGACAGTCAGAAAGCACTCATTTAAATTTAGACGCGCTGTAAAATGCGGTACTAACTCAACTGACACGTGACATTGACAGCTGGAAGTTTGCTTATATCGTACCGCCTTCTTACCGACAAAAAAGACACCTTCTGAAAGTCGCCTAAGAGGAGTAAATAGTTACATTACGCAACCGCGGCGACCAAGCTGGTAAGCTTTACCCATTGCTCATTGCTTTGCGACGTTTCCAAACCGCCCGCAAATCGCCAGTGCGATAACATAACAGTCAGCTACCGCCGGGTGGTTGAGCATCCGTTCAAATACTTAATATCCGTTCAAATACTACAGCAGTCGATCCAGCCCAGTGAAAGCAGATTATATTAGTCCGTCGCGTTTGGTCGCGATCTACTTGTTCATAAAAAAGGCCTTAGCTTTGATACAAGCGGTCACTCACCATTTAGCTACCCCTCACATTCGCTGTACAGCCACTTCTACATATTACTTATCTTACAGTTGATCAATATTGGGATTAAGAGTGCTCCTTGACTAGCGCAGATTGCGCGCAAGTGGGGCCTTACGAATGTAGTACCGTATAACAGGGCTGCAGGGTGTGTAGGTTTCGCGGGGAGAGTTTGGTTAAGAATGGCAGGTGCAATTACTATACTTTTAACAGATCGAAACTTTAATACATCATTTTTGACCCTGCTGGAGTAGGAGATCCTATTCTTTACCAACATTTATTTTGATTTTTTGGGCATCAGGTTTGAGAAGAGATTTTAAGGCTACTACTACAAAAATAATGTATTCCAATTTAAAATGGGGCTATAGTAATACGCATAATAAAATAAAACGATCCAACAATCTTCCAAGGCACTACGGAGTGAGGTGGTTTTCCTCTTTATCGTCAAAGTTATGAAATGGAACTACCCAAAATAAAATACAAACGTCCGAAACAAATTTTATCGAGGTTTGAAAGTCAAATTTCACCACTACTGCTCAAATGTTATACTGACGATATTCCTTCAAGTGAGGAATTATTTGCGAGAGCAGTAATATAACTCACGTCAAAGAACAAAATACCATGCAGCGAAGCCGCTCCGCCAAGTCAGGTGATCACCTTAGTCGGGAGTTTCAGAATGAACTAAAATTGTTTTTTACTCATATAAACATATCATACTGTTATTAAACTGTCCACTGCGTCGTGAATTTTCACCAACATTCCATATTTTCCCCCATTTTAGAGCTCTCCACTCCCCCTTTTTCATGCCTTCTTTGTTAAGGCTCTTTTCATCGCGTCTTTTGTCTTAAAGTGGCCCGAGGCGATACTACTTAGGCGGGGAGGTTATGTTAAAGAATAGTTTCTCTTAAACAAATGTAAAACAGGAAAACCAAAGGAAATGTGGTAAATGTATGTATATAACTGTATAAAAATATGGACGAGGCGTCGTATAATTATCAAGCCCGCCAATTTTACATTTATGTTTTGTGAAATAAAGTTTCAGTAAATTGTTTATTCGTTATGTTTTAATACCACGATAGTGGCTAATGCATGCATAAAACGTTTTCTGCGCCGCCATTCACAAAATCAACACCATAGCCGCGTCACCACCGCCGCTTGCCGATTTGAAGATTAAGAGAGTTTTTACACGGACTCAATACATAATATTTTCAATCTTATGTCATATGTAAACCCGCCCGTCTGTTTTGCCTGAATAATCTGAATAATAATCTAATCTCAAAATCCCGAAAGAACCTAATACATTAAATTAATTTATGCCGGTTACGTAAGACTCAATGATGTATTTAGGTTATTACTTTGTATTATTAGACTGCCTACTGACTGGCAACGCAAAAGAATACTGCTTTATGGGTACACCTACACACGGCTATATTATGCTCGATCGAAGGAATGGAAAACAATAAAACACCCAATATATATATGTGTGTGTGTGTGTGTGTGTGTGTGTGTGTGTGTGTGTGTGTGTGTGTGTGTGTGTGTGTGTGTGTGTGTGTGTGTGTGTGTGTGTGTGTGTGTGTGTGTGTGTGTGTGTGTGTATGTGTGTGTGTTTTATTAAACAACATAATTAAGTTAGAATGACGGTATTTTACCTCGACTAAACTCTTTCAAAAAATTTCACAAAATTAGGTAATTTTGATATTTACCTAATTTTGTCAAAAACCATAACCGAAGAGTGCTGCGTCTCGTATTCTCGTGGGCGGAAGACATAAGCTTCTCTCTTAGAAGGGGACGTGGCTTACAGAATCGAGGCATCCCCTTATGGGCCTCAGTATGGCATCATCATCTTAATTAGGCTAGTATCTATGGTATAAAGGCGTTTAGCGTTTCATTTACACGACATAATGATGCAATAAATTCTGAATAATAGGCAGTACTTGTTACTACAACCCCCGTTACTTTACGCCTCCGCTTTAGTTAAATTTAGCTATTTACTTCTCATGTTGTTTTTCTGAAGTATTTATGAAACCTAATAGCAGTTCATAGTTAGCAATTTGCAATTGTTTTAAATAATAAATCAGTCAAATTATAGACAATACTATTTACCACGGGTTAACGTAATGAATATTATTCAATACTTTAATGTATCTAAATTTTGATTAGATAAAACCTAATTTATACAAAATTCGGGTCGCTTGATTTGAAAACTAGTTAAT
The DNA here is from genome assembly GCA_905163555.1 of Notocelia uddmanniana. Classification (NCBI taxonomy): domain Eukaryota; kingdom Metazoa; phylum Arthropoda; class Insecta; order Lepidoptera; family Tortricidae; genus Notocelia; species Notocelia uddmanniana. The sequence continues at coordinate 17,491,817 of LR991065.1, forward strand.
ACTTGGGTATACCAGCTTGTCTATCCATATAGACAAGATTGACTTTAATTAGTCAGAGAGAATTAGACTTTGATTAATGTTTACCCAAGATTATTCCATTAATTAAGTACCCAATAGAAGAGAATAAAGATCGACTGGCAAGACTAAACCCATGAATACATTTTTATTTATGAGGTCATAACCGACCCTTACTTAAAGCATTTTTCCATCGCTTACCAAGAGCTCTTAAGGACCTGTTCATTGCTTAAGGGTGTGAATTCATTTACCAGTACTTTGTTACTTCTTACGCTAAAGCACTGTATACAATATTTTCTTACTCGAGCAAATTCGCATTTTATTCCAATTGAGTGGGAACATAGTAAACGAGCTTTGGATTGAACATGTTGGAATGTGAGGTTCATTGATCATTGTAGCTTGTGATTGTGTATTTGATTTGCACATTTGAGATCAATGTAAACTGGATAGAAAATATATACAAAAATACTTAACCAAAATAACTTTTTTTTTCTTTGCGCGTGCACGTGCTCACCCAGAAGATGCCTATTCACTCGTGCCGTAAAAATGTCTAGGTTATATGAACTCGGAAATACAGACACAGGCTGAGAATAACTTAAATAATATAAATAAAACTTAAATCTTTAAACAGGGCTTTGAGACATTGTACCGAGGATGCTGGCGGCATTTCGTCGCTGTATCGCAATGCTGATACGTTCTGTGAGGATGTCACCAGCTCTTCGGTCACCAGTTACGTCAACCAGAATGGATGTAACTCACAATAATATTCTACAGTGTACTGGTTTCACCTTTGTTGATTTTGAATCGGTTTATTGGTAGAGCGCATCCGCTAGCACTCGTTTTAATATATTAACTATTGAATTGAAGTAAGCGCGCGCGAGAAATACAAAACCGATCTCAAATCAATACGTTGAGGCATATCCTCCGCGTGGACGGGTACAATGGTGATTTTTGTGGCTTTCATTTTTACCATCAAAATTTGGATATTGATATCACGCGTTAATTAAAAAAAATTGTCTGCAAGTACTTGGTACTATCATATGTATAAATATTAACCCCCTTTTCATGCAACTCAACAAGCCTAACCGACATTCTGTATTCAAATATCATTTTACGATTATTATTTATGTATGATATATTGTTTCATTTAGTGATATTACAAATTAAATGAGATGTAGATATCCAGCAATAATGATTTGAACAACTCTAATACTTAACTTTCTTAGGTAAATGTCAAAGTCACAGATAGAGACACACGAATTTAAACGGCGTTTTAACCCCCGACGCAACGCAAGAGGGGGGTTTAAAAGTTCAACATCTGTCTTTCATGTGTAGGTGTGTATTATGTCTGTCTATCTGTGTCACTGTGGGTGACTAGCCTAAGGAGATCACTTAAACTAGCTAGTTCCACATATAACTATTTTTATTATAATCGTCAAACACAACACAGTAGAGAAACATAGTTCACGCAACAGTGACAAGCACAAGAGAAGAAATAACAGTTAAAGCAGGCACATATATAGTTCGGAAAAAAGTCAGAAAAGGCACAGTGATAGAAAGCACATAGAAATGTTAACAAACAACGAAAACAATATATATCGGTGCACTTCGCAAACCGAATAAGCATAGCGCATCGGCGCGTAATAAAGAACCGTTAGCTCAAGGCGGCGCGGGTGCAGCGTCCAGCCTCGATAGTGGTTAAATGCCGACTGGCTGGGATTTCCGAGCGCGGGCGAACATCGCCGGCTGGTCCCCGATCTACGGCGGAACGAGCCGAGCGATTCGGACGCCGGACCTTGCACTTGCGCGCGCGTCGCTGCTACAGCTGAGTATACGGCAAGTATATAGTTTAATATATTATTTTAACAAAAATAAATAATAGAAAGCTGTCGCCACATCAGCCCCCCTGGAGACCTTTAGGGTCGATAATAATCAGGAAAACGTATATGGCGACCAGAACGCGTCATCTTTATAGGTTCGGGAACAGATGTAGGTTCCAAGGGAACTGAAGTACGAGCAGGAGTAGGCGGGATGGTCAATGACGTTTTAGTAGTGCCAGGCTCTTCGGACAACATGTAGGCTGGTTTCAACCTATCAATAGAGATCTAAACTTCTCGCCCGGCGACGTCAATTCTAAAATATTTATCTGACCTCTCCACTATTCTATAGGGACCGGCATAAGGTGGCTGAAGCGACCTTCGAACCATATCTTGTCGCACAAAGACATGCGAAACAGTGGGCAGATCCTTATAAATAAAAACTTTTGCGGATCCATGGCGAGTAACCGCAGCAGGTTGCAGGTTCCTCATATGCAGACAAAAACGTGACAGGAAGTCAGTGTAGTCTGTCAGTCGGTCAGCAGTCGGTTGCAATAAATCGCTAGGGAGTCTTAGCGGCTCGCCGTAAACTAACTCGGCGGTCGAAGCAGACAAGTCCTCCTTCCATGCACTACGTATACCTAACAGTACTAGTGGAAGGGTTTCAGTCCAGCATTCATCTGCGTGGCACATTATGGCAGCCTTGAGCTGTCGGTGAAATCGTTCCACCAAACCATTCGCTGCTGCATGGATACGCAGTAGTTTGCAAATGACGTGCACCAGTAATCGCCGCAATTTGGCGAAATAGATTGGAGTCAAATTGTTTGCCTCGATCGGTAGTAATGTTCTGAGGGCACCCAAAACGCGCGATCCACATCGAAATGAAAGCTTTGCCAACACTTTCTGCAGTAATGTCATGTAAGGTTACTGCCTCTGGCCAACGCGTAAACCTATCTACAGCCGTGAGACAGTACCTATACCCATTAGACACGGGCAAAGGGCCAATTAGATCGATGTGTATGTGGGAGAACCTACCTGTAGGAGGTTTAAAATCATGGACTGGCGCGTGCACGTGTCGTGAGACTTTCGACCGTTGACACGGTATACATGCACGAGCCCATTCCCTACAATTCTTTTTAATTCCAGGCCATACATAACGCTCAGTCACTAACCTAATTGTGTTCCTAGCGCTAGGGTGGCTTAGTCCATGAAGGGAATTGAAAACCGCTTTCCGGAATTCGGAAGTTATAAAGGGACGTTGGACTGGCCCGGACACATCGCAAAATAACATAGTTGGTCCAAAGGGTATTTTTTGCAAAACTAGGGATGAACCGGTTTTGATCAAATTCTGCAGTTCGGTGTCCGTAGCCTGTGACAATGCTAAAGCTTCTAAGTCAAGTCCGTCGATAATAGCATCAGTCCTATACCGGATATCCGTAGAAAACTGGGATATGAAATCCAGATATCGGAACTGTCGCGGAGAACATGAATCTAGGGACTTTTTAAAAGCTGAGACGATGGGTTTGTGGTCAGTGAGTATAAAGAATGGTTTTAATTCGATCATATGTCTAAAATACTTCACTGACTCATAAATATACTTAGCCTGGGCAGGGGTCAACTTGCGAGAGAAAAATCCCAACGGTTGCCAATGTCCCTCGACCTCCTGCTGTATTGCCGAACCGATCGCAAAATCTGAAGCATCTGTTACAATTGCTAAAGGAGCGGAAGAGTTAGGATGCGCTAGAAGAGCGGCATTAGCGATACTTGATTTGCAAGCATTGAAAGCCTCTTCTAAACCTGGAGTCCAGACTACTGGGCTGCTGCTCTTCACCTTTAGACCAGCGAGTAGTGCATGGAGAGGAGCCTGCAATTTCGCAGCACCAGTAATAAACCGCCTGTAAAAATTAAGTGCCCCTAGGAAACGCCTCAGATCCTTAATAGTTTTAGGTTTTGAAAAATCCTGGATAGCCTTAACCCTATCGGCAAGTGGTTTAGTACCTTCTGAAGAGACCAGATAACCCAAAAACTCAATCTCAGGAACAGCAAACACGCATTTGCTAGCGTTAAGCAATATGCCGTGGTCATTAAAACGCTCGAAAACCGCGCGCAAATGCGCTTTGTGTTCCGAGTCGTTGGCAGAGGCTACTAAAACGTCATCAATAAATGGAAAACAGAAATCAAGACCCCTAAGGACTTCATCCATAAACCGCTGAAATGTTTGCGCAGCGTTACGCAAACCGAAGCTCATATATGGGAATTCAAAAAGTCCAAAGGGCGTCGTAATTGCTGTTTTCGGTACATCCTCGGGCGCGACGGGAATCTGATTATATGCGCGCACTAAATCTAATTTGCTGAATACCTTACAATTAAAAAGGTTATGCGAGAAGTCAGCAATATGCCGCACTGGGTACCTATCGGGAATAGTGCGTGCGTTAAGTGCGCGGTAATCGCCACAAGGACGCCAGCTATTATCCTTTTTAGGGACTAAGTGCAGCGGTGACGACCATATCCTCAAATTCCCGCCTTGCTATTTTAAGGCGATCTGGCGCCAAACGCCTCGGCCTTGCAAACGCAGGCGGACCACGTTTAATAAAATGCTGTGTCTGGTGTTTACATTCGCGCTCAACCGGATCACCAGCAGGTCTTATAATGTCAGGGTATTCCTCGAGCAAATTGTGGTACGGCGAATCCCCTGAAATGACCTTAATTTGCGGGCACACACAAGCTGAAGCTACTAGAGCCGCTGATGAAAGCGATGTAACGTTGTCAATTAAGCGAGCATTACGAACGTCGACAAGCAAATTATAAAACGAGAGGAAATCTACCCCTATAATAGGTTTGCTCACGTCAGCAATAACAAAGCGCCAAGAAAACATACGGCGTAAATTTAAATCTAGCGATAAGCTAAGCCAGCCATAGGTACTTATAATAGTGTTATTTGCGGCATAAAGTTCATATGTAGTCTTATGACGTCGTTGCGCACGCAAAAACTAACCGGGTAAACACACAAACCCGACCCAGTGTCCACTAAAAATTGTACCTTTGTGTTTACATCCGTAACAAATAAACGGTTTGACACTGAAGCACTTTCACTGGCCGCTACAAGCGACCGGTTTACTAGTTTTTTGGATACGCACAAGGAGGAATGCACTTATCTGCCTTATACGCGTATTTGTAATGATACCAGCATAAACGCTGGCCGTCGCCGCTGGGCCGGGCAGCCCGCGAAAGACTCCTCGAACGGTTTCGTGGCTTACCGCGGGACCTCGACCGGGGCTTGTCCTGACGGCCCCGAGAGGTGTACATCGCGTCAAGCCTCTGCGTCAGAGCATCGACCTTTTGATGCAACTGGTCCAGCATCGAAGTAGAATCACCCAATGAAGATGCTGTAGCTACCTGATAACCAGGTACCGACGGCGTAACCTCATGGACCTTGTCAGCTATCTGCGCCACCACGTCCAGAGGTAAATTATCCTGGAAAGCCACTATACTTTGCAGTATGGTAGGTAGCCGGCTCGACCATAAATGGCGAATAAATTCATCCGGGTAATCTGCACCAGCTAAACTCCGGGTATGCCGCAAAAACTGGCTCGGCTTTCTGTCTCCGAGCTCCTCTTTCATCGTCAGCTGCTTCAAACGCTCTTGCTTGGAACTGGACAACCGCGATATAAGCTCCCGTCTAAGTGTTCCATATTTGACACTTTCCGGCGGGTTTGTAATAATGTCCTCTACCTGAACCGCGTACTTATAGTCCAACACCGATATGGCGTAATAAAATTTTGTAGTATCACTCGTCACTTTGCCCAGCAAAAACTGTCCATCTAACTGAGAGAACCATAAAGACGGCTTATCCGCCCAAAACGGTGGTACTTTTACACTAATGTGACTAACGGCTGCATCACCGGTACTCGCTCCGGGAACCGGAGCAGGTTCAATGTTAAGGTGTACTTCACCATTATTTCCTATTTTCAAATGCATAAAATGTTCGTTAAAACTGTGCTAAAATATTAAAATGTGCTAAAACAACCGTTAAAAGTTCAAATTAACTGTTTAAATTCTGCTGGAAAATAAAAATAAACGTCCGTTAACACATACAATTTAAAAATGTCCGCTGAAAATTAAAATGACCGTCACTAAGTGAAATTTAAATTTGTCCGTTACACAACCGTCCGTTTCAACAGGGGTCACCAATTATGTGGGTGACTAGCCTAAGGAGATCACTTAAACTAGCTAGTTCCACATATAACTATTTTTATTATAATCGTCAAACACAACACAGTAGAGAAACATAGTTCACGCAACAGTCACAAGCACAAGAGAAGAAATAACAGTTAAAGCAGGCACATATATAGTTCGGAAAAAAGTCAGAAAAGGCACAGTGATAGAAAGCACATAGAAATGTTAACAAACAACGAAAACAATATATATCGGTGCACTTCGCAAACCGAATAAGCATAGCGCATCGGCGCGTAATAAAGAACCGTTAGCTCAAGGCGGCGCGGGTGCAGCGTCCAGCCTCGATAGTGGTTAAATGCCGACTGGCTGGGATTTCCGAGCGCGGGCGAACATCGCCGGCTGGTCCCCGATCTACGGCGGAACGAGCCGAGCGATTCGGACGGCGGACCTTGCACTTGCGCGCGCGTCGCTGCTACAGCTGAGTATACGGTAAGTGTATAGTTTAATATATTACTAGATGAAAGCCCGGCTTCGCTCGGGTGAAATAAATAAGAAAGAAATAAACAAAACATTTATTCGTGACAGTTATGCAAACGACGAAAGAAATAGTGTACAAAAATGTATAAAATAAAAATAATGAAACTTCGAATCGTATAGAAATATAGTCTGTAGTCTGGATTGGGAATAAAAGTATGGAATGGAATTATATGGAATTGGGAATAAAAGATTACGCAAACGACGTCACGGGCAAAGGCTAGTATCTTTGCAAGTTAATCCTAAGCATTTTTATAAGGGTAGTATTTAAAGGCACATAAAAAATTTGACACCGTAATCAGTACTGATTTGTATAGCTAAAATACTAATCGTTCATTAAAATTCAATTCAGATGTGCATTGTTAAATATTGATGTGCCAGTCAGTATTTTTGGTGCGAAGTCAGAGCTGCTAACGCGAAAAACAAATGAAGTTCGTGTATCTCCCTCTCTGTCGCACTTGCAAATTCGAGCGACACAGAGGGAAATACACGATGTTCGTTCGTTTTCGTTTCGCGATAGCAGCTCTCTATTCTCCGCCTAATTCTATTTAGTGGGGCCCTTTACACTCAATATTATCGCGATTTTTAAAATTGTATGGAGTCTGTTAAACGCTTAATACTATCACAATACTGGTGTGTCAATATTATCGTGGTTTTCAAAATCGTATGGATTTTTCTTCAATAGTCATTGCACGTGATACGGATCGTGATATGAGTATATCGCGTGATAATAATAACCATGTAACAGGCCCCTATGGATGTTGCTTCAATATTCAGTGTTTCACGTGATAATAATAACAGTTGGTAATATTTTCTCCAATTAATGGATGCTATTTAACAACTTGTTCCGTTTTGCCAAAGGTATTTCACATTCCGATACGCGCACCATCCAAGAATAGGAGCCGTCAGACCAGAGGGCCTACCACGATCTGAAAACGAAGTATTTCCCTCTCCGCGCTCGAATATGCAAGTGCGACAGAGAGGCATATATATTTAGTTTTCGGTTGGTAGCACCTTAGTCCGAGCGTGGCGGACGGTCGAAGAAAGTCAAAGAACATTCCGTGTGTTGTCTGTCACACATATAATTTTTTAGCTTCCCATCGACCTATGAACTTGAAATTAAGTGATAATGTTTATTATGAAGTATATTTTACCAAAAATATCAATATATTGATAAATCACATTTGTTTTTTAGTTGTACGGAACCCTCAGTGTGCGACTCCGACACACTTGGCTGGTTTTTATTACATTTTGAATTTTATTTCTCTTATAGTAAAATACCCTATTCGTTTTAAAGTTGACGCCTGAGGGCCTACCGCGAACCAAAACCTAACTATCTTCCTCTCTGTCGTTCGAATATACATGTGCGAGAGAGGCAGATACTTCGTTTTCGGTTCGCAGTAGCGCCTCTAACGTCCGAGCGCGGCGAACGGCATGAGCTGAGGGTCTACTCCGAAATTCAAAATCCTAACTTCGTATGGTGCCGTCCCTTTCACTCTCCTGTCATAGACTATATGAGTGAAAGGGACGGCACCGTACGAAGTTCGGATTTCGAATTTCGGAGTAGTCCCCCAGTACCACTAAGTTATAAGATAGAGCGAGATAGGGATAGAATTTTGCTAGACGTTTAAAAGCCATAAGTCACCTAGTAGTTTGTCACAAAAAAAATAGAGACGCAGCTTTAAGATGGCGGACAGACTCGGCAAACATTCAAGTGGTGTCCTTTACACGATTAATATTATCACAATACTGGGGTGTCAATATTATCGCAGTTTTCAAATTTGTATGGATTCTGCTTTAATATTAACGTGATACTTATCGTGATATGAGTCCATGTAACAGGCCCCATACATTCGCTTTGAAGGCGGTTGTTGTGACAATCAGTCTAGCTAGCACGATAGATTATACCGTTACGTTTTATGTGACGTTTTAATACATTTCGCCCAGATAACGTGACGGTATAAGTTATCGTGCTAGCTAGGCTGATAGGTGTATAGAACGCTTGAAAACTACAAAAACAAAACGCTGCAGACGCGGCTAGCCGAATCCACACAATGGGCGATGATGGCCCATCACCCAGAACGCAGCCCAGCAACCTGGCCAACATACCGGACGCAAAAATAGTTCACGATTTTCGAACGTAGCCGACACTGTCAACCAACAAATTTAATATAGCAATATAGTCTGTGGGCAATATGGCCGACGTTTTGTCATCAAATTAACACTTTTAAATGCAAAATACGCGACAATCCGAATTTTGCGGATACATATGTTCAACTCAAAAATCGTTATTTTTATACGTTCTTCAATTTGAGACAGGTCTCGTTCGGGTCTACCGTACCCCTGCACGAAATTATTAATATAAGATTTTAACAAAAATAAATAATAGAAAGCTGTCGCCACATCACCGTAGCTCCTTAAAGTTTGAACCGATTTAAGTGCGGTTTTTAGGGTTCCGTAGTCAATTAGGAACCCTTATAGTTTCGCCATGTCCGTCTGTCTGTCTGTCTGTATGTCTATCTGTCTTTCTGTCCGTCTGTCTGTCCGAGGCTTTGCTCTGTGATTGTTAGTGCTAGAAAGCTGCAATTTGATGTGGATATATAAATCAATACAACTGACAAAGTCGTAAAATAAAATCTAAATATATTTTTTTAAGGGTAGGTTATTACCTACCCTTAAAAAAATATTACACGTAAAGTGAGGATGTTTTTTTTTGCTTCAACCTTATAGTGTGGGGTGTTGTTGGACTTCATCAAACATTTTTAGATAAAGTGAAATTTTTTGGAAATATTCACTCAAAAATTGTGTCCCCCCCTCTAACTTTTGAAATATGGGTCCAAAAATATGAAAATTATCATGAAAGTAAACCTTAATAATAGCTTTTAACAAAAACTATAGCGGATATGATCAGTTAAGCCGTTTTTGAGTTATCGTAAAAAGTCTTCCCTTCTTAGTAAAAGACACGAAACGCTGCGAAAGTATTCCCTTTTGCTTGTTATTGATTTTTTAGAGTATGGTCATTGGACAACTACAGAATCCTACACTGAGCATGGTCCGACATGCTCTTGGCCGTTTTTTTTTAATTTGATAGCAGGTTTTCTACCGATGGTTCTTAGATATGTTTTATAATGCCGCATGTATATTTATTGTTTTGTTCTGCCGTTTATGATATTGAAGTTTAAAATGAAAATGAGGTATTTCGACTTTTCTAAGTTGGTTATAACTGTCTACATTACATAAGTGAAAATGAAGACATTATAATTATTATACGATACAAGTGCAGAGAACAGGAAATGTTTTAAATCGACACGAGTTGCGAATTGCCTGTTCGCACGTGTATCGTACAACGTTTTACAGTACATATGGCTCTTTAAAGTTTCGACATATGCACGTAATCTGCTGATTACCGCACTCGTGCGGTAAAGTAGCGCCATATGTACTGTAAAGTTATTAACCTAACTGCGTCGAAAAAGAGCACACCTTAATCCAAAAAAGGGTCGGCGGCGCTCTTATGATTGTTCTGCAGTTGCGAGCGTCCATAGGCTACGGTGTCTGCTTTACCATCAGGCAGGCCGTGTGCTTGTTTGCCACCGTCATCGTATAAAAACACAGATATCTTAAATCCCTACGTATACATATGTATGACAGACAGTATTCTTAAAAAACAAAACGTTAAAATCACCCAACCAAGAGAGAAACCTGCACATTGAGTATTTTCAAGATATCTCTCAGATCTATGGCAGAAGATCCCATTAAGGCGAGAGTGTCTGGAATAGTTGTTTCCACGGGGCTTGGCTTTAATTGCTTTTTCAATTAACGAGGACGCGAGGGCGTAATGGATTGGGTGAGTAGCTTCTGCAGAGGCGACGTGAATACGGAAATCGGTTGCGTGTTTTGGTTACAATTTTCTTACTACAAATTTATCTAATTGTTATACATATTTGTGTATAGAAGCGATACCACGGATATACCTGGAAGTATGTTGTCATTTAAATGATGTACAATCGACTTGTATTCATTGGAAGCTTGTGTTAAAAAAAAACCTAAAAATAATATCTTTTAACATTAGTAACAACCCTATCGCTTCAACAATACTATTGAGGTATTTATTTACATTTTTATGTGACACTAGCGTTTCCCTGCGGCTTCGCCCGCGTACTAAGCGTAATTTTTAACCGTCTACAAAAAAAGGGTTCTCTGTTTGACTCGTGTGTTTGTAATTAGGTACGTATGTAGGTAGGTACGTTTGACTGAACCGATTTAGATGCGGTTTCCAGAAAAGTAGTTGTTACATTCTGGGGGTTTCGGTATACGAAGTTTGGTGATTGTGATTCATTAACAGATGAACAGATGAAAAGTCAGTATACATTCTGAGTACCGGTAAACTGTCGAATTTCTTTTGTTTTTGGCGAAAATAAGGATTGAAAACTATTATCATACATTTCCGAGAGGCTGAAGGGGAAAGGGCCGATGAAATAAAAGCATGTGTTTAAATGGCCCTTAGTAAAAGTATCTATGTACTGCAGTAACACCAATAGAAAGTCTGATAACGATCAAGCAGCGATCATAAACTCTGGTGCTTTGAAGTACAGAAATACGGCTAATTCAATTTCTTAAAATTAAATTTAATAGGTAGAGTAGTATAGTATAGTAGGTTTTGCCAGTTCCCATTGGAGCATCCAAAAAGAAAATTTCTAATTCAAAATTCAAATTATTTATTTGTCAGATTGGTCTTCGGTATAATATACATGTTCTTGCATTCAGCATGCATGCATGCGCACAAATATTAGATTAACTAGATGAAAGCCCGGCTTCGCTCGGGTGAAATAAATAAGAAAGAAATAAACAAAACATTTATTCGTGACAGTTATGCAAACGACGAAAGAAATAGTGTACAAAAATGTATAAAATAAAAACATTACAACAACGGATTATGATGAAACTTCGAATCGTATAGAAATATATTCTGTAGTCTGGATTGGGAATAAAAGTATGGAATGGAATTATATGGAATTGGGAGTAAAAGATTACGCAAAGGCTAGTATCTTTGCAGGTTAATCCTAAGCATTTTTATAAGGGTAGTATTTAAAGGCACATAAAAAATTCGACACCGTAATCAGTACTGATTTGTATAGCTAAAATACCAATCGTTCATTAAAATTCAATTCAGATGTGCATTGTTAAATATTGATGTACCAGTCAGTATTTTTGGTGCGAAGTCAGAGCTGCTAACGCGAAAAACAAATCAAGTTCGTGTATCTCCCTCTCTGTCGCACTTGCAAATTCGAGCGACACAGAGGGAAATACACGATGTTCGTTCGTTTTCGTTTCGCGATAGCAGCTCTCTATTCTCCGCCTAATTCTATTCAGTGGGGCCCTTTACACTCAATATTATCGCGATTTTTAAACTTGTATGGGGTCTGTTAAACGCTTAATACTATCACAATACTGGTGTGTCAATATTATCGTGGTTTTCAATATCGTATGGATTTTTCTTCAATATTCATTGCACGTGATACGGATCGTGATATGAGTATATCGCGTGATAATAATAACCATGTAACAGGCCCCTATGGATGTTGCTTCAATATTCAGTGTTTCACGTGATAATAGGTAATAACAGTTGGTAATATTTTCTCCAATTAATGGAAGCTATTTAACAACTTGTTCCGTTTTACCAAAGGTATTTCACATTCCGATACGCGCACCATCCAGGAATAGGAGCCGTCAGACCAGAAGGGCCTACCACGATCTGAAAACGAAGTATTTCCCTCTCCGCGCTCGAATATGCAAGTGCGACAGAGAGGCATATATATTTAGTTTTCGGTTGGTAGCACCTTAGTCCGAGCGTGGCGGACGGTCGAAGAAAGTCAAAGAACATTCCGTGTGTTGTCTGTCACACATATAATTTTTTAGCTTCCCATCGACCTATGAACTTGAAATTAAGTGATAATGTTTATTATGAAGTATATTTTACCAAAAATATGAATATATTGATAAATCACATTTGTTTTTTAGTTGTACGGAACCCTCAGTGTGCGACTCCGACGCAATTGGCTGGTTTTTATTACATTTTGAATTTTATTTCTCTTATAGTAAAATACCCTATTCGTTTTAAAGTTGACGCCTGAGGGCCTACCGCGAACCAAAAACGAACTATCTTCCTCTCTGTCGTTCGAATATACATGTGCGAGAGAGGCAGATACTTCGTTTTCGGTTCGCAGTAGCGCCTCTAACGTCCGAGCGCGGCGAACGGCATGAGCTGAGGGTCTACTCCGAAATTCAAAATCCTAACTTCGTATGGTGCCGTCCCTTTCACTCTCCTGTCATAGACTATATGAGTGAAAGGAACGGCACCATACGAAGTTCGGATTTCGAATTTCGGAGTAGTCCCCCAGTACCACTAAGTTATAAGATAGAGCGAGATAGGGATAGAATTTTGCTAGACGTTTAAAAGCCCCCTAGTCACCTAGTAGTTTGTCACAAACAAAATAGAGACGCAGCTTTAAGATGGCGGACAGACTCAGCAAACATTCAAGTGGTGTCCTTTACACGATTAATATTATCACAATACTGGGGTGTCAATATTATCGCAGTTTTCAATTTGTATGGATTCTGCTTTAATATTCACGTGATACTTATCGCTTTGAAGGCGGTTGTTGTGACAATCAGTCTAGCTAGCACGATAGATTATACCGTTACGTTTTATGTGACGTTTTAATACATTTCGCCCATATAACGTGACGGTATAAGTTATCGTGCTAGCTAGGCTGATAGGTGCGACGCTTGAAAACTACAAAAACAAAACGCTGCAGACGCGGCTAGCCGAATCCACACAATGGGCGATGATGGCCCATCACTCAGAACGCAGCCCAGCAACCTGGCCAACATACCGGACGCAAAAATAGTTCACGATTTTCGAACGTAGCCGACACTGTCAACCAACAAATTTGATATAGCAATATAGTCTGTGGGCAATATGGCCGACGTTTTGTCATCAAATTAACACTTTTAAATGCAAAATACGCGACAATCCGAATTTTGCGGATACATATGTTCAACTCAAAAATCGTTATTTTTATACGTTCTTCAATGAGACAGGTCTCGTTCGGGTCTACCGTACCCCTGCACGAAATTATTAATATAGATTATAGCTAATTTCAAATTAGAATATTTGAATGTCATTTCTAATTTCAATTTCAAATTAGAATATTTCAAACTTGTTTTTACTTTAAATAATCCTTAATACTATAAAAACATTTCTTTAATAACCATTTTGTCAAATTACATTTAAACTTATTTCCCGATAACATTCTCAATTCGTCTGGCAAATGATTGAAAACAACTTTACATATTTTGTATACGTTCCTTTTATATATATCTTTATGACTGGGAGGTTTGTACACCAGATACATATAACGTGCTGTTGTCCTCCTCTGTATTGGCTATGTGCACGTCTGAAACGTCAAACGTCAAAGGTCCCGAGACAATGTCAAAACTTAGAGATGTCAAATAATGACACATGAATATTTTATTTACTTTTTTAAACGAGAAAGACCCCGTATTGGAAATTTTACTGAAATAAATAAGAGAATAAATAAATGCCTACAAACGAAACGAATCGTAGGAAACCGTTAAGAAACCAATAGAAAACGTGAAAGTAAATTTGACAGTTGTCCCCGGTAAGTACACATTTCTGCCATGGTGTGCGCGCTACGACCGCCTAGCTTACACACACCGTGCGAAGTAGCACATAGCCAATAACTTCACTGCTTTTCTGAACGTATTCTAGAGGTAGAGAATGCCATTTGGCATTAAGCCTGCCATTTGTACGATTGTACGATTATATTTTGTGCCTAAAGTTTAAATAAATAAATAAATAAAATAAATATTCTGGGTGGGTATTTACAAAAACACAAATCTCTCTGATGTACAGACACGGTAAGGGCAAAATATTTAGTTTCCTGAATAGTGGGACACAGCCGTCGTCTTTCCAAGCGTTACAAATAACTCTTAAGCACTTCTTTTGAATTCTGAAAATACGATCAATTTCCACGGAGTTATCCCACAATATCAATCCATAACTGAGTACTGTGGCCACATAGTCATGGTACGCTGTTAGCGCAGCGTCTCTGGAAACAGTCTCTCTCAACTGTTTGAGTGCAAACACAAAGCGATTTAATTTGTTAGCTACTTGGTTAATATGTTCTTTCCAATTTAGGTGTTTATCTATATTATTTCCTAGAAATTTCGTTACATTTAACCTCCTCAACTATGACGTTTTCATATGCTATTGAAATAGGAATTGGATTAGAATTGTAAGAATTAAATTGCATACATTTGGTTTCACTAATATTTATATGTAGATTATTTAAATTCATCCATTTGATTATGTCCATTAGTCCTCTGTTGGCATTTAACTCTAGTGTTTCCTTGCTTTCACACTTCACCACCAGAGTAGTATCATCAGAAAACAAAATACTTTTATGTATGGTGGTTTTAGGTAAGTCGTTGATGTAAATGGGGAAAAGCAGAGGTCCCAGAGTACTCCCTTGTGGAACACCAGTATTATTAACTCTAAACTGTGACCTAGACGTCTGCTTTAGTATCATTTTTCTTGGACCATCAGCTGGCACTGTTTGAATTTCCACACATTGCATCCTGTCAACTAAGTAACTTCTTATCCACTCAAGCATATTTCCTCTAATCCCACACATTTCAAGCTTGTATATAAGTTTTGCATGATTCACAAAGTCAAATGCCTTTGACATAACCAAGAATATTGACGCCACAGGAGTTCCATTATTAATGCTTTCAGTTACAGATCGTACAAACTCAAAGCATGCAAGTGTAGTCGAACTACTCCTTCGGAAACCATGTTGCTCTGAACAAAGAACATGATGTTTCGTTAAAAAATCGTTCATTATTTTATACACAGCGTTCTCTAATTTTTTTGACAATATCGGAACCAATGTGATGGGTCTATAATTATCGGTATTAAGGTTATTCCCTTTCTTGAATAGCGATTTAATAATACTATATTTCAGTTGTTGTGGGAACACACCATCCGAGAATGATAAATCAATACTAATATTATAAAGCTAAAGAGTTTGTTTGTTTGTTTGAACGCGCTAATCTCAGGAACCACTGATTCGAATTGAAACATTATTTTTGTGTTGGATAGTCTATTTATCGAGAAAGGCTTTAGGCTATATAACATCACGCTGCGACCAATAGGAGCGAAGACGTGGATGAAGTCGCGGGCAACAGCTAGTTAATTATGTATATGATTCAATGGCCAAACTATATATGGAGCACATATCTTTAATATTTTTGTGGAAATGCCGTCGTAACCGCTAGATTTACTGTTATTCAGAGACATAATTATATTGTAAGTTTCAGTATCATCAATAGGTTTAAAAAATATTGTATTGGGATTATAATTACCTAAATTGGATATCATTTCCCAAGTAGCTTTCATTTGTTTTGACTCTCCTTTATGAATTTATTGTTCGTTATTGTTTGGGCATTATGCAAAAATTATGCAAAGATCTGCTAACGTCATATTATGGAGGTTTACGGGAGAGACAAAAAAAAGATTGAAATTAAAGAAAACAAGTACCTTGGGTTATTTTTTCCCGTAATTCCAAAATAAAAGATAGCGTTTGGATTTTCTGTTTTTACGATGTCTTTTGTAACTTAACTGTAATTTGCAATGAAATAACGTTTTATATTATAGTTTTAGCAGTTTGTCAAGAAAAAAAAAGTAGTTACATCATGGTAAGGAAATATAAGTACCTAAATCCCTAAGATATAATTTATTTTTATTATGTGATGCCAAATAGCCAATTCTTGGGATTAGGTAGCGGATCCCCGGCATCCTTCAGGATGCAACTGTACTGGGAATAACGCTAGGATGATGATGTGATACCAAATTACAATTAGTGACAGTGCTTAAATATATCTACAAATAAAAACTAAGATATTTATATACAACTGCAAATCGAAAGGTACTTAAAATACAAGGAAATTTCTTCAAAGAAACTAAATGAAATATTCGGAAATTAATATATATATATATTGGGATTTGTGCGAAAATATTCATCATCATCATATCAGCCGAATGACATCCACTGCTGGGCACCCGCATCCAGCAAACTACAGCGACTTTCACCAGGTCATCAGTCCATCTTGTGAGGGGCCTACGCTACGCCTTCCGGTAAGTGGTCGCCACTCGAGAACCTTTTCTCCCTAACGGCCATCGGTTCTACGTGCAATGTGCCCCGCCCACTGCCACTTAAGTTAAGCGATTCGGAGGGCTATGACAGATAATTGGGTTCTATTGTGGTGGCCTCATTTCTGACGCGATCACGCTGAGATACTCCCAGCATAGCCCTCTCCATTGCTCTTTTGGTGACTTTAAGCCCTCTTATGAGGCCCATAGTAAGCGACCACGTTTTAGTGACCATTATGTCATCACGGGCAACACACACTGGTCGAAGACTCCCGTCTTGACACACTGTAACAAAGTTATTTTGAGGATATGAAAAATACCTGCTAAGTACGTTTATCGCAATAGAAAGAATAAAAACTCTCATTAATTTTGACAAAAGGTTAACATAACCCCAAAACAGTGATTGTATTGGATTTACAGCTTAAAAAAGCCACGGAATATTAATAAATAACAAAAATAATACATGCCTTTGCGATGTTATGTTACACTTCTTCGTTTACACCAAAAACACGAAACAAAGTTAACTTTTGCGAGAACAGACATCTAGGCGATCAAAATTCTTACGACTATGGCGGGTATAATGAAGTTAGACGATAACTTTTAAACTCAACTTGACTAAATATTCATCCATTTCATCATGTGATTTAAGCAATTTGTTAAAATAACTGGCAATAGCTGTTTTTCTCAGACGATGCATCTTTTTTTGCTACATAATGGTGGGTAAAACGATATATTTAGCGGGTTTACGCTCTTAGCAAACGATATTTATAGAAATACTTGCTATTTTATTGTTGTAGGCGCCCAAATAAACTTTTATGCCCTTTTAGGGAACGATTTCCGGAATAAAAACTACCCTATGTCCTTTCCCGGGACTCAAACTGTCTGTACCAAATTTCATCTAAATCGGTTTAGCGGTTTAAGCGTGAAGAGGTAACAGACAGACAGACAGACGGGTGACTTTCGCATTTATAATATTAGTATGGATAAACAATCACTGTGGGGTGTAATGGGTTTTCGGTGTCGGCTCTTCCAGTCGACCTAATACTGGTGGAAGATTACCTGGTTAAAATCACTGTTGCTCATAAACTCTCACCAGTGGCTCCTCGTAGCTGTTTGCACGCAGCTGACACACCCCGGGCAACCACGTCGACTCGTGGGCCAAACCTGGTAGAGGGGGGTTTGGATGCTTGCATCTAAGTCTTACGGTCACTCCCCGTATAGTGCATAGTGCCTGCTTTGGCTAGTATAGCAGTCCACCGCCGGTGGCAAAGCAGCTAGGCAGTTGTGGATGGCCTGAAGGGTTACGATAGGGGTCCTGTTATCGCTGCCCAGACACTGCATCTCTATTCTTCGCCGATCGTAGCGGCTATCCGTTCCATCGGGTCACGGGGGGTAGAGACGAAAGGGTGCGTCTGTGTCTGCGCGAGCACTTACGCACCATAATATATCCTGCGCAATGGACTGTTTCTAGATGCTGGTTTCAACGAGACGTAAAGTCCTGTGGCGATGGAGCGAGGTAGAGAGGTCCGTCTTTGCAAGTCCTGTGGCGATGGAGCGAGGTAGAGAGGTCCGTCTTTGCAAGTCGGGCTTTGTCTGAGGTCTGCACATAGGCGGCACGGGGAGAGTGGTCGTTTTTGCACTGCAATGGAACAGCAGTGCAAACTGGGCAGCACCCCTTGCGACAACGCAGCCCTATTTAGGGAGGCACTGCTTTCCTCGCCCAGCCGAGGAGGGAGCTAGAAAAGGTGCTCTAAAAACTGCTTGTTCCGTTTAAACTGGGAAGGTAGTAGCCACGGCTGCCTATGCATCCCATTACGTCGTGGTCGAATTATAAAAAGAAAACGGAAATCCTCAAAGACACCCACAACAGCCAACCTTATTATTGGCGCATGGAATGTACGCACCCTTCTCGACCGTGTTGGTAATTCTTGTCCTGACCGAAAGACAGCTATAGTGGCAGGAGAACTTCGCCGCTACAATATTGACATAGCTGCAATCAGCGAAACACATCTTGCTGATGAAGGAGAAATAACGGAACATGGCGGCGGGTACACATTCTTTTGGAAGGGTACTGCGGCGCTCGAACCCAGACGATCAGGAGTTGGATTTGCCATCAAAAACGAGATTGCTGGGCGCTTAGAAGAGTGTCCTGTTTATATATCGGACCGAGTCATTACACTTCGACTTCTCTTAAAGAACAACAACTACATCAATGTTATTAGCATATACGCACTAACCCTAGATAAATTGGACGACATAAAAGATCAGTTCTACGAAGAACTCACGCAAGCATTATCAAAAATTAGGCATCGGGAACAGATACTTCTACTGGGAGACTTTAATGCTAGAGTTGGTCGCGATTTTGAGGCTTGGCCTGATGTTCTTGGTAGACATGGAATCGGAAAAATGAACACCAATGGGCAATTATTACTCAGTCTCTGTGCTCAATTTGACCTTTCAATTACCAATACCTTTTTCCGACTTCCAATAAAACACAAGGCTACATGGATGCACCCACGATCAAAGCATTGGCATCTCATTGACTATGCCATTGTACGGCGACGAGATATGGGCCAAGTCAGAATCACGCGTGTTATGCGAGATGCTAACTATTGAACTGATCACCGACTTGTGCTGACCAAACTTGGCATATGTCTCCGTCGCCCTTGTAGGCGAAATATAGTAAAAACTTTGCGTACTAATGTGGAAGAACTTCAGCGCATGCCAACGAGGGAAGCATATGTAAAGGCCTTGGATGATGCTTTATCTACACTTGACGTTGAAAATGATCCTCTCCATACATCTTGGCAGGCATTGTCAACTCATCTCGTCGAAGTTAGTACTCAAGTTTTGGGCTTACAAACTCAAAAACGGGAGGACTGGTTTGATGAGAATGATGTAGCATTCACTGTAGCACTTGAAAAGCACAGGAAATTGCTCCGAAAACAGAATGTGAGGGCCCGCGAAGACGGTGTACAAGAGAGTATAAAAGAAAGTAATGCAATAGGCTTAGCTTTCCGTGTTAGCTTTCGGATGAAAGCTAACACGGAAAGCCAAAGATAAATGGTGGCAGGATAAATCTCGCTATTTGCAATCGCTATCGGATACCAACCAGCTAGGAGCTTTCTATGACGAAGTCAGGAAGCTATTACGATCTGCTAATCATAGCTCTGTCCCACTAAAATCACTTGATGGTGTTTCACTGACCACCAAAGAGGAGATAATGAAACGTTGGGAAGAACATTTTAGCCATCTACTCAATGTCGATCGACTAGCAGATCTAGAATTCATTGGTGCACTTCCAGAGTCCCCGCCTCAATCTGAACTCGTAGCCCCTCTGACTATCAGTGAAACCGTAACTGCCATCAAGCAACTGCAAAATAAAAGGGCAGTAGGTACCGATAATATCTGCGGAGAGTTATTAAAATACGGAGGTGACCATCTACATCTTGTGGAAGCTATTTGTACGTATGTGGGATGAGGAGCAAGTACCAGAAAGTTACAAAATTTCTCGCATCTGTTCGCTGTACAAGAATAAAGGAAGCCGTTCCGACTGCGATTCATACCGGGGCATATCTTTGCTGTCAACTCCGGGAAAAGTATTTTCCAGGATACTCTTAAATCGCCTGCTGCCTCTATCTGAATCGATTCTGCCCGAAACTCAATTTGGTTTCCGACCAGACCGAGGGACCTGCGAAGCCATCTTTTCAGTTCGCCAGCTGCTTGAAAAGAGCCGAGAGCAAAATCAACCCATGTATCTTTGTTTTGTTGATCTTGAGAAGGCATTCAACAGCGTCCCTCGTGAAGCTCTCTGGTTAATATTGTCTAAGTTGGGATGCCCTGACAAATATGTATGATTATTACGGCTTCTGCATGACGACATGAAGTGCTGCATTTTTATCAACCGCGAGCATACTGACCTTTTTCCCGTTACTTGCGGGGTTAAGCAGGGTTGCGTTCTTGCACCAACTCTATTTGCACTGTACTTTGCCGTAGTAGTTCGTGAGTCTTTGGGGGGATTGTCAGAGGGCGTCGGTATTCGTTTCCGCATGGATGGAGGACTTTTCAACATCGCCAAGTTTAAATCCCGTACTAAAGTGTCTCATGCACTTATGACTGAAATCATGTACGCGGATGATCTGTGTTTTGTTTCGAATACTGTAGAAGGCCTACAGACTCTAATGTCGAATCTCAATGACGCTTGCACTAAATTTGGCCTTAAGATAAATGTGAAGAAGACAGAAACCATGAGTAACATGGATGTCTCTCACGGTGAGCCTAGTATTGGTGTGAGTATCGGTGGAGAAGTTCTGACGCAAGTGGAGAAGTTAAAATACCTGGGCAGCACAATAATATCCAAATGCGTCCTAGAATTTGAAATAAATGGCAGAATTGGTGCTGCAGCTGCTGCTTACGGCAAGCTCCGACCTAGGGTTTTCCGCTCCCATGATCTTAAGCTCTCCACGAAAATAAGTATCTATATGGCTATCGTGCTGCCAAACCTATTGTACTCATCTGAGACATGGGTCCTCTACCGCAAGCACATCCGCACACTCGACAGATTCCACCTCAAGTGTCTCCGGGACATCATGAACATAAAATGGTCGGACCACATTAGAAATACAAGTGTTCTAAGGCGCGCTAATGTCGGAGGCATTGAGGTATATCTGATGAGGCGACAGCTGCGGTGGTGTGGACATGTGTCTCGCATGTCAGATGAGAGAGTGGCAAAGCGCATCTTCTTTTCAGAACTCCAAAATGGTAAGCGAAAGATAGGAGGCCAGTACCTTCGATTCAAGGACGTTCTGAAAAGACATATGAAAAGATGCAAGGTAGAGCCTTCGCAATGGGAAAGGAAAGCAGTACGACGGCCGGAATGGCGTCGTTTCATCCATGAGCGGGTTAACGCTTTTGAGACTGAGCGATGTAACGAGCTCGATAAAAAGCGAGACGAGCTCAAGGCGCGTCCACCAGCACCCATATGCTACAGTTACGTTGGCGGGGTGTTAACCTGCTTACAGTGTGCACGTACCTTTTCCAAGAAGATCGGATACATAAGCCACTTAAGAGCGCACGAAAGAGTAGAACAGCAGCACTCAAGTAGTGCATAAGTTTAAATTGAGATACAATCTAGGATGCACAGTCGCTGAGGCCGAAATCGGTCAGGACATCTGTATGGATAAACATTTTTTTACAATCCCTGGCATGTATGGAGTGCCAAATTTTACCTCGGATTCGTATTAAGAGATCTCTCGGACGCTCAAATATCGATTTTGAACGAAATCGGGACGGAAAAAAAGAAAATCAATATGGCCGCCACTTTTACAAATTTTACCTCGGATTCGTATTAAAAGTTCATTTCAACCCCCTCGCACCCCAACAGAGAGATGGTATTTCACGTCCTCCACGTGGGATTTTAAAATCATTCTTATTTTCGCAATCAGCGACCCAATAAACCATAGAAAGAATACCCATGTCGATTTTCAGAATTTGACACCACATTTCCCCCTTTTAGGGGTTGATTTCTCAAAAAACCTGAAACACGTGTTCACTTATTTCTCGTTAGAAATACTCTTGTCAAGTTTCGAATAAAATTGTCCAACTAATCTTGTTTCCCCATACAAACTTCGGACCCCCATTTCACGCCCTTAGGGGTTGAGTTTAAAAAAAAATCCTTTCTTAATGCACCTCTAAACCTTATAAGGAATCTACGTGCCAAATTTGGTATCTCTAGGACCAGCGGTTTGGGCTGTGCGTTGATATGTCAGTCAGTCAGTCAGTGTCTTCTTTCTCCTTTTTTTATATTTAGACATGTCACTAGCTTTCTTATAAAACAGGGTTGAATTTACGAACGTTTACGTATATTAACATAGTTTACATGACAAAAATATAGTACTAAGCCTAACCAATTCCCTGTTTGCCGAAAAGTCTCTTGTTGTGTTTCATTCACCCTGTATAAGTATATCATTAGGCTTTGTCATTCGCAATGATTGCATTATTAACATTCACATTGTTCTTATAATAACGTTTAATACGTGTCTTTGCATGCTTCATCTTGACTATTATTGTTTTGTTTTTCTTTGTAACTGTCTCGTTTATGTGAGGTGTACAAAGAATAACCTATTTGAATTTTATTCGTCAGACTAACTTCGGTTTCTTGCATATATTATTAACGCCACATTACTCAGCATGTGAGGAGAAACAAAGTTAGGCGATGAAACGAATTGTAAATAAAAGTGTTGCATCATCACTATTAAAGACGACTACTACCCTATCGACTAATTTTTATTTTTTTATTTATGGTCTACAAACTAGATGTAACAAGTTTAGTACACTTATGGTCTCTTAAAATTACTTGGGGCTAGTTTCACTTTTTTACATCCCAAAAAAAGTAGACACATCTTTATTAGAGTACGTGCAACATTTACAAAATAAAATGACTAATGACCGTTCCCTGCCATCTACGAGTATAAGAGGACCTGTGCATAGCAGTGGGACGTATATGGACTGATGATGACGATGATGATCGTCTCCAATAACCAAGGTTGTCAGGAAGAGCTCGATAAAACGGCCCGTTACCTTTGACTATCTTAAATTTAATACTGTTTTGTGTTACTAAAAATTTGGGCTAGCTATAAACAATATCTGTACTTTAGGTATTTTATTGTAGTAGTTTACTCTCTTGTCGTATCTTAGACAATTTATTCTGTGGTCGGGCGCCAGCACTTCGCATCCATAACTCCATTTGCGATCCGAGTATACACCTGATATCTGAGCAGCCCCGGGTTCGATTCCCGTGCACTTCAGTTACCAGATCTTGTTATGGCATTAGTAATGTACCCGCGACATAGAGCAGCATCTGTATGGTTTCATGCCAGATTTACTTACCTATTTATGTTTTTGGAAACTATTATTTCTCAATTTGCCTATTAGAATCCGTGAATGACCTATTATTGAGCGAGCGAAGTTCTTTTTGTCTGCTGGATTATTCTGAAAAGATATTTTTTAGGTTCAAACATGGGCCAAATCTGTCACTAGGTTGTCGAGCTATAACGAGTTATATTTATTCAACCGTATGGCATATACAAACTATTAGAATAGAATCGAATATAGTATATTTTTATTGTTTAACTGTGTAAAATAAGATGGACTTTAAATTACATGGCTCAACAAAATATTATAAGTCAGCATCTAGGTTGTGCAGCCAGTTAATAGCGTCAGATGTCATATTTATATAGAGATCCTCCGAGTTGCCCTGGTTACCGTTTTGGGAAGCGCTCTCAACATGCTGTCCAGTTTGGTCTTCATGGCTGCAGTCACTTAACAGGCTTTGCACCTACCCCGGCTGTGCTAGTTGTAAGAGAGGAGCCTTTTATATGGAATCTAAAAATCATGAGGTTGAATTTGATCCAAACAGTCTTTCGTTGTTTTCCGGAAAATACGAGTTTTCCGAAGATGACACCTAGCTAGATCGACTTTTCACCGTTATAAATACATGTATTGTACATTTTATTGAAGTCGTCAGAGCCGTTTCTGAGATTACCGAAAAAAAATATATACAAGAATTGCTCGTTTGAAGATATTTATATTTTAGATTAGATAATACATACTTAAAAAGATAACTCAGCAACAAATATTCATGATAATCACACAATTTAATGCGTTACCGCCACGACCATGGACTTCATAGACAGCCAAGTCGGCCAGAGTCATGTATGTAGTAGCATTTACCTGTTAAATATTTGGTGCTCCTAAGACATTAAGTCCCAACTGTAGCTAACTTCAGTGATCTCCGATCACCGGTCTACCTTCGACCTCATCAATTAGTTTGTCGTGTAATTTGCAGACGGTAACTTTAGAGTAATTCGCTCAACTTTGATGGCCCCAAGTTTGAAACAACACTTCGTAACAACAGTGCACATAGTAGGATCAGTAACGAAGTAAAACTTGAACTAGTGTAATGTAATGATTGATTGGGGTTGATTTCTCAAAAAACCTGAAACACGTGTTTACTCATTTATCGTTAGAAATACTCTAGTCAAGTTTCGAATAAAATTGTCCAACTAATCTTGTTTCCCCATACAAACTTCGGACCCCCATTTAACCCCCTTAGGGGTTGAATTTAGAAAAATCCTTTCTTAGTGCACCCCTAGACCTTATAAGCAACCTACGTGCCAAATTTGGAATCTCTAGGAGCGGTTTGGGCTGTGCGTTGATATGTCAGTCAGTCAGTCAGTCAGTCAGTTTCTTCTTTTATATATTTAGAATAGAAAGATAGACAATACGCACCTACTAAGTATTTTTTCATAACCCCACTTGAAGAGTTAAATAGATGGTGGTAATGGTTGGTTTAAATTAATTTTCGTCATCTTAAATGAAACAAGCTGTATGGATATCAAGCTATATGGTACAAGGTGAAAAGAACCTTGAACCTTGAGAGGTTAATGAAATATCTTTCAATTACTTATCGAATCTGTGTACCGTGACGTCCGTGACTGTTGCTAGAGGAGAAGGCACATTTTGTCTTTTAAGAAACCTAAGTTAGTTACGCGACCTCACCCGTGGTAAAAAAGTTTCCCGCCTAGCTCAGTTGTTAAACAAATGTTAATGACTTTGTGACTCAGTAAGAGCGAAGTTTAATAATTACTTTTTACCTAACATTTTTAATTATGAAATCACATACATGAAGGCCCAATTGGTAACATTACGCGGCGAATCAATAATACTACGGCCATATTTCTAATTCAAAATGATGCATGTAGATTTTTTCTGGTTTCTTTGTGTCTTGTGTCTGCTCATAAAAACTTGCTTTACTCAAGCTTAACGATAAATCTAAATGACCTAGTGACACAAAAGATACTAAACAATTGTTTATCTAAAATTAATGTAATTAGAAGTTTTATGGGTGTTATCTCTGTTGGGAATTGAATTATGAGAATTGAATAACAAAAACAGTCACCAATAATGCGTATTAGTACTTATAATCAGAGCATCTAAATGTTCGGTGTAGGGTAGATTTATATATGATGTCCGATAACGGAGTATATTTGGCCAAACGTATTCGATAGAATCAAAAATCAACAAACGGTCGACAATGCTATTATGACTTTTCTAGAGTTGCCGCTTCTGTTACGTTATCTGTGTTAAGGGTTATCTGTGGATCATGATGGTGAATACATATTTTATTAGAAGAAAGTATTTTATTTAATTAAACATGGTGTCAGGTTTTACTCCGCGCTGTTAATAAATACAAAATATAATAATGGGTGAATCATATAATAGAAATGACAAGAATATACGTTCGCTTAACTTGGAAGAGGAAGATATTGCCGGCGCTTGGAAAAAATGGCTGCAAAAATTTTCATTTTTTCTTGTAGCGTGCGATTTAGAAAGTGCATCGGACACAAGAAAAATAGCGCTTCTTTTGCATAACATTGGGGATGGAGGACTTGATGTATATAATTCGTTTAACTTAGATGCAGAAAAGTTAACTTATAAAGAATTAATAGAAGCCTTCGACAAACACTTTTTGCCAAAGAAATGTGTTACAGTAGAGAGGCATAAATTTTTTACCAGGTCACAAAAAGAGTCTGAATCTTTCAATGAATTTCTAACTGACTTACAAAGAAAAAGCTTATCATGTGAGTTTGACAAAATGAAAGATGAATTGATAAGAGACATGATAATAGTAGGCCTCAAGAACATACAGGTAAAGGAGAGACTGCTTCGAGAGGAGGAGTTGACATTAGATAGGACCATATCTATCTGCAGGGCCGCAGAACTAACACAGTCTCAGCTGGCAGACATATCAAAACCAGAGGCGGTATTGGCTGTACATGAAAAAGGGAAAAATGTCAAGACTTGTTTTAGATGTGGGTTTCGACCATGGTTTCCAGCGCACAAATGCCCTGCGAATGGAACGGTATGTCAAAAATGCAAAGGAAGAAATCATTTTGCCAAAGTATGTAGAAATAAGGTAGATCAGTTTGCACGGAAACAAGTGGCTAATGTTGATGAGCAGCATAGCGATGAAGAAGACCAAGTTGAGACATTCTTCATTGGCAGTATAAGCAAAAAGGACAGTTCTCCAAGTGAGTGGTTTGAAACTTTATACATTAATGAAAAGGGTCATAAGGTTAAACTAGATACAGGTGCACAGGTTAATGTAATGAGTTATAATACATATAAAGAATTAGGTCTGAATCCTAAGTTTATTGAGAAAAAACCTATCCGACTTGTTACCCTAGATGATAAAAATATTTCAGTAAAAGGGGTTAGTACTCTTAAATGTTACCTCAGAAATGGGAAATGTGATAATGTGGAATTTGTATTAACTAATTCAAATTGCATAACAATATTGGGTCTTAGAACCTGCTCTGATCTCAAGTTAATAAAGAGAAATTATGTAAATAATGTAACAATGACACCTAACATCAATGAATACAAAGATGTCTTTGAAGGCATAGGATGTTTTGATAAAGTATATAAAATTGTTTTGCAGGAGTCAGCAATTCCTAGAGCCGACCCACCTCGACGAGTGCCTATAGCCTTAAGAGAACCACTTAAATTGGAATTGGATAAGATGGTGCAACTAGGTATCATAGAGAAGGTAGAGGAGCCTGTTGAGTGGGTCAACTCTATCGTAATTACCAAGAAGAGCAATAATAAAATTAGGCTTTGCCTAGATCCAAGATATTTGAACAATTTCATAATTAGATCTCACAGGGTACTTCCTACTGTTGAGGATGTTACTGACAGACTATCTGGTTCTAAATATTTTTCGAAACTAGATTGTAATAGTGGGTTTTGGACTGTCTTACTTGATTCTGAAAGTTCCAAATTGTGTACATTTTCCACACCTTTTGGGAATTATAGATATAAAAGACTTCCATTTGGGCTATCAGTGTCAACGGAGGCATTTCAAGAAAGAATGAAGGAAGTGTACGAAAATATTAAAGGGGTTGAGTTTTATGTTGACGATGTAATTGTACATGCACCTACCATTGAGGAACATAATAGATTATTACATAAGGTCCTTGAAATTGCAAGAAATCATAATGTTAAATTTAACAAAGAAAAATGTGAGTTTTTAAAAAATAACATTAAATTTTTAGGTGTTATTGTAGGTGAAGAAGGAATAAGGCCAGATCCTGGCAAGGTGTTGGCAATAAATCAAGTAAATAAAATCAATGATAAAAAAGAATTAGAACGATTCCTTGGTTTGACAAATTACTTGTCAAAATTTATAAACAATTATTCAACAATTACTGCACCATTAAGAGAATTACTGAAGAAGGATATAATTTTTCAATGGAATTTAACTCATGAAAATGCTTTTTCTAAATTAAAAGAGGCTCTCACAAATGCGCCAACTTTAAAAATATTTGATCCTAATAAAGAAGTTACAGTTTCAGTAGATTGTAGTTCTGAAGGTGTCGGAGCATGTCTGTTACAAAATGGTCAGCCAATAGCATATGCATCAAAGGCTTTAACGGAATGCCAGAAAGGATATGCACAAGTAGAACGTGAGATGTTTGCAATTGTTTTTGGCTGTATACGATTTCACAAATACATTTTAGGGCGTTTTGTTACTTTAGAAACTGACCATTCAGCACTAGAAATATTATTTAGAAGACCATTAAATAAAGTTCCTCCACGTTTACAAAGAATGATGTTGAAAGTTCAAGGATATGACTTAAATGTTAAATATGTTCCAGGGTCTAAAATGTTTATTTCTGACTTCCTAAGTAGATCATATATAGATAATAAAGATGAAAATATAGACAAACTTGATGTAGAATTCAATAAAGAAATAATTTGTCATGTCCAGGCATCAGTGGATTTTCTACCTATATCTAAACAAAAATATTTACTGATTAGTCAAAAAACCAGAGAAGATAATATCCTTCAAACAGTCATACAATACATAACAAATGGTTGGCCAATATTTAAAAAGGAAGTATGTGATACTGTAAAACCATTCTGGAATTTTAGATTTGATTTAAGTGTAATAGAAGGTATAGTTTTTAAAAATAATGTAATTGTTATACCATATGCTTTACAAAAAATGATGTTGAATATTGTGCATGAAGGTCATCAGGGAGTGAATACTTGCATAAGAAGGGCTAAAAGTGTTATGTTCTGGCCTGGTATGACTTCTCAAATTAAAGATTTATGTATAAATTGTCAGGTGTGTGCAACATTTACAAATAATAATTGTAAAGAAACATTACAGTTTCATGATGTTCCATCACTGCCATGGATTAAGGTGGGATCAGATTTGTTTGAGTTCCGGGGTCATCATTATTTACTTATTGTGGATTATTACAGTAAATATATAGAAATAGCCAAGTTAGAAAATTTGACTTCTAGTACAGTAATTAAACACTGTAAGGCAATTTTTGCAAGACATGGTATTCCATTAGAAGTAGTTACAGATAATGGTCCACAATACTCAAGTGCAGAATTCAAGATATTTTCAGATGACTATGGGTTCAAACATATTACATCCTCCCCGAATTATCCCAAGTCTAATGGCATGTCTGAATCTAGTATTAAAATGGTTAAAAGTATGTTGAGAAAATGTGTTTATGATGGGACTGATCCTTATATAGGTTTATTAAATTTAAGGAACAGCTCAAAAGAAAACAGTCCTTCACCAGCCAATTTATTATTTAACAGGAATTTGAATTGTAAATATCCGGTGTCTAAATTTTATCTTCAGCCTCAGATATTTTACAGGGATTTAGAATTGGATGCTAGGTGTCATGAAAAAATAAAAAAACATTATGATAAATCCGCGAGACCTTTAAAAGAAATTTCGATTGGTGATAGGGTCTGGTTCAAAAAGAAAACTGAAGATAAATTTTGGACGAAGGGAAAGGTTTCTGACAAGTCACCATTTCCTCGTTCATATATAATTGAAGATGAGAGTGGTGGCAAGTTCAGAAGGAATAGAGTACATGTGAATAAGAATGCTTTTAGTACTGACTTTGATAATATAGTGTGTAATGATAGGAATATGTTACATGTAAATAAGAATGCTTTTAATACCGACTTTGATAATATAGTGGGTAATGATTCTGTAGAATCGGCTGATGATTTACAGCCTGATCATGGTTCAATTAGTGATCAGTATAGAACGAGATCCGGTAGGGTAGTAAAAGCTCCAAAGAGGCTTAATTTGTAATTTGAGATTATGCTTTGATATTGTGTTATTTTATTAGAGAAGAGGAATGTTACGTTATCTGTGTTAAGGGTTATCTGTGGATCATGATGGTGAATACATATTTTATTAGAAGAAAGTATTTTATTTAATTAAACAGCTTCCTCGGCCTAGACCGTCCTCTTTTCGTGGGAACCCTACCCAGTGAAAGGAAATTTCCAATATGGAATGATTTCGAGATGGAGGAATGGAGCTTCAAATATAAAATAAAATATAAAATAAAAAATGTTTTATTGCCACAAGTTAAAAATCAACACAATATCGAACATGAAAAAAAGTATAACAGAATTTTGAAAATTATCTACTTTTTACAAAAAACAAAAATACACTTAACTTAATTACTACCGATACCTATAGCTGATGATGATGGGCAATGGGTACCAGTCTCAGCCTTGCTGGAAAGGTTTTATATACCCAGCGCTGATTTTCAGACTGGTCCCTTTTATATGATATGATATTGATATATATGTATGTATATCATATTACTATATTATATGTATAGTATGTACTTATATGTATTTATGTAGGTCGGTGCTCATCGTCTCCGAGTAAATCGGCTGTGACATACGGACGGACGGACGGACGGACGATTTCCCCATTAGATTTTTCCCGCGCATTTGCTTAACCTCGCATACCGCACGCGGTATGCGGGCGCTGCTGGGCCATGAGCGCTCCGGACTAATAACTAAATAACTGCCACAGCTACAACCACGCTAAGCATGCTTTTTCTGCATGTGGTGAATAAGGTTGCCAGAGTCTACAAGGTTGCGATCTATGGAGTGTGAGGGATCAGCAACGTAATCGAATCGATTAACATTTTGGACTCCGATTAAGTAACTATCCCTGTGACATCTGTCCCATGCTGTAAACACATCGACTCCTTCAACTTCACCTCAAGCAGACACCGTAGCCTTGAGAATCCAGAATAATCACATGTGTGCTTCCGCCCCTTTTTTAGGGTTCCGTAGTCAACTAGGAACACTTATTAGTTTCGCCATGTCCGTTTGTCTGTCTGTGTGTCCGTCTATCTGTCCGAGGCTTTGCTCTGTGATTGCTAGTGCTAGAAAATAGAATGAAGTAATTTGGTATGGATATATAAATCAATGAAATTGACAAAGTCGTAAAATGAAAAAATAAATAAAGGGTACCTCCCCTACACGTAAAGTGGGGATGAATGTTTTTTTCTTCAACCCTACGGTGTAGGGTGTTCTTGGATAGATCTTTCAAAAGGAATACAGGTCTTCATCAAACATTTTTTGATAAAGTAATTTTTTTCGGAAATATTCACTTCAAAAGAAAAAAAATGACTCCCCCCTCTAACTTTTGAACTCTGGGTCGAAAAAATATGAAAAAAAAAGCATGAAAGTAAAGCTTGATAAAGACTTTCAACGAAAACTATAGGGGATTTTGACTTATCGTAAAAAATCATCCCTTCTTAGTAAAACACGCATGACACGCTGCAAAGTATTTTGCTTGTTATTGATTTTTAAAGTAAGTTCATTGGGCAACGACGGAACCCTACACTGAGCATGGTTCGACATGCTCTTACCCGATTTTTGTTTTTAGAATTTGACAACTTTTGACACGTAGAAACAATTGGTCCCTCACTTTTAAAACAACGCATTCCCGAAAGGATTTTGAAGCAAGTACAGTCAGCATCAAAAGTATTAGCATTTGAAAAGTTCAAAGGTCCTTATTAAAAAGGAATAAAAGCTTTTGACCCCTTGATATGCGTAGCTACTTTTAATGCTGACTGTATCTTCTCCTTACAGAAGACCGCAGCCATAATAACACCACTACTTGCGGAGTCATGCTTTTGCTGATGAGTAAGGTCACCAGAGCGCCCGAGGAAGCGTTGTGTTGAAAGTGAGTGTGACCAATAAACTCATTAGGTACGTCACACAATAAACGAATGAGTTTCCTCTAGAGTTGCAAGTATGCCGTGCGATGGACTGTTAAAATCGCACTAATATAAATAAAACCAATTAGCTCTTACAAATAATGAAAACGATACTATAATTTCAAATTAAAATCAAGTTATTAACAACCCTAGTAATCATCTGATTGCTTCAGGGCATAAATTAGGTGATTAAAGTTAAATTATTCAACGTTTCGCTATCGAGGAAGCAGTAAGCCGTTACTGCCGAACGATTTCGATGTTTTGAATAAATAACAGCATGACCGAACGTGGAACGGACATAGTTACGGTGGACTGGACTTGGAGGTCAATTTGATTCGACAAACTGCTTACTGTTAATTATGATATAATAATACTAGCTACTAGCTGCGGTTGCAACCTTATTTGAATACCATTTGCAATTTTGTGTATTACATTCATGTATATTTTTTCTATAGTATACGTCTATTAAATATATCGTCGTGTAGTACCCATAACACAAGCCTTATTGAACTTACTATGTGACTAGTTCGATTCGTGTAAAAAATAGGCCTTAAGATATTTGTTTATTTATTTATCTAAAAATTTATAATTTTGTATTGTATTATACATCTAGTTGTCAATATATTTTCTTGCACTGAAAACGTCTGGTTCTTAAATTTTCCCTTATCTTTTGCTTTCCAAATCTATTATTCCCTTAGTCCTTACATTTTGGTCCTATCGGCCGTCTTATAATGAAGACGCGATGTTAAACCAAGCAGCTGGCAACGCCGGCAAATATGGGCACGAGTAAATCTCACTCGGAACCAGGAGCACCCGCCGCGGGTAGGCTGGGTCGGTCCACAAGTCAGGACTTCGGCAAGACTGACGCCAGGGTAAGACCCGCGGTTTCGCCCACGCGATGTGTTCAGTTCAGTGACTACCACCGGCGGCAGCAGCACCGCTGTTGCAACCGAACATTTTCACGTTTCTCCAAGTTACAGGTTGCATTGCTCGTATCTGGGTCTTTGCGGTCATCAACCACTAAAGGCACGCAGAATTTCCGTGGAGGCCGAGTAGGCCCGTAAAAGTATTAAGCGAGAACTGGAATATGCCCACAACGAAAAATGCTCGAGGAGGTAAAGCAATTAGAGAAATTAGAAATGCAGGCGGCTCTGGCCGCTTCAGAGGCCAAGGAACGCTCTATACGAACGTTTAGTTACCTCAGTTAGTGACGCATATGTTCGAACCTCATCTTGGGTTCGGGATATAAACAAGGACATCCCGGTGGAGAAAACTCCGGTCGATTTGCATCGCACTATCGTAAACGACGAAATGGTTATCAAAGCAATTGCTGATACCGCAGCGGCGGCAAAAGCTGTAGGCTTCAGCCTAAAATAGTACTCCCTGCATTCTTCGGGAATGGTTTTCAATGGCTGCAATTTAAACGTCAGTTCAGTAGTACTGACGATTCTTCTTTGCCCCCGCGTGGCTGCTCCATACCACAGTAGCCCCCGAAGATATCATGCACGCCCTCGAGCGAACATTTGCGTGCCCAGAAATGATCATCTTCGGCGAAATACATATGTATTTTAAAAACGCTACCGCAGCTCGGCGCCGACCTTAAGGAAATTTGATTTTTTTCCAACAAGGTACGAAATAGTTTATCTACCATGAAATTTACCCAAATTGCCTATGAGATTTACTATCACGTCTATCACCTATATCATAAAATTTTAGATAAATTTATCCTTTTAATTAAGATGAGGTGCTCTGACTATGTAGCTGAAATCTCAAACCCTCTCGCGTCAAAGTTACAGAACCTTTATCAGATTTTCTTACACGTGAACTCGAGCGTTATACATTGTGTTACCGGCTTGCGGACTTTTCTCTAAGTAGGGTATGGAAACGTAATTCCTTATCCTAACCATGAGCTAAGTTTTATTATAAAACTAAAATTTTATATAAATTTAGTTTCAAACAATTATTAAATTGCCAGCAATGTATAGGTAAAAAACTTGTCAAAAGAAAATGTGCTGGTTTCTAATACAGGTGATTTGCATGACCATATTGCAACGTCAACCAAAACATAATACAAACACAACACACTATTAAAAGTGGTACCAGTTATTGACCGAACCAGCTGGCAGTTGTGAGACCTCCACACACCTTGACAACGGCAGTACAGCGTCGATAATTGACTCTAACGTCAACAGTCGTGCGGCGACCACGCACCGGAAAGCGCAGCGTGGGGCTGATGACCTGGCAAAGGTCGCCGGTAATCGTGACATTCTTTGGGGAAGCCCTATGTCTAGCAGTGAACGTCTTTCGATTAGATTTTTAACCCAACGATTCTCATTCTCAGCTTTCCTCCTCCCAACCTCCCAAATCTTATCAAATTATGTGTGATCAGATAGTGGCGCATCCGGCGACAAAGTATTGATGCCTTTTATAATCTTTTATCTTAGACGTCATAAAAACATAATATTAACTATTAAGACTAAAATGAAAAAAACCCAAATTCAGAAGACTGAGCTGAAATTTAAGTGTTTTTTCTAGTTGATTAGATACTCCATCTAATTGGAAATTTGTACCATCAACAAAAGATAACGGGCCCGTTACCTAGGCATGGGAAATCTTCACAAATCTCGCATAAAAAGTGCACATGTATTTTGTTTAAACCGTATTCCCTGCTAACAAAATTGTTTTTCGATCGGTTACATTTTGCGAGATTCACGCGAGTGAAAATTATGTTAAATGTTATATCTTGATTAAAAACGTAAGGAGATATTATTAAGAAGGAGGCAGGAAAAATATATTGGTTTGTTTATGTATGATGCTAATTTTTAGAAACAACTGCTGTTTTCATTCTAGCGTACAAACTTTAAAAGTAGCTATAATATAATATTATTTTAATATCAGCATCCTAGCGTTATCTCAGTACGGTTGCATCCTGAAGGATGAAAATTTTAACCTTTTTACCTTTGAAATCTATTATTACTTAACTACCTCAGGCATTTACTTTTATTGATTGGATAGCAATACAACGTAAGTTTGGTGGCCGTTGCGTAACGTAACGACAAACACGTGGACAAAAAATCAAATAGGTACCTAAAGTTCTTAAGAGACTGTTTAATCAAAATGATGGAAATAATGCTAGTGAAATAATAAAGTTTCAAACGTGGTATCACGATATTCGCGATAAAATAATAAGCTTATAGATATGTTACCGTATTTTTTGGGTTTTATATTTATTATATTAATAAATGCATTCAGCCATCATTTTGTACAGTCAGAAACAGATTTTGTTTCCATTATTATTTTCATGAAGCGGAAAAAGGTGAACCTATTAGGTTATAACTTTTAACAAAATTATATTTATTCTCTGTCGAAGCGTATTGACTTTTTCTCTACGCTCTATAAAATATTACTTTTTTTCCCTTGTAAGCTTGACAATGCGACGTACATGGCTGGGTGGATAAGTAACGATACTGCTTAGCGACCACTTTAATTTGTTGACCTAACAATAGTCGCAATGTAGATTGTAGGTTCAATTCTCATTGTCCGGGGAGAATTATAGGTATTGTCAACGTAGTGAAACTAGGAAGTATACAAAAAACTAAGAACTGAAATAACTTAGTAAAGAAGTGGATGCTTTATTAAAGTTTGGCGGCAAAGAAAGATGTTCAGGTACACTTCGTCTTCATTTAATGTCCCCAGCCTTTGCCATAGCCCCAGGTGTTGACGGGGCCGGACCAGAGGCCTTTGCCAACACCGACGCCGTTCCAGCCGAGGCCGTTCCAGCCGAGGCCGTTCCAGCCGAGGCCGCCCCAGCCTAGACCTCCCCAGCCTAGGCCTCCCAAACCGCCAAGGCCAACGGTGCTGATGACGGGGGCAGCGACGGTTTTGACGACAGGGATGGGCGCTGCCTTCACCAGGTTGGCAGTGGAAACCGCTGCAGGGGCCACGATTGGCACGCTGATGATAGGGGCTCCCCAGCCCACTCCTCCCCAGCCTAAACCGCCCAAGCCTGAAAAAAGTCAGATGACAAGGATCAGTTGAGACGAACGGAGAAGACGAGAAATGTTCCGTTACTGTAGAAATGGGTCAGCTGTCAATCGATTATAATACTCTCTGTCCTTTAGTTCTCGTCACACAAATAAGTACCCCGATTGGGATTTAAAACCCCACGGCTTCGTAGGCTACCAACAAAGCCAAAGTTGTCATCGAGTGGTCGAATGGTGGTGACTTATGGGCAGATTTAATGACTAATGTATTTTTCATATCTGGCATGTTTTATTTACGGCTCTAATATTTTGATATGCACACGCTGAATGTGTCAGAATTGATCGAAGAAAAAATTTGGACATTGGCGCTGTCCAGCTGTCACAACTTTTCAGTCAATGTTTGACTGCTTTTTAAAAGTAATTTTCTTACCCAGGCCGCTACCAAGACCAACACCGCCGATGGCACTGCCATGGGATGCGCCAACCACAGCCAGTAGGCAAGTCAACTGCAACAAATACAAAGCATTAACCACATCATCATATTCCTAGCACTTTGTCCCTTGTGTTTTGTATAAGAGCACCTAAGTAATCTTAAAGATGGCGTAAGCATAAAGCGGATACCTACTCACATTACTTCCATCTGACCAACCCGGAGGTAAAACAAACTAGATATTGTCGGTATAAGACCGGTTTCCTCACGATGTTTCCCTTCACCAGTTGGTGCAGCTACTGTCAAATGTCAATTGAAATTTCGTACTTTTTTAATCCCAGTGACTCGAATCGGGATTAGATCGAACCCACGGCGTTCAGATGCTAACGGCGTGTTAGCTTCTAAATTCCCACCATGTGTACTGCATAGTTTATCTGTCTCATTTCAATAAGGCGGCGCAGGAGCGGTCATTGTGAAAGTCTTTAGAGGAGGCCTATGTCCAGCAGTGAACGTTTTTCGGCTGACATGATGATGATGATGATGGTTCCAATAAGAGCATTTTTTTACATTACGACAGTGGCAAACAAGCTTACGGCCTGCCTGAAGGTATAAGCAGACACCGTAGCCTATTGACACTTGCAATTAGAAAAAATCGGGTAATTTATCTCGCGCGCTATCTTGTGCTGGATATGAACACTACATAAGATATTTTCGAGTCGGGTCTTCTATAAATGTAAATGATTATGACTGTCCCTATCTAAATATAGGTATCTTACTAATGAACAGCGGAAATCGATAAACTTACATAATTACTAGCATACTTATGTAACTACATCTAACTAGATGACGTTATGAAAATGCTTAGAGCGCCCGATTTAGTAGAAATACTCAGTGAGAAGAGAAATGAAAGTGTATTTTTTTAAAAAATACATTTCTACCAAGAGGCCCCTACACGACAAAATGTGACATCTTCGGCATGCCACATTTGTATCGTCACTTTCATGTCTCTTCTTTTAAAATAAAATCAGCATTAAGAAGAACTAATTTAAAAACACGTGAAACAAAAGCGATATCCTAGGGATGTCTCATTATCTATTTGTCCGCTGAATTGCGGCCGATTGTAACAAAATTCGACTGATAGTTCATTTGTGTCTTAGTTATCGACTAAATCATAAAGCCTATTTCTTAAATAACTATTTTACAACTAGCCAGCAGCTTTATAAATAATTTTTATTCGCACTTCGTCAATCATGGAAAAAATTATACACAGTGTTGATTGATTGAAAAACAAATAACATTTTAATTGAAGTGTCAAACGGCGTAATATTTTCAATATTTGAAGTGAAAGCAATCAAGTTTGTCCAAACATAATAAATAATATTGGCTGGGAAAATAACGGTTATATTGGACATGGTGATAACTGACAAATACTTATTTGCATACTTATTTAACCCTTAACTTGGCAAGAAATAGAGAATATCCCTAATTCAAGCCTCGGTGACGCTGAATAGTCATACTCATACTGGCCAAGAAAAAAATACAAAAAGACGGTCAAAGAGTGT
Organism: Notocelia uddmanniana; assembly: GCA_905163555.1. NCBI lineage: Eukaryota > Metazoa > Arthropoda > Insecta > Lepidoptera > Tortricidae > Notocelia > Notocelia uddmanniana. The sequence goes on from LR991065.1 coordinate 17,529,693, forward strand.
GGGAAACCCCGGGGAGGAAACCAAGTTAAGGGTTAAAATATTTTTCAACACGAAACAGCTGCAACATGTTCGCTATAAGGATTATAAAGTCCCTGGCTCTTTAGTAAACGTCATCAATGATTTTGTCACAGTGGTAATGTTTCTGCTCACATTAGATCTGCCGTGAGCATATTAGTGTCATTATATTTTAAGTAACTTAGGTGCATGATAGATCTGTCAGAATGAGCGCCGACCTCGCCAATATACTGTTTCGTCAGTTTGGCGTGTGAATATAAAAATAATAACATGATGTACCTGTTGAAAAAAAATATTGAAAAAAAGTACAATACACAGACACTTACATATATTTTATTATAGTAGGATTTATGTAACGCAACGTTAAAATGAAATTACCTTATTTTAAACACCAGCTTGTCTTCATTGGAAGACAGGCACATGAAAATAGGGTTATGCCTACGACATTTAATATGACATGGAATTACGGCCCAGGCACAAAAGCGAAAACTGAATGACACTGCTTGACTGATCCGAAACTAGGAAAATATTAATATTGAATTTTAATTGCGTATCTGATGAAGGAGGTGTCGGTTTGCGTCAACTGCTACCGTCTTCTCGAAGATCTCACGGTTCAAAAATAAATGCTATACGATTATTATTATTATTAACTGCTATTGTAAAAGTATACGATGTCTGCGTCTGCATTTGTACGTTAGCTCAATTTCAACATGATAGATGAATAAAACATCATGCGGCGCCATGCTGGAGAGCCGTGGGCACCACGCATTGAGTTGGTGCCATTGTGCCGGGAGATTTTCGTGTCACCACACTCTAAATCATATTGTCAGGAGAGCGTTAGTCTCGGCCAATGTCCTTTGCGTGCTGGAGCCCTCAGGCCTTAGCTGGTTGGATGGTAAGAGGCTAGATGGTTTGACCTTGGTACCATCGCAAAAGGGTCTAAGGGGCCTGCTCTGGGACGCCACTTGCGCCAGCACTTTCGCTTGGTCGCACCGTCGGCACTGCAGGGGCTCTCAGGAAGCGGGACAAATACTCCATATTGACAAATTATTCATTTGTGCCACTTGCGGTTGAGACCATGGGTTGTTGGCGTTCCGAGGCCAAACAAAACTTTCTAGGCGGAAAACTAGTGCCATTTACGAGAGAGAAGCTTAGGGCTCTTCAACGCGGTAATGCGGCCAGCGTGATGGGCACCTTTGCAACCAGAATGACACAGAGAGGGGTCTATTTGACGAAAGTAAGTATTATGTTAAAAAAAAGTCATAAAACATTTTCAAATTAATATAGACACTAATATATTTGTCTGCAATACAAGACCATATTTTTATACAAAATAGTAATTCATAAATTCAAGGCTTTAGTTTTAATTCAAAGAAACAATTGCTCTGGTTCGTAAATTTCCACCAAACCTAATTTATTTCCGTGACAATTCGTTTGCCCTGATTGTCATTATTTTTTATGTTTATAATAATATTTAATATTAAAATATAATGAAACGGACCACTCACGCCTTTAAGGTCGAATATCGCTCGACATGTTTCGAACCGGTATGCAGTCCTTAGTCATGAGTCCCAGTCGGGGCGGTGGCACATATAGATCCAAAACATGTTGAGCGATATTAAACCTTAAATACAACAGTGACCCCTTTTATTATATTTTAATTTATCTGTAACTCACGGGAGTTTTCTATATAATAATATGAAAATATTTAGAGGTATATTTATAAATATCCGTTTAAAACAATTTCATCTTTGAAATATATTTCTTTCAAAATAATAGATAATATCAATACTCACAGCAACGTAGGTGTTCATTTTGTTCGTTAGACGAAGTGTGCCTAACATCGGCTGCTCAATGTTTTTATATGCGCCGGAACGGCGGAACGCATCCTGGAGTTAGCGTGTTACCACAGGAATTAGCATCTTGCGTCCTTGTAACATAACTGTAGTTTACATTAAAGGGTCGAGGGTTGCATGGAAGCTGCTGATTAAGCAGTCTTATCATTCACGCTTAGCGTTTCAAGTACAACCATCTGGCGTTAATTCCCCTCTTAACAAAAACTTTTTCAAACCGGCGACCGGCTAACTGCCGGTGCCGGCATCTATCCATATCCATACTAACTAGTGGCTCTGTGAACTGTAGACCTCGCAATTTTTGTTTTGGAAGGTTCAATATTTTTCAATAAATTGACTTGACAAAAAAAAAACTATATAATTATCGAACCTGCTCACAAAATTTCACGAGAATTGGTTGAGAATGCGACCTGTAGAGGAGAACATCCGGACAGACAGACATACGAAGGAATTTTTGTTGAAAGCTGAAACGGAGACGCTTCGTTCGCTTCGCTTGCTCAGTCAATAACATTTCTGATAAGAAATGCAACCTGTAGAGGAGAATATCCGGACAGACATACAAAACCATTTTTTTTTCAAATTTCAAAATTTCCAAAGGCTGACTCCGACAAAAAAAAATCTATATAATTATCAAACCTGCTCACAAAATTTCACGAGAATTGGTTGAGAAATGCGACCTGTAGAGGAAAACATCCGGACATACATACGATAAAATTTTGTATATTTTTTCAAATATCAAAATTTTCCGAAAACTGACTTGACAGAAAAAAATCTATATAATATTTCTGATGAGAAATACGACCTGTAGAGGAGAACATCCGGACAAACAGATGAAAAAATTTTTTTTTTCTTATTTCAAAGTCTCTAGAAACTGACTCGACAAAAAAAAACTATATAATTATCGAATCTGCTCACAAAATTTCACGAGAATCGGTCGTGAAATGCGACCTGTATAGGAGAACATCCGGACAGACATACAAAAAATTTTTTGTCCGAAAGTTGAAACGGAGACGCTTCGCTCGCTTCGCTCGCTCGGTCAATTATTATAAATGCAAAAGTAACTCCGTCTGTCTGTCTGTTAAATCTTTACGCTTAAACCGATTTAGATGAAATTTGGTATATGTAGAGATAGTTAGAGTCCCGGGAAAGGGCATGGGATAGTCTTTATTTTGGAAATCATTCCTTAGGGGATGAAAAGGGGGTAGAAGTTTGTATGGGCGAGCGATATTTAAGCCTGCGCCTACAACAATTTAATAGCAATTATTTCTATAATATAACGAGTTGCACGTGGACGGAGTCGCGGGCAAGAGATATAATCGTCTACTTACTAACTCGTAACATGTTCCATATTGAGCTTACTATGTGACTAGTTCGATTTGCGTCCTTTATTAGTTTTCATCGCCTTTTTATTAAATAAGCGGCAATAATAATAAAAGATTATGAATGAAACTTAGGTCAGTAATTATATAATGGGCGCGTAAAAAATTGAAATTTTCAATATTTCTTAGAGTATTTTCACTTTATTGTTTTTTTATTACTTACAGTTACTCGTACATACTAGGTATACTATGACCTTAATAAATTGCGCGTGTAAAATGATCATAAATATGTTATATACAGGAAATCGTAAAATAATAAATGCTATTTCGTGGGTGTGCCTTGTTTTCACGCCTCACTATTGACTGTTGGTTTATTATGTTATAATTTTTCACAACTTTACAGAAATGGAATTTATACTATCGTGAGGTATGTTACGATATATAATATATCAATATTAAGAGTGGGTTGCATATAGGTTCTTTTTACACTGTTTGATGTTGTGGCCTTTCAGTTTCGTGTTTTGTTTGTCATTTGACGAGATGAAGTGGTCTAGGTATATTGAAATTAAATGGTTATGTTTTATTTTTATGTCCTCGTGTAATAGTAATAATGTTATCTGCGTAGTCATCCCTCGCTTCTTGGTAAAGCTACTCAAACCTATTAAAAGGGCAGTGTATAGGGGGTGGGAGGGTTATGCCCTTTTTCCCTTTTCCAATTTTTGATGTTTCGGCACGGTGGGTGACATTTCACGATTATAAAGGTTGAACACGCAAAAATTTGGTACATAAGCATTTATATTTTTTATTTACAAAGAAGAGATTTAGTAATATACTTATTATAAACCCCTATGGTAAATAAAAAAACGTTATGACATCATGTCACTTCATTAACTTGTTTTTACGATGGTGAGCTCTGAACTTCGGCGTCGTGAAATGGTTTTGCACGAACACGTAGATATTCCCCATTTAGCCAAACAACTCTGTAAACATTGCTAAAATATCCTTAATCTACCGTCTGTTCCGTTTTTAAAATGAAAAACGTTTGACGTTAGAACGGACTTCGGGTAATGGAGGAAAGGAAGGAGTTAAAGACAAAAAAAGGAGTTCGTGTCTTGCAGCTTTTTATAGCAAATCCGAAGATATCGTCACTTGATGTCTCGACTCGAAGAAGGCACAACTATCGCAGTCTTATGTACAGAAAGTCAAGTCAAGGGCTTGAATAAAATCTTTCAAGGCTATAGCTTAGCTGTACCGCACGATCGTAATGCTAAGAAAAATTTGTCTGCAAAACGAAGGGCACAAAATTGTACCATGATTTATTAACAAAATTTGAAAGCGTTGTAATGGATGACGAAACGTACAAGAAAGGAGACTTCAAACACATACCGGGGCAAGAATTACGCATGTAAGAGTCGCAAAGGTGCTCATGAAGATATTAAGATAAAAAAGAAACGAAGTTTCCCAAGAACTATTTGAGCTGTGGTAAACGACGTCACTCATTTATCACAACAAGGAATGTGAACAGTCAAGTCTACAAAATAAAGTTTGCAAAAGTATCTTTAATGGTGCTCCCACACTGGCTATTATGAATGTTATATAACAACAACTATCTTTCTTCTACATCATAGTGTTAAATAACCTTATCCTTGTTACACTATGTTATGAAAAAAGTGTAGTGTAGTAATATCCATAATGGCCTAAAGAACGCGTAGAATGTGTCACAATTGATTCATTGCTGTATAATGAACGCGCAAAACTAATTTTACTCTGTTTCTTACGAATTGTGCAGCAGTGCATTAAAATATTCAGATTTCGCATGCACCAGTCGGCGCCCGAAACGAGTAACCTTCGATACTTTAATTTGATGTAAGGATGGGCACACACATTTCTAATTTCAGTAAAATAGTTCTTAAATATCCAACAGCTTTTATGGTATTACTAGCATTTGCCCGCGGCTTCGCCCGCGTACTAAGCCTAATTATAACCGTCTACAAAAAAGAGGTTCACTGTTTGACCCGTATATATGTATGTAGGTATATATGTATGTTTGTCCACGATTATCTCGCGTTTGGCTGAACCGATTTAGATGCGGTTTCCAAAATAGTAGTTGTTACATTCTGGGGGTTTCGGTATACGAAGTTTGGTGATTGTGATTTATTAAAAGGAGCATCCAAAAAGAAAATTTGGCTTCACTTTCATTCGCACTCCTTACTGTTAGTCCGTCTGTTACAAACGAGTTACTTTTACTGGACCGATTGAATTGAAATTTGGCACAAACTATCAAGAATTCAGAGCGCTCGTGGCGCAGCGGCACCCGCCTATCGCGTGCGGTATGCGAGGTTAAGCAATGTGGGTGCATGTCAGGTCTTGGATGGGTGACCGCTTTGAGTAATTACTAACTGAGCGCTCTCGTGCTTTGAAAGGCACGTTAAGCCGTTGGTCCCGGCTGCTGTTTACGACAGCAGTCGTTAAGCCAAGTTAGAGGCCTTCGGGCGGCTTGAGAACTCCTAACAGTCAAGTTGCCCACTCACTTGACAAAGGGGGGTCGAAGTTGCACTACGTCCGTAGGGAGTACCCACCGTTACCCTACACGTGACCCTTGGGTGGTGCTAAAAGTGCAACAAAAACTGGAAACCGTACTTGTCTTCCCGAAGATTTCACGGTTCGTAAATAAATGCCATACGATTTAAAAAAAATGAAGCTTGATTTAAATGGATAATATATCGAAACCTCTATGTCGTTTTTAAAAGCCAATCCATAGATACCCCACATGCCTATATAGTAACATTAAACTTTTTTTTACAATCCCTGGCATGCATAGAGTGAACGAAATTATTTTGAACGAAATTGGGTCGAGAAAAAAACAATATGGCCACCACTTACACAAATTTTACCTGGGATTCGTATTAAGAGACCTCTCGGACAATCAGATATCGATTTTGAACGAAATCAGGACAGAAATGAAGAAAATCAATATGGCCGCCACTTTTTCCAAATTTTACCTCAAATTCGTATTACGAGACCTGTCGGACGCCCAGATATCAATTTTCAACGAAATCGGGTTGGAAATGAAGAAAATCAATATGGCTGCCACTTTTTCTAAATTTTACTTCGGATTCGTATTAGGGGACCTCTCGGACGCTCAGATATCGATTTTGAACGAAATCGGGACGGAAAAGAAGAAAAGCAATATGGCCGCCACTTTTCCCAAATTTTACTTCGGAGTCGTATTAGGAGACCTCTCGGACGCTCATATATCGATTGTGAACGAAATCGGGACGGAAATGAAGTTAATTAATATGGCCGTTACTTTATTCAAAGTTTACCTCGGATTCCTATTAAGAGTCCTCTCGGACGCTAAAATATCGATTTTTATCGAAATCGTATCGGACGGCACTGATTAATAATATCACTTACTTACAATACATTGAATCAAAAAAGGTCGTCTCTTCATAGGGAATTCACGGCATTTCATGCACCTTAAGATCTTATATGGACCCTACATGCCAAATTTGGTATCTCTCGAACCAGTAGTGTGGGCTGTGTGTTGATATGTCACTTACTCAGTCAGTCAGTTTCTTCTTGCAATTTGGCAAAAACTTTTAAAAGTTTTCATGTCCGCAATATAAAATTTCGAAAACAATGCCATTTTCAAAATTAACGACACAAAAAAACCATAAAAACGACGCTTATATTAATATTTAGACATTCCAACCCCCTTGGAACCCAACAGAGGGAATGGTATTTCACGTCCTCCACGTGGGAATTTAAAATCATTGTTGTTTTCGTAACCAGCGACCCGATAAACCATAGAAACAATACCTACCCATATCGATTTTCAGAATTTGTCACCACATTTCCCCCTTTTAGGGGTTGATTTCTCATAAAACCTGAAACACATGTTTACTCATTTAACGTTAGAAATACTCCTGTGAAGTTTCGAATAAAATAGTCCAACTAATCTTGATTCCCCACACACACATCGAACCCCCATTTTACTCCCTTAGGGGTTGAATTTTGAAAAATCCTTTCTTATTGCACCTCTAGATCTTATATGGAACCTACATACTAAATTTATAATCTCTAGAACCAGCAGTTTGGGCTGTGCGATGATATTTCACTCACTCACTCAGTCAGTTATTTCTTGCAATTTGGCACAAACTTTCAAAAGTTTTCATGTCCTCAACATTAAATTTCAAAATCGATGCCATTTTCGTAATGAACGTCCCAGAAAACCATAAAAACGACACCCATATTAGTATTTAGACATTTCATCCCCCTCGCACCCCAACAGGGGGGATGGTATTTCACGTTCTCCACGTGGGATTTTAAAATCATTGTTGTTTTCGTTATCAGCAACCCGGTATATCATAAAAACAATACCCATGTCGATTTTCAGAATTTGTTACCACAGTTCCCCCTTTTAGGGGTTGATTTCTCATAAAACCTGAAACACATGTTTACTCATTTATCGTTAGAAAAACTCCTGTGAAGTTTCGAATAAAGTAGTCCAACTAATCTTGATTCCCCACACACACTTCGGACCCCCATTTAACCCCCTTAGGGGTTGAATTTTGAAAAGTACTTATTAATGCACCTCTAGACCTTATATGGAACCTACATACTAAATTTATAATCTCTAGAACCAGCAGTTTGGGCTGTGCGATGATATGTCACTCGCTCAGTCAGTCAGTTATTTCTTGCAATTTGGCACAAACTTTCAAAAGTTTTCATGTCCACTACATTAAATTTCAAAATCAATGCCATTTTCGTAATGAACGTTTCAAAAAACCATAAAAACGACACCCATATTAATATTTAGACATTTCATCCCCCTCGCACCCCAACAGGGGGGATGGTATTTCACGTCCTCCACGTGGGATTTCAAAATCATTGTTGTTTTCGTTATCAGCGACCCGATAAACCATAAAAACAATACCCATGTCGATTTTCAGAATTTGTCACCACATTTCCCCCTTTTAGGGGTTGATTTTTCAGAAAACCTGAAACACGGGTTTACTCATTTATCGTTAGAAATACTTCTGTGAAGTTTCGAATAAAATAGTCCAGCCAATCTTGTTTCCCCATACAAACTTCGGACCCCTATTTCACCCCCTTAGGGGTTGAATTTTGAAAAATCCTTTCTTAGTGCACCTTTAGACCTTATAAGGAACCTACGTGCCAAATTTGGAATCTCTAGAACCAGCGGTTTGGGCAGTGCGTTGATATGTCAGTCAGTCAGTCAGTCAGTCAGTCAGTCAGTCAGTCAGTCAGTCAGTCAGTCAGTCAGTCAGTCAGTCAGTCAGTCAGTCAGTCAGTCAGTCAGTCAGTCAGTTTCTTCTTTTATATATTTAGATAAAATAGTGCATAGAAAACTACCAAGTTAAGGCTCAAAATGCATTAAGCCGCAGTAAATTAGTTTTACTGTAAACAATGTAGTGCTGGACTTGGCACCATTTCAGAGAATCTACGGAACTTGGGACCCATTTAGATCTCAATTCTTTTGTCGGTGGAGACACAACCAAGCATGGCATATTGTTAACATTGAACTTGGCTCCCATTTTCACATTTATGTTTTTGATGGGATATCATAACTTTTTGTCAGTCTTCGCCAAATGGTATTTTTTAATAGCGAATGCACGAGTTGCTATACAAAATACCCACAAATTATTATAGGTGCACCTCAAATATTTGAAGAGTTCCCTCGATTTCTCCAGACTCAGATTCTTACCTGATAACTATGGGACCACCCCTGAAGTATACCGTTTCAAACAAAAAAAGAGTCTTCCAAAACGGTTAATAAATGACTGAGTTCTGAGGTAACTAGCATAAATAATAATAAAACTAAATATTAAATCACTGTCTTCTCTTTTTTCTGGTGTACGCAAACAATTACCAAGCTACATGCCAAATTTCAGCTTTCTAGGTCACCTGAAAGTGGGTTAGGTTTTTGATTACTAGTCAGTGGTAAAAATGCCGTTTTTTGGAATTTAATATCTCAATAACAATTAAACCTTGGGGTTCTAGTAGTTCTAAAGGATCTCGTTCGTCGTTACACATGTACCAAATTTCATTTTTTTATGTTAGATAGTATTTGAGTTATTGGGGGGTCTAAAGTGGCTCCTAACGGTTCGTGTAATAACACACGGCTGCTGTCCCCCAGTTCCTGGGGTGAACTTGGCTGGACACGCTGCCGCGTGTCTAGATTTATTCCATAACAAAGAGCATTCTAAAGGGTTTAAATGGGCAAATAATCAAATCCATAATTTTATTTGCCATATATAACATTTGCCATAATCGTCTTCGTAAGTCGTTATTCTCAGAAACTGTAAACTTTTCCGGATTTTATAATATGCTTTATTGTTTTTTTTTTAAACTGGGGAAATTCATTTACGCATCTCGCCTAGCCGGGGAACTAGGACGGGTGTGATGGACTCCCGGGAACAACCCGGACTACCGTCTAAAACGCACGATTGCCAAGGCACACAACCGCGAACACCGCCTGCTGCGACAGCCGAAGCTGTCCCCTCTCGGTTGAGGCTTGCGCCCCCCACCCGTCGGCATGCATGCATGGCGACACCACACACATGCCGACCAAAGGACCTCTACGCCAGGAGAGGGTGAAAAACCCCAGATTCACCCCCTCATATGCCCCCTATGTTTGGGGGAGGCCTGTGTCCAGCAGTGGACGTCATTCGGCTGAAATGATGATGATGATGATGATGACCCCCTCAGGTCCCCTTGTAACTTTTTATAGAGGTTTTCTCCCTCGCAGCCACCACCCGGCCCCGGCCTGACCGTGACAGCCCCCGCTCCCGACTATAGCGGCCCTCTGCCGCAGTCAGGGTTACGGGTCCGTAATTATTTATACAGGCATAGGGCATGGCCTGTCTTTCTCGCCGCACCTGGGGTGTCTTGCGACTCCTTGATGCGGAATCCCCCCTCTCCCCGTGAGGGTCCAGAGGAACTGGAAGAGCACAGACACTCGTGGAGGTTACCCGACTAGCGTCCCATAATATGCATAAACCTAACCTAACCTACATGGCTCTATGCAAAGTTTACTTAATTAACCTGTAAGTTTTATAGTTTTAGAGAATATTACTTTTATGGCAATTTACGATTACATGGCAAACACTAGTGTTATAGCTAATAAAATTATGGATGTCGAGGGGTACCTATAACGGCATTTCGAATAACGGTAATCGAACTATTGTCGAACGAACTTTTAGGCACGATTCACGCCAAACGGCCGGAGTCAGAGTTTCTTAAACGGGGCGTGGTTTACAAAGTCGAGGCACCCCGTTAAATGGTAGGCTTACAACACGAATCCAATCACTAAGAAAGGCTTAAACTACAGTACCCTCACACCTGAGCCCTACTAAAACCCTACGTTGTAGTTGTAGCAAGTGTGTGTTTCTCGCTTTATCTGATCAACATTTGCATATTTTGTTGGTACGGAATAGAAACTAGTGCAGATCCTTTACACCAAATCAATGTTGAGTCGATCTTTGGTGCGGTTAGATGAGCATTATTTATTTGTTGAAATAAACAGTTTCATTCATTAAGTAATAAGTCACGACTCATTCTTATTTTTTTAGTTATATATTGAACAATATTTATAATTATAATGCCCATTGCTAACCTTATCAACAGTGAGAGAACATAAGATGTATAAGATGAGATGACTAACTGAAGTAAACTTCGATAGCAATATAATATTCTTAACTGAATGTAGACTAAACCCAAACAAACCCATCCCGGTAATATCTAACTACACTTCGCTATCCACCTCGAACAACTTGAATCAAAACGATGGTGTAGTGAGCTATGCAAGTGGTAACGTAAAAGCAGTCTGTAAAGAAATAATGCTTACACATGCCTCCTGCATCCAGTTGAAGATAAACAACATCTTAATTTTTGATATATATCGATCTCCCTCTAACTTAAATGCATCCGATTTTATTGATTCTCTATGCTCACACTTAGATACAATTAAATCATTTAATAACATTATAATTACAGACGACATTAATATTAACCTCATTTCACGCTCTCAGGAAACCGTACATGAGAGATCAAACAGGAACACCTACCTAAACATGCTTTTTTCTCATGGATTCCTACCAGGACATACTCTACCGACTAGGGGCAAAAGCTGTTTAGGTGATCTAAACTGTAGATCGCATCATGTTAAAAACACAAATTGATAAAATAACAGCACACACTGCCATTCTAAACACCTCAATAACGGACCATCCCACTGTATTTCTAGTATTGTCCGGAAACATGAAAGATAAACAGAGCTCAATGGTTAAGCGAGCTAACTATTCAAAGGCACATTCCTATTTTATGGATAAAAACCTAGAACATCTACTTTTAAGTCCAGACCCGCATTACATTATTCAGCAATTAATAAGAAAGCTTAGTGACTCACTGGAGGAGAGTAAATCAATGGCAAATATCCCTAAAAATCAGCGCATCATTAAGCCCTGGATCACCTCCGGAATACTCAGATGCATCCGGAATAGGAATAAGATGCAACTTAAATTAAGATCTGATCCTGACAGTGAGATTCTAAAAGTGACCTTTAGGAGGAGAACTACTGCAAAATGCTAAATTAAGTTTTAATAGGTTCGATTATTTACTATTTCTTCATAATATCTTCCAAGTTTTTTATTTTATTTCAGAATAGTATTATCAATATAATTATTAGAACAGCTTTAACAAAGTTTTGTTAGTGTTTATTTAGGCCAGGCAGGGCCATCTAGCGACAAGTTGCTTAACTGACAAGAGATAATAATCCAACCGTGTCACAGATACGTTATTTGGTAGGTCCAGTAGCGATATCTGTAGCCATCTGAATTTATACGGATAGTTGTGAGGACATCATTCACAGCGCTAAAGTTGAAGTAAAAATTACCTCGCGTTAGGCTAACCAGTGTAGGTCTGACCTCCGACTACGAGTTGTTAGTACGGGTCTCGGTGTCAAGATATACTAGGCGTTAGCTGTGAGTCTCGCTGATGGAAGTTATTAATTGAATAGCAATAGCTGCCGAGCCGGCTTGAGCGGGTAGACTCGCGCCTGACTTTATGATTACCCAACTAAAATGAAATTTATGATAAAGTAAGCAATTGTTTCTGCATAGGTGACTTTTTATTTTAGTGAGGTTTTAAAAGGAATAGCGAGAGTGGAGGTGTCTGGTGTCGAGTAGGAGAACTTGCGAGTTTTGTCAACCAATAGTATTTCAGATTTAGGTTGAAAACCAATGAGAATCGTTCCCTCCAAATTTACGGAAAAGCATAGTGATCGCGTGATATTGGTGGCGCTGATGATCGGATGAGGGGGGTATATAAGGAGATTCACAACGTTTTTAGGGGACTTTTGCCTTCACCAGAGCAACGAGAAACAGTGGTTTAGTTCTTCAGGAGTATCATGTGAGTCGTTTAAAGTGTAGTGTCTAGGCTAGGGATTCTTGTAGGGTTTTCATTATGTTAGGACATTTAGGATGTGTGTGAATAATCCTTTCTGTTCACAGGGATTTCTTTGTCAGCGAATGTCTTAAAACCTCGTATAGCAAATATTGGTGATATATTAGTGTTCCGTTATTTGACTAGATAAACCACAATCGTAAGTTCGTTTTCCTTTCTTAATTTTGTTTTACTGAAGTGAGACGTTATGAAGGTATTGCTTATCCAAGAATCGAACCATATTTCTCGTAACGGAGAAAGTCCGGAGAGTAAAATGGTTACCTATACATATTTATCTCGCTAGGGTACCCCCTAGATTTAGGTATGTATGGTGATTCGGGATTAGCATAGCCTCGTAATTTTAAATTGTTAATTTCTGACATGCTTTATCAATAATCGAACCATATTTGTCGTTACGGAAATCAGTCCGGAGACTAATACGGTTAATTATACATATTTACCTGGCCAGATAACTCTCTGGTGGAAGATATGTATGAGGATTCGATATAGCATATCACATTCCCGTAAATGAATGATAATAGAATTGCAGTTTATCATATTCTCCATTAAAGATGCATTTTATTCTATCGAGTGTCGTATTGCCTTGAACTACGTTGTCCATATATTTGCTATATGAGAGGTACATCGGCGGCGTTTGATTACTACCTGATTTAATAAATAAATTGTCTTTTATTCGACCTACATTTATTGTGCATGCTAATAATTTACCAATTATGGTGGCGGATTTGTTTGTGCTATTTCCTTTATTGATATACGTAGGTGCTATTCATACAAGCTGGTTATTACCGAATCTTATCTTAATTATTATGCCTTGATCATGGATCATAAGTTCGTACTTTTTATACAATGACGGTAGCAAACGGGAGTACGTCTTAATGAGTGTGTAATGTTCATGTTGATTATAGTATTAGTATTATTATTTTAATGTTACGAGATTTATCAATTCTTTGATGTGTTTTCGGCATATCATTTTATAATGTAATACGTAGCGCCTGATTTACATTTCGTGATATACTTACAGTGGTTATGCGTTTCGTATTGAATTAATATCCTTTAAAATATTTGGATGATTTAGGTGTCTAGACGTATTTTGTTTCTATAACCTTGCCTATCCAACGCATTCATTACGGATTCTTGAATAGGTTTTGTATATTTTCATAGGTTTTGCGGTTAACATTGGTTTTGCATTATTAGTGAAGGGTACTGGTTGTGTTAATGTAGGTAGTTAAATAATTAGGGTTCAATTAGTGTTTAACATTCAATTGATTATTACATCTAGTAGATTTCTATGCCATAGTTCGGGCGTTTGGAAGGTTTTGCGAAATCAAACCTTTTTAAGAGAAGGATAGCGTGCCAGCCCCATCACTGATACTCAGAAGATTCCATGTGGATAATCGATGACCAGATCCAGGCCACCATCAATCTACTGCTGTGCCATGACAATGTGACATCCGCCAAGCATCCATCAAACGCTATATCCAACGGCGTTCCTGCGCACATTACCATATGTTACCAGAAGTTTCCAGCGCTGCGAACAACTGACTACCAATGAAGACCATCGCAAACTACACCTGTACCATGACGATCTGCCATACCTCCAATGCTCAACCTGTGAGGGAGTTCCTGAACACCATACCATTCTGTCTCTGGGTTATCTCCTACAACCCTGAGTGGCAATCAACGGCTTTCCTTACCACTGCTAGAAGATGGTCACGAAGATGTGCTGCAACATCGAGCTGGTTGGTCAAGGCTTCAACTACTACATATGGGAATTGTTCCGGCATGACGGCTTTGAAGAATACGGCTGTAAACGCACAGATGAAGAGATCCTTGGATGGTTTTCTAAGTTTCGCAAAACTTTCTGACTGTGTGAGCTATGGTACTTATTTATATTCTCTTGCGATTTAAATGGCATAAATTACATCTTTATAGCAAGCCGAAATGATATCGTTGCGTTGTGTGGTATGATTTTATTAATCACTGAAACCAATTAATTGTGTGAGCTATGGTACCTAATTATATTCTATTACGATTTAAATGGCATAAATGATGTGATCTTTATAGCAAGCCAAAATGTTGTCGTTGCGTTGTGTGATCAGATTTTATTATTTACTTACAGCCAATTTCTTGTGCGATCTTGGTTTGTTTATCTTTTGATGGAACTTTGTTTCCGATTGCAAATCTGTCTACTACGTAACTAATATTACGTCAATATCTTCATCATTATTCTGATGTTATTACTCAATTTATGATACTTAGTTATGTTCTCTGACGATTTAAATATCATAATTAATGTTGTTTTTACAACAGGCCTAAACCATATTTCACGTATGACAAATGTCTTGAGTGATCTTGACTTATTTACCTTGATGGAATTTGATTTCCAATTACAGCATAGTCTGTCATTTACGTAACTCTTATTTCGTCAATATTGTCATCGTTATGACGTCACCCTATACGTATATACATCTATTTAACAACTGACATATTTTACTAACAATTGTATTGTTGGAACTGGCCGAAATGGATTTTATCTGTGGCTATTTCTAGCAATGAGGTAACGTCACAGCCTGGACTGCCAATCGTTTGATACGATTATGTGTGGTTTGTTCCAGTCTATGACGAGAGGTTTTGGTTGTACATGTAGTACCCAAATATACCTAATAATAACTATTTTGCTAAAGAACGGTTTTCCTCCAGATCGATGAAATACGGTCATCAATGGGTGTTAGGGACGGTCTTTACAGATTCTTAACGACAGGCTTTCTTCTTTGGACTGAATCCACGGGACGGGCTTTGAAAAGGGCTGCTGACCCGGTTAGGTGCCGGATTCTATTACTGCTTGTCGGAATCTTTGATTCATACAAGACACTATAGATCCGTCCAGACGAGAAATCTGTATTGCCGTTTGCTGAAACTGATCATTAAAGACCCCAATATATATGTACCCTTATATACTCTACTATATGGGCGAGATGGGATGTGAAAGTTCAATGGCGATACAGGTTATTGAAGACTCGAGCAAAACTCCTTGCTGTCGTGAGAACGCTGGTCAATGCTGAGGTCTTGCGGTTGCATAACTCAGTAGTGATACTTAGCTTATGGGATGACTGTATGATTCGATTTGGACACTAAACCGAATAGTAACAGCTTTGTTTTGTTTGCACAATATTTGGGTACGAAGTAATAGATTGATCATCATCATATGATCTGTTTTGACGTCCCTTGCTGGACGTAGGCCTCCCTCGCAGAGTGCCATACTAATATATTTATATTTCAGCTGATCTGTGGATCATAGTAGTTTATACTACTAATGCTTTATGCATTTATTCCAACTGGGTTCTAATTCAGATCACAGTTGTGTAACATTGATTGATCATTATCATACGATCTGATTGACGTCCCCTGCTGGACGTAGGCCTCCTTTATAGAGTGCCACTATAATATATTTATATTTCAGCTGATCTGTGGATCATAGTAGTATATACTACTTATGCTTTATGCATTTATTCCCACTGGCTTCTAATTTAGATCACAGTTGTTTACTTTGCCTATGCTTTTATGCATTATAAAATGGCTGGTCTCATAATATTATGGGCTACGCTCTTATTATTACCATGTACATGTTCATTCATCAGGCGCTATTGTCACATAACTCTCATAGTCTCGGTCATGTGCCTTGTGCCTGTACCACCTGCGAGGATACCCTGATTGCTCGTGTTAGGTGTTAGGTAGGGACATATCCAAGCGGCTAGCTTGAGGCTCAGGTTCCTTCGCGAGACTTCTGCCTCGACATAGTTGCCTCATCATGTCCAGAAATGGCTTGGTGGTTTATATGACTTATGCATGGTACTTTTATGAGAACTGTGGCTTTATGGTTGCGTGCAATCAGCTATTTTATATTTACAATGTTCTCATATCTTTTAGATTGAGATTTACGCCATATTTGGTAAGAAGCCAGACTTTACCTGTTATATCCTATTTTGTAGGAAACATTAATGCTATCTCGACATAGCAAATTTAGTTTTAAGGTTTTTCTTACTATATGTTTCACAGGAATTTACCTACGTTTATCTGCTACCACGTTTAACTATATATGCTACAATAACTTATTTTGCTCCATTAACTATTTTCTACCATTTTTTCTAAACACTTAATCTTCTAGGTACTACATGACTACTTCGGATCATTTATACTTGCCTTTATTTAATTCCAAGCAATTTATTTAAGCCTTTACTGATCACACAGCCAACGACGGTATTTAAATAGTAGGCTAGATTCTACACTTGTTCTGGTTCTTATAGCATTGTTGATAATTTAGAAATACTTCTTAAGAGTGTTGTTTTATTGTTTTTATTATTCTCATGATAATGTTTTAATCTCTAGTATGTTTGTTATAGGTTTCATAATATTGTGTTCATGGTTAGTAATTGATTATTCATAGGATATTATAGGATATTGTTGTTATTCGTTTAGGCAAGCTTATTCTAATTTTAGCTTATGTTGTAATATTGTTTAACCATTGTCCGATTCTCAATTGTTTATACATTTCTCACACCTCAGTGAACTATGGTTACTACGTTTTATAACAAGGTCTTAAATATGCCACTAGATGATCAAGCCATTAATCTTTCAATTATTTAGCTGTTGAGTTATTTAAAACTGTAGTAAGTTTAGTATTTCTTCTGATATTGTAATTAACAAGTTACTTAAATTACTCATTATTTAAATTACTGATTGTATTAGCTTTATGGCAACAAGGGTTTTTGTGTGTCCGCTTGTTTTCTCTTGTCTAGGTTGGCCTAGTAATCAAGCGGATGTCTAATAAAGTTCTCCCCGGACTTTATTAGATTCGAGTTTCGAGTAAATTCAATTTTATTAAATAAATGTTTTGTTTGTTTATTTTCTCTCTCAACTTTTTGTTTGATTTATTCTCTTTCCCTATAGTAGGAACCCTATCATTTATATCTGAGAAACTTTAATAAATGCTGAAAATCCTTGTTTCAGATTTTCTGGTAAAGTAAGTATAAAGCTTTAGGTATACTTTAGGAATCTTAGGGAAATTTTAGTTAGGCTTTTAGCTAGACTTTTCCTTGACTTTCCATAAGTTTTCATTAAAGTTCTCCCCTTAGGGGATATTACAAACTGCTACCAAGCTACCACTAGGATTTGCAACTGCACATGTATTGATAGGGTTAACACCATCAAATACCTTGGCATAATTATAGACCATCGACTCTCATAGCATAACCACATAGAGTATCTGAATGGTAGGATTAGAAAACTAATATGGATATTTAGGACACTTAAACACGTTGCCTCTCCAAGCTTACTAAAATAAGTCTATGTGTCGCTAGCCCAATCGATCATAACCTACTGCATTCCAATTTGGGGTGGAGCGAATAAAACTAAATTCATAGAAGTAGAGAGAGCTCAACGTTGTTTGCTAAAAGTTATGTTTTCTAAACCTTTTAGATATCCAACAGCCGAAGTTATATAACATTGTTAACCAAAAACTTACCATCTACCACCTGCAAAAATATAAATGTAAAAAAAATATAAATACATGGTTAAAAACATTAAACTATGAAGAAACATAATGCCTTGTAAAATAAAATAAGAATACTTTATAAAGTGTACGGACACACACGCACTCACAAACACAGACAAACACGCGCGCGCGCACACACACACACACACACACACACACACACACACACACACACACACACACACACACACACACACACACACACACACACACACACACACACACACACACACACACACACACACACACACACACACACACACACACACACACACACACACACACACACACACACACACACACACACACACACACACACACACACACACACACACACACACACACTGTCTATCTTGATGTTCTCCTCTACAGGTCGTATTTCTCAACCGATTCTTGTGAAATTTTATTTGTCGGACTGTCTCCGAAAGTCTCTGTGTGCGTCCCATGACACGGGCAGGAACAGCATCCGCTCGGTGTACCCCTTGCATTTCATTAAATTGTCAAAAGGGCCTCTACGTGTTGGCTATGTGGTACTCGGTTGGTACTTCGGTACCTCGATACTTCGGCTCCGCGCACGCCTTCCAAAGGTTCGGGACACCATTGTCCCGTGAGCGGAAAAGACATACAATAATAATATAATATTTATTCATGACAAACACAATGCAATTTACAAACAACCACATAACAGAATCAGATTTTGCCACGAAATGGTCACAGCTCAGCGTAATGCTGGCAGAGCCAGCGCTGGTCATTCGCTGTGACCATTTGGTGAGATCACGGAGCCATGACGACGCACACATACACACAATTACAAGAAACAAATAAGAAAACAACAAACAAATATGAAACAATAAATTAAAAGTAACAATAAAATCTAAGAAGAAAAAAAGAAAAACGCCTCACTGTGGGCTTAGTTAGTAGTTATAGTTGCCATATTAAATAGGGTAAATTATACTCCATTCGTTCGTTTTCACACGATGCCTAGACATATAAACAGACACACAAACAGACACAAATTGTTGAAACGATTTCTTTTATCGATTCTAAGTATGCCAAGCCAACTGTTTTTCGAATATCTTCCATGTGCAGACTTTCTACCCTCTTCAGATTTATTATATGTATAGACAGATACATAAGTATAGATCTAAGGTGCTCCTACTGTCAATGCTGACGATTGGGCTGCCCAGCTCAAGTGATCTCTTATAGCAAACAGTTTTATGGTGTGAAGGGTCAACAATTACGTAAAAAATAACGTTTTACAAAATTAAATGGTACACCAACGATACAACGTGTGCATTGAAACAGCTGTTTTTGTATATAAGCATATGAATAAAAACAATGCCAAAGTATCGCAAATGCATTTTGATGTACACGCAAAGTAGAACTAATTGCGAGAAGGTTATGCTCAAAAATAGCATTAACAACCAGAAGGAATTATGATATACTGAATCGGTTTTAACATACTGAATCGTCAACTTGTTTGCAAGACCTCAAATTCTGCTATGCTTTAAGTTAAGTTTCTTTACACGCCATTATACATCCAATTGGCTGAAACTTAAATCGTAGAATGGCGTATATGGATTTAAACCACCCCGTTTCATAGACCTTACTTGCATCCCCGATTTAATATCCCTTTGATGGATGATCATCGGGACAAAAAGTATACTTGAATCCAGATTATAATTATACTATTAGCATACAACTCATCTTAATCTTACGGCAAAAGTAACTTTTTAATTGCATGTTTTTATATGGGATTACAAAGTAATATATGAATTTTTGAATCTAGAAAATGGGACTGAAATTTGGGTTTCAGGTCACAGTTACTTAATGGGATAAATCATAATAGTGTTCAAAATTTGAAGAGAACGTGATGGCTGGCGCGCACATTGGGCAGCGCCGCGGTGCAGCGCTTGCGTTTAGTTTCTTTTTTTTTTTCAGTTTCTTTTAAGAAAGAAGAAGATTGAAGATTTCACAAATTTTGAATGAGTATGATTTTCTTTTGTCGTCAAGTATATACTTACCAAATTTCAAACCTGCAATTCATGGATTATAGGAGTTCCCATACAAAATTCAACCCCTCTTTTTACCGTCTTTCAACCCAAATCTGCACAATTTTTATAGCCTAAAACCTGACCGGGTATTTACTCGACAGATTAGTAAAGTTTTTATCAAAATCCGTTCAGCCGTTTTCACGTGATGCGCGTTTATATAAACAGACAAACAGATAAACAGATAAATAGTTAAACAGATAAACAGTTAAACAGATAAACAGACAAACAGACAAAAATTCTAAAAACTGTTGGAACGTGTTCTGTTATCGATTATAAGTATCCCCAGCCAACTTTTTTTCGAATATCTTCCATGTACAGACTTTCGACCCTCTTTAGCTTTATTATATGTATTATAGATAGAAGAAGATAGATAGTACATTACGATACAAGTGCAGAGAACAGGAGATTCGCAACGAATGGTGATAAATTAAAACACGACCGAAGGGAGTGTTTTATATCGACACGAGTTGCGAATTACCTATTCGCACGTGTATCGTACAACGTTTTAGAGTACATATGGCTCTTTAAAGTTTCGACATATGCACGTTATCTGCTGATTACCGCACTCGTGTGTAGTAATCAAGCACCATATGTACTGTAAAAACTATTATGTAACATGACAATATGATAATCAAACTAGAATGACATAACAACATAACTCGTGAACTTCGTAAAGCGAAATTAGGTCACGGCAAGAAATAAGACATACAGAAAACTCAACGTTGAATAGTTTTAACATTTAAAAACTTATTACAAATTGAAAGAGAGGCCAATATATGGAATTACAAGAATGGTATACAAGCGCAGTGTAACAATAGATAAAACAACACGAAAGTGGTATGACTATGGGACTTGAACTATTGGTAAAAACTTTTAAGTTAAAAATAGCATGTATGATTTACAGGCTTTCATATATTTGTAGTCCTCAAGCACACGATTGTCTATTCTTAACTGTTAACTTTAAAACGATGCCGACTTTCAGGTAACCAAGTTCCCAATGCAGATTGCGAGCCTTGAGATTTAAAACTTAAGTGAAAAATGAAACGACACAGACCAACACACAGCGGAATGCCTCAGGGACATAAAAGGCAGGTAAATACATGAATATTTAGCTAGAAACAGCTAGTATCGTGTTTCAAATTTCCTTGTCTTTTCTGGTGCTCAAACAAATATCTCTTAACATTAATCTTAAAACTATATCTACTTTTAAGGTCCCTGATTGGCGGAGGCAAATTGTTCCAGCATTTTGTTACGACATATCTAAAACTTCCATGAAAATCAGCCGAAGCATGTCGATGGGTCAGCAGTTGCAACCCGCACTGCCGTGTTCCACGTGGCTTGCGAAATGACAATTTCACAAATAGATATGGGGCCTGGTAGTTTACTACACCGAAGAGAAGACATGCCAGATGAAGCTTGCGTCTACGTAGCATCTTCAACATATTTACCTTTGTTCAAAAACGGAGTGAAACGACCGTCTGTCTGTCTGTCTATCCAGATGTTCTCCTCTACAGGTCGCATTTCTCAACAGATTCTTGTGAAATTTTGTGAGCACTGGTGCCCCCCCAGTTGATTTTTTTTATTTCACATCATATTTTTAGAGCGGTTGATAGCATACACCTTCTTACCAAATTTCATAATTATAGTGCTCAAGGTCTCCGAAAAAATGGGCTATGACCTACAGACGGACGGATGGACAGACGTGACGAATCAATAAGGATTCCATTTTCGCCGTTTTGGCTACGGACCCCTAAAAATGACATATCTACTTACGTAAGTTTGAATTATTTGTAGATATGACTATATCCATAGGTACTAAAAATGACAGTCGGATCTACTAATGTGAGTTTGATAAGTCTCTACCAACTAGGCTAAACAGGCCGACAATCTCCAATAATGGGTAATCTATATCTATATCTAAATACATATAATAAAGCTGAAGAGGGTCGAAAGTCTGTACATGGAAGATATTCGAAAAAAGTTGTCTGGGGATACTTAGAATCGATAACAGAACACTTCCAACAGTTTTTAGAATTTTTGTCTGTTTGTCTGTTTATATGAACGCGCATCACGTGAAAACGGCTGAACGGATATTGATGAAAACTTTACTAATCTGTCGAGTAAATACCCGGTCAGGTTTTAGGCTATAAAAATTGTGCAGATTTGGGTTAAAAGGGGGTAAAAAGAGAGGTTGAATTTTGTATGGGAACTCCTATAATACATGAGTTACAGGTATGAAAATTGGTAAGCATATACTTAACGACAAAGGAAAAACATCCTCATTCAAAATTTGTGAAATCTTAAGATAGAAACTGAAAAAAAAATAAACGAAAGCGCTGCGCCGCGGAGCTGCCCAGTGTGCGCGCCAGCCATCACGGTCTCTTCAAATTTTGAACACTATTATGATTTATTCCATTAAGTAACTGTGACTCTAAACCAAAATTTCAGTCCCGTTTTCTAGATTCAAAAACTTTATATATAAAATTTTGTTATCCTATATAAAATGTTACTTAATGTTACTTTTGTAATTGCATGTTTTACTTAATCCCACTACTTAATATTATAAATGCGAAAGTTTAGATGTTTGGATATTTGTCACTGAATCATGCAAAAACAATCTGGATTCACTTATATATATTATATAAGTGTACTTTTTGTCCCGATGATCTTCCATCAAAGGGATATTAAATCTGGGATGCAATTAAGGTCTATGAAACGGGGTGGTTTAATCCTCATTCGCCATTCTACGATTTAAGTTTCAGCCAATTGGGAGTGTAACAGTGTGTCAAGAAATTAAACTTAAAGCATAGCAGAATTGTAAACAAGTTGACGATTCATTATGTCAAAACCGAAGTATCATAATTCATTCTGATTGTTTTGAGCACAACCTTTTCGCAATTAGTTCTACTTTGCGTGTACATCAAAATGCATTTCTGATACTTTGGCATTGTTTTTATTCATATGCTTAAATACAGCTGTTTCAATGCACATTTTGTATCGTCGGTGTACCATTTAATTTTGTCGTGCGTTATTTTTTACGTAATTGTTGACCCTTCACACCATAAAAACTGTTTGATATAAGAGATCATTTGAGCTGGGCAGCCCAATCGTCAGCATAGACAGTTGGAGCATCTTAGATGTACATTTAGAAAAGGATCGAAAGTCTGTCCATGGTAGATATTCGAAAAAAAGTTGGCTGGGGATACTTAGAATCGCTATCAGAAATCGTTTCGACAGTTTTAAGAATTTGTGTCTGTTTGTCTGTTTATATGTCTAGGCATCACGTGAAAACGAACGAATGGAGTATAGTTTACCCTCATTATTATGGCAACTGGATCTTTGGCGACAACATAGCTCGGCCTTCGGCCTCGCATGCCTTGCCACTCTCCTTCGGCTTTTCAGTCATCAACCTTACATGAAGAATCTTTTCTGTTGGAGAACTCGGCCTTCAGCCTCGCGTGTCTCGCCTCTCTGCTTCAGGCCTTCGGCCCTCAGCCTTACATGAGAAGCCCGCTCTGTGTGATTATTCTCGCATGCCTTGCCGCTCTGTTTCCGGCCTTCGGTCATCATACTTACATGAAGAACTCGCTCTGTTGGGATAACGTTTTACGGCAGAACTGCGTAGCGAGACTTTTACCATTTTACAATGTACATGTAATGTTTTGACGAGATTCATTCGTCTAGAATCGGTACATTTGATATTCCGAAATAAGCACTTAATCATTCGTTTTGACAATAAGATTTCTAGGGAATGTCATATTGACTGTAATCATTTCTTAAGGGGGTGTAAAGAAGGGTGAAAGATTGTATCATCATCATCATCTGAGGCGTTACAGCCGCGGGTGGGCCTTAGGCTAGCCTGGCCAAGCAAATATCTCCAGTCCGTTCTATTCGTGTCTTTCCTTCTCCAACATGTCACCCCTAAGTTCCTGGTGTCCACCTTAGCTTGAGAAATATTGTATGGGAAAACAAATCATATAGCTATCCGAAATAAGCACTTAATCATTCGTTTTGACAATAGGATTTCTAGAGAATACACCCCTAAGGTCCTGGTGTCCTTTTCGACGCCGTCCAAACATCTCAGCTTGAGAAAAAATTTATAGGAAAACAAATAATTCTAAGGCGAGAGCGATAGTTCTATGCGGACGAAGTCGCGGGCAAAAGCTAGTACATATAATAAAGCTGAAGAGAGCCAAAAGTCTGTACATGGAAGATATTCGAAAAAAAGTTGGCTGGGGATACTTAGAATCGATAACAAAACACGTTCCAACAGTTTTTAGAATTTTTGTCTGTTTGTCTGTTTATATGAACGTGCATCACGTGAAAACGGCTGAACGGATTTTGATGAAAACTTTACTAATCTGTCGAGTAAATACCCGTTCAGGTTTTAGGCTATAAAAATAGTGCAAATTTGGGTTAAAAGGGGGTAAAAAGAGGGGTTGAAATTTGTATGGGATCTCCTATAATCCATGAGTTACATGTTTGAAAATTGGTAAGCACATGACAAAGAAAAAAAAAACATTCACATTCAAAATTTGTAAAATCTTAAGATAAAAACTGAAAAAAAGAAGTAAACGCTAGCGCTGCGCCGGGACGCTGTGTAGTGTGCGCGCCAGCCGCCACGGTCTCTTCAAAATTTGAAAACTATTAGCGTTTAGCCCTTTAACTCTTAACCACTGACGTACGAATGAGGTACGTCACGCAAACTGTTATTCGCTCATATTTTTTCTGGTGGGTAGTCTTTAATGCCGGTTTTAGTATTTTCCTAGCATGCAGTGACGCGACCAAAACAGATAATAACGAGCGTGTACGATATTTCTTAATAGTTAAATTTATGTTCTTGACATATGTGCTTCGTATGGTAAGTGTTAGTGTAACTTTTTTAACACGATTAACAATTAAAGTTTTGTCGATAAAATCAACGGCGCGAGTATGAACACCTCACGAAAAAGACAAAAAGTTGAAATTATTGAAAAAAATGCAGATCAGGCCAAAGAATCGTGGCTCAGATGTTTCTTCGGCAGATGAAAATGATTACATTTCGTTTAACCGAAGTAATTCTTGTGGTGAAGAAGCCGAAGTCGAAGCTGACGTTCAAAATTCATTGTAACAGATTTTCGAGAAAAAATGTTTATAATTCTATTAAAATCATCCTTTTTACGTCTATAAATAATCACTTTATTGATTTTTTGCAGATTTTTTTATATTTGGGATGCTCTCGCTCTGTTGGGATGCTCGACCTTCGGCCTCACGTGCCTTACCTCTCAGCTTCGGGCCTTCGGCCCTCAGCTTCATAGAGTCCGCTGCTGGGATGCTCGATCTTCCGGCTCGGGTGTCTTAACACTCAGCTTCGGGCCTTTGGCCCTCAGCCTAATTAAATCCCACTCTGTTGGGATGTTCAAACTACGACCGTAGTAAGGCCCTAAATCGAGTAGTAAGGCACGCAAGGCTTTGCATGCCTTAGTACTCGGTTTAGGGCCTTCGGCCCTCAGAGTTACGTAAAGAGCCCGTTCTGTTGGTACGTTCAGCCTTCGGCCTCGCGTGCCTTGCCGCTCTCCTTGGGGCCTTCGGCGTTTATGGTCGCTTATAAGATACATAGTGTTGTCCTAAATGTGTGTATTCATAGTGTGTATAACAACGCTCACCTTGCGTCAGCCTCGCGTGCCTTGCCGCCCTCCACCACGCCTTCATTATCGCGTATAACACTCTTGGCTTTGACTTGGCACGTCCATCGGGCCTTCGGCCCTCAGCCATATATAGGGAGGCCGCTGTGTGTGAATGATCGGCTTTCGGTCTCACATTTGTTGCAATCTGCTTCGAATTTTTGGCCATTATCATTGCGTAAAGAACCCGCTCTGTTAGGACGTTCGGCCTCCGGTCTCGCGTGCCTTGCCGCTCTGCTTTGGGCCTTCGGCCCTCAGCCTTGCATAAGGAGCCTGCTCTGTTGGAATGATAGGCCCGCATCTCTTGCCGGTCTGCTTAGGGCCTTTGGCCATAATACTTACATGAAGAACTCGCCCTGTTGGAGCTACGTTTACGGCAGAACTGCGTAGCGAGACTTCTATCATTCTAATTGTTATTTTTTTGAAGTGATTCATTCGTCTAAAATCGGTACATATGATTTTTCGCAATAAGCACTTAATGATTCGTTATGACTATAGGATTTATAGAGAATACATCCCTAAGGTCCTGGTGTCCTTTTCGACGCCGTCCAACCATCTCAGCTTGAGAAAAATTGTATGGGAAAACAAATAATTCTATGGCGAGAACGAGTTCTACGCAGACGAAGTCGCGGGCAAAAGCTAGTCTTTAATATTTACACGTTGCAGTGCTAACGGTATATCATATACCTAAAATAGCCGAATGATAAGCAGTTAAAGAGTTTGTTTGTTAAATAAGTGATAATATTTCTAAACTTACAGTGACTTAGCATTTTACGCAATAAAATAAACGGATAATATCTAGCAATGATAAGAATGTAAGTGTAATTATTAACTAAATATAGCTTACTACAGTCATCTGGAGTTTAAAAATATTGTGGCATTTAAACATTAAACTACAATATTAGAACGTTATTTGCCGGGCTAGCACAACTGCCGCTTGCGACGCGACGCGAGAGTAGAAAATCCACCCTCCTCTTTCTAATTGGCACAGTGCGAGTTAGACAGGAATCGCTAAGTCACGTGTGACGCGTCAAGACAGAAAGCTGTGCTAGGAATGGAATTAAAATTGATCTACACATCCAAGGCGTTCCAGACTGCCAGAGTTATGGGACATAAAGGGAAAGTACCTTAAATATTGTAAATAGGATATTTAGCTAAAGGAAGACATTAATTCATTTTTAAAAGTAAGTAATACTGCATTCAAAGATATAATTTATATTGTTTGCTTACGTCTGGAAACTGAACTGAATAAATATGAGAAAAAAACATCCTGTATTTAAAGATATCATTTATATTGTTTGCTTACGTCTGGGAACCGAACTGAATAAATATGGGAAACATCCATCCTGTATTTTTATGATTCAATAGTGAACAGTTAAGAATATTCCGCCCAAAGTAACAAAAAACATTGACAGTTCATGGGCCGAACATCCTGTATAGGTACAGGTATATACTTCTAAAGTTTTTTTAATTAAAATAATTGATTTTTGCTTAAAATTTCTTGATCTTAAGATTTCTATGTAACTTATTATTTTCTATTGTTTATTCTATCGATTTGTATCATTAAAAAAAAACTCAGGATCTTCTTTTTTCACATTTAGTCGGTTCATATCCCAAACGAAGGAAACAATTATTAAACATTCTTTAAATGCAGTATTACTTACTTTTAAAAATAAAACATTGTCTCTATTCAACAAAATATCATTAAATAGTTAAGGTAGTTTTCCTTCATGGCCCATAACTCTAGGACGCCATGTATAACTCAACTGTACTGACAAAATAATCACTCGGCTAGCTTCGGCATTCCTGAAATTACGCATCATCCTTCGCCACCTAATACTCGTATATTATTAACAAACAACTGCGTAATTAGTGCCAGTGTCACAGCGCCCTTGCGCCGCAAAACATGATCAAGTGGTTGTTTTTCTTGGTAGTGGCCAGTGCCGCGGCGTGCGCAGCTCAGGATGCGCAGGAGTCGAGGACCGTGCAGACCGCACAGGGGCTCGTGAGGGGCTACAAGACTAATGATGTATTCTATTTCTACGGAATCCCATACGCCACGGCACCAACTGGAACCCGTAGATTCACTGTACGTTGTTTAAATCAATTCTTTATTTTAAACATACCTAACACGTAAGGCTAGAAAGCCTAATTTTTTGATGGACTAATAACCAAGGAAGAATTTTGGCCGAAGGGAGTCAAGTTCCGGCGTTTTCGCGGACCTGACACCAAGGAGTTGCGTAACACATCGCAGTTGTAGTGTGTTTATTCGTATTGCTAGTTTTTAAGTTATAATGACGCATAAAAGTTTGTGTGACCTTGCCATAATGATTAACAAAACTAAATTTGTTTCCCAATAACCTTGGGTCAACTTTAAAAAAAAAAAAAAAAAATGGGGGACAATCTTACACAAATCGACCTAGTCCCAAACTAAGCAAAGCTTGTACTATGGGTACTAGGCGATGGGCGAGGCTTTGGGTCATTTTGTACGCCAACCTGGCAACTATACTACCTGGACCCGGGTATGTCCTAAAACTACGACCAAGACCACCGGGGAATGGGCAGCAGCATTCCATGAGTGCGGTGGAGATACTGCGATCGCCAACCCGCATGCCAAGCGTGGCGATTATAGCATTTACCCCCCATGAAATTGGGGGAGGCCTATGTCCAGCAGTGGTCGTCCTAGGGCTGATATGGATACGTCGATTTGTAAAAACAGATGAAACATTATTTCGTCATTACACGCCAGAATCAAAAATTCAATCATAACAGTGGAATGAATCTGGGTGTTCGGCTTCCAAAAAAGCTATCGCTGTAAAGTCTGCTGGAAAAGTGATGGCTTCTGTCTTCTGGGATGCAAAGGGAAATTTGTTTATAGATTACTTTCCCAAAGGTCAAACTATTATTGGAGAATACTACAATGATCGTTTAGATAAGCTTTATCAATGTGTTCAGCCAAAACGACCAGGTTTAGCAAAAAAATCATCTTCTATCAAGACAAAAATCCGTCCTCCTTCACGATTTTTGCAGGTTTTTGTTTCTAATTAAAATTTCATATTTTTTTTATTATAAATAGTAACTGTATATTGTTTTGATTTTTGCATTTGTAAGGCAAGTACATTAATGCTCACTGGCGTAAATTATAAGGCATGTTATTATGTACTAAGTATCCTAAAGCGAAATGTAAATTTATATTGAGATTAATAAAACTCTTTAACCCGAAAAATTAAGAGTCCCTTATTGAATATCCTTTAACCACACATCTTTTTTATTAACATCTAGCCAGGGGGCAAAGATGAGGCCAACGATGAAGCGAGCTCACCTAGATGCCTAATGAGAAATGTTATGCATTTAAGACCAAAATAACATCACAGTACCTAATTCAGATATCTTTGAGACAAAATGAAACAAGAGAGTGGCGCACTACAAGCAGGTGGCGAAGCTGGAACGCGAAGCGGCTAGATGACAATTTTATTCACGATGCCATTATGCCATTTTCATAGCCATACGATTAAATAAAAATATTTTGATGTTATTTTGTATTAAGTATATTTCATTTATTTTATATTGTTATAGTTTGATGGTTTACTATCCATATAGCTACACTATGTTATAAATTGTTACATGAGGAAACTATACCCTATGGTACCTTATTCCGCGGGTGTTAATACACCTACAGTACGTCATCAATTCCTCGCGTAATCTTATATTTGTTATTCCAGGCACCGCTCCCAGGGCCAGTATGGATGACCACACTAGAGGCAGTCAATAATAAAATAATTTGTCCTCAAGGAGAAGTCCCAATGGCGATGTTAGATTTAACTTCATATGACATGCGAGAGGACTGTCTAATAGCAAACGTCTACATACCTGAAACAGAGGAGACCAATCTTCCTGTCGTGGTGTACGTCCATGGTGGAGGATACCAAATGGGTTTTGGAGATATGATGGCACCAAGCCCTCTAGTGCGAACCAAAAAAGTAGTAGCCGTCACTTTTAACTATCGTTTGGGAGTGCATGGATTTCTCTGTTTGGGTACAGAAAACGCGCCTGGCAACGCAGGAATGAAAGACCAAGTCGCGCTACTTCGCTGGGTACAGAAAAACATCGCCAATTTTGGTGGAAATCCTGATGATGTCACTATAGCTGGATACAGTGCGGGATCGTCAGCAGTTGACCTTCTGATGCTTTCGGAAATGACCAAAGGTCTTTACAATAAAGTTATTCCAGAAAGCGGCGCCAGTGTCGGTGTGTGGAGTGTACAAATCGATCCAGAGCAAAATGCAAAAGATTTCGCTAAGCAACTAAACTTCACACACGCTGGTGATCTGAGTAGTTTAGAAGAGTTCTACTCTACTTTGTCATATGATGCTATGACTTCAGATCTATTTACAGATAGAATGGATTCAAATTTTATGTTTTTACCATGCATAGAGCATGACAACGGTGTCGAAAAGTTCCTTGACGATGCTCCAGTTAATATTTTGACACAAGGGAGATACAGAAAAGTGCCTGTCTTGTACGGATTTGCGAATATGGAAGGTTTAATGCGCGTTCCACTATTTGAACAATGGAAAAAGAAAATGAATGAACGATTTTCCGAGGCTTTGCCGGCCGATTTACAGTTTAAAGACTACGAAGAAAAAGAACGTATCGCTCAAGAGGTTAAGGAATTTTATTTTGGTAACGAACAAGTTTCAGAAGAAACGATTCAGGGGTTCATCGATTATTTCTCTGACGTCACATTTGCCTATCCTCATTTGAGATCGGTGAAAATGCAAGTCGAAGCTGGCAGTGATTCTATATACCTTTATGAATATTCATTCTTCAGGCCTCATCCTGAAGGTGTACCAGAATACCTTGCCAAAATAAAAGGGGCCCCTCATTGTGCCCAGACTATGTCCATATTAGAAAACGATGAATTTGTTTCTAAACAATTCGGTCTTGAATCAGATGAATTTAAGAGGATGAAGAATATTATGGTTGAGCTCTGGGTTAACTTCATCACCACTGGGTAAGTGAAAACATTGTATTTAAGTAGTTACAAGGTGTAGTATGACGCCCCAGGAATACGTAATGTTTTTGGAAAACAAATCAATAATACGTTAGGTAGGTTTTTACATTCCGAGTCGTAGTCCATGATCTGATTACAAATTGGACATGAATTTTCAATAAAATAGAAAACCATATTCATGGGAAAAGGCAGTTTGTACTTTTTTTCATGGCTGATGGTTTTCAACGAAACATTTGCTTGACTTCTGCTGTAAGTCTAATTGATTTGTAAATAGGCCACCACTATTAATAAACCAAACATAAACTTAAGTTCTTAACTTACTTAGTATTTTTTTAAAGTAAAGTAAAAAAAATAGTAAAGTATATTCGTGGTAAATTTGGTACATTTCCTAGGGAACTTCCAGCACGGCTAGCACAAGACGGCGCGCGAGCTACATGGCGCGCGAGATAGACATCCGTCTCTATCTAATGGGTACACAAGAAAAGAGACGGATAGTCTATCTCGCGCGCGATATAGCTCGCGCGCTGTCTTGTGCTAGCCGTACTGAACTCTTCCTTAACCTAGTATGTAAGGACACTAAACTTAACAGTGCTGAACGAATTTGAATGTTTCGTCTCAGTCATAGAGTTAATTTTTAATGGCACTGATCACCGACTAAGCATACGAAAGTTCTCGTCAAACTTTAACGCAATTTATATTACAAGACCGGGATTAGTACGATCGGAAAGATGTCATTTCATATAAAAATTGACTTAAGTATATGACAAAAAACTGTCACCTCTAATGGTATATTAATCGCGGCTAATTAGTACACTCCTATTCAAAAGTAATACGAGTATTATATCCTAATATTATCCGTATTTTTCAGTAAACCAGTGCCTGAAGGTTCTGACCTGCCCTCTTGGCCACCAGTCGGTGTGAATAGGTCGCCGCATATGGATCTCGGAGAGGAGATTAAACTTAAAGGACCGCTCTTGGAAAAACGCGCTCTCTTTTGGGACGCAATCTACGAGAGATTCTACAGGTCGCCTGTGGCGCCATCTACACCTAAAGTTCGAAACGAACTCTAATTCCATTTGACGTAACGGATAAATAAAATTTACTACCACTTTGTTGAAATATTTCAATCCAAAATTAACTTTCCTTCTAGTTTTGCTAGTCTGACACCCACCGTCCAGTTTAGCTACTTCATTAACAGTCCCACTATTTTTAAGAGCATCAACGATTATCAATCTATCTCACAAGAGTCACAAGTACTTAATCTTTGTCATTATCAAATAATAGATTTGTGGATCTTATCTGTACATAAATTACCTTTTGACATATAAAAGTACACACAAACAAGTAAGTAACATGTCATATGTTTTTATATTAACGAATAAATTAAGTATAAATTAAAGTTGATTAAAGTAATATGTATTTAGATTTTTGATTAATTTTGATATGCTTGTGTTTGACCGATTTCCGACATAGGAGTTCCGTCGCTGCATAAGTTGCGTATTCATAAACACGACCTTTGAAAATCATACTTGTTAAAATAAACGTATAAAACATCAGTACCTATCTAAAATTTCATTCTGTGATTAATTTACATTGATTCAAATTACATTGGATATTAAACAATAGCACAAAATGTAGTCTTAGTGCCTTAGTTACAACATTGAGGGTATTTTTAGACCAAAAAAAGGCGTTCGATACGGTTTCTCTCCCCACTCTTATCCAAAAGACGGATCGTGTTGGTATTAGAGGATTTCCATTGAAGTTGCTCAGTTACTACCTGCAGGGACGGACACAAAAAGTAAGAATAGGTGACTAAAGAGGCCGCGAAACTGCTATCACCTTTGGTGTCCCCCAAGGGAGCGTATTCCAACGCTGTTCTTAATCTATATAAATGATCTCACAAACCTTAAAATTCAGCATGCCCAAATTGTCTCTTACGCAGTTGACACTGTCATCGTTTTTGATGGGTTGTCATGGGAGGCAGTATTCAAAAATGCAGACTTAGGTTTACGTAAGATATCATCTTGGTTAAAGACTAATCTAACGCTCAACGTTAGTAAAACCAATTACATATGTTTTACAAAGTATAATAGTAGTAGTGAACTCGATAAAATATCTAGGCATTCTGCTAGACCAAAGGCTCTCATGGAACGCACATATTGATTACGTTAAAAAAAGAATAAGAAAACTAAACTGGATCTTTAGAATTCTTAGACATATGAGCACTAAAAAATTAAATAAGCAACTATATAATAGCTTGGCACAATCCATCATGTGCTACTGCATAACAGTCTGGGGTGGTGCCACCAAAACGAAGTTCTTGGAAGTTGAAAGAGGGTAACGATGTTTGTTGAAAATTATGCACTCAAAACCATACAGATACCCTACAAGCGAGCTTTACCAGATGAGTGGTTATCATATCTGTATAACAAATTAAACGATGACATTAATATTTACCCGCTGCAGTATTATAAGTGTAAGACAGCTGTGATTGAATGGCTCCAGAATCTAAATTACGATGAAACTGAATCACTCCTATACAGAGTCAAATAAAACTACACACACACACACTCACACACACACGCACGCACACACACACACACACACACACACACACACACACACACACACACAAACGCGCGCGCGCGCGCGCATACACGCACATACACGCACACGCAATTAATATGTTTCAAATACGTAACGTAATATATGATTATTTTAGTTTAAAAACAGATATTTACTATTTGTTATGGAGGAGCGGGACTTCCTGATACAGGTATTATTTAC
Organism: Notocelia uddmanniana; assembly: GCA_905163555.1. NCBI lineage: Eukaryota > Metazoa > Arthropoda > Insecta > Lepidoptera > Tortricidae > Notocelia > Notocelia uddmanniana. The sequence continues at coordinate 17,563,438 of LR991065.1, forward strand.
TTAATAGGAAGTCTCAACCTTTTTGTTATTGTGTATAACTTTGAAGGAAATAAAAACATTTTAATTTTTCATTCAGTAATTTGATTTGACTACGTAGTTTTCACGGGTGTTAACGAATAATAATAATAAAGTGCTAAGCACCGAGGACCGCAGGGTGGTATGAAAGAGTAAGGAGCTACATGGGCGGTTCTACAAGGCTCTTACGGGACCCGACGTAGACCTGCTCGCGTCAGTGAACTGGCTACGTTTCGGAGATCTCTTTGCAGAAACCGAAGGTTTTGTCTGTGCAATTGCGGACGAAGTTATCATGACAAACAACTACCGGAAATATATCCTGAAGGACGGTACGGTCGACATTTGTCGGGCATGCCGCCATCCCGGAGAGTCACTCAGGCATATAATTTCCGGTTGTGGTCATCTTGCTAACGGCAAGTACTTGCACAGACATAACTTGGTAGCCAAGATTATTCACCAGCAGCTTGCTGTTCAGTACGGTCTTGTGGACTTCGAAGTGCCGTACTATAAGTACACACCTGCCCCAGTTCTCGAAAATGGTCGTGCCACGCTCTATCGGGATCAATCTGTCATCACGGACAGGACTATTATAGCCAAGAAACCTGATATCGTGCTGACAGATCGATTGAAGCGCCAGGCAGTGCTCGTCGATATCACCATCCCCAATGATGAGAACCTCGTGAAGGCCGAGAAGGATAAGGCTAGCAAGTACCTAGACCTGGCACATGAGGTAACCGCCATGTGGGATGTTGATTCGACGATCATTGTCCCGATAGTCGTCTCTGCGAACGGTCTAATTGCGAAGAGTCTCGACCAACATCTTAAGAGACTCTCGCTAGATGGCTGGGTCAAGGGTCAGATACAGAAGGCGGTACTCCTGGACACGGCGCGAATAGTCAGGAGGTTCCTCGCTCTGTCGCCCTAACCACCGGTAGCTTAGGCCCTGCCTCGCTGCCGGCGGCACCCTAGGTTAGGTTTTTATAATGATTTTATGTTATGTAAATATTGTTTTATATTTTACTTTTTATAGAAATATTGTAAAAACCTAATCTAAGAGATAAAATGAATAAAGGGATAAAAATAAATAATAAATAAATAAATATTAGGGAACATTTTTTACACAAATCGAACTAGACGACGATATATTTCATAATCACCATCATCATCATGTCAGCCGAAAGACGTCCACTGCTGGACATAGGCCTCCCCCAAAGACTTCCACAATGACCGGTCCTGCGCCACCCGCATCCAGCGGACACCCGCGACCTTCACCAGGTCATCGGTCCACCGTGTGGGGGGCCTGCCCACGCTACGCCTTCCGGTACGTGGTCGCCACTCGAGAACCTTTCCGCCCCAACGGCCATCGGTTCTACGTGCTATGTGCCCCGCCCACTGCCACTTAAGTTTAGCGATTCGGAGGGCTAAATCAGTCACTTTGGTTCTGCTGCGGATGGCCTCATTCCTGATGCGATCACGCAGAGAAACTCCTAACATAGCTCTCTCCATTGCTCTTTGGGTGACTTTGAGCCTTCTTATGAGGCCCATAGTAAGCGACCACGTTTCAGTACCATATGTCATCACTGGCAACACACACTGGTCAAAGACTTTCGTCTTGAGACACTACGGAATATTGGACGAAAAGATGTGCCGTAGCTTTCCGAACGCTGCCCAGCCGAGTCGGGTTCGACGATTAACCTCTTTCTCGAAGTTGGACCTACCTAACTGGACAGTCTGTCCTAGGTATATGTAATCGTCTACAACTTCGAGCGTAAAGTGTCCGATTGTTACGGGAGTTGGTGCGACATGGGCATTTGACATGATCTTCGTCTTGTCCATGTTCATCCTTAGACCAACTCGCTCGGAGGCTTTACTGATGTCATTGAGCATTGTACTTAAATCTTCCATGGTCTCAGCCAAGACTACTATATCGTCAGCAAACCGAAGGTGAGTGAGGTACTCGCCATTTATGTTGATGCCTAGCCTTCTCCAGTTCAGAGTCTTGAAAACATCCTCCAGTGCAGCGGAGAACAGTTTAAGAGAAATAACATCTCCTTGCCTGACTCCCTGCTCCAATGGGATAGGCTTCGAGCTCTGGTCCTGGAGTTGGACTGACATAGTGGCGTTCTCGTACAAACACTTCAGCACTTCGATATAGCGGTAGTCCACTTGGCACCGCTGGAGAGATTGTAGTGCAGCCCAGGTTTCGATCGAATCGAAGTCCACGAACGCTAAACAGATATTTAAATATTATATATTATATATTGAATAGATATATACTTAAATACATAGAAAACGTCCAAGTCTCGGGAACAAATGTATCTGTTCACCGCAGAAACAAATGCCCTTACCGGGAATCGAACCCGGGACATCTAGCTTCGAAACCAATTAGGCTAAACAGGCCGACAAAACGAATGTGTATAAACTTATGCAATTTGGGGCTGGTGAGTAAAAACCTGATATTTGCTATATACTTACTTGAAAATTTGCACCAAAAATGGTCTTTAGTATCATCAGCATCTTTTTTTCCTTGACTAAGTATAAGGGTATCCCGCTGCTGGGAAAAGCCTCTCCCCTTGAATGCCATGACTCCCGTGTCTGTGTTTCTTGCAGCCAATTGCCGAGAATTATTTACTATAAATATATGTTGTTTCGTATAATAGGTTGATACTTCCTTTATGTATAAAATACATGTAACAAGAAGCCCCGCTCCTTCATAACATAACAAGACGTTGTACACATTATATTATTTAAGAATACAGAAACTAAAACTAGAATTACTATACACTGTGACGAAAATTAGTCAAACAATTTATGTGGGTAACTTTTGTAACACAATTGAATTAATTAAGATGTGTTAAGTCCTCGACAATGTACAAAATTTTTGAAATTCAGTCTCCTCTCATCTACGAACAAAACCTATTCCTATTCTCAAGCAAAAAGGTTATGCTTGGCGGTGTCAATAATGTGCCATTTCCGAAACCGCGCAATTAGAAGGTTGTCTGGAAAAGATCACTCTTTAGCGAAAAGACTGCCTGTTATTCACCTTTACTTTCAGCTTTATGTTCTGTATTTTGTTGTTTTCAGGGTTCCGTACCCAAAGCGTCCAATCGGAGCTCTATTGCTGTCACTCACATATCCGTCCGTTCTTCCGTTCCGTTCGTCTGTCGTCTGTCATACAGGTTTGACAGCCACACAGTTGGTGACACAATCTTCAATTCTTCGCAGTATAAGCGCCTTGTTGACCCAAAGTCATACAAATTGTCAAAAAAACCGGCCAAGTGCGTGTCAGACCACGCACAAAGAAGGGTTCCATTCCGACACCTCCTAATCTACATTTAAAACCACTATATAATACATTGAATCAAAAAAGGTCGTATCTTCATAGAGATCACGGCACTTACCCCCTTTTGTTTAGGCAAGACGGTTTTTCGGCTGTGACATATGGACGGACGGACGGACGGATGGACAGACATGACGAATCTATAAGGGTTCCGTTTTGCCATTAAGGCTACGGAACCCTAAAAATTAAGTCGTCCCGCCATCTCCTCCTAGGTCTGCCCTGTCTGTCGCCCTTGCGGAATCCACTGGTAGCTATATTAGCCCACTTGAGCCTGACAGTTTTTCGCCTACATCAGCTATACGTGTTTTGGAGAGCAGTGCGGTGTTTTGGATGCAATCAATTCTCCTAAACACCTAAAATGCCTCCATGCTCCATGGCATGTTGATAGACCTTCAATTTGGACTTTTGATTTTGATTCACACACATAACATCTATTCAATAACAATAATAGTTTTTTTTAGCTCATCATCCTCCGAGCGTTTTGCCGGCTGTGTCCTACAAGAGTCCGTACGCTGTTTTGCAGGTTGCACCAACTTGGACTAAGTTCACATGAACGCGCGGTTATCTCGGCACGCGGTGCAAGTTTGTAACAAAGTGATGGATGTTATCGTATACATTACCTGGTATCGTATCTTGACATGCGTTCATGTGAACTTAGCCTTAGGATTACAGACCGATTAACGTACTTAAATGGCGCCGGCAGCTGTCAGTCTATAGAAATTTGACAAAATTGCCATACGATCAGACTTTAACGAACACAGCTCACGACTTTTTCATGTATTTATTCTTATTTTAAATTTAGATCGTAACATTAGACACAATGTATTATTTTTAATGAATAAATATTATGATATGATATGATCACAGGCGCTTTGGTGCAACCCACCCTTCCATAATCTCGGCGTCGGACTCGTTTTACGAAAGCGACTGCATTTAGATTTTTTAACTTAGGTAACTAGAACTTGTTGGTTTAAGACCGAAATCAAATGAATATGAATAGCTTTTAGAGGTAAAAAATTAAATGCTAATACTATGAATCGACGGAAGACTTTTTATCATAGACTAGCTGTTGCCCGCGACTTCGTTCGCGTTTTCGCTCCTATTGGTCGCAGCGTGATGTTATATAGCCTAAAGCCTTCCTCGATAAATGGACTATCCAACACAAAAATAATTTTTCAATTAGAATCAGTAGTTCCTGAGATTAGAGCGTTCAAACAAACAAACTCTTCAGCTTTATAATATTAGTATAGATAGATAAGAGCATTTTCGTAGACATTTGAATGTCTGTAGCATAGAGTGTAAATTGTTTATTTTCCTATTTTTTATTTTTCCTATCAAAACAATTTTGAGAGTCATCATCAATTTGAGAGGAATCAAATATCTGTATCAGACGAACTACAATTAAAGCACAAAAAAGCTAAAATGGGAGTTAAAATCAGACATAGTTTAGAAACGGTTCATACTAATTGACATACAATAGAGTATTTCACAACACAAAGAATATTTTTTTACGTAACCAATAAACAAATCATACGAAAATACTCGGATAAAATCAAACTTCAGCCTAATTATGCAAAGATTTTTAATAACACAACCATGAAAAGAGGACGCAGTTGAACCATAGAAACTTGTGACGTCATTAGGCACATTTCGCTACAAACTTCATACTAACCAAGCGTTTTTGACGTTTCGTAAAAAGTTCCTGATTTGACTATCAGTGGAAAACCCTATTATGACGTCACAAATTTACATCCATACCTACCGAAAAAATATAACTGTTTTGTAGTGTAATACTGTACGTTTAGGTAAATAGTTGTTATACTTACAAATATACTCTTTTTCATTGAATCAAGGATCCTATTGGTAATTTAATAAAGTTTTGACCCATAAAAATACAATATTTCCAAAAACATAAATGTCTTATATCTTTTAAAATTATCAAAATAAACTTTGTTTATTTATTGTGATATTTTAACGGTTTACTGTCTAAATGTTCTAGCCCAGTTATAAATTCTGATACGAGGAATTAAAAACTTGGTGATACACAAACGTAGTACCTATCGAGAGTAAGTCGATATGTATAATTTGACAACCTCAATTTAAAAATAATACAAAAAACTTAGTAAATATTATCTATTTAACAATCGAAGACATAAAAATATATAAAATAATGTTTGTTGCAATTGAGCATATCAAACAAGGCTTCTAAATAAATGTTTTTTATTTCTTCTTTCAAATTTGCCCAGTATTTTTGGTAAAAAGTAAATTACATATAACAAGCGTAGGAAAATTTACTATAAAGACAAGAAATAATTAAATAAGCAATTGTTGTATTATTAGTATCGTAGTTACAAATCGATTTAAAGTTCGCTTCTAACTTTAGGGATAGATGGCGCCACTGGCGACCTGTAGAATCGTTCGTAGATGCCATCCCAAAAGAGAGCGCGTTTTTCCAAGAGCGGTCCTTTTAGACTAATCTCCTCTCCGAGACTCATATGGGGAGACCTGTTAGCACCTACTGGTGGCCAAGATGGTAGGTTGGAGCCTTCAGGCACAGGTTTACTGAAAAAAAAAACATAGGCAATTATTAGTTAAAATGTCCCTAGTCCCAAGTACAGACGCAGACGAGACACAGAGAGAAGTGTAGTATTTATAGATAATATAAAAATGAGAACACTTTTTGATGAAGTGTCTGAATTTCAGTTAATTGTGTTGCTTCTCTTTCTTGGATGTCAAGTTATCTTATTATATTTATTTTCAGTAGACGAATTGTAGAATGGCAAGTATAAACATATGCGCTGTAGCTGGTTAAGTCAATTTGCCAAAAATAGCATATTAATTATAACAAAGATCTTTTGACATTGAAAATGTCTTTTCGTTCGCTCCAGTATAGGGTCCCATTTCACGAAATAGTGCGATCCCCTTATATTTCAGAGAGTTGTGAAGGTATGATATTCAAACTAGGCTCAAAAGACGCGTATGTACGAGATGTGTAAGATGCAAAGAGAATTATTTGAGAAAGTCCAGAACGACAAAAGTTTTGGCCGAAATAGTGAAAAAAAAAAACAATTTCCTCCGATTTTTTCATTTTGTCACTTGATATTTTGGAAACGAAGAATGATATCAAAATTTTGATCAAAACTCCTCTGGACAATTTAGTCGGCTACAATTTGAGCTTAAAACAAAGACGATCGGGTCAAGGGTTTGCGCTGTAGCCTAACCTTTTTGAAAGAAGTCAAAAAGTCAGAACGACTATTAGTAGGTAATATATATTTTTTTAAATCAATACAATTGTACAATTGTAGTTAGTTTTAGTTTTACATTTCAAATTGTTTAAATTAACAATGTCATGTTTCTATAATAAATTATTATTAATTATAGTTCGAGACAACAATTTATTGCAGTGCCCGGGAAATAGCAATTCGTGGATAAGTCAATGATGTTTTGGAAGACCAATATCTTCCAAAACCTTGGCAAATAAAATAGTTGATTGAGATTGCATAAAACAAGCCATTTTATCCGAGACAATTTATCGACCCGAGCCGCAGACAAGGGTCGATATAAAGTACAGGATAAAATGAGTTTTATACATGAGTTATACATCTGATTTTCACTTCTGCGAGAAAATTAAACAAATAATCAAGGTTATGATAGGGTAGCTTCGCCGGTTCTCCGTCCAGCGCCGGTTCTCGTCCTTTTGAGTGACTTCTTCCTTACAAATGCATAGAATAGGAGTATATAAACAATTACCCGCGCAAGTTTTGGCTCTTTGCGTTGCTTAATACCGAACCTACAATGCTAACTATAAACAAACATTATTTAACAACGTGTGACTAAGATATAATTAACGAAAGGTTACACCACATTTTAGAGCCTCGAAAACCACGCCAAACTACAAAAAAAATAGTGTGTAAGGAAAACTTTGAAGTAAGTTTTGTTATTGTTATTAACTAATTGCAGTGATATTTTTGGCACATATTACTAGTAATATACATAACGAAGAAAATAGTGAGTGTTAATTATACTTATTTTACCTAAAACCTGTATAAATTTAGTGGACGGGAACCGGACCATCAATTTTGCGTATTTGCCAGTTTTCGTCTACGTGGACGGATAACCGGCTTGGGGTCATTTTTCTGGATTTTCGCGTAGGTCCGGTTCTCGTCTATTGAAATCAAATCAAGCTGCAGCAAGGTAATCAAGGTACAGAATAATTATTCACTTCACTTCACTCTATTGTTTATGGCTACCGTGCAACTTAAGCACAATTCTGCCAGTATCAAGTGTCGAGCTTTGCACGGTATGAGTTGGGGCAGACAAAGGATTTGTGAGGAACGCAAACTCGGGTGATTCCTGAAAACAAACACGAAACACACACATATGACTATAACCATACCCAGTTTAAATTAGAACATATGATTACTATATTAATGTATATGCAGGATGAATACAAAGACATGAACTACTATAATTTTATGTTATTTTTTGTTAGAAATTTGCCCAAAGCACAGACTATCTTTTTGTTATCTAATAAACATAAAAGCGAAGCAACATTTATAGGTAAAGGGACACAAGTTTAGAAATCTGAGTATATAAGTCTGGAGACTTATTGTTAAGACGGCAGTTAAAGAAAATATGGTCAATGGTTCCCACTTCTTCACCGCACTCACACATAGGGGAGTCTTTGATTTTAAATTTATGAAGCTGCTCCGGCGAGCAGGCCCGGCCTAAGCGGAGTCTTATTATTATGCTAGTATGTCGTTTAGAAAGGGATCTGTTTTTAAAAAACCACGGGCGAGGAGGGATTATTGGCTGAAGTTGGGAGAAAAAACATTTCTTAGACCGTGACCAGCGAGACATCCATTTTTTATAAAGTACCTTGTAAGGAATGTTGGAGACATCTGGCTGGTAAATTTTGAAAAATGAATCATCCCCGTCCAAGACTGCCTCCTTAGCCGCCAGGTCCGCCCTCTCATTTCCCGAGATGCCGGAGTGACTGGGTATCCAGACAAACACCACTTCCAATCCGGACAAGTGGCATTTATAGATGTAATTTTTGAGCTGACAAATTAAGTAGTTACGTGAGCAACTCTTTAATGGTCGAAGAGATATAGACTGAAGAGCACTGAGGCAGTCAGAAAAAACAACTGACCTAGAGAGTTTGTGTATAAGAATATATTCTAAGGTTCTCAGCAGGGCTAAGCATTCCCCTGCGAAGACGGAAGACTCGGGGGGAAGCTTAAATTTGGCAAGGATATGGGTGTCAGCTAAAAGGAAGGCCGCTCCCACGCAGCCCTGGTCCGATAGCTTTGAGGCATCTGTGAAGAAAAGTCTATAGCCCTGAAAGTTGCTATTGACAAATTTTGTGAAAATCGAGTTGGCTGAGGGGGACTTCTTGTCAATGCCAGTATTGGAAATTACAGTCGCGCTATGAGTCACAGCTTCGAAGGGAACAGCGTACACTGGTAGGGACGAGGATTTCATGATTGGACTTTTAAGTGAAGCTATTGTTTCGAGACTCTTTACCAGATTTGGCTTTTCCTTATTACGCCAGTAAGCCTTAGTCGTGCCGTATAACTGCAGGAGACGAAGTTTTGGTAATAGAGGGTGCGAAGACTGGGATATAATTCCAAAAAGGTAACGGTCGGACAAAAGTTGCCTCCTTAGATCAAGAGGCGGGTCAGTGCATTCAACTTGAATGGCTCTGTTAGGGGAGGATTTCATTGCGCCCGTTACCAGCCTCAGGGCCTTCATTTGAATAGCCTCAAGGGTGGAAAGAGCTGCTTTGTTGCATGGTTCAAAGATAAATGTTCCGAAATCTAAGTGGCTACGGATGAAAGCATTATATAATAGTTTTTGAGTGTAGGGATGAGCTCCCCACCATGAACCGGAAAGTGCTCTCAGCATGTTTAAATTTTTTTCACACTTCCTAGCGATGTAGGAAAGGTGTGGTACTCCTTGGAAGCGGCGGTCAAATATAACTCCAAGGAATTTAACGGAGTCTACCATAGGGATGGGCTCTTCATTAAAAACTGTCCTACATGCGGGGAGGTCACGACTTCTGGAAAAAATTATGGCTGAACTTTTAGATGATGAGAGGGAGAGACCGTGGAGGTCCAACCATGAGCTAAGAGACCTCAAAGCGCCATTCACCCTTTCCACAGCGTGAGGTGCCTTCTTATCTGCACAGTAAATTGCCACATCATCTGCGTACTGTAACGTTCGGCAAGTCCAGTTGACGGATTTGTCCAGATCAAAAGAGTAAATATTAAATAGGATAGGACTTAAAACAGAGCCCTGGGGAAGACCTTTCCATACGTTTCGGACGGCCTGAACCTTACCCTGCCATCTCACCCTGATGGTTCTGAACATTAGCAGGTTTGAGATAAAATGGACAACCTTAGGGGAAATGCTCAGCTGTGACATTTTGTCTCTGAGTATTGAAAGGAGCACATTATCGTATGCGGCCGAAATGTCCAAAAAAACAGCGGCTATTGATTCCTCCCTTGAGAAGGCCAGACGGATGTCGGTGGAAAGTATGCTGTGGCTATCCGTGATGCTCTTGCCCTTTCTGAACCCAAATTGGAAACTCGGTAACATGCCGCGACTCTCCAGGAACCAGTCCAAACGATTCTTGATCAAATGTTCCATGACTTTACAGAGGGTGGAAGACAGAGCGATTGGGCGATATGAAGAACCACAGTCAGGGTCCTTACCTGGCTTAAGAATGGGTATTACATATTGCTCTTTCCAGGATTCTGGTATCATTCCAGAGTTAAAGAAACAATTAATAAGATCGAGAAAGTAGGAAATAGCGGTTGGGTGGGCCCTAGTTAGAAATGAGTAGACGATACCATCAGGGCCGGGTGAAGAATCCGATAGGGAATCCAGAACACAGCGCAATTCGGATAGTTGAAAAGTAGATGCTAAAAAGTCGTTGTAGACTGATATCTCGGGCAGAATAGGGAGCTCATTTTGGTTAGGAATGTAGGAGGGAGCTAATTTGTCCGAAAACTCCTCTAGCCACGGGGGTGCGATAGAGAAAGACGAGGCCGGGGCCGAAGATGAGCAAGCATTGCGAAAGGTTTTAATATTGCGCCAGACTACAGAGGGGTGTGTAGAGGGTGACAAAGATTCGCAAAATTTATTCCATCCCTCCCGTTTTTTAAATGATAGTGTTTTTTTCGTCCTAGCCTGTACCCTTTTGAAAGCAAGAAAGTTCTCCATAGTCATGTTGCAGCAGAATTTTTTCTCAGCCTGTTTTCTTTCTTTCACAAGGGAAGTACATTCAGAGTCCCACCAGGGAAGAGATGGACGCCGATTTAGCGAAGCGTTTTTTAATGGAATCGATAATTCAGCTGAATCCAAGAGTGCCTGAGAGAATAAAGAGTAGCATTCTAGACAGTTAGATTGGGAAATTCTGGGTAAAGACTTAACTTTTGATTCTGTTGTGAAGGAGAAAAGGGGCCAATCGGCTTTAGCTAGCCTGAATTTTTGTAGAGGAGGAGGAGCCGATTGGATGCTGTGATCAGAAGAATAAGCTATAATAATAGGAAGATGGTCACTGCCGAAACTTTGGGATAGGATGTTCCATGAGATCAGGGGCACTAGGGATGGGGAGCAGATAGAAATATCCACTGCTGAAGGGTTTTGCGCCGGTGAAGAGCGACGAGTGGATCGTCCGTCATTTAGCACGCACAAATTCAAAGAATCTAGGGTCTCAAGCATCTTACGGCCCGAGGGATTACAGTCGTGGGAACCCCATAAAGAATGGTGGCAATTAAAGTCACCCAGGATGATAAACGGTCCGGGGACGTTTTCTAGGAGAGACCAGAAGTCAGAAATAATCCTAGGGGAAGGGTGAGGGATATACACTGAAAGAATAGTACAATTCAGAACTTTGCAAGCAACAATGAAGAATGAAGGGTGGGAAGGGATGTCAATTACAGAATAGTTTAAGCCTTTTCTAATAAGAAGGGCGCAGCCATCGTACCCATCAGGGCTATCCTGACGGATGCATATGTAATTTGGGCAGTTAAAATACGAACCAGGTTTAAGCCAAGTTTCCGAAATAGCTAAACAGGCAGGGTTATATTTATGAATAATATATAGGAGATCAGCCTTGTTGCGGCTGATACTCCTGATGTTCCATTGTATAAGGTTCAGAGCCATAGGGCCCGGCGGGAGGGCCAGCAGAGAGTAAAGAGGACAATGTCATAAGATTATTGGCTACGTTGGACGGTAGGGGGACAGCATTTTGCTGTATGATAGCAACTAGGGAAGAGATGACAGAGTTGAGCAGGGGCCAAATGTTGGTCGCGGGGGAGCTTGTGGTGTGCATAGGGGGTACAGTAGGGGGAGGTGGGGCTAGGGCAATTGGATGTCTAAACATCACCCCGTTCGAGGGTTGGGGAGGACTGTAGTCTGAAATGAGGGCCCTATGGGCTTTTTGATCATACCCGTGCGGGTTAGAGGGTCTGGGGGGTTTTCTGGTAATAAACACCGTTTTTTTGTAAGAGGTTGGTTGGGGGGGCTGTGCAGCTTCACTGTATGGCATCCGGGATGAGGGAATTTTCTTTTCGGCTTCCTGATATGAGATGCTCTCATCTCCCATAACGCGTTTTATATGTTGCTGTCTTTCATATTCAGGGCACTTTTTATCAGTAGCCTTGTGTTTGCCAGAGCAATTGAGGCATAGGGGTTCCTCTGAGCATTCTTCCGCATCGTGCGGCTGCGCACATTTCGAGCAACGAGGGCGTGAGCGACACTGGGCCTTGACATGCCCAAAGCGACAGCACTTATAACATTGGACCGTCGGGAAATAATAAGGAACAACTTCAAGAGCGCAGTTGAACAGGAATACCTTGTCTGGTAGCCTCTGACCATCGAAAGTGAGGACAACTGTTTCTGATGGTGCCCACTGGGTTGTGTTGTCATTCAAGTTTTTCTTTTTAAAATTAAGGCGCCTAGCCTTGACAACCTTGCCAAACCCGTATGGTTGGACTATCATATCCGGGAGTTCTTCATTTGTGTAGTCAGTGGGAATGTTCCTGGCTAAACCAGTCTTTGTTATGTGGTAGGATGGGATAAAGCGCTTATATTTATCCAGGTGTAGGGGTAGAGATAAAAACTGGTTAGCACCAGCTGCAGAAGTAAATTCTATGCTTAGTCTATTACGGCCTATTTTTTTAATACCGCCGTCCTTCATGTGTTTGATGCCTTTTGTGAATAAAAATTGACCGAATTTTACTGGGTGCAAGTAAGTAACGGCGTCAGACTCTGTTGTTTCACGAGACACATGCACGATGAAAGGGCCCTTGTCTGCGTTGTTATATTCACTCCGGGTCTGGAACTGAGAGGGGGGAGTCAAATCCGGCGTTGTTTTTGGGGATTGCGAGGTTTCATCAGCTGCCATTTCTTGAGGAGCGGGATTCACAGAGGTAACTGTGGGCGGGCTAAGGGGTTCTTCTGTGGCTCGGAACTGAGAGAGAGGGATGGGGGCACTATCGTCTATTGATGCTTGAGAAGACGGGGAAGGTTCATCAAAGCGGGGGATTTTAGGAGCATCTTTCTTGTGAGTTAAGCTATCAAGCTCTTTCGTAATTGCTGAAATGTACCTTTTTTTCAGTTTCTTAGTTGGAGCGATCTCATTGTTAGGACTTGTAGAAGAATTTGTGACATTGGAGGAAGGCCCGTTGAGAATTTGAGTCTCGGGAACCGGAGAATCTTCTATTTCCATATGCAAGGCCGGTGAGGGCGGATGTTCTACTATCCCAGGTATACCTGGGTCAAATTGATGGGATCCCATCTTAAGGACCCCAAGGAGAAGGAGGCACCGAGCTCACATTGGAACAGTTGCCGCCCTCTCCTTGTTTTCCCTTAACCACTTACCAAATTACTAAGTGAACGATCACAGGACGAACACAAAAAACGAACACAAGCACAAATTCAGGAATAACACAGATGAATTTAAGGCTATAAAGTATCGTAAGTATTCCGCACACGTGCACCACTTGACAGCTCGAAGCAGAATCCTCCAGAATAATTATTGAAATGAATACAGATGATAGGTATTAGGTACATAAGGTCCACTGCTTTACTGATGACGTTAGCTGTCAAATTTTAGCCATAAACAAGACTAGAGTACGATGACGTAAGTGGATAGGAAATCGACATTCAATTAAATTATTTTTGTTCTTACTTTATCTTCACAAATCTAGAACCTATTTAATGCCGGATCCACACAATGGACCATGATGGCCAACGTACAGGATGCAGTTATACGGTGGAACGAGATGAAAATATGTCTATCTCCCTTTAACGCACAACTGCTTCCTTTACATCGGATCATCATGGCCCATTGTATGTATAGTCGGGCATAAAAGTTGTTCTACAATTATTTAACTTAAATATTTTATATGGCAGTGTTTTCTTTCTTTCAATATTCGTTGTGGCAATGACTAACAACTTACACGGGGAGCTTACCAAAGGGAAGTATTGTTTCACGATAACTTTTGGTGGAATATGCCTGGTTCTAGGCGTTATAGCAACACATGCAACAGGAGGTATCTCTAAAGCTTAAGACAGAGGCGCCACCGCGAACCAAAAACGAGGTAGCTGACTCTCTGTCGCACTTGCATATTCGACTGACAGAGAGCGAGATACTTTGTTTTCAGTTCACGAGGCATGCTAGCCTAGTGAACAAGCTTCACAAGCAGGAAGCTTGTTCATCAAGTTATCAGTCTATTATTTATTAGGAATATATATAAGGATATAATTTGGCCTAAGCAACTGGATAGCTGATTTCCTGAACGGGCAATTGACCCGTGTGGTCTTACAAGCAGAAGGCTACACATCGAGCCAAATGGCTTTAGATGTCAGTGCCCCTCAGGGACCTATTCTGCCTGCTACCTTATTTTTATTGCATATAAACGACTTATGACTGGTACCTGTGGGTATGCCGATGATAGCACTGTTGTAGTCAGATATCTTTCCAAAGCACAGGCCAATAAAGATGTAGTCCAATCTCGTCGACAGGATATTATGAATCGGAATTGACTTTTAGAGTAGTTTCAGATTGGGGCGATGCTAATAAAGTCAAATTCAATACATCCAAGGCACAGACGTGTCTCATCACTATTAAACAGAGTGAACGAACTCTCGACTCCCAACTTTCCGGAGTGTATTCATACCAATTTGCGAATTTCTGACCATCTACAGCTCCTTGGCATGAGCAGCATGTCCAATATGAACTTTGGGTCCTACATTGAATCCTTGGTGTAAACTGCAGGATCCCAGCAAAAACTTGACAACCTTTTTAAGGTGAAGCGGTACTTCACACCTGGGCAAATTATAAAGCTATTAAAACTATTAAGTACAGGTAGGGTATATGCAGTACTGCTGCCAGCTCGGAGATGGATTTGCTTAATATCAGCTGGCTTGGCTTTGATTGATAAGCGTGCCAGGAAGCTCATTAGTATCTAACTTGGACTTGGTTGAAGCTAAGATGCAATGTATAAATCATCGTAGGAAATTCGCCTGCATATCGGTGTGCTAGGATTACACGAATTAATCCCTTCCTGACCATTTTAGGACAACGCGTGGACGACATGGTTTGACCCTTATGTTGTTAACAACAATATTGACATGCCTCTGATGTGCACGAAGCGTTTTGATTCTAGTTATCTTACGAAGACAGCTAAAGAGTGGAATAATTTTCGGAGAAATCTATTTCCATTTCATTATTTACAACTTAGATCTTTTTAAGATGAGTGAATGGGCAGTATTATCTAGGTACGCGTTTTACACCCTTGACCTCATCATCACTTACCATCAACTGAGATAGGGGTCAAATGCTTATGCATGATCATCCTCATAACGTTTTTCCTGGTTATGCTCTAAAGACCCCGGGTTCCGCTTTCACAATTAATCGTAAGATTTGGCGTAGGCACTAGTTTTACGAAAGCAACTGCCATCTGACCTGCCAACTCAGAGGAAAAACTAGCCCTAGTTGGGATGAGACCGCTTTCCTCACGATGGTTTCCTTCACCGAAAAACTTCTATTAAATTTAAAAAGAGCCGGGGTTCACACCCGCGACCTCTAGATTGAAAGTTGCATGCTACAGTGGGTCACTCAATAATTACCTTTTATATCTATAAAAAATAAGTTGATCATTTCTTTATTTCTTAATAACAAAAGCTAACTATTAAAACATTGTAAGATAAATAGCTAAGTACCAACGCATTAAAGGTTTTATACTCAGAAATTGGTTTTTGAGTGTATGAATCACTCCTCTTTTCCTATAGACGAGAACTGGCACCGCGTGGACGAGAACCGGGACAATCGGACGAGAACCGGCCAAAACCATACTTTTTCATTTATCATCTTTTACAAGAATAACGGTGTATGTTATTAGTTAAAACTTAAACTTGGCGAAAAATAGAGTATATTGCCATTAAAAAGAAATATTATTCGTATAAATTGCTATAGTTCAATATATTATTTTCCCGCCACAAAGTTGGCAACTCCACTAATCGGACGAGAACCGGCGAAGCTACCCTATCATATAATTTATCCTTCTCCTGGGGCCTAGGGTGTCATGTTGAATTCTTGTTATAGTTATAGTCGGAGTTTGGAGGTCGAGTTAATTTGAAGTCGCCGTTATCTTGCGTGAATATTAGTAAAGTGGCAAATGCCTTTTTATGTGGTTACCGTAACTTGGCTGCGCTTTTAAAAATTGCCAATTTAATAGGAATTTTGTATGTGAGCTATGTTTATATATTATATATCAACGAAATTGGCATAACGTTAGCAAATGTAATGCATTTTTTTTATTTTGTTGAGTTCATTTTCAATGTACCTTGATGGTCGTGTAGTGCACGAGATCTGTGAATTTTTAATTAAATAAAGATAATTAATAAAAAAATATTGGTAGTTCCAAAGCTGCGCCCAATCCAACTTAACTTGTGTTATTTTTTTGTCCATAACGTAAAGTAAAAAAAAAGTTTTTGAGACAAGCTTCGCTTCCGACTAAATAGAAAGTTCTTGCTGCTTTTGAATTAATTACTCATAAATATGATTCTTTGACGGGTTTATCACGTATAATTTGGAAAATCTATGGCAACCTCCGTAATCAAACCCGCCTGGTGGTACCATAATATTGTATAGCTATGGAACTTACGTCAACATGACGGATTTCAGCGCCGCCGATTAATAAATGGCAGGTACAGTCAAAGACTTTAGTTTAGGACCCGCTTAAGCTCGGAACGCATAGTAAAAAACTAAGCAATATTTAAAATCAATAATTAAAAATATTTTCTGATCAAATGTCAGAAATTAATTAACTAATGTGAAGTGGTTTTTTGTTGTCCAGATCATGAGAACTCAACATTACTTCGTACCCTATTAAAAATCTTAGATCGAGCTGCTATGTCATGTGTTGTAGCTGTTTTGAACTGAAGTTCTTAAGCATAAAACGCAATTTAAGAATGATTCACAGTAGACCGTTCCGTGTCCGGGCCGGCCATTTTTAAATGACAGCAAGCCGCAAGACGAAGAAAACGGGCCGGCTCGGACCCGGAACGGCCTACTGTGAATCATCCCTTATCGGTGCCGATCGTTGAGACCAATTAAATAAAATTTAAAGTAATGGAAACTTCCCATTGCTTGATACCACCTTTAGTTCTACAAATTAACACATACCATGCCATGAATCAAGATTATAGTATCTGATTTATGTCGAGCTCTAGTTCATTTGTAAACTTACCCAGTAGTGATGAAGTTCACCCAGAGCTCAACCATAATTTTCCTCATTTTCTTATATTCGTCTGTACCATCTGAGGTTGCGAACATATCACTATCCATTACAGCAAATGTTTGTTCACAGTGACCGGCGCCTTTGATATCTCTCAAAAATTCAGGTACTGGAAAACTTTCAGGAATTGGCCTGACGAATGAATACTCATACAGGTATATGGAATCACTACCAGCTTTGACCTGCAACTTCACAGATCTCAAATGAGGATACGCAAATATGATGTCAGAGAAGTAATCAATGAATCCTTGAATATTATCTTCCGACACAAGTTCTTTGCCAAAATAAAATTCTTTAATTTCTTGCGCCACGCGTTCTTTTTCCTCATTGTTGTCAAACTGTAAGTCAGCTGGTAAAAAGTCCGAAAACCTTTCATTCATGTTATCTTTCCATTTATTAAAAAGCGGGGCCCGGAACAAACCTTCCATATTTGCAAATCCATACAGAACAGGAACTTTTCTGTATTTTCCTTGGGTTAGTATATTTACTGGGCTATCATCGAGAAACTTTTCGACGCCGGTATCACGCTCAACACAAGGTGAAAATAAGAAAGAAGAGTCTTTTCTGTCCATAAAAATATCCGATGTCAAAATATCATACGACAAAGAGGAGTAAAACTCTTCTATTTTATTGATATCATCGGTCTTAGTAAAGTTGAGTTGCTTAGCGAAATCTTTTGCATTTTGCTCTGGATCGATTTGTACACTCCACACGCCGACACTGGCGCCGCTCTCTGGAATAACTTTATTGTAAAGACCTTTGGTCATTTCCGAAAGCATCAGAAGGTCAACTGCTGACGATCCCGCACTGTATCCAGCTATAGTGACATCATCAGGATTTCCACCAAAATTGGCGATGTTTTTCTGTACCCAGCGAAGTAGCGCGACTTGGTCTTTCATTCCTGCGTTGCCAGGCGCGTTTTCTGTACCCAAACAGAGGAATCCATGCACTCCCAAGCGATAGTTGAAAGTGACAGCGACTACTTTTTTGGTTTGCACTAAACTGATTGGTTGGCCCATATCTCCGAAGCCCAATTGGTAAGCTCCACCATGGACGTAGACTACTACAGGTAGACTGGTCTCATCTGTGTCAGGCATATAAATATTTGCTACTAGACAGTCCTCTCGCATCTCATATTTAGACCAGTCTTGTGACATCATTGGCGTATGTCCTTGCGGGCAAAGAATTTTATTGTTGACTGCTTCAAGTGTGTTCATCCACATTGGCCCTGGAAGCGGTGCCTGCAATAAAAATACTGTTAGTTAGATTATGCGAATTAAGAATCTTTTATCGATGTACGCACAGGCCACCATTAGAATTTTGTACCTACAAAAGTATCGCTCAATAGAACATAAATGTTGGGACAAACGGTTGAATGGATTGAGATGAAATTCTATAAACATATGATTTATAGTCAGGATTATAACTTTTGAATAAATGCTATTGGTAAAATCCTGAATGGTCTAGGATGAAAGTTTACGAGAAAAAACTCGTAGGCAAATGTCGTCTATTTATAAATATACCTATGTTTGTGGTGTCATATTATATAATTATGTTTAGATAATTATCCTTCAAATATAAATATAGATAGAGATGTTGCAGACGTAAGATGTGGTAGAAAATTAAAGGTTGCTTGTAACCCAGTGTAACTCAGAGAACTTGACACCTAATCAGGTCCCTCTATCATTTTAGCGCAAAATAGCACTTGTAGGTCTAAGTTATCACACCGAATATCTCACACCGCCGAGAGATATTTCAATTTTCCTAAAATGGAGAAAGAGTGAAAAATTATTGCAGCTTTGCAAATTATTTCAACCCGCAATGTATCGGTGCAAAGTTAATAACTCATATCCCTGAACTTTGATTTTCTCGAAAGAGGCAAGAAATGGTTTGTCTGTTGCATTATAATGATGGTCGGATAGAACACACACGCTTTATGTATAAATCAAGTACTATATAAGTAGTATTGTACACCTTAAAAAGGTCTACAAAAAAGTCCGGTATGGTATATGTCTATCTCTTAGGGAAAACCCACAATAACCATTTTTTATCCTTTACTTTTTACTCGAAATAATGGCTTATTAACGAAGCAATTTTAAGCAATACAGCATTCAGTTTTATTCAATTAAGTAACTTAAATACATCGTGCATGTAATATAGATCAATATCGCCCGTTACAGCATGTAATTTAAATGAATATTTTCGAAGATATTACAGATTTAAAATGCAGGAATATGGGGCAGGTCGCTAGTGGTACATAAATAAATGTTTTTTATACAAACCAACCAATCATGCAACCATGTACAGATGTAGTGAATAATCCGTTCCCATCGTGAAAACTCGGTATACGACTGGGAGCTTAAATATTTATTTTATTTTGTTTTTACTATTTGTTGTTATAGCCGCAACAGAAATACACCATCTGTGAAAATTTTAACTGTCCAACTATCACGTTTCATGAGATAGAGCCTGGTGACAGTTGGACGGGCGGACGGTCGAACGGAGGGACGGACGGACGGACGGACGACCGTTTGGGTACGGAACCCTAAAAACCGCATCAAAATCCATTACTTAGTTTTAAAGATTTAAGCATACATAGGGACAGAGGGAAGCGACTTTGTTTTATACTACGAGTATGTAGTGATGATGAAGAAAATACATACAAGAATACGTTAACAAAATAACTTTAATAATATAAATAAAATTAAAATCAACTTAAATCTAAAACAGGCCCTTGAGGCATTGTACCAAGGATGGTGAGTGACATTTCCTCGGTCTTCGGAGGAAGTCACTAGCTCTTCGGTCACCGGAAGGTTGGCTTCTTAGATAATAATTATATAACACATTTGTAATTTACGATATGTTATTTGCCTATTGCACGTCCGAGACGGGCCAACTGTTGATATTGAATTTAATTATTTTCTCCATTGTATTGCATATCTGTATATGCAATAAAGTTTATTTCTATTTATCGCATCAATATAATAAAACATATATTGGGGGACAGTCTTATACAAATCGACCTAGTCCCAAACTAAGTAAAGCTTGAACTGAACTATGGGTACTAGACGACGATATACATACTTAAATACATAGGAAACATTGGATGTTTCCTATGTATTTACTCAGGAACAATATTCGTGGTAAATTCACAAATAATGCCCTGACCAGGATTCGAACCCGGGACCTCCGGCTTCGTAGGCAGGGTCACTACCAACTAAGCCAAAGTGGTCGTCAATAATAAATTGATTGTTCCAGATGTGGTAACCTCTATAGCTTTGTCTTCTCGAAGTATTAAAAAAACGCTTACAGTGAATCTGCGGGTCCCAGTAGGCGCCGTCGCGTACGGTATCCCATAGAAGCGGAAAACATCATCAGTCTTGTAGCCCCTCACGGGCCCCTGTGCGGTTTGCACGATCCTCGACTCCCGCGCATCCTGCGCTACGCACGCCACCACACTAGCCACTAATAACAACCACTTGATCATGTTGTGCGGCGCAAGGTCGCAGTGACACTGACTCTGATACGACCGGCGCGGCGGTTTGTTAAGTAGACTCGATTATGCGAGTACAGTCGTATGTATATAATTGATATAATTCTATCTACGTTACTTAATATATTTGTTTACGACTAATCGAGTATGCGCGGTGTTGTGTCATCACTAATAAGGATAAGTACCGAAATAACTATTGGACTAAACAGTTTTTTTAACTGTTTGCTATACGATTTTTTGAAAGGTTGGCACACATTCAGTGACACAAGCGACATTTTTAGAATTTTAAAATATAGTTAATTTGGTTGTAAGCACGTATTATTATTATTGTTAATAAATTTAATAATAATAACAATTCTTTATTGCAACCGTGATAAAATACAGTTATTAGGAATACTGTAACTTGCATCTAATGGACCCTGGCAGGGCGTAGCAACCATTATAGTAATAAAACCTTAAAAGTAAGGTTGTTTGTAATGTTTGTGACTATAGGTACAAACATTACAAAAAAAAGCAATAACTGAATTCTTGCTTTGGTCATTGTTACATTTACAGCACATCATTCATAAATTCCGATACTGCATAATAACATTTTTTTATCAAGAATGATTTCAATGAATTTGCAAAAACGCGATCCTTTTCTATTATTTTTATGGTGTTGGGAATTTTATTATAAAACAATTATTAGGGGTCAATTTTTTACACAATTCAAACTATTATCATAGTAATCTAAACAAGGCTTATGTTATGGGTACTAGACGACGATATAGTATCTAATGCTTTTGGAAAAGTATTATGTATATCATCCCCGCACTCGCTCATAGCTTTCAGCCGGGTATCAGTGTCTACGTTGTCGAGCGCTTTAGTAAAGTCAACAAATATTGCTATAATTAGTTTTTTATCTGCTAAATGAGTTTATTTCTTTTTGAAATTTCCTTATAATGTATCTGTGCTTTTACCTTATTGAAATCGATGTTGACATTTGTTTACTACTCCATTTTTGCGAAGTTGCTCAATAACGCATTTTTCCAAAACTTTATCTACAGTAGATAGAGAACATTTTACGACTACCTTTTTTGTGAATAGGCCGGATTATTGCTTGATTGAGCCCCTTCGGAAACTTACTTTTACTTACTGACCAATTTAGCAATCACTGGACTAGCTTTATCTGAAATTATTTTTAAATCGGACATGCGTATGCGTTCGCAATTTGGTGATTATTAGAGCTCATGCTTTAATAAGTCATTATTTTTTTAACTTCCACTTGTTGCCATCTCATACACACCTCCGGGTATTTTACATAGACATTTCTGTTTAGCCATTATATGGCAGGCTATTGAATACAAAATGTTTTATAGTTTCAGCATTTTCTTACCAAGTATACCGATATATTTTGCTTTCCTCTATGACTGCACTACTTATCACACGCAGACGCTAAAGATATCTACAATTCAGTAAAAGTGCCAAGTCACTCTGCTTTTGTGAGTTTTAAACGAACTCGGTAAACAATAAATACAAATTCAATTAGTCATACTGCGTCAACTGGGCAACACAACGATAAGCCCAACAATATGTTTAATAATAATATATATTAAATAAATATAACGCGAGCAATTTAGGCTGAGGGTGTTCCAGCTGCGTTCACGTCACTACGTGCACTTCAGCTCATTTGTCGTGCGCGTACCGCGGCCGCTGCAGGAGACCATCGCGTGTGCTGACTTCTGGCCGAAGGGTGTCGTGTTTCGACGGTTCCGGGGCAACCTACCGAATCCTACACCGGAGACGACGATGCAACGGGGCCACGCCGTTTCGTCGCCTCAATAGATATTTTATAAGCTTAAGTTTCATGGCGCATTGGGTTAACTGTAAGGCCATGTAAACATTTGTAAGAAATAAATAAAATAACTAAAATAACTAAAATAAATAAAATAAATAAAATAAATAAAATAAATAAAATAAATAAAATAAATAAAATAAATAAAATAAATAAAATAAATAAAATAAACAAAATAAATAAAATAAATAAAATAAATGAAATGAATAAAATATTTAAAATATTTAAAATATTTAAAATATTTAAAATGAATAAAATAAATAAAATAAATAAAATAAATAAAATAAATAAAATAAATAAAATAAATAAAATAAATAAAATAAATAAAATAAATAAAATAAATAAATAAATTAAATAAATTAAATAAATTAAATAAATTAAATAAATAAAGTATTGCTTGCCTGCTTAATTATATAAATAAAACAAATAAAATAAATAAAGTATTGCTTGCCTGCTATAATTATATAAATAAGAACTATTTTAATCAAACTCTGCTAAAGGAGGTTGTCATATGAATATTTACCGTGTTGTAATTGATGGTGACTATTGTTTCTAATGTCGACCAACGCCTACTACAAAGTCCCTTGTCCTTACAAGATTATTTATTTTGAAAGTAAATCTGACAAGGAAGCGTACGAGATAAAACGCGCACGCAATAATAAGGTCGCAATATTTGACCTGGGTTCCCTTATTCATTTTTTTAAGGCGATCTCGGTTTAGGCCAAATTCGTACAATAAGGTTTTAATGTCAGATTAAACGTCTGAATATAAACCTTTTCATTTGGTACTCATTCAAAATCCTATTCATATTACGACTAGTGCAACAATGGTGTTACAAAGCGAGAATACCCGTTTTTTCGTTTTCTTGAGCAGAGATCCAAAATATGCATACATACATACATAAACTCACACCCATATTCACAAAAGGGGTAGGCAGAGCAAATTAATTTCAGATTATAGGTTTATAGATGGAGAAAATGTGGTATTGCAGTGACAGGTGGCTAGCCCATCACCCAAAACACACAATAACCTGGTTCCCATAGTTGACTTTTATCTTACGACACCCAAGGGAAGAAAGAGGGTGGTTCTATTCTAACCCGGCACCACACGGGGGCCAAAAAATTCAAAAGATGTATTGTAAATGACCTCTATAAAGATGGTTAAAACAAGGACTTATTTAATTACTTTTTTCATTACGATATGAGGAACGTTACTACAGGTAAATTACTTACGAGACGTTTTTGCATTTGTAGTTGTGACCTCTGTAGCCAGCCTCACACACACGTTGACGTGTGTCTGTATACGTCAACGTGTACATGTGTCCCTGTGAATATACGATTCCTACTACTACAGATGCAAAAACGTCTCGAAAGTAATTTACTTGTATATATTTGAATTAAGCAGTCAATAAATGACATACCGTAAAATGGGGTGAGTAGGGACAAAACTGACATTCAAACTTCGATAACATTTTATTTTTACATATGCAAACTGAATGGTATATATAATAATTGTTCCGGACGTTTGTATTTTAGGTTTTAATTTATTTTGGGTAGTTCCATTTCATAACTTTGAGGATAAACGGGAAATCTCACCTCACCCCGTAGTCCCTCGTAATTGGGGTGAGATGGAATTTCATACAAAGGTGATTTTGGAAGAGTGTTGGATCGTTTTTTTTTCATAATGAGTATTACTATAGCTCCATTTAAATTGGAATACTTTATTTTTGTAGCAGTAGCCTTAAAATCCCATCTCACCCCCCCTTCATCCCTTCTCTCCCCATTCATAACCCAACTCTCCCCGCGAACCCTACTCACCCTATTTTACGGTACACTTAGTAAGAGCGGAATAGTTTGCTACGACTGAAAAAAAAGACAATTAAGCTCGTAACATGAACGAAGAAATTTTATTTTTCTGTAACACAATCTTATTTAAAGTTCGCTTCTAACTTTAGGCGTAGATGGCGCCACTGGTGACCTGTAAAATCGCTCATAGATGCCATCCCAAAAGAGAGCGCGTTTTTCCAAGAGCGGTCCTTTCAACTTAATCTCCTCTCCGAGATCCATATAGGGCGACCTATTAGCACCGACTGGTGGCCAAGATGGGAAGTCGGAACCTTCAGGTACGGGTTTACTGAAAAAGGGAAATAATGGTTAGATTGGGGTTCACAGGCGTAGCTCGTTGTTTGTATGCGCGAAAACGCGCCCAAATAAGTATGATTGAGGGGATCGATAAAGACATACATCAAGACCATGCTTTGTTTCTACACACACCAATTACATTCTAACGATCTCTATCGTGATGGCTCTATCATGTGTAATTTTAGTTTCCTGACCGCCTTCCTGTCTGTTAAGTATGCGGTTAGGAGCGCTACGGGAGGGTACGCGACCGTCAAACAAGCGAGCTAGTTTAACACTGGTTTATTGAAGCGGCGTGCGCTCACACATGCATAAGTATACATATCTAACATCCCTCCACCTTATAGCTAGGAAATAAAGTATTGCTAAGTATTCACTCGGTAGAAGAGTCACTGTACTAAGTATTCACTCGGTAGAAGAGTCACTGTACTGTATTGGCGAAGGGGTGGCAAACTGAGGGCTGATCGCTTGGCGTCGCTTGTCGAAGGCGTCGCGAGGCGGCGTGACCGGTTCTGCGGCCTGGCTCAGGTCTACCTCGTCTGCTACATCCACTCTCTCTCCCTCTTCTGGCTGCGGAGTAACGTCCTTGCAAACAGCAGGTCCCGTTGTGTCTGTAGGCGTTGGCGGTGTTTGGGATGCAGCCGCACTTGTTGTTGCAGCATCAGCCCGCGTGGTGGTTCCCGACGACGGTAAGTCTGGCACGACGTCTGAATCCCATTGCGTACTTTGAATGGGAAATGGATGAGTCCTGAGTTGATCGATGTGCCTTGTTACCTCGCAGTGTAGTAGCGGTATGTAAATTATATACATTACTTTGCCAATTGTCTTTTTGACGATGCCCTCGATCCAAGTACTTTTTTTATTTGTGTTTGTAAATTTGGTTAACCACACATTGTCATTAACTTTAAATTCTGGTCTTTGAACTCCCTTATAGTATTTAGCCTGTAAGAACTGTTGATGTTCCACGGTTTCAGCGAGGGCTGTGGACGAAGGAGGCGCG
Source organism: Notocelia uddmanniana (assembly GCA_905163555.1). Classification (NCBI taxonomy): domain Eukaryota; kingdom Metazoa; phylum Arthropoda; class Insecta; order Lepidoptera; family Tortricidae; genus Notocelia; species Notocelia uddmanniana. The sequence continues at coordinate 17,589,072 of LR991065.1, forward strand.
AGCGGATTAATCAAATCCAGTCTAGAGCGTAATTCTCGACCGAACACCAATTCCGCGGGTGACTTACCGGTGGTACTGTTCTTAGAGTTCCTATAGTCATACAAAAACTTTAAAATGTTTGCCTGTAATAATTTGTTATTGACACTGCTTAAAATTATCCCTTTTAGCCCTTTCTTTACTACCTTTACAAAAGACTCTGCTTGTCCATTGCTAATAGCATGGTAAACGGGTGATAATACATGATTTATGCCGTTAACGGCACAAAAATACTTAAAGTCCTGTGACGTGAAAGAACTGCCGTTGTCGCTCACCAGGGTATGGGGTATACCGAATCGGGATATGAAATCGCATAAACGATCTATGACCGCTTTTGAACCGTACGAGGAAAACATGCTGTAACATTCAACCCATTTACTGTACGCGTCAACTATTATTAAGAAAACGTGATTATTGAACGGTCCCAAAAAATCTATATGAAGTCGATAAAACGGGTGTGGAGGCAGGCGCCAGCACGCCTGCGGCGCGTGGGGCGGCGCGGGGCGCAGCGCGGCGCAAATGGCGCACGCGCCCGCCAGCCGCTCCAGCGCGGCATCCACGCCGGGGAACCAAAATCGTTTACGCGCCTCGGCTTTCATTTTGACCATGCCAAAATGTGAACTATGTAATTCATTACAAATGCTATCCCTCAATGACAAATGAATCACTACCTTATGTCCTCGCATTAAGCATCCGTTCTCGTAAGATAGCTGTGATCGGCAATAAAAAAATGGTTTTAAATCAACATCTGTTGTCTTTTTAGGCCATCCATGCATGACGTAATGCTTAACCGTACTAAGTACGTTGTCATTATTAGTTTCGCGCTGCAGGTCGGTCAATGTCACCGGCAAACTACCCTCCACTACAAAATTTACGTAAGCGGTTCTCACCTCGCGTTCTGCCTCCTCTGCCTGCCCCGCGTCCCCCGCCCCTCCCCGTGTCGGGAGACATGCTCGTGATAGATAATCAGCACTATTTTGTTTACTACTTATATATTCAATGGTGTAATTGTAGGCTGATAAGAATATAGCATAGCGTTGCAATCTGTTGGCGGATATTTCGGGAATGCCTTTATGCGGACCGAAAATTGAGAGTAGTGGCTTATGGTCTGTTCGTAAAACGAAAGGGATTGACCGGCCATACAGGTACTGGTGAAAACGCTTGATGCCAAAAATGATCGCTGTCGCCTCCTTTTGGATTTGCGCATACTTTTTCTCCGGAGACGTAAGCGTTCGGGATGCATACGATATTGGTTTTTCTATTCCATTAGTATCTATTTGCGAAAGAATACATCCTAACCCGACTGGCGAAGCGTCTACCGTCAATATTAAAGTAGCATTTGGGTCAAAATGGGCAAGCGTACTGTCGGATCCAAGAATATTTTTTACTTTTTGGAACGCGTCGTCATGGACAGATGACCATTCCCATTTCACATTCTTCTTAAATAAATTGTACAACGGGCTTAAAACTGACGACGCGGCGGGTACAAAATTACGATAATAATTCGCTAGGCCTAAAAAGGATTGCAGTTCGGATACGTTTCTGGGTTTCGGCGCTTCTAGAATAGCCTTAACTTTGTTTGGTGATTTCCTAACCCCGTTTTTATCAATGACATGCCCGAGATAAGAAATTTCGTCCTTGAAGAATTCGCACTTACTCATTTGAACAGTTAATTGTGCATCTTCTAAGCGCTGTAACACCGCGGCTAGCCTTTCCTTATGCTGTTCTTTATTCGCGCCCGTAATTAGGATGTCATCCAACAAAAATATTATTCCCTCTATTCCCGCCAGCACACATTCCATGGTACGCTGAAATAGAGCTGGTGCACAGCTTAAACCGAAAACTAAACGACTATACATAAAGAGGCCACGATGTGTGTTGATACATGTCAAGGGTTGTGACTTCTCTCCGAGGACGAGTTGATTGTACGCCATCGATAAATCTATCTTGCTAAATTGAACGCCCCCGTGTAGCTTAGATAATAGATCGTTAACCGTTGGCAACGGGTACTGGTCAATTATTAATTGTTTATTAATAGTAACCGAGTAGTCGGCACACAATCGTATGCTACCGTCTTTTTTCAAAACGGGAACTATAGGGGAAGCATAGTCCGAGTGTTCAACGGGTTTTAAAATGCCTAACCCAATTAATCTATCTAACTCTTTATCGATTTTGTCTCTTAATGCATAAGGCACCGATCTCGCTTTGAAGAAAATCGGCTTAGCGTCTGGCTTTAGGTGTAAATCGACAGTATATTTATTAAAGGTTGCCTGAAAAAACGTGTGGAAACTTCGATGACAACTCTTTGACAATGTCTTGGTCACAATGGTGTTCCGTGTGGACCGCCGGTGACGCGGACACGACGTGCACGGCCTGCGAGAAGCTAGCGGCCGCTGGCGCCAGCTCCAGGTTAAATGCCCGAATAAAATTCCTCCCAAGAATTGGGGGTCCACCATTTCGCACCACGTACACTGTTAATAAATGGGTTTCATCGTTATACGTTATTGGCACATTTATTATACCTATTGTTATGATATTTTCGCCAGTATAACTTAACAATTTTTTACTTGTAGGCGACAACTGCAAGGTTGTAAAATATGTATTGTAAGTTTCCTGAGAAATTACGCTAACCGCTGACCCACTATCAATTTCGAACTCTAAGAACAGATCACCAATTTGGACGCGCTCCATCATGGGATTGCCCTTTATGCACCGAATATTATAAAATTTCTTACCGTCGTCTCCTTCGTCCTCATTACCTTCTTCCACGAATTTCACCCTATCTTTGAACGAACACATCTTACGTAAGTGTCCTTTTCTATTGCACTTTTTACACTTATAGTTTTTGTAGCCACACTGGTCGGATCTATGATTGGTAAATCCGCACACATTGCACTTTTCCTTTTTGGAGATGTTGAACACGGTGTCCAGGGCCGCCGCGTCAGCGCCGGCGCCCATTGCGCCCGCCCCCGCGGCCTGGGCGGCGGCGCGACGCGCGCACCGCACGCTCTCCGCCAAGTCTATGTCCTTGGCCAAGGTCAAGTCCCGTTGGTCCTGTGCGAACAGCTTATCCTTTTCGTGTCCTGCCGCCATACCCATGATAAATCTATCCAGCAAGGCTTCTTCCAAATTTTTGAATCCGCAATGTGCTGCCAATCCTCTAATCCTGGCTGCTCACTGTGTGTGACTTTCACCTGGCCGCTGTATTGCCGAATAGAAGGTAGATTTCTCCGCGAATCCGAATCGTTTCGGTACTGTATTGGCGAAGGGGTGGCAAACTGAGGGCTGATCGCTTGGCGTCGCTTGTCGAAGGCGTCGCGAGGCGGCGTGACCGGTTCTGCGGCCTGGCTCAGGTCTACCTCGTCTGCTACATCCACTCTCTCTCCCTCTTCTGGCTGCGGAGTAACGTCCTTGCAAACAGCAGGTCCCGTTGTGTCTGTAGGCGTTGGCGGTGTTTGGGATGCAGCCGCACTTGTTGTTGCAGCATCAGCCCGCGTGGTGGTTCCCGACGACGGTAAGTCTGGCACGACGTCTGAATCCCATTGCGTTTCGGTGTGAAGTGGTCGTCGAGGAGTTTAGTTATCTGAGTAAATTCTAACTCTTCCACCTTGTCAGGCAAAGCCAGGTCACAAGCTAACTTGAATGTCGATTTGCTCAGCGCGCTTAATAAAATCGCCCTTCGTTTCACCGCGGATTTGTCGGTTTGCTCATTAATGTCGTTCGCGATAAACCATTGATTCAGTCGCGATTTGTAGCTGTTCCAGTCATTCGAAATATGATCGAAGGTCGAAATGACACCAAACGCCACTCCCGTGGCCATTATTAATTGAAACGCGAGTCCGAACGTCGCCACGTGTTAAGTATGCGGTTAGGAGCGCTACGGGAGGGTACGCGACCGTCAAACAAGCGAGCTAGTTTAACACTGGTTTATTGAAGCGGCGTGCGCTCACACATGCATAAGTATACATATCTAACACCGTCTTCATCATTAGACCAGCACTATGATATTATCTGTATGTACTGTCAAACTAATATGAAGATTTGAAGACACACAAGAAGATATCAAAATGTTATTTTAGTGTCACTACTAGCAAATAAAGTTTTAACGATGGAAGTAGCCTTGCTTAACTACAAAGCAATCGGATACTAGCTGTGAGTGCAGATTTCATTTTTATTTTTAATTATTCATTAGGTTAGTCTCATAAAACAAGTTACAGGCATTATTAGACTTAATATACTTATATAGTAAAGCTTGAAAATTAGATTTGGATTATTAGTAAAATAAGTATGTGTGTCACATCAAGATTTGCTTTGCAAATTTTACTTGAAGACGTTTCCGCGAATTTCAACTTTCACTAACTGACGCGCGATTGGTTCTACGGTGTATGATTACTATTAATTTAAAAAAATAAAATGTTTTTATCATATAGAAGGCAGTAATAGAAAAGCACTAATCATAATCTGAAATGTAGGCTTCGCGAGGTGGGCCTTAATGGATATCAGCAACACGCTTCGTTACATAGAACCACCATAGAACTAATGATGCAATCCGTTATTAAGTTTCGTCGACCTTAAAAACTAATTATGCCATCCTGGATCACAGCTAGCTCCAATGTCCCCATGACACTTGCAGTTAATAGCCAGTGAAATCTGCTGCACTTCATTCCCTATCTCTCATTCATCAACCTAAATCCTAAACGAACTCTTTGCCTTTCGAACCCTAGATCCCGCACTCTGTACTTGACGTGACGCAGCAGACTTAGAAAACCATCATGTGGATTTCTGGGAACTAAAACCGAAGTATCCATCTTCCACTGTGCTTTTAAACCAATCGTTATCCACCGCAATGTGTCTAGCAGGGGGAAAGCAGTGCATGCAGATACATGTGGCGTTGAGATGCCCTACGATCCAGCTCACTAGTCTTATCAGCAGATCCGCAATAATCTCCACACATAATATGTTATATACACAATTATTCTTCTTTATGAAAAACAATATTATTTATAATAGATGCCGCTTGTTATGAATCGGTCAATGTTGACTTTGTAACAATTAATCAGTAATTTTTCTACACCCACTTTTTAGGTGGGTAAAAGTGTCGTAGGGTTGTCGAGGATTGCTGAACTTTTTATTTCGTCCGTGTTATTTTAAATTTTCCTTTATAGAACGCACCAAGAAGGGCTCAACCAAGTAGGATAGGTAGATTGCTCTGATTTTTCCACAAAAGATTATGTTTTTTTATTATTTGAAATCGCCTAGACATATTATATTACACAATGACTTTGTCTTGTAGTGCTAGAACTTATCTGAAACCAAATAGAAAGTGGTTCTTTGACGAAACATCATGTCATCCATTATTAATAGATTGAATCGAATCGAATTTAGTCGGTCTGTAAGGTGGTACTTCTTTGGGAGAAAACGGCAATCTAACCAGATTATAAAGTTTTTTCCGGTTATTTCACTTACCCAGTGGTGATGAAGTTCACCCAAAGCTCAATCATATTTTTTTTATTTTTTTTGTATTCTTCGGATTCAGGCCCTGCTTTATAAAATTCAGTATTTAGCACAGCAGAAGTTTGAGCACAGTGACCGGCCCCTTTTATATTTCTTATATATTCTGGTACTGGAAAACCTTCAGGAAGTGGATTGAAGAATGAATATTCATACAAGTATATAGAATCACTACCAGCTTCGACCTGCAGTTTCACAGATCTCAAATGGGGATAGGCAAATATGACGTCAGAGAAGTAATCTATGAACCCTTGAATGGTGTCTACCGACACGTGTTCTTTGCCAAAATAAAACTCTTTAATTTCTTGTGCAACGAGCTCTTTTTCGTCATCGTTTGCAAACTGTAAATCAGCCGGCAAAAAGTCTGAAAATTTTTCGTTCATACTTTCTTTCCACTGTTCAAATAGCGTGACCCGGAATAACCCTTCCATATTTGCAAAACCGTAAAGAATAGGTACTTTCCTATACTTTCCTTGTATCAGAATATTAACTGGACTGTCATCGAGGAACTTTTCAACGCCAGTATCGCGCTCTATGCATGGCGTAAACATGAATGTTGAGTCTTTTCTATCGAAAAAAACATCCGATGTTAAATCATTATATGACAACGTTGAGTAGAACTCCTCTAGTTTATAGATATCGTCTGCATTAGTGAAGTTAAGCTTCCTAGCGAAATCTTTTGCATTTTGCACTGGATCGAGCTGAACGCTCACAACTGCGACATTAGCACCGCTCTCGGGAATAACTTTGTTGTAAAGGCCTTTGGTCATTTCTGAGAGCATCAGAAGATCGACTGCTGAGGAACCAGCACTGTACCCTGCTATTGTGACATCATCAGGATTTCCGCCAAAATTAGCAATGTTTTTCTGTACCCAGCGAAGTAGCGCTACTTGGTCTTTCATGCCCGCGTTACCGGGTGCATTTTCTGTGCCCAAACAGAGGAAGCCATGCACTCCCAAGCGATAGTTGAAAGTGACAGCTACTACTTTTTTGGTCTGCACTAATCTGATTGGTGGCGCCATATCTCCGAAACCCAATTGGTAAGCTCCACCATGGACATAGACTACGACAGGTAGTTTGGTCTCATCTGTGTCAGGCATATAAATGTTTGCTACTAGACAATCCTCTCGTATGTTATATTCAGACAAATCTCGTGACATCATTGGCATTTGTCCTTGCGGACAAAGAATTTTATTGTTGACTGCTTCAAATGTATTCATCCACATTGGCCCTGGAAGCGGCGCCTGCAATAAAAATATTGTTTGTGAGATTATGCTGCGAATAATGATATTCAATCGATGCATGCCTTAGCCGATTGTAATTCTATTTTGTACCCAGTGAAGGCAGTGAACTTTATGTAGCGCGTCGTGTAACCATTTCAGAAGGTCAAATACAATAATATCGTTCGATAGAAAATGGATGTTTCAATGTTTATCACTTAATCTCGCAGAAATTGTTGAACGGATATGAATGAAATTCTGCATACAGATAATTTATAACTAGATCAAAATCCTTTAAATAACATATATACATTATACACACACATTATATACATACAATCATACTCAATAGTCAGTCAGCTACGCCAATTTTTGGGATTAGAACCCTAGGCATCCTTCAGGATGCAACTGTACTGGGAATAACGCTAAGATGGTGATGATGATAGTCTTATTCAGTCATTTATCCTATCCTACTTACTACTTAATATTATAAACGCGAAAGTTTGTAAGTATAGATGGATGTTTCTTACTCTTTCACGTAAAAACTACTGAATGGATTTTAATGAAACTTTACAATAATATAGCTTATACATCAGGATAGCACATAGGCTACAATTTATAAAGATATTGTGTGAATTGTCCATATACTAATCCTGCGCAGACGAAGGCGCGGGCACCAGCTAGTAATATTATAAATATTATATGTCATTGTTAATAAATTAAAACATACAAACTCAAACTCAAACTCAAAACTCAAAATCATTTTATTTCACATAAACTCAAAAGAGTGCTTGAGAAACGTCACAGAAAAATTTACGATGATCAATAATTATACAGAAATGTCAATAATATAAAATAAAAATAAAATATAGAAATATCATATTGAAATAGTAACATTGAATGTCAACACGTCAACAGCTGAAAGTTCACACAAAATTATAAACCATATAACAATATAAAAACACAAAAAACACACATCGAAATGAATTAGGCTCAATAAAATAACATGTCACATAAAATATTTAAAATAATATAGTAGAATAAATAATATAGTAAACTCACACTGAACAATGACTGATTGGCTTAAAAGAAGTTATTGTCTTCTACAAATTCCTTAACGCTATAGTAGGCCTTACATACTAAGCGGTCTTTTACAATTTTTTTAAATTTTGTTAGCGACAAAGTCAAAACATCCTTAGGGATTTTATTGTAGAAGCGCACACAATTTCCCATAAAAGATGAGCTCACTTTATGGAGACGGAACCAAGGCACAGCAAGTTTATCCTTACTTCTTGTGTTAAAAGAATGCACTTCATGATTCAATTTAAACAGATGCTGATTTCTTTTGACATACATTATATTTTCAAGGATATACTGGGACGCGACTGTAAGAATATTAATGTGTTTAAACTTTTCTCTTAGGGAAACACGAGATCCTAACTGATAAATCGATCTTATTGCCCTCTTTTGTAGGATAAATATGGTTTCAATGTCAGCGGATTTTCCCCAGAGCAGTATGCCATATGACATTACACTATGGAAGTAGGAAAAGTAAACAAGCCTGGCCGTCTCAACATCAGTGAGTTGCCTCATTCGTTTTACCGCGTATGCTGCCGAACTAAGCCTATTTGCTAACTTGACTATATGTGGACCCCATTGCAGTTTATGATCTATTGTGACACCTAGAAAAACCGTACTATGGGCGAATTCTAGAGTCTCGTCCTTCAGCTTTACCTGGTCACTGCAGCAGACCTTTACATTAGGAAGCGTGAATTTTATACATTTAGTTTTTCTGCTGTTCAAGAGTAGATTGTTGGCGGTGAACCAGTTTGCAACTGAGCTTAATACAGCATTTACCTCATCAAAATTGATTTGTTTTCGGCTCACTTTAAAAATTAATGATGTGTCATCAGCAAATAGGATTATGTCATGTTTTTTACTTATATGATAGGGCAAATCATTAATATAAATTAGGAATAGAAACGGACCAAGAATCGAACCTTGAGGGACTCCTATCGTGACGTTGGACCCAGATGATTGTACTCTGTTTACCTCTACTTGTTGCTTTCTATTAGATAAATAAGATGAGATAAGAGATAGCGCATTGTTCTGTACCCCGTAAAAACTAAGCTTTCGGATTAATATACCATGGTGTACACAATCAAACGCCTTAGACAGATCACAGAAAATGCCAATGGCGTCCATTGACATTTCCCATGCATTAAAGATGGCTCGTAATAGTGTTACTCCAGCATCTGTTGTCGATCGACCTTTAATGAATCCAAATTGCTTTTCATGGAGGAGTTTATTACTGTTGAAATGGTACAAGAGTTGATTCAATAATATTTTTTCAAAAATTTTACTTAGTGCGGGAAGTATAGAGATCGGTCTGAAATTAGTGGGGTCTGTTCTTGGCCCCGATTTGAATACTGGTATAATTTTGCTAAGTTTCATACAGTCTGGGAATATTCCATCATCAACGCAAGCGTTGAATATCAGAGCTAGATATGGGGCAATTGTGACAATCACTGATTTTAGAATCATGACGGAAAGGCCCCAGAGATCTTCAGTTTTTTTAACGTTAAGTGAATTAAATGTCTTAATTATTTGACTTGGAGTAACATGAGTAAATTTAAATATATCGTCACTTTCATTTAAACAACTTCTTAAAAGTGATTCGGATAAGTCAGGGGAAGAATTTAAGGATCTCGTTGTTTCTAAGGGAATATTTGTGAAGAATGTTTCAAACTCCTGTGCTATTTTTAAATCAGTGTTTATGGTGTTATCCCCAATTTGAAGGGTTTCATAAGGCTCTCTCTTTTTTATTCTTCCACATTCAGCATTTATAATTCTCCATACTGCTTTTATTTTGTCTACAGAGCCTTTAATTTTTTTAGAAATAAATAAAGACTTTGCAACTTTACAAACTTGTTTAAATGTTTTTGAGTAGTTGCGAACATAATCTAAGAATTGAGGATCCTTATTTACACTTCTCATACCATATAGTTCGTACATATGGTTCCTACTTTTATAAATACCGGGTGTGGCCCAATCGCTAAAAATTGTCCTTTCTTTTCCCCTGATTACTTTTATTTTAAAATTGGAAGCAAACTCTTTCTCTATACAATTAAAAAGAGAAGAATACATTTTATTTGGTTCATCCTGCGAGAAAGCTAATGAATTAAGACAACTGCTTAGTCCGTTATTAAAATGAGCTAGACGGTCTGCAGTGATTGGTCTACAAATTATCTCTTTTTCTTTATTAACGACTTTCCCATAGAAGGACGCTTGTTGACCACAGTGATCAGAGCTCAACTTATTTAAAATACATCTGTGAACAGGATCTTCGCTACTAAAAATGTTGTCAATACAGGTGGCACTGGTGGCAGTGATTCTAGTTGGCTGTGAGAACAGATTAACCAGATTGAATGACTTAAATAAATTAAGTAAACCATTTGACATAGCTGAAGAATCTAATAAATTTACGTTAAAGTCTCCACATACAATGATACACTTAGAGCTGTTACAGACTTTTCTAAGCGCATCCTCCATCACAGACTCAAAGATACTGAAGTCTCCAGATGGTGGACGGTAAACACTAATAATAATAAACCGTTCAAGCTCTGCGCATGAAAGCTCAATATTCCGTTCAACAGATAGGTTTACAATGTCCTTCCGCTCTTTACTTTTTAAACAATTATTAATTAATATCAAAGAACCCCCACGGATACTAGTTTTGCGACTAAAAGAGCTTATAAAACTATGATTATTAAAATTAAACATAAATTCTTGTTCTTTAAGCCAGTGCTCAGTGATGCAAAGTACATGAATATCAAAACAATCTAAAAATAGTCCTATTTCTAATTCCTTAGAGGTAAATCCTTGGATATTTTGGTGAACAATATTAATTTGACTAGATGACTTTATCACAGTTAGGTTACTCTTACTACTATTACTAATGTCTCGGCTACCGCGACTGCAGCCAGACATGGCCTCAGCCGCGGGCGTCGTCAGTGACGTCAGTTTAAAACAACTGGCTGTGCTTCAGCACTCATGCTCACCGAGCCCGGCCCTTTTGTAGGGATGACAACAGCTGAGTTGTTTATAACTGGGTCCAATATATTGTATGCCAATAATTTGGCACAAACAGATCTGTCTTTTTTCCTGATTTGAATGGAGTTTCGTGTTAAATCTACACTTTTAATAAATTTATTTATATCAAAATAAGATATGAGGTGATTATAAACACTTATTTTATGTAAAATAGAATTTAAATTGAAAATTTCCATATTCGTTTCTTGGGCTACGTTACGGATGTAAGGAAATCCACTTACAATTATTTTCCCTATACCTGATTCAGATATCCTAATCAGAGTCTCACTAAACTTAATAAGTTCATGTCTAGAAACATTTAGGCTGTTACCAAGCAACACTATTAGGGTGGTGTTTTTGTGTAAAGACTCCGCCGTGATTAATTTGGCCAAGTGAGCCAGCGTCGTTCCAGGAAGGCAATAATTGCACACGGTTTGGCTTAACTGTCTGTTTAGGATATCGCCAAAACCTGCACCGGTCTCATCTGTATATAGCACAGTCCTGTACGTGTCACTATTTTTGTGACATTGTTGGAGGCTGACATGTTCATCAGTAGGAGCGTCCTTCGGGCTTTCAGCCGGGCAGGGGGTGTCCGGTACGGGGGCAGGCGCAGGCTCCGTCGTTGAGTCCCTGGCGCGGGCGCGGGGCGCAGTGGGACTGCAGTCGCGAGCCGCTGGCGGCGCTGGCGCGGGGGTACGGACGTCCGAGCCGGCCGCCTCGCCGGTCGTGGATGATAAGGACTGTGTGCGCACGTAACTCGTTCGACCGCTATTACATAAAGAGTTGCAAAAGGATTGAATAGACTTAATATTGTAATTTCCGGCTGCAATCATTTGTTCAATATATGACTTGTATTCTTGTATTTCAAAACAGTTTAAATTGTAATTTAGAGTGATGTCGTTTAATGCGAGATTAAGATCCCTAATTTTCTTTTCACTAGATTTTAATGCTTCCGTTGTAACGTCTAGCTTTTGCTGACACTTCGTAAGTTCTCTATTCAATGATGAATATGATCGTCTGAGATCTTTGTTTTTTAATTTATGTGTTTGTAGATTTTTTAAACACAATTTTGTCTTTTTAATAAACCTTCGCAGTTTATGATATTTTTTAGTCTTATTTGAGCTGCTGAATGTGATTTTATGGTTTGCGTTATCTTCAACATTTTTTCCCACTGGTGATTGGGAGCAAGCTAGACCTAAACTCTCGTACTCCTCGTATAGACTTGATGAATTACAGGACAGTGTTCGGCAAGAACAGTCTCGTTTGCTGTCGATGAGTAACTGTTGTTCCTCCACTTCCTGCTGGAGGTCCCGTACCCGCTGCAGCGCCTGCTCGTACTCATCCTGACAGGTCTGCAGCTGCTCCACGGTGGTCTGCAGCTGGTCGCGCTCGCCCCGCAGGTCCTCAAGTAGGACGTCGTACTCCGCTAAATCATTTTTTAGCTTGGTGTTGATCCCGAGTATGCGTAGATTTTCTGATTCACTCTCCTGATGTTCCTGTTCTAACTGGTCATTTAACTCCTTTGCAGACTTCAAGTCTTTTTGTAATGCTTTAATTTTGTCTAGTAGAACATCTCGGCGGGTGGTCATTTTAGTTGTCATGATTTTAGAAAAACTTTTTTAACACTTTGCCAGTGGTTGTGTATTGGTATACTGTTCATATAAAATTTTGTAAAAGCAAAAAGAAAAAAAAAATATATATCATAAAATAAAAATAAAAAAGCAAAAAGTTCATTCATTCGCTGGGGTACGAACTATGACTCTTAGAGTTCATCATTCGCTGCCATACGCCTGAGCCACTAAACCAAGATCGCTATGACGTTTGAGTGCGAAATAGGGATTTATAAAGTCAAGCGATGAGTCATACAGTGCCGTTATTTTATTTAGTTCGTTGCTTAACCAGCACTTATCGTAATTATTTGGTTATAGTCACTTTCACTTCGTGTATTGAACAAGGGATTATCAATTGTTTATTTCACACGCGTTGTTATGGAATTAGATATACTTAGAATTGCGTTCAGTCCTTGTTTCAAGCCGCAACGGCTGTTGTTATCTTTATGCAATTATTTATCGTACTTCACTTTTGCACTAAGTGTCACTTCCATTGTCACTATGAAATCGAACACCATTCTTCAATTTAATAAGGTATTTGAGCACAGTTGACTATCCTTTTTATTTTAAATGATTAATAATACACTAGCTCGATGTTATCGTGGCAGCAGCGACATCTAATATATATACATACACACACTCACACACACATATTGTATAAATAACTTTTGGCAGAATATTAACCTTTGCTTAGAACCCAGAGAACCTAACTAGGAACTCCTGAAAATCAGGCCTATCCCACTGTCATTTAGGCGAAAAAAGACGCTTGGGGTCATTGTCATACGGAATATCGTAGACCACAAAAATTTTACTAATACGGTGAAAAAGTAAAAAAACAATAGGGAATGTCTGAAAATTTTAAAAGTCCTTGATTATTTTTCTAATGGTATGAATAATCGTCGCCATTAACAGAAAAAAGTTTCAGATTTTTTGGATGCGCCATATATTTTTATAAAAATACAAACATTTTGTATCACCTCGCGTCTGCCCCGTATCAGACTACTAAGACATTTCTAAGTCCGTCAATAATTAAATAAAAACTGCTTGAATCTGTGGTACGCAATGATATTGACAGTTCAAGTCAGACAACCAACCTATGATGAACTGCCAATGTCATTGCGTACCACAGATTCAAGCAGGCTTTTCTTTTTAAATATTTGACGGTCTTAGAAATGTCTGTTAGAGATTTATCTCACAAGTATTCAATTATTACACATAGTTACATGTTCATGTTTCAAAATACTTTTTTTGTTAGTTTACGCAGTTTTCAAGACATAACACAAGGTCAGTATAAGTCGCCTATAGGAATCTTTGACAATCATTTTCAGTATAAATAAACATTTCGTGTGAACTTGGCGTGATTCGAAATTAAAAAACGCTTACAGTAAATCTGCGGGTTCCAGTGGGCGCCATCGCGTACGGGATCCCATAGAAGCGGAAAACATCATCAGTCTTGTAGCCCCGCACGGGCCCCTGAGCGGTTTGCACGGTCTTCGACTCCCGAGCATCCTGCGCTGCGCACGCCACCACACTGGCCACTAGTAACAACCACTTGATCATGTTGTGCGGCGCAAGGTCGCAGTGACATTGATACTGATACCAACGGCGCGGCGGTTTGTTATGTGGACTCGATTATGTGAGTACAGTCGTATATATATAATTGTATCTTTCCAGACTTAATGAAATGTGGTAAAGTAGTTCCTATTTTGAAATCAGGTCGTAGAGATAATCCTTTTGATTATCGTCAAGTTTCTATCTTACCCGCGTTTGGCAAAAAATTCTAAAAAATATTGCTTACGCAATGGATTTTTCACTTTAATTCTCACAATATTATGCACGCGTAGCAGTTCAGCTTCACGATAGTTCAACTTCTGATGCTGGTGCAACTGTTTGATAAAAATTACTTTGCAGTCTTGGGAAGAGTCACACGACGCGACGCCATTAAAATCTTCTGTCACCTTTCCAAGGCTTTTGATTGTGTATATCACGATACCTACTTTAATTTTTAAGATTAAAATTTATGGTATCAGAGGACATGCGTTAGATCTCATAAAGTCATATTTGACACAGAGAAATCAAAAGAAAACGATAAATAAAGCCATTTTGTAAGAGACCACTGTGAGATGTCATGTACTTAGTCTCAAATATTAAACTAAATGGTGAAACATTAGAATTTGTTAAGACAACTTGTATTCTTATTCATTACATGGACTCAAAAATGCAGAGGGGTTCCCACATAACCGCAATAGAATTATAGGTCATCTCTTTCCTTTGGCATTTTTAAGCATTCACTTCATAGCTTGCGTTGCCGTTGTTACATATTACATCTTTTTTATGTAGTTTTTACTGGATGTGGGTGACGCAGGACCGATCATTGTGAAACTCTTTGGGGGAGGCCTTTGTCCAGCAGTGGACGTCCTCCCGCTGACATGATGATAAACTTTGTATGCAATGTTGGGTTGTTATATAATAAATTTATTCAATTAGGCTAAACCTGCTTACATAGCAAACAAATCTTATAATACTAAATGAATTATTATTTACTGCATACCTATATGACTGTACTGCCTATATGCTTATCACACTCTAACGCTATCTAGATATATATCATACGAGTATATCTACTAATCACAAGAAAAGCAAAGTCACTCTATTTTTATGAGTTTTATATAAGCATTCCGTACTAAGTAGCTTAATACGATTTCAATTAGTTATCCTTGCCAAGTAGCCAACATTTTCCAAGTAGTTTAGCTTCTGTATTGAGGGTTCAAATTCCTTTGACTCTGATGGGGTGCGCGCCGACTCCGGCCGTTTGTTGTGAATCGTCCAATAGGCCTCCCGCAAAGAGTTCCTCAAATATTATTGTGTGACGACCACGTACTGGAAGGCGAAGTGTGGGCAGGCCTTGTGGGGACAAGGGGTACTGATGACCTGGTAAGGGTCGCAGGTGTCCGCTGGATGCGGGTGGCGCAGGACTGGTCGTTGTATGTATTTGTATTTATCTATATAATAAGTATTTATATCGTTGCCTAGCACCCACAGTACAGGCTCTGCTTAGTTTAGGACTAGGTCGATTTGGAACCCCAAATGATTTATAATATTTATTTATTTTATTTGACGTCCCAAAAAGCGCGTTTTTCCTAGAGCGGTTCTTTGATTTTAATCTCCTCTTTGAGATCCATATGGGGTGACCTTTAAGCACCATAAAGATAATAGTTCTAAAAAAATATTGAAGTTTGAAGAAACTCTTCCAGTTTGCTGTTTAACTTGGTATCGGTACGAAAAGAACATAAATTTCAAAATGCCTCTATCACTTCATGACATTTTGCTATGCGCGCAACCTCAATTCTGGTATCGAAACTTTTCAAAGTACCATATTAGGGTATGGGTACCACATCTGAAATTATAATAAAAAGCTATAGCTTTAATTACTGAACGATGAATGATGAGTTGGTGGTTCTCCCCTCATGGGACCACCAATAGATGACCGATGATTGTTGATGTGATGATTTCTCCCCTCATGGGACCACCAATAATGACCGATGAAATGATGATATGATGGGCCCGCTCATGGGTCACCAAAACTGTGGCGTTGAAGTGGTGTGAGTCCCTGGTGGGAGCACGAAAAATGAAGGCTGGATGATGATGATCGTATCCGCTCCCCGGATACCATATGATGAAGCGTTGAGATGTTGGTTGTGGTGAATTGAAGCGTGGGCCCGCTTACCTCGCCGCGCGCTATTACCAACTCCCTTTGGAAGCCCTGCGTCCTGCAGCAGCTTGAGAACAGGCTCCCTCCCTGAAAGCCTGTGTGTGTTGTTCGACTGGGCCACCAAATCGTTTTATAACGTGTCGATTACACGTGTTTGAGGTTTTGAAAAATATGAACTTCCTTGAATTTTGATAACTTTACTGTACGTTGAACGTTACATTATTTCACCTTATAATGATTTTATTATGAAATGAACCTTGACTATTAATTGACTAAGTTGACTTGAAAAATAGCTCGTTCCACCCTGACTTGGAAGGAAGCAGTCACAACGCCATCTTGAATTCTTAACCTCCCCACTCTATGAATTATGAGCCGAATGCCGGTTGAAAGCCCCGTGGCGCCTCGCACGGCGCGTATAGCGCTGTCTCTTTCTCGCGCTACTGAGTGTGCGAAAGAGATATCATTTATGAATGTGAATAGAGGAATATGTTCGTTTTTAGTGAACAATTACGTTATATTAATTCGTATATGCGCCTAATGCAATTTTGAGAGCAAAATAGTATAAGTATATGAAAAAGCGACACGAGATATATATCTAAACATATAGGTATGTCGTCCCGTTCTAAACAAACCTTCAGGCTCACTTAAGAAAAGTCTTGTATTAATCTCTTTGTTTAAGTATTGTATTGTATTAATTTTACTTTATGGTAGATATCCTTGATCACCAAATCCCAAAAAATCTAGTTTTCCCTCTCGGTATCTACTCAAATCTTGGAATGAAGTGTCACAGAGAATCACGGGCTCCTTAGGGCATAACCGGAAAAGTCGGTAAGAGAATGGGAACCTTGATCACAAAAAGCAATTTATTTTTTCTAACTTTTCAATTTTGTTTACGGACAGTTGGGGTACAATCACGGTCTTTAATAGATGAGCCACTTAAATATTTCCTAATTTTGCCGCTTAATATCACCTTAACTACTGCCATTGCTCTAAGCTACTGCCGATCTCTGCTTTCTTTCTTTCTTCTTTATTAAATGTCAAAGTCGATCAATTAAAGTAAAAAATTAATTGATTCAACCTCGGTAAATAACAGCCATTCGTTAAGTGTTACGAACATGCGCACTGTACCTATAAAATGGTTTATAAATAGATAACTAACGAGCGACTGCTTACTAACGCCAATCACACGTTTCCGTTCTTTCCGGCCAATATGATAACAGGTCAAATCTGCTACGAGTACTCTTTATGAAACGGAACCGGAGTGAGTAAATTGTCAAAGCCAACCCACTGGTCATGTATCGTACCTAGTCGGGAGAGCTTCGTGAAGTGTCAAGCCTTCTTATTCACTCTCTCGGCTGAGGTTTGGTTCTGTTTCATTCAAAAACGAAATGACAAATTACCAACGTACCATGGTGTCGTTATTGACGTTGGCATGTTAATGCAATAGAGATTAAGCAGGAAAATTAAGGAACTCTAAAGTGGCGCATCAATTAAAATCCTTGACTGAAGTCGAGCGAAAAAACAATGCTTTGTTTTTTTTAGTATTTTTGTATCGAACAATCAACAACAGTTTTTAAACTACCGATTAACAACAATATCGTATCGGCACGGCACGGCGTCTGGGGTAAGTTCAAAGAAGCATAATATGAATAAATGTACGAAACTAAACACACTGGCAGTGGGCGGTGCGCATTTTTCGATGGCTGTTGGGGTGGAAAGGTTCTCGAGTGGCCACCTCGTACGACCTTATTGAGACCCACTGTATGTAAAAAGACCTTCATAATGTACATGATGTTTGGCAAATAAATTGATATTCTATTCTAACTATTCTAGTAAAAGTCGCAGGACTTCGCTGCATGGATGGGGGTGGCGCAGGGCCGCTCATGTGGCACTCTTTGGGGGAGGCCTATATCCAGCGAACTTTAACTGATCATCAGTTCACCTTGTGGGGATTTACCCCGCTGTGCCTACCGCGCTACGCGTCCGCGGTACTTGATCTCTACTCGAGAACCTTTCCGCCCCAACGGCCATCGGTTCTACGTGCAATGTGCTTCGCCCATCACCGTCACTTAATTTTAGCGATTTGGAGGGCTATATCGGTTACTTTGGTTCTTCTGCGGATGGCCTGATTTCTGTCACGCAGAGAATTTACCGGCATAGCCCTCTTCATTGCTCTTTGGTGACTTAGAGCCTTCTTATGAAGCCCGTAGTAAGCGACCATGTTTAAGTAAAATGCGAAAGGTACGACATTCCAAATATGAGTATGTGTCTCCAGCATTAGTGGTAGTTTATTGACGTTCTATGCATGTAAAATGCCTAATTTGAAGAATAAACTACTTTTACTTTTACTTTTTACATGTCATGTTGTTGTTGGGGTGGGGACGCGCGGCCGGACAGGCGGGCTGTCGATCGCTCCTGGCGTTCATTCAGCCCAGTTGTTCCCCTTCACTGGAGCTTAGGGTTACTGCACCGGCAGCGCTCCCACACCACATTCCTCCTTAAATCTTCCTATGCTCCTACAAAACAGAAGGACGTCTTTTAACTTTTTTCCAACATATCATAGGGCTATTTCTGTTCTGATGTATCTTTCTTTCAAAATGGAAACACCTAATAGAGACATGGAGATAAGCAATAGGGATCATTATGGGGATGGGGATACTCCTTCAAATGTCGAACCTACAGAGTAAATGAATTGCATAACTTTGCGTGCAAAATTTAGTTTCTCAGTACTTTCAGCACAGTTAACAGACCATTGGTAGACATTCTCTCATTGCAAACGCTCGTTTGCAAAGTTACCTACATAATATCCTTAAATTTTAATATATTGATGTTGATTTCCTGTCACGGACACAACTGATACCACGGATATTTCGGTGGAATAATGTACGAATATCGGATACATTAATAATAGTCCAAAATTGTTCCTTTCATAAGACATTTTCCGCAATAGGAATACTTCTATTTAGAAGATATTATTATAAGGAATGTAATAGGTTTTTTCGAGTATTATTATTTCTTGATCAAAAAATAATAACTAGGGCAATGGCGGAAAATGAAATTGCCTACTGGAAATGAAGTTCAAGGACTTATACTTATATAGCTGCAGAGTTTTTAAGAGACTGTTTACTGTGCGCGTTATAAGGTAAACTCTCTCGTTTATGACACCTTAATTCCAATAAGGGATACCCCGCATAGCATATTTTGATTGTACTAATTGGGGCAGTGTTTAACACAGACGTTTACCGTCCGTAACTAAAATAAACATTTTTCAGGATTTTAAGTTAAACATTTAAATTTTTAATCACTAAAGAAATAACGATTTTATTCAAATCATAGTTCGCTTCTTAATTTAGGCAGAGAAGGCGGTATTGGAGTCCTATAGTATCGGTCGTAGATATCATCCCAAAAGCGAGCCCTGAGCTCCAAGAGGGGTCCCTTCAATGTGATTTCCTCTCCAAGTTCCATATGAGGAGACCGATTAGCATCGGCTGGTGGCCACGCAGGGAGTTTTGAGCCTTCCGGGATTGGTTTTCTGTAAAAATTGCTAAACTGTTTGAATGCATGCATTAGAAATATTGATAAAAACTCTATTGTTTCAGAAAAAATACGTATAATGGAGTTATAAAGGAAATGTTTTTATAACGTTAAGGAATTTATGTCTCTTTATCGTTATTATGCATCTTGGGACAAAAATAATTGTCAATGATTGTAAATTTTAATATTACAGGATGGCAATTGCGCTAAAATTATTGATTTAAAACTTACCCAGTGGTTATAAAACTCAGCCAAATGTCTCTTAGAGTGTTACTCATCTTTAAATATTTTTCACTCCTATCTGTTGTAATGAAGTTTTGATGCAAATTATGGACTGCAGCAGACTGAGCGCAGTGAGGTGCTCCTTTCAGTTTTTTTACAAATTCCGGTACATCATCCTTCAGAGGCGGGATTGTATGGAACGTATATTCATATAGGTATAACGAGTTGCTGCCAGCTTCCACTTGCAATTTAGCTGATCTGAGATGTGGGTAAGTAAACGTTATGTCAGAGAAATAGTCTAAATAACCCTGGACAGTCTCAGGTCCAACAGCTTTCTCTCCAAAGTAGAACTCCTTCACTATTTGTGCGACCTTAGTTCGCTCTTCTTCATCTTTGAATTGTAAATCTGCTGGTAAGAAGTCCGAGAAACGTTCATTCATATCTATTGACCAATCTTCAAATGCAGGCATTCTTGTATATCCTTCCATATTTGCAAAACCGTATAAAACAGGCACTTTTCTAAATTTGCCCTGCTTTAAAATATTTACTGGTGCGTCTTCGAGAAACGGTTTTTCTACTCCTATATTGCGCTCTACGCATGGGACGAAACTAAAAGTAGAATCTTTTCTGTCCATGAAAGTATCCGAGGTCAAGATATCTAATGAAGCTGTTTTATAAAATTCTTCTAATAATTTGATGTTTTCAACTTTAGGAAAATTATTAGCCTTGGCAAAATCCTTTGCGGTTTGCATTGGGTCTAATTGAACGCTCCACACTGCTACGCCTGCACCGCTCTCTGGGATAGCTTTATTATAAAGACCCTTAGTCATTTTTGAAAGCATGAGTAGATCAACCGACGACGATCCGGCACTACTACCTACAAGGGTTACATCATCAGGATTTCCTCCAAAATTCGCTATGTTCTTCTTCACCCAGCGCAACAAGGCAACTTGATCTTTCATACCCGCATTTCCAGGAGCAACTTCAGTCCCTAGACAGAGAAAGCCGTGGATGCCTAGTCGGTAGTTAAAATTTACGGCCACAATTTTTTTACTCTTCACCAAACTCTCCTGTGACATTAGATTACCCCATCCCAGTTGGTAACCGCCGCCATGAACATAAACAAGCACGGGTAGGTTCTTTTCTTTCGTATCTGGCGTATACACGTTTGCAATTAGGCAATTTTCTTGAATTGTGTACGACAACAAGTCGATGTTCACTAAAGGTGATTGACCTTGGGGACAAATAATTTTATTATCAACCGCCTCTAGAGGTTGCATCCACACAGGTCCGGGAAGTGGCGCCTGTAAACCATTATAAACAGTTAATTTTATCAATGATATTATTAACTATTATTTCCCATCCGCCCAATGTTAATAGATGATTATAAAAATAAAAATTAATGTATTAAATAAAATAAAATAAAGTTTAGCACAACAAGCAAGCTAGAGTTCGACGTTATAGCTATGTAAATACACCTTGATAATATACAGAAAATTTAAGATCAAATGCGTGTCCCATATTTCCTATTTCGCACGTATCCTAACATTATTTAATGTTATAAAATTGCCATCTGTTGTGATGGTGGGGAAAAGCATATTTCATTTCTTTTCATTTATTCAGTCACATAATAACTAAACTTACTGTGCGGGCACTAAATCGTTTACATGCTATTTAAATGTATACGTCTAAACATAGTTTTCAGTAGCAGTAGTAAGGACCTAGGGGTTGTCTACGCAACGCCATGGTAGAGATGGTAGAAGAGCAATGTCGATATTTTGTAAGTAGTGTAAAAACTTAGGTACATATTATGATTGCGCTATTGTTAGCTTTGACCAGCTCTTTCCTTTGAATCAGTGATAATTAGTCACTGTCACTGTCACTTCAATTGCGCTAAATCAGGCATTCAAGAATATTATATGTCAATTCATTTCCTTTGTGAGATGCCGCAACTCCGGCGCACCGGGTGCAGGACAGTCCTAATACTCTTCTCGAATAGTAGCGTAAAGTTAAACTTATAATAAGCTCGACACCTTGGTACGAGTACTTTGTCGCTTTCACCAGTTTTGGAATTTAGTATAACAATTTAAGCATGATGTTAAAGCAATGAGGGACAAAGGTGTTAAGCCCCTTGTGAGTTTCACCATATCAGCCGAAGCACGTCCACTGCAGGACATAAGCCTCCCCCAATTTCATGGCGAAACTACGCTATCATGTTAAACTGCATTCCTCCGCCAGTATAATTAAATGGTTAAATGGTAATCCCGTTACACGAAATACACAATTTGTATTTACCTGAAATTTATTAGGTCCAGTAGGAGCGGTCGCGTATGGAATTCCGTAGAATTCAAAAATGCCGTCATTTTTGTATCCCTTCACAGGCCCTTGCGCTGTTTTCACAATCTTAGACTCTCGTGAATTTTGCGCACTGACCTCTACACATACAATTAAAACAAATATAAAACTAACTGTCCCCATCGTGCAAAACTTTACTGATAGATAAGCCCGGGGGCAGTCGTATTTATACTATTAACATGACCAAAACATGCAGTATACAATATACAAGACCAACCTTATCCACTAGGAAATAAGACCTTAAATCAAAATATAATTCAAGGGACAGGTATAAGTAAAACACTAATAGATAAGTGACGATTGGGCGTTATCTCTAGTGCAGAAATTAAGTTAGTATTTTATCTGTATTACACGTGATAAAATATAATTCTCTTGATGTGTCTGTAATAACTACAACACCTACTTGTGTTATGATTAAATAAAATTATGAACTAGTGACTCTGAGACCTGTAAACCCACCGAATTTTTTCTTCATATTTTTTTCCAAATGTAATGTAAAAAAATATTTATGGAACCTGCTCACAAAATAAGCAACTGATTAAGGGTTCGGTTTGGTACCAAAGTACTTCGAGCATTTAGACAGAAGAAGCCATCAGCGCATCTTACCGAAGAAAATATTTTGGCTTTTTTGAGGGAGGCGACTGAGGCGAGGTAACACGTATTTAAAAAAACTACGCACACTTACAAGACATTCTCCCATTACTACGCACCCACACGAAAACATTCAACGCACGCACCTTCAAAATAATAAAGTTGAGCAATAAAGGCGACCTTAACTCCCTTTCACATTAGGTCCACTATTGGTTTACTATCGGATGGCCAAATTGACCGAAGTCGCTAAGAACCATATTTTTCAGATATTCTTATAAATAGTGTCCTTATTTCTTGTAATACGGTTGACATCTTACTTCATTTTAACAGCAAGCCTCAAGATTCAAGTACGAATGTTTTTAAATCGACTTCGTAATCGATGTTCGTTTTACGATTTGAATTAAAACTTTAATTACGTATAAAATTATAAATAAAGCAATAATATATTTAAAATACGTGTGTGAAATTATCATTAGTCTTTTTTATAAATGTGATAAATTACAACGATTTATGACCCAAAAACAACACAAAGGTATTTCACGGAGCTCTTAACACTTCGAGAACGATTTCGAGACTGACGGTAGTTTCTAATAACGATAACGTTGTGAACATTGTGTCTATTTTGGCAGTGGGGTAAATATATTAATGTCATCTCCTATGTTAAATGCTCCAAGCCAAAATGATACAAGAGGAGCCCTTATGTGTGACCCTGTACGTAGAAACTAAAAGTGGACAATTCAAATTCTCTTCTTAATAAGTCAAATGGGGTATCGTTTTTGAATGAACTTGAATTGCACATTCGTCAAGTTTGATGGGCCGCCAAAATTCAAGCTTTTGAAACAATATTTTTTGTGCCATGTTTTTAAATCAAAATTTACGTGTTTATAAATATCCGACATTGTTGAAGCACTTGGTTTAAATATACGACTATGATGTAGGGCAAAAGCTTCTGCCTTCGCTTCTTCCTTACCAGCACACTAGTCCTTGTCTATGGTTTTAGGGGAGGTACTATATGTTACACCACCACCACCACCATTTCAGCCAAAAGACGTCCACTGCTGGACATGGGCCTCCCCCAAATTCACGGAGGGTATATGCCATAATCGCCACGCTGGGCATGCGGGTTGGCGATCGCAGTATCTCCACCGCACTCCAGGGATGCTGCTGCCCATCCCCCGGTGGTCTTGGTCGTAGTTTTAGGACATACCCGGGTCCTATATGTTACACAGTCCGTAGTTTTTAAAGCAATTTCGCTAGATTCAATTGTTATAGCGTGTTTACCCTTTTCTGTAGTTCGATCTAGCTTAAAACAAGAAAAACGTAACAAAACGTAAAATAAATTCGGCATTTGTAACTGACGTGATTCCGTTCCGTTTCACACTCAGACCCTTGAGAGAAAAATCCATGGAGTAAGGTAAACAAATTGCGAACAAAATACTCCAATTCCAAATATGGAATTGGAGTATTTTTGCTGAAAGTTTGACAATAGTCAAACTTTCAGCAAACTTTCCATCCACTTCACTCTCTAAAGTATTTAAAACACAGCCTCATTTCACCGCGAAAAACTCAAAAACCCACAAGCAACAGCAGTCCTTCGGGAAATACGTAAGGAGAGACAACTAAATTGTTTTCCGAAGCGAGGCTGGATTTAAAATTCATTACCGTTGCTGGCGAGGTCTGACGAGTAATGAGAATAGAGTTCAGTTACAAAAGTAAATTGTTACATTTGCGAAATACTTACGGATTATTATTAAAAGAAGAAAATAATGATGAGAAAAAACAGTTTTCCTCCACAAACTTTACCAACCCATTTTATGCTCTTGTCGGATACATACTTAGATGCATCACTTAAAAGTAATAAATAAAGACGTACTTCATAAAAACCGGCCAAGTGCGAGTCGGACTCGCGCACGAAGGGTTCCTTTCTATTATCTATACAACATTAGACACTTTATAATAACCTTTTTAATTTAATTTGTATAATAATAGATTTATATTTTTTTTATCAGTATTAAGAATGTTAAATAATATCAGAATTTTTGTCAAGTGCGAATCGGATTATAGTTTTCACATACATTTTAAAACCCAGCGCCTGATGAACACAACGAGCAACTTATTAAAAGTTTTTTGTATGGGAACTCCCTTAAATATTTATTTTATTTTGTTATTAGTATTTCTTGTTATAGCGGCAACAGAAATACATCATCTGTGAATATTTCAAGTGTCTAACTATCACGGTTCATGAGACACAGCCTGGTGACAGACGGACAGACAGACAGACAGATGGACAGCGGAGCCTTAGTAATAGGGTCCCGCTTTACCCTTTGGGTACGGAACCCTAAATACTACAAATCGGTATATTTATATATTTCAATGCATTCAGTGCCTCCTAGGAACTGAATTTCATGAACGGATACATACGTATGGGTATTAGCGCATTTTCGACACTTGCTCTTTAAGAGTGTAGTGTTGTGTTCCTGTTGGTGAGTAAGGTCGAAAGAGCTGCCGAGGATGTGCTATGTTAAGAGTGTGGGACCTGTATAATACGAGTATGCCTCTAACTGTCAACACAACAAACCCTCAAGACTGTAAAGGGTCGGCCACCCATCTTTTGTGTCATCTGGAGTAGCAAGCGTCCATAGGCTACGAAGTCTGCTAACCATGACGCAGGCGGTAAGCTAGTTAAAAAAATGGGATTGCTCTTGGCCAGCATCTAGCAAATATGGGGCAAAGATGAGGCCGACGATGAAGCGATCTCACCCAGAAGATGCCTATTCACTCGTGCCTTAAAAAGGTTTTATGAACTCGGAAATACAAACGTTCAGTTTGCCACAGTCGTTAAAAAAATGATGAAATAACTAAAAAAACCTCTAGAAACAATCAAAATAAAGAGCTTTATAGCCGTGTAACGATATTTTGCCTCTCGAGTTAGACTAGGGAATTAAAACTAACTCATTTTATGTACCATCATATTTATACATATTTCACGAATAAAATTTGTGATTCTGATTCTGAAAAGTTAAAACTGAGAAGTTTACATCGAATAATTTACTATTTATAGTACAGCATCATTATGTAATCATACAAGTAGTCCATAAGGACATCTCGGGCCTGACATTCCCAACGCCTATCGACAACTCGCTTGAGGCGAGCTGCGAACTGTAGTTCTCTCGTTTAACCTGAGTTAAACGTCTGAACCAAGCTTGCGCCGCGCGCCGCGTAGGCGTTGTCTGCGTTAAGCGGTAACACTATAGCGACTATTCTGAACAACCTTATGCGTAGTAGGTCTCATTTTTTTTTCATAATTATATTCGAGGCCGTTTTTAAAGAGGATTAAAATCTGTATGCACGGTGACCAAAGCCCGATCCCTCTAATCAATGAGAGGATTCCTGTGCCTAGCAGTATAACGTGTGTGATGTGAAATGTCTGTATCAGACCAACTAATATTAGAACACCAAATTTTAAGAAAGCTAACTAAAACAGTCAACGTCTACAACCTTGCTTTTCAACGGAAAATCCTTTCCTTTTTTTTAAGGATTTTCCGGATATAAGTAAATGTAGTGCCGAACTTGGCACCATTTCAGAGAATCTACGGAACTTGGTACCCATTTAGATCTCAATTCGTTTGTCGGCGAAGACAACAACCAAGCATCGCATATTCTTAATATTGAACTTGGCTCCCATTTTCACATAAGTTTATGTTTTTGATGGAATAAAATTTAACTCGATTAAACTACCGTTATTACGAATCTCGGTGATAGGATACACTAGAAGTGAACAATGAAGTGACGGGATTTGATTGTTGTGAATAGCTCGCCTGAATTTGTAGCCACAAACCAGCAGAGATTGCGTTAGTTATCTGAAACTTGGAGCAAACAGACAGAAGTGTGGTGTGGATTAGCATGAGACCAAATTGACGTGATACCAGAGTCCTGAGGACAAAGTAGGATTTAATTTGAAAACCAGTTCGAAATGTAGCCACACAATTTAGGTTTTTGCACTGGTGCGGAGCAAAGCGCACGAACATGAGGCACTTGCGTGCAAATTTAATTTGGTTAGTTAAGTTATTTAAAGCCTTTTGTCAATATATTTTATTCAAGCGGCCTGTGGGTCAACTACTCGTATACTTAACGAGACTATAAAACGTTGCTTTTTCCATATAATAACAGCATACTCGCTGAAGCACGCATGAATGGCTTTTACTAATGCGTAAGATTGCGTCACTGCTGCACCATGTCAGAAACAGATCCAACAGTATCATGAAAACGTTAGCCGACAGATTAGACTATTCGTTTTTTATGCACTGGGTTCCGTAAATCAGTAGGGCAGTCAAGTATGACAAAAAAATAATATGTAGATAATGGTTATTTCTATTTTTTTGTACCTACTAACCTAATTTAAGAAATCATTGTTATTAACACACCATATGGGTCTGAGTATATGACCTTGATATAAATTTCATTAAATTATATATCACTGTTGTCTCCCTAACTGTTCTAAACGCTCAACCAGTTGCGTTTTAGTGACCTCACAACCATCAAAAACAAAAATGTGAAAATGGGAGCCAAGTTCAATATTAAGAATATGCGATGCGTGGTTGTCGTCTTCATCAACAAAAGAGTTGAGACCCATATGGGTGCCAAGTTCCGTAGATTATCTGAAAAAGGTGCCAAGTCTGGCACTAGATTGTTTACAGTAAAACTAATTTATTGCGGCTATAAACTTGTGAATGATGTGATGAAATCGTAACTGCAAATAAGCAGAGGTTGCGTTGTTTCGTTGTTCTAAAGGATCTTTATACATATATCAATTATTATTTTTATGTTCAATAGATTTGGAGTTATTGATGGGTCAAAAGTGGCCTAAAACGGTTCGTGTAAAATAAGACGGCTGCTGCTCGCCAGTTCCTGGGGTGAACTTGGCTTGACACGCGGCCGTGTCTAGATTTATGGTCAACTTTTCCTGCTACTCAAACTTTTGTCTGAGAGATCGCTTTAAAACGATAAGACCGCCTGTTGCTAGTATATACTATGCCAAATTCGTGTAATATTTTGCTCTTTTGGGGACTAATAAAGGATATTTATTATTATTTTGACTAACATGATGGATTTCACTATAGTTTTTTAACTATGTTGACGGACAGTCAAATCAGCAACTTTTTATGATTTAGATTTATTTATATCACAAGCTAGGTGTCCTGGCAAACTTCGTACCGCCCCTGACCCGTTAAGTACCGATATTTTAATAGTTATTCTGCTATTCGGAGCGAAGACAAATCCATAAAATCAAAGACCATAATAATCGGCCCAGCAGTTCCCGAGTTATAAATGGTGTTAGTTACACCACGACTTGGTTTTGTGTATATAGATACAAGACATCATTATGAATCAAACAAAAACAAATATAAGTTTATCACTATAAATTATAAAGTTGAAGGATAAATAATTTTTACTATTATCGTTACGTATAGGGGTGACCGACGAAGACAAGTGAGGCAAGGCGAGTAGTGAAACTTGTGAATAGCTTACCTGAACTTGTAGCCGCAAATAAGCAGAGATTGCGTTAGTTATCCCGAACTTGGTGCAAACAGACACTACAGGCTGAAGTTATGTGCGATGAGGATTAGGGTGCGACCATTAATTACGTGAGATGCGTTTGGCGAATTTTCGACCCTGCCTCCTCTACTAGTGAGATGATACGAGATTTAGGTCGATCCTGTTCCTCCCTTATAATAATCAGAATCATCTTTGAGTATGCAGAAAACTAGCACTATATGCAGTAATTCTGTGTCGCAGCTTCGCAGCTAACGCTAAGCTCACTCCTATTGTCACAATTATGTGCATGATTTCATTTTTGTAATTGTAAGGTAGTCGTAATAGTAAGGAAAATTTATGTTTACTTTTGACTATTCGTAGTACACTATATTGTGTGACAATAAATCGCTTTTGTATTTAATTCTATTCTATTCAGTTGCTTACCTTAAATTTAGCACTATAAATATTTAAGTATAGAACTATGTAAGATATATCTATATCTATTCAACCCGTAGTATCTACCCACTGCTGAGTATAATAGCCCTCTTTTTTATTTCGCCGCTCTCCTCGGTCCTGCGCCAAACTTATCCACTGCTTACTCGCAATCCGGCAGATATCGTGCGACCATCGACTTGGTGGTCTGCCCGCTGTTCTTTTCCATGACCGTCACCACTGTTCAGTAACCCGTTTCATCTACCTCCCATCACTCCTTCTTGCCAAGTGTCCTGCCCAACTCCACTTTAGTTGTGTTATTCGTTTTCCGACTTCTGCTACTTTCGTACGGCGTTCGATTTCAGTAAGTATTTGGGACACACGATCAATAAGGGAGATTTCTAACATGCCCATAGGATAAGCCATAAATAAATCATCAACTACCCTTCTCGATTCGGCTCGACTCAACACCTCACGTAGTTAATGAATGCACCTTTAGCATGAGGCCGGAGTGACGTGATAACCAGAGACGGAGTTGGAACTGAATTTCGGAACTTGTTAAAAACGTTTTGAATTTAGATTGGATGATTTGCATTGACACGTAGACTAGCCTTGTTTATGTTGGGGGAAACCCCCCAGGAGGACACCTAAGGCTCTCAAAAAAAAATAAGAAAGTAATGTAAGTAACTACATCAGCCGATAATTTCGGCGATATTTCAGGCGACGTACGAGTCTGGTGGTGTTTCGAGTTTCATCTGAAATGTCGTCGAGCTTGTCGCCTGTATATATTACAAGGACGCAAAACAACGCTAGCGAGCAACTTGTATGCATATGAATACGGCATGCACCCACCTACAAAGAAATTCAAAGGGCCCCCGTGGTCACTACTACTGTCCGTTCCCTCTCATCTTTGAAAAGAGCCCTGTGCCCGAGGATGGGGCGTGTCTAGGCTGATTATAATGATGACGACGTATGTCACCTTAATACCTAACCCAATAGTTGACATCTATCGTTTATCTTAATTGTTGACTCAGGCGATTTTATGATTTGTGGGTGCAAACGGCACGATATGCGAAAACTATCAGCGGTCAGAGTCAACTGTCAGTCGAGTCAGTGCCACATAACTTTACTAACTTTACTGGACCCCTCACGGACCCCTACATTTAAATAAGCGCTTGCTCACGGCGCGGGATTCGCGGAAGCGGCGAGTCGATACGAATGCAGTACTGTCCCGCTTCCGCGCATGATATTACTAATGCGCAAACGTAATACTGTCAGTATCATTAACTAAAATGTGATTTTTTACGACGACCACTAGTAGCCCACTAGTTGGTATTGACCCTGTCTATGAAGCTGGAGGTCCTGGGTTCGAATCCCGGTTCAGTGCATTTATTTGTGTGATGAGCACGAATAATTGTTCCTGAGTCTTGGATGTTTTCTATGTATGTTTAAGTATATACCTATCTATATTATCTATCTATAGAAGAATGTATATCGTCGCCTAGTACCCATAGTGCAATCTTTGCTTAGTTTGGGACGAGGTCGATTTTCGTCAGACTATCCAAAAATATTAATTTTAATTAACTTAGCAATAATAAAAGTCCCTTAGTTGTAGATATATTTTATTATTACGAATTTTACAAAACAATGGACCATTTCTTGTTTTACACATGAATTTATTAATCAGACCTATAAATATCGTTATTTTCGTATATCGTTATGGTACAGATTGAACAAAAAAAAGTTCTTACAAAATGTTATTTGATGCACATTTATAGCGGTATCCATTATATCGTTATAAAATAAACACAAATCTATACTAATATTATAAAGCTGAAGAGTTTGTTTGTTTGAGCGCGCTAATCTCAGGAACTATTGGTTCGAATTGAAAAATTCTTTTTGTGTTGGATAGTCCATTTAGCGAGGAAGGCTTTAGGCTATATAACATCACGCTGCGACCAATAGGAGCGAAGACGCGGACGAAGGAGGACGAGGACTAAGAGAGGTAGGGCACAGCGAATATCATCTCGCTTGAATCCGGAGCAGCCCAACTGGTGAAGTACCTCCACCTTACAGAAGATCACAGCCATAATAGCACTGCTACTTACTCTGTAGGTATCTAGTGTTGTGTTCCTGATGGTAAGTAAGGTTCCCAGAGCTCCAAACCCCCAGCCTCCCCTTAATGATGATGTTCGCGCAGTTAAATTGGCTACCCCAGGAGGGTACCAGCTGCGCTAGCGCTGGAGAATCCCTCTCTGGGCTTCCATGCTCAGGTAAAAATATGCCTGAGCGTGGACGCCGAGACTGCCCCGTGTCGTACTCTGGGGGGGGCCAAACCGTGCTCTGTCATCTGCCATCTGCCCGAGGCAAGAACAAGGCAGCTACAACATCCCCTGCCTCGCTGGCCGTGGACTTCTGCAACATCAGGGGCTTACATTCAAACCTCAATGCTGTCCACCAACACCTCGAGACAGCAAAGCCGGCCTTGTTCTTTCTGACCGAGACGCAGATATCATCTCCAGCGGACACATCTTATCTCTCCTATCCAGGGTACAAACTGGAACATTCCTTTCTACCTAGAGCTGGGGTATGTGTGTACGTTAGAGATGATATCAGTTCTCGCCGCCTCAGCAATCTTGAAGGTAGGGATCTCTCCACCTTATGGCTGCGAATTGACAGCGATGACCATCCTCGCGTCTACGCATGCCTATATAGATCCCATAGCGGCGATGCTGAAACTGACCGTCTCTTGGAGCAGATCCAAACGGCTGCAGATTCCGTGCAGCAGCAGATCCCATCCGCTGAAATCATAATTCTTGGTGATTTTAACGCCCATAACGCCGATTGGCTCGGCTCTAGCAAGACCGATCATGCGGGGAGATCTGTTTACGACTTTGCTCTGGCATATGGCTTAACACAATTGGTTACGGCGCCTACGCGAATCCCTGATGTGGAGAGCCAAGCACCTTCCCTGTTGGACCTTCTGTTGACTTCCCATCCGGTTGGCTACCATGTATCCGTTGAAGCCCCTCTCGGCTCCTCGGATCACTGCCTGATCCGGAGTACGGTGCCTCTCACGTGCCCGCCGCGTCGGCGAGTTGCATGTAACCGCCGTGTGTGGCACTATAAGTCAGCAGATTGGGACGGAATGCGGTCGTTTTTTGCATCCTACCCTTGGGGGCAAATCTGCTTCACGCCGGATGATCCCAATGTCGCTGCTGATTCTGTTGCTGATGTGGTGCTGCAGGGAATGGAGCTTTTCATACCATCCTCTGTAGTTCCCGTTGGTGGCAAATCGCAACCTTGGTTTGGTCAATCTTGCAAGAAGGCTTCTCGCCGAAAGCAAGAGTGTTACCAAGCCTGCGTCAATGCAGCGGCGGTACGGGATGGAAAATCCAGCGCATTAAGAAGGGAGTTTAACTTTGCCTCCAGGTCCTTCAAAAGAGTTATTGCCAAAGCAAAGTCGTTGCACATTGGTAGGATTGGCGAGAAACTAGAACGCCTCCCTTCGGGAACTCGTGCGTTCTGGTCTCTAGCCAAAGCTATCCAAGGGAATTTCTGCACGCCGTCTTTTCCACCTCTGCACATGGGAAATGATTCATTAGCCCACGACGCAAAAGACAAAGCTGATCTTCTGGGTAAACTCTTTGCGTCCAACTCGACTTTGGATGACGGGGGCCACGCGCCGCCGACCATTCCGCGGTACGGGAGCTGTATGCCGGATGTTCGCTTCCACCAGAACTCAGTGCGTAAAGCTCTTCTTTCCCTCGACGCTCACAAGTCTAGTGGGCCCGATGGAATCTCTGCCATTGTGCTGAAGATGTGTGCTCCTGAGTTGGCACCAGTTTTAACGCGTCTTTTTCGGCTCTCTTACTCTTCTGGCATAGTCCCGACCTCATGGAAGTCAGCTTTGGTGCACCCCATCCCTAAAAAAGGTGATCGCTCAAATCCGTCCAACTACAGGCCAATAGCTATAACTTCCCTTTTCTCGAAGATAATGGAGTCCATTATCAACTGCCAGCTCCTTCGGTACCTGGATGACCACCAGTTACTTAGTGACCGACAATACGGTTTCCGTAGGGGCCGCTCGGCTGGTGATCTACTGGTTTACCTGACACATCGTTGGGCACAGGCGATCGAGACAAAGGGTGAAGCATTGGCTGTTAGTTTGGATGTAGCGAAGGCCTTTGATCGCGTTTGGCACAAAGCACTTCTCTCGAAGCTTCCATCCTATGGGCTTCCCGAGAAATTATGTGAATGGGTCAGCAGCTTTCTAGCAGACAGAAGCATAAAGGTCGTAGTTGACGGTGTATGCTCTGACGCCATGTCTGTGAATGCTGGTGTCCCTCAAGGCTGTGTGCTATCACCCACGCTATTCCTTCTGCATATCAATGACATGCTGCAAATCAGCGGCATTCACTGTTATGCGGATGATAGTACGTGTGATGCCTCTTACACCGGTCGCGCCAATATTTCTCGGGAAAACGTCACTGTGAGCCGAAACAAACTTGTGTCTCAGATTGAGACTTCCCTGGATGAAGTCTCAGAATGGGGTCGACTTAATCTGGTCCGCTTTAACCCTACAAAGACGCAGGTTTGCGCGTTTACTGCGAAAAAGCTTGCGTTTGTCGCATCACCTCGTTTTGAGAGCACTCCCCTAACTGCCACAGCCAATATCGAGATCCTTGGCGTCGACATCTCGAGTGAAGTCCAGTTCCGCGGTCATTTAGAGGGTAAGGCCAAATTAGCCTCGAAAAAGCTCGGTGTGCTAAACAGATCGAGACAGTATTTCACGCCGGCCCATCGCCTACAGCTTTATAAGGCACAGGTCCGCCCACATATGGAATACTGTTCTCATCTTTGGGCAGGGGCACCACAGTACCAGCTTCT
The DNA here is from genome assembly GCA_905163555.1 of Notocelia uddmanniana. Classification (NCBI taxonomy): domain Eukaryota; kingdom Metazoa; phylum Arthropoda; class Insecta; order Lepidoptera; family Tortricidae; genus Notocelia; species Notocelia uddmanniana. The sequence goes on from LR991065.1 coordinate 17,622,812, forward strand.
CCCTCTGGACCGCATCCAACGGAGAGCGACTCGAATTGTCGGCTGCCAGCGGGTTTCGGAACGGCTTGACTCCTTGGCGCTGCGTAGAAATGTAGCCTCGCTCTGCATTTTCTACCGCATGTATTACGGGGAGTGCTCCGAGGAATTGTTCGGATTAATCCCTGCCGCTTCCTTCCGCCATCGCCCAACGCGACAAAATTTCCATCCTCACCACTTAGATGGTTGGCAGTCCTCAACTGTGCGTTTCTCCAGAAATTTCTTGCCTTGCACAGCTAAACTGTGGAATGAACTGTCGCCTGCGGTATTTCCGGACCGATTCGACCTTCAAACCTTCAAGAAAAGAGCGTACTGCCATCTTAAAGGCCGGCAACGCACTTATAACCCCTCTGGTGTTGCGAGTGTCCATGGGCGGCGCTAATCGCTTACCATCAGGCGATTCGTCTGCTCGTTTGCCACCTATGTCATAAAAAAAAAAAAAAAAACAAAAAACGAAGTCGCGGGAAACAGCTAGTATAATATAACCTTATTAGTTTAAAAGATAGAACGTTATTCTTCCAAAATATTTAACCGCATAAGTCCGTGCGTACTTGTACAAATTAACGATAGAATTTCAGACCTGACATTTAAACTACATAGTAAAAATTCATGCTGAATGTAACTCACCAAGTAAAAATTAAGGATGCGCTAAATACCTAAGATATAATGGATAGGTACAACAAATGGCAAGCTTTTATATAAGATGTTTGCTAACAGGATGCAAAGACATTCAGGGATGATAGAGGAGATTATTTTAGATATCTTAGACACAACTTGCTTTAGTACAAAGTCTCTTAGTTTTTAAGATTTATGCACCATTTTATCTTGAAAATTGTATGTTTTTCACACTACCATACATTTGGAAAATGTTTAGATTTTTTTAATGTTCCCTTTTTCTTCTGACTTCTCGTAATTTTTCAGTAGCTGTAGGAACTAATGAAGTTTCTGAAATCAACTGAATTGGGACTAACGACTTTTTACTGCCTGTATTCACTTAGTATACAGATGCAAATAAAATTTCATAGAAACGGAAAAAGAAATAAAAAAATTAAAATTCTAATCACTCCTAACTTATCCTAAGTGTTTAGGTTCTTACTTAGAACTAGAAGAACTTCAAAAATAACGGGTTAATTTTTTTCGTTCCTGCTATGAAAATGTATGGAGAGAAATTTGCAATTCGCATCCGAATACTATGTACAGGCAGTAAACACTCGTATGTACAGGCAGTAAAAAGTCGTTAGTCTCAATTCAGCTGATTTCAAAAACTTTCATAGTTCCTACAGCTGCTGAAAAATTACGATAAGCCGGAAAAAAGGAACATTAAAAAAAATCTAAACTTTTTCCAAATGTGTGGTAGTAAGGAAAACATACAATTTTCAAATTAAAATGGTGCATATTTTGGAAACTAAGACTTTGTACTAAAGCAAGTTGTGTCTAAAATGACCTCCTCTATCATCCCTGAAAGTCTTTGCATCCTGTTACCAAACACCCTGTATACAATCGAAAAAGTAACATCTGAGTCTGAAGCACTACTCTTAGTTTGTACTTGGTGTAGTATCACACTTGCTCGTAAAGGGTCCTATCGTACGCAGGCGTATAGAGTAGTTATAGCCGATTTAGTTCCCGGGGGAGTTATGAGTTTCTCTGTGATCAGATTGGTTTAAAAAATCTAGTTGGCCGCGCTTCACAAGAATACTGCTCTCTGATTGGTCGCAATATTTAAAGGTGCGCGCACGCTGCGATCCTCTCGGCATCCATGCATTGATACTGGAAATGAAGTGGACGATTTCTTTAATTTTGATTAGTTTTGGAGAGATGGGCCTCGTTAGCATTGGGCTGCAACCTGTCTAGGAGAAGGTAACTCCGAAATACAACCCGGGGAGATGGGCCTCGTTAGCATTGGCCTGCAACCTGTCTAGGGGAAGGAAAACCCCGATATAAAACCCCTAATCCAAGGTGTTAGCCGACCCGTGCCAAGGGATGCATGGCCAGAGGGGAGTCTGGTGTCGAACGGAGGGTGTCTGTGTTGGTGGTCACAGGGCACAGTGGTAATCCACCTTACCACAGTATAGGGCTCTGCTGTGATGGACCTTTAGTTCCCTATTTACTCGTGGGAACGCTATGGAGATTGGAAAAAATAAAAATCATCCGCATGGCGGCGACGCGGTCCGCCACCCGTCACGTCACGTTTCCAGTGGGGGCGAAAAGCGGCTCACGGAGTGCCGTTTTGCTACGTTGAATGTTGGAGGAGGAATGGAAGGAAAAATGAATGAAGTAAGGCAGATGATGGATAAAAAGAGGATTGATGTTCTTTGTGTAAATGAGACAAAACGGAAAGGGTGTGACACCACGAAACATGGACCCTATACAGCGTACTGGTCTGGAGTGACCGTTTCAGACAGAGCATGTCAGGGGGTTGGTGTCATACTTTCAGCTAGGATTGCCAAGAAGAATTTGAATGCGTGAGTCCCAGATTAATATGGGTCAGAATGAAATTAGGACTGACTCGTATCTTTGTTGTTGGGGTATATGCCCCTGTAAACCTGGGTACGAGAACATCACAGTCGACCCAGGAAGAGGGAAAACAGTTCTGGGAGGAATTAAGGGATGTCACAAGTAGATGTAAGGATAATGAAAGGTTGATTATGTTAGGTGATTTTAATGCATGGGTAGGGGTAAAGCGAGATGGATTTGAAAAGGTTCTGGGTACTCACGGTGACGAGAGAGTGAATGAGAATGGTGAGAGTTTGTTAGATATTTGCCTCGAGAGAAATCTTTTTGTGACAAATACAATGTTTGCCCACAAATGGATTCATTTGTACACGCGTGAGGCGGAGAACGTAAGAAAGAGTATGATTGATTTTGTGATAGTGGACGAAAGATTGAGGAAGAATGTTCTGGACACTAGGGTGTATCGCGGGGCCGGAATAAATACAGACCACTTCCTGGTGATGAGCCGAATGAAAGGGCTGTTTCAAGGATGGCGGCATCGACCTCGTATATTCACTAGTGTTCTGGAGAGAATAAAAGTAGAAAATTTGCAAGAGGAAAGTGTGGCTGATGAGTATATTCATAAACTAAAGGAAAATCTTAGAGAGATAGATGATATATGCGAGATTGATCAACTATGGAATGGTTTTAAAGATAAGCTTGTAAGTACAGCCAGGGATGTATGTGGTGTGAAAGAAAGGAGCAAAGGGAAGAAGAAGAAGAATGTATGGTGGGATAAAGAGGTACAAAAGGCAGTAAGTGAGAAGAAGAAAGCGTGGCTAGATTGGTTGGCGATAAGAGCTGACCAAAGAAGTCAAAAAGCCACGCTTGAAGACGTGAGTGAAAGGAAAAGTAACTATAAAAGGTTGAATGTTCTGGTAAAGGAGGTAGTTAAAAGAAAGAAAGATGAACAGAATGATGAGATGGATCAGAGGTTGTCTCAGGATTTCCGGGCAAACATAAAGTTTTTCTGGAAAGCCATTCGACTAGCCAGAGGTAAAACTCAGACCTCAGAGCTAACCTCGATTAGAGACCAGCATGGAAGTTTATTGAATGATGAGGAATGCATATTAGGGAGATGGAAGGAATATTTTGAAGGTTTGTTTGAGAGAGAAGAGGAAAATACGTCAGGAGTGAATGATAATGCACTGCCACATGAGGAGTGTAGTATTAGTATGGATGAAATTGTAAAAGCTTTGAAAGGAATGAAACCAGGAAAAGCAGCGGGGTATGATAGAATTTCAGTCGAGATGCTGAAGGCTGGGCAAGGCGTCGTAGCAAGTCAGTTGTATCGCCTTTTCAACTTATGTTTTAATACCGGCATAGTTCCAAAAGATTGGTGCAAGGCGGTCATCGTGCCACTGTACAAGGGAAAGGGCTCACAACTTGACTGCAAGAACTACAGGGGCATTAGCTTACTCAGCATCGTTGGCAAATTATATGCGAAAGTGTTGATTGAAAGGGTAATGCAAGAAACCGATGAGAAAATATGGGATGTACAAGCGGGATTTAGGAAAGGTATGGGATGTACGGATCAGGTCTTCTCTTTACGATGCATAGCCGAAAAATATTTGGCCCAAGGTCAAAAGGTCTATTGCGCGTTCGTGGATTTGGAGAAGGCCTATGACAGAGTGGTGAGGAATGAACTTTGGTCGGTACTGTCCGGATATGGAGTGAGCGACCATCTCATTCAAGCTCTGAAATCTCTCTACGAGGATTCCTCTGCTTGCGTGAGAGTAAACGGGTCCTACACTGAATGGTTTAGCATCGAAAAGGGTGTTAGACAGGGATGTGTAGCGTCACCGTGGCTGTTTAATCTATTTCTGGACAGTTGTTTGCAAGATTTGAAAGACGATGAATGTGGGTTGGAAATGAATGGGTTGCTTATCAAATGTCTACTCTACGCCGATGACCAGGTTTTATTAGCGTCATCGGCTGAGAAGCTACAGAAGATGGTAACTAGCATGCACAGATTATTTGCGAGAAAAGGAATGAAAATGAATGTAAGCAAGACGAAAGTGATGGTATTTGAAAGAGATGAGTGTATGACAGTTTGTGAAATTGCTGTAGATGGAGAGAGGTTGGAGCAAGTGGATGGGTTTGTGTATTTGGGGACTTTGTTCACGAGAGACGGTAAGCATGAAGGAGATATTGAAAGGAGAGTGATAGCTGGGAATCGAGTGAATGGGGCAATTCACGCCTTTATGAGTAGCCAGAAAGTGTCAGAAAAGGCGCGGCTGGCCGTGCATAGAGGAGTGTTGGTGCCGACACTAATGTATGGTAGTGAAAGTTGGGTGTGGCAGAAGAAACATCAGAGTCGAGTGAATGCAGTGGAAATGAGAGCGCTGAGAAGTATGTGTAGCGTTACTTTGAGAGATAGAGTGAGAAACACCGTTATAAGACGGAGGTGTGGAGTGAATGAAGATATAGTGACGAAAATTGAGAAAGGTATGCTAAGATGGTTTGGACATGTAGAGAGGATGGATGAAAGAAGATTGACAAAACGAGTGTATGAAGGAAGAGTGGATGGAAAAGTTGGAAGGGGAAGACCTCGGCGAACGTACTCCGACCAAATCGGAGACATTCTGCAGAAAGGCCAGGTCAGGAGTACCCTAAATCGGCGCGCATGCATGAAGAATGTTATGAAAGTTCATGAAGCGAAAGTTGTATGTCAGGATCGTAGCAAGTGGAAATCCGTGATCTCTATGGGAAACAGGCGTGATTATATGTATGTATGTATGTATGTATGTTATTTATTTCCTCGCAAATGTGATGAAAACATTGTGATTACCTCGGGACGTAAGAAAATTGCAAACTCGAGTAATCAAAAACCCACCGCCTTCGGCGTCGTGCTTCTGATAGGCTCTCGTTTACAATTTCCCCCTTACGCCCCTTGTTAAACAATGGACTATTCTTTTAACTCTCAACGTTGCTGTAAATTAATTAGCAATTCTGCATTAACATCATGACGAGCTTTTTCACAGATTACTAACATTTGCGTTTTGGTTATTGTCTCTGGTACTATTAACACAATTACAATACGAAACATTGAAACTGGGATAGGGTCAGTAGGGTGCCAGCAAGCGGGCCTATCATAAAATATCTCGAAATCTACAGGTATATATATATATATATATATATATATATATATATACATATACTGGCATATATATATAAGTATATATATATATATATATATATATATATATATATATATATATATATATATATATTATACAAAGATGGTGGCAAACAAGCTTACGGCCTGCCTGATAGTAAGCAGACACCATAGCCACTTGCGGCACCAGAAGAATCACAAGTACGTTGCCGACCCTTTATTCACTTGAGGATTTGTTGTGTTGATGGTTAGAGACACATGCAGGTCCTTAGCTCTCAAACAGCGCATCCTTGGAAACTCTGGTGACCGTACTCACCACCAGGAACACAACACTACATACCTTAAGAGCAAGTAGTGTGTAAACTTCATAAACAGGCCGGTAACAGCTTTTCCTGACTTTATAGGCGCATAAAATTAGCAAAACCTGGACATAGTTCGATAACTGTGTTTTTCTTTTTGTATGATTTAAAGTATCATTAGTTATACTTAAAATTAAAAGAATTAAACATTTTAAGGCTCCGCGTCCATGTTAACACTTTTGACGTAGTTATGTGTTATGTGCATAGAGAAGTCGTTTAATTTTTAATAATTTATCACCATCTTGCAGATCTCTAAACTCACAAATATGGGTAATTCTTGGAAAACCAAATACATAACTACGACAAAAGTGTTTAATTGATGCCGTCAACATTTTATTAGTACTATAAGAAACGTATTAAAAAATATATCCACGATAATTGACTAAATGATATATTTTCTTATCGTAATACAGGTACTTTTACAAAGTTATTTATATGGCTTACTTACAAAATCAAAATGTGTTAAAAATTTAGTTTTTTGTTTTTTTAACATTGACGCGGAGCTTTAAAATGTTTAATTCTCTTTATTTTAACCATAACTAACAATACTTTAAATCATAGAAAAAGAAAATTACGGTTATCGAATTATGTCCAGGTTTTGCTGATTTTATGCGCCTATTAATGATGTATTAGAGCGAACATGTGACATATTTTCTGAATAAGAGGTAACTTGTGGTCTCTTAGTCAGTGCACAATTCTGGCGTTACCCTTTATGCCACTGTTAATTTGCTACTACACAGCTCTTAAGCAGCTGTTACCTTTTATAACACTGTTAGATTGCTGCTATACATACAGGTCTTAAGCAGCTACGTGAACTTAAGGCTGAATAATTTGTGCCCATTTAAGAGGTCTAAGGGCTGTATACGGTCGTATACAGACCTTATACAGCTTTTTTATGGAGCTTTAAGCGGAATGGAAATCCAATATACAGCTGTTAAGCAGCCTCTTTGAGCTACTTGGGATATTATTATGGCTGCGGTCTTCTGTAAGGTGGAGGTACTGAAGATATAACAACATCCCACATTCTTGGAATAATTTGAAACAAGTATTAGTTTGTTGCAAGGATGAAAGATGTGGTTAGTCGTAAAAACCTTAATTGTCGCCGGTACGGTTTCAGAGGAATTTCCTCTCTTAGACGCTCCGGTTGTAGAATGTGCTCCCTGCCGAGGTTTTCTCGTAAGACTACAGTACAGGGTTCTTCAAGAATGGAGTGTAACATTTTTGAAGGGTCGGCAACGCGCATGTGACATCCCTGGAGTTACAGGCGTCCTTGCCACCGACGTAGTAAGTATAGAAAAGAATCTGTACTTAGATATCGAGTTGCTGTATTTTCATCCGCTGACTCAGTTGTCCCCACAGAGGCTACTGTTATAGATTAAGATATGGAGGCCAATTCTCGGGTCGTTCGAGATGATGTCTATCCAAAATGAGCTCGATTGACGCAATGTCTATTGAAAAATCTCACCAAAATGTCGAACACAGCGAAATTTCTTATTCTAGGGCTCGATTGAGATGATGTAGAACGATGATCTGAATGTCTTTTGTAATACGCGTTCCGGTTTTTATAAGTTTTTCCACTTAATTAAATATCATCATCAAAAAATACTTGAAATATTTGAGAGCTGTCAATGTTTTCGCCAACCGCCATTCAACCACTGAACGTATTAAAAATATTTAAAAGTCTTTAGCCATTAAATAATTTAAAAGAACTACCATTTTTTTCGAAAGTGTGTTCATTTTGTGCTGCTATAAACTGTCGATCAATTACTTAAGTTGTCAATATTTACCGCCACTGGCAGATCAAATGTAAAAAAAATGTGATAAAACCATCTCGATCGCTACTGACCATTCGTTACATCTCAAACTCTGGGTACTACCTTTTGACTACTACTCAAACTTTAAATATTTGAAAGCTGGCAATGTTTTCCGCCAACCGCCATTCAACCACTGAACGTATTAACGTATTAACAATATTTAAAAGTCTTTAGCCATTAAATAATTTAAAAGTATTACCATTTTATTCGAAAGTGTGTTCATTTTGTGCTGCTATAAACTGTCGATCAATTACTTAAGTTGTCAATATTTACCGCCACTGGCAGATCAAATGTAAAAAAAAATGTGATAAAACCATCTCGATCGCTACTGACCATTCGTTACATCTCAAACTCTGGGTACTACCTTTTGACTACTACTCAAACTTTAAATATTTGAAAGCTGGCAATGTTTTCCGCCAACCGCCATTCAACCACTGAACGTATTAACGTATTAACAATATTTAAAAGTCTTTAGCCATGAAATAATTTAAAAGTATTACCATTTTATTCGAAAGTGTGTTCATTTTGTGCTGCTATAAACTGTCGATCAATTACTTAAGTTGTCAATATTTACCGCCACTGGCAGATCAAATGTAAAAAAAAAGTGATAAAACCATCTCGATCGCTACTGACCATTCGTTACATCTCAAATTCTGGGTACTACCTTTTGACTACTACTCAAACTTTAAATATTTGAAAGCTGGCAATGTTTTCCGCCAACCGCCATTCAACCACTGAACGTATTAACGTATTAACAATATTTAAAAGTCTTTAGCCATTAAATAATTTAAAAGTATTACCATTTTATTCGAAAGTGTGTTCATTTTGTGCTGCTATAAACTGTTGATCAATTACTTAAGTTGTCAATATTTACCGCCACTGGCAGATCAAATGTAAAAAAAATGTGATAAAACCATCTCGATCGCTACTGACCATTCGTTACATCTCAAACTCTGGGTACTACCTTTTGACTACTACTCAAACTTTAAATATTTGAAAGCTGGCAATGTTTTCCGCCAACCGCCATTCAACCACTGAACGTATTAACGTATTAACAATATTTAAAAGTCTTTAGCCATTAAATAATTTAAAAGTATTACCATTTTATTCGAAAGTGTGTTCATTTTGTGCTGCTATAAACTGTCGATCAATTACTTAAGTTGTCAATATTTACCGCCACTGGCAGATCAAATGTCAAAATAATGTAATATAACCATCTCGATCGCTACTGACCATTCGTTGCATCTCAAACTCTGGGAGTAGACATAAATATCTCGAGTGTGAGATTTCCAAAATACGCAAATGGGTTTTCGATCGACATCCGCCATTTTTTATCGAGATATGTCTAATAGACATCATCTCTAACGGCCCGAGAATTGGCCTCCTGGTCTTAATGTTATTAAATGCACACTAGCCATGGACAGAAAGCCTAATCGTTTTAAAAATGTGTAGGTAATCCTCAACAAACCATTGTTGGTTAATAGGTTTTGTCTCTTTCTTACAAATACACAGTCAAAGTGGCAGATAAAGATTGACAACAATGCTAGTACGAATTTAAATTACGCTAGCTATATCTTAACAATTTTTGTGTCAGATTTTTAAGTTCACCCTTCAATCGTACCTTAATACGCTAATAGTTCAAATTTCATGTTTATTAACCGATTACATTCATCAATATTGTACTTAAAAACTACAGACATTTTGAATTATAGGTAGGTGTGTGTAGTGTATCAAAATCTTTACTTACCTAAAACTTACTTATAATTACCTATCACATTTCTTATGCATTAACTTTACTCTAGCTTCTATACCTAATATATAAGTAGTTTTGCTCGTTGTAACATCATATTAATATTCTGGATCTTTTTAATCCTAACTAATATTTATCTAAAGTCGATTTAGGGCCGACGCCCACTATCGGCAAGGCACGGCGAGGAAACAGAAATTATTGCCGAGGCGTAGGTGCTCAGGCATGCTGAGGTGTGCTCGGAAATGCCAAGGCGTCTTTAGGCATGTCGAAGCGTACTTAGACATAGGCAACCCGAAGACTTCCTGATGGCTTTTTCGGTGTTTGGTGCGCCTTACGCTGCCGAAACAACCTGAAGAGTGCCTCGGCGTCTTTAGACTCTTTAGGTGCCGAAGGAACCCGAAGGCTGCCAATGCGACCCGAAGACTATCAAGACGTCCTTAGGCATGACGAGTCTACCGAGCTGTGCCGTATCTTGCCGATAGTGGGCGCTGGGCTCGAGTGTGAATACAAACAGACAAGAATAAAGCTTATAAACCGTGCTCGGGACGAATTCAAAGAATTTTACCAGCGTATTCACGGGTTGTAAGGAGTTAAAATATTTACATGAATCCCGAAACACATTTTTTTGTTATAGGTACTCGTACTTACATGACAAAAAAAACATTTATTTATGTAGTAAAAATATACATTAGGACGAGATAACGACGTATGTTATTGTTATGTATTTTAATTAGAGGATACATAATTAAAATAAATACAAAAAAATATCTGACCCGAATCTTGCTTTCTTCATAAGATACTTTATTTTCTAAATAAAGCAAGGAATACGCTGGTAAAATTCTGCAGATTCCTCCCGAGACGCTTTGTATGTATGAAATAAATTAATCTCAGGTTAAACATCTAAATCGAATCTACAATATGTATAACTAACTGAGAGTTCCCATGCTTTGAAAGAGACGCTAAGCCGTTGATCGGGGCTGCTGTCTATGATAGCAGTCGTTAAGCCAAGTTAAAGGCCTTCGGGCGGCTTGAGAACTTCTAACAGTCCAGTTGCCTACTCACTTGACAAGCCTAATCCCAATAAGGTCTAGTTTCCCCCTTGGGTTGGAAGGTTAGATGGCAGTTGCTTTCGTAAAAACGAATGCCTACGCAAATTCTTGGGCCCCGGGCATCCTCCAGGATGCAACTGTACTGGGAATAACGCTAGGATGATGATGATATTTACATATGTATATTCGATTTAAATGTTTAACCTGAGATTAATTCCTTATTCCTGATTTTTCGAAGCCGTCCTTAATCTAGGTTAAGTATTATCATTATAATTGTCACGTATTAATAATTATATTCAAACGTACCTTTGTAAACATAATTCTAGATTTATAAAAAAACGTAACTGGAACTATTTATTACCAATCCCATCGTTTAGTCCCTCAACCCTGAAGATCGTCCACTCCACAAAGTAGGTAGATTGTCCGCATGGAATAACCAAAGACTAGTAAATTGTGTAGACTGCCAATGTTAATACTTTGTAACAAACCTTTATAATTGATGCTTGCTGTTGCTAGTTACCCTATTCAGGCTTCTGTTTCATTAATTTCGTATGACACTTAAACCTTTCCTTATCACATTGAGGAGCTTTTTTCTTGTGTTTATAGATGTCGCTACTGTGTGAACCAAAAGTCAAAGTGTATGGAATGAATGGAACAGAGGCCTTCCCATACTGAAACTAGCTACGCAAGATCATTATATTTTAAATGCACGCCACAATGTAGGCACAGACGATGGCAGTCATAATTTACTAGTCTCTAACAAAACACAAACTAGTACGTAATGTGGAGTGGATTGAACGAGATATAATGTCACTGTAGAGTAGCGCAGGCAGTATCGTTTTATTTGTCATCTTGACAATTGCCAAGATCGCCTGACAATTTTTTATACACCTGGGACCCATTCCACAAATGCTTATAAGTTGTATCTAGAACTCTTTATGTAATAAACGCGCGTATTACAATTACAAGCCTTTGGGCAATAAGCCCCGGATATTCCCAGAAACATTTAACTTCTTTTAATTTCTTACAAGAACATAAATTACATTTATGATATGTTTTTATCTTCAACCAGTCCTGGATCAGGAGGAATTGTTAGCGTCTTCGAAGCATGTTTGATGGTATCCACCATTTCCTGAAATTATAATAAAAGAATACTTGAACTTTTACCCTTAAAATATTAGTAACGGGAGAGTTTAGATGTATTTATACAAATAATGGGCAAGCATTCATACGTACTGAACAAATCTTTGACTTATTGATCTGTTTTGAGCTTGAGAGCTCGGAGTTCTGTGGCAGACCAAGGAGGCGATGATCGGATACCATAAATGCTGTCATGAGCAAAATCAGGCTTAACAAAGTGGAGGAAAGCGGATCCTGGTAAATGCCGGGAAAACACGAAAAAAGAAAATCACATTAAATGTAACAAGGCAGGTTTTATGAATAAGGTGATAAGACTGTAGATAACTATCTCTTATCTTATTAAACTTACGTGTTCAGAATCAAGCCCATCCATTTCGTGAAAAGACCTAGTAATTTTTTGTGCTTTCTTTTGTGCAGACGCTGCTCTTTGTTGCAATATCTGTAACAAAAAGACAATTTTGTAAGTCAACAATGAGTTAGTCTTTACCAAGTGCCTTGTCTTAATCACTACTCGTATCGTTCGGTCTTATTAATTTACCTAAATGTGCATTGTGAAGTGTGTTTACAAAAAACTGACGCTAAGACGCTATATACACATGACGAGAGCGTGAGTCGTGATCACTTTGCACGTCAGTACGCTAGAACAAAGTTATTTATTACTGATCACTGACAGTGGAGTCGCGCGCTGTAGTAGACGGAGACCAGTTATTTCTCAATTAAAGAAAGACTGATAGGGTACCGAAAATCTCATTATATCCTCAATTCATAGCTTGCTGCAGTGGCTTGCTGGAGCAGGTTCTGAAGATGGAACAGTGCCGAGTAGAAACAAATAAATGAACATTTAGAGAGAAGAAATTTGAGATCTGTTGCCTCCTCTCCTCAGTTTCGGCCAGTTTGCCTTGAATATCAGGCAGACTGATCTTTTGCTGCGGCGGGCGGAGGTAGAAACGCCTGGAGATGAAACAGTGCCAATTAGACACAAATTAATGGATGTTTTGCTACCTGTTGTCTCCTCTGTTCGGCTTTGACCAGTTTGCCCTCAATGTTAGGTAGACTGATCTTTTGCGGCAGCGGAGGTACAAAAGGCTGTAGATGGAACAGTGCCGACTAGACACAAATTAATGAATGTTTTGTTACCTGTTGTCTCCTCTGTTCGGCGTTGACCAGTTTGTCCTCAATGTCAGGCAGACTGATCTTTTGCTGCGGCGGCGGCACAAGGTCTGGAGATGTAACAGTGCCGAATAGAAACAAATGAATAAAGATTTTGTAACCTGTTGTCTCCTCTGTTCGGCTTCGGCCAGTTTGCCTTCAATGTCAGGCAGACTGATCTCTTGCTGCGGCGGCTGGAGCAGCCGTTGAAGATGGGGTGGCGGGGTTTCTGTGCGTTGGTGCGCGTCGAATTCTTCTAGAGGAATCTCGAAGGCGATAGCTGAAAAATAATACGATAGCAATGATTTATACGGTGTTGATACCATTTGAGTCTGAAAATGATATCATTAAACGACATTTACCTTATTTATCTACAATAAATATAATAATCCATCCTAAACGATATCTTCATTAATTAAAGAGAAAATCCCTAGATTCGCTTCTTTTTCATAGTTTCATGTTCTTTTCATTCAGATTTTGAAAGACACATACAAGTAGCGAATCTGCTATGGCCAAGTAGTATAAATTAGCTTAACTGGCCAAAATCAAATGCTCCCCTTGTCCCTAAGATACATTTCCCAATAAGAGTCAACTTCGCTATTTTACATTCAAAAACTAGTATTGCGTACTTTGTAGTCAATGGGAAAATGTTAAGTGGAGCCGCAATAGCGGTATCTAGTCGATTGGAAATAAAAAAATGCAATTCTATTAAAACTTTTTTTATTAGAAGGTTTTGCCCCAAGCTCTGTAAGCAGTCTTTAGCGAATATAATTTTAAAGTTATCTTCTCCTAAGAGTTCGAGGGGTCTGTTCCATTCTTTGGGCCGTGGTTATAGAGATGCAGGGCAGTCGGCGACACTGGACCCACTTTCGAAGTAATAAGATCAAACATAAATAAATATTAGGAATTGACTAAGAGTATTCTTGTACAAGTGTGATCGTTTCTGTACTCGCTTGTCCATGAACACAAACTGAGTAATCAGGGTGGAAGTGATCGACAAATACAAAACAGAGCCGTCTCAGGCGTTTAGTGTAACAAATCCCAAAATTAAAAAGAGTCATGAATTGTTAATATTTAAACAACGAAACTCAATATAACATACAATTAAAAATAAATTAGGTATCGATTCACGTGTTAGAAATGTGTGCATTAGTTAAATTATCAAAAATAGGTATAAAGAACGTCATCAATAATGACACGGAATTATAATTATATTTGTTCATAAGGGAATGAACAGGTTTTGCAATGGTGTGGATTATCATCATATAAATTGTTTATTGACAACAATAGTGCAAAAAATACAAATAAGATTCACCTCATTACATTAGTTAAAGGAACGTCTGCTAAGGAAAAATCGGAACCCAAAAACACGGTAAATAAAATTATATAGAAATATGCTTTGACCTATTATGAGCTTTAACTGCTAATTAACTAACAAATAAAAATGCATTGTATATAACTGAGATTCTATTTATTTATTTTAATCACAAAGCGTAACTGGTCCCATAATAAAACGTAGAACCGGAAAACAACTTAGTAACTTACTTAATGTGTTTTCTTTGATCGATTTTTATGATATCGTTTTTACCAAAAATACCGTATGCAGTTAACTAAACGAACTCAAATTATGGATATTATCTATTGTTTTACGTAATGTGGGGTGCACAATAAAAGGTATAATTATTTTATGTAGTACTATTTACACAAGAAAATAGTGTGATTTCCATGCTAAGAGAAGAGGCCATATAAGTGTAAGGTAAATTTGCCGTGAAGAAGATAAGTCAGTTGTAAAGTTGTTTTACTTACGGACACCGGTATGCTCTAAAATACGGTTGAATCATAAGTGGTTTGTTTAAGATAATAAAGTATCAAAATAAATGAGATATGGTTATGAGCGCCGGGTTGAAATGTTCAGAAAAACGGACCAAAACATAAACGCTGTTCTTATATAGCTTTTGTTTTCTTAAATTTGTGATCTGCAAGATCTAGTGATGAACAGTGATCGTAACTTTTGTAGCATTTTCGGTGCAGCATAGTGGTGTTAACGGAGTTGGTAGGGACAGATACAATTTAAACGGTTAATTAAGGATAATAAGAATTAAAATCACTACGCTGCACCGAAAATGCTACAAAAATTACGATTACTGGTAATGAATCACTAAATGTTTTTTTTGGATGACATTGGATGACATGAGTTTTATAGAAAAGAAGAACAGGTAAATTGTGACGATATGGACTTTTGACAACATTTGAAGACGACCCATATAAAATGGGTTAAAACTTGCGAAGGCGTATGGAATAATAGTTTAAGAAAGTGTCCTAGAAAACGTAACCATTACAACTATCAAGAGAAAAAGTTGACATCCGTGATATATGATTCACATCACAAATTTAAGAATTAGATCAGACCATCTGACTCATGTCGGTATAGCTCTCACCAGTCTGTGCGACTCTATCTAGGGTCGCCTCCCTGATTTACTTATACGAGTCTAGAGATTAGATAATACTTACGAGGCTTCGGTTTGACCGGTGTCTCTGGCAGCACCACCGTCGGCAGCCCGTCGTCGTGATGGCCGTTGGCATTCCCATGTGCCTTGCCATTGGAATTGCCATTGGCAGTCCCATTTGCGCCCTCCGCGGGCACGACATTGCCAGATGATCCGCAGCCCATTTCGTAGGTTTCGAATTTCACATAATATTAGCCTTGGTATCACTATGATCACTGTTTTATCCAGATATGGTGATAATTATGTTGGTTGGTGAACTTTACATTGTACCTTTATCGTAGTTTAAAAAAGACAAGAATATATCAGTAAGTTTTCCCCGTGGACAACACGTATAGCAAAAGATAGATCTAAAACAAATTATTATATTGTACACACGAGTACATTGATATGAGGGCTGAAATTCACTTTTGTAACCTTGAATAATTGACCTGTATTTTATAGTGCATGGTTTTGTCACTGTAAAATTATAAACTTCGTTTATTTATTATCTGTTTACGTAAGATAACATACGTCGGGGAGATGGGCCTCGTTAGCATTGGGCTGCAACCTGTCTAGGAGAAGGTAACTCCGAAATACAACCCGGGGAGATGGGCCTCGTTAGCATTGGCCTGCAACCTGTCTAGGGGAAGGAAAACCCCGATATAAAACCCCTAATCCAAGGTGTTAGCCGACCCGTGCCAAGGGATGCATGACCAGAGGGGAGTCTGGTGTCGAACGGAGGGTGTCTGTGTTGGTGGTCACAGGGCACAGTGGTAATCCACCTTACCACAGTATAGGGCTCTGCTGTGATGGACCTTTAGTTCCCTATTTACTCGTGGGAACGCTATGGAGATTGGAAAAAATAAAAATCATCCGCATGGCGGCGACGCGGTCCGCCACCCGTCACGTCACGTTTCCAGTGGGGGCGAAAAGCGGCTCACGGAGTGCCGTTTTGCTACGTTGAATGTTGGAGGAGGAATGGAAGGAAAAATGAATGAAGTAAGGCAGATGATGGATAAAAAGAGGATTGATGTTCTTTGTGTAAATGAGACAAAACGGAAAGGGTGTGACACCACGAAACATGGACCCTATACAGCGTACTGGTCTGGAGTGACCGTTTCAGACAGAGCATGTCAGGGGGTTGGTGTCATACTTTCAGCTAGGATTGCCAAGTGTGTGAATGAATTTGAATGCGTGAGTCCCAGATTAATATGGGTCAGAATGAAATTAGGACTGACTCGTATCTTTGTTGTTGGGGTATATGCCCCTGTAAACCTGGGTACGAGAACATCACAGTCGACCCAGGAAGAGGGAAAACAGTTCTGGGAGGAATTAAGGGATGTCACAAGTAGATGTAAGGATAATGAAAGGTTGATTATGTTAGGTGATTTTAATGCATGGGTAGGGGTAAAGCGAGATGGATTTGAAAAGGTTCTGGGTACTCACGGTGACGAGAGAGTGAATGAGAATGGTGAGAGTTTGTTAGATATTTGCCTCGAGAGAAATCTTTTTGTGACAAATACAATGTTTGCCCACAAATGGATTCATTTGTACACGCGTGAGGCGGAGAACGTAAGAAAGAGTATGATTGATTTTGTGATAGTGGACGAAAGATTGAGGAAGAATGTTCTGGACACTAGGGTGTATCGCGGGGCCGGAATAAATACAGACCACTTCCTGGTGATGAGCCGAATGAAAGGGCTGTTTCAAGGATGGCGGCATCGACCTCGTATATTCACTAGTGTTCTGGAGAGAATAAAAGTAGAAAATTTGCAAGAGGAAAGTGTGGCTGATGAGTATATTCATAAACTAAAGGAAAATCTTAGAGAGATAGATGATATATGCGAGATTGATCAACTATGGAATGGTTTTAAAGATAAGCTTGTAAGTACAGCCAGGGATGTATGTGGTGTGAAAGAAAGGAGCAAAGGGAAGAAGAAGAAGAATGTATGGTGGGATAAAGAGGTACAAAAGGCAGTAAGTGAGAAGAAGAAAGCGTGGCTAGATTGGTTGGCGATAAGAGCTGACCAAAGAAGTCAAAAAGCCACGCTTGAAGACGTGAGTGAAAGGAAAAGTAACTATAAAAGGTTGAATGTTCTGGTAAAGGAGGTAGTTAAAAGAAAGAAAGATGAACAGAATGATGAGATGGATCAGAGGTTGTCTCAGGATTTCCGGGCAAACATAAAGTTTTTCTGGAAAGCCATTCGACTAGCCAGAGGTAAAACTCAGACCTCAGAGCTAAACTCGATTAGAGACCAGCATGGAAGTTTATTGAATGATGAGGAATGCATATTAGGGAGATGGAAGGAATATTTTGAAGGTTTGTTTGAGAGAGAAGAGAAAAATACGTCAGGAGTGAATGATAATGCACTGCCACATGAGGAGTGTAGTATTAGTATGGATGAAATTGTAAAAGCTTTGAAAGGAATGAAACCAGGAAAGGCAGCGGGGTATGATAGAATTTCAGTCGAGATGCTGAAGGCTGGGCAAGGCGTCGTAGCAAGTCAGTTGTATCGCCTTTTCAACTTATGTTTTAATACCGGCATAGTTCCAAAAGATTGGTGCAAGGCGGTCATCGTGCCACTGTACAAGGGAAAGGGCTCACAACTTGACTGCAAGAACTACAGGGGCATTAGCTTACTCAGCATCGTTGGCAAATTATATGCGAAAGTGTTGATTGAAAGGGTAATGCAAGAAACCGATGAGAAAATATGGGATGTACAAGCGGGATTTAGGAAAGGTATGGGATGTACGGATCAGGTCTTCTCGTTACGATGCATAGCCGAAAAATATTTGGCCCAAGGTCAAAAGGTCTATTGCGCGTTCGTGGATTTGGAGAAGGCCTATGACAGAGTGGTGAGGAATGAACTTTGGTCGGTACTGTCCGGATATGGAGTGAGCGACCATCTCATTCAAGCTCTGAAATCTCTCTACGAGGATTCCTCAGCTTGCGTGAGAGTAAACGGGTCCTACACTGAATGGTTTAGCATCGAAAAGGGTGTTAGACAGGGATGTGTAGCGTCACCGTGGCTGTTTAATCTATTTCTGGACAGTTGTTTGCAAGATTTGAAAGACGATGAATGTGGGTTGGAAATGAATGGGTTGCTTATCAAATGTCTACTCTACGCCGATGACCAGGTTTTATTAGCGTCATCGGCTGAGAAGCTACAGAAGATGGTAACTAGCATGCACAGATTATTTGCGAGAAAAGGAATGAAAATGAATGTAAGCAAGACGAAAGTGATGGTATTTGAAAGAGATGAGTGTATGACAGTTTGTGAAATTGCTGTAGATGGAGAGAGGTTGGAGCAAGTGGATGGGTTTGTGTATTTGGGGACTTTGTTCACGAGAGACGGTAAGCATGAAGGAGATATTGAAAGGAGAGTGATAGCTGGGAATCGAGTGAATGGGGCACTTCACGCCTTTTTGAGTAGCCAGAAAGTGTCAGAAAAGGCGCGGCTGGCCGTGCATAGAGGAGTGTTGGTGCCGACACTAATGTATGGTAGTGAAAGTTGGGTGTGGCAGAAGAAACATCAGAGTCGAGTGAATGCAGTGGAAATGAGAGCGCTGAGAAGTATGTGTAGCGTTACTTTGAGAGATAGAGTGAGAAACACCGTTATAAGACGGAGGTGTGAAGTGAATGAAGATATAGTGACGAAAATTGAGAAAGGTATGCTAAGATGGTTTGGACATGTAGAGAGGATGGATGAAAGAAGATTGACAAAACGAGTGTATGAAGGAAGAGTGGATGGAAAAGTTGGAAGGGGAAGACCTCGGCGAACGTACTCCGACCAAATCGGAGACATTCTGCAGAAAGGCCAGGTCAGGAGTACCCTAAATCGGCGCGCATGCATGAAGAATGTTATGAAAGTTCATGAAGCGAAAGTTGTATGTCAGGATCGTACCAAGTGGAAATCCGTGATCTCTGCCTACCCCTATGGGAAACAGGCGTGATTATATGTATGTATGTATGTATGTATGTAAGATAACATATACACTAACCTACCCTAAAATCAGTTTACAATTTCAATTCTTCGTCTTCTTCGTTGATGCACTCTTTACAGAATGGTCGTAGCCATTATGTGGGTTTTTGAGTAACCCTTTTTTAGACACGCCGCTATTCTTTCCGTAAAGCCGCTTTCCGAGAGCATTCAAATAATCTCAACAGGCAAATTATTCTCATAATTTTACGGTCACAGATTATAAGTAATGAACTTATATCATATATACAGCTCATTGATGTCAACAAAGCACGAAAGCTTCTGAAAGGATTTACAGCTCGGCAATTACTAGAAGTATCACACAATCAACTCAATCCTCATAGAAATGTCCCACCAAACCGTCCAACCACGAATATGAACTTTATAGATACGTAGACGTTAATACATCAAACTCAAGCAACAAATGAAAACCGATACCTTCAAAATCAGGACGCCCGCCTAAACCTTATAACCCCGTTTCGAGTCCAATCCATTAGAGTGAAAGTGTTATTCCAGCTAGTCACTTCCTCGGGTAACGCAGGTGATAAAGGCCTTACATTTATCATTATCCGACGTTCGGTTCTGGGTCAGACGGGTTTTGAAACGTAGTGTTTGGGTTTTTGGTAATTGACCCCTTTTTGCCTTTCTTATTTCGAACGGCTAATTTTATAAAAGGGTCAACGTCTGTCAATTTTACCTTTATATAAGTTACCGTTCTAACTTTTTTCTTTATTTTATGTTTGCAAACTCTTAAAAATCAATTCTTTCCACGAGGTCAATTGATGTGAAGTACGAGTAATAATCTACGAGCGGAGATATTTGAATTCATGTTGGGTTGATATACTTTCTAACTTGCCTTAGGTAGACGTAGTCAGGCCAGAATATGGACCACACACATAACTCATCCTTTGTGTTCTCGTCTCTTATATGAACCCGTTTTTTTGGGTTTAGAAAGCTGTAATTTAGCATAGGTATACATATCAAATACGCGGACGAAATGAAATCAAGAAAAAAAAATTAACACGAAAATTAAGGTTGCAATATTTTTATTGCAATACCCATCATGTCATCGTTGGATAGCTTGTTTAAAAGTAATATTAGTTTTCATTAACAAATTTTTTGAACCTTGGATATGAGAAATTCAATTGCAAATTTTTGGTAGAATCAGATGTGCCCGCTTCCCTTGCCAGCTGAACGGTTGCTACTGGATATGTTTTAAAATCAAGGTAGTAGTTTATTAAATTAAATTTAAAAGGACAACGATCACAGCTAAGGAGTTACATTACCTTATTAGATATCGAGTAATAACCGAACTTAATAAATGTACTTAAAAAGCAAACTTTCGTACAGTTTCTTTAGATTACTTGGATAATGTTGTTACTCGTAGTTGTATCAAACACATAGAAAATATAAGTCTGCGAACTTTTAAGTCCGCTAATTGTAACGGATAGATAACTACGAAACCCTACATTGCGCGTGGGCCGACATGCACTTGGGCGGTAATAACCTGGTAAAACTTAATATTTATACACGTTTACGTCCGTTGCCACTTGCCACGTACCGAAACATAACGTAGCGTGGCCAGGCCCACACAGATGCGGGTGATGCAGGACCGGTCATTGTGGAAGTCTGTGTCCAACAGTGGACGTTCTTCAGCTGACATGATGATGATGACGTCCGTTGTCAATGCGGAGCTCCATGCGGTGCCAATGCGGTGGGCAATTTGGGCTACCATGGACTCCCATATAGTCGGAGTGATGGGAGGATCCCTCGGCCGGCGGGCATCAACGAAGGGCCCTTGTCAGTGCCGGCAGTACTCGAGCAAAATGGTCTGACTAGGGATGACGGTAAGAGGCCCGATGGAATGACATTGGTGCCTTGGAGTACGGACAGGCCCCTTGTCTGGGACTGTTTATAATTTTCTTTTTACAGTCCAACTTCAGGCAATAAAGTCGGATGACTGAAAAACACTGAAGACTTTTTCAATCCGCGTTCACTGTCTTCTAATTTAAAATTATATAAAAAAAAACAATGATACCATTCAGGTCATCATTTCAATTCTGCCCGACGTTTAAACATCAAACGTTACCGTTGCAAGGATCAAAGGAAACCACTGCAGGAAAAATATTTTACTCGTTTCCCTGAGCGAATAAATTGAATCGGGAAATATATCGGCAAAACGGCCCTTGATTGCATTTCTCTTGTTTACCGGAGACCGCAAAAATGGCGCACTTAGCAATTTAAATTTCAATAACGGCTGCCTGAGGACCGTTACGTTGAATTGTTTTAAGGTTCATCTAGGATATTTTTAAATTATGGAGGAAACTAAACAAACACTTTATAAAGCTACAGACACATATTTTCCTTTTATACGTCCTGGTATTTGGTTTTTAGATTTATTTAATTTTCTTTATCACATATGATGATATATATTTTTTGTAAGTATTCATAAATTTAATAACAATTGTCAAGGGACTTTAATCTTTTTTCTACCTGCACTTAATATAAGCATTTTGACATTTCTTCGCTGCTCGCTTTTCGACTTTCTTCGCTGAAGGCGTCACGCCTTTTCTATGATCAAAATTAAATACTTAGCGTCCATTTTTTGTGCATCATGTATTTAAAAATCTTTTAAGTGGCAAATATAAGTAGAAGCGTAATGTTTTCCGAGTATTCTCGTGGGATTTACTTATTGGTAATGTAGCAGTAATTTATTTTGATTCTTGTCAATATCCCAATCGGCTTTTATGATGTAAAAAGTACCTACATGTATTCTGATATATATAAGTACAACGTGTATGACAATATATCAAAAAACCGAATTTAATAGTTCAACCGGTGACCAATTTCGTTAAGTAATTCTGAAAACAAACTCCATTCTATATTCATGGAAAAAAGCCATTGTTTTCGAACCAATTCCAATAATTATCCCCTCGGTAGTTGAAAAGAATGGAATAAAAAACACGCAATAACTCGGTATGCCTATCTAACGGTACTGTATCATGACTACATGACGTCGTTTTGAAATATTAGAACTTGACACGACACCTAACACGAATTCTATGAAATATTTTTTATTGCATTTGTTTTTATTGACAGTGAATTTTGACTTGACGGCAACAGTAATACCCACAACCACATATTCGCTTATTATTCAACTGTCTAGCTATTACGGTTTATGAAATACAGCCCGTTGACAGACGAATGGACAGCATAAGCTTAGTAATAGGATCCCTTTGGCACCGTTACCGTACAAATCGGGAATCCAGTCATATTCTTAGGTTTTCTGGGAATATTCTCAATAAAATCAGTGATATTCCTGGAAATGGTCACCCTGTTTAGCCTAGTTGATAGTGACACTGCCTACGAAGCTAGAGGTCCAGGGTTCGAAATCCCGGTAAGGACATTTGTTCCTGTGTTGAGCAGAAACATTTATTTTATTTAAGTATATACGTATACGCGCAAAACTGGACATTGTGGAAATTTTGGGGGAGGCCTATGTCCAGCAGTGTACGTCCTTCGGCTGATATGATGATGATGATTATCTATTTAATATATCGTCGTGTAGTACCCATAATACAATTCTTATTGAGCTTACTATGGGACTAGTTAGATTTGTCTAAAAAATTGTCCTTTAATATTTATTTATTTTAAATATTCCCGGCCAATGTTGCCAGTAACGGAACATCATTAGCCTAAAATTAAAATTTATGCACATTTATAATGGTATCCATTATATCGCTATAAAACAAATATAGCAATACTGATTTAAACGATCGAATAACATTATTTTTCAAATCTATTTTGACAAGTGTCATTTTCATAACGTCAGAGCGCTCGTGGCCCAGCGGAGCCCGCGTACCGCGTGCGGTATGCGAGGTTAAGCAATGTGGGCGCAGGTCAGTTCTTGGATGGGTGACCGCTTTGAGTGGTTACTAACTGAGAGCTCTCGTGCTTTGGAAGGCACGCTAAGCCGTTGATCCCGGCTGCTGTCTATGACAGCAGTCGTTAAGCCAAGTTAGAGCGGCTTCGGGCGGCTTGAGAACTTCTAATAGTCAAGTTGCCCACTCACTTGACAAAGGGGGTTCGAAGTTGCACCACGTCCGTAGGGAGTACCCACCGTTACCCTACACGTGACCCCTGGGTGGTGCTAAAAGTGCAACAAAAACTGGCAACCGTACTTGTCTTCTCGAAGATCTCACGGTTCGTAAATAAATTACAACTTTATTATATTGTTGTGCGGAATATTGATATGGATTTATATCGATATTTTAATCACTAACCGAATTACAATTACCTATCGTTATATCGCAATTTTTCATAACGTTTTAAAGGTATCATTAGCTAAGATAATGCAAAAAATTGGAACGTGTTTATATCGTAGGTTGACCCCTACCCTACCTAGCTCTATCAAACAATATGATTCGACCTTCGATTCGCCAAGTTTTGGTTCCCACAGATATTCGCATATGTCCCCCGATCGATAACAGCTGCTATAGATATCATATCCAGGTGGTCTCTCTTAGTTGACGTATAGGTGCAATATTGGCACTACTATGTTATTTTTTTTTCGCTCTCTACGAGTATTCCACGTGCGTCAAATGTAATGTTACAGGACGCGCACCTAATGTCACACTAATATCACCCCTAATACGTCGGGCTAAATATACCTCCAATTCCGGCAATCCGATATTTGTAACACAAGGCATCCAATGAATTGGGACATGTTAGTAAAGATCGCTTTGAAAGACACAAAGCCGCTGCCTAAAAGTTGACGGGACGTCAAATATATGCCTGGATAAAGGTACTTGTACAAAAGAGGCCATTCTTCAAAAACAGTTATCAATTATCATCCTCCTAGCCACACCCACGTCCTGGTCAGACCCAGAAATCCAAGGCTCAGGTGACTTCTGCACTACAACAGAATGTACAAAACAATTAGATATGCAATGTGAGTTATAAATAACCCAATAGCCCCTTACTTATTCTCCAACCCAACTTTAAGGACTACCTGGCGAATATGAAGACGGAAAATCTGGGTTACCCTAAACCGAATAAAAACGGGTGTCAGCCTTTGCAACCACCATCTCCATAAGGGGCTACAAGCCCTCATCGACTTGCGATTGAGGAGCACCAGATCAATCAACCGGTCTCTCAGGACTCATGGACTTGTACGCACTTGCTGCGGATGCCAGGGACTGGCTGTCAAAATTGGATATTTTATTGTAACTACTTTTTATGTATAATTAAAAAAATAAAGCCATGCGATAATAATAATATTCTTAGTGCATTCCCGTTTGTATTATTTTAAAGGATCCGAGTGTCCGCTTTGAAATTAGATCCAAGATTACGTGCAAGCACTAGTTTTTTTAAAAAGCGACGGTTATCTAACCTGCCTATCCAGAGGCTATTCTAGATTTTTATGAGATTAGACCGGTTTCGCGAAGTTTTCCTTAGCCGAAAACTGTTCTTACATATCAAATGATAATAGTATATTTCTACATAAGTTTTTTGTAAAAACCCCGCTACGTACGAATCCACGATCTTAATTAAATGTTGTGTGCCTTACACTTGGGTGAGAGTGGTCCTAGAGTGTTGATATATATGAGATGCGATTTGCGTATTTCTTCTGCGGAAAGCAGAGTTAGGATGGCAACATTAACTCTGGATCAACGTGGGCACTAATGCCTGTTCCCTTTCATCCATGAGGTGGTAATATGAGGTACATATAATAAGCTGATAATGATGACGGTGAAAAATACGCACGTAATATTTTACCTAATTGTGGAATCGCAAAAAAGCCAAATTAGCTGGCAATGTTTAGAGTCTTGCAAGCATTTTTTCAGTAACTTTTTACACAAATCGAATTGTCCCACAGTAAGCTCAATATGGCTTGTGTTATGGGTACTAGACGAAGATATATATTTAACAGATATATACTCAAATATATAGAAAACATCCAAGTCTCAGGAACAAAATGTTTTTCTGTGTATTTGTGTGTTGTTTGTGTTTGTTTTTGTGTTAAACCTACAAATTTTAATGAGCTAGATACTTATTGAAAATATTGCTCTCATGTCATATTTTTGAATTATAATTTAAATACATACTTAAATTTGGTTTGCACATTATTACAAGATATAAGGTAAACGCCCCAATGCTCGGCACATTAAAGCCCAATAGATATCACCACCTATTGTCACTTTTTTTGTCATTATGACATAAGATTGAAAGTGCCATGTACTGGCGCCACAGGCGGGTCAGTGTCGAGCACTGGGACATTTATAATTTCAGCCGCAGGACGTCCACTACTGGACATAGGCCTCCCCCAATTTCATGGGGGGTAAATGCCATAATCGCCACGCTTAGCATACGGGTTGGCGATCGCAGTACCTCCACCGCACTCCAGGGATGCTGCTTTCCATCCTCCTGTGGTCTTGGTCGCAGTTTTAGGACATACACCGGGTCCACTGGGACATGTACTTTAATATAATAGCGCTATCAGATATATTTTTGAGAACGCTATTTGACTGTTTTCAGAATTATAATTATAATACGACGACACACATACAAACGATATCAATATCAATGAGTTTTTTGAGGTTAGTGAAAATACTAGTTTTGATACCTTCAGTTTAGTAATGCAATTTTCGATTAAGTTTTAGTTAAAAATAACAAACATCTGTTGGTATTTTTCACTAACTATCAATCTCAGCACAACAAAAAAGGACGAGCAACACCGGGAACCGAACCGACACCGTGCGACCGCGGTGCCATCGGCGGCTCAACTACTTCGATTATTACAGGTTTTATTTTCACGCGAAGCCTTATTTTCTAGTTGATAGTTTATAATACAGACGGATGGTTTTGATACTTGCGTCGAATGCACAATTTTTTGTTAAGACGACCTATTTGGCCGGGTGCGTATTTAAGCCTGCAAATTTAAGCTACAATGTATACTTGTGTGCAACATTCGTTAATATGGTAAAGAAAATTATACAGACTGTAAATAACATAGTACCATTTTCGTTAGCTGAAAAACATATAACATTTTCTTAGGAATAAATTAACATTTTCTTAATTTCTTAGCAGGTTACGTGAAAATAGCAACGTTTTGTAAGCAACGGAGCTTTATTCGAGTTTGGAAAAATTCCCATTAAATTTCAATTCACGATAATGTAATTGTCCTGAAACGAGGGTGTACCTAACGAGGGTGTAATTTCGGTACGATGTTACATCTACACTCAAGAAGAGAGATCAAGAAGAAATAAAACGGGTAAGCACACTTTGTATCGAATTCCCTTACAGAATGATCCGTTTTATTTGCTGTAAGCTGTAATTTACAAGGAAGATAAAAAATAACCGTTGGTAGCTATTTTAATTTGATAGTTTCTAGTATCAAGTAGTTGGTCGCGCTATATTCAGGACTCGACAAAGCTCACAATAGGAATTACCCTCACGCGCCTCCATCAGCACTCGCCTACCCCTTTACAGCTGAAATGACAGGGGAGGCGTGTGACCGAGTTATAACTTTTAATTTGGAGTTTTTCGAAAACTAATCAAAATTAAATTTATATGCACAGAACATTATAAATAATAATAGGTAATAATTATAGGTAAGTTTATTTCTAAATTTTATTTTATTGACACGAAGAATAATTTTTGGCATTACCTACGTTTATGAAGTAAAACAGGATTTTTCAGATTTCTTTTAGAGTGCTCCCGATGAAGGTGTTATGATGTTAAGGTTCATTTCAGTTCTTAACTTGGGCGGGTATTGGTTTGCTTGCAAAGTCATATCAAATAGTTTCTGGAAATTAAAAAAAAGTAGAACTAATGACAAATTATATATCTCTCCGGTAGATTTTCGGAACGATGTTATTTACTTACACTATGTATACAGAATTTTATTTTTTATTTGAATTTCATTTATTTATTTAAACTTTTTTTCACAAATCACATAAGTACAAAAGGCGGAGTTAGTTTCGAAAACTAATCAAAATTAAATTTATATGCACAGAACATTATAAATAATAATAGGTAATAATTATAGGTAAGTTTATTTCTAAATTTTATTTTATTGACACGAAGAATAGTTTTTGGCATTACCTACGTTTATGAATTAAAACAGGATTTTGCAGATTTCTTTTAGAGTGCTCCCGATGAAGGTGTTATGATGTTAAGGTTCATTTCAGTTCTTAACTTGGGCGGGTATTGGTTTGCTTGCAAAGTCATATCAAATAGTTTCTGGAAATTAAAAAAAAGTAGAACTAATGACAAATTATATATCTCTCCGGTAGATTTTCGGAACGATGTTATTTACTTACACTATGTATACAGAATTTTATTTTTTATTTGAATTTCATTTATTTATTTAAACTTTATTTCACAAATCACATAAGTACAAAAGGCGGAGTTAATACCACACTCAGAAAAAAAACCTGAAAACTGGCTGCACTGAGAAAAAAAACCTGAAAAGTTAAATAAGTTCTGAAGTATTTTGTACTTGTTAGCTGGTGCTTGTAGAACATGTTTAAATGCCATCTTGGCAAATTTTGGTTTTTATATGGTAGGTAGGTATACCTGCTTTACCTCATTTCCTAGCACATCAAAACGAATTTAAATATCACGATGACAAAGCGTAAAAAAAACTAATAGTTATTCGCTCCCTATAATTCGTCAGATGAATCGTTCCCAGCACGAGATATGATTTACATTTCTGCTGCCAGTTTATCCTTTTTCTGGCGAAAAGGAAATTTATTGCGCCTGTTATTGGGTAGCAAACATGTCGCTGCGTGTTAGATTATGTAATCGGTTTTGTATTGTGTAATCTTTTACGATACTTGGAGAGGCAAAATATTGGCCTATTTCTAGTTTTTTTTATACCACGTCGTTGGCAAACAAGCGTACGTAGCCTGATGGTAAGCGGTCACCGCAGCCTATGGACGCCTGCGACTACAGGGGTGTAAAATACGCGTTGCCGACCCTTTAAAAAATTGTACATTCCTTTCTTGACAAACCCCATACTGTGGTCCCTCGGGAAAACATCGGCATGCTCATTCCACAACCGGAGCGTCCGAGGGAGGAAATTCCTCTGAAACCGTACCGTACTAAGCGACCATTTAGGTTAGCGGTGTGAGGATGAATGCCAATCCATCCAATATTTAGTATCCATTTTGTATTGAGTTAAAGTGTATGAAGAGTCTGCACCCATCAAGATTAGAATTGGCCACTGACACACTCACACACGCACATCCCCTCTATTTTTTGATACTTTTGTGGAGATTTATTACTTATTCCTACAGCAAAAAACGTTCATTTTTAGCTACGGTTCGGTACGGTATAACCGTCTTCCTGATGTGCGGGTCCAGACCGGTATTTGTTTGTTCTCTGACGTGAGCTTACTGGTCTCTTACAGATTTCCTCACTAGACGGAAAACTACCAGTATCACATTCGCGCTGTAGGAATGTCATGTGTGGAAGCGAAGCAGTACTACATACGTGTCGCCTCGCTTCGCGCATCCCGCGCAAGGCAGTAAGCATTCATTTAAATGTAGACGCGCAGTAAAAAAGCCGTACTGACTTGACTGACACTTGACACTGAACTTTGAAACGCACAGAGCGTGGCGCAGCGTCGTTGCATGGCGGAGGCGGTTTTGCGGTAAAACGAACGCGGTCCGGGGGACGTCTCACCAAAAAAACCGCGCGGGATAGCGGAGCGGAGGCGTTGTGACATATCAAGCAGAACAGTCGACAATTCCGGAGAGATCAAAAACTCAAAACCGCCTCCGCCCTGCACCGCGCCGCAACCGCTCTGTGCGTTTCAAGCTTGACAGCTGACAGCCTTTCTGATATCGTACCAACTCCGCACCGGCAACTCAGGACGTCGCCTTATTTTATGCATCGTGCTGCGTCAGTTATACCTACCGTTTGCACGTAGCATATTGTTTCAAGCTAAATTCGATACAAGCAAAACCCGTGATAGAGTTAAAAAAATATCTCTCTTCCTAGCTATGAATCACACATAGTGGTGGGGTCAACTTCCCGCGCTAATCTTTTCCACTTCGCTCTGTCCTCGACATCGTCTTCGGATTTTATTTGTTTGTCGTATGGCAATCATTTCCAACCGTGAGATCTTCGAGAAGACAGTACGGCTGCCAGCTTGTTGCACTTTTAGCACCACCGGGTCACGTGTAGGGTAACGGTGGGTACTTCCTACGGACGTGGTGCAAATTCGAACCCCCTTTATCAAGTGAGTGGCCACCTTTACTGTTAGAAGATCTCAAGCCACCCGAAGACTTCCAACGTGGCTGTCATAGCCAGCAACCGGAATCAATGGCTTATTGAGCCTCCCAAAGCACGACAGCATTAAAAAAAAATAGAAAATATAACATTATGACCGTCGACTCCACGACTTTTCCCCTACATTCGTCACTCAGTTTGGCCAACAATCACCGACACCATTGATTGGCGCTACATAATGCATGGTCCCCCTACCCACCCCACCAATTACCGACTCACCATTATAACTTCACCTCTGACACCGCGGGGCTCGTACCGCGTGAAGTATTAAAGCGCGAGGTTAGGCGGGTCGAGTAAAGTTGGTGCTGGCATGCATGTCGATTATGTTCAATCGATTTTAATAATTACACGGTTGTCTGTCTGAGCATGTAGGCGTGTTGCTGTAAAAGTCAAAAGCAGATTTTATGGAAAAACATTGGAGAAATTTATTACCATACTTAATAAAGTGCAAATTGATTTGGCTGAAATTTCATTAGACGGTTTAAAGGTCGTAGCTATTTTGTTGGCTTATTGGACGGCGACATAAAATAAATAGACGAGGCATTTTAGGCTTTAATAAAAATGCCAAATGGATCGTTAAAAAATCATTACAGTTACGTTTCAGATTAAGGTACTACTTAAACGTCCTAGTGCTGGACACTGACTCAAAACTTAACACTTTCAATCTTAAGTCATAAAAATAGAGGTCAACAATAGATGTGAAACATTGCGGCATGTACTTTATATGCTTGGACAAAAACATACCTTGATATAGTTTACACAGTCATGAAAACAATGAATTCACCTGGCCTATAACTGCTTAAATATATGCCCGTAAAAAACATTTGCTAATATGACTTGGCTAACACCGAACACCACCGCAGAGCATCATTTACTCCAAGAGGAAAAGAGAAGGAAAGGGAAGGGTGGAGGGAAAGTGACGGTATTATCGGAACCGAATATGAATCATTCATAAATAAAACATCTCTTAAGCTAAATGGAAAGTGTTCCAAACCATACTCACAAAATAATAAGAGTTAAAATACACATATCGATAATTAAAGCGGTCTCTATTAGAATTATGTAGAGGCACAAGAAGACGAATATGCAGATATGGAGATATGTATGTGAAGATGGCTGTGGGATGCCCAACCTAGATATATATTGTTTTAATAATTTATTTTATGTATTTTGTGAAAGGAAATCCCGGTCTCGAAGTTTATCCGCAACAACAACCCACTATGGAAATGCGTTAATAGTGTTTTCAGTGGTCAATATGCTTTTAGTCCGAAATACGGTGACACACATTCAAATATATATCTATTAAATTGAATCGATAACGTAAGCTTTGACTTTATTCTAGGTATTCATTCACAATAAATGACATTTTTATGTCCCACAATAAAACGTATTGTGAGCATTTTGAGTAATAGGTTGACTTTCTATAAAATAACTTTTTTCAATGTAACAAAATAAATATCTGTTTTAGCGCCATCTAACGAAGAAAGCTGTAACCAACAAGTGCGCAACGTTGACTAGAAGCGCTCCCGCCGTGAAGTTGAAGTGATGGCGACTATCGCATCTTGTAATTGATTATGTATCGAACTTGCGGTAGATGGTGCTACGGGTGTCAAAATTGTGAACTTTCTGTTTTGTGTTGTTGAACCCTTTACACTGACATCAATTCTATGCTCTTAGTAACGCAAAGTGCATATAATTTTAACATATCACAAACTAGGCGTCTTAAGTTTACATTATTTTAATTTCAGCACTGTTAGTACTTTGTACTTATCAATAAAATTTATCAAAAACGCATATTTTTTTATATATATTCCAGCCATGTAACTGAATAAGTTAATCCAGCGTAGTAATTCAACAATAATAATAACATAGGTATATTACGTTAAGTCATAACGTATCCACGTAAAAGGATAAATTAAGTGCGTTATTACCGTGAGTTTAAATCTAGTTAACAAAATGAGATATATATACAACGTACTACGAGCACCTACCTGCTGACATAAAAATGGAGGCATGCGAAGAAACGTTTAAACGGAGACTGAAGAACCTTTTATTGGAAAAGTCACTTTACTCGGTAAAAGAATATATTGAAATTATTAAATAAATTGAGACTTTGGTATGATTGTTACCACTTGCCTATTTTTATTTTTATTTTATTTTTATTTTATTTTATTTTTATTTTATCTTATTTTATTATTATAATTTTTTATTTTGTACTATTAACATTTTGACATTACTAATACGTATTTAATTGATAGGTACTTCTATGGTACCACATTTTTATTGTATTATTGTTAAGATTTGACATTATTATTATTTGAGCGATACTCCTCTAGTATCACATTTATTTAATATTACATTCTGACATATGACTTATTTTCATTCATCCTTTATTGTTTTATTTATACTCATTTGTTTCGACATTGATTTTCTGCGTACAGTTAATATTATTATTATTATTTTATGTGCCGCAAACTATAAATTATTTTCCATTTTTAAATTTTTAAGACAATTATTGCAAATTATTATTGTAAAACGATCGCTATATGACCAATAGTATAAGCAAAATGTGTTGTTTTATATGAAAATTGTATAACGAGATAAATAAACTAAACTAAACTATCCAGGTCTTTATTTTTCAGAATCAGAATAGGACATCCTAGTACCCAAAGATATCACTTGCGGATTTTCTTCTTCTTTCAAGACAAAAGGAATCGCGGCCCTCCTGTTTGTGTTCCCGTATGAAGACAAAGAGAATCGCGATCCTCGTGTTTTTTATGTTTCAATCTCCATTAGTTGTCAAAAAATATCGTGTTTTTTTCTCATTAAGTTATGAAAAACTCGTATTTCCGCCATTCCCAGCGATTTTCAAGTACACAAGTAGGTAGCTTGTCAATACCTCTCAGATCAGAGGGACGGAAGAGAGGTTGGGATCCAGTGGTGGAGTGCAAACTCTTAGAGTATTTTTGTGTATAAACCGCCCGTGTGGTCGTGTCGGAGGTTTTCCCTGGACTTCCCCCAAGCTAATCTCCCTATTTCGTAATTTACTTTTATTTTAAACACGAGAAGCCAGTAAATGCGTACTAAGCCGTATTTCCACCAATGACCGCACCTGCTGAGTTCACCTCGGACCACGCTTGTCCAAAAAGGGCCGGGGCAAACAACGGTGCAACGACCGACATCAGGGTAAAGGAGCCCTTGCTAGGACAATCCATTAAAAATTCTAATATTTATTGTGCATCCAAGCCAATCCTGGGCTTTTTGAATTGTAAACTTTACAAATCTACAATGGCGTTGGCATCATAAGTGGCATCAAAATACATAACAACATTACCACAGTGAATGAATACCACACGTTTAGCCGAGACATGCATTTAGGCTGGGTTGCACCAAACAGTCTGTAATCGTAAGCTGTGTTCGTTAAAATTTGAACGTATGGAAAGTTTGACAAGGTTCTATGGCATGACAGCTGCCGGCGCTATATTTAACGTTGATCGGTCTGTGATCGTAAGTCGGTGCATTAAACAACTGGGTGTAAAAACGCACTCAGGTAAAATTACCGTCATATACATCGGAGCTAACAAGGTATTCACAAACACCTGAACACAATTATATTGCCAAAGCGTTAGAGTGCACAGTAAGTTGGTGACTCTAATTTTCGTTTGTCTAGTTGGCTTGGCCTATGTCCAGCAGTGGACGTCCTTCGGCTTTGTAATATTATGAATAAATAAGTATGAGTATGAGTATGTGATATGATGATGATGGCTAGGTAAAGTTAGTATGAACTCATTGCACCAACAGAGGGGCACCTTCCATGTAAGCTTAAATAGCAAATAGACGCAGAGCAGAGACACTCTCACTGAGAATGTAACAAATCCATTTCTAGAATTGATAATCCCTACCTGCCGAGGTATGGGGTTCTTCAAGAAAGGAGTGTATACAATTTTAAAGGGTCGGCAATGCGCATGTGACACCCCTGGAGTTACAGGCGTCTATAGGCTGCGGTGACCGCTTACCATCAGGCGGGCCATACGCTTGTTTGCCACCGACGTGGTATTTAAAAACCAAACACCATATATTACACAAATAATAAAAAAAATATAGATAATACATAGGCCAAAACAGTTTCCTTCCACCATTAATAATAGATAAATTTTTGCTCTCAGTACAATTAACATGCGGCGAACGCAATTAACAAAGCTAGCCTAAGGTTGGGTTGCACCAAACCGTCCGTAATTGTAAGCTGTGTTCGTTAAAATTTGAATGTATGGAAAGTTTGACAAGTTTCTATGGCATGACAGCTGTCGGCGCCATATTTAACGTTGATCGGTCTGTGATCGTAAGTCGGTTCAACACAGCCTTATTTTTTAAATTTATGAATATGAAAGTAATCACGTGCTAGTCCGGCTCACGCACCGAGGTTTCCGTACAACGATCGTGTACCCGTCCCGACCCCATTAATTCAGGAAAAATCTTAACAGTAACGATGCACAAAATTGAACGCCATGGGTACAGCGCCATCTATTTGCGCTTATTGTTAATCTGTGCGACTGAATAACGTACTGTGTATGTTGTATTTTCAAGGGTAATTCTGTATCACGTAAACCGATTTCAAAAACTTCTTTTTGTTTGAAAGAAGGTATTTTCAACATAATTTCATAGGACTTTTACAAAACAAAAATACACGCAAAGGGGCTTAAATTATTAACTTAGTTTATAT
Organism: Notocelia uddmanniana; assembly: GCA_905163555.1. Taxonomy (NCBI): domain Eukaryota; kingdom Metazoa; phylum Arthropoda; class Insecta; order Lepidoptera; family Tortricidae; genus Notocelia; species Notocelia uddmanniana. The sequence continues at coordinate 17,657,202 of LR991065.1, forward strand.
ATGTTTATTGATGATAAAATATATTATTAAGATAAAGATATAATTATATTTTTCCTGTAAAATTTATATTGATATTAACGTTATGTAATAATTTTAAATTTATTTCTTGGTAAACATCGGGAATAAGAGGTGGGGGTGGTATTTTTTTAACATTGTCCTCCATAAATCGAAATTTATCAACAATATAAAAAAGAAAACTGTTGCAGAATGTGCAATTCAAGCCGTTTCATATGAAATCCCACTTAACGTACTATTCCACATTTCAAATCGATAGCATAAACAGTTCTTGAGATATTTAGCGATGCGACACACAGACAGAGCGGCACCATAAGGGTTCCTTTTTTTCCCATTTTTTGATACAGAACCCTAAAAATGTAGAGAAAATAAAAAATACCAAAAGTGAATTACAATTACAGTACATTACCGCATTTCCCAGTTTAAATGTCTTACAACCATTCAGTAGACTTATGATTCATCAATAGTTTTTATTTCAGAAACAAAGGAGATGGTTTAATTGGTGATGAAATAATTATATTTGTAAATTTATTATTGTAAATATTGCATACTCTTTCTAAATATTTATTACGTATATGTCCAGAACTCTTGATGAAAATGAAAATTGAACAAACAAACGGCGAATTTACTGTTGACTCATTCTGAATCCTAACGCTTAAAAGCATGACATCTTTCCAGATCTTTTCTTTAGCAACTTTTTAACAGCAGACCTAATAGTAACTCATCGTCCCGACGGACTTGAGTAGTCAAGCAAAATGCCGCAGTCCATATCATTATGAGATCATTCCTACGTAAGTAAAGTAAGTAATAATATACGATTTCAAGCTATCATCAGTTAACAACATGATATATGTCATGTAGGTATTAGTTTTTGTAAGTTTCACCTGCAGCACGTCAATTAATCCCTGAAAATGGCGCTACAACAGCTAATTTCAAATAGAAGCTACTGCTTTACTTTTTACTCTTTAAATGATCAAAATAGTCCCATTTTTTCCTAAAGTATCCCCTGTTTACGGTACTTAGTAGAAAATTATTCATAGATCCTATTTACCTAATTTAAAACCACTAACTCTCGAAACGATCATTAACAGGCCGCCTTACCCGACTGTTTTCAAACAAAATCCGTTAATAAAACCAAATACGTATTTAATATCCGATTATTTTCTCAATCAAGTGGCTCTATAAGGTCCGCGCGCCTTTTTGGGATCGTCGTAGGTTTGAAAAACACGGGTTTTAGGTAATTCAGATCGGAAGTTAACGGTCTAAATACATTTATTAGCGGGTGACATCATTTTTTGAAAGTTTTATTGTTCTTTTTTGGCATGGGTTGTGGAACGTGGGGGTAGATTTGCGTGGTTAAAACATACATCTAACTAAATTGGAAAGAGATACTGTTATTTGGTACAATTACTATCATTTGTTTCGAATGTGAATCAGTAAAGCAATGTTATTTATTTGACTTGTTGGACTTACTTTTGTAATTTATGTAGAAAGATAATGCTGCATACGATTTCAGTGTTTGTGCAGAGTTACGAGTAGGTACATGATGCTCTTTTGTCAAATAAGTACGTGTCATACAGTGATTTAGTTTCTACCTACTCGTTTTGATGACTGATACTCAAATCAATAGCTTTTAATAAACGTCAAATAGCCTGTTTGTATGAAGTTTGTAGGGAACATCAAAACTAAGTGACGCCAAGATTTTTGAAGGTAAAACAGCAGACATGATTTCATCTTAATGTATTTAGAAATCCTTAAAATAGAAGATAGTTTAAAGCGTGTTGTTTTCCGAGAATTTTCGTGAGTTCTGTTCTTGGTAAATGCAAAAATAATTTATATTACTGGTGGTGGTCGGTTTTTGCTAGTGGCCACCCATTTGTACTGTATATCATATTGTTTCTGGACAAAACTGCGTTTAGATACTGACATGAGCCAATATAAATATAAGTCAGAAAAAAAATAAAGATGTGATTATTCCAAATGTTACTTTTCTACATTTAACAACTATTATCATGCACGCTTTAGTTTGTTCATTCGGATATGATTATATTCTTTTCGTCAGCTACATACAGTAAATAATTATTTTACAAATTTAACTCTGCTGCGGTTTCCAACAATTATGCATTTACTTATAATAGGAAATTTTCCAGTACAAAAACAGATTCTGAAGGAGTCGCCACAATAACAGCACTGTAACAGTTTCTACCATAAGAGAACCAAATTATCTTTTCTTAGAGGTATCTTCGCTGTATGACGTTTATTGTTTTTAAAACTAGATCCTCCACTATTTATTTACGGAGCATTTCACACCAGCCACGAGGTCACTCTGTGGCGGTCACTTAACAGCTTTTGTCCACCCGAACATTTGTGCATCAATTCGCATCGCCTTTTACGTCTTAGAAAATGTTTAGAGCGACAATTTGAAGGGCCGTACATGGCGCGCCCCTTTTTGAGTGAAGTGTCTAATTATTGTATAACTAATTCTGTCCCCGTGCTTGTTTAGTTTACGTAAGCAAGCGAGGCTGAAGGAATCTTTTACCGGTGCTAGGATGTTCGCGACCAGAAAACGTCTACTGAATGATGCTTTTTAAATGATGTACCTATTGAATTAATCAAATTTTGTTTTGCACCATTTAGTGTAATTTGTTTGGAGTTATTTTTAAATGAACATACGATTTTTCCAAGTAGTACAAGTAGTCTAATTGTAATTATTAAATAGAGGGACCACTGAATAATTACAATTTGAAAGTTACTAAAAAGACGTGTGTAGGCTAATATGCCACCGTAACATTGAGAACATCGTAAATCTTTATCTTACGCTAAGATCGACTAACTCGTCTCCTCTTTTTCCACCTGACTTGCCAACTAAATTTCAAAGAAATATGGTAATTATAATATTTATACGATACTTATTCATTTGCCATAAAATTTAAGTTAAATTTAAGTGTTTATGAACCACAGATTTTCTCTGATGTATGTGTTATGAACTGACATATTATTAAACATAGACATGATGTGTCATTGATGACACGCTATGATTTAGATGTTTTCGAAATTGATCTAGTAAACAACCTACTGTTTCGTTCCTACGGCCCAGATCAACGCATATGGTTTACCTACAGAGTTGCATTTATAGATTCACACACTTAGTGGTTGTGCAGGATAAAAAGCGAAAACAAACGCTCCATAACCACTATTACATAACGGATAACCCTTTTCGGTCGCGGACCAAAAAGGAACATCCCGACGGACTTGAGTCTTCAAGCAAAAGGCCAGTGTCCATAATGAGATGGCCGCTACTAAATAAGTAAACGGAATAGGTGATCGGTCATGGATCGGGTCCAAAATTATGGTGCTGCTCGGGTAAGGGAGTGCACGTTGTGTCTAGAGTCTGGGGTTCCCTTCGTTTGTTTATTGATTGGTTTCGCTTAAATGGAGAGCGAGGTCTTCGGGTCTTTATTTGGAGATTGACTGGTGTTTTACGCGTATGGACTCGTTTGTAACACTTGTGTCAACCACCCTAAAGTGCTAATTTGCTGTTCGTTAGCGTCAGTGACATTAAGTATTCTCTGTGGACTTTTGACTTTAGTTATCAGAAAAATAAATGGTCATTCAAGTAATGAAGGCAATCCTTCTTGATCAATGGAGAGGAGAATACTATGATATTATTTGTATAGTCACTCTACTCACTCTCGTTCATTAGATTTACCGCGCTTTGTACAAAGCTAATTGTATTTATTAAAGTACATATTTGATACTTACGGTTTTAACTGACAAATTCAACGTCGGTAAGTATTTTTAAAGTTGAGACTGAAACTTACTAGAGTAATTTGAAATAAACTAATCAAACTTAACATCTTGAAGACTTAAGAAATGATTCGTCTGGGAGGACATCATCAATAATTTGGGTCAGGAGAATGAAATATTTCGTATAACGATAGAATTGATTAAATATTTCAAGCATTATACCAGGCGACTCCTATAGTCCGTTTGGCTACACTCGGTTCTCTTACACCGTTTGGGTGTCGAATTAGATGATCGATAAGAACGAAAGAGCACATATTATGAGAAACATTGGTTTTATTAGACAGAAACCTTCTACTTCGACTAAAATCCTGTGATAATATGTGGCCAGATTATTTTGATCTAACATTGAAGAAAAAATCACGACCGAATGCTTAGACATACCGTCGCATAGAGTTCACTCGCCCAATTTGGCAGCAGCGCATCCTAAATCTTCTTTAATTAGAGAAAGCCCCATTAGCCGCTTTCTAAGGCAGCGTTGTCATTGGCACGGCTGCGCACGCGATTATTTACGCAGTTTCCGGCGGCGCAGGAAGGACGTGGACAGTTACTTCCGTGTCCTGCATGACAATGTACGGCGAAAACGAGGGACTGGCTAGACTCTACTTAAAGTTTTCTTTTTATATAATAATACATTCTTTATTTCAGACATTATATCCCTAGAGTATTAGGAAGGGCTTATATATCTAAGTAAGTAACATTCAAATTAGGCCACACTTTTTATTTGCCCTACCCAAAAGTTTTAATAGGGCAATCACAGCTACCTGCTACCGAATTCAGGATACTATTGGAGCTATACCTGACTCTTTCCAGCAGTGAGGAAATCTTTTTACGAATGATAGCCTGGAACCCGTCTGTGTGGGCATCTGCAAATATTCCAAAAGCACTACACACCTAGGCAGCCCCATCAGCAGCCTGAATGCGTTATTTTACTGTACGCGTAGGGCATCATAAGCACGGCCTGTATACCTGACCCACTGCCCGAGTAAAAAGATTGACAATAAGCTTTTAACAGAATTACCTTTTTTATACAATATTATTATTAACCGTATGGCATATATTTTCGAACCGTGAGATCTTCGAGAAGACAAGTACGGTTGCCAGTTTGTTGCACTTTTAGCACCACCCAGGGGTCACGTGTAGGGAAACGGTGGGTAGTTCCTACGGACGTGGTGCAACTTCGACCCCCCTTTGTCAAGTGAGTGGGCAACTTGACTGTTAGAAGTTCTCAAGCCGCCCGAAGGCCCTCTAACTTGGCTTAACGACTGCTGTCTACGACAGCAGCCGGGATCAACGGCTTAACGTGCCTTCCAATGCACGGGAGCGCTCAGTTAGTAACCACTCAAAGCGTCACCCATCCAAGAACTGATCTGGCCCCACTTTGCTTAACTTGGCATACCGCTGGGCCACGAGCACTCCGGTACAATACAATGACGGTGGCAAACAAGCTTTCGCCCTGCCTGATGGTAAGCAGACACCGTAGCCTGAAGACGCTTGTAGCTCCTGAAGAATCATAAGCGCGTAACTAACCCTTTAATGTTTTTAGGTTTAGTTGTATTTATATGCAGGTCCCTCTCAACACAGTGCGGGTACAGTCAACCGCAAATATAGATGATCATTTAAGTAATTTGTCCCACTAACGTAACAATACTGTGACACTAAAATAATTTTGCGTCACAATACAAATGAAATACTCTACAAATATTATTTATGCTAACCTCAATAAATAGAACTAATAAAGAACATATTTTTGAGATACCGAGACATCCTTTTTCGGATTCGGAAGCCTAAATAGCGAAAACTTTCTGTCAATATGTCACATAAAAACTGCAAGATGTATATGAATGACATTTGGATTATAGGTGTAAGTATTTTGTGAGCGTCTTCTAAGTGGTGTGCCTCAAATTAGTACAAAAATAGGTGGGCACGTCATAGATACACAAGTCAAAGCCAATTAATTGTTCCAACGTAAGTCAATATGTCGCAAATCAATTGATATGCCTTTTAAAACGGTTACTTAGCATTTTTTTATTAAGTTAATAAATTCTGAGCTCCGCAAGTCGCAAAAATAGTGTTCATCCATCTAGCTTTCGAACTGTGGAATCAAAACCTATATACTACAAAATTCATCCCCCAAATAGATCTATTTGAGGATGCAATTCGGGAGGTCACGCGGACATATCGCGGGCAAAAGCTTGTATTAACTATTTGTTTACTTACGCGTTTAAAAGTAAGGACGAAATAGGCCTAAGCCTAGAACGGTACGCGTCCGGCGGAAACGCGGAAAGTAAAGTAAGCGCGACGGCGCATGCTGCTCACGCGCAGAATTATGTCAACGCCGGCGAGCTGTTCCTGCCTTCCTGTATGATCTATCAACCTCAATACGTGTCATCTTTCCTTGTTTATATTTATACCGATTTACTTAATGTTTTGCATAACATTTTCTCGCAAATGATTCATTTCGCCAAAGTATTTTCCATGTCTATTTTTTCTAAAAACGCACGAATATTTTCACGATTGTTCTGAAACAATCTTAAGCACTACTGGACTCTATATGATGTCTTTTCTAATTCTGGAAGAGTAAAGGTTTTCTTAGAAAAATATTTTTTTAGAAAACTTTTCTATGTCCAAATTCATCCCTTTGAGGAATAATTTTCGGGACAAATACAAACGCTTGGGTTTTATTAATCAAGGTTAAGTAAAAGAGTATTCTCTATGCCAAGTCTCATTTAAATCTTCGTTGCCTTGCTACAAACAATCAATAAATAAAATCATTTTTTCAAGATTTAGGTTTGTGATTACAGAGATCTGAAGGTGGAGATATCCTTACGATATGATAGCCAGGGGCAGGTCACCATTTGAAAGCAGAATTGCGCCCAAGAGCCGCGATTCTAAATGTCATGTAATCGAAAAACACGGAACTGAGTATATCATGTTTTTTTGACGTGTCACATTTAGAATCTGGAATTGTTCAGTTATTGGTTCAGTTAGGTGTTGTATAAATTATTTTAGATATTAACTAAAAACCAGAGTATTAACCGTCAGCTGGATCAAAACCTGCTTCTTAAGTGAGTTTTGATAACTTCTCAAAATTATTCTATACTAGCCTACCGCACAAGTATCAGGACAAGAAATCTATAGTCAACATTATTATTATACGAGCTTTAGCGGATAGCTAGTCTTTGTTGCACCGCCACCAGTTATGCGGTATCTTGCAGATAATTGTAGATTTAGTATCAACGGCCAATGAAATTATTATGTGCTGTCAGTTTTTATCAGTTAAGCGTGAGTGCAACTTTGTAATGGTACAAGCTGAGAAAAAGTTTTTTTCTTAAAAAGCACAAACGAAAAAAAATTATATTCCATCCAACCTACTTTTGTGGTTATATCATAGACTTGTAATAAACAATATTAAATCAAAGATTAAAATTATCATTATCATTATACTTTATTTTCACTCACTCTGTTGCGCACAGACCTCATCCCATGGATGATGCTAAAGGGCACGTATTTGTTACTGGATTCTAATTTCAGGCTAAGTACATCCCTGCATAGTGTTCCCAAATGTAATCTTGGACTGAAGTTACCTACTAAATATTAAATTGACGAGTCTGAAGTCTGATAGTGACGTTAACAGTCCTAGCAGGAACTCTTATTGTACATTCTCGCTTCCTTGCTGTTTTTGTAAGAAGTTATTTCCAAGTATGCCATCACTAAATAACTACATAATTATAAAGTTCATATGTCGCGTTCGTACTCGCGAAATTTCGACGATACCTGCACAACTTCAGATTCAAGGCTCTCGTAACTCCACAATAAATTACAGACATTGTCCAGACTACACAGCATTTAGTTTTTGCTGACACATAGCGAAGGTTCGGCGTGATCGGGCGTCGAACCCAGTGGAATGCAAGTCGAGGCCGTATCGATGCCAAAAAAGCTTTAAGGACAATCGAACAAGCCCGAGGACATTCCTTGGCTACGCAGACGTACGCAACTACGCCAAGTACCAGTTTCGGGATATACGGTTATTTGCATCTGGAAAAATCGGTATTTGAGACAAGAAATTTTCTTGACTCTGCATAACACAGGGTAGTTCCCTAACTTTTCTAACGAGCATTTAGGACTTATCAGCTGACACAAATGTAAATGGTTTTGTGTTATGTGTGTGTATGTTTTATTGCGCGTTTAAGCTCGAAACGCTCAGAGCGGTCGCGGCTTAGTGCGGGACGGAGGTGGTTTTTCATTTTTGATCGTTTCGACCCTGTCGACTGTCAATAGTGTCTAAATAGACACTATTCTTGAGTCTGCGTCATATGTCACAGATGCCGCCTCTGCTCCGCTATTCCGCGCGGTTTTTTGGGGAGACATCCCCCGGACCGTATTCGCTTTACCACAAAACCGCCTCCGCCCCACAACGACGTTGCGCCGCGCTCTGTGCGTTTCTATCTTTATAACAGCGACGTACGCAATATCCCTCAGGATATTTGAAAAAGTAATCATACCTTATTGCTTCGTCGAGGTAACAAAGAAAAATTTTTTTCAATTTATCATGTCAAAATTTTAAATGTCGAAATATTCCGTGCCTCAAATTAGGCCCGATTTCACAACTCGTCTTTCCTTCATTCTATCGACAACATGAGAGAGTGATCGATTGAGTTTATTACATGACATTACGTATTGCATGATTGTTTTATTGTTTTTATTGAGTTTTACGTAGCGGTATCTAAATCAATGGTAATTTTACTGTGCGCTCAGTAAATTTCTGCCAAGCGGCGATAAAAAATATGAGTATTGAAAAAACATGGTAAAAGACAATATAGCTCATGAAGCATATCGTATCGGTAACATTGCCTTAGTCGGAATAGATATATTTTACAAGAAGTCAAGTAATAAAAGTCTTAAATAGACTATGATGAATTGTTTAGCTATATCCGGAAAGAAACATATTTCAAGAGCAAGAGATCGTGAAATTCATACCATTTGTGGACAGAGGTGTGTTCTTATGGTGTGTTAGAGAGTGTTAAGTCTAGATAGAAAAACTGGCGTATCAGATATTTTGTTTACAAAAAGTGCTCAGCTAGGTGTAGGGCGTTTGCTATAAGTAATTGCATTCGCTTAAGGTTTTTCTTTCTGATTTTTAAGTATGTTTGCAAGTATTTTATTTATATATTAGTCTCTTAATTCCATCCGTTTTAATGATAGAATTAGATGCATACAACTTTTTTAGGAGAGGTAGGGCACATCGGAACGTCGTCTCGTTCAAATTTGGAGCAGCTCAACCGGAGAAGTACCTCCACCTCACAGAAGACCGCAGCTTAATAACATCACTGCTTAGGTTACCTTAGGTATGTGGTGTTTGTTTCTGGTGGTGAGTAAGGTCGCCAGAGCTCCCGTGGATGTGCTGTGTTGAGAGTGAGAGACCTGCGTATGTCTCTAGCTGTTAACACAACGAATTCTCAAGTCAATAATGGGTCTGTGACGCACTTGTGATTCTCCATAGACTCTCTTTGTTTGCTTGCAGGCCGTAAGCTTGTTTACCGTCGTTGTATATGTAAAAACATATCGGGAAGTAAGGTTTAGATCTTTTTCTCTCCAGGACCTATATTAGTACATTACTACAGAGGCCGGGACGAAAGGGGTTACCGGCCGAAGACATATAGACGGCCGAGCTAAGCGAGGTCGGATAGGTCCCAGGCGGGCAACCCCATATTTCCCGCCGAGGTATGTACTTATATAGTGCTTTTCTCAAACATGCAATGAAATAAACAACAAAAAAATCAAAGTTTTATTTTTAATACGCATAGTGGCAGAATGTCATGATGCCTTTGCCACAAATTGATGTGGAATGGAAATTAAAAAAGAAGATTTTGCCGGCCTAGGCCTGCAACATTTGTATGAAATTGCATTAACGACCTCTTGTCCTAGCCGCACCTGAAACGTCACACTTCGCAGCCTATTATAAGGAACATAACATCAATATTTCATTGCATGTTTGAGAAAAGGTCTTTACAATAGTTAGTAAACAGATTGTGCACGCATCGACCAAAAATTCCATACTTACATATTGTTAATCTGGATATAAGTATCCTCTACGAACTTAGCGTCGTAAAGTTATACAAGTCTATACGGTACTTGAAAATATGGGAGGATCTTTAGCATACTTTTTTCTAGCTGCTTATAATTATTGGAGGACACTTAAAGGCGGAGACGAAGAGGCGTGTACTATACCAATTACATATTTATTCTTGCTATCGTAATCGCGATTCCGATCACATCGTCGACACACAGTTTTTCAGAAGTTGGAGAGGAATCTCCTTCGAGTTCCTGTGATCGCATTAAAATTGTATAGGATCGTATTTTTTGTTCGCTCATCGTATGTGCGCGCAGTACACAGAGGTGTAAAGTCTCAAAGGAAGGCTTACGAAGAGTAAGCGAAGTACATATTTGTTTCTTGAATTCAAATGATATTAAACGGAAAGCGAATACCTATTAATTTTGCCTTTACCTGGCAGTGTCAATAAACGGCTTCTGATATTCTTTCAGGCTTTTATTTTTAAAATAAAAGGGTTGGTTAAAAAAGTATCAAAATAAGATAGAACATTAGTCACATACTTTAAGATTCTAAAGTCTTAGAAAATAAATAAGCTGACAGATTGAGCAGCAGATCAGTCGTCTTAAGGAGGAAATCCTCCCTGTTTAGTTTACAGCTGTTTGTGTGTACCTACTTTAAAAACGGGGTAATTATATCATATATACTAGTGAATCTTACAGACCTTGTTCTACCCAATAGCAGCGCTATCTAACGGGTCCATTTACTTTATATGGGGCATCAAGAGCAATACAATATAAAAAATACAAAACTTAAATAACTTAAACAATAGCCAATGACAGATGTCCATAAAAAATACAAAAATCAAAGCCAACTTTAGTGGTAATGCAAAAATAATAATAATAATAATTCACATGCACAAGTATGTGTGAGATTATAGTGATTGTGTTATTGTTTGTGTAGGTACATGAGGTGTGTGTGTGACAGTAAAAGAAAAAATACGCAAAGCAAAATTGTTTTTTTCAACAATATATTCGCTATGCATCGATAACTATGCATCAATAATGAGCTGAACTCATGATACTCGTAGCAAGTCCTCAGTGTTTTCAGCCTGTAACCACATTCTGTGTACTGTGCCCGGGCGCACGTACCGCGGTACATAATTGTAATTAACATAGGCCTTCCCGTAATAACCGCGTCGCTCGCGCATGGCCGGACCCGGTTTTTGCGGCGAGCGCCGTACGCTGAATATCATAAGCGTGCGTATACGCACAGGGACGCATTTTTCATGGATGAGAAATGAAAACAGGGGTTTGCGAACAAGTCTTCCAAATAAAACTTAACCAAATTCCTGGCGTTTAGCGGAGTGAAAGTTTGCATACTTATTTCAATGAATTTGACGACGATGGAGCTTGGTTATTATGCCAAGCAAACATCCTTTTTTTCGTAAAAATAACTCATTTTACAATTAAGGATTAGGTAAACATTTGTTATATTTATTGCAGATAGGTACTTGAATAGGTTAGTAAAACCTACAAGCACCACCGCATATGTGTCAGATATATTAAGTTAGCCCAATAGTTTTTTGGACCACATTGTCATCTGGTTCAGTTTATAATTCCTTCATTATCACGGAACATCATGGTCATGACAAAAAAGTGTTAAAACTAAAGTCCTCCATGTAAGTTTTCTATGCTCATTAGAAATATACCGGACACTTCATCAAGATAATAACAAAAATAACCGTCATGAATTCTGCATGAGCATGCCAAACCACACAGGTCGTTTCTGCACACAACATCTCACCAAACTGGACCACAGTACAATAAACAAGACAAAGAACATACAGAGTGTGGTGATTTAGTATGTCAAAGCTGTAAAACACCCCGTGTGGCTCGACAAAGACCGCGGGAGACCGCGCGCCCTCCACTACCGTAAGTCTTAAAACCGTGGTCCTTACTGCCTCCGACTGGTTACGTAACTTGGTCGAATGCTGTAAAATCTTTTCTAATAAGGCTGATTGGTCAAACTGGAATATGAACTCAGTCTAAGGTTAAACGCGAAAAATGTGTGGGCTAACGTTAGAATAAACTCTATTCGTCAGATTTTGTCGGATTGTCGCTAAACTGATTCGGTCGGACTGTCGCTATCGTGAGGGCAATCCTATGTCTGGATTGCTCAAGGGCACGTCACGAAGTTGGCTATACTGAGAGGTTTGACATGCGCTTGACAATTAATGACAGGCCATTTGACCAGTGTTCCTGTTTTTAAAAAATTATTGTACTCTTCAAAAAAATAAACACAATACAGAACATAAAGCTTAACGTAGAGGCAAATAACAAGCGGTCTTATCGCTAAAGAGCGATCTCTTCTAGAAAGTTAACCTTTGGGTAGCGGAGCCCTGCCCTTAATTATACAATATATAATAATAGTTTTACAATACACGTATAAGTTGATGATGTGACTGAGAAAGAAAATCTGAAAAAATTAGAGACTTTACAATCACTTCGTAGATTTCATGTATACTTCAAAATTAGGTGCCTTAATTGGCGTTTCACTAGATGAATTATTTATTCTCTAGAATCAGTGCCCCTCATGGCTGAAAACATATATGAAGTTCACTCGGTGATATATTTCGTTTTTAATGCTTTTGCTTATACTTACCCTCCATGAAATTGAGGGAGGCCTCTGTCCAGCAGTGGGCTAGGGCTGATGTGGTGGGGCTTATACTTAACACGGCAAAATGGTCACTTTTTCATGGCCGCAAATTATAAGGTCACTTTGATCTAAATCTAAATCAGCTGTTCCTTTTTCACCGATAATCGTATCTTCTAAAGGCAACGTACTCGTACAACTCGCCCGTACGCACCGCTTTTTGCGTTGAGCGTAACACGATCGGTCCGTCTCATAATTTAACCTTTTTACCGCCATCCCGTCTCAGCCTTATTAAGAGGACCAGGATTCCCGCTCGATACTCTATTACTATCGATCCATCGATTGCGATGATCTAACATTGTTGATATTTTAATTACGAATTGAGTTGACGTTGGAAGTTAAGGACTGGATTCAAGTGTAAAGAAAAGAGTTATTTTTTGTGTTTTAACTTAATAGCTGAAGCTTCGTTCAAGTTTAAAAATAATACGTTATAACGAGGTACCTATTTACGTCCCTTATCATTCACCTTGGCAAGTTTAATTCAAATCATGAAACATAATTGTGCTCATAATATAATAGCAAATTTTTCAACTAAGTATGTAAATAATTTAAAAAAATTGTCACCGTCAATGTGCAAAATTGAACGGCAAGAGGGTAAGTTGTGTGTTTAAAATGTAGTACATTATTTTTCAACCACTGTACATGCTGTTATCCTATTAAGCCAACATTTATTGTATGTCTAATTTCGACGACAAATCAATATTATAGCACTGTTTAGCTGGTGCAATGCTAAAGGTGCCAGGTAGCAATCATCACCATCACCTTCCTAATATGATCCCGTTTGTGACCTAAAGGAGCCCAGCTTTGGCACCTCATCCAAAGATTTGGCATAGGCTAACGAGAACGTTTGCCTATGCTAAACATATGCATATATGTATGTATGTTTTGTATTGTTTGCGTTTGTTGGTTGGTTTTACGAAAGCGTTTGTCTCTGACCTTTCAACCCAGAGCAAAACCTAAACCGGTTGGGGTTGCTTGGTTGGGATTGAGACCATCAGCAGTTTTAGGTTACACTGCTGGGGAGTGAGCACAGACTATAAGAACTGCTATAAGTTGCACAACTCATGACGAATTGCGGGTCTGAGGTACATTGCGAGGTGTAACAATGACATAACCCTGTTATGACGTGGTTGTCAATGTTGTCACATCGATTGGACACATTAATTAGTTAGGTAATTTACCAGTCAAAGTGACAGCCACGTAACAAGCCATCATAAAATGTGTAAGTTAAGTATAAATTACACGGATAATCGTCATCGCTCATTAGAATGGTCTTGATGAGTTTGATGACTGCCAATCATATATTTTTTAACTATATTACGATAAAACTTACCTACCAGCACACTGTGACGATATGACATCTTGAGAAACTAGAAACAACCTCGTTGCCAATTATAGATATAATTGGTTAACAGTTATCGGCCAGCCAATGACAGGGTTTGTAGGCATTCGTTTTTATGGTTGGCCACTTCTGGATGGCTATAAAGATCTTTTATATATTTCGCAAAAGTTATAAATACATCAACCAGGCCATGTTTTTTTTTAATACGGAATCGTAAGGAAATTTCGTGGGTGAGTCTTACTTATGATGTTGCTTGATTTATAAATTGAATACCTATTTTTAATTGATATAGGCCAAGTACACCATTTCTGCTTTTGATTTTATAGCTATGTATAAAACTATAAAATACATAATCGTGTTATAAAAATATTTACGTCTTCAATATTTTTTTCAAACGAATAATTTCTGAAAAAATATAAATCTCAGTCCGCGTTTGCTTGGGGCTACGTTGATCGTCTTTTGTTAAACTGTAACAGTGTCTATATTTTTTTGAAAAATATGAAATGTAGCTACAATAATAAGCTATGGCCGGTCACCATATTATTCCGTCGCCATTAATGTTCAAGGAGTAACAGACAGGAGGAGGACTTTCAGTGATTATAAAGGACGTATAAAACCCAGTACTGAATCAATTAAAAACCCATAACACCGTTTTTCAAGCCGTCATGAAAGGTCGCTAGACGCATGCGCATCACGGCGCGCGCCTAAAGCGGAGCGGACGCGCGGTTTAGGCGGGCGTGCTTCTGCGCATGACAATGAGGCGGTGCGCTTGTCCACGGCCGGAGGTGGGACAGTCCAGGGGTTACCATGGGGATTCAATTTAATTAAGGTTTTTCAGAACGTGGTCATTAGAGTCTGCATCAGCAAGAGTTATTGGGTAGTTTTATGAACACGCGTTAGGACAAATGAACTCTGTCATATACACCCTAAAAATGGCATTTGAAATGTTCTAATGCCCTTTCGATAACTTACGTGATTATTTTGTACCTGCCAGCATACTCTGGCGAGAAATCTAGAAATCATATCAAATCAAATCATCGTTGAATTTTGCTTGGCACGATTTGACATCTACTCTCAAAAAGTGCTGTCGCCATAATGCAGCCGCTGGTGACATACTTAATATATTGGAATACCCCACATTTTAAGGTCTTAACAGAGCTGCGAATGGTGAGTACCATAGTAGTCATTCTCCGTGTTGCGAGATTTGGAGATTCCCTCTGGATTATCTTAGCAAATCGGCGTGTGATATGATAATCTGACAGGTAAAAAAAACTGCAAGTACCTACAACTGTAACAAATTTATTCAAAGTTCGAGATCGCGATAGGCTTCATAGCCTGCGGACAAATTTCAGCGTGTTTATCAGTAATTTCAATCAATTATGTGTTCTTAGTATTTTTTGGGTTCAAACCTCGCGCGGACCCATATTACGTCAATCTCTTTCTATTTTATCAAACGCCTCCAGGAAAAATTCCATCAGAAAAAGCCATCAGCGTATTTTAAACCATGGTCACCATTAACGTTGATGACGTACAGAACCAAATCAGGAATTCGCATTAAAATAATGTGCCCATAATTATGATCATTGGCAAAATCATCAGGTACATGACACAATGAATTTTTATTGGTTGTTTTTCACACAATGCCTATTGGTTGCAGGAAAATCAAATGAAAATTGATTCATTCAGACAATGGCGAGGCGTATAAGGTGGTGATAAAGGTTTGAAAGAGGTAATTGCCGCCCTAGGGTGTATGTATATCGTATCCATCGATTATTAATACCACCCCCACGGGAAGAATGGGAAGCAATTAGGACAAAATACATTGTTTTTTATTAAAAAACTTACATTAACAGATAAACAAAACCTGCAATACGCATAAACGACGTCTCCTCCTACAAAACTTACATATGCACAATATGCCATGAACTAATATATTATAATATGTACAACTTCCTGGAGAAATACAAAATACTCATTCCTGAACAGAAAGGCTTCCGAAGAAGTACATCGATAAATTTAGCAATTTACGATCTAGTGAAGAGAGCTCTCATTTGTCTTGACGATAGAACACCCTGTTGTGCCGTATACATGGATATGTCCAAAGCATTCGACTATGTGGACCACCAGATACTGCTTAAAAAACTAGAGACCTATGGAATTCGTGGTAGTGCTTTGGATCTGTTCAAATCGTATCTAAACGGCAGAGAACAATACACTGTGGTTTCTGAAATATGTACAGCGACAAGACAAGAAAAAATATATATGTCAGAACGTAGGAAAATTGAATACGGGTTACCACAAGGTAGCGTCCTGGGACCCCTTTTATTCCTTCTATATATTAATGACATCACTAATTCTTGTAACCATCCCATGATTTTATTTGCTGACGACAGCACCATATTTATAGAATTTGACCTAACTAATGATTACGAAAACGAAATTAACTTGACCACTGAGAATATTATAAAATGGCTAGAAAGTAATAACCTGAGGGTAAATATAGATAAGACATATATAATGCAATTCAGTCAAAGAAAAATTGTTCCATCCCTAAATGTAAATTATGAAGGTAATAGTATAGTGAAAACTAATGTCACAAAGTTTCTTGGAATCCATATAGACAATGATATGTCATGGAAATCGCACTCTTTGGCAGTGTGCAAGAAACTTTACAAGTTCTCATATGCTCTCTATAAATTAGCGAAAATAAGTGACCGTAAAACAGTTCTAACAGCGTATCACAGTTTTGTAGTCTCAACTTTGCGATTTGGGATAATATTTTGGGGGAACTCTACACATAGAGATATGGTATTTAGAGCTCAGAAACGATGTATTAGGGCCATCGTTGGACTGACTCCCTCACAAAGCTGCCAACCTCATTTTAAATTATTGAATGTTTTGACTTTTCCATGCTTGTACATCTATGAATGTTGTGTTTATGTTAAAAACAATCCCAATTTGTTTGAGATGAAAAAAAATGCAACGAGATTAAACTTTCGATACAGGAAACCTGAAATATGCGTTGTTAAATCTAGAACAGCTCTGATGAAAAAGAATATTTTAGTTATGGCTCCTAAAATATTTAACAAACTACCTGAAGATTGGCAAAATGCTACATTAAATGACTTCAAAAGAAAGCTTTTTAATTTTTTATCTGAAAGGTGTTATTATAGAGTTTTGGACTATCTTAATGATACTAGCATGCCTAAATAAATAAATAACTACTACCACTTTGTATGACATCAAAATTTTGTTACTATTATCTTATTTTAATTTTAATTATTTTAATTGTATTATTTTAATTATTTTAATTGTATTATTGCATTGTATAAGCTTATTAATTCATTTCATATCATATTGACCTGACTGTGATTTTATTTTCGTATGCCTAATGGGCTCATCATGGTTTTCGTACTGGAAACACCAATGTAACAGCTATATTATGATTATGACCTGTGATGACGAAATAAACGTATTTGTATTTGTATTTGTATTTGAACTAACAACCACATGAAAGACCACTTCTATTTTTTTAACTCTGGTCCGAGGCAATAAGGGTTTCATAGCTTTTATTGCCTCGTCGGTTAGATGATAATGCTCGTAGAGATTTTTTTAGATGCTTTTTTTTTGTTTTTTTTTTTTTTGGTGAGTATTGGATATACCTATAAATAACAAAGCTGCAATTATAGGAGAGTACTTCCCATTCGTTTGTCTGTCTGGCTGCCAACTACGACACGCGGGATAGGCCATATGGTTTAGCCAGTATTTTTTACAGCCGTTAACTTACGAAGACGGATAAGTAGGTACCGTTGATTCCATGTCATTAATGACCACACCGCGACCAAACTAGGATGACATTACCTACAGTCGTAAAACGTTCCAACTGACAACAACATTTCCATCAAATTTGTCTTTGACATCTTTGATAAGAGTCATTTAATTGGGGTTCACAAGTCTACGAACCGAGTGGCAGTGATTAGAATATGTACTTATAGTAATTGTGAGCGTCTGTTGTGGAATTCCAATTCTACTGTGGCGAAATTCGAGATGATAAAAGTCATATCCTAGTGATGTCTGTTTCCTTCAATTTAGAACTAGACTCGCGGCATTCTAACTAAAAGGTTGTGGAATCTATTGCAGAAATCACGACGACGTAACTTCCAGAACTGATACAGTTATGTGGAGCTTCAGCATTCAATTTCATCAATATATTTAGGTCGTGAAATAATTTTAAAATATTATGCCTAAAACCCAAAGGAACTCGAAAAACTTGACACTTTCGGTTATCTCGTGTTAGTCCGCTGCCTACGCAACATAGAAATGGGAAATAATTATATGGTGTCCCCAGAATCATTCGAGGTGCCTCGGATAGCTTACCTTTAGAGATGACTATTATGACGGGCAAAATTAAGGGCAAACCATCTGCTAAATGGAACACCCTTGCAAATACAGCAAGAATAGGACAAGATAATTATCACGATCCTCAGAATTAAGGCAACTCTGCATTAAGGCAAGTTGATGATCATGATCTAGAATAGCTTTCAAGTATCGAAAATACTCGCTGAGCTTAGTTTCCCACACCCGTTCTACATGCCATTAACTAGTAAATCGTTGCGATCTCTCCATTAGTAAAATACAAATTCACATACGCAATTACTCAAGCCGTTTTCCTACAACGTAGAGCTAGTACGAGTATGCAGAGTATTCGCTCGTAGGTATTTTTAATATGCCGGTTGCCGTTCAGACCTTGTGGGAGCCTTGCGCATGCTTCGGATGTGTCAACTGCTCCCGTTCATTTCCATACATTATAATTTGTATAAGAGTTAGTAACTTTGTTGGCCACAGCCATATGTCTTTGCCGTCCAAAGCCGCCTTCACTCTTTCAAAAGCAGCTTCGCGCGTACTTTTTCCGCGCAATAATGCAGCAAACAAGATTTCACTAGCGGATTTTTTGTGTTATCAACCTTATTACACATCGGCTTTACGTTGGTGAAAAGCTATACTATACACCATATCAGCCCTAGGACGTCCACTGCTGGACATAGGCCTCCCCCTATTTCGTGGGGGGTAAATGCCATAATCGCCACGCTTGGCATGCGGGTTGGCGATCGCAGTATCTCCACCGCACTCTAGGGAACACTATACATATGAATACAATTAATACTGCCATCTGTTTCGGTGATTATTACACATGAAAATACTACCTAAAACGAATTTTGAACGTGTTTCATCATCATCATCATCATCAGCCTATTTACGTTTCACTGCTTGACACAGGTTTCCTTTCATTGATAAGAAGGATAAGGTAGTTGAACGCCTTTATTATGTAATAAATATACATCTAGCCGTTCGGATTACATACTTTACATAGTCAGTTTGCTATAGTGAGTTAGATACAAGTGAATAGGTAAAGGCAAGGCTTGTAAAATATGCTTTGGTTTTGTTTAACGATAGTTCAGACCCATGGGATTCATGCTCTACACGAGGGAAAACGAACTAAATCGAATTTAGGGAAATCTTTCATCTGTATATATTTACTACAGCTACATCCAAGCTACAAAAACATACAGCTCTTTGTGTATCTAATCAAAGGTATTAAAGTTGAAGCGAGCTCTATATGTAACAGTGATAGACCTTTAGTTTTTATCACCATATTATACCTAGGTATCTTAACAACCCATAAAAGTGGCAGAAGCCTGAACTAGTTGTCTCTTTATATAACTTTACGTATCACTTCTCACAGAAACGGCATCTTAACTGCATGAATAAGTTTGTCAAGAGTTCATTTGCGGAAAAATAATGATCTATTAAAAACCGATTATGGAAAGTTGTTAATAAATAAGTTGCATGCTGCCTTCCGTATTAAATGGCTGTTGAATTATGTTATTTGTAAGTGATTTGTCTCTCAAGTACTACCAGTATTAGTAGAACTAGTATTTTCAGTACATATCCTATCTTATAGTATGTATCCTTTAGAGTAGTAACGTTACTTTGATCTAAATGTTCCATAGTAAAATTGTCAGTTAGATCTACCTATCGTAGAAAAGTAGAAAAGTTGCGTATATATACAGGATGGGCCCTGTAACAGGAGCAAAAAATTAAACGGTGGACTATTAAGCGGGCCAGCAATTATTTCCAAGGGGACTCATTTGAAAAAAAAAAAATTAAAAGGTAATACAATTGACAAAAAATTAAAAAAAACACAAAAAATATCCTTGAAAACAAAAAATGAAAAAACAATTATGACTCATAACTTGATACTACGTCCAACACTGCATTGATTCATGTGCTACGAGTATAATCTCGTGGTGTCAAGATCCATTACTCGGAGGTCATAACTTTAGATTAAAATTTCACATAAACGAAAATTTTTTAACAAAAATTGTACACCAGGTGTTACTGCAGATGCTCTAAGGAAGCGTCCTTTTAAATATTTGCTCCAGTTACAGGGCCCACCTTGTATACAGATCTGTTCTGTCGGGTTAGACACCGCTATAATAATAATAATAATATTCATTTATTTTAGACAACAAATGGTCCACATATACAAATACAAATTTCAAGTTAATAATAATTTAAAGCAAATTAGAATAAATTAGAAACAGAATTACAATAAATAATAATAAAATAAAATAAGCAGCGTCATTTAAAACAAAACTGTAACTAAATAGACATCACTTAACATTCAGGTACATGAATCTGCATGCAGTGATTCATGTACGAACAGTCGAGCCTATTGGAGATCATGCTATGAAACACTAGATATATTTGAGCGCTGAATAAAGGAACTATAAATTAAAATCACTGTAGTTCGTCAAGGAATAGGTACGAGTACGAGAGCAAACGTTAAATTGTAAAATCATTTACTTAGTGACATTAATAAATTCTAATTTAGATTTCTAATGAATATATGATACTATAATTCCATTTGATTCTCTTACGACTTGTTACTAGTTTTGACTTCTGGCAATTAAAAAAGAAAATTAAAAAGGAAAAAATATTCCGTCAACTGATGAAAGATCAAATATGTGGGACATGTATTGTAAGCTCACATCAAGGAACAAAATACCAGATACCTACGGATCCCGCCTAGCCAAGTCATGAAGTTACCTTAGGTAGTGCACCTGTAAAACTAAACTATAATGTAGATAAATTGATGATTATGATACGATGAGACAGTTACCGCGAATATGAGCTTAATGCACTGGCAAATAGTATGTATATGTAATTACGTATTATTTTATACATCGACGGTGGCAAACAAGTTTACGTCCTGCAGACACCGTGGCCTATGGACACTTGCGACTCCAGAAGAATCATAAGTGTGTTGCTGACCCTTTATTGACTTAGGGATGCGGTGTGTTGAGAGTGTGGGACCCGCACAGGTCTCTAGCATATATTAAAATGTGTTGCAAAACGTTCAACTTGGAAAAAAAAACCATACATCTGCAATATAAAATACTGATCATATTGGAATAGTTAGTCAGGTCTATTAAATATCGCGTTTGCTGTGTTGAGTTTGGTAATTGTTATTAACTATACCTACCCTTCCCTGTAGCTTTTTTACCTGTACCTTAAAGCGCTACGATAAAATGCAGTCTTTTATTCAGTAAAAAACGTAACAAGTCCATAAAATTCAATTACAACTGCTTATATGTCACCTCCCTTCGTATAGTGGTGTAACTTACAACGAAACATCTGCCGAGCAATTTCTAACCATCAAATAATTAATCATTGTTAAATTTCGAGCTTGAAATATCGTTCTCTAACTAGGTAACGCTCAATATATTATGCACTAATAGAATAAATAAAATTATTCTAATTTAAGACGTAAATCGATTGAATTAAGTTTAAAATGTGTGGGGCATAGTGGATGACCTGTTCTTTTATATTTCGCCGCACGCGACATTACGTATGGCCGCTGCGCACTTGGTTTTACATTTGACATTAGGTTTGTAAATGACAGGCGATACCTTGAGATAGCCTAGTTTAGGTCGCTGGTTTCCCAGCTGCGACTTATTTACAGACAAACTGTCCGTATTTAAATAACATACATTTTTACGTCGCCCCCCGTCGGTATAATATCTTGTCAATCTTAAAGCCATTTATTTTTCTTTTAAAACTCTTGTTGGAGTTCCTAAAAAAGCTCACATTCCATAAAACGTGTAAACAACATACGCCCAATATGTTGTGGCGTGTTTACAAATGCTCTTTTTACAATAAATAAATAAATAAGATGTACCTGCTTGCGCTTTTTCCTTGATATGTGTCCGTTTACACAATTATGTTGTCGTTTCTAGTAATGGCGATATTTATGAACAATTAACATTACCATATTTGTAAAAACAACTTCGAAATACAATGTGCTATGCATAAAGAGATTTGAGTACCGAAACTTCTTCACGCAAAGAGTGTAAACTTGTACTCGTATGCATTATAGACGGAAACTGATGCCAAATTTGGTGATTTTAAATGAATTTCACATATTTCAGAATAATCGTAAAAACTACGTACCTACAAAAAGTTTGTTATCCCTTGATTTATGCACTTTATTGTTTTCGTGGTTATTTTTATTCTCGCCAATTTTAAATTCTAAAAAAGGGTAATATTCGTGGGGATTTGTGAAAAGATGGGCGTGATGTACAATTGTATAGTTGACTACAAAAAAATGTATCCATTTATCCGCGTACATTAAGGGAAAAGTATGTATACATTTGGGTAGTCGACTGTACCTATTAGCAGGTTGATAATATTTTACAGGTCTGTAAATAAAAAAACATTTTCTTTTTTGACATATTTTTTTATATACCTTACTTGTTTTAAACTAAACTTATTACAGTGACTTTCCATCCCCGTATTTAATGCCTGTTACTTTTTGCAATCTGTGGCCGTAAGTAACTTACTCGTAAGTAGACCGGCAACGATCAATTGCAATGTCAATTCTACGTGATTGCAATGGATCAGAGATTTAATGGTTGTGATCGAAGCGATTGTCAATCGTATTTACGTGATTGATGACACTGAGGCTATACCGATTTGATATCAAGTTGTGCTAGATTTACCAGGTCTTGTTCAGTCACCTTAACTTTTATAATTCCATCCGCGTTGTCAAACTCAGCGGATAACCATAGACAAGAAAACAAGATGGCGTCAAGAACTGACAATCGAACTAATTGCAAAATTTCAAATTCTGCCCCCGTTCCGCGGCTTGTTTATTTTTGAACGACGTCGAGTTATCTGTTCAAGATTAATGTCGAACGGAAGTTTGTTCGAGACAAAGAAAAATTGCAGAAAAGTTGAAGAAAAATTATACTGCTTCGGTGTTACTTATCAGTGTTATTGTTGCCTGTAGTTGATGGTACCTATTAATGATCCTATTTATTACGTGATAAAGACAAAATATTACATTAGTCTGATTTTAAAATAGATAAAATAAATTTCGAGCAACCTAAGACTCATATAGAACAATTTTAGTACGTTCCAAAGTAATAGGAATAATTTAAAAAATAATGCTCCGAGCAGGTTTGGAACCTATGACATCTGACATACGCGGTTAATCGCTCTAGCCACTGAGATATCGTTTACTCTACTAAACTAGCAATCAAGCTCAGGCACGAAATCGTTTACTAGTTCCCTCTTACAACGCCTTAGAGAGGCGTACAGCGACATCTACCTTAGAAAACTTAGGCTTCTTTTAATGGCAGCAACGTCTCAAACTACATTAAAAAATCGTTAGTAAGGATGCGCCATCCATATTAAACAGTAACGCTGCGGCTTTTATCCTTTAATTTGGATTTTAGAATTTTAGCAGTTTGATAAAAAAATAATTCTTAGTATGTTTCATTATCTTATTGCTAGTGTTAGTACCTAATTTTAATGCACATATAACGAACATCACTGAT
This sequence comes from Notocelia uddmanniana, assembly GCA_905163555.1. Lineage (NCBI taxonomy): Eukaryota > Metazoa > Arthropoda > Insecta > Lepidoptera > Tortricidae > Notocelia > Notocelia uddmanniana. The sequence continues at coordinate 17,681,032 of LR991065.1, forward strand.
GCGCTACAGAAGCGGGGCAGCCCCACCAAGCACCCGGAACGCGTTGTTATACTACGCAGAGGGCTCCGTAGGCCAGTTGTGTATAGTATCTCCATAAGCCGCACGTATACAGGGAGATGAAATATGCTCTAGTCTGTGTGATTTTGACCTCCCTCGTACTCCGATTTATTTTTATCTACTTTAAATTTTTTTTGTCAATGTTTTAACAATTATTTATTTATTTACTTCATATTGTAGCATATTGAATGTCCAACTGCTGGGCAATTGCCTCTCCCCGTAATCTCCATAAGTCCCTACTGAATTAATGCTTATTTCGCCCAATTGCTGAGGTCCGGGGTCTAGGTCTGCCCTGTCTGTGGCACTCATATGTTTATTATAGTTTTGCGTCCTTTTTTATAAACATGTTTAAGAACTTAAAAAATAACTATTTCTTTTATACAGACAAACGTGATTTATCTCTAACACATATTCAGAACTGAACATTAAATTTTGTTCCCTAATTATTATCCCTGACTTTAGTAGCTTCTTTAACGATAAAAACCCGTCTTGATCATGTTTCGAATTAGATGTCAGTACTATTAATATTTATTTATTTATTATTTATTTATTTCAACTAATTACACAGTATTACACTAACACACTGCGGAATTTAGGACACACTATACATATAAAAGTTACACATAAAAATTATAATAACAATAACAATAGTAACGAACATATGGACAAAAATTTGACATCAAACATAAACAGAAGAGGGCGGTCATCCATCGCTTCACAGTACGTCAGACATTCACCACATACATCAATCCACTTACTCACAAAAACATCACAGTCTGGTGTTGATGCGAGATGCTAGAACTGCTAGAAGGGCATTAAGGTAGTTCAGAGCGCGCACAAGCGGTGAGTTGGCGCGAGACACAGTGCGCGTCTCTGGTACTGCCAGAAAGAGGTGCTTGCGCGGTCGAAGGTTGAATTTCGATTTCAACAGAGAGGGAATGTGTAGGCGCACCAGTTGCTCAACCAATTCGGGACAGTCTGAATCTCCTCGCAGACAGTCTGAATATAATTATAGCTGTTCGAATGAGCCCACAAATTGTATGCAGAAATTCAATGTAAGAAGATTTTCAATACAACTCTCTTAACACCCTCGAAGCATTTTTCAAGTTATCGCCCAAGAGAAACTTGGTTGTGAAAATCAGTAGCCGCCTCGTACATTAACTGTTTAGCATTCAAAAGTGTTTTCATTGTAGACGTTTTCCATTTGTCTGGAAATAATTTTCGTGAGAATTGTTTGAATTTGAATCATAAATTTAGTTAGTAGGAAAACATTTCATCTCCTGGTATACAGGCCTCGGCTAGTACGGGGTTCGCCTACTCTCCATATGTGTAAAATGATTTGTTAAATAAATGTCATATTAAAATCATCTTGTCTTCCTTCTCCCAGTCTGAACTATATTATTATCGCCTTTTGTCCGGTTACGTACGCACCTAAACATGTTGCGTAAGGTTTTCCGTTATTTCAAGTACAGACAGATTCACCAATCATAAATTCGTGCTGCTTAAGTTTTGACTTAATATTGCGAATTGCGAACCGGGAACAGAACCTCTGTGGTGCTACGTTACGCCAATACAAAATACATTTGTAAATCGCGAACTTTAAATCGAAACTAATTTAATTAGTAAGATTATTAAACAGAATGTATTATTATTTTTAATGTTTCTGCAACATGGTAAAATTTAAAATATATATACGTAAATATTACTTTTTCTATTCACCAGCAATTACCAAACTACTGTGTTATGTAAAAATATGTAATACCACCCCTGCACTAAAACAAAGTGCTACAAAATAAAAACCAAACACATCATTCGGCCATTTTATATTATGTGGCATATTATTGGTCAATGCCCAGTCACTTATCTAGCAACATACACATACATATGTAAATTATCAATGTGTGTAATGATGTGTGTATGTAATGCGTTGATGAATGCAGTTCCGTCGACCAAGTCAAAACAAGGACAGGAGATGGATGGAGTCGTTTTAGTTGTCAGGTTTATTATTATTAGGTTTGACACCATACTTTTGCAAGGCAAGAAAGGTGCCCATTTTTAAATTGTCTAATTTTATTCATGTTCGTTTAGGGTGCAAAAAAAACGCGTGTGTTGCCAATATTCAAAATGAGCTTTATAATAAACCAGCGGTTGTCCGCGACTTTGTCCGTGTCTTCGCTCCTATTGGTCGCAGCGTGATGTTATATAGCTCAAAGCCTTCCTCGATAAATGGACTATCCAAAACAAAAAGAATTCTTCAATTCGAACTAGTAGTTCCTGAGATTAGCGCGTTCAAACAAACAAACAAACTTCTTCTCTCTTATCTCTCTTCTTCGTCTTAATAATTGAAAATTCTATTGCAAAAAAAAGTGTGTATCTAGAAAAATACTTCTATCACAGACTTGTTTAATATGCATTTTTTTAAAAGGCAAGGAGTTTTATATATCGAAGTAATGCTCATTTATACATAACAATTGACATGACTTCCTAAAGAGAAACTATAACAAAGTAAACTGTAACCTTTTATGAAAATGCTGTAAATCGTGCGGTGGATTTTGTACCGTTAAATAAGTTTTTTTTTATATACCACGTCGGTGGCAAACAAGGGTACGGCCCGCCTGATGGTAAGCGGTCACCCTATGGTCACCCTATCAAGCCTATGGACGCCTGCAACTCCTAGGGGTGTCAGTAAATAAATAATGAGATTAAATTCTGGAGTTTCATCATGTCAGCCCAAAACCATGTCTAATATTTATATGCCCTATTTTTTTCATTGCAGCACATCATTAAGCCAAAGCGGTCGTTAAATAAAATAAAATAAATCATATATTTTCTACTCCACACCTTTCTGCTTGTCCATATTAAGCATTTATTATCAATCAAGCGCCTTCATTGGCCAAGCGTCGACCAATGGCGGCCGTTCTAAAATTAAATATCGAAGAATGTTGACGCTATATATCGGAATAACGATAAACTGAGAACCATTCGATATTATTATATGACCCTATTTACATATATTACTATTCGATGGTTTAACAATTATCGTGTGTCTTCTGGTTTAACGGTCTAATGATACGGGAGACCATTTGTTTGATACAATTTTGAATTTAGAAACAAGAAAATATGTAGATAGAGTAAAATTAATTTTAAAATTAACGCCCCTCTACTATTGGATAAATTATTGTTTCTGTGTATTGCGCTTATGCTGTGTATTGTTATTTAAAAATTGGTTTGTTACTCTACCTCTTTTTTTGGCTTAGTGGGTAGTGACAATGCCTACGATTCCGGAGGTCCCAGTTTCGAATCCCGGTCATGACATTTATTTGTGTTCCTGAGTCTTGGCTGTTTTTAAGTAAGCTTTGTATTTAAGTACTTATCTATCTAGGTATATAGCTATGTATATCGTCGTCTAGTACCGACAGTCTAAGTTTTGCTTAGTTTGGGACTAGGTCGATTTGTGTAACATTGTCTCCTAATATTTAATTATGAATTTATTTATAACTTATTATACTAAGTACAAAATTCACTCAAATAACCCGCCCCTTGCCGTTCCCGGTGCAAAAGTATCCGTAAAAACTGGGCCACCAGAAACGGCTCGGAGCGAGTTTCCTGTGTTTATAACTTAAATACTTACACGGAATAATTTTAACCATGAACAACAATGTGCCCGTAAAGCCTTTTATTGTGTGAGGCAAGATTTACCTTTAGGCACACTTACTTTGCTATAGTTACTTTCCTTTACTAACTTTTGTTTACTTTACTTTTTTTTATTAACTTTAGGGTTTACGGCATACTGCTAATTTTTTATTTAATTTTTTTGTCTTCAATTTCAACAAAATAAAAGCCAATATATTATTTTGAAATTTTATTTATAAAAATGAAACAAAAAAAAACATTCATCATAGGAAAGGATTGCGCTTAACAAAATGACATAGAGTACTAAAATTAATAACATATTACTATAACAATTAAATACCGATTACACGTCCACTATATCATCATAAAGAGTAAACATTGTTACATAAACTCTCGCCTGTACATAGGTTAGGAAAAGCACATGAAATTTAATATCGGTGCCACTTTTAGCATTTCTAGGGTCAAAGGTTGAGAAGATGTGATGCTGCAATAATAGGTTGCTAGCCCATCGCCCACAACATACTTTAACTTTATTCCCGTAATCAACTCTTACGACACACATAGGAAGAAAGACAGTGATCTATTCTAACCCTAGGGGATAGCAACCCGCAATATCCATATTTATTAGGGTTAGGTGTGATGACTTTCTATTAAAAATAAATTATTTGGCACAAGCTTTTATTGCCGACTGTACTTTTCCTTAACACAGTCACCAATTGTCGTTTTTTTATGACAAAGGGGGCAAACAAGCAGACGAATCGCCTGATGGTAAGCGATTAGCACCACCCATGGACACTCGCAACACCAGAGGAGTTGAGGTTGAAGGGTTGCGTTGCCGGCCTTTAAGATGGGAGTACGCTCATTTCTTTTTCGTTGAGAGGGTACCAAAGAGCTCAAGTCGGCGGATTTATCTAGTGTAGTTTGGGAGTTGGGGGGATAATCGCCATCTTGTCTGCATCATCAGATCAGCTCGGTGGTATCTTAATATTGCATTATAACCGAACTTACATAAGTATGCCAAATTTCAGCTCAATAAGTTGTGAGTAACTTCTTTAAAATTCAGTTGCAAGATTCGACCTTAAAATACTTACAAACAAACATTGCAAGTTAAATAAAAGAATGTAAAATGAATACGTAGTACAGGATAATCCTCCTCCTTTAAAAAAAGACACAGTGGAACAAAGAACATACTCCTTTTTTGAAGTTATTTAAAAATAGACAAATAAGTACTTTTATAATTATGTACATTTCGCCGCATAAACTAAGGATAGGAACCTCATTAGGTACTAAATAGGTTAAAACTTCCATAGTAATTGGTAGCCATTTGACGTTTTGGTAGGCCGCATTCCCTAAGGAAATACTTTTACATATGCTATGCTTATTAACGTACATTCGTCCATAAATGTTCGAAACTGTTTTTCCACCTTATAATATGGAGAGATTATATACCTAATGAGCTTTTTTGTACTGGTTTTGAGCCTAATAAAACACCTTTTATGACCTGGTTTATTACGGTTACACAATTAGTTTATGTTGGACACTTCATATAATCGGTATTCAATTATATTTCAGTTTAATTGTTAACTTAAATAACGTGTAACAAATAAATGCTTTTTTCAATTTATTAAATTCAAACTAGGTTCAAAAATAAGTTTGACCAGTACAGTCACAAGCAATATCAAATGATACTTAGGCAAACGCGTTCCAAAAATTCTAAAATATCTGACATGGCTCTCGAGCTGATCTTTATGTAGAGCGGTTACAATAAGGTTTTTATTTCTGCGCGCACTTTAAGGCGTATCAAATAATATTGTATGTAACTTAAGCATCAACTAAAAATCATAATTTATACTTTCATATTTATTTCAGCCACGATATTGGACATGTCTAACATTCAAAATAAAAATGACAGATTTTTCATTTGATATCGATTTCTGTCAAACATTGTGGATGGAATACAGGCCATAGTGTAGTATAGCTTAGATTTCAATTGTATTTTGTAGTATGAAAACCTTTAATAGGTGAGATTTTCTTTTGATTTCTAATTAATAATTAGATTCAATACGGAAAACTTGAAACTTACAATAAATTGGAACAAAACTATCTTACAAACATAATAATTAAACACAATATTGGTTAAAAAATTACAACACATGATCATATTTTTTTCTGCTGCATTATGAACGCACGTATTTGTATTATAAAAATAAGACACAAAATACTACCCCTAAAAAAATCCTTCAAATCGAGGATATTAAATAATTGTTTTAAGTCAAAAACATAGATATGAAGTACGATCTTCTATTAATGTCAGTAACTTACGAAATATGGTGAATTTAATACCTAAGCCAATGTAGAAGACAAATGAAAATACAAGTATTTAGTAGATTAATTACTTTAAGGATGCCTTTTATAATGATTTTATAATATTTCATTTAGTGATATTGAAAATTAATCTCACGAGTGAAGAGAACACGTTATTTAATTACGTTGTTTATGTTATGATGAACATATATCATTCTAACATTGGAATTGGGGGTGACATTGGTAACTCATAGTAACGTAGGAGGGCTACGGTATCCTAATGGTCAAGGATTTTTTTTATTGTAAATGGGACTGCGTTTGACCTTAGTCTAACCTGATGGAAAGTTAAGACAAGATCTAAGATGGAAAACAAAGAATGAATGACTTTGGTAATGGCTATCCAGAACCAAAGGAATTCAGAGCACTCCCGCTGAGCTCCATCATCCAGTTTGTGGAAATGTTGGAGAGCAGCTTGGAGTAAGTATAAAGGAGGGGGCAATTGCACAAAAGATCCCATTGGGTCGAAGTGCATCCGCAAGGGCCCTCAAATAAACAAGATAAGATAAGATAAGATGGAAAACGCTCACCCAGAAGATGCCTATTCACTCTTACGTACCTTGATGACATCGAGGTCATATGCTTCCGGAAATACAGACGCCGGAAGAGAATTCCAAGCTGAAGCAGTGCGAATCAGAAATGATTTCCTAAACCGCGAGGTGCGGCATGGAAGGAATTCGACTACATGTGGGTGAAATCCCATACGGCGCCTACCTATAGTACTCCGATAAAGAAAAGTTGAAGGGGGCAAAAGCTCATTAAGCTCAGCAGCACACTCTCCAAAATACAACCTATAGAAAATTGCCAGACAGGCGACCCTCCGCCGATGCATTCCGAGCATGCGGCTGTGAAGCGGAGGTCGTTGGTTCGAACCCCGGTTTGTACCAATAAGTTTTTTAACTTATTGTACGGAATATCATCGTTAGCGTTTCGATGAAGAAAAACATTATGCAGAAACCTTCTTACGTCTGCGAAGAAATTCAAGGGTGTATGTGAAATGTCCAATCGACATTGGGCCGGCGTGGGGACTAAATAATAAATCTTCTCTTTGAGAAGAGACCTATGCCCAGCAGTGGGACGTAAATCGATATGATGTTGATATTTAATTTTATTTTCATAGTAGCGTTGGAAAAGTACATAGTTTATTTTTAAATAATTTTAAGGAAGCCCCATTTCTTGTCACCCCGGTAAACAATTAACAACTTTAGTGTGCATTTTTTTGGTTATTCAATTAAATTAAAATACCTAAAGACAACAGGCATCCCTGAAGTGATTTATCTTCCAATACATAATATTTTAATTTAAAACAGCAGTTTAGGATATACATAAAAATATTTTTAACGATACACCCTGAATGTTACTTATTTTACATAATTTGTTTAAAAAGCATATTAAATGCAAACCAAGTTTGCTACTCAATCATTTACATTTTTATAATAATAAATTTGTTATATAGGTATAAGTACTTAAAAGTGATACATATATAGTGTTACTCTTGGCAAGACATTTCATAATATTAAGTATTGTTTTCATTATGTTTTCTTTATAATGAATCTACTTAAATCAAACGTACGTACGCACCATATCTTTTGACAATATTTTTACATGATTATATCTTGTTTGTTTAAGTTTTTACGAAATTGTAGCATTTTTATCGATAACCAAGCATTTGAATACAGATAGATACATATACTCAGTATATTATAATATTCTGAGTATGTCGGTCTAATATTAATTATAATACTCTTGCAATTTCATTCGCCGTCTGAAACAAGAAAAAAACAGTTAATGAAAACACAGACGTTGATGTTTCGAAAAGTGTTCGTTCCCCTTTGACAATTTTGATGTGAAACATTAAAAGGAGGGAAAAAAGGCAATTAGACGCCTTAATTATAAAATCTTCTTTGCAATAATACCGAAGTTTCTAAAACTGTCTAGTGGTGTTTATTATGAAAGGAAAATACCGATCACTTTCTCCTACGAGAGCCAAGACATATTAAGGTCCCGCAGTTTGCTTATGTCATCGTTGTAGGCGCTAGGGCAGCCGTTCCGAGCAAAATTCTGTTGTTTTGGTTCGTTTGATGATGACGCTTTCATCAGAACGCACCTCCTATCATTCCGATCCACTTGCCCACCAGTGCTGCCTGTACAGATGTCTTTGCAGGTAGGAACTAGGGATTGCATACAAGCCGATTCGCGGCTCCAAACCCTAGCAGAAACGAACTACAGTGGCGGTCTTAATAATGTCGCTTCAATCAAGTTTCAAACGAGGATGTAGCGAGACCTATTTGGGTCTTATTCAACTAACTCTGGTCACTTTCTCCCACCACCCACTGGTGAACTGAGGTTAGCCTACAATTGTCAGCTGTCGTCGCTGGAGGCTCCGGGGCTAGTCAGCCATTCAGGATATAGTGTGATAAACTGTGGCTGCCTATACGCGGTTAGATCCCTTTCTGTTCTCTACAAACTTACCTCCCGTCACTTCCTTCCACCAGTGCTGAGGTCCTGCAATTCGCTGCTATCATCGCTAGAGGCGCTTGGGCAGCCGTTCGGAGCCTGTGGGTTACCCATCGCCATTGAGAGCGGAATCGTGATGAACTGTGGCTGGTTTGATGACGACGCTGAAATCCAAATAGATCTTGTTCAGATAAAAAGGCAGAAAAAGACATTATTGTGTAGTACTTATTTAAGACCATCATAACTCGTATTAAAAATGTGTAAAACAGTCGTCTCTTCCCTAGTGAATTACATGTACAAGCCAATATTCCATTCACATTTCTTGTGTTGTTATGGTATCTCCTTAAAACTTAAAAATATAAGAAAGTTAATTGTTTTCGCAACACTTGGTACATTTAACAACTGTCATCAGTTATACAGTCAGCATCAAAAGTAGAAAAGTTCAAAAGTCTTTATTACAAGGGAATAAGAACTTTTGGCCTCTTCATATGCGTAGCTACTTTTGATGCTGACTGTACCATCTGACAATTTAACTACCTCTTTATAACGTTGGTAGCCGTTACCATTACTTCACTAGTTACAACAAGTACCGTAATGCTAGTAAAACTTACCTCCTTCTTGTCCCTGATTAGCAAGTCCGAGTATGAAACTGTGCGGGTAACCCATGGCCAAGTTACCCAAGCCGAGGTTTGAGCCAAGCCCCTCGAGCCCCAATACTCCCGGGTACAGCATCGCTCCTCCTGGCAAGTCTATCTTTGGCATGATCTTTGGCATTGATTGTTGACTGGATTTACTGCTATCTGCTTCTTGGGTAATCGATGATGTTGACGCTTGTGGTTCCCTGTGGTATAATTTCTAATGAGTAACAAGCCTCTATTGATGACAGGGATAGTCATGAATGTCATGATTTATTTTCTAGAAAAAAGAAAAAAACTGAAACGGGAGTTTGTTAACCAATTAGCTCGAATTTTAGCGAATATAGAAATGGCCGATTTACAAAAGTAATTAAGGTCATTCCAGACACGGCACGGTGTACATATTTTACACCTACAAAGAAAGAATTATTTGTACATAGAAGTACAAGTAAATTTTTTGTATGAACTAGCATTTTTCTCTTCACAAAAATCTAGAAAAAATAGAGCTGCTCTATTACATACTTTCTTTGGTGATACTCGTATTTATGTTCAGAAACCTGATTTACCAAGATGAACTTTAGTTACTATACTTTGTAGAAATGTAAGTAAAATATAATGGATTGCACAAAAGGTACTGGATAGTCAATATATTTATTAATGTCAACTTACCTGCCACCACCTTCTCGTTCAGTACTGCTGTTGCAAACCCAGTCCTGTCTCAGCGCGGCTTGGTTGAGCTTGTCGCTCGGCGACTCAGGATCGCTGCCGCTTTCATCTCCGCTGTCACCCGACGATGCAGGCTCGTCCTATACACAATAAGAATACGGTGAGTGACCTCAATGGAGATTTACCAATTATTCATATCCACAAATACCGCTTAAAAGATAAGGAACTACCAGTAAAATTTTTAAAATTAGAATACATGTTTCTCATTTACAATAAATGACTTCTATTCTATTGTATTCTATTTCTTGTTGTCATATTTATGCTATGAATTGGTTAAAGACTATTTCTCATGACTGTGACTCCAATATTTCACTTTTAAAGTGACCTGATATAATTTTTAAGAAAAAAACTTCAATGGGGGAGGCTGGTGAAAGAATATTATACTTAGATGGTGCACTCTTAGATTCCATACAATAAAATAAAAATGGCTATAAGTATGTTTATAATGGTAGAAGACTTAAGTACCCTCAATTCCTCACGGAATCATGGAAAAACCTTGCTTGCTTGACAAACAAAACGAAGAGAACAAATCGCCAAACTTGAACTACGCGTCGTTGAAGAGTTCCGTTCTGATCATCATCAGCAGTTCCACTTCATCAAATGTCACTTTTATGAATGAAAATGCTTGATTAGTTTATGAAAATACTAAAATTACTATTTGTGTGCCTTTCACATTTGAGGAGTTCCCTCGATTCCTAATGGATCCCATCATCAGAACTCGAGCATGACAAAAATCAATCGTGAAAATAGAACTTGCTTAACAAACACAGCTAGAAGGACAAATCGCCAGACGTGAACTTTTCGTCGTTGAAGAGTTCTGTTCTGATCATCATCAGCAGTTCCACTTCATCAAATGTCAGATTTTTGTATGATAATGCTCGATTTGTTGATAAAAACACAAAAATCACTATATGTTTGCCTTTAAGATTTGAGGAGTTCCCTCAATTCCTCATGGATCCCATCATCAGAAATCGAGCATGATAAAAATTAATCGTGACGATAGAACTTGCTTAACAAACACAGCTAGGAGGACAAATCGCCAAACGTGAACTTTTCGTCGTTGAAGAGTTCTGTTCTGATCATCATCAGCAGATCCACTTCATCAAATGTCACATTGGTGGATGAGAATGCTCGATTTGTTGATAAAAACATAAAAATCACTATATGTTTGCCTTTAAGATTTGAGAAGTTCCCTCAATTTCTCATGAATCCCATCATCACAACAGCGTTTTGACAAAACCACTTTAGATATATATACTTACAATCAAAAAAAGAATTATCCAAATCGGTTAAGAAATGACGAAGTTATGGAGTAACAAACATTTTAAAAAAAAACATACAACCGAATTGATAACCTCCTCTTTTGAAATCTTGAAGTCGGTTAAAAAGTAAATTTTATTAAGTTGAGAATATCCCATGGTCTTGGGGCCGTTCTAGTACCTACGTACTATTTCAAGGTGCAACCGGCAGGATAATTACGTAACTTTTCGATCTAGTATTAGGACAGATAAACTGTCAAGTTTGAAGGTGAAAACGACACTTTGAAGGTGAAAACGACACTTTGAAGGTGAAAACGACACTAATGTTGTTATGCCCAATAGGGCGAGCAGTAGCTCGACCAAAAATATGCAATGAGCCCGCTGAACAACGCTAAGAAGAAGACCAGGAGTTTTTGTACTAAAACTAGAAATTACGGTATCAAACGACATATTTAGAAGACGAAGTTTATAGGTGAACCCATAATTTCATGACCTATTTTGAATATGTCACACATTATCATATTTTTATTAACTGTACAAAACCTGAACAACACACCAAACACCGTAAAAGGAAGAGCACTCCCTTAACTAAAACCGAAGCACTTGTCACCACAACTTACTGTAACCGCTAACTCACTTTGGGGGCGAGAGCCAATTTATAGGTGGCGCAACTCTCAGCTAACTCCACCTAGCGCCGAGTATGTAGGTAAAACTTGCCAACTTGGCGGGTGTAGCGTTTTAATTATTTGAAAGCGGCACAATCGGCAGCAAAGAATTAGCAGTAGTAAGTAGTTTGGGTAATTATCCATGCTGCCATAGATCTTTGGTGCTACGGAGAGTGCTTCTAATAGTCCTCGTCTTATGTATATATTTTATAGGACACACAACAACAGGTAACAAGTCATACTCAAACCCAAAATATGCATATTAATATGCATAAGTTAGTGAAAGTACCTAATGGTTATAAGATTACCTATAGTTGGGACGATACTCAATAGCAAGGGTATCGAAAACTCTATAAATAGGCCGGAGCATATATGTTAAACTATCTAATACATTGTTGTTAAAAAGATAATTTCGAATCGGTAACAACAGGGCCCGACAATTTTATTACAAAGGTATTGAAATTAAAGAGTGATAATATACATCAGCCAGGCATAAGATTAAAATTAAAAGAAATGATGTCTTGTACAAGTCGAATTGAACCCCTGGGTCGCGATTCCATTGCTATAGCTTTTGTTCAATGTCTCAGTTATATTTAAAGACTCATGAAGTAATATGGGGATATGCCTATTACTCGTCACATTTTGTACGGCAAAAATCTCTAGCTCTCCTCGGTACTATATCTCGTAGATCTAGTTATTTTCTTTTCTTCATCACTTACCCATATATAAATCATTACTTATTCATACTATAGAGCCTCTGGGCACAAGAATGATTGATTAAATTCTGTGTTTATTTATTTTTTGCAAAGGAGGAGGAGTAGAAGTTCCAAAAAGGCGGGTAATAGAATAAACACGGAGCGGGCGAGTTATGGCGTCCCTACGGAGCTCTGCTGTTTATATCTCAGCTTTATTCGCAAGTTTAAGATACGCTATAGGGTTACGGCTATTATTTTTTATATTGCCTAGCTTTCTTAGGCTACCCGACTTTTCGGATTTGTGGCAACATCCTTCGTCGTGAGCTAGTAAAGTTAATTGTACGCGAAAAAGTATAAATTAATAAATATTATTATTATTTTGTTTTAAAGTTTAAATAATACCGCCGTAACTAAGTACCGTAGTTTAGCTGGAAGAGATCCCTCTTAGGGATAAGTTCGTCTTTGTACTTTAATCTTATGTGACATGTTTATTATTTAACCCTGTTAATGTAGAGGTATACAATAAAGTGCACATAGTTACTTACACACATAAACTGAGATGATTTCGTCGTCAACTGGCGTTAAAGCCCATTATCCGTTTTTTACTTAGTTACTTTAGTGGTTCATACAGATATCAGTGTTCTAACGTTTCTAGAACAAATTTAAATTATAAAAGCAGCCCCAAAACTTCCTAAAGTTACCCGAGCCACACGGTGCCTAAAAAGAAGTATGAATTTATGGTTGAATTAAAATAATAAAGCGCTAGGTATTTGCTCCCAAAATAAGTAATTAATGCGTTTAAAAAAATACTGTAAAAGAATCTTTTTTTGTATAATTCGATACGGCATCTCCATAGTGGCAATACGCCAATAAAACGAAGTATTTGACATAATTTGCCAAGTACTTGATCAAATATCGATGATATAAAAATAGTAATTAGAAAACTGCTCACAGTGAACCACAGCACACCTCAACCAGTGACACGCAGGTGTTACAAACAAAAGGCTCTTCGCGTTTTAGCGAAAAACGTGTGTTCTCCACTGTTTACGACCGCTTCCCACTCCGCGTTACGACGTATTAAATTATAATGGGACAATATTGTGCTACACTTTGCCGGGAAAGTGCTAGCCTTTAATGTTGACAGCAAGCAGGCAGTCGGGATTTTATACTTTGCAAAGGCATTGTCTATATTAACTGAACATAATTTTCCAAATAACGTTCAAAAAGTATTGGGTAAGTAAGTTTTTAAATGACTTGATTTGGGTGTGTCGTCATTATTTATTGCGATGAGAAACTAAACACTCGCGGAGTCTTTTTTTTAGTACCAACTCGACCCTGCTACTCCACCACAACAACTCCCAACAGATAATCTTCCTAGAAACGAATTTATAAATAGGGGTGTCTTTGAAAAGCTGGGGAGACAATGAAAATTAATTTACAGTCGTTTTTTTTTTCGAAGCAGCTGTGGTAGTAAATATACCCAACAATTATACATTTCTAACTAGGTATTAGTTTTAAGGATTAAGTTAACTAATAATAAGAAACACCACTAAATTAACAATAGGTAATTATTAAAAGAGCAGATTCCGATTAGTTGTTATTTGTCAAATTACTAACGTCAATATTAGCCCGACAGTTGACTGGTAGAGAATGCCTTATGACAATAAGGCAGTCCGAAATTTGTACACTTTTGTGCCACAAATACAACCTCATATAATTGCACGGCAGACACGAGCCTAGACAGAGTTACATTGACAACAATAACGTTTTAAAAAAGCATAAACAATGGTAATTGTAGTGATATAACCGAAGTAATTAATCGGTATCAGAGGCAGCATCGCGCGCACAATTGTTAATAAATATAATACGGATGATTCCGCGCCGGCGATATGATCGAGACTTTACTGGCGAGAGGAATAGGGCGGACATGTTGTACTCAGGAATAAGTGAACAGAAATATGTGTATCTCAAAACAAAAGTTTCCTCTTTGTCGATGTATAAAATAATTTGTAGTTATTTGTGTGTATGACAAAACCAGACTACTAAACTAAAAATAAAGAAAACAATCGCAACATTTTTATTTACATACACACCATACCCTTTGATATGAATAACAAAAATGCCGCTTAAGCAAGGGTGGTGATCGACATTGTAGTTCTCAAAGTCTTGCAGATATGCTACAAAATTATTCGGATTAAAACTACATTCCATTGGCATCAGTTTAAAACTACATGCATTTGCAATCCCTGCTCTGTTAGCTCAGTCATTTACGCCCCGTTTTTGTTCGCTTGTCCCCCCTATTGTTTTGTTGTAAGATCAAATATCGTATGAATAGGACCAGTAGGAATTACCCTGTGTTAATACGCCACGTGTACTACAATCATATCTCTATTCTTCAACACAACTGCTTTCACCGTCTAAAAATTACTTGTACGGTACATCGAGACAGCACAATAGCGCGTGGGCGTACCCTTTATATGCCGACGGTACTAAATAATAATAATTGCGGCTAACTAACTACCGTTTAACGCATTCGCCTTTCTTCTGTACATCTGATAAGTTGTAGCGTCGGCAGAAGTGGGTTAGTTAAGGTTTTAATTATAGACCTTCCGTTTAAATCAGGCTGTACATGCGCAGCACGCGGCATCATCATTATTGCCCCAAAAAGTGACACAATGGCCGGTGCAGCGCCATCCGCATCAGCGAAATCCCGCACCCCTGACCAGGTCACGCGGATAAGAGAGCTGAAGTCAAAGGGGAATGGGGAGCGAGACAGGTCACTGCCGCTCGTCCCCTTTGTTGTTGTTGTTGTTGAGCTTCTTTCCAGCACCCTCCTCGGTGCTGGATGGCTTCACCTGCGGTGGACGCTTAAGAAGCTGCGGCGGGTTGATCGCCGCTACGGTCCCGATCTGTTACTCTTTAAGCTTATAAATAAATAAAAATACATATTTTTGTTGTAATTAAAATATGTTCAAGGAGAACACACTAACTGTAATTTAGATTTAATATTACAGACCTTTGTTGTTATTTGAAATTTTAACCCGGTAAACCATAAAGAAGAGCGGTGTCTCTTGACACAGGTATCTTGAATACTTACAAACACACACCAACCTGTATATTGGTAAATTTTTAAGATAACGAATAAAACATGTTTTTTTTAAATAAATAAGTATGTGAACTAACTAGGTAACAGATGTGTTCTTCTGAAACGAATATTACTGAAAAAATTTAAGCGTAAATTCGTCAATAGTTTTGCCGTGTAAATAATAAACACATAAACGAAAAATGTAACCAATCATCCCATTCGCACAATTATTAAAATAAGTAAACTGGACTAAATCGCGTAAAATTGAATTAATATTTTGCGTAAATCCGATATATTTCATAGCAACTGTACAATGTTTAATAGACCGCGAGCCAGCAACAGATTTTCATGACCAAGTTACTCTCGGGCGATAACTTGTAAAATATTCAGTGACTTGTAATAAAAAGCCCCGTGAATGTCAGCTGATGCGGTTTCGTGGGTGGGTTGAGCACCGGTAGCATGCCACGCGCGTAGGGGGACATAGAATAGTTTTTATCCCAGAAATAATTCCTTAAAGGGGGTGAATAGGGACGAATGTGGAAGTTTGTAGTACGGGAAGCGATAATCAATCAAGCCTACGCCAAAAACTATTCATAATAACCATTTCTTGATTATAATGAAGAAATAGTAGAAATTATTTATTTAGGCCAGTAGTTCAGGAACCTTAATCTAAGGGTTTTCCCGTGACATATTAGGGAAATTGATTTTACCTCCATTGTAAATTGTTGGCCTGTTTAGCCTTGTTGGTAGTGTCACTGCCTCCGAAGCTATAGGTCTCGGGTTTGAGCCCCGGTAAGGGCAATTGTTTCTGTGGTGAACAGAGACATTTGTTCCTGAGACTTGGATGTTTTCTATGTATTTAAGTATATATCTATTAAATATATCATCGTCTAGTACTCATAACACAAGCCTTTATGAGGTTACTATGGGAATAGTTCGATTTGTGTAAAAATTGTCCCCTAATATATATTTCTTTGTAAATAACTGCTAATACGAGTAGATAGATCTATTCATCCACTTTCAGTACCTATTATTTCACTCCCGAAGAATTTCCGTTTCATTCCCAGGGTGGTAACTACCCCCAGATAAGGAACCGATATTTTAAGACAATAACGAGTTTTACGCGGATGAAACAAGCCAGTACAGGCTTTTTTTTACATTTATACACAGGGTTTGTATGCGCCTGTTTTGCGGACCGTACACTAGAAATGTCCACAACTGCTATCGGTCCGTTTTGTCTGTTTTAGGACGAAGTACCCGCAGTCCGCTCTGAGGGCCTACCGCGAACTTCGAAAATCGAACTTCGTATCGTACCGTCCCTTTCCGTCATATAGTGTATAACACGAGAGTGAAAGGGACGGCACGACACGAAGTTCGATTTTCGAAGTTCGCGGTAGGCCTCCTGGAAACGACCCGTGACGATGCCGGAACTGGACGGTATTATGCAACATTTGCATAAAAACACGGTAGTGGTACTGTATTACCTATTTCTGATTTCATTGAAAAGGTATAAAGCGACTGTCGTGCAAAAGTCATCAAATGAGTCATTTGATCTTCATAAAAAATTTGAACTTGTATAACAGACACGTAAGAATTTTATTATTTGTTAAAGCAGTACTGTATAATAATAATAATGTATATTATTTATTGTACTACCACAAAAAAATTTAGGTCAAAATCTACTAAAGATGTAAGCAGAATGCAACAATCAATTACGCCGAACTATCCATAACCAATATGTATTTTCTATTGAACTAAATAAATTCTATCACACTAACTCACTAAACTATGTACTAATATTATAAATCGATCTATGAAGAAACCAGATAAAAGAATAAAATGTTTCACGAGTTTCGCTCTCTTACATATCACCATCCACACATATGTAAAGCGTGAAGCGTGGCAATTTCACAGGAGCTCACAAAATATACTTTGTATGTTGGCACTTTGCACCGTGTTGACACAATGTTGCTGGCTGGTTGGATTTAACAGAGCACCGGGTGCGTGCTGAATTCCGAATTCAAATTGTTAATCCAGTTTGTTATTTATTCAGTAGAGTCTACATGTTCTATTACATGAAAGTTTTAAATCGAAGACAATGTTGGTTTCTCGTTTTTGATTGTTTTTAGTTTCATTACCATTTTCTTACAATAAATTAGATCCTGAATCCTATAGGTGTGTATTTCAAATGTACGTTAGGTAGACCTGTCATTTTCCCGTATAAAAATGTGATTATGTTAGGGCGACCCCTCCTCTCACCGTAATTACGTAACTTTTTGAAAGGTCATATCGACTGAATATTGATTTGAAAGTCAAAATGATAGCTGATTTAAATTAAGCAATAAGCAAAGTTAAACTGCTGTGTCTGCTGTATACAAAAGTTATCACTTACAGTCGACTCTCATTAATTCGAAACTTGAAGGACTTTTACAATATTACGAATTATCGAGAGTTTGAAAGGTTGTAATTTTTGAGAGAAAAAATATGAAAGTTCGAATTATTACTGAGTTAGTCAAATGACCAGGTTTTCTTCCAGACCAGGAAATTCACCTTTAGTAGTTATTTTCCCCCCTCCAGCAGTTTGAGTAGCATAAATCTTCTCCTTATGCTTTATTATGGTTCAGGGAGCACTCAGAGGAATCTTAAGAGGGGGTACCACGCCAAATTGCAGTTCGCAGATTGAATATTTACCTATCATAATCAAGTCTAAATGCCAAAAAAACCAATTACACGAAAACTAGATCATATTTGCTTTTTTTGAGTTTGAACAAAACCATTAAAAACTAAAGTTGGCTCGATAGAAAAGAATCGTCAAAACATGTCTAATTTTCACCTAATTTCAATTGTGTGACGTTAGCTTGCATACTATCGAAGTAAAAAAAATACATAAAATACCTTTCGACATAATAAATTTTTGTTATTAGCGATTTATCAAAATGTTGTAATTTTTCTGAGTTATTGAGGTAAAACATATTTGGCGCATAAGCCCTTTTTCTTCTGCGCGATACCGTCTCTTCCGTCGCACGTTCCGCGCGGCGCAGTATATCTGCTGTTGCTGTTCACGGGCGGAGCCAGTCCCGATCGCTCCACTGAGACGAGAGGACTGTGTTGGGAGCGCTCAAGACTGCGAAGTTAATATAATAGTATCAACAAGAGTGTGTCCCAAATAAAACGTTGAGTTTATAAAACCCAACACTATAGTTTATGAATGGCAAGTAAAAGTTTGATGTAAACTTCTCAACAAAAAATCTAATATCTACCTTATGTTACAAACTTTACAGTTCAAATTACAACGTTATCATTGCACGGCAGTCAACCTCGGTTAAACGATTGTGTGTAGTATATGCAAAAATAGACGATGAATTTCTCTTACGTATGAGTCTTACTCCAAGTCAAATTATTACACTAAATGTAAGGTTTCCGTAGTCAACTAGGAACCCTAGTAGTTTCGCCATGTCCGTCTGTCTGTCTGTCTGTCCGTCTGTCTGTCCGAGGCTTTGCTCTGTGATTGTTAGTGCTAGAAAACTGCAATTTGGCATGGATTTATAAAGCAATAAATCTGACAAAATGGTAAAACAAAATCTAAAAAAAAAAATTAAGTGTACCTCTCCTACACGTAAAGTGGGGATGACATTTTTTTTTGCTTCAACATTATGGTGTGGGTTGTTGTTGGATAGGTCTTTCAAAATGAATAGAGGTCTTCATCAAATATTTTTTGATAAAGTGAAATTTTTCGGAAACACTCCAAAAGAAAAAACCGGCCAAGTGCGTGTCGGATCACCTACAAAGAAGGGTTCCGTAGCGACACCTACCATATACCAGTCCACATTTAAAACCACTAATCTAGTAGCTCTGTGAGCTGTGTAGACCTCGTGAGTGTGTTAATTTTACTTTTCAAAATTTTACATGACAAACAAAGAAAGAATATTTTACGAGAATCAGTGGAAAAATGCGCCCTGATGAGGAGCGGAAACCGAAATCCGCCAGCAGAAACACACGAAATCATTGAGAATATAAATTGTTCTTAATAATTTTCATAAACTAAGGCGACAAAAACAATTCTATTTAATTATCGTACCTACTTACAAAATTTAACTAGAATCGGTTGATAAATGCGACCTGTAGAGGGGGAGAAATCGACATCCGCCCGCAGAAAAATACTTTTTTCCAAAAACTGACGCGACAAACCAATATGTGGCCTTATCAGCGGGAAGGGACCTTACTGTCGGTATTGAGTTATGTATATCACCATAATCTACATACACTGAGCTATCGAACCATATGAAACATGCATGTAGGTTTAATAGATATATTTTTTTATAATTGAAACTCAAAAGTCAGAAAAGGTGATTATGAGAAAATTGAATTCAAACTTATAAACCCAATTGAAGTATGTTATTCTTGCAAGTTACATAGATAATATGCTATTTGAGGAGTAGATTGTATGGGCTTTCAGGTTTCAAGTACAATTTTGTAATTGTATATCTGTTTTCGTATAGTTTACCTTGGCAAAGTGCATAAAGTAAAAAAAAAATGCTGATTTTTTTACTTAGATTCCTATTTATAGTGTATTTCCATTACATATTACTAGTTACCCGCGCGGCTTCGCCGCGTCGACGTACTACGAAGAATGCAAGCGAAGCCACGGGATAGAATATGCGTATTCGGAAGGTCGATTACAAAGTCGATTTAAAAACATTCGTGCTTGATCATCACGGCTAGTCGTCAAATTTACAGTAAATGTCAGCCTTATTTCAAGAAATAAGATCTACCTACTAACTATGAGAATTTCTATGAAAAATATGCATCTTAGCAACTTCAGTCAATTCGGCCACAATAATCAGATAATTTTAGTGTTTTGAATGTGTGTGCGTTGATTGTTTCAGTGTAATGGTGCATAGTAATAGGAAAATATTTTGTATGTGTGGTTTTTCATGTGTGTGTTACTTACTGCGTCGTACGTGTCTGTACGTGGCCCATCATGGCCCATCGTGTGGTTTTGGCATGACAGTTGTGAGGTCTATTTTGTCAAGTGAAGTATTGGCTATGTGCGAAGTAGGTGGTGGGGGTAAACTAAGCGATCGCAGCGCACACCATGGCAGAAATGTGCAATTTCCGGGGACTTATATGTCAAATTTACTTCTACGTTTCCTATTGGTTTCCTACGATTCGTTTCGTTTGTATTTATTTATTTATTTCAGTCAAATTTCCAGTAATGGGTCTTTCTCGCTTACTAAAATAAATAAAATATTCATGTGTCATTATTTGACATCTCTGAGTTTGACATTGCCCCGGGACCCGTGACGTTTGACGTTTCTGACGTGCACATAGCCAATAGGTCGATTCACAAGAGCTGGCGCGGAAAATGTATGAAACTGTCATTCATTTCATAGACATTCCGCGCCAGCTCTTGTGAATCGACCTATAACTGGGTTAAAATCTTTCGTTATATCTATCTCTATAACACTTGCTTATTGGTGTGATAGAGAAGGAAATAGAATGAACTTCGATCTTCGGGTATTTCGGGTAGACCCCCTGAAAACCGGCACTGTCACTGTTGCAGGTGACACTGATACAGTATAATTTTAACTTTTAATTGAACATGTTACCAATAGTGGTAATCTTATTCATTCTTTCAATGTACCTACGCCCTTTTAGCACGTGGCAGTTTAACGTGACCATTATCCCTCTTATTTTGGACATGTTTACTGAAACGTAACAAAGAGAAATATACATGTTAACCTTTTCGACGCTAACAATGTACCTATATTGCGCACCAACGGTCCGAAGCCAACGACGTATATATCCGTCATGGCCTCTAATGAGATATCAACCTACATGCATTTCTATAGGGTTCAACTTTGCATTTGACATCCTCAGACAAACATTGATGAATAGCAAATTAACCCCTTGAACGCCATACTTTATGAACGGCAGTGACAACTAAAGAACGAAGGTGATTTTGACAACGTACGTCATAACTCCCATGTTGTCGACAATTAAAGGGTTTAATTATTTTTGTGACGTCTTAATATTGTTAAAGTATTTAACCTTTTAAGCGCACTATCAATAGAAATGCATCTAGGTTGATATCGCATTGGACGCCGTTACCATGACGGATATATTCGTCGTTTTGTCGAATCAATGGTGCGCATATACGTCGAATACGTTATTGGCGTCGTAAAGGTTAATTAGTGCAACATTGTTTTCTCGTCGGTTTGATCCGAATCCACCAATAAGTAACGTCTACATTGAACTTCTTTGCTTATGATCACCCTACTGGTATGACAATAGGTGGAAGAGAGACACACTTACACAAAGCTAGCCTCTTCTCTTTCAAAATGTTTTGCAGCTTATCTATGATTAACTCAGAAACAGTTCTGTAACTCACAACGTAAAGTTTAATTTGGTTTCTCATTGTTTTGGCTGATATCAATATCAGTCAAGATATATCAACTTCTTTGAAGTATAAACCATGACAATTTAATATTGACATAATTAGAGCACAATAAAAAAAAAAGTTGACACAATACGTCTGTCATTTATGTAAACTGTAAATACTTAGACCGAATATTATGTATTGTCTAGTAAACAAATTAGTAATTTTACTTTCGTTTATAGTTAATAATATTGAGTATTTCTCGATTCAAAAGTTTTATATTGTAATGCTGTACCAGATATTTCTTACAGGAACATTTTAGTTCATATTTAATTTTATGTCATCCGGAATCATACCATAGCCAGTTCCCAAGTCACGTGGAGGTCACGTGTTAACCAAGCTAAATTTTGACACCTCGTACAATTCTACCAAGGTAAGCTGACCCGTCGCTTGTATGCGGCGTCATCGAACACAATTTTGAGGCTTATATTTGTCGGGGCATCCAGGATTTTTCGTAAATATCAATTTTAAAAAAATTCCAGGATAAAAATCAAAAAACTAAGACCTTATTGCAAATCTGCAGCATGGGACGAATCCTATGGTATATAATTTATCAAAATCGGTCCATAACTGTAGATCTGATGGGCGTTGTAAGGATCGGCTTCGCGTAATATATATATAGATAGAAGGAGTAAATATTATAAGTAATTAAACACTCAATAAGAACTACTTCGATTTGAATCAACGTTGTCTATTATAAAAATATATTTATTTTAACAAAAATAGCTTTGTGGTTATAAATCTAATTAAACAGTCAAAATCAACAAACATATATATCTACTACGCTAAAACATAGCCAAATGAGATCAAATTAATACAAGAAATATTAAAAAAGTAGTTTTTTAAGTCTCAAAATTCAAGATAAAGTTTAGTAAAAAGTTGGTACAACCACTTTATATTTTCTGAAAGGGACCTTATTGTTAGTGGTAAAATATTTAGTGATATCATCTGATAACAACGATTTTGATAGTTTTAATTTTAGAACACTTTAGTATTAAACTCTTACCAAAAACCTATAATTTTGGGTCGGCAAACACTAAATGATTAACGTATTTGAAAAGGGACCTTAGTGTCGGGCGTAAAATGTTTAGTAACATTGTTAAGAATAAGACTTACTACAAAATACAAATTTGAGATTATCATTATTAGAAATCAAACATGTTATTATTATTAAGTTACTATAAATCTCTAAGGACACGAATTGGTATAAATTGTCTATTACTAGCTTACTCCTAATGGTGATCAATTATTGATGATTTACCTTACTCTAATAACACGCATTTTATGATAATTCAGAATGACGTTTTTTACAAAAGTATTTTCCATTTCTGACTTGATTTCTGTGGCCTGTCTAACCGCAATAAGAGCATGCAGGATTTGTTCTTTTAGTCGTAGGAACAGAGGTCTCTTTTTCTGTGTCTGTATTTGCAATAGGCTTTTCTCTTTCATCATCATGAGGTTGATCATTACAGTATCAGCACCTTCCGTACGTACAAACAAAACACAAGTTCGATGACCAACTGACGACCGACACGATTGAATTCAAGCGGGTGCGCAGCGAGTGAGGGAGCACACAGAGCCGACGCCACGAGTCAATGAGAGAACAAATCCTTTGATACGCCCCGACAAGTACCGACACGTCTTTCAAACCGATACCGAGCGCACAGAAAGAATACAAGAGGGGCACTGACAGTAAAGTCCCCTTTTCACTAAACTTTAAGGGCTGTTCTAAGTCTTTAAAAATCGATTTAAAAACTTGTGTCTTTGTCGCATTAAAAGTTACAAACCATTTGTTGTGTTGTTTACCTACAAGCAACCTTAGTGACCATGTTAGCTTGAAATCCTCCTTGTTTTTGAAAGCTATTAATAACCATTTGTTAATAGCATGCACAAAAACTTTCTCAAAAATGTGACAAATACTTTTCTAAAAACCGCATTAAGATCGGTTTAACCGAACGCGAGTTAATTGTGGACAAACAAACGTAAATACAAACATACGGGTCAAACTGAGAACCTCCTTTTTTATGAAGTCGGTTAAAAACAAATGTTCACATAATGCCGAATAAAAAACTGCAGTGTTTGAAAACAAAAAAACTTACATCCATTATTTATCAACTAGGCCAAAAACTACACAAATAAATGTGAAGATTAATATAACAAACATGTGCATCGAATACAGAACCTTATATTTTGAAGTCGCTTACTTTTGGGGATGACTAAAACACGAGGACGATTGAAACGTTTCAATCGTCCACAGGCAAGTTGTTTCTATCGTCCCCACACCACGTTTTTCACTTCAATGACAAATATTATATATAAAAAAACTCGAACGCTGATCAACGGCCATTAAAAACATTTCGTTTATTCCTAACTATAACACCAAAATAATTTGATTAGCCAAAATACAAGAGTAAACGAAGTTATAAGAGAATATACGAGAGCACAAATACTTACTTTTTACCGCGAAAAACTGGCTTGGCTCGTAGATACTCCCGTCTCGTACCGGCGCTCGAGCACTCTGGCCAAGGATTCAATTATGACCGACCGCATGTTCTGAATGTTGCGTCAGACGCGTACGTATTATAGTTTTCGAGAAATTTGACTTGTTTCAATCATGACGTGTTTCTATTGTCCCCGGTCTACCCTACTGTTCATGTCTTTACTAAGTGGGCGCTTTTTTTTGCTTCAACCCTATGGTGTGGGGGGTTGTTGGATAGGTCTTTCAAAATAAATAGAGGTCTTCATCAAACACTTTTTGATAAGTGAATATTTTTTGAACTATTCCTTTCAAGAGAAAAAAAAATGAATCCTCCTCTAACTTTTGAACTATGGGTCCAAAAAATATGAAAAAAATCATGAAAGTAAAATTTAATAAAGACTGAATGAAAACTATAGCGGACATGATCAGTTGAGCTGTTTTTCAGCTATCGTAAAAAGTCTTCCCTTCTTAGTAAAAGACGTATGAAACGCTGTGAAGGTATTCTCTTTTGCTTGTTATTGATCTTTTTAAAGCAAGTTCATTGGGAATATACCGAACGGAACCCTACACTGAGCATGGCCCGATATGCTCTTGGCCGATTTTATTGTAGCCATATAATAGGTCGATTCATAAAAGCTGGCGCGGATTTTGTATCAAACTGTCATATTTTTCACAGTCATTTTGCGTTAGCTTTTGTCAATTAACTTATACTTCATTTACCTTTGTATATATATATATAAGCATTATCCGCTAGATTCCGGGGTGGGTTGCTAGTTAAAAACGATTGTTAGTCTGTACGTACCATTTCCTAAAAGCATTTATAAATTTACTTACCTACTCGTAAGTAATAACTTTTTTGATGACTTCAAAACTATAACATATTTAAAAGAGGTTGCAATCGTTTCACCTAGAATATGGCTGCTACACGTCAGAATATGGGCGTTCGGATTGCGGAAGGACATGCAAAAGGCTGCCAGCGCTTACGTCACGATCGATAAAGACTTCAATATCCCAATCAAATACCTAACGCGGTCGCGCGGCTGTCAGGGAGACTTATCTTAATGCCCAATTGACGCCGTAGTCCATGGACGTTTTTAATTTCTAATTAACACCGTAGTCTATGGACGTTCTTAATTTCCAATTGTACCTAACAAATAAACATAACTGTCGCTTATTAAATAATCATGTTTCATCTGTCTGGATGGGCATATACTATGCGGAGTGAGCGAGGCAGCAACAGACGCATCGCCTTTACGCACAGCGGGGCCAGGCGCGGGACGCGCGGGTGAATTCTACTTTTTTCCTGGCGTTATGCCCCCTCTTAATAGTACATTACGATACAATTGCAGAGAAAAGGAAATACGCAACGAGTGGTGATAAATTAAAACACAACCGAAGGGAGTGTTTTAAATCGACACGAGTTGCGAATTACCTATTCGCACGTATATCGTACAAACGTATACAGTACATATGGCTCTTTAAAGTTTCGACATATGCACGTAATCTGCTGATTACCGCACTCGTGCGGTAAAGTAACACCATATGTACTGTAAATTCTTTTTTAATACAGTTGCTCAAAAAGTGCTACTTTACGTAGCTGTTTAGCGTGCGGAAAGTTGGTTTTCGCGCACTAGTGCTTTTCACTTTTCCAATTTTTTTAAATTTATGCTTGTTCCAATGCATGACTCCTTATTGCTGGGTGTTAAATATTAGTTTCCTTTAAACGTCGTAATCAACATAAAAACCTACTGTTAATATCAGAATACGAAAAATATACACATTTCATATTTTATTACTTACCTCTTCATCATTATAACACGCTTATTTTTTAATATTGAATATTGAAAAACCGTTCTTAATAAGTTGTCTGAGTGGAACGGAATAGCTGCCGAAACGCCTGTCAAAGAAGAGGCGTTTTTACTTACTGCAAGCATGTTTTAAGTTTCTAAAGGCAACATTCGATATTGTTTTTATAAATATTACTTGTTGTTTTTCTTATTTTTTCGCAACTGTATTAAAAAACGTCGTTCAATACACGTGCGGAAATGTCATTCTTCACTCGTCCCGAGTCTTGCCACTCGCCTGCGGCTCGTGGCATCCCTCGGTACTCGTGAACAAAATGACATACTTTCCGCACTAGCATCGAAATGTACTATTGCTACATCACCTTTCTTCCCACCTACCACCTACCTCCACTTTTTCGATTATCTCCTGCTTTTCAGCGATGATCAAGCATTTATACTTTTTAGGACTTGACAATACAGATTAAAACTTAGTGTTAGTTACGAACACTAACTTTTAATCAGTAACCAACGAAAGAGTAACTGAAACTCAAATACTTAAACAAATTAGTGCGGAAGTGTGTAGCAAACTAATTAATGGTTAAACGAACTTACCTGAAGTGAAGTTTGGCCATAATTATATGAGACGGTACATCCGAAGAGATTTATAGATTTGTTTACTATGTAGTACTCATTTTTTAATGTACTAGGCATCGCACAATATGTTTATAGCTAAATAAATAAAAAAATAGAAAATAAAGAGTGCCTTAACTGATATCTCCCTCCCCCCCTCATACCGAGTTCCCGCTCATCGTCATTATTTTTAGAGCAAGACACCTATTTCCTACATTATAGGGTGAAATTACACATAATTGTATGGGTTTGGGAGGGTGATAAATCTCTTCGGATGTACCGTCTCATATAATTATGGCCAAACTTCACTTCAGGTAAGTTCGTTTAACCATTAATTATATTACGACGGTACATCCTCGAGATTTATAGATTTGTTTACTATGTAGATGTTTAGAGCTATTTGTAGGAATAATAGGTGTGAACAATAAAGTAGTGGGTACGCAAAGATCAATCATATATTTATGTTCATTTTAAGCTTGATTTAATTTCTTAGATCTTTTACAACTATGTCTTATTAGTAATCAAAAGTGGCTTCGGCAAAGACATTATCCTCTACGTTAATCAATGGCCTGTTATAGTATTTCGCGAAAACAAGTGAGTTTCCAGTCCAGCCTGCGCTCTTTTTTATGAGATCTAATGATACGCCTTTTCTATTGGCCGCCGATGTCGAGGCATGGCGAGTGCTGTGAGCGGTGAACACATTTGTGTCTAATCCGCTTTCCGCTAGCACTTGTTTGATCCAGCGACCGATTGTCGCAGGGCTGGCATTATGTGCACGCTTTTTGATTGTTAATATTAATTTGTCTGCCTGTGGCTTGTCTCTAAGATGCTTAGTCATCTCTAGGTAGGCGGATTGTTTGTGTTTGTGTTGTGCAGTCGACAAAGCGAGCAGAGCTACCACTTTTTTTGTAAGTTTGTCTAGTGGCAAATCTTTATTAGGGTACCAGCTTGATAGGTAATCAAGTACTTTGTTTGGGTCCCATGTGTTTTGGTATTTGGGTAAACTTGGTTTTAATCTAAACACCCCCTTAAGGAATCGAGCTATTCGCTCGTCCTCACGAAGCCGTTTACCCAATATCAGAGCCAATGCCGATCGAAGAGTATTCAGAGAGCTGTAACTAGGCTCCATTCTTAAATTGAGTTGTAAGGAATTTAAGGATTACAGGAACATTAATCGTGTAGAAATCATGTTTTGTTTCCTCACAAAATAGCCACCATTTTTTGTACTCGCAATTATATTGCTTTAATGATGTTTCTGCTAATGATGCCATAAGTATGTCAATTATGTCCGAGCTTAATAATTGTCTTGCGTACGCTTCCCTGATAACAGAGATGACACCAGGGTAAGACTTTTCCACAATGGGTGGCTGCTTCTGAAAGGAGACATGAGCAAATTGTGATCAGGTCTGAAATAGACAGGATCATATAGTGATAACCTT
Organism: Notocelia uddmanniana; assembly: GCA_905163555.1. Lineage (NCBI taxonomy): Eukaryota > Metazoa > Arthropoda > Insecta > Lepidoptera > Tortricidae > Notocelia > Notocelia uddmanniana. The sequence goes on from LR991065.1 coordinate 17,709,376, forward strand.
TTGAATAGTGGGTACCATGGTTGACTTGGCCAGTAGGGCACAACAATGACTCCTGTTGCTCTGTCGTTAATAATTTTACGTAAACACTTTAGTATAAGTGAGAACGGAGGAAACGCATAGAATAGGTTAGTGCTCCAATCAACCGTGAATGCATCAATATTAAACGCTTCCGGGTCTCGTTTCCAGGAAATGTATCTAGGGCATTTAGTATTAATCCTGGTCGCGAATAGATCAATCTCTGGACAACCGAAGGTTTTGACAATAATACAGACGCGGATACAGATAAGCTCCATTCTGTATCAATATTAGTTCGTCTCGATTCTTCGTCTGCCTCGACGTTGTCTTTAGATTTAATGTATGAAGCGAATATAAAAATGTTTCTAGCTTCGCACCATTGCCAAATTTTGCGTGCCAAATCATTAAGGTGACAGTATTGTACACCACCGTACCTATTTATATAGGCTATTGCTGTAGTGTTATCAATACGCAACAGTATTTCTGAGTTACTCAGTTCACTGGCAAAACATTTAAGTCCATTAAATGCGGCTTTTAGTTCAAGAGTGTTTATGTTGCAATTTAATTCGTCTAGATCCCAGAAACCGCCCGTCCTTTCTTTGTTACACGCTGCACCCCCACCTTTCAAAGATGCGTCTGAATATATTTCTAACGCATAGCGTCCAGTGCGTATATGATTCTTGGTTGTAAAAATATTTTCGATCCACCAAGACAAATCAGGTTTTAATGAGTCAGCTAGGAACATGTGCTTGTCAAAATCATCGTTAGATTTTTTAAGTGCTAAAATTTTCTCTCGCTCTAAGCGCTTTGTATACACCCACCCATAAGCTGCTGCTGGGCAAGCGGAGCATAACAAACCGAGAAAGCTTGCAAATTCTCTGATGATTATACAACGTTGATTGCAGATTGTTTTAGCGTGATCGTAAATTTTTTGACGTTTTGCTATCAGTAATTTAAGACACATATCTCTTGAATCGAGTTCGAAACCAAGAAAGGTTTGGGTTTGACTGGGAGTTAGATGACTTTTAGTATAATTTATAACAAAGCCAAGTTTTTTCAGTAGGTTGATTGTTTCCGAAACGCAATTTTGACAATCGTGTGAAGTACTGCCTAAACAAATAATATCGTCCAGATATATTGCTAAGATTAGACCCTTTTTTCTTAGGAAAGCTATGACTGGTTTCATAAGTTTTGTGAAGACCATCGGTGCCAGAGACAATCCAAAAGGAAGACACTGAAACTCGTATAATTGCCCTTGAAACTGGAACCTCAAATATTTCCTACTGGACTTGCCTATAGGCACTAAAAAATAGGCATCTTTTAGGTCGATAGTGGCCATGAAAATATTATTTGACATAAGTTTGGCCACAGTACGGATATCCTCCATTTTGAAATGTTGTGGAGCAATAAGTTTGTTCAGGCTTTTCAAATTAAGTATAAATCTATATGTGCCATCCTTTTTAGGTGTAACAAAAATTTTGGAAAGGAATTGTCCTGACACGTTGCTGTTACAAGGAACGATTGCGCCGGTATTTTCCAATTTAGATATTGCCAAATTCAATTGCTCTATTTCAAATATGCTGAAATGATCATTTTTGGGGACTGGACCAACTTGTAGCACGGGGCGATCAAACGGAATGACATAGCCTTTTACGTATCCTAGAACTATAGGATCATCGGTCAAGTCACGCCAATTACTGTAATGATGGCGTAATCGACCTGCGTGAGAGATTACCTCTGTTAGTTTTTCGGGTTCTTCGAGTTCGACTTCGATGACGTCGTCGGTCGATCTGCAGGCGGCGGACGTCTGTTCGATGGTTGGCCGTAGTACCGGTTCCGTGGCCCACCCTGTCTGCGAGGTTGTTGCCTGTGTTTCCTGGGTGGGCCTCTCCAGTTTTCCCGATGAGTGTACCTTCGCGAGGGACCCGTGTTGCCGTCAGTTCGTTTAACTTGCAGGCCAGATCTCTCCGCTGTTTTGGATGTCTTGATTTTTTCGCCAAGGTTTGTTCCGAAGAGGTAAGCGTCTCTTTTAACGTCTTTGACGATGTTGTGGAAGTTTTTATCTAGACTTTGGCTAACCAATTTCCTTCTGTTTAATGTGCTGTCATGATGTAAGTCCAGAAGGATCTGACTAATTTCAGAGAGGCTCTTAAGCAGCTCGATTTTGTTGAAGTCACTTCTTATAATCTGAGACGTTAGGTTGGACAGGCCAGGAATACCTAACCCCAGATGTTGTTGGGTTTTCTCAAGGATTTTGTCCCTATTTTTAACAGATTCTGTGAGAATCGGTGCAATTTCCGGGTTGAGTTGAGGCGCCTTTAGGAGAGTAAAATTTTCGGGAATTAGTGTCTTCTCTAGTATATTTTGTTTTTGTTCTTTGGTTAAGCCATCCACGATTATTTTACCCCAACGTTCGGAGACCTCATCCGGTATTTTAGGACCCAATTTTTCGTCCTTGCCTTTGGGATCACCCAGTGCCATAAGAATGTCATCTGACAGGGGTGCCGTATTACTATCGGCGGCATTACCAGTGGTTGGTAGGTCAATATTGACAGCCGTGCTACTGGGAGCAAGGGCTGTGGCAGGAGCAGCGGCTGAGAGCAGGGTTTCTGCGGCAGGAGTTAGTTCCTGATTAGCATTCACCATTGAGGTGCTAGGTTCATTTTGAGCTACTATTTTGGGGCCAAATACTGCCGATTTTGGACGAACGCTAGTCCCCTCTTCTGACTCTTCAGGCCAAGGCGCAGTCTCGCAGTCTGAGGACCAAGGGGTACCCGAATCGTATCTTGAATACTCGCTTCCGTAGCTTTCTGAAAGCGTACCGAGAGAAAATGTCTCAATATAAAAAGTTTTGAGTCTTAGTCGCAATCACGTTACGACGATGGACTAGTCAGTTATCAGCCGTGACCACATCACGGAGTATAACTATTAGAATTTTCGTGGAATGAACTCGAACAATGGAACTATCAACCATGACCGCATCATGGAGTATAGTTTGTCACAGTTCAAGATGTTAGAAAGAGGGCCTGGCTTGCGAACCGGTCCAAAAAAGTATAAGGACTCAGTAGATAATGTTATCTATCATGATCGCATCATGAAGTATAACCGACCCGTACCGAGGTTTAGTACGAAAGTGTCTGTACCTATTCTGGAAACTACACGTTAGGAAAAAATATTTAACCTAAGTAATAATAGTTTATTTGAAATGTATTATCGGAACGATATCAGTAATTCATTCAATATGAAATGTTTATGATTTCGTTGCAATTTTAACGTTTAACGACTGTATTCAATTGTGTCAGAGAATACAATTACATCCATACTACTAAAGTATGTGGTTAGTCGAAGAAAAACAGTTAAGTAAACAACATTGATTCGTAATATTATTTCAATGACACAGTTATACTATACTGAGCACTAGGTGCAGATGTTAAGGTCGTTTTAGCTCGATCATTTCTTACGCGTAAATCTGGACTTACCTTCACTCGAGTCCGGCGGGTAGTCTCGTAATCGTTTCTCTAAACGCCCTATTTTGCGTTTAATGTGAGATTCCCTATCCTTCCGTTTTCGTTTTCCCATGTTTAAACTACACTACCATAAACTATCAATAAATTACTTGTAAGGTAACGCGCGGTTAATTAGTTATCTTGAGCACTTCACTTTTTGATGTTGCGATGCCCGCACAAAAGAAACGAATGACGATGAGCGGGAACTCGGTATGAGGGGGGGAGGGAGATATCAGTTAAGGCACTCTTTATTTTCTATTTTTTTATTTATTTAGCTATAAACATATTGTGCGATGCCTAGTACATTAAAAAATGAGTACTACATAGTAAACAAATCTATAAATCTCGAGGATGTACCGTCGTAATATAATTAATCGTTCAAATCAAATGCGCGTGCAACAATGAATTTGAACTTGTCTCAAAATGTAGGGTACTTACCTCTACCTCTGTAATCTGATAACTTCGAATGTAGAGTGTTTGACGCCTATGAGTTCGAATTAACACGTCGTTTTGTTATATAGCGATGATTTTATTTGTTCGAATTACCAAGTGCTTAAAAATTTATTGTTTTATTTGTAATATGTATGTTCTAGGCGACTCATGATAACTTCGAATTATAGAGAGGTTCGAACTATCGCTGGTTTGAATTAACGAAAGTCGACCCATATTTAGCATCCATGTTTTATTTTAATAATATAAAGAAAGTTAGTTTTAATTTTCTTTATATTATTTTGGTTAAGTATTCTTGTATATATTTTCGTTGTACATAAATAAATGTTTTTATCATTTAAGTGGGATGTATACGGGCTGATGATGATGAATGCTTATTAAATTTGATATAAGATCTTTTTGCACTATTTATCAACGAAACGATGTGACATTATCAACGAACAACTTTTCCTATCATGCTTGATATTATACGAGGAGAAAACGAACAGAAAATTGCATGCTTGATATTATACGAGGAGAAAAAGAACATTTTAGAGCTCGGCTATTTTAAATAAGTTTAATCTCGAATGAAGTAAGCCATAAATCTCCATGGAATTCCGAGTGTGGACCGAAAAACCCTCAATTAGGTGGGTATTTCGCGCATGCACGTGCCCTGGACCGCTATGCATAAATTCTTTTCGTATAGCGAATATGTTAAGCTATAGCAAATAAATTAAAAGTGGCACAAAACTCGCGAGGACTTAACGGAACGAATATACCTAGCTAATTAATAGCAGTGAAAACGAGTATATTACCTAGATTTTTATAGAATTTCTGAATGAAATGTATCTGTTTTGTCAGAACTTCAAATACTTCAATGTGATTTACAAAATAACTTTTAGTGAAAATTCTACCAGTGAGATTTTTTAAAGCAGTTGGCTCTCTAAATGCATAACTAAATTAAATAATTAAAGGCAGAAATCCTTAAAAGTTAGCATGTTATCTTTTAAGGATTTCGTGCGCAAAGGAATAGGAAGATAAATAATTTGTCAACCTAGATTCTCTCTGAATGTTCTGCGTTCGATTACAAGCGGAGTGTAACCGAACGCAGCGACCTAATTCATAGCTCTTAAATGAATTGCCCAGACGATGTTGCAGTGATAGCTTGTTGAAAATGTACACTTTGTTTTACCCAGTTTACGACGACGTCTAAAATTTGGGCTAAAACTTAGTAGGTACTCTTAAACCACCAATGTTTAACTGTCAATCAACAGGGTGATTATGTAACATGCTTCAACGTATATATAAGTAATAAGGTCGAAGGTTGTTTACATATGTTTATTTTTTATTTTTATTTAACGCATTCACTGCCACCGACGCACATGTGCGTTCACTTCTATGCAAATTTGTTCCTGGGGTTCCTTACATGCGTTGTCACGTCTCGTTGCGTATCATTACAGAATTAGTATTTATGCAGCGAGAAATAAACGAAAATGTGTTTAATTCAACTTTGATTAAGTGCCACATTGTTAGTTGGTAGCAAAAAACAGTACTACTCCTCTATCAAACAAGATTTGGCGATAACATTGCAGTGAAAATTAATTATTCTGGTGCCTACGGATGTTCGATAAACTTTTCAAAGTCAATATTTTGCATAAACCATTCCATTTCCTATTTATACAGCGAATTTCCAACTCTCAATAACTTATTCGTACTTTAATCAAAATCATGTCTTTCCCTATTACATCCACCTTAAACCAAATAAAATTCTAATTAGCGGAACAAAAGCTCGTTTCCAATTCAGATTCAATTCAAACTTCACAACGCGTAGTGACGGAACGGGAGTACACGGACAATCGGCGATCGTGTCCGATAGCGAACGATCGGTGGCCGGATCGGTTGGCCGATTGCGCGACCAGATATCGCAGTAATAAGGATATTTGTAGTAATGATGTTGTGGTTTGTTAAGATTTGTTATATTAGTTTTTAATCTTGATACCGCCGGCTGTGTAAGTACTTAATATAATTGATAATTCATACATTTAGACTCGATTATTTCCTTTAGTTAATGCATAGATGTTACCACCACCACCACCATATCAGCCCTAGGACGTCCACTGCTAGACATAGGCCTCCCCCAATTTCATGGGGGGTAAATGCCATAATCGCCACGCTTGGCATGCGGGTTGGCGATCGCAGTATCTCCACCGCACTCTAGGAATGCTGCTGCCCATTTCCCGGTGGTCTGGTGGTGCATAGATGTTAAGATGGGATATAAAGCAACATTTTTGGCAGAACTCATAATCTGGATAGATTATGAGTTCAGCCACTGTTTCTAATAATCTATATTAAAAAAACATAACTCCAAGCACATATAATAAGGCGTTAACTATTGATCACATAGGAGCGAGTAATTTTGATTTTTCAACTGTATGACTCTAATTTCCACGGATGCTTTAATTTTCAATTTTATAACTATTCTGCCTTTTCTATTAAATTCGCAGTTTCTTCATCTAGCTTCTTTATTTTATAATTTCAAAATTATTAATTGGCAAGGGGAAACGGGAACGATTTGGCAAAAAAATGGCGATGATGATGGATTTAGAGTATTCCGAAAGTACCTATCATTGACTATTGTGATACAATATGGAACGGTTTTGACGACGTAAATTTACAACGGGTAACCAGAGTTCCTAAAATTGAATGTTACATACTTTAAGATAATAATATCTACTGAAACTACAAGAATTCTAACTTTAGTAATAATTATAATAAAGAGGCAGATGTTGTGACTTTAGTATACATACGAGTATAATACGACGATGGGTAAGTTAATTTGTAATTTATTTCTCTACATCTTTTCCGATGGGAATCAGAATTTAATTTAAACAAAGAATGTGTAAACTCCTCAACTTGGATGTAATATAAACTGCTATCTACATTCAATTGAAGACGTCGGAGTCTCATAAATCAAAAGTTCGACCAAAGTTCCCGGCGAGAACTATAATTGTAGTATGCAGTTGCAAAATTCCAATTTGTTCTAGAAATTGTAGATTGGCTGATATGGACTCGATAAAATAAAAAACAAACAAGTGAAAAACACAGAAAAACATTATAGATTTTTATGACTTGCGTAATAATTAATTTAAATTTAGTTAATTTTAAATGAATGTTCACTATGTACGAGGGTTGTTTGATAAGTACCCGATATGACCAGTATGTGCCTAAATTATATTAAAAGTAAGTATGCCATGTTATTTATTGACTATCTACCGCTAATTTAAATCATTGACGTGAAAATGGTGGAAATTTCATATCGTACCGCCACGAACCGCTAAGTATTTGATACGAAACCTGCAACTAAAGCTGAAACCCACTTGGATATTATTTTGGTGGACTTTTATCTTGCAACAAAGAATGGTTTCACTTGGGTAATATTTCTAATAATCGATATTTTTTTACTGTAAAGGCTATCAAAGAGTATAAAAAAATTACGTTTTTTAGAATTGGTATAAAAATTAAATTAAAAATATGAATCCCTTAGTTTTTTCCACTGTAAGAGTTAGCTTATTAAATAAACATATTGAAAAAATAAAATTAGATTATTTTGGTCAAGTATTTTTTTATGAAAATGATTTTGTATTTTGGTTGCCGCATTTTCATACAATTGAGCAAAAAATCGAAGAATAAATAAATCAGTAGCGTGTTTGAATGATTTAAAGCTAAAACTTGGAAATAATTTAGTTTAATTTCTTAGTATTAGTGACTCTTTAATCGATCAGTATACACAGAAATACAAAAATATGTAGTTTTTGGTAAATAAAGTGTCCGCTGCTATACTACGATATTATCGCAATATTTTTAAATATTTTTTGGCGTATAATGAAGAATAATAAATTTCAAATATTATAGATGAATATGATGTGTCCAGAACCTCTTACTAATGATAAAATCACCTATAATAATGGAACAATATATTTTCTTAAATCAGACTGTCTTATAGATGACTTATTTTTTTAAATAACAGCCAATACCAATTCAGTAGCCTTAATCGCTTGCGTTAACCTTAATGACAATAATTATGCCCAAAATAAAAAAAAGACAGCTAAGTGGACAATAATGGCAATCCTTAACTAGACTAATAAAGTTCGTAATAGAGTATTTTCATGGGTTTTACAAACGAGCCCTCATTTTTTTCCAATGCTATTAATAAATATTAGACTCGCTATATCCAGCTAAAATGAAATTGCGTAACATAATAATTATGTTTTATACAGATTTGTTACCATTTTCGGCGTTACTTCGAATACTTATCAAACAGCCCTCGTAATATTGTACATTTTATTTTTATTTAATGACATGTAATATTTATATTATTAATAAAAACCTATGGCTACATGATAAAGCCGTATAGATTTTGGGCTATTGTAGCATTTTGATTATACCTGTATGTCAGTAATCTTTATTTAGTACTAGCTTTTGCCCGCGACTTCGTCCGCGTATAATTCGTTCTCGCCTTAGAATGATTTGTTTTCCCATACAATCTTTCTCAAGCTCAGGTGGACACCAGGAACTTACGGGTGACATGTTGGAGAAGGAAAGCCACGAATAGATCGGACTGGAGATATTTGCTTGACCACGCTAGCCTAGGGCCCACCCGTGGCTATAACGCCTCAGATGATGATGATACAATCTATCACCCTTCTTTACACCCCCTTAAGAAATGATTTCAGTCAATATGACATTCCCTAGAAATCCTATTGTCAAAACGAATGATTAAGTGCTTATTTCGGAATATCAAATGTACCGATTCTAGACGAATGAATCTCGTCAAACATATTACATGTACATTGTACAATGATAAAAGTCTCGCTACGCAGTTCTGCCGTAAAACGTTATCCCAACAGAGCGAGTTCTTCATGTAAGTATGATGATCGAAGGCCGGAAGCAGAGCGGCAAGGCATGCGAGAATAATCACACAGAGCGGGCTTCTCATGTAAGGATGAGGGCCGAAGGCATGAAGCGGAGAGGAGAGACGCGCGAGGCTGAAGGCCGAGCCTCCCAACAGAGTAGATTCTTCATGTAAGGTTGTTGACTGGAAAGCCGAAGGAGAGTGGCAAGGCATGCGAGGCCGAAGGCCGAGCTATGTCGTCGCCGAAGATCCAGTTGCCATATTAATGAGGGTAAATTGTACTCCATTCGTTCGTTTTCACGTGATGCCTAGACATATAAACAGACAGAAAAACAGACACAAATTCTTAAAACTGTTGATACGATTTCTGTTATCGATTCTAAGTATCCACAGCCAACTTTTTTTCGAATATCTTCCATGCACAGACTTTCGACCCTCTTCTAAGTGTACATCTAAGATGCTCCAACTGTCTATGCTGACGATTGGGCTGCCCAGCTCAAGTGATCTCTTATATCAAACAGTTTTTATTGTGTGAAGGGTCAACAATTACGTAAAAAATAACGCACGATAATACTAAATGGTACACCGACGATACAAAGTGTGCATTGAAACAGCTGTTTTGTATTTAAGCATATGAATAAAAACAATGCCAAAGTATCGCCAATGCATTTTGATGTACACGCAAAGTAGAACTTATTGCGAAAAGGTTGTGCTCAAAAATAGCGTCAACCACCACCACCACCACCATATCAGCCAAAGAACGTCCACTGCTGGACATAGGCCTCCCCCAAATTCACGGGGGGTATATGCCATAATCGCCACGCTTAGCATGCGGAATGGCGATCGCAGTATCTCCACCGCACTCCAGGGATGCTGCTGCCCATCCCCCGGTGGTCTAGCGTCAACAATCAGAAGGAAATATGATACTTCGGTTTTAACATAATGAATCGTCAACTTGTTTACAATTCTGCTATGCTTTAAGTTAAATTTCTTGACACGCTGTTATACTCCCAATTGGCTGAAACTTAAATCGTAGAATGGCGTATGAGGATTAAACCACCCTGTTTCATAGACCTTACTTGCATCCCCGATCCCACTCGAGAACCTTTCCTCCCCAACGGCCAATGGTTCTACGTGCAATATGCCCCGCCCACTGCCACTTAAGTTAAGCGGTTCGGAGGGCTATGTCGGTTACTTTGGTTCTACTGCGGATGGCCTCATTTCTGATACGATCACGCAAAGATACTCCCAGCATAGCCATCTCCATTGCTCTTTGGGTGACTTTGAGCCTTCTTATGAGGCCCATAGTAAGCGACCACGTTTCAGTGCCATATGTCATCACTGGCAACACACACTGGTCAAAGACCCTCGTCTTGAGACACCGCGGAATATTGGACGAAAAGATGTGCCGTAGCTTCCCGAACGCAGCCCAGCCGAGTTGGATTCGACGATTAACCCCTTTCTCGAAGTTGGACCTACCTTATTGGACAATCTGTCCTAGGTATAATATATAATCATCTACAACTTCAATTAAAAGTGTACAATCGTAACGGGAGTTGGTGCTACGTGCTCGTGCTTTCAAAACGAATGATTAAGCTTATTTCAGAATATCAAATGTACCGATTCTAGACGAATAAGGCCCGTAAAATATTACATGTACAATGATAAAAGTCTCGCTACGCAGTTCTTCCGTAAAACGTCCTAACAGAGCGGGTTCTTCATGTAAGTATGAGGGCCGAAAGGAGGAAGCAGAGTGGCAAAACATGCAAGGCGGAAGGCCGAGAATTCACACAGAGCGGGCTTCTTATGTAAGGTTGAGGGTCGAAGATTTGAAACAGGGAGGCGAGACACGCGAAGCCGAAGGCCGAGCTTCCCAGCAGAGTAGATTCTTCATGTAAAGTTGATGACTAATGGGCCGAAATGGAGTGGCAAGGCATGCGAGGCCGAAGGCCGAGCATTCAAATAGAGCGGGATCCTTATATAAGGCTGAAGGCCCGGAGCCGTGTGACACGCACGCGAGGCCCAAGGCCGAGCGTCCCAACAGAGCGGGCTCCTTATGTAGGGCCGAAGGCCTGAAGCAGAGTGGCAATGCAAGCGAAGCCTAAGGCCGAGAGTCCCAACAGAGCGGGCTCCTTATGTAGGGCCGAAGGCCTGATGCAGAGGGGCAAGGCATGCGAGTCTAAAGGCAGAGCATTCACACAGAGTGGGCTCCTCATGCCGATCATTCACACATAGTGGCAAGATAGCCAACAGAGCGGGCCCCTCATGTAAGGCTGAGGACCGAAGGCCCGAAGCGGCAATGCACGTGAGGCTGAAGGCCGAGAGTCACACTGCCTAGACATATAAACCGATAGACAAACAGACACGAATTCTTAAAACTGTTGAAATGTGTTCTGTTTCGATGCCAAGGGCCCTCCAATCGCTCCATTGATTTATCCAATATCTTCAATACAGCTGTATTATATGTATACGGATAAGCATAGATCCAGGAGTCTTTCAACTCGAAGTACGAATTTTTCAATGGAAATGTTATTTTAACTTGTTTGTACCAGATGTCACTTGGTGCTATCTCTATCGCACTTGCATATTGAAGTGACAGGGATGCAGCGGTTGATCATGTTGACGATTGGGCTGCCCAGCCCAAGTGATCTCTTATATCAAACAGTTATTATAGTCTGAAGGGTCACCAATTACGTAAAAAATAATACACGACAAAATTAAATTGTACACCGACGATACAAAGACTGCATTGAAGCAGCTGTTTTTGTATTTAAGCATATGAAGACAAAAAATTCCAAAGTATCGCAAATTTATTTTGATTTACACGCCATAATAGACCTAATTGCTAAAAGGTTATGCTCAAAAATAGCGTCATCAATCAGAAGGAATTATGATATTTCGGCTTTGACATATCGAAACGTCAGCTTGTTTATAATACGTCAAATTCTGCTATGGCTTAAGTTAAATTTATTGACACGCCGTTATAGTACCAATGGGCTGAAACTTAAAGCTTAGAATGGCGTATGAGGATTCAAATCACCAGTTTCATAGACCATATTTGCACCCCCGATTTCATCCCTTTGAGGGTGATTATCGGGACAAAAAGTATACTATAAGTGAATCCAGATTATATACTGTTTAGTATACAAAAAATCACCTTGATCTGTTCAGCCGTTTTTGCGTGATTGAGTAACAAACATCTAAACTTTCGCATCTATAATATTAGTGGGATTACAAAGTTATATATATAGTTTTTGAATCTAGAAAACGGTACTGAAATTGGGGTTTAGAGTCACAGTTAATTAATGGAATAAATCATAATAGTGTTCAAAATTTTAAGAGACCGTGGTGGCTCGCACACTGGGCAGCGCCGCGGCGCAGCGCTTGCGTTTACTTTTTTTTCAGTTTCTATCTTAAGATTTCACAAATTTGGAATGAGGATGTTTTTCCTTTGTCGTCAAGTATATGCTTACCAATTTTCATTCCTGTAACTCATGGATTATAGGAGTTCCCATACAAAATTCAACCCCTCTTTTTACCCCCTTTAAACCCAAATTTGCACAATTTTACAACACAATATAGCCTAAAACCTGATCGGGTATTTACTCGACAGATTAGTAAAGTTTTCATCAAAATCCGTTTAGCCGTTTTCACGTGATGCGCGTTCATATAAACAGACAAACAGATAAACAGATAAACAGATAAACAGACAAAAAGACAAACAGACAAAAATTCTAAAAACTGTTGGAACGTGTTCTGTTATCAATTCTAAGTATCCGCAGCCAACTTTTTTTCGAATATCTTCCATGTACAGACTTTCGACCCTCTTCAGCTTTATTATATATTTAGTATTTAGTATTAGTATACAGGGTATTTGGTAGATGGATGGATGGACATTCGAATAAAGGGGATAGATGAGGTCATCTGCTATGCGGTCAAGCACAAAAAAAAAGTTAGGTACGCTAATATTTTATTTTATATTTTTTTATTTTTATGTTTTAAATATTATATTTTTAAATAACTGAAATAGTCGATATTTTTTTTAAAATTTATTTAAATCTATACGAATTGAGTTATTTGAAAACAGAATATTTGAAACGTTTAAAATTAGAATTCATTAAAAATCTTTGGGCCCAAGTCAATGTTTTTGTGCTTGAGCACATAACAGTTGAACTCATCTATCCCTTATATACGAATGTCCATCCATCTACCAAATACCCTGTATATACACTGTGGAAAGATAAAGTTTCCCATAAGTGGAAGATTATTTATTTATTTTTAGCAAAATTTTGTATTTAAGGTAGCTTAATATCATAGCTTTCCTTAACACCCTGTGTATTGTAAATGATGCCTTTCTGTAGTTACAACCGCCTTTCCTACGTTAATCATGCACTTATCTGGGAAAGATGATTAGTATAAAAACGAAGAAAGTGTGACGTAATTATGAGACCACATTAGTAAAAAAGCAGTTTATAAGAAATACTTGTTGAGTCCGCATTGCAAACTGCACCATCTATCTTATAATTAGCCGGATAATTATGTGCATAAAAAGCTGATTACAATAATGGCCACATGGAAATATACACATGAAGGAGTTTTAAGACTATATTGATATATGTATATATTTATTTACATATATACTTTAAATCGCGATAATTATGGAAACATCGTCTTTGTACGATATTGGCAAGAAGCGCGTCGGGACGAAACTACTATTTTACGTCCATCTCAAAGAGTGCGTTAAAGACCTATTATCAGTATTCGTTATCTCCTTTCAGCTGAAACCCTTTCATGTCCCATTCAAGTAGCTCTTAAACTTTACTAACTGAATCACGAGACGCAATATTGTTCATACAATTTATGGTTTGCGATGAATGTGCTAATTATATGTTAACAAACCATTTTGTTACGTTTTAGACGTAGCCAGTAAATTTCCTGACACTGGCTTCGGGTTCTTATACAATAATCCTATAAGTACCTACTTTTTGTGACCTGACGCTTGGTTAGCTGCGTTGTAGGGGGTCCTAGCTTGCTTACTGAAACTACTAGACTGTAACAAATTGATTTATATAATTTTCTAGATGTAAAAACTAGCGCATCAAAGGAATTCTGTCTGAGATCAACGAAAAAGAGAAAAATCTACTAATAGTCTCTTTGTTGAATCAAGTAGAAGCAGGAATCATTGTTTTTCAGAATATTTAAAGACAACTATAATAGTACAATAAATACCGATCCAGTACTCAACCCTCTTTGTTTGCTTTAATAAAAAGAGGTTTACAAAAGTTCACACGCAATTATATGAGCGATTATCACACAAAAGCCAGATACGACTTATCTCCAATCAATACTCGCCGAAACTCGAGTAAACAAGGTCCGCAATAAACTATTTAAATCGGGAAAACACATTGTAAATCATTATTCCGGGCCCCCATACAAATGTCCGAACATACACGAGCCCACAAACATGTGTATAGCAAAGAATTCCTATTATACCAGACGGAATGCATGCGGTTGATTTTGAATGGCCGCTTATTATGCACCCATTTACACCCGCGAGAAACCACGGAATTATTGGAGCCCTGGAATAGTCAACGTGAAATTTGAATATATTATTTATTATTATTTGTAAAGGTTTCCAGTCGTGTAAACGTCAGAGAGTAGGGAGTTTTCCAATTTGATTCCAATAACGTGTCAGAAAGAACGGGTGAAGCGCATTGATATCGGGTCGATCGAATTTAAGGGTGCTATAACGTGTCCACTAGGGCCACTCGTAAATAATTGTGATTATTTAAATTAAACGATAGATATTGAAAAAAGGAGGTCATCATGTAAAGTATTTCGTATTTAAGTACCTTTTGAATACATCAAACTAGTTTTTACGTGCGTCGATTACTGATTCATATGTCACACATGCTGTCGCCGCTCTACCACGCTACCGAACACCGAGTGTTTTTATGGTACGACGTCCCCGGACCGGGTTTGCTTTACCGTAAAACCGCCTTCGCACCGCAACGACGCCGACGCTGCGCCGCGCTCTGTTCGATTCAAGCTTTAATGCGATTATCCGGTAGGCAGTAGAGCCTGCTATGTAGCCCTTCCAGTGTCTCTATCCCCGACCGCAGATACAACAGTAGCCTTTGGGCGCTCGATACGCATCGCGGGCTGGTAACAAGGCCCGTGTACCTGTCAATCGTGCTAATGTTGTGCACACTCGGTTAAACCTACGTGTAATCTCAATACGTGGGCGGTGATGGAAGCGGGGGCTTGTACGTTTGGCTAGTTTGCATTGTAAGAGCGTGTTGTAAAAGAGTACCGTGTAACGTTCGCTCGTGCATGAGTGTTATTCTTTTGTTTTTATACATGAAATGTAGGATTAGTTGTTATGATCTGAGACTGCGCGCGTGTTTGTCGAAATGAAACTTCGAAAAAGCAAAATCGTTGGACAAGTGGTATTGGAATGAGCAATCAGCTAACCTGCGACTAAACAAGAAGTCGGAAAAGGAAGTTATTTTCCATACTAGAAATGACAGTTAGATCTACCTAGCCTAAGTTTTACGTTTTGTAAGCAACTACGTAGCTGTTGTGACTTAAAGTTCGTCCGGGTTCGGTTTTTCAAGACTCAAGTCGTCAAAACTAGGACTAACCTTTTACCAGTCTAAGAAGACTTACGTGACTTAGCGGTTCGAGTCTTTAAGGCTTGTTCGAGCTCTAAGTCAGCTCACATTCACAGCACCAAACTTATCGCTTCCCATGGCATCATGCTATTAAATGTCAAGATATGATGGCCAAGAAAACTGGAACTCAATATAATATTTAATTGAAACACAATACACAAAGATGGTGTTTATTGATTTAGTTTTAGCAGCAACCTAGCTCCGGTTGTGTTCGTATGATTCTCTCAAAAGTAGAAAGAAATAAAGTAATTTAGAATTAGCCCAGGAATAAGTCCAGCGGCCTATCATATATTATAATAAGACGTTGGAATTATTAAGCTGTCTTACATACTGATCAGAATGTTATTATTATGATAATAATGAGCCTCATGAGTCCAACTGCAGGGCAAACGCTTCCCTCATCTTCTTCCATTGATCTCGGTTTTTGGCTTCTTCTAGCCAGTCATTTAAAAAGGTATCAACTAGATACGTCCCGTCATCGCCGACGAGGTCTGTCGCGTCTCCTTTTGTCTTTGGTCTTTATCTTGTGGAAATTTTAAATCACAAACCTGGGTATCCTTTGCACTCTTGATTTAGAATTGGTCTGAAAGAATCCAAAACATTCAGTATTGAGTTTCTGCCGTATTATGACCATAGCGTAGGTACGTTGGAGTAGAGCCCCCATTTGCGCACGCGCATGTATCGTTTAATTACATTGCGGAATTTCATTGATCGATTAAACTTAGGGGGAACTTACGAGTATTTCAAAGAATGAGATGGCGTTTCCGTAGAGTGATATTGTTTTGTGCGTCATTAAAAGTTTTCTTAAGAAAACATTTTTCTGTGAGATTGATCTGAACGGAACAACTAACCCCGCTATGAGGCTGGTTGTTTCATCGTTTCAAAACAAACTTATCCGTCAAAAATTAAAATTTAACTAACACGCGCTAAAAGTGTGTTTTGCAGTTTGTCAAAATATGTGATTGTTTTGTGTACAAAAAATTAAAGGCAAAAATATATTATTCCGTTGGGCTAGTTGTTCCGCCGAATTGTTTTTTTTTCGTAGTTACTATTCTACTATAATGGAAGCAACTAAAATGGCTCCTGCAACGGCATAATAATAATAAATATGCTTTATTTATTTTATTTTTTATTTTTTTTGCCACACAAGAGAACAATGTTACACAAAAAACTTACATGATTAGTAATGGTAGCAACAGGCGGTCTTATCGCTTGAAGCGATCTCTTACAGAAACCCTTTGGGTAGCAGGAAAAGTTTTCAAAAAAATTATGAACAGGTAGTGCAAGAATACAGGAAGAAGAGTCATACATACATCTCACATAGGCATAGTAAGCTTCTTGCGACAAACATCATACGAATCGCTCCGTTTTTTACTCGCGTTCCTATTCTTATCGGAACAACTCACCCCTGGCACTTTTAGCCCTGCTCTGTCCTACTATATCTGGGTAACCCACAACCTAATGAAACTTGCATACTGGTATGTGATCCAAGTGTTACAATAGCATTATTGCGCGTCTTCGTGGATTGAACGATCTGTATAGTTACCTAAGCTCTCTCTGCTTTCCGCGCTCGAATTAAACTCGCGAATATTGGTTGTGCTACACTTATACTCGTAGCGTACGTATGCCCTTGCACACGCTGATCGGGCGCGAGCAAACCACACTCACGATACCGATCTGTGTAACAAGATTGGGGTGTTTCCGGTGAGCGACCACAACATTATTTTGTTACATAATATATACAATTTTAAGAGGGATTATTTTGATACTCATGTCAGGGTGCTGGGGATCAACATTCGAAAAAGAAATTAAGGAGATACGGTATAAGGGATCTTACCCGCGCGAACATTGGACGTAATCGCTACCCTAACTCATGTCAAATAATAATACGACTACTAACGTGAACGACATGATCTTTTACAACTTTGAATAAGTGCGCCAGAGAAAGATAAACATATTATTTTGGTGTCTTGGTCATAGTTTCACTTTTTTGTCTGCCACAATCGGTTTGATACGCGGCAAGCAAACCGCTATGTAAAGTAGGTTGTTTATGGTAAGCCGTCAGCCATTTTCAACAACTTCTCAATTTAGCTGCATAATACAAGCTGTTCCGTCCCTCTTGGAACGCAAGTTGCGTGCAAGAGAGTTTCTGGCTATCAATTAACCGAGGTTTGGGGGCTATAAAATCAAATCACGGCGCTTAATATTGATTACGCTTAAACGCGCGTGCGGCTAGGTACAAGCTCTTTCGTTCTACCTCGGAGGTATTCCCACAACGCGTTTATCTGAAGCGACAAGTGGGCCCTGACCGAAGTGGGCCCGATCTCAAACCCGCGTGTTCCTGTCACCGCGACGCGTCCGCCATTGTCGCGGGTTCGATCCCGGCCCCGACAGATAACGCTGACGCACGTAGGCGAAGGTGCCAATTACTTTTCACGTCTTTTCGAAAGTAAATGCCATACGATAATTTTTTTAGGGTTCCGCAGAGCCCTTAAAATGACTTTTTTTATCAACTTTGCTCTACATTATAAACGAACTACATTTGGCACCCAAAGGCAGTCTTTAGCAAATATTCGACTCGCTACTTGCTTCGACCACATAACCAGTAATTTTCCCGTTTGATAATGAAATGTAGTTAAATGAAGTACCAATCAGAGACCACGCGACCTAAGTTACAAAACCGAACGGTACCAATCCCAATGGGGAATGGTACGAAGGATAAATCCCATAACAATAGCCCTTGTTATATTTTGTACCATTAGCGGTGACGTCACGCACGCTTTCATCTCGCCGCCATTGTGCATGTGCTTCCGTGTGCAAATCCAAGTGGAAAAGCTGCCTAAGTATTTAATAAAATATTTTGGGTACTCTACACACGGTTTTGGAGTTAAACTGAAAATAGTAATATAGGTAGCACAAGTTTTTTTTATACATCTATTTTATCTATTGATGCAAAAAAGCGTACGGTATACTTGATGTTCGTCCAAAACATTGTAGTAAAATAAAACCCGGACACCGCGGCCACATTTGACAGAATGTGACGTATCAATATTTCGATACTGATTTAAAAAGACCACAAATGACGGTGATTGTTGGTTCTTAGGCGCATTTCTGACTTGTCGATGCGGGGGCGGTACGATATGAGAAAACTGTCAGCTGTCAGTGGCAACCGATACTAATGCACTACTGCCCCACTTCTGCGCATGGTATTACTACTGCGCGAACGTATTATTGACAGTATTTCGTCAAGTGAGGAAATCTCACATCGGTAAATTCACGTCAAAGAGCAAAATACCTATGACATATCGCTCCCGCCCCGCCAAATCAGGAAGTCGCCTTAAGGATGATTCACAGTAGGCCATTCCGTGTCCGGGCCGGCCCGTTTTCATCTAGAGAAATACGCCGGCCGTTGCGTTGGCTGTCATAGAAAACGGGCCGGCCCGGACGCGGAACGGTCTACTGTGAATCATTCTTCACTGTCAAATATCGTGAAAGAAATACCGGACAATATTGGCGAAAATTATTCTCAATACACAAAACTTTTGAAATAAAAGCATCTATCCTCACGGGCTACTTTTAGAAATATTAAATAAAATTTTTGGTATACGTTATCAGCAGATTAATTGTGGATGTTTTAAAACTGACGTGTTGGAATATATTTCAAACGATTTTACATAGTCAAATTCTATATACTTAAGTGCAGATTAATAATGGCTATTACGGAATAATCTTATTCGACATTTTGGTTGCAAACAAAGAAAAGATATAGTTCTTTGCAATTTAACTGTGCATTCATATAATTGCGTAGCGATGTTGTATTTGGTATTGTTTTATATAGATCGCGATATTCGACCTCAAAGACGTGAGCGACCCGTTTCATTATATTTGGTATTGTTTTAGTTTATGCTACTATTAAAGGAAATCAACTAAAAGAAATAAATAACTTCGTTAAGAGAAACGAAGAATTAAAGAACAAATAATTACTAAAAGTACTTATTACACTTTACTCTTTATCCGTTTGCTCCCATTCTCCATTCCGAAAATGGCTGCGACTTGTTATTATGTCATTAACATCGCTACTTAGAAATTACGACACCGTATTGTGTCGTCGGTCCGATACTTATTCGCTATTTTAATTGCTTAGGCTTTGTTAGTCATATTCAAGATTTCAATTAAGTAACAAAATATTAATTTTATGGTTTCAGTGTAACCAAAAGTGCAAGTTGATATTATTACGACAGCCAAGACATTGTCGCTTCGTCAATCTTTTGTTTGGGCCGCCCAATTAGGTAAACTAAGTGCGGTATAGGTGAAAAACTTAAGAAAATAACCTGTTGTGTGTAGTTGTAGCCTGTTCGAATAATAATAACATAGATTTTTGAAACAGCTTGTAAGTAAAAAAGTTAAACTTAAATACAAAAATAACTACGACCAGATATATGGGGTGTGCAGGGTCCTCCCCGTCCAAGAAAAGTTTAGGTATCTTATAGCCGTGGGTCAATACGACTGCAACGATTATAAGATACCTAGGCATTTAAGCACTAGGCCACTTAGACTTGATAGGAGACCGCAATATGTCGAGCCAAATAGTTGTAATTATTATGGTGAGAGAACGTTGCACTATTTGGTTCCTCGAATCTTTAATAACATACCTTTTCTGTGTGAAAGCGATATTATTAACAAAGCAGCCTTTAAAGGTAAGCTAAAAAATACACTATTGGCATTTTACAGCGTCGAAATAAATTAACCACATCTTAGTGTTACTATGCATGCCCTAGTTGAGTAAGTTCACTATAATAAGATAACTCACACTTGTAAACAATACCTAAGTGATGTAACTTGAGCGCGACGCGCCAACAAACTGGTTACTGCAGTTTGGCGCATTTAGTGTAATGTGTTTTGAAATTGTTTACACGAATAAATTAAATAAATAATAAATAAATAAATATAAGGCGACAATTGTTTTTTTTTTTTTACCCAAATCGAACTAGCCCCATAGTAAGCTCAAGAAGACTTGTGTTACGGGTACTAGACGACGATATATTTAATACATATATACTTAAATACATAGAAAACAGCCAAGTCTCAGGAACAAATGTCTCTGCTCACCACAGAAACAAATGCCCTTACCGGGAATCGAACCCGGGACCTCTAGCTTCGGAGGCAGTGACACTACCAACTAGGCTAAACAGGCCGACAAATAGACATTACATATTTAAAATGTGGAACACAAACAAAACAAACGCCTATTCGAACACGTCGGACGCTCCGGTTGTGGAATGAGCTCCCGCCGTGGTTTTCCGGAGAGACTACAATATGAGGTAGCTAC
This sequence comes from Notocelia uddmanniana, assembly GCA_905163555.1. NCBI lineage: Eukaryota > Metazoa > Arthropoda > Insecta > Lepidoptera > Tortricidae > Notocelia > Notocelia uddmanniana. The sequence continues at coordinate 17,730,241 of LR991065.1, forward strand.
TTCAAGAAACGAGTGTTTTAGGTATACATTTCTATAGGATCGGCGACGCGCAATTATATAACTATAAGTTAAGTAGCTTTGTTGCAACCGAGCGCGTCTCTCGCCATCGAACATAAGAGGTTGCCGAGTACAATATTTATGCGTTAAAATTATAACTTGAATAAAAAATTAATATAGATTTTTTACTAGCATGTGACACCCCTGGGGTCGCAGGCGTGTATAGCCTTTTTTTTGTTTGGGGAGGGGGGAGGGGATGCATTACGCATACCACCCGAGTGCAGGGGGTGACCCGAGTGGTAGCCTGCGGTGACCGCTTACCATCAGGCGGGCCGTACGCTTGTTTGCCACCGACGTTGTATAAAAAAACTACACTGAGGGTTTTTTATTGAACTGATTATTTATACCTTGGTAACCCTTTTTAATCTAAGGTACTAGTCGACACGCACTATAATCTGCTGACATGACATCTTCGCTTTTTTTGCAATTGTGTTTAAGGATACTTACCGTACTTCAACAGTAAAAACCGGAATCCATATATGATCCTCGTGTGTGTCACAGCTAATTACACTACTAGACAGAATCAGTTGAAAATTGGTACATATATGTAAATCGATAACCCAAAGACGGACGTGTGACTTTTGGGGGGTAAATTAGAAAATCAAATAAAAACCGGCCAAGTGCGTGTCGGGTCGGGTCACGCACACAGAAGGGTTCCGTACCGACACCTTCTAATCTACATTTAAAACCACTATACAATACAGTAAATCAAAAAAAGTCGTATCTTCATAGGAATGTCACGGCACTTAAGCCGTTTTGTTTGGGCAACACAATTTTTCAGCAATAACTCAAAAACCGTTAAACCTATCTTGTTCAAACCAAAGGGGAGGGGGGGGCACACTTTACGACTTTGACAGCTAATATCTCACTAACGGTTGACTTAAATGAAAAAGTTTTTTTTAGAAACCTCTATGTCATTTTTGAAGGCCTATCCATTGATAAACCCACACGCTTATGTGCATTGAAATAAGATTTTTGACCCCCTGTTACATGTATGGGGTGCCCCCCCCCCCCCGTTTGATATTTCTATAGCGGTTCATAGCATACACCTTCCTACCAAATCTCATAGTTGTAGTGCTCATAGTCTCCGAGTAAATCGGCTGCGACATACGGACGGACGGACGGACAGACACGACGAATCTATAAGTCCCTAAAAAGTATTGCTTTACCAAACCTATGAAATGTCTATAATATATAAACCTACAAAAAATCTATCGTAAAAGTTATTTAAAGTAAGTAACATAGGTATAACCCTCACCACGCGAGTTTAACTCGTACTTCCGGTTTTTAAAAAACTACAACACTTTAGCTGCTTTTATTAAAAAAACTTTAGATTGAAACTCGTGTCATGAATATTGCAGAATTAATACTGGCCCGTAATACATATATACCACCTGCACAGAAATATACAAGATATTAAGTAGCCGAAACAAAGAATTGAAAAATAGCCCTCGAAAGCAACGTACGGAAAGTACCATCAACCGAAATCCAATCCATATTTCAAGTGTATTTCCCTTTTACAAAACTGTTCAATATACATTATCCCCAATCGTTGAAGGCTCCAAATCAGCATAACAAAAAACCTCGCTGACTGAACGGGTGAGCCACGTACTTACTCTAAAGTAATGTCGGCATGCAATAGAGATGAATATTTCTATCCCTTTCTAGCGAATGCTAAAATTCATGTAGGAACTAAATAAGCAGTAGGTAGCCTGTCTGTTGTTTTTCGCGAGGAAAAATTACTTTTTTTTTATTTGTCTAATACCGAAGGGACAGGTATATTACAAAAGAACATTCAATAAACGATAATATTTAAAAAAAGCTGCAAATCTTATACAACCTAATTTGATAGATAGTTTTGACGGCCGCTTTAGCCTAGTTGATAGTGACACTGCCTCCGAAGCTAGAGGTCACGGGTACGAATCCCGGTCAGGGCATTATTTGTGCTTTTCAGCACGAATATTTGTTCCTGGTTCCTTGTGTAAGATTGTCCCCAATTTTTTTTTATATATTACCTTTAGACCTTCAAGGAAAAAAACGTAATCTCATCTTAAGGCCGGCAATGCACTTACAACCCCTCTGGTCTCGCGGGTGTCCATGGGCGGCGATAATCGCTTAATATCAGGCGATTCGTCTGCTTGTTTGCCTCCTATTTCAAAGAAACGATGTACTCAGTTGAATTTATCACCCTTTATTTTTAGAGATTCAACTCACTCAAATAATAGAACACTTTTTTTTAAACCGGAACGAATTTATATGAGAAAAAACATAATGCCAATGACTATAAAAATACGAGCACTTTAAATAATCAAACCGAAAGGCTTAGGGCGTATTAGGGATCCTTTTAGTTAAACAAGCACTGCTATGCTATTCACAACTTATCAACTCACCACTCACCCCAAGTATTTTTTTAATACAACTACGGCACAGAATAAATAATAGTACGACGGTAGCAAACAAGCTTACAGCCTGCCTGATATTTATCAGGCACCTTAGCCTATGGACGCTTGCGACTCCACAAAAATCACAAAAGCGTTGCCAACCTTTTATTAACTTGGCATTCGTTGTATTGATTCCAGAGACATATGCAGATCCCTTACCTCACCACACAGCGCATTCTCGGGAGCTCTGGCAACCTTACTAACCACCAAGAACACAACACCACGTGCCTAAAGAGCAAGTATAGTCGTGTTATTATGGCTACGGTCTTCTGTAAGTTGGAGGTGGATGGAGTATATCTTGACGCCGGTATTCAAAACAACGACTCGGAGGTCCGATATACTCTAATACGCCTAGGTGAGGTGAAGTGGTTGCGAATAACATCCCCGAACGTCGAAACAGAACTGGAAAACTGAGAAGCGAGGCGATTACCTAGTTAATGAGAAAAAGATGAGACTCCAGGGTTGTCCCTTTGTAGGATTTTAGTAATGTTGTACTTAAATTAACTTCACTGAAATTGGGAGGGCATGGTTATTTAAATTCTTACACGTTTCTTAACAAAATTTTATTTAAATCCCAATGTCAGTCTAAATACAAAACTCATGCCAATATGAAAAAAAATATATATGACAATGTTGTTAAGGTGGCACAATCCCATTAATTCGCATAACATAAATTGAGATTTGCAATACCCACTATGGGTATTATTGAGGTAGTGATAATTTTAATGAAACTTCATCCAGGAAGCGCCTTACAGTTTCGAGGAGCAGTTTACGATTGTGCAAAGAAAATGGTAAATATTAATGGGGTCTCACACAAATTAATTAATTTAATTTAAAGTAATGTTACGTCCATAAAACATGTTTCGTTTAAATTTTCAAACCACGGGCGATACTAAGTGTTATGATAGAAAAGTAATACTTACCTATTTTACATGAGAAAAAACGGTTGAGACTAACCCCCTTATTCATAAAACTTAACAAACCTCTGTTAGCTAAAAGTTGTTTTGTCCCTTTCTCACAAACATAAATGTCAAAGTGACAGATAAGGACAAACCAACTTTAGCGGCTTGTTAACTAAAAGAGGCTTGATGGACGATTATGAATAAGGGGGTTAGTGGATAAAAGCGTTTGCAACGGAACCATTGAAGGGAAGGATGTAAATACAATACGAATTTTCAATAATTTACCGTAGAGCAGTGGAAATTGCGGCTCACATAATAACTTGATAAATGGGTGCTTATCGGCTTTTTCAGCACCTTAGACAGCTCAACCAATAGTCAGCACATACCACGAGTAACGCCGCGGGCACGCTTAGTCCGTTACGATTCACACTGGGGTGTTATTCACAATGCTTTACATCGCGTCACCTCAGGCCAGCCAGTGTGAGACAAGCCTTCGATTATGCTGCGATATGACATCACCTTTTTTCGTCTAAATATGAAATAAAAAATTAATTAAATAAATATGCGTAGTTATTAAGAATCGCCGTGTCATCAGTCCATCATCAACATCATATCAGCCGATGGACGTCCACTGCTAGACATAGGCATCCCCTAAAGAGTGCCACAATTACTTTTTTACTTTACCAGGTCAGCAGTCCACCTTGTGGAGGGCCTACCCACGCTGCGCCTTCCAGTACGGAAAGTCATAAGTCTGCTTGACAGAATTTCGTGACTAGGTTTCTTTCGGGCGATAACTTTTAAATCCCGCTGTTCAATCCACCCATAGAACCGGATCTAAAATTTACAGAGCTTCATGAAGAAGGAGGGTTGAGTCCTCAGAAGGATTTTACGAGTAAACACCCGACAGAAAATATCTGACGTAGTTTGGATCTGGCCCGCGGAATATCAAGGTAGGTGAGAAAGTGACAAGGAATAAGCATGAACTTTGACGCGAGGATGTTAGTGATCAGCGGTGTTATCCTGAAGGTTTCATGTTTCCCTTGCCTGTCTTAAAAGGCGGCCAAAGGGGATCATGGTGGTCCCATGCGTTCTCCAAGGAAGACGTCGAGTATCGACATAAAATGAGCAAAAAAGACTTCAGATCTTTAATTTTGAGATCCTGGAGATCTCTTCGATTCCACGCAAGCAAAGATGGTAACTGCCATAAAGTGTTGGAGTAGAAATACCTGGCAGTAGAGGTAAGTAGGTACCTTGTAGGTAGGGAACCCCTCGGGAACCTATTATTGAGAGAAATGGCACTCTGAATTGAATTTTGTGTTTTCTATATAATGTTTTTGAGAATACAGCCGTGATATTATGTGTTTTTTTAATGTAAAAGCTAGGGTTTAGCGGTGAGGTGAGGTAAAACAAGTTATGAACGGCATTGCTGACTTCGTTCTCGGCCCCGCCTCGGAAATTTGCGCTTGCGTCGATCGAAACGTGACGAATTCAAATCGATGTGGAACCTCCATGTTGGCGAAGGAGGATGCGGTATTTGAAAAAAAAAACAGTCACGCCGTTGATTTTATGAAATGGGTTGGGATTAGCCCAGAGTGAAACAATTTCTTAAAATATAATTATTTATTAAAATAAAACTCAGACCAAACCCATCGCTTCGAAACGCAAACCGCCATGTACCTCAAATCTCTATCTCACTCTATCTGTCCCTTGCACACACTTAAGTTCCGTTTCCCACATGTGTAATTAATTTCAAAGTTTACAATACCTAAGTATGAGATATTCAAATGTTAGCTATGAAGACATAAATTTCGAAACATTTCGACAACTTACACGTTAAAAATGGCAGTTTATTTATTATCCTAACATGCTTACCCTACTAGATCGATGTTCCAGATATTTGACAGAAGGGGACTTTCATATCTTTCAAATGAAGAATGACTGAGATACCCCTGGAGTTGCAAGCGTCTATTGGAGGGTCAGCAATGCGCATGGGACACTTCTGCAGTTGCAAGCGTCTAAATATAGGCTAAGGTGATTCGCTTATCGTCAGGCTTGTTTGCCACTGGCGTGGTGTTAAATAAAATTTTGTCGGCCTATTTGGCCTAGTTGGTAGTGACACTGCCTCCGAAGCTAGAGGTCCCGGGTTCGAATCCCGGCCAGGGCATTAATTGTGCACTTAGCATGTGTATTTGCTCTAGGATGTTTTCTATGTATTAAAATATGCATTTATCTATATAAGTATGTATATCGTCGTCTAGTACCCATAGTACAAGCTTTGCTTAGTTTGGGACTACCTATAGGTCGAATTGTGTAAGATTGTGTCCCAATATCATAGTGAGGCTGTGCCCCTTTGTCAAATATCGCGGATGGAACCAAGCCAAGCCTAGCTCGTAGTTCCTGGTCAAACACCGAAAGCAAATCACAGCGGTGGCGATGGCGCGATCGCCGCATCGTGCCGCCCGCGGGCCCGTTCTGGGTAAGATCGGACACCGGTGGACGGTGTTCACTGGTCCTTAAAAGTTCTATTTTTGTTAGAAATATCTATCAGATAACACCGTTTTAGAAATGTATTTTTATTACCTACCTGTTATGCTGTGTTGCTTTCTTACGCATTAATGAACTAAATCCTAGTCCTTCCGATTCATAACCAAGTGAGCTCTATGACATAGCTGCGACATAAATCGAAATGAATAAAGTAAATACTTAAGTAAAAGATACGCTTAGGTATAAGATATCAGAAAATATAAGAGGCAGATTGGGCACAGCATTCGATCAGACAACAAGAGGTTAGTTTAGGTATATATCTTTAAAATTATAATTTTACCTTTTTTCGTCTTATGTACGTGAGACCCTACTTGACTGGGCCTTTAATACTGGGCAGGGACTAGTGCGGTCACAAATGTTAACTAAACAATTAAGATATAGATTTTTAGTATATTTTCACAAAAAACTTTTTAAATTCTTAAAATAAGAGACAGGAATATTCCAGTTTATTTTGTACGTATTTCACCCATTCCAACGTCACCACAAATTTCTCACCCATTTGTAAGCAAACACAGCAGCAGTGTATTCTCACCACAAACATAGTACAGTTAGCACAAATGAAATGCTAGGGCAATCGGGCACGCTCGCCCGATAAACAGTTCACACTTGACCACGGTGAGGTAAGTAGCTGGTATGGGTTTTTGACCTTTGTTGGATATAATTTTTCTGCTTTGCCTTAAGGTTGACTGGTAGAGAATGCCATATGGCATTAAGTCCGCCTTTTGTACGATAAGGTTTCTTTAGTGCAATAAAGATTAAATAAATAAATAAATATGTCAGATAAAGTGGGAAGTTTTTCCCTGTTTTTAAGTCTTTGTGGTTTTGACGCCAAATAGAATTTCACCTGACCGGTAACAAATGTTATTCCACTTTAAGCCACTTCCGCCTTTGTCAGTGCGGTATCGATACTGTCAGTACGGATTCATCATATCAGCCGAAAGAAGTCCACTCCTGGACATAGACCTCCCCACAGAGTGCCACAATGACTGGTCCTGCGCTACCCCTAGTCACTCAGATGTACTCTTTGAGTAACAAGAACAGTAATACACAGAATACATACATGTCAAACTCATTTCAAACCCGCATCCAGTGGACTCCAGATTATTTATTTGTTGACAAGTTTACCCCAGAAGCATTTCGGCTTTAGGTGGCTATCGGGTCTGTCTGAATTAGAATTAGTAAAAATAATAGATTCAATAAGGATAAATATTGGGACTCCCCTAATATTGATTTATTTTTAAGCAGGTTGTTTTTATTGATTTCCGTTCCTTCAAGCATATAGCCGTGCATAGCCATACGAAACGAAGTAGCATGTTTAGTTTTGAAAATTACAGAAAAAATATATTTATTCCATGTTCATACAAAAAAATAATGAATTATATCACCAAATGTGAACGCGAAACGGCCTTAAGAGCTAACGTGGAGCTAAGCAAAATTTAATGTCAAGTATGACAATATTCGGAATTCGAATGACAAGCACGTCAACATTGTTTAATTGTTAAGGATCATTTATACTATACTAGGGGTATTATTAACAAAAAAAAAAACTTGAATATCTTCGAAGTGGTACGAATTGGGATACGTGTCTAAGAGGAGATTACTTTATTTTGTCTCAGGAATGTGCCCTCGCAATTAACGGAACTCAATAAAAACACCCTGTATAACATCGTGATTTGGACTGATAATTTTTGTTTTATCTTCATTGACTCAAAAGACAAACTTCCAGACCTTAATATAATTATTTATTTAATTAATACCCATAATCACTTATTGCTGACCAATACAACACCGCCCCATAAAATTGTAGGAAAAAACATTTTCTGTCACCTAAGTTTAGAAGTGTCATACCCTAATTATAATATCTAGGAACAAATATAATTTATTAGGTCACTGAAAATGCATTTCCGCCCGACGGCCTGTTTAACCTAATTGGTAGTGACACTGCCTCCGAAGCTAGAGGTCCCGGGTTCGAATCCCGGCTAGGGCATTATTTGTGCAGTTAGCACGGATTTTGCTCTTGGGTCCTGGATGTTCTCTATGTATTTAAGTATGTATTTATAATAAGTATGTATATCGTCGTCTAGTACCCATAGTTCAAGCTTTGCTTAGTTTGGGACTAGGTCGATTTGTGTAAGATTGTCCCCCAATATTATTTTTTATTTTATTTTTATTTTATTTTTATTTATTGATTAGGCAATTGATAAAATCATACCCAAATTATTGTAAGTAGTAAAAAGCATTAATTATTAGTTTCAGTAGATATATCCATAAAATAAAATTAGATAATTTTAGGAGACTATTAAAGAAGTATTATTAGCCAGAATTTTATGTGAAGACCTCAATAAATTTACCCAAGTTCAGAATATACATAAAAATCCAGTTTATTTTTTACTAGAAACATTAATGGCAGCTACTTGCGCAGGCGCACGGCACGTGGGAGCCGCGCGGGCGCCGGCGGCGTCCACGAGCTAGGCTGACCCGCGAAAACCAACCATTTGCTCAAAGGTTATCCGCAATATTAGGTTAGCTTAGATCAGTAGCCGTTAAAATTTCATACCCAGTCCCGTAAATTTAGTCTAAGATACGGTCATGCTATTTTATTTATGACCTATTATGCAAAATTATATTCTTGAATTTCTATACAGTTTGAAATATTGTATTGTTGACATTATTGGTAAGAAATCTGTAATGAGCTAAGACTATCCTGTAATATAGCACTTTTCTAGTTTAACTGAATAAATTGAATTGAATTGAAGCTAACACCTATAATATATGCTGTTAATAATACCTCTAGGTACCTATAAATTATCAGCGAAGATAAACTGACATAAAACGTTGATTTAGAAATGTATGGGTTTAGCTAGTCTCGCTTTGGAGATAGCATCTGCAAAAATATATATTGGGGGGGCCGGGACAATCTTACACAAATCGACCTAGTCCCAAACTAAGCAAGCGTGTACTATGGGTACTAGACGACGATATACATACTTACAAATATAGATAAATACATACTTAAATACATAGAGAACATCCAAGACCCAAGAACAAAATCCGTGCTAAATGCACAAATAATGCCCTGGCCGGGATTCGAATCCGGGACCTCTAGCTTCGGAGGCAGTGTCACTACCAGCTAGGCTAAACAGGCTGCCAAATCTTTTTGGGTGGTTGGAAAAACGCTGTACTTAATTATTATTTCCCTCATCAAAGACTTTTGTCGCAATAGGATCAATTGTTAGTTGAGATTTCATAAAAAAGGGCTATCATTATGTTAATAGGTGTCTATATTACACTCTTGAAATAATTTCAGTAGACCGAATTGGCATAAAATAATCCGTTCAAATGTCGACTTTAACTCTTTAACTAGAGAGTTAATTTTAAATTATTGTTGTTTTAGGTTAAGGGTCATTTAAATACTTCGTATACCCGAAGTTGATTTAGGTGCTACATCAAAAGCCCGAGGCGCCGGATCACGACGGCTGTGCTATTCACAATTTGTTTCATCCCAACTCACACCTCACCCCAAGTGTATCTTGATTCTAGGATTCATAATAACAACATTTAATCAAAGACCTGACTTATACTGGTATGCCTGAGGTGAAGTGAGGTGACAGGTGAATAATAACCCGGGACTATCTGACAGAACTCGCTATTAGAAGAATTAAGTATTCGCGATACTATATATTTTATAAGTTACCGATCATGACCTATTGAGATAATATTTCTGGAGTATTGACGGGGGTTTATCTTATTTTGTCGAAAGACAGCTAAAATTCGATGGTTTTTCGTTTTAACAGCTCGGACAAAGAGAACTTAGTATTTAAGGAAGTTGATTGACTAATAAGAAAAATAAAATTGTTTTTTTTTTGTTTCTATACATTTTGACAGGTTTGTGAACCTTAAGGGGTTCCAAATTAAATTCTTCGACTGTACTAAATTTTTCATTTGTGTTCTAACTTTTTATATTTTTACGAATGCTTGTTGCGAATGATACGCTGTATTGCTGTTTTTTGACGATACCTGTGGCAGATACTTATTTTGTGAATGGACGAAACTTGCACTGTGGATCATAATGCTATGTAATAATTTAGCTTTTTTTACACACACTTCACAATAAGGAAAATTACATTAGATACAAATGAATGCCTAATGTCGGGAGCCAAACAGAGATTTAGTTTGTCGTTCCTGTGGACATGGGAAAAGTTAAAGGCATATATCGCGCCTTCTTTTATATTTATACATATGTAATAAGACATAATTAAAATTAGTAAAAGCTTATTCAAACGTATTCATAGGCATTTAAAAACTGGAAAGTTAGTCATAATTTACTGACCGTGTCTCGGTAAGTAACCTAATATTCATAAGACTTAATTTTCACCTAACACTATATAGAGACATAACTCCAGAAAAACATGATACTTCCGTCCACCCACTTCCAACTACCATTTGAACTATTTAAAGTAATACATGCAACTTTCATATTCAAACGTACTAAGAAATCTAAACTCTAACAATGAAAAACCAACGCTCACATGAAACCAACAAGGTCCTAATTCGCATGTGGTGTTTAGATGTGCATTTTCGTGTCTGAAACGTGAAATTATTTAAATAGTGTCGTAAACCAGTGATCTACATTGGATAGTGTTGCGTAAATCAAGAGGGAACCAGCCGCACCGTGTTTGTTTAATGGATCGCATTATCCATACATTGATCGGTGCTGGTGCGCGGCTGCTCTGATTATTTAATTTTCGAAGGCGTGGCTGCGAAGAGTTAGTGGGGATCGGATTATGCAAAAACAAACCAAAATATTTTTTTTCTTTAATTAACATTCCAAACTAACGACTTTAAATACCAGTCTAAAAACGACTTTATACCTGCAGACTAGTAAATTTTACTTGTAAATGTATGTAGGTGCCAATGTAATTGCCATACGATACGATACATATATCAAAACCAAGTACGATGTAGTTTCTTGTGAAATAATATAATTAAGTAACGAGAAAAAAACACGTTGCAATATTAAAAAACGGCATGACAGCTTTCAAAATACAGAACAAAATGAAAAAGAAATGAAAAGAAAACGAATTTAATTTTATAAAAGTAAAAAGGTAAAAGTAGTTTATTCTTCAAATTAGGCATATTACATGCACCTATGAACGCCAATAAACTACCGCCGGTTCGGAAAAATAAACCTCTGCTACGAGAAGAAACGGCGTAAGAAAATCGGCGAGGTGTAATTTTTTTCAAAACAATATACATTGTATAGTTAAATATAAAATTACAGTGTCAGCTACTACAAAATAAAAATGCTACAGAAGAAAACCTATTTTCGCGATAGATTAGCCGTGCAGGACGCTATCACTACCAAACATCCATTCCAGATTTGAATTTAGAATTGCTAAGTTCAGTAATGTGTTTAGGAATTTTATTGTAGAATTTGATACAAATTCCCAAGAGCGACTTTTTCGCCTTTACTAGTCTATAGAAGGTTATTTTGAGTCTCCCAGTATTTCTGGTGGCTATTGGTTTATCAGCGTTCGTTGGAAAATTGCCCAAATTCTTCCTAACATACATTATTATTTCAAATATATATAGGTACGACAGGGATAGAATAACTATTTCTTTGAAAAATTCTCTTAATGAGTCACGCGACCCCAAGTTATAAATTGCTCGGATAGCCCTTTTTTGCAAAATAAAAACAGTTTCAATATCTGCAGCTGATCCCCATAAGAGATATAGGTTTATGCATTACTTTTATGTTGCATTACAACATTATGACTCAACTTTTCAATCGGTATATTAAAATATCGCTATTAATAAATTCCAAAAACAATTGGCATGCACTACTAAAACTAAACAGCTCAAAAGCAACTAAGTAGTAGAAGTGACTGCGAGGAACCGTTTACCCGTCGGTGACCGGTTAATCAACCTAATCTCTTCACAGAACGTTATTAAGTGCGATTTCATAAATACACCGTATATATGAAACAAATGAACACTATCATTTACGCTAGCGGAGATAATGACACTCAATAATGTACCGATTAAATACTTTGAAGAGAAATTATTTGATGCTTAGCAAATGTAATAAGGCAGAACGATATTTCAGTCAATTGTGACCTGATTATTCGGTAATGTGATGATGTTGGGAACGTGTAATTGTGTGCGCATAATGGTGTTGCAAGTGGCATAAGCTACGGCGACCGCGTAGCATTGAGCAACATGCTTGTTTTTATATATAAACTATCGTGGTATATAAACGATAAAACACTCCTAATCTGCCTACCTACAAGAGCATCTTTGGCCAAAAAACAAAGTATACGCAAAATTAAATATTTCTAATTTCATTTTTGTAGTAAAATACAATTGATTTACATAATAGAAAAAAAGAAATATTTTACCCGGCTTCGCAAACAAAAGAGGGTAACGTCTCTAAATGAATGATTGATTTTTGTATAAATACGAAATTCGTTGATTAGGTTATTATCGGATCTCTGACATATAAAAGAATTCTTATAACCCTACTTTCCTTACTGCAACTATAGCTGAACGAAAATACAAGCAGGGTTTCAAAAAACGTGATTTATTTGACACTATCAAGAAATTGCCTGTAAAGAGCTTCATTATAATAAAAATAACAAAAAACCTACGAATATAAAAAAAATACAATTTTTTTTTTGCAAAATGAATCGATCGGTGCAAGTTGTATGGAAAAGCGCAAGTGTGAAATTACCCAAGAAGTCCAGATAATCTTTATCCGCTGTAAATATTGCAGTAAAAAAACAGTAAAAGTAGGGTGTAACGTTGATTTAAAAAAAAAAACATCTTTTAAACGCATGAATATGATCAAAATAATCATGTTAAATAAAAAGACCGGCCTGCATGAATAAGAGTAGATTTCATAGATTAAAATTAACTTAGACCATTTTAAACGATTATAGAATTCTAAACGGCGCTTCTTTCTGTAAATCATACATCTTTAGTATATATTAATGCATCATCTAGCACTATGAATACTAGAAGTATCTATTTATTTATGTTGATTGAAGACATTACTTTACCAGCATTTCAATTATTAACTTTTTGCCTCTCTTCTCTTGCTACTGCAATTATTGGAACACGGAAACACATTAATAAATAAGCTAATAAATTCAATTAGGTATTGATAGAACAAAAAGGGGTAATTACATGTTTAATGTTTTAATTTCGTATCGTAAAAATGAGTAAGTATCTACAGGTCATAAAGAGATAAAGTAACGTAATTTTCCTAAAAATCTATAATACGAGGGCTGTTCCGAAAGTTTTTAGCTGCTCTCACTCTATTCATGCGATATATTTTTTATTTATACCATTATGTGGGTAATTTCAATAGTTATGAGCTGGGATAAAATCGTTAGTAAGCAGCAAGTATTTTTTTTACAACTTTTTTTTACCATAAGGCCTTTTGTATGGGCTTTTAAAAATTTGCGAAAATAGTACCATTTTTGATACCTAAAAATAGTTTTGACATCTAAATCCCTAACAACTGTGGTGGAAAATGCCCGGGATGACTTCCTTTCTTAGTTTTGCTGATTTTAATGTAAAATCACTAAATGATCTTATTTAATTTAAGTTTTTTTGTGATGATGACCAGTCCCTAGTCTCGCGACCTGGACTAATATTCGACACACCTGCTCATTGTCGCTGATTTTCATGCAATGGAAACAGATTACGTGGGTAGAGACAGGGAAGATTCATAGTTTGTGGTGTATAAAATTTCGTTTAATTGTGGTGACGTATTAATTAATATTGGCCCGCAACACAAAATTGGTATTGTGACCCGTTCATCGCATATTCGATACGTCGTACTTAAAACACAATAAAAAAAACCCAAGCGACTTTCATCAACAGTTTCACCCCGACACATATGTATCGAAATTACCCGCATAATGGTATCATTAAAACATACATCGCATGAATAGAGTGAGAGCAGCTAAAAACTTTCGGAACAGCCCTCGTAAAATAAAAAATAGAGATTATAAGTCAACAAGTGATTCTTATTTTCCCATTTGTAACCATTTTACTATTTACATTTTTTAACGAAAGAAATATGAATTTTTGTAAATTTCATTTCTAAATTTTGTTAACTTGTTTACTTTTTTAAGACTTTTGACAAATTTTATCGCATGGGTGACGAGCATGGCATAACGACCTAATACTGACGAGCGAACGAGACAAAATTTTGGCGACGGTCTAGCGTTAACAATTGTTGATGCATTAATGCATAATGCTATCCAAAAATAGATGAATCGGTGTAACACAAAAGAGAAAGCGGTTAAATAAAATATTAGCGCGAATACTGCTCATTTAAACAATACTTATTCTTGAATTTTATATATATTAATATAATCTACATCTTAAACGAGCAATTCTTCTATCTATTAATTTCAAGGATTTCGGAATCGGCTCTAACAATTTCACCTAAAATTACAATCCATGGGTTTATGGCAGCGAAAATATATTAAAATCGATCTAGCTAATAAGTGCCATCTTCAGGAAAACTCATATTCTACAGAAAAACATGAAATGTGCCAAGCATTTTTCGGACTTCCAAGTATTTGTATTTTGTAATTTTAATATTCAGTTTGTCGTATTCAAATCGTACATTTGTAGCAAAGAGCTTCTAAAAAAATAATAAATACTGATGCAATTTTATTCAAACCCAGGAAAATACTTTAAAAAATCGTTTAATAAATTTTAACACATAGTAAAAAATAAGAAATACATATAAAAAGGTTTTGGTATATTGAGTAAAGTCAAAAATGTCACGGAGGCGGGAAGGTACATTATTTTAGCGGGATGGCCGGACTTTCGTGAGATACCAAAAACACATTGATTAATATTGAGATTGGATTAAAATGAAACTGTTAATTGCAAAATGAAGCCCAACTATAAAAGATAATAGATTTCAGTTTGCACCACAGCGTAATGCGCGAGCGCCCATCTAAATGTAAATGCGCGCCGCTGATAGATGGCGCTCGTCTTATTGCAACGCGAATCAATTTAATCAACAGCATCTATAGTTCCATCGCGCACAAAATTCTACTAATTAATTACATAGCGTAAAGGGTTTCATACGAAAGCTGCTAGGTATGTCATTTTTGTGTCCCGAGCCAAAGTTGGCCCAACGAAACACTAATGCGATTATTAGGTATCTGTCCGTCTGTTACAGTCAGTTTATTTAATAGGAAGCGAAAAGTAATGAAGCAACATTCGCTGATATACAGGATGTTTGGAATAACGATGTAGGAACTTTAGGAGGTGATACACTGGACTATTAGGAATAGTTTGAACCCTATATGTCTTAGTCCAATCTGTAATAGATTTTTTTTTAATCGAGTATTTCTAAGTTATTAATTCGTCCCAAAAATTTACCTGAAAAATTTAATTTAAAATAAACTATCCAAAAAATCAAATTTGTGTGCTTTTAATTAGTATCGCAATTAATTGGTTAACCAATTTTAAAAGTAAATAATTTTTACTTGTTGCATAACTCGTTTGAAATTTAAATTTTCATGTAAATTTTTGGGACGAATTAAAAGCTTGGAAACACTTGATTTACAAAAAAAAAAAACACATATTGGACTAAAACATCATCCTAATAGTCCAGTTTATCACTTCCTAAATCCTACATCATTATTCCAAACATCCTGTACGCCCATTTTTTTGTGTCTAATACCATTATTGCTATATTCATTGATTATAGTCAGGGGCTCTTAGGAGGTGATACACTGGACTATTAGGAATAGTTTGAACCCTATATGTCTTAGTCCAATCTGTAATAGATTTTTTTTTAATCGAGTATTTCTAAGTTATTATTTCGTCCCAAAAATTTACCTGAAAAATTTAATTTAAAACAAACTATCCAAAAAATCAAATTTGTGTGCTTTTAATTAGTATCGCAATTAATTGGTTAACCAATTTTAAAAGTAAATAATTTTTACTTGTTGCATAACTCGTTTGAAATTTAAATTTTCATGTAAATTTTTGGGACGAATTAAAAGCTTGGAAACACTTGATTTACAAAAAAAAAAAACACATATTGGACTAAAACATCATCCTAATAGTCCAGTTTATCACTTCCTAAATCCTACATCATTATTCCAAACATCCTGTACGCCCATTTTTTTGTGTCTAATACCATTATTGCTATATTCATTGATTATAGTCAGGGGCTCTTAGGAGGTGATACACTGGACTATTAGGAATAGTTTGAACCCTATATGTCTTAGTCCAATCTGTAATAGATTTTTTTTTAATCGAGTATTTCTAAGTTATTATTTCGTCCCAAAAATTTACCTGAAAAATTTAATTTAAAACAAACTATCCAAAAAATCAAATTTGTGTGCTTTTAATTAGTATCGCAATTAATTGGTTAACCAATTTTAAAAGTAAATAATTTTTACTTGTTGCATAACTCGTTTGAAATTTAAATTTTCATGTAAATTTTTGGGACGAATTAAAAGCTTGGAAACACTTGATTTACAAAAAAAAAACACATATTGGACTAAAACATCATCCTAATAGTCCAGTTTATCACTTCCTAAATCCTACATCATTATTCCAAACATCCTGTACGCCCATTTTTTTGTGTCTAATACCATTATTGCTATATTCATTGATTATAGTCAGGGGCTCTCGACCCCGCGGCAGTCCGACCAAAGCGATCCTGGTTGGAAAACGTAAAATAAATGTTCATATTGTTTTTTTAAACAGAAAAGCGAACCACGGCAAAAGCTAGGTGGAAGTAGATAATGGCCTAATATTTTTCTCGAATGCCTATAAATAGACTATAGTTTTTTGATACTGTTTAGTCAACCTTTAGCATCAAATCATCAATAGTAAAATAGATGATTCTGTGAGCTGTAGACTATGCCAATTTTTTTTCAAAGATTTTTCCTTTTCAAATTTCAAAATTACCAAAAACTGGATCGACAAGTAATCTATACAGGGTGATTTCGGGGTCGTGGATCAATAATCAGTTTTCAGACTTGGTATCTGTTAGCCATTTCAACAAAATTGTAGTGACGCGAAACAAACGCATTTCACTTTTAATTTATTTTGATGTCAAAAACACAAAATCACAAAAAACGTGGTTACCCTACTCTCTTTGACGGATAGTATGGAGAGTTGACAGTGGGGTAGGGTGACCAAGTTGTATGAAAACATATTATTTCCCTTTAAAATTTGAACAAAAATGAGAATTATTTGAGTTATAAACCGTCATACGGACTGTGACGTTGTCTACTTTGAATTCTTGACCATGTGCAATCATTCCGGATCACGACCCCAAAATCACCCTGTATAGATAATTATCGAACCTGGTCACAAAATTTCACGGTATCGGTTGAGAAATGCGACCTGTAGAGGAGAACAACCGGAAATCCGGACATCTGGACATCCGGACATACGAAATCATTTTTCATTTCACTCGGTCGATAATAAAATAAGGTGGGGTTAGACCATCACGGTTTTAACCATGGGTAAGACAAAAAGCTTTTTTTTTGCAAAGTGCAATATCACTTAAAGCCTCACTCGCCCCTCTCCTTCCCGCCATGTTTTTTGCGTAATAAATTACCTACTGACCATATGACTCACACATAACAACAATACTAACAACGTCCATCCAATCAACTGCCACGTTTTTCCTCATCAACGCGAGCGCATGTCAATGTCAGTGACAAGTATAAATCACTGACAGTTCACAGTTGACACGTCAGGGTGCAATTGACACTTGTCAATTTGACCCGTGGTCAGGGCGCTGATTATAGTTCCCAGGAAACCACAAAAGGGCTTCGTGACAATTGGACCATTTAGGGGTCTTTTAGGTTTTTTTATTGCACTAATAGAGGTCAAAACGTTACTAGCGGAATGCTTTTCTTTGTTGTAGTATGATAGTACTTTAAAATTTTGCAAATATGGCGGCGATTAATTACAATGGTGACTAAGAATGTGCATGATGATTTCAATCTTTACAAAATCTTTAAATCGGAGTACGTAATACGTAATTTGTTTAAAGTTACTAGTATGACCTAATATAATGACATATAATATGTATACGCAAATACATTAAGTATTTTGACAAAGCCGTGGCATATTGTTAGTTAATAATATTATAGGTTTTCTTGATTGTTTTGTTCCTTTCGTACCTTTTTGTATAAAAGATTTTTGCCGTTTTTTTGAATAGGTACAGTAAATTAAAATGCCTTAAGAAAGCTTTATATTTCTCCACCAAAATATTTAATTGCTCCCTCAAATTACTTGCATTTACCTAATGATTTTTTATCGTACTGTTCTTGTATGACGTGGATAGTAGAAATAAATAGGAAGAAGATGAACCGTCGTCTCATTGCGGCTCGAGGCAGTATTCTCATTGACTATGGACAACGAAAAGCCTGCACACGCAAGTTGTTTGTCGCGCGACATGACATCGCTAGAGATGTTCAACTTTCTTTTTACAAATTTACGGATTATACTTCCGAGAAAAGCGCGAGTGTGCAATAACAATAACACGCCTTGTGGGCTGTTCGTAAAACAAGTAGCATAAAATTTTCACAGATGCTACATTTGGCCTCAGTTTTATTTCCCATAAGTTATTTTGCGTAATTTAATTAATTTTAATCAGATTTATCTTAAAATAATTGTAAATTAAAGACATGTTATATATTAAATAATTTTCAATTTAAATTTCAACTTGAACGTTACTTTTTTTCTCCTTTGCTTTGTACAGTTATTATTATTGTTTATCGGTACAAAAAAGGTTCAGAGCACTGGCAAAGCAATGATGCCGGTAATACTATTTTTTATTATACTTTTATATTCTAAGATGAAGTAATTTATGAAACTATAGGTCTAGAATAGTATTACTCACATATCCATAGCTAGATGAATTATTTGTTTTTTAAGACCATTTGTTTCTAAATAAAGTAAAAAAAAAAACTGATTGATTTATTCATAATTTCATTATAAATTTCGAACTCCTACTCACAAACTTTACAAAGATTTAAAAATAATGAGTATTTCTCAAACATATGTACTTATATATTGTACATGCCTATTAATCCGAAAAATTCTTCAGAAGGACATAAAATCACACATTTGTTTCACAAAAAAACAGCAAGTGCAAAAGATTAAATTAAGAAATGCGGACCACTTAATATTGCGACCACCTACAACAAAATACGGGAGAAAGAGCATTATTTATGAAGGTGCTAAATTATACAACAAACTACCCAAAGATGTGAAGGAATCTAAGTCTATGACTAGTTTCAAAAAAGC
The DNA here is from genome assembly GCA_905163555.1 of Notocelia uddmanniana. NCBI lineage: Eukaryota > Metazoa > Arthropoda > Insecta > Lepidoptera > Tortricidae > Notocelia > Notocelia uddmanniana. The sequence goes on from LR991065.1 coordinate 17,749,499, forward strand.
AATGAAATTTCATGTTATAAATAATACACATCTTTTAACTTAAACCAAAAAAAATAGAAAAGTATAATTTACGCAAATACATACACTATAATATAACTTAACATACAATTATACTTTATAAATATAAATTAAATCATTTATCTATATATAAACAATAATAATTATCTTTTGTTTTCACCAAAAGTGCAATATAAAAAAATAAAAAAAAAAACATCTAGCAATAATATTATATACAATTATACATATATAATAAATAGTCGAATCATTTACACACTTGCTTGCATAAATGTAGGCACAAAACGAGTTATAGGTATTTAAACATACAATATAAAGCAAAAGCCGTACCAAAATATTAAATACCACATTAAATATCAAAATCATTTAAATTAGTGTCATAATAATATTAAATAATAATTTCATAGCATAAGGCACCCGCTGTTGCAGTGTGCACACATGCACCAACTGCCGCATCCATGTTTACCAGGGTTTGATTTGTAGCTCGTGAACATTTACTTTACGCATGCACTTTGTCGCTTAAACTAGTTATTAGAGGGTAGAACTATATATAGTTCTACCCACTTTCTTTTTCCTTACTGTATCTAATACCTATATTTACTGCAACAATACTTACTTATACTTTGTACCTGTACTTATACTTACTGCAACAATAACTAGTTAAAAACTTCACACCGCCTGCCTATTAGTTTTTAGTTCTTAGCATGTACTTACTTACTACAGGAAATGTTATTTAATGTTTAATTTAAGTACTTACTACAGGAAATGTTATTCAATGTTTAATTCTCATGTAAGTGAATTTGTTATTCTTTATGAGAATAAAGTTCTTCTTAAATCAGATAATTATATATTAGACACATATTAAATATTAAAATGTAATAGCTATTTTTGTCCTGTGAAATTACTATAATTCTATTGTATTTGTGACTAATGTAATTCGCTTTTATCATTTTTTTCTGTTAATGCATTGATGGACAGTAGACGCCTATAGTCGTAATTCTATTGTTATTTCTACTGTGACTGGAATATATAGTGTCCATCAAAGTGTTAAGTAAGACTTACCTATGAACCGCATGTACGTAATACAAAATTTGCATGTACGGTTTAGCTGTTAGTGTTGATAATGGTGAATTAATAAATACATTTATTGAAACTGCATATATATCAAGATTGTTATAAAATATACTTAACCTAATGGGCTCTATATGTTTATAAGTCCGGAAAAGTTAACAGTTTCATCGTTCGGGGTGTGTTAAAATTATGAGAAAAATTGTATAATTTGTAATGATCCCCCATGATAACTGAAAACAGTAATACAAGCGCAAAGAAAAGTGGTAGGTAGTTTTATTTATTTAATATTATTTTTATTTATTTTTCGCTATCTATTAAGTACCTTGTATTATGATACGTTAATCGCGCATTTAAAAGCGAGCGTATAAACATAAAATATCATTTTCATTCTGGTTGATACACTAATGTGCGTTCGAAATGCTACGCAATTACGCTGCAGCGGCCTGCAACGCTGCAACTGAAAGCGGTTGTTGAAAGGGCTTCAGCCCCTTTCAGTTTTCTACAGTAAAGCAGATATACGCTTTGTTTTCAATAATTCACAGAATAACGTGCGTTAAAATACTGCAAAATGCTTCAAGATGACCTTTAAAATAAAACATTATATAGGTATAGACCCGTCTAAGTCGCAAGCGCACATCGTATATGTAGTGAAACGTACATCGACACTATCGGGATCTATCAATAGACAATGTCCACATACCAGCCTCGGATTTTATACTACGGGCAGATAGTAACTCGAAGTGCTGGGACCTGTCGATATCGATAACTTTAATTGGTGGAACAAAGTTTTTTCTTATATTGTATCAAACGTAGTTATGGATGAAAGACATAACTTTACAGCTTCCATTTATAGAATGAACTATATCAAAAACTATAAAAGCGCAATAAATCCTCTACGGAGTTTGATTGCAATACCGAAATTATTTAGTAAATAAGACACACTTTCAGTTATTTATAGATCAAAGCAATAAGATTATTCTATTTTTACATTTAACGTCCTATTCCTAAACTTCATCTTCGCACTATTCTCCATATTAAAGGAACCCGGGATCCGATTACAAGAAACTGATAACTTGCACAATTCATGATGATTTGGACACACTAACTAGTTAATTAAACAGTCCATATGACGGCCATGTCAGATACGGTTATATCACTGTTTAAAGTCCCAAAGGGTTTGAAACACGTGACCCAATAAATCATGCCAGTTATAATATTCAGCCTTTGCGTAAACATCACTTTTTAAGGAAGCGACAACCAATCTCGAATACAATCGTGCTTATTAAAATCACTCCATATAGATTAAACTAGATTCAGTGTTTTCAGCGTTTACAAGAAGCGCAATGAACGCCTACACGCAACTCTGGAATTCTCAATAATGACCAAACACGTGCGTAATCAAGAAATTCTATTATAAAAATCGTTCTAAACCTTCATCGTGCCAATTAAAGTAGCATTTCGTATTTCTGCGAAAGAATCTCGTCACTAAGTCACAAAAAGCCTGGCTGCGGGTTCTCAGACTCCACAGGACATGTTCCGGGTTTGATTCTAGTTACCACGTGGGAAACCCTATCCTACTAATCAAGGTGTTTTTACTGTATAAAATGTTAGTTATTAGTTGTACTAGGCTTACTGTTATTGCGTTTGTTTTGATGCTTTTTGTGTGCGAACGTGTTTGTTATGAGTTATTGGAAAGTTATGTAATAATACTTAATAATGCAATCATAATGCTGCTACGGGCGCCATTAATCCGAGTCTGTGAAAATAAATCATTATTGTTTAGTACAAATCTAAGTACTAAGGGCCTGTATGCGTAATTAAAGTTATTTTTTATTGACACGGCAACGGTATGTCATGATCATGTACTAGTTTAAGGAATAGTTACGTTTGAGGCAAAGTTTACAATTTTAGAATGAGTCTTTGGTTAGGTTAGATAGATTTGGATTAAAATACGGGTAGATATATATTCGTGTGTCAGCATAAGCAACCGCAACCGAGAAAAGTCAAACCGACTTTTTTTTTTTTTATTGTCGCGTACGCATAACCTCGGACTGTTATGTTAATCCTAAATTTGACTAATAAATAACCGTGATGCATAGAGTGCATAAAATCATTCGTAAAAAATGTAATAAGGTGACTAAAATTGAGTGCAATTGTAAGGTACGTATGTTGCCAAGTGCAATCTAATAATATTCTTAGTGCAATCCCATTTCCCAAATTTGTATTCGTTCAGATCAATTTTTTCGTTTTTAAATCGCCTTCGTGTAACTTCGGATGAATACGTTTCTTTTTTCTTTGCTCAAGATAGCCACGACTATTCTTAGAAAAAGTCCCGTTTAGCAACAGCCTTGATTTTCATGAATTTTAACCTCAAGCTCAGTCAGCCTCACGCCAATCCTAGTTTGGGATGTCACTTATTTATTCCCGCAGTGTATCCTACAATAAAAAGTCTAATTGATCGCACGAGCACGGAAGAATAACTTAAACACTTTCCAAGAAAGCTTTTATTTAGCAGATAAATAAATATAAATCGTTTATTGTCCGTACACGGTGCGTGGTATCCCGCGCACCCTTAAAAGGGAAGGGGTACTCGCAAAAAGTACGCGTGCGTACGCGCCGGGGATACCGGCCTCGCCGGCAAGTTGCCAGGATAGAAAAAATATGAAAACAATAATTTAAAAATCGAACCTGGAAGCGCTGCCCTGTCAGTCAGCCAGTAGCTGACGATAGTAAACTTTACATTGTTGGAATTTCAAATATTTCAACGTCAGTTAGGTATAAATTATAGTGTAACTGCGATAATAGTAATTTACAGTACATATGGTGCTACTTTACCGCACGAGTGCGGTAATCAGCAGATTACGTGCATATGTCGAAACTTTTAACAGCCAATATGTACTGTAAAACGATGTGCGATATACACGTGCGAACAGGCAATTCGCTACTCGTGTCGATTTAAAACACTCCCTTCGGTCGTGTTTTAATTTATCAACACTCGTTGCGAATTTTCTGTTCTCTGCACTTGTATCGTAATGTACTACGATACAATTTCAAGAATAAGTAATTCCTAATAAGTGAAGGTGATCAAAAATTTTACATTTAATTGTAAAATTATTATTAATTTATTTGTATTGTTTATATACAACTAAATATTAAATCTTCGTTATTTCTATTATTTAAATATTTGTACATAACTACAGTTTACGAAAAATACACTCGTTATATTTGACAAATAAAGATACAGAATTGTATTTTTTAAATAATAGAAGTAACGAATTAGTTATTCACGATTAGATTTCCGCAAGATTTTTGACCACGTCTTATTTTAAGAAATAGCATTGATATTATTCATGACTGCGATATTCCGAGTGTTCGCCAAATGGTCATGTTGTCCTAGCGCGACTTTTATAGCGTCTTCTTCAGTGTTCATATGTTCCCTTGCGACCTGTGTGAAAAAAAAATACTGCTCTAGGACAATATAAGGATTTCTGCCCGATCCCTCTCATAAATGAGAGCACACCTGTGCCCAGCAGTGGGGCGTATATATAAGCTGATGATGATGATACTCTCTCATGCACTGTATTGTACAGTCACAAGCAATAAATAATGAGGTACATTTAGCATCAAAAGTAGCTACGCATTTGAAAACGCTTCTGACCCATCCATTTGCTAAGCTACTATTGATGCTGACTGTACTATTTAGAGAAAGGGTTAAATGTGATAAAAAGTAATACAATATTTGTTTTTTAAGGTTTAAAATTTACTTAATTGTTTCGGGTTTTGAAATCTTGCGTTTTGAGGAGTTTTATATTAATATAAAACTTAAGAACTTTGGGTAAAAACAACGTCTTAACTATCAAAAAGTTGCGTCTTTCTTCACGAGAATAGTACATTACTATAGAGGCCGGGAAACGAAAGGAAGCCCAACGTTTCTCGCCGAGATTTGTATAGTGTTTTTCTCAAACATATGCAATGAAATAAAAAATACACTACTTAGAAAACAAATTTTACAGACGCCATGGTTGACATTACAATTAAAAAAAGTACTTCCCGGCCTAGGCCGTTAATTGCCTGCAACGGGATACTTTGAAGCCTGTTATAACGCACTTAATGACGAAATTTCATTGCATGTTTGAGAAAATACTATTTAAAAACTAGTTATTTAATAAATCTCCCTAAACAGAGCTACTTTCCCAGTACGAGTAAGTAATCTATGTTTTTGAAAAACGAAGAATACTTGTACTAATTTTCTGCAAACGAGATCTAGCTTGATCAGTTTTTCGCTCGTGATTGTAAAAGTATTGTAAATCGGATCTAAACGCCATCATTAGGGCTTTCGAGAGCCCATTAACAAACAAATGAATAAATAAACAAATATTACTCGTTTAATAGCATAGAATACGAGTATAAATTGTCCCTTGTGCGACTCTCGCGCATGAAGGTATTTTAACTAGCCCAGTCAGCGCATGAAGCCCCATTGGAATCGATATTAGATTATAAATTGGACGCTGGCGCCAGTTTTTCTCTCTTTCTAATAAAAAATAAGTTTATTAGAAGAGTTACATGATGAGTAGAGGCTTATTAGTCAGTCTATCCTAATTAAAATAATCTACTCTACCGTACACACCATGATGTCTCGAATTTTTCTGGTTGTCATTTAATAAGTCATTTATCATGTAATAGTGTACTTGACAGATGTAATTTATGACCATAAAACGTGTTGTCAAATGTAGCTTATAATTCCTAGACTTGTTATATTTCAAGGAAAATTATTTAATAAATTAATATTATTTTAATACATTTAAGTTTTCTTTATCTGTGAGCCAAATGATTGAAACGACGCCATGTTGCTAGTTAAGTGACGTCATATCATTCATACCGTTAGTTGAGATACAATATCTCGAAAAGGCACGCAAAGAGGTTAGTTCATTCATAGCAGTGTGACGTAACACGACCACTGGATCGCGCTTAAGCGTGAAAATGTAAATGAAATCCAAAAAATATGGATCTTATAATAAGTGCTTACGCAATTTTTCCCAAGGTTAATTTACTACCTTCTTTAACATTAAAACCGTTTTAAAAAATTGTTGTTGAGTATCCTATTTATTTTAATGGTTGTGTCAAATAAAAACAAGAAATGTATACAGGCGAAAATCTGAATATCATTTTTCAAGATTTGATTACGTATTTACGTGCGTACCTATATAATCTTCGTCACAGCTGAAGTTATCAAAGGGCGCATTAGAAAAATAAACTTTGCGCAATAAGGAACTACTAATAATTATTAACGACATACGGCTGCATAAGTTTATGCAATTAAGTAAACAACATTGTTTTATGTTACTGACAAGACTAGTAGTTAACAGCCATTAAGAACTTCGATGTAAATGGTGTCCTTTGTCTTCTAAAAACTTTGTTTTATTTCCGATAAGAAACTCAATCGATATGCAATTGATAGAAAATTAATTACATTGTGATTTTTCTGTTAATAGATGATGTATTTTTATTAGAGTTAGGTACTGTAAAAATGGGGTATGTATTTCATGTAGGTATATAAAATAAATATACCTAAACGCCTTCATATACTCACATTTTACAACAAAAATACTTCATGTTTTCAAGTTTCAACGTTTATAATATCCACCACGTCAGAAAACACCCCTTTAGCTTTTCTTCCGAATTTGAAATTTGTTTTATTTTCGATTCCTGGGTATTTACTATATCATAATCAATTGTCTCATCTACCTCTCCTCTACATATAGCAGTCCTGCCTAGTCATGAGGAGTTGGATTTATTGATGCAAATAGAAATTATACTTTAATAAAGCCATCCGTTGCTCTATTAAAGTATAATTTCTATTTCATAATAAAGCCTCGTAATGCTTCAAGACGTGTTGAAGGTTTTAGGCTACAAACGCTCTATAACGTAATTGAATGAAACCGAGGCTGGGAGCAAAATGTGATTAACACGTCCTACCAACATACATAATTCACTTACAAGCGGCCTGTTTGATGCGACGAACCCCATCAATTACGGCTCAGCCGGTGACACCATGCTGCGATGCCGGAAAAAATGTCCTTAGAGTAAAATCCATTCCTACCTACCCAATGAAACTCAAACAGTGTAGCGTTCACAAGAATATACAACCTTATTATCAGAGCAGTAAAGATCATTTATGCAACTTCACAATGAAAAGATACGTACTTGAAGAAGTAGTGATTTTTTCGCTCTGTCCATTTCACTGCATGATAGGAATTTTAGCAAACCACAGTATACGAGTATGCTCTCCCGCAAACACAACGAAGCAAAATCGTAATTAAAGGTAAAAGCGCGTTGCGTTTTTCACGCAACTATTTATGTTTTTATGGATCCGGAATCGACGGTTGGTCAGGTTTGTACATCATACGTTCATACATACCTATATGTACCAAATGGGATAGGCGGAGCATATTATGATCTAGCTAGACACGCGGTAGCGTGTCCTGCCAACTTCAAAGAAAAGGGAACTGCCGACGTAGCAGCCGTGTAAACGAATCATTTCGAGCTACTTTTAACTCTTTCACAACTCAAAACTTGTTTAAACTACATACATGAAATTTGGCACATTTATTAAAACCCTTAGCTTGGGTAGAACCCAAACAGTTACTGATATTTATTACCGTTTAAAATCCAGCATTTTTATGACTGACTCACTCACTTGCTTAATATATTAAAACCTAACCCACGTTCAGATGACATAGAAAGTTTTGCGTCTAGCTAGATAATTGTGTATGTACAAAGAAAAAAATCAGAAAAGTAAAAATATTGATCTGAAAATAAATATATAATATATATAATAAGCAGTCATCGATGGATTACTAACCAGTCTGCACTGATCTCTTTAAACCTTTTCTTTCTATACCAATATTTTCAAACGCAAATAGACCTGACATAGCCACTACCTCCCACGAATGCACGAGGCTCCTAAAAAACACCATACGTCACCACCCCTATCTACCCACAATTAAAAGCTAAGGAATCCAAAGAATCTAAGCAATGCGGTCTATATTCATGAGGGCCGAAACTGGCTGGTTATGAGCCAGGATGCCTGCGCGAGAGCATCTTTTTCAAGCACAATTAACCTTTTGTAAAGGAGTTGCCACGCGACGGACGCGCGACGTCCCTATAAGGACCAGCTTCCGTATACAAGATACATGTTTGTAGGTACATGTGTTAATATGGACACTTCACCGTCTTTACAACCGTGTTAGATTGGTGCAGCTGCTTTTTGGGGAACTGGTTACCCCAAAAAGGAAAACGAATGAAAATTATAAAATATAAAGATACAATTTTATTAAAATATCAAGAGACTGACCTAACATAGCATTACAAAGCATTATGAGTAGGTACAAAAGAAATATAGAAGTTTATATATTTAATATAGATAAATAGCTAAATAGATTGAAGAGCTTATAGTAAGTTTATAGCCTGGATTAAACATTGGAAAGTTTTTGTCCCGAATTCATCTCACGATGGGGTGGAATCAAGTGTGCAATGCTGATAGGTACTAAGAGTATAATCAATTTTAAAATAGTAATAAAGAATTCTGCAAATGCATTGCAACTAAAATATATTTCTTGTGACAACATGCATTTACCACTAACCATAAATATTGAGGGTGAGTTTATTTATAATACAATAAGTCTGCACTAGCTCAGATATTGCTGACAACTAACGCTCACAGACCACATACTCGTACAGAGCGTGGTATAAATTACGTATAAACTTGCTCTCCACAAACTTAGCACAGACAAAGTATACATACACCACAGCAAACCACCGAGAATCAATCATTTCATTTGACATTCCGTCACGATAGATGTCGTTTGATGCCATTATGAATCGTTAGAAGTAATTCTTCGGGGGCCGCGATCGTAGTCTTTTTGTGGTACGTTTTAATGATGTTCTATTTGTAATGTTTGACAATTGATTTTGATTTACACTTAATCATAGCGACATGAGTAAATATGGGTATGCATGAGTACGTTTATTACGTTTCGTGTAAAAGTTAAGCAAATTATAATACAAGTCAAAGTCAAAATATTCAACAACACCCACCTACCTCTCTCTAGCAACAAGCACCTACCAGTAATAAAGCTAATTTTGAACTTTGGTCCCTCTGTTTTTAAAATGGGTTATTTTTTCCATTCCTCTCATGAACTACTACAATTCCTCCGTCTGCGTGAATTCGCGTATCAAATTCCAACTCAAAATAAATCCTTTGTATTATTGTATAAACTTATGTTCAATATCATTAAAATCTTGTTAGCCGCTTTTACTTGATTGGGTGGCAAGCTTATTAATTACTTATTAAGAGACTGCTGATCCCACAGTCAAACTGTTACTACAGTTTTGTGGGGCAATGTAATATGTATACGTTCCTACCGTTGTGATTGAACCTAGAAGGTTGATTTTTTACGATTGGTAGATTATATAACGAAAGTACCCACTAAGACAGGATTTTTGAAAATTCCACCCTCAAGGGGGTAAAAAGGGGGTTGAAGTTTTGTACGGGGGTGGAGTAAAATTGTAGATGAGAGAACTCGTGTACGGACTCCTTACTACAATACAAGAAAAGTAATTTTAGGGTTTTAAAAAAGTCCACCCCTAAATGGGATAAATAGGGGTGCAAAGTTTGTATGGGGATGGAGTCAAATTTTAAGTGAGAGACTTAAGACTTTATGTATAGACTCCTTATCACAATACAAGATAAATAATTGTAGGATTTTGGAGAAACCCACCCCTAAGTGGGTTAAATAGGGGTGCAAAGTTTGTATGGGGATGGAGTAAAATTTTAAGTGAGAGGCTTGAAACTTTGTGTACAGATTCCTTATTACACCGCAAGAAAAGTTATTTTAGGATTTTGGAGAAACTTACCCCTAAGTGGGTTAAATACGGGTGCAAAGTTTGTATGGGGATGAAGTGAAATTTTAGGCGAGAGACTTGAAACTTTGTGTATAGACTTCTTATTACAATACAAGAAAAGTAATTTCAAGGGGGTCAAAAGTGGGTGGAAAGTTTGTATTGGGATGGAGTAAATTTTTTAGTGAGAGACTTGAGATTTTGTGTATGGACTCCTTATAACAGTAAGAAAAAACAAATTTAAGGGCTTTGGAAAAACCCACCCCTAAGCGGGTTCAATAGGGGTACAAATTTTGTATGGGGATGAAGTAAAATTTTCAGTGAGAGACTTAAAAACTTTGTGTATTTACTCCTTTATTACAATACAAGAAAAGTATTTTTAGGGTTTTAGAAAAAAAACACAGGCTTAAGTTTATTGTTCTGCGCGTGCGAAGCCGCGGGCAAAAGCTAGTTTATTTATGTAATACAAATAAAATATATACCAGAATACTTAACCAAGATAATATCATCATCATCATCATCAGCCCACACTCGTCCACTGCTGGACATAGGCCTTCCCCAATTCGCGCCACCACACCCGGTCCTCAGCTCTCCGCATCCAACCGCTAAGATAATATACCTTTAAAGACTTGCCTTTCATAAAATTTAAAAAAACCTTAATGAATTGGCTTGCTGAAAAATGTTTTTACAGTATATTGCCTGTAAGGTAGATTTTAGTGATACTTTTAATTGTACCTGTGTCACCCTACTGTACCTAAAATCGAGCATAATAAATTATTTCATTTCATTTATACCTAAATATAATTAATTTAAAACAACGGTTGGTATTAAATCCAGGACATTTGACATAAGAGGAAGAGTCTTTATTTTTAAAGTCAGAATGACGTATGTCTCCTCCTGACAATATTGCGGACGGAATATTAAGCCCGTTCCATGCAAATTCAAACTTATTCATTCTACATATACACAGAATCGGGTCTTTACTAATTTTTTACGTTTCTGTTCTAATCTTGTTTAAATGACAACCTCTGGCTACCCCTTCAAAACCGTAGTCGTGACGTTATAATAACAATCGCTCGGGTCGGCGCGAGCTGTCAGTCGCTGCGCCTTCATTACTATACGGGAGCGCGCCGCAAATCAGCGCAGACGCAGGATGGACAGCAATAAGATATTTACAAGCGATTCTGACCAACACTAGGGCTGCTAGCTTGCCATTTTGTCAATGAGGAAAAATAATTGTTATATCACTAAGTGATTTTTCAACCTTGTAATTTTTTGTCTGATATATTTGACTAGGTTATCATTGTTAAGAGGATACCTTTATTCTGTAAACCACGCCTCCCGTGTAAAAGACACCCGTATGTCTCCCGCACGCGACAAAATGAAATGCAACACTCTTCAGGAATAACTTAAATTCGCGTAAAGCTTACTTTTATTATTTATTACAACTGACCGAAATTTCATCTTAACCAAACCCAAAACTAGGTATCGGTAGGTAGCAGTTCTAATCTTACCTAACCTTCCTTTTCTGGTAGCAGTTGGGTTCTGTGACAGTCGCAGTTCTACCCTGACCTAACCTACTTTTCTGATTAGTTCTCTATTAGGCGGGCTGATATTGAACAGATTGTTGATGTTGGAAAGTTGCAGTCTAATTTTATTTATTGCAAATGCAATCGCTGTATGGTCAAGGGGTTTAATGGTTTATTTTTGTTGCGAATCAATTTTAATACAATTTGTAGTTGGGTATCTGTGTAGTGTGTAGCTCTTCAGGATAGTGGTATATAGAGACGTCATTTTAAATATAATTTAAGTACTATCAAAGGCTGTCGCCGTTATTAGAACTGAGGCATCGCTCTGCGAATGATGCGAGTGGCGATGGTCTTTTTCTTTGTATAAAAAAACTGAAAATTACATTTGATAGCATTGAAGAATTTGTATTTTATCTTCTGGCTACCTCCGCAAGATAGCGGTCATGTTATAATAACAATCGCTTTCACTGTTATTACAGTGGTGGTATTCTTACCAGCTGTGTAGCTTACCTACACTTAATAGTTACCTAATAGTTGACACCCATTGTTCAGGTTACTGATATAATGATTTTGTATATCGAGGGTTGCGTGGTCAAACCCGATAAGTCGCATAAAATATTTTTCAAAATAAAACTATATGTGAGGGATATAGAGTTTTTATTTCAAAAAGCAAATATTTCGATTTATCGGGTTCGACCACGCAACCCTCGATATATTCCTATATAACTTTGCTTTGCTTTTGCTTTACAATATTGTTCTAGAGATTTAAAGATTAAACTTAAGCTTGAAAACGTCAAATATTGGGTCAGTGGCACTGGGACGTTTAAATCGAAAGATAAGCATTACATTGTTTTAATAAATAAGAAGAGACAACCCTGGCACTTATCGCTACTACGTCCAATGCGTACGAGTCCAACCAGTCCGCTTCTTGTTATCGACATATGTACATATTTATTTATTTTGGCATTATTGTATTACCATTGTTAGGGAAAAAAGTGTTGCATTAGCTTAATATATATGAGTTGTGATACTTATTTTAGAATTTAATTGTATGAAATTATATGTTTTTGCTTATGATATTAAAGATACGGGCAGAGAACCTTTTAATTAAGCAGATAAAAAACGTTATATTGTGTGCAATTATGTTTTTAGAGTAATAGAAGGTAATTAAGATTTAATTTGGATAAATGATTCGGTAGAATCATGTGAATAAAACTAAATTAAGTTCTGACAATTAATTTTCCTAGAGCAAATGAGCATATATTATATATGTTCCGAGTTAATTCGCTCCCGATAAATTCCAGATATTGTGAGAAAAGCTTCGCCCTTGCAAACTTTTATAACATTTACATAAAATTGATTTTCTACTGTCCTGTAGAAAACGTTATTTCACTAAATAGTAAAAAGTAAATTTGAAATGAAGCTATTTCTTCTTAATTCTGACGTAATATATCGTCACATTACATAAAAAACCGACCAAGTGCGAGTCGGACTCGCGCACGAAGGGTTCAGTACCAGAAAAAAAACGCTAACAACTACTCTGTTGTATGGGAGCCCCCCTTAATTATTATTATTGTTTAGATTTTAATATTTGTTGTTGTAGCCACAATAAAAATACATAATCTGTGCAAATTTCAACTGTTTAGCTATTACGGTTCTTGAGATCTAGCTCGGCGAGTGGTAGCCATGAAAAAGGGCTAAAATATCACGTTTTTTGTATGGGAGCCCCCCTTAATTATTATTATTATTTTGTTTTTAGTATTTGTTGTTATAGCGGCAACAAAAATACACAATCTGTGAAATATTTCAACTGTCTAGCTATTACGGTTCTTGAGATACAGCCTGGTGACAGACGGACGGACAGCGAAGTCTTAGTAATAGGGTCCCGTTTTTACCCTTTGGGTACGGAACCCTAAAAACGAATCAATTATTTTGAACGTACGGCGGTTTTAGATAACGATGTTGTTACGTATGTTAAACTTTTTAGTTATAATGGGACTATTTATATGGACTATATTATACATTCAGCCATATTATGAACCCACTTTATTTAATAATTGGTAAAATTATATATCTAAATTAAAGGTTCACCTGAGTATTTCATCAGTTGGGTTTCACCACACCGTCTGTATAATCGTTAACATTATTGAATAAAATATGATTGTATGGATAGTTTGTCAATTTTCTATTCGATGACAGCTACCCAACGATATTCAACGTTTATAACGTAATTCGTCTGTAATCGTAAGAAAGAAGAGTCGATGCAACCCACTCTTACTATAAATGCGACGAGTTTCGTCACTTTACGCCCTGTGGAGATTCATCTTATTCCAATATATTTATCATACGCATCGACGCATCACACAAAACATTCACACGCTACAACCAATACTCAGAAAGTAAAATGGCAGCCAAATAAAATATCGCGAACCATTACTTAGCATCCCAAACAATCAGTATACATTGTACTCTTAAGAGCTAAAGACGAAATTAATCCTTTAAGACATGCCGCTGAAAAAAGTTTAATACGGTAAATTTAAATGGTTAAAAAGTTAACGGAATAGTCAAGTGTATGGTGGAAAAATTTAAAGGGTTCTGTCGTGGTTTCAATGGATTTTAAATAGACGGTATATCAATTCTTATGAAATGAAATTTCTAGTTGTAGTTTCAACGTTTGAAAATTCGGTGTACATTTTTGGACCAGTATATTCTTATTAAATTAGTTAGATGGGACTTTTTTGGGAACCCCTTAGGTATAACCAACATCAAGGACACTAATAGGAATATAAAAAAAAATATTGGGGACAATCTTACACGAATCGACCTAGTCCTAAACTAAGCAAAGCTTGCTCTGGGTACTAGACGACGATATTGTACATACTTATATAGATAAATACATACTTAAATACATAGAAAACATCCAAAACTCAGGAAACTCTCGTGCTAAACAAACACAAATAATGCCCTGATCAAGAGAAAACTTCTACCTAATAAATAAAATGACGTGAGTGCGTACTACAACCATACTCGAACGAAAGCACATTTTTTTCCTTAGTAGCAAATTGATCTGTATGTAGCGTTATATTCATTTAGCTAGCGAGTGCCCCGGTCAATTATAAACTTGAATATACTTTTCATATCCACGTACAATAACTCCGAAGCGAACAGCAAAAGCAATGATCCAATTCAGGATCAGCAAGAGGATAACTGCGTGACTTATCGAACGGGCGCTAGACCATCAACTGTCATTTGGAAACCATAAGGCAGGTAATATTTCTTAACGCACGTTCAAAACGTAACACAATCACGCTTAACTTATGTCTCCGCGGATCTCCAGAAACGCCTAAAGGCAGATGTGCCGGCACTTGCGTTCAAGGAGGTATTAATCACACTTGTTACTGCGAGATTTGCTGATAAGAGACGAAAAATAACGCCTCCACTGAGTAACGGCGATAACAAATTGACTGGCCTTTTTAAAAGTCGGGTAACTGGTAAGGTAAAGCTGAGGCATTGGCACTTTACTCTAAGTTGAATGTAAAGGCTGTCTTAGTATACTAACATACCTACTCGTAATACAGTCGTCAGCTGTAAAAGCTTTGGTTGTTTGCTGAAAAAAGTAATTAGCGCTACTACTATACGATGAATGTTTCAGCTACCAGGATCGAGCGTTTTGCCTCCAACTATATAATTCGTACCGCGTAGCAATAGAACTGCTCCTGCTACATACGAACAATATGGGAATTTTCTAGTAGTGATTAAACAGGTATCTTCTAGGCATGCATGACACACCCTAGATCGCATTCGTCACTGATCTGGCGAGATGGCGGCCGGGCGCAAGGCAGACTTCGAAGTTTCCTACTCACAGAATATTATGAACGTCGTAGCATGTTTACCTGAAACAATAAAAAAACGAATTAACTAATACATAAATAATAATAATAATACTTTTGGGGACAATCTTACACAAATCGACCTAGTTCCAAACTAAGCAAAGCTTGTACTAAGGGTACTAGCCGACGATATACATACTTATATAGGTAATTACATACTAAAAAACATCCAAGACCCAGGAAGAAATATTCGTGCGAAACATACACAAATAATGCCCTGGCCGAGATTCAAACCCGGGACCTCCGGCTTCGTAGGCCCCTGCCTAGGCCATACCACCTAAGCCAAAGTGGTCATCAAATAATAAAAATACACTAAACGTTACTAAAAATAACAATTAGAAATACATTTTAAACTAAGGTTCTCTTACCCTGTTCCCTGTCCTGTCACGAATCAGAAAAAAAGCACACAATCGCCCAAAATATTGTCAGTTGCAAAAAGCCGAGGTCTAATTGATCAGTGCCAATAATGACATATTTATGTGTTAAGGGCAAAAACTGGGTTATTAATAATTTGATATTAACCTAGCGGACACTTCTCATAGCCGCCGGCGCCTGCGCTCTTGTAAACGCAAAAACTACATCATAAATGCGCTTTAGATATTCGGAGGATCGGAATTTTGGGGCAGTACATGCCGGATTGTACGATGATACAATAGAAATACTCTTTATTGCTCACCTCACACAAACGAATCATAGTCATACTATTTATTCATCAACAATACGATATTGTGTTTGAAAATACAAGTTCAATATTCTAAGAAAAAAAAATCGATATAAAAACTAGACATTAATATAGATAATACCTACAACATTACTACAAAACAATTTTAATAGGTATACAAAAAGCTATCTACTAAACATGTTCGAATACTTCATCCACAGTGTAGAAACAACCTATCAATAAAAATAATTAAAATTTCTGTTTGAATGTACTATATTTTGAAATATTTTATAGTTCTGGAGATAGTCTATTAAATATTTTGACAGTCAGTTATAAAGTAAAAAACCTGTTGGTAGAGGCAATGATCAGGTGGTCTTATCGCTAAAGAGCGATGTCTTCTAGACTTCCTTTGGGTAGCGGAGAAAATGAAAAAAAATATTATGCAGTAGGTACAACGTGGAGCAGATATGATTATGAAAGAATCTAAACTAGTGGCTCTCTAAGCTATAAAACTTCTTTTTTTCAAAAGTAAAGTGAATGGACATTAAATTGTATATAATTATCGAACCTGCTCTCAAAACGTCACCAGATTCGATTGAGAATTGCGATCTGTAGAGGAGAACATCCGGACCGACATACATTCATACTCTTCAATTGAGCTGTGCCCAAGCTGAAACGGAGAAGCTTCACTTCGCTCGTCAACTATAATGTGCCTACTTATGTAAAATATGTTATTAATAATAATAATAATAAAACATTCATTGTCAGATAAGCAAAGATCCATATTTTGTTAGTAAAATGCCATTTAGAATTTGTTAGTAACAGTTTGCAGATGAAATCATTTATTTATGTACAACGAAAATATATACATGAATACTTAACCAAAATAATATAAAGAAAATTAAAACTAACTAAAATCTAAAACGGGCCCTTGAGGCATTGTACCGAGGATGCTGGCGGCATTTCCTCGCTGTATCGCAATGCTAATATTATTATGTTGAGCGAGGAAACCGCCAGCTCTTCAGTCATTAGTTACGTCAACCAGACGCTTCGCAATTTACTTTTACTGTAGTCGCACCCGCTTTTACTGTAGTCTGTTGGAGGTGAGCCTGTGCCAGTGTGTCTTGCTTGACAGCTGGAGACATCTGCGGGTCCCTCACTCTCAACACAGCGCATCCCTAAGCCAATAAAGGGTGCCTGCTTACCACCAGGAAGACCGTAAGCTTGATTGCCACCGTCGTAGTATAACAAAAAATACAATCGAGGACAGAGCGAAGTGGAGAAGATTAGCTCGGTAAGATGACCCCACCACCATGCGGAATGCATAGCTAGGAAGAGAAAATCTATACTAATATTATAAAGCTGAAGAGGTTGTTTGTTTGTTTGTTTGAACGCGCTAATCTCGGGAATTACTAGTTCGAATTGAAAAATTATTTTTGTGTTGGATAGTCCATTTATCTAGGAAGGCTTTAAGCTATATAACATCACGCTAGGACCAATAGGAGCGAATACGCGGACGAAGTCGCGCGCAACAGCTAGTAATACAATAAAATTTATACTTAATATTATAAATCTGAAGAGTTTGTTTGTTTGTTTGAACGCGCTAATCTCAGGAACACAACTGCTAGTAATACAATAAAATTAAAAACTTATCTTAAACATGCACGGTACGCAACTATAATCAGGCTCAGGCACGAAATCCTTCACTAATTCTCTCTTACAACGCCTAGGCACCTTCCTAATTTGAGAAAACTGTCAGTGTCAAAGGATACGAATGTAGTACTGCCCCGCTTCTGCGCATGGTTTCACTATTGCCCAAATGTAATGCTGACAGTATTTCGTCGTGACGAAATCTCACATCAGTAATCTCACGTCAAAGAACGAGATACCTATCACATATCACTCCCGCCCCGGCAAATCAGGAAGTCGCCTTAGGGAGGTGCACAGCGACATCTACCTTGACTTAGGCATGCTTTAATGGCACCAACAATCCTACTCAGATCACTACATTTTTCCCTTTAATTTGTAATTAAAAAAGACCGTTCTTTAATTAAGAGGAATAGTACAGAAAATTTACTCAAAACTTACTACAGCTCTCAAACTTTGTGTTCTCAACTTAGCCGGCGAAGTCAGAATAGCGTTCCCGTTTAAGTTCCTAGCTTCTCACCTTTCAAATTAATTAAGAATGTACATAGACTAGAGAGAAATTATCATAGACACAAAGGAAGGTAATTAATTACCCTCTCACCCTCTTTGCCCTTTTGTATTAATTAGAATTAAACCTACAATTATAGAGATGGTTCTAAAACGCTTGTGGCCATTATTTATGTAGAAACAGTTACGCATTTAATAAGGACATATAATTTTATCATTGATTTGATAGTTGTCGAAAGTCATAATGTTAAACATAACACCCATTTTTTACGTTATGTTCCATTCAAAATTGTCATGAAACCAAAAGACCAGCTTGAAGTCAGAAATGAAAAATAGTGACAGTTTAATATTATTCCGTGAATTTCACATTAGTGTAGTTAAAGCAATAAGGCGCAGTTGCAGTAACAATGAGGCAGAGGGGTGGCTCGCGCTCGCGATATTTGAGCTCCCGATGTCATACGGAGGCTCTGAAAAAAAAGTGAAGTTTGTGTTAGTTCGGGTTGCACAAGGCGGTTCCAAAACACTTCGGGAGCTCAAATAGCGCCATTCGGCTGCCTCTTGGATACTGCCACTACGCATCTTTGCTCCGAATAAATAAAGGTCAATGGTAAATTATTTCCTTGCGCACCGTTATATATTAGTTATGTATCCTAATCCGACCTATGTGAACATGTACCTATCTAAGAAAGGTTCGTATTATCAAGTCCGATTCAGATTTGTTTACTTCATTATAGAAATTACAATATACTTTTCTTAACTATAACTATTTACACCATGATCGTCTACAGATGAAATAGGATTGGGAAAACCAAAAACCAGCTTAATAACAAAAACTGTTATTTGTATTTTATCTGCGCTCTCTACGTATACTATAATTTCACTTATCATGACAAAAGATATATCAGACCGCGTCACAAAAACTAAAATATGATCGGGGGACATAGCATTACGCTCAATAGAAGAATTCATCTTCCATATAAAAATGTTTTGCGTCGGCAGGACTTAGGAATATTTTCGTACATATTATACTCTTAATGTGACAGTTCGAATGTGTTTTGTTTGTTTTGTTTTATTTTTGGTGGCTGCGTAGGCTGTTGGGATTTGGTGTCACAGTCTACAGAGAAAGCTTTAGGAAACAATAGTTTTAATGAAGTCTCTAATAGTAAACAGGATAAAAGTCCTACTATAAGCTCAATCGGATGTTTTATTTTTAGTTCTTCTTACGATATCTAGTTTGTCCGAGGGCCAATACTAATTTCAAGTTACCAACAATAAAAACAAAAACAGAAAATCAAAATTTGAAATTGGACTAAAAAATTAAAAAACGACACGTAACAATAATTATTATCTACCAATATTAGAATATTAGTTGATTAACAAATTTTATAACTGTTCATCAATAGACATTCAACCCGGACCAGGGTATGTCCTAAAACTACGACCAAGACCACCGGGGGATGAGCAGCAGCATCCCTGGAGTGCGGTGGAGATACTGCGATCGCCAACCCGCATGCCAAGCGTGGCGATTATGACATTTACCCCCCATGAAATTGGGGGAGGCCTATGTTCAGCATTGGAAGTCCTTGGGCTGATATGGTGGTGGTGGTGGTGGTGATATTTAACATTTTAAATTCATCATCATCATGTCAGCTAAAAGACGTCCACTGCTGGACATAGGCCTCCCCCAAAGACTTCCACAATGACCGGTCCTGCGCCACCCGCATCCAGCGGACACCCGCGACCTTCACCAGGTCATCGGTCCACCGTGTGTGTATTTAACATTATAAATTAATTTAATTAATTCTAGCACGGCCTTAGCATTTCTTTTATTTTTACGGCTTCTTCATGCTTACATTACGTAATCCATGCGTACTTTATAAACATTGCATTTTTTTATACTACCGTATTTCAACTTTTTCAAATTTACTTATTATAATAACTATTTAATTTCAGATAAATATGTTGACAAGCTGTATGATCAATTGATGATTAAAACATGCCAGTACTGTCAGAAAAAGTTCTATCAGATAGTGTTCATGGAAGATAATGAATAATGATCTATGCTGTAATGATAATTGTAGATGTCCCACCGTGGCCCATAAAATAACTCGGCTTAAAATAGTCATAACCATAACATACGGATAAACTAAGTATATTGAAATATTTTTATCGAACCAAAGATCATCTTTGCCCCCTGGCTATAGATGCCGGCCAAGAGCAATCGCATCTTTAATTTAAAAAAAAAAACAATATATTATCTTCTATTTGGTATCGCAATGGTATTAATTCACCTGTTGATAAGCATTAACTGTTTTTATTCACACAAATATTCATCTTTTAACATCCTGTTATGTATAATGTATAGTCTTTATTTGATCGCACAATAACGAAAGAATGCACTTAAAGGAATTTATTTGCCGAACCAATAATACATCGACGTAAGAATCGTTTAAAATTACTTTTTTATTTAATAAATTCAATATGAAATACAATAAACAATGTTGTATCTGTTACTTACCAATTCTTCGTACAGTCAGCAATGTATAGAGTATTTATCTCAGTATAATCAAAAATGCCCTAGTGTTCTTTGTAATTAGAATCGTTTTCCCTTACACTTCTTATGGGTAAAATTATTGTAACTTGTACTTTTAACGTACCATGTCACATTTACTTATTTAGCCAATTCAGTATGAACCACATTCAGGTCGTTACAAGGACAAGGTTCTAAATTGTAGCGTTATAAGAAACGGACAGGGTTCGATTCCTCGGCGATTCACTTTGTGATAATGTCGCGAAAGCATGGGGTTATGATTGATACCCGAAATGTCGAGTTGGAATTAATACGTGAATCGATTCCAGTTGATAAATAATTTATTTTCGTACGAATTCGGAACTTTAAGGCGATTATGATCGATATATTTTTAGAATTCGATGCAAGGAAAGAAAAATACCAGCGGTTTGTGTTTATTTCTTTTAATTTTTACACATTAAATTTAGTCGTGGATCAAGTCACACATTATTCAATACCTATTATCAAATACTTCAATAATCAATACAAGGCACTTTTTATCAACTAGCTCATACGCAGTTAAAAAATCTAAATTCATCCACTTCAGTAGCTATGTGTGTGTGCGTGCGTGTGTGTGTGTGTGTGTGTGAGAGAGAGTGTGTGTGTGTGTGCGTGTGTGTGTTAGTGTGTGTGTGTGTGTTCAAAAAGTGTGTGGGTATGTGTGTGTGTGTGTGTGTTCAGAAAACCGCCTATCTGTATATGAATGACGCACAGGTACCATTTTTTATTCGTTATCAACTACTATTATGTGTAATTGTATTTATAAGTTATAAATCTGATCTCATTGCAACGGACGCAGTTATGCAAAAATCATTCAATCCACAAGAGACCACCAATGAAATGTCTGACTTTTGTTTTAAGCAGAAGGTTCCAATTTCAAATTTTACATCGCGTGGGTTGGATTGTGTTTGCATAACTACGTCCTATATGTACTCCGTAACTGTCGTATATATCGAAATGAATACCTCCTAAGATACTAGCTTTAAGTGTAATGATATATATATATATAATTTCATTTAATTTCATATAATGTGGATGTACTTAATAAATAAATAAAAATAACTATGCGTGCTAGGTAATATTTTATCATGCCATGCATATTACGAAATCCTACGAAAATAGTCTGATACCATTATAATGTATCTACCCTCCTCCATTTCACATTACGTAAAAAAATAAAATTATATCAAACAGTTGTGTTCTTGTTCATATTAGTTGCATTCCAAAACAAATAATGTCGGTCAAAAAATCAATCGAAATTTTCGAATACTGATTATATCGCTCGACATATTTATGTTATGTCTCTTGAGTTTCGTCATAATTCCAGAACGACGCCACAAAAACCGTGAATATGTTGCTTAAATCATATCATATCAAGATGAACTGGATTCGAGAAATGTTTGTCATGCTTGCCCTTTTGTTTCAATAAAAGGTATTTTTATCATATATTGTATACAGGGTGGAACCGGACGAGGTACTTTATTGTATATTACTAATCTTTTCTCAAATGCTAAGTGATATTAACATTGTAAAGCTGGATTTAAAACAAAAACGAAATATTTTAATATCAATGACAACCTTACCGCTGTAAAGTTGTTCAAATTACACAGTATGTCATTAACATCACTTACAACAGCTATCGGATCTACTTACGAAACATGCTGATTTTTGCACTAAATTAAAACAAACTGTATCTCAAAAACGGTTATAGATATTTGTTAAAATGTTTAATTGGTAATAAATGAAATACAAAAGTTTTAACAATTCCCCGTTTGCACAAAAGTCCCTAGTTCTGTTCCACCCTGTGTATGTATAGTCGATGTCAACTTCTAGATAATTACACATATATTATTTTATAAAACAAATTACTAGCGCTACTAGTGATAATTACAAAATAATCTATTATTTATCAAACTCTATCTAACTTTAACTTTTAATTAATATCATTTTATCAAACAAACAAATTACTAACGCTCCTCCAGAATGTTTCTGAATACATGGCACATCCGACGCAAGCATACGAGTATAGTCGTAGTACACAAGTAGAAACTAGCACATTGAATTTTAATATGGTTTTACACTACAATTGACAACATTTCAAGTTTCCAAGTAAGTAATACGAAATATTACGAATGTCGTCTTCCACCTAGTTACAAGGCGTCCTACACTGCGTTTGCCGACACACGGTCTCCACTCAAGAACCAGTCTGCCCCAACAGCCATGGGTTCTGCGTCATATGTGACCTCCTGTCCACTGCCACTTCGCCGTACTAATGGCAGTAGGCATGGATTGGAGGAGAAGACCTGAAGACCGAGCTCAGTGGCGTGCCATGGGATAGGCCTATGTCCAGCAGTGGACTGACACAGGCTGATGATGATTATGATGAAATCTAAACTCATTTCATTAAGTTGTTAACAAGAAAAAATATTTTCAGAGCTATTAGTTTTCATGAATCACATTTATCGTCTATATGACGTCACAAGGCTGAATTGTGACAGTCACAACGTACAAAAAGAACAGCAGTCCACTTTCTTTAGTAAATACGTCTTATTAATAGTACTTCTGTATGATTTTTTACGGTATGACTCCTTATTTGTCACTCTCTCTCAGAATGAGGAACATTCGTAACTGTTTATTTATATAAAATCTCGTATATAAAAATATGGTTATAGTTAATTCTTTATACCCTATATGAGTCCATCGGAAAATAGCCTGGTAAAAAAATTAAATGTTACCAATTGAATGCCGTTAATGCAACTGAATTACACTTATAAAACGTGCACAGACCTTGTCTAGACCATTGAGCCACTGATGAGTGTCGACTTACAAGCAATCGGGGAGTTTTTAAATACCTTGATGACGTGTCCATGGCAATAAATAACCCCCGTAATATGTCCATATTATAACCCCCGTTGCAACACTATGTATATCTTGCCGCGATCGTTTACCATTGTAAAAAGTTAGAAAGTAAAATTGCAATGGAATGGACAGTGACGTAAAGGGCCGTATGTCTCTTTCAAATTTATTTGTTCCGAGATGCACTCCAGGAGACAAAAGTTGCTACTGGAAAAACAAGAGCTGCGAGTAGGGTGCCCGCGCGTGACTTATTTTGGACGGACATATTTATTTTATCGTTTCCCAAGGCACGTACTACACTCGTCCAAAAAGCCTGAAGATTTTTGGCTGGTGGGAGGGAGAGGAACATGAATTCCGGAAGTAGCCCGAGCTTTATACATCATTCAGTAGAATAATAAAGTGGTTTCGGTAACTCCTTTGCGTTAGTGTTCAATACTCAATTTGTCGTGGTTTATATTATCTCCTATTGATGATTGTGTCAAGTATTATAAATACTCAATTTAAGCCAATATCGTACAGTGCAATATTGAATTTCGCTGGATTTTTCATTAGCGATTATGGAAACTCCAGAATATTCTGAGGCAATCAGCCCGGCGAGTAAATTCCTGCGATTGTTGGACTTGTATTCACGTGCCCAATAATTTGTTGCAACACATGCACCAGTCATTAACAACTGCTTGAAAAGTGAATAAGATTGAAACTTCGTATCATGCTGCTGAAGCTAAACTTTCATCCTTTTGCTTAAGCTAAACTTTCATCCTTTTTCTGAAGCTAAACTTTCATCCTTTTTAGGGTGCCGTAGTCAACTAGGAACCCTTTTAGTTTCGCCATGTCCGTCTGTCTGTCTGAGGCTTTGCTCTGTAATTGTTAGTGCTAAAAAGCTGCAATTTGGTATGGATATATAAATCAATAAAACTGACAAAGTCGTATAATAAAAGTTAAAAAAAAATTTAAGGGTTCCTCCCCTATACGTAAAGTGGGGATGAAATTTTATTTGCATTAACTCTACGGTGCGGTGTGTTGTTAGATAGGTCTTTCAAAATGAATAGAAGTCTTCATCAAAAAAAATTTGATAACGAAAATACTTTCGTAAACATTCACTCCAAAAGAAAAAACAACTCTAACTTTAGAACAATGGTCTAAAAAATATGAAAAAAAAAACATGGAAGTAAATCTTTATAAAAACTTTTAACGAAAATTATAGCGGACATGATCAGTTAAGCCGTTTTAGAGTTATCGTAGAAGGTCTTCCCTTCTTAGTAAAGACGTATGAAACGCTGCTGAAGTATTCCCTTTTGCTTGTTATTGATTTTTTTAGAGTAAGTTCATTGGGCAACTACGGAACCCTACACTGAGCCTACATGCTCTTGGCCGATTTTTTACTTTTGTACACTTACTGATCGATTTCGGCCCCAATTACTGCGTACGTAAAGTGTTAAACGTATCAACGATTACCACTATGACTGGGATATTATTTTTCAACTCTCTGGTGCGCACTCAAGAAACAAAGAGATATTTTCCAGGATCAGTCCCCTCGAATGGTCACCATCAAGGTCTTGGGGTGAAGTCGGTAGCCGAGATGCGGCGATAGCGATATCGTGTCGGGCAGAGGGCACGGCTCCCGTATTGAACCATTGTGTGGAATGACGGCGTGCCCGCAACCTGCCGCGTCATAGATGCCACTGATCGAATTTTAAACGGTTGAATTAATTTTTGTATATATTTCAAATAGCTTTTGCAAAGCGGAAAGTCATCTCCCTCATTTTTGGAGCCGCCCTACTGGGGAAGTAGGTACCTCCACCCACCGTCCAAGAGACCGTAGCCATAATAATACCACTACTTGCTCTTTAGGTACATGTTGTTGTGTTTCAGCGGGGCTAACAAAATTTACCCTCTTTTACCGACTTCAATAGATGGAAGGCGGTTCTCAATTCGTCTGCATGTTTGCTTGTTTTTTTTTTTAATGTATGTATGTTCCCCGATAACTCTTGACCACGTTGGCTGATTCTAATAATTCTTTTTTTTTTGTTTCAAAGCAGGTGATGGGATCTAGGAGGAATCGAGGGAACTCCTCGACTTTGATAGGCACGCATATGCCGATTTCAGTATTTTCTGTAGGTAACCAAGCATTGGCTCACGGAAACCACAAATTGTGGCATATCAAGTATAAAATTGGAGTTTTTTTTTTTGGTATAAATTATTTCTAGTCGCACAGTGCGAGTGAGACCGTAACCACTGAGTCGCGCTTGACGCCACTTTTCAGCAAGGTGTGGACCCGGGTATGTCCTAAAACTACGACTAAGACCACCCGGGGATGGGCAGCAGCATCCCTGGAGTGCGGTGGAGATACTGCAATCGCCAACCCGCTTACCAAGCGTGTAATTATGGCATTTACCCCACATTAAATTGGGGGAGGCCTATGTTCAGCAGTGGACGTCCGTCGGCGGATATGGTGGTGGTGGTGCTTGCCCACCTGGTGGTGAGTAAGGTCGCCAGAGCTCTCGAAGATGCGCTGTGTTGAGAGTGAGGGACCTGCATATGTCTGTAGTTGTCCACACAACAACTCCTCAAGTCAATAAAGGGTCGGCAACACGCTTGTAATTCTTCTTGAGTCGCAAGTGTCCATACGCTACGGTCTGCTTGCCATCAGGCAGGCCGTAAGCTTGTTTGTCATCGTCGCTTTACAAAAAAGCTGTTGCCCACGACTTCGCCCGTCTAGAACTCGTCATCACAGTATTTGCGAAAACATTGCAATTTTTTTGTGGACAAGCTTTACAGAAATCGACCTAGTCACAAACTAAGCAAACTCAACGTACTCAAAACTTGTAATGTAATTTCCTAATAAAGTCTTTAGAAAATATTGCATATTGCAATATTACTTGCCAAAAAAAATACGTGTTGTTAAGAACGAAATAAATAAAGATGTAAATACGCGAACGATACTCAGCTTCTTATCTACTCTTATCCTGGTCCAGTTTTGCTTACAATTTAAAACCTTTTCTATTGGCAACAAGAGTCATTTTCCCTTGTTATATAGTATGTTGTAAATGAAATTCAGTTTTACGTAATAGTATTCTCGACCAATCCATCATTTGTCACCAGCTAACAATAATGATGATTTGTTAGTTTGTCTGTCTGTAAAATATCGCGTGGACTAAAAATGAATTGGATGTGTTGAATGCAAAAACAGTACGTTTTAATTTTTGTTCAATATGAGAAAATCAGTTGGAGTTGGGGGTTACAATAGTTAAAATATGCACTCTCGACGCCTATAAAAATAAGTGTTGGCTATTGATTAAGCGTACCTTTTAGTAAATATAGGAATTATTGTCGCAAAATTCTGTTTATCTCGGTATAACTATATAAAGGCAGTTTCAGATGTTAATATTATTAATATTAAATAAACTTTATTTCAAACTGAAACAAATGGTAACATAGTTATTAAGTACTGAATTAGGTAATTTACTCGTATTCAGTTTTTGTTTCGTACAAAATTATGTATTATTTTATTTAAAGAAATAAATCAAATAATTTTTGGCCTCATTTTGAATGACGAATGTATATTTTTTTAACTATCAGAATATGTAACTTAACATGCAAGTGCCAATGTAAAATTATTAATGAAGTCTTTTAAAATTTACTAATACTGCCAGTTTGTCACATTACCACGGTACACTTCAAAATTCTGCTTCAGAAACCAAGGAGTGGTGTAGCCATATTTAACTTTCCTAAACCACATTCGAACTCATCATAAATTCACAAAAACGCACACAATACGTTTCGTTTTTGTATTTAAACCAATAACGTCTTAATGAGACAGCATGATGTATACAACACCGTCAGAGTTACTGCTCGCGAGAAAAACGGTGAGACAAACAGATAAATCAGAGATACTTTGTTGACACTGGTTATGAGTCTTACCTTAATAGTTGGGGGTACACGTTCGGATATACGCGTACGATTAAGGCTTGCAATACGAGTAGGCTTGTGTCAAAAAGAAAATTATCTAGTCCGGCACTTCAATCCTTTTTTCAATTTAACAAGTTATGATGAAGACATAGCCCGTTACAGTCCCGCGTGACGTCACGCTCTGCGACACTTTTTAGCACGGCGTGACATCACGAGTCTCCACTCCACTCCCGAACTTTAACTTAAGAAAATATACGTTTCCTAATTTTACGTTAATCTATATGATGGACTAAACATAATAATATTTTTTACCACGGGCTGTACCCCATTGCATAGTTTTTAAAACGAAGAAGTTGATCCATATCGACGCATGCCAGCACGCGCTCGAAAAGTTACGCATTTACCCTGCTGATTTGGCTAAACAGAGAAATCGAGATACAACACTATTCGGGAATGACGTTTTTGGACGAATCCCGATAAATACCTGTCTAACTTTGTGAAGTTTTATTCATATTTGCTCTCATGATATTAAATTTAATTTGATATTTTTGATAATTTTTATTTTTAAATAAGGTTAAATATATTTTACCTTTCGTTCTCGTCTCATCTATGGGAGGAGACCTGAACCCAGCAGAGGGACGTAAATAGGGTAATGATGATGATTAAATTTAAACTTTCACTTAAGTAGTAATTGCTTAAGTAGGCTGAGGTGAAAAAGGAAAATAAAGATCAAATCAAACTTTCACTTTTTCTATCGAGATCATTTTAAACAATTATGTTTTGCCTAAAATCAGAGTAATAAACAGAGTAATAAACATAATAATCAAGAATCATATATCTGAAAATCTGATGGGCATTTCAAGGGACGCGTATATTTCCAACGGACACTAATAAATAGTCCATCCATTCACCTTTTCCTTAGTCTAACTCTTACAACCACACTGGTTTTGAAACTTCAGACCAAAACTGAGATCAACGCAATCCGCGTACACAAACTATTCATTCACTGATTTAAAGTTATTATTATTATTCGTTGTTTTTATTTTCTCCTTCTTAGGGTTTTTTTTGTCTATTATGCGGGCCATAGCCAAGCATAATAAACATAAGTGAATTTTATTATTAATGTGTCGAGTTTTCTGATATTGTTGATGATGTCAAAAAAATTCTAGTTAATCGACATGTGTTTAGTATTGTAGCTTTTTGTAGGGTTTGTATAATGTGGGTTGGGATTAGAAGGGTTTCTAGACTATTGCTTAATGTTTTAGGAACTACTCCTGTTGTAGACAGAACTATAGGGACTATATGGACTACACTGGCATGCCATTGGCGCCTTAGTTCAATGGCTAAGTCTTTATATTTTGATAATTTTTCATTTATTGTAGTCTGGATGTTCAAAAAATTCAAATTCAAAATTATTTATTTGCTACGAATACCGTTTTTCACTGGATGGCGCTCGTGGCCCAGTGGCACCCGCGTACTGCGTGCGGTATGCGAGGTTAAGCAATGTCGGGCGAGGTCAGTCTTTGGATGGGTGACCGCTTTGAGTGGTTACTAACTGAGCGCTCCCGCGCTTTGGAAGGCACGTTAAGCCGTTGATCCCGGTTGCTGTCTTTGATAGCAGTCGTTAAGCCAAGTTAGAGGCCTCCGGGCGGCTTGAGAACTTCTAACAGTCAAGTTGCCCACTCACTTGACAAGCCTATTCCCAATAAGGTCGGTTTCCCCCTCGGGTTGGAAGGTCAGATGGCAGTCGCTTCCGTAAAAACTAGTGCCTACGCCAATTCTTGGGATTAGGTAGCGGACCCCAGGCATTCTTCAGGATGCAACTGTACTGGGAATAACGCTAGGAGGATGATGACCGTTTTTCACTGGATGTTACATAATTATTTGTCTCTAGTATTCAGCCCATCTACAGGCGTGCAAATATTAATAATAATTATACTTAATTATAAAAAATATTATACATTGCAATACACTACTAATAATTTTACTTAATTACAATTAATTACATATTTAGAAAGGTCATTTATAAAGGTCAAAGGTCATAATATAGTGATATTACATAATTAATTAATATTTGCCGAGAAAATGTCTGACTTCATAGAAGCACTTTTCCAATAGCCATTTGCTCAGTTTGACTTTAAAGGCTTTTCCCTTAAGAGATCTAATGTCCTCGGGTATTGGGAATAGCGATGTCGATGATGTAGATGGTTTTTGTAGTTTTGTCGAAATATGTGATATCAGGTCTATTAATATTATTAAAAGCCTATACTTATAAAGTGTCCCACTGCTGGGCAAAGGCCTCCCCTCTTAATTTCCACTCGTCCTGGTTTTGAGCAATATCTGGCCAACCGTCGCGATATGTGTCCAGGTCTTCCCGCCATCTCCGTCGCGGCCTGCCACGTCGGCGCCGCCCATCGTTCGGCACCCACTCCGTGGCTAGTTTGGCCCACCTTTGCGGATGCATGCGACAGACGTGGCCGGCCCACTCCCATTTCAGCTTGGCGGTCTTGACTCCAACGTCAACAATTCCGGTTTTTGAGCGTAGCGTAGAGTTTCGGACCCGGTCGATTTTTACTCCTAGGATGCTACGCTCAATAGCTCGTTGGCAAACCTTCAATCCGGTCTTTTGTGCCTCCGTAAGTGACCATGTTTGGGCGCCGTAGGTTAGGACAGGCAGAATACACATGTCGACGAGCCTTCGCTTCAGGGTCAAAGGGAGATCTCCCTTGAGCAGCTCGTTAATTGACCAATAGCTTCTCCAGGCGTTTTGGATCCGTCTATCGACTTCTTTATCCTGCCTCTGGTTGAAGGAAACTAATTGGCCTAAATATGTGTACTCGTCGACATGCTGTATTGACTGCCCATCTACCTCAACCCTACTTTTCCTACTGTTGGACATTATTTTGGTCTTAAATCTGTTCATCACGAGACCAGATTGAACGCTTGCCAAACTTAGGTCTTGAAGCATTGTTTGGAGTTCCTGGGCCGTCGAAGAGAATAGTACAACGTCATCGGCAAAACGGAGATTCGTTAATCTTCTCTCGCCGATGACAATGCCTTTGTTTTCCCAGCGGACCGCCAAGTTTTGAAATATTTGTTCCAGAGTGCTTTTAAATAGTTTCGGAGATAGCGGGTCTCCCTGTTTAACACCTCTTTCGATTTTGAACGACTGACCAGAAGATTGCAATTTTATATCTGCTGTACTATTGTCGTAGATGGAATTAAGTAGATCTATGTACGTGGATTCGATATTTTGATGACGAGGTGCTGTAAATATGGAATTATGTGTAATGCTATCGAAAGCTTTTGCATAGTCTACAAAGCCTAGATAGAGGGGTTTATTGTATTCGTGGCATTTTTCTATGACTTGATTAAGGGTGTGTAGGTGGTCGGTGGTCGAGAAGCCGGGACGGAATCCGGCCTGCTCGGGGGGTTGGTGTTTATCGAGTTGTCCAGCAATGCGACACTCTATCACTTTGATGTACGTCTTGTATAGGTGCGATATTAGACTAATCGGTCCATAGTTGTTGATGTCACTCTTATTTCCCTTTTTGTGGAGAAGTATTATGTTTGCGTGGGTCATTTGTTTGGGTATGTTTCCTGTTTGCAGTATTCTATTAAATAGATTGGTTATGTGGGGTAGTAGAACACGTTTGCCAAGAGTTAAGCATTCTGTGCTGAGCCCATCTCCTCCAGGGCTTTTTCCAAACTTCATGGTCCGAAGAGCCTGTTGTACTTCGTACCCTGTGATTGGTGGGATGGACTCAGTACAGACATATTGCTTGGTGGAGGCGGGTTTTTGCGGGTCTGAATAGAGGTTTTTGTAGAAATTGGTACAAATATCTAATATTTTGTCACGACTATGTTGCTTCTTACCGTGCTCGTCGGTCAGGCTATTTATCCAAGGCTTCGCCCCTTTGTGGATCCCTTGTCGTGCAGCTTTTAATGAAGTGTATTTATTCAAAGCGGTTTTAACTGCGGATGTGTTAAAGTTACGGATATCGCGTCTAATGCTGCGTTTAACTATTCTGTCAAAAATGTTGAAATTATGCGAGGCCATTGGTAAAGATTGTCTCTGCTCTATTGAGTGTATTGTGTGGTGTGATAACTTGTTGTGTCTTTTGTTATTGGTCCTAATTTTCTTGCTGGCGGCTTTAACACTATTCAGGATCTTTTAGAACTGATCTTCCACGTCTTCTATATCAATGTCACACTCGAATTGGTTTTGCAATTCTAAATTGAATATATCGTAATTGTTTGTTAGGGTAAGTCTGTCAAGATTCTTAATTCTGGATGAGAAAGTTTTATGACGCAAAATTTTGAAATGAAAGGAAAGTTTTGTACGTAGTGGTCGGTGATCGGAACTAAATTTAATCCTGTTTATAGTACTTTTACGTCTTTGACAATGTCTAATTTGGATGCTAGAACAAAATCGATTTCATTTCTGTAACTACCATCTGGTGATATCCAGGTCCAACGTCTTTGATATTTTTTTGGGAAATAGCTATTGCAGACCTTCATACCTTGTCCAAAAGCAAATTGAAGTGAGCGAGTGCCGCGTATATTCCGGTTCCCTAAACCATGTGGCCCAAGAACTTGTTCTACGCCCACTTCGCTTCTGGTACCCAGTTTAGCATTAAAGTCGCCAATGACCATATTCCACGTGGTCCGCTGTTCTTCGCAGGCTTTGTTCAAGGAATCGTAGAAGTCTTCGACTTCTTCGTTATCATGTGTTGAAGTAGGAGCGTACGCTTGGATTAAAGTTAATGAGTAGACTTTATTCAACCGGAATTTCAAGGTCGCAACTCTGTCTGAATAACCCCTGAACTCAATGACGTTGTTTTTCCATTTTTTGTTTACTAAAAATCCTACTCCATTTTGACCGCTAACGGTTCCGTAGTGGTAAAAGATTCAATCGTCTCTCTCTGTAGTTTCTTCGCCCGCTCTTCTTACTTCTGAGAGCCCTACAATGTCCCACCTGATGTCCTTGAGTGCATGTTCCAATTCTAAAAGCCGTTCATCTTTTAATAAAGTGCGTACATTGTATGTGATGATATTGAAATTATCGAAATCCATGTTGCGTGCCGGGTTCATTTGACGGTGGGAAGTCTTTAACGTCCGGAGATTCTTAGCACCCCTGGCCCCCAGAGTTGCTTGGCTACCGTCATTGCCAGGGTTCTGGGGTCCGCCGGACGACCTTTGGGGCCATAACGGGGAATTGGACATTTCATGAGGAGGATGTGGACCTTGATCCCACCACGCTGGTCCAGTGCGGGTTAGTGGGTCATCAGAGCCTCGTTTGCTATTTGGCAGGGTGTACCACGTGCAGGCGAGGTTGGCTTGGGGCCCGTGAGATGTTGTATGGGCCCCCTTACACCCCTTTTATTTAAAGTAACAAAAATTTTTTTTGGGGACATTTTTTTACAGAAATCGGACTAATCCGAAAGTAAGCACAATGAGGCTTGAGTTATGGGTACTAGACGACGATATATTTAATAGATATATACTTAAATACATAGAAAACATCCAAGTCTCAGGAACAAATGTTTCTGCTCACCACAGAAACAAATGCCCTTACCGGGATTTGGTGTCACTACCAACTGGGGTAAACAGGCCGACAAAAATTCTCTAGTCTCTGCTGAACCATGATGAACATTTGGCCTATACAGTGTAAATTATGCTCTGTCGCGCGTTGGCAATAGCGTTGGACAGAGACGAGTAATTAACGCCCGATTCAGGCAGCTTGCGCTGAAATTTACATATGTAGTGAATGCACAAATTGAATTTGCAGCACGTGCCGAAAACGCGACATTTATATGTAGAGAGGGTGAACCTTGTGCAGCCGTGTTTGATAATTTGCAGCAATTAGAATAAAGGATAATTTCCACTCAACGGCTCCTACCGCATCGGATCGGAACGGATTTCACAATCTTTAAACGATATTAAATCATATTCAAAGTAGTTAAAGTCTATATTAGCATGGCGCGCACAACAGCTTACCCGCGGACGTCTTTCGCGACACGCGATCGGAGCCGAACGTATGCTGCTGTGCGCGGCTTGCTAATATAGACTTTAAATACAGTGTATATGATTTAAT
Organism: Notocelia uddmanniana; assembly: GCA_905163555.1. Classification (NCBI taxonomy): domain Eukaryota; kingdom Metazoa; phylum Arthropoda; class Insecta; order Lepidoptera; family Tortricidae; genus Notocelia; species Notocelia uddmanniana. The sequence continues at coordinate 17,783,151 of LR991065.1, forward strand.
ATCGTTTAAAGATTGTTAAACCCGTTCCGATCCGATGCGATGCGAGACGTTTGGTGGAAATTATCCTTAATTCTCAATAAACAATAATGTTACTCGTATGTCGTCACTAAAAAAACGCCCTTTATTGTGCTGTAATAGGCTAGATGACTCATGCTACAATTTATAACATACTGTGGATACATGAATAGTAAATCATCAGATTATTGCAAAAAAGGTGAATTTAAAACATGATAAAAAATTAAACTTATGAAATTTTAATTTTTCGGATTATTTTTTTCTAAAAATAATCATTAATTGTATGACAACTACATAAACGCAATAAATCACAACCAAAACAGCAAATTTATCTATTTCCCTACAACGGTACCTCGGGCTATTCAACTGTGACGTCAGTTTTAAGTGTCAATTAGTATGGAGCGTTTTTAGTGCTCAGCAGCTAGCCTACTTTGACTCTCATTTTTGTGTTTTGTTTTGCACTGATTGTAGTCGGTCGCATACAAATATTTGACCCTGTTCAAAAAACTGGTCCGATTGGCATCGTGAAAAAATTTGCGTCATATATAACAAGTCCCGTTAAACTGGTTCGAAAGCCATCATTAAAAAAAATAGTCTAATACCGTATTGCACGGAGGCGGGGAGGCATAGATGCAGTGCATACGTACCGCCCCGCCTCCGCGCATCCAAATGTCATTCAAATGTGGGCGCATAGTAAAGAATCCATACTGACTTGACTGACTGACACTAGCAGCTTACTGGTTACTGATTCCGTACCGCACCGACAAAATGCGAATGTGGTACTATGCGACTGGCCCTGCAGGCATCTAAATATTTCGTTAGCAAGTCAAACGTTTTGGGATGGTATCCGAATGTGCCCAGTAAAAGTGAATCTTTTTTGGCATCAAGCCTTGCTGAAACAGCACATCTTCATTTAGTTAGACGGGTTATTTTACTTAAATTATTAACTATGTTTTTCCCATAAGGACCTCCATAAATAACATAGTCGTATATAAATGTGACAGTTTGGATGGATCCTCTTAATCACACAATCACGAAAAACGGTTTTGAATGAAGTTTTACTCGTATCGATCGATCCCTGAAATCATCTAATGAAGGGAATAAAATTGGGATTAGGTTCAATGGAAGCTTCTTAGTATGAGAGATGACGCGGGCGCAGTCGCGGGCAGAAGCTAGTAGTCATAAGTGCATTAGCTACATTGCGTTCAAATACCTAGATTAGGCGCCAGCGGAAGCTAAGCGGGCCATTATTGGTATTATTATATATTTTAGTACATCCCAAAATTTTGCATAAGTTTTAGCAATACCATAGTTCTAAAGAGAATTTATCACATCTTGATCTTTGTCAGTCAATGTTAAAGATACTCCTTTCGCCTTTTGACAAAGGAACAAGGCACAAAAACGTACACATATCTTTGACGACAGCCGTTATTTTCGCAGCTTCATTAAATCTATTGTCCCGCTTTCTCTGAATCACGATATTAATATTCGCAAATTGAGATCTCATTTGCCAGTGTGGTCCATTTCTTAGTAATACTAGAATTGTTTTAGATCTGGTGGTCGATTCGAGTCCTATAAATATTACCCATTTCAATTTGATGTCAAGCTATTTGGCGCGTTCAATTCTCTGGTTGTTAATGCTTACATCCCGCATGGGGGATCTTGTGCTATCCTTTAGTGTTGTTAAGAGGCGTCACAAATTTTAAAGTGTTATGAACTCAATTTATGGCAAGTAATGATAATTCCAATTACTTGATTAAAGAATAAAATGCGTTTAAGATATAAATGGTGCCCTTTTTTTACATTTATTGTGTGTTGTAAAATTTAATCGAAAAAGCACAGTTTTTAGTTTGAACTTTGTCAATTTGTAGTAGTAATGTTTCGAACGATATTTCTCAATGAAAAATCTAAAACAAACGCTTGTAATCTAGGATATAGTTCTGTACTAGATAGAAACGCAGAGAAAATATCAGGACACGTGTCAATTCAGACAAAAAATTGGCTAAATAGATCTGCGTTTTTAACTGAAAGGGAAAATCAAGATAACAAGAGCTCTAACTTCGATTGAAAATTAGCCCTAATGGCTTCGTTACAGATTAAACATTTTAAAGCAAATTAAAATACAATTGAAATGCAAAAGAGTTGAACAAATTGAAGCCCTAACACAGCAGCTAAGTCAGCTGCATATTTTCGCATCCCCTTACACAATATACTATGGAATGTTATTTCTGTTAGTCATCAATTGCGGTCACTATCGATGTTTGTGGAATTACAAGTGTGTTCTGACTAATATTAAACAAGTGACAAATCAAACGCAAATATAGTTTTATTTTTTGTACGGTTATTCCCGTTTGATAAGTCAAACGTGAATCTGAGTAAGATATGTCACAATAGACTTGTTTCTTTTCTATCATCAAGATACCTATATCAAAAAGTCAAAAATTCCTTAAAAAACAGAGTTAACGATTATATAATTTGCCTTTTCCTTTTTTTCTAGAAAGAATCCTGCAAACCCCTGATGACTAGATTATGTAGTAATTCCATCCACTAAAAACTCCACAGCGGCAACCCTCTGCACTCTAATGGGGAGGACTCAAGGATCTCCTATAGAATGCAATGCCTCTTCGCGCCTTGCTACACTTGGCTTGTTATAGAGCGACGTCACCTTTCCGGGGTTCTAAGTGCCGTGACCCCAGAGCCATGGAACACTAGGAACCCCGATGACACCTTTAGTCACGTTTGATCACAGGCAAGAGAGCTCGTAGACCTATTCTGATCCAATCCTACACGGTCAAGCCTAATGACTCAAGATAAACAAACAAAAGCCACGCATTACGAGGGTAACTTTCTCGCCACGTGTTTATGAGTATGTACATTTTCCTTTCACCACCTTTTTGCTTAGTCATCCCATGGACAAGGATTGCTATGATTATAGATACAAAGAAAAAATCATCAAATTTAAATTCGGAAATCTGAACTTCGCATGTTCAAAATTCTGTAAGTATGGACTTTGTAAAAAGATATATATATGGTCTTTGGGACTGTTTATACGAAACAGCACGACTGAAAATTATCATATAGTGAGTACATGTCTTCCCTGCTGGGTCCATGGGAGCCCTTCCGTTTTCTCCTTAATGAGAAAAAACAGTGCTAATGACCCGTCTTATTGCATATTTCATGTTTTTTTTTATTAATTTATTGTGTACCTGACTGACTTTATTGAAGTTACGGTAGCCGAATGATTTTAGAATGCAGCTGTCAAAAAGCAGACGTGGTCCGCCGTTCTGAATTTTTCACCGGAGTTTGCCGGACTATACGGAATATCATTTGATAGTTATTAGTATTAAATACGTTTACCGGTCGAAAAATCGCTTGGTTTCCTCTTCGGGAAAACTAGTATTTTCCGAAAAAAAACGATGCCCGGGTACTTATAGTTTATTTATAATGCAAGAAAAAAATATGCATTCGATTCACGTATTAGAATGGGATAAGAAGTTTCAGTTTTTCCGTATAATGCCGAGCAGAGTTCTGTCACCCAGGTACTTGTAGTTTATTTAAAATGCAACAAAAAATATGCATTCGATTCGCGTATTAATAATAATAATAATAAATAAATATTAGGGGACAATTTTTACACAAATCGAACTAGCCCCATAGTAAGCTCAATAAGGCTTGTGTTATGGGTACTAGACGACGATATATTTAATAGATACATACTTAAATATATACAAAACATCCAAGTCTCAGGAACAAATGTCTCTGCTCACCACAGAAACGAATGCCCTTACCGGGATTCGAACCCGGGACCTCTAGCTTCGGAGGCAGTGGCACTACCAACTAGGCTAAACAGGCCGACAAATTAGCGTATTAGAATGAACAAGTTTCAGTTTTTCCATATAACTACTTAAATATCTCAAAGTATCCTAGCTAGTAGTTCAAACAAATCGCTAGTCAGTGACAGTCTGCTGACCAATTCAAACTTGCCGGCTACATACGTTCCCGGCAGCGTTGCCGACTATTGCCAGAAATTTCCCAATGTTCCATGCAACAGCAAATCACTACCTCAGATTTCGAGTAGATAACTCGCTTGTGAGACAATCGGCGTTTCGAACTAGGTATTTTTATTGGACCCCAGGCAGGACACGGCCTGTGTGGTCTCTCCGATCTAAACAAAAACCAATCGGCTCGCTTTTTGCCCAAAAAACCACGTTAACACTTCCATGTACTAAAATATATTAGTTCAAATTTGAGCTTTAAACCAATCATTCGTAAAGTGGAAAGGGGACGAAGGGTAGATTTTTAACAGCAAACGTAAGTTTGCGCGAAAAAAATCATATAATTGCCATAGCTCCCGTCAAACGCGAATGATTTCGTTGTGAGCGATATCTTCAATTAATTGTCCGAATGAAATAAAAGGCGAATAAATTTCGGAATCGATTTATTGGTTTCGGCCAAAAAGGACCTCCCTCACGGCGCAGTGGGGTGACAGCTGGAGTCAAGTGCAGATTGCTTTTTATCCATTTTATTACCTGTCAATCTTGGAGTTTCAAGCGGTGACGTATTTGCAAAGCAGAAAAAAATTGAGTTAGTTTCTGAAATTAATTAACATCAAACTTTAGTATAAAGTAAAAGGAAGCACGGTAGAAGCAAAAAAAAATGCTTCTGAAAATGTATACGACTCCAGCATGCGTATGATGGTTGCCATTTTATCACTTATCGTCGTGGATAAGATATCGGTCACTTTCTGACAAGTATGCGAGTGCGAGAGTGACAGGCGTCTTATCCACGACGATAAGTGATAAAATGGCAACCACCATACGCCCGCTGTTACCCACGGGCTAAGTAGATACACAGTAACATTTGAAGACAGTATGAGTCTGCCTGAGGCGACTTCCTGACTCGGTGGGGCGGGATCCGTATTTGATATTTTGTTTTTTGACGCGAGTTTACTAATGTCCCACTATTTTTCCTCACTAGACGGGGTACTGTCAGTATTACATTTGCGCAATAGTAATATCATGCGCAGAAGCACAGCAGTACTGCAATCGAAAGAATCGAAGCAGAGCAGTATCGCATCGCTTTCGTGCATCCCGCGTCAGTCGGGAAGCACATTTAAATGTAGGCCCGTACATCCAAGACTCATTTTAATTTCATTTTTATGTGACTTCCGCTCACTATTTCCCGCCGAGGTATGTATAGTGCTTTTCTCAAACATGCAATGAAAAAAATCAGTTTTATTTTTAATACGCATAGTGGCAGAATGTCATGATGCCTGCCAATGGAAATTAAATAAGAGGACTTTGCTGCCCTAGGCCTGCAAGATCTGTATGCTTTTCCATTAACGACCTCTTGTCCTAGCCACACCTGAAACGTCATACTTCGCAGCCTATTATAAGAAACATAACATCAATATTTAGTCGCATGTTTGAGAAAAATGTGTTGTACTCGTAACGCGCATTCGAAAATTTTACGCAATTACGCTATGGGAAGGTGTAAGCGAAAACGCTACACGCAAAGCGTTTAAAAACTAGCTTTTTCCCGCAAATTCGGTTTATCAGGGTCTAGTAAATTATATACACTGTCAATGTCTATTCAGAGCTTTTTGTTGTGTTCATAGATGGCGCTATATTGTTAAGCAGAAATCTAAGTGTCATATCAATTGAATGCTATAGGGATCTGTCCATAGTGAAACTAGCTACAGCAGGTTCATTATTTTAAAGGTACAACACAATGTCGTTGATGTGCCGACGGCCACTTTGGCTTAGTTGGTAGTGACCCTGCCTACGAAGCCGGAGGTCCCGAGTTCGATTCCATTATTTGTGCATTTATCACGAATGTTGTTCCTCGGTCTTGGATGTTTCCTATGTATTTGATTATTATTTATTCATGAGAATATGTATATGGTACATAAGATGTTATAAGTAGAAGAATACAAATAAAAATGAAAAACTAAATTAGATCTACCAGATCGGAACCCATAAGGCTGGTTGCGTTCCCCCGCTGAATGGCTATGCCAATCCGCTGGGCAAGGAACGAGGCAACCCTACGTTCCCCGGAAAATTCGACTAATAATTTTGAAATTTGTCTAGAAAGTTTGTGGGCGCTTGGGTTCCAGGGTTGCTACAGCAAAAGGCACAAATATATATTGGTCTAAAAGACGTACTTGTGGCGTTTCGCTGTCTCGGCCCAAAATTCGGACAAGTATATATTCAATATTCCCTTTAAGTATTTATTTATCTATTAATATGTATGTATATCGTCGGCTAGTACCACTTATATTCATATTCATTTATTCATAATATTAATATTACATGTCAAAAATGTATGTTATGTATTCTATATAATCAATTCTATAATATTATAGTTATAATATAAAAAAAGCCTTCATAATTCAAAAGCGAGCAATAAGAACAGTGGTGCGTATACCTCAGTGGGTTTCGTGTACGGACATTTTCACAAAATTAGAGATCCTAACGGTGCCAAGTCTCTATATTCTGATACTTTGTACGGATTTAGTAAAATCTCTGGCAACAAGTGAAACAGAAGGTGCTCGGGTGGTTAGAATGGCGACAAGAACAAAAAACCTAAACCACCCCTTTACTCCAAAGCTCAAAGTCGCAGAACACTGTGCTCATTACCAAGCTATATTTTTTTTTAATTAGCTACCGATCGAACTGAAAGCTGTTTCCAGCCCGCATACTTTTAAAAATAAATTAAGGTCTTTTTTAATATCAAAATGTTTTTATTCTGTTGAAGAGTTTTTCCAGAGCAATAATAAGTGAATTTCATTTGACATGTATATTGTATATCGTAAACTAATTATTTGTTACTTATATTGGTTATTCCCTTTTATATGGACATGTTATCAAATGTTTCCTCAATTGCAAATTATCAATTTTAATTTTTTTTTATTTTTGACGTTTTTATTTGTATTTTATTATTAATTGATGTTATAAATAATCAATTTTTAAAAATTTATTTGCTAACATGTCCAGATCGCGATTTATTATCATAATGTGTGCATGTAATTAGTTTTTAAGTTTTTTGTAAGTTTTTTAACACAATGTTAAAGAAATAAATAAATTAATTAATTAATAAATACCTATAGTACCAGCTTTGCTTAGTTTGGGACTAGGTCGATTCATGTAAAATTGTCCCCCCAAAAAAAAAAAAATTATAGACATTAGCAATCTTTATGATTCACTAGTGGTTAGTGGTTTTATCTACTAACGAAGGCCCATCATGAACCACCTCACACGCGCTAACGACGTTTTTGCGAGCGTGTGTGTGGCCGGTTCGTAAACAAGCCTCATGTTTAAACAAACGCATTTATAATCATTTTACTCGATATTCATTTACATTATTATTTTATTTCAATGTATATAAAGAAAATATCTTTGAAGTGTCCTTACTTAGCCTGTCTTCAAACAATAAAAGGGATTTTCTTAAAAATAAATATTCATTACCGACCATAGTTGGGACATACCATGAAGAGTAAATAAAGTTTTCTACACAGGCCAACGACGATATATTATCATTAGTCTGTGATTTCCACACCACACCACATCAGCCGAAGGACGTCCACTGCTGGACATGGGCCTCCCCCAATTTCATGGGGGGTAAATGCCATAATCGCCACGCTTGGCATGCGGGTTGGCGATCGCAGTATCTCCACCGCACACCAGGGATGCTGCTGCCCATTCCCCGGTGGTCTTGGTCGTAGTTTTAGGACATACCAGGGTCCTCTGTGTCATTTAGGTCATTGCATTCTAGTTTAGTTTGGTTATTATGAAAAATATCACGTAATATATCGTATACTTCGGACACAGAACCCATAATTTGATAACAATATATGTACTTAAATCGTATACTTTATTCCTAACTAGCTGCCCGCCCCGGCTTCACACAGGTATACTAATGAAGAAAATGAGACCAAATTTTCCCTTTTCAGTCCTTGTCTTCACTTTTTATATTTTTTTAACCCATCGAGTTTAAAAAAATCCAAGTCGTAAATCCATAAACAAGTCCAGTCTTTTTCTTTTTTCCGTTCTCATTTTCTGTCATACTAAGCTTGTCCTGCGGGCGTATGATGGGTGCCATTTTTAGGGTTCCGTAGCCAAAATGGCGAAAACGGAACCCTTATAGATTCGTCATGTATGTCTGTCCGTCCGTCCGCCCGTCCGTAAGTCACAGCCGATTTACTCGGAGACTATGAGCACTACAATTATGAAATTTGGTAGGAAGGTGTATGCTATGGGGGGGGGGGGGGGCACCCCATACATGTAACAGGAAGTCAAAAAAAAATTTTCCATGCAAATATGCGTGTCTTTGAATAGACCTTTGAAAATGACATAGAGGTTTCTAAAAAAACTTTTCCATTTAAATCAACCGTTGGTGAGATATTAGCTGTCAAAGTCATAAAAAGTGTCCCCCCCAACCCTCTAAATTCCAAACTATGAAGTTAAAAATTCTAAAAAAATCAAGATGATGTACAATTATAAATACTTTCAACAATTTTTAATTTGAACAAGATAGGTATAACGGTTTTTGAGTTATCGCTGAAAAACTGTCTTGCCCAAACAAAAAGGCATAAATACCGTGACTTCCCTATGAAGATACGACCTTCTTTGATTTACTGTATTGTATAGCGGTTTTCAATGTAGATTAGGAGCTGTCGGTACGGAACCCTTCTTTGTGCGTGACCCGACACGCACTTGGCCGGTTTTTATCAGTTGTCGTCGTAAATGGCAACTATCATACGCCCGCTGATATTTACAAACGCAAAAAAAAGGTATTAGCCAAATAGTCCGTTCGGAAGTTACATATGTGTTACGCTGACCCAATATATGGCACTTTAAATCGTATGTCATAACGGCAGAGGCGATCAATAGTGTCATCTATTGGGTGCCAACGTTTACTAGATTATATCGAGGCAAATTACATTTTATTTTACCTATATTTTCGATTGTACAATGTTTTTATTTGCTATAGTCATATTTTGGTACTATGCAATTTACAGTTTAACGTGACTTTACGATACAAGATTATCCAAAAACTGCCGACTACGAAGCAATTGTATTTGAAATATAGAGGATTTACCAAAGTAAAATGTGTGAGTATACATTTTTAACAGAGCCATATATAGGGGGTGTTGCTACCAACATAATAAATGTATCTTCATACATTGTTGAGTGCCAACATTACCAACAAAAGCAAATCGTCCAGCACAGTATAGGTAAAAAACTTAAGAAAATTACCTGTTGTATGTAGTTGTAGCATGTTCGAATAGACATTACATATTTAAAATGTGCAACACAAACAAAACAAACGCCTATTTGAACACGTCACAACTACATACAACAGGTCATTTTCTTAAGTTTTTCAACTATAATACCATAACTTCCCAAACTGATTTTTCTATCAATAACGTCTTACAATATGTCCATTTAACTTTATTTCAAAAAGACAGTTGTTTGACGACCACTTTGGCTTAGTTGGTATGGTAGTACGCACTAGGCAGGGGCCTACGAAGCCCGGAGGGAGGTTCCGGGTTTGAATCCCGGTCAGGGCATTATATGTGTAATTAGCAAGAATATTTTGTTCCTGGGTCTTGAATGTTTTCTATCTATTTAAGTATGTATTAGACTAATGGACGTCTTTCAGCTGATATGATGATGACGATGATGAAGTATGTATTTATCTATATATGTAGATTTACAATTTCTATAGATAGATAGATAGATAATAATTTATTCATCACTCAAGGTGATATACGTTGTTGTGCACGTTAAAACATACAAAAAAATTATTACAACAAGTGTGACTAGTCAAAACAAAATATTTATACTGTTATATTATGCTATTATCCAATTTACATTAACAACACGTGTATAGAATTTATTTTTTATGCTATTATCAATTTTACAGTAACGAATACTTCATACAATTTATATTCAGTCAGTGGCTCAATTTTTATTAACTATTTTGTTAAGTCCATCTCAAAAAAATCATTTATGTTATACAAGGTCTTGTTTATTAGTAATGATTTCACTTGAATATAAGTATCTATATCATCGTCTAGTACCCGTAGTACAACTTTTGCTTAGTTTGGGACTAGGCCGATTTGTGTAAGTTTGTGTGGTTGTGTGTGTGATTTATTACAAAGTGTGGCAAACAAGCGTTATGCTGTCACCGTAGCCTATAGAGGCTTCCAGCTCTAGCAAACCCTTTAAAAATGTACATATACACTTCTTTCTTGAAGAATTGCATACTGTAAGTCCTTCAGGAAAACCACGGCATTACTCGCGGTACCTATTATTCTGAAATCAAATGAAATTCCAATCTGTCTCTGTAAGAATTTCAACATTAATGTTTTCTATATATCTAAGTATATATGTATTAAATTTATCGTGTTCTAGTTATCCAGAACATAACACATGCCTTATTGAGCTTACAGTGGAACTATTTCGATATGTGTAAAAATGAAATTACCTACCCTAGGTGCAATGCAAAGCAGAAAAATGTTTGTAGACCAAATCTTAGTATTGTGAACATGCCCTAACAAGGAATTAACTCGGCAGCCTAAGTAATTCAGAAGTTGAAAGACGCCCGCTAAACCAATATCTCTCAAGTTGGGGAGCAAGTTGGCCATACCCTACCGGTGCCGCCTCCAATTTCACTTCAATCGACTTCAAAACTCCGACCATCAAAGCGTCGATAAACTTTTATATCGATATTTATCGAACGCTCGACAAATCGCCACTCTAATCACGTATAGCCATAATCGTGAAAAGTTACGTCTTGTTGGACACGACTTTCGCATAGCTACATGTCTACTATTTACGTTGACGACCCCCGATATCAATTAAAACTGTAAACGAAAATCGACCTTACGCAATACTTCGTAGAATTCAAATTTGCGGAAACAGCTTTAACGGTATAAGAATTTTAATAAGTAACTATGTCAAGTAGTGGAAATAAAAACCTGAAGCTGTATCTTGATTTATTGTAATAAATGTTAAGGAATTCTAATTAGTTTCGACATTTGTAAACAATTAAATTCTATGTGTTGCGAGTCCGTCAGGTGTCGCTATTTCACTGTTTTTTACTTGAAAAACTATTTATGAGAGAGGATTTCTCACCTTTTATTAGTTTGAAATGGTTTCTTGGTAACCAACGTCTTGCCATATTTACTTACCTACAGGTAAGTATGTGTCCAAGTTATAAATTTATCTCAAGGAACTTAAAAATATATATATTTTTAACTTAAGTCTCAGAATCCACTTAGAACGATTTTAACAAAATATAAGTACATTGGCAGTTATTTAAATTTACATTATAATCAACTCACTAGAATAACTCTGAGAGGACTATCATTCTTTTTTGTGATTGATTTAAATAAATTTAATATCTCTCGTAATAACTGTGTCCCACACCCCACTCCCTCTAATTTGCAAACTATGAAGCATTAAAAATCTAGAAAAATATGTGGTGTACATTAATAATTACTTTCAACTATTTTTGGTTTGAACAAGATAAGCCGAGCAGTTTTTAAGTTATCACTAAAAAACTGCCTAGGCCAAGCAAAAGACATACTTAAGTGCGCTGAGTTTCATATGGAGATATGAGATTTTTTAATTCACAGTAGTGGATAGTGGTTTTAAATTGGGACTAGTCCTAATTTAAAAACTACTGGAGTAGGTACGGAACCCTTCAATTTGCGTAGTCCGACACGCACTTAGCCGTTTTTATTTGATAATAAAAATAACAGTTGATACTTATGGCCTAACACTCGTTCAAAAAGTTACACAATTACCTTTCCCTGCAGTATATATGTATATTTATTTTCTTTTCCAAGTTCGTGCTTTTGTTATGAAACTAACTATCGAATCACAAAACAGAATTATTTTTAAAACCCCAAAACTTGTTTGTTTACAATAGCCGAACAAGTGGCCGAAATTCCGCAACCACTCGATATTTGATCTAAAAAACTCGTTCGCAAATATTTCGAACACGAATCTAACACGGCAGATCATGTCGACTTTTTCTAACGTGTCCGAACGTGTCTGTTTATGCACGATCCAAGACGTGAATACAGAAAATGCGATTTCGTCTGTAATCGATACTGCGTCTCGGGGTCGATTACGGTAACGTCGATAAATCAACATTAAATACAAACTTGATATTGTTGACGTTACCATCTCTGTCTTCATTAATAACAACATTGAATCATTCTTTGAGTGGTTACTAACTAAGCGCTCCCGTGCTTTGGAAGGCATGTTACGCCCTTGATCCCGGCTGATGTCGATGACAGCAGTCGGTTATGCCAAGTTAGAGGCCTTCGGGCGGCTTGAAAACTTCTAACAGTCTATTTGCCCACTCACTTGACAACCCTAATCCCAATAAAGTCTAGTTTCTCTCTTGGGTTCGAAGGTCAGATGGCAGTCGCTTGTGTAGTCGCTAGTGTCTCCGCCAGTTCCTGGGATTAGGTAACGGACCCCGGGTATCCTTCAGGTTGCAATTGTACTGGGATAAAGCCAGGATTATGATGATGAATCATCATTGATGATGATGAACAATATATTCTATTTGTTTATATCTAAAATTCAAAATAAAACAAAAGAAATAAGTACATTCAGTTATTTAAAAATGAAACAATATCTAAATATATAGATTATGGAAGTATGTTATTTTCAATGCTATATATTCGTCTGCATAAGACCAAAGCGGAATGCCTATGGACGCTTTTGAATCCAGGGGACGGGAGTTAAAAGGAGCCAGGGAGTTATATTCAATAGGAAATTCGCCATTGTGAATTGTGTGTTTCGAAATTGTGTGTTTTTTTTCATAAGCATCACATTTATATTCCCGTTTATTATTGTTATTACAGATATATATATTTTTGACATGTGATGATGATGCTCTCATATTTAAATTCAATAATTTTGTTTGTACACCTGAAAAGGTAGAGTCTTGGTGAAACTATGTGTAACAATTGTATTATACCTGCAATGTAACCCAATTCTCCCAAACAATAAATACTTTTTTTTTTAAGCAAATAATATAAATGTAGATAAGTTATTGACCGAGCGAGCCAAGCGTCTCCGTTTCAGCTTTCGACAAAAATTCTTTCGTATGTCTGTCTGTCTGTCCGGATGTTCTCCTCTACAGGTCGCATTTCTCAACCGATTCTCGTGAAATTTTGTGAGCTGGTTCGATAATTATACAGATTTTTTTTGTCGAGTCCGTTTTTGGAAATTATGGTGTTATTTGCGAGGTCTTCAGCTCACCGAGCCACTAGTTCAATAATTGTTAAGAATTGGTAATTTACGTGCAAGATTTTGATAGTTTTTTAATTAAATAAATTATTAATCATCATTATTTCTGCGAATATCTAAGTTTTAAACAGTTTTTGACTGACTATGCAAAAAATATTGAAACGACGAAGATCAAACACAATGAAGATCTTTACGCGGGCAGGATGGATGAGCTTTACTATTATATTATTCTAAAAGTCTAATTATTAAACCGACAATGTTTTTTCATGTATTTTTGCTGTTGATTAGATAGTCAATAACAACTTTATATACGGAGATCCGTACATAAAGTTGTTATGGAATATTGGTATTATATTTTAAACATCACAATCCCAAATTGAAACAATGCGATATCGAAGACCGAGCTAATAGCACCCCTCATCAAAATTATACAAGCCAGAATGTCCGACATTGTCCGCTTTTGAAGTTTAGCTTTGTGTCGTTAAACGTCCTTTTTGTCAGTCGACAAAACGAGTATTAATGCTCTTGAGTCTTGACGAATTCTTGTATTAGGGTTCTCTTGTTATTACGCGCTTGCGGAAATCGAGGGATTTATCATCGTTTGCTTAATAGGGGCTTTGGTGGTATTAAAAGACATTTTTTTTTAATTGGTACGCTGTGGATAATGGGTCTATAACTTATAATTTCGTATTATTATTAAATTACTACGGTTTCTTTATTTTTGTGGTATATTCATTTCCCACACCAATTATATTATAAGTCACTGTTTTGTCTTAAGTTTGCGTGATAGGTACAGACAGAGAGATTGCGTTATGACATGAAGGTTTAGAAATCTTTGTACATTTGATAGTATTTTATTAATATGTTCTATTTTATTTCGTTCTTTCATAGAAAGTTCTGTTAAAAAATACTTGAATCGGCAACTAACTTACTGGTAGTATACAATGTTGATTCATTCACTTTTTCTAAGCTCTTCAACAATATGAACCAAACAAATACAATAAACTGTGTATCACGCAGCATGATTAACAAATAGTTCATCAATCACTCTTCAATCATTCAGAGACCGAGTGAATGGGTGAGAGCCATTCATTATCATTCGTCTAGCGTGTTATTATGTTTGAACACTTAACTAACATTGGTAAGGGTGTGGTTAGAATGGAATACGAAATAATGTTACTCGTATTAGGGAACAATTTTACACACATCAAACAATATCTATAGTGAGCTCAATAAGGATTGTTACGGGTACTACAGGACGATATATTAAATAGATATAAATACTTAAATAGGCTCATAGAAAACATACAAGATAAGTAGGTTACTACAAATATTTATGCAATCACACAAATGTATGCTCTGACGTGGATTCAAACCCTGGATCATCAGCTTCGTAGGTAACACTAACAACTTGGCTAAACCATTAATGATAAAAGTCACTGTTTTGTAAAGCACACACAGACAGCTATTAAACGGATATATGTGCCGAAAACCCGGGTATGTCCTTAAACTACGACCAAGACCACCGGGGCATGAGCAGCAGCATTCCTAGAGTGCGGTGGAGATACTGCGATCGCCAACCCGCATGCCAAGCGTGGCGATTATGGCATTTACCCCCCATGAAATTGGGGGAGGCCTTTGTCCAGCAGTGGACGTCCTAGGGCTGATGGACTACAGTATGGGGTTCTTCAAGAAAGGAGTGTGTGATACCCCTGGAGTTGCAGGCGTTTATAGGCTGCGGTGACCGCTTACCATCAGGCGGGCCGTACGCTTTAGCCACCGACATGGTTTAAAAAAAATGTTTAAGCTCGTAAAGATTTTAAAATGTCGTAAATTCCTAGCTGTAAGTATTAAAAACTGTTACACATTAATTTACCTAAAACTGATTTACCTAAATGTCAATATACCTAAAACCGTTTCACGTTTCACTTTGAAATATCTATGTTAATGTTTCCAATCGACATGCGTTTTTTACCGTTAAATCTTACAAAGTATTCCAGGCTCCACCACCACCACCACTATATCAGCCCAAGGACGTCCACTGCTGGACAGAGGCCTCCCCCAATGTAATGGGGGGTAACTGCCTTAATCGCCACGCTTGGCATGCGGGTTGGCGATTCCAGGCTCACCTATCCTAAATTATGCAAGTTCATAGCAGCAAAACCGATTGCGTGAGCGAGACTAATATTGAGATGAAATTGTTGTTGCTAAATGTATCACTATGAAGCAGCCCCTACAAGCACGTAGTAGAGGTGTGGACACAAGTAGGCGTGTTATTAAAATCACGTGCCCGTTCACACAGGTACGGCCACGCCTGGTGAATCGGCGTGGTATCATGGGGTAAGGAACCAAGATTTACATAGCTATGCGACGTTGAATCGTAAAAAGCCATTGCTGACTGTGGGTAATTAATTCATTATTTATTACTTACTAGCTACAACATACAGCCGATCTTTAGATAGTATTTTTATATCTTCTCGATTTTTAATAATATCATAACTTTTTAATTAAACAATAGATTGACAATTCGTAGCGTAACGCAGTCATGATTGTATTAAGTATTTATATATTTTTTTATCAAAATCAGAATCGAAAACATAGTCTACAAATATGTCATAAGGGCACTTTTGCATGTCGAAGCGTGAGTTATCAATCTAAAGAAAATCTAACAATAATAATATTTAAAAACTACTAATAAATAAAGTTATCTCAATGTGTAAAATTAAATGAAAAGAAACTTACATGATAATCTCTAACATTAAAAAGTAATGTTAGAGATGTATACGGTCCCTGTCCGAATAAACAAACTTGAGTATGGTTTCTGAGCGTCAAATACAATTAATAGTAATTATCATTGCACCCTAAGCGTCAAAATAAAATAAATAATAAAAATGGCGCTAATTTAATATTTTTAGAGATGTATGAGATCTCGAAGCTTTAATAACAATAAAACTAATCCAGAACAGGATGATGTCTCTCGTCAATCACAATAAAATAACGCTAATATTAAGGTATTAATACGCCCTTGCAAGCATGAGCAGACCGGACTCCACAAACAGCAACCGATCATGAGTATGACGCGTATCTCAGCCATAAATAGAGGATACTACGGTTATGCTGTAAGTAATTTCATGTAATCTAAAATGATGGCAAACAGGCGCTACCGTCTAACACAACCTCAATTCACTGTAATCCACCATCTACCTAATATTGTATGGCTAGATTTGGCGACGTGTTTGTGTTGCTCTTCATAAACATCATCAAAATACACATCTATAATTTAACACGAATTGTTGTCTACCCAACCCCAGAGTCCGATGTTTGACATGACCGGTGCTATTGTTCTAAATATGCTTGCGGCAACCTCTTTGTACTCATTAACATTTGATATTTGGTGAATCAAATACAATGCTGGTTTTTTATATATCTACATTAAAAGTTAAGAAACTATATATTTACATTTAAGGTTATTTAAGTTATTTTTAAGATTATTTTATGTTTTTATATTGTTGTAATTAACCGGTATAAATTGTATGACAAATACTATTTTCATTACTGCATAGCAACATCCACCTAGTACAGGCCGGAATATTAATTTGAGTCAAATTAAAGATAAGAAACGACTTGCTATAGCTACTCTGATTACTGTTATTTACACCCGGTTTTGATGATACAGTATTTATGATCATTCCATAATGATGCATGTTTGATTCGGCGAAATATGGATGGTGCGGTGCACCTTAACAAACCATAATATTGAAACTATTGTAAAACATAATAATAATTACATTAAATCATAGCACAAACACGCATATAGAATAAATATAAATAAACTTAAATACGACCTACACTAACCTAACTAAAAAGAAAAATATCAATTCTAGGTTGGATTCCGTAGCAAGGTTCCCATGTGACTGCATGCACTTCCCCTTTGGATGGCTATTCTATCCTCTGGGCAAGAAACGCCAATCCTGTGTTCCCCAGATATTCTAGCCATATTTTTGGCCAGTTAGCCAAATAATTGATAGACGCTTGGGTTCCAAGGGCCAAGCGTTTCAACGGCGAAAGCCGTAAAAACATCTGTTAGGCCAATGTGTTTACGGCATTTCACTGCCTCAGCTGCTAATATACTACCACGATTAAAACTCATGCAATACCTTCTTAATATTTGCCAGAAGCTATAAGTTGTGAAAGAAATATGTATAAGTTGAAAGACTAAAAACTGCTAAGAAAGCATTACCTAGACTCGGGCTAGTGCTTCATTATTAGGCTCTTCTTTAAACTATACCTTTTGCAGCTTTACTACAGTTTTCTGGGGCAAATATCTACTTAAGTATTTAGAAATTGTAAATATTAAATAAATACATAAAATTTATTACCTGAGTCTAGATTTAGGATCGAGATAGCGGCCAATTAATTTATTTTCTCTTTGACGTAATTAGGTATATTATGACACCTCCACTCCTAAACTGCATTCGTTCTGGCGTCGCAAGCATCCATAGGCTATGGTGTATGCAAACCGTATGCTTGTTAGCAACCATCGTAGTATTCTATGTACTTTTAAGAAATATTTTTTTTATTTTTGATTACATTACCCAGTTATTGATAAAATAGTCGATTAAAAAAGGCTTACCTATTTAACATGACAACTAATCTCAATCTCATACATATTTATTTGTCTACCAACTTACACCTCCATCTGTCCTCAAGCCTGTTAGATTTAAATTAATAACTCAAAAACATGGTATCATAGATATAAATAATATAACCTCAATTTTATGACTACCTTATAAGGCCAGTCCTTAGGAAGCCTTTGTTAGGCTCATGCTAATTTAAACTCTAAGACCTTGATATTAGATAGTGATTGGGTTGTGGCGTAGTCTGTAGTACCGTGCGCAAACCCGCCAACGCCGATTATGACCGGTAAATAGAATTAATGAAGTCGTTTAAAATCTTTCTCATTTGTGGGTTAGTATTCGAATTTTGAATGCTATTTAATATCTCGTGTTTTACATAACTAATACATGTAGCATTTATTCTTTTACAAGGACCCGATTCGAGATTCATATTGTGAAATCGTCCCTTAGATGTCATGAGTTATGTCACTACCACAGAATAAGGAATAGTACAAGTACAGAAATTTCACTCCCTAACAAAAACGGCGTTTAGGCATAAGAAACGTGCCTACTCTATGCATCTCTGTCTATCGCATAACTTGTATTCATTCACGCGCGGCACGTGTAGCCCTAGGGTTGTCACGCCAAAAATACTTCAATGATGCAAAAAATGTTGTACCTCACCAGCCTGGATAGTATGATAGCTTATACCGTCACGTTTTATGTGACGTTTCAGTACATTTTTGCCATATATCGTGACGGTATAAGCTATCATACTAGCCGGGCAGATGTCGCTTAAGTACAGTGAACCGATATTAATTAAGTACATGTTAATTCACAAGAATAATATATCTCACATTTTTTTAACGAACCATCTAACAATACCCTACACGGTGGGTTTTGCAAGAAGAAAAAATGCATCCCCATTTTACGTGTAGGGGAAGTACCTTCAAACTACATATATAGTGTTACATTTAAAATGAAAGAGCTCTTTGTGTGCATCTCAAATATTTTTTTTCGTAACTTTAAAATAATTATTTTAGAAATTATTTAAGAATATAGCCAAAAAATTACCATTCCCCCCTTCATCTCCGAAACTACTGGGTCTAAAATAAATAAAAAATACATTTCAAATCAAAACGTCGGAAATGGTGAGTTTAAGCTACGAGTATAAGTACCTAACAAGTAGCCAGGTGGTTCGTATCGTATTTATTTGTATTGTAACTTACAAGTTGATAATTTTAAACACCAACCAACACTAAATAAGTACTTATTATTACATATACCAAACTAAAATAAAAACTTACCGTTCAAAATTTGTAGGCAACTGAAAAAAAGATACACCGACGTTCCTTCGGGTATTCAAACAACCATTTACACAGAACATGTGTAGCCGGTTATCGGTTTCATCGTGGGTTTTTTAAATCACACGAAAAATTACGTAGTAACGCGCGGTTCGTCGCGGCGGCGGCCCGCGACTGACAGCTAGAGTCAGGGTTTTCGAGCGTTAGGTTATTAAAGCGGCGCGCTCCACCCATTGCAAGCCCCTTGTCACTACTCACTCACATCATTTCATAAGTTTTTCATTGTCTTAAAATTAGAATGAGAGAGAATAGAAATCAAAGGGATAAACCAAGAATGTCTTCTTTTGTCAATTAAGATGAATGGAATTGTAGTCCAGTTTATGTCAACATTGGAATTACAGAGAGGCAAATAATGAAAAAAAGACTTAATAATTTTGTTAGAACAGATTCTATATTTAGTATTTGCCCATTTGACTCTTAATTATCAAATGTAAGGGTTTATTTTGGACAGCTATTTAAAAAAAACCCTTTTGTACAAACATGGTTAAGTATCTGATGTTTCATACATACAGGGTGTGCATTCTTGAAATATTTGTATACGGGTCTAACCCAAAATTTATTAATTTACCTTAATTACCGACCTTTCGGCATGGGTTGAAACGGGTAACGGGTTTTTGTGTACAAAGCGCGCGAGTTTAAAGTATTATACAGTATGTGGCCTGTAATAGGAGCAAAAAAGTAAACGGTACACTATTGAGCTCTCCAGCAATTATTTCCCAATGGTAATAATTTAAAAAAAATGTTTTTTTGGTTCTTTTTCGCAAATTAATAAAGTTTATAGTAGTACTAGTAGTTTATAGTAGTACTTTTTTACTCTAGTGGAGCTATATTAATAACCATTTATTAAAAAACACTAAAAAATGATAAAAAAATTAAAGAATCGCAAAAATTCCTTTTAAACCAAAAATGCAACAACGATTATGAGTCATAACTAGATGCTCAATATTAGCAGTGACAGCCGCGCTATAATCTCGTGGTGCCAAGATCCATTACTTGCAGGTCATAACTTTAGATCAAAATTTCTCCCAAGTGAAAAATATAATTTTTTTGGACACAAGAGGTAACTGCAGATGCTCTTAGGAAGCAGCCTTTGTTTTTTTGCTCCTATTACAGGCCACACCCTGTAAAAAACGTTTACAAATAAAATACTAAAATAAAAGAAACTTGATCAAATATAGTCCGCTAAACTTTTTGTTTTATCCTATCAAACTTTGTAAATCGGCGCTAAGCTAGATTTCCATTTTTCCTAGAAACAATGCAAAATTCAACAAACTTCCCTGAATTACTGTATTTGTAAGAGATATATGAGTTAAAATAAAAAATGCATTCATCGGTCACACCCTCGGTCACGCTAAAGCTATGCAATTATAACTCTTACCGTTTTGAAATAAGATGCTAGGTTTACCACACTGCATTTAACCACTTATTGATATTTTTAAATTCAATTAGTCTAAGCATTTACGAAGTAAAGTTGAGGCGCCATTTTTTGCTGAAAAAAATATGGCGCTTAACGCTTTAAGATTATTTAAAAGGTCAGATTGAAGACTATAATTAATTTATGGATGCTTTGTTGCCGTGAGTAAAAAGCAGAATTGTCGCTTTTAATTAGATATGGGGTGATGAGCTACTTGCCCATGCAGATAAGGTAAGAAAGTATTACCGTGTCAAAGTCTTTATAACATTGAAATAAGATTGAAATTCATCTGGCCTGTGGATAAACAATTTTCAATATACCTGCACTTCTAATATAGCTTCTAATGCAATGCAGAGACATATTTTCTCAATTGGCAAGTATTTATTTACATATTCAAGTAGGATTTGCAGCTGGTTGGCTTAGCCACTTAGGTGACTGACGCAGGGCCAGCCCTAGGTTAGAGGGGATGCTCTAGACGCCATGCATACCCATCTAAACGCCTGATGACAAAAAATCAAGGGAAAAAGAACATTTTTGAGGTACCTTTTGAGTGACGCGGAATGAATGGCTCCACTCTAGGGCTGGTGCCGGACTGGCGATAAGTATATTCAGCTAAATATTAGCTAAGCCATACAGTCAGCTAAACCACATCCACCACCACCATATCAGGCGAAGGCCGTCCACTGCTAGACATAGGCCTCCCGAAATTTCATGGGAGGTAAATGCCATAATCGCCACGCTTGGCGCATGCCGCAGCGATCGCAGTATCTCCACTACACTCCAGGGATGCTGCTTCCCATCCCCCGGTGGTCTTGGCCGTATATTTTGGGGCATACCCATCCAACAAAGAGTGCCAGAATGACCGGTCCTGTTGCGCTACCCGCATCCAGCGGACTCCTGTTAGCTTTACCAGGTCATCAGTCCACCTAGTCCCTACAGGGTCTAATAATGCTACGCCTTCCGGTGCGTTGTCGCCACTCGAGAACCTTTCTGCCCCAACGGCCACCGGTTGGACGAGAAATATATCCCAGGGCGCAACGGGTTCTCAGTTCGGATTGATCTTTCAATGGTTCTGGGTACTTTCAATGTTATAGAATAATGACAAAAGTGATCAGAAGGTGTCATTTACAATACAAGACCAATCTTTGCCGCCTGGCTAGATGCTGGCCAAGAGCAATCCCATTTTAATTAACAAAAATAAATGAAATTTCTGGTGACATATAATGAGCTACTATTTATATTATATGAGCCATATTGTAATCAGCACGGTTGACGCATTTAACATATGGACTAATGCAAGAATTCGCGCGCCAATATTCACAGCTCACCGAACGTGACTGAAATTCATATACAATATGTATTTAATATACAATACAAATATAAAAAACGTGTAGGATTTGTATGGATATGACCATGTTTATTTTATGAATTATATTTATACCTGTTTTTTTAGCATAAACGAGGCAATTGGTAGTGCCTTTCTTCTTAGTTAATTGTACCGAAATGCAATGTTAGAAAATAAATTAGTAATAATATCAAAACAAGCAATTGAACTAAAATTTACATAACAACAAAATTTACAGAACAAAACAAGCAATTGAACTAATATTTATTATTTATATATAGGTGATCCAAATTGACGTAAATAACCCAAAATGTGTTTTTAACCTCATACCTGAAATCGCAACAGTTCAAAACATACCTGACATCGTTGATAACGTACCTGAAACAGAATAAAACAAATAATTAGGTGTAAACAAGTATCTCCGAATATAAAATCAATTAATTTTTCGTACATTATGTGTGACCGTGGTGTGACCATTTGGATCAATTAATTAGGTATGTCCTTATGTCACTGTACGTTGCGCATTAGTCAGACGCATAGTAATCAAGGTCAGCGCACAATGAAGCAAATTTGACTGCAAACTCCAAGTACCCATTAACGATCGGTTACTAGCCATTATGTAGCTGGTAGTATTTGTAATGTCCATTCAGTAGCGGGATACATTAGCATACACAAATCACACAATCAATACCTACACCCCAGGCCAAAAGTATGGAAACAAAGTTGTTTTCTTTAATATTGAAACATTCTTATTGTTATTATTGTGTATTGGTAACCAATTATTAAAAATACACCCAATCTCCCATATCCCAATAGATTGTAAGAAAACTAAATAGCAGATTGTGAACTAGATACATTGATTGTAAAATTTGGGAATACGTACTTATCCCTCTTGTTAATTGCCTTTTAACAAAACGTGGAAAAGGCAAATTTCGAATCCTGCTCGGAGCACAAAAGTTTACAATTTTCCCCCTAATTTAGAATTTTCGTTAGGTATCAGCGTTACAGCTAAGTACATTTTTTTTAAATGTGGTGTTATCATGTTAATTGTTTTTTTTTTAATTGTCAAATGAGTAGTATAAAAGTCTACAGCAAAAAAGCGATTTTGGCAAACGCGTGATTAAGTCAAGAAATTTGCATCATAGTCGTGTAACATAATTTATTTAATAGGAATATTAACAGAAATCTGAATATAATAATGATAATATGTATATTCGTTCATTCATTGTTCTTTGTTTTCAATAAAAAATACTTTTTGTATGAAAATCACAGGTTTGTATCATCATACACATAAGCATGCTTCCATACTTTTGGGTGTTGTACACAACTCAGTCTTATGTGAAATTTGTAATCACCTTTAGTTTACTTCCTAGGGCGCTACTTGTATGCGGTATTTTCCACTTTCCCGACATCAAACTGATGCCACCTATATTTCCTTACTTATATTACAGTCAGGATCATATTTGAACAGTAGTATAGTACTGATGGTGTACTGTATCGGTATTGTCTCGCATCCCGTGCCAATCACGATGCAAACGATGTAGGTGCGGATTAAACAATCTGTACCAACTCGGCTGACTACCTAGTACCGCACCGACCTCGAATCGCCTAATGTGGGAGTAGCCCTAGGTTAGTATCGAACCTACTTGTATTTTACTTTTCTTCCATTGTAGGTAACAGACTATATCGAACACAAAAAGCATGTTAAGGCATCCACTACTCCCGTGTTCGTTTTCAAATTAATAATTCCTACTTAACAACAAAAACTTAAGTTTTTATGGCTTTATCTAAACCAACTAATTACTTACCCTAAATGTCAATATCTTCACGTACCTAGTTGTCAGGGGTCTTCAACCTATTTTATTTCAAGCTGATGGTGCTAGTTAATTCCCGGTAGGAGTCAATATTTTTGTGTGATGACCATGAATGTTCTGAGTATTGTTTGTTTTCTATGAATTGAAGTGTGAACATTAATACAATATGTAGATTGACGTCTACTACCAATATCACAAGCCTTAGCTACTATAGGGGTGGTTCGATTTACTTATTTAAGATTGTGTCCTATCCAATATATTTAAACGATCGCTCGTTTCTTGTATAATATATTTATTTACCCATAGTACAACCTTTGCTTAGTTTGGGACTAGGTCGATTTGTGTAAGATTGTCCCCCAATATTTATTAATTTATTTTATTTATTTATTTTGGAGACCTCCGAAACGGCTCTACAAAATCGATGAAATTTTCAGTAGGTACTCGTATTGGGGTTTACAGGGGCGTAAAATCGATCTAGCTAGGTTTCATCTTCGGGAATACTCGTTTTCTCCAGAAAAATGCGAAAAATACCAAGCAAAGCTCGATCACCCAGTTAACTAAATGGTTTTTTATTGAAACAATTATTTTTACATCATAGAACGGCCTTCTCCTAGTAGACATTGAATAAATGTGTGATTTTCTGTGTATTGCGCTGCGCTAATATTTTTGCGTATGACGACTACATGGTAGCTACGACTACTTTAGCCTAATTGGTAGCGACCCTGCCTACAAATGTGCCTATTTGTTCCTGTGTCCTGGATGTTTTCTATATATTTAAGTATTTATTTATCTACATAAGTCTGTATACCTTAAAACCTCTAAGCTTTGCTTAGTTTGGGACTCACACTCTCCTCATTGGGCTTTTGTGTTGGATTGTACACAAATATTAATGTTTATTTTTACTATGCCCACTTCAGATGAGACCATAACATGCGGGGTTCATTTTAAAAACAGTTTTATTCTTACAGGTTTATCCTAGTTTAGGCACCAGTCTCCACCGCACAAGTTACATGGTTAATTTATATTGTATTTAGCTTAGAGAAATTTCTGTACATACCTACTCAATGTATACTTTGTGGTGGAGTTAATAAATAATTTTCATTTTTTTTTTCATTCTAAGTACTTTATTTATGGTGGTATTCCAATTATTCAATATCTTTGTCCAGTTTCTGTGTTTACCTAATATTTGATCAAAGTTATTTTTTATAAAAAAATGATGGCAGAGTCCCATTCCACTTTCACAAAAAACACAAACCACATTGGACATAGATATTGGACTAGTGGATTACTAGCCTTCGTGACACCCGCGGCTTCGCCCGCACGGCTAACCTGTTCAGAGGCCGCGTGTTGAAGACCCCTGACTTAGCCCAACTAAACTGGGCTCAATCCCCATACAATTTCAACTATGTCGGTATGCGCCGACTATATAACCTTTAATTTGCTTTTCACAGTTAATTACGTTTTTATATAGTTTATTATAAGCTGAGGAATTCAGATCATTAGCAAGAATGTATTGCATGAGCGCACTTACATGCACAGGGATGATATACGACTAATATGTGCAAAATAAAAAGACAAGCTAATTACGACGTTATGTGCTTTACTTGTGAGCTCATAATCGGATGACATGATTTCTGTATAATGTTGCAATTTTTGCAACAAGTACTTTTAACTAAAAGGTTGATTAAAAATGTAACGAAATCGCGTAATGATACCCACGCCGAGCGTAGGGCTGTTTCAAAGTTAGATGATCAATGATTATTTACAAAATAAGAACTCTACAAACTTTAACTAATCTACAATCCTAACTAGTAATTGACTAATACGAGTACTTATCGCTTGTGTGTTAAAAGAAAGTTTCTTATATTAGTTATTGACCACCACTTTGGCTTAGTTGGTACCCTGCCTTCGAAGCCGGAGGTCCCGGGTTCGAATCCCGGCCAGGGCATTATTTATATATGTTTCGCACTAATATTCGTTCTTGGATGTTTTATCTGTGTATGTATTTATCGATATAAGTATGTATATCGTCGTCTAGTACCAATAGCACACGCTTTGCTTAGTTTGGGACTAGGTCGATTTGTGTAAGATTGCCCCCAACATTTATTTATTTATATTCATTTTGTCTATATTTTTTCACACACGCTAAACCGCCGTTGGGGCGAAAAGGTTCTCGAGTGGCAACCACGTACCGGAAGGCTTAGCGTAGGCAGGCCCCCCACACGGTGGACTGATGACCTGGTAAGGGTCGCGGGAGTCCGCTGGATGCGGGTGGCGCAGGACCGGTCATAGTGGAAATCTTTGGGGAAGGCCTATGTCTAGCAGTGGACGTCATTCGGCTGAAATGATGATGATGACCCACAATGATTTTCCTAAGACTGCAGAATTTAGATCCAATGCAAAATGCAGTAAACACAAGTTACTTACTACACGATCACTAAGCTTAAAAGTCTTTAAAGAATTTCTAGAACCTACGAAGACCTACAAATACAAATTTTCTATTGCGTATAACCACAGAATAGTATAATAGTGGTATAGCCGAGTCAAACTCTAAGCACGAAGTAAGTTCTAAGTAAAGAAAACTTCTCTTAGCTCAAACTTAGGAGCTAGCTATTAACTATTGTAACTAAGTGTGGCAAAGCATTTATAACTAAACCCCTAACACTTCTAACTCAGGTGCCGCTATTTAAAACATTTTATTTATTTATATAAACTTAAGGAGTACCACCAGCTGCAAAAACATGATGTAGTCTTAGATAGTAATACATAGCCTATTAAAGGAACTCACAGACAGAAATTAAATAAAGGTTAAAAGTATTTAACCAAAGTAGCGCACACTTTCGCACTATGTAACACTAGGTTCTACTTTATAAAAAGGAGTGCATAGTGGAGGTTTTGCTGACAGCCCATTTGTAATTAGACCTATTTTTTTTTCAATATTATGGTATCGGTGTTTTTCCACAGGTCTTTGACAGAAAAAGGTTAACGGCCCTATGCTGAACACCTTATTACCTAATAATAGATGGCACCTATTGATCACCTCTGTCATGGTGACATATGGTTGAGAGCCATGAGTGGCATGTTGGGTCAGTGTCGGGCTAGGACATTTACCTTAGTTCATATTAATGCAATAAAAAAGAAAGCAATTCTGGTCTCTATTTTACATTTTCACGAAATTTTTACATTATGATGAAATTTGGTTTATATGTAGAAAGCTTAAACCCTCGGGGTAAACAATTGAACAATGTGTATATTTATTTTATTTTTTATCTGAAACCCACACAAACAAAGCCAAAGCTATTCAAGCAAGGGTAATGAAGTCGTACCGAATCCCGCACGGAGCGGGCTACAGCGCAGCTAGTATATTTATAAACCCAATTTTAAACCGTATTTGACAAACTTTCTTTTGTTTTAATGTGTAGGACAACTTTTAAAATTGTAATGTTTAAACTTTACGATCATCATATTCCTAGCATTTTATACTAAATTAAGGAGCCTGGGGTCGACTTTGCCCCCTGATCCTAACATATGGCGTAGGCACTACTTTTACTAAAACCACTGTCATCTGGTCTTCTACCCTGAAAGAATAACTATACCTTGTTATCTGGGATATTTAACGTTCAACGCACTTGTGATTCCTCTAGAGTCATTAGTGCCCATAGGTTTTGGTGTCAGCTTACCATCAGGCAATCCGTAAGCTTGTTTGGCACCATCGTAGTATAAAAAAAAAAAAATCCTTGTAGGTGAACGACGGTATAATACAGAAAGCATCGTGACATTTTCCTCTTTCGGCTCTTAAATATCTCCCACATTAAATCAGTTATGAGTTATGAAAGATATAATTACTACGCAGGCTCAGTCAATACGGATTAAATTGACAAAAGGAAAAAAATATTGCTCATAATGAATGTTTTGGCATCCAGCACTTGTCACAGCGTAATGAAACAGATTAACCTGTCAGTTTTTGTTAATTCTCAAAACGTACGAGCATTATGGTTTTAAGGTATGAGTACACCAAATGCACGTATAAAGAATTCATTGCCTTAAGCGTGTGTTTGAGGTTTTTTTATACAATCTACCTTCTAGTATCAAGTTTATCCTCTTTAGAGAGGTTATGGCGCAAGGATTGTTATCCCGCTCATATTTTGAGCAGCTCAACTGAGGAAGTACCTCCACCTTAGAGAAGACACAGTCATATGACACGACTACTTGCTCTGTAGGTATTGTACTCGGTGGTAGTAGTAGTGGTGAGTAAGGTCGCCAGATTTTCGAGGACATGCTTTATCGAGTCTCGAGAGTGAGGACCCTACTTCAAAGACCTAAAATGCTCAGAATATAAGCAACTGTAGGCAAAATGCCGACAAAATTTAGCATTAAAGAAAATGAGAATAATGGACGGCAAAATTGGTAACATCCATCAATTAAGAAAAATCCTTACCTACTTCGGACATGTTTACCGCAGAGGTGGAAACTGGTAGTGCAGGGCAAAGTCAATGATTCCAGATCGCGAGGCCATTCACCAAAACTATCAGGTGCGCTGTCAGCTTGTTTTCCAATGACGTGGTGTAAAACAATAACAAGAAAAGAAAATTAAATTTGGGGAGGCCTATGCCCAGCAGTGGACGTCCTTTGGCTGATATGGTGGTGGTGGTGTAAAAGATCAGGTCAAGACACTAACAAATGCTCCACTTAACGAATGTGCCTCGTCTAGGCTAGAGAGAAATGTAGGAAAATTGTGTATCGTGCCACCGAACAACAGCATGAATGACCATGACTGCTCTGTCAAGAGCATCCGCCTAAGTCATCCGTTACCGAAGTATGCCCCGTCCTTTATCTTTAATCGTTAAACGTTAATCGGAAACGTGTTAATCGCGGCTTTTACTCGTTAAACTGAGTTGATTAACGCGGCATGGGCTTCGTTAAAAATCCGGCTAAATGTTACTTCGATGTAAGCTTGGCGATTTGGATTCGTAATTCAGATTTCGTGTAAATTGGGAGTGTAGAAACTGACCGAAGAGTTTTTTGTAAGGATTAATAATAAAAAATGCATTTGTTTATACAATACAATACAAATATTCTCTTTTTCACTTGCTCTAAAAGTTCGTCTTTATAGGTGCACAGGCCACATAAAGTCGCTTTTTATGCTCTAGAGCATATAGTAACATCCGTCCCCGGCTCACTGGTGCACCCTGATGCCGCCACCTGAGGTTGACGAGCAAATAAGTATAAATTTGATAAGTTAACTTTAATTATTTGTTTAATTTTCTCGCAATCGTAGTGAAAAGCAAAGTGCATAACTGTATAACTCGTGTATAAAACCCATTTTATCCTCTACCTACTATATTGACCCTCGCCTGCGGCTCGGATCGATAAATTGTCTAAGATAAAATAGCTATTTACTTGCAATGAATTGATAATCATAGGAACATCAAATTTCTTCTAAGGTATAACACATTGAAGGCGTTCAGTTCGTGATAAATAACCTAATAACCGTCACGTAATTGAAAACGCATCACCATATTCCTACCAAATCCCATTTTCACGTCAGCGGTGAGTGAACCCGCGATATTGGCGATACGGCGATAATCTGACGGGTTCCGGCGTCTCCCGGAAGCCCGTACGACGCTCGAATATTGAACGCTGTCAAAATAGCTATTTATAATGGGAAAGGTAACCGAGCTGGGAACGCGGTACTGATCTTACAACACATGCACAATGACCTACGAAATAATATGTAACCCGTGACTTGATGGGAGGAAAAAAGACTTTGGTCAAACATGAATTTTTTGTTGAAGCCCGAGATGTGGTGCGATCACGCAGAAAAATTGCCAACTCCTTTCTCCTTCCTTTGAGTGACTTTAAGCATTCTTATGAGGCCTATAAGTGGCCACGTCACAGTGTCATAAAGACGTCACTAGCAATACGCACTAACGGAGGCCCATCCAGCAGTGGACGCCTTCCTCTGTTTCCGGCTTAGCTCATTAACCATTACTAATAGAAAGCTGTTATTTGGCATGCAAAACGCCAACAAAATGGCACAATATAATCTTAAAAAAATAAACTCCCGTACATGTGAAATGGGATAGGATGGAAAATACTCCTTCGAAACCATATGCGATTACCCCGATACTGGCCCTCGCACAACTTTCCTCAATATTGCACAGTCGACACACCGATACAGGTTGCCTCAACTGGGTTTGAAAACTCTTTCAGAGCCCTACGAGTCTGTCTCCAATGAGCAGGAAGCGAAATTTTCTTAGCAAAAATTAAAAGTAGAGAAAATTTTGAATAGTCTATTTTAAGACTATAATAATGCGCAGGATGCATCAAATTTATGTAATAAATAATTTATGAATCTATTAGATTTCAATTCTGTTATTTTACATGAAGGTTAACTCGTATATGCAACTTTTTATCGTTTCCGTTTTTGGCTTACAAATTATTTTGCTCACGTAGTATTAAATAAGCTGAACAGATGGCAAGCTACGTGAGAATTACTTGTCTGCGACTAGCGAATGTACTCCTTGCTAATGAGTGTTGGAGGACAAAAGGATTAAATCTCTATTACCGCCATAATCACCATCACAGTCGGTCGACTGTGATGGTGATTCTGGGATTCTGGGAGTGGTCAGTCCGCCGTGGTAGGAGACATCTGAATAATAACTTTCATAACGTATATATTTTATTTCATACATAAAAGGACATGATCAAATGCATACGATGCAAAAACCTATCGTAAGTTAGTTGTTTGTTTATTATACAGGGTGTGGCCTGTAATAGGAGCAATAAATTAAACGGTACACTATTGAGCTCTCCAGAAATTATTTCCAGGTGGTTTCAAATGAAAAAAAAGTTTTTTTTTTAGAAATTTTTATGCAAATATAGCCAACGTGTACTTTTTTACTCTACTGGAGTGATATTAATAACTAATTATTTAAAACACTAAACATTAAAAAATCCCAAAAATATCCTTTTAAACCAAAAATGTGACAACGATTATGAGTTATAACTAGATGTAACCTCAAAATCAGCATTGACTGCCACGCTATAATCTCTGGGCGCCCAGATCCATTACTTTGAGGTCATAACTTTAGATGAAAACTTCTCCCAATTGAAAAAAGATATTTTTTTTTGGACACAAGAGGTTACTGCAGATGCTCTACGGAAGCGTCCTATAAATTTATTGCTCACCACCACGATTGAGCAAATTACTTAATACCAGTAAATATAGTGATACGGTCGATATAAACTTTGACTCAATAACCAAGATCAGATACTTTGTTTATACTTGTTGTGTTCTGGTTATATCCAATCCATTGTCCTATTATGCAGTTTTGCTCCTCAGTGGTTTGTATGTATCGATGTACTAACTGTACTATAAAAATAATGAACCATATTAAAATAAATATAATTGCTTGCTATGTTTGATTCCTAAAGGTCTTTCTTGATTGACGTCCATAAACTGTACTTCGGTGAGTGTGCTCAGGAGCTCCATGAGCTCATACCGCCTTCCCCCTTCTTCCATCGGACATCCAGACGTACGGCTGGCTACCATCCTTACCTGGTCGAAATTCCTCTTATTCGAACCAAGCGCTTTGCAACTTCTTTTATAATGCGCACTTCTAAGGTTTGGAATTCTCTGCCGGCGTCTGTATTTCCGAGTTCATATAACCTAGACCTTTTTAAGGCACGAGTGAATAGGCATCTTCTGGGTGAGCTCGCTTCATCGTCGGCCTCATCTTTGCCCCCCGGCTAGATGCTGGCCAAGAGCAATCCCATTTTTAATAATAAAAAAATAATGATTTTTAATTGGGTCAATATGAAAATGTCGCGCTAATGACGCCGCTATAAGGTACCCTTTTCTGAATTGGTTATTTGCTACATGTTAAAATTTATAACATGCTCAGTGGATAGCAAACCATCAAAATATCGCAATAAATTATACTTAATTTACAAAATATTACAAAAAAGATTTGTAAATCAATGATTCGAAAAATATTGATCATTAATTATCTTCCGCAAAAGTCAAAGGAAAGGTACCAATACATACAATCATTTACTAATATTATAAATGCTAAAGTGTGTTTGTCGGCCTGTTCTTATGTGAAACAAACAAGAAATGTTATGACAACTTCTACCTTATTTCACGACTAAAACTGCGAAATACTTATTTTTCTATACAACGGTTAATTCGATAACTTGCGTGTGACGTCATAAGCTAGAGTCAATTTAAGAAAAGCGCAGGTTTGTCCGTAATGTTTGGACTTTATTGTGCTCAAATTGTAGTTGGTCCCATATAGACATTAGATCGTCGCTAAAAACTGGTTCGAATGGTACCATAAAATAATAGTCAATTAGCGTATTATACATTATGTGCACAGCTGGCAGTTTACGCATTATTTTTTTACTGTTAATTTATCATTAATCATTCAAATTGTATTCGAATGAGGTAGCAGTTTCAGATGCAAAAACCAGATAATATCGTAAGGCATCTTGTCGTTCCAAATGCTTATGCAAGTTTTATTGTCCTTCAATATACATGTAACATAACTATGTAAATTTGTATTACATGTTACTTAATTAACCTTCTACGGCTAAATAGAATGAGCAAGCACCTATGTGTTTCTGTGAACTTCCATAGGTGAATATTAAATTAAAATAGCAACTATTATAAAACTCATGTTGCTAAGGACAATAAACTTTTTGTTGTTTTGAAAACATAAAAGTCTAATCATCAATATTCAACGAATACGAATACGGCTGAAGCCTTCATGCTTCATTCTAATTTTTCTAAAAGGTCTTATCTACATTTGAGTTTCAAGAGGAGTACTTCATTAAGTTACATACGTTAAGAACTATTTTTTTTTTATTTTACGAGAATACGTGTGAAATTGTGTGCTCGAGAGAGCTATACGAGGGAATAATGTGAGAGAGTAGCTAAGGAAATTCAGTACATAAATATTCAGTCAATGATACGAGGAGAGGTATTTACCCAGCAGTGGACTGACATAGGCCGATGATGATGATGAGAAGGACTACCAAGATCTGACTTTCCATTTGATTTTAAGTTAAAATTAGCCCATTAGTTAGCTTAAATCAACCACTGACTACGGTGGCTCCCCGAAAAGGATCTTAGCCTCTGAAATATGACAATGCCAATCTTCCCTTTTCTGTGCCACTTCAAGTGGAGGAGTCCGTTTCGTACTTCGATATTGTTCACCGCGTTTAATACGGACTGCTATGATTTCTGATACGGACTGATATGTTAGGATGAAATAAAGCACTTTGACTTTATGATTTCAGGCCGTTTACGACGCGGAGTATGCGACTTAACGGATTTTCAATTACGCGTCGTATGCGTAAAACTAAACGGTTTTTTGTCCATTTTTGCCCTGCGCGTAGACCGTAATCGTAGGATAAAACTGATTAACTTACTTCCTTCAAGTCTGTTGGATACTCTAAAAGTATTTTGATCTTTAACGGCTTCGTCACTCCAGCAGTATTTTTCACCTTTATAAGAATATAAAATCGTGAAAACAACTTAACAAAAGTTACAATTTTTGAGCCCTCCTAGTAGGTGTATAGACACCTGCGTCAATAGGAATCAGTCTTCCATAAGACATTCGTCACGTTCTGACAAGTATGTGAGTGCAAGAGTGACAGGCGTCTTATCCACAACGATAAGTGATAAAATAGCAACCATCATACGCCCGCTAAGGTGATAATTACAATTCACTTTTTCATCCACTAGGTGAATCCATTCCATTATCTTATGAAGTGACATCTCGATCCAAAAAATATTCTAATATTTGTTATTATAGCTACTACATAAATGAAACAGGTACTTATAATTGTAATAATTACATACTATTAATATATTTTATACCTTAACTCGATGTTAAGCTTGACAAATTAACACGTCGAACTTGGGTTAATTACACATATAATCAGGTCTTAATAACTTAATCAAGGCGATAAAACATCATGTAAAGAATCTGAACAATGCTTTCTCGTTAACACTTAAACACAATTATGGATTGAGTAGGTTATATATTTTATTTTTGCCCCCGTAAAGAGACTAATTTTAATGATACTCGTGGATAATTATGGGGATCATGGAGACTATGAACAGTTTCTTCACATAAAGCAAACTACTTATAAGGAGAAAAATAAATAGTCAACAAGGCTCATCAAACCTAATTTTGCTAAAATGACGTTGAAATTTATCTCTATCTGTCACCTTGTCATTTGTATTAGTGAGAAAAGGGCAGAACACATAATAAGCGCACACGCATTTAAGGTTTCTGAAATAAGAGGAACTGGTATCAACTGAAAAAAACAACATACGAAACAGTAGAGTACTGCTCAGCAAGTACAGTGCGAAAAAGTTCGGGAGGCCTACGTCCAGCAGTGGACATTTTTCGAGTCATAACTCTAGGCATTAGATAAAAAATATTAATCTGATTGTTAAAATGAGAAATTTTAATACAAAAGTAAAGTATTATCAGGTAATAATTAAATATTAGGGGTAAGCTCAAATAAGCCTTGTGTTATGGGTACTAGACGACGATATATTTCATAGATATATATTTAAATACATAGAAAACATCCAAGTCTCAGGAACAAATGTCTCTGCTCACCACAGAAACAAATGCCCTTGCCGGGATTCGAACCCGGGACTTCTAGCTTCGGAGGCAGTGACACTACTACTAGGCTAAACAGGCCGACAAATTAAATTTAAAAGGGCTCTGGCCTAATTTTAAAACAAGCAAGGGCCCATTAGAGTTGACAAAAGTTCAGCAGCATGTTACAGGGACATTCCCATCTTTATTATACTGTGATATCCTCGGGATGTCCTTTCTGTCAATCAAGACAAAAGGAATCGCGGCCTAGATCATTCACCATCGACCTAATCAGACAAATAGTAAAAAAATTGGTCACGTAAACCACGTACACACTTAAAAGCACCGGTGCAGTCCTTCCTTTATGTCCAATTTTACGCCAACAATATGATACACCCCCGAAAAAATTATTAACACTTTACTACTAGTGTAATAAAGACTAGTTTTGATCAAAAAAAGATTTGGGTATTACCAACAGGGGGTGTAAAGGCAGGTTCACACGACACGTCCGGTATTTTCGTATGCGATAGACATTGGCAATCAGGAAAAAGAGGTGCTTGCACTTTGATTTTTAAAAATAGAACGGCGGAACGGAACTTCAGTAACCGGTGACAATTGACCAGAATTTTTAAAGGACCGAGATTTTCATTACATATTAGCAGCAACAGTAATAGATATTTTGAAAAGAAAAAATAAATGTCTACTAAACGGTTCCCTAGATCCAGCCTGCCTGACTTGTGAAGTCACTTATGGTACCTAAGCCATCATAATCATTCTCAGCCAGTAATAGTAGCCTACTGCTGAGCCTCCCGGCTGCCAATAGTCTCATCCAGGTGTGACCCACGGTCTTTTTAATGTCATTAACCTATAAAGCCGGTGGACGACCGACTTTACCTGGTGTACCGAAGTACGTATTATTATTTAATCTGTTGTAAAACCCACACCAGCCCTGCTAACACGATAGCTTATACCGTCAGGTTTTATATTATGTGATGTTTTAGTACATTTCGGCCATAAAACGTGACGGTATAAGTTAACGTGCTGGCTCGGCAGAGAGAAAAAAGGCGCCAGGAATTAGCATAAACTTTGATATCAACCATGTATCTATTACTGATGCAATTACGGTCGTCGTCCACGCGTCGAAAAAGACGTGACGTGAAATTAAATCAAATCAATGGATTATTGCTTAAAACGGATGTATATTGTATTTAAATAATTACGTGCTAGGATTTGGTTGCAGTTTTATGAAAACATGTATTATTATTAAACTTAAAATGGCAAGAGTTTACAGTAGTTACAGATCTGAAACAGGGCGATGCCTTGTCCTGTTGTGTACGCATGCAAAGCATGGACATTAACATTTAAAGAGAAGAATATGTTTAAACTCGCCAAAAGAAAGATTCTTCGTGAACTTCTTGGCCCGAAACAACGACCGGATGGAAGTTGGAGACTCCTGAAAATCTTGAAATAGTCACCTGGTGGCTCAACATAATGACATCGGGGACCGACATAACACACTGACAGGCTCCGCTGGCACGGCTATCTTGAAAGGATGGGTGAGGATCGCAAAGTGAAGAGATCATGAAGACGAAATGATTCGGGCGGATCTACGCGAACTCCAAATCAGCAATAGGCAAAAGTTATCGCAGAACCGAGAAGTGCTGCACTCTCCTATTGGACGCCAGGCTTCATTCTGGCTCGCCGAGCCCACGGAGCTAGTTAGTTATGGTAAGAGAAAAACGACGAATGACAATTCCAATGAGAAAGGCTACGCCGTTTTTTACGGAGTTCCATTGCCTACCTTCCGGCTTCAATCATCAGGTCAGATTGATGGTAACATTAAATCAGGTCAGGACACTCAGGTTCATTTAAATTGACTCCGTCATAGTCGCTTCACTATCGTTATCGAAATATCTTAGCACCACGCATGAAACACTTCGAGTTTTGGATGATCATCTGTGGTCTTAACTCATCAGTCTCAGTCTAGCAAATGCTATTTTCTGAATGTAAATACATGATTTGTTACTGAAAATACTAAAACCGCTATATGTTTCCTTTGAGTTTTTGAGGAGTTCCCTGGATTAGTCATGTACTAGATTCTGGTAGTAACGGGACCAATCCCGAAGTAGATGTTTCCTTAAAATCAAGAATTGATCAAATCGGTTCATTAACACAATTAAAAAAAAAGAACATAGAACCGAATTGAGAACCTCCTCCTTTTTGGGAAGTCGGTCAACGGATCTACTCTGAAGCGCTCGAGGCCCAGCGACGCGCGTGCAGTATGCAAGGTCACAGCCTTCATAGGTTAAGCAATGTCGGCCGTGGTCAACTTCTTAGATGGAGGACCTCTTCGAGTGGTTACTATCTAAGCGCTCCCGTGCTTTAGAAGGCACGTTAAGCCTTTGTTACCGTTAGGCCAAGTTGTAACAGTCAAGTTGCCCACTCACTTGACAAGCCAAATCCCAATAGGTCTAGTTTCTCCCTTATTTTGTAAGGTCAGATGACAGGCGCTTCCGTAAAAAGTAGTGCCTACGTCACGTCTTGGGATTAGATAGCGGACCGAACAGACATTCGCTTTTATAATTCTGTGATTCTAGTGAAAAGGGTCACAATTATTGTATAAACTTTGTACGACACTTGTAACCTTTTTCACTGGATTCACAGAATTAGATGTGTGTGTGCGTAATCCTATTCAGTGGCAGTAGGATAAGAAATAGTTACCAACACTAATAATATTCCGCGAATTTTCAATTATTCGTAACGTCAGTTTACCTTAACGTCATTAATGTAATGACGCACTTAATTATATACTTGTAAGCCTTATCATGTAATTATTTTCACGTAATGGTTTTCCTGAGTTTCGTGTTGTAAATTATGTCAGCTATTTTAACGGGAATTGACACGAATTTGGGAAATTGCTGTTATACGGGGAAAGTCGCTTATATCGTACCACTTTTCAAGGAAGTTTGATATTTCGTTATTCGGTAGTCAAAATATAAAGTTTTAAGTTTGTCATTTTATTGTTTGTCTATAGTAAGTAAAAATAGGCTTATGTAGTTATTTTTTAAATATAATATATTTATGTCGAGATTAAGCGCATTCGCACATACTTATTTGTACCTCGGTTGTATTTAATGAACGTAAAATCATTTCTGTGCAAAAAAACTTTCAGTCAAAAGCAAAATAAAACCTTTAAAAAATAGCCATTAAGATGTAGGGTGACAACAATACTAAGCGACCGTTTAGTAGGTGGGACACGCGCCGCGACTCACTCGGAAGCGTTCGCCGCACGTTCGTTCATTTCCGCTCACATTCGGATGGACTCGGGTAACCACGTTAAATTCTCAAAAAAAATGTTTACTTTTTCAAAGTTTTCGGGTGATCCTCTGATCCTGTATACGAGTAGCATTGCAAGAAACTGTGTATGACTTTAGAAAGTGTACCATACTTAAAATATCAGTCAATTTGGCTTCAATCAAGGTAGTTAAAAGTAAGGCTAAGTTCACATGAACGCGCGTCAACCACGGGTTCATGTGAAGCAAAGTGCGTGACAAGATCTGCACGCGGTGCAAAGCGGTACGCATGGTCATGTAAGTACGTGTAGTATATGTAGAGAGAGTGTATGATAACATTACTTTGTTACAATCTTGCACCGCGTGTTTACGCGCGTTTAATGTGAACTTAGCCTGAACAACCTCACTATCCAAGGTCACGCCTGTACTTTGTTTAAAAGGCAATTTGTTGGAAAAGTAGTGAAAGCTAACTAAGATAAGTTATATGGATACTAAGTATACAAGAAGCCACTATACCGCCGTCGCCAGCTTAACTGGCTCTCCACTCGTTGCCGTAGGTCCTATAAAATCCTTTGCACCCTTTTTTCAATCCTGTTTGAGCCTTCTGCCCCAGGATATCTCAAAAGTAAATTTGTTTTTGATACCCCTCGCCCAGGCTGTCAGCTGCGTAGCTCCCGTGTTCTCAAATTATCAATACCTTACCATCGCACTAGATTCATGACTCATTCCTTCGCCACACAGGCAAGCCGTCTCTGGAATTTACTCCCTCTTAAGATCAGACAAGCCCCAAGTTTGCTTTCAAGCGAATGCTGCGTAAGCATATGCTTAAACAAGAATTCGACTAGAATCCATCCCTATAATTATAGTATGTATTTAATATGAAGTAGTATATTTATTCTTGTATGTATGTAACTTATATAAATATCTTGTATTTATGTATGTTTATTTACAGTGTCTATATTGATTTTGTCTTCACATTTTCTTAGTGGATATTATCAAACTTTTTTCTTTGCACCTTTCATAAATCTCTGTTTAGCCCAATGGTTGGCTGGTAGACAATGCCATTTGGCATTAAGCCCGCCATTTGTACAATTACATTTTGTGCAATAAAGTTTAAATAAATAAATATAAGAAGCATTTCGCGTCAATATGTTCTATCAGTAATAAGGATCGCAGCTTGTTAACAAGGATATAATTAAATTAAATATTTCCTATCGAGACACGTCAAAGCTCCGTCTAATTTTATCAAAGTTTCAGTAAATTTCCTTTTCGGGATTTCCAGTTTGATGTACTTACTTACCTAACATGAAACAAGTAATAATTATAAGATAAGTAGCTAAACAATCTGTGTTAGTTAAAGTGTGTGTGTGTGATTTACTTATTTATTAGTATATGTACAGTAATTAAATATATTTGATGCGGTTATGAACATATATTTTTTATTTATCGCAGTGGAAGCGTACTGGGCCCATAACCTGATGGGATTAAATAAAGAAACCAGTTTTTATTAGCAAAAATTATATTAACTAAGGATTCACCGCTACACCACCATGACAGATCGGACACAGGAAGAATATATTTTTGAAAGTAACAATGTTGCCACTACATAAAACAGAGTGCAATAACATTGCCATATTTCAGCAATTAGGTATCATTAAGTGAACAATATATTAATAACAGTTAAATTAAATCTCCATTCGGGAATTCATAAATTTTACAAGCATTATATTTTTAAAACACGCGTACCTTTTTAAAGTTTTCAAATATATTCATACTTTTTTTTTAATGTTTCATAAATTTCATGTTTTACCACCACTTCTATATCATTCTCATTTATCCGCAAAATCATCAATACTATTGACACCCTACAAAATTCGGAGTAGCCAACATAATCGTAGTTCGGTGCATTTTTTCTAAAGTCAGTGACCCCTTTAGACCGACAAGTCTGTGTTAATTCAAAAGCAAGCTATTTTAGATGCTATGTCAAAGTGACAAGAACTACGAAAATGTCATTAAATACGTTGGTAATTTGTAAGGAAGTGTCTGCGTGGAAACCGGGAAGTATTCATTGTGCACTTTTTTTATTTTGAACCGTCACAGGATATTACGTTTTTCGGCCGGTACATTGACACCTTGTCTATTGTTTAATCGTTTTTTAACATGTCTATGATGTAAATCTTCTCAGCGAATTATGCTCAAAGTGTGTTTTATATATGTTT
This sequence comes from Notocelia uddmanniana, assembly GCA_905163555.1. NCBI lineage: Eukaryota > Metazoa > Arthropoda > Insecta > Lepidoptera > Tortricidae > Notocelia > Notocelia uddmanniana. The sequence continues at coordinate 17,823,130 of LR991065.1, forward strand.
ATTAAAATGGGATATTTTTAAAGTAGAATGTTTTTATAAGGTAATAAAGGCAAATAAGCGTACGGCCTGCCTCATGGTAAGCAGACGATTTTCTCTATCGAATGGTATATTTGACATCCGAATAGCGTGGAAAAACGTCGCTTACGACCCACAAGAAAACTAAGCCTGGACACAATTTTCCAATGCGTTTTGCCGTATCTATCAAAAAATTGGCGTAACTCCTAACTTCATGTACATTACGGACTTTTGTATTGACACAATATTCCAACATTTTTTATGAAATGTCTTATATTGTAGTTTCTCATTAGAAAACTAGGTAGGTATTCTATTTTTTTAAATAGTGTTCCTACAACACCAGGGACACAAACATTTTGGAGATAATATGAGACTTACGCCATTTGGTACTAAAATATAGTATTTGTGGCTAATACGCCATTATGTTTATAAACTGAAAAGTAAGGCATTTAGTGTAAGGGCCTTTATTTTTGTCAAAAATGCAGAGAAACATGAAATTTACTATAAGTACAGGGTGTTTTTATTGATTTCCGTTCCTTCAAGCATATAGCCGTGCATAGCCATAGAAACGACGTAGCAATTTGGTATAAATTTTTATTTTTATTTTCATACATAATAAAACATTACGATACAAGTGCAGAGAACAGGAAATTCGCAACGAGTGGTGATAAATTGAAACACGACCGAAGGGAGTGTTTTAAATCGACACGAGTTGCGAATTACCTATTCGCACGTGTATCGTACAACGTTTTACAGTACATATATATGGCTTTTTAAAGTTTCGACATATGCACGTAATCTGCTGATTACCGCACTCGTGCGGTAATATAGCACCATATGTACTGTAATAGTACATTACGATACAAGTGCAGAGAACAGAAAATTCGCAACGAGTGGTGATATTAACACGACCGAAGGGAGTGTTTTAAATCGACACGAGTTGCGAATTACCTATTCGCACGTGTATCGTACAACGTTTTACAGTACATGGCTCTTTAAAATTATATGTCGTACGAGTATGCACGTAATCTGATAATTATCGCACTCGTGAGGTAAAGTAGCACCATATGTACTGTAAATTTACGATACAAGGGTTGTAAAACAAAGAAAGGCCGATATCGCAGATGTTTGAGGCCCGAGCCGCAGGCGAGGGTCATAAATATGCGAGACAGGGCTTTCTGTTTTACGACCCGTGTTTTGTACACCAATTTTCCTCACCACTTGGCCAAAAAGTAGGTTCTTCCGCGTGCGGAGACCTGCGCTTTTTGGCAAGGTGTGGTGTAATAATTATTTATTTCACCAAGGGTGAATGCAAAGCGGCCTTAGGAGTTAAGCAAAAGTTAATGTCAATTATGACAATATTCGGAATTCGAATGACACCGCACGTGACGCACGTCAACATCGTTTTTTTTGTTAAGGGTGTTTTATACTATAAAGGGGGTGTTAATTAACGAAAATTTTTAATACGAATAATTTTAATAACTTCGAAATGATACGAATTGGGATACTACAGTCTTCGAGAAAATTACTTTATTTCATCTCAGGAATGTGCCCTCGCAATTAACGGAATTTAATAAAAACATCCTGTATATTATAAAAGAACTCAATGAGGTAAAAATAAATCACAAAGTAAACAATCATTAAAATGTATTAAGAAACCAAAAAGTCCTGATCTTTTGTCAATCACATTTACAAATTTACAAAATTCGTGTTTTTTCCCCAATCGCCCTTTGAGCCAACGGTAGTCGATATTGTATTAAGTGTTCGTCGGAAATAATATTAAATTATAGAAAAAATAATGTGACGACACTTTTCGTTTTTAGGCCAATTAATGCTACGGTTTATTATAATGAGGTCCGGTTAGTAGGTAAGAATTTAAATGATAATACTAAAACTATGATATATCAAGCTCAGCTGCGTAACTTTCATGAAATTCAATTCGAATTAAAATAAAGGCTGATTAGATGGCTGTTGCTGTCATAGGCCGTATCTTAAAAGTACCGAATTTTGCGTACACTGTTTCCCACAATATGCTGAGCTGCAGGTTTCCTCGTAGCAAAAATGCAGTAATGGTTACGCTTGTTACGTTTAAAAACTTACTGCCAGTCCTTGTACACGTGCAGCCTGTGGCGAAGTTTTATGCAGCGGACGTACTTAATACTTATATTGTACAGCGATATACGAGTACAATATAATAACGCTTTCAGGATGCTTATGTGGCTGCCTGGTCACTGCAGTGCCTCGGGATGTTTTCGGTGGCGTAGGTTGATGGTTTGGAGCTTATTATGCGAAAGCTGAACCTGGGTATGCCCTAAAACTACGACCAAGAACACCGTGAGATGGGCAGCAGCATCCCTGGAGTGCGGTGGAGGTACTGCGATCGCTAACCCGCATGCCAAGCGTGGCGATTATGGCATTTACCCCTCATGAAATTGGGGGAGGCCTATGTCCAGCAGTGGAATCCATTGGCTGATATAGATGCGAAAGTGATGTGCCGAAGTGGCGCCAATAGCCTCCTGATAGCGTTAGCGGATAGATAGGACTCCTTCCTTATGCAAAGATGGAGAAAACTCCCTACCTGTGTAGAATAAATAGTATGGAAACGACTAATATATAAGTTTGTACCTAACACAACAGATTCTGCCCAAAATAAAATATCATACTCGTAATAAATATTATAAACCAATGAACTAGCAAGTAACAAGTTGGTGCAAATAACGTACAAATAAATACTGATGCAGAATAAAAAGATAAACAAAATATCTACCACCCCACACTACAACAAAACGGAACATCAACAATTACACAATCCTAGCACATCATGGAGAAAGCAAAACTGCCTATCTCAACAATCTGATTTATTACGCCCGAACTCCATTGTCAACCCCATAAAGAGTAATCTGACGAATAAAACACTAAGTAGCCCATTCAAGCACAGTAGCATAACCGAAAAAGGCGGTGTTTCGTGTCGATTTGAATTCGGACAAAAACAGATGAATGGCGGTTACCTAATTGTTTTTGACCGTGTTCGGACTAGACAGCCGTTTGTGAGTCATATCGCCCACGTGTCGATGTAAACTTATTTTTGAATGTTTACTTTATCTTTTTGTGTCAATGGTGAATATTAACTATAGGTCAGTCGCTCAACTGCAAAGATCAAGCCACCACCACCACCATATTAGCCGAGGGACGTCCACTGGTGGACATATTGGCCATAATCACCATGCAATGGCCAAAACCGGTTAGAAAAAATACCCGATATCCGACCCCGGACAAAGGATTACGACGACAAGCTTTAAGTACACAAAATAATTTCTTTCTATTTATTCGAAATACGTCACGCAATTTTTCACAACAGCAATGTACCACATTATTGTTCACACTATTCTTCAGCGAACCAAATATATTGAGTTAAGGACTAATGCTGTGAGCAATAATAAAGGAATCAGAAACAAGCTTTGTATGCTTACGGAGAAAAGTTTAATTCATGTATGAAAGCTTAACTACGTTTTAGAGATTATTAAACTCAATAACGTGAGAGGTACCTCAATTGATACACTTTAGATAACTTATGTATATCAACAATATGCATACCAGTCAAGGGAACACTTAATTGCTCCCTTCAATCAAACCCAATCGCTTAACACCATATTAAGACACGCACAAAATAAAACGCCCAGACTCAAATATCAGCTTTAAAACAATGGCATAAAATTTAAATTCAAAGTTCATAATCATAAAGCACTGGTAAAGGCAATTTGAAAATAGAGTCTCCTTCTAAGGTAGTAAGGTCGCGATTGGTCGATGCCGCGGTGACGTCATCGCCGCCCGCGCATCACAATCCCTCATTGTGCATAAACAGATGATTTGTTGATCACGATGTGTGATCGTGATCTACATTGCTTAATCGGGATGTAGGGCAAATGAATTTGAATTAGACAGTTCTTGGTAATTGATTGGTGATAGAGGTATGTTCTGGAATTTTAAATGTCTGTTTGCGAAGTCGGTATCTTAATTTATATAGGCACGTCATTTTTTTATACTGTTAAATCATGCATGCAACCTTTTTTAGGGTTCCGTAGTCAACTAGGAACCCTTATAGTTTCGCCATGTCTGTCCGTCCGTCTGTCCGTCCGTCCGCGGATAATCTCAGTGACCGTTAGCACTAGAAAGCTGAAATTTGGTACTAATATGTATATCAATTACGCCGACAAAGTGGTAAAATAAAAAGTGGAAAAAAATATTTTATTAGGGTACCTCCCCTATACGTAAAGTGGGGAGTGATTTTTTTTTTCATTTTAACCCTAACGTGTGATATATTGTTAGATAGGTATTTAAAAATAAATAGGGGTTTACTAAAATCATTTTTGATAATGTTAATATTTTCGGAAATAATCGCTCCAGAAGTAAAAAAAAATGGGTCCCCCCCCCTCTAACTTTTGAACCATAAGTTTTAAAAATATGAAAAAAATCTCAAAAGTAGAACTTTATAAAAACTTTGTAGGAAAATTATTTTGAACTTGATAGGTTGAATAGTTTTTGAAAAAATTACAAAAATAATTTCTGAACTAAGTTTGTAATTTAACCGTATAAACAGGTGTTTATTGTACCTGTCATTTCTACAAAATCACAATGAAATGACGTGCTTTCAAAGGTTTTGTGTTTCTGTACTTAATATGTCAACTTAATGTGACGGACGGAAAACTACGGGACCCTACACTGAGCGTGGCCCGACACGCTCTTGGCCGGTTTTATTTATGTACTACGACGGTGTAAAACAAGTATACTGTCTGCCAACTGACAGAGTATACTGTGAGACACCGTAGCCTATGGACGCTTGCGACTCTAGAGCAATCACAAGCATGCTCCTAACCCTTTTTTTAAATTGAGGATACCTTCTATTTGCAACTAGAGACAAATGATCCGTAACGAACTTACTGACATAAACATCAACTACATCTGAGGTGTTTTATGTATAGGTATACAACAGGAATGTACATATTGTACAGTAAAGGAAAGGTAAACTCGCAACTTTTTATCCCTTATTGTCATTGTGACAAGAGCGAAAAAGTCACGTGATTCGATTTCCTTGACTGTATGTAAGTGCCTGGACGATTCACACCAAACGGCTGGAGTCGGCGCGCACCCCACTAGAGTCAAAAGAATTCGAACGCTCTATACAGAATTTAGATTTCATATTTGAATAGGTTGCTGGCAGCTGGTCGGCTGTAGCCGGCTCTGCCGCTGCCGTTTGGATACGAAGCTTAGCTTCTGTATGGAGGGTTCGAATTCCTTTGACTCTGGTGGCGTGCGCGCCGACTCCGGTCGTTTGGTGTGAATCGTCCAGTCTTTAAGCTACATACAATGATACTAGGAGTAATTATGCTAAAAAGAGCATCGCAAATGTTCGGTCGCTACGCTAACGCCGTTTGTCAGCCCAGTATCTTGACCTGATCCTGTTGAATGAATAACTATGTTAACAATTTTTTAACAGGGTGTTGTACTATTCTAACACGGAATCTAATATTTTGTACTAAACGCCTGTCAATTAGTCGAATTGTTGTCGTAGAAAAAGCGGGATAAAACTAAAAAAGAAACAAATGTCCTTAAAAAAAACAATAATTGGAACCAATTACCGTCATGTTTAACGTTCGCGTTGATTGGACTTTAACTCAACTTTATAAACTTAGTTAATAATCTAACCGCATTACTTATTGTATTACACCTAGGAAATGTCGTAGACCACCCAAGCGCGGATTTGCGCGGATGTCCGGGACAGGTGTGGAATATGAAGCCTTGTACAAAGATACCGAAGCAAATACTGTGAGGACATAGATCAGAGGTAGAGAAATGATACAGACTAGAAATGCACCCAATATGGATTTCACCGAATACGAACATTAGGCCGAATATTCGGCCGAGGGCCGTTCATATAGAGCAGGGGTTCCCAAAGTGGTCCAGGTGGACCCCCAGGGGTCCACGAACGATGTGACAGGGGTCTACGCTGGAGTGGCAAAAAAATAGGGGTTCACAGTTTGTACGTGGGGGTCCACGAAAATTTATCTGGTTTCGATGGTAAATAACGAAACAGATAATGATTTTTGTATTATTTTTATAGCCTGGACGACTGATAAATATATAATAAAAATATTGCGTTCCTCCGTGATAAATATTTCGGTGAATCAAACTACCTATACTATAATACTATATTATTAAAATTACAACTTTCGGCTCCAAAACTTGTCGACTGCAAGTCTGCAACATATCGCGAACGAGCTGTTGGACAAACGAACAAGTCTAGGCTTGCGAAGCACCGTCGCGTCGCTATCGCCGGCGCCGACCAAAACGCTTGTTCAGACGTGCAAAGGGACGAAATACATATGACTTACGGTAATGTGCTGTGCTTGTATGCACTTGTTTGATTCTTCACCAATAAATACGAATGCTAAGAACAAACGTTACTCATTTGTTTCCGGATTTCGACTACAAAAGTAAAGTGAATTGAAAAGTGTCGGAAAAGTAAGTACATTATTTGTTTATTTGCTATACAACTTATAGGTATCTCTTTTTGTAGTTAACATATTTGTCTTCTTTGTGTATGATAGACATGTATGAAATATGAAATAATGAACATTACGATTATTACCTACCTACTTCCATAAAACAACAGACAGCCGAAAAAAGTTTATTAGTATTCTTTTTTTGATTCATAGCGAAAAATTATAAATTCTGTTCTATAAAATAGCCATATCCTGTTAAGTAAGACTAAGAAGAAGTTAAGTAAGAATGTTAAGATCACAAAAACTTTTTTATACTTACAGGTAGCTAATTTGAAACATGGCGGAGCCAAAGAAGAAAATTAAGTGTCGACAGTACAGTGTGGAATACTTAAAATTTGGCTTTCTTCCATCAAACGCGGACAAGCGATTGCCCATGTGCCTTTTATGCAATAAAGTTTTGAGCAATGACTCTATGAAACCATCGAAGCTCGAAGATCATCTAAAAAGGTGCCACCCTGATAAAACAGGTAAAGATTTGAAATATTTTCAATCATTGAAAGAAAAATATGAAAAGAGACCCACCCTGCAAGGTATGTTCGCTTCAACATCTGAAAGTAACGATGATGGCTTGCGGGCATCTTACAACATCTCATTACTCATAGCGAAATCTGGAAAACCCCACACCATTGGTGAACAACACAAACCTCCATTTGACATACTCAAAAAAATTCCTTTGAGTAACAACACTGTACAAAGACGTATTGACGAAATGAGCTCTGATATTGAAAGTTTCTTGTGTAATTATCTGCAAACAACTCATTTTTCTATTCAACTGGACGAGTCAACTTTACCTGATAATGAGGCATTATTATTAGCATTTGTGCGATTTGTTATGGACGAAGACATTCATGAAGAGCTATTATTCGCCAAAACTTTGAAGACTGACACTAAAGGTGAATCGATATTTAACATCCTGAGCGATTTTTTAAAAGAAAAATCAATTCCGTTCACAAACGTTACATCGGCGGCAACAGATGGAGCTCCTGCAATGGTCGGGAAATATCGTGGGTTCATAAGCCATCTAAAAAAAATGATACCAGATTTAACTGCAATTCACTGTGTCATCCACCGACAAAACTTAGTAGCAAAAAATTTGAGTGCTAGACTGCACCAATCGCTCCAATTTGTGATTAACGCGGTTAATAAAATAAAAAGCAATGCTTTGAATACGCGTTTATTTGCCCAATTGTGCGATGAAAATGATGAAGACTTCCGACGATTGCTCTTACACACTGAAGTACGCTGGTTGTCGAAAGGTGCATGTTTAACAAGATTTTACTCACTTTTTGAGTCTGTCTTGGAGTTTCTGGATAGTAAAGCTCCAGATTTAAAAGAAAACCTGATCAAGTTCAAAGCAGATATCGCGTATTTGACAGATTTGTTCAAAAAGTTTAATGATATTAACTTACAACTGCAAGGGGACAACCTCAATTTAATTAAAACAAAGAGTGTGATTTCCGCTTTTCTTGGAAAATTGAAGTTAATGAAGCAAAACATTAGTCGACGCGAATTTTCCCAATTCTCAAGCTTGTCACAGGTAGAATGCGAGGATGATGATATTCAGACATATGTTCAACATTTGATTGCCCTGCATGATGACTTCAAAACCAGATTTGAAGACATTCTCACGATGGAAATACCACCATGGATTATAAATCCATTTGATGAAATGGAAGTGGAGAACGTGATATTGCAAGAGGAGCTACTTGAGCTTAGCACTAATGAGGAGCTGAAGGTGAAATATAAAAAAGGGTATCAAACTTTTTGGCTGCAAGCAGAAATACCCGAAAAATATCCTGGACTGTGGAAAATTGCGAGAAAGCTTTTGATATCATTTCCCTCGTCATATCTTGTGGAAAAAAGTTTCAGCACCGTTACAAACCTTTTAACGAAAAATAGGAACAGACTGAATATCACAGAACGAGGAGATTTGCGATTATTCCTGACAAAACTGAACCCAAATATTGACAATTTGTTGTCAATTCATCAAGCTCATCCCTCCCATTAATTTTGAGTGTCATTGTACTTAGAAGTTACGTAACAATGTTTAATTTTAATTATTTTACGACTGTTATTATCATCATAAATATTATAAAGTACTCGAATAAACACAACACAAGCAAAATATACTATATTTAATTTTATTTCACCACTCCGAGATTTAGATTTGATTGATTTTATTTTATTTGATGCTGGAATAGATAGGTTGTGAGTAGATGTCAAAAAAGTAAAGTATTTATTATTGACAGCATATTAACCAATCATTTTTCACTTTTTTTTCTAAACCTGTAAAGAACATTTATGTCACACCTGGCTAAAAGTGGATTTTTTCGCCCGATACATGTGCGGAAATAGCCGCTTTTTCGCCAAATGTTGACATAAAATGATGTAAACAACACGGGAGATAATAAAGAAAGCCTTGATCGCACATTTGCGTCCTTCGCTTGCAGCTCGGGCCGTAAATATCTGCGATCTCGGCCTTTCTTTATATTATCTCCCTAGGTGTACATATAATATACTATACTATTTCATAGTTATATCGTCACCAGAGTTAGGTAATAGTCACATTTTTGTAATTTTTTGGGAATATGGTGTAGGCTGTAGAGTAGGGGGTCCACCAGAACCAGCAAATTTTTTAAAGTGGTCTATGAGAAAAAAAGTTTGGGAACCCCTGATATAGAGTATAACACGAGAGTGAAAGGGACGGCACGACATGAAGTTCGATTTTCGAAGTTCGCGGTAGCACAGCAGCTCTTGCCGAACTGAATATTCGGCCGAATTATTCGATTTCAAAAAATGCCTTCATCAGCTTGCTGTTCTAATACAGACTAATTTAGTGGTAACATTTTTGACAATTTTAAAGTGAGACTATGGACAATTAAATACGTTAAATATCAATAAAAATCCGTTGAGAATAATAATTTGACTAGGTAGTGATTATATTACATTCTTGCAACTTGTAGAAGAAAACCTATTAAATTATTTGATAAAAATTCGTCAGTTGCGCCAAATAATTTGGCCGAATACCGAACATTAAAAAATACGCCAAATATCTCGAATACCGAATTATTGCCGAATATTCAGCACTTGTCTAATACAGAATAGACTTTCAGACTTAATTTATTGACTGTGATAGGAACAGGAGTTTTGTCGCCCTTCTGAGGTCACATGTCCATGATACATGATCCGTCTAGACCCATACCACATACACGATCTATTTTTTGCGACTAGTGTTTGTATGGACTCGCACTAATCAATAATCAATGTGTAAATATGCCATAAGTACAAGAAAGAGGAATGCTTAATAATATACTTAATATATGTCCCGTGGCTTTTAACCGGCGAATTAAAGAATCAGTACAAATTAATGAGAAGATTTATTCGATACATTATTATCCACTTTACTGTACCTATCCCAGACAAAAAATCCAACCAACCAATAAACTGACCAAGAAACATTTTATACCTTCACAGATACTAACAACAGTATAACATGTCGTATCTTATTTACTATTGACACAGAAAATAACATCGCAAATGCACCCGCTCAAAGGATTATGTCTCGGACTTGCCGTCCCTTGGGAAATCTCTGGATGCAGTGCATCTGAGTCGCTGTATCGTGTAAATACAAGTGCATCATGGGAGGCTATTTGAATCGAGGTCATCGGTTAACTAGTCTTTTCCCGGTATATAAAAGAGTATGTAAATTGTGAATCAAAGTGGGTTGAAAAATCAAATCTTTGGCATAACTTTTTTCGCAAATATATCATTTCGTCATAGTTTTTTTTTTTCGTGTGCTCTGCCTACCCTTTATGGGAATATATGAACGTAATAGGCTCTATACTACAATGATTGTTTTAATGTCCTGTAAATTTTATGGTTTCTCTCTACATAAATAAAGTGACACAGTATTAAAATGAAATCCTTGCTTTGGCTCCGGTTGTTGTCTATGACAGCAGTATAGTTAACCATCACCTGTGGAATTTCGGGTTACAGGGCATCTGGGTTGGTGTATCTGTTAGATACAAGTGCATCTTAGGAGTCTATTTGAATCGACTTATTGAAATGAAATCTTTGCTTTGGAAGGCCTATCGTAGATCCCGGTGACTATCTTTAACAGAAATAGTAACCTATTTGAATCGACACCATCATCCTCATAACGTTTCCCGGTATCCTAAAAGGAACCTAGGTTCTGCTTTGGCACGCTTTGAAATGCTTACGAGCACGGCGCTCTACCGAATCGAAGGTCGCTAACTGATACTCGACAGAACCGTCCCAAAGGTAGATAGCAGTACTCCACGCGCGAATAAACCTGTGCTTGGTACAAGGAAATAAGTTTTGTCTGTTTGGTATTATACTGTAACAAACGTGCTTTAAAGAATAAATTTTATGGCAACTCATTACTATACGCACTCGGTTATGTCTTAAAACTACGACTCGGACCACCGGGGGATGGGCAGCAGCGTCCCTGGAGTGCGGTAGAGATGCTGCGAACGCCAATCCGCGTGCCAAGCGTGGCGATTATGGCATTCGCCTCCATGTAATTGGGCCTGTGTTCAGCGGTGGACGTCCTTCGGCTGATATGGTGGTGGTGGTGGTTACAATACTACTTAATAAGGTCAATGCCGCGATGCTTGAAACTTTAATTCGCAATAGTTGACACGTATGCTCCATCTTCATTATTAAGAATTTAGCCTGAAAGCGTGAAGTACCTATTGTGCCAGTGTTAAACACCTTACCTTATTTATCTTATCTTTTTACGTTCATTTAATACGGTTATTTGTCTGTTGCGGTGTTCTTTAAGAAGGCATTAAGGTACTGTGCCGAAATGTGAGATATATGGATCACTTTCCGTTCTGTCTTATTTTCTTTTCCCAAACTCAGTAACTTCAATAGGTAAGAAAAAAGATTCCAATAGTGTTGCTGCAGCCATTATTCTATATTGCTTGCAATGCCATGATTTCAGTATATGAAGTAGTAATTTAAAAAAAACACCACGACATAATCAATTGAACAGTCTTGAAACGTAGTAGGTATTATTCCACTTAAGTATACACATATACCTACGCAGACATACTATTCTCCTTAAAATTATGCCATTAGTTCACACACATCCTCAATAATATTCTAAATGCAAACTAAATCTATCTTTTTGTTACTTATACACAATTTTAAACCATACACTAAACGGAATAAAAAGAAATTTGATGGATAAGTATCGAGGAAGGACATAGGATAGTTTTTATTTATCCTGTAAGATAAAACGAGAAACGGAGGTTTGTTTGGAAATATGACATACTTAAACGAGTTTCACACTAGCAAAATTACAGGCAAAGGCTTAGTTAAACATAAATTAACAACGATAGTTTCAATTTTGTTAAATTCGGCCCCCTAGTTCTGAAAAGTGTAGTTTATACAAACACCCCAATTCGGATCATCACTTTTATTTTCCATTTGCATTTCAATTTCGCGTCCATTCTGACGCGATATTTCGCATTGGAATACGAATGAAATGCAAACAAACTAACAAAAATACCGAGGAGCTCCCGGCGGCATAACCGGAACGGATATAGATCCGGATACATACTGAATGTCTCCGAAGTTTGTGCACTAGAGTGCCTTGCATTAGGAATTTGATGCAAACAAAACTCTGCAAAGAAGTAGTGAACTTTAGAAGTAAGTTAGATAAGTGAAGAAAATGGGATCTTTTTGATTTAACTGTGTACATGCCGTCTAAAAAACCGGGAAGGTAATTAGATCTAAGGCATGTTTGAAATTACGAGAACAAAGTAAAAAAACTACAGTTTTCTAATGATTAATGATTTGAGCTAAATAAATTTCAAAATATTATGATGCTACTTTAGATAGTGTACATGATGATGAGTAAGGTGAGGTTAGTTAAAACAGCCACTTAAGTGATCATAAAAACAACTTAGCTAATCTTTGGACTATGGTAGCAAATATTGTGAAACCGATTGCGATCATACAACCAGCAGCAACCCCACCACCACGGGGCTCTCGCCCCACTAGGCGAGTTTCCCACTTTCCCGACCGGCGTGAAGTGAGCCGCGTAGCGGTGGGCGGGACAAGGGCGGGGCGGGGTGGGGCACTAACTTCAGTGAGCGGCCAGCCGCCGGCGACACAACCTGTATGTCACTCCGCACCGCGGTTTCCCGCGCTAGCGATCTTTTAAAAAAATCCCTATGATTGACACATTTTTCAAAGCGACCAATCAACAGGTGAGCTGCACGCATCTATAATTAAGCGACTGACCTTTACCTACACTATTTGTCGCAGCTCATGACTTATTCATCCCCTTCTTGCGACGCAAAAGTATATAGTAGCTGCACTTCAACTTTATTACTGTACTACTTAAACCTTAGGTCTTTGGGAGACTGTCGGTATTCGGTTGGTTGTCGGAGATGGTCGTAGGAACGTACATATGGTAGATATTATAATTGACGCCGCATTGTTCTTTGCAATTTGAGCCCGGGAGCGTTCGGCATGCGTTCGCCCGCAAAAACCAATACGTGAGTCGAAAGAATCGATAGATTACAGTTTTTGCGGGCCAAGCTAGTCGGACGACATTGTTTGCGACCGAACGAACGTCAATTAGAGATAATGACGAACGGTAAACTGAAACGAGTACGCGATTGTTTTTAGATTTTTCAAACTGTTGACTTAATGGCTAATTTCTTGTGCTTTATCGTCTCTAGTCATTAAGAAAAGCGGAATAAGAGTATCGATACAGATGCCAGAGAATTGTTAATGCGTGCATGGTAGCCAACGGACATAATTAGAGAATAGTTCTCTGGCTAAAAAACCGACAACAATAAAACTGCGTTATTGCATAGAACTTGATCTTTCGTCAATTTGGGGTCGTCATATAGCGTGTCATCGTCGTACGACAAAGATATGTTTACACATCTAAACACCTGCACCCTAATCCTCTGTAATAAGCCTTATTCATATGAAGTAACGTGCAAGGTACAGTAGGTACATCTCACAAAGAACCCAGAACCGTCCGAAATGAGTTGAGGAGGACAATCGGGGGGTTTTTAGTCGGTGCAAGTCCGACATAAACATAACCTCCGCACTGTCCCCGCGGTGCGGTAGTATCCATAACAGATTATCACCCGGAAAAAAGGTACATCTCACAGACGCTCGTCTACCGACGAAGTTTCCTACCTCTCCCCGTTGCCAATACTTATTGGCTGCATAGCTCGATCGATTGTGGTCGATTGGTTGCTGCTGGTCGGTCTTCTCTTCCAGTCCCGGAGCGTGTTACTCCTTACAAAGTGTCCCCTGGTATATCCGGCTCGTCCGGGTCAACGGGTCTTCGTGAATAAGATCGGCTACGTGAGCCACACGAGAACACATGAACGCAACCAACAGCGGAGTTGATGAAGTAGCCGTTGCAGGCAAATGGCTAGGAGAGAGTATAGTATAGTATAATAATGTATACAGGCTGGGAATGAGTATACCGATAGATTTTAACCATCGATTCTAGTGCCTATTTTGACAAAAAAAGTAAATTAACAAGTTAATAAATCTCAAGGGTACACGACTTAATTATGTGACGTCGCCACACACACAAGCACACACGCAATACGGAAGTGGTAATATCAGTCGTACCTGACGTCTGCCATAATATTGACTACGAATAGTTTTTTAATAAAAGTTGAGTTTAAACAGCAAAAAGTTCTCATTAGGTATTGAGAGAAATGAATTTTACTTATGTCTAATGGTAGTAATAGTAATAGTAATAGTATTTATTGTATTGATCATACATTGTCAAGATCATATCTATTATTTATAATAACATTAATAACTTAGAGCAAAATTATCATAGAAAGGTAGGTAGTGATTGCTGAGTTCCAAACTAAGATTCAATTAGACACTCATACTTTTGCGTAAGATATCTTTAATCAGAATCAGTAATACTCAAAAGTGATCAACTTATTATTACTAGCTTGGTCTTTAGTTTTACTTCTGTTCTGTACCAACGAGTCGGCAAAGTGTGCAAACTTTTTTTGGTGAATAACGTATTGGCCGTTAACGTATTAGATTTTAAAATGTCGGGAGTCGTTCGTGAAGTGTGAAGTTTTCTTTATCTATCGCTCTTTAGACTCCTTAGTCTGAGACGAAACCTTTTTCGTTCACAAGAAAGTTGTATTTTTTTTTTATCCAGATATTAAGTAAGTTAATAAGGCAGTTTTGGACCCATGTTGATATAACATTATTTACTTGTAATACCAACAGGAATCTATGGTTAAAGTTTGTCGGTATACTCCTTCTCACCCTTTATATATCCCGCAAAACAACACTTTTGCGAATCTCCCTATTAAACGACTCTATGGTCGATACATAGCAACACCGCCTTGTCAGTGGTTGTCAACATGTCATAATTTGATAAATTCATGCAATTATTCAAACCAGCAAATAAAAGTAAGTCAACACGATGTGAATTCTTTTAATTCAATATAAACGTCCCGGCTATTCTCTCTGCGTTCCACAACAAATACGCTTTCTAAATTTTAATATTTTTTTTGATGTTAAATCCTTAGTCTTAGGCAAAAGCAAACATTTACTTTTTAAATAAGTAACTCTAAAATGCTCAAAAAGGTTTCTGTGAAGAATCCCCTTTCATTCTTAATTTGAATAAGCATTTTTCGTTCTTACGGTAGATTAAAAACTCTCGAAATTGCTTTGCGAAACGTAATAATTATTTTCCCTCAGTTATTTCCTTTTAATGAAAAGAAACCTTTATGTGGGCCGGATATTCAATTTAAATTATACTTACGGAATAAAACATGAAGATATTTTGAATGATTTAGTATTTTTTATAAGCAGTTTGTTAAGTATGTGTTCTATCGATTTGACAACCTAGTAATGACAAGCTTATATTATTTAAATCTTGCCGAGTATTCTAAATATACGGCCTCATATCATCTTCTCTCATACATTGTGTAAGGTAAACGTGCCTGTGGTTGACGCTGGCCCATAGAGGTGAATCAATAGGAGTCAACTATTAGGAATTAAAGCGTATAACATCGGGACGTTTATATTTCTAATTAATACGTTGAAATGACAGCTAATAGTAAAGACTAAGATATAACATTACCGGTATTCTACTTACAAAATTTACTTGTAGGTACTGTCTTTTAAAACCAGTGTGCGGAGACAAATTTTAACAAAAGCGATATCCAAGGGATATCGTTTTCTCTCAATTAAGCGAAATGGAACTGTGGCTTTGTATCACATGGCTTGTGATATCGCCAATCTTGGGACATACCTAACCATGTGTCAAAGCTAAATGAATCTTAGAATAAAAAAAACCTGGGGCCTATTGCATAATGACTTGTAACCTATATTACAAGCGGAAGTCTCTTTTCAACCCCTTCCATTAGAAAGAGACTTCCGCGTGTAATATTAGTCACAAGTCATTATGCAATAGGCCACTATTGCTGTGTCCAAGCACACCCGAGAAATTAAACAATCATATCTGCTTACCAGGTGTATATAAATTTTAGGCCTCTACACAAGGTCTACGATGAAGGATCCATTGGAGAAGGCCAGTGCCTAGGCGTGGTGATTAAAGGAGGCTAACAATGATGCTGATGATTTATTTACTTCATAAAGGATCTTACGCGTCCTAGAGACAAGGCCATTTCAGGCCTAATTTTGGTAAATGAAATGCCGTTGCGAAAAATTTTATAATTAAGTAATTTATTCGTCACAATTATTGCGTTCACAAATAGGACATGGTTGGGATCTTCTAGTAAGTATGGATAATACTTATGTCAGGAAACCCCGCACTTCCAGCCACAAGTAAAGGAACTATTGGTTATACAGGTACAAAAGTCATAAATAGTAAAATTTGTTTTACTTATCTAAGCTAAAGTTACTTTATTAATACCTAAAGTTTTGTGATTACTTATTATTATTACTTTTCCGCTCACGGGACAATGGTGTCTCGGACCTTTGGAAGGCGTGCGCGGAGACGAAGTATACCGAGGTACCGAAGTACTTTATTATTACTTATTGTTATTAAGTTCGCAATCCTCACAAGGCCAGCGTGGGGACTACTGCCCAATCTCTCTCATCAATAGTAAGCCTTTACCTAGCAGTGAGTTGTATATTAGGCTGATGATGATGATTATTACTATTATTATATTTTAGACAAGAACATTGATTGTCCCTAAATCACTGATTATTGTATTATCTAAAAGGGAACGACGCCTATTTGGGTTCCCGAATTTGACTCAAAAACGCTAAACGTCTTTCCTGGCCTTATTCGTAAACTTTCATCAATACCAATTTTAGCTAAAATAAATTGATAAATATTGGGGGACTATCTTACATAAATTGATCTAGTCCCAAACTAAGCAAAGCTTGTACTATACGACGATATACATCAATAAATACTTAAATACATAGAAAACATCCAAGACTCAGGAACAAATATTCGTGCTCACCACACAAATAATGCCCTGGCCAGAAAACGAACCCAGTACCTTCGGCTTCGTAGGCACGGTCACTACCAACTAAGCTAAACTAGCCAAAGTGATCGATAAATGACGTTAAGCTTCCTTTGTCTAAATCTGTCACTTTGACTTTTATGTTTTAGAGAAGTTGTTAATTTTTATGAATTAGGCGGTAACATTAGACAAGGAAACTACTGTGAAAGAGGAAACTCAGTAGTCGACCTAACACCATGACTAAAACACAACACAATTAAAACGCTTATCACCACCTAGCACCACAGATAATAGAAATAGAAACAGCGGCACGTCTGCATCTTAGTGCGCAAAGCCGCCGCAAGATAGCGCGCGCGTCGATTAGATGCGTTCGCGCACAATTTACGGCGCACCGACTATCCTACTCGGCTAATTCAAAAAGACCTAAATACACGTGCTCTTTAAGGTGCTTGTGTTCTTTTGGAATTAAGCAGTACTATCGCGCACTATAAATTAGAAATTTGTTAGATAGAGACGTCTGCGCGATTCCAATTATTTCGTCTATTGATGCGACGATTGTGGTGTTGTGGTTTATTAAGGCTTTTGTTGCAAAAGTTTACTTATGACGTTGTTCTGTGCTTAGGGCACATTCTCATAGATCCTTAGAGCTTACAACTTACAACCCGCATGCGCGAAACGTATGCTAAGTATTATTTAAGGGGAGGTCGTCAAGCGAGTTAGCGTTTTCGAGTTTTCTAAAAACAATCTGAAACGTAGAAAAAGGGTTTTAAAAATTTGAAAAAATTATATGTTTTACTTAAGGATCTAGTCTAGTCAAAGTTGCACTCAGTTACACGATCTAATGAACTTCGCTCGATAGAAAGAGACCCCAAAGTTATTCCTTTTTGTAAAGCATTTACAATCTGACGACTAAAGTATTGATGTTTTAAATAAAGTTTTTGAACTAAACTAAAGCCATTCAGTATTTCTAGTCATTTTTGCAGAATTTAAATAGATAAAATGTTTGTATTAATTAATATGTTTAAATACCTACAAAATGCGCGAGCGCGGCGGCTCGGCAGGCGATCAGTCGCGCGCTGGCGCTTACGGACAACGGACCTGTGTCAGTTTTATATGGCGACAATTTCATGCACCAAACAAGCAGTTTTTGACAAATTTATATAATTGCTGCAAATTATTTAAGAAGGGCAATAAAAACCCGAAAGAAAAAAGTGGTAATTATTAACAAATAAATTATGCCCCAGTATAAAAATGACAGTACAACAACTGAACTGAACCCCTCCAGAAATGGAACCTCAGTTGGTAAAATTATAAATGAAATGTTTATTACCACAAATTGTAGATATAGTAAGAGATCTACTGCTTTGCACTTGAATATTTTTTTAAGCTATGAGCTTCAACACATTGGACGTCTTTTTTTAATACCACGTCAGTGGCAAACAATCGTACGGCCCGCCTGATAGTAAGTGGTCACCGCAGCGTATGGACGCCTGCAACTCCAGAGGTGTCACATGCGCGTTGCCGACTCTTTTAAAATTTATACACTATCTATCTTTTTAGCTAATCTTCTTTTAAAAGATCTACCCATTTCCAGGTAGCTACCGTGGCAAGTTTGGTATCATTTCATATACCATATTGATTCTTTTATCATCTTTGTGTAAAAGTCATTTCTGGTATTTATTTTTAAAAAATACGGTAATCTTTCGCATAAATAGTAAAAAAGTTAAAACTTCGCAATGTTTTTTTTGCTTTGAGAGCTAATAACTTTTGACGAATAAATTAAACCACCAAAAAATATTCTGTCTGTATTTTATGTGGCACTCTTTAGGGAAGGCCTTTGTCCAGCAGTGGACGTCCATCAGCTGATATGATGATGATGACGATGACACATACACGACAAATAAATATAACACCCTGTATAAATATAACACAAATAGATAAAAAATTGCATGACCTATTAAAAAAATCGAGTAGAGAGGTATAGGAAGAGAGCCTACCCCATGCTGTCACGCGTGTGGTGCGCCTGTTGACACAGCGCTTCACACGCTGGAAGAGTGTGCCGCGTGGGTGCCTCAGCGGGTGGCCCTACAGGCGGTAATAGGCGCAAACCTCTCGCTAGCCAGTGTCGTCAACGCCATACTCGGCAGCGAGGAGGCATGGAGAGTGATGGCCTCCTTTTGTGATGACGTAATGTCGCAGAAGGAAGCCGCGGAGCGGGCCCGCGAGAACGATCCTCTTGCGGATCCGCTCTGCAGGCGAGGGATTGCAGGCAGAGCCAGGCGCTATGCGCATCTGATGCCTCCGCCGTAGTGGAACCATACAGGGAGTCGGGGCATACTCTCTATGAATCGTTCCACAAGACTGGAGGCGCTCGCCTTGTATTGTCTGCGGCCTACTAGCCGGTGGGCCGCCCGCCGGGACGTGCGCGGTTGAATGCCAAGAGCGATCCTGCGGCGTCCCAATACAAGGCGGAGCTTCTTTGGTGGTTTTAGACAGTAGTCCAAGGCTATCTAGCCGCGGTTAGTCCGTCATACCCGTCCTCCCCAACAGGACGGGATGCGTAAACGCATTTCCCTAACGTTAAAAAAAAAGGTTCTTAGGTTTCATAGATTAAATAACGAATTTCAGGGTTGTACTATGAATTCTGTTTTTTTTTTTCATTATAATGGATCCTACCGTAAGTTCGGCTTTCAATTATTTATTTACTACCTATTTATTAAAAAATGATATCAATTACATACTAAAGTTTAATCATAATTAATGCATTTCTTAAGTCAAAATACAGTTATATTTCTATACTGTGACCAGTATGAAGCTAGCGGGGTCATCCGAGTTCACAGTCGCTTCGTCCGCGCGGGCTTGCTCACGCACTGCCAGGACAGCGCTAAATACCTACTCTCGCATGACTAGAGGGCCTTAAGTGTAAAGCCCCTTTCGTGTTTTTGGTAAGGAAAAGAAAACTTAGAAATACAAAGTCAAAAAATCTGTTTCTGAAGATTTTTGACGTTGTATTTAATATAACGATATACTTAATATACTAAATACATAGAAAATATCCAAGTCTCAGGAACAAATATTTTAGCTCACCACAGAAACAAATGCCTATGCCTGGAATCGAACACGGGACCTCTAGCTTCGTAGGCAGTGTCACTACCAACTAGGCTAAACAGGCCGACATAAAAACAAGATAGTTCATGCACCATGTGCGGGATGCGGGTATCGACTATGGAACAGTGACAATAAATTGAACGCAGTTTTTCGTTAAGATTGCCTTAATTTTAATTACTATAAAGTGTCTTTAGGTTATTCCAAAAATTAAATTTTTTTTTCTAACACGTGTAAGAATTTTATCTAGCAACGACAAAAATACATTTAAATTATTCACAAAATGGAATGCAGCAGCGCCTATGCTTGTTTGCCTCTGTCGTGGGTAGTAAAAAATCAGGCAAAGTTATAAAAAGTAACTGAAAAATTAGTCATAGAGTAAGCTGTAGTAATGTTGGCCCCCCTCCAATCATTGGCCTCTTGAATGTTAATTCAATGTATTAAGCGCAATCCTTGAGTGCAAGGACAAAAATAAATTTCATATTTTTCTTTTTTACACTCGAAAATTTAGTAGGTCGTTCCCAACCTTGACAGGTAGAACACTTGAAAAAAAATACTTTAGCAGCGACTACAACTTCGAGAGTGATTTGCTATGAAAATCTTAAGGATTAAGTATTTTCATTTAGATTTTTACCTACTTTCTTTTTGTCGGGGCTGCGAGGTAAGTATTTTCATATATTAATTACTATTCCATTTTCGTTTATATACTGTAATTGGTGAAAAAAGGCCCAAGATAACGTAGAAACGGGTAGGCCAAAGTTGGTACCATTCATACATCAGGGGCCAGTGATTGTACTTTTCGCACCATTTTCATATTCAACTCATTTAAGTTATAAAAGTGTTACACTATTACGGTTGTAACTTGTTCGAGTTCTCGGGATCATAAGCAACAATTTGACGGTAAATGTTAAATGACTTTGGACCTTGCTTTGAATCTAAAAATGTTCAAAGTCAATGGTCGCCTTAAGGGGCCAATGATTATACCGCTTGCCCTACTTTCTATCATAAAAGCATCATAAATATCAATAAATGCCAATATTGCTCTATATTTACTTAGCACCGACATAAACTGCAAAAAACAATATATTTATACGAATAAATCATCAATAACTTTATGCATTGCCCCACAGTATTGGACTGCGAGGCTTCGAAATTTCTACCAAATCACCTATCAAATGTCAACCTTATTTATTGTACTATAAGGTTGTAAATGATTTGTCAGTAAATTGAGATAGTATTGAAATATGCTGCGCTTCTTTAAACACGTGTCATTACAATACGAAGTAATATACAAAGCTTTTATGCGATTCAGTCACGAGAGCTTGCCGCTCAGTCTAAAATAAATCTTACGGACATTACAATTGAGTTCTGTTTAGCATGATTGTGATGATCAAAAGAAAGCCTGGCGCCTTTGCATATGAAGCGAATGTCTCATAAAAATTATGCGTATGGATTGGAGAAAAACGAACTGAATTTTTTACTTATGAAAATGTTTTGTATGAGTTGTAATTGATGGAAGGTATGACTGGATTACATGGCCATGTGGAGTAAAACCAGTTTTAAAATGAATACCTCTCTCCCGACAGAGATGAAAATTAAATAAATATATTTTAAAAATCGCTTTCTCAGGTCGATCAATGTTGTATAACTAATTATCAGGATAATCTACGGATCTTGGCACCCACTTGGATTTCAATTCTTTTGTCAGCGAAGTCTACAACCACTTTCACATTTATGTCTTTGATGGTCAGTTATTATAATAGTACATTACTACAGAGGCCGGGACGAAAGGGGTTGCCGGCCGAAGACATATAGACGGCCGAGCGCAGCGAGGCCGGATAGGTCTAAGGCGGGCAACCCCATATTTCCCGCCGAGGTATGTATAGTGCTTTTCTCAAACATGCAATGAAATAAACAACAAAAAAATCAAAGTTTTAATTTTAATACGCATAGTGGCAGAATGTCATGATGCCACAAATTTATGTGGAATGGAAATTAAAAAAGAGGACTTTGCCGAAATGAGTTGAGGAGGACGACCGGGGGGTTTTTAGTTTGTGCAAGTCCGACATAACCTCCGCACTGTCCCCGCGGTGCGGTGGTATCCATAATGGATTTTCCCCCCGAGGGAAAAAAGGGGTGTTATTTACAAACTGACTCGCACTCACCTCTCCGAGTGAAGTGATTGGTGACAGGTGAGGAGGAGTCGGTTTATGAATAAGAGGGCAGGTCGTCCCGTTGCGACATGTGTAAGTATGTCCAGAGATTGATTGCTAAGAACCGGGACGGGTGGAAATCAAGAGGGGTGACCCAGCATTTGGACACTCTTTAGGCTTTTAATTATAATCATTAATAATAATTAATATGTGTCACTCAATAAATTTTATAACAAAAATAAAACTAAAATATTACACATTAACAACAATAGTACATTACTACAGAGGCCGGGACGAAAGGGGTTGCCGGCCGAAGACATATATACGGCCGAGCGTAGCGAGGCCGGATAGGTCTAAGGCGGGCAACCCCATATTTCCCGCCGAGGTATGTATAGTGCTTTTCTCAAACATGCAATGAAATAAACAACAAAAAAATCAAAGTTTTAATTTTAATACGCATAGTGGCAGAATGTCATGATGCCACAAATTTATGTGGAATGGAAATTAAAAAAGAGGACTTTGCCGGCCTAGGCCTGCATGATTTGTATGAAATTCCATTAACGACCTGACGTCCTAGCCGCTCCTGAAACGTCATACTTCGCAGCCTATTATAAGGAACATAACATCAATATTTCATTGCATGTTTGAGAAAATAAATAAATAATAAATAAACATTAGGGGACATTTTTTTTTTACACAAATCGAACTAGTCCCATAGTATGCCCAATAAGGCTTGTGTTATGGGTACTAAGATAACGATATATTTAATAAATATATACTTAAAAACATAGAAACATCCAAGTCTTTGGAACAAATGTTTCTGCTCACCACAGAAACAAATGCTCTTACCGGGACTAGAATCCGGGACCTCTAGCTTGGGCGGCAGTGTCACTACCAACTAGGCTAAACAGGCCGGCAATTATTTATTTATTTATTAGTACTAACAGTTTTACCTTACGTTCTAACTTATAACTAATAATATATTAAAATAATGTAAATTAAACAATTTTATAACAATTTTATCAATATATAAATAATAGGAAATAAAATACATATAAATCATTAATAAAAAG
Source organism: Notocelia uddmanniana (assembly GCA_905163555.1). Lineage (NCBI taxonomy): Eukaryota > Metazoa > Arthropoda > Insecta > Lepidoptera > Tortricidae > Notocelia > Notocelia uddmanniana. Next base: position 17,846,517 of record LR991065.1, read on the forward strand.
GATGATCGTCATTTTAACAAATAGTAGGTGGTTACTACGTATTGACTGCAAATAGTGACTCGATGCGGCTTATTATGCGTCAAGGAAGATACACCACGCAACAAATACAAAATCTACTTCAATTCGATACACTCAGTCAAATAGATTCGTCTGCAATTTTGAATTCAGCTTAGTTACAGGTAAGTTTTTCCCCCCCACCTAAAGCGTGGTCGCGGTCATGATTTTATAGGGAAGGAAAATTAGGTAAAGGAATATACCTATTGCATTGAGCCCGCCACTTGTACAATTACATTTTGTGCAATAAAGTTTAAATAAATAAATATAATGTTCACTTAATTTACCTTCCTACACTGATACGGCGCAAAGGCATAGATTATGTAATCCATACTAATATTATTAAGCGAAAGTAACTCTGTCTGTATGTCTGTCTGTTACCTCTTCACGCTTTTTAAACCGCTAATGCGATTTAGATGAAATTTGGTATAGAGATAGTTTGTATCCCGGGAAAGGACATAGGGATTTTTTAATTCCGGTTATCATTCCTTAGGCGACTTCCTGACTTGGCGGGGCGGGATCGATATGTCATAGGTATTTTGTTGTTTGACGTAAGCTTACTGATGTGAAATTTCCTCACTTGACGAATTACTGTCAGTATTATGTTTGCGCAGTACTAATACGATGCGCAGAAGTGGGGCAGTACTGCATTGATATCGGTGGACACTGACAGCTAACAGTTTTCTCATATCGTACCGCCTCCGCATCGATAAATCAGGAAGGCGCCTTAGGGGGTGAAAATGGGGGTAGAAGTTTGTATGGGCGAGCGATATTTAAGCCTGCGCCGAGAACAATTTAATAGCAATTATTTATAATATAACGAGTTGCACGCCGCCGGAGTCGCGGGCAAAAGCTAGTAAATACATAAAGATCAAAAATGTATGTGGTTTGATAATAGAAAAGTAGTGACAGCACTCGTTTATTTCCATACAAACCTCATATTGACAGAGTTAAGGTCAATGTCCCAGTGCTCGACACTGATCCAACACATGACACTTTCAATATTATGCTATAACGACAGAGGTGATCAATAGTTTTGTGTAATTAAAATGTCGAGTATTTGGACCTTTAACTTACGTTTTTTGATTAAAAGTTGCTGATTTGACAATCAGTATACATCCCTTGTATCCCATCCCTAACGCAATCTTTTACAACAGCAATTCACCGCCATACCGTATTCGTATAAAAGTATTAAAACGTATAAAGTAATTATGATTATTAAATGCGTGAGAACTTTAACGTAATTAGGTGTTACTTATTATAATAGACCTTTAAATCAGACCTCATTACATCGTCACCACTGTAAATACGTAATGTAAAGCAACACTTTATTGACCGAGGGAGCGAAGCGAGCGAAGCGTCTACGTTTCAGGGGGTCTACCTACTCCGAAATTCGAAATCCGAACTTCGTATGGTGTCGTCCCTTTTACTCTCCTGTCATATACTATATGAGTGAAAGGGACGGCACCATACGAAGAAGCTTTCGACAAGAATTCTTTTGTATGTCTGTCCGGATGTTCTCCTCTATAGATCGCATTTTTCAACCGATTCTCGTGAAATTTTGTGAGCAGGTTCGATAATTATTTTTTTTGGAGAGTCAGTTCTTGGAAATTTTGAAACTTAAAAAAACTGCGTGGTCTACAGCTCACTGAGCCAATAGTTGTTAATAATTTCATGTAAACTGCAGATCCCCATTAAAACTACTGAAGCGTGTAAAGCCTTCCATACGTTCAAACGATTCCATGAACACTATCACTAGTGTTGTACACTGTACGCGGTAATCGAACATGTCGATATCGATTATTGTCGCGACTCGATAAATCGAGCTGTCGACGCGCGTGCGCTAACGAACCGCTTTCATTAAACGTTTCGATTACTGGCGGTGTTGTATTAATGATTTTTAAATGCCGGCTTTAGCGGTAAGGTTATGTTTTAAGATGATGAATTAGGAAATAAACGCTTTCTTGGATGCCTGCAATGGAATATTCAATATGGCTTTTTTATAATTTATTATACGGAATTCCCCTAATTTTATTAGCATTATTAGTTCAGAATAGAATAGAAAAATATTTATTATTTCTGACGACGATTGTATCCGGGGCATAGAATACGGCTACGGTATCCTCTGCCTGTCCTAAAAGGCGACTAAAAGGGTTCAGAGACGGTCGCAGTTGGGGGCTGCGATCGTCTACGAAAGCAGACGGTGGGACCCACAGAGGTGTAACTCTAGGGCGGCACTGGTGCGTTCCGCCGGAGATCCCGAAATGAGTTGAGGAGGACGACCGGGGGGTTTTTAGTTTGTGCAAGTCCGACATAACCTCCGCACTGTCCCCGCGATGCGGTGGTATCCATAATGGATTTTCCCCCCGAGGGAAAAAAGGGGTGTTATTTACAAACTGACTCGCACTCACCTCTCCGAGTGAAGTGATTGGTGACAGGTGAGGAGGAGTCGGTTTATGAATAAGAGGGCAGGTCGTCCCGTTGCGACATGTGTAAGTATGTCCAGAGATTGATTGCTAAGAACCGGGACGGGTGGAAATCAAGAGGGGTGACCCAGCATTTGGACACTCTTTAGGCTTTTAATTATAATCATTAATAATAATTAATATGTGTCACTCAATAAATTTTATAACAAAAATAAAACTAAAATATTACACATTAACAACAAAATATATACCACGCATATTAGTGTTATACTAGTAGCGGTACAGGCTTAGTATAGAAATCGTGTAGGTACTGAATATTCCGTTTTCATTACCTACCCATTTTCATTTTTGTCATCAGCTTTCAATTATAAAATCGCTCTTAAGTCCCACCAGGGATCTATAGCAGAAAACTTTACAAGCGTACAATTTTATTTGGCAAAAATATCATTTTTATCTTTGGAGAATAGTACAGTTTTTTCGATTTTGTTGTTTGTTTTGACTTATTTTTTGTCGTATAGGGGCCAGACTTTTTGTCTACCGTGATATAGCAACAGAGGCCATTTACACGGTATTTATTATCACAACTGGTATGTAAATATTATCGCGATTTCAAAATTGTTAGAGTTTTGCTTCAATGATCATCAATATTCACATGATACGTATTGTGATATGAGTCTATCGCGTTTTCTGTCACTTATCGTTTTTTCTGACTGATTTGTCACGACACGACACGAGACACGACACGACACGAGACATGAACAAAAAACATTACCTATACTTTCATCTTAAGTTTGAAGCTAAAAATTGATATGACCAAATGAGAGAACCCTAATGAATTCCAAACATAAATTTATCTCTGCTGTGTGCTACAAAAACATTCGGAGTTATGCCTATAGAACATTTATGAGCTTGTCTTCAAATTGATTGTAAAGATCCTAAGTAGTTACTGTAAATCATTCACTTTTATTTATTATTAGTATCCTGTTATGTCCGTAATTACAATAAAAACAACTACTAGCTACTAACAAAAACAATTATATCAACAGAATTCAAGGCTTCATCTAGTTAATGTATACAATACATCTTGGCTATTTACGTTAAAAATCTTACATTACTTATATTCATAGGATTATAAGATTCAGTTCTACAGCAGATGTACAAACAATACACAACTCTTAGTTATTTTAATAAAGCTGAAAATCGGATGGTGTTGTTAAGTTATTTTTTTGCTGTTGTTGTAATTAGTAGCTTAGAAGGGGATAGATAGGCGCCGATGCACGGATCACTGCAGTTACTTTTTGCTACGGTTAATTAAAACAGAAGTACAAACATATCGCATTGACCCGCTAATTAATTACGTAATGTGTCAAACGTTCGCTAGGTAGAATGTACATAACTGTTATTTTAGTATATCTGTGGAAAATAACTTTAGATAATCCGTACACACGCTCGATAAGGTCAAGTCATCACTCCTCTGATGTGGTAAATATTGGTTGATGCGTCGTAACTTCTGCCAACATTTTTGACATATTTTCATACGTAACTTATATTTTATTACAAACTTGCTTGAGCATATGTTTTTAGACAAATGTACACCAGCAGGGTAATCACGTAATGGTTTGTACGAAAGATAGGTAAATCTGTCATTTTACTGTGGAAAATTATGTATGGACAGAGCAGCGCAAGCGTCCCAGTGATGAGTTGCACAATAACAATTAGTAACACAGAAATAAACACGTTTTCTTGTAGTTTCTATCAGGTTTTATTTACACAGTCCAACAATGAGTGAAGTATTAGAACATGTCAATTTAAAGTACGTACTGTATATAGTTGACGAAACAGCCAGCAAGAAACTTTGCTTGTGATATAAACCTCAACATATACCTTACGCACGCTCGAAAACGTTGCGTACCTAATTACCCTGCAGAAACTTACGTACTCCACAGTGTAGTCAGTAAGCTCTTCTGATCTCTGAAGCTTGAAACGCACAGATCGCGGTGCAGCGTCGTTGCGGGGCGGAGGCGGTTTAACGGTAAAGCGGACGCGGTCCCGGGCACATCGCACACAAAAACCGCGCGATATTCGGTAGCATGGTAGAGCGGAGGCGGCGTGTGTGACATATGAAGCAGTAATCAACAGTCTACATTTTCGAGAAGATCAAAAATGCAAAACTACCTCCGCCCTGCACCGCGCCGCACCCGCTCTGTGCGTACCCAAGTTTTTATTTTGCTCCTTTAGATATTCGTGGTTTTATTTTTGATACCAGTACTATTTGAACTATTCGGTCAGTAGAACCAAAACCATTAATTGGTTTACAATAATATTGGCTTGGTCATCTAGAGCAAATGGGTGCCGACCGTGCCGTCAGAAGAGACTACCTGGGAGCTGGGCAAAACGAGTGAGAAACGCCCGGTCGGCCGCCCTAGATATCGTTGGGCCGATGTTAAACTTTGTGTCCACTATCGAATCCAAGGCAAAAACTGCAGCTAAAAATCTTGGTGTCCTGTATAAGGTGAGACGGTATTTCACACGGAAACAGCTTATTTCCTTGTACCAAGCTCAAGTTCGATCGTGCATGGAGTACTCGTACTGCAACCTTTGGGACGGTTCCGCTAAGTATCAGTTAGCGGCCTTGGATTCGATAGAGCGCCGTGCTCGTAGGCTTTTCGAGGATGATCCTGCGGTTGAATTTAAGTTACAGAGCTTGGAACACCGCCGTCGAGTCGCTTGTTTGTCTGTGTTCTATCGGATACATTTTGGAGAGTGTGCACAGGAATTACATGACTTAGTTCCGGCCTCCCCATTCCGTCACCGGACATCCAGACGTGGTGAGCGGTTGCATCCTTACGTTGTCAGCCTACCATTTATTCGCACGAAGCGATAAGCTTCTTCTTTCTTAATGCGAACAGCTAAGCACTGGAATTTACTACCGCCGTCTGTATTTCCTGATATATACAATCTGGGTCTCTTTAAGACAAGAGTGAATAGGCTATTACTGAATCAGTGAGCAACATCTTAGGCCTTGTCATCGCTTTCCATCAGGTGAGACTAAGGCCAATAGCTGGTCGGTCTATCATAAAAAAAAAATGTTGTGGAGAACGATCTATGCGAGCTTCAAGTTGACTCGTGGAAGGAAATGACGCAGGATCGGGATCAGTGGCGTGCACTCGTATTGGAGGCCAAGACATACTTTGGGTCGCTGCGCCAGAGGAGTAAGTAAGTACAATAATATGACCAAATAAAGTCGGTCACTGGTTATTAAAGTCTTAAGTACCATCCGAAAACCATCAAAAACTTCTGTTTGATTAACCCAAATGAGCAAATTAACGTGACATGTAAATGATCATAATTACAGCAACAAAGGGCTGTAAGTTGTGTTAAGTAAAGTATTGGGTCAAAGTGAGCGATTAAGTGAATTCGGCGCGAATATCGGCGCGCGCGCAGCGTAAACGCTCATCGCATAATTGCCGGGTCGATAGGGATGGGAATTCAATCGATAGAACATCCCAGATACAACGTTGCTTTTTATAGTCGATATCAGTTGTCTTGTTACAAAAGGAATGCTAGTATATAATATTGAAGTTGGTATTTATTTATTTATTACTTATTTATAACATTATAAGTTGCATGTCAATCTATAAGAATGAATACCATGATCGCCAAAGGTGCAACATTTGAGATTATGATACAAATAAAGCCGTCGAGCTTCACAATTTCACGAATTCGTCCATACAACATATTGTGTTCTTGAGTAGTTTTTAACCGACTTCAAGATTTCAAAAGAGGAGGTTATCAATTCGGTTGTATGTTTTTTTCCATAACTCCGTCATTTCTTAACCAATTTGGAAAATTCTTTTTTTGATTGTAAGTATATATATCCAAGTTGGTCCCGTTTTTGTCAAAACGCAGTTCTGATGATGGGGTCCATGAGAAATTAAGGGAACTTCTCAAATCTTAAAGGCAAACCTATAGTGATTTTTGTGTTTTTATCAACAAATCGAGCATTTTCATCCACAAATGTGACATTTGATAAAGTGCAACTGCTGATGACAGGACAGAACTCTTCAACGACGAAAAGTTCACGTTTGGCGATTTGTCCTCCTAGCTGTGTTTGTTAAGCAAGTTTTATTTTCACGCTTGATTTTTGTCATGCTCGAGTTCTGACTATGGGATCCATTAGGAATCGAGGAAATTCCTCAAATGTGAAAGGCACACAAATAGTAATATAGTAATTTTAGTATTATCATGAACTCATCAAGCATTTTCATTCATAAAAGTGACATTTGATGAAGTGGAACTTCTGATTATGATCAGAACGGAACTCTTCAACGACGCGTAGTTCAAGTTTAGCGATTTGTTCTCTTCGTTTTGTTTGTCAAGCAAGCAAGGTTTTTCCATGATTCCATGAGGAATTGAGGGTACTTTCTTCTACCATTATAAACATACTTATAGCCATTTTTATTTTATTTTATGGAATGTAAGAGTGCACTATCTAAGTATAATAATCTTTCATCGACCTCCCCCATTGAAGTCGGTTTTTTTTTCTTAAAAATTATTGTTTTAATTGGGTCAGGAATTCCGATACACTAGTTTTTTTTTTCTTTTCATAAACTATATGTTGAAGAGGAATAATTGCCTTCTGCACCCTCTATTAAATCCGTCGTAAATTTATTCATCTTGCGCTTCGCTGTCATTCTCAAATGCCACTGATTGAAATGCAAACGAACAAGGGTATTTAAGCACACTTAAGTGAAGTCGATTGCTCGATAGTTCCGTTGTACGCCAGCAGAGGGCTGTTGAAAGGAAAAGATGAATACAGAACAAGAGACAGACGAGTTCTCTGTCAATTGTCATTAATGAGAAAGTCTTGGGAAGGCTCCTGGCGGAGGAATGGAGTTGGTGTGACGGTATCTGAGAATCGAAATCACTAGTTCGTTGTATTTTGCGTGACATTTGTAACAATGTTGAAGTGGAAGTAAAAAGTTGACTTTTAAAATGAGAAGTGTCTTTTGTAAATGCCCGAGGTACACCTGGACATGAACCTTCCCTGATGGAATACGCCCACGTATATATGTACTTATATGTAGTTTTAGTGTGAAAGAGAAACAAAAATATACACAAACATTTTCATTATCCGTTTTGACAAAAATAACATTTATTTATTAGACATTTGTTTCTGTGGTGAGCAGAAACATTTGTTCCTGAGACTTGGATGTTTTATATGTATTTCAGTATTTATCTATTAAATATATCATCGTCTAGTACCCATAACACAAGCCTTATTGAGCTTACTATAGGACTAGTTCGATTTGTGTACAAATAATTTATTTAAAAACACATTTCCTTACAATACTTTCCAGAGATCCTCGCACTAGGCTACGCCTGTATCGCGGGGAACCATTATGCAATTAACGTATGTATTAGAGTTTAGTTACAGATAAAAAATACATGATACTAGTAGGAAACTTAAAAGTAATGGTAATTTATATAACTGTATTTATTTTCCTCGTCATTTCGGAAGTGTGACGATAAACAAAATAAATAACTATTGCATCAATACTACATGCTACATTTTTACATACCTAACCACAATATAAATAATTATCGATAAACCACACCCCTACCCCTCGATAATTATGAATTGTCCGTTTGTTTCCGCGCCGCTCGGGGCGAAGCTCATAACTCTCTTTTTTTCCCTCGGTGCACTTTCTTTTTTCGGAACATCTTCGTGAAAGCGCTCGAATAAATTGTGGGCCGGGTGGCGTGTGGGTTCTGTCATTAAAGCTTCATTAAAATAATGACTGTCATGGGCAAATATTAAACGAAATGGATATCATTTTCGGCATCGGCTATTTACTGTACCTACACTGTATAGTGTACAACCACGGTGCTCCCAAACCTACGTAAAAATGGTCAAATTGTCATTTTTCACACCAAAGAAATGTACGACGGAATGTACAATTGACATGTGACGTAATCGCACAATGGTATTATTCAATTTATTATTAAAACCAATTTACATGTTTTATATCTACATAATTATATTCAGTCATAGGCAGTTGTCACACTGGCGCGGTTACCGGACGGTTTACGTATCAGTGTGACAATCCGCCATCGCCATAATATTATAACTTATCGCGTTTACTAGCGTCCCATTGAAAAGGTCAAAAGTTTTAAATATTTAGGCAGCATTGTCACTAGTGACTCCAGATGCACTTTAGATATAATCACCCGCATAGCCATGGCCAAAAAAGCATTCAATGCCAAAAAACAAATTTATAATCTAAGATTTCCCGCAACATTTGAAAACGTTTTAATAAGACAGATTTAGGTCTTATATAGCGTTGTATGGAAGCGAGACCTGGACTTTAACTCAAAGAGGCAGAGATAGACTAAGAGCGTTTGAAATGGGGAGTTGGAGGAGGATGGAAGGTATAAGTTGGATGGAAAGAAAAACAAACGAAGCGAAGTATTAGATTTGATAGGAGAGAAAAGATTCTTGCTAAATAGAAAATAGAAGAGGGAATACTGGGGCACCTGGTATACGACATGACAATTACATATCATCATATCATTTATTCATTAACAATAATACATTGTGCCTGAATGTTAGGTTGTAAATTAAAATTAAAATACAAGGCAAAATAGAGAGAAGAAGATGGAAGGGAAGACCGAGACGTGCGTTTATGGATCAAGCTAAGGAGGTTAATGTTATGTCGTATCTGGAACTCAAAGATCTAGTACAAAGAAGAACGGAATGGCGGTTACCCCACCGACAAGAGCAAGGCTCTTAGATTTACGATGATGATGACGTTGACTAAACTGACAAAATATCCATATGCGGGCACGCGTTTTGTACGCGTTTTTAGATTCATATATTTATTTAATCTTTAATACATAAAAAGAAATCTTAACGTACAAAAGGCGGACTCAATGCCATGAAGCATCCAGAGAACAAATTTGGTAAGCTTACATACAAAATATTGACACCAATACAAACAAAGATTACATATAACATTAGATAATATTTTACATATTGACAGAACACTGTGTCTTACAAACTTACGACCCACGTATCATATACATACGTGGAAGCTTCAGCTGTAAAGCACCGGTCGTGGGTTCGAATTCTAGCTCGTGCCAATGAGTTTTTCCAACTCATGTGCGGAATATCATGTTATTGATTTACCATACATTATTTACAAAAAATGGAACAAAAAACTATTAAAATTAAACTAAAAATGACATTACTATCTACAGAACTGTACTTTGATATAGTTCTAGTAGTAGTAGTTGTAGTTTGATATAGTCATATTATGCTACAAAAAATATGTATTTTGCTACCAAAAATCGTTTTTATTTTTTATTTTAGTCAAATCTGATTACTAGTGTGTTGCATAGGGTTACCACCGGCTTTTTATTGTCCTGTCCTGGCTCTCCGGCTTTTGCTAGTTGACCATCAATATTAAATAACAACAAAATAAAAATAACGTCAAGTTCGTCTTTTGAAGTTTAGGGCGTTTTTTTACGTTGAGGAAATGCATTTACCCATCCTGTTCTGTCGGGGAGGATAATGGTGATATCTATAATGCACCATTTGCTTCCTGACGCAATTCGAATAGGTTCTCATCTACATCGACAAAGAGGGAAAGAGGGACGTTTTGGTGAAGATTATTTACAAATACGTAAAGAGATTATAAGTTGGTAGGTACGCAAAAAAGTAGTTCCTTGAAGATTGAACGATCTACCTCTAATGCGTTTATGAAAGAAAACACATGGACCAAGACCAAGCGTGTATCATTTCAAATTCCTAAAAGTATTTTGGAATTGGGATATCGGTCGTTTGAGTAATTTAGGCAACTTAAGAAGACTGCTGGTTTAACTTAAGACGCATATCGTCGAATCTAGCAACGTAATTTTGATGTATACGGATACAGTACAAAATACACACATTTGTGTTTTTTTTTTTGACCGAGCGAGCGAACCGTCTCCGTTTCAGCTTTCGACAAAAACTCTTTCGTATGTCCGTCCAGATGTTCTCCTCTAAAGGTCGCATTTCTCAACTCTGAACCGATTCTCGTGAAATTTTGTGAACAGGTTGGATAATTATATAGAAGTTTTTTGTTGAGTCAGTGTTTAGAAATTTTTCAATTTGAAAAAAAAAGTTTTTTGCAAGTTCTTCAGCTCACAGAGCCACTAGTGAATATCTATATCTGTCTGAGCCGTACGCGTACTTGTACTTTTACTTATTCTGTGGCACGCGTATTTTAATATAAGTTTTTTAATTAGATTTACCGAATTAATTCGAATCCATTCATACTTCATTAAAGTTCAATGACACATTCTTAAAAAGTTAAGCCCGATATCCATCATCGCAACGCTATCATTAGTGGAAATTATCACCTACAGCTACGGTTAATACTGTTTTTTATAACTACCCGCGCCGTAATATAAATGTTTGTTTAAATCTATTATAAAGATATTTCGGTGCGGTCCAAGTCAAAAGCGATTTAAAAAATTGGTATCGATTTTCGGAGTTGTGTCGTGATCATCGGCGTCATTTGGATCAATAAGAGGAAACGTCATGACCTTGGTTACCAAGGAAGATAGTTCAGTTCCCAAAGGCAAGCCAACTACCACTTAACATTTGATCAAAATACATACGTACTAGGTAGTATACTTATACGCATTGAAGAGGAGTGGGACGATTTTTCGTGGATTAAACGACCTACAGTCTTCATGATATATATATATATATATATCCCTGCCAAGTCCCTTACGAGGGTGTGTTAGAAGAACAAAACAGACGTTTATATCAATGTCTTTGATTGGTATTCTGACAACCCTAAAGGTTCATTCAATGCCTACACTAAGCAGCTTTTTGCTCTTACACAATACTCTGACTATAAAGATTATAAAGATAAATAAGGCGGGTGCACTTTCGTGGAATAAACGACGTATTGCGAACCATTAAGTCGATTTGAGACATAATTAATCATCATCCTATATACGTCCCCTGGGCACAGCCCTCTCATCATTGATGAGTGGCAGTTGTCCCCAAGCTGGCCTAGTGCTGGCTTTGGACTTCACAAACGCCGTTTCTATTTCTTCGCAGATTTTTTTATGGACTGGCTTGATTTGATAGTTTTAAGACATCCTTTTAGCAAACTAATTTGATTTCAATGTGTCATGAGACCTTGATGGGAAACTGAACCCTGAACTAACCTGTGACTTAGACCAAGCCTAGCAATTTCAGTGAATGACAAATAAGAAAATATGATTACACTCCCGGCCGGTCATTATTGGGTAATTGATTCGGCTCTCGGATCGATTAACGACCTATTCCGTCGACCATCGATATGTATCGATTGCTTTTTGTGTCGATTTAATTGTCGGGTGCGATGACGGGCCCATGTTTGGTAAAAGCATCGGATAGTTGATTGTAGGTGTTGTCCGTAACAGTAGGTGTACTATTCGATGTAGTTAAAACTATTCCTTCTTGGTCATTAAATACATAAAAGGTTTCCAATTATATTAATTACTACTCGTATTATCACTACGATCCAGGTGAGTACTCAGCCTGAAGAATTTCTGATGGTTTTGAAACATGTCACCCATAATGGCTATTAAGTAATACTGTGAGTGTAGTTATTACTGTATCATCATCATCATTTCAGCCGAATGACGTCCACTGCTGGACATAGGCCTCCCCCAAAGACTTCCACAATGACCGGTCCTGCGCCACCCGCATCCAGCGGACACCCGCGACCCCTGGTACTGTATAAGTAATCGTAATTCTAAGCATGAATTATGATAGTTTAAATCCAATTAGCTATAAGCGCCAATAAAGAACAGATTCTAAAATAGCTAGTGCAATCTCATTCACGATACCCTACTGTTTCATAACTTAAGTCAGTTTATGGTAAAAGTCCAAAAACCAATCTATCTATCTTATAATCTATTCTTTATTAAAACGGGTTGTAGACACCCTTGCACCGTCTCATCTTCCAGGTACCAGCCAGAATACTGACAATACCGCATCCACAGCAGAAAACCGCAAACGCCGCAAGTACGCCACCCTCGGCAGTGGTTTCATATTCGAGGCTCTGGGGCCGTGGGGACCGAGTGTGCGCCACATCTACAAAGATATAGGCGGCCTAATCCAAACCACAGGTAAGAACAGGTGTTTGTCGGCCTGTTTAGTTTAGCCTATTTGGTAGTGACACTGCCTTCAAAGCTAGAGGTCTCGGGTTCGAATCCCGGTAAGGGCATTTGTTTCTGTGGTGAGCAGAAACATATGTTCCTGAGACTTGGATGTTTTCTATGTATTAAGTGTATATCTATTAAATATATCGTCGTCTAGTAACCATAACACAAGCCTTTTTGAGCTTACTATGGGATTTCGCAGGAAACTAATAATTGATTTCATTACGCTAATTAATAAATAAATGTGATAATATTCGACACGTCACGTGTATGGATGACGGAAAGTTTCATATAGCGTATAATTAGTCAAATGCAGCTTATCGTTTCTTAGTATTAATATCAGTTTGCGTTCAATATTATACATTTCATTTTTATTTTTCTAATAAAGTATTGACCCACAGGATTGGCAAGTTCTTGAATACTGCAACGTCTGCACTGAACCTTAGTAATTAAATACCAAATACCGTTTTGTAATAGGTTATGTTTGATTTTTTCTGGTTATTGAGTTGCCTGTATTCCTATTGTTATCTATGAGTAGAATTAATTTTTAAATTATATATTTTTTACTCATCTTGAGGAATCATTATTTTTTTTCAACAAATAGGAATATTTCTATAAATTCCTGAAAATATAAAACCAAATGGAATCACTAAAGCGGCATTTGATCGTGTCTCAATGGCATTAACGACGCACATTAAAAAATATATTTAATTTATACCATAGCCTACCATATTCCTACAATATCCCTACCGCAAGTTGTGAATGTGATTGATGTCCATTTTTGCTTTTCGACAGACATATTATCTCCTCTCGTTGACCGAGCGAGCGAAGCGTCTCCGTTTCAGGTTTTTTTTTAAATTAAGAATGGGATTGCTCTTGGCCAGGGGACAAAGATGAGGTCGACGATGATGCGAGCTCACCCAGAAGATGCTAATTCAAAAAAAAAAATACGACAAAAATTCTTTCGTATGTCTGTATGTCTGTCTGTCCGGATGTTGTCCTCTACAGGTCGCATTTCACAACCTATTCTCGTAGAATTTTGTGAGCTGGTTCGATAGTTATATGTATAGAATTTTTGGTCCAATCAGTTATTGGAAATTTTTAAATTGAAAAAAAAAATACATATGTCTGAACGGATGTTCTCCTCTACAGATCGCATTTCTCTCATCATAAATGTTATAGGTATAGAATATTGTTGTCAAGTCAGTTTTTAGAAATTTGAAAAAATATACAAAATTTATAGTATGTATGTCGGGATGCTCTCCTCTAAAGGTCGCATTTCTCAGCCGATTCTCGTGAAATTTTGTGAGCAGGTTTGATAATTATATAGATGTTTTTTGTCGAGTCAGGTTTTAGAAATTATAAAATTTGAAAACATGAAATTTTTGCGAGGTCCACAGCGCACAGAGCCACTAGTAGTAGTTGTATTGTGTAATATCCACATAATTATACAACAGTCATGACTGTGGCGGCATAGGCATTCCATATCGTGAGTACGAGCCGTCAAATACACTTAACTCCATTTCCAGCTCGATCAGTATAAAAACCAGTATCACCTTACTAATAACCTACATAAAACACCTCACAAACAAATGACACACGAAATAAATGCATCCACTTATATAAATTAGCGCACATAGATATCATACATATGCAAAACACAAGTGTATAAAATATAAATTGGAACAAATTAAGAGCGCGCAATATGTTAGCGTCACTGTCATCGCGGCGCGCGCTGTAGCCCCGTAAATCGTCATTTTCCCGTCGCAAGCGCAGTTGACGCGGTAATGAGTAAATACATCACGTGGGGCCACAAAACCAGCGACTACAACCTGGACTACTTGTGTAGCTTTACGAACGCGCGTTAGTACGTATCAATTATCATTATTATTAGTAAACTGGACTTAATCGCGTATAATTAAATGTATTTAGGTAGCTCTTTTGAGGCTACTCGACGATTCGGATGTCTCACAATATCCTCTGCCGCAAGACTCGCGAACGAGCGCTTGCTCCTTGGTGTTATTGAGTCTTCTCGTGACCAAAAGAGGATCTGTGAAAATCGTATCAACTGTCATCTTACAGGGGAAAATGACAGCTGATATGCCCATTCGAAGAGTTGCGCAAATACCCCGCTGCATTTAATTTATCAGTTTCAAATTCCTATCATATTTTAATAATGTTTCGTGTAATTCAAATGGCTTGAAATGTGGACATTTTCGGTGAGTTCTCAATTATGCTCTGATTACATATTTCTTTAGTCATATATATTCCCTATTCCCTTTTGCTTTGTTATTGATTTTTTTTGAATGGAGTTTTTTGGGCAACTACGGGACCCTACACTGAGCATGGCCCGACATGCTCTTGGCCGATTTTTTTAAGTGTATTTCACCTAGTATTATGTAGTATAGTTAATATTTGTGTTCATTTGTGTATATGTAACAGGTGTAAGTGGTGAAACCGTTCTTGTTATAATAATAAATAAATAAATAAATTTCAACCACATCATTCCAAGAATCGTATCGTATCACTTTTATCCCGTGTTCAAACTTGCGAGAGACGCGCGGTTTTTATTTATAAAACAACGAACCGCGCGGGAATCGCTCCCGCGCGATTCTCCCAAGTCTAAACACGTGGGCTTATTGTTGATTTCGCATTAGTCTGTCTGTAGCTGTCTATTTTATTCCTAATGATACACAACCAACTTAAATACTTGAATTTTGGAATAAACCGCCTCAACAAAAACAAATCTCCGTTCAACAAACCCTAACAAAAACAAACCAGAATGATAGACCAGCCTGCTATAGAACGTAAACTTGATTAGTGTACATAATTACCGATTGCCTCGATAATTGGTAAGTTACTGTGAGATTTTTAACGCCGTTTTGCTTCAAGAGTTTGGAAGTATTTTAAAAAGTTGCTGTAGGCACGTGTTATCTTTAAATTGCCTTGTTCACTGCTTTGATCTTGATCCCTTCCGTAGGTGTTTTTCGGAATTCCATTTTTTTAAATTAGAATCTTATTGAAACAAGAAAAAATCTTTGCGAATTAAAAAAAAAATTACTTTATATTTTAAATAACTAGCAACATATCTAAGTAATCAATGGAAATTGTACTTTGACTAGTTCTTTAGTTTTGCAAGAAAAAATGCATCCTCTCGTTACTTGTAGGGAAGTTACCCTAATTTCTTTTTGTATCATAATTTTATTATTTTGTTTTTTGCCGTGTTTGATTCGTACCCATAGAAAATTACAACTTTCTAGTAGTAACGGTATATGAACTATGCCGCGGATATATTGACGAGCGGATGGACGGACATGGCGATACTATAAGGTTTCCTTATGTTTACTACTGAACCCTAAAAAAGACGCCATACAAAAATGTGAAGGTCAGGAGCAGACTTTTTTCATTTATGAGGGTCGATAGATAGTCAACGATTCAGAATAAGAATAAAACATAAATATAACATTCAATACAATTTTGGAAAGGCTTATTACAGGGTCGAGGACTATCTAACTGACAGAAATGCATGGCCCAAACCAGAGACATAAATAGCATTAACATTAATATATGTGAAAATTCATTATATCACGTCTAGGGAATTAATTAAATTAATGATACTCCCAAACTATAACTCTAATTTTAGCGGTTTTCCTTGACATCATTAATTTATACTGAAATTAAGATAATTCAGATTTACTAGTTAATTACTTCATCTTCTCTCTATATATTTTAACGATTATATTCTAACGGATTTCTTTATATTTTAACGGGATAAATAGTATTAATACATGAGCCGCTTAATTATATTGATAAGGACATCAAGAACTAAAAGACCTGTATTTTAATAGCGTCATGCAAATAACGCAATAGATTGCACAAAATAATTGGGATTTCCTTGTATAATTTCTCGGTATTGTATACAATAATGAGGTTAAAATTTATAATATTAAATTAAATGCTTGATATATTATCAGGAGCTCAAATAATTATATCGTACCGTACCACATTATGGGTATGTCCTAAAACTACGACCAAAACCACCGGGGGATGGGCAGCAGCATCCCTGGAGTAGGTTGGAGATACTGCGATCGCCAACCCGCATGCCAAGCGTGGCGATTATGGCATATACCCCCCGTGAATTTGGGGGAGGCCTATGTATATGGCCTATAATATGGTGGTGGTGGTGGTGGTACCCCATTAGCCAATTGTGGAGCATTATTATCATTTAGATTTTAGAAATACATCGATAGAAATTAAGTTTTTATGTTAATTGTTTTTATTTGTACAAGAAAATAAACAAATTTCTCTACAGCCAAGGTCAATTAATACGGAAAATATAGATGTAATTTACCCGCGGCTTTTAATTACTAAGCTACAAATATGTGACACATATGCGTTATGTAATTATGTTCCGCCAAAACTTAAATGTTACTAAGTTTTTATTATAGGTACTTGATCCACGTCAAAGATTTAAATCCTAACTGACCCTGCTTTCATGGCCCCGCACTTACGCCTAGGCATTTACAAAATCAATTAACAAAAACTTCGCTCCTGCCTATTACCCCACCCTTAGGTGATAGATAAAAAAAATGACGTATCGATTGTTACGATAATCGTATAATTGGAGTCTGCGCAAGCCTGCTGCATTGTGATTACTTTATGAATTTGCCCGTGCTTACCTTATTATACAGAAGGAGAGCATGCAATAAAATATAGAAAACTCCCGTAAGTTTGAGACATATTAAAATATAATGAAACGGGTCACTCACGTCTTTGAGGTGATTTCCTGACTTGGCGGGGTGGGTGCTATATGTGATAGGTATTTTGTTCTTTGACGTGAGTTTACTGATGTGAGATTTCCTCGCACGAAATACCGTCAGCATTACGTTTGCGCAGTAGTAATACTATGCGCAAAAGCTGGGCAGTACTGCATTCGTATCGGTTGACACTGACAGCTGACAGTTTTCTAATATCGTACCGCCTCCGCATCGATAAATCAGGAAGGCGCCTAAGGTCGAATATCGCTAGACATGTTTCGGACCGCGAACCGGCCTGAAACATGTCCAGCGGTATTAAAGACGTGAGTGACTCGTTTCATTATATTTTGACAAGCTTTTTTAGGTTTTTGTAAACTTATGCAGTACTATAAACCACCACCACCATTCTTCATACCAGGGTTCATTTACCATTTCAGGTCCCCTCACTTGATTTAAGAAACCAGAGTTGCCTTTGCACATCCTCAAATCGATTGGATCAACTGTAGTTGTCCAGCAAAAAGGCCGTTTTTTTGCAAACCAATTTAGACTATCATTATTAAAATCAGAAATCAAGTAAGCGTATGCATGAAAGACGGAACTAAGTAAATTGCTGGCAGTTGGCAGTTAGGATGTCTCCCACGATCTCAGCATTTTTCTATTATCCGTTTAGAGACAATTAGATCTAAATACCTAAATAAATAATTGTCGACAATCTTACACAAATCGACTGTTACATTATTATTTTATATAACGGACTGCTTACCGCATTGTCTTCTACTGGAGCTTTTTCAGGTCATAAAAGGAGATACTACATTAAGCTGACGTCTAAGTGCCACACGATATGAATGTTGCCGAGACCTCTCCATGATGACACCATCCACAGCAGATTAATTTGAGAGAATCAATTCATCTTTATACGTTACGTCACTTAACGTTACGTTTCTTCTCAGCAGTGGTCTAGTTATATTTCGAAAACGCTACGTAGTAGATTTCGACTTAGAAAAGTGCCATTGCGGCCTACTTACGGATTAAAGTAAGGGAAGGAATCTTCAAGAAAAGAGTGTATATTTTTTTTGAGTCGGCAATGCGCATGTGATACCCCTGGAGTTTCAGGCATCCATAGGCTGCGGTGACCGCTTACCATCAGGCGAGCCGTACGCTTGTTTGCCTCCGACGTGATATAAAAGTGCATTTATTTCATATATTAACACATTGGCAATCAGTCCTCTCGATATTTTTGTCTACAATCGAACATAAGTTGGTCAGGACCTAATTTTTGGACCATCGTCAAGGGATTTAATTCGTCTAAAATTTAATTGATTCCATTGTGATACGAAACTTACCCATATAGATTGTACGAAAAATGTTCGTGTCACAATGGCATCAATGAATTAGTAGACGAATTAAAATCCATATGGTTCTATAAGTAAGATCATACGTAAGTAAGACTATGGTGAGATTAAACAATTAACAGACTGAAGTTAAAGGCGAAGATTGTCGTTTTTTACGTAGCAATTAGTAATTTATATTCAGCCGTTTCGTGACAGAACGAATTGTCTCGTGCCACAAAGGAGAAAAACCTCACAATAACAATTTCCCGAGAAATAAATTAAGTTAAACACCGGACAAGTTAATAGCAATTGCCATCGAATAGGTTTACTAGAAGCCAGCGCGATAATCGGGTTGTTAATCAAGATTTCGCGAACTCGATTATCATCGATAATGTTTCGCAAGTCGGTGGTCTGACGTGCGACCTTAATTTTATCAAAGAATCTTAGAAATGATTTGAGTTTTACTTTTTTTAAGAACGGCAGAAGATTATTAGCTAGTTAAAACTGTGATTATAGACAATTAGACGATTGAGATGAGTTATCACGGCACCTCGTGCGTGTGGCGCAAGGCACCACTGTTTCTTTGTAAAATGATACTTTGTTGTTGAATACTTATTTCGGCTACAATTAGTTTATAATTATGTGTGAATTCAATTGTTTGTCAACTAACAATAATGGAAGTAAACGAATGAAACTTGAAACATTTTCACTATTTTTTATCGATTGGTTGCAAAGGGATCTCCGAGTTATGATAGAGTACACAATATTGGATACAAATACATTTTATTAATTATCAGAGCGTCGGGTTTTTGAATAATAATTTACTAAACGTTTCTGTGTAATTAATATTAATGTTTATTCAGAAAAACGTGAAATAACAAAACAGAAATTACTCTAACTTAAAAATAACCTATAAAAATCTAAATTTGGCCCCTTAGGCAGGGTGCCCATCATGGGATTTAATCGCGTAATATTTATGTATGTATTTATTCTACTCGTTGTTTCAAATGTGTTGCAGCTTCTTTGATAGATCAAGGGTTGGTCTTGTTGGAACCAAGAATATTGCAGCACTTTCCAAACGCCAAAGCATACTATAAATAAACGATCAAGACCAGTTTATTAAAAAATGTGTGCAATTGTAAATTTTAAAAGTATCACCAGGAGTGAATGGAGCAAGACGACTCTAGCTTTTTACAATTGGGTCCTAGCTGTCGTCCAATAAGTTCTTATCTTATACAGATGGGCCCTGTAACAGGAGCAAAAATTAGACGGTGGACTATTTAGCGGGCCAGCAATTATTTCCAAGTGATCTAAGATGAGTTTTTTTTTTAAAGATGGCTTACGTGTATTTTTATTACTTTGCTGAGGTGACATTAATGTCAATTTATTTTAAAAAGGCAATAAAATTGTAAAGAAAATTAAACAATACCAAAAACATCCATGAAAACAAAAAATGCAAAAGAAATTATGACTCATAACTCATAACTTGATACTAATTCAAACACTGCATTGACTGATGTGCTATAATCTCGTGGTGTCAAGATCCATTACTCGGAGGTCATAACGATTTATACCAGGTGTTACTACAGATGCCCTAAAGAAGCGTCCTTTTAAATAGTTGCTCCAGTTACAGGACCTACCTTGTATATTATCATAAGCGAAGCATTTCCGTATAGAAAGAAGTCTCCAATGGCGCAGGCTCCGTCTCGAGGAGTTTGCGATTTACCAATAAAAAACCCGTCTACTTACAATTCAAGGCACTAACATGATTCTCACATCGAGCAAGTCGAGGTTTCCTACCTAGCACGGTGGCACGTTTGTCTCCACGGGGCGTCGACGGGTGATGTGTAATGCATCGGTTTTGTACCAGTAGACATGTCACCTGACTGACGGGGCGTATTTGCTTAAGGGGCTGTTTAAAGGCTTTGATGGTCAACCAAGGATGAGTGTGTTTTCTGAAATGGCAAAGCAGCTTAGACGCTACGAGTATCTAAAGAGTCCATCATCACTCATGATGTATGCATAGCCTGCTCAGTCAAAGGTAGAAATGCTAAGAGAAAGATTCATAAAAGAGCGTTTATTTGTAATTTCGTCCAGTATTCCACAACTCGTTAACTTATGTTTCGAAGTTAAAGGTAAGCGTTCACAAGCCCGCATCGCACGCATCGGACGCATCGCACGCAACGGATTTTAGTATTATCTATATTAATAATTTCGTGCAGGGGTACGGTAGACCCGAACGAGACCCGTCTCAAATTGAAGAACGTATAAAAATAACGATTTCGAGTTGAACATATGTATCCGCAAAATTCGGATTGTCGCGTATTTTGCATTAAAAAGTGTTAATTTTATGACAAAAGTCGGCCATATTAAATTCGTTGGTTGACAGCGTCGGGTTGGGTACGTTCGGAAATTGTAAACTATGTTTGCGTCCGTTGTGTTGGCCAGGTTGCTGGGCTGCGTTCTGTGTGATGGGCCATCATCGCCCATTGTGTGGATTCGACTAGCCGCGTCTGCAGCGTTTTATTTTTGTAGGTTTCAAGAGTTATATACACCTATCAGCCTAGCTAGCACGATAACTTATACCGTCACGTTATATGGGCGAAATGTACTAAAACGTCACATAAAACGTAACGGTATAATCTATCGTGCTAGCTAGGCTGATTGTCACAACAACCGCCTTCAAAGCGAATGTATGGGGCCTGTTACATAGTTATTATAATCACGTGATATATTATATTGACACCCCAGTATTGTAATAAAATTAATGGTGTAAAGGACACCACTTGAATGTTTGCTGAGTCTGACCGCCATCTTAAAGCTGCGTCTCTATTTTGTTGTGACAAACTACTAGGTGACTTATGGCTTTTAAACGTCTAGCAAAATTATAACTTAGTGGTACTGGGGTACTGGGGGTCTACTCTGAAATTCGAAATCCGAACTTCGTATGGTGCCGTCCCTTTCACTCATATAGTCTATGACAGGAGAGTGAAAGGGACGGCACGATATGAAGTTAGGATTTTGAATATCGGAATAGACCCCCAGCTCAGGCCGTTCGCCGCACTCGAAACGAAGTATCTGCCTCTCTCTCGCACATGTGTATTCGAACGACAGAGAGGAAGATAGTTCGTTTTTGGGTCGCGGTAGGCCCTCAGGCGTCAACTTTAAAACGAATAGGGTATTTTACTATATGAGAAATAAAATTCAAAATGTAAGAAAAACGGGCCAAGTGCGTCGGACTCGCGCACTGAGGGTTCCGTAGAACTAAAAAACAAATGTGATTTATCAATATATTGATATTTTTGGTAAAATATACTTCATAATAAACATTATCACCTAATTTCAAGTTCATAGGTCGATGGGAAGTTAAAAAATTATATGTGTGACAGACAATACACGGAATGTTCTTTGACTTTCTTCGACCGTCCGCCGCGCTCGGACTAAAGTGCTACCAACCGAAAACTAAATATATATGCCTCTCTGTCGCACTTGCATATTCGAGCGCGGAGAGGGAAATACTTCGTTTTCAGATCGCGGTAGGCCCTCTAGTCTGACAGCTCCTATTCTTGGATGGTGCGCGTATCGGAATGTGAAATACATGTGGCAAAACGGAACAAGTTGTTAAATAGCTTCCATTAATTGGAGAAAATATTACCAACTGTTATTATTATCACACGAAACACTGAATATTGAAGCAACATCCAATGGGGCCTGTTACATGGTTATTATTATCACGCGATATACTGATATCACGATCCGTATCACGTGCTGTTTAATGAATATTGAAGAACAATCTATACGATTTTGATAACCACGATAATATTAACACACCAGTATTGTGATAATATTAAGCGTGTAACAGACCCCATACAATTTTGAAAATCGCGATAATATTGACACATAATATTGAGTGTAAAGGGCCCCCACTGAATAGAATTTGGCGGAGAATAGAGAGCTGCTACCGCGAAACGAAAACGAACGAACATCGTGTATTTCCCTCTGTGTCGCTCGAATTTGCAAGTGCGACAGAGAGGCAGATACACGTACTTCATTTGTTTTCGTTCGCGTTAGCAGCTCGCTTCGCACCAAAAATACTGACTGGCACATCAATATTTAACAATTGCACATCTGAACTGAATTTTAATGAACGATTAGTATTATAGCTATACAAATCAGTACTGATTACGGCGTCAATTTTTTTATGTGCCTTTAATTACTACCCTTATAAAAATGCTTAGGATTAACTTGCAAAGATACTAGCCTTTGCCCGTGACGTCGTCAGCGTAATATTTTACTCCCTATTCCATATGTTAATCCAGACTACAGACTATATTTCTGTACGAAGTTTCATTATAATCCGTTGTTATAATGTTTTTATTTTATACATTTTTGTACACTATTTCTTTCGTCGTTAGCATAACTGTCACGAATAAATGTTTACTTTATTTCTTTCTTATTTAGTTCACCCGAGCGAAGCCGGGCTTTCATCTAGTTTGTATATAAAGTCACACAAGTGCGTCCACTGATCAACACCGTACTTCAGTGGACGCGTGCGTGGCGGGCCTGTGGACGCTTACCTTTAAGCTACGTTTTATTCATCCTATTAAAACATATTATTTGTTCACTTTTATTATTGCCTAGTAACCATAATACAAGTCTGGCTTGGTTTATAAGGTACAATTATACCTCAGGTCTTGCTTGGGTGGATGTACGAGAAGAAAATCCCCATTTATTTAAGTATTTACTTAAGTAATATTTCTTTATGTAGCAAAAGTTCCACTATTTCTAAAGAGTCTAAGAACTAATTCTGACATACGAGTATTTTGCTACTCGATATCTAACCACTACCTAACACTACCACACCTAGGGAAAATTGGTAATCCAAGCCTAACATGAATCCAGTTTTTGCCATCGATTAAACCTAACTTCACAGTCGCCGCCCGTTTCAAAATTTAAACAGCAAGAAACTTACCAGATCAGCTCTCAGCGTCATTGATTCCTAACTTATAATGAAGTTAGTTTGTGACCGCATTAATTCCTAATTTGGCCATTGGTAAACATACATTTGTAACGCTCTTATATTTAGGGGCTCAACTAGTGGGTGCAGTGCGCAGTGGTTACGAAATCGACCAATTAGAGGGCATTTATGTAAACGAACAGCAGGGAGATGTCTGAAGGTGTTAACATTTCAAATCGATCGACTTTGATGGTTAAATAACATGTATTTCGTAAGCTTCAGAAAGACATCTAATACGAACGTTGAATACGTACAAAAATTCAACAAACCTACTTAAAAAAATATTATATACATATAGATGGAATATATGTATCTAATTTATAATCAACTATATCTTAATGCAGATAAATGTAATGTAATATCATACACTAGAAAAAGATCCCCTATTCAGCACAATTACGTCTTTGCAACCGCCCACTTAACCGTGTTAACCATATTCAGGACTTGGTATAATTCTTGATGACAAGTTGTCCTTTACATTACATATTGACAGTATATTAAAGCGTGCATTTAGAAGTCTGGGATTTATCAATAGAATAACTAAGCCATTTAGGAAAATTATCACTCTTAAAATCCTTTATTTCGCATTTGTAAGATCTATTCTTGACTTCGGATGTGTAATCTGGAGTCCATTTTACAAACATCATAGCAATCGTATCGAACGAGAATTTTTTAAACTTCAAGTCTTAAGAGTAGTTTTTAAGTATTATTATGCTAACCTCGTCACTTCTTTTCAAGTAGGTAGTTCTAAGCAAATGTAGCTGAAATAATGGGGATGGAACCGTACATCTACAGAGTAATTATTTTTCCACTGTTAAACAACTGAAATATGCTGGTACGTGAGTATATACCACCATATACTCGTATGCTAGATATCACTTCCATGATCTACGGTTCCACCGAAATGCGTCTCTTTAATTTTTTCACACCTCAGGTCCGATCCAACAATTAAAAGTAATAATATAATTATTATCTTATTCGGTACTTTTTTGTCGACATTCTATGTAATGTTATTTACAAAATGTAACGCTTTGTAATGACTGTTTGTACCAAAATAAAGAGAGAAAGAGAGAGAAGAGAGAATATACAACTAGTTATTCTTTATTTCCGATAAGGCTAACGAACCTTAGAATAATTTCGTCAGTAAACTAGTAGCCTAAATAGAAGACAGAATTAAGTTTGTACATTATTTTGTTCCTATGAGTATATAATAACAACATGAAATCGAAATTCCAGCGGAAACAGGGAAGACAAGCAACGGGTACTCCAGTAGCACCTGGCATTATGCTGAGTGTTCATCGTTTTCAATATACCTAATCACTTCGTCAATAAGATTTACCATTGTTTTCTTACAGGATTAAAAAAAACTGTACAAGGTTGTACAGTTTGTTTATTTGTATGATAGGATCCCGGAAATTACTTATATAATTGGGTTGGATGGTGGTTCTTAATAGTATATTATGTAACTACATATAAATAAAACCTTATTGCGGTTATTAAATTCAGGATGACTCGAAATTTTTGACCGCGAGTGTATTATTTATTCCCATAGAACAAGAATTCGAAAGTGAAAAAGGTTCAGTATCTTTAACAATGTACAGTCAGCATCAAAAGTAACTACGCATTTGAAAAGTTCAAAAGCCTTTGTTGTAAGGGAATAACAGCTTTTGACACCTTCATATGTATAGCTACTTTTGATGCTGACTGTACCTACACATTGCATGGAACTGTTCTGGATCATTTATTACCATTCCATTGTATTTCAAATACTACTTTAAAATACAGTAAAATACAATAAATTAATATTAGGGGACAATTCTTACACAAATCAATCTAGGCCCACAGCTAAATAAGGCTTATTTAATACTAGTTGTTGCCCGCGACTTCGTCCGCGTCTTCGCTCCTATTGGTCACAGCGTGATTTTATATAGCCTAAAGCCTTCCTCGATAAATGGACTATCCAACACAAAAATAATTTTTCAATTAGAACTAATAGTTCCTGAGATAAGCGCGTTCAAACAAACAAACAAACTCTTCAGCTTTATAATATTAAGTATAAATTTTATTGTATTACTAGCTGTTTCGCGCGACTTCGTCCGCGTCTTCGCTCCTATTGGTCCCAGCGTGATATTATATATCTTAAAGCCTTCCTCGATAAATGGACTATCCAACACAAAAAGATTTTTTCAATTCGAACCAGTAGTTCCTGAGATTAGCGCGTTCAAACAAACAAACAAGCATACTCTTCAGCTTTATAATAATATAATATAGTCTAGTATAGATAGGAAGGGGAGCATGACTAGGAAATATTTAAGATTATGAAGGGTTTTTCGTTCATGGGATCTCAAATCTAAATCTTTTTCCGTGCGCTAGATTATATCGTGCGCGCGGTGACGTCATCATTGCGCAGTGCCCGCTCTGCTAGATCACTGAATTGTTTAGCTGTATATGGACGCGGCTTGAAGATCTGACGACATCTGAATCATCGTGTTGACATTTTGCAAGAGCTTTGGACACGTACTCAATCATAGCATGCCTCGTGTAACCGTATGCATGAGACTGCAATTCCTAAGTTTTGAAAATGTTAATTATAAAAGTGCAAATCCAAACACTAAAGAATGAACCATCAGGCAGGACGTCTACTTGTTTACCACCGCCGTAGCATTAAAATAAGTCGATCATATCTAGAAAATATACATTACCAGACTTACTTTTACTTCATCTCGTCATACAGTGGATTTGATATTTTGTGAGCTTGACATACCTGAAACAATATAAAATATTTTATAAGACTACGCAATAAACTTTGCCAAATAAAGCAAACAATTATATAAATAGTAATATGTAAATAACTGGTATACAACTATACTCAGCGAAAAAATATTTGGCCCAAAATCGTATTAAAATGTATGAGAACCGAACCCAAGATATGGCCCTTTTGGCGATATGGGCCTTTTTGCCGTTAACTATATATATTTTACCTACTCAGCTTACATATATGTATAACTTATCACGTGAAACTGAATGGCCATTAAACTTGATAATTTAGGTGTTATTATACATACTTATCTATGCGCTTTTATTTTTCTCCAGATCGAAGAATATTACCTAAAATAAGAATCTTAAGGCTTAATAAATATGTCCATTTTCTGTGTGGTGATTTGTCCGTTCATTTACCGCTAAAGAAGTGCAAAAATAACCTCCTCATACCCCGAGTACAATAATTTGTACAATTTCAAAAATTAACTTAGTATTGTATCTGAACAACCGACGGTTCTAATATTCAAAAACCATTTTGTACTCTGGGTATATAAGTTACTTAGAAATAGTTTGACAATATACAGTTAGGCGTAAAATAAACTTAATTAATAGTAAAATAAAAATAATTTAGCAACAACAGCAAATGCCAAATCCCGTTGTAGCATACAAACGCTATTACCCCGAGTGCGCCACCCGGGCGTCCCGTCCGGTGGTCGCTCGTGCCCGGCGCGCACCCCGTGGCGACCTATTCATCTAGCTAGCTGCGTGATTAGTGGCGTTTTTAATAAGATACTCTACTGCTATTTGTTACTTAGCTTTGTTATATTCTCTAAAGTCCCTCGTAAGTACTTACATTATCGTCCTTCTAGCGTTTTGCCGATTGTATATGTGCTGATTAGGCACGTTATATTATTTCGATTAGATGATCTACAATACGTGCTTAAGCTAAGTTAGAGTGCGAGATAAATGGATGATTATGCTGCTACTAATATATAAAGAAATAAAGTTTAAGAACAAAGGGTCAATTAACTGTAGTCAGTCATCGTCTAAAGTGGGTATATATCGCTCTCTGAGTGAGTCTCTTCCACAAGCCCATCTGGGATGTAGTCTACACTCACTCTTCCTGTTCCTGCTCCCCCATCAACATTCTATATTGCCAGGCAGGTGGCCGCTATCATCAACCACCGAATACTGTCTGGCAAAGTCTGTAAGAATCCAGGGATCACGGGATCACTTTGAAACCATATCTAATGATTTATTTATTTATTGTATGGCATTATTATTTTTTGACGTAGGCAAACGAAACTAACACAACATCGAAAGGGGAGTGTTACGCTACCAACATCTGAGCTTCTAAGCCAAAGGGAACCATAGTCCTTGTTGGAATTAAATATATTTCCTACATAAGTTTAGATATTTCGTATATTAGTTTCTTTTATTTTTAAACCCAGTCGAGCTTGAATTGGAATAAAGACCTGCGGATTCAAAGTCGCGTACCCTTCCGCTCGGCTACTGTGGCTTCGAGTACCACATATACTATTACGAGTACACATAAATAAAATCTACAGGAGAGGTAAAGTGTTAGCAAGTAATTTTGTCAGCGGATACATAATTTACAATACGGATCTAATTAGAGCCAATGCGAAATACTACCCTTCGAGTTGGCAACTTCCTCGTGACGTATTTTTCTCCGCCCTCACGGGAACGGGGTGGGGCATATACCGGGACGGGAAGAAACTGCCAACTCGAAGCGACCATTAACCGCACGAATTTTCTAGAATGTCATTCACGTGAGAACAGATTTTCCCGTGTTTATTCTTATCGAAATAATTAGCGACATGCAATAATTAGTAATAAGTACTATGCTTTTCTTGTAAAAGTCAACTTATGTACTCATTTTGTGGGTATGTTGCACTCCAAATAATTCTCCTTACTTGTGTTGCCATGGAAATTATTTACAATTATTTTCGTTTGGTATGGCCGAATCCAAAATCTACGAACTCTTGTGTAAACTATGGGAACTAGAAGAGCAACCACGAGAATGGAATGTGGGAGACATATGTCCTGTCCATAAAAAAGGCTCAAAGAAGAAGTGCACAAACTATCAAGGAATAGCTCTGCTCCCGACTGCTTACAAAATCTTGTCGAATGTGCTGCTTAAGAGGTTGGAGCCGTACGCTGAGGGAATCCTTGGGGATTATCAGTGTGGGTTCCGTTGAAACCGCAGCACGGCTGATCAGATTTTCCTGCTAAGACACCTAATGCAGAAGAAGTGGGAGTACGTACAGAGCGTTCATTCGTTGTTTGTGGACTTCACGAAGGCGTATGACAGTATAGACCGAGGGGCCCTGTATGCCATTCTTGTAAATTTTAACATCCCTAATAAGTTAGTTTCCATTATTTCAGCAGTGACGGGGAGAGTAGAATGCGTGTGAGAGTGGGGGGAGAACTGACGGATGAATTCGCGGTGATCACCGGTCTAAAGCAAGGAGATGCCTTATCACCGATGCTCTTTAACTTGGCCCTTGAGCACGTGGTGAGCAAAATTTTAATACTAAACACAGCGCTAGAGTTAAGCGGCAAGCACAAGGTGATAGGGTACGCGGATGACTTGGCTTTATTAGGTGAAAGCCGTGGAGAAGTGGCGTAGGCGGCCAGTATTTTGGAGCGTGAGGCAGCTAAAATAGGTCTCAGGATCAACCAGACGAAAACCGAGTACCTCCATATGAAACGGTATAATACGTGGGCCAGGCGTGAAATTCTTCATGTGGTCCTCGGTTTTCGTCTGATGCCGTGTTTCGTGTGGTTGATAAATTTCGGTACCTTGGATGCACCATTACTGATACTAATACTAGAGAGGAAGAGATCAGCATTCACATCCAAAATACCTTGCGGTGCACTGCAGCCTTGCACAAGGCCTCGGTGTCTAGGCTTCTCAGCAGGAATACAAAACTGCGGTCTTATATATAAGACGGTCATTAGATCTATCCTCATGTATGGTTGTGAGGCCTGGACACTAACGCAGAAAGAGGAAAGACAACTCCGGGTGACAGTGAGGAAAGTGTACCGAAAGATCCTGGGACCTGTCAGGAGAGACAATGGCACATGGAGGATGCGTAAGAACGCCGAGGTTGAGGAGTTGGTGGCTGAACTCAACATCATAGGCGAAATAAAGTCCCACAGACTTCGCTGGTTAGGCCACCTACAGAGAATGGGAGAGGATCGCGCCGTCAAGAGAGCATACCTGAGTCGACCGACTGGTCGCCTTCCAGTCGGGCGACCCAGGTATCGCTGGAAAGACACAGTGGAGGTGGATCTGCGTCATATGCAGGTCAAAGATTGGCAAGCAGTGGTGCAGGATCGGGATAAGTGGCGTGCTCTCGTTTCGGAGGCCAAGACCCGTTTTGGGTCACTGAGTCAAGATAGTTAGTTATTTTCGTTTGAAAAGCAAAGGATTCAAATTGTAAAAAAGTTTTTGATAGCAACTAACGCGGTGAACATTTTGATAGAAAATACCTGAAATAGGTAAATTAAGAACAACAACATTGACACACAACAGACATTGTCTTCTGCAATATTGTAAATATCTAGGGTTCTCGAGCGGCGACCACGTACCGGAAGGCGTAGCGTGGGCAGGCCCCCCAAACGGTGGACTGATGACCTGGTAAGGGTCGAGGGTGTCCGCTGGATGCGGGTGGCGCAGTACCGGTCATTGTGAAAGTCTTTGGGGGAGGCCTATGTCCAGCAATGGACGTCCTTAGGCTGATATTATGATGATGATGAAAATTGTAAATGTAGGGATGAGGTGCCAAAGCAGATTACCGGATACTTTAGAATACTAAAATGCTGCGAGGATGATGAAATTATGTCTGGAAGAGATCGCCTCTATCGAAGTCGCCTACCGATACAACCGAGAAGATTTTGATGGTTAGTATGCAGGGCTCGGATATTTCATAGCAGGATGTGAGACGCACAGTCGATATTCAGATTAAAAACTCCCCATACCCATAATCAACATCATGATGATTTACAAAAGCGACCACTTGTAAACATTATCCACGGTGTAGTTGGCATCACCAGATCCCTCTGATTCTGTCCATCGCCACAGGTCTTAGGTGAAGATTGGAGTCATTTGATCTAAAGCAGTCAGATTGCGTAGCATATAATTAAGTAAAGTGCATTAATGTTCGCGTTACAACAAATGCACTCTCTCGTCCTTAACCTTAACCCTCTAAAGCTGGTGGAATGGGAAAGCTGGAGAGAGGTTCGGAGACTGGGATAAAATATCCCGGCCCTGTTTATCAGGAACCTTCATTTCAGTCCGAGCCCAAAGTAACAAAGTCCCGTTCACAATGAGGAACATACGTGTAAAAACACACACGCCGCCCGCAGGCCGAATTTAAATAAGCAATTACTCGCTGCTCTTGATTTATCGATCAATATGCGGCAACACTGATTGTGTGGCGAAATTAATCGACAGTCCGACTTAATTCCAACCAGTAACCTGCCTAAAGTTCTATGATACCTTCTATGATAAGACTTATGGCCATTCATCTTTATGAATCAGGCCATTAAAATTTGGTTGTCTTTATTTGTCAATTTAACATTCGTATTTGTGAAACTAAACACGCATTATTTTCAAATTAACGATTATTAATTAACAAAAAAACGAATTCGAACGAATTTGAATTTTATTATTAATTAACGCATTATTTTAAAAACGATTTTTATTTTTTTAATAAAGAGGTTATAGTGATAGTCAATCCAATCGCTCGTATCATCAAAACATGACAACAAATTAAAAAAATAGGCTTGGCAACACTTTCGTGATATTTCTAGCAATGTTAAAAAGACACATCAGTACATTATGTTTACAACAATAATGTCGTTAACTTAATTTACTGTGTCTTTTTAATGCCTAACAATGACGTACAGTACATACAAACAAAGTTAGAAATGCTTGCTTTACTTGATTGTGTTACTTTCGGATACCAGATTTAAATATTAATTTTTTTTATGTACATTGCTGCTAATATACTTGGTTTGGCCATATTATATCCGGATATTTATTATTACTCTAGAATCTAGGTTCAATGACATAAGACAATTTTACACACACAGTTTTTTTTATTAAAACCTTTAAAAATTCTATAAATTAAACTAAAAAGTTAAACATGTAATGTCAAAGTAGTGATACAATAATTTATCTAAATAGAAATATTGAAAATATTGCATTTATCATACTTGTACTGATAAATGCAGTTATGATAATAAATATTTATACTTACATAACAACAATTAATGACCAAACTCGGGAGCCATTTCAAATTTACATATTTGAATGCAATTCATAAGCGTAAGCGGTTATTACTGCTTTATCTTGAACGGAAATAAGTCTTATTTTGTGAAGAATGTGATTACGGTATACTTAATGAAAACGTCTTTTCCCCATTCCGTAGGTCAAATTTAATTTTATACCAATGTTATAATGACTTTGACAGGGAAAAGAAATGACAATTTATCCGTGTCAATTGCGTTTGTGTGAAATAATATTAATAATAAAAAAATACTTTACAAACTCGATTGCTTACAGTTACATTGTAATATAAAATTAGCCATAGGTTTACCGTTAAATTGAATAATAGTACATTACTACAGAGGCCGGGACGAAAAGGTATGCCGGCCGAAGACATATAGACGGCCGAGTACAGCGAGGCCCGATAGGTCTAAGGCGGGCAACCCCATATTTCCCGCCGAGGTATGTATAGTGCTTTTCTCAAACATGCAATGAAACAAACAACAAAAAAAACAATGTTTTATTTTTAATACACATAGTGACAGAATGTCATGATGCCTGTGTCACAAATTTATGTGGAATGGAAATTAAAAAAGAGGAGTTTGCCGGCCTAGGCCTGCAAGATTTGTATGAAATTCCAATAACGACCTCTTGTCCTAGCCGCACCTGAAACGTCATACTTCGCAGCCTATTATAAGTAACATAACATCAATATTTTATTGCATGTTTGAGAAAATAGATTTATATTGCAAGTAGGCCGCAATGGCACTTTTATATGTCAAAATCTTGTTGTTGAGTTAGGTTTAGGCTAGATTTAAAATTTTGTGTACCAGGGGGCCGATTTTTGAGTTTCGAACGCTCGAAATCAATGGCGAGCGATAGAAAATAGTCGCACGCGAAAATTTGTCACGATTATTTTCGAATGAACCCAAAAAGAGTTATTTTTGAGAGTCATATTTTGAAAGCTAATGATTGACTATCGATATTTTTCATTTCGTTACCGGTTATTGTAATTCGTATTTATAATACAAAATAGAGATGAAACAATATTAAACATTGAATTCGTAGCAATAATTTTAATTTTTAAGTACATCTTCAGTGTATGATAAACGTAAATACGTAACGACATGACCAATTCTTCTCCCCGCTTCTTTACAACAGACACGGTTGGCGGCCGAACTAGGTAAACAATGCGTATTCGATCTCTTAATTTAAAAATAATTATAATATTTTTTCAATAAAGATGATTAATCTAAATTATTGGTTCGTGCCCATTTTGTGTATTAAAAAAATGGCGGGTGAAGAAATAATATTGACTCTGGATTTCAGGTTTTGTTATTTATAATATCATGATTGAATTAACTATCGTAATGTGTTTTATCCAGCTTAAATCAATATTATTCGTGTAATATTAAATTCAAGTAGGAAGAAAATAAATCAAGTATTTACTAAATTTCTACTGATAGAATTGAATGCGAGTGGTCAATACCACTTGACTTCAAATTTTCTATCGCTCGAATTTGAAAAATAGCATTTCATCATATTTGTCAGTTTTCGAGTGAAAGAGTCGAGCGTTCGAAAATTGCCCCCCCCCCCCCCTGGTCACGTCATCAGTCATTGATATACCAAAGTAGTCAAACAGTTTTTTTTTACATCTGTTAAAACTATGTATCTACAGTCTGCACTATTTATTAAAAAAATATTCTATATGTTTCTTTTAATGTTTAAGTATCTTGAACCAACTGTGCTTTATTCTATCTATTATGTAACAGTAAAAAAAACACTAAATAGACTTAGGGATTGCACCAACTTACGATCACAGACCGATTGAAGATAAATATGACTCAGGCAGCTGTCATCCTATAGACACTTGTCAAACTTTTCATTCAGGTTTTACCAACAGCCCTTACGATTACAAACGGTTCATGGTGCAACCCACTCAACATACGCAGTGTAGATTTTGATTAAGATATCTCTTAGGAGAATCGCTGGTCTTTCGCTCCACGCACTGCACTGCACCTTGTTTATCAGACGCGATCGTATTGCGTAAATTTGTCTGTTAATCATGACTCTTACCCAACGCTACCGTTTTAATTGAACTTTATAAAAACCCTTAATTGAACGTTAATTTTTCACCCGAACTTATAACTCAGTCGATTTTATCACTAAAAAGCGCTATTCAAATCGTAATTCCTTACTTGTAATCACTTTAGGTTCGATTACTTTCTCAAACGTCATATTCAACAACCGTCTTCGTTCCAATTTGAATCGTTTTGTAGTCAGTGAGGGTCGATTTTTGGTTACGTGGTCGGACGAGATAGGAGGTGTTTAAAGTAAAGGCTGCAGGCTGTTTAATTATGTATTTGGATCGTACGGCCTTATGGCTAATTTGTTTTCGTTTTGTCATACTGGTGTCCCTGATGATATTGACTTGTACAAGATAAGTGAGACACTTTAGCAGCTTTCATACGACATTTAAGATCACGAATGGTTTAGAATTGTCACATCAACTACGTAAGTACATAAAACATTTTCCTGAATATATTTCCGATTTCCTACACAAAAGGTGCCAGCGAGTCCCTACTTCGATATCAAAATGATAGCCATTTTTGAAGCAAGTCCGATTATTTTAAAACGTCGTCTTTTGCAAATAAATCTTTTATGAAACGTTACTCCGAGAGGGCAGACAGAGCTCATGAGTTTCTATTTCCAGCACCACTTCTTAAAATTATTGGTTCAAAAAGGCCGAAAATTATAGGTTGCTTCTTTGTCCCATAGTCATCTTTTAGAAATCCACGGCAAGAAAAAGGTTGGTGCTGTTCTAAGCCGACACCTTACCACTTTCTAGGCTCGATATCCAATAATACTACTACTGAACGAGATGGTCCTATTTAAGTTAAATTAGAGCGACAGAGAGATACGTATATCATTTGTTGTCTTCATAATAGTCAAATTTATATTACTCGTATCTTCTACAATTCGCATTTAGACAGAAAAAATAACTAACCACGAAGTTCTGAAAAAAGTGCGGGAGAAAAGGAAACTGTAAAGTTATAGAAAACAGGAAAGCGAAAATGATTGGTCCTCTTTTACAACATTTCGTTTTTAGGGTTCCGTACCCAAAGGGTAAAACGGGACCCTATTACTAAGACTCCGCTGTCCGTCCATCCGTCTGTCACCAGGCTGTATCTCATGAACCGTGATAGCTGTTGAAATTTTTACAGATGATGTATTTCTGTTGCCGCTATAACAACGAATATTAAAAACCGGCCAAATGCGAGTCGGACTCTTTACCGTTTTTATTTTTTGTACGGAACCTTCGGTGGGCGAGTCCCACTCGCACTTACCCGGTTTTTTTTAATAACATCATAGAAGGCAAGATTGAAGGCAAGCAACGAAGGGGATAAGCTACATTACACAATTAAAGAATTTTTTGCATTCATGTCGAAAAAAGAAATTAAGTAGGCGACCGTAAATAGTCAGATATAGAGAGTTATATCGTCAAGAGTCCAACGGAGAGCGACTCGAATTGTCGGCTGCCAGCGGGCTTCGGAACGGCTTGACTCCTTGGCGCTGCGTAGAAACGTAGCCTCGCTCTGCATTTTCTACCGCATGTATTACGGAGAGTGCTCCGAGGAATTGTCGGATTAATCCCTGCCGCTTCCTTCCGCCATCGCACAACGCGACAAAATTTCCATCCTCACCACTTAGATGGTTGGCAGTCCTCAACTGTGCGTTTCTCCAGAAATTTCTTGCCTCGCACAGCTAAACTGTGGAATGAACTGTCACCTGCGGTATTTCCGGACCGATTCGACTTCAAACCTTCAAGAAAAGAGCGTACTCCTATCTCCTATCTTAAAGGCCGGCAACGCACTTACAACCCCTCTGGTGTTGCGAGTGTCCATGGGCGGCGCTAATCGCTTACCATCAGGTGATTCGTCAGCTCGTTTGCCTCCTATGTCATAAAAAAAAACTGTCATTGTGTGAACAATTGGTTTTATATGAGGTTGTGGCAAAGGTTGATTTCCGAGGTACTACAGTGTAGGGTTCTTCAATAAGGGGTGTTTACATTTTTAAAGGGCTGACAACCAGCTTGCGACACCCCCAGGGGTGACACAGTTGCAAGCGTCCACAGGCTACGGTAAACGCTTAGCATCAGGCGGCCCGTACGTTTATTCGCCACTGACTTTTAATAAAAAAAACCATTAACAATGTAGAGATGAGCGAGTGGTAGAGATGAGCGAGTGGTAGAGATGAGCAAGTGATAGGGATGTGCCGTCGCGTCAGGTATATTCCCGATTTTGTATGGACATTTCCGTGTGTTTCTATTTTAATATGTTATCCTGTAATTATTGCACTCAGAAGCAATTAAAATGGGTCAGTAAGTACGAAACTTCGATACAAAATGTGTCCATTTTATCGGCTCTTGGCGATATGTGGAATAGTTCTCATCATCATCATCATCATATCATCCGAAGGACGTCCACTGCTGGACATGGGCCTTCCCGAAAGACTTCCACAATGACCGGACCTGCGCCACTCGCATCCAGCGGACACCCGCGACTCTTACCAGTAGGTCATCAGTCCACCGTGTGGGGACCTGCCCACGCCTCGCCTAACAATGAATAAAAATAAAGTCAATAGTATATTAGAATATAATTAGGGAATAGTTCTAATTAATGTTATTATTATTAATTACATGTAAAAATAATACGTAGAACTAACACTATGTCTGCATCTAGTACCGCCGTTGGTTGGATGCAATCGAGGAAGTTACGCAAGTTGAAACTCCAAGGCTCCTTGAGGAAGGCAGAAAATCGGACTGTCTGGAGAACAGTGCCGTAGGTTTAATATTAATATTGTATGCCCGCACAGGGTAGCCCGATACCTTTTAACTGTTTACCGTCTACCTTGTACACAGTGAACAATAAATCATTCATTCATTCAGGCTGAAGCGACTTATGGTGGTCACGACCCTCAGTCATGAGGTTTCGACGAGAAAGAAGTAAAATATTATTACTCCAATAGATGCCTCAATGCCTCTTTTCCGTTATGCATTTTTAAGGTTATTTCATCTAGTGGTTAAACACAACACATGTTACGAGTTATTATTTCAATTTCGTAATCAGTTAACCTCAAAATAGAGAGTAACAGGAAGGTAAATAAGAAATATTAATATTTTGCCTTTTATTCACTTGCCTAATGACCACCTTATCAAATAACATTTTTATCACTTCTCCGTTTTTGGTGCTGGCTTACTTAGGTAATAGTTATACATTTGCTGATTATGTAACACTTTGCACGTTATAAATGCGTGATATACAATAAATAAAACACTTACAATACATTTATTGTTAGAATCTGTCCGAAAGCTTTTAATAAGATAAAAAAAAACTAAAACATCCCACCCTGAGTCGCATCCGGTCTATTCTAAAATGTCATAGAAATTGACAATATTATGTATACTCGTACATATGCAAATGAACATAATATAAAAAAGTCGCGGCCTTCATCAAACGATGTATCGTATCAGTCAGTAAGGAATCACTCTAAGCACAAACAGTATATTAATAACGAATAAAAATATCAACAAAGAGTTCTTCAACCGCCAGATCCGACCAGATAATTTGCTTACAATATAATCGGACAAAGATTGCAAGCCGACTTCATGGAAAGGGGGTAAAAAGCGAACCATAGGAGAGGCTATTATATTCAAATAAGGTTTTGGTGCAGGCAATTTATATGGGGTTTATTGACAAGCCTGTGCACGGTGCCGCGCGAAATTCCTAAAGAAAATATCTCCTGACTTTGGGCTTAATCTGAAACTTGGAGACAATATTGTTAAGCTTTTTACTCGCCTTTTGTTATTAAGTAACGTCTCTATGGCCAGTTAAAATATTTAAATTCGGAAAGGTAAATTGGAATCATTACGGCTTTTAAAAGTGGAATCGGTTCGTCGTCAGTATATTTTTCGTTGGGTTTCGCAAACGGGCAGAAGAAAGTGGACAATACGGGGTTTCGCAAGACAGATTACAGAAGGTCGCATTAATAAGAGACCTTTACATGTTAAGATACGCCGAGGCGCGTATTCTTTGGCTATATTCAACTGAGGCATCAGCGATGTTGAAATTCGTATCAGATTTAAGTAGGTACCATCACTTCAAAGAAGATGTCTACTTTGAAGCCCCTTTAAGGACCACACGTACAAGAATTGCATGCATGTAACATGTACATTACATTGCGGATTACCGAGGTATAGCGAGATCAATCTATCTAACAAACCACGCAATGTGACTATATTACATGTATATAAACGGGGCTTTAATCATTCGGTGTGAGCATGTCCTGCCCACAGAACTTTAAGTCCTGGGACGAATCCCGGTAGAGGCATACGTATGGTCTGTGAGACCGTATATTTGTGTCATGAGCAAGCAAATTTGTTCCCGAGACTTGGACTTTTTATGGATAATACTACCTGTTTGCTTAGATTTGGCAGTTTCTTCTCTTCCCGGTACTCATACCGCACCCCAATCACCGCCGAGCGAGGTGGGGGCGGAGGTAAATATGTCCTCACGAGAGAGCTGCCAACCCAGTGAAGCTTATATCCTTTATAAGTTTTATTTTAGCTATAGAACTTTACTTTTTGCACATAGAAAGTACGGCTCATACATAGCATTTAAAGAAATTGTAAAAAATTTTCATCTGATAGATTATCATTATGCTTGAAATCTGAATGAATGCTTAATATTAATTGACGATTCTTAATAAGACACAAATCGTACGGCACACGGCACAGAATCGTTAAGTAGAAAAAGCCTGAGATGTGCTCACGTCTCGAATCTCAGATAAGATGGTAATCTTTTCGGATATTGCTCGCCATAATCATATGCGGGCTTTTTAATTTTCTTTTTTACGGGCGTACCGTAGGCGTGCCGGACAAAGGAACTTTTAAAAATAATACCGTATTGTCGCTGCCTGGAAGGATTAAATTAAGGTTTTATTGAACTTTATAATTTGAATAGATTGCGTTTTGTTTCGATCGTTTATTGCGGTTTAATGAGGAGGTTTGAGTGAGTCATTTATAATATTTAATCATGTTTATCGGGCAATGAATTTAAGAGTAATTGTGAGCCTCTCGTTAAATAAACATTACGGGACCCTTTTCTTTTTAGTAATGAAATCTTGCGGTATAAAAAATAACCCAGCTCTTGAGTAAAGATAACATGCCTAGTACAGTGAGGGCTGCCCAGAGTACATTATATATCATAATTTTACTAGCTAGTACTGCTGGCAGCACTGTATAATATTCACCAATTAAGTTTAATGAGCATTACCTTAATTAGTCGTTTTTGACATGACTCGGGCCGCATTGCTCCTCACTTGTGACATATATAGCATTCTGTTATCCAAATGGTCGATTAGTGTTAAGTGACTATTCTATTTTTCTAATAATTAGACGGTGCAAAAGTGTATGGCGTCGTAGTAAATTTCTCGGTACAGCAGAGTACCGGAACGACGCGGTTTTAGCGAGCGACACGCGCGTGGTCGCCGACGGCTGCTAGGGATGCCTGCGGTATCGATTATTGTCATACAAGGCAACTAAATTCCATAATACGTTTTATGCGTTTTTTACTACGCGCTTTTTTCTCTGCGGGCCTATATTTAAAAATAAATAATAAAAGTAACGGTTTTTGTATAAAAGTTACCACGCATTTTGTTTCGTTGTCTTCATGAACTTATTTAGGGATTGAAACAAAAGAAAAACTAACCCTTACTAGGGAAATGGCAATACTATAATAATATTATAGTTGGTTTTGTCAGCCAATTTCATACTTAATTAATTATTTTAGGGATTCCTTTAATATGTCCCTGGGACATAGGTACATCTATATTAATATTATAATTATAAAGAGGTAATGGCCATCCATCATCAAAGCCGATGTAGAGGACTACTCATTATATAAAGAGGTAATTTTTTGACTTTGTATTTTTTTATGTTACCTACTAATAATCTCCAGAACTATATAAATGTCTTTCATCAGTGTATAAGTTTGATGTTCTTAATGTACATATGCTATATTTTATCCAGCAGCTCCACCTGCATTCTCTGTAAAACGCAATTAAAGCCGCGCGGGCAACTTTTATGAAATAAAATATTTATATTCTAATTTAAACATGCACGATTTTTACACATTACTATTGTTAAAACGCCGCAAGAGGGGTCTCTTTTGAGATTTGCCCGACGCGGCAACTTACTAAAGTTCAGTTGTAAGTGATTAAGTCCCATTTACCAATAATAAAATATTTATTTATATGCTTAACCCTGATGATTTCACATAATATACCGTATCATACCAAAGGCGGACTTAATGCTAGAGTCATTTT
This sequence comes from Notocelia uddmanniana, assembly GCA_905163555.1. Taxonomy (NCBI): domain Eukaryota; kingdom Metazoa; phylum Arthropoda; class Insecta; order Lepidoptera; family Tortricidae; genus Notocelia; species Notocelia uddmanniana. The sequence continues at coordinate 17,886,749 of LR991065.1, forward strand.
CTACCAGTCAAATATAAGTTATCGATAAAAGCCTACCACATCCCTACCGGTTAGTGATGCGCGTAAATCGGTGCGCGTGCGCGCCGTGGGGCGACTCGCTCGTAATTCGCGCCGCCTCTTCACCGCACAACTATCTTATGACAGCCGGGTTTATCAGCGCAGGGTCACGGGTTCAATCAAAAACGTGAATTTGATTTCCATTTCAACTTACTAATGTGATGAAGGTATGTCGATTTTTATTAATCCTCTCTCCACAGTCCACATCTTAAATTTTGCCAATACGACTGCTACGTATCTGACCTTTCAACACAGTATTAAACTATAAGGCGGTATATATATGAATACGGCGAAGAGGTTCAAACCATAGAGCACACATATCCGACGCTGTACATCCTCTACACTCATACATGAAACGAGTGGAGCACATATAGTGCAGTCGCGTGGCGCAACTCCCTGAATGTTGACATTGAATTCACCTACTATTTCTTCACTCTGATGGGCATGGTTATAATTATATTAAGAATATACAGAATCTTGATGCATGAACAAGGATTAAGTCCAATTTATTTATTTATTTTGAAAATGTTTGGTATTTAATAATATTTTTATTGTTTAATATTACTCTCTTTATTTCTATTCAGTCTTGTATTTATTATATTTTTATTGTACTTATAATTTTAAGTTTGTTTTTAAGTGGATATAGGTATGATTTAAATAAATTGGATTACTTCTATAAGCATAAGGATTTCTAAAGTAAAAACACATTAGGTACAGATAACGAGATACGAGTAACTCACTGTTCTCTTGACGGCTCTCATCACAGAATACAATTTAAAGTTTCTCGTATCGTAGCTGTATATCTGCTATCAAAAAAACAGTGATGAATCTTGTTATTGAAATGCATTTTCAAAATGGCCTAACCATACGAATTCTGGTTTATTTTCACACCTAATTAGGTACTCCAGTGCCAAATTGTCCCGGCAATTAAAACGCTATTTTAATTAATCCAAAAGTATTGTTACTTAATGTCATGTACCAATTCCGTTATCGTCTGGATCAAAGTTATTTCTGTGATATACCAAGTGATAAAGTAATTCGGGCGGTACCCGGGTTTCATTAGCTGCGATTTTGATGCAGTTTAAGTTTCTTTTCTGTTAATTAAAATCATTAATTGTAACAAAACGGTGCTTTTGCGCAACCGTGTCGGTGTGTTGGTGCAAGTCACTGGCGGTAGCGGTTAGCAGGGCTAGCGCAACTGACGCGAAGCGGGACGAAAATCTTTCTGAACGTTGGAGTACGATTCTATTTCTTTCGAGAGACATCCCTAGGACATCGCTTTTTTCACGTGTCTGCTATTCAGATTTTGAAGAATATGAGAGTATCTACCGGAGACGTCACATTTTATTTATTTATTTAGGAGAAACAAACAGAAGTAAATGTACAAAAAGAAAACATAACAGTGCAAGTCTGTGATCACATCATGTGATCCCGGCTGCATAATTTAGTGATTATTCCAACGCGCATTAGGTTATACCTAACATCTATCATATATACATGATATGTCCTAACGGACGTTTCTAAAAGGTACAAACATACCAAAGTCATCATAAACATGTGAAAAATATGTGTGTGTGTATGCGTGTGGCTAGATAGTTTTAACTTATGGAACGTACATATAGGTCCAGAACTTGTCGTAATGACCGGTTTACAACAAATAACAGAGATATTTGACAGAAACACAATAATTTCAATAATAATATCTAGAAAATAGAAGTGCATACATATCCACTTTGCACCACACGTTGTACAAAACAGTATTAAACCCAGTACTTAATTGATATTTATTTGCACCAGTTACCGACACGAACACGATTAATAAAGCTTTTAGTTAATTGAAAGCTCATTTAGGTACTTTCACTGTTTGCATTAACATAACATAAGGCACGCGAGGCGAGAGCTTTCGTAGCAAAATTGGTGTGGGTGTTGCTTCAATGTTTGGAGCAACCTAGTGGGCCGTCACAACTTGTTGCCATGTTGCGGCTCGCACGACTCACCCTGTCCGGCCGTGTACGTAACCATAGATTCGTAACCAGTTACGATCAGATATTTTTTTGCCGCATACGTATTACCCAGTTGTGAACGAAGAATTTTTGACATGATGGGACGGGATCTCCTGGATATCTCAAATGTAAAATTAACTTTGTCACCCCTCGTCCAGGCTGTGAACTGCGTTCCTCCCGATCCCTCAAACTATCTGACCTTCCTCACCATAGTGGTTTCCTTACATCTTCCTTCGCTGTTCAAGCAATTTGTCTCTGGGATGCACTCTCTCTGACGATAAGACAAGCCCCAAGCAAATATGCTCGTATGCTCTTCAAGCACTTGCTAGAACATTCCTATACACATGAATACATACATAGAAATATTTGGTAATATTTATATGTATATTTGGTTAGGTAGTTTAAACACCTTTTTTGTTTTTAGAGATTAGCTCTACCTAAGGATTTTTTTGTTTTTCTATCCAAGTTTGTCTCTTGCATTGCACCTACCTTCGCAATTTTCTGTTTAGCCCTATGGTTGACTGGTAGAGAATGCCTTGAGGCATTAAGTCCGCCATTTGTACTGATTTATTTGTGCAATAAAGTTTAAAATAATTAAATAGTAGATAGTTTATGCAATCGTTATATAATGTATGCTTTTTTAGTCGAGTACCGCGCTTAGGCCACGAGGCTTGGCGAGTTTAGGAACTATAGCATTCTTCGGATAAAAGCACGTATACTATACGTCGTATAGGAATACCTGGAAACGAAGAGGCTGACAAAAAAGCCGAAATTGCCGCCACCCTCCATAAAACACCGGACTTTGATCAGTACCCCATCTCATACATCAAACGACTTCGCAGGACAGAAACCGACAAGGACAGAAACAGCAACTACTATCTGACCTCAACCACTATCACACATCTAAAAAACTGGCTACCGTCACTGCAGCACATTCAAGACTTCTGAAACAAGACCAATATCTCATTCCACCTCACTCTAATTCTCACCGGACATGGCGACCACAAATCTTAACTAAGCGAAATGCTTTAAAATTACTGCCGACAGTGCCGACTACCATTGCAAGTGTGATGGAAGCACCTAACAATCTACCGATCACCTAAAAACTGTCCTAAATTCACCATCCCGAGATTCGATGGCGAAATATACAACTATACAACCTGCTGGATCTCATTCGTAAAGAAAGTAATATAACCTTATTTTGTAAATTTATATACCACCCCTATAGTATATAGCCTAATAAAAATTCAACGGTACATAGTCCAATCCACTTTTTACACATGATTTATTTTTCTACTTTCAGTCATTTCACTTATCATTATCATTCATTGACGCTCAGAATCACTTAGAATTTTAGAAAAATAATGTAAGAATAATTCGAGAACACATAAGTACATAGAAATGAAAATTGTTTCCGTAGGTACCTAGACTCAGAGAAATTCAAATATTAGCTCGGAATACCAAGCATTTGGTGTTTCTAAATGGATGTAACTGTAGCAACAACATTGTATCATGCCTAATTGAATAATGGAAATTTATGAGTGTAAGAATCGCATATTTTCATAACGAAGCCGAGCGAGCTCATTAATAATTGTAATACATCTGTATCCTGCGGATGACTTACAGATAGCGTTTTTGATATTTTTTAAGGACAAGCACATTACTGAAGCAAGGTATACGTTGAGCTATCTAGACTTATGATTAGAAAAAAAACAATAGTACGAGCATTCTGTTACAAACCTTGGTAGGAGTAGGATGTCTAGACACCATCAAACCGAATATGTAAAAAATTGTAATGAGAGAGTAAAAGCATTAAATAAACGTCAAAGTTTAAATTTTTAAGTGGTCAAAAATACCTTAGTGTTGCATTGAAATCGCGATCAATTATTGATTCAGTAAAAGAAATTTCTACCGTCAATACCTCCATGCGTAAAAATAATTAAAACAATCAAAAGGGGCGTACCCGCACTTATTCCCTTTCTTCAGACCAATAAATACCCGCTGAATTATTATAATTTTGACCGGACTGCGCCTTAAGGCGCTCGCTCAAACACGACAAAACAGAGTCACGGTAATACTGTATTAATTAATGTACCGACAACAAACAAATGAAACTGGTCTAGATTCCAATCTGTGAACAACTGACGAGACGAGAACAGGTAGTAGTGTTGTCTATTAAAAATACTTATATCACTAAACAAAAAATAATAATTAATAAAATATTAATTGATAATTGAAAGATGCTATTATTCAATAAAGGAGTTCATAAATGATACGTCACTGTCAAATAGTTTTTTTTCTATAAATAAAAAAAATATATATGTTTTGCTAATCGTATATATTTATTTGTATTCGTTTTATTCTTCAATCTTGTATACTATTATTTTATTATGTTATGTGTGTTTTATTATGGTATGTGTGTGTTTTTTTTTAATTGTGTTATTTATGTTATATTAGTTAGAACTAAATTTTAAATTGCTGTGCCCTAACAGGGTTTATGTCTTAAACAAAATTTTATTGTAAGACCTAATATACAACATGATTATTATGCAAAAAAAAACAATTATGAATTATAATATGAGAACTCACCTAAGTAGGTTGCATGTAAACCACAGAAATAAATTGTTTTATTCAAATATGTATATAAAATCATAATTTTGCACTCACTTACCTGTCTTCTAAAATTGGATTACTTTCTGTCGTTTGTTATTATCGAAATAAGGATCTTATCTTATCTTATCTTGATAGGTAATGATTGATTATTGCCTATCAGCGACATAAGACATTACCAAAATAGAGGTGCTAAACCAAACCAGATGCTTTGAATTGCGCAGATGAATGTACCTATTCATCGAATATTCCCTTAGCCTATATACCTATCTGTATGCATCTAATAAAATACGAGTGTATATAAAAGCTGAGACACAAACCACCAAACCCGTAATCTTATGTTCCCGTGACGCCTTAGACCAGACCAAGTAGAGGCACTTCGCAAGGGCTGGTCTATCCACAGCACATACGACATTATGAAGCCACCATCACTCTATCAACAGTGAACGGCTGAAAAGATAATAAAGTAATGTTCAAAACACACCAAAAACCATTTTTGTTTAACTGTTCACACCTTTTTGAGCCCGTTACTCCTTAAACATTTCGCCAGAAAACACCCGATTATGATAAAACTTCATTTCAAAATGGAGCCTAAAAGTAATTGGCCTAAGTAACCGCCGCGGCTCGTGCCAAGCTTCGGTAAATTCTTAACATTTCCCTTATAAAGGCTTAGCAATAAACTTTATTGTTGAATTCCACCATTTTTATTGTCAAATTGTGCTTAATAACGTTGTAAAAACGGCGTAAATTGGTTTAAATGTAGATATTTTGCTTTTCATATGGCGTTCGTTCGCTCGCTTGACGGTTGGCGTGTTTCGAGTGTTTTTAAAATTCTTACTCCTACACATTTGGTACAATGTAAAACGGTAGCTTTGATATGCGAGGCGACAAAATTCGTAAATTCATTACTTAAAAGCCTTTGAATAACATTATTTGAGATAACGCAGCGCATATACTCGTAAGACAAAGAGAAAAATAATCCCATCAAAAACATAGATGTAAAATGGCTATAAAGTTCACCGACAAAAGAATTGAGATCTAAATGGGCGCCAAGTTCCGTAGATTATCTGAAAAGTTGCCAAGTTTGGCACTGGATTGTTAAAGTTTAACTAATTTACTGCGGTTTAATGCATTTTGAGCCTTAAGTTGGCAGTTTTCTATGCAGTATGTCATAATACTATAAAAGCTGTTGGATATTTAAGAAAACTGCCAAGTTGAAGCTCAAAATGCATTAAGCCGCAGTAAATTAGTTTTACTGTAAACAATCTAGTGCAAAACTTGGCAACTTTTCAGATTATCTACGGAACTTGGCGCCCATTTAGATCTCAATTATTTTGTCGGTGAACTTGGCTGCCATTTTCACATTTATCTTTTTATGGGGTATCATTACTTTTTGTCAAACTTCATCCAATGGTGCTTTCCCAGAGCGAATGCATACCCAAACCGCTATAGGTGCACCTAAAATATTTAAAGAGTTCCCTCGATTTCTCCAGGACCCTATGATCAGATTCTGACCCGATGACAAAGGGACCACTCCGGAAGTACACTGTTTCAAAAAAAAAAAGAATTTTCCAAATCGGTTGATAAATGACGAAGTTCTGAGGTAACTAGCATAAATAATGATAATAATAAAACTAATAATAAAATCACTGTTTTCTGATTTTTCCTGGTGGTTTTCTAGGTCATCTGGAAGTGGGTTAGGTTTTTGATTACTAGTCAGTCAGTCAGTCAGTCAGTGGTAAAAATGCCGTTTTTTGGAATTTAATATCTCAATAACTATTAGACCCATATTTATGAAATTTGGGGTTCTAGTTGTTCTAAAAGATCTTAATATACGTACAAAATTTCATGTTTTTATGTTAGATAGATTTGGTGTTATTGGGGGGTCAAAAGTGGCTCCAAACGGTTCGTGTAATATAACACACGGCTGCTGTCCGCCAGTTCCTGGGATGAACTTGGCTAGACACGCTGCCGCGTGTCTAGATTATCGAATATGTTGGGTTGTCATGTTTGCAAACTAGGTTAGTCATCATCATATAGTACGTAGATGCCAAATAAGTTCGTTTCAGTACCATTTAAAATATATAGTATACCGAACTATTTGGCCACTTTGGCTGCTACTTACTTTATGACGGTGACTGTACGAGTATTAGAATAGAAAATTAATATTTTTTCAAATTCTATGGAATACTCCTAACAGAAAAATACCTATACAGTGAAATCAGCAACATTGTATGAAACAGTAAAAATGCTCTAGGTACCTATTAGTGTGACGTTTGTAGGGAAAAAGGAAGAACTGACGTCACGATTTTCTATGGTAAAACAGCGTTAAAATTTAGTGTTGAATGAAATCTCTGAAATAGATAATTTTTAAGAAAACAAACCGACTTCATTGGGGGAGGCCGGTGAAAGATTAATCTACTTAGATGGTGCACTCTTAGATTCCATACAATGAAATCAAAATAGCTATAAGTATGTTTATAATGGCAGAAGACTAAGTACCCTCAATACCTCATGGAATCCTCTATCAGAACTCAAGCTTGACTAAAATATGTCTTAAAAACCTAGCTTGCTTGACAAACATAACGAAGAGAACAAATCGCCAAACTCCAACTATGCGTCGTTGAAGAGTTCTTTTCTGATCATCATCAGCAGTTCCACTTCATGAAATGTCACTTATTTAAATGTAAATGCTTGATTTGTTTATGAAAATACTAAAATCACTATATGTATGGATTTTACATTTGAGGAATTCCCTGGATTCTTCATGGATCCCATCTTCAGAACTCCAGCTTGACAAATGATTGTCATGAAAATCTAACTTGCTTAACAAACACAGCAAAGAGGACAATTCGCCAAACGTGAACTATGCGTTGTTGAAGAGCTCCGTTCTGATCATCATCAGCAGTTCCAGTTCATCAAATGTCACTTTTTTGAATGAAAATGCTTGATTAGTTCATTAAAATACTAAAATCAATATATGTGTGCCTTTAACATTTGAAGAGTTTCCTCGATTCCTCATGGATCCCATCATCAGAACTCGAGCATGACAAAAATTAATCGTGAAAATAGAACTTGCTTAACAAACACGGCTAGGAGGAGAAATCGCCAAACGTGAACTTTTCGTGTTAAAGAGTTCTGTTCTGATCATCATCAGCAGTTCCACTTCATCAAATGTCACATTTTTGTATGAAAGTGGTTAATTTGTTGATAAAAACACAAAAATCGCCTATATATTTGCCTTTAAGATTTCAGGAGTTCCCTCGATTTCTCTTGGATCCCATCATCAGAACTGCGTTTTGAAAAAAACGGGACTAACTTGGATATATATACTTGCAATCAAAAAAAGAATTTTCAAAATTGGTTGAGAAATGATGGAGTTCTGGAGTAACAAATATAAAAAAAAAAAAACAAACAAAAAAAAACATACAACCGAATTGATAACCTCCTCTTGTGAAAACTTGAAGTCGGTTGAAAAAATAGGTTCAATCAAGATGTTTTTCGGGTACGAGTATTTTCGTCAGTTATGGTTATTGGTAAAGTAAGAATATTTTATTTTTACTATTGCCGACTACCGTATTAGATAACTCTTTAACAGCTATATACGAGTTCAACGATACTCCACGCTCCCTTTCGCATCCTCAAAATTCTTGTCCTTCTAGTTTAACGGAAAAAAGAAGATTACATATGGATTCTATATATTATTACATAATATTACGAAAAATATGTAAATTAAGTACCATATCTAGACACGCGGCAGCGTGTCCAGCCAAGTTCACCCCAGGAACTGGTGGACAGCAGCCGTGTGTTATTTTACACGAACCGTTTGGAGCCACTTTTGACCCCCCAATAACTCCAAATATATGTAACATAAAAAAATTTGGCACATGTATTAAGATCCGTTAGAACAACTAGAACCCCAAATTTCATAAATATAGGTTTAATAGTTATTGAGATATTAAATTCCAAAAAACGGAATTTTTTACCAGTGACTGACTGACTGATTGACTAGTAATCAAAAACCTAACCCACTTCCTGGTGACCTAGAAAGCTGAAATTTGGCATGCAACTTGGTTATTGTGTGTGTACACCAGAAAAAATCAGAAAACAGTGTTTTTTTATTACTTTTAATATTATTATTATTTATGCTAGTTCCCTCAGAACTCCGTCATTTATTAACCGATTTGAAAAAATCTTTTTTTGTTTGAAACGGTATACTTCAGGGGTGGTCCCATAGTTATCAGGTAAGAATCTGAATACAGGGTCCTGGAGAAATCGAGGGAACTCTTCAAATATTTGAGGTCCACCTATAGCGATTTGGGTATTTTGTATAGTAACTTGTGCATTCGCTCTTTAAAATCACCATTTGGCGAGGATTGACAAAAAGTAATGATATCCCATCAAAAACATAAATGTAAAATAGGGAGCCAAGTTCAATATTCACCGACAACAGAATTGAGATCTGAATGGGTGCCAAGTTCCGTAGATTCTCTGAAATGATGCCAAGTCCGGTACTACATTGTTTACAGTAAAACTAATTTACTGCGGCTTAATGCATTTTGAGCCTTAACTTGGCAGTTTTCTATGCAGTATATTATAATACCATAAAAGCTGTTGGTTATTTAAGAAAACTGCCAAGATAAAGCTCAAAATGCATTAAGCCGCAGTAAATTAGTTTTACTGTAAACAATGTAGTACCGGACTTGAATTTAGTACCGCATTTCAGAGAATCTACGGAACTTGGCACCCATTCAGATCTCAATTCTTTTGTCGGTGAATATTGAACTTGGCTCTCTGTTTTACATTTATATTTTTGATGGGATATAGTTTTAGACGACCACTTAGATGGTAGTGACCTGCGAAGCCGGAAGTACCGGGTTCGAATCCCGGTCAGGGCATTATTTGTGTAATTAACACGAATACTTGTTCCTGAGTCTTGGATGTTTTCTATATATGTATATTAGCTGTTGCCCGCGACTTCGTCCACGTCTGCGCTCTTATTAGTCGCAGCGTGATGTTATATAGCTTACAGGCTTCCTCGATAAATGGACAATCCATAATAAAAAGATTTTTTCAATTCGAACCAGTAGTTCCTGAGATTAGCGCGTTCAAACAAACAAACAAACTCTTCAGCTTTATAATATTAGTATAGATAAGTACGTATATCACCGTCTAGTACCCATAGTACAAGCTTTGTTCAGTTTGGGACTGGGTCGATTTGTGTAGGATTGTCCCCATATATTTATTTATTTATATAACTCCCTCCTACCCCGTCCGGTGCCGGGTTAGAATAGCACCACTGCCTTGCTTCCCATAGGTGTCGTAAGAGTCGACTATGGGAACAAGGTTGAAGGGACTATGGGAATCAGGTCTTTCTCCATCTATAAATCTGTAATAACGAAGTGGCACAGAAAAGTAATTTTCACGTGTTCTGTCTACCCCTTTTGGAAATACGGGCGTGAGTTTATGTATGTATATATTTATATAACTCGCCAAGCCAGTAGCAGCTTATTTTCCCTTCAATATCCAAGTTACAGCTGTTCGTAAATAAAAGGCATTTGTTATGCTGCCAGTATCGCGTACACAATCATTACATTACAGTAGTATCTGCAGATAACATAAAGATCAGAACAAGAACAATCGAACAGGACGCACGACCGCGGTTGCGTTGATCAACTTATTGTTCTTGATCATATGTGATCTTTAGATGTAAAGATCGCATATGCATTCAGCACACTGCAATTACATTCAGTAAAAAGACGACGTAATATATATTAACGATAACCAACGGAATAACATAAATGCTATTAAATGTTTGCAATTAGGTTGCTAATTAATTAACGAAACAGAACGGAACGGTTGCTTTTGCGTGGCGATTATGGCATTTACCCCCAATTAAATTGGGGGAGGCCTATGTCCAGCAGTGGACGTTCTTCGGCTGATATAGTGGGTGGTGGTGGTGGTGGTGCTAATTAATTGCCTGTCACACGTGAAACTGAGAGGCAAAATAAAAAGCAGTATTTACGAATTGGTCACCAATTTAAATACAGGAATGGCATGAAAGCCACAGTCTTAGTGATTAAAAAATCAGCAGAATCATGTTTTACACGTAGATACCTTCAATAATAGTAGTAGATGAAAGTTATGCGAGTATAGAAAAACCAATCTTCTTAACTGAACGCCCCTGCAGTGCAGTGTTACCGCTCGCATCTGACGTAAGCATGTACAGTTTTGTTCAAATGCGTAGTTACTTTTGATGCTGACTGTACCTACCTATAGGTAATCCTTACACAGAATTTCGGACATTAATATAATGTCTCCTAGGACAGAGCGTTTATTTTTAAACTGGTTTATCTCTACACTGTTTTACTTCAATTTCAACAATTTGGCACCAGGGACCTAAGCCTTCGTGGACAGGATACACATTTTTTTGTTGTAGTCTGATCCAGCCAGTTGCCAATTTGGTTTGCGAAACACACAAGCAATGTCCAGTGTCTTGAAACGTCAATCGCGCGAGTACTTTACGTACTTTGAGTAGTCCGAGGCACTTGTCACTCGTACCACTTAGACACGACGTTGATTTAATCCTATACGTTTATAGATATACAGTTTTTATTAGAAACCACACAGTTCCCAGGCTAGTATAAATATCGTAAGTTTTGAGTCAGCGCGTCGCAAAAACTTGCACGCGCAAGAATGCCCAGCTTTCTGCCCTTATGTTATAAAGGACATATCAACGTAAGAATTTTGCGGGGCTTGAAGTTGTTTGCTCTTGGGCACTGCATCCGAGGTGGAATGGGAGTTGGAATGCTGGTGAAGATAATGCTTTAAAGGTAATATATTAATTAGCTCATCACGTTAAGTTCTGTAAGAATTACTATAAGAACAAAATGAGCATACGGAGATATAGGTACGCCATAGGGCTCTGTTCATGTCCAAATGACAAGTTCGACGACACTTCAGGCCACTATAGATTCCTAAAAGCCGCTTAAAAATGACGTGACTTTCGCCTGTCGAATCAGACTGAAGACGAGTTATTAGAAATAGCATTATAGTTAGACAACTATTTTATAACATTTAATGTACATACGTGGTGGCTCTTCCCACGGACAATCCTCGTACTTTATCTTTTTAATTAAAGAATCCTAGCGGGAGAAACACGTTTCTGCAATTTATTTACTTTTTATCTAATACGCTTCTTGTAACCCTCTACTCGTATCAGAATCATTTTCTTCAGTTGTAAAGTATACGAAGACAAGATAGTGACATACAATTAGACACAGTTGAAAAACAAACAAGCAAAGGAATAAATCAATTTATGTAAAAAAAAATATTTATGGTTTTTTTGGTGAAATGTGATTGCTCTTTGCCAGCATCTAGTCAGGGGGCAAAGATGAAGCCGACGATGCAGCGAGCTCACCCAGAAGATGTCTATTATATGAACTCGGAAATACACACGCCGGCAGAGAATTCCAAACCTTAGCAGTGCGCATTATGAAGGATGATGCGTAGCGCTTGGTTCGAATTAGAGGAATTTCGACCTGGTAAGGTATGGTACAAGCTTTTACGTATTACAACATACAAACCTCAACAGAAACATTACAGAATGGAAAAAAGGGAAAAGGGGAAAGAGGAAGACCGAGGAAAAGCTATATGAACCAAATAAAGGAGGATTTCACATTGTGTCCTACCAGAACGTCAATAAACTGACCTTGGACCGACAGAGGTGGAGAAATCTGCATCAAGCTGCACCGTCAAGAGCCAAGCTCTTCAGAGAATGATGATTACAATATAGTCATAATCATAACGTCGACGGTATATTTAAAAGATACTACATACATTCAAATACATACTAAAAATACATAGAAAACATCCAAGTCTCAGGAACAAATGCTTCTGCTCATCACAGAAACAAATGCCCTTACCGGGATTCGAACCCGGGATCTCTAGCTGTGGAGGCAGTGTCACTAGCAACTAGGCTAAACAGGCCGACAAATCAATCAATTAATCAATCGGTTGAGAATAAGGCTGAGGTGCACCAACTTACGATCACAGACCGATCAACGTTAAATATGGCGCCGACAGCTGACAGCTCCCATAGAAACTTGTGAAACTTTCCATATATTCAGATTTTAACGAACATTACAGGCGGTTTGGTGCAAGTAGCCTAACTGGTCTGAAGTTCAGTTGCAATATTTGACCCGTACGGACATATTTACGAACAGGGCAAGACATAAAAGCTTGTAATTAGCGGAAACCCAACAACACTAAACCCCGTTAAAGTATGAGTGTACATAGATAGACATAGAGAGGAAAGGAAAACAGTCTTAAATCTCGTAGACTATGAAACCTTTAACAACTTCCATAATGGTTTTCACTGTGACTGTATAACCATAATTTTCTATTCTAACGAACGAAGGGCAGGTTACATCGACTACACTTTTCTAACTGGTAAACGTTAAATCATGACGGCAACTGTTATCTCATAGAGAAATTTCAAACATCCAACACAAATGAATTTTCGTAGACGTTACTTACGATTACCTATGCCACCTATGGTATGAAACACAGACCTTAAAGGTCTGTGGTTTGATACAACAATGGCTAACTAAACTACAAAGAATGGCCGATCAAGCAAGGATATTGCATATAAGCAGCCCTAAATACCTCCACCCATCCGCTCGGTTCCGTCACTTCCCGCTGTCCTACTCCTGGGATGCGTTCATAGAATCACGGCGCCCTACAGTCTACCACAATACCCTTTACATCTTACCTCGCAAAAACCAACTCTAAGTACTTGTTGATAAAAGCTTCAACAAACGTTCTTATTTATATCTTGAGCTGCTTGGAATACCATTATAAGTTTCACACTAGTTATTCCAAAGACGACCTTATTTTGTTACTCACAAGGGGGTCCATGACCGCTTCCCACTACCCACTCTAAGACCACATTAAATTTGAACCTAGTTTACCTAAAGTGAAGCTTATCGTGTAGGTAATAAAGGTAATGAAGACTGCTATAAATGGAGATACGCGTTGCCGGACGTACTACTGACACGGAGATGAGGACGCCTGATCGAGAGCAGTTTTGATGGTTTGGGTCAGTTCCTATGAGGATGTGTTTAACCTTTCACTATTAGGCACTTTATCGAAATGTTATGTTAATAAGCTGTAAATGTTAGTGATACTGACAGTTGCAATAAATCGGTCGCAAATGCTGTTCCCAGATTGGCTAGGTATGTAATTTACGGCAGGCCTTTACCACTTGCCGCTTCGTATAAACTCGGCTATCACTTAACTCCGAGGGAAATATTGAACAGTGACACTACAAGTCCCGTGGCCGAGAAATAAAAAGGTTCGCCTTTTGACTTGATTTTAAAAGTGACGAACATTACATTCCGCGACTATGCCACGACGATTACACGTACCTAACATGACAGCCCTAACTAGACGGCAGAGCATGCGCTATGCGTAAAACAGGATGCCATGATTTGAATTTTTCGAGGTGCCACACGTCGGTTTCGTTCGGCTGTGGACCTTCTGTATGTAAGTCTATTATTTTTTCTATGGTTATTTATTTATTTGTCGTTTAGCAATAATTTCGAACCGTGAGATCTCCGAGAAGACAGGAAAGCAACAACCAGACGAACTTTATCGTTATATCACTTCGCAGTTCAACTATTTTTTATTATTACACTAAACTATATTAAACCATAAATTCAGTGGAAAGACACAATGAAACATCATTGAGATATTCGTGTTCTGCATCGTAATGATTTTTAAAAGAAAATTATTAATGAGGCGTTTAATTAAAAACGCACTTTAAGCGTTTAATAATTCATTAAAATTTGGTATAATTATTGAACCTTAATCCTTCGTAACAAGGGTGAAGAAATGTGTTGTTTAATGTAAAAACGATAACAAATATGAATTATTAAGTGAGGCTACTAATAAACGCCTTTGCTCTGATTAGGATCGCGCTTTTTGAACCATTGTTGTTACGTGATTGTGATACTAATTAATACAGGTGTAGGTACAGTTGAGTTCATTTGGACTGAGCGTGTCTTCTTTGGCGTTGGCGTTACATTCTTGCCAGTGGCCGTGGCCGTCACATTGACTGTGTGGCCTGTTCCGAAATGCGACGCCATTCTTCACGAACTGCCGCTGTGGTACAGTCAACAATTATCCATACGCACTCAGTGACAAAATATAAAAACAAGACAAATGTGTAAGAAGTAAGAGAGTATAGATATTAACGCGTCATTGCTTTAACTATATGTGTGGTCTAGAATAAAATGAACAAATTTTGGGGCTGATTTTGGGGAACCCGAATAATAACAATGATACGCAATCGACAAGAAAAAAATCAACCCTACGTTTAAATTAGGCCTGCTACAAAAAAAACTTGACAATGCATTGTGAGGTGTGCAATAAAGAGTATTTGTATTGTATTGGAACGTCATATTCCGATACTAGTTCGATAGACGTATAGCCAATTGCAAGGAAAAGTTACCCACCCGCAACCGCAAACCGAATACAAAGTTCGTTCGTGTCTCCCTCGCTCGATTGCGAAAGAGAGTGAATGCACACGTTTTTCTGCATACATACGAATATAGACTATATGCAGGAGTGCATTCCGAACAACTTTGGTGACTGTAATAAAGCATTCGGAAATTGAACTACAAGTACACTGTATTTTTTTTAATAATAATTATAATAAAATAAATTCAGTGCAAAGCTCTACCAGTACTCCGAATTCTAAGAGGAATATTCGAAAAAAATTATAAAAGCGGCTTGCGCTCAAAAAGCGCAATTGCGCAGACAATGCCGCGCGCCGTGTCGCGCGCATCCTAATGAGCGCGGGTTTTTGTCGCGCGACAGCGTGAGACCGTCGCGTGCGCAGGTTAGGGACGTAATAGGATGGTAATAAGGACTATACAATTGAACTCTGGAGTTCGTAACAATTGAACTAGTAGTTGGAACGGTGTGAGCTAGGTCCGACAGGCACAAGACCCCGTGGAGACCACATTAGTCTTAGGCCCCCGGGTATATAAGTATATACCCAGAACTAATCTCCCGCGTGGTTATGCCGGACTCTCCCCACACACTTTTATCGTTAATGGGCCCGGCCTATAAAGCGACAGTCAGATTAAAAAATAAAAACTCAGAGCGGCAATCCGGGCGCGTGCCTATATTTAGGGTCGACATTAACCTATTGAAGACCTAGCCAGAGGCACATTAGAATAAATGTAATAAACGAACTTTGTTCTGCAAGTACTTAGGCCGCAATGGCACTTTTACAAGTTAAAATCTGCTAGTGTTTCTGAAAAAGAAGAAACGCTAAAAAAACTCGTCAGTTAGTCATTTTCTCCCAAAAATATGCTTATTATATATATTAAATATGAATACTTAACCTACTTAATATAAGTAAATCTGAGTATGGAGATAAAAAGAGGAAGAATATTTACAATGCGTAGTTCAACTGACAATGTAAGCCTAGCCTAGTCTAGGCCGAAAACTAGCAGGAACAGGAAGAGCGAGCCTACCACGGTCGAGGTAAGTTCCTTAACTGTTAACCAAAAGAAGCAGAAACCTTCTGTGTCATTTTTTTATGGAAATCACAGTTAAGTTAAGAATGCGGAATAGGATTCGATGGAACAGTGTCAGTAAAATTGCCTAATATTCTAATAATGTCAAGGCACAACTTTACGATTCCTTTCTCTGGCATCCATCATTCTCATCTTTGCAGGCAATGTGGGAGACAGACTGATGTAACTAATAAGAGGATGAAGAGAGGTATTTTATTAGTAAAATAAATGTTTGAATTTGGCCTGCTCTACAGTGAGTGAGTTCGCTGTAAAAACTCGATAATGATTCGTCATTTAACTTGCCAGAATGACAAAGGCCGACCAAAATCGAACCACACTGCAAACAGCAAAGGTGCAGTGACGCTAATGCGTGATTTCTTTACAGGCAAAATGCTCTGGAAGCCAACGGAACATAATGGAACGAATTTCGTAGCAAAGATTTTCGATTCTAAATTGAGATAATAATTTCAGAGCCCAAAAACTACCCTTAAAGTTCCTACCGTCATGTTCATTGCGCTTAATAAAATTTAATATCGGAAGGCCCAATTAGGCTGAAATGGGCCTGAAGCCGCCGGTAATAACGCCACTAACGGCCTATTGTGGTCTCACTGGTCCAAACTCACTTTTTCGGTTACATAACAAACTTAACTTTGCGGTCAACAATATCCGCAAACCACAAGATTACCAAGAACGCGATATCACATACATTTTAGTACAGTATTTAGCCACCTGCAAAATTAAAGTTGTGGCGCTATACATCTTTATCCGATTGAATAGCTCGTTAGCTTCGATGGTTTTGAAAATCGAAGGTGAGAATTTTATTGTTAAGAAAAAAGTAAAGCGGCCAGTTTGTGGTGGCGAATTGGGGCCATTCGAATTGTTGCCGTTTTTGTATCAGATCAGCAACTGAGATTCACGGAGAATATCAAATTTGGTTCACCCAATTTAAGTTAACCTAGTAATTAGAACACTGTATATTCGGAAAAATACAGCACAATCGTTTTATGGTACATGACAGTAATTTTCTATTAGTCATGATATTGTTTCAATGTGTAATTGTTACTTTTACAATTTATAGCACACTTTAAAACGCAAGAAAGTATTGTGATGATGGCTGTTACCCGTCCCAAGCATTGATGAAAACAGACGTTTTGATGTCACCACTATTCATTCACATTACCCATCCTTGTCAATCAAACGACCTCTCGCCCTCGATCAGTTTGAACAATAAAGCAAAATCGCCTTTTATTTCGCATTCTCCTATCTCATCTTAACTTCTTTTACAAAAAACAACTTTGTCTCTGAAGCTTTAGGTTGGTTTTGTAATAATACGAATTCAGAAATACGAGTAATGAGAATCATTTTTTCGAAATGGCGGAAGCTGTCAACTGAACAAGATGGCGGATGCTTAAATCGAGTTAGTTTACGAGTAGGTACTGCCGGCTGTAGTAAAAGTTAACTATATTGGTGACAATTTATTGTCAATCTTGTATCACATTGAGTAGTAGTGACTTGGTTCAGCGGTAGAATTTGAATGAAATAGTTAGGACGAAAATGAGGGAAAAATAGCTGCTCGTCCGCGCGGTCCGTCAAAAAGGTCATTTTTGAGCGCCAAAGACTCTGAAATTAACCACCAAAAAATAAAAAATAAATGCTAACGGTTTATAAGTATTTAATAATTATTATCATTGTTGCATTTTTAAAACAATTACAAATACCGCTTTACACCTTACCAGCTCAGAAAGTTTTACTTTATCGATCAAAATTTGTGCCCAAAGGTCCGCTTTATCCGCTGGAGGAATGCCTTAACAATTTACACTTAAAACAATTTCAATTAATATTCGCGTTGTCATGAGAACATGAATAATTTGGCGGTTTCATATTCTAAAAATTCCAACACATATCAAAATGTTAGATGCATGTCTCAGTTCTTAACATCTGATGAAGACAGTGTCATTTTATCAAATATTACTTAGTATTTATGTTTGTTTTATGTATTAACATATTTAGTTATTTCGATAGGTCCTAAGAAGAACACTCCGGTCTTCCTAGTTAAACCTAGACATTCTCTAGCTGAATTCTCAAATCAACAAAAAACCGGCACCGCGCTTGTGATTCTTCTGCGGGCGTATGATAGTTTCCATTTTGTCACTTATCGTCGTGGTCACTCTCGCACTCGCATACTTGTCAGACCGTGACGAATATGCAACTTGCCGCACTCGACTCGGTGGACCGCAAAACCAGGAGGCTCATTGGCGGCAGTACGGTAGTGGGAAATAAGCTGCAGAGCCTAGCACATAAACGCAAAGTAGCATGTCTGTGCGTTTTCTACAGATTGTACTTCGGTGAGTGTGCTCAGGAGATCCATGTGCTCATACCGCCTTCCCCCTTCTTTCATCGGACATCCAGACGTACGGCTGCCTACCATCCTTACCTGGTCGAAAATCCTCTAATTCGAACCAAGCGCTTTGCATCATCCTTCACAATGCGCACTTTTAAGGTTTGGAATTCTCTGCCGGCGTCTGTATTGCCGAGTTCATACATATAACCTGCACGTTTTTAAAGCACGAGTGAATAGGCATCTTCTGGGTGAGCTTGCTTCATCGTCGGCCTCATCTTTGCCCCCTGGCTAGATGCTGGCCAAGAGCAATCCCATTTATAATAAAAAAAACTGATAAACGGCGATAAGTGATATAAGCCATTTGGCAAACATCATAAGCATCCATAGGCTGCGGCGTCTGCTTGCCATCAGTCGGGCTGTATGGTTGTTTGGCCCTGTCATAGTATTAATAAATAACCTAACTGACAATAGTCACAGTGAATGTTGCACGATTTTATTAATACAATATACGAGTATGAATAACGCAAATGACTAATGACTGCTAACATCGGCCGCATGGCCAAGCCATTCGCCACCCATAGCTACCGCGTCCATTTATACCGCCCACCCGGGATTCGAACCCACTGCAATTAAACGATGCCGCAGGACCTCTTGGTCATCCGATACTATCTATGTGACCCTAAGCCGCCTGGGGAGATCTCCTTTAGCCGATAAACTCAGCTTCAATACATCATAAATAACACTTTGATCTTTAAAATTCAATCGTATTTTTATAGCAATAAAGTGCTTGTTAACTTTGGCAACCTTTGAATTCCTGCCAGTTGAATTTTTAACTCTACTTCGTAGAAGTTAAGGTGGTTTTAAGAATGATGTTAAGTTGGAGTTGCGACATTTTTAACCGTTAGCTTAGCCAGTAACTGTATCACGCGCTACCCTGTGCGGTGACCCTATAGAGTGGTCAATAGTCGTAGTCTTGCTAGGGCGTTAAGTAAAATATGGGGCCGGAAAACTGTAACTTTGTTTATTGAATTAAAGCAAAGCAGTAATATTTGCATGGAAGCTGTTTAAATCGGTTATCTTTTGATTATCTACGACATCGCTAAGGATTTAACTGTTGTATGTGTTTCGGTGTTCGGGTGTTCTCACGCCCTTTTACAAATAGTATTCGATTAGACATCGGCACTAAAAAAAGGAAAAAATAGCAAAATAAAATGTAGTTTCTAGCTTTTTTAGTATGTTAACCTAGTGTTAATCCAAGTTTGCTGCATTAAAAAATCTGAGCTCACAGCGCACCACGCGAAAATTCCGTTATTTTAGGACTATTTTCGGTTTCGTGTTCTAAAAGCTATAAACTAAACTTTTATGACAACAAAATGTCGTACGTATTAAAACTTTTAAACTAAATTATTTTTTAATAATATAAGCCCAGCATCCGCGGCGCTCTATAATCCCTCTTGGGACCAAGCTATGATGGCCCTTCGACGTATTACTTCCACATACCATATCTTCACATAATGATTATTTTCTCAATAAACCTTACACGTGCCATATGTTGGCTTAGATACAAAAACTATCAATTACACTCTGACTACATAATTATGTAGCGGTCTACATAATACATCTACATTTCACGCAAAGGATTGATTTTCAGATATAAGTTTTTTGATCACATGACTGTTTCTCTGATCCTCATAAAGATGCTTAGCAACAAAATATCACCCACGACGCATATCACATAGCATCCATGCTCCACACAAAAGTGTATGGAACACAAGCCACAAAGCCGCCGACATTACTGGTATCATTGCCGTGTATTATGATTATAATTGCATTCCGATGCAAACTGTCGCATCTGCATTAAGAGATAAACTTAATAGAAACATAGCGTTTCGACGGGTGCTTCCATATACCACTCTTGCTCTTTAGGTGTGCGGTGGTTAAATACCTGCTGTCTACACAAAGAATCTTCGTTGTGATTCTTCAGAACTGAAGCAGGCGCAACACGTTTTCGGCCGCTTTTTACCATCAAACCGCTGCCGACGCAGGGAATTTATCTTCACAACTTAGAACCTAAATGGTTGCGTACGGTACGGTTTCAGACGAATTTTCTCCCTCGGATGCTTCGGTTGTGGAATGTACTCCTGCCGAGGTTTTCCCGAGATACTACAGTTTAGGGTTTTTCAAGAATGGAGCGGCTGTCGTTCTATAAAGAAATATATATTAAATATATAAAAAATGTTCCAATCAAGTTTTTTTTTTATATTTACGTGTTTTATCATCAACATTGGGACTAGTTCGACTTGTGTAAAAAAAATGATCCTATAACATTTATTATCTTTTTTACATTTATTTTTTAAGATATGATAATCATAATTTTATCTTGGGTAGAGTTCAGAAGCGCCCAAGTAGCTTCTCGAATCAAATGCAGATGTAGCATCTTAATTTACAAAAACATCGCATTAACATCATCTCTTTCATTAATACAAACAACACAACTGCACAATACCTAGCTTTTCATAGGCATCCCATTTCTTACACGAAATGACTCATATCACAAACGCAAATTTAATTATTCTCCATACAATCTGCCACGAACCAAAAATAGACCTTAATTCTTTTATTTACGTTTCAAACTTCGTTAATAACATAATTGCATATACGACAATATCAAGCGCGGCAGAAAACCTCTTCCATAAAGTATCATCTCAATTTTCATGCCACTTTAAATTAAACCTTGTGTATCTACAAACGGGGATGTGTTTAGCTTGTGGTGATTTCGCGTTTGGTTATTGCACTGATTCAAACAGCTAGTTCTGACTCCCGGGGTGGCTTGTTCGTTGTACGCGCGTGACACTACTCTATTTACGACGAGGCTGCGGTAGTGTACGACAAGGTACAAGAAATGGGGAATAACAACCAAACACTACGAGAGTTAAATTTTAAAATGATCGCGCGGTAGTAGACCATAAGTAGACATTGTTTCAACGTGTGAATTTCTGTGTATACTTTTAATAGGTGTACTCTGGGATAGCAGCATGATGACGCATCGTGGACAATGATACTAACAACAGCGGACCATTTTCTCTTTATTGCCTTGAATCCAAAACGTAGTTATTTGTTTGTATTTTTGCCAGTGATAAATAAAATC
The DNA here is from genome assembly GCA_905163555.1 of Notocelia uddmanniana. Lineage (NCBI taxonomy): Eukaryota > Metazoa > Arthropoda > Insecta > Lepidoptera > Tortricidae > Notocelia > Notocelia uddmanniana. The sequence continues at coordinate 17,908,496 of LR991065.1, forward strand.
TCATAGTTGGCGGTCTCAGAATGTGGTTGAAAGGGTACCAAACTTTTCAAAATTCCAAATTGTCATTCTAATCATTATTAAAACGGTTACATGAGAGAAAGGGCTCATGTAACCGTTTTAATACTGATTAGAATGACAATTTGGCTTAGCAAACTTCGGATTTTCCGACACCCAGAAAACCTAAAGTTTTGGACCCGGGTGTGTCCTAAAGGCCGAGCCACACCGAATGCGTGCGCAGTACGTGCGCGTAACTTGCAAGCGGTGTGTCATCTACTATGACATTTCATACGAAACTCGGCTTTAAAACTACGACCAAGTATTTGTATACTATTTTGAGAAACGCCGATTGAATACAGAACTTGACTACACATTTTGCTGATTTTTGGTAGGAAGTACCGCCTGGAAAAAAAATATATTAACGCAAGTTGCAGGCCAATGGATGGTCTAATACTAGAAAAAAAATTAGACGTGTCACTATACTTCACAGCCACATAAAAAAAAGATTTTTTTTGTCTTTTTTTCGTTTTTTTATATGACAATTAGTATTAGTTTTTTTGGGTCACAATGCATATCTAAATAAAGAAAATAATTTCAAAATTTGAAAAAAATCGCTTTAATACATCCCGAAAAAAGATACATTGTAGAAAAAATTTCAAAAAATCATAAATCAAAAACCGTCACTAGTAGGATGTTGATACTTAGCATAAATATTCTTTACCATAAGAGGTACTCACAAAAAAAACCCCGAGTCAAATTGATCCAAGGGCCGACTTACTATGGAAACCCGACTATAGCCTTTATTCTGTATTTTATGAACAAAAGAAAAAATGCTTGTACCTAATAAAAGTATGGAATATTAGGGACACTTTTTTGGGAAAATAATTTATACTGAACTGCACCCCACACTGCTTCCGTTCACATATGACGCAAGCCGCAACTGTTCTGTATTACAACACTGAAACAATGCTGACGAGGAGGCAACAGTTTATCAACCGACTCAAAAAAGGAGGAGGTTCTCATATCACTTCTATTATTTTTAAGTTTGCTGCCTCAGAACTCCTCGTCAGATCCAGTCAGTCCTCAAATCAGATCAAGATCGCGGAAAGCCGTTGGATGAGGGCAGCGCAAGACCGGTCTTTGTGGAGATTCTTGAGGGAGGCCTTAGTCCAGCAGTGGACGTCTTTCGGCTGATATGATGATGATGACCTCAGATATTTGTCATTTTTAAACCGATTTGGAAAAATATTTTTGTATTAGAGAGGAGGTGCCTTTAAGTTGGGCCCATATAATTTTGGTGAAGATCTAACGACTGGACCCATGAGGATTCGAAGGAACTCCTCAAAAGAGTTTGAAGTCAGTATTAATTGTTTTTTTGCTTGGTTTTGCTCTAGGTACTTATTGCTCTAGGTACTTTTGCTCTAGGTACTGTTGGGTTCAGAGGGAGTTTTAAATTCGCAGCAGCCAAAATTTGGAACGACTTGCCTCCACCTTTAAGAAAAAACATGTCCCAAAACACTTTTAAATGCAAACTGCGCAATTTATTATTTAATAAACAGAGAGATTTTGAAACCCCTAATACGTAGTATCTTCGTGTCTTGCTATAAATATATTTCCTTTTTGTGCTTTAGGTGCAGTTTAGTGATATTCGATATAATAAGTAACATGTATACCTTCATTTATTTCCTTTTGTTTACGATGTTTTCTTATGATTTTATTTTATTTAAAGAATTGTACGGTTAATATAAGCACCCGCCACTTTGTTAAACCAGTTGTCATTAGGGGTGAACTGAAAACCAGCGCTGTGTGCAGCTAGTCTGTATCGCAGCAAACGCTGAGTTCACTCCTATTGTCACATTAATGTGCGTGGTTTTATTTTGTGAAATAAATTAAATGTTTAAGTATGTTTACTTTTCACCATTTGTAAAGTGCATTATGTGACAATAAATTTGTATTCTATTCTATTCTATTCTATTCTTATTATTCTGTTTCGGAAGATTCTGATTCCCAAGACTTAAATATTCTGAAGAAAAATTAAGACAAACTTTTTTAAACGCTCGCAGATTACTGCATTTATAAATTCCTCTATTCTTGAATCGTGCAGCTTCCTAAGGCATCATGCACAATACACAGTGGCATTGTGTGCCATTTCCACACTATTAACGGCCGATTTATATGCCCTTAATGGCCGTTTTTGAATAATTATAAAGGCTAGATTTATGCCGATGTCGCCACCATAGCTTTATTGGTCGATTCGAACGTCTGTTGCGTTTGAATTTTCAATGGCCGACTAAGTAATTAGGATTTTTACTATGTAATGGGCTAGCTTTTTGATTGTAGTTACTCGACTATATCTACTTGTAGGCTTGGATAATTGAGAAAAACAAAGTTATTAAGGTTTGTAAAGTAATTTTAGCGTCATAAAAGCATGAATATAAATAATAGAAGTGGTATTCTTGTAAAAGTATTGGCTTGTGGCGTAAAGACGTAGTACGTCTCCACCTCTAGTTATCACCTCAACGCTCGCCCCACCTTAAACGCTCGCTCCATCTGTCATATGTCAGCCAGTACAGTCTAACTCCTATATACGTAACATGGTCTTAATTTGATAAAATGTAGGCTTTGCACTTGATATTTCATACACAAATTTTGTAAAAATCATTTTCTCTTTCATTCGTAGTGTTTTTTTTTATCAATAAGCGGTTTATATTACTTGAATCAGGATAGTTTTAATGCATAAATCCATCGATTAGTACGTCGATAACTAGAACATCACTAGAGGTGAGATGGTTTGACACTTACACGTATTCGCAAAGTATTTTTGAAAAGGTGGGGACGCACGCCACGACACGTTAATGTCAAAAACGTTGTCCCCACCTTACACCTCTAGCAATGTAGGTGTAGTTGCTATGGTGGGTAGCCGTCGCGGGCGTAGTTGCTAAGGCAATTGACATTTGGTGTCAGTAATATATTTCATGTGCTAAGATGTTTAAAATAGACATCTATAATGTAACAAGAAATCAGTATTTCAGCCTGAAAAATTAATTTCCTTTTGTTGGGGATCATTATTTAACCATGCCTTTGGTTCTCCACATAGAATAGATGTCTTCCAGTGATGTGACGGACAGGTAACCTATTATGTAAATTTGTTTTGCCGAGTGTTTATGAAAATTAACATGTAAATTGGAAAGAAAATGTGCCTAACACTTTGATGAATCTAATGTCCACCTACCTAAATATTTATTTCATGTTAGCTGGGAGAGGTTTGCCGATGATTTAAGTACCAAGTACTAGTTGCCGAAAGCATGTTAAGTGTTTTTTTATTGCAGGATTATGGAGAAATTCTACTTGGTGATCATGCAATGTAAGCTGCAAAATGAAACAAATACAGCTGTAAGCAGTACAAGGAAAAATATTTCAACCATTCATAATGATAAATATATTCCGGCTTAGTAAATTAGTAAAATGAAGAACCAGAAGTTAATGACAGTATAAGGACCCTTTCAATGCTTATTCATTATTTACTCTTTCTTCATAGGATAGCATTTGTTGTAGATATTATATTTTAGAATAAAATTAAGAATATTTTATTTTATTTTTTATTAATACATTATAAAAACACCAACACAAAAAGAGAGCCTAGTCAAACAAGAAAACCCCTGTGTTGTACTGGGCGAAAAGGTACCCATCACACTTGCTGCGTTACCACTTTGGATCAGTTGGATGGCGATGGACAACCTTTGCACCAGACAAGAATCAGAGCATCAAACCCTCTCCTAGTTTCGTTGCCTTCCTTCATTTATGAAGGCTAAAGCGTCAGGCTCCCAGCACCCTATATATTTGTCTCGCTTTTAAATTTTTGAATAAAAACAGGCTTGTATGTTAGTAACTATTGTTCCCGTTATATGTATAATTGTTATATAAACAATTTTAGACATACGCACTTATATACACATATTATTATATCATTCCCTGACCGTGATGGCTCCAACATCACCTGTGGCCCTTATGTGGGCCCTGGGTACTAGATCTCCTGTAGCTTATGAGTAAGTAAGAGAATGTATGTATGTAATACAAGTGGTATCTGTGTATCTTCTGAGCGTCCGGTGAGCGATGGACATCTCTTGTTGTGTTCTCTTATAGCCTTTGATTTTTAATTTTAAGATACTGTAACATAGTGTGTAACCTTAGTTCATATCTTGTTTCTATTGGTGAGTTTCTGTTATTGGCTCCATATTTCTATTTAAAATGTCAACATGTTTAAAAAGCTGTTGAAACTCCTTTAATAAATAAATAAATAAATAAATAAAATGCAAGTTATTATAAGTAATTATGTATAGTATAGGTACTCTTTAATTATAGTACAGGTCGCCCATAAATATATTCCGGCTTAGTAAATTAGTTAAATGAAGAACCAGAAGTTAATGACAGTATAAGGACTCTTTCAATGCTTATTCATTATTTACTCTTTTTTCATAGCATAGCATTTGTTACAAATGAATGTTATTATTGGTATTATATTTTAGAACAAAATTAAGAATATTTTATTATATTTTTCATTCATATATTATAAAAACACCAACACAAAAAAGAGAGCCTAGTCAAACAAGCTCTCCCCCGAGTTGTACTGGGCGAAACGGTACCCATCACAATTGCTGCTTTACCACGCTGGATCAGTTGGATGGCGATGGACAACCTTTGCACCAGACAAGAATCAGAGCATCGAACCCTCTCCTAGTTTCGTCGCCCTCCATTTATGAAGGCTAAAGCCTCAAGACTCCCAGCACCCTGTCGTCTCGAACGCAAGCGGTACAAAGTAGTAATTATTCAGAAGGGCTGAATATTTGTCTCGCTTTTAGATTTTTTGAATAAAAACAGGCTAGTATGTTATTTCTTGTTCTTTTTGTTCCCATTATATAATTGTTATATAAACAATCTTAGACATACGCACTTATATACACATATATCATCCCCTGATCGTGATGGCTCCAACACTTGTGGCCCTTGTGTGGGCCCTGGGTACTAGATCTCCTTTAGCTTATAAGTAAGAGAATAAATGTAAATAAAATACAAGTAATTATGTAACCTCTTTAATTATGGTACAGGTGACCAATATCTCTTAAATATAATGAACAAGTATGACAATGCAGCATAACGATAACTTTTATATTTGTTATTTTGCGTTATGCGTTCTCGATCAGTCATATACGACATCTTATTATGCTGCCAGTTGTTTTAACTTTTCATTCAGTTCTCGGTTTCTCGGTGATCGGAAGCCGTTACTCCATCATGACAGCTGCAGCATAACAGCCATAACAGTACCTGGACCTATGCTTCGTATCTTCCTTTGCAGGTCGTGTTTGTTGGTGCGTATGCTGTGCACTTGTGGCTGTATATGATTACCATAATATCATGTACAAAATTAGAATTAGAATTATATAACATTACACAAACATAACCGGCCTTTTCATCGCTTGTGATTTCGTTATATTGTACTTTTGTGGTTGCTATGCAACCGAGCGCTGTGTAAGCCGAGAAGGTATTCTCATCAAAGATATTCTATAGAACTATACTAGACCGCTAGCTTTTAAAACCTTCACAGTTAAAATTAAACTTCATGTCTAAAGTCACAAGACTGTTTTTTAATTATTCACAGATATAGTGCTAGTGGTTGAAGTTATCAATGCTGCTGTGGGGCTAGTATGATCGCTTATATGTCGGACATATAGCATTCGTCCTGTACTGTCAAGTATGTAAGTGCGAGAGGGACGAATGCTATATGTCCGACATATAAGCGATCATACTAGCCCCACTGCTGTCAATTGGCGGTCGTGGGTTCGAAATCTGCCTCGTATTAATTATTTTTTTGGAACTTATGTACGGAGTTTAATTTCATATTTACCATCGGGTGAAGAAAAACATCGAGAGGAAACCTGCATGGATCTTGAAAGCCATTTCTGTTTTGAGAGTTATGTGTTTACATTTTTGATCACTAATTCTGTCACCGAGGTCATCGGGTCATTCACATATTCAACTATCGCTCGACATGTTTCAGACCGGTTTGCAGTCCCTAATCATGAGTACTTATCGCGGCGGCGTTTCATTTAGCATTAAAAGGGTAAAATAGGTGCTAAAAGAGTTCTTTTAGCAGCAGTTGCGGCAGTTGCCGCTGCGATAAGTACTCATGAATCTCATGATTAAGGTCTGCGAACCGGTCTGAAACATGTCGAGCGTGGGTGACCTTAACGACGTGAATGGCCCGTTTCATCATATTTTAATATGTCTGAAACTCACAGGAGCTATCCATATAAAATTTTAATAATATTTCAAATTAGGGCGCAGTTTGACCATAGAAAATTGTGACGTCATTAGGTATATTTCCTTATAAACAATACTAAGCGAGCGTTTTAGACGCTTCGTAATAAGTTGCTGATTTGACTATCAGTAAAATTCAGTTGATCGAGACAAACTGGTGGCCGCAGCCCACGTGGCTGACTGGGGGGCACAATTGGAAAATGAAGAATGGTCCTCACCAGAACGCGCAGCAGTCTGGTTTCGCTCTACTATGACTGCTGTCTGCGATGCCGCCATGCCCCGAGTGAAGAAACCATCGAGGCAACCTGTTTATTGGTGGTCGGAACATATCGCCCAGCTGCGGCTGATTTGCCTTACAGCGCGACGCCAGTATACGAGGACTAGAAGGCGCAGACGGGCTACACCGGAGGAGAAAGCGGAGACCTACGGTGTTTACCGGGAGGCGACTATGATATTTTTTTTTTTTTTTATTTATTTATTTAAGAAATAAACAGTCGTTTACAATCAGGTTTACAAAAATATTGCTTGAATTAAGACCTGGAGTTTCCTTATTGTATATACACCGCAGTCTCTAACACAACAAAAAACATAGTGTAGGTACTAGGTAGTTATATTTGAAAGGTATAGGTAGACTCACGAGAGCCGGCTCAAGATCTGTGCACATTTTTTTGACATTGCAAAAGGCAATCGCTGACGCCAAATCTCGTTCCTGGGATGAGCTGTTGCAGGATCTGAACCGAGACCCGTGGGGACGCCCATACAAAATAGTCCTGGGAAAGTTGCGGCCATGGACACCCCCACTGACGGAGACACTAGATCCAAGCTTGACGAGACGAGTAGTGGACACTTTGTTTCCACGGGATCCGGTTGACAATGCGGCAGATGTTATCGCCCAACCTCAAATGGAGGCATGGTCTGACGAGATGTCGGTAAGAGAGGCTGAAATGAAATGGGCTGTGAAGCGCCTTGCAGCTCGAAACACTACACCAGGACCTGACGGCATTCCCGGCCGAGCTTGGGAATTTGCCATGGAAGTACTTGGCCACAGGCTGATGAGCCTATATAGCACCTGCCTCCGCTATAGCTGCTTCCCCGCAATCTGGAAGGAGGCAAGGCTGGTTCTCCTACGAAAACAAGAAAGGCCTGCAGACTCACCCTCTGCGTATCGGCCAATATGCCTGCTGGACGAGGTTGGAAAGCTTTTTGAGCGTATTGTCTCCCTGCGTATCAATCGGCATCTAAGTAGCGATGGTCCGAACCTGTCGGATAGTCAATTTGGCTTTCGTCGAGGTCGATCAACAGTGGACGCGATCCTTCGCTTTCGAGAATTGTCGGAGCATGCAATTTCTCAAGGAAGAGTGGTATTGGCGATTAGCCTTGACATCGTCAACGCTTTCAATTCCCTTCTTTGGAGTGCAATTCGAAGGGCTTTGGTGTACCATCGACTGCCTTCTTACTTGAGGACTGTGATCGGGGCGTACTTATCCGACAGGAGCATCCGCTACCCCGGCCGATATGGTGCCGATATGCAGAGAGAAGTCGAGTGCGGGGTACCACAGGGGTCGGTTTTGGGCCCTCTCCTGAGGAATCTCGCATACGATTCAGTTCTGCGAGCAGTGCTTCCCAATGGCGTCAGTGTAGTCTGCTATGCGGACGACACTCTAGTTCTTGCCGAAGGGGAAGATTTTATTAGGACCACAAGACTGGCAGAGCTAGGCGTTACAGTCCTGGTAAACAAGATCCGCAGCATCGGTCTTACAATTGCGCCACATAAGACCGAGGCGCTTTGGATACATGGACTGCGGCGAGGTCGGGAGCGTCCAGCTAATTCCGTGCGGGTTGGAGAGGTAGAAGTCCGGGTCGGTCAGTTTATGAAATACTTGGGCCTAACATTAGATAGCCGATGGACCTTTGACGAGCATTTCAACCGGCTCGTTCCCCGGATTCAAAGAACGGCGGGTGCATTGCACAGACTGCTGCCAAATCTCGGAGGGCCGGAGGAGGGAGTACGCCGACTATACGCAGGTGTGGTGCGGTCTATCGCACTATACGGGGCACCCGTGTGGTCAGAGCGGCTGACGCGCAACCGACGCAGCAGAGCGAAGGTACTCACAGTTCAGCGCCGGATAGCCATCAGGGTCGCCCGCGGATACCGTACGATATCCTACGAGGCGGCGGCCCTCCTAGCACGGTTTCCGCCGCTAGACATCCTGGCAGAAATGGATGCAAAAATCTACAATGCCTTGCACGTAGAGGATGAAAGCGCTGCAGAAATAGAAATTAAGGCATTGCGAGAGAGGGCCCACAGGCAAGCCATCACATGCTGGCGTGAGCGACTGGAGGAACCCCGTAGCACACGGCAGCGGGTAGTCGCCGCGATCCTGCCGCACTTTGACCAGTGGCTGAAGCGGAAGGGTCGAGTGACCTACAGGCTGACGCAGGTACTCACCGGACATGGCTGCTTCGGTGAGTACCTGCACAGAATAGGCAAAGAGCAGACAGCACGATGTCACCACTGCTGTTCTGACCTGGACTCTGCGCAGCACACGCTCGAGGAATGCCCAGCGTGGCGGACTGAGCGGCAGATCCTAATACAAAAAGTGGGGCAAGATCTCTCCCCACCCGCTCTTATAGCGGCAATGTTGAGCAGAAGCTCCGCATGGGATGCAGCTGTCACCTTTTGTGAGACTGTCATGGTCCACAAGGAGACTGCAGAGCGTGAACGGGAGCGTAATGACCCTGCTCGGAGGAGGAGGCGGCGACGATAATAAGTCGCCGTTGCGCCCTGTAGCCCGGGTATAGAATACGGCTACGGTATCCTCTGCCTGTCGTAGAAGGCGACTAAAAGGGGGTCCTTGGGGTCGAAGACGGTCACAGTTGGGGGCTGTGATCGCCTATAAAAGCAGATGGTTGGACCCACAGACTCTAGGGCGGCACTGGTGCGTTCCGAAGGAGATCCCAGAGCCGCCCGAAATGAGTTGAGGAGGACGATCGGGGGGTTTTTAGTCGGTGCAAGTCCGACATAACCATCGCACTGTCCCCGTGGTGCGGTGGTATCCATTAAGGATTTTCCCCCCGGGGAAAAAAAAAAGGGTACACTTACGTAAAACTTGTCGAGTGATATTTTACCTTAAACACGTAATCTACATTGCTCGTGGTCACTAACCCTAAAATAATATTGTGATTTAATACATAATTCAATTTTATTTGTAATATATCTGTCAAGTTATATACGTAAATTTGGATCAAAATAGAAAATAAATTTCCGTGGGCCCGCTACTACAGTAGTCTCTCCTTTTTTTTAGTATTTTCTACATCTATGGTACCGGTTTAGGCATTTGCTGTCAAAATTGACAATCGGTGAGTTGATTTTCTTGTAAAGAGGTTTAGTAAGTAGCAAGTCGAGTCAGAAAAAGCAGCAGATTGTATCGGAGATCCAACCGTGAATTATGTAAGAGTAAAATATTACTAAAAATATTACTCAAGTTAAAAAAAAGGTCTTAATTTTCAGTTCTAATCATTCCGTATCCATCATCCTCCTAGCGTTATTCCCAGTACAGTGGCATCCTGAAGGATGCCCGGGGTCCGCTACCTAATCCCAAGAATTGGCGTAGGCACGAATCATTCCGTATCCATTGCAGAAAATTTAATAACATATACACGTCTGTTTTTTAGGGTTCCGTAGACAAAATGGAGAAAACGGAACCCTTATAGATCCGTCATGTCTGTCCGTCCGTCTGTATGTCACAGTCGATTTACTCAGAGACTATATTATGAGCACTATAATTTAGTATGAAATTTGGTAGGAAGGTGTAGTCTATAAACCGCTATAGAAATGTGATGTGAAACTACGAAAAAAATATTAAACTTGTCGGGGTGGGCACCCCATACATTTAACAGGAGGGTTACAATTTTTTATTTTCAATACACATATGCGTGTTTGTTATGCTTTACGTATAGATAGGCCTTCAAAAATTACAGAGGATACTAAAAAAATCCATTAATGTCAACCGTTGTTTGGTGAGATATTAGCTGTCAAAGTCGTAAGAAGTGTACCCTCCCCCCCTTCTCTAATTTCCAAACTATTTTAATAGTTTAAAATGAAAAAAATCAAGATGAATAATAAATACTTTCAACTATTTTGCGTCTGCAGAAGATAGATTTAACGGTTTTTGAGTTATTAGCTGAAAACCTGTCTTACCCAAGAATTTCCTATGAAAATACAACCTTTTTTGATTCAATATATTGTATTGTGCTTTTAAATGTAGATTAGGAGGTGTCGGCACGGAACCCTTCTTTGTGTATAGTCGGAATTGACTGTGATCATTTTCATTCATTTAAGTTTGGGGAATTGTTTATAAATAAATAACATGGGAAATCAAGGGCGTCATTTGAGTATACTTACTCATAGCACAATACAAACGATGCAATTTGTCATGACAGCCTGAAATGGCTGAAATGAATTGCTGTCTCATTTTAACTAAACCTACAACTCTATCGGTGTTTATGACAAACTGCAAGATGTGTAATATGTAATGGCCTTATAATGACGATCATAAACGACCATGAATAAGTCATATCTTCAGAACGATTGGAATACATATTAAACTATGAAGCCATAAAAGAACCATGAAGCGCACATATTTTTGAACTGCTTTTTCATACAAGTTTACAATCAAAGAAGTATCCAGCTGCAAAATGCGACTAATTTGAAAAATCTCAAGCTGTTAACCCCGAATTACATAGCAATATGCGCAACATTCTTCAAGCTTTAAAATAGACCGAGACAATACTTTTTACTTTACTGCTATAGATCTTAGTCTATCTTATAGGATGACTGCAGAACTACGTGAGACCGCCTATCCAGCTAGCATGATAGCACAATGGCAGATTTTATGATCACGCTTTATCGTCAAAGTCGGGTAAAAATTGACTCCGACAAACCGTGAAGCTAAAGTATGCCGCAGACCTTACGTATGTACTACCTAAAACATGATATGATATACCTAGACAATATTATCGATAAAATAATACCAATGCGGATGAGTCAATCCCTACCACGCCAATGTCTCGGTCGTTCGTCTCTTCTTGCACCCGTCGCAGACTGTCAATATCAGAAGCATGTGAATTAGGTGCAATGTCAAATAGACGGACGTCTGGTGATGACTCGAGCGGACCAATGCGTTAAACCCCCGATTACGTATTGTTATTATGAGCCCCGGCGTCAATATATATTAGGGGTGGGCTGTGCCGTCATCGGTCTTGGACGTGCACCCCACCTCTGGCTTGTTTTGTGAATAACATAGCAGGTATCCAAACCGATTTACAAAATGGGGTTTGTAATCACATTCAAAAGATCCACCACCATATCAGCTAAAGGACGTGCACTGCTGGACATAGGCCTCCCCCAAATTCACAGGGGTGTATGCCATAATTGCCACGCTTGGCATGCGCGTTGGCGATCGCAGCATCTCCACCGCACTCCAGGGACGCTGCTGCCCATCCCCCGGTGGTCTTGGTCGTAGTTTTAGGACATACCCGGGTCCTCAAATTATACATTTTCACAAATAGCATTTACCTGCCCCGCTTGATGCCAGGATAGAATAGCACTACCCTCAGCATATAAAAATTATCTGAGACACCACCCCTTTCATTCCATAGGTCTACGGGAACCGGATTGAAGTGTGTTATGGCCTATAGTCTAGCAACCTATCACTACAATATCACATTTTCTCGATTTTACCTACGAGTACAACTGCTAAAAGTAGCACTGATATTAAATTTGATGTGTTCTGCCTAGCCCGTTTGGGACTACAGGCGAGACAGACGTGGGTTTTATGTTTTTGAATAATTTTAAGAAAGGAAGTAACAAACACGCCGATGAATTGAATGGCGTATTTACATATATCCAAACTAAAAAGGCTAAGTCCATGTCGGGTTCCGTACCAAATTATTAGTATACTGGTATTTGGTAATAATGTATACATAATAATAAACATTGTCATCAAATTTCAAGTTCATAGGTCGTTGGGAAGTTAAAAAAACCTCGGATCTTTTTTTTAAATGCTGCTTTGGAGGTTTTTCATGTCTTTGTTTTCCAATATTTTTAAGTATTTATCTATTATATGTACTTTAAACAACGATACCTACCCGGATAAGGAACTTGATACGCGATATGATATATAAACTAATTTCTTCATCGTTAAACTAAAACTAAAACTTCATTTAGTTTTAAACTTTTATTGCCTTTCCTAAACCTGTAGATGACTTCTAGAAAAATATGTAGATTCACACAATTGTTAGGGTGTTTTTTGAATTCCGTTAATTGAGAAGGCACATTACTGAAATAAAGTTATCTTCTCTAAGACTAGTATTTTAATTCGTACCATTTAGAAGATACTTGAGATTTCATTTCCGTTAATTAACACTCCTAGTTTAGAGGTAGTATAAAAGATCCTTTACAATTAAAGAATGTTGTTTTTTTTTTTAAATCCTGTAATGGCATAGCGTTCCAAATTCCTAAGTGGCCAGCCACATGAGAAAAGATTGAGTGTCCATCTTAAGCACGTAATAAATCTGTGTACACAGTACATGTCATAGCCACATATGTGTGTGTGTGTGGTTTAATTGATGTGCATGCCATTCGAATTTCGAATATTGTCATACTTGATATTTACTTTTGCTTAACTCCACGTTAACCCTTTAGGCCCTTTTGTATTCACCCTTGTAGATAATTTTTTTTGGATGTAAATGAAAAAAAAATCTTTTTTTGAATTTTATGGCTATATACTTGAAGGAACGGAATTAAAAAAAACATCCTGTATATACATGAGCAGAACTTAACGCACTTGTTAACAATGATATCTAGTTAAAACTGAAGCGTACCTACTCCTTACATAAAACCGTTTACATGTAAGTATCACTGTTTTTAAGAATTGCCTACTTACACATAGAGTGTCAAGCAAAATTTATGAAAACCTCTGGAACGGCAAGAATGTTGAACTTCCCTCACAGGTCAGCAATAATTTGATTTTAATTTCCCGCACTTGGTCCGAAAATAGCGAATTAAACGTACATTAATTTTAAGGTTCTCACATTAAATTAGCTTGTACATTTTTGCAATTTTCGCTCAAAAATGAACCTTAGACGTTTAATTATAAGGGTGTGCTTTAGTAGAGAGATTTCGTAGGTGGTCTTGCGCAAGTATGAAAGTTCACGGTATGTAAGGATGGACTGATTACATTTAATCGTTTCTCCCGAAACTTTATAAATAATCATCGGTTTTAATCATTGTTAACTTTAATGTCACTGACAGTGGCATTTGGCCAATTTATGGCGCTTCTTTTGCAAACAGAAAGATACCTAATACTCGACATGAAAATCGTAAGGTCGGTTGTTCTACAGAGATTGTTCATAACATCTGACCTTATGCGTTTCATGTCCAGTGGTTTTTGTGTGTCGTTGCTTGCATTAAGTGTTGTAGTAGTTCTTAATGTCTTTGCTTGTAAGTACTTCTACACTTATATTTACGTGATTATTTCGGACGAATATCTTCGAAACCACTCACCTCAACGATACTTTGAAAACTATGCAAAAACATCGAAAATAACAATCAGGCCTTCTGAAGATGTAGGTACTAGATACCAAGTTTTTAAAATGAGATATACCAATTATCACTTTTATCAGGTTACAAAATGTATTAAATAAAGATTAAGAGAAAATGTTATTTAATTTAAAATAGATGCATATACTCATTTACTTCAACTTTTTACTAGAAGTACGAGTACTATAACAATACTTTGAATTTAATATTATACGTGTGTTTTAACCGTTCTGGTGATATACAGGGTGATTTTGGAGTCGTGATCCGGAATGATTTTACCTACATGGTCAAGAATTCAAAGTATGAAGGTTTATAACTCAAATAATTCTCTTTTTTTTTTAATTTAATGGGAAATAATACTTTTTCATACCACTTGGTTACCCTACCCTATTGCCAACTCTATATACTAGCCGTCAAAGAGAGTAGTGTAACCATGTTATTTTGTGATTTTGTATTTTTGTCATCAAAATAAATTTAAAATGAACTGCGTTTGTTTTGTGTCACTACATTTTTTTGAAATAAGTAGCTATATGATACCAAATCTGAAAACTGATTCTTGATCCACGACCCCGAAATCATCCTGTAGTTTTAGACATGACTCACGAAAGTTTAAGTTTTAGTTATAATTCAATTGCAAAAATACCTACAAATTCTTTCTACGTATTTTTTTCAAAGTGACCGACTCCAGCGGGGTTATTACGCAGCGCTTTCGAGCGTGCGTAAGGTAAGGTAGATCTGTCAATTTCCTTTGTAAAAATGACAGTTACCATCGTACGTTCGAAAATTGACACGATTACCCTGGTACACCATATAGTTACAGTTATAACAAAAACCTTTGACCCAGGTCCCTGTTCGTATACTAAAACTAAAGAATGCACCTCACATAGCTGCACCTCGGAGGAAAGCGCTATCGCGCAGCGCGATGGGATCGCAAAGGCGCCGCGCGCCTGCGCGGGCGACTGCGCACGACAATTAGGATGTTTCCGACAATCAGGGATCTGGGGGTGTTGTTTATCAAATGCCGCGAAAGATGGTCGACTGCTTTAGTCTCTAGCGCTTTGTCAACAGGATTGTCAAGCTGCAATTGAAATTGTTTAAGTAACACAGACCACAGACAAAAACATATTAGGTGGAATTATAAGGTGCTAACAAATTAGATACCAATACTTTTAGAGCTGATAGTACTCATCTCTATGATCAAGGTTAATTATAAAACAAATTTAAAGTTTAGTAAGTAAGAAAGTTTATTAACACTTTCACTGCCAACGATTTCGTAGCGCTACGCTAGTAGCCAATAACATGCGAAAAACCGTATGTAGCGGAAAGCGCCTACGAGACAAGCGCCTACCTAGTGGGTTCATGGCACTGAAAGTGTATTTAGTTTGGAGAAAATTAGGGAAACGACTTTGCCACTCAAAAACACCCATATACCCACATAATAGCCCATATCAATAGTCAGTGATTAAGCTTCTTGACTGTCACTGAACTGGCCACTTATGAATAAAATACTGATATAAACGTCAAATAAGGATGTGCACTTTTAGTTTTTCTCGCGTAATATAACATCACTAAAAGTATTAGTATCTAATTTGCGTTTCGGGGGCTTAGGACCACCACTAAAAATTACCACTCTTCTTGTATTTAAGGGCTCATCTAGAAACGGCCACTCGAATTCACGCAGACGATTCGGCACGTGAATTTAGACTTCTCTTGTATCAACATTCATCCTTTAATTTTGTGAATAGCCGCAACTGTCCCGATAAAAGCAAACCCAGTTTAGTCTACATTGAAAAGTGTTAAACTTCTTGACCCTCAATTCGCTCGTCTCATTAACGTGTTCTATTTGCCCCGCTGTACGTTGTCTCAGACAATATTTGACATCCTCCTCCGCCCTCGCTTCCTGTGAAACAACTTCACGGAAAACGACACTAACTCGATGACCTAAGGGTTATATTGCGTTGATAGATTGGCAACGCCGAAGTTGAAAGATTATTCACCGGCGCTTGCTTTACTATTGTCTTATTCTTTGTACTTTTCCATTTTTTTCCGCAAACCCGAGTGATTGTGTCAAGCTGATACTGTGTCACTTTTAAGAGCCAAGTTATTTTCCCTCATAAAGTAGAACAAATTTTAATCTGAACGCCTGTCCAGCGTGTTTCCGCTCACATCTGACGTAAGCATACTTATGGGCGCAATGCACATAAATTCACACATTGAAAAACTTTAAGATTTAAGAAGACCTACTTACATATATATTCCACTAAGCCATTTCATTCATTTATTTTTTTATATGCTTTCGACTGTGGAATTCTCTCCCTCTTGACATAAGAAGGGCAAAATCTATTAAATTAATATTTTCAAATCCCTAACTCAAAAAACATTATTTGTCTCTTCCTTAATATCAAGTATTTTACACATTTTTTTGTATGTTTCATGCACCACCTGCTGCATATATTATTTTCCGCTGCCCAAAGGTTGCCTGGACCAGATCGCTCTTTAGCGATAAGACCGCCTATTGTGTAGCTCTACCTACTAACATGTTGCTGTTTTCTTTCTGTTTGTGACTAATTCATTTGTGTGAGGTGTGCAATAAAGAGTATCTGTATTGTATTGTATATTTAATCATGCCTGTTTCTTGGAGGGGTAGGCAGAAATCAATTGCTACAATCTTGACAAACCTCTCTAGCTTCATCCATTTTCATGACATTCTTCGAACTCACAAGGGGCTTCACAACTTTGTAACTTGTCATTTACGCTATGTGTAAACTGTCATTCTAAATTTCCAACGAATTTGAGCGACAAAGTAGCAAAATATCTAGGTACTTACGAGTTCAACTGTACATGCTCGTCCCATTTGTATGGAAAAACAAAAAGACGTGTCCTCACTTTCCGACTGTACCACGCGCTATTCCCTCATACGTCCTCTCTTCATGCCTAAACCACTTTAGTAATCTAATTCATCCGCAATATGCGGAATACTTATTATTATATATTTATTAAGCCAACAAAAAAATGACAAATGAATAAGCCCTGTAAAACTGCTTTAAAAAAAGTAATTAAATCTTCAAATAAGGCATATTACTTGCACCTATGAACGTCAATAAACTACAACCGGTTCGGAAAAATAAACCTCTGCCACGGGAAGAACCGGCGTAAGAAACTCGGCGCGGTGTCATTTTTTTAAACAATATACAGTGTATAGTTTAATTTTAAATTACAGTCTAAGCTACTGCAAATAACAATGCTACAGTAGAAAACCTATTTTCGCGATAGATTAGCCTTGCAGGACACTATCACTGCCAAACATATTACCTATCCATGATATCGTTTCCCTTATAAATAATATGCTTTTTCTCAAACATGCAATGAAATATTGATGTTATGTTCCTTATAATAGGCTGCGAAGTATGACGTTTCAGGTGCGGCTAGGACAAGAGGTAGTTAATGGAATTTCATACAAATCTTGCAGGCCTAGGCCTGCAAAGTCCTCTTTTTTAATTTCCATTCCACATAAATTTGTGGCACGGGCATCATGACATTCTGCCACTATGCGTATTAAAAATAAAACTTTGATTTTTTTGTTGTTTATTTCATTGCATGTTTGAGAAAAGCACTATACATACCTCGGCGGGAAATATGGGGTTGCCGGCCTTAGACCTATCCGGCCTCGCTTCGCTCAGCCATCTATATGTCTTCGGCCGGCAACCCCTTTTGTCCCGGCCTCTATAGTAATGCACTATTAAAATAAGTGTTTGTTTTACTACAGATTTGAATTTAGAATTGCTAAGTTCAGTAACGTGTTTTGGAGTTGTGTTTTTAGACAGATTGACAGATTGTTTTGTTTTAGACAGTTTGTCTGCAGGAGAATTTTTAAAACAATGTTTTTAGTGTTATACTTAGTTAAGAAATTCGTATTTTAGTTATATGTATAATTCTATGGCAGTGTCTTTAATAAATGCTTATTTAGTTTTCTCTTTAAATATATAGTTGCTCAAGTAAGAGATGTCGCTGATAGATATAGGAGGTAGCTTCAATGATAACTTCAATAGGTGTGTAGGTAGGTACATTCATCATCAAGACGCGTAGGAAGGTTCAAAAGTTAGATTTTATTCTCTTGTAATAAAGACTTTTGAACTTTTCAGATGAGTAGGTACTTTTGATGCTGACTGTACTTACCTACTGGTAATTCTTACAAACTAATTTCTAAAAAGATACTCGTAGGTAAAAAAGCAGTTTCGTTTTATTCAAAATGATCCGACAAATTAATAACGTCATTATTTAAAAAAAAAAACAATAAAATTACCGTAAAAAAACACAATATAAGTCTAGTCGGTATAGTCGCCGAGTATTTTCATCAAAATCTAACTGACCGACGTTGCTACTTAGTCATCTACATCCTTGCAAAGAACATAGTAGCTGCAACAATCCTGTATTATCCACAGGCGCGCGCGCCGCGCACACGGCCGCAACTGCAAACTCTTTAGCGCTCGCGATACTCGTACATAATTATTATGACAGTACAATACGGTGAGGCGACAGCTGCGGAGTTAACATCATGTTGCGGCGAGATACCATCGCCTTATGATTGTTCTGATGTATTACACTGCTATTGTAAAATCTTGTAAATAATTCATTTCCTTGATGTTATCACAGTAATCGTCCCAATCAGGGGAAAAACTGGTGCATCCAGTAAAACATCTTGTAGCGTTTAGAGCTGATAAAATCTGGTATCTCAATAAAATAATCTGACATATCAAAACTCAAAAAATAGAAATATGGATACACATATCAAAACATATCAAAACAGACATATCAGACATATCAAAACTCAAAAAATAGAAATATGGATACAATATTCTTTAGTTTATTTTAACGTTTATTTTAATGCTGATCTAATAGAGCAAAAATAAGTATAACTTTAGTTTATCAAATATCTACATTTTCGCATTTCAGTTTAATCTGATGATTGCTGTGTACATGTTTACAGAGCGTTATTGTGGCCTTAAATCACTACCTACCTACGCATACTCAAGCTAGTATTTACCTATACAAAACAATTGTCTTACGAGTAAAATAGTTGTTCCACTTGTTATTAACTCTTTTAGATTTAGATTAACACCATCCTTTAACAAATTTGGATACTAGTTAATACTCGATGGACACTTCGATAAACTTGTATCTCAAAGTAATCGAAGTTAATCAGACCGGAACCATTTTAAACTTTACGTAGCAAATTGCCAAAATGACGTAAGTATATTTTTCATAAAAATCATCTTATGCCCTTTTAGAGTTTTGAAATTTGGACGGCTTGGGACTGGTTTTTCTTTACTTGTTAAAATACAAGTGAAGCGTAGGAGGGTGTGGGTGTTGCAAAAAGGTCCCAACTTTTAAATTACTGTTTTAGTGATAAATCAAAGGCTCTGTTATTTTTAACGAACTGCAAATTACAAATTCGTTTTTAATGAAAGTTCGGCCGTTGTTTTACAAATGTATCTCTGAAGCCACAGTAATCCGTACACAGAAATGGAAACACCACTGAATAATGGGAATTGCGTAATTTTTACATACCCCATTAACTGACTTCGATTAAGTTTACAATAACATCCACCACCACCACATCAGCCGAAGGACGTCCACAGCTGGACTCCATTTTCATGGGAGGCAAATGCCATAATCGCCATGGATGCATGGTTGGTGATCGCAGTATCTCCACCGCACTCCTCTAGATGCTACTGCCCATTTTGGTCGTAGTTATAGAACATACCAACAATACCTATTGGTTTGATGGGTGATCGCTTACTCACGTACCAAGCCACACAACATATCACAGCAAACGCGTGCACCAAATCTTATAGCAATATCACATTTTTTTGTAGTTTGTAGACTATAAGCAAGATATAATGGTAACTTAGTTTATAAGCCCTACTGTACTCCTATCCCACGTCGCCAATAGGTCGTATCCTGTCAGTCTGAGCCTGGGAGGGACATGCGGCCTTTTGGTTTGGGACCGCAGTGCAGTTTTGTAGGTATAGTTATAGTTGTACCTGCTTTATAGTAATATTTTAGGAAACGCAACGCCAACAAACTGCTTCGCAGTTTGGCGAAACTTTGTTGTTCGGTACTTGCAGTTTTTTTTATATTAATAAATAAAATAAAAAAACATTTCGTATATAAAATAAATATAAATTATGATTTTTAACACGTAAGGTTATTATTCATACTAAAATAGCATTTAGATCAACCTTACGTACATTTGAAACGTTACATACTCGCCCGAGATTGACGCTAGCTTAAATCAAACTGTGTGTTTTAATAAGCTCGTCAGATAGCTAATTAAACTAACCATTAACACAATTGGCACATTAAGTACAATAATTTGTTTAATTTAAGTTGGTAGTTGTTTAAAGACACCAAACGTTTTATTTTAAAGAAGAAAATAATCAAAATGTATTGCTTGGAGCTATCGTGCTGGATTCGAACTAACGTAAGTTTCAATACCTCTTTTTACAAGTTTAAACGTATTGCTACGTAAATTATGTCGTGAAACATCAAAAACATGTCTAGTGTAATAGAGAATAATGTCCATAGAAATAATAGCCTTAGTTATGATCGGTGGCAACAATTGAGCCATAGAGCGTTCATATTAACTAATTCGAGTTGATATTTATTTGTAATAAAGCGAGTACAAAGCGGGCGGATAAGGGCCGCCGCACTGGAATAATAAATAACGTCACATTAGAGCCGGCATTAACCGCGCGCGTGGGCGGTGCGCCTTACCACGAATAAAACGGCTACTGAGTTTTTTGACACTTTTTTCTAAACGCTACAAATCCAATCATATCGAAAACCCTTTAGGTAGGTAAAAGCGTCCTTATCAGTTCCGTTTCTTCGATGTTTACACGTTTGTAAGTGGTAAGAAACAAAACGGATACTTGAAATTTGTATAAAAATAATGGGACACTATTCTTTTCCTATTAGGATGTTAGAATTTTCTATTCTGAGTAGGGACCTTAAATTTTAAAATTCTGAAATTAAATGTCAGTGTGCAACTTTTCATAAAATGCATATGCCACAATTATAACTAAATAATATTCATATTTGATTTTCTGCCTGTAAGCAACAACTGTTACACACATACACATTGTTTATTTTTTCAATATTGAATTGTTCCTGATGACACAATTAAGACACTGGAAATAATGTTACACGCAATTTTAAAGTAATTATTAAGACACTCAATTTTAAACAAAAAGACTATCTAAAATTACTTACTAATAAACAAAATGCCATAAATGGATGGATTACGTCAACTCATCTTTATTAAAAAATCACTTACAACATTCTTACCGTGGCGCGCTCCAACAGTAGTCGGCCAAATTCAGACAATTAATTCTACTGTCGATGCTATCTGTACTTGTAGGTGTCTTTGTCTGTTTGTCTGTCCGTACATCAGCGAAAGTGTACAATGCCTCGTTTGTCACTATCACTCTTGTTTGTATAACCTTTTTTTTAATTATGTGGTAGATTTGAGATACAGCTTAGACGAGGGAGACAAAAGGTGTGACGTATACGAAATATGCTTAATACTTAATGTATCAACAAATTTTTTCTTATGTGTTGATACGAGTATGTGTGGGTTTGAACGGCTAAATCTTAATGCCTTATTTTTTACATCGCAGTCTGAGGCTAATGCGTTATTTTCTACTTTCCCGACAGCATACTGACACGGCAATCCACGCAGTATTGCATCGGTTGCAATTAAGCAGCACTCATTTAAATATAGGCGCGCAGTAATGAATCTGTACCGGCTCGGTACCCTTAACATTGACAGTTGACAAGTTACTTCTGATGTCGCACCGAACCCGCACATAGCCTAAGCTTGTAAGGATTCAATGCAAAAGTAAAGTGTCACACTGACCTTTCTGCTCTTAATTTACAATCATTGAAGTTATGTAGGGTTGTGTCCTGGGTTATGGCATATACCTCCCGTGAATTTGGGGGAGGCCTATGTCCAGCAGTGGACGTCCTTTGGCTGATATGGTGGTGGTGGTCCTGCTAGCGGTAACGTTTTTGAGCGTGCGTATCGGTCACCTCTAAATGTCATTTTCCATAGTAAAAATGACAATTGACAACATTTCAAATTTTTAATTAGTTGAAATCTTAACTCATTTCGTTAATTTGGTGACAAGAAACCCGTACATTTTTTTTAAATATTTTTATAGCTATTAGTTTTCTAAATATTCACGAAAATGTGAAGAAAGCCCTATACTACGAAATTGTGACAGTCACAGCGCACAAAAAGAACAGCAGTTCACTTTCTTTAGTAAATTTGTCTTAGTAACAGTGCTTCTGTGTGATTTGTTACGCTGTGACGCCTTACTTGTCACTTACTCTCTTTTAGAATGAGGAACTTTTGAAATTGATTTAATTATATGAAATTGTGATATAATCGAGAATTTAAAATGTGGTTTTACGTAACATTTTATCCTCTATTTGATTTCATTGGAAAAAAGCCCGCATAAAAAAATTCAATGTTGTCAATTAGAAATATCTATCAATCGTCGAAAAGTTCGTAATTACCCTGCTGCTACTTGATTACGTCCTAAGTCCGTAAGGTCGACAGAGTTCTCGAAAATGCGCTGTTAACAGCGAGCAACGGATCTTTAGTCAATAAAGCATCAGCCTCCATGTGTTACGGTGTTTGTTTACCATGATGCACCTTATTTTCCACCGTCGTATAAAAGTCTGTCAGTTACGGTGAATCAAATATTAAGCATAAAGTAGTGTGACTATTGTAAACTAGTAAACAATTAGCCCGCAGTGAAATTGCGTGCGTGGGCGCACAACTGGACACGTGTTCGTTTGTTTCACCTCGTTAGGCAGAATTAAAGCGCCGCTACACTGACCAATCTTATATTATGTTTAGAATTTTATATACCGTTGAATCTCGTAAATTCGCCTTTGCGTTTTATTTTCATCGAAAGGTGCTGCTTGGTGTCTTCAAATCCCGTTATTACTATTCACCTATCTGAAAAAAATCACGTTTCTTTCTCAGAATATGAACTTTTTGTGCTTATTCTACTCAAAATCAACAACGCTATTGATTCTAGAAAACACAATATTTATAAAAAAGGGGCTTTCCAATTTGGAATGCCTTAATTTTTTTATAAATTCCCTATTTTTTTTATGGCGTTTTGAATTGTAAATTGGAGCCGTAGGTGGTAGTTGTGAAGGAAAGGATATGCATCATAGTTGAAAGCTCCAACGGTAGATATTACTTTCTAAGTAAAATTCCCAACCCGCACTGGGACAGCATACTCGTATGAACTACTAATTCTCTTTCATTACTAGTAGCCAAAAGCAAAGTGACTGATATAGCCCTCCGAACTTAAGTGGCAGTGGGCGGGGCACATAGCACGTAGAACCGATGGCCGTTGGGGCGGAAAGGTTCTAGAGTGGTGACTATCACGGCCTCCCACACGGTGCATTGATGACCTGGTAAGGGTCGCGGGTGTCCGCTGGATGCGGGTGGCGCAGGACCGGTCATTGTGGAAGTCTTTAGGGGAAGGGCTATGTCCAGCACTGGACGTCTTTCGGCTGACATGATGACTAGTACTAATAGGCAGATGATGATGATAAATTTCGGGTTTTTGTTCTAGATGGTGTATGGTGAGTTTATAATTTTCCTGTCGCTTCTAGGCATCTTCTGGGTAAGCTCGCTCCACCTTTGGCCTCGTCTATACCTATCCTTAAATTGGCCGAAATTCTAACAAATCGCTCATTCACCATAAAAAATACAGGAGCGTTCGAAGGAGGGAAATCCTCTGAAATCACACCTCATATTAAGCCTAATCTATTATTTATAAATTGTAATCGGATTTAATGACGATAGCAAACTATACACACTATCTCTATCTCAATCTACAACCGAATAGAAATCTAATTTCAAGTCGGAAAGGACAGTGTGTCGGCGCTTTAACTCAGTCACGAAATTACGTATTTAGTCTTAAACGTAAGTGATAAAATGTGTATTATTATATAAGTATGCTTTAATGTGCATCCGTTGAGTAATGATGCTTAAGTATACGACCGCTTTGGTGCTTTTAGGGTTCCTCATCTTGAAAAAAATAATTAATTAATAAGGTACTTATATAACCATTATATCTGTATATATCTATATTATACTTAAGTTATTTTCAAGCAAAAGTTTAGAAGGAGAGAATTTGAGTGTTGTTGGAAAATTCTGTTCATTTAATCTTCTTCGTTTAATCGAGTCCAGACAAAAACCCATTTGAAGCAAAGTAAAAGGGCATTTGTTTTATGAAATAGGAGGCAAAAGAGCAGACGAATCTCCTGATGATAAGCTATTAGCGCTGCCCATGGATACCCACTACACCAGAGGGGTTGTATGTACGTTGCCGGCCTTCAAGATGGGAGTACACTTTTTTTTCTAAATAGACGTTACGGGGTTAGAATTTGACCATTGTTAGTAAAGCCTGTTCTAATTCTTGGCTGAAAAAATTACTTAGTCAAATTAAAAATGCTATAATTATATGCTATATACTTATTGATGTCGTCAAAAGGTAACCTTTTGCTCGAGAAAGAGACTAAAGATGTAAATATTTGTATGTGTAGTTGATTACATTTGTACACATGTACACGACATGTCGGCTGTCACATAGATAGGGTTTGTTTTAATAATATAAGCTATGCTGATGACATAATACTGGTCAGCCCATCGATCGGAGGTATAAGAATACTGATTGAGAAGTGTGAGTCTTATGCCCTAGTATATAACTTACAATATAATGTAAAAAAGAATGAGTTTATGATTTTTAAGGCGGGAACAAAGTACCCTTCTCATATCCCGCCCATTCGTCTGAATCGCGAGGAACAACTCAAGAGGGTTTATTCTTTTAAATACCTTGGACACATTCTCACCGACGACTTTTATGATGATTTTGATATCGAACGCGAGCGTAGGGCTCTGGCCGTCAGGGCCAATATGATAGCCCGCAGGTTTAGTAGGTGTACAGCACAAGTTAAAATAACACTCTTTCAAGCGTACTGTACTTCGCTGTATACCTGTAGCCTGTGGACTAGGTACACGCAGCGAGTCATGAACGCACTGCGTGTACAGTACAATAACGCGTTCAGGGTACTGTTGAGGCTGCCGCGATACTGCAGCGCGTCCGGCATGTTCGCGGACGCGCACGTGGACGGTTTCCATGCGACGCTGCGCAAGCGCTGTGCCGCGACGCTGCGCAGGGTGCGCGCCAGCCGCCACGGTCTCCTGAACGTAGTTGCCACTAGATGGGACAGCAGCCTGCTGAGGCACTGGACCTCCCTTCATTTAAGTTTAGGTACTAACATAGTTATTTAAGTTCTTGTAATACTAACAATCTATGGATCACGAAGTCCGAAATAAATGCATTTTATTTTTATTTTATTCGTATGATATAAAGATTTGTATGTGTAGTTGATTACATTTTTATGATATAAAAAATCTCCGTTTTTAGGATGCAGTCTAAACTGAAGTCATAGCATAAATACATTTTGTGAAATGCAATCCATACAATCTTACACAAAGCGACCTAGTCCCAAATTAAGCAAAGCTATAGATAAATAAATACTTATAGATAAAGAAATACTTAATTATATAGAAAAAAAATACATCCGTGACTCAGGAACAAATATTCGTGCTCATCACACAAAAAAATACCCTGACCAGGATTCGAACCCGGGACCTCCAGCTTCGTAAGTCGGGTCACTACCAACATTGTTGTCTTCTAATTAAATACACATAAGATAAATGCCTAACCGTCTAATGTTATTAGGCACTACACTATGGGATTCTTCAAGAAGGGAGTGTATATATTTTTAAAGGGTCGGCAACGCGCATGAGACTCCCCTGGAGTTGCAGGCGTCCAAAGGCTGCGGTGACCGCTTACCATCAGGCGGGCCGTACGCTTGTTTGCCTCCGACGTGGTAAAAAAAAAGACACCATACCTATAATAACCAATCACCTACCTTCCACCTCTAATATTATGACTCGAGTTTAAGGGTGTCACGTTTTAATTCAGTGACGAGCACTGGACGTTTCCTTTTTTAAAGCAAACATAATCTAATTTGTTTAACGCCATACCTCTTAGACGACAGCGCGCATGCGCGTGATTCACGCGGTCAAGGGTGCGCCGGCGCCCGACGATCCGGAGACACGTCACACACCTGCCCACACGCGGCTTAAGACGAAGAAAAGATCATCATCCTCCTTCCAAGATTTGGCGTAGTTTTTAAGAAAGCGTCTGCCATCTGACCTTTTAACGCGTAGGGAAAACTAGACGCTTCCTCACGCTGTTTTACTTAAGAAGACCATTCTGTCATGTACAGTCGACTACAAATAGATCGATCCACCCAAAGGCACAAAAATATTTATCCACGACCTTAAAAGTCCATAAAGACACGAAAACATACATATTTTGTAACTTTGGGTGCATTGATCTCTTTTTAGTCGACTGTACGAGTATCTATTTTTAACTGTACAAAGCGCGTAGACGCCTATAGGTTCTTAGGCTTGTTTCATCAAAATCGGTTCAGCCGCTTTTGAGCTCTTGAACTTGAAAATGTCGGGGGTTTTTAACCTTTTTTAATAAAACCTAAAAGCCTAAACATAACCTAAAAGCCTAAAACTACCTAAGCTAATTTAATAGCCTAGTGGTTCAAGTTGGCGGCTGCCAACGATAGTATCGCATTCAAATTTAGAAAGATGTTATTTTTTCACTTTAAAATTATAACATACCTAATTGAAGTATTTCTACTAATTGACAGTATAAAGTGAGGTAAAAAGTTATGAAAACGAAGCTAAGAGGTTTAAATATACACTTTTAGTAAACATTTTTAAACCTAAAACACAATAAGCAAACCATATTTAAAAGCATCCTTTCGTAATCCACGATTGATTCAAACACTAACTTACCAACCGCTGGAAGTTCTTATAAACCACATCAATTTACCTGGAAGAGAAAACAACGTTAAGCCAATACTGGATCATTTAAATGGACAAACAGACTCGCAGTACGTACATAAAACAATTACTCCTCGTTTGCCACTTACATAGGTTTACAGTGCAATTAGAGTTTAACCTGCAGTATTGGGCCGCGTCACAAGCGGTAGCGGGCGAGAACATTGAGTAGAAATACTAAGTGTTGGTGCTTGACACTGCCGCGATAGACTAGAAAGTAATTAAACAAATCATTTTGGACAATCTTACACAAATTTACCTAGTTCCAAACCAAGCAAAGCTTCTACTATGGATATTGAATACTATACTAGGCGATGTTATATGTATTAACATATATAGATAGCTAAATACACCAGGATTCCCTTAAATTTTAAAGCTTAGAAACAGGGTGTACTGCAGTGTTTGGTTGCATCACAAGCGGTAGCGGGTCAGAAAATGAGTGTTTTCAACTATGATCGATCTGATCGATGAGTGCTTGACGATGGCGCGATACTCCTTAAATTTTAATTCGTAGCAATATAGAAACAGAGGGTTTATTGAAACAGAGGGTGTAAATTTTTTGAATTTTGGTGCTAACCATTGGCACGTTTACCTTAATGTATTGGTATAGCAGTGTTTTAATTTATTATTTTATTGTAATGTCAATATCATAATTATATCTTTACGTAGGTACAAGTTTTGATGACGCTGAGTTTTTTCTTCTACCAACACGGAAGTCGACCGGAGTAGTCTCCACAGCATCTACGAAGATAAACATAGACTACCTAAATAATTACTGCAAGAAGGAAAGGGTACAAAGTGAACAAAGATAATAAGTGCGACTTTGTTTTTGTTTTGCTCTCACGTCCACTAAAATTTCCAAAAGCTGCCTTGAAAAAAACTACATAATTAACAAACTTGCTCACAAAATTTCACGAGAATCGGTTAAGAATTTACGACCTGTAGAGGAGAACAGCCAGAAATCCGACGAACATACGAAATTAAATTTTTTTTCGAAGCTGAAACGGAGCCTTTGCTTCATTCGGTCAATTATAGACATTGACTGCAATGTTCGGACATGTTTTTTTACAAAGCGATTCTACAATCGCATGTTTTAAACACATGAACATGTTGATGTTAATTCACATAATGTTTATCCCCGATCGTTTGATGGAAAATCGCTTTTTAGTCTACCATTGTTAATTATTTATTAAAGTTTCTCTTACCGTACTACTATACTACTTTGGTGAGCTGTTAATAATATTTGTATTATATCTATCGACCCGCTACTCCTTTCTAACTTGCGTGCCACAAATCCAAGTGTGAAAAACGGTAGCATCTCGGTTCCCATGCCCCGCCCACTCGCTGCATACAGTTACCGCGGCTATGTGCACTGCCCATTAGCACGGGGGAAGCCAATCCTGGGGCCATTTTTTCCTTCCTTTGTTACTTTACGAGGATAGAATTTAACCGTTGTTGGAATATCCTGTTCAAAATCTTCATGTAATCGAGATGAGACAAAATTGCATTTGAAGTATTGCAAAAGGGCATTTTTTTCCTTTCTAAATAAAGGTTAGGAGGTTAGAATTTGACCATTGTTGAAAAATGCTGTGTTAAAAATATTACTTGGTCAAATTAAAAATGCAATAATTAAATGTTTATTCAAGAAAAAGATAATGAAACTCATATTAATAACAATAGATAAACAACTTAAACTAGACCTAAAATAAAACTAAAAACTAATACAAAATAAAATGCTATAATTATATTGGAAAGGCTTGAAAATTTCGTAACTAATCCAATTATATATTTTATAATTTCTTTAGCAATGTTTCTTTAGGTGGTACATTGCAAGGTTAATACGTATACCGAATACGTAAACAGTTAGTACCTATAATGTAATAATCCTCAAGATATAGCACATTACGAAAAACAATTAATATAGTAGGTACCTAAACTTACTAACTACGAACTAAAATTCATGAAAGTAATTCTTTCGCCAGGTGAAATATTGAGAAAACTATCTATTATATAAAAGAGAAAAAACAGAAAGGGATAAAAAGTAAGGGGAGCGAGCGAGATAGCGCCTTACAAAAAGCACGATCTACGGTGACACGTTTCTCGAAAACTGCACGCGTAACACGAAAAATAACTATAGAAATCTATTCTCTGGATATTGCCCCAGAATAAGAGCATAAAAGCTACAGTTTCCGTTGCGCATTCTTTTTACAATCACGCAAAGTAGCATGTCTGTGCGTCTTCTACAAACTGTACTTCGGTGAGTGTGCTCAGGAGCTCCATGAGCTCATACCGCCTTCCCCCTTCTTCCATCGGACATCCAGACGTACGGCTGGCTACCATCCTTACCTGGTCGAAATTCCTCTAATTCGAACCAAGCGCTTTGCATCTTCTTTTATAATGCGCACTTCTAAGGTTTGGAATTCTCTGCCGGCGTCTGTATTTCCGAGTTCATATAACCTGGACCTTTTTAAGGCACGAGTGAATAGGCATCTTCTGGGTGAGCTCGCTTCATCGTCGGCCTCATCTTTGCCCCCTGGCTAGATGCTGGCCAAGAGCAATCCCATTTTTAATAATAATAAAAAAAAAAACCTATATAAAAGTTACTGTTTCGAGCTGCGGCCATTTTTTCGGAAACGATCGGCTAACGTCGGGTGGGTCTCGGCTTTGAGCCACAGACTACCACAAAGTACAGTATATGTACTGAGATAGAGATATCCGTGAATTACTCCACATAGATAGTAGCGCCGCCGTGGTATTAAGTAAGAACTGCTGCTGCATCTATGTCACTCCAATATGCAAGTGCGATAGAGATAGCACCCAGTGACATCTGGTACAAACAAGTTAAACTAACATCTCCATAGAAAAATGCGTACTTCGAGCCTTCCTTTAGATTTTTTTATGAGTTGCGTTTTGATTCTGTGATGGGGGAAAATCGAAGTTGTCATTTAATAGTTTTCGAAGGCAATGTCCTATTCAGCCCAGTTGGCCGGGATTTATGGTATTAATTCAATTTTGTAGGTGAATAATGCTTAATCCGTACAAAGTATGAGAATGTTTTTACATGATTTACTCACCCTTTTCGATATGAATATTGATGAATACTGAAGAAAATCCATACAATTTTGAAAACCGCAATAATATTGTCATCCCAGTATTGTGATAATTATTTGCTTCAATATTCACGTATTGTTATATGAGTGTGTTATAATAATCACCGTGTAACAGGCCCCACTAAATGTTTGACATCTACAATTTAGTCACGTCCGTCTCTTTCGCACTTACGATATCTTATGCAAATGCGAAAG
Organism: Notocelia uddmanniana; assembly: GCA_905163555.1. NCBI lineage: Eukaryota > Metazoa > Arthropoda > Insecta > Lepidoptera > Tortricidae > Notocelia > Notocelia uddmanniana. The sequence goes on from LR991065.1 coordinate 17,938,737, forward strand.
AGATGGATTATCGGATCAGTGGCGCTATCGCGAACCGTAAACGATATATCTGCCTCTCTGTCGCACTTGAGTATTCGAGCGACAGAGAGGGACATACTTCATTTTCGGTTCGCGGTAGGCCCTCAGGCAGTGCGTAAACGCTTTTATAGCTTAGGCAGTCCGCCAAGTACGGCTTTGGTCGGTCTGCGCGTGGTTTAAAAAAATACGCATGTAGTCTGTGGAACTAGAGCTTTCTTTCCTTTCTGTCATTAATGCCCGCGACGGAACGTTTATTAATGTTTCTTTTACGCGGGCGGAGCCGCGGATACGTCTAGTATTTTATAGTATATGTAGGTACTTTTTTAGAGTATTTCTCGCCTGACGTAAGTATATAAGCGTAATTAATACATAGAAACTTACACATTGAAACAATATCTACTGGGAGAGCGGCTTTTATTTCAAGAATGTGATGCTTAGGTTAGTTAGCCCTGCTAAGGGTTTACATAGGTTGATACAATTACCTGCTAAGGCAGACGGAAATATAGGAATTCCCACCATGATTAAAGTTTATCTCAGAGTGGTATGGTTCATTTCTACTAAATATAGTATAGATGCCCCTGCCCTATGAAGGGTAGGTAGGCATCTGCATAACAAAAACCAATATCTAGGTATTAAGTACAAAAGAAACCTTGATACTTTACAGAGAATTTTCTAACAAAAACAAACGACATCTGTACTTAGAAACTGAGTCACTCTATATTTACACACGACGCACGTACGGGTCGGATAGTTCCATTGTTTACTAGGTTGTATGGGTTTACTTCACGCAGTTAATTTATGCCATAGTTTAGAGGATGATTGCAGGGCTGAGACTGAGTGATCTGACGAGTATACGTCGTTTGTTCCGGATTAAACTTACATGCCGTGTGTCACTAGTGGATCCAGGGGAAGGGCAAGTGTTAGTAAAGTAAAGACTCAAGTTTTCGACTCAACATTTCAAGAACTCGACTAATATCGAGTCTTTAGATTCGTGAATCGAGTCCTGTAGTCACAACTCAAGCTTTAGAAAAGACCCCTTATCTTTTATTATTAGTCTTTTTTAAACTTTACGCGTGACTCTAAAATATTCAATAACTACCCACGTGTGAAGTTTCTACCCAAAAATGAAAGATGCACTTAATGAAAATGTGCTGATTGCTACAATATTTTACTGAGTAGGTCACGTAATCTTAATTTTTTCTACAAGTACAGTTGAGTTCTAATCGTTGCAAGTTCATTGGTTCTAAAAGCTTTAAGTGCAAACAGAACACTCAAGCCTTTATAGAGGACTCGAGTCTCTATTGAGGACTCGGGTCTCTATAGAATATTTAAGTCCCCAAACAATTTTAAAGAACTCAAGCGTTCTAGGAAAAGAGACTCCAAAGACTTGTCTTTATTTTACCAATCCTGGGAAGGGGGTATCTAGGGGGCTCAAGCCCTCTCGAAAAATATCCGAGCCAAACAGTACTAAGACAAGTCAAGTCCCCTCTAAGGTAAAATGATCGACACTGCCGTGTTGGAACCGGGTTAGAATAGCACCACTCTTTTTCATCCCACTAGTGTCATACAGTTTGGGACCCGGTTGAAGTGTGTTGTGGACGATGAGATAGCAAACTAAACCATCTGAAAATTAATCTCAGCAAAACTAAATTTATGCAATTTAAATCACTCAAGTCGAAGATACATCACCTGCAGATCAAACACAACACCGACACTGTTGAAGAAGTTAAAAGTATGATATTTCTTGGCGTGACCCTTGATGCGCATTGCAACTGGAAGGAACACGTTGACGTTGTTTGCAAAAAAGTTAATAAATTTATTTTTGCACTATGGCGTCTTAAACAAACTGTTTCTTCACAAACTGCTTTAACAACGTACCATGCGTATATCATGTCTGTCCTTAGATATGGAATCCTCATGTGGGGAAACTCTGTGGACGCAGATCGCGCGTTCATAGCTCAGAAAAAATGCGTGCGCACTCTCTGTGGCGTTAATAAACGCGAACCATGTAGACCCCTATTTAAAAAGCTTAATTTACTTCCCCTCCCATGCCTTTACATCTTTGAAACAGCAAATTTTGTCAAGAAACACCTTGAGCTTTTAACATAATCGATAAAAAAACTACTAGACCGCAGAGAAGATATCGTTTAGCATTGCCGGGAAATAACAAACTAGCCCTTAGAAACAAAAGCGCCCATAACATGTGCATTAAAATTTTTAACAAACTGCCGGCAACATTGAAATCTTTATCAGACCATGAATTTAAAACTAAATTGTTTAAATTATTATGTACCCACGGTTTTTATAGTGTCAAAGAATTTTTTGACCAGAAATTTTGATGAATATATCTCAACTTTAGTAGGTAATCTAAGTTCGAAATTAATTTGCAATTGTAATGTAGATCTTAATATGTAGATAATTTTATTTTGAATTTTTATAGTTTCTATTTATTCCTAGCAATGATGAATTGTCTTAATATTTAAAATTTTGATTATGTCTTTAATTGAATTCGAATGCATGCTTTAATTTTTATATTTTATTCTTTATTTGACTTGGACACTGTATTGTATATATTTGTATTGTATTAAATTCTATTAGACTTTACATTGTAACAATTTTCACATGCCCGTTATTTATGGCAAAACATATTAGGAACACTATCACTTTGTAACATCTGTACATGTACCATATGTTTATAGTGAATAAACTACATTCATTACTGCAATATCACATTTTCTCCATCTTTTAACTTAGAATTGCTAAGAATAGCACTGAAATTAAATTGCATGTACTCTGCATACCCCTTTTGAATACAGGCGTGACTTTACATATATATAAATGAATATGAATTTACATGCAAATAACTATATCAGCTCGGTTATTGAGATAAAATTGTATTAGATCAGAAAACTTCGTTTTGTTATTCACCTTTTTTGTCGCATTTACCATCGGCCGTCGAGTCGTTAATTTTATCAGTTCTTTTTGCGACAATGATTGAATATCTAGAGTCTAAGCAGCGAATCGTGTCAGAAATCTCAAGCTAGTAACGCGGAATCCATGGCAGGTAACTACTTGTAATTGACAGCTTATTTATTAGGCAATAAGTTCGCCATAGTTATAAGGAATTTTTAAAAATGCTTGTGACACCACTCACTAGCCTGACTCTAGTTATATCGTAAAAAAAATCTGGCCTTAAAGGGATAAGCTCGCCTTTGTACTTCCACTTTTTGTTTGTTTGTCATTTTACCGTGTTCTATGTACAATAAAGCAATACATACATACCCACACGGTGGACTGATGACCAGGTAAGGGTCGCGGGTGTCCGCTGGATGCGGGTGGCGCAGGACCGGTCATTGTGGAAGCCTTTAGGGGAGGCCTATGTCCAGCAGTGGACGTCTTTCGGCTGACATGATGGTATCATCATCATCACCTACGATGTATGTATGTATGTATATACATACATACATCGTTCATACACAGTTGAAAAAACAAAAGTCGTCTATTCAGTGGTCAATATGAAACCACTTTTATACCTATATATATACTACTCAAAAGGAAATAGGGCCACTTATATATCTCTTTTATTGTAAATTATTGGAAATAAACTCGGTAAATAAGTGAAACAAATGATTACATACACATAGGCATATGACTATGACACAGAAATATGTAAGTGGCCCTATTTTGTTTTGAGTAGTATACATAGGTATATATACTACTCAAAACAAAATAGGGCCACTTACATATTTCTGTTATTGGAAATAAAGTAGATAAACAAGTGAAACAAATGACTACTTAATTAAATATTATTAGTCGAAATAAAAACAAAACCTTTAACATATAACCTTTAACATTTAAGGTTGTCTGGTAGAGATCGCTCTTTAGCGATAAGACCGCCTTTTGTTTGCCTCTACTTATTGTTATTACGTACTGTACTGTGTCCTTTAATTGAGGTGTGCAATAAAGAGTATTGTATTGTATTGTATTGTATATTTTTAGTTAACGATCACAATACTTGTTGGCCCCTATTTTGTATTGTATATGCGTAATTGTTTTCATTACATATATTATCGCTAGATAGATTCATAGAAACGAAGACGCGGTTTATACAGATAAGCCCTATTAAACTTTAGATATTATCCACAGAAAAGAATAAACTAACGCATGACCCATTATGTATTTCCATGTCAATGTTTATTTTACAAACGGCAGTTTTTTACTGTGAAGCTTTTCGTGAAAGTAATGGAATTTTGTTCTTTTTTTAGTGAAATCTTTAAACTGCTTGTATTCGGCACCGTTAAGCGCGCCTACGCCGGGAGCAGTGATGTAAAGCTATAAATTACATTAACACTGTCTTTACTTACATGTACGTTATACATGTACATATTATGTTAAATGCGGGTCATTCAAAATCTCACAAAAGAACTGAGAGTAGAATCTTGCAGAAGAAAAGTATAAAAATGTCACACAATTCTGGCCTCAGATATTTTGAAGGTGAACTTGAGCAATACAAAGTAACTAAGAGTCGAAATCAATTTTGTACCCATATTATTTTCTGTAAATCCGGTAGTCAATTACAATCCGTCTTAATCGGCCGTTAATTAACGTCGCACGTGCGTGTGCGCATCTCTTGCACAAGGATTGAGCCGCGAATAAATCTGAGCTTCAATTTGGGTTTGTTTTACATCCCCAATGCATTTCGATATATTTCGCGAGCTTGTACTGAGCCCAGGTAACACGGTTGAAAGCGGAAAAGAGTACGAGAAACAAATTAATATTTACTTGAGAACGGAAGCAACGGATAAAAATAGACCTCCTGCTTTCACCTGAAACCCTCTTACACAGATAAACGTAAGCAACATGGGTTCCCTATCAAAATAAGACCCTTTATTTTAAGCGGAGAGCGAAGTTCATTCAAACCTAAGACGAATATCGACAAGATGAAACAAAACCATTCAATTGTGAACTCTGAACCGAATCAAAAAGGTCTAATTTTCAGTGAAGAATATGTTACTGAAAAAAGGATTACACGATTGAACACAAACCTATTACAGCGAATAATAGGGTCCAGATTAACTTAAATATAGGAAAGTTCAATGTGACAGCGCGAAGAAAATGCCTTGATAAGATTATGACTAATTTATGGCAGCATTATCGGGTCGCAATTTGTTTGGTGGAAACATCGGTTCACCTTTTATTGCAGGTTTCGTTCCTTGTACATCTGATAATGTGTAGTCTTTTCGCATGGGTTCAAAAATCACCAAGACACATGACTATAGGTGTAGACTCTTTTTTTATTTTAGTTGAAATATTATGGAGCAGCAGCAAATTTTCTATAAAAACATCGAAAGAAATAGATGTTTCTACAAATCACGCAAATAAGAGACTGATGACTTTTCATTTTAAAAATACATATTCAATCACAATGCCGCAGCTCTGGGCCCGTTTTAGATTTAATTTAAGTTTAGTAAAAAAATATTTTTTTATAGTTTAGTTTTTTTTAGGTTTAGTTTTACTATAAGTCTTTTTAGCCCTTTTTTAATGAAACATGTCAAGTTTATGATTAAAAAATAAAAAATATCTCACATTTAACAAAATATAATCCAAGACATATTTCTTGTCGAGATGAAAATAATTTTGAGAACTTTTGATTTACATAACTTTAGTGACTATAAATTTATTACAACAAAGATTTACATACGCGGCCAATTTTACTGCAAGAATAAATTTTAAATCGTCTTCACACCACACAGCTGTCAAGATCGAACGGCAAAATCCATGTAAAATTCAACAGTCCCGTGACAGACAGATGAACATGTTGAGACGTGTTGACTGTGTGTGAATGTCAATTGAGTTGCGAAAATTACAGTCGAATGAGGCGAAACTTTGTAAAGAGTGGACATGCACGGGTCTACAATTCTTGTAGTAGTTCTATAGTATTATATCAGTGCTAGAACATCTCTAATCAATGAAAGCGATTGTACAAGAGCAGCTTAATAATAGGGTCATTAATGACTAATAAATAGTATTTGCATTATCAATACGTATTAAATTGTTGAAATTAAAAATCACAACTTTTTGTAACCTACGATTTCACTTCATAGGTTCAAGAAGACATTTGGCTATACCCACAGCGTTTCAACATTTTCAACCGCTCTGACTTGGATGTTGCATTATTAAGAGCATGCTGGGGTTTATATTGTTAAAGAAAAAATCGGCACTTGGCAGCCATCAATACCGCCAGCAAAAATATCCGATAATGGGCTCTAATTTTAAGTACTTCGCCAACATATGTGCGTGCCTGACCACAGGGCGGATGAAACACTCTGGGAAGTGTCCATTTATTTGTATGGCCCTGTGAAATGACATAGGCAAGAGGACAAAGGGTAGGGAACGACGATGTCTCGTAAATAAAACTACTCACAAAATAAGACAAACTCTAATATTATTAGACTAAACGAAAATAAGCCCTGGGGCGATTCCAATATCATATCATTAATAAAAATAGTCAAAAAACACCAAAATTATAAGTCTTAATCTCAAGTTTAAACCGTAGCATGGCGATTGGCCGGTTGTGTAAGATTATGTACTCAAGCTTATTCAGATTTATAAAAACAGTAAAAAGGTTTTGGGCTACAGCGACCCAAATATCAGCAGCAATTAACCAAAAAACATTTGATACAGTTTTAATGGCTCCGATCGGGGAAAACTTGTTTAAAGAGAAAATATTTCTTAAAATCAATTAAGTACGGCTTTACAATAAAAGTACCAATGCCTTTTCGTTTTAAAAAGGTTTTCAAGATATCTCAATCGAGCCCCTTTCATTTTGCTCCAGTTTTGACTCATTACCGATTTACTTGAATACTTAAATTGTCTTTAAAGACATTTTACCGTTGGTTTTAGACCGGACGCATGAGTGACAAGAGAATAATTTTAGTCCACTTTGTAGGTTCACAAATGATCATTAAGAGATTTTATAAACATGTTGCTAATTTGTTAAAAATCAAAAGAGACACTGAAAAGCGACTGCCCTTTAATTTCGCAGACTGATACTTTTTCTGGATGATTGAGAACACTGTACCGCACTACGCTCATTACTCAAGTACGATATTATTAATACCTTGTTAAACTGTAAGAAGGTAAACGTCCCAATGGAGATACGTCAGTATTTCAATGCTATGGTTTTTTTTTGGAACCGGACCCATAATTTTGTTAGTAGCTAACAATTTGTTCACTTAAAACTAGTGTACGTGACAAGAAACTTAACAACTAATATCGGATTTAAAATTTGGTTCCTACCTTTCTTGGGACTGTGAATAGTTTCATTGAACATCGCTTTACATGGATCATTTACGGCCTAATAAAAATACAAAGGTGTACTTAGTTACTTAATTATAACATTTGTAAGTCAGAATATCATTATAAACTGGTACTCCTCATGTCTGGTGTTGTTTGATCAGCGTCGCCTGTCCATCCGTCTGTCCGCAACTATTCAAGTTCCCGGACAATTTAATTCACACGTAACAACTTGAAGTGGGGTAGAATTTAACTGGTATTTCTATCCGAGATAGCTTTGCTACTGGTTTCGTAGGAATTTATCGAAATGGATCTGTGGAAATACATTTACTTGATTTCAAGCTAACATGGTCACTAACACTAGAATTACTGTTAAAAAAATAATAATATCGGAAACTCAACAATATTAACATACATGGTAAATATCCCGTTTTGAACAGTAATTCCCTGCAGCATCCCTGGAGTGCGGTGGAGATACTGCGATCGCTAACCCGCATGCCAAGCGTGGCGATTATGGCATACACCCCCCGTAAATTTGGGGGAGGCCTATGTCCAGCAGTGGACGTCCTTTGGCTGATATGGTGGTGGTGGTGGTGGAACAATAATTCTAGTACATTTAGTTGATTAAATAAGTATTATATTATCTTTTGAACAACAAAGACGCCTAAAGTCGTCACTAACTGGCATAGTATGCGTGGTCGGAATAAGATTTATAAAGCCTTCTCTAACAGCGTATCATATCATGATAGCATGCTAATGTTTTCATGTAAGGTACAGTATCATGTTTGCTGCTAACGAATCCGGAATTCCAGAAAGGATTAAATTTAGCAATATATTGTAACACATGCATAATAAGAAGTATTAACGACTTCTCAAGTCAATAAAGAGCGTATGATTCTTCTCTAGTCGCAAGCGTCCATAGGCTACGGTGTTTAGTTTCCATCAGGCAGGTCGTAAGATTGTATGCCATCATCGTTTCATAAATAATTTTTAAGAAAAAAAAATGACTTCAATGGGGGCGTCCGGTGAAAGATTATTTATTATACTTACATGGTGCACTCTTAGATTCCATACAATCAAATAAAAGTGTCTATAAGTAATATAAGTATGTTTATAATGGTGGAAGACTAAGTACTCTCAATTCCTCATGGAATCCTCCATCAGAACTCAAGCTTGACAAAAATGTGTCTTGAAAACCTAGCTTCATCAGAAATCGAGCTTGACAAATGATTGTCTTGAAAATCTTACTTACTTAACCAACACAGCAAAGAGGACAATTCACCAAACGTGAACTATGCGTCGTTGAAGAGTTCCGTTCTGATCATCATCAGCGGTCCCACTTCATCACATGTCACTTTTTTTAATGAATATGCTTGATTAGTTCATGAAAATACTAAAATCACTATTGTATGTGTGCTTTTCACGTTTGAGGAGTTCCCTCGATTCCTCATGGATCGCATCATCAGAACTCGAGCATGACAAAAAATTATCGTGAAAACACAACTTGCTTAACAAACACAGCTAGGAGAACAAATCGCCAAACGTGAACTTTTCGTCGTTGAAGATTTCTATTCTGATCATCATCAGCAGTTCCACTTCATCAAATGTCACATTTTTGTATGAAAATGCTTGATTTGTTGATAAAAACACAAAAATCACTATATGTTTGCCTTTAAGATATGAGGAGTTCCCTCGATTCCTCATAGATCTCATCATCAAAACTGGGTTTTGACAAAAACGGGACCAATTTGGATATATATACTTACAATCAAAACAAGAATTTTCAAAATCGATTCTGATAAGACGGAGTTATGGAGTAACAAACATTAAAAAAACACAACCGAATTGAGAACCTCCTCTTTCGAAATCTTGAAGTCGGTTAAAAAGTAATAAGGTAAGTACTAATTTTCTTGTTGTACTTAACCTGTCACTACAATATCGCATTCTCCTCCATTCTGGGTTGAAAACAATTGCTAAAAGTGACACTTGCCCACAAAAGGGGAGGAGAACAGACGTGAGTATTATCTTGTCGTGTGGTTTTTTTGACAAAAAAAATTAAGTAAAAAGAGACGATGGGAGTTGCAAGGTCCTTAAAAATACCGGAATAGCTGGTGGCTGACCCAAACATTAATGTAAGTGAAATAAAAGAGCATCGTCTTCGCTGGCTTGGCCACCTCGAGAGGAGAGGATGGGAGCAGATCGACAGGTGAAGAGAGCATACTCGTACTTGGGCCGACCGACCAAACGGGTGTCCTCTAGGTCGCCCCATATATTGCTGGACGGATTTGGTGCCCGCGGACTTGCGTGAGCTCGGAGCTGGTGCAAGCTGGCGAGAAATAGCGCGGGACCAAGAAAAGTGACGTGCTCTTGTGTCAAAGTCCAAGACTCATTTTGGGACGTCGTGCCAGGCTAGTCAGTTAGTTACATTACGTACTATATATAACATTACGTACTATATATAAGTATATAGTACGTAGTATTAAAAAACTAACTAAGTATAATCGTAACCTAATGCCAAATGCAATCATTTCAGCGCCCCCAATGCCTTACCACTCATCAAAAACAACATAACGAGCACTGCAACCGTGTGTTAACAACATTCCCACCATTCCGGAAGCACAGCCAGTAGAGCATGCACCTCAGACCTTCTTGAGATTCCTCACTAGAATCAAACCTAGATTTGTAACTCGGACTTACGGTGCTTTTAGACTTCCTCTACGCACCCTGTGCCCTTTTACGACGCCGCTATCACAAAAAAACTTACAATCTTTATCTTAGATCGTGCTAAGGAATAAGGCTCTTATGTCAAGGGAGGAAAGTCGAGGGTTGGTGTATGATAACGCGTGCTTGGGCGGAAGCGGCGTGGCCTCAAGTTGTACGTTGATTATAAGTTGTAAGCTTAAAGCGTTTTTCATTTATATGGCAAGATTTACGTCTCGATTGTGTAAACGATTGTTCACTATTCGAAAATGGTGGTGTGGTGTAACCTCAGTAAATGATTATTGATTAACCATACAAAATGAATACATACTTTTAAGTTTATTGCAACGACATAAGAGAATATGGGTCACTGTCATCGACGACATCGTATACAACACAGAGGATCGGAGAGAGAGGAGTCGGTTCAGAGTACTTTTGACCTCACCTTTCTTTATAATTTCTCCGATTAGGTCTTATAAAGTTCGGCACAGACTTCTCCTTCCAACTGCGAATGGAAGTGCGAGCTCTGCCTATGCCTTTCGGTCTCTTGTCGAATTGCCATTGCACGGTCAATCGGAGGATGTGCAAAGTTGGTAACTCTGATTGCCAAAATCAAGTGAGTGGTTAAGGCAGTCAGGCAAGTGCGCCACCGAGATAAGTACGCCTATCGTAAAGTATATCGGAAGCTACTAATATTACATCTCACATTCATGCAATGCAACATAATTGTTGTAGTTTGTTAAGATGAGATGTTACTCGACACAGTTTGTGAAAAGCGCACTTATCCGTGGTCACATTTCTCCCGAACAAACCTATTCTATATTAAATAGGTAGGTTTTGGCAAAGCTTGACGCTTGCACCACGCGCGTCGCACGCGCACACAGGGAAGTGACGTCACGCGCGCGGCGCACGCTCCACTTTACCGACACTGGGTCAACGCTCGTTGGGACATGGAGTAGGTACTGTGGGACTTCAAAGTTGTCAAACATCGTCATCAGCCTACAAATGACAAATAGCTGGGCATGGTACTAACTGACCGAATTAAACATAAATAAGATATGATGAGTAAATTATAATTAATTACATATGTAAATAAAATAATTGATGATTTTTTGATTTTATTTACCTAAGGCGCCTTCCTGATTTATCGATGCGGAGGCGGTACGATGTGAGAAAACTGTCAGCTGTCAGTGTCAACCGATACTAATGCAGTACTGCCCCACTTCTGCGCATGGTATTACTACTGCGCAAACGTTTTACTGACAGTATTTCGTCCAGTGAGGAAATCTCACATCGGTAAACTCACGTCAGAGAGCAAAATACCTATGACATATCGCTCCCGCCCCGCCAAGTCAGGAAGTCGCCTAAGTGTGTTAAAAAACAATTAAGTGACAGTGAAGTATTTGTGACCCTCGTCAAGTGTAAGTAATTAATATCTATCGCCCAGCGCCCACGCACGTTTGTGTACAATAAAGTATTTATATATATGCTTTTTTTTGGGTGAGCGTCGTACTTCTTAGAATATGGGTTCTACCTTTTCAAAGAAGGTGATAAAATAACATACCAAGTGCACCGGCCCTGCTAATCTAATTTTAAGTGTACTCGTAATAATATAACAGCACTACGTAGGTACTCGACAAATACGTGACAATAGCGGCGGAAAAGTTCCTATGCAACAAAATCGAGAACTTGCTTAGAATGATGATAAATTACCTACGCAACTTTTTTTTACTTTACTTTTTAATGGTTTGTTTGCCACAAACTCCTAAAGCGACTGTGGCAGATAAATAACTTATACCCAAAAAAACCGACTCCAATTTTGTACCTACTTCGCTAATCGGATTTTTACAATTCCTTCCCACTTCACCACACGTACAGTCGTCGATTACAAATAGATCGATCGATTTTTGTAATTTGGTTCGATCTCTGTAGTCGACTGTAGTAATTTTCGATAGCAAATGAGGTGCTGCAGAATATAGCCAAGTCACTTTATATGAGTCGATGATATTTGAAGAGTTCCGTCGATTCCTCAGGGAACCCATACCCAAGTTCAGTTCCTCATCATAAGTTCCACTTCAAAATGTGTATTTTGAGGAACATTAGTTACCACGTTAACAAAATTTCATCGGAATCTGTGAAGTGCCTACATCATTGACAAGTTCCATATATCATCATCGGTCATCATCACCAAATCCGCTTCACCAAATTTGGGGTTTTCGAGAGCAAATGCATGGTTAACTACAGGAAATACTGAAATCAACAAACGCGTGCCTATCAAAATTGAAGAGTTCTCTCGATTCCGCCTGGATCCCATCATCAGACTTTGACACAAAAAAATAATTATCATTGTATTACATACGTAAACGAACTTCCTTCTAATAGGACAACGAGAGATATATCTATCTCGGTCGTTCTTATTCAAGTTTGTATACGTCCATCTCTGAACGAGTAGTGGCATTATTATTTTATGTCGAATTAGTTTGAGCATGTATGTCAATTGCAATTGTATGCACACATCACAGAAGTCCCGTCAGCGCCAAATCTGGATATCTTGGTGCTGACATCGCAACCAAAGGAGACGTGACCCCAAAATGTGAGATATCTTTGAAATAATACCGCTGATTTTAATGCTATTCGACACGGAGCCGATTCGGTCGCAGATTTACAGGGATCGGCAACGTTTTCGTAAATGTTTGAACAGGATTTTTTTATACTGGTACTACTGGTAAGAAGGCGCCTTCAGAACAACCAGAAGCGCGCTGCTGCCCCTTGTCTGGTTTGAGGATTGTATTGACAGATATTGAGACCAATGACGACCACTTTAGCCTAGTTGGTATTTAGTTCCTAGGTCCCTACGAAGCTGCAGGTCCCAGGTTTGAATCCTGAATATTTAGCTATCTATATATGTATATATCGTCGCCTAATATCCAATATCCATAGTAGAAACTTTGCTTGATTTAGAACTATGTCGATTTGTGTAAGATTGTCCAAAAAAAATGTTTATTTATTTTTTAATGACTGATGATGTGATGATGGAAGAAAATTATAAACTTTCTTATTTCAAGCAGAATATAGGTATATACATATGTATATTTATCGGCTCCTAACATAACTCAAGAGAATTCTATACGAAATGTAATCTTCAACCAGTCAGGAACTAACTCAACAAGATAATTTTAGCATTACTATTTTTTTATATCACCTCAGTGGCAAACATGTTGACAGCCCACCTGATGGTAAATGGTCACCGTAGCCTATGTACACTTGCAACACCAAAGGCGTTACTCGCGCATTACCGACCCGTAACAAACCTTCTCACGCCTTTTTTAAGCACATGTTGAAAACATAAGAAGGAATACTTAAGTGTATGTATATATTAAAAATATGTATGAATTGTTCGAAGGTATACGATATAATATTGGACACGGGTATGTCCTAAAACTACGACCAAGACCACCGGGGAATGGGCAGCAGCATTCCTTGAGTGCGGTGGAGATACTGCGATCGCCAACCCGCATGCCAAGCGTGGCGATTATGGCATTTACCCCCCATGAAATTGGGGGAGGCCTATGTCCAGCAGTGGACGTCCTAGGGCTGATATGGTGGTGGTGGTGGATACGATATAAGATTTAACAAGATAAAAGGTTGCAGACTTCTTAATTCGGTGATATATCACAAAAATCCGCAGTCACTGTACTGAGAAGTGTCGATTGCAACATGACACGTGAGCTCGTATCACGGGCTTGTAATACATCCCCATTTAATGCAAACGTAAACACCAAGGAGATGGGTTGATATTTGACGAGTTCATTTCATATTGTTCAACCAACTTTCAATAAATCAATTCGTTTGTTTGTTGGTTTTACACTTACATTTTAAATTCTAATATGATTATAAAAATATTTTAATAACAGAGCTTTTTTTATTACATCGATGATTTCAAGTACAAGGTGTTCCACGGCTATGCGACATGCAGGAAATATTCTTCCAATACGTTTTTTATTGAGGCAAATAAACGATTATATACCCGCCCAAATTAAAAAGGCTGCTTATGGTAACCCACCAGACGTTTAAGATACGTTCTCAATTTAGCTGCATACGAGCTTTTCTGTCCCCCTTGGTGAAACTCGTATAGGATCTCTATAGAAATCCTTACTCTGAGATGTCAATCTATAGTTGAAAAAATTGTCTAGAAATATACAGTGCGTTACCGACAAGCGGGCTTTTCTTTAAGTACGGTATGAAACATAGTTCCTGAACCTAACCACGAGCTTAATTTTAATATAAAAGTAAATATTCCCACTTCATGTATTTCCTAAGAACAAATAAATTAGTAGCATTCGTAAAGCAAAGTAAATTGACGAGACAGTACAAATGACAGTTCTTAATGTTCTGTTTACTTTGATGTCATCTTAAGTAATGCACGTCGTACATTGAAGGTGCAGATTTAAGAAATCAAACAGTACAATAAATTCAAATAATTATGATTTTTTAATACATACAAACAATTGCCAACGAAACATACTATATTCCGTTTTGAGAAAATCCCGCGTGGCAGTAAAGCACTGTATAAGTATACGTGGTAAATACTGGTACTCACTGCTTATTTTCTAAATGCCACCCAAGCTTATAAACAACATTCACATTATGCTTCTGAAACCGAGAATTAATGGTAACATGAATAAAATGTATAAATTTTAATTGGTAATGCGTAAAATCGAACTCAAAATCGATATTACCTGACATTAATTACCAATCGCCAAGCAGGTTCAGCTCATTAATTACGTACTTCAATTGCAAAACTCATGTTGTATTTTTTAGGCCCAGCAGGAACCTATTAATGCAGCTGGCGCCGCCAGATCATGCGCCGCTTTTCCAAAAAAAAACTGGATATTTCACAAATTTCCCGGTTGTTTATAAAACACCAACCGCGAACCTGGTTTTTATCCCTGAATGTAAGTTTAATTAATCATGGATTAACAATTCATGAGGTCTGAGGGGGGTATTTTAATTAAAATAACCCGGCTTAAATTATTGTGGACAGGTGTAAGTGACTTGGTGAAGGTTGGTGACTCCTGTATTTGTGACGTCACTTGATATTTTAAGACGTATCGGCATTCATCATACTCTTACATAGACAACTGTCGATAAAAGTGTATTAAACTTAACTAGCATGATCGCATTTATTATTTAATCGTATGGCCTGTACAATAAACTAAAAGTCCACTTTCAGGGCGGGACCACGAGATAACGTCAGGTGTTAATACAGATCTTCCAGCACGGCTAGCACAAGACGGCGCGCGAGCTATCTCACGCGCGACATAGACTACCATCCAACTCTTTCTGTGTGTACCAATTAGAAAGAGACGGATAGTCGATCTCGCGCCTGAGATAGCTCGTGCGCCATTTTGTGCTAGCCATGCAGAGGGTCCGTGTATGGCGACTTCCTGACGGGGCGAGATCGATATGTGGTATTTGGTTCTTTGACGTGAGCTAACTGATGTCGCAGAGATTTCCTTACTTGACGAGATACTGTCAGTATTAGGTGCCGTAGTAGCTAATATGATGTGCAGAAGCGAAGCACTGTATTTGTATAGCCCCGTTTCCACGCATCCCGCGCCAGTCAGAAAGCACTCATATAAATGTAGGGTGCAGTAAAAATCGGTACTGACTCGACTGACAGTTGACACTGACAGCTGACAGTTTCCACATATCGTACCGCCCATGCACCAACAAATCATGAAGTCGCCTACGAGTTTTTACTTTACATATAAGTACTACAACATACATATAAGTAGTACTATTTATATACGGAGGTACCGCATATTTTTAATGGAAGGAGGGCTATCGCGTAAGAATTCGCCGCTAGAGGCGCTAATGTAGCGCGACGTCTCTGAATATGTCAAATTTCATTATTTGTGGGTAGTTAACGCGGGTTTATTTCTCATTAGAATCATGTCTTGAACATTTTGCGATACCTGAGTTTAATTAAATATAAATAAATAAATAAATATTGGGGTACAATTGGGCTAAACAGGCCGTCAATCGTCCGTTATGTTAAATATGCGTTACGGGTCATGAATGTCAGGGTTTTGAGACAGTTACTCTTCTGGAAACTTACTTATATGCTCATTTATTCCAAACAAAACAAGGCTGCGCAAAACTGCAGCATGCTCGATATTTTTACGTTACGCGTTTAAGGTATTAAATATAATTTAAATGTATGCTAAACGTTTTCACGCCCGTAATATCTAATAACAAACTTTGACAGTGGGACTTTATCGACATTGGTGCCAAATGGTGAGCACAAAAAGGTAGCACTCTGTGCACGAAAAGTTCATTGAAAACTGCAGGGCGACTGTGTAACTTGTTGAACGCGCTTTAGTATACATACGAACGAGTATGTAAGTACAAAATGTTATAATATGTACGTTGTAGGGGAAAATGACAGCTGACATGTTCTGATGCTCCTTCGCAAATGTAAGTAATTATCCCGTGGGACTTCACGACATTTAGTATTTTGTGATTACTAAAAACTAAACCAATTGAAATTACAATACAATACTTCGCTCACGATTTTTAGTCTCGTCAAATCATGTCAACGACCAAAATCAATGAGCAAATCAATACACCAATTAACATAAAAAGTGTGTTTTTGTTTGTATAAATCTTTGAACAGAATTGACATCGTTCGAACTTACATTACATCAATGCGTCGTTTGCGAATTACGGGTATAGTGAAAAAAAATCTTTCAGACAAGCGAAGCGAAAATCATCCTTATTTCAGTGTCATAAAGGCGACATGTGAAAGCGTTTCCCACCTTACCTGTCACGATGACGTTGGAGCATTTCGCCATTTTTCCCCTCGTTAAATATATTAACCAGTGAATAATGACATGTTGCATATTTATACCAATTGTTGGAGTTTTGACTAACTAGCTGGCCGTGGTGAGAGACATTTTGAGCATTATTAGAAGAAGATACGGTATATTTGCTGATGACAAAAAGTTATCACACATGGCACAAATACATAAACCTATGTAATGTTTAAGTAAAATGGACTGTCCATATGTTACAAATACGAAATGGATAAAGTTAAAGATGAGAATGTGTGTGAATTTATATGAATTATTAAATTTTCTGACTTTAGTTAAATTTGTATTTACACTAAGTAATAAACTTACTTTAGAAAAATACCATTAAGCTTCTAGTATCAGATTTCATCCGATAATGTACGTATATATTTATAATAGTGAAATTATTGGAAACAGGGAAGCGAATAAAAAAAAATCGTTAAGACGTTAAATTATAAGCGTCTTATACACACGTAAAAAAAAACTAAAATTTAACGACTTTAGCACTAACACTTCCTCACAACTGTACATGAGACATGTGGCAGTAAAAGTAGTTAAAATAAACGTATGACATTATATTTAGTAAAAAATACAATGCAGAAGAGGACCGATGCCTATTGAGCATTTATTTTTTGCCCACACATAATTTATGGTCTCGCGCATTTTATATGGCAGTTTTATTGGTATTGTGACAATTGAATTAAACAGTATAATCATTATAATCAAACAGTCAATACTATGGAAAAATGGTTTCGTAATTTCGTATGTCCGGCGGATTTCCTCTGCAAGTCGCATTTCTCAACCGATTCTCGTGAAATTTTGCGAGCAGGTTTGGTAAATTATAAAAACTACAAGTGGCACTGAAATTCATTTTCGTGTGCTCTGCCTACCCCTTTTGGAAATAAAGGCGTGAGTTTATGTATGTATGTACGTATGTTAAAGTTTTTTCTCGACGTTATTTTTAATACTTCATATAAAATAATATTAAGTCAGTTTTAGGATTTTTCTTGGCCAGCATCTAGCCAGGAGGCAAAGATGAGGCCGACGATGAAGCGAGCTCACCCAGAACATGCCTATTCACTCGTGCCTTAAAAAGGTTATATAAACTTGGAAATACAGGAAATTATGAAATTAAATAAAACGCAAGTTCTACAAGTCAAAGAACCACTTAGTAGTTTAAATAGTTTAAGTAGGTAGTAACCTAACATGAGCCACAGGAAGGGTTTTGAAAAAGCTAAATATTGAAGTAAAGCGAAGAAAAAACCCGCATAATTGTGCCTTTCAGACTGTCAATATAGTCATTATTACTATAATGGTCTACGTTTTATTCTTGATCTTTATTTGTTCAAAAACTTTAGTTTTGCATGTGTCATCATCATTGTCAGCCTGCAATCGCCCACTGCTGAGCATAGCCCTCGCCTCTTTTCTAGTACGCCACTCACCCCGATATCGTGCTAGTCTCATTCAGGTGTGATCCGCGGTCTTTTTGATGTCAACCCATCGGCCGGTGGACGACCGACGCTTCTTCTGCCTGTATTCGGCCCTTATTTAGCCGTAGGTACCTTATTACAAATATTTTATTTTATTCCATCAAGACTAATTACACTATGCGTACTAACATCTTATTAAACCACAAGACATTTTAGTCTCCAGTGTTAAAACACGAACATTACAAAATGGAGAAATATCCACTCAAAGACACTAAATTGTTCATTTATTACAGTACGCTACCGGCTGTCTGCAGTAACGCTAATCTCTACATCTAACACAATATTGAAAAGAGATAAATCTATTTCCCTCCGATCTGTTAAACCTAACTACCTAACCCTTATCACAAAACGTCAAAACTCCAACAAATCCAGTTAAGACAAAGTCAACCTTATATGTATAGAACAAGTTTGTTTTTTGTTTGTTTCGGGAGGTGTTAAGTGAAATCTAAGTATGATATCGGCAGGCAGAGTAATAAACTTGGCTAGTACGCATGTGTGTAGATTTAAGAGATATTTATGATTGCGCCGGAGGCTCGGGGGTTTAGGGAGAGTTCACACTGCTGAAGTTATGAAATATCGAAAAACAAAACGACATGTGTAACTATCCAATTTTTAAGGGCAAAAAGGTCTACTGCAACTCTTCTACAGTTCTTGAGTGGCGACCACGTACCGGATAACGCAGTGTTAGAAGGCCCCCCCATGTGGCGGGCTGATGACCTGTTGAAGGTTGCGGGAGTCCGCTGGATGCTCGATGACATGACCGGTCGTTGTGGCAGTCTCTGGGGAAGCCTATATCCAGTTGTGGGCGTCTTTCAGCTGATGATGAAATTTTCTAGACGAGTCTCCTATCTATCTATGCATTCATTCATTGGGATAAGGTCCAAATTGGATACATCTCCGTGTTGTTGACTTAAGTAAGTATGTAGATATAATAATATATATAATACAATAATATCTTTGAACGAGCAATTCCTGTATTTATATTTGATTATTTCAGGGATCTAGGAAACGGCTCTAACGATTTCGATGAAATATACGATTTAGGGATTTACGGGGGCAAAAAACTTGAATGATACCGAGCAAAGCACGGTTGCCTAGGTACCTACTGCTTATGTAAGCCACCAGACTTTTATGTAAAGGTGGGGACATGCCGTTCTGACAAATATAAGTGATGGAATACTGACCCAGTTCCTCAATGTACTTATCATGGTTCTTGTAAACTCTCCCTTATACGGTATTTATTATGCTATAGAATATAATATACTCTGTAATTACCAATATATCAGCAAACATACATTTATAGAACTTTTGGCGCCGCCTTTAAATTAATTTTCTAAATCAACAAATAAATCGATTTCGTGTTAGCAAATTATTATCCGTCTGTGAAACAAATATATTTAGAAAATGTCAATTATCTCCCCTTTGTTGCCCTCGCAGCTTCCATTCATCAATGGTTGCTTCATCATTTCAGCCGAATGACGTCCACTGCTGGACATAGGCCTCCCCCAAAGACTTCCACAATGCAATGGCTGCTTATTAGAATATTTTTAGGGTTCCGTTCCCATAAAGGAAAAAACGGAACCCTTATAGGATCACTTTGTTGTCCGTCCGTCCGTCCGTCCGTCTGTCTGTCTGTCAAGACTCTTTTTCTCAGGAACACGTGGAGGTATCAAGCTGGAATTTATATCAAATACTCAAGTATGTACTATTACTTATTCTGTGACTCAGGTCTACTGTCCCTTGGAGCTGTAAAAAAGCAAACTTCTGAGCCAACACAATCAAAAGATACAGCCGTTTATGCCGCAAAATTCCGCAAATTTTCGACACTCGCAAAGGAATCAAAACCTACAGGATACTTCCCGTGAACACAGAATTTTGAAATTTGGTACGAAGCAACGTCTTATAGCACAGATAAAGGAAAAATTGCGAAAATCGTAATTTTTTTGTTACATCATATAATAAAAATATTTATTACGTAACCGTCGGTGCGCGAGTCCGACTCGCAGTTGGCTGGTTTTTTTATATTCCGATAAGACTAAATGTGATAGTTGCCTATTATTTATATAAATAAACCAGTAATATAGCTGCTATTTAGTCCTAGTACCAATCCCATGCTTAAAAAATGCATGAAAATCTTAAACCATAATAATACACCAATTAAAATAATTATTGAACGAATTGCTTGACAACTATCGCTATTACGCTAAGAAACACGTATTCTATTAATAGGCAATGATCAACTAATATTTATAATAAGTGATACAATACTGCCTACGCCTGTCCTTCATTCAACAGTTACTTAAACAAAACGTTCATTACCACTGACCTTACTCCATCTAACAATCCAAGAAACTATAAAAAAACATGCGTTAACGACTTTCATCACATCTCTATCGCACCTGCGCACCATATGTCGTCAAAACGCGAACTCCCGCGCATCCCACACCACATATAACCCCCCACTAGTTTAAAAAAGGAAACCTGCGTGAAAATCAACATGGAAGCGAATTTTCAACCACCTATGTACCCGCTAGCGACTTTTATGGCAAATTTTAGCCACATATGATCCCAAATAAGGCAGCTTGTTTTTACCGTACGCTTGACCTGTTCGCACTGCACTGGGTCGTATATCTCTATCTCTGTTGTTTGACGTCACTGAACGGTAGCGTCTATGATATAAGTGATAAGTAAGACGTGTGATTGAAGAAACCGTTGTAATAATATGGTCCATTAGTAGCTCAGGCTATTAATTTTATCAACAGTTAATGAAGCGATCGGTTTTTCTTGATTTAGTGAAGTGCATTCTATTCAACTGCAAAAATGAATATGCCATGCCATGTACCTAACGGTAATACTCCTTTGACGAATGTCATCTGTTCTCATTTATCAAAAAATTAACAACTTGTAAGTTTTAAAGTAAAACACTGACCTGTCAGACTAGTATTCGAAGCATCTTTTAGTGACCAGCGGGGTAATTACGTAACGTTTTCGAGCTAAAATAAATGTCATTCTCCATGGTAAAAATGACAGATTTACCTATCGTACATTCGAAAAGTTAATGACGCCAAGGGTAGTCACGACCTGCAGATTTAAGTAGTTAAGATGTCCAATGCACTGACATCGTAAAATTGCAATTTCCGAAAATACACTATTAAAGTAAGCAATTGGGCCATACATAGATGTAGACCGTCTCACCTAAGGACTAATGTTATTCAGAGCCCTGAATATAAAGCCTATTTTTGGCTAAACATGCCTATGTAATAAAGACAACTTCAATGTTCACAGTCCGAAACTATCGAGCACAGGAGAGATAACTTTTTTTCAGTCAATTGATGAATTAGGTAGTGTCCTTGGATAAACAAAAATTGCCCGTGGATTACATTATCAAAACATATTGGACATATATTTTTTCTTTTGTCAATCACACAAAAAATACAAGGACAAACCGCGTCGTGACGTCACGCCGTGTTAAAATGTGCAGCATGGCAATGGCGTGACGTCACGCAGAACTTTAAAACGGGCTTAAATGGGCAATTTCTTCATATTTCTTTGTTTACTTCAATAAATATATATAAAATAATTATGTAATTGTTATTGATAATCTAACAGACTAATCATATTCTTTTAGGATAGAAACCAATACAGTAAGTAGTTTAGAAGTGGAATTCACAAATCATTAGCAACAAACATTAAAAATAACAAGTATAAATAAGACAACGAAAGTAAAGCTTATACAGTCAGATAACAAGAGTTAACAAGCAATAGATGATTGACGTCTATCCATCGTCTCACAGGACTTCATGCTCGCCAGCTCGTCATCTATAATCAGCCAGCTACTTGCAAAAACATCACAGTCCGGTACTGATGCGAGGAGCGCATCAATAGTCCGTTAATTAATATTATCGACTAGCTTTTGCCCGCGACATCGTACATACGGAATGCAGAATCTGAGGGAATGACGTATTTTAACCAATAGACAAAAAACTTCCTCGTAAAATTGGTGAAAGCCGTATGAAAATCCGTTCGACAAATACAGACAGAGGGGACGGTCTTTCATTTATGGCATGTAGGTTATTTATGTTATTCCTCCAATTCCTCTGAACAATAATGCGATCAGCTATTTTTCTGTCATTATTAATCGATTTTAATTATTGAATCGTGGGAAGAAAAGCTTTGTTTACGGTTTATCAATTACTAACGCTATTTTTGCCGGCAGTTCATATCCAAAGAGAAATAATAAACACACACACACAGAAAAACTGAACGTGCGACTAAAATACTACCTACTCTCCGAATTATTCGCTCATGGTGTATTCGCATAGTTAGTATTCCAGTCAGTACGTTTTAGTTTTTTGTGGGTTTGGTTAGGTTTAGTTTATGATTGGAGCTTTTATTACTACCCATATAGAAATCCCCCATCCCTACAGTAAAGCGAATAAGATAGTATTATCAGTGAAATAATTTGTGATATCAATAAAAAAAAACTACGGGCCAACCTAACAGGCTTTACTTTTTCGTGGAGTGCTTCTGTCCTGTCCACACTTTATATCGTCATTATTTATCGACACGCATCCACTCGATACTTACCGCTGCGACTTATTATCGAGTCATATCGACTCGATACTTATCGACGCGACTTATTGACCACGATCGGATGATAACGAGCAAATTTGTAACTGTTTGTTTTCCAAAATGATAATGGATCTATTTTTTAAGGTATTTCAGAGCTTTTGTTATCTTTGCTTTTACAATCCTTTATAAATTATGAATTTCATAATACACACTTACTGATGTGGTTTTTTATAAGATATCGGTGGTAATATTAGCTTTGGGCTCATATTATTCTTCATTAAGCCTAGAAAACTTTTTAGAAATAACAGCAAAACCTACGAAAAATAAAATATGATTGGAATTTTATAGTCAAACGTTGATTGTGAATCCTAATCATAATTGTGAAAAAATCAGTATATTTAGGTTTGTTGTGTATGTCATTGTTTCGGAAAAAATTACACAACCAATTTTAATGAAACTTTCAAGTGATTAGTTTAGCTGTTGCAGTGGTGGGTTAAATGCTTGGTGTATTTGGTGTATAACGTGGACTATATTATATTGTATAATAAATTGTACGTATATTATATTGTATTGCCACTTTTCAACTCAATTTTTATGTCATTAAGGTCGAAAAGTGACGACTCTTCTCATTCCGCGACTATACAACCCATATTTACACGTGACATATTTATCTTACACCGGCCTACAGCAATTTGCGCGCACATCATAAATAAATAAATGATGAATAAACCACTTACGTTACACCCGTGTAAAAGAGCTTAATTAAATGTCTTGCATGAAACGGCCTAGTGTCGAGTGTCGCGACAGCCGTGTCGACACTTACCTGCTTAACTAGCTTGACATCGCTCATGCTTACTTAACTACTTGACTAAACATGTCTTTTGTATTATTTATCTGTAATGAGAGTATTACGTCTACTTTTAATTCTTTACTAGGAAAAACTATTAGGACATTAAGTTTCTTCGTATTATTTTTCTTTAATCCATCATCAGCATACGTTCCAATTTCAATGCTGGACATAGGTCTCCTATCTTAGATGACGGAACTTCTCCCTGACTGCCCACAAGGAGAAGTTCCCACGCTGGCCAACAGAGGATTCTCTAATTAGATTGGTTCATAGTAAATCTACGTATGTATATAAGGGATCCATCTTGTTTTCTTTTCAGTTTGTGGGTAACTCAAATACTCAATAAACATATCTGGCGATGTCGAATAACATTTAAAACACATTATACTATTTGACAATGATTTCTAGAATTGACTAAAGCCGGTCGTTGACATCGGTCTCTTAGAATTCTACCAAAATAAAATACATGTTGAATTTTAGTTCTAGTTATACTCAAATCATTTAAATATCTGCTTCGTCCTACATTTAGCAGATCGTAAAGAATCAAAATTATAGCGCTCATGATAAACATCTTAGTTTTGATCCAGCCCGACGACTTTCAAAAACTAAATCAACCCCTAAAACCCCGTACTTAATTCATTTACGCAAAAGACCGCTCTTTCAAATGCAAATCAAACCAGCTAAATCTTACGAGACGCTAAAGTTTTAAAATATTAACGTGAAACAATTTACTTTATAGCGCTACCTATCGAGCGATCTATAACAATGTACCGAAACGTCGCTTCCAAACATACAGACAATTTACAACCTTAACACGAGAAAAATAAGACCTACGTTGGTGTCGATGAGACTTTCCAAGAATCGCTAATCAATTTTACACGCGCAGCTCCAAAACTTGCACTTCCTATTTTAGCACCTTATTTTTATACGCATTAGATTACTTTTTCAACTGCTTGTATTTCTTTAAGTGTTAGTTTGATGTGGTCGAGCCTGAAGTGATAAGAAGCAGATTAATTACTGTGATGAATCTTCAGACAAGTTGACGGACTGGTCGCTGATAACGGTTATGTTAACACCCGACCTTACGTAAACGGTTCGCGTGAACGAATAAACCGGACTGAACTGAACTATATCATGATTTGTGGAGGAGACAAGTTTATTTCGTAGAGGTGCAGGTGATAGACGTATATCAAAAATGTTGACCTGTTCACCGGCGCCTTCAAATAGTTAATGGGCTGACTTTTTTCTCGATATTTTTAGGGTTCCGTGCCAAAATAGTAAAAAAGGAACCCTTATGGTGCCGCTTTGTCTGTCTGCCACATTGCTAATTATCTCAAGTACTACTGATATCGACTTGAAATTTGGAACTGTCATAAAGAAGACTAACCCAGATGCATTGAACATTTTAATATATTTCTTATTCTCTGTGAAAATTTACCGATACAAGAGCCCCCCCCCCCCCTTATAAGAAAATTTTAAAGAAGTGACTATTTCACGTGGGGTACCATATAAAAGGGCTTGAATTGCACATTCTAAACATTTTTACAGTGGATAAATTTCGTTTTATGAAGTAAAATGTAAAAAAATACTATCTCCGAAGTTTACCAAGAAAAAAATTAAATTATTACACAACCCCCTTTTTTGGCCCATTCCTTTGTACCCCCTTTTTATATCAATTTAAATATTACAGCATAAATACGTTTTTTACTTGTATCAGAAAG
Source organism: Notocelia uddmanniana (assembly GCA_905163555.1). Classification (NCBI taxonomy): domain Eukaryota; kingdom Metazoa; phylum Arthropoda; class Insecta; order Lepidoptera; family Tortricidae; genus Notocelia; species Notocelia uddmanniana. Next base: position 17,964,235 of record LR991065.1, read on the forward strand.
TTAACTGCCATCCTACACAGCATCGCAATCTAATTCATCCATGATAGATCGATAATTATGTAAGTAGTTACACACTTAAATATTTTGAATTCATGAACTTTGGTTTTACAGGGTAGTACGGGGATAAAATATAATAAAGACGTCTTTACAATTCAGTATGAATTTAATGCAAAATGATCAAATGCGAAAAAAAATGATACCGCTGTGAGGCTTATGTATGGCATTAAGAGTCCGCAGTAAGCTCGGTTCTCCATACAAACGTAGTTACGCTCTCATTTTAAAACATCAAACTAGGATAACATGAAACTAAACACAATGGAATCTGGCATATCTAGGTCGGAAATTAGTTTCTGTTGCTTGAAATTATAATGGAAAATAAATACAACGGTTACTAAGGTTTTCATACAAGACGTAAGAAACTCAAAAACTCGGTGTATTTTTCTTTTCTATTACAATTTCTAGCAACAGAGACCAATTTCCGACCTAGATATGGCGGCTCCCATTGTATATACAAATTTCATGTTATTTCAGCAAGGCGTTTTAAAATGAGAACGAAACTACGTTTGTATGGAGAATCGAGTTCAGCCGAGCGTACTCTTACTGGGGACTCTTAAGTTCGCCTTTTGTAAAGTCTTTAACTTTTTACTGTGTAAAGTTTGAATAAATAAATAGGTATCTATAAATCTTCTTAAGACCATCATCATCATCATAAACCTACAAATGTTTTTAAATAAAATAGTCAGGACCTCTACAGGGAAGAGGTCTTTGTCCAGCACTAGGAGAATAAAGGATCCTAAATCAATTAAAATACAGGAATTAATGTCGGCTGAATTCTTCTTTTTATTAAGAAAAAAGATACAGTGACAAATGCGAAAATGGGTACATTCCACCAATACCAACCTAGTCGCGAAAAAAATCAATAGACATTGTCTTCGTGTTTTGCCTGTATTCCATAGACGCCATTAATTAATGTCGACTACGTAACATTTTAATTGTGACTCGATAGCAGCTGTATATATAGAAGAGTACAGTCGACCTCAAAGTGATGTATACATTTGTCCCATTACAAAGGAATAAGGTGCAAAAAGGTTACCATGTGTTTGAACACTTTGAACGAAGACCTTACATTCGGTACAGACACGTGTACGCGTAAACAGACAGACAGACGTGCTCATTACATGCTAATGGAAGGCCAGCTAGCTCAATAAATAAGGGGATCGGCGGTAATTTAAATAAATTAACGTACCCATAGACCTATCGTTTTACCCAGAGGGTGCGGGCGCGGCGAGCAGCGTAAGATAGGAGACGGGGAACGGGCGGCATTTTGATAATTTTATTGAATTAATATACTATTCCAGATATAATTTCTATAAATGGATTACATGCAAGTACTATAAGAAAATATTCAGTAAAGGTAAGCTTAATGGTTAAGTCGTAACTTATTTGGAATTAATAACGCAATGAACACCACTTTAATTTAGTTGGTAGTGACCCTGCCTACCAAGCTGGAGGTCCCGGGTTCGAATCCCGATAAGGCAATTTATTTGTGTGATGAGTCGAAATTATTGTTCCTGAACCTTGGATATGTTCTATGTATTGAAGTATTTATCTACGTAAATTTAATTATGTAAAGGCAGTACGAGTATGTAATAATGAGTATGAAAAAATATTTTATAAGACTTAAGAGAATTGAACGATACCAATGTGATTGTGACTTCTATAATAAAAGTCACAATCATTAATTATAATACAATTACATGTCAAGTGTTAAATACAATAATTGTATGTAACACTTGGCATGTAATTGTATATTATCAATAAATATGAATATAATGATCGTCGCCTAGTACCAATTTGTGTAAGATTGCTGCCAATAATATAAAAATAGTTATTTAGGTATTACCTCCTTGCGCGGACCTGATACCTGGCCGGCCAGAAGACTAATGATAAATACTATGAATGTGACAAAACGGTCACGGTTTCATAAGATAAGACACAAATGTGTGTTATCTTATGAAGATATTAAAAAACAACACCAGGTCTTACGTTACCAATAACCAAAACTGATACATATTAATTCAGTCTTGGTTATTGGTAACGTAAAAAGAATATTCTTTTAGAGTTGTAAAACAGTGGATGACATGAAAACATTCTTAATTTTCTTGTATTCGGAACAAGTGATGAAATGCTCGTTCAAATGAAAGTGACGATCACATCTACAACAATACACCTCATATTTCTTCAACTCAAACTAAGTATTCGACATTTAACGAAGCTAACTGGCAGTCAATAATTCCTGCACGATCAGAAATAACCGTACAAATTTAAATATCTCACATTTTATTATATTTATTTACGGACGTGCAATTGTAATAAAACTTAAAACTCATGCAAAAACTGACACCGAAACGCTCTCAGGGTAATTTGGAATTTATTCGACGAGTACAGGTGGAAAGTGGGGTGCGCAACTCCACTGTCCTAGCACACGTCAAGTACTTACCTGCACAGTTAAATTAAAAACCAAATGCAAATTCCCACTGGACTATAGTTATATCGCAAACAAGTTGAGTTTTTCTTACCTACGTATATTAATACATAGAAACAATGTCCTTTATACGAATTATGAGTTCAACTAAAAGTAGGCTTATAGCCCATAACTTGAGATATGTTCGCAGTAAAGACGCGAAACTAAGTATATATGACCCTGGTGCCAGAACTTTAAATTTAAGACTTTCGGTACCACACGCTACGTGCGTGTTTCATTTTTTTTTTTTTTTTTTTATTGCGTTATGGCGGGTATGTATGTAAGGTCCATGAATGCATTCATTTCGTACATTAATTACGTTAACGTTAGTGAAATGCCTTTGTAACGTCCAGAAAGATTGATGGACAGAAATGGCCATTAATTAGTAAAGTAGTTATCTACCTTATACGTATCTACCTACCTTAGAAGCGCTTTGCCTAATAAATAGGAATATTGATGTGCACGCACCAACACCCTCTTACCCTAAACGCATTCTTATATTTTCTACGTAGTCTTGGGAAAAAATATCCTAAAACACTACCTACTTTAATACGAAAGTTACTTACTTTATCTGCAGCATTATTAGCTGAATGCTGTAGTCGTTTTGTCAAAAATATATAAAATGATAATCTCGTTCTTAAAACAATGCGAACGTTTCCTCTCGCCTGCGCGGTGACAACACTAACAACAAATTGTCGGGACTCACGCCACGATATTGATGGCGAGGGTGACCATTATCCCGTCCGGTGAGGGACATGTGCTGAAAATAATATATCACTAGTATTTACATAAGAAATTATACAGTCTATTCAATAATTGGCTCTATAAAAATAAGGAATTTTTCATGGACTGATATAAGAATTGGAGATTATAATAAAAATGCGGTATAATTTTCTACAACGAGGACAGCTTTTGAAATTATTACTTTATATTCGCTTACTGTTTTAAAAGTACAGTTATCTGTCTAGCTCATTTTTTACTAATACCATAATACCTAGAGTCTGGCGAATCGGACCAACGAATGGTGTCTTTTTTTTCATTTTCTTTAATGGCAATAGTTTTGCCAAAGCTGCCAATTTTAAATAGGCAATAGATACATCGCTATGCATTTGACAATTGCATTTTTTTTTAATTGGTGGTTGTTCTACAGACACAATTCAGTAGTCAGACCTCAGACTCTAACAGGCTTGAAAGTGTGCTGCGCTTTTTGGATTTTAATAAAAATTGCATTTATTGTGCGTACTTGGGCTAGCTTGCACCAAACCGTCTGTAATCGTAAGCTGTGTTCGTTAAAATGTCAATGTATGGAAAGTTTGACAAGTTTCTATGGGATGACAGCTGCCGGCGCCATATTTAACGTTGATCAGTCTGTGATCGTAAGTTGGTGCAACCCAGCCTTGATCTGACACGTTAGGATTAACGCGAGTATAAACAAAATAGAACGTGAAATCTAGATTTTAATCCAGTATGTTTGGTCAGATATGAAATTGGTATAAAATTGTCAGCAAAGAGGTAGGATAACATATGCTAGAGGCCAGATGTCTTTTGCCCTCAATTAAACAAACGGCTTTTTTATCTTACCTCTACTAATTTTCAAAACTCCGTTGGAATTTGGAATTAATCGCATGTAGACATTTCTTTTTAATCAAGAAGGTTATTTTTTTAATTATATGCTTCTAACATATTGTTACCACACTAAATATTTCGTCTTTGTCTTATCCCGGCAAAGTCGAATACTTAATAGATTACCGTTAAATACCAAGCGCGAAGTTAAAGATAAAGCCACACAGGAACTCTTTCAACTGCCGCCATTTTGTGTTCGTGATTCTCAAAATGGCCGCGCTAGATTATCACGCGGGCGCCGACGTCTTTGTTACGCCGCTTTGGATCGATTGTGGGAATCTTAGGTGCTCGTTTAATACAGATTCTATTTCATGATCAAAGAGATTATTTAATCTTTTGCAGACTTAGATATGTTTATTTGCAAGAGAATTGTTAAGGTTTAGGTAAGTACGTCCCGGATAAGTAGTGGATGGAACATGAACTGAACATTAATAATACAAACAATAAACGCGTAGGTATGTTAGTTAAATTCACCATACATTCGTAAGTAAGCCATTTCCGCATTTTGAAATAGAGTTGATAATTTTGGTAGCGATATAGAGTTTGTGGTCAGTTCACCTTAAGGCAATCGCTGACATCCTAAATAACAATGGCAATCTCAAATACTCATCAAGAGGAATGCAGTTCCTTACACACAGAAAGAGTAGTTTACCACCGACCTATGATTGTGAATAGAAATTTTAGTAGGTATTTGTAACCTAATTAAACTATCTATACTCGTAAATCTTATGCCGCACGCCTTAACTCACATATACATACGCTAATACATATTTACCGAAAAAATCATACACATTTCATATACCGTTCATACCTACGCGATGTATGTCAACGTGTGAAGAGGAGTAGGGCGCATCGTTTAGTCTGACCCAAGTGTGGTGTTACTACAAGATTTTGTTAAATTCTTTAAAAGGCAACACTTTTACCCATCAACATGCTGTCAATTACAAGTACATATCACTTCGCTATGCCTTTCATGTTGCCAGCTTGCGATTTTTCTGCCGTGTCTGCGTTGTGAAAAGACTCTGCTCAGACTCTAAATACAAATGCGCATTATATAAGTTTAAACTTAAATATGCTGACCGTACTCGTTAATCTCTGGCCTGACGTCTCCATTACGGCGTAATGTGCGCGCGAGTTGATCCTCAGTTACGACTGTCATTACAGGGGAATTGCTTTTAACATTGTTCGTTTCGTTAACTAAGTTCAGTTCGAGTTCACGTTTCGCGGCACTATATAACTCATTTTGAACGCTTTGCTTATAACTCTATGAGCTAGGGTAGATGCGTCGTGTATTTACCAAGATATTATATATTTAAAGATTGAACATTATTGAGCATAACTTGGTCATCACTTTTTTTCCTTTCGTCTTACATCACTAAAACCATAACCATAAAATACTTTTATATTTAAAAAATAAAACAGCATATTAGAAAATTATACACATTTTAATTAGACACAACAAACAACATAAACATGCCACTCATTCGACAAAGGTTTAGGCTAAATACAAATGTCACTGAATATTGGGACAGTCGACGTCAAAGACATTATGATACTTTGAGACCGTAATCTACCTAATCGTAGTAACTAAAAATAACACGACAATTGATCATATCCTTGACGTTAACTGTAACTACTTAAGCAACAGGTTTCCATGTAAAATCGTTAGCTACGTATCATGCGAGCAACATAAATATACAATTTCTAAACCACCAGCCTAGCTAGCACGATAACTTCTACCGTCACAAATGTACTAAAACATCACATAAAACGTGACGTGACGGTAGCAGCTATCGAGCTAGCTAGGTATCACTACATCAGCAAGGTAATCACGTAACTTTTAGGTCATTTTTCTATGGAAAATGTCTCATAGCTGAGCACCTCAATATCCATAAATTAATTTGCCATAATATTAGTTTTTGTCATAATCATCATTTGCCATTATGTAAATTTTCTCTGAAACCGTAAAACTCTAAGGATAATCTTAAAAAGTAAACAGTTTCTGAGAAAAACAAAATAGGGCAAATAATGATTATGGCAAAGATGGCAAAAATAAACTGACAATATAAGACTGAAGCGATCGACATGCGCTTGACCAATACCGGCTGGCCATTTGACCAGTAGGTATTACTGTTTTACCCTCTAATTCACAAATGCCCATGAAACATATTTTAGTTGAAATGTCGCTCAAATGTAAAGGAAAGGACTGTGAGGAAAGGACAAAACAAAAATTTGGTAATAGAGGTTAGTTAAGTTTTACGAATAAAGGGGTAAGACTTTTCAAATTGTAACTTGGAGCTTCGTGACACGGGCCACAGAACTGACATTTAGGCAACCAACTAATCAATAATTGAATTTATTAGCGAGTCTTGTGGGGGGCTCGCGGCCAGATGTGTTAGCTGAAGTTTACTGTTGCTGGTAAAGGTAAGATTCAAATGAAGGCCATAATCATAAAGGAAGCGTCAATATACTTCGTTTATGTTGAATTGAATTAATGAAAATTTATAACACAACATTTTTAAACATTAGTAAATGAAAAAGAATAGTGTGAGAAAAAAAAGCCTTATTAATAAATTTCTGAAACTTACCTACAATTAAACGTGATGCCCATCAATATGTTAAGATTTCTTTGGAGTAAACAATTAAACGTAATCTAACTACTTAAAGGTTCATTAAAATGAGATCTTGTTTTGTTATTAAAATAGACAAGAACTAAATCAAGTTTTAAAATTGTATTCATTAATAAAATACTGATGTTGGGTGTGTGTATTTTGATACAACTGTTTGGTAAACGCAAAGCTAAGTAATTTTGGAGGACCACTAGGAGGTATTCTGGACCTCCTCCATTCCTTACATGTCTAACTGATACCTATGACTAAAGTAACAGATTCCGGCGTCAATCATCATCTCCATCGTCACTTTCATCATCTTCAGGACCTACCTTGCAACCTTCTTTCCCTGTCGACTCTTCCTCCTGTTGTAAACAAACAAAGAAGCTGTTAGTTTCATTAGGAAAGCAGCAAAGCAATGAATTCTTTCATGTCTTTTAAGGGTTCGTCATGTTCATAGTGTTAACAATGTATTAATGCATGCTTGAGACATAGATGTCACAGTTATTGTCCATATTCACGTGTCATTTACATATCTCGGCATCGAGGATAAGTTAGGTAGGGAACATAAAAATAATCAAAACGCAGGCTTATTATGAAAGGTTATGTCAAAATAACCACATCAATCAGATAATTCTATAACCTTTATTATACCTAGCATTTAATAAAAGCGTAAACTATTACTAGCAAACCTAAGTATATTAGATAAATGCGTCATGTTATCTGTTTGTTTTGTTATGATCCATCCGGTATTAGGCATTAAGTACTTACTTTATTGCGCAAACGTTCGTATGCATTTTTAGGTACCGATAATAATCACTAATTAGATAAAATATAAATATTTTTTATTAATAACTTATATACTATACTTGTTAATTATAGTTTCCAATAACCATGTTATACCTAAGCACTTACTGGCTACACGCCTACTTCTTAATTCACTGTGCAGAGGGCCTACTGCGAATCGTAAAAAAAGTATCTCCCTCTCTGTCGCTCGAATATGCAAGCGCGACAGAGGCAGTTTTTTTGAGGTTTTTGGTTCGCTGTAGGCTCTCTGACGTCGTAGTACCCCGTCGCAGAACCTGTAAAGTCTAGGCGGGCTACCACGACCTCTCTTGGGCAAAGAATGCCGGCCGCTTATACCGCCACACACGCCTGCTTCAATGACGTCATCCGCCGGGCTCTTGTATGGCTCTTGTTTGCGTGAGCATGCCAGCGATCCAGGTTTCAGACCTCCTGGCTTGGCCCCTGACGACAGCAAGAGACCCGATGGAATGGCGCTCATTTCGTGGTAGATGGGACGTTCGCTTAATTTGGATCACAAAGCGCCGCAAATATGCTGGCCAGACAAACAACCACGTATTTGTGGCTCTTGTGGTCGAAACTCTCGGAGCCCGCACGCCCACAGGCTTTAAACAATATTTTGACGGCTTGTTTAGCCTAGTTGATAGTGACACTGCCTCCGAAGCTAGAGATCCCGGGTTCGAATCCCGGCCAGGGCATTATTTGTGCATTTAGTACGGATATTTGTTCGTGGGTCTTGGATGTTTTCTATGTATTTATCTATATAAGTATGTATATCGTCGTCTAGTACCCATAGTACAAGCTTTGCTTAGTTTGGGACTGGGTCGATTTGAGTAAGATTGTCCCCAATATTTATTTAATAGGCGAGAGTACCGCGAATCATAAGGCTGTCTTCGCCGGTCAATAGATAAAAGTCCAATGAGGAAATGTAACCAGTCTTATGGAAAGTCTCCTCAGGGCTGCGTCAGCTTCCTTGAGAAATGTATATATAGCTGGCAGCTTCCTCGCACAGCGCTTAAGTATAGCCATACAGCGAGGAAATGCTGCCAGCGTCTTTGGTACGATGCCACGTGGGCCCTTTTTAGACAGTTTAGTCTTTTGTCATTTTAGGTTTTAAGTTATGTTATATACTCTTAATTACCATTTTATAAAAGAATTGTAACCTATAAGTTTCAAAGTTAAAATAAGTTGGGTTTAAATTGTATTAAGTTTGTTTCAAATTTTGTAAGTACCTATATACAGCAAAAAAATAGTTAAAACAAACTACGTTCAAATTATACACTTTTCCCAATTTAATTCAAGGAATCATACTCGTTATAAGTATGTTAGTAAACTTGGTCTTTATCATAGTATATTTAGGAATGTCTAAAGGTTATAAAAACTGTTTCCTGTAAAACGTATTTTCTTGAAATACAGGCTGATTTCCTTGCAGCATATTAAATGACTAGTGTGTGTCTTATTCCAAACTCCATTCTCGAAGACAACATCAATTAGGGAATGGTGACGTTCATATTTGCCTTTTAGATTTCATTTATTACTATATGAGTCGTCCCATGCATGTGTGATAGAACTGCTCTCTACTCGTATATATTTAACCAGTTTTTATCATGATAATAACATTTATAGTAGTTATCATGGGAAGAATCATCATCAAATGCAGCGAGAGTAAAAACGCTCTAGCTATTTCACAACAAAAACCATAAATCAATAAGCAATAAAAATTACAGAGCAGTTTAATTTCATTAGCGAAATAATTAAACCATGTACAATAAATAACGAATCGTCGATTAACGGTAATCATAAAAAAAAATATTAACTCTTTCAACCTCCCATCTTTCCGTGTTGATGTATTTGAATTCAAACTTTATTTTTCAAGACGCAAGGCTGTTTATGCAACAGGTTAAGATACGACTTTGCAAAAATAATGGTAACATCACAATCAGACAGGTTTATGACACGGTGTTACCAGTCAGTAAAAAAATATGAAGGGATCACGTACTGAGAAAGTTTTGATGTTCCCGATGACAGGAGAAATTTGGATAAAAAAATAATGAGTGCAATAAGGGCCAATGATTTACCAGCCGAATCCACGATTACATAGGTATTTAGTAAAAAAAATGGTGAGAACATGCATTTACTGAGTTTTAGAATAGCGACAAAACGATCATAATTTCAGATGGCACGCTTTATAGCCGTTGGAATGGATATGTTTTTATTCTGCCAGAAATATTCGCCCGCGATCCAAGTTAGCTACAGTACGTGTTTCAGGTTTGCCTATATCCTCTCAAGATATTTATAATGTGAAGATATTTACTTAACATAACAATTTGACTAACCCGTCTTCTTTTAGTCATGTAAGCGATGTCTCCTAATGATAAATAAATAAACACAATATAAACTTTTTGGTACTAGCCGTACCTATACCTAGCTAGTAAAAAGCAAAAGAGAGAAAGTGGAGTAAGCATTTGGTTCAAATTTTAGTCAATAAATTCTGTATACCCGAACTTAAAACTACATTAGTTTACTTATTAGATTAATGATAGTTTAATGACTTACCTAGTTAACAGATCGATAAGTACTCGTACAATTGATTGGCGAATAGGAGGAAGAAGATGAAGGGAAGAGCGGAAGACTGAAACGTGGATTGCGCTAAAGCCAAAGCGCAAGTCAATGAGATGTATCAGGAGCTCAAATCAGTGCTAGAGAAAAAGCATGGAATGACAATTAATCACCTGCTCAGCTCAACTCTTAAATTTATGATGATGATAATGATGACCTATTAACATGTAAGCTATTACAATTAAACAAGCAAACTAACCTTTGCTCGCATAGCGCAGGGAAGACCAGAGAACCTAACAATATTCAGACGAAGTGACCCAGATGTCAGTGTAATTGCGAACCTTGAGTGGCGCCAGCGTACTTACAAACCACACTCCGTATTTTAAATCAAGAAACATTTCTGTCACATACGAATAAGTTAACAATTGATATAATAACCAAACACAGCGAAAATTTATCATTGGGTGAAACTAAACTTGGTAATTCCTTCATGTACACAGGGTGATCTCCAGCCTTGGCCAAAAGTATTGAGCTCTCTGCCGCGTTTTACAAAAGTAAAACTTTGAATCAAGAATTTTATTGATATTATAGGAAATTCTAATATTTATCAAAAACAATAGCATTCGTTGACGTTAAAGAATTGCACGGGAACAAGTGCAATTAGTCCTTTTATTACAACCCGTTTTTAATTAACTTCAAAAAAGGCGGAGGTTCCCAATTCGACGCTCATTTTTTTTTAATGTTTGTGTACCGATTTTGATGATTCTTTTTTTTAAAAGCTGGTGCTTTCATGTGGTCCCATATTAATTTGGTCCAGTTAGGTCCATAATAGCATCCTATATGAATATATAACTTATATAGTCCTATATAACTTATATAGTCTTGCATTAAATATATGCGCGACATATGGACGAATAACACGGTTGAAGTCGGTTTTTAGGGTTCCGTAGCCAAAATGGCTAAAACGGAACCCTTATAGATTTGTCGTGTCTGTCCGTCCGTCCGTATGTCACAGCAGATTTATTCGGAGACTATGAGCACTACAATTATGAAATTTGGCAGGAAGGTGTACGTTATGAACAGCTGCAGAAATATGATGTGAAATTACGAAAAAAATATTTAACGGGGGGGGGCACCCCATACATGTAACAGGGGGGTCATCATTTTATTTTTCAATACGCATAGGCGTGTGGGATATCAATGGATAGGCCTTTGAAAATGACATAAAGGTTTGTAAAAACTTTTCCATTTAAGTTTACCGTTAGTGAGATATTAACTGTCAAAGTCGTAATAAGTATGTCCCCCCTCCCCTCTAAGTTCCAAACTATGAAGTTTAAAATTCTGAAAAAAATCAAGATGATGTACAATTATAAATACTTTCAACGATTTTTGGTTTGAACAAAATAGGCTTTAACGGTTTTTGAGTTATTGCTGAAAAACTGCCTTGCCTAAACAAAAGGGCGTAAGTGCTTTGATTTACTGTATAGGAGGTGTCGGTACGGAACCCTTTTTTTGTGCGTGACCCGACACGCACTTGGCCGGTTTTTTTTTGTTAAAATATTTAAATATCTTGGATAAACTGCTACTTCAAAATGATATCTACTAGTTTTCTAGATTTTTATTTGTTTTCTATTTTACGTCAATGTTTATATTTGTAATAAAAAATAATAAGTAAGTAGTCTATTTATAAGACACAAAGGAAAATAAGGGATGCTCAATACTACACCACCACATCGTTATTTTAATTTACTTTTATGCAATAATATGCATGTAATGAATTAAAACATTAATTTCGACATAAATATTTTTATAGGTACCTAGAAGTTTGTTTTAATTGAAAGGAAACGGTGTAAGTATACATAAATTTAACACGAAACTACTATTTTCATTGTTAGGTTATGACTAATGATTAATTTGAATAAAGAATTACATGCAGGTCAGCAACACATCACTCCAAATAATTAGTAATGGACGCAAAAAGTAACTTCCCTTTAACTTTGCATACTGTTTAGAACAGAACGGCAAAAGTTTGTTAACTTAATATCCTTTTTATTAGCTTCTGTACATGGGCGTAAAATTGTTGCATTTGGTTGGCTGGATTTTATGGTGCCGTTAAAAGCGTTATTGTTTAATCTGGGACTGAATTTAATGTTGATTAAGACGTTTAAGTTTAAGGCCTCTTCATAAATAAAAAGGGTCGTAAATTCTGGCAATTATCTTTGCTAATAACATGCAAATGAGTTTTTTGTTGCTTTATTAGTGTTTTTCACACCTGAGCATTATAGACTGTTTCAATGTAACTGTAGATACCATATTATTAAGGTGTTATTAATTATACATTTTACTGTCAAATTTAACACACTGATGTTAAGAAGGTGCGTTGCTTTTAATTTTTTAACAGATTTTACACATGAGATAAAATAATATTAATGGTGGATTTAGACGCTTAGGCGCGTAAAATTAGCAAAACCTGGTCATAATTCGATAACTGTAATATTCTTTTTCTATGATTTAAAGTATTGTTAGTTATACTTAAAATATAAAGAATTAAACATTTTAAGGCTCCGCGAAAATAAACAAAAAAACTAAATTTTTAAACATTTTGATTTCTTGAGTAAGCCATAATAAATAACTTTGTAAAAGTACCTGTATTATGATATGAAAAATTATCATTTAATCAATTATCGTGAATATTTTTTGTTTAATATAAATAAATATTGGGGGACATCTTACACGAATCGCCCTAGTCCCAAACTAAGCAAAGCTTGTACTGTGGGTACTAGACGACGATATACATACTTATATAGATAAATACATACTTGAATACATAGAAAACATCCATGACCCAAGAACAAAATCCATGCTAAATACACAAATAATGCCCTGACCGGGATTCGAGCCCGGGACCTCTAGCTTCGGAGGCAGTGTCACTACCAACTAGGCTAAACAGGCCGTCAAAATTTTATTAGTACTATAAGAATCATATTAAACAAAAGATATCCACGATAATTGATTAAATGATATTTTTTCTTATCATAATAACAGGTACTTTTACAAAGTTATTTATTATGGCTTGCTTACGAAATCAAAATGTGTTAAGAATTTAGTATTTTTTTTAACATTGACGCGGAGCCTTAAAATGTTTAATTCTTTTTATTTTAACTATAACTAACAATACTTTAAATAATAGAAAAAGAAAATTACAGTTATCGAATTATTTCCAGGTTTCGTTAATTTTCGTCGTTATTTTTATGTCGTTAATTTTATGCGCCTAGCTTCTAATGACATCGTGCCGTGGCACTAAAGGTGAGATTTGAATAAAATCAAATGTTGGCAATATCAGTAACTTGTTGGCTTGCTACTGACAGGGATCGGATGCTAGGTTTTTTTTTCAAACCGGTTGTGTATTGACCCTAAACCAAAATAAATAGCGTTTTTGTTTCGGTTACCGGTTTATGAAAAAACCGTTTTTAAGCAGATGTTGTTATCATTGAACGAAATTAACCGGTTTATTGATTTCGACAAAGATATAATGAGTCCTTCCTTATAACTTACACATAAAATAGACTTCCTTCATGGAAACGGATGGCTAAATAAGTCACTGGAATTTAAAGTTATGGCAGGGTGATACCATCGTCCGGTGTTACTGGTTTATTTAGGTTTAAAGGAACGTTTAAATGTCGTTTTTCTTGAATACCGGTAAACAAAACACGTTCTTCTTATATGACTTACTGTGATAAACCGGTATATGAAAGAACAAAATAAAACAGTTAAAACGGTTTTAAAACCGGTTACGATACCTCGTTATTGATAGGTACCTACATTGCGTGCCGAATTTATTTGCAATTTTTTTACTAGGTTTGTTTACAGGTATAAAACTATGTTCATTTAATCATCATTTAATCATTAGTGCATATATATTATTTTAGCCAATAGAATATATGCTCGTGTGGAAGACAACCTGTGGACACCAACCAATATTTCAAAATACGCAACCTGTCATTAGATCAGAATTTAAAGTAATTCACTTTGCGAGTTAACTATGGGAAAGATACATGCTAGATACCAATTAAAAGTGTATGAATCTAAATTGCTAACATAAGAGTAACTGTGAAGTTTGAGTATAAACAACAAAATTTTAATCAGGTTTTTTTATGTAAAACACGTAAATTTAGACCTATTGATCGCATGGAAAATGGGGTCGCCATGAAATTGGGGGAGGCCTATGTCCAGCAGTGGACGTCCTAGGTCTGATATGGTGGTGGTGGTGGATAGCATGGAAAAACTGGTCGTGGTTGGCGAAGTAGAAAGCAAGAGGTCCCACACCAATTACCTCTAGAATTCTAGTTATTATCCAACGTACAAACTTACGATAGGTAGATCAGATGAGTACGGAAAATTTAAACCAATTTTAGGCTCAACTTTAGAAAATGCAACACCTAGTTTAGCGTTCATATTATTTTTATAAACAGTACTCATGATTAGAAAGCTTTCCACAAAATTTCAAGTTGCGGAAACGTAAACAAAAAAATGGGAAGTTTCTATACTAAAATCGGTAATAAACACCAAGCCATGACAGTCAGATGATTTACGTCACTCACGTCACTGGGGCCTAGGTATATCAAAAACCGAATCAGAGCACCCCACTATCCACGTGGTCTTGTCTGCCCTACCCCTAAAGAGTATATAAAAATTCGGAGGCGCGAAGGGAGAGCAGCCCACGCCCGCCGTGACAAAGCGCGGGAACAAAGCCGTGACAAAGTGCGAGGTGGAGGCGACCAGCAAGGCGAAGCTGTGGAGCCGAGCATGGACGACCGTGATTTGTTACGCGAGGGCGGCAGGGCTGCTCGTCCCACAGCGCCGGAGCTAAGGCGGAGTCCGACTGTCATGGCGTAGTATTAATTACCGATTTTAGTATAGAAACTTTTTTTTTCTCTTAAACCGTACGTCTCTGCAACTTGAAATTTTGTGGAAAGCTTTCTAAATAGTAAGTACTATTTATAAAAAAAATATGAATGTTATATTCTAAAGTCCTTCCCAATTTTATACTCACGCTCGAGAACGTTACGTATTCACACCTCTGGTTAAGGTAGCCACATCCTCCGTCATTTCCATCTCGGAGATTACCGTTCACTTTTAAACATTAAAAAAATATTGCGGTAGATGACGGGCTGCAAATTTCATCAAGCGATAACAGCCATGGATGACGTCGATGGGACTGATGGAGACAAATCATTAGAGAAACGAAATCCAAAAGTGATTAAGATCCTCAGAAATGAGGAAACACGACTATTTGAATAATTATTGTCATCTTGTCGTTTCCGTGTATCTTGTCAATAAATAGTCGATATTAATGTTGGAAGACTCTCATTGATGAGAGGCCTGTGCCCAGCAGTGGGTCGTATGTAGCCTCCTGACGACTGGGTATCACAATTTGCCAGAATAAAATATACTTTATTAGTGCAGGTTATTGGCTAAAAAAATCATCATAAGCCCTATGACTACTACTACTACTACTGACACATCTTCGGAGACATCTTCGGGTCCCTCACTCTCAACACAGCGCATCCCCAAGTCAATAAAGGGACTACCACGCACTTGTGATTCCTGGTTGCTCTGGAGTCGCAAGTGTCCATAGGCCTCGGTGTCTGCTTACCATCAGGCAGGCCGTAAGATTGTTTGCCACCTTCGTTGTATAAAAAAAAAGTGTAAGACGCCGGTCGTCAGGATGATAGCCCGATGATGAATAAATCATATTCTTTTACGAAAGAATTTGAACTAACCAAACAAATTTAACGGAATCTATTACATGTAGCTCTAATCCCGCTCTTCATGCGCGAAATATTACGTATAACTGTAAGCAAACTGTAAGTTGTTCACAACACCGGGCTGAAAAGGTAATCGAACGCCATGTTCCGCATCCGTCTAGAACGATTTGAACCTTAGGTTTATTGATTGTAAGATTTTTGCCATCGTCCCAAGGGTTACGTTAGTCATCCTTAACTACCAAATCCTACTTACACACCACCTCGGATAATGCTCGGTACCAGTGAGGAAAGGACCCATCTACCGCATTTTTTGCAGAGATACAGGTTCACCTAGTTTGGATGTTTGCACTTTACAGCAACCGAGCATTAAATAGTAAAGAATGTAAAATAGTAGGTATTAGGAGTTTTAGTAGTATAAGGAAATTTAACTGATTTATTTATTTTTCTTCGAATAAAGTGCATTTTCCTTTTTCAAAACCCATCGATTTGAAAACTTTACAACCTCATCGAACACTTGTTGATTAAAGCTGACAAAATAAAGAATTCATTTTATTATATCGTAACATAACAAGCGTTCACGATCGGAAATAATTTGCGGTATTCGTTAAATAAGAAGTAACGGGAGCAAAGCGGCGCCATTTCAAGCACATTTTAATAGTCTACATGTATAGGGTATAGCCGGTACAGTTAAGATCTGATTATGCATGCTTTTATTTTTTGTTAATGACTGAGATGTCAACTGAAGCAATATTAAATTACGTTAAGTGTACAAATGCGGATCGCGAGTAAGCAGTGGGTAAGATTGGCACAGGATCGAGGACTGCAGTCGGTAGACACGGGCTGGATATATGCAGGTAAATACAGATAGATACAAGGTTTTTTATACCACGTCGATGGCAAATCAGCGTACGACCAGCCTGATGGCAAGAGGTCACCGCAGCCTATGGACGCCTACAATTCCACGGGTATCACATGTACATTGCCGAACTATATTGTTGAATGTGGCACTAAAATTAAATTTCTTGGGCTCTGGGGTAGGAGCGAGCGAAGAATTTTTGTCGAAAGCTGAAGCGTTTCCGTTTCAGCTTTCGACAAAAATTCTTTTGTATATCTGTCTGTGTCCGGATGTTCTCCTCTACAGGTCTCATTTCTCAACCGATTCTCGTGAAATATTGTGAGCAGGTTCGATAATTACAATAGATTTTTTTGTCGAGTCAGTTTTTGGAAATTTTGAAATTTGAAAAAATATATTTTTTTTGCGAGGTCCTCAGCTCACAGAGCCACTAGTGTATGCATGTATGTGTATGTATGTATGTTGCCCAACGTTTAAAAAATATACACCTCTTTCTTGAAGACCTATACTGTAGTCTGTATACAGTCGGTCTACTGTACTGTAGTGTCAAGAATTTGCTGAGATTTATAAATATTAATATTTATTTTACAATAAAATATAATTAAGTATAGTGTTTTTAGAAAAAGTCACTTAATGTTAACACAAAAATAAATAAATAAATATTAGGAGACATTTTTTTACACAAATCGAACTAGTCCCATAGTAAGCTCAATAAGGCTTGTGTTGTTTTATGGGTACTACCTATAGACTATACTGTGACCAGACGACGATATATTAAAAAGTATGTGTTCATGTAAAGTCAATTATAAGACTTGCGGGTTGCCTACAAAAAAAAGGATACTTCTTGTAGGTAAAAAAGGTACTCTTGTAGAATATCCTTGTACTCGTATCGTTTGCAGTTTTTTTTACTTTTTATTTTCTTTTATATCAGAGTAAGTGACTTTTGTAACAACTGAGTCGCAATGAGTTAAGACATTAAGAATTTGTGAAGACAAGCCTTAATAACAACGTTGATAATGGGTGAAAGGCTTTACATGCAGTGGATCCCTCCCCTAAACACAGCACACCAGCACGTGGGCAGCCTCCTGTAATTGTGTCAACTGAGGATGATAAATACCACAGAGAAACAAAATTTAACCCATCAGGACGTAGGGTTTTTTCTTTCTCGATATTCATGCATTTTTTTAACGGGGCTTCGGGATTAATAATCCTATTTTTACCTTGACGTCACGTGTGCTTGCTTAATACCAGGATGTTGGAACACATTCAGAACGTTGAAGTTAAATAATATATTTTTTTGTAAAAAATAATAATACAGGAATTTTTCTTTTCGAAGAACAATGGGTAGGTATGACAATAGTTCACTCACAATCAATTGAATAATAAACAAAGATATAGTTTATCAATCAAAAGCTACAAAAAGTAAAACTAAACAAACACACCCATGCTTTAACCGACCTTAGCGCGTTCAACCACTGACCTGAAAACACAAATAGAAGCAAATCAATAAATAATTTAATGACAAGCAAGTGTAAAACATATAGATATCATTATTTCGAACCATAAGCTATATCATATAAGAAAAACTGGCTTAAGCACGAAACCACAAATAAACATCAATGGAATTATACGAATTCTGAAATCATTTAGCCATATATTTAAGGTGATCGAGAAGAATGCAAGTCACATGTACCTGGAATATTATATTGTATTAATCTTTAATTTATTGAATAGAATTTTGACTTTTAAACTGATTATTTTACCTGTAAATCTGTTTTAAGTACAAAAATGCATGACGGAGCTAGCTAGATGAATGTTTGATGACTATGACGAACCTATATTAAATACGTATGAAGAACATTTTGCAACGATTTGGTGATATCATTCTATTACTGTTATGTTGTAAGTTAAATAAATAAACATATCTACTAGAGATGTAGGAAATAAGAAGGGAATAAAGGGAAGAATAAAGGGTTGATTAGAAGCAAATAGCGTTGCTTCGCTCTTACTTAAGTCGGCCACATATTGCCATAAATTGTTTATCGTCTGAAAGGTTCCTTAAAAAGAAACATTTGTTTAAAAAAAATCAATGCTACTACAATGTAACCAGGCACACACAACCCATGTGTGAACTGACCTAATTGCTATTAAATCTTGTCATTAATATTAATGTTTGTTAATGACGAGCAGGTTATCGATATTTTTAATACGGCGGGCGTGGCTGCAAAGTGACACGCACTTGCAACAAGTGTGTTAATTGCAAGTTACAATAAACTGCTAATGCTGTATCAGTTCATATAAATCTTTGTATGGTGTTGTGTCAAGTTGACTTGTTGATTATTCATATATGAACCCCAGGCTATACTTGTGGGTGTCATGTCAACTATGATAAGTTTTATTATTTTAACGCGGAAACATACAAATATACGTGGAAACATCAAGTCTTTAGTTTCCTATACCTCTATATTAAATATTTTACTTAATGATAATCGACGGTATATTATATACGTATCTATTTTATATTATACTTATCTAGTACACAGCCTTGCAAAAAAAATGACTTTTTGTTAACTAAAGACATTAAACAACTAGCTCTGTATGTTTAGTTTAGTGTATTATATCTCATTATACAATGTTCATATAATACGATTACATTTGGCTTATGTTACTTATCGTATAGTGATCGTTTAAATACAATATTTAATGAAAATAACTTATATATTGATGTGCATGGTATATTCAATGTATGTATATACCTACAAATTAAAAATATGGAAAAATCAATAAGCAATAAAAGGTCGCGTATGCAATGAGAAAATGTCAAATCAATATAGAAAATATTCAATGCTATTTATGTTTAATGCACATAGGTATAAAAAAATGGGACAATGTCGCTTGAAAAGGTACCCAATTTTTATTTATTCAAATTGTAGTTATACATTCGAACGAAATCGCAAATTTACGAAGTTCGCTACAGTGTAACTCGCCCAACTTTGTCATTTCAGAAATAATCATTATGTACATAGGGGCCGTAAGTAAGTAAGTAACGGATAGTCAGTGTAAGACATTACCGTATATATCGAGATATCTGAATAATAGATAACTATGCACCTTGCAGTATCATAGTAGTACCTACTTACTTAGATGGAAAATACGAAATAATAAATCTTGAATATGGAAATATATTTGCACTAAAATTAAAAATGCAAGATGGAGGAAAAAGATACGGGTTTTTATTAATTTGTTTTGCTATTAGAAATAATGAATTCACGCAAATTGTCTCACATTACTATAATACCTGTACTCTTTTTTGAATAACAGTGCATTATGTACCGTGACTACGTTGTGTCCTTATAAACTTTATGTAGTGGGTGTCATAGTTGAAATATCAACAAGTTTCTGAAGATACTTCGTGCATTTTGGTTCTAAATAGGATGCGCGAACGCAGCAAGGCAGGTGTTAGGTTAATAGCGTATGTCCAGGCAATATTTAGAATCCATTACATATGAATTAACGGAATGAAATATTCAAATTTATTTACGGGTGTAAATTGTTGCATAAAGTCGGGGTAATGAGGCTGTAAATAAAATACGCATTAATAAGTACGCTTTAAGTACGTAATGTGGTGAAGAAAATACGTACTTTATTGCTTAAATGAACTATAAATTGTAATATTAACGCTTTATGTTAGATATTACTGTAACAAGAGTACTGCAGATAGGCACAATTATATAAGTACTTACAGTTCATATAAGTATACGCTATCCAACACAACCTCTAGGAACACATTTATAAAATAAAGTATTTTATAGGACTTTGATATATTAGTTTTCCCTTTTAAAACCGTGTCTGCTATTCGTGTTTTTGCTGAAAAATATACCATAAAATGCTTGGGCGAGTGTAACAGTGATATACAGCAGATAATTATTACAAAGCTGGTAGTGCCATACTAATACGAGTAATTATATATGTAAGTAATAAAAATAAAGTATTTTGTAATTGCTATTGTTGCATAAAGCCATCCCCAGGTATGAGCATGACGGACGCATCTTGGACAAAGTCCGGTCACCTCCGAAAAGTTATTGTACAGTGCTCTAAATAAACGATTCACACGTGCGTAGCGTCAGCAACCAAGTCTTGAAATATTTGTAAGCCACATATGAGTAAAATAAAATAAATGTAAGTTTTAACCTGTAAATAGCAAAAATAACCGTCAAAATTAATTCCAAACCTTGGTAAGTGGAAGAGACTCTCACACAAAGGGTTCCGTACCATCGTATTTTTAAATACTAGTATTGGAAAAATACGTATACATTGATATTCATTTGATTTATATGGTGATACGACTATTATTACTTCAACCCCTATTTATCAAGTGTTCAATCGAAAGGCACGGATGCCTTACAATAAATATTTTTACAGTACATATGGTGCTACTTTACCGCACGAGTGCGGTAGTCAGCAGATTACGTGCATATGTCGAAACTTTAAAGAGCCATATGTACTGTAAAACGTTGTACGATACACGTGCGAACAGGTTATTCGCAACTCGTGTCGATTTAAAACACTCCCTTTGGTCGTGTTTCAATTTATCACCACTCGTTGCGAATTTCCTGTTCTCTGCACTTGTATCGTAATGTACTAAAATAGTGTTAAATGTATGTAGGTACTTGCAAAGAAATATTATATTATCATAACTCATAGTCATAACATTGAATAGTAACATCATTTATTTTATCTACATACATATATATCAGTTATACATGTAAGGCATGTCGTGATCATGTGTTATTAATTTAATTATATAGGAGATGTCTTATTATTTGCTTTATCTTAATTGTAAAAAAATAACGTTAAAGGCCTGTTGTTTCTAACTAATGATGTTTTACGTTTTTGTGCGTTGGCGCCATTGACGAATACCCTGGGTCCTGTGGAATGTTTAATTTTTTTTCCGAGTCTATAATGTTCTAGGCAAACTTCTCGTTAATTTTTTTAAATTTAGCCTCGTTTCCTTGGCATATGCCGACGGTACAGGTATGACAAGCTCGCACAATATAACCCAACATTTATCATCATAAGGCCGGCATACACGACCGGACCACCGCATTGTGCGCATCCAAAACACGCTGTACTATGTCCCCACTATTGTGCTATTGTACTGGCAACTTGCGTGGTCACATATATTTTTTACTTTTTAAATGCTTAGAAATATATCATATCACACTTATTGATTACTGTTTTTGTTCGGGTTCAAGCTTGATCAAAAATTGTGAAAATTTGACATTCAAGCAAAGCCAATTAGCATAGCAAAGCATTACAATCCTAAAGGCGTACAGAATCCTGGTAAGATTATTTTAATCACACATTGTTGCGTTGCCTATCTGGCGCATATTAATATTAATGGGCTTTTTTCGCAGCAAAAATCACATTTTTAACTTACTCCTAACAAGAGGCGATTAAGAGATTCGGGTTTAAGGTTGTTGTGGGCGAAAAGCGATTTGCTCTATATTAGAGCTCTGTTCAGCACACTTGACACGACAACCAAAATGTATCCAAAATGGCCATGTCACCTATGTTCTATGTTTTTTTCTAATTGATAATATAGTTTATAAACATTTTAAAAAACGATGAATATGAGTAAAAACATTACCTCTATGTATTACCTTCATAACATTTATAATACTCGAACACTTAGTGAAAACGCCCGAAAGCAGAAGTTGCTCCTCAATAGTTACCTTTTACATGTTTCGACTTGGTTGGAGTTAGTAAAAGTATTTATAAGATTGGGCACAAGTACGGTCGTATCAAACTTTTCCTCTAAGTATGTGAGTGGTAAGTTTTACTACTAAATGAATGACCAATATAAGTATATCTTATAGAATAGTCTTGAATAAAGATTCCTTGTGCGGACTATGTTTTTTTATTGGAACTGCTCAGAAATAAATACTGGCAAGTTTAATAATATACCGTTAAATTATTTGCTCGTGTTACAGCCCACATCCTGTATACTGTGTTTTACGAGACTAAATTGAAAATCGAATATTTATGCAGCTGATAGGCCACCATTTGCCAGCAATAGAGCATGTCAAATGGTAATATACATTTTGAAGACAAATCTCACAACAATAATAATCTCAAAACTACAGATGTACCGAAACATCTATTTTTTAGAGACCCTCAAATGACATATAAATATCAAACTCGCGATTAATTTCGCGGGTTCTCATACAAATGAACTGTCATTTTAGTCTCTAATAAATAATAGACTTTATATGTTATAAATGTCATAGGTAGGTCAACATCAGGTAAAAATACAAATTGTGAGATTTCGATGATAATCATAATCACCTTCGCGAAAGCAAACATGTCGTCTCACTTCTTTACGCGATTATATCGTAAAAATTTACATTGTCTACCATTCCAGTCAAATTATAGGCTATCTCACCGGACATTTATCGGTTTACGGTAGTCAGATAAAGACAGGAGTATGGGTGTCATAAAAATAAATTGGCGGCGAAATTAACAGGTCTTACTTAAAGCAAACACGCGTCGGGCTGTGATTTTGAGCCATGTTATTAGAGGTTGTATTTTACGGCAAGTCCAAGTGCCAATGAGGTCATTGATACGAGTATGTACAGTCAGTTATTTTAGTGAGTACAGCCAAAAACTTTAATTTGGGACCCCGTTAAGTGGGCGCAGTACGCTCGGTTCTCCATACAAACGTATTTACGCTCTCATTTTAAAACGCCATTCTAGAATAACATGAAACTTTATATACACAATGGGATCTAGTTCGAAAATTAGTTTCTGTTGCTAGAAATAGTAAAAGAAAAAAAAAGCGGTTTTTTGAGTTTTTTACGGCTTGTATGAAAACCTTAATAATCGCTGTATTTTTTCTCCATTATAATTTCAAGCAACAGAAACTAATTTCCGACCTAGATATGCCGAATCCCATTGTGTATACAAAGTTTCACGTTATTCTAGGATGGCGTTTTAAAATGAGGCCGTAAAAACGTTTGTATGGAGAACCGAACGTACTGCGCACTCTTAAGTTTGACAGCCCTGTCAAACTATATAGAAATTCAAAAATGTTTTTTGCGACTGTACTAGTACAGTCGGCATCAAAAGTAGCTACGCATTTGAAAAGTTCAAAAGTCTTTATAACAAGGGAATAAGAGCTTTTGACCCCTTCATATGCGTAGCTACTTCTGATGCTGACTGTACCCACTTTAGGACCTGTGTTTCGTACACAAATTAAATAAGTAGTTAATGTTGTATTTAAACTTTCGTGAATTACATCTAGTTCGAATATCTCTCTCTCTCTGTGTCGCTCGAATATGCAAGTGCGACAGAGAGGGAGATATTCGGATTTCGTTCGTTTTTGTTTCGCGGTAGCAGCTCAGGGCAGTTTTGAATTAAAGTTTGACAATTTAATCTGAGCCAACAAAATCCTAATACATAGTTCCGATATCTCCATTTCTATTGCACGTGTAATACGCGAAGGACAGTAATGTAGCCTGGTTGCTAACAAAGAGTTAGGGCCAACGTCAGAGTTCCCGACACTACCAAATACATGAGACACTTTCAACCTTATATGATTATAATAGAGGTTAATCATAGGTGAAATCTATTGGGAGTAAGGTGTCAAGCATTGGGACGTTTACCTTTTTTACTAGATAAAGTGCTGTCCATCTGACTAATTAAGATAGATAAGATTGAACGTTCAGTCAAGTTGCCCACTCACTTGCCAAGCCCAATCCCAATAAGGTCTAGCTTCCCCCTTGGGTGGGAAGGTCAAATGGAAGCCGCTTCCGTAAAAACTAGTGACTTAGCCAATTCTTGGGATTAGGTAGCAGACCCCGGGCATACTGGGATAACGCTAGGATAGTTATGATAAACATTGTAATATGTTAACTTTCATACAATTAAAAAAAAAAAAAAATTGACATCTTAACCGCCAACTACTATAGTTTAAACGGCAAGGGCAGAACATCTATCTCAGCACTTAAATTTTACTCTTTGGTCTTCTATAAACAGTTGTATTAAGATCATTTGGTACAGTCAACAGCAAAAGTAGATGATAATTTTAGTACCTTGTCATTTTCACTACTCAGACGTATCCCAACTGTCGCAGTATTGTTACGTTAGTACAACAAAGTACTAAAATGATCATCTACATTCTTGACTGTACGAGTATGAGAGTTGCTGATAACTAAACCTTTAAATATAAAATTAACTTTTTTCTGAAACAATGTTATTTATAAGAAAACAAATGATTTCAGAAGTCACATTTTCATTGATAATTTTAGTACCTTGTCATTTTCACTACTCAGACGTATCCCAACTGTCGCAGTATTGTTACGTTAGTACAACAAAGTACTAAAATGATCATCTACATTCTTGACTGTACGAGTATGAGAGTTGCTGATAACTAAACCTTTAAATATAAAATTAACTTTTTTCTGAAACAATGTTATTTATAAGAAAACAAATGATTTCAGAAGTCACATTTTCATATTGGCGATAAGTAAGTACTTTGAATTTTTGCAGATGTACCCAGCCTTTTCACTCTTCATAAATTAATGCTACTCCTACCACTGGCCGTTTTGATATCACCGATGTCAAATATTTTACGATTATTTAATTAGAACTGTCACCCGCTTTTACTGTATTTTTACGGCCAAATCGATGAAAATAAACAATTATTTTATTCACCACTTGCTTCCAATAAGGTAGCTTATCAGGTGACGTGAGGTACCTTATTGAGTTTATCGGGAATTTCATTAAAACTTGACAAATTTTATCGATTTCTGACCATCTAAGACAAGTGTCTCGAGTGTGGCCTACTTTATTTTTAATTTTATAATAACTGTTTTAAGTAGCAATACGATTTTATTTTGTAATTTCGTCGTAAAAAATATAGCATAGTATATTATCTTTTAACAATCCCGAAGTGTTAATGTTACAACAGTTTTCGTGCGTGTAGGAAAATACATTTTTATTACTCACACAAAAATTTAATTAATGTCTTCAAAATGTTTAATAAGAGTTAACAAGTTAATATTGTATGAGAAGATGTACGAGTATGGATGTGATTGAAGCGAAAGAAATATGTGAAGACCGTAGTATTTGGCATTCTCTGGTCTGTGCCGAATGGGATACGGGCGTGAGTATATGTAGTAAGTTACTAATAATTAACACGTCACAGACGTGAGTTGGGTGCCGTTGGACTGGAATGAGACCAGCTGGGTGATGAAAACTGACATTTAGAACAACCTTACGTATGTTTGAAAACGTTACGTATTCGTCCAGCAGAAGGCTGGCTGAGGACAGAAAGGCGTCATTGCCTTAAAATAACAACAATCAATCATTTATTGTCCTTAAAATGACCCAATTACTCCAATGGTCAATATGGTCATATAGGATAGTAATCGCCGGGTCAATGATCTCATTTATTACTTTTATTAGTCTAAACACTTGAGTCCAGTGCCTTAAGTTACCTCACATTACCTTATCATCTTAAACGCAATCTCAGTGGAAGACCGCACCGGCCAAAACCTGATCCTTAATCAGATGCAAATTCCCCAAATTCCTTCAGAAAGGTTTGTTGCAACAATTAATTATTAAAAAATTCCGGGGATGTGCCTTAAGTGCGCATTGCTTTATGCTGAATGATTTACTAAGGTAAACTCATCACGCACAAGGCCTATCGATTACGTTGCTAAATATTTAAAATCTAACATAAACCT
This sequence comes from Notocelia uddmanniana, assembly GCA_905163555.1. NCBI lineage: Eukaryota > Metazoa > Arthropoda > Insecta > Lepidoptera > Tortricidae > Notocelia > Notocelia uddmanniana. The sequence goes on from LR991065.1 coordinate 17,990,724, forward strand.
ACCTCTACATGTAAGAGATTCAATCATATCGACAAAAATGTTAAACTTTTGAAATTCAATTTGAGTAGGCAGTGGTGAGTGCAATCAGCACTAGTCCAATTCATTCTTTACGTAGTTGTACCTATTTTCACCTATTTTGTTGTCGATTAATACTCGTACCTCCCTCACTGTTGCCTATAAACGCAGTCTCCAAAAGTAATGACAAGTAATTTAGAGCTCGTCAACTTCCTATTGTTCTATATTAACTCACCTGCGATTTGTTTGCGGATGGCTGGATGCTTGTTGAAAGAGAATGTCTGAAACTGTGTGTGTCTTACGCGGTAATGAATTCTAATGTATTTTATTTTATAATTTATTTTATTTTATGTAATAATGTATTGTTGACATAATTTGTAATGTAATAATTTATTGTTGATATAATTTGTATGAAATCTGTAATGACTTAGGACTGTCCTGTAATATTGCACTTTTCTAGTTTAATTGAATAAATAAATAAATAAATTAATTAATTAAGTAACCGCCTAGAAGCTAGGCGTGGCTCAGTTGTAGGTACCTATCTATCAAGGCCCTAGATACAACTAAGCCGCGATTCCAGTTGTCTTAATGATTCCTAGACCATAACTTTTCCTTCATTTCTCTGGCGCTCTGATTTTGAAAGACAGACATAAAAGTGGGGATATCCCTATGACATGCCGGAGAAGTTTCATTTTGAATCTCGAATCGGGCCCCTGCTTTCGAAACACTACCTTAGTCTGTTGCTCTTGCCACAATGACAATAAGGGTTAATAAATTATACCAAAAACAACCGACTCTAATTTTGTACTTGCTTTGCCACAATTTGTGGTTTCCGTGAGCCAATGCTTGGTTACCTACAGAAAATACCGAAATCGGCAAATTCGTGCCTATCAAATTCGAGGAGTTCCCTCGATTCCTCCTAGATCCCATCATCAGACCTTCACCAAATTTATATGAGACCAATGTCGGGGTACTGCCAACTTGGTCAAGAGTTATCGGCGTCTGTATTTCCGAGTTCATATAACCTGGACCTTTTTAAGAAACGAGTGAATAGATATCTTCTGGGTGAGCTCGCTTCATCATCGGCCTCATCTTTGCCCCCTGGCTAGATGCTGGCCAAGAACAATTCCATTTTTAATAATAATAAAAAAAAAAACATAAAAAAAACAAGCAAACATGCAGACGAACTGAGAACGTCCTTCCTTCTATTGAAGTCGGTAAAAAGGTACGTCTTTCAGTTTCCTTTAGGTAGCTATCATACATTGCGGACTCGTGGACCCATTTTAAGTGACAGTCGGGAGGCGTCGGGAGGCGTCGGGAGATATCCATCACACTGCGGGATAATTCGCGGACAATTTGCTTGGTTTATCAGCGCGTAATTATCCGAACGCTAATGAACGGTTGCGTTGCAGGACGGTGTAAGTGGTAGCCGATTGGCGTGGGTCAAGATGCAGTTCACCTTTGAACATAAAACTTGTTTGATCTGATTTTTTCACAAAGTAAATAACTGCGCGATAAGGATAATGAGGTTGAAGAGCAGAGAAAAAATACTCTTACAATCGGACACAACCAAGTTTAGAACACTTCATGCATTCCAGATTTCAAATATTTATCTAGGGGCTATGATTTCAAGATTTATTGTAATGATAAATTACATAATTGATAAAATATATTTAACGAGCGACTTATCTTACCTACATTATACAATTAAGTGAAACTACTATGTACTAACTACACTTACTACTACGAGAAGGATACTAGTAGAATACGTTTAATTGTAAAAAAATCAAAGTTTACCTTGTCTTTCAGGAATTAATTTAGGTACCGTAAAATGGGGTGAGTAGGGTTCGCGGGGAGAGTTGTGTTATGAATGGGGAGAGAAGGGATGAAAGGGGGTTGAGATGGGATTTTAAGGCTACTGCTACAAAAATAATGTATTCCAATTTAAAATGGAGCTATAGTAATACTCATAATAAAAAAAACGATCCAACAATCTTCCATAATCACCTCTGTATGAAATCCCATCTCACCCCACTTACGAAGGACTACGGGATGAGGTGGGATTTCTTGTTTATCGTCAAAGTTATAAAATAAAACTACCCAAAAAAATCAAAAACTAAAATACAAACGTCCAGAACACTTATAATTCAGCTTGCATATGTAAAAATAAAATGTTATCAAGATTTGAATGTCAGTTTTGTCCCTACTCACCCCATTTTACGGTACCTAATCTACAGTCGACAGGCTTCATTCTACAAAGTCAACTAAGGACTAATACAACTGACTGACTACTTTATTTAAACATTCCTATCGTATTTACTATATTGAAAAATAATATTACTAATAATAATATATAGTGAAATTACTGCATTTGCATCCCACAGAATTATAAAAACGATAATATTCAATCAAATAATTTTAAACGAACGTGAACTTGCAATAGCTATTTCAATTGCATTTTTATTGATTAGACCATAAGTTTGATATTTTAATCAAATATTTTTATTGCAAGAGTAAAAACCACTCGCAGTCGCCTAAGACTCGAACCGTGCGCCCGCGCATCTCCAACATGGCCGACGTATTATTACGCAGTGAGTTATGGCGACGACACACTCCGAATATACGCGCAAAAGTGATAATTAAGCGTGAAATTTAATTTCCCTGGAACGCGAAATTGCTGGAAAGTGTTAAGGTTTAGCAACACGCTCCATAAATTTTGTAAATTATGCAATATTATAATACATGGAGGAAAATATTGGGAGGGAAACAATCATAATAATAGCTGCAGACTTCAGCTTGAATTTAAGGGCTCGTGATTCCCGTAAACAAAAGTAAGTGGTTTTTTTTATTTAACTCATTCTCAGCCGAAATAAAGGTATCGGTATATTTAAAAACTTTACGACGAATTATATCAAATTAGTCTTTATTTTTTATATTATTTATATCAAACTTTACTGTCCCAGCAAGAAATTTCAAACTGAAATGACATCTTTATAAAATGTCAGACATTATCAATAATTTTGAATTATTCCCATGTTAAAAAAGCATGCAGTTTCGAGATGACACCGTATGTGTAATTTTTTGCTAAATAGCACGCTTATTTTTGTATACAAGACTTCAGCATGCTCAAATAAGAATGCTACTAAACTACACCTCTATCTGGTACCTTTAATTCTACATTAAGACTCGTACAAACTTCCCCTAACAAATGGACGGATACCAAATGATCGCACGAGTATATTAAATTGGAACAATTTTGGCCCTTATACTAAATACTTGTTGTAGGTAAATTCTCCAATAAATTAAAACAAATCAGCAGAAATAAGGTCGTATATCAAAATGGCGGCGCCTGTAATATAACCAGCAACAACAGGTGTGGCAACACTTCGGAAAGTGAGACGTTGCGAATTACAAATCATAAAGGTAATAGTGTTGTTTACTGCCTAAACCCTCTGGCGACCCCGCCTACAATGCAATCGTTTTAGAAGGCAATAACAATATATTGATCTCATAAGCTGTTACTGCCTTTTGCTTTTGGGCTGTGGAATAGTGCGAAGATCTTATTAAGTCATTACAGTAACGATGCTGCTGAGGAAATAGTTGGTTAGTAAGGAGATAAACATTTGTATCTTTGAGGTGAACTAACGTGGTTTGACGTCAAGCGCCATAGCAGAGCTAGATGCAAAAAAATTGGCATGAAAGTGGACGACGTTGAGGATGATGAGGCATGAAAGTCGAGAAGTCGTCAGCTAGAAGAGGGTGATACGCCAGTATTGTTTTAACAGGTTTACGTTTCCACAACAATCTTGAGTTTCAATTGAACTAGGTATACAGGGTGATTCGGGAGACGTGAGCAAGATCAAACACTACGGATTCAGTAGATCCTAAGCTATTGCTTGGTGCGACTACTAGTGAAATCAACGTTCATTTATCTTTGGTGTTGAAAACAAAATATTTTAAATTATTTACGAAATTCATGGTCACTCTACAATCAGAATACTTCAGTCAAGTGATACGTGTCAAATTGAATGTCATCCGAGTCCGATTACTTTGGAAATATCGTATCTCACTCAATGTGACAATTTACTTTCTTCGTAATCAAAGTAGTGCTATCATATAAGTTAGAGGTTTACCCCCTTATTCATAAAACTTGACAAACCTCTGTCAAATAAAAGTTATTTTGTCCCTTTCTCACAAACATAAATGTCAAAGTGACAGATAAGGACCAACCAACTTTAGGGGCTTGTTAACTAATAGAGGCTTGATGGACGTTTATGAATAAGGGGGTTAATCTTTATAAACCAGTTGTTGTAGGGTGACCATGATTGTAGATAATTAAACTTTAACTTAACAAAAATTAAAATACAGGAAAGAAGTATGGGTGTTCCAATTAAATACAATGGTGAACGATTCATTGCCATTTACTATGTATGTAGTGTTGGTCCTGCTCACGTCTACTGAATCACCCTGTATAATTCATTGAGGTTAGGTATAGGTACCAAGTTTTAATTCAGTCGGACTGCTGTTAGATATTAGTTACTAGTATTTTATGCAACAGTTACATAACATGGGTTTTTAAAATTAAAAAAAAATACTGTTGCACAATAATGTAAGTATGAAAATTCATTATAACACTCCCATCAGTCATATAATGAATTGTCGAGACTTGCATTGGTATATAAAGTTTATTGTTTTACAGTGCTATCAGTCATTTAATTGACAGATTACAATGCTGGAGTTGAAAAAATCCACTTACTGCATAGTTTCTTCTCAACAGTTCAACGTGCAAAAAGTTGTAGGTACCGATTAGTGCTAAATCTAACTTTCTAATTTGTAACATCAGGCTAATAAAGTAGACGATACCAAATATGTATCAGCTAAATTTCAACAGTTCATTAATGAAAGTATGGCACATTAATAAAATCGGTCATAAATCAGCACGATTAGCAAAACAAATGCTTTTTACCATATGAACAGGCCCTGACCCCATAGACCACTTATGGGCGTTAACATGACTTTTTAAGCGACTGTCATTAGGATATTATCTGTTTACGTCGATTGTGTTTAATGTCATAGTAAAGTCGTAAGTTTACCAATATGGAAAGCAAATCAGATGATGAATTCTATATGTTTTTGTAAGGTTCTAACGTGATATTTAAAGGAAAGGGTTATTAAAAAGGTTAATAAACAAATATCGCAGTAGACCCGTAAATAAATCTGTCAAGTATGTGTATGTACAAAGCGCGAGAGTTTAAAGTGTTCTATGAATTCTAAGATCTATTAAAACACAAGATTTGCTAAGAATAAGACTTAAAATTTACATATAATAACTTCAATTATAATTATTTTCATTTATTGCCTTACGACCGTGTTAAATATCAAATCCTCCGGAAAAAGAAAAACCTTTTAAAACCTAAACCTTTTACTTTTTAAACCTTTTTTTTATAGTTTTAACTTTTGTCGATAAAGTTTTCCAGTTACCAGACCACCTCAATCAAGACTGATATATCAGTCAAGACTGATAAGGCTCACAGATACTTCCCTCAGTACATTTGTATGGCAGCCGGTATTAGCCACTATCTTACCATCGGGTCAAATGCTTACCCATTTTATATATAAAATATATATGTATACAGGGCGATTTCGGGCTCGTGGATCAAGGATCAGTTTTCCGACTTGGTATTTGTTAGCCATTTCAAAAAAATTACACGAAACAAACGCAATTCATTTTTAATTTATTTTTATGAAAAAAATACAAATACAAAAAAAACATGGTTACCTTACTCTCTTTGACGGATAGTATGTAGAGTTGACAGTGGGGTAGGGTGACCAAGTTGTATGAAAAAGTATTATTACCTATTAAAATTCGAAAAAATAAAAGATTTATTTGAGTTATTAACCTTCATACAGACTGTGATATTGTCTACTTTGAATTCTTGACCATGTACAATCATTCCGGATCACGACCCCAAAATCACCCTGTATAAAGATCTTCTAGCCGATTTAGTAAAACAGCATAAAATAAATGGTATTACGTAGGTAGTTTATCTCCGTAAATATATTTGTTCTTTGCAAAAACAGTTACCGAACAACTGCTAACGAGATCTACCCAAATAGAGTAGTGTTTAACCGACAGTTTAGTTCATTATCAAAATTATAGCAATTTATTAATAGGCGAATTATAAATTATAATGAAGAAGTGATGTGGGCGAGAGCTGACGTCGGATCATAATCGTAAGCAGATTTAATACTTATTTAGATTTATTGGCCACTTCAATACATTGATATATTTATTGGGAAAGTGGTTATTAATATTAAAATAATATTTATTTATACTATACACAACGTAGGCATGAAGTGGGTTAGAGGATAACGCTATAGTAATACAGGTGTTTGGCTGTATTAAAGGGGTTGCTAAACAAATCCATATTTTATTTACCCATAAATCAAACGTTTCCCATAAACATCATTTGCCCTAGGTAATTTTTTTCTAAACTGTAAATTCCTCAGGATTATTTTAAAACAAGCTTAACCTAACCTACAAGTCTGTAAACAAAGTTTATTAAAATTAACCTGAAAGTTTTAAGGTTTCAGAGTAAATCACGTTTATAAATATTGAGGTGATCTGGTACACAAGTTCTCCTGAGACACTTGCAAAGCTTATGACAATAAGCAATCAATCTTTATTAAACTGTTGTTAATAGATATATGATCTAATTCACAGTCGCCATCAAATACATTAGGATGTTAAAAATATCGAAACATGCACCATGCACTATATAGCCACAACAGTCTAGTTACTAGCAGTCGCAGATCCCATTATTGTATCTGTTAGCGCGCTCCATAAACGCGCTGCTAGCGCCATCCCCGCTACCCGCGCCCGTACCCCACACCCCGCCGCCCGTCGCCCTGGAACGGGGGCCCGGCGGGGCGAACATTCCTTCTGAGCGCGACCGGCCGGCGCACGCGACCCTAATTTCATTATATTCTCTGTAATTTAATCGCTCCAGTGAATAAACTGCGTTTATATTGAATTTGGTGTCGCCTACATCATTCCTGCAGAACCTCGAACCTTCGTCAACAAGATTCGAGCCGGATCCGACGTTAAAGAAGCTACGCCGTTTCGACAAGGTCGTCTTTTCCAAAAAGTGCAATTCGCGGCCGGCCGGGCGTCCACCATCGCGCTACAAGCACATCGCGAGTATCAAGCAGGTCATCGCTCGGAAGGAATCCCGCTACTCAACCATCAAAATTTAAGAAGCATTGTCGGCATAATTAAGCGGTAGCGGTATCATCAAATCAAGAAATCATCCAGATCCAAAAAATAGCCCAGAAACCATTGTTCGAGAAACCAAGAAAAAGGGTTTGCAGTGTGGTATTAGTGAGTTCGTTCCAATAATAGCTTCAATCCCTATTTCGCAATTGTCGTTTGCGTAAATATTCGCATTCCATAATTAGTTCACGATATTTTTTCACTAAAATCAATTTCTCGTTTCACGTCACCAAATTGTCAATCCATTTACATCTTTGCTAAATCTCGATATTTTTGCAAAATTCTATAAAAATTAGCCAGCTTACGCCTCACAAATATTATTTCCCTGCATATTTTTGGAATATTTTATTTTATTTTAAAAATAATAAATAAAATAAAAAAGTCCACGTTGTCACAAAGGCCTAATTTACCGTATTGCATCCATTTGCCATACCGGCAAGGTGCATACCATCGTTCGATTCTAATATTTATTTCGAATATTTCAGAAAATTGCACGTGTTACCAATGTGACCGGGCCGTGCCGGAGCTGTGCCGCGCACGCGCTACCTTCTCTGTTTGCGCCTGCTTGCCTGCCTTCCTCTGTCCAGTCACGCCAAAGTCTTTCGCACACCGCACGCATTTAAAATTTACGTATCGTTCCATATGCTTGGCCAATTTCATATTTCCAATCTAAACGTGTGCTAATCACTTATTTTCATTACCTACAGCTGGAGTTTTTGAAATCTATATCTTAAAATAAGGCAACTTATTTCCATTCTGTTTGCGTTTCTCATCAATTAACAATAATTTGGCATCATGGATTTAAAAACCCTTAAGAAAACGCGTGGTTCTTTCAAATCAAAACTCACGATATTTAAATCATACCTGGACCCGCTTTTGCTAAATAATACTTTGAATACTTTGCAAGCCCATGAGCTAAACACTCGATTGAGCAAAATCCAAGATATGTACAATGATTTTGATTCAATTCAAACTGACATAGAAAATTTAACGGAAATTCCAGGTGACGAACACGTGGAACGGGAAAGTTTCGAAACGAGTTACTTCGGAGCCGTGGCTGCTGCGCAGGAGCTGCTCAGCAAGCACGCCGCGGCTGGTGCTGCCTCTGCGGCGCAGGATGACAGTTCGGTAACGGGTTCTAATGTCGTCACTGCACTCACAGGTGGGCCAAACATTAAACTTCCTACAATCAATTTACCTACCTTTTCTGGGCGCTATCAGGACTGACTAGAATACCATGATACCTATAAATCCCTCATACATGACAATGCATCAATTCCAACGATTCACAAATTTCATTATCTGAGGAACTCATTAAAAGACAGTGCTTCATTTATTATAAAATCACTAGAGTTCTCGTCTGATAACTATAATGTCGCGTGGGACTTGCTGTGCGAGCGTTACAGTAATAATAGAATATTGGTAAATAATCATCTAAATGCATTATTTAACATAAACCCAGTGCTTCAAGAATCTTCAAGAGCCTTACGAAATACCATAGATTCTATTAACAAGAATCTAAGGGCCTTGAAGACTCTTCATTTACCCACAGAACACTGGGACATACTCATAATCCACATGGTAACCAGCAAACTCGACTCAGCTACTCTCCGCGATTGGGAGACTGAGCGCAACGATATTAAATCCATACCTACACTAGTAGAATTTAGTAATTTCTTAAGAAACCGCGCGGATTTGCTGGAAACTATGGAGGAGGCACAAACATTAAACAAACCACGCAGACACAGTGATATAACTCACAATCGTCCCAAGGCATTTATTGCAAATCATGCTCAAAATCAGTCTCAATATAAATATAAATGTCCGGTTTGCAAAAATAATCACTCAATTTATCAATGTACCAAATTTAAATCAATGCCAGTAGAAGCGAGAATAGAAAAAGTCAAACAATTGAATCTTTGCACTAACTGCTTGCGATCAGGACATGACGAGCAACGTTGCAGGCTGAGCTCATGCCGGCTTTGCACACTGAGACACAACAGCATGCTACACACAAACAATCAGATAAAGGTAGACTCTACACCTTCAACATCCGAACATACAAGTGATTGTGTAGTTTTACCAGCTGTAAAGGAGCAGACACAGTTGCAACCACATAACAATAGTGTCACTTTGTCCTCCACACACGGCAACCATGCTCATGTGCTTTTATCCACAGCTGTCATTTATGTCAACGACTGTGACGGGCACACACACAAAGTGCGAGCACTTCTTGATAATGGAAGTACCTCAAGCTTCATAACTGAAAATCTTCAAACAAAACTGAAATTGCCTACTTATTCCACAAACACATTCGTTCAAGGTCTAAATAGGCAAACTTCAAAAATCACAAAGAGGTGTGATGTAAACATATCCTCACTTATAAACAATAACTACACAGCAGACGTCAATTGTTTCGTTGTGCCCCAAATCACCCAGATGATTCCCACTACTAAACTAAATTGTGATTCGTTCACTATTCCCCCTCACATCCACCTTGCGGACCCAACCTTTTGCGAGCCATCCGAGGTGCAGATGCTGCTGGGTGCAGACCTCTTTTGGGAGGTTCTTACAAACAATAAAATAACCTTGGGCAATAATAAGCCCACCCTTGTCGAAACATCCCTCGGGTGGCTTGTACAAGGTTCTATACAAACATCAAATACAAAACAAACGCGATCTTATACAGTCCATTGCAATTTAATAAACAATATTGAGCTCGATGCGAAGTTAGACAGGTTTTTTGAACTAGAATCAGTTCCGCCCACTCAACAAATCCGCACAAAAGGTGAGAGTGAGTGCGAACGCATATTTACCCAAACCACAACTCGCCACCCAGATGGTAAGTTTGTGGTCACAATACCACTAAAAGAGTCCCCCGAATGTTTGGGAGATTCCAAAGCACAAGCACTAATGAGATTTAAATCACTAGAACGTAAATTCAGGCGCAATCCAGAATTCAAAAAAGCATATATCGAATTTATGGAAGAATATCTGAGTTTAGGTCATATGTCCGAAAACACAGACATACATTCCAAAGAAATTTCATATTTTCTTCCCCATTTTGCCATTTGGCGTGAAAAAAGTCTTACGTCACGCTTACGCTCGGTATTTGACGCCTCATCTGTAACTAGCTCCGGCATATCATTTAACGACATTCAATATGTTGGTCCGACTGTACAAGATGATTTACTAAGCATTTTGATCCGCTTCCGACAGCACAAATATGTAGTAACTTCAGACGTACAAAAAATGTATAGACAAATATACGTTACTGAAAATCAAAGAAGTCTGCAGCAAATTCTTTGGCGCTCAGACTCGTCACAGCCGATTAAACAATATAAATTGAATACCGTCTCCTACGGTACAGCAAGCGGAGCCTTCTTAGCAACGCGATGCCTTGTACAGTTGGGCCAAGAATGCAAAAACAAAGATGTAAGTGAAACAATCTTGCACGATTTCTACGTCGATGATTATATCTCAGGACACGATGACAAAACGAAATTGCTACAGACGTGCAGAGGTGTCATCCAAACACTGGAGAGCGCACACTTTCATCTACGTAAGTGGCGTTCAAACACACCATCAATACTAGACAGTTTAGTTGCAGACAACAGCAGCGAGGAACTATTCAAATTAGCTAAAGAAGATCATTCAAAAACATTGGGTTTACTTTGGTCATGTAATTCGGATGAGCTGCTGTTCTCGGTAACTGATAGCCTAAAAACCAAACACATAAATAAACGCACTATTTTGTCAATAATTGCTACCATTTTTGACCCTTTAGGCCTCATTAACCCTTGTTTGTTACAAGCCAAATTGATATTGCAAAATTTATGGGCTAAAAATATATCTTGGGAAGGCCAATTACCTACCGACATTCAGTTACAGTGGAACAACTTTGCAAAACAAATTCCTGAAATAACGCACATTAGAATTCCACGAAGAATCCTCTGTGACTTCTACTTCAGAGTAGAATTACATGCCTTTAGTGATGCTAGCATTAAAGCGTATTCGTCATGTATATACCTACGCTCACTATCCAATAGTGGTAAAGTCAATGTACATTTAGTACTTGCTAAAAGCAAAGTTGCCCCACTGAAACAAAAATTGACTACTCCACGCTTGGAATTGCTCGGTGCACTCTTATCAACGCAGCTAGCAAAGAAAGTCACAAAGTCACTGCGTATGAATATTGATGCGCAGTTCTTTTGGTGTGATTCAACCATTGTGCTTTGTTGGATAAAAACATGTAAAGAACAGTTAAAGCAATTTGTTCATAACAGGATAGTTGAAATCACTAACAATTCAAATTCCACAGCTTGGCATTATGTTCCAACAAATTTGAACCCTGCCGATATAGGCAGTAGGGGTCAAAGTGCATCAAACCTCAAACTTTCACTTTTGTGGTGGGAAGGACCGCCTTTCCTTCACAACACTGAAATACAGTGGCCTACACAACCTCAAAATATGCCAATAGAAACCTTACCCGAAATCAAAATTCAATGTCATGTTTCGGCAAGTGAAAATTATGAGAATCATTTCACATCGAAATACTCAAGCTTTTGCAAGTTGCAAAACATCATAGCATACATAAATAGATTTGTACACAATTGCAAAAACCCAACAAATAAAAATACAGGTCTGTTAACCGTGTCAGAGCTTAATTTCTCAGTGCAAATGTTATGCAAGCAAGTGCAACGCGACATGTTTCATAAGCAACTATCTAATTTGAAAAAAAATCTCCCACTTTCTCCCAAGGATAGTCTTTTGAAACTGAACCCATTTATAGATGATTCAGGTATTATGCGAGTGGGAGGCAGACTTGTAAATTCTAATTACGACTATAACACAAAACACCCTATTTTATTGCATGCGTCACATCACATCACTAAAGTATTGGTACACCATTACCACCGAATTTTATTACACGCTGGACCACAGCTGATGTTAGCAACATTACGACACAGGTATTGGATAATTAGCGGTCGTAACCTTTGCAGGCAAACTTCACAACGTTGCATTACGTGCGTACGATTTTCAGGCAAATCTCATCAACCAATCATGGGCAATTTGCCTTCACAAAGAGTACAGTCCGAGTACGTGTTTGCTAATACAGCCTGTGATTACGGTGGCCCAATCCTGATAGCGAGCAGAAAGGGTCGTGGTTGTCAGCTAAAGAAAGCATACATAGTTGTGTTTGTTTGTTTGGCAGTGAGGGCAGTTCATTTGGAGCTCGTCACTGATTTGACAGCCATGGGCTTTATTGCCGCTTTAAATAGATTCATAGCCCGCAGAGGCAAACCAGCCACCATACTGTCCGATAACGGGACTTGTTTTGTAGGGGCTTGTAATGAATTAGCCAAGTTCCTTAAAAATAACTGTAATGAAATAACGGCATATTCAGCCACAAAGGAAATAGATTTCAAATTTTGTCCAGCATATAGTCCACACTTTAATGGTTTGGCAGAGGGCGCAGTCAAGCAGGTAAAATATCATTTAAAACGAATAACATCTATGGCCCATTTAGATTACGAAGAGATGGTCACATTGTTGGTTCAGATCGAGGCAATACTTAATTCTAGACCTTTAACCCCTCTTTCATCAAATCCATCAGATCTTACTCCGTTAACTCCAGCACATCTTCTATTAGGCCGAACACTCACAATGCTACCTGCTCCCCAGGTTCTAGACTCTCAGATCCATACACTCACGAGATACAAGAGAATAGAAGCGCTGAAAGCGCATTTTTGGAACCGCTATTATAAAGAATACATTTCAGAGCTGCAGATTCGAAACAAATGGCGCAGGGACGGAGGCCAATTGCAGCTCGGCGAAATGGTTCTTGTCAAGGACGACCGCTTGCCGCCCAACAGATGGCTGCTTGGGCGAGTCGCCGCAGTCTACCCAGGCGCCGACGGAGTCGGCCGCGTCGCTGACGTCACCACCACCACGGGGACCCTGAGGCGGGCCTACAACAGGCTCTGCCCGCTGCCACTGAACTTGGACCAGGACGGACCTGTTCCAAGGGGGGCAGCTTGTTAGCGCGCTCCATAAACGCGCTGCTAGCGCCATCCCCGCTACCCGCGCCCGTACCCCACACCCCGCCGCCCGTCGCCCTGGAACGGGGGCCCGGCGGGGCGAACATTCCTTCTGAGCGCGACCGGCCGGCGCACGCGACCCTAATTTCATTATATTCTCTGTAATTTAATCGCTCCAGTGAATAAACTGCGTTTATATTGAATTTGGTGTCGCCTACATCATTCCTGCAGAACCTCGAACCTTCGTCAACAGTATCTATCGTTACAGGCAAACTATACAAAAGGCTGAAGAGCAAACAGCCGGGAGATCAGTGGTGGAAAGAGTCACCCATATGATATGATAGCCGTCACGTCTCTAAGACATGAGTATACGGCCAAGGAGAAGAAGATTCTATCGCCTACACAATAGTCATGTTCAGATGTTTGTAAGTACCTTATTGGTTCCGATGATGTATGTGACGGCGCGCCGCGGCGACTCAGCATCGTTAACTGACTATTGGTAGACCTTATCTCGTTGCAATAAGATTCACAAATGGTCATTAACTGCGATTCGTATAGTAACATTGCTAGGGGTTTAATTAATAGAACCAAGTTTCAAACGAATAATAGCCATCATCTCAGTCTTATGACATTTTGGACCGACTTGCTCTGATAGACTTGTGCGTATCAATATCATAAGTAGGCAGGGTCTATTTAAAATACCAAATTATACACATAATTAAGCAATTAACAAACTAGAAGCATAAAGTAAAGAGCTCATTTCGGACGCACGATGTGGGAAGCATGAATAATTTTAAATTGCCATTTTTTCCACCGGCAACCCACGGCTCGATTAGTCAGTATTTCGACATCTCCGCCTACACTGTTGATATTAACATAAAATGCTACAATTCATTGTGTAATAAATGCGAAACGCGATTTTATCTAGCGAGGGCGGTCAAATTTCGCGATTGTAGAGTTTAATAAAAATTTCGACAAACGCTGGTCACACTCAAATTGGGCGCAATACTTTTGTACTACTTATTTGAAACATTTTAGTCTAGCCATGATTCAAATCATTATCAAAACAGTTCACGTCAGTATTTATTTTCCTCGGTCAGTCGAAAAACCGACATAAATACAATTAGAAAAAATATAGCTTAGTAAACGTAAGGAGCCAGGATTTCAGGCTTTTTTAATTCATTTATCGGTCTGATTAAGTATATAGTGAATCTTTCGATTTAAAAAGTACTAAATTTTGAAAGAACATTGACGCACGCTCGTATAATCGAAACTTAATTGTTTCATTTTAAGAGCCACCCCCGCAGCAATTTAACGACTAACAGTTTTTTTTGTTGTCCTTCATCGGACCAACGACTTAATCCAATAATATACGAGTTAGTACTTATATATATTGAGTGTTAAATTGAGACCATTAAGTCAAGTACTACCTGTGTAAGCACAAACACTCTATGAGGGTCCCGGCAAAAAAAAGTATGCTATCTTACTCAACAATACCTGCCAATATACAAAAATACCCACAAGAAATAGCATCTACATAAGTTACGCAATTACCCAGCAGCTTAAAAATATAAAAGTCTTGCATGTGGACAATAGTGATGTCTTTATCACTTCATCAAAGGAACATCTTCCTAACGGGGTCAGTGCAAAAGCTGCAATCTCAACAACAATAAAAAAAAACCTGCACAGCGGCGCACTTTGTCACCGTCCCCGTAAACAAACAACCTCGTTCCTACCGTAGATAATATTTCAGTTGAAACAAAAGCTCTTTACAATTTCGCCAACCTAACCGACAAAGCATCGCAAATCTCATTTGCAGACAACGTTGAGATAACTATCTCATTCTTTCAACAATGGCTGTGCTCATAAACTGAACCTAATTAGTAATATTCCGTGCATTGTGGCCGCTATCTCTGGACAATACGATGGAGGGTTATCTAGGGCGATACGGTGGTGCATGGAGCGACAATTATCAGCAAATGACGTTTGCGTGCGTTTTTGTTACTCTTGCGCATGCCGGCTCATCCAACGACCATATTGCTCGGTACGCGTCCTCTTCCTCCTACTCTCATGAGCTTTCGAGGAGCATTGGTTTGCAGCACGCAATGTACGCGTGATCCAAATTATTGTCGTGGTATTTTCCAGCCAGCTTTAGTCGAGATAGGATCGTGGTCGGAATACGTAATGGTTGGTAGTGCTCACTCGTGTAGCTCCCGTTTATTGTTACCGCTTGTCCGGCGCAAATTGAATAAGAGCCGAGGAAAGCTGACTTACGGCCGATAAGCGATTGTTTTTCAGATAAATTGGACTGTAAGTCATAAGTTGATTTGCTGCTGGCGTGGATGGCGGTTGGGTTATAAATACTGTTCTAACTGTGTGCATTCCAGGACATAGAAAGCTCCACGATAAGAGGTTTACTATTTTTACACTATCCTCCGCAGGGAATCTGGCGTAGATACAAAGTTAAATTTTACTAAGTAGTCCAAAGGGAACTCATGTGAGCAAAAGTGAGTATGTACTAATCTACTTTGACCTGTAACTTGCATCACGATAATACTAAAGGATGAAATGAAAAATCACATATGACAAGACACCCCACTCCATTTATGCATCATCAACAGCCCATATACTGCACTTTGTGCCTTGCATAGACCTTATCTCATGAAAGCATATAAAATTACAAAAGTCTGCTTAAAATAAATTGTATTCTAAACTACCTAGTTACAGAGTTCTAAGAGTCGGGAAATTTAATTTAATTGTTTACACTTCTTAAAGGCATAAATCTTAGCAGGTAATGAAAATACCAAAAATATACACTCAGTTTACATTCCAACTTTTTGCACAATCCCTTTGAGGATGACCGCATCTCAACTGAAGACAAAACACACTGCAGTTTTTTGCAACTTACCTTTTACAAAGTTTTTTGTATGAAGTCCATCCAAGTCCACCATCCTAAGCGTACGACAACCCACTATCTAACTACTCGTATCTATTCTGTCTATGCCTATCTATCTGGTCTACCTTTCAATCAGACATTTGTACTAATCTACAGCCGCATTCTAGAAGGGCCAAAGTACATTCTAGTCCGAATGTGTACATACGCCTTTGTTGGACGGATCGTCAGTAATATATCCTACACTGGACTATTTAAAGCCATTTGTCACATATCATCACCGCCGACATATGTCTGGAGACAAAAACAAGTTGCCTTTAGAAAAAGATCCCAGATCTTAATTTGTTTTGGTAATACTATGTTTCTTGTGGTAGCTTTTATCGCTTTCTATAATACTGTTGTATGTATAACCTATGAATGTTACTTTGAGGCGGAATGCTTTTGGGTCATAAACTTTATTAGTCACCCATATTCTTGATACTCAGTTTCTATTTATAAAATGTAATTATTTTCACTATATTTTCATTATTTCCTTTCCAAGAAAAAATAATATAAAAACCTAGTCTAAACCACGTCATAACCAATTAAATTCCAACTCAATAATAAACGAGGCATTCATACAAATACATTAATCGATGAACCTCCAAAATTATCCCGCATTAAATAAATAACCGTGTAACGAAATTAATTAAGCAATTTGGGAGCTTCCATCCATTACGCTGGCGTACTAATATTTGCTTTGAACCAGTCGGGTGTAAAAATAAAACCAATTTTACGCGCGTTATAAAGCACTTAGTGCTTCTACATTAGGCATGTTGGCCAGTTAATACACTGTGCGATAATCCGGAGTATTTTTTCTATTTTATATGAATCATTCGACCGCCTCAGATATCAATAGGCTGATGCAGATTTGCGGGAACTATAAGCTGGAACCACGGTGAGGAACCACAAAAAACACACTTCGTGTCGTTGCACCACGTCAGAGGACTAAGCAAGTACCGTGTACATGAAAGTCATGAGGCCTCGCAGTATGTGTGCTCATTAAGAAATATTCCTGCATTTTGTATTGCCCATATAAATCGCGAATGTTACCAACAACGACACATTATCATGATTAGATCGGGTTATTCAACATGTTTATCAACATACTCGAGACTTGGCTAGTCCAATTTTATGAAAAGCGGTGTCACTGGCAATCTGAAAAAGTTTCATATGGTTATGGTAAATTTTCTAATATCGTCGAGATTTTACATTATTAGCCGAATTACGGGTTGTCACTGAAAGCTTCTGAGTGAAGCTTTAGCAACCTGGGTGTCAATTTGATGCATCAAATATCTCATTTTTCTTTGGGATCATTCATTGTGATCGGAATCAACAGGCAAAAATAAACCTACGATTTATAAATGTAAAACTCATTGATATCTTATTGTCTGGCTAAATTGTGTCACAAAATTTAATTAACTACCCCGTAATTTTAATATTAATTTTATTTACTATTTAGCATTGATACTAGAACTGGATTGTAACACTGAATTCAAATACTAGAAGTTATTTGCCAAGAATACAAGGGCAAGTTAAGAATGTAGACAGGCGTTTCTCAAGAGGATTACGACAAAACTTTTCAAGCTGATATAAAAAAGATTTTATTACATACAATTACTTTTTTTCAAGGTAAGTAGTTCGCAGTCGTCTGGCAAATCTATTAATAGAACGTGAGCTTATAAGTTTGAGAAATCCTTATGTGGTCTGTAGACAACAAGAGAAGCGGGTCCAAAATACTACCCTATGAACACCGGCGTACTTAATTTTGTACTAATTTTGTACCTACTATTAACTGGAATTTTCATATCCATCAGAGCGCACAACCTTTACAGCTTATATCAATTAACAAGGAACCGTTGCCTTTAGCATAATATTCACATTAGTAAATGTCGAGCCGGTCGCCGCAAATAAAGGATTAACACGATAATAACATGGTAATAACAGGGAAAAGTGAAAAATAATAGACGGATAGCCTCGTCTAACTATGCGCGAAATTAAGAGCTATAAAGCAGCATTTGTAAAACATGATGTGTGCACAGCTGCGGGAGTTTCATGCTTGCTTTTATATGGGCTCCACATGCAATGGAAAACAATAAACAACTAAATACACTATTGAACCTCAGGGAAGTAATAATAGACGTAAATATTTTTGCCAAACAATATGACATATTCCACTTTGTGGATTTTTATTATCACTAGCAACATTTTAGTACACTGAATCTGCAGGTCACACTGAACAACTACTATATGGTACCAACACTAAACAAGAAATTAAAAAAAAAAGATTGTTCTTTCATTTAGCCCTTTAATTTTTTCTAGTGATCAAAATTCATTTTATGACTAACTATACATGTACATCACACGACGGAATACAAATAATAGGAGTGTAAATAATTCTCATACACAGAAACAATTATTTCTTGACTTTTTTTTCTTTTTATTCTGATAGGGATTGGATGTTCTCAGAAGGTATTAAGTAACGCTTAATACGTTTTATAAGTTCGGAACAAATGGCTACTCGCTTCCAACAAAAAGTGCACGGCAAAAGTCCACAAGCCAACAAGAAGCTTCTATCAATACAAAACTTATTAAAGTCATACAAAAGTCATATAGAAGACGAATGTCGCTCGCCGCGGATCGAAAACGCACTCAATATCGATCGTTTAATAGTTTTTACGGGGACCGTGTGTCATAATGTTGCATTACAATTGGACTGTATTATGGAAACATGAGTCTCGTTTATTGCACGGGTGATTGAGGGGGCAGTGATATAACGTTACGGGATGGTTGTAGATCATAGCTGGTTACGTTTTTTTTTAGTTTGTACTTAGTGAATAAGCGTACGCGCCTTCTGGCTGATTGTGAGTGAACACCGTAGCCTACAGAATTTAGAGAAGCACAGAAACGCACAGACCTTTTATTGACTCGAGCATTACAGAATCGTTGTCTTCAGAGTTAGGCAACATCCGCATCTGAAGTGGCGGAGGCGGTAAGGTAGTTAGTAAGTTGTCAGCTGTTAGTGTCATCTATTGCCGTGGATCCGTTTAAGGCGTTAATAGGTATTGCATTCTGACTAGAAATA
Source organism: Notocelia uddmanniana (assembly GCA_905163555.1). Classification (NCBI taxonomy): domain Eukaryota; kingdom Metazoa; phylum Arthropoda; class Insecta; order Lepidoptera; family Tortricidae; genus Notocelia; species Notocelia uddmanniana. The sequence continues at coordinate 18,010,070 of LR991065.1, forward strand.
AGTAGGTAAAAAATGTTTGAACCAAAAACAAAGTATGGGGACCTTTGTCAAAATTAGCCAATTCCCCATTACCCATATACCTACCTACTTGTTTCTACTCGTAGTCAGAATGCGATACCAAATAACGCCTTAAACGGATCCACGGCATTTTTGTTACATCCTGTATACGTATTTTAAATAAATGTTTCAAGACCGGCGCAGGATACGAAGAAGCGGGACGATTCGCTTCCACAATTGATATTTATATTTCTAAGTGCTTGATTTTCCGTCAATTAAGAAAATTTAAACGCATTAGTAAACTCGCCTTATGTAACAAAATACATACCGATCCCGTTGCAGCAGGGTGATAGCGTAACGTTTCCAACCAGAGTTAAGATATACATATATCAACTGTCTTTTCTACTTCAAGAAATGGTAGTTGACATCTCCTAACGCGAGTCACAAAGTTACACAACTGAACTGCTGGTCCCTCAGTGCCTCAGTCTCACAGCGAGTGCTCCTAAATAGTAACAGCGACATCGACAGCATCATCACATGTCTCCTCAAACCTTACGTAAAGGATAAAATGTTGATATGTGGCGATAATCATGACTACTATACGCTGCCTGGGGCGTTATTACTATAAATTACGAGTGCAATAATATATACATATAGAAATTATTCTAATTTATGATTATGTCAGCAGCGGAGAATTTGAACATTGAACTCTTGCCCAAATTTTGTCCCTTCTACACATTTGGAACAAGAGAGTTATCAATGAAGTAACCGTACTTATCTTCTCGAAGATCTCACGGTTAATAAATAAATGCCATACGATTATTATTATTAATTAAGTAAAGTTATCAATACAATTCATATATAATTATAAGTATGTATATCGTCGTCTAGTACCCATAGTACAAGCTTTGCTTAGTTTGGGACTAGGTCGATTTGTGTAAGATTGTCCCCCAATATTATTATTATTATTATAATTTCAAATTAATTTTAGCAGTTTTGATTATCGTATCCTCTAAAATTATTTTAAAATGGTTATCATTGTTTGTACGTGCATGATAAATACATTAATGGCTTATTGAACTACTTTTTTGTTTCGAATAAACTCCCTTACCGGGAATAGAAACAAAACTGTTTTATTTCGGAATAATAGTGTGTATACCTATATGATAATTAATTTTATAACGACACGTATCTATGCGCGGTCAATTATGAAATAACCTTTTCAATTACAAGGTCTTTAAAGTTACATTATTTCCGTCATGAAATTTTAAGGGTTATCGTACGCTCAGACAACAATAAGGCCGCGAAAAACTTTTCCGAACCGATTGGAATCGACCGGTTCGATTATCGATAATTTCGAGCGCCAAAAAAGCCAAATACTGCTGGCATTTGCGCTTGAATACTTCTATAATGAAATGACAATTACCTACGACAACCGCGCATTCCTAACATTACACAATTTGAAACAGTACCATGCGATTTCGATGCCTTCTCGCTCCCTTATTAGGTCTTCGCCAACACGACACGGATTTACGCACAAAACGTTTTTAATTACATTTTCGTTTTTTTTTTAACTAACAACGATATCAATTACTCGAAAACTAAAAACAACGCGACTGCAAAAAGTCAGCCAAGATGCGATAAATTTTTTGCTTGCTTTCCGTAAAAATGTCACCACGACTGTGGTAGGAGCCCACATTTATTGCAACGACGTTCGATTGTTTTATAAATAAAGAGTTCGCAAAAAATACTATCGATCAATCGTGCGAAAGCCAGCCGATGGAACTTGATAAGAATCCAGCTCGATCAAGTTTCTTTCTTATCGACTCTTGTTTAAGATGCACTTTTCTATAATGGGAAGTTAAGTGCACGGGTTAACATTAAACCTGTACAACCACAGACGTCTTTCTACTTTTCTCGGCATCGAACAGAGTTGATTTTAGAATGTATTGAGCAAAATAGTAACGCGTCATATTCGTGCGTTGTGAACGTGAAAGATTCCATACGCGAGCTGTCCAAACATTTTATACTTTCAAATCTGTGTTTATCTGTGTTGATGATCTGAAGCGCTTATCTCTGATCAGTGCCCCGGAGGTTCCTTAGATCTCTATTATTATTCCTTCAATATTTTGATGCGGCGTCAAATTATGCCATTGTTTTCCTGGTCACTTTATTTCAAATTGAAGAACGGTTGACATATTTATTGATGAGATTGATATGATTTTGCTTTCTGACGTGCAGGCGATAGAAATCGTTATCGTATTTCACTTGATTAGGATCTCATGAAACAAAATATAAACGTGTGGGGTTTTGTTTAATATTAATGATTTTACAGGAGTATACAGGATGTCTCCCAACTTTAACAGCGCTAGAGTAAGGATTATCTATAAACGTAAGTAAGATGCATATATATTTTTCAACATTTCCATTTAAAAGTCATGTTACTTTGATGATCATAATTATATGAATAACTCATACGTTCATTTGTGAACTCGTGGATCTGTTGAATCGGTATTAATGCCATACGAATAAGTTAAATATTTAAGTTTAGTATCATGACCAAAATTTACCATATTGGTGTCTATCTGTGCCCTCCACAGGCTTCCGTTTGTACAAATAAAACCGGCGCAGTGCGAGTCGGACGCGCACGAAGGGTTCCGTACCAGAAAAAAAAACGCCAACAACTACTCTGTTGTACTCTGTTGTTCCTTAATTATTATTATTATTTTGATTTTAGTATTTCTTGTTGTAGCGGCAACAGAAATACACAATCTGTGAAAATTTCAACTGTCTATAGCTAGCTATTACGGTTCTTGAGATACAGCCTGGTGACAGACGGACGGATGGACGGACAGCGAAGTCTTAGTAATAGGGTCCCGTTTTTACCCTTTGGGTACGGAACCCTAAAAAATATTATTTTCCCGTACTACATGCATAACAGAAATCAATTTTAGTTTTAGTGGTCAAACAAAGAGTATCTTACACACAGTTCTCGACAAAGTCTTTGTTCGTTTTTCCTTTATACGGTCTCTCATTTTGGGCAACTATAACAAGTTCCGCACAAATTAAAAGTGTGAATCATACTAACTATACAAACAAGAGTATACAAGGCAAACAAATGACTCCTGATACGATGTAATCCGTTCAAATTAGAGCCTTAACAGGTCTGATTTGGATTTAAAATGCAACGGTCAATGATTGTCACTTGAGTCACTTCAGTGTTTAAATGATGGATCGGCGCCAGTTTCGAGTTAAGCACTCGTCACGACGCCGGCGCCCACGGTGAAATCAGTTCTGCATAAACATGTCGATTTTTTTAAATAAATCATTTATTATTACTCGTTGTATTTATTACATTAGTCAATCTAAATGAGCTGGAAACGACTCCCGGATTCAAGATGAAATCTAAGAATTTACGGGCTTACTTCCAGAATATGGTAAGATTATATATAGCAGGGGATGGAGATCTTAGGCCATGTATGTATAATACAAGCTGAGTAGACATGTAAAAATAAAATTATTGTTCAGTTGCTGGGGAATTTTAAAAAGGGGGCATTCTAATATTTTCTCATAATATCTTTTTTGGGCTCATTCGACTCTAGGAATAAATAACGCTATCGATTCTAAAAAAAGAAATATCCCCAAATTTACATAGTAAGTTTCGATGTCGGTTTTTTTAGCGCTATACATAAATGTACCATATTCCGGAAAAATGGGACTCTTTTTATTCCCTTCCTATGTTTTCTATGCGTGCTAATTAACTGTCTTCTTTTTCTAAAAATTATAGAAACTCCCTATACCACTTAAGTGCAAGTATTATTTATTTTCTACTCATACTACTATTGAAAACCATTTTTTTGATGAAACGTTATCTCTAGTTGAATCGTTCATATAGATGTTTGAAGCAACTGGTCAAATAAAGCTATCACTTGAAACCTACACACCCCGTACAACAAAACATAACAACTATGGCATATATTATCAGTTAATCGTACACGTCCAATGCGCCTACACATAGCAAAGGTCGCTGGTGACATAGCTTAGTTATGTAATCGATAGTCATGTCAAGGTTTTAAACGTAACGGTCTTAGATCCGGTACATATGAAAATACACCCTCATCTTTTATTCTATAGTGACAAATATTATGTGATTTATCTATCTAAGTATATGTATACTTAGATAAACTAATCGCACAGGGGTTATCTAGCCAAAACCTGGACTAAACCTGTTAAAAAAAGTAGGCACTTACTTATTCGGTCGTGTGTTATTCGTATAAATCTAGTGATTTATGACACAATATGACAAGAAGAAGTGGAAAAACGGGGGTTGCTTACTGTTTATCAAATAACAGATGAGGGTATACCACTCCACTCACTTTCCATTTTAAACCTGGCTACCTCATAATAGTCCGCTCTGACAGTAGGCAACCCCTATTTTTCCTATTCTTTTAGTCATATTCTTTTACCTACTAGGTATTTGATTTTCATGAATAACATATGCATGACCGAAAAAAGTTAGTACCTGAGTTTTTTATTTATTAACAAGTTCAGTTCAAACTTTTGCTATGCAGCCCCTTCGCGATTTATCAATCTATCTGTTTATTATCTATCATACAATCATTGTCATTATCGAATAACGGATGAAGGTATTATTGCTTGTGCCTCATTTCACTCTATGATTATTATTTTTAGAAACGGTCAAGTGTGAGTCAGTTTCGCGACACTCGGTTGTTGAGCTGTCCGACATGATATAAATATGTGTACATATTACATATGTAAGCGATCGGTTAGGTACTCAGGCATGGGGAGACTTTTTGCATGCTGTCGTTCTGAAACATTAGGCTGCTTTTACGCACATCAATCGTCATGCTGCGCAGCATCCCGACACACCTAATCTAATCGAATATGACTATAACATGCACAGATGTACCGTAGATCAGGGATTCTTTGCGAAATTTAACGCTTACGCGACTTCCTGGTTAGTCTGTGCGGAGGCGGGGCAATATGTGAAAACACGTTGCTCCACGACGATGATGCACAAACATGACGAAAGAGCACTTGCTATTCAATAAAATGGGATGCCATGATACGATATCGGCTTCTCTAGCTGTCAAACATCCGGTTAAACAGACTACTTGATACTGAAGTACTATTACCTATTCTGTGGTCTAGAATGCCCTTAATATTGTCAACGCCATCTATGAGTGACATAAGCAGGTATTGTGCGTCCAGTATTCCGCCACCGCAGGGCACTTAATTAATGTCATGGACGAGTGTCGCTTTTGCCTTCATGTGGGAAAAATAATTCACGTGTCGTATATAAGCATTTAACATCAAGTTTTACGTGTTATGTTAACGAAAATGGTACATTAACTCTCAACTAATTATCATTCATTTGTGCAGTAAAAACCAGTCTAAGTATAATTTCGACGCCCTTAGGTATTTTCATTACATTATTGATATTCTAGCCTCCTCACCTGTAACCATTGTTTTCCAATCAATTATTTATTTACTTTAGCAATTTAAAGTTATTTTAAAGCGATTAACAGCATTATTACGTCCGTGAGAGAATGTATTAAGCGTTCAAGTTCCCGTCTTCGGTTTAATTTATTATATAAATATTCCTTTTAACATTTAATAAAAGGCGCATTCAATAAGTGGATACTTTTGTGAAAATAAGTAATAACTTAACGTAAACCATAATAACGCTTAATTTGACGCACAATAATAATAAAGGTCCGTAGTTTCCTTCCGGACACTATATAATCCAAATGATTATGATCAAGAAAATGAGAAAAAGGCAGTTGAAGAGATTCTTTAGTCTTTGCTCGTTCCTTCCCTGTTGTCGAAAACAAGTTGTGAATTGAGAGTTTACTGGGCTGGACCTAATTTTATGCATAACTTCAGAGACTGGACGACTTCATTTTCCTAAATTTCTTTACAAAGATAACCTTATTCATGTGAAGGATTTTTTAATAATCTGGACCTAATACTAACCTAATCTACTAATAGGTATATTTATCGGTTTCAAAAAAATCGTTGTTCGGAAAACGGTTCACTTCATTTTAAGAATTTGGAATAACTTTAAGACAGTAGGCAAATCACAATGTTTGTCTCTTTCCTTTCTATGTATGTTCTTGTGTATGTGTTTCTTTGTATGTGTCTTATACCTTAAAAACAACCTGCGCAACGACGGCTAAATTGTATTTCATCCTTGATTATGGAGTAAAAACGTGCATGTATTAGTAATCATACTGGTATCACATACCTAGATACCTAAGCTACGGCCCTCAGTAACTATAACGAAAAAACTTTTTTTATTCTCTCCGATTGATGATCTCTCTTTATTGTTACCTATATTAAATTATTGTTGTTTTAGGGATGATTCACAGTAGACCGTTCCGTGTCCGGGCCGGCCCGTTTTCTATGACAGCAAACTCAATGGCCGGCGTATTTCTCTAGAAGAAAACGGGCCGGCCCGGACACGGAACGGCCTACTGTGAATCATCCTTTAGTTGTATTAGTGGATGACATGTTTACTTTTATTATAACCGCACGAAACGAATTTTGTACACCTGCATTGCGGGTAAAACATAGTGCTCAAACCTATTTGTTTATTTACCATCTTTCATTGTAACCTATGTTTTAACAAAAATAAATATTCTGATATTCTGATATCCGATCGGTCACTCAAGATTCAAAACCGTGGTCGCCAGATCCTGCGGACAATTCGCCACTTTCGACTCCGAAGAAATCATCACATTTAAGTCAGATGAGGAAATTGGCTCTCATCACTTGGTCACACTATCGCATCTTCAGATCTTTTCCAAAATTAACATGAACTGCAAATTAATGTCTAGCCTTTGACAGGGAAAACTTCTCACTTTAACTACCTATACCAGCGAGATAGTCTATGCGCACAATATAGGGTACAATCGTCTATTTAAAGCCGTAAAACATTGAATAGACATAAAACATTTTCTTTCAAAAAATTTCAAAATTTCCAAAACTGACTGGTAGAAAAATTCTATAAAATTATATTATCTCGTCGGTCGAATATTATCTCGTCATGTCGCATTTTACTAATATCGTTATGATAACAATAAAAACGCACACGACGTTTTGATAGCGCCTTCTTTTTTGAAAATCGTTTGATAATGGCAAAGCAATGGAACGCCTCGTTACCCGTAGGTACCCGGAGACTGATTCGACTTTAATAAGGTTCACCTCCGGCGATAATATGTATTTTGGGCGCTTTTACCGCACAAGAAGCTAAAAGATGCCAATACTCAAAAACTATAGCCTGGTTTGGCAGTAGTATCGGTTGGGGTAGCTTTTTAGGATTCGGTACCCTTAGGTCCAAACTGAGCCCTATTGCGGTCACTCGCGTGTCCGTTTGTAGTTTGTCATACATTTTGTTGTGAAGATTTTTTTACATTGACATTGAATTTAAAATTTGACGATAAAGGTTTATTATTACGTATATTTTACCAAAAAATACCAACATATTGATAAATCACATTTGTTTTTTAGTTGTTGGAACCCTCGGTCCGCGAGTTCGACTCGTACTTGAACGGTTTTTTACAGGAAAAAATAACGGATTTGCGCCGACAATACGACACCGATTTCAAAGATTCTTTTACCTTTTTTATTTTTATTTTATTTATTTGGGGCATTACAGAAAAAAATACAGGACTTAATAGCTAATTATAAAGCCAATTAAAGATTTCCACAGAATTACAGTAATACCTTAGATAAACCTGGATTTTCCGGGGCGGGAAAAGCTAGACATCATATTCTATGACTAGCTTTTGGCCGCCGCAAGGAAAGCTAGTAAAGTCAAAGTCATAAATATATGTACGACCCCATTCATAAATTAATTATTTAAGAGCAAATTGTCGGTGGAGCAATGGCCACCCGTATCAATTAATCTACATTCCCAAAGTGACAATATCTTTATAACGTTCTGACGCCCTTGTCAGTAAAGTCATGTGACATATTTTGTCATCTTGAGCCAATAGCTATTATGTTGAATTAGGTACAAAATCATTAAATTTATTTTATTTTCATTAATTTCATATTTATTCATCTTAGAAATAAAAATAGTTGAGATTGTTTACGTGTTTAGGTGAGTGAGATGGCGCTCTTTGCTTCGAATAAAGATCAGTATTGGCTCTGTGAGCCGTAGACCTTGTAATTCTTTTTTGTCCTTATTTAAAAAATTTCAAAAGACTGACTTTAAAAAAATCTTCATAATTATCAAACTTGCTCACAAATTTTCACGAGAATCGATTGAGAAATGCGAGCTGTAGAGGAAACAGCCGGACATACGAAAGCATTTTACCGAAGCTGAAACGGAGACCTTCGTTTCACTCAAAAATGTACAGAATCACGATTAAAGTAGGTAATCACAAATTGAGATAAATTGAAAAATCACGAATTATCTAAATTTAATAATGATACGTTGCAAACAGTACAAAAAGGTTTATTCTGCACCAAACCCACATTTTTTACGGTCGCCAATGCAATGTGTCAGACCATACCATTAAATCTTAATAGATAATTAAATTAATCAGTTTACATTCACATGACAAATAATAACAAATAACTTTGAGTATAAATGATAGTTAATCAAAACGTAATGAATGCTCTCGTCTGACGCCGGCATCGAACCCACGTCCTGCGCGTGTACCGGGATCAACCGCTTGACCCGCCGTTTTAATCAACCTGGGCTGTTCTGTTCCTTGCCCTATTACGTTTCACTATGACTTTAGAATCTTTAGATAATCCAGGAAGCGGGCCTATGATTGTTGCCATTTTATCACTTATCGTCGTTGATAAGATAATCGTCAATTCGTCACGTTCTAACAAGTACCTATGCGACTCCGAGAGTGACGGGCGTCTTATCCACGACGATAAGTGATGAAATGGCAACCATCATACGCCCGAATACAGTCGGTTATAACGTTATGAAATGAATTCGGAAAGATATTAATGCTTACTATTTTTTTCTTTTTTTATCGGCAGAAAAAATCTTGTTCTGTAAAAGAACAATAAGGAAGCATTAAGATTTTCTTTTTATTTCGTTAGATATGAGGACATAACGAGACATTCGGCATATAATAAAAAAAAATCTATCTTTTCCTCTCATAAAGAGCCCATACTTGTTGCTTTTGAAATGTTTATTTTTATTTTTTACGAAACCACTGGCTGAAAATATTATTTCGTTGATCGTACGCGTGATCATCATACTTCTACTGGAAGTGTCAACTATTTAGCAAAATAAATAAAAACAAAATACGGTTTTCCTAGAAAACCCCATCACCCTATGGTGATTATCGTCATAGTCAAACATCATCAGGTTGCCAAGATCTATTAAATGAGACATGTTTCGTTTCTGTTGGTGGGTGGGGACATTTTTGCCCATGGTCCTTTTAACTGATTGTTATATTAAAGCAATAGCGATAGAGTTTACCGAACTCGACCCTCTTATTATGTGTTAGAGGGCGGAGTGACGGCCGGTATTGTTTCAGATTTATTGTTTAATAATTTGAAGGGCAAATTGTGGCGATAACTCTGACGGGCTGACTAGCTCTTACTTAGTGCTTGTGCATTTTGACTTAGAATGCAATTTTGATAAGCGAATAATGTGAATATGAGACGACAGCTGGCAATGCATGGAAAAACGGTCATTTCTTACTAAGGATGATGAGCACAGTGTTAGGATTGAGGCCGAGCAATGTTAAACATAAATAAATAACCTGATTATTAAATAAATAATAAATGAATGAGTAACCTGACTAAATTGGAATGTACTCGTATCAGAAGACTGATACATCCTTTAGCACGATTGTAACATCCCATCCTTAGTCGTGTTATATTTGGTGACAGCAATTGCATTCATCGATGACGACAATGTAAAAATTTCAATTTTAAAGTGAATTTTATTTTTCATTTTTTTTTAAATGTTATCACTATTAATTGTATTTTTATTTTCAATCGCATGAGACTTTAATTATGTATTTCAGCACCTAATATTTTGTACGCCCATTGGCAAGACATAGATGATCACACCATTCACACCTACCTACTTATAACAACTCTGTATTTTACAGCCTACCTATGTTCTAACAACATTTTTTCTTATTCCGATTCTGATTCTGACGTCTCGGTGACGGTGACAAATATAACGACCTTCTATGCGATGAGGGATACGAGATATGTCAGCGCATCTTGCTCCTACGTGTAATATTCTCTATGCTTACATCTCTTTTACACCTCTTTGTACATGTGTATTGCCGGCTCCAGTCTTTCTTTCGTACTTCATAGTTGTGGTGAATTCGTGAGTACAAAAGACATCAACGTGCTTTTGACTGAGTTGCACGCGAACTTGTCGAACCTCACACTACCGCCGAATATTCAAGAGCCCTTTCATGATTTCGGCAAGGAAAAACGGTTTTGTGACTAGCAGCCTGAAATTTGATTTGAATAATATTTTTTTCAATATTAATAAGTATTTATCCAATAAGCGAATATTAAAATAACCTACCTCGTGTGTTCATAAGTTTTGAGACGAATATTGTTTTAAATAAATCAATTACAGAAAATATTTCGGTCAATGTTATTATTTTCATTAAATCACTGTACTGTAGCAGATAAAAGTAAATATAGTTTATTTAAATTGGCTTTCAATATTTTTGATTTAAGCCTTTAAATGCGATGGTCTCTCTTAGGTGCCGGCACGAAACGAAAAACGACACTTTTTAACTGACAAGTTAATGTCTATGATAGAAAGAAAGTTAAGGCAAAGAAACGACAAATTGTACATCAAAATGTCGATAGATGTTCCAACTACTGCACAGTACGTACTGCAACCTTATCACCCTGCGAGGTTTACAATACGGTCGAGTATTACGTACGAGGTAGCCTTTTCCTTCAATATTGAATACTAGACGCTCAAATTATGCTTCAAAACTATTCATTTACTAGATGGACTATTGGAATCACTTGTTAAAGTTCGTTTGACACGTTTATTTGACAAAATAATTGATTTTTTGACAAAGTTTTAGAGAACACCGTAACTAAATTAAATTTCATATGAAAACTGCTAAAAGAGAAATGAATGTCTTTTATTAGTCAATTATACGTAACTTTCTTCGAGCCTGGCTCTAAATACTCCTGATTAGTCTTTTTGGACAAAATTACCTTTTATGAACACACAATTTACAGCTAAAAACCTGCCGTAAATACTACTCAAAAATAGTTACTCACAAATGAGCGACGGGAAGAGAAGCAAGAGAATCCCCGATAAAAATTGACGTGTCTCGCGGGGTCATTATCTTGGTATAGCCGACGCAATAAATCGTATCTAACATAAAATATTAGGACGCAGTTTAAATAATACCTATGTATGTTTATTAATGACACTATTGTCAAGTAAAATTAACAAAATATTTATAGGTATATATAAAACAAAACAAAAGAATAAACAAAAAATCGAGTACTTAGCCGTCTCAAAACTTATGAACACACGAGGTATGAAATAAGCAAACTTAAAGATAAAAAAATTGTCCCAAGTCGCCATCAGCGGGTAGAGTGCCCAGAATGCTGGCCGCATTGCCACGCTTATTCTTTGTGCGAAATATTGGCCAGCCCTCTGGTCACCGGTGGTCTTTATTAAGGCCCTCTAGTCCTGCGAGAGTAGGTATTTAGCGCTGTCCTGGCGGTGCGTGAACAAGCCCGCGCGGACGAAGCGACTGTGAACTCGGATGACCCCGCTACCTTCATACTGGTCACAGTATAGAAATATAACTGTATTTTGACTTAAGAAATGCATTGATATCATTTTTTAATAAATAGGTAGTAAATAAATAATTGAAAGTCGAACTTACGGTAGGATCCATTATAATGAAAAAAAACAGAATTCATAGTACAACCCTGAAATTCGTTATTTAATCTATGAAACCTTTCTTAGATAAGAGGTCCTAAGAAATATGTCTTATACCTCTCTACTCGATTTGTTTAATAGGTCATGCAATTTTTTATCTATTTGTGTTATATTTATACAGGGTGTTATATTTATTTGTCGTGTGCGTGTCATCGTCATCATCATCATATCAGCTGATGGACGACCACTGCTGGACATAGGCCTCCCCTAAAGAGTGCCACATAAAATACAGACAGAATATTTTTTGGTGGTTTAATTTATTCATCAAAAGTTATTAGCTCTCAAAGCATAAAAAACATTGCGAAGTTTTTACTTTTTTACTATTTATGCGAAAGGTTACCGTATTTTTAAAAAATAAATACCAGAAATGATTTTTACATAAAGATGACAAAAGAATCAATATGGTATATAAAATGATACCAAACTTGCCACGGTAGCTACCTGGAAATGGGTAGATCTTATAAAAGAAGGTTAGCTAGAAAGATAGAAAGTGTATAAATTTTAAAAGGGTCGGCAACGCGCATGTGACACCTCTGGAGTTGCAGGCGTCCATAGGCTGCGGTGACCGCTTACCATCAGGCGGGCCGTACGCTTGTTTGCCACTGAAGTGGTATTAAAAAAAAGACGGCCGGAATTAATGTGTTGAAGCTCACAGCTTAAAAAAATATTCAAGTGTAAAGCAGTACTCGTAGATCTCTTACTATATCTACAATTTCTGGTAATAAACATTTCATTTATAATTTTACCAACTTTGGTTACATTTCTGGAGGGGTTCAGTTCAGTTGTTATACTGTCATTTTTATACTGTGGCACTATGACCATAATTTATTTGTTAATAATTACGCCTTTTTTCATTCGGGTTTTTATTGCCCTTCTTAAATAATTTGCAACCATTATATAAATTCGTCAAAAACTGCTTGTTTGGTGCACGAAACTGTCGCGGATAAAACTGATACAGGTCCGTTGTCTGTAAGCGCCAGCGCGCGACTGATCGGGCCTGCCGAGCCTCCGCGCTCGCGCATTTCGTAGGTATTTAAACATATTAATTCATACAATCATTTTATCTTTTTAAATTCTGCAAAAATGTCTAGAAATACTGAATGGCTTTAGTTTAGTTCAAAAACTTTATTTAAAACATCAATAGTTTAGTCGTCAGATTGTAAATGCTTTACAAAAAGGAGTAACTTTGGGGTCTCTTTCTATCGAGCGAAGTTCATTAGATCGTGTATCTGAGTGCAACTTTGACTAGACTAGATCCTTAAGTAAAACATAGAATTTTTTCAAATTTTTAAAACCTTTTTTCTACGTTTCGGGTTGTTTTTAGAAAACTCGAAAACGCTAACTCGCTTGACGACCTCCCCTTAAGCGCACCGACAAATCTTTGAAAAGCCGACACGCACTTGGTCCCCATGGTCCAAGTGTTTCGACCCCAAACGCTTCAAATAAATAATTTAAAATTTTTCCACATCCGTATTTAGGTAAATACCTTTTTGTGACCTACGGCTTGAAATTTTCATTGCCCTTTTTATTTATACATTTTTTTCCTGTTAGACGAGGTTTTCTTTTTATAATTGGTGGATTTATTATAGGTAGGTTTATTTTTCAACAAATATTTAATTATAAAACAGGGATTTTCTCTTCATTGTTAAATCGTTAATAGTATGCATCGCACATTACATTCACGTTCATATCTGTAGCAACCATATTCAGTAAAAAAAAATTATTCTTTCGAAAATATACAGGGTGTTTGGTAGCTAGGTGTAAAGACTTTCAGGAATGATAGAGGAGTTCATTTTAAATGCTTTAGACGTATCCATTATTTTCTAGAAGAACTTCGAAAATAACGGTTTTTTTTTCGTTTCTATGAAAATGTATGGAGAGAAATTCGCATGTGAATAACATGTGAATATAAGCAGCAAAAAGTCGTTAGTCCCAATTCAATTGATTTCGAAAACTTCCTTAGTTCCTACGGCTACTGAAAAAATAAGATAACCCTGAAAAAACAGGTCATGAAAAATAAAAACATATTCCGAATGAATGGTAGTATAGAAAACGAAAAATTTTCTTAATAAAATGAAAACATAATCTAATATCTTGGAAACTAAAATACTGTACTAAGACATGCATATGTAATAAAATCTATATGTTCTTATAGCCAGAAAAACAGTCTATTTGAATCTCGCAGAAACACGAATTCTGGAACAAAACATGGTTGTCCAGGCGACAAACCACTATTTTCATACAAATTCGGGGGGCACTTACGTCCGAGACAAACGGTGATAATGAAGGTAAATGAATATTTTTTAGTCCGTTGACTCTTGTAATTTATTTTTAAATAAATTTAGTTTGTTCATTTTTTTCTTTTTTCACGGCCAGTTTATACTAGTTTGTAGTGACACTGCCTCCGAAGCTAGAGGTCCCGGTTTCGAATCCCGGTATGGGCATATTGGGCATTTGTTTCTGTGGTAAGCAAAAACATTTGTTCCTGAGACTTGCATGTTTTCTATGTATTTATGTACATATCTATTAAATATATCTTCGTCTAGTACCCATAACATAACACAAGCCTTATTGAGTTTACTATGGGACTAAGTCGATGTGTGTAATTTTTTTTCCCTAATAGTTATGTATTTAGTAGTTACATATATTTAAATTGCAAATAGTACTAAACATAAGGACACTACAAGTAAATTTTTAACAAAAAAACACCGACTCCAAACTTTGCCAGACCCCATCCTCTTGGTATATAATTTGAGGAGTTCCTTCGATTTTTCCAAGATCCCGTCATCAGATCCAGACTTGGTGATAATGGGACCAACTAGAAAATACTCCCTTTCAAACAAAAAAAGAAATTTTGAAATCCGTCCACTAGTCTCCGAGTGATCGGTGAAAATTCATAAAAAATATATATTCCGACTAATTGAGAACCTCCTCCTTTTTTTGAAGTCGGTTAAAAAAGTCGATTCACCCAATTCCAGGCATCAAATAATCAACATAAATTCAAAAACATCTTTAACAGCTTTTGATCGATACTAAAGTTGGCACAGAGAAATCGGACATGTCCTTAAAATTAATGATTACACTAAACCCAAGCAGATGTAGCATAATTTGTAAAGTTTAGTCAGTGTGAAGTAATGCGTGGTCACCATCAGATAAGTGAAGCGCTAATAACATTACTCGGCGGTAGGAATCCCCAACAGTTATTGCCTAATAACTTTTTTTTAATACCACGTCGGTCGCAAACAAGCGTACGGCCCGCCTGATGGTAAGCGGTCACCGCAGCCTATGGACGCCTGCAATTCCTAGGGGTGTCACATGCGCGTTGCCGACCCTTTAAGAATTTATTGAAGAACCCCATACTGTAGTCCGTCGGGAAAACCTCATTCCACAATCGGAGCATCCGAGGGAGGAAATTCCTCTGAAACTTTCGGAGGGACGAGTATACTCGTATGAAGTTTACATGTAAGGTGTATTCTGCTAATTCCGAATATTTTTTTTTGAACTGTACCTCATCATCATCATCATCATAAACTTAATAGCCTTGCTCTTGTCGGTGGAGTAACCGCCATTCATTTCTTTCTAAGGAACTCAAGTTCCTGATAGGACATAACATTAACCTTCTCCTTAGCTTGTCCTTTAACGCACGTCTCGGTCTTCCACTGCCTCTTCTTCCCTCTATTTTGCCTTCTAATATAGCTTTTGTGTACTTGTCATGACGTATGAATATTTGTACCTAACAGACCAATATTTTAAAATTCAAAATCAGTTTGAAGTAATGAGTAGCCAGGATCTGATAAGTGCTAATAAAATTACTCGGCGGTGGAAATTGCAACATTTATTACCTAATAAATTTCAGAGATATATGAAGTTTACACGTAAGGCGTATTTCGCTAATTCCGAGTGTCAGAAGATTCCTATAATTGCCATATTCTAACAAAATATTTAAAATGTATTTTGTGGAAAGATCTTTTTTTTATTATTATTGCTTGATAAAACCAAATTGCTAAACTTTACTTGTGATATCAGCTTTTTTTAATATGTTTAGATACCACTAAAACTCAAGCAGATGCAATTTGTACAGTTTTGTGAGTGTGAAGTAATGCGTGGTCACCATCAGATAAGTGAAGTGCTAATAACATTACTCGGCGGTAGAACTAACGCCAACAGTTATTGCGTGATAACTTTCAGCGGTACATTCAGTTTATATGTACCTATATGTTATAATGACGTATAAATAATGGTCGGTGACGGCCAAGCGACCATATTTAACATTTTAACTGAATTTTGTATGTTGAGGCTCAATTAACTTAATTTTTTTTTGTTGTGAAAATAAATAAATTCCTTAGTACCTATCATTTAATTTCAAATGACGACCACGTTAGCCTAGTTGGTCCTGCCTACTGTTGGCCCCGGGTTCGAATCCCGGTCAAGGTATATGTTTGTGTGATGATGATGAGCTCTAATGTTTGTCCTTGAGTCTTGGATGTGTTTATGTATTTTTTTATCTATATAACTGTGTACAGTCAGCTGCAGAGAAACGTTTGTGTGCCTGACCTAACCTCCAGGTTTCTCTGCAGCTGACTGAATGCACATCGTCACCTTGTACCCATAGTACACGTCGGTGGCAAACAAGCGTACGGGCTGCCTGAAGTAAGCGGTCACCGCAGCCTATGGACGCCTGCAACTCCAGGGATGTCACATGCGCAATGCCGACCCTTAAAAAAATTATACATTTCTTGAATAACTTCATACTGTATTCATACTCGTAAGTGAAGTGCTAATAAAATTACTCGGCGGTAGAACCAAATCGCCAACAGTTCTTGCGTAATTAATACACAACACACAGTGACCCCCCCCCCCCCCCCCAGCATACTAACTTCTATGGAAGGAGGGTCACGTTTCTCTGCAGCTGGTACATGCACGTGTCATTTATGGTTGGTGATGGTCAAGCGGCCACATTTAACCGTTTAACCGCATTTGCTTTTATTTCATGTCTAAATCAATGTAATCCTCAGATCAATAAAGTCGGTCGGCATCCTGCTTGTGATTCTTCCTAACTAAGGTGTATGCTTGCCATCAGGGCGGCCGTACGCTTGTTTGCCACAGTCAATGTAAAAATTACAAATTGTACCTATTTCATTAAGACTGCATAAATATTCAATTTGATAAACTAAATAAATCCATATTTAACTTGCTTTTATCCAAGACAAGATAATAGCTTTTTTTATAAAGTTGCCTCAATATTCAGGACACTAGTTAATTAAACAATGCAAATGCGCGCAAATTACGTCTCCTGCGCATCTCGCGTCAGCGCCGGCGACGCCGAAAATTGCGGCTAAACAAATTATAGTACCAATTTCACCCGACAGCCAAGCTCGTCCTGAATCATCTGCTCATCCTCCTGGAACCTATATATTTTTTTCACCGAAGGGGTTATTACGACACTTTTCGAACGTACGATAGGTAAATCTAAGGCGACCTCCTGATTTGTCGATGCGGAGCCGGTACGATATGAGAAAACTGTCAGCTGTCAGTGTCAACCGATACGAATGCGGTGCGCAAACGTAATACTGACAGTATTTCGTCAAGTGACGGAATCTCACATCAGTAAGCTCACGTTAAAATGGCGCTAACACTTGCTCGATAACGTTAATGACGAGAGCTGGGAACCGGGTACGAAGGCCGGAATTAGGGGAGGCGTCCAGCAGTGGGCGACTACGGGCTGATGATGATGACTTGACAATTCTTCATCATCTTACCTTACCATCCACAGCACGAGAGAGCAAAGAAGCCCAAAGTCAGCCTGCGACGTCCCAAGGTTTGATTTAGAACCCTAAGTACCATTTTAGAATTGAGACCTGCAAAAATTTTCTACTATAATATAACATTTACAACCACTAATAATTTACATTTTTTTTTTATTTCATTTGATTTGAACCAGGGAAAGGAGGTTTTCCCAAAGAACTACAGTATAGGGTTCTTCAAGAAAGGAGTGTATACATTTTTAAAGGGTCGGCATCGCGCATATGATCTGGAGTTGCAGGCGTCCATAGGCTGCGGTGACTGCTTACCATCAGGCGGGCCGTACTCTTGTTTGTCACCGACGTGGTATAAAATAGGAATAATCTGGAAAATCCTTCGCTTGCTGTCCGACTCTCTCAGCCCCAAGTCGAGTAAACTAGAGAACGCAGCCGGTATCAGCCGGCATCATCAACATCGCCCGATTTTGCATTTAAACGGGAGAGGAGATTGGTCGTGTAATTATATCAATAAATCTTTGACACACTTGCGTTGACGGGCGTGTTCGCTGAAGAATGGTTTACAATTTACACCTGCAATAATCTGCCCTCTTATTCACAAGCTGACTCGAACTCGCCTGTCACCTCACACCACACCCGTTTTTATATAGAAACTGTCAAATATAAAAGCGGGTGAGGTGTGAAAAACAAGCCCCCTGCAATAATCAGAGATCGGAGTCTTCGCGACATTGCTGGCAATAATCTGGACATGACTATAAATATTAATGTCTAAGGCGACATCTTAACTTGGCGGGTTGAGATCGATATGTGGTATTTTGTTCTTTGATGTGATCTTACTGATGTGCACTTGACGAAATACTGTAAGTATTACGTTTGCGCAGTAGTAATAAAGCGGGGCAGTACTGCATACGTATCGGTTGACATTGGAAGCTGACAGTTTTCTCACATCGTACCGGCTCCGCACCGACAAATCAAGAAGTCGCCTTACCTGAAATTCGATTGTATTTCCTATCAAGACCGCAATAAATAATAACCTAATACAAAAATTGAGAACATTTTTAAAGTTAAAACAATAATATGTATGACAACTGAAAATTATATTTTATTTTAAAAACCATGACTAGAAGTTACAATTGTCTAATTATGTAAATATAGATCTAATTTCGGGTATGAAATAAGTTTATTAAATCTTTGGGGGCATGTCCATACTGCTGCGAGTAATGACGCCAATAATCCGATCTCTGGTAATAATATATCATAGATATTAATATCTGGTAATAATAATATTAATATCTGGTAATAATATACACATAAATTCACGTTTGCGTTCCTAAAAAGGGTAGACAGGGCACATGAATTTCAATACAGTGCGACTTCTAAACAATGGTTTAAAGTGCAGCTAAATTTAATATAATAATGCGGTGAGCAGGTTTCCATAGCCCATAACACACTTCAACACTATTCACATAGTCGAAAGGGGTGCTACAAGTGTAAGCCAATACAGAATAAGACGCGCAAAATATATTAAATATCTTTATTTCTATAGCTGTTAAGAGAAACGTTTCGTTTGGATTTTGGTTGGTCTATAAACTTGATTTTGATTTATTTATTGAATTTAATCTCTATTTTTCTGTTTTAATAATCAGACATTCCATACAAGAGGAAGAGCCATTTATGTAGTAAGATGTTTAACAATAATATCAGGATGTTTCATTAATATGGCCTAGGATGTAAAGTATGGCCAAAATTATAAATCAATATAGTACAATAGCTATTATTAACTTTTAAAAACTCGTTTAACCCATAATTCTGACAAATTACATATTATTTATATAAAAGAATGCATTCAAGCCACTCACATTCACTTAGGTATATTTTAAACAAACAAATTTAATTTTAAATATTTTTAAGTAATTTTCGAAAGTACCGGTCACAGCCGATACCTGTAACCAGTCATTTATTCAATTATCACGCGGAATGAGGGGTTCCAATGCTTTGCAAGGTTTTACCCAAGCTGGTATTCAGAATGCTTCACTTTATAACAAGGGAACCAGTGTAAGTTAGTCCTTCGGTTACGCTTTGTTATTATGAATAATAATAATAAATATTAAGCACATTTTTTTACACAAATCGAACTAGTCCCATAGTAAGCTCATAAAGGCTTGTGTCATGGGTACTAGACGACGATATATTTAATAGATATATGAATAATTAAATACATAGAAAACATCCAAGTCTCATGAACAAATGTCTCTGCTCACCACAGAAACAATTGCCGTTACCGGGTTCGAACCTCTAGGTTCGGAGACAGTGACACTACCAACAGTACCAACTAGGCTAAACAGGCCGACCGTTCTCACTTGTCCCGGACCCCGTTCTCACTTGTGCCGACAAGTGAGCGGGCTTCGGGCCCGAATTTTTATTCGGGTGTCGGCGCCTCATACGAATTGGTGTCCGGCAACTGCGAATAGCTTCATATAAAATGTGCCTACTGCCACTGGAACATCCAATTAAAGTCCGAGCCCCACGATCGACAATTGGGAAGGGGGTAAGTAGTATGACTAACTCAAAGGGCGGGTCACGTACCAAACATAGAAAAATTACCTTAATTAAAGTGTCCCCAATTTCGAGATAGGGTTTCTAAATTTTTACTAATAACTCCCCTCGAGCTGTCTTTGGTAGCTGTGGGGACAATTACAGAGATATTTTTTTACGTAGAGTTGAATAATGAGATCTACCATATTTCAATGAAATTTTGTTAGAAACCACAGAGAAAGAAAAGTTTTCTTGAAAAAAGAAATAGTAAAAAATATTGTTCTACATTTTTTCAAGTAATTTTTCTATGTTTGGTAGGTGACCCGCCCTATCCTTGTCGTACTTCTTAATTCTTACGGGACACCCTGTACTCGGCCCTCTCGCACTTACATACTACTCGTAGCTAGCCATGGTCTTTGTAGCTAGTAAGGGACGATTGCTATATCTCCGATATAAATATTATCATGCTAGCTAGGCTGAGGTCAAGATAAAGCTACTGGCAGCATAAAAAAATTCTATCTCGGTCGCAAATATTAGCTCGAAATGCTATGAAAAACGGCACAATTGTTTCTTTGTCATAGTATTTATAAACATTTTGGTATCAATTTTTTGGGATCTATTCCGTCAATGAGTGGTTTGGGGTCTAAGCCTCGGTTTTAATTTATAATTAATAATTAAACATTTGTCACCGGAAATGCATGAAATCCAGGAATTGTATACAACTCCTAAGAAATGTATACAATTCCGAAGCCATTCAGGAAATGTATAAATAATTGTTTTAAAAATTATTTCATACATACATATCCTGGGAAATGTATACATTTTCTAGGAATTGTATATAATTCCAATATCGTATTAGGAAATGTATAAAAAGAATGCTTTCTGTAATAAAACACGTTTGTGGCGGGCCGCCGACCCGCGAAGCTGGGCTCCGTCGACTCACTGGCGGGTCAGAATTGCCCAACATTAGTGGTTTTCCCCAGGTAGGTTCGTTCGTTACATCAGAGCGGAAAGTAGGAGCCCCGTCGGCGGGGCGGGGCTTCGTCGACTCGCTGGTGGGTCAGAATTGCTCAACATCACAGTTAGTTTCCCAAGGAAATCGAACACAACAACAAAATTGATATCTTAAATTTACATTTCCGATTGCTATTGTAATGTATAGATTACCTAGGAAATGTGTCTAATATAATTTATTTCACACATTTCCGGGCGATTTCAGTAATTTCATACATTTCCTAGGAGTTATATACAATGATGGATTACATGCATTTCCGTTAACATATGTTTAATAATAATAAAATTTAATTTAATTGTATTTTTAGTTACCTACACTAAGTTTAAATTATTTATATCAATTGTTTTTCTAAAACAATTGGGGACTAAAACAATTATGCTTATAAACCCCAATTAAAGTGTAATTGGGGTTTATAAGCATAATTCTACAAAATACTAAACAATAAAATTTATAATGAAATGCCAATGGTAAACATTATTTTTTTATTAGTATATTTTAAAGCCCTGCAACAACACTTACCATCAGGCAGGCCGTACGCTTGTTTGCCACCTACGTGATATAAAAAAATCGCTTTACCACAACGTGAGAAACGCCATTATAAGGACGAGCGTTGAGCTGAGGAGAAACAAGTTGTGATTATCAGCAGGTAAGTCCAGGTTCGAATCCCGCTGTTTGATTTGGCGCGAAATCGCGCGCATTACGCGATCACAACTGGTTTTGTAAAACATAATTATAGGTTTGTAAGAATTTGGCTGAACGGCGGTGGAATGTTTAGCTTTATCAGAGCCACAGAAAAAACAAGCAATATTTTGTTGTTACTTGTTTAAATAGTCTGCTTAGCGACTATCTACAGATTTACTTAGGGACAACCTCCCTTAAGGGCGGAGGTTGAAGTGTGTTGTGGATGATATCAGATTTTCTCTCTTTAACCTACAATTGCTAGAAGTGGCACTTAAAATTGATTTACATTTGCCCTGCCTACTCCTTTTGGAAACATAGGCGTGAATGTATTTATGTATTAAGCTAGGTGAAGTAGGTACCACAGCAGTATCACATTTTCTCCAACCTACAAAATCTAAATAATTTTAGAAATGCCGTAAAGTGTGACTATTTGGCTTAAGAATATTTAAAACAGTATAAAAATACTGCATTACTAATGGTGCTCCCACACTGGCTGCTATAAATGTTAAATAACACAGTGTAACAAGGATGGCTATGTAAAACTATGACGTTGAAGATAGTTGCTGTTATATACCACTCCAGCCACACAACAGCCAGTGTGGGAGCACCATAATTTGTAAAATATTCTGATTTAAAGCTTTTTGAGTTTAGTATCAAATAGCCCCAAGGATCCCAAATAGTCTCCCACTTTAACGGAGGCACCGAAAATCAAGTTTCATGTGTTCTACCTATCCTTTTCCGAGTATGTAGTTACAAGCGTAAATTTATGTATGTATTCAATGCTAATCTTGAATGACTAATAGCCAATTTAGATCTAAGAGCAGTATCTAGTGTGAGTTACATCGATACAATGTAAGGAACCGGTCGACGTTAAATACGCATCCCATAGAAAAACGACTAAATACCTCAGCATCAGAGCCGCCATTCGAAACTTAAAATGACATTTCTTCAATTACGAGGAAGGATGTGCAAGGCTAATTCTGTCAAAAATAAATTTTTGGTTCAATCTTTTATTGCCGACTGTATGATTTTACAGTTATTATCAACTACTCGTTGAGACATTTCCAATGAGCCCAAACACAACGGGTTTATCTTGTGTAGTTTAGGAGTTGCTATTGCCAGCTTCTGTCTCCATCATTAGATCAGCTCAGTGGTGCCATAATATTGCATTGTCACCGAACTTACATAAGTATGCCGAGTTTCACTCAATCGGTTGTGGATAACTGCTTTAAAATTCAGTAGCAAGATTTGACCCGAAGATAAAAGACATACAAACGTTGCCATTTCAATAAAAGCTTGTAAAAACGATTTCATATGACTCTTTATAAGAGCGAATACGCGAACTAGTTGTTGAAAGTCTAAAATATTCTTTATTCAATGATGGCGGTGGTGGTGGTAGTCGGTGGTAGTCGCGAGCTCTGTTTCGGTGGTGTTCTGTCTTGTTTCGGCTGATGCGGCTAGGTGTGTTTTACACACTCAGCCGCCGCATCAGCCGAAACAAGAGTTGGAAGAATATTGGATTCCACACCGGATCGGCTGGTTCATTCCTCTGCCAAAGGATTGGTATCGCCATCTAGTACGAGAGGGCGCACCAGGAAAGATAGGTACGCATGGGACTTCTGTGGTAGAAAATAGGTTTATAAATACTTGTATATTGCATTAATATTTGTAATATTATAAATATGCACCTTTCACCACATTCAACCAGCGCAGTTAATTTTATTTATTAAGATTTTATAATAGATGTTTCAACATAACTTTTTCATGATGTTAGTAGAGTAAAGAGCAGTAAAGAACCTATGAACCACAGCATTTAATTCTCACGCATTTATAACATATCTATCATACACATACACACATACATTAACTCTTGTCTGTATTCTCATAACGAATAGGCAGAGCTCATGCAATTTAATCCTCAGCGCCATTCTTAGCTATTAAATTGGTTTAAAAATGGAAAAAATGTCCCACTTCTCGGGAACTCAATAAACTATTTTGGACATACTCGTATATCAAAACCGTACGGAACGCAAACAGTAGTATTTCGATCTTGAACAAGATGCGCATTGACCTAGAAGGCTTACGCAAGTGCGCCCACCTTTTAGCCCACAACTTCCGTTCCAACTAATACTCGCAACATTAGATCCAGTGTTTTCGCTTAAAAGGCTATAAAACCGCAAGTTTCGCTGACGTAGCTTTGGATTAGGAACAATTTGTTAATTTACTTAATGGCAAACTAAACTACCTATCGTATATAGTCAGTCTGTCTATTTTACCAATAGACCTCCAGCTTTCTATCGCTATCGCACTCACTCTTGCAGCTGACAGTATATTTGTCGTCAAAACCGAAAGATTGCCGAAGTCTATTGGTAAAATAGACAGACTGTGGTACGTTACATACATATATCGGTATACGGGGCATTGTATTCAATAATGATACTGATGACAGCCAAAGAAACTTTTGTTGCGTGACATGCTTCTCTCTTCTCATCTCCCACGAACACGTCCAGTCGGTCGCGTGTGAAACTAGCAGACTGTCCTGTAGCTGGACTAGTGTTGTGCCGTTACCGGGAATATTCCGGAACAGACCACCAATTCGCAGCGCATTTTTTTTTAATTAAGTTTTACCTGACTGTGGCTTTATGGGCCAGAACCGTTAAAGCGATAGAAATGCGCGGTGGGAGAGTAGCCTGGGGAAAATCCAGGGGTACCTCCGACACGACCACGCGGGCGGCTAAAGCACTGGAATACTCTAAGAGTTGCGTGCGCATTCAAACTGTATTAGGAAATTTAGAACTATGTTGTCTCCTCAACAGTTCTACCCTTGTGAAATCTGCATAAGGCACGCACCAAACCGTGGGATCCCGGGATAGTCCTTTTATTGGGATGCTGCTGGGAAATCGCTAGGAGAATTATAATGAGCTTGATATATTTTTGAACTGTCCATCCGTATATTTGCCGCAGGTTGTAAAACACATTGTATGATGTTTCCTTACCTTTTCCGAAAGCAAACATTTTAACTTTTATTGCAAATATAATTTAAAATTAAATGTAAAACAAATCTCCAGCAACGAGTTTACATTTATTGTTTAACCGAAACGAGATAATCTCGCGGAATATTTATATTAATTTGAACAACCAAGAGAGTGCAAAAGAGAAAGGGATGCTATTTATCATATGGATAAAATAAATATTATTTTTATTGTCATATAGGTCTCGCGTACTGGCTTTACTTACGAAAACAATTTTAAATTTTCATGAAACAAATTGAGCCATCAAACTCCTGTTATTCTACGAATAAGTATGATTTCATAATCATAGGAATAACCTGCCAAGCAGCAGCAGAAGTAGCTAAGTAGTATAACATGTTCACAATTATCTACACAGAGCCTTATTCTCTTGACATAAGAGTCTGTGTGTAGCTCATTTTGAGCACCAGGCCCGCGTAGCTATTTCTGCTGCTGACTGTCCCTGACAGCCTGAGAAAAAATACTATATTTTAGATTAATGTTTCGTATTAATAATTCTAGAAACTTGTATATACAATTTATTTATGTTCGTAAAGCATATTTTTTACATACAGCAACATAAAGTATTGCGTTTTATTTAATTATTCTATTGATAATCCACCCTTTTGAAGTCTTATATCGTACGAAATTGATTTTGTACGATATAAGACTTCAAAAGGGTAGATTCCAATTGGCGCATTCCGAGAATTTGACGCTCGCAGTATCTCGCATCAATATAGTGAATCACGTATCATATGTATAATATAATATATCCATTACACCATTATATAATTTAAAGCTTTTCAATATCGGGACTAGCAATGCCACGAACCTATTATGGGACTTTATTTGATAACTACATAAATTTTATTTAGAAAAAACCGTATTGCTAAACCATAAATCATGATCCACAACGCAGGCTTCGTATAAGTCTAAAATCAGCTAATTTGTCCCAATGCGGCCCTGAGTGATAAAAAAATTAACGCGTAAAATTTTATTATACCGTTTAATAAACGTACGCAATTTCATTTAAAAACTTAACCACATACAACTTGTTTTAACATATTTTACTAACAAGCAAGTATATAAATTGGAGACGCTTCACACGTCCGCGTGTGAAGTAAGGACAACATGACGAAATAAATTATGGCATGAGAGAGAAAAGCAGCGAGATATACTAATACTGATGTAACAGACAAGGAAGAAGTCATACTCGGTACTTTAGGTTTACTTTAAACGCATCGTTCCGCGTCCTTATTCTTCATAATGGCGTTTTCCTCGCCGCGTATAAAATAATATAAAAACAGCGATAACGCGAGACGGGCCATTTGCATTAATGCAACGCGATATCACCGAAACTCGTGTGCAAACGGCTTTAGGGTCACATCACATTTTTTAAGAAAACAATGGACATGTCAATCCATATCAATTACAATAAATTTCTGAGTTATGCCGGTAGTCCAGTGGTGCAAGTTGCGGTCCTGGGTTCGAATCCCGGCTCTTAAACAATGTGTTTTTCAGAACTTATGAACGGAATTTCATTTGATTGTCCGTTAGTTTTTTTCTGCATACATGTGGGGACCAATACCCGTTCCCTTTCACTAATGATTCGAGGTCTGGGCCCGGCAGTGAGAGGTATTTGGGCTGATGATGATTTTAATTGGCTTATGTAATAACCGGTGCCCGGGCTCCTTGAGGGTCCAACCGGAATAAGGCTGTTGAGAAGTGATAAAGTCCTTAATAGGTCGGGACTTATAGATTTAACTTGGGAAATTTAAGTAAAATATACTAAATTTTTATAACATAAAACAATCCCAACCACCCATTCCGTTTATTAAATTATTGTATTATTTTTAACGTTATTATAAATATATAACGATAAAAATAATGATGGTATTATATAGATATATTTGTTTAATATCTATAAACATCATGTTTATAGATATTAAATAAATATATCTATAAACTACTTAGATACATATATCTAAGTAGTTTATAGATATAGTTAATATTTCTATCTTAGGATTTTCATTTGCACCCAACCTTTGCAACTGTCTGTTTGACGCTATGGTTAACTGGTAGAAAATACGAGTACCATAAGGCATTTTTGTAGGTATTTATTTTATACAATAAATCCATACTTAATATTATAAATGCGAAAGTAACTCTGTCTGCCTGTTACCTCTTCACGCTTAAACCGCTAAACTGATTTAGATGAAATTTGGTATAGAGATAGCTTGAGTCCCGGGAAAGGACATAGGATAGTTTTTATTCCGGAAACCATTCCTTAGGGGGTGAAAAGGGGGGTAGAAGTTTGTATGGGCGAGCCATATTTAAGCCTGCGCCTACAACAATTTAATAGCAATTATTACTATAATGTAACGAGTTGCACGCGGACGGAGTCGCGCGCAAAAGCTAGTTATATATAAATACCGACTGTGGTGGCCCAATAAACAAGGTTTACTCGTTACATCTCAAGTTAAGTATGTCGTAATTTGAAAAAACGCATGTACAAACGCCAACACAGGTACTCGTAACTGACCATTCGTGAGTTCGTGACCCTTATTACAGAGCGCATAAACTGCACCAATGGTAAGTCAACTGCATTGGCGATGGTACCTCTCGACATATGTTTTCACCTCGGGCAATAAGATGAACGGTGTCCGCGATAGTGACATAAAGGTGTAATTAAAGCGTCATAACTTAGACAGATGCCCCGATAAAAAGCTTGCCTCGTAAACGTCATGGCGATTCAATATTTCACGATTTATTTGCGGGGTTGTAAACTCGTGTGATCGTCGGTTAATCTGCGTTACGTAAACGAATCTATGGACTGTTGCTAAGCGGTAAAGCACGCGACTTTCGAAGTGGAGGTCGTAGGATCGAACCCTGGCTCGTATAAAAAAGCAGCGGGTTGTATCGGGATTACAACCGTAAATTATATTAAGTGGATACTTCTGACGTTGCCTACCTATTTATTATGAGCACTAAAAAGAATTACCATCAGTGTTAATAAACCCCAACATAATATAATATTATGCTTTAGTATTTGGTTGATAATCACCAATACCATCACTTTTATCTAGCGTTAGTAAAGGAGCTAAAATTGAAAACGTTGGGTGTGTGTAGGGCGGACGTTATTACTTTGGACCTTTGGACTACGATTACGATAGATTGATTGACGCAAAAAAAAACATTGATGTACAGTTTAGCTGTTTGGCAAACGCATACAAGAGGTCAAAAGATAAGTTCTGACTCGCAGTTCTTAAAAAAAATCCCTTCGGAGGGGAGTGCCGGTTCAATTATTTTTACAGTAACCTATCGTGTGTGCTATCATATGAAAGGGCTTTTTGAGGCGATTCTAAAAATATACCACATCGTTACAATCCACCCATTTTTTTAAATTACTTATAAAAAAAATTGTCAAAACATACCACGTTTGGGCTCCTCCCGATACGATATGGTTGATTATTTTTGTACATTATACCACAAATGATACGTTATATCCTCATATGTAACCCCAAGAAAGCAAAAAAATTAAATAATTTAATTTAGTATTCTCACTGACAGAACGGGACATCCCTAGGACATCGCTTTTCATTCACGTCTTTGTCTAAATACCTACTGATTTTGAAAGTCATGAAAGTAGACTAAGGCTGAGTTGCAACGACTTATGATCACAGACCGATCCATGTTAAATATGGCGCCGGCAGCTGTCATGCCATAGAAACTTGTCAAGTTACCATACATTTTTAACGAACACCGCCTACGATTACAGGCGGTTTGGTGCAACCCAGCCTGAAACGTATTTGGGACGTAACATTTTAAATCTGAAATCGGATCCCAATGTTTCATGTAACAATTGTCGGCCTTGTAATTAGGCCTACAGAAATGTACAACGATTGTCTGGAGTGAAAATTGTAAGGTTGCTGAAATAAAGGACGAGTTTTTATCTACATATAATGTATATTTTCAGCTGACCGAATAGTACAATATAAATAGAGGACCTGAAACACGCAAGCAACTTGTTAAATAAAAACTTGTATTAATTAAATGTATACTTGTACAACTTTAACTGGAAACTCTTAAACGAAACCTGTTACATATTGTTATTAATAATAATTTGACCCGCAATTTCACGCTCAAACTCAATAGCTGGACGGCACTCAGAACCGGAACGATATGCGATACCGAAAAATCATAAAATTTCGAAACTTAATCGAATAAAGCGAGTTTATTTTAATGATAACTGATAAGAGGTTATTGGACTAACCAGATTTGCATTAAGACATCTCAACAAACGTTTATTGTGTCGCATAATGCCAGTAGCTAAAACGGTTTGCTGATATTCCGGCTACCGAAACATGACACCATGCAGTTACGCGTATTTTTAAAAACTTTGCTTATTATTTTGGTATTTTATTGCAGCAACAGACCGACGGGAGTTAAAATGTGGCAATTTAGCATAAGTTAGGTGTAAGTACTAAAAATTAGTTAGTGTTTTCTTTAAGCTTAAAGTCATAATGTAAACTTTAATAAGTAAAGGACATCCACTTCAGTTTCAAATATGTCAGATAAAGTTCGTTGCGTTAATTACGTATTTGTAACAAATGTCATATGTTATCTCGGCGCATTATTTTTATAAGAACGCGAGGACTTTTTTATGCACTAACATTCTAACTTGTATTATTCTAATTATTACATGCGACGTTAATAATTTTGGTCATATTACGAAGAATTTTCTCTCAATTCAAATAAACCGAAATTCTTTATTTCGTATAAAATTCATATGGTATATAAAATATGTGATCTAAGGGGAGTCGCGCTGTAGGCAAAAGGTTGCCTGTTTCGGGAGACACCTCTCTTCCTTAGCATATTTCTTCCTTATACATTATACAGGGTAGCATAACAGTATATAAAATGATTTTTCACTTCTCCAAGTCCAAAGTTTTTCCAAGCTCGTTTATAGGGAGCAAAACTCGTTTTTGCTCCCTGTTATTAATATTTTTTTATTACTGGCCTGCCGACATGGAGCAAAATAGTATTTTACTCCCTGTCCTCCACATTCTGGAATCTTTCGTTTCGTTCGGGATTCAACAAGGTAACCTTCGATAAAATATTGCATTTAGCTCTACATATACCTGTCACTCAAGGTATACAAATAGAGAAATAACACATAGTAACATATAAGTATATCATTTTTCACCATTCGGCAAAAGCGTACAAGTTTTCAATAGCCCGACCCCGTGTTTGCTATCACGTTATTTACATAATGCGATAATATACATTCTCCTGCTCATCCAGCGAGACCTGTTTACCGGCCATTACGAGAAGCTTTCTTTTGCGACCAAAAAAATTCACTGTTGATACCTATTATGTACACAGCGGACTTAACTGACTATAAATAGACTCTACGTCCTTGCAATAAGGTTTAAAATTATCAGCCGTGTCGTCGACGGTTAGAGTTTGATAGCGTGAAAAGGTATTTTAGTTTGTAGCGTTTCAGTATAGTGAGAGCTAATAACTTCTATAACTAGACTCGCCATCAGATATTGAATCGAACAGGGTGCGCACAAATATCAGAACACGAACTTATTGTTTAGGCGTTAGTGCATGTTCACTTGTTCAAATATTTTCGACCTGAGCAGTGCAGATATAAACGACTGTATCAGTTTGTAAAACGTTGACGTTCATTGTAATGCGTCTTCATTGTACGCTACATCTTGACTCGTAAAAGTGCCATTGCAACCTACTTGCAGAATAGTGCGTTCATTTGTTTTTGTTGCGGCCACATAATCGGGATTCGGCAAATGTTCGTGTTGACGTCTCTTTCTATTTGTATGTCAAAGAGAGATACACCACCACGAATCCCCCAACCCGATAATGTGGCCGTAACATTATTTATTGACTATCGACAAAGAGGTACCTATTTAAACTTCTATTACACAAAAGCAATTTGTAAGAGCCAGACAACAAGCATATTGTGTAGGTACGTGTGACACAAGTTTTCTAGCTTACTTCTTACTTATTTATGTTAAACACGATCTTTACTTGACTACGTAATACGTACATACGTATATCGACTGTGTCATGATGATTAACTGACTAGTCGATCATCATCATACGTGCTGCAACTTCACGCAGGTCTTATTTATAACGAAAGAGATTCAATTTTAATCCCAAACAGAGTTTAATTTCAAAAGTTTGTTGCCGTGGATCAATGAGGATTTCAAAACTGGCAAGGGTACTGTCTCGAAGATCTCACGGATCGAAAAATGAATGTTATACTATTATTATTAACGAGGATTGTTTTTCTTTATCCATAACTTTGCTGCATGTACCTATAGTTGTATACCCGACGCCCGAGGGGCGGGATGTAGTTTTTAGGAAGTGTTTTTGCGATCAGACACAAACAGCACAATATGATGTACTCGCAGTTCTTCATCGTCGGAAACTACGAGTATATAACCTATGCTCCTTTGTAAAAGGCCTAAAAAGTGCCTTGTATTCCCTACACCGTTAAACCAAGTCCACATGACCAAGTAAACACGCATTTCTCCAGGCCTACAAATCATTCATTAAAACCATGGATCTCCATCCAGGCAAACAAATTCAATCAACCATTGTGTGATCTGCATAATACAAGCGTCCGGACAGTCTGACGGATACGCGGACATTGGCTATAAATCTGAGCCATTGATACGACTATCATTGGGAGAAATTGCTTGACCCCGCGTCAGCTGAGACGTGTTAAAGGAGTATCAGGTTATATACAAACTGGGGTAGACTAACGGGGTACAGTTATTGTGTTTGGTGCTAAACACATTAGGTAATTCTTTAACAGATTCAAGGAAGACCTTAGGGTCGATCCCACTTGTTCGGTGAAAGACGACTTACTTTGAAAAACAATGAAAAAAGATTAGGTTCGTAGATAAAAGTTGAAAGAGAGAGTTTGATATGTCAACTCATCTCATGTGATAATCACGAGTTATCGACGTTTTTTATCTAATAGAAAAAAAATTAGCGTCGCCGGGTACCTAGTTTAAAATTATCAAGATACTTTAACCTCTGAATTATTATTTTTATTTTACACATGTCCTATTTTAACCGGCAAACATGTTTGTATACATAATTGAAAAAAGGTCAAATTTATTAAATAATGTCAAATTTCAATTTTCACCAAGGAAATAAATGCCTTATGTTTAAAATCTCCCACGGAGATGCATTGGTATACGGGATTGATATTACTGCCATCAGGAGAAATGGTTTGACCTCTAGAGTTGCAACACGATCTGGGTCTTAGAATGTATTATATCGCTTGTGAGGTAAGCTTAGTTCTGAAACTTCTGAAATTGGGTTCATCCTTTAAAATTACTTTATTGTCTTACACAGTTATGAGCAGTTTAGTTAACTTGTAATGATCGACATACGATCTCCATACTTTTTACCAAGCTACTGATCTCCAATATTATTCATTTCCTGTACCAAAACGTAACCTATTATTCTCTAATGGTTGGCTCGTTCTATACACTTCGTGTGTAACTAAATAAGTTTCTGCCAAAAATGTAATTTTTGTTACAAGCTTTTATTGCCGACTGTACTTTTCCACAACCATCAACTACTCGTTGCGACGGTTCAAAGGAGCCCAAACATCAACTACTCGTTGAAACGGTTCAAAGGAGCCCAAACACGATGGGTTTATCTTGTGTAGTTTAAGACTTGCTATGGCCACCTTCAGTCTCTATCATCAGGTCAGCTGCGTGGTACCATAATATTGTATTGTCACCGAACCTACATATGTATGCAAAATTTCAGCTCAATCGGAAACCGGGAAGTGGAACAAATTTAACTTGCAAGATTTGATTACAGACCGACCCGACAGAGAGACAACGGGACAGGTGAAATTAAATAAAAGCTTGTAAAAATATGGCTCATAGAAACAACACATTCTTAAGGGCTAAAGTATTGCGGGCAAACGGCCTAGTAACCTCTATTATCGATAATTATATCATATTTTCTCCAACATTAAACCTACAATTGCTAGAAATGACACTAAAAATATATTCTGCGACGACCTGTTTAGCCTAGTTGGTAGTGACTCTGCCTCCGAAGCTAGAGGTACCGGGTTCGAATCCCGGCCAGGACATTTATATGTGCATTTATCACGGATATTTGTTCTTGGGTTTTGAATGTTTTCTACGTTATTTAAGTATGTATTTATCTATACAAGTATGTATATCGTCGTCTAGTATCCACAGTACAAGCTTTGCTTAGTTTAGGACTAGGTCGATTTGTGTAAGATTGTCCCCCAATATTTATTTATTTATTTATTCTAACGTGATCTACCTACCCCCTAAAAGTACAGACGTGAATTTATGCACAAGTACTAGACTTCTATGTATAATTGGTATTCGAATTAACACACGTTTTTAAAACTTCACACCGATCAGTTTTATAACAATTATAACTTACTTATACTCATATTATTTTACGGATCAAATTTGTGTCAGGCAATAAAATATTTAGATAATCTATGATCATATATGGCTGAAAACAACTTTCCTTTCTCTGTTCAATATACAGGGCGAAAAAAAACCTTATCGTTACGTGGACCAGTAGAATTATCAGTAAACGTCACAATATTTTAAACGAATGCATTAACTAGTTAAGTCACTTGAAAATTGTGTATCTTATTCATATTAGTATAAGATACAAATTTGTGTATGTGTTGAGATCAGTCCATACAGTGTCTCCCGTAATGGATGAGTCCACGAGCCGCGAAATTATGGCCAAGTACGTTAGTGTGGAAACAAAAGGTGTTGAATTATGGCCGCGAAGCTGTGAGAAAGTTCCTCGAAACGCGTTTATTTTTGGAGTTTTTTATGTTAATGTGAAGTCATTTTAGCTGATCTTTTTAAGTTAGCTGTTTTGTAAAAAACACCGACATATATGTCTTATTAGCGTCAGTGGATTAAATTATTCATAGCAATATTATCGAATGCATAGGACGTATTCACATGGTGGTTCCTAAAAAAAGAACGATATAACAAGCAGGTCCATCTAAATGTCAATATTAGTATGGAAAATAAGATTTTGATGTGCGTTTGACATGTTACGCGTAATCACCCCTGAATTATGAAAAACTCTGATTTCACACCCCTTATTTTGAATCTGGGCTCTATTAGTAATTCTTTATTGTAAGCATATACTTTTTATAGGTATGTCAATTCTATGCATATATTCTCTACCACTACTACTACAAGGGGGGCCAAGCAGCAGGAAATACCTAGTTTTTTTTATTAAAAATGGGATTGCTCTTGGCCAGCATCTAGCCAGGGGGCAAAGATGAGGCCGACGATGAAGCGAGCTCACCCAAAAGATGCCTATACACTCGTGCCTTAAAAAGGTCCAGTTAAACCAAACAGAGAAAAACTCCGTGTTTCAAGGCTAGGTAGGTATATTTATTTATGATAATTAACGACTTTATTCAGACATGTAATATTTTTTATTGCAGAGCCTAGGTTTAAAAGTAATTTAAGTTGCGGAAAAATACCACTAGTTAGTTATGAACGTTATGATTGTTTCCGCAAACCTAAGATAAAGTATCACTAGTAATATATAATACCTATCGTATAAGTACAAGTACATACGTGGTGCATACCAGGTGAGGACGAGTCGGTTAGGGCTTACCTGGTAAATATTGTTTAATTATGATTTAATTATTTTGGTTGAACATCGGTTGATATTTGTAATGTTTCTTGTTTTACCTATTGCTGTTGGGTAGGGAAGTGTTTGGAAACTATCTAATTGTATTCGATTAAGATGAACTTAAACCCGATTTTTACGTTAATGTATTGATACCTGTAAATCCTGTAAAAGCACATCAAACAAAATGCAATAACACTGTTAAAATCGTTAGTTTAAAAATCATTTAAGTATTATTAGTACCGCCACCCAAAAAAAACTGAACATACCTTGTATCTTCTTTCTTCGTTCTTCAGTTCACTTCGATTGGCCAATCTTACACTATTTAACTTAACAATTTGACCCAAAACGCACGATCGTATTGTCTCATTCGAATCTACTTGAAAAAACGGATAGCAATACGTTTCGCGCGGGATTGAAGTCAATTTGACCAATTTAACCCGGAGCCAAAAGAAAGTCCAACGTTCCGATACATCGACACACGAGGGAGGACCGTGTGGCAATTATTGTATGTTTATGATTGTAATAATATCTCGCATACAGCGAAAGTAATTACAACGACAGCGACGCAACTTTTGGCTCCAACGCACCTTAAACTATAAACCGACCAAATTGAAACACCCCCGAAAACACCGACTTGGGAAGTCAGAGCGAGCGTTTCAATCTCGCCAGTTTTATTTATCGATAAAGGCCAAACACTATCGGACACACCCTTTAAAACATCGGTATTAATATCGCGATGTAATTAAAAACGTCAACTCGGATGTTTTACGGCAATGTTGGTAATAAAATGGAAGTGGGGTACGTAGGGTCCGATGGCGGCGGTGGAAGATTAAAGTGCGCCAAAATTCCAACGTATGCGAAACACGGCGCCTTAGGCCTTTAGGCGTCGTGGTGAATGCGTAGGAATGGTGAGGCACCTTAATCGGGGCCCCTTCTACCGCCGCCCCTGTGTACATTTTGCGCGCGATGCCGACATTCCAGTTTCGAACATTTGAAAATGGAATAAGACCATTCTATTGAGAAAAAAACGCACCCGGTCGTCTTTTGGTTTTGCAATGCGCATTCGAAAACCAGAGACAGGGTTCTAACTAGCCAGTATCTTTACAATAAAAAAGGTAGATCAAAAGACAGTCTGTGAGCGTTTATCCTCAATCGAACTATGATCAGAATAGATTCAAATATGATAATGAAACTGAAATGTTCAGCAAAAGACCACATACGTATCGCACAGCCGGGCGACGTCAGACAGTGATCGAGACTGAAGGGTACTTAACTAACACAATAATACTTTTTCAAATTTTTTATCATTTTATTTTTTTATAATTTTTTTAATGTCTCACCTGATTTCATCTGCGACATTGTACAACCACATATATAAATTATTCGGAACGATAAAAATAAGTCATCATTAAAAATAGAGTAGATTAAATCTTTTAAAAAAATATTTAAATAGAAAAAACTTGTATAACATTGCATCTAGTATTAAAATTAGTCTTGCTTAAAATTTTAAAGTTTATTGTACATATTTACAAAACTGTATGTAACAGTAACAATGATCTATCGTCAGGTATAGGTTCTATCACATTGTCTTTAAGTCTTCGACCGTTGTAAAATCGATCGAAACACAATTGCATAGAGTACATATTCGGTGAAGCCCGACACTGGTCCCAACTGAGTGACTTATAGTTAAACTAAATTATATTTAACTAGTAATTGACTCTAGCATACAATATCGTAATTTGAATGCAGTTGTTTCACAACCGTTTTTAAATAAGTATTGCCATAGTATTGAAGTCAAAACTATATCAGGAATATGAAATTTAAGTACGTACAATGTACAGTAAGCTGCAGCGCATGGGATTTATTTATATACTTCTTTAAAAGCAACACCACTGTACTTTATGTAATGTACTATAATTTCTCTATTAGAACAAGTTCATTGAATTTTTAAGCCAAGCGTGGCAAAGGCACTTAATGTCGAGACAGAAACCAACCGTTTTTTTACACAAGAGCGATTTAAAAAAAACAAATGGATTCGTGGCCGCGATAATCTCTCGAAGGCAGACATCCACAACGAAAACAATCCCTAAAATACACAATTTATACTAGTTTTGGAAATACTTCCATTCTTATACAAATTTATATACAGTTCCGGTCTAATACTACGAGTAAGTATATCACCTTTATGTCTAAAAATCATGAGAATTCTCAAAAACAACTGATTTGTGTGACCAGGTTTCTTGACGTTCATACCAGGAGTTTATATATTCTTAGCACCGACTAATATATTATAAAAATCTTTCAAGGAGAATTTCTTTCAAGAATACAACATGAAGGTGATATACTATTTATTGCCCGGTATTGTATGCATTGATATCTACCTTCTATAATGTTGCTGCTGTACTTTTAAAAGGACACGTCTTACATCCAAAAAATGAAATATACATTTTCTCGGGGCGTGAATAATCGCCAACACGTGCCAAAAAACTTAATTTCGCATTTAAATATATGTTTTCGACTTTAGGTGCAATCCTTTTGTAAATCTGTCAGAGCCGAACAATATTAACGGCGACTTTGCATGGCTAATTTTGACATTTATGACAAGTCAATTTAAAAAATAAAGCCATAAATTTGATTTAAGCGTTACGAAATATATCTTTAAATAGGATTCACTTTCATAGATATTAATCTTATTCGTTACTTGACATTACACTGTTACAATAACGTTGTCAAATGTTCTAGCTCTCTAATAATTTGTACAAATATTTTTTACAACAATAACATACCTCTGAATAATTTCGCAGAGTAATTGCTGGTTAACTAAGTACTCGAGTTAAGCCTCCATTACAAGTATTACAACCTCCTTGTTTCATTAAATTGAACGGGGATGCTAGCCGTACCTAAACAAACAAATTCAAAAAAAGAAAACAAAACGTATAACAATCTCTCAAGTCCATGCAGATGCAAAACCGACGCTTTGCAGATGTTCCCTTTCAATTAAATGCAAAAGCATAGGATGTTTTGTTATGATGTTTTCTGACTCGAGCGTGAATTGTTTTCAGCCAGTATTAAAATACTTAAAATAACGGGAATAACAAAATCCTTATGTTTTGATCGAAAAGAATCGGCCAGCATCCTCGTGCAAATAAAATTTATAATTTCACTTTGTGACCACGATCCGTAATAATACTGAGTTCAACAGTCGTTTTCGAATTAAGTACAATCTTGTTAAGGCACTACACGCATCGGTAGACGAGATGCTTGTTACTTAACACTTATATTAATTTAATGTTATATATGTTCAATTTGACTAATAAAATTGAACGTACTACGACTCGACTACCTTTTGCTGCAACTTTTTATGTAAAGGTTTAAAACCCACTGCTTGTCAATGCAAGGAGCTCATTTAAACTTTTAATGGCTGCATCAAATGACAAAAAAGGTCAGGATCAAGTCGTAGACTTATTAGAAACTACTCACGTAGCAAAACAAACACTCAACATGCTTTCATATACTGGATGGATCACAACAAAGTAAGACGAACACAGGTGCACACTGGATAAGTACAGGTATCAATATTGCTAACCTTTTGCATGAATTCTAATACACATTTCAATGAATATTTAAACAAGGAAAATGTTAAGTCCTTATTAAAGGACATCAATTTGCTACTTTACACGTCTACTGCGACGTCCGTTTTTAAATAGAAAAAAATTAAAAATGTATAGTAAAGTCCATGCAACGCCGGTTATACCCTAAAGAATTCATCAGATCTCGACTATACTAACTACAGTATCAAAAATATATATTAAGATTTATGATTAATAATATTTATAACTTTAGAATTACTTTGAGTAAACAGAGATCACCCACGCAAGCGGAGAACGTCCGAAGTCACTGCAGCACCCAATACTAGCACCAATAGGAAAATAACTGGAAATGGCGACATCACTGAAAAGCCTTTTGATTGGTCAGTTATAACTATTTTATTTTTTTATTGGCTGTCAGTAGTGGCGCCAAAACGCCAAGTTTCCATTTATTTAATCGCAACTTTAAAAACAACATTGGATCGGGGAAAGGAATGATTTTTAAATGGAATTCGTTGCGTTCGGAATTCGTTGTACTTATAAACTATACAGACGATGGCACTTTTATTAATGGCCTGCAACTTAATGAGTAAAATGCATTAGAACAAAACCTTATCATAAACGGAATATTATAAACATAATATACATAATCGTCGTACTTAATAGGTATTGCTAAGCCTCGCATCTCGTTGATTTGGTAAATCGAGTCACGTTCCGTACAATATTTGTTTGCGTCTGCCATTCTGCTAGTTGCATCTGTATTCCTCCATCAACTATTTATGATAATGACTCCTTGGGCTACGTTTGATTTAAGAGGTTCCGACCTGGATATACCTTTTCAAGAAGTTTATTTAACTTACGAAATTGTATACGTCAAATCGTGCATCTTAAACAATGTCGGCTCCTGTTACAGGCATACGAATATGTTTGATTGCGACAGCTGCGTCGTTTAAGGTAAGTAATTGATTAATTTAAACAGCTTTTGCTGATATATGAATCCCTGTTCCGGTGTCCAACGGATAATTAATATCTTTATTAAGTTCCACACTCCCTAACGCTTTCGATCGACGACGACTTTCGGTATAGTCGATGTGATAGCAAAACTTTAACCGTATAGAAATACTTGAGAGCGTGTATCGTTATCACGATACTTTATTGGACAATAAAATTAAGGATAATCGTGACTTTTTACGAAGTCAAGTGCCGGTGTACCGTTACAAAAAAACAAGCAAAAGGAAAGAAAGAGGCGTGCAGAATTAAGTCATAATTTAAGGACGTTGGGCAACGCTTATCGATGCCTCCTACAGCTTGATATCTTGCAACACTCGCTGACCACACGAAAAACACAATAAAACACGATAAATAACAAACATATTATTTCTCAATTCGCTGATATTTTAAAGGGAATAACCGTCAAAAACAATTGTTATGAGCCGGCCAAACTCGCGGTTTTTTTTTTTTAAATTAAGTTGACGCGTAGGCGACGCCCGAGCCACCGTGGGCGGGCGGAAGTGAGAGCGCGCTCGCGTCCTTATCTAACCAGTACAAACATAGGTAAGTGCAAACGGGATATGAGACAGAGTAATTCCGCAATGTCCGAGATTGGAACAAGGCTCTTCAGTTTATGACCACTTTCGGTTCTGTGATGTAAGCAGAATTTTTAGCTTCATTGATACGGGCGCCATCGATTCGTATATTTACTGCCGAATTAAAACGAGTCATGTTCCCGCACGTATTGAAATTCCATAAACATCGGGTGTAATTGCTTCGATGAGCCCGATATCCATTGATGCAATCAAATGAATGTATTGATGAGTTATACCGATCAGATTGGAGTCATGCTACTGTGCACAATTACCAGTAATAATTCTTTTTACCGGCACTAATTCGAAACCCATCAATTCAGTACTTAATCAATCATAGCTTGTAAGCTACGGTGCCTTTTAAGTCTATTTTTAAGTTTCTGGTAAATGTAAAGAAATGGTGTGCGCTCTGATTGGCTGTTATTTTATGGAGTACGCTGTAGTCAGGGCGATGGAACCGGCCTGTGACTGTCGCCGCTTTTGTACTAAATATCTTGGCGAAGTGCAGAGCAGGATTTGACCGCAGATCATAGCGTGCCAGCAAGCCATAAGCAGGCGATCGGGGAAACATACTTCATTGAGCTTCCTGATTACAATCGAGTGATAAGAAGCGTGAAGTGTGAGCAGGAAAAACACGCAACTGTATATTCAGAAGTCAGAATTCTGAATGATAATAGTAACAATTTGTTAGATTTAGATATGTGCTTTTAGGGTTCAGTTTTAGTATGGCAGCTCACAACCACTCTTTAGCAGATGATAATGCTAGGGTTACGCCACTTACACTGATACCACCAAAATTCATTCCCGTATGAGATGACAAATTAAAAAGAAATTATAATGCCGTTAAAATCACTCCTTTTTACTCCTGGCCTTTTAAACAGTTTTGAGTCTGATTGGCATAGCCTCTGCAGTTGGTACATTGTGCTTCAATTTTACAGATTATTGACTAAATCATTATCGGATCGATGATAAAACAGTAAAAGCAGCTTTAATTACTATAAAAATAAATTAATGATAATTGTAAACTAACAATGTTAATCACCAAATGTTACTTAAATGTTACGAGAAGCACTTATCGAGACTGAGTTCAGACACCATAAAAACCGAATTAAAATATTAATTCGTGTTAAATTAAGTCTTTAGCAACTTATTACAAAATCGTTATGAAAGTTCGCGTATAAATTTGGAATCTTTCAATCCTAAATTGGAATGTGCCCAGTCTGAAATTCGAATGTTACCGTCAGATAACGATCATTTGAATCCAGGGTAATACGGACAATACGAATAATTTATTCGTACAGTTCCTGGGATCGAATCTGCGACCTTCCGAGTGTTCTAGTAAAAACAAACTGGTTCTGCTGATACAGTTTTTTCGCTTCACTGGATAGTTAATGACAGTAATTTGGATAACTGGAGCAGGTTGCAACGAGCAGCCATTACTTTAACCTGGGCAGTCAACTTAGTTAATTCTGTCTCTTTTACTCAATTCAAAATTAAAACGGGAGGAGAATGAAATTGTAAAATGCAGAGATTTTTCTTTTACTAATCATAAACCTCTCTTGGAGTAGGTAGGTACGCCACTATTTTACTTAATTTTTAATTATATTAACTTTAATCTCACATCACCATCATGAAAAGAATCTTTGAAATATCTTTTGGATACATTTCGACTCAATGGTACGAGTATATCCCCACTGTATCGCGCATATAACAACTTTACAGGAAAGACGGTACAACTATTTGATTCTATGATCCTTTCATAATAAGTATTGTTGACTATTCTCTAGCAAAACGATCAGCAACTTTAAATAAACCAGTAAATAAGCAAGCATAATGTATTCCGCACGCGTCTTGCTAACCCGCATCCTATTCAGGTCTGAAAACAAATCCCTCTTTGTGCGCTAGCGCCGATCCATCACAGCTTTTTCTATTGACGAGCTTGCACAAACAAAGCTTTCGAATGCTAATCTTTAGTACGTGCGGAGGATTAGTTCCGGAGCTTTTTGACGTGGGAATCTTTCTGGACACGTAGAGGACATAATTGTGTTTAGTATTACTGTAACGAGTTATCATTAGGAGTGGTCGTGGGATTTCGGCGTTCCTTGTTGCAGTTAAACTACAAGAAGGGTCATTTTAACATATGTAAACAGATGGTCAGAGAACGTGCATGATCCTATTAGAATTGGTTGGTCATATCCCTAAGGCAGCCAACCCCCTTGATTTTAGAAGGCCTAAAACAACAGAACTGAACTATTACACGTGGAATAGATGGAACCTAAACAACTTATCGTTGTTTAGAGCATCAAGAGATGACAACTATGGAAAAGGATCTTCAAGACAAAGGAACTATATATAAATTGCCCAAAATGTTTTGTGTATTTTACCTGTGTTTTGTGTACATGTCTCGTCCCAAAGGCAGACAACAATCAAAAACAATATGATACACCACCATATGTACCTGCATATGTACCTACAGTCGGACTCGTATGTTGCTGAACGCCTTGTCACTTTCAGGTTTGAATATCATGGCAGTATAAACATGACGTTAAAGCGACGCAATACAAAAGTATTCAGTGTCTTGAGACTTTAACCGTACTGTCTTGCACAATTTATGACGGGCTGTTCGATTTTGAATTAGGCCACAACTGCCTTGAAAACCTTATCGATTGGATCGTCACAGTCTATCCATCCATCCCCCTAGCGCCTGAGCACGCGTCGCTCGTACCAGATCCCGCGCATGATTTATGTATGACCGCCTCGGCTCATTTAACTACATGTATGCCGGAATTATTGTGTTGCACGCAGCCCGCGTATCGCGCAAGCGCGGGGAGAATGCAAAACGCATAGATACCACGCAGAAATGAAATGCTGTATCTACATCGGTGGATCATTGTACTTAAGTCTTTATGATATGGCGAAGTTGGTAGTCGAGATGTTCAGAATTAAGTATCAACTCAATTCGATCTTTTTATGTCAATCAATTAACGCACAACTAAAAGAATGATCATATACTTAATACTACTTTTGTTAAGGGCGGATCTACTTCAAATTAAGATTGAAATACCTAAGGACTTTTACCCCCAAATATTAATAATTAACCATCATAGTTCATAGCTATTTTAGTGACTTATGTTACACTGCTTTAAGGAAGATTATTTAGAAATAATTTCTGGAATATACATTTAAAGAACAATACAGCATTTGTAAAATTATACCAGTAATCGTAGAACTAATCATTTTGATCTTTCACGTAGATATAACACTTGACTCTAAAGACCAATTTATAATGCTAAAGGTAGAGGACCATATGTACAAAGCGATAAGATCTATTGTCGAATTGCTTATCGCATCAATCTGAACTGAGCGGAGATAGAACGCCAATCGCGTCCCGGAAATGCCGCAAATAAACTTTCGCGGCCTTTTTCCGAACTGTTCTAGTGTCTTACTTTTAGACGCGTGGTTTTCAATATATTGATCATCAGAGATCAGTAGTAATTATTCATATTATGAATATGATATTTTTAAAATTACTTTTCAAAGAATCTGTTAAATGTAACAGGTGTACTACCTGTTTTATTCAACATGGCCATTCAGTCTCAGTATATGATATATATAAACTCTATAGCAATTCTATGTGGCACAGATGCAAACAAAGATTCAAATCTAAAGAGTGTTGTACACTTGCTGAATGTCCGCTCATCCGTTAGCCATTGTAGCGTACAACAGCACCGAAAACAGCGAACGGCGTTCCCACGTAGCTGTCACCGTCGCATATCGCCGCATCTACTCCAGTGGACAATCGGCCTAACAAAGCCTCGGACCCAATCATTTCCCACGCGCTAACGGTAGAGCCTCCACGTTAGTTTGAATTTATAGACCCGGCAACACCGCAGCACCGACCATCCAACGCTCCTTT
Organism: Notocelia uddmanniana; assembly: GCA_905163555.1. Lineage (NCBI taxonomy): Eukaryota > Metazoa > Arthropoda > Insecta > Lepidoptera > Tortricidae > Notocelia > Notocelia uddmanniana. The sequence continues at coordinate 18,053,806 of LR991065.1, forward strand.
AATAGCCAAACTCCTACAAACCACGACAAAATCCCTTTAAGAAACGTCAATGGACAATAAAGTGGTGTTATGATAGTAATGCGCCCGCAAAAGCGCATCGCGATGCCGATACAAAAGGATGACCGATAAGTTTGGTTTATTTCTTTCGTTGTTTGTTGAACAATGTTCGTATTCCTGTCACTACGAGGGTTGAACTATGACCTCACAATGAGTTATAATTTTAATGGGAATTTCATAAGGAATTTAGATAACTTTTAATTAAATGATGAGATGACGTATTACAAAGAAACGCTTGCGTTTGAAATCTCGCACAAAATATGTCTGATTCCAGAGATGCCACGAAAATCTATGATCTAAAATAGCAATGACAAGCATCTTCGGAGGAATCTTCCGTCTGCACAAGCGGTTGCAACATGGTCATATGTGTAACACAATCTCCGAAGTCGGCCGGTGTGACGCGGCAAGCGGTTTTACTCTATTCTGGGCGCGCGCGCGCCTAATTTTAACCATCTGCGTTCTGCGTCTCCCAGTCTAGTTTTAGGAAGTGGGCCGGCGTATTCGGCGAATCAATCCCGCGCTTTTATTATCGACTATATTAAGACGCAAAAACTAGCATTAGAATTGAATAATTCAAATTGAAATGTATAATTGGACGGAGATTCAATGACGCAATCGTCAACTGCCAATCAAGGGATCTATCGCAGATGTTTGTTAAGTGCGCAACTGGAAATATAATCGCGGGCCAATTATCGAAATGACATAGACGTCGGCCATATCCAGCGGACGGCACACTCCAGACTAAATCTATAATGGATGAGGCGCGTCCCGAGCGAGTCCGGTAAACGAGATCGCAAGCGCATACATAACTAAACAACCTGAACGATCCGAACGCTTATTCATTAATCTAATGGGATTAGAAGGCGACGGCATTGGGCACCCAGGCAGCGTTCGCCCGCCGGGTCCAAGACCACGAATAAATTTCAATTAGAGCATCGGCACTTCGCGGAAGGGAGATTCCTCTGGATAGCGTCGCACCTCAGCGGCCGTCGTCTGCATACAAAGGAGGCTCTCCGTTGCAAATCATTAGAATTGCGGTAAGTGAGATGTGAGGAGAATCCTGCGTATGATGCGGCGCGCAGATAATGATGTCGGCTAGATCCGCGCCCACTCCGCCTAATGCGCGCGGCGATGGCGGCTCAGATGCATACGAATGCGAGATGTGTCAAAATGTCTCGAAGCATGAAGCACAATGTAGCATAATTTCTTGCTGGATTTGCGCCACCCGCCGATGCCGATCGAACGCCAATTTGTAACCGCAGACATAAAGCGTAGTGTAACGAAGCCTCTAAACAACGAAATAAGCGACGCATCAGCGAAATATCTCAGCGGTGACATGCCGCGGCCGGACTTTGCAGTCGCCGACATAACGAGGGAAGCCGTGCGCCCATTGTATTTATGCCTTAAACACAATTTATTTATTCGGCAAACATTACGGAGACACAAAATCTTGTCCATAAATACATGTGAAAGCACATATCAAGTATCGGAATGCAAACGGCAAGGCTCGTGTCTGAATTATGCAACAGCGGCTGCGCGGCCACTGTAATAGTGCACGGAGTGCGCACCGACGCCTAAAATAATACGCCAGGACGCAACACACCGGAACGCCCATACAGTTTTAACGATTAATAAAAACATCTGAGCCAAATATTGATGCTTTATATTTCTAAATGTGGTAGAGTACAACATTCGCGCTTTGGTCGAATTTAACGATGCTTTTCTCAGACGTTCTGAAGTTCAGCGCTCATGTTGTTATTACGCATCCATGCGACACGCTTCACTTCAACAATCGTCCAATTGGGGTCCTATTACGACGTCCCGTATCGTCCCGTCGCCGCATGCTCGGTTAATGGGCTGATCCATTACCTAAATGACGGCGCGAATCGAATTTACGACGGCCATTGCTCTCGCGGAAATTTCACCAAATTGACTCCTCGAGGAATCTCTTCATTTGTCCACCGGCGTCACGGCGAGGCACAGCGCATGCCATCTCGCGGATTAACGGTGACCATCGATCTCTCGCGGGTGGTCGGCGGGATGTTAATTACAGGGGAGAACCAATCATTTAATGCGAATTTTGCAAACATTAAATAATTACGAAAAAATCGAAGCAGCGGTGCGTTCACGCATGGAATAATAAATTAATGATCGCACCAGACGCGGCGGGAAGCGTCGCGCTAAGAATCTTCACGAAATTCAGAATTAAAAACAAAAAACAAGTAAAGGCCGTGCAAGTCAGGTGAATGTTTAACACCGGTACCATACATAAAGAATTACCTTACTGAAACAATCAAAACAAACTAAAACTGAGATTAGAAAACGATGAAAGAAACAACCGTAGAACAATAGCTTTAGAACAACGTTCATTAAGAGGGAGTGGCAAAGAAAGCTGACTGAATAATCCTAATCCTTAAACCACACGCGGTGACGATTACAACGCACCTATTAGTCAAATTAGTTTTATTGTTAGTCGCGGCGATCGGCTTACAGCCGGACAATTATGTAGGAACATTAGAGCACAATGCGATGAGTCAGCAAATCGTTCCGGCGTTTATCAAAACAATGGTATTGATAAGTTAATAAAGGAGGCGCGAGACGACTAACGAGCGATTACACCGGCGGGATAGACACGCGTCGCGCGGAATACGTTATAGGCGACGTGAGTCAGCTACGGGACCCGCTTATCTAAAAAAGAGGAGGAATTTACGACTCGTGTCGGACCACTGCAGTGGCGAGTCGTTTTCTGATCGAGACGTGCCCTGAAATAGAACTAAAGAATCCACCGCAGATTCCACACTGGACTACACCGAAAGCGAAATCTCGAGTGGCCCGCCGTTACGAAACCGACGCTCGATTAGGGATACGCGGGGGCACTGACCGACTTCTGCACACACCGCTAATTCATGCGCCGGAGCATCTGCATCCTACGAGCGCAATATCGCGGCCATTTCACGTGCTCAAAACAGACAACACGCCTTCAGAACCGCATGCTGCGAATACTCAACGCATCATATTTACGAGCGCGGCCACTGATGGCAGGTGAAACGGGACCTAGACGTCCAACTAGACGCGGCCTTTGAATATAAATAATATAATATCAAACATGACCACGCTGGCCGTATTCACTGTAGTCACGAATTGAGATGTAGAACGAATAGAACACAAAAATAGAGCGGATAAAGATCTAAAGAGCGACCATTTTGGGCAGTTATCGCTTGGAATCGTAATTACCGCGTGAATATTTCAATCGAATCTGCTTATCGACGCCGCATGAACAATAACGATGGATATCGTCGCGGACGTATTATTTCCGTACGTCAAACGAGGCTGAAGGACCTACCGGGAGACGAGAGATTTTTATCGACGCGAACGCGAAACGAGTGAATCGACGTAATCGATTTCAACATATCAGAGCTGACAAGCGATATTCGAGGTCGGGGTGAAGGCGCAGTGGACGCCGGATGGGTTCGAAATTAAAACGGTATGCAAATGTGGAGCGGGAATTAATCGCTCGCTGCAATCGATGCGACGGCAGCGAGAGCAGCTACTGAGTACAAATCGATGAATAAATAGTGTCCGATTAGCAACACAAGGTGTGTTCGGCGTTAATGGATGAATCGAGCGCTGAATGGCGCTACTACGCCGTATTTGGCGGGTGTTTGATCAACTACGCGTTTCATTGATTAACTGTTAGCGGCACAACATTAATGAAAACAGTTAAATTATTGCACCAATATTGCATCGTTGGATTCATAATTTGAATAGCATCAGCACAGCAATGTGAAAGCTACCGGGTTAGGTACACGAATTGCTTGTCCTAGCGGACGGGTCAAGTTTGACAGGGGAATTTATAAGAATCACTCTTGGTGTCCGAAAGTAATTTTCAATTAAGTTTCTTGATAATCCGGATCACGAGGGTCCGGCGGCGACAGCGCGCTCCCTTGATAATTGGAAACTGTCTCTAGTTACGGACAACAAGCGGCAAGCTTGAGCAGCGTCGAGAATTTGTCCTGTATTTTCATTACAGACAAAACAAAGCGTACCTTTACCGCCCGAGTGCTGGCATATGTACGGTAACCCATTCTTTATTTTTAGAACGCACTTCCTCCAATTTCAAGAATAATCGCGATTATTAATGCTCTCGAATGTTTTTTTTCGGTCGATAAATGAAAGGCCGATTCATCGATCATAATGAATCGGTAGTGGCACACCACCGCTCCCATTTCCGATTCGAGGCGTCACACAAATCGTAAAACCGGTCCGGAGCGTTAATTATAATCGGATTTTGAATCAGATTATTTTACTACTGAATATTACTCTATGCGTTTCGACACCGTTCATCAATTTCGTTGATAGGATTTTTAGGATGATTAATTCAATGAGCGATGTGGGATCCATTACAGCGTCTAATCGTCTTGTACGAGCTTAAAATGAACGTTGAACTCAATTTATTGCCGGTCGTCATTGGAAATATTGTTTGTTTTATGACAGGTTTGAAATCAATCATTTGTTCCTTACGATAGGCAGCGTCACGATCGGTTCCTTGCCGTAAAACATTTTTCAACAGAAGCGAGAAAGTGTGGCAGCTCATAACTCATTTTACACGTCCGCGACGCCCGTATCTTGCGATCAGTTGCGACCTGTCAATTACCATCCGCAATCACTTACAGCACCCTCGTCGACAGATTCGGGGAACACCGTTGCATCACCGAACATGGCACGACTCCGAACCCTCGTAAATCAAACTTTAAATTAATTATTTACAAATAGACTATCAAAATTCACTAATCTAATTTACAAACTTAGTCTAGAACGTGACTATGACGATGACCCAGACCGCGAGTCAATTCGCTAAACTGGGCTTAACAAGAGTGCCATCTGAACTACCGTTGAGGATGGTGGGACATGTGGGGGTGTGATAGATGGGCGTGGGAGTAGGGTTGTCCGAGGGAGCCTATAGGGAGTGGCGACGGACAGGGAGGGTGCTGGTGGTACTGCTGCAGCGGCGAAGGGGCGAGCCCCGGGTGGTGCTCTATTGGGTACTGGATTGACGACGGGTATGTCAGTTGCCTCACCTTCATATCCTCGTTATCAACATTATAGGTGAGCTCAGTCTCCTCGAAGCCGGTGGCGGCCATGCGCTGCTCGCTGGTAGTAGGCGGGTCGGGCGAGTTGAGGCAAGTCTGAATGAGTCGCTTGCCCGAATCCGAAGTGATCATGGGCTGCAGTTTCCGCGTCGCGAATGTATACACGTGCCCCGTTTCCGAGGCCACTAGTAGCATCACTTGCGTGCCCGTAAGGGTTGATAGCTCGTACGCCTGTGAATTAGAAAAAAATGGTATCATTAATTATTTCAATGAACAACAACAAATAAATAAAATCTATTCCTCAGAGGATTCACTCATCTAAGTAACGGAAAGGGGTTTTACTCCCGATTTTATATGTGCAACTAAAATCAAAATATTCAGGTATCACTATAAAGTAAGAAATAGAAAAAAAACAGCCAAAGTAGGATGCCACGTTCGCAGAGATTTTTATATTTATATATATTATATTAGGGGACATTTTTTTACACAATTCAAACTAGTCCTATAGTAAGCTCAATAAGGCTTGTGTAAGTCACAGGAACAAATGTTTTTACTCACAACAGAATAGAATTTTTTTTGTGATAGCCATTTTAACAGTTGCGTTTTAAATGTCTTAATAGGTAATTCCAAAAAAACCGTAGGCAAGTGATTATAGATTCTAGCGGCCATCCCAACAACATTATTATTATAATTTTATAAGATTGCCTTCGGAATATATACTTTATTTTAGTGTATAGTTTTTGCGTTAGTGTGAAATCTAAGTAAAATAATAATTATGTTTCTTAAGAAATACACATATTTCTGCAATTAATATACAGGGCAAAGGAAGAATTTTTAATTGTTGAAAGATTGGTACAGGATTCTCTCCGACCTATATTAGATAGTGCTCGGATGCACTTTTTTTGTGCTTTACACGCCCTGCTTGCCTGTGCTTGGATATTAGAACGCCATAGCGTAAAACAGATTCTACATATCCGTGGTAAGCACTAAGAGCGGTTTGCAAGGAGGCCACTTTTCTTATTCTATATATCGCGAAAACAAACTTATTTATTTTCTTACACACTAAATCTATATGACTTTTCCAGTTACAATTTTCATCCAGTGATATTCCTAGAAAAAGTGTAGAATTTACAACCTCAATCTTACTATTATTATACATAATATTTAATTCCATCTTTTTACTTTTATATGTCTTAAACTGTATTGCTTTAGTTTTACTAATATTTAATCATAAATAGGAGGTTCAAAAAATCGCTAGTGTTCGCGGATATTCCACTAACATTGGTTAACGGACCACTTCTATTCTGATACTTTAAACGTCAGATTCATGACGGATTGCAAGTAACTTCCTGAACGTCACGGTGCGGTATCAGATACGATAAAGAATTGATGTTACACGAGTTGGTTAAATAAAATGTATCCCTTCAACCTGCGAATCTGCATGATTCCATCGTAAAACAAAACTTTCTTCCCGCCCACGCGAGGTTACATGTCCGACTCTCGTTCGACCGTCGGTGTGATAAACCCTGAAGGCGAAATACTAGGATTTCTGATTTCTTCATCCTACGAGTATAAAGATTTTACAGCTTCATTAACCAGTAGTTACCCTTAAATTCTCTGTGACCTTTCACCTATCCCACGCGGTAAATTGTAAGCAAACCTCCGCGCGTTTCGGGAGCACATCACTATCTCACGGCACTCTTTGTGTGTGCCGGAGGAATTATCACACCCACTGGCGCCCAGACGCCTACACCGCCTACTAAAACAAACATAACTAAACTCAACACATTCAAAATTGAACCCAACATAGAGGTTTTAAGCACTCCGGAACAGCAGTTTGATAAAGAGCAATTTGACACGGACAATTGACAAAACTACGGTAGCTCGACCTTTGATGTTCAAATTGATGTAAACCAGAATGCAAACCTTAGTGCGTGGGTAATACAGGTCTAGGTGATGGTGTTTGTTGATTTCTGAACGCATAGTTATGTTGGTAAGAATTTTGCTTTTCGATTATGTAATGAGTGTTCGGAGCAGTCGCCCACTATTGAAGATAGCGATCTTTGGTAACCATTATACTTTGATCTGATATTCATTATGTGTTCATTGTTTTCTTGGTTCAAACGTGCTGGTTAGTTGAAATATGTGTCAATAGATTTTAGGTTTGAGAACTATTGGTCTACAAACGAAAATACAAGTCAGGTATCTTCTCTTCCTACTATAATATAGCTTATATTTTATTAATATTGGCGATGACGACATAACATACTTAAGGGCAGAACTTATAGCTATAACCGAAAATCATACCTAACATTACAGATCTACCTACTAGACGATGATATTGACCACTAGCGAGCTACAAATAATACAAGTTCAAGTTGAATCATAGCGTTGAAATCGACCGATTTTTACCAATAATAAAATTATAGTGACGCTTCTCTGACACAATATCCTTATTCTTACTACAACGGTGACTCATATCTATTACCTATCTATAATGGCGTGAGAAATACAAAGTGAAATTTTTGCCATATCAGAGTGCATAAAGGTCCAAGATCACAGGTCAATCAAATATCAAAATTGACGTAGATATGAAGCAGCATTTGATTAAATGTGAGATAATTCTTTCTATCAATACGGCTGCTGCAAATTAGTAAAACTAGAAAAACTATGGGAAAACTGTGCCTTTGAGTAGAGTCTACGTATAAGCATTCAATTAGAAGATCAATGTCGTATGAAATTAAAGTGCATCTTCAAGGAAACTATTAAACTTTTGGTAAACTTATATGACGTAAAATTTATTAAATTAGCTACATAGGAAAACCGCAAACATCAACCGCCATAGAAGGAGTCCTGAAACGTACAGTTTATCCTTCAAATACACCTTACATTATTAATATTAGGTAGGTACACTTCAAACTCAAATTAATTTCACACATTTTCCGTATAAGTACTTTCTTTTTAGGTTTTATGGCAAGATGAAATCATCTGATTCGTGATTCTTTCTTCTCCCAATAACCATCTTCAATGATTAATGCATCATATAATTAACTATATTCTACTCCCAAATTTCACGAAAACCGTTTTTGCACACAATCCTGCTGGTCAAATTTAAGATTTAGTGCGTTGTAATAAAGGTTAGATTCGATGCACCACGCTGATCGGCTGATTTTCGTATCGGCCAATAAATTGACAATTACAAATGCACTTTTAATGAGCAAGTTGTGATGATAAACGAGGAAGCGAGTGGAATGTCGGATGCTGTAAAGAAAAGACGAGATGTAGTTCATCCTTGTCTTATCAGACATTCATCTCGTCATTATTAGCAGCTCGCTCCTTTTCTCTCTAGTCATTATTTATCTCGCCTCTTTGGCCTTACTTTACACGACCCTACTTTCTGAAATGATAAATATATATGAAACAAGTATATGTTTGTATTTTGATTTACAATTTAGCTGATTGATTTTTGCAATCCATATCAAAGATAAAACTCATTTTGGAATGAACCCATACCCACATAGGTGTAGCTAGTGAAGTGGAGGAAAAATTAAGAATAATAAAGTCACTTTACTTCAGAGAATCGATTCGAGTTTATCTCGAGCTACATCAACTTTACTGTTATAAATGACTTTGTCGAAGTTAAACCAATAATAGGATTAAACATGATTAGCTGGGTTAACCTTAGTTTGACTCCGCCATTGACCTGCACGAGGGTTACCACAAAAAGAACAAAAAATCCCATTTATAATATTAAATATCATTATTTGAAATTATATTCCACCTGTAAACGTAATATACTTAGTCACAATTATCTCGTGATGAAGGGTAAATAATCCGTCGAGAGAAAAGAGCTGAATGCTTTATCTTGTCACTGTCACGCGATAAAAGCAACCACCATACACGCAATGAGCATACGAATACCTAATTAATTACAAAATGTTGTTTAGGTAAAATAACCATACGCCTTTTAGTAAGGATTTTATTATTACAAAGAAAGAAAAGCCAAAAAATCGAACACTCACTATAAGTAACTTGAATTAATGCAATGAAAAACTCATGTAACAATAATAAAGTCACTTTCTATAATCTTATTACCAAGACATTAATACCGAGTAATACCCTCAGTGACGTAATCATCCGGTAAGCCAAAATCATATTTGCATTAGTAAAGATTGACGGATCGATTTATCTGTGCAAAAAAATGCTCCAGATACTGCGTAAACTCGTTCGGTGCGCACGAGTTCATGCGGAAACAGTCAACTTCACCCGAAGCCGAAATTTCAAAAACTGGACGTCAATCTGTAGTTGTCAAAATTAAGTGTCATTACGAACATACGTGATTACAAATTTAATTATCAACTTATGAATTAAGTAGCGTTGTAAGAGGTTTACGTGTCAAAATACTAAAGGAGTAAAAGTAGGCAGGAAATTGAACGTACTCGTAACTGTTGCGGTCGAGGATACAAATGTACAAATGGAACGGATTAAATAGGTGACATCATCGATGTTAAATGGCTGTCTAGAAACTGTGCTTGCTCTAATGTCACACCATTCTTAAACTTAGGCCGGATTAGCCCATAAGCAAATTAAGCAATTGCTGTGGGCATCACGTCTTGGGGGGCACAATAAACAACCGATACTATAGGTTACTTATGGATGGGGGAGGGTAGGGGGGGCCACAGGCATAAGCAAATTAAGCAATTGCTGTGGGCATCACGTCTTGGGGGGCACAATAAACAACCGATACTATAGGTTACTTATGGATGGGGGAGGGTAGGGGGGGCCACAGGCGTGGATTGCTTAGGGCATCAAGTAGTCTTAATCCGGCACTGCTTAAACATTATGGCTCTAAAACTAAAATTTCTAATCGTGTCTACTATGCTTAAATTCGAAATTTTATTATTTCACAAGTTTATTATGTCTATTATCTGCTTGATAATAGATCAGTCAGTAGGTAACTATTAATAGTAGAACAAAATAATACACTAATATTTTTATAAACAGATGCATCCAAGTAGCGCCACTTAAGATTTGATGTATTGTTAAAAAAAATAGAACTTGACAGATCGACAAAGAAATAAATAAAATTATTACTTTTTACGAGCATTGAAATAAAGTGTATTACAATTGAAATAAGTATTCGATCCACCATTTAACCTCAAATAATAACAAGTATTACATGAAAATGATAACACTAGCAACCCTGGCGTAGCGGTTCGCTTGCAGGCGATGAAACCGGCACTTTTTGCCGGCCACGAGATCAGATACAGAATCCGATGGTACGATAACTAATAGCTCTATAAACAAGATGATCGCCTAGTTAGCGCTGGGAAACCATGCGACCGATGTATGAAATGCCTCCTGCATGGATGAGTTTGCCACAATTAAACGATAGCTGGCATTTTTGAAGTGAGTTAGATGAACATAAAAAATGTTGCGTGGACATGATATTGTCTACTATAGATGTGTATGGTGTGTATGGCTAAGACATTACGTATGCTTGACCGTCATCATAAATTCGCTTATTGATTATGTATAAAACTTAAGGCATCTAGAAAATATCAAAATACCTATAAGGTTATTTAATATAGGCACGTATGCATACATCTATAAGAAGGATGATGTAAATGAAACGAGGTAAAATGACGTCCTATTCTTTCCTCACAACATTGTAATGCAAAATAAGCGCAGTAATTTTAGCTTAACGGCAAAGATGAGACCAATATTGCCATTGCCACAGCTAAAATCTATTTTATATTGTGACCTCAGTACGCCATAACAATGGACATCATCGATAAAGAGGCATCGTGAGAAACACCGAAAGAAACTAAATTGCTTCGTCAAAAAATAAAACAAAGTTGCAAGGAGAAATTTTAAACGGCTGACTGACAATGAAAAACGTCCGTCAGAAACTTCGCACATGAATTACTACACTTATAATTTACAAAAACTGTTGATCATACAAACCTATACGAACATAAATGACCAGTTTGTTTTAGTAACAGTTTTGTCGACATGTAGTTTGGATATACGAACGTTTATTACTGTTTGCTTAAGTTTATTTTTATTTATGGTTTTACTAGCATGTCGTTTGGCGTAGTCGTTGAAATGTTAAAAAAAAATTAACCTTCAATTTCATCGCAAGGCATGCTTATGCAAGTAGGAAGCAATGGCACTTTTACAAGTCAAAATCTACTAGCGTTTCTGCAAAAGACCACTGCCGAGAAGAAACGCCGAAAGAAACTCGACAGTCAGTCATTTTTTCCCAAAAATATACTTATTACAATGATAATACTTAACCTACTTAATTTAAGTTAATCTGAGTATGGAAACAAAAGAGGAAGAATATTTACAATGTGTAGTTCAACAAGATATAATATTCAATAATTCATGTTTTTTTTATTCAGCGCTTTACATTGTGCGTTATATAATTAATCTGTTACTGCTTATTTTGAACCTAAATTCAAGAATAATAGAAAGTATTCCAATTCCAGGAGCATCAAATCCACTTATTTGCGGCAGAAAATTCGCCGACGAGCGAGAGCGCCGGTGATGTACGTAGTCACAATTTAATGAAAAACATTTGGGACAAGGCATTACGCGTCACGACATTTCTGCGGCAAGTGCGACATGCGTTGGCGAAAAAACTAATTGCGACTACAATGAGCACAAAGCCACCGCTTTTCCCACGGCGCATCGCGCGTGCGTACCGATCATTGCGCGCGCGCCCGTCTTTTATTGCCAAAAATTAATGTCCGGTAAGCAGACCTTAATTACAACTCTGGCTTGTTAAACTCGGTCCGTCACACTAACAGTCACCGTTCCGAGAACCCCAAACCTGAAAACGCATAAACGTAATAACCGACTAATAATAATACAATATTAAGAATCGGTGATTCCGTATCGTCAGCGCCATCAGCGCTTTACGACCTTTTAATGTTATTGGTTAAAACGGCCTTTTTACCAGTTTTTTTAACAACTTCATAGTAGCCATCATCATCAGGAGACAGGTATTTTTATCACATTTAGCGGGCTTCTGTAAATCACCATTAAAGTTAACCGTATCAATGTTTTCCTTCACAGCATTAACTGGCAGATGCGTGATGGTTAATGAAATGCAAATGCGTATTAAAAGTGTACACCCTTAGTTTAACGAGGAGGACATTGTTGGGTATATAGTTAATGAATCTTGCGAGACTCCGAGAACTGTGTCGGAACATTACCCGCCACACATTAGTATCAAGAAGTAGTTAACATTCATTACAAACACGCTCAGACGAGAATATTACTCGTATAGTCGTTATTAAAAGATCTGCCGTGCGAGCAAATGTTTAATGTAACGGAAAAACAGGAGGAGTGCATGATAAATGATTAATAAGACTCAGAAGACAGCTAGCTAACGTGCTCCTTGCTCCTTGTGCCTTGTAATAACATCAAAAACGCTGGATGTTGGCGTTTATATCATCAAGTCTCTGGACTATTTAGCTCGCATCCACTTTCACTGTAGCCCGAGGTGTCAGTGGTGTTACCTATTATCGCTTGCCGGCGAGACAGCGCAATTCCTATGGAAATGAGCTATGTGGACTCAGCTGGGTTATGGGACAGGTTGCAGTGACGGTACAAGGCTAAATGCCCGCCATTAACATTTATTAGTTTTCAGGAAACACCGGTTGCAACAAGATTATGTGTGGCGAATTTAATATGATTCAATTGAGATTTAATTTGAGATAAATTGTCACCGTCATCGTACATCACAATATGTTCATTAAATATAATGGATGCAACATCATTAAATGGAACAGCGATGGCCAGGTTAATATTTAGTGTTATCGTTTTCTAAAATCAGAAGAGCGTTGAACTTTTACGCACGTGGTGTATCGGATAAGGGAAGGAAACCCCAAAAACAGGTTATGAAAGGCCAGGTTGCCATATTTGTGGCTGCCAACTGGATTAGTCGTAAAAGGTTTAAACGGGCCGAGATCGTCTTTTGCCTACCTGAGCGCGCCACGTGCCTTTATTTGTTTGCTACGTCATCGTCTCCTTATGGAGGATCCTTTTACGCTTTTGACAGTAAGGTCAGCAAGTTCTCTGTTCTTATAACATAACGTAACATGTTCGTGACTAAAGTTTTAAATTGGGGATAGTTGTAGTAGTAAACCGTCTATTAGTAGCTATATAGGTATAGTATTTTGGTAATCCACGGGGTAGTTGCGTTTCCATTCGCACGCGCGTTAGGAAGGATACGTATATCAAATGTCATTTTTCAATGGTGAAAATGACAGTGGATCGTAGCGCTTGTTCCTATACCTTTTGCACCAATAATCGAACTGGAGACATTTTTCGTTTTGGAATTGGAACTCGTCTGGACAACGTTCCTCATAACATAACGAACTCGATTGTCGTCGCTCAAAAAACGATTATTTCCACACACTTCACATGTAATCGAATTAAGAAATCCGCAGCTCAGACTTCTGGTTTTCATTCGCTCCTGAGAGGCAATTTTGACTGACATTCAATTATTTGATTGACTTGAAATTTAGCATGCAGGCGTATTAAATAATAATTGACAAGCCGTGGTTTTTCAATATTAAAAACTGAACAGAGTGTAAAAATCCGACAAACATGTAATCGTTTCGTTTTAACGGGATCTTACTTTATATAAAAATATGTTATGTTAAGAGGATAATAAACTGGCCGACCTCGAGTTCGGGCTCTCGACTGTTTCCTATTACAAAATGTAGCCTATGTAAACCATTTTCATTAGCAGAGTAGGTAAAGATAAGTTTGTATATGTCCGTATGTTATGCTTTTTATTTGTGTACAATGGGGTTTCTGATGTAGACGATAGTGAAATTACTGACACATAAAATACACATTTGACAATAAAAAATACAGAAATCTAAAACTTAAAGTTGTCACTAAAATTAAATTAATACTAAACTAAATCAAATTACTTAGTTGTTTTTTATCGCTTTAAATACAAATGACTCTAAAATCCATAATAAAACTAACAATCAATAAAAACATAACAGCGACAGAAAATCTCGTGATATTTATTTATTTCTATGAAAACTGGTTTGAATAGGTTGCATACATTTTGGAGGAGGAAACGTCAGCCGGACGTCAAATCTATATCGATGGGGCGACCCATTTAATGAATGCACCTTGCATTCTTAACGTACACTTACGCCAGCTTTTTACGCAACATTGAATTAACAACATTACCGTAAATCAAGAATACTGCACCAGAGGGGGTTGCCGATCGTTCGTGCCCATTAAAACGATTGCGATGTCCAAGTAATGATGGAAAAGTGAAAGTATCGAACAGGCTTCGTTATCTTACTACAGCCTGTGAAGCTACTACTTTAATTACGATTTTAACTGGAGATTTCGCAGTCACAAAAGCCTCATCTTCATTCTTTTGAGCCTTTATTACGAAGTAATAAGGCACATAATCAACTGAAGGGCTGTTTGTATGAGGTAAATGTAAAATTGGCAAAGCGGCTTGTTTGTTTTGAGAGCTCGTCAGAAGCGAAAACTTGATTACGGGAAAAAAACAATGATTCAGTGCGAACCAGTCGCTTCCTCGGATAGCGGGACGCATGTAAATGGCTTTGTGCGATAAGCGTCGAAACACACGAGGCTCTTTTTATTTTATAATCTCCATTTTTAATGCACAGAGAGCAGTAGACGCACACGCAGATTTTTAAGTATTCAAAAAATGTCTCAAGATAACCTTGTGTATAAGGTGCCAGGGATGAATATGATAATGAGGAATATGTCAGTTGAAAGACAAGGACAGACAAGAGAAGTTGTCAGTTAGTGGAGTGTAAAAACACTTTTCTTTGCAAAAGCAAAGAATGCATTGAAGCGTTTACTGACAAATAACTTTCTAGAATAGGTTTTTTTTTTTAAATATAAGATTGGAATTGCGTTTTAGCTGAAAGAAAGGAAAGTTAAGACAAAGTGGTAGTTAAATATTCAACCAAAATTTCTAAAACCGATCTTATGAAATTGCTAGCTTCACAAACCCCTGATATTGCACCAATTTTCACAATATAAATATTATAAATGAAGGCACTAAAGTACAAAACTTTCTCGAGGATGACATTATATCCGCGTAGGTTTCACACGGGAATATACCTCTCTCTGTATCTTAATAGTACATTACGATACAAGTGCAGAGAACAGGAAATTCGCAACGAGTGGTGATAAATTAAAACACGACCGAAGGGAGTGTTTTAAATCGACACGAGTTGCGAATTATCTGTTCGCACGTGTATCGTACAACGTTTTACAGTACACATGGCTCTTTAAAGTTTCGACATACGCACGTAATCTGCTGATTACCGCACTCGTGCGGTAATATAGCACCATATGTACTGTAAATATTATTATTCGCATAAGATAGAGGTACAAAAAAATGTTAATAAGACATGTTATACGGAATCATCTATTTCGCCACGCAGTGACATGCAAAAATAAGGTAAAAAAAATCACAATGTCATAATACGTATTGTACGTATCGTATTGTATTGTAATAACTTTTCTTACAAGCTCGCTCACCAGGGTTGATAGACTTTCATCAACAGTAAATATTTAAAAACACTTTGCATACGGCAACCCTTCGACAGTAAAGTTAGCAAAATTAAACGTTATTGCCAATTCTTGTTCATACAAAACTGGGTTCAATTTAGGAATAGAAAAGCTTATCTTTCTTTATCTTAAAGTACACATCTCACTTTTAAATACGAGTAAATCATTAATTCAATAAACCAACAGTTTTAACACCATGCGGTCAGCCTAACCAATGTTTAATCAATTGAGAGTTAGCAGGTAATTATTAAGGATCGCGCCGGAGTGAATGTTGTTTTCGACGTAAACGAGACTGAAATTGTCACGCATCTAAGGTTGCCATACTTGCTGTTTTTATTAAACATCTAGCCATTTCCGAAGTGTATCCTATCCTAAGTATACCATAAAAGAGCGATTATTAGTTAATTATGCACCTTATTCAAACGTGATAAGGTGAGAAACTGTTTACTTTTTGCTGCTGTTGAATATACCATTTTGCTCAGAATTGAGAAAGATAGGGTTTTTTTTGCTCAATAAAGGATGATTCACATTAGGCCATTCCGTGTCCGGGCCGGCCCGTTTTCTTCTAGAGAAATACGCCGGCCGTTGCGTTTGCTGTTATAGAAAACGGGCCGGCCCGGACACGGAACGGTCTACTGTGAATCACCCTTAAACCATAAAACCTCTGACAAAGAGTGTCTTCAATTTTACACGTATCCACTGTGTAGCCAGAAGGGCACGCAAATATTTTCATACAAACCGGTACCGGGATTGCAAACCCTAAACTGCTACAAAAAATAACAATACAATAACAAATTAAAAAGCAGCGGGTTGTATCGGGGATACAACCGTAAATTATATTAAGTGGATACGTCTTATGTTGCCTATTTATTTATTTCGGTCTCTAAATTTATTAATTTATAGTGTAATTTTTTATCCTGAAATATTTATTTTTAATCCAATCTAATTTAATAGAATAACCATCATGTATTTGGTTAATAATCACCGATAACATCACTTTTATTTTAGCGCCATCTAGCGTTAGTAAGGGAACTAAAATTGAAAACGTGTGTAGTGCAGCTAACTCATACAAGCTGCCCACAAAGAATTACCTATCCTTTTTATTTTTTGCTCGATTTATTGTTGACTGCACATGCAAGTGTAGTTTACACACATTGCGGGGTTTTATAGATCGAATGAACTTTTTATACCTCGGTAACCCGCAATGTAGCATGCGATTCTTGCCCGTGTGTAAATGGCGCTTTAATAGTATAATAACTAGCATGCCAAATTGTAAGTTATTTATTTTTTGAACATTTATATGACGTCGTATTTGTATAGTGCAATTAACATTACTTATTGCTTAAAGCTTGCTTAAAGTTAGAAGAAATGAACGTACAATAATCGCAATACGTAAGAATTTTTCACATTATTGATTTTCTCAAACTTAACCCTGGCAACACTGCGCGTAATGGCAGGAGCTGGCGTCGGCGCGACGATCGGGCCAACGCGCGCGCCGAACGGCGCCGATTAGTTTAAACGCCGCTTAGACAATAATTACCGGCGTGCTAGCATAACACACGTTACCCACCACGATACGCGATCGCACTGAACGATTAGGATGGTGACTGTGTACAGTCAAATCAGTAACTTTTTAAGAAGTTAAAAACGCTCTGTGAAGGAAGTTGTATGAATTGTGTAGGAAAATTGCGACAATAAATGGGAAAATGGCACGCGAATGATGGTGAAGATTGAAGAAGCTCGATATTTTCCGACTATGTTAATGAGTTTTGTTAATTGCTAATGTAAGAATTTTCTAACATCTGGGATATATGAAATGTTGTCTGATGTTAACTTCGACAACTGTGGGTACTGTAGTCTGTATTTTTATTATTTGCTCAATTTTGGGTGCATCATGGGTCTGGGATTTTGCAAGTACAGTGATATAATCCTATCATTTATTTATTTATTTATTTATTTATTTAAAACATGTTAACATGACATTACAGTTACACCAATGCGTCATGAAACGAAACTAACTAACTAGATACCTACAAATAAATTAATAGCTATTTACGATACAAGGGTTGCAAAACAAAGAAAGGCCGATATGCAGATGTGTGAGGCCCGAGCCGCAGGCAAGGGTCATAAATATGCGAGAGAGGGCTTTCTGCTTTACGACCCGTGTTTTGCACACAATTTTACGTCACCACCTGGCCAAAAAGTGGGCCCTTCCAGACGCGCAGGGTGCGGAAAAACGCGCTCTCTGACAAGTTGTGGTATAAAATTACATTTAATTAACTAAAATACAAACACAATAAAATTATATAGGTACAGTTGATAGCCTAGTATCCATCTCCTCGCAGATCATGACGTGACATATATCCATTGGACACATTAACTGGTTAAGGCTACACCGTCGCCAAAATGTCTAGCGGACCATTATTTCAAAAAAGTAAAAATTCTTAGTTACATTATTTTAGTTGTTTTGTTTTAAATATACTGTTTTCATGGTTGTTGAATAAATGATTATATAGTTACATTGCATAATTTTGAAATGAAAATCACACAATTTCATGTTTTCCTAATATATTTATTTTCTAAAATACAGCCGTAAAATGGTTACAAGTGGAAAAATAGGGGTGACTTGGTGAGTTAATTTCTCTAATTTATTTTTATTATAATTTTAGGTTTTGAGGAAAACCACTTTACTCTTTATGTCCTGCATAATATATTGTCATCTGGTATTAAAATTGTGCGTGCATGAAATAGTTACAAATCTACTCATTTTTACGATGATTTTCCAATGATATAGTCGATGAGACGGCCACGTACGAGTATGACAACTTGACAAGGTTATGCCACTGTTAAGTGTTCCAAACCCACGACCTATCTTGTCTCTTATAATTGTGAAAGTTATAGGTAGTTATAACGTAGGCACATGCTTGCACAAACAAAGTCATTTTCCTGCAAGGTACAGAAAAGGATGAGTAAACAAGATTGCGAAATCAATCATTCAATCAATCATGCTTTCATTGCGCGACGTAAATTTTTCGAGATGTTTCTTTCACGATTTTAAATAACGAGAAGATGTATAGATTTGACTCTTTCAGTGGCAGTGAAAAACAAATAACTTGGTCTGGTCTTGGTCTTGGGACTATCATAACAAACGTCTTCATAGATTTGTTAAATCATCCTTTGAAATCCTGTGTTAGACACATAAAAGTTTTTTTTTACATGAAATCGTTTCGCGTTGCTCCATATTTAGCATGCTAGCACTTTAAACCAGTATCCACTTTCTGCGTAACTCCAGTAGTCACCAAGCATTTCGTACCGCGTTAATACTTTATTTTCATAATGACATATATCGGTTTATTAAGTACCTTTCAACGGACAAAGATATACTCCCGTAAGTGAGATGCAGATTGTAGTTAAAGCAATTGTCATATCATTATCGATATGAGCGTACAATTTAATTTAAATATCTCAGTTTTTGATGGACTTATTAAACTTACTTAATTAATAAAAACAAAACAATAACAATATCAAACCGTATAACTTCGAAGCTTTTTCAGTAGTACATGGATGACAAGATTAGTGATAAGACTAAATAGTGAACCATAGGCATAAGGCCTGAACTATCAGTGTTATCGCTTATCGCTAATAATTGTTCACTTGATGTCAACGCCTACAAGCATTCCGAACATAGTATTGAATGATCTTCTGAGTGTAAAAAGAAAATATTATTAGAGCCTGCCACGATTAAACAGGACTAAGAATTAAATCTGAATATAGACGTCATTATAGTATGGACTATCTTGCAAATCGAAGCAGCAAAGACAAATAAAGATCATTCTGAAAAATATTTTCTCTAATTTATATTAGAACTCCTTTGTTCACTTTCGATAATTGGTAATATTGGTATGTAGGTAGTATAGTTAACTGATAACAGTATCATTCTTAGTAGTGGAGTCATCATATCAAAATCAGAAACCAGTTACTACTGGTGGTGGTCTGGTGGTAATAAATAACATAAAAATAATATTTTGATATGTGGTCTTCGCCGAATTATTTTACATATTTATCATCTCATTGACAGCCTGTATAAAATACCTAAGAATGGAATATCGCCCGGAAATCCGGCAGATTAAGAGGGACAGCTATTTGGAAGAATGAGAGAAATATACCGATTTCTCAATCTATCCGCTACGTGTATCGCTCTTGGTCCGCCGGACCGCTCGATCGTCAGTAAGCACTATTATACTACACATGCTAGGCTCCAGCCGCGATGCAAATGCGCTATCAATAGCTGTGATAATTACACGCCAGCTCGTTGCCCGCTTCATTCATAAACAACCGAGATTGCTTTATGAATGAGCGACCGTGCCCTTAATATATTGTCGCCCGACTCCCATAGTTTCCTGTTCGCCTATTACCATTTATCGAATGTTGTCCGCGTAGCCTATCATTTCGAGCGACCTTGAATTATGAATTTCATTGAGAACACTCTGTACTGTCCATGTAGTACTCGTACATCGTATGGGCTCCGCCTCTCTCGTAAATTGCATTCTTATACTAGGTAGCGAGAACATGAATTTAATAAATATATTAACGTTCAATTCATTAACGGACGCGAAAAAACAAACATAACTCAACACGCTATTACAGAGCTTATGAACATAAACCTGTCCGGCTCTTAATAATTCTTACCTTAATGGTCTCTCATTGCTGAATAAATTTTAGCGCTAAATAAACAAGTATTATCTATGATCTGCACAATGCTGGAGCAACGACGGCGTCTGAGACGCCGCCTCGATAGCATCACGCCGATACGCATCAAGGAAGACCAGTTGTCAATACATTTCACCTGCGCCAAGCGGTTGATGCCTGTCGCCGACCCGAACCCGTTCCCATGAATTGTGTTGCGCGAGACATTTTTATACCTCTGTCCGACAAGACGTACTCCTTGCTTACATGTTAATGTATTGACCACGGACCCCAGTTTTATGTCGGGCGCCCGCTCCTCGTCGATCGAAAATCTAATTCAATTTGACGTCGCGGCAATACAATCGAGAGACGGACGGCGGCGGCGGCGCGCGTTAAATGCTAATTCCTTCCCTATCCTATGCAAATTAACAACATAGCCACTAAATAGCATTAAGCCCGAACAGGGGGATATTCCGCTAACCTTATTTACGGACAATTCAGACGTCTCTAACAAACACAGGTGGTCCCAATAAAAGGTTCGGAAACCAGCGCCTCTGAGGATGCCGCCTCCCTAAAAGGATAATAATACGTCGTTCCCGAGCCCGAGCCGAGAATCCCCTGGACTCGGGAGAAATGTAAATGGTCGTGCCACCTGACAAATAGCTTAATTAACGACTAACACGCGACACGGGAATTATTGCGATTATTCGAATGCTTCATTACAACGGCTCGGCACGGCGCTCGCGCAGGCCTTGCACAATTAACTGCTAGTTTATACCCATCTTAATCCTAACAAGTCAACAATCTTCCCTCTAATTATGTTTAATGTAGATCGCGGCCGTGTCTCGGTATCACCTCCGATTTAATTCTCAGCGCGATCGCAAAAAGCTTTATTCCTCTGAATACAATGAACAAAAGATACTGGAGGAAACTTATGATACGGCCTAAGTAGCCCACATGCGGTAATTTAACGAAGGCATTAAATCTCAAGGTTGGAGGAGTTGGTTGGTTTTTTCGCAATGTTGTGGGTCGGTAGGCGTCTGGTGGGCGCGCGCACGTGTCGAGGCTGAGGTTTGTGACGCGCCTGCGCGCGTGGGTGCTCGTCGCTCCACTGAGCTGGGTGCCTCCACGCATCATATTTGCCTACGTATGAAGACAGGCAAATATGCTGCGATAGATGTTAAGAGCGTCCCAGTAACAAAATTCTCTACTTCGTTGCGTAAATAAAAAACCCTAATAAGCGTCAGAAGCAGAATAATTTTAGCTAGTTGTTTTTCAAGAGAGTTACCAAGTGTTACAGAAAGTGAAATAATCTACGTCTGGTCATCACATAACAATCAGTTTTCAAATTGAGAAAGGATAATCTTTCACTCGATCTCCAGAAATCTTGTCACAGCGGACCACATCTATCAATCCATCGATGGCCGAAAAACCACATTCATCAACACCTCACTCCCAGCAAAAAGCTTCTCAATCGTGGCGAAACCTCACCAAAATCCAACCGCGTTCCAAAATATAGCGGATTCCGCTAAAATCAACAATGGACACAAAAACCTGGTATTGTCCAATTGCATGGTAACGACGGCGAAACCCACGCTTTCCCACCGAAACCCGGGATCGTTTGCTTTTTTCCACCTGATTAAAAAATGTTTTGTTGTGCTTACGAATGGCAATCAAATAAAAACCTACAGAGCAATGTTTTATGTATGAAATTCCCGGTTCCCATACATTATGTATGGGGCGGCAACTGCGCTTGGAAATTTGACAAAACAGGCGGACTCTATGGCAGTTCGGTTGTACGTTTTTTTGGCTTTCGGGGACGATAACATCTGAAGTGATTAAAGTTTTTTGACCTCAGCATTACTTATTCTTACATGACTAATTATCTAGACTTATTTTTTATTTGGTCAACTTGGCTTCTGTATCGTATGCAGATCGGATTTAAACCTCTTTTCAAACCACATGCTCGACAATGCCGAATTATAGGTCATGTAAACCCTACCGAAAGCAAGACATTAAATCCCTTGGTATTAGCCGGGTTATAATGTTGTACTGAATTTCATTATAAGTGAATGAAATCATATTATTAACCAGCGTAATAATATGATTTCACTTTTCATAATTCTTATTACTATATGCATAAAGTTTAATTTTGCTAAACACAATTTGTCCTAGGCCATGGCCTACTTGATTTGACAAAATAAATGAAGTTTGCCTCCGTGTGAACCCCGGTCCGGAGGAGCGCGGTGTTCGAAATTCGAATTTCGAATCTAGGACCACGGCTTGTGCTTTCGAATTTGGAACGTCGCGCGCCTTCATTTGTTCACGCGTGACGAACAAATCGAGTTCTTGTAGGTGCCTATAGAAGATTTAATTTCAAAAATAATATTGAAAATGTCGAGTGATGAAAGTGTTTTGACTCCTGAGTTTATCAAATTAGATGCCATAGGCATTGTCAACAATCTGCTGCCAGAGAAGTCAAAGGAAAAATACCTAAAAGCCTACAACGATTTTGACAAATGGAAAGCTGTAAAAGGCGTAAAGTCTGTGTCTGAATCAGTGCTTCTGGTCTATTTTGAATATTTGTCAGCTACAAAGAAGCCAAGTAGCCTGTGGTGTATATCTACTGAGCCTGTTTTTTTGTCTCGCATAAGGTGTGAAAAGTAGAGTATACACCTCGGGGATAAGACTGTTTTAGTCTTGGGCGGTTGAACCCCTCACTGCACTCAGGACTCAGTCTTAATTCCCTCGCTTCGCTCAGGAATTAACTTATAACTCCCTCGCTACGCTCAGGAGTTAAATTATGAGTCCTTCGTTACGTTCGGGATTCAATTCGCTCCCGTGACATAAAACAGTGCTTTATCCCCTTAGTGTATAATCTACTATTCCATAAAGCTATCAACTACCTGCCTAGTTTACATAAGCGTAAAGGAACCTCGTCTGCCAACAAACCACTCTGTGGTTTGGCAGAAGAATATATGTATTTAGAAGTAAGCAAGATCTGTGAATAAACTTTTTTTTTATAACACTATAAGTACCGAAAGTCCGTGGCTCGTGGCACACCAGGTTCCGTGAGAACTTAAGAGTGCGCAGTACGTTCGCTTCTCCATACAAACGTATTTACGCTCTCATTTTAAAACGCCATGCTAGAATAACATTAAACTTTGTATACACAATGGGATCCGGCATATCAAGGTCGAAAATTAGATTCTGTTGCTTGAAATTATAATGGAGAAAAAATACAACGATTATTAAGGTTTTCATACAAGCCGTAAAAAACTCAAATAACCGCTGTATTTATTTTTCTTTTACAATTTCTAGGATGGCGTTCATGTTATTCTAGCATGGCGTTTTAAAATGAGAGCATTAATACGTTTGTATGGAGAACCGAGCGTACTGCGCCCTCTTAAAACAATCTTCGGTTATGTACTTCCATCTCGCTTGCTCTTACACGTTCCTTTGCAAAACTAAACGATTTCACCTCTAGCTGATCTAACAGCTCACGGATTAAAAGTTATCTTTGGTGGACACTATAGAACTTAAGCTTGATATATGTAATATAAACCATAAGTAAAGCAGCCTTAAATTATCCTTTACATCCGTCATTAATTATCACAATAATTGCCGCCGCAGCAAATGGTCATTGCCACGCTGATGATCAGACATCACAATTAATATTCCCAGTTTGAATTATTTTTAACGTCGTTAACTCTAACAAGGTGAGCTGCTTTGAATAATGAATTTAAACATGTTAGCATTTTTGCAAACCTAGGCATTCTTTGAGGGAAAATTAGGTGTAATTACTTCGACCCTAATGCCGCAATGGACTAGGTATTTAAGCTTATTACGAGAGCTTAGACGTCTTAGATTATACATAGAGCTTTTGCCCGCGACTTATGGCATTTATACTTTACGCACGTAAAAATCTAACTTCCCGCTTACGGGATGATTTCCGGAAACAACTATAAGTTCAATTTCGACGTCTGTAATCGTAAGTGTGTTCGTTAACATTTGAATGTATGGAAAGTTTGACAAGTTTCTATGGGATGACAGCTGCCGGCGCCATATTTAACGTTGATCAATCTGTGATCGTAAGTCGGTGCAACCCAGCCTAAGTGTGAACATGTTTGTTACAAGTGTTAAAACAGAGTTAAATTGTACTGTACATATAATATAAATATTCACTTCCGTACACCATACACCTAATCTCTGGACTGTTAAAAATGCGGAAACAGTAAAAACGGGACTTCACTAAGCGTAAACCTAAGTTATCTCTAATTATCCTATCGTTTTTAGGGTTCCGTACCCAAAGGGTAGAAACGGGACCCTATTACTAAGACTTCGCTGCCCGTCCGTCCGTCCGTCTGGCACCAGGCTGTATCTAAAGAACCGTAATAGCAAGACAGTTGAATTTTTTAAAGATTGTATATTTCTGTTGCCGATATAACAACAAATACTAAAATCAAAATAATAATAATATTTAAGGGGGGCTCCCATACAACAGAGTAGTTGTTGGCGTTTTTTTTCTGGTACGGAACCCTTCGTGCGCGAGTCCGACTCGCACTTGGCCGGTTTTTAAGCATTGCAGCAATGTAAGAGCTTCAATTACGTGCTAAACCATGTTTAATATCGCACAGTTTCAATTTACCAAGGCTATGAAAAAAGTATACAAGATTAAACACCGATAGCGAAATCTATAGAATCTATAGGGCGTAAACAGCTGCCTATTTCGGTCCAACAGGTTGGTCGTTACGTTGTGCAGGTGCGTGTGAAGGGTGCTTAAGGGTGCACGGAATTTATTACGCCAGAGTCCACAGTGTGTGTACCGCTTATTGCTCGATGGTTTATGGTTCGCGCAATGAGATGAAACTAGTTTTAACTGTAATGGATGAGCGTTTGTAAAGGTATCTATAGGTAAGTATTATAGACCCTGAATGGAAAAAAAAACTACGGTAACCTCTTTTGACCACATTAATTAGTTCATCGTTAATTGTGCGACATGAATGACAAACTTATGACTTACAAAGAGCTTGAAGTGCTATGCGATAGATGCTAAAAACGTATTCCAGTACATTCAGTGCATTTTTTTTCTAGAATCGGACTTGTCAGCTTTTTTTCGATCCACAGCTTTTATTCGATTCCAAATATCCACAGGGTGTTCAAAAATATCTCAACAAGAAAACGAGTTGAGTAGAGTTAGTGTTCAGATATAATGAACACCTGGTTCGCTCAGTTTTATCGAATAGCGACTGTGTTATCCATGCTAGCCATTAGGTCAAGATTACTGGAATGTAGGCATGCTATGGCCCCTTTGAAACCTTAATAAATAGCAAGATCGTCTAATCATTATCACCTTCATAATCACGTTAGCGGCTGTCGAGAACTGTTTAAGTTTGGTTAGTTGACAGCAATGACGCAATTTCGTATTTTGATTACATAATAATGGCGAATTGAAACAATAGAAGGCAAAGAATACTTGTCAATGTTAAAAATTAATCGCAACAGCGTAATAATAAAACTGTAACACTTCTAATTTTACAAAATAAAATGAAATAGGTACTTCTACGTATGCAGCTGGGCTGGAGAAAATGGCTTAAGTTGAGATTCTAGGAACAATAAAATACCGACATAACAAAAATCTCATTAATGTAGGCACTGTCACTTCAAATATAATATCATACATACGTACATACATAACCTCACGCCTATATTCCCAAAAGGGGTAGGCAAAGCACACGAAAATAAATTTCAGTGCAACTTTTAGCAATTGTAGGTTTATAGATGGAGAAAATGTGATATTGCAGTGACAGGTTGCTAGCCCATCGCCCACAACACAATAACTTGCCCTTTATTCCATTATCACAGCAATAAGAACATAAAATATAAACATAAGTAGGTCAATTGTAAGGTATTCCACAAGCTTGATGTCAAAGTGCTTTAAAAAGCACGACAAGAAATATGTAAAATTCAATGATCATTTTGCAAACTATACAGAAATAATTACTATTTCAATTACAATTTCAAATTATTCTGGAAATGATGAAGTAAACAACGGTGAACGTCAGGCGCCAAATTTGAAATTAAAATCGAAAAGCTGGTACTTGGCCACCAATATACATATATCACTCTTATTACGTGTTGTGCTCTAGGCTGCTCTAGGGGCCTTAGGCCAGCTACTAATGGTAGATTGTTAACCGAAGACGGAAAAAACGTACCGAGAGCGCCAATAGTTCGAAGCTGAAAATGGGTAGTTTCACTCGAACTAAATAATCTGCTTTTCATTTCAAACAAAAGAAACGAAAAATGCAAACATGTAAAAATATTTCATTTCATTTATTTTGTTACTGTTTTACTTTTCTGCTGTAGAGCAGAAATGTACCTACCACTCTCAGCATGCCACTTAGATGAACAGTGACCTACTTTCAGAGTATGAGAAATGAAAACATTATTTGCACTTTAAACAGGGGACTAAAAAAGATTTTATAGGTATATAAAACCTTTTTTAGTTGAAATGCTAAAATTCGTTTGCGGTTGTTTGTCACTGATAATTCGTTTTTGGTGGAAGTAAGACACAAAAGAAGATATAGTATAAGTAGTATACAATTTTTTTGCTCTTATTTTTTATAGTCCCATAGTAAACAAGGAACCCTTATAGTTTCGCCATGTCCATCCGTCCGTCCGCCCGTCTGTCCGCGGCTTAACTCAGTAATCGATACTACTAGAAAGCTGTAATTTGGTATGGATATACATCACGCCGACAAAACTGTGTACTTAATAAAATTAAAAAAAAAATACGGTACCTTCCTTAAACCAATTACCGCGTAATGGATTCGGTAACCTAAATGGCCGCGTACGGTACGGTTTCAGAGGAACTTCCTCCCTCGGACGCTCCGGTTGTGGAATGAGCTCCTTGCCGAGGTTTCCCGAGGAACTACAGTATGGGATTCGTCAATAAAGGAGTGTATAAATTTTCAAAGGGTCGCCAAAGCGCATGTGACACCCCTGGAGTTGCAGGCGTCCATAGGCTGCGGTGACCGCTTACCTTAAGGCGGCCGTACGCTCGTTTGCCACCGACGTGGTATAAAAAAAACCTTTCCTACACGTAAAATAGGGATGCATTTTTTTTCTTGCAAGTCCATCGTGGATGTCGTTAGACAGCTCGTTAAAAAAATGAGATTTCTTTAATGTTTTTTTGCTTAAGCTGCGCCAATTTTTGTTGGAGTCAAGTGTCCTCCACCTCTACCAGCTAAACGGTTGATACTGGCTATGTGAAAAAAACATGGTAGTAGTATATATATGTAGGTAATTAATTTAAAAGGAAAACTATCACAGCTAAGTAAAGATCACTAGTAATAGCCGAACTTAAGAAATGTATTTGGAAAAGCAAACTTTCGTACAGTTTCCATTGATTACTTAGATATGTATGTTGTTAGTTATGTATGTCAAATATAGAAAAAAATATAAGTTTTCGACATTTTAAATCCGCATAACGTCACGGGTGGACAGCTACTGAACCCTACATTGGGCGTGGGCCGACACGCATTTGGCTGCTCCTTTAAAAGTCTCATAATTAAGTCTTATTTACACACGTACCAGACTCGTGAGCGAATTTCACTACATTACATTGCGCAGTTTAAAAGATCGGTTGAACTACCTACACCACGGTAACCCGCAATGTAATGAAACTTGCATGCGAGTCTCGTGTGTGTGTTACAGAGGCCTCGCACCAGGTGAGAATGTGATAAGATATACTGTGAATATTTTTTTATCTGTATATTCTTTTTCTGTTTATTATTTCAACTGAACCCTCTCTAGTGTATACTGTATAATGCCCAGCTCATGACAGTTTTTAGCAGACACGAACTTATCAAATTTAATGACAAAGGTGTTAACATCAGGTGCTCGCGCTTTTCAATTAACTTCCACTTTAAAATACAGTAGCGACGTAACTATGTATGAAGTATCCATTTCGCTCAAGCGTCTGCGACATAATTTTCTTTTAAAGACCATACCGAGCTTATTAAGAGGTATCAAACTAAAATCCGCTAGATGGCGTCGCAATTGCGGTATTCAAGTAAGGTAAGTCTGCCCACACGCATTCGATAATCTTGACAGCGGTTTGACATATGTCAGTCATATTGGTCACAATAATAGACCCTTTTCATAATTTTAAGTTTTCTGACTATAAATCACCTTCACAATCACAATGCTGATGTCACTGCATCTAATTTCTCATGAATTTATTTGCAAAACTAGCAAGCCTCTGTAACCAAAAATGTGTTTTAAGAAGTTCATTTATTCATAAACAATGTGTTTTGTCCCATTTTCAAAATATAAGTCACAGAGGTAATGTAACAGAGGGACAAGCATATCTTTAACGGCATTTTGACTAAAATAGGTTTGATGGACGTTTACAAATAGTGTTTTTTTTTTGTGATTTAGAAATAGTCAAACTTCAAATATACTGTCACAATGAAATGGGACTCGATTCGGTGATCTATCAACATTCCTGCGCTTAATGTTCCTGTACAACGCAATCGTGCACATACTTGTGTTTTATGTAGAGTTTTCTCGAAAAACCACGCCATAAACATTCTGGTCGTGAGTCTCGAAAACTCTTTGATATAGGCCGACGACTAACGAACCGCGCGGCCGATAAATCGGCCGATTAGTCCGACGGCACCGGGACAGACTGTCGATCTTCCGGACTAATCAGTTTAACTATTGACAATGACAACTTGTCAGCTAGGGCGTAAGGATTTGCAATGAGATTGATAGCTGTAAGTTACGCCGGCCTATATATAACTATCTCGCGTTCGAATTATAAACAAAAATAATAACTAAATTTAATCATAATGTGGCAGCACTGCAGATTGGTAG
The DNA here is from genome assembly GCA_905163555.1 of Notocelia uddmanniana. Lineage (NCBI taxonomy): Eukaryota > Metazoa > Arthropoda > Insecta > Lepidoptera > Tortricidae > Notocelia > Notocelia uddmanniana. The sequence goes on from LR991065.1 coordinate 18,083,115, forward strand.
CGCGAAGTACTAGGCTCGCATGAAAGTGAGGCGCTCGAGCAAGGTGTTGGGAGGCGGGCCAACGCGCCAGACATTCCCTTCCCACCGTCCAATTAAGCTTGACCTCCTATACCCCGCGGGCGTCACCTAAGGCTAGGCATACGGTAGTCAAATTGCGGGTCGCTTGAACTTGGACACTCAGACAATCTATCGCATAGTACTTCTATTGTCATGGACTCCTGGTAACTTGGCTGGTTAAGCTGTCGCGTTTAGTATATTCTCATTAAAGTTGAACCGAGCAGTTTTGCAATCCTTGTACACACTTCGCCGATTTTATTATGGCAGAAAATAGGCTTGTTTGGAAAAATACCGAGAGATGGCATTAAATACAAAGAAGACACGCAACACGAATACGCGTTACTTCATATAACCTATGCGCTCCTGATATTTAGGAGTCCATATTTGGCTCTCTTGGTTAGTTTTGTTTGTATCACACTAGTGATGACCGAAGTCAAGCTAATTTATAGGATCGAGAATTCATTGTTTTTTTTTGTTTTTTCATAGCTATTATATTATTCGAAATTCGAAATCTCTTCTCTGGCAAAGCAGTTAAAAAAGTAGTTATTAGGTTACCGACTGTTACAATGAAAACCGGCAAACTGCGTGTGGGATCACGCACAACGAAGGGTTCCGTGCCGTACCCTGTAGTACCTATTTACTAGGCCACATTTAAAACCACTATACAATACATTTGATCAAAAAAGTTGTATCTTCATAGGGAACTCACGGCATATAAATTCTTTTGTTTGGGCAAGACAGTTTTTAGCGACAACTCAAAAACCGTTAGACTTATTTTATTCGAACCAAAAATCGTAGAAAGTTTTTACTAAAGTACCTCAATATTTTTCATAATCGTAAACTATATAGTTTGGAAATTAGAGGGGGGGGGCGCACTTTTTACGACTTTGACAGCTCACCGAACTTGACTTAAATGGAAAATGTTGTTTTTAGATATACCATTTTTAAAGGCCTAAGTATCCATAAATACCCCACACGCCTACATATGTGCATAGAATTTTTATCATCCCCCGGTTATGTGTATGAGGCGCCCCCCAAATTTAATATTTTGTTCGTACCTAATTTCACATCACTTCTGTAGCGGTTCATAGATCACATCTTCCTACATAATTTCATAATTGTTGTGCTTATAGTCTCCAAGTAAATCACCTGTAACATACGGTCGAACAGACATCCGTTTTAGCCATTTAGGCTACGGAACCCTAAAAACGTGATAATCCTTGAAAATCAGATAGTGCATTTCTGAAAACAATGTATGCATCGTTTTAAATTAACAAAATCGCGATTAAAAGGCAGGCTGTTAAATCTCGTTACACAATCAAGCAGCAGCAACCAAAATACAAAGCAGCGCCACACAGGTCGCACCCGCCGCATTAGCATTACAAAACTGCGGGCCGTGAGATATGGGTCGCAGATGCGCGCCCGCGCCGCAATTAGTGTAGGCGCAACATATAATTGTCTCATTTCAGAACAGCCCCGTTCGCGCTCCTGTCCGCAGGTTATCTCCTGCATTACTCTCAAAAAACAACTGCGATAGCTTATGATGCCCTGGTGATTGGAGGGGTGGCGTAAAAAAAGTGCTACGCGTTTATATGCAAATTTTATCCCGCTAACAAACTTGTGTAGTAAACAATAGTTACAAAACGTTAAGATCTAAACGTCGGGTCGTGTGGGAAAATAATCTCGAGCGCAATCTACATCCGAGCTAGGTCCTAATTAATTTAGTAATCGCTCGTGACGACTTATTCCGGCCGTAGACCGAACCACGAACCTAACGAAATCACGACTCCGCCAGACAACGATAATCGTTATTTTAAATTTATTAAAATGTCCTCTTAAAGGACTATCGGGGCGCCTATATCGGACTGTATAATTCACGCTTCGAAAAGGAGTAGACAATGAGGGTCATTATATTTTATAAAGGGGGTTTATCTTTTTGTTTAAAATCTACATCCGGGTTGCGGCGTCGAAATTTGATTAAGAATTTCACGTGTACAGGGAAATGCTTTTTGCTAAAAGATAAACGGCGGAGAGAAACGCCGGCGCGGCCGATAAAGGACCATAGACAACCTTTACGTCCGGGGCAGACTACATCAAAGGCCAGGTACACGGCAATTACATAACAGAGGTACAATACCGGCATGCACAACAAATGCCGTCGTGTCGCCGCCCGGCCCCCTGGGGCTTCGTAATTAAGTTCCGCTTGCGGGGTGCTTACTCATAACTCCACGGTACTAGACTGGATCAATTGTGGGTCAGGTTATTTGACACCTAGTACAGGGTCTATGATAACAATAAACGCACCTCGCGTCTTAGGAAGGTTGTCGAGATATTATAGCTGAGACATCTGTTTTAACTTCAGAAAAGTATGCACATGATAACAATAGAAATTACTAAATCTTATACGAAACAGTTCCCCTATAACATCTCTGAAATTAGTAGAAGACGTAAATAAAAGCAGCACGCTGTCCAAATCATGTGTAAAACTTCAACAATTATCCTACCTTATTCTTCTCTTTCATCAATTCGACCAAATTATTACTGCATTCAATGCATAATGAAGCAGTAACAGTAGCAGAGCAATATTAATAATTCCAATCTTGAGTGAGGTACTGCAACTGCTGATAAACCATCAATATCGATATCGATAAAAATTTGCATATAGCAATATTGGCAATTCTCGACTGCCATTAATTAAAAATTTTTAAAGCAAAGGGCTATTACTGCGGTAACGAGGTCGGATGCGCGGACGCGTCCAGCTAACAAGTAACAACAGAGCACGCCGCCGACTTTGATACCCGCTGCGCGACAGGGCTTGCGTGCGAGACCTGGGAATGTGCCGCAAGTTACAGGAAATGCTTAGAGCTCATTAACTGCTAGATTTTGGTTGAGGAAGTTAAAACAAGGAAATGGAAAAACAAATTAAACAGACATCTACAGCCAACCAAAAAGCTAGTTTCCTGTGTAAAATTTCGTGTATTCTTTAAGTTCCGCGAATAACACAGTATTTGTTTTTTTTTTTCTAAAATACTTAGATCTAAAGTAGTGACTTACTACAACAATGCCTAGGATGTGTGAATGATTGAAAAGCAGAAAATAAAAGAGTAATATGTTGAATTTGGTTTAGTTCTATAGATACCAACCAAGATGATCCTTGTATTAGAGACGAGACTATAATCATTTGATATAGAGAACAACTACAAAGAATAAAAATAACCATGATCGAATACAGTCTGAGATTCCCGCCTTCTCTCGAATTCGCGCCCTCCATTTTACGAGAACTGTTCTTACCTCTACAGTAAGTGGTACCTAACTTTTTTAATATTGTTACCCGGTGACATAGAAAAACAGATTTTACTCTCATTTAAATAACTGCTAATAGCTTTATCTATTCATCTATTTGCGATACCTACTCGGCTTTACCCCAAAGGTTCGGATCAACATCCCAACATCAGAGCAAATGCTTGAAAGCCTCACTATACACCCAGTTCCACGTTAAATTAACACTAATCAAAAAATGTTTCATAGAATTTATTTGCTTAAAATATACATAGTGCCGGTTGTCTCCCTATACAATCTCTGTCTACATGATGCTGTTTAGTTTCTGTTAGTCAATGTTTCATTTTTGTGAGGAGTGGAGGCAAGTTTATTTATTTATTGTTAACATATTTGGTAAAATGCTGAAACATATGTATATGTTGACCATAAGACGGCCACTTTGGCTTAATTGATAGTGACCCTACCTACGAAGGCGTAGGTCCCGGGTTCCAATCCCGGTCAGGGCATTATTTGTGCATTTACCACGAATATTGTTCCCGAGTCTTGGATGTTTCCTATTTATTTCAGTATATATTTATCTATATAAGTAAGTATATCGTCGTCTAGTACCCATAGTACAAGCTTTGCTTAGTTTGGAAGTAGGTCGATTTGTGTAAGATTGTCCCCCAATTGTTATGAATACCACTGACAAGCTAATAGGAAATTTAAATAAGTAATTAACTGACTTAGGCACCATAGATTATTTTTGAAATAAAAGTCTGACGTGTATTTTTTTGCCGATAAACTTGAAATACAACACTTTCAGTCTTCATTCCCGATTGAAGTTGCTGTGTAAAATGTATGCATATTATTAACTAGATTTAGATATGCGAGGAGCATTTATAATTAATTCTCTTATTAATTTTATTATCAGGGCCGGACTTAGGATACAGCGGGTGGAGTGACAGCTCTAGGTATCTGGTGCTTTGGGAAACGCCTAAATCCCGAATGAGGAAAAATATCAAGGGTTTTTTTTAAGTTGCGCGGCATAAATCTTTTCACCCGTTTTAGCCCCTGGGCTAGGGCTGGCGCTGGTTTTTATTCGTATATCCCGCTAGGCCCGTCCCTTGCACCAGCCAGCAAGACTGGTGAATTTTGACAGACATCCCTACACGGACCGCGGAGACGTCGTCTACGCGCATAGATTGACAATGCGCGGATAATGAAGCCGCTTGCGCCGGGAAATGTTTTGATGCCTATTAAGACGTAATATACTACTAGTACTACATTTTATGAAATTAAGTTCAGAAATATTATTTTAATAAGTATTGTTTAAGGTTGACACACGGCATAGATTAAAAATTAATTGTATAGCACAAGTGTTTTATATAACGATTATTTTAACACCAAGATATAATACTTCACGCACACAATACTTTACCTGACTCAGGTACTTTAAGATTTTCTAATAACATTGCAGTATTTTTATGGGAATGCTGAAGCATAATATACCAAATTTTCTTTAACTTTAAACTTATAATTGCTAAAAGTGGCAGTGAAGATTAAAAGTTCATGTACATTACCTACTCCTTTTGGAAATACGGGCGTGATGATTTTTGGTGACATTTTAATTTCACTAATATCAACTACTTATTACATACTAGCTAGATTGAGGTAAGCTTGTAAATCGATTGAGTCTTTAAAGTGTTATAATAGATGCCTTGCATAACATGAACCGACAAAGTAACATGCAAGGTGTAAGTAGGTAGAAAGCTTGAAAAAAACTTGTGCAAATCGGTCAAAAGTTAACTGTAACAAATTTCACGCAACCAAACCCGTTTTGCCAATGAACAAAAGTTGTTGACAAGTTGAGTTTTCGAGAGCAATTTTAAGCGAATTTCCAAACGTCATAGAGTAAAAGTTGTTCCACATGCTTACTGCTTAAGTATGGTAATTACAGTTTCGATATTTCACGTAATAAAGGACGGATTTCGTTAATTTTTGGCGCGTGCAATTCTTATTGGCGCCTAATTAGCGTCGATGTGTTCAATAAATTTTCAGTTTTAGTTGTTCAATTTGAACATGATCATTTGCATACATAACCTATCACAAAGCTGCATCATCATGCAGAGTATCAGGACATCCGTGTGTAATAGGAACCTGGAGCACAAAATTGACAACAGCGAGCGCATACCCAATGTTAATCATGTCAATGCGTAACTCGTGATAAACAAAATAATGTTAGGCATTATTCTCTTATCTCCCACTAACACGTTTAAAATTAAATTAATTTAAAAGTTATCCTAAAGAACATAAAACAAATTTAAAATTCCTAAACCTGCGTAGAGAAATGTCATTACTTGTTGGCCGTATGTACAATCCAATCCAACTTCTATTTACTATACAACTCTGAAAATTTGAATTTTGCTGCAACTTTTTTCATGGAATATCATCATCATCATCATTATAACAGCCGAAATACTTCCACTGCTGGACCAAAGCCTCCCTCAAGGATATGCACAATGACCGGTCTTGCGCCACCCTCAACCAACGGCTTCCCGTGATCTTGACCCGATCGTCGGTCAACCTTGTTCACACACTGCGTCTTTTGGTGCGTGGTCTCTACTCAAAATCCTTTTTGCTCCAACGGCCATCACGGGATCCTGCCATGTCATCAAGGGATAGTCCAAACTTAATTACGATGATAACATCTCCCGCACCTGCCTGTCTAAGGAAAATCCCTTCAGATCCAATCTCAATATTTATCATATCCCTGCGACATATACACGAGTGAGAGTGCTACCTATTTTTATTGAGGATGGAAATCAGTTATTTATGTCTGATATTCGGAAAGAATAAATCACCTACCTACTAAGTAGTAAAATAGAATTAAATTAATATAAATAGGAATTTAATAAAAAATTCAATATTCTATTGATATAAAGAGGTCGAGTCATTCCGCGGTAAACTAGGTATAATTAATACGTAATAAATAATTATTACTCTTTTATGAGGTCAACTTATTAAAAATACAGTAGAATATTAAGTATAATACTCGTAATTGTCGTATAATAATATTATAAATAGACTATCGACAAATAATGTTATAAATAGGTTGCCAACATTTTGCGTAAAAAGTTCTGTATGAATGTAGGCAAGTAGTTTATTACATTTTTCCCAGTCAAAGCACATAGAATAATTTTTGGGCCATAATATTCGCTATTCTCTTGTGTGGTGTAGAACAAAACATATTTTGCATATTTTTATATTTGAAAACGAATGTGTTATTTTTCAGTCGTAATGAATTTTTTTAATCGAAATAAGCACATCACTAACTTCACCAAGCATTACAGGTAGCGCCATCTAGCGGCAAAGTTATGACCATCGGCGCTGTCACAGCTGATTGTCATTTATTAATGCAAAATAAAACGTATTACAACAAGAAAAGCAGTTCCTAAAATCCCCAAATGTGTATCATGATATGTGAATAAATCTCTGGGTAAAGTATATTACAAAACAACAGTGAATTACTCAAGAAATGCAATCGTCTTGACTGTCACCTGTCAAAACTTTCGTCACAAATGTGCACAAAAACACCGAAAATGTAGTGTAGATGCACCTTTTAGAAATCGGCTTAAGTGAAATGATATGTATGACATGTTAAAAAATCTTTAAGACACAATATCGGCAATATTCCATAAGTTCTCAGTTGTAGCAACATAACCTCTAAATTTGACAACCGACATCAAGAGTAGATTGTTTTTATCACATTAATTACTATTACTTACCTTGTTCAATAACTTTAACTGATTAGAAATACATTTTGTTACTTTGGAGCTTAAGTGCACACACAAAACACTTATTTTGCAGCCATTTATAACATATTTTACCTTGCTAACTGAACACTCTCCTCTTGAGATTTCATTTTATAAATGAACAAGAAATGTTTCTTAATTTGTTACTTCTTTTAAGTTATTTTACATTGTACTATTGTGCCAAATGCATTTTAAATAGATCATACCGGGATATTGCAAGCATGTCACCATGGCAACTTCAGACTTGTGCGCTTGAGCCTTTGGAAATTTAAAATGTTCTTAACTTTACAAATGGCACATGTGATCAAAATAATAACTTTATGTATGAGATTTAAATAAATATCAGGTTTGAAAACAATTTTAACAATTGTAAATTTGTAAAAATAAATTAACTTCGGCTGCACTGAAATGTTTTAATTGAAAGTTAAAAATGTCTTCTCTTTATACTGTCAAGATTGAGAGGTTTGAATTGTATTAATAAATATGCCCAGGGAGCTCAAGTATAGAACTGTGAGGATAAAATGGTTGCACTTTCACACTGGCCAGCATTGAACGGTTATGGAATATTGCCAAAAGCGGTCTCAGCGACCCACCTTCTTCATTATCCCCGTCTTCCGCTTCGAGAACGTCGTGTACCGCCGCAGTTTGTTGTCTATGTACTCCATCTTGATCTTAACTCTGCCTTTGGTCTTCTTGCCATTGGACGGGGGTGACTTCTTAGGCTGGAGCGAGGCATAGCCATCATCAGCTATGTCGGGCATGGGGCAGTGGTCGAGGCCCAGACTCTGCGAAGGCCTCTCGTCGTAGCACTGGTCAGAAGGACGCTTCACGCCGCGCGGGCCCGGGCAGGGCTGCAGGCCCTGCCGCAGCGAGCCGCCGAGAGAGCCCGGCGCCCGGCCCGCGCCGTACATGTCCCCCACGTCTCCCAGGAGACCCATCCCATACGGCGACCCGAAGCGGGGCTCCCGCGCTCCGCCGGGCGCGTCCATCATAACCTCACAGTACGCCACAGTAGACGGTGCGCGCACGCGCTTCGCACACCTCGCCGTTCGAAACACCGAACGGAGACTGACCGAAAACGCGAATGAACCGAGGGCGGGACTGACGGGTCGGCCGCTCGGACCGTGACTGACTTCGCGACGTTCGCGTCCCGCGCGCCTCCACCGCTAGCCGTCTCGCTCACACACCCCGGCTTTAACTCTCCACGAGCGAGACGGCGCACTTTGGCCGTAATCTGACACAACTGTAGGAAAAGCGTGCTCCGGGATGCCGCGAGTTTCAGTGCCCGAAATCCCGTATTAAAATAGAGCTTTTATTTTGAGTTTATTTCGTAAATAGAAATAATAGAATCGGAAGTGGAGCGGCGCGCGCGGGGCGGTGGGCTGGCCCGGCCATATTTAGACGCGAGCCGTGCCAAATATGGCAATCGACGGTCAAATGGGGGCCACTGAAATCCCTCCTACTCGCACCTGGCGATTTTCACGTCTAATAATCAATTGAAAACTCAGTCACGTCAATAATATGCGATACGTCTAACGTTAGCTAAACAGCCTTTAAATAATATGAATGTCACAAGCTAGGCAGTTGACAGACAGCTGCGCTTGCAAGTTTAGTTATGAAAAGTTGGAGTTAGAGCATGCGCACTAAAAATGCCCTGAAAGTTTTTTCTCTCGAACGGAAGTTTCAAAACAATTATTGAAGAATGTTTTTAATGAAACTAGCAATTCTTGTATATATATTTTGCGGATCTCGGAAACGGTTCTAACGATTTCGATGAAATTTACATTTCGGGGGTTTTAGAGGGGCGAGAAGTAGATGTAGCTGTCGCCCAGGTACTGGTTAATAATGAAAAATGATAATTTGTGCGACGCGCCTAAGTCTTACGTATGCTATGCATCATCTCTTCTCGAAACATTACAACCGTAAATAGTAGGTATAAATAATAATATTTTGGCTTACAGCCAACTTTATTAATGCAATTGTTGAGATGGTGATCTTCCACTAAATCTTGTCTAAAACGACTCAAGATTTTCTCCTCTTAATAGGTTTTATGTTGGCAGACACAAAAATCTAAAAAAAAGAGTATAAAAATAATACCTTTACTTAATTAGTTGCTAGATACTAAGTAGCAGTTTTGTTCAAAATAGTTCAATCAGTCACAAAACTTTATCTCCAAACGTTCGCCTACACGCGGAACTGTTTATTCTACTCATTATTGCCAAAATCGAATTGAAATTAGTTTCAAATAAATTTTATAGGGTTATTAACAAAAATCTGTGAATTTCCTTCGCGTAACAGCGCCGCCTACGTCCTTCCAGAAGGCGGCTTGTTTTTCCTTTTAAAGTTTATTTTATTGAGCTTAGTCACGGTGCATTCAACTCTTAAAAGCCTTAAAACGGTCGAGATTATTTTAATTGCGTTTTAGTTTTTAGGAAACGTGTGTTTCCTTGGTTATTAACTAGATTTGGAAGACAAACTTTGTTCTTGCAAACGGTCACGCGAGTTTTCCAGTATAATAATTTTGTACAGATGTAGAGAATAATGCTTTCTCATCGGCTAAACTCGGAAAACGACTAGACCCGAAGTGGCTATCAATTATCGTCTTAAATGATTGACAAGTTCATGTCTGAATGGGCATCTTCTGGGTGAGCTCGCTTCGTCGTCGGCCTAATCTTTGCCCCCTGGCTAGATTCTGGCCAACAGCAACCCCATTTTAATTAAAAATAATGTCTGTTAGTTTGAAACTTTATTAGTCAATGTCAAATGTCAGAATAAAAGTTTTTGGTAAAGAAAAACATTTTTGGTACAAGCTTTTATTGCCGACTCTCCTTTTTTCCACAATCATAAACTATGTACTTGTTGAGTCGGTTCGAATGAGCCCAAACACGATGGGTTTATTAACCGACTTCAAAAACAGGAGGTGGTTCTCAATTTGTCAGTTTTTTCTTTAGTTTTTTTTTATGTATGTTCACCGATTACTCGGAGACTAGAGTACCGATTTTAAAAATTATTTTTTTGTTTGTAAGCGTATGTTTTCTAGTTGGTCCCATTGTCACCAAATCTGGATCTGATGACGGGATCTTGGAAAAATCGAGGGAACCCCTCAAATTATACAGCAAGAGGATGGGGTAAGGCTAAATCAACGGAACTCCTCAAATTATATACCAAGCAGATGGGGTAAGTAAGGCAAAATCGAAGGAACTCCTCAAATTATATAGCACGAGGATGGGGTCTGGCAAAGTTTGGAGTCTGTGTTTTTTTGTTAAAAAGTTACTTGTTTTTTGTAGTTTAGGAATTGCTATGACCACCTTCTGTCGCGATCATCAGATCAGCTCTACGAGTATGTCATAATAATATTGCATTGTCATTGTCATCCGATCTATATGCGTGCAAAATTTCAGCTCAATCGGAAACCGGGAAGTGGATCAAATTTAACTTGCAAGATTTGATTACAGACCGACAGACAGACAACGGGACAGGTGAAACTAAATAAAAGCTTGTAAAAACTGGTAGGTAGTATTTTGCCATTTGACATGACATATGTTAAATAACACGGTAATTGATTTTTCTCAAACATGCAATGAAATATTGACGTTATTATCCTTATAATAGGCTGCGAAGTATGACGTTTCAGGTGTGGCTAGGACAAGACGTCGTTAATGGAATTTCATACAAATCTTGTAGGCCAAGGCCAGCAATCCCGCAAGGCCCGCCTCAGACATATTGTCTTCGGCCGGCAACCCCTTTCGTCCCGGCCTCTGTAGTAATGTACTAGTCACTTCTTCGGGTCTAATCGTTTACCGAGTATAGCCGATGGGAAAGCATTATTGACCAAGGTACATCTGTAGTCACTGTGATAGGTTTGGGAAAGGAGGTGACAATCTCAAACCTGTAGTAGTTCTGAGATTGTCGTGCCTCCGCCGGTTGAATGAGGGTGAGGCCACACGAGCGTAATTTTGTGAGCGGCGTAACTTCATCGACGCCATACTTGTGACATGTACCGAAATTTTCGGTGATAGTCATAAGTATTTCGTGACATATGGGCCTTACCCTAAAGGCACATATATCACGAAATTCTAATTCTACGACGTTGACGACATTTAAATATTAACTTGGGATGTGTTGTACCATCTGTAGGTAATCGTAAGTTTTCTTCGTTAAAATCTGATCCCATCAAAAACATAAATGTGAAAATGGGAGCCAAGTTCAATATTAAGCATATGCGATGCTTGGTAACGGTTGTCGTCTTCACCGACAAAAGAATTGAGATCTAAATGGGTGCCAAGTTCCGTAGATTCTCTGAAATGGTGCCAAGGCCGGCACTACATTGTTTTTTACCACATTTATGTTTTTGATGGGATATCATTACTTTTTGACAATCTTCGCCAAATGGTGCTTTTTAAGAGCGAATGCACGAGTTACTATACAAAATGCGCAAATCGCTATAGGTGCACCTCAAATATTTGAAGAGATCCCTCGATTTCTCCAGGACCCTATAATCAGATTCTTACCTGATTTTATGTTATATATAAATGATATCACAGAATATATAAAATTCTCGAACGTATTACTTTATGCTGATGACACTAAAATATTTAGACTAATCAAGAATCCCTCCGACTGTGACAACAGGATTTACTCAATCTTGAAAGATACTGCCTTGATAATAATCTTTTCCTAAATAATGATAAATGTAGCAGTATAACTTTCTCAAGAAATAATTTTTAAGAAAAAAACCGACTTCAATGGGGGAGTCCGGTGAAAGATTATTAATCTTAGATGGTGCACTCTTAGATTCCATACAATAAAATACAAAAATGGCTATAAGTATGTTTATAATGGTAGAAGACTAAGTACCCTCAATTCCTCATGAAATCATGGAAAAACCTTGCTTGCTTGACAAACAAAACGAAGAGAACTAATCGCCTAACGTGAACTACGCGTCGTTGAAGAGTTCCGTTCTGATCATCATCAGCAGTTCCACTTCATCAAATGTCACTTTTATGAATGAAAATGCTTGATTAGTTCATGAAAATACTAAAATCACTATTTGTGTGCCTTTCACATTTGAGGAGTTCCCTCAATTCCTCATGGATCCCATCATCAGAACTCGAGCATGACAAAAATTAATCGTGAAAATAGAACTTGCTTAACAAACACAGCTAGGAGGACAAATCGCCAAACGTGAACTTTTCGTCGTTGAAGAGTTCTGTTCTGATCATCATCAGCAGTTCCACTTCATCCAATGTCACATTTTTGGATGCAAATGCTTGACTTGTTGATAAAAACACAAAAATCACTATATGTTTGACTTAAAGATTTGAGGAGTTCCTTCAATTCCTCATGGATCCCATCAGCAGAACTGCCTTTTGACAAAAACGGGACCAACTTGGATATATATACATACAATCAAAAAAAGAATTTTTCAAATCGGTTAAGAAATGACGGAGTTATGGAGTAACAAACATTAAAAAAAAAAAACATACAACCGAATTGATAATCTCCTCTTTTGAAATCTTGAAGTCGGTTAAAAAGAAAAATATAGATTATTGCTACACTCTTGGCGATGTAAATTTAAACAGAGTATCTGAAATCAGAGATCTTGGTGTAACAACGGATTCAAAACTTTCATTTATCCCTCATATAGAAAATATGCTAAAAAAGTCTTTTAAGCAGTTAGGTTTTATTTTACGTGTCGCAAAACCCTTCAAAAATGCATCAACTTACAAAATACAACAGCTATGTCCGTAGTCGTCTCGAATTCGCTTGTGCCGTTTGGAAGCCTTTCCATTCTATCCATATCGATAGAATTGAAAGGCTCCAAAAGAAATTTATGATTTCACTTGATTTTAGAACTTGTCATAATTATGTTAGTTACGCCGACTCTTTACAACGCCATAAAATGCAGTCACTGAGTGATCGGCGTGACTGCGTAGACTCTGTTTTACTCTATAAAATACTAAATTCAAAATTAGAAATTCTTTCCTTACTTCATATGGTTTATCTCAGGGTCCCTCGTGCCCGTATTCGTCAATGTCGCAAAAAGGAATTGTTTTCTATCCCTTCTAGTAGAACATGTTACGCCCGTAATATGTTTATCAGACGTGCTTGCAGACTTTTTAATGAATGCTTAAAATTAACTAATTTTGATATATTTAATAGTAGTATAATATCTTTGAAGAAATTGTTCCAATGAATGGTAATGCAATACACCATTGTTTCTAAGCTTATAACTGTAGCTATACCTAGATACTTAGTTTACAACATATTGTGTAATTATGTAGGTACTTCTCGATAATAATAGTATGCATCTTTGTGCATATGCATATGTATATATATAATGTTGCATGTAATGGGTTTCTAAATGTGTGTACTTATACTTTAAAAAAAACCATAATAAGATGTCGGAATCCGTATCAAAATAATACTTGCTAAAACGTACACTGACTTTCAAGATTTCAAGGTTTGATATACAATAACATCTTTACTAAAGTATCCGACATTTTAAAATAAATCTTTTTCAGAATATTGTATTTAGAACATTTACAATTTAAGGAAACTGTAGGTCTTATGTTAATAACAACAATTTCTGTACACATTTTTGTATATGACCGTTTGTTTCTCATAATAAATAAATTAAAATAAATTATTATGGAACTACCCCTGAAGTATACCGTTTCAAACAAAAAAATAATTTTCCGAATCGGTTCATAAATGACGGAGTTCTGAGGTAACAAGCATAAATAAAAAAATACTGTTTTCTGATTTTGTCTGGTGTACACACACCAAGCTGCATGCCAAATTTCAGCTTTCTAGGTCATCTGGAAGTGGGTTAGATTTTTGATTACTAGTCAGTCAGTCAGTGGTAAAAATGTCGGTTTTTGGAATTTAATATCTCAATAACTATTAAACCTATGTTTATGAAATTTGGGGTTCTAGTTGTTCCAAAGGATCTTAATACATGTACCAAATTTCATTTTTTTTATGTTAGGTAGATTTGGAGTTATTGGGGGGTCAAAAGTGGCTCCAAACGGTTCGTGTAATATAATACTTATATAACACACGGCTGCTGTCCGCCAGTTCCTGGGGTGAACTTGGCTGGACATGCTGCCGCGTGTCTAGATTGAATGGAAAGTTTGTCAAGATTCTATGGGATGACAACTGCCGCCGCCATATTTAACGTTGATCGGTCTGTAATTGTAAGTTGGTGCAACCCGCCCTTATTGTCGTCGCGTAACATTATTTTTCGCAAACATGATCGGGAGTGGTCATCATCAATAAAAAAATATATTTTTTTAATAGTATAATAAGAGATACTTCTATTTTTTCCGCTTTATGATAACATTGTTTTTTTCTAATTACGTTCTGTGTGTTTCCCCAGCCGCCGATGACCACCTAGAAAGATGAATAAATATTGGGGGGGGACAATCTTACACAAATCGACCGAGTCCCACACTAAGCAAAGCTTGTACTATGGGTACTAGACGACGATATACATACTTATATAGATAAATACATACTTAAATATATAGAGTAGAGAAAATCCAAGACCCAAGAACAAAATCCGTGCTAAATGCATCAAATAATGCCCTGGCCGGGATTTGAACCCGGGACCTCTAGCTTCGGAGGCCGTCAAAAACAATAACGAACTTTTTGATAGTACATGTGCTTAAAATAATAAGTTACATTTTTGTTGTTTTGAACATGGAATGAAATAAATACATGTGTTATTACCTATTACTTTAAAAACTGACTTTGAGTGTAGCTGTAAAACATGACATGAAAAATTAATAACCACCTTGTTATGCAATCCCTTACTTTCCGAACCCCGGCAATAAAGTACTTATTCTAAAAAAAACCGGGGTTTCCGTAAAGAAAATTATATGATGTAATTTTTTCTTTATCTGTGCTATAAGACGTTGCATCGTACCAAATTTCAAGATTCTGAGTTCACGGGAAGTACCCTGTAAGTTTTGATTCCCTTGCGAATGTCGAAAATTTGCGACATAAACAGCTGTATCTTTTTATTACATTGGCTTAGAAGTTTGATTTTTTTACAGCTCCAATGGACAGTAGACCTGAGTATTTGATATAAATTCCAGCTTGATACCTCCACGCGTACCTGAGAAAAAGGGTCTTGACAGACAGACAGACGGACTTACGGACGGGTAACAAAGTAATCCTATATATTTTTTTCCTTTCGAGGTACGGAACCCTAATAATAGCAGGATCCATATTTGGAGGCGAAAGTGTACAGTTTGTTAGATAAAATATAAAAAAATAAAATAAAATAAATGTTATAGGGTTATGATACTTACTCCTTATTTATTCTTTTTCACATGTTAGGTTTTTTACAATAAATTTATCAAATGTAAATATAAAAATATACATACAAAATATAAAAGCATTATAAAAAACCTAACCTAGAGTGCCGCCGGCAGCGAGGCGGGGCCTAAGCTACCGGTGGTTAGGGCGACAGAGAGAGGAACCTCCTGACTATCCGCGCCGTGTCCAAGAGTACCGCCTTCTGCATCTGACCCTTGACCCAGCCATCTAGCGAGAGTCTCTTAAGATGTTGGTCGAGACTCTTCGCAATTAGACCGTTCGCAGAGACGACTATCGGGACAATGATCGTCGAATCAACATCCCACATAGCGGTTACCTCGTGTGCCAGGTCTAGGTACTTACTAACCTTGTCCTTCTCGGCCTTCACGAGGTTCTCATCATGGGGGATGGTGATGTCAACGAGCACTGCCTGGCGCTTCAATCGATCTGTCAGCACGATATCAGGTTTGTTGGCTATAATAGTCCTGTCCGTGATGACAGATCGATCTCAATAGAGCGTGGCACGACCATTTTCGAGAACTGGCGCAGGTGTGTACTTATAGTACGGCACTTCGAAGTCCACAAGACCGTACAGAAGAGCAAGCTGCTGGTGAATAATCTTGGCTACCAAGTTATGTCTGTGCAAGTACTCGCCGTTAGCAAGATGACCACAACCGGAAATGATATGCCTGAACGACTCTCCGGGACGGCGGCATGCCCGACAAATGTCAACCGTACCGTCCTTCAGGATATATTTCCGGTAGTTGTTCGTCATGATAACTTCGTCCGCAATTGCACAGACAAAACCTTCGGTTTCCGCAAAGAGATCCCCGAAACGTAACCAGTTCACCGACGCGAGCAGGTCTACGTCGGGCCCCGTAAGAGCCTTGTAGAACCGCCCATGTAGCTCCTTACTCTTCCATACCGCCCTGCGGTCCTCGGTGCTTAGTACTTTAAGTCTGCGCCAGTTCTCGTTTGCCATGGAGAGCGGGGTAAAAGATGCGTCTACTGCCACTACGTCACGATGCATCCCACACTCACTGTTTAGGAAGTAATCCCTGAGACTGCACACTTCGCGGTTGTGGAGGTCTTTGGCATTTAAGAAGCCGCGACCTCCAAACTTCCGCGGGATGTACAGTCTCATAACAGAAGATCGTGGGTGTAACATACGGTGCGCAGTGAGCAGTACACGCACTCTTCGATCCAGGAAATCGAGCTCAGTCTGAGTCCACCTTAATATGCCAAAGGAGTATGTAAGCAAGGGCATCACCCAGGCGTTGAAGGCACGCACTCTATTGCCGCCCGACAAAAAACTGTTGAGTACTTTTGTCAGGCGACAGAAGAAGCGCTCCTTCACCGCCCGCTTGATGTCTCCACCCTCGATACCCAAAGACTGTGACATACCAAGATATTTATAGGTTTCTGCTTCGGAGAGTGATCTGAGATCCATTGTCTCAGAAATTTGTAAATTTGTGGAATTTACTACTTTCCCCCGCTGTACATGCATGGCCGCACACTTATCGACACCAAATTCCATTTTGATGGCACTACTGAAGGCCTCTGTGGTTTTCAGTAGCTCCAACAGGTCATGTTTATTTGGTGCAAATAGTTTGAGGTCGTCCATGTAGAGCAGATGAGAAATGACCTCACCCTCTCTCCGTAGCTGGCAACCTAGTCCTGAATCCTTCAGCAGGGTACTGAGCGGATTCAGCGCTAGGCAAAACCACAAGGGACTCAGACTATCACCCTGAAAAATACCTCGCTCAATCCTGATGGAATCCTGCGGGCCAGAGGGGCCCTCTCCTCCCCCGGGTTGACGAAGGACTGTGGTCCACTGCCCCATGCAAGCCACTAAGAAGGATCTCAGAACTGCATCAACTTTATACAGTTCTAAGATCCTCCTCAGCCATGAATGAGGCACCGAATCATAGGCCTTCTTATAGTCAATCCAGGCGGTCGAGAGGGTCCCTCTGTTTCGCCGGACTCGTTGACAAATGGTCATGTCTATGAGGAGGAGCTCTTTAGTACCACGTGACCCAACCCTACATCCATTTTGAGCGGGGGCCAAAATGTTGTTCGCAACAATGTGCGTGTTAATTTTTGCTCTCAAAATGGATGTAAGGAGCTTGTATAGCGTCGGCAAGCACGTGATGGGTCTGTAGTTCTTCGCTTCCGTGGTACTACCGGACTTGTAGAGCAAGGAGGTGGCACCAGTTGTTAAGGGAGGCGGTAGGGAACCGAGCTCGAGTGCTTGTTGAAGTTCCGAGCTATCAACACTACACAACATGATTGCCTAAAACTTCATTCGATATAAAATTTTATCGCAAATACCTAGACGTAAGTTACGTCTACGTGTTATGTCACGTAACACACGTTGATCCCGTTCCAACTTCTAATAGGTACAGTACAACTGGCACGTATACCTGTGACTCTAGTGAAAAAGGGTATAAGTGCCGAACAATTGTATAGGACTTGTACCCCTTTTCACTAGAGCCACAGCATTGTACACATACACACACATTTTAATTAGGCTACAAATAATACCTACCAATTAGTGAGCAAATTACAAAGCGAAAATTATGTACTTATGAGTAATTAGGGAGTATAATATACACCTTCCTTCTTTCTTCCTTATATCACGGTATTTTACCTACCATACCATACCATAGTGTTGTAACGAATATTGAGTTTTAAACATTCGAGAATACGAATTCGGATGCGAAAATGTGGCTCATATTCGCAAATACAAATAGTGGTATTTTATTTTATTTGTTGTGTCGGCGTGATTGATATGTCAAATATACATGATATAATATTGTATACCTATGCCAAATTACAGCCGTCTAGTAGTAACGGTTATTGAGCTAAGCTGCAGACGCGTACAAACTGACGGACGGACATGACGAAACTATAAGGGTTCCTGAACCCTAAAAACTGTTCAAATATGTTCGAAATGTTTTCAACGAATGCGAATAATGCAAATGGCCAAGAGTCAATATATCCAAGAGCATGGAAATGCATAGTATACCACATCATTTTCATGTGCTACGTACCTATTCGAATAACAGCAAAAGTAGATGATCATTTTGGTACCTTGTCACTTTCACTATTTTGAAGCATATCGCAGTATTGCGTTAGTGCGACAAATACAAAAATGATCATCTTCATTTGCGGTTGACTGTACTTAGTTGGGTCAAAGAGGATAGTTTGGTGTAAGTTTAAATTATCATCTTATCTTTAAAAGTTTAAATTGAAAACAACGAAAAACCTCATTAACTACCTGGTTGCATAGATATATGTATATATATATATATATATATATAGTCAAAAACCTTTATTTGGAACGGTATCCATTTTCCTGCCTTAGACCTCAAACTGATATGCCTGTTTGTCAAGGAAAGACTCATTATTGATGTGTGACTATCACCTCATAAGACCTTATAAATACTTATGAGGTCAAAAAACTTCAGCCAAATATGGAAGCCTACCCAAAGCCTACAATAGACCCGGCAGGACCTTATAGTACAAATGGCACATGGCGGACCTATTGAACTAGCGGATTGATAGTGATATACGTTTCAACTCTAGGTCTGAACTGTTCAAGAAAGAAAGCAGCTAAGTGCGTGTCGGGTTCACAATGTAGGGTTCCGTAGTTGTCCATCTGTTACACTATGCCGAAGGTCACAAATTTTTATTTACTGTGTTTAGCACAACTAACAACACTATCTAAATAAACAGAGGAAATTGTACGAAGGTTTGCTTTTCCAAGTATATTTCTTAACTTCGTCTATTATTCGTTAACTGAGTAATGTCTATATACTTAGCTGTGATAGTTTTACTCTTAAATTTATTACAATAGGTACTAGGTACCACTTTTTTTTCACATACTCAGCAGCAACCGTAGTAGACCATAAGGGTGCCTTTCCACCAGAGATGTGCTATGCTACGTTCCTATGTATGCGTTTGAATCCACCAATCATATTCATAGCGTAGCTTACACATCCTCGCAGAATAGCTGCATAGCACATCTCTGGTGGAAAGGCACCCTCATAAAATTAAGTTTAAAACGCACAGAGCGCGACGCAGTGTCGTTGCGGGGCGGGGGCGCTTTCGCGGTAAAGGTCTAGGGCACCTCGCACCAAAAATCAAATAGATCGGAGGCGGCGTGTGTGACATATGAAGCAGTACGAGTAATCGATAGTCGCCAGTTTCGAAAAGATCAGAAATGCAAAACTCCCTCCGCCCCGCACCGCGCCTCGCCTGCTCTGTGCGTTTCGAGCTTAAAGCTTAGTATTACGCTCGGTTAATTTAATGCTCGTGTAGGGTAGTAAGTAACATTTTTTTTTCATATTTTAGCTTTCTACTGTTTTGTCAGCATGATTGATTTGTATATATTTACATCGGAGCCACACCGTTACGTTGCCTGAATGAAATGTGTTAAGTTGTTGTATTGACATATAGTTAGTTTGTAATAAGTTATATGGGTGTCCGCTGGATGTGGGTGGCGCAGGATCGGTCTTTGTGGAAGTCTTTGGGGGAAGCCTATGTCCAGCAGTGGACGTCCTTCGGCTGATATGATGATGATGATGAAGTTATATGGGCCATGTTAAGTACCCGAAACAAACTAAGAAATAAAAAATAGACCAGGTAACCATAATCTCACAGTACCGTGACGTCACCTGTCGTCATCTCCTGTTCCTATACGATATATCGTTCGGAAAGTAACAGTAGCTTTCTAAGCAAAATGAGCGGGTGCCACTGCGCATTCCTTGCCAAATGCGGCGCGCCGGGGATGGAGCGTTGACGCAACGCTATTCAACGCACGAGTGTCCATTCGAACCGGCGGGATACAGTCCAATTCACTTTATTATATGGATGACCCTTTATATCACGACATACACAGATTTTCCGGCCTTTGAGAGATTCAAATGCAAACATTTATTTGTCCAACATAGGTAGTTAGTCTAAGGTGTAAAATTTTTGTTCTGCATCACCATGTGGTGCCCTTGGGGCATACAAATATTTTATGACATGCATTTGCATGCAGCATGTTACTTATACTATCGTAATGGTCTTCTAGCATATAGTTTTCTAATATATTTTTTATTAGGAAGATACACTTTACAGACATCATACAATACAATACATGGTTCAAAGTTCGCACGTGTTCAGAAGCTTATAAACTAGCATGATATCCAAAGCTAAGTGCACACAGCTTGATCAGTAAATTAGCGCATAATTGCCCATTTGTAAAACACTAGTGTCAAGTCGACCAACACAGATCAGGTTTTTAGATTCAGTTTATACATGTTCAACATTCTATGAAAAATTTACCCCACTCTATTTTGGCCAAGTCGACCTAATGATGCATCTACAATCTACGTTTAGATTTAACACAAGTGATATAAGTATGATCAGAGGCTATATAAATTTTTAAATAAGTACTAATAAACTGTGAATTCGAAAAATATAAACCTTCAGGAACGATTCTTACATATCAAAGTATAGTACTGTACTGGAAAATTAAAGTTAAGCCTAATATTAATTTAGTCGATCCGTTAAAAATTCTCGTATGGAATAATAAGCTTTACCTACCAGAAAATCTTTTAAGAGATTAAAATCAAGTTCATTTTCTGCTTTCCCAACAATATTCTGTGGTAGTTTTTTGTAGATTTTGTGGGCAATGAGAGGTAGGGCACTGAACAGCATCTCGTTCATTATCGGGGAAGGACATTATAGAAGACACCAGCTATAATAACACCACTACATGCTCTGTAGGTAGTGCAAGTATATATGTACGTGTTGTTTTCCTGGTGGTGAAATCCTCATATCAATAAAGGGTCGGTACGCTTGAATTTGTTCCGAACCCTGGGCCATCAGGCATGCCATATTATGTCTTTCTGCCGCCGTCGTAGTTTACAAGAACATGCAACTTTAGATAACACCAATCAATTTGTGAGAAAGCATCGATCTGCATACCTAATAAGCACTAGTATAATATATAGTGTTTATTCCACAGCGTTGAAAGGAGTGGAGTGATTGCTCGTAAATTGAACGATTTATAATTAGAGTTTTATGGATAATTCAAGGGTTAAAGTTGACAACATATTATTCACAATACCAGGCCATAGGATAGGTTAGAACGGCCGGCCGTTTAGGCGCCGGGTGTCTAGTAGGGTCCGCCCCTAAACACCAGAAAACAAGGGAAAGATGAAATTTTAGGAGGGGCCTTTTGAGTGTCGTGGAATGAATCGGTCCATCCTGGTCAGGGGCTATTTATTGTTGGCGCTGTCCAGGTCAACTCCGAAAGCCTCCAAAAGCGCTGCTCCTGCTGGAAACTAGTGGGCAACTTGACTTGATCCAGTAGTCTCTACGGGCATTACAGTTACATTGTGTGCCAGTGAGAGCATGTTGCCGGTATGTAATGTATACACTTTCGGATGCGGGGTGAATACGAGTAATGTTTATGCTACCAATTGTTAACCGACTTCAAAATTTCAAAAGAGGAGGTTATCAATTCGGTTGTATGTTTTTTTTTTTTTTGTTTTTTTTTTTATGTTTGTTACTTCATAACTCCGTCATTTCTTAACCGATTTACAAATTTTTTTTTTGATTGTATGTATATATATATCCAAGTTGGTCCCGTTTTTGTCAAAAGGCAGTTCTGATGATGGGATCCATGAGGAATTGAGGGAACTCCTCAAATCTTTAAGGCAAACATATAGTGATTTTTGTGTTTTTATCAACAAGTCAAGCATTTGCATCCAAAAATGTGACATTGGATGAAGTGGAACTGCTGATGATGATCAGAACAGAACTCTTCAACGACGAAAAGTTCACGTTTGGCGATTTGTCCTCCTAGCTGTGTTTGTTAAGCAAGTTCTATTTTCACGATTAATTTTTGTCATGCTCGAGTTCTGATGATGGAATCCATGAGGAGTTGAGGGAACTCCTCAAATCTTAAAGGCAAACATATAGTGATTTTTGTGTTTTTATCAACAAATCGAGCATTATCATACAAAAATGTGACATTTGATGAAGTGGAACTGCTGATGATGATCAGAACAGAACTCTTCAACGACGAAAAGTTCACGTTTGGCGATTTGTCCTTCTAGCGGTGTTTGTTAAGCAAGTTCTATTTTCACGATTGATTTTTGTCATGCTAGAGTTCTGATGATGGGATCCATTAGGAATCGAGGAAACTCCTCAAATGTGAAAGGCACACAAATAGTGAATTTAGTATTTTCATTAACTAATCAAGCATTTTCATTCATAAAAGTGACATTTGATGAAGTGGAACTGCTGATGATGATCAGAACGGAACTCTTCAACG
Source organism: Notocelia uddmanniana (assembly GCA_905163555.1). Lineage (NCBI taxonomy): Eukaryota > Metazoa > Arthropoda > Insecta > Lepidoptera > Tortricidae > Notocelia > Notocelia uddmanniana. The sequence goes on from LR991065.1 coordinate 18,105,903, forward strand.
ACGCGTAGTTCACGTTTGGCGATTTGTTCTCTTCGTTTTGTTTGTCAAGCAAGCAAGGTTTTTCCATGATTTCATGAGGAATTGAGGGTACTTAGTCTTCTACCATTATAAACATACTTATAGCCATTTTTGTATTTTATTGTATGGAATCTAAGAGTGCACCATCTAAGATTAATAATCTTTCACCGGACTCCCCCATTGAAGTGGGTTTTTTTTTCTTAAAAATTATTTTTGCTATTAGAATAGGACTTATCCCATTACGAAGTCAGTCATGGCTACCGCAAACACACGCTAGACCATGCAGGGTGTGGGGTCAAACACCTTCGGACTTTGATTCTGTCATAAGCATTGCGTACATATAATTAGGTACGGCTTTGTTTCAACTCATATTAATTATGTTATTTTAGTAATTCAATACTGTGCTATACATGGCGTTGTATTATAATGAGGATATGATTACAGAATGACGCAACTAATACGGAGTGGGGATGCGGATAACCGTGGTAACAAAGGTAAGACCTTGCTTAGCACCGTTTGTTGGAGGTGATATTTTTTCGGGAAAATCGGGTAGACGCGCACAGTTTCTATGGTAGGGGAGCCGAAGAAGGGATTTTGGAATTTACTTGAGCGCGGCAGATGAACATAATGGGAAATACCTTGCACTTTGTTGAGTACCTCTACCAAGTATGAGCCCTCTATATGGGGGAGCTAGACAGTTAGTGGGTAGACGGACTTGGTGGTCCCTGACAACCCTACGCATATGCTTGGCAATGGTGGCCAGGGTGCACGAACCTGCCATTGGATGACATCCATATTTCCGGCCCGGATTACCCATAGCTACGCCAATGCTTGACACCACGAGTCTCGTTGTCCATATAACGTACAAGGCATTATTTACTGACTCTATTTCAATAGGAATCGTTTCCAAAAGTGACAAACATTCAATTTCCTTGACTGCAGTCACCAGTACCAATATCTGCCATAACAAAAAGTGCATAAATATCTGATTGGATTCCATGATTCTATTTGTAGGGACGTCAAGACGTGTTGTGATTTTTGCCTACTTTGGATTGTCAGATATTAATTCTAGTGACTGCACACATCTGCTGTAATTATTCATCATTGCATGCATTATAAATTATAACTTTTAAAACTTGAAATTTTCTTGAATGCCATTATAACAACTTTCAATTTGGGATTTATTAAGTAGGCTGAGACACCATATAACCTTTCATATAACCTGGACCTTTATAAGGCACGAGTCAATAGGCATCTTCTGGGTGAGCTTGCTTCATCATCGGCCTCATCTTTGCCCCCTGGCTAGATGCTAGCCAAGAGCAATCCCATTTTTATAAAAAAAGGTGTAGACATATATGGGTACTTTATGATGTTAGATTAAGTTTTTTTGTATTTCAAACACAATTGACATTGTTATTGAATAAATAAATGAAATGAAATGAGTTAAGCATGTAGCTAATAAGAAGTATATAATCAGCAAAGTTGTGCAGTATCCACCCCTGCATCTGCAACTGACAATACCTATACTTATGTAGATACTTCATTATAGTATTTTAAGTCGGAGCTAGAACAATGTTTCATTGAAACTTCACAATAATGAATGGCTGTAAAAGAAAAAAATAAACTAGCCATGGTTAAAATAATTTATACTATGCAAAAATAAACGTTAATTAAAATCAAAACCTGTCAAATAATGTAGATATCAAGGGATATCCATTAGCTTGCCACGCGTTGAATGTTGAATAGCGCATTGAGATTTTTAAATCGCAGCGAATATTCCAGGATTGTTGTTTAATACAATACAAGACCCTTTATCCGGACAATCGTCGGAATATTCAAGATATCCGCGAGACAACCGAATACCCCGCATTGCCAGAATATCGTCATCTAGTCGCCAATTATTGAGGCATTCACAAATGGCCAGTCGAATCCTCCGGAATCTGGCAACACACTTTATGTCTCTATTCATTAAAATCCCTCGTTTCTAATTAAAATTGTTTGAGTTCGGTTACGCGTAAATAAATCGTGGCGGGTGCTTGTTCGTGGTTTTGCTTTGTTTGTCGCTACATATTTGTGCCGCCGACATTAACACCTCCGAGGCCGGGTAGGTACAATGCGTCGGTAGCATGCACAAAGGCTGAGTGTTGGGACGATTTGCGGGAGCTACAAGCGTTAAATATATCGCGTCGGGCACAATACCATAGTAGAGTCGTAAGTAACACCCGATATATGGACCCCGTGAGCTTTGTTCGCGCGATTACATCTTTTCCTGCTAATAGAATAGGTTTGTTTGGACGGTGATTGTTAGTATTTATTGTTTGTATTCAAGTTTAACGAATTGATGGTCCTAAGGTTGAATGGAAGCGTTAGAAGCGGGGCGAAAGCGTGCTTTTATTGTTTGAATGTAAACTTGGTTTGGTACTTAACTAGACTCTAACTCGTACGTGTAGTCTACTACAAAAAGGTGTAGGTACCTTTTTATTCGGTTATTCTCCTTATTACGTTATCTAAATATATAAAAAAGAAACTGACTGACTGACTGACTGGCTGACTGACTGACTGACTGGCAGACTGACTAACTGACTGACTGACATATCAACGCACAGCCCAAACCGCTGGTCCTAGAGACTCCAAAATAAGGTCTAGAGGTGCACTAAGAAATAATTTTTCAAAATTCAACCCGTAAGGGTGTGAAATGGGGATCCGAAGTTTGTATGGGGAAACAAGATTAGTTGGACTATTTTATTCGAAAATTCACAGGAGTATTTCTAACGATAAATGAGTAAATACGTGTTTCAGGTTTTTTGAGAAATCAACCCTTAAAAGGGGGAAAGGTGGTGACAAATTCTGAAAATCGACATGGGTATTGTTTTTATGATATACCGGGTCGCTGATAACGAAAACAACAATGATTTTAAAATCTCACGTGGAGGACGTGAAATACCATCCCCCCTGTTGGGGTGCGAGGGGGATGAAATGTCTAAATATTAATATGGGTGTCGTTTTTATGGTTTTTTGGGACGGTTGGACGGTTAATTACGAAAATGGCATCGGTTTTGAAATTTGATATTGTTGGCATGAAAACTTTTAAAAGTTTGTGCCAAATTTCAAGAAATAACTGACTGACTGAGTGACTGACATATCAACTCACAGCGCAAACTGCTGGTTCTAGAGATTCCAAATTTAGTATCTAGGTTCCATATAAGGTCTTGAGGTGCATCAAGAAAGGATTTTTCAAAATTCAACCCCTAAGGGGGTGAAATGGGGGTCCGAAGGTTGTATGGGGAATCAAGATTAGTTGGATTATTTTATTCGAAACTTCACAGGAGTATTCCTAACGATAAATGAGTAAACATGTATTTCGGGTTTTTTGAGAAATCAACCCCTAAAAGGGGGAAATCTGGTGAGAAATTCAGAAAATCGATTAGGGTGTTGTTTCTATGGTTTAACGGATCGCTGATTACGAAAACAACAATGATTTTAAAATCCCACGTGGAGGACGTGAAAAACCATCCCCTCTGTTGGGGTCCGAGGGGGTTGGAATGTCTAAATATTAATATGTGTGTGATATTTATGATTTTTTGGATCGTTAATTTCGAAAATGGCATTGATTTTGAAATTTAATATTACGAGCATGAAAACTTAAAAGTAGGTGCCAAATTGCAAGAAGAAACTGACTGACTGAGTGAGTGACATATAAACGCACAACCTAAACTGCTGGTTCGAGAGTCACCAAATTTGGCATGTAAGTTCCTTATAATGTCTAAAGGTGCATGAAGTGCCGTGAGTTCCCTATGTAGATACGACCTTTCTTGATTCAATGTATTGTAAGTGGTTTTATTAATCAGTGCCATCCGATACGATTTTGACATAAATCGATAGTTGAGCGTCCGAGAGGACTCTTAATAGGAATCCGAGGTATTGGTACCTCGGATTCCTATTAAGAGTCCTCTCGGACGCTACTTTATTCAAAGTTTAGGACTTTGAATAAAGTAACGGCCATATTGATTTTCTTCATTTCCGTCCCGATTTCGTTAAAAATCGATGTCTGAGCGTCCGAGAGGTCCCCTAATACGACTCCGAGGTAAAATTTGGAAAAAGTGGCGGCCGTATTGCTTTTCTTCATTTTCGACCCAATTTCGTTCAAAATCGATATCTGAGCGTCCGAGAGCTCCCCTAATACGACTCCGAGGTAAAATTTTGAAAAAGTCGCAGGCATATTGATTTTCTTTTTTTTCGTTCCAATTTCGTTCAAAATCGATATCTGAGCGTCCGTCCGAGAGGTATCGTAATACGAATCCGAGGTAAAATTTAGAAAAAGTGGCGGCCATATTCATTTTTATCATTTCCGTCCCGATTTCGTTCAAAATCGAAATCTGAGCGTCCGAGAGAATTCTTAAGACTAATCCGAGGTAAAATTTGGAAAAAGTCGCAGCCATATTGATTTTCTTCATTTACAACCCGATTTCGTTCATAATCGATATCTGAGCGTCCGAGAGGTCCCCTAATACGAATTTGAGGTAAAATTTGAAAAAAGTGCAGCAATGTATTGTAAGTGGTTTTATTAATCAGTGCCGTCCGATATGATTTTGACATAAATCGATAGTTGAGCGTCCGAGAGGACTCTTAATAGGAATCCGAGGTACCTAAACTTTGAATAAAGTAACGGCCATACTGATTTTCTTCATTTTCGTCCCGATTTCGTTCAATATCGATATATGAGTGCCCGAGAAGTCTCTTAATACGAATCCGCGGTAAAATTTGTGAAAGTGGCGGCCATATTGATTTTCCTTTTTTTCGTCCCGATTTCGTTAAAATCGATATCTGAGCGTCCGAGAGGTCTCTTAATACGAATCTGAGGTAAAATATGACACTCCATACATGCCTGTATGCAAAAAAGTTTAATGTTACAATAGGCGTGTGGGGTATCTATGGATTTGCTTTTTAAAACGACATAGAGGTTCCGATATTTTTTTCCATTTAAATCAACCTTTACATTTTTTTAAATCGTATGGCATTTATTTACGATCCGTGAGATTTTCGAGAAAACAAGTACGGTTGCCAGTTTTTGTTGCACTTTTAGCACCACCCAGGGGTCACGTGTAGGGTAGCGGTGGGTACTCCCTACGGACGTGGTGCAACTTCGATCCCCCTTTGTCAAGTGAGTGGGCAACTTGACTGTTAGAAGTTCGCAAGCCGCTCGAAGGCCTCTAACTTTGGAATGCAGCCGCGATCAACGGCTTAGCGTGCCTTCCAAAGCACGAGAGTCAGTTAGTAACCACTCAAAGAGGTCACCTATCCAAGAACTGACCTGCGCCCACATTGCTTAACCTCCCACACCGCACGCGGTAGGCGGGTGCCGCTGGGCCACGAGCGCTCTAAATTCTTGATAGTTTGTGCCAAATTGCAATTCAATCGGTCCAGTAAAAGCAACTTGGTTGTTACAGACGGACTGCGGAGTGCGAATGGAAGTGAGGCCAAATTTTCTTTTTGGATGCTCCAATGGGAACTGGCAAAACCTACCTAATAAATTTAATTTTAGGAAAAATAAATGTTACACTTGATATTGAATTAGCCGTATTTCTGTACTGCAAAGGTCCAGAGTTTATGACCGCTGCGCGCTGCTTGGTCGTTTACAGACCTATTGGTGTTACTGTAGTACACAGATACTTTTATTTCATCGGCCCTTTCCCCTTCGGCCTCTCGGAAATGTATGATAATAGTTTTCGATCCTTATTTTTGCCAAAATCAAATGAAATTCAACAGTTTGCCGGTTCTCAGAATGTATACTGACTTTTCATCTGTTCATCTGTTAATGAATCACAATCACCAAACTTCGTATACTGAAACCCCCAGAATGTAACAACTACTTTTCTGGAGACCGCATCTAAATCGGTTCAGCCAAACGCGAGATAATCGTGGACAAACATACGAACCGGTTTTTTGTAGACGGTTAAAAATTTCGTTTAGTATTCTTTTTGTACCTTCGGTTTATAAACACTTTTTCTTTTTTTATTAAAAATGAGATTGATCTTAAATTATATTACAAGTTTAACCTAAAGTAACATATTCTATCCAGCACATCTTAATAAATATTGTCATATACTCGTACAGTATATGCTCTTACTCGTACCTTAGTTTTAAATAGTATTCCTGATTTACACTCCTTTACTTTTTCAGTAACTTGTTGTAGGTTTTTGCACCCTCAGATAAGAACAAGTGCGGAAACTGGGTGATTTTCGACGAGTTTCATTTTGATACACGAGCAAGCGTAGCGAGTGAGTTTATAGTCCGACACGAGTCAAAAATCATCTTTATGTCGTCAGCATTTAGCGCGTTTAAATAGGCGCTAAATGTAGGAGCATCTGGTTCTTACATTACAAACTTTAGAGCATCATCTGAGGGGTTTTCCACCGAGATACATCCAGCTGACGAGTTTATATATTTACAATAGCATATAAACTGTCATCTGTTTTTTTGCATTTTCATGTGACCAGCTGACGGATAATCCACCACTGTATATAATAGCCCGGGTGTCAATTTTTCCCCTTAAGATTAGAATTACCTATCATTTGATAAAAGTTTGAGTCTAGAGGAAATTGCTTCCCAAAAGACGAGATATGGCTCGCACTATCAAAAAGAGGAGGTTATCAATTAGGTTGTATGTTTTTTTTATTTTATTGTTTGTTACTCCATAACTCCGTCATTTCTGAACCGATTTGGAAAATTCTTTTTTGATTGTAAGTATATATATCCAAGTTGGTCCCGTTTTTGTGAGAATGCAGTTCTGATGATGGGATCTATGAGAAATTGAGGGAACTCCTCAAATCTTAAAGGCAAACATATAGTGATTTTTTGTGTTTTTATCAACAAATCGAGCATTTTTATACAAAAATGTAACATTTGATGAAGTGGAACTGCTGATGATGATCAGAACAGAACTCTTCAACGACGAAAAGTTCACGTTTGGCGATTTGTCCTTCTAGCTGTGTTTGTTAAGCAAGTTCTATTTTCACGATTAATTTTTGTCATGCTCGAGTTCTGATGATGGGATCCATTAGGAATCGAGGGAACTCCTCAAATGTGAAAGGCACACAAATAGTGATTTTAGTATTTTCATGAATTAATCAAGCATTTTCATTCATAAAAGTGACATTTGATGAAGTGGAACTGCTGATGATGATCAGAACGGAACTCTTCAACGATGCGTAGTTCAAGTTTGGCGATTTGTTCTCTTCGTTTTGTTTGTCAAGCAAGCAAGGTTTTTCCATGATTCCATGAGGAATTGAGGGTACTTAGTCTTCTACCATTATAAACATACTTATAGCCATTTTTATTTTATTGCATGGAATGTAAGAGTGCACCATCTAAGTATAGTAATCTTTCACCGGACTCCCACATTGAAGTCGGTTTTTTTTTTCTTAAAAAAGTTTTGTTCGAAAATGTTACAAACTTTTATCTCCTAATTTAAAGGGGGGAACTTTAAAAAAATCCTGAAATATATATTTTATCATGTATAACAAGGAATTCCTATATCAATTTTCAGATCTCTAGCATCAAAAAATGCGGAAGTCTCGTACAGTACAAACTTCCAGGGGATGGAAGGAAAGTTTAAGGGGTTACGGGAAAAAGTTCAAGTTTTAGAATTTTTTGTTGTTGGTGTACTAATAATAGCTTACATACCAATTTTCAGCTTTCTAGGACTTCAGGAAGTACCCTAAGAATTTTGATGATCGTCAGTAGTGAGTGAATGAGTCAGTGACGAATTTAATTTAAAATTATTAGATATCAATAAAATCTAAAGTATAAATCTATGCAATTGAAACTCGACATATTTAATAAGTCCACTATTGATATAATATCCCGAGAATTTTGTTTGTCTGATATAATCCAAACCCAAGTTATGAGGGTTCATATAAATGACGAAGATACCGTTTTCGGCGACAGCATCTCCGTAAGTTATTAGGATTATAGAACGCTCTAATGTGACTCTCAAAAATAAATTTTGTTTCAAATATTAGCAAAATCACTATATAAACGCGGGATACTATCACCTGTCAGTAAATAGTAATAATTGTCCCTAAAGTAGGATTGCCACGCCATTAAGTAATTTGTCCCGGATTGAAAACCATAGTTACTTACAATTGGTAGGGACCAACATGAGGTAAATACTATGAGCTTATCCCTGGACTGGGAGGACTACTTAGCGCCTAAGCCAAATATTGGCACGGGCCCTCTCGTTTAGGGTAGGTACTACAGGGAAAACGTTAGAGCGCCCCTAAGCTTGTAACAAAACCAATACTGACCTCGGTCTCTGTAAAGTATTCGAACTGTGCGCAGCCGCATACCACCGCTAATATGGCGGTCGCTTCGCAAAACAACTACACGCAGAACTTTAAAATATTTGACAAAGAGAGCACGAGCCATTGTAGACTTTATGTCGATGATGTTAGAGTTTTTCTGTGTGAATTGAGGGTGGTTTATGTAGAAAATTAATGGGGTTTTAGCGGAAAGTCCGCGATACAAAGCTGACTATAAAAGCTCTAGGCTCTAGCTATCAATCGCAATAATTTACAGAATGTTTATTGTTCCTCATAGAAACTTGATGATTTTCAGATACGAGTTTTTTTAAAAGTAGTGACGATATAGATTTTTTTGTCGACTTAGTTTCTACAAACTTTCAAAAACATTTCTTTTTCAATGGCTTCGTACGTTTCTGCGGGCAGATTTCGGTTTGTTTTCCTCTAGGTACCGGTCGGTTTTATCAACCGATTCTAGTGAAATTTTGTGAGCAGGTTCGATAATTAAATAGAATTGTTTTGGTCACGTCAGTTTATGAAATTTTCAAAAACAATATGTATTTTCAACGATTTGGTTGTTTCTGCGGTCGGATTTCGGTTTGTTCTCCTCTACAGGTCTCATTTCTTAACCAATTCTCGTGAAATTATGTGATCATAGATTCAAAAATTATACAGATATTTTTCATCGAATAATTTTTGGAAATTTTCGTTTTTTATTTCAATTGTTTTTTCTCCTTTACAGGTCGCATTTCTCAACGGGTGCTATAGCCCGAGAGCTATACGGTTTCATTGTATGAAAAAACAACAATATATCGGTATCAGCAAATTTTGTGCATCAAAAATTAGGTTGAGTAATTATACTAAGTATTCTTTAATAATACACCTACATTTATTAACGCGACGGTAGAAAATATTAAAAATAAATCTATAAAAAATCTGTAAAAATCTAGCGAAAACACTATAAGAATTATTTTCTTTATGATATACTACTTCTATTTATGTTCTTTGTAAAGTTAAATATGGCGCCAGTAATGAACAACATTTCATTTCTTTAAGCAGGCATTTTCCCGATGAAATCAAATACTTAGAGGATACAAAATTAAGTAATACCACATTTTTTCATTCTAGACAATATCCCAATTTCATATAAATAAATCAATTTTAAAAGTTTTTCATTCTAAAAGAGAGTAAGTGACAAGTAAGCCTAACAAATCAAACGGAAGCATTGTTACTATTATAAGACAGATTTACTAAAGAAAGTGAACTGCTGTTCTTTTTGTGCGCTGTGACTGTCACAATTCATCCTTGTGACGTCATTACGATGATAGAAGGCTTCTTCACATTTTCGTGAATATTTAGAAAACTAATAGCTATAAAAATATTTAAAGTTTGGGGTTTCTTGTTAACAAATTAACGAGATGAGTTAAGATTTCATACTACTTGAAAATGTTGTCAATCCCCGAGAAACTAGTAAAAATTTTCAAACAATTAGATTTTAACCATTTTATTCAACACCGCTTACGATTACAGACGGTTTGGTGCAACCCACGCTTACTTAGGTTATTGGTGTTAGAAATATAACCAGAAAAACAACCAAGTATACAAATTGATATGTCTTCTTTTATTTACAATATATAGTATATACACGTTGTACATAAAAACAAATTAAATACCTATTAAGTACTTAAGCTAGAAATTCCACATAAAAAATGTTAACAGATATACTTGAGACAACAACAAACATACAAAATGTCCGCACATACAGCTTACAAACAATAATGAATTCAGTTGTTCAACTCTTTTTATTTTGACTGTGTTGTTATAAAAAATAACATAATTATCTTAGTTATTATTATCATACAATTATGACTGTTCGGACCAATCATGGTCGCAGATAGTGTAAATTTACTTAAATAGAGCGGCAATATTAATAATACATTACAACGCAGTTACGAGTATCTTTTTCTTCACCCATACCGAAGCTATGTTGTTCTGCGAGCGGTAATTATCACTTACCTAATGGCACAGGGTAATTTAATCATATGCTTGTAAGTCACCCTGTGTCATAAAGTAATTATTACAGCTCGCTACGCCAGGAGGAAATCTTTCTGGCCTAGGGAAGAGGATACATTTTAAAAGGGCTAAGTGCTCTTTGACCTGAATTAAGCTATATATGACAACGATGTAATATTTTTACATAACATTTAAAGGACTACCATTCAAATCTTATGTAAAAATATTTCGACTATTCACAAAAAAAATGATTGATGATTGATTGAATAATTAATTATAGGTAAAACAATAACCTACGTTGATCAATAAAACTAAACGAATACAAAAAACGTCAATACAGCGAATTTATTTCATAGCCAGAAAACACCAAACATTAAAAAAAAAACTTAAAACTGCCTTTCAAAGGCAAATATATTAGATTATATCGACTGGACTTGAAAACTTTTCGAGAACCGTATACAATTATTATAATCCAGTCCACCCGACTACAGTCCAAATTAACGCGATTATTAATCGTTGATGTATGGCAATTATTGCGGATAAACTCTAAGTTGAGCAATTTATATACCTCCTCATATAAAAACCTATAGTATCACGATAGAAAATGTATAGTGATAGAAATGAATTAGTTTTCTTTTGGACCACAGTTGGGTGATTGGACTTGGAAGTTGAGAGGTTACACGAAACAAAACCTAAAAAAATAGTCTTGTCACCTCAGTTTAAGAGAGCGTGTGCAGCCTAAATGACACAATTAATAAAAACACGAAGTAATAAATCATTATAATTTCATTAACAAAATTATTTAAAATCCATACTTAATCTCTCCTTATCAAATTATCTATCCATCTAATGTACTTCGATCGTTGATTTTAAATATTATACGGCACAATCAGACTTGAAAGTAATTTAACAGTTTAGTACATTTTAACTTTATACTCATTTTGACACATTAAATCCTTATGTTACCAGAACTGACTAATAAAATGTGCAATGAAATGACTTTTAAGGCTGACTGCACCATTTAAAGCAATATGTGATATTCCAAATAGCTATAACAATTTCTTGAACATATCACAATATTTTTATAGATTAGAAAAAGGTATGTAAGAATGTGGGACGAATGTTTTATGTCGGACTAACGCGATCATGTTAGCGAGTCTGATGGCCCTAGAACACGGACGAAGATCGTAAGTACACAACTACTCCTACGCTTTGTACCTATCTAACACCTAGCACACGGCTAGCCGTAACGAAGTCGTCAGTCTGTCGTTTGATATACCTGGTAACTCCATGCTCCGACGTCCTACCGAATATGCGGTATCGGTTAAACAAAAAGGACTTGCAAAACTTCCCAGGCAAAGGTGAAAATCAGCCATAACATATTATCATAACGCGTTGGTCAAACGCCAATATTTATGTATGGAACAGTCAGCGTCATATATTATGTACCATATATTTTGTATGGTTTACCAAACTATTTGGCCACTTTGGCTGTTACGTACTCCATGACGCTGACTGTACGGAGTTGTCACGATCATACATACATAATATTTTATAATCATAAAATGTAAGTAAGGTTGACGAAGCACAAAAAGGGTACTAAGACGATAGTTGTAGGTTGTGTTGTAGGTTTCAATTGTAAAGTCTTTTTAGTTAACCGATACCTTATATTATAAATATTATAATACAATACAAATACAAAGTAAATGCGAAATAAACGCCGAGACTAGTCTAAAAGGTCTTTGGCTACGATTTAAAAAACTACCAAGTACAAACGAATGTCTCAATAAACGCATCAAAAATAATTTAATAAAATTATAAATCCATAAATAGAAAATAATGGCGAATAAATTATATGTACTTACACGATTGGCTCAAATACTTTAAAATTAAATTGATTATTATCAACACAATACAAAACTGGAGTTACTTTACATAAACTCGACTGAAATTCCATTCGCTTAAAATATAATTCAGTCGTCGCATTGTAATAAAATACAAAAGATATATGTTTAAAATTATGCCCTCGATAATTTCATATATCTATCCATTCGTGCGTCCATTAAAATATACATATATAACTACTTAGGAAATACCTCGACGCAAGCACCGATATGTCAAGATGGACTAATTTTCTCTAACTCTAGTTTCATTCAACGTTTTAGAATATATTCTTTACACTAAGGACAGACGGCATGTTACAGTTGTTCTACAGATTGGCTGATCATTGTTCAGTTCTATTAATACATTTATTACTATTTACATAAAATTACCTTTTCGACTTTGTGCTCATTACAAATACATTTTTACGTTGATTGAAATTACGACGAAATTCCAATTGGTGTAAGATCCTTTCGGCAGTTGGTCGTTTTAAAATCTGTCCCTTATTTTTGTTCGCAGTATAATTTGGACAGATTACTTGATTGACTGACATCTATTGTGGCGCCACGCCACCAAAAGGTGGACCACGATTTCACGTTAAAACTTTCTTTATTATTACCCTTAAATATAAGTTTTGACATTACTGGAGCACAATCATAATACAATTAATAAAGATACCAAGCCGCCAAAACGGCGCTCCTATACACAGATTTTATACCAATGATTTTAAGAGAGTTTTTTAACTAATTGATCATCAACCTGTCTCAGACCACTGCTGGACATAGGCCTCTCCGACTGAGCTCGGTCTTCAACTGTTCTCCTCCAATCCCTATAAACTATTAATTTTATTATTAATTTATAACAAAAAAGGATTTATCCAATGATCAGCCTAAATTTACCAAAGAATTGACATGAAAGTAAATAGGGTGGAATTGTAAGGTAAGACTAACAACTTATCGTCATACACAATTATAACTACAGAATATGGCAAGATGATGCTTCGAAGCGAGAAGTTAATATTTAGACCGTTAATTTAAGAGATGGGATATACATAATACCCCATACTTTGAAGTATTTTCCGTAAATAAAAGATATGCCGATAAAATAAAACTTAACATATTCAAGTCCTGAATACGCTTGAGTAATAATTTGATAGTAATGGAATTGACTTTAACTTGTCTGATCGATAAGGTTGAAATGAATATATCCTTGATATTGGTGTCAGGACCCGTCAAATGTCTTATAGCCAAATTAGTCTGTAAGATTTTTTGAAAATACAACTCTTGCTTATATATGCTAGAATAGGGAATGGATGAAATTTTTAAAAGTCCTTGATTATTTTTCTAATGATAGGAATAACCATTACCATTAACAGAAAAACATCAGATTTTTCGGTTGCGCCGTATATTTTTTTAAAAAGCTTTATAAAAGTACAAACATTTATATCACATAACGAACTACTAAGTCATTTCTAAGTCCGTCAAATATTTAAAGAAAAAAGCCTGGTTGAATCTGTGGTACGCAATGACATTGACAGTTCATCATATTCGTTCGTTGGTCGTATGACTTGAACTGGGGTATTACCGCGAAACTAAAATCAAATATCTGCCTCTCTGTCGCACTAGCATATTCGGCCGAAAGAGAGGGAGATACTTCATTCTCGGTACGCGGTAACGGCCCTGTCAATGTCATTGCGTACCACAGATTCAGTTTTTTTTTTAAACATTTCACGGACTTAGAAACGTCTTAGTAGTCCGATATGGGGCAGACGCGAGGTGATATAAAATATTTGTATTTTTATAAAATATATGGCGCAACCGAAAAATCTGAAACTTTTTCCTGTTATTGGCGATGGTTATTCCTATCATTAGAAAAATAATCAAGCACTTTTAAAAATTTCAGACATTCCCTATTGAATTTTCAATGCATATATGTGATGTCATTACGTTCCACGGGTAACTAAAAGGTGGAATTGCCTTAATATTTCAAATTACGCCATCACGTACTTACTGTTAATGCTATTTATCCAAAAAAAAAATGAACGTAACAACTCTAAAAGAAGGATCTGAAGCCTACAACATTTTATTTAAATACATCTGTTATTGATATTGGAACCTTCTGCCAAAAACAATAGTCTTACAGATGTAGCGAATAACTCCCTTATTCAAAAACGTCCATCAAGCCTCTATTAGTTAACAAGCCGCTAAAGATGGTTTGTCCTTATCTGTCACTTTGACAGTTATGTTTGTGAGAAAGGGACAAAACAACTTTTAGTTAACAGAGGTTTGTTAAGTTTTATGAATAAGGGAGTTATGCTTTCCCATCGTCTAAACTTGGAATACGACTAGACCCTAGTTGCTAGAGAAGTGGCTATCAATTATCGTATTAAATGATTGACAAGTTCATTGTACAGTTAACGTGAAAGTTTATTAGTCAGTGTCAAATGTCACAATGAAAAGTGGTAGTATTTTGCCATTTGACATGACAGATGTTAAATAATACGGTTATTGATTGATACTTTTTCGGGTCCAGTCGTATCTCGAGTTTAACTAATTGGAAAGCATTATTCACTACATCTGTATATTTTTTCTATTGACGTGCAATTGAAGACAAAAATATAGTTTGTTGTAATAGTAGTTTCAAAAACTCTCAACAGATGGCGTTCATTGCCAATTCCATTACCGCTACACTTTGGTGAAACATCTAACGCTAAACACAGAAGCTCATCATTGTAAACAATAAATATTACAATATCCTACATCTAAAATTGACTTCGAAAACGAGAAAACAACGACACACAACACAAATGGTTTGATCTAAAACATATTTATCGATAACTAATTTTCGCACAATTGATACTTATACGCACCAAACGTCAATTTTTTTCACTTATATTATATGACGATAATGTATAGTGTTAAGAGAGACTTGTTTAGACTATAACTTAGCTAAAAAATAGGTTTCAAATAGAGTGCGAACTAGCAATAAACGGAAACAAAAATGGCCTAAGATTTATTACCCATTAACCATGGCTTGAGACTTATCTAGGGAATAAATGTTTTCCGCCACTATACATTATCCGCCAGTGTTTTTTTTCACACTAGATGTCGTTACTGTGCCATACATTGAAGTACCCTCCTACCATATTAATCACAGGAAATTTTAATTTGGAACTTCCCCTAAATAGATTGAATGTCTTTTACGAGCAACACTAACGACATCTAGTAAGAAGCTTTAGTAAACGAAGAAATGGCAGTTAAAACTACATACCCTGGGTACTGGGGACGTTTTCCCATTTCTTTAATCTCATACAGCCTTCATACACTTTATTGTCCATCCTTCTAGCTTTCAACCAGACTAGTACTATCTTATGATTCGTTATCCTTAACATTATCTGCCTAATATTAGTAATATTCATTATCTCAGTTCGAATATGAATGGAAAAAAACCGGCCAAGTGCGAGTCGGACTCGCGCACGAAGGGTTCCGTACCAGAAAAAAAACGCCAACAACTACTCTGTTATATGGGTGGGGAGCCCCCCCTTAATTATTATTTTGATTTTAGTATTTGTTGGTGTAGCCACAATAAAAATACATAATCTGTGCAAATTTCAACTGTCTAGCTATTACGGTTCTTAAGATCTAGCTCAGCGAGTGGTAGCCATGGAAAAGGGCTAAAATATCATGATTTTTGTATGGGACCCTTAATTATTATTATTTTGTTTTTAGTATTTGTTGTTATAGCGGCAACAGAAATATACAATCTGTGAAATTTTCAACTGCTATTACGGTTCTTGAGATACAGCCTGGTGACAGACGGACGGACGGACGGACAGCGACAGCGAAGTCTTAGTAATAGGGTCCCGTTTTTACCCTTCGGGTACGGAACCCTAAAAATTATAATACAATCTCAATTATAGGTCAAGGTTAATTTAGCAGATACCTTTGATGGTATTTAATTTAAATATATTTAAAAAATACCGTTACAAGTTTTCCAGACATATTCGAACTAAGAGGACAGGTTATAGCTTCAATATTATTTGTTCGCATATTGCGTTCAACGCGCGTTTCGATATTATGAAAATATGAAAACATGGAAAGGCTCTTAAACTTATTTACCTACTACATATACTGCCTTAACCCACCCAAACTAACTTTAAACGCGGATATCTGATATGTGGGAACTCCTGAATTATAGGATTTAAGTGCCATCTAGCCGTATGTTTGGGTAAACCGATCTATGCATTGGACATGTTGAGTCTTACAAATGAACAACAGAATCTAACCTTACAGTATACCAATCTCGGGATCCATATGCGGTATTCCAGAGTTCTTCTTATACTGTAGTGGGTCAGCCCTGAATTCAACGGATTTGAGGGGCCATTTCGCCATATTTGAGTGGACCTAAAGTAAGCACAAGTTGAAAACGAAAACAATTTAAACAAACGTGTTGAATTTGACATATTAAATGTCAAATTCAATACATTGTTTGTTTACATTTGTTTCATTTTCAACTGGTGCTTACTTTATCTATGCAATTTGATACGTTGAGTCATACGAATGAGCGACAGAATAAAACCTTATAGCATTCCGATCTCTGGATATCTGTAGCAGTATCTATAGTCTGGATATCTCTAGTATCTGTAGAACTATAGGTACCCCCTTCTAGGTAAAGGTACTTCAGAGTTC
Organism: Notocelia uddmanniana; assembly: GCA_905163555.1. Classification (NCBI taxonomy): domain Eukaryota; kingdom Metazoa; phylum Arthropoda; class Insecta; order Lepidoptera; family Tortricidae; genus Notocelia; species Notocelia uddmanniana. The sequence continues at coordinate 18,122,803 of LR991065.1, forward strand.
TACTTATATTGCAGTGGGTAAGCCCTGAACTCGACGGATTTAAGGGCCATTTGGCCACATTTGAGTAATCCAGCCAGCTGGATCATATGAATGAGGCAACCTAACCTTAAAGCATTCCAATTTCAGGATACATATGCGGTATTCCTGAGTTCTCCTTATACTGAAGTGGGTCAGCCCTGAATTCGACGGATTTGAGGGCCATGTGGCCATATATTTGGGTGAAACGGTCTATGCAGGCAGAACGTTGGGTCATGTGGCGAGCGTCCGCAGATAGCATCTCAGTGTTTGTGCATTCTGGGCATTTGAACTTCTTGCGGGGCGTTACCTGGAATTCAAAATATAGAACTGATTTCATAATATTACTTGGAAGGTTTGCAATAAAATGTAGCCAGAAAAACACGAGTAAAAAAACAAGGACTTCACAAACGATCGTCAATTTTTTATTTTCATATTCAGCGCGCCGATTCTGAACCTAAAACGGTAGATTTTTCCAAGAGTATTTTTTCAAAACTTTTGTTTATTTATACTGGCAACCTAACTAAGTTGCGCAACTAAGAAGGAAATAAACTGCCAATGACATCGAAGTGACATATGTTGGGATCATAACGAACTTTCCAAAGTAGGTCGGCCTACTTTGGAAGCTGCATTTTGAAGGTAATCCACAGTAAATACTAGTACATTCGTAATTTATCCCTTAGCAGGTATGGCGGAGGAAAACAGATATACTGCTCTCCTGGAAATACATACATACATACATATAATCACGCCTGTTTCCCAGAGGGGTAGGCAGAGATCACGGATTTCCACTTGCTACGATCCTAACATACAACTTTCGCTTCATGAACTTTCATAACATTCTTCATGCATGCGCGCCGATTTAGGGCTCTCGTGGAAATACACAACCTAATCACGTGAGACTATGGTAATCACACTGAGATGTTTCACGATTGTGTGATTTTGTGTTACATAAGCGAGCTATAAGAACACTAAGAACTGCCAAGAAGACTTTGGTCTTCCAGTGCCGGAGCTGTAAAATAAACATATATAGGTTTGAAATGACCATTTTATAGTATACAAGCAGATCTTATAGGACCGTAACCTTGATGGGCGGCTTGCCCGTGACGTTGGCAACCAGGAAGTTCATAGCGATGTCTTCGCAGTTGAAATTGTCGTCGACCCACGCGCGCACTGCAGCCGGCATACGATATGTATAGTACCACGACCAGATCTTGTGGTGGAACGCAGCGCCAGTCAGTACCTGAAATATAGATTTATCAGGATTATTCAGTATGTATTTAAATATCAGCTGGTCACACACGCTATCGATACACCTGTGATTTGTTTGCTAGACCAGTATAGGTGTCAAGATCAACAAACCGTGTTTAATCATCGTTGATTAAGGCCGGGTTGCACCGACTTACGATCACAGACTGATCAACGTTAAATATGGCGCCGGCAGCTGTCATCCCATAGAAACTTGTCAAACTTTCCATACATTCAGAATTTAACGAACACAGCTTACGATTACAGACGGTTTGGTGCAACTCGGGCTTAATGGCTGAATTGTGACAGATGCCTTCAAAAAGCTGGTGACATAACAAAACATATTACTAGAGAAGTATAAGATCTCAAATACATAAAACTAAGTCTAAAAAAAAGTATTAATGTATTCTACATAGTATTAACTAACTAACTATGATGGCTCGATGATCCAAAGGGAACCCTCTGAAACATTACTGCATGTCAAATAATATAATTGTAGTTAAGTACTCCTAAAATTCTGTAAATTAAGACTACTTATTTACCTGCGTCCAGTAATGAACCCTATTTTGACCTAAAATAGGTGGTAGGCTGCGTCAACTGGTGACGATCCGTTCAGCGCAAGCCGAGCGGCGTAGGAATGTTCTCAGCTACTTAGCTAACGATATGTAGTATCAACCATTGCGTCGAAATGGGGTTTATTGCAGGCAGCTGTGTGGTCAATATATTATTACTATTACTATTGTACCTACCTACCTAAGTACAGTTGTTGTTCTAGTTTAATTGAGCGCATCGCCAACAAACTGTTTTGCAGTTTGGCGAAACCTTAACCATAGTACCTACTGTACATCACGTTATCTTAAATAAACTAAAAAAAAAAAACATAATGCATTCAGAAAACGCGCATTAAATATACGTGTGTATTTACAACTAGCATAACAGAGAAATGTCGCGCAAGTCCCGGATAAAAGGGGATATTATTATATTATTAAATATTATTATTCTTATTACAATAGATCATTCAATCTGCAAGAAAGCGGCTCATCCTTTATTGCGTTTGTATTTTGCCCTTACCGTAGGTAGGAGTGGGGCGCTTCTTTCTTGGAAGCGTTTCGTACTCTCCATAGAGATTTAATTGCTATACTCGCTATTGTATCGAAAAGAGCGCGTACTGTTGTCTTAAACGTGGTTACGGGACGGGAACCTCAGGATGTACCCCAGTCCTTTCTCCCCCTCTTTTTCTGACCCACTTATTTCTCATTCCGTGCTGCCAATAACACAGAATTGGAGCGCTTCTTTTGAGATAGAATGACCTTCATAACTGCTTGACACTCACCATAGAGATCTGGTTGGTCCACTCGCTATGGTACCGCCAAGAGCGCGTGCCGTTGTCCCACACGTGGAGACGGGACGGGAACCCCACGATCCGGTCGGGGAACTCGCGCCACACGTCAAAACTGCGGACACATTGATGATAAATCAAACTAAAATCTTATCTTTAGTCATCCTCACCGACATTAGTATTATCCTAGCTAACTGAAGATGTAAGAAAACCTAACGATTTCTATCTGAATTTCCTGATGAATAGTATCTAAGTCAATTCTTGGGACTAAAAAGGAACCAAACAAGTTGGAAACGAACAAGAACAACAAATGCAAACGGGTCGACGATAAGATGAAAAGGAAGTGATCCATTATCGCTCCTGGACTACTAGAATTAGCTGTGAGCATGTATGAATTGTATGTATCAATCTTTGCTAGTTCTATCGAAGTTTTTTAAATAGTTGAGTGAAATCCGTCATATTTTAGTTGCCATGCCATTATTTTTCATAAATCAATGTCTAGAAAGGCATTCCATCGAGGTGACTCAATTATCTCCTAATGAGAGCGTCTTGCGAGATTACGTGTGTAAATAAGATTAACTACCCTCTCATACAATATAATTACAGTAATTACACAATTATACCAACAATAGCCGCTTTTTTACGCAGTTATAAATGTCAGTGATATTAAACATCAAACATTTCAAAGATCATATTGCAATGATTGTTCACATTTGCCGCTTTCCCAACAACATCGTAATGATTAGCCAAGCTATAGTAGTCGGCGGTTAAGAAGTCAATCCTGACACCTGTCATTGCCATACAGTTTATAACCTGAAAGTCACTTTGAGGTTATAAACTGTATGGATATGACAGGTGTCAGGATTGACTTCTTAACCGCCGACCAATATAGCTAGTATGTTTTTTTTTACTCGTCGACTTTAATGTTTAAAAAGACTTCGTAGACAAAACTATAAGTAGTGGCTCTGAGAGCTGTGTGACCTCACATTTCTTTTTTCAAATTTATGTTTTACGTTAATTTGTATTTATTTAATATTTGTTGGTAGATGTATGTATGACTCTTCCTCATGTACTCTACTTGCACTACCTGTTCATAATTTTTCTTTTGACTACTTTTCCTGCTAAAAAAAGTTTGTCTGTAAGAGATCGCTTTAAGCGATAAGACCGCCTGCTGTTATCATTACTAATTATGTAGATTTTTATGTAACATTTTTCTCTCGTGTGGTGCAATAAAGCATATTTATTATTACTACCAAAAACTGACTCGACAAAAATATATATATATATATTAAATAAATCAAACCTGGTCACAAAATTTCACGAGAATCGGTTGAGAAATGCGATGTCAATGAAATTAACCAACATGGAATGTGCACGCGCTCGAATAGATATCAACGAACGCTAACCCGTTGGGCCTGCACTTAGTTTCCGAATGACTAATTTGTTTAATTAATTTCGGTTACCTTATAAAAAAGTATTGTATACAATAATTTATATAATCATACATTACATAACGATTATTACGATATTTGTTCTTGGGTCTTGGATGTTTTCTATGTATTTAAGTATGTATTTATCTATATAAGTATGTATATCGTCGTCTAGTACACATAGTACAAGCTTTGCTTAGTTTGGGACTAGGTCGATTTGTGTAAGATTGTCCCCCAATATTTATTATTTGTTTATTATTATTCCAGAAAAAAACATTTTTTGTGCGTGATAGAAATTAATATGATTCAAAATGGTCTAAATTTCAGAACCATAAAGTAATGACTTTTTATGACGACCGCATTTATGACCAACTTAAAGAATTTCTCCCGCTTGCACTCACGTACCTATTCGTCCGGACAAATAATTTATGACGTAAGTACCTACTTATAGTAGCGTTAGTGATATTGTGGTCACCATAATGCAAAGAACACTTTTTTATCATGAGTGTCACAGTCGAATGGGCACCGCTCGCACATGATATCATTAAAGAAATTTGTGATAGCACATTACAGTAGCAACGAATCGCTATGCAAGCAATAACGTACTAAGAACTAAACACGAGAGAAAGTAAATTAATTAGATAGTTATTTATAGTTAGTTCCAATAAATCAGACGACGCTCACTAGTACTTACATGATACGGTCTAACGCATCAAAAACATAATATACAGGGTGATTCAGGGGACGTGAGCAGGACCAACACTACATACATAGTAAATGGCAATGAATCGTTTACCATTGTATTTAAGTGAAACACCATACCTTTTTCCTGTATTTTAATTTTTGTTAAGTTAAAGTTTAATTCTCTACAAAGTCTACAATCATGGTCACCCAACAACTGGTTTATAAAGATTAAACCTCTAACTGTTATAATAGCACTTTGATTACGAAGGAAGTAAATTGTCACATTGAGTGAGATACGATATTTCAAAAAGTAATCGGACTCAGATGACATTCAATTTGACACGTATCACTTGACTGAAGTATTCTGATTGTAGAGTGACCATGAATTTCGTAATTTAAAACATTTTGTTTTCAACACCAAAGAACGTTAATTTCACTAATAGTGGCACGAAGCAGTAGCTTATGATCTACTGAATCTGTAGTGTTGATCTTGCTCACGTCTCCCGAATCACCCTGTATAATATAGGCCATAATTATCAAGTGTAATGTTAAATCATTGAAGTGTAAAACGCACAGAGCGCAGCGCAGCATCGTTGCGTAGCGGGGGCGGTTTTGCGGAAAAGCGAACGCGACCCGGGGAACGTCGCACCAAAAAATTGCGCGGGATAGCGGAGCGGAGACGGCGTGTGCGATATTATGAAGCAGTAATAGACAATATCGACAGACGACATTTTCGGAAAGATCAAAAATGCAAAACCGCCTCCGACCCGCACTGCGCCGCGCCCGCTCTGTGCATTTCGTTCAAGCTTGAAGTAACAATAGTGTTTTTAAACTTACGCATCCACTATTTTCACTCATTAGGGATCGGAAATTCGGATACTTTTATACCTACACTTCGGCCTCAATACCTACACCGCGTTGTTGTTGAGTAGCATGGAGGCGGACTCAATTTAATTTTGAATGTTGCTAAAAACTACTGAAAAAACTACAATCCAGGAATCCTGGGAACTAAATAATAGAAATATTAATTTTAAGAAGCCGACTCCATACTTGCTTATATTTTTCCGGGATTTTGCTAGTTGTAGGAATTTCCGATGCCTGCTTATTACTTTTCTAAAGGACTTTATCGCATATATAAATATTATTCAATTTGGTTTCGGGAATTTACACTACGATGGTGGCCTACCTGATGGTAAGCTAGAACAACCATAAGAGCGCTACCGACCCTTTTTATTGATTTGAGGATTCGTTGTACCAAGTAAGGGTCCACGGAAAAAACATGTCTAGTCCATTTAAATTTCAGAACAAAAAGCAACCTAACCTATAAAGACATAAGGTGCAAACTGGCTTTGAAATTTTAAAGAAATAGACATGTTCTTTCCGTGGACCCTTCAAATATAGACACCTAGAGACAAATCCCTTACTATAAACACGGCGTATCCACGGGAGCTCTGGCTACCTTACTAAAACGCTACATACTTTTAATACCTACAGAGCAAAGGTGTTATTATGGCTGCGGTTTTCTGTAAGGTAGAGACCAAATTCTCCAGTTGGGCTGCGCTATAAATTAGTGAGATGATAGCCCAGCTTGCCCTGTGCTACCGCGAACCGAAAACGGCGAAAACAGACCGCGAACAGAGGCAGAATTTTCGTTTCGCGGTACAGGCACTGCTCTCTAAACTATGGTACGGTTCACTCACCCGAACTCCAATTCATCAGGCGTCAACATGACAATGTCAAAACGAAGTTTTTCACTCTGTCAGTCAAATATGCAAGTGCGACAGAGGCAGATATTTCGTTTTCGGTTCGCGATACAGGCACTGAGAGCCTACTCCAAAGTTCGAAAATCGAACTACGTGTCGTGCCGTCCCTTTCACTCTCGTGTTACACTATATGACGGAAAGGTACGGCACGATACGAAGTTCGATTTTCGAAGTTCGGAGTAGGCCCTCTGCTCTCTAACTAAACTATGGTAAGGTTCACTCACCCGAACTCCAATTCATCAGGCGTCAACATGACAATGTCATCGTCGATCGTGAGCTGGCACTCTGTCTCGATCTCGTCGTACGGGAAGAACCGATTGGACAGTTTGTTCTCTTTGGTTCTAATTACTTTCAGAGGCTTGTTGATCACTGGCCACTCGGATGCTGAAAAAAGATAAGTCTTATTAGAGCAACAACTTCATCATAAAACTCCTGTTTGCAATCAAGTGGAACGGATTTGGTCAAGTTGGCGAAATTGAAAAAGAACAGCTGATATGACAAATTGCAAGAAAAATATTTGTATAGACAAGTAAAGACAGATTTCATGAAAATATTTGTACTATTACAAAACCGTTAAGGAAATTACGTGAATTGTTCATAGCAGTTAATAATTACTAGACGTTAGGCGATGAAAAAAGGACAAAATTAACGATAAATACAATAAGTTTCTGTCAAAAATTTCATTTTAGGTCCAACCTTATATGCCGACTGTACTTTTCAACAATCATCATCATCAACTACTCGTCGAAACGGTTTGAGGGAGCCCAAACACGATGGGTTTATCTTGTTTAGGAGTTGCAATGGCCACCTTGTCTCCATCTTCGGATCAGTGAGCAATACCCGCGGTAGCTCAGTTGAAAAGAGCGATGGACGGATGCCAGAGGTCGTGGGTTCAAATCCCGCCCGGGGTGATAAAATTTTCAATTTTTCGTTCCGGTTGGAAATTATAATTCCGCTAAGCGGACGATTTTCCGCTTGTAAAGATATTTAGAGTGAGTTTGTGTTTGGGAGTAAATTTTGGCTTACTTTAAGACAAGTATGCCCCCCCCCCCCCCCCTGTCGAGTGCTTTTTCTCACCTGCAGCGCTATCCCGGTTGCATGACGATGGAGCCCAGGATACGATAACTAATCCCAAGAATTGCCGTAGGCTTTAGCCCAGAAGGGAAACTAGACCTTATTGGAATTAGGTCTTGTCAATCAATTAATCATTATTATTTCGCCATCTCATCTCATCATTCCCATCTCAAAAATTGCACAACTATGATGTACAGTCAGCATCAAAAGTAGCTACGCATATGAAGGTGTCAAAACTTATTATTCCCTTATAATAAAGATTTATGAACTTTTCAAATGTCGAGCTACTTTTGATGCTGACTGTACTCGTACTTAGCTTTCGGCGAACGATAAATTAACAAGCAAATGAGCAACTTGTATACATACATCATTAAATTAAAATTCAAAATCGTAAAAGGACGAAAGCGCTATCAACGCCCCGTGTTCGTGTTGTTAATTACATTAATTACCAAACGCACCGTATCAGAGTCGATTTTTGCTGATATGTAAATTAAAACCAACTGTACTAATTGACAATGGCCGCCGACACGAGTTAAGTCCATTGTGATCCCTTTTATTGTTGTATTGTTTTGTTTAATTACTTTTTATTTCCGAGTCTATTAAACATTTTTTTATACAGTTTCGTTTGACAAAGAGTTACATAATGGTTAGGGATTAGGCCTTTAGGCCGGCCGGTACCTGAATATAGACAGCAATGGAGTCGTTTTCTAGTTCAGTAAAGCTAAAAAACAAACGTGATTTATCAATATATTGGTATATTTTGGTAAAGTAAAATATACGTAATAACAAACATTATCATTAAATTTCAAGTTCATAGGTCAATAGAAAGTTGAAAAATTCTTCGGAACAAAATTTTGAAAAAATATAGCTTACTTTGATGACTTCTCATTCGTTTGTTTTACAATATTTTTTAAAACAAAATACGAGAGGTGATCAATAAGTTTTGATAATCGGTATGAACCACCCTGTTAATGATATTCTTTTAATGTGGGCTATATAAAGAATATTGTAATTGAAAATAAAACCTTGGTTTATCATTATGATTTAAAGAATAAGCAAGTTATCTGTGCAGTGTTTTTTCTATCTGCAGCTCACTCACCAAAATTAGAGTGTATTTTTCGACTTCTTTCTGGACTATTGAGGCCTACCAATAAAAACTGCGAAATTGGCTTTCACCAATTGAGCTCAAATATTATTGGAGAGTTTTATAACATTATTCTTTTTTTTAATTCTATCTTCTTTTTTTATTCTTTATTATTATTCTATCAGAGTTATAAAAAATATTATAAATAAGCTAAAGAAAAAAAAACACGAATTTTCGGCACAAATTGTACTTCAGAGCCTTCTAATTGACAAGGGTGCTGCTCTTCGAGTAAAGATCAGAAATGATAACCGTTCCCATTGTTATTTAGCCCTAACTTCCGACTACTACTTCTCATTCACATATGTTCAAAACCAACTACATGAAAATCACGAGCTGGTGATGACTTCATGAAGGTATAAAATTTGACCTCAAAAAGTAAAATTGTTTTTATTGGCGTAAAAAAACAATTGAATTGAATAAGTATTTGAAAATATAGAAAGTGTGCATATTGTAATTAAAATATAACGATTTACATATCTCCCATATTTAATACTGATTATCAAAACTTATCTATTCTTATCACCCCTCGTATACAATATTTATCTACATAACGAGTTCTAAGCGACGATATCCTACTCGATGGGGTAGCTTTTTTTTTTGCCGGGGTTCCCTTTAGCTGGCTGTAACCCCCTTAAAACATTTAAAAATATTTTTTATGGCTTTGAGTCAACAAGATGCTTATGATGTGTAAATTTGAGGACTAGCTCCAACCGTTTGGCTGTAAAACCTGTGGGACAGACGACAGACAGACACGCGAGTGACAGCAATATGGCTCCGTTTGGACCCTTAGGGTACGGAATCCTAAAAACTCATCTAGGACTGGCATAAATGAATTAAACTTGAAACTAATTCGTAATGAACAACGGGAGGCTTGTAAGGTCGGAATCCAGAAACCATCATGCCTGTTTTAGTTTTAGCCAGGTCTAATTTAGACTGTCCAAAACAAAGTGAATATTACGAGGGAGAACAGATAAAGTGAGAAAAGTTTTCCTTGTTAAAGTCTTTACAAGATATAAAATTAACACCTTGTCTTTGGGAAAGGTTTCTTCACTATACATATATATACTTGCACTAATATTACGATAACCATCTTCATGATGTGTCACGAGATCGCGCTACTTCAACTAGTTAATCCTAATAACTATGTCGATGTCGTACTAAAGAACCATTTTTTACATTTTTCCATTCAATTTCCACATAGTCATTCGCTCCGCTCCCACAATTGTTCAACTCCCTCAAATTAAACCCATTAACTACAATTAAAATGAATCTAAACTGTGTACCTTTTCATCTCGCATTCACTCTCGGCTCGACCGACAGTGCATAGCCAATCAATGACTAATAACATATTCATTAAATGTCCGTTCAAACGGAACTAAACCTTAATAAAACCACGAAAGGAACATTTTACTGTAAGCTTTATCATAAAAACATGGTTTTAGTCAGCTCCTATTACACGCTTACGATTTTTTTCAATATAAACTGTAGTTCAATGGCGTTAAGGTCAGTTTTTACTAAATCTATTTCCTGAGTTACGAGCTTTTTACTATTACGTTATGCTAGGTTAACATCTGTTTTATTGAAGCTGTATAAACATTATCAGACTAAATTTGAAATCTATTGTAATATATTATCGAACAGACATTGAAATACTCAATGCCATCTAATGTCAACCGTGAAGCATGGTTCATAAAGTCTAGAATTAAACGAAGTTATCGATTGCCTTACATACTTTAGAGTGTATGCATACATTATTTGGCGTATAATGACCGCAGTATCTATAGTGAAAATTAAAGCCATTTCAGTTTAAATATTGGCAAAATACAATAAAGTCAATTTTGCATGTCCATGGAATCTGTTGAAAGAAACGTATACAGCATTTCTTGTGTAATTTAACGATTCAAAATTCGAGTACGAGTTCTCTGTCTGGAACTGGAAAGGAATTGTTCTACTTCAGATACCCACTAGCCCCCATATTCCACCAGTAAGAGCGAGAAAATATACACAATTAAACGAGCATAATGTATATTTTATTGCAATTATATTACGATATTATAATAAGTTTACAATATAATTGTAGTCGTTAGAATATCATTCAAATAAAGGTAATAAATAATTAGGTATAATAGAATAATTGCAAAGAAAATTACATTGATGGTATTGGTGTTTCCACTTTTGCTTTTAATTGTGGAATTAGGCTTGAATAAAATGAATAAGTCGGTATCAGTTAGGTATTTACATTAGATTATTAATTACATGCCTCATACCTCAGATATATTTTCGTCAGGATGTAATTCTAAACCCTGATTTCGAGTGCATAAGGACACTAGAAAACTTAACGTAGGATGCAGTCATCCTAATAATAATATTATAAAAGTGAAGTTTGTGGCGATGTTTGGATGGATGTACTCTCCTCTTAATCTTAAAAAAAACTACTGAACTGATTTCTATGCCACTTTCCAGTCTTGTAGCTTATCAGAATAACACATAGGTCGTTTATAATTTATTTCAAATTTCATGCCCTTAGAGGGTTTAGGGGGTGAAAGTTATGTATGGGCAACAAAATTATTTTTAAAAAAGAAACTTGATACTTCCCTTATACTAAACATTAGAATGTAAGAAAAGTGTTTTCAGCATTTTTTTAGTAATTTCGACTTCTTATGTATTTTTCCAAAGTGAGAATGCGCTACGGCATCTTACAATTGCTAAAATGTAGTAGATTTTTCACGATCTCAATCGGTAACAAAGTCTTGAATGTTATTTCTGATCGGCTTATTCCTTTAAAAATACCCAACAAAAACAGCGAAGTATTCTATTAGGTTTTTGCCCACAGTGGATATTATTAAAGTCCCCGGTAACAATTAAAACGATTAATGAATAATAATAGGCTACGGTCGTCTACGTTCTCGACTTTTTTAGATAATTTAATATTGATGATAATGTGCCTATAGGAATTACCAATAACGATTTAATAGATTTTTTATATAATACTGAACAAACATTTTACTGTAACAACCAATATAAAAAGAATGCGTGAGATTTCGTCACGACGCACCCGAACGCTTTTTTACTGAAACACATTGTGTCCGCATATCACCTTGCTACTTATTTTTTGTTACTTTGTTGACGTGCCTAGAAACCAATCGTAATAGGCCAATGAAATGTAGCTAGTGACGATGACAATCCATCCAAAATACCGAAAAGTTTCACATCACGACAAACGAATAGGTAAGTAAAGGATGTCCGAAAAAGGACGCAAGATTTCAATTTGCCGCCATTTTTGTATTTTAGTGCTTGTAACCCTAAAAAAACTATTTGACAGCTGAATGTTTAGGGTTTGTAAAAATGGAATGTGGAAGCAATGTGATTTCGACAAGACGGGGCCTCTTGCCACACAGCCAGAGAAACGATGCAATTACGAGTACTGCGTGAAACATTTTCTAGTCGTGTGATCTCTCGATTCGGTGATCAGAATAGGCCCCCTAGATCTTGCGATTTAACGCCTTTAGACTTCTTTTTATGGGGTTATTTATATAAATATTATATAATTCTAAAGTCTATGCCAATAAGCCCACAACCACTCATGCTTTAAAAGAATTGCATTGGATTGCATTGAAGAAATTCAGCCGCATCTATGCAAAATAGTCATAGAAAATTTTGACAAATGGTGCGTATGTACCAGCAAAGCCTAGAAGGACATTTGCCTGACGTATTATTATTATTTTATATTTATTATTTTATATACAAATATATTATACCGTAAAAAAAACTTTTCATCAATTCTAATCTAATTATAGCGGTGAACACTAAAAAAACTAATTGTAATATAGGGTCACAAAAGCTTACCTTTGGTACTAACAGGCGGATCGTGGCCTGTCCACGCGGTGTATTCCCACAATTATCTAAGTAAGCATACACGGAGTCGACACTTTACGTTTTATACATTAGGTAGGTATGTAGGTATTACTTACTCCATTGAATGGGCTTGCGCACCAATTCCTAAACCAGCGTGAACAGGCTGGCCACGAGGTCGTACATCAGTATGCCCGTTGTGAACATCAACCGCCTTCTCATTCATGGATCAAGACCTCAAGCAAAAACTCTGTAAACATTAGTGGAGGCAGCGGTTTCCGCTGGTTGTTTCACACGACGAGTATCTTCGTCGTACGCACAATTTTCTGCACTAATGTGAGCAGGCTGTCCACGCGATCGTACGCCAGTCTGCCCGCCTGTGTATGGACCTCACCCCACTCTGCCTCACCTCACCTTTACTCTCCGAGAATGACTCGAAGAGCAGAGCGTTGTCTTGCACAAATACTAAGTAAACTTACATGGCGGAGGCGCTTTCCGCTGGTTGTTCCACACGACGAGTATCTTCGCGAGGCTGGGCGTGCGCACGAGTTTCCGCACTAATGTAAACAGGCTGTCTACGCGGTCGTACGTCAAAATGACGGCGGTGAAGCCGGGCCCTTTCGGCGCAGTCACGGGGAGGAAGAGCGGATTCACAGGACCGTACTGAAAAAGAAAAATAGTATGAAATTATACACATGTTATTTAAACATGCCTTGGAGATTACATACAGTTCAGACTTTAGAAATGGTTAGTAATAAAAGCTCCGAACATAAAATAACCTAACCTAACCTACAAAAAACTAAAACGTACTGACTGAAATACTAACAGTGCGAATACTCATGAGCGACTAATTCGGAGAGTTAGTATTTTAGTCACACGTTGAGTATTTCTGTCACCTGGTTTACTATATCTCTTAAAAAGTTACCTCAACGTCTAAGGTTTACTAAAGGCATATAAGTAATTATTTCAGACAAATTTTCCGTTATTTTTACTTCAACGTTTAGATCGTTTAGAGTGGATAAAAGACTTCGACTGTCAACTATTTGTAAAGTTGTGTGCATTAAGCCCAGGGTCCACTGATGGCACTGTTTGGTAACCAAAAATAATTAAACGTTTAACGTAATCCTTTCTATTTACAGAAGCATATTCATAATCAATAAGTCATTTAATCTCAAAAACTTGAAATTATCATCGCCAATTAAATCTACTACAGGTGGGCGGCTTAACCTTTGAAAAAGGAAGGAAATGTGTTGAAATATTACCCGTCAGTTTACCTGACATTTTCATGAACCTAATACCTACCCACACTTTGTTATCCTTTTTTAACATTTTCATGGAACATTACATAACCAACATGGAAAATTATAATTAGTAACAAAAATATTTTAATCAGTTTAGCTAGAGGTGGGTGGGCTAGGGATGGGTTACTTTTTTAGATTGGGTTAGTTTAGGGATTAGGTTAGTTTTTAGTGGCTAGTTTAGTTTTATTTTAAGTTTCATTTTTATTCTTTAGCTAGTAGTATCGATTATAGTTACGAAAGACCGACAATTTGCTAGAATAACATTAACGGCAATCAAAAAAAGTTAAGAGCTATATCGATTTAAATTTGAAGATTTTCACACATTATTATTTTATTTAAAAACGAGACTTAATTGCGTATAATTAAATTAAATATTTCTTTAATTATACGTTGACGAGTTGTACGACTGTGTTAGATTTCCATACCAATAAGCTATAAGTACCACCATCGTTTACTCAGAGTAGGTAAGTTTCTTTCTACGATTTGTCACTCCAATCTATTTTATAATCACATCTAGATTGTATATATTTTGGTACTCGCCTTTTAAAGCCGTATATTTTGATACCCCACTCGAGGGTTACGTAAAAAAATCTTTTAGTCCGCATACAAAATATCATAAAATCTGCCATTATGTTTTAATAACAATTTTATACCCAGTGGCCAGTGACACTCGCGCCATTAAGACGAATCTAATGACGTATCATTTAACAAAATCGGTTGAGCCGTTGAGTAGTTACGAGCGGATATAGGAACGGATACATAATATATTCATGTTAATAACCACCCTCCTTTTGGGCTTCGCCGCAGTCGAGTAATAATAAAGTTAAGAGCTCTCCAACAAAAACGTGTTTAAATGTGTGGTTTTGTTTAATGTCAGAGGAATGAAAAACTGTAATCATAAAATAATATGTAGCTAAGGTTTCTATACCCATATAGGAGCTTGTGTACAGAATTCAACATATGAAAATACTCCGTTACTGACTGTGAAACTCATCTAAAAAAACTCTATGTAAACAAGCCATAAAAATTATAGAAACAGCGAACTCGAGACTGATCTCGAGTTCGCTGTCTGAACGTTCAGTACAGCATTCAATTTGTAGTATGTCATGTACTTGAAAGTGATCCGTAGCAACCATAAAAGTGGACCGTTCAGGGCGGCAATTCACTTAACTTTCCGAGCGCTTCTCTACAGACGTGTTAATATACAGCAAGGTATAGTCAAAAGCAAGTAAACAGAAGGATCAGCGTTTCAGATCAGCTTGGCGGTACCATAATATTGCATATCAGGCCTCCCCTAAAGAGTGCCGCAATGACCGGTCCTCGCCAACCGCATCCAGCGGACTCCCGCGACCTTTACCTGTCATTATCATATCTGTATTATCATCATCATCAGCCCACGGTTGTCCACTGCTGGACATAGGCCTTCCCCAATTCGCGCCACCACACCCGGTCCTCAGCTCTCCGATCCAACCGTTTCCGGCTTCTCTCTTTAGGTCGTCGATCCATCTGGCGGGAGGTCGTCCAACAGGGCGAGTCGTTCTCGGTCTCCACTCCAGAACTCGTCTGCCCCATCGGCCACCGGCTCTTCGACAAATATGCCCCGCCCATTGCCACTTCAGCTTACTTATCCTGAGCGCTATGTCGGTGACCATAGTATACTGCGCTATAAACACGTGCTCAAACGACACCTGACCGCTTGCGCTACCAACAATCCTGAGCACTGGGAGGAACTCCTCCGCCGCAAGTAATCTTAGCCCGAAAACGCGAATTGAGGAAAGAGAGGCCTATATGAACCAGTGAGCACAGACACTTGGTTGCTGAGTTGGAGTGCGTTGAGAGAACGGAGAAGTTATAAGTTATAAAAATGTTTAAAAGTAAAGTTAATTGACCTAACCTAAACCCTCCTACGTATACAAGTATAATACCTCTGGCCAACTCTATTGTCACTCATGTAGTAGTGTTTAAAAAATAGCCATCCATGATTTTTTAGGGTCGCCGTCATTGAAACCGATCAGGAAGTGTCAGTTTATAGTAGCGAATAGCTCGCAGACGTGTATACAGGGAGCCGCGTTTTGTGAATGTCATAAGCGCTGATACAAATTCACGGTCAAGTCGTTATTGTGTGTCGTAGGTACGTCTAACCCATTTATCCTATTACGAATATTCTAAGCATACTCCACTGCTGAGGAACGTGACATCATAAAATAATAAAGCGAAGAGAAGGGTATGCAAAAATACCTAAGATATATGTGGGCTACACCCCGGTTTTGCGAATAAATGTAAGCAGCATCTAGAGAAATGGACATGTGGGTTGCGAATTTGGAGTTCTATAAATGGCGACAAAACTGGGACCATTTTGATTGATGACGTTATTAACGTTATAATATATTACGATTTCTATGATCGTTTTCTCAGTCTATGACCTAATGCATGAATAGGAAAACTGTAAAATACCATGAGACAAAGCGATAGATATTAACCTAGATCTCGTGTCAACTAACGTATGTACAAGGGCGTCAGATGTTAGTAAGCTCTGATACACATTTAGCAAGCCGCTATTTCTAGCGTAGAGAAAGGGAAAGCTGCATTTCTAAACTATACCAAAATCAAGTTTATTTCAAACTATAGTTTATTTCATTATCTTTGTTAACTCACAACATAACGAATCCTAATGTCAATAAAGGGTAGGCAACGCGCTTGTGATTCTTCTGAAGTCGCAAGCATCCACTGGCTACGGTGTCTGCTTAACATCAAGCAGGCCGTAAGATTATTTGTCACCTTTGGTATCAAATCAAACCTCGTATAGATAAATGAAGAAACATAATAGGCTTCCGTTACGATTTCAGCTCCGAAATCAACCGCTAATGTAAAACTCTAACAATTTATGCTAAAACCCAGATTGGTCGTATTTAACGAACCGATATTTGATTCTCGTTAAATAACTGCCGAAATGAGGCAGAGATTTTTCAGACTGAATATTTTAACGACTTCAGGCGTAGTCAAGGCCTCGGACAAATCAATGGTTCGCTTCGTATAACGGGTACTTATTTAGGTGCTGGAACATCATTTTGCAGAAACAGTTCCACCCCAATGCCACAAAATAGTATAATAGTATTACATCAGAGATATTGAGTTCCAAAGAATGCCCTGCGTTGAGACTGTTGACAGTGAGGGACATGTCTTCTGCTGACACAATGAATCCTCAAATCAATAGAGTCGGTAACGTGCTTGTGATTCCTCTGGAGTCTTGACAACTACGACATCCATCCATCCTTACCTGGGCGAAATTCCTCTAATTCGAACCAAGCGCTATGCATCATCCTTCATAATGCGCACTTCTAAGGTTTGGAATTCTCTACCGGCGTCTGTATTTCCGAGTTCATATAACCTTGACCTTTTTAAGGCACGAGTGAATAGCCATCTTCTGGGTGAGCTCGCTTCATCATCGGCCTCATCTTTGCCCCCTGGCTAGATGCTGACCAAGAGCAATCCCATTTTTAATAAAATAAAAAAACAAACATCGACATTTGCTTATACCATCAAGTTGGCCATACGAGTACGAGAATACCGCTTCGCCACCGGCATGTTAATAAAAAAAATCTAGCTCCCACATTTGGCTACACGCTAAGACAACAAGGAGCACAAGAACCAAAAGTCAAGACTTATCATAATTATTTATGCCAATTAAAACGTGTGAGACGCTTTCCGGAATTGAGCACCTGCAGGCAGGCCTTTAAAACGTTATGAAAATAAGCGATATTATAACGATATATTTCGTTAGTGTTTAAAATTTAGTTATAATCATAACGACGTAAATGTCACAGCGCACGTAAGAACGGGACTGTGTGCGAGACAGAGATAGCCTATAACGTTATTATAGCGCTTCACAAAATATCAATATATATATATACTGCTTTTTATTTATAACGATAAAATGGATACCGCTATAAATTCGCGCCAAATATCGTTTTTAGTATAGCGTTTTATTGACAAATTAACGTTATGAATCATAACGATATGCGAAAATAGCGCTATTTCAAGGCCTACCTGCAGGACAATTTTGTTCGTCGCTTCCGAAACATTAAAACGAGCTACCGAAACATATTGAAATGCTTTGGGTTGCGAAAGAAATAAATAAATGAAATTGAGGACCTAGTGTTTGAACTGTCTGCTAATTGAGATTGAAAGTCACTTAACACTCCCCGCCTATCCTATCACATAGCATAAAGGTACACATAAATAAACGTCGAGTTTATTTGTTCATTACCCAATTAGCCTTATATTGACTTCGACCGAGAGACGAGGGTATTTTTTTATTGGAAAAAGGCAATAGAGGCCCTTTGTAAGACTAATATTCACAAAAAGAGCGGTGTATGAAAATAAAGAGGAATTCGTACGTTTTCAACGTATGTATAAAACAAATTCGAATATGCAAAAGTAAGTATCGCCTATTATGTATATAATAATTATACTTTTAGTATCGAAACACGCGCGAAGCTAATAATTCTGTCATAAATAATCAAAACTTTACATTAATTAATCATAGTTGGTATCGGGGCCCACAAATCATGCGGAGTGACGTATCAGTAACATGTAGCTCACAATACATATCGTAAATGGTAATATGTACAGCCCTCTTATTCACAACCCGACTCGTCCTCACCTCTCCATTCACACGTTACCTGTTTTTATATGGAAACTCAAAATTTGACAAATGACATTTGACAGTTTCCAAACCTTTAAAAACGGGTGAGGTGGCAGGTGTGGACTAGTCAGTCTGTGAATAATAAAGAATATAGTGAAAAAAAAGTTCCGTTATATTTAAGTAAAATGGCGATTCTAACTAAACTAGGACACTTATCTGCCCAGCTCTGTATATCAAATGAAAGTGCGACTCGCCTGGAACGGCGATATATCGAATTATCGAATCAATATTCAATATTTTTAACGAGCAACAGCAACCGAACGCCCGAACTAAACTCAAGTTGAAAACCAGACCAAAGTTGAAAACAAATATCTCATATTATTTACTTTGATAATTTACTCCACACATTTCGAACTAAAGTAAACCGTATTCGGTATCGAGAACTTTGTAATAACAAGATGTAATTTATGCTACGAAATTGCGACTTCACCTGCGTGATATTTAACTCCTATCCCTAGATTCGTTTACTTTTAGTTGAAAATCAGAGGTCACTTATTTTTGGAAAAAAAACGTGTTTTGAGAAATAAACCTTTTCTATAGACCCAGAAAGGCGTAGGTAGACTAGCGGCCATCCTAAAAATATCATGGATATTTTGGGACCTTTCCTAAAATTATCCATATTATATATATCATGATATATAACTATTATGATATATTTGCTTTGTTCAGACTGTCGGGAAATAGGTCGGGCCTATGTCCAGCAGTGGACGTCCTTCGGCTGATATGAAGATGATGATGATGAAGATTGTCGGGAAATTCACGTTCCCGTGAAAAGGCCCATTACTGTCCAACGTTCCACCAGAACAACGCAATGGAAAAGGAAAGAAATCGCAACTATTTTCGGAATTTTTACATTTTGCACAACACCACTCCAAACTTGCTCCAATCTAATTTAATAAGTGCATGTATGCATCCCTTGTGGATAGTGTAACAAGAAAAATAATATTGGGCACTGAATATCAAACCATTTCCCTTGTGTCCTGAAACAAACGGTATACTAAAAAGAGACCTCAATACCTATCAGTATACTCAGAGATTATACACAATGTATTACGTTTGTTTGTTTGTTGTTTAGCATGCGATCAAAGGAATGTTAATTGTCCTACACGTAATTATTACAATATATGCAGCAACCATTATCGTCCATTTGCGTGTTACGTTTAATTTCTAAGCGACATAACCATGACTCAGTGGTAAATTCGCCTTCATATATATCTGTACTCTTCAGGATGCTCAAAAATATCTGAACATGTGCTCTAACGCCTTGACAATAACATCGCGTTCAGTTACTTGTGTGCAGTGTGAGAAGTTGAACACCTTGTTCCTGCCTTGTTTGCTCCGATGTTGGTGCCTTGATGCAACAGTACACAAGCAACATTAAAAATATCTTTAGTGATAAAGGGACAAAAAATTTACATATATTATTATGGGTTATGGCTATTCGCTAACTTGCATATCACTACATTAGTATAAAACACAGTCGCTTCCCGCTGTCTGTTCCTATGTATGCTTAAACCTTTAAAACTACGCAACGGATTTTGATGCGGTTTTTTTTAATACAGTACCGGCCAATAATATGTATGTCACCTTTAGGTATTTAGGGCGAAACTATTTTTTTTTCCTAAATATTTTTACCTTATCTCGTCATGCAATAGGTAGTATTTAGACTCTTTAGACGAGCGATAAGAAAACCTGGCCACATACATATAAAGGTTTTTATTTAGTTTTTTTATCGTAAAACACTTAGGACAGTTTTCCTACAGTTGTATGTAAATATAAAATTATTACCTAAAATAGCTTAAAAACGATAGGTGGTTGACGAGGAGAAGATGACGAACAATCGTGGGGCGAAAAGTTTGAATCCCTGTCAACAACAAGCTATCTTGGCCGGCTACAAGCAAGGGCGTACCCAAAAACAGCTTTCGCAGCAGTTTAGTGTATCAAGAACCACGATTACTAAGTTGCTGAAGCGATTAAAGTCACCAAGAAATTCCATTGGCAATAAAACACGTGGCAGACCACGTTGCAGTACTACACATGTGACCCCGACCGTAACATTTTGCGAGTCTCACGTGAGAATCCTTGGTTAACGGCGACGGATATAGTCAAAGAAATATCAACCCCAGGACAGCGTACTCCATCTTTACGGACTGTCCGACGTCGTTTGCAGAACGCCGGATTACACGGAAGACGCCCTGTAAAGAAACCGCTTATATCTGAGAAGAACCGAAAGATAAGAGTAGCTTGGTGTAAAGCACGCGAACACTGGACACCGCGACAATGGTCTGATATACTCTGGAGCGATGAGAGCAAGTTTCTTTTTAACCGACTTCAAGATTTCAAAAGAGGAGGTTATCAATTCGGTTGTATGTTTTTTTTTTTAATGTTTGTTACTCCATAACTCCGTCATTACTTAACCGATTTGAAAAATTCTTTTTTTGATTGTATGTAGTATATATATCCAAGTTGGTCCCGTTTTTGTCAAAAAGCAGATCTGATGATGGGATCCATGAGGAATTGAAGGAACTCCTCAAATCTTTAAGGCAAACATATAGTGATTTTTGTGTTTTTATCAACAAGTCAAGCATTTGCATCCAAAAATGTGACATTGGATGAAGTGGAACTACTGATGATGATCAGAACAGAACTCTTCAACGACGAAAAGTTCACGTTTGGCGATTTGTCCTCCTAGCTGTGTTTGTTAAGCAAGTTCTATTTTCACGATTGATTTTTGTCATGCTCGAGTTCTGATGATGGGATCCATTAGGAATCGAGGAAACTCCTCAAATGTGAAAGGCACACAAATAGTGATTTTAGTATTTTCATGAACTAATCAAGCATTTTCATTCATAAAAGTGACATTTGATGAAGTGGAACTGCTGATGATGATCAGAACGGAACTCTTCAACGACGCGTAGTTCACGTTTGGCGATTTGTTCTCTTCGTTTTGTTTGTCAAGCAAGCACGGTTTTTCCATGATTTCATGAGGAATTGAGGGTACTTAGTCTTCTACCATTATAAACATACTTATAGCCATTTTTGTATTTTATTGTATGGGATCTAAGAGTGCACCATCTAAGATTAATAATCTTTCACCGGACTCCCCCATTGAAGTCGGTTTTTTTTTCTTAAAAATTATATTTGGATGCGATGGTATAAAGTGGGTACGTCGCCCTACTGGTACCCGATATAAGCCCTAATACCAACTTCCCACGGTAAAACACTGCATTTTGTTATGTTGTGCAGGTTTGAAGTATATAATGAGTATAACTGTGCTTTCACATTATTTTATTGAAATATGCATTCTATTTTTTGGTAAAGCTCTGGGTAATATTTACACTTTATAATCTTAACAATATATATTACTATATACATGTTTACTTAAAAAAACACAAAGGTGATATATTATGGGCCTGTACTGTACCTAACCTATTTTGAAAGGGTTTTCGTCGTCGGGCGTTTTCTAAAAAAACTGTAAGTAATTTTTTTTTGCAGAATTCCATATTTTTGGTTTTTTCTTATTCAAGGATCGTTGATACTGTTACTATTGCTAATCATCATTACCCATACGTAAAGATTGTTGATAAAAAGAATAATGAAATATTTATTTGCCCGAATTGTTTATACTGCAGTCTCGAAAATTAGGAAATCTGATCTGATAACTCTAATATACCTAATCATTTTATTTTAACACAATTGGGACAATAATTGCATCACGTCGCATAATATGTTTTGTTTAGGTGCGCAACCCTTCGAGACCGCAGGTTTTGCAACACGTCCGGAACATCGAGGGAAATTAAACATTCATATGCAATTTATGTCCCATTGTTAAAACACTACGTGAAGCTCATTTGCATTATCTGGAACCGATAAGATCATTTCCATTGTAATTATAGCATTTATTACCAAAACGGTATCGGTTTCATAATTACTGCTATGCGGCAGGCAGGCAAGCTATAATTTATGCTTTTAATATTTTTTCGGCAATATATATATTTTTTATCGATTGTTACGGCATTCATATGTCATTGTAAAATGAAAATAATTATTTGACGTAGGTAGTTTATGCGAAAGTAAAAAGCATAAAGACTAGGAGCCATTTTGTAGGTATACTATGCAATTGGGCCCGAATAACACGACATATTTTATAACCAAGTATTTCCGAGGCTATGAGGTGTAAAAAGTTATATCAACTTCGGTCTAATTCGGCAATTTTCTTTTCTAATTTTGTAACATTGTTGTATTTGAAATATGTAGTAATGTCAATTTGTATGATTACGTTATCAAAAACGAACTATCAATAAATCTTTTTTCGAGAAATGTTTCCTTTTTGAAGTACTTTCTGTATCTGATCTTACATTGTGTCCATTACTATGTTGCGACTTTGGTTACATTAAAAGAAATGTCACAATGAAAAAAGCTTTTTCATCGAGTTACGAAATAAAATAGTTTATACATAAACATCAATAATACGAGTATCTTTAAATAGACCGAATCGAGCAAACTTGCTATGATATTTTAGTCCCCAAAAATAGTTAAAACTACACTATCATAGTTCGTCGGATTATTCCGGCCCACGACGTAAGTACAGTTGCGGAATGAAAAGGTTTTTTTTATTTTTAAACCCTATTTTAATGCTATTAAGGTCTAAAAGTGACGAAAGTTTTCATTCCGCGGTTGTACATTCCTATTGTTCGAAATATTGTTGTTGTTCCGAAGATAAACTTTCCAAGTCTGTTGAAAAACATTTACTCAGATCATTTATTTCCGAAGCCCTAGAATTCAGTACCCTTTCCTTAACTTTCCGAACTTGTAAAACAAACCTACGCTATAATAAAGTTATATTTAAGATCAGCAATTTCAGGAAAATTGGCTTCGGAGAAATTACGCATTGGAAAATGATACACTCGGAGAGAAACAATGGGACAGCAGCCTCTAACATGCTAAAGCCTAGTTGGTGTTCTATCGGCGATTTTCGCACGCCATCTTGCATTGTGAGGGTAACTCTGAAAGCGACGCGGCCCCAGACAACTGAAGATCCAATTTCGGCAAGGATCGTTAACCAAGAAATATTAAGGTGAAGTTTCGCATCTTCGGTTTCAGTCTTCCAAGTAGCAAGACAGCGAGAACCCGACGAGACGACATAGCAGAGAAAGGACGTCTTAATAACGTGGTGAGATTAGTACGTGGGCTACGCTGTTTATCATGATTATCATCAACTTAAATATGTGAGTCATGCTCATTCTGCAGCGAGGAAGATAAGGATATTTTAAGGACCAAGAAAGACATTTTTTTGTGTTTTTAGGTTTCCGTACCCAAAGGGTAAAAACGGGACCCTATTACTAAGACTTCGCTGTCCGTCCATCCGTCCGTCTGTCACCAGGCTGTATCTCAAGAACCGTAATGGCTAGGCAGTTGAAATTTTCACAGATTGTGTATTTCTGTTGCCGCTATAACAACAAATATTAAAAACAAAATAATTATAATAATGAAGGGGGGCCTCCCATACAAAAAACGTGATATTTTAGCCCTTTTTCATGGCTACCACTCGCCGAGCTAGATCTCAAGAACCGTAATAGCTGAGACAGTTGAAATTTTCACAGATTATGTATTTTTATTGTGGCTAGTTGCGGGAGTCCGACTCGCACTTGGCCGGTTTTTTAATTTGTGGCCTATCTATTACACCCCATGAACACAAAAATATTGGATAAGTACAGTCAGCATTAAAAGTAGCTACGCATTACAAAAGCCCAAGTCTTTATTACAAGGTAAAAAAAGGGCTTTTGACACCTTCATATGTGTAGCTACTTTTGATGCTGACTGTACGTAGTTGAAGGAGTCTGTCTGGTTCAAGATTTGTCAACTTGGTTAGAAGCACAAATTTAGACAGGCCAAAGATTATCAGGATTTGAATTGTCAGTCATAAGCCAGTCAACCACCAACGATAAACAAAAGACTAAAATAACACAAAGCTGTTGTCCTCAACTGACAACACAGATACCTACCTTTATATTGGTTTTATTGTTGCACCTAGCAATAAACTGACTGTATTGTGACTAACAAGAAGCGATTGATTTTATAATTCAACCTGCGTAGAGGTCAAAATACTTGAATAACTTCGGGCGTTGCTAGGTCGTCTTTTGTTTGTACTTTTTTACCCGCAGTGCAATGCAAAGGCATTGGATAAGTTGTTATATTTTAATGCTACACTGCAACTGCATAACGATGCAATGCAGATTACTGCCAGCCAAATTTCCGCAATTTTTTTTTTGTTGTTAAGGGCTGCATGCCCTAAGAAAGATTATACGCGTATCATTCGTACAGGAAATATTCACCCTTCGTTTTCCTTCTCGTGAATTTTCCTTATAAATATTGACACCCCATTTCACCCGTTTATGGATCGATTTGGGAAAAATCCCGTCCTTTTACGTCTCTAAACGGGCTGAGGTACAATTATATCTTCAAACTTTCTTGTTCGTAACATGATAAGTCATAATCATAACTTTCGTAGGAGTGTTCAGTTTATGTATTGCTTTGCTTCGGATAAAACATCTCTTTATATTTATTCATATTTCAAAGTGTCCCGAGTAACTGGTCACCAAACTTACTTTTCGTATAATTAATACGACCTACGGCGCCATACTAAGTGATGTTATATAAGTAGCCAAAAACAATATATAAATGGACTATCCAACACAAAAAGAATTTTTAAATTCTATCCAGTAGTTCCTGAGATTAGCGCGTTCAAACAAACAAACAAAGAAACCAACTCTTCAGCTTTATAATATTAGTATAGATATACCCTGTCTAGTACTTAGATATTCAATCCATGTACCTACGTGAATAGAATGGTTTGACTGACAACTTTACTACCAATAAATTATTTGATGACTCTGTATGCTCTTTGTAGTTAATTGATCCCACACTCTGATTCCGTCATCCTAATGGATCCCGGGGCCCGCTTTGGCGCCAAATCACAATATTTGGCGTTTTAACAAAAACAACTGCTAAACTGCCATCCAACCGAGAGAGAAAACTAGAGCAGTATATAATATTAAATATGAATAAAACAACCCCAATACCTACAAGAAAATACCTAAGAGCAATCCAAACCTTCCAAACAATAAATAATAATATGATACTAAGAAAACAGTTCAGCATGAGTTTGGGAGTTCCAGACAAAGCTACAAATGCATACTTAAACAATTTAAGGGGGTCCTAGCTCCGAATGACCTTCGATCTGTAACTCTCCGTTTTCTCGTGTTTTTTATGGCTCATCCCACCATATCAGCCCAAGGACATCCGCTGCTGGACATAGGCCTCCCCCAATTTCATGGGGGGTAAATGCCATAATCGCCACGCTTGGCATGCGGATTGGCGATCGCAGAATCTCCACCGCACTTCAAGGACGCTGCTGCCCATCCCCCGGTGGTCTCGGTCGTAGTTTTAGGACATACCCGGGTCCTTATGGCTATCATAGTCATCATATTAACATTAACGAGGTTTACCGAAATGGTTTCCCATATTTACGTCAAAACTCACCATCTTCGAGATAGGTATATGGCATCAAACTTTGGCAATTTTAGGTCAGAAAACCAGTTTTTTAGACGTAGCTTTTGTGAAAATGAATTCAAAATAAAAATCACTCTTGAGTTGTTAGAGACGTCAATAAGGAACAGTCATGTGTAGATTTCCTATATACATGTGAGTGCATAAACAACATAGGAACTTATATCGAAAATAATGCTTTTTGGATCATGTTTGAATAAATTATAAATAAAGGATTGAAGAACCGATAACCGATGCTGCCATAAATATATCTATTGTTTTGACGGAGAAATATCAACTCAAAACTCGTCAAAAATTGATGATTAGCGCGTGGAGCCCCTTTACATAAATCACCCCGCGAGGGGTCAAAACGGTCGCTCCAGAAACGAAGCCTTAACTTGGTCCTAATTTGTCAATTAAGAACCGGGACTTAAAGTAAAATATTTGTGTCATTAATAAGAGCTCCCACGAGGCCAATTTGTCGAAAAAACTATATTCAGAATTTAAATTGTGACTTATACTTTATATACATAGATATTATTTACAATGCAATAATCATTATATTAATTTTATACCCAAAAAACACACATGAGATTTTCACATATCCTTCCCACTTCATCACATGTACAGTCGACCACAAATATATCGATCGATTTTTGTAACATTGGGTGGCTCGATCTCTTTGTAATCGACTGTACTGCTTTCCGATAGCAAATGATGTGGTTCCTACAGAAAATAGCCAAGTCACTTAATACACCGGTTACGGCCAATGATATTTGAGAACTTTCGTGACTCCTCAGGGAACCCTTACTCACCTTCAGTTCCTCATGATAAGGTTCCATATATCAACACTGGTCATCATCACCAGTTCCGCTTTTCTAAATTTGTTGTTTCCGACAGCAAATGCATGGTCAACTAGACAAAATTTCAAAATCGCCGTACGCGTGCCTATCAAAATCGAGTTCTCTTGATTCCCCCTCGATCCCATCATCAGACTTTCACCAAATTTATATGGGACCAATTGGAGGGTGCCTGGTTTTAAACAAAAAATAATTATTAAAATCGGCCAGCGTGGTCAAGAGTTATCATCGGGGAGCTCACATATAAAAATAAATAAAAAAACAAGCATGCAGACGAACTGAGAATCTTCTTCCTTCTATTGAAGTCGGTTAAAATGGATGCTAGTAGCGGATATACTTTTTTTGTAGTCCGACTGTACAACCGGTGACATTTATTAACTGACCACTTACGATCTTTAACACACCGAGATAAGGTACACAAATTTGGTCAATGTTGCGTGTTGCGATACATGTGATATTGGGATTTGGGGCGGTGGTTGAAAATGTTGAAATGGTCCCGAGGGCCGAGAGTTACCCAAGGAACTGTCGTAGTCATCTAACTATTAGAGCTCTGTCTTGATATACATTATACATAGATGTCTCTTTGATCCGTAGTTATTTGATTTTCGCAACCCAGACACTTCTATTGTACCATCTCTATTTTCACTACACTTTATTCGTGTGGACACATCACAATCGCTAAAATTCTCACAAAATGGTAACGGAATTTAGACAAGAGGCCGGAAGCAGCACGTCTCTAACAGAATTTGAATTATGTCAAAATGAAATAAACATTTTAGTTGCGTACAAAATTATCGAGGATCTGGGCAATTTTAATATACGCCGACATATTGACCAGTACAGACAGACATATCCCAGACGTGCAAAAATGTTAACATATTATTGACGTCGACGTCGTCGTATTTTTGATGTACGTTCTCTAATAATTGCGGAAGTGTGTCTGTCTATTACTTATTCTAAACCGCTGAATCAATTAAGACAAAAGTTATGGCAGTAGTTTGAGTCTCAGCGGAGGACATATACCTAATAAGTACGTTTCAACCCGGAAATCAACTCTAGGGGTTAATGACGGCTGGAAGTTCATATCGGAGTGCGATTAACGAATTCTGCGAAGCTGCCGTGTGCCAACAAAAGCTACTTTATTAATCCATACTAATAGTATAAATGCGTAAATAACTTACTGCATGTTTGTTACCTTTTCAAGCTTAAAACACTGAACGGATTTAGTTGAAATTTTGCATGGAAATTGGTTAAGACCCGAGGAAATGTATAGCTTTTATCCCGGAAATAATTCCTTAAGGGGGTAAAAAGGGAAGTCGCTTCCTCTTTGGCATCACACTCTTGCCAGAGTAGTCTTAGCAGTCACTTCGTTTTTTGTGGCCCACTTCACAATGCGACGCCATTCTTCCCGAACTGCCGCCCTTTCATGAAAAAGGGAAGTAAATTAATTACCTTTTCAAGCTTAAATCACTGAACGGATTTAGTTGAAATTTAGCATGGGAATTGGTTAAGAACCGGGGAAATCGTTTTTATCCCGGAAGTAATTCCTTAAGGGGATAAAAAGGGAAGTCTCTTTCTCTTTGGCGTCACACAGGTAGCCGTCACTACGTTTTTTGTGGCCCACTTCACTATGTGACGCCACGCCATTCTTCGCGAACTGTCGCCCTTTCGTGAAAAAGGGAAGTAAAATAATTTCATCGTCATCCTCATCATATCAGCCGAAGGACGTCCACTGCTGGACATAAGCCTCCCTCCTTTCATGGAAATAATTTCATAACATTTATTTATCTAAGGCGATAACGAGTTCTACTCTGACTGTTCTAGAAGCTGTTCTAACGAAGTCGCGGGAAAAAGCTATTTCATATATAATATTGAATAATCAACTAGAGCAATCATAATGCCGTCACACGTCAAGCGACTCCGTACATTACCGACAATGACCAATTTTGAGCACGAACCCACCATTAACGTCTCCTTGTTTAAAATAACGTGATCGTAGAACCATTAACAGGAAGCAATTCGCGTTTCAAGTGAAATATGATTATAATGAATAATTTCATTACCTTCGGGTCTGGATTTGACAGGTATATTATTGTTGTTAGTAGGGCCTAATGAAAAGTTTTTAATGAAAGTTTGTGGCAAAAAGCGACTGTAATGGTGATTTAATGATTTTCCACTAAGCGAGGTGATGCGTATTTTAAGACTTTATTTATAGTATCGGCAATATCGAAGTATGCAATTTCAACCATGCCGCCGCTAAAAAAGCACCTACATGTCGAAATGACGTCGCACATTGTTATTCGAAAAAAAAAACTTGCGTTATACATAGCTTTTGCCCGTTAGGTACACCCAAAGGCTTGAAGGCTTGAATATCAATTAACTTAGTACAAAATTTAATTCCAGTATTTCTGTTATATTGAATTTAAATCAACTACCTAAAATTTTGTGTCATCGCATACAAATCGCAAGTTAAGAGAGTTGTTTCCAATTTAATTATATCTGACAACGGTCCCTCCTTTGTAAAGACAGATTGTGACACTGCGATTAAGCTTAAATTTTAAACTGTAGTGAATCATCGGGCGCAAGATATTCGTGGACTTCAGAGGCGATAAGTCCCGCACTTCACCCCCTTAGGGGCGTATTGGAGCGGCTGGACCGAACTTACGGAATCGATGGACAGAAACGAGTAAACTTGCAATTTGTGATGCCTGAAGTTTAGAACTCAAAGTCAAAGTAGCATTAACCCCTAGTAACCCCAGTTGGGTACGAAACATCGTGCCCTAGGGGCCATGCGGTTCCACCTTTGACATGACGCCAAATTGACAAGTTAGTGGGGGTTAAAAGGTTAACAACTTACCTCCTAAGAATAATGTTAATTCCAAGATTAGTCCCTGCTATTTTCACGTTTAAACTCAGTTTTAGGTCATATTCCTATTTGGTCAAATTCGGTCTTAGAACACTGAGAGAATAAAATATGTTAGAATTAAAAAGCTAATATCTAAAAACGTGAATATGAAATTCTATAAACTTTAAAAAAATGTAGGCGGTAGAAACTAATATAAATTTAACGAAATTTTATTAATTTCATAGTACTTATAGGAAATACTAGCTAATACTAGCTAATACTAGTACTCATCGTGAAATTAATATTCTTTACTACGTATTACAGAGTTGTACAAATTCTATAAAACTTTCCTTGAGTTTATAAATGGTGTACTGGCACCAGTATAATAATACTGGTGCTAGTACACCATACTAGTATACTAATATATATTTTTTTCTGTTAGTAAATACTATCAGTAAAACTGGTTTGTAACCGTTAGTATATAATCAATCACCTTGTCATGGGATTTATACAATTTTACTAATGATTAATATTTTTTACTTTTTTTTTAAAAATGTTTCTCTCTGTGAAGTACCTAAGCTTAGATTAGAAAGGATAGTATAAAACCGCGAGACTAGCGAGCAAGAAAAGCGAGACAGCAAAAACATGACTAGAAACATGTTCGAGGGACTGCGATATTGCAGACTTTCGTAAAACTACTAAGCTGAGGCTTAACAAATCTCATACCTATATTTACAGGGTGTCCTACGGCTATGCGACATGAACGTATATCTTTGTATTTGATAATAAAATACTGTGTTAAAAGTAAAATATAATACCATAACCACAATATTTTAAGTACCTTCCCTTCACATCGCATAACCGTGGGTGTATGTACAAACATTTGCTCGAGCATTATTTACTAAAATCTTACTTTATATCGCCTTTTCTCGTATTCTTGTGCGAACCGCGTAGCACGTGCTCATATTCTCAAGAAGAGTTTAAAGTCGTTAACAGAAACCACTAAGCTATAACCAGAGATAGGACAAATTTGCGTCATTGCTCGCAATTAAGTGGACATGACTCCAAAATTAATCAAAATGTTAATCATTTAATTAATTTCTTACTTGACATATAATTTGATTCCTGGTCAATAAATACAAAAGTTTGTGAAAGTATCGATTTATTAAAGAAAATAATCAGTATTTTTTCCAAATTTTCTGCAGAAATATTCTATTTCTTTTTACATCAAAAATATACTTAGTTTAGGTACAGTACCTACATACGTAATTTAGGTACGACAATTACTACTGTAATTTGGCAACTATCAATGTCAAAATATATTTATTAAGAAAAAGTAATAAAACTAAAAAACTTTTTCGTCAGAAATAATAATCATATCAGGATATTTACCATGTAGTAGTTGTTGGATGTATTTTTAGTGTAAATAATCGTGTCAGTTTAAAATCGTAACTTCTTTATTATACAAAAATATTTACGAAAACGATAGCCACTTTAAATAACATTTTGCCAATAATTATAAGCACGTATAAACTATTATCACCGAAAATTTAAATTTAATTACAAAAAATAATTACTTGATTAACATTTTGATTAGTTTTGGAGTCATGTCCACATTATTGGGAGCAATGACGCAAACTTGTCTGATCTCTGGCTATAACATACTTAACATCATAATAAGTTATAAATATAGTGCGGATTTTTCAGATAAAACAGCTCTTTTTGCGCGAATCCTGAACGTTTCAAGTCCTGTTTGAACCAAACGTTGAATCAACAAGGGACGGGAGGTCCCTTTTCAATTATTTATTTCTAGTTCTACATTTAACATTTTAATTCTCCACAATCAATATCATTTAAACTTTAATTACAGAGCGTGGAATCAAAAAGTTGGTAGTAGGTATGTACACCAACTTTTTGATTCCGCGTAATGCTTTTTCTCATAATTGACAAAACGGTGTGGCGTTATAACAAGTATGAAACGGTTGTTAGAATAAAAACATTGATATACAACCCCCAATGTTAGAGCTCCAGAGCTTGTTTTTGATTTTGTATTAGTGATTTTTATTTTTAATTGATTTCATTTTATTGCTTTTAATTAATTTAACTTCTATTTGTCGGCCTGTTTAGCCTAGTTGGTAGTGACACTGCCTCCGAAGCTAGAGGTCCCGGGTTCGAATCCCGGTAAGGACATTTGTTTCTGTGGTGAGCAGAAATATTTGTTCCTGTGTACTTGGATGTTTTCTATGCATTATGTATATATCTATTAAATATATCGTCGTCTAGTACCCGTAATACAAGCCTTATTGAGCTTACTATGGGACTAGTTCGATTTGTATAAAAAAATTTGTCCTATACGTAATAATATTTATTTCTATGTAATCTCAATTTATGGATATTGTCTGGAATAAAATCATTTTATTTCATTTAGCGTTTAAGACTTGGGTACATCCGGATTCGGATATCTCTGACCCTAATTCCACCGCCAGCCTGAAACCTGTGACTGTAGCTATGTGCGAAGTAGATGGTGGGATAAGCTAAGCGATCGCAACGGCAATGGCAGAAATGTGTAGTTACTGTGGACGTCTGTCAAATTTACTTTTCCCATTGGTTTCCTACGAGTCGTTTCATTTGTATTCATTTATTTTCTTATTTATTTCAGTAAAATTCCAGTAAGTGGTTTGTCTCGCTTACAAAAAAAATAATATTCGTGTGTCATTATTTGACATCTCTGAGTTTGACATTGTTCCGGTACCCACGACGTTTGACGTTTCTGACGTGCACATAGCCAAAAGCTCGAACCTAAGGTCGTATTTTTAACCCTCGACGCGCAACGCAAAAGAGGGGTGTTATATTATAAGTTTAACATGTGTATCTACGTGTCTGTCTGTGGCATCGTAGCTCTTAAACGAGTAAACCGATTTGAATGAGTTTTGTTAACCTGTAAGCAAGTTTTCTGGCAATGGTTCTTAGAAATGTTTTATCAAAATCGGTTCAGCTGTTTTTGTTATATTGAACTTAGAAATGATAAAGAGGAGGGTTATTCAACATTTCTAAGTTGTCAGTTATTGGACAAGTGGAGCGATCAGCAGCACGGGATCCGCATCTTAACAAGCGCAAACACAAATATATGATATGACGTTGCCTTAGGAATTATACAGACGAGTTGACGTGCAGACTGTATAGACGTGACCGTGTCCATATTCACCTGACGATCGACGACGACTGATACGAGTATGAGTACATTTTATTTGCTGTATAAGGTATAAAATCTTTCAATATCAGCGTCCGTCAGGTGTCTGGGGTCCGAGCGAGATGTTATCGCGGCGAGTCTCGATCTCGCCTTGCGCTTCAATTCACCCTTCTTTCAGAAGTACTTGAGTTCGGATGGTATAGTTAAGCAATCTATGAACTCACGACGAATCGCTGACCATTCCAATCCCACCAGCCTGGAACCCAGAACAGTATATCATACATATGTAGTCAGATCCTTAGACATTCTTAAACTAGCTGCTAAAGCTCCGAGTAGATTTTATAGCTTTATAAAAGCAATATAAAGTATAAAATCAGTTCATAACAGCGTCCGTCAGGTGTCCGAGATGTTATCGCGGCGAGTCTCACCCTACTTTCAGAAGTACTTGAGCTCGGATAACGAACTTAAGCAATCGATGGAGCCGGATGGGGCTTTCGCGCGTTTGGAATAGACAGAGTAAATGCCTATTGTAGTAAAATTATTATTCAGAAGCCAATGGTTTGGGAATTTTCATGTTATTAAAGACCTAGCAAGAAACTTTTTCGATGTTATAAGCAATCTCTCCTAACATTGAAGATATTTTTAGTAGTACCAGTAGTACCTACGTACGATATAAGATATAACATATAAATCTAAATAAAAAAGTACCACCATAACTTTTTATACCAACCTTAAAAATTACCAATGTTTGAACTTATTACTAACCCAGTTTACCAGCAACATAGCTCGTTTAAACAAACAACAAGTTTATCTAATTTAAGTAGGCCATTCAATTTAGTTATGTTCTCGGTAAAATAGGTCGAGTCGAGATACACAAAACGGCGCAAAGGTCACTAAGGCCATTATCTCATAAGTCCTCCCCAAGTTTGTGAAGGCGTTTGTACGTAACAACTAATGCCATTTACTATTTACTTTACTACTATATCCTAATTTAAATAAGGCACAATTTGACCAAACTGGAGTAAAGACTTAATCTAAGTTTAAACGTCCAAATTGTATAGACTACTCGTACATTTTATTAACCATTGGGTCGAATGTCGAGTTACAAATGACGCCGTCCAAATTTCTAAAGAGAGAAGCTTCATTACTAGAATTAAAAATGAAACAGGAAAAACCGGCCAAGTGCGAGTCGGACTCGCGCACGAAGGGTTCCGTACCAGAAAAAAAACACCAACAATTACTGTGTTGTATGGGAGCCCCCCTTAATTATTATTATTATTTTGATTTTAGTATTTGTTGTTATAGCCACAATAAAAATACATAATCTGTGCAAATTTCAACCGTAATAGCTAGTTACAGTTCTTGAGATCTAGCTCGGCGAGTGGTAGCCATGAAAAAGGGCTAAAATATCACGTTTTTTGTATAGGAGGCCCCCTTAATTATTTTTATTATTTTGTTTATAGTATTTGTTGTTATAGCGGCAACA
The DNA here is from genome assembly GCA_905163555.1 of Notocelia uddmanniana. Lineage (NCBI taxonomy): Eukaryota > Metazoa > Arthropoda > Insecta > Lepidoptera > Tortricidae > Notocelia > Notocelia uddmanniana. Next base: position 18,157,287 of record LR991065.1, read on the forward strand.
GAAATACACAATCTGTGAAAATTTCAACTGTATTACGATTCTTGAGATACAGCCTGCTGACAGACGGACGGACGGACGGACAGCGAAGTCTATTAATAGGGTCCCGTTTTTACCCTTTGGGTACGGAACCCTAAAAATCATCATCCACCTTATTAAGACACCACAATTTCATCAAAACTTCATAGAAGAGAAAGTAAACGGTAAGAAATAGAGTGGAAACCGGGGAAAAATACATTGTCGCGTCGTCGTACCAGGACATTAAGAAGCTGGCCTTCCTACCAAAGTTGGAGAAATATGCATCTAGCTGCACTGACAAAATTCAAGCTCTTTGATAGATGATGAGGGACGCAAGTCTGGGATATGTCGTATTGATTGAACACAAACGAGTAAACTGGATAATTAACCAGTCAATGTCAGAGCCACGTATAACAAGATAGTCATCATCATCATCAAATCACATGTATCTATACCTATATTCTTATCTGGTTATATTAACACGACGTTGCGTGCCGCAGCGGTGTCGGGTGGTCGAGCGGTTCAAAACGTTGTATAGTACGAATTATGGTCAGGAGAACAGAACACTAATCACTGAAACAATGCCATTGTATCCTTTGTGACCTGCGGTCCATTCCCGTACTTATTGGCCTATGTCTAAAATGGATGGAAGCAAAGTCGGTTATTTGAGGACTTCCGTCGATGCCTTGTACCTTGATTGGTATACAAAATAACATAATTATGAGACTATCCTGAAGGTTATCTACCTAAAACTAAGTAGAGTTTTGCTCGGCGTATTTGATAAAAAATAACAGAAGAATCCGATTTCAACGCAGGTCTTGAACCCGCAACCTCCGGATTGGCAGTCCATGATCAGTGCCGCTGGTTTATCCAACTACAATCGAACCTAACTTAATTACGAAATTTACGAATCAAATATGGCGCGGATTTTGCTTCGTGAAGGAAAACCTGGAGAAAACGAATTTTCCTGGGAATGACACCTCCAATGATATTTCGACCTCCATGTCCTATATCTCATGGAAATCGTTAATGCGTTTTACAAACCCGTAAAAATACAAATGTTGCTCATTTAATAATATAGTATAAAATTATTAACATGCGACAACGTGGTAAACAATTATCGCTAAACAGTAAACACACGTAAATAAACATACGTAAACAATAATGTAAAGCCTCCTCCTACTATTCCATCAACATTGTCGTCATCATTAACTGTCTTTCTATTGCCGGACGCTCATTCATATTGCGCCATAATACTTCTACAGGGCAATTTCAAACGTGTGTTAGGACATATCAGCATTCATTTTTATAGGGGAAAATGACAGTTGATATATGTCAAAGTCAAAACGCTCGTTCGAAAAGCTACGCAAGAAACTTCGTTGGGTTTCCCCCATCCAGCCACTGACAACAGTTTCGTTGGTACAGATGTATCAGCGAGTCACGAGCTTCTATAATAAAGGGTATAAATAACGAATGGTGATGAAAATCGACATGTATTTCCTTTCTATTTATCCAATCGTAATACTATCAATAGGTCCAAAAGCCGATAAACAAGATTGTTCAATCCAATACGCGTGTAAGGATAATAGGGAATCGGAAAGCCGACAGATATCGCGATAGAAGCTTACAGGCGTTTATATAAATATGCTTCCAAATAAGAATACGGAGAAAAAGTGGGAGGAAAAAATTAAATACAATGTGCCGTAAGAATATTTGCTTGTGGCGAAATTCTGAGCAGGGAAAGTGGCGGAAAATAGCTACAATAGGCAAATGAGACATTTTTAGCTATCTGATATACAGAATAGCTAAATAATGCGTAATAGAAGCAAGAATGTTATAACATGTGGATATGGAAGCTATGTACCTATTTATTTTGTTACCTCGGGGTAAATCATTGCGCTGTTCATGTTTTTATCTCCTACAGGCAGTCTATTACAGAAGATAGCTAGATTTCTAGCAGGAGATAGCTAGGGGGAGCAGATTTTTCCAAAAATATCTCCACAAAATCATTCGTAGCTGAAATATTTATTCTGTAAGTAGACCCAGACTGTTGTTTTACCTATATGTGTTCTACTAATAGCGCTGCGGAATCAAAAATGTAGCAAAAAGAAGCACCGCAAGAAACCCACCAGTCTTTGATATAAAAAAGCCATGTGGTTATTTTTTAACCTCATCATTCCAATAGATAATTATGTTGTTACTAATAAAATCCGTATTATCCTCACAAAAATAACTTACAAGATAAATAAAGAAAACTTTAAAAAGAACAGCGCTTTCATTTATACTAAAAGGTGAGATTTTAAAGTATAAGTGGATTAGCGAACATTTTTGGCTAACTGTATCTGTATCGTTGCGTACGTAACTGTTTCATGTGGCTTACTGCATTTTTACAGAAGCTAAACTTTTCATGTTCAATATGAAACAAATGTATTAGGTTATATTGATATTTTTTGGATCTCATCAGCTCAGCACATATAATAAAATAAATTTACGCCGTAAAAGCCCAAATCATCAGAAGAGAGAACAATAAAATTACAATTAGTAGAAGCCCGCACACTTACATAATTGGGCAATAAATAATAATAAATTAGCAATTAAAACACTGCCACATAAAGTATTGAATAAAAAACTTATCACCGGAAATATTTTGCTATAATATTTTTTTCTTAAATCAGGAGCGTTTCCTACAATATGCAACTAAACATAAATGCCGAAATGCTAAGAACATAAACGAGTATGGTATGACGTCATGCTATCGCAACAAGATTTTTTTATTTTAATACAACGATGGTGGCAACCAAGTTTACGCCCTGTCTGATGCCTGATGATGGTGGGCAGTACCGTACCGTAGATGGACACTTGCGACTCCAGAACAAGCACAAGCCCTGTACAAGCGCGTTACCAACCCTTTATTGACTTGGGGATTTATTAAGTCACGACCGCCAAGGTTAGTAAAATGGCTGACGGCAGGAAAAAGACAAATGTAAAGTATAAGAATAATAACTCTGCAGCAACCGTAATAAAATATATTTCAGTGCAATAGTTCAGGTAAATCTTACATATATTACACGGAGAAAAAGACCCACTTTTTAAGACAGATAAGATAATACATCAAGAAATAACTTCCAGAAACTCATATTTATCTAAATATTTTTTCCGCAAATACTACTCTGAGTTAGCCAAATAGAGTTCAAAGTCCATTGTCACCTAGTTTCATTACTAAGGCTTGCGAACTCCTTTCCCTCCTTGACATGCAAAATCGCAAAACCCTACCTGGTGAGCTCGCTTATCACAGAACCACGTTAATAAATAAACTCAGCAGAGTTCTAACGGCATTAAAAGAAGGTCTAGTATCGCTTGGCTGGTACGAATTTGTTTTATTGGCTTTACGCACCGCGCTCCTTCTAAGGCAAGATAACGCGTTCCAGTTTCGGAGTTCCTTATTCCTTGTCGCGACGATAACATACGTATCGATGGCACAGCTAGCTGGTTTCCATTAATAATATATTAGCAGACAATAATAAGGCAGCTACAGTTCTCGATTTCCAATGAATAAATAATTTACACCTTGGAATTTTGTTTGAGCCAGAATAACCAATTAATGTTGTTTTCTACTATGCTGCTATTTCCAGACTCTTATGCGTATAATTCCCGCCTCGTACAGTCAAAGTTATTTTTAGGACATTAATACTAGTGGCGCTGTGAACTGTTCGTTTTTCTCGGTCAATTAGACCTTAGGAGTCTAGAACGAATAAGCGAGGCTGGTGAATGCTCTGAACCAGATTGCAAGTCCTCGTCGATGCAAGGTTCCAAGGCGCGTAAATCAAATCGTTGCGCCTTTGATATTATATTTTTTCTCAAACATGCAATGAAATATTGATGTTATGTTCCTTATAATAGGCTGCGAAGTATGACGTTTCAGGTGCGGCTAGGACAAGAGGTCGTTAATGGAATTTCATACAAATCTTGCAGGCCTAGGCCGGCAAAGTCCCCTTTTTTAATTCAATCCCACATAAATTTGTGGCACAGGCATCATGACATTCTGCCACTATGCGTATTAAAAATTAACATATGTTTTTTTTTTGTTTATTTCATTTCATGTTTGAGAAAAGCACTATACATACCTCGGCGGGAAATTTGGGGTTGCCCGCCTTAGACCTATCTGGCCTCGCTTCGCTCGGCCGTATATCCCAGCAAACATTTTAAGTGTTTTTTCCTAGGTTGACGAATATATTACCAATTTAGGTCAAAATTACGTTTAACGCACCAATTATATTCACTTATTGTACACTTTTACTGCCAAGTAAATTGAAAAGACATTAAAACGTAATTTTCATTAATTAATACACCAAGAAGTCCGAGACTTAATGGTTGAAAACATGATAGAAATATGATGTAGAATTGACTACAAATCCTGACCAATAGGAAATATCTACCTATAAGTGCATGTTAGAGGTATTTGGTACGTAAATATTACCTATACGGAGACCTCCAGGTCGTTTATTTTATGTCGATTTTGCTACCAATTCTTAGTAAATATTACTTTCAGTGGATACTAAATTACGATAGTTAAAAATACTTGTAAGATATTTACAATACCATAAGGTTATTGTCTAATTACCTAATAGTCAGACTTACTGCCAAATTCAACCAATTAGTCGAGGGCGACTTCTGGTTAAATTTGTTTTAGTACGTAATCGTCAGTATTTGGTGACAGCAGACGTATTTACTTTGAGGTAATTTTCTTTAATAACAGTTCCCGATTTATAATGGCCAAAGATAAAAAAAAATATAGACATTCAAGTAGTTACTATAGAAAGTGTAAAGGTAAAATGAAAGTTCAAAAGGAAACGTTAAACAAAGAACAACAGTGTAAATTGTCTGCAAATTTTGCGAAATCCCATGATCTTCCATCGGCTTCTACATCAAATTGTGATGAAAATTCAACGAGTAAATTAACTGATTCCCATACACAGCCAAGTAAGAGTTTCAATTTCGTGTCTTCGAATAATGAAGAATTTCAAATTCAAGAATCTGTAAATGAAGACTCTGGAGAAGAAGACGTTGGAAAAGAAGACTCTGGAGAAGAAGACGTTGGAAATGAAGACTCAGCTGATATGAAATCAATAAAACTTATGGAAGATCTAAAAATATGGACCGTACAGCATAAACCCACCTCCTCGTCTCTAAACGATTTGTTGGGTTTGTTAACTAAATACGGATTTAAACTGCCAAAAGATGGGCGAGTATTGCTAAAAACTGACGATGTCTCTATACAGCCTATGGGACAAGGAAAGTTTTGGTATCAAGGTGTAAGAAATTGTTTAGAAAAAGCAATGTCAGCCATTGATTTAAATTCTATATCGAGCATTGAGTTACCCACTCTTGAATCTCACACACTACACGTAAGTATTTCTTCTTTAATTACACCGCGCGCGACCACTGCCAATCAAGTACTGAACGCGACTGCGAGGTCACGAGACGGTCGCATCGACTCTCCACCACCAGTTTTTGTAATTATTACCTATAGGTCGCTGATACGACCTCATGGTCAAAGTATTGACGACTTAAATAGGTAATTTATACCATTAAGTTGCAGGTATATGTATATTTAGCCTAAAATTAACTTAATTGCCTACTGGTCGTATTTGTAGGTGAAATGTAACTTTCTGGTCGATCCGACATTTTGTTTTATTATAACTAAGGCGCGATATTTCCAATGGCATAGTTTATATTGTAATATCTTAGATAATTCCGTCGAAAAGTACTTTAATGTGCTGACATTTCAAATAAAATAATATATTTTATCAAATTAGTTCATTTACATACACTAAAGCTCAATTTGACACTCTACTACAACCATGTATATGCATCTTCACTTTACAAAAATTCGGAATACTTGAATATTTCATAAGCCCATCGGTGTATTTGAACGTAATCCTAACATAATACACGAAAAAATTTTCACCGCACTAGATTTCATCATATCATCTGCACTAATAACTTTAATTATTTTACAAAGAATTTGTAGCCGCCATCTTCATTTAAAACTAGAGATTACTTTTTAGTTAGACATTTTGCTTTTGCATTGAAATGAAAACATGTCCGTTATATGTTTGTCTCTTTTTTACACCATCAACGTCTGATTAAAATTTACCTCGGCAAGTGATTAAATGGTAAAATATACGTTGCCATATTGTTTAAAAGTGGTAAAGATTACCAAATTAGTACATTGCAACTACACGGCACGTCGTGGCGACGTCGAATCCACGTCGAAAATGTGACCTTTGTATTGACCTAATAGTTGTAATTACTAAAGTTACGTGGAATCGACGTAGCCGGCACGTGCTTTTTTTCCCCATTTAGGTTGAATCCACGTCGATTCGACGTCGATTCGAGGTAACTCATTTTGGTCACCGTAAAATTTGTAACCTAAAATAGGTGCATTTATCCTAATTTTTACTTAAAATGTTTGCTGGGATATGTCTTCGGCCGGCAACCCCTTTCGTCCCAGCCTCTTAGTAATGTACAATTATCGCATCTGACATGGGTTGCTAGAAAGAGGCCGACGATTTATCTCGCTCTAATCGAGTGATAAACTCGAAGTCGATTACTTTCTGACAATTATCGTGTCGTGACACGGCGATGACACGGCATCGTAAAGTGTGTTTGTCCTTTCACCTTTTTACCGCTGCGTGACCTACACTTTGCGCCCTTAACGAGTGCGTCATACATGAACGTCATCTTCCATTACATTTTCTGGTTTCTATTTATTGTCATTGTCCCGAATAAACGCTTAGGTATGCTATTCGACAAGTATGTGAATGACACAATAGCCTAACTATTCACGATATATTTTGTATTCAACTCATGATTCGCGTGCCCTTTTCCCATTTACTTGGGGTCGGCGCAGCATTTTTATTCTTTCATAGAATCTAAAAATTCTTCACCTAAATTCTAAAAAGACGGGAAAATATATACTATAAGTAAGTACTTCATTTTGTCTCGAAGTGAACTTATCGTGAAGATATCGAAATGGTCTCTTTTTCTACGACAAAAAAGCGGGAACTTAGTGTGGATGGGATGTTAATCTTCGGAACTGTTGGACCGATTTCAATAATTCTTTCACCACCCCAATGATAACGGGCCCTGGGCAGACGTGGCCTTATCCTAAGAAAATAAGAGGTTCCGATAACTTTTTACGAAAACACGTTTTCGATCAAGATCTTAAGTTGTTTAATGGATGAATGGACTGTCTTCTTTTATGTGTCTCTTTTCCTGTAGGAAGTAATACAGACAGTGGTGAATGAAATGGTGAAAAATAACACTTTCGTGTAGGTCGAGATTACGGTAGGTATACTAGGTATATTCTTCCTAAATAGGATTATACGTGAACTTAAATACCACGCCCTTATTCATAAACGTTCATCAAACCTAATATTTTAGCTAAATATTGGTTTGTCTTTATCTGTCACTTTAACATCTGTGTTTGTGAGGAAGAGATAAAACAGATTTTAATAAAAAGGGGCTTAGTAAATTTTATTATGTATGGGTAAGGGTGCTTCGTGGGGTCATGTTCTGAAAATCGGGTCTAATTTGACAGACATTCTGATGTACTCTTCCAGTAATAATTGCAAAAATAATGTATGTATATGAAAATCTCTGAGTAAAATGTTCCATCTACAATATTCAAGGTACTTTCCCTCCATGTGGCATAGCCGTGGGACGCCCTGTAGGCCTTTTACGCATTCATTATTATCACACAACATTCGCAATATTGAAGTTGTCACGTGACGTGAATATATTTTTTTTTATACCACGTCGGTGGTAAACAAGAGTACGGCCCGCCTGATGGTATGTGGTCACCGCAGCTTAGGGACCTTTAAATTGCTTGCCGACCCTTTAAAAATTTATACACTCCTTTCTTGAAGAACCCCATACTGTAGTCTCTCGGATAAACCTCGGCAAGGAGCTCACATTAATGCATATATTGCATATTCCAGCAAAGTCAGAACAATTTTGAAAGCCGCGATAATATTAACATCCAAGTCTTAAATTGTGAGAAGAATCACAGTGTAAACGGGGCCTCAGAAGTACGCCATATCTGCTTACCCCTCCGTGAAACAGACTATAAAGGCTCTTTATACTATACCGGACACTATCTTCAGCAATGAGGCGGGCGAAGTTAATTATAAAGCACTCAGTGCAGTGCGGTGTTGCATCACCCCACGCTTATGTGCAGTATTAAGGTCTGGTCACACCTGTGCTTAAGGCGACGCATTGATAAACAATTAAACTCGAATAGAGCCCTCTTACCCTTTCCCCGCGTCTACCCCTGTATTTTTACGCGGCTTGCGATCGCGGAGCGCCGGCCGGACAGAGCCCGGTCGTTCGACTCGTGCGCTGCGCGGCCGCGCGCTGGAACATAGACGTCCAAGGAGATTCTATGCTTTCACATTTATTTAAATATTTTTTAACTATACATTACTTTTTGGAATTTACAATGCTGGTACGGATTAGGTTGTATAAGTCTAATTGATAATTTTTTGATTGTCGAATCCAAAAGTTGATTTAATTTGCGGTAGGGTAAAGTGCAACAAAAAACATCCTTACTCTTTAGGGGTAACTTATAATAATAAACAATAACTTATAATAACAAATTAAATGATCTCACGGTCAGCTACATAAATATGCATACACTTGTATATGTATATGTATATGTATATTCGAACCTTATTTCCCTTCCCTTTTTTAAAGACCAGTTTCAATCTAAGAAAATTAATCTTTTTAAGGAAACTTAGCGGCGATATTGTTTTTATTTTCAGCTCCTTCAATAAGGCTGAATGTTGTTTATCGAAAAGGATGTCTCTTGTCCCCCTGTTCTTTTTAAATGGCACGAACAGCATATACTTTTCCATTTTTCTGTCGTAATGTTGTATTTCTATCAAAAGTATACTGAACACCAAATACCAGTGTGGGTTTAGAGGATAATCTCGAATTAATTTGACTGTGGTAACCCTCACAACTGTTAGTAGTGCGATGAGTGTCTCCCGCACAACTTATCAAATTGTGGTTCCTGTTATACCATGTTTCATGGAAGTAATCAAAAAATAATTTCATTTTCTTCGTGGCAGGAGCAACATTTTTAATAGCCTTTCAAGCTTGTGACATAAAAGTGTGTGGAAGTAAAACAAAATTAGAGCAAATTCTTGCAATGTTTCTTGCACTCCTATCATCACTAGAAGGTTTTCGGACCCTTGCTATTTTCAGCACTTTTCCTTCCTCCAGATGGCTTTATTAAAGTGTTGATAATTTAAATAATAACATCCAGATAATTTAACGTTTGGAAAAGTCGATTTGACGGCATTGATCTGGGCAACCTCGTAATCACACTTAAAGGACTTCATGACGACAGGCAGTTTTTCTTTTATTAATTTAAATAATCTCATGTACGTTTTGTGTGTTTTATTTGGCAGAAATGCGTATATAACAGGGAATATGTTTACTGTTGTTTGGTCCGAATATATGTCTAGATGAATAATATAAAGCTGACTAAAAGGACGTGGAGCTGTTTTGAATGTGCCGTCACCACTGTAACTACACAAATTTGATGATTTTATTGCCGATACCCCCTCAGGTATTTTCTTTGAAATTTTGATGTTTTCTTTTTTCTTGTAAACAAGCGAATTCGTGCCCAAGTAGTCTTTTCGTGTAGTAGTTTTTCCGCCCCAACGGCCATCGGTTCTACGTGCTATGTGCCCCGGCCCACTGCCACTTAAGTTTAGCGATGTGGAGGGCTATATCGGTCACTTTGGTTCTGCTGCGGATGGCCTCATTCCTGATGCGATCACGCAGAGAAACTCCCAACATAGTTCTCTCCATTGCTCTTTGGGTGACTTTGAGCCTTCTTATGAGGCCCATAGTAAGCGACCACGTTTCAGTGCCATATGTCATCACTGGCAACAAACACTGGTCAAAGACTTTCGTCTTGAGACACTGCGGAATATTGGACGAAAAGATGTGCCATAGCTTCCCGAACGCTGCCCAGCCGAGTTGGATTCGACGATTAACCTGCTCTTTCTCGAAGTTGGACCTACCTAACTGGATAGTCTGTCCTTGGTATATGTAATCGTCTACAACTTCGAGCGTAAAGTGTCCGATTGTTACGGGAGTTGGTGCGACATGGGCATTTGACATGATCTTCGTCTTGTCCATGTTCATCCTTAGACCAACTCGCTCGGAGGCTTTACTGAGGTCATTGATCATTGTACTTAAATCCTCCATGGTCTCAGCCAAGACTACTATATCGTCAGCAAACCGAAGGTGAGTACTCTTTATACTGATGCCTAGCCTTATCCAGTTTAGATGGCCCTTTTCTACACGGTTTGTATTGAATTAAAGTTTAAAATTCAGAAATAATCAAGGTGATGTACATTAATAAATCCATTGAATGATTCTTAGTTTGAACAAGAGTCGTCTAACTGTGTTTATTGCCGAAAATCTGTCTTGCCCAAACAAAAGGGCGCAAGTGCCGCGAGTTTCCTATGAAGATACGATCTTTTTTGGTTGAATGTATTGTATAGTGGTTTTAAACGTAGATTAGGAGGTGTCGGTACAAAACCCTTCTTTGTGCGTGGTCTGACAAGCACTTGGCTAGTTTTTCCATAATCATCAACTACTTGTTGAGACGGTTTGATGAATGAGCCCAAATACGGGTTTATCTTCTATAGTTTAGGAGTTGCTATGGCGACCTTCTGTTTCCATCATCAGATCAGCTTGATGGTACCATAATATTGTATGTATTGTCACCTTACATAAGTATGCCCACCGTGGGATGAGCTGTAGCATCCCTGGAGTGCGGTGAAAATACTGCGATTGCCAACCCGCATGCCAATCGTGGTGATTATGACATTTACCCCCCATGTAATTGGGGGAGGCCTGTCCAGCAATGGACGTCCTTGGGCTGATATACCTAGTGGTGGTGCTTACATAAGTACGCCAAATTTCAGCACAATCGGTTGAAGATATCTATTTCAAAATCGAGTTACAAGATTCCACCCGAACAAACATACATACCACCGTATCAGCCGAAGGTTATCCACTGCTGCTCATAGGCCTCCCCCAAATTCACGGGAGATATATGCAATAGTGTTCGTTCTTAGCGTTCGTGCTTAGGGATCTACGTGTTGTAATTAAGTCGGCTAATGAGGATCTACTACGCATTCTAAAGTGGAGCGAGAGTTTTGGGCTGAAAGTTAATCCCAACAAAGACCCAAGTTATTATTATCGGCAGTAGTAATATGATTTCCAGAATCGACTTCGCCAATCTCCCTTCTGTATATTTCGATGGTATTCAGAATCCTTTCTCAACCCAGGTGAAAAATCTAGGGATTATTATGGATCGCACTCTATCCTGGGTGCCGCAAGTGAGCGAGTTCAGCAGGAAGATGTTTGCTGCAGTAGCTTCTCTAAGACGCCTTCGTAACTTCCTTCCCATCGCCACTAAAATTGCACTTGCCCAAACCCTTCTTCTCCCTATTCTCGATTACGCGGACATCTCATATCTTGATATCACTGAGGAGCAACTCAATAAACTTGAGCGTATTCAAATGTATGCATACGGTTCATATTTGGGTTACGCAAGTATGTCCATGTCTCTAGTTTCCGTTTAAAACTCAAGTGGCTCCCAATCCGTCTTCGTCGTAACTCTCACATTCTTTCTCTTCTCTTTAATATACTTTTTAATCCGGCAACCTCTCGCTACCTCAAGGAACGATTTAACTATCTGCGTTCAATTAGATCCTCTAATAAATTTCTTCTTGCTGTGCCTTCGTCCTCCTCTAAATTTTATAACAGTTCATTTACTTTTCAAGCAGTCCGACTATGGAACTCTCTGCTCCTTGATGTAAGACGGGCTAAATCTAGTGCGTCTTTTGAATCTAGTCTGAAAGAGCACTATTTGTCTCTTCCATAATATTTTTCGATACTGGTCTGTAGTTTACTTTTGGGTCTCACTTAAATTTGTGGTATATATTTATGTTTATTTATATACTTATTTATGTATGTTTATTGTATATATATTTATATATAGTGCTTTATGTGGTTTTTATTATTATCATTATATTAATTTTTATTTCTAGTAGTTATTCCTTTTGTTTGCACCACCCACTTATCATGTTTGTTTACTTTTTTTTTCTTCGCTACCCTAAGGTTTCCTGGAAGAAATCGCTCATTTAGCGATAAGACCGCCTGTTGTTTACCTCTGCTTGTATCTCTATGCTGTTTCTATCTGTAATTCTTTTTTGAGGTGAGCAATAAAGCATATTGTATTGTATTGTATTGTAATTTCCACGCTTGGCATGCGGGTTGGCGATCGCAGTATTTCCACCGCACTCCAGGGATGCTGCTGCGGTGCTGCCCATCTTCCGGTGATCTTGGTTGTAGGTTTAGGACATACCCGGGTCCAACAACACCGACCGACCAACATACATACCACCACCACCACCACCATATCAGCCAAAACACGTCCACTGCTGGACATGGGCCTCCCCCAAATTCACGAGGGGTATATGCCATAATCGCCACGCTTGGCATGCGGGTTGGCGATCGCAGTATCTCCACCGCACTCCAGGGATGCTGCTGCCCATCCCCCGATGGTCTTGGTCGTAGTTTTAGGACATACCCGGGTCCAACATACATACATACATTGCAAGTTAAATAAAAGCTTGTAATATAAGTAGGTATTATAATACCTTTAAATTAGTTTATAAGTACCTACCTATCTCCCAAATACTAACCTTTCTAAAGACTTATCTGACATAGTTTCGATTTCGCCTAAATCCGGAGACGACTCCATGGCTTTGCCTTGTTCTAATTATTGTTTTCTAAAATAGGCAAATAAAATTTATTTTTGCTTTACTTATAAATTTAAAAGAATATTTTGTCAGTAGAAACATCTCGGTTTAGTATACACGAGTTTAAAAAAACGATTTATTTTATAATTGGAACATTATTTAGTTTGGCTAATAAAGTTATTTTGGGAAAATTACTTTAAAAAAATTACATTGCTCAATTGAACAAGCCTTCCTTTTTTTTAGAGATCTTCACCAATTATTTCATTATTTTTAAATGAATAAAATACCACTTTAAATCAAACAGTATCCATAACGCGTGGGAGCTCGCCTAGCACAGGCCCAACGCTGACAGTAGTCGATAGCGGACTGAGGGGGCACTGATTGCATAGAAAACACGCGGGCGGCTAGCTGATACCGTAAGGGCGTATGCGACAAAACAGTCTTTTTCAGTTTAAATAAAAACCATTGGTAATTTCATAAAATACTTTTACAATATTGAAGTGTTTGTTTAGACAAATTTAAATGGAAAACTGAGAGACTTTAACAAGTGCCGTTGATCTGTAAAATGCAAATCTCTGTTTTTAAAGAGGTTTAAAAGAGAATTATTTTTGTGTTATGAAAGTTATCCAATCATGTAAAGCTTTTACAAAAGTAAAGCCAAAGATACTATGGATCATATAAAAAATAATAGGGTTCGTATGTTTCTTGGTTGCGGAGAAAAATTATAATCCCTGTCGCCAATATTTTCAATTCGTCGTCTTAAAATACAGCGACGGTACTGAATCGCAGTTAACGACGAACAGAGGGAGAAACTTGCTTTGGACTGTATCTTTTTATCACCCGGCCTAACCCCAGCAGCACTTATTTCGTAACCGAGATAATCTATCTTTTCTTTCAAAAAAACGCATTTTTCCAAATGTAACGTCAAGCTTCGTCATGTAATCCTAATATTTTCTCTACTCGGTCTAGACATTCATCCTTACTCTTACCATAAATTAAGACGTCGTCTATATAAGCAGTTGCCTCGTTATACAGAGCAGATCCGAATACCCTGTTCATCATCCGCTGAAATACAGCGGCGCATTTGCAAGACCGAACAGCATACGGTTAAACTTGGGAGTTAAAACGTCACGCATGAGGCACGTCACTGCGTTTACGGTGCCTCAGTGCGATTTAGAGCCGGGCTACACTGCTGCGTTGCATTACGTTGCGTTTATGAATACTTATAGAAACAGGATGACGACATCGGTGATTCTATTCATAAACGCAACGCAACACAACGCAGCAGTGTGGCCCAGCTCTATTCTTTATTTATTAATATTTTGAAAAGAAAAACCAGTCGTACAAAAGATGGCACAGGTCGTATGCAGCCAGTTCAAGTCATTCTATTGGAAAGGCGACGTTTTTGTATCTGTCCAAAATAATTTGCGGTTTTTGGTGGTAAATACACTTTTGATTCTGTATAAAAAATTATACGGCGGGAGAGTATGAGCATTATAATGTTAGGTATGTCTATCAAAACTTAATTCCAATTTAACCTTTATTCCAATTTTTGAGAAAAGCACTAAATTATCCTCGGTTGGAATAACAAATTGCTCCCATGGTCGTCCGTTTAAGACTAATACTCCGCCTGCAATTGCCTCCTTCGATGTCCATGCCTAAACAATAGTGTACCTACTATTATCACTTTGTCCGTGCGCATAATATCGCATTCGACTGTACAAACATGAACCCTAAAAAACATTACACTCCTTTTTTTGAGCACCCGTGTTTAAGGCAAAGGGTAGACTTTTTCTGAAAACACCCATCCCAACGTTATTAGGGCATTGAGAGAATTTTCGGGTACGGATGGTAAAAGCCTTCACCACTACACGAAGCAAATTAAATTAATCCAAACGTTTTTTGGGAAAATAATGGAGGTCCCTTGTAATGTTAAGGGAATATACCTGTTCCTTTCGCGTGCCGTCGAGGGTAAAAAATGGGCCAAGTGTCCTTGACGTCGAGAGATTAGCGAAGAGGAAGTTCCCCGCAAAACGGGACATATATTTATTTATTCTATAAATATACTAGCTTCAGCCCGCGACTTCATACGCGTATAAATTATTTATACTAGTATGATAAATGCGAAAGTATCTCTGTCTGTCTGCTACCTACGAGGCTTGCACTGAAAGTGGCGGGAATCGAATACTTATTAATTTATTTTTAACATGTATTATACCTTTTTATAATCTCTGAAGTTTCCTTATCTCAACACACTGGCCACTTAGAAAAAAAAAAGTATGGTTCGGTTTCAATTGTTTATTGAAGTCGTCGAGTCACTGCTTAAAATGGAATTGTGCCGTGAAAATTTCAGAGCTATGATTTATTATGACTTTAAAAGTGGACTAACACAAAAACAATGTGAAGAGCGGATGGTTGCTGCTTTTAATATTGAAGCTCCTTCAAAGACTACAATATACAGGTGGTATTCAGAATTTCAACGTGGCCGTGTATCCCTCACCGACGAAGTGCGTGAAGGTCGACCAAAATCGGCAGTCACGCAAGAAAACGTCGATGTTGTGCGTCGTCTGATAAATGAAGACCGACATGTGACATATCGGGAAATTCAAGAGCACCTGGGTATTGGAATGAGTCAAATACAAATTATTTTAAAAGAAGAATTAGGCGTGAAAAAGTTATTTTCCCGTTGGATACCTCACCTATTGTCTGACGAGCAGAAAATAGTCCGTGTCAATTGGTGCCGCAAAACTTTGAAAAGATTTAACAAGGGACGCTCAAATGCTGTTTTTAGCATAGTATCAGGTGACGAGTCGTGGATATACGCTTATGAGCCTGAAACTAAAAACCAATCCCGAGTATGGGTCTTCGAAGACGAGCTCAAACCCACAAAAGTTGTTCGTTCTCGCAGTACGGCTAAGAAGATGGTGGCTACGTTTATCTCTAAATCTGGTCACGTAGCTACTGTGGCTCTTGAGGATCGTAGAACAGTCAATGCTGATTGGTACACCACTATTTGTTTGCCGAACGTCTTTGCTGAACTCCGAAAAACAAACCCTAGTCGTCGCATCATCCTTCACCACGACAACGCCAGCCCACACACCGCTCGGACAACAACTGAGTACCTGGACGGTGAAAAAGTCGAAATATTGGACCACCCTCCATATAGCCCTGACTTAAGTCCCAACGACTTTTTTACATTCCCCAGAATCAAGGACAAACTGCGTGGTCAGCGGTTTCAGACGCCAGAAGAAGCAGTGGAGGCCTATAAAATAGCCATTTTGTCGACCCCTACTTCAGAGTTCAAAAAGTGCTTTATGGACTGGTTTGAACGCATGCATAAGTGCATGAAATACAAAGGAGAATATTTTGAAAAACAATAAAAATAAATAAACTCACTTATACTGCATATTTTCTTCTATTCCCGAAACTTTCAGTTTTACCCTCGTATGCACGCTTAAACCGCTGAAAATTTGAATGATTGCTGAGCTGATAGTTTTTATTTTCGAAAATCACCCCTTAAGAAGGTGAAAAGAGGGTGGGGTTATTGTATGGGACAGCGATTAATAAGCCTACGCCTGAAATAATTGAATAGCGATTATTTTCTAAAGCAATTGTCGAGTTCCAACGCGGGCAAAAGCCAGTAGCGTATATCCCTGAGTTCCAAAAAACAAATAAATGGAAAATCTCAGTCCTTTACATAAATAAGAGTTTCAAATAAATATTGTTATTGACAGTTTTTTACAGTACCTAAATAAATGTTTTGAAATGTAAGTCCTCTTTGATTCGCAGAATAAATGGCTTGATTTTCATTTTTCGATCTCAAATTATCAGAGTTAATCGTTTTCGCTTTACTCAAAAGTAACATAATGAACATTTTAAACGAAGCTAAATCAATAATATTGAACACGGTTGAAGCACGGTTAGCACAAAATAGCTAATAACATACCGAGGAAAGCGAAACGCATACTATTATTTTATTGCTTTCTTGCGCCTTTTCTTTGTGGGCCTGTTAAGTTAGTTGATAGTGACACTGCCTAAGAAGCTGGTGGTCTCGGTTCGAATCCTGGTAAGGGCATTTTCTCTGTGGTTAGCATTTTTTTTCCTGAGTCTTGAATGTTTCGTATGTATTTAATTATTTGTCTATTAACTATCCATAACACAACCCTTACTGAGCTTAGGTACCTGCACTCCACAATAGCATGTCCGAAATGCATCCTAATTGGTTATTTGTAGAAAAGGGCGGAGTTAAGCTTGTTACAAGGAACGAGGCAATATTTTCTTAAATTGCGACTGTACTATGGTACTAGTTCGATTTGAGTAAAAAAAGTCCCCTAATATTCTTGAGCCGCGTGGTCGTGCTAGCCTTGCAGGTAGGTATGGGGCATTTTTTACCAAATCGAATTACTTACTACTATTACCATTATGTGCACTATTCCCATTGAGAATGCTTAATATTAAATACATAGGTAGGTATACGAATAACACGCTAGCATAAATCGGCACTTTAAAAACGCAATTCGACGAGAAATAATGCGACATGAGAGCTTCCTACAAAAGCGGCAGTTTTATATATTGGATAGAGGAAAATGTCTACTAAGAAAGTAACAAAAACGACGGTATTAAATAAATAAACAGAGAGCTTTTAGCGAACAACAGCGTTAGTATTTCGAAGACGAAATACTAAATTATATGCCTAGGGCGGTAAACTTAATGTACCTTGCCTGTTAAGAGTCCGCAGGAAGCTCCGTTCTCTATACAAACTTAGTTTCGCTCTCATTTCAAAACGCCGTGCTGAAATAACATGAAACTTTGAATAAACAATATCTAAGCCAGGAATTACTTGCTTGAAATTATATATATAAATAAAGGTTTTCATACAAGACCCAAAAAACTCACTTTTTTTTTCTATTACAATTTCTAGCAGCAGAAACTAATTTCCAGCCTAGATATGGCAATAGGACAAGGAATTAGGACTAGTTCAGAACCCTTTATTGAGCGTAGTCCGACACGGAAATGGGTCGCTTTTTTATAAACGTAATACTTCTAATAATCTTCACTCGCTTCCTGCTACAAAGCTACAATTGTATTTATATTTTTACGAGTTGTTTTAAGCTCATTAGAATTTCATCTTTCCAAAAACATACTTGTTTGAACTTTTTTCTACTTGAGGCAGTCAGGAAGACTTTGTACTCCGAGCATTGAAAGTTGTTTTATATGGGAGGAATTTTTCTGTAAAAAAGGCAAATGAACCAAAATTAAAAAAAAAACGATATACATCAATCTGAAGTCAACTAGAAAAATGTTAGCTATTGTGAAAGAATGATGTAATAAGGTAAAATTTTAAAATATCTAGTTAAAAATAAAATAAAAATATTAACAGGAAAACTTGGTACAGACTGTCCGAAGGCGCTGTTCAACAAAATATAGGTATGGTGGAATATACAATGCTGAAGATCACAGACAACTTAACGTTATATTATGATTGAATTTTTATTACGTAGTTTGATAACCACAAATTATTTAAAAAAAGTCCTGCTTGAAAATCCACATTCATTGACAAGATTTACGATATCATAAATTTTTTCGTGTCCACACTTTACATGCTCTCATATAAACATCCATCTCTGAGTCGGTTCACCGGTTTAGGTAAGCATATAATACAGGCCGATTGACAGACAGGTAAACAGGTCACAAGACTAATTAATTAAAAAAATAAAAAACCCGACTGCGTTTCTGTGTAATTTGGAATTTGGCGCCCAAAAAACGCCATTTTATTTATTTTGTTTTATTCTGATATATCCAGTGTTACTCTCACAGTAAATATGAATCTAACGACAGCTCTCAAGCTAAAATCTATCGAGCCGTTCAGGCTGCAGAGCGTGCCAAACAATTATACATACATACATACTCTCGAAAAACATAACCCTCCTTCTGGCGAAGTCGGGTAAATATACAGACTTCATTTCGCATTTTCGCATTATAAGTATAGAAAAAGATAACCGACCGATTTCGTGCGATCTGTCCAACGTCCCGACAAATGATCCGGCAAATTTGTAACTCAATTTCCTAATAACTATTCCCACGTCCGTTCGCTAACAGATATTTATCAGAAAATATTGCGACCAACCCCGCAGAGAAATCGTCAATACGGCAAAAATGCAAAGAAAAGAAATCCAACTAGAAATATCGAAGAGAGCCTCTTGAGAAATACCTAAATGATATAAGGCTCGGCTCGATGACATTCCATTAACTTGGATACTTACTTACTGTAAGGGACAAATTCTGTCCAGAATTTGGGTGAGTTATAATATAAAACTTGTAAGAAATATAGCTACTTACTGAAAATAATAGGATGCCGAAGGCGGTATGTCCTACCCGGGTATGTCCTAAAACTACGACCAAGACCACCGGGGAATGGGCAGCAGCATTCCTTGAGTGCGGTGGAGATACTGCGATCGCCAACCCGCATGCCAAGCGTGGCGATTATGGCATTTACCCCCCATGAAATTGGGGGAGGCCTATGTCCAGCAGTGGACGTCCTTGGGCTGATATGGTGGTGGTGGTGGAAGGCGGTATAGACGGTGAATTTTTACATCTCCTATCTTGTCACACCAGTCTCCTGTTCTACAAAGCTACAAAATACAACACTAGAAGTCTAAACCGGCAATAGGATAGAGTATCTAATGATTCTGCACAAGGTTGATAATTCTTATTTTTGGTTCTAAAACTATCAAAAAACGCAAACTGTTATATTTGGGCCATATTACATTATGTATACGATATATGGACGTAGTGAGAAATACGCCTGAAATTCATTATATGTACGAGGCTTGCACTGAAAGTGGCGGGAATCGAATACTTATTAATTTATTTTTAACATGTATTATACCTTTTTATAATCTCTGAAGTTTCCTTATCTCAACACACTGGCCACTTAGAAAAAAAAAAGTATGGTTCGGTTTCAATTGTTTATTGAAGTCGTCGAGTCACTGCTTAAAATGGAATTGTGCCGTGAAAATTTCAGAGCTATGATTTATTATGACTTTAAAAGTGGACTAACACAAAAACAATGTGAAGAGCGGATGGTTGCTGCTTTTAATATTGAAGCTCCTTCAAAGACTACAATATACAGGTGGTATTCAGAATTTCAACGTGGCCGTGTATCCCTCACCGACGAAGTGCGTGAAGGTCGACCAAAATCGGCAGTCACGCAAGAAAACGTCGATGTTGTGCGTCGTCTGATAAATGAAGACCGACATGTGACATATCGGGAAATTCAAGAGCACCTGGGTATTGGAATGAGTCAAATACAAATTATTTTAAAAGAAGAATTAGGCGTGAAAAAGTTATTTTCCCGTTGGATACCTCACCTATTGTCTGACGAGCAGAAAATAGTCCGTGTCAATTGGTGCCGCAAAACTTTGAAAAGATTTAACAAGGGACGCTCAAATGCTGTTTTTAGCATAGTATCAGGTGACGAGTCGTGGATATACGCTTATGAGCCTGAAACTAAAAACCAATCCCGAGTATGGGTCTTCGAAGACGAGCTCAAACCCACAAAAGTTGTTCGTTCTCGCAGTACGGCTAAGAAGATGGTGGCTACGTTTATCTCTAAATCTGGTCACGTAGCTACTGTGGCTCTTGAGGATCGTAGAACAGTCAATGCTGATTGGTACACCACTATTTGTTTGCCGAACGTCTTTGCTGAACTCCGAAAAACAAACCCTAGTCGTCGCATCATCCTTCACCACGACAACGCCAGCCCACACACCGCTCGGACAACAACTGAGTACCTGGACGGTGAAAAAGTCGAAATATTGGACCACCCTCCATATAGCCCTGACTTAAGTCCCAACGACTTTTTTACATTCCTCAGAATCAAGGACAAACTGCGTGGTCAGCGGTTTCAGACGCCAGAAGAAGCAGTGGAGGCCTATAAAATAGCCATTTTGTCGACCCCTACTTCAGAGTTCAAAAAGTGCTTTATGGACTGGTTTGAACGCATGCATAAGTGCATGAAATACAAAGGAGAATATTTTGAAAAACAATAAAAATAAATAAACTCACTTATACTGCATATTTTCTTCTATTCCCGAAACTTTCAGTTTTACCCTCGTACAAGGGAAGATCCACGGAAAGCGACCACCCGCCAAAATAAGTCAAGCGCATGTCAAACGTCTCAGCACAGCCAATTTAGACCCGTATGATTTTCGTGACACCTTGATGGGGAGGAACTCATGCTTGTCCGCACTGCAAGCTAGTCGTAAGAATTCTGGGTAAAAAAACAGTAGTTCGCGGTGCGGACAAAATAACCTTATGTCGATTTCACATTCTAATTATTCTATAACTGAATATTACAGGTCTACGCTGACATCATTCCATTTGGTCCTATCTCACGTTGCTGTTCTTTGTTTTGCAAGGACCGAAGGCAACTATGGCAAGATCGATAAAATAAATATAAGGTATTTTGTTATTACCGACAGGTGTGTGTACAACATAAGGTACCGGCACCTATTATTCCATAGAAACTTGTAAAACTTTTCATACAATAAGATTTTAACGAACAGTTGATGTTGATACCACCCGCTTTACGTCTTGCCCTAGTTAAGAACTAGGATTTTCGACGCAGCAGCAAGTATTGTTTTAAACACGGGGTGACGTGAACAACAGTGTCAAAAACCTCTATGTACTTGCGTACAATTTTAAGAGGGCTTTAACGTGTCCACGTAAATAATTGTGATTATTTAAATTATTAAAGCCGATATCCGGTTTAGCCCTTAGGAGCGTTCGTGGCCCAGCGGCGCCCGCGTACAGCGTGCGCTATGCGAGGTTAAGCAATGTCGGGCGAGGTCAGTCCTTGGATGGGTGACCGCTTTGAGTGGTTACTAACTGAGCGCTCCCGTGCTTTGGAAGGCACGTTAAGCCGTTGATCCCGGTTGCTGTCTATGATAGCAGTCGTTAAGCCAAGTTAGAGGCCTCCGGGCGGCTTGATAACCTCTAACAGTCAAGTTGCCCACTCACTTGACAAGCCTAATCCCAATAAGGTCTAGTTTTCCCGTCGGGTTAGAAGGTCAGATGGCAGTCGCTTCTGTAAAAACTAGTGCCTACGCCAAATCTTGGGATCAGGTAGCGGACCCCAGGCATCCTTCAGGATGCAACTGTACTGGGAATAACGCTAGGAGGATGATGATGATCCGGTATAGCCCTTCGCGAAGAAAATCAAAATTGAAGCACACTTATCTCGAAGTTGCGTGCACTCATGCTTTGGAATCCCGGACATGTAGACCCCACTTGAGAATGCCCTCGAAAAAACAGAGTAACTCATCTATAAGCCCTCGTAAATGGCGCCAGTGATAAGGGTTTTAAAAATAAATCTTATTGATCAAGTGACTTTTCATGTTGATTTCAGATTCAATGCATGGTGAATTGTTATTTTAGGAAGAACATTTTCATATGACGACGAGGAGGATAACAAATAAATATTTTAAAATGGTATTATAACCTAAAACGTCACGTAAAATATGACCATAAAACCTATCGTGCTAGCGGGGCTAATCGATCACATGAAAGTTTAAATTACGCTGACGACGCTTTTACGTAGCAAAATCTAATAAAGGTCAAATTGTTGCCTTTTTATTTTCCCGAAAGTCGCGCAACACACACAACTAGGCGGTCTACTCCGAAATTCGAAATCCCAACTTCATATGGTGTCGTCCCTTCCACTCATATAGTGTATGACACGTGATTGAAAGGGACGGCACCATACGAAATTCGTTTTTTGAATTTCGGAGTAGACCCCCAGTGCGAATCATTTCGTAGCGCTACGCTCGTATCAGCTAAGAGCAGGGTTTCTGGCACTGAAAAAGTTAAACTTTTACACTCACAATATATTATACAGACCAACAACATACATTATACAGACACAATATGTTATACAAACTACTTTCTGATATTATATCCCGCAATACACAGTCAGGAATAAAGCGCCAATTTTCACGACTTACTTGGACTGGACAGATTTGACCGGGAATTTTTTTTCAATGTCACAGTGTCGATGAATATTTAATACTCAGGGCTGATTATAAATGTGGAAGTACGTATCGTTGTCGTTGTAATTTGTTCACAGTGTTTAGACCTAGAAACCTACTCAAAATAATAAGTTGATAAAAAAAGTGCTACCGTATAAAGCTACTCTAATAATCCCCATAAAAATCTTAAAAATATGACGTCGCAAACAAACTCGTGGTCGCAGCCGGTGCTGGTAACAAATGACTTCGGGAAATTTGGGTATCCGGGGTTCAGTACTCATCTATCACAATAATCGACGATTTGACATTTTTGCAGCGACATCGCAGGCAGCGAAAATGATAGTAAGGTAATCACGTGAGAGTATTTTTTGAATATCATTTCATAATAAGACTAAACAGTAAAATTTTCTTAACAGACCTTTTATACGGCCTTGGTCAAAAAATATTGAGTACTCTGCTAAGCGTTTTTAAGTCAAACTTTTAATCAATCAAGCATTTATATTATTAATTATTCTAGAGAAAAACACTACATTATCGACCCATTTATTGTAAGCCCGTTTTTTTAACCTTAGGTATTCTAATAATTATTACATTACATATACGCCTGGAGTTGCAGGTGTCCATAGGCTGCGGTGACCGCTTACCATCAGGCGGGCCGTACGCTTGTTTGCCACCGACGCGGTATAAAAATATATATATCGTCGTCTAGTATCCATAACACAAGCCTTATTGAGCTTACTATGGGACTAGTTCGATTTGTGTAAAAAAATGTCCCATAATATATATTTATTTAATTATAAAAAGTTATAAAAATAAGAGGTGCTTAATACTTTTGACCGAGGCTGTAAGGGTGGTTTACTAATGGGACAAACCAGCTGAGATAATGCAATCCACGAAATTTATTTAAATTTAGGTAAAAATAATCGGAGGTCGTCATAATACATATAAAGTTCAGCCTAGATAACCCACAGAAACAAAACCCTTAATACTTTGTTTGATATTTAATCTGTCCTTAGACAACCTCCGTTAGAGATTATTAGACTTCTCATCATTTCAGCAAAAAACATTGTGAGCGTGGGATTATACAACAAACGTTATTTATGAACCGTCGCGGTTCTTTTAGTGATACAGTAGATTATCGGCATTATCGTTGTATCCCTAGCTTACCAACTTTTTTGTTTATTATATTAGAGTAAGATATATATATTACCGAAAAGTATTAGAAAAGATGAAACAATAATAACACCTTATATAGAGAAACTTTGTAACGAGAGAAATAGACTAAAATACTTAAAAAATAAAACGCGTTCCGAAAGAAATCAACTAAATGCACTTTACAAACTTATTAATAAACTTATCACCCAAAATTGGAAAACACACCGATACAGTATAATAGAAGAAGAGCTGGAAAAACACTCGTCGCTAAGAAGAGCACAACATAGACTTAACACCAATAGACCCTGGATTATGACACTAAACTACAAAAATAAAAATATTACAAATAGAAAAGAACTCATCAACACAGCCACAGCATTTTACAAGGAAATGTACCAAAGCAATGATGAAAGCTACATATACTCAGATCACGAGAAAACTGACAATGTTTCACTATTTTTAGAAAGCGATATTAAAACAGTGATTCAACACCTTAAATCCTCGAAAGCCCCAGGAGACGATGGAATCACTAACGACATTCTAAAAGCGATCATAGACCCCCTGACTCCGGTG
This sequence comes from Notocelia uddmanniana, assembly GCA_905163555.1. Lineage (NCBI taxonomy): Eukaryota > Metazoa > Arthropoda > Insecta > Lepidoptera > Tortricidae > Notocelia > Notocelia uddmanniana. The sequence continues at coordinate 18,181,912 of LR991065.1, forward strand.
CTTACTAAACTATTCAATGAAATACTAAAACTTAAGCAGTTACCTAAAGAGTGGGGCACGTCTATTATAACGCTACTGTACAAAAAAGGCGATCCCTTGAGCTTAGAAAATTACAGACCTATAAGCTTACAACAAACGGTGTATAAAGTTTTTGCTACAGTTATATTAAATAGAATCTCACAAATCCATGAGACTAACCAACCACGAGAACAAGCAGGATTTAGAAGAAACTATTCGACTAATGACCACATCTTCACCCTAACACATCTGATAGAGAAATACACGGAATATGGAAAGACGCTCTACATAGCCTTCGTGGACTATTCCAAGGCATTCGACTCTATCCTTCACGAGCCGTTATGGTTGGCGTTAAAAGAACAGGGAGTAGAAGCGATCTACATAGATATACTGAAAGAAATATACAAAAATAGTAGAGCGATCGTAAAGTTGGAAACGAAGGGACATCCATTTCCTATACAGAGAGGAGTGAAACAAGGGGACCCTATCTCGCCAAACCTATTTACGGCCCTACAAGAATGTATATTCAGAAAATTAAATTGGGATAAAATAGGAATCAATATAAATGGCGAATACCTAAACAACCTGCGCAACAATCGCACTAATTACAGAAAACCATACCGACCTCTGTTTAATGCTGGATACTTTAGACAAGGAGAGCAGAAAGTGTGGGCTACACATGAACACTCAGAAAACATATGCTATGACGAATGGCGACAAAATTCCCATTATCACAGAATCACATACAATTGAGTATGTAGACACCTACATATACCTGGGAAAAAGCATATCATTTACCGATCCATCCAGCGAGGTCGAACGGAGAATAAGTAAGGCGTGGAATAAGTACTGGTCGTTAAAAGAAATTTTTAAATCCAAACTTCCTACCCAATTGAAACGTAAAGCCATGGATACAATAGTGCTTCCGACTTTGCTTTATGGATGTCAATCATGGACTCTAACCAAAGCTATCGCGCAAAAAATTAATGTATTTCTGAGAGCAGCGGAAAGAAGCATGTTGAATATTAGTCGAAGAGATAGGAAGAGAAACGTAGATATAAGAAATATAACAAAGGTGACAGATGCCGTCGAACTCGCATGTCGATTAAAGTGGAGATGGGCTAGACACGTAGCCCGGGCAACTGACAACCGCTGGAGCGAAAGGGTCCTGCACTGGTACCCGCGCGACGCCACGCGCCCGCCCGGGCGCCCGCGCCGGCGCTGGGCCGACGATCTGGTACAGCTGGCCGGGCCTGTGTGGACACGCCACGCCAAGGACAGGGAGCACTGGAAGAGGTTGGAGGAGGCCTATGACCAAAAATGGGTTGCTCATACATAATTCATTTATAGAAAAACAAATGTCAATATTAATTTAAATTTTATCTCATTAATTTGTAATATATTAACTTGTAAAGCATCCAATATTGTGTGAGAAATAAAGGCTTTATTATTATTATAAGATATTACCCGTAGTAGCTATGGCGCCTTTGAGTTTCACTATCAACTACTCCGGGGTTGTAAAACGTGATTACGCGACCATTATAAAGATATTTTTTTCGGACATGAGCATGATGATGAAGGCGTCCTCTTATCTCTTAGGAACCTTGAGCTCTTACAATGGTTTTCCAGCTGGTTGGATCCTGGGCGGCAACCTTATTCTCCTTAGATCCAGGGCCCGTTGAGGCAGTCTCATTGTCGCCTATATACGAATGGTGAAAGGGCTACCTGGTTTCTATTTTTTCTGGCATTAGTTGAAAGGAACAAGTGTGGGGTGTGTATTTAGTCCTTATAGCGTGAGATACGCAATGAGTTGTTCTTGACGATATGGCGGCCATTTGGACGATTTTATGAAACGTCATCGTTGATTAATGTGAGAATATGGGAATATGGCAATATTTGTGGTATTCAAGGTCACATGAAAATAATTCTGATGTCTCGAGCTGTCTGAAAACAATCTCGAACTGTGCTCCAAAGCTCATGTACAAAAAGCTAATAACTATTTTGTGATAAACTTTTGTAGCCGAGATTACTTTTTTGCAGAGTAGTCAACTCCTCATCAAGACATTTCTAATGAGCCCTAAGACGACGGGTAGGTATATCACGTGTGCATGAATTAGGAGTTTCTACAGCCACCTCCCATCTCCCTCCTCGGACTATTACTCAAGGTATCGTAATATTGCATTTTCATCTGACCTTCAAAAATGTGCGAAATTTTAATTCCTTTTGACTCCGGAACTTTTGTCTAATTTGGCTTGCAAGATTTAGGTATAAATCAACTTAAAAAAGTTGAAAAACCCCCGACGTTTTTATTTCAAAGTTCAATAGGCATCTCAGAAACGGCTTAACCGAATTTGATAAGAAATTTCTAAGCACTCAAATCGGTTCATCCGTTAAAGACACGTTACGGTGCCACAGACAGACACACATGTACAAAGAAACACAGATACACATGTTAAACTTATAACACCCCTTTGCGTCCCGTTCCGTCGGGGGTCAACAACAAAAAAATTAAATTTATATACCAACTTAACCCAAAGGGGTCAAACAAAATTATAGTGGTTTGAAAGCTGCCAGTTAGAAGTCAGACTAGATTACGAGTATACACTAAGCAACTTACAAATAGCATTGTCATCGGAGATCCACAAAACTGTCAAACTGCCAAACTAGGCCAAAAGCGACACGAGTTCAGAACTATACAACTGTTGATGTTCTGTATACGAATAGGATTTCTGACGCCATGGCGTGTCCCAATATTACAATTCACACGCGTACGGAATTATAAGAATGTAGAAGCATTGGACATTCTATTTCTAAAATAATTAAACCGCTCTGAACCTACCAATCGAAATCGATTCAAATAATACGTACCTCTAATAATGGTAATTATAGGTACCTAGTTGGTTACTAAGTTCTGTTACTGTAATAATCCTTATCTACATAAAATATACTAACGAAAGTTAAATAAATTATATATTAAAATGAAGTACACACAATCAGGATTTACATTTGTCAATTTCATTCAAAATGGCCTCCTTGGGCCTGAACACAGGCCTTCAGACGACGAGGCCAGTCATCAATGCCGGCACGCACGGTTGTCATATCTAATTCCGTCACTGTCTTGACTATGGCCCGCTTGAGGGAGTCAAGATTTGTGTGGGGTTTAGCACAGGCTTTCTCCTCAATAACCTGCCATATAGCATAATCCAGGGGGTTGAGGTCCGGGCTGGAGGAGGGCCAGTCTTCGTGGGCAATGAAGTCAATTTTGTTGCTTCGAAACCAGGCTTGAGTTGTTTTTGCCTTATGTGCAGGGGCTGAGTCTTGTTGAAAGACCCAGGGCTGGTTTTGAAATAGAGAGTGGCTTAAAGGCTTCACTATTGGTTCCAGAACGGTTTCCTGGTAAACTTTAGCCCCAGTTTTGACACCTTTTTCACAGAAATGGACCTGTGTTAACCCTGAGTATGACACACCTAACCAAATCATGACATAAGAGGGATGATGGCCTCGTTGCACTCTCGGAACAGCTACACTCGCTTCTTGACTGTTTTTTGCATACACTCTGTCATTCTGGCGGTTACAACATTCTTCAATGGTAAAAATTTTTTCGTCTGTAAATAATATATTTCGGTGGCCATTTTGTGCGTACCGCTTCAGTAGCACGCGACTTCTATTATTGTACCTATTAATGGTACGATAAACGAATTGTTTGTTGATTTTCAGATTTTGAAGCAACTTCAAAATCACGTTTGGCGGATGCCCGCATTTGTGCAACGCAATTACAGCGACACGATTTTCTTTTAGACCCCAATCCATTATAAATATGACGAGATAAGTGTTGTGTGTGCTATAAAATTATAACTGACAACCCGCCATTATATGTCATTTTTTATTTTTTCGGTAGCATTTGTTTTAACGCAAGAAAAGAGTTTGCAAATCGAGTAACAGAACTTAGTAACCAACTAGGTATGTACGTATTTATGTATCTTTTTACTTCGGATTACGGAATGTTGGTGGAAAGTTTGGGGTCAAATTGGTTCATTAGAGTTACAAAAGTTAAAGTTATTCATTTAATGCCATATTTATTAATTATCAAATTTTCGTTTTAGGTGCCTGACTCAGGAGTCAGACAGTCGGGAGTCGGAGGACATCCGCTGGTATATCGGGATATATACCAGCAGATTTACAATACAATAATAACTAGAGGCTCTGTGAGAGAAAAATTCTATATAATTATAGAACCTGCTCACAAAATTTCACGAGAATCGAGCATCTGGGTATGTTTTAAAACTACCACCAATACCACCGGGGGATGGACAGCAGCATCTGGAGTGCGGTGGAGATACTGCGATCGCAAACCCGCCTACCAAGCGTGGCGATTATGGCATATATGTGCCGTGAAATTGGGGGATGCCTTTGTCCAGCAGTAGACGTCCTTCGGCTGCTATGGTGGTGGAGGTGGCTGCCACAGCGAGAGCTCTATGCCACTTCGTGTCATTTCAGCATATATCTTTAAAAATACAACGTTCAAGTAACGGTCAAGCCATAACTACCATTATGATAACTATAGTATAGATCATAATAAAATCATTGAGGTCACAATTGCAATGTGAATCAAAACGCATTTTTTTTCTGAAATCAAGAAATCGTTTCTTAGTTCGCAGTACATGTAATGTAACATGTAGTATCCACCACAAATAAATAATAATGGTTACTAGTACATCAGTTTTCGGTACGCATTTAATTAAACTCTGTACATGAAGCTATAAAATTCGTGGATACTTTAGTAACTTGAATATTATAATCTTTGAAAAACTATTGTATCGGGAAATTGATAAATTTAACAACTCAATGGTATCTTGGGACCAAGTGAAAAAATTATACTTTATTTTCTTCAAAAGGTACCAAAAAGTTAAGAAGCTTAGAAGAAACAAAGCATCTTAACTTTTTGTTTCCTTATTTGTTATAATAATAAACCTGCCTTTTGGATAAAAACGGAAATTACAGAAGCTTTTAGAAGCGACAGGTTCTCGTCAAAACTAATAACGTCTTATGCCTTGGTTTATGTAGAGCCGATTTCATAAATAAATATACCTACGGCAGAAATATGGCCCAAAATCGTAGCAAAATGTATGGAAACCGAATTAAAGTTAAGCCAAATTTTCTCCCGCTGAGTGCACATGTAAAAAAGGTAAAAAAATATAGCAACCTTATGCCCTTAATAATAAAGTCATGTTCACATATTTTTGGTCACGTTGCCCGTGCACATATATTCGCGCTCGTCTGTACATGCGACTACAAAAAGATGTACACACTTTTTCTCCTGATTGGATTGTAATAAGGTCCAAAATTATATAAATATCTTTGTAGTTGGCTGTAGTACGGTCAACTGCAAAAATACGTATCGATTTAATCCTCTCATAAATCCGTACACAACCTTGATGCGCCGACATAATTTTTACTTAGTCGGCTCATAAGTTCTGTCATATACATAGTATCAAATAAAAACAAAAGTTTAAGTTTATTCCGTATAATTTGTACAGCGTTTGAAAGCTTATAAACTAGAGAATCTAAATGTATAACATTTATTCAAAATGACCGCCATAATTATCTACACAGGCTTGAAGTCTGCGTGGCCAGTCGTCAATGGATTCACGCACCACTTTCATGTCGATATTGGCCACTGCCGTAGCAAGGGATTTTTTCAGCGAGTCTAGATTTGCATGAGGTTTTGAGCACACCTTTTCCTCTAAATACTGCCATATTTTATAGTCTAACGGATTAAGATCTGGGCTAGAGGAGGGCCAATCTTCATGCCGTATAAAGTCGATTTTATTGGAGGCGAGCCAGGCTTGTGTAGACTTTTCCTTATGGGCTGGAGCAGAGTCCTGCTGGAAAACCCAATGCTGGTTTAGAAACATCGTATGGGATAGTGGTTTTACAATATTAGTCAACACCGTGTCTTGGTACACATTGGCACTAGTTTTTACTCCTTTCTCACAAAAATGCATACTAGTGACGCCCGCATAAGAAACTCCCAGCCAAACCATCACAGATGAAGGGTGATGACCTCTTTGAATACGGAAAATGCTATTAGACGCTTCTTTACTATTGCGAGCGTACACTCTATCATTTTGTTTATTACAGTTTTCTTCTATGTCAAAAATTTTCTCGTCCGAAAACAGTATACAACGATGCTTATTTTTAGCGTACTTCTTCAATAAAGCTTTAGATCTTTTAAGCCTTAAAGCTTTAAGCCGACCATTGAGAAGATGGCCAGTTTTTCGTTTATAAGCACGAAGTCTCAGGTCTTGATTAAGCACTCTTTTCACCGTGTTTCTGCTCAAACCCATCTGGAGGGCCATAACTTTTTGTTTCCTAGCGGGATTTCTGGCAATGCGTGCCCTAATTGCTTGTACAACCGCTGGAGTCCTAGCTGTACGCGGACGACCGCTTCTTTTCTTGTCATTTAAACTAGAGACCTCACTGTATCTTTCTATGGTACGATACACAAATCTTAGAGAGAATTTTAAATTTTCAAGTAGCATAAAATTTTTAGTCGGCGAGTGTCCACAACGATATAGTGCAATTATTGCGGTAAGGCTATCTTTAAGCGTCCACTCCATGTTAAAGAAACCAGAAAATTGCAAAATTATACTACTCAAATATTTAAAAAAGATTCGAAATTCAAATGCACAACGGTTTTTGTTTTAGGAGTTCCAAATTTAAATTTTAAAGGCCAGTGACAGAACTTATGAGCCGACTAAGTAGTTTAATCGTATGGCATTTATTTACGAACCGTGAGATCTTCGAGAAGACAAGTACGGTTGCCAGTTTTGGTCGCCGACATAAGAGCTATAGGACGTATTTTGAGCAAGTTGTATGCACCCATATTTTTGCAGTTGACTGTACATGCGACGCATGTGAGGCTGTGAGCCGCGGGCTGTCAAGCTCAAGCTATACCCCGTTTTTTTTAAGATTCGAAAAATCGTGCGTTATCCGTCTTGTGATTTTAAGGAAAACAATCTTGAAACGGGAACATATGTGGTGTAGTGTTATCTTTGAAACGTAATAAGTTACTGAAATAAGTGAAATTAGTACAATATTATCCTTTGATATCAGGGAAACGAATAAACGTGGGCGAAACTGTACGTTAAAATTCTAATCTTAAAAAAACGGGGTATAGTATGCAAACGGGGCGCAAACTGGTAAAAACGTGAATTTTAAAGGCATAAAGATCTGGAAACTATAAGCGACAAGCGACCTTAAATTCTGAAAAAAAAACGACCAAAGATATCTGAAAATTTGGAATCTCACTAAAAACTTCATTGTTTATTTTGTTTATTTTTAGACCAAGAAATATTTATACTACATATATTTATCGCTCTTTCGGGATAAGAATCGGAATACATGAAACGAAACTAATTTGTTTACTTATTTGAAATAATGATCTATCTGTCTTTACAAATAAAACATATTTTCATGCCGATTGTAGTAGTAGTTAACACTTTATTGCACACTAGCGTTTGCCCGCGGATTCGCCCGCGTACTAAGCGTAATTTATAACCGTCTACAAAAAAGAGGTTCTCTGCTTGACCCGTATGTAGGTATGTATGTATGTTTGTCCACGATTATCCCGCGATTGGCTGAACCGATTTAGATACGGTTTCCAGAAAAGTAGATGTTACATTCTGGGGGTTTCGGTATACGAAGTTTGGTGATTGTGATTCATTAACAGATGAACAGATGAAAAGTCAGTATACAGTCTGAGAACCGGCAAACTGTTGAATTTCATTTGATTTTGGCAAAAAAAAAGGATCGAAAACTATTATCATATTTATTATACATTTCCGAGAGGCCGCAGGGGAAAGGGCCGCTGAAATAAAAGCATGTCTTAAATGGCCTTTAGTAAAAGTATCTGTGTACTACAGTAACACCAATAGAAGGTCTAATAACGACCAAGCAGTGGTCATAAACTCTGGTCCTTTGAAGTACAGAAATACGGCTAATTCAATATCACGTTAAAATTAAATTTAATAGTTAGGTTTTGCCAGTTCCCATTGGACTATCTAAAAAGAAAATTTGGCCTAACTTCCATTCGCACTCCTTACTATATGCTCGTATACTGACTTTTGTTCATCTGTTAATGAATCGTAGTTATGCCTAACTAACCCCTCTAAAGCCTGGCCTAACAGATTTTTCATCATGTTTTTCACCAATGAGATATCATCATACCCAAAAATCTGTTAGGATACGCGGGGCTCGTTCCGTACCTCAAACGCAAAAAGGCTGTCTGTCAGTCCGTCTGTTACAACCGATTTGCTTTAAAACTACTGGACCGATTGAATTGCAATTTAGCACAACCTATCAAGAATTTTCATGTCCATAATATTAAATTAAAACCGGCCAAGTGCGTTGCGGATCACGCACAAATTCCATGCCGACACCTACTAGTCCACATTTAAACCACTATAGGAAACTCACGGCATTTGTTTTTACGACTTAGACAGCTAATCTATACTAATATTATAAAAAGGAAAGATTTGATTGTTTCTTTGCATTGAATAGGCTCCGAAATTACAGAACCGATTTGAAAAATTCTTTCACTGTTAGGAAGCTACACTATTTTCGGGTGACATTGACATGGGCTATATTATATTATCAAAAAAATTGGGATTCTTAGTTAAACTCCAATAATGTAACCCTAGGTGTAAAAAAAATACCTAAAATTTTCTTTACATCGCGTGAGCTGCGAAAACTATTGATGATAGAATAACTATTTCTTAATTATTTGTGTGGGCCGGGCCGCTAGTATGTAATACTAATGTAACGATTGATTTAAATGGAAAAAATATAGAAGACTTATGTCATTTTTAAAAGCCAATCCATAAATACCCCACACGCCTATATAGTAACATTCAACTTATTTTACAATCCCTGGCATGTATGGAGTGACAAATTTTATCTCGGATTCGTATTAAGAGACCTCTCGGACGCTCCGATATCGATTTTGAACGAAATCGGGACGGAAAAAAAGAAAATCAATATGGCCGCCACTTTCACAAATTTTACCTCGGATTCGTATTAAGAGACCTCTCGGACGCTTAGATATCGATTTTGAACGAAATCGGGTTGGAAATGAAGAAAATCAATATGGCTGCCACTTTTTCCAAATTTAACCTAGGATTCGTATTAAGAATTCTCTTGGACGCTCAGATATCGATTTTAAACGAAATCGGGACGGAAATGATAAAAAATCAATATGGCCACCACTTTTCCCAAATTTTACCTTGGATTCGTATTACGAAGCCTCTCGGACGCTCTATTATCGATTCTGAACGAAATTGAGAAGGCAATGATGAATATCAATATGGCTGCAATTTTTCCAAATTTTACCTAGGATTCGTATTAAGAGACATCTCGGACGCCCAAATATCGATTTTGAACTAAATCGGGACGGAAATGAAGATAATCAATATGGCTGCGACTTTTTCCAAATTTTACCTCGGATTCGTATTAAGAGACATCTCGGACGCTCAGATATAGATTTTGAACGAAATCGGGACGGAAATGTAGAAAAGCAATATGGCCGCCACTTTTTCCAAATTTTACCTCGGAGTCGTATTAGGGGACCTCTCGGACGCTCAGATATCGATTTTGAACGAAATCGGGACAGAAATGAAGAAAATCAATATGAACGTTACTTTATTCAAAGTTTTCCTCGGATTCCTATTAAGAGTCCTCTCGGAAGCTCAGATATCGTATCGGACGGCACTGATTAATAAAACCACTTACAATACATTGAATCAAAAAAGGTCGTATCTTCATAGGAAACTCACGGCACTTCATGCACCTTCACACCTTATAAGGAACCTACATGCCAAATTTGGTATCTCTCGAACCAGCAGTTTGGGCTGTGCTTTGATATGTCACTCACTCAGTCAGTCAGTCTCTTCTTGCAATTTGGCACAAACTTTTAAAAGTTTTCACGCCCGCGATATGAAATTTCCAAATCGATGCCATTTTCGAAATTAACGGCCCAAAAAACTATAAAAACGACACCCACATTAATATTTAGACATTTCATCCTCCTCGCACCCCAACAGGGCGGGCGGTATTTCACGTCCTCCACGTGGGATTTTAAAATCATTGTTGTTTTCGTTATCAGCGACCCGATAAACCATAAAAACAATACCCATGTCGATTTTCAGAATTTGTCGCCACATTTGCCCCTTTTAGGGGTTGATTTCTCAAAAAACCTGAAACACGAGTTTACTAATTTATCGTTAGAAATACTTCTGTGAAGTTTCGAATAAAATAGTCCAACTAATCTTGTTTCCCCATACAAACTTCGGACCCCCATTTCACCCCCTTAGGGGTTGAATTTTGAAAAATCCTTTCTTAGTGCACCCCTAGACCTTATAAGGAACCTACGTGCCAAATTTGGAATCTCTAGGACCAGCGGTTTGGGCTGTGCGTTGATATGTCAGTCAGTCAGTTTCTTCTTTTATATATTTAGAAATCAAGTACATAAGAAAAAAAACTTAATTTTAGATGTTTGTACAAAGGCGAACTTATCCCTTAAAAGATTGTCACAAGTTTCCACGCGCGAGACAAAAAATTAACGAATAGATTCCCCTTAACACTCCCAAGTAACGCCATATTTTTGTGTTGTCTGTCAATAAACACGACCTTAACTCCACCTCCACTAGACTTAGGTTGGGTTGCACCAAACCGTCTGTAATCGTAAGCTGTGTTCGTTAAAATTTCAATGTATGGAAAGTTTGACAAGTTTCTATGGGATGACAGCTGCCGGCGCCATATTTAACGTTGATCAGTCTGTGATCGTAAGTCGGTGCAACCCAGCCTAACTATGCCGTTTTCATATAAATCGACCAAACTAAAGCTTTGAAGCTTGGTGTCCATTGTCTGGAAGCTTATCTGACGTCTATTGGATACAGCCTTAATCAGCGTAATCAAGACCCTATCCTCAAGAACGATAGGTAAAGATAAGAATTCAGATATAGTTGCCCTGACTTGTGCTTCAATTAAAACATTTTCTATTGAATTCGAAATCGGCAACTACAATAAATTAACAATCTCAAAATTCGCGTTACCCCAGAGATATGATAAGATCTCGCCGTTCATGAATTCTTGAAAAGTCGGGGCGTCAAAAAGCCCTACATTATTCCAAGTTTGTGAACTTTGGGGCGGCCTACTTAGCCAAACTTTGTATCCATTCGGCGTTATTCAGCCGACTAAAATACCCATTTTGGGAGACAGTTCGCAAGTCCGCCCACGTACGTGCGCTGCGACTATCGAAACTATCAAGTTTGCGAAAATGACCGTTAATTTTCCCTCTCTTGATAGTTGGGCTGTATTTAACTTTTATTTTAGGGTACCGTACTACCGTAGCCATGTGGCTAGAAGGGTATTAGGTATGGATGTTGAGAGATCATACGACTGACGACCTGTTTAGCCTAGTTGGTAGTGACTCTGCCTCCGAAGCTAGAGGTCTCGGGTTCGAATCCCGGCCAGGGCATTTATTTGTGCATTTTTCACGGATATTTGTTCTTGGGTCTTGGATGTTTTCTATGTATTTATCTATATAAGTATGTATATCGTCGCCTAGTACCCATAGTACAAGCTTTGCTTAGTTTGGGACTAGGTCGATTTGTGTAAGATTGTCCCCCAATATTATTATTATACATAACAGAAGAGATAGACTAAGCCACTAAGGAAAAGGTGGGTGGACTGCGTGAGAGACGATAAGGATAGGAAGGAAGTGAGTGACGAATACAATTTTATATTAAGGTTGGGTTGCACCAAACAGTCTGTAATCGTAAGCTGTGGTCGTTAAAATTTGAATGTATGGAAAGTTTGACAAGTTTCTATGGGATGACAGCTGCCGGCGCCATATTTAACGGTAATCGGTCTGTGATCGTAATTTGGTGCAACCCAGCCTTAGTAATGTTGTGTGTGTATTAATAGTTATGTTGTTTTTTTATGACATTTGGTTGGAAAAATATGTGTTTTAATTGTTAATTTATTTAATCGTATGGCATTTATTTACGAGTCGTGAGATCTTCGAGAAGACAAGTACGGTTGCCAGTTTATGTTGCACTTTTAGCACCACCCAGGGGTCACGTGTAGGGTAACGGTGGGTACTCCCTACGAACGTGGTGCAACTTCGACCCCCCTTTGTCAAGTGAGTGGGCAACTTGACTGTTAGAAGTTGTCAAGCCGCTCGAAGGCCTCTAACTTGGCTTAACGACTGCTGTCGTAGACAGCAGCCGGGATCAACGACTTAAAGTGCCTTCCAAAGCACGAGAGCGCTCAGTTAGTAACCACTTAAAGCGATCACCCATCCAACAACTGACCTGAAGCAATGTGGGCGTGCTTAACCTCGCATACCGCACGCAGTACGCGGGCGCCGCTGGGCCACGAGCGCTCTGTTAATTAATTAGGTATTGAAAAGGGAGCTCTATTTGCAGAATTAACATTTGATTATGATTTTAGTTTTGGAACGGAATGAGCGATAGAGTCAGAGACGTACGGAAGACAAAGATATTGCTGCGTCGACTTTAATATGTATTTTAAAGTGCCGCAGCCGCCAAGCACTGACTATTTTAGACACAATTTTTTTAGGCCCCGTTAATGGACAGAATAAATCTTAGTATGCAAATGTTAACGTACACGCATTTGGCGGCACTGCACATGTCGATCAGTGTCGTAAAAAACGCCCTAATTATTTATAAAATAAAATACCGTATCTTTACGTGCACCGTTTACAATGAATACTTTACTTTAAAAGTTTAAACTTTTATGACAGTAAAAACTGCTGGTGACAGACCGACAGACACCAAATGATCGCAAGTGTTCCATTGGACCCATTTGGTACGGAACACTAAAAAGACGGAAGATCTGGGCAAAAGACCCCGAAATGTGTTAACGGGTGAACAAACTTTTACGTTCGTCCATCAGTTAGTTAATCACCAATGAAAACTCGGTGCCAATATCCATCAGAAAGCATTTCGCTACACCACAATCGAATTATACCTCTCGTTTAAATAAAACGGTTGTTAAAGTCGGTTTTGCGCGCCGGAGCTAACTGGCTACAATATTTTTGACAGCGAAAAGCGATACAAATCCCCCGAGAATTGTGTTGAGAATTGTTTCGGTGTATTTTCAAACAAAATTGCCTGCTGTGAAATTTATACTTGCGGCCAGATTTGTGGCTTTATTTATGACTGAGTAATGTAGACTAACAGTATTGCTTAATGAAACCTGGAAACAGTCGTTATTAGAGTACTCCTACTAATCCTGCTTATGTACGTAAGACTAATGAGCACAGCTTTTTCCAATTGGCGAGTGTACAGTCGCCTTTAAAGAGATCAGTTATAAAGTGAAACTCATCTCGTACCATCAAGTGGCACTGGTAACGACACAAGGGGAATACTGAAAAAGTTAAAAGCGGCGAAGCGCGAAGAGGGTTTTAGTGCGTTCAATATCAGATTTTGGAGGCTCCCCCTCCACGGCACAGCGCAGATGGCGGTTGCCGTGGAATTGAGTAGATATAAATACCTCATGATTTACATTACACAATTTTCCCTGGAACGTTTTTAGGTTTTAGGAAAACGGCTGAACAGATTTTCATGAAACATGGCTATTAAGAAAACTCTGAATAAAATTATCTATGACACAAATAAAAGTAAACGAAAATCGGTTCATCCGTTTGGGAGCTACGATACCACAGACAGACACGTTAAACTTATAACACCCCTCTTTTTGCGTCGGGGGTTAAAAATAAAGGCAATTTGTAAAGGAATGTTTACTGCTGTACACAGGTTTCTTTTTTTTGGCGAAAGCTCATATCGAAAGAATTTGAATATTGTACAAAGACTATATAAAGAGGTAATTCAGCTCTCTTTTGTTATTTGTTAAACGATATGCCAAGTGATGAATGATAAATATAATGCAGATTTGATACAGAACGAACTTTTTTTGAAGGTGTATGAAAAGTTACATCACGTTGCCACTTCCTTCGCCATCCAGGAAATGGGCCGATCAGCATTTTCAAGTTGCTATTTTGTCCCAAAAGACAGAAGATCAGAGTGATAGCATTGTAAAAAATTACTTGAGGAACTCAAGAGATGAGCTGCAAGAAAAAGTTAATTGGTCTAATATCCCTTAGCTATAGAAAGTAAATACTAAACTCACCAAATGCTCCGGCATGTTCCAATCCTCGTAACTCCTAGCTACCAACGGGAACACCTTCTCATTAATAATTTCCAGCATGGTCATCGTGATCTTCTGTATACTCGAGAAATACCTCTCGTACACCCATCTCTGCTGCCAATATAACTCCCCTCGTCTTTCCTGGCTCACCGCGTGCACTATCTTCAAGATATTCTTCAAATTCTCCTCAGGTACGAACAGGCCTATTTTATTCCAGTCCACGTGAGAATTAAACGGCATTACAACAGAATCGGCCACTATTATAGGAACACATTGGGACGCCAATACATCCATCAGCACAGCTTGGGACAGTCTTGCACTCCTAATAACTAAGCAAAACATTCCATCCTTCAAAACTTCTGGGTAGTTAAACACTCTACCCGTTACGTACTCACAGCGCTTACTGTGATCTGTACCACCGTCTGTCTTACATCTATCTAGAAGTACTAAATCGTTTGATGATGATGCTATATTTTGTAATATAGATAAGTAATCACTAGGGATGTTCAGTTGCGTTGATAATATTAGATATTTCTTCTCATCTGGCTGTGAGCTGTCTATTTTAGCTGCGATAGGGCTGTATACAGGGATTGCTACATCAAACCCGTATCGAAATGACCAGGTGTCAAACCCGGCGCCCGCTATAATGGCCTTCCCTGTGTTGAGATCAAGGACAGTCTCATAGTTTGGTGCTGTTCCCGGCAGCATGTTAAATATAAGGTGGTTTTCTCCATTGTTCCAACTGTAAGAAAAAAAATATGTTGACAACGCTGCTTTTTGAGTCAGAACCAATATAATCATGTCCTTGTACAGAAGGTTATAATAATATGCAATTGAAGGATAATATGGCGTTTATTATACACGATGAAAATAATGGGCCAAAATTGTGGCAAATTGATGGCAGAAAAATAGGTTTTAGACCTATAGCTAAAATCCATTTTTCTGCCATCAACTTGATTCGACATGACATGAAACACGTACGCGGTCCTTAATCACTAGGCGGCGGCACGTTTAGCGTTGACTCCTGCCGTCCTGCCTGTTTCTTTTATAGGGTTCCGTATCTCAATCGCGTCGTGCATCTGTCTGTGTTTCCGTCCGTCTGTCACAGTCAATTTTCTTCGAAACCGAAGTACCGATTGAGTTGAAATTTGGTAGGTACACATACGTAAGTCGGTGATCCAAACACGGATGTGTAACATACACCAATGAATTTAAACATGAAGTCCACTTTACGTAGGAGGGGATTAGATTTTTTTTTTTAATATACCATACTATAGTATTGTGAGATATATCATATCAAACAAAAGGTCTTGTTTTGAGCATTACAAATTTATATTTTTTAAAGAAAATAGACCATTCCTCTCTCCCCTCATAGCTCCAAAACTACTGGACCTTGAATTTTGGAAAAAATAAACAAATTAATTGTATAGCATATACATTACAAGAAAACCTATAAGAAGTCTATAAGTCTAACGGTTTTTGAATTATCATAGAAAAACTGCCTTGCCCCAACGAAAGGACGTAAGTGCCGTCAGTTTACAATACAATACACTTTCAGTTTCTCATGAAGATACGAACTTTTAAAATTTAAAGTTAAGTATGGTTTTAGGGAGCTCATTCCACAACCAGAGCATCAGACGGATTACTCATGATACTCTGACTTGGACTAATACTCATGATTAAGGACCATGTACCAGTTTGAAACATGTGAAGCCATGTGCGAAGTTAAAAACGTGTCTCTCGTTTCATTATACTTTAATGTCTCATGGCAGTTATCTATACAGGGTGTTTTTATTGATTTCCGTTCCTTCTAGCATACAGCCGTGTATAGCCATAAGAACGACGTAGCAAGTTTTTTTTTTCAAAATTCGAGAAAAAAATATTTTTTTCATTTTTATACAAAGTAATTAATTATATCACCAAGGGTGAATGAAAACCGGCCTAACGAAGTTAATGACAATTCGAAATTCGAATGACACGCACGTCAACATTGTTTAAATGTTAAGGATCTTTTATACTAAACTAGGAATGTTAATTAACGAAACAGAATTTTTGAATATCTTGGAAATGGTACGAATTGGGATACTAGTGTCTTACAGAATATTACTTTATTTCATCTCAGGAGTGTGCCCTCGCAATTAAATGAATTCAATAAAAACACCCTGTATATAACTACAACTTAGAAAAGTTGAAAAACCCCCAACATTTTCATTTCAAAGCTCAATATCTCAAAAACGGCTAAACACATTTTCATGAAACATGGCTAAGAACACGCAGGATAAAACTATCTATGACACAAAAAAAAACTAAACAAAAATCGGTTCATCCGTTTGGGAGCTATGATACCACAGACAGACACGTTAAACTTATAACACCCCTCTCTTTTTGCGTCATGAGTTAAAAATGAACTTGATTATCTGAATTTAATAAACTACTGCAAATTTGGGAAAATGTTCTGCCTCTGTTGTGTCTGTAGAGATAAATAGTAACCCTATTGTATTTGTAACATTGTAAACATGAATTTTTCTACAACAGCAAAATATTTTTATTTATATTTAAAATCGATATGGTGGCACAATACCAGCATTGATATTGTACAATTATGTATGGAAATCTATTTTAATTCTCCCAAAAGTCATATAATGATTTGTCTATGGTATAGAATTGCACTTTTTATTAATTTAGTAAATACAAATATAAGGAATATAAAATAAATGTCACATATTTACCCCTAAAAATTCAGATATTCAACAATATATAGTGCATATGAAACAGCAAGTTTGATCAATATGTTTGTGAAGGAGAGCATATTCATGTAAATATTATTGTTTGTAAACTTAACCCACATTATATGAGGCAAGTTGAACTATCCAGGGCTCGGAAACCGGTATTCAGTCCATAAAAAAATACCGGTATTTTTTTAGTTCTTATTGTTCTTTCGTCTACTATTTCATGTTTAATCAGGCAATCTAACAATATGAAGTAATAACCCAAATACATTATTGAGTCCTACATAAAGAGCATAAACTAATTAAAAATATTCGGCTATTTCAGGATTTTGAAATTAACCGGTTCCGAGCCCTGGAACTATCTTAGGTAATTCCTTTGCTATGTCTTCGATCCCCACTTCTATATGTATGAAACCAAGTGATGGTTATGTAATAAACTTTAATGCAAAAAGTTAATGAAAATTTTGTTATAGAATGAATATAATATTTTAGAAAATCAAGGAAGTGGCACTAGATCAATGGTTTCGAACCTGTGGGTAATTACCCCTGTGGGAGTAAAACAGCCATTATTCATGGTTAACAAAGTTGGTATGTAATTGGATCAATAGATAGGAATATAAATGGTTAATTTAAATATGACGGTAAATTCAGTTTGTCTTAATATTTGATACAAGAGAATAACTCCTTAGTACCAATAATTTAGTGTATAATTTATTAAATGCTGCACCCCACAATTCCCACAATTTATTTTATAAAGATTTCATGCTATTTATTTTTGGCCTTATTACTAATTTGAATATATCAGAACAAAATTATAAAATCTACTTTTTTAATGTATAATACCAGCTTACTTCACAAATTGAACAGTACAGGTAGATAGTAAACTAATAAAATATTTTATTTATATATTTTTATATTCACAAAAATATTTTACTTACTGTGGAAGAGTGTAAAAAGCCTGTGACACATGTTTGCTTAGAAAACTAAGTTGATTCAGAGTGTCTATACTAGGTATTAGCAAGCATGCCTCCTCCGGATTCGCTGTATAATATTTACTATGTCTTATAGTATCTAAAATTACGTAAAATTCTCTAGAAAACTTTGATATAGGACTCTCTGGTGTATGGTAGTCCGTTCTTGGATAAATGTATATTGTTATCTTATTGTGGCCGCCTCTGCCGCATCGGTACACGTTGAAGCACTCCCAGTATGTGCAGTTCGCATCCCTAGGCTCCGCAGTAGCTGCATCTCGCGCTAACAGTACCACTGAACTCCGGTCCAAATTCACTGCCTCATGCACCACTGTCCGCGGGCCACTGCTCGACAGAGCATTAAACAACACAGTCAACGCTAATGTCACCACAATAAACAACAGCAACCCAACGAAAAACCTATGATACAAAATCTTTCTATACGATATATATTTTGAGTGCTTCCCCGTTTTTAACAGCGAATCCGCAGCCATTTGTGAGCGCCGCGAACGAATTAATCTTCATAATTTACACATGGCACCCATTATACAGGCAAGATTAATGAAATCTCATTCATAAAACTAGCAAATTTGTAAAACACTGCACCACTTTCGGTGATCTGAATTTCTGATTTGATTTGACAAGTGAGCTGCCACTGCCAGTTGTAGAGGGGTAGCAAATAGTACGGGGGAGGGGTACAACGCTGTTCGGCTCACTAGCGCCATGTATTAAAAAGTGTCTACACTCTCCAACGCCTAGCGAACGGATTTATTTCAAACACAAACACGGCTGATTAATCTACGTACAATGAAACGTGACCGTACGGCGGTTCATGATTGACAGGCCTTTCTTTATCATCTCATTGGATTGGGTATTACTTTGACTGCCATACTAGTTTTCTGGCATTTTATCAAAGAAAGAAAGAGAGAAGATATATATATATATATATATATATATATATATATATATATATATATATATATATATAAATCCCGGTACACTTCTGGCGTCTTCCCGTTTCGCATTATTATGACGTCCACCTGTTGCACTTATGAATATAGTAATATTTTCACATACATAACTTGTTAATAATATAGCAACTGTAATGTCATGATCCATAATAGGAAATATTAAAAGATTTTAATATTCAATTTAACCGCATTCTTGTACTCATCTGAGCTCCCTTTCACACTTATCACCATAAGACGTCCGTGTATATTTTTGCTGTACACTCGATTCTAACGCCTATATGCCTTCCGCATTCCATACCTTATCTCATGTGGCGCGACGTTGTCAAACTTCGCGTTCATTAATCGCATACCTTAACCTTCAACAAGGCCGCTCTAATGTTTTGATGAATTAAAGCCGGTGACAGTTATATAGTGATGCTGTTTTAGCACTGGGCGTAAATGGGAAATGAATAGACTACAGTATGGGATTCTGCAAGAAAGGAGTGTATTCATTTTTAAAGGGTTGGCAACGCGCATGTAACCCCTGACAGAGTTGCAGGCATCCATAGGCTGCGGCGACCGCTTACCATCAGGCGGGCCGTACGCTTGTTTGCCACAGACGTGGTAATAAAAAACTATACATTTTTTTCAAATGATTTGATTAAGTTAAATTGAACGGTTGTTTTGAATGTTTTTAACCATTTCTATTTAATGAAATATGTCATTCCAACCAACCAGGTAGTCAGTTATGACAAAAACAAACAACTAGCCAACCAGGTTGTTCAATAAAATAACTACAACTTAAAAAAGTTGAAAAACACCCGATATTTTCATTTTAAGACTTTATATCTCAAAAACGGCTGAACAGGTTATCATGAAACATAGCTAAGAACACTCTGGATAAAATTATCTATGACACAACAAAAATCTAAACTAAATTCGGTTCATCCGTTTGGAAGCTACAATATCACAGACAGATACACAGACACACACGTTAAACTTATAACACCCCTTTCTTTGCGTCGACGGTTAAAAAAAAATATTCCACCAGGTGGACAGACTGGTTTATCAGTTAGTAATAGACGACTTTCCGTATAAGGTATGAAATAATCTATACTAATATTATAAAGATTTGATTGTTTGATTGTGTCCGAAACTACTCAAACGATTTGAAAAATTCTTGCACTGTTGGGAAGCTAAGCTATCCCCGGATCACACCCGGGTGACATAGGCTATATTATATTTTCAAAGAAATTAGAGATCTTTACTAAAACTCCAATAATGTAACCCAAAGTGTAGAAAAAATACCTAAAAAAATCTTTACATCACGTGCGCTGCGACAACGATTGATGATAGAATAAAATAATATCTACATATATTATAATTTTATAAAGAGGAAAGATTTGATTGTTTGTTTGTTTGCATTGAATAGGCTCCGAAACTACTGAACCAATTTGAAAAATTCTTTCACTGTTGGGAAGTTACACTATCCTCGGGTGACAAAGGGTATATTGTATATTAATAAAAACTAGGGATCCTTACTAAAACTCCAATAATGTAACTTAAGGTGTAAAAAAATACCTAAAATATTCTTTAGATCGCGTGCGCTGCGAAAACGATTGATGATAGAATAAAATAATCTAAGTACATCTTTACTTCTATACTAATATTATAAAGAGGAAAAACTTGAATGTTATTTTGTTTGTTAGCATTGAATAGGCTCCGAAACGAAACTACTGTACCGATTTGACAAATTCTTTCACTGTTGGAAAGCTACACTCTCTCCGGGTTATATAGGCTATATCATATTTTTAAATAAATATGGGATTCTTACAAAAACTCCAATAATATAACCTAAGGTGTAAAAAAACACCTAAAATATTCTTTACATCGCGTGCGCTGCGAAAGGCTGATGACAGATTAATTATTTGTGTGTATTATAATTTCGTATTTTTTATGAAATACTCGGG
Organism: Notocelia uddmanniana; assembly: GCA_905163555.1. Taxonomy (NCBI): domain Eukaryota; kingdom Metazoa; phylum Arthropoda; class Insecta; order Lepidoptera; family Tortricidae; genus Notocelia; species Notocelia uddmanniana. The sequence goes on from LR991065.1 coordinate 18,202,782, forward strand.
CGAAGCCGGGGTGGGTCGCTAGTACTTAATATAACTTGTGATTTAAACTGTACAGTTACATGTGCGTAGTAATAGCAGTCAAAGATAAAATGAAAATTAAGGGATAAACATAATTTAGACGCTAACTATGTTTTCGTTTCATTTACTAATCTTCTGTATCTGTCAACACTGATTCGAAATTAACTGTCAAATTAACTTACATAAGTAGGCTTTTGGAATAAATATAAATATGAAAACCGGCTTATTTACGTCCTAGCAGTAATATTCATAAAATTTAAAAATCAATTAATACAAATAATTGTGTACAAATATTTCAATTCAGTACATTGTCCATTATTAAATCAATGCCTCACATCTTCACTGATCACATCCATAAAATATGGAACTTTTCCATTAGATGCTCGTCCTTGCCTAGTGTGCGTACTAACGGTCCATCATTGGGACTTTTTGTTGATTTTCGGCCTACTACTTGGTTATTTTCTTTGGTTGAGGCTCATGATGGTATGTAATGCTATTATACTATTCTGTGGCTCTGGTAAATGTACCGCCTATGGCAAATCATGGCTGTTTATATCCTGTTTTACAAATAGTTGACTCGAGTAACTCTATTTAGTATAAAACAACTGCTATTATTTTGCACACCATTGTATAAATGTCTGTGGCATTTATACATTGATTTTCAATTTTACAAAAACTATATAAATGTAAAATATGGGTTAATATTTTTAGTTAGTTTTTTTATTGTTACTTGAAAGGTGACTTGACTGTTCTTCGCTATGATTAAAGAAAATCTACAAAGAATTTTGACGATCGACAGTGCTTTTCTAGTTGATGGGATATGAGCAACTGTGTTAGAAATTTAATATTAATTCAATGATACTGCAAGAACATGGCAACGTTAACCTGAAGTTTTAAGGCCAAGCCAAGGACAACTATATGTGTCAGTTTCCTTCAGCAAGGGTTACACCCCCCTGCACCCCTCGTATCGACGGAGGTTGGTTACCGACTCACTCGGGACCGTTCATGGTCAAGGACAGGAGAGGCTGTACTAGTAGTTGTATAAAAACTATACCAAATGGACAAAAAAAGTTGATTAAGTTATACTTCTCATTTTAAATTAATGGATCCGAATAATCTGGGCCGGATTCGTCCATTTAGTTATATTCGTAAATGAATAATTATAATTTATACCACAAAAACCAACTCCAAATTTGCACTCCGCTATGACGCAATTTGTGGTTTCCGTGAGCCAACGCTTGGTTACCTACAGAAAACACCGAAATCGGCATATGCATGCCTATCAAATTCGAGGAGTTCCCTCGATCCGTGCTAGATCTCATCATCAGACCTTCACCAAATTTATATGGGACCAATGTCGGGGTACCTGCTTTGAAACTAAAAAATAATTATCAATATCGGCCAACGTGGTCAAGAGTTATCGGGGAACATACATAGATAAAAAAAGAACAAGCAAACATGCAGACGAACTGAGTACCTGCTTCCTTCTATTGAAGTCGGTCAAAATAATAAATAAGGAAAAATATTATGTTTTTATTTTTAACATAGGTCATATTGTATTTTACGTGACAACTACTGTAAGTACGCGTTTTTATATCTAAAACCATGAACTGTATTTTACAAAGTTGATAGTATTTAAATAAGCCACTGTAATATACTTCAATGCCATTTGCCATATTTTTGATAAATTATGTAATTAAGGAGCTACATCTTTTTACTAGCGTTGGTGCCACTTAGCACTTAGCATCATATAGGATCTTAACTTAATAACAAGGTGTAAAACCCGTTTTTTAGGGTTTTATTGACTATTCATATCCCTAAAAACTTACAGCTACATTTTAGGGTTCCGTAGTCAACTAGGAACGTCCGTCTGTCTGTCTGTCAGTCCGAGCCTTTGCTCTGTGATGGTTAGTGCTAGAAAGCTGCAATTTGGCATGGATATATAAATCAATAAAACAGACAAAGTCGTAATGTAAAATCCAAAAAAAATTAAGGGTACCTTACCTCCCCTACATGTAAAGTGAGGATGATTTTTTTTTGCTTCAACTCTGTGGTGTGTGAAGTTGTTGGATAGTTCTTTCAAAATAGTGGACTGAGTACGGGCCCAATTCCGAAAAAAAACTGCAAATCGATGAGTACAGTTTTTCCATTTGGCAGAGGCATAAATACTAGAGGTCATAACAAAATTTTTACCCGCAGTTCTTAAAAAAATTCCTCGGGAAGGGAGTTCTGAGTCATTACTTTTTTCGTATGAGAAAATTTTCTTTTAAGAAACCTGTCTTGTGTGGTATTAAATGAAAGGGCTTTTTAGGTGATTCTAAAAATATGTACTAACCACATCATTACAATACGGTTTTTTTAATTAAATCAAAAATAATATTATTTTCGAAGCATATCAAGCTGCTTGCTGCTTGCTTCGAAAATTCCTCCAAATACGATATATGGCTGATTTTTTTTGTACAATATTTCAAAAATTTTACGTGATGTCCTCATTATCCAATCTCAAGAGAACAATTTTGAAAATAATATCATTATTTTTTTCTCATACAGAACAAAATAATGACTAAGCACTCCCCTCGTAAGGGATTTTTTTTAAGAACTGGATGTCAAAAATTTGCGTGTGCCAAACGGCTAAACTGTATAACATCGATTTGCGGTTTTTTTTTGGGTAAGTACATCTTCCACTGAATAGAGGTCTTCATCAAACAATATTCGAAAATATTCACTCCAAAATAAAAATAAAAATGTGTGTCCCCCTCTAACTTTAGAACTTATGGGTCCAAAAAAAATAAATAAAAAAAACATGAAAGCAAAGCCTATAAAAACTTTAATTGAAAACTATAGCGGACATAATCAGTTGAGCTGTTTTTGAGTTATCCTTTAAAGTCTTTCCTTCTTAGTAAAAGACGTATGAAATGCTGCGAAGTTACCCTTTTGCTCTTATTGATTTTTTAGGGTTCCGTAGTCACCTAGGAAGGTCACCGTGTTCGTCTGTTTGTCTGTCTGTCTGCGGCTTTGCTCTGTGATTATTAGTGCTTATATATAACTCAAAAAAACTAAAAAACTCTTACCACAAATGTTAAAAAAAAATTTTTTTAGGGTGCCTCCCCTACACGTAAAGTGGGGATGATTTTTTTTTTGCTTCAGTCATATAATGTGGGGTGTTGTAAGATAGATCTTTCAAAATGAATAAAGGTCTTTATCAAACATTTTTTGATAATCTGAATATTTGAGGAAATATTTACTCTAAAAAAAATGTGTCTCCCCCTCTAACTTTTGTACTATGGGTCCAAGAAATATGAAAAAATCATGAAAGTAAAGCTTAATAAAGACTTTCAACGAAAACTATAGCGGATATGGTCAGTTAAGCCGTTTTTGAGTTATCTTAAAAAGTCTTTCCTTCTTAGTAAAACACGTATGAAACGCTGCGGAATTATTCCCTTTTGCTTGTTATTGATTTTTTAGATTACTTATGTTTATTGGGCAACTACGGAACCCTACACTGAGCATGGCCCGACATGCTCTTGGCCGATTTTTAAAAGTAAGTTCATTGGGCAACTACGGAACCCTACAATGAATGAGCATGCCGATTTTTTTACTGACGGTGGCGCCAGTAAGCATCATATTGGGTCTTTACTTAATAACAACTCGAATTCACTTTCTGCTCATACTTGTTTACCGCACTAGACTGTTGTTTGTCGGACGGCCAATAATACTCAACACGTACGGAAAGTATACTGCCGCGACACGGAACAAAATTAAAAGCAAAATCATAGGTACATACATGTACGACTTGGAAAGAATGCGCCATAATGGCAACGTCGCGCGGAAGTAAAAAGCTCTGCAAACTGTACGAAGGATATACACACGAGTATATTGGCAGCGACACTAGCGTCACGTTACGCAACGAGGACATCGTGAACTAATCAAAATACAAGTACATGCAAGTTTGTTCCAAACAGACGTCCATATGAAAAAAAAAAAAAAGATTAAAACCATGTCTGACCGTCCAAAGCAATGGTTTGCAATGAAATGTTAATCTGACGTCCGCATATCGGACGCCAAAAGCAGGAGGACGCCACTTTAAATGCATTTGAACCAATAATGGACGCCAATTGGACTTCAGGATATATATATATATATATATATATATATATATATATATATATATAGTCACACATATCAGAGTATAGCAGCCCGGCTAGTATGATAGCTTATACCGTCACATTTTATGTGACGTTTCAGTACATTTTTGCCATATAACGTGACTGTATAAGCTATCATACTAGCTGGACAGAACCGCTCATTTAACTTGAACGATTTTTGTACATCTGATCTATTCTCACTAATGCACAAATCAGAAACTTTGAGAGAGACTAACAAGTGACATCTGACTTGTCTTCACCTGTCAGTGTCTCCGTCTTCATAACTGAAAATTATACTGAACTGACGTTGTGGTGTGTTAAGTTTTAATGGGATTTAACATCGTGGTGTGCTTTCAAATGGAGACAATTCTCTAACAGCCGAAAATTATCATACTATTTCTTGCATTCTAACTCATTTTAGTGCACTATAAAGATTTAAAGAAACAACTATATGAAAAATCATCTGAATTAATACTCCGAGTCTGCTTTTCTCTGACATCTGTGTATATAGGATACACTATAACAAGACCGGTATATTTTTGAAAAACCTTGATAAATAAAAATTAACTTTATATGTAGTAGGTGACAAACGAGCTTGACAGAGACTCACATTGTCTTAGCGCATAATCTTGCACTCGTTGCCATGTTAATAAATGAATATGTACGTATATATACAAATATGTACATAAATTCACGCCTATATTCCCAATAGGGGTAGACAGAGCACACAAAAAAATTCAGTGCCACTTTTGATTATTGTAGGATTATACAAGTGGAGAAAATGTGATATTCCAGTGAGAGGTTGCTAGTCCGTCGCCCACAATACACTTCAAACTGGTTCCCATCCAACCAGGTTCAGTATTACTTACAGCTGGGGTGGTTCCTTCTTCATCCGGGGAAGACCTGGGACTCGACGAGGGCTCTCGGAGTACCTTTTGAGTCTGTGGAAGAAGAATTAAGCCACATACACATACGTTCAGTCCTAGATCTCGCACGGCCAGCGAGGGGACAACACGCGCACTATTTTATATACAGCAAAAACCAACACGAGACCCGTATTCTCGATCCAATGAATCCCACCCAGCTCCGTGAATTTTATCAAGAAAATATACCGACCGGACAAAATCATCTAAGCACTTTGTGTTCAAGCCAAAACATTATGGAACATACTCACTCTAACCTAAAGTAAGTGTGAGTTAATACTTCAAAGTTCCAATGTCATTCCAATGATGGCTTATAAATATAAATCGGTAGATTTTTTTTTTTTTTAATCTTTATTTAAATTAAAAGGGAGTTTTGTCACGCAGTGACTATGCCACCCCCATGAGTGAGATCAAGTTATAGTATAGGTACTCTTGCTTAATTCTACATTTACTTTTACTACAATACTTTGGAGTATAGTCTGCATAACATCCCGGCCTCGTCCGATAATGGCGCAGCCAGAATGCTATTACAAACACCTATATTATTCCACTTTAGGTTCGAGAATATCATCTCATGTCGCTGGGCCTCGTTGCGAACACATTCCATCAAAACATGTTGGACGTCTTCCACGACATCACACTCAGGGCAGTTAGGAGAGTTTGAGATGCCCATTAGAAATTTAAATTTGTTTGATGGAATGTGCCCGGAACGAAGTCTGAAAAGTGATACTATGTCTTTCCTGTTACGTTGTTTTTCAAACCATGGGATCCGAGGGGGCTGGCATTGAATAGTTCGATACCATACTCCTTTCGTAAGAGACCGTTCATTGAAGTGTTCCCTCCAAATGTGTCTGCATTTTGTTTTTATATTGCACAGTACCTCGCTATGTAGGGGCAAACAATAATACGGCTATATATGTTGTTAAACTGACGGTGAAAATGTCATCCAAGACCAGCCGTATACAGATTAAATATATTTGCTACAGTCAATATTTTTTGACCCTTTACTACTATGTGTGTGTCTGTTATTAAAGGTCCGGTTGTATGAAAGAAGCTTAACGAACAAACATGGTAGCAACATTGCCAGAGGAAAATAAATGTCATACAATATTGTTCAGATACTATTTCGCATTATAATTCATTATATGCGATCAGTGTCTTAGAAAAATCTCAGTGATAGGAAATTAAGTTACATCGAATATATCTGAATGTATAATAAATATAACTAAAAGGGTAACTATAGAATAAGAATTTTGAAGCATATGTCTTCGACACAATAAAACAAATCTAGAAGCTTTAGCGCATTTGATAGTTATCTTCTGAGCATACCAGTCAGTGCCGACGTCGAAACTTTTTTTATGTTTTTGTGTCAGTTTTGTGTTGTGCGTAGTTATGGTTCTGTGACTGATGGCTTGATTATTTTATTATTATTTTGTTTTTAAATTCCGACCAAGTATTTCGGTTTGAGCTTGACCAGAAATGGCACTGTTACCTCCCGACCCGGTTTATACTATTCGTAACGTTGACAATATACCGGTTTATTCCCTGGCATTTAGCTTTCTGCCTGGCGGTCTGGAGAGGTTACTAGCCGGCTCGAAAAATGGTTGTGTTTATGCATACAACCTTCAGGTGAGATCTTGTATTCCAAGGATGCTGTTTGCGTAGGTCATGGCGTGTGTAAACTGCGTATACGGCTTTTGCCTCGTGTCTCCGTATTGCGCGGCATTCCTTTGTTTACTACCCCCGTCCTCTGACCCAGAAAAATTAATAATAAATTCTCGTGCGGCACAGATAACCCAATTTCTCTGGCATCTGTTGTAGACTGCGTTTTATTTTTATTAACGTCTTCATTTCTAATAAACACTCTTAAATTTGGTAATAATGATATTTTTAAGTATGGTTTTCACTACCTACCCTGCTTTATAAATAAAATTAATACCATAATACACTTCGTTCTTAGCTAATCCAATTTAGAAAAATAGGATAAGTTAAGAGGATGATATTGTAATTAAAAATTCAATTATATTTTTAGACAAACCGCATGCAGCAGAAGATTCAAGTTGGTCAAGCTCCCATCCTCCACCTTATGCACACCAACAGTCAGCTCATCACTCAAGAAAAAGGTGGCAAGTACAAAATCTTCAACCTCACAAACTCTGGCTACAAAGAGCATGCCATCATTGACATAGACTACCCAGGCTTCTGTAGATTTGACGCCAACACAAAACTCGAAACACTCTATGTACCTGACAAAGAATCAAAAATTTCCATCTACAATTTTGCAGGAGAAATAATTGGTGGCCTTGAGCCAGAAGTATCGCCCAAACTAGGAGATCCAATGTGTTTGAAGTATATTGAGTTATCAAGTGACAAGCATTGCCTTCTAGCGGGCTATGAAGCCGGCTGGCTGCTCCTGTGGGATCTCAACACTAGTCAATGCATCAGCAAGTTGCAAACAAAAGAATGTCCCATGTCTGTGGATTATCATATTGAGCAGCAAAGAGGCATAATCGGGAATGCCTCGGATGTGATACAGATTTTTAGTATAGGGAGAAAAGACTCAAGCTTGGCTCACAAGACAGATATAACCATCAAGAATGCTGGTATTAATAAAGTCCAGTCTCGCATGGATGGAAAAGTTTTTGCATCAGGCGGATGGGATGGGCACATCCGTATATTCTCTTGGTTTTCCTTGAGGCCTTTGGTTGTACTGACAGAGCATAGACAAGCCATACAAGATGTCTGTTATTCCTCTCAAAAGGTTTCCTTTTGGAATGCAAATATTATGGCAGCAGGAGGGCTGGATGGAGCAATCACGCTCTGGGACTTGTACAATAATAAGCAGTAACCTAATGGATTTCTCAATGATTTAATAGAATAGTTTAGAATGCCTGATGCAAAGCCATTATCAATAAAATTGTATTTCCTAAACAAAGTTTATAGGATACTTTGGCCCCGAAAATAATGAAATTGACATGTATTCTATGAAATTTGTTTATGAAACAGTGCCAGAATTGCCTTTTTATAATAATTAAATAATTTCGTTATTGCTTTAATAATCTTTGGATTTAAATGTATTGAATGCAGTATCATTGTTATTTAAATTGTAATTGGATCTCGATAAGTACAAATGCCTAAAGAGGCGAACTTAACCACCTTGTGCGGCTGAGCTGTTAGTAGACTAAGTTTAAATGTTTGAAATATATTTTCCAATCGATTTTTAGTGAGTTTTCTCTGTGAATTGAGAAAATAAAGCATCTGAATTTTTGAAATTGTTGTTTCATTTTTGCATGATTTTTGTTATTATGGACTAATGTATACACTTAGTTAAAAGTCCAGTTGTGGAACGGAGCTAAAATTAAGAAATGAAATTCAAGTCACAAGGTGGCCGGCGCGACTGACGAACAGATTGTCGTGCTAGGACTCTACCCACATATAGGACCCCATAGCTAATGGGCGGTTGCCTCAGTGCCTGTAGGGTTGTCACGTGAGCGTTGCTAATTCTAGAGGCTCTAGCTAGAGTTAGGTAAGTATATGATCAAACTCGACGTGCGGCCGAAAAATCTAAAGTTTGTCCAATGTTTGTCAAACTTGTTTTGTTTAGGAAGTATAAGCATGCGCTATTACGCCTTTGAGATCTTTAGATTATTCTGTTTATTGTTTTGGCGGAGGCCAGTGACTCCGCTAATCTTATCCTTGAGATAAAGCTTGTATCTTTGTACTAGATATTATTTAATTCTGTAGGTTAAAGTTTAACCACGTGCAGTGTAATTAATAAGTGACGTATTTGGGTATTGCGTATACGAGTAAATACCGAGGCCTCATGGCGGTCCTAAAGTCCAGCAAACTCCCGCGGTTAGTTTTTAGTTGATCGTTCAATAACAGTTCGGGCACTCATCTAACCAAGTCTTACGCTAAAAACGTCTAGTTTCTTTTCTGTGTTGGATTAAGGGAGCATTGGCCCTGGCTCCTTTAAAATCATCATCATCATTATATCGGCCGATGGACGTCCACTGCTACTTTAAGGCTCCCCTAGAGTGCCATAATGAACGGTCCTGCGCCTCCCGCGACCTTTAGGTACCAACCTTTCAGTAAGTGGTCGCCACTTGAGAGCCTTTCCGCCCCAACGGGTATCGGTTCTACGTGCAATGTGCTCCGCCTACTGCCATTAAGTTAAGCGATTCGGACAGCTATGTCGGCTAATACTTTAAAATGCAGCGGAGATAATGTTAAGATGAGAGTAAAGTAGGTACTCGTTTACTTATACTAGTTTTTAAAATCTATCGATTAAACACTTATCTTATTTTCCGCAACTCCGTCTATGTAGGTACAGTGAGCTGCAGAGAAACGTTACAACCCCCCCCCCCCCCCCCCCCCGAATTTTGTAAGGAAGCACGCTTCTCTGCTGTGCAGCTGACTTACTGAACACTTGAAAGTTTATACTATAACTAGCTGTAGCCCGCGACTTCGTCCGCGTCTTCGCTCCTATAGGTCGCAGCGTGATGTTTTATAGCCTAAGGCCTTCCTCGATAAATGAACTATCCAACACAAAAAGAATTTTTCAATTCGAACCAGTAGTTCCTGAAATTAGCGCATTCAAACAAACAAACAAACTCTTCAGCTTTATAATATTAGTATAGATTATAATAGCTTAGGAGCTACAGAATAGTGATCTATGGTTTATACTAGATACTAGTTGCCCTTTATGTAACCATGCCGTAATCTATGTAGTTTATTTTATCACTCACAAAATAAACTGGTCTAAACATAATAGACGCTTACATTGTGTTATGACTAATGCTTTAAAATAGTGTTCGCCAATATTGTAACAGGTGCGTGCCTATTCGAATTTCCTTTATTTTATGTAGCAATATGTAAAATGTGTGTGTCATTAACCTTTTCGCCGCCAGACGTCAAAGTAATTCGCCGTGCCCCTGCCGCCACAACGGTAAAAAAATGATGTGTAAAGAAATAATGCCAATATAAAATTGGGCAGCTTCTCAGTAGTTTTTCATAAAAAAAAATGTCGGCCAGTGCCGTCGTTGGCGTCGGGGTGACGATTTTACGTTGACGGCTATGGCCGACCGTGGCTTTCAAAAGGTTAAATAAAGCAAACAAACTCAAGATAATGAAATGATTTAAGTCAGAAGTACTGTAAGCTTCCGATAGGGGGCGGTGGCATGTTTGAGATGTTTTATTGTTACTTTTGTCGGAGTACGGACCCCGATTAACCCGAAGCAGCCTAGCTAGCTAGCACGATAAATTATACCGTCACTTTATATGGCCGAAATGTACTAAAACGTCACATAAAACGCGCTAGTATGATAGCTTATACCGTCACGTAATATGGCCAAAATGTACTGAAACGTCACATAAAACGTGACGGTATAAGCTATCAAACTAGCCGTGCTGTGTAGGGATAACATAAAATGTACTACATTCTGACGACCGACAGATGGCGTGTCAAAATAATTTGCAGTTGACTGTCTGTCTGAAGAAATGCTGGTATTTTTTTGGAAAGTAACGTGAACCAGTAGTATTCAAGTCTTGTATACCTAATATGACTTGCCGAAGTATACAGGAAATTACAGGGCTGACAACAGTGACAACGGACATGTGACTTATCTGGATTGGAATAGTAAGCACCCTAAGGCTAAGTAATTATGGTATCCGATTGCCACCAATTGAACCCTGTACCTACTTGTGAGAAAAATCCCACCAGTCGCTGAAGACCAAACTAGCCGGGCTGCCCGGCTAGTATGATAGCTTATACCGTCACGTTTCATGTGACGTTTCAGTACATTCTGGCCATATAACGTGCCGGTATAAGCTATCATACTACATTCTGACGACCGACAGATGGCGTGTCAAAATAAGTTGCAGTTGACTGTCTGTCTGAAGAAATGCTGGTATTTTTTTGGAAAGTAACGTGAGCCAGTAGTATTCAAGTCTTGTATACCTAATATGACTTGCCAAAGTATACAGGAAATTACAGGGCTGACAACAGTGACAACGGACATGTGACTTATCTGAATTGGAATAGTAAGCACCCTAAGGCTAAGTAATTATGGTATCCGATTGCCACCAATTGAACCCTGTACCTACTTGTGGGAAAAATCCCACCAGTCGCTGAAGACCAAAAGGAAATACAAACAGTAATATATTTATTTCCGGAACTACTCATCCGATTTCAAGATGTCATTTTTACTATTATACTTAGGTATACTTTCCAGGTGGATTTAGAATGTATTTGTTTATTATACCTCGCGGCTTCACCAGCGTTTTTTGTATTCGGCGAGTATTAATTGTGTGTTATTCGTATTCTTACGAAGATATAAAACAACACATCGTAATGAGATTTTAATTCCATTTATACATTAGAGTTAATAAGTTACTAATATCACATTAACAGTGCGTTCATTATTATCTAGCGTATAGATCTTATGGTTACATCACATCTTACAACTAAGACTAGCAATTTGAATTGTTTCAAATACTATACTCCTTCATCAAGTTTCTGAAAGTCGAAACATCACTACCTATAGATGGCACTGTTTATTTGATTTTTATTATGCGTTTGTTTGATTTTTAAAGAGGCTTTTGCACACACGGTGACAATGCCATACGCCGTACTATCCAAATGATTTCGGACAATTCTTTTTCTTTAAGCGGGTCCCAAATTTAAGTTTATGACTGTACAGTCAAGCGCTGTAATTCTGGGTCCGAACGGTACATGTTTACGATGTGTAACGTGCTGCGCACTGCAGCAAAATGGGCATCGTATGAACGACGAACGAAATGTTTGGACTGTAGTGGTACCTAAAAATAGTGCACCATATTCTTGTTCTGAAACACCTGAAACCAAGTAGGTAATTATATAGCTACTACCAACTACTTTGTAGTCTGCCAATCCCAGACATTCCAGACAACAATATGTCGGCTAGCGGATTAGGCAAGCGGATTCAAATCTTTACGCTTAGCATATGTAAATCTGAGTCCCAGGAAACATGTAGCGATATTTCGAATTTTAGAAACCTTATTTATCATGAATTTGTGATATGTATTTTATCATAAAACGGTAATATTTTAATTTGAGATTATGTGCCATCTACTAAGAAATTTAAACTTGCACTATTTTTCTTGTTTTCGGGATTAGGGAGTCATCTTCCGTGGCAACTTCGACAAGTCTTCGTCGTTTCCTGAGCGGCCTGGAGGAATCCGAAGGTTCGCGGCTTTTAGTAACTATCTTCGCCATTTTATTTCCTAATCGAGTTATTTTGAACTTGGGCAGAGTCTGTTCAGCGTTACCAGTCTCATTAGATTCCAATTCAGCCTGTTTTTCCTCTTCTATTCGATCGTTTAACTCACTGCTATGGACGCTTGAATTCTTATCGGATTCAGTGTTAACCTCGTTTTTATTCTCTTTGAATTCTTCGTCTTTATTTTTATCACTGTTCATTGTGAAATCTAACGGCCCTTCAGCGTCGTCCAGGTTCGATTCGGTTTTGACTTTACCAACACTATGTGCTTGCAGGAAAGACGCAAATGGTATCGGAATCGGAATGGGAAGAGGTATTGGGAGGATGACAGGGTAGGGCACTAGGACAGTGACCGGAGGGGCTTGGCCCAGGGGTGGGAAGTTCAGTGGAGGTGGTATGCGCGGTCTTTCCTGGTGCATTGGCATACCTGGCCGTGGCAGGAAACCAAATCGCGGTGGGAACATGGGCCTATGTTCAATGTGATTGCTATCCATGAACACTGGAGGCGGCATACCGTACATTGGGTTAGGGAATTGCGGAGTTGGGATGTGGTGGGGATTTATTGGATGAGGCGGTGAATGTATAGCACTGTTACCTACGGTAGACGCTGGTGATGACCCTTCCATAGAAGGACTTCTCATTCTTAAATCCTGGGCCTTGGGAGTAGACGCGTGCTTCACCGTCTGTGATGTGACGGTTGCGGAGCATTTGGATGTCCTCCGCTTCCGTAAATTCATCTTAAGTCTTGACTCTTTTTTAGTTTCTGGTGACTTTTGAACAGGCGTCCGTTCTTCGGGTGTCTTTGGTTTCATTAGTTTTGCTGAGGGAGCTATAGTGATCAGTGGGAGTGGGGATTTTCTTGCGTTTCTGTTTTCTTTTGTGTCTGATCTTTCTGGCGGCTTGGTGTTTTCCGGAGGAGAGCCGGAGCGTTCAGATGTTGGAGAGGCGGATCTGCTTCTACAGTTTTTCAGCCAGAGCTCCGGAGTGATGAGATTAGATGCGGAGGAGGCGTTCACCAGGTGGGGGTTGAGATCGAGGTGCGCCTGCGTCTCTCGGCAGAAAATGTGCATCTTGTATTGGTTCAGGCATTTGTCGGAGCAGAACTGCAACTGCGTGGCACCATCCTGTAAATAGAAACAATTTGACGTTAAAGTGTATCCGCCTTTAAAATGTTTTGATGACAATTGATTGATAGATTCAAAACAAATAAAGAATAACTTGTTTTCTTAGAAATGTGTAGATAAAAAATGTTTTAAGAATAGGTGACAAAATATCAGATCTTAGAGTTTAGGTGGTACTAATCTGCTTTGCGTTTTATTGTAAAATAACTTACTAATCCAAGATGCTCTCTTTTTAATGACGCGTCCTCTAAGTTTCGTTCCCCATTTATTTTGTTGACTGAGTGTCCGTTGGGTTGAGAGAATAAGAGCACAACTCACCTGAAATCGCCTGGCCAGACGCGACTGGCTGAAAGCACATGGCCTCCTTTGTTTGATTGTACCACGAGCCTTTTAGAGTGAGAGCAGCTCACCTGGAACTGGCTACGACGCCTACGACCGACTCGTACTCAACTTGGAGCAGAACTGATTGAATCTTGTCTACGTTCTTGTCTTGCTCCGAGGCCACTAGAGAGAGAGGGAGACAGAGAGATCGCTCACCTGGAAGTCCACGTACGCGACCGTGTGTCGCACATGTCGGCACCAGTCGCAAGTCTTGGCACGCTTAAAGTTGGCCCGCCGCGACTGGCTGAAGCACAGCTCTGAACAGAACACCGCGCCAGCCTGCTGGAGGGCCCCGCTGTCCGTGATACTCTTGTTGCACCACGAGCATTCGTCTGGAATGTAGAGAAACAGGCTTAACATTTTGTGTCACCACATTATACAGACACTTGTTGTCTACCACCACCACCATATCAGCCAAAGGGCGTCCACGTTCCCGGGGGGGTATATGCCATAATCACCACGCTTGGCATGCGGGTTGGCGATCGCAGTATCTCCACCGCACTCCAGGGATGCTGCTGCCCATCCCCCGGTGGTCTTGGTCGTAGTTTTAGGACATACCCGGGTCCACTCGTTGTCCAATTGAAAAATGAATCCAAGATTTCACGCCATCTCCTACATCTTATAATTCTTGATAACCTGTGACACTCCAAGCGATTCAACGGTGATAGAATTTGTTGTATAACAGCGCTGCCACAGGATTCATCCGGTTAGTTTACTAAAATTACTAAATGAAATGATGTGACGTTCCCACGTCTATTATAGCTTCTCAACTCACCCACCCAAGGAACCGCAGCTGACGTTCGCGGACCTTCATGTCATAATACAGCTCTCTGAAGCATTGTACTTACTTATTTATTTAGATAAACTTTGCTGTACAGTTAAAAATTAGAGATACAAAAGGCGAACTTAATGCCATAAGGCATTGTCGACCAGTCAACCTTCAGGCCAAACAGAGAATAATACTCGTAATAATTGATGTGAGACATGACTACAAGTACTGCAACAAAGAAACGAAGAAAGGCGACAACAAGTTACAGCTAGAGACGAAATGACTGATGAGTACCTGGCTTGTGGAATTTAATGGTGTTTTATACTCACAAGTCCCCGCGTACTTGTATAAGTACAAATCGAGTTATGAACTTTAAAGAAAATCAATGAAGGTTCAAAATCGCGAAAATCAATCGGATTTAAGAGGATAAATTAGTTATAAAGCCTTTTAACAATTTTAACTCCTTAACTACGCTGTGTGTGTGTATGATACGTATCATAATCGAGAATTTTGTTATGCCGCGCTATTTTATAAAAGCTAAAATTAAATTTTATAAAAGGGTTAAATAAAATACAAAAATGAATATTTCCTCTTTTAGTTTTCTGAATAACTTCTCGCTAAAGCTCGTTTACTATACGTAATATTTCCAGTAA
The DNA here is from genome assembly GCA_905163555.1 of Notocelia uddmanniana. Classification (NCBI taxonomy): domain Eukaryota; kingdom Metazoa; phylum Arthropoda; class Insecta; order Lepidoptera; family Tortricidae; genus Notocelia; species Notocelia uddmanniana. The sequence goes on from LR991065.1 coordinate 18,218,051, forward strand.
CGCTCCCAAATAATTAAAATGGAAGTATCGGACACGTCATACGAATATAACAAGTTGGGAAAAAACAAATTGTAAGCTCGTCTCTGGTATCGGTTTCCAATTAATTTTATAAGACTTGGATGCAGGAACTGGGATACTACAGAGAGCAAAAATACAATAATAGTACATCCTGCTATCTTGCCTTATATTTAATATTAGCTCGTGCATATCGGTATTGTTTACGCTGTAAAATAATAAGAGAAACCACAATCAGTCAACATCAAAGTTAAAAACTGCGCCACATTACTATCCATATTATAGAAAAAAAAATAGAAAATAGAAAAACATATATTCGTGACAATCAGGGAGTTACAAAAAATAACAAAAAAAGAAAAAAAAAGTCACAAAATCATGCGAATGTGACACTGGTGATTCTGCGGTGCACTTAGTAATTAGTCAATCAAATTACAGTCGACTACGAGTACATTACATAGTGATTAATATACATACTAGATTTTATTTATTTAATGTTTATTGCACAAAGTAGTAGTGTCATAAGCATTTACCAGTCAACTTTTAGGCAAAACAGCACCACTTTTCACAATAAGGGCCAAAAGTGGATTGGATACACCTCTTGTGGTCCACTGTGCATATCAATGTAGGTACTTCAGTAAGTACCTACACATACCTACCTACCTGGAGACAGTTCTCTTACTCTTAACATCGTCCCGGTTGAAGTTGAATCATATACCTTCAGAGGAGTCCGGGGTCGTACGAGTATCTATTAAGTATTTAGTACCTACAGGTAACTGCAATAAATAAATCATTTTACTACATGCCTGTGTCTATTTTATATGGCGACTATTTTAGTTGAGTAACTTCAGCGCTGTTATTAAGTTCCGTGGATGTTGATTTGACTCATTTGAGCACCAAAGTTTCATGTGAGCCAGACAAAACCTTAGACCAAAACAGAGAAAATATTTCCATTCAAACTCTATTCAATTCTCTTTCCGACAAATTGTTAAGCTAATTAAATAAATGTTTTATGTTATGTTTATGGTCCAGAACAATGACCGCAGCTTATATATTAAACCGAGATTCGGATTTTCATGTAAAACAACGGGAACATTTAGCCGGCAACCACTCGGCAACCGAACACCGGTCTCATTACGGTGGCTCGTTGCCTTATTAATTTACGTGGCTCTAACGAATCCTATCCGCTGGGTTATTCGATACATCGCTCGATCAGTCACTCGTTTACACGAATCTTTTGTCATAGCCAGTCCTGAGAAAAATATGCCCTTATTTTTAAGACCTTTTCCTCTAATACCATGCTGGGTGAATTGCAAAACTTAATTATGTCTACACTTTAATTGATTCCATTGTAGTACAAAGTTACCCATATAAATTGTATGATTATTTTTCGTAACACAAAGGAATCAATTAAAATGTAGACATAAGTAATTAAGTCCTTAACTGTGTTTTTTTTTTGCAATTCACCCTGATACCATCCTAATTAGTAACTAGCAAACTGTGTACTTACGTAACCCTAATAGGCTAATACGCACCGTTAAATCTGTACCGTTTAGACCCAGCACAAGAGACCAAAAATCACAATATCGCAATCACAAGTAAAATATTTACTAATGGCTATATATAGGTGATCTCACAAGTCCATTTTCGGTATAGAAATAGGACGTTCTATTGTACCATTGTACCTTAAACCATATTGGCACAAAATAGGTATGACCAGTACCTATATTATAAATCACCAACGGTTGACTTAAATGAAAAAGTTTTTTAGAAACATCTATGTCAGTTTTGAAGGCCTATCCATAAATAAATACCACAGAAGCCAATGTGCATTGAAAAAAAAATTGACCCTCTGTTACATGCATGGGGTGCCCCCCGTTTAATATTTTTTTCGTAATTCCACATCATATTTCTATAGCAGTTCATAGAATACACCTTCCTACCAAATTTCATAATTGTAGTGCTCATAATCACCGAGTAAATCGCCTGTGACACACGGACGGACGGACGGACGGACAGACATGACGAATCCATAAGGGTTCCATTTTCGCCATTTTGGCTGCGGAACCCGTCGTTTCGCTCCGTCAGGAAAGTTTATATCATTCAAAGCCAATAGCAAAAGTATATTATCATTTTAGTACCTCTACCTTGTCACTTTCACTGCTTTGACGCATCCCAACTGTCGCAGTATTGTTACATTAGTGCGACAAAGTATTATCACGATCATCTACATTTTCTGTGTACGACAGGTGTATCAACATCAAAGTAGAACTTTTAACATCATAAAGCGACTGTGCTGACAATATACCTAAACATTTTATGTTCATTAGAAATAGTAAACCCGCGGCGGTATCATATTATTCATATTCATTCACATTCCGACTCAGAGTTTCACATTAATGCCGTACCTGAAATCGGTAAATATCGCGTTGCAAAGAATTTGAGCTGAATGCTCATTAGTAAAGCTTGGATTGCGATTCATATGGAATACCAGAATGTCGGAGCATACCTATGATGACGATTTATCGATAGGTACTAAGTAATATTTAAATTTATAGACGCGGAATTTTTGAAACATTTCACTGTATATTACCTAATTCAACAAAATTTGCGCAATGCGGCCGACGTCGTACCGATTTGAGTTGTGTTACGATGCACAACGTAATTTACTAATTTTGTACCGTTTAGACCGAGCACCAGAGACGAAGGAAATTTTACGTCTTCGTACAGGTGTAGGTGAGTACTTGTAATTTTTCTATGTATTCCTAAAATACATTCACTGCCACTTCCTTTTGCTAAACATTCGCCAGGTGCCGCACTTTGTTGTGTGCCCCTGATAAGAACGCCTCTATGCTTACAAGGCAATGGGAGCAGTAACGAAAACGCATATGCGTTGCTGGTAGTGCGTTAACTTTGTTTACGTATTATATCGATAATAAACACTATGTCTACCATGTAACTTCACCGCATACACATAAACAATAATTTTCATATATAACTCAACAGAGTAATCCCCAAAAATAAGGACAAACTATATGAGTATATATACCTCATAAAAGTCACAAAGAAACGATGATATTGTTTATACAAAGATAATGTAATTGTTAACCCTCGATTCCAGGAATGATCAGTTTATTAGGGGAATCAGATTTTTATCGCTGGCCACCCCTACGCGCGTTTCCCGCCCTTTTTGCCGTCAAAGCGTCGGGATGCGTTCAGTTAGTCACGTTTCAAAGAACTACAGCTGCTATGGGTGCTTTTTCTAAGAAAAACTATTACAGTAAAGCAGTTCCTATTTTCAACGCAGCTTACATTATTAATTATGTTCTCTAAATTAAATAAGTTACCTCTTATATGGCTAATAATTTCATCGTTGATGATCGTTTAAAAAAACATTGTACGAGAAGTTTCACCGCTCTCTATTGCTGGGTTTACCTATAATGTATTTACGTATAATATATACGTATTAAGTCGATAAGTGGTCATGTAAGTTTTAGTACAGTAGTTAAAGCAACTTTTTATTTTATTTAAAGCGGGTTTATGCGTACACGCGGCGGGTTTACAAGTAGTTAACTAAATTTTCAGATTATTTTTAGTAAGTGTTTACACGTTAAATATACTTAACTATAGTTAAGTTCTTTAGATAGCCAAAGCCCAAAGGTAACAAGAGACCCGATCAACAGCGCCTTCAGTCATTAGTAGGTAGGTACATGTAAATTACATACCTATCTCATCATCTTCCTAATTTTTTTAAAGCGTTGGTGTTCGCTTTTGACATCTAATAATAAGTTAATAACAAGCAAAGCTGGCGTAGGCAGTAGTTTTTCAAAAGCGACTGCCATCTGACCTTTAGTTTCGACCTAGAGGGAAAACTAGACTTTATTGGGATTAGACCGGTTTCCTCACCCTGTTTTCTTTCACCGAAAAGCTACTGTTAAATATTAAATAATATTTCGCACATTAAGTTTTTTATAATTCAGTAGTACGAGTCGGGTGCGAACCCGCGACCGCCATGTTCAAAGCCGCGTGCGTTACCGCTCGGTTACAGTACCTAAATAATACAGCTTAATTATTTGATATCAAAATTAAGTATCTACATAGCCCCTTCTTCCAGGTACATGGACTATATAAAATGTACACGGTCACGTGTGAGCGAAAGGGACGGTACGACACGAAGTTCGATTTTCGAAGTTCGTGGTAGCACAGCTGATCCATGTAACTAATATTTTACTAAAGCATGTCTGTCCAAACGTGTCAAGTGATAAGCCGTCGAAAAATACAATACTTACACGAAATTACATTTTATTTGTTAACTTGCCCACTAAATATTTAACTGTAACATACACTGTTTAGTAAATTTAAGTCGCTTAAAATTAAGTTAATTACTTAAGTATCAACTTGATACGTGTAAACCCAGCATTACTTGGTAACTTACCAGTAAAAACATTACTTGTAATATAGTAGTAAATACCTAAATTCACTGTTTACACTGTTCACAGGCGCTTAAAATATAGTGAACTACATACATGTCAAGTTGTCAAATTCCTACTTATAAACGCCGCTTATTGATGATAACTGCTGGTGCCATATTTGTTTACCTACTGTTAACCGTGCCGATTAGTATTCTAGATCCGACTCGCCCAAAACGAAAATATCGTGTAAAGCGTGTCACACACAGGTGCGGCCTGCTGTGGCGGCCGCGGTGGCGGCCAATTGTAAACTATGACAATGAAGGCCGCGTGTGTACGAATGATTGTTAGGATTGTCTTAGTGTACAACTGGCCGCCACCGCGGCCGCCACCGCAGGCCGCTCCAGTGTGACACGTTTAAAGCAGCTATACGCAGGTCCTCGTATAGGACAAAAAGGGTATCAAAGGGTGACCAATGTTAGCCAAAGATTACCCCATTTCTTTCGTATGATTATTGTTTATGGTACTTTTTTACTGTAGGTAGTTTTTAGTTATGAAGAGAATTAAACTAAAAATTACATAATAAGATGTACCAATAATTGTACCTTTATTTTTATGCTGACCTGCCTAGGTATCATCTCAATCGCGCAGGATGTATCCCAGCGCAGCAGCTCGAGCCGCTCATAGTCGTATCAGCCCAGCAGCTCGTGCATAGCCGATAGCCGTTCCGGCGAACTCTTGGTAAATATTACCTTTACTCTTATGTTCGCTGGCCTTCTCAGGGCTGGCCCGCGCGCGCGGGACGCAGCCCACTGCCCAGCGGGCCCAGCGCCGCTTTAGTCGCTCGTAGCCGTACCGGCCCAGCACTTCGTTCATAGCCGTCTCGGTGAAATAATGAAATAATATTATGTACCTTTATTCTTATGCTCGCTGGCCTGCTCAGGGCTGGCCCCGCGCGCGCGGGACGCAGCCCAGCGCCGCAGCTCTAATCGCTCGTAGCCGTACCAGCCCAGCAGTTCGTTCATAGCCGTCTCGGCGAACTCCTGGAACAATTATAAGTAGTGAAATTGCAAATTGCATTGGAACAGATGAGTTCTCGAGCAGATATTGTGGTTGGGTAAACATATAGTTTGCATAGCGTAGGATATCCTGCGCCTTGCTGGATTGACGGTCCTAAGACGAGTGCTGGCATTGTCGGGATCGTGGATATGTGGAATTATCTTCAAAAAAATATACATTGATCATTTGACAAGCTGAAGACCGATAAGGTCTAGTTTCCGCCTTGAGTTGAAAGGTCTGATAGCAGTCGCTTCCGTAAAAACTAGTGCCTATGCCAATTCTTGGGAGTAGGTAGCAGACTCCGGGCATCCTTCAATTTGCAACTGTACTATCCGCTAGGATGATGATGATTGAGCAGTAAGTACCTCTGGAAATGTCGACAATTAATAATACTTAAGTAATAAATACAGCCGAGATCGCACCTCGGAGTTTTTTATTACATTGAGAATTCCCTTCCGAATCAGCTCCATTGTTTGGGAGCTATAATGTTAATATATCAAGTGCTGTTTAGGAAATAATATGTGTTACAATCATAAAAATTTAATATCTTAACTGATATATTTATTATCATCCTAGTGACCACGAGTTGTTTACATTTTTTGTCACCGACGGACATTGAACGCTGTTATTTTAGATGTTTATTTTTAAATAAAAAAGCTATTTATTCAAAATAAATGGCGCCTCGATGACCTCCTTACGTTTTATCGCCAGCGATCGCAATAAATTCGTAAGAATATATAAACCGTGATTCAACGCGTGTAACTCAAGAAATATTTGTGCCAGCGAAAATTAAAAATGAGAAAAGCGCTCTGCTGTCACTTTAGTTACTAATAGCTTGGCAAGTTGTAATACTATTGTTATTGTCATCAATGTCATAATTGTCTGAGAGTTGTTACGACCAAAACGACCTTGAAGAGCAGGAGAAGTGGAGCACCCCCCTTGACAAATATGGAAATGTAGTTACATTCGTAGACAAATAGATCATAAATATTATAATGTAAACACTAAAAGCCCCTATTCTATTATATTTTAACCCCTTCATTAGAAAAAAAAACACAAGCGATACCTCCTCCTCTAATATCAGTTCTTTTGGTTTTACTCGTACTACAGGTAAAGGTTATCCAGGGAATTACAGGCGAAGAAGACCAGTACAAACAAATTGAGTATTAAATACACGAAAAAGGAAGCTTTACGCATTGAAAAATAGAACACAAGGTATTTTCATTAAAGTAAATTTAAAGTAAGTAATAACGTTTGTAGAGACGTAGAGGTTCATTAGATACCTTCTGATACAAGATATGTACAGAGCGCGCCAACATAAAACAAAGGGAACTTTACATATGTAAACTTTGTAACATAGGAAGCGTCCTTAGACACCTTCATTATACTGGTACCTAGCAGTAACAGTAGCTTCTTTGTCATACGACCGCCTAAATAACCTTATTTAATTATGTCGTGTGCAAGGCTGTGGACAGACAGGTTATATTTCAGACAAGATGGCCATCGGCCGTCTAATTGGGCTCCGATTACACAAAGAGCTTACAGGGAAAGTATTAATATATTCAACATAAGCGTGGGAAAAATTAAGGTCCCTCATTAGAGCTATTTAGATCATTTAATAAAGGCCCTCTAAAGTCTATACCAGCATAAACGAAGAAACATGTTGAATTCGTTAAACTTTTCTAATTATTAAAGGACCCTGTATATATATAAATGATTAAATACTTTATTAAGGAACAAGCTATTTAATATGAAAGAGACAATACTTAAAGACAAAACAATTAAATAAAACTAAAGGTAAAAAAATTGCCCCAGATCGCTGCCAGGCGGTAGTGTGCCCAGAAGACTGGCAGCATTGCCACGTTGTGTGGCAATGCTGATCCTCTGGGCGAGGTAAAAGCCAGCCTTCCGGTCACGTGAAGCCTCGACCAAGCGCTTGCACAATCCAATATAGATTCGGTGCTCGCCCGGTCCCCATGGTCCGAGGGTCTCTACGCCGAACGGTTCAAATATGAAGCCACTGTCGATAGCTCCATACTTGCGCCGTTTGCGACTCTCAGCTGAGTCAGCAGCGGAACCAGCCCTGCACGAAGTCCCCGGAAGATGTGACGACGCCAGGGTATCGTCGCACGTGGCGTCCCACACTAGGGCTCGGCCCATCTTCCAGGGAATGAGCGTCATTCCGTCGGGACTTTTTCCGTCGTCCCGTGTCAAACCAGTCGGTTCTAGGACTGCAGGGATCTAGGATGGCGCGGGATGCGTCCCGCGCTCTTGCCGCAAGAGAAACCGTGGTGGGCGGGACAACCGACAGCGTCTCCGCAGTGGCAGCGATGAGGGGCGACACAAGTCGCTCCTAGACGTAGAGATATGGAGAGCCTGAAAGTATTATTATCCAATAAAGTGCCTACGTTTTTAGAGGGAACTGCATGCAGCCACATACCAGATTCCCACTCGGCAGACGCAAGGAGACGGGCACGCTCGGCAAGGCTGGTAGACGTTTGGTACAGAATATTCCGTACCAGCCTGTAGAGCGGCTCATCCCATTGACGCTGGTATAGGGTTTGTGGATATGTTGCGTTTGGGCAAGCTGTGATCCAAGCAATCATGGCCTCGGCAGTGGAATCTGCAGTAGCGGAACCTGGAGAACTGTTTAAAATTTTGGCAACAAAATTTTGAGTACCATGAACCGAAGACAGGAAGGCAGAGAGGGCAGTGTCTGCAGTTTTTCTAATGCCAAGGCCTCCGTGCCGGATCGGAAGTGAAGCCTGTATCCATGAGCGGTGTCTAGGGTGATATTAAGTACTGCCGCAATGGTGTCTTTAATAATTTGGTCCAGGCTACTTAGTAGATGTGGGTGTTTCCAAAAGTGGCTGCATCGCAGGACGTAGGTAAATTTGGGCACAAAAACGCAGAAACGAATGATTGTATAAGCTGAATGTGAGTTGATTTGAAGTAGGCGTTCCGACACTGTGTTAAAATTTTGAATTTTGCTTTCAAGGAAAGAGGGATAAGATTCTTCTAAAACGGGCGACCCTAGAAGGCGGAGTGATTTTTTATCAATTTCTTTTATATTTGGAGCAAGTTGATGGATTTTGAAAAAAAGAGACACCTTTTCAGGGCAAGAATCGGGGACGTAAATTTCACACTTTGAAGTGTTTAGCTCCAAACCGATTGCAGAAAATTCAGACATTAAAATTTGGAAATCTTCTAAAACATTTTCCTTCCTTTACCTCCTAGAACGCCGTCGTCTAAATACCAGACGTTAAATTTGGAATTTAGTTTTTGAATAACAGGATGGATGGCTAAACTGAAGAGAGCCGGTCCAAGCGGATCGCCCTGTTGACAGTCAGAAGCAGAGTTTAAGGTGTCAGATTTATACTTAAGTAATTTAGTTTGGAGCTAGTACGTACTGTAGCATTGCCACGTAAAATTATAAATATTGGGAATCTCTTTTCTGACTTGTGCCAACAGCGCGTCCCTACTAATGGAGTTAAACGCATTTCTTAACATCCTTCTTCAGCAATGTATCGTTTGGATGGGCATTGATATAAGATCTTAGAGAATGAACTGCTGCTTCGCAACCTCCCTTCGAGCCAAAACCCGGCTGCAAGGGCTGGAAGTACTGACTCAGTACTGGGGAAGTAGCGTTGCAGCAGGTTTTGGCCACTAGACGGCGGTAGGTAGTGCTGACCGCTATGAGTCGGATCCCGCCGTCTTTTTTAATCAGCGCACATAAGTTGGCACCATATAAAATCTCGGTGATAGAACTGTTAACCTTACCCGACAGCATGAGGTTACTCAGTGCAGTCAAATCTTTCAAGAGAGACCCGCCGGCTTCACCTACAGAATTGCATAATAGGTCTTTCAGATGTTGCGGGGTTAAGCCGTCGAGGCCGCCGGCGGAGCCACTCCGAAAAGACAATACCGCCCTGAGCACCTCATCTATGGATACTTGCAGAGCTGGAGTGGTGTGGTCTGGGGGATCAGGAAGAGAAAGGTTAACTGCTAAAGGTGGATGCTTACTCTGGAGGGCTGCAAGCGTGTCTGCATTATGCGGAGCTATAGTGTCGTTGGAGAACAGCAGTCTGGCAGCTCCCCCTATGTCACCTTCCCCTACTTTATTTTCGATTGTACGATAGATGGAGTGTTTCTTGGCGAATATTGCGTTATCGTAGTCCAGGACATTGTGAGGGTTATTGCAATTTTGTTTAATTCGTGAGGTGAGGGATGATCTGTTGCTAGAGGATTTAGGCACGTGAAGAATGCGGTAGGGAAAAGTTAGAAAGTGCTGCCAGGCATGGGGTATATATATATATTGACGAGAACCGTAAATTTTCACCTGAAACAGTTCATGAGGTCATCTACGATCTATTAATTGGTCTAGCTCTAGCTGAAGGCTATAAATCGGTATTGGTAAACCGTGGTTTAATTAAAGCACATGAGCGAACGTGCATTACTCGTTCATACAAACCTGATACGTATTCTAATGGGAAACACGTATACAGTCCGCTTGCACTCCAGCCAGTCGTTTTAATTCACTGCCAGTGTTGCCAGTGTAGTGTTGCGTAATAATTATCACTGAAAACACGATATCCTGAACGCACCGCAGCGAAGGCGTTGGTCTGACGTAAAACTCGGAGCCATTATTCAGCTTTTGCCCGATCAAACTGCAGGCGAAATACAAAATACATCGGTTGCCAGCGGGCTGATAATTAATATCGAGGTTCATCCGTAATTAATGTTGTAACTGGGTTCAATGTGGAATAAGAAATGAGTAATTTATTACACATTTATAAAAATGATAATATTTCACTCTCGTGTCAATTTTAATTTCTAGATGATGCTTTTTACCTGTAGGTACTTGGGCAGCAAAAAATTATTTTATTTCATAGTATGTCAATAATTGTTTTTCAGGTTTGAAATTGATATCAAATTAGAATTTACCTCAACTGGTGAGAGAGCACAATCAGTCAATCACTCGGATTGGCATTGCATTGCATCTCATTCGATTCGAGCTCAGTTAAAGCGGATTTTTTCATGTTACTTACAAATTTTTAGTAAAGTACAGGGACACATATCCTGCACGCTGCAAGTGTAACTTTATTTAAATAGCCGATTATTACATAGATTTTTTCTACTTTTTATAGTTTTATTTTGATAAGATAGGCAAAGCGTACTTACGAGTAGTTTTTAAATGATACGTCTTTTATACCTCAGCTTCACTTAGTTTTACTTAGTTACTTCTAAAGCTGAAATAGGCTAATCTAAGAGATCTTTGTAAGCTAATACCTTTGTACTAAAGACGATTAATTTCGCTGTAAAATACTCCTGTAATATTTTCGACCGGTTTTCTCTCAAAGAAGCGGTCAAAGCTTGTGTAACGTTAGCTGTAGTCGATAATATTGTGATATCCAATATAACATAAATGCTTTTAATGTCAGCTAGCAAGGTAAATTTAGGAGCGTTCGTAATATGACACCGCGCGGCGACCCACGCACGGTACAGTGTTGCCGGTGTGAAGTAAACGGTAGCTATGGGGAATTATTGCTTCTATAGTTTAGTAACGAAGTTATTTGGATATGTTGCATTTATTTATATCGAATTCCTTTTGATATAATTAAGTCAGTATATTTATTGATAAAATTAAATATACACAAACAAATAGTCAAATACAAGAACACAAACAAAACAAAATCTATTTAAACCTAATAAAAACAAAAACCTATACTAAAAACCTATACCTAATTTTAAAAAAAAGCTTCGTAAAATCCGGACCCTTTGGCATGGTACCCATAACGCAGGCAGCATTCCCGCGCTGGATAGCGATTGCAAACTTTTGCGCGAGAAAGCTGCCTGCCCTCGGGTCACCTGTACATTCCCGCAGACGCTTGCTCAGCGCCTTGTGGAGCCCAAGGGCGCTCCGGCCCCACGGGCCGAGTGTCTCGACACCAAATGGTATAAACTCATATTGGGCGCCGAGACAACTATATTTGCCCACCTTCATATAATTATCTAACCCATAATGTATTTATAGTATGTACCTAATTGGTAATTATAGAAGACAAGTATCGCATACCATTATGAACGGAATCACGTTTTGTAATTGATGCTTTATGATTGAGTCTCACGTCTGTTTTGTGAATATTGCGGAGAAAGTAATAAATGTAATATTTATTGTCAACCTACGAATTGTGTAAAATAATGGAGAGAAGTGTAAAAGTATCATGTTTGAGATACTAACCACTAATTTAGCGTTATTTCAATAAAATAAGAATTGAGCTTATTCGCAGATCAGCCCAATATATTATTGACGGATAAGTCTTAATCTTAGTAGGTATAACTAGTAACGAAACGATGGATTTTCATAGTTTTGGAATTTTCCCACGCGCAACCACAGATATATCTACCGTGATAAATATTCTCCTAAAAGTTAAGATTTTTGTACGGATTTGTGTTGCTACAAATATGAAGTTTAATCTGTTTAATGTAATGTACGACGCATAACATTAATAATTCTACAATAGTAAGAAAATCCTTGTGTAACTATAAGGTTAAGTTTACTAAATATAGTATAGGTTTAATATAGCAACGATTTACAAATGTGCATGAACAAAATAACTAAAATATGCACGAAAAGTTCTTATGGTTGTGAAAGAATACTTAAACAACTGGCTTTTAATATAGCATCATAAATATTTAAGGGCTCAAAGGGCTTAACAATACGTGCTCTTCAGAAACATCTTGTTTGCAATCGGGTAAATTAGGGTAAAATATTCGGTGCTACTCACATTAGAGGCCACTAATCACAAAATAAGGATCTGACTTATGCAAATAAGTAATCAGAATTTAGAATAGCTTTTATGTTTCTTATAAATAGGTACAACGTCAAAAATCCGTATCTAACGATTTTCCTTACCAATAACACGAAAGCGACAAGGTCCTTGCAAGTCCGATCGTACAGTCGAGGGCATAAATATGTATACATTTTTGGACCTTAATTCAATGATATGTGAAAAAATGTAGAATGGGCAGCAGCATTCCTGGAGTGCGGTGGAGATACTGCGATCGCCAACCCGCATGCCAAACATGGCGATTATGGCATTTAACCCCTATTAAATTGAGGGAGGCCTATATGCCCAGCAGTGGACGTCCTTGGGCTGATATGGTGGTGATGGAAGGTGAAAAACTGTATGCATACTTGGTGCCCTTGACCACGGCCTATAATCTCCAAAGAAAAAATCCTGGTGTTAGTTATCTGTGGTCGCTGGAATTGACCAAAGTAATTTCCGCGCTCCCCTCAACCCTTCCCTTCCGTCATCAATGCCACCAGTTTTAGAAATAGTTTTGACAATTGACAATTATGTAGTTGAAGCCGCCATAACTGCTTTATACTTGATCGAGTGAAGTATCGTTGATATTCAATCCGAGTTTATCCTCTTAGGTAAAATTGCTGCCATTATGCCGTAAACATCGAAAAAACAGTGAGTTTCGAAGGAAAAATGAGATACTACTCGTATTTCGGTAAATCTCTTTGTTGTTACCTCGATAAGCCATAAAAAACACCAGAAAACGGTGAGTTAGAGATCGAAGGGCATTGGGACATAGGAGCCCTTTAAATACCTTAGTATTCCTATGTACTTAAAGTTATAATCTTCAATCACAACTATAATTTTAATGCCACTGGCACAAAAAATGCAGACATTCAATCCCTACAAAACATGAACCCAGGGCATGTCAATTTGTCTACCTAACCGAAACCAAAGCCGCTCCCCATTTTGTAGCGTTCATATTTGTTTCCGTACATTAGTACGGCGCAAGGATCGGTTTACACGGCATTAGGTGAATTATAAGCTCCGCTGGCGACACCCGATCTGTTTGCTGCCGGCTAATGAATGGCGATACCGATAGTTGACGCAACTATGGTGTGCGGACGGTCACTGGGTCAAGGAATCCCTAAAACGAATGATATGATGTGACAGAGGAAAACTATGAGACACGATGAACGACGATATAGAAGTAGAAAGGTAAGTACTGGAAAAATAACTAATATTGATCGCTGTCATATGGGATTGCACTTGGTTATCATCTAGCCAGGGGGCAAGATGAGGCCGACGATGAAGCGAGCTCACCCAGAAGATGCCAACATACAGAAACAAAAGAACTCGGAGACTAATGGTTACAATCCAGCTGTAACTTACACCAATGGCATTAGTAATCATGCCTATTTGAATACTAATATGATGCGGAAGGCAAAAGCCTGTTTTTTTTATTCTAATCCGATTTCTTTTTCGGAAAGTTTAGATTTTTAATTCATATATTAATTAACATCATTTACATAAAAAACTAACAAAACCACACTTAAAAAATACAGACAGCGACGGAGCGACGAGCGACAGACAAAACGACGAATGGGATGTTTTTTTTTAATGATAGACTGACCAGCGATTTGCCTCAGTCTCACCTGATGGAAAGCGATGACAAGGCCTAAGATGTCGCTCGCTGGTTCAGTAATAGCCTATTCACTCTGTTCAAGGTATGTCACGTTTTTCATTAGAATAGAGATTAATATTGTGCTTACCTACATTCAAAATCTTGCCGACGTATGGGAAGCTGCATCGGTTACCTAAATGTCAATTTAAAACATCGCATATACCCTTACCTTTACTACAATAGTCTCTCAAACCTATGCAATAATTACTTCACTCTTTTATGCATACCGCACCTAATATTAAACATCATACAACTTTCTGTTTAAAACTCTGCACACAAAACTGAAATAAAGCTTAGGTACGTGAAGCTAAATAAAAGCTTGTAACAAAATGCATAGCATCGACTGGCTCAAACGTGAAACAAACTCCATCTAGGATAGAACATAGAACACAAAGGCCCGGGCGTTCTGTTACGTCTCCGGTATCCAATCGATTACGTTTCACATGTTTCTCATTATAACAGTCTGTGGAAACAAAGCGTGGCTCGCGTTTCAGTGCATTACTCTTCAACGCCCGGTTTGGTCATGCGAACCCACACTTTCGGGGAAAACTGTATGCGCTGGCAACACTTGGTTATTTTGGCGGGAAAACGGTAGGGTTGCTAGTTAAGAGGCTAGATTAGAACGTCACGCGTTATTAAAATGAATATACGATTCATCGGTCATCACTATGTGATTGTTTCTCTGCTTGTAGCCGAAACACGAATAACTTACAACTTAAAATTGTATTGATGAAAATATGATAGATTTTAGTTTTCCTTTTTTAAATCTATATAACATCTAGATCTCACGGTTCGAAAATAAATGCCATACAATTATTATTATTATTATCAAAATTTGTCCAAAAATGCCATTCCCGAAGAGGGCATCTCATTTACTCTTGCGCAGAAGACTAAAACATATCTCACAGGCGTGGTTTATACACTGTAATTCTTTTGTGGTCGATTAAATGGATCGTTCGATTCTTATTGCGGAAAGCTGGGAAATTAAACAAAAGTGCTTCAAAAATGGAATCGACGCTGATTTTCAGTGAATCCAATAAATTAGAGCCTAAGAAACGATATACGTACTTCAACTTCTCATTTTATACCAATCCACAGCCTATAAATACGTATGAAATTTTTCAAGGTCAATCTTTCACCAGAAATTTTGGCGTTTTATATAGCAACTTAGCAACCCTGTTTTGGTCACGGGAGCCCTCCTTCAGGGAATACTTGTTTTAGTTGGCAACACCGGAGAAGGAGCGCCTTTGTAAAGTCACGCCGCAACGCAACTATACCGTGAGCCTTAGATGACACGGTTACAAAGTAACATAAGTTAAGTTTGAGCACTAGCTTTAGGCTAATATTAGATTAGACCTTCTTTGCCTGTGAGTTGTTGAGATAAATGTTTCCAAACTATGAGTAGTGACATTATCTTAAAGGTCAGGCGTGTACCCCTGTGTTTGGGTCATATATAGGTCTTTCATATGACATAACTAAAATTTTAAAGCCTAAATTTTGGCAGGGCTCATAATACGCATAAACGGCGTCTCCGTTTCTATATATCTAAAAATACATGAACACTAATCGTCAACTATTGAACACATGAGAACGACTTTTGTGTTTTTAACCATTCAGTGTGTACCTACAGGTATCTACAGAACCCTTTATTTGCCGACATATTTTTCAGTAATTTGTATGCGCCCAACGCCCATAGTTTTGCCAGGGTCTTGCACTCAACTGTACTCGTAACGTAAATGTGCCTGAAAACCAGAGAACAAAGCAACAGTAAAATGTTTTTAACTAAAATTCTAGTTACAGTATTTCAACTTACAACCAAACCCCACATTAGGATGATCGAAGTGGTAAAAATAGCCGACCGGTAACCTGACCCCGGTAACCAGAGACCGAGCTAAAAGCGACCAAAACACCCGCGGCTCGTATTTCATTCATGTAAAGTATTGTAAAGGGTATTAAAACTTATGATTCTCATGACGAAATCTGGTTACACCAGAATGGGGCAGTCATGAGAGTGGTGAATAAAATACAACCCTTAGAATTGGGAACTTGGCGTCAAGTAACAGGGGAGCCAGATTATTGTATTGAGGTATAGTAATAGCAGCAGAAGTAGCCTCGCGGGCCTAGTGTTTAAAATGAGCTACACACAGACTCTAATGTCAATACAATAAGGCTCTGTGTAGATTATTGTGAACGTGTTATAATGCTTAGCTACCTCTGCTGCTGACTGTACATAAGCGTGTCAATGTTTGATACCTTTATTCCTAATAGTTGACATTGTTGACAACTATTTAACTACATCTCAACACAATACACCAACATTTCATGGTCAATAATTGAAATGAAAGTTTTGTCATGTTCGCTCACTAGTGGTAGTAGCTCTATATTATGCTAGCTACATACGCGTAGGTATTCGTTCTACAAGCCATAAACCAGAAAACTGATGATTATACATTACAAGAAAACACCACCACCACCATATCAGCCCTAGGACGTCCACTGCTGGACATAGGCCTCCCCCAATTTCATGGGGGGTAAATGCCATAATCGCCACGCTTGGCATGCGGATTGGCGATCGCAGTATCTCCACCGCACTCTAGGAATGCTGCTGCCCATTCCCCGGTGATCTTGGTCATAGTTCTAGGACATACCCGGGTCCACAAGGAAACACACTACACGTATAATATAAATCAGCAAACTTCGATTCTTCGATCCGCTACCTAAGTTAAAAAATAAAGATACAGAACTGTTACAGAATTTTCAGACGTAACAAACACATAACAACACAACAAGACGTAACACATAACAAGACGACATTTTGTTTCTATCGAGTCGAATTTTACAAATCATGTTTTACAGACAGCAAACTTCATTTTGTAATGAATACATACCTTTACATTAACCTTTATTTTTAATTAACCGACTTCAAAAAAGGAGGAGGTTCTCAATTCGTCGGAATATTTTTTTTTGTATGTTCACCGATTACTCGGAGGCTAGTGGACCGATTTCAAAAATTCTTTTTTTGTTTGAAATGGTCTGTTTTCTAGTTGCTCCCATTGTCACCAAGTCTGGATCTGATGACGGGGGGACTGATGATTGGGGTAAGCAATTTAAGGCTACATCGAAGGAACTCCTCAAACTATATACCAGGAGGATGGGGTTTGGCAAAGTTTGGAGTCGGTGTTTTTTTGTTAAAAATTTACTTGTTGTCTGTGCAAAATCAAATACTTTTAATTGCTAAACGCGTACAGTCAGCATCAAAAGTAGGTACGCTTCTTTATGGCATACTCTTTAATCCTGATGCAACTCCCCGCTATCTAAAGGAGCGTTTCAACTATCTTTCTTCTATAAGGTGCGCAAAAAAAAAATTATTCCGTCTGTTCCATCCTCCAGCTCCAAATTTTACAATAATTCTTTTACATTTTAGGCGGTTTGTCTGTGGAATTCTCTGCCTGTAGATATAAGATGTGCTAAATCCCTTTTATTCTTCAAAAATAAGTTAAAAGTGTACTACTTGTTACCGCAGTAGTTTCTCATTTCTCCCTCTTAGTGTGTGTTGTTCGAACAATTTTAGAGCTTCTATCTATCTGGTTTGACTGTGTTGTTGGCATAAATTTCAATTTATTTTTGCGATGTTTATGCATGTTTACATATCTGTGTAGGTATATATGTATGTGTATGACTCTTTTATCTTTATATATACCTGAAGACTTATATTATAACATATTATGATGATTATTATTATTTGTTTGCCTACTTAATATTTTTTGCATCAATTCCACTTCCCAAAGGTTGTCTGGAAGAGAGCGCTCTTTAGCAATAAGAAGTTATTTAATTACTGTTTAATTGTTTTGTTTTTGGTGAACAATAAAGAAAAAATATATTGTATTGTACGCATATGAAAGTGTCAAATGCTCTTATTCCCTTATAACAAAGACTTTTAAACTTTCAAATGCGTAGCTACTTTTGATGCTGACTGTACAGCTAAAATTTATTCACTTGAGGTATGCCCGACGTATCGAATGTATCACAACATCCGTGGTCACAAGCTTCCTAACTACCACCATACATACCTCAGGCATACCTCATACCCTGCTCCTCAGGTGAATAAAGTTCAGTTGTACGCGATTAAGTCCCGTTTACCAATAATAATGTGTAAAAATCGTGCAAGCATAAAACAAATGGTTTTAGGGTTCCGTACCCAAAGGGTAAAAACGGGACCCTATTACTAAGACTTCGCTGTCCGTCCGTCTATCACCAGGCTGTATCTCAAGACCGTAATAGCTAGATAGTTGAAATTTGCACAGATTATGTATTTTTATTGTGGCTACAACAACAGATTCAGATTCAGATTATTTTATTTCTCAATAGCATGACAGTTTTCATTAAATACAAACAAAAATATGCATACGTACTGAGATCGTCAAGATTTCAAACGATTATACATTATTTTAAACTATTATACATTATTTCAAACTATTATACCTTATTATCAATTATTAAACATTATTTTATAGATTATAATTTATAATATATTTCAAAAGAGTTTATAAATAATTATTTGATAAAATTTTAATTCATATACCATTTAATTAGTTATTAATCGATTTAAAAGATAATTCGTTCAGCTTAAGGTCATACAAATACTGAAATCAAAATAATAATAATAATTAAGGGGGGCTCCCATACAACAGAGTTGTTGGCGTTTTTTCTGGTACGGAACCCTTCGTGCGCGAGTCCGACTCGCACTTGGCCGGTTTTTTAATTGAAGCCAATTTAGGTCTCGTCAGCGTCTTAACCTTAACTTTAATAAAAATACTTACGTGCAAAGTATAAATACTAATATGTAGCTAGTTCTGAAATTCCAGAATGAAATCATCATGGAAACGTTAAAATTGCCGGTAACCCGACCGCGGCTACCCGATATGGAACTAAAAGCGACCTACAACCGCGTTTGGCGCGTTTCGCGTTCCACGTGAAAATGATACCTGCCTAATAAAACTTTATGACTACGGGTTTTGTACCTCGCGAAATTAAATGTAGTATAGTAAGATATTCATTATTTTTATTTGCCGGCCTGGCTTTCACCGAGTAAAAGTTACATTATTACAAATTTAACTAAACTGGCAATACTGAGGCATTTGACGAGCGCCTGGCCATTATCGGCCGAGGCTGAAATGGGTGGTTTTATCCGAGTTAAACACTGCTTTTTATTTCGAATACGAGGAAATTAAAAAAAAACTTTTCTGCTCTAGAGCAGAAATGTACCACTTCCAGTACGGCACTTGATGAACAGAGACCCACTTTCAGAGTATGAGGAATGAAAGTTAGATCGCACTCATTTTATTAACCGTTTACGAACACGTCATGTTATGCATTTATGTTTTTGATGGGACATCATTATTTTTTTCAAATAAGTATGTGTTTGTTTCTTTTTTTTATTAATAGACTTAATATAAAATTTTCTAATATATTTTATTTTACTTTTTATTTATTTATTTATTTTATTTCATTTAACAATATAAATTGTGTTTGAAAATACATGTCAATTAAAAAAAAAACTTAAAAATAATAAATATTCAATTACAAACCTTATAAATAATAAATTAAGAACACATAATTTACAATGACAGAACAAATTACAATGTCAAAGAAAACACTAAAACTAAAACTTAACAAAAAAAAATCAATAAATTATAGTGTAAAAGTCAGTAAAAGTTTAAAAATAATATTAAGAAAAAAAATTAGTTCTTATTAAGTAAAAGGAGTTTGCCTAATCCCGACCCTGACTGTAGAATTCTTCTATTGAATAGTAACACTTCCTCAACAAGAAAGACTTTAATTTGTTTTTGAATATGTTGCTACTTGTGATTGATTTCAGCTCAAGAGGTAGTTTGTTAAACAGAACTATACTCTGATATCCCGCTGAATGCTTAGCAATTTGGAGTCTAGTACTTTCGGGAAAGGGCAGGTCCATTCGTCGTGTTGCGAGTCGCCTGTCTCTTTGTTCAACCGTTTCTATGTTATTTATATTTTTTATTAGATCTGTAAGTACCACTAAAATGTAAAGGCTAGGGACAGTGAGAATTCTGTAGCTGCCGAGTCCCGTCAACTACAAATTGATTGACCGTTCTGAAAAGAACGCTTTCGATTGACGTAGCGACAAAATGATTGACCGTTCTGAAAAGAACGTTTTTCGATTGACATCAAATATAATCGATTGACGCAGTGCTCCAGGAAACAGAAGTTTTGTTTGGCTGTGACAACAGCCGACAGACGTGCGTTCCCGCCGAAGATTCCTCGATACTGACTGCACTGCGCGCGCGACAGGGTGTATTTATTCCTTTGGTCTGCGCATGCGCCAACGCGCCGCAGTCGCTCCCGCCTGCCTTCGCGAGTTCTACGCATGCGCACTACGAATCTACAGCGCGCGTTAGTTTCCCGCCAAAACTTGTATGGCTATCCTTGTCTTGTATAAATGTAAATAGTGAAATAGCAATAGTTAAGTTTTAGTATATAAGAAGCCATTCTGTAAATACAAAACATTCCATTATACGATCTTCAAGTCAAGACATCTTTTACTAGGGGAAACTCTGCCCAATCATCATCCCCTAAAGTGGTGACCCAAGAAAGAAGAACATCAAGCAACAACATGAGCCCAAATCCAGAAAATAATGGAGTCAACCAACAAGCCGAAGATCCGTCGCGAGTCCCGTGTACGCCTGCCGCTGCATCAACGCCGGAGCCTGCACCTCGCGAAGTCGCCGGAATCTCCCTCAGTCTACGCATACCAGCCTTTTGGCGCGACAAGCCGCGTCTCTGGTTTTATAGCTTCGAGTCCGCAACCGACGAACTAAAGAAGACCCAGAACCAACTCGCACAGATGGTAATCGCGCAGTTAGACAAGCAAGACATCGAGCAACTGACCGACATCTTGTACAACCCACCCGCGCACAACTACTACAACGCCATCAAAGAACGCCTGATCGCCGTCTATGAAGAATCCGACAACCAGCAGATACAGAAGCTACTCTCGCAAATGGAACTCGGCGAACAAAAGCCTAGCCAGCTGCTAAGAAGAATGCTCGATCTCGCCCGCAACAAATTCACCGACAGCACTATCCGAATAATGTGGACGAATCTCCTGCCGCCGTACATCCGCTCAGTCCTCGTCGTCAGCGAAACCTTCAGCCAGAAAGCCACACTCGACGAAATAGCGCAGTTAGCCGACAAAATGATGGAAGAATCGCCGAATTCACATCAAATATCCGCCGTGTCCACATCTTCGCATAGCCAGCCACAACATCACCCGCAAGCACCACAACCATCAACATCACAAGCAAGCAACGCCGACATCCAATATTTAATCAGCGAGATGCGAAAGCTCGCGCTAGAGGTCGCCGAACTACGCGCTCGCCCGCATCCCGAGCCACGCCAAAGTCGCCCTTTTAGCCGCCATCGCTCGAAATCTCGTTCCCGCAGCTATTCGAAGACCGACGATAACAGAGGCAAATCACCATCACCATATTGCTACTACCACCGTCGCTTCGGAATGGACGCAATGAAATGCAACCCGCCGTGCAGTTTCCGATCTCTCCCGTCGCCGCCGGAAAACTAGAGAAAACGCTGGCTGCGGCGGAACCCAGCGTACCGCAACACTCATACCGCCTTTTCGTAACCGACAAGAAGACGAAATTATCGTTCTTGGTAGATACTGGTGCCAACATAAGCGTCATACCAAGAGCTAAAGGCACACCTGCAACGCCGCTACCTTTTCAACTGTACGCTGCCAACAATACAACTATACCTACCTACGGCGAGAAGACTTACGAGCTCGACTTCAACTTACGCCGTCCCTTCAAATGGAAGTTTATCGTCGCCGCCGTGTCGAAACCTATCCTCGGAGCAGATTTCCTCAACCATCACCAACTGATAGTCGACGTGAAGAACCGAAGATTGATCGATGGCAAGACGCTTCTAACTACCAACGCACAACTATGCAGCTCAAATATACCTACAGTTCGAAGTATCGACGAGCACCAAACTTACCACGACATACTAGCCGACTTTCCTGGAATTACAAGACTCACATCGATGAAGCTCAGCCCGAAACACTCCGTCGAACACGTTATCGAAACCACCGGTCAACCCGTTCACTGCCGAGCCCGCCCAATCGCACCGCATCGCTATGAACAAGTCAAGAAAGAGTTCCAGAACATGATCGAGCAAGGCCTATGTCGTCCCAGCAAGAGCCCATGGTCCTCACCGTTACACGTGGTACCTAAGAAAAATGGAGATCTACGCGTATGTGGTGACTACCGAAGACTCAACGCTATCACCAAACCCGACCGCTATCCCATACCACGGATACGCGATTTCACCTACCAACTCGCCGGCAAGAAAATATTTTCAACACTCGACTTGAACCGCGCTTATCAGCAACTACCTATCAGCGAGCAAGACGTCGAAAAATCAGCCATAATAACACCGTTCGGATTATTCGAATTCCCGCGCATGTGCCCGGGATTGAAGAACGCCGGTCAAACATTTCAACGTTTTATACACGAAGTACTGAGAGGCCTGGACTACGTTTTCCCATTCGTCGATGATTTACTAGTCACTTCAACCACCGAAGAGGAGCACCGAACACATCTCCGCACCATTTTACAACGACTCGACGAGTATGGCATCACTATAAATCCCGCCAAATGTGTTTTCGGCCAGCCATCGGTGAAGTTCCTCGGATACGAAGTAAACAAAGACGGAATCCAACCACCTAAAGAAAAAGTTCAAGCAATAGTCGATTACCCTAAACCTAACACAATAGAAGAACTACGTCGTTTTCTCGGTATGCTTAACTTTTACCGGGAAAATATCAAGGACGCCGCAACCATTCAATCGCCGCTCTGCAAGTACCTACACAACGCTCGGAAGAGAGACAAGTCGCAAATCGAATGGACCGACGAAGCTACGCAAGCCTTCGAAGCGTGTAAAGTGAGCATACAAAACGCCGCTCTACTCGCACACCCACTGCATAACGCTTCGCTCGCTATCTTTTGCGACGCCTCAAATTCCTCCGCCGGCGCCGTGTTACAACAATCCATCGGTAACCAATGGCAACCGCTCGGATATTTCTCACGCAAGTTCACAGAAGCCCAGAAGAAATACAGCGTGTACGACCGCGAACTTCTAGCTGCCTACCTTGCCGTGAAACACTTCAGAAAAATGTTCGAAGGAAGACCGCTAATAATATTTACGGACCACAAGCCATTAACATTTGCATTTACGAAGCCATCAAACGACAGCGAATCTCCACGACGAACCCGACACCTACTTTATATAAGCGAATTCACTACCGATATACGCTACATAAGTGGGAAAGAGAACGCTGTAGCGGACGCACTCTCACGCGTCGAAGCAATCAGTTGTCCTTCGCCGATCGACTTCCAGGAATTGGCCGCCGCTCAAGAAACAGATAGCAACATCGCACAACTACAACAACAGAATAACATCACACTGCAGCAAATTACGATTCCCGGAACCGATCACAAGATATACTGCGAAACATCAACCAATACCAATCGTCCATACCTACCTGCCGACTACCGACGCACTATTTTCGACCTTATTCACAAGGTCAGTCACCCCGGTATACGGACTACGCGCAAGATGATTACAAGCAAATACTTCTGGCCTGCAATGAATACGGACATCGGAAAATGGGCGAAAGCGTGCATTTCATGTCAACGAGCGAAGATACAGCAACATACTACAAGTTCTTTATCAACGTTCAAACCTACAGCGCGTTTTGAACACGTACACTGTGACGTCATCGGCCCGATGCCCACTACGTCCGACGGTTACCGTTACTGCCTGACTATCATCGACCGCGCGACCCGTTGGCCCGAAGCGATCCCGCTAAGGCAAATAACCGCCGAAGACATCGCCAAGGCCGTCTACGAAGGATGGATGTCAAGATTCGGTTGCCCAGCAACAATAACAACCGACCAAGGCCGACAGTTCGAAAGCCGAGTTTTTGCTCACCTAACGCAATTACTCGGTATCAAAAAAACACGCACGACGCCATATCATCCAATCTCGAATGGGGTCATTGAACGCGCTCACCGAGTAATGAAGAGTGCGCTGAAAGCTAGACTCCTATCCGCCAACAGCTGGATTAACGAACTGCCTACAGTGCTACTCGGCGTGCGCGCAGCATTACGCACCGACACGAGCGTAAGCGCCGCACAACTTACCTACGGTTGCAACATTCGCCTGCCCGGAGATTTCCTCGCTACCGAATCACACAATGACGTCATAATGGACAGTACCTACGTCGAACAGCTGAGAGAAACCATCCGAAACCTGAAACCAGTACCAAACCAGCCGCATAGCAACAAGAAGCCAATATTCGTTCATCCTCACCTAACTACGTGCGAATACGTATTTCTACGTGTCGACGCAGTTAGGAAACCTCTGCAAGCACCGTACGATGGACCCTACAAAGTACTGAAACGCAACGACAAGATATTCACCATCCAATTACCTACACGTCAAGCGAACATATCCATCGACCGACTGAAGCCTGCATACACCATCGCCGAAAACGAATCATCCGAACCAGCGCATACTCCAATAACAATAACTAACTACAACTACACAAATTTGCCGCCGCCGCCGCCGATACACCCGCCGCCCCCGCGCCCCTCGCGCTCGCAGTCGCCGCCGCCCCCGCCGCTGCCCCCGCTGTCGCCATCGCCGCCGCAGACTCCGAGATCGTCGCCGCCGCCGCAGACTCCGACATCATCGCCTGCGCACATCACTCGGACGCCTGCACCGCCTGCACACACCACTCCGACGCCTGCACATGCACAGCAACCACGAGTGACCCGCAGCGGACGCACCGTACATTTCCCCGTACGCTATCGCTAAGGAGGGAGCTATGTAGCTGCCGAGTCCCGTCAACTACAAATTGATTGACCGTTCTGAAAAGAACGCTTTCGATTGACGTAGCGACAAAATGATTGACCGTTCTGAAAAGAACGTTTTTCGATTGACATCAAATATAATCGATTGACGCAGTGCTCCAGGAAACAGAAGTTTTGTTTGGCTGTGACAACAGCCGACAGACGTGCGTTCCCGCCGAAGATTCCTCGATACTGACTGCACTGCGCGCGCGACAGGGTGTATTTATTCCTTTGGTCTGCGCATGCGCCAACGCGCCGCAGTCGCTCCCGCCTGCCTTCGCGAGTTCTACGCATGCGCACTACGAATCTACAGCGCGCGTTAGTTTCCCGCCAAAACTTGTATGGCTATCCTTGTCTTGTATAAATGTAAATAGTGAAATAGCAATAGTTAAGTTTTAGTATATAAGAAGCCATTCTGTAAATACAAAACATTCCATTATACGATCTTCAAGTCAAGACATCTTTTACTAGGGGAAACTCTGCCCAATCATCATCCCCTAAAATTCCAAAATCTATGAAGAAGGGTCTGCATGATGTCTGTTGCGGTACTTTTGCCATTATTCTTATTGCCCTTTTCTGCGCAATAAATGCCGCATTGATGTTATACCTGTAACTGTTTCCCCAGCATATTATACTATAGCGCAATTTCGATTCTACCAACGCATAGTAAACCATCTTTAATTGCATCAGTTGGAGCTCATCTCTAAGGCTTCTAAGAGCGTAACATGCAGAACTGACAGAGCTGGTCACTGCAGATAGTTCCGCTTTCCAGTTCAGACTGGAGTCAATGTACACCCCCAGAAATTTCGCCGAGTCTACCAGTTCGATCTTATTCCCTTCAAGACATACCTGCAGTGTGTCATTAACCCTCGTAGTAGTTTTAAACAAAATAATTTTTGTTTTACTGCTGTTCAGCTTGAGGTTATTTATTTTGAACCAATGCATAAATGTCTCACGAGCGTAGTTTACTCCATAATTTAAGTCAGTAATGTTATTTCGCGCTATAACTTCATTGGTGTCATCTGCAAAACACACTAATTTGGAATTAGGCACTACATTATTTATAAAGTTAATCAGGTCGTTTGTGAAGATAATGAAGAAAAAGGGGCCCAATATTGATCCCTGAGGGACTCCTGAGTTAACGCTGTCCACTCTTGATTTGTAGGCCTTTCCTTCATTACCCTCTGTCCATTTTATTTCTACGAATTGTTTTCTGTTGTCTAGGTAGGATCGGAAAAGATCTAATGATTTCCCTCTGATCCCATAGTGTTCCAATTTTCCTAAGAGAATATCGTGACTGACGGTGTCAAATGCGTGGCTAAGGTCTAACAATATACCAGCTACTTTTTTATTATTATTTAGTTGACTGACTACATCATTCACCAACGTGCCAACTGCTTCATGTGTGCCTTGGCTCTTTTGGTAACCATACTGTCTCTTGTTTAAGATTTTATTTAAATTCAAGTGTCTAACTAGCCTATCCTTCAGAACTCTTTCAAGCAGCTTAGAGAGTGCTGGTAGAAGTGAGATTGGACGATAATTTTTTGGTTCACATTTGGAGCCCTTTTTGTATACGGGTAGAATTCTTGCCGTTTTGAGTTGATCTGGGAAGACACTATGCTCAAGGCACTTATTTAAGAAACTGGCTAGTGGATCCGCTAGTATATCAATGTTTTCCTTGATAATTGTAATTGGGATATCATCGTAACCAGTTGATCTTTTGGGTTTGAATTTATTAACCAGAAGTTTAACTTCTGATGTATTTGTCGGTTCAAACTTAAAGTCTTGCTCGACTCTGGGTACGTGCGTCCGTATCAGTGCTAGTGCTTGCTCAGGACCACTTTGATTATCCTTGCTGTGATTAAATTGTTCCAGTAAGATATCACAAACCTCTCTAGGGCTTTTGTGCACTTTCAGAAGCCCCTCCGCCGTTTTGGTTTTCAATAAGAGGTTGCCTTCTTTATTGTCAACTATTTTATTTCGATGTTTTTGTATCACTTTCCATATTTCTTTCGCAGAATCACGAGCTTTTAAGATTTGAGTTTGTACTGCAATTCTTCTAGCATGCCTGATCACACATTTTAAATATAAGTATGTATATCTAACCCACTGGCGGCGAGTCGCCTATTTTGCTTCGCGAACTTGGCTGACACACTGCCGTGTATCTAGAGATACGTACACTACACATAATATACATATGTCGGGCTGAACCTAATAAAGGTAATTACCGATGAAATGTATGTATGTATGTATCTAACTTTAACATTGATTAAAAATCCAAAAACCTCAGTCTGATGTAAATGAAATTTGAAACCCTAACATTTTCTTTCTCAAAACACTAAAATGCAAATAGAAATTAATTGGGTACTGTACCAAAATTCCAAAGCCCTGTCAAAGATTATAGAGTGTAAAAAATAGTAGACGGGTCTGGTTCCAGCAGAATTAACGGAGTGACGCGCATCGGGTGTCGCCGAGACGAACGTAATTATTAAGATCGGGTTGCGGGCGGAGACTGGGCGACAAGCCTAGCTAACTAGCTACCAAATTTTAACTTACTTTAAACCGAGATTTAGTCATCAAGTTCTTCTTACGCTAGTCTGAATAAAAAAGCTAATAAATGGCAGAGTTGGCAGATTCACTGTCATAGATGCGTGTAGTTTTCCTGAATTGAAGAATAAAGAACTATCGATGAAGGAAAACATCGCGAGAAAACCAGTCTTATCCGAACTAGATCAAATTTTCGTCTGTTTTGGAAATACTTGGAAGTTTACCTAGTGTATGACGTAAGAGCGCATGATGTAGAAGTAACATCTGCCCAACTAGCATGAAAGCACACAATGACATCTTTTACGGTCACGTTTTATCGTCAAATTTGGGTAAAAAAAATACGCGAATTGTCTTATACAACCCGTCAGTCAGTCATATAAACCATCGTACGTAAAACGGCCATTTATGCGTTATGTCAAAATTTACACGTCATGTGTAACATGGTAATCGTGGTTTGGTTATCATATTTTTGTGTGTTGAGCACTAATATAATATGACAATTTCCGTCGATAAAACTACAAAATGAACGAATGTAAATCGTTTGTAGTGTACCAGTTACCGAACTTGTATAAGTTAGCAACATTTTAAATAAAATTTGTGTATGGAGATTAGCATGTTAGCTAATTGAGATAAATTCTCCGCTGGCCGTAAAAGTATGTCGTGGCATATATTTGGTCGGGATTACCGTGCTAGCTTGGCTAGCTTGGTATACATTAAGATTTATCGAATATCATTTAACAATCAGTATATTATGGTAAATATGTATCATGGACGTATTAAAGGTCAAGGTGACGTAAACCGATTAGTACATATATGTATAAACCTCTGTTTCCCTACAATAAAGGTTCAGTAAATAAGTCGTATTATTACACCACACACTTCAGGTCAGGTGGAATATTCGGCTTCGGCCGAAAAAAAAACGCTAAAACTCTTTTCTTAATCGTGCTTTGTTTGTCAGGCACTAAGCTATGGACAAACGACGCCACTGACTGACTGACATTGGAAAAATTCAAGTTTTTGTCAAAATCGAATTGAATATTGCTACTTAATTACCTACTTATGCTTAAAATGATTTTATAACAGACCATACCATTATGCAAATGTGCTCACGTTCGCGAACGCAAACTAAATGCGTTCGCACGGATATCGACGTTTATTGGACGGGCAAACAGCTTATAATCTTATTTATTCTGCCATTCGACACCGATCAAACTGGCGCAAAGTGTGCGGCGGTCCTAACTCGGAACTACACAACACAATAGATTACCAGCTACAGCTACTCGTAAAACTAATCTTTAAATTAACAAGGGGCGTTCATTTAAAGATTAATAGTTTTTATTTTATTATATTTATTAGGAGAACAAACAGAGTTAAATGTACCGCATAGCAAACATGCATTTAGCTCCTCAACAGTCCTCACTGAGATGTATGGTTAAGTTTACTTATTCTATTTAGATAGACGTGAGTTAGACTGATTAAATTAGACATTGTATCAAAGTGTACTTAAGTTTTGTGTATTGCTTGCGTCGAATGTGAGCGGAAATAATTAAAGGGCTTTCAGATAAAAAACAGTTAATGGGCCCTTATCAGTTATAAACGGATTTATTTAAAGGGCTCCAATCGCCCAAGGACTTTTGATCTGTAACTCTCCATTTTCAAATAAATAAATAAAAATGATTTTTACTATAGCAAAAAAAGCAAAAAATAAATTCAAATACACAAAGGAAAAAAACAGAATCGGTGCGACAATAGGTTTGCGCTCAGCGTTTTTCGTGGCTTATCGAAATAGTCCCATATTTACTTCAAAACTAACTGTCTTCGAGACATGGTATTTTACAAGACTTGGCAAGTTTAGGCTAAAAAACCGGTCAAGTGCGAGTCCGACTCGCGCAGCGAGGGTTCCGTACAACATATATTTATAGTGATATCAACGTTGGGTAAGTAATTTTTTTTTCATGGTTAACTTCGGAGCGGTATTTTTTTTACATTTTTCTTCTAAATCGAAATTTATCCACCGTAAAAAAACTGTTTCAGAATGTGCAATTCAAGCTCATTCATAAATATAGTTTTTACGGTCGAATATCTACTCAAAACTCGACGATTATCGCGTTGTATGAATTGCTCGCTCCAATATAATATACCTATCTGAAGGGGACTGCACAAGTAGCCGGTCTTGGGACTGCAAGCCCTAGTAGGGTAGAGAGAAGTACCTTTCGACGACAAACATTGACACTCATACTATCAACATCACAGTTAACTGACCATTGGTAGACCTTAACACGTGTAAATTAGGTTTACGAATGGTTGTATTTATATTTCTAAACGCTCATTTAAATAATTTAAGACTACAGGGCCACCGTTAATACCGTCATTTAAAATAGTTACCGACCAATTTGTTCACCGTTACTAGCATAAACCTGATCACCGATCCCACACACTTCTAATATAAGGCTTAAGTTATACCGGATTCAAGCTTACAGTCGAGACAATAGTATATAGAGACAGATATTGAACTTGGCCGAAATATCCACCGCTAAGAATACGCATGTGACTGTCAGTCATAGGAGACGTTACATCATTGGACTGAGTTGGCCATAGTAACCAGAACTGGGTAAAGACTGTCACGTTCGAGTTTGGAAATGATTTCATTCCTGGCTCCAAATTGGTTTAAAGATGCTACGAGTATGCGACCTACAGCCGTTGTTGGTTGTTG
This sequence comes from Notocelia uddmanniana, assembly GCA_905163555.1. Lineage (NCBI taxonomy): Eukaryota > Metazoa > Arthropoda > Insecta > Lepidoptera > Tortricidae > Notocelia > Notocelia uddmanniana. The sequence continues at coordinate 18,248,245 of LR991065.1, forward strand.
GTCGTTGTTGATTTATCTAGATATCTGGATCAATATGTCTATGTTTATTAGGTAGGTTTGGACTTTGGACTACATACATTCGTATCCAGAATTCCAGCCCCTCCCTCCATGCTAGCCCATCGGTTATATATTCCGGGCAAGCAAAACAGCCATGCAAGAAATGCCGGCTGCTTGGCGTCGCTAACCTGCTACACCTATGCCTTTAATTTGTAAGAATCGTGAGGTCTATGTAATTGTGTCGCGATACCATGTCATACCATGTCACGCACAACACAAAGTCATACTTTTTGGCCAACAAGATATAAAATGTATAGATTTCAAATTTACGTATATTGATGAGTTGTTAAGCCCTGAAGAGCTAGGCCGGCTAGGTGCTTACGCTAGTTACGCTTTCCACATGAGATATAATAACATTTTAAAAGGAACTCAATTTGAGTCTTGGGAATCACTTTACAATTGTTTTTGTGTCCTGATTATTTATTTAATCCAATTTAAACTTACTTTTCCCGAAAGTTAACACTGAATCATATCTTATCTAGATGCAATTCGACCCAATGGGATATTTTGTGTTAACGAAAGTTAACACTGAAAGTTGAGCGTAGATTCTTTTGTCAGCGTATTCTTTTCCCAGTATTCTGACATTTCACGTTTAATCACATAATTCGAGCCCCGGGTTTCGATCTCGTTTTAATTATTCTAAGTTGCCGACATCCGACGCGGTATCGTCGTTAATTTTAGTGTAAGAGGAGCCGCGGTATCCTATGTTGACGTCGGTGTAATCACTGCCAGTACTTTGACTTGAAGAAGCGAAGAACGCTGGTCCGTAGATAGGTATAATAAATAGGGACGATTTCTTTTTTAAGTGGCCGTCTCGTTTTGCGACATTAGGACATTACCACATTATTATGATTGAACCTATAGATAACGAATATACAACTATAAGGTTGACTACTGTAAGTAGGTATATGAAGTGAAATGAAAATTCTATGACCTTTGATTTGATTGTTCCCTTATCGCTAAATAAAGCGCAGAGCGCTTTTTAACCGATCTAAATAGGAGGAAGGAGGTTCTCACCTCAGTTCGGCCGCATGTTTACTATAATTTTTTTATGTATGTATGTTCCCCGATAACTCTTGACCACTTTGGCCAATTTTGCTAATTCTTTCTTTGTTTCAAAGCCGGTACACCCATATAAATTTTGTGAAGGTCTGATGATGGGATCTAGGAAGAATCTTGATAAACTCGAAGAATAATCTTAAAAAAATATTCGAATTAGATAGGCACGCATATGCCGATTTCGGTATTTTCTGTAGGTAACCAAGCATTGGTTCTTGGAAACCACAAATTTGGTGAAGCGGGACTGGTGATGATGACCACAGTTGTCATATGGAACTCCTCAATGATGTAGGCGCTTCACAGATTCCGATGAAATTTCGTTGACGTAATGCTCGTAAAAATAGACATTTTCAAGTGGAACTTATGATGAGGAACTGAAGGTCAGTATGGAATCGACGGAACTCCTCAAACATCATCGGCCCATATAAAGTGACTTCGTTGGGTAGTAACCACCTCATTTGCTATCGGAAAGCAGTACAGGGGGTGAAGTGGGAAAGATATGTAAAAATGTCATGTGTGTGGCGTAGCGAAGTACAAAATTGGTGTCGGTTTTTTTGGTATACATTATTATATAGAAAATTCCCGTGGGTCGCGCCGCCGCCGGAACATTTGCTTAGTGTGAAACATGTCGCTGCGGTTGTGGAATGATCCTGATGAGGTTTACCCGATGTACTACATGTATGGAGTTCTTCATGAGAGGAATGTATAGTTTTTTGAAGGGTATGGAGTTGCAGGGGTCCATAGGTTGAGGTGACCGCTTACCATCAGCCGAGCCGTACGCTTGCTTGCCACCGACGTGGCATAAAACAAATGTCGAGCGGTAGCTCAAAGACGTGAGTGACCCGTTTCATTATGGTGCTTCAACACTGGCTGTTATAAATGTTATATAACAGCAAAATATCTTTATTCAACATCATAGTGTTACATAGTTCCTTGTTACACTGTTATATAACATTTATGACAGCCAGTGTGGGAGCACCATTATCTATATTTTAATGTGCAGAGCGCTATCACTAGTCATTAGTCAATGAGGACGAGGATGTTTCTTGCCATGCTAATTAAATAGATGTTAGCGATGTATTTCTACACAATGTGTACGTCTATCGATTGACGTTACACAAGGCGTCAAAGTACTGTTTAGAATAGACTGTGCCATACCAGCCTGTTTTATGCAGGAATAATTAATTTTCTACAATTACCGAACGTGAGGTTACGTACTTCTAAGTATTTCCCGAAATTACGTAGAGTATCGGGTGGCTTTATTAAAATTTAATTATTTTATGGCTTGCGTGAGAAAAATGAGTAGTGTACGTTTCGCGGTTTAGGTTTTGGGTGATTAATGTATATATATACGACATTAATATTGATTCCGCAAGATCACGCGGCTTCTGTATAAAATATGTTTCGGCAGGTATCGGTTAGCATTTCAGAGAGTGAGTTTCAAAATATTTTCAAATTCGTTGAATGAACCCTACTTAGCTTTACTAGTGGCGTTTACCAGTAGATAAGAAATAGGCTTTCAAAGTACTCCATTCCATTCTAAAAAGTTTTGTGGGCAGTTTTATTGCGGTGTGGTACATATTAAAGTAGGTAATATTAGGTACATAAGACTCTGGACTTAACAAAGAAATATATTACAGGGGGAGGGTGGGACCATTGGTTGCATGCAAAAAATATGCAAGTCTGTCCAAGTCATTATCACTATTAGTGAGTGGCAAAGTCTCTTAAAGAGACTTATACGCTTTAGGAAAGAATATTGTTTTAGAAAAATAATATATGTACGATTCGTACATTGAAAAATCAAGTGTGATTTATAATATTTCACTGTACATCTGCGCGTCCCCACAAATCACCCGAGCCGCGTCACCCGTCACCCGAGAAGACATCATTGAGATACGTCTGTGTCACATAATACACCCTTTATGGAGTACCAACGGCGTCCCTGTGCTACTAAACATCACATGAGGACAACATAATTAGTTATTAAACTTACAATTTATATGTCACCCAATAAAAAAATATGTAATTAGTTCCTGTCAAAACTTGAACTTATCAGACAAGCTTTTTTAGCTAACTGTACTTTTTAGTTATCCCAAGCTTAGACCATCGTTTTATATATCAGATCAGACAAAGTGACAGTGTAAATGACACCTTTCTTATTTTTATGACAGAGTTGAAAATTGCGAATAACTTTTTAGGGTTCCGTACCCAAAGGGTAAAAACGGGACCCTATTACTAAGACTTCGCTGTTCGTCCGTCTGTCCGTCTGTCACCAGGCTGTATCTCAAGAACCGTAATAGCTAGACAGTTGAAATTTTCACAGATTGTGTATTTCTGTTGCCGCTATACGGATACGTCTAACTTTCGTCCCGGCCTCTGTAGTAATGTACTATTTTTAATACATTTGTAATACATACACACATACACCTATTAGATAATGTAAATACAGCTTAATCATCGTAATGTAAAAACGTGATATTTATTAATAATTTACCGACTGTTATTATTTTTATTTTAACAATCATGTCATCCACATGAACATACATACAGAGAAACAAATATAGCAAATACATTTCAATTATTTGCTATATTGCTGTATTTATTTGTCTACTTGTAGGTACGTTCAGCAAATAAAAACGCAGTTTTCTGATAAATTAATTTGAAAATTCGTTGATTACGCATGTTCAAAAAAATATTAGTGTTAAAATTAATTGGTCCAGTTATCTTCCTGACTTTTGATGAATTAAAATTCATAAGCCTGCAGGAATGTCTGACCCCCTATTAAAAAAGGTATCCTCTTCTCCCTTCCCCTTAGATCTCTATTCCCCTTCTTTAGATACCATAAACAATTCATACATCTCCTAACATAATAAATTCATTACTAAAATCAAAAAATTATGTTAAGGTTATTCTACGGAAATACAATACAATACAATATGCTTTATTGCACACCTCAAAAAGGAAATACGACTACGAAAGCTCCATTTTCACACCATGCATTTATAAACCGTGCATTTTTTCCACAAAACGAATCCAACAGCTACTCAGATTGATTGTCCGCGGGGGCCAAGGGAACTTAGTCTTTATGACGACGTGGGAAGGGTCACAAAGGCCGTGTTAACTGAAACCGATATGGACACACGATACTCGCATGCACGCCTCCTGGTCGGGAGGTGTTGTTTATTCACCCCCCTTGCATAGATTGGACAGAGAGCGCAGAGGTGTAACTGTGTTGAGTGATTGGAGTAATATAGGTATAATAGTGAGGTGAGGTTTATGATGCACTATACTCGACTGGCGCAGGTAAAAGTACCTACTTAGGCCTTGTTTATGGATAGGTGACGCATACGGCAGCACGAATACGAGCAGCTTATAAAAAAGAAGCGGGCTGTCTGGCGACTGTGAAAGCGCTCATGCTGTCGCCTGTCGCAGTTTCACGCCCACAGCGGACTCGACATAGGGATTATTACGCCTTCCCAATTTAGTTACAGTAATTGAAATATCCAATATCCCGCAGTGTCTCGAGACCAGAGTCTTTGACCAGTGAGTGTTGCCAGTGATGACATATGGCACTGAAACTTGGTCGTTTACAATGGGTATCACAAGAAGGTTCAAAGGCACCCATAGGACAATGGAAAGGGCTATGCTGGAAGTTTCTCTGCGTGATCGCATCGGGAATAAGGCCGTCTGCAGTCCGCAGCAGAACTAAAGTAACCGATTGGTCGGGCCCGATCGGAAAACGCTATTTTATTCATAGTCAAATCAGCAACTTTTTACAAAACGTCAAAACGCTCTACTAGTATGAAGTTTGTAGGAAAATGTGCCTAATGAAATGTCAAAATTTTCTATGGTCAAACTGCATCCTTTTTTTCATGTTTATGTATTTAAAAATCTTAAAAATTGCATTAATTAAGCTGAATTTTGTTTTTTTTTTATTATTTTCGTATGATTTGTTTATTGGGAGGGTAAAAATAATATTTTTAATGTTGTGAAATAACTAATTGTGACTGAACTCAACGTGCAGTGTTGGTGATGAATTAATTCCTCTCCACAGTCTCGGAAGATACTTCGGGGGAGACGGAACGGAACGGACGGAACCGTGAGTTGCAATGGTTAGAGGTTTTTACTATTATGCTGGTTTCTAAGTTTTATGACCCGCAGATTGGCGTGGAAAAAAAATATCCAGCAGCATATACCTACAGCAGGAGTTAAATCTCGTCTTTGGCCATTGTTACCTTGTTGATACAATGATTTATTTTTGTATTTTTCTTTGATGGTAAATAAAAAAAGACGGAATTGAACACCACTTAAGTGGCAGTGAGCGGGGCAAATAGCACGTAGAACCGATGGCCGTTGCGGCGGAACGGTTCTCGAGTGGCGAGTACGTACCGGAAGGCGCAGCGTGGGCAGACCCCCCACAAGGTGGCCTGATCACCCGGTAAAGGTCTCGGGATGCGGGTAGCGCAGAGCCGATCCGGTCATTGTGGCACTCTTTGGAGAAGGCCTATGTCCAGCAGTAGACGTCTATGACGATGAAAGCGGCCAAAGGATGCCGTCGACGTGATACCACGACCTTAATCCTCCAATTGTGCCTACACGGGCAGTCTCCTTAGTTACTCTCGCGAAGATGTACAATGCATCGTATCTGGATCGGTTACAACGGGCTATCGCGTGACGTGTTAGGGTTGTCCGCTAAACATATTGAGAGTGCCACTGTTTCACTGGTAGTCTGCAGCTTCTTTAGGGACAATAATTCTACAGAGTTCACGGTAGTGGCGTGTCTAATTTACTAACTCAGATAGGTATGGGGACGTAGAGTCAGCGACACCTTCCTATTCCGTGTTGTGTGCCGTGGGATTGGTAGCTAAATATTTACTTATTTATTCCTTAGGCTAACACTTACAGTCTATTAGCTAAACGTATTAGCAGGAGTGACATTTGTTATGAAGTAAGTTACATGATACAAAACTAAACTAAAATTAAGGGAGCGATTCGAAGCCAATAATATTTTAAGTAATGATATTAAAAGTACTTAAAATAACATTGTTCCAAGCTACATCCATGCGTGAAAGATTGGTCTTGGGTTTGAACTTCTTGGATAGAGCTGAACATTTACTAGCCGAGATTTCTAGTAGCCGAAAATACCATGCTATTTATCAACCCAACCAACATCGTATAGGTACGAATAAACCTAAATAAAACCTTTTTCAATGTGACTGTGACCATGTATCATTATAATTTTGAGACATTACAACGATCGGGCGGGGCCACAAGAAACATTGCGCACATAATGTCAGTATTATAACTGGCATCATCTGCAGTCGGCATTGAGGTATCACTCCGCGTGCGTCAGGGGATCAACATGATGGAGTTGCTGTAATGAAATTACCCGCAGACATAATGTACTCTTTGCCGCTGACCGTGTCACATACAGTTCAAGTATGGTGACAGTATTTTAATTTAATTGTGTCGTAAAAGCTTCGATTGTGTAGATGTCATAAGGACGGTTTCTAATAGTGTTTTCGCAAAAATAGCACCTTATTGACATCCCCGAAGCGGGTATTTTTGATTGAGAATGGCATGTAATTGTGTAATTCTCGCTAAAACAAAAAAAAAAGTTTAATTAAACTATAAACATACGACTTGTAATACTCTTTATTTCCAAGACGCGCGTTTATGAAAAATTACACTGCTTTTGCGTTACAAAGCGAAACACAGTCAATACCATCCCAGTAAGCGTTGACCCAGATTTAACTGTAACTAATTTTTTTTTGGCAATTTAATGTGATACTTATTGTAACTGTTGTGTTATTACGACCGGTAGTAATAAAGGGGTAGCGTTTTATTAGATATGTTCCATCCAGTTGAGATGTATGTGACGTATTCTCCTTTCGCTTCATTCTAGCACTACCTATTTTTAAGTCTGTAAGTTCCTGCTTCCCAATGGAAGAGATTATTAAAGCGTGGGGTTGATAGACTCGTTGCCCGGTCAGATAAAGATACCAAATTCGATACCCCGATCCGATTTCGATTCCGTTAGCGAACGGTGTTATAATTTTTCTTTTATTTTTGCCCCAAAACAGTGACTGTCAAAGTTAAAATACTGTTCTATTTTAATCGCGCCTCAGCCTTGGCCCAATAAACTGCGTGCGCGCATGCATGTTGCACCGCGCGTAAACAGAGCCGTGTGTCTTACTGTGAATACAATACAAGCTAAAATGCCTTGAGCGTATTTGGTAGCGCGAGTGTTCTGTTTCAAGGATTTTCGTGTTTTATTGTTTTGGGAACATGTAACACGAACGCGGCAGCGGTTAAGGTGCTGACTAAAGACCACTAGAGCACAGTAGAAACATAGCTTATAGCAGTAAAACAAATCCATACAAACGTCCGATTTGATGCACCCACACTGACACACTTAAGGGCATCTCGGGGTTTTTCAGTCACGTGTGCCGTACAAACCCTCCTACCCTATTGCTCCAACGGAGCGGAGGTCCAAAAGGGTATTAAGAGACTAGTTAAGAATTTGAGATACTGCCTTAATAGGCTCCTTACGTTTTCCATCGTTTTAGACGAGTTTCAGTTGATATTCCTACGTCAAAATTATAGATATACTAGCTTTTGCCCGCGACTTCGTCTGCGTAGAACTCATTCTTGCTTTAGAATTATTTGTTTTCCCATACATCTTTCACCCTTCTTTACATCCCTTAAGAAATGATTACATTGAATATGAAATGTTCTTTACCGCGCTCGGAAAATTTTAATAGTAATCGTTTTTTCAAAACGAATCATCATCATCATCACCCCAAAGAGTGACACAATGACCGTTCCTTTGCCATCCCCATCCAGCGGACACCTGCGACCTTCACCAGGTCATTAGTCTACCTTGTGGGGGGGCCTACCCACGCTGCGCCTTCTGGTACCTACTCGCCACTCGAAAACCTTTCCTCCCCAACGGCCAACGGTTCTATGTGCTATATACCCCGCCCACTGCCACTTAAGTTTAGCGGTTCGGTGGGCTATGTTGGTTACTTTGGTTCTACTGCGGAAGGCCTCACTTCTGATGCGATCACGCAGAGATACTCCCAGCATAGCCCTCTCCATTGTTCTTTGGGTGACTTTGAACCTTCTTATGAGGCCCATAGTAAGCGACCACGTTTCAGTGCCATATGTCGTCACTGGCAACACACACTGATCAAAGAGCCTTGTCTTGAGACACTGCGGAATATTGGGACGAAAAGATGTGCCGTAGCTTCTCGAACGCTGCCCAGCCGAGTCGGATTTGACGATTTACCCCTTTCTCGAAGTTGGCCCTTCACTAACTGGGTACCTTGGACCTAACTGGACAGTCTGTCCTAGGTATATAATCGTCTGACAACTTCAAGTAAAAGTGTCCGTTTGTAACGGGAGTTGGTGCTACGTGCTCGTGCTTTCAAAACGAATGATTAAGCTTAGTTATATCAAATGTACCGATTCTAGACGAATGAGGCCCGTAAAATATTGCATGTACAATGATAAAAGTCTCGCTACGCAGTTCTTCCGTAAAACGTCCCAACAGAGCGGGTTCTTCATGTAAGCATGATGGCCGAAGGCCGTAAGCAGAGAGGCAAAACATGCAAGGCGAAAGGCCGAGTATTCACACAAAACGGGCTTCTTATGTAAGGTTGAGGGCCCAAGGCCTGAAGCAGGGAGGCGAGAAACGCGAGGCCGAAGGCCGAGTTTCTCAACAGACTGGATTCTTTATGTAAAGTTGATGACTAACGGGTCGAAACAGAGTGGCAATGCATGCGAGGCCGAAGGCCGAGCATTCAAATAGAGCGGGCTCCTTATATAAGAATGAGGGCTGAAGGCTCGGAGCCGTGTGGCACGCATGTAGGGCCGAAGGCCTGAAGCAGAGTGGCAATTCACGCAAGGCCGAAGGCCGAGAATCCCAACAGAGCGGGCTCCTTATGTAGGGCCGAAAGACTGATGCAGAGGGGCAAGGCATGCGAGTCCAAAGGCAGACATTCACACAGAGCGGGCTCCTGATGCCGATCATTCACACAGAGTAAAGTGTAAGGCTGAGGGCCGAAGGCCCGAAGCAGAGCGGCAATGCACGTGAGGCTGAAGGCCGAGAGTCACAATGCCTAGACATATAAACCGATAGACAAACACACACGAATTATTAAAACTGTTGAAATGTGTTCTGTTTCGATGCTAAGGGCCCTCCAATCGCTCCATTGATTTAGCCAATATCTTCAATGTACAGATTTTCGACCTTCTACAGCTGTATTATATGTATACGGATAAGCATAAATCCAGGGGCCTTTCAACTCGAAGTACGAATTTTTCTATGGAAATTTTAGTTTAACTTGTTTGTACCAGATGTCACTGGGTGCCATCTCTATCGCACTTGCATATTGAAGTGACTGGGATGCAGCGGTTGTGCGGTTAGTTCTTACTAAATACACAACGGCGCTACGATCTATGTGGAGTATTTCACTGGTATCTCTATCTCAGTATATAGATTGTGCGACGGCGCAAGCCGCGACGACGCACGGGAGGAGACGCGAGGGGAACGGAGGCAGCCACCGTACCTCGCCGCCCGCGCCCCTGCCGCCGCCGCACATATAAGGCGCAGCGCGACCGCGCCGCGTTAGAGTTCGGTCGGCGCTCCGCACGCGCACCCGGCTCTGCCCCCCACCTTTCCCACCGCCTAGGCCGCGCGGCTCCCGCGTGATTCAGCCAGGCAATCCCGACTCCTCTGGCCGGACTGGTTACCGACTGAGCCAGGAGTACACCGCTCCCCGCTGCCCGTGGCCGCTTGGCTCCCGAGAGGCCCTCGCAGTGTACCCCTCCGCATACACCCGCTATTTGCCGGCCGCTTGGCTCCCGATAGGCCCTTATAGCAACCCTGAATTCCTGCCTCTCATTCGCGTACCGTAGGGATCTCCTTCTGCCCGATCCACCGCTCGCGGCCGCTTGGCTCCCGAGAGGCCCCCGTGGTGTCCCGTTCTTCGACAGCACTTTCGCACTCTCACAACTCATCGCCGGCTGGCCGCTTGGCTCCCGAGAGGCCGCATAGGGCTCATTTCAGCGTTCCCGTATCGGTAGGATCCCCTAAGGAACGTAGGCTTGTACCATCATCATATCGTTTAGATTAAGGTTTGATTAGCAATAAACGGGCATAAAGACCCTTATCTCGTAATAACATACAGTGTGTTTCTTATTTACCCGACTCCCGTAGGAACTCCCGGACAGCTGAGCTAGCTAGGAAACCTCCACGCCCGTCTGGCAGGAGGATATGGGTGTGTGGCACCAAACCACACATCACATGTGGCGCCCAACGCAATAGCTCACACAGGAGTCTTTTGTCTTTAACCGGGAGAAAACGGGATAGTTATTTTACATTTTCTTTTAATATTAGTTTTTCCGTCACTGTATAACATCACACACAGTTAAGTATTTACGCGACGCTTCCCGCCCACCCGTATAAAACCAATAATATAAATAATTCCACAGCAAAAACAAAACCGCATAAACCCGCGTCGCAACGTAAGTACCCATTACAAGTCACCAGTTACAGATGCAGACTGCCTGGATATACCAGTTACGTAAAGAGGAGCTCATTAAGGAAGCTGAGGACAGAGGTATTCTTACCGAAGGCCTAACAGTCGAGCAAATCCGGAAACTACTCGCAGAAGCACTTAAAGCAACCGAGGAATTCAAGACACCGATTAAACAACAACCCGCAGAAATGGCGGACGAAGAAGAAAAAGGAAAACCGGACAGAGTCAACCGACTCATCAAGGAATGGAACCTGTCCTTCAGGACAACCGACAACCCGGTGGAGTTTATAGAGCGATTAGAGGAGCTCATAGCGGCTGGAGGAATAGACAACGAGGACGTTCTACCAGCCCTACCGCGTATCCTGCAAGGAAAGGCTCTACTGTGGTACAGGAACAACGCCGAGTCCTGGGAGACATGGGACCAGTTTATAGAACTATTCAAGCTTTATTACTTCCCAACTAACTACGAGGAGAATCTCACAGTGAAAATTGTCGCTAGGAAACAGAGGTTTAAAGAGAGCTTTACGGATTACCTAACAGACCTGCAAACCCTAATGAGGCGATACGGGAACATGACTAACAAAGAAAAATTACACCGCATACACGAAAACATGCAAAAGGAGTACAAACTCTACATAAAGAAACACGAATATAAGGACCTGAATGGACTCCTGCGATTGGCGGCTGAGTACGAGAACATTACGACCGCGGGATACCATGAACCGCACACACATGAGCATGTAACGAACGCATACAGGAGGCCGCAAGACAACTGGCGACAGCCACCGGAACCAACACCCACAAGACCACACAGAGACTTTAATGCCCCAGAGCGGCCGACAGGCAGCGGCAGAACGAGGAACGACGCAACGACTAAAGTACACCCAGCATATGATTCCAGGACTTGTTGCTGGACCTGCGGGAAACCAGGCCATAATACACGAGAGTGTAGATCGCAGGGCCGACTCTTTTGCAGCGGATGCGGCAAATTAGGCGTGCTGAGCCGGAATTGTTGCAGGAGCAGGGCCAGACAGCAACACGAGTCACTGGGGGCCGCCGGAAACCAGCAAAGGGCCGATAACAGAATATACGAATGTGCCACAATATTAGGAAACGAATATACATGTCTCATAGACACGGGCTCCACAAACACTTACGTAAATAAAGAAGTGTACGAAGCATGTAAACAGCAGGGTGCGCTCGCAAAACAAACACAAATAGGAGTCGTACTGGCCGACGGCAACAAGACTACCATCGACACATGCGTACTAGTTGACATGAAGATAAAAGGGAACGCGATAAAACACTGGGTAAGGGTGCTCCCAACAGCCGCGCACACAATAATAGGAATGGACGTACTGAAAAGAATGGGTGCGACCATAGCGTGGCCTACCGACGCCACAGCACCAACACATACTCCACAGAAAGAACAACCCCCACTGGCAGCCAGGGAAGTAGCCATAACAGTAAGCACCAACACCCAACAAGCCCAAACCCAGCAAAACGCAGGCGAACGAACGATAACGACAGCGCAAAACCAAATATTACAGGCCACACTACAACGTGAATTTAAACTTTGTGAACAAAGTCCAAAAGGAAATACGTGGGTCGAGCATAAAATAAAGTTAAAACACAAAGAGCCAATTAAACAAAAATACTATCCTCGCAACCCGAAGCAACAGGACATTATCGACACACACGTAAAGGAAATGTTACAACAGGGAGTGATCGAGAGATCCGATAGCCCGTACAGCTCACCCGTCGTACTAGTCAAGAAAGACAACGGACAATACCGGTTTTGCATAGACTTCAGGAAGGTGAACGAAGCATCAGAAAAGGACGCATATCCACTCCCCCAAATAGACGACACCCTGGAAAAGTTAAGACAAGCAAAATATTTCTCAAAACTTGACTTAAAGAACGGGTATTGGAATGTACCTTTAGAAAAGGCCAGCAGACCCGTAACGGCGTTCACAGTTCCAGGCCGAGGATTATTCCAGTTCAAGGTCATGCCTTTTGGCTTGCATTCCAGTGGAGCAACCTTCCAGAGGCTACTAGACCAGGTTATAGGCCCAGAACTAGAACCACACGCATACGTATATCTTGACGATATCATTGTATGTAGCCCGACTTTTGAAGAACATATCAAACACTTAGAGGAAATATTTCGAAGAATAAGACAAGCGGGTTTACAGATAAACACAGCCAAGTGCGAGTTTGCAAAAGCCGAAGTGGAATACCTAGGTCATACAGTCACGAGAGAGGGAATAAAGATGAACGAAGCAAAAATCAAAGCCATTAATAACCTGGAAGCCCCTAAGGATGTAAAATCTCTAAGAAGACTGATTGGAATGACATCGTGGTATAGAAAATTCATACCAAAATACGCAGAGATCACCGCACCCTTACTAAAATTACTAAAGAAGAATGAAAAATTCGTATGGAAACAGTCACAACAAGAAGCAGTCAATAAATTAAAACAAATATTAACAACCGATCCCGTATTAGCCCGAGCAGATTTCACAAAACATTTTACACTCCACACAGACGCCAGCGACGTAGGCCTAGGAACATTTCTCACACAAGTACAAGATGGAATACCACGCGTAATCATGTACGCCAGCAGGAGACTAACACCACCAGAAACACGGTACTCGGTGACAGAACGCGAATGTCTAGCCATTGTATGGGGAATTCGGAAAATGAGGGCATTCCTAGAGGGATACCAATTTACAGTCATCACCGACCATCAAGCACTCAAATGGCTCAACGCCTTAAAGAACCCATCAGGAAGACTAGCCAGATGGGCGCTAGAACTTCAACAATACCAGTTTAACGTCATATATCGAAGCGGCAAACAAAATCAGGTGGCGGACGAATTATCACGAAACCCAATCTGCACAGCGGCCGAACAAGACTGGTTCGAGAAAAAATGGGAACAAGTGCAAAAAGGAACAGAGATACACACAGAGTATCAAATACAAGACGGGAACTTGTACAAACAGGTCACCAGGGACACCGATAACAAATACATAGACCCAGAATCACAGTGGAAGAAATGTGTCCCAAAGCAAGACCGCCAATCAATAATACAACAAAACCACGATACACCAAGCGCCGGACATTTAGGTATAACGAAAACAATAAAGAGAATAGCGCAGAGGTATTATTGGCCTGGATTACAAAATGAAGTAAAAACTTACGTAAACAAGTGTAACGCCTGTCAAAAAAATAAACCAGCACAACACAAACAGAACGGCTTCATGCACATCAACAACGCAACATCCCCGGGGGAAATAGTAACAACCGATTTGATCGGACCACTTCCCAGATCGTCCAAAGGATATAAATGGATCATAGTGTTCCATGACAAGTTTACAAAGTGGACTGAAATAGCGCCACTACGCACCGCTACAGCAAACACAGTGTCAAGAGCGTTCGAACAATGCATAGCACTACGTCACGGCGCACCACAGAAACTATTATCAGACAACGGAACCCAATACACCTCAAAACTATTTAGAGAAACATTAAAAAAGTACGGCACCGAACACATACTGACTCCCCCCTACACCCCCCACTGCAACGCAACGGAGAGGCAGAACAGGACGCTGGAGGGGATGATATCCGTATTCCTAGGGAATAACCATAAACAATGGGATAAACATCTAAATGAATTTAACTTCGCCCTAAATACCGCAGTACAAGAATCAACAAAATATACGCCAGCATTCCTGTTGTACGGCAGGGAATTACGAAACCCTAACGACCAGAACCCGTTCCCCACGCCCCGTCTGAAGGACCTGGCAACCCTCGAGGAGATCTACACATTAGTACGCGAAAACCAGAAAAACGCGTCGAACAATCAAAAGTATTATTACGATAAACAAAGGCGGCATTGGACACCTACCCCAGGCGAACTAGTATTAAAACGGAACTATATTTTATCAAGCGTAGAAAAAAACATATGCGCAAAGTTAACGCCTAAATATATAGGCCCCTATAAAATAATAACAAAGACCTCCCCAGTCATCTGTAAGTTACGGAGTACAGACGGCGCCAATAAAAACATAACAGCGCACATAAAAGATTTAAAACCATACAAACATTAGGAAAAAAAAACCCACATAACAAAAAAAAAAAAAACTTAAAGCGCATAGCAGACTAGCCCCATCCTCTTTAGCCCCCAGAAACAGCAATGCCACCAAATGGCTAAACCGATTTTGATGAAATTGGGAAGAGAAATAAAACAAGATAAACATAATCACTTATTTTGCAAAACATCCACAGATAATACAATATTCAGGTCAGAGATATTACAGAATAGTTATATGCCGGAAATCATCCCTTAGGGGGTGAAAGTTTATATGGGCGAGCGATGTTTAATCAATTTAATATCAATTATTTCCACTATACAACGAGGTGCACACGGAGGATCCCCGGGAAAAAGTTAGTAATAAATAACACTAACAAGAGTAGCAGAGGAAAATAGAGATTGACGTCATGATCCAGTAAAGATACGACATGGAAATACAGGCACACACGGTCCGAAACCGGCGCCCGTAATGATACTCGAGCAACATGTCAACAAATATTTATGTGCACAAAGGGACAAACCGGGCGGTAGAACGAAGTACGCGAAAACAAAACTGACCGCAAATGAAGAAAAAATCAAAACGCGATCATATATAAAAGCGGGAGGCACACCACTCCGCGGCAAATCACCATGAATAAAGACCATCCCACCTGGAGAGCAATTTTAAAAGCACACACCGGCTTCTGGACCCGCATATCAGGCCACCCAAGTTCCCTCGAACTAATGAGTAACGGGGTAAACTTCTGCAAAGCGTACCGACTGGACACACTACCACCAATGAAGTCACCGCGGCAACCAGCGAAACAACCTCCACCAGTACCGCCGACACAGACGACGCCCCCCCAGACACCCCAATTAGAACCCGACTGGGGAATCCTGGAAGAGGTCCTGGAACTAATGGCAGACGATCCCGACTACCAGATGCTGGGAGAAACGGACATAGGGGAGACCCTAACCCCAAACCCCGACCCAGACACGGCCCACGCAACTACGGCGACGCCGGAAGGAGGACAACAACCGAGACGCCGCAAACACCGGGCCGGGAGGAAGAGAAACCGCGGGAAGCAACTGGGCGCGGTACGACTCCCCCGGTACAAGAGGCGACGACCCGAAGAAAAGGGGGAGCCAAGCACCAGCAAACCCGAGTTTTGGAACCACATCAGTTTAAAGTTAGGATACTGAGTAGTTTTAAGCCGGCTAAATAATTATACATATATAAAATATCAATGTTTCCTTTCACAAACAAATCCCCATTAAATACGCAAAACGCGTAACCATATATTTCTTAAAAGGGAATACTTTGCCTACAGAGGGAACCGGAATGATAACCTACACATTATTCACTTAATTTACTACATCAATAAACCAAATAGGTACAACAAACATTTCATTATTATACCCCATAACAACACAACACCAAAAAAAAAAAAAAAAAACATAGCCACGCAAATATGAACCATAACCCATAAGACATAAAGCCGAGAAAGGCACAACCCCCGTAATATTTATTTCCGATCAGCAGCTTATAAACCTAAACGCTTCTTTATTAAATGATTTATATTCACCCCCGTTTTAATAACGATTTTTCCCCAGTAAACAACGCAGGAGGCGCGTTCATTTTAATACGAAACTTAGCACTTAACATATGAAGGCAACGGATTGTTAGCCCACTCATTGGAGAAACAACAAAAAAAAAAGAGCTCCCTATTTAACGTACAGGAGGGGCATCCATTTTTCTAGTTACCTAGCCATATTTAACATACAGGCCACAATCCACAATAAGAGTAGCCGCATATGTACTTATTTCATTATTTTACCGAACCCGATAATAAAGGCGATTTTTACAGGTAAAAATCTCCGCACCAAGAGAGGGCATGCGACGGCGCAAGCCGCGACGACGCACGGGAGGAGACGCGAGGGGAACGGAGGCAGCCACCGTACCTCGCCGCCCGCGCCCCTGCCGCCGCCGCACATATAAGGCGCAGCGCGACCGCGCCGCGTTAGAGTTCGGTCGGCGCTCCGCACGCGCACCCGGCTCTGCCCCCCACCTTTCCCACCGCCTAGGCCGCGCGGCTCCCGCGTGATTCAGCCAGGCAATCCCGACTCCTCTGGCCGGACTGGTTACCGACTGAGCCAGGAGTACACCGCTCCCCGCTGCCCGTGGCCGCTTGGCTCCCGAGAGGCCCTCGCAGTGTACCCCTCCGCATACACCCGCTATTTGCCGGCCGCTTGGCTCCCGATAGGCCCTTATAGCAACCCTGAATTCCTGCCTCTCATTCGCGTACCGTAGGGATCTCCTTCTGCCCGATCCACCGCTCGCGGCCGCTTGGCTCCCGAGAGGCCCCCGTGGTGTCCCGTTCTTCGACAGCACTTTCGCACTCTCACAACTCATCGCCGGCTGGCCGCTTGGCTCCCGAGAGGCCGCATAGGGCTCATTTCAGCGTTCCCGTATCGGTAGGATCCCCTAAGGAACGTAGGCTTGTACCATCATCATATCGTTTAGATTAAGGTTTGATTAGCAATAAACGGGCATAAAGACCCTTATCTCGTAATAACATACAGTGTGTTTCTTATTTACCCGACTCCCGTAGGAACTCCCGGACAGCTGAGCTAGCTAGGAAACCTCCACGCCCGTCTGGCAGGAGGATATGGGTGTGTGGCACCAAACCACACATCACAATTGTAATTTGTGCATAGATCTAAGGTGCTTCAACCGTCAATGTTGACGATTTAGCTGCCCAGCCCAAGTGATCTCTTATATCAAACAGTTATTATAGTGTGAAGGGTCACCAATTACGTAAACAATAATACACGACAAAATTAAATTGTACACTGACGATACAAAGACTGCATTGAAGCAGCTGTTTTTGTATTTAAGCATATGAAAACAAACAATTCCAAAGTATCGCAAATTTATTTTGATTTACACGCAATAATAGACCTAATTGCTAAAAGGTTATGCTCAAAAATAACGTCATCAATCAGAAGGAATTATGATATTTCGGCTTTGACATATCGAAAAGTCAGCTTGTTTACAATACGTCAAATTCTGCTATCGCTTACGTTAAAATTATTGACACGCCGTTATACTCCCAATTGGCTGAAACTTAAAGCTTATAATGGCTTATGAGGATTTAAATCACCCCGTTTCATAGACCATATTTGCACCCCCGATTTCATCCCTTTGAGGGTGATTATCGGGACAAAAAGTATACTATAAGTGAATCCAGATTACATACTGTTAGTATACAAAAAATCATTTTGATCTGTTCAGCCGTTTTTGCGTGATTGAGCAACAAACATCCAAACATCCAAACATCCAAACATCTAAACTTTCGCATTTATAATATTAGTGGGATTTATGATTCATACGGTTATCAATGTTATCATTCATCAGTTCTTCAACTCTTTAGCTACATTTTCAAGAGCAGGATTTAAAAAAAATGATATATTTTTTTTTTACACAGGCCATAAAACCTCTATTTTCTAGAAAATATAATGTACTTATATGTATGAAATCTACTTATAACTTTTCCTTAATGACGTCTCTAACAATGTAAGAAAGTCTTTTTTTTTAAATTTACGTCCTATAAACCGTGTTTTTGGCCTAAAATTGCCAAAGTTTGTTCCCATATCGTGTTCGTTTGTTCTCAAAGACAGTGAGTTTTGAAGTACATATGGAATATAATTTCGATAAGCCACAAAAAACACAAGAAAACGGAGAGTTTGTAAAAATGACGCAAACTTGGATTGCACATACGTCAAATAAACTACTCATCATCATCATACTTACTACTTAACATAATGCCACCTGCCTACATTATCATTAGACTTCAGTTCAATAGCCATCACGCAATCTATCGACAAAATTCAACCTACTCAGTCACAATGTCAAATTGACATCATAAGTTAAATTGGAAGAGACTTTACACATCCATCTCAACACTTTCATCCCCGTACTCCGTACCATCCTATCAGTCTTTTTATACCACGTTGGTGGCAAACAAACGTACGGCCCGTCTGATGGCAAGCGGTCACCGTAGCCCATAAACGCATGGAACTCCAGAATTGTCACATGCGCATTGCCGCACCATTAAAATTTATACGTGTTTATACACTCATTTTTAGGAACACCAGTTGGTTGATCATCCTAATCATGTCGTGTCTATTCATGCGATCTTGTCATTATTCGCAACGTGCATGTTGCATGCTCAGCAATGACGGAACGTCATGCATTACGGTCCGAGACAAATTGCATTCACATTTGCATTTAGAACGGAAACGATATCATTCCGTATTGTAATCCGGATAATTTCGACGGAGTTTTAACCGTATTATATCCGGATTGGTTCAAAGTTGAACCGTTTAGAGTTTGATCAATTTGATCAGGTTGTCAGGCAATCCTCTGATGAACATAACTTTAAACATAGCTATAGTATATGTTTCCAATAGCCCTTCGCACAACAGACTTAAACGCTTTCGTAAAACTAGTGCCTGCGCTAATTCTTGGGATTAGGGGACAAAGCGGAGCCCGGGCTGCTTTAGGATACAGACACAACTCACACAACCGGAAGTATGGAGGTCGGCAACGATCGTGTGACACCACTGGCGTTGCAGGCGTCCATAGGCTGCGGTGACCGCTTACCGTCAGGAGGGCCGTGCGCTAGTTTACCACCGATGTGGTATAAAAATATTAACGCTAGAAGGATGTACAGTTATGTTTTTAATAAGTAGGTAAGTATAGTCGAGGCCACTGAATGTTAGTCACTTTTGGATTCTATTTCTATTGCATAAATCGCCTGAAATTATTTACTTAAGCGATATAGGTTTGGTGAACGCAGCCTCAAAATAAATTAATATGAAAGTTCATAAAGTAAAGCAAGAGACAAAATGTCGATGTAAAAGTTGGTGGGCAATGTAAGTACAGTGGACGAAACTGATTGTGGGTCACTTTTGGATTCGATTCCTATTACATAAATCGCCTAAATAATGTGTTTTAGTTATTGAGAATATTTTATATTGATGTGTGGGTATGTTCGTCTGTAAGCTGTAATATATGTGTAAGTATATGGGACTTTGTTGCCTGAATCAAATTAATGAATAATTTGTAATAGAGTCCAAAAGTGACAAAGATTCTGTTTCCTCGACTCTACATTGCCAACATTTACATCGACATTTTGTCTCTTGCGTATACTTTACGAACTTTCATATTAATTTATTTTGAAACTGTGTTCACTAAACCTATACTTATAAATTAAAACCATGACATCCTGGAGCTGCTTGTGTAAATTATGGTCATAGACAACTGAATCAGGTATTCGATTTAGAGCAGTTTCTCTATGAAAAATTTTGTCCCTTGCCTTTGCGTTACCGGGAAAAAATATAATTGGTGGACCGAAAAATATTTGTATGCTCCAATTCCAAGGCACCACATAGACACTTGATTGGTCCAAATTATCTGTTCTACTCTCTAAAAGTCTAAACCAATTTTAAAGTCTGTTAGATTGCCACTTGCCACTTGTTGGTTCACTGGTAGAGAATGAAATTTTGTTCCACAGAATAAAAATTTTACGATATATTGAATAAAATTTTGTTTCGTACGATAAAGTTTAAGTTACATAGAAAATATTTTGTAGATTTATTATGTCATTGGCATTACAAGAATCGGATCATCGCTTCCATGAATGTATTTTTTGGCATTTTCAGTTGTAATAACTTTGTAACTGTAACTAGTTTCGGAATTTACTTTGGTTAACCAACCTATCACCGGAACCTACTGACGTTGTGGTGTGTTCAAATGGAGACAATTCGTTATCAGCTGAAAATTATCTTACTATCTGTCGCATTATAACTCATTTAGTGATATAATTAATTATTTTGTAGCAAAAAGAAAAACTTGAATTTTGAAAAACTAAATAGGTACGGCTATATGCTTCAAGCAACGAAAATCAACAAAAACATCCTGTATACACAAGTCGTTGTTCGGTATTTGCATGACCCTGCTGTCTGTGTTGTGTACTATGATTGGCAGCTTTTGATTTAATCAAATTAAGGAATTCATTGAAAGTAAATATTAAAAGAAAGATCAATACAAAGATTTTATTTATTTATTGGGTCTACCTAAGTATACTTGATCAGATGAAATGGAAAGATGTTCAAAACAAACTCCACTCTCCCAACAACGTGTTAAAAACCTACGAACCTGACGAATTTGTCCACTATAAGTAACTGTAAGTGTTGAGAATGACGATTTACGATTACGACGCTTCAAAGTGACGCAAGCGCAACCCTAGCTGCTTTATAACTGAGACACGAGGAAATTTAGACGCCAAGTATATGAGAAGCTTGGCAATCGTACCATTTGATACCTAAATATACCTCAAGAGGCTACTAGTGTGCGCAATAGAACAGTAAGCAAAATATATTTTTTTAAGTCAAGTCTATCATTAATTTAAGATATAATTATACGGCTAATAATGCGAGTGGGTGATCTTTGTGACAATAAAAAATAGAAATCTAATTGACCCCAAACTCTCACAAATCGCACATGATATGTCCCGTGACGTCATAAAGCGTGGACACCGCCAATGGGGTTATTGACATGTTAAACTATTTCTGCGGCGCCAAAATAAATGCGCGTGAGCGTGGGCGGTCATAGACAACAATCGCAACTTTTTATATGTTTACGCAATTATAACAGAGTACGCACAGTGCGATAATCAGATGAAAACAATAAATTGAAGCGTCGACTTGCGGCCTGGGACGGTCTCGGGTTACGTTTTGAGCAAAGGAACGTCTAAAATTACCCCGCACGCACACACACCCCGGCGGGTGTCGGTACACACGCACACAGAAGCGCCACCTATATCTATTATCAAAACATCCAGCGGCTCCGGTTACAGCGATCCGAGCGCGCTTCAGATATCACGTTACACACTTTAATGGCTGGAAAAGGCCTCGAAAACGTGATATTACACGAGTTTTATTGTGTATCGCAAATTGTAATTAATATTGTAACCGAACACTTTATAATTTATTCGGCGTAACCCCGCGCCTTTGTAGAGGTCCCCTTGACGTGAGCATATCGAATTTAAAAATACGACTCACCGTCTCTTCTTACGCTCGCGCTGCCAAAGCCAACTCGAGCCGGGAACAACGGAAATTCACATCAATGTCGGAATAAAAATATAAAATTTCATACCTTGATTTCTTCTTCATTTTCCTTTTTTATTGGCTTCGGCGGGGACGACGGTTTGCTCGTGTTAGAGTCCATTTTTAAAGTTGCACTGTCACACTTAAGTTGTAGTCATAAATTTTAATTTAAAAAAGTTCGCCGCGTAAGTTTATCGCACTTGTAAACATTCCGCTGCGACCGACGCTCCACACGTGTCGTTCGCACGAAGTTAGTCCCGCGACTGTCAGCCAGTCAGCTCAGCCGTCAGCCATTGGTCGCCGAGGGCCGGAAAAAGCACATTTTTCGCGCGCTCGGCGGTGGGAGGAGCTTCCGCGCGCGTGCGCGAACTTTTGTGAGCACTTGTACATAATCTGTGCTTTCAGCTTCCTATCCTGTCACCATAATACTATTCCACCAAAAACATTTTCATGTAAAATGTTGTCAAGACGTGGCCATATTGTGGCTCGCACTGTCAAAAAGTTATCAGATTTCATGTAGAGCCAAGCTTTTAACTCTACACGCACTAACTCTACAAGCTCTAACTTCACAAACTCTACACCTTAGTCAAAAGCTCTAACTTCACAAACTCTACACCTTAGTCAAAATAATATTTAGCTTGGCCGTTTCGCTTCCGTCACATGGGCGTAAGGTGAAAGTCACATATTTGGACTAAGGTGTAGATCGAGTTGGCAAAGTGAGGGCGTGTAGGATTTAGAACTTGACTCTACACAACACAAACAACAAAAAATCTAAAATTTGGGACTTTTACACCCCAACCCCTTAACTAGGGTAGGGAAGTTTGTATGATTGAAATAAATCGTATCGTAACAATTTATTAGGTACTATTGCAAGTAGGTACCTAGTACCTATATACCTCACAGCAAACGCCCTGCGCTCCCTCTCCATGTCCGACGTCCGAATGCCCTTCCGATTCAAGGGAAAATCTACAAGACCATTGTAAGACCTGTCGTCATGTATGGATCGGAATGTTGGGCCGCAAAGGTGACGGATGAAAAGAGATTGCAGGTTACGGAGATGAGAATGTTGAGATGGATGAGTGGCGTAACAAGAATGTATCGGATAAGGAATGTATAAGAGGAAGCCTGAAAGTAGCCCATAGATGATAAGTTGAGAGCTAATTGTCTACGGTGGTATGGGCATGTAATGCGGAGGGATGAAAGTAATGTGACAAGAAAGGTATTAGGCATGAATGTGGAGGGATGTAAGAGGAGGGGTAGGCCAAGGAAAAGGTGAATGGATTGCGTGAGAGACGATATGAAGGTGAAGGATGTGAGTGACGAGATGACGCGGGCGATAGAGAGACCCATCAAAAACATAAATGTGAAAATGGGAGCCAAGTTCAATATTATGAATATGCGATGCTTGGTTGTCGTCTTCACTGATAAAATAATTGAGATCTAAATGGGTGCAAAGTTCCGTAGATTCTCTGAAATGGTGCCAAGTCCGGCACTACATTGTTTACAGTAAAACTAATTTACTTTAACTTGGCAGTTTTCTTAAATATCCAACAGCTTTTATGGTATTATAACATACTGCATAGAAAACAGACAAATTAAGGCTCAAAATGCATTAAGCCGCAGTAAATTGGTTTTACTGTAAACAATGTAGTGCCGGACTTTGCACCTTTCAGAGAATCTACGGAACTTGGCACCCATTTAGATGTCAATTCTTTTGTCGGTGAAAACGGCAATTGAACTTGGCTCCCATTTTCACATTTATTTTTTTGATGGGATATCATTACTTGTTGTCAATCTTCGCCAAATGGTGCTTTTTAAGAGCTAATGCACGAGTTACTATACAAAATACCCAAATCGCTATAGGGACACCTCAAATATTTGAAGAGTTCCCTCGATTTCTCCAGGACCTTACCTGATAACTATGGGACCACCCATGAAGTATACCGTTTCAAACAAAAAAAGAATTTTCCAAAACGGTTAATAAAACATCCAAGACCCAAGAACAAAATCCATGCTAAATGCACAAATAATGCCCTGGCCGGGATTCGAACCCGGGACCTCTAGCTTCGGAGGCAGTGTCACTACCAACTAGGCTAAACAGGCCGTCAACATTAAAGTACCTAAATAAATGATTGAAATAGTAATACGTAGTACATTATTGCAGAGACCCGGAAAAAGCAATTCGTGGACAAGTTGATTATGACTTTTATTATTTGTCACCGGACTGTCATGTGTGCCGCGCACGTATCGCGTAGAATGGTTGAAGAAGTTTTTAATAAACTAGCGCGTGCTGACCACTATTTTGAGTTGACGTGACATAACTCGACGAATGATTTGATGAAAATGCGATTAAATATTTGAAATAAAAATGAGCCATTTATAATATTGTGTTGTTTACGTTTTACGTTTTGTGTGTTGAGGTTTATATCACAAGCAAAGTTTTCTTGCTGGCTGTTTCGTCAACTATATACTTACAGTACGTACTTTAAATTGACATGTTCTAATACTTCACTCATTGTTGGACTGCGTAAATAAAACCTGATAGATACTACAAGAATACGTGTTTATTTCTGTGTTATTAATTGTTATTGTGCAACTCATCACTGGGACGCTTGCGCTGCTCTGTCCATAACTCTTACAATGGTTATGGTGCCCAGTATTTAAGCGAAAGAATGTAATGAATTTTGGCATGACGTTGGTTGATATTTTTTGTGCGAGAAAAAAATAACTAATCTAAACTAAGATGAGTACTGTACGAATTGAATCCTTATCCAAGGAAAATTATGAGAGTTGGAAATTGCAAGCAGAAGCTATCCTCATCAAGAATGACCTTTGGAAATATACTAGTGGCAAGGTACCTAAACCAGCTGCAACTGAAATAGGTGCATTAAACGAATGGGAGGCAGAAGACGCTAAAGCAAAAGCTGATTTAATACTGTGCATCAGCTCTTCAGAACTTCGTCACGTAAGAGATTGCAAGAATTCAAGGGAAGTGTGGTTGCGACTTCAGTCCGTTTACGCTTCTCGTGGCCCTGCTAGGAAGGCCATGTTACTAAAACGACTTCTAATGCACAAAATGAGTGAATCTGGAGATATCCGCGAGGAAATCGGGGCATTTTTTGATGCGGTCGATAAATTGGAGACCATGGATGTAAAAATTAATGATGATCTTCTGTCAATAATGTTATTATACACTTTACCAGCGAGTTTCAACAATTTTCGATGTGCGATTGAAAGCTGCGACGACTTACCAAAACCAGAGATTCTCAAAGTGAAAATTTTAGAAGAATACGAGTTCAGGAGGGTAAACGACACGGAGAATGAGGTTATGTACATACGTGGCAAGAAGAAGGTTTGGAATAATCGACGAACTGGTGTCGAGGTTAGAGGAGAGCCAGGATCTTCACAATTCCAACGTTTTCCTGGCAACGACGGAGGTGATGCAAATGAAAGGAGAGTTTTCACCTGTTATCGTTGTAATCGTCCTGGCCATAAAGCCTCAGAATGTCGGGAAACTAACTCGAGATCAAAGAGTTATACTAATTATGTAGATGAAGGCCTAATGTCGTTAAATGTTTCAGGTATAGAAGAATGCCATATTATTGAAAATTTAAAACAAAAATGGGTACTTGATTCCGGGTGCACATCCTATTTGTGCAATGATTTTAACTTGTTTGGAGGTACACTTGAAAAGTACAATGGTAAATTAAGGTTGGCTACTGACATGAGCACGGAGGTCCAAGGTAAGGGCTTAGTTAGACTATCGGCATTAACAGCGACTTCAGCACAACCAATCGAATTTAAAAATACCCTGTATGTACCACAGTTAAGGACTAATTTAATTTCGGTAGCAAAAATCACTGATAATGGTTATAATGTAAATTTTATGGATGATGTGGCTGAGATAATTGACAAAAGTGGAAAAGTTAGGCTGACTGCATACCGTAGAGGCAATCTATATTGTCTACAAGAATGCGAGTCTGCATATGCAGTCACAGACAGTAATTCAGATTTGCAACTTTGGCATGAGCGCTTGGGACACCTTAATGCAAAGGATGTTGTCAAGTTGCTGGGGAAAATATAATATGAATGCAACTGAGGCTAGCATCAACAAGCTACGTGATTGTGACATTTGTGCTAAAGGCAAAATGTCCGCTTTGCCGTTTTTTGATTCAAACGGTCCGTGCAATGAGAGGCTGCATATTGTTTATTCTGACATAGTAGGGCCAATGAGATGTGAATCGAAATCCGGCGCTAGATATTTTATTACTTTTATCGACGACTGTACACGGTGGTGTGAGGTCTATTTTCTGAAAACTAAGGATAAAGCATTAGAAGCTTTTAAATTGTATAAAAGTTATGTTGAAAATTATACTGGATTCAGGATCACTTATTTTCAATCGGACAATGGTCGTGAGTACTGTAACTCAGAGTTTGATGAATTTTTGCGCAAAGAAGGGATACAGAGAAGACTGACAGTACCCCGTACACCAAATCAAAATGGCCTCGCGGAGAGAAAAAATCGTACTCTCGTTGAGATGGCGAGATGTATGCTTTTAAATAGCGATTTGAGTAAAGGTTTTTGGGCTGAAGCTATTGATACGGCATGTTATATTAGGAATCGTTGCCCAAGTTCAAGTTTAAAGGGTGAAATACCCTATGAAAAATGGTGTCAGAAGCCAGTGAAGGTTAACTACCTACGTAAATTTGGGGAAAAGGTGCATATCTTGGATAAGGATCCATCTAAAGACAAATTTGCTGCTCGCGGGATAGCCGGAGTATTTACAGGATTTACAGGATATAGTCTTACTAATAACTTATAAGTATTAATTAACTTAGCACTATATACAACTCACTTGTAACATACGTGTGCTTCCTATCGCATAAGTAATATGTATACCTTCGCTTTCTTTGTTGTTGTTGATAATTATAATAATTCTTAATGGTTACCGGCCGTTCTTAAAAGACGGGACCCAGTCTCTGAATGATATATTTTGAATTATTAACCAGTGGTAAACGGTGTGGGCCACACATCTTGTAAATATTTTCTTTAAAACCTATTTTAAGTAAACATTGTAGTGGCTGTTTGTTTACCCAAATAAAGTAAAAAAAAATATCCAAAGACAAACAAGGGATTCAGGGTGTGGGTACCAGAAATTAGAAAATTTGTTGTTTCTAGAGACATAAAATTTACTGAACATGTATCTACAGGGTTAGAAAGAAAATTATTGGAAGACGAAAAGGATTTTATTGATATTGTTCCTTTACACAATTTTGAAAAAGATGAGCAAGCGAATGTTGAGGTGACCTTTTCTAAGGAATCAGAATTAAACGATAATAATAATAATGTGGATTTCCAGTAGAAAACACAGAAAATGAACCAGAACTTGAATACCCTGTTGAAGATACAGAAAAGGCACGAAAAGTTACGCTTAAGAGAGGGCCTGGTAGGCCAAAACTGCTACACACTGGTCAAGCAGGGCGACCACAGAAAATTTACAAATATATTGAAGTGGAAGAATGTGATCAAGAACTTGACGAAGAAGACATAACCGAAGATTACAGAGATTGTTTTGACTTTGCAGGTATAGCGACAGGAATATTATTGGATGTTGCTTTACGCGGTGAAGAGCGATCGGAATGGGAGAATGCAATACTGTCTGAAGTAAGAAGCCTAGTACAAAAAGGCACGTGGACTATTGTTAAAGCACCACCAAATACGAACGTCGTTGGCTGCAGATATATTCTAACTAATAAAGTTAATGTTGATAAAATTACCAAGAAAAAGGCCAGATTAGTAGCTCAAGGATTTAGTCAGCGTTTTGGCATAGATTATGACAAAACTTTTGCGCTTGCCGTAGAGATGAACTTAGAAATCCACCAACTGGATATCAACACTGCGTATTTAAATGGATATCTTGATGAAGAGATATATATGCATATTCCCAGTTTGCTGAAGGAATGTTTGCTAAAACTGGCATATGGTAAAGAAGATCCTGTGGTAGTGAAAAACGCGAAAGAAATGCTTCAGTGTTTAGAAGAAGGAGGCGACACTTGTTTATTAAAAAAATCTTTATATGGATTAAAGCAGGCGGGCCGGCAGTGGAACATACGATTTGATAAGAAATTGAAGGACATGGGAT
Source organism: Notocelia uddmanniana (assembly GCA_905163555.1). Taxonomy (NCBI): domain Eukaryota; kingdom Metazoa; phylum Arthropoda; class Insecta; order Lepidoptera; family Tortricidae; genus Notocelia; species Notocelia uddmanniana. The sequence continues at coordinate 18,276,297 of LR991065.1, forward strand.
TAGTACAAAGCCTTAATGAGCCGTGTCTTTATATGAGGAACCAAGAGAGTGAACATTTATATGTCCTTGTCTTCGTTGACGATGTATTAATTGCTTCAGAGTCTGAAAGCCGCATTAACCGATTTAAAAATGAGCTTAGAAAAGAGTTCGAACTCAAAGATTACGGAAAAGTTAAATACTTTTTGGGAATTGACATACGGAGAAACGACAATGGCATTATTTTGTCACAAGAAGGATACGTCAAAGCTATTTTGGATAAATTTAATCTATCTAGTTGTAATTCATGCAAAACTCCGAGTGAATTATCTAATTCATCACCGGGCGATATCCAACACATTGAGACTAATGAAAAATGGCCATACCGTGAATTGATAGGTTCTCTTCAATACTTGTGCTTGGCAACAAGACCTGATATTATGAATACAGTAATCAAACTCGCTCAGTTTGTAAGTAATCCCAATCAAAGCCATTGGAATGCCGCCAAGAGGGTCTTACTGTACCTCAAGGCAAGGGTACAGCAAACTATGGACTTAATTACAGTAGAACTGGTAAGTCTGTTCAGGGCTATTGCGATGCTGATTGGGGTAGCTGCCCGATAGATCGAAAATCTTACTCTGGCTACGCTTTTATTTTAGGAGGAGCGAGTATTTATTGGTCTTCTAGAAAACAGAGGACAACAGCCACCTCTAGCTGTGAAGCTGAATATGTCAGCCTTGCGGAGGCGGTCAAAGAAAGCTTATATCTTCAAAGTTTGCTGGCGGAAATGAAAGTATCAGGGTATGCCACAATATCTCTTAATACCGATAGTCGATCTGCCATATTTCTTGCACAAGACCCCGTGTTTCATGGTAGAAGCAAGCATATTGACATAAAGTATCATTTTATACAGGGGGTTCTGAGGGACAACAAAAGCATAGTGTTGGGACATGTACCTTCGGAATCGATGTGGGCAGATATTTTAACAAAACCGCTGCCCAGTATTAAACACTATAAATGCATAGATGGCTTAGGTTTAAAATGTAGTTAGTTCAGATAGCTATTTAGTCGAATTGTTATTTTTTTTGTTACTTTATTATTATTAATATTATTTTGAAGCTTAGCTTTATATGTTCTTACCTATTATAATAATTATTGTGTGAGATAGTAAACTTTGCTTTTGAGGAGGCATGTTGAAGTTTATATCACAAGCAAAGTTTTCTTGCTGGCTGTTTCGTCAACTATATACAGTACGTACTTTAAATTGACATGTTCTAATACTTCACTCATTGTTGGACTGCGTAAATAAAACCTGATAGATACTACAAGAACACGTGTTTATTTCTGTGTTATTAATTGTTATTGTGCAACCCATCACTGGGACGCTTGCGCTGCTCTGTCCATAACTCTTACATTGTGTTGTTTGTTTTTTAGTAAGTAGGCTACTGAGGACTTACATAAACGTAGACAAGCACTGTATGCTTTATATGAGGAACGCCGGCTTAATATGAGTGATGAATTTAAGGAACGTCAGGGGCCTTTCAGCTCGAAGTACGATTTTTTCTATGGAAATGTTAGTTTAACTTGTTTGTACCAGATGTCACTGGGTGCTAAAGACAAAGACAAATATATTTATTTTGCTTAAAACGTGGTACAGAAGGTGGTAAAAATTTATCATAGAGACATACACATTTCACCAGCAACTGGCATGCAAAATTTGAATGAAACTACATATAAAATAATTCAATCACTTAAGATCTTACTTACTATCTCTATCGCACTTGCTTATTGAAGTGACAGGGATGCAGCGGTCGTGCGGCTAGTTCTTACTAAATACACAACGGCGCTACGATCTATGTGGAGTATTTCACTGGTATCTCTATCTCAGTATACATATTGTACTTTGTGAGGAACATGTCAAACAATATTCTAAGAAATTTAAAATAGATTGTTATATAGCTAAACGTAATTTTATAAGCCAGAAAATTACAAATAGTTCGGACATTATCAAAACAACATGGAAATTAATTAATGTGGAAACTGGTAGATCAAAGCAAAAAATGAATGATCTTAAACTAATAATTGATGGCATATTATAGATTCAAGTTTAGAAGTAGCAACAGAATTTGATAAAAATTTCACTGAGATACCAGTCCACAACAAAGACATTATATTCGTCACCTTCGTCTGCCGTTACATTGTTAAAAGATAACGCCTCAGAATGTAGTGGAAATCTTCATTTTTGAATATGTTAGTACCCCAGATGTAATAAAGGCGTTTAAATCAATTAACGCAAAAAAACTGGTGACCTCTGGGGAGTCTCTGTCCATGCTGTCAAATCCCTAATAGAAGTCATAGCACCTGACCTGGCAGTTGTATTTAATAACAGTATTGACTGCGGTAAGTTTCCTGATCTAATTAAACATAGTAAAATAACTCCTTTATACAGCACTTCTGACCCCCACTAATTTTAGACCAATATCTGTGCTACCAACATTAAGTAAATTTTTTGAAAAAATAGTTTTGTCCCAAATAATAAGACATTTTAATACAAACAATTTATTGCATAATAAGCAATTTGGTTTTACGCGGGGCCGCTCGACAACCGACGCGGCTATTGAGCTAACTAAACATATATTCGATGCCTGGGAAGAGTTACAGGATGCCTTAGGTATCTTTTTTGATTTGTCCAAGGCCTTCGACTGCGTGTGTCATGAAACATTAATCAGGAAACTGCACTAATATGGAGTTAGAGAATCGGCACTGAATTTGAAGTCTTATCTATATGGTAGAATACAAAGGGTCGACGTGAATGGACAGCGATCACCGGGATCCACTGATCTTTCCTATTCCTTATCTACATAAATGACTTGCCGTACCTAGTAAAGACCCACCATGATATAGTATTGTTTGCAGACGATACCTCTCTTATATTCAAAGTCAAACGACAGCAACAAGCTAGCAATGATATAAACAATGCCATTTCTAAAGTAGTTAATTGGTTCAATGTCAACAATTTATTTTTAAATGAGAAAAAGACCAAATGTATTAAGTTTGTCACGACTAACGTTAAGCACAATTAAACAAGTGTCATTGTGAAAGATGAGGAATTGGAACTAGTGGATAGTACAGTTTTTCTTGGTTTAACATTAGATTCCAAACTCTAATGGGGTCCCCATATTGCTAATCTCTCGAATAGACTGAGTTCTGCAGCTTTTGCAGTGAGCAAGATCCGCCAACTAACAGACGTGAAGACAGCTCGATTAGTATATTTTAGTTACTTCCACAGTTACATGTCGTATGGTATTTTACTAGGGGCAGTGCTTCAGAGATTAATACCATTTGTGTTCTGCAGAAGAGGGCTATTCGAGATATATATAAAATGAATGAACCATAGAGACTCACTTAGAAATAAGTTCAAGAACATTAATGTAATGACATTGCATTGTCAATACATCTATGATAATATTGTGTATGTAAATAAAAACATTGTAAATTTCAGGAAGAACTGTGACATACATAATATTAATACTCGAAATAAACACAAGCTCGCGGTGCCCACCACTCGCCTCCAAAAAATTAGAAAATCATTCATGGGTAATAGTGTGAAGTTTTATAATAAGCTTCCAAGAAACCTAACTGGATTATCTATTAATAAATTCAAAATTTATGTAAAGCGTAAACTTATATCGAAAGCATATTATAGCACACACGACTACATGAATGATAAAACACCGTGGGATTAATTGTGACTGAAATATTAATGAATTAATATATATGGCATTAGATATTAATATTATCTTTTTATTTTCTTTTGACATATTGATTTTATTCTAGAAACTGTCTAGATTTCTATTTTTTATACTTTTTTTTTATTAATATTATTATTTATGTTTTGACGATCCTATTGTGAATTTTACTACAAAATAATTTCTTATTTTGACATGTCTACAACAATATAATATTTATTGTAAAGAATAATAATAGCGTCAATAAATTGCTCTAAATAATTAATTAATATATATGTTAATACATGTTATAACTGACGATTCGAAAGTGCTTGTTGCTAGGCCTATTTGAATAAAGAATATTTTGAATTTGAATATGAATTACTAGTTTTTCCCGCGACTTCACCCGCGTGGAACTTGTTTAATCGCCATAATAGGATAATTGCTATTAATCTATTTTAGGTTTGCTTGATCATCGCTTTCCTGTACAAACTTCCACGCTTCTTTTCTCTTCCTTAAAGGATTATTTCCGGGATCGCCTCAAACTACCTCCATGCCAAATTTTTCTTCAATCGGTTTGGTTGTTTTGAGCGTAGATTGTGGCCTGAGAAGTATTTTCGTCCGAAAATGTATCGAAGGTAATGCATAAATGTTAATATAAATATGAACACTTAATTTAATGTTGTCTGTTATGCTGCTCCGCCCGTGTATTACAAATAAGTATTAAGAAAAGCCACGGGATAACCCTTACTAGTCTGTGCACGGGATATAACCAACTTAGAAAAGTTGAAAAGCCCCTGACATTTTCATTTCAAACTTCAATATCTCAAAAACGGCTTAACCGATTTTGACAAAATATATTTAAGAACCGGTTTCGTTTCGGCTTAACCCGAAGCTACGATGCAACAGACAAATACACACACGTTAACACCCCTCCTTCTCGTTGCATCGGGGGTTAAAAGCATCAACAAACAACACAAAAAGCCTATTTTAAGTAATTTCGGAGATTACGTCCCCTACAGACAAACACTATTAGTATACCTAGACCATCAAAAACATAAATGTGAAAATGGCAGCCAAGTTCACCGACAATAGAATTGAGATCTAAATGGGCGCCAAGTTCCGTACATTACCTATCTGAAAAGTTGCCAAGTTTGGCACTAGATTGTTTACAGTAAACCTAATTTACTGCGGCTTAATGCATTTTGAGCCTTAACTTGGCAGTTTTCTATGCAGTATGTTATATTACCATAAAAGCTGTTGGATATTTAAGAAAGAAAGAAGAGAAAGAAGGTGCACCTAAAATATTTGAGGAGTTCCCTCGATTTCTCCAGGACCCTTTGATTAGATTCTGACCTAATGACAATGGGACCAAACCAGGAAATATACCGTTTCCAACAAAAAAAAAATTTCCAAATCGGTTAATAAATGACGGAGTTCTGAGGTAACTGGCATAAATAATAATAACTAATAATAAAATCACTGTTTTCTGTTTTTTTCTGGTGTATACACATAATTACCAAGCTGCATGCCAAATTTCAGCTTTCTAGATCATCTGGAAGTGGGTTAGGTTTTTGATTACTAGTCAGTCAGTCAGTCAGTCAGTGGTAAAAATGCCATTTTTTGGAATTGAATATCTCAATAATTATTCAACCTATATTTATGAAATTTGGGGTTCTAGTTGTTCTAACGGATCTTAATATATGTACCAAATTTCATGTTTTTATGTAAGATAGATCCCATCAAAAATATAAATGTGAAAATCGCAGCCAAGTTCACCGCCAAAAGAATTGAGATCTAAATGGGCGCCAAGTTCCGTAGATTATCTGAAAAGTTGCCAAGTTTCGTTAATTATAATAGCCATAGTAAAACTATTGAATACGCACAGTCCTGTTATAATAAGGTAGTCTTGGGAGTACCTCAAGGCAGCATACTTGGCCCTCTTCTATTTCTCATCTATTTAAATGATTTTCCTACCCAAATCCTTGAACCCTGCGTGATGTTCGCTGATGATGCCACGATTCTATTCTCCAGAGACAATAAAGATTCAAATTTAAATGACAGCATTCAATCTACTCTTAGAAAAATCCTACAGTGGCTAAAATCATTAAACCTTAAAGTGAATCTAAGCAAAACAAAACTCATTCAGTTTAGAAATTATAAAACTCCCCCTGTCACCTTAAATGTTATAAAAGCAGGTATCACTGTAGAGGAGGTCGATAACATAAAGTTTCTAGGTGTCAATATAGATACCCACTTAAATTGGAAGTCGCATAAAGAACATATAAACAAGAAAATGTCAAAATCTTGTTATGCACTGTCAATACTTTCAGAAACTTGCTCCGAAGGTACAGTAGTGAATGCTTATTACGGAAGTGTCTACCCGCTTCTTAGTTACGGTGTAATGTACTGGGGTAATTCGATTGAGGTGGATAGCACTTTTAGGCTGCAAAAGAGATGCTTACGGAGCATATTTCGTATGGGCATTAAAGACTCTCTCCGAAATGTATTTCGTGAAAAACGTTTTCTTACATTAACAAGTATCTACATCCTAGAGCTATGCTTATTTCTAAGAAACCAGTCACAATACTTCACAACAATAGCCTCTCTTAAATCAAATGTACGGGATCAGTATAAATATAATATGTATCTACCAAAAGCAAATAACGCTATATATAAAAAGAGCACCTTTGTAATGGCAATTCGTGTGTACAACCAACTTCCACTAGATTTGAAGTCTCTTGAAGGCACTACTTTTTAAGCAGAAGCTAAAAAATTGGCTTATCAATAAAGTGTTGTCCAATCTTAATAAGTACTTTGCATGTTAGCACTTAAGTACAATTGTTAAATACAATATAGCACATAATCAAAATATTGTACGCCCTCAAAAGGCAACTGTTGAAACCATTTACTATTGATCATCCTTGTACTGACACAGTTAAACAATAAATATTATTCTATTCTATTCGAACTAGATTGTTTACAGTAATAGTACATTACTACAAGGGCCGGGACAAAAGGGGTTGCCGGCCGAAGACATGTAGGATAGGTCTAAGGCCGACAACCCCATATTTCCCGCCGAGGTATGTAAAGTGCTTTTCTCAAACATGCAATGAAATAAACAACAAAAAAATCAAAGTTTTATTTTTAATACGCATAGTGGCAGAATGTCATGATGCCTGTGCCACAAATTTATGTGGAATGGAAATTAAAAAAGAGGAGTTTGCAGGCCTAACCCTGCAAGATTTGTATGAAATTCCATTAACTACCTCTTGTCCTAGCCGCACCTGAAACGTCATACTTCGCAGCCTATTATAAGGAACATAACATCAATATTTCATTGCATGTTTGAGAAAAACTAATTTACTGCGGCTTAATGCATTTTGAGCCTTAACTTGCAGGTTTTCTATGCAGTATGTTATAATACCACTAGATGAAAGCCCGGCTTCGCTCGGGTGAAATAAATAAGAAATAAATAAAGAAAACATTTATTCGTGACAGATATGCAAACGACGAAAGAAATAGTGTACAAAAATGTATAAAATAAAAACATTACAATAACGGATTATGATGAAACTTCGTATACAAATATAGTTTGTAGTGTGGATTAACATATGAAATAGGGAGTAAAAGATTACGCTGACGAAGTCACGGGCAAAGGCTAGTATCTTTATAAGTTAATCCTAAGTATTTTTATAAGGCTAGTATTTAAAGGCACATAAAAAATTTTAACACCGTAATCAGTACTGATTTGTATACCTAAAATACTAATCGTTCATTAAAATTCGGTTCAGATGTGCAATTGTTAAATATTGATGTGCCAGTCAGTATTTTTGGTGCGAAGTCAGAGCTGCTACCGCGAACGAAAACGTATGAAGTTCGTGTATCTCCCTCTGTCGCACTTGCAAATTCGAGCGACACAGAGGGAAATAAATACACGATGTTCGTTCGTTTTTGTTTCGCGGTAACAGCTCTCTATTCTCCGCCAAATTCTATTCAGTGGGGCCCTTCACTCAAGATTATGTGTCAATATTATCGCGGTTTTCAAAATTGTAGGGAGATTGCTTCAATATTCATCAACATTCACGTGATACGGATCGTGATATGAGTATTTCGCATGATAATAATAACAGTTGGTAATATTTTCTTCAATTAATGGAACTTATTTAGCAACTTGTTCCGTTAATTTCGCCAAAGGTATTTTGCATTCCGATACGCGCACCATCCAGGAATAGGAGCCGTCCGACCAGAGGGCCTACCGCGAACTGAAAACGAAGTATTTCCCTCTCCGCGCTCGAATACGCAAGTGCGACAGAGAGGCATGTATTTCGTTTTCGGTTCCCAGTAGCACTTCAGTCCGAGCGCGGCGGTCGGTCGAAGAAAGTCAAAGAACATTCCGTGTGTCGTCTGTCACACATATAATTTTTAACTGAACTTGAAATTAGGTGATAATGTTTAGTATGACGTAGGACAAAACGGATTTTTTTGTCCGGTTTGTCCTACGATGTGAACAAAATCGTAGGACAAATCGGACTACATCGTATATTTTACCAAAAATACCAATATATTGATAAATCACATTTGTTTTTTTAGTTGTATGGAACCCTCGGTGCGCGAGTCCGACGCACTTGGCCGGTTTTTCTTACATTTTGAATTTTATTTCTCATATAATAAAATACCCTATTCGTTTCAAAGTTTACGCCTGAGGACGCCTAACCAAAAACGAATTATCTCCCTCTCTATCGTTCGAATATGCATGTGCGATGGAGAGGCAGATACTTCATTTTCGGTTCGCGATAGCGCCTCTAACGTCCGAGCGCGGCGAACGGCATGAGCAGTACTACTAAGTTATGAGATAGGGATAGAATTTTGCTAGACGTTTAAAGGCCATAAGTCACCTAGTAGTTTGTCACAACAAAATAGAGATGCAGCTTTAAGATGGCGGACTGACTCAGCAAACATTCTAGTGGTGTCCTTTACACGATTAATATTATCACAATACTGGGGAGTCAATATTATAACAGTTTTCAAATTTGTATAGTTTCTGCTTCAATATTCACGTGACACGTATCGTGATATGAACGTATCACGTGATACTAATAACCATGTAACAGGCCCCATACATTCGATTTGAAGGCGGTTATTGTGACAATCTGATAGGTGTATAGAACGCTTGAAAACCACAAAAACAAAACCCTGCAGAAGCGACTTGCCGGATCCACACAATGGGCGACGATGGCCCACCACCCAGAACGCAGCCCAGCACCCTGGCCAACATACCGGACGCAAAAATAGTTCACGATTTCCGAACGTAGCCGACACTGTCAACCAACAAATTTAATATGGCAATATAGTCTGTGGGCAATACGAGTATGGACGACGTTTTGTCATAAAATTAACACTTTTTAATGCAAAATACGCGACAATCCGAATTTTGCGGATACATATGTTCAACTCGAAATCGTTATTTTTATACGTTCTTCAATTTGAGACAGGTCTCGTTCGGGTCTACCGTACCCCTGCACGAAATTATTAATATAGGTAAAAGCTGTTGGATATTTAAGAAAACTGCCAATTTTGCATTTTGAGCTTTAAGCTCAAAATGCAAAATCTGAGGTTCCGTAGAGTGGCCTCTGGTATTGTCGCGAGTCCCTTTCTACTTCAGGCGACAATCCGGCATTATATATGTCAGACAAACAAGGACCTGCTGAAGCCAGTAGCAGATAAGTGTTATGTAGATAACCTATAGTGACTGGGGCCGCCACTCTGCATGAGGCTGAGCAGATCTACAACCAAACTAGGATTGTGTTTGAGCAGCTGTCCATGAACATGAGGGACTGGATTTCGAACAGCCAGAGCTTCATGGACATGATACCAGAACAGGTAAGATCAGTCAATCGTGACCACGTCAAGGTACTGGGACTGATGTGGAAAGTCCAGGACGACAAATTGAAACTGAACTTAACTGAGAGTCATTTCAATACAGAACCTCCTGTGGACACAAAGAGGAAAGTTCTCCGGGCTTTAGCACGTGTTTATGACCCTTGTGGGTTTGTATGTCCACTCATGCTGTCGATGAAGATTATTTTTCAAAACATTTGCGAAAGGAAATGTAAGTGGGACGCGGAGCTGCCTTCAGACATAATCACATCTGTGAACAGTGTGTTGGAAAGCCTGAAGATCATCGAGGAAATTGAAATACCTAGATATATAGGATCAGATACCTCTGAGAAAGGCGTGAAGTATCAACTACACTGCTACACAGATGCATCAATGGACGCTTACGCAGCGGTCGTCTACCTCAAGGTGATCAACGAACAGCAAGGTCCATCAATCTCTTTTATAATGGCAAAATCACACGTGTCACAGGCCAAGGACAAAGACGACTTGAAGATTCCCAAGTTGGAATTACTCGGGTATCTGATCGGGAGCAGACTCCTGAAGTATATAAGGAGACATCTGGAGCTTCATATAGAGAAAGAGTATTTATGGACCGACAGCTTGGTAGTACTCGGTTGGATGAGGTCGAACAAGTTGCTTCCACCTTTCGTCAGCAACAGAGGGAATAAATAAATAAATAAATATTGGGGGACAATCTTACACAAATCGACCTTGTCCCAAAATAAACAAAGCTTGTACTATGGGTACTAGATAGACGACGATATATATACTTATATAGATAAATACATACATAGAGAACATCCAAGACCCTGGCCGGGATTCGAACCCGGGACCTCTAGCTTCGGAGGCAGTGTCACTACCAACTAGGCTAAACAGGCCGACAGGAATGAGATTAAACGTGATCACCCGAACACCGAGATGCTCTACGTCCACACTGGGTCTAACCCTGCTGACATTGCCACCCGCCCAGAGCTGTTCCAAGAAAAAATTAAACTTTGGTTCAACGGCCCAGACTTCCTCATCGAAGACGAATCCAACTGGCCTGTAAACAGGTATGAGGCCCATCAAAATTTTCTTTCTGTTGGGGAGGTCCTGGGTGACGTCCCAGGTGAGCCCATATATGAAATACACACCAGTAGTGATGTGGGCCCGAATGAGTCACTGGAGCCAGGGAATAGCCTCAGTGAGCGCATGGATATTGAGCCTATCGAACTCCAAGGTTCGAGTATGTCCATAGACAACGTTGACTACCCTACTGACGAAACACAATTACATGGAGAAAGCAATCAGCAGCAGGCAGGCAAGACGAAAACCGTGGCTGATATAAAAGAATTGCAAAAGAGACACTTCCAAGAAGAACTTGATGGGAAGAGAACACATCTTGCCAGAAATCTAGACCTCTTTGTTGACGTGGATGGCGTGTTAAGGTGCCGTGGACGTATGGCGAACATGACTTGGAGTTATGACATGAAGTATCCAATATTGCTGCCGAAAAACTCTGAGTTAACAGAAGTAATTATTAGAGAAACTCACGAGAGCAATTACCATGTGGGTGCTGCACATACACTGAGCCTTATCAGAGAGCAATATTGGATACCCCAAGGGAAGGCACAAGTCCTGAAGGTGATAAGGAGATGCTCGCAGTGTATCAAACATGGTGGCGGGCCATATCGGTTACCAGATGCACCGGCGTTACCAGCAGAACGGGTGAATTATAACAGACCCTATACATACACCGGGCTTGATTATCTTGGGCCGCTTTTCGTGAGTACTCCTAATGGCAGAGAAAAGAGATGGATAGCCCTATGTAACGTAGCCGTTTTTCACACCTAAATTTAAGTATAGAATTAATTAGCTACGCGCGGAACCCTAAACGTGTCCTTTGTTTCCGCGCGAACATAATAGACGCGGTTCGCCCCGCCGCCCGCGCCCGCGCAGGCCTGAGCCGTGCCGGCTGCTCGTTGCTCCCCGCCACTCTGAATTCAAACCTCTAACGGAGAGGCCACGTCCCCTTGCGCGCAGGCCGCTTGGACGTGGGCCGCAGCGCTCCGATCGTGCTGAATTTAATAATTAATTTAGAAAAATAATAATTTAGTAATGTCGGGCGAGTAGCGTACCTATGTTTTATAAAATTGATAGTGCTTAGCATCAGTGCGTGACCCCAGATCGGGGTGCGAGGATACGGCTGCAACGTCTGCACCTTACGCCCGTGTCCTCCAGCTGCGCGCCACTTGACTTAATCGAGGTGCGAGGATACGGCTGCAGAACGGCCATCGAAGGTTCCGGAACCGCGCGTCATCGTTTCATGACGTCAGACCTTCCGAGCTGAACATCTGCACCTTACGCCGTGTCTTCCAGCTGCGTGCCGCCCGACCAAAATCGTCAGGGGAGTGCTTTTCCCACGTGCCAGCAAATTAACGGCGTTAACTTTTCCGTTAACCGTTATTTCAATTCCTTAAATTTAAAAATAACGGTCGTTATAACGGTCGTTACCGATACCAATTGAGGAACCAGACGGGCCTTTACGAACCCACGTCTATAAATAACTTGTGGCATTTTTTTATACCCGGGAGATTGTTGGAACCGAAGAATATATTTACATTTTGTCGTTTTAATCACGTCGTATCATTTCTTCGCTTACCTCCCGGCGTAACCGCTACAGTGGCGCCCAACGTGGGGCCCGAACCCACGACCCTGAGATTAAGAGTCTCATGCTCTACCGACTGAGCTAGCCGGGCATTGGTTATAATTTAATTTTGGGCATTGATTTCTGGCGTAAGTTCCAGCTTTGCCCGAAGTATCTAGGGAGCATTACTCTCTCGAACGGGAACGATACTAAAGGGGGTAGTGTTTCAGGAGCAGTTAGTTCGCCTCATGCTTCCATTCAAGGTTTCGACAAGTTAACTGAATCGGAGAAGCAGCTTGCTGGTAACGTTATTAAACAGTTTGAGGAGATTTCATTTGAACGTAAGGGTCTTGGGCTGACTGACCTTATAACTCATCGCATCGACACTGGGGACTCTCCGCCAATTAGACAACGTTATTATAGGCTATCACCTGAGAAACAACGTATTTTGGTGGATCAGGTTGATGAGATGCTTTCCCTCGATGTGATTGAGCCGTGTGAAAGCGCGTGGTCTTCGCCGGTTTTAATAGATACCAAAAAGAACGGCCAACCTAGATTTTGTCTTGATAGCAGGAAGCTTAATTCAGTTACTAAACGCGATGCGTATAACTTGCCTTATATTTCAGAAATTTTAGATAATTTAAGGGATGCCCGCTACCTAACCAGTATCGATTTGTCAAAGGCCTTCTGGCAAATACCTATTGCTGCGGAAGATAGGGATAAAACATCATTTTATGTTTCTTCTAGAGGCACCTACCGCTTTAAAAGGACCGCCTTTGGGTTAACTAATGCGCCCGCAACACAACAAAGACTTGTTGACTTATTATTCGCAGAGTTTGATTTAAAGGTATTTGCGTATTTGGATGACATTATCATCGTTTCTAATGACTTTAATAGTCACGTGACTTTGTTATTGCGTGTTCTAGACAAGTTAAAACAGGCCAACTTGACAATCAATCTGGAGAAGTGTAAGTTCTTCAGCAGTCAGCTTAAATACCTCGGTTATGTGGTAGATAGCTCGGGTCTGCGCACCGATCCCGAAAAAGTAGAGGCTATCTTGAACTACCCAACGCCCACTTGTCGTAAGGATCTTAAACGCTTTCTCGGCACCGCGACCTGGTACCGTCGTTTCGTTCCAAACTTTAGCACGGTGGCCGGGCCGCTAAATAAGCTTACGTCTAATAAGAAGGGTACTCCGCAGTTTAAGTGGACCCCCGAGGCCGACGCTGCATTCCAAAGGCTTAAGGAATGACTTGTATCGGCCCCTGTTCTTGCTTGTCCCGACTATAGTAAGCCGTTCGAGATTCACACTGATGCGAGTAATTTCGGGATTGGCGCAATGCTCACTCAGACTATTGATGGTAAGGAACATCCTATCGCATACATGAGTAAGTCACTAACTGCCGCTGAGAAGAATTACAGTATTACAGAACGGGAGACTTTAGCCGTTGTGACCGCCCTTGAGTACTGGCGATGCTATATTGAAAATGGGCAGCCATTTACGGTGTATACTGATCACAGCGCGTTAAAGTGGTTTTTGTCACTTAGCAATCCAACTGGGAGGTTAGCTCGCTGGGGTGTCCGGTTGTCATCTTTTAATTTTGTACTTAAGCATCGGCGCGGAGTAGACAACGTCATTCCTGATGCGTTATCTAGGTGTATGCCAGTCAATGCCATTTCAACTGCAAATTCATTCGTTAATACAAAGGATAGTTGGTATAAGAATATTTATAACGGTTGTTTAAATAACCCCGTTAGCTTTCCTAATTTTCATATAAAAGACAGTGTCTTATATCGGCTTTCAAAGAACAAGCATGAACTGACGTCCGAGTTCTCTTGGAAGGAGGTCGTTCCTACTGAGGTTAGGGACAAGGTCATCGAGGAGAACCATTCCGAGCCTACTGCTGGACACATGGGCGTTTTCAAGACTTACCGACGTCTTGCATTGCGTTATTTCTGGCCGGGGATGTATAAAGATGTAGTTAAATTCGTTGGCTCGTGCAGTAAGTGTTTAACTTACAAAGCTCAGAACCATCAGACATTGGGAGAGATGGGCCGCCCTAAGCAATGCTCGCGTCCCTTTCAGATGTTGTCAATAGATCTTATGGGGCCTCTGCCAACGACTCGGAAACAGAACAATTACATTCTAGTGGTGACCTGTTGCTTTTCAAAGTTTTGCTTGATTTTTCCGATTAAGAAGGCCACATCCAATGTTATTGCCAAGATTTTGGAGGAATCGGTGTTCCTTGTCCATGGTATTCCGCAAACAGTCTTGATGGATAACGGAACTCAGTTTACAAGCGATGTAGCCCGCTCTCTTTTTAAAGATTATTGCGTTCCTAATGTGTTCTACACTCCGCGCTACTCGCCGCATGTGAATTTAGTAGAGCGATTTAATAGAGTGATTATTACCTGCATCTCTACGTACGTAAATGACGATCATAGATCGTGGGATTTGTTCATTCCTAAAATCCAGTTTGCAATTAATAACTCTGTTAATGAAGCGACAGGGTACACACCCGCATTTTTAGTCTTCGGGCGTGAACTTGTGACTTGCGGTACTCACTATATTGACACTGATATCGGAAATGAAGTGTTGTTTTTACCACGTGATCTATACGCCGAAAACTTGCATGTCAACTATTTTCGATAGCGTACAACAGAAATTATGGCAGGCACACGCTAAGAACACAGCTCAATATAATCTTAGGCGGAAGGCAGTCGAGTTTAACGTGGGTGACATTGTATTGAAGCGTACTTATTTCCTGAGTGATAAGGATAAGTATTTTTCTAAAAAGTTAGCTCCCAAGTTCCTTACAGCTAGAGTTACCGAGAAGAAGTCTCCCCTTGTTTATGTCCTGCAGGATTTGTCCGGGAAAAACTTAGGTAGCCGGCATATCAAAGATTTGAAATTAGTTGGTAGTAGTAAGTAAGTTGGCATGTTAGAAGTAGCTTTAGGTGTGTTTCGCGTCATTTTCTACACCTTGGAGGCTTAGCTTTTGTTGGCTCCGAGTTCATGGGACTGGGAACCAGAGGTTTGTTCGTTGTGCGTCAGTAACTCACTCTATAGCCGTTACTGTGGTACTCATGTTTGAGGATGGATATCTGATAGATCGTGTGAAAGGTTTAACAAATGCTCACTTCCTTAATGCGGGTTTTATTTTTTAAATAATAAATCCCTTGGTGACGCGAGGGGGTACTGTAACGTAGCCGTTTTTCACACCTAAATTTAAGTATAGAATTAAGGAATTAGCTACGCGCGGAACCCTAAACGTGTCCTTTCGCTCGTGTACTCTTCTCACTCGCTCGCCCCCGCAGGGGGCGAGTGAGGGGGATGCCTCTTCGGGACTGTTGTCCCCTTAGGCTGTTTTGGGTCGCAGCCTGTTGCAACAGGCTGGGCTTTTTTGGCGTACGCAGGTTCTGTGGGCCAATCTGTGGCTTGTGTTCACTGTTGGCCCTTCAGCAGCTGTGTGGTGTCCTCCTCCTGGGGGTGGACTACGGGCTGTCCGGTGGCGCGAGCTCTCTTGCTAGAGCTCGCGATCGGGCGTCCGGGGGGCGCGCGTGTAGCGGCGCTATCCCCTGCAGCAGTGGGTATCTGGAGTTGTCGGCGCGGTCGAACATGGCGCGCGCGAGGTGGCTGATGCAGTCGTCCAGGCTTTGCCAGCGGTGGTCCCTGATGATATCTCTGTTTCGCACAAGTGGAGACTGGCATGGTGTGGGATTTCTCCTCCATTGCCTCGACGAATGTCTCCCAGCTGATGCGTCTTCTATTCTTCCTCTGGATAGTGGTGGGGATACCATCAAGTGTCAGTAGTACTGGGCGGTGGTCTGACGGGAGGTCAGGCAGGGCTTCTTGGTGCAGTGTAGCGTTGACATTGTGGTGGATCGCAAAGTCGATGATGTCCTCGGACCCGTGCGCGACATCATAGTGTGTCGGCTCCTCGGGCCCCGAGACGTCAAAGTTGTGCTCCACGGCTGCCTGGTGGATGACTCGTCCTGCGACGTCAATTCTCGACGCGTGCCATGCGGTATGCTTGGCGTTGAAGTCCCCTGCCAGGATGGTCGGCATAGGGGACCTCAGCAGCTCCCTGATGTCGCGTTTCAGACTTCCTATTGGGCCATGCGGTCTGTATATGGCGTATAGCCGAAGGTCTGTGCCCGAGACTCTGATGTCGACTCCCAGGGCCTGTAGGGAGTCGAGGGGCCTGTAGTCAACTGGCTGGTGTATGATGGACCTCCGGACTATGACGGCCAGTCCGCGGTAGGCTGCTCCATTCGGTGCTACTTCGTCTCTTCTGTAGACCAAGTAGCCGGTGATCTTCAGCTTGTCCGAGCTCTTCAAATGCGTTTCATTGACCAGCATTATGTCGACCTCTTGCTCCTTGAGGAAGTATCGGAGCAAGGAGATCTTGCGCGTCAGTGACTGCGCATTCCAATATACCACTCTCAGCTTACGGTTGAATGTTAAGCTGAGAGGGTATGGCGGCTGAGAGGGCTTTGGCGACTGCTGCTGGGCCCTGGGTTGCGGCTGCAGTGAGGAGTTGCGTGATGAGCGCAGCTATGTCTGTCGTTGGTGGTGGCAGAGGTGGCGAGTGTGCGTCGGTCTTGGTTGTGGTGTTTGCCACTTGTTTGGCTGGCTTCTTCTTCTTCTGCTTCTTTTGGGGCTTTGTGCCCTGGGATGGCCTTGACGGGCCCCTTTGGGTTGGGGCGTTTGCCGGCGCCATCAGTGAAGCTGGCGCCGACTCTTCCACCGTGGGCTGATTGTCTGAGGCTCTGGTCTCAGGGCCGCGGCGGATTGGGACGGTGTGGGCTGCTGTTCCCGCTTTTTTGTTGCGCTGTGTGATTGGCCGGGTGTGGCCCTTCACAGTTGGCGCAGGTGGCAGGCTCCGACTTTGGGCGCGTGCAGTCTCGCGCTGCGTGCGGGCCGGCGCAGCGCACGCACTTGAGTGGTCGGTGGCATCCGTGAGATGAGTGGCGGAAGCCTTGACAGCGGTGACATTGCGCGGGCCCCTTCTTCCCGCGCCACGCTTCAATCTTCACGTCCCTCATAAAAAGGAGCTCGTTTATCCCGTAGATTTCAGCGTTTTCCTTCGCGGGGCCAGCGAGCTGCACAAAGTAAATGCAGCCCGGCTGCCCGCCCCTCGCATCGATCTGCTTGATGTACTCTACGGGGTATCCGAGCTCTTCGCAGGCGGCTTTGATTTCTTCGACTGGGGTGTCAGCAGGCAGTCCGCGCACCGCCACCTTGAGTCTCTTCTCGGAGTCGAGAGAGTATACATGGTACTCTAGCTCGACTCCTCGTTCTTCTAGGGCGGCGAGGTGGCGGATAACGCATCTGTACTCCTCTTCCGATTTGGGTTGGAATCGAATTCCTTTCCCTGCTGTGGCTGTATGCGGCGTCATGTTCAGTTCGGCTGCGATGTCGCGTAGTACCGAGTGCCAATTTGGGAGTACTGGGGCTACTATGGCGGGGTACTTTGTCTTCTTGGGCGGTTGCTGTTGTTCTTTTTGTTGTTGCTGTGGTTGCTGAGTCTGCGTTGGTGGTGTGGCGGCAATGGCGGAGTATTTGAGTGCCGCTTTTTCCGCTTTTTCCCCGGGCGCCGGCTGTTGTTGCTGCTCTTGCGAAGGGTTGGGGGGGTGTGGGGCCCCCGGTGTTGAGGGAGGGCGCTCGGTGGGTTGCTGTGGCGGTTTGGGCTGCGGGCCTGCCCCTGTGCGCTTGTGTTGTCGCTGCGGGCGAGGGGTTTCCGCTAGGGCTCGGTTTGTAGGTGGTGGCGATGGGGCCCTGCAGGGCCTCTTTTCTTCCGCCATTGCGGTCGTTGGGCTCACTTCTAGCTTCCTTTTTAGGGCTGCTGAGGGCAGGATCGACGGGTGGTTATCCCGCACGAAATCTAAAAAGGGCATGTCTTCTGGTAGTAGGTCGGTTTCTTCGCCTAGCAGGTACCCCTGGAGCCTGATATATGCCGCCATCCAGGTTTGGAGACCCGGAGAGAGGTACTCTAGCTCCGCCAGTCGGGCCACTAGGATCCGGTCATGATCCAGTAGATCCCGTGAGGGGCCGGTGAGTAAGTTCGGCGGTATTGGCGATAGAGTTCTGCCTGGCGCTGCGTCCGTTTTTCTCCACTGGCTGTTGGGAGTCGGTGGTTGCTGGGGTGCCGGGGTTGCCGGGGTGGGTCCTACGGCGTCGTCGAAGTGGTCGCTGTCGGTTTCCGCGACATTTTCCGACGCGATTTTTTCGTGGGGTAGTTGTGAATTTTGACGTTCACAACTACCCTCAGTTTTCGATTGCGGCTGAGGGGGTGCGGGGGGCCTCGGCTTGGTGAGCTTTGACCTTCCCTCACGGCTTTCTGCTTTCTCCTCCATATTGGAGGATCTGACGGGGTCTCCGCGACGCACTACTGGCAGTCATACACCTGTCACTGCATATCCTCGCCCGGGGCATCCGTTTTAGCGGGACCGGGTTTGGCGTACACAGTGAGGGCAAGACCGTCAGTAGGCCTTCCGAAGTAGAGGTAGTCCCCGCCGGAACTAAGTGTCCTTTGTTTCCGCGCGAACATAATAGACGCGGTTCGCCCCGCCGCCCGCGCCCGCGCAGGCCTGAGCCGTGCCGGCTGCTCGTTGCTCCCCGCCACTCTGAATTCAAACCTCTAACGGAGAGGCCACGTCCCCTTGCGCGCAGGCCGCTTGGACGTGGGCCGCAGCGCTCCGATCGTGCTGAATTTAATAATTAATTTAGAAAAATAATAATTTAGTAATGTCGGGCGAGTAGCGTACCTATGTTTTATAAAATTGATAGTGCTTAGCATCAGTGCGTGACCCCAGATCGGGGTGCGAGGATACGGCTGCAACGTCTGCACCTTACGCCCGTGTCCTCCAGCTGCGCGCCACTTGACTTAATCGAGGTGCGAGGATACGGCTGCAGAACGGCCATCGAAGGTTCCGGAACCGCGCGTCATCGTTTCATGACGTCAGACCTTCCGAGCTGAACATCTGCACCTTACGCCGTGTCTTCCAGCTGCGTGCCGCCCGACCAAAATCGTCAGGGGAGTGCTTTTCCCACGTGCCAGCAAATGAACGGCGTTAACTTTTCCGTTAACCGTTATTTCAATTCCTTAAATTTAAAAATAACGGTCGTTACCGATACCAATTGAGGAACCAGACGGGCCTTTACGAACCCACGTCTATAAATAACTTGTGGCATTTTTTTTATATCCGGGAGATTGTTGGAACCGAAGAATATATTTACATTTTGTCGTTTTAATCACGTCGTATCATTTCTTCGCTTACCTCCCGGCGTAACCGCTACACCTATTTACGTGTTGTGGTGTATTAGGCATCATATGCCCTAATAATAAACACCCTTTTTTAATCACTATCACTTTATTAAAATAATAGAAAAATACGTGAACAGTACCGCACAATCTGACTCATCGAAATTCTACATTTTTCCATCCGGCCGCCCGTGTACGTTCGGAAACTTGTGCCCCTTTCGTTCGGGAACACCTCAATACTCTCCCCTATAAGTTTAATCGTTGGGGCGGTTTTATTATTCTAGATGATCTACGAACTAAAGTATCCTCACGTACAATTGGGGATACAGGTACCGAAACTACAGGAGCAATCTCCGTTTGAGCATGGTCAGTTTCAATATCTGCCTCCGGGCTATTAGTAATCATGGTATTATCATCATCAGTAACTTTTTCGTTTATCTGGAATTCTACATTTTTAGGATAACAATTGTCCTTATTAAAATCTTGTTTATGTCCATTATTATCCACCCCCTGCTCTACTTCCGTTGAAGAATGATCAGAATCTTGAGAAAGACAAGTTATTATTTGATCTACATGTCGTTTCCAAATTAAATCCTCATCAATTATTTTACAAAGGTACGTTCTTTTTCCCAGTACTTCTTCAATCATAGCTTTGACAAATTGTTTCTTATTAGGATGTCTATAATCTCTGCAGTAAACTTTATCACCTTCTTTAAATACAATATTTCTCCCCCTGCCCTTCTCAGTTTCCTCTTTTGTACACACCTTATCTTTTGTACTCAATAAATCAAATCTAGTCCTTAACTTCCTTTGAAACGTTAATGTTGCCGGTGAACTGCCTGTGGTACAATGAATAGAGTTTCTATTTATTTATTTATTTATTTATTTATTAGTATTTATGGAATAAGTATCTATTCATTAATGTTTCAAAAGTAACATTGTTTTTTTCTTTTAATGATTTTAACATTCCTGATTTAAAACTTCTTACAGCATTTTCAGCAAGTCCGTTTGTAGCAGGGTGAAATGGTGGAGAAGTTTGATGCTTAATTCCATTCTTTTGTAAAAATTCTGAGAACTCCCTGCTACAAAAAGTTGCTGCATTATCAGTTACTACAATTTTCGGCAGGCCATACCTGCTGAAACATTCTCTAAATTTTTCTACAGTTAATTTAGCTTCGATGTTTTTCATTACAAATTCTTCTGGCCATTTTGAATATGAATCTATTATCAGTAAAATCATTTTACCATCCACTGGGCCTAGAAAATCAGCATGAACTCTTTCATATGGAGTATTACATTTTGGCCATGAAATAATGTTCGCTTTAGGTGGTTCAGGTCGGGCTGACATACAGATATTACAATTTTTTAACACATTTTCAATACTCTTGTCTAATCCTGGCCACCAAAAATATGATCTGGCATTTGTTTTCATTTTTACAATTCCTTCATGAGTTGAATGAAGTTCTTTTAGCAATTTTGATTTTAATTTATCTGGCACCACAACTCTATAACCCCACATAATTACATTTTGATCAATGTACAATTGGTCTTTCCTTTGAAAAAATGGTTTTAAGGCCTCATCATTAACAATTTTAGGAAACCCATATCTAATTAAATTGTATACAGTGCTCAAAATTGGGTCTTTTCTTGTTTCTGACCTAACCATATTTAGATCAATAACATTTTGCCCTTCAACAAAATTTATGTAATCACATTCCTTTGTAATAATATCTGAGTCAATTTTGGATAATGGTAATCGTGACATACAATCAGCTTTAACATTTTCTGTTCCCTTGATATGCTTAAAGGTATAATCAAAACCTGCCAAATATAATGACCATCTTTGTAGCCTGCCTGCAGCCATTTGAGGTAAACTTTTATTTTCTCCGAACAAAGCCTGTAAAGGCTTATGATCAGATTGTAACTCAAATTTATTACCAACCAAATATTGATAAAATGTTTGCACCGCCCAGTAGATTGCTAAAGCTTCTTTATGAATCATTGAATAATTTTTTTCAGCTGGTTTATACACTCTTGATATAAAACTTATAGGTCTGTCTGAGCCATCCGGCATAACATGGCTGAGCACTGCTCCAACACCATTTTGAGAAGCATCACAGGCTAATCTCAAAGGTAAATCTCTGTTAAAATGCATTAAGATGTTTTCAGAAACTATTTCCTTTTTAATCAATTCTAAGCTGTCATTACATTTTTGTGACCAAATAAACTTTGAGTCCTTTCGCAAAAGCTCATACAATGGTTTCAATTTTACTGACATCTGTCGAATAAATTTAGAGTAATAATTTACCATGCCAATCCAAGATCTAACCTCTGTAACATTGCTTGGTGGTGGTGCGTTTAAAATTGCATCTAATTTTGACCTATCCTTTTTTAATCCGTTTTTTGAAATAATATGGCCTAAATATTTGACCTCTTCCTGAAAAAATAAACACTTTGCCTTATTTAAGCGAATTCCCACTTTTTCAAATCGTCTCAAAACCTCTTCTAAATTTTTTAAATGTTCTGTATCATTTGATCCCGTAACTAGTACATCATCAATAAAATTTACCACACCGTTTGCTCCTAATAAAACTTTTTCAAGCTTTGCTTGGAAAATGGCGCTTGCCGGTTTGGTACCATATGGTAATCTATTTAATTTATATATTCCTTTAGGAGTTGACCAAGCCAACATATTACCAGTGTCATCATCAATTATTAAATGGTTAAAAGCATTGCGCAAATCTAATTTAGTAAATTTTTTACCCCCTTGTAAAGCGGCAAAAATGTCTTCAATTCGAGGCAATGGATGATTTACATCTTTTAAATATTTATTTACGGTAATTTTATAATTGGCACAAAGCCTTATTTTTCCATTTTCTTTTATGACAGGTACTAACGGGGTTCCCCATTCTGAATTTTCAATTTTTGTTATAGCACCTTCATTTTCTAATTTCAATAATTCCAAATCAACTTTTTCTCTGTACGCATGAGGAATAGATTTTGGTTTATGAAAAATAGGTTTTACATTTTCATCTTTTAACTCTAATCTTACTTTTTCCCCTTCAATTTTACCTAATTCAGGCATGAAAACATTTTTAAATTTATACAACACAGAATCTAATGTTTTCTCAGCTTCACTTTGAACCACATGTAATGAGACAAGATTTTGAATATCTAACTTAAATTTGTCAATTAAGTCCCTTCCAAACAAGCATCTGCTACCATTTGTTACAATTAATAATGTACAATTTAATTTTTTACCAAAACATATCAAAGGAACAGTTATCTTACCTATTGGCTTCACTATTTGCCCATTGTAGGTTTTTAACTGACAATTCGCTGGTTGTAACTGAAAATTAGAAAGATAACGGTTATAAAAGTCCTCCGGAACACATGAAACAGCTGCACCGGTGTCCAATTCCATAGAAAAATTATGAGCACAAATTGAACACTCAACACTATATGGAGAGATGTAATTAACATGTGGCACTAAATGTTCAACTGTAAAAATTTCAACAAACCCATTATCCTCCTCCGGGTCCTGTTGGTCTAGTTCCACCACATTGGTAGGTTTGCTGCTCCTACATACTGCGGCCAAATGTCCAATTCTGCCACATGTTTTGCACTGATATGTTTTGAATTTGCATCTTGCAAACGAATGGTTTGATTTGCCACAGTGAATACATTTCAAAATGTTACTTTCTCTGTCACTTTTGGTGGTTTTCTTGCCTATATCCATTCTCTGTTGTGTAACTTTATTAACAAATGTTTCCCGTTGTTCCACCATAACGGATTCCTTGTTCAATGCAATGTCCAGTAGTGCTGTTACTTTGCGTGTGATTGGCTCTTCACAGAGCCTCTCAAAAATCGGCCCTGTTCGTAAACCCGTCACAAATTTATCTTTAACACGGTCCTCAAAATAGGCTCCGAAGTCACAGTCCGCAGCTGTTTCCCTGACTCTGGTATACCATGTAGATATGCTCTCATTTTCTTCTTTAGAAATTTTGTCAAATAAGGCTCTTTTTCTAAAATAAGACACTCTAACCCGATACCGCAATTTGAGAGCATCCTCCAACTCTTTGTACGACTTTTCCTTTGGCAGAGATGGATGAAAAATGCTTTTCAGTGTTTTATATGTTTTCTCATCTATTAACATTAAAAGCATGGAAACTTTCTTCGGTTCTTCCACTGAATTTGCAATAATATACAATGATATTTTAAGTATAGATAGGTTATGCTCGAACATTACAAGCGCAAAAAGTGCTTCCAACATCGCGGCAGCACACATTCGCATTTTGTTTTATTGTTTACAATACGCACACTTCATCGAAAGCGTAAAAGAGATAGCTTTATCAAAATAATACATAAGAAAGAGACAGCCTTCACCCGGAACACCAATCACCGCACGTTTGACACAGATTAAAGAAACTAACACTAGGCAGAAGGTGCAAACTGTTTCTACCTATTAATCGACGGATGATAGCGAGTGTAAGTAATGGTAATACCGCTATCGGGTTGTCGTTTGCGTAGCAGGCATGTCAAAGAATTACAAAATAATTGACTCGGACACGGATTTTTGAATAAATGTACAGACAGCAAAACTAATCTTGTCAAAAAATGTTTCGTGCCTGTTGATGTCAATCGATTATATTTCTATCAAGCAACATAAACTTCTACAGACCGACCTCGTGTAGGATACAAGAAAGGACACTTCTTCACTTTTCGTCACTGGTACTCAGAGATATACTTTAAAAATTAAAATTTAATCGTTACAGCATTATTTTCTTCTAAATAAACCCGAAGAAATATATAGGGCAGTAAGTTGAAGTTGACTATGTAACCCATATAATCTAGAATTGAATGTGATTTAGTATGACGCATCTGTTACATTAATCTATGTTCGCAGTCTTTTTGTCTTTATCACTCTCATTGCAAACGACACTAGGTAGTCTCTTTCTCTGAGACAGCGTCTTCATGGCGTCATATTTGGTAAATTGAAGGATAAAATGGAAAAAATAACATAATTTCAGCTTACTTACTTGTGGTATGTGATGCCTGTTGCCTTAGTACGTTTGGATGTATAATTAGTGCACTTTCGCAACACGCATGACGGCATTTTTAAGGTCACTTACGTCGTTGGCGGGAACTCGTGTCAACATTCGCCTCTCTCGCTTGCCCGGGAGCGACTGAAGCCAATAGGCGATGTTTAGCGTCTTTATAGCGGCACACTTTAGGTACGCGGGTAACGTATCTATACTTAAAATATCATTGATAATATATTGCTCCACGCGCTCCAAAAAACAGTCAATGTCATCTTTTTCTTCAAAAGTTTTAATTATAAAATTTGCGCTCGTCGCCATTTTGTGGTGTATTAGGCATCATATGCCCTAATAATAAACACCCTTTTTTAATCACTATCACTTTATTAAAATAATAGAAAAATACGTGAACAGTACCGCACAATCTGACTCATCGAAATTCTACATTTTTCCATCCGGCCGCCCGTGTACGTTCGGAAACTTGTGCCCCTTTCGTTCGGGAACACCTCACGTGTTTAACGGTACGAGCGATACATCTTGAGATCGTGAAGGACCTGTCAGCTGAAGAATGTCTTTTAGCAATACGAAGATTCGCAGCGATTAGAAATAAACCACAGAGGATGTACTCGGACAATGCAACTTGCTTCAAGTTGGTATCCGAAGTCGTGCAGCAGCAGTATTGCATCAAGAATGATATCCAGTGGAAGTTATACCTCAGCTAGCCCCATGGCACGGAGGGTATTACGAACGTCTGGTAGCTCTGGTGAAGCATTGCCTAAAGCGAACCCTCGAGAAACACCTCCTTAATGATACCAGACTGGTGACAGTGATTAACGAAGTAGAGGCAGTGCTCAATTCAAGACCGCTAGCAAGAGTTGGCACTGAAGTTGAACACATCCTGTGCCCGGCAGATTTCTTAAGCATGGGACAGTGCTTGACTATGAGACCCTCTGCCGCAGAAGTCCGAATGGATATTACGACTACGAAGCGTGACCTGGTAGAGAGCTGGCAGAGAGGACACAAGATTTTGGAGGAGTTCAAGAAAATGTTCATTGGACAGTACCTCGCTAGTCTCAGAGAGAGATACAACAATGCACCTAAGCAGCCCCGAGTTATGTCTCACCAGAGGCCACAAGTGGGTGACCTTGTCCAGATTAAGTCTGATCTGAAGAACAGGAACTTGTAGAAAGTTGGTAAAATCGACCAGTTAATTAAGGGAAGTGATGGTGAGTCTAGAGTAGCAAGAATCAAGGTGGACGGTTCTACATTGACACGTTCCATTGGTCATCTCTACCCCTTGGAGATAGATGACGCGACACCTGAAGCAGAACCGAGACCGCAAGAAGCGAGGATGAGACGGCGGAAAAGAACATACCAGACAGTGGTGTTCCGGAAGCACTTGGTGACCAAGTAGACACCGAAGTGAACACCCCCGCTGATTGTGAAGTGGCCAGTCTCAATGAAGGTCCCCTACCAGATGAGTAGCCCGAAGATGGAGGCGAGAGAAAGAGCAAAAGAGTCGCAGCCATTCGCGCCAGGGATAAAATCCTGGAGTGGACGCGGCACCTACTCGCCTTGCTGCAATAACCTTCTTCACTGCTGGGAGTGTCGCGCCGAGCGCGATTCGGACCGGTAAAAATCAGGTAACTGTCTATATTGTCAATTGGCAACACTGACGTCTAGGATGACAGTTCGGTTGGCGCGAGAAGGGGCGGAGGTTATGTGCCACATTCCGACGGCAGCGCCGACTTGAACGGTACATCTTGCACGAGCATGGGCGTTGTAGACGAGAGGGCAGATCTGGACTGCCTGTCTCCACGCCGTTTACTAGAGAGGATCCTGGTGGTAAGTGCTCATGTATGTTATTTATACTTTATAATCGACATTCTTAGCTACATGAGTGTGGAACAGGGGATTAACCAACGGTTGCTGGTTGTCGTAGTTTCACATGGTCCAATCCCGAGGTACTGGTACCTCTGAAAGGCAAGGGATTAGGACAGGGAATGCCCGGTGCTTCCCAGGAGTGTGTATTGGAATCACACTAGCAAGACATGTAGTACGATCGATTATGAGATGGAGTACAAGGGCCAGGTCTAGGGGGAAGGCTTATGGAGGACCTCGTGGGGGCACCGCCCCCATGTCCAGCTGGTGCGTTGGGCTGGAGGCGTAATCGACCGTACGATGGGTCACTCTGGATCGGCCAGTAGACCAGACCCTCTGAAATACATGTAGACAAGTTCGGTAAAATATGGTGTAAGAGTACACCCTGTTCGCGAAGCAGGAGGTGGTCCCCTCCTTCTACACTCATGTGGCTAAGTGTTGTGTGTAGACGTAAATTACATTTTGTAGCACCTAGCGAATCTATACCCAATCGAATTCAGGCAAGTGTTTCACACACGACTGGGTGTAGAGGGCGCTACAAGAGGTGCAACCACGGGGTGCAACCCTATCGCTCTAACGAAGCGCAGGTGCAAAAAAGGTCTTAAGCGACTTATTTGAGTTACTGCCTTAAGCTATTTATACTGTGATACCTATGTCTAAATTCCGTTTGCTTTTCAATATTCATCAATTATTCACGTGATATGAGTGTAAATGCTATTTGTTTAACGACGATTATTGTAACTGCTTAAATAATTTATAAATACAGAAATGTCATTGTGACAGACTGACGACTGACAGCGATCAAAGAGTAATCTTTCAATGTTTTGGCTCAATTTTATTTTAACCCAAAGACTACTATGAATAAAATATAATGAAACCGATGTTTCTAATTGTTTCATGACCGTTGTGAACAAATACTTAATATGTCGTCAAAACTACCAAAAGCTGCTCTGAGTCTCAAGCAGGTATTTATATCATAAATAATGTATTACATAAACTACGTGAAGTTTTGTTTTGATAATATATGTATTAAATTTCTTAAATTCACAGTTCATGCTGCGTCAAGAAGTTCTGAAGCTGTACAGGGATATATTTAGAACTCTACGGTATGTGTCCGACGAATCTACGCGTCTTGAATTAAAGGAATGGGCCAGAACAGATTTCAGGAGTAACAAGCATCACACTGATGAAGGAACCATTAAATCCATGCTGCATTACGGCAAGAAATCGTTACAGGATTTGGAAAAATCGTTAGCACTAAGTAAATCATGAAAATGTATTTAAAATGTTGGATTGGATCGGATTCTAGATTGCTTATTCCAGCCTTTGATAATTCTAATGAAAAATCATTACATGGACGTATTTTATTTGGGGGTAAAGTTATATTCAGTAATATTATGAATGACAAGTTGTATTATAATTGTGATTAGATTTTATTTCAGTTAGCTTATTATCAACTTCTCACATTAAATTTGTTGAAATTATACAACATTGTTAATATGAAGACTTTTATTTACATGTTTAGATTATAGGACTAATTGTTACTGAAATAACATTAAAGAAAATAAGCATTAATGTAATTTCAAACTATCTACACTATGTACAATTGAAAAATATAGTTTCACTTATAAACATTTAATTTTATAACTACAGAGTAGAGAGAACGCCTATGCATAAGTCGGAATGAGATTTTTTCTAAATATTTTTTCATCTTTATACTAATAGTAACTTTCACTGCTCTCTTAAAAACAACTTTACAATGTTCAAGGCATGGAATCTGCAACTATATTTCTGCCAGCGCTGATCTTATGATGGAACAGTCAAGTGAATTTCATGGCAACAAGCTGGTTTTGCACCAATATAAAATTATAATAATAATAACACATATATTAGTCCATCTAATTAATATTGACTAAGCTATACACATCAGACTTATCATATTTATATGCTAATGCTATTCAAGTCAAATATAGATCCTATTTATCTACAAATACTGCTTGATAGAATATATAAAGTAGTATTGGAACTGTCATACCTGTCCCAATCACAACTGTGAAAACATGAAAAAATGTGACAAAATCACCACTTTTATTCAAGTACTTGGCCAAAATCAGGACCAAATCTTTAGCTATGTAAGAACCATCAGTACCATAGCAAGGTAATATATTCAGAAATGCCAAACCCATTGACAGCATGAATATGTACTTAAGGAGCTTCTCAGCTTGCATTGGTGAAAATAAAGAAAATATTGCAGTTTTAGGAAAATACTGGTCTATGAAAACAGTTTTATGTAATTCATATGGTAATCCTAGAAACAGTACTGCATTATTATCTTTACGTTCAATGACCATTAAATAAGTGTGATTGTTTAGAGAAGGACGAAGGCAATGCATGCCTCGTGGACATGCATACCCACCAGCTTCAGTACACTTTTTAAAAGTGTTTATTACCATATCCCTCGGTTTGAGACATGAGTACTGTCCAGGCAAGACTGAATCAACATTCACTTTTGGCTCCATATACTCGAAGCAGAAACTAAAAATGTCATCTTTCCTACAGCACTCTACTACATCATTTTCTTTAATAGTCTCCATTGTCAGTTCATCATTTTGGGCTACATAGTCTGCACTGGTACATATGCCATATTTCTCATGAGCCATTTGGAGGCATAAAATCCAGTCTTTTGAATTTTTTATATCACAATTGTTTATTGATGTTATGACATCTCCTACATCTAAGCCCCTGACATCTTGCAATACGGAATCATCAGTAAACCCCACAACTTTCACGCCCAAGTCAGTATCATATGCAATACTGAATAAAATTGGAGCTGCGAAGAATATTAACAAAGCAGCAAAGGCTATGGCAAGGTTATGCCACACTCCCGCAGAGAATATCCTTAACCGTTTAGTAACAGGAAGAGCCATCACATGATCCCCATTTAATTGAACAAAAGCGATTGGTATAATTGCAAACACAGACATCCCTACTGACAAAAGTTGAACATCATACTGGCAAGCAGTCAAAGCATGTCCTAACTCATGGAAAATACTACTAATAGACATAGCTATGAAGTACACCCAGAAATCTGATGCTGGGATATTGAATCCAGGTAGTATAGCCTTCACTTCTGGAACGCTGCTGAGTTGAATACTTTCATTGAAATGTTGATAGATGAAATTGACCAGTGTCCATATGGAAAATGGCAGCATGATCCAGATGCTTATAATGTAACCAAAGGCGAACCATTTATTCAGAATGTGAGTCAATTTCTTGCTCCAGCGATAAAGAAACCGGTTAAATGCAGTTGTGTTCCAAGAGAAGTTTAAAATGCCCACTTTTAAACCAGTCCCCTCCATAAACGCATAGTACGGATAATGCATACAACTCTGTGAAAGAAATAGATATGATAAATGTCAACCATCATTCATTATATCTTTAAAAAATGCAATAGTATTAATAGAGAAACATACCTTGAAAAATGAATCGAAAAACCATATTACAACATAGAAGGCTAAAACAAAAGAACAAAGCACGGTAAAAGACATTTTTATAGTAAGAAAGTGATTGTCTTTAATGCATTTTTCTGTAAAAAAATATTAATATTCTTCAATTCCTTGTTATAATTGTTATTATAAAACTGAGGCTGGAGGCCGGTGCGTAAATCTTTAGCAGTAAATTTTCTGTCAATGTCAAATCAAATTGGTTTTTTCTCCTAAATTGTTATCACTTTAGTTATATTATCCAATCACAAAAGGGCGCGATTCCACAAACATTTGAAAAGTGAGAAATGATTGGTGAATAGGATATTCGGAAAACAACGGCATCACAGCATATAACTTTGACGGAAGCATTCCACTTGAACAAGATATGCTATCTTGATCGTGTTCGTTTTATTTTTTTATTATATTGGCTATGTGCGAAGTAGGTGGTGGGGGTAAGCTAGGCGATCGTAGCGCACACCATGGCAGAAATGTGTACTTACCGGGGACAACTGTCAAATTTACTTTCACGTTTTCTATTGGTTTCTTAACGGTTTCCTACGATTCGTTTCGTTTGTATGCATTTATTTATTCTCTTATTTATTTCAGTAAAATTTCCAATACGGGGTCTTTCTCGTTTACTAAAGTAAATAAAATATTCATGTGTCATTGTTTGACATCTCATCTGTCAGTTTTGACATTTGACCATTGATATATACCAATGGACTAGGCATACCTACGAAATGAGCGTGTATACCTAAAGCGGGTGCTAATAATGGCGGCCTGTCAAACTGAAGGCGGTAGGGTTGGGGTAATCAAAGACCCATATCGACATTATTCAAATTCGTGTTTTTACGTTATGTCAAAATTTTAACGTTATGTGCCCGGCTAGTATGATAGCTTATACCGTCACGTTTTATGTGACGTTTCAGTACATTTTGGCCATATAACGTGATGGTATAAGCCATCATACTAGCCGGGGTGCTAACAAAATAATCGTCATAGACATAAAATATATGTAGGTCACTCGGGAACCCACTTATAATATTATGGAGAATTTTGACAAGTGGTTCGGGGGTAGATCTCCACATAATTGATCTGAAACGAATTTCGGGTCATCATATCTTTGCGTTTGAGCACTAATATGACAATTCCTTATATAAAACTACAAAATTAACTTATGTAAATAATTTGAATCGGTCACATTTTATAAATTGGAAACATTTTACTTAAATTTTGTGTTGGTCATCAATATTCACGCGGTACGTATCGTGACATGAGTGTATCGCGTAATAATAATAACCATGTAAGAGGGCCCAACTCTTTTTGGAAATCTGAAAAATTATAAGATCACTCATACTAGTATCTTTATTTTAAGTAAAACATGTATCGACAATAGTTGAGCGCAGCACTATCCAAGATTGTCAAAACATGGGTGCTAATAATGGCGTCGCCATGTACTCTTTGGGCGTCGCCAAGGGGCTTGCAATGGGTGGAGCGCGCCGCTTTAATAACCTAACGCTCGAAAACCCTGACTCTAGCTGTCAGTCGCGGGCCGCCGCCGCGACTAACCGCGCGTTACTACGTAATTTTTTGTGTGATTATAAAACCCACGATGAAACCGATAACCGGCCACACATGCTCTGTGTATATGGTTGTTTGAATACTCGAAGGAACGTTGGTGTATCTTTTTTTCAGTTGCCTATACATTTTGAACGGTAAGTTTTTTTTTTTTTTTTAGTTTGGTATATGTAATAATAAGTAGTTATTTAGTGTTCGTTTGTGTTTAAAATTATTGGTTGATGTCTAAAATTATCAAGTTGTAAGTTACAATACAAAAAAATACGATACGAACCACCTGGCTACATGTGAGGTACTTATAGCTTAAACTCACCATTTCCGACGATTTACTTATTAAGTAACTAACTGTAATTTTATTCAAAATGAAACGCGTTATTAAATTTATTTTACTTGATTAGCTACATAATAGTTGTCCTATTTAGGTAGTTGTACTTTATTGTGGCCATAGCATTTGAAACCCGGACACAGTGTAGGTATAAATAGCTGAAAAACATAAGAAGATGACCTGTCCTGTTGGATGCAGTTGTGACGTGTTTGTTGTTGATTTGTATGTCCGACAAAACCTGTAGGTTGATGATTTGAAATGTATTTTTTTATATTTTAGACCCAGTAGTTTCGGAGATGAAGGGGGGAATGGTAATTTTTTGGCTATTATCATAAATAATTTCTAAAATAATTATTTTAAAATTAAAAAAAATATATTTTAGATGCACACAATGAGCTCTTTCATTTTAAATGTAACACGATATATGTAGTTTGAAGGTACTTCCCCTACACGTAAAATGGGGATGCATTTTTTCTTGCAAAACCCACCGTATAGGGTATCGTTAGATGGTTCGTTAAAAAAATATGAGGTTTATTATTCTTGTGAAGTAACATGTACTTAATTAATATCGGTTCACTGTACTTAAGCGACATCTGGTGAGGTAGAACATTTTTTTGCATCACTGAAGTATTTTTGGCGTGACAACCCTAGGGCTACACGTGCCACGCGTGAATGAATACAAGTTATGCGATAGACAGAGATGCAGAGAGTAGGCACGTTTCTTATGCCTAAACGCCGTTTTTGTTCGGAAGTGAACGTAACGTCATGCTATCTCTTTCATCATATGCAATTGAGCATTGGAATGAAAGAATTAACATATGTTTTCGCATTTCTATGTCGATTTTATATATATTTGCATAACACATTGTATCTATAGCAGAATAGGGCCTCTCCATGTATTTATCTACTCAAAGCATTTGACACACAAAGGTCCCGCCTTTGACGTTTGACGTTTCAGACGTGCACATAGCCAATAGGTGCGTTCCTTGGATTGAATTAAGTTTGTTCAATTTATTAATTAGAGAATAAGCGACCGTTTACACGGAGATTTATTGTAACAATAAGGAGAGGGATGTCTACACATACTTGGCCCTCCCATCTTTCTACGGGCTCTCCATGGTAGCTCAAGTCAACAAACAGTTCAGTTCAAGGTGAATTGGAATGCATCAAAGTGTTGCCGCTACTAAAATGACAATTCGATCTCAATCGAGTTCTTACCATTGATTAAAATATTCGTAGCAGACCCGCTTATCGGGTTATTTCTCTGCTGGTAGCTAGTTTACAATACAAAGCGAAAAAACAAAAACATCCTATCGGCTACGCACATAGTGTTTCGAAAAGGTCAGGCAGCGTGTTAATGATATGTAAGTTCAGAACCTACCTAGAATATAAAAAAAAAGATAATACGTCTGCAGTATGTATGATGAGGTAGGATGCTGTTTCCTTATTACATTTTTTATAATATTTTAGAATGTAGCGAGCGATTATATGCTCGTGGTCATATCGATTGTGACGGCGTTGGTAACATGGTAACACTATGGATTCGATCCATCCATTTTGACGTTTCACATTATCAATCAATTTACATTTGTGAACGCGAATTTATGTATGTGTATCGCAAACAAATTAATCGTGACACTTTATAAAACATTTTAACATGTGAGTGATGAGTTGTACCGAAAATGAAAGTGGACCTTTTGTCGTATTCTTCCTGCCAGCGGTCGTTGGCTGCTTGACTATACTCCTAGCCAGACGTTGGGCATACGCGCAAGTTAACAACACATCATCAACAGCGATCTCCAGGCGGCGAAAAATCATTAAGGACCCGCTCGTGAAGCGGCCCTTGCCGCAGATCACTTGTAAAATGACGCTACCGGGAACTAAAAAATCTTCTGGCGTCAATAAAAAGGTATTAATTTATAGCAGGAAACAAATTCTTTTTTAAGCTTTGCATCGACGTTACATTATTTACGTTTAAAGGGTACATCGTCGCCTCAGGATGAGGATGTGAGCAGCAATGGAAAACGTGTTGGGCGGGCACGGCTGTCACCAACGCCCGTGGTCGACGGGAAGGCCCCAGACGGGCCAGCGCCTCCGAAGCACATACCTTTTCCGTACATCCCCCACGATGGAGAACTGCTGTTCGAGGGCATGACTTTCGTGTTCACTGTGGTGGCTACAGGGCTGCAGTTCCTCAACCTGTATCGGACGGCTTGGTGGTTGCCACATTCTTATACCAACCAGACTATGGTGAGTATACATGTTTACGCAATTTTTGTCTCTTGGCTCTGTATGGCTAAAAGGGTCATATTTGCTTACCATCCAGGCCATTAAAACATTATGAAAATAAGCAATATTATAACAATATATTTTGTTAGTGTTTAAAATTTTGATAATAATGATATTTCATATCATAACAAAATGAAAATCATAACCTTATATTATAATGTTATAATATAGTTTAAGATGTTGGCGGTGGCGACAATGATGTGCATGAGTTTGATGTAAATGTCCTAGCACACGTAAGAGCGAGACTGTGTGTGACACAGAGATAGCCTATAATTTCTTTATAGCGCTTCACAAAATATCGCTATATATATATTGCTTTTTATTTATAACGATATAATGGATACCGCTATAAATGCATGTCAAATATCGTTATGAATCATTATGATATGCGAAAATAGCGCTATTTCAAGGCCTGTTACCATCTTTCTCCACTTTACTCAGTCCTTGACATATTCTTCTAATACTAAACATCTCTTAGTCTCTTCAATAAAATAAATATAGAATAATAGTGGTTTTTTGTTCTTATAAATAAACTGTCATATTTCAATCTTAATTAAATAGAGCTTTTAATTTATGATTGATTATAGGGATGAAAAAAAAACCGGCCTAGTGCGAGTCGGACTCGCGCACGAAGGGTTCCGTACCGCATGATCTATAAAAAGAGTCCGACTCGCACTTGGCAGGTTTTTAATATTTGTTGTTATAGCGGCAACAGAAATACATAATCTGTGCAAATTTCAACTGTCTAGCTATTACGGTTCTTGAGATCTCTAGCTCGGCGAGTGGTAGCCATGAAAAGGGCTAAAATATCACGTTTTTTGTATGAGAGCAACCCTTAATTATTATTATTATTTTGTTTTTAGTATTTGTTGTTATAGCGGCAACAGCACGGTTACGGTTCTTGAGATACAGCCTGGTGACGGACGGACGGACGGACGGACAGCGAAGTCTTAGTAATAGGGTCCCGTTTTTACCCTTTGGGTATGGAACCCTAAAAAAAGATCTAAAAAATAGTCAACACGGCATGCACGTATCTCTACTTTAAACTTTAACACATCCACTTTCCAGTACAAAAGATGGCAGTGATTGTAAAAAATTAAATACTCTTTTGCAGAACTTCTACCTCATAGATCCACACCTAGTGGCATTTATAGTGACATTTTTGTCACGACGGTTGCTGCTGAGCCTGGTAGTGCAGCTGCTGAAGGCCACACTTGCTCCACCTGCGTTGCCCCATGGCATAGTGGCTGCAAGGTAAACATAGACTTATTAATTATAATTATCTGCTGTTATAGTTATTATTATTTTATATTTTTCAATAAATAAATAAAAATAAAAAATATTAGACATTATGTTGGTAAATTATGTTCAAATGCACTGAGTTACAAAATGTTGATCAGACATTTGGTCTTACAAATAATTATAAAATTCATCGCTTATGCAGCATAATTAGTCACTTAAACACATCTGTGAGTTGTAATTTGTATTATGACATGTGCAAAGCTACATGCAAAATGTGTATGATTACAGAATGTTCATCCTGGGCATGGTAATAGGAGCCCTGGCTTGGTGCACATACTTCATAGCCCTGAAATATCCAATCGGCAAGATATTCTACCTCTGTTACCCGTAAGTAATTACAAAAGTTACCCCAAACTCACTTGGGGTTCATGATTCAAATACAATTTTAAATATTCATAAAACTGACATATCACTTAATTTCTTTGCTGTAAGTATACAAGTAAGTCCGCTGGATGCGGGTGGCGAAGGACTGGTCATTGTGGAACTCTGTAGGGGAAGCTTACTCGTATGTCCAGCAGTTGACCTCCATCGGCTGATATGATGATGATGAAGTATACAAATTCCCTGACAGTGATATAGCTGTCACTATCCTCAGCATTCAGGGACTAAGTCATTAGTGATTGGACCTATAAATAACAACATTAATAATAATAATAATAATAATGTTCTTTATTCACGCCAATAACACAAATTTTAGTAATCACACACTCCACACAAATAGAATTGCGCCTAACATTATTATCACAAACTTGCAAATATATGTATGATTCTGATATTAAAATCTACTAGTTATTTCAATATCTTCTTCAAATTAATAACTTCACCTATTTCCCACAGAGTGGTAATATACTTCGTGCTATTCGGGCTACAGCCAAGCCCATTCCTAGAGCTGAACAACGCCGAGTCGCCACTACATTGCTGTTCGCATGACCCCGAACAGATCCGGACAGAGGTGGATGCTCTCCGGCAAGACTTCAACCTTCGGGTCAAAAAGATCATCTTTAATGCGGTGGTGGGGGCGTACTATTCTAGTTTAATACCGTGCTGTTTTGCACAGGTCAGTTGGGTTTTATTAGTAAATGTGTATATTACTAAAGTAGGCCGTTATTTCTACAGTCACCTGCAAAGAGATGTATCTATTTTAATTACACAACTGTAAAAAATACTGAATAATAAATCGCGCTTTCCCGTATTCTCAGAATCACAAAAGTTAACGTGGCAGATAAAGACAAACCCTCATATTATGGCTAAAAGGAACACCATTCTTTTAGCATTTTAATTATATTCTGTTCTGTAGTAGTGTTTATCACAACATTTATAAATTGTAAGAATTTTTATAGAAAACTCCCACGAGTTTCAGACATATTAAAACATACTGAAAAGGGTCACTCTTTCACGTCAAGTATATCGCTAAAGGCGAATATCGATCGATATGTTTCAGACCGGTTTGCGGTCCTTAATCATGAGTATTTGTGGCAGCGGCACGTTTACCACCAGTGATCGACCTATTTCCTTATACTAAAATAGTATTTTTTTCACCTTAGCGGCTCGAAAATGGCGGTTTTGCTGCTTGAAACCAGTGAGCAAAATGCAATTTTGCTGCGAGCGTGATCACTACGCTCGTGATTCAATTATAGATTCTTTCGCTTGCTCGGGACTCAACATCAACACTCGCAGCAAAAACCGACTTTGCTCTCTTGTTGAACAAATAACTCTTATTTTTGAGAAGCTTGGGTCTCATTAAAACTAAGTATGTGTGTATACTTGCAGTCGTACGTGTACTACGACGTGTACCTGGCGTCGCAGCAGACGGCGTGCGTGTGCGGCGCGCTGGGCGCGCGGCTGCTGGCGCAGCTGCTGCCCGCCGCGCACGCCGACACGCACCACCGCGCCAGCGCGCACCTGGGCCGCTGGCGGCTCAAACACGGTACGTATTACAAAACAAGCTCTCCAGCGGTAACGAAGTGCAGGCCCAACGGGTCAGCGTTCGTTGATGTCTTTTGTTCCTTGTTTGTGTTGGCCGACAACCCCTTGTTGAAAGGGGTTGTCGGCCAAAGACATATAGGATAGATCTGAGGCGGGCAACCCCATATTTCCCGCCGAGGTATGTACAATGAAATAAACAACAATAAAATCAATGTTTTATTTTTAATACGCATAGTGGCAGAATGTCATGATGCCTGTGCCACAAATTTATGTGGAATGGAAATTAAAAAAGAGGAATTTGCCGGCCTAGGCCTGCGAGATTTGTATGAAATTCCATTAACAACCTCTTGTCCTAGCCGCACCTGAAACGTTATACTTCGCTGCCTATTATAAGAAACATAACATCAATATTTTATTGCATGTTTGAGAAAATACTATTATGCAACTGTTACATAATTAGAGACCCGAGCACGAGTGTGTGGTTTTATGAAACGAGCCGGAGGCGAGTGAGAAGTTTTTTCTGCCGTAATCATGCAAAATATATGATTTACGCATTACAATTGTCATTTGTTTGTTTAAGCAAACAAAATAGGTCAAGTTAAACATGAATTAACGTAATAAGTTAATAAAACACTCACTCACAGGTATAGATGGGGGTCGGGGATGTCATAATACAACACTGGCAATACAGCAACTCACGCTTACGCCGTCAGAACCATTTTATTTATTTATTTATTTATTTAATCTTTATTGCACAATAAGAAATCTTAACGTACAAAAGGCGGACTTAATGCCATGAGGCATTCTCTACCAGTCAACCTTTAGGCAAAACAGAAAGACTGTAGGCGGTGCAACTATAAAATACCAGAGAACAAATTTGGTAAGCTTGTATACAAAATATTAATTCAAATATATACATCTGTCATATAGTTACATAAATAATTATTTAAACTATTACATAGACATACACAAATACATAATTATAGATAAATAGATATAGGTACTTATATAATAACGAATACCTACTAAACAGATACCCTAAGAATTCCGTAGACTACCAGCAACAAAAACGCGTACAGCTTTTTTGAAGGCAAATTTGCTGGGAATATTTTTAATTTTAGGTGGAAGACCGTTCCATAGACGAGCCGCCTGGACGGAAAAAGAATTAGACATAAAACCAGAACGGTGAAGCGGTATGGCCAGAGAGAGATTGCCCGACGAACGAAGTTGGCGTTCATGAGTTTCCTCAAGAAATTTAAAGAGGGATTTGAGATATTCGGGACATTGTGGATCCTTGAGAATGGAGAAGACAGTGCAAAGGATGCGGATGTCACGTCGTTGACGGATCCTGGGCCAGCCAAGCTGAGATCGGAACAATGAGACATGATCATATTTCCTCAGGCAAAAGACAAAGCGCAAAAAAAAAAAGCAAAAAGGCAAAGCAGTTATTGAGCAGGCGATCTAGCTTGTCAAGAAGTTCTTCGACCATCGATACGAGTGATGACGTAACGTAGGCTTGTGTCACCCACACTACTGAATTTCCCCGGGGTGCTATACCTTGTATTCTTGTATCATGTAAACAATGTGAACGTGCCTGTCATTCGAATTTCGAATATTGTCATATTTGTCATACTTGACCCGGGTATGTCCTAAAACTACGACCAAGACCACCGGGGAATGGGCAGCAGCATTCCTTAAATGCGGTGGAGATACTGCGTTCGCCAACCCGCAGGCCAAGCGTGGCGATTATGGCATTTACCCCCCATGAAATTGGGGGAGGCCTATGTCCAGCAGTGGACGTCCTAGGGCTGATATGGTGGTGGTGTCATACTTAACTTTTGCTTAACTCCTCGTTAACTCTTAAGGCCCAATGCGGTCAGAAAATAGAGTTTTTCAAAAGATTTTACGCGTTTGTACATGATAATATGGTTTCCAAAAAATGTGCAAATCAATTTTCAGACCTTTCTCTAGTGACGTTATCGATTCGAAACATGATTACACAACTTTTGCTCGATAGAAAAAAATCGTGAACATGCCTCTGAACTACACCTTTAAAAAGAAATTACCACGTTTGCACATTAACTATTAACATGGAACTTATATCAATAACTGCGTAATGTTGTACTTGTTTGCCTACATCGATTACTTTTTCTAAAATAATAATAACTAAAAATAATATTTCATAAATACTGATTTCCGCGAACCCGCTCGTGCATGGCCAGCCGCTCAGTGCTCAGCGAGCTGCGTTCGAGGTCGGGACCTGTGTCACTCCAACTCCGCGCCACTAATGTACAATTAACGCAGATTATTCCGTATTTTTATTAACAAATTTAGGTAAAAAGAGGATTAAAATATAACGCAGTCGGCTGAAATTTTTAATTACAGCCAGCGTGAATGCTAGAATAACGAATGCAATATGGTAAGTACTTAATGCGTGCACCCACAGTAGAAACTCTCAAATACAGTAATACAACTTTTCACTCTAGAAGACGCGTACAAATCGCCCAGCTCATTACTTAATAAGTGAAGTAGTAAGTACAGTCGCGCAGTTATAAGTAAAACAAGTATGACTAGTTAATTCATATTTTTGACTACAAGTTTAGCGAAGCATACTACAAAGCTGACGGTCCTGAGTCCAAATACCGGTAGAAGCAAATATTTGTGTGACGAAGATGAATATTTGTGTCGGAGTCTTAGGTATTCCCTTTGTTATTTAGTATTTAGTTGATTCAGTGTTTAGGTTCTTTAGTTGGTCTCATCATTGCAAAGATAATAAAGAGAGTGAATTTGAATAATTTAGTTCTAAGGTATCAAACTAGTATTTGAAAAGTTTTATGAAGTTAAGTTAATAGGGTAACAAATCACGGAAAAATATATATTATACCTATACTGTTAAATAAAGTAAAAATTTGTTTTTTTTTTTTAGTTTTGTTAATCATTTTTTTACTTTTCGCATTTTTACAGTTTTCCTGTATTTTTGGTATTGTTTGGAGTTTTTTTGTTTTTTGGTTTTTGTTTTACTTTATTTAAAGGTTTTTCGTGTTTTTGTACCTTTAGTATTTTTTGCCTTTTTTGTTTGTTATTATTTATTAAATTATGTTTCATTTGTCTTATTTTTTTGGTTTGGTATATTTATATATATATATATTTTTTTATTGATCTCTTGTTGATATTTTTGTTTTAATATTTTCTAACATGTTTGAGAAACGCACTATACAATCCTCGGCCGGAACAGGGATTGCAGGACTCGTTTTATCCGGTCTCATCTACGAGTCGGTCGTCTATCCCAAACTCGTCCAGTGTTTACAGCCATAGCTTTTTTAAGAGCGAAACACCCGGGTTCAGTCCACTGTTTTCATTCAATTTTTGATTGTGGCGTGTAATTACAAATAGATTATAGCCTGGTTTAACATATTACTTGGATAAATTCGCGGGCAAAA
This sequence comes from Notocelia uddmanniana, assembly GCA_905163555.1. NCBI lineage: Eukaryota > Metazoa > Arthropoda > Insecta > Lepidoptera > Tortricidae > Notocelia > Notocelia uddmanniana. The sequence goes on from LR991065.1 coordinate 18,317,061, forward strand.
GATAGAACCTACGAGTAATAAAGCTGTAGAGCGTCCAAAATCTGTACATGGCAAAAAATCAATGGAGGGCACTTAGGATCCATATACGTAACAGACAGAGATGGGCGTTTCGTAATCGATTCCTGATTACACGATTTTACTTTGTAATCCGCTACTGGGTATCAGATTACTTGTAATGTAATCGTGAAACGGTGAATTACATATTAAGGAATCAGTAATCATCTATACAAATATTACAATTACAAGGAATTGGGAATCAATGTCGATTCCAAATTACTGGATTTGTTGACTTGATTACTTCTAAATATTAAGTATATAGTTCCCTTCCCCCATGTTGTTCTTTTTTAATATTTATATTAAAAAATAAAAAAGTAAATTAATTTTATTTCGCCAAAAAGACTAGGAGTGCATAATGGATCTGGAAGACAACAATGGAGAGATCTAAATAAACTGGACGGAACGCAATTTTGTACGAAGCTCTCGCATCTACGACCAAACAGCTGACCTCTCACATTGCACTATATGCCAGAATAAACTGGACGGAACGCTTCCTTGTATCAAACTTGCGAGAGTTTCACACATAGTTGCTGCACTGTTCATGCCTTTACTGTGTAACAGGACGTTCACACTGTGCGAGCGTGGAGAGTGGGGCGCTCCCCGCGCTCGGCGGCTTCCTCACCCCCTGACGCGATAGTTTTCGTTGAAACCTACTGCGCCTTAAGGCCCTTTTGCATTCACCCTTGGTGACATAATGAATTGTAATGTATGAAAATGACAAAAATATTTTTTTACTAAATTTTGTAAAACTAAATATGCTACGTCGTTTCTATGGATACACACGGCCTGAAGGAACGGGAATCAATGAAAACACCCTTTCAATTTTAATTTTCAATTCCAGTTTACATGAAATTTTATTTACAAATTCAGCAATTGTATTTTAAGATGGGGAAAATATTTTAAGTTTCTTTCCGCGGATTATGCTAATTTATGTGCTACATACAGACGCGGGCGAGGCGAGCGATTGGAGCCCCACAAAGTTGTACCAGCGCGGGGCGGTGGTGTCGCTGGGTGGAGTGACATACTGCTGCGACACGCCGTGTGCGGCCGCGCGGCCGGGCAGTGTCGAGCACGTGCGGTTCCACGTGAGTATTTATAGAAGTGTTGTTATTGGGGACGTAATGTCCAGACAGATGGCGCTGTTTCGTTGGTTCAGGTTTCTGCAGCGCGCTAACGATATATTTCCGTAAAAAGTTTCCTTTTTTTACAACTTTAAAAACTGTTTACTCGGAGAGTATTAGGAGCCTGAAAGGGTATGCTTTCTAGTTGGTCCCATTATTATCAAGTCAATCAGTCTAATGACGGGATCCTGGAGGTCGAAGGAACTCCTAATTTTTTATAGCGATTTTAGTATTTATTAAAGTAACACGTGCATTTGCTGATGTACCATGTGGTGAAGTGAAGATGATAACCAGAACTGGCCACGTTAACTCCTCAGAAAAGTTTTTCATGGATAGTGATTGGATATATTGAATAAGATAGTTAATTATAACTTAATTACTGAGTACATTGAAGTGGTGTTTTTTATTTATTTATAAATCACCTTGTCAATTAGTACACAATTTCGCTCTTAATTTGCCCTGTGCAATTGCGTAGAAAACAGCGCAAGGTCATGTAATAATGTTCTCACATGTCATGTTTTCTACAATACAAACGTTATTTAAAAAGTATTTTCCCAGTGCACGCCTTAATACGTTTAATAACTCTAGTCATTAATGTCATTATTTTCGGCATGGTCACGAGAACGTAATTAGGCATTGAGATAGAGATGTATTTAGTAAAACCAAAATTTTGTTTCCACAGGCTGTGTTCTCCAATCCATCTATGCTGCTCTGTTTCTTCCTGTGCCTACAGCTGGCGCTAATATTGCTCCAGTTGGGCCTCCTCTTCAGCTCCGCCCCGTGGCACAACTTCCTAGCCACGATCATCCTACTCTTCATCAACTACTACACACTTTTCAAGATGGCGAGAGACTACCTGGTCTCCTGGAAGGTGTATAAAGCCGAAAACATGATACAAGATAAGAATACCGCCGTCAATTAAGTGTGTTGAAGTCATTCCGAATGTCCTTTGTTAGAAGCAAGTCTTTTGTTATGTATAATTTTGAATGTTTTATTTAAGATGACAATAAGCATTTGTAACTCATTTCGAATTGTGTTTAGTTTAGTTGTTGTATTCAAATTTAAATCCACAAATGTGGCGTGACTTAAGTATGGTCCAAATAATCTAGAAACTCTGCAATCACTTTTATGCTAACTATTATGTTAAAATCTTTTGAATTGGCCTAATTGAATCTAATTAGGCGAGGGTTTTAGACATTTTACTTAACTTTAATATAGCATATGACGTATTAGAAATATTCTCACTATTTTGTAATATTGGGTGTAAATTTTACATCCAATTACACGTTTAATTTTAACTCAAATGTAATTTAAGTACTTAATCCTCTAATCTAATTCTCAGGCCATGAACAAAAGTGAAAAGTTAAGTTTGAGATTTGTTTGGAACATTCTTTAAGTTAAGGCTGTCCATTGAAATAAAAAAGATGGTAATTGTGTAGTTTGGATAGCTTATTTTTGGCAACATCCATAAAGTTTTTGTCAAATCAAGAACTAGCCATATATATTCAAAAAGGAGATTTATTTAAATCAACTGTCCTGCTGGCTACACTAAGTCTTGTGGGACATATTGTTTATAATCAACATAAATTATTTTTTCTGTGCAAGTGTGTAGATAAGGATGAAATTTTCATGTCAGTGATAAATAGTATCTTGCTACTAGTGGTGGCCATTACTCATTACGGCCACGCCAAAGTTATTTATAAGTGTGTTGCTGTTGTATTGCGGCTTGTTTACCTTTTATTATCTCCCGCTCTTGATATTGGTACAATGACTTGGCTAAACTGCTAAAGTTCCTAGCCATGTGAACTACTAGCTAAAACGAGAATGATGTCTAACTTGAACAATTATATGATATGTACTTGCCATATTTTGTGTCTTATTTGCCTCTGTAATAAGTGTGTGTGTGTGTACATTCACTAGCCCTAATATATGCCAAAATAAGGCAAATGCTTATGATTAACAGGGTATTCATCACCAGTAACTTTGGAGGCAGTGTCACAACCAACTAGGCTAAACAGGCCGACAGCTATTATATTATTATTGTTATGACTTGCTATCATTACCAACTCAGTAGGGATTAGCTTGCATTTAAGTGATAATAAAAGCCTTATCAAGGATTACAGCTAACTTATTTATCTTAAGTAAATAAATTGCAACTTTATCTTAGAAATCTTTATATTACACAATATACATGGTATATTCTGCTAGACTTGCTAGAGAAACTTGAACTTTTCAACGTGTCTAGAATTGGATACTGCTCATTTGAGGACCCAGGAAGGTGTCTTCTCACTGTCATTAATTTGTACTTTAATTGCCTTCATTTTGTCTCTGACAATGTCACAGGCATTCAGCAGTTCCTTATCCTTCTTGTTCAAGGCATTTAGTCTCACTGTATGCCTGAATTCCACTAGAGTATCTATGAGACTGCTTGGTACAGCATTCTCCGAACTTTCCAGTAATTTGAGCCCAAGTTTCTTTAACACATCAGTTATGTATTCCGCTATTAATAAAACTGGGATTGGATAAAAATCTGAAGTCTCAAGTTTCATCATTCTATTCGTTTTTATAACTAAGTTTAATAAGTTATTGATACAGCTTGCTGTATCAAAGTCTGATTTGAGCACCTCTAGATTTACTTCTTCAACTTTCTGCAAGGTATCCAGTATTTGATATTTATAGTCACCACTTTCTGTTGCATTATTATTGACATAATTGTAAGCATCTTTGAGGAAGAATTTGAACTTGTGTAGAACATTTTCTGCCGTTTGCATCATTTCCTCACTGTATTCCATGGGATATCTGTAGTTTGACATGAGACAGGCCATCCTGAATGTGTCGGCACTGTGTTGTGACAGCATCTCAGGTATGCTAACAGTGTTTTTTAATGATTTAGACATTTTATTGTCCCCTTTCAGTTGTAAATGGCCAATATGGATCCAGTAATTAGCCCACTGCCTTGTGTTGTGGAAAGAGCAGGACTGGGCTTCCTCATTCTCGTGGTGAGGGAACTGCAAGTCAATTCCACCAGCATGGAAGTCTAATTGAGAGCCGAAGAATTTGCTGACCATGGCTGAGCATTCTATATGCCACCCTGGCCTGCCTTCACCCCATGAAGCCTTCCAAGATGGCTCACCAGGCTTCTGAGCCTTCCAAAGAGCAAAGTCCATCTTATTCTTTTTGTACTGATCTGCTGGTTCCCCTGCATCTTGCATTTTCTGCAACTTACCATAAGCTTTGTATTTGTTGGTGTCAAAATAAACCGAACCATCTTTAGTAACATAAGCCATTTCCAAGTTAATCATTTTCTTGATAAAATTCTCAATAGTGCTGGCATGATCTGAAACTCTAGCAACTATTAATGGTTTCTCGATATTTAAACTGGCCATGTCTAGCCAGAACTCATGCTCGAACTGTTTTGCTACCGTCCTGAAATCTGAATTTGTATCTTTCGCCTTTTTGATTATTTTATCGTCTATATCCGTGACGCCCATCGCGGTAACGAGTTTAATTTTGAACAATTCGCGAAGTATTCTTTGTAGGATGTCGATCTTTACGTAGCAGCTTGCGTGGCCAAGATGGGCGGAGTCGTAGACTGTAGGACCGCAGGAGTACCACGTTGCTATGTTGGGGTCGTTGAGGATCACGGGCACTTTCTGGTCAGCCACACAATTGTACACGTACGCCCCGATCGGATTCCCATTTGGCATCATCCATTTCGTCTCCTTATAAGGCTTTAGAGAGCACACGTGCGACAGTTTCCTTGAGAATACTGGTATAATCTTACTCATTTTTCACTTTAAGCAGTCACGGATAAACAAAGAAATAGTTGTTATTCTTGTAATTACTAGATACATTCATCGCTACGCGGCGCAAGTGCCTCAATCAAAATGTGTCATGTGTCATTAAACAGCTGATTGGACTTTTGAACCTCTGCTACGCTACTTGGCAGTTAGTTAAAAAATCTTGATTACCTCTACTATCAGTCAGCAAAAACTGTATCTCAAACAGGACAGTTCCCTTAAAATAAAAATATGCCAATGTCATTGTTAAATCTGACAAGTGACATTTCTAATTGTTGTGCAAAAATAATTCGGGTCGGGAGTGAAGAATTGAAGAATCAACAAATAGGAAGATTAAGAAGTTTCATGCAGATTGTACATAATAATCTGTGAAAAATGGTTGTATTCGCTCCAGACGAAATTGGACTTGCTGATAAATCCCCTTGTGCGGATATCAGGGCTGATCTCAAGATGTGTTTGTTGACTACGGATTGTTGCAAAAAGGTTAGTTTTGAGAAAATTTCACTTCTTACAATTCCTAAACTTTAAAATCGGTTGTAAAGGTCAAGATCATTCTTATATCTTCACGTTCAACTAACTACAATGATGATGACAACTAGGTTGTGCTAACTACAATGATCGTAAATGTCTTGTGATAATTTCAGGACAAGAAAACGCCTCGGGAATGTTTAAAATCAGGTGAAGTTGGAGACGAATGCCTTCAGCTGCGACAGGCTTTCTTTGAGTGCAAACGATCCTTGGTAAGGGAAAAACTTTGAAAATATTAGACTAATAGACAAGTTTCATCAATTTCATCAAATGATCCTAGCATTATTCTCACTACAGTTACATCCTGAAGGATGCCTGGGGTCCGCTACCTAATCCCAAGAATTGGCGTAGGCACTAGTTTTTAAGAAAGAGACTGCCGTCTGACTTTCCAACCCAAGCGGGAAACTACACCTTATTTGTATAGGCATATATCATTAGGCATGTCAAGAGTGAGGACAGCTTGCCTTCAGAAGTTCTCAAGGCGCCCGAAGGCCTCTAACTTGGCTTAACGACTGCTATCATAGACAGCGAAGCACTCAGTAACTACTCTAAGCAGTCACCCATCCAAGCACTGACCCCACCCAACATTGCTTTACCTTGCACACCGCATGCAGTACGCGGGCACCACTAGGCCACGAATGCTCCAGTAAAAGCAGAAAAAAGAATCTAGTAGTAGTAAGACTACTTTTTTTTAGTAATTGAAGGATTAAATCTTTCCTTGTCCTTTTCCTTTCTTGTTTTAAATAAAGTCCCCTAAAATGTGCGTGTGAACCTAGCATATCAACTACCAGCATCTCACCAAATGATGACAGTTCTAGTAGCATCCCAAATAGTTCTACAGTTCTAGATAGTTATTTTCAATAGTTCAGCCCGTTTTCGCGAAAAAAATGAAAATTCGAAAATGAGATGCTAACTTCGAAAATCGACTACCAGCATCTCACCCGTATCCGATACCTAGTCAACAAGTAAGCGTTGAGAATGAAAGTTCTGCTATTTCTAGATGATATGGCAAGAGTTCTGGCCGAAAAGCCCAATATTTTTTTTTTTCTTTTTTGGAAAATGAGATGCTAACTTCGAAAATCGACTACCAGCATCTCACCCGTATCTGATTCCTAGTCAACAAATAAGCGTTGGGAATGAAAGTTCTGCTATTTCTAGATGATATAGCAAGAGTTCTGGCCGAAAAGTCCAAAAAGAAGAATTAGCAATATTTAACAAAAATCGATTTTTAACATTCATACTGATATGCTATGTTTTCGTCGCCATCCAGGCCCGGCATCTCAAGCGTTCTAAGTAGTAATGGACTAAACAAGCATAGAACTCCACAGTTTTAGCGGCTGGAAGCCGATCTGATAGAGTTCTAGAAGGAGACATAGCAGTATTCTACAAAAATGGATTTTTACCATTCATACTGATATGCTATGTTTTCGTGGCCATCCAGGTCCAGCATCTCAGGCGTTCTGAGTAGTAATGGAGTAAACAAGCATAGAACTCCACAGTTTTAGCGGCTGGAAGCCGATCTGAAAGAGTTCTAGAAGGAGACATAGCAGTATTCGACAAAAATGGATTTTTACCATTCATAATGATACGCTATGTTTTCCTGAAAATCCAGGCCCAGCATCTCAGGCGTTCTGAGTAAGAATGGAGTAAACAAGCATAAAACATCACAGTTCAAGTGGCTGGAAGTCGATTTGAAAGAGTTCCAAACGAAAACTTAGTATTTATTTGTCAAAAAACGATTTTTACCATTCTTACTGATATGCTGTTTACATGGCCATCCAGGTCCAGCATCTCAGAAGTTCTGAGTAGTAATAAAGTAACCAAGCATAGGACATAACAGTTCAAGTGACTGGAAGTCGATTTGAAAGAGTTCTAGAAGGAGACATAGCGGTATTCCACAAAAATCGATTTTACCATTCCTACTGATATACTATGTTTTCGTGGCCATCCAGATCCAGCATCTCAGGCGTTCTGAGTAGTAATAGAGTAAACAAGCATAGAACTCCACAGTTTTAGCGGCTGGAAGCCGATCTGATAGAGTTCTAGAAGGAGACATAGCAGTATTCCACAAAAATGGATTTTTACCATTCATACTGATGTGCTATGTTTTCGTGGCCATCCAGGTCCAGCATCTCAGGCGTTCTAAGTAGTAATGGAGTAAACAAGCATAGAACTCCACAGTTTTAGCAGCTGGAAGCCGATCTGAAAGAGTTCTAAAAGGAGACATAGCAGTATTCGTCGAAAATGGATTTTTACCATTCATACTGATATGCTATGTTTTCCTGAAAATCCAGGCCCAGCATCTCAGGCGTTATGAGTAAGAATGGAGTAAACAAGCATAGAAAATCACAGATCAAGCGGCTGGAAGTCGATTTGAAAGAGTTCTAAACGAAAACTCAGTATTATTTGTTAAAAATCGATTTTTACCATTCATACTGATATGCTATGTTTTCGTGGCTATCCAGTAACGGCATCTCAGGCGTTCTGAGTAGTTATAAAGTAAACAAGCATAGAACATAACAGTTCAAGTGACTGGAAGTCGATTTGAAAGAGTTCTAGAAGAAGACTTAGCATTCTTTGACAAAAATCGATTTTTACCATTCATACTGATATGCTATGTTGTCGTGGCCATCCAGGTTCAGCATCTCAGGAGTTCTGAGTAGTTATAAAGTAAACAAGCATAGAACATAACAGTTCAAGTGACTGGAAGTCGATTTGAAAGAGTTCTAGAAGAAGACTTAGCATTATTTGACAAAAATCGATTTTTAATATTCTTACTGATATGCTATATTTTCGTGGCCATCCAGGTCCAGCATCTCAGGAGTTCTGAGTAGTTATAAAGTAAACAAGCAAAGAACATAACAGTTCAAGTGACTGAAAGTCAATTTGAAAATGTTCTAGTAGAAGATTTAGCATTATTTGACAAAAATCGTTTTTTACCATTCATACTGATATGCTATGTTTTCGTGGCCATCCAGGGCCGGCATCTCATGCGTTCTGAGTAGTAATGGAGTAAACAAGCATAGAACTCCACAGATTTAGTGGCTGTAAGCCGATCTGAAAGAGTTCTAGAAGGAGACATAGCAGTATACCACAAAAATGGAATTTTGCCATTCTTACTGATATGCTATGTTGTCATGGCCATCCAGGTCCAGCATCTCCGAAGTCCTGAGTAGTAATAAAGTAAATAAGCATAGAACATAACAGGTCAAGTGACTGGAATTCGATTTGTAAGAGTTCTAGAAGAAGACTTAGCATTATTTGACAAAAATCGATTTTTACCATTCATACTGATATGCTATATTTTCGTGGCCATCCAGGCCCGGCATCTCAGGAGTTCTGAGTAGTAATAAAGTAACCAAGCATAGAACATAACAGTTCAAGTGACTGAAAGTCGATTTGAAAGAGTTCTACAAGAAGTCTTAGCATTATTAGACAAAAATCGATTTTTACCATTCATACTGATATGCTATGTTGTCGTGGCCATCCAGGTTCAGCATCTCAGGAGTTCTGAGTAGTTATAAAGTAAACAAGCATAGAACATAACAGTTCAAGTGACTGGAAGTCGATTTGAAAGAGTCCTAGAAGAAGACTTAGCATTATTTGACAAAAATCGATTTTTAATATTCTTACTGATATGCTATATTTTCGTGGCCATCCAGTTCCAGCATCTCAGGAGTTCTGAGTAGTTATAAAGTAAACAAGCATAGAACATAACAGTTCAAGTGACTGAAAGTCAATTTGAAAATGTTCTAGTAGAAGATTTAGCATTATTTGACAAAAATCGTTTTTTACCATTCTTATTGATATGCTATGTTTTCGTGGCCATCCAGGTTCAGCATCTCAGGCGTTCTGAATAGTAATAGAGTAATAAAGCATAGAACTCCACAGTTCTAGCGGCTGGAAGCCAATCTGAAAGAGTTCTAGAAGGAGACATAGCAGTATTAGACAAAAATGGATTTTTACCATTCATACTGATATGCTATGTTTTCCTGAAAATCCAGGCCCAGCATCTCAGGCGTTCCGAGTAAGAATGGAGTAAACAAGCATAGAACATCACAGTTAAAGCGGCTGGAAGTCGATTTGAAAAAGTTCTAAACGAAAACTTAGTATTATTTGTTAAAAATCGATTTTTACCATTGTTACTGATATACGGTTTTCATGGCCACCCAGGTCCAGCATCTCAGGAGTTCTGAGTAGTAATAAAGTAACCAAGAATAGAACATAACAGTTCAAGTGACTAGAAGTCGATTTGAAAGAGTTCTAGAAGAAGACTTAGCATTATTTGACAAAAATCGATTTTTACCATTCATACTGACATGCTTTGTTTTCGTGGCCATCCAGGGCCGGCATCTCATGCGTTCTGAGTAGTAATGGAGTAAACAAGCATAGAACTCCACAGATTTAGTGGCTGTAAGCCGATCTGAAAGAGTTCTAGAAGGAGACATAGCAGTATTCCACAAAAATGGAATTTTGCCATTCTTACTGATATGCTATGTTGTCATGGCCATCCAGGTCCAGCATCTCAACAGTTCTGAGTAGTAGTAAAGTGAACAAGCATAGAACATAACAGTTCAAGTGACTGGAATTCGATTTGAAAGAGTTCTAGAAGAAGACTTAGCATTATTTGTCAAAAATCGATTTTTACCATTCATACTGATATGCTATGTTTTCGTGGCCATCCAGGCCCGGCATTTTAGTAGTTTTGAGTAGTTATAAAGTAATTAAGCATAGAACATAACAGTTCAAGTGACTGAAAGTCGATTTGAAAGAGTTCTACAAGAAGTCTTAGCATTATTAGACAAAAATCGATTTTTACCATTCATACTGATATGCTATGTTGTCGTGGCCATCCAGGTTCAGCATCTCAGGAGTTCTGAGTAGTTATAAAGTAAACAATCATAGAACATAACAGTTCAAGTGACTGGAAGTCGATTTGAAAGAGTTCTAGAAGAAGATTTAGCATTATTTGACAAAAAAGTGTTTTACCATTCTTTCTGATATGCTATGTTTTCGTGGCCATCCAGGTTCAGCATCTCAGGCGTTCTGAATAGTAATAGAGTAATAAAGCATAGAACTCCACAGTTTTAGCGGCGGAAAGCCGATCTGAAAGAGTTCTAGAAGTAGACATAGCAGTATTCCACAAAAATGGATTTTTACCATTCTTACTGATATGCTATGTTTTCCTGGTCATCCAGGGCCGGCATCTCATGCGTTCTGAGTAGTAATGGAGTAAACAAGCATAGAACTCCACAGATTTAGTGGCTGTAAGCCGATCTGAAAGAGTTCTAGAAGGAGACATAGCAGTATTCCACAAAAATGGAATTTTGCCATTCTTACTGATATGCTATGTTGTCATGGCCATCCAGGTCCAGCATCTCCGAAGTCCTGAGTAGTAATAAAGTAAATAAGCATAGAACATAACAGGTCAAGTGACTGGAATTCGATTTGTAAGAGTTCTAGAAGAAGACTTAGCATTATTTGACAAAAATCGATTTTTACCATTCATACTGATATGCTATATTTTCGTGGCCATCCAGGCCCGGCATCTCAGGAGTTCTGAGTAGTAATAAAGTAACCAAGCATAGAACATAACAGTTCAAGTGACTGAAAGTCGATTTGAAAGAGTTCTACAAGAAGTCTTAGCATTATTAGGCTGGGTTGCACAGACTTACGATCACAGACTGATCAATGTTAAATATGGCGCCGGCAGCTGTCATCCCATAGAAACTTGTCAAACTTTCCATACATTCAAATTTTAACGAACACAGCTTACGATTACAGACAGTTTGGTGCAACCCAGCCTTAGACAAAAATCGATTTTTACCATTCATACTGATATGCTATGTTGTCGTGGCCATCCAGGTTCAGCATCTCAGGAGTTCTGAGTAGTTATAAAGTAAACAAGCATAGAACATAACAGTTCAAGTGACTGGAAGTCGATTTGAAAGAGTCCTAGAAGAAGACTTAGCATTATTTGACAAAAATCGATTTTTAATATTCTTACTGATATGCTATATTTTCGTGGCCATCCAGTTCCAGCATCTCAGGAGTTCTGAGTAGTTATAAAGTAAACAAGCATAGAACATAACAATTCAAGTGACTGAAAGTCAATTTGAAAATGTTCTAGTAGAAGATTTAGCATTATTTGACAAAAATCGTTTTTTACCATTCTTATTGATATGCTATGTTTTCGTGGCCATCCAGGTTCAGCATCTCAGGCGTTCTGAATAGTAATAGAGTAATAAAGCATAGAACTCCACAGTTCTAGCGGCTGGAAGCCAATCTGAAAGAGTTCTAGAAGGAGACATAGCAGTATTAGACAAAAATGGATTTTTACCATTCATACTGATATGCTATGTTTTCCTGAAAATCCAGGCCCAGCATCTCAGGCGTTCCGAGTAAGAATGGAGTAAACAAGCATAGAACATCACAGTTAAAGCGGCTGGAAGTCGATTTGAAAAAGTTCTAAACGAAAACTTAGTATTATTTGTTAAAAATCGATTTTTACCATTGTTACTGATATACGGTTTTCATGGCCACCCAGGTCCAGCATCTCAGGAGTTCTGAGTAGTAATAAAGTAACCAAGAATAGAACATAACAGTTCAAGTGACTAGAAGTCGATTTGAAAGAGTTCTAGAAGAAGACTTAGCATTATTTGACAAAAATCGATTTTTACCATTCATACTGACATGCTTTGTTTTCGTGGCCATCCAGGGCCGGCATCTCATGCGTTCTGAGTAGTAATGGAGTAAACAAGCATAGAACTCCACAGATTTAGTGGCTGTAAGCCGATCTGAAAGAGTTCTAGAAGGAGACATAGCAGTATTCCACAAAAATGGAATTTTGCCATTCTTACTGATATGCTATGTTGTCATGGCCATCCAGGTCCAGCATCTCAACAGTTCTGAGTAGTAGTAAAGTGAACAAGCATAGAACATAACAGTTCAAGTGACTGGAATTCGATTTGAAAGAGTTCTAGTAGAAGACTTAGCATTATTTGTCAAAAATCGATTTTTACCATTCATACTGATATGCTATGTTTTCGTGGCCATCCAGGCCCGGCATTTTAGTAGTTTTGAGTAGTTATAAAGTAATTAAGCATAGAACATAACAGTTCAAGTGACTGAAAGTCGATTTGAAAGAGTTCTACAAGAAGTCTTAGCATTATTAGACAAAAATCGATTTTTACCATTCATACTGATATGCTGTTGTCGTGGCCATCCAGGTTCAGCATCTCAGGAGTTCTGAGTAGTTATAAAGTAAACAATCATAGAACATAACAGTTCAAGTGACTGGAAGTCGATTTGAAAGAGTTCTAGAAGAAGATTTAGCATTATTTGACAAAAAAGTGTTTTACCATTCTTTCTGATATGCTATGTTTTCGTGGCCATCCAGGTTCAGCATCTCAGGCGTTCTGAATAGTAATAGAGTAATAAAGCATAGAACTCCACAGTTTTAGCGGCGGAAAGCCGATCTGAAAGAGTTCTAGAAGTAGACATAGCAGTATTCCACAAAAATGGATTTTTACCATTCTTACTGATATGCTATGTTTTCCTGGTCATCCAGGTCCAGCATCTCAGGAGTTCTGAGTAGTAATAAAGTAAATAAGCATAAAACATAACAGGTCAAGTGACGGGAATTCGATTTGAAAGAGTTCTAGAAGAAGACTTAGCATTATTTGACAAAAATCGATTTTTACCATTCATTCTGATATGCTATGTTTTTGTGGCCATCCAGGTCCAGCATCTCAGGCGTTCTGAATAGTAATAGAGTACTAAAGCATAGAACTCCACAGTTCTAGCGGCTGAAAGCCGATCTGAAAGAGTTCTAGAAGTAGACATAGCAGTATTCCACAAAAATGGATTTTTACCATTCTTACTGATATGCTATGTTTTCCTGGTCATCCAGGTCCAGCATCTCAGGAGTTCTGAGTAGTAATAAAGTAAACAAGCATAGACCATAACAGTTCAAGTGACTGGAAGTCGATTTGAAAATGTTCTAGAAGAAGATTTAGCATTATTTGACAAAAATCGTTTTTTACCATTACCATTCTTACTGATATGCTATGTTTTCCTGGTCATCCAGGTCCAGCATCTCAGGAGTTCTGAGTAGTTATACAGTAAACAAGCATAGAACATAACAGTTCAAGTGACTGAAAGTCTATTTGAAAGAGTTCTAGAAGAAGACTTGCATTATTTGACAAAAAACGATTTTTACCATTCTTAGTGATATGCTGTTTTGTGGCCATCCAGGTCCAGCATCTCAGGCGTTCTGAGTAGTAATAAAGTAACCAAGAATAGAACATAACAGTTCAAGTGACTACAAGTCGATTTGAAAGAGTTCTAGAAGAAGACTTAGCATTATTTGACAAAAATCGATTTTTACCATTCATACTGATATGCTATGTTTTCGTGGCCATCCAGGGCCGGCATCTCATGCGTTCTGAGTAGTAATGGAGTAAACAAGCATAGAACTCCACAGATTTAGTGGCTGTAAGCCGATCTGAAAGAGTTCTAGAAGGAGACATAGCAGTATTCCACAAAAATGGAATTTTGCCATTCTTACTGATATTCTATGTTGTCATGGCCATCCAGGTCCAGCATCTCAAGAATTCTGAGTAGTAGTAAAGTAAACAAGCATAAAACATAAAAGTTCAAGTGACTGGAATTCGATTTGAAAGAGTTCTAGAAGAAGACTTAGCATTATTTGACTAAAATCGATTTTTACCATTCTTTCTGATATGCTATGTTTTCGTGGCCATCCAGGTCCAGCATCTCCGAAGTCCTGAGTAGTAATAAAGTAAATAAGCATAGAACATAACAGGTCAAGTGACTGGAATTCGATTTGTAAGAGTTCTAGAAGAAGACTTAGCATTATTTGACAAAAATCGATTTTTACCATTCATACTGATATGCTATATTTTCGTGGCCATCCAGGCCCGGCATCTCAGGAGTTCTGAGTAGTAATAAAGTAACCAAGCATAGAACATAACAGTTCAAGTGACTGAAAGTCGATTTGAAAGAGTTCTACAAGAAGTCTTAGCATTATTAGACAAAAATCGATTTTTACCATTCATACTGATATGCTATGTTGTCGTGGCCATCCAGGTTCAGCATCTCAAGAGTTCTGAGTAGTTATAAAGTAAACAAGCATAGAACATAACAGTTCAAGTGACTGGAAGTCGATTTGAAAGAGTTCTAGAAGAAGACTTAGCATTATTTGACAAAAATCGATTTTTAATATTCTTACTGATATGCTATATTTTCGTGGCCATCCAGGTCCAGCATCTCAGGAGTTCTGAGTAGTTATAAAGTAAACAAGCATAGAACATAACAGTTCAAGTGACTGGAAGTCGATTTGAAAGAGTTCTAGAAGAAGACTTAGCATTATTTGACAAAAATCGATTTTAAATATTCTTACTGATATGCTATATTTTCGTGGCCATCCAGGTCCAGCATCTCAGGAGTTCTGAGTAGTTATAAAGTAAACAAGCATAGAACATAACAGTTCAAGTGACTGAAAGTCAATTTGAAAATGTTCTAGTAGAAGATTTAGCATTATTTGACAAAAATCGTTTTTTACCATTCTTATTGATATGCTATGTTTTCGTGGCCATCCAGGTTCAGCATCTCAGGCGTTCTGAATAGTAATAGAGTAATAAAGCATAGAACTCCACAGTTCTAGCGGCTGGAAGCCAATCTGAAAGAGTTCTAGAAGGAGACATAGCAGTATTAGACAAAAATGGATTTTTACCATTCATATTGATATGCTATGTTTTCCTGAAAATCCAGGCCCAGCATCTCAGGCGTTCCGAGTAAGAATGGAGTAAACAAGCATAGAACATCACAGTTAAAGCGGCTGGAAGTCGATTTGAAAAAGTTCTAAACGAAAACTTAGTATTATTTGTTAAAAATCGATTTTTACCATTGTTACTGATATGCGGTTTTCATGGCCACCCAGGTCCAGCATCTCAGGAGTTCTGAGTAGTAATAAAGTAACCAAGAATAGAACATAACAGTTCAAGTGACTAGAAGTCGATTTGAAAGAGTTCTAGAAGAAGACTTAGCATTATTTGACAAAAATCGATTTTTACCATTCATACTGACATGCTATGTTTTCGTGGCCATCCAGGGCCGGCATCTCATGCGTTCTGAGTAGTAATGGAGTAAACAAGCATAGAACTTCACAGATTTAGTGGCTGTAAGCCGATCTGAAAGAGTTCTAGAAGGAGACATAGCAGTATTCCACAAAAATGGAATTTTGCCATTCTTACTGATATGCTATGTTGTCATGGCCATCCAGGTCCAGCATCTCAACAGTTCTGAGTAGTAGTAAAGTGAACAAGCATAGAACATAACAGTTCAAGTGACTGGAATTCGATTTGAAAGAGTTCTAGAAGAAGACTTAGCATTATTTGACTAAAATCGATTTTTACCATTCTTTCTGATATGCTATGTTTTCGTGGCCATCCAGGCCCGGCATCTCAGTAGTTCTGAGTAGTTATAAAGAAATTAAGCATAGAACATAACAATTCAAGTGACTGAAAGTCGATTTGAAAGAGTTCTACAAGAAGTCTTAGCATTATTAGACAAAAATCGATTTTTACCATTCATACTGATATGCTATGTTGTCGTGGCCATCCAGGTTCAGCATCTCAGGAGTTCTGAGTAGTTATAAAGTAAACAAGCATAGAACATAACAGTTCAAGTGACTGGAAGTCGATTTGAAAGAGTTCTAGAAGAAGATTTAGCATTATTTGACAAAAAAAGTGTTTTATCATTCTTACTGATATGCTATGTTTTCGTGGCGATCCAGGTTCAGCATCTCAGGCGTTCTGAATAGTAATAGAGTAATAAAGCATAGAACTCCACAGTTTTAGCGGCGGAAAGCCGATCTGAAAGAGTTCTAGAAGTAGACATAGCAGTATTCCACAAAAATGGATTTTTACCATTCTTACTGATATGCTATGTTTTCCTGGTCATCCAGGTCCAGCATCTCAGGAGTTCTGAGTAGTAATAAAGTAAGTAAGCATAGAACATAACAGGTCAAGTGACTGGAATTCGATTTGAAAGAGTTCTAGAAGAAGACTTAGCATTATTTGTCAAAAATCGATTTTTACCATTCATACTGATATGCTATGTTTTCGTGGCCATCCAGGCCCGGCATTTTAGTAGTTCTGAGTAGTTATAAAGTAATTAAGCATAGAACATAACAGTTCAAGTGACTGAAAGTCGATTTGAAAGAGTTCTACAAGAAGTCTTAGCATTAATAGACAAAAATCGATTTTTACCATTCATACTGATATGCTATGTTGTCGTAGCCATCCAGGTTCAGCATCTCAGGAGTTCTGAGTAGTTATAAAGTAAACAAGCATAGAACATAACAGTTCAAGTGACTGGAAGTCGATTTGAAAGAGTTCTAGAAGAAGATTTAGCATTATTTGACAATAAAAGTGTTTTACCATTCTTACTGATATGCTATGTTTTCATGGCCATCCAAGTTCAGCATCTCAGGCGTTCTGAATAGTAATAGAGTAATAAAGCATAGAACTCCACAGTTTTAGCGGCGGAAAGCCGATCTGAAAGAGTTCCAGAAGTAGACATAGCAGTATTCCACAAAAATGGATTTTTACCATTCTTACTGATATGCTATGTTTTCCTGGTCATCCAGGTCCAGCATCTCAGGAGTTCTGAGTAGTAATAAAGTAAATAAGCATAGAACATAACAGGTCAAGTGACGGGAATTCGATTTGAAAGAGTTCTAGAAGAAGACTTAGCATTATTTGACAAAAATCGATTTTTACCATTCATTCTGATATGCTATGTTTTTGTGGCCATCCAGGTCCAGCATCTCAGGCGTTCTGAATAGTAATAGAGTACTAAAGCATAGAACTCCACAGTTCTAGCGGCTAAAAGCCGATCTGAAAGAGTTCTAGAAGTAGACATAGCAGTATTCCACAAAAATGGATTTTTACCATTCTTACTGATATGCTATGTTTTCCTGGTCATCCAGGTCCAGCATCTCAGGAGTTCTGAGTAGTAATAAAGTAAACAAGCATAGACCATAACAGTTCAAGTGACTGGAAGTCGATTTGAAAATGTTCTAGAAGAAGATTTAGCATTATTTGACAAAAATCGTTTTTTACCATTACCATTCTTACTGATATGCTATGTTTTCCTGGTCATCCAGGTCCAGCATCTCAGGAGTTCTGAGTATTTATAAAGTAAACAAGCATAGAACATAACAGTTCAAGTGACTGAAAGTCTATTTGAAAGAGTTCTAGAAGAAGACTTGCATTATTTGACAAAAAACGATTTTTACCATTCTTAGTGATATGCTGTTTTGTGGCCATCCAGGTCCAGCATCTCAGGCGTTCTGAGTAGTAATAAAGTAACCAAGAATAGAACATAACAGTTCAAGTGACTGCAAGTCGATTTGAAAGAGTTCTAGAAGAAGACTTAGCATTATTTGACATAAATCGATTTTTACCATTCATACTGATATGCTATGTTTTCGTGGCCATCCAGGGCCGGCATCTCATGCGTTCTGAGTAGTAATGGAGTAAACAAGCATAGAACTCCACAGATTTAGTGGCTGTAAGCCGATCTGAAAGAGTTCTAGAAGGAGACATAGCAGTATTCCACAAAAATGGATTTTTACCATTCATACTGATATGCTATGTTTTCGTGGCCATCCAGGTCCAGCATCTCAGGCGTTCTGATTAGTAATAGAGTAAACAAGCATAGAACTCAATAGTTTTAGCGGCTGAAAGCCGATCTGAAAGAGTTCTAGAAGGAGACATAGCAGTATTCTACAAAAATAGTATTATACAATTCTGACTGATATGCTAAATTTTCGTGGCCATCCAGGTTCAGCATCTCAGGATTTCTGAGTAGTTATAAAGTAAACAAGCATAGAACATAACAGTTCAAGTGATTGGAAGTCGATTTGAAAGAGTTCTAGAAGAAGACTTGCATTATTTGACAAAAATCGATTTTTACCAATCTTATTGCTATGCTGTTTTGTGGCCATCCAGGTCCAGCATCTTAGGCGTTCTGATTAGTAATAGAGTAAACAAGCATAGAACTCCGTTTTAGCGGCTGGAAGCCGATCTGAAAGAGTTCTAGAAGGAGACATAGCAGTATTCTACAAAAATAGTATTATACCATTCATCTGATATGCTATATTTTCGTGGCCATCCAGGTTCAGCATCTCAGGATTTCTGAGTAGTTATAAAATAAACAAGCATAGAACATAGCAGTTCAAGTGATTGGAAGTCGATTTGAAAGAGTTCTAGAAGAAGACTTTCATTATTTGACAACAATCGATTTTTACCATTCTTACTGATATGCTCTTTGGTAGCCACCATTATCAAATAATGCTAATTCTGCTTCTAGAACTCTCTCAATTTGTCTTTCAGCTACTAGAACTGTTGTGTTCTATACAAAACGCCTGAGATGCTGAACCATGGAACTCTCAAAACGTAGCATATCCGTAGAAATGGTTAAAAATCCATTTTTGTGGAATACTGCTATGTCTCCTTCTAGAACTCTTTCAGATCGGCTTCCAGCCGCTAAAACTGTGGAGTTCTATGGTTTTTTACTCTATTACTATTCAGAACGCCTGAAATGCTGGACCTGGATGGCTACCAAAGAGCATATAAAATCGATTTTTGTCAAATAATGCAAGTCTTCTTCGTGAACTCTTTCAAATCGACTTCCAGTCACTTGAACTGTTATCATCTATGCTTGTTTACCTTACAACTACTCAGAACTCCTGAGATGCTGAACTTGGATGGCCATGACAACATAGCATATCAGTATGAATGGTAAAAATCGATTTTTGTCTAATAATGCTAAGACTTCTTCTAGAACTCTTTCAAATCGACTTCCAGTCACTTGAACTGTTATCATCTATGCTTGTTTACCTTACAACTACTCAGAACTCCTGAGATGCTGAACTTGGATGGCCACGACAACATAGCATATCAGTATGAATGGTAAAAATCGATTTTTGTCTAATAATGCTAAGACTTCTTCTAGAACTCTTTCAAATCGACTTTCAGTCACTTGAACTGTTATGTTCTATGCTTGGTTACTTTATAACTACTCAGAACTCCTGAGATGCCGGTCCTGGATGGCCACGAAAACATAGCATATCAGTATGAATGGTAAAAATCGATTTTTGTCAAATAATGCTAAGTCTTCTTCTAGAACTCTTTCAAATCGAATTCCAGTCATTTGACCTGTTATGTTCTATGCTTGGTTACTTTATAACTACTCAGAACTCCTGAGATGCCGGGCCTGGATGGCCACGAAAACATGGCATATCAGTTTGAATGGTAAAAATCGATTTTTGTCAAATAATGCTAAGTCTTCTTCTAGAACTTTTTCAAATCGACTTCCACTCACTTGAACTGTTATGTTCTATGCTTGTTTACTTTATAACTACTCAGAACTCCTGAGATGCTGGACCTGGATGGCCACGACAACATAGCATATCAGTATGAATGGTAAAAATAGACTGCCTAATATATTAAAAAAAACTGAATTTGACATTTGTTATTTTTTATTATTTGTTTCGACCATGATTTAATTTTATTATGATATTTTACTTATATTATGAACTACCTTTTTAATGTTAAATGTAAATTTTAATTTGAAATAAAAAAGTTTATTTCTAAGTCTAGATAAAGGTCAAAACAAAAGGCATCATGTCAGCATTTACAAGCCACTCCTTTAGTTAATAATTAATGTTTGCCTATTTTTATTATAGAAATTAATGCATGTTAGACACTAAGTATCTTAATGCCAATTAGCACGTAAGGTTTAACTGTTAGTGCTAATTGAATAGTAAATAAATAAATAAATAAAACTAAAACTAAAAATCGATATTTGTCTAATAATGCTAAGACTTCTTCTAGAACTCTTTCAAATCGACTTTCAGTCACTTGAACTGTTATGTTCTATGTTTGGTTACTTTATAACTACTCAGAACTCCTGAGATGCTGGACCTGGATGACCAGGAAAACATAGCATATCAGTAAGAATGGTAAAAATCCATTTTTGTGGAATACTGCTGTGTCTCCTTCTAGAACTCTATCAGATCGGCTTCCAGCCACTAAAACTGTGGAGTTCTATGCTTGTTTACTCTATTACTACTCAGAACGCCTGAGATGCTGGACCTAGATGGCCACAAAACAGCTTATCAGTAAGAATGGTAAAAATCGATTTTTGTCAAATAATGCAAGTCTTCTTCTAGAACTCTTTCAAATCGACTTTCAGTCACTTGAACTGTTATGTTCTATGCTTGTTTACTTTATAACTACTCAGAACTCCTGAGATGCTGGACCTGGATGACCAGGAAAACATAGCATATCAGTAAGAATGGTAAAAATCCATTTTTGTAGAATACTGCTATGTCTCCTTCTAGAACTCTTTCAGATCGGCTTTCAGCCGCTAGAACTGTGGAGTTCTATGCTTTATTACTCTATTACTATTCAGAACGCCTGAGATGCTGAACCTGGATGGCCACGAAAACATAGCATATCAGTAAGAATGGTAAAACACTTTTTTTGTCAAATAATGCTAAATCTTCTTCTAGAACTCTTTCAAATCGACTTCCAGTCACTTGAACTGTTATGGTCTATGCTTGTTTACTTTATTACTACTCAGAACTCCTGAGATGCTGGACCTGGATGGCCACGAAAATATAGCATATCAGTAAGAATATTAAAAATCGATTTTTATCAAATAATGCTAAGTCTTCTTCTAGAACTTTTTCAAATCGACTTCCAGTCACTTGAACTGTTATGTTCTATGCTTGTTTACTTTATAACTACTCAGAACTCCTGAGATGCTGGACCTGGATGGCCACGACAACATAGCATATCAGTATGAATGGTAAAAATCGATATTTGTCTAATAATGCTAAGACTTATTCTAGAACTCTTTCAAATCGACTTTCAGTCACTTGAACTGTTATGTTCTATGTTTGGTTACTTTATAACTACTCAGAACTCCTGACATGCCGGGCCTGGATGGCCACGAAAACATAGCATATCAGTATGAATGGTAAAAATCGATTTTTGTCAAATTATGCTAAGTCTTCTTCTAGAACTCTTTCAAATCGAATTCCAGTCACTTGACGTGTTATGTTCTATGCTTGGTTACTTTATTACTACTCAGAACTCCTGAGATGCCGGGCCTGGATGGCCACGAAAACATAGCATATCAGTATGAATGGTAAAAATCGATTTTTGACAAATAATGCAAGTCTTCTTCTAGAACTTTTTCAAATCGACTTTCAGTCACTTGAACTGTTATGGTCTATGCTTGTTTACTTTATAACTACTTAGAACTCCTGAGATGCTGGACCTGGATGACCAGGAAAACATAGCATATCAGTAAGAATGGTAAAAATCCATTTTTGTGGAATACTGCTATGTCTCCTTCTAGAACTCTTTCAGATCGGCTTTCAGCCGTTAGAACTGTGGAGTTCTATGCTTTAGTACTCTATTACTATTCAGAACGCCTGAGATGCTGGACCTGGATGGCCACGAAAACATAGCATATCAGAATGAATGGTAAAAATCGATTTTTGTCAAATAATGCTAAGTCTTCTTCTAGAACTCTTTCAAATCGAATTCCCGTCACTTGACCTGTTATGTTCTATGCTTATTTACTATATTACTACTCAGAACTTTGGAGATGCTGGACCTGGATGGCCACGAAAACATAGCATATCAGTAAGAATGGTAAAAATCCAGTTTTGTGGAATACTGCTATGTCTCCTTCTAAAACTCTTTCAGATCGGCTTTCAGCCGCTAAAACTGTGGAGTTCTATGCTTTATTACTCTATTACTATTCAGAACGCCTGAGATGCTGGACCTGGATGGCCACGACAACATAGCATATCAGTATGAATGGTAAAAATCGATTTTTGTCTAATAATGCTAAGACTTCTTCTAGAACTCTTTCAAATCGAATTCCAGTCACTTGAACTGTTATGTTCTATGCTTGTTCACTTTACTACTACTCAGAACTCCTGAGATGCTGGACCTAGATGGCCATGACAACATAGCATATCAGTAAGGATGGCAAAATTCCATTTTTGTGGAATACTGCTATGTCTCCTTATAGAACTCTTTCAGATCGGCTTACAGCCACTAAATCTGTGGAGTTCTATGCTCGTTTACTCCATTACTACTCAGAACGCATGAGATGCCGGCCCTGAATGGCCACGAAAACATAGCATATCAGTATGAATGGTAAAAATCGATTTTTGTCAAAATATGCTAAGTCTTCTTCTAGAACTCTTTCAAATCGACTTCTAGTCACTTGAACTGTTATGTTCTATTCTTGGTTACTTTATTACTACTCAGAACTCCTGAGATGCTGGACCTGGGTGGCCATGAAAACCGCATATCAGTAAGAATGGTAAAAATCGATTTTTAACAAATTATACTAAGTTTTCGTTTAGAACTCTTTCAAATCGACTTCCAGCCGCTTGAACTGTGATGTTCTATGCTTGTTTACTCCATTCTTACTCGGAACGCCTGAGATGCTGGGCCTGGATTTTCAGGAAAACATAGCATATCAGTATGAATGGTAAAAATCCATTTTTGTCGAATACTGCTATGTCTCCTTCTAGAACTCTTTCAGATCGGCTTCCAGCCGCTAAAGCTATCGAGTGCTATGCTTGTTTACTTCATTTCTACTCAGAACGCCCGAGATGCCGTTCCTGGATAGCCACGAAAACATAGCATATCAGTATGAATGGTAAAAATCGATTTTTAACAAATAATACTAAGTTTTCGTTTAGAACTCTTTCAAATCGACTTCCAGCCGCTTGATCTGTGATTTTCTATGCTTGTTTACTCTATTCTTACTCATAACGCCTGAGATGCAGGGCCTGGATTTTCAGGAAAACATAGCATATCAGTATGAATGGTAAAAATCCATTTTTGACGAATACTGCTATGTCTCCTTTTAGAACTCTTTTAGATCGGCTTCCAGCCGCTAAAACTGTGGAGTTCTATGCTTGTTTACTCCATTACTACTCAGAACGCCTGAGATGCTGGACCTGGATGGCCACGAAAACATAGCATATCAGTATGAATGGTAAAAATCCATTTTGTGGAATACTGCTATGTCTCCTTCTAGAACTCTATCAGATCGGCTTCCAGCCGCTAAAACTGTGGAGTTCTATGCTTGTTTACTCTATTACTACTCAGAACGCCTGAGATGCTGGACCTGGATGGCCACAAAACAGCATATCAGTAAGAATGGTAAAAATCGATTTTTGTCAAATAATGCAAGTCTTCTTCTAGAACTATTTCAAATCGACTTTCAGTCACTTGAACTGTTATGTTCTATGCTTGTTTACTTTATAACTACTCAGAACTCCTGAGATGCTGGACCTGGATGACCAGGAAAACATAGCATATCAGTAAGAATGGTAAAAATCCATTTTTGTGGAATACTGCTATGTCTTCTTCTAGAACTCTTTCAGATCGGCTTTCAGCCGCTATAACTGTGGAGTTCTATGCTTTATTACTCTATTACTATTCAGAACGCCTGAGATGCTGAACCTGGATGGCCACGAAAACATAGCATATCAGTAAGAATGGAAAAAAACGATTTTTGTCAAATAATGCTAAATCTTCTTCTAGAACATTTTCAAATCGACTTCCAGTCACTTGAACTGTTATGGTCTATGCTTTTTTACTTTATTACTACTCAGAACTCCTGAGATGCTGGACCTGGCTGGCCACGAAAATATAGCATATCAGTAAGAATATTAAAAATCGATTTTTGACAAATAATGCTAAGTCTTCTTCTAGAACTCTTTCAAATCGACTTCCAGTCACTTGAACTGTTATGTTCTATGCTTGGTTACTTTATAACTACTCAGAACTCCTGAGATGCCCGGCCTGGATGGCCACGAAAACATAGCATATCAGTATGAATGGTAAAAAACGATTTTTGTCAAATAATGCTAAGTCTTCTTCTAGAACTCTTTCAAATCGAATTCCAGTCACTTGACCTGTTATGTTCTATGCTTATATACTTTATTACTACTCAGAACTTCGGAGATGCTGGACCTGGATGGCCACGAAAACATAGCATATCAGAATGAATGGTAAAAATCGATTTTTGTCAAATAATGCTAAGTCTTCTTCTAGAACTCTTTCAAATCGAATTCCAGTCACTTGACCTGTTATGTTCTATGCTTATTTACTGTATTTTTACTCAGAACTTCGGAGATGCTGGACCTGGATGGCCACGAAAACATAGCATATCAGTAAGAATGGTAAAAATCCATTTTTGTGGAATACTGCTATGTCTCCTTCTAGAACTCTTTCAGATCGGCTTTCAACCGCTAAAACTGTGGAGTTCTATGCTTTATTACTCTATTACTATTTAGAACGCCTGCGATGCTGACCCTGGATGGCCACGAAAACATAGCATATCAGTAAGAATGGTAAAAAACTATTATTGTCAAATAATGCTAAATCTTCTTCTAGAACTCTTTCAAATCGACTTCCAGTCACTTGAACTGTTATGTTCTATGCTTGTTTACTTTATTACTACTCAGAACTCCTGAGATGCTTGACCTGGATGGCCACGAAAATATAGCATATCAGTCAGAATGGTAAAAATCCATTTTTGTGGAATACTGCTATGTCTCCTACTAGAACTCTTTCAGATCGGCTTCCAGCCGCTAAAACTGTGCAGTTCTATGCTTTTTTACTCTACTACTCTTCAAAAAGCCTGAGATGCTGAACCTGGATGGCCACGAAAACATAGCATATCAGTAAGAATGGTAAAAAACTATTATTGCCAAATAATGCTAAATCTTCTTCTAGAACTCTTTCAAATCGACTTCCAGTCACTTGAACTGTTATGTTCTATGCTTGTTTACTTTATTACTACTCAGAACTCCTGAGATGCTGGACCTGGATGGCCACGAAAATATAGCATATCACTCAGAATGGTAAAAATCCATTTTTGTGGAATACTGCTATGTCTCCTTCTAGAACTCTTTCAGATCGACTTCCAGCCACTAAAACTGTGCAGTTCTATGCCTTTTTACTCTATTACTATTCAGAACGCCTGATATGCTGAACCTGGATGGCCACGAAAACATAGCATATCTGTAAGAATGGTAAAAATCGTTTTTTGTCAAATAATGCTAAATCTTCTTTTAGAACTCTTTCAAATCGACTTCCAGCCGCTTGAACTGTTGCGTTCTACGCTTGTTTACTCCATTACTATTCAAAACGCCTGAGATGCTGGATCTGGATGGCCACGAAAACATAGTATATCAGTAGGAATGGTAAAATCGATTTTTGTGGAATACCGCTATGTCTCCTTCTAGAACTCTTTCAAATCGACTTCCACTCACTTGAACTGTTATGTTCTATGCTTGTTTACTTTATTACTACTCAAAACTCTTGAGATGCTGGAACTAGATGGCCACGAAAACAGCATATCAATAAGAATGGTAAAAATCGATATTTGACAAATAATGCTAAGTCTTCTTCTAGAACTCTTTCAAATCGACTTCCAGTCACTTGAACTGTTATGTCCTATGCTTGGTTACTTTATTACTACTCAGAACTCCTGAGATGCTGGACCTGGATGGCCATGAAAACAGCATATCAGTAAGAATGGTAAAAATCGTTTTTTGACAAATTAATACTAAGTTTTCGTTTGGAACTCTTTCAAATCGACTTCCAGCCACTTGAACTGTGATGTTCTATGCTTGTTTACTCCATTCTTACTCAGAACGCCTGAGATGCTGGGCCTGGATTTTCAGGAAAACATAGCATATCCGTATGAATGGTAAAAATCAATTTTTGTCGAATACTGCTATGTCTCCTTCTAGAACTCTTTCAGATCGGCTTCCAGCCGCTAAAACTGTGGAGTTCTATGCTTGTTTACTCCATTACTACTCAGAACGCCTGAGATGCTGGACCTGGATGGCCACGAAAACATAGCATATCAGTATGAATGGTAAAAATCCATTTTTGTCGAATACTGCTATGTCTCCTTCTAGAACTCTATCAGATCGGCTTCCAGCTGCTAAAACTGTGGAGTTCTTTGCTTGTTTAGTCCATTACTACTTAGAACGCCTGAGATGCCGGGCCTGGATGGCGACGAAAACATAGCATATCAGTATGAATGTTAAAAATCGATTTTTGTCAAATATTGCTAATTCTACTTTTTGGACTTTTCGGCCAGAACTCTTGCTATATCATCTAGAAATAGCAGAACTTTCATTCATAACGCTTATTTGTTGACTAGGAATCGGATACGGGTGAGATGCTGGTAGTCGATTTTCGAAGTTAGCATCTCATTTTCCAAAAAAGAAAAAAAAATTTTTTTTTGGGCTTTTCGGCCAGAACTCTTGCCATATCATCTAGAAATAGCAGAACTTTCATTCTCAACGCTTACTTGTTGACTAGGAATCGGATACGGGTGAGATGCTGGTAGTCGATTTTCGAAGTTAGCATCTCATTTTCAAATTTTCATTTTTTTCGCGAAAATGGGCTGAACTATTGAAAATAACTATCTAGAACTGTAGAACTATTTGGGATGCTACTAGAACTGTCATCATTTGGTGAGATGCTGGTAGTTGATATGCTAGGTTCACACGCACCCCTAAAATAGTGAGTGAATAGATTTTTTTTTAGTTTTTATATTCTTAATCAGGATAAAAAGAATATTTAAAGGTCATACTGATGAGAGGTATAAAATACATGTTTGCATGGGTTTGTTATTTATAAACTATAAATATGTTAGGGTTTATGGCTAATTCCCTGGTCTTCTATTTTATGCTCTACGCGAGTCTGACTTCAACATCAACATTTGTATGGACACAAGACGGCAAGGTCAACATTTGAAAGAGACCACTGTACATTTCTATAGTAAACATTGTGATACTGAAGTCATATGTCACATATATAAGTATAATAAAATAACAGACCAGGGCCTAACTATATAATGCTAATGTTGAGTATGCAATCAGTTCTAATTTGTATATATTTTTTGTTTGCTTAATCTTAGTGAAATTAATATTGATTAAAATATAAATATATTTAAACCCATTGCTCATCGCAAACTAATTGTTCCCAGCCAGGTTCACAGATATTTCCGACGGGTTGTAAAACTCAACACAGCACATCCCCAAGTCAATAAAGGGTCGACAACGCACTTGTGATTCCTCTGGAGTCGCAAGTGTCCGTAGGCTACGGTGTTTGCTTACCATCAAGCAGGCCGTAAGGTTTGCCTCGGTCATAGAATAAAAAAATGTATATAAAAATCTGACTAGAACATAATTATACGTTTTTTATTTTGACCTTTTATTGTTTCAGCTGGACAATAGAAGAAGATTCAGAGGACATAGAGGTTACTGAAGCTATGTATGTCCCTTTATTGAAGTTATGTTTATCATTTAATTCTTAAAATGACAAATGTTAGTATTAATAGTTGTTTTAAATAAAGTCCCCTAAAATAGTGAGTGAATAGATTTTTTTTAGTTTTAAAATCTACTGTTCATAACTCAGAGATAAAAAGAATATTTAAATGTCATTTTTAAAGGTTTATTTAGTAATGATCCAAGATAAGATGTGGTGAGAGCTCTCAAAAACATGTTTGCACGGATCCATTAAACCATGTAAATATGTGATTAAAAATAAAGCAACGGGACGCGCAAACTGATTTTAGGCATGAGCCATCTAGTGTTGTGTGTGGATGTTTCACGTCGACCGATACTGGAAACCCCATTGCACTA
This sequence comes from Notocelia uddmanniana, assembly GCA_905163555.1. Classification (NCBI taxonomy): domain Eukaryota; kingdom Metazoa; phylum Arthropoda; class Insecta; order Lepidoptera; family Tortricidae; genus Notocelia; species Notocelia uddmanniana. Next base: position 18,345,371 of record LR991065.1, read on the forward strand.
CTAATGTAACCCATGGATATTTTCGTAAACTTCGTGTAAATGATGCACTAATCCTGATTGATTAGGCCCAAAAATATAAATGTTTAAAGTGGACTGTATACAAATGACTGGTAGTTCCTCTCGTAAAATAACAGTGACTGACTCTACTCTAATTTTGGTGCCACCTTGGTTCTGCTTTTTCTTATGATTCGTAACAAGTAAAAGAGTTCGGACGGATTGTAAATGATTTATATTGTTTATCACAGGTTATGTTCTTATTAAAACGTATTTTGAAGTTAACACTGTATATAATAAAGTTACTTATTTATAATGACTTTAACACTGATTTTATCTAAATCTAGGACACAATGTCTAGATTCCTAAACTTTTCCTGAGCTGAGTTCCCAACGCACTTTTTCTTTCTTGTTCTGGGTTTCTTCCTTGGAGTGTCTCTTCGGTACTAAGTGAAGTACGTTGCGAACTCACCTCCTTTCTTTCGTAATGGCTGACCGTAACGTGAGCACCATGAAGTTGTGCACGCTACGAGGCGCTGTCCGAGTATAAATAGGGAATCTTACAAATCTCGCGGTTTTCCGCGGATTGCGGAGGCTGTGATTATCTCACTGGCCTGTACTAGGACTCATCGAGTCGGCGTTCGGTATGGTCACACGTGACCCTTTATACTTGGACAGCGTCTTCCTAATATTTGCTCTGAGAGGGAAGAACGTTGTGTAAAAACGACTATTCTGAAATTATTCAATCTTAAGAAATTCGCTGCGCGACCATTTCTTAGTGCCTGTGATTCAAACAGGGCTTATAATATGCGCCTCAGCGCCTACTTTATATAATAAAAACCTTATTGTCTCAGAGTCAACTGTTTGTGAGTTAGCTCACAAACATGCCATTTTCATAGCGTAATTTCGATCTACGATCGATATATTTTACATTATTACGCAATCTTTCATTCTACTGCGTATGGAAGTTTCCAAGTATTATTGCGCAATCACTCGAATTGTGTCATAATACTTGCTGAAATGAATAAACTCGCCCTAAAGAGTTATTCCTTCCGCTTAGTGCGACAAGGTTCTAATATTTACGTAAATATGACAATATTTCTTAAATATTCCATTTTAAATAACAGGGTTACTCTTACATTTACCTAGCTAACGTCTTATCTTTATTTGTTTCTAAATTACGTGCTAGGTACATCAGAGGGGCTAGTATGATCGCATATATGTCGGACATATAGCATTCGTCCCGTACTGTCAAGTATGTAAGTGCGAGAGGGACGAATGCTATATGTCCGACATATAAGCTATCATACTAGCCGGGCTGGGGAGGGTAGGGTCTGTCGTCTACACTTCGGTTATGATTATGATAGTGTTTGCTTTTATTGTTCAGAGGGGTCGGATTCAATCTTTTGGCTATTGACTTCAAAGAGAAATGAGGAGTGTCTTTGGTGATGGAATAAATAATAAATTATTTCGAGCAATATTCAATCGGTTTTTAATACCAGTTCTGAGCATTGCTAGTTGCTCTGCAGTATTTCTTTTTCACCATACATTTTTATTAAAAGACGACACTTGTCGTTGTCCATCATTGCATTGATTGAGGTTTTCCCGAGGGACTACAGTATGGGGTTCTTCAAGAATGGAGTGTATAAAATTTTAAAGGGTCGGCAGCGCGCATTTGACACTCCTGGGCACCTACCACCAGCTCTTAATTCCAGGCAGTTTACGGCGTAAACTGAACTGCCTGGAATTAAGAGCTGGTGGTAGGTACCCTGGAGTTGCAGGCGTCAGTAGGCTGCGGTGACAGCTTGCTATCATTTTATGTGACGTTTTAGTACATTTCAGCCATATAACGTAAGGGTTGAGATAAACTACGATAAAACGCCAAATATATACTACCCGCCCCTCCAAATTACTATTTCAATGTGTTTAAGTCCCATCCTTACGAAAGAGTGTGTTTGATTCTGTGACGGCTGTCTCAGAACGCACACATGCGTTGGGAGTCCTGGTGGTGCGTAAATACTTTCACAAATACATTGAAGCGTTTTGAATTTTGGAGGGGCGGGCCATGTTATCGTAGTTTATCTCTATAAGCTATCGTGCTAGCCAGGCAGATTAGTGCGAGTTCATAGAGTCAAAGTGGGCGTATTCTAAAGGGAGCGTGAGGATGAAATAAAACATGATTATTTTTAAAATTTTATTATAAAAATAATTGAAATTTCTTCAATTTTCTAGTAATCTATTTGCCTTCCAAGCATGTATTCAATACATTATTTTAAATAGCGAGTTTAAGTACCTACACAAAATTATTTAACTGAATAATATTAATATGTAACATATTGTTGCCAACATAAAAATACAGTATTCAAGATGAGAATTTTTAATATTTTATTGTTACCTGTAGGTAGATTAACATAAAATAAATCGCTATTCTGGAAGCAATTTAATTTTCGTTGAAAGGATTAATATTAGTTCTAGGCATTAGTCTACCTCTATCTAAAGATTTATTTATTTTAAATTGTTTTATAATTCCCAAATCTTTCAAATACTAATTATTTAGTTGGCAAAAGTTACATTGTACTATTACTTACAACATTCTGTAATTTTATAAATACCTAAGCAATCTCACTAATAAATATAATTAAAACAAGATATTTATCCTAGATAATTAAAAAATGCAAGCCTTTATTGCTTTTCTACGTATCAACTAGATTTTTTAGCACCATAGCAAAAATAATTGTGCATAAAAATAAACGTTATTAATTTTCATAAAAAAAATATAATTGAATTTTAGGGATTGAAATTCGAAAATAAGTAAGTAGGTACCTTAGTTTAAGTAAAAACAACAATATATTAGTCATTAAATCATTTCACATATATAACCCTTTTTGGTTAATTATTAGAGGTGCAGCTATACATATTTATGTAGGAGTAAGTAGGAGTTTTATGAACATTACTTTCAATTGCAAGCTTATTTGTATCGATTATAATTATGAATCACAATTTTTAATAGGTATCTTTGGTCAGTGGCCATTTGTGGTTTTAACGTGAATTATAATTTACCTACATAATTCGTTGTTTTTAAATAGTCAATTTAAACAAATGAGGAAAATCTGAGTCAATCAATCAATCTCCATGGTAATGCTTCATGGATTTTTAAAATTTTCTTCTAGAGTTAAAAAAAAGACATGATTATGAATAAAAATAATACAACGAATAATATTTGTCAAATATTAATAATAAACATCTATGCAATTAATATTGTTGGTAACGGTAAACTTTCTGTTTTAGTTATATTATTGTTTTAGCCACATTAAATATTTTAATTAACCAAAGTAAAACAATATCGTCATTAATGATAATGACAGATACCCTTTATGAACTACATAAACTCGTCGCTTATTAATTTTCATTTATTAATTGTGCATTGAAGCGTACCTATTTTAATAATACAAGAGTTAAAAATATTTTACATTATTTTTATTATAATTTGTATTGATTCCATAAAATTCCAGCTTTGCACATTATAGTGAATTATCCTAAATCTTATACCTATTAATATAGTTGAAAATATGGATAAATTGGGAGGAAAATCTATGCCTTAATATTTGTGTCTATAGTGCATTAATTTTCTCATGTCATGTAGTAATAAATTCGGTGACGCCTTGAGCAGTTATTAGCCTGCGCCAGCTTTTATTGCCGAACTATATAATATGCACGTAGGCATTCTAATTTATCGCGTATATTTATTTACGCAAGATAATAACGTGAGGCTTTTTGCTTAAAAAATATTTAGGTATAGAGACTCAAATAGAAGGTACTGCCGGAAAGAACTAAGAAGGAGGTCAACATATTTTTAGCATCACCAATTGCTCCAGGTAGGTATTGGTTACAATTTTACAAGCGTGCAGTGGGCCTACCGCGAATTGAAAACGAATTTCATTCCTATATCTCCCTCTCTATCGCACTTGCGAATTCGAGCGACAGAAAGGGAGATACACGAACGAACTTCCTTTTCGTTTCCCGGTAGGTAGGCCCTCAGGTCCTATGCCGACAGTACGTACAGTACATTTAAAGAGCGGAGTTACATTTTTTGACTAGTTAAGGCTTTTAATTCCTCTACGATTGAATTGATTCTGTGACACGAAAGCTATCCATATAAACTGTGTATGACAAATTTTAGTGTCATAACGGAATCAAATCCTGTAGACGAATTAAACGTCTTATCCATGCTCTAGAAATTTGATTTCAACCTATAAATATCATGTATGTATTTCTCAAAAACTCCAATTTAACATTTTTATTTAAGCGAATTCTTGAAGTGCATCAGTTTTAATAAAAGGCGATAAAATTGCTTTTCTAAGTTTTTGTATTGTCTCATGAAATTAAAATAGCCGCATAAGCACATGTGTTCTGGTGCTTTACTGAACGGAATTTAGTTACAAAAAATGGTCAATTGAAGTAAGTAAAATGGGTACATTTAGTATCGAATCTCTTTACAAACTGACCAGTTTTAATTGCTCTTGAGTGTAGTATTACAATCAGCTTAAAAAATAAGTTATTTATTTCTTTTGCTGGTCATAATTATATTCTCTGTCGGAAATATATAGGGATTAGCAAAGCTTATTAATCCGTCTAAAACTTCTTTAGTCTATGAGCAATTATTTCGTGCCATTCTTCTTTTTCGTTTTATTTTTTACCTTTTTCGTATGATACGAAATAAATATGACTTAGGTACGCAATTTATGAGCTGATTGTAACATTTGTAACACTACATTAACACTAGTACCTACTTGTATAAAGTCGAAAATGGCTTGTGTGACCGGACTGACCGGCATGGCTAACGGCAGTAACGGCTAACCTAGGGTTGTCTATCAATTATACAATTTGATCACATCGATAACACAATCCGCCAGCACTGCGTCTGTTCTTTGTGCGTCAATTGAAAATTTGGCCTTTTCATTCGTAAATAGAAAATTTTGCCAATGTATGTCCGGATGGCAATCCGGCAGGCCTAGACTGACAATGTTGTTATAAAAATCCGTTGTCGTGTGAAGTTATATGAATATGTACACTTTGTATGGCAATTTAATACAAAAGTTGTTCTGAATTCTGAAAATTGTGATGAATTCTTGCTCTTACCGTCCCGCCTGATATAGTTTGATTTTTTAAACTAGCTGATATTACGAAAATGTGCAGATTGTGTTTTCTATGATGTAGGTATTTTAGTTTCTATAACGGGCGTCTATCATCAACCTATGTCATACTTATGATATGTTTCAAGATATGTGAGGAACTATAAGAGTGAGAAACATGATCGTAAATAATATTGCGGTTTTCTGATCTTTGGAAGACGGGTTTAGATTCAGGGTTTCATACTAGTTGTTCTCGAACCACAATTAAGACTGCGCAGTACGTTCGGTTCTCCATACAAACGTATTTATGCTCTCATTTTAAAACGCCAGGCTAGAATAACATGAAACTTTGTATACACAATGGGATCCGGCATATCTAGGTCGGACCATAGTTTCTGTTGCTTGAAATTATAATGGAGAAAAAATACAGCGATTATTAAGGTTTTCATACAAGCCGTAAAAAACTCAAAAAGCCGCTGTATTTTATTTCTTTTACAATTTCTAGCAACAGAAACTATGGTCCGACCTAGATATGCCGGATCCCATTGTATATACAAATTTTCATGTTATTCTAGCATGGCGTTTTAAAATGAGAGGGTAAATACGTTTGTATGGAGAACCGAGCCAGACCGAGCGTACTGCGCCCTCTTAAGACTTTGTTCATTAGCTAACTTCCTAATAATCCGAAGAAAGACGAGAATAATAACTATTATTAAGATTGATACAGTAGAGTTCGAAAAAATGTGGACGCACGACGCACAAAGTGATCACCACTTGACAACTTTTCAGCCCCAACGGTCATCGGGTCTTCGTGCTATATGCCCCGCCCACTGCCACGTACCGGGAGGCGTAGCGTGGGCTGGCCCCCCACAAGGTTTCCTGATGACCTGGTAAGGGTCGCGGGCGTCCGCTGGATGCGGGTGGCCCGGAACCGGTAATTGTGAAACTCTTTGGGGGAGGCCCATGTCCAGCAGTGGACGTCCTTTGCTAACGACAATTTTTTTGTGACACAAATAGGTAGACCCACGCTGCGCCTTCCGGTTCCGGTACGTGGTCGCCACTCGAAAACCTTTCCGCCTCAACGGCTTTCCGGTTCTACGTAGCGATTCGGAAGGCTATATCGGTTACTTTGGTTCTGCTGGGGATGGCCTCATTTCTGATGCGATCACGCAGAGTTCCTCCCAGCATAGCGTTCTCTTTGGGTGGAAATTTAGTATGATGTAGTGTAGTGTAGGTTGCTTAGCTAGTGAACGATTCTTAAGCCTGTGCTACACGGTTCTCAACCCTGCGTCACAATGGCGGCGGCATGGCGGGTGTGGAGAGGAATTACTTCCTGCATGGTGGAGAGGACACTACCTACCAACGTGAAAACACACCCCTAAGTCACCAATAGTCTACCCTACCAGCTTGTTGAGTTGCCGACGACATTAATAGACATGGAAATATACACTCCCATGTATTCCTAGAATTATAACCCGTTTTTTTAACTTTACCGTATCTGGTATAAAAGATCGTGGATAATCTCGATCGATCGGTAAGACCGGACTATGTTCAGCAGTAGGCAATTACAAGCTGGGAATGATGATAATGATGAAAATTGAATTCTCCCGCTGCCTCCTATAATCCGATCGCTCCAGACGTTGGTCGACAATCGTGTAGCACAAGCTGAATATCTCATTTCTCCTCCAAACCCCTCTAAAAGAACCTAAGGCCGGTGCTCAAATACAATTTTATTTGTGCATTCATAACTTTAAAAATGTACCTATAACGCTTAACTCAAGCAATTGACAAACGATTTATTGAACACTTTGCAATTTAAACAACGTTGATATTGTACATATATTGGTGTAGTACGGACCAGCATCCATCTTTAGAAAAGACCTCTGATAGGGAAATGAGATAGATTCTTACAGATAACGTCTGAAACTAAATGATTGATCCTTTCACGCTAAATACGCTTATAAACGAGCTTGCGTGGCAGATTGCAATCGTCCTGAAAGCTATAAGAGAGAGCAAGATGAGCAGAAACATGGCCATTTTTGTATTTGTTCACTGTATCAAACCATATTTGGTTTCATTCAGGTTCTGAACACAACACACACAACAGGTTCTAACGGTTATATTGTGTGGATTGGTCCGTTCTACACTTTATTCTATGTTGAAAACGTTACCTCCTCTATCCAGAGCTGTTAGAAATACTTTGGTCCAATCAGGAGCATCTTATCGTAGGTCGATCTATCTACCAAACGCATTTACAATTGTACGCAAGCTAGAATTCAATTATTTTTAAATGGCACTCCTCCCATACTAGAGAAAATTTCTTAATCTCCTTGTTAAGGTTTTCCTATGAATAGCCTTAAAATCCAGTTACTTTTTGATAAAAATATGCAGGGTTTTTTTTTAAATCGGTCAGTGGATTACAAGTAAAACTGCTTAAGTTTAGGAATGAAAAATGAGTACTAACATAAACAGGAGATTCTCAGTGACACGGACCTTCGGTAAGGTATACGTGATTTCAACTGCCTTTAAAACTGAGAAAAGATAACTGGGAGACCTCGGATATTATAAAAAAAATAAACACCATTTTAATAACTAAACATAAATGTGATTAGTAATTAACTGTAATGGACGATTTGATAAAATCGGCCTGTGAGTTGTGCCACATAAAAATATCTCACAAAAGATTCCAATTCCAAAAACGTTTATTCTAGCACACTATACATCCGGGCTTGCGCCCACGTCCCTATGCTAGAACGTCTGTATGGGCCGGTACAGCCCGGTGTATCCACACAGGCGCGCGCGCAACGCCGTGATCAGCATGGCGGCGCCCGACAAGTCGTCCAACAAGTTGGCACACTCACACACCAGCAGGTACATCTTGTCGCCGTGGCTCGCGACGGACTTGTGTAGCGCTATCTTCCTCATGCCGACGGAGTGAGGGAGATGACGGTAGAGCATGCGCGCACCGGTCCAGTACAGCCAGTTGCGCTCGAAGCGCTCGCCATCGTCGCCTTCAAACACCTGGAAAGTGATTAAGAAGGGATAAACATTATTGGGCATGGCACATGGTAGATCTCCGACGTTGACCGCCCATATTAATTAGAAGAACCGCTAGTAAGTTCTGCAATGTGTTGTGGATAGCCACTAATAGAAGACGTACTATCCAAAGTCACTCCAGATGAGCACAATCTTCAGTCATGAAGGAACACGCCTCCTCGCATGGATGGGTATAAATAATGAGAGGGACATTAAGAGAAGGATTGTCCTGCAGTGATACATGGCATAAAGTTGATGACGATGATCAAGACATTCAGTGGAAGAAAAAGGCTGAAGAGTTCGAAGTAATGTTGTCGATAGCACGCAGTGCTCCAAGACAGTAACTGACGATGCAATCGGTACTACAAACTTAAAACTTCAAAAAAATTATTGCCACAATAACTTATACTAGTAAATAAACTTATCAATATTACAATTGCCGTTGCTCCCTCTGAAGAAAACAGTTCTGTGTTGAGTTGTCGCCAGCTTGGTGCATCTTCTTAGCGACCTGGCCCGTGTGTCGTTAACCCATTTCAGCTTCTCAAATAGGTAACGGGGCTTTTCATACTCTAATATTTTTCGCACTGCGTAGGCCGTGCAATTTCGTCCTATTTGCCATATTAATTTGGCCTTGTCTTTTAGGTACGGGGTAATATGCGCTCGCCTGGGAATTTCGTAGCAAAAACGAACACGTACATGTATGTACATGCATTTTAAACGCGCTGTATGTATGCTGTTGTTTCCGCCAATAGCCTGGGCCCATATTAATGCTTCTACGAGAATTTCCCTGACTTTTTCTGAAAGATATTTGCGAATTCTGTAGAGTGATTTTTAATCGGTAGAAGGCATTTCTTACTTTAATATTTACATGTTCAATGTACTTCAGTTGTCCATCCATGACTAACCTGAGATCTTTTGCTTTGTCTACTTGTATGACAGGCTCCACCCCACTCGATACTCTGGGGTTTTGCTCCTTTATTAATTTGTGCCTTAAGCGTTGCCACTTATTTCCCAATATTATGAATTGGGATTTCGCTGGATTTAGGAACAGATTATTTTTAACTGACCACTTTTTACTTCAGTTAACTATAGCAAAAATATGATTCCTCAAGATGGAATATAGAACCGGGCCAACATTTCTGTTTATCTAATTTGTTGTCTCTATATTTATCTGAACATAATGAAGCCATGAAGATATTGTGTGGTCAAATCCGATAAGTCGCGTAATTTTTTTTTGAAAATAGAACTATGCGTAACGCATGTTGAGTTCATATTTCAAGTGGTTTGACCACGCACCCCTCGAATATAGAATGAGCATACGATTCGTATGCAGACATATCTATTATATCTAAGCCAATATTAAAGTAAAGACAGCATTTACCAGTACGGGGAGGTTTGTCTACACCCTACAGGCAAACCAATGGCAATTGAAACTGTTGAAACCAAGCCTTAACCTAACTCTATGTGAATTCAAATTATAAAATTATTCTTAAGAGATCATTTTAAGGATAAAAGCGACATTAAGTTGTGAATCTGGAAACTTTCGTACGCCAGAATCCGTTTTAAATAGCCACTTACATAAGTAGGTGCTCGTTTGATAGTCTACAGATCTACTGTTACGTGATCTTTAAAAGATCTCAAAGAGGCAGTTAGACAAATCCTTTTGCCAAGTCTGTCTCATATGGCGGTCGTAGGTCGGAAATGACTTTTGTCGTGATTCACTTTGAATTGACAATTTGGTTGCCTTCCAAAAATCTTGGTACGAATCTTTTAAAATTAAAGGTATCCTAACTACGAAGACGTTAATAGGGAATTGAAAGCCAAGTTGGTTAGCGGACGACGTAGGTTGGAATCGTATTCGACGGTTTCTCTATGTACGTTAAGGTGGATAAGTATTACAATCTGATAGTGATAAGCAGTATACCATTAGTATTAGGTTTAGTACGAGTACTCGTAGGAAAGCGTTTATAGTCTGGATACATAATTATTTAACAGATGGCGGTTCATTTGATTTATCGTGCATTCGTACATATACAGGCTGTGGCCTGTAATAGGAGCAAAAAATTAAACGGTACACTATTGAGCTCTCCAGCAATTATTTCCAAATGGTTTTAAATCAACATAAAAAGTTTTTTTGGATTTTTTTTCTCAATAGTATAGCTTATATGTACTTTTTTACTCTACTGGAGTGATATTAATAACTATTTATACAAAACCCACTAAATATATTGTACAAAAAAAAATCTCAAAAATATCCTTTTAAACCAAAAAAGCGACAACGATTATGAGTCATAACTTGAACCTCAAAATCAGCATTGACTGCCGCGCTATACCTATAGGTATATAATATTCTTTGTGACGCGCTGTCGATAATAACTTACATATACAAGGTGTTTTTATTGATTTCCGTTCCTTCAAGCATATAGCTGTGTATATTTATAGAGACGACGTAACGTTTTCAAAATTAAATAAAAAATTTTTTTTCGATTTTCATAAAAAAATAATTAATTATATACAAAAGGGCCTTAAGAGTTAACGTGGAGTTAAGCAAAAGTTAATGTCAAATATGACAATATTCGAAATTCGAATGACACACGCACGTCACTAAAACCACACACACACATAGACGGCTATGACAGGTACACAAATTTGTCACCTTGACGTACTTAGGTTTAGAGCGATAGGTATGTCACCCCAAACCACAGACCGACAATTTACTATAGACCTAACACTACTAACCAGGCCGACGGCCCTCTCCCACCATACACAGACAGACAAACTGACAGATAGGCTTAAACCGTACTAATACAGGCACCTCGGTACCTGTGTAAAGACCTGCCGACCCATAAGGTCGTGGGCACCATCCCTCCTGCGGTGTCCCTCCGGACACCTCAGCGTCCATGACGAGTTAAATAATAGAGTTTACCTCTAAAATCTCGATTAATAAAAAAATAAAAGATAGGTATGTCAAGCAATGTTAGAAAAGTTTCGAGTAAAGGTGTATGAATGACACTGAATCTTTGTTCATGTACCTGGCCACTTAGGAAATTAGAACTTAATGCCATTACAGGATTTAAAAAAATCTACATTTTAATTAACGAAAATGAATTCTCGAATATCTTTGAAATTGTACGAATTGAGATACTAGTGTCTTAGAAAAGATTATTTTATTTCATTTCAGACATGTGCCCTCGCAACTAACGGAATTTAAAAAAAAGTCCTTCCTTAAGTTCCGACGGTAAATTTTAAATTTTAGTATAGTTTTTTAGTATAGTATTCTAACATTCGTGCGCTTGTTCTTTTGTTTCATTGACTGTAAAATGTAGAAAAAGCACTAACCTTATAAACACTAATAATGAATCCAGTCGTCGGCGTGTGAGACTTCTTCGGCCCGCCGGCCAGGTCCGTGAAGGGCGGTCTACAAATCATGGCCACCTCGCTGTACAGGTCCAGAGTATGCGCTGCCGAGTACCGGATAGCCTTCGGATCAAACTTGTTCAAGGAAGCACACCTCATGTTATTGTAGAAAAGCAAAGGATCCGTTTGCGTGGTATTTAACACATAGTACGATATGAACGGGAATTCAGCGTTTCTCTCCATGTTTGCCAACAGCATGCCTCCTACAGCGGTGTTCGCTTGAGCTACCTCGGTTAACAGTTCCGCTGCGGCCGTCTTCTGTTTGATTAAAGGCTTCGACATTGGTGACTCGAGTATTGGTTCTATAGGCTCGAGCGGGCTCATGAGGTGGGCCAGTATGCAAAGCTTGGGGTCGGCGATTTCGAGGATGCTGAGTGAATTCTGTGCAGTCTTCGTTGTTTGGCCTTTTTCTGGCGTTGGAGGTGGGACTGGAAGCTGAAAATAGATAATAAAATATCAGTTTATTTTAAGTACCTATTTGCCACGTGTTACGATTTCCTAACACAAATTCTACTCAACTCTATTCAATCTTTAAGCTAACTGACTGCCTCTTTCTGTGGTCTATCTCTGCCTCTTGCACCTATCTAATCTAATAGGGTTATGACTCAAAGATTCACCTCACACTTATATCCTAAGTAATCGAGCATGGTATAGTTATCAGAGGAATTTGCTTGAATATATTCCTGTCTTTTCTGGGCAGGAATCTAGAGCGCAGTAGAGTCACGGAGGACTGCGTGAAATGATGCATGATACTCACAGGGACGCCATCAGGCAGGAACCTGTCGAGTGCGTGCGCCGGTATGACGAAGCAGTCGCGCTCGAGCGTGGCGAGCGACACGGGCTCGGTGCGCGCGCGCGCCCGCTCCGAGTGCTGCGTCGGCGCCGGTCGCTCCCAGCGCAGGAGTGACACGGACGGCTCCCGCGTCACCAGCGGCTGGGGCGGCTCCGGCTCCGGTCCTGTACCTCCGCCGAGCACTGGCCCGCATCGTTCTGTAACAGGAGATTTTTAATCAATGAATGATAGTGCACCATTTCTCTTGGTATACTCGTAGGAACTCGTAGGGAGGTACACCCAAATCTATTGTATACATGAAAGTTTAATTTCCGAGTACCATTATCAAGGCATCAAAGTGACCCATTTCACACGAGATGAATGATTATGTAGAATCGTTCGAGTGTGAACTAGTGACTATATAAACCATACCTACAACTCCTACAAGTCTTCTCTTAATCTAAACCGACTTTTCTACTCAATTTTGGGTAACATAGTGGATACCTAATACCTATAAACTACAAGACACGTAGACACTCTCACTACATACATCTAATGGGTGACTAATATTGTAGGTAGATAGTGTAGGTACTTACAACGAATTGTTGCGTCAATGCAGAGTCAAATACTAGCTGAGTTTAGATGCCAAAGTATTACTCACGGCTTTGGTTTTTTTATTTGAATAGTGAGCAAGGAACATTTCAGCAAGGTAATGTTCTGTTCTACCTTTGTTAGATGTAATATGCGAGTGTTGATACGGTTGTGAAACGGTTCTTCAATGTGTCAAAATCTTCTGTAAGTACGTAAGAATGATGACGTTACACTTGTATTAAATGGAGCTAGGTATGGAATGAAAATGTCAAGGCGTCATTAATTTGGGGGCATGACTGGCGATAATACAACTCACACGTTAGGTTACATTACTTGGATCCATTAAAGAGGTTTAGAGTGTTCCGTGTGACTGGTGTTTTTGTTTGTTGCTGCGCTTCGGCCTCGCTGAAAATAGCCGGGAAGTGTTTACAGCCAAAACGGTCAGATTGAGCCGGTTTGAGTGGGTTTAGGGATTGCACTCTCGGAACTGACGTAAGCAAGAAGAATAGCTATAAATTCTCCTTGTATAGAGGCGATGGAATAATAAATTAATGTACAGTGATCGTAACTTTTGTAGCATTTTCGGTGCAGCGTAGTGGTGTTAACGGAGTTGGTATGGACAAATACATTTAAACGGATAATTAAAGTTAATATTAACGCTAATGAATAATAAGAATTTAAATCATTTATCCCAATTCCGTTAACACCACTACGCTGCACCGAAAATGCTACAAAAGTTACGATCACTGTTAATGTTTTAAGTATGACCCGGTTTGATAAAGAAAAAATCCTGATTTTTATCATTTGTTATAGTGTCAAAGAATGAATGTTACACAAGTCTGAGATATATTTGTCACCCATTAGCACTTTGTTAGCTCCTCTCTGTCTCGCTATATCTGGTATGGTAGCGAATGAAGCTACCTAACCAACCCGGTACCTAAGTACCCGCAAATTTTCAGCACGTGGTTCTCGTCGTCTATTGAACTGAATCATATTGAAATCAAATCAGTTTTTTTTACTTTAAGCCCACGTTTTCCTGATCCGCTTGGCTTGAGTGGAAGCGAGTTCGCATGACAATCCCAAATTGGGATTCCCAATGCGATTCTAACAAACTATGGAGCATTTAGCTGAATAGATCCCTGTCTCCCTAATGTTGCCATTGTCATGTCAGTCAGTTCGTCGTCATACAAAGCGTTGATTTTCAGAGTAACTACAGTAGACTTCAAATAATAATACCACTACAGAGTGATATAGTTATAGGTAAGTATACTAAATTGTTTAAGAGCGACAGAGAGGGATATATTATTTTTTTGTCATTGTCATAATTTCACTTTTATTTGCCTCAAACTATTTGATATGACTTTGAGGCAAACAAACGATTACCCGCCAAGTTAAAGAGGTTATTTTAATGGTTAGCCGTCAGCCGTTTAAGAAAAGTTCTCAATTAGCTGCGTGTTCCTTCCTCTTGGTAGCACGCGTCTATACCAACGCGCGATAGAAATCCTTACTCAGCGTTCATTCAACCGCATCGTGATGGCATGTCGCGATCATGACACTCAGGGTGGTATTCCCCTCATCCAATATCTTTGTCCAATATATCATTTGATCAAAGAAATTGGATGATTTCATTCAACTTGGATGGGACCTCGACATTTGATCAAATATTCTGATGACATTTAAATCAATATGGATACGCATGAAAAAAAAAACTTGGACAAAGATATTGGATAAGTGGAATGGGCCTCCGTCAATGAACTTTGATCAAAGATTGGACAAAGATATTGGATGAGTAGAATACCACCCTTGGTATTCCACTCGTCCAATATCTTTGTTCAATATACATTTGATCAAAGAAATTGGATGATTTCATCAAACTTGGATGGGACACCGACATTTGATCAAAGATTCTGATGACAGTTAAATAAATATTGCTACGCATGAAAAAAAACTTGGACAAAGATATTGGATGAGTGGAATGGGCCTCCGTCAATGAACTTTGATCAAAGATTGGACAAAGATATTGGATGAGTAGAATACCACCCTTGGTATTCCACTCGTCCAATATCTTTGTTCAATATACATTTGATCAAAGAAATTGGATGGTTTCATCAAACTTGGATGGGACCCCGACATTTGATCAAAGATTCTGATGACAGTTAAATAAATATTGCTACGCATGAAAAAAAAACTTGGACAAAGATATTGGATGAGTGGAATGGGCCTCTGTCAAAGAAATTTGATCAAAGATTGGACAAAGATATTGGACGAGTGGAATAGCACCCTCATGATGTAGTGTCTGTCTATTTATATGCGCGTGACATGCCGGGGTATGTTGTTGGCATGTTGTTATTAGCGATAGCGACTAACGTAAGCTTCCTGGAAAGCTGTTTTTAATGGGACTAAATAATACTGAAAATAAACTGGGTGAGTTTTTGAACGCAATATGAAATCAGCAGTTTTGGTGATGATTAAAAATATTGTACCTATATTGGTACCTTGTAAAAGTAGTTTACAAACAAATACAATCGTAGACAACACTCGTCTCGGTAGTTTTACTCATGACTATAAAAGACGAAAATAAGGGAATAAATATTATAAATAAAAACAAGAAAATATTAATTATGATTTGATTTTATAACACACAACACCTTTTATTTATACTAACTTCTAGTGTAAACTAGGTATAGGTAAGTATATTTTCTTATTCTTATTATATTTACAAACGATGTTTTCGTTAGTCTTGTAAGAATTTAACAGGGTAGGTACATATACTTATGATTTTCCCCGAAAAACATCTAGAGTTAGAAACATCCATGCAACACGTGCTAATTGCATTCTACTGTATTATTCACACATTGTTTCCACTCCCCTCACCAACTCCTAGTATATCTGGACCCCAAGATTCATACCACTAATTGCGATCAGAGATCATGCTTAAACTGGTTGCCTGTGGTGAGGTCCAGTAAATTTGGTGAATACTAGTGAAGCTGGACGTCATTGCAAGCACATGCGCTACATGATGACTTGGAGAATATATGAAGCTGACCTATTCAAAAAAATTCTTATAAAATATAAAAATTGAGGCGATATTCATAGTGTTTTAGCTATTAAGGGATGAGTGTGGTCATTTACATAAAATCTAGATTTTAAGAGTAATACATAGCTATATTAAAATTATAGCAATGGCCAAAACATCGATCAAAATTAGGCGTTGCAGTCCTTTTTAGAAACAAAGGAAGTTTTTATATTGACAGTTTGTGTATCTATCTATCACTGGGATAAAATTTTCTAAGAATATTATATAAGCAAATAAAAATACCTATTCAATGTATAGGTGTTATATTATAACTTATAAATTTGGATATTCGCCATGCTTTGCTTTATTTAGAAGAATAGAAATGTATCAAATCCAGTATATTCTGAGCCTCCATTTGAAATAGTTACCTCCTGCAATATCTCCCGTCTCAGAATTGAAAACGTAAATACATAATACAAAAAACTCAAAATACCTATGTCTAATACAACTGTACAAATAAACTTCTCAACATACCTAACATATAAATCTAAGCTTTTATTTTCGCGTTAACATAAAGTTCCAGTAAATTTGTCAAATTCCTGCAAAACTTACCTGTTACTTCACTTCAGAAACGAAACTACAAATCAAGACACTGCTAAGAAGTTATCAAACTTACAGTTCCCGCCTTTACGCTTTCATAAACTTTCCTACATTAACACATTATTTTATAAAAAATCCAACTTTTAAATCTTCAAGAACTTAGTTAAACACAGTGAATCACATACACAATTGCTGTTACCTGAGCCTTCGTTGTACTGAGTACTGGCCCTAGGCGCCGAGAAGAAAAGATGTGTCCTGTAGTGATGTTCCTCCATACAGGAGTAGCGTTCGCGATCCCGGCGCTTCGCATTCCGACCGGCTCCCAGCGCCCCCCGCGCCTTGCCCCCGCCCCCTCCGCCGCCCCCCGTACTCTTCTCCCCACTGAAGTTCTTCCTAAACATCAAATTCATCTTGGACTGGTGCCACTACGATCTCTTTCGCACTAATTAGAAACTAATTAGGCCCGCTCTGTCGGATGTGTGCGGGATTTAAGTCTTGTTTTATGGCTTGTAGAAATAGTTGATTATGGTTGATTTCTTAACAGGTGCAACATTGCGGTTCGGTTTACGAGTTTTGGTTACACTGGTCATCTGTTGACCGGTCAAATAAAACTTTAACCCTTATCCCATTCCTACCTATGCTTTGAACAAAACCCAAGTTAGAATGCAATAAGGAGTGAGGTCCGTTCATGTACGAGTATTGAATTTATGGTTACGTAAAAAATATCGCTCGCGATGTACATATATAGCTCAGTTATATTAATATGCAAGTACCTAACTTTTATTGATAATTAATTTTCTTTCGATCAATGGTCCACCCTTCAGCGGGAGAAAAATGGCCTTTCCATCGCGAGAAACGTTGCCTGTAGTTCTCTCGGGAGAAATTGGCACGCGAATATGCGTGTGAGCGTCAAAAGTAACTTCTAAGAGCTCGCATTACTGTGAAATAGTGCGCAAAGTGTAAGGCTAGCAATAAAGGTTTCTTTGGAGGTGATGAAACCCAATAAAGGACAGTGCGTGGAAAAGCATTCTGAATCGGTACATATGTGGTATTGAAAATAGGAGCACTGTAGCATCAAATTATAAATTGAAAACCCATCTTTAAACTTTTTTTAAAAGTAAGCTCATAGAAAGCCCTTATCGAAACATAAGTACGAGTATGTATATGATGTGATCAGGGCTCGAACTTTTTGTGCTGATGACGTAAAATTGCATATAGAATGATTTCAATTAGTCTTATAGTAATTATCAATCTTCAATCATTTAATCATGCATGGTCATTTAATAATGGTCTTCTTTCAAATAGGGCCCATTGCATGTAATTTATAAGCAGATGAAGAACTCATATTCTTTCAAGTTTTATAACAGGTTATAGGAACATCGAATCTAAATATGAACGTAAACTCTCTGCATTTATGATGGTATTTTTTCAAATCGGCCGTATTTGAAAAAATAAATGCATGATTAAATGATTGATGATTAAAGATTGATAATTACTATAACACCAATTGTGTGATGTTTATTTTACGTCATCGCCATGAAAATTTTGAGCCATTAATAGTAAACTAAGTTTTTTATATTTTAGTGGGAACTTTTGAGGAGTTCAATGCATGTCCATTTGTATTCTAGGTTTTAAGTTGTTTCTATGAATAGCTCTGTTTGTTCTCCAAATAAATACATTCTGGGAATGTGTTTTGAAATGATGTGCCCTATGACTGATCTTATTATCAACAAATATTTTAAACTATTATATTATGTTAATTCGCTAGTTTGAACAGACTTGACCTCCGATTAAGTCCTTCTTTCTGCGACGCAACGTTTTCGAGCGTACGTAAGGCAGATCATTTTCCACAGTAAAGATGACAGTTAGACCTATCGTACGTTCGAAAAGTTACGTGATTACCCTGTTGGATCAGTATTCCATCCGCGCATTTGATAGAAGAGGACATAGAGTACCTATGGTCTCCACTTTCAAGTCGTGTCCCCGACAGGTCACATTCTGCAAATTTGGAGACCAAACAATAATATTTTAACTTTTAACCTTAGATTAAGCCCTTATTCTTGTTTGGTCGAGTAGCCGCGCTGTTTAGTTGAGTTTGGCCTTATTTCTGGGCAAAGAACGTCAAAGCCTTATTTATAATTTAGGTAAAACTGATATACAAACCACAAAAAACATCTCTTTAATAAATTATGGTCGTCTTTCTAATATGATTTTATAACCACCCGTTCTCTGAAATTCATTAATAAACGCGAATCGTGTCTCAATGTCAGGCGAAATCGATCTCGTATTCGTGCTGTGAATATTTCATCAGGTCGGGATCGAACGCTCAACAAGTGTCCTACTTGCTGGTTTCAGACACTACCTACCTCTATACCTAATTCTTGACTTTATGTTATGTTGGTCTGTGTACTTACTATCACTGGTACAATATATGATAGGTGGCACCCGTAACGTAAATCGTCGGAGTGGGTCCCAGTACCCAGTTTCGTAATCAGAGAGACATCAATCATCATAGGTACCTACTTAATACCACCAGTAACATGGTCGTATACTGATTTGAATAAGAGCGACCAAGAGAGGCATATCATTTGTTGTCTTTGTCACAGTTTCAAGATTTTTTGTTTGATTAAAACTATTTGATAACATTAAGGCAAACAAACGATTACCTAAGTTAAGGAGGTTGTTTATGGTGAGCCGTCAACCGTTTTAAATAAGTTTTCAATTTATCTTCATAAGAGCGTTTTCAGGGTTGTCACAGCCCAAGCGGATAATCTTTAGTAGTGAGGCCACGTTCACACATAAGTGTCTCGCATCGCCATACGCGTCGCCTTCACGTAAATACAGCCTTTGGGTAAACTCAACCCCTATTTAAGGCATAAACAACATTTTATGGTTGTTTAAATTTGCGACGCTATTGGATGTTTGGCCATGCATAGCAACGTATGGTGTGAATTTGCTACTAACTATGAATATACTTAATAATATTTGGAAGCATTAGTAATCGCGCGGTTTGTTCTGTTGGATTAGCGGAGATTTCACGAAAAAGTAAAACAATGTAAAAGTTATTTATTCTTCAATTTAGGCATAATATATGCACCTACGGATATATAACACCCAACTAATCGAATTAAAAGACTGAACTAGATCTTCTTACCGATTGAACGAACTTTCCGGCAAAAGCCGAGTAGGGCAAAATTTTAAGACCAGACCTAGTTTATGGACGGGCAGTTGACTAAGGAAGCACGCCTATAAAATAACACCCTATTATATTTTTAGGAGGATTCCGATGGGTAACCACGCTGCTGCATAAGTTGCCACCAACTGTGTCATAATAATAGACTAGTTTATTAAAAAAATCTAGTCCGTCAGTTAGATTATCAAAAATATTGGACACGTATTTTTTCTTTTTACAATTAAACAAAAAAATATGAAGCTCGTTAAAGTTCTACGTGACGTCACGAGTCATGAGCCCCCCACTCCTAAACATTGACACGATTTATCTTGCTCATTTTTTGTTAGATTGGCAAAGGAAAAAAAACGTATCAATATTATTTGATAATTATATTTTTACCCAAGTAACTACCCAATTGTAAGACAAGCAATAACAAAAGTTTTACTGCCAACAATCGGATCCGTATAATTTATCGCCCGACTAATCCCCCACCGTAAAGACATTTTTTACGAGAAAACTAATGATCCGCATTACTCGATGGCTGTGTTTATTGAGCAATCCGCAAAAGATGGCGTTTATGATCTTTGTGTTTATGGTTTTGTGGACACAATTCTGATTATTTTATGGCTTGATTGTTAGTGTATGGTCGATGAAGTGAATTTGACGAGCCGTGATGAATTTAATGTGCGAAATGTCAGCAGAATTATGGCTTTTACTCGAGATCGAGTACGAAAGTAGGTACAGTCAACATTAAAAAACCGTTTACATTACATTTGTTGAAGTCTTCAGATAACTAGTACTTAGTCTCCTAGGTTGTTCGCTACTTCTCGGCTTAATTTTCATGCTTACTTACCTCGGTACTCCCAATGTAAAAGTGACGTTCTCTTGCTTCAAAAGCCAAGATTATCTTTAGCTCATAAAGTCAATGCTACTAACATTTATTACCTACTTTATGGTACAAGCCTACAAGTCCTATAAACCTCAAGCTGGCTCGTCTGGTGATTTACACTGTTTTTATGTGGCAGTTGAACTTTAAAGTCAGCCAGCTTGTTCTGATAAACCTTTAGTAATGTTATCACTATATCGCGCCGAAATGGCAGCTGCTAACCCAAAAGGTTGACTTTTAATTCACACGCAATCCAAACGTTACTAATGTTCCGTTGGCGGTCAAAATTATTTGACTCAATTATTTTACTTATATGCTTATAGAAAAAAAGCAATGTTTATGAAAGCATGGGGAATGTATGTTTTATGTGTTAAACACAAATTAAAGTACAAAATATCAAATGTGTAATTGTGTAAATATGAGTCATTAGTAACTTGAAATAAATAAATAAATAGTTATTATTATAGAGGTTTTCCGTCGAGGCGTGCGAGGCTAAGTGGGAAAATTGATACAGTCGGCGATAGAGTCATTCGTGTATAATGATTGTATGCAATTTATTTTCTATCTTCACTTTTCTCTTTACCGGTGAACAATAGAACATGAATACAAGTAGGTAATTGCGTAAAGGAATCCTATTGTTAACAGTGTTTTTTGATTATTGTTGACTATTATTGATTTTTTGTTGCTTATGCAGTTTGTAAACGGTTCATAGATGCACATTGGCGTGTAACCTGTGGCCCGGTCCGCGTTCGTTTTACCGTAAAACCGCCTCCGCCCCGCTCCGTGCGTTTCTAGCTTTAACGTTGACGGTTCGTTGTCGTAAGTTAATACAGTCTTGAAACGCCCGACTGTGCTACGCTAGCTCCCGTGTGTAATCCGCTCAGTACTTAACTTACGCTATCTACCGCCTTCAGCTATCTCGACACGATTTACATTCGACTCAAATCTGGCAAAATGTTTATCGTTTCTGATGTTGTATTCGAGATCAAAATGTGACGTCTCATACAAAGGATATCTCTATTTATACATCCCAGCGGGCCTATGATGGTTGCCATTTTATCACTTATCGTCGTGGATAAGACATCCGTCACGTTCTGACAAGTATGCGAGTGCGAGAGTGACGGGCGTCTTATCCACTACGATAAGTGATAAAATAGCAACCATCATACGCCCGCTGTTTTTAAAAATCAGATTGACACTGACTGAGACATGAAAGAAAAACGATATCCTAGGGAGGTCATCTTCTGTCACTAACACAGGTAGAATTGGGGCTCTGATCGTCATAAAAATAAAGAGCCTATTATTAATAATAGAAACTCACAGTACTTACATATTGACATGACAAGGAGAAGCACATTTTTAGTGTTTAGCAGTATTTATGAGGACAGAGCCCCAATGAGCCATTACGAACCATTTTTGACCCGAAAACCAATACTGTTAAGTGCCTTTGGCGCTCGACTCGAGTACACAGCGCTCTCATAGAGAAGTAGCACTTACGAGGGTCTAAGCTACGAGAAAAAATAAACAATTTTCTGCCCCGCTCCTGATCAGGGTTGCTCCACCATCATCACGCGTCACTTTTGAGGCGCCGCAAAATTTTATCCCTCTAAGAGGGCCATGTAGCTTATGAATTCGACGCTAGATTGTAGGTCTCCAAAATGCTGAATGCGTCCGTTTATGAGTTCTGGGATATGCCGGTTTATTTCGTAATAGAATAATTGTTGTTGTTGTAGTGAATAATGTTTTTCCATGGGCTCGGAATACGACTATTAGACCCGAAGAAGTAGAATCAATTACCATATATTATTTCAAAAAATCGTCATTTAAAATCGTCTATAATAACATAATAATAAGAGTAAATGTTTATCGCCTTCGTCAGGCGACATAAGCACTAACTTAACTTTCGGGTAGTGTTGGGTAACTGTTTCAAAATGCATAAATCGTGCATGATTTGACATTATAATTTTTTACATTTACGAGTAGAATACACGCATGTTAAAAAGTTGAAATATTTCTACCAATTTAAATAATGTCTTTTTAGAGAGATTTTTAGTAGGTTATATAATGTTTCTAACGTATTGCTAGATAGATAAGGCAAATATGAAGAGTGTTGATATCGCCAACAAACTGTATTACAGTTTGGCGAAATTATTAAATGTAAGTTTATTTTGTGAGAAACAAATAAAAAAAACATCTGTCATGTCAAATGGCAAAATACTACCCGTTTTCATTCCGACATTTGACATTGACTAATAAAGTTTCATATTATCATACATGAACTTCTCCATCATTTAATACGATAAGTAATTGATAGCCACTTCGTGTGTAGTCGTTTTCCGAGTTTGCCCGATGGGAAAACATTATTCACTACATTTGTACAAATATGATTTTTACTTGAAGATATACCCCTTATTCATAAAAGTCCATTAAGCCTCTATTAGTTAACAAGCCGCTAAAGTTGGTTTTTCCTTATCTGTCACTTCGACATTTATGTTTGTGAGAAAGGGACAAAACAACTTTTAGTTAACAGAGTGTATAGGAGATCTAGGCTGAAAAGTTAGTGGAAAGGGAAGTTGCTGAAAAAGGCAAGCGAAAAACTACCTTTTATTTAGAGTTTAGAAGAGTTTACTAACTTTACTGCCCGTCTCACCAGATGTCGCTAGTCTCCACGACGCTATTCACTCATCGCTTGCGCCGACGGCCGCTTTCAACTAGTCTCGTAAACATACTAACATAGTGCCAAACAGATCATATGAACTGCCGGGTGTACTACTACGTGTGTACAATATAAACGTCAAAGAATGGAGCGCTCGTTGCCCAGCGGCGCCCGCGTATCGCGTGCGGTATGCGAGGTTAAGCAACATGCACCTAGGTCAGTTTTTGGATGGGTGACCGCTTTGAGTGGTTACTATAATTGAGTGCTCCCGTGCTATGTAAGGAACGTTA
The DNA here is from genome assembly GCA_905163555.1 of Notocelia uddmanniana. Lineage (NCBI taxonomy): Eukaryota > Metazoa > Arthropoda > Insecta > Lepidoptera > Tortricidae > Notocelia > Notocelia uddmanniana. The sequence goes on from LR991065.1 coordinate 18,368,932, forward strand.
AGCCGTTAAACCCGGCTGCTATCTACAACAGCAGTCATTAAGCCAAGTTAGAGGCTTTCGAGCTGCTTGAAAACTAGAACTTCTAACAGTTGCCCACTCACTTGACAAGGGGGGTCGAAATTGTACCAGGTTCGTAGGGAGTACCCACCATGACCCCTGGATGCTGCTAAAAGTGCAACAAACCTAGCCACAGTACTTGTCTTCTCGAAGATCTCACGGTTCGAAAATAAATGCCATACGAATACTCGCCTTCATCATCAATCATCATCACCCTATGGCCTATAACATACGTCCCACTGCTAGGCACAGGCCAAATATGACTTAGGGTTGATATGATGTTGCTGAATACTGAATTCATGGAAGTGCTTATCAGAGAAATGAGTTTGTGAGTCTCGAATACTTTAGATATTCGAATAGATGTATATGTTTAATCAGATGCTTACGTAGAATGTTTTACAAAAACATTATTTAATGATTTGCGTGAATTTTTTTTATTTCAATACAAATTAAAAGTTTTAAAATTAGGTTAAGCTAAAACCTTAACCCCCACGGACACGATAACACCATCCATTACTGGCCACCGGAAACGGAAGCCCAGCCCTGATACCGTACGATAAAAAGATCGCTCAAGTGATTATTGATACAATGGCAGACAAAAAAAACAGCCCTTAATGTGTTTAATTTGTTTAGTTTTAAATTTATTATGTTTAACGTGATTTTTCGTTGTTGATAAAGATGTTAATAGTGTCACTAATAATTCCCGGGTGTGTCCTAAAACTACGACTAAGACCATTGGGATGGGCAGCAGCATCCCTGGAGTGCGATGGAGATAGTGCGATCAAATTGATACCCATGAAATTGGGGGAGGCCTATGTCCAGCAGTGGACGTCCTTGGGCTGATATGGTGGTGGTGGTTGTAATAAGTCATGTTCATGTATAATGTGTGATAGGGCGTGAGGGCGTTGCGAAATTCCTAACACTTGTACTTATTGTTTTGGCACTACGTTGGTAGCAAACAAGCGTATGGGCCGCCTGATGGTAAGTCGTTACCGTAGCCTATGGACGACTGCAACTCCAGAAGAAACGCATACGCCGCCATCATCATCTTAGCGTTATCACAGTATAGTTGCGTCCTGAAGGATGCCTGGGGTCCGCTACTTAATTCCAAGAATAAGCGTAGGCACTAGTTTGTTACGGAAGTGGCTGCCATCTCACCTTCCTACCCAATGTAGGATTAGGCTTGTCAAGTAAGTGGGCAAATTGACTATTAGAAGCTTTCAAGCCGCCCGAATGCCTCTAACTTGGCTTAAGGACTGCAGTCATAGACAGCAGCCAGGATCATGTTAGGAGTCACCACTCAAAATGGTCACCCATCCAAGAGTTGACCCCGACCGACGTTGCTGAACCTCACATACGGCACGCGGTGCGCGGGCGCTACTGGACTCGCATACTGGCCGGCCTTTTAAAAACTTGTTTTTGCTATCCCATGTTTTGTGGGCCATAAAGCAATACAATACAGTATAGGTACAATTGACAACATTTCATTTTTTAAGCAGGCGTTTTTCCAATTAAATCTAATAGAGGATAAAAAGTTAAGTAAAACCACATTTTTAAATTCTAGATTATATCCCAATTTCATATAAATAAATCAATATCAAAAGCTTCTCATTCTAAAAGAGAGTAAGTGACAAGTAAGGCGTCACAGCGTAACAAATCATACAGAAGCACTGTTACGAAGACAAATTTACTAAAGAAAGTGAACTGCTGTTCTTTTTGTGCGCTGTGACTGTCACAATGTCGTAGTAATGACGTCATTACTACGATATGGGCTTTCTTCACATTTTCGTGAATATTTAGAAAACTAATAGCTATAAAAATATAAAAAATATATATTAGGGTTTCATGTAACCAAATTAACGAAATGAGTTAAGATTTCATACTACTTAAAAATTTGAAATGTTGTCAATTGATCGTACTGAAAAGGCTTAACGTATTTTTCTATCAACAAATGAAAAGTACTACGAGCTACGTGCTCCATGCTACGGCGTAGCTATTAAACCTTTCGTAGCGACCTCTACGGTTACTAACTTCAGACACAAACAGAAAGTAGGAACACACTACCACTTAGTCCATGACTGGTCAGCCAAGAGAGTACTTTCCATAGTACTACATATTAACCAGACTGACCGAACCACACCAAACGCAGAGGTTTATTTTTCCGAACCGGTGGTAACTTATTCACATTCGTAGGTGCATATAATTTGCCTAAAATTAAGAAATATTTTTCTTTTACTTTTACTTTTAATTTTTTAGCCCATTCGAGGTCCAGCAACATTTTCCCGTCTTGTTGCGAAAATTGCGCGTAGAGTCATGATGCATAGGGTTTCGTCATGGCCCTTGACTGGGTTAAATCGCACTACGAAGGCAGTTTACAGGCCGGTAAGCATGCAAGCAAATTCCCCCACAAACACATTTTAATGGACGTAACTAACGATTATCGACTGTTTGAAATAACCGGACTAATCTAAATTACTTTAGCATATGCGTACTGCAGAACACTAATACCAGAGCTAGCAATATGCCTTCAAGTTAATCCTCATTAGCGCATAAGACGTCTAAACACCATCTCATCTGTATGGTTATGCGTTATCACTGTTATCTCGACGCGACACGCCTTGTCTAATGGTTATTAGAAATGTTATGTCACCTTGTTACGACAGGCCTAAAAAGTCTACACACGTTTTGTACTGTTAGTGTAAAATAATAATAAATATTCTTTATTGCACCACTTAGTGATAAGTTGTACAGTAGCTGACTTACTAAAAAAAAAAATATTAGATCTACCGCACGCTCAACAATGTTACGTAAAAATATCCCTAGGATTGTGAAAAATAACGGCGGCCCTCTGTTAGTGTTAATTGGTATTGCTTCATGACCAGAAATGCATATAAAGTTTTTTTAAACCAGATTTACTGGCGCACATTTTTAAAATGTGTTGATAAAAATAACAATAGATAAAAAATCGACTTACATTTCACATCGAAGGAAAAACCTGAGGAGGTTTGTATGCCAATGGAAATTTCTAATTGTTGTAATTGAAAATAATAATAATTTAATAAAATTAATTATTTAATTATTTTTTTGCATAATTTGCTAAGTTCGCATACATTTTTTGACTTGCTCAAGGCCACCACTTTTTACCTATTTAAAATATGGATGTAGACTTTATTTTGTGTAACCTTGATTGCGCGTGCCATTGTGCGTCTCTTTTGGTATACACCAACCGTTACACTCTGCGTGTTTTTAGTGTGAAGTGGACTAAAAATAAATTACATTCCCGCTTAACATAAGAGAGGGCGTTGTTAATCTCCTTCGCTCATTAGAAGAGCTTCGGTATTAGAAGTCATGGAAGTTCAGGAGAAATACGTTAGATGGCGATATTGTGAGACAATTAACAATTACATTAGTGCTAATTAATAGGTTTTATTATAACCACGACGGTAGCAAATTAGTATTTGATATAAAATGATAGCAAAAATGGACGAGGAATTACAAGCTCGTTGCTGTATTTGTTTGAAGATTCGGTGAATAGAATTGTGGTTATCCGCGAAGTTCCATAAACTCTTCGTTAACTTGCAATTGCGAATATTAATAAAACAACATTATTACTAGACACTTTAAATAATCAGTAAGTCCTCCATGCCTTTTTTAGCCCTGAAATATATTTGTTACACACAATGCGGCGTGCAACAGTTTTAATTGTTCATACCTAAATCTATAGTTTTACAAGCCGCACTATGTTATTTAATTGCAGCCCATAGGTTTACTGGCAAAACAACAACATTAATCAGGACAAGGAAGGAAGTTCTTCATTCTGCATACATATATCTTCACTACATTACTTTTCGGCGTAAAACTCGACTTTACTCACTGTTTTCAATACAGGTCAAAAGCACACGGTTTTACAAAACACCGACTCTATTGTGATAAAAAAAAAACTTTATTTCAGATTATTGAGAATCCATAAAATGTTGTTAGTATCCTTCGTTAAAGCTATATGTTAGTACATTATAATAATTTTAAAAAACATAAAACAATAAATTGGCATAAGTATATCTATAACAATGTAAACATAATCTATAATAAAATTAAATTGGTTTAAGTAACTAATAAATAAGTAAAATTCTATATAAAATATACTAGAATTAAATATAAAAAAAATATTTAATTACAATATTTAGTCATACTCGTACGATTGTACTGCTTATTCTATGATTCAGCGTTAGACACAGCTATTCAGTGCTTTCAGTAGGCTTTAGGGCGATTCAACGACCTACTTACATAGCTAACAAAACTGTTTATACAAATCATATATTATAAGGACTAGAGTTAATTACACATATAGGTATAGTTAAAACCAAAAACATGTAGTTATCGAATTAATCCTTTCATAAATATATATTATGTATAACGAAACCTTAATTGTTCCACATAGAAGCCATGGGACACATTGATAAGAAAGTTGTATGTACCCATATTTTTGCACTTGACTGTACTATACAAGTATATGTAGCTATCTTGTGTTGCTTGATATGTTTATTGGTCATAGGCTATGACCATTAAACATATCAAGCAACACAACAAACGCTTTTAATATTGAACAAAACGAAACGCTTTTATTTAATTGTGGGTTGCTGAGCGAACTAAGGAATACATTAATTTCAGAGTGTGAAGGTTTTTTGGTACCCTAGTGCTTTACACTATACGATAGCCGAAAATTTTGTATGATAAAAGCACAATTTATTGTATGTGATAAGAGATTATTATTTGACTAAAATGATTACGTTTCTACTATTAAAGTGTAGATTTTATGATAAAGACAATTTTAAACCTTAAATTATATACTATAGTCACTTATACCTATTTTAGGTGATTGTGAAGCGCTACGCTTGTTGACAGTGGATGTTATAAATTGCTTTCATCCATTCGTATATGTCTTGCAGTCTTCAGTGCTTCGCTCAGCGCGAAGCTGTGAAAGTAGAGGATGAGACACGTATTACAAGACCGGGATTAATTTACGATTGAAATAGCTGTCATTGTCATTTCATATTATACAATTTGACTTAAGTATATGGAAAAGCTGGGATGGGTAGCAGCATCCTTGGAGTGCGGTGGAGATACTGCGATCGCGAGCCCGCATGCCAAGCGTGGAGATTATGGCATTTACCTCCCAAGAAATTGGGGGAGTCCTATGTCCAGCAAAGGAAGTCCTTGGGCTGATATGGTGGTGGTGGTGGATATGGAAAAACTCTCACCTCTGATCGTATTCTAATCGCGGCTAAGTAATACTTATTGCCTTATGCACCTTCTTACGGTTAAGGTTGAGAAATTTAAGTGGTCTATTATATCTACAGATAGATCCAAAGTTTATCTGGACCTCCATTCGTTACAAATTAATTTATATACCCTATATTTGTAATTATCTCTGTCTTACATGAGCAGAACGAGGGAAAGAGAGTGCAAAAATTACCTTTTGTCTAAGATTAAAATTCAACATGAATTTTATTTCAGCCGTTAGAGAATATCCAAAACGTTAAATACTTAACGTTAGGTTTACTGAAAAAACTAATGTTAATACATGTTCCGATGAAATTGTATTACGAGACGAGGCAGGACCAGGGTAATTCAAGGACTAAGACTAGGCATATAAATGAATGAGATAAATGTGCGAGACAGCGAGACGCAATATTTTTTAACAAACACATGCCGAGCACGTTGCTGTATATTAAGTAGCAATAATAAACTTTTTGTCCTCTGTAGTACGTTAATTAGGTATAGCTGTTAAACACTTTTATAGTCCCAGTAGCTTGTTAAGGTGCTCTTACACGGGCAATATTTTGAGCAATTATTGCCCGTCAACAGTACACGCGTCCTTCTCTGGCCTGTAAGTAAAAGTGAGAACCGTACTGTTGACGGGCAAAATTGCTCAAAATATTGCCCGTGTAAGAGCACCTTGAGGTGGGCACTCGTTTCGTACGAATGTAGCGCTACGCAATCGGTGACAGTAGCGCTACGAAATCGGTGACAGTATTAAGAAAGAATAGAAAAAAAGTGGGTTGTATCGGGGATACAACCGTAATATTAATTGGATCCTTCTTACGTTGCCTACCTATTTATTTTCGTGACTAAAAAGAAAATACAATAAACAAAATGTAATATTATTATGATAATAGTATTAGTATGTTTAAATATTTGGTTGATATTCATAATCACCGATACTATCACTTTTTTAGCGCCATCTAGCGTTAGAAACTAAAGTATGATTTTTTTTAAAGCATTTATCCATAAATAATACAATCCTTAGTTATCACTAATTTTCGTGACATGTAGCGCACTCTAGTAGCAAACTGTGGAACTCTTTTGCATAATCGTGTACTCGTACCTAGCACAGACTAAAAATGTGAACTATCAATTTCCGCCACAAACAAGAAGACGTATCATGTAGGCTGACGTCAAAGATGTGTTTAAACTTTTGTATCTTATCCCGTTCTAATACCGGTGATAATCGTATACATATAGGACTGGCGCACGGCCAGGGACTTTAGCGCCGAGTAAATTCGCCACGTGTGCCGATAGCAGCTTCTGCCCTGGAAGTTAATTTGGCATTGACGTTTCGCATTCTGATTGTTTTTTCACTGCGACGGTGGCAAACACGCCTAGCCAAAGTTAAGCCGACACTGCGAGCCCAAAGAGATCACAAGCCGAGACGAGACGATACATATATGTACCCTCCTGAGACTCAAAGTATAAGTTTGTGTTTTTGAATTTAGAACTTTTGTTGTTCAGGTAAATTTCAAAGTATTTTTTGAAATTGTACAAAATTTTGTACGCGGAGCCTGAAGTCACTTGATTTAGGCGAGGATTTATCGATGGGTTGGAGTTCTGTGGTAAGCAGAGACATTTATTCCTGAGACTTGGATGTTTTCTATGTATTAAATATATCGTCATTTAGTACCCATAACTCAAATCTTAGTGAGCTTACTATGGGAATAGTTCGATTTGTGTAAAAAATTGTTCCCTTATATTTATTTATTGTGTCAACAACGGAAGTTAGAGAAGGAAAGGGTGGATGCAGGCTTTTCAGTCTCAACATAGCGCAGCCTCGGTAGCTCCGACGACCTTGCTCATCACCTTGAGCACAGTCTTACAGAATAACTCTGTACGTCTTTATCATATGGATGGTTATATACATTTATAATCAAAATTGACAACTCTGCAGGTAGCTGCTCGCTTCCTTTGTCAGATGTTAAAAGTTTTCATCAGAACCAATGTATCTGGTAATAGGGCACTCGAATACTATGTGGTGCATGGTTGGTTTCGGGTCTCCACAGTTTGCAGCGGCAAACTCGCTCCATCCCCATGTGTGCGATTCAGTCGTACAGAACAACTTAGTTTTGTGTAGACTAATGGTGTTACTATTAATGTCAGTATGTTTTACGTGCTCACTTCCTACCGCACAGTGATAGAGCTAGCGAGCAAGACACATTAATGTTAAATTGTAATGCGAAATGTAGGTGTCAAATTGACCCCCTAGGTTAGACAGACGATTCGCCTCGAGTCTGGAAGGCGAGATATGGAAATGCGCAGTCGCAATGAACCTTAACTGATTTATTGCTGCGTCGTCGCTCGTCGCCTTTGTAGTGATTGTTAGCGAGTTTAGTGACATCTATTGGAAGATTTGGAAATAATGAGAAAACTCTTTCTTCGTAGTGAACAGAGATGGCACTACGGTTTGGATACCAGATTGAATTTACTTTTGCGAAGTTTTGATTTTGGAATGTTTTAGTGGCTAGTCTCAATGGGTCAATTCGTATTACGTGTTTTTAGGATTCGGTAGTCACAAGTACTATCACGAAAGAAGCTACAGTGGCCCGCACGGCCCGCACTGGGCTAACTGCCGAACCCTTCTCATCAATGAGAGGCTGTGCGATTCAGTCGTACAGAACAACTTAGTTTTGTGTAGACTAATGGTGCTACTATTGATGTCTGTATGTTTTACGTGCTCATCATCATCAATTCATCATCCATCATCATATCAGCCATTGCTGGACATATGCCTCTACCAAAGAGTGCCACAATGACCGGTCCTGAGCCACCTGCAACCTTTACCAGGTCATCTGCAGGGTCTGTCCATATGCTGCGTCTTCCGATACGTGGTAATAGGTAAAATGAAATGTATGTAGAAAAAACCGAGATGCTCCCCATGTTTGTTAAATATTTAGGAATGTAATGTAAACAAACCATCAAATTCATTGATAGATTATTTATTGATGGCTATTGTACTCTTAATAAAATAAAGATCGTAATAGTTAATCAAATGCGTTAATTAAGGAAGTTATCAGATCGCGTGTGGTTGTATTAAACATTGTTTAGGTCAGTGAAATTATCCAATAAATGAAGCTTTGCAAATTTGATGGCGGAGCATACTAATAATACACACAGGGTTGTCCCGGTTGTATCCTATAGAATTCGGGGTCTGCTTTGGCACGTGATTCTAAAAATCGGCCAAAAGCATGTCAGGTCATGCTCAGTTCACAGTTCCGTAGTTGAATTTACTTTAAAAAAAACAATAACAAGCAAAAAGGAATACATTCGCAGCGTTTCATACGTCTTTTACGATAACTCAATAACGGCTTAACTAATCATGTCCGCTATAATTTTCTTTGTATGTCTTTAATAAGGTTTACCTTAATCATTTTATTTTTATTTTTTTTGGACCCATAGTTCAAAAGTTAGAAGAGGACACAGTTTTTTCTTTTGGAGTGAATATTTCCGAAAATATTCACTTTGACAAAAAATGTTTTATGAAGACCTCTATTCATTTTGAAAGACCTATCCAACAACACCCCAAACTATAAAAAATATTTTTTATTTTACGACTTTGACAGTTTTATTGATTTATATATCCATACCAAATTGCAGTTTTCTGGCATTTACAATCACAGAGCATAGCCTCGAACTGATAGACAGACAGACATACGGACATGGCGGAACTATAAGGGTTCCTAGTTGACTACGGAACCATAAAAATTGGCATAGCCGTGGGAAAACTTGTCTAATCCTAACAAGGTCTAGCTTTCCCTTTGCCTACTACGTAGGCACTAGTTTTATAAAAACAATTGCCATCTGACCTTCCGAACTAAAGGACAAGTTAGACCTTTTTAGGCTTCGACAAGTTTTCCCACGAGGTTTTATTAAAAAACCCCTTCTCCTATATCAAAGACTCTCCCTACGGGTCTGTTATCAAATTACAATAAAATGGATACTATTTGTACTGAACAACACAAAGAATCCAGAATTAGATGCAAATTGCCTGCAATTTAAGGTGCAATCAAAATTACCTCCATGACATTTCTTCGAACGAATCAATTTACTCAATGTGTCTTGAAATGACATTGTGTAATTAAGGAAGTGTAGTGTCATAAATCTTTAGGAATACAGTCAATAATGGCGTAAACTTTAGCACCGCATGCTGGCGCCAGTAACATAGGAATTTTGAAATCATACATTTTGTAAACAATAAGGAACTAATATGTTTCGGCTTCAATACGTCATGTGAAAATAGTTGATCCTTAGGAAAATTTTTGCAACCAAATGTTTTCAAAATCGCATCCTTGATGATGTGTATACATTTGTGGATTATGGATTTACTTACATACTTATATAGCCGCAGAACTAAAGAGACCTTATGAGATCTCATTTAAATTACACCTCATTTAATACAATAATATAGGCCAAATAATTTTCACCCCGTATGTACTTATACAGTGTGTCAACAAAAGTGCAACATCAGTAAATAAAGCCGATTTCTATATTAAACGAGTGTTCCCTCGTTTGGAGCTCCTCCAACTGTCAGCAGAGGTGATCCGCCGACAGGTAACATGTCGTCTTTATTTCCATTGCTGCTACTGGGGCCTCTGTATTATCTACGATATGTTTATCATTTACATTCAGTCTATATATTCCGTGTATCGTTTGTATAAGTTTTTATTGAATTTGCTATCTTTACAGATTACTGTACTGTTAACTTTATACAGTCTTTATTTGACGAATTTCGAAGTTCAATAGAGTTAAAGTTTTGCATACACGTGTAAGTCCGACCACAGAAGGTGGGTACAGCAACTCCTAAACTACAAAATAAAACAAAAAATCGACCAAGTGCGTGTCAGGCCACGCGCAAGTTAGGGTTCCGTGACGCGTTACATTATGAAAAAACTCATAAACTTGTATTTGACACAACTTACAACGTTATCGAAGAAATCAAAGTAATTGCACGAAATTTTGCTTTTCCAAGTACATTTCTTAAGTTCGGCTATTAATACTCGTGAACTTAGTAATGTCTACTTAGCTGTATTAGTTTTCCTTTTAAACTAATTATATATACTACTACCATATTTTTCTTTCACATACCCAGTAGCCACTGTTTAGCTGGCAGAGGGGGAGGACACACTTGACTCCAACAAAAAAATCCACTTTAATGTTTAATATCACGCAAGCAGATTTCTGGACAAAAAATACTTAAAGAAAACCCACATTGCTTTTAAACGAGCTATCCACCGATACCTCACACCAGATGACGGGTTTTGCAAAAATAAAAAAAATGCCTCTCTAATTCACGTGTAGGGGACCTTCCCTAAATATTTTTCTCCAAAATTTTATTCTACCCTTTTGTCAGAAAGATTTATATAATACCTATTTAATTCTAAATTACAGCCTTATAGTAGTAACGATTACTGAGTTAAGCCGAGGGCAGACGAACGGTCGAACGGACGGACATGGCACAGAAAAACGGAAACTATATGGGTTACTTGTTCACTACAGAACCCTAAAAACGAGTTCGTGTTGAGTAATTGATCCTCTCAATTACAATGAGGATAACTGTGACGGATGGACAAAAATTGAATTTCTGACAGTAGATACCCATTTCACACTTAAAATATTATGAAATTCTTCGAAAAAATTTCGTTTTAACCCAGTATTTCTGATTCTTTGCTCACTGAATTTTAACAATAATGTCTTTCAAATATTCTGGCGTGAAGATTCCTTATAAAGCAAGAATTCAATCATATTTACGAAAAGGATATTGAATTTATTACAAAGACGTCTATAGGAAAAAATATCTATCCCAAATCGTGTTTATCGATATACAGCGTGTGAATGAAATAAGTGCAAACTTCAGAAAGCCTATAATTGAACTTAACTTTACTATAGAAAGTCCACAGGAAAAAAATTGGAAGCGAAATATATGTAGGTATGACTCAAACAGGGTTAAAATGTATTGCGGGCGATGGGCTTTTTATAGCTTTTATGAATACAGGCTTGATTTTATGTACTTGAACTCAATTTTAATCCTGATATAGGCACAGGGTTAGACAGCTCTTGAGCGATCTCACGAGGGTCCCCATTCAATCTCGCCTCACTTGTAGACATAACGAGACAGGTCAAACCGTTTTGGATGAAGTGGCCGTGGTCAACCATGCGGTAAATAGGATGCCTTTCAGCATTCTGATTGTCCGCTTGAAGACGGTCCGGTCCACAAAACATTTATATATTCACAAAACGTTTTGTCGATTGCCGCCCTTCCATATTATAATTTGAACCAGAGATGTGTAATAACTACGATTACGCATTCGGTCGCATACGGTCTGGTCTGTCTGTGGCGAAATGTTTGAGTAGCGATGTTAACACAGCATTCTACCGGTACACAAATCAGCTTTTCAATTCACTGAATATTTGTATGCGTCTGTGAGCTCATTCTTCTTTCTGAGATCCGTAAAGCGCTCTGTTGACAATCGAGGAAGCATCCGGCATTCTAAGATCATTGCCCAGCAAGCATCGGACAAGCCTATTACACGACCGTTCTTGCAGGGATCACAGATGACCTTGACTTTCCTGGTCCGACTGTCAGTAGAGCGCTTAAATACTACAGTATGTCACATTTAGGCGACTGGATGACTGAGGTACTGCCCCCTTTCTGCGCATCCCGCACCAGTCAAGTCTGAATCTGTGAAGAGGAGTGCCACAAGACAAACATTTTACACGATATGATCGCTAGAAATATAGAACCCACAACCACTTAAGCTTGAAACGCACAGAGCGCGGCGCAGCGTCGTTGCGGGGCGGAGGCGGTTTTACGGTAAAGCGAACGCGGTCCGGGGGACGTCACACCAAAATACCACGCGGTAGAGCGGAGGCGGCGTGTGTGACATATGAAGCAGTAATCGACAGTCGACAGTTGCGGAAAGATCAAAAATGCAAAACCGCCTCCGTCACGCACCGCGCCGCGCCCGCTCTGTGCGTGTCGAGCTTTAAGCATTCACATGTGTACCCTGTTCACATGGAGTTACTCGTAGCACACTCTGGCTCTCGAGTACACGAATAGAAGGGAATTTTACTATTCTTATAGAAAAATAGCAAAGCGATTTAACGTTATCGAGATTCGGGAGATTACATTATTTTCAGATGTCATGTAAGTCTTACTTATAGGATAACGAATATAATTTTGATGTTATCAGCATTTTATCTTTTTAAGCCTTTACCTCTTAAATGTATAGTATGCATATATTTAGCTTTTATCTTAACTAGGCTAGGCAAGGGAGTACCTATTGCTTTGGAAGGTCGCACATGTGTTACATAGATCACTGGAAGTTTATAGACTTATTTAAGGGACTGAATATATACGATAGTCCTTCTTAGAGATGTACCATTTTTTTGCCCTGGAAATGTATTACTCGGTTAGCTACATATAGATATGTATGTTACGAGTAGCTCGTAGTTGAGTAGGTATAGGCAAGTATAGTATTTGGGTTCTACTTACATAACTGAATTTATTCTGCAGGATGTAATAAAAATGCCGTGGATCCATTTAATTGGTATCGCATTATGACTTGAAATAATTACTCATCATTTTTTATACTACTCTATTTTTTTTGTTTTTGTATGGGGAGTTTCGCCAAATTGTGGCATTTTTTTCATAAAATAGAAAAGAAACTTTTGTCAAAAAATATTGCCCTACATATTTCTAGTCAGTATGAACTTGTATATACGAGTATATGCCAACTTAAACTGAAAGCGAGAAGATCAAGGTTTATGCTACAAGTCTTATTAGCGGCGTCCCCGAGGGTGTTTTAAAATGGGTAGAATGTGTCAAACTGGGATGACGTGGGTGTGTGCCTAACGCACTAAATCTAGCTTTAAAGATAACTTAGGATTTTGTGTAGAGGTTCTATTTTAGACGTTTGGTTGGAAAACATACACACGAAACGGAATATAAAAAAAATTAAATGCTTTATCAGTTTTATCTCTGCGAAAAAAAGGACGTCGTATTACTGACTTAATATCAGATTAGGTGTATAATTTTGTTACTATATTTTTGAATATTCTTCACTGTTGGAGATCACTTTCTGTATATTATTTGTAGCTAAATAAATTGTTGCGAACGCGAAGTTATGTTTAATATCCTCAATTCTGTCTCTACATTTCTGCATTGAATGTATGTACTTCCAACTATTGTTGTCAGTCAAAACACATTTAATTTAGCACCAGGTTACATGCAGCATGCAATGTTTGTCTACACAGTGGCAGAGATGTGTAGGTTAGGATAATCTTTAACACCGATTCTCAGTTTGATTCAGCCTAAGTTTTATCTTACTCACACTCCTTAGTTAGTACTTAGGGGAAGGTAAGAAAGTTTAGAGCTCAAGCTATAATAGAATTAACAAAGATTCCTCAATACCAATAACCTGTACATATCTACGATTAAGAGAAATCTAGATCTGGGATTTACGAAGTTGAGTGAAGATCTAGTTGAGTATATAGAAGTTGAGTGTTTGTAACAGCTCGTGATATTGCTCGTGTATTATGGTGATAGTCTGGTATATAAAGACAGCTGCAGAAAAAGCCTGACCCCATGCATATAAACTTATATGCGTAACTACTTAACTAGTGAAATTAGGTACCTATGCAAAAAATAAACAATTGAACCACACCTATTGATAACTAGTGATAAGATGTGGTCGGTCTAATAAAGCAGCCGTAGAGAGCTTTGTGAATTGCAGCTCGTATACTTTCGCTTGTTCAAGCGACTAATGGACGTCGTTTGTAAAGCGTCCGGACTGCATGCCGGATATTTCGAGCCGTCGACGCTCAGCACGTGTATATCTCGCACGCTCACTGGCTAGCATATTGATATTGGATGGGAAATGAAGGATACGCATTAACTGCGTTAGTGTATAAGCATAACAAATTGAGATTTCATCATCATCATCATCATTTCAGCCGAATGACGTCCACTGCTAGACATAGGCCTCCCCCAAAGACTTCCACAATGACCGGTCCTGCGCCACCCGCATCCAGCGGACACCCAATTGAGATTTAATATGAGATATTTATTAATGAACTGTATTGTTTTCCGCTGATTGCTCGGTTGTATCACGGACTATACTTATGTGCAAAAAACAGGGTGTTTTATACAGCTTGCAATATTTTCAAAAAAAGTTTAAGTCTTCCAATCGAACTAAATTCTAAATAAGGTAAAACTTACAAACTGAAATTGAAGAACAGTGAACTTATTTAACGCCGACAAGAACTAATAGAATTACTGACTCAAGAGTAAAAACTGTATCTACAGACAGGTATTACGAAAATTTTGAAATTCTGTTCGCAGACAAGTAGGCGTTTACCATACTATTAATGTGGCCATTTGATGCATTTTAAAAAGGTATAGAAGTTCATATATATCATCCATTATATTAAAGTGCAATTTATATTGTTATTGAATAATTAAATGAGAAATAAATGAATTAAGAAATGCTCCTTACCTTATTTATAATTATAACGTAACGCCTCTGATTCCTCTGAATCAGAATCAAATTTATTTGAACGTAGTGGTAGATAGTTGGAGTTGTGAGTTGATATGTGCGTACATTTTACTTAAAGACGCACCATAAAAAAAAAATTTTTAATGTTGTGACCGTCGCAAGGCTTATGTGTCGAGCGAGGTTATAATTGGTAGAAAAAAGTTTATGGAAGTATTTCCGCCGCCTTGTGTACTAGCTTAGTTAATTGGCGCCATTTATAAACGGCGGGTATTTCAGCGCGCCTACTCATCATAAGCTGTCGCGGGCTAATGTGGCGGTTCCGTTTAACGCTTGTAGAACACTACAACAGGCCAACAGGGCTGGGCCTGGCTAGAACTGGGCTCGATTCGATTTGGAATATGGAAATTGTGCAACCTTGTGTTATCATTTTAGTTTGCAAGTTGTAACTGTTCCTTAAATAAATAAAATATTTTGCGGTTTTCTTTGATCTTTATATTCGTAAAAAAATTACGCTTATTCGTCGTCACGGTTAGAATCATGGCTTCTAATTTGTCTGTAGTGATTCATCGTCGTTCATTCGTATTCGTTAAAAAATATTCATCACAAACCTGTCCCATTTATAACTGAAAATGTTACGAATAATAAAAAACCTGAAATGTGCTTACACAAATTACATGCCATAACTCTGACCTTGACGACCAAAAAGCGTGATTTATTACAAATTTAGAGGTCACGGTTAAGGGTTACTAGGGATGAGTTGGCAATCGAGTACAAAATGTTATGTGAACAGATAAACCGAAGTTGCAGTTCATTAATACCATTATAAAATTATCGTTTATATACTAAAGACGCTTCTCGAGACATATTTGTGTCGGAGTATTTAAATTAGACCAACAAGTTAACTAAATGTTCCCAATATGAGGTATACCTACTACTGGAAAGACATAATCAGGTACTCAATCTGAGATATGAAGTACAGCGGGGCAATTACTTAACGTTGTCGACACCGTTAAGTAATTACGTGCGTTCCATACTAAAAATTACAGTTCTGTTCTGGTTGTGTCCAATCCATTGTCCTATTGTGCGGTTTTGCTACCACATTAAGCCATAGAATCGTATTATTAGAAACTTGTCAATCTTTCTATACAATCAGATTTTAATGAACACCGCTTACGATTTCAGACGGTTTGGTGCAACCAACCTTTAATGATCGTGAAAATAATTGCAGATTAGTGTCTTATGATGATCTTACAACAGTTACAACCTAAGGCCGCGTTTACGTACATGTATTTGTTGTTGTAGTTATTTTTTTGTTGTTGTTCTCTCTGAAAGACGAGTTAACGTCTACCCATGCGTGAGCGTGCCCTTAGGGTGTTTCTTCTAAAGCTATACCAAACTTATCTCGAATAAAATTGTACTTAACAAGTATCGAGGAGAGATAAGACGTCTACAGAAATATTTCCGATTTTGTCTGCGGATCGGAAATATTCCCCATATTAAATTTTATACAGCATCATCCCTTCACCGTGTGAACAACCCTTTAAGACTGGAACATCGCCAGGACCGAAAGAACTATCGTCTAACGTAGACATGAATAATTTCGCGCTTTCTACAGCTGTTGACGGTCTTATTACAATACACTTAAGGTCGAAGATCGTTGTGGGAAAACCGTGAGGAATTGGAAGTGGATTAAGTGCTCAGATCGTTACGTTGATATTTGTAGCGTTGTAAGCACTGCGACGTTTAACCGAGGGTCTATTTGACTCAACGTATTGAATTTAATGAATTAATCTCATTTTATTTATAAGAACATACAATACAAGCGACACACAATGCTCATTTACAGGTTGAGGTTTGATGAAACAAATACCCGATCCGATATCGGGTATTTGTTTTTTTTATGAGACCTTGAATCATTGATGACATCAAATACGAACGCGCTCGACTCCACGTACGCTAAACTTCTACTATATAATTCTAACATACATTTTTAGGAAATTATATAGTGAATCTGATTAGGTATAATTTTAATGACTGGCCCCACCCCCTGCGCTTATTCTTAGTTTTACCAAGTTTAACGTCAGTTTATCATAAATTATGTGACGTGGAGGTCAAACTAATAACTCTAGCAAGCCGATATGTTATGCGACAAACAGAAATATAATAGATTGTTAACCAAGGGTTGAAAATCACCCACTTCAGATCAGATATTTTATTATTAATGATTCGAGGCTGATATGTGTGGTTTCACCCCAGGTAAATAAAAAATGTCAAATATGCTAAATATTTTCTATCAATCAATCAAATCCTATTCAATCAATTTTATAATCGTTAGAGAATGGAGCGTTTTAGCGCGAAGTCAACAGACTTACGTTATAGTGTTTGAGTATCGACCATTTTCAGTAAACGGATCTATATGGGATATATTGAACAAACGAATGCTTAATTTATTGAAAACAATCGATAACATTCCATGATTTAAAATTACCATCATAATATCAATAAGCTTCAAAATGGACTACTAATATTGCTAGTGTGGCTGTATAAGTTTCTACCAATAGACATAGACATAGGCATTATTTATTGGTAATAACACATTACAGGTCAAAAGGTATGATATATCAATATTAACACATTATAGATAATGCCCGTAGGGTTGCGATCAATCCTGTCACAGGGACCAAGCTGAAAATCAGCGCTGGGTAGCACGCCTAGCATACGCTGAGACTGGTACCCATTACCCTGCACTTAAATATGTACCTATCTAGAAATAAGTTATTGTATACCTGTATTGTCTTGTATTTTTTGTGTTTGCGGTAATAAATGTATTTTGATTTGATTTGATTTATAATATTACATTTGCATTAGGTATATAATAATAACATTGTTTATTCTTTATATTCTATAAATTCTTTAAATTGTTAACAACATTGACCAATAAGCCACTTTAATGATTTTTTCAAACCACATGCTCGACAATGCCGAATTATAGGTCTTGTAAACCCTACCGAAAGCAAGACATTAAATCCCTTGGTATTAGCCGGGTTATAATGTTGTACTGAATTTCATTATAACCCGCTGGTTAATAATATGATTTCACTTTTCATAATTCTTATTACTATATGCATAAAGTTTAATTTTGCTAAACACAATTTGTCCTAGGCCATGGCCTACTTGATTTGACAAAATAAATGAAGTTTGCCTCCGTGTGAACCCCGGTCCGGAGGAGCGCGGTGTTCGAAATTCGAATTTCGAATCTAGGACCACGGCTTGTGCTTTCGAATTTGGAACGTCGCGCGCCTTCATTTGTTCACGCGTGACGAACAAATCGAGTTCTTGTAGGTGCCTATAGAAGATTTAATTTCAAAAATAATATTGAAAATGTCGAGTGATGAAAGTGTTTTGACTCCTGAGTTTATCAAATTAGATGCCATAGGCATTGTCAACAATCTGCTGCCAGAGAAGTCAAAGGAAAAATACCTAAAAGCCTACAACGATTTTGACAAATGGAAAGCTGTAAAAGGCGTAAAGTCTGTGTCTGAATCAGTGCTTCTGGTCTATTTTGAATATTTGTCAGCTACAAAGAAGCCAAGTAGCCTGTGGTGTATATCTACTGAGCCTGTTTTTTTGTCTCGCATAAGGTGTGAAAAGTAGAGTATACACCTCGGGGATAAGACTGTTTTAGTCTTGGGCGGTTGAACCCCTCACTGCACTCAGGACTCAGTCTTAATTCCCTCGCTTCGCTCAGGAATTAACTTATAACTCCCTCGCTACGCTCAGGAGTTAAATTATGAGTCCTTCGTTACGTTCGGGATTCAATTCGCTCCCGTGACATAAAACAGTGCTTTATCCCCTTAGTGTATAATCTACTATTTCAAACCACATGCTCGACAATGCCGAATTATAGGTCATGTAAACCCTACCGAAAGCAAGACATTAAATCCCTTGGTATTAGCCGGGTTATAATGTTGTACTGAATTTCATTATAACCCGCTGGTTAATAATATGATTTCACTTTTCATAATTCTTATTACTATATGCATAAAGTTTAATTTTGCTAAACACAATTTGTCCTAGGCCATGGCCTACTTGATTTGACAAAATAAATGAAGTTTGCCTCCGTGTGAACCCCGGTCCGGAGGAGCGCGGTGTTCGAAATTCGAATTTCGAATCTAGGACCACGGCTTGTGCTTTCGAATTTGGAACGTCGCGCGCCTTCATTTGTTCACGCGTGACGAACAAATCGAGTTCTTGTAGGTGCCTATAGAAGATTTCATTTCAAAAATAATATTGAAAATGTCGAGTGATGAAAGTGTTTTGACTCCTGAGTTTATCAAATTAGATGCCATAGGCATTGTCAACAATCTGCTGCCAGAGAAGTCAAAGGAAAAATACCTAAAAGTCTACAACGATTTTGACAAATGGAAAGCTGTAAAAGGCGTAAAGTCTGTGTCTGAATCAGTGCTTCTGGTCTATTTTGAATATTTGTCAGCTACAAAGAAGCCAAGTAGCCTGTGGTGTATATCTACTGAGCCTGTTTTTTTGTCTCGCATAAGGTGTGAAAAGTAGAGTATACACCTCGGGGATAAGACTGTTTTAGTCTTGGGCGGTTGAACCCCTCACTGCACTCAGGACTCAGTCTTAATTCCCTCGCTTCGCTCAGGAATTAACTTGTAACTCCCTCGCTACGCTCAGGAGATAAATTATGAGTCCTTCGTTACGTTCGGGATTCAATTCGCTCCCGTGACATAAAACAGTGCTTTATCCCCTTAGTGTATAATCTACTATTAATGAGTTAAGGCACGCTTATATTAAACAACAATTGCTTAAATTTATTCAAACACCACCAATTAGCAATAGTTAACAGATATATATATTTTTTATTACCATAATTAACTCATGAAGATTATTAACAAAGCCATACAATTTACGGAGGAAAATATCTGCACAACCCTCTTATTCACAAACCGACTCGTCCTCACCTGTCACCTCACACCTCACCCGTTTTTATATGGAAATTGTCAAATATCCAATTTTCTATAGTTTCCATATAAAAACAGGTGAGGTTTGAGGTGAGAGGTGAGGACGAGTCGGTTTGTGAATAACACGCCTGGCTTCTTTTATTGCTCAATTTATTATATTCACTTTTCAACCCTAGGGGCGACGTGCCTAACTTTCAACCCGCTTCTAAGGTCAAATATTGATGACCTGTTTATATTGACAATACCAGACGGCCTGTTTAGCCTAGTTGGTAGTGACACTGCCTCCGTAGCAAGAGGTCCCGAGTTCGAATCCCGGCCAGGGCATTATTTGTGCATTTAGCACGGATTTTGTTCTTGGGTCTTGGATGTTCCCTCTGACTGTCCGTTGTCGCCGACCAATGTTTACTCTTATTTTAACGGCAACCGTGCCAAACTATATTCGAAAACTGTGCCACAGTCATTATGAAATACGAGGCGACTAATTGCTTTTAGCTTTCTTATCATTATCAACAGGCGTTGGTTCTGTTTGACGCATTCGAATCGATAGACACGTCTGCTTGCGCTATAGGTGTGTCGGGATGTTTCTGGTGTGTTTATAAGGTCGCCAGAGCTGCCAATGATGCGCTTTGTTGAAAGTGATGGCAAGGATTTGGCTCTAGCTACGCTGCATTCCTCAAATCCATTAAGGGTCGGCATCATGCTTTTGTCTCTGCTTCATATAGACAGACACCTTACCATTGGAATGTCCGAATAGGGTATTTCACAACACTCAAAAATATTTTTTTACGATACCAATAAACAAATTATACGAAAATACTCAGAAAAAAACAAACTTCAGCTTTATATGCAATTTAAACATTTTTAAATACCACCACCACCACCATATCAGCCGAAGGACGTCCACTGCTGGACATAGGCCTCCCCCAATTTCATGGGGGGTATATGCCATAATCGCCACGCTGGGCATGCGGGTTGGCGATTTTTAAATTCATAGACATGAAAAAGAGGAGGCAGAGACCATAGAAAATTGTGACGTCATTAGGCACATTTCCCTACAAACTTCATACTAACCGAACGTGTTTGACGTTTCGTAAAAAGTTGCCAGGTGGTCAGTAAAATATCATATTGATTTTGATAATTGAATACCATGTCGATTAAAATTCGATACGTTAAGTTGAATATATGGAAATGCCATTTGACTGACAGGTCAATTTTACTGATTTTTATGAATAGTGTAAACGATTCATTAAGTACCTAATTCAGAAACTAAATTGATGAGTAATGTACAAATAATTTATAATACACTCATAGGTAATGAATGGATATATCAAGTTTCAAACGTTCAACAGTTTACACATATTGTTAGGGGAATTGCAGCGTTATTCATGTAT
Organism: Notocelia uddmanniana; assembly: GCA_905163555.1. NCBI lineage: Eukaryota > Metazoa > Arthropoda > Insecta > Lepidoptera > Tortricidae > Notocelia > Notocelia uddmanniana. The sequence continues at coordinate 18,390,184 of LR991065.1, forward strand.
TATACCAGTAACAAATGTGCGACCTATTTTTAGGAATAAAATGTGGTGTGTACTAAGTACTGTATTAGTTAATAGAAAGTGTTGCCAAGTCAAAAAAAAAACGATTTTCCTCCTGTTCCTTAGTGATAAGAATAGCTAACCCGACTATATTCTTGTAAATCAGTTAGGCACATTAATCCTTTCTTAAGTTGTGTCTCATCGGATATCCAAACTCTCGTTAATTTTACGCCATTTTTACCTCCATTTCGAAAAGAGTTCCATTCCGTCACCGAACAGGAAGCGGGTAAACGTCACTCATAATGATTTATTGTTTGAATAATGGAATAGAGAATTTACAAAGGACTTGAGACCTTTGTGGCCGTTTTTTTGTGCAAGCTGAGGAATACATTAAAGGTTACTTTGCATTCGTATTCTTCGACATAATGTGGTACTGATTTTCATATATGCATGAAACTCAATTTTGGAGGTTTAAGCAACGCAAATGGCATACTTACCCCAAGTAACTAGTCGTAGTTTAATTGCGATATATTACTCGTAAGTGCGGATTGCACCAAACCGTCTGTAATCGTGAGCGGTGTTCGTTAAGTCTGATTGTAGGTATCGAAAATTTGACAAGTGTCTATGAGATGACAGCTGCTAGCGCCATATTTAATTAACGTTGATCGGTCTGTAATCATAAGTTGGTGCAACCAGCCCTAAGTAGTCAACTTTAAACCATATATAATACAAAAATACTATAAAAAAACCATGCAGTAGTGACTTTATGAATAGGCTTACCTACCATCTGCTTCTACTCGTTCTATACCTTTAAAGTTCCATGACAAACTTCTTGAGCACGCGGGAAGAAGTGGGGGGCAGTTCGCACGTACAATTCCCCTTTGCGCAGGCAAGGTCATTTACTCAAGAAGTTTGCCGGGAACTACATAATTATGTTATCTATCTAATACAGGTATATTATAAACATGAAAATGTATGCCCATTTTACTAAATAGATTTATATGACACCTTAGAATAATGTAAGTAGCTTAAAAGACGTTAGAATAGGGCTTGGTATTGGCTATATTATGATTTATAAAAAATATACATTTTCTCAAACATGCGCCTAAATGTATGCATTAATGTCACGAACAGAGGATATGAAGTTACCTGTTTATGGCTCCCTACATTACTTCTAGGCCGGCGGCCAAGAAGTAATGTATGGAGAATGTATGAAACTAACATTATTGTCCGCTGCTCTAACTTTTTAAATTTGCTTACTAAAATAACTGATAAAGGAAATATTACATAGAGCCAACCGCCACGATTTTGTATATATATTTTTAATTTGTTATGTAAATTGGTATTATTTTACGTTTTTCCGGTTTTTTTATCGTTCTTGTATTTTTGTATTTTGTTGTTTTTTTTTTCGAATTTTTCGCGTGTTTATGTATTTTTTTGTTGTTTTTTCGTGTTATTTTGTAGCGTTTTTAATGTTTTTTGATATTTTTGGACTTTTTAAGTGTTTTCGTATTTTTTTGTACTTTTCGACATTGTTTTTTGTTTTTCCATGTTTTTTGGTACTTTTTAGTTTTTACGTGTTTTTTGGTATTTTTTAGTTTTTTTGTGTTTTTTTAATGTTTATAATGGTACAAGAAAATGTTTGATTTGTTGATAAAAAACACAAAAATTTGCTTTTAAGATTTGAGGAGTTCCCTCGATTCCTCATGGATCCCATCATCAGAACTGCGTTTTGACAAAAACCGGACCATCTTGGATATATACAGGGTGTCTCATTTAAATCGGTCGTATGGGAAAGCCTGAAACTATAATACATACTTAGGAACCATGTCATCGATTTTAATAAGAAGAAAAACTGCATTCATACATTTAAAAAAAACCTGTACTCAGCTCGGGAATCAAAACCGGTTGTTTTGAATAAAATAAACTTACACTTTTTTATTTAGATATCGATTGTGTAGGTCTTAAGCAGTAAATGGCTCTATGAAACATGATGTTTAAAATGTATAAAATGCATTGCTGCTTATGACCTACACAATCGATATCTAAATAGAAATAGTGTAAGTTTATTTTTTTCTAAACAACCGGGTTCGATTCCCGAGCTGAGTACAGGTTTTTTTAAAAATGTGAATGCAGTTTTTCTTCTTATTAAAATCGATGACATGGTTCCTAAGAATAGATCTTCGTATTTATTATAGTTTCAGGCTTTCCCATACTGACTAATTTAAATGAGACACCCTGTATACTTAGAATCAATCAAATCAAATTCAGAATCGGTTCAGACATGAGGACATGACGGAGTTATGGAGTAACAAACATTAAAAAAAAACATGCAACCAAATTGAGAACCTCCTCTTTTGAAATCTTGAAGTCGGTTAAAAAGTGATTAATTGAAAACGAGTAATTTTTGGAGTTTGAGACATGAAGCTTTGTTGTGAAAGTACGAATATTAATTAGATGGGTAAAAAGTGTATTGTACGAGTAAGTACTGAAACATACATGCGAAGCCGAGGTGACTAATGGACTATAAATTTATTCATAGCAGTAGGTAAGTAAAGACCAAGCACTGAAACATTGCTCAGTCAAGCTACCCTAAAATATTATGTAGGTACTAACAAATGGGCAAAATCCTATATTTTCTGCCAAACATGTGTGTAATATAATATCGTAAATACTATATGTACATGTTATCGTAGAAAACAGTTCTAGATAACAGTTTTACGACCAGTGCCCATAGTAAATGAAATCCCCAACAAATACGCTGGAGCGTCGATCGGGGCTCGTTACGGAGCCCACTTAGGGTAAACACTGTCCCAAGGTCCATTACAAGGTCATGGTTACATGGGGTAGTGTTTGTGTTTCTTATCTATTTCAAAATATGCGTATAAACCGTTCTTTCAAAAGGGTTTAAGTCTACTGTAACACTTCCTGAATAAGACCTTAAGTCGTGTTAGTTAAGATTCACTTTGAAACAGTTAAAACTATATTACAGAGCGTAGACTGTATTCTTTCAACAGGGCTATAGTCTTTCGTCGTGAAATCAAAATTAAGCATTAAGGTGTTGCCATTAAATTACTAAGTTGTAATAGGTATAGACACAAGGTCGATTCTTGTATAAAACAGTTTGCTTTTTAAATATTGTTAAGTGGCGTTAATAAAATGGGTATAATCAGAATGATCTTATTGTTTAAGTAAATAAAATAAATAAATGTTAGAGGACATTTTTTTATACAAGCACAAATCTAACTAGTCTCACAGTAAGCTCAATAAGGCTTGTGTTATAGGTACTAGACGACGATATAATTATTAGATAGATACATAGAATATACCAAAAAAAGGATTTTATTCGGGCCCTATACACTGAAAATCACGAATATGACAGATTATTGGATTGTCAATGTTACTAGGTACTATTGATTGCTCTTAATACAATTATTTAACATTATAATTATCATTACAATCATAATTTGCAGCCAGTAATCGCCGACTGCTGCATATTTTTTACCATATAAAATTGTGACGTCATTAGGCACATATCCCTACAAACTTCATACTAACCAAAGAGATTAATACTCACCGAGCGTTTTAGAGGTTTTGTAAAAAGGTGCTGATTTGAAATATGGTATTCATTTACCGGTGTATGAAAATGGATCTTCCTTTGGGATGGTCATTATCTACATTTTATTCTCCTGCACTTGTTCTCTATAAAAAAAACTCTTGTGGCTATTTTACATCTACGAATAGGAACAAATCAGCCAAGAATATTGAAGAAACCAGCATTTCTTGGGTGGTTATAAATTAAACAAAATAAGAGACATCTGACGACATTGTACACAAAAAATGTCTGCATCTGCCTAAATAGTTTAATGTTCATGTGCGTTAGACGTTTGATCTCCGTATCAAAGCGAAAGGCGGAGCAGCCCAGCCAGATTCTTGACGTCGTCCGTAAATACTGGTGTTACGGCGCTTCTACGCTAATGGGTTATGCTGGCCTTCGACTGGGGTATAACAGAAACAAAAAAAGTAGGTCAAAGCTTGGTCAATTTGTCAGCAATATTTACGAGTCGATAGCAGTATAGATATACAAGACAATAAAATCCTATGAGTTTCGTACAATTGGAATGCAATGAAACACTCAGTACATTAAGGTTGAATATCTATTGCTCGACATCCCACCACCACCATATCAGCCGAAGGACGTCCACTGCTGGACATAGGCCTCCCTAAATTTCATGGGGGGTAAATGCCCTAATCGCCAAGCTTGGCATGCGGATTGGTATCTCCACCGCACTCCAAGGATGCTGCTGCCCATCTCCCGCGGTGGTCTTGGTCGTAGTTTTAGGACATACCATATATCTAGCAGATACGAGTACCATAATTCGATGAGTCTAGACCCGGAACACGTCATGTTATATACCTACCTACGTATCCTAACCGACTAAACAAAAGCATTTTGAGTTTTATGTTTATGGAGTTATCGCTTAACAGCTTTTTTTCTAGAAAAAATCGTACTCTCTTTACCTATATCCATATTCTTTCAGATAACTGCAAGGTATGGATCTATAAGACAAAGAGAGAGATCCAAACATACGAACGATATGTAAGAACGCAGGCAAAACGATCATCCATCCATTAAAAATAACAGACTGGTAACTGGTGGATGATGTTTAGTAATTTGAAAATGAGTGTGACGAAATTTTGTTCTACTCCAGCGTTATAATCTCTCAATTAAATTACTTACAGTAGTATTAAAACAATAAACTTTTTATACAAATGCAAGTCTGTACCATAGCAAGTCATTATTACAAGTGTCCATAGGCTACGGTGTCTGCTTACCATCAGGCAGACCGTAAGCTTGTTTGCCACCGTCGTAGTATAAAAAAATATATATGACTGGTGGGAGATTCAAAATGGATTTCCATACAATTAGTACACAACTGTTATTTTATTTTTAACTGTTATAAGAGACACGCGTCAATGCCCGTATTCTGCCACCATATCGATTTTTAATTAAAATCAAATTATTTTACTGTCGTAGAAAAATTACTGTATGCAACGTTATATAATTAGTTCTTTAAATTTTCGAGTCTTTAATAACGCTCGCTACGCTCGTTTTGTTTCAGTGACTGTCGAATTTTTAGAATGCTTATTATGTAATTGTTGCATATAATACTATTAAAACAACGTGAATAAATATATCCCTAAACTTTGGCCTAATATAGGAATGTTCATAAAATAACGACTAAAAAACCGCTAGTAATACTTTCGTATACAATATAATTACGTACACGCAAGAAGATTTCAATATATGTAATGCCGTCTTCAATTGTATCGAGTTTAATTCAAGGAAACGTTTATACGAATCGCAATAGCATATTCCATTTGACCTAATGCATATTAAATTTGGCGACCTTAATTTCATCTACCAACAAACCTGAACTAAATCTTAATGCCTAACTGGTACGGTCGACATTGGTAAATCAAGTTTCTTAATGTATTTCTTAGTTATGAAGAATGATTAAAGGAGGCTACTGAATTAATTTCAGGGATGAAATCTTCGTCCGAATTTGAGAAACTTGCTTTGTACTGTTTGCCTATGGAAGGATTCCGGAGATGATATTTTCAAGTGAAAGGGATTGATCTGAACTTATTATTCAGATTAGGCCCAAGGAAATTTAAGTAGATTGATTCAAATGGATTAAGGTTGTTTATCGAGAAATGTCTTAACGTTTTTTGAGCTTGTAGCTGGATAGTTAGACATCTATTTTAATTTATAACCTAATCGGTACCCGCTAGTCTTACTTTATAAATGTAGTGCACGCCTGTTTGGCTTAGTATATAAAATTTTGTTAAAAAGGGCTCCCTTATTATCTAGGTTAAGATCAAACCTTTATACATTTAGTTATTTTTATTACAAGCAAGACTAAACTTTCATGACACATGTTTGATATTATAATAAATAAAGTATAGATCTGATGATGGCATCTATAAAGAATCGAAATAAGTCAACAAGTTTAATATTAGGTAATACTTAATAGCGGTTAGTACATTTTACAAAGAAGTTAAGTACCAAATTAAAACAGGCATGAGCTTGCATGTTTTTCGTAAAAAAGTTTTTTAACTAAATTCGTAAAAAATGGTAGGTTCTATCTTAAAAATTAGAAAACAACCTTGTATAGTATAATAGCTAGAGGCGTTCATTTGAAGTAACATTTTTCCATAAAATTTTTCCGTGGACTTGATATTTGAACAAAAATATTTCTGATTAGGCTGTTCTCTGTGCCCCTTGTGTAATTGTTTTTGTTGCCAAGGATTACTTTCAATCAGTTATTTATCTTAGGGCTCGGCGTGTCTAAGAAAAACATCGTTAGCCGCACGCCACGACTTGTACTCGTACCTACTTCGTTATTAGGATTGCGGCATTTGATTGGAATAGTTGCTTGAAGTTTGTTTTGTTATAATCAATTATAAACTTTCCGAAAGGCTATTCGAATCGACGTATTGCATATTATGTTAATACGATATTTGTTTCGTACACTTGTTTTGTTCTGGCTCTCTGACCCACGTGGTATCGAGCGCTGGCGGCAAATCTCTTAGCAGTCTCGTGTTAATATGTCGACTTACTACTTAAAAAAATTTATCAAATTTTATTTTATTTTAAAATATTGTTCTAATTTTTGGACTGTAATCTAGTCAGATTACAGTCCAAAAATATATGTACACATCATGGTTATGAGTTTTAATTTAGAGGAAGAAATACGTATATACATTTGTGAAAATGATCTGTTCTTTACACAGGTATTAAATTTCGAATCAAATTGAATCAAAGAAAGTGATAACATGAGAAAAACAAACACTAGCGCACTTAACAGTTATTGAAATAATCTAATTATTTGTAGCTAAATACACAGACTAATTGAATTGTGATATTGTGGGAACATAAAAATCAAGATCCTTACAGACGCGAACCTAATCACTAAACTAGCGAAAAATTGGATTATAAATAGAAGTATTATTTCTTATTTATTTTGCTCGTATGAAAGTATCCCAAGTTTCGGCAATATTGTCATAGTATAATTATCTAGTTTCATACGTTAAATTTTCGCTTATTCTCATTAATTTTAATTTTGTCTATATATTTCTATCAAAATTCCTCGTTACGTTTAAAAAAACCGGCCAAGTGCGAGTCGGAATTTTGCACGAAGCGTTCCGTACCAGAAAAAAACGCCAACAACTACTCTGTTGTATGGGAGCCCCCCTTAATTATTGTTATTATTTTGATTTTAGTATTTGTTGTTGTAGCCACAATAAAAATACATAATCTGTGCAAATTTCAACTGTCTAGCTATTACGGTTCTTAAGATCTAGCTCGGCGAGTGGTAGCCATGAAAAAGAGCTAAAATATCACGTTTTTTGTCTGGGAGTCCCCTTAATTATCGTTATTTTGTTTTTAGTATTTGTTGTTATAGCGGCAACAGAAATACACAATCTGTGAAAATTTCAACTGTCTAGCTATTACGGTTCTTGAGATACAGCCTGGTGACAGACGGACGGACGGACGGACAGTGAAGTCTTAGTAATAGGGTCCCGTTTTTACCCTTTGGGTACGGAACCCTAAAAATGCACAATCTCTATTTCATATACCTGTTACTTATCATACTTTTTTCATGTACCTACTCACTAATGGGAATTTTAGAAAAATATGGGCAAATATTAATTCATGGCTGGGCAGAGGGAAATCTAGTTTAGATGATATTATATTAAGATATTTGGGAAAAACAGAAAGTATAAGTCAGATTTGTACCAACTTTTCGAACACATTCACACAAGAAATAAGGGAAATAAAAAATGTTTGTAGTACACAATTTTTAGATAGAAAGCAATATGTGAAGCCGTGTGAGGTAAGCTTTAGATACAGATCGGTGAGTGCAGCAGATGTAGAAAAAGTCATAAATATGTTGTCAAGTGAAAAAGCGCCGGGTATAGATGGTATACGGGTAAAAGACCTTAAATATCTGTGCAAGTGGGTATGCCCCATTATAGCTAAATTAATTAACGCCTGTCTCACTCGTGGTGTTTATCCTGACCTCCTAAAAAGTGCAATTATACGGCCAATATATAAGTCTGGGAACCATCTCGAATACGCAAACTATAGACCTATCGCTATTCTGTCTGTTGTTGATAAAATTATCGAGAAAGTTATCGTCGGTCAAATCAGTCAATTCCTAGAGCGTCATAATATACTTTCGGACTCGCAACACGGTTTTCGTAAAGGACGCAGCACTGTCTCAGCTCTAACGGGGTTTGCGGACTATGTAAACGACTGCTTGGACTCGGGTCAGCAGCTAATAGCTCTGTTCATAGACTATAAAAAAGCCTTCGATACTTTAGATCACAATATTTTATTGCAGGCGATGGATGAATGTGGAATCCGTGGACCCACGAATAAGTGGTTTAAGAGTTTCTTGACGGACAGGAAAATACGCACGAGCATCGCGGGGGAGACGGGGCAAGATGCAGCGGTGGAGCTCGGAGTTCCGACCGGATCCGTGTATGGACCCGTGGGATATGTGATACATGTCAACAGCGTCACAAATGTTGTGAAATGGTGCCGGGTGTTTATGTACGCAGATGACATGTGTCTACTTTATGCTGCGAAAGACATAACAGAGGTGCAAAAGTGCATACAAGAGGATTTCGAAAGTATCACTAAATGGGCACATGATAACGGAATCATCTTAAACTTCGAGAAAACCAAATGCATGCACATTCACTCGCCATATAACCAGGTCGCCAAAAAAGTGAATAAAGAAAATCTGCATATAAAGGGACATACATACGATTGCCTGCATAAAAATAAAAATAATTGTAGTTGTACTAAATTGAGCTATGTGGAAACATTCAAATACTTAGGCCTAACTATTGACAGAAACTTTAATTGGAAACCGCATATTAACGATGTTTGTAATAGGCTAAGATCTGTGCTAGGCAAATTCTACCAATTAAGCAGAATATTGAATAAAAAAAACACTAATGGTTGTATATTACGCCCTCGCCGACTCACTTATTAGCTATGGTCTAGTCGTATACGGTCGAACGTTCATAACATATATTAGAGATATAAGAAATTTACAAACAAGGCTGATTAAATTCTTATTTAGTAAAAAGGTTAAGAAAGATTGTGAAAAAGATTATGATAAACTATTTCCCTTATGTAAGATTTTACCCGTAGATAAGAAAGTCTCATACCTCTTAGGTTTAGAGCATTATTATAGTGAAAAGTACAAAATATTAACTAACAATAAATATAGTACTCGGAGTGTAAGAGACAAAAAGATAGTACAGCCGAAAATGAAAAATTATTATGGGAAAAGGAGTTCAAAATACCTAGTACCAAAAATATTTAATAAAATTTGCTTATTAAGACAAAGTCCTAAATTAAGTAAATCTATCATAAAAACAAAACTTAAGGAATTTCTTCTAGACTTGTCATGATTGTGTATGATAAGTCGAGAAGACATTCTCGACTTATCATATACGCGTATGTGTAGTTTAGATATATATGTTTTCTTTTCTCTGAAATGGCCCACGGAACTGTTATTTTATTTTATAGGATGAGTGTAATAGGTTAAATGTTAAAAATGTAGCGCGTCTCGCCATCAAACATAGCAGTTTGGCGAGAAATCAAATGCATAGTAAGTAAGTTGTAATTTTGATTATATAAATAAAAAAAAAAAAAAACTTTGTATTAGCTTGTCCTTAACTTGGCATTGTGTTATACCTTTAATAAAAATAAATAAATTGATTGGTCATGTTCTATCCTGATTTCATATTCATTGCAAAAGGCTTCGAGGAGGAAAGATGAGGCACGCATCTTCGTATGTTAATGCGTGTTTCGAATTCGAATAGCAATATCTTCGCGTGTTTTATTCACTACTTGCTAATACAACTACGAATCCTACCGATAACTTTTATCTTATCACCATAAAGTGTACAACGTGCTGAAGGTAAAAAACGTTAACACAGGATGAAACCACAAATGTATATTTAGAACACAACAGAATATTACTTATTTTAACCCAAATACTAATATTTACAAATTTACAGATAACGAAAATATATACATCAATTAACTTGTCAACAGAACAGACAGAGAGAAACTGTCATCTTTTGTTGAAAGTTTTCAGCCAGCTAGCGGCCGCATACGGCCAGTACCAAGAAGTTTACATTATAATTAAATAAGGACGAGTCGCGAACACTCTCCCCGCAAGTGCTGCCCTAGTAGGCCTAGCAGCTCTAACCTTTGTAATGCTACAGCTACGGCCACGAATATTCGTGTTGGTGTCTCTCTCTTTGACATACATTAATAAAGAGACATCAACAAGAACATTCGCCGAATCCCGATAATGTGGCTGTAGCATATACGAGCGAGCCGCGAGCACTGTTTTTGGCAAGTTGTACCTAAAAGCTAATTTGGCGATTTAGTTTCAGTGATAGCGGCTAGGTGGCAGGTGGGTGGCAGTAACATTTGTAGTTCGTACTTGTATCGTATCGAGCTGGGAAAATGTTGCTCAGTACGACATATTACATAAAAGTTAGAAAATATTGTAATTCGTTTCTAATCAGGAATGTTGCCGTTACCGCTGTCTAAACGTTTACATATTTATTCTCCTCTCGGTTGGAAGGTAAGATGGCTGTCGCTTTTGAAGCTAGTGGTTATGCCAAATCTTGGGTTTAGGGGTCAAAAGGGACCCCGGGCTCCTTAGCGCACAACCGGGAAAAACGATAGAAAATGAATAAATTGTGCACGAATATATATTATGCCATCGCGTATATCTATAAATCAACTGTAACTCCTCTGTCTCCGCTGGATCTAAACACGCAGCATAAACAGGAGACATCTTCGGTTTATGACTCAAGTAACTGAGTTGTCTGAGTTATACGAGTGTATTTGTTTCGCTGTATCTGTGCTCTTGTTCCGTTGGCCATACAAATGTGTTCCTTGTCACACGACTTGTTTATCTGTCTCGCTCTAAATAAGCGGAGGAGCGTTAAACTGGACATCGGTACAGATAAACTGATATTTACTATGTGTGGATTGGGTGGGTTGCTCCAAACCGTCGGAAGTCATAAGTTGTGTTCGAAAATCTGAATGTATGGAAAGTTTGACAAGTTTATGGGCTGTCAGCTCCGCACGCCATATTTAACGTTGATCGGTCTATAATCGTAAGTTGGTACCACCCGCCCTATATCTTGGGCAATTAATGACGAGTCGTAGGTCTGGGATATTTTGAGAGTTTCAACCGGCATATTTTAACCAGTCGATGTAGCAGCACAGAATAAGTAAAAGTACAAGTACAGAAGTTTCTCTGTTAACAAATCCCCCGTTTAGGTATGCCAAACGTGCCTAAACGTGGCCATCTCTTTCTATCGCACGCAACGCGCTCTTTCGTGGCCCCGCCCTCAGCTCTAGGGTTACCACCAGCGAGAACCTATTTTAATATACGTACTTATTAGTAGTGTTGTTTACAATACAATGACGAATAGTACTTTTAAGGTTCCCTAGCCAAAATGGTGAAAACGGAACCCGTCCGTCCGTCTTTTCGTCTGTTAGTGACAGCCGATGTACTCGGAGACTATAAGCACTATAAATACAATTACAACATTTAGCAGGAAGGTGCATTCTACTCGTATGAACCGCTACGTAAAAGTAATGTGAAATGACGAAAAAATATTAAAGTAGGGGGAGGGGGGTACTCCATACATGTATATGTCCATCATTTTCGTTTTCTTTTATGTCAACCGTTGGTGAATACCAAACTCAATGACTGAGTTTTTTGAGTGATAACTGTCAGTTTTTTCAAAATTTTAAGATAAAGACACAGAAATTGGGTAAATATACAGGATGTGGCCTGTAATAGGAGCAATAAATTTAAAGGACGCTTCCTTAGGGCATCTGCAGTAACCTCTTGTGTCCACATTTTTTTTATCTTTTTACAATTGGGAGAAATTTTGATCTAAAGTTACGACCTCCAAGTAATGGATCTTGGCACCCAGAGATTATAGCGCGGCAGTCAATGCTGATTTTGAGGTTGCTTCAAATTGTGACTCATAATCGTTGTCGCATTTTTTGTTTGAAAGAATATTTCTGGCATTTTTTAATTTTTTTTTTATAAATTTTTAGTCTTTTTTGAATAAATTGTTATTAATATCACTCCAGTAGAGTAAAAAAGTACAGATAAGCTACATTTGCGAAAAAAAAAATACAAAAAAAAAACCTTTATTTTTCAATTAAAATCATTTGGAAATAATTGCTGGAGAGCTCAATAGTGTACCGTTTAATTTTTTGCTCCTATTACAGGCCACACCCTGTATAAAGATAATTTTTTATTGATTTTATATCTATATCTATACATTATACTGCAGCACCGCGAAGGCGATTTATTAAGGTCCATAGCGGCTAGTCTAGGAGCTAGGACTCGTGTAGGCATCTTTAAATGGCCTAAAAGCGACCGGTCGCATTTTTTTTTCTAAAATCCATTATAAATGTAAATGTACCTGCTGCAATACAATAATGCTGTGGTTTTGACATTATTATTTAACACGAAACGGATTATTTTATGATCTTACAGCGGTACAGCAGCGCGTGCGCGTGCGTTCCGTAACGCTGCGCCGCAACCATTGAATAGTCACACGACGTGTGAGCCGGCGACCGCATGTAGGTACTTTGCGCGGCCCTTCTCTTATGTCATTGATAAGGGTGGGTTGCACCAAACCGTCTGTAATCACGGTGTTCGTTTAAATCAGATTGTATAAAAGTTTGACCAGTTTCTATGGGGTTCATTTTTTATGGGATGACAGTTGTCGACGCCACATATCTTTCAGTGTCGGTGCAACCCGCCCTATATCTTTCAGTGTCGCAGATCTTCCACCCATTATAAAGTGTCAATTGTACGTAACAGACCCTGTCTAGCTAGCATGTTTACGTTTATGTTGGACATTCGTCCCTTACTAAGAAATATTTAAGTTATTATTATTTATTTTTTATTTATTATTTTAAAAAGGTATAATTTTACATTTGGTGCTTGTCCCACAAAACGGTTTACACAGTTTGACTGTGGGATCTGAGTCTCTTCGCTGACTACTACTACTGCACATATATAATATAACATCTATTATAACGTATTACTATTTGCATATAGTTTAAACTCTATTCACTACTATGCTATTTAAAAAATAACTAAATAATTTTCTTTTAAATGTTGCTCTATTGGTGTCCAGTCTGATATCTGCCGGCACGTAGTTTAAAATGTAGGGTAGGCGTTTCCGCAGGCATCTATCGCCGTAGTAGTTGGTTACCCTCGGTATATCGTACTTGCCCGCAGCTACCGACCTGGTGCCGTAAGTGTGGCATATATGAGGTAGGCTATGTTCTCGACTGCCGTGGTGATTAAGTGCTAGGATGAGTTTATGCTTAAGGCTTACTGGGAGAATCTTACATATTTTAAAAAGTTTGTTGTAACCTGTCTTACATTTATTTTTAGTCTTTTTGTTGACTTAAAGTTTTAAAAATCTTAAGTGCGAGAGAGATAATTATTATGTCTCCCATACCCGACCCGAGCATACTAGGCTGTGGTCTCTATAAAAAAACAGAACTGTAGTCCCTTGTACGGTTTCGGGTGCATTGTAATGTTATATTTATTAGAAGAAGCCAACGTACGGATGATGCTATACTAGTTTTTTTATTTTTTTTTACCTACACATTGTCGCACAGGAAGGATAGGAAAAAAAAACATTTCTATGAACCATCGCCCAACTAATCTAGTTTAATGTTATAGAAAATGAATTCATCTGCTTCCAGAAACTACGACGCTTTGTTCTGACAAGGCATCAAGCTTCGCAAAACAACCCGATTTCCATTCGCAGACAGATGAATACAGATCTTTATGAATTATTTACAGTGTACCGTACAATACAGTTGAGGTTAAAATTATTCACCTTAACGAGGCATCTATTGTTAAATTCAACAAAGACATTTAAGCATTCTCGTTGACACTTCCTCATCTTTACCATTACGCTTTTAAGTCATTATAAACGCTGTAGGAAGTTGGACTTTATAATCGATCTTCGATTAATTAATTTGTACCAGTTCAGGGAACAAGAAAAGGAATGCGAAAATAACTGTGGTATGTTTTTTATTTATGTTTATCATTATTTTATTATACATTATTCAAACTAAATTATACGTTGTTTGCTGCCAGCCATTATAATAATGGATTCTAACAAAAGGATTAAGGACTTACTTAATCCAAAAGGGTAATTTATTTATTTTGTGTATGGCAAGTACACAGTTTTGCTACAAAGTAATGACAGATTGTCGATGTCTGACTTCGGTAATATGGGACATCGACTGGATCTGGCCGCAGGTAAAATTTGGGTCTGACCTGAAGCCCCACTTGTGCATGAGTTCGGCACACCTACCTTGAGAAGCTCGGAACCTATTAATTTGAAGGGGCGATGAAGTAACTTTTACGAGCGTGCGTAAGTTTGATAATAAAGGTCGTTTTACGTACTAAAAATAATATATCTACCTTACGTAAATTTGACGTGTTTTCGAATCCGTCTATGTATTTTGTTCAATTAAACTTCTAAGTGGTATGGATTAATCTTAGAATAAACTGAATCCTTCTTTGATGTAACCCACGTTAAACTGATAAGTGATACCATTGTACCTTATTTCAGTACTACATAGGGGTTTTTCGCATGTTATCGGCTACGAGCGTAGCGATACGAAATTGTTGGCAGTAAAAGTAAATAAATAATAAATTAATAAATATCGGGGGACAATCTTACACAAATCGACCTAGTCCGAAACTAAGCAAAGCTTGTACTATGGGTACTAGACGACGATATTACATACTTATATAGACAAATACATACTTAAATACGTAAAAAAACATCCAAGACCCAAGAACATTTGTTCTTTTTCACGGATTTAGCACGGATATTTATCCGTGCTAAATGCTTCGGAGGCAGTGTCACTACCAGCTAGGCTAAATAGGCCGTCTAAATGTTAAAAAAGTTATTACATCATATCAATATGATCTTCAAATTGATAAAATATGATGACATTGATCGATGAGCGATCATTGATTAATATATTAAGTACAGTTACCTAACTGCGACCGTCTTCGATCTTGAGGACCTAAGTGTACCGACCTACCTTCCTTACTTTGGAAATCATTATTGTGAGCATTCGATAACTCAATATTTCCTGGTACATTTGTCCTGAAGCTTTGTTGAGATTTCATGCGACTCATATTTTTCATTACCAAACCTTGAGTATTCAAATATATACTGGGATGTATTGAAATAACAATTCAACATATCAACACTATCCTCCCGTCACGCCTCTTTGGCTCGGCTCCCGAAACACGTTATCATTTTAGCGCGGTCGTATTTCATCACGCAGATGAGACCAGACAGATATTACTCTGTCTTAAATTGTACGCAGGTCGATGATATGCCTAACTATAGCGGCAGTCAGCTGCAGAGTAAAGTGGCTGTCATACTCAGTTTTATGCAGCGGTTTTTTTATGTTTAATTTTTTATCCTCTAGTTTTTTATTCCATTTAGAAATATTTTTTTAAATGAAATACTACGAACTAATAAACAAAACAGTAATAATAATAATAAATAATAATTAATAGGCGTAGGGATGTGACGACCCCATCGCCCACTGGATTTCCAGTGCAGTCAGTCAACATAGGGCAGCTTGTGGCGAGCTGTTAGGGAGCAGCGACCCTATGTACCTGAGTGCTCCTGGGGGTGTCCTGTGGGTTGGTTGTATGAACAGGCCCCCCGCCTCTGGCTTGCCTTAACCGGCTGTCCAGAGTGGAGTCGCTAGAGCTGTTGCTCGGGGGTGGATGTGGTCACCTAAGTGGCGAGTTGGCTATATGTTTAAAGTCCAGTGCCACCTCTCTACCCCCAGCCCTCTGCACCGGTGTTGCCCTTAGGCCATTTTTTAATGTCGCTATTTATAGGGGCCCATCTAGCAGATGGCGAGTCACCGTCTGCCTGAGATAAAAATGTGAGACAGTTTTATTAGGCAGACGTCCGTTGTCTCACTCAATAGCCCAGCCATTAATCCATCATCTTCACCCAATAGTCCGGTTCCTTTAGATTCCATCAATCAGCAATAGTTCCTGTACACCCTGGCGGGTGCTGTCTCTGTGTGCGTCCCATGACACGGGCAGGGACAGCATCCGCTCGGTGTACCCCTTGCATTTCATTAAATTGTCAAAAGGGCCTCTACGTGTTGGCTATGTGGTACTCGGTTGGTACTTCGGTACCTCGGTACTTCGGCTCCGCGCACGCCTTCCAAAGGTCCGGGACACCATTGTCCCGTGAGCGGAAAAGACATACAATAATAATTATAATAGCTTAGGCTCGCCTCGCTGCCGGCGGCACCCTACGTTAGGTTTTTTATAATGCTTTTATAATTTGCATGTATATTTTTATATTTCACTTGTATAAATTTATTGTAAAAAATCTAACCTAAGAAAAAGAAATAAATAAGGTGAATAATAATAAAAATGATTTAATCACAAGCTCAAAAAAACCTTACAATATTCAGGCTGGTGTCTCTTTTGAAGCAAACAAGATGCCTGACATGCCTGTGGCAAGAGACACCGCTCTTCCTTAAAGTTAACAATGTATAATATCAATATAGGTGGGATATTTAAATTTAAGTTAATAGAGGAGGGGAGAGAGCATAGTTTCCAAAAATATTGGATTTTTGGTCCCGTAAGTTAGCTTTCACCTTTTCCTGCTACTCTACAAATTGTATAATTAAGTACAGATGCCAAATATTGAACAAGAAATGATAAAAAATTAGTTGACTAAGCTAACATTAAATAAGTGGTATTTGACTAAGGTAACATAAAAAAAGAAACTAGAACTGTGTAACAGTACAAATAGGCTTAAAATATAACTTAAAAATAAACTTAATATTAAAGAACTAAAAAAAGTGTAACCTATGTCACCTAAATCGCCGCTGCTGGAAATGGTTCCCAGAAGGCTGGCTGCGTTACCTCGTTGCACCGCAATGCCTATCCGTTAGCCGAGGAACGAGCCAGCCCTCAGGTCACCAGTGGAGTTGATATTTTTTTTTAATTAATTATTTTTTAGTACTAACAGTTTTACCTTACGAACTAATTTATAACTAATAATAAATTAAAATGTAAATTAAACAAAGTTATATATATCAAATAACTTTTGTTACTATTGTGTTTAGTCACATCGATATCGATTTATGCACAGCATAAATATTATGTTATGATACTTTTAAGAAAGTTCGTATGTTATTAAAATAAAACCATTATTAAAAAAAGCGTCTTTCTCATTGTAGACATTGCTTCAATGTGTGAGTTTTTGTGTAGGTGTTTCGCTTACTCCTATGGGCTTAACACTTTCACTGCCAACGATTTCGTAGCGCTACGCTCGTAGCCGATAACATGCGAGAAACTGTATGTAGCGGAAAGCGCCTACCTAGCGGATTCAAAGCGCAGAAAGTTTTTTACTGTACTAACTTTTTGTCTACTTTTTTATACCACGTCGGTGGCAACCAAGCGTACGGCCCGCTTAATGGTAAGCAGTCTCCGCAGCCTATGGACGCCTGCAACTCCAGGGGTGTCACATGCGCGTTGCTGACCCCGAAATTATACACTCCTTTCTAGAAGAACCCCATACTGTAGTCCCTCGTTAAAACCTCGGCAGCTCATTTTTTTCCGAGGGAGGAAATTCCTCTGAAACCGTACCGTACGCGACCATTTAGGTTCTAAGGTGTGACGAAGTATGCCCTGCTGACGGTGAGCGGTGCGATGGTAGAAAACGGCCGTGGGCATCATGTCAACATCGATAAAAGTACTTGTTTAGTACAAAACAGTACTAAAAAAATTACAAATAAATTATTTTTGATTTATGTTTTGTACAAATGTGCCGTAACGAAATAGGTACCTCATATTTAGCATAATCTCAAATAGGTAAAGCCTTGTTCATGTACAGGCGACGCGTTCGGCGACACAAAATGCGTACTATCAGGCGATTATGGCCTTTTCATGTAAGTTGTAAGTAAACAAAGCTCCAGGAACTTGTAAACAAATTATTATATAGGGAATCTGCCTTAAGACACCATTCGTTACAAGTCTAACTTTTATCAAACGTTCCAAACATTTTTTCATTCGCTAAGTGTCTTTAGAAGTCTAGAGTAATTGAAGTTCGGTCTTGCGTACTAGCAAGCTGTATAAAGTTTCTAAAGAGACCGTTAAATACGGCGCGACGCTAGGCATAGCGCAAACAAATAAAACTTCGCCAGTTTAACCTATAAATGTTGGATTGCTGAACAGCTTCATAATTATTTCGACAGGTAACTCGGTTTTTTCGTAAGTGAAGGATTTTCTAATTTTCAGTTAAAAATACCCACATATACTTAATTGTTCTCCTACATTAGGGGCCCGTTTCGTAATGACACTGATGACAAAATGTGACTGCTCCCTAATAGAAATAATCCCACTTACAAGATTTTGTATTTAGACTATTTAAAGTCCATAGCATAACTTCGAAAACATGTTATTTCAGGCTCGTTAATAAAGTTAATGTAATCCGTGTCACACAATTCATTATCAATTATCACCAAACATATCAAAGAGTTTTAAAGGGCGCGAAACTCTTAGAAAAGAAACAATAAATGATTTTTACCGTAAGTTTTAAGTATCTGCTCACAGCTGATACGAAAATCTCAAGATTATCTCAATAAAACTTAACAAATTAAGCGACCTATTCTAAAATAAGTATTTATTTATTTCGAGGATCTCGAGAATGGCTCTAACGATTTCGATGAATTTTACCATTCAGGGATTTACGGGGGCAAACACCCGTTCTAGCTAGATCTCATCTTTGGGAAAAGTCGTATTCTCCGGGAAAATACGAAAGATGTCGAGCAAATCTCGGTCGCCCAGGTTCTAAAACTTAACAAACTTCTGTTAACTACCTACAATATGTTGAAGAACATTAGTGCAAGGGCAGGCGTCCGATGTCTCACCCCATAGCCCAGCCATTAGTCCATCATCCTCACCAAATAACCCGGTTCATTCCATCAACCAACAATAGTCCCCGTGCACCTTGGCGGATGCTGTCTCTGTGTGCGTCCCATGGGTTCAGCATCCGCTTGGTGTACCCCTTGCATTTTATTAAATTGTCAACAGGGCCTGTTAAGTGTTGGCTATGTGGTACTTGTTTGGTACTTCGGCTCCGCGCACGCCTTTCAAAGGTTTGGGACACCATTGTCCCGTGCGCGGAATAGATAATCATTTATTGCAGACATCTGAGGCCCATATGAACTACAAATACCTTAAAGGCTATTAACATACATATTATTCTATTTCTTAAAATTAAGTTATATCGCGATGCGACCTTGCAATGTCAGTTACATCTATGATAATATTGTGTATGTACATAAAACATTGTCAAATTTAGGAAGAACTATGACATAAATAATATAATATTAATACCAGATATAAACATAAGCTCGCCGTGCCCACCACTCGGCTACAAAAAGTTAAAAAATCATTCATAGGTAATGGTGTAAAGTTTTATAATAAGCTGCCAAGAAACGTTACTAAATTATCTTATTCACAAATTTAAAAAAAATGTGTTAAGCATAAACTCATATCGAAAGGATATTATAGCACACACGACGATTATTCATAATATTTTAATAATGATGACAGTAGATATTAATGACTTATTTTTTCGTTGTTATTTTCTTTTTGATATTTTGATTTTATTCTAGAAACTGTCGAGACTTCTATTTTAAATATTTATATACATCTTTTATGTTTAGATGATCCTATTGTAAACTTAACTGGATCATTAATTTCTTAATTTTGCAACACCTACAGCAATTTAATATTTTTTTAAATAATATTAAAAGATAAGAAGATAAAGATATACATAGAACCATTCAAAGAGGATTTCAAACGAAGTTTTATATTTTTTTTCTCAATTTTGCAAATTTGTGTAAGAACCAACTTTTTCATTATATAATTTTAATTAATATTAACATATAATAAAAGCATCAATAAATTGCTCCAAATATTAAACTTAATATACTGATGATTCGAAAGTGCTTGTTGCTAGGCCCATTTGAATAAAGAATATTTTGACTTTGACTTTTTGACTATGTCTTGTCCCTTTTCCACAAATGTCAAAGATAAACGAATATTAGTTCAAATGAGTGTGTTTCATGAACGTTTCTGATTATGAACAAAGGCATTATACTCATTACTCGTATGTTTTAAATACCGAAATTTCTGTTGATTATTGGTTTTGAAGTTTGTTGATTATGTTTGAACGTCGGGACCCAGACGGGCCTACCACCTACGTACGAGTATTAAAAGTTTTTGTTTGTTTTCCCTAGCGGTTTTCACTCCCTATTGGGACTTTGTTTGAATAAAACATCGTTAGAAACTCCTTAACACAGTGAATGGAAAGGATCAAGTGTTCACGTAATTGTCTGACGACTGAACGAACGAATGTCACGAACGAAGTCATCACGTTTTCAGGCTTTGCCAGTCGAAAAATAGAATCGGAAGGAGAATTGTCGAGAATCGTTGATGCGAGTATTTCGTTCTTTCTTTGCTATACGAGTCGATGTTCAATTATGCTTTACGTTAAGGGTTGTTTTACCTGGACGCAGGACGATTTCATTTGAATATGTTAAAAGTAAAGCAAGGTAAGCGACGGCAGTGGGCTCAAACAGTGACAGTCATCAGGAGCCTTTCCTCAAAAGGCTTCTAAGAGAAATACATCTGTCTTTTTACTTTTTGAACAATCAAAGTAAAACAAAAGTAACCTAACTCATTAACTTAAGGGCTCTTTGAGGGATGGATTGGATAAAAGCTTTTTAAAAACCCACAATATAAAACATCGAAATATATAAATCAGATCCGTCATTTTGTAGGCGAAAAGTACTTGGGCGTTACAATCCTGACACGCCTTGACCTCCATAACGAACTTTTTTCACGCACGATTATTCATAGCTGTATATGGGCCTATTTAATTAGGGGTTTTAATGAGCGTGCGGTGACGTGATATAATGTTCCTATTTTTGGTTACAATTATGCTTTTGGGGATTTAAAATAGCGAAAGCTTCAAGTGAAATAATATTGCGAATAGTGCGAATAGCACATTAAATAAGTAATACTCTATTTCAGTTTGGTACGGAGACCTCGATTTGGAGTGATTTTACTTACCATATGTCAATCGCTTAACGATGGCGCGGAAAGGTAGTGGGAGTTGGGGTCCTGTCTTTTGACTTACTAACTTTGGCCATATTATTTCATTAGACCCAATCTTTCACTAGGCCTAATGCATTTTTTTTTCAAAAGCATCAATAGGGTAGGTTAGGTTTGTTTTACAATGTTCCGGATGTATGCTACCTCTATAGTGTTCTAGTAGCCCTGCCCAAATGCGAGCTGTTCTATACCCCAGGTTTCAATCCATGCGAGTCGGACATACTCACTGGGTTTTTGCCGGGCTGGGTAGGATCCATAACGGATTTTATTCGGATCAATAAAAAGTTTGTTTTGCAATAATTCTATATAGTTTACAATTTAAGAAAAAATGCATTAAGTAGGTCTAATGAAACATTAGGTCAAATGAAGCGTTTAGGGCTAACGTAGTTAGGTCTGACAAGGGAGAACCGTGGGTGTCAAGGGTTCGTCGTCCGCTAACCCTTGACTTCTCCCCTGTCCCTTCAGAGGAGCCGTCTCTGTTATAAACGGTATACCTACATACCTTGTAGAGAGTAATCGTAAATTGGTGCAATGTGTTGGTGCTCCCATGATCTATATATTTTTTTGAAATTAAAGAGTGTAAGTCACGGAGCGTTCGTGGCTCAGCGGCACCCGCGTACCGCGTGCGATATGTGAGGTTGAGCAACGTTGCCCATGGTCAACTCTTGGATGGGTGACCGCTTTGAGTGGTTACTAACTAAGTACTCCTGTGCTTTGGAAGGCACGTTAAGCTGTTGATCCCGGCTGCTGTCTATGACGGCATAGTGGCGCTCTGGCGGCTTGAGAACTTCTAACAGTAAAAAAAAGTCAAGTTATTGCCCACTCAACAAGCCTAATCCCAATAAGATGAAGTATCCTCCTTGAGTTGGAAGGTCAGATGGCAGTCACTTCCGTAAAACTAGTGCCTACGCCAATTATTGGGATTAAGTACGGGTCCCTTCAGGATGCAGCTGAACTAGGATAACACTAAGATGATTGTGAAAGAACCTATGTCACTAAACGTACTTATTGAATTTGAATGGGTTTTGTATTTGTTGTCCCGTTCTTGTCGTGAACCTGATTCTCCCAGAACTTTTTGGGCTCTTTCCACTTATGTTCGTGAGCTTAAAAGAGTAGAATAGACCACCAAATTCACGTTTGTTTGAATATATATCCCATTTCGTGTGTAGTAATGGTTTAGATTATATAACCTTGACCAGCTATAACGGGGTTTTGTTTTGAAAGAAAAGAAAAAGTTCCGGTGTCGGAAAATAAATTGCTATAGGTATATTAAACTTCTCTATCTCTCTGATACATATATCGATGCCTTAGTTCACAATCGTATTAATTACGAGAAAAAAGGTAGCGAAATTAAGACTTTATGATTAGTGCACCATAGTTCAAGATACAGCAAATTTTTCCTCGTAATTAGTACGATTGTATATGAACGTTTCTCATTATTTAGTATTTTAACGTTTTCCCATTATTTAGTATTTTAACGTTTTCCCATTATTTAGTATTTTAACGTTTTCCCATTATTTAGTATTTTATCGTTTTCCCATTATTTAGTAGTTTAACGTTTCTCATTAGTTTAACCCTTCACTGAAAAACTAGCGGTAAATATCAAACTATATCAAATAATAGATAAGTTCAAATACTCATTGGTACGCGCCGGGATTCGAAGTCAAGACCGCCGCTTGACAGCCGCATGCGTGAACCACTAAGCTAAGTACGAGGTAGCTTCTTTATCATCGCATTGTATTCACCGCGGCATCGACTGCAACAAGTTATAAAGACCATTTACGTAAAACAATGGGATGCACTATTCTGTAAGTAATAATTGTTAACCTTAATTTCCATAACCCTCATTATTTTATTACATGTCGATGTCCAATGTACCGAATAAAGTAATAATTATATGAAGGTTATATTTATAACACAACATAATAAATTAATTGCGTGCCTACTAATGATTATAAAGATGATTGAAATCAGTGCGGCGGTATGCCGAAGTACGTTGTATCAATTAGGGCCTCGTCACATCACTCACGTCCACTAATGAACGATAAGAGTTGTTCATTTGCTTTAATTAATATTAGGGCACGATTCCAATTACCCAGTTGTCTGAATAACAGGACGTCCACAAAATATCAATTTCCTTTCATGTTTCTGTTACGTTACGTATTTCTGATTTCGAAATACAGAAACATGTGTGTATATCCCTGTGAGATGACGGAGACGTCACATATACGAGCTCGAATCGAGCCCCAATTCTATACGTAATTCATTATTATGGCAACTAATTGTCATTTTAACCGTGACAGTTATCACGGTTAAGATTAAAGTTGACAGTTAAAAGCGTAGATCGTCTCCGTTTAAATTAATGTATATTTATTGAGGCAAATAGATAATAAAACGCTCAAATTTTAATGCCTACTAAATTTATAGGACAGGTCACAGTAATAAAGGGAACTATATCTCCTCCTGTTCTTATTTAATGCTTTCGAAAGAGACAGCGAGTAAATTTGGTAATGCTTATTACCCGAGTCAGGATCTCAGTAGTTTTTTTATTGTCTTAATAATAAGACGATGAAATTTGTAAGGTAGTACAGTCAGCGGTAAAAATGTCTTCATTACTAACGCGCGCAAAAATATCTTACTAATGTAGAAAATGTCTCGCTTAATTCATTTTATGCGAAATATTTCAGTTTCATACCTATCTCAGTGACTGACAGTTAACCATTGAATACCCATAATCTTAATACAGGCCTCAAAACCTGAATACTTAAATTAATATTTAGTTTAGTCTATTATAGTTAGTATTAGTAATTAGGAGTTGTCTTTCTGCTATATAACTGGCCGCCATATGGCGGCTCGATGTTTTACGAGTGTCGAATAGAGTCGAGTTCCAAAGATAGACCAATTAAATTCTATCTAGTTTTTCACCTTTACGTTTTCATTCCTCGACCGTCGCCAAGCGGTTGTCACGTTTGTTTCCGAATTTATATATGCTAATGTTATCCAGGAATAACCGTGAGTTGGCGGGTTCGCGAAGTAAATCAACTACACCCAGAATACGAGGTTGACGCAGAAGATTACTTCGCACGGGGACAATTCGGACAATAATAAACATTCTTAAAACCGCGACAATTGTCGCATTGCTAGGTATTGTTATAATATCGTCGGATTGTTAGGTGTTGATATCTGGCGGTCATAAAGTGGCTGTTGCCTCTCACTACTCCTACTGTAGCAGAAATAATGCTTCAGATCGCATATTTAACTGCGATCCAAGTCCACGCTACTTTTTATAGCAAGTAGCGAGGCTGGTTAATAAGTGCAAACAGTAACCTTTTGGACGTTTACGACTCTAGACTTTCGACGGTCTCTATGCTTTAGACAAAATGTGAGGATTTACTGATTTTGTTATATTATTATTCATATTGTTTGACACTATTTATAATAATAATAATAATATTGGGGGATTTAACGAAACGGTTAACTTTAAATATGGCGATGATAACTGTCATCCCGGGAACTGAAAACCTTGTACAACAATGTACGTAAATTGAGCGAACAAAACAGTAACGGGCGTGATACATATTTGAAACAACCCTTTAAACGTAAACATTACTTGTAAAATACGTGTGGATGGCGCTTAAAAGATTACTCCGTGTGGCTGAACACAGACAATGAATTCACCATGATCCGGTAAAAAGGCTTAAGCTCACGTGGAAAATACATTGTTTAATCCAACTTCCTCATTAAGAGCTGAAAGATGAACCTATTTATATTTCGAATTTACGTTCCTCCGTCATTTTATCCGAATTTCCGAAAGCATTTTTTTTTGGCACCAGATCTGCTACCGTGGAACGAAAACGAACGAAGTTCGTGTATCTCCCTTTCTGTTGCTCGAATATGTAAGGGCAACAGAGAGGGAGATACACGAACTTCGATCGTGTTAGGTTCGCTTTAGCAATTCAGTATTCACAGACTCTCATGAACATTTGAAAAAAGTGATGAACCTAATGGGTTACGTTAAGTTTCATTTATAATAATACAGAACACTTAACGGCTTCTGAATAAAACAATTCGGACTAATGAAACTTTGGCAAATAATTTATTCTTAAATCATTTTCTAGGTTGTGATTGGTAAACCCTAGAAGAGGTTATGTCTTTCATCTCTTTCGGTATAATGCTGAGTAGTTACACGTAAAATGAGCATAATATTTAAATTTAAAGATGTGGAGAACGCTTAAGAAGATTTCGCCAAACTCCGACTACTATTATTCAGTACACGAGGAAGGATACCCATTCTCTCCTTCTCATGGGTACCTGGATGTGTGATCATGGGTGTCTGAGTGTGGCTTTATAGGCCGGGCCCAATAAGCGTGGTGAGCTGGGGAATATCCAGGGGAAACCTCCGGCACTACCACGCGGGCGGATTTAACACTGGAATACTACGGCACACATAGGACCAATTCGGTTGAGGAATCCAGCCTGTTCTAAGCCTTCAAGAGTTTGCGCTCTAGTTAGATTGCTTGCGGCGGATTTCAACCAAATTTGGGGTGTAAGTGAAATGATGTGTGGATTTAGGAGTGTAGATCGTCTTTGTAGTTTGAACCATCTACATATAGGGACGTGTCACTATACAAACTAGACATGAAATTGGTGGTAAGCTACATGTATTGGCGATTAAGCAAAAATCGATGAGCCTCAATATAGTTACGATGATACGACTAACTATGATGTTTTTTAAACTTGTCAATTTGTCTTGTTGCCGAAATATTCCTAAAAGCCAATCATAACAAACTCATATATAAACTGATTAGGATAATTTAAGTACAGTTAGCTAAGAGAGTTTATATATTAAGGTTTTGAAGTGGTCGACTCTTGAATTATTGCACACGGTCATCAACCGAAACGTTTCGCTAAAAAAATCACATACCGGTATTAGGAGGGTTCTTTAACGATGCTCTGTTTGGAATAATTTCCATCCATATAGATGTGTTAAAGATAGGGTAGGTATTGTTAATAATAGTGGCCTTGTACAGAGGCTATAGAAATATTTAATGAGTCCTATGAAAAGGTCAGCTGATAATATCTATTCTGTGAATCGGTTTCACTAACGTACGCGTTTATGATACTTATATATATATTGTTTAATACACTCACTTTAAAAACGCACATTAAATCTCCAATAATTGCAATCCTGTTAAGAAATCTTACCATAACCTAACGTAATATTTTTAATTTGAGCACTTCATATTTATCACTAACACAACATTTTCACTTAAAAGTTTTCGCACTCACAATAACACGTCCCATTCGTGAAAAATGCAAGCTCGTCTTGCACACATTTCGCGCGCAATTTCAAATTTAGAATTCTAACTACGTCATTCTATTTTTTTTATTTTTTATTTTGGCCGGTTGAGTGGCAGTGTTTACGTAGACGCGTCTATGGTGCTCCCGAGGCGGTAACTTTTTGCCGACTGAATCGGCTGACGGCGCGACGCCGTGGTCACTAGCTATCGTTGATTTGAATCTTGATTACCACTAACAATCGGGTCAGGGCTTCAGTGTTTATGTTAAGCGAAAATTTAGGAAAATTGTGACCGCCGTGGAAAATTGACCTTACGTGAAAGCCATTTGTATTGCCCTTTACAAATGGTAAATTACAGTCGAGTTGAACTTGTGCCGCGATTGATTCTGTAATGACATTATTTCGTGTCGCCATTCGTTCACCTCTATTTGAATTACCACAATTTCATAAATTACTCTCTCGGACTATCCGTGAACTGTTTATAAGTCCTACAAAGTTAAGGAAATCAAAGGCAAGGCGGCGAAGAATTAATAAAACTTGACTTTCTAACACCGCGAACCCAAAGCACATTTTCATGGACAGGAAATCGAATAAAATTAGTAACTGTCTTTACTGGTTTTGATAGCTATTATATTATATATATATATATATATATGGTTGTTAAAAATGGCGACAATTTTGACACAGGGTAAAAATAGTGGCTCTCTGAGCTGTAAACCTCGCAATATTATTATTTTTCAAATTTCAAAATTTCCATAATGACTCGACAAAAAAAATCTATCTGTGAGCTGTAGACATTGCAATTTTTTTTTCAAATTTTCTAAAACTGATTCGACAACAAAACTATATATATAGTGGCTCTGTGAGCTGTAGGCTTCGCAATTCTTTTTTCATGTTTCAATATTTCCAAAGACTGGCTTGGCAAAAAAATCTATATAATTAATTAATTATCGAACCTGCTCACAAAATTTCATGAGAATCGGTTGAGAAATGCGACCTGTAGAGGAGAACATTCGGACAGACAGACAGACATAAGAAAGATTTTTTGTCGAAAGCTGAAACGGAGACGCTTCGCTCGCTTGGTCAATAATTATTGAACCTGCTCACAAAATTTCGCGAGAATCGTTTGAGACATGCGACCTGTAGAGGAGAACATCCGGACAGACATACGAAAGTATTTTTGACGAAAGTTGAAACGGAGACGCTTCGCTCACTCGGTCAATAAACATATATAAATATGCCCGGTGCCCTGGTAACTTTTAGAAATAGGAATAGCTACATTTTATTTACGACATCCTTAGGTGAATGGCAATTCCTTTTTTGTATTATAAGCAAGTAAAAAAAATGAATTTAAAACGTCCATGTAAAACTTAAAAGCTTCTAATAAACTGCGGTAGCAGTTATATTAAAATGATAATAAATTAGACTTCATCCAAATTAAATTGCAACTATCTTGTTTAATGATCCGAAGTCGAGGTAAATAAATTAGGTAAGTTAACCACAACATCGTGAATTGATTGTGAACAAACCTATTAACTGCATACCTAACGGTATGACATTAATCAATCTATAAAGGTCGAGTAAATTGAGGTATTAAAAGGTCATGAACTGTAACCGAAGTATTGCATTGGGTGTTTGAATCACACAACTTTTCAATGAAATCTTAACTTACAATA
Organism: Notocelia uddmanniana; assembly: GCA_905163555.1. Classification (NCBI taxonomy): domain Eukaryota; kingdom Metazoa; phylum Arthropoda; class Insecta; order Lepidoptera; family Tortricidae; genus Notocelia; species Notocelia uddmanniana. The sequence goes on from LR991065.1 coordinate 18,418,512, forward strand.
CCGCTCAGAGAGAGAGAGAGAAATGATATCAGCCCTCATTTTCAAGTTGTCAATTTCATTCCTATCCCGATATGCCGAGTTCACACACAATTGGGTACCTACTTGCCACATCTTAAAATTTTTAGCATGGTGTTACTATACGCGTATAGTAAACCATCAAAATATTGCAATAAATTACATTTTATTAAAATTTGTCAAAATCATAAAAATGTTTAAGATATGACTTCAAAATTTTAAAATTTTCTTTATTCGTACGTCTCTCTATTTGTAAAACAAAATGCTTTCGAAAAAGAACCTTGCCTTAATAAATGCCGTGGATCCATTTAAGAAGTTAATTGGTATCGCATTCTGACTAGAAATAAGTAGGTAAAAAAAAGGTTCCAAATTTTTTTTGGTTTTATGGGGAATTGGCTAATTATGACGAAGGTTCTCGTATAAAACGAAAAAAAAAATTCAGTCAAAATTTTGTACTTATTTCTAATCAGAATGCGATACCAATTGACGCCCTAAACGGATCCACGGCATTTTTGTTACATCCTGTATGATATATCTAGAGGTGCTACCGCAAACCGAAAACGAAGTTTCTCCATCTCTGTCGCTCGAATATGCAAGTGCGACAGAGAGGCAGATATTTCGTTTTCGGTTCCCGGTAGCGCCTCAGACCATTGCAACAGCATTTTGTTCGTTAACCAAGCCTTGAAGAGATGCGAAGAATACAGGGTGTCCCAAGAAGTAGTGATATACTGAAGCTGGGAGGTAGAGGACCTAGAGGGCTATCTGAATCACCCCCATGTATGTTCCGCGATTTTTAGTATTTTCGGAGTTATGATTTTTTTTTTAATTTTTCACCTATCGCCGCGTACGATGAGATTTTTATTTATGGTGACGTGAATTATTGCAGTAGATGCTTGATTTTTTTTGTGTGCTAAGCTGATAGATAGGCCAATTCAGTATGGTCACATTTACTATCGTTAGATCTTTGAATGGCATAAAAAAAAAATGCCAAGAAAGATAAAATTACCTATGATGTTCACAACTTCAAGGGCCCTTAAAAAAATAAAATCACATATAAAATAATTACCGATTGGCTTTTAAAAACTTGCTCTATCTATCAGGTAGCTACCCTGAAAATTTCATTTTATTATTAATAAGGCTTCAATCAAAAAATTGAAATCTAACTGTGGTAAGTGCAAAATTTTTATTTACATAATGATTAATGCGAGCAAAGTAAAACCAATGGGGAATGTCTGAAAATTTTAAAAGTCCTTGATTATTTTTCTAATGGTAGGAATAACCCTCGCCATGAACAGAAAAAAGTTTCAGATTTTTCGGTTACGCCATATATTTTTTTAAAATATAAACATTTTATATCACCTCGCGTCTGCCCCGTATCAGACTACTACGACATTTCTAAGTCTGTCGAATATTTAAAAAAAAAACGCCTGCATGGATCTGTGGTACGCAATGACATTGACAGTTCATCATAGGTTGGTCGTATGACTTGAACTGTCAATGTCATTGCTTACCACAGATCCAAGCAGGCGTTTTTTTTTTAAATATTCGACAGACTTAGAAATGTCGTAGTAGTCTGATACGGGGCAGACGCGAGGTGATATAAAATGTTTGTATTTTTATAAAATATATGGTGCAACCGAAAAATCTGAAACTTTTTTCTGTTAATGGCGACGGTTATTCCTCCCATTAGAAAAATAATCAAGGACTTTTAAAAATTTCAGACATTCCCCATTACAGGGTGTTTAATTACAATAAATTTTCAAAATGGCCCCCCTGTTGCTCAATGCAAGTGCGACATCGCCGGAAAAAGTTGTCTTTTAAACGTCTCAATGCACTTCTATTATTTTTAATGGTTTCTTCTGCTACTCTCAATTTCCGGGTTAACTCGTCCAAATTGCGGCATTCTATCGAGTAGACGAGGTCTTTGTAATATCCCCATAGAAAAAAATCTATGGAGTTTAGGTCGGGGGAACGTGGAGGCCAGGCTATAAGGCAGGCGTCACCCGGGCCGCAACGACCAATCCATCTTTCAGGGTATCTTTGATTTAAATAGTTTCTCACGTCCAAGGCAAAATGGCATGGTGCACCATCACACTGCAGTACTATGTTTCTGCGTGTCTCCAAATCCACATCTTCTAACAGCAGGGGCAGATCGACGCGTAGAAAATTTAAAAAGCGGTCTGGCAGCTGAAAGGGCCCTATTAACTTACCGTTAAGTATGCCAGACCAAAGGTTAACACTAAAGTGTTCTTGGAATGTCGATTCCCTTTTTAAATTCGGATTTTCAATTGCCCATGAGTGAGAATTGTGCATATTAAAAATCTCATTGCGTCTAAAGTGGGATTCATCCGTCCACAAAATTTTCGTTTTCAGCTTGTCTCCTCAGCATTTCCTGACAGAATTCAATTCGCCGATTGTAATCTTCCGGTTTCAACTGTTGCACTTTTCTAATGTGAAACGGATGATATCCTACGCTCTGTAGTGTACGGTGTACCTGAGATTTAGAAAGTCCGGTACGACGTTCCATAACTCTCACACTAGTCGACGGGTCTCTTTCTACTTCTTCAACAACTGCATCTACTACATCAGGATCCGGCATAGTGGCCATACGGCCTGATCTGGTACCCGGTATGTGACCTTCCAAATACGCATTATGTACTCTTATGTACGCCAGTTTTCACAGTCATCGACCAAGTCCAGCGAAGGATCTTACGAGTAGACATGTTTTATCAAAATCGGTTTAGCCGTTTTAGTGATATTTATTTTTTATTTTATTTAATACTAGCATTTGCCCGCGGCTTCGCCCGCGTACTAAGCGTAATTTTTAACCGTCTACAAAAAAGAGGTTCACTGTTTGACCCGTATATATGTATGTAGGTATATATGTATGTTTGTCCAAGATTATCTCGCGTTTGGCTGAACCGATTTAGATGCGGTTTCCAGAATAGTAGTTGTTACATTCTGGGAGTTTCGGTATACGAAGTTTGGTGATTGTGATTTATTAAAAGGAGCATCCAAAAAGAAAATTTGGCTTCACTTTCATTCGCACTCCTTACTGTTAGTCCGTCTGTTACAACCGAGTTGCTTTTACTGGACCGATTGAATTGAAATTTGGCACAAACTATCAAGAATTCAGAGCGCTCGTGGCTCAGCGGCACCCGCCTACCGCGTGCGGTATGCGAGGTTAAGCAATGTGGGTGCAGGTCAGGTCTTGGATGGGTGACCGCTTTGAGTAATTACTAACTGAGCGCTCTCGTGCTTTGGAAGGCACGATAAGCCGTTGATCCCGACTGCTGTTTACGACAGCAGTCGTTAAGCCAAGTTAGAGGCCTTCGGGCGGCTTGAGAACTTCTAACAGTCAAGTTGCCCACTCACTTGACAAAGGGGGGTCGAAGTTGCACCACGTCCGTAGGGAGTACCCACCGTTACTCTACACGTGACCCGTGGGTGGTGCTAAAAGTGCAACAAAAAACTGACAACCGTACTTGTCTTCTCGAAGACCTCACGGTTCGTAAATAAATGACATACGATTAAAAAAAAATTTTTTAAGGTTCATTTAAATGGAAAAAATATCGAAACCTCTATGTCGTTTTTAAAACTCAATCCTTTTTTTTACAATCCCTGGCATGCATGGAGTGCCAAAATTTACCTCAGATTCGAATTAAGAGACCTCTCGGACGCTCAGATCTCGATTTTGAACGAAATCGGGCGGAAAAAAAAAAACAATATGGCCACCACTTACACAAATTTTACCTGGAATTCGTATTAAGAAACCTATCGGACAATCAGATATCGATTTTGAACGAAATCAGGACGGAAATGAAGAAAAACAATATGGCCGCCACTTTTTTCAAATTTTACCTCGGATTCGTATTAGGAAACGTCTCGGACGCTCGGATATTGATTTTCATCGAAATCGGGTTGGAAATAAAGAAAATCAATATGGCTGCCACTTTTTCCAAATTTTACCTCGGATTTGTATTTAGAATTCTCTCGGACGCTCCGATATCCATTTTGAATGAAATCGTGACGGAAATGATAAAAATGAATATGGCTGCCACTTTTTCTAAAGTTTACCTCGGATTCGTATTACGAGACCTCTCGGACGCTCAGATATCGATTATGAACGAAATTGGGAAGGGAATGAAGAAAATCAATATGGCTGCGACTTTTTCAAAATTTTACCTCGAAGTCGTATTAAGAAACCTCTCGGATGCTCAGATATCGATTTTTAACGAAATTATTAAAGAAAAGAAGAAATTCAATATGGCCGCCACTTTTTCCAAATTTTACCTCGGAGTCATATTAGGGGACCTCTCGGACGCTCAGATATCGATTTTGAACGAAATCGGGACGGAAATGAAGAAAAGCAATATGGCCGCCAATTTTTCCAAATTTTACATCGGAGTCGTATTACGGGACCTCGGACGCTCAGATATCGATTGTGAACGAAATCGGGACGGAAATGAAGAAAATCAATATGGCTGCCACTTTTTTCAAATTTTACCTCGGATTCGTATTATGTGGCCTCTCAGACGCTCAGATATCGATTTTGAACGAAATCGGTTCAGAAATGAAGAAAATCAATATGGCTGCCACTTTTTTCAAATTTTACCTCGGATTCGTATTAAGAGACCTTGTGGACGCTAAGATATCGATTTTTAACAAAATCGGAACGGAAATGAAGAAAATTAATATGGCCGCCACTATTTCCAAATTTTACCTTGCATTCGTATTACGAGACCTGTCGGACGCTCAGATATCGATTTTGTACCAAACCGGGAAGGAAATGAACAAAATCAATATGGCTGCGACTTTTTCCAAATTTTACCTCGGATTCGTAATAAGAGACATCTCGAACGCTCAGATATCTATTTTGAACGAAATTGGGAAGGAAATTAAGAAAATCAATATGGCTGCCACTTATCCCAATTTTACCTCGGAGTCGTATTTAGGGGACCTCTCGGACGCTCAGATATCAATTTTGAACGAAATTGCAACGGAAATGAAGAAAATTAATATAGCCCTTACTTTATTCAAAGTTTACCTCGGATTCCTATTAAGAGTCCTCTCGGACGCTCAAATATCGATTTTTATCGAAATCGTATCGGACGGCACTGATTAATAAAACCACTTACTTACAATACATTGAATCAAAAAAGGTCGTCTCTTCATAGGGAATTCACGGCATTTCATGCACCTTAAGATGTTATAAAGAACCTACATGCCAAATTTGGTATCTCTCGAATCAGTAGTTTGGGCTGTGCGTTGATATGTCACTCACTCAGTCAGTCAGTTTCTTCTTGCAATTTGGCAAACACTTTTAATAGTTCATGTCCGCAATATAAAATTTCGAAATCAATGCCATTTTCAAAATTAACGACCCAAAGAACCATAAAAACGACGCCCATATTAATATTTAGACATTCCAACCCCCTTGGAACCCAACAGAGGGAATGGTATTTCACGTCTGCCACGTGGGATTTTAAAATCATTGTTGTTTTCGTAATCAGCGACCCGATAAACCATAGAAACAATACCTACCCATATCGATTTTCAGAAATTGTCACCACCTTTCCCCCTTTTAGGAGTTTATTTCTCAAAAAACCTGCAACACGTGTTTACTCATTTATCTTTAGAAATACTCCTGTGGAGTTTCGAATAAAATAGTCCAACTAATCTTGATTCCCCACACACACTTCGGACCCCCATTTAACCCCCTTAGGGGTTGAATTTTGAAAAGTACTTTCTTAATGCACCTCTAGACCTTATATGGAACCTACATACTAAATTTAGAATCTCTAAAACCAGTAGTTTGGGCTATGCGATGATATGTCACTCGCTCAGTCAGTCAGTTATTTCTTGCAATTTGGCACAAACTTTCAAAAGTTTTCATGTCCACTACATTAAATTTCAAAATCGATGCCATTTTCGTAATGAACGTTCCAAAAAACCATAAAAACGACACCCATATTAATATTTAGACATTTCATCCCCCTCGCATCCCAACAGGGGGATGGTATTTCACGTCCTCCACGTGGGATTTCAAAAACATTGTTGTTTTCGTTATCAGCGACCCGATAAACCATAAAAACAATACCCATGTCGATTTTCAGAATTTGTCACCACATTTCCCCCTTTTAGGGGTTGATTTTTCAGAAAACCTGAAACACGTGTTTACTCATTTATTGTTAGAAATACTTTTGTGAAGTTTCGAATAAAATAGTCCAGCCAATCTTGTTTCGCCATACAAACTTCGGAGCCCCATTTCACCCCCTTAGGGGTTGAATTTTGAAAAATCCTTTCTTAGTGCACCCCTAGACCTTATAAGGAACCTACGTGCCAAATTTGGAATCTCTAGGACCAGCGGTTTGGGCTGTGCGTTGATATGTCAGTCAGTCAGTCAGTCAGTCAGTCAGTCAGTTTCTTCTTTTATATATTTAGATTGATTGAGATCCACCACAAAGTATACAGTTTTAAACAGTGACTATAAATAGAGTTGTTATTTCTAATGTTTACAACTTGTGCGGTGGAGACTGGTGCCCGAACTAGGGGAAACCTGTATGTTTATTTACCAATAGTAAATTAAAAGGTATCAAAAGAATCCTTATGAAAAAAAAATGACACTATATACCCCTTAATGCAGTTTTTCACGACCATTACAACAATTTACTTATTTTGCCATACAACAGTGGGTTCTAATATTAATTACATTTGTAGGAGCCGTTTGCAAGGCCGGCGAACTACGGATGTACGAAATTTGTGGCTTTTGTTGTGCTTTGACTGTAGTTGGCCCCCATATAGATTTTTTATCCTCTCTAAAAACTGGTTTGAATGGCACCATAAAAAATAGCCAGGTAGCCAATTGGCTAAGTATTGTAATTGTAGCGCTGAGGAACACACTTATGTGTTCCTAACTAAGCGCACGCTACGTTACAAATATGTACTTTCCAGAATTGAGCCTCTGGTATCTAGTGATTGTATGTAGGTACCTATATAAACATTACACATAAATATCTTTGTAACGTTGTAATTCTGAAGCTAGCGTGGATTGTCGAAAATAGAATGGAATCTTAGGGTAATGATCACGACGACACACGTGTTCTTGAAATGCGACAGCAAAAATAATCCTCTGCAATAATCAGAGTATTCTCTTCTATTTTAAGCGCATCTAACTTTGGATACCTATCCACTTACTTAATCATCATTAAAGCGGGAGAGAGACGAGCTTATATAACCGAATACTGTCGTCTTTCTCTCACCACTATTACAATAATGACGAAGGTCGAGGACTTTTGTAGGTATATTTTTAATGTATTCTGTTTCTATCTTTGAAAAAGTGTATTGTTCCGTATTCATATACTATTTTTAATACATTTTTATTCACTCAACGATTTCGATAGATTTACATGGGACTTATATTATAGGGGTGAATAACCGATCTAACTAATACGTCCCATTTCAGTGAAAATTTTGTCCTGGTTTTTACTCACATCTATTTTAAACACATATATCCTTAAAATTTTGTACAAATAATACGAGTATATTTCGATAAAAATAACCAAAAACACACGTGTTACAAATAACCCCCTAAGTTGCTTCCCAAAATATTCCTAGCAAGTTATATTTCGCGAAACTTTTCGACCTTCTTGCAAAGTTCTAACCTATAAAGACATCGTACATAAATGTACTTAGTTCCTGTTTTAAAGCTATTTTACGTACATTTATGAACGATCTCGCTATTGGCACACGTAAAGTGCGTAATTGCGCACGGAACGGGGTTTGTGGGGGTTGTAATAGACGCACTGGACAGAAACCATCGGAGTATATTTTAAGTACTTAAAATATCATTGGTCTGCTCTGCAGAAGATGATGCTGACCATGGCAGCATGATGATAGCAATGGCCGCGAGCATCCTCTATCATCATCACAAATTTAAGAGTTAAACTCTTGACGGTGTAGCTCTCTCCATCTGACTCTATCCAGGGCCACCTCCTTGATTTCTTTATACGACATGATTACTATTTTTAACCGACTTCAAGATTTCAAAAGAGGAGGTTATCAATTCGGTTGTATGTTTTTTTTTTTTTTTTTTTAATGTTTGTTACTCCATAACTCCGTCATTTCTTAACCGATTTGAAAAATTATTTTTTTGATTGTATGTATATATATCCAAGTTGGTCCCGTTTTTGTCAAAAGACAGTTCTGATGATGGGATCCATGAGGAATTGAAGGAACTCTTCAAATCTTTAAGGCAAACATATAGTGATTTTTGTGTTTTTATCAACAAGTCAAGCATTTGCATCCAAAAATGTGACATTAGATGAAGTGGAACTGCTGATGATGATCAGAACAGAACTCTTCAACGATGAAAAGTTCACGTTTGGCGATTTGTCCTCCTAGCTGTGTTTGTTAAGCAAGTTCTATTTTCACGATTAATTTTTGTCATGCTCGAGTTCTGATGATGGGATCCATGAGGAATTGAGGGAACTCCTAAAATCTTAAAGGCAAACATATAGTGATTTTTGTGTTTTTATCAACAAATCGAGCATTATCATACAAAAATGTGACATTTGATGAAGTGGAACTGCTGATGATGATCAGAACAGAACTCTTCAACGACGAAAAGTTCACGTTTGGCGATTTGTCCTTCTAGCGGTGTTTGTTAAGCAAGTTCTATTTTCACGATTGATTTTTGTCATGCTCGAGTTCTGATGACGGGATCCATTAGGAATCGAGGAAACTCCTCAAATGTGAAAGGCACACAAATAGTGATTTTAGTATTTTCATGAACTAATCAAGCATTTTCATTCATAAAAGTGACATTTGATGAAGTGGAACTGCTGATGATGATCAGAACGGAACTCTTCAACGACGCGTAGTTCACGTTTGGCGATTTGTTCTCTTCGTTTTGTTTGTCAAGCAAGCAAGGTTTTTTTATGATTCCATGAGGAATTGAGGGTACTTAGTCTTCTACCATTATAAACATACATTATAGCCATTTTTATTTTATTGTATATCTATCTATAGGTAAGAGTGCACCATCTAAGTATAATCTCTCTTAAGTATAATCGGTATCTTTTACCGGCCTCCCCCATTGAAGTCGGTTTTTTTTTCTTAAAAATTATTTATTTTATTTGTTTAAAGCAACTTATTATTTTGCTTTCAATATTGCTTTATATAATGTTATTTACAAAAACGTAATATTGTATAGGATGACAAAACACACTCCCTCTCCCATTTTCTATAACTTTTAAAAAACCTATTTTCATAGAAGAATAGCTTCATATTCGTATCTTCGACTTTGATTCTGTATAGAAGGTTTAAATTCCTTTGACTCTATTAGTCATATCCGCGCCGACTCCAGCCAGCTTGATGTGAATTGGGAATTCTACATTATACGTATATAGGTAAAAAACTCGAGAAAAATACCTGTTGTATGTACGAGTAATTGTGACGTGTTTGTATAGACATTTGTTTTGTTTGTGTTACATATTTTAAATATGTAATGTCTATTCGAACACGTCACAACTACATAAACAACAGGGTGATTTTACGTATACTTAATTTAATAGACACATGCCTACAGAAAATATAACACAACTATTTCTGTTCCGGCGAACTTCCAATTCAATATTACAAAAGGATTACTAGCTTGTCAACCCAGACCGCCGAAGTACTCACGCGGGAATCCGCAAGCCACCGCCTGAGCGCTACAGGCTACCTATACTGTATTTTGGTGTCGTAAAAGTCAATATACAATACATATTATGGGTCTTGTCGTCTACTGGTGATTAAATATGTTTGTTATCCCTAAAATAAACAAATAAATCTTGTATAAGAACCATAAAACGAAGATATTTTTAAACTCATTTGACACGAAAATTCCCTTTGAATAGTGCTGACGTGTATTGAGTCTAAAATTCATGTAATCACCTGACACAAATTGTACCGATTGGGCTAAAGACAAAGCTTTATTAAATTCAAGAATAAGGGTAGTGTTTGAGATCAAAATCAATATTTAATAGATGTACTTATAGCATGAGCATTATATTTTGTTGATATTTTGGCAAGGATATAAGGATGATTTATTGTTACGTACGGAGGTCGTTTTCCGTTGGTATTCCTTTGCCAAGAAATTGCAGTATCTAAAATTACGTATAGCATGAAATCCAAGTGTAGCGCACTTGGATTTCTTTTGCCATATTCCACATCGCATCTGAAAACGCTGACAAGACATAATTTTTTGTCTTGTTCGCTCACTAATGAGATGCCGCACGCATACGTTTCTAAATATAAAAATAAAATAAAAACAGACTACACGTATAATATCAAAGCAACTTCTTATTATGATCGTGATGTAATCGTTTTATTACACTTATTACCTAATTATGATAACCTAAGTAAAAATAAAGACAGAACTTTCAGACGTAACTTCACTTTTTTATCGAGCTTCGTCATGTCTGTCTGTTTGTCCGTTCGTATGTCACAGCCGATTTACTAGCAGAATATGACCACTACAATTATTAATTTTAGTATGAAGGTGTATGTTATGAACCGATATAAAAATAAGATATGAAATTACGAAATAAATTATAAAAATGGGGGGGGGGGGGCACCCCATACATGTAACAGAGGAATTTTTTTTTTCAATGTACGTAGGCTTGTATCTATGGATAGGCCTTCAAAAATAACGTAATGTTTCTAAAAAAAAATATTTAAGTCTACCGTTGATGAGATACTAGCTGTCAAAGTCGTAAAAAGGGGGGCCCTCTAATTTCCAAAGTATGAAGTTTAAAATTCTGAAAAACTCATGATGATGTAGATTAATAAATTCTTTCAACGGTTTTTGGTTTGAACAAGATATGTTTAACGGTTTTTGAGTTGTTGCTGAAAACTGTCTTGCTAAAACAAAAGGGCGTAAGTGTCGTAAGTTTCCTATGAAGATACGAACTTTTGTGATGTAATGTATTGTATAATGGTTTTAAATGTAGATTAGGAGATGTCGTTACGGAACCCTTATTGTGCGTGGTCCTACACGCACTTGGCCGGTTTTATCAAATGGTGTTTAAGCCTCCTAGGCCCCGCGTGATATAGGTACTACATAAAAAAAAACTTTATTTTTGCATATTTTATGGTTGGAATTACGTTGACAATGTTGAAGGTCTGCCTCAGGAGGTTAGGAGAGCAAACTTCTTCATTAATAATGAATACTAACATATAATTTTTTCGCTTTGTCAAATCAAATAATTTTTGTTAAAATACTGTGAAAGTAAAGCCAGTTTAGGTTTTGCCAGCGCCTTAAACAAATATTGAATTGCTCTTCGCATCTTTTAAGTGAGTCTGAATTTCCTCAAATGAAGATATTTCAAGTACCTAACTAAATTTTGTAGGGGGAGGTTCTCAATTCGAAGTAAGCATACGGATTGGATTACGAGGTTATTCTTCTATAAACTTTTCTCTTCAGACTGGTAAATGTTTTACCCAAATTCATTACCATTTCTTTCCACGCATTTAAATAAATTAAGGATATAATGGTTCCATAAAATGAGGTTAGGTTTTGCGAGCGGCCTAGTTTTCCCACGACTTCTCCCGGGATGGCCACGTCGCTTCTGAGCCGTGAGGCTATTCAGACTGACAGACAATCAAAAATATGAGTTCCTTAGCGTTATTTGTACCTATATGTACATTGTGAAGGCGCGGAATGCGCTTTACATTTTCTAATGGCAGTCATGCATCAATGATTATCGTACAAACACATACAAAAACTCACGCCTTTTTTTCCAAAAAGAGTATGCACTAAGAGGCAGACCATAAGAAATGGATTTCATTACCACTTTTAGCAATGGTGGGTTTTAGACGGAGAAAATGTGAGATAATATGTCAGTGATAGGTTTGGCCCATCGCCCACAACACTGCAATGCAATCCGATTCCCATAGCCTTGTGGCCTTTCCCCTCCCCGTCCAACGTTTTGCCAAGTGTGGTACCAGATAGCACCTCTCACTTTCTTCCCATGGGCGTCGCAACTGTCGCAAGTGAGTAACGATTATAACTCGCACAAATATTTTGTGCCTTTTACATATTGGTGCCCTTGACTGAACATACGTGAAAAGGCACCTATCTATGTACCAATGTACCAATATTACATTTGTCATTCATTGGAACATTTACCTTACCATTTTTATCTTTAATTATGAGTATTATTCTTAAAAATAATAATTATTATGAGTATTAATTATGTGTTTTATTCTAAATAGGCATAACGAGTCAATAGGCATCTTCTGGGTGAGCTCGCTTCATCGTCAGCCTCATCTTTGCCCCCTGGCTAGATGCTGGCCAAGAGCAATCCCATTTTTAATAAAAAAAAAATGGTCGCGTACGGTACGGTTTCAGCGGAATTTCCTCCCTCGGACACTCCGATTGTGGAATGAGCTGCCGAGGTTTTCCCGACGGACTACAGTATGGGGTTCTTCAAGAAAGGAGTGTATAAATTCTTACAGGGTCGGCAATGCGCATGTGACACCCCTAGGAGTTGCAGGCGTCCATAGGCTGCGGTGACCGCTTACCATCAGGGCCGTACGCTTGTTTGCCAACGACGTGGTATAAAAAAAAATGTTTTACAAATTAACTACTAATAACCGGCCAAGTGCGAGTCGGACTGGCATTGCAAGGGTAGTACATCAGTCCGACTCACGTTTGACTGCAGTCGGTAAAGAACTATTTTGTGTATAATTTTTTTTCAAAATTGTAGACCCAGTAGTTTTAAAGGTGATTTTTTTAGCTATTTTCTCAAATAATTTCTATACTAATTATTTTAAAACTACATAAAATATATATATTTGAGATGCACACAATGAGCTCTTTCATTTGCTAACACGATATAGTTTGAAAAACTTTACTCTTTTTTTCTCATTTACCCCCCAAAAGTGGCCCCCATGTTTAAAATCCATTTATTTGCGTGTGTGTTTACATGTGTCTTTGGGTCACAAACTTTAGATATGTGTACCAAATTTCAACGTAATTGGTTTAGTAGTTTCGGGGAAAATAGGCTGTGACAGGCGGACAGACAGACAGATGCACGAGTGATCCTATAAGGGTTCAGTTTTTTTTTAGAGGTACGCTAAAAACGGAGGAACCAATGCCCTTTTTGTGCTAATTTTTAAACAATACCATAACTCATAAATATTAAAATAAAAAAAGTAAATCTAAATGGAATGTCTTGTTCAATAATTAAATAACCCAGTCTAGACTTTTCAGTGAAAACTTCAATAAAGATTGAATTTGAGTAGATTTCTAGCGGTTAGCATTAATATTAATTTATTCGGGCCTTTTAAAGTTATTCAGAGCGCGCGCGACCTCAAATACCTTTAGCAGCTTTCAATCAACCACCTGCCCTCGACTCTCGCCCTCGATTAATGCTCTTGGCGTAAATCTTTATCCTCTTATTCAAACAACTTCACAAATCTTCGTTTGAAATATGATTAATCCATTTCTTACAAACACATTGTTTTGACAACCACTTTAACCTAGTCGATAATAATACGGTACAAGTTTTGACTACTTTGAGACTAGGTGGATTTGTGTAAGATTGTCCACAAATCATTACCATAAATTCATCACCCTAGCGTTATCCCAGTATAGTTGCGTCCTAAAGGATGCCCATGGTCCGCTAACCCAATACCCATGAATTGCCCACAAATATATACAAAAACTTGTTGGCGACCGATAAGGAATAACAAATTTTACGCCAACTTAGGTTTCTAATGTAACTGTATTGTGAATGATGGTTAGAGACGCTCTACATATCTGAGGATAGTGGATTAGTTAATTTATTATCTTATAACATCTGTAAGGATTTTGGACGCGCAGAAATTGCATTTATGTTGACTGTCAGCAAATTCCTTACCTGGTCGAAATTCCTCTAATTCGAACAAGCGCTTTGCTTCATCTTTCATACTGCGCACTTCTAAGGTTTGGAATTCTCTGCCAGCGTTTGTATTTCCGAGTTCATATAACCTAGACCTTTTTAAGGCACGAGTGAATAGTCATCTTCTGGGTGAGCTCGTTTCATCGTCGGCCTCATCTTTGCCCCCTGGCTAGATGCTGGCCAATCTCATCAATCCCATTTTTAATTAAAAAAAATCTCTAGCCATGCCCATGTCCCAGCGGTTTCACAACAACTTGCTTTCCGCTCGCTAGTTTTGCCTCCATCGTGGTACAAAATTGAAGGTATGCGTAAGTTATCTCTCCGAATCATTCAGCTTTAGTTTTGTGATAGATTTACTTCGCAAGTCGCGCATTGGTGAAAATTGTTTTGTCAACCTGATAAGTGATACCGAACTTTGACGGGTAAGTCAGAAGTTTCAACTGAAGTTAATGGGTTTAGTGGTTGATGTACAATGTAGGTTAACTCTTGTCATACATTATAAATACAGTAAAACATACATACAAAAATAAACTTACGCCTAAATGAGGGGAAGGCAAACCGCAAACATATCAATATTCAGTTTTTTTTATAGAACCACGGTGGCAATCAGGCTTACAGCCTACCTGATGGGAAACATATATATATCGTAGCCTATGGACGCTTGTGACTTTAGAAGAATCACAAGTGCGTTGCCGAACCTTTCTTGTCTTGAGGGTTGGTTGTGTTGACCGTTAGAGACATATTATGCAGGTTCACAGCGCATTCTCGGTAGCTCTGGCGAACTTAGGCCGTGTCCTACGTGGGCGAAATGCTCGTAAACGCGAAGCGAAGCGGTGCGAACAACCTTAATAATAATATATAAAATGTCATTAAAGAAGATGCTAAATGTAATTGATACTCGTACAACAAACTCATATACTTATGTATAAGGTGTCTCAATTATTTGAGAAGAACAAAAAAAAAAACAAAAAAAAACGAACCCATACCGCGTCTCTGGTTTGCCGAACCAGCGCTCGTACCACTAGGCTGGCCAGATCACTACATCATCACAATTAATCTTTGCCCGGCATTCTGAGTTGCTACTATTAGCGACCCCTCTGTATCTTCAGAGACTCACATCCTTCCGTGCCGCCACTCTGCCGCCAATTGGTAATATAAGCTACAACTATGCGCCTGGTCACATTCTAACCAGACCACAGCATTAATTATCACCATACCATAATTTACTTCTAGAAAAAGAGTCATATAAGTCAAAAAGAAGATATCGCATTATGTATGCAAACATTTATTATTGTTGTTATTAGACCGCAGCTCTAATCACCCTCGATCCTATCTATCCCCGGAGCACCCAACTATCGAGAAATGAAGAGAAACGAAAAAGAAAAGAACCCCTTTGAATTAACGAACGAACTAGCGTAGTAAGGCGGTATTCACTAATACATATGTGAAATGTATATTGATTTAAACTTGCACAATTGTCATTAATTATTATAAGTACATAAAGCGACCAAGGGTACGAGTCAGCTCGCGACCAAAGATATTGTGATACATCCGAAATCTCGGGTGACTGAAAATATGTAAATACATATAATACGCGATTATGCCCTGTTTTATAATAATAAGATTTTCGCCAGGAATAGTACATTACGATACAAGTGCAGAGAACAGGAAATTCGCAACGAGTGGTGATAAATAAAAACACGACCAAGGGGAGTGTTTTAAATGGACACGAGTTGCGAATTACCTATTCGCACGTGTATCGTACAACGTTTTACAGTACATATGGCTCTTTAAAGTTTCGATATATGCACGTAATCTGCTGATAACCGCACTAGTGCGGTAAAGTAGCACCATATGTACTGTAAATTAATTTAAGATGATCACCTACTTTATTATCTAGTCCAATTTGCAAAGAAAATAATAAATTCCGGTTATCTAGAAATACCGAGTATTATTTACGCAGCCACACACGTCAGTAGCCGTATATCCTGAAATAGATGACACTCTGACTTTTGTTTTCAAGTTCACAGATCCGTATACATATCTTCTGCCAAATGCCGGCGTGACGGACGACGGCTCTCAACTTTGTAGCTGGGTCCCGAGGGACGGGTCACCTGGGGGTCGATTCTAGACATACTTTACGCATTCCAATTTGAATTTCACGCGTTTCACACTCGACTCTTGTTTGCAAAACAGATTGAAATCAAAACAAAATCAATTGGAATACGTAACACGTCTCGAAACCTCCATGCGATATAGTATGACTGAAAACTTTAAGGTTGGAAGTTGAAGCTAATTATCATCTCTCCATGACGATATACAGGGATAATGATTATAATTGATACGTTGAATTATTTCCGCTACCCAAAGGTTGTTTTGAAGAGATCGCTCTGTAGCAATAAGACCGTCTGTTGTTTACCTCCACTTTAAGCTTTATGTTCAGCATTGTTTTTTTAGGTGTGCAACAAAGTGAATTGTATTGTGTGGTTACTTAAGTTTTAAGGTGACTTACTTAAGTTTTTCACCTATACTGAGCTTACTAAGTTAAATTTACCTACCTGTTATGAAACTACTATGAATGCCATCTAGATACATATTCCCTAAATTCTTACTATCAAGGAAAACATATAATCCTTTTTTTTGGCGCCATCTATGCGATAGGTTTGAACTCGACCGTTTCACGCGGCAGTTTTGTTTCAGACTCTCCACTACATCGCCGTTCTGCAGTTAATAGTGAAGGCCGTCAGATGGCAGTAAAAGGCTTTAACTACAGTGAGACAATAGGGTAGGTACTAGAACTTGGTAGTAGTATAGTCGACTACAAAAAAAATGGACCCACCCAAAGTTACAAAAATATGCATCCGTGTATTTATTGACCTAATCATTCGTGGGGGTGGTGGTCGTGGGGTACATATTTTTGTAACTTTGGAAGAATCGATCTATTTGTAGTCGGCTGTACTAGTGCAGTTTTCATATAGGTATTTGAATCGCATGCGTGACTGTTAGGAGTCACTTGTATAGAAACATATTAGCTAAGCACAACTCTGGTTGTCTCACCTTTTTTTCTCCGATGTAAAACATCGTCTTAACAAATACGTTATGTCGCCGTTGCACAATCAAGTTGCGTAGGAAACCTTATATGCAACTGATCACTTTTAAACACAGTTTAAGACGGTTCGAAATTTAAAAAATAACCTAAATGGAATACCAGCAGTAATTACTCAAGTTAAATTAGCTTCTAAACTTTAGTAAACAACCCGTCCCGTTTCAGCCGATGTTATGGTGCTAGCATTTGTCCTTCACTAGCAAGTACCCAGGCTGTATTTGTTGATTTCCGTTCCTTCAGGCATAAGTATATCGTTTGTAACGACGTAGCATATATACTTTCTAAAATTAAAGAATAAAATATTTTTCATACAAAATAATTAATTATATCCCCATGCAAAAGGGCCTTAAGAGTTAACGTGGAATTAAGCAAAAGTTAATGTCAAATATGACAATATTCGAAATTCGAATGACACGCACGTCAATCAAACTACACACATAAGTGGCTATGACAGATACACAGATTTGTCACCTTGACCAACCGTGACCTACTTAGGTTTTAGAAGTTTCGTCTAAGATGGTGTATAATTAATGAGATCTTAAGAGGGCGCAGTACGTTTGGTTCTCCATACAAACGTATTTATGCTTTCATTTTAAAACACCATGCTAGAATAACATGAAACTTTGTATACACAATGGGATCCAGCTTGTCTAGGGCGGAAATTAGTTTCTGTTGCTTGAAATTATAATGGCGAAAAAATACAGCGATTATTAAGGTTTTCATACAAGCTGTAAAATACTCAAAAAACCGCGGTATTTTTTTTCTTTTTCAATTTCTAGCAACAGAAACTAATTTTCGACCTAGGTATGCCGGATCCCATTGTGTATACAAAGTTTCATGTTATTCTAGCAAGGCGTTTTAAAATGAGAGCCTAAATACATTTGTATGGAGAACAGATCCACACCGATCGTACTGCGCCGTCTTAAGACGGACCTTTTTTCATGCACGTATAGCGGGCCACTTAGGCAATTAGAGCTTTATGCCAATGCAGGATTAAAAAAATCAACATTGTTTAATTGTTAAGGATAGTTTATACTATACTAGGAGCGTTAATTCACGAAAGTGAATTCTTGAATTTCTCCGAAATGGTACGAATTGAGATACTAGTGTCTTAGAGAAGATTACTTTTTTCATCTCGGAAATTTGCCTCCCAATTAACGGAATTCAAAAAACATCCTGTATATAGGTAAGTGCGAAAGAGGCGAATGCTTACACTCGGCATAAACATAATCATGATTTTCTTAATGTCATCCGCCAAACAAAGATTAGCGACCAATTTATTCTCAGAATGCAAGTGTGAGTGTGGTAGTGGATGACAGCTGAAAATTAATAAGTTGGTATGACAGTGTGTGTGGAGGTATCGCATCTATTTTTTTTATGACATATGAGGCAAACGAGCAGACGAATCGCCTGATGGTAAGCGATTAGCGCCGCCCATGGACACTCGCAACACCAGAGGGGTAATACGTATTCAATGTGCCGCGCTCTTAAATATACAATTCAAATACACTTTATTGCACACCTCAATGAACACAATACAGAACATGAAGCTAAAAGTATGGGTAAACAGGAGGTCTTATCGCTAAAAAGCGATCTCTTCCAGACAACCTTTAGGTAGCGGAGATAATGCAACATACACATCTATTTGTCGGCCTATTTAGCCTAGTTGGTAGTGACACTGCCTCCGAAGCTAGAGGTCCCGGATTCGAATCCCGACCAGGGCATTATTTGTGCATTTAGCATGGATTTTGTTCTTGGGTCTTGGATGTTCTCTATGTATTTAATTATGTATTTATCTATATCAGTATGTATTACGTCGTCTAGTACCCATATTACAAGCTTTGCTTAGTTTGGGACTAGGTCGATTTGTGTAAGATTGTCCCCCAATATTTATTTTTATTTATTTAAATAAATAAATTACAATTACGATTAAGTACTTTTTTTATCGGTGTAGGTGTAAACGGCTAACCTGGAGGTAAGCGGCCTATAAACGCTTGCAACTTCAGGGATGTCACATGGGCGCCATCGGTAAAAAAAAATACACTGTCGTTTTTTTAAAGTCCTTAATGTAGTCCCTCGGAAATACCTCGGCATCTCGTTCATTCAACAGTGCGTTCTAGTGTGTATCAGTATAAATGCACTGCCGATGGCGAGCGATGCGGTTGAAGAATGTTACCGGGTCATTATGTCAAAGAGATTTTCAGAACACAACAATAACCCATTGTAAAAGCGATTGAACGCACAAGGAGGCAAAGTCTCTCCTTAGACTTCAAGGTTTAATATCGCTTGTGAGTATGGGATCGTCGATTATTCGCACAGTTCGCCTTTCAACCGAGTCAAAGGGCTCAATCTGGTATCCAGCGGGGTAATTATTATAATTATATTTTATTTAATCTAAATATTATTTTCCATACTAAAAACGACAGACTACCTATCGTACGTTCGAAAAGTTACGTGATTAATTTAATTTGCAAAAGAGGGACAAAAGCCGGACGGTAAAAATTTGTCCGGACAGGACCGTAAAAAGCCGGACATACCCGGGTTCAGCCGGACATGACCAGGTTCAGCCGTACACCTGGCAGCCCTAGTCACGTAAGTTTGTATGTAAATAGTTGTCATTGTCACGTGTCAGAATAAACATTACATATTTAAAAATTGTAACACATTATAAAACAATGCATATTCGAACAGTCCACAACTTACATGCAAGAGGGGCTTTACATACGTTTTTTTTACCTATACTACTTTTTGTGATAGCGAGCTAGCAAGTATCGCATAATTACACCATTTTTTTTTAAATTTCGTTCAACTTAAAAGACCATCCGAGACATTATTTAAGCTCGAAAGGCACAGAGTCGCGGCGCGGTGCGGGGCGGAGGCAGTTTTGCTTTTTTAACCGACTTCACAAAAAAGGAGGAGGTTCTCAATTCGGTTGTATGTTCTTTTTTTAATCTTCCCGACTCTGTTGTCTGTCGATAGTGTCGATTACTGCTTCATGTGTCACCCACGCCGCCTCTGCTCCGCTATCCCGCGCGGTTTTTTGATGCGACGCCCTCGGACTGCGTTCCGCCCCGCAACGACGCTGCGCCGCGTTTTGTTCGTTTCAAACCTTAGGCATAAAAACCCACGTAGACTGTTGGAAAAATGCCTGACCCAGGACTGGGAAAATAAAAAAGAGACTCAAGAACAAGACAAACGGCAAGCTCGCAGTGATGCGATATTAAATCTATTGTTCCCAGGCTCGTCTTTTCGTACATTTCACTTGCTTGCATATGAATGCATTTCGGAGATTTCAAATTACAATTTTCATTAACGCTACCACCGTAATATAGACTCAGAATCAGGGCAGTAGAGCACAGAATCGCAAGATGTAAGGATTCTAGGTCTTCGTGTAAGTAGTTACGGCTCAAAATATTGTCACACATTTGTTTCCCTTTTCAATTTCGAGGTGCTTTCGTGAGTTTCATATCACATTCTCATATTTATAAATATGAGAATGAGCGTACTCAAATGCCGGTTCATAGGGTTTTTTTTATAACGACGGTGGCAACAAACTTACGGCCTGCCTGATGGTTAGCAGAAGAATCTCGCAAGAGCGTTGACGGTCCATTTGACTTGAGGACCTAAGGATTAGGACGGGACGTGAACGCTAGTAATGCGCAAGCGACCGCTCAGAGTCGTCTTTAACAGTCTAACCAATAGGAGGTCGGTTACTTTATGATTTAGGATAATGATCATAATAAACTTAGATGGAAAACTACTCAATGTTCATGCATGTCATGCATGCATGTCAGACGAAGGACGAACGTTCTGCATGGGGAATAATACCATAATCGCGGGTGGCGATCGCAGTATCTCCATTGCACTCCAGGGATGCTGTTGCCCATCCCCCCTGGTCTTGGTCGTACTTTTAAGTATATTATTTGAGACAAAATATTTTTAACTCAAATGATTTACAAAAGAAATAAAATAACAAAATATTTCATATTTTTAATGTGAGCCGCCCCATAAAGGGATCTTTACCAGCTAAGCGAAAAATAAACGTAACTAACAAAGGCGACAATTATGGACAAATACAACCATGGATACCTACTTATATAGGTACACCGCAGGCCCGAATAACCCGAAAGATTTTAACGACGTATTTTTGACGACCGCCATCCACCACCATATTAGCCCAAGGATTCACCAAATTTATATAGGACCAATGTTGGGGCACTTACCCGCTTTGAAACTAAAAAATAATTATCAAAATCGGCCAACGTGGTCAAGAGTTATCGGGGAACATACATACATAAAAAAAGAACAAGCAAACATGCAGACGAACTGAGTACCTCCTTCCTTCTATTGAAGTCGGTAAAAAGTAGTAGGTGGCTACGTCAGCTCTACAAGAGCGAGGCCCCAGGGGGCTGCCCAACTCCCTATCTCCAAAGGCCGCCCTTACCTCTATCTAGCAGGTCGGGCTGTGGTAATACCTCTCTGGGGTCGCCAGTTGTTTGGCCCAGCCGCGAAGGCAATGACTCCAATTTTTTTTTCATATTTGCCGACCAGGGCCCCATGGTTCTCACGAATTCTTAGAGAAATTAAATCCAATTTAATTTCTCTAAAACTAGGTATCTTTCGTATTTAACGATTTCCACATAACAAAACCACTAAATTACCTAGCTATTTAAATTAATTGGCAGGTAACGTCAGACATGCATTTGGTCGCGTGGCCCATTAGGGTCAGGATAATCGCGTGCTGGCCAAATTAGAGCGCGGACAAACTGCAAGGGCTCTTTGTCATTAGGCAACTACACAATACAAAAAATAACAAATAATTTATTAATCATGTATATATTAAAATACATTAGAATATAATGAAACGGGTCTCTCACGTCTTTAAGGTAGAATATCGCTCAACATGTTTCAAACCGCTTCGAGGTTCTTAATCATAAGTACTTATCGCGGCGGCCGCTCGTAACACTATATTTTAATATTTCACGGGAGTTATCTATATAAAATTGCATGCTCTATATTGGCTATGTGCACGTCTGAAACGTCAAACGTCAAAGGTCCCGAGACAATGTCAAAACTCAGATATGTCAAATAATGACACATGAATATTTTATTTAGTTTAGTAAACGAGAAAGACCCCGTATTGGAAATTTTACTAAAATAAATAAGAGAATAAATAAATACATACAAACGAAACGAATCGTAGGAAACCGTTAAGAAACCAATAGAAAACGTGAAAGTAAATTTGACAGTGGTCCCCGGTAAGTACACATTTCTGCCATGGTGTGCGCTACGATCGCCTAGCTTACCCCCACCACCTACTTCGCACATAGCCAATACTAAGACTTTGGACTTTACTGACCTTGCAAATAAAAAAAGCACAGCTTGTACTAGACGACTCGTCGTCGACGTACGAGTACTAAACGACAAAACTCAATTTCAAATTTTTGCATGCTTACTAGATAAAATAAATACTAAATATATATATATACTTAACCTTTTCAATTGAGTTTAATACAATTAAAAATCAACTGTATAAAATAAATACGTATTGTAAAGGATTACCTAAAATACAATTTATGATATTGCTCTCTTGCCACAGGTATTAAACATAATTAAATCTCATAAATTTGCTTCCCGTACAAATTTGTAACCCCTTTTCGGCCCCTTTTTTATTGCATTACGATGTTTCAAGTTTCTCACTTAGGAAAAGACTTGCTCGCCACTACATTTACCCCCCTTTTAACCCGGGATTGAATTTCGGAAAATCCCTTCTTAGTGGTTGATTGCGTCATATAAATAACCTACTGTAAAAAATCGAGTTTCTACGTTCACTAGTTTTGGCTGTGCGTTGATCGATCACTCAGAACTCTGATAGAATATCTATTAAATAGGCAATATAATAGGTATCGATTATGTGAGGTCGTTTATTAAAACATACTTGTGTCACATTCATTTATTGTATAGTACCTACGCTCGATAAGATAATAGAAGTGCAATATTATTTAATAGTCAGTATATCGAGCGGCATAGTATGTCAGAGATAAAATATTATATCTAGCCGCTATCAGTTAGTTACAACATATTTATTTTCTTATTTATCAATTTATGTCAACCAGCGAGTAAATGTGGTAAAAGAGCGTCAATACGAAATACTTCAGTATTTGCTATATTATTGAAAAAAAAAACAGAAATGTGCTTTCATCGTCTATTTATTTGAATCAAAGTATGTTTATAAAACCATTGCAAAAAGATTCAATAGTTTAATAGCAGATTTGGCAAAGCTTAAGCATTTACTATATTATTGAAAAAAAACCAGAAATGATCTTTCATCGTCGATTTATTTGAATCAAAGTATTTAAATAAAATGCAAAAAAAAACAATAGTTTAAAAGCAGATTCGGCAAAGGTACAGTCGAGTTCATAAATATATGAGCAAATCCAAGCCTTCAAAAATAAATGTACATAGTAATGTACAAATACATCTAAACAGACTTATAATTCGAAAATATATATACACGTGTCATCCGTCATATTTATCTGAGCAAGCCTCTCAATGATATTTAAGCAACTGAAACATAATAAATATCTGTAGGTACTACGATTTTTACGAAATTATTTAAACGAGTGAAGCACACGACTATTGAGACAAGGGTTATTTTCAAATATTTATAAACAGGTAGTGGCACATACTCGTAAATATATGTAGTAACGTTTTCCAATTTATTGTGAACAAGTAGGAGCTCATAAATATCTGTACAGATGAGATAGAGAGAAATGATTACGCTAAGCATCCATTTATATCAAATTCTGCAATAAAGTTTGCCAAAATCATGTGAACAAGTAGAAACTCATAAACATCTGAACATAACTGACAGAAAAAAGATAAATATTTAGAAGCCAGTAATAAATCTTTAAAAAAACCTCTTTTAAACCGAGTATAAATCACAAAAAAGTAAAAGAAGCAGCACGCAGATTAATAACAGTTCTATGACGTGCCACTCAAACTGAAAGAGACAAATGTATCATATGACAGTATGGTACTCTTTTCGGTGATTATCATTTGTGAAAATTCAAAATGTTTTATCTGTACAGATATTTATGAGCTCCTACTTGTTCACAACAAATTGGAAAACGTGAAGTACATATATTTATGTGCCACTTCCTGTTTACAAATATTTGAAAATAACCCTTGTGTCAATAGTTATGTGCTTCCACTTGTTTAAATAATTTTGTAAAAATCATAGTACAGATATTAATTATTTTTCAGTTGCTTAAATATTATTAAGAGGCTTGCTCAGATGAATATGACGGATGACACGTGTATATATTTACGAATGATAGATCTGTTCAGATGTATTTGTACGTTACTATGTACATTAATTTTTGAAGGCTTGGATTTGCTCATATATTGATGAACTCGACTGTACCTACATACGTTCCTATATCAAATCTGCTATTTACTAAAATACAAAAAGATTGTCAGAAGTGGGATTCGAACCCACGCCCACAGAAGTGGACTGCGACCTGAACGCAGCGCCTTAGACCGCTCGGCCATCCTGACATATTGAGACACCGTGAATGTAGCGTACGAGATCGCAATTATAATTTTCACATAAAAAACTAGTGCTAAAAAATCGTCATTCACTAAATAGTCCACTCAGTCAATTCCACACAAAGTATATGGTGGGCGGAGTAAAGAAGCTTCATCTCGTGAAATGATTATTTATCGCATTATTTCCTTTGACTCCTTTTGTGGCGTCAATAAGGCGACATTTCCTTATAGACACACCTAAAATCGACCTTATAGACATCGGAAAATAGACCTTTTGCTTGAGAATGACAACTTGTTCTTGATATAAGCACTAATAACTCTGAGTATACACCACGACGGTGAAACACAAGCACACGGTGCGCCTGATGTAAGCAGACACTGCAGCCTATGGACGCTTGCGACGAAGTCCAGTCCAATAAAGAACTACAATATTCCAACACCATAGATAAATTATCATTTAACCGCAAGATTAAGTGAACGGACGTCCACTGCAAAAGTAACGTATTTGGCCTGCACATTGCGGTATTTCCGCAAGTGCCGCAACCAAGTTTAAAGCATCGAACATAAACAAATATCATGTCGATTGAATGTCCCGATTCCCGCTGTCCCTATTCACACTGCAGTAGGTGCTGTGGTTAATTTTATGTTCCTCAATTACCAAAGGTCGAAAGTGATAAACGCTTTGCATTTTGATACGACGTTTTAGTTAAGCGAGGTTTGGTAACCGAAGAATATAAATGGCTGCTTTTCTAAACGCGGTTTCATTGTGATAAAATACTGTTAAAGTCTGTTTGTAGTTTTAAAAATGTCCTCGGAAGAAAATGATTACGCTAAGCATCCAGCCGTAATTAATTTGCAAAATTATTTGAGAATAAAATGTGTGCATCCAGATATTAATTATGGTAAGTCTAAGTACTATACAGAAAGGAGGCCGTCTTTACACTTGCATTTCACATTCTGTCGGCCTGTTTAGCCTAGTTGGTAGTGACACTGCCTACGAAGCTAGAGGTCCCGGGTTCGAATCCCGGTAAGGGCTTTTGGTTATGCGGTGAGCAAAACATTTGTTCCTGAGACTTGGATGTTTTGTTTCGTCGTCTAGTACCCATAAAACAAACCGTATTGAGCTTACTATGGGATTAATTCGATTTGTGTAAAAATTGTCCCCTAATATTTATTTATTCCTATTTATCAACAGTTTGATATTAATGTTACTTTTATGTTTTATATGCTAAATTATAAAATGCTGAAGTCAATCTAGATAATTTTCAATGTTTGCATAGATTAGAAACTTTCCCAAAATATTTTTAACGACATACTTACTCCTAAATGTCATGTCACGTTTGTCATATGTGATCTTATTTGTCCTTTTCGGAATTCATAGAAATTGGAGGAAATTCTATGTAAATGCTACAGCTGTTATACATTAGTATAATAAATACATTTAACATAGAATTTCCTATACCTAATAAAGTTGGCTTATAGATTTTTAAGAGATAGGGTACGTAAATCCAATAAAAAAAATCATAAACCTGTTTTATTATTTCTTGTCGGCAATGAATAAAAATTGCGGGGTATTTCTTCACATAAATTACCTCTGTTCAAGTGTTCATATGGACTTAATATTCTCTAGCTCATTCAAGACAAGTTTAATTTGTGTCGACTCATTACTAAACCTCTTCATCATATTTCCTATTTTACTAGAAGTACTTTGAAAAGGTTATATCTATCTTATTAACGAAATATAAAATGAACCT
Organism: Notocelia uddmanniana; assembly: GCA_905163555.1. Taxonomy (NCBI): domain Eukaryota; kingdom Metazoa; phylum Arthropoda; class Insecta; order Lepidoptera; family Tortricidae; genus Notocelia; species Notocelia uddmanniana. The sequence goes on from LR991065.1 coordinate 18,444,866, forward strand.
TATTTCATGTAACTAAAGTTGAGAATTGAAGCAGACGCCTAACGCCAGGCGATCTCGCGGGAGTAACTGTAGATGCTGCAAGTGGTCGGGATATCGATCCCAGTGCAGCACAATGAAACTGATGTAACAGCCTAGGTCATTAGTGAAGTACATACCTAATGACGGCCTGTTTAGCCTACCAACTGGTAGTGACACTGCCTCCGAAGCTAGAGGTCCCGGGTTCGAATCCCGGCCAGGGCATTATTTGTGCATTTTAGCATGGATATTTGTTCCTGGGTGTTGGATGTTTTCTATGTATTTAAGTATGTATTTATCTATATAAGTATGTATATCGTCGTCAAGTACCCATAGTACAAGCTTTGCTTAGTTTGGGACTAGGTCGATTTGTGTAAGATTGTCCCCCAATATTTAATGCTTTATTTCTGACATTATGCTTAAATAGATGAAGTGGAACATTTTTACCCACAAGAAAATGGATTGGAGCCGTATTGTGCCGGGTGAGAATAGCACCGTCCCCTTTATTCCCTTGGGTGTCGTAATACCATCTGTGGGAACCGGGGGGTCTACGTGAACCAGGTTGAAGTGTGTTGTGGGCGATGGGCTAGCAACCTGTCACTGCAATATCACATTTTCTCCATCTAAACCTACAAAGTGTAGGCCGTTTTTCGAGACATGCGACGCTTAATGATATAATCCACCGGTCTCTTGCCACCGTCAATGTGCCTGCTCTTCTTGAGCCGACTGGCATGGTCAGGGACGATGGCAAGAGACCTGATGGGGTGCCTTTAGTTCCTTGGAGCGTGGGACGGATGTTGGCGTAGGATGCTACCTGTGTAGACACACTGGCACCGTCTCACCTCCAACGGACTACAGTAAAAGCGGGTGCAGCGGCGGAAAACGCCGAAATTCTAAAGCGTAATAAATACAAGGGCCTCGGCAGAGAGTACATGTTTGTACCTTTTGGCGTCGAAACTCTAGGTCCATGGGGTCCCAGCGCGCATAAGTTATTTGCAGAAATTGCGAAGCGTCTGGTTGACGTAACTGGTGACCGAGGAGCTGGCGGTTTCCTCGCTCAACGTATCAGCAAAATTAATTTTACTCCAGAGGAATCACAAGTGCGTTGCCGAACCTTTATTGACTTGGGGATGCGCTCTGTTAAGAGTGAGGGACCCGCAGATGTCTCTAGCTGTCGAGAAGATGCCAGAACTCTTGAGGATACGCTATGTTGAGAACCTGGGGGACCTGTATAGGTGTCTATACAGGTCCCCCAGCTATCTATCAATGCAATGAAAAACTTGGTGTCCTGTATAAGGTAAGGCGGTATTTCACACAGAAACAGCTTCTTTCCTTGTACCAAGCACAGGTTCGGTCGTGCATGGAGTACTGCCGCCACCTTTGGGACGGTTCCGCCAAGTATCAGTTAGCGGCCTTGAATTCGATAGAGCGCCGTGCTCGTAGGCTTTTCGAGGATGATCCAGCGGTTGAATCTAAGTTACAGAGCTTGGAACACCGTCGTCGAGTCGCTTGTTTGTCTGTGTTCTATCGGATACATTTTGGAGAGTGTTGTGCACACTGTTTGCTTATGGAATTACATGACTTAGTTCCGCCCTCCCCATTCCATCACCGGACGTCCAGACGCGGAGAGCGGTTGGTATTTCCTGATACATACAATCTGGGTCTCTTCAAGACAAGAGTGAATAGGCTATTACTGAATCAGTGAGCAATATCTTAGGCCTTGTCATCGCTTTCCATCAGGTGAGACTACGGCCAAACGCTGGTCAGTCTATCATAAAAAAAAATTAATCTTCATATCAAAAGAAGGGTTGGTAGGGAGCGCGCTTATGAATATTCTTCATGCGCAAGTGTCCATAGACTACGGTGTCTGTTTGCCATCAGGCAGGCCATATGCTTGTTTGGCTCCGTCGTGGTTTAAATAAAACAGTAGGGATACCCCATAACCTACCGGGGAGATATCTAATATCTTATATGTATTTTTCGCGCTTTGCCGTGCCTGAACAGTATGACTGTATTGTAATCTACTGTAGAATGAACTTCATTTTTCAGATGAAACCATCAATTTCCTGAAATCGCAAGCGACCGCCTTGGGCCTGACAGCGCAGACGCACGTTCTGTCAGCTGACAAGCCCGTCCTAGTAGTGACGTGGCTGGGCCAGCAGCCTGAACTACCGACTGTACTGCTTAACTCGCATATGGACGTTGTGCCTGCTGTAGAGGTAGCACATTAGAATAATCCTGTATCGAACACATTCCTAGCGTTCTTGTGGAACCTCTAAAACTACACAATACGGCACCGCACATCGCCGCACCTTTCATACGGCGTACGGGTGTTGAAAAACTTTGAAGACAGTGTAGGTAAAAAGCGCCCGATCTGGTCACACTTGTGCGGAGCGAAGATCGGAGTTTATATATCTCCATTTCTATCCCTTAAAGTACGCAATTGCGAGAGAGATAAAGGTATTCATGGCTACAGCCAATTTTCTGAATATTGCAAGCGACCGCCTTAGGCTTGATAGGGCAGACGTCCTAGTAGTGACACTAGTGACGTGGTAGACCAGCAGCCAAACTGCCGACTGTACTGCTCAAGTCGCATATGGACGTCGTGCCCGCTGTAAAGGTATCACATTAGAATATTCCTCTATGGAACACATTCCTAGCGTTCTTGGGACTTCTCTAAGGTACACAACACAGCACCGCGCATCTTCGCGCTTTTCGGACGGGTGTTGAGAAACTTTGAAGACAGGTACAGGACTTAGGTAAACAGCGGCCGATCGATCACTCGTGAGGAGCGAAGATCGGAGTATCTATATCTCTACCTCATACAATATAGATGAATGTATTAATGCCAACCAGGAAGGCAGGAAACTGTTACGGAAATAGCCAGTTTCTGCAATAGTGACATAATTACTGCTCAACTCCACATATGTACACCGTGCCCGCTGTAGAGGTATCATCAGCAGCATTATCATTATCATCATCATAATCGGCGCTTTAAGTCGCATGTTTACTTATTAGGAACTTTCTGAAAGTCTCGTTTTAGGACTCTAATCCTGATTGTTCTCTGATAATTATTCTAAAGCCGAAAATTTACCAAGTGTCGTTCAAAGTCAAAGTAGTATTGCCCATTCACAAACCAGGGCTTATACATATTACAGCAAAATTACTTGTAACTTGTATTAAAAGGGAACGTCTTTCTAATGAAAGGGGTTGTTTTTTTTGTTTGTAATTGAAGTGATTATTTGTTATCTGGTTTTTTTTTCTGTTTGCCTCGGTTATAATAAATCTGCATTAGAAATTAAAAGATAGACTGGCTCACGTAATTGGATATCTATACTTAGGTCTGTGCGTATAGAGATTTTTCATTATTTATATCTGGTAGATAGAGATCTACCAGATATAAATAATGAACAATCTGAACAAACGTCTCAAAAAGGTATTCTTGAGCGCGTATAGTATTCGTAATGAGTATGATTGACGCCTGTCTCAAATAAATTACGTGATCAAAGCTTTCGTTTATTTAAATGAAACGTCCGTCATAATTACGTGCCCACTCGTAATTTTCTTCCGAACTAATTTTAGGGCTTTGAAAGAAGATGCCAGAAAAACGCAAAACCGTCAGGATTTAATTAAAGAAAATGATTCTTTAATAATTTGCGTTATTTACTGTCAGATTCGGTTTTCATGAGGAGATCAGTTTGGTTCGGCACTTCGCGTGCCAACACGATATCAATGGGTTGTACTAGAGACTATATAATACGATATATACCAAATAAAAAGTGCCTCCACTTTTGTACTTCGCTATTTTACACCACATGCCATTTTTACATATCTTTCCCACTTAACCGCCTGTTCTGCTTTACGATAGCAAATGAGGTGGTTACTACAGATCCCAACCAAGTCACTTTATATGGGCCGATGATATTTGAGAAGTTCCGACGATTCCTCATGAACCCATACTGATCTTCAGTTCCTCATCATAAATTACACTTCAAAATGTGTATTTTTACGAGCATTATTTTCTACGTGAACGAACTTTCATCGGAATCTGTGAAGTGCCTACATCATTGAGGAGTTCCATATGACAACTGTGGTCATGATCACCAGTTCCGCTTCACCAAATTTATGGTTTCCGAGATCCAATGCTTGGTTACCCACAGAAAATACCGAAATCGGCAAATGCGTGCCTATCAAATACGACGAGTTCCCTTGATTCCTCCTAGATCCCATCATAAAACCTTCGCCAAATTTACATGGTACTGTAAAGGTTGTATAACCACCTTTACAGTTCTCCTACCGAGACGAAGTCTGGCAGTTAGTTCAAAATAATTGAGTATATCAACTGTCTCTGTCTACTGGAATCAACTTCGTCGTACACACCTCGGAGTATCTGCTTTGAAACAAAAAATGAATTATCAAATTCGCCCAACGTGGTCAAGAGTTATCGGGGAACATATAAGTACATATATAAAAAAGCAAACATGCAGAAAAACTGAGAACCTCGTTCCTTCTATTGAATCCGGTTAAAAATTATAGATATGTATATAGACTGCCAATATCTCCTACGAGACTCGGAACTCTGTTTAACAGAATAGTGCCAACTACGAACACAATGAAATAGCTCCTTATATCGATAATAATTCGATACATGGACTACATTGTCGATTTACATTGCATATACTTGTTCATTCACATTTTAGGCCTTCTTGGGTTTACGGGCAAACATCCGCATACGGCGGGTCGGGACTTCGGGACACGGCCTGCAGGCGAGTTTAGTAACGCTGACGTCTGTACAAAACACTTCTAGTCAACGCTATATGTTAGCTCTTATACAAGCGACGAGTGTTGCGTTTATAGCGAACCCCGCGCCGCTAATCGCTCTGTTTGTCCATTAAGACGACCTTAAGCCGGTCCCAGTAGCTGCATTAAATATATCCAACTCTCGCGCTACCTCGAGCAAATAAATTTCAGCGATTCGACAGAGCACATATTATGCGAAAAAGGAGGAGAGCAAGATTGAAGTGGTTTGTTCTAACCAACATTGTAAGACAGAGTATCTCTTATTCCTACCTTTTTCATGGTCACGGTAGCTTGTAGTGAGTGGAAGCAAATGCACGTAACCCATTAAAATCACATTAACATACGAAGCGCCGTTACAAACTGAACTCCTAGTTTTCGCTCAAGGCCTCGTTTAAATATGTACCTACAGTGATAGTTTGGCGACACATAAAACGAGATTTCAGGTAACTATGTTGTTATAGGCGGTATAGTGGTCTCAGCAAAATGTCGTCTGAATTGTGGGTATTATTTTCACCTGCGAGGTAATTATAATTACGCAACGTTTTCTAGCTTGCGTAAGCGTAAGGTAGATCTAAATGCCAATTTAGATCCTAACAAAAATTAAGATGGCTAAAAATCATAGTTATATGTAGATATAGCAATAGTACAAACACCAACACAACTGACCATTCATGACCCTTATTACAATGAACATAAAGTGCACGAATGGTCAGCTAATAGTGTTGGCGATGGTACGTTCGAAAATTACCTGCTTTTCCTGGTGTACTGTATAAGTACTACGTAATTACTGTATTATAGGAAAATTGGAAGCACCCTCCATTCGCCGCCGAGATCGAAAACGGCGTGATCTACGGGCGGGGTGCGCAGGACATGAGGTCTGCCTCAATTCAGCATTTAGAAGCAATACGAGCGCTCAAAGCTCGGGGTGTTAAGCTGAAGAGAACAGTGCATCTCACCTTTGTACCAGGTTTGTTGCATAATACAAAATATAATAGCTAATTCCAATTATTGAAAAGTAAGGATAGGCCCCCCCTAAAAAACACCCGAAAGACCCGAAACAAGCCACATTGAAAACTGTAAACTGCCACTTACCGCCGCCGACTGCGTTGCATTGCTATTTAGGAATCTAAGTTCTTGCTCCAAAGCCGCGCCCGTTGGGGTCTGTCCTTAGTAAATAAGTCAATGGCTAATTCACAATTACGCTATGTCCACACGTAATCCGCAGGCTTTTAGTCTACGGTGATAATAGTACCTACTTTACTACTAATAGTGATACTGATCGACTAGACAAAATGCAATTTAATGGACCTGACTTACCTACATGTGGCAAAAGCAGGGCGCTATGTATGATGGTGTGCTGTTCCTCATCTCTAGGTGTGCCAATCCAACAGATCCGTTTTCAACATACTTTTTCCGCTTTATCCCTGGACCCGGGACCCGGGTATGTCCTAGACTACGACCAAGACCACCGGGAAATAGGCAGCAGTATCCCTGAAGTGCGGTGGAGATACTGCGATCGCCAGCCCGCATGCCAAGCGTGGCGATTATGGCATATCATCATCATCATCATGTCAGCCGTCCAAGCCGCCCAAAGACTTCCACAATGACCGGTCCTGCGCCACCCGCATCCAGCGGACACCCGCGACCTTTACCAGGTCATCGGTCCACCGTGTGAGGGCCTGCCCACGCTACGCCTTCCGGTACGTGGTCGCCGTGATCGCATCAGGAATGAAGCCATCCGCAGCATCCGTGAATTTGGGGGAGGCCTATGTCCAGCAGTGGACGTCCTTTGGCTGATATGGTGATGGGTGGTGTTTACCGCTTTAAACATATTTGAAGAAATTCTTTGAGTAAGCGAACCCAACAACTATAAATTTTCACTTCGAATTAAAGTAACCTATTTAATATCAATGATCATTCACAAGAATAAAAATTCAATACATTTTGTTGATTTTGACAAAATCCGTAAATCTGTCATCGTCATCTCTGTCGACAGCCAGTGCGGGTTAAGATTTACATGGGTTTCATACTGCTGTAATGATGTCTTCACATATTTGTTCCCTAATTATCTGAATAAAATTTAGGAAACTGTTTACCAACCGCAGCTTTTTTAACATTCGTTAGCTTTTAATATAGCTTAAAATTCAGTGCTTGACGCCACCTGACGCTGACGTATACCCTAATACTCAATTCGCGTGTCTCTCTAACAACACCGAGGAAAGCACATACATTATTTAGCGAAATAGACAGAAAACATTGGTCTAGAAACATCCAGAATTTTCGCAACAGATTCAGTTTTGCCGACTGAAATATTTAGCCACATCCTTAACAAATATGCAAATCTGGAGGTTTTACTCGTAATACAAAAAAACCAGCCAAGTGCGTGTCGGGTCACGCACAGAGAAGTGTTCCGCACCGACACCTCCTAATCTACATTTAAAACCACTATACAATACAGTAAATAAAAAAAGGTCGTATCTTCATACGGAAGTCACGGCACTTATGCCTGTTTGTTTGGGCAAGACAGTTTTTCAACAATAACTCAAAAACCGTTAAACCTATCTTGTTTAAACCAAAAATCCTTGAAATTATTTATAATTGCACATCATCTTGATTTTTTTCAGAATTTTACGACACTTTTTACGACTTTGACAGCTAATATCTGACCAACGGTTGACTTAAATGGAATGTTTTTTTAGAAACATCTATGTCATTTTTGAAGGCCTATCCACAGATACCCCACACGCCTATGTGCATTGAAAAAAAATTACCCCCCTGGTACATGTATGGGGTGCTCCCCCAGTTTAATATTTTTTTCGTAATTTCACATCATATTTCTATAGCGGTTCATAGCATACACCTTCCTACTAAATTTTATAATTGTAGTGCTCATAGTCTCCGAGTAAATAGGCTGTGACATACGGACGAACGGACGGACAGACACGACGAATTTATAAGGGTTCCGTTTTAGCCATTTTGGCTACGGAACCCTAAAAAATTAAGTTTAGTATTCCAGCGGACATTCGTGAGACAAATCTTATTCGGGAAATTAATAAAATGCTTATCAGGATGTAATGAGAAGTGGAAAATGTCCTTAACCTGATAAAATTGAAAGTATTCGCAGCCTTATTTCAGACGGCAAAATTAGATTATGTAGTTAAAAAGAAGCAAATTACATTTTCTCCAATCTGCCTAATCAGTTTAATATTGTCTTTTATAAGCTTTGAATATCCATCCATTTTCTTATACCTTGCTATTAGAACTTACTATTACGATGAGATAAAACAACATTTATTTCTTACGTTTTCGAATTTCGGGCAGCCAAATGAGATATCAAGGGCTAGGAATTGTTCACAAACAGGGGTATATGTGACGTGATATGATCTATTTGCTTAAGGGTTGTAACCTCCTTCCTATTAACCTATAACTTTACTCGTGCTTGTCATGTCATTGTCAATCCAGATTTCTCCGTATGTAATGTAACTAATCGTACAATTTTATGTTTATTAAAACCTGAATACTACAGGTTTTCTCATTATTTCAATTTAATAAACATAAATGGACAAGTATCTAAGACCGGAACGGTTCGACGAAGATCCGTCCAGTAAATCTGCGAAAGAATGGCTACATTGGAAAAAGACATTCGTGAACTTCTTGACTCAGTCTGAACCATCTGCTGCCGACAAAGACGCTGCTGCAAAATGGCCTGAAATTAAACTTCAGCTTTTGATCAACCACATCTCGCCGAAGGTTTACGCCCATGTTAGTGAGTACGAAACATATGACTCCGCGATTGTTGCTCTTGACAAATTATATGTCAAGCCCAATAATATCATCTATGCCAGACACTTACTAACCACGAGAAAGCAGCAAGCTGGTGAGACTATAGATATATACATGCAATCACTCAAACAACTTGCGAAAGACTGCGATTTCGCCAGCGTTGATGCAGAAACTAACAAAAACGACACCATTCGGGGTGCATTTATCGCAGGCATGACGTCCGGTAAAATACGCTCGAGACTTCTAGAGAGCTTATCATTAACACTGGACCAAACTTACAATACAGCCCTGTCAATGGAAATGGCGGAAACGAATTCGCTAACCTTTACCAACCCTATTATCAATGCCGTGTCTTTAAGGCCTGAAACACGAAGCAACGCCACTGATCCTAAGAGTGTTACCACAACCACAACTGCCGCTACGACATCAAATGTCACTAACTCCTCTTCGTCTCGGAAATGCTGGTACTGTGGTGGATCACTGCATGCCAGAAGGAACTGCCCGGCAAGAGACACCGTCTGCAAATCATGTAGCAAGAAAGGTCACTTTAGCAAGGTATGCCGATCAAATCCCACTACTAGTGCATCAATTACTTCACCGGAAGAATGTGAACATTGCTCTGCCATCATTGCTGCTTCGCCGGTCTCTCTCCAGAAGGCCATGATTCCTGCCGTCATCAAAGGCATCAAAGCTCAAGCTCTGGTTGATACTGGGAGCTCAATTAGCTTTATAAACGAGAATTTCGCCAATCTCTGCCGTCTGAAGCGAAGCCCTTGTACCCAGACAGTCTCAATGGCTTCTCTATCTCATACTTCGCAAGTCTGTGGTTCAACCTGTCAGAACGTACAATTGGGTGAGCACTGTTATGAAAAGATCAATTTATTGATAATCAAGAACCTTTGCGCCGACCTGATCATAGGCCATGATGTCCTGGCGCTCCATTCGACTTTGGAGTTCGCCTTTGGTGGACCTAAAGACGCGTTCAAAGTCTGCAGCGTTGCAGAGGCCTCAGTACCTGCTGTACCGCTCTTCGCCAATATGTCCCCTGATTGCAAGCCTATAGCAATTCGTTCCCGTAGACACAGCCCTGAGGACCAGGCATTCATTGCGGATGAAGTAAAGAAACTGCTAGAAGATGGTATCATCGAAGAGAGCCAATCTCCCTGGAGGGCACAAGTACTCGTGACTAAAAACGCAAACCACAAAAAGCGTTTAGTAATTGATTACTCTCAAACCGTCAATAGGTTCACTCAGCTAGACGCATACCCGCTACCTAACATTGAAGAACTGGTAACGAAAGTCTCTAAGTATGCGGTCTTTAGTACCATCGATCTCCAAAGCGCCTATCATCAGGTCCCCATCCTCGACCACGAGAAATCCTTCACAGCTTTTGAAGCTTGCGCTAACTTGTATCAATTTCGCCGTATTCCATTCGGGGTAACTAACGGGGTGGCCAGTTTCCAAAGAACCGTCGACTGGCTCATCAGAAAAGAAAATCTTTCTGGTGCATACGCTTACCTTGATGATATAACTATTTGTGGCAACACCCAACAAGAGCACGACGTGAACTTAGAACAGTTTTTACGGGCGGCTGACAAATATGGCCTGACGCTCAACAAGACTAAAAGCAAATTCAGTCAACGCACCATCAATTTACTTGGGTATACAATACAAGACCACGTCATCAAGCCTGATAGTGATCGACTACAGCCCTTTCTTAAAATGCCACCGCCAAATGATCTAGCGTCCCTGAGGAGGACATTGGGTATGTTCGCCCACTACTCCAAATGGATCCCTAACTTCTCCGAAAGAATTCATATTCTGGCTCATGTTGACTCTTTCCCCTTAAGTGAAGAAGTTAAAGATTGCTTCGAAGATTTAAAATCCACAATCGCCTAGTCCTCCGTTCATGCTATTGATGATAACATGCCCTTCACCGTTGAAACAGATGCATCCGAACACTCAATAGCTGCTACACTGACCCAAGATTCACGACCTGTGGCCTTCTTCTCAAGAACCTTGAATCACAGTGAACTCAATCATTCAGCCGTCGAAAAAGAAGCGTACGCCATTGTAGAATCGCTAAAAAAGTGGAGACATTTCCTTATTGGAAAACATTTTACTCTTATAACAGATCAAAGATCAGTTTCATTTATGCTCGATGCCAAACACGCCAGTAAAATCAAAAACGAGAAAATCCAAAGATGGCGGCTAGAGTTAGCGCCATATAGTTATGACATAGTATACAGACCCGGGAGAGATAACAAAGCTGCTGATGCCCTATCGCGCATATGTGCTTGCACCACGAATACCTCATCAAAACTCCAATCTCTTCACGCATCACTTTGTCATCCAGGAGTAGCGAGAATGTACCACTGGCTGAAGAGTAAAAATCTTCCATATTCTATCGACGAAGTCAGGACGATGACTTGCAACTGCCGTCTGTGCGCTGAGATTAAGCCGAGGTATTTCAACAACCCAACTCCCTCGCCGAAACTTATAAAGGCTACATCAGCATTTGAACGCTTAAGCCTAGATTTCAAAGGCCCTCTCCCGTCAAAGTCTAACAACAAATACATTCTCACGATAATAGACGAATACTCTCGATTTCCTTTCGCCTTCCCATGCAGCGATATGAGTGCTAGAACTGTGATAAAGCATTTAAACAGCCTGTTCATGATCTTTGGCATGCCCGCATATATTCATTCAGACCGGGGCACGCAATTCCTGTCGGCTGATCTTAGAGACTACCTCCACTCTAAAGGAGTAGCTACAAGCAACACTACTGCATACAATCCACAATGCAACGGACAGGTCGAAAAATTGAATTCGACTGTATGGAAGGCAATACAATTAGCTTGTGGAACTCATAATGCACCGATTGAAAACTGGGAACAATACTTGTCAGTGGCCCTGCACTCGATTCGCTCTTTGTTGTGTACTGCGACGAACTGTACTCCACATGAAAGAATGTTCATGCACACTCGCCGATCACCCAATGGGAATACGATACCAACATGGCTCACAAGTTCAGGTCATGTGCTAATGAAAAGATTCGACCGTAAGAACAAATATCAGCCCTTAGTAGAGGAGGTCGAACTAATACAGTCAAACCCCGACTACTCGTTTGTCCGATTACTAGATGGACGAGAGACAACGGTATCCAATCGACACCTCGCTCCTATCGGGGAGAATACCGGCGAGAGACTAGAAATCTTTGAGACGGAGCCCATGATAGAAGAGTATATGACCCCACCAAGCTCACCGATTCGTGCAGAAGAAACGACCAACTCTGCTCCCTTTAGTCCACCGGTGCAGTCTCAAACATTAAACTCTCAGTCTCCTGATTCGCCAAAACCTTTCCTTATCCCTGCACAAGCGCCAGCTACTACGCATCAGATTCCTGCTTCAAGCACCACTCCACCACGCGTAGAAGCTCCACCTCCAGTTCTTAGGAGATCGAGCCGTACTCGCAACCCGCCTCGATATCTTGAAGACTATAGTGTGGGAGAATGACGTGATATGATCTATTTGCTTAAGGGTTGTAACCTCCTTCCTATTAACCTATAACTTTACTCGTGCTTGTCATGTCATTGTCAATCCAGATTTCTCCGTATGTAATGTAACTAATCGTACAATTTTATGTTTATTAAAACCTGAATACTACAGGTTTTCTCATTATTTCAATATGTGTGTAAAATACAATGTATGGAAATCCAATGCGCTGGGCTTGTCAAGCGCGCATGGCGTGCTACGCAGCATAGCCTGCGCGTAAACGCGTATGTGATTAACCTCTTGCGGCCGTTCACTATAATTATTATATGTCAGAGGGATGCTGACATCTGGGGAGTGTGCTCGGACATTCACTCGATGCGGAGGCGGTACGATATGAGAAAACTCAGCTGTCAGTGTCAACTAGGGTTGCCAGACGTACTATATTATATAGTATTGTACTGTATTTTGGCTCCGTGTACTTTATAATATACAAAGCACATAAATTACGCTAAGATACTACATTTTTATCATACATTACAAATTAACAAATATCAACTAAAATACCTATGGTTTACGAAAATTACAAAATAGTTTCCGAACGCAACATAAAAAAAACAAATGACGGTGACACTGACATTTGATACAATTATATTTTGTCTGTAAACCCCTTATTAGCACTTTTGAAATGTCTGTTTCATGACATTTGATTTGGCGGTTAAAGTTGTGCTCTTGTGGTAGATAAAGTAAACGTAAGTAAAATATATTTATAAACGACAAAACTTTAACAGGGCTTGTAAAATCGAATCAAAAATATGTTACTAAATAAAGTAGTTATTACAATGACAAAAAACTTTGTGTTGATTTTTATTTTCAAGAACTCAAGAAGAATAAACAAATATTTATTTTTTCTAACTGTACTTCATTTATGAGACCTTTAAACCACTATGTACTATATTTGTCAAAAAAAAACCTGGCAACCCTACCTGACACTATCAACCGATTTCAATGCAGTACTGCCCCACTTCTGCGCATCGTATTAGTACTGCGCAAACAATACTGACAGTAATTCGTCAAGTGAGGAAATTTCACATCAGTAAACTTCCGTCAAACACCAAAATACTTATGACATATCGATCCCGCCCCGCCAAGTCAGGAAGTCGCCTAAAGCTCTGTTGGGACGTACGGTACATCTTCTATCTTTTTTTATATAATGAGTGACCCCGCGCCGCGCTCTAAGGGGATATTGTGATAATTATGTTCAGCCTCGATTGAACGAACTGTCAATCATCATGTTTAAACTTATTGCCGCTTAGTGCTATCGATGTCGTAGCGATGTATTATCTGTATGTAGCCCGTAGCAGCTAGTAGAAACAGGGTACCCGACAATCGGGTTCTCAGCGCTGAATGTGTTAGGCTACTTTCGAATAAGTTCCGCGCAAGCAGTGCCCACACAGTGAAAACTAGTCACTATTAATGGTCTTTCGAGGCTGTCCTATAATTTAAAATGTAGCCTTACGCACTTGCAGTAATTGTTATTGTTACTTGAATAAGTTATTTTATTAAAACAAAAGCTATGAAAAAAATTAAGTAACGGCTTAAGATGAATCAGTATATTTATTTGACAATTAATTCTTGAAATTAAGTGCTATTGTTTAATAATAATAAATATAGGTGGACAATCTTACACAAATCAACCTAATCCCGAACTAAGCAAAGCTTGTACTATGCGTACTAGACGACGATATACATACATAATCGATAAATAAATACTTAGATACATAGAAAACATCCAAGACCCAGGAACAAATATTGGTATTGTTTGACTTTAGAGGAAGAAAAAGGCGGTGACCAGGGAATGGGCGAGTTTGTGAAGACGGAGGCCTTTCAACAACTGAACGTGGGGTTTGCCCTCGACGAGGGTCTATCCCACGACGGCGAAGAGTTCCTGGTGTTCAACGGGGAGAGAACTATGTGGCGTGAGTATTGTACCACAAAAACGCGTTAGCCAACTAACACTGACTATAAAGGTTGAAACGCACAGAACCCGGCGCAGCGTCTTTACGGGGCGGAGGCGGTTTTGCGGTAAAGCGAACGCGGTCCGGGGCACGTCGCACCAAAATACCGCCTGGTATTCGGTAGCGCGGAGGCGGCGTGTGTGACATATGAAGCAGTAATTGAAAGCCGACAGTTCCAGAAAAAATAAAAATGTAAAACCGCCTCCGCTCCGCCCCGCGCCGCGTCCGCTCTGTGCGTTTCGAGCTTAAGACCTGTAGAAAAGGTACCGGAGGTACCGGAGACCGTGTGGGATTTGTGCTCGGTGAGGGACTGTTCCACGATGAAGAAGAGTTCCTGGTCTTCAACGGGGAGAAAACCATGTGGCGTGAGTTCTGTCGCTCCTACGAACGAAACGGGTATACCTGAACAAATACATTGAAATATTTCTACATGCTACACTTTTTCCTTACTTAAAGGCGTACCAAAGCACATATATTTCTACAAAGTCAATATTTGAACAAAAATGTCTCAATATCTTATTGAGTCTGTTCGTATATTTTTTTAATAGCTTAAGGACTGTGGTGAAATATATTGAACCAATAAAGCCAATTCAGTGTGAAAGTCGCTCCAAAAAAGAGTTTCAGCTAGTTTTAGGTAAGTATTTAAAGAATAATTTCCAAATGTGTATAATAACTTCACGTAGTTTTAAGGAGAGCTATAAAAGCGCCAAGTCGCGAAACAGCATTGTCTTCACTACAGATAGCGGAAAACTTTATTCCCCGAAGTGAAATATCTTGCTCTTTATTGGAACCTTTGTTTTGTTAATATAACAGAGCAGTTAGCCTAACTTTATGACCTATATTTTTTGGTCAACACCTTTGTGACTACATTTCGGAAGGCATTTAGGTCGTATAATTAACAAAGAATGTGTCTTATTATAGTAAAAAAATATAAATGCTACAATTATAATTACTGACGAATTAAATGGCCTCCTTCAGCGCTGCTTTTTATTTACCGTTTACATAGATACTCGTACCTACGCTGTTACCGAAGAAAGGTAACAGCAAGAAAGGTAAGGTTGGAAGAAGGGGATTCTGCCATATTACTTACATGGAGAGAAAAAAAAGAGATCTACTATTTTTAAATTTTTATCACATCCCAACGTAATGATTCTGGAATTATCTATCAATAAATTATGTTCAAACATGTGAGTCCAGGAAATAGTGAGAGAGGAGAGATTTTAATATTGAGTGACGGAAGACACACTACTTAAGTTTAGTCGAAATCATACGGAAAACATTAACGATCAAACATCCATTACAAGTATTATAAGCTCATTCATAGAGACCAGACGACCAAACTTCGTTCCTTCTGAACTTCGGTTCTATAACATATGGCTGTAAGTTGTATTGCGCGCAAATCTTTGATAGTATCGTCGGAAATTGAGTTCCATAAGTCCATTTACTAGCTTTAAATAAATTAGTGAATATTTGGTTTTCACCTAAGTTTTTGAACATTATGAATCAGACGAGATTTTGAAATGAATTAAAATTGAAAAAGAATGCTTATTTGGGCAAAATAGTTATGCTCTTATTTAGAAGCGTTCCTAAAGCATATGTAGTTAAAATTCTTCTATTTGTCACTTTGAAATTTTGAGTTTGTAGGAAAGGGACAAAACACATTTTAGTTAACAGAGGTTCTTTAATAAAGATTAATAGGTTTGTTTATGCACTCCGGAGGTTAAAAACAATAGTAAATAAAAAAAATGGTACTCTTGGCTTACCACGGATATGTTAATAAATAAAATAAAATAAATAATAATAAATATTGGGGGACAATCTTACACAAATCGACCTAGTCCCAAACTAAGCAAAGCTTGTTACTTCGGTATTAAGATATGGTCTTCTTCTTTGGGGAAATTCGTGCCAAGTCCATAGAGCTTTCATAAGCCAGAAGAAATGTATACGTGCAGTGTGTAACAAACACCCCTTAACGTCCTGTAGACCTTTATTCAAAAGTTTGAAGTCACTTACTCTACATTGCATGTACATTTTTGAAACTTGTAAATTCGTGAAGAGCAACCCAGCAATGTTTC
The DNA here is from genome assembly GCA_905163555.1 of Notocelia uddmanniana. Lineage (NCBI taxonomy): Eukaryota > Metazoa > Arthropoda > Insecta > Lepidoptera > Tortricidae > Notocelia > Notocelia uddmanniana. The sequence goes on from LR991065.1 coordinate 18,461,049, forward strand.
CAGAGTCAAACTATGTGTATAAATCGACACCTAGACATCCAAATAAAAAACGACCCTGTTTAAGAATAACAGGTATCCGATGAGTATTAAATTGTATAATAATCTGCCTCAAGCAATTAAAGACTTTCCTTATAAGGATTTTTGTATTAATCAATGGCTCACAGAAGGAAGAACATTTTATTGTATTAAGGAATACCTAGACTGGACTAAAATTGAATAAGATTCCCTATTATGTATTTGCGTGCTATGTTGTTGGCGAGATATGCTGTACCTGTATCGACATGCAAACACCTTTTTAAACCATATCTTATGTAAATAAATTTCATTTCAAAATATAATAATTTTATTTGTATAAAGTAAAATAAAAAAGCTAAAGCTAGTGCAAAACATATGTAACATAACTGGACATATATCAAGGGTCAGGCTTGAAAAAAAGGCCAGGTCGGACAGATCACAACTGATGAGCCTATGTGTGTGTGACCATATGGATGTGACCAAAGAGAAACAAGTATGTATGGACCGTGGTATTTGGCGTTATTTGGTCACTGCATATCCTTATTGTTGGTATGTAGGTATGTATGTCGTACTAGGGCCTCGGTTGGGTACACTGAACTATTAGGCCCTCGGGCTCGATTTTGAAGCTAATGGCCATGACGAGGCAGTTTGGCTAAATCCTGATTTATGAATCATCTGCCTCAGGGCTTCATTTCGGTTCATCTGTGTCCCATCAAAGTTGCATTTCAATATTTCGCGCACTCGCTCTGACACCATATCTAGGCGCGCGTGAGCACACGAGATGCATTGAAAGCGATTGGGATGGGAAGTGATGAACAAAAATAGACTTCCGGGATCAGATTTGCCTACGTGTGATATGTAAATTTTGTCCATTACGGTTTTTCAATTAAATTTGTGCTGGCAGATTCATTTGTCATTCCATGGAAAGGTTTCTTACTTATTTATTTAATCATTATTGAACAAAAAGAAATCTATAGGCACAAAAGGCGGACTTAATGCAATGATGCATTCTCTATCAGTTTACGATTGATTTCATTAAATACGGTACGATCATAATCAGGAATACACAGTATGCCACTTTCCTTTCTTATATTTAAAGGCCGATTAATGGCAAAATTTTACATTGACTATCATTGCATCAAGACTTAGATAAGAAGAAAAGTTAAAATGTAACTATAAGATTTATCATGTGCCAAACATAATTACTTCCATGATACACCTACGAAGCGCTCGACAACCCCAGTAATAGTCCCTACCCCCACCCCTCTAACTTGGGTAAGCGGTGACTGTCACTAGTTTACACCTTCACGACCTTGCCTTATTATTATGACGTTATCATTTTGTTTGTATTAACTTGCAGCAACTTTTGCCTTTAACTACGAGTATTTGATTGTTGATTGATGTAAACACGATTCGAAGTTAAAGTGGGCTGTGGGGCAAACTTTATTTAAGTGCTACCTTTTTCGAGGAACAGGGAATAATTATTACTCTAGGTCTGAAGTCTGATGCCCTATTCAATCAAACGGGAACATATATTTGAACTTGAGGTTAAATCACGAAATATGATGGACTAATCTTGGAATAAACCTTATTCTCTTTTGATCATATCCGGCTTTAAGAAACTTATAACATTTTATACAAACACTTATATCTAGGTTAAAGCAAACAAGCATATTGCAAGTTGATGTCGAAATCTTGCTTGGCTTCCACTGAAAAACTAAAAGTCTAACCCCTTTATTCATAAACGTCCATCAAGCCTCTATTAGTTAACAAGCCGCTAAATTTGGGTTGTCCGTATCTGTCACTTTGACATTTATGTTTGTGAGAAAGGGACAAAACAACTTTTATTTAACAGAGGTCTGTTAAGTTTTATGAATAAGGGGGTAACTTTATACCAATATAGGTTACCTAGCTTATATCGTCAGCTGGGGAGCTCACGTCTAAAGAACTTACATAAACCTGGTAAATAATAGTTATAAGAGACCGAACCAGACTGAATAACATTATTAATGTTATTCGATATTTTCTCGAGCAACCTCATGGCAGCGGTTACGAACCCAGAATACTAGATCTCATAAAACTTGTTTTTGCTAAAATAGGTATTCTTATTGTAGACTGGCCTCGGCTGGTTTTATTAGGGTCCGTTATTCCATGCATGATTCAAATCTTTCCGCTTTTAATTACTAGCAGGTATATGCATGTAAAAGAAATAAAACTAGAATTACCACATCATACATGGAAGTATTCTCTCGGAGAGTTAATTATTTTTTAAACGCTGTCTTTATGTATTGATGTATTCGATAAAAATAAGTTCATGTAATCAAAGCTTGCTGAACGTACATATTCTAAGGAAAGTGATATCCCTTCGTGTGAGTATCGACTTAACTTCGAAGATGCCGTACTCATGGTGCTCTCGACACTAAACTAAATCTGCGGGATTAGCTACGAAAGTTTTCTTGTTTCCATTAAAGAGGGAGGAAACAGTGGCCGTAACGTGTATTAAATAAATATATATATATATATTATATATATATATACACTAGCTTTTGCCCGCGACTTCGTCCGCGTATAATTCGTTCTCGCCTTAGAATGATTAGTTTTCCCATACAATCTTTCTCAATCTCAGGTGGACACCAGGAACTTAGGGGTGACATGTTGGAGAAGGAAAGCCACGAATAGATTGGACTTGCTTGACCAGGCTAGCCTAGGGCCCACCCGCGGCTATAACGCGATGCGCGATGCGATATATTTTTTATACTTATATAGATAAATACATAGAAAACATCCAAAACCCAGTATTGCTATTAAGAAGCATGGACGTTAATTGAATATACTGGAAACATGAATAGTTAGTTACCATTATCAGCATAAATGTTCGTGCGTTTAGAAAGAATATTATTCTAGATCTCATTTCTAATCTTACATAAATTATATTTCTAATTAACTTAAAAACTACATGATGCTTATTAACATGCGCATCTTACTTAACTTTAGGTTGAAATACAATAACTACTGTTCTTGAGCTACTGACTGTAATGTCTGTTGACTTGAGTGTTCTTAGAAATACAATCTATCCAATAAGTAAATATAGTGTCAAGCACTGGGCCCTTTACTTTATTAAAATAATGAGCAACGCGCAACAGCCCGCAGTAAACGGCGCAATGAAGAGAAGCGCATTCCATTAGTAATTCATCCTAGTGACTGCGCCAAGTAACTTGAACGTGCGAAGATAACTTGTGTATTACTTAAACTAAATTAAACCATTGAATTTCGTAGGCAAGATAATTATCGCCAACGTCAATTTCATTCAGTGCTTTGGAAAAGAGTAGTTAGTTTTTTACTACTCGGTAAGGATATGAATAAAGCAAATAAAATGACGTTTGTGGAACTATCACTCACAATTGGTCATTTAGTCTATTTTTATAGCCTGAAAAGTGAGTTCTTTACGAACCAAGCCGCCATAAAATTCCGTTAGGTAGAAAATACGTTTTAAACTTACTGGCTCATGTTGAGCCTGGGATAGCGTAAAGTTTCCCTTTGAACAAAGTTGTTTTACGAAACTGCTCAAAATAATGGATCATGAAAAATGATTGTGAGAGAGTTGTTCGTAAAAACGTATCGCACCCAAAGTTCGCTTTGCACTTACTCTGAATACATTTAGGTATAATAATATTTTTTTTTTGTTTTAGATTGTCAAGCATCTATAAATTACAATGAAGACTTCAATATCAATCAATCTATATCAGTACTTTTAATCTTCTCAAATCTACATCTAAATCTCATGAGAATACTCAAAGGAATAGTAAAGACTACTTGATGGATACTTTCTGAATTTTCTATTGGGAAAAGTCCATATAGGTTCATTAACTTGTAAGTTTATACGTCTAGGGACCGAAGTCTAATTTCAATTAGTTAGAGCATGTTGTGAGTCTGACCTCAAAAATTTGTAACCGTGAAGTTACCGTGTCGTTTGTGTGTTATTTTAGTTGCCACGTGCAGTAAAATATTTGCAGTTTCACTTTGCATAGTTATACACATACACACACACACAGCAGCCACACACAAACACACAGCTTACCCATCACAGCTTACAGCTTGTCCATCGTAAGTTATGTAAAAAAATAGTTTTGTAAAGATTTTATGCATTAAGTATTACTAATTTGCTACAAGAAAACAATTTATCATTATTTGCAGGATATAAAGAGTAACGTTAGCTTCTTAAAATCTGCAACTGAAAATACTTTTATTTTCAGACGTGAAGATAATCTGCATCGGCAAGTCAGGTCACGGTTCGATGTTCTTACCGGACAATAGCGGGGAAAAGGTACGTTTACGTTTTAAGTACCTAGTCTACTTAAGTAGGCGCGCTTTGCTGCATATCTTAATATCTTCTACGTTAGCTTAATTTTGACTTAGCTTCACGGCTCAACTTTTTCTGACGATAGAGAATGAAAGAAACCTGTGCGAGTGGGACTCGCGCACGAACACTGAGAAAGCTTTTATAACAATATATGTATGTCGAAGAGGAATATTCACCTTCTGCGCCCTCTATTAAATCCGTCGTGAATTTGTTTATCTCGCACTGTTATTCTACAAATGCCACTGATTGAAATGCAAACGAACAAGGGTGTTAAAGTACATCTGAGTGAAGTCGATTGCTCGATAGTTCCGTTGTATGCCAGCAGAGGGTTGTTGAAAGAAAAAGATGATTACAGAACAAGAGACAAACGAGTGCTCAATTGTCATTGATGAGAAAAGCTTGGGGAGATGACGAAGGCTCCTGGCGGAGAAATAGAGTTGGTGTGACGGCATCTGAGAATCGAAATCACTATTTCGTTGTATATTGCGTGACATTTGTAACAATGTTGAAGTAGAAGTAAAAGGTTGGTTTTATAAAATGAGTATCGTCTTTTGTTAATACCCGAGGAAACCCTGGACATGAACCTTCCCTGATGGAATACGCCCACGATCCGACATGTATTTATATTTTATCTATATTTATCAGTTACAGCCCTTTCATCCCTGATAGTCGATGAAGTAGATAAAAATGTATTATTAGCAGTGATCGTAACTTTTGTAGCATTTTCGGTGCAGCGTAGTGGAATTAACGGATTTGGTATGGACAAATACAATTTAAACGGTTAATTAAGGTTAATATTAACGTTCTTAACGCTAATGAATCATAAGAATTTAAATCATTTATCCCAATTCCGTTAACACCACTGCGCTGCACAGAAAATGCTACAAAAGTTACGATCACTGATTATTAGTGTCTTCCGAGACCTAAGGAAAGCATTCGATACCGTTTCTGTTCCCACACTGATAAACACACTAGAAAACATAAGTATTAGACGACTTCTTCTCTCTTATATTGTACTTATGAAACGTTACATACAACTCCACCAAGCTAAGTATGCACCTCGCGTCGATTACGCCGCATTCCAGCGAGGTGAAAACTTAGCTTGGTGGAGTGGTCTGTAACGTTTCATAAGTACATTTTTTTTCTACGACAGTAAAATAATTTTATTTAAATAAAAACACGATATGGTGGTGGAATACGGGCATTGACGTAAGCTCCTATTCAAAATAAATAATATAAAAACAGTTGTATTATAATGTATGGAAATCCATTTTGACTCTCCCAGCCCCATCTTGACCCAGTCATATAATGACTTGTCTATGGTACAGACTTGCACTTGCATAAGTATACTGCTGTCAGTCGTTTAATTGTCAGATTATAATGCTTCAGCATGTTTAAAAAGTTATGTAATTAATTACGTTATGTGGTAGTAACACTCGTGAAACGTATTACGTACCTAACAGTCTCCGAAGCGGAATTATGGCGCGCTGCCAGGGGCGCCTGTGTTTAGTGTTGCTAATCAGAGAAATTGACAATGTTTCAAATTTTCAAGTAGTATAAAATAATTAAGTGCTCCATATATTTTTCATCGATTTTAGACGAGTTTTGAGTTGATATCCGTCCGCCAAAACTAAAGATATATGCAGGCCTTTAAAACGTTATGAAAATAAGCGATTTGACGTTTGATTGATTTGAGTTGACGTGGAAAAACCAAATTGACAGTATATGTAAGAAACTAAGCAAATATTCATACGCCTTATACAATCTCAGGAAAATATCGAACCAGGCATCGGTACTAACGGCTTACCATGCATATGTCACATCAACTCTAAGGTATGGTATCCTCTTTTGGGGAAATTCCACGAATAAAGAAAATGCATTTAAAGCCCAAAAAAAGTGTTTGAGGTCGGTCTGTGGCATCAAACAGAACGATTCATGTAAACCTCATTTCATTAGGTTAAAAATTCTTACATTGCCTTGTTTGTATATTTACGAAGTAGTAAATTTTGTGACCCATAACCGTAGCTTATTTGGCAAAAAATATAAATGTGCACGCCTCCAGAACAAATTAAAGGCGATGTCAAGTAATACAGCTTTATTACAAAAAAGCATACTTGGAATGGCCCACAAAATCTACAACAAACTACCACAGAATATTGTTGGAAAAACAGAAAATGAACTTGATCTTAATCTCTTAAAAGTGTTTCTGATAGGTAAAGCTTATTATTCGATACAAGAATTTTTAACGGATCGACTGAATGAATATTAGGATACAATTATTTGACTTCAATTTTCCAGTACAGTATACTTAGATATGTAAGAATCGAAGACTATATGTTAGATAGAAGACATCATGAGTTTATATAGCATGCTGCATGCAAATGCATGTCACAAAAATATTTGTATGCCCCATGGCACCACATAGTGATACAGAATCAAAATGTAACACCTTAGATTAGACCTATGTTGGACAAATAAATGTTTTGAAATTTGAATTTGAAATTTGATTTTATAGCGATATATTTCGTTATAATCATAAAAGATATTCCTCATAATGATATTTCATATCATAACATAATGAAAATCATAACCTTATATTATAATGTCATTATAACGTTATAATATCGTTTAAAATGGTGGCGGTGGCGACAATGACGTGCTCGAGTTTGACGTAAATGTCACAGTGCACGTAAGAGCGAGACTGCGTGCGAAACAGAGATAGCCTATAACGTTATTATAGCGCTTCACAAAATATCGCTATATATATATATATATATATATTGCTTTTTATTTATAACGATGTAATGGATACCGCTATAAATGCGCGCCAAATATCGATTAAGTAAAGCGTTTTATTGACAAAGTAGCGTTATGAATCATAACGATATGCGAAAATAGCGCTATTTCAAGGCCTGGATATGTGACACCAACGATTATCGGTTCTTCAATCTACATTTTCAAAAACCGAATTTGGAGGAAAGCGAATACTTTTTTTATGATTTATTCAGTCATGGTCGAAAAAAGATCTATTTTCGATATCAGTATGTTGTCATATATTCGGAATGTACACATAACTGTTCCTTATTGACGTCTCTCAAAACGTAAGAGATTTTTATTTTTTATCTTATTTTCACAAAAGTTACACCCAAAAAACTGGTTTTTTAGCCTAAAATTGCCAAAGTTTGCTGCCGTATATCTCGAAAACAGTGAGTTTTGAAGGAAATATGAGATACTATTTCGGTAAACCTCGTTGTTATTAATACGATTAGCCATAAAAACACGAGAAAACCAACAGTTAGAGGTCATTGGCACATAGGAGCCCCTTAACTCATTTCGTTAAATTGTCAACAAGAAACCCATTTTTTTTTTATTGTAATTCGTTTCCAAGATATTCACGATAATGTGAAGAAAGCCTACCATCGACTATTTGACATCATAAGGCTGAATTGTGACAGTCACAATGCACAAAGAGAACAGCAGGACACTTTCTTTAGTAAATCCGCCTTATGTATGCTTCTGTACGATTTTTTACGCTGTGACGCCTTACTTGTCACTTACTCTCTTTTAGAAATGAGAAACTTTTGAAACTGATTTTTTAATAGGAAATGGCGATATTTTCGAGATATTAAAATTTGTGGTTATGTTTTATTTTTTATCCTCTATTTGATTTAATCAAAACAAAAAGGGTAAAAACCCCCTTAAAAATGAAATATTGTCAATTATCTTCGTTTATTTTTATTTTATTTACACACACAGCTTGATCAGTAAGTTTTTTTTTTAAATGGGATTGCTCTTGGCCAGCATCTAGCCAGGGGGCAAAGATGAGGCCGACGATGAAGCGAGCTCACCCAGAAGATGCCTATTCACTCGTGCCTTAAAAAGGTCTAGGTTATATGAACTCGGAAATACATACGCCGGCAGAGAATTCCATATCTTAGAAGTGCGCATTATAAAAAAGATGCAAAGCGCTTGGTTCGAATTAGAGGAATTTCGACCAGGTAAGGATGGTAGCCAGCCGTACGTCTGAATGTCCGATGGAAGAAGGGAGAAGGCGGTATGAGCTCATGGAGCTCCTGAGCACACTCACCTAAGTACAGTTTGTAGAAGACGCACAGACATGTTACTTTGCGTCTATGTGCTAAGCTCTGCAGCTTATTAAGTTAATACAACACTAGTGTCGAGTCTATCGTCGTATCTCGTATGCTTTACGCGTTTCTAGAGTTCATTATTAAAGTTTCGGATGATAGGGGATCATCATAATCAGTCGTCAACATATATGTCCCACTAATGGATATTTCGATAGCACATGCACAATTTTGCATGTGGATGATGCTGAAACCTTAATCGTCAAGCAAAACGCTATGTTGAAGGAGTGACTTTCTTCTTTTATATAAGGACTAGTTTCTAGATTCACAATTAATAAGCAATTATATCTGATACGTTGTAACCACCGTATTGGCCGGCCATTGGAAATGATTTAGGGCAAAATATAATTTATAATTATTTATTTGTCTCGTTTTTTGTTAAGGTTTTGTATTTGTTTCATGCCATACTTATTATAATTAGTAAAAAAATAGTTTTATAAAGTTATACCTACAATGCTGAGTGCTGATATAATCTCTAAATAAAAATTAAATACGAGAAATAACATAGGTTCTTAAGTTGTAAGAAAAGATAGATTATCATAATAGAACGTAATAAAAACAGACCTATTGATGACGTTGAGATATAGATCTAGTATAAAGTCCGTTTCCTAAACGTCTAAAGAATAATAATAGCATCAATAAATTGCTCTAATTAATTAATATATATGTTAATACATGTTATAACTGACGATTCGAAAGTGCTTGTTGCTAGGCCTATTTGAATAAAGAATATTTTGACTTTGACTTTGACGCCCTAAACGTTTTACGGTGCCTCGGTACACTATAATTCGCGTCTTTACTAAATTAATTAGTTAGCCACATCACTTGGCGATGGAGTATTCGACTCAAGTGCCAGGCCCTACCTTGACACGATTATCTCGAGATAGTGCTCGATGGACTGTTGCTAAGATGAAAAGTGATTTTCAGCCATTTATTGCCTTAACTTATCTGTGATGAAAATCGGTTCTAAATACGACGTCTGCCTCTACAGCTTATGAATTACCTATATGGATAGCCCACCACCACACCGTATCAGCCCAAGGACGTCCACTGCTGGACATAGGCCTCTCCCAATTTAATGGGGGGCAAATGCCATAATCGTCACGCTTGGCATGCGGGTTGGCGATCGCAGTATCTCCACCGCAATCCAGGGATGCTGCTGCCCATCCCACGGTGGTCTTGGTCGTAGTTTTAGGACATACGCGGGTCCATATATATAGCAAATATATATGGAACCGGGATATAGATAGCAAATTTCTAAAATTCCTTCCAAAACTTATCCCACAAATCACACAGTAGCGAAAGGGTCATACAAAGTTGGAAAAATAGAAATCGCCTCTCCTGTGGTCGACTTATGTCGAGGTAAATTATGTTTTTATTACATATGTCTATAGAAATGGAGACGCTCTTCGTGCGGATTATGAGTGTAACCAAAAATTAGGCTTTCTAGCCCATAACTTACATCCACAATCCACATACACGCACAATTTTAAATGAATTTCAATCACTAAATCAATTTCAATAAAAAAAATTGACGGCCGGTTTAGCCTAGTTGGTAGTGAAACTGCCTCCGAAGCTAGTGGTCCCGGGTTCGAATCCCGGCCGGGCCAATATTTGTGCATTTAGCATGGATATTTGTTCTTGGGTCTTGGATGTTTTCTATGTATTTAAGTATGTATTTATCTATATAAGTATATTAAGTATGTATATCATTGTATTGCTTAGTTTGGGACTAGCTCGATTTGTGTAAGATTGGACAATCTTACACAAATCAATATTTATTTATTACTTCAAGCCGGATGTATCCAACTATCCGATAAACTGGACCTTTCGCTCTAACCAACTTCGTAACCTCATATTACACTTTGATCGGTCAGCGATTTTTTCAATCTATTCCCGGTATCTATCTCTCTCTCTCTCATTACCGCTATTGTTAAAAAAATCTTTTGCCATAGTTCATGTGAAATTCAATCTTTGGTATATCAAATTACTATAAGTTTAAACAGATTCACAAACTATAAAAATAATATAAGGACCAATATTAACTTAAATGTGTTTTTGACGGTAAATTTTAGTCTGAAATATTTGAAGTTTACGAGGAATCATAATTAATTGCGGTGATATTTGAAACAGATTTAATTGTAATCTAATAGTTTTTAAATAAAGTATGTAAAACACTGAAATGGAAATGGGCGGAACATATAATCAGAGAAAAAATGAGAAATGGACTAGAATAATATCAGAATGGAACCCCAGGGACGGCAAGAGAAGCAAAGGTCGTCAAATGTCGTCGGGAAGATGACCTAAAAAGAGTGGCTGGGACAGAATGGATGAAAATTGCAAGAGACAGAAGTACGTGGAAGTCTTTGGAAGAGACCTTATCGAAAAACAAGCTGTTATTGGAAAACCCGATCGTCAGGAATAAAATATGCTACTCCCGTATTGTGATTTATGATAAAACAGCAGTAAAGGCTTATTTTATTTATTTATAAACAGCTTTCAAACCATGTTAGTATATAAATAACAACGAAAAAGCTGTGTTATTTTTTTAATAAACGGAAAATTCTTGGGTCAGAGCTTATGGCTAGACTAGACAGAAGTACTTCGCAGCCTCATCTGTGCATTTAAAATAGTAAATATTTCTATAATTATCAATCTCATAATGATTTCGACAGGGAAATACTTTTCTCACTTTATCTGTACGCCCTAGATTATAAATGGCTATGTACTCCTTTTTCCGCACTTAGTCCGTGGAAGTAGAACCATTGTACCGTAGCAATAATACAGGGTGTTTGAAATAACGATGTAGAAACTTTAGGAGGTGAAGAAGGTGACTGGACTATTTGGAAGAGTTTTAACCCTATATGATGAAAGTTTTTTTTGAAATCGAGTATTTCTAAGTTTTTAATGCGTTCCAAAAATTTACTAAGACATAAAGGGTTCAATCTCTTCCTAATAGTCCAGTGTATCACGTCCTAAAGTTCCTACATTGTTATTCGACACAGCCTGTATTTTAAATTGCTGAATATCGTCAAAAGACGGTTCTAAATTTATCAAATTCATTATAACTATTTTTTTATTTATTGATTCTACCTTATTTATAAACGGTTACATACTACAGTTTAAATAAAGGATCACATAACAGAATGCCCGCAATATCTGCAATAGCCAGAGAAGTGGGATTATTCAGCATGAATTATGAAACGTTGCCGCTAATCAGGGTACCCCCTGAAGACCGGGTTTATTGCCCAAATATTTAGCTTTGTGTCCGTTTAGTCCATCTCCGTACGGCTGCGTAAATAATTTCCTCATGCTTTCAAAAATTTGTAATTTACAATTTATAGTGATATTTTGATGGTTTACTTTACTATCTATTCCATAGAGTGACACAATGTTATAAATTTTAACACGAGACAAATACCCAATTATTTACAACTGTACCTGCGCATTCATACGAGTATCCAACCTTTGAAAGCATTAGTAAATTTTGTTGACAGTAATGCGGCAATTTAGCTTACCCTTATTTACATATTCTCATTCGTAAAATTGAAGGAGAGGTCGGATTTTCAAAAATAACCTTATTAAGCGTACGGTTGTCGTCCAAAACATGTTTACTTACCTATACTTTTAGACCGTCTACTGTCGCGCTCTTTATTAATTCAAGACTTATTTTGACAAAATTTTATTTGAATTTCTATAGTTTGACGGGAATGTCAACCTTAAAGAGATCATAAAACAGTACCTGTATACGTATAATATGCCGAGTAATGCACACAGAACTAAATCGATATAGTTCTTAGGTAATGCATACATCATTTGACGTCGGCGTGTAATATCGGTGTTTTCTTGGTGTTTCCACTAAAAGATATAGACAGTACTGAATAATATACTTAATATTAATGCTAAACATTGTATCCTAATGTAGATCGTTTAAGTTATGGATCGCTCCACCCCCAGCGTATTTGTTAGTATTATCCTTAACTTAAGTAGCAGTGAATCGCTTCTTGGTTATCAATTGTTAATCTCAACTGTTGGCAGGTGCGCCACATCATCAACAGGTTCATGGAGCTGCGAGAAAAATACCAGCATGTGCTGGTGGACGACTCGAGCCTCACCATCGGTGACGTCACCACCATCAACCTCACCAAGCTCGAAGTAAGTCACATGGAATCCAAGGAATCATCGCCTTTATACGTCACACTGCTGGACACAGGGCTCTCATGAATGAGTGGAAATGAGGACTGAACGCGCTGGTCCAATAGGGATCGGAACCTTCTCATGCAATTTTGAATTTCTTCGCAGACATATGCGGGTCCCCTCCCCTATCAAATTATTTTGTCTATACCCCATACTCATTAAACCAGTACAATTCAGGTAAACAAATCACTCTTTAGGAACAACTTGAGGTTCTTGACTACGGAAATTGGTCACGTTATAAAACGGTCAATTAAACAAAATAACCAACCAGTAAATAAATAATAAAGTACTTAACGGTATTTAGGTATTTTACAGATAATATCTATGGAAATATTTTATTTATTTATTTCATAATAAGTATATTATTTTATTGATTACGCCATTATTATCGATTAATACATGCAAACATTTACTCTTAAACCGATATCATGATGTGTTTTAGAAATTCAAAATATTAGGGAAATGTTACTTTAAAGTACTAAGATATGATTTGTTTGTTTACATGAGTTGAACTAGTACAATGAAAATGGTAAAAGTCTCTAGAAAAACAAAATACCTAATTGCTTAAAATTCCATATAGTTACGGGGCAAAATGAAGAACAAAAACTAGGCGTCCTTCCTGTGGACGATAAAATATTTTACGATTGTGGTGCAAATAAATTACAAGCAAAAATGCATAAATATACACAATTGTCGTATAAGTTACAAGCCGCAAAGGCGCTTTATATACCTGCATGGGCCTTGGGCAAAAGACTTCATAAGGTCTTAAAACTGGAGTCCATAGAAAAAATAATTAGTACCTACATTGTATGACTTGAGTCTAAAGTATGCCATATTACCAAGAGAAGGTTATCTTCCTGCATAAATTGCGAGAAAATAAATGAACAAAGATTAGCCTCCAAAAAAGAACAATACATTCCACAGCGAACGTACATATAATATGGCAGCAATAGCGGCATGTTTTTTTTATAAATTGCTTTACCAAATAATTTTTAAGAAAAAAAAACCGACTTCAATGGGGGAGGCCGGTAAAAGATTATTATACTTAGATGATGCACTCTTAGATAGATATACAATAAAATAAAAATGGCTATAATGTATGTTTATAACGGTAGAAGACTAAGTACCCTCAATTCCTCATGGAATCATGAAAAAACCTTGCTTTCTTGACAAATAAAACGAAGAGAACAAATCGCCAAACGTGAACTACGCGTCGTTGAAGAATTCCGTTCTGATCATCATCAGCAGTTCCCTCAATTCCTCATGGATCCCATCATCAAAAATCGAGCATGATAAAAATTAATCGTGAAAATAGAACTTGCTTAACAAACGCAGCTAGGAGGACAAATCGCCGAACGTGAACTTTTCTTCGTTGAAGAGTTCTGTTCTGATCATCATCAGCAGTTCCACTTCATCAAATGTCACATTTTTGTATGAAAATGCTCGATTTGTTGATAAAAACACAAAAATCAGTATATGTTTCCCTTTAAGATTTGAGGATTTCCCTCAATTCCTCATGGATCCCATCATCAGAAATCAAGCATGACAAAAAAAATCGTGAAAATAGAACTTGCTTAACAAACACAGCTAGCAAGACAAATCGCCAAACGTGAACTTTTTGTCGTTGAAGAGTTCTGTTCTGATCATCATCAGCAGTTCCACTTCATCCAATGTCACATTTTTGGATGAAAATGCCCGACTTGTTGATAAAAACATAAAAATTACTATATGTTTGCCTTGAAGATTTGAGGAGTTCCCTCAATTTCTCATGGATCTCATCATCAGAACTGCGTTTTGATAAAAACGGGACCAACTTGGATATATATACTTACAATCAAAAAAGAATTTTTCAAATCGGTTAAGAAATGACGGAGTTATAGACTAACAAACATTAAAAAAAAAAAACATACAACCGAATTGATAACCTCCTCTTTTGAAATTTTGAAGTCGGTTAAAAAAAACACCGCTTTGAGTAGATAAAGACACCGCGAACAAACGTCAATGGCGTGCCATAAAGCGCTTTAAAACGTAAATCAAACGGATGAATAATCATTTTTATTACCAATAATGATCATTTTTATTATTGGTAAAAGAGGAATATTAAAACTAAAAGTTTTGAGACATGAATTCTGTTTCATGATTGATCGATTTTAGCTGTATTCTTGTGGGTTGATATCAAATAAACAGTTTTTTACAACGAGTTAAATTAGTGCATTGCGATTGGTGAATTTAATATGGTGAAGTGTTTTATTGGTCAAATAAACGTTTTGGAATTCATAAATTAGTATACATATTTTCCCTTGGGAGTTAATGTACCAGTTGAGCCCGCGCTAATATGACACACTTTTCTAACATGAGAAGTGAAACAAATGTTCTCCGCCCTAATAGATCCCTACGTATATTTTATACAGCCCCGATAAAGTCTTCACGCAAGAAATATTCTCACTAGTACCAAACTGCTCTTCTGTAAACAATGCTGGTTTAAAATCCGCCAGAATAATTTAAAGTTTGCAACATTCAGACGCAAGTATTTAAGCCCGCAATTGAATCAGAATGCATATATCGTTCTTTCTTTTTACATACCTGCTCTAAAACACGTTTGTCTCAGATAATTGCGGTTAAATTATGGCGTCTACGTGCAACCATTATTTCGATTGTAAATGGGTTGCTACTCGTAACTTTCACAATGTATCATGAGTCCGTGGTACTTGCGGATTTAACAGTTTTTACTGTCATGATGTGTCTGTCCTGTCGATTGTACAAGTTTACTGGTAAATAAACCAATCGTTGTGACAGCCAGCCTCATGATAAGTTTATATCAGTGTGTTCTAAATCCACTGCCCAACAGTGTTTGTAACATCGGCGAACAGCATGCGAACCACGTCACTGAATATGAACTGAACCTTAATACGAGTTAAAATTATATATTTATTTATTTGCTTTACCGACAATTGTTTACACTAATACATCATAAATAACATCAGACACTGATCTACTACATGTAGTACATGTTAAGTGTAACAATGACTGAAAGGTAAGCACCGCATGCATATTCATATTGCAATAAAAATTATTAACCGACTTCAAAAAAGGAGGAGGTTCTCTATTCGTCGGATTTTTTTTTATGTATGTTCACCGAACACTCAGAGACTAGTGGACCGATTTCAAAAATTCTTTTTTTGTTTGAATGGGTGTGTTTTCTGGTTCAATTGTCCCATTGTCACCAAGTCTGGATCTGACGACGGGATCTGGGAAAAATCGAAGGAGCTCCTCAAATTATAAACCAAGAGGATGGGGTATGGCAAAAAATAAGGAATCTCAAATTACCAAGAGGATGGAGTATGGCAAAGTTTGGAGTCGGTGTTTTTTGTTATTTTTTTTTGTTTCATTCATATTGTTGTTTATATTGCTCACAAGAGAAGGACGATGCCTAGTGTGGGGAACAGCACTAATTAGATCATGTAAACTCGTATCATATTGGTGAAATAAACTATTTATATTTGTACTCGAGAATAGTTAATTACCTAACATACAATCGTGAAATCAATTGAAATACATTTAATACGGCGTTAATACTTGTAAGTATCTATGCTATACGACTACATTAAGCTTGCCTGTGAGAAATAACTATACATAAATAAGTTTAGTATTTT
This sequence comes from Notocelia uddmanniana, assembly GCA_905163555.1. Lineage (NCBI taxonomy): Eukaryota > Metazoa > Arthropoda > Insecta > Lepidoptera > Tortricidae > Notocelia > Notocelia uddmanniana. The sequence continues at coordinate 18,477,419 of LR991065.1, forward strand.
GCAATCTAAAATCTATAAATAAAATTACAGGGCGGAATCCTGACCAACATAGTTCCGGAAAAGTTCACTGCAACCTTCGACATCCGGCTGGCAACGAATGTCAACCATGAACTGTTTGAGGCAATGGTAAAGTTGGTTAATATATATACGCCCTTTAAAATAAGTTTCGGGTCCGAGCGCCGGCTCTGGTTCGATCGAATTAGCAATATAATACTTATTTCGGCGTTTCTTCTCGGCAGTGGTCTTCTTTTTGCAGAAACGCTGGTAGATTTTGACTTGTAAAAGTGCCATTGCGGCCTACTTGCAGAATAAAGTTCATTTATTTCATTATTTAAAAATGAATAAAGGTCTTTATCAAACATTTTTGAATAAAGTAATTATTTACGGAAAATTCACTACAAAAGAAAAAAAGTGTGTCCTACTCCCCTCTAACTTTTGAAAAATTAGAATTGGGTCCAAAAAATCTGAAAAAGTATATAAAAATATCATAAAAGTAAAGCTTAATAAAGACTTATAACGAAAACTATAGCGGACATGATCAGTTAAGACGTAATTGAGTTAAGGTAAAAAGTCTTCATTTCTTAGTAAAAGACTTATGATTATGAAACGCTGTGAAACTATTTCCTTTTTGCTAGTTATTGTTTTTTTTTAAAGTAAGTTCATTGGGCAACTACGGCACCCTACACTGAGCATGGCCCGGCATGTTCTTGGCCGATTTTTGAACGTTAGCTTAGATCTCTGTCATGTTTAGTATGAAAAAATGCAATGACACTTTAGATCTACCCTATACGCACGCTCGACAACGTTGCATAATTAGCCCACAGGATTAAAATGTGATGTTATTAATTTTACGTCTCCTATTCGAAAAACAGTCCTTTTTAGAACGTTTAGAGGGAACAAAACATGTTATTACGTCCTGTAATTTTTTATTGTATTTTTCATATCTGTCCTGCCGAAAGGGAGCAAAAACGAGTATTGCTCCCTCTAAACAGGCTAGAAAAGCTGTTTCTTCGATTGATGTCAAGTTAAAACTATTAGGTAAGCGTACGAGCGACAGAAGAAGCACAGTTAAAGTGAGAAAAGATTTTCCTTATATAGTGTTTATAATTATAACATTAACACAAGACTGAATCTCATCTGGCCTCTGGAAATGAATTTTAATTTATTGGCATTTTTTTTCCCAAAATTCGTTACTATATGTAAAAAAAAATTTTCTATAAGATAAACCGCTGGTGCAAAGAAGCTGGTACCGGTGTGACCTGCGAGTTTGAGCATAAAGACCCATACATACCACCCACCAAAATTGATGATAGCAATCCTTTCTGGAGCGCCATGAAAGGAGCTATCGAAGGCATGTGAGTAACACAACTTCTTGAATCAGATCCCATTGCTTAATATTGTTATAAACTACTTATCGTCATCATCATAGCCAGAAGATGTTCACTGCTGAACATATGCCTCCAAGGATCACAATCCTCCAGATCAGTGGGAGATATCTACTACTAATTCAGATTTTTGTGACACCATCTGATCTTCTACCAATTTGCTGTCCATTTACTAAACTTAAATTCTTGTGCCTAATTCCACAGATGCGGTGGTTCCGCTGTACATCTTTAGTGTACCAAGTTATGCCTGATCCCATTGCATGTCTCATCTAACACATTCCAGAATTCTCGCTTTATTATCTGATCGTCAGATAGTCTGCCGTTTGCTTGCTCATCGTTGTGGTGACCTTTGTTACTGACAAAACTACCTACACTTGGTAGCTGTTCTGGCCCAAGTGTCTCTTATTCTGGTGGGCTAGCACAACATATAAGTACTTCAAATACGCGTCACGCCTCAGCGACTTTGGCACAAAAGAGAAAGAAGATGGCAGATAGTCTCGACATGTGCCGCGGCGTCATGGGAAGAATTTTTGTCCGTCTTGGTAAGAGAATTTTTCATTCCCGTTGATCAAGGCTTAAAGCTATTAAAGCTTGACTTTTGTTTCCAGGAACATCCCCCTGCTCCGACGCACGATGCCGTGCACGACGGACGCGCGCTTCCTGCGCACACGCAGCCCCGCTCTCAATTTCTCGCCAATGCGCCGCGCGCCGCCGCTGCCACACCAGCGCGACGAGCGCTTACCTCTGCCTGTCTTCCTCCAAGGCATAGCCGTCTATGAGAATGTGCTGCGCGCTGTTGCTAATGTTTAATCATGTGTGTGTTTTTAATGCAACTGTCTAACGCAGCTTTTAATCGCAGCCTGCGATTAAAAGCTGAAGAGTGGTACTGGACTATTATATCAGTTATTAAGTTTTCCGTCTATTTTTAGAATGTTTGTGTTTGGGGAATGTTGACTGGTAGAGATTTTTTATGGCATTAAGTTCGCATTTGTATTATAAGGTTTTTTTGTGCAAAATATTTATTTTAATACTCGTATTCCACTTATTATGATGCATGATTAGCCACGGCGATATTGATTAAAACGCAGTACAGCCACATACAGTTAATTAAGTGTAAGTAGGAGTCCTAACTACATAAGCAGAGTGTCTAATAGGCAAGTTTCACCGAAACGAACCACGCTTTCCATTTAGCGATAAGAAAGCAGCGGGCAACAGGTCTGTAATACAGCGCTGGCTACCTTTATTGCCAATGTTTCCTCCTCGCTTAGTTAGGCAAACTATCGACTTTTAGCCGTCCGCAGTTTAACAATATTACAACAGTCATTAAACTTTATAGCTGTGTTGACTACATTGAGTTTCTAAAATAGATTTCAATGTTAAATTAAAAATTCCATTTTTTATACCATGTCGGTGGCAAACTAGCATACGATCCGCCTGGTGGTAAGCGGTCAACGCAGCCTATCGACGCCTTGAGTCCAAGGATGTCACCGACACCTTGCTGTTGCCGACCCTTTGAAAATGTATTGAAAATCCATTGTTTAATTATACCTTAATCCTGATAATTGCCCAGTCTGGCACCATCAATGCTATGATTTAAGATTTAAAGTGCCTTTTTCTTAATTTCTTTATTTTCTTTTGAACTTGTGTAATAAATTCAACTTACGTCTCTGATTTATGAGCTACTATTATCTAATCGTAAATTTATAATCTCAATAAGTAGATCATAAACTATAGGTTCTTATAATGTTAAAGTGTCACTAAAGATCAACAATGATCGCAGTAATACGACAGCTTGGAAACCCCGAATAGCCACTATCCGAATAATAACAATAATACCTAACTACACCCTAAAATAGTGGGTCTGTGTGGTGTGTAAGTTACGAGTAGTTAACCGACAGACAACAATTTCCGGCTGTTACAACATGTGTCATGGAAACGTGGTGTCGTCTTGACGTCTTCATGTCGTAACTGGATAAATGAATAAATATTATACATAGACTTAAGACGACCTCCCGACTTGGGCGATTTCCTGATAGATATGTGGAATTTTGTTCTTTGACGTGAGCTTACTTATGTCGCAGAGATCTCCTCACTTGACGAGATAATTGTCAGTATTACGTTCACGCAGTAGTAATATCATGCGCTTCTGCACGGGGGGCATCAACTGACGGGTTTTTACCGAGATACAACCAACTGACGTGTTTATTTATTCACAATAGCATATGAACTGTCATGTGACAAAGTTTCATTTAAGAGGAAATGACTGAAAATATTTATTTTACATGTTCATATACCAGCTGATGGATAATCTACCACTCTATAGCTAGCTGACGATTTTTTCCTTAAGATATTGGGTTAGCTATAATTTGATAAAACTTTGAATCGAGAGGAAATAACTACAATATTTTTTTGCGCACTTGGGAGGCTACTGCTGCTCAACCCACCAACAGAGCGCCAGCTGACATCAACGGGACTTCATAATACAAGGCTTCCTAAACATGGAAACATCAACCGGACCCACAAATACAGCTTAAGAAACACACAAATAATGAGACTTTTTCACGCCCTACCAGATGGTAGTATTAGTACTAAGTAGTAATCACAACGAAAAATACCTATGTTCGAGTGTTTATTTTCAATACAGTCCTCAGGCGCAGAGAGTACTAGTAATAATCAAATCTTCGTACAGTCAACAGCAAAACTAGATAATCATTTTATTACTTTATCGTACTAACATAACAATACTGCGACAGTTGGGATGCGTCAAAGTAGTGAAAGTGACAAGACATGGTACTAAAATGATCATCTATTTTTGCTGTTGACTGTACAATGACAATAACAAATAAAAAACAGTAGCACTTAAGATTTTGTGAAGGCGTATATTTACAAGCTTTTATTTAACATTGACGACCACTTTGGCTTAGTTGGTGCCTACGAGGCCGGAGGTCCCGGGTTCGAATCCCGGTCAGGGCACTATTTGTGCATTTATCACAAATATTGTTTTTGGGTTTGTGATGTTTCCTATGTATTTAAATATGTATTTATCTATATATAAGTAGTACCCATAGTACAAGCTTTGCTTAGTTTGGAACTAGGTCGATTTGTGTAAGATTCTCCCCCAATATTTATTTTATTTATTTATTTATTAACTTGTAATGTTTTTATGTAAGTAATTTTTTGACCTGTAATGTGTTATTACCAAAAAATGATGTCTAAGTATATAATATGTTCGGGACAAATCTTGCAACTGAATTTGCTACTAGCTCTCAACCGATTGAGCCGAATATTTTTCGTTGTAAGTTCGGTGGTAATGCAATATTACGAGTATGTTACCACCGAGCTGATCTGATGGTGGAGACAAAAAGGTGGCCATAGCAACTCTTAAACTACACAAACTAAACGCGTCGTGTTTTGAGGTGATCGGACGACGAGTAGGTACTTGATGACTGTGGGACAAAGGTAAAGTCAGCAATGACAGTTTGTAGCAAACATAATTATAGGTAACTGTGACATAATCGCGTAAAAATGAAATGTATTCACTTTTTTTTCATTGTTAGTGTTGTGTGTTGGGCAAGTGACAACCGTAGTGTAAATGTGGTTAATAAAGACCAAGTGCGGGTAGTTGTAAAAACCCGTGCGGCTAGAAGATGCTGATACCCGCTCAAGCCAGTCGGCTCGTGAACACGGATGTTGTGATACATCCGAAACGTCGGGCAAACCTTAAAAAAAAGTGGGTACATTTAAGTTGTGTGCGATTAAGTCCCGTTTTTCAATAATAATGTGTAAAAGTCGTGCAAGTTTAAATCAACATATTGTACCAAACATATTTTTTTTTACATAAACTTATCAATTTTACCGTCGATGTTTCATTTTTTCATTTTATTTCCTTAAGTTATACTAGTTTATTCAAAAGTTATCAAAACCCCTTTTACAGTCTCTGTCACCGACAATGTCCTTCTAACTACAGTCAACGCATTAGTACCTAACCTAATACGCCTAAGGGCAGGTCGTCCGCCGCGCGCCTGGCACCGCTTCCAACCTCCAACCCCGTTGCAAATCAATTAGGGGACAGAACCAGGGAGAATTCACAATAAATACGACGGTTGAGCAAACAATCCGGTATAACTCTGACCTCTGATTACACATATTTGTTATGAATCTCGGGGTCAGAATATACCAAACATGTACTGGAATTGACGCCTTATGAATACCAATACAATAAGTTCAGATTCCAATACCAGATATGATTTGTAAAAATGTAAATGGCACATGCAATAAAGCAGTTACAAATAAGTTGAGTTATACGTTAAGCTGATATTTCAATCGTTTTGTTTGATATGTTTATTTCTATGCTCCTACTCAGGCGGATTAATATTTTTAAATTGTCAATCATAAATACCTACCTACATTTTAGGAATAGGTTCAGCCTTTCCTGCTGATATAAATAAGACTTGAGATTAGAATATAATTGGTAAACACAGAGTGTAGTTATGGTACTGATTGAGAACAAACCCGGTGTGGGTTTGTGCTATTACGAAGTTTTGTATCAATAAATCTTAATTAGAGAAGATTTTCGGAATTATTAGTAAAACTATGTACAGTCGAGGAATTTGAATGAACTCTATTCCATTGGAATAGAGTCCAAAAGTGACAAACATTCAAATTCCTCGACTGTACATAATTTTACTAATAATTCCGAACAATCCGAACCTACCTACCTACGACTACTACAGTGAAACCTGGATTACTGAGATCTCAAGGGTCCTGCGAATCAGTCTCACTTAAACAGTGAATAGGCATCTTCTGGGTGAGCTCGCTTCATCGTCGGCCTCATCTCATCTTTGCCCCCTGGACTTATTCTGTGCCCCTGGCTAGATGCTGGCCAAGGGCAATCCCATTTTTAATAAAAAAAAAGGTATTCCAGTCACCAATAGTTGACATTACAAAATAGCTATGCAAAGTTTCTAGTGCTTTTACTGCTTCGCGTTTAGAAATGTTTACAAAATTTACTTACTACTATTTCATCATCATCTTCATTTTCTAATGAGAAAACGCAAAGGTTTGAACAATTTCATCATCATCATCATCATCAGCCTGTGTCAGTCCACTGCTGGACATAGGCCTCTCCCATGGCACGCCACCGAGCTCGGTCTTTAGCTCTTCTCCTCCAGTTCCTGCCTCCTGCCTTACGGATGTCGTCACCCCACCTAGCTACAGGGCGTCCTACACTACGTTTGCCGACACGTGGTCTCCACTCAAGAACCAGTCTGCCCCAACGGCCATCGGTCCTGCGACAGATGTGACCTGCCCATTGCCACTTCAGCGTAATAATTCGCTGAGCTATGTATGTCGGTAACCTTGGTTCTCTGACGAATAACTTCATTCCGGATACGATCCCTAAGAGAAACTCGGAGCATAGCTCTCTCCATAGCTCGCTGAGTGACCTTAAACTGGTGGACAAGGCGCACAGTAAGTGGCCACGTTTCGGCTCCGTATGTCATGACAGGCAGGACGCACTGATTAAAAACTTTAGTTTTTAGGCTTTGAGGTATCGGTGACGAGAAGACTCGACGCAGTTTCCCAAACGCTGCCCATCCCAGCTGAATCCGCCTCCTGACTTCTTTATCGAAGTTGTTTCTGCCTAGTTGGAGCAACTGCCCCAGGTATATATATTCGGAAACAACTTCGAGGTAGACTCCGTTTACTGCGATCGGTCCCGGGTCAACATGCTCGTTGATCATGACTTTGGTTTTATCCAAGTCCATCCGGAGACCGATTCGCTGAGACGAATTAGTGAGACCGTCCAACATCTGTTGTAGATTCTGCAGCGTTTCAGCCATAATGATAATGTCGTCCGCGAATCGTAGGTGAGAGATGTGTGCACCATTTATATTGATGCCCCGACCTTTCCAGTCCAGCGTCTTAAACATATCCTCCAGCGCGTTGGTGAACAGTTTTGGTGATATAAAATCACCTTGTCGCACTCCGCGGCACAGGTGGATATGTTCAGTTCGCTGGTTTTGTACTTGGACGGTCATCGTTGCGGCTTCATAAAGGCATCTTATCACCTCGATATATCGCCAGTCGACTTGGCATCGCTGCAAGGAGTCCAAAACATACCAGGTTTCGATAGTGTCAAAGGCCTTTTCATAGTCCACAAAAGCTAGACATAGGGGCCGATTATACACGGCAGTCTTCTGTATAATCTGCCGCACTGTGTGAATATGGTCTATGGTGCCGTAGCCACTACGAAACCCGGCCTGTTCCGGGGGTTGAAACTCGTTGAGCCTTCGTGCAAGACGGTTCGTGATGACCCTTGAAAGCAGCTTGTATACATGGCTAAGAAGCGATTTAGGGCGATAGTTTTTCAAAAGGGTTTTGTCACCCTTCTTGAAAAACAGTACAACCATCGCTTCGTTCGCGGACTTCTCCCAGTGGAGAGGACAGCATTGAACAGCTCCTGAAGCTCCTTTAGTGCGGGGGTTCCTCCCGCCTTCAGCAATTCTGTCGTAATGCCGTCCTCACCTGGGGCTTTTCCATTTTTAAGCTGTTTAAGGGCCTCCCCGATTTCATCTAGGCTGATCTCGGGCAAATCCTCTGTGAAGTGGCGTGTAAGGATGGCTCTGGGATCGTCTCTAAGAGATTCAGGTCGAGGTGCGTGTAAGGCATACAGCTGGCTATAGAAACCCCTAACTTCCGAGAGGATCTCCGGCCTAGAAGCGACCACTGTACCCGCTTGTGTAGTCAACCTTCATTTCGGGTTCGAAGTCGACAGCATCTCAGTAACGGAGGTTAATAAAATATTAAAATCAAGAAAAACAAGTTAGCAAAAAGTCTCAGTAAAAGAGGTCAAACACGTGCACTACCACAGTTATAGAGGTAATTTTGACGAAAAAATTGACAGGACTCGTCTCAGTTACAGAGGTCTCTGTTTTACCACTAACAGAGGTTATTCAGTGGTAAAGTGTCGGGACCGCAGCATGCGTCCCAGTTATAGAGTTTTCTCACTTACCCAGGTCCCAGTCCCAGGATTTTTCGTTTGACAGCTAGAGTCAAATTCACTACCTTATTAACTGTAATACTAGTAATCACAAAGCGCAATTATATTTGACGCTCGTATTATACGAGTATTACTTCATTAATCATTATTCGTACTCTTTATAATTATAATTCATCGAACAAAATGTTCACTAAATCGAAATGTAAATATTAATTCACAATCCATTCAGTTTCTCCCATTCGGGAACTCAAACAAGCCCTAAGCTTTAAATAATCCATCGCGCAGGTCGGAACCGAACTTTCTTAATTCGGAAGCCCGTCATAAAAGAAAGCTGTGAAAATTTACGGAATGAGATTTAAAAATTCATTGAAGCCATTGTTAGTTGAGGCAATTTGGCGCGTACGGACAATGTTTGAGCCAAATGGCAATTATAAATCGATTAGATATTGAGAACAGTCTAATTATTGTCTGTGAATGGCAGCGCTAAAACGTAATTTTAAGTTTCGACTTTGAAAATGTTGCATTGTCAAACCGCGGCACATTTTATTTGTGACTCGAAGAGCACCGGCTTGGTACCGTCTTGTGATAGTCGTGCAGTTCACATTTTGGCTTCGAAACAATTGAGCTATTGAATAAAATATACCCTAAATCGATTCCTGAGGTTCGCGTGACGCTTTTAAGCGAGTGGAAAAAGCGGGTACAAGCACACTTAGCGCGATTGGATATGCACAGGTATGGTGTGGCAGTGTGGCACTCTTACTCACTCTGTGGGAAATGTAACGGTGCGGCGTTACAAACGCTGTTCTTAGCATCACCTATATCACCCTATATTGACCACACTAATGTTGGGTTGCACCAACATACAATTACAGACCGATCAATGTTAAATATGGCGCCGGCAGCTGTCATCACACAGAAACATCTTGATTTTTTGTTTGCATAATTTCTCAAATTGCCCACTCACTTTACAAGCCTAATCCCAATAAGGTCTAGTTTCCCCCTTGGATTGGAAGGTCAAATGGCAGTAGCTTTCGTAAAAACTAGTGCCTACGCCAATTCTTGGGATAAGGTAGCGGACCCGAGGTATCCTTCCGGATGCAACTGCACTGGGAATAAACGCTAGGACGATGATGACGATGATGATTTCTCAAAATTCTCACTTTTTGTGTCTCTATAGATTATTTTCCTGAAATGGTATTTTTAGGTACGATGACGAGCGTAGCAAGAAGGAGTGTTAGGAATAACTGCGACTCCACAGCGAGATCCGAAGAATTTTAACATTATATTATTTCAAACCATTTTTTTATTCAACAGTTTCCAAGGAGCTCCGCTGTGTGGGGCTCGAATTTCACCTAACAAACCTTACCAAACTACTTTTTGAAGCGCCAAACGGTATGGCCACCCGGCAGAATGATGAAGTTAGTAGATTGGTAAATTATGCGTGAAAAAATTCCTTGTGCTAAAATGACACTTCAGAAAAATAATCTGTCGAGAAATAACAAAATTGCAAATTTTGCGAATGGTATAATTCCTCGCGGTAAAAAGCGATTTCCTGATAATGTTCGCCACACTCGTTCGTAACGTGTGTACTGTATACTTAACAAATATTACTACCTAAATAGTTGATTCAATAGCCAGTTTATATAAGTTAATATAATTATTTATCGACTTTTCACATTAATTGAAAAAAGGAAATTTTCCGTTGCTGCAATTGAATATAAAAGATATTTACTTGACTTCCATTTGATTACAATGTCTATTCAAAGAACAAGCACCTCAAGGGAGGCGGGAAATAACTCCAGCAAGCCACGGAACGACAAAAACGGTTTTTCCCAATGTTTTTCCCAATACGACATTTATCTTTCTCAATGTCAAATGCGTATTACTTCATTTTTGGTCAACATTCATTTTTCATTGAGCTGAAATTTATTGTTTCAGAATCCTTGACTTTAAGCTCTGAAACGTTCGCTCTGGGTAAGCTTGGAAGCGAAATCAGAACGGTACTTAACGTTTTCGAGCGCGCGTCAGAGGGCCTACTCCGAACTTCGAAAATCGAACTTCGTGTCCTGCCGTCCCTTTCACTCTCGTGTTATACACCATATGACGGAAAGGGACGGCACGATACGAAGTTCGATTTTCGGAGTACGCCCTCAGATGTCAGTGTCCAATTAATAACATATCTTTATTAGTAGTGGCTGTGTGTCTGTGTGTGTATGTCGCTATTTTTTTTATTTCAAAATTTGTATATTTGAATTGACACACAAATTACATATATTTAATTATCGAACCTGCTCACAAAATTTCACTAGAATCGACTAAGAAAAGCGACCGGTAGAGGAGATCAGCCGGACACGTGGACATTCAAAAATACGATAGCATTTTTACCCAAGCTGAAACGCAGACTCTTCGCTCACTCGGTCAATATTAACGATTACCTATTTGGCCAAGTGATCACTACAATGATGATTTATCAGATGTCGAAAATTTTCCATTTTTTTTTTTGTTTTATGACCGAAAGCTTGCTTGATCTTATTCCGTCATAATTTGTTGTTATAGGTAATCAAAGAGGATATATTTTATATTGTTTTGTGTTACGCAAGGTGTTTGTGTCTGTTTGATTTATATTGTTCCCAGACAGCTGAGAGCATGATCAATGGTTATTGGTTTATTTCCGTTATTTCTTTCTGGGAAAGGAAAGAAAATAAAGGATATGTAGAGAGCTCGGAGAAGATAAAAAACACTTGGACTAGGCAAACACTTGGATTATGTACTTATCTAACAAGTATGGATGGACTGTTTGTTCACTGAGCTTTGATATACCAACCCTGGGTGTATTTAATTTTATATTGATGACAGAATATATCCCAGTAATATTATAAATGTGAAAGTTTGGATGTTTGTTTGGAAAGTTTGGATGTTTGTTATACACCGTGGACCAGCAACAGATTCCAATGACCAATTTCCTCTGGCACCATAACTTGTACAATGGTTAAGAAAGTTATTTTTTGATGAGTTATATTGTGAACATCAGCTGCGATCTGCGATTCCGTTGGTGGGTTGAGGAGCAGCAGCCTCCCAACGACGTAAAAAAACTGTCATTTCCTCTCGACTGAAAGTATGACTAAAGTACTAAACTCGACGTGTTCAAATAAACATTACATAATTAAAATGTGTACACAAACAAAATAAATGTCTATTTAAACATGTCACAACTACATACAACAAGTCCTTTTCTTAAGTTTTTTACCTGTATGAGTAGGTCTCGAACGTTAGCTAGGGGCGCGCTCGAGTGGTTACGAATTGGAAGCAAAGCAACAGATAAAAATAAACTTCCAGGCTACTGCAGGCGCAGCTGTTATGCTGACACCTGGGAGCGATTCGTTGTCCGGGCACCTTGCGGGATAATTATTTACCTCCGCTGATAACCGGTACAATGTTTGTATACATACAAGACTCGATTAAGGAATATGAGAACGACGGTAAATGCATAGAGAATAACGCTCTTGTATTTATAACGTCCGAAATCTCTGTATATTTTGATCTTACATTAATCGTAAAAATCTTTACATTTCGGCTAATAAGCTTTCGAAGCTTACAATGAAATAGCCGGTTATTCTCGATCTCGTATGTAATTGGTGACCTAGTAAAAGTTCTATACATTTTAGTCTCAAAGTGTGGACATTGATAAAAAGGCCGTCCTGCAGTACATGATTAGGCACCGTTTTTCGTTTCTTAGCCCGCATTGATAAAGTAACTTAAAAATATTATCTATAAAGATTAATCTGATGTTGGAAATACCTAAACCCTTGTTCACGATCGTACTAATTACAAGGAAAAATTTGTTGTAATTAGAGCTATAGTGCTTAAATCTTAAAATCCTAATTTCGCCACCTTTTTTCCCGTAATTAGTACAATATTCTTTATGCAGATACTGACGAATTTCAAAGTTGGTCTGAATAAACGAATTTCAATTTGGTAAATGGTTCTTACAAGATATTAGCCGTGTCCTAATCACACTGCATGTCAGATCGTTAGAGCACTTTGAACTTCAAGGTCGCTTGTTTCTGCTCTACTCTCCCCGTGTACTGTGATTAACGCGGCAACTTTCTCACATATTTCTCAGCACTAGAGCACTAAATCACGTTTTCAAAATGATAAAGTTGTATATCTTTGTACCTATACAGCGAGGAACAATGCAGCTGCGGTTTCAAATATGGTAAATGTTTGGAGCAATATACATTACTAGCTTTTGCCCGCGACTTCGTCTTACACCCCCTTGAGAAATGATTACATTCAATATGACATGCTCTTTACCGCGCACGGACTAAATTTTAATAGAAATCCTATTTTCAAAACGAATCATCATCATTATCATATCAGCCGAAAGACGTCCACTGCTGGACATAGGCCTCCCCCAAAGAGTAACACAATGACCGATCCTTCGTCATCCGCATCCAGCGGACTCCTGCGACCTTTTCTGCTTGCGGTCTACCCATGCTGCGCCTTCCGGTACGTGATCGCCACTCGAGAACCTTTCCTCTCCAACGGCCAACGGTTCTACGTGCAATGTGCCCCGCCCACTGCCACTTAAGTTTAGCGATTCGGTGGGCTATGTCGGTTACTTTTCTTCTACTGCAGATGGCCTCATTTCTGATGCGATCACGCAGAGATACTCCCAGCATAGCCCTCTCCATAAGCCCTCTTATGAGGCCCATAGTAAGCGACTACATTTCAATGCCCATTATGTAATCACTGGCAACACACACACTTTCGTCTTAAGACACTGCAACAAAATTATTTTGAGAATATGAAAAATACCTGCTAAGTACGTTCATCGCGATAGTAAGAATAAAAACTCACATTAATTTGGAGAAGAGGTTAACCTAACCCTAAAACAGTAAATGTATTGGATTTACAGCTCAAAAGCCACTAAAAATTAATAAAAAACAATAATAGTACATACCTTTGCGATATTATACTTCTTCGTTTACACCAATAACACGAAACACAGTTCAACCATCTTTTGAGAGAACACACATCTAAGCGACCAAAATCCTTACGAAAATGGCGGGTATATTGGAGTTAGCCGATAACTTTTAAACTCGTGGAGGGAACTCATCATGTGATTTAAGCAATTTGTTAAAATAACTGGCAGTGGTAGCTGTCTTTCTCAGGTGATGCATCTTTTTTTTGCTACATAATGGTGGGTAAAACGAAAAAATGACATGAAACGGATTTAGCGGGTTTACACTCATAGCCAACGATATTATAGAAATAATTGCTATTTACTTTCTAGTAGGCGCCCATACAAACTTTTACCCCCCGTTTCCCCCCTTAATTAACGATTTCCGGCATCAAAACTATCCTATGTCCTTTTCCGGGACTCTAACTATCTCTATACCAAATTTCATCTAAATCGGTTAATCGGTTTAAGCGTGAAGAGGTAACAGACAGACAGACAGACGGGTGACTTTCGCATTTATAATATTAGTATGGATTAGTATGGATATACAAACCATGAGAACGTTATAACAAGATCTAAGATACCTACCATTCAAAAACGCAAGGCCTTGAAGTGTATTTTTGTTGACATCATAAAAAGTAAATCTACAAAAAAATGTCGTCCAGAATTCGATATCATGATGGGTCGTGGATCAAAAACACTTCAGGGATATAATAACGGTATCCACACAAGTTGGAGCCATTGCATTCTCTTACTTTCAAGCAGTACATTATACTGAGAACACTTAGTTTTTGGAATGGGCTTCTTGCCGGGGTATTTCCAATACGCTCCAACATGGGACTCTTCAAAAAAGACGTGAAAAGGTTTCTTACTAGTCGGAAACGCTAGACTCGCGTGATTGACGCCTCCGGTGCAACACCAGAACTTCCAAAGCGACGGTGACCACTTACCATGAGGTGGGCCACCAATCAGCCACCACCAGCTACCAACTTGTTTGCCACCAACGTGGTTTAAAAACAGATATAGAATGTGTCACGACACGATGATTCCGAACAATATTGTTGAGCACAAACTATAGTCAAGCAAGCTATATAGAATGATTTATAAACTGTTATTACAACATCTGCCAATTTAAACAGCCACCCAAGCCGTTGTCGCTCTCCTAATGATTTCAATAAAAACTCCGTAGCGCTGCTAACGAGGCAAACTAAATTCGCGAAGGTCTCCGTCCTCACACTGATGTGAATTGTTGTAGGACGTGATCTTCGATAAGTGGCAACATCTATGGCCATTGTCATCATCATCATCATCATGTCAGCCGAAAGACGTCCACTGCTGGACATAGGCCTCCCCCAAAGACTTCCACAATGACCGGTCCTGCGCCACCCGCATCCAGCGGACACCCGCGACCTTCACCAGGTCATCGGTCCACTGTGTGGGTGGCCTGCCCACGCTACACCTTCCGGTACGTGGTCGCCACTCGAGAACCTTTCCGCCCCAACGGCCATCGGTTCTACGTGCTATGTGCCCCGCCCACTGCCACTTAAGTTTAGCGATTCGGAGGGCTATATCGGTCACTTTGGTTCTGCTGCGGATGGCCTCATTCCTGATGCGATCACGCAGAGAAACTCCTAACATAGCTCTCTCCATTGCTCTTGTGTTGACTTTGAGCCTTCTTATCCTGGCGCTTGTACATAATACATAAATGATTAAATATTAGGGTACAATTGTGGGCTGTAAAACTATGTCATATTATTTATTACGTAATCACACAAAAATAGATGAAGAGATATAGATAATATCCTAAAAAAGTTATTTTATGAAATTCCACTTTCAAATATTGGTGATAAGAGATGCTCATCTGCCCTTGTTATTATATTATAAATATATATTGTATCTTACAAAGCACTGTAGGTACTAATAACTACTCCGATTCATCTCCAATGATAATGAATATTGTCCGAACTGTATTTCTGTTATCTGACACTGAAGAAGAGATAGGTAACTCTAACCCCGAGATACATACAGGTCTCCCACCTAGTTCGGGGGTCGGAACTATCGACCACTACCTTTAGGCGTCGTTGTACAAACCAGATGAATTTTTGCTATATAGTATACATGTTTATTGTATGTAAGTTAAGTACAAAAATAAATGATTATTATTTTTATTGATATGTAATTGCTTATGTATTGCAATTTTCTATGTTTACAGGATAAAAAAATTCTACTAAGACACTTAAATTATCAAAACGAATGCCAACCAAATTGCTTCGCTGTCCGTTCCTTCAAAAGGCTTATATATGAAGCGTTACTTTTTCACGCTTTACGAGTTTAAACCAATTAGCTGGTTCCGAGGGATTCGGGGCGCGACCGCGAACAATGACGTTGTAACTGACACAAACAGGCAGTTGCAGTGGCGAAGGTATCCCATGGGACTGCGTGTCAATTTGACTCGACATTTCAACCCTTGATATTATTAATGTGATATCAATGTGTGGATCATGCCATGTTCATGCTTCATCGGTGAAAACCAGTCCTGCCAAGCTAATTTAAATTGACTGACATTCAGATACACTCTCCTCTAATGTGTGTAAAGATATCAATATTTTAGGCTAGGGTCGAGCCAAGTATAAGAACGAATGTGCACATTTTGATATATCGTTTTGGAATGCGATATAATGTGTCGGACTGGCCTCAACGTACAACTTTACTGCATTGAGCAGCGGGTGTATGATAGTTGCCATTTTATCATTTACCGTCGTGGATAGAACGCCCGTCACTCTCGCACTCGCATACTTATCAGAACGTGACGAATAGAATATCTTATCCACGACGATATGTGTTAAAATAGCTAAAATTGGCACTGAAATTAATATACGTGTGCTCTGCCTTCCCTTTTTGGGCATATAGGCGTGAGTTTATGTGTACAGTACCAGCCAATAAGATATCACCTTTGGTTCTGAAAAATCGTGAGAATATTCTGAAATAACCGATTTATGTGACGAAATATATCGGTCGTAATAGGAGTCCAAAATTTTCACATAAACAGAAGTTATAGCTAATTTGAAAATCTTTCAGGAAGTATAAAAATTTACCGACTGTACTATAATATCAACTATGTATTAGAGATCCCTGAACAACTTCTGCAGGTGCACTATAAATTAAGTGCAAAAAGCAAAGTGGCCTTGACATTACTGTTAATTTAAGCTAAGTAAACACAAGTGAAACTCGACTTATTTACATTTGTCGGGTGATATATCTCGTGCTACAGAGTAAATTGTGAAATTGACTGAATTGGCTCAAACATTATGTTCCCGTTCTATCGCTATAAATATAGTGAGACCATCATTGTCTGGATTCTATATAGTACCAGGAATAATCTCTGGCAACACATTCTAATCTTATTATTTATTTATTTTTTATTGTAATTCTGTTTCTAATTGATTCTAATTTGCTTTATTGTTGACACTATTATTATTTTTATTAATAACTTGAAATTTGTACAACTCTTAAGATGTTGGTCGAGACTCTTCGCAATTAATCCGTTCACAGAGACGACTTTTGGGACAATGATCGTCGAATCAACATCCCACATGGCGGTTACCTCGTGTGCTAGGTACTTGCTAGCCTTGTCCTTCTCGGCATTCACGAGGTTCTCATCATGGGGGATGGTGATGTCGACGAGCACTGCCTGGCGCTTCAATCGATCTGTAAGCACGATATCAGGTTTGTTGGCTATAATAGTCCTGTCCGTGATGACAGATCGATCCCAATAGAGCGTTGCACGACCATTTTCGAGAACTGGCGCAGGTGTATACTTATAGTACGGCACTTATTATTATTATTATTAGCGTTAGCCCAGTTCCGTCTAACCTTCCAAGCCAGAAGGAAACTCAGACTTGGTACCGCTTCATTGAAAAACAAATGACCATTAAATATCAGATGACATTCCGTACATGTATTTTATCAAATTTTTAACCCTCCCGCCCCTTCGGTGAAACGTGGTAAGGTTTTAGACTAGGTACCTCTATTACAACAACATTACGTGTATTTATTTGGTATGATATAAAAACTAAATTTTAATTTTTAAATATTCATTAGTCATTGAGGTTTCTAGTGATTTATTGTATCGTCTTATAGATTCCCGCGTTTAACGAAATAAATACATATATACATTAATAAAAAAATAATGTAAAATAAATATATATTAAATACACGTGATATCTGACTAGCCTCCCGCCTCCTCTTGTGATATTTGGACATTATTTCCGGGCCCCTTCGCCCCCTTTCGAGCCTCGCGTGATTAATGTACAATCCCCCATGCTCCGAAACTATAAAAAACTTATTGGTTCTTGCTATAATTCGAATCAACGACGTGGTGTTACAAAGACGTTCGCTAAGACCGCTAGGCAAGATAATGACAATGCATTATCATCATGTCAGCCGAAGGACGTCCACTGCTCTCTCCCAAAGAGTTCCACAATGCGGGGCCTGCCCACGCTACGCCTCGCCTTCCGGTACGTGGTCGCCACTCGAGAACCTTTCTGCCCCAACGGTTCTACGTGATATTTATTTATTTAAGCTTTATTGCACAAAACGTAATTGTACAAATGGCGGGCTTAATGCCAAATGGCATTCTCCATCAGCCAGACTGGGCTTAACAGAGATTTATAAAAGGTGCAAAGAAAAAACTTTGATAATATCGGTATTTGATATTTGTCGGCCTGTTTAGCCTAGTTGGTAGTGTCATTGCCTCCGAAGCTAGAGGTCCCGGGTTCGATTCCCGGTAAGGGCATTTGTTTCTGTGGTGAGCAGAGACATTTGTTCCTGAGACTTGGATGTTTTCTATGTATTTAAGTATATATCTATTAAATATATCGTCGTCTAGTACCCATAACACAAGCTTTGTTGAGCTTACCGTGGGACTAGTTCGATTTGTGTGAAAAATGTCCCCTAATATTTATTATTATTATTTATTATTATTATCTACTAAGAAAATGCGATGATAAAATCAGTATAAACACAATATGATATGTGCCCCGCCCACTGCCATTTAAGTCTAGAGATTCGGAGGGCTATATCGGTTACTTTGGTTCTGCTGCGAATGGCCTCATTCCTGATTCCTGATGCGATCACGCACGTGACTTTGAGCCTTTTTATGAAGCCCATAGTAACCGACCACGTGTGCCATAAGTCATCACTGGCAACGTACACTGGTCAACGACTCTCGTCTTGAGACACTGCGGAATATTGGACCGAAAGATGTGCCTTTGCTTCCCGAACGCTGCCCGGCCGAGTCGGATCGACGATTAACCAACGCGTACACAACGCACGTACTAAAGGCAAAACGTAACGTGTACTGTACCTTTTAGTGGAATACATTTTGTACTCGCCAAATTTCACTTAAATTTATTCCTGCTATGAATGCCTGATGCCAAGAAAGAATTCAAAGTATAACATAATAAATATTCTAACACGTGAACCTTCTTCACCATTTACGGTGTGACTCGTAGAGCTACACAGCATAAATCAGCTGGTACGTTTACTAGATATACTCGTACGGCTACACTAGCAAAAACATTTCCGTTTGCGGTTTTTTCTAGTTCTAACAGAATACTAGAAGCTTCTAAAATATACATTGTAGATACTGGTCGCCTGTGCAAAAACTTTGAACTCAATATATTATTGTGATTATATTATTGCAGAAAAAGCCAAAGTTTTAAACCCGCCGAAATCGTCTACATGTATTGGACAATTTCGAAGTTCAAGGTCATGACGAAGCTACGTAGAAATGGCTAGCGTCTTCATATTTCCTTATAACATATCCTAGCGCGAGCATACCAAAATGCACCATGTCAAAACCATTAGTATGAAATATTTCTTTTGGATTGAATGAAACTATAAATCGGATTTAGTCACGTGTATATTTATTATATCCCGACGTTTCGAGCTCTTTGCAACACTGTTGCCAAGCGGGTGGGCACGAGTGCTGCAAATGACTCGAAACGTCGTCGGTCATACAATGAATATACTCTATACGTGACTAAATCCGATTTATAGTTTCATTCAATGTCTAACAGTCGCAGAAACCGAAGACAATATTAAATATTGGATTGAGTTAGGTCGGGTAATTACAGACAGGCGGGGACGTTCGCTGCTGCGACGCACGAGTTGGAATTGGAACTCGAACATACCACTTTACGAGTGTTTATGTACAGTCGTGAGCATCTTCATACACGTGCATCTTCTTCAATGGTCGCGAACGGTACGTTGTGGAATGAGCTTCCTACCGAGGTTTTTCCGAGGGACTAGACCTATAGGACCCGGGTATGTCCTAAAGGACCCGGGTATGCCCTAAAACTACGACCAAGACCACCGGAGGATGGGCAGCAGCATCCCTGGAGTGCGGTGGAAATACTGCGATCGCCAAACCGCATGCCAAGCGTGGCGATTATGGCAATTACCCCTCATGACATACACAAACAGGCCACGGCCCCCGAGGTTCCGGCGACCCCCGGTACCCTGGTTCTGGTAGCGGCCAGGGTACTAGCGGGGTCAGGGGTGCGAAGAATCTCCGGTTACGATCCGGCTACCACCACCGACGACTTCTGGCCCTGGCAACATACAACACACGAATATTATCTGAAGTCCGAAGAGAGGGGGAGGACACGATAAACCTGAAGTCCGGCAACTTGCTCTATTACCAACAGTCCCAGGGAGGTGTCGGGTTTATCGTCCACAAATCCCTCGTGAACAACGTGGTGAAGATGGAGAGTGTGTCGGCTAGGGTGGCGTACCTTATACTCAGAGTATCCGAGAGGTACTCGTTGACGGTCATACAGGTGTACGCGCCGACCTCGGCACACTCCGACGACGAGGTGGAGGCTATGTATGAGGATATATCAAAGGTCATGCATAGTTCCAAAACCTACTTCACCGTTGTTATGGGGGATTTCAACGCGAAACTGGGCAAGAGAGACGGCGAAGAGCCGAGAGTGGGGCAATTTGGAGTTGGAAGTCGGAACCACCGGGGCCAACTACTGGCTGGTTTCTTGGAGAAGGAGGGACTCTACATGATGAACTCCTTTTTCAAGAAACGCGAGCACAGGAAGTGGACCTGGATGAGTCCCGACGGTGCAACAAAAAACGAGATTGACTTCATCATGTCGACGAAGAGGCATATATTCAATGATGTCTCTGTGATCAATACGGTTAAAACCGGAAGTGATCATCGTTTGGTAAGAGCCACATTGAATATATCCGTCAATCTAGAGCGCTCTCGACTGATGAAGTCCACGCTCCGTCCAGCAGCAGTCCAAATCCAAAACCCCGAGAGCTTTCAGCTGGAACTCCAAAACCGTTTCTATTGTCAAGGCGGCGATGTGGACGAATTCAACGACGGGTTTGTGGAAGCTGTCCATAGCATTGGGTCTAAGTTCTTGAAGGCCCAACGAACTCAAAGAGCCAAAAGGCTCTCTATCTCCACTCAGAGGCTCATCGAGGAAAGGAATGAGATGATTCTGCAGTCTTCAGCCGATGCGAAATTATACAGGTAGCTCAATAAACAGATCTCTAAGTCCCTTACCCGCGATCTGCGCCAATTCAATACAAATCGTATTGAAGAGGCCATCGAGCAGAATAAGGGCTCTAAAGTTTTCTCAAGAGATCTGTCAATTGGGCAGAGCCAGCTCGCCAGATTAAAAACTGAGGATGGTAGAATCGTTTCGTCCAAACCTGAGCTTCTGAGTGAGATAGAGTGCTTTTATGGACAGCTATACACGTCAACTAGCAGACCCGAAGTTGGTCTGGCGGAAGACCCTAGAGCTAGATTAACCCGGCACTATACCGAAGATATCCCGGACATCAGCCTGTACGAGATTAGAATGGCTCTTAAGCAGCTGAATAACAACAGGGCACCCGGTGAAGACGGAATTACAGCTGAACTCCTGAAGGCGGGTGGAAAACCGGTCCTTAGGGCCCTTCAGAAGTTGTTCGAATCGGTCTTACTGGAAGGGAAAACTCCAAAGGCATGGCACAGAGGTGTGGTGGTGCTGTTCTTCAAAAAGGGTGACAACTCCTTACTGAAGAACTACCGACCCATCTCACTTCTGAGCCATGTCTATAAGCTGTTTTCAAGAGTCATTACGAACCGTCTCGCACGCAGGCTAGATGACTTCCAGCCTCCCGAACAAGCCGGTTTCCGAAGAGGCTTTAGCACCGTAGACCACATCCATACGCTCCGTCAGGTTATACAGAAGACTGAGGAGTATAATCTGCCCCTCTGTTTAGCGTTCGTGGACTACGAGAAAGCCTTCGATTCGATTGAAACGTGGGCTGTACTACAATCTCTCCAACGGTGCCAAGTGGACTACCGGTATATCGAAGTGCTGAATAGTTTGTACAAGAACGCCACTATGTCAGTCCGACTCCAGGACCAGAACTCAAAGCCTATTCCGTTGCCGCGGGGAGTCAGGCAAGGAGATGTTATTTCTCCTAAACTGTTCTCCGCTGCACTGGAGGATGTTTTCAAGACTCTGGACTGGAGAAGGCTAGGCATCAACATAAACGGCGACTACCTCACTCACCTTCGGTTTGCTGACGATATAGTAGTCTTGGCTGAGACCATGGAGGATTTAAGTACAATGCTCAATGACCTCAGTAAAGCCGAGCGAGTTGGTCTGAGGATGAACATGGACAAGACGAAGATCATGTCAAATTTCCATGTCGCACCAACTCCCTTAACAATCGGACACTTTACGCTCGAAGTTGTAGACGATTACATATACCTAGGACAGACTGTCCAGTTAGGTAGGTCCAACTTCGAGAAAGAGATTAATCGTCGAATCCGACTCGGCTGGGCAGCGTTCGGGAAGCTACGGCACATCTTTTCGTCCAATATTCCGCAGTGTCTCAAGACGAAAGTCGTTGACCAGTGTGTGTTGCCAGTGATGACATATGGTACTGAAACGTGGTCGCTTACTATGGGCCTCATAAGAAGGCTCAAAGTCACGCAAAGGGCAATGGAGAGAGCTATGTTGGGAGTTACTCTGCGTGATCGCATCAGGAATGAGGCCATCCGCAGCAGAACCAAAGTGACCGATATAGCCCTTCGAATCGCTAAACTTAAGTGGCAGTGGGCGGGGCACATAGCACGTAGAACCGATGGCCGTTGGGGCGGAAAGGTTCTCGAGTGGCGACCACGTACCGGAAGGCGTAGCGTGGGCAGGCCCCCCACACGGTGGACTGATGACCTGGTGAAGGTCGCGGGTGTCCTCTGGATGCGGGTGGCGCAGGACCGGTCATTGTGGAGGTCTTTGGGGGAGGCCTATGTCCAGCAGTGGACGTCTTTCAGCTGACATGATGATGAGACCTATAAGGTCCTTCAAGAAAGGAGTGTATAAATATTTAAAGGGGCGTCAACGTGCATGTGACACCCATGGAGTTGCAGGTGCCCATAGGCTGCGGTGACCGCTTACCATCAGGCGAGCCGTACGCTTGTTTGCCAACGCCGTGGTATAAAAAAACCGGGCAAGTGCGTGTCGGACTCGCACACGAAGGGTTCCAAATTATCTATACAATATTAGACACTTTATTGTAACATTTTTATATTTAATATATATATTTTTTTTAAGTAACAGTAATTATGACGTTAAATAATAGCAAGTAGAATTTTAATTAATGGCGAAGCGGAGGCTGATGGAGGCAACGAGCAAATATTTAAAAGTTTTTTTTGTATGAGTGGAATGTTTCCTTCATTTTGTTTTTAGTATTTGTTCTGTTTCATCTGTCAAAATTTCAACTGTCTATCACGGTTCATGAGATACAGCCTGCAGACGGACGGACGGACAGCGGAGTCTTAGTAATAGGGTCCCATAGGATCAAGGAATAAATATAGGTACACAAACTATTTATAATTTATTTATATAATTTTGATGATGATTATTATTATTTGATACAGCAATGTAATCAATTTTTTATTTTTCTTATGGTCATTCATTTTCATGTGCAAAATGTAATGAAATTCAAACGTGACTAATTATTTTTGCAGATAATTGAAATGTATCATGTAATTAATTTTAATGTATTTTGACAAAAATAATAAATATTTATTAAGCACAAATACAGGTCAATATACATTATAAAACGCTAAACTAACTAGGTAACTGAAAGATAGGAAAAAGTATAAATTAAAACTACATGTAAAGTGGTTTTATAAAATAAATGACTTTGACTATGACCATTTTACCCTTTGGGTGCAGAACCCTAAAAACATTTCAAAGGCTAAGTTACGCATTGCCCGTCCATCCAGCTAAAGTTATCCAGTAGGGTTATGAGCGAGTTTTATCGTTGACGACACACTGAAGCAGACGAGTATAATGCATGTAAGCGAACTTGTAACCAATTAGGCACTTTCGCACACCCTGACAGGGTTGTCGAAATGTCGACTGTTATTAATAGCCTATTCAGCAATGTTTCGATATAGCAGAACTTTCAAGAATCTCACCCACATTTAACTTCTTAACTTTCATTTCATAAAGGTAAAATCGGGGACGTAATAAGAAATGACAGAATGCGACGAAGAACTGCAAGACTTGCAAGAGTAACATAATAATTTTGAAAAAACATAAAAAGTGTTTGGTTTTGATTTATAACCTAAAAAGCAGTGGGTTGTATCGGCGATACAACCGTAAATTATATTAAGTTAATGCTTCTTACGTTACCTGCCTAATATATATTTTTGTTACTAAATAGAATAACCATCAATGTAAAATAAACCCAAACATAGTATTATGCTTTAGTATTTGGTTGATAATCACCGATACCATCACTTTTATTTTAGCGCCATCTAGTGTTTATTTTTCTTATTTTATTTTTTTATACAATTTAAGTTCACAGCATACAATCACACCAAAAAACTTACACGATAAATTATGAGTATTATTACATATAAAGAAAAAAAACATGTCAAAAGAAAATTGTCAAACAGAGAGCAAACCCTTTATTTGGCAATGTTTTGTTTTTTTTTCTGACTGAAGTTGTTTGGACTATTTAATGCCACCGAGGCTTGAATATGGGGCATTAGCTTTTTTTGTCAAATAAAGGGTTAAAATATACAAATTACAGAACACATTAAAAGTTAAAGAATTTACAAACATAATAATTAATCATTAATTAAAATTGTCAAGGAAATGCTTGGCAATACGGCATAATTGGGTGAAGCGATCAGCAAATATGTCAGCCTCCTCGTGCTGAGTGAGCATTAGGTATAAATACCTACAGCACTTGTCAAATGCAAAACCATAATTTAGTTTAAATATATTAGGATCAAATATTTACAAAAAAAAAATTATGTGTAATTTTTATTGTATTTAAATGGTGATGAAATATAGATTGGGAGAATGATTTGCGATTACGTATTTTGTGTCACCTGTATTTATTTAATGAATATAACGATTTACGTTGTATTTTAACTGCTATCGACAGTAATTTTTGCTGAGTTCTTCTCTTATGTTGCTTAATTAGTAGGCAATTTAACGTAAATAATAAAAACGGCATGCTACAATAACAACAAATTTTATATTTAACTATACAATGTATATTGTTTTGAAAAAATGACACCTCGCCGAGTTTCTTACGCCGGTTCTTCTCGTGGCAGAGGTTTATTTTTCCTAACCGGTGGTAGTTTATTGACGTTCATAGGTGCATGTAATATGCCTAATTTGAAGAATAAACTACTTTTACTTTTACTTTTCATGAAACTTTGTATGCACAATGGGATCCGACATATCTCAAGTTTTTATAGAGCGTCATATATAATTATACAGCGTCTATTAACGTTTTCATTCATACAAGACGTAAAAAAACCCAAAAACTCTGTATTTTTATTTTATTACAATTTCTAGCAACAGAAACTAATTTCCGACCTAGATATGGCGGATCCCATTGTGTATACAAAGTTTCATGTCATTTCAGCACCGCGTTTTAAAATTAGAACGAAACTACGTTTGTATGGAAAAACGAGTTCAGTTGAGCGTGCGGGGGACCCTTAACTAACCCGTTTCCTCTGCTAATAACATCACAAAACATCGCATATAAGAATGTAGTGCTTAAGTAACAACCCTAGTGCGAAGCTTGACTGACCTGTACGTACATTGTACATACTATATGTTGTACTTACATGTTTTACTCTGACCGATGCGGCAACGTTATGTCCACGTAGGGTGCAATGAAAAACCTCATCTGCGTCATGTAAAGGCTTTATTGCCTTAATGCCGAAATAGGCTCGTTCTGCGTACCCGAATACCACAGTATAATGAAGGTTTTTTTTTTACAACAATACAGACCGTGCCCAGTCTACACACGTTGGTAATCTGAGCTTTAATTTTTTTTTGTCTTTACTACTAAATTATTAAGGCTATGGCAGCGTTAAAAACAAAGCAGTAGGTACATAAGGTGCTACATATGAGTGAGCTTTATACCTCGCAATTTTTGCCTGTTTAGGAGAAAAGCCGGACATTCACCGGAAATCCGGACATCGAAAGCATTTTTACCCAAAATTAAACGGAGACGCTTTGCTCGCTCGGTCAATGTGGCTTACCACTTTCGACTCTATTATTTATACATTGAGGTTCAAAAGCGGTAGATCATTTTATTGCCTAACTGTACACTTCTTTCATTTTACAATCATGGTACAGTCAGCATTAAAAGTAGCTATGCATTTGAAAAGTTCAAAAGTCTTTATTACAAAGGAATAACAGCTTTTGACGCCTTCATATGCGTAGCTAGTTTTGATGCTGACTGTACCTACATACCGTACAATTTCGAAACGTTTTCGGGCATGCGTAAGGTAGATCTGTCATTTTCCATAATAAAAATGACAGGTCTACCTTATATATATAAGTCCTATCGTACGTTCGACAAGTTACGTGATTACCCTGCTGGTAGTTGATTAGGTAACCGGACAAACTCACGCTAGGTAAATCTACCTGTCATTTTTAGTATCGAAAATGATATGTGTATATCAACCTTTCGCTCGAAAATGTTCCATAATGTGCCCTCTGGCAATATATGGTAAATTCTCAATGACACAAGGGTCACTAGGTCACATAACCCCGTCCCATGGAAGCATAATTAAGAAATTAAGATTTAATGTCAACAATACTATTACTTTAGCATAAGACTGGGTCGTAAGACAAGGATACCTATTACACATTTATGAAGTTTCGTAATTGAATTTGATTAAATTTATAAAATGCACAGGGACTCCACATTCACGACACCACCAAAATCCGTATATTTTGCATCTTTGTTCATACGGAACACAGAAAATTAATTGCCTGCGTCGTGTGTCCTAACATCGCCTACCTTCCTAAATCAAAACTGTACTTTACAACATTATTATACCATAATATGTCCTACGATACGACAAAGCGATATTGAAGATATTCCAAGTTTGACTTTAGATCTAGTATTTAGTTTTTAAAATATCCAAAATATTCAAATGAGCATACAAATCAATATCTAACCACACCGCAAAATATCGTATCTTCATTGTTAAATTTACTTTCCATTCATGTCGAGTAGCCGTGGGATATCTACCTATATATAAGGTGTTAATTTATTAGTTGCAGATATTTTAACAGATGATACTTTACTTTAAACTTTAAATAGAAATTAAGAAAACTTTTCATATATTTTTTTGATTTTATTTTTGAACAAAAAATAATTGTAATTTTGTCTAAAAATAATCATCATGTGCCTGACAAGACGTTTAACATTATCTGTTATGTCACTCATGTCAACAATTGTTTGTCTTAAATGTCATTATGGTTCGCCGGGAAAACTACAAATGTTAATGTTAATGGGAATTTGGCCTGTCGTGCTAAAACTAATCAAGAAAATCCACCCATTAGGGTAATTAGCTAATACGTACGAGCCTTTGATAAGTGAGTTAAAATAATTTTAAAAGCAAGCATGAACAAAAGAAAACTTTTATTACCTATTTATCAGACGGAAAATAACATGACATTGACAATCAAGTATTTGATTTATCGACGTGAAGTGGCCAGCTACTGTTAATTGGTACGTAAAAGAGGTACTAGAATCTGTTCAATGAGTTCTCATTTTAATAATCACATTAACAGTGTTTTTACGTAACAAATTTGTTTTTCAGTTTTCTCCAAAAAAACATCGTAAAAGCTATAATGTTTCGTACTTAAATATACTCCAGGGACCGAGTTCTATCAGCTGTAAAATATCTGCAACTAATAAATTAACACCTTACATACATATAAAATATTTGACGTAAAAACAAAATGCCAGAAACAATCATTTGTAAAAAAAAACTGTACAAACGACTTCGCAAAAGATAACGGCTAGCCTTAGAAAGTTATAAGTTTATAAGTTATAACGGGTATTAAGTTTATAAATGGTCATGTATTTCGAGGCGTTGAAGCCGAATAAATTACCCACTTAGTGTTAGACCTATCTTGGCTAGGCGCGGCTGAAAAATGTCTTAATCTCACAACCACTTCATCATTATTACGAAGTGAACGGGAGATTAGACTGCGAATAAACTCTGACAATTAATAGTTCGGAACTCTTACGAAGTTTTTTATTTGACTAG
The DNA here is from genome assembly GCA_905163555.1 of Notocelia uddmanniana. Classification (NCBI taxonomy): domain Eukaryota; kingdom Metazoa; phylum Arthropoda; class Insecta; order Lepidoptera; family Tortricidae; genus Notocelia; species Notocelia uddmanniana. The sequence continues at coordinate 18,505,393 of LR991065.1, forward strand.
GTGATTAAAAAGTTTTGCTATTTATATGAAACTATAGATATACGTCAGAAGTGTATACTGTTTTGACTCTTGTTATCATATCAATTAAGTATAATTTTAGCACTTATCTACTCAATACTTTGGTTTCAAAAGGTACTAAAACTCTGACTTTATAAAGGAATGAAGGCAATAACTGACGAAGGTTTTCGTGCCGCGACTGTGCATATACGTACAAATAATTACATTATATTCGTTTTTGAGGTTGCCGTCGCGAAGGAAAATCAAATGTAACAGTGACATTCACGCGCCGATCGTAAAGGTGTGGCCAGCTCGTAGCGATACGCCACAGGCTAGCTAGAATCAGAGTTGTCTCTAGCCCAAGTAGCGCCCGTGTGCAAACATTACCCTGGTGCCCCCAGTAAGTGGGGCTCCGTAGCGAGCGGCGCTCGGCGCGGCGCCCCCGAAGACCGCTGCGCCCGCGTACAACGCATACCCTGCACCATAGGTAAAGACGCCTCTGCTAGAATTTCCGAATTATAAAAAACGTGTTGTTATAATTTTCCCCCAAACTGCTTTAAAAGTAATAGACAACTTTTCTGCTTTTAAGTTCACATATTCAGTACGATGATTTTCCCTATTATAACTTCATTCTGAGTAAAAATTGTAACATAGCTAGCGTACAACAAACGGAGTTACCGCTTGACTTGCTCTTGATAATCATTGCGACAATCGACTGAATCGACCCAGATAATCATAACAGCCCGCTGAACTTCTCGATGATCTGGAACATAAATTAGGTAGTATTTGGTTCAATTAATTTTGTCTCAATGCATCAGTTTTAATAATCAGTAATGAGGTTTGTATTAAATTATTATTATCGTTATTTCTCTTGTCTCTTAGGTTTTTGTTAGGTATAGAGATAGGAGACACTACGTACCTATAAGAAAGAGACTCACTTTGTCTTACTGTGTGGCAGAGGGACACTCGTGGGACACTCTAAGACCAAGTGAGGTTTTTTCGGTCTCACTTTTCTCAGCTTATCTATGTTTAATAAACAGTCTTGTGTCTTACAGCATAAAGTTCATTTTTTGTGTCATGTAAGATTTAGACGTCTTGTAATATATATATACCTAAGGTGTTTGGTTTTTGTAAAGTGAAATAAAATGTACAAATTGGTCGAATCATGAATTATTGTCAGTGTGTATTTTTTCATTGTGTGTCCACGGGTCGGGTGGATGTCCACCCAAGTCTAAAATACTAAGACACCTACCCTACTAAACTTTCCAGGAAAAAGACCTCCATACGCTAATGTCCCGGACAGATCGATCCCAATAAAGCGTTGCGCAGGTGTGTATTTATAGTACGGCCACAGTTAGGAACTTCGAAGTTCACGAGACCTTGTAGAAGAGCAAGTTGCTGGAGAATAATCCTGGCTACCAAGTCATGCCTGTTTTGTGCCTGTGCAACTCGCCGTTAGCAAGTTTTTATTTTATTTTTTTCAGAACACAAACAGTCGCATAGGCAAACTATACATATGTGTACATGTAGTGTACTGAACAGATATAAAAAAAAGAGACCTGAAGGTTCATTTTTATGCAAAATGTTAACAAGATAATATAAATAGAGAAAAGAGAAACGGAAACTAAATTGTACCGGTCCTCGACGCAGTACCAGTGCATGACACAAGCACTCAGGAGAGAAAAAAAAGTGATAATAATTGACAAGCGTCAATCATGGCAGGTAAAGAGTCGAAGACTGGCACAAACACGTCGCACTAACTAATAATTTTCTCACATATTTTAGGAAAAAAATAAAAAAGTAAACAAGAACAAAAAGAGAGTGAATAACACACATTCTAGAAATTTAGATGACCTGAAAAGTTAGATTTACCTTAACTATTATTTTTTTGGGATGAACTTAAATAATTTAGCTTTAACTAACCTTTTGAGACTAGACAATGAACTTTGGAAAGGGTCAATATCGATCCAATGACTATAACCAGAAATAATATGCCTGAATGATTCCCTGGGAAAAATATTATTAGGTAGGTACGTCAAAAAAAGGTAAATAAATGAAAATGAATAGAAGATTATTGATTCCTGAACTAGCCCATATTAGTCACATAAAATATAAATATTAAATGAAATTGAAATAAAATAGAACTCATAAAAAAACAAAACAGACTTAACAGTCCGCATAACATGAGCTTTAATTGTTTGTGTCATATCATGAAGGTTAATCCTTGAAGCACATTAGAGTATCTAATTGAGCAACTAAGCACAGTATCTCAGAAGCTTGGTACTCCCTAAATGCCTAATACAATTTCAGGACAAATAGTGCTCGGAATAAAGCTCCATTAAGTTAGTAGTGCATTACTTATTCTAAACACTATTACTAACAAAGACAAAGCTTTAACAATTGTATACAGAGCTTACATTAATTCGAATCGTAAAACGGAAACGGCGAAGTTCATTACATCCTGGAATAGTCTACTTCCGGTTGGCCGATATGAGACGCCAGATGGCATTTACTGCAATGGCGTCATCAAATTAGGTACATCTATTCTATTGCAGATATACTTAGAAGTAAAAAGAGCATTTTCATTTCATTTTAATTATTGTGTACCACTACACATATTCAATGAAAATTAATATAATTCTAAATTAAGAGTTGCAATAATACGAGTATATTGCATGAGTATACAGTATTTTGACATCATTATGGACATTTCATAATTTAAAATATTGATGCATATAATAGTTTTAGACGCGAGTCAAATCGGAGCCGCACGATATCCATAATTTAATTGCCATAGTACTAGTGCTGCCATAAAAGTGATCTTCACTGAAACCGTAAAACTTACGGATTTATTTAAATATACTTTGTATAAAGCCCTGTTACGTATGTTACATATGCTACGTCTGTATTATAATAAACCTGGAAAGACAACAGTTTCTGAGAAAAACGACGCTTGGCAAAATTATTATAATGGCTGGCGTTACATTTATTGCAAATAAAATTATAGATTTTAATAGTAACCCGAGTTAAATTGGTACCATACAAAGGGGTCAATTTAAGACATAGTTACAGCCGCATTCCATTTACATGCAAATCCGTATGTTCTTGATTGGTTCCACCCACAACCGCCTACAATGTGTGTGTATTTCAAAGACACGGTTGAACCGTTAGTTACTCTTTGTACATTCATGTAAAATCATGTCTCAAAACTTTGAACTTGTCGAATCATTCTTGATCCTCAGGGACACGACACATTAAATTTTCAGGTCCCAGGACTAAATAACACTATGTAAGACCTGCCTGCATATTTAAATAGAAAATTAGCTATCCAGAAGTCCTAAGTTGATATATTTTATTCCCTTTGTACCTGTAATAAAGTGATTTTACTTATTAATCATCATGTGTAAGACTCTGACCAAGTATTTTTTACTTTGTCTGAAGTGTAAGTAGTATATTTTCATTTTTTGTCATATGTTATGAGTATTTTTATTCCTTAAGGCGAAGTCATAGTGAGACGTGTAATATGATAATAACACCTCTGTATGTACCTATGTTTTACGAATACAATTATATTGTTTTCAATCATTGCACTCGGCTTTTTTAGGGTTCCGTAGCCAAAATGGCAAAAACGGAACCCTTATAGATTCGTCATGTCTGTCTGTCCGTCCGTCCGTCCGTAAGTATGTCACAGCCGATTTACTCGGAGACTATGACCACTACATTTATGAAATTTGGTGTGAAGGTGTATGTTATGAACCGCTATAGAAGTATGATGTGAGTTACGAAAAAAATATTTAACTGGAGGGCAACCCCATACATGTAACAGGGGGGGTCAACATTTTTTTTTCAATGCACATAGGCGGGAGGTGTATCTATGGATAGGCCTTCAAAAATGACAGAGGTTTATAAAAACTTTTCCATTTAAGCCAACCGTTGGTGAGATCTTAGCTGTCAAAGTCGTAAAAAGTATGTCCCCCCCCCCCCTCTAATATCTAAACTATAAAGTTTATAATTGTAAAAAAATCAAGATGATGTACATTAATAAATCCTTTCAACGATTTTTGGTTTGAACACGAATAGTTTTTGAGTTATTGCTGAAAAACTGTCTTGCCAAAACAAAAGGGCGTAAGTGCCGTAAGTTTCCTATGAAGATACCTTTTTTGATTAAATGTATTGTATAGTGGTGTGGTTTTAAATGTAGATTAGGAGGTGTTGGTACGGAACCCTTCTTTGTGCGTGGTCCGACACGCACTTGGTCAGTTTTTTACCTCTCCTTTATGATAAGATATTATATCTTGTAAACTACTTCTAGACTAGAGTCACCATCTTTTAGTATGGGTTACTGTTGTCATTCCAATGGACACATACAAAGTTTAAAGATCTAATAAAGGTCCAGTGCCCGTTTTAGATCTCATTAATGATACACCTAATACACCTTCATACATGAATCTTTTCTAACACATTTTCTTGACAGTGACATACCATTCAAAACCTAAGTACGTCAAGGTGACAAATCTGTGTATCTGTTACAATTGCCTTCGTGTGTGTGTGTGTGTATGTGATGTTATTGACGTGAGTGTATCATTCGAATTTTGAATATTTCATACTTGACATTAAAATTTTCTTAACTTCACGTAAACTCTTAAGAGTCCCTCGTACGCTCGACTGAACTCGATTCTCCATACAAACGTAATTTCGTTCTCATTTTAAAACGCCATGCTGAAATAACATGTAATTTTGTAAACACAAGGGGATCCGCCATATCTAGGTCGGAAATTAGTTTATGTTGCTAGAAATTGGAATGGAAAAAAAAATACAGCGAGTTTTTGAATTTTTTAGGTCTTGTATGTAAATTTATATTTCTTTGTGTGACGCTGAGTAAATGTTATTTTTTTTTTCTGTCAATAAAAACATTCTGTATAATCTATGTGTACCTAGACCGTCAACAATGGTAAAGTCTAGAATGAGTAGTTATGTTTTTGATCGGTTTTATCCCAAAACAAACACACATTACGTGTACCGACCAATGTATTTTGTGACGGTTAGCGAATGATATGATAACAAAGCGCGACGCAATGCGGATCCGCTTCAAGCTCATTTCATATTATTCAACTGCTTTTAAACTGAGCTTCGTGTCGCAGGGTTCACTTGCTTTGATATCGTTGTTACTAGCCACCGCACTACTTTACTACACATTTACGATCCTTGGTTACGACTGCTTCGAATCACTCTGATTAGGTAAAGTACCGAGACCGAACTTTGTTCAGCGTCTTTAGTGTTTATCCGGAGAAAAACTATTTGAATTTCAAGGAAATGAGAGCTAGTTATATGAGTAAATGGAACCGAAACCGTCCTTCTCAAGAACTCCTAAAACTCGAAACGCACAGAGCGGGCGCGGCGCGGTGCCGGGCGGAGGCGGTATTACATTTTTGATTTTTCCAACACTGTCGACTGTCGATTACTACTTTATATGTCACACACGGCACCTCCGTTCTGCTGCGCTACCGAATACCGTGCGGATCGGTGCGGTGCAGTGCGGTTAGCTATCTAGACACGCTGCAGCGAGTTCAGCCATGTTCACCCCAGGAACTGGCGGACAGCAGCCGTGTGTTATTTTACACGAACCGTTTGGAGCCACTTTTGACCCCCAATAACTTCAAATCTATCTAACATAAAAAATTGAAATTTGGTAGGTGTATTAAGATCCTTTAGAGCAACTAGAACCCCAAATTTTATAAACATAGATTTAATAGTTATTAGGTCATTAAATTTCAGAAAACGGCCTTTTTTCCACTGACTGACTGACTGACTAGTAATCAAAAACCTAACCCACTTCCAGGTGACCTAGAAAGCTGAATGCAGCTTGGTAATTGTGTACTTAACTTGGCAGTTTTCTATGCAGTATGTTATAATACCATAAAAGCTGTTGGATATTTAAGAAAACTGCCAAGTTAAAGCTGAAAATGCATTAAGCCGCAGTAAATTAGTTTTACTGCAAACAATGTAGTGCCGGACTTGGCACCATTTCAGAGAATCTATGGAACTTGGCACCCATTTAGATCTCAATTCTTTTGTCGGTGAAGACGACAACCAAGCATCGCATATTCTTAATATTGGACTTGGCTCCCATTTTCACATTTATGTTTTTGATGGGATTACTAAATACACAACGGTGCTACGATCTATGTGGAGTATTTCACTGGTATCTGTATCTCAGTATATAAAATGTACTTTGTGACATATAAATTGCTTAAATTGCTTTATTTGTTTTTAAAAAGAACTAACAGTCGTACAAAAGATGGCACAGGTCGTATGCAGCCAATTCAAGTCGTATTTTTCTGTTGGAAAAGTGTCTGAAATAATTTGCCGTTTTCGATGGAAAAATGGCCTTGCGAAATTGCGATTCTGTTTAAAAAAGATAAACGGCGTGAGAGCATAAACATTATGAAATTTTAAGGTTATGTTTATCAAAACTTAATTCCATTTCAGTCATTTTTCCCCCATTTTAACCAAAGAACTATATTAGCCTCGGCTGGAATTGCAATTACAGGCTAGGTCGTTCGTTTAAAACTAATACTCAGCCTGTAATTGCCTCCTTCCAGGCCTCGACAATAATGTACTATTTCTATACAAGGAGCGGCTACTTTCAGTGCCCGCTAGCAGTATCCGATTGAATATGTAGGTTTTTTGTAGGTTTGTAACCCTTTTTGTAGGTTTTTGTTGTGTACAAGTGGTCCCGTACGTATTTTACGGTCTTATTTCATATGCCTTGTACGGCCCAAAACTTGACCATTAAACTGGGGTTTGCGGCCCCTGGACCGGCTTGTACGAAAAGTCCTCAATACCCCGGGACCTTCGGTACATTTCATACATTTCAGATCCGGGAGTGCAAACTCTATATACTTAAATCTATCGTGCTGGCTGGACTGATCCGCTGTAAAGACTTTTATAATTGACATCGTGAATAAAATTTGCCCATTTAAGATTTCTGGTAAAGTTATTCAAAAAGCTTTTTCGTGATTCGTGATAAATTACTTCTAGTTTCATTGTTATTATTTCGTTCCGTGAAACACAGGAAAACAAATGAATAATATAATGAACACTAATGTATTAGTTCCATTGAAATGGATTTATAATGCAACTAGACTGCACGGCGTGCCAGACGTGCACTAATTATATCGCGGTGCATGCGCGGGAGCACGCTCCGGTGCTAATGTTAGACCGAAGGGTTCATTGATTACGAAATATAAGTCAATTGAGATTAAGGCTGGGTTGCACCAACTTACGATCACAGACCGATCAACGTTAAATATGGCGCCGGCAGCTGTCATCCCATAGAAACTTGTCAAACATTCCATACATTCAGATTTTAACGAACACTGCTTACGATTACAGACGGTTTGGTGCAACCCACCCTAAATCACCCGGGACCCAGGTGTGTCCTAAAACTACGACCAAGACCACCGTGATGGACAGCAGCATCCCTGGAGTGCGGTGGAAATACTGCGATGGCCAACCCGCATGCCAAGCGTGGCGATTATGGCATTTACTCCACATGAAATTGGGGGAGGCTGGGAGGAGGGGAGGATGTCCTTGGGCTGACATGGTGGTGAGATTAAATCAGAGGAGGACTATCACTCGAAAGTTAATTTAACGTGTAAGGTGACTTCCTGACTCTTCGGTACGGAGACGGTATATACGATATCAGATCTGTCAGCTTTCAGTTTCCACTATCAGTTGATCCAGGAGGGTTTCTTTACTCTGCGTCTATATTTAAACTAACAGGCGAAGCAGTACAGCCCCGCTCCCGCACATGATATTACTACTGCGTAAACGTAATACTGACAGTAGCCTGTCCAGTGAGGAAATCTATGCGACATCAGTAAAAAATGAATAATATTATATATAGCAGGATGTGCACGTCGCAAAATGTGCAGTGGAGCAAATCGCAAAATGTGCAAGGACGAAAATGTGCAGGTGGCAAAAGATCCAGGTTGCAAAAAGTGCAGATCGCATAATGTTCGGTTCTGGCGCGCTGTAGGGTCGCAGTTCTACTAACACTCCTCCTCGCTTCGCTCGTCATCGTACCTAAATACCCCTTTGTTCGGCGGCCCTGATTTGGAATGGTTAGTAGAGGAGGAATGTTAGTAGAACTACGATCCTACAGCGCGTAAGCCGAGCGAGCGAAGCGAGCGTGCCGAGGTCATGGCCGGCGAAGCGCCAGAACCGAACATAGTGCGATCCGCCCTGCCAAGTCCGGAAGTCGCCTAAGGTAAATATCTCAAAGTTTGACAGCTTAAATCCCAATTTTTCACACCTATTGTACACCTCTATTGTTATTATTTAATTAAAATTGAAAGTAAAGTATCGGATCAGTGTCAAGCACAGGGACCTTTACCTGGCGGTTTTGGCAATTTTCACTTTGTATGAAACATTAACGTAATTCTGAAATTGTACTGTACGAGGTAAGATAGAATAAGTAGTTGCAGTTTTCAGTAATTACTGTTACGTTTGCGATAATTATTATTTCGGAACTTTTACGTGGGGTGGGTATAATGATTGATATGATTTTTCGTGATAGATGCGATAAAAAATAAAAACTTAGGGGCTATTTTATCAGGAATTAACATTATCATCAATAAAAAACCGCGTTTTTGTTACAATTACACGCATGTCTAATTATAGGCCTTGTTCAGGAATAATAAATAATGTTTACCTAGTTACCTAATGGTAGGTATAATAAAGGTAATATAATTTTACTAAACCCAAACTCCAGCAGTTTAAAAGTTTTGAAAGATATCAAAATTTAAACGCGCTTTGGAGTCGGACAAAAGTCTCGTAGTTATCTTGCAAAATTCAGTTCAAAACTAATTTTTATCTGAAAATATTTCAAGTCGATGAATTTTAAATTATCAGTGCGTTTCTCTTTTTCCGTATTTGTTAGATTAAGAATACTCAAATGGGTTCACTGCGTTTAATAATACTTTGAAACGTCAAGCGCGGATTTTGCGTACCGTTGCACGTTGGCGGGAAAAGTCGTGACAGCTGATGACGCTGACGCCATCTTGGAACCTTCAAAGTGTTGTCATAACAATATCCAGAGATATTAATTACCGGTTTCATTTTGTTTACATTACGCGTCAACGGCGTTGTAAAAATAAACGCAACAGCCGCGAATACCTAGTTTATCTTCTCGTGAACACAATATTATGGGCTGAAATACACTTTGATTAGTGATTAGTGCGAGTTCATAAATTTCTTACTAGCACTCGCAGCAAATGTATCAATGAATTCGCACTCAACACTAACCAATGTGTGTAACCAGGCCCTAACTTTCACCTACATGTGAAAATTACACAGCTAAACTTACCTTAAAATTACATTCGGAACTTTTTCCTGCACTTTATTAAACAACTTTATTTAGCACAAGCACTGGAACTTCCCGGCACTCACCGGTTTTTGGCGTTTCTGGCAATGGCTGCGGCAGAGGCTCCCTCCTTAGCTGGAGGGCAAACTCGGTGCCGACTTCCTCGGACCTCGGGCACGGCACGTACGCGTACTGTTTCTTTGTCGGCGCCGGGGCGGGCGCGACGCGGTGTTTGCCGCGCTCGGCCATGCGGCGTCTGACGGAGAGTGCCGCAGCCCGCCTCTTATCGATAAAGGAACACTGATTTTTAGGCGTTTTGGCGGTTTGGGCTAGGTTTTTTTGGTTAGTATGTGCTGGTTTTGCATTAATTGTGATCTGAATATTTTGTTGAAACAGAAATTACCTATGCAGGGTGTTTTTATTGATTTCCGTTAATCGCGGGGGCACAATCCTGAGATAAAATAGAGTAATCTTGTGTAAGACACCAGTATCCCAGCTCCCCCTTCGCAGTTCTCCCTTTTGAAGGTATTCAAGAATTCATTTTCGTTAATTACCACCCCTAGTATAGTATAAAAGATCCTTAACAAATAAACAAAGTTGACGTGCGTGTCATTCGAATTCCGAATTGTCATACTTGACATTAACTTTTACTTAACTTTACGTTAACTCTTAAGGCCGGTTTTTTGTATGAAAATGAAAAAAATACTTATTTCCTGAATTTTGAAGAAATAAAAATGCTACGTCGTTTCAATGGCTATACACGACTACATGCTGGAAGGAACGGAAATCAATAAAATATAGTAACATGTCATGATGAGAATAAGCTACATTCAATGTATGAATTTCCTTGACCATAATTACTGGTTTATGTTAATATTATTAGCATTAATTAACTACAAACTTTAATTTTGTTGAAAAGGAAAAGCCAGCGTTTTCCTTGAACACACATGCTTATATGCTCTATAGTGCCAAGTATAATACATCATTTCTCAACGCGGAACTGCAAACCTATAAAAATGCAAAGATGCAAGTGTTACAACATAGTCCTGCCTTCCTACTGAAATTTTAAGTACATAGTGAAAGTAGTGACTTAACAATCTTAACATCAAAGTTCAAATGAGAACTCAAAGTTACAAACAACAAACGCAATATACCTACGAGACTACAGACGTATTTATAAAATTGAGTGAAATGGAGTGCTTTAAATATATTTAATATTATTTTGGGAAATAAAAACAGATCTTAACTTAAGGTATATTACGATATACTTAAACTTTTAAAAAGAGTTACCTATATAAGTTTTGATATTAGTAGGATTGGTAAAAATTACAAGTCAAAATAATCATCTTAAACTGAACCTAAATTAATATTTAATCTAAAAAATACGTATGTGAAAATCGCACACTTTCAAACAATGCTTCAGACTTAATTTCCACGGTCGTGCCAGTTTTTTTCCGAGCGTATTCGCTGCAATTTATTTTCAAGAAACTATTAATTTACTGTCATGTCGAACTCTTTTTGGCCGATCTTATTGGGCAACACTCTGAGGCACGTAAAATCTTAAAAAGATGTAAATAGAAACTAGTCATCATGAATCTGTGCTACAAATACTGTATTAGAAACTACAATAATACAAAAGTCATTGAATAAGTGTTTGGGTAGTATGGCTAATATTATAGTGTTCAAAAAAAAAGTATCTAAAATTGTTTATTGTACACAAAAATCAGCACATTATAGGGAGAGAACAAAAGAATTTACATATAAATAATGGTGACATTCGTGTACCTGAAAGCTTACATTTACGGATACGCTGGCCCCTACACTAGGCATAGCCTGTCTCGTAGGTAACCAAAACACAGATGAGATTTTACATAGGTATTTGATGCGAAAAGCTAATAAGGCACAGTTTCCATGAATAAGAAAATTAGAGTGTGATTGCGTGTGTGTTTTATTTGACCACTTTCATAAGACCCTCTATGTCCTCATACGAAAGAGAGCTGAGCCATGCTGATATTATTTTCTGAACTTCTCTAACGGACAGATTTTTAATTGGAATTTTAGAATTTACCTTGTTATAAAGAAAAGGATTGTGCTTAATATGTGTGTTTATATTAAATAAAAAACCGTACAAACCAAATACTGTCACATTCCCAACCGCACGAACCGCACCCTTTATGTATTTAGGGTGGGTTCCACCAACTTACGATTACATAACTACCGATGCATTAAATATGGCGTCTGCGGTTGTCAGTTACCAAGTTGCAAGCTTAATTTTTTTGTCTGTATTTTATCGCAATTCTGAACCTCCTGAAATATGAGTAACTAATCATGAACTAATCTCAACGTACAGCCGAGAAATTTGATTGTTGGGCCTCTACCTTATCACAGTGAAAACAATATGAAAGCTGTTAGTGATCTCATATTTTTGTCACTGTTACAAGGTACGAAATATAAGTAGCCCGGAAGTCAATTCCTCGACTGTAAATACCTACGACATAGATTTTATAATACTCCTATGAGTATTATATTTCAGGGCACGAGGGTAAAGATCCAAGCCTGTTTCTAGACAGCCTATAAATCGGTACTTAACACGCTCTTAAATTTACTACCTGTTTATGTCAATAGTACCGTAAATGGCTTCAATGTTGGTGGTAAAGGCTCTCCGCGATCTCCAGCCATCTCTCCCTGTTGGCAGACTCTCTCGCGCAGGCAGATACGCGGTTCCTACTGCGGATTACACGTCTTGGTCAGTCCAGCACATAGGTGACCGCGATCTAATTCTCTCCACTTTTCAATGTACGACCAGCCGCTCTATGGAGTCGCTATCCCGCCTAGAAACATCTCCAAAGTTCTGCAGCTGAGACTGTACTACGAATGGTCCTTATGTAATCCTTGTACTTTCATATAATGTTATTAATTATAGTTTATTTGCAGAAATTGCGAATCGTCTGGTTGACGTAACCGGTGACCGAAGAGCTGGAGACTTCCTCGCTCAACGTAACAGCATTGCAATACAGCGAGGAAATGCCGCCAGCATCCTCAGTACAATGCCACAACGGCCTGTTTTAGATTTAAGTTAGTTTTACTCGTAATTTTATTTATATAATTTTGGTTAAGTACTCTTGTATATATTGTCTTTGTATATAAGAAAGTTTATAATGGTCATTGTAGTTTTAGATTTTACGGACTTAAATGTACCTATTTAAGATTGTTTTAGCTGAAAAGCGGTTCAATGAATCCTATTTGAATAAATGAATTATTATCTTGTAACACGATCATAGTAACGCCACAGAACACCAATGGTTGCACCGCGCAAGTGACGACCTACATATGCATCGACGCACACATGCACAGCCGCAGCGTATATAAGGCCACCGCGCGCGCCGCAGCATCACGGATCCTACTCACTAGAATTCTCAGATTTACGGCTGAGAATAACGTCATCATCGACGAGCAGTTCGGCTTTAGATCCGGGCACTCGTGTGTCCAACAGGTGCACCGCGTCACGGAGCACGTGCTGGACGGTTTCTCTCGTTTCCAGGGGCTCAAGACCGGTGCGATCTTTCTCGACGTGGCGAAAGCCTTCGACAAAGTCTGGCATAGCGGGTTGATATACAAGTTATATCTGCTCGGCATGCCGGACAGACTCGTACTCACAATACGAGATTTTCTCAGGGATCGAAGCTTTCGTTACAGACTAGAGGGAACGTACTCGGACCCACACCCCATCCGAGCCGGAGTCCCGCAAGGCTCCGTGCTCTCTCCCACTCTGTACTCGTTATTCACGAATGACATTCCCAGGCACCCTAAAGTGCATCTGGGGTTGTTCGCGGACGACACCGCGCTCTTTACGACTCATTGTAAGTACGCTTTTATCCGGCGATATCTCCAGGAGGCAATCACCGACCTTGGTCGTTGGTTTAATCTTTGGCGTATCGAAGTCAATCCGGAGAAAAGCACTGCAATAGTCTTCCACCCTTCTGACTGCGTTAGCACAGAAAGGCGGGTGGCTCCGATCCAAATGTTTGACCGGCCTATCCCCTGGGCCAACGAGGTCAAATATCTTGGAGTGACCCTCAACAGGAAACTGACTTTCCGCAGCCACATCCGTAGGGTACGCAACCGTGCGTTGTTCGTGCTAGGAAGGCTTGTGCCGATGATCAACAAGTTTAGTAAAATGTCACTTAGAAATAAGCTGACACTTTACAAAACTTGTGTTCGTCCAATCATGTCTTATGCAAGTGTAGCTTTTGCTCACGTGCCTATGACATCGCTCAAGCCGCTTCAGGTCATTCAAAATCGTTTTCTCCGTAGGGCGACTGGTGCCCCGTGGTACCAGTCGAACCTCAGCCTGCACCACGACATGGGGATTAGCACCATGTATGGTTTCTTTAAGCAGACTGCCAGGCGTTATTTTGACAACGCTCCCCATCATAGGAATCCGTTAGTTAGGCAGGCTGTCGACTACGTTCCCATCCCTCCCCCCTCTGTCGTAACTCGGCGATTACTGATTAGGGGCCGCACGGTCCGGCGTCCTAGGCACACACTCACGGACCCGGACGACGTAATCACAGCATCCATCGAAAGGTGGAACGCTGCGCTTACGGCGTCCAACTCAGACACGACTCGTACACTTAGGCTTTCCCGCCGGCGGGGACGTCCACCGCGCGATCGCGACAACACAGACACATATAGTCCCTATTCGTCCCGGTACCGCCGCATACCGGGTAGAGTCAGTCCGACGCAGGTCGGGCCTAGCTGAGTTTCTTGCTGGACTCTTCTCAGCTAGGCTAGGTTTAGTGAACCAGCGACAAAACTCCCAGTAGCTCGATTCCACTCACACCCCGGATTTGGTTGAAACCGTTCAACCAATCTCACTGGAGCGCAAACTCTTAGAGTATTCCAGTGTTTAAACCGCCCACGCGGTCGTGTCGGAGGTTTTCCCCAGGCAACTCTCCCACCACGTATTCCTATCGCTTTAATGGGCTCGGCCTATAAAGCCACAGTCAGGTCAAAAAAAAAAATACCGCAGCATCATTCACTCGCTAGACGGCGACGAGTGCGATAGCCCCGCAGTCCACTCGAAGTCGTAGTAAGTACTTGCCCTGACCGATAGCCCCGCAGTCATCAGGTGTCAAGTAAGCTAGGACGGATAAAGGGGTGCGATAGCCACGCAGTCCACCCCACGATCCTTCAATAGGGATATATGCTATTTTGAATGTAACCCCAGTTGTATGATAACTTGTAAGTTTCGTAAAGAATAAATAAACAACCAACAATTGGGCTTTTTCTCACCTGACAACCCTACAATCTTATCTTATCTTTAATACTATGTGTTAGACGTAAACGAGATTATGGTAGGCAGGTAAAATTTAATCTTAAGCCACTTTCATAAATACTGTAAGTAACAGGGATTTTTTTCTAACTTTATCTATACAACAACAAACCTACTTAACTAACTTGGGGGGCGGGGTCAATGTGTGGTATTTTGTTCTTTGACGTGAGCTTACTGAGGTCAGAGAGATTTCCTCACTTGACGAGATACTGTCAGAATTACGTTAAAGCAGTAGTAATATCATGCGCAGAATCGGCACTGCACTGCATCGGCATTGCCCCGTTTTCGCGCATCGCGCGTCAGTCAGCAAGCACTCATTTAAATGCAGGTGCGCAGTAAAAAACCGGTACTGACTTGACTTGACTGACAGTTGACACTGACGACAGTCACAACTGACAGTTTTTAACCGACTTCAAGATTTCATAATTTTTAAGAAAAAAAAAGCATTTTCATCCAAAAAAGTGACATGTGATGAAGTTGCACTGCTGACGATGATCAGAACAGAACTCTTTAACGACGCATAGTTGAAGTTTGGCAAGCTAGGTTTTCAAGGCATATTTGTTGTCAAGCTTGAGTTCTGATGGAGGATTCCATGAGGTATTGAGGGTACTTAGTCTTCCACCATTATAAACATACTTATAGCCATTTTGATTTCATTGTATGGAATCTAAGAGTGCACCATCTAAGTATAATAATCTTTCACCGGCCTACCCCATTGAAGTCGTTTTTTTTTTCTTAAAAATTATCTTATACCGTACCGTCTCTGCACCGACAAAACAGGACGAAGTAACAATGGAATTTCAACAGGTTTGATCTCATAATAACTCTTATACTTACCTAAATACATATCGTGAATCATGGTATGTTTCGTAAGTCAAGTTGAATGACAACGGATTCTTACACTTTGTATAATCCCTATCCTTATGCATATCTTGTTTACTCGTTTTCATTGCTGTTAAGTGTAGTATCTTAGTGCCTACTTTATTTTTCTAGTAATGTGTTTTTTAGGTATTCGAGTCTTAAAAACATACGTATGTAACTATTGCCTAAAGGAGCGTGGATTTTTACAGTTTTACTTCACAAAACAAATGAAATAGACTATTTGATTCAAAAACTAAACTTATCAAACTCGATCTAACCGGGTCTCCTCTACACAGACGAGTTCGAACACAAAAACAAATGAACTATTTGAATTTAGAACACCGCGCTCAATTCGAACAGAAGTTACTTTTAAACTTTTTTTTAATTATTGCGGTGCTGTGGCATTGGCAGCACTGGCTGTTTGCGCGCGCATTACCCGTGCCCGGTCGCAGCATCACGGTCGATAGCACGTGTCCCAGACTATTGCGGATTCTTGAAACAATGAACAATTTAAAAATAAATAAAAAAAGTTTTAAAATTGAAGAGTGTTTCGTTTTTTATTGCGTTTCTAACTATGCGGCAACCATAGTTTCGTTCTACCGATACTGCTATCTAAATTGATTAGGTAGACAAATATCTAACAACAAAATTATTATAGACATGGGGATATACTTGTACCTTTCAGAATCACAAGTTTTATTGAATTAAACAAAGCGAACGTGAATCGCGAGGCAAACAAAGGTTGTGAATTATTTATAAGGCTAGATGCTGCGGCATACACGCACCTCCAAACACCTACAAGCCTATCCTGTCTATGATTTCTCAAAGCTCTTAACGTATCATAATAAGGCCTATTTTGGCTTGTCATGTAACACATATTGACGGTAACATAGGACGGCAGTACACAATTCATACCCAGAAGGTACGATACGACTACCTACACTCGTATACGGTAGCAAAAGTCTGACTTTTATGTTCTAGTTTCTGCAGAGATTATTGAATAACTAAACAACTAAAACGGTTAAAACTCACGTATAAATTGTCACTCTGGGCGACATGTTTCGAACTCTTCGGGAGTTCATCCTCAGGATGAGTACATCAGCGATGATGATTAAGGTCAACGACACCTACACTCATGAGTTTTAAGCGTAATGTATGTTTAAAACTATACCACTCATATATTTGTGGTTGTGGCATAGTTTAAAATATGATTCACAAAAGTTTAAATTCAATTATAGATTATACAAAATATGGCAAATGATATGATATTATTTCATATAATAAAATAACAATTATGGCATATGAATATCATTGTACCTAGAGGTACAGTTATGATACATGAAATTATGGTAAACAAAAATATGGCCTATGATTATTATGATAAATGAAATTACTCATATTAAATAACTATAAAATTACTTATGTTTTTACAAATAAACTATCTTTATCTTTAAATGATATTCTGGCAAACGAGGGCATACCACCAAATTAACACATTGGTACCGTTCATATATTTATTTATTTTGCGGTTACAGCATATAATAGATAATTCTTGTCTATTTATCTAACATGCTCAAAACTAATTGATAAACTTTTTTCCATACGCGACTTATTTTACACGCACATCTTTTTCGACTGTCCCTTTATTCCTTACAGGAAAGATATCTTACTCAGCAGTCAGCATTATTTTAAAGCCGCCAAATCTAAATTTACTTTGCCATTATGTGACATAACCTTTTCGATTCATATAGGTTATAGATAAACGCGGGCTGGGTTTCCGCAACTCGATGTCAAACTTCAAACTATTTTGCGTTATGGGTTGTTGGCAATGTGGGCGCTACTCATGCTAACCCAATTCTACCAGGAAGGCTAGCAAACAAATCCTTGACGTTGCTGACGACTTCTGGTAGTGACCTTGGTGATCCGAGGTATTATGCCTCGATACATACTTACTTATGAGGACGGTTAGCCACCTGCTTGAATAAAAGAAGAAAATAACATGTTACTTCAGATGTAAACAGCACTATAAATACTATAATGTAAACTCCAGCTATAAAAAAATGTGATATTTAACGTATAGTTATCCTTCCGCGAATAAAATTGTGTGTGTGTGTGCTTAAATTTTACTTTGATTCCCTGTAATTGAACGACTCTTCACGTCTACGTTATAATTTTCTTGTGCAAAGATGACTGTGACTGTGACTACCGATCGCTTGATGCTCTTAATTAAAGTAAGTCCTCCAATCGCATAACATAACCATTATTACCACCTCATTCATAAAACTTCACAAAAATCTGCCTAGAACAAGCATTATCGTAATTATGACAGAGTGTGATTGTTATGTGTGTTACTTGTCTCTTACTAGCAAGGACGTATGTGCGAGATGAACCCATGATATACGTCTGAGACAAACTCGATCATGCTGGCTGGGTGTTAACTAAAACATGTTTTACAACACACCTTGCCAAAAAGCGCGTTTTACCGCACGCTGCGCGTCCGGAAAAACCCACTTTTTGGCCAAGTGGTGACGTAAACTTGTATACAAAACACGGGTCGTAAAACGGAAAGCTCTCTCTCTCGCATATTTATGACCCTCGCCTGCGGCTCAGGGCCTCAAACATCTGCGATATCGGCCTTTTATTGTTTTACAACCCTTGTAACGTAAATAGCTATTGTCTCCTATTCATAGACCCAAAGGTTAAAGTGACATAAAAACTAACTAATTTTAACGGCATGTTAGCCAAAATAGGGATGATGAACGTTTAAAGGCAGTGTTGTCACTTATTGTTTCGAAATGTACGACGATCACCTTTCCATGCCACATTCTGTCCGTATAAATAACCCATTCCATTACTTTCGCGTACCACATTGCCTATATACACGCCCTATCCAAATAGTCTGCATAAAAATAACATTTTGCAACCCAGGCATCTCAATAGTTTGTGGAATTTAGTTAGATATGTGTTTATTTTTCCATTTTGTGTGGGCTACATAAACTGAGGAGTTTTGTGGCTTGTCAGTGTTGCGTAAGCAAACTAAAATCTCTATTGACACTTTTGCATAGGCGCGAAAGATATTCCAAAGCAGGGACGCGATATTCCTAAAATTCTTTTGAATTAAATTTCTGTCTGAGCTTTATGTAACATTGATACGAATGGGGAATACAGGGTGACATCGGAGACGTAATCAGAAGCAAATTTTTCAGACTCTACACATGATCGCCTTTTGAATGCAATAGTTGTTACATCGAATAAAACAATTTTTTTTTTTAATTTACTAGAAAAATAATATGGCCCTATTTAAATCATGGTCACCCTATCACTTTTGACACACGTTGTATGAGCGATGACAAGACGTTGTGTGGTGTAGTGTGACCAAGTTGTATGAAACATTATTTTTTCTCTTATTAATTTGATAAATAATAGTCAATATTGCAAGTAGTAACTGTGATATCATCTTTATTGAGTTTGGCTTTCAATACTTCATCGAGTCAAATAATTTCTGATGACGTCTCCGATGTCAACCTGTATATTGGTCTTTGGTAAATTACTTATCATCTGGCGATAACACTACATTTATTATTTAGCTGACTACAGCTATGAAACAAAAATATCCAGTATAGTAAAAAATATAAAATACACAGCTCCGAGACGAAACAGAGTAATTTATACTCGTGATTTCAGAAACACTGTTTTAATATGATAACATTCCGACAGCCTTTTCCACAAATAAAACCTATCAAGCTCGGTTCCATTTCCATATCGCAAAGCCAAAATCTCAATTTCAACCCAACGCTCCCAAACTCTTCAACTTGCTAAGTAACAAAGCAATGTTTTACCTTTTAAAATAAAGTTCAGAATTAAACGTTAGCTTAAAGGCAGATACGACGGTGTTACAGGAAAAGTGAAAAGTTGATTTGTCCGAACACTAATTGGGACTGCACGGAATTGCGACAAAAAGATAGAAATGGCTGCCATAGTCGGTTTTATTCAGGCTGTGATTTTTGTTGGGACACCCCTCTATGTTTTTGCAATTTTTAAAACCGCAAAGAACTCAAAATCTTTTTCTACGCCAGAGCACAAGCTGTTGATACTTTTCCTGCCCTAAAACCCTCAAAACGAATAATTAATAAAATACACCTACTGCTACGACAATTACATCAACAGCTACCTAATGTCTAATAGTGGGTTAAGTAGAAAACGCAGAGATCTATCCTCTAACCTAATTAGGAATTCCTGTTTGTTGAAAATCATATACTCAGCAATTTGGGACACAGTATACGTACAAGTGGTTCCAGGGCAAGAAATTAATGGACTGGAAATCTAGAAATTTCTTCATTTTTATTCTACTTCACTCAAGTGGTCTAAGTACATATATTAAAAAAAATGTTTCATCGTATGAACTCTTTGTCATACACAGGATGGAAAAAATATGGGCCTTGAAAAAAAAACTACTTCAAGTCCTTTAGTTCCAGTTTTTGTCTTAATGAAATAAATTTGCCCCCTACGTCGCTGCCTACACTGTCTGCTCTGCTACCTACAAGGCAATTTATGTTTAGGTTATAACAAAAAAATCTTGCTAATGATGAAGCTTTAATTTGTTAATATGAATACATGACACGTTAGTACGAAAAAACCTACCCCGGTGATAATATACGAAGAAAAAGTATTGTCACAAAGACTGACTAAAGTAATACAACTTTATTGTTGAAAGTTATAAATATTTGGTTAATCAGGATGTGACGTCATGATGATGAAGTGTAAGCCGGCTCAGCAGAAGTGCATATCCGTAAAGTGTTTCTTGTTCTTGAACATCTGGCCGTAGGACCCGTAGTTCTCTTTCTTCTCTTCCGCTTTCTTCGAAGCGGAAGGTGCGAATGATTTTCTGTAATGATAAATAGGACGATGTAAATAATCATTTTGAAAGAATACTTAGACTGAAGCAGGAATTAGTTGTAGGTTTTCCGTGTGGTGCCTGGACTGCCGGGGAAGAATAGGAGTAGCTCTTTGTTTTCCCATGGGTGTCGAAAGACTCGTAAGAGTTGACTATCTTATGTTATAGGTTGTGTTCTTTCTGGGCAATGGGCTAGCAACTTCATTATCACGTTATCTCCATCTTTATATCTAAACACTAGCTGTTGCCCGCGGCTTCGTCCGCGTCTTCGCTCCTATTGGTCGCAGCGTGATGTTATACATATAGCCTAAAGCCTTCCTCGATAAATGGACTATCCAACACAAAAGTATTTTTTCAATTTGAACCAGTAGTTCCTGAGATTAGCGCGTTCAAACCAACAAACAAACAAACTCTTCATCTGTATAATCTATATACATATAGTAATGCTGAAGAGGGTCGAAAGTCTGCACATGGAAAATATTCGAAAAAAAGTTGGCTGGGGATACTTAGAATCGATAAGAGAACACGTTCCAACAGTTTTTAGAATTTTTGTCTGTTTGTCTGTTTATCTGTTTGTCTGTTTGTATGAACGCGCATCACGTGAAAACGGCTGAACGGATTTTGATGAAAACTTTATTTATCTGTCGAGTAAATACCCGGTCAGGTTTTAGGCTATAAAAATTGTGCAGATTTGAGTTAAAAGGGGTTAAAAAGAGGGGTTGAATTTTGTATGGGAACTCCTATAATACATGAGTTACAGGTATGAAAATTGGTAAGCATATACTTGACGACACAGCAAAATCATCCTCATTCAAAATTTGTGAAATCTTAAGATATAATTTGAAAAAATAAATAAACGCAAGCGCTGCGCCGCGGCGCTGCCCAGTGTGCGCGCCAGCCACCACGGTCTCTTCAAATTTTAAACACTATTATGATTTATTCCATTAAGTAACTGTGACTCTAAACCCAAATTTCAGTCCCGTTTTCTATATTCAAAAATTACATATATAAATATTGTAATCCTATATAAAACATGCAATTATAATGTTACTTTTGCCGTTCACTTCATGTGCACTCACTTTATACCATAATCCCACTACTTAATATTATAAATGCGAAAGTTTAGATATGTGGATGTTTGTCACTGAATCACGCAAAAACGGCGAAACAGATTAAGATGATTTGTATGCTAATAGTATATAATCTGGATTCACTTATATATATTATAATTGTACTTTTTGTCCCGATGATCTTCCATCAAAGATTCATTTGCGATACTTTGGCATTGTTTTTATTCATATGTGCTTAAATACAAAAACAGTTGTTTCAATGCACACTTTGTATCGTCGGCGTACCATTTAATTTTGTCGTGCGTTACTTTTTACGTAATTGTTGACCCTTCACACCATAAAAACTGTTTGATATAAGAGATCACTTGAGCTGGGCAGCCCAATCGTCAGCATAGACAGTTGGAGCATCTTAGATGTACACTTAGAAGAGGGTCGAAAGTCTGTACATGGAAGATATTCGAAAAAAAGTTGGCTGGGGATACTTAGAATCGTTAACAGAAATCGTTTCAACAGTTTTATTAAGAATTTGTGTCTGTTTATATTTCTAGGCATTACGTGAAAACGAACGAATGGAGTATAATTTACCCTCATTAATATGGCAACTGGATCTTCGGCGACGACATAGCTCGGCCTTCGGCCTCTCATGCCTTGCCACTCTCCTTCGGCTTTTCAGTCATCAACCTTACATGAAGAATCTACTCTGTTGGGGGGCTCGGCCTTCAGCCTCGCGTGTCTCGGCCTTACATGAGAAGCCCGCTCTGTGTGATTATTCTCGCATGCCTTGCCGCTCTGCTTCCGGCCTTCGGTCATCATACTTACATGAAGAACTCGCTCTGTTGGGATAACGTTTTACGGCAGAACTGCGTAGCGAGACTTTTATCATTGTACAATGTACATGTAATGTTTTTGACAAGATTCATTCGTCTAGAATCGGTACATTTGATATTCCGAAATAAGCACTTAATCATTCCTTTTGACAATAGGATTTCTAGGGAGTGTCATATTGACTGTAATCATTTCTTAAGGGGGTGTAAAGAAGGGTGAAAGATTGTATCATCATCATCATCTGCGGCGTTATAGCCGCGAGTGGGCCCTAGGCTAGCCTGGTCAAGCAGATATCTCCAGTCCGATCTACTCGTGGCTTTCCTTCTCCAACATGACACCCCTAAGTTCCTGGTGTCCACCTGAGCTTGAGAAAGATTGTATGGGAAAACAAATCATTCTAAGGCGAGAACGCCTGCGCCAGAATAACATGACTATACTTTCTCTGCAAATACCTGTGTGGGAGCGTTATATTTTGTTGGTGAGTTAGGTCGCCAAAGCTCCCGAGGATGCGCTGTTTTCAGAGTAAGGGACCTTCATTTGTCTCATACTGTCGTCACAGCGAAAACACATTCATTTGTCATGATACTCATAAATTCACACTTAATACGCGCTGCCAACTCTTCAATAATATGAAGGGTTGGCAGCGTGCTGGGAGGAAAGGTGCTACGGCGTAGCTACGGTGTCTGCTTTCCATCAGGCCGGCCGTGTGGTTGACTGCAACCGTGGAGGCAGGTAGAAAAACGTCTAGAAAGACTCAAATAAGTACTCACTTCGTGGGACCAGTGACATCGTACTGCTTGCACGCATGGTTAGCCTTAGAGGCAGTCTTGCATTCGTCGCCGCGGGCCATGTCGATCTCTTTCAGTCGTTATGTAGCCTGAGCCGGTGGAAGCGAGATGGGTGATGAAGGGCGGCCGAACGGGCAGGGGAGCTAAGGCACGTGCTGAATGTGGGTGAGCACCGCGTGTTCCAGACGGTTACCGGTGTTGGCTCGGCGGCTGCCCTTGCGGGTGCACAAGTTTTTAGCAAGTCTGGAATTAGAGAAACAGTATGTCAAGGAAATGCAAATGGTAGGGCACATTGCTTTTAGAACCGATGGCCGTTGTGGACCGAAAATCTGGTCAAGATCGCGGGAAGCTCTTGGTTGAGAGCGGCGCAAGAGAGGTCATTGTGGAGATCCTCGGGGGAGGCTTTAGTACAGCAGTGGACGTCTTTCAGCTGATATGATGATGATGATGATGACGTCTACTTTTTGTAATGTGCTATTGATCGGCCAGGAGTAGATGGATATGGACCTTCATAAATCATTGAGGAATATGTATGTGTCTCCTAATAATGTTTATAGATTCGCCCCATGAGGCACCTCTACCCCTTCTCATTGTGTTCTATCAACCTACCTGTTTAGCTGACATAATCGCATTTTATGTTGGACATAAAACATTCCCTTACTAGCAAGTATGTGGGATACGAGCTTTACTTTAAATAGGTATGAGGTTACAATGTTTTGGTTGTTAACCGACGATATCTACGAGTACGAGTTTATCCGGCATAAACGCAATAACGCTACGTAGACAAGAGTGGGATACACCTATATTAGGTACGTACTTTTTTCAACTTCAAGTACATTTTTCTTTTTTAACTAGATGATAGCAAAACTTCGCAGCAAAACTTCTGCCATAGTTATATGGGTAGCCTATCGATGTTCATACTGACTCTCTTAAGATATTTTTACGATTTGAGAAGAAAATACTGTCGGACAAATGAATATACGTATTCCGAAACACACATTTAGAGAAACAGTAATTCGGATGTATTGTATCATGATGTGGAATAGGTATGATTCATACCAAACTTCTAATTTCTCTAATACTGCTATATTGCGATAATATGTATATCTAGTGAACACACAATACAAGTCTCTCATCTCAAATATCGTTATATTATGAGACAGGACAGGTCAGGATGTACAAGATTAACCGGGAAATTTAACATAATGTTTAATTCATACGACTGGTGTTCAATAAACAGTCCCATTACGATCGCCACGCTTCTAAAACGACTTTAGTGCGCATGGAAGCAATATTAACTTGGTTGTTTTCGAAATTAGAAATTTATAAACCTACCTATGTGCAGCTTTACCATAAATCCAAGATTTTTAGATTTACATACAAACCGGACCGATGGGCTGATGCAACTATTTGCATATTGACATCAGACGAAAACCTGTTGTAATCGTGTGCAGGATTACATTGTTGTCAAAGTCTTAATGGTAAGGAATCCATAAGTATAAGGGCAACTACAGCAAATATAAAAGTAAAAAAAAGTAAAAAGTAAAAGTAGTTTATTCTTCAAATTAGGCATATTACATGCACCTATGAACGTCAATAAACTACCACCGGTTCGGAAAAATATACCTCTGCCACGAGAAGAACCGGCGTAAGAAACTCGGCGAGGTATCATTTTTTCAAAACAATATACATTGTATAGTTAAATATAAAATTACAGTGTCAGCTACTACAAAATTACTTAAATAACAATGCTACAGGAGAAAATATATTTTCGCGATAAATAGATATAACTATTAATCTTAATAACTCTTTTGGACAATCTCCTAGGGATTTTTTCTTCTGCCAATAAAATCGAAAGAAATTGTAAAATAAAGCGGCCTTATTATAAAGAAAAATGTCTTACATATGTATGATTTAGAATTCCAACATGACTTCATCATAAATCAAACGATTATAGTATATAGGTAAATACGAGTAGTTACACTATTGCCTTAGGCTTAGTCCTGTAAAAATAGTTGTGTGTGTATAATAAATAAATAAAAAAAATCCCATGGGCAATAATTATGATTAATTAACCATTTGGTAAGGGTCGCGGGTGTCCGCTGGATGCGGGTGGCGCGGGACCAGTCATTGTGGAAGTCTTTGGGGGAGGCCTATTTCCAGCAGTGGACGTCATTCGGCTGAATGATGATGATGATGAACCATTTGGTGGGATTCCTATCGTACAGATCGATCTTTTTCCTTAAATCATTTTTCTCGTTTCAACGTAAGTTTCATTACATGACGCGTGTTGACCTACGTTACAAGACAGTAGAATTACAAAAAATAACACGGAAATTCTTTCATTCTATACTTATTTGAACTGTCTCTGATCCTTCTTAATCCTTTTTATTGAGTGAGGTTATGATTGCCTCACGCATATTCATTCTGGCCGTAGATTTATACGGCGGGTGGTCAAAAAGATTGTCCCTGACTTAAATTAACTGTCTAAATCCTGCAGATACTCTCCTTTGATATCTTTTATTACATCCAGTTATAAGTATAATTTACCCATCGTTTGGAAAACTGTATGATAGAAGTCTTTTACTACTAAACGACGGTACGGTGAACTGTTTCAGAACCTATAATATCGTCAGACTATTTTTTGATTTCAACGTTTTAGTTTTCTTTAATTTCCTACTTGGTGTTAATAAGCAATTTTACCGTTTCCTATGCTATATTTTGCTGTTTTTCGCCAAGCAGGAGTAAAAGGCAATAACCTCTTAAATGTTGAGATGCCATTGAATCCATGTTAATGATATCATATATTAAATGATATTGGTAGAATAACAAGAACACGCGTTAGAAGCATGATACTACGAGCACACTACAAAAATAACTATACATTTCGGAACTTACGTCTGGAGCATAGAGTTTAAAATTGTACAAATCTTTTTACAGTAGTAAAGAATACATTTACATAGGCTCCGCAACCGGTTCTACTGGTTGGGTTCCAAGGGGTTTCACATCTCTCTGTGTGGTGTTATGCAATTTAATGACTAAGGGCAAATGGACAACCATTGCAGTCAGTCAGGTCTAGACGCTCCTAAATCTTTGTTTTACCTGTGGACTAGATATTTCGCTTTTCTTTAATATATGTATTGTTTTTCGTTCTAATATTAACTCGGTGGTCGTGGATTCACGCTCAACACAGGATATTCACCTTCAAAAACCGGCGCACTTTTTTAGTGTTTTTTTTTTTTATTAAAAATGGGATTGCTCTTGGCCAGCATCTAGCCAGGGGGCAAAGATGAGGCCGACGATGAAGCGAGCTCACCCAGAAGATGCCTATTCACTCGTGCCTTAAAAAGGTCCAGGTTATGTTTTGTTTTGTAAGGCGTGTCTCCTGAACCCCCGAAACTGCCGGGAGAAAGTTACTTAAGGAATCGGTCTTCTGAGTAATGCTGAGTTTGAAAAAGCGATAAGCGGCCAATCAAACTAGCTTAAACCATCATGTCTTATGATATCACATTGCGCTAGATTTTGGTAATTACAGTTAAATAAAGCTAGTGTATTTGTTGAACGGACTATGATAGAGTTTAACAAGACTATCGTTACGTTTGACTCTTGTCTAGCCAAGCATTGGAAAAGTTTAGGAAATAAACAATGAGTCCACTTGTTGCGACTCTTGGCAGGCGCCTTGTATAACGGGGCCAAACAAGGCGTTATTTGACTTGCTGATTTAAGAGTTCCACAAGCTTTGTAAATTATGATACAACCGTTCCACCTTAGGTAATGAAACGTCGGAAGCCAAGCTTAATGGGTTTACAATAACAAAAAAAGCGGGTGACACTTAAATAAGATCAGCTAAGAGTCTAGCCGAGATGATAATGATGATTAAGTATATTGGTGATGATGTTGGAATCCCAGTGGGCCCCGGGCTACTGCAGGGTGCAACCAGGAGTTGTCCCAGCGGTTGTCTCGTCATCTTAGCGTTGGCTAAGATGACGAGAAGCAAACAACCTTTACAACATCTGAAACTATACAGCAGCAGTTTAGGCCACGTACACAGAATTTCAATTTATTCAATTAACTGAAAAAGAGCAGTATTACAGGATGGTCCTAACCTAAGTCATTCTGGTGGCACGATTTTGTTTGTCCGACAAAAAATATTCCTTCCCTTTGCGCTGACATCCTCTTCTCTTTCTCGTGTGAAGGGATCAAATAACTTAAAGTAAAATTGTTTTTGCCAATGTTTTGCGCTGACATTGCTATAATAATCCGGTCGAGGTTCAACCCCTAATATGACTGGATCATAAAGTATGATCGCGTTATGAAAGACATCAAGGAATGTGATGCTCATGTTTATTGCGTGATAAACCAAAATAAGCAAACCACACTTGATTTTGGTTATGCTTTAGGTTTCGTTAGGTAGCCAACTGGCCATAATACTTTTAAGGTTGTTCGTTAAATCCCAACTAGGTAACATTACCTAGTTGAAAAGAGTATTACGTACGTAATACTCCTTTGGAATAAGTGTTGAAAAGTAATAAGATTGTACCTTAAAGCAAGTTATAAGTAAAAACCTACACTTAATCATTAATAACGATGCCACTGTATGTATTTGCTACAGCTAGAAGCGTAAAATCTTTGCAATGATTTACGAATATGCCGTATATACTTAAAATCAGTTTAGGTACTTAACCTAACCACAACGAATATTGCATTTGGACCTAACAGGAATAACGAATTAGGTAAGTCCTTATTTCAGCCTTATAGTAATTGTCAAATTTGCATAGACTTTGGAAGATATTTTGCTTAGCTCGGAGTAAAATCAGGCCGACATGTCATACTTTAAAAGAAAGTTCGCTTTTTAATGGGGCAGAAAATATATAACCAGCACATTCGATACCTGTTTAAACTATGTCTAATGATGATGGTGATGATTACACAAGTGATAAGCGAATTAAGAATACATAGCTGGACAAACTTATCTTTGTATCAAATTGACGTTAACAAATATAATGACCCCAAAAAATAATTACTAGGTATGTTTTCATTTCACATAATTTTTATTCGTTAAACTATTAACTTACCTGGGTAGAAATTTGTCGGTGATCGCGAATTTTCTCTTCGATCTTGTCATTGACACATACAATTTAATTTAAATGTAATAAAAGAAATTCCGAAAAAACAATTTAGACGGCCGTTTGGTGAAGAGACGTTGGTCTAACTGAGATGAAGGCGTCGGCGCCGGTATATACATGTGTGGAGACACCGGTTATCGTGTGACGTCATGAATTAATGTGCGGTATAAACAACGTGATTGAATTGGTTTACTCTTATCTAGGATTTTTCCATTTTTATACAGATTTCTTGAAGTAAGGTAAGTGTCCGAGTGCCTCACACTGACCCATTACATGGCACTTTCAATCTTATGTCATAATCTCATAATGACAGAGGTTATCAACAAGTGCCATCCATTAGACATATGACACTGAAACGTGGTCGCTTACTATGGGCCTCATAACAAGGCTCAAAGTCACCCAAAGAGCAATGGAGAGGGCTATGCTGGGAGTTTCTCTGCGTGATCGTATCAGGAATGAATGAGGCCATCCGCTGCAGAACCAAAGTAGTAGGTAGTGGGCTAGCCGTTGGGGCGGAAAGATTCTCGAGTGGCGACCACGTACCGGAAGGCATAGCGTAGCCAGGGCCCCACAACTTCGGCTGACATGATGATGATGATTGGGCATTAAGATGTCGAGTATTGGGACGTTTACCTTAATAAAATTAAAAGTGTCTAATCTTGCAAAGCCATAAATTTTATTATCCTTTTATATTTTCGTTTCATTTCTCTTAATGGATAAATCATTTTCGTATTCTAGCCTTCAGTCCTTCCAGCGGATATCCAAAGTTTTAGGGGCTAATTTTGTTGCTGAACCTATAAGCTACCTATGTATACTTTGCGATGTACGATCGGAACATAATTTGTATTCATGTAAATAGGTAGCTATAATGACTGTATTATCTATAGGAAAGACACCTGGCCTTTTTTCCTGAGATTAACCATATATTCTATATTTAGTGCGAGATTCGTACTTTCGTAATTTTAAATTCAAGTTGCTTGCACAAGCTCTCACCATGTTTTAAATGTAACCGAATTTTGAAGTCAATGACCTGCTGTTATATAAATAACTTGTAGTTTGAAGGCAAAACAATTTCCCAGTGTTACCATTGCTACAATATCATTAATGAGGCTTGTATTTGATAATACAAAGAGCACATATATGATTGTATGTAGTTAGACGGTATAGCCACCTAAAAATCTATCAAAAATAGAAAACCGAAAGTGTCCCAACAACTTAGCCTTCTTGCATCTGTCGTAAACTGCAATCTCTACATGTAGAGATCCGAACAAAAAATAGTTCTACTAGAAGGACTGGATTCGATTGGACTACTTAAGTACACGTCGCGCGTCTACTTACGTCGTGTTATCTTTTCATAATAAACAAATCGGTCATGCCCACAAACCTAATTTGGCATGAATACGTCATCAATTGTCGAATTGACTCATATTTTGAACTTCTTTCCACAAGAGTACACTCTACCGATTACAAAAACTCATTTGTTATTTATTAACAAGTGGGTACCTAAATAGGTAAATCCTGAACCAGTTTGGATGTTGCGGTAAACATGTTGGGTAGAACGTGGATACGGTCACGTCCGACAGGCCCTCTTTGTTAAATATTGCCTAAGAAATCTCTATTCGTGGCTATACGACTATATCCCGTTATCAGACAGACCTTAATCGCGTACAATAAAATGTATTCGGTTTTTTGAGAGATTTCTACTTTAGGGGGGTAACGGATTAAGTCGGTAGGTATAGTACTA
Organism: Notocelia uddmanniana; assembly: GCA_905163555.1. Classification (NCBI taxonomy): domain Eukaryota; kingdom Metazoa; phylum Arthropoda; class Insecta; order Lepidoptera; family Tortricidae; genus Notocelia; species Notocelia uddmanniana. The sequence continues at coordinate 18,535,400 of LR991065.1, forward strand.
TTCTTAGTAATCTACAAACACCGCACGGCACGACATGTGTATACGTGCCGTTATCCAAGGTCGTGGGACATCTAAGATTACCAAGTCATCTGGCGTTTACATTACAAGATTGTTCGTAGTTATGGGTGTTCCTAAATTGGTGCGACAAAACGAACCATCGCCGAAAGGGTCAACATCGCAGCGTCAAACACCGTCACGTGAATAAATGTCCCATAGCCGAGCATTTACCGGAGTCAAGAACAAACCACTGGATTGGGCTCCGTAAACCAAAAGTTATAGGGAGTTAAACAGAAAATCGGCTATAACTGCTCTACACGCCTGCATGCAATAAGTCCCTTTACGAGTAAGTGTGATGAAATTATTATTCTGCAAGGTTCTCGTCGAGTTTACCAAGAGAAGAGGGATTTACATACATTTATTTAGAGTACTAACTGCACCGCACAGTGAACTCAACACCGAAAATACAAACTTAGTGACAAAATAAGCGAGTCTATCGATAAGGGATTGAAAGCGTGCAGATATTTATGACTTTGACTGTACTAATAGTAATTTAATAATAGTAATGGCCATCTGGAATAAGAATATGATATAGAGCAGAGGCGAATTATCCCTACGGCAAAATAAGCACGTGCCTAAGTATATAGGGCGCAAGGTTACAAAGGAGCGCGCTGTGGAATTTTCGAAAATTAACAAAAACCTGCTAGAGGGGCGCCGGCGAGGTGCTTGCCTAGGGCGCTCTCGACATTTAATCCGCCACTGACATAGGGCTGCACCGCGATTTCATATTTCATTTGTCTTCATTGGCAGTACAAGTCATCCCCAGGAATGTCTATATTATTTTCATATCTTTTTCATTCTGATTTTAAAATACTACAGAGATATGAAAGTATGGGATATCCCGGAGACATGTTGCATACGAACAGCGGGCGTATAATGGTTGCCATTTTATCACTTGCCGTCATGGATAAAACGCCCGTCACTCTCGCATTCACATACTTGTCGGAACGTGACGAATACCATATCCACGACGACAAGTGATATAATTTTTAAGAATAAAAAACCGACTTCAATGGGCGAGGCCGGTGAAAGATTATTATACTTAGATGCTGCACTCCTAGATTCCATACAATGAAACAAAAATGGCTTTAAGTATGTTTTCAAACCACATGCTCGACAATGCCGAATTATAGGTCATGTAAACCCTACCGAAAGCAAGACATTAAATCCCTTGGTATTAGCCGGGTTATAATGTTGTACTGAATTTCATTATAACCCGCTGGTTAATAATATGATTTCATTTTTCATAATTCTTATTACTATATGCATAAAGTTTAATTTTGCTAAACACAATTTGTCCTAGGCCATGGCCTACTTGATTTGACAAAATAAATGAAGTTTGCCTCCGTGTGAACCCCGGTCCGGAGGAGCGCGGTGTTCGAAATTCGAATTTCGAATCTAGGACCACGGCTTGTGCTTTCGAATTTGGAACGTCGCGCGCCTTCATTTGTTCACGCGTGACGAACAAATCGAGTTCTTGTAGGTGCCTATAGAAGATTTAATTTCAAAAATAATATTGAAAATGTCGAGTGATGAAAGTGTTTTGACTCCTGAGTTTATCAAATTAGATGCCATAGGCATTGTCAACAATCTGCTGCCAGAGAAGTCAAAGGAAAAATACCTAAAAGCCTACAACGATTTTGACAAATGGAAAGCTGTAAAAGGCGTAAAGTCTGTGTCTGAATCAGTGCTTCTGGTCTATTTTGAATATTTGTCAGCTACAAAGAAGCCAAGTAGCCTGTGGTGTATATCTACTGAGCCTGTTTTTTTGTCTCGCATAAGGTGTGAAAAGTAGAGTATACACCTCGGGGATAAGACTGTTTTAGTCTTGGGCGGTTGAACCCCTCACTGCACTCAGGACTCAGTCTTAATTCCTGTGCGAAGCGAGGGAATTAACTTATAACTCCCTCGCTACGCTCAGGAGTTCAATTATGAGTCCTTCGTTACGTTCGGGATTCAATTCGCTCCCGTGACATAAAACAGTGCTTTATCCCCTTAGTGTATAATCTACTATTATAATGGTAGAAGACTAAGTACCCACAATTCCTCATGGAATCCTCCATCAGAACTCAAGCTTGACAAAAATGTGTCTTGAAAACCTAGCTTGCTTGACAAACATAACGAAGAGAAAAAATCACCAAACGTGAACTATGCTGATCCATTCTGATCATCATCAGCAGTTCCACTTCATCAAATGTCAATTATTTAAATGTAAATGCTTGATTTGTTTATTAAAATACTAAAATCACTATATGTATGCCTTTTACATTTGTGGCGTTCCCTCAATTCCTCATGGATCCCATCATCAGAACTCTAGCTTGACAAATGATTGTCTTGAAAATCTAACTTGCTTAACAAACACAGCAAAGAGGACAATTCGCCAAACGTGAAGTATGCGTCGTTAAAGAGTTTCGTTCTGATCATCATCAGCGGTTCCACTTCAACGAATGTCACTTTTTTGAATGAACATGCTTGATTAGAATAAATAAATAAATAAAAATTAGTTCATCAAAACACTAAAATCCCAATATGTGTGCCTTTCACATTTGAGGAGTTCCCTCGATTCTTGATGGATCCCATCATCAGAACTCGAGCGTGACAAAAATTAATCGTGAAGATAGAATTTGCTTAACAAACACAGCTAGGAGGACAAATCGCTAAACGTAAACTTTTAGTCGTTGAAGAGTTCTGTTCTGATCATCATCAGTAGTTCCACTTCATCAAATGTCACATTTTTGTATGAAAATGCTCGATTTGTTGATAAAAACATAAAAATCACTATATGTTTGTATTTTAGATTTGAGGAGTTCCCTCGATTCCTCATGGATCCCATCATCAGAACTGCGTTTTGACTAAAACGGGACTAACTTGGATATACATTACTTACAATCAAAAAAAAATTTTCAAAATCGGTTCGGAAATGACGGAGTTCTGGAGTAACAAACATTTAAAAAAAACATACAACCGAATTTATAACTTCCTCTTTTGAAATCTTGAAGTCGGTTAAAAATGCAACCATCATTAGATATTTACCTATTATACCTACTGAGGTTGGTATGAATAGGGATAACTAAGTATAGTGGTTTTCGCGAAGCGCTTGTTGCGTATTTTTGGAACTGACACTGCAAAACGGAGTCGCCATACCGTAACCCTGCTGGTCCGATGGTTGAAGGGGCCCCGGGGGAGTTGTGTAATTCACCAATAGAAAACCGAAAGCTTAGCAATTTTGTGGCGATGTTCTAGACTTTGCAGTCTCGCATTGCAAAACGAGTTTTAATTTGCCGTACTTGAGTGATACGGAAGGAAAGATACGATTACCAACGTGGAATTCTCCCTGGTGTCAGAGGGGGTTGGGGATGCCATCACTAACAAAATAGGTTCGATGACTTCCAATTCTGTGACTCTAGTGAAAAGGGGTACAAGTCCTATACAATTGTATACGACACTTATAAACTTTTTCACTAGGGTCACAAAATTGTCTGTTAAGAAAAAACAGGTTTCACGACATCTTCGTAGCAACTAAGAGAGTTCGTTAATTTAGGACATTTTTCCGGCTGAACATCTCCACAGACCAAGTTTCACCCAATTTAAATTGATAACTTAAACTCGATATGTTATCGCCGATAAAGTTACCTCGATGATTCCTAAATACTATCATGCTGTCTACACGTGGTTGTAAGAACTAGAAAAATCTATATTTAGGAGTTACCTAGACATTATATCGCATGAGAGCTAGTCTGGTTTTTAAAGTTTATGCAGTCTGGATTCATCCGGCGAACTGTTGATAAGGAAATCATACTTTCAAATGTAGGTACATTAAAAAACCGGCCAAGATGATTTAGAGCCACGCCCAATGTAGGGTTCCGTAGCCGTCCACTCGTTACATTTTGCGGCCTTACTTCACAAACTTATTATTATTTATTTTATTACTTATTTATCTATTAAGCATACAACAAAATAAACTGCCAATAAATACAAGCCCTGCAAAACTGTTTCATACAGTTTGTCTGCAGTAAGACTTTTAAAACATTATGATATTTATGATTTTAATCTGAATGTGATACAAAGTCCCCCGTGTGGTGCCAGGTTAGAATAGCACCACCCCCTTTCTTTCCTTGGGTGTCGTGAGAGTCGACTATGGGAACCAGGTTGAAGTGTGTTGTGGGCAATGAGCTAGTAACCTGCCACTACAATATCAAATTTTCGCCATCAATGTATAAACCTACAATTGCTAAAAGTGGCACTTACATTAATTTTTCGTGTGCTCTGCCTACCCCTTTTGGGAATATGGGCGTGAGTTTATGTATCTATGTATGTTATACAAAGTTTTGTTCGACACAATAGTTAAATAATTCTATGAGCTCGCTTTATCGTCGGCCTCATTATTGCCCCCTGGCTAGATGCTAGCCAAGAGCAATTGCATTTTAAATAATTAAAAAAAACCGGTAGCGGAGGTACCCGGTACCCTTATTATTTTTTGTCAAGATTTTATTCCAGTGTTTTGGTAGCCGGATTGATACTTGAAACTTATGCCTAATTACAGCCTTCTAGTAGTAACGGTTACTGAGCTAAGCCGTGGACGGACATGCATGGCGAAACTATAAGGGTTCCTTATTTACTACGGAACCCTAAAAAGGTCTTAAACGAAGAAGCACACAATATAGTGTAATAACTGTAATAAGTAATGTAATCTAATCTGTAATGTAATGTAATCTGACATAGGTAATTAGGTACTCTACACATGGCTATTATCCTCTTGTTCAAAGTTTTCCATGTTTATAAATTCACCATACAACAGGTTCCAAAGTGGCAATGTCGACAGATTTCCATGCTACCTAGGCATCATTACCATTTCTACGGATGTCCATGTTCGACGTCCTATCATATTTCCCATTTCGACATAAGACCCTTGTGTTTAAGATTAGGTAGCTATATAATGGTTATTTCGCAATAAAAGACGAAGTTTCTTTGATGATTTAAATAAGATGTCTAGACGTATTTGTAAGCACTAGAATACGAGTAGCCTAGCATTTTAGACCGGTAACATTTTTTCGACTTTATCTAATTTAGTTGAAACTGGTTCCTAGTTTGCATGAATGCTAGTCTGGTTTTAAAAGTATACAATTTGGCATCAATCAGTGAATAGTTAGTTGATAGTCAAACCTATATTTTTAACAGACTTCAAGATTTCAAAAAAGGGTTATCAATTCGGTTGTATGTTTTTTTTTAATGTTTGTTACTCCATAACTCCGTCATTTCTTAACCGATTTGGAAGAATTTTCAAATTTTCTTTGAATGTAAGTATATATATCCAAGTTGGTCCCGTTTTTGTCAAAACGTAGTTCTGATGATGGGATCCATGAGGAATTGAGGGAACTCCTGAAATCTTAAAGGCAAACATAGAATGATTTTTGTATTTTTATCAACAAGCCGAGCATTTTCATCCAAAAATGTGACATTTGATGAAGTGGAACTGCTGATTATGATCAGAACAGAACTCTTCAACGACGAAAAGTTCACGTTTGGCGATTTGTCCTTCTAGCTGTGTTTGTTAAGCAAATTCTATATTCACGATCAATTTTTGTCATGCTCGAGTTCTGATGATGAGATCCATTAGGAATCGAGGGAACTCCTCAAATGTGAAAGGCACACAAATAGTGATTTTAGTATTTTCATGAACTAATCAAGCATTTTCATTCATAAAAGTGACATTTGATGAAGTGGAACTGCTGATGATGATCAGAACGGAACTCTTTAACGACGCGTCGTTCACGTTTGGCGATTTGTTCTCTTCGTTTTGTTTGTCAAGCAAAGTAGCTTTTTAAGACACATTTTTGTCAAGTTTGAGTTCTGATGGAGGATTCCATGAGCCATTTTTATTTTATTGTACGGAATCTAAGAGTGCACCATCTAAGTATAATAATCTTTCACCGGCCTCCTCCATTAGTCGGTTTTTTTTTACTTAAAAATTATTACTGACAACTGTCATCTTACAATGGCACTTCCCTGTTCATTTCTGGGTCTGTACTTAAACATGCTTGCTGAATTAACGTACAAATTCAGCAAGCATGTTTAAGTAGTTGTTGTATTGTACATCGAGCCAGAAATTTAAGGTGAATAGAGGTCGTCAGGTAAACATTTTCAACTTGGTAAAATTAGGTGCCCGGAGGTCCGAGAGGTCTCAACACGAATTCCAGATCAAAAAAGGTGGTTGCCGCTTAGAACTTTTTTTTCATTCAGAGTTCCGAAGCATACATTCACATTCCAAATTCTTTTCAATGTGACTGATACTTTTGTTCTGCAAGGAAAGGCGCTAAAAAACCGAGATGGCGTGGAAAGGTATCGGGATCCAGGGATCCGTTCGTTATCCTTAGAAGTCTCCTGTCATGAACGTGTTTGAACAGTCACTTGGTATTCTTGTTCTGTAAGGATAGAGTTGTGCCGCTTAAAAACTGAGTCGGGGTGGAAAGGTCTCTGGAGGGTTTTTTTTATTGACCGAGCGAGCGAAACGTGCGAAGCGTCTCCGTTTAAACTTTCGACAAAAAATATTTCGTATGTCTGTCTGTCTGTCTGTCTGTCCGGATGTTCTCCTCTACAGGTCGCATTTCTCAAACAATTCTCGTGAAATTTTGTAATTTGAAAAATTGTTTGCATGGTCTACAGCAGAGCTCACAAAGCCATTAGTTTATTTTATTTTTAAAATGCAAAATGCACGTCGCGTATTGACTCTTTGGTCACGATTGTCGCACGTGAATGCGCCGTCCGCTGCGACCCACTTCTCTTATTAAGATTACGAGAAAATTTGCATACACGTGTTGGGTCAGATGAAATGAGCGAGAACTTCGTCTTATTTGCAACTTTCTGTTGAAGGTCGTTAAACTTAAGCCAAGAAATCCATTATATTTAGATTCTTGGAGCCGTAGTAACTGATTTAAATTGGAGATCAGGATAGAATACTGTTCAATCTTTAGCGATTGATACTTGTAAACCGGCCGCTTGACGTTTAACCGCGAATATTTTTTAGGAATCTAAGGATCACACTTGTACATAGAACACATGAAAATTTATTGATATGAACTGAACCTAAAAAGATGAATTTTGGTATGGAGATAATTTGAGTCCTCGAGAAGGATATAGGATATATTTATCCTGGAAGTAATCACATAAGGCGGTGACAAGGGAAGTAGAAATTTATCCGGAAGTGTAGAAGCTAGTAGATATTGTTATAAAACCAAACCATAACCCATTCGGTACCCCATAAATTTTATAAATAGCTTTAATAAATAAACATTATAATTCACATCTATTTTAGCCGTATAACTAATAACAAAATACTCGTTTTCACGTTATTCCACATAAGGTTTGATGGCGTCATCTTCTCTCTGGCTCTTCCTTCTATGGTAGAACCACTCGATCAGTAGAACCGTAGAGGCGGAGAAAAACCCTGAAAAAAAAACAAAACTTAAAAAACATATAAGTGGCCTCGTGGCCCAGCGGCACGCGCGTATCGCGTGCGGTATGCGAGGTTAAGCAACGTCGGGCGGGGTCAGTCCTTGGATGGGTGACCGCTTTGAGTGGTTACTAACTGGGCGCTCCCGTGCTTTGGAAGCCACGTTAAGCTGTTGATCCCGGCTGTTGTCTATGATAGCAGTCGTTAAGCCAAGTTAGAGCCCTTCGGGCGGCTTGAGAACTTTTAACAGTCAAGTTGCCCACTCACTTTACAAGCCTAATCCCAATAAGGTCTAGTTCCCCTTGGGTTGGAAGGTCAGATGGCAGTTGCTTCCGTAAAGACTAGTGCCTACGCCAATTCTTGGGAGTAGGTAGCGGACCCCAGGCATCCGTCATGCATGCAACTGTACTGGGAATAACGCTAGGATGATGATGATGACTGTAATATATAAAGGTCACGAACCTTTTATAAGTACAATCAGCATTATGAAGTACAGTCAGCCGCAGAGAAACCTGACCCCCACTGCATAGAAGTTTGTGCGCATGGGGGGTCAGGTTTCTCTGCAGCTGACTGTACATGAGTATGTACATTCTATGAAGGGGGACCCCGCTACGATGCACGCTACACTCGAATTTGAACCACAAGGGTAGATCCATGAAGATTGTTCCAATCGTGCATAGCGTGGATGTGTATCGCAGAGACCTTTCATGTTGTCTCAAATTCCTGGATTGGTTACAAGAGAGGAATGCGGGGACAAACCTTTCATTTACGGCATACAACATAATTCCTTGACATGTATGCAAGTCTTTTAGTAAGTAATGATATTTATTTAATTACCAATGAAACTTTTTCATACGCAACATAAACTTTAAAAGTAACTCGCTCATTAATATCCCTCGAACCTATTAAAGTTTAAACCGAGACATATAGACTGCGTCAGCAGATATTTTTACGACTGTAGATACTTACCGGTATCGATTATATATCTCTAATATTGCTAAGTAACTGTATCTATTTAGTTTTTATTAATTATGTATGTTTCCGCCCGACTCGTCAGACGTGCATCCGTTGTTTACTCCAATACACGTGCTGTAATCGTTGACCTTAGTTTTACGACCAGTTTGCATAGTCAATAAGGCCTCTTCATACTATAATTCAATATAGGTACATACTTAAAAATTAAATACCAAACTCAAAGTAGGATCTATTCATATTAGTCTTTGAGTAGGATTCCCAAACGCACCTACCTTGTAAAAGTTCAATTAACTACCTTATTGAGACTATTCTTTCGAGCCACTGAGGATTCTGTCACGAAAAGACGTATCAGTTCTGTAACTATTACTCTATACATTATTGCGGCCAGTTTTTCTTCATTACCTATTTTCCAACGCATGTAACATATTAGTCACTCGTTGGATGTGAGACAACATGTCTGTGTCGCCCTCTTTACTATGCCTTACCGGAGAACTGAATGAAAGAATGTCTGCATGTCTTTAAGGTTGACCGTTTGTACACCTTCTGGATCACTTAGCAGGTCCTCCAGCATCGGTCTCTCGTTGGCAAATAGGCGGACAACCACTTGGTAATCAACACTGCATAGTCCTCTATAATTTCTTACCTAGAAACAGCACGAAGAAGGATCCCTGCATGTCGCTAAGGTTGACGGTGTGGTTGTCCACCTCCTGCATGATGGACGACGTCTTCCAGCACCGGTCTCGCTTAGGCAAGTACGCGGACAACCACTTTGTTATCAACCCTGCTTTCTGCATGCGGTTTATTCTGTATAAGAGTTTACAACTGGGTTATAGAAAAACGTTCATAGGCATTTCTGAGAGTATAAAAAAACATCTTTCCATAAATTTTACACAGGGAGCGCGGTATGCGGTTTAAAAGCCTCTAGTTCGCTAATATTTCAAGAAAACTTGTTTTATTGTGTTTTAGTATGTTAATTATGAATTTATAGTTGAATCCGACAAGAAATCGTTCGAAATTGAACGTCCGAAGAAGGATTTAACTCACCTCACAAAAATTAATAGTTATATAATGTTATGTATGTACCTATATGTACTTATATATGTATTGCTTTATTGTACATAAAACAAGACAAAATGAAACCCAAACAAAAAGTAGACGTACAAAGGCGAGCTTATATTATGTATATTAAAAATATTTAATGTAACATTAAATTATTAGCGTTATTAGCGTTGCTAAAAAGCTGAAGTCTACAGAGATACGCATATTGTACAAACAAAAGAAAATATAAATTTCGCTGAAATAATTAAAGCCGAGTCTGAAATTATGGTTACATCAAAAAGGCTCCTTTGTTGTTCCTGACATTATTTTATCGTCATTGTTTCGAGCTCGGTCATTCAAGCATAATGTACGAGTTTGGAGTACTTGATCACTTATGTCTTACATGTAGGTAGGTACTACTCATATGAACCAATCCCTGATCATCATCCCTTTGATCTTCGAATTCAATTGTAAGAACCCCATTATATACTGTATTTCACTGATAGTCAATTCAGCAACTTTTTACGTAATGTTAAAAACCTTCGGTTAGTATGAAGTTTGTACGGAAATGTGTCTTATGACGTATTTAAAAATCTTTGAAATTGCATAATTTTTTTTTTAATTTATTTATCACAAAAAATTATAATTAAAAACATTTTTCACTGATCTGCCAAACAGTATGACAGTTTGTTGGCAGAAAACATGTATCTACCCTCTAAGTATTTCGTATTTTTAATAATGTATTGCTTACTCGATTGGGACGGACACGCCACACGATCGAGCTGGTAAAATGCGGGTATTTAGTTACTTGTGACATTCCTTATTCTGTGCTTGTGATAGTTAGGTACCAGCTCGAGTCGTATGACGAGACCGCTGTCCGCGCCCGCCCCAGTGCTGCAACTTACATGTATTTGTGTAATCTATCTACAATTCAGGAACCATGACGACATTCTTTATAAGTACAACAAGTACAAAAATTGACTATATTAGGTACGTTTATAATAAGCTTTACATTAACATTAACTTGCACTGTTCGTATGTAGGTATCTACAAATATCTTTTGTCACTCTGGTAACGCAAATATATAAGCTTAAGTTTCATTTCTTCCAAGTATTTTCGTAAGATTTGTTTATCGGTGACGTAAAAAATATTTATTTAGTGTTGCGGTGTCGGTTTTATACCCACCCTATTGTCGCAACTTGAACACTAGTGGACAGTGACCATTTACATAAAGCCTTACACTCGAAACGTTTGGTAACTTCCGGATAAATAAATAAAAAATCTTAACGTGTGACTCGACTGACGACCTGTTTAGTCTAGTTGGTAGTGACACTGCCTCTGGAGCTAGAGGTCCCGGGTTCGAATCCCGGCCAGGGCATTATTTGTCCATTTAGCACGGATTTTGTTCTTGGGTCTTGGATGTTCTCTATGTATTTAATTATGTATTTATCTATATAAGTATGTATATCGTCGCCTAGTACCCATAGTACAAGCTTTGCTTAGTTTGGGACTAGGTCGATTTGTGTAAGATTGTCCCCCAATATTTATTATTATATTATTATTACTTACTTTTTTGTCAATTTGCCGTTAGCTTTTGGTGAAGGAAAACATCATGAGGAAACCTGTAAATATTCTCCTGCGAAGAAATTCAAGTGTGCATGTGAAGTCCCCAATCTGCACTGGGCCTGCGTGGGGACTAAAACCCGTTCCTGCCGTCTATGAGAGGAGGCCTCTGCCCAGCAGTGGGACGTATGATGATGATGAAGATGATGACTTACTCTTTGTTGAAGACAGCCAGGTACGGGCTGCCGGCGGGGACTATGATCGCCACCTGCTCGTCCATGAATTCTTCCGCACCTAGGTCATAATCCAATTTAATCAACCTCAGACAAACTAAATTAAATATGTTAGTTGAGCATAAAATAACAAAAAACAATAGTCTAGCGCAACTTTTAAAATAATGTGCAACTCAAGTCATACGGTATCACTGGATAGTACTCGTAACTAAATTTAAACTGGTTAGGCAAAAGTCCCAGTGCTCGACAGTGACCCGACAAATGACACATTCATTCTTATGTCACAATGACAGAGGTGGTCAATAGCCATGATCTATTTATTGGGCATTGAGGTGTCCAGCACTGGAACATTTACCTTACTTTAACAGAGAATCAATCAATCATTTTGTATGCAAGTGGGTTTGCTTTGTTTATACTGTGGCCTGTAATAGACTAGCGTTTCCATAGGACTGTCTCTAAAATCGTCGCCAGTACTTATGAAATTTATTTGACCACCCACCGCTAATAGCAGGAGGGGAAGAAGGAATCGCCGCCGCCGCCTCCGCTTGGTGGAGCGCAACAAAGTGCAAACTATTCCCCGTATGTCAATCTGCCGCGCTTGAGGAAATCCTTAAATCCCCTCTTAAATAGACACGTACCTTAACTATATAATTTTGCCAAACTGCGGAGCAGTTTGTTGGCGATGTGCTTGCTCGTTTTGATATGATATCGTGCTGGCGTCACAGCGTTAACGCTGCGACGACGCGACGCAACGTAACGCAACGGAGCAGTGTGGCGGTCTTAAGGCCGAGCCACACCGAATGCGTGCGTGACGCGTTCACGCACAGCACGTGCGTGAACGCGTGTGCGTGGCATGCGCACGTGCACGCCACGCAAGCGGTGTGCGGGACTATGACATTTCATACGATGTCATAGTCCCGCACACCGCTCGTGTGTTCGGCTTTAACGCTAAGAAGAGGGACTTACTTAGCGCAAAGTCACACTTGTCAGTGGCGATATGCTCCGCCCTCATGAGGTAGCTGAGCCGTAGCTTCCAGTCGAAGATGACGTGGCGCTCTGTGCGGACGCGGGATAATAATGGTGACCCTGGAAACATAAGGAACATACATACACTCACGCCTGTAATTCGAAAAGCGGTAGACAGAACACGTAAAATTTAATTTCACTGTCAGTTTTCGCAATTAAAGATGGAGAAAGGGTGATATGGCAGTGGTAGGTTTTTTTATACCACATCGGTGGCAAACAAGCGTACGCCTGATGGTAAGAAGGTCACCGCAGCCTATGCCTGATGCATCTCCGAGGTGTTATGTGCGGTCCCTTAAAAACCCCTTTCTTGACCCCATAACCCCATGCTGTAGTCCCATGGGAAACCTCGACAGGGAGTTCTCATTCCACAACCGGGGCGTCCGAGAAACCATACCTAGTCAATCGCCCAAAAACCACTTCAACCCGGTTCCATTCGACTCTGACGACACCGATAATGGGAAGGAAGTGTGTGGTGCTATTCTAATCATAAGAAAACTTACAGATATATGTTGGTGCAAGTACAGTACTGGCAAACCTCGTGGTACAAAACAAAAAACGTTAATCTGTTCATGAAAGGAGCAATTACACGGTACCTTTATTTTCTTGATAAGATCGAACTCCAAAAATATATAATTTTGAACCTTAATCCCCTGATATAAGTTCCGAGATCTATTTATATTTATTCGTGACTACCTGAAGAAAGTTGCCCCTCAATGCCTGAAGACTCCGTAGTAAGCTCAGCGCCCTTCAGAAGCGACACATATTTCGGTTCGTCCGAGTTCTGGAAAGGGAAAACATTTCAATTACGAAATTTATAAATTGGTAGTAGTACTTACTATATTTAAAAAGAAAAATATATATGTACATATATCGGATTATTGATATTTTGTTTCCAGAAAAAAACTTTTCAATGTTACGTAATATTTGTGGAATAAAAATCCAGTCACTGTACATTAAATATGCAAAGTGTAAGTGGCGGCGTAACGAAACTGATATTGGTATCTCAGTTTCAGTTCACGATAAGTGCATGTTCTATGTAGTTAAGTAATTATTGTGTTCATACTAGTTTAGAGCATTAGCAAGTATTCATAGTTTTAAACCTAGGGAAGAGCGGTGCCTCCCAACACAAGCTTTCTTTTGCTTACCGGGTGGCTCCATCCCCTGTATCATAATCAAGAGTTTTTAATGAAATAAACTATTTTGTATTTTTTATTATTTTTGAACTGAATAAATCATTGGAATTGTTTCTGTAATAATCTAAAAACTAGTTCGTTACAGGAAATTATGATGTACTGCGAACTACGAAACGTTTTACATATGTTTTGAATACCACTTAACTTATTAATTTTAACCGTTTCAAAATAGATATGAATGTGAAATTTCATTGAATATTTCAGTTTACTTCCACCACCACCACCACATCAGCCAAAGGACGTCCACTGCTGGACATAGGCCTCCCCCAGATTCACGAGGGTATATGCCATAATCGCCACGCTTGTCATGCGGGTTGACCATCGCAGTCTCTCTACCGCACTCCAGGGATGCTGCTGCCCACCCCCCGGTGGTTTTGGTCGTACTTTTAGGACCATAGATAACCCCCTCTAGATGGCCCCTATGAAAGATTTAGTTCGAATCAAAAGTCACCAAGGTTAGCGGTATGTGCGGGTCGCGGGGAGGTCGGTAACGTCGCTGCCATTGGCCGTTTCATAGAGCGCGCGCTTGGGTTCAACATGGCGCGCGCGGCGTAGGGATGGGACGCGTTGTTTATTACCGGCTTTTACCGGTAATGCCATTTATTTAAAGGTAACAATTTTAAATAGCGTATATGCTCATCTATTAATTTAGTATCTAGAATAATATTTTTAGGCAGCGCATAGTGTAATGTAGTGTAGGTCGATTCACAAGAACTGGCGCGGAAAATGTATGAAACTGTCATTAATTTCATAGACATTCCGCACCAGCTCTTGTGAATAGACTTACACGGTTACAGCACTGGTGAATGTAAAAATTGCGGAATATTTTGACGACCACTTTGGCTTAGTTGGTAGTGGTCCTGCCTACGAACGCGGAGTTCCCGGGCTCGAATCCCGGCTAGAGCATTTATTTGTGAGATGAACTAACACGAATATTTGATCCTGAGTCTTGGAAGTTTTTCTATATAAATAAATTTGTTTATCTATATAAATAAATACAGTAGAACCACAAATATCAGTTACATCGGCAATCTTCGTTCACGCCGACGAGTGCAGACAAGTACCGAATGAAACCGAATGTACGACCAATTCAATAAAGACCTTGTTGCATTATACGTAAGGTCAAGGTAGAATATGCAATGACAGTTGAACTAGTGCTCTCGTGCTTCGCGCAGCCAGACAAAATGGCGATCGCCGGCGTCGCGCGTAAATTGTTGGCCAATGGCTGTTGAGGAATTTACCCACGCAAAGCACTGCCTCGTGATTGGCTAAAATGTTTTCAAAAAGTTTGCTCACCAAGACGATTCGAAAAACCCAATTGTAATGGCTCCTTCTCCAACCGATTCCGAGATCCCTTATACTTCTTCGAGGTCCAGCATAGGGTCCACCTCGTGACACTAGTCCTAATTGCTCACCAAGACGAAACGAAAAACCAAATTGCAATGGCTCCTTCTCCAACCAATTCCGAGATCCCTTATACTTCTTCGAGGTCCAGCATAGGGTCCACCTCGTGACACTAGTCCTAATTGCTCACCAAGACGAAACGAAAAACCAAATTGCAATGGCTCCTTCTCCAACCGATTCCGAGATCCCTTATACTTCTTCGAGGTCCAGCATAGGGTCCACCTCGTGACACTAGTCCTAACTGCTCACCAAGACGATTCGAAAAAACCCAATTGCAATGGCTCCACCTCTAACCACTTCCGAGATCCCTTATACTTCTTCGAAGTCCAGCATAGGGTTCACCTCGTGATACCAGTCCTAAATGCTAGGGAAATCTATGTCCTACTTAGTGGTAATACTGTTACTAATTTGTTATTTCATTAGATATACATACTCGATATTACATAGCAATAAATATGATACAACCGGTTAATAAACTTTATAATAAAATAAAACTACACATTAACTACTTCCAAACTAAATATTCCATTCTACTACATTGATATGTACCCGTATCGTACCTATAGCGTATAAATAAAATAGAACGAGACACTAATTTACTACATTACTACTTTAATTAAAAGAACACTGGCAACACTGACAGTTTAATGTAAAATAACTAATGACCTTTTCCAATAGAATTTCAATATTAATAAAACAGCGCAACAAAACGCGGACGAATACATAATTAATTGAAATCGAGACTTATACGGTAATGTCGAAAGCGTCACTGGCACATCACTAGCCCGAGCATGTACTTTCGTCAGAAGGGAGAGTATATTGACATTTGAATTGGTTGGAAAGGGACAAGAATACTTCTGTACTTCTTACTGGCTAATGTAAAATGAACTCCGCCTGGCAGAATAAAATATGCCTTTTGTAATTAATTTAACTTATCTGTGAAATGTTATTCCGTCATTCTTGTACTTTGCTGTTCGAGAGCTTTTCCCACATAACTTTACACAGCAAAACACCATTTCTAATGGATAAAATCGATTTTCAATGCTCGTTTATCTGACGTACGTATAGATCGCGAACCTGGACGAGTCTGACTGAGAGCGCGAGGCGTTTTTGCTTACATGTACTAGTGGTACATAGCTGAGGTGACCGCACGTCGCCCTATAATCTCCATCTAGAGGGGGTTATCTATGTTTTAGGACATACCCGGGTCCCGGGTCAGTTTACTTAATGCATGATTTTATAAAACCGTCAACGCTTCAGAACAGTTATAAAACCAGCCAAATACAATAATATAAAAAAAATTTAGGTAGTGTGTGATTACGATTAACCCGCCAAATGTGAAAAAAAAAACTTGTAATTTTACTGTAACGATCAAAAGTTCATAATCCTGGACAAAATTTTAAATTAAATGTTAAATTTCATGGTCCTCCTTTTAATTGAAATGCTACAGTATTTAAGGTACTTTCCCTCCATGTTACAAAGTTGAGGGAGTTATTCCGTACCTTTAACTCCATCTCCAAATAACTCCCTTTACTAATAGACCAGGTGTACAGTGCTCTGTTTTCCAGCAGCTCCGCCACTGTGGTGACGGGCACCTCCTGTTTGGGGAACGTTAGGAACGCCACCAGGTTGCCGGAATACGTGGTCACCACTACCAGAACCACCAGCCACCAGGTGCCCACGACTAGACGACCGCTGTCGGCGCGGGGGAGGTACATACCACCTGAGGAAGAATAATTGATGTAGCAGGGAGAGGCTAGTATCTGGGTTTTCTTTTTATCTTAGAACAAAGGCTTTGCTTGTGCCAACTAATAGAATGGATTTGCACACCTAGTGTAACTGAAACGACAAGACTACGTGCAGAAACGTGGAACAAATTAAATTAACAATAAAGCTTGAAACACTCAGAGCGCGGCGCAGCGTCATTGCGGGACACACACAAAAAACCGCGCGGTATTCGATAGCACGGTAGAGCGGAGAAAGCGTGTGTGACATCATCATCATCATCATGTCAGCCGAAAGACGTCCACTGCTGGACATAGGCCTCTCCCAAAGACATATGTGTGACATATGAAGCAGTAATCGACAGCCGACACAGTTTCGGAAAGATCAAAAAGGCAAAACCACATCGCCCCGCATCGCGCCACAACCGCTCTTTGTGTTTCGAGCTTAAGAGAGGGAAATAAACATCAAAGAGAAAATCTAGAATATAACATTTATAAATGAAGTAAACGAACTTTGTTATGCAAGTAATAAGGATTCTACTAGCGTTTCTGAAAAAGAAGACCACTTCCAAGAAGAAACGCAAAATAACTCAACTGTCAGTCATTTTCTCCCAAAAAATAAGCTTATTACAATGATAATACTTTTAAGCTACTTTAAATAATAAAATATTTACAATGCGTAGATAAACAACGTATCGGAACTAACTATAATATCTTGGGGCCTCCCAGCAGCGGACCTATGATATAATTTTGTATCTTGCCTGTTTGCATGTGGATGTGCGCAGTTAATACCCTAAGGTACCTAATAAGAGCTTTTTTTTAATCAATCATATTTTTTTCATCAGTATATATGGTACAAAAGATGTTATAAATAGGTTACGTAAACATTGATCCATAATATATTCACCCGTAAGGCATGTGAAAATTTAAGATATTGGACAGTTTGCATACATTTTTTTTAATCTCAAAAGTTACATTAATATATTTTTACAAAATAATAAAATTATAAAGTCCGGATGTCAACATAGAATTAAATTACCATAATTAATACATTCGAAAGTATATTTACCTTGCTGCAAAAGAGCGCCATAAATATACCATAGACAATTGTGTATAGTTGCTAAGCCCCCTTGTCTAGTGACCCCCATCGCCTCATAATAGGGGCTGAGTCGATGCACCGCGTACAGAGTAGGCCCCATTAGCACCACAGCAAAACCCAGGCACAGCCAAGTCTAGAGATAAATTAAACACTTAAGAAGATAAGCCTGTGCGAAATGAAAATATAAAATAATATATTGGAATCATTTTGTATGAGCGAGGTATGAGCATGTTCAGTTATATATCCTTATTTCATAATAGGTTTTAAATCCAGTAGAGCCCAAATCAAATCATTCACGCAGGTGCACCCCAGTTTTTGCCTACTAATGTGCCATAATTATTCACATTGACAAGACACGCCTTCGTGAAAGAATATATCCGTACCGGTGACTTAGGCCCCCATGGTGAATGCGTGATGCGCACTTCATTAAATGTCAAGTAACATCTCAAAATTGAATCTTCAGCGAAATGCAACCTTAAGGTATATAGAGTATTTTTTTAAATGACAATTATACCAATCAAGAATAAGATTTAATAATAATGTTATTTTTAACATTTAACATTAGATTAACCTCTTATTCCAGATTGGTCAAAAACTCTAACAGCCCGGCCACGACTTAGCGCAAATTGCGGCGCGGCAAGCGCATCTGTTCATTGCACGGTCGAGTAGCGAAACACGCTGCAGTTATATAGGATCACACGCAAAGTATAGTAAAACCGCTGCCGCCGTTGCCACCGCTCGAAGTGGTGGCTTCACCGTACAACTTTGATTGCAATAACACTTAAGAATTTGTGAAAACTCACGTCAGTTGTGAAGGGCAGGAGGAACAACATCGCCCTGCTGAGCTCTCGTGGCCGTGCTATGAGGAACGCATACGGTTGAGTGCTCACGGGTATCGTGTAGTTTATACCTGGATTTAACACATTTCGTTATATTCCATAGTGTAAACTCTATAAGCGATACGTTTCTAATTAAAAGGGAAAAATAAAAGAAACAGCGGGTTGTATCGGGGATACAGCCGTAAATTATATATTGATACTTTTTTCGTTGCCTACCTATTTATTGTCATCACTAATTAGAATAACCATCCATGTTAAATTTATTAATTAATTTATTTATTTAATAACTTAAGTCTATCATTACAGGGTACCTAATGCGACAGACAAGAACGTAATTGGTATTATAATAGTAAATAATTTTTAAGAAAAAAAACCGACTTCAATGGGGGAGGCCGGTGAGAGATTATTATACTTAGATGATGCACTCTTAGATTCCATACAATAAAATAAAAATGGCTATAAGTATGTTTATAATGGTAGAAGACTAAGTACCCTCAATTCCTCATGGAATCCTCCATCATATCTCAAGCTTGACAAAAATGTGTCTTGAAAACCTAGCTTGCTTGATAAACAAAACGAAGAGAACAAATCGCCAAACGTGAACTACGCGTCGTTGAAGAGTTCCGTTCTGATCATCATCAGCAGTTCCACTACGTCAAATGTCATATTTTTGTATGAAAATGCTCGACTGGTTGATAAAAACACAAAAATCACTATATGTTTGCCTTTAAGATTTGAGGAGTTCCCTCAATTCCTCATGGATCCCATCATCAGAAATCGAGCATGACAAAAATTCAACGTGAAAATAGATCTTGCTTATCAAACACAGCTAGGAGGACAAAACGCCAAACGTGAACTTTTCGTTGTTGAAGAGTTCTGTTCTGATCATCATCAGCAGTTCCACTTCGTCAAATGTCATATTTTTGTATGAAAAGGCTCGATTTGTTGATAAAAACACAAAAATCACTATATGCTTGCCTTTAAGATTTGAGGAGTTCTCTCAATTTCTCATGGATCCCATTATCAGAAATCAAGCATGACAAAAATTCAACGTGAAAATAGAACTTGCTTAACAAACACAGCTAGGAGGACAAATCGCCAAACGTGAACTTTTCGTCGTTGAAGAGTTCTGTTCTGATCATCATCAGCAGTTCCACTTCATCAAATGTCATATTTTTGTATGAAAATGCTCGACTTGTTGATAAAAACACAAAAATCACTATATATTTGCCTTTAAGATTTGAGGAGTTCCCTCAATTCCTCATAGATCCCATCATCAGAACTGCGTTTTGATAAAAACGGGATCAACTTGGATAAATATACTTACAATCGAAAATAGAATTTTTAAAATCGGTTAAGAAATGACAGAGTTATGGAGTAACAAACATGAAAAAAAATACAACCGAATTGATAACCTCCTCTTTTGAAATCTAGAAGTCCGTTAAAAATAGCCATGACACATAAAACTCCTAAATAACTAAAGTTCCATCATAAAAAATAATATTAACTCACAAGCTAAGTAAAAAATAAACCGAAACATAATATTATATGCTTTAATATTTTGTCGAAATAAACCTAAAAATAAAAGTAAACTATAACAAAGTAAAGTAAAACTAAATCTAAAAATGGCCCTTGCGGCATTGTGCCGAAGATGCAGGCGACGTTTCCTCGCTAAATTGCCAAACTGTTTTGTTTTTTGAGCGAGGAAACCGCCAGCGCTCCGGTCGTCAGTAACATCAGCAAGCCTTTCGAGATGTCTTTGTAGAGGCTTAGTGCGCTGGGGCCGCACGGACCTAGGGTCTCGTCGCCAAAAGGCATAAAATTGAATTCAGCGCTAAGACCACTTATTTGTTGATTTTTATGCCTTCGGCGGCTTCTGTAATAGCGGACTAAAATTGATCACGTGAAGTGTAGAGCACTGAGGAGCTTAACGCATACAAACGCGCTTACGCTTATGTGTAAATAATATATTTATATACAGGGTGTGGCCTGTAATAGGAGCAAATAATTAAACGGTACACTATTGAGCTCTCCAGCAATAATATATTTTTTTTAATCCCAAAAATATTCTTTTAAACCAATAATGCGACAACGATTATGAGTCATAACTTGCAGCAACCTCAAAATCAGCATTGACTGCCGCGCTATAATCTCTGGGTGCCAAGATTCATTACTTGGAGGTCATAACTTTAGATCAAAATTTGTCCCAATTGAAAAAAGATAATTTTTTAGTGGACACAAGAGGTTACTGCAGATGCTCTAAGGTCTAAGGAAGCGTCCCTAAAATTTATTGCTCCTATTACAGGCCACACCCTGTACATTTTGCATGACGACAGCAGAAATTAAAAATTCCTGTTTAGTTACTATAAAGTGGCAACTCGACAGTGACGTAGGTTTGCGTCACAATCCGGAGTAGGAGTAGCAGACCTTGTTTCCTTAGACCATAGACGTAGATATATTTAATAACAGAGGGCATACTCGTTATGTCTAAAGCCGGGTCCGCAGCGCCATGTATTTCATGTTTGTAAACATCTAACACGTTTTACAAACATTTTTTGTTGGATTTTTGGTGCAGCGCACCGGCCTTAACATTGAGGCCACGCCTATTTTGTGTTCGAAAAACATCTTAGATGTTTGCAAACATGAAAAACATGGCGCTGCGGACCCGGCTTAAGGGTTATGGGGCCAGGGTTACCAGGATTCTTTTCAAGCTGAACAGTGAAGGAGGCTGCGGCAAACGCGGCTTGTTTCTTCGCGACGGCCATCATGGTCAACTTGGCACTTTGACTGTACAAATCCTAGAAATTAAAATAAATTAAATTAAAGTAAATACATATAAGGGGACATTTTTTTACACAAATCGAACAAGTCCCATAGTAAGTAAGGTACTAGACGACGATATATTTAATAGATATATATGTATATATACTTAAACACATAGAAAACATCCAAATCTCTCTGCCCACGACAGAAACAAATGCCCTTACCGGGATTCGAACCCGGGACAACTAGCTTTCGAGGCAGTGTCACTTGAGAAAACCGTCAGCTGTCAGTGTCACCCGATACAAATGCAGAACAGCCCCGCTTCTGCGCATGGTATTACTACTGCGTAACCGTAATACTGAGAGTATTTCGTCAAGTGAGTAAATCTCACATCAGTAAACTCACGTCAAAGAACAAAATACTTCGTATCCTTACATTTAACTGCTACCTAATAACCTAACGATAGGACCGTTCATTTAGTATCGTTCAAATGTCATCTAAAAGCTAATCATTTTGTAATTAGATTGCTATAAAATCGAAATCTTCCCCTAGCCTAATAAAGTCAGATTTGCCTGCAGTCAATATGTATAAGTATTATGTAATTTATGTAGCACAAAAGGCTTTGCTAAAACACTACTGCATTCGTACAGCAATGCGCTATTTTCAGTACAAAAGGTGTCACAAATAAATACAACCACCTACCTACCTACTAGTGTGTAAGTTGGATAATAAGCCTTGCCGGCTGGAAAATCAATAGACATTTCTAGAAGATGCGGGTATTGTCATGCCTATTAATTGCAGTAAGATATAGAGAGTACGATAATTAATTGATTGTTAACATGCATGGTTGTGTGATGTGATAAAATGTTGTTTGTTTATAAGGGCAGACAAACGTAACAATTAGTTTTCCAATGAAATGGAAAAACAGATCCTCAAACGCTGTTACAATGAGACTCAGAACCGATTAGCAGCAACTAGGCAAATTGGCTTGGTTTAATTGGTCGACAGATTGTTACGTCTGTAAACCCATGATGGACAGAGGAACTTACTTCAGAAGCAGTTTTATTGGACACAGCGTCTTTTATATCTCCTGGAAATATGAGTTTCAGTCTGTAACAAAATGTTTTCATTTAAACAGATTACAGTTCGTGAGCCTTATGAATGTCGGGTCTGTGTTTCTACCTCGCTCGCTCACTCTCAAACGTTCTTATGCCAAAATAAGTGATTTCACTCGAACCCTAATGCTTTTTTACTAGTAAGTGCTCACGGACTGTATGCACGTAGACATGAAAGACTTCAGAGGGCCTACACCGAACTTCGAAAATCGAACTTCGTATCGTGCCGTCCCTTTCCGTCATATAGTGTATAACATGAGAGTGAAATAGACGGCACGATACGAAGTGCGAAGTTCGGAGTAGGCCCTCTGTACACACATACGAGAATCGTATGCGAGTTTCATTACATTGCGGGTTACCGCGGTATAACGAGTTCAATCGATCTGTCAAACCGCGCAATGTAGTGAAACGTGAAACTCAATACATTACACATATTACAGACTCGTGTCTCATCGAAGACTTAATTCTTACAGGTCATTTTAAAATGATTCAATATTTAATTTTAATAAATAAACAGTATTTGTTTCTCAAAGGAACGGTGAAAAATGTATTTTATGGCGAGGGCGTTACATTGAATGGTGAAGAAATGAAGGATCACTAGAATCCTAAGTGTAGCGCGAGTTGTGTAAGACGTTACTATTTCTACTACCGAATTACACATTTACACGCACTACGAGTACTTTTCAGTCACACCACTTAAGACGAGAGTTAAAATAAAATACCAAAAATCGTTTTCTTATAGTAGTCCCCTATCCACGTAACATTTTCAAATATTTCTATGAAAATTTCGCTTTACTTACGTAAAATTCTTATTCTTGGCGAGTTGGTTGACAATGTCGAAGATGAGGCCGCTGTAGCTCGCAATGGATCCAGACTCGTTGACCTTTAGAATCGTCCACGGCGGATTCTACAAGACGCAAACGAGATGCAAAATGCAAAATTTAAATTGTCAGTCTTAATACTCGTAAAGAAAATTATAATGATTACACATGAGTGAGTGTTTAGGATGACCCAAAAAGTACCGTTTTCTTCTAGAGTAAAAGGAAATGGCTGTTATTAAGTAGTTTTCTTAAACCGAGCTCATATTATTAGATGTCTCATGGTGTCTTGGATCGCCATATTCATGTAACAGCACAGAATAAGTAATAGTACAGTAACAGTAACTACAAGTATAATATTAATAAAATACATTTTCGTAAGATTTGTCAAAGTCAAAGTAAAAATATTCTTTATTCAAATAGGCCTAGCAACAAGCACTTTCGAATCGTCAGTTATAACATGTATTAACATATATATTAATTAATTATTTAGAGCAATTTATTGATGCTATTACTATTCTTTAAAATTAGTTTATTAGTTTTCTAAAGTAGGTACTAATATTTATTTAAAGTTTTAGTGTATATTTCCAGAGATTTACGATAATCTCAGAGAATATTATGTATTTTGTACATTGCTTCTCTAGTCCTTGTTATTATATTTATTATTCTGTATCTTAACGGTGAAATCGTAACTTATACTAAATAATTAGAAGTGCGACACTTAGTACTATACTAAAATACAGCAACTTGGAGATATTTCAACGCCATAACGAAATCTTTCTTACGTGATAGGTGATAATCGGCAAGACTTTTCCCCTGAAGCCATGAACGATGTGCGGGAACAGGAAGTCTGAGAACCTCGTGCCATCGCTGAGCCGCCACAAACCCACCTGCACCAAATAACCACTTAACTTACGCTGGTCTTCATTAATTACGCTGGTCTGGGTTTTAACTCGTTAGAAGTGAGGCGAAACTGTAGTTTGCTTGTTTTTGCTTGCCGGGTTTTGCGTGGGGATTCGGACTGCCTTGAGTTGGGAGAGAGGCTAATTAGACTGTTTGTCCCTGACGTCCCCAGAATCACCCTAAGACCGCGCGCTCGGCCACTGTTAGCAGTGCCATCGGCGCGCACTGTAGCACACAGAAACTCCCCGGTAGTCCGTGCCCTGGCCCTACTGAATGCGCTCCTGGTGTCAGCGCCTGAGTGGGACCTGCTTGCGTGGTCGTTTTGCGAGCTGATCGAGATGATGGATAAAAGGGTGTCTACTGTTACAATGTAAGCAATAATGTACCTATATGTGTGTTATGTATGTAATATGTTGTTATATTATTCTGTTAATTTGTCTGTTAATTATGTAAGTTCACAGTGTATTGGTTTTAAGCTACAGTGTGATGCTGTGTATCCTATTGAATAAATAAATAAATAAATAATCATCAGCCAGTGTCAGTCCATCACTGTCTCACATGGCACTGAGCTCGGTCTTAAGTATATGTAGTGCTTGTTTTTACGCCCTGTAGCCGGGGCGTAGAATACGGGTACGGTATCCTCTGCCTGTCGTACAAGGCGACTAAAAGGGGGGTCGTTGGGGTCGATGACGGTCGCAGTTGGGGGCTGCGATCGTCCATGAACAGAGATG
This sequence comes from Notocelia uddmanniana, assembly GCA_905163555.1. NCBI lineage: Eukaryota > Metazoa > Arthropoda > Insecta > Lepidoptera > Tortricidae > Notocelia > Notocelia uddmanniana. The sequence goes on from LR991065.1 coordinate 18,560,331, forward strand.
GTGTGACTCTAGGGCGGCACTGGTGCGTTCCGACCGAGATCCCAGAGCCGTCCGAAATGAGTTGAGGAGGACGATCGGGGGGTTTTTAGTCGGTGCAAGTCCGACATAACTTCCGCAAAGTCCTCGCGGTGCGATGGTATCCATAATGAATTTCCTCCCGGAAAAAATGATAGTCCTTGTTTATGTACATGTTGTTTGTGAAATACGCCATAGTCGCCTGACAGAGCGCGTATCGTATCGCCTGTACAGTAAGTCAAAATAGTGATCTACGAATTTTGAACTTCAAGTTACAAATAATAGAGGCGAAACGTGGTGAGCCAATTTCTTGGCGGACTGTACATAAAGAAGGACTTAGGCTGAGTTGCACCGACTTACGATCACAGACTGATCAAGGTTAAATATGGCGCCGGCAGCTGTCATCCCATAGAAACTTGTCAAATTTTCCATACATTGAAATTTTAACGAACACAGCTTACGATTACAGAGGGTTCGGTGCAACCCAGCCTTAAAGAGAGATCGTTAAATCCGCGGTCAGCGATAGTCTGCAGCTTACTGTACCTACGTGCATTTGTGGGTATCTGTAATTGGGAAACTTGTTAACCACATTTATTAACCAAGTCATAGATAACCCCCTCTAGATGGCCCCTATGAAAGATTTAGTTCGAATCAAAAGTCACCAAGGTTAGCGGTATGTGCGGGTCGCGGGGAGGTCGGTAACGTCGCTGCCATTGGCCGTTTCATAGAGCGCGCGCTTGGGTTCAACATGGCGCGCGCGGCGTAGGGATGGGACGCGTTGTTTATTACCGGCTTTTACCGGTAATGCCATTTATTTAAAGGTAACAATTTTAAATAGCGTATATGCTCATCTATTAATTTAGTATCTAGAATAATATTTTTAGGCAGCGCATAGTGTAATGTAGTGTAGGTCGATTCACAAGAACTGGCGCGGAAAATGTATGAAACTGTCATTAATTTCATAGACATTCCGCACCAGCTCTTGTGAATAGACTTACACGGTTACAGCACTGGTGAATGTAAAAATTGCGGAATATTTTGACGACCACTTTGGCTTAGTTGGTAGTGGTCCTGCCTACGAACGCGGAGTTCCCGGGCTCGAATCCCGGCTAGAGCATTTATTTGTGAGATGAACTAACACGAATATTTGATCCTGAGTCTTGGAAGTTTTTCTATATAAATAAATTTGTTTATCTATATAAATAAATACAGTAGAACCACAAATATCAGTTACATCGGCAATCTTCGTTCACGCCGACGAGTGCAGACAAGTACCGAATGAAACCGAATGTACGACCAATTCAATAAAGACCTTGTTGCATTATACGTAAGGTCAAGGTAGAATATGCAATGACAGTTGAACTAGTGCTCTCGTGCTTCGCGCAGCCAGACAAAATGGCGATCGCCGGCGTCGCGCGTAAATTGTTGGCCAATGGCTGTTGAGGAATTTACCCACGCAAAGCACTGCCTCGTGATTGGCTAAAATGTTTTCAAAAAGTTTGCTCACCAAGACGATTCGAAAAACCCAATTGTAATGGCTCCTTCTCCAACCGATTCCGAGATCCCTTATACTTCTTCGAGGTCCAGCATAGGGTCCACCTCGTGACACTAGTCCTAATTGCTCACCAAGACGAAACGAAAAACCAAATTGCAATGGCTCCTTCTCCAACCAATTCCGAGATCCCTTATACTTCTTCGAGGTCCAGCATAGGGTCCACCTCGTGACACTAGTCCTAATTGCTCACCAAGACGAAACGAAAAACCAAATTGCAATGGCTCCTTCTCCAACCGATTCCGAGATCCCTTATACTTCTTCGAGGTCCAGCATAGGGTCCACCTCGTGACACTAGTCCTAACTGCTCACCAAGACGATTCGAAAAAACCCAATTGCAATGGCTCCACCTCTAACCACTTCCGAGATCCCTTATACTTCTTCGAAGTCCAGCATAGGGTTCACCTCGTGATACCAGTCCTAAATGCTAGGGAAATCTATGTCCTACTTAGTGGTAATACTGTTACTAATTTGTTATTTCATTAGATATACATACTCGATATTACATAGCAATAAATATGATACAACCGGTTAATAAACTTTATAATAAAATAAAACTACACATTAACTACTTCCAAACTAAATATTCCATTCTACTACATTGATATGTACCCGTATCGTACCTATAGCGTATAAATAAAATAGAACGAGACACTAATTTACTACATTACTACTTTAATTAAAAGAACACTGGCAACACTGACAGTTTAATGTAAAATAACTAATGACCTTTTCCAATAGAATTTCAATATTAATAAAACAGCGCAACAAAACGCGGACGAATACATAATTAATTGAAATCGAGACTTATACGGTAATGTCGAAAGCGTCACTGGCACATCACTAGCCCGAGCATGTACTTTCGTCAGAAGGGAGAGTATATTGACATTTGAATTGGTTGGAAAGGGACAAGAATACTTCTGTACTTCTTACTGGCTAATGTAAAATGAACTCCGCCTGGCAGAATAAAATATGCCTTTTGTAATTAATTTAACTTATCTGTGAAATGTTATTCCGTCATTCTTGTACTTTGCTGTTCGAGAGCTTTTCCCACATAACTTTACACAGCAAAACACCATTTCTAATGGATAAAATCGATTTTCAATGCTCGTTTATCTGACGTACGTATAGATCGCGAACCTGGACGAGTCTGACTGAGAGCGCGAGGCGTTTTTGCTTACATGTACTAGTGGTACATAGCTGAGGTGACCGCACGTCGCCCTATAATCTCCATCTAGAGGGGGTTATCTATGAACCAAGTTTATTTATTAGAACCTATGCATGTACGGAACAACATACACCTGTTCAAAGAGCTAGGTACCGAATAAGAGACACAAATACAGAGCTCAATAATAGAGGCTCAAACTTAAGGGTCCTCCTCACGCTCGACTGAACTCGATTCTCCATACAAACATAGTTTCGTACGTTAATATATATCTTCTTTGGTTTCGTTCTTATTTTATAACGCCGTGCTGAAATAACATGAAACTTTGTATACACAATGGGGTCCGCTATAGCTAGGTCTGAAACGATCTTCTGTTGCTAGAAATTGTAATAAAAAAAATACTGCGTGTTTTTGAGTTTTTGTAGGTCTTGTATGATAACCTTAATAATCGCTGTATTTAGTGTCCATTAAAATTTCAAGCAACCGGAACTAATTTCCGGCCTAGATATGCCGGATCCCATTGTGTATACAAAGTTTCATGTTATTCCAGCATGCCGTCTGGAAATCTTTCTTAAAAGCTCTCATTATGCGGCAGAAAAAAGGAGATTTTTACATTTCTAATTTTATTGTGATATTTTGGTATTGTAACTTCTATCGGTCAAGTTGACTCACTTGACAAGCCTAATCCCAATAAGGTCTAATTTCCCCCTTACGTTTGAAAGTCAGATTGCAGTCACTTCCGTAACAACTAGTGCCTAAAACAATTCTTGGGATTAGGTAGCGGCCCCCAGGCATCCTTCAGGATGCAACTATACTGGGAAAATGCTAGGATGATGATTTTGGTATTGTATAAATACCTATGTAATGAAAGCCACATTTTAAATATTGCGATGCCCTTTCCAGAGCTCATGTTTGAGACCTATTGTAACAATTATTATCTAAATATGTTTTGTAACAACATTAAAGCAACAAAATACTTGAAAAAGTACTTGAAATATTCTTGTCTGGAAGAAGCTAACCCCCTCACCCTCCAAATCGAACCTTGGGATAATTGATCTGTACCAAAACTACGAGTATGCCCTCTATTCCAGGAGAGCCAGGGTTACCGAACCACGAGACAACCAGGGTAGCATTTTCTAAAATAACTGAATATTGGAAGAGGAAATAGTTGAAATCCAACAACGCAGATTTTACTGACTTTTATCCATAATGTCCATTTTCTTTCAAGAATGATCGATAACATATTTTTGCTCACTGTACCACAAGCCAGATGAAATTATTTCTTTAAAAGAATTTAAGTAATTCCTGGTGTCTCAAGTAACAACGCGTGTAACTCGAATATTAGGTGCCCCATTTGATACGACGACAATCTTGCCCAACCTAGTCCGGAGCTACGACACTTCTTACTTCTTTTTCTTCTTCCTGAATGGCAACATAGAAATTGTCCAAAACCCAGTAACAAGCGTCCGACGGTGTCCCGTCTCAATCTTTGAGTCTCTAAAAAATAAGAGTCAACTATGGAGCATTTTTGCTTGCATTTATAAGTAGACGGACATCTCTGGAACCGATAGATGACGGGTTAAAGAATCAAGCATTGGGACATTTACCGCCGATTTTTAATCTGATCTAAGTACACGTATTTCATACTGACCTGAAGCAACTCAATCTTATGTATAACCTCCGAAGTCTCATTATCCGCGGTATTGTCCTGCTGCGGTCCAAAGCTGCGGTAGGTCGAACCCCAAGTATCCGCGGCCATGGCTTGCCATGTCGAGCAGTTACCGCATACGCTGTTCGCCGCTATGTGTTGCTGAATATAGGAAGAGGTATATCTAATAGTACGATTTACTTTTATTAGATACTAGCGCTCCGCCCCGCGCGAAATTACAATATAATGCATTTAAGAAATATACATAATATATACACCAAAACCATCCGAAATAATCAAGCTACAATTTGGTGAAAGCCGCATCTAAAAACATCAAGCAATTTTCGAGTTTATCGCATACATACTTCCATACAGACAGACACAGCGGGAGACTTTTTTTAACAATATGTATAGATGTATATGTATTGCGTGCAATCCTTCGGAGGCAGTTTGCGGTATTTGTACTTTGACGTGAGCTTACTGATGTCGCTCAGATTACTTCACTTGTCGGTATAGGCACAGAATAATTAATGTATAAGAACTGTACCGCGAAAGCGGGTTGGTACGATCCCGCGCCAGTCAAGAAGCACTCATTTAAGTTTAATTAAGCGTGCAGTAAAGAATAGGTATAGGTACCGACTCGAATGACAGTTGACGCTGACAGCTTATAGCTTACTGATACCGTACTGCCTCCGCACCGACAAATGCAGGAATAGCCAAAATTATAACTTGGCCAATATATGATGACTTAGTTGTTATGGTCCTGACCCTGACAGACCGAGTGATTTTACATTAATATAATAATAATAAAGAGCTATTGAACGACACGTTACGATAAAGTTATATCATTGTTAAATCTCTCAAAAGGTCTCAAATCCACGATCCAACTTAAATTAACCAAGGGCTGTCTTATATGTTGTTTAGATGGAAAAGGACATCGTAAACCCCCGAATAAATTACCTGCATGTGTTTCAAAAGCATATCTCTCCTCTGTATCTTAGTAGGTCTGATGGCTTCCCACTCCTCGTCTGAGACCTGTGCCGCTACATCAAATTCGTCCTGGACTGCAGCATCTAGCGCGGAGATGAAAGCGTTCATCATCTCTTCGGAGTAACACATTATCCCATTCTGAAAAGGACATTGACCACCAATTAAGAGATCTGTAACTCCTAATTTAAAACTTAAACTAAACATTTCAGCTTAGAATCTTTACCGTCGTTCGTGATACTAACGATGTACGCGACATACTCCCCCTCATAAAGCATATTGATGAACCCCGCCCCGTCAGGGTTAGGATGAAGATTTAGATGTAGGCGACCTTCTCCCCCTCATAAATCGCATTGATGAGACCGTTGAAATTAGTATTGTGAATGTCTGTTTCTATCGGAGATCAGCATTGTAAGTTTTATGAAAGCTACGCAAAGGTTGTAGTTCACTGGGTCCTATTATGACATGTGACCATTCGAAAGAAGAAGTGCTATGGTAGCAATTTTTATTTTATTGCTTAAAGTTTTATGGCTATTCACTCTTAGACCACCGAATATACATTGCGCAGTGTCTGTATAGACTATACCTGTATAGTCTGTACAGCCACTGTGCGTAAGTATACGACATGATCAGGTCTTGTGCTGTCTCCAGCATAATTTAAACTCAAACTAATAACATCACCTTACAATCCTCACGGTTGTCCATGATATTGTAAATGTAGGCGACAATCTCCCCCTCATAAAGCGCGTTGATGAGACCAGTGATGTTAGAGTTGATCATAGATCACGTATAGTTTATCCAACGGTCTAAGAGTAAACGGCCATAAAGTTATAGTTAATTAGTTAATCATTTTGTATTGTTAATAATTATAAAAAAATATAAGTGATTTCTTTCATATAGGAAACACTAACGTAATAGTTTCCGCATAACGTAATGAAATAGTACGAGTACCAAGTAAATTTGTAAATGCAAAAAAAACCGTAGTTGCTAAGTTATCTTTGTACTTATCCAGAATGTACAAGTATTCTAAGGTAGGTTGTATTTCACTGGTTCCTATTATGATTTGGGACCATTCGAAAGAAGAAGTGCTATTGTACCAATTTTTATTTTTATGGCTGTTCACTCTTAGACCACCAAATAAACTATACAGGCACTGCGCGTAAGTATGCGACATGAACAGATCTTGTGCTGTCTCCACCCTACTTTCAAACTCAAACCAAAATATCACCTTACAGTCCTCACGATCATCCGTGATATTGTAAATGTACGCGATATTCTCCCCCTCATAAAGCGCGTTGATGAGACCAGTGATGTTAGAGTTGCGGAGGTTTGTGTCGGAAATCACGTACAGCCACTGTGCTTGAGTGTTCGACATGAGCAGGTCTCTCGCTGTGTCCGCCATGGTTGACATTACGTCAGAGGTCACTATTGCTATGAAATTTTCACCTGAAATTTTAAATGCTGGTCATACTAGAAACATAATAGACTTTAATATGCAATATTGCATCTCTTCATCTTAGGTGCCTACGCCAATTCTGGGGATTAGGTAGCGGACCCCAGGCATCCTTTAGGATGCAACTGTACTGGGAATAACGCTAGAGGATGGATTGCATCTCTTCATCTATATTTATACAATATTTTGTAAGTTAAATTTAGCCTAATGCTAAAGATGGAATTTGGCTATATAAGTCCATAATTACATACGATATTCATTTCATCATTTCTACGAGAATTTGTGCAACAAAAGCACGGTTGACCTATGCAATAAAAACTCGCAACGTCAACATTATAACACAGTTTCTGGGAAAGTAGAAGCAAAATGGGCGGACCAGCTGAATAGTAGAGTATAGATACCTATATATTCAACAATCCGTAGGTATACATACTAACTTACCTATTTGTTTCCCGGGTAGCTTTGACAGAACTCTATGCATCTCTTTTCTTCTCAAGTATTCGTTGATCTCGTGTTTCATCTTGAACACGGATATGGATATTGTCGGGACATCCTCGTCGTCGATTTGCGACGTCAGTGACTGCACCACTCGTGATACCATATCACGATCTTATAAAGATTGTTACTACATTAAAAGAGAGGCAGGAGAAGACTGAGATGTGCGTTTATAGATCAAGCCAAAGAAATGTCGTATCAGGTGCAGGCATGGTGCAGGAACATTAGCAGAGAACAAAACATAGTGGCGATACTCCACCGGCAAGAGCCAGGCTCTTGAGTATATGCATGATGTGAGTACATTAAAAACTTATGGCAACCAACGATCAACGAATGAAGGATTTTTGAGTGAGAAAAATAATTTGTATTCCTATGCTTATGTATGTCAGCTGAAAGACGTCCACTGCTGGACATAGGCCTCCCCCAAAGACTTCCACAAGTAGTTGAATATTTCTCCTGGGTCGCACCATCCGCATTTTTTATTTTAATGGGACTATTAATTTAAATCTTTCAATAACAAAACTAAATCTTGGTTAAAATATATTGGGGCGGGAGCGGAGTTAATCACATAATACTCACTCAAAGTTTCATCATGCAAAATCACTGCGGACTTCCAGTTAAAGGCTTTTGTGGTCCTTAAATCAAGCAGCAGTTGAGGCAACTCCTGGCCGGGATCTAGATTATAAATGAAATACACATTTTCTCAAGTCCATAAAATATTTAGGTATTTTGAGTACAGCGGGAGATCAGAGGGCCTACTCCGAACTTCGAAAATAGGACTTCGTATCGTGCCATCCCTTTCCGTCATATAGTGTATAGCACGAGAGTGAAAGGGTGGGTGAATTTTCGAAGTTCGGAGTAGGCCCTCAGTTCGGTTTGGGAGGTTGCGACCGACCCCACATGGCGGTTCTTTTTTTTAAATCGTATGGCATTTATTTACGAACCGTGAGATCTTCGAGAATACAAGTACGGTTGTCAGTTATTGTTGCACTTTTAGCACCACCCAGGGGTCACGTGTAGGGTAACGGTGGCTACTCCTTACGGACGTGGTGCAACTTCGACCCCCCTTTGTCAAGTGAGTGGGCAACTTGACTGTTAGAAGTCTTCAAGCCGCCCGAAGGCCTCTAACTTGGCTTAACGACTGCTGTCGTAGACAGCAATCGCGGTTCTGATACGAAACAAATCACTTCAATTTAAAATTATCCCGTCATATCTGTAGTCCTTGTATTTGTGATGTTAGCGGCATAGAGCCTTGTATAATTAATGCTGATGACTCGAAAGTTAAATTCGGTGCAAGGTAAATTGACCTGCATGAGTGACAGTGATGGCAGAGTCCGGCGGCAAGCGAGGACAGTCCACCTCGGTCAACGCGAACAGAAGTAGCTCTTCCTCCTCCGTGCGGGAAAACAGGGACCAGGTGTCTTCGCAGGACGCTATGCTGAACACTGCGAGAAACCCTGAGGACGATGAGTAAACCAAAATCAATATTTCGAATTGATCACGTCTTGGCACCATATTCTCCATACAAATTATCTCCCTGAAATGATAATGGTAGTTGTGGGAGCCAGGAATGCACGACCAAATAATGTCCGGCCCGAGAATGCGCATCCACTTTTTTGGACGCGGATTCTCGGGCCGAGCATTATCAACCCGAACAAAAGTGGCTTCCGATTGTCGCCCCGGACCAAGATTGCTCGGACCTATAATGCACGGCACAGTAATGTCCGGCCCAGTAATCGGCGTCCACTGCTTTGGTCGCGGATTCTCGGGCCGAGCATTATCGGCCCGAGCAAAACTGGCTTCCAATTGCTGCCCCGGAGCAAGATTGCTCAGACCCATAATGCACGGCCAGTAATGTCCGGCCCAGTAATTGGCGTCCACTTTCCACAGATAACAAAAAGTTACTAGGATAGATCTAACACTAAGTAAAAAAGTAGGTAGGTTAGGTTAGTTAGGTAGCTTCAGATGCCCGAAGGGCAAACCGTCCAGAAATAGGAGCCCCGCGAAGCGGGGCTCCGTCGTCTCGCTTAGATTCTGACTACCCATTTAAGTTTATACTATCTGTGGATGGACGCGGATTACAGGGTCGGGCATTGTCGGGCCGGACAAAACTGGCTTCCAATTCTTGCCCCGGACCAAATTTGTTCGGAATGATATTGCCCGGCCCAGGAATGTACAGCCCAGTAATCGGCGTCCACTTTTTTGGACTCGGATTGCTGGGCCGCGCATTATCGGCCCGAACAAATGTGGCTTCCAATTATTGCTCCGGACCAAGTTTGCTCAGAGCGATAATGCTCGGCCAAATAATGCACGGCCCAGTAATCCATGTACATTGGACGCGGATTACTGGGCCGGACATTCTTGTGGCCGGGCATTATCATGGCCGTACAATATAGGGACTCGGTAGTTGTAGCTAACCTTTCTTGAGACTGATGGTGCTCCAAGAGTAATAATGGACAACCACGCCTCCGTGCTTCAATTCTACTCGCGCCAGTTCCTTGATGTAGTCCTTGAGTGCGTCAAGAAACGGTTGATACTGCTCGCCGAGATACTGTCGGTCTAGTACTACCGCTACAAGTTTTGAGAAAATATTGTACTATAATAAATAGACAAAGTAATGTAACCTGACAGTGTTGTGACGCATTAATCGCATGATAAAGAACTATAGGTTCTCCGTTAATCTTACTCTGACTCCACTTGAAACTGCTTGTTGTATGTCATGTCTGCTATAGTGTGCAGTAATCGCTAATGTGATACAGCAAAGACAACCACAGCATACCTAGCTATTGTAACACTGAAACTCTCTAGTTGACTTATCAAGCCCATAAAAAGGGCCCACTTCATAATTGGTTATTTATAACTTGTAACTGAAGCAAACCGAAACTCGAGTGACAAGTGAAGTATTAGTGACAAGTTAAAGCATAAAAAATACAGTCGATATGCCCTAAACTCGTTCGAATAGGCACGCAATTACCCTGCTGAACTATAATTATCTTACCAATAGAAGCATTGGCAGTGATCAACGAAGGGAAATCTTCCGCTCTCACGCTCACAAAACACAAGAACACCACCCATATTCGCATTTTGAAACACGAGTGCCGCACAACTGTATATTATTTGAAATGGTGCAGTCATCGTTTGTAATTTAATTATTACGGAGTTATTAAGGGTTTAATTAGTCGTAATGAACACAGGTGGGCATGTTAACATTTCATGTGGAGTGCCACAGTGCGGCCGGCTGAATGGCATCGGGTATCGCCGAAGAAAATGTACAAGGGTCGAGCAGTAAAGGGTGTCCTGGAAATCAACTTGTGTTATACATGTGAAAGTTTGGGAGGGCGATTCGTTATCATCATGCCACAATGACCGCTCCTGCGCCACTCGCATCCAGTGGACTCCCGAGACCTTTACCAGGTCATCAGTCCACCTTGGTCTGCCGGTCTGCCCACGCTGCGCCTTCTGGTACATGGTCGCCACTCGAGAATCTTTTTGCGCCTCAAGGGCCATCGATCCTAAGTGCCCTATGTGCCCCGCCAAGCCAACCACGCCACGGATGATTATATATGTAATATATACCTTATATTATTAAAATATAATGAAAAGTCACTCACGTCTTTCATTAAGGTCGAATATCGCTCGACAAACTAAATGAGCTGCCGCACCGCTCCGGCATTGCGAGACGAGAGCTCAAGATTAAGAACAGTGTACCAGTTCGAAACATATCAAGGGATATTCAACCTTAAATACGAGAATGACTGGCTTCATATTGATTTGTAACATATTTATTTCCAACAATACATTAAATATATAGAAGTAATTTTCTTTTCAGTATTTATTTATCTATAGATCACGGGAGTTCTCACTCTTATATATTATTTTGGAACACCCTTATGCCAACACAAGCAGGCAAAAGGTCAGGCATCGCTTTAAAAATGCATGTCGAAGATAACGCCATTATCTATGACACGCATGAAAAGCTTCTGAAAGCTTCTAAGAAATGTATTTTTATTTCTTACTTTACGGCTTACAAAACTCAGGATAGTGTCTATGCGAACATAATATAGAATATGATATTTTATAATTTATTAAAATCGGCTCTAAAACATTATTCTTCCGTTTGCAGTTGCATCACGTTTTCCCGTGCGCGGAAGACATTTACGTGTCTCTTACATGAGGGTGTGGTTTACATGAATCGAAGCAACCCCTTGCCTAGCATGCAAATACTCTATGGATTGAATAAAATAACATAACACCGTGCGGTGTTAGTATTTCTGATCACATTTCCGTTTCACCTTATTTGTTTTTTACTAATTAACACGCCCATACATGTATATTGACATCGACTCTACTGTTGCGAATAAATGAGGCGTTGACATATTTTAAAGATCGTTTTAATTACTGGAGACATTTTTGCAGCCGACTCTAATATTTGCAAAATAGTTTATCGTATCAACTTCACAATATGGGTAATAAATAATAAAGCATCAGAAATTCAACTTAGCTAGAGGTGATTGTGATTTCGTTGCGCATTATGTTTCAGCTGACAAGCTCTACCCAGACTACGTTTCAATAAAATAAAATGCTTCGGTATTTTCGAGTAAATAGGTTACCTACACGCCTACACGTATTCGTTTAAAGTGTCAATCAGCGCAATTGGTACAAGGGCAGGCCGTTACGAAATGCCAAGGAAACTTGTTGGTAGGTAATATCTTCAACGAACTGGGTAAACCTCCATTCAAATTTATAACAGAAACATTTACCTCCTGTCCTGTTTAATTATAAATATTATAATCTTTAAAAATATCATACCTATAGCTACTATTATTTTATTTCTTTCGTAATCCAATTGACCCTTTAAACAAATCACCTCCTCACACTTGGAGAGTAGGTACGATTTTCCCCTCATCCTAATGAATGAGGTTAATCCAAGGAATTGCATACTTTACCAAGTATTTTGCGATATAATTTGGTTTTTCCCGCCAACGAAATGCCAAAGAGTTCCTTCGTGTCACCCAGATTATTTGAGCCAATTGCGAATTGACTTACTTTACTTTACCCCGTTTTATTCTATAACTGAAACAATACAAAATGTCAGTGAGACATTACATTGACGTTAGATTAGGATGTTATTGTAAATGTTTGTGGTTTCAGTTTTATTGAGAAATTTTACCGTTCATAATAATGCCTACGAACTACAGAAAAATATTTGTCACTGTGGGCACTACACGTTTCGACTCTCTATGTCAAACAATTAACAAAGTGGCTACACTTGAAGCGTTAAAACGATTGGGATGTAAAGAAGTAAGTCTGCAGATAGGCTCTAGCGGACTAGAAACGGGTGATTATTTGAAAGCCGGCATAAATCTACATGTTTACAAATATAAAGATTCCCTAGACGACGATATAAAGAACGCCGACTTGGTTATAAGTCATGCTGGGGCTGGCACTTGCTTGGAAGTTCTAGAAGCCAATAAACCACTTTTAGTGGTTGTAAATGAGGATTTGATGGATAATCATCAATTAGAATTAGCTGAACAGCTTCAGGTAGATGGACATTTATACTACTGCACCTGTGATACTTTGGAAAGTACATTGCAAGAAGTAGATTTCAATCTGCTCAGTACCTTCCCTAAACCGGATGCTTCTTTGTTTGTTAAGTATTTGGATGATGTATTCAAGGTTCTAGGTTAGAAATGTTACGTTTTTTTTTCAGCCATTGCATGCCTTGTTATATATTTTTTAAAGAATCTCTTATTTTAATTTATTCTGAACAATATAACAGGCATAAGAAATGACCTCAAACCATGCACAATTTTAAACTTGCAACCAAAAAAGAAACATCATCAGCCTATCCATGTCCCCAAACTGGCCCAGTATAATACCTTGAAGTGCTTCAATGTAAGTTGTTTGGTCAGCCACAAAAAAAAACAATAACAAACTTGGTAAGCAATTACATACATCGAAAATGATCAGCAATCAGTTAGATACTTTGTCAACTTGATAATCAGTAAGCACAGTTATTATTTGGTCAATAAATTTTATGGCTCACATATTTGATAAAATCTCAATCACAATATGCTGCTCCTTTACTAATATTGCTGCTGATTTATTTAATTTCCCATGACATTAATTTGAAAGCTGCCCAATATAAAAAGAACATTACTAGCTGACCAATTTTGTCATTTTTGCTAGCCACTAACAGTAAAGAACTTAATTATTTTTTTGCTGAATGTATGAATATATAAAGGAGAAAGAGGGGAAACAAATTGATGCCTTGGAAATGTGGTGCTGGAGAAGAATGTTGCACATATTATTGTTCAATCTCGAATTCTAAGCTATTTCAGCCATTATGCATTGTTGTCCAGGGTAGTGTGAATAGCTCTATATAATAGGTCTAGAGGATACTCCTCCCTCCTCCCTTTGCGATGAATGGATCAACAAGATCCCTGATGGAATGGCCACTAAATAGGCACGCTAGATGTCGACTTGCGGAAAATGCCCAGTAAAACTAAGTAACTATGGCCCCTAAATCTGTGCAGGCAAAATGCTACAGTGAGGGTGAAATAGCAGGAGACAGTGAATAAGGTGGTCCAAATACCCCCACGACCACACTATGCCAAGAGCACACAACTATGAGAGATTAATGTAAATCCTTTTTTGTACAAGAAATGGGTAATAAATAAAGACACATTTGGTTAAATCGGTAGAAAGGTGAACTTATCCATGTCAGGGATCTCTTCCAGTTAACCTATGAGAAATTGAGGGGACTGTAATGTACTAGAAAGCATATCACATGTTATGTTGTTATGATAGGGTGCAATAGGTTGGCATAATCTAACTGTGTAGAGGCATGTTATGAAATTAAATCTTATATTTTTATCTAGACTGTTTTGTTACAACATTCCTAATTTAGTATATTAATTTTTTAGTAATTACCTAATTGTATTTTTTTTTGTGTGTGTATTTCACAAGGACATCAATAAAACAATATGATTAAACTTATTATTTTTAATTGAAAAATACAGATCACTTGCAAAACACATCCACATGCAATAAACAGAAATAAAGAATATATTACTTCTTTCTAAAATAGAAAATCCTCAAATTATATTAATTTTTAATATTTACCTCTATGCATTAATAAAGTAGGTGTTTGTATAATGAAACTATTACAAGATAGGTATTTCAAATTAAAGGAAAAATGTAATGCTCCGAGCAGGATTCGAAACTGCGATATCTGGCATATGCGGCCAATCACTCTGAGCTATCGGAACAACCAAGCTTGGGCACAAAATCCATTATTAGTTCCCTTACAACTCCTTAGGGAGGCGTACAAGATAGGTATTGCTCTCTATTTTTACAAAAGTTTCCATCAATTTGAGGTATGTATTGATAAAAGCACAAGCCCTTGTGAAATTTAATATTTGACCAATATGTGAATTGACCTACTTATATCTATTATAAGTAAAAAGTGCGATGAAATATGGGATAAGACAAATTACATTTACAAATCAAGTAAAACTTTCTTCTACCTTCCTAGAGTTATGAAGTCTAAATTTCAAGTTTGTGCTAAATAAAAATAATCAAATGACTTTAGTAAACTCATTTTTTTATTGGCAGTTTGCAAGAATATAAAAAATAACAATAATAAGTATCGAATTATCCTTTAGCCTTCTTGCATGCTCCTCACATCTTTATCAGTTCATTTCAACCTCTATTGTAACTTTTACAAACTGGAACCATTTTAAAACTTATAGAAATTATATTTAATCTTTTGAACACATACAGTCAGCATCAAAAGTAGCTACGCATATGAAGGAGTCAAAAGCTCTTATTCGCTTATAATATGGACTTTTGAACTTTTCACTACTTTTTATGCTGACTGTACCACACTGACATACCTACACGATTTTTCGTAGACTTTGAAGCTTTAAGGGGCTCCTAGCTCCCAATGACCTTCATTCTATATCTCTCGTGTTTTAGGGCTTATTGTATTAACAACAAGGAGGTTTACCAAAACATCCTATATTTACTTCAAAACTCAGTCTTTGAGGCATATGACATGACAAACTTCGGACGTAACTTTTCTGAAACGAGCTAAAAATAAAAATCTCTCTTACATTGTTAGAGACATCAATAAGGAACAGTTATACGTAGATTTCATATATACAAGTGCATAAACAACTTACTTATATCGAAAACAGAGCTTTTTTGAACCATGTTTGAATAAATGTAATCATAAAAAAAATTGTATTCATATTATTCAAAATTCGGCTCTTGCAAATGTACGTGTGTGTAATGTATGTGTGACCATTGTGTGTTTATATTGGGAAGGATTGAAGAACCGATAACCATATGGGCCAATTGCCATTATCATATCTATAGTTGATGGAGGAATTTCAACTCAAAACTCGTCAAAAATCGACGATTAGCGCATGGAGCCCCTTAAAGAACTTTATCTTTAACATTATATAAGTGTAGTTGTGACCAGTTGGCCACTATTAGTATAGTGTTCAAAAAGTTAAACTGCAGTTTAGACTAGCTTCTTAGCCTCAAAGAAGCTCTTGAGATGCCTCATCTGCCAGTAGCCAATTCCAAGAAGCACGCCTGTCTGCAGCAAGCTCCACCACAGCACACGCTGGTTGGTGCTCTCCGATGTCTGTCTGAAGCGCTCCTCACGGTGCTATGGAGAAAGAAAATATTTTAAAAGCATATCAAGGTTCGCATATCTTTAATCAACTAAGAAAATTTCATTTGAGTTTGTATTGTTTTATTGAACAGGATTGTAATAGCTAACTAAAAATTTGCGGTCTTACCCGCTGGTAGCTCTGCTCCTTAGTAATCTGATGCACCTGGTCGAGCAATTGCCGGATTCGCAGCTGTAGCTCTGTTAACTTGTCTTTCTGGGCAACATTTGCATAGTCCACTGCATGCTCGCCCACCTGAATGTCTAGGTGCACCTGCATAAAAAATACATATTTAATTAACTACTTTGTACATTGAACATTAGTGTGAAGCCTGTCATTTCCTCAACTTATATTGATTGTATTATGCAATGTGGTACTATAAAGAGAACTTTTATTTATTGCATTTGTTAAAGTTATGGAGCAGCTACCTGTGACAATGATTTAAAATATACCTCTCATATTAAAAGGGCGCAGTACGCTCGGTTCTCCATACAAACGTATTTACGCTCTCTTTTTAAAACGCCATGCTATAATAACATGAAACTTTGTATACACAATGGGATCCGGCTTATCTAGGTCGAAATATAGTTTCTTTTGCTAGGAATTGTAAAAGAAAAACAATACAGCGGTTTTTTGAGTTTTTTACGGCTTGTATGAAAACCTTAATAATCACTGTATTTTTTCTTCAATATAATTTCAAGCAATAGAAACTAATTTCTGGCCTAGATATGCCGAATCCCATTGTGTATACAAAGTTTCACGTTATTCTAGCATGGCGTTTTAAAATGAGAGCGTAAATACGTTTGTATGGAGAACGGAACGTACTTCGCACTCTTAATACATTTTAAAGAAATAGAACTAGCCCCAAAGTGATCACACATAATAATATATTTCTCCTTGAAACAGTAATAATTTATGTACAGAGTCATGCAATGTTTGAACAGATGCACACTTATTATATGTGCTCACTCACATCCAATACATTCAAGTTTAATATTACTTAAACAATATATCGCACTATATATTATAGTGTACTAATTGATTAAACTGTAGGGACTAATCCCCTGACTCTAACTGTAGGGACCTTCAGAAACAAATCAAAACCACCAAAAACGCTTGCGAACTGATAATTTTTGATTCTTATTCAAAAGGAATTAGGTATAAAAGTAGTCAGTAACAACCTATAATATTTGTACATAACATGATCACTCAAGCTTTTTTTTGTAGCATAATGCCTACATTCTGGCCAAAATTACACAAGTCAACTGTTTTGCCAAAATAACAGTGTGGAGGGATAACACATAACTTCATAAGAGCTCTTTGATATTTGTTGTTTGGCTACACAAATACACGGAAACAATATGAACATAGACAAATACTTACTCCACACTGGGTGAATTTCGTGAAGTTTTATTGAGTATGTGGAGCCTTATAAGCTGTATGCATCTTCATATCGCTATGGCTACAAGGGAATTACCTGCCCAGAGGGTTATCTGCAGCAAAAGTATAAGCCAAAAAATTTGAAAAAATAAAAATAACTATGGCATGATAACTTCTAGGTTGGTTGAGGCATCTTCTGGGTGAGCTCGCTTCATCGTCGGCCTTATCTTTGCCCCCCGCTACATGCTGGCCAAGAGCAATCTCATATAAATAAAAAAACTTACCCGAAGCTGAGAACCACTGAACCAAGAAGTACTGTTAGAGTACATGCAAATGACGTGTTCTCCGGGGGTTGTTGAGGTGAAGGAGATCATGCCTTCAGAGGAGTAGACTCGCGAGAGCACCACGCCGTCGTTGGGATCGCGGACCTCCACGTGCATACCTATGCCTGGCGAGGAAGGCATGAACCCGCCCGAACGAGGGTCATATAGTTCCACCTTGTAGTTCACTAAAAGTTACACAATTTGTCTATAATTATTTAAAAACGTTAAACCTGAATAATGCAATTTATTAGAAGAATAAGGTGCCGAAAAGTAGTTAATATCAATAAGAAAGGTAAGAGAAAACAACGTTACCAATAACAGTTGTGTCGTCCGGTATTTCTTCGATAAAGCATTTTCGCTCGCCTTCCGCTATGTGGAAATATAAAGCGGAGGTCAAATCGAATATAAGGAATAATGCTAGTATAGATAAAAGCTTTAATTGTTCCATATTTTCAGCCTTTCTATAAATCGGCGAATAGCCAAGAAAATGACACTGATGACACACGTCACCTCACCTAAAACCGAAACGTCAACACGTTCGGATTCACGCTTTTTTAAATTAATATACGTAATTGATTTATAATTAAAACTAAAATAATTATAAAAATAGTAATAGTTAATTTTACACTACATATGGTGCTACTTTACCGCACGAGTGCGGTAATCAGCAGATTACGTGCATATGTCAAAACTTTAAAGAACCATATGTACTGTAAAACGTTGTACGATACAAGTGCGAATAGGTAATTCGCAACTCGTGTCGATTTAAAACACTCCCTTCGGTCGTGTTTTAATTTATCACCACTCGTTGCGAATTTCCTGTTCTCACGGGGGTTCAACTTTGAAAATCGAACTTCGTGTCGTGCCGCCTATTTCACTCTCGTCTTATACACTATATGACGGAAAGAGACGGCACGATATGAAGTTCGATTTTTGAAGTTCGGAGTAGGCCCCTGCACTTGTATCGTTATGTCAAAGAGTAAAACGCAGTGATTATATTCTCTTTGTCAAAGAGAATATAATCACTACGTACGTGTAATATGTACTAAAGTAGTATTCACACCGTACGTGTGTAGATCGTAGATATAGACAGATATTTATGTCACCGTGTCGCGTCACTGTGACAGTCACAAAGTACAAGTCTATATGACTGAGATAGAGATATCAGTGAAATACTCCACGTAGATTGTAGCGCCATAGTGGTATTAGTACAAAACTAACCGCACGACCGCTCGGCGGCAGGTACTAACTACTAAAACACATTTCAAGTTTCTTTCTGAAACTAATGCAAAAATAATGAAATAATAGTTACATTACCAATTTGGCAATCTTTGCATCAATTTCAGACCATCCATACTATCCACACTTCCATACTCCATACTATAATGATATATATTATAATATTATAATTATAAATATTATAAATGCGAAACTCACCCGTCGGTCTGTCTGTCTGTTACCTCTTCACGCTTAAACCGCTAAACCGATTTAGATGAAATTTGGTACAGACATAGTTTGAGTCCCGGGAAAGGACATAGGATAGTTTTTATTCCGGAAATCGTTCCTTAGGGGGTGAAAAGGGCATAAAAGTTTATTTGGGCGCCTACAAGAATAAAATAGCAAGTATTTCTATAAAGATCGTTTGCTAAGAGTGTAAACCCGCTAAATATATCGTTTTACCCACCATTATGTAGCAAAAAAAGATGCATCGTCTGAGAAAAACAGCTTCTCTACATTCATGGTGTTGTGCGAAAATATTCATCATCATCATATCAGCCGAAGGACATCCACTGCTGGGCACCCGCATCCTGCAAACTTCAGCGACTTTCTCCAGGTCATCAGTCCATCTAGTGTGGGGCCTACGCTGCGCCTTCCGGTAAGCCATCGGTTCTACGTGCAATGTGCCCCGCCCACTGCCACTTAAGTTTAGCGATTCGGAGGGCTATGTCAGATAATTGGGTTCTATTAAGGTGGCCTCATTTCTGACGCGATCACGCTGAGACACTCCCAGCATAGCCCTCTCCATTGCTCTTTTGGTGACTTTAAGCCCTCTTATGAGGCCCATAGTAAGCGACCACGTTTTAGTGACCATTATGTCATCACTGGCAACACACACTGGTAAAAGACTCCCGTCTTGACACACTGTAACAAAGTTCTTTTGAGGATATGAAAAATACCTGCTAAGTACGTAATAAAAACTCCCATTAATTTTGACAAAAGGTTAATCTAACCCCAAAACATTGATTGTATTGGATTTACAGCTCAAAAGCCACGAAATATTAATAAAAAACAATAATAATACATGCCTTTGCAATGTTATGTTACTGTTACACTTCTTCATTTACACCAAAAACACGAAACAAAGTTAATTTTTGCTTGAACAGACATCTAGGCGATCAAAATTCTTGCGAATATGGCGGGTATATTGAAGTTAGCCGATAACTTTCAAACTCGTGAAGTTGACTATTTTATTCATCCATTTCATCAGGTGATTTAAGCAATTTGTTAAAAAAACTGACAGTAGCTATTTTTCTCAGACGATGCATCCTTTTTTGCTACATAATGGTGGGTAAAACGATATATTTAGCGGGTTTACACTCTTAGCAAACGATATTTATAGAAATACTTGCTATTTTATTCTTGTAGGCGCCCAAATAAACTTGTATGCCCTTTTCACCCCCTAAGGAACGATTTCCAGAATAAAAACTATCCTATGTCCTTTCCCGGGACTCAAACTATGTCTGTACCAAATTTCATCTAAGTCGGTTTAGCGGTTTAAGCGTGAAGAGGTAACAGACAGACAGACAGACAGACGGGTGACTTTCGTATTTATAATATTAGTATGGAGTATGGATTTTGCGTACGTTGGACCGCTCGAAATGTAAACATGAAAAAAATATTGAACCATAAATTTAGGTAGTAAACACATCATCTAAATTTTAGGTAAAGTATACATGACAGAAGTACAACCACGAAAGATGTGCCTCTTTGTCACTCACAATGTGCAAGTGCGATAGAGAGGCAGGTGAAACAGTACATCTGCTGGAAATAGTTTAAACTGACATCTCCTTGGAAAAACTCGTTCTTCGAGATGAAAGGCCCATGGTCTGGTGACAGTTGCCTAATGACGTAGAACTATTTACGTATATGATTTTATTTTACTCTACGGAAAGGAAACTGAATTGTCCCATGCGTGTTGCTGTGGCCGTGTCGCAAAAGTAAACAATATGTACCTGAAAATAAATACTTAGTTCAATTCACAAAGCCAGACGTACCGTAAAACTAGTTTGCTTGTAAGTTTAAAAAGAGTTCTTACTCATTCAGTAATATCTTAACATCATGGATCCCTTCATCATAGCGGCAATTTTGAGTGCAATAGTCATATTAGTTTTGTCTGTTGCATTTCTTCGAGTAGCTAAAGTCAAGCCCCAACGTAAGTGAACTCTGTATCTTTAATAATTTATGTTCTCCCTACGATAACCATAACTTGACCTTTCACTTTGTCATTAATTTATAGCTGGAGGTGCGAGGCCTGTTCCTCAAAGAGAAGGTGGACCTGGTAGGGTCCAAGCCGTTAGGAACCAAAGAGCGCGCATGAGAGCTAATGGTATGTTATTGAAACTTATTTCAGCACAAAAAGATAAGAATTAAAACCTATACATATAGTCAAGGAAACAAATAACACATACCTTTTTTGCTCTTGTCGCAATGACAATGAGGCATAAAAA
This sequence comes from Notocelia uddmanniana, assembly GCA_905163555.1. Taxonomy (NCBI): domain Eukaryota; kingdom Metazoa; phylum Arthropoda; class Insecta; order Lepidoptera; family Tortricidae; genus Notocelia; species Notocelia uddmanniana. The sequence goes on from LR991065.1 coordinate 18,581,764, forward strand.
GTTTCATTTTTATTTTTCCATTACTATACATATACTGGTGGCTGCGTGAGCTGCACACCTCGTGAGCCCCCATGGTTCTGCCATTTTGAAAATATAAACAACCTAATAATTCCTTATAATTATGCAGAACAGTCAGACATCTGGACAGCCATATGAAAGCATTTTTGCTTAAGCTGAAACGGAGACACTGCATTTCATTATAATAAATTTCAGGTTTGATTTAGGTTTCAAATTAGGGGAGGTAAGAAAGGGTATTATTCAAATTGATCTTCTTTATCATCTATTGAATCTGGTTTAGGGCTATTCATTAGAAATAACATAAGTGCTTAACTAATTAGGATTACTTAGATAAATTAAAAAGATTATCACTAGGGATCAATATCAGATAATTATTCTGCAAATAGAACTCAGAAGCGCTTTCAATCCCTTATCTCCTGAGCCTGGAGAACCACAATGACACACCTATTCATAAAAACGACAGTGGTAGACTATAATAAAAGTTAATGTTTTTTTCTATAATGTCCACATTATTAAATTAAAATAATTTGACTTTGTTTTAAGCTGTCCGAAACCAAGCTGCCATAGAGGAAGATGAGCCTGGAGTGGCTGATGAAGACAATGATGATGGCCAGGATCCACAGAGAGTGGAATTTGATGATAAAATGGGAGCCAAGGTAATTACTACTTATCTATAATTAACAAGTTTTATATCTTGCCATGGAGAGGAATATATTAAAGCTTAAAAAGAAGGACGAGATTAACAGCAAATATAATATAACACGGACCCGGGTATGTCCTAAAACTACGACCAAGACCACCGGGGAATGGGCAGCAGCATTCCTTAAATGCGGTGGAGATACTGCGATCGCCAACCCGCATGCCAAGCGTGGCGATTATGGCATTTACCCCCCATGAAATTGGGGGAGGCCTATGTCCAGCAGTGGACGTCCTAGGGCTGATATGGTGGATAATATAACACACACACACAACACACACACAAAACACAAACACAAAACACAAACAAAACAAAACCCACAGACACACTAGATTTCATACTTACACAAAAATGGAGATGGGCTGGCCACAACACCTACCAACAAGCATTGGCCAAGCAGGGCCACAAGGGAAATGGCGAGTGGGAAGGCCTAAAGCAAGATGTTCTGATGACATTATAGCAGTGGCAGGACCAAAGTGGACTAACAGCATAAAAGACCGAGACAAATGGAAAGACATGGAGGAGACCTATACCCGTCAGGGGTCCTTAATTTAGTATTATATAAAACAAAACTTATAAAGCAACAATAAATAACTATCTTGCCATAGTTGAGTATGAATGACTTTCTGATGAATTACACTTATTATTATAGGTCGATTCACAAAAGCTGGCGCGGAATGTCTATGAAATTATTGTCAGACTCATACATTTTCCGCGCCAGCTCTTGTGAATCGACCTATACATGTGAATCTGCAAAAATGAGATATAGAGAGAACAATCTGTAATCATGGCATTCTATAGATGCTAAGCTTAGAAGCGGCAATTTGTAATCTATAGGGATGAGTTGGCATCAAAATATGATCCTTTGACGGATGTTGGAAAATTCAAAGAATACAAACACCATTTTTTTATGATTATCACTGATTTTTTGCCTCAAAAGAGCATCAGTTTTAGCAGAAGAGGGTTATTGTATAGTCAAATAATTTTGATATAAAATTTTGTAACGTTTGATATGGATTCAGATCTATGTAACCAGTGTTATTGAAGTAAAATTTATAATACCTATATTTTTATTACTCTTAATCTATGGTTTTTTGTGCCTATTACAGAAACGCGCCAAGCTAGAAGCTAAACTGGAAAAGAAGAAAGCTAGAGAAGCAGAGGAGCAGATGCGGGAGATGAAGAAGAAGAAAAACGAAGAACTAGAAGAGGAAAGGAAGAAGCTGGAGGAGAAGCAGGAAGTATGTAAACAATAGAGATTGAATTTTAAGACTTTGAATTATATGAGTTTTCTAACAACTGATGCTGGATGATTTTAGAAAAATCGCGAAACTTGTGTTTTGGTAGCGTCAATTCAAGTCGCACGATTTCATGTAATTTCGATGCCGGTACTTATACTTTTTAGACATAACCATAGAATTTTTTTATTTAACACCACATTGAAAAATATTACGACTTTGACGGCTAATATCCAGGGAGCGAAACTTTGGTGCCGGTGACATCATTATGACGCAAATTCACATATAGGATGATTTTATATAAACAGCATTGCGACACTCCAATGATTATTAATAATGCAATAATGGTAATGTAAATTTTATTTTTATTAATAAAGAAATTACTATTTATATTGAAAATAATTTAAATATTAAAATAATTACAAAGACAATAAGAAAAAATATTTTACTAAGTAAGTAATTGTAAAAAACATATTCGGATAAATGAAAAACAACAAATTATAATTCGTGGGTTGTCGAAAAATAAGCAGAACGCTTAGAATTCACACACAACATCGCATCTTTTAATTTAAATATATACCTACATACATATACTGTAAAATAATTGTTGTAAGTTAAACTTTCATCATCGAAATCAATTCCTTGAATAATCCAGATAAAAACACTCTGTATGTAGCTTGACGTCATACGTCTGTCATCGGTACCAAAGTTTCGCTCCCTGACTAATATCTCACCAACGGTTCATTTAAATGGAAAAGTTTTTTAGCAACCTCTATGTCATTCTTAAAGGCCTATCCAAAGATACCCCACACGCTATGTGCATGAAAAAAATTTTTTGACCCCCCCCCCCCCCCCCCCTGTTACATGTATGGGGTGCCCCCCCAGTTTAATATTTTTTTCGTAATTTCACATCATATTTCTATAGCGGTTCATCATAGCATACACCTTCCTACCAAATTTCATAATTGTAGTGCTCATAGTCTCCGAGTAAATCGGCTGTGACATACGGACGGACGGACAGACATGACGAATCTATAAGGGTTCCGTTTTCGCCATTCTCGCTACGGAACCCTAAAAAGGCGCCAATTTAAATAATCACAATTATTTTCGAGTGGCGCTAGTGGACACGTTAAGCACCCTTACGGGTCTATGGCCCACAGTTTAAGAAACCCTGTACTACTAATACATATCAGCTTGTGCTTCTTCAAATTATTTCTATTATTTTATTAGGAGGAGGAGCGGAAACGCGAGGAGGCGGCTCAGAAGGCCGAGGAAGAACGCAAACGGCGCGAACAAGAGGAGTACGAAGCGCTAAGGGCTGCCTTCACGGTGGAGGGCGAAGGCTTCGACGAAGAGGAACAGGATAGGGACTCGCTGCTCAAGGACTTTGTTGATCATATCAAGGTAGACCCTAGTAAAACATTTTTATTTTTATCTACACCCATATAGTAAGTCATCTTTAATGTGTTCAAAGACCATCCGTATATACCAGCTTAACAATATAGCTCGCCCTCCGCCTGCGCGCCATAACAACTCGCTTGCGATTCGTTTCATAAAATCACACTCGTGTTTTATTACCTCTCATTATGAAACATTTGCATGAACTACTATTAATTGATTTCCTAACGTGTTGACAACATTTCAAATTTTTAAGTAGAATGAAATCTTAACTCATTTCGTTAATTTGGTAACAAGAAACACCAAAAAATTTTTTTTATATTATTGTAGCTATTAGTTTTCTAAATATTCACGAAAATGTGAAGAAAGCCCATATCGTAGTAATGACGTCACTACTATGAAATTGTGACAGTCACAGCGCACAAAAAGAACAACAGTTCACTTTCTTTAGTAAGGCTGGGTTGCACCAAACCGTCTGTAATCGTAAGCTGTGTTCGTTAAAATTTTAATGTATGGAAAGTTTGACACGTTTCTATGGGATGACAGCTGCCGGCGCCATATTTAACGTTGATCAGTCTGTAATCGTAAGTCGGTGCAACCCAGCCTAAGGCTGGGTTGCACCAAACCGACTGTAATCGTAAGCTGTGTTCGTTACAATTTGAATGTATGGAAAGTTTTTAGTTTACATTCAAATTTTAACGAACACAGCTTACGATTACAGACAGTTTGGTGCAACCCAGCCTTAATCTGTCTTAGTAACAGTGCTTCTGTATGATTTGTTACGCTTACTTGTTACTTGTCACTTAATTACTTAAATTGATTTATTTATATGAAATTGGGATATTTTCGAGAATTTAAAAATGTGGTTTTACTTAACTTTTTATCCTCTATCTGATTTCATCGGAAAAAAGTCTGCTTAAAAAATGAACCTGCATAGGCTGATGCGGTAATGCTGATGTGATGTGACTAGAAAGTAAAAAGCGGCTAAGTTCTTGTCGTACCACCCACGCACAATGAAGGGTTCCGTTTTCGCCATTTTGACTACAGAACCCTAAAAAACACCCCTAACTCAAGCTACCACTTTGTGAATTTTGCCTATCCCCTTTGAATGTTGCTTCCGTTTCGTTCTAACTTACGAACATTGTTTTCAGACTCAAAAAGTCGTGTTACTTGAAGATTTGGCCGCGCATTTCAAGTTGAAGACTCAAGCCGCCATAGACAGGATAACGGACCTGCAAGCGAGCGGCGAGCTCACGGGTGTTATCGACGACAGAGGGAAATTCATCTACATCTCACAGAAGGAGCTAGAAGATGTAGCAAAGTTCATCAAGCAGAGAGGAAGGGTGTCTATCACTGAACTAGCAGAAAGCAGTAACGATTTGATCAATTTAAACCCTGTGCAGCTCTCTACTTGAATAGCAAGGACCTTAAGAGTCCCCAGTACGCACGGTTCTCCATACAAACGTAGTTTCGTTCTCATTTTAAATCGCCTTGCTGAAATAACATGAAACTGTATACACAATGGGAGCCGCCATATGTAGGTCGGAAATTAGTTTGTTGCTAGAAATTGTAATAGAAAAAATACAGCGAGTTTTGAGTTTTTTACGTCTTGTATAAAAACCTTAATAATCGATGTATTTTTTCTCCATTATAACTTCAAGTAACAGAAACTAATTAACGACCTAGATATGCCGGATCCCATTGTGTATACAAAGTTTCACGTTATTCTAGCATGGCGTCTTAAAATGAGAACGAAACTACATTTGTATGGAGAACCGAGCTTCATGGCGTGTGGCGTGGTCTCTTCATGGCGTAATATAAAGTACGCATATTTGCGTATAATGTTGAGTGATATGTGCTTAAAAGCTGCAACTTTTAATATTTTCTTAAGAACATTGTACATAGGAATGAAAAGACAAGAAAGTTCAAAGAAATATTTATTAAAAACTCGTGCAAATTAATCATCATTTGTTTCATAACCAAACATATCCTTTCCTTTCTCCAGCAACAATAAGGACGATTCCCGGATTCTATCCAGAATTTCCATGAGCTTATCTTTAGTGAATACTTTGTATAGTCCTCTGTTTTCACCAGCAATCAAATTGCTCAGTTCAATGGCTTCTTTGTGACTGTCAGTATCATCTCCACTTTGAAGAAGCTTCATGATAAGAATTGTAGCTTCTGGAATGCAAAGGCGTCTTAAAGTCTCAAGTTGCTTGGAACGTTCAGATTTCTCATCTTCGCTGAAGTTTGGAGATGAAGAGCTGTCAAATTCATCCTGGAGCCATCCACCAGGGAACAGCAATACATTGTACAATAAGCTCTTTGTGTGTTTCAACTGATGTTTCACAGCATTCATCCATCTTGCCTTCTGCTGTTCTGCTTGAGCACACTTCTGCTCGTGATACACTTTATCCGCAAATGACGCGTCTTCAGGCAATGGGTCTACTTCCTTGGGTTTCCCGCTGATAAAATGCCTGTACCATGTGGCAAAGCCTTCTAGCGCTTCAAGGTATGCCTTTAAGCACAAATGTTCCCGCAGCTCTGAGGAGTTTTGTGGAACCTTGTTCACTAATGTTGGCAGCAACTGATTAACTTTGACAATGCAAGCGGAGGCAGCATCTGTGTTCCCAATGAAGATAAAAGTGCGTATCATAGCATTACTGAGCCAAAGAGCTTCCCTGAATTGATTTGGTACTAATGACATCCACTCCAAAGAATCAAGTCCTTTAGTAATCAATGTCTTATCCTTTTCAACTGCAGTAGTCTGGTTGAACATCATGTCAATGTTACCATAGCCTTGCTGTATCTCTGATATCATTCTCTTCACAGCCACTCTAGCTGCCGCAGCTACATCAATGCCAGCCGAGGACCCTGCCTTTACAACCTCCTGTCTATTGTCACTGTTGTTGATATGATCCATTAATTCTGCATACAACACCACTTGGCTATCCTTTGGGACTGTAGAAGTATAATAAGCTAGGAGATCTGGACGTTCAACACCTCCAACAGCCTTACCAATGAGTTGTGAAACATATTTCTCCAACACTTTATCTCCAATGTCATGTTGGGGATCCTTTCCCATCTGTCGAAGTACTATGATGAGGTGAGCTAAGAAGCGTATGAATTGTTCATCTGCAGTCTCAATCCATTCCAATGAATCTTGCATGATGGCTCTAACATGGCCAAGCATCAGGTATCGCTGGCAGGTCTGGTAAGGTGTTTCTTTCTTACCATCCATTAGAGCATTGACTGCACTGAAGACTTGCTGCAATGGCATCTCTTCAATGCGGAGCTCAGACTGCACAAGCTCTAAGACATCAGAGTCTGTGGTATTAGCATCAGCAGTGGCATGATGTTCATGAAGAAATCTGTCTACCCTCGCCTCAATTTGAGTTCTCAGATGAGCCCAGAGCAAATCTTCCCAATTCCCCTGACAGGCTGCAATAGTGCTTGGCAGATGTCCACAGAGGATCCCCATTGTAGCTCTGTAGTAGATATTCTCAGTTATGTTGGTAGCAATCCCCAAAGCACACCACTTCCATAAGTCCCTTGATGGATTTCCATAAATCTCCAAATTGCTGTTTGGATCTTCTCTAGGCAAGTAGTGCATCAATCTCCAGCCCTGCAGAGCAGCCCCACGCCAAGCCTGTCCCGCACTGAGACAGAGAGAGACAGCATCTTTAAACTTACCACATCTCACTTCAGTAAAAACTCTCTTACACAAGTCACTGTCATCTTTCTGATCATCTGTGTGAATAGTCTTCTTCTGACGTCTCGGTGCATCAGGATCTATACAAGAAACCATATCCTTGGACTTCTCTTTATTAAAAAGACTAGATCCAATGAGCAAGTGATGAAGAGTATTGCTCCAATGTACATTATTTGGGATTACCGGAGCTACATTTGCCGAGGCTTCATCCTGGTATGCTGCCGAAGCTTCCAGCCAATCTACCAACAGTTGCAATAGCCGCAGTTCCGAGTCACTTTGAAATAAGGCGCCGACTAAATCTTGCTGAGATAGCATAACTTCTCTTAACAAACTCTCCAAAGACTCCGGGTGTTCCTCTATAGAGTCAGCATACAAACAGTGCAGGAGCTGCCAAGTGTTTGCTTCTTCACCCAACCAGTAATTGTGTACGTTGTATCGGTTCCAGGGCTCTACTTTTTCCAGCGACTCCCGGCACTTTTGACCTAACCTCGCCATCGTTTCCAATACATTACTACGGCGACTCGAATGAATGATCTCAAAGAAATCCTCGTTCAAACCTTCGCTGGGATTACCGGGGTTGATCAATACTGAAGTGTCATCCAGAGCTTGCCGTAAACTTGTGTCGTTAAGAGTTTTGAATATGGAGGTATCGTTAAGAATGGGAGACATGTTTAACGTATCATCTCTCGGCAAAAGCGACCTCGTACGTTTGTTTCTCGATGGCGTGCGTTGTGTGGAATGAAACTGGGCACTTCTGTCGAAACTCATGGCTAATATTTTCAATAGAAATTACAATACTGTGTTGTGTACAAAATAACAATTCGGTTCGATTATATTATAATCCGCCTTGCGGTTTATTTGACTTTGACATTTGACTGACAGCTTGATTTTTTAAAGAATAAAAACAATGTGGAATTTTGTTATTTAATCCAGTATAAAATTAAAAATAAGTTCGCAAAATTCGAAATAATTTCGAAAAGCTAAACTATATTAATTTAAATATGATAATGATCAATTGGTAAACAATTTTGATACGTTTTTTTTTATTCATTACAATTACATTCTTGACTTGACGTATTCAGCAAGCACAAATCTCATTCTCAATTCCCTCCTGTGATTCCCTCCCTTTGCCCCTGGTTGTCGTTGCGTGTGAAGGTAAGGTCGTAGATTCGTAAAGATATAAATAAATATATTTTTCATTATAATAATCGTTTATCTTTAGTGTGCTATTATTGGGTAACATATTATTAAATTTAACGTAACGTTTTATGAAAATCCAACATTCACTATATATAATAAAAACTTTAAACAATGTTTTTAAACTTAGGAAGCCTCCTTTCGGAAAACATAAAATCTCATTATTTTCGGTTTTTAAAGAAGAAAATAGGATATAGATTTGAATTGTTATTCACATTACGTTGATCTTGATAACTGAATCCTCATACTTAGTGTTTAAATCCAAAATCATGATTCATGAACCTATAAACCCTTATAAAAACTAATTTCTAACTAGAATTGATATTTGTTATTTAGTTTATCCGAATTCTGGAAAAAGATTCCTTCAAGATAAGTATGGATTGCATACATATTTACTTTCAATTGTATAGAATGATTTTTGACTATGTCAATAGTGATTACCACTACCTTCTGCCATACATAAAAAAATCTTCGAATCAAGTCTGCTTCATAAATTGGATTTAAAAAAACACTAATTAAAGATATAGTATATATATTTTAATTGTATCTAATTCTGCTGTACTACCCATTGTAATATTTGTAAAACAAAATTTAACAAATATGTAAACTCAGATTTACATTTTTGTTTTAAAAAAAGAAACTAATATCAGCACATACGGTGCTATGAATCTCTGAAACAAATACTTATAATAACCATCTGTTTTCCATTTGGTCAGGTCTATCAAACTTGCATTCCTGGATTCACCTAAGGCACATAAATGACAATGACACTTGCTATCTTTATTTATTTTGCGAATTCTCATTTAGGAATTTATATGAAAAAAAAACTTAATTTTTATTAATCTATAATGTCCTGTGTGGTCATGAAGCCAAATTACCTTTTGTATATAAATGTGAATAAGATATAAAATAGTGTGGTCATGAAGCCAAATTACCTTTTGTATATAAATGTGAATAAGATATAAAATAAATGAGTTAAAATTAACCAGAACATCTCATGTAATTTAACGAAATCAGTTACATATAAGTACTTAAATACCTGCCACATAGTATAAAGACAAAATTTTATTAATTTCTATAAAAGAGGCTTGATATAACACCTCTTGTTTTGTGTATGTGTAAGGCCCGATTTTTGGACCATTGTTAAGGCTTTTAATTCTTCTACAATTTAATTAATTCTATTGTGACACCAAAATTAGTAATACAATTTATATGGGAAACTGGCAAAATGGAATCAGTTAAATTTTAGACGAATTAAAAGCCTTAGCAATGTACCAAATATTTGGGCCGTACCCATATAACACTGATAAAAGACATTCATAAATTTAAATACTCCTCATATTATGTATCTTATCAACCCAAACCAATATATTATGTATACATAATTTATATTGTTTATATATTTTCATGGCTTTGGTCTACAACCTTACTTAGCCATGCTTATGCCACCAGTTAAAAATATATGTAAAATTGATTACTTTAAAAAATAAGCAATACTAATCTCTGTATAGTTAGCAGTAGTATTTCAGAGTGCTGACATAATTCTCTTACAGTCCTCTATTGTATGACCAGCATGACCAATGAACTCAGGTCTACTTTTAGTACTTATCTCTATTGTGTTTGAGGTCTAGGGTCTGCTCTCAATCATTAAATGCAAGGTGATTTTTTTAAATGCATGTCACACACAGTACATACTTTAAAGATTAGTTATTTGTTTTTAAACTTTCTGTCAACTTTGACATATACTCTGCTCTGTCAAGCATCTGTCATCTCTAGTAGCAGTAAGTTCATTAGCTGTAGGATAATTTTAAAAATACTATTTTATTTATTAAGCAATATGAGCCTAAATTATAACTTTTCTTTGTTTTCCTTATTGTAGAAATAGAAGGAACCCAAATGTGGATTTATCAGCCTCAGAAATTTTTGAAGATGTTTGATTTCCCACAAAATGCTGTGCTTTACAGGTAAGATACCAACTATTTTATTTTAACTTAAATCATGTGTAGTTAAAGTAGGTACTATATACTTTAGTGTTTTTAAGCTAATGATCTAATTATGAACACAACTGGATTCATAGGATATATTGTCATGAATATGAAGAATGAACTTAGTATAAAATAGCATTAAATATACAATTCTTGCCATTTTAGATTACATTTTAGTAGCCACCTATAATGTGTGAGTGAAATGAGATCTACTAATAGAACATTTTATATTTGCAAGTCAAGTTTAACTAGAACAATTAATCAATCATTCTAAATGTTTTATAGTAGAATAAGAGTTTGAAGTTGTATTAAATTATCCTATCTAATAAAAGGGCTTCTTTTCTTATAATGGTTTTGGTTATATTTAGGATTAAAATGTACATATTATACAACAATATACAATTCAGGATTTGCAAAAAAAAATGTATGTAGATGTATTTAGGATTAATGTAATACACATTGCTATTAAAGTACTTGTACTTATTCGTGTATTAAATTGGTTTAGAAAAAATAGAGATAAATTTACAGGTTATAGAGAAAGGACTAGGTACAAAATACATTTAAAGAAATGTACATAAGAATACTAGAATACGTTTTTGCTATTTTCTTGGCCAAATCCTATATAAATAATTGTATACATCTTTGGTCTTGGGAAGTTAATCAATTTAATCGACATTTCGGTTTGTTGACTTTGCTAATTGCTTTGACTGAACAAAATGAAATAGAAAAAGAACGTTGTAATGTAACTGTCGAGCGAACTGAGCAAGTGAGCACACCTAGCAAATCACGTGACACTTTATAGAAAACAAATGGAACGCAATGTTTACGTTCTGTACAAATGCAAGTGATCAAAATGCGTCTAAAGGAACGTTTTCGTGCGTTTTGATATCGATCGTCATTGTTAAAAATATATTATATATTTTGTTATTCATTATTTTTTATTAATCGTTATTTTTTCACTTCTTCTGTATCTTTTGTCAAACATTAGGGTCTAGACGTATTTAATGGTAATTGTGTCCGAAATAACAAGTGATAAAAGGCGTTAGACGATTGAAGTAACTAAACGTTGAAAGCCGGAATTCAATTAAGCTTCCTTTAAATAATTGGATATAATTTTTATCATTTAAATTTAATTCATTTTGTTTCTTAAATCAGTCTGATTTTTGCGCTGTGTCGTACATAAATGTTTAGCTTATATATATCGATTGATGAAGATTTCGTCATAATTTCAAATATAAAAGACGTCAGGCAATTTCAATAAGCGTGGTTTGTAGAGAAGTTACACAAATAACTCCCTCTTTAGAATAAGCTAGAACCCGTAGTTTGAACTTTCTTTGCTAACTGAATGTAAATTAATTATGCTATTTTCGTTTTGGAATTCGTTATCATTAATCTGTTCGACCCACTTAATACAGTTTATTACATTTAATTTGACTTTACCGCGCAAGTACTAAACTCAAGGACGTACTAGCCGTCTCTTTTTCACAAGTTCGTCTTTGTACGCTAACCGTGGCGTACGTTTCGTCACTGGAATACGAGTTGGATTGTTTTCCGTCCTCATTCCGCCATTATTATTTAAAAAATCATCATTGTTTTATTTTCGCGCTCGTCAATTCATTCAAGATAGAGAGTGACTTTATCGTGGGTCTGGCACGCGCTAAAGTGTTGAATTGTTACGTTTCCTGTTCGATTATCATACTCAACTGCTCGCCTGCTCCGATAGAAACAAGCAACTACGATCAGCTAGTACACTCTTTATCACGTGGGTCAAAATTCGAATTTCAGGGCCCGGGCTTAAGTTTTTGTTGCGCATAAGGTTATGTGACTCGGATTCGACGATACACGGGTTACACATTGAAAAAACTGTCTCTAATCGCGCCTAAACGTTGTGTATTTCAGGAGCGCGCCGGTCGGACTTCGCGTTGCCGCCAGAGAACGGCGCAACTGGCAGGAGACTGACACGAGAGAATGGACAGATCGGATTGTGCAGTGCAGTGTAGTGAAGTGATCTTGTGTTGAAGTGATACCGCGCGAAGATCAAGGTTACATAAGGGCGGAATGCGCGAGAATATCGGGGTGTAGCCGGCCGGCGCGGATGATGGCGCCGGGCCCCCGGCCGCCCGCCGCGCTGGCCGCGCCGGAGCCCCCACGCGCGCCGCCTGACCCTCCCGACCTGCCAGAGCTCGCCGAGCTGGCTCTCTCGCTGTCGCAGTGCGATCGGGCGCTCGCGTCCGGCTCCGACCTCGCCCCGATGGACGACGACGATATGGGGCTCCAGGAACAACCCAACTTGGCCAGAGACTCCCAAGAAATGGAGCAGATCCTTAATGATCTAAACAATGCTGATCTGGGTCAGGTGGACCTTCTCCAGGCTATTAAAACATTAGAAACTGGTGATGTCCTATCAACTGGAGATGCTGACTCCATATTTCCCTTGTCTAGTTTTGATATGGCTGAGCCAGAAAACTCTGAAGGGGACACAACAGAAGAGAAAATAAAAGCAACCCAGCTCCAGCTGGAGCGAAGGTGTGCATTTTTACTGAGAAGGATGCGGATGTTGCAAGCTCGAATATTAGGCAAAAGAGTGTCGGAGGAGGTGGCTCACACTTTTGACAAAGCTATGCGTGGGGCCCGCAAGGATGGTGGAGGGAGGCCTATGGGATTAAAAGCATTTCTAAAGAAAGTTGAGACAACTGCAGCATTGCAAGCCAGTGCTTCCTCCCGATCCTCCTCTGTCCTTGGACCGAAATACTACAAAGCAGGGACTTCTAAAGGTGATGCATCAAAATCTGCATCAATTGGGATACCTTCGGGAACATTTGCAGGCCTGGAAGATACGGCAGGGGCCCTACGATCTCATGTATCAGCTGTGAAGCATGCACTGGACTCTGATGCCACCGCATCTTCGTCTGGGGCTGAGAGCAATGATGAAGCAGTGGTGTACAATAACCCACATCAACAGCATATGCCTATGTAAGTTATTATTATACAATTTGCTCTGCGAAAAAGCTTAAAAATTAATGAATTTCTTAAATAGAATTAAATAAAATGTAGCTTTCATACAGTTATCACCATCTCAACCATTTGCATATTTGAGTACTTATCATTTTTGGTGTCCCATTACATTTTTATGTACTGATATTATGCATATCAATTGCTCATATTGTGCACAAAACTGTTGATTTACCTTTTTTTGGTTTGTCCTGTGATTTAGTACAGTAAATGCATCATACCAATCCTATGCATTCATCACCATCATCAACAGCCCATAGTTGTCCACTGCTGGACATATGCCTTCTCCAATTTGCCCCACCACACCCGGTCCCTTATACATTAAATACTAATATAATTATTTCACTAAAACATAATTGAATTTAGTCTAAATCCATTCAGCAGTTACTTTTACATTGACTGACGGCATTTCATGTTTTCCTGTAGTGAAGTAACTTTCCTGAAGATGACACCTAGCTAGACTGGTTTTTCACCCTGTAAACCCCTAATTTGTAAATTTAATTGAAATAACTTCAAACATTTATTCGTGACAACATACAAAAAACAGAACCAAATACAATTAAATCACGGACAAGAGAAAAAAAAAACAGTGTAGGTGTCATGAAATGGACCCTGCTCAGCATGTTGCTGGCTTAAGGCCAGCGCTGGTCTTCCACAGAGTCCATAAACTAGTAATATAATAACAAATGAATAAAGAATTGTTAGGAGATCTTAGATATTTGTATGGATTTATTAGTGGTTGCACTGCAATGGTATTACAAATTACTATCATACAAGGTTTGAACCACTGTTCAGAAGTAAGAGTTTCCTCATCTGAAAATCTGAATTAGGTCAACTAAAACTTTGGCATTGCTAACAGCTGTGTGAGGTGTGTAAAGACTGTTTAAATGCCACAATCATAGCTGACTCATGCTGGGTAGGTCTCATACTGTTAGTAAACATGCAAACTATTTATATTGTAGTTAATCTATAGTCCTGCAATTCACAGTCACATTTGTAATCGTGGGTTAGATTTTTTTTTATGAAATAAGAGGCAAACAAGCAGACGAATCGCCTGATGGTAAGTGATTAGCGCTGTCCATGGACACTCGCAACACCAGAGGGGTTGTAAGTGCGTTGCCAGCCTTTAAGATGGGAGTATGCTCTTTTCTTGAAGGTCGTACTGATCTGGAAATACTGCAGGCGACAGTTAATTCCACAGTTTAGCTGAACATTGATATAATCACTTTATAGACCTTGAATTCCAGTCTCCACCCACATTAGAACTTAAATCATATTCCCCTATAAATTTCCGCCCCCTTTTCACAATGTTTTCAGCATAAAATATATCCCATATCCATGTCTGGTATATATGCCATATCCATGTCATAGATTAAACATGCCAAATTTCATCTCAAGTTATCTAGTATGAGTAGAACACATAAATGGCATTAAAACTACTAGAGTTACTTTCTTAATGTATTGATTCAGTACTACAAGCAAGCCTAGTGAATTACTTTCCTAGCAAATAATTTTAATAAATTTATGCCAGTTTCCCAAACATTTCAGTTGGTCCAGACTCTAGGGTATTGCATAACTTTTGTACTATATTAATCAATACTGGGCAACCCAAACTTGACAAAATGCCAGCATAAGTGGGTTAAGTAGACTAGCCCATGCGGCCCCTAAATGTGTCAACACTGCCTTATGCTATACCACTTAACTGTGAAATAACAGTCATTAATTATGACAGGATGCTTATGTGAAAATAATATCATAACATAATTAGACTACATTTAACTTTAAGGCTCAAAATGTCAGATCAATCTACCTTTTCAGTGGATAGCTATTTCTTATTACAAATATTCTAAGTATGTCTACTACTTATGAATATTCTATCACTTCAAATCTATGGTATGTATCTAAAGAATGGAAAGCTCTCATAGCTATTTAATTTATTGTTTGGGTTTCATCCAGTGAGTATAATGTTGCGTCATTTTCTTGTCCTTATTTTATTTTCCATTTTTTCTTCTGTAAATGTTTGCCTTTTGTAGCTGCTATAAATATGTAAAATTGTTCAGCAAATTATGTGCCTTGTATAAACTTAACACATGGTATATTGAAACCAGTTGAGACTTGCTTTACTTATGGCCTTGACAGATGTATTTTACCATTGAATGTCATGAGGCCATGACTATCACTCTTGGCATTGTGGAATGAGATATAATTTAAAGATATTTTAAAATGATTTATTGATATGTCTAATGTGCTTTAAATCCTGCTATCCATACTAATATTATGAATGCGAAAAGTCTGTTACCTCTTCATGCTTAAACCGTTTTAGATAAAATTTGGCATAGAGATAGTTAGAGTCCCAGGAAAGGACATAAAATAGTTAATTTATTCAATGACAAATCTTAAAGGGATTAGGGTGAATTTTTGTATACTAATAGTCATAGCTTGTGTTATAAGTTGCAACTTATAATATAGGTTTATATTAATTGTATTCCTAAAAATTGTCTTAGAGGAATTAAATTGGAGGTGGAATTGTTATGAGAGTTCCCTAGGCGAAGTCATGGAAAAGTCAAATATATATTAAGGCTAATATCACTTACTATAACATGGATATCTGAAATTCTGGTCATGTTAAATAATATAGCACCTTGGAATAAGTTTCAGACTTGATATATGATATGCTAGCCACAATTTGGTGAGGTCATTGCCTCTTCAAACATTATTATCTGTTTACATTATCTCTTGCAAGACTGGCGTTTCAGTGAATCATTTCCCGCATGTTTTAACTAGCACTCACCTATAGCTACTAGGATCTTTGACCTTTATACATAATGAACTTGAAATGCCTAGTTTTTTTAGCAGTTTGTACATGGACAAATAGTCATTATCTTAAGTACAAATTACTGAAGCATTTCAATAGTAATAGTCTTAAATTAAATGTATAGCAGCCCGGCTAGTATGATAGCTTATACCGTCACGTTATATGGCCAAAATGTACTGAAACGTCACATAAAACGTGACGGTATAAGCTATCATACTAGCCGGGCTGATGTGTAATTGTGACAAATAGCTTAACCACCCTCAAGCTTCCTTGTTAGATTTCTGTATGCATGTATGCATGACAGTAAAACAGTAAGAAAAATAGTAGTTAAAAAAATAAAAAGTAAAATAAAATAAATAAATAAAAAAGTAGGTAATGTATGCACTTGGACTTAGACAAAGATGTTTCTATGTTGATGGGGTACTTTTCTCTGTGACTGACTGTTTTTATGTAGAGCTAGGTTTGATTAGCTAATTAAAGTCTAAAGTTATATTATTGCCACTAATAATTATGTCCTCCCACATAAAATACATTTTCGAATTGTATTCGTCTACTGATATATGATATGACATGCATCTAATGATACGAAACTGCAGCTCACGATCCGCATGCGTCTTTATATGGCCCAATGGTTTCTCTTTTGAAAGACTTGCAGCTGTTAAGGATTCCCAAAACGAAAGTGTGCTTTTGCCTGAAAAGGTTGCCGACCATTCGCCAGGATCTCGAAAACCTAGGTTAGGCAAGGCCACGGATAGAACGCCAGTGCAGCGGCAAGCGGTGCCCTTGCATTTGAGCGGGTTCACTGTATGGCATGGCCGTCCGCCGTTGGCCTCTAGTCCGCGGCCTTAGGACTCGCATTTAAAACCTACTCCTTTATTAACAATATTTAATATTGCGTGTTGCAGAGAAAAACGCGCGCTATGGTCGTGGCAGCGCGCGCGCGCCTCCATTGCGGCGCGTTGGTGCTGGCTACAGGCTCAGGTCCAAGAGCTGGAGTACAAAATACGGCAACACACTGATCTGCACAAGCAGGTAATCTTCGTTAGTTTCCTGCGTGGCGCTAACCTGTTACCGTACATTAGTGATGTGATGGTACAGCACGGTTAGCACAAGACAGCGCGCGAGATAGACCATTCGCCTCTATCTAATCGGTACACACAGAAAGAGACTGATAGTCTATCTCGCGCGCGATATAGGTCGCGCGCCGTCTTGTGCTAGCCGTGCAGGTTTAGTAAAAGAAAAAGATTTGTCAATGTAATAAAAACTAAAATATTTCTGTGTCGTAGGGGCATCATGGTATTGGTTACTCGCGTAGGTCGGCAGTGAATGTTAATTTAACACTTATATTCGATCATTCCAGTTCTAATTTGAAGAATATTTTTAGAATATTTATTTGACCTCTGCGAACGTACTCCGACCAAAACGGAGACATTCTTCAGAAAGGCCAGGTCAAGAGTACCCTAAATCGGCGCGCATGCATGAAGAATGTTATGAGAGTTCATGAAACGAAAGTTGTATGTCAGGATCGTAGCAAATGGAAATCCGTGATCTCTGCCTACCCCTCTGGGAAACAGGCGTGATTATATGCATGTATATTTATAGGTTTGATATTAATAGTGGCTCTGTGAGCTGTATACCTCGTGAATGTTTGTTTATTGAAATTTCAAAATGTAGAAACACTTATCTGGTTTTGTGTGGTGTCTAATTCGCTGATCGATTTTCGCTATCAGATTTCTCTCATTGTTTTGTAATTAAGAGTGCCATTGTCATATAGAGCAGTGACTCAGATAATGTGGTTCACATTCTTGCGGTATGATTTGATACGTGTAGTAGAGCTTGAATTTAAACTTTCGTGAGTTTATTCATTGATGATTCATTATTGGTTTTCGGTTGTGGTTCTACCTTACGTCACATGTTTTTAATGTATGCCCATTATTAGCTGCTACTTTATAGTACTTATTATGAAGTCCCAACCTTTACAATATTGTTACCTACATTGATAATATAAATAAATGTTTTTTTTTTTATTAACTATTAGGTACATACCTTTGTTATAATGGTTTTGTGGTTTATATTTTTGATTAATTTACTTTAACATTAATTTGATTTATTTTATTAGTGCATCTCATAATCATAACCACTGAAAGTAGTTTAACCTTATCAATAACTAAATCGGCCGTAATTATGTTTTTGTTATCAGTCAATATTAAATACTCAATTATGAGGATTACATGTTGGTTCAGTTTAGCTAGTTGTTTCCTTTTATATTAAAAACTGAAATTATTTTAAAATAATAAATGTTACAATAAATAAATATTAGGGAAAAATTTATTACACAAATCAAACTAGTCCCATAATAAGGCTAGTGTTATGGGTGGGATAACGATATATTTAATAGATATATACTTAAATCATAGATAACAACCCCCACTAGATAGCCCCTATAGACGATTTAGTTTGAATCAAAAGTCACCAAAGTAAGCGGTATGTGCGGGTCGCGGGGAGGTCGGTAACGTCGCTGCCATTGGCTGTTTCATAGAGCGCGCGCTTTGGCTCAAAATGGCGCTCGCGGCGTAGGGATGGGACGCGTTGTTTATACCGGTAATGCCATTTATTTTAGGTTAACAATTTTACATAGCGTATATGCTCATCTATTGACTTGGTATCTAGATAGTGTTTTGAAACACTATGTATAAACTCAGTGCGTTCCAAAACCCAGATTGCTGATGTAGCTCACACAGCCGCCAAACTTAAATGGGACTGGGCCGGGCACGTCTGCCACATGCCGGAAGACTTGTGGGCTAAAATCACCACAAAGTGGGTCCCACAAAATCGAACACGGCGTCGTGCTCGACCTCGCCGGAGATGGCGAGAAGAAATCGACGTCTTTGAGCAAGACTGGTGGGAGATTGCCCAGGACAGGGATATGTGGAAGAAAAGGAGGGAGGCATTTTCCCAGCAGTGGGACACAAATCACTGTTAATAAAATAATACATAGTGTAATGTAGTACGGCTGAGTGTTAAAAAATTGCGGAATATTTTGACGACCACTTTGGCTTAGTTGGTACTGGTAGTTCGAATCCCGGCCAGAGCATTTATTTGTGTGATGAACGAACACGAATATTTGTTCCTCAGTCTTGGAAGTTTTCTATTTAAATATTTGTGTATCTATATCAATAAGTACAGTAAAACCACAAATATAAGTTACATTGGCAATCTTCGTTGACACTAGTCCTCATTGCTCACTAAGGCGATTCGAAAAAACCCATTTGCAATGGCTCCTCCTCTAACCGATTCCGAGATCCTTTATACTTTTTCGAAGTCCAGCATAGGGTCCACCTCGTGACACTAGTCCTAATTGCTAGGGAAATCCATGTCCTAGTGGTAATACTTTTACTAAGTTGTTATTTCATTAAATATACATACTCGATATTACATAGCAATAAATATGACACAACCGCTTAATAAACTTTATATTAAAAAAAACTACAGAATAATTCTTTCTAAACTAAATATTCCATTCAACTACACTGATTTGTACCCGTATGCCTATAGCATATAAATAAAATAGAACGAGACACTAATTTACTACATTACTACTTTAATTATAAGAACACTGGTAACATTTTTTTTTTTTAACACTGACAATTTGATGACAAAAATGTAAAATAACAAATAACCTTTTCCAATAGAAATTCAATATTAAAATAGTGGAACAAAACAGACGAATACATAATTAATTGAAATCGGGACTTATACAGTAATGCCGAAAGCTTCACTGGCACATCACTAGCGTGAGCATGTACTTTCGTCAGAAGGGAGAGTATATTGACATTTGAATTGGTTGGAAAGGGACAAGAATACTTCAGTACTTCTTAATGGCTAGTGTAAAATGAACTCCGCCTGGCAGAATAAAATATGCCTTTTGTAATTAATTTTACTTCCTGTGAAATGTTATTCCGTCATTGTTGTAGTTTGCTGTTCGAGAGCTTTTCCTATACAACTTTACACAACAAAAAACCATTTCTAATGGATGAAATCGATTATTAATGCTCGTTTACTTGACGTACGTATAGATCGCGAACCTGGACGAGACTGACTGAGAGCGCGAGGCGTTTTTGCTTACATGTACTAGTGGTACATAGGTGAGGCGACCGCACGTCGCCCTATAATCGCCATCTAGAGGGGGTTATCTATGACTTAAATACATAGAAAACATCCAAGTATCAGGGACAAATGGCTCTGCTCACCACAGAAACAAATGCCCTTACCGGGATTTGAACCCAGGGCCCTTTAGCTTCGGAAGCAGTGACACTACCAACTAGGCTAAATCGGCAGACAAATTTATTGTTTTTTACTTGTTAATTACCATCAGTCACCATATGATGTGTTCGTTAAATTTTGAATACATGGAAAGCTTGTCAGATCTCTGTGATGATATTCTATGGGCGTGTTTTTAAAATTAGAAACAGTTCCTACCAACTTTATGATCACAACAAACTGCATAGTATGCATTGACGAGTGGAGGGCGAATCTCCGTAAGTTTGAAGCACTGGGTTCTAAAGTCATTGTCATCAGATTATTCACAAAAGGACTATCAAAGATAGGACAACTGATGCTGGTTTACGTTTTTTATCAAAATATTAACCTTTTTATCGTTTTTAATAATATTTTATTAACAGGAACACACCACATACCTAAAGAAAGACCAAGTAGTGGTGTTAGGCTGTAAGGTGGATGTTCATAACTAGTTGGGCTGCTTCAAATATGAACGAGATGATGTTCCGCTGTGGCCTACCTCTCTTAAAAACGAATAAGACGAGAATGACGAAATTCGCTCATTTCCAGGTTCGCGAAGCCAAAGGCCCCGTCCAATTCGAGGGTGAGCCGGCACAGCCGTCCGCCTACGAGGGTCTCCTACCGGGCTCCGCTCCTGCCGACGATGACCCGGCCACTGAGACCTGTGCCCGACACCGGCCTCTCAGGCGAGAGACGTTTAAGAAGAGGAAGCTTCTGCAGATGCATAATCTGCATATAGCCACCAACAAGGCTGCTAAGCCTGCTGATGTGCAGTGAGTATTTTTTTAATACTTTTATGGCTCTCAAGGTAAACACAACTACAGTTTGAACGACCTACGGGACACCGAACTCTATCGAGAGATCTTCAGGAAAAGGAAGCTCCTCCAGATGCATAATGCTAGCTCAATTTGACAGCTCATACCGCGCGTGAACTACTCAGCCGGTTCCGCGCCCAATCAGACGCGCCTGAAGGGAATAGAGTAGGACTATTGCGGTCTAATATCATAGATTTTAGATGTATTCATTAGTTTTTTTTAGTAAAAAATATTATTTCATTCATCATAATCATAATAATCATAATCATAATTTATTCATCAGAATATATGGCACATAAGTTGTTATAAAATAGGTAATGTAGACATCGATCCATAATATATTCTGCCGTAAGGCGTGTGAAATTTTAAGATATTGGCCAGTTTGCATGCAATATATGTCAAAAGTTATTACATATTTTTTTTTTACAAAATATGAAAATAATAAAGTGCGAATGTAAACATAGAATTAAATCACCATAATGAATAAATTTTATTTTATTTAAGTGCATGCAATTTAATATTTATCTTTATCATCAGTCCAAAATGACAAATATCAAGCTCAAAAGTGATTTTATCCACTTAAATTGTATGTTAATGCAAAAAATAGCTCTGTTACTATCAAAAACTATTATTAAAGCATCATATTCTTTAATCTGTTTACTAGAATAAAGCCTTATTTACGAGACTCACGTGCGAGTTTCATTACATAGCGGGTTATCGTGGTATAATGAGTTCAATCGATCTGTCAAACCGCGCAATGTAGTGAAACTCGTGCGCGAGTTTCGTATGTGTGTACAGAGGGCCTTATTCACTACTTTTGTCATAATTCAAAGCTTTTTTTAATTTTAAGGTCTCTTTAATTCCGTTCAGTATGGCTGTGATACATGTGTGATAGACTCTAATCTATCTATGTTGTTTGTTCCATAGTTGCAGCTGCGAGTACGGCGTGGAGTCGTGTTGTGTGTGCACGGGGCGCGCGTCGCCCACGCAGCCCGCGACGGAAGGCATCGCGCGGCTCGACCCTGGGTACCATCCTGTGCTCAGCGATTTCAAAGGTATGCCTATACTGCCACCGCGACAAAGGAGATATATACTAACGTAAAAAGAAGCGACCCCGAAGCATGTGTGCTGTAAACCCGTCTCGCGGCTATGTGTGCGTGACCGGACGTGAACGGGGGTGCGCGAGGGGCGCGCGGTGTGTGGACAGCTAGCCGCGGCAAGATGAATCGCAGGGGCGCCACTCGCTTCAACATCCGCTCGCGCGTGACGTGCGCTCACGCAACAGAGATCGATCGGCCGGTAGCGGGCGTGACACTTGTTTTACTTGAAATTCGTTAGAATTTATCATTTGTAATTCAATTTTATCAACTAACTCGACGACCTGTTTAGCCTAGTTGGTAGTGACACTGCCTCCGAAGCTAGAGGTCCCGGGTTCGAATCCCGGCCAGGGCATTATTTGTGCATTTAGCACGGATTTTGTTCTTGGGTCTTGGATGTTCTCTATGTATTTAAGTATGTATTTATCTATATAAGTATATATATCGTCGCCTAGTACCCATAGTACAAGCTTTGCTTAGTTTGGGACTAGGTCGATTTGTGTAAGATTGTCCTTCCCTACATTTAGAATTTAGACTTCACCTAAAATCCGTTTTTTAATTCGAAAGACTTGATATGGGTAGGTTGGTATGGGTATGGATGCATTTTGACTTGAAATACATTAAGATGTACCTAAATATTCGGAATATATTAAATAAAAAGACTTCTAATAAATGAAATGCCGAAATAGATGAAATGTCAATCGAGTCTTTTAAATTATACTTAACGGGGGTGTCGCGGTCGCAGTGAATGACGTCATATCATGTAACATATTTTCTATGGACTGAGATTTTTAAAAATAATATTATTTTTGTTATTATTTTAGCATACAATTATATTCACGTGAAGCTTAGATTTACACAAGAAAAGTAAGTTCCCGTATTATGAGAAGTTTGTAGGTACTTATTTTACGAGCTTCTAGTATGTTTTCTCTGACCCAGTGCATGTCTGTTAGTATGTCTGTCTGTAATAAAAACTTACAGAGACTAGTTTCCGTGTTTGATTGATGAACATCATAATCATTGAATAAACATTATTTCCTCTTGCCAAGGCAGCTACATTGCCAACCCTATGCAACAGACGTGCCGTTACAAGGTCACCGGCGCTCGACTCACGCCGATAGGCCGTGTCGCCCCCCTGACCGCGACAAGGCCGTGGGCATCTGACCCATTCATAGGATTAATATAGTATACAACTTGCCGCCACCGCAGGCCCGCTCAGTCTGACAGGCTTAACTCCCTTCTCTGGTGAAAACGCATGTGGGCTGCCCAGCCCCCCCTTGAGCGCTTGAACGCGGGAGTTCGCTAGCTCGTAAAACGGCTATTTCGACCTAAACTTCACGGTCCGGGCATACCAGATGTGTTAGCGTGGATGCCGCCTCATTGTAAATATGAATTGTCATAGAACAATTCACACCGCTCGCGCGACGTGTGCACACATACGCACCTGGTGTGCCCCGTGCATAAAAGAGTGTGTTATTATTCCAGACTTGAGTCCGTCGCTGCACATCGGCGCGCTGACGTCGGCGCGCTGGCTGCGTGCACGCGTAAGCGCGGGCGCGAGCAGCGCGCGCGGCGCGGGGGCAGCGTGGCGCGGCGCGCGCCGCCCGCCGCCCGCCGCGCCGCTCGCGTCGCGCCGCGCCGCCACGCCGCCCAAGCCGCGCCGACACACAAGTGAGTATACTTATACCCCCTTATTCATAAAACTTAACAAACCTCTGTTAACGAAAATTTGTTTTGCTCCTTTCCCACGAACATAAATGTGTAAGTGACAGATAAGGACAAACCAACTTTAGCGGCTAGATAACTATTATAGGCTTGATGGATGCTTATGATTAAAATAGTATTTGCATTCTGACCCAGCTGTCATCCTGGTACAATGGGGAAAAACCGTGGTTTCCTGGGGGTGTAGCGGGGTGTTCTGAATTTATGATAACCTCCGCAATCTCTTCTTTAGTGGCTCCAAGAAGCTGTAGTCACAGCGGCCACACCCCGGGAAACCACGTTAGTGGGCTAAACCTAAAGAAGGGGAATACATCTCCGAATATCTGCAGAGTAGTTAATGGATGATTCCCATTAAGAAAAATAAAGTCTGCATGGATATAAACCTTCATATTATCTGTGCAGCAAGGTAACGTGAAAAGCCTTAAGGGTGCTTGTCAGAATCCATTCAGTGACATGCGGCCTTTTCACTGCATCTCGACCTCTGCCAATCGTACCGGTTTTACATCGGCCACAGAGGTAGGGACGAGTGAAGTGGACTTGCGCCCGCGCACACGCTTGTCCACTTTAAATAAGTTCACGCGCAGATGACTCTGGCTATCCCTTTGGATTTTCGAGCTGTAATAAAAGTCCTGCGGCGATGGGGTGTCGGCGGTGGGGTTGAGGTTTCGATGCACCGAGGCCTTAGTTGACACCCTGCACGTAGGCGGCCAGTGGAGAGTGGTCGCTCCCGGAGTCGATCGAGGCGGGATTCCGAGTTCGGCAGCACGACTGGCGACAAAGCAGCCCTATTTAGGAACGCTCTGCTTTCCTCTGCATGGAGGAGGGGCCTAGAAAAGGTGGCCTAACCATAGCCCGTCTCATCATCACCTAGGTGCCAAGCCGCGGGCACATAGGCATCGACAAATGCGGTCGAGGACCAAAGAGCAAAAAACAGGCGGTAGAAAGTAAACGACAACTCTGCATAGCCACATGGAACGTACGAACATTATTGGACAGCGACCGTAACTTATGTCCGGAAAGAAAAACTGCTCTTATAGCAAGAGAATTGGTCAAATATAAAGTGGATATAGCCGCAATTAGCGAAACCCATCTGAGCGACTGCGGAGAGCTTTGCGAACAACTTGGCGGATATACGTATTATTGGAGCGGACGTCCTGCCGGCGAAAGAGCGGGTAACGGCGTGGGTTTCGTTATTCGCAATGGTTTGGCGAGAGATCTGAGTGACCTACCCAAAGGTGTCAATGACCGCGTCATGACTCTGCGCCTACCAATAGCAAGAAACAAATGCGTCCACTTGATTAGCGCTTATGCACCGACTCTACCGTCACCGGATGAGGTCAAGGAGGCATTTTACCACCAACTTCACCAAATCCTTGAGAGTGTTCCAAAGCACGATAAAATTATTCTTTTAGGGGATTTTAACGCTCGTGTTGGTACCGATTACGATTTGTGGAACGGCGTACTCGGCAAGCATGGCGTTGGGAAGTGTAACGACAATGGATTGCGCCTTCTGTCGTTATGTGCCGAATTTGACCTTAGCATTACAAACACTTTCTTTCGTCTCGCCGATAAATATAAGACCTCGTGGATGCACCCTCGATCGAAGCATTGGCATCTTCTAGACTACGTAATCGTCCGCCATAGAGACCTGCGCGACGTTTTCTTAACGCGAGCGTTGCGTGGGGCACTAGGCTGGACTGACCACCGTCTCATCAGGTCGAAGATGAATCTTAAGCTTAAAGCTCCACGACGAGCACCCAACAAAATCCCACCAAAGTTGAGCTTCTCTTGACTTATCACATCATCAGAGTTGCGTACTGAGATGGATTCAAAATTTGCTGCGTGTGCTCCGCAGACTGAGTATCCCACTACAGATGCCGAATGGCGTTCTCTGGCAAAAAGTCTTCATGCTTGTGCTCTTGAAACAATTGGTACACCACAGAAGAGGAACCAAGACTGGTTTGATGCATCTGATGGCAACATTAGAGCGCTTGTTGAAAAGTATAGGCATGAACTTAATTCAAAGTCAAAGGATGCACGTAGCAGAAAGGACGCTCAACACAACCTTAGATCCAAGATCCGCGAACTTAAAGACAAGTGGTGGAAAGAAAAAGCTGCTGAGTTGCAGCACTGTGCCGATACGCATCAGACTGGGAAATTCTTCGAAGGCATACAAGCGATCCATACAAGCGATCTTTGGACCAAGAGTGAGGAAAACAGCACCAATGTACTCGAGGGACACAGGCAACACCGGGTCACGGATAAAAATGCATTATTAAAGCGTTGGGCAGAGCATTTTACTGATGTCTTGAATCCAGATACGCTCAGTGCTGATCTGTCTTACATAGATTCGCTTGAAGAACTACCAGTATGTCAACGCCTGGATGACCCACCAACTTTCGAAGAGTTTGTTAAGGCACTTAAGCGTCTTAAAAACTCAAAAACACCCGGAATGGATCAGCTCCCAGCTGAAATTTATAAATACAGTGGAGGAAACATTGTCAGCAGGCTGTACCATTTCACCGTAAAAGTGTGGATTAGTGAAGATGTGCCCCAGGACTGGAGGGATGCGGTAATTTGCAAGCTGTACAAAGGGAAAGGAGATGTCTCCGACTGTGGCTCCTACCGAGGTATATCGCTTCTCTCTAGCGCTGGTAAGATTCTTGCACACGTCCTTAATGCCCGCTTAAGCGAGTTAGCTGAACAGCACCTCCCAGAGAGTCAATGTGGGTTTCGTCCTAGCAGAGGGACTATTGACGCTATCGCTGTTGTTAGACAACTCCAGGAAAAAAAGCCTTGAACACCAACGTCCTCTTTACATGTGCTTTGTGGATCTGGAAAAAGCTTTTGATAGAGTACCACGAGAGGCCCTCTGGCTTGTTCTCCAAAAGTCTGGATATCCGAATAAGTTCGTTAATCTGATTCGTCAATTCCATGTCGGAATGAAGGCACAGGTTCGACACGAAAACGAGCTCTCTAAGGAAATTCAAATTACGAGTGGAGTTAAACAAGGATGTGTCATGGCGCCCACACTCTTTGCCATATATTTCTCAGCTGTTATGAGAGACGCCCTTGAGTGTTGCGGCGACCAAATCCATCTTAACGTCAGAACTGAAAAAGGAGTGTTTGACATCTCAAGATTCAGAGCGAGATCCAAAGTACAAAAGGTCTCCATATTGGAGATTCTGTACGCCGACGATGTATGCCTTATGTCAGATAGCTTGGTGAACCTCCAAACCTACGTCTATGCCGTACATCAATCTTGTCAACGTTTTGGCCTAGTTATAAGTGCTTCCAAGACACAAATTCTCAAACAACCACCTAGAGGAAGCGCAGCCGATCCAGCAGCGCTGAATCTAGATGGAAACCCGCTGGAAGAGGTATCGCACTTCAAATATCTTGGGAGTATTGTCAGGCGTGACAACTCCTTGGCTTCGGAGATCCCATCGCGCATCGCAAACGCCGCTGCCAACTGACGACTCACAGACCGTGTGTGGAAGACCCATGATCTGAAGCTGCAGACGAAAATTAGTGTCTACAAGGCGCTAATCATTCCTATCCTTTTATATGGCTCAGAGACATGGTGTGTCTACAAAGCCGACATAAAAAAGCTGGACACTTACCATCTGAGGTGTCTTAGATATATATTAAAGATCAAGTGGCAGGACCGCGTCTCAAATTCTGAGGTTCTGCGTCGCTCCGGGACGTATGGCATGGAGGCTCTCCTAATGCAACGTCAGCTCAGGTGGAGTGGGCATGTCCTTCGTATGGATGACCGCCGCTTGCCTAAGGCTGTCTTCTACTCAGAGCTGTCTGAGGGTAAGCGGAAGCACGGTGGTCAGCATCTGCGCTATAAGGACGTGCTCAAACGACACCTGAACGCTTGCGCTATAGATCCTGCCTGCTGGGAGAAACTAGCAGCCAAAAGGTCTTCTTGGCCGTCTACTATATTCAATAAAATCAAATTATTCGAGGAAAACCGTATCTCAGCTTTGGATATAAATCGCCAATTACGCAAAGACAGACCTAGGCCTTCATACACATACACATACAACTCGGCAGGGCAACTTTACTGTCTGGAATGCCATAGGGTCTTTAAGACCAAATTTGGCCTAGCGAGCCATATTAGAGCTCACAAAAGAAAAAATCCGTAATAGCTAGGGTCGCCGTCATCGAAACCGATGTGGAGGACTATATATATATATATATATACAATAAACGTCAATGATGACATTACTTGTACTGGGACGACAGCTGTGTCAGAATGCAAATACTATAATGGCTTCTGGCTGTGTCCAATCCATTGTCCTATTGTGCGGTTTTGCTACCTCATTTTAGGCCGTTATTAAAGAAAAACATACTTTACTAAAAACTACATGCCTTATGGCATATTATACAGGATTATCAATATATATATATGGCAAATTTTACAGGATTATCAACTTTGTCAAAAAATGCGTTAATAGAAATGTGACGTTTCACGCATTGTGTATTTATGGCCGCACTTTAGCTGAACACCTGAGAATAGTACAAGCAGAAAAACATGTGGACCGCCATTTTTCGATTAGTGCAGTTTTTAACCTTTAAGTGGATTGGACAAAACTAAAAACCCACGATACATGTCTCGAAGGTGTGCTCCGACACCAACACTTTTATTGTGCGTATAGACTGCCGGGCGAAACGGATAGGTACGACGCATCCTATATCTACAATGAGCGGGGGAGTGCAAACCCTGCTATTATATTTTTGCCCGACCACGCTACCGCCTTGCACCAAGCGCTGAGCAGTGTCTCGGGGGTGCGTCAACGGGACGGGCGCGCGTTGCTCACGCCACGGAAGCGAGTCACAGCACGCGCGTCGTTGGTATTGGTATTGCGCGAGCGTACGACGAATGCGAAGCTTTAGGCCGCGGTCTGGAGGCCAGCGGGTAGCCAGGGCTACGAACGGGCGCTCTTACATTTGAGCGGGTTCAAAGTACGGTCGCCCGCTATCCACTGGCGTCCAGTCCGCGGCCTAACAAAATAGGCGAAGCCTAAACGAAAGTAACGAGGCGTCCGTAGTAATACTAGTAATCAACTCTAGCCAGCTTTTTAAGATAAGGCTCCTTGGTATTGTTGTGTATGGGATCTCGGTAACTTATTGGGAGATACGATACGATAGTCTTTGTGGACATGTTCTCTATTTATTTATATTCCATACTAGCTGTTGCCCGCGACTTCGTCCGCGTCTCCTATTGGTTGCAGCGTGATGTTATAGTATAGCCTAAAGCCTGCCTCGATAAATGGACTATCCAACACAAAAAGTATTTTTCAATTCGAACCAGTAGTTCCTGAGATTAGCGCGTTTAAACAAACAAACAAACTCTTCAGATTTATAATATTAGTATAGATATAGATTTGACGATCGCAAATTTATGTAGTAATTTCATCAAATGTAACAAAGAAGTCTGAATCTATACAACCTTAATAAAAACTTTTTTATTTCAGGATTGAAAAGAGGCAGACCGCCACTATCAAGAAGAATCAAAGAAAGAAAGCAGTCTGAGGAAACTGTGACATCTACTCATGAAAGGTAATATTATTAGAAGTGTTCACCAAAAACTGTAAATAATGTTGATGCCTACTTAAAATTCATGTCAATATATAGACGAGAGGGCTAGGATGTAATATTTTTGTAAAAACCAGTGGAGCCGGGGTTTAAACCCCAATCTTCAAATCAAAACTACTTTTAAGCCTTAATGCGCGGCTACACAAGTTAATGCTACATTTGACACGCTTGCCGAGGCTTGGCTTGGCAAGCAAAAGCGTGTATACAAGCATTTGGCTTTGCTTTGCGGAATAGTGTCGGTTTTTGAACACAGATCAAAGGAAGCTCGTGGCAAGCGCTTGTAACGGTATTTATACGTTGGTGTGTAATATATCAAACTAGTTTAGTTTTGAAAGCTTGATATATTGTTGTTGAGCCGACACAACTTGGACGTCCACGTCTGCCATGCTTGCCTATTCGGAACACTAACGCACTCATTTACACGCGTAAATGGCATCCAAGTGTGTTAAAAGTTTGGAGTCTGTGTGCGCTTCTTAAGCCTCCGCAAGGGTGTAAATGTGGCATAAATTTTTTTGAGTTTGTGTTCGCTTGGCAAGCCTCGTCAAGCGTGTAAAGGTAGCATAAAAGACCTGACTGTTTGACGACCTGTTTAGCCTAGTTGGTAGTGACTCTGCCTCCGAAGCTCCCGGGTTCGAATCCCGGCCAGGGCATTTATTTGTGCATTTTTCACGGATATTTGTTCTTGGGTCTTGGATGTTTTCTATATATTTAAGTATGTATTTATCTATATAAGTATGTATAATGTATATCGTCGTCTAGTACCCATAGTAAAAGCTTTGCTTAGTTTGGGACTAGGTCGATTTGTGTAAGATTGTCCCCCAATATTTATTTATTTATTTAAAGCTTTGGGTTTGTGTGCGCTTGACAAGCCTCCACAAGCGTGTAAATGTAGCATAAAAGCTTGTAGTTCGTAGCGCTTGGCAAGCGTGTAACGGCAGCATATATTTCCAGCGGGCGGAGCCGCGGGCGGCTGAGCACGGAGGCGCGCGCGCGGGCCGCGTCCTTCGACATCGACAACATCGTCATCCCGCAGAGCGTGGCCGCCGCCACGCGCCCGCAGATACTCACCTACAAGGAGATCGTCACGCCCAAGTAACTATTTCTCTATTGTAGTGACTGCCTAAGAAGCTGAACGTCCCTGGGTTCGATTCCCGGTAAGGGCATTTGTTTATCTGAAGCGATGAGATACAACATTTGTTTCTGAGACTTTGACGTTTTCTAGGTATTTAAGTATATATATCTATTGCCGGCCTGTTTAGCCTAGTTGGTAGTGACTCTGCCTCCGAAGCTAGAGGTCCCGGGTTTGAATCCCGGCCAGCGCATTTATTTGTGCATTTATCACGTATATTTGTTCTTGGGTGGATGTTTTCTATGTATTTAAGTATGTATTTATCTATATAAGTATGTATATCGTCGTCTAGTACCCATTAGTACAAGCTTTGCTTAGTTTGGGACTAGGTCGATTTGTATAAGATTGTCCCCCAATATTTATTATTTATTTATTTATATTTCGTCTAAAACCCACAACACCAGTCTGAGTTTTCTATGGGGCTAGTTCGTTATTGCGTAAATTTGTGCCCTAATATTTATTTATTTATCTCTCTTATTTGGACGGGACCAACTTACAATAACAGACTGGTCAACACGCCGTAAAAAAATGACCGCCGTAGCGGTGATGTGACCCGCCATAGCTCGTTAGGTGCCCAGCGCGGGTACCTTGTTTCTTTTTTTTTCTTTATATGTCAAAAAGGTTATTTCAGACTGGTCTATTATTAGTATTATGTTGTGATGTGAGCTACATAAAACTAAACTTAAAAGCTATGTTAGTATACAAAGTTTTGTTACTACTTGACGTAAGTCGAGTTAGACCTGACCCTCTCGATCGAATGCCACTTTACGGAACAGTTAAATCTACAGGAAATTACTTTCCGTTCTAACGTCGTTTCCGTTGAAACTTCAGCGACATAGTTTTCTTTCTCATTATCGCCAGAAGATCGTTCGGGTACGTTTCGGTCTTCGACGTAAACATACCTCGTTATGCTCAAGATTCTACTTTACAATTAATTTAGCTCCCTTAGTCCATAAGTTCTTAGCTGATTTATGTCCATTTTGCATGACCTTTACGTAGTTTTGTGTTGTGTTTTGATATTTAATTATTATTTTGTTTGCAGGTGGAGAGTTATGGAAATGTCAGACATGCGTCTTAATAATGGTGTTTCCAAGATAAGGCGGCTATCTTTAGAGAGTGAGGTATGCAAGAATTTGTCAACTTCCAGATTTAATCAGAGAGCCCGAGAATCCGAAAACGGTAAAATGTGTTTCCGACGCGTGATAAATCCGATTACAAACGTTTGGAAGAATGCTCTGCAGTGCATCTACAGAAGTAAAGGCTTCTTTGGGGTACGAGCGGGGCGCGACCAACGTGCTTCTTAACGTGCTGAGTGGCGCGCTGCATTTGAGAAGCGACCGTGAAGTGTTGCGAGTAAGAGCTCGGCCGAGTCTTGAAGACTAACATGGGTTTGAGCTTAGTATAGTTTAGCTTTAACGGTTTTTTTTTTAAATAAAAATGGGGTTGCTCTTGGCCAGCATCTAGCCGGGGGGCAAAGACGAGGCTTGGCTTAACTCTTAATTCACAACACTAGCACAATCGGTCGGCACTACGATCGTTTAGTATTGTAATTTATGCAACTGTTACATAATGAGAGGCATTAAAACAGTAGTATAGTTTTGTAATAGGAACTGCAGGCGAGTTTCACAATAATTGTTTTAAGTCCTGATTATATACAGTTACATACACTAGCTTATCTAAATCCATATATCGATGCCTTAGTTTACAATCGTACTAATTACGAGGAAAAATGTGCTCTAATTAGAACTATAGCACACTAATCATAAAGTCTTAATTTCGTTACCTTTTTTCTCGTACAATTGTGAACTAAGGCATCGATATTTAATCCTTTTTTATGTGATACCATTGGGCCCGCGGAAGCATGTGTACCGAGTTAACCCGGCAACAACTTTTACGGTCACGTTTTCTCGTCAAATTGAGGTAAAAATTTTACGCAAATTGTCTATGTAATATGATACACAGTCAGGATTGAAGGTTTGCTTTTGGGGGGGGTCTCATCCGACAGAGCTCACGCTGACGAACGAAGCAGATGACACAAGACTCACTCACTATGGCCACCGTCCGTAGTTGCGGACGGCGATTGAAAGCGGCACAGCCACGCGAGACTTCCCTGGACCCTACAGGTCCGGGAAATACACGAATGAGAGGTCTGATTTGATTTTGTTGTGTGCAGGAGGAGGACATCTCGGACGCGGCGGTGAGCGCGCGGCACTCGCGCTCGGAGGCGCGCGAGCGCGGGCTGCTGCTCAGCCTGCGCCGCCCGCGCCGCTCCACGCACGCCGCGCCCCCGCCGCCGCCCGCCACCCCGCCGCCGCCGCCGCCTCCCCCGCCCCCGCCCCCGCCCCCGCCGCAGCCCGCGCCCGAACCACACGAGGTGATTCACTTTACTACTGCAACGATGTTCGCTCCCAAAAAAACTTTTACTACAGCGGGCGGCAAAGTGTTGTGCGAACGTTCATACATTGAACACGCTCAAATAGATATACAGGATGTAACAAACATCGTAGCTGTTCTTTTAAAGCGTTAATTGGTATCGCATTGTGCCTAGAAATAGTAGGATGGTTTCTTTGTATGGATATACAATACAGCTAACTTTAATGAAGCCCGCATACAAACCATTTGTTACTGGTCTAAAAGTAAAAAAAAAAAATTGTGTGGAATTATAACTGAAAACGTCACAATTTTCTGTTATCAAACCGTCTCCTTTTTTTCATCTTTATGTAATTAATTTTTTTTTAAATAACAAATAAATTGAAGATTAACGTTATCTTATTGGTAACGTTTTTTTATCATTATTCAATTCTGTATTCCAGACAGTGAGACCGTACTCGCCGCGGCGATTCCCCCTCCCCGAAGACACGTACGTGGACATGCTGGCGTCCATGCCCTCAGGCTACCGGCCCAGCTCTCCGGACCCCATACTCGAGGACTACGAGCCCAGTAGAGGCGAGTGACACGTGGCGTTATGTCATCAGTCTGACCTGCGGGTCTATACTATCCGCAAAACTATCTGGCCGGTCAGGTCATAAATCTCTTTCACACCTGCACGCCTTATGGAGCGGGCCGAACAGCAATAGGGCAGGTAGCGTTACGCATAAAAAGGAATATCGATAAAGTAATGAAACAAAGAATATAAATTACGTGGTGTTTTATATAACAGTATTGTATAGTTACTATCGAAATATAAATATGTATATTGAACTATTGACATAAAGTATTACAATAAAATAATAAGGAGGTATAAATTACGTGGTATTTTATATGGCAGTATTGTATAGTTACTATCGAAATATAAATAGGTATATTGAACTATTGACATAAAGTATTACAATAAAATAATAAGGAGGTATAAATTACGTGGTGTTTTATATGACAGTATTGTATAGTTACTATCGAAATATAAATAGGTATATTGAACTATTGACATAAAGTATTACAATAAAATAATAAGGAGGTATAACAAAATAAATAACTAAACAAGGAAAATACTAGCTATTCTTCTTCGTCTTCAGTGTCACTATCGTCTTGTAGGTTAATGACAAGACGGTTGGTGTCAATAATAAGTGCTTTAGCTAGGTCTTCGTTCTGGAGATTTTCAGCGTGGCGAACACATTTGACCCAGTCGTCGATTGTAACATGATCGATCGCTTCATTTAACAATTTCTCAACATCTGCCATTTTTGGTTCTTCTATCGGGTTATCCTGACAGTGATAAGGTGGAAGCCGAATTACTTCGTGACCGTGTTCAACATTTAGTATTATTCATTAGATAACTTTAAAAACAATATCAATAATGATATAAGATTTCATTTGAAAATATAACAATTATATCGACGTTTACATGATAAGTTATCGACATGTTACACCCCTAACGGTAGCGGACGTTTATTGTCCTACCGGCCAGATAGTTTTGCGGATAGTATAATATATTTCTCTGAATTTGTAACTGGAACAATACTCAAACATAAAAAAACAGGTACCTGACGTTGTGATCCTGGTGGTGAGTAAGGTCGCCAGCGCACCCGAGGATGCGCTTTGTTGGGAGTGAGGGGCCTGCATATGTCTCTAGCTTGACAGGTGGAGACGTCTGCCGGTCCCTCATTCTCAACACAGAGCATCCTCAAGTCAATAAAGGGTCGGCAACGCACTTATGATTCCTCTGGCTGGAGTCGCAAGTGTCCATAGGTGACGGTGTCTGCTTACCATCAGGCAGGCCGTAAGCTTGTTTGCCACCGTCGTAATATTTAAAAAAAAAACCTAATTCATTTACAGAGCCGAGTGAAAGCCCGCTGTCGCCGCTGTCCCCCGCCGCCTACGAGGGCGACGACCCCGACGACGCCGAATGGGACCCCAGTGTCGAGAAAGTTGAGAAGCGAAAGAGCTCCTTCAGATGAAAATCAGCTGCCAACCGGTCTAGCTCTGGACGTTTGTAACCAACTACAATTCCATAATCAGCTAAAAAGAAATAACAATTCATGTTTTATAGTGAGCCAATTCAGCCGATCTAAGAGGAATACTTTTGCGTTGGTACAGCACTGCCGCTTTATAATTTACAATGTACTAAGCAAGTTAATTACCATAGAACTCATCGGAAATAACGACACCAGACGCGATCTAGGCGATTATGGAAACGCTCTAGCCTTTGTTTCTTTGACCATCCGGTCGTATATATAATTGCGGCTAGCTTTAAGTCACCGCATACCGATGTGCGTGGCAAGTTGTACATTTATAAAATATACAAAAACTTTACGAGAATCTTAAGAATCGAAAGTTAGACGAGTTGTTCCTCTTTAAAGATGAGTTAATTTTATGCATATGTGACCTGCCAACAATTGCTCATAAATTTCACCATGTACTGAACATACAATGTCGTTGTAACTTATATTATATTTGTGGTAATACTATACTGTCCCTAGCAGTTTTAGTGAATTGTATTGTATTGAATCTACAATTTGATAATAATAAATCTTATTTTAATACTGCTGTGGATAATATTTTCAAAATCAGATTACAAAGAAAGAAATAGTTAAATATCTGATTGTGCTATACTAGTAAACTAACAAGGTAGCTTACGTATTCTTAAGTGCTCAAGCACCGAAGAGTGCCATCGAAATTAACCCCATGAAAGAAATGAAAAACTCAAATTCCTTCAGCACTGCCAGTGTCATTACATACGAAAGGCTAATAAAAGTAATAAATATATTATGTTGGTACAGTCGGCGTAGGAAGTAGCTACAAATATGAAGACGTTAGAAAGCGCTTATTCCCTTATAGTAAAGACTTGGCGGCTTATGCTGACTCGGTAACTACTTTTGACTGTACCATATCAACACAATGTATCTTTTAAAAAAGATAGTGTTAAAGTTTGCATTTCAAGACAAGAATAGGATATGAATTGCACTGAGTTGTTAATGAATGTAATGTACACAATTCAATTTTATCTTCAATATCGACTAGAAATTATTAAAATAATACACAGAATTATTATAATTAGTAATATGCATATAGACTGTGTACAGGGTTCACTATTATCTGCTTTACAAGGGAATGTATAGTGTCCAACTAGTGGAATTCATTTGTTGAGCCTTGTCGCAAGTACTGTTTACACGAAATTAACATACTTCTGAAGACAATACAAAATATGTATAAAGCATGCTAATTCTGAATTTTCATTGTAATCTTACCAATAATTTCAATATTTTATTCCATTTAATGGAATTATGTAGTTAAATGTATGTATGTATTACTTTATTGTACATAAAACACGACAAAACGATAAACAAACAAAAAGTAGACGTACAAAGGCGAGATATATTTAACGTTAAAATATATTAAGTACTTTAACGTTTGTATTTTGTAATTAAAAAACGTACGGAACAACATAATTTTCAGTGCAGATCTTTTAACAGTAAAATAGTGGAATATAACGTAAATAAAATTGTGTAACAAAAAAGGATCTTTAATCCCTAAGAATAAGTAACATCCTCTTAGTGTTGGTGGTAATGCTAATATTGTTTAGTTACCTATACATTGTTTAAAATTTGTTTTGGCTTGTTATATACAAAATAATTTTATGTAAGTTTGGTAATTGACTATTGATAATTTTAAGAGTCGTTGCTTTAGGATTATTGTAAGTATTGTTGTTTTAAATCCCAAACACTTAAAGCTTTATTCACTGTAAGATATGATAATTGTAAACATGTATAGTATGAGTTTGTTTCACAACGGAACAAGTTGTGAGGTCATTTAGTGCACCCAGAGTCCTCTTACATTCCTAACCGCGTTAAAACTAGGACTAGCATATTTTTTACGAAGCAATTACGAATGAGCTATGTTCAGATATTCGGTGCTTTACTGTTCTATCTCTGTATTTAAGTATTTGTTCTATGTTGGGGTCCTAGGGCCGGTAGGCTGATGCCATTTGTTTATTTTTATAGCTCAAATAATTAAGGGGCATGACTGGCCTGTTGCTTTGGCCTTGTAACAACGCAGTATAAACCCTGATTCACAAGAGAATATTGTCAACGCGCGTTAAGTTAAACAACCTCTATCACTATTTAACGCGCGCCAATAAATCACTGAGTGCATGGGCAAGCGACTTGGTGTATATTTCTGTATTAGATGCCACGGAACCTCTGTTCCCTAGTTAAGACACTAGCCGTAAGCCCGCCCGTTTGCCGCTAAGCGATCTGTAAATATTATTATATAAACAGGGCACTGAATAGTAACTAATAGACTGGCTACAAATTAATTACTTGAATCTCTAAAAGAGAGTACTTTTCTGTATCGAAATTCCTTAACATACAAGAAAATGTGATAACATTGGAGATTGCATGGTGTGTGTTGATTCTGCGTGACCCAGATGGGTATAGAAGAAGGATTGTTTTCTACAGTCGAAAACATTTGAGAAAAACCAGAGGAAAAATTGAACAACACTTGTAAAAGCCACAAAACTGAGTTTTGTGCAGCATACAAAACATACTGTACAAAATTCAGGTAAAACATCAAACACGCCTGAGTGCACTTCAAAAATAGATTATGTATATTGTTTTCTGACTGTTTAAATAGCATGTATGTATGTGTTTTTATTAGTGATTCTGATCATAAACCTGCGTTGTAAATATGATTATCAAAATAACGAGTCCTTCTTCTATTTCATCTCAGTGTAAAATAGTTAAAATAAATGCATTTGCTCGTGTCATACTTTTTAAATAGGATTGTTGGTAAAGAATCGTAAGCAGAGTTCGGACATAACCAAATTGGTTAAAATACTATTCATTGTTTATACAAGATGTATGGTTGTTTTGATTTGAGTTTTATTGCTGTTCCGAACTGGAGGTGTGTGATGAGTGTTCGATTGCAAGGGAAGCCAAAGCCTTCTTGTTTATATTTAAGAGTAGAATAAGGAACGCTTCGAGTCGAGGCGAGATGCGCTTGAAGAATACAAAATATCTTGTATATGAAAATAAATGTTAAAAATTCACTGAGTCATTCTGTTGATTTCTCTTTATATAACCCAACCATTGTACGACCGGACCTTATGATCAGGTCATAATAAGTGCGTTTTCGCGCCTGAAAATGCGCTTGTTCAAGCGGCTCATGTCGTCTAACTTGCCGTATTACATTAAGTATTATCGATACTATGGAGCTCTCGTGTCGCTCGTCGAATTAACCTTTGAGGAAACGGATGCCGAAAATTGACTACTTAAGTCGATAAGTTTCAACGTAAGGTACAAACCGTTCTGGACCGCTATGGAACAAGGCATTCGAGGGTCAAATTTGGTAGTAAGGCCTCGTTCCCACTTGCGGCTGTCAGGCCAGGATTTTGGTCAGGTGCCGGCGACTCAGAAATTAAATTAGTGTCCGGTATGTGTGAATAGTACAATATACGTTTTCCCCTGCCTTAATATCAAGTGCTGTTTCAGTCTTGCTATAAAGACTGCCGTGTGAAACACTTTACGGAATCTACTGTGACGGTGAAGAGGTTTAAATCCGAGCCCGACAGCCGACAAGTGGGACCGGGGGTAAGCATACAAGTTTGTGCCAGATTCAAAAATCGACGTAAACCAAATGTTGCTGAAAAAATTAAGCAATGACGACTTTATGCGTCACCGACATTCAAAGATAAACTCTTTGAATGTCGGTGAGCCAAGAGACAAAACAGTAAACTCCAAGCAAAACGTAGTGGTTATATTCTCTTTGCTCCAAGCTAGTGGCTACTTGACTAGCTTAATCACACTTCTGCGTTGCGTTGTGTTTATGAATAGAATCAGGATGAAGACCGGGTGATTCGGCTCAAGGGAAGGAATTTAATGCAAAACCACATGTTTTAGTTTATACGCATTTTATTTGATTCATATATAACATTGACAAACGTATAAATATGCCAAAGGAATAATTAACATTATCCAATTGTTTATATGTATAATAATCATGCCTGAACATAGTATATTTAAGTTTACGGCCTAAAATACAGTCATGGCGTTTTTCTTTATAACATTAAGTACAACACTTAATAAAACCAATAACATACACTTACATACTATTTCTATAAAGAAGCTGCCGTAATATTACAACCTTGCATCATGCGTTTTTACAAAATAAACATGGCACTATTCATAGAAGCAAGAACTGGCACTAAACTTCTTGTATACATCCTTTGAAAAACTTATAATACAATCACATTATACGCAATTAATACTGCAATACGATACCTATCATGAATGGTGAGAGCTACACAGCCTTACAAATAAATGCTATTTAGGAATGTTTCAATACTACTATTACTACTTAATTCTAGTCATAATATTTTTTGAGGCCGACGGATTCTACATTTAATACTAGGCTATTTCCACTCGCAACTGGGCGATATAAAACATTGCTGAATAATCTTGTGCTCTTTATGTTGGAGTGAGAGGAACTACGATGAAACTGTAGCGTTGCACAACAAATTCTGTATTTGTTACGTTGGTAACTTGCTTGTATATCGTCTGTGTGAATATTAATTATCCTTAATTCTAAGGAAAGTGCAAGATAACAGTGTATCATACCAAAAACCTACCTTTTATTCAAGGGACACAAACAAACGTATAATTGTATTATTTGTAGCTTGGATGCGCTCAGAGATTCACACATGGATCATGCAAGATGCACTATACATGCCATGTATAGTGAGCCAAGGAAATGGTCTGCAACTTTAACAGACAAATAATAGAGTTGATGTGTGGTAGTTTAATTCGTTGATTTATTGCTTTTAGGCCAAATTGATGTAATATTTTGCGTTCCCGTAGGCGGATAATTAGTTCAACGTTTTAACTAAGAACATAATTAATAGACGGTTTATGAACAAACAACTATACAAATATTGCAAATATCAAAGAGGTCTTATTCCGATTATTACCTAGTAACAATCACATAAAATATACAAATACGTTTATTTCTTCATCACAGGTAATAATAATAATATAGCTGTTACATTGGTGCTTACGAAGACAACGATGAGCCTATTAAGCATACGAAAATAAGCAGCATATAACGACATTGAAAATTACCAATATACTGGGGATCACAGTAAGCTATAAAGTGAGCTCTAAATGGCTCAACAATTAAAGTCTGTGACCGTACATATAACCCATGTATAAAATAAAGAATGCAGCAAATCATTACTTACCATATTCATAAACATTACATTGATTTTTCTATTTTTTTTTTCATAGGTGCATTTTATCGTGTCTTTCACCTTTCTTTAAATGCAATATGAATAAAATGTATAAAACAATGTATGGAAAATGAATAACAACACGATACAGTGACTAATACGCGATCTATTCTTA
Source organism: Notocelia uddmanniana (assembly GCA_905163555.1). Classification (NCBI taxonomy): domain Eukaryota; kingdom Metazoa; phylum Arthropoda; class Insecta; order Lepidoptera; family Tortricidae; genus Notocelia; species Notocelia uddmanniana. The sequence continues at coordinate 18,622,338 of LR991065.1, forward strand.
TAATCGTGATATACAGACTGGAAGACAGCAGCAGAAGTAGCTACGCAAATTCTCACACTCAAAATCATCATCATCAGTGCTTGTTCTCTTGATAATAGTTTCACGAAACAAATGTGACATTAGTGTGTAGATTTGAGCATTTCAGTCGCGTACCTAATTCTGCTGCTAATTATCTACGACAGATCCTAAAAGTATTGCTCTTTCGGCAACCGAGGCCGAGCGTCACGCCATATGAATACTTCTAGATCGTTATAGCACGGCAGTACTACAGGGGGGTTATTACATCTTCCTGAATTCGGAACCTTTAGAGCGGTACGTGCATATATGTTAGAGTTAGAGGCTTCTACTCCCCTCCCCTATTCAGGATGCTAAATTCAGGACAATGTACCTAATGCCGGCTTAGCCTTTGATAAGTTACAATTTTACAAGTCAAAAGTGGAAACACTTGAGGCGCTAGAACAGTATCGTCTGGTCCCCAGACTAAGGATTTTTATAGAGATCCTATAGGAGTTCCACCAAGAGGGACAGAAATGCTCTTACGCACCTAAATGGCGAACCTTAAAAGCCTGGCGGCTTGCCATAAACAACCTCTTCAATTTGGCCGTGAAACCGTTTATTTGCCTCCAAGTATGTACATGACACTAGTCAATATGCACTATCCAGACTCTTACTACTACCTTGTGATAAGACACCTTAGTTGATGTTCCTCGACAGATAAACACACCGCATTGCACTCTCGGCAGTACCGGTGGTCGTCAAGCTGGTAGCACCCTCGGCCCTCCTAACTTGGGCACAGCAAGGAATCATAATCATAATCTTTGGACGAAGTAGCACATTGATAGAGGCGGCGTATCACACCGTATGGAAACTTCTACTGCGTGATTACAGTCGCTCCTGTCTCGAGCACAGAGAAGAAACTTCTAGAGGAAAAACGGCAGCTTGTGTACCGTATAGCGTACTAGACGTTCTGCGAGAGATTAGAGTCGCCCTCACGATGATAGACGCGGAGAATCAAGCCATATGGAAATCAACGCGTGATAACAAAGCTAACTACCACCTCGTGATTCCACACCTTAGTTGATGTTCCTCGACAGATCTTGTATACGCGCCGCATTGCACTCTCGGCAGTACAGGTGGTCGTCAAGCGGGTAGCACCCTCGGCCCTCTTGCCTCGAGCACAGCGAGGAGCCACAGTCCTCACACGAGTAGCACGCGATGTGGAAGCTCTTGTCTAGAGCCACTATGCGGACGGTTTCTTCGGCGCCGCCTTCAGGCACGATTGGTTCGCGACAGCGCGCGCAGCGGGGCGCGTATCTGGTGGGAAATTAAGAGTTTTTAATAGAAATATGACTGTGGTAAAAATATTATTATTATTCTCTTTATTTTTCTTACAACTTAAGTTAGGTTTTTTACAAAACCTTTATAAAAGTAAAATATAATAATACACGTACGAAATATAAAAGCATTATAAAAAACCAAACCTAGAGTGCCGCCGGCAGCGAGGCGGGGCCTAAGCTACCGGTGGTTAGGGCGACAGAGAGAGGAACCTCCGGACTATCCGCGCCGTGTCCAGGAGTACCGCCTTCTGTATCTGACCCTTGACCCAACCATCTAGCGAGAGTCTATTGAGATGTTGGTCGAGACTCTTCGCAATTAGACCGTTCGCAGAGACGACTATCGGGACAATGATCGTCGAATCAACATCCCACATGGCGGTTATCTCGTGTGCCAGGTCTAGGTACTTGCTAGCCTTGTCCTTCTCGGCCTTCACGAGGTACTCATCATGGGGGACGGTGATGTCGACGAGCACTGCCTGGCGCTTCAATCGATCTGTCAGCACGATATCAGGTTTGTTGGCTATAATAGTCCTATCCGTGATGACAGATCGATCCCAATAGAGTGTGGCACGACCATTTTCGAGTATACAAGACCGTACAGAAGAGCAAGCTGCTGGTGAATAATCTGGGCTACCAAGTTATGTCTGTGCAAGTACTCACCGTTAGCAAGATGACCACAACCGGAAATGATATGCCTGAGCGACTCTCCGGGACGGCGGCATGCCCGACAAATGTCCACCGTACCGTCCTTCAGGATATACCTCCGGTAGTTGTTCGTTATGATAACTTCGTCCGCAATTGCACAGACAAAACCTTCGGTCTCTGCTAAGAGATCCCCGAAACGTAGCCAGTTCACCGACGCGAGCAGGTCTACGTCGGGCCCCGTAAGAGCCTTGTAGAACCGCCCATGTAGCTCCTTACTCTTCCATACCGCCCTGCTGTCCTCGGTGCTTAGTACTTGAAATCTGCGCCAGTTCTTGATAGCCATGGAGAGCGGTGTGAAAGATGCGTCTACTGCCACTACGTCACGATGCATCCCACATTTGCTATTTATGAAATGATCCCTGAGAGTACACACCTCGCGGTTGTGTAGGTCTTTGGCATTTTAGAAGCCGCGACCTCCTAATTTCCGCGGGATGTACAGTCTCATAACAGACGATCGTGGGTGTAGCATATCTTCGATCCAAGAAATCGAGCTCAGTCTGAGTCCACCTTAATATGCCAAATGAGTATGTGAGCAAGGGCATCACCCAGGCATTGAAGGCGCACCTTATTGCCGCCCGACAAAAAACTGTTGAGTACTTTTGTCAGGCGACAGAAGCGCTCCTTCACCGCCCGCTTGATGTCCCCATTCTCGATACCCAAAGACTGTGACATACCAAGATATTTATAGGTTTCTACTTCGGAGAGAGATCTGAGAGCCATTGTCTCAGAAATCTGTAAATTTGCGGAATTTACAACTTTCCCCCGCTGTACATGCATGACCACAAACTTATCGACACCAAATTCTATTTTGATGGCCCTACTGAAGATCTCTGTGGTTTGCAGTAGCTCCAACAGGTCATGGTTATTTGGTGCAAATAGTTTAAGGTCGTCCATGTAGAGCAGATGAGAAATGACCTCACCCTCTCTCTGTAGCTGGCAACCTAGCCCTGAATCCTTCAGCAAGGTACTGAGCGGATTCAGCGCAAGGCAAAACCATAAGGATCTCAAACTATCACCCTGAAAAATACCTCGCTCAATCCTGATGGAGTCCTGCGGGCCAGAAGGGCCCTCTCCTCCCCCCGGTTGACGAAGACTGTGATCCACTGCCCCATGCACGTAACTAAGAAGGATCTCAAAACTGCATCAACTTTATACAGTTCTAAGATCCTCTTCAGCCATGAATAAGGCACTGAATCATAGGCCTTCTTGTAGTCAATTCAGGCGGCTGAGAGGGTCCCTCTGTTTCACCGGACTCGTTGGCAAATGGTCATGTCTATGAGGAGGAGCTCTTTAGTACCACGTGATCCAACCCTACATCCATTTTGAGCGGGTGCCAGAATGTTATTCGCAACAATGTGCATGTTAATTTTTACTCTCAAAATGGATGTAAGGAGCTTGTATAGCGTCGGCAAACACGTGATGGGTCTATAGTTCTTCGCTTCCGTGGTACTACCGGACTTGTAGAGCAAGGAGGTCACACCAGTTGTTGGGGGAGTGCGTGTGCGTGCGTGTTATTATTATTATATCGTTTTAGGCAGGCAGCTCGCGCTTCTGAAGTCTAAATCATAGTCCACTAAGCACTTATATAATTGACTGCTTTAGATAGTTGTCAAGCACAGACCTAGATAAACCTAGATGCCCCCAATGTATGTACTTTGCATGTATCTAAATGGTGCGGTGTACCACTTGCCGCTCAGTCGCCCTCCTGTCGTTCTAACTGTCAGACGCTTGTTGCTGCACTAGAAAATGCGCCGTAATTAACTGTTCAAATTCAACAAGAGTGGTTAGTCGAGTAAACGGTGACGTTTCCTTTCATAAGTAAGTATTTTTAGGGTTCCATAGCCGAAATGGCTAAAACTGAACCCTTATAGATTCGTCGTGTCTGTCCGTCCGTCCGTCCGTATGTCACAGCCGATTTACTCGGAGACTATGAGCACTACAATTATTAAATTTGGTAGGAAGGTGTATGCTATGAACCGCTACAGAAATATGATGTGAAATTACAAAAAAAATATTTAACTGGGGGGGCACCCCATACATGTAACATTGGGTACCAGGTTTTTAATTTTTGTATTTTTCGGAAATATTGCATACTACACTAGATAAAACAGTGAAGGTACATACCGTTTATGAAAATCTTCTATGCAGTGTATGCGATTAACAGCATCCACAGTAAAGGGAATCCCGTCGAGGCTCTTATGGCATGCCACACACGTGAAGCAGCGAGGGTGGTACGGCTTGCCGGTAGCCCGCAGCATACGGTCCAGGATAGGGTCGCCGCAGACGCAGCATTTCTCAAGGGTTGCCAGGTAATCGCGCTCGCAGAGGGCTTTTCCTTGGACTGCGTAAAACGGCCGGCCCTGCAATTATTATTATGTCAATTTAACCTTCAACTCTAACTGTTGGTCCTCCTTAGCCTAGCTAGACCATGGTTCTTCATGCTTCCATCTGGCGCACCACTAGAGGGGGTGTAGCTCAGAGTACCCCAGAGACGTCAAATGATAACACCGCTACCGCCCGAGATATACTAAATTGAGTAAGAGCGACAGACAGAGATTTATAATTTGTTATCCTTGTCATAGTTCCGCTTTTCTTTATTTGCCTCAATGTCATGTACACGTCAAGTCAAATGGTTTGAGGCAAATAAACGATTGGGCAAATTAAATAGGTTGTTTATGGTAAGCCACTAGACGTTTAATATACCAATTCTCAATTTAGTTGCGTAAGAGCTTTTCTGTCCCTCTTGGTGGAACTCGTATAGGATCTCTATAAAAATACTCTGAGGGGTGTAGTGATAGCTATACAGACTCCAGTTTAAAGACTATGACGGTGGCAAACAAGTATCCGACTACCTCACGGTAAGCAGATACCGTAACCGTAACAAGATTGCGGAGTCTACTGACGACCGTTATGCAAACAGAGTTTTAAGTGTAACAGATGCAAACAGTGTTTTAAGTGTAACATCGACATTCCCAAATGTGCTTATAAAAATCTATAGTTGTGTCAAACAATCCACAGGTGGCTACGATTTGACCTTCATCTTGGGCTGCGGTTGAGTTGTATCTGCGGTTAATACCGATCGGCTGGAGTCGGCACGCACCCACGAATTCGAATCCTCCATACAGAAGTTAGATTTCATATTTGAACGGGTTGCGGGCAGCCCGTTGGCTGCCACCGGCTCTGCCGCTAGCCGCTGCCGTTTGGATACGAAGTCTAGTTTCTGTATGGAGGTTTTGAATTCCTTTGACTCTGGTGGGAGTGCGCGCCGACTCCGGCCGTTTGGTGTAATCAGTAATAAGTCATTTATTTGCAATAAAACATATTTAAATGCATGCAAATACAGTAATATATACAACAACACATGATAACAATACCAGCGCGGCTTACTAGCCTAGTGATAGCTTATACCGTCACGTTTTATGTGACGTTTCAGTACATTTTGGCCATATAACGTGACGGTATAAGCTATCATACTAGCCGGGCAGATGGTGTTAAATAACAAAGATGTCAGATACAGTGATTACATTAAAAATCACAAATGAAATTGATTTAAAAGGCAGATAAAATTAGTCTAAAACATTCGCGTAGTATTCTTTAATTGAATAATATGGTTTATTTAAAAAATAATATTTTAATATTCTTTCAAATGTTCTTAAATCTTTGCATTCTTTTATGCTGTTGTCCAATTTATTATAAGCTCTTATTGCTGTATTATTTAAGATTTTGTCAAAATATTTAAAATTACATTTCGTTAACAGAAAAATATTTTTGTTTCTTAAGCGTCTCAATTCGTTTTGCCTAGCTAGCTTGAACTGGTCCTTATTTTTAAAAACATATAAACATATAGTGTAAAGATATAAAGAAATCACTGTTAATACCTCGTGTTCCACAAAAATGGATCTATGTGTGGTTGGTATATTTGAACATCCTGTAAGAAATCGGAGGGCTTTTTTTTGTTTTAGGAGAACAGCTTGTATGTTTATGCCATTACCCCAGACCTCTATAAAGTATCTCATAATACTTTCAAAGTAAGCAAAATATACTGTTTTCAGCGTTTCCTTATCAGCTGTACTGGATAGGCTTTTCAGGGCATAACACGCACTCTTGGGAGCCTGTTAGCAACTTTATCAATCTGATTATGCCATCGTAAAAACGGATCCAACTCAATGCCCAGAAAACGAATTCGCTCTGACTTGGCTAAAGGTATATTATAAACAGGGTCAGGACTATTAAAACCACGGCGAAAAGTCATATAAAAGCTTTTGCTACAATTCATTTTCAGACCATTTAATGAAAACCAAATACACAATTTATTCCAGCATTCTTGCATTTTTATGTCTAGTTCATTATCCGTATGAGCTTTTATTATTTTGCTGGTATCATCTGCATAGAGATATGGTGTTCCACCTGGTACTACATATTCGGGTAAATCGTTAATGAATATAACAAACAGTAATGGTCCCAACACAGATCCTTGTGAGACACCATATCTTATTGCCCTTTCTTTCGACTGGACCATATGGCCTTCATAGGTGTCTCTAATTTCAACATATTGTGAGCGTTTGCAAAGATATGATTTCAGCAAGTTCCAGCCCATACCCCGTATGCCGTAGGACTCCAATTTTGTGAGAAGTATTCCGTGATCAACACAATCGAAAGCCTTCGTGAGATCACAGAACACTCCTGCACAGTAGTAGTTTTCATTGAGTGTTCGCATGACTTCTGTAACCAGGTCAATCACGGCAGTAGAAGTGTTTTTATTTCTCCTGAAACCATACTGCTGTCGAGAGAAAAGACCATTTCTAAGAAAGTGCTTCTCCAATCTAGTGTACAAACACTTTTCGAATATTTTTGATAGAATATAAAGTATTGAAATGGGTCGGTAGTTGTTGATATCTAACTTGCATCCCTTTTTATGTACTGCAATAACTTTTGCCCTTTTAAACGAAGATGGAAAGGTCCCTTCAAGTATACAACTATTAAAAATAATGTAAAGTGGAATACAAAGTAGATCAATATATTTTTTTATCATAGCTGTGTCTAAGTCATCAAGTCCCGGAGAGTGACTGTTTTTAAGTTTTTTTGCTAAGAGTATTACTTCAGGTTCAATAATAGGATCAATAAAAATAGTGTTTATACTTTTGTTTTTATTAATTATTTTTCCCAAGATCTGTCGAAAATCAGTGCTACTTTCATCTATACAACTCTTCCCCACAGTGACAAAAAAGTCATTAAACGTGTTGGCGATAGTTTTCTGATGTTCAATAATGGTATCTCCCATTTTTAGTTTAATTTTACTACTTTTACTATTGTTACTATTTCTGCCTGTACTTTCGTTTACCACTTTCCAAATAGCGCGAGATTTGTTTGTAGCTTTAAGTATACCCTTACGAATGTTTAACCTTTTTGCAGTTTGAAGTAAAAGTTTTAATAATTAGTTTTAGTTTAAAAGTTTTTTTATAACGGATAAAGTATTCTTTAAGATGTTCATCTTTTGTACTTCTAAGTAGCAAGTATAGCTTCCGTTTGTAGAGACTGGAGGTTCTAATACCCTTAGTAAGCCATGTCTTGTGACTTTTTTTTTGTTTTACTTTCTTTATTGGAAAATGTTTGCTCATCAAGTCGGAAAGCAAGTTATAGAACGAATTGAGTTTAGTATTACAATCACCATCAGAAAGTATTATTGCCCAATTAATTTTTGCGAGGTCATCTCTAAATTGGTTACATCCTTTTTTGTTGAAGACCCTTTTAAATACAAATATTGGCGCATCGTTAATTTTATTTTTTGGGTTTGGAACGGTCATGACCTGTGCGTCATGGTCAGAGAAAGTGCATGGTATAACTGTTACATCAGCATAATCCTTAATGTTAGTGATAAAGTTGTCTAAGTTTTTTTAGTGTCTAAGTTTTAGTCTAAACTTGTTGAAGTGAAATCTGTAATGCGTGTAGATTCTGAGACGATAGGCTGTACATCATGATCAGTGAGCATTTGTAAAAGAGCTTTGGTTCTATGATTTTCCTTATCGGCAAAATTAAATGTGAATCGTCCATAACACCTGGTTCAGCTCGACAATCACGACGACGGATCGAGGAATTTCCTCCCTCGTACGCTCCGGATGTGAATGAGCTCCCTGCCGAGGTTTTCCCGAGGGACTACAGTACCTATGAGGTTCTTGAAGAAAGGAGTGTATAAATTATTAAAGGGTCGGCGACGCGCATGTACCTCAACACCCCTGGAGTTGCAGGCGTCCATAGGCTGCGGTGACCGCTTACCATCAGGCGGGCGGTACGCTTATTTGCCAACAATGTGGTATAAAAAAAAACAACGTGTATAAGTGACAATTCAGGCTCAGACTACATATATCTATCTATCAATATCAGAAATCCTACCCCACATGCACCACGATCGTGCCGTTTCTCACACTGCGAGCCAACAATAGATTTTCATGATCAAACATGCCTGCGAGCTGCTGCTCAACCCCAACAACATCAAACATTAAAATACAAGAAATATGGTTTGCTGCTCTGGCATAGCACTCATCAACCAGTGTTAGTGTCACGCAAAAAAAGCACAAATGCAAGGTCGAGTTTTTGACAGTTGTGAACAAAAGTTTGAAATGTTTTTATTTACGAGTTGCCAAAATGGAATATAAATTTATTTTTAATGGATTATAATAATATTTTAACATAATATTTATAATTCTAATTTAACTTACTTTAACCACCTTTAACAATGAACAAGAGTTTAACCACTAAATTAGTCTGTTCTATAACAGTTGATGAAGGCTATTGAAGACATACCATCGAACCAAATAATTTGGCTAAATATACATATTGAGCACAATCCTAGCGTAAACCTACCATTACAATGTGTCAGTCAAGTCAGTTTTTAAATGCAAATATCCAATGTGTATTATTATTATTATTATATGCAATTCGGATAACAGCACTTCTGTTTTGTTCACATATATGAGATTTAAGTAGAATGAGACAATAATACAGATTCATTTATCTGAAATCTGAATAGATCAACTTTACTCTTAAAACACTCGTGAAGTTTTCATGCTTCAAGTCAGTGAGACATAGCTCGTAACATCTCTTGAATAGATTCACATACAAGCCGCTCTATCATCCAGCTTTTGCAACCAATCTCACAGGGCCTTCATCAACCGAGAATATTGTATGTTTCTTTTTATTGCTTGCTTTACACTAATGACCAAATAGTTGAAAGGGACTATTATTCACTCATATACAGAACCATAATCACTGAGTGTTTTGTTGCTACTCTAGTGGAGCTTCATTACAAAAACAAAATAAAGTAACAGATATATAAAATAATGTTTGAGTCTACCTTTAAAGTTCCATTCAGAATAAAGAGAATGTGTATAAGCCTTACCTGTAAATTGATACCACACTGATGGCAGCAAAAGCATTTGATATGGTATATCCTCTCCATAGCAGTGCACCCTGTCGTCTCCCCCATGATCTTTCCTCCGCACCGAAAGCAGTTCCCGCAATACAACTCGTCATCAGGCTCAAGGATGGGCTCCGGCACAGCCCCAACATAACCACCATACAGGGACGCACCAGACAATTGACTACATGGTCTGGGATTAATTGGTTCATACAGAGACTCATAGGTTGAGGATGTTTGTGAGCCACCATATGTGGAGAAATCTTGAGCATTAACTGAAGCGGAAGATGGAGGGTACGCGGACCCTGGGCGACGTAATTCACTGTAGTTCGACTGTGCACCAACGTCGCTTATTCTGGAAACTTCTGATCTCGCGTCTCTGTCACCGTATATGCTCTCGTTTCGCTGCATCGGAATATTCGAGTAGACGTGATTAGTCCCGCCCGGCGGCAGTAGGTTGCTGTACAAAAATACATCGCCGCTCTTTACTCGGGCAGTGTTCCTCACGATACAACTCTTCACAGGCACCAGATTGGAGTAAGTCGAGCTCGTACGACTCCCGTACTCCAGCCTGGAGGAGTAGGACGGCTCGCAGGCCGACTTCACCATACAACTCTGGGGTATTTGAGGCTGCGGCGCCTTATTTTTTTTGGGTGGGATCGAAGGTTTTGTTTTGGCAGCATTTATATCGTCCTGCAACTTGGCGTCCAACTCGTTGGCATAGATACGCAAGTCAGCTAACTGCTTGTCTAGAGTATTCATTTTTGAAACTTTTATAATGATATATGATTAGTTCCCTGAAGTAAAAAATGTAAAAATCGTTACCTCTCCCGAAACAATGCAAAACTGACAATTGAGAATGTTGCCACACATCAACTTGATATCTGTGGTCATCAGTACCAATAACAACTGCCAACCAACTGCCCCACTCACGGATCTATACGTTACGTTAGTATATATCTTCTTTGTCTATACCTAAACCGGATTGAGTACAAACTTTTATCAGCTAGTCTAAATTGAACCATATTCCCGCGTTAATATCCTGTTATGACAGACAGACTAGAGAAAGCGGTCCGAGCGAGAGCAACCAACCCGAGGACGGTGTCCCACTCGCACAAGTTGCCAATGTAAAAAATATACATGTTTTGGTATTTTAGAATACTATTAAATAATTACTTGTTTGAACTAACTAGTACTGCATGTTTATCAGGGATAAATTACATTTGACCTTATTTGTAATTGTATAAAATATAAACATTATGAACTGACTAAAACCTAGTATTGCAATAAATATAGTAGTATTTTTCAAATATTAATTGGTATCCCCAACGTTAATGGTGTCAAATTTGAAATTATGAAAATAAGCGGCTGATGAAATTAGTTGAAAATAGTGAAAACATATGTGTAAAGGGTTGTAAAAGTGAAATTGTGGAATATTATTCCACAGGTAAGGAACAATTTGTTATATTTTACGATAAAACGACAAGACAAATGTCAAACTGATTAGGGTGACTATGACTTGCGCCGGTTTTGCAGAAATATTCGTTATTAAGTGTTTAGTGAGAAAACCTTTTCTAAAGGTCAGTTGAAATTCAATCTTTTAACAATTTTGTTATCATTACGAGCTTTTGTTTAACTTGGACTGTATGTGAATAAACTGTGCAAGTACTTAAGTTGTCGTTCCAATTTTTTTACCATTTTACAGCTACTTTCCGGTATCAAATTGAGCTGAAATTTAGCATACTTATGTACAGTATGTTAAATTTCAGCTCATTTGGATACCGGCAAGTTCGGTAACAATGTAATATTATTATATTGTATAACCGAACTTGTGTATCATGGCACCACCGTGCTGATCTGATGATGGTGTCGCCACGCCTCATTTAAATTGGGAATGTAACTCATTGCTGATCATACAATATATATATATATGTATGTTATAATGTCATATGAATCTATATAGACTGCGATAAGCTTTGAGGACGTAGCGAGAAAGGAGTTAATATACAGACATACCTGATTCTCAACACAGTCTATGGAATCTGCTTCGCTCTTATATACTCCATTTGCCTGCACCATCTGTGGGGGGAGGATTATGTGATAACCTCAAACACTAAATACAACTACCTTAGCAAACATGAGATCAAACTAACTAAACTTTATGTTCTCCTTATCGAGCCTAAGATCTCTAAGAGGTAAACAAACACTATCATGTATATTTCAAATAGATATAATGGTTTTCTCTAGCTCTTATATATCTTCTCTTATTCCCACTATGGTGGTCAACACAACTTCTCATATTAACCAATCGGTTAACAACTTGACCGTACCTCGGTCAATGTAACATATATATATATATATATAGTTATACTAATACACTGCCTGCTTGGCAAGTGTTATCTTTCCTCTGTACTGAATGCCACCAAGGCTTGTTACATGTATACTTTAACTGTGGTCATGTATGAGTCATGTTTGTATGTCATGGTCTACGGGCATTACTCTAATCAATCTGTACAAAGTTCCCTAAGGGTGATTACTGTCCATTCAATCTGTTTGAATAGACAATACGCAACTCTTCAAGTCGATCAACGACAGAGCAGATCACTGCTACACAACATCTCGGGTCGATCAACGACCAAAGGCCGATCCACGGCTACATCATAAACAGAGCAGATCACTGCTACACTACATTTCATGTCGATCACGACCAAAAGCCGATCCACGGCTACTTTAACTCAACGACAAGAGCCAGCTATGCCTTCAGCATCCGACCCTTGCCTGCCATGTGCTTCAACTACTTGGCGCCAAGTTCTCTAGGGTACCCCGTCTAGTTACACACCCTTACTCTTTCCATATTCCGACACACGGCAAGCAGATTATGGAACTATTAAGTAGCGACTCTTCTAGACATTTCTCACGACAATATCTAACTGTTGTTCATTAACTTCTCTGGTAAGGATAGAATAATGAGACTGTATAATTAGTTAACATAAACTTAGCGACTTTTGGGACATCTTGTGTCATATCAAATACTGGCATATAATAAATATAAATTCCCTATGACATAGGGTTTTGATTACTGATATGAAACATCTTAGCATGCATTCAAATCTGACAGAATCTATATCGATCTTATATATGCTAAGGATCATTATACTTAGCTTTCATATACACGAGCAGCGTAACTCCAGAAATCTCCAGTTACACGAAAACACTTTTCATTTCTTTACGAGGAAAAGTTAGCCAGGTAAAGCAAGCGAGCGTCCGTGCGCGCTGCTAGGCAACGTAAGACTGCGCCAGTCAACGACGCCAGACGCCAATCACACGCATACTACAGACAATAGATGCGAGCTTCTGTCAAATACTTTGCCCGACTTGCCAACTAAATAATCTCACACGATCTAATACTCGTGTCAATAACATCGCGATATTGTCATTTCGCGACATTCCCGAGAAAGGAGAAGGTAGAACCATCGCGAAGTGATCGTTCGCGACACACCGGGCGGCCAAACAAGTAGCATCAGTGCGATCTAATCCCTCATAAGTCTTTTTGTCAGCCTCCAGAGACGAGGCATTTCCTACTATACCGAGTGGGCACGATTGTACTACATCTCCAGAAGTCGTTTCTTCTTCTTGACCTTACTTTCAATCTTGAACACATGACACGATCATTCGACCAATGTGTTGAATTATTGGGAAGACTTCAACCACCAATATCAATAATATCCTCCAAATAAAACTCAGTTTAGACTCTCTACTTAAATTCAGAACACTTTCTCAGCAATCATATCTCAGTTCATGTACATTCGGGTTTATTGTTAGTATCGTAAAGCACTGAGAAGACCAGACACCATGACTCAAATGAATGTCAAGAACCAAAGTTACTATCCTTTCTCACTTCTCCAAAGTGAATACTGAGCAGGTGCCAGCTGCCGCTATAACTTAGCACGTCATCAGTATAATACTGATAGTCATCTATCCAACCACATTTGCCAACAGCAATCTTTTAAAATACCATCAGAGTAAAATCAAACTACTATTGTCTCACTTTTCAATCACAAATATTGTAACAGTAGTTACTCTCTTCTGACTACCCATAGTATTTCTTCATCATTTGACATTAATCGCCACAATTATGGTAAATACGTACACTTTAACACACTCTATAGACCCCTGCCCTAAACGCTACCTGACAGGGTCTACTAAGATCGAATATTACTAGATCTCAACTCAGCACTAAACAGTGCCATTGAAAACTTATTCTTTGATGAAACAAGAAACTCAACGCCAGACAACAAGTAACTTCATGTATCATGTATCATAATTCATATCAGTCTCATAATACCACATACTGAAACGAGCGAATAGCTGCACAAGTCGTACACTCAACGTTGAGTCAGACTTTGCTAACTTGTTATGGTGAAGAAAACAGTCCAATGTAATTCCATTATACAGCCACCATTCTATAATGCCCAAAACCAACGTCTCACGAGCCAAATGTGATATCAAATTCACATAGGTACTTTATAACCCGACTTACTTTGAGTTCAAAAGGTAAATAACTTTCTTGTAATCAGAATAACTGTCCTTTCCTAAGTGACAACTTGATGTATATTTTTAAACAAATATATATCCAATCCACTCTAGAAATATTTCAGTCCTCTGTCTGAAATATTCAACTGCTCTCATTACCAAATTCATAAAAAATCCTTCTAATGCTAGCACAATTCCTTGATATATCATCTTATGTTGTCTCTTCATATAGATCACTATATTAATCAGCTTTACATCACCTTAACGAGGAATTATTGTTTAGAAAATACAAAAACAAATTGAAACAGTTAAGACCGTCTCCTTCACATTTTATTTTATCAACGGTAACTGTTTTTTAACTTTTACAAACTGTATGTACTCTAAAATTAATAGTGATAAAATTTACTTACGTAATGTAAGCCTTTAAGGAACCTATGTAGTAACACTTATTGAAATGACAAACTGACCCGCGCGCAGTCGGCTTGACATAACCTTAAGTGTTCTATAGAAGCTACAAATTATAATTACAATGATGATGTAAATCATACATCATTATTCAACAATCATTGTCTGTAATGGATTATCCAGGTATACTGGATAAATTGTATATAACTTTTATCTCTCAGAAACATGAAATTGGGACTGAATAAAATATACTGAAATATCTCATGTTTGGTCTCAATTAATCAAGGAATTGCACAAGCACTAACAGGTAATTGAACTATACCGAACCCTTTCGAACCATACACCTACACAACACTTAAATAGTCATAACAGAGACTCGGATATAAGTGTTCAAAAGAACAAAGACAAACTCTCTACCATATCAGTATACACAAAAGGCACAGATTCAAATATCTCAGCATACTACTCCACCATGTCGCCACGCCTCATTTAAATTGGGAATGTAACTCATTGCTGATCATACAATATATATATATATGTATGTTATAATGTCATATGAATCTATATAGACTGCGATAAGCTTTGAGGACGTAGCGAGAAAGGAGTTAATATACAGACATACCTGATTCTCAACACAGTCTATGGAATCTGCTTCGCTCTTATATACTCCATTTGCCTGCACCATCTGTGGGGGGAGGATTATGTGATAACCTCAAACACTAAATACAACTACCTTAGGAAACATGAGATCAAACTAACTAAACTTTATGTTCTCCTTATCGAGTCTAAGATCTCTAAGAGGTAAACAAACACTATCATGTATATTTCAAATAGATATAATGGTTTTCTCTAGCTCTTATATATCTTCTCTTATTCCCACTATGGTGGTCAACACAACTTCTCATATTAACCAATCGGTTAACAACTTGACCGTACCTCGGTCAATGTAATATATATATATATATAGTTATACTAATACACTGCCTGCTTGGCAAGTGTTATCTTTCCTCTGTACTGAATGCCACCAAGGCTTGTTACATGTATACTTTAACTGTGGTCATGTATGAGTCATGTTTGTATGTCATGGTCTACGGGCATTACTCTAATCAATCTGTACAAAGTTCCCTAAGGGTGATTACTGTCCATTCAATCTGTTTGAATAGACAATACGCAACTCTTCAAGTCGATCAACGACAGAGCAGATCACTGCTACACAACATCTCGGGTCGATCAACGACCAAAGGCCGATCCACGGCTACATCATAAACAGAGCAGATCACTGCTACACTACATTTCAGGTCGATCACGACCAAAAGCCGATCCACGGCTACTTTAACTCAACGACAAGAGCCAGCTATGCCTTCAGCATCCGACCCTTGCCTGCCATGTGCTTCAACTACTTGGCGCCAAGTTCTCTAGGGTACCCCGTCTAGTTACACACCCTTACTCTTTCCATAATCCGACACACGGCAAGCAGATTATGGAACTATTAAGTAGCGACTCTTCTAGACATTTCTCACGACAATATCTAACTGTTGTTCATTAACTTCTCTGGTAAGGATAGAATAATGAGACTGTATAATTAGTTAACATAAACTTAGCGACTTTTGGGACATCTTGTGTCATATCAAATACTGGCATATAATAAATATAAATTCCCTATGACATAGGGTTTTGATTACTGATATGAAACATCTTAGCATGCATTCAAATCTGACAGAATCTATATCGATCTTATATATGCTAAGGATCATTATACTTAGCTTTCATATACACGAGCAGCGTAACTCCAGAAATCTCCAGTTACACGAAAACACTTTTCATTTCTTTACGAGGAAAAGTTAGCCAGGTAAAGCAAGCGAGCGTCCGTGCGCGCTGCTAGGCAACGTAAGACTGCGCCAGTCAACGACGCCAGACGCCAATCACTCGCATACTACAGACAATAGATGCGAGCTTCTGTCAAATACTTTGCCCGACTTGCCAACTAAATAATCTCACACGATCTAATACTCGTGTCAATAACATCGCGATATTGTCATTTCGCGACAGATGGTGAATTAAAACTCGTCCTCGTCTTTTTTTAATTTACGCATGGTTCATCACGGGAAAACACATTTGTTAAGAGATTTGGAAAATAAAGTAGGGCTTAGGCAAAAATTACACAAGACTATATTGTTTAACAAACTTGTGATTAGCGAAAATAAATATTTCTTTAAAAAATATTCTTATTTTATTTACTTCCTAATTTAGTTTAAATTTCATTGTACATAGAACCTATATTAGAAATAATCCTCATATCTACAAATGTACTTGGTCACCCTTATTAAAACGAGATGCAATCCTCGAGTTTGTCTTCTCTGTCAGTCACACTTTTTCGTCACAGTACTCAATCCGGTTTAGGTATAGATCCGTGGCCCCACTACCTTAAAAACTACAAAACTACAATACAAGTATTTGACCGACTTCAAAAAAGGAGGAGGTTATATGTTCCACTGTATGTATTTTTACTAACTTGTATAGTAGTTGTTATACCTTAAGGCAGTGTTTACACTGACTAAAAAATCTGAGGTAAAATAAGGTGCTTACCTCATGCTTACCTCACATAATTTTTACACAGGTACCCATAATATAATACCTATATATAAGTAAAGATTTCAAAAGGTTCATTCACTTAACGATTTTGTTTAACGAGTTCTTTAATTATTTTTATCGGGATTGTTACTGTAACGATACGATAACGTTAATGGTGTAAAATAATAAAAAACACAGATTTTCTTAAGGTTTGTTGTAGTTAAGTGCTAGTGTTAGTGAAAAAAATGTTACGGATTTTTAAACCAAAATACGTCTTTGTTTTATTTCTTCAGGTACAAAATATTACTTTAAAAATAATGATTTAGTCCATACATAAATACATACATCCATATACAGAGTGTTTTTATTGATTTCCGTTCCTTTAAGCATATAGCCCTGTATAGCCATAGAAACGATGTACCACATTTAGTTTTTCAAATTTCAAGATTGTTTTTATTTGCATACAAAATAATTAATTATATCACCAAGGGTGAATGAAAAACGGCCTTAGGAGTTAACGTGGAGTTAAGCAAAAGTTAATGTCAAGTATGACAATTTGGAATTCGAATGACACGCACGTCAACATTGTTTAATTGTTAAGGATGTTTTAAACTATACTAGGGGTGTTAAATAAAGAAAATGAATTCTTGAATATCTTTGAAATGGTACGAATTGGGGTACTAGTGTCTTAGAGAAGATTACTTTATTTCATTTGAGGATTATACACTCGCAATTAACGGTATTCAATGAAAATACCCTGTATACATTGCTACTATTTTATGAATAAAATTTCTGTATAATTTTAGCTACTAATAGCAAAGCAAAGTGGCTCTCAACAAAGTGGCGAAGATGAAGGTAAGTAATATTATTCTCCAATCTTTTTTTGCCAAGAGCGAATATACATATATGAGTTATAACGGTAGAAGATTTTTTTTTTTAAATAAAAGTGTTTGCTTTCAGTCTTGGCACCAACTACGGAGGCGGAAGAGGAGGTAAGATAAGGCTTAAGAGTACCGCGGAAGATACAAACAGTATGCCCTATAAAAATAAACACGGTGTGTGAGCGATCTAATGCTATGCTAATCCTACATTTTTTCCTTAACTTTTATTACCAATTGTATTTTGTTACATAATTATCATCCAATTTAATATATTTTTTGTTATTCCAGTGGCATATGGATTTCATGCCAGTGAGTATATTAATACAAATACAGAAAATATGTGGTTTATAATTTCAAGGACGGGTCAGAAGTACCTGCAAACGACGAGCACATGGTCATACTTATCATCATGATACATATCATATCTGTATGGATTTGATTGAACCTAAAGAAGTATTAAACCCTGTAAGGACCGTAATATTAGGCATCTCTGGCAGAGGCCTACCACAATCGGAATTCGGATACGGGTGTGAGTACATGTATATATTTTGAATTAATGCAATTGAAGCTTTTGGCAAAGGCCCTAGAGTTGTTAATCCTTGCATGCAGTCTTTATCTATGAAGTATGTTAGTATGCTCATCTTTTTATAACGGACTAAAATGATTTAGCAAAATCGCACAATAGGACAATGGATTGGACACAACCAGAAACCAACAAGTATACCTTATCGGAGCCCTCCGGACATTCATAGTAGTTACCTAAATAGTATTTCAATTAAATATTTTTTACTTGACAAGAACAATAATATGTACCTATGTAAGCGCTTTATTGTAGACAATAACGGTAAAATATAGTATACAAGATTTAAGGCCAAAGGAGAACTTGTACTTATCAGGGATATCTTCCCAGTCCCACTGACCTTTGATTTGAGCTAAGTGGAATGGAGGTAGAACGAGACAAAATTACACCGAATCCCCGTCAGTTACTAAGCTGACGTAATTTTTAATCCACATTTTTATGGTCGTAATTGTATCCGTCTCGGTCGTAACCATAAGCCATAAAACAATCGTCCCTTTTTAAGGTTCCGTAGTCAACTAGGAACCCTTATACCTAAATAGTTTCGCCATGTCCGTCTGTCTGTCCGAGGCTTTGCTCTGTGATTGTTAGTGCTAGAAAGCTGCAATTTGGCATGGATATACAGGGTAATTCAGGAGATGTGGATTCAGATTGCTTTGATTTCCGCTACACAAAGGTTGTCTGGTAGAGATCGCTCTTTAGCGATAAGACCGCCTTTTGTTTGCCTCTACTTATTGTTATTACGTACTGTACTGTGTCCTTTAATTGAGGTGTGCAATAAAGAGTATTGTATTGTATTGTACATACATAGTAAATGGCAATGAATCGTTCACCATTGTATTTAAGAGAAACATCCATACCTTTTTCCTGCATTTAAATTTTTGTTAAGTTAAAGTTTAATTCTCTACAATCATGGTCACCCTAAAACAACTTGTTTATAAAGATTAAACCTCTAACTGTTATGACAGCACTTTGATTACGAAGAAAGTAAATTGTCACATTGAGTAAGATACGATATTTCAAAAGTAATTGGACTCAGATGACATTCAATTTGACACATATGACTTGACTGAAGTATTCTGATTGTAGAGTGACCATGAATATCGTAAATAATTTAAAACATTTTGTTTTCAACACTAAAGTAAATGAACGTTAATTTCACTAATAGTGGCACGAAGCAGTAGCTTATGATCTAATGAATTCGTAGTGTTGATCTTGCTCACGTCTCCCGAATCACCCTGTATAAAGTAATAAATCTGACAGTGGTAAAAGCCTATGTTGGGCTAATGAAAATCTTTGTCTTCTAACTTATAATTTATGAATTGAGACTGTGCGCCATTATGCATATAACTTGATCTCCTAAATTAAGTTTTATTACTTATCCTACAAATAAATTCGGCGCGCAAAGTACAAACAATTCATAAGTAAGTATCATCGACATTTGCTTATCTCTAAATGATACAAATAGTAGGTTTGTGTAGCAATAGATTGTCAGTCGAGAAATTTACGAAAAGTAACTGTCTTATATTTTTAATAAAACTGTTAACAACGCTTAAAATTGACGTTAGTTTAAATGTAATACGTTCACGACGAACTTCGTGTGGAAGGCATACGGTCTACTAGTAAGTACCTTAAAAGCTATGGTTAATTTGGAGCCAGGAGCTAGGTCGGTTTTTATTATTTATTCGTTTGCATCGGGCAACAAGCCCCATATATTTACATATCATATTCCTTACATATTATAATTTTTTTAATGGAATAACTAGCGATTATCGACCATACATATCTATGTAACTAGTAACTAGACTAAAATAACACATTCCAAATATTGTCTCCCATTTCTTTTTTATAGACGGGGTACCTGCCTGATAGCGTGTACCGCGAGCTGGCCTGGTACGGCATCCTGCAGATTCAGCCACTGCACCACAGCGCCAAATTTAAGGTCGCGGCGCAGCTCATATGGCAGCATACTCTGGGTCGACCACATGTCATCATGGAGAACCCACCCCAGGTTACACTTAAGTTTCCTAGAATGTAAATTACCCTTGTCATTACTATCACGTTTGCATTGTTTTAAAATCTCTAGTGAATAATAATACACAATGAAGTCAAATTCAAACAATATCGCAATCCATGATAATATAGACATTGCAGTATTGTAATGATTTAACTACAAAATTCATAACAACTCGTCACCGAAAGTTAGACACACTGGCGTGGTGAGTTATGAGCATTGTGATTATCATCAGCCATGCTCATGTTACAGTCTACTCAAGGAGCGGGTAAAGTGAGCCGTCAGATTTTGGCAGAAGAGGCGGCGAAGTGGTCCCGCGAGCAACGGGCGGCGCAGGAGGTCCTCATGGAAAACATCAAGAGTGGTGGCAATGGGGTCACCATTCGTACTGTCGTTAGTGCCCGCCAAAGAACCGTATATATAATTCAAAACGGTAACTATATTTTAAGTTAATAGAATCTGAATTATTTAACCTGAACTAATAAAATAAAATAAAGGCATTATATTCATAGTTATTGCGGTGGCTACCATAAGGTTGTAAATGTCTGTCGCACGCAATAGAAAAAAATCACAAAATTGTGATAATACTAATAATACTAGAAGTTAGAAGGGTTCGTGGCCTTCGGGTGGTTGAGGATTAATAAACGTAATGTTTGTGTTTTACCCCACTCACTTGACAAAAACCTAGTGCCAATAAGATCAGTCGCCAGTCAACCTAATGCCAATAACTAGTGCCTACTCCAAATACGCCAATTATGTAACTAAGATAGCGTACTCGTACAATACAAGACAATTGACAATATAAAGCTAAGATGGCTTGGTACTTGTTGGTATGTTAAAAATCGGCCAAGAGCATGTTCCGCTACCCAATGAACTTAATTTCATCAATAACAAGCAAACGGGAATACCTTCGCAGCGTTTCATACGTCTCTTACTAAGAAGGGAAGACTGTTTACGATAACTCATAAACAGCTTAACTGATGATGTCCGCTATAGTTTTCGTCAGAATTATGTATTAAGCCTTACTTTCATGATTTTTGTCAAATTTTTTGGACCCATAGTTCAAAAGTTAGAGGGGGGACACATTTTTTTCTTTTAGTGGTTATTTGCAAAAAAACTCACTTTACCAAAAATATTCATTTACCAACCCAAACCCACCATCGCCACCACCACCACCACCACCATATGGTCATATGGTCACCATATAGTCATATGGTCACCATATGGTGTCGGGTGTTTTTAGACCTGTCCAAAAACACCCGACACC
Organism: Notocelia uddmanniana; assembly: GCA_905163555.1. NCBI lineage: Eukaryota > Metazoa > Arthropoda > Insecta > Lepidoptera > Tortricidae > Notocelia > Notocelia uddmanniana. The sequence goes on from LR991065.1 coordinate 18,644,042, forward strand.
ATAGGGTTGAAGAAAAAAATTCATCCCCACTTTACGTGTAGCAGGTACATACCCCTAAACAAAGTTTTTTCTAGATTTTATTTTACCACTGTCAGATTTATTGCTTTATATATCCATGCCAAATTGCAGCTTTCTAGCACTAATAATCACAGGACAAAGCCTCGCACAGACAGACGGACATGGCGAAACTATTTATAAGGGTTCCTAGTTGACTATGGAACCCTATAAAGGGACGACTGTTTTATGACTTATGGTTACGACCGAGACAGATACAATTATGACCATAAAAATGTGGATTAAAAATTACGTGAGCTTAGTAATTGACAAAAAATCGGAGATTCGGTGTAATTTTGTCTACAACAAAGCGCTTGTATACATATTATTGTTCTTATCAAGTAAAAAACATTTAATTGAAATACTATTTAAAGGTAACTACTATGAATGTCCGGAGGGCTCCGAGCCCGATCAAGATGCGTACCGAACGCAGGCAAATATGCACGATCGGAAATGTACATTTGACAAGGATCCCGTAAAGGTAAATAACAGAATACTTTTTTCTTTTCTTTTGTGAAGACAGTTGAACTCGCTGGAAAGGAGTTTTAGTTCCGGAGTGTGAGTTCCAACACCGCGCGAATGCTGCATTTACAGGCCACATGCTGCGCTACACGCCGAGCTACCAACTAGGAGACTATGACATGATATGGTTATAGCCACCTGAACGTCACGTGGCGCGTAGCACGGCAACCTGCACGTGAATGCGGCTTAGGGCCTGGTTTGATATTCATAATAATGGTCTAATTTACGAAGTTTACTGAAACCAGATCTACCTGCAGACCGACCATGGTCAGACAAGGATTGCAACATGTCAAAGTGAAGCTAGATACTATACTTTGCAGGTAGATATCGACCCTTGCATTGAAGCTGAAGTGGCACCCATTGAATACTCCTTCAATGAGGGTTGGATGTTCTGTCTCGGCGCTGGAGAGAGAGACAGCAACTACTTCAAGAACGGAACACTAGACTGCGGAAATAAAACTAAGGTACGTTTAATCAGGGATTTTGATGTTTTTTATTGTTTATATTACATAAATATAATCTGTACCAACCCAATAACAAACCGAATCAAATTTTGTACTTCGCCATGCCACGCGCATGACATTTTTACATATTCTTCCCACTTCACCACATGTACAGTCGACTACAAATAGATCTATTGTTTTTTGTAACTTTGGGTGGATCGATATCTTTGTTTTGTAGTCGACTGTACTGCTTTCCGTTAGCAAATGAGATGGTTATTACAGAAAACAGCCAAGTCACTTTATATAGGACGATGATTTTTGAGGAGTTATGTCGGAATCTGTGAAGTGCCTACATCATTGAGGAGTACCATATATCATAATATTATATATATACCCACCGGGGGATGGGCAGCAGCATCCCTGGAGTGCGGTGGAGATACTGCGATCGCCAACCCGCATGCCAAAGCGTGGCGATTATGGCATATACCCCCCGTGAATATGGGGGAGTCCTATGTCCAGCAGTGGACGTTCTTTAGCTGATATGGTGGTGGTGGGATATATATATATATATATATATATATATATTATGTGGTCATCATCACCAGTTCCGCTTCACCACGGAACTACTACACTACTACAACTACTACAGGAAATACCGAAATCGCCATTCGCGTGTCTATCAATTTTGAGGAGTTCTCTCGATTCCTCCTGGAAATTTATATGGGACCATCTTGATGGTACCTGTTTTGAAAAAAAAGTATTATCGAAATTGGCTAACGTGGTCAAGAGTTATCGGGGTACATTCATAAAAATAAATAACAGCAAACACACAGACGAACTGAGAACCTCCTTCCGTCTATTAAAGTCGGTTAAAATGTTCACGAACGAATGGGGCTGGCAACTCTGAAACGGTATCAATAAGTAAGGTAGTTTAACTCTTAGGCTGGGTTGCACCAAACAGTCTGTAATCGTAAGCTGTGTTCGTTAAAATTTGAATGAAAAGAAAGTTTGACAAGTTTCTATGGGATGACAGCTGCCGGCACCATATTTAACGTTGATCAATCTGTGATCGTAAGTCGGTGCAACCCAGCGTTAATCTCAATTGGTATGTAAGCGAGTATATTAAGCACTTTCTTTGTATAGTTAAATGCTTTAGTTAATCATACGACTTATTCAGATATCAATGGAGTCTTTCCTGAGTTTGTGCGCTATTGACAACAACGTAGTCATCAGTTTCGATTACTTCGGTGACGAACCACGCAAGGACCTGATACGCAACGCTACTTTCTGCAACACCTGGGACCCCTGCAAGATATCCTACCTATACCGAATTGAGGTATGTCGGCACCGATAGCACGATCGTGTTTATGTTATGTGGGTCATTAAATTATACATTCTTCTCCCAATCACATGCATACTTTAGGGATAACAGGACGATTTTTTTTATGACATAGGAGGCAAATGAGCAGTTGAATCGCCTGATGGTAAGCGATTAGCGCCGCCCATGGACACTCGCAACACCAGAGGGGTTGTAAGTGCGTTGCCGGCCTTTAAGATGGGAGTACGCTCTTTATATTCGATATTAACGCGACCATGATAAATAGTTTGACATTCTATTGAGAATGAGTAGTTACGTAGTTTATTTTACCTAACTTCGGTTCCAGTGACGTGTAATTTCGTTGCGACTACTCTGGTAACTCAACCTGAGGAATGATTCTCGTTGAGCCAAACACTTGTCGCCATGTCAGACTTGTGATGTGAGCAGAAGCGTAGTTATTTAAGATGTAACTTTTCTCACGAGTCTTGATTATATATTAAGCCGCCTATGACATGCATGTAATTGAATACTAAAATCTATATCTTAATAATGTCTGATTTACACTCTCAACATTTCTTAATTTAACCAGCACTAATTTAACTGTCTCTGTTTAGTCTAGTGGTGGTGTGACTGGTAGAGAATACTATTTGGCATAAAGTCCACATATGTACATTTTTTGTGCAATAAAATTTATTTATTTATTTATATTTCTGTTTGTGTATTTGTTTTATTTATATATACTTATTTCTTTATATATGCCTAATATACCCGAGGGTAACGAATACGAGTCGGTAAAATACCGTCATATATTCCACAACTGTCACAAGGTTATACAGTCTTTTAAATCCTGTCATAATTTTTATTTAACTTTACATTAAAAGTATTAAAACCGCAAAAAACATAAAAAAATTAAGTTACCAAGTTTTAATCGGGCTCGTAAAAACCCATGAAAAAAACCACGTTAATGGAGCGAGATATCGAAAAAACTTCATTTTTTATATTGATATTTTTATGATAGGATCCCGGAAATTACATATATAGTTGGGTTGGTATATTAAGTAACTCTAGAAAAACCTTATTGCTGTTGTTATATTCAGGATGACCACAGGATGATCCGAAATTTTTGACCGCGGGTGTATATGTATCTATAAACATTTATTTGGGTAATCACTAATTATCTACGTTTTTGTTAAAGGAGTTATAGTAATTTAAATTTATTTTCTTTTTGTTTATTTTTTCTTATATTGCCTTAAGTGGTAGAGAATGCCACAACTTGGCATTATATCCGCCTTTGGTATAATGAGATTTTTTAAATGAACTAAAAAACTATCTAAAAAGCATTATTAACTAAAAATCATTATTAGTGTATAAAGGAATGCTTAGTTTGTTTGTCAATTATCTTTTTGTGCTTCGCCTTAGTTACTATATCGATACGTTTGAGTCCCAAAGAAGGACTTTTAGGCTAATTTTAGGGTTCCGTACACGAAGGATCAAAACACAGCCTCATTGCTGTCAATCGTGTGCCCATTTATCGTCTGTCACACATTTTCTTCCGAATATTATTTTTAACACTTTTAACAATTTACGAATACCGTCATAATGTTTATACAATACAATTACTCTTTATTGCACACAAATGAATTAGTTACAAACGGAGAAAAACAGCTACATGTGAGTAGGTAGAGGTAGACAACAAGCGGTTTATCGCTAAAGAGCGATCTCTTCCAGACAACCTTTGGGTAGCGGAGAAAAAGAAAGGCTTATTGTTAATTTTTGTTTATTTACAGGCACCTCCGGATGAGCTGACACCACAGTTCCCAACAACCACTGAAAATCCGTGTGAAACCACTCCATGCGACTTCTGCTTGGAAGGCTACACTGAAGATAAGGGACATGAGATTCCACGTAAGTTATGTATAGTGCTAATAAAGCGTTACTTGCTGGCCACGTGGCTACACCCACGTATTTCAAGGAACGCAGACAGAGCCGTAGGATAAAATAGAGCTCCATCCATCGATGTGGTAAGGTTACTACGTACGCTTGTTTGCCACCGACGTGGTTTAAAGCTTGCGCCCGAGGGGCATAGATAAGAGTTTTGTAGACGAATTTGAAATCATTAAGCATTATACGCAAAAATTGTAGTAAAATGAACACAATACGCTATACGTATGAATTTTGTATATTATGGCTGATGTGCCTCATGGCTGGTGTTTCATTTTTAAATCTCTAATTTAATTGTTCCAGTTGATGACAATGACGAAAAGCTGGTGAAGAAGTAGAACGTGTTCTTTTAAAAAGTACTGATTTATTCTGCATTAAAATTGAGTCTAATGGTTCTTTTTCATTTACCTCATTTACCTTCAGTGTGCACTAGGTTTCTTAAATATAAAAAGTTAGATTTACTTTACGCAATAAATCTATGTTTTTTCCCAGATTCATTGTATCCTTGTATACGGCATTTATAATATAACTGAATAATCTCACTCAACACTCGACTCAAAATAATAATATTGTACGGCAAAACGTAGTGATATTTTATTTTTGCGGTATATGAATTATGAACGTACCCTTGCTTTACTCACACCACAGAATAAGTAATAGTACATGGCCAGTCCATTGGTAATACGCACGGATATGCCCAGTCCATTGGTATATGTCAATGCATTGAGGCCACGCCTATTTTGTGTTCGAAAAACATGTTTGCAAACACGAAAAAAATGGCGACGAGGGTAGCCTGAACCATCTGTTCCTGAGCTGCCCTCTCCTGAGTCATGCTCATTTATACTCCGGTCTGATTTACCAAAAAGTCCCATTCCCCACCCATATGCCATCCCTTTTGATTCCTAATCCTGCTGTTTTCAGATTACTTGCAAATTTTTTATCTATTAACAAACTTAAATTATGACTTCTAAATTTGTTTTTGTATTCCCTCTTTCCTTTTTTATTATTTTAATGTGTTCCTGAAATCTGGTGCTCTTAATTTTCTTCCTTTTTTCAAATCTCGTGATATAAATAAGTAAATTGACGTGATGCTGGCAAAATGTCTTCGTGACGATAGCCATTGAAAAAAAAAAAAAAAAAAATGGCGCTGGGCAAGCGCTGGGGACCCGGCTCGGCTTGACGGCTTTATGACGTGAATCGTGCCGTGCGTGTGTGGTGTTTCAAAAAGTACATACAATTTTGTGAAAATGGTGGTTACACATGTGGTTACACATCAAGATATGTTCAATGAGGCATTAAAAGCTGAAATTATTACTTTGCCCACATGTAAGGATTGCGGGTTAAATATGGAGTATATTGAGACTGCAAAATGTGATGTAAGTTTTTCAAAGTGTTTACGTATGTTTTGAATGCATATATCTTGGGTAAATATTAAAAGTATGATTAAAGCTCGTTTCACTTGTTTCGTTTTAGAAAATAACAACTGTTTATAAGGATAAATCGCCCATTTTACCTTTCGCGCGTTCAGAAGTATACCACGCACAAATATCCAGTTCTCGTCGCTTAACTGAGGTTGACGATGATTGCAAGGCTGTGTATGAAGTAACATTCGATGTGAAAGTAAGTTTTATTGATTCACATTATTTATCATTTAAATATTAAATATTGGGGGACAATCTTACACAAATCGACCTAGTCCCAAACTAAGAAAAGCTTGTACTATGGGTACTAGACGACGATATACATACTTATATAGATAAATACATACTTAAATACATAGAAAACATCCAAGACCCAAGAACAAATATCCGTGATAAATGCACAAATAAATGCCCTGGCCGGGATTCGAACCCGGGACCTCTAGCTTCGGAGGCAGAGTCACTCCCAACTAGGCTAAACAGGTCGTCAAAAATAAGTAACAACAGTAATAAACAAATATTAGTCTTTTGAAAGCACTTATTATTTGCAATATACCTTGCTTTGAGGGCCCATGGCTTCAAAGTCTATATACACTGTAAGGGATGCCCCAACTATATAAATGAACACTAGAATACTGTTGGAACATTGTGCTAAATTGTGGTTAAGTGGTGTAAAAAATGTGATGGGATAGCTCTTTATTCCCAGTAGTTCCATTGAATATACCAGTTTATACCAGAAGAAGAGTTTCTTTTTTACTAGCAGTTACATGAAACATGCAGAATATAATTTAAGAGAACTGAAATAATTAAAAAAAGTTCCACTGATTCTGTCAATGGAACTGATAATAGAGTGAAAACATACCATTAATCAACACTGTCCCACACAGGCATGTCAATAATGAAATGTGATGTTTATATTAACATATAAATATTATAAATATTGCAGGACAGTAAGTTGGACTTCAAAGCTGGAGACACAATAGGCATTCTTCCGCAGAATAGTCCTGAAGATGTGAACTCCATCCTTGATCACCTGAGCATAACACAGGCGGACCTGTGCTACAACCTCACTGCGGACAGTAGTCAGAAGGCTAAGGTGCCTCCGCATATCCCTGTGAGGTCTACACTTAGGCATGTGCTTAAACATTGTGTTGATTTGAGAGGAGTTTTGAAAAAGGTAATATTCATAATTACCAGACCGGAATTTTTGTGGCCTCTTATTGGATTTAAACCTCCTTAGTTCCTACAGCTACTGAAAAATTACGATAACCCAGAAAAAAACAGAACATGAAAAATCAAAACTTTTTCCAAATGTATAGTAGTATAGAAAATTGGAAACTAAAAGTCTTTGTACTAAAGCAAGTTGTATGTAAAATATTTAAAATTCCCTCCTCTAACATCCCTGAAAGTCTTTGCACCTAGCTACCGAACACCCTGTATAGAAGGAATGTGTCAAATTGAAAGCTTTACCTGTTCACAATAGGGTATTTCACAGCACCAATTGTTTTTACGTTACCAATAAACAAACCATATGAAGTTATACTTGGAAAAAATCCAACTGCACTCCAATGCAATTTAATTTTTTTTAAATACCAACAAGTAAATTTTTAACAAAAAACACCAACTCCAAACTCTTCCATACTCACCCTCGGCCCTTCCTGCTATATAATTTCAGGAGTTCCCTCGATTTTTACAAGATCCCGTCATCAGATCCACACTTTGTGACAATGGGACCAACTAGAAAAACAAAACAAAAAAAGAATTTTAGAAATTGGTCCACTAGTCTCTGAGTAATCGGTGAACATACATAAAAAATATTCCGACGAATTGAGAACCTCCTCTTTTTTGAAGTCGGTTATAGAAGGACGCAGATATTAGATCTGTGACGCAGATTGACCATAGCGAATTGTGACGTCATTAGGCATATTTCCTTACAAACTTCATACTAACCAAGCGTTTTAGACGTTTCGTAAAAAGTTGCTAATATCAGTGAAATACCGCATTCTACAAAAAGTTTCACACCTAATTGTGTAGCCCTATATTTAATATCTATTATTGACTGTTGAGTTGAATCAACCACCCACATACAATAACCTTAAACCAGATTATTAATCCTTGATGCCATTTCTTCCAGCTTTTTCTTCTGGCCCTATCAAAGTACACCAAGTGTGATACTGAACGGAAAACTCTTGAATATCTATGCAGCAAGGAAGGCTCAGAAGCATACACAAAACATATATTGAACAGAGGCATATGTATCTTAGACATATTCACTATTTTCAAAACATGCAGACCACCCATTCACATACTACTAGTTTACTTACCCAGGCTGCTACCACGGCCGTACTCTATAGTGAATACCGGACTAAAAGATTCCAGTATACTGAAAATATGTTTTTCTGTTGTGGATATAGGTAACAATAGAAAAGGACTCACAACTAGCTGGCTGGAATCACAAATTATAAATGACAGTTTTGAAAATAGAATGGAAACTTTGAGTATAACAAATGACACTCAGAATAAAGTGCCTATGTATGTTAGGCAGAATATGGCAGAGTTTTGTTTACCAAGTAGTAATGAAACACCATTATTACTGATTGCGACTGGTACCGGAGTAGCACCATTTGCAGGTTTCTTAGAGGAAAGAGAGTTGAGAAAAACAGAGAAGATGGGTGATGCTTGGCTATTTTTTGGATGCAGAGATCCTATCTTGGATTATTTGTATAAAGAAGAATTGGAACAATATGAAGACAACTTGACTTTGACAAAACTCGTAACAGCTTTTTCTAGAATACAAGGCAAAGAAGCTAGACATGTACAGGTAATAAAACATACATAATACTTTTGTAAAAATCTGTATTTGCAACTGATGATTAGAAAAGGCATCCGTAATGCATTCCATGATCAGTGTGCAGCTTAGACTCGGCCCGAGCCCCGCTCATTGTAATCTTGATGACTTTAGTTTCAATCTACAGTCATTGTAAAGCCAGTGAGACAGCACGGACTTGTAATAAAACCACTACATTTAAACTTAGATTATCATGAATATAAGTCTCAATTACCTGTATAACTTATCTTGTAATTATTTTTTACTTATTTTATATTAAATTCCGCATTTATCTGTGCAATGTAGTAGTTTTATTATTGTCTATTAATAAATTATATTTGCGTACGTAAATTTGCAAGCCAAAATTTGTGTGAATAAATTATTAAACAGTTTCCAGCATAACGTGGCAACTCGGGTTTAGCTCGTCACTGAGAGTGGATATTTGACGATTCTTTAGTAATATGAGGTTGCGAAATATGCTTTCGTTCCAAGGAACAACTATATACATGTTATTTGAAATAAAAAGAGATGTGTATATTTTACAGGATGCTCTAAATGAAAATGGCAGAGATGTAGCAAGACTTATAGAACAAGGAGCGTCGGTGTTTGTGTGCGGCGAAGCGAAAACTATGGTGGTACAAGTGAGGGAGACCATAACAAGTTGTTTAGTACAATACAGTGGGAAATCTCAGGAGGAAGCGAGAGAGTGCATATCTCAGATGGAGAAGGATAAAAAATATGTTGTTGATTTGTGGAACTAGTGCAATATTTTATATTGTTGTAATACTGTTTGTAATACTGTTTTGTGCGGAAGATAATTTATTTAAATTATATATTTTTTATATGTCTGTTATTATTATTAACGAAAACCAAGTGATGAATAATTTGATAGTTAGAATTAAAATGATTGAGGCTCAAGGCAAATACTTAATATGTATTATGTATTAGAAGGTGGGAATTCGTCACTTCATCGTTTATCGCCACCCTATTGAAACATATGAAGACTGTCAGGCAATCTGTCTCAGCTCTAGTCCATGAAAATCTAATAACGAGATTAATATATAAAACATAGTTTTTTTTTGGAATATTTATGCATTTATTCGTACACTTAGATATAGGACATAACACTCACTTTAATACACGCACAATGTTTAGCTACTTTTTTCTTATTACTTAGTTTTAACCCTTTGAACGCTTTCATATTTGAACGAAGTGATCACTCAGACGTCAAGTTAACAAAATAGTACATTACGATACAAGTGCAGAGAACAGGAAATTCGCAACGAGTGGTGATAAATTAAATCACGACCGAAGGGAGTGTTTTAAATCGACACGAGTTGCGAATTACCTGTTCGCACGTGTATCGTACAAAGTTTTACAGTACATATGGCTCTTTAAAATTTCGACATATGCACGTAATCTGCTGATTACCGCACTTGTGCGGTAATATACCACCATATGTACTGTACATTGATGTAACGTTTAAACCAATAAAAACAATTCATAATAGCTTTTTTGCATGATCAAAGTACACCTTCACTCCGACCTTTTTAGTGGTTGTTGGCGTGGTGGGCACGACGAGACGACGACACGACCACTTTATAGGTTTACTTGGCGTTCAAAGGGTTAACAATGTTGCCTCTTATTTGGTCTCCTGCGATACAGGCTATGTATAGTGCACGTACCGGTTGCAAGATTCGTAATACTATATGTGTTGAATGAATGTCTTAATTTGTATAATTTTGATGTTCGCGGTAGCGCTCCTGAGCGACGAACACTACTGGCGACGAGGACGCGATCGTCCCCATATTTTTTAAATACAAATTTGTCGTGTTAGGTCTCACGGCTAGCACAAGATTAAATGAGATTTTCCATCCGTTTTTTTTAAGAGGCCTTTAACGTGTGCACTGGCGCCACTCGTAAGTAATTGTGGTTATTTAAATTTAACGATACCTAGTTGGTTACTAAGTTCTGTTACTCGATTTGCAAACTCTTTTCTTGCGTTAAAACAAATGCTACCGAAAAAATAAAAAATGACATAATGGCGGGTTGTCAGTTATAATTTTATAGCACACACAACACTTATCTCGTCATATTTATAATGGATTGGGGTCTAAAAGAAAATCGTGTCGCTGTAATTGCGTTGGACAAATGCGGGCATCCGCCAAACGTGATTTTGAAGTTGCTTCAAAATCTGAAAATCAACAAACAATTCGTTTATCGTACCATTAATAGGTACAATAGTACCCTGAGCTTTGATGACCGCAAGAGGTCTGGAAGACCACGCACCGTTCGGACCCCAGCTCTAATAAAGGCAGTGAAGGCGAGAATCGCAAGAAACCCAGTTCGGAAGCAAAACTTGTTGGCAATTCAGATGTCTGTGAAGAGAAGCTCCCTTAAAAAAGTTATCAATCAAGACCTTAGACTACACGCTTATCGTAGACGGAAAGGTCATTTGCTTAATGGACGATTGAAGCTTATGAGGCTGAATAGAAGTCGCGTGCTACTGAAGCGGTACGCAAAAAATGGCCACCGAAATATATTATTTACAGGCGAAAAAATTTTTACCATTGAAGAATGTTGTAACCGCCAGAATGACAGAGTGTATGCAAAAAACAGTCAAGAAGCGAGTGTAGCTGTTCCGAGAGTGCAACGAGGCCATCATCCCTCTTATGTCATGATTTGGTTAGGTGTCTCATACTCAGGGTTAACACAGGTCCATTTCTGTGAAAAAGGTGTTAAAACTGGGGCTAAAGTTTACCAGGAAACCGTTCTGGAACCAATAGCCTTTAAGCCACTCTCTATTTCAAAACCAGCCGTTCTGGAACCAATAGCCTTTAAGCCACTCTCTATTTCAAAACCAGCCCAGGGTCTTTCAACAAGACTCAGCCCCTGCACATAAGGCAAAAAAAACTCAAGCCTGGTTTCGAAGCAACAAAATTGACTTCATTGCCCACGAAGACTGGCCCTCCTCCAGCCCGGACCTCAACCCCCTGGATTATGCTATATGGCAGGTTATTGAGGAGAAAGCCTGTGCTAAACCCCACACAAATCTGGACTCCCTCAAGCGGGCCATAGTCAAGACAGTGACGGAATTAGATATGACAACCGTGCGTGCCGCTATTGATGACTGGCCTCGTCGTTTGAAGGCCTGTGTTCAGGCCCAAGGAGGCCATTTTGAATAAAATTGACAAATGTAAATCCTGATTGTGTGTACTTCATTTTAATATATAATTTATTTAACTTTCGTTAGTATATTTTATGTAGATAAGGATTATTACAGTAACATAACTTAGTAACCAACTAGGTATATATTGAAAAAAAAAAGCCACTATGTATTGTTTTCTGTATTTAACTACCTTTTGTCAGGGGGGCGACACGGCCTATCGGTGTGAGTCGAGCGCCGGTGACCTTGTAACGTCACGTCTGTTGCATAGGGTTGGCAATGTAGCTGCCTTGGCAAGAGGAAATAATGTTTATTCAATGATCATGATATTCATCAATCAAACACCGGGAAGCTAGTCAAATTTAATCTATAAGTTTTGATTACAAACAGACAGACAGATGCACTGAGTCAGGAGAAAACTTACTAAAAGCTCGTAAAATAAGTACCTACAAAACTTCTCATAATATGGAAACTTACTTTTCTTGTGTAAATCTAAGCTTCACATGAATATAATTGTATGCTAAAATAATAACAATAATATAAAAAATATTTTTTTAACCTCAATCCATAGAAATTATGTGACATGAAATGAAGTCATTCACTGCGACCGCGACACCCGCGTTAAGTATAATTTGAAAGACTCAATTGACATATCATCTATTTCGCCATTTCATTTTTTTTTTGTTTAATTTATTCCGAAGATGTAGGTACTTATTGCAAGTCAAAATGCATCCATACTCATACCAACCTTTCGTCTTTCTTTAGTCTTTCGAATTAAAAAACGGATTTTAGGTGAAGTCTTAATTCTAAATGTAGGGAAGGACACAACATATAAAATTTTATTACTAATTTATCTGGATCGGTAGGTAGCCTAAAGTAGCTTTTCCCTTTGTGGCTTTTGGTATTACTGTCACAACCGTAGACACAGAAATAAAAAGCTCCAGCCATAGTTGATTACATTGAATTACAAATGATAAATTTTAACGAATTTCAAGTAAAACTACACGCCCGCTACCGGCCGATCTATCTCTGTTGTGTGAGCGCACGTCACGCGAGCGAATGTTGAAGCGAGAGGCACCCCTGCGATTCATCTTGCCGCGGCTAGCTGTCCACACACCGCGCGCCCCTCGCGCACCCCCGTTCACGTCCGGACACGCACACATAGCCGCGAGACGGGTTTACAGCACACATGCTTCAGTGTCGCTTCTTGTTACGTTAGTATATATCTTCTTTGCTTTTGTATACATCAAACTAGATTTACGTTGCTCGTTTCGTCGATCTACGAGTTCAAAAATAAAACGGCCGTTTTTACTGACATCTGGACACTTTTGTGGACACGTTAAAGTAGACTGAAAGAGACTGGTCGTTAGTATCTTGCCGCCCTGGATTTGTCCTGCATCTTACATGTGAAAGCTGAGTAGAATGTGAAGTAGGCAGTTAATAATAACATCATACATACAGGATGTCCCACCGCTATGTCACATGACATGAATTACTTACTTTAAATATTAAAGATAAGACATTTAACTTAAAGAAGACTATTTTGTCCTTAAAAATAATTAGAACAGCTTTCACACGTCTTAAAATATTAACTGCGTGAACATAGAAATGAACCCGCTAATATGTATAGAAAACAAAATTCATGGTCTATCTTTTGTTTACTGATTATGCTCAATTATTTAGGGAACAATAATCGATATGATTAAGCGTTTTTTATTTAGTTGACATGCATGAAGTTTGAATTGAAAGATGGAAAATGTATCTTCCTATCGCATTCAAACTATGAATCTATCCCAACTGTACTTGAATTCGTTGCGAATGAATCGCTCGTGGGCCTTACCCAAATAGTTTTTTTTTAAACATTAACGCGATCCATTACCCATTCAGGCAGTATATTTTTCAAAATCTGTGAAAGCAAACCCATTTCTTTTTAAGGATGAAACGAAGTCTTCATTCAGTAAAATGTCTTATCTTCAATATTTAAAGTCTACTTATCCTCTGTGTCAGCCGTGGGACATCCTGTATAGTACAGTCGATAAAACCCAATGTTTGTTACTTGTGTACTCTATTTCTATTACAATAAAGTCCAAAAGTGACAAACATTCAATTTCTTCCACTGTACAGTCAGCCGAGGCAGCGTCAAACAGTTTGTAGCGTCCTAAAGCGCCAAATATATCGTCACTCATCTTTATGCCTACAAGAGTAAAGAGGTGTTGCGATATATTTGGCGCTTCGAATGCTACAGAATATTTGATGCTGACTGTACAGTCGAGGACTTTAATTTGGTAGGTCCCCCGTGAGGTTGACAGTCCTGTCAAACTCAAACTATATCGAATTTTTTTTTACGAAATAGGTAGGTCACAAATTAAAGGGCGCGACTGTACATACAATAATCTTGATAATCTTGTGTGAAAAATGGAGAAAAAAACCTAGTTTACTTTTATATTCCTGACATGTATTTTTTATTTAGGTCAGATGGCAGTCGCTTCCGTTAAAACTAGTGCCTACGCCAATTCTTGGGATTAGGTAGCGGACCCCAGGCATCCTTCAGGATGCAACTGTACTGGGAATAACGCTAGGAGGATGATGATGTATTTTTTATTTAAGAAAAAGAAATCTACGTTTTACACTTTAAAAAATATACAAATGTAACTATTTGTATTATAAGTGATTTCGATATTAGTCGTAATGGCGACAATTAAAAGAATCAACACGGAGATCAATGCAGCACAGAGATAGCTTTACATCAGAATGATAAGGGTTTCGCCGCTTTTGAATCTATAAATAAATAAAATAAAAAGCCTTTTTATTCCGTAACCACTTATACAAACTATTTCTAAACTAAACACTTTTTTTTTACTAAACTAATAAACTGTTAGGGGGGTGGATTCGCCTTTTTGATTATTTCATTTTTTTTTCGGACTTTTTTTTTAAATTGTTAGGAATGCGTGCTAAGCGGCCTAAATTTAAAGATATAATAAAGAGGAAGAAAAATCTGCAGGAGGCACCATTATACACTAATTAACTTAGAAGTTCTTGGCGTCAAAAGTTACGTCATGAAAACGGCAATGACGGTAGGCATATGGAATGACGTTTTTAGATATGGTAATGATATCAAGTAGATGGTAATGACGAATATATTAAAAAATACCGTGGTTGTGAATGAAACTACACTTCATGTATAATATTTTGCTCTTCCAGCTTTTCAATTACTTTCAGCAGGTACTTTCTTCTCTTCAGTTCTCGGTATCTTGTTTTTCTTGCTTCCAAATCTGCACAAACGGGAGACTTTATTAATAGATCTGCTACTTCATTTTTAGGTTCATATTTATCGGTTGCATCAATAAGAATTATCTCAGGAGCTACTACAAATTTTTATTTGACTTTTATTTCTTTTTTGTCTCTTTTTTTGGACAGTTCGCGCCTTTTTTTCCTTTTTTCCCGTTAGTCACGATCCTCGGGGGAGCCTCACCCCTAAAGGACGCGTCCCCAGGTGGCGGATAGGGGAACGCTCGTCCCATACTGTGCAAGCGGTAGGGGAAGGGCAGGAGTGAAATAAAAAAGCTCCCGCGGACCAACAGGCCGAAGAAGGACACAAGTAAAATAAACCCCTGTTCCAGAGCTGCCACGACATATTCAGGGTTAAGGTCAGAAAAGTGCTGTGAGTGTCGGCCAGCGCTCACAGAAGGGATGGCGGCGGATGAACTCAAATGAGTCAACGGCGGCGCCCACATCTTGTGAAGATGAAGGCCTTGGTGTCAGGTGACAACCGGCCGTAAATCATAGAGCCAAATAACATCTCCTTGTACAAATTATGACAGCACAACCATATAAGAAATATATAAGGGCTAGGGCGTCCCCCTCAAGCGACGAGGATACCCCATATGTGATCAAGGCGAATAAATGCAATGCAAATGCTAGGGCGTACCCCCCAAGCGACGGAGACAAGAGCACCCGTTCGCAACCATATTTTAGCAATAAGCTTAGAATCGGGACATGGAATTTGGGAACCATGACAGGACGAAGCACAGAGCTTAGTGAAATACTGCATCATAGAGAGATAAATATTTGTTGTATTCAGGAAACTAAATGGAAGGGGTCTAAGTCACGAGAGATTGGCCACGGTTATCAACTAGTCTACCACGGGACTGATACCAAACGAAATGGGGTAGCAATAATCTTAGACCAAAACCTGAAACAAAGAATTATAAATGTGAACAGGAAAAGTGATCGTTTAATTGCCATTAAACTAGCAATGGACAACCAACCAGTCCTGAACATCATTTCAGCATACGCTCCTCAAGTTGGTTGCACGGTGCCGGAGAAGGAGGCCTTTTGGGAAGATTTTGATGAATTGATACAAAATATACCAACTGAAGAATGTATACACATAGGAGCAGATCTAAACGGACACGTGAGAACCAGTAACGAATCCTTTAGTAACGTTCACGGTGGCTACGGTTTTGGTAGAAGGAATCGGGAAGGGCAGGATATTCTAAATTCCGCATCAAAATATAATTTAAAAAATTATAAACACACACTTCAAGAAAAAGGATGAACACCTTATAACATATAAAAGCGCAAAGTGTTCAACTCAAATAGATTACGTAATCGCAAGTAGTACTTGGTCTAAAAACTGCAAAGACTGTAAAGTTATACCGGGGGAGGGAATTACATCTCAACACAGGCTACTGGTCGCAGTTCTCAATCTCCCTAAACCTATTAAAATAACTAGAGACAAATCAGAGCGGGTCAAGTGGAAAGAACTACATGGTACAAAAGGAGCCCAATTTCTGAATAGTATCCAAACCTATCTGAAAGAGGATTTAGACAGCGAGAAGACTACAGATAGAATGTGGCAAGACTTCGAAGATGTATGTCATAAATTTGCAAGATCGGCCCTCGGTGTCTCTAGAGGTGGTCTCCCCATAGCAAAAGATACAACCTGGTGGAATAACGAGATCCAGCAGATAATAAAATCTAAGCGAGAGGCGTTTAAGGCCTAGCAGAAATCAGAGCTGGAGGTAGATCGAGCAGAATATAGAAAACTGAAATCATTCGCTAAGTCATCCGTCGCACAAGCTAGATCTCTATCGCGACAAAGCTTTTATGATAAATTGGAAACAGCTACTAACGAGAACACTATTTTTAAAATCGCTAAACAGCGCCATAGGGCCACACTGGACTCAAAATTCAACAAATACATTAAGGACGACCACGGTACATTACTTACAACTAACGTCGCGATTAATAATAGGTGGAAGGAATATTATGAGCAACTGTTAAACGAAGAATTCCCAAGGGAAGCCCAGGGTACACTGCCACCTGTTAAGGGACCATTGGAGTGCATACAGCCATCAGAAATCAAACTAGCGCTACAGAAAATTGAATACAACAAAGCGCTTGGCCCTGACAATGTGCCAGTGGACATATGGAAGCTCCTAAAGGAAGAGGCCTTACCGTGGTTGACATTATTATTTAATAAAATAGCTTTTGAGGGTAAGATACCAGCGTCTTGGCGCTCCAGCTTTTTATGCCCACTGTTTAAAAATAAGGGAGACATTTCTCAATGCAACCACTACAGGGGAATTAAGCTCATGTCACACACCCTCAAGTTATGGGAGAGAGTGGTCGGCGCCCGTCTTGCGACCATGTCAAAAATCTCGGTAAACCAATTTGGATTCGCGGCCGGGAGGTCAACAGTAGAGGCTATACAAACACTGAGAATACTCATGGAAAAGTACCGGATAAACCGAGAAAACCTCTACCTCATTTTTATAGACCTAGAAAAGGCGTTTGATAGAGTCCCTAGAGAGTTCATATGGCAGGCATTACGTGCACAAGAAATCCCAGAAGTATATGTCTCCCTGATTCAAGATATGTACGATGGCATCGGCACGCAAATCAAAAGCCCGTCAGGAATCAGCGACCCGTTCCAAGTCTGTGTAGGGGTACATCAGGGCTCCACAATAAGTCCATTTCTGTTTAACCTTACCATGGACTATATAACGAGGAACATACAAGCGAAAATCCCGTGGTGCAGTTTGTATGCAGACGACATCGCACTTGTCGCAAGGAGTGCATCTGAGCTACAAACGACTTTCAACATGTGGCTTAGAGAACTTGAGCGGCACGGCTTGCGCGTTAGCCGTACTAAAACCGGGTTCATAGAATGCGACTTTGGTGGAGCAGAAAGAACAGGATGCAGCATATACATTGACACAGTGGCATTACCCAAGGTCTCCCGTTTTAAATACCTGGGTTCCATGATCACGACGGACGCACATATAGATGAAGATGTAAACCACCGAGTTAATACAGCCTGGTTGAAATGGCGATCCTTGTCTGGCGTGCTCTGCGACACCAAAATGCCGATAAGAACCAAAGGAAAAGTCTACAGGACAGCCGTTAGACCCGCAATGACGTATGGTTCAGAGTGTTGGACTACCCTCAAGAAGCACGTACAAAAACTGCATACAGCTGAAATGAAAATGTTGCGCTGGGCAGGTGGTGTAACACGCTTAGACAGGGTTCGGAATGAGTACGTCAGAGGGTCATTTAAAGTTGCGCCGGTGGCGGACAAGCTTAGGGAAAACCGACTCCGCTGGTATGGTCATATAAGCAGAAGAGACGACAGCTACTCTGTGAAAGCAGCATTAAATATCCCCACAAAGCCCCGTGGAAGAGGCAGACCTCCAGCTACATGGTGGACCAGCATCGAGAAAGACCAGAAGGACCTGAATATCTCCACAACGACAACCCGGGACAGAGCGTCCTGGCGCCGATGTACAAGGAGGCCCGACCCCAAATAAAAATGGGATAAGGGGCAGGAAGAAGAAGTAGAGTCACGAGGGGACTTCTCGTGTACACTTTTGAACTGCTTCTTTCTTTCCTCTCTTTAAATCTTTGTTTCCCTTTTTCTAAGCCTTGTTTAATTTCTGCATATTCCTTTCGTCTTGCTATGTTCGATTTTTATTTCTTCTTCGCTTACGCTTCTTTCAAATCAGATAGCCAATGGTAGAGCCGGTAGAAACAATTACAAAAATTAATTAAAGAACTGCCCATTGCTAATCCAGTAGAGTAACGTACTTTTCGGATATCCCATTTTCTTTTAATTTCGTCGTTACATATCCAAACACTCCACTAATGGAACATTGGTGATTAACGATTCCATATCGAAACTCACCACAAACTCGTCTGTTCCCACACGTATTTTTCGAACAATGTCAATGAAATAACGCGAGTCTTTCTCGTATATAAATATTTCCCACCATTGTTTGCAACACACCTGCCACATGTTTTGCCAGATCATATGATGGCGAGCCAATCTGACTCACAATAATTTAGCCAGTCCATATAATTTAGGTGGTTGGACGGTTTTCGATCTGTATAGGCCATTGAAATCGTCCTCCATAAATATACCCTCCTGGTCTTTGATGTTGTTTCTCAGACGGCGGGTTACCCTGGCGGTAGGGTTATAGTTAATAGGCTTATATATAGTTTTTTCCGCGAAATCTTCCTTGAATCCTCCGGTTTATCACCCTACCCCTGCGTTCGAGGATAGTGAGAAAGCCGAATGCCTTGCAAGTAGCTTAAGAGTTCCAATGTTCGCCTAGTCTCCTGCACATCGAAGAAGCTAATAACATAATAGATGGGTCGATTCCGAGGTGGACACGAGATCGCATCTCCCCGTAACTTCACCCGTTTTACCGCTATTGGTTGAGGAAGTAAGTGACCTTGTCTGGCGTTTTCTTCGGCTTCGGGTGCAGGTGGTATATCTAATCGTATCCTGAGAATTTTCCCCGAAACTCACCTCATTTTGCTCGTATCTTAAATGCCGCGCTGACCAATACCAATGCTCATTTTCCAGCCGCGTTGAAAGGTACATCGGTCATAGGGATAGCGAAGGTCGGTACACCCCGGACTTCGCCTTTATAAGCTCCCTTGGAAAGCTATATGAGCGGATACTTCTCACTAGAATTCTCAGATTTTCGGCTGAGAACAACATAATCATTGACGAGCAGTTCATTTTCGGATCCGGGCACTCGTACGTTCAACAGGTGCACCGTCTCACGGAGCACGTACTGGACGGTTTCTCTCGATTCCAGGGGTTCAAGAACAGTGCGATCTTTCTCAACGTGGCGAAAGTGGTTGACATGGTCTGGCATAATGAATTGATATACAAGTTATATCTGATCGGCCTGCCGGACAGACTCGTACTCAATATACCAGTTTTTTCTCAGGGACCGAAACTGTGTTTACAGATTAGAGAGAACGCACTCAGACCCAAACCACATCTGAGCCGTAGCGCAAGGCTCCGTGCTTTCTCCCACTCTATATTTGTTATTCACGAACGACATCACGGAGGCGGGACTGTAAATCAACACCCGGAAAACCGAGGAAATGAGGTCCGGGGCGACAAGCTCATTGCCGTTACTCATTGGCACAGAGGCTGTGAAAAGGATCCACAAATTCACTTACCTCGGTAGTGTAGTGTCGGAAACTGGAGGGACCGAAGGGGACATCGCTTCGAGAGTCACCAAAGTAAATGCAACCTTCGCACAGCTCCGTCCTGTGTGGCAATCGCGGAAACTGACTAGGAGAGTTAAGGTCAAGATATTCCGGTCCAACGTAAAAACCGTGTTGCTGTACCGATGTGAAACGTGGAAGGTTACTAAGGACATCTCGCGCCGGCTTCAAGTCGTCATCAATCGTTGTCTTCGCCGTATTCTCGGAGTTTACTGGCCCAACATAGAACTGTGCGAACGTTGCGGTGAGACTCAACTAGCAGATTAAACGCCGCAAGTGGAACTGGATCGACCACACGCTCCGAAGGGTCCCTGATCACATACCGAGGCAAGCCCTAGACTGGAATCCCCAAGGAAAGCGTAAACGTGGCCGCGCTTAGCAAACTTGGCGGCGGACGATCATCGAAGAGGCGAACAACATAGGGAAGACTTAGAGCGAATTGAAGCGCGAAGCTCAATACCGAACGGGATGGCGACGCACCGTGGAAGCCCTTTGCCCCATCTAGGGGACACAAGAATATAAGTCAAGTAAGACTAACGACATTCCCAGGCACCCTAAAGTGCATCTAGGGTTGTTGGCGGACAATACGGCGCTCTTTACGCCTCATTGTAAGTACGCTTTAATCTGGCGATACCGAGTTTTTTTAAGTGTAGTATTTTATAAGATGTTTATTCATATAGAAATTTATCATTAAACAAATTCGTAGAGGACCTTATCTGAAAAAATGGTAATGATGTCTACGGCGATGACGAAAACAGATAAATACCGACAAAACTCTAAATTATAAGTATAGGTTGAAACCAAATAACTCGCCTGTCATTTTAATAACTTGCATAATAGACCTATCACGCATCGTATTTCAATCAATGTAATATTTTTATCTCACCTAGTTTAGTGTGCTAATGGCGATGACGCAAAAATGTAACAAACAATTTTTATATTAAACTTAAGCCAAAAAAATAGTCTTCCACATGCAGGAAATTTGCGTGTGTGCTGGTCCTCTTCGTAATGGCAATTGAGGAACAGGGAGGCGTTGGCGTCTCGGGTATCCAGCCACTTGTTATAATAATAAAAATACTTTGACGCGGCTGCAAATGGCAATGATGAAATTCTATGACAAATTTTATTATTTTTTTATTCTTAGAAATTATTCATGAAACGCTTTGAGATTTCTTTATAAATATTAACATGATATGCATTTACGACATACAATTAAAAACACGGATTCCGTGCGGTGGATTTTCAAGAAATACGAGTATAGTACGAAGTTGTAAACCTCCAATTTTTCATCTGATGGTAATGACGTTTAGTGCGTGTTAATTAGATTTTTAAATTACCTAAAACAAATGAACAAACTTGAATTGCGGCGACTTGTGGCTAAACACGTCCTGTATTGTTCTACAAATGAATAAATAACGATAAAGTCGCTGTTTATTTTAAAAACACCGGAACACATTTTTGGTTGATTTACGCGAATTGACCCTAGGACCCCTTCCGGGTATAGGCCTCCTCCAACCTCTTCTACAGTTCTCGGTCTTGTGCTTCTGTGAGCCAGTTGCTCGACACTCAGAAGTCGTCTGCCCAGCGAGCGAGCGAGCGAGCGCGCGCTTTTGAATCTATGGAATTGAAATAGAGTCCATTTTTAACCGACTTCAAGATTTCAAAAGAGGAGGTTATCAATTCGGTTGTATGTTTTTTTTTTTGTTTTTTTTTTTTAATGTTTGTTACTCCATAACTCCGTCATTTCTTAACCGATTTGAAAAATTCTTTTTTTGATTGTATGTATATATATCCAAGTTGGTCCCGTTTTTGTCAAAAGGCAGTTCTGATGATGGGATCCATGAGGAATTGAAGGAACTCCTCAAATCTTTAAGGCAAACATATAGTGATTTTTATGTTTTTATCAACAAGTCAAGCATTTGCATCCAAAAATGTGACATTGGATGAAGTGGAAGTGCTGATGATGATCAGAACAGAACTCTTCAACGACGAAAAGTTCACGTTTGGCGATTTGTCTTCCTAGCTGTGTTTGTTAAGCAAGTTCTATTTTCACGATTAATTTTTGTCATGCTCGAGTTCTGATGATGGGATCCATGAGGAATTAAGGGAACTCCTCAAATCTTAAAGGCAAACATATAGTGATTTTTGTGTTTTTATCAACAAATCGAGCATTATCATACAAAAATGTGACATTTGATGAGGTGGATCTGCTGATGATGATCAGAACAGAACTTTTCAACGACGAAAAGTTCACGTTTGGCGATTTGTCCTTCTAGCTGTGTTTGTTAAGCAAGTTCTATTTTCACGATTGATTTTTGTCATGCTCGAGTTCTGATTATGGGATCCATTAGGAATCGAGGAAACTCCTCAAATGTGAAAGGCACACAAATAGTGATTTTAGTATTTTCATGAACTAATCAAGCATTTTCATTCATAAAAGTGACATTTGATGAAGTGGAACTGCTGATGATGATAAGAACGGAACTCTTCAACGACGCGTAGTTCACGTTTGGCGATTTGTTCTCTTCGTTTTGTTTGTCAAGCAAGCAAGGTTTATCCATGATTTCATGAGGAATTGAGGGTACTTAGTCTTCTACCATTATAAACATACTTATAGCCATTTTTGTATTTTATTGTATGGAATCTAAGAGTGCACCATCTAAGATTAATAATCTTTCACCGGACTCCCCCATAGAAGTCGGTTTTTTTTTTCTTAAAAATTATATAATACTAGGGTCAAGGCACCAAAAGATGAATAATTAAAGCGTCTACACCAACTTTTTTTTACGGAGTGTTGTAACAGGGTACACCATTGTAATCTACTTTACCCATTTTTTATACATAATCATATATGGTCTACAGGGCGTCTCACGGCACGGCTATGCCACATGGAGGGAAAGTATTACCTTGAATATTGTAGATGGAACATTTTACTGAAAGAAGACATTATTTTAATTTAAAAAACAATTTAAACTGCATTCATATATTTTTTAATAATTATATATGGTTGAACCGGAAATCGAACCCGCTACACGAGAAAAAAATTATCCTGTAGCTTTATCATGCCGATCGAAAGGCTTCATCATGAGGATTATTTTTTGCTAAATACCATAGTGTCGGATATAAAAGCAAGACCATGAATTTAACATTTTTAATTCAAAATTAATCAATCTAATTTACCAAATGCTCAAAATGAGTCCCATTCTGTTGAATACAAAGTCGCACTCTTTTGATTATTTCGCTCCCTGTCGATTTTTTGATCATGTTGTGGTGGATATTTAGAATTAATACATCTAAGTTCTGCTTGCAGCTCGTGAACTGGACACTTTCATGCTAGTTCTTCTAAACTATTTTTTACATAACCCCGTTAAAAAAATCTAACGGTGTTACATCTGGGGATCTCGGTGGCCATCTTATTTGTTCATTTGTCCCGATCCAGGAAAGTAATTATGATAGGGAGTAATAGGTACTTTAAATTATTATGGGGTTCGTCCCGAATGAACCACGAACCCATTGCAGAAAACCGTATCCAATTCGGTCAAGCCGTTTTGGAGATATTGAGGTGCACACACAAACAAACAACCTCTCACCCTAAACGCATATACCTTCTCCGTTCCGTCGTGGGTAAATAGATTATGTCAGTTGTATGTCCTTACGGTAACGTCAGCTTTTCATTTTTCAGAACAAAATTTCACATCAAATGTTAAAATTCATGGTCTTCCTTTTATTTCTGACACTATGTTATTTAGCAAAAAATAATCCTCATGATGAAGCCTTTCGATCGGCATGATAAAGCTACAGGATAATTTTTTTTCTCGTGTAGCGGGTTCGATTTCCGGTTCAACCATATATAATTATTTAAAAATCTATGAATGCAGTTTAAATTGTTTTTTTGAATTAATATAATGTCTTCTTTCAGTAAAATGTTCCATCTACAATAGTACCTTGAATATTGTAGATTCTACAATATTCAAGGTACTTTCCCTCCATGTGGCATAGCCGTGGGACGCCCTGTATATTGAATTCGACTACGACTACGACGGTGTCAAACAAACATAGCTGCCTGATAATAAGCAGATACCTTATCCTTATTATAGCCTTGCAACTTCAGAATTACTCCGACGCGATGAGCCGAGGTTTTCCCGAGGGACTCTATGGGGTTCTTAAAGGAAGGAGTGTAAACATTTTTAAAGGGTCGGTAACGTCAATGTGACCCCTGCATTCCCTGCAACTGCAGGTGTCCATAAACTGCGGTGACCGCTTATCATCAGGCGGGCCGTACGCGTGTTTACCACCGAAGTACACTCCTACTCTTTATTTTGTTTGAGTTTTAGGAGAGGATTCGTTATGTTGATAGAAATAAATAAATGCTTCCCTCTCTCAACAGTCTCAACACAGCGTTTTATCTGATAGTGATATTGACATGAATACTGAAAATACTACCGAAATAAGAAAATAAAACACTGAAAAAGTTTACAAAAATAATTTAATAGGCACAAAATAAAAATGTTTCAAAAGTGTCATTGGTGTAAAAGTAAATTGCATAGCATCTAACATCCGTTACAAATTCGTTGTGCGGCTGCATCTGTTGCTAGATCCTAACTAAATGCGATAACTATTAAGGCTTAATTTTTGCACGCGCGTTGCGTGGGGCGAATCGTTATACATATAGGACACAGAATATAAAAGCTTTTACACAGCATGTTTATGCCTGTACCTCGCCGCTCAACGCCCCGATGCCTATACTAAATAACTACGGTCTATAGCGTAGACTATACTATAAGTATACACTATGAGGAGAAATGGTTGTTGGTGTACGTCTCTGTATCCAGTAAGCTAAGACGATTCATTGATATCATCATCATCAGCCGAAAGACGTCCACTGCTGAACAGGTCTCCCCAAATAATGCTACAATGATCGGTTCTGCTCCACCCGCATCCAGCGGACTCCCGCGATCTTTACCAGGTCATCAGTTCACCTTGTGGGAGGTCTACCCACGCTGCACATTATGGTAAGTGGTCGCCTCGCCACTCGACAACGCCCCAACGGCCATCGGTGCCGCGATTCTACGTGCTATGTGATGCGCCCCGCCCACTGCCACTAATGGGCCTCATAAGAAGGCTCCAAGTCATTAGGGTATAAATGCAGTGAATCTGAATTACTGAAAATATGTTTATACTTAGTGCAACGTCGTCTCTCACTATGCTATAAAAAACGAATATTTTTTCAGTAATGTAAATGTACTGGTTGCAAGTTTGATATAGGTACTTAGTACATTCATATGATGTAAGATGTAACCTACTGAATCAAAGGCGCGCGAGTTTCGTTGTAAATAGGTATGACCTAGGGGTACAGGGGTATGACTTAGGGTCTACCAATAATATAAACTTACTTATCGTTTAACTTTTATATATACATCACTTAAAATAATTACCACCAGACGAGTACATAATCTCATCTCATAGATTGGCCGCTGCTTCACTAAGACACTCCAGTTTCAAATATCACAAGAATATTGGTACTGCTAAACAATATTTTTGAAAAGGGTCAACTATAGGTTATGCTAGTAATTTTAACCTGTAAAATAATAATAATAATAAAAAACTATTAAAATCTACTTTTATTACACTGTTTCCTCATAAATACCTGTTTAGAATATAACGTATTTTCAATCAGTATTATCAGTAATCAAGGGCAATGAAAACTGATACAGTTTGTACATTTCTACGCAAAGCGTATCAATTTTCCTCGTAGTAAGTGTATACATATCTACTAAGGCTGGGTTGCACCAACATACAATCACAGACCGATCAATGTTAAATATGGCGCCGGCAGCTGTCATCCCATAGAAACTTGTCAAACTTCCCATACATTCAAATTTTAACGAACACAGCTTACGATTACAGACGGTTTGGTGCAACTCAGCCTTAGAGTGCCCCGTGGGATCTTGACAAATTGTTTTAATCTATATTGAAATTAGAATAAAACAATAAATTTAATGGCAATCCCTAGGTTAACGGGTGTTTAACCCCACTCTGCTGTTTGTAAAGACCTATACAAACGTAGCAATTTATCACAACAACCGACGGAGACACTGCTATAGTTAGAATGATACAGCAATTCACTAACATTTGATTCCCTTTGCCTTACTGTGTCTCTGTTCTCTGTCGGTTGTTGTGATTAATTACTATACAGGGTGTGGCCTGTAATAGGAGCAATAAATTTAAAGCACGCTTCCTTAGAGCATCTGCAGTAACCTCTTGTGTCCAATTTTTTTTCATGTTTTTTCAATTGGGAGAAATTTTGATCTAAAGTTATGACCTCCAAGTAATGGATCTTGGCACCCAGAGATTATAGCGCGGCAGTCAATGCTGATTTTGAGGTTGCTTCAAATTATGACTCATAATCGTTGTCGCATTTTTGGTTTAAAAGAATATTTTTGGGATTTTTGATTTTTTTTTATAAAATTTTAGTGTTTTTTGTATAAATTGTTATTATTATCACTCCAGTAGAGTAAAAAAGTACATATAAACTACATTTGCGAAAAAACAACTTTTTTTTTCAATTAAAATCATTTGGAAATAATTGCTGGAGAGCTCAATAGTGTACCGTTTAATTTTTTGCTCCTATTAAAGTCCACACTCTGTATAAAGGCGCTTTCACTATTTCCCTACTATGCGGATTTCTCTCGCAAATTGGCTTGGTGAAGCAGCGTCCGTACGAAGCAGGCACTCACGGCAGGCCACGATACATTACTTATGCCACCATTTTTACACTTTAAAAACATTTTGGCCCATCTGAATATAAATACAGGAAGAATATGGGGTAGGTAGGTATGACCGCGTATGAGAAAGGGGGTAACAATGGGAGACTTGAATTAATTAGTCAACCACTTAAATTGTTCAGTCACTATAACCTGTCTTAGTTCCAGTATATGGTATTTTACAACATTAAAAAAACACTTTGGTGACGGTATAAGCTACCGTGCTAGGTAGGCGGGAAGCACGATAGATTTTACGGATATGTTTTGTGGGGTTTTAGTACATTTCGGCCGTAAAACGTGACTATAAACTAGTGCTAGCCAGTCCGAGGGCCTACCGCGAACCGAAAACGAAGTATCTGCCTTCCTGTCGCTCGAATACGCAAGTGCAACAGAGAGGCATATTGGCTATGTGCGAAGTGGGTGGTGGGGGTAAGCTAGGCGATCGTAGCGCACACCATGGCAGAAATGTGTACTTACCGGGGACCACTGTCAAATTTACTTTCACGTTTTCTATTGGTTTCTTAACGGTTTCCTACGATTCGTTTCGTTTGTATGTATTTATTTATTCTCTTATTTCTTTCAGTAAAATTTCCAATACGGGGTCTTTCTCGTTTACTAAAGTAAATAAAATATTCATGTGTCATTATTTGACATCTCTAAATTTTGACATTGTCTCGGGACGTTTGACGTTTCAGACGTGCACATAGCCAATATTTCGTTATCAGAGGGCCTACTCCGAACTTCGCGTCGTGCCGTCCCTTTTACTCTCGTGTTATAGACTATATGACGGAAAGGGACGGTACGATACGAAGTTCGGAGTAGGCGCTCAGTTCGCGGTAGCACAGCTGTCCACGCGAAGTCTGCATAAAATAATTTGACAAGCCCATGTCATCTGTCATTGTATTAATACATTTGTGACGGTTATGGCGGTGTTGCCAAGTTATTTCAGTGCAGACTTAGCGTTGTCAGTCACGAGTCAGTCAGAGGAATGAATAGGTTCGTCACTTTTCGACTCTATTTTAATGCATTTAAGGTCGAAAAGTGACGAATCTTCTCATTCCTCGACTATACCTATAACAAGGGGTATATTCGGATCGACCAAGAAGTTACGTATACTTTTTTACATCTTGCTATTAAAAAAAACAATAATACATGTACAAAAGGACGATTTTATTTGAGCGCAGTATAAAAAAAGAAACCTTCGTGTACTTTTCGTTCAGCATTAAGCAAACACAGTATAGTAGTAATACATAAAATTATTATAAGTGTAGTAATAACATAGTTTTCTTAATAGCAAGACATACTTATATCTATAAAATACAATTTTAGGTTGGCATTAGAAAATAAGTGATGTAATCAGTTATTTAATCAAACTAATACAAAAAGGATACTGATACAAAATAATACTATAATAATTACATTACTCTCGTCATCAGGCAATGACGTCAAAAATCTCTGTTCAACTGCGGGAATAATGCCCTTACCTTACAGATAAGGCTTAATTATAGGTAACTGAATTGTACATTAATGTACTTTAACTCCTTAACTTCATTGTTATATGGTCCATTTTTAAATAACAGAAGTAAGGGCACTATAATTCATCAAATACAAAATAACTAAAATGATACACGATTTAGGCATCGTTATCACACAGCTGGGTAGTACAGAAACAGTTTTAGAACATCACTTAACATTACTATGAACAAAATGCATGTCATTACAAAAAATAATTTCTTTTAAAAACCTAGTCTCTTTTTCATACATACAAGGGCTTTATATCTTTCAAATTACGTACCTAATTTTAAAATTCTGCCTTAATAATATTTCTCCCTATAGGATTTACATATATTCGTTCGTTTCAAATACAGCTTCCCTTGGGGCGCCAATGTGTCGGAGTATGTAGCTCAAACACATGTTGTTGTTGTTGTAGTTCGATTAGAGTTAGTACTCTAATCGAGCGACAAAGATAAGAAATGTTGTTGTAAATCCAAAAATATGATGAGAGCAAGAGACATGGAAATATTCGAACTACAGGGTGCCAGTACCGATCCAGCATGATTCTTAATTTACTGACGCGCCCGAAATATGTGCTAAGTACACAATATTTAGTATGAGCCAATAACGATTGAGGGTATCAAAACATTCTTGGCCTCGTATTAAAAATTGGGGTACCAAAATATTACATAACTTCACTTCATAATTTTTTAGTCTAGCAGTATTGCAGTCTCAATATTTTTAGGTTAGTAGCTATATTAGATTACAGTCTGTAATTTTCTTTAAATGTCAGGAATGTGATAAAATGCTGATATTATCACGTGGATGATAAAATAATCACGCCTGGTTGAAAGAAAGGTTGATATCAAAGCATACAGAGCTTACAATATAAGTTTATAAAGACTAGCTACAATCAATATTTTATGTACATTTTTGGTAAATAAATAATAACTTTGCACCGATTCCATTAAATTTGTAAGAAAATGCTGTTGGACAGATATCGTAATTTTTAAGTATCTAATCATAACAAAACATCTCACTATAATCTACTTTTTATAACCCAAATCTACATAATAACACGAATTCCATTGTAAAACGATTATGGCATTTTCTTGTACATATATAATTATAAAGTTCACTTAATATCAGACGGGAAACATCACCGTACGTTAGTGACGTTACGTATCTATATCGGAGGCGATAACTTATCTACGCAGCGTGACGATAAGACAAAAGCTAAAACGAGCCGTAGTATTGTCAAAATAAATAATCTTGTGATTCTACGCTAATGCATCAACGGCTCTTAACATCTAAGTAGAATATGAATGCACGCGTTCTGTTACATTAAGGCGTTTCTAATCATAACTATTCATATTGTCGTTCTGCACAATAGTGCAAAGCCTTTCAGTTATAGCAAAAGCTATCAGTCATATACCAATCGAAAAATACCCTTGGCACCTCATTGTACAAATACTAAAAAACCGCTACAAAAATGTAATACAAAATAGGGAATGGAAAATATTACCGGGCTCAGTCGTAGTTCTTGTGCAGAATTTTCTGCGCAGCCTTTATAAGAGGCGTGAGCGTTCGGAGCTCCATGGCACAACCCAAGAACGGATGCTCCAATAACTCTTCAGCGGTAGCCCTAAGGTCTACATCTACTTGGAGGCACTTGTCTAAGAAGTCCTGGAAGTTGGCAGATAAATTCTCCCACCTCGGTATTTTCGGCCGCCCGACCGCTGCTATCAAATAAAGAGCTCTGAGCGGCGTCTCTTTCATATACGGGGGTTCACCTTCTATCATCTCTATAGCCATGATGCCTAACGACCAAACGTCCACTTTCTTCCCGTATTGCTTCCTCGTGACGACCTCTGGCGCCATCCAGTACGGGGTACCCACCATGGTCTGTCTTTTCTCGTCACCGACTATGTTCGCACAAAAGCCAAAGTCTGTGACCTTGACGCTTCCATCCATGCCTAGGAGCACGTTGTCAGACTTGATGTCTCTGTGTATCGTGCCCTTTGAGTGCAGGAAAGCTATAGCTTGCAGAGTCTCGCGGCAGACAGCGGCGATCTGTCCCTCTTTCATCACTACCTCCGTGACTACGTCAGTGAGTGACCCACCATCTAGAAGCTCCATCGCCACCCAGAGGTGGTCGTAACTGAGGAACGCGTCTAGGAAATTGACCAAGTTTTTGTGATTGAAACCTTTTAAAACGTTGATTTCGTTGAGGATGAGATCTTTTCTGGACTGCTTTGTGAGGTCTATGTCTTTGATCGCGACACGCGACTTGTCCTTACTGTCTATTGCCACAAACACCACACCTGTTGAAGAAAAATAATAATTTTAACATACTAGTCATTGCGTTGAGGTAATATTGAGCACAACTGTAGACAAATGTTTAGTCATATCCAAGTGTTATGTCTAGTCGAGGATGAGAATGCAATCTCATATACATATGTATGTAAATTATTCAATAGCAGCTGACTTTAGAAACAATAAGCCGAGATTTTATTTAACTTGTATGTGATGGATGATCATACGTAATGTCGATTAGGTATGCTTCTCAAGTTTTTACAGCTCGATATAGTTTCAGAAAACAAAGAAAGTTGACTTCATTATTAATCAAATTATATATCTACTTCTTGACTTTTTTGTGTTCTGAAACTAATCAAATCGCTGCTGTGTGCTGGTTTGCTGTGAGACTAACCAAAATGGCTTTGCGCCTTGGTAGGTCACAGTTTACCAATTAAACAAGTGTAAATTTAAGATAAATAATCAAATAAAAATAATCAAATAAGGACACAACACAGTACTAGAAGGTATTTCAAGAAGAAGTTATCCCATCAAAAACATAAATGTGAAAATGGGAGCCAAGTTCAATATTAAGAATATGCCATGCTTGGTTGTCGTCTTCACCGACAAAAGAATTGAGATCTAAATGGGTGCCAAGTTCCGTAGATTCTAGGCAGTTTTCTTAAATATCCAAAAGCTTTTATA
Organism: Notocelia uddmanniana; assembly: GCA_905163555.1. Taxonomy (NCBI): domain Eukaryota; kingdom Metazoa; phylum Arthropoda; class Insecta; order Lepidoptera; family Tortricidae; genus Notocelia; species Notocelia uddmanniana. The sequence goes on from LR991065.1 coordinate 18,675,518, forward strand.
GTATTATAACATACTGCATAAAAATAAATAAATGAATAAATATTGGGGGACAATCTTTCACAAATCGACCTAGTCCTAAACTAAGTAAAGCTTGTACTATGGGTACTAGACGACGATATACATACTTATATAGATAAATACATACTTAAATACATAGAGAACATCCAAGACCAATAACGCCCTGCCCGGAATTCAAACCCGGGACCTCTAGCTTCGGAGGCAGTGTCACTACCAACTAGGCTAAACAGGCCGCCCAGAAAACTGCCAAGTTAAGGCTCAAAATGCATTAAGCCGCAGTAAATTAGTTTTACTGTAAATAATGTAGTGCCGGATTTGGCATCATTTGAGAGAATCTACGGAACTTGGCACCTATTTAGATCTCAATTCTTTTGTCGGTGAAGACGACAACCAAGCATGGCATATTCTTAATATTGAACTTGGCTCCCATTTTCACATTTATGTTTTTGATGGGATATCATTACTTTTTGTCAATCTTCGCCAAATGGTGCTTTTTAAGAGCGAATGCACGAGTTACTTTACAAAATACCCAAATCGCTATAGGTGCATCTCAAATATTTGAAGAGTTCCCTCGATTTCTCCAGGACCCTATGATCAGATTCTTACCTGATAACTATGGGACTACCCCTGAACTATACCGCTTGAAACAAAAAAAATAATTTTCCAAATCGGTTAATAAATGACGGAGTTCTGAGGTATAATAAATAATAATAATAATAAAACTAATAAAAAAAACGCTGTTTTCGGATTTTTTTCTGGTGTACACACACAATTATCAAGCTTTCTAGGTCAACTGGAAGTGGGTTAGGTTTTTGATTACTAGTCAGTCAGTCAGTCAGTGGTAAAAATGCGTTTTTTTTGTTATTTAATATCTCAATAACTATTAAACTTATATTTATGAAATTAGGGGTTCTAGTTGTTCTAAATGATCTTAATACATGTACCAAATTTCATTTTTTTATGTTATATAGATTTGGAGTTATTGGGGGGGTCAAAAGTGGCTCCAAACTGTTCGTGTAATATAACACACGACTGCTGTCCGCCAGTTCCTGGGGTGAACTTTGCTGGACACGCTGCCGCGTGTCTAGATATACTCGTACCACATGTATAAATAGGAATGCTTTCAAGGGCGCAAGTACTCATAACATAGCAGTGGCAAATGCTAGTGAGTAATCCGTCAGGTGAACTAGATTAGATAAGTGTCAATTGAAAAGATCTTTCCAGTCTGGTTGCCACGAGGCAATTTCTTGGACAGATTTAAATGAATTTATTGCTCATGAGATTGCACGGCCTATACTTATACACTTACTTACGAGTTGGATAACTGTCGCAGTAATAAAATAACGCAAGATGAAAGTGTACTTTTTTATTACGTACTTTTCGATAGTTAATTTCTTTTCAATCTTGCAATTCGATTAGGATGATTCATTGACTCGAAATTTGGTGTGCATAAGCCCAATCACGATACAATATTTGTAGGTAAACAAATTAAGTTTGTTTTGAACATTTTATAATAAAACTAGCATTTGCCCGCGGCTTCGCCCGCGTACTAAGCGAAATTTTTAACCGTATAAAAAACAGGTTCGTATGTTTATCCACGATTATCTCGCGTTTGGCTGAACCGATTTAGATGTAGAAAAGTAGTTGTTACATTCTGGGGGTTTCGGTATACTAAGTTTGGTGATTGTGATTCATTAACAGATGAAAAGTCAGTATACATTCTGAGAACCGGCAAACTGTTGAATTGCATTTGATTTTGGCAAATATAAGGATCGAAAACTATTATCATACATAACATTGCCGAGAGGCCGAAGGGGAAAGGGCAGAAATAAAAGCATGTCTTAAATGGCCCTTAGTAAAAGTATATGTTTACTACAGTAACACCAATAGGTCCGTAAACGACCAAGCAGCGCGCAGCGGTCATAAACTCTGGTCCTTTGAAGTACTGAAATACGGCTAATTCAATATCACGTGTAACATTTATTTTTCCTAAAATTAAATTTATTAGGTAGGTTTTGCCAGTTCCCATTGGAGCATCCAAAAAGAAAATTTGGCCTCACTTCCATTCGCACTCCTTACTGTCAGTCCGTCTGTTACAACCAAGTTGCTTTTACTGGACCGATTGAATTGCAATTTGGCACAAACTATCAAGAATTTAGAGCGCTCGTGGCCCAGCGGCACCCGCCTACCGCGCGCGGTGTGCGAGGTTAAGCAATGTGGGCGCAGGTCAGTTCTTGGATCCCCCCCGTGGGTGCCCGCCTTGCCGGGGCGGGGGGGCTTAGTAACCGTGGACTGGGTCATCCACGGTGAACTAAGAGGCACCCAGGGCCGGCCTGTTTGGGCTGCCGGCTGGCCCGAGGAGGGCGCTCCCAACGGGCTTTCTTAGCCCGTTGAGGATGCGTTATGGTGGGCCCGCAGAAGAAGGGTTCATCCTATCTTCTGTGGCTGAGGTGGGATCGCAGTGGGAGAGGCGTGATGGTATTACGGTGCGCCACTCTCCCTACCCCCTGCGAACTTGGCGGGGCCGTTCCGCAGTACGAGGGTAAAACTGAATGTTTCGGGAATAGAAGAAAATATGCAGTATAAGTGAGTTTATTTATTTTTATTGTTTTTCAAAATATTCTCCTTTGTATTTCATGCACTTATGCATGCGTTCAAACCAGTCCATAAAGCACTTTTTGAACTCTGAAGTAGGGGTCGACAAAATGGCTATTTTATAGGCCTCCACTGCTTCTTCTGGCGTCTGAAACCGCTGACCACGCAGTTTGTCCTTGATTCTGGGGAATGTAAAAAAGTAGTTGGGACTTAAGTCAGGGCTATATGGAGGGTGGTCCAATATTTCGACTTTTTCACCGTCCAGGTACTCAGTTGTTGTCCGAGCGGTGTGTGGGCTGGCGTTGTCGTGGTGAAGGATGATGCGACGACTAGGGTTTGTTTTTCGGAGTTCAGCAAAGACGTTCGGCAAACAAATAGTGGTGTACCAATCAGCATTGACTGTTCTACGATCCTCAAGAGCCACAGTAGCTACGTGACCAGATTTAGAGATAAACGTAGCCACCATCTTCTTAGCCGTACTGCGAGAACGAACAACTTTTGTGGGTTTGAGCTCGTCTTCGAAGACCCATACTCGGGATTGGTTTTTAGTTTCAGGCTCATAAGCGTATATCCACGCCTCGTCACCTGATACTATGCTAAAAACAGCATTTGAGCGTCCCTTGTTAAATCTTTTCAAAGTTTTGCGGCACCAATTGACACGGACTATTTTCTGCTCGTCAGACAATAGGTGAGGTATCCAACGGGAAAATAACTTTTTCACGCCTAATTCTTCTTTTAAAATAATTTGTATTTGACTCATTCCAATACCCAGGTGCTCTTGAATTTCCCGATATGTCACATGTCGGTCTTCATTTATCAGACGACGCACAACATCGACGTTTTCTTGCGTGACTGCCGATTTTGGTCGACCTTCACGCACTTCGTCGGTGAGGGATACACGGCCACGTTGAAATTCTGAATACCACCTGTATATTGTAGTCTTTGAAGGAGCTTCAATATTAAAAGCAGCAACCATCCGCTCTTCACATTGTTTTTGTGTTAGTCCACTTTTAAAGTCATAATAAATCATAGCTCTGAAATTTTCACGGCACAATTCCATTTTAAGCAGTGACTCGACGACTTCAATAAACAATTGAAACCGAACCATACTTTTTTTTTTCTAAGTGGCCAGTGTGTTGAGATAAGGAAACTTCAGAGATTATAAAAAGGTATAATACATATAAAAATAAATTAATAAGTATTCGATTCCCGCCACTTTCAGTGCAAGCCTCGTAACGGCGTTGGTGGGACCGCAGAGGAAGAGGAATGCCGGTATTACGGTGCGCCGCTTTCCCTATCCTCTGCGGCCGAGGTGTGGTTCGTGGCGGAGCTACAGATCTAATCCGCCACAGGGCGCCGAAGTTTTTCCGGTACCCATGACCTCCTTGTAGCGGACTCAGGGGGGTCCGCTACTGTAAAATATGGAGGTCAAGGAGGAAGGCACGCCGAAACATCTGGCGTGCCTAACGTGAAGGGCCTTCAGGCATCTACGAAGGAGCCGCTTGGGAGCGGCTGCGGGGACAACGGGGTCGCGGATGTGTGCGCAAGCGTTCCCGTGACCTCGCCACAAGGCGGCGAGGCGGCGAATGGGGGGGTTTTTATAAGTGACCGCTTTGAGTGGTTACTAACTGACTCTCGTGCTTTGGAAGGCACGCTAAGCCGTTGATCCCGGCTGCAATCGTTAAGCCAAGTTAGAGGCCTTCGAGCGGCTTGCGAACTTTTAACAGTCAAGTTGCCCACTCACTTGACAAAGGGGGGTCGAAGTTGCACCACGTCCGTAGGGAGTACCCACCGTTAACCTACATGTGACCCCTGGGTGGTGCTAAAAGTGCAACAAAAACTGGCAACAGTACTTGTCTTCTCGAAAATCTCACGGTTCGTAAATAAATGCCATACGATTAAAAAACATCTAAAGGTTGATTTAAATGGAAAAAAATATCAAAACCTCTATGTCCTTTTTAAAAGCAAATCCATAGATACCCCACACGCCTATATAGTAAAATTAAACTTTTTTGATGAAAAAAATTAAAATCAATATGGCCGCCACTTTCACAAATTTTACCTCGCATTCGTATTAAGAGACCTCTCGGACACTCAGATATCGATTTGAACGAAATCGGGTCGAAAATGAAGAAAATAAATATGGCCGCCACTTTTTTTCAAATTTTACCTCAAATTCATATTAGGGGACCTCTCGGACGCTCAGATATCGATTTTGAACAAAATCGGGTTGGAAATGAAGAAAATCAATATGGCTGCCACTTTTTCCAAATTTTACCTCGGATTCGTATTACCTCTCGGACGCTCGGATATCGATTTTGAACGAAATCAGGTTGAAATAAAGAAAATCAATATAGCTGCCACTTTTTCCAAAATTTTACCTCGGATTTGTATTAAGAATTCTCTCGGACGCTCAGATATCGATTTTGAACGAAATCGGGACGGAAATGATAAAAATGAATATGGCCGCCACTTTTTCTAAATTTTACCTCGGATTCGTATTACGAGACCTCTGGGACGCTCATATATCGATTTTGAACGAAATCGGGACGAAAAAAAAGAAAATCAATATGACTGCGACTTATTCAAAATTTTACCTCGGGAGTCGTTTTAGGGGAGCTCTCGGACGCTCAGATATCGATTTCGAACGAAATCGTTACAGAAATGAAGAAAATCAATATGGCTGCCACTTTTTACAAATTTTACCTCGGAGTCGTATTAGGGGACCTCTCGGACGCTCAGATATCGATTTTGAACGAAATCGGGACGGAAATGAAGAAAATCAATATGGCCGTTACTTTATTCAAAGCTTAGGTACCTCGTATTCCTATTAAGAGTCCTCTCGAACGCTCAAACATCGATTTATGTCGAAATCGTATCAGACGGCACTGATTAATAAAACCACTTACAATACTTTGAATCAAAAAAGGACGTATCTTCATAGGGAACTCACGGCACTTCATGCACCTTTAGACCTTATAAGGCACTTACATGCCAAATTTGGTATCTCTCGAACCAGCAGTTTAAGCTGTGCGTTGATATGTCACTCACTCACTCAGTCAGTTTCTTCTTGCAATTTGGCACCTACTTTTCAGTTTTCATGCCCGCAATATTAAATTTCATAATCAATGCCATTTTCGAAATTTACGACCCAAAAACCATAAAAACGAAACCCATATTAAAATTCCAAACCCCTTGCACCCCAACAGAGGGGGTGGTATTTCACGTCCTCCACGTGGGATTTTAAAATCATTGTTGTTTTCGTAATTAGCGACCCGATAAACCATAGAAACAATACCCATATCGATTTTCAGAATTTGTCACCACATTTCTCCCTTTTAGGGGTTGATTTCTCAAAAAACCTGAAACACAAGTTTACTCATTTATCGTTAGAAATACTCCTGTGAAGTTTCGAATAAAATAGTCCAACTAATCATGTTTCCCCATACAAACTTCGGACCCCCATTTCACCCTCTTAGGGGTTGAATTTTGAAAAATCCTTTCTTAGTGCACCCCTACACCTTATAAGAAACCTACGTGCCAAATTTGGAATCTCTAGGACCAGCAGTTTGGGCTGTGCGTTGATATGTCAGTCAGTCAGTCAGTTTCTTCTTTTATATATTTAGATATATCATCACAAATCACTCCATTTGTCTCGATGATGATATATTTTTTAATAAAATTTCACAAAAAAATCCGTCCTGCTCTATCTTAGAGTTTGTATAACTTTATCTTTCACTCTCGTAAATACTAATCCACTAAGTAGGGATTATTAAAAAAAAAAAATTTAAAATTTAAACTGTTTATTTTGTAAGTAAGTTATAGTTTCACAAATCTTAACTACTAATCTTAATTATAAAAGATTTTTTTTAGTTAAGGAGTCCTCCAAAAAAAAATCATTAACACACACCTTATTGCAAGAACACTTTTAGCATTTTATTACTTTACTCACATATTATGTTTTACTTATATATTTGTTTGAAATATATAATGTTTAATAATATTTCTAATTTGCCGACTTGTTTTGCCGTTTAATTTACATATCAATTCATTAGAAAACTTATTTAAAGTGTGAGGGAGAATTATATTCCATACTCTCCGACCATATTCATTATTACTTTTAGCCACCTCAAAGGTTTTTTTTTTTTTTTTTTTAAATAAATATATAAAGGGACATTTTTTTACACAAATCGAACTAGTCCCATAGTAAGCTCAATAAGGCTTGTGTTATGGGTACTAGACGACGATATATTTAATAGATATATACTTAAATACATAGAAAACATCCAAGTCTCAGAAACAAATGTTTCTGCTCACCACAGAAACAAATGCCCTTACCGGGATTCGAACCCGGGACCTCAAGCTTCGGAGGCAGTGTCACTACCAACTAGGCTAAACAGGCCGACCGAAAGGTTGGAAGATTAGATAATATTCGCAGCCGTTTAGGTCGTGTTTTTCTTTTTAGATCTTTCATGTTGTTACTGTATTGCGTTATTATTGCTAAATCTACTTTATCAAATACATTCAACACTTTGCAGTGGCCAAAGAGGTCTTTGTAATTATTTCTATATTTGTATTTTATTTTAATAGGTACAATCGTCTTTAATAAACGCATTTGTACTTTGTATATCTTGTCTAGATACGTTTTATAGGTTCTTCCATAACTTTCCAGACCATAACTTATAATTGAATCAGCTAGGGACATATAGAGAAGTCTTAACGTGTTGTAGGGAACTTTATGTTTAAGGATACAGAGTTTTGACAATATTGATCTTAATTTGTTACATACTTGTTCCACGTGCGGACCCCAGTTAAATTTGTGGTCTATTTTCAATCCTAGGTAGGTATGTTCATTTACAAGTTCAAGGTGATTACAATTACAAGATGCAGCGGGCTTATGTAAACAACTGTGATCGTGGGCCACTATCCTAGGCGTAAAACTGGTTTTGTTATACGGTGAGTGTATGTGCATGAGTTTAGTTTTCGAGTAGTTTAATGACAACCCCAGATCGTGAGCCCATTTACACAACTTGTTAAAATCGATCTGCAACATGGCTTGGGCAGTCTCCAAGTCACTATGAGATGTTATTATACACGTGTCGTCGGCAAACTGGTATACAGAACCATACTGAAATATCTTGTGCATATCATTGACATATAATAAATATTCAGTCGGTGCAAGAATTGAACCCTGTGCTGTACCACATAGGGAGGGCGTGAGGTCACTTTGTTCGCCCGCGATGCTAACCGCGTTGTATCTATTCGTATGATAGTTTTTAACGAGTTCCAGAGTGGGGCCCTGTATACCATTTTGTTTTAGTTTTTTATATAGGGTTTCATGGTTTAATGAATCAAATGCTTTGCTGAAGTCAATCATTACTGCAAGTACATGATATTTTTTATCTAGGTGACCATTGACTTCGTCTGTGAAAAGTGATAAGAGTTGTGACGTACTTTTATGCTTTTGGAAACCAAACTGTTTCTCGTTGATGATGCCATTACTTGATAGAAATGTATTTATAGAATTACCGATATATTTTTCTATGATTTTATCTATGCAGGATAGAATTGTTATCGGCCTATAATTGTTTGTTTCTGAATAACTACCTTTTTTGTGAATGGGTCTAACCAGGCCAATTTTAAGCTTATCAGGATATATTGAGTGAGAAATGCATGCATTAATGAGATGAGTAAGGACTGGGGCCATCTGTTCTGAAATGGTCTTTATGTCTTTTGCCCTTATTTTGTCGTATCCGGGGCTTTTTTTATCGTCGATTTGTAATATGATTTTATGTAAAATCTCTTCATTAATTTTTTTGTTACGAAATGACACACTGGGTGTATTTTTATAACAATTTTCATCCAGTAATGGCTCATCGCACGAATTCATTACGTTTTTGACGTTGTTATCAAAGTCAATTGCAAATTTATTTGACAATTGCTTCGCTTTTAATCTGAAAGATTTAATAAGTATGTCATCAACTGCTTTTACAATTCTACCAGCCAGTCTATTTATTATGTCCCACATTTTTTTAGGGTTTTTGAAGTTACAACATATCTCTTTTTTAGTAAAATTATTTCTAGCCGTACAGATTTTTCTGTTAGTTTTATTTCTATACCTTTTGTAAATCACTTCATTCTGTTTATTATTAGTGTCCGTTAGAAATATGTTTAAGAGATCTTTTTTCCTCTCACACATTTTTATTAAATTCTCAGTTATCCAGCTATTTTCCTGATTTTTATCTGTATATATCTTTGTCGTATATGTACAATTTTCGTAGACTGACTGGTATTTATTTATGATATACTCTAATATTTCATTCGGGTCACTGCATCGAAATACGGAGTTCCAATCGTGAATATTGTGAAGCGTTATGTTCACGTTAGTTGCCATGTACCGATCACATCGTAAAAAATGGGTCAGGTAGTATGGGTAAGTTCCCTAACCGATTGCCATTGCCTAATGCGCAGCCATAGTTCTATCTTAGGCAGACACGTCATGTACCCTAAAGAGAATAGGTTTCTCGAGTTCAAGAAACTCCTGCTACCTTTTGAAATAGCAGGACTTGGCCGAGAAATGTAGTAGGTGCCCATCACAATAAATAAGCAATGCTTGCAGTGATACGAGGGGGAATAGCCACTATCACAAATATCAGCCTCCCATGGACCCCTCCGTTCATACGCTATCCAAGTACCCAGCCATCGGGGAATGACTGGGCTATGTTTTTTGTTCTTATATTTTCTAACCACTAAAAACTCCACGCCGGTGACCGCCATCTGCGTTCTAATGCGGAGGACTCCAGGATCTTACTACTGAACGAACTGGAGCCCCCCCCCCCCCCATGCTCCTAACCTCCTATGAATTCTTCCTGTGAGAACAGTGAGTTTTAGCTAAAGCTTAGCTTAAGTAAAAGAGCAGCTTTATACTCGTATTTACTGTAAAATACTGTATTTACTGTAAAATACTGTATTTACTGTAAAATACTTTATACTGCGATCGCCAACCCGCATGCCAAGCATGGCGATTATGGCATTTACCCCCCATGAAATTGAGGGAGGCCTATGTCCTGCAGTGGACTTCCTTCGGCTGAGGTGGTGGTTACTGTAAAATGGTAACTTGCTATGCTTTGAGAATTTTGTGATATAAGTCATAAAAAAATTACTGAATGAATGAAAAAAATGATTTTACTCTAGTACTGCCTGTGTAACTGATAGAAAAAAACTACTTTTAAAAATAAATATCCATTGATATATATAAACGTAAATATCAATTGATATATATTATGATATATATCACGATATATATCCGCGGATATATATCGGCGAACCCTGAAAATAATACAAAGGTTGTACAGAATGTACAGTTTTTTTAAACCTTTCATAATCTTTTTTTAATTTTACATTTAAACTGCAAAAATAACAGTTAAAAAAATAGTGTTACCAGGTTAACTCGGGCTCGTAAAAACCCATGAAAAAAATAACGTTAACGGAGCGAGATATCGCAAAAAGTCATTTTGGATATTGATATTTTTATGATAGGATCCCGGAAATTACTTATATAGCCGGGTTGGGTGATGGTTGGTAATAGTATATTATGTACCTATAAAAAAAACCTTAATGCGGTTATTAAATTCAGGATGACCCGAAAACTTGACCGCGAGTGTATAAACCTACCTGTTTTCCTCTATAATCTTATCTTTGTCTATCTGAACATGGTAATTGATTACCTACTAGTAATGATGACATGCATTTCTACTGCACAAGAAGAACTCAAGCACTTCCAATAGTTTTTCAATCCATGAGCCTTAGTGTGGGCGGATAGCACCACTAGCATCAGACCATCCATAACAGTAGGTGGTGGTTGTTAAAACCCGATTGTATGGAAAGTTTGACAAGTTTCTATTAGGGATTACCATATTGGACAGTGCCATGTCCTTTTGTTCTGCAGGAAAACTAGAAGAATGGAAGGTGATGTGGGAGTGCCGCCGGGACAGCAAGCTCTGACTTCAGGAAAATGGGCTGAATGATCCCAACAAGTGATTGACAGCCCACCTGTTTCCGACCGGGTGTCCCTACACAACATCATTATCTGCCAGTGCCATATTTAACATTGATTGTCTGCAAAATTGTAATTTGGTCAAACCAACCCTTAATGATGAATATTAAAATTGTTTCCTAATTACATACTTAATCTTGAACAATTTGACTATAAATTATTTAAAATGGTATCAATTTCGCTAATTGAACGAGCCAAACTATATATCTTAACAGGAGGTCTTTGCACAGGTGTATTAATAGCAGTAGTAAATATTTTATTGCACAAATCAAGTACAGTCAGCATCATATGTATAGTATGTAAGCCAAATAGGCCACTTTAGCTGCTATGTACTATATGATACTGACTGTACAAAGTAGAAAATAAACTTAACTATAGATATATTAAGGTGGTGGTTTTATAGGTGTGTTGTATATGCTACAAGTCCTACAACAGGTTATTTAACCCTTATCATGGTGAGGTCCCTTTTTACAAAAAATAATTCTTCATAAATATATCTGGCATAAGTTATCCCTCTCGCAATGTACACTCCCACTCATAAGCATTTAGGCACACATCTTTTTTCCATACAAAAAGATTGTATAAAAAAATATACACATTAGTAAGAGATGTACGCTGTATGTTGCACATTAATATGATCCTGCTGGCATGTCAAACAGTTGTAAAAGGTTTTTTGGTTAATTATGAGAGGAACCTTTATGATGGAGATCAAATCTGCAACCTCTTGCTTAAGGTCAAATAGGATAACCACCAGGTACATCTATCTGGGTGTTTTCAAGTTTATTATAACTTCATTGAGGTAAGACATTACAAGTATGAGTAAATCCATTTAGCTAACCAATAAAAGAAAATAGATATTTAAGAAATGTTAGTGAATGACCATTTGAACTCACAGAAAAACATAATATATGCATGTAGAAGAAAAAGAGAGGTATCTGTCCAACAATAGGAAGCAAGAGGGTGATAAGCAAATAAGAATCTAGTAAGAACATTAATAAATATTTACCTGAGGCCCCTGCGCCAAGGTCTTTGACCCTCTCAAACCTAATATATGGGTCATCCTTATTGCAAATACTCTTCAACTCTTCATATATTTCTTCATCAGTCAGAGTAGCATTTACAAGCTCTTTTTTCCTTAAAATAGGACTCTCTTCTACCTCATGCCCAATCAGCGTGAGGTCTTCAACTACAGCTGTGAGGTCCATCATAGCATCTTTCTTTTTCATGCTGTGCTTGGTGGGTGCTGCTGGCATGGTCTGGCGGTGGCCATATGACTCACTCTGGATCTCCTCTTCGCTGCTCTGCCCAAACGACAGGTCAGAATCTTGACTTTGGTGAGCATTTTTCTTATCTAACAACTGTTCTATTTCTAAGTCCTCCTCCGTAATCGCTTGCTCCGTGACGAACGGTTTGAAGGGCTCGTTGGGGGCTTTTTCTTTTTTGATCGTGTATATGTGGAATTTGACCGCGGCGGCGGCCGCGTCTGGGTTCTCATGCTGCTCAGCGGGAGTGATCTGTGTGTTCAGCAGCCGCTGCCAAGACGTCGGGAGTCCTTCGAGCATCCCAGTCTCTGAATTCTTGCTCACATGTATGTGTTGTTTAACATTCGTGGGCATACCAATCTCTGTAGCTCGCTCCTCTTTCGTGGGTTTGTTCTTAGCGAACAGCTTACCAAACACACCACGGCTGGACCGCCCCGTCATCTTTATTCAGTCTTTTTAACACTTATAAATCACTAGACCATTTCAATTTTTCGTCACTGTACACTTATATCTACATTTCTAGCATTATACATTTAAGAAATTACTTAATTTATCAACGAAAGGAGTGGCTTACAGTCACGAATGGTACTTATCACGTAACTGTCAAATGGACAGGACACAGGACAACTGGACGGTCTTGTTTCACGCAGAAGATATTCACATCTAAATCATACCGTCGTATTATAACTACTAGTTAATACACATCTATTTAATTTTACTATATCAAATAACTATCCTGTCAAATTTTATTCTGTTTCAAATTAAACAAAGTTTTTAAATAAAAATAATTATATTAGGTTTTTGTTCGCTCCATGCAAGCTATTGCCACCTAGTAGACGAAACGGAACGTTTTTATTTCGCAGTGTTGGCATTTTGTTTGTGCAGATAAAAACCGGAATCTCAAGATGATTCATCCAATCGATGATGACCACTGTGCGCGAAAAAAGTTTTTGAATCACATCGAGCTTAAAATTTATAATCTTATTGCTCTACTCATGTAAATTGAGATCATAAAGAATCTTCGATGTATGTTGCACAGTAACGTCACAGTAGGAACTTATATTATATCTGTACTAGCTTTTGCCCGCGACTTCGTCCGCGTATAATTCGTTCTCGCCTTAGAATGATTTGTTTTCCCATACAATCTTTCTCAAGCTCAGGTGGACACCAGGAACTTAGGGGTGACATGTTGGAGAACGAAAGCCACGAATAGATCGGACTGGAGATATTTGCTTGACCAGGCTAGCCTAGGGCCCACCCGCGGCTATAACGCCTCAGATGATGATGATGATACAATCTTTCACCCTTCGTTACACCCCTTTAAGAAATGATTACAGTCAATATGACATTCCCTAGAAATTCTATAGTCCAAACGAATGATTAAGTGCTTATTTCGGAATATCAAATGTACCGATTCTAGACGAATGAATCTCGTCAAAAACATTACATGTACATTGTACAATGGTAAAAGTCTCGCTACGCAGTTCTGCCGTAAAACGTTATCCCAACAAAGCGAGTTCTTCATGTAAGTATAATGCCCGAAGGCCAGAAGCAGAGCGGCAAGGCATGCGAGAATAATCACACAGGGCGGGCTTCTCATGTAAGGCTGAGGGCCGAAGGCCTGAAGCAGAGAGGTGAGACATGCGAGGCTGAAGGCCGAGCCTTCCAACAGAGTAGATTCTTCATGTAAGGTTGATGACTGAAAAGCCGAAGGAGAGTGGCAAGGCATGCGAGGCCGAAGGCCGAGCTATGTCGTCGTCGAAGATCCAGTTGCCATATTAATGAGGGTAAATTATACTCCATTTGTTCGTTTTCACCTAGACATATAAACAGACAGACAAACAGACACAAATTCTTAAAATTGTTGAAACGATTTCTGTTATCGATTCTAAGTATCCCCAGCCAACTTTTTTTCGAATATCTTCCATGTACAGGCTTTCGACCCTCTTCTAAGTGTACATCTAATATGCTCCAACTGTCTATGCTGACGATTGGGCTGCCCAGCTCAAGTGATCTCTTATATCAAGCAGTTTTAATGGTGTGAAGGGTCAACAATTACGTAAAAAATAACACGCACGACAAAATTAAATGGTACGATACAAAGTGTGCATTGAAACAGCTGTTTTTGTATTTAAGCATATGAATAAAAACAATGCCAAAGTATCGCAAATGCATTTTGATGTACACGCATAGTAGAACTAATTGCGAAAAGGTTGTGCTCAAAAATAGCGTCAACAATCAGAAGAAGAAAAATACTTCGGTTTTGATATAATGAATCGTCAACTTGTTTACAATTCTGCTATGCTTTAAGTTAAATTTCTTGACTCGCTGTTATACTCCCAATTGGCTGAAACTTAACGTAGAATGGCGTATGAGGATTAAACCACCCCGTTTCATGGACCTTACTTGCATCCCCGATTTAATATCCCTTTGATGGAAGAGCATCGGGACAAATGTACACTTATAATATATATATAAGTGAATCCAGATTATATACTATTAGCATACAAATCAGCCGTTTTTGCGTGATTCAGTGACAAACATCTAAACTTTGGCATTTATAATATTAAGTAGTGGGATTATGGTATAAAGTGAGTGCACATGAAGTGAACGGCAAAAGTAACATTGTAATTGCATGTTTTGAAGAGACCGTGGTGGCTGGCGCGCACACTGGGCAGCGCCGCGGCGCAGCGCTTGCGTTTACTTTTTTTTCAGTTTCTATCTTAAAATTTCACAAATTTTGAATGAGGATGTTTTTTCTTTGTCATAAAGTATATGCTTACCAATTTTCATACCTGTAACTCATGGATTATAGGAGTTCCCATACAAAATTCAACCTCTCTTTTTACCCCCCGTTAACCCAAATCTGCAAAATTTTTATAGCCTAAAACCTGACCGGGTATTTACTCGACAGATTAGTAAAGCTTTCATCAAAATCCGTTAAGCCGTTTTCACGTGATGCGCGTTCATATAAACAGACAAACAGACAAAAATTCTAAAAACTGTTGGAACGTGTTCTGTTATCGATTCTAAGTATACCCAGCCAACTTTTTTTCGAATATCTTCCATGTACAGACTTTCGACCCTCTTCAGCTTTATTATATGTATAGATGGTATAGATAGAGATTTTGTTTTTTAATAGCAGTACTATTTATTACACCTCACCTTGCCAAAAAGCTGCGCGGCCGGAAAAACCACTTTTTGGCCAAGTGGTGACGTAAAATTGTGTACAAAACACGGGTCGTAAAACAGAAAGGCCTCTCTCGCATATTTATGACCCTCGCCTGCGGCTCGGGCCTCAAACATCTGCGATATCGGCCTTTATTTGTTTTACACCACTTGTGTCGCAAATAGCTATTATAGTTCTGCAGTTTAAAGAAAAAAAAAACAAGCTACCTTAAACTGGGAAAAGCATTATGCTATAAATGGAAGCATATGAAAATTTAGTGTAAAAATATCTCTCTCTAAATATCTCCTTTGTTATCTCTAAAATTATTTAGTTCGCAATTGGCTGTAAATTCGAGTTAGCCGATCTTTAGCCGCCTACACAGCGGGCGGATCTGCAGACCAGCAGAAAGGTCAACGCCCAGTGATAAGCTCAATTTAGATTTAACAAACAACATCTGTGTGAGATGGTACAAGCTATACTTAGGTACTTGAAATTGTAGTAAATTAGTATAAACTGTGTAGGAAAATATACAAGGTACCCATTGCCTACGACACACTACGAATTGGTAAATTACTAGGTCTTTTTATTAGGGTTCCGTAGTCAACTAGGAACCCTTATAGTTTCACCATTAACCGTCTGTCCTGTCTGTCTGTCCGTCTGTCAGTACCAGGCTTTCGTCTGTGATTGTTAGCGCTAGAAAGCTGCAATTTGGCATGGATGTATAAATCAATAAATCTGACAGTGGTAAAATAAAATCTAAAAAAACATTAAGGGTACCTCCTCTACACGTAAAGTGGGGATGACATGTTTTTTTTGCTTCAACCCTATGCTATGGGATATTGTTGGGATGGTATGGTATGGGTTGTCTTTCAAAATGAATAGAGGTCTTCATCATTTTTTTTGATAAAGTGAATGCTTTCGGAAATAATCACTCCAAAAGAAAATAAAATGTGTCTCCGCCCCCTCTAACTTTTGAACTACGGGTCCAAAAATATAAAAACACCATGTAAGTAACGCTTAATACAGACTTTCAACGAAAACTATAGCGGAGATGATCAATTAAGCTGTTTTTGAGTTATCGTAAAAGTCTTCCCTTCTTAGTTAAAGACGTATGAAACGCTACGAATGTATTCCTTTTTGCTTGTTTTTATTACTATAAAAAAAACCATTTAATTCGTGTATCACTGACCCATAAAAGATCATACATTAAAAATTCCACATTTACATTATTTAATTACTTAATAGAAATACATTGCAAACATACCTACCTTTGTTTTACAATAGTATGGTAGCGACTGGCCTGTGCATATCACTACAGTGCAGTAAATATGCACAATCTACCCTACCTGATAACATCTGCAGGATATTGTTGGGGCTGGCCCGCTCCCGACGCATCAGGGATGCGCTGCGTTTGCACATACGAGCTTTGATTCGGAATATTCGTATGCTGTACCACAGACCAATATAATTAAATGATTAATGTTGGGTTGGGGTAAGAGTAGGTCCCTACAGTACAGTCAACTACAAAAAACATTTAGGCATCCATTGTTCACCTTTATTGCATTGTAGTTATACTAATTATGTATAGTGGGCAGGTACTTAGCGCGTTTTCTACTTAACAACCCAACGCCATGATATGAAGTAAACAAGTACCATCAGTTTAACAACATATTGTGCCGTGTTCTATAAGACTAGATCAGTATCTTTGGAACTCAATTATTTTCTATCAGTCAGTCAACCAAGCTTCCGTAACTTATACAATAGATACTTACATAACAAAGCGGCCAAGGGTTCCGTTCCGTACCGCCGCCTAAAGAAAAAAAAACATAACTAGTTAACAAAAAGTAATTTTCGAGAAAAAGCCAAAACTCTTTGCACTCCTGTTCAAATAGGTTAAATACAAAGTACAAAGTTGAAACTTTTGTTAATGAGCAAAGTAATAGTGTAGAATTTTTTTGCATTGTATATTACCGGATTATCTATTTATCTCAATAAGTTATTTATGAAAAATAGTTACTTCCTCGTAAAATAAATAAAGAAAAATATTTTTACTAACATGAAATGACATAAGTGTGTACTTCTGGTTTTTGTGTTAGTTGCACTACGATGTCTAAAAAATAAAAACACAAGTACACAGTTGTGCTTATATTACTAATCGATCTAGAAGCTGAAAAAGCACAACTGGATAGCGTGGGTACTTTGTGTTATTTTTGCTTAGTTAACGTAAGGAAAAGTCATACGAGATAGAAAAAACACAACGTGCAACTTATGTTTTTTCAGTTTCCGAGAGTCATGACTAATATTAATTGTATACTAACAAGAATGAACATTTCTGTCAACTTGTAGGTTTTTTTTACATATAAATTTTATATAATTTCAAAATATGGTTTTACTTCTTGTGAAATAATTTTAGCTCAAATTCAAGACAAAAGAAAAAACAATACAAGTCGTCACTTAAGTACTTTTCTGTCTGTGGATATATACTTATGCTTTTTCTTTCTCAAAAAAAGGAAGTAACTTTACCAAAATGGCGCACTAAACAAAAATAGCACTTCAAAAATTAATATCACGAAACAGATCGCTAATTAAAAATGCTTAACAAATGCTGTTTTTTAACGGGCTTTATAACAATTAATACCCTACACAATGGGTTTTCAAGAAAAAAATTGCATCCCCACTCTACGTGTAGGGTACCCTAAAAACTTTTTATATACCCAATTACAGCTTTATAGTAGTAACGGGTACCTTTAGTGGTCGGCGGTTAAGAAGTCAATCCTGACATCTGAAATTTCCATACAGTTTATAACCTTAAAGTCACTTTGAGGTTATAAAATGTACCTATGGGAATGACAGGTGTCAGGATTGACTTATTAACCGCCGAATACTATACTCAGCTAAGCCGCGGACAGTTGGATGCCATGCCAAGTTCCTTGTTTACCTACTACGGAACCCTAACACACAGGTGTTAAAACAGATGTTACCTAATATTAAAAGGAAATAGTTCAGAGTTTCGTTATTTTCTCTAGTCTATAATAAGCTGTTCTGCATGCGCCTGCTTTATATCACTTCATTGCGCTCTTGCAATAGATTAAATAGTCACCGCTAAGAAAAATATAAATTCTTGTTAAAAGACACCAAGCCATAACCATTTTTAGACTAACGCGATAAAGTTAATAATCAAACGACAGTTAGCAATCTCGAGGGGCCAAAGTTGCTTTCAGCTTACACATTTTGTACATTACCCGTTAAGTGTGGTAAAGTCCAGTGCAGACATTTTCACGGAAGTTTACAACTATTTTAAGATGCTGTTAACTACGCCTTAAGTGAAAGTGTTAAGGCTTATTTTACCTTAAATTGATGGAAAGTATTGTATACCATGTAATGGTATGTTTCGTTTATTTTGATTTTCTTCTGGATACTCGTACCTACGTAGAAGTAGCGGACTAGCGAGTAGGTGAACTCGTAGGGATGGGAAGCGTACGTAGTACGTAGGTACATATTTATCGATCGACCACGTATAGTACAATAGAGGTTCTATACGTTAAGCTTTTTAGAGCTATTGAAAAACAATTACATTATATTACTACTCAAATAATTTATGTTTTTTAATCATATTGGTAAAGACTTGTAGTTTCATATACTGTGCTGCTGGGAACATTTGGCTCTGACGTCGGACATACAGGAGGGGGCACCCAGGTGTCTGCTGTTCGCCGATGATATTGTTGTTGTCAGCGAAGACGGTTACGAAGTGCAGAGCAGACTGGAGGAGTGGTGACAAAGACTAGAGAATGGTTGGCCTGAAGATCAGCAGATCCAAGACAGAGCAATGTTCTGCGATTTCGGCGGTCTCTACGGTTTTACGCCCATACAGCTGGATGGCGTTACGCTGCCGGTCTGCTTCGACTTTAGATACCTCGGTTCTCTAGTTGTGCTCTAGTGCAGTGTGATGGCGATATTGACCGTGACGTGAAAAACCGAA
Organism: Notocelia uddmanniana; assembly: GCA_905163555.1. NCBI lineage: Eukaryota > Metazoa > Arthropoda > Insecta > Lepidoptera > Tortricidae > Notocelia > Notocelia uddmanniana. The sequence continues at coordinate 18,694,597 of LR991065.1, forward strand.
TTAGAACTCTGGATGGATGAACAGGTCTCGGGGACAATTTGTGACGCCCGAATGCCTCTTCAATTGAAGAATATAATCTATATAAGACCGTATTAAGACCTGTCGCCATGTATGGATCGGAATGTTGGGCCTCAATGGTGATGGATGAAACGAGACTGCATGTTACAGAGATGCGAATATTAAGATGGATGTGTGGTGTGACGAAAATTAACCGGATTCCGAATGGTATATAAGGGTAAGCCTGAAAGTAGCGCCTATTGCCGAAAAACTAAGAGCCAAACAGAAAATCTAAGGGCATGTTATGAGGAGGGATGAAAAAAAAAGAAAAGATATGAATGAAGAGATGACGCGTGACAGAGATGTATGGAAGAAAAAGACATGCTGCGCAAACTTCAAATAAATGGGAAAAGGGCAAGCAAATGATGATTGGCAAAGACTTGTAGTGTACGTGTCACATAATTATTTTAGTCCTGTACAACTTTTGCATGTCGTTCACCGACTCAATACTGTACTATGTTTATAAGTACTCGTATTGTGTCAATTAAAATAATTATATTCTGTTATAACTTAAATAATATAGAAAAGCGAATCGTTACAGAAAAACAGGAGTTTGTGCGGAGATACAACCGTAAATTATATGCCGGTACTTAAAGTGTGGACACGAAAAAATCTGGTCATGCATGATATGGTAAATCTTTGAAATGAATGTGGATTTTCAAGCAGCTTTTTTTATAATTTGTGGATATCAGACTACATAATAAAAATACAATAATAATATATCGTTGTCTGTGACTTTCAATAATATGTATTCCACCATACCTATATTTTGTTGGGGCTGTATGAAATGTTCGGTTTTACTAACGTATTAAAAATATCATTTATTTATGTACAACGAAAATATATACAAGAATACTTAACCAAAATAATATAAAGAAAATTAAAATTAACTTAAATCTAAAACGGGCCCTTGAGGCATTGTACCGAGGATGCTGGCGGCATTTCCTCGCTGTATCGCAATGCTGATACTTTGAGCGAGGAAACCGCCAGCTCTTCGGTCACCAGTTACGTCAAACAGACGCTTCGCAATTTCTGCAAATAACTTATGCGCCCTGGGACCCCATGGACCTAGAGTTTCGACGCCAAAAGGTACAAACATGTACTCCCTGCCGAGGCCCTTGTATTTATTTAACGTATTTAATTTCATAATGATTCATACTGTATCTGTGCAAATTACTTTGCAAATAGCCACATTATATGTGTCTTTTTTTAGAAACTAAGAATGGGCATGATAGACATATGCCATCGCGGACTTTTTTGTAAAAAGAGAGACAATCCCACCATACATTGTGTTGTTATATCTCAAACGGATTAGGCAGCTTTTTCGATTTAAACTCCTAGTTTTCCGACATCATTAGCAAACATCGTCATATTTCAACCAATTTACACAAAACCATAACAAATTATACACTAAACCTTCCTCAAGAATTATTCTATAGTCTATTCACCTATCACTCAAGGTGAAAACTGCATGAAAATCCATTTAGTAGTTGAGTTTATCGCGATACAGACAGACGTGGCTTGGGGCTTTGTTTCATAGGATATGGTGATATGTAGTGATAGTGACAAATAAAAAAAGGGGCCAAGTGCGTGTCGGGCCACGCACAATGTAAGGGTTCCGTAGCTGTCCATCCGTCACATTATGAGGATTTAAAATGTCAAAACTTATATCTATACTAATATTATAAAGCTAAAGAGTTTTTTGTTTGTTTGAACGCGCTCAGGAACCACTGGTTCGAATTGAAAATTCTTTTTGTGTTGGATAGTCCATTTATCGAGGAAGGCTTTAAGCTATATAACATCACGCTGCGACCAATAGGAGCGAATACGCTGACGAAGTCGCCGGCAACAGCTCGTTTTACTATATATTCGACATAACTGATAACATATTTACTTGTGATCAATGGAAATTGTACGAAAGTTTGCCTTTATTTATTAAGTTCAGCTAGTATTCGTATACTGGTGATCTCTACTTAGCTGTGATAGTTTTTCATTTAAATTCATTATATACCTATACTACTAGTTACCATGATTTTTTTCACATACCCAGTAGTAACCGTTTAGCAGGCAGATACTATGTACATGACTCTAACAAAAATGTTTATTTAATTTTTTAAGCAACGCATAAGGCCTGTTTAGCCTAGTTGGTAGTGACACTGCCTCCAAAGCTAGAGGTCCCGGGTTTGAATCCCGGTAAGGGCATTTGTTTCTGTGGTGAGCAGTTAACATTTGTTCCTGAGACTTGGATGTTTTCTATGTATTTAAGTATATATATTAAATATATATTCGTCTAGTACCCATAACACAAGTCTTATTGAGCTTACCATGGGACTAGTTCGATTTGTGCAAAAAATTTGTCCAATAATATTTATTTATTATTTATTTATAAGGATAGCTTAATCAAAAAATACTTTTAAAAAAACTTACATTCTTTTTAAATGACCTATAGCTATCTAACAATAACCCACATGATGACCTATAGCTATCTAATAATGTACATGTACACAAAGTTTTTTGTTTCAAAATTTTATTTTTCCCATTTACGGCGTGATTGATTTGTATACTTATACCAAATTACAGCTTTCTAGTAGTAACGGTTACTGAGCTAAGCCGCGGACAGACGGACGGACGGACATGGCGAAACTATAAGGGTTGCTTGTTTACTACAGAACAATTAAAACGATTCAAAAACATAGTACTGAAGTAAACTATTATCAGAAATGAATTAGCATCCGTTTAATAAGATTCCAAACAACGAAATGTCCACTTCAAAAACTTTACATAGGTAAATTAAAGGTCCCACTTCGAGGGCTCGCTGTTTTGAGACTGAGCAGCTGCACTTGCCTCTTGCTGACGACATAGCGGTTCTTCAAATCAATACACGGTAGGTAACGCGCTTACGCTCCTCTGTATAGAAAAATGCTCAAGTAATTGGTAAACGATTGTGGTCTGTGTCCGAATTTATGCAATCGAAACTTTTGCTTTTGAATTTTATAAATTAATGTAATTTGCTTTACCCAGCTTGTTTATGGAGTGAAAGCCATTTTGGCAACTCGATAAAATCGATATGGATACGGTAAATAACGGTATCATATGGTTTGCAATTAAACGAATTCGTGTTGAATAGGTATTTAGCATTTGCGAAAAAACCTGCGACAAAGTGGTTTAGGTACCGTTAAGTATCACATAATCCGATATAATCTAGGTAAGTATTAAGGTGGTCGTAATACTAAACCTGTTTTTATAAAGTGCAGGGGTCAATTCGAGGTAGGTATACTACATTTAGCATTCCAACTTGATTTCAAATCAAAGTTGTGCGCATGTTTTTATGCGCGTTGATGTAAAAAGGGCGGCCGACACGATTGCAATTGTTTATTCTACGTAATTGTCAATTGCAATTAATTGTCTCGACGCCATTTGAAACGACAATCGCATTTACGTGGTTGCGGGAGATTAATGGAAATGAGGTTAGAAACATTGAGGATACCATTGACGTCTCGATGAAAGCTGAAATAACAATACGTATGTGGTATTTCAAAACACTAAAGAAATATTTTCTTACATGACCAATAAGCAAATCTTACAAAATTACTCGAAAACAAATTAATTTCAGCTTATTGGTGCAACTTAGATTTTTAAATGCATAAACATGAAAAAAGCACTTGTTTGACCTTAGAAAATTTTGACGTCATTAGGCATATTCCCTTCAAACTTCACCGAGCGGTTTTGACATTTCGTAAAAATTTGCTGATTTGATTATTAGTAAAGTACCGTATTGTAATTGGTCGTGTCCCGTTTACAACTCTACATACCTATTGTCAGACAAAACGCGCGAAACACTTTGATATAAAATTGGAATGCGAAATATTATGCCTCTGGGCTGGCTCTCTTACTCTGTTTCCGTTCCATTTCTACGCGCTCATTTCAGAGTTCAAATTTCAGGCTGTGTATAAAAGGCGCGTTTACACTATTCTCATAAATTTTAGTTCAGCTAAAAACAATGTACAAACTCGTAAATTGTCGGTGAAATAGCCTAGATTGTCTCTAGATTATGAAAGTAAATTTATCAATTACAGAATATAAAAACAATTTAATAAACATACATTGTAATGTGTAAGCCTTTTTTTTATTTGTAAATAAAAAAAGGGTTTGAAAGTAAGTTAGTAAGTTATTAATAACACCCCTCTTTTGCGTTGCGTCGGGGGTTAAAATAGGTTATAATTATATCAACATCTTATTAAAAGTATGACTGTATGTCTTTTAATACATCCTCCTGCAGAGTTGTGGTAAAATATAGGGGTAGTGGGGTAGGTATTAAATGGTAGAGTTAGATGTAGTGGAATAAATATGTAGTAGAATACAGTGCCCTGCATTCATTCATGTATTTGATGTAGAGTTTCTGTCAGATATTTTAGAGAGCTGTTCTGTCATATCATCGCTTATTTCATTGCAAATGACCGTGCGGTGTATTTAGAAAAAAACATATATCGATTAAGTTGCCCATCACTTTCCTGCACGTTTACCCATAACCGTCGGCTTAGCAGGCTTACGCCCTGCGACGAGTAAACAATTCTTTTAGGCGCGCGTTATCGTTATTTTTAGTCTATAGCTTTTGAATTCGCCCGTTCACTGTATAATACGTGTTGTACAAATGTTAGGACAGCGTTATGCAATAAAATTAAATACATATGTAAATATAGAAGTAACTCTAAAATAACTCGATTGCAATCTGGGCACGTGTCCATGTCGATTGTACTAAGTACTAAAATAATTGAACTAAGATCGAAATTAGACTCTGAAAAAAGGAATAAAAGTATTCACAGCAATGCGTATTTACGTAATGCAGTACTATGATTCGTAATGCAGAATATTAACTACACAATTTTAGACGCTCTATTTATAGTTTTATATGCAGTATTTTTTTGTTCTTCAAGTCACCAACGTCAACGAGGCTCGACTTGAACTCACTATTTTTTAAATTTGCGAAGTAAAGGGTCGCCATTAAGCACATAGACAGTGGTACGAAAACTTATGTGCTACTCAAATTATAGCAGTAAAATATTATTCCGTGATATTTTTATTCGGCAGCGTTATTGCATGACGCACGCCACTTTCCCACAGCTAGGCGGCTCGGGCCGCCCACTGAAACTCAGTCTCGACGTCCTCTCCGCGCGGTCCGCCTGTCGTTTCCCGACTAACCCCCAAACTAACCTAACTAAACACGCAAAACGAATAATTTAGGTACTAATTCCTGTGCGCTAAAGCACCATTTTGTTTTTTTTTCGAACGGGAAGCGGCGCGCGTTAGTGAGTAGTGTTCGAAATTTGAATTTTGAAGTGCGTTTCGGTAGTGCATTTTTAAGGATTAAATAGAGGATTTCTTTCGAGAGGTTGGTTATTGGTGAATTTTCATTTTATTTAGTTACTTCAAATTCGAGGAATTTCAGCTTTTTGCAAACCCGAATTGAGTGAGCGGTGCTTGAGCAGCGATTGTAACCGAACAAAAACCAAGTTTTGTAATAAAATCTATGATATGCATATAACTTACCTGTTTAGTTTAACGAGCGTATCTACACCTACAGCACATTTACCATCACTTTAGTCATGGTAATTATACTGTAGGTAATGCTCTAATAACATATAGGTATGTTATTTGAGCATTTCATTGCCCGATCTGGATTTGAACCCAGCCTACACTGAATAGGTATAGTCACACAAGAAAATGATGTAACATTTTTCGAGTCCACTTTTCACTCAGTTGTATATTTAGGTTAAAACGTGGTATATATATCATTTACTTGGCATATATACTATACGATGACCGATTTCTATAGTAAGTACTATTTGTAGTCTTATTTCTTAGCCACCATATAAACATACCAATTTTGGTAGCCGTACGGTGCGTCTGATGGTAAGCGGTTACCGTATCCTTGGTCGGTTATTGTATAGTTGAAATTATTTAAAATGTCTAACTTTAAAACGAAAATTCCATTAGATTTTGAACCTTCTTGCTTGGAAGATAAAGTCTCTTTTAGAACTGAATAATTTGATACAATTCGGTCAATTCTAATGATTTTAGTAACCTAGTACCTACTTATAACTCGACGGACGTCATATGTATGTTGCAGAGGTTAAAATCTGCAGTCATTTAAAAAGAAACTTGTATTATCGTTTTGTTACAGAAATAAAATACGATCGGAAAAGATTTCCCAACACAATTTTCATTTCGTAAGAACACAACAGAGGAAGAAGTTTGTTTTATGACAAGCCATCTGTCAATTTACGTAACGCTACTAGTGAAAATATTGTGTGCGTTTAATTAATTAATGGGCAGTAAATTTTATGTTATATTGTACCGTCTGTTTCGACAAACACTGTTGAGGTCATTTGCATAATAAAACCGAAATTAGAAATATTGAGGCATATACCGAAACGATTACTGTAAAAACTTCATTACTAATATTGTAGGTAGGTACCTATTTATATTGCAAAATAAATGTTTGTTTAAAGTTAGTATCTTTAATTGAAGAAACCATTGTCCTTGGTGTTCGTTCACAGCGGTTTGTAGCGTAACAGGCGCAATGACCCTACGCCAAGTATGCCATAATAAATAGCGGTTTTGATCATCAAATGTAAACAATTCAGTTTCATCGGTTATTTCGGTGCACATTTTAGTCACTTGATCGCTGTGAGAAGAATTCATTTGTTTTTAGCAAGCCAATGACCCCATTTCAGTAATGAGATGGCTCTTCGTAAAACTCTGTGTTGAATTGTTCTGTTGACAGAACAAGTGAGAGATCTGTCAATAGACTAATTATGAAACGGTTACCCAAATCATATAAGCACTTAAGTCACCAAAAAAATGGCTCCATCATACCTACATAGAATAGAGTTGTATCAGACATGGCTTTAATAAAAAAAAAAAAACAGTCATGGCAAAGTAATGCGATATGGACTCCAGTAAGAAGTTTTTGCGTACAGTACATACGACAATACCAGGGTACATATTGAATTTTCTTTCCTCTCACCACCACCCTCCTCGTAAATATATAATTTTATTCCCTTCTACTATTGTATCGTACAACAATAACAAAGGCTATTTTGTAATAGGGACTAGCAAAATTATCAATAATAGTAGATCTGTTGCGTGACTTTTCTAATACAAAACCAATATGGGGCAACGACCCCGCCTTAATATTAATTTGTGGGGCGACCCCTAACTATTTGAACTTTTTCTGTGTCAAAGTAAGGCTGGAATATCGCCTTCGAAGACAGAAGCCTTAAGAATGTATATGTACAATATTTAATACCAGCTTATAGATGTCTGCAATTTTGGGTTCGTAAAATTCCTGAAGACCTAATACTTACATATAACTTTGTATTAACATCATTAACATGTATCAGTGGCGTGATATGGAGAAGTTGGTTAATATTTTCGTTAAGGGGTTGTCTTGATGGATTTAAATCATATGCAGCACTCTTGGTGAATAGCTGTTTTGTGGACACGATAATAGTACATTACGATACAAGTGCAGAGAACAGGAAATTCGGAACGAGTGGTGATAAATTAAAACACGACCGAAGGGAGTGTTTTAAATCGACACGAGTTGCGAATTACCTGTTCGCACGTGTACTCGTATCGTACAACGTTTTACAGTACATATGGCTCTTTAAAGTTTCGACATATGCACGTAATCTGCTGTTAACCGCACTCGTTTCGTCCTATGAGATAAGTAATTAATGTTAACTTGATTTGTCGTTTAATACTGTTTGAGTAAGATGAGGCAAAACAGAAAATTACAGACCAATTTAGGTTTTTTTCCGTGACGAAAAGTTTAAGCAATTAGTTCTTATTGTGTTTTAAAGAACGTGTAAATTTCCAAGGCATGCTCTTAAAAGTTGTAGGTTAAGTCAATTGTTACAAATAGGCAAGCCGCTGGGAATCAAGTTCTGTGGACACCACACCACTGACATGTTGCAGGTCACAACGGACATATTCATTAAAATTAGTGAGGTAGATCATGAGGTAAAGAAAGAGAGAATGGAACATATTATCTCACAGTCCAGCCTAGCCAGCACGATAGCTTAAACCGTCGCGTTTTTTGTGGAAGCACATTTCAGCCATAAATATAACGTGACACAAAGGTGTTAAAACGTCACATAAAACAGTAACGGAAAACTGGTGCTAGCTGGGCAGAAAGCAGAATGGAATTCTCTTAGCCTCTTGGTTTTCATATATGTATGCGGCAAAGAAGAGTTATTTCATTTGTTATTATTTGATTCTATATAACTAACATAAAAAAAATTATGACATAGGAGGCAAGCGAGCAGACGAATCGCCTGATGGTAAGCGATTAGCGCCGCCCATGGACACTCGCAACACCAGAGGGGTTGTATTGTAATGTAACTGCGTTGCCGGCCTTTAAGATGGGAGTACGCTCTTTTTCTTGATCTAAATGACTGTGATCGGATCTCCTCGATATCCATATTTTTTGCCATAATCATTATTTGCCATGAAAGTGTTTTTTTTTCTAAAAACCGTAAAATTTTCAGGATAATTTACATAAACTTTGTATCCTGTAGGTTTAAGTAGGTTAGGTTTATTTTATAACAATCCTGAATGTTAACAGTTTCTGAAGAAAGCGACTTAGGGCAAGTGATGATAAGTACTGATTTTATTTTATTTAATCGTATGGCATTTGTGGCATACGATTGAGGCAAATCATATGGCAACCGTGAGATCTTCGACAAGACAAGTACGGTTGCCAGTTTTTGTTGCACTTTTAGCACCACCCAGGGGTCACGTGTAGGGTAACGGTGGGTAATCCCTACGGACGTGGTGCAACTTCGACCCCCCTTTGTCAAGTGAGTGGGCATGGGCAACTTGACTGTTAGAAGTTCTCAAGCCACCCGAAGGCCTCTAACTTGGCTTAACGACTGCTGTCGTAGACAGCAGCCGGGATCAACGGCTTAACATGCCTTCCAAAGCACGAGAGCGCTCAGTTAGTAACCACTCAAAGCGGTCACCCATCCAAGAACTGCGCCTGCGCCCACATTGCTTAACCTCGCATACCGCACGCGGTACGCGGGCGCCGCTGGGCCACGGGCGCTCTACGCTCTGATACTGATGATTATGGCAAACACGAAATTCTTTAAAACGAAACATATTTCCATGATTACCACCGGTATATAAACCCTGTTTATTATCTAAGTATTTTAATATCTGACATGTAATATTTCTGAAATATTATTAATAAATGAGTATGAGTATAATTTACTGTACGGATAAAGCCTGCTTAATTAAATAGAATAGCTAGTTTATAAATAATAGTTTTGTTGAACGGAAAGGAAATGGCACGGTACCACAAAGGGGGTTAATTCCGGAATGTGTACCTTTTTGACGACTTAAATTGAATTTGCATTTATAGTGATCTTAGCACTCGCTTTGATATATGTACGCTTAACGTGAAAGCGTAGCATGATGCACTGGTAAACCGATTAGATTTGAATTAAATTTTAGTGGCTGAATGGAATGAGGGTGGCATTGTGGAATTAAAAAGGTGTTAAAGTTGTCACGGAAACAGCTGACTAAAGTTATTTCTTCAGATATGCATCTCCTTTTTGTACGGTTATATTTATCTGCGCGCATGAATTGTTTTTTTAGTGACGTGACGAGGTCTCTGAGACCTCTGATATGATATAAACTGCCCCCCCCCCCCTCCCAGGGTATACTACTGATGTTATGCTTCTATGATCAAAATAAGTTCTGTAACGAGTAACGACTGTTAACCTCTGTAAGTATACTTTGCTAGATATTTTATTTATTTATTTTTCTTTTATATCACGTCGGTTACAAACAAGCGTACGGCCCGCCTGATGGTAAGCGGTCACCGCAGCCTATATTGCCTGATAATTTCTTGTGCATTGAGATACATGGTCGGCTCAATAAGACTAACACTTTGTATTAAAAACATGCAATTAGTGTTTGTTAGCGTGCCCTTGCACTGAAGTCTAAAGCCGTCTCGGAATCGTAAATCGGCCGCTTTGGCATCCAGCCATAAAATATTTAAAGGAAGTTTGAAGGCCAGCGCTTCTGCAATGGAGTTTCGGTGGTGGCGTGTAGATCGAAAACCACAATAAACTCACTAAAGTTAATCAATCTTGTGTAGGAAATAACAGGTAGGGTTGCAAACCGGCTTGGTTAAAAAGTCCTGGGATTTTTATGACATTTATACATATGCCAGTACCGGGATACCCTAATCAGAACCATGGGAATAGACATTTTACTACAAAAATCGGTTAAATTCCCATAATTAATTGTCATTTCGGGCGACAACCCTTCGGGATTTCCTCTTCAGGATGGGTGTTCTCGTGGCGGCGGTATCCATCCCTCTGCGTACCGAAGGATTTGAAATTATGTCGTCCAAACAGTCCGAAGTGACAATTACATTACATTAAAATTACCTATGGTCCATCAGAGATGTTCCGCTATTACTTATATATATGTAGTAGAGCTAGATTTTTCTTTTCTTCGAAAATGCAGTCAACCTCTTTTGTACGGATATTTAGGTGCGGTTTAATTATAGTACCTTGTGATTGCATCAGTATCTTTTAATACCAAAGGTATCCAATGTCCCCTCCCCGTACAAGCCAAGGAATAGGTGTTTGTTTAGTTCGGTTGCCTAGAAACGAGTAGGGGTCGACGCTCGGCCACAACTCGATAAACATCACAATTTAAATTGATCGCACGCAGCTACTATTGCAATGTAGTATGTAAGCAAAAGCAGGCACTGTGAGGCTAGGAGTCACAGTGCTACTGGAATTCCCTACTAGGCATTTTAAGGCGAACCACTTAGGTACAAAATTGTTGTTGATTGCATACAGTAAATTTATCGATGATTGTAAACAACCATTCCTATAACAATCTGCTATGCTATTACACCATTTTTGGTATTTACATGTAAAAAAAGCTTTATTTAAAATAAATCTAAAATAATGAACATTTGTATTCTAACAATTCATGTCTAACGGACCCATCACGCTTAAAAAATCCGCATGTGTGATTTCTGTAATTCATTTATGAGTTATATCGAATGCACCTCAAGAAATAGACGACTACGAGAGCTTTTCATTGCAAATTGTAATGAATTTCTGGCAAATTTACAAACATATAGTCAACGAAGCTTGTGTTTACGAGATAGAGTTGCAGTGGGTCGTCATCGCAGCGGCATCATGGATATTTCGGGACCATTCAGTAATCCCGTCATAACACTCATCATTATAAATACGACTGATTCGGAATAGTGGGAAGATCAAATTCAGTGACGTTACTAATATCAAAAAATATGAAAGTTTGGATATTACTCCAACATGCAAAAAGGGTCAAGTCAATTTTAGACATTTATACCCTGGATTAAAATATAGGATACTCTGTAAGCTGTAGATTGTCCCATAGGCGTCAAAATTTGGGTGGAATTTGCCATGGATGTCGAATGAGCACTGGCTAAAAACTAAACAGTTCTATGGTCCCTCGAAATCATTATAGTTACAGTTATATTCATATAATAATTACCAGGAACCTGAAAATAATGTACAAATGACTTGTACACGCTTAACGTAGAACAAAACAACCGGGAAAAAGTTAAGGAAAAACATGGTTTTGATACCTGTACGCACGCTGAATCTACGATGTTTCGCAGGTATAACGTCATTATTGACGTTGTGCATGCTTTAATTACAATTACGGTACAGTCAGCCAATAAATTGGTCTACGACATACCTATCGACTCTATTATTTGAGTATGAAGGTTAAAAGTGGTAGACTAATTTCTTGGTTTACTTAATGTTGGCCATTCGGCCTATATTATTTACTACAACGCATGAATAAAACTGTAAGACACAGTAAAGACAATTTAGGACACAAATCTTAAGTACCTCATTAGTATTAGTACTTATTAATACTACATTTTTGTACATATGTACAACCGTTGGTCCTGACTGAGAGACTGACTCAACAATTCCGAGCTGAAAATTCTTCTGGTTGGATTACTCTTTGTCAAAAACCCAGAATTACCAACAGCTAGACATGGAATCACAAGCATATGTCATCGTGCCGTGAGTAGATTGAATTACAAATCAATCAAATGAGAGCACACATGGTACATCGCTTTATGAAATGTAATATGCAACAACGTGTTATCTTTTGGAACTATATTGCTGCAGATTTTTATCGCGATGTTCGGCCTAGTTATAATACCTACCTCGTCTTTTATCCAAAAATGTGAAGCTGTTTCGGCTACAGAGCACGTTGCCCGTTGCCCGTGTGCAGTTGAGCACCTACCTTCTATCAAATATTTTGTATGCCTAACGGCAAAACATAATGGGGCCTGAGAACAGTAACTATACTTATTTAAGATGTCTGTTGTACCTAAGTTTTACAAAAACATAAATCAAATTGAAATTGCAGAAATATAAATTAACTACACACTCATAGATGCAATACGCTGCACCCGGAGTGACCAAGTACAGACAAAACACATCAGGTGTTCCACAAGGGAGCTATCTAGCCCCGACAAGATTTCACGTATGTATATATGGGTTAAACGATTAATGAGCATTATTTTATTATCCTGCAGAACATTATGAGAAAGTAATGTAAGTAAGTAATCTGTGCTGCTTCTGCAGCCAACTGTATAGTCAGGTCATAAATATGTACAGTTCGTAGCTCCTAGAAGTATACAAGATCCGATGAAATTGTTGATTTCGGCATGAGAACGTGTAACAGTAAGTGAGAGAGAAATACACAACCGATGTACAATTTCCGTGTTATTTATAAACAATAAAGTGCTAGAATGTATAACCCCCCAATGTTAAAAACGCTTCGTCCAATATCATATGAGTATCACTCACCTGACCCCTCAATCCCCGCCCAACACGCACAGGTCGCAGGTTCAATTCTGTAATTGTCGCAATTGCGCGTCCTTTACCGCTTCCTTATTAAATCCGCTCTAATTCATGCGTCGGCGCATACGACAGCTTTAATTGACGCTTCGTTGCGACTGCAACAGTAAATACTTTGCTATAATTAGTACCTAGGAATAGATTGTGTTGAGAGTTTGATCTAATTTTAAACGCATGTAAAATGTACTTGTAGTACTTTTCGGAACTATAAGGTCAGGTATCTAATTTTCAGCGATGATATTTCATGAAAATCCTTGGTCTCTGCCCTACCCTTTGGGTGAAAAGCGTGACTAATTTATTATGGTTCATGGCGTCGTTCCTAAGGACGCAACGCAACTAAAGTTAAGGGTTATATGAGCCAAATTTTTGGTTGGACTCTTTGTTGATTCACATAAATGGGATTTCCGTTTCCATAAATCTATAGAAGGTCCACAGGAAAGATGATATGTGTTTTTTCAACTGTGTTCGACTCTTATCTTATAGTGTATTGGAATACTTATGTTGACTTGTCTTTTCGGTCTTACATAGGAATTAGGGCTGCCAAATGACGCCCAAACACAGTTGATCTGGTATAGTCTGCAAAGAAACTGGTTTACCACTTCTCGACTGTACCTATCATTTGTATATTGATGAATGACGATGTTCAAAGATAGTAGACCACTTTCATGGCAAGCATAGTAAAAATGTATAAGATATATCTAATGAAGCCTACATTTTATTTCGCTTGGTTCGTTTGTAGCGTATGCATTATTCCATTATTTCGTTCCCTCCTTTACCTTTTACGCCAACAGTAGAAAAAGCTAGTAGAACCTCATATATTGACCAGGTAATGAGCAACTAGTAGGTAATATACAAATATTTAATATTAACGAGTAGATAGGACGTGACAGCAGACATTTGGTAATGATGTCACTGTGCCCGTTTCAAATGAGCACTATTTTTATTCGCGCTTATCACGCTTCGAATATTTGGGGCAAACCTAGGAGTTAGACCAATGCAAGCAAATGAAAAGGTCAGTTTGTTTTAGGATTACAAGGATTGTTATGGCTTACTGTCGTTGAGTATGTAGATAACATGTTAATAAAGATGGTATTAGGGTTAGTCGACGAAACCAATGAAGCAGCCTCATCTGAAGCGTTTTCTTTGAAGTCTGTGCATGGATTGGGTTTTATTGGTATTAAGCCGCAGGTTATTTGTATGGAACCAATAATGGAATGCTGTCAGTGCCTTCCGCGACAGTCCATCAAGCTCTGTCACAGTATCAGCAGCAATTACCGCACCGTACTAGTATCGTCAGCAAACAAGGTTAACTAACAATCCGGAATTTTGTGGTCTATATAGTTAACAAGATCGTTTGTGAACAAAATGAATAACAGAAGACCCAAAATTGAGCCCTGTGGAATACCTCTTAATACTGTAACTAATCGAGATTGCCAGACTTCAAAGAAAACGCTTTATATCATGCAACAATACTCGTATGATGGTGACAATCACTATTGAGATATATCGCGTGTCAAATCCGAAGTCCAACGGCGTTGGAAATGAGTTTTAAACGTTTTGCAATAAGGCTTCGGGGGCTTGTTTTAAGAACGATACACATTACGTGGCTTGTATACCTAATATAATGTTATGTTGTGATTTATTTGAAATATCGCCTAAATTGCTTGGCTTATAGAATGCCTGTGACAAACAGCCAGTGATCGCATATTTGTTCCGAGGGATCAAATTTAGGATGGAACACTAAAAACACTTAATAATCCGAATTAAATAGTTCCACAATTTGGATTAGAATATTGATTGTTACCACGAATCAATTGAAAGTACTTACCTACAATACATATCAATAGTATCTTCAATTAGAAGACGCGCGAGTCATACCGACGGGAGCGACCCACGGTCTTCCTACACCAGTGTTACCATGACCCACTTAAAGATCGGTAGGAACCCGACAATGAAGCGTTACTAATGCTATGCAGAAATATGTATTACCTACTTTGCTCGTGTTACGTAATGTTTTATAAATATATTTTGGGCAATGTTACGGAATTAGGCATACTACATGCACCTATGAACGTCAATAAACTACCACCGACCCCTGACCCTTATTACAATGAAAATATAGTGTACTAATGGTCAATTAAGTATGTTGGCGATGGTACTCCACACGCCTATGTGCATTAACTATGTTGGCGATGGTACTCCACACGCCTACGTGCATTAACTATGTTGGCAATGGTACTCCACACGTCTCTGTGCATTGAACATTTTCATCTTTTTTCTCCCTCGTAAACCCATGAATTTGAAATTTCATCGTAAGCGTTAGAGCCGTTTCCGTGATCACCAATATTCTCGTATATACAGGGTGGGAATGAGTATACCGACAGATTTTAACCAACGATTCTAGTGCAAATTAGGACAAAAAAAAGTATTATAAACATTGCTGGATAAAGCCTAATTTTCGAGACATTAATTTTATTCAGTAATTAACAACTTAATAAATCTCAAGGGTAACACGCCTTAATTATGTGACGTCACCGCACACACAAGCACACATGCAATATGGAAGTGGTAATATCAGTCTTACCTTCATCTGCCATAATTTTGACTACGAATATTTTTTTAATAAAAGTTGAGTTTAAACAGCTAAAAGTTTTCATTAGGTATTGAGAGAAATAAATGTTATTTTTAATGGTAGATAGCGATTGCTGTGTACCAAACTAAGATAAAATTATACACTCATACTTTTGCGTAAGATATAGTCCATTTCAAATACCATGGCCCGATTCCACTTGAGACGGTCATTAGGCGTTAACAATAAGATTAGTGATAACAAAAGATATCTGTCCAGACCCTTTTGCGGCGTGGTATTTTTTTAAGCTTTAGTTGTATGGAGATTGCACCGACGCGTGCCAATTTTAAGTGCTAGGGTAGTAAAGCAATTAGCAAACAAAAGCCAAATATTATGAGCCCTATTGTTAAGTTTTAAGTGCAATCGGGCCATGGTGTTTGAAATGGACTATATCTTCAATCAGAATCAAAAATACTCAAAATTGATCAACTTATTATTATTAGCTTGGACTTAAGTTTTACTTCTGTTCTCTACCAACGAGTCGGCAAGTGTGCAAACTTTTTTTGGTGAATAACGTAATAGCCGTACTGGCCGTTAACCAGATTTTAAAACGCCGGGAGTTGTTCGTGAAGTGTGAAGTTTTCTTTATCTATCACTTTTTAGACTAAGGTTTTGTTCACAAGAAAGTAAAGTACTATCGTAAATTTTTTTTTTTCCAGAAATTAAGTAAGTTAATGAGGCAGTTTTGGACTCATGTTGATATAACATTATTTACTCGTAATACCACCAGGAATCTATGGTTAAAGTTTGTCGGTATACTCCTTCCCACCCTGTTTATAACACATAGACAATAATTACTCGTTTAAAGATATTAGATTACTAGCTTTTGCCCGCGACTTCGTCTGCATAGAATTTTGCTTTCCCATACACATCTTTCACCCTTCATTACCTTAAGAAATGATTACATTCAATATGACATGCTCTTTACCGCGCACGGACAAAATTTTAATAGAAATCCTATTTTCAAAACGGATCATAATCATATCAGCCGAAAGACGTCCACTGCTGAACAAAGGCCTCCCCCAAAGAGTAACATAATGACCGCCGCATTTCGCCATCCGCATCCAGCGGACTCTTGTGACATTTACCACGTCATCAGTCCACCATGTGGGGGGCCTGCCCACGCTACGCCTTCCGGTACGTGATCGCCACTCGAGAACCTTTCCTCCCCAACGGCAAACGGTTCTACGAGCAATGTGCCCCGCCTACTGCCACTTAGTTTAGCGATTCGGAGGGCTATGTCGGATACTTTGGTTCTACTGCGGATCGCCTCATTTCTGGTACGATCACGCAGATATACTCCCAGCATAGCCCTCTCTATTGCTCTTTGGGTGACTTTCAGCCTTCTTATGAGGCCCATAGTAAGCGACCACGTTTCAGTGCCATATGTCATCACTGGCAACACACACTGGTCAAAGATTCTCGTCTAGAGACTCTGCAGAATATTGGATGAAAAGATGTGCCGTAGCTTTCCGAACTCTGCCCAGCCGAGTCGGATTCGACGATTAACCTCTTTCTCGAAGTTGGACTTACCTAACTGTACAGTCTCTCCTAGGTATATGTAATCGTCTACAACTTCGAGCGTAAAGTGTCCGATTGTTACGGGAGTTGGTGCGACATGGGCATTTGACATGATCTTCGTCTTGTCCATGTTCATCTTTAGACCAACTCGCTCGGAGGCTTTACTGATGTCATTGAGCATTGTACTTAAATCCTGCATGGTCTCAGCCAAGAATATAACGTCAGCAAACCGAAGGTGAGTGATGTACTCGCCGTTTATGTTGATGCCTAGCCTTCTCGAGTCCAGAGTCTTGAACACATCCTCCAGTGCAGCGGAGAACAGTTTAGGAGTAATAACATCTTCTTGCCTGATTCCCGGAGCTGGGACCCGGGTATGTCCTAAAACTACGACCAAGACCACCGGGAGATGGGCAGCAGCATCCCTGGAGTGCGGTGGAGATACTGCGATTGCCAACCCGCATGCCAAGCGTAGCGATTATGGCATATACCCCCCGTGAATTTGGGGGAGGCCTATGTCCAGCAGTGGACGTCCTTTGGCTGATATGGTAGCCGGATTCCCCGCTGCAACGGAATAGGTTTTGAGTTCTGGTCCTGGAGTCGGACTGACATAGTGCCGTTCTCGTACAAACATTTTAGCACTTCGATATAGCGGTAGTCCACTTGGCACCGTTGGAGAGATTGTAGTATAGCCCAGGTTTCAATCGAATCGAAGGCTTTCTCGTAGTCCACGAACGCTAAACAGAGGGGCAGGTTATACTCCTCAGTCTTCTGTATAACCTGACGAAGCGTATGGATGTGGTCTACGGTTCTAAAGCCTCTTCTGAAGCCGGCTTGTTCGGCAGGCTGGAAGTCATCTAGCCTGCGTGCGAGACGGTTCGTAATGACTTGAAAACTACTACCTACTTTAGCTTTATTTTATGTACGGATAAGCATAGATCTAAGGTGCTTCAACTGCCAATGTTGACGATTGGGCTGCCCAGTCCAAGTGATCTCCTATATCAAACAATTATTATGGTGTGAAGGGTCAATAATTACGTAAAAATAATACACGACAAAATTAAATGATACACCGACGATACAAAGACTGCATTGAAGTAGCTGTTTTTAAGCATATGAAGACAAACAATTCCAAAATATCGCAAATATTTTGATTTAGACGCAATAATAGACCTAATTGCTAAAAGGTTATGCTCAAAAATAGCTTCAATAATCAGAAGGAATTATGATACTTCGGCATTGAAATATCGAAATGTCAGCTTGTTTACAATACGTAAATTCTGCTATGCTTTAAGTTATATTTCTTGACATGCCGTTATACTCCCAATTGGCTGAAACTTAAAGCCTAGAATGGCTTATGAGGATTTAAATCACCCCGTTTCATAGACCATATTTGCACCCCCGATTTCATCCCTTTGCGGGTGATTATCGGGATAAAAAGTATCCTATAAGTTAATCCAGATTATATACTGTTAGTATAAAAAAATCATCTTGATCTGTTCAGTTTTTGCGTGAATGAGTAACAAACATTTAAACATCTAAACTTTCGCATTTATAATATTAGTGGGATAACAAAGTTATATACTTGTATGTAGTTTTTGAATCTAGAAAACGGGACTGAAATTTGTTGTGTTTTGAGTCATAGTTACCTAATGGAATAAATTATATTAGTGTTCAAAATTTAAAAAGACCGTGGTGGCGCGCACACTGGGCAGCGCCGCGGCGCAGGTCTTGCGTTTACTTTTTTTTCAGTTTCTATCTTATAATTTCACAAATTTTGCATGAGGATAATTTTCCTTTGTCGTCAAGTATATGCTTACCAATTTTTATACCTGTAACTCATAGGTTATAGGAGTTCCCATACAAAATTCAACCCCTCTTTTTACCCCCTTTTAACCCAAATCTGCACAATTTTTGTAGCTTAAAACCTGACCGGGTATTTACTCGACAGGTTAGTAAAGTTTTCATCAAAATCCGTTCAGCCGTTTTCACGTGATGCGCGTTCATATAAACAGACAAACAGACGAAAATTTTAAAAACTGTTGGAAGGTTTCCTGTTATCGATTCTAAGTATCCCCAGACAACTTTTTTACGAATATCTTCCATGTACAGACTTTCGACCCTCTTCAGCTTTATTATATGTATAGATAGGTATTTGATTTTTCATTGAGAAGTTATAATTTAATACTTTACAAATCCAGTTACTTCTATAGAAAAACAGAAATACATTTGTTTATCAATGCTCCCACAAGTAGTGATTTCAAATATTTGATAGTGGGACTAAAAACGTGTTAAGAACTTAGAATAAGAAGTAGTTCACTAGAACAGTATTAAAATAATTATTTTTCATTCATTTTACAGAATCCTCAACGCAACCGAACTGCAACGAACGTCACAGCGCCCGTACACACGAGGCCAAAACCGCGGACGCTCGAGACGCATCCGACACGACACCGGTGACGCCGCGATGGCGTCCACCGACATCTCGACCTCCAGCCCCGCCGACTCCAAGCGAACCGTCGACGAGGCGTTCCTCAACCGGCTAAAAAGCCTCGTCGAAAGGCTCAGACTTGAGAACGCGACCCTGAAGAAGTCCCTCGACACCGAGCGGAGCGGAATCAGAGGACTGAAGGCCCTTCACGAAGCGGCTCTACGAAACTTGAAGACTGAACACAAAAAGAAAGAGGAATTCTTAGAGAAACAACTCAGAGTTCCCTCCAAAACAGAGAAATGCGAAGACGGGAACAGATTATCAGATTGCAAGAGGTTAACCATCGAAATTCAGTCTTTAAAAGCAGCTAACAAAGGTCTTCAAGAAAAACTCAAGGTACTTAATTAGATTTTTTTAATATGTAAAACGAAATCTTGAAGCGTTGTGTAAGAATAGTTCTACTATAAAAAATATTCCGCTAATCACGTACCCACCAAGCAACAGGAAAAATACTTCTCGTAGATTTTTCATGGTTAATGCCTTCCGCTCTTTATTGTCTCCGGTGTACAAGACATTGCTACGTCTTGAGTAAAGTGTGAACTCTTCAGTTTTTACCCATTGCTGTAGAATCCCTGCTTGGAACAGATAATGCAGCTTCTTATCTATCACCGGCAGGTAAGGACTTCCATAGCGCAATCCGTAGACAATCGAACAGGGCAAAGGACAATCTAACATCGTGTGGAACAATGGTCGTCCATTTTTCATATTAGCTGGTTTTCTGCTTATGTATGTGGCATCAGATTTTCTTAATAATATAGCGTATTGATACTGTCGTTTTTCAATGGCTGCCTTTATTTTTTTATCGTTAAATGCTTCGATACGATTTTGGATCTGACGACTGATGTCTGGGGTCAAACTATCAGTGAAGAGGCGCATATGTCTATTGTGAATGCCTAGTCGAAGATTGCTCGCAAGTAGTGCAGGAGCCGTGTCTATTTCTGGCTTGTATCGCGGATATGTTATCGCTGACGTTAGGATTCCCTGAAAGCAACACATAGTCTATTTTAGGACTAAAATATGGGAGTTTGCAATTACATAGTTGGCGTTTTGTATTCTGTATGGTATGGTATATGGGCACTCGTACTAACGCCATGCGTTAAGGGATTTTTTAGCAACCCTCGAGCCTCGAGTAGTATTCTTAGTAGCGTAGCTTTTGACGGATAGCCAAGAGCCAAGTAATCTTTTTACTTCTGGACTACTCTGCTGCCTATATTCATAATTACAATTACATCAATAAAAGTTATTCCAATACTTACTCATTAGATTTAGTTTATTACTATAAAGCTGTAATTTGGCATAAGATATACATTTCAATCATGAAAGTCAAACAAGTTTTTGAACAAAAAAATTACGGGCCCTAATTTTAGGACCCTTCACGATTTCGTTAAGGAAACCCCACACCGACTGACCATTGACTTAAGAGTCCGTTTGCGTGGTATTTTAACTTTAAAGTGTAAATTTTGGTTGGAGTCAAGAGTCCCAATCGCTACATTACGCGTGGCCCGACACGAAATTGGTCGGTTTTTTGAAAGAAGAAACTGTATACATATAATTTAGTAACAGGTACAACTTACGTCAATAGCACAATCTATGATGAGGGAATAAAGGATTATCATTAACACGACGGCTCTGAAGACTGGTCCTAAGAATTTGATAATAACAGTTTGTCTTATGAAGCATTTCACTAGTTCCACGACAGTCGTGGCGGAGGATGGCGAGTCTCGTGTGTCCCACACTCTCTTCTCCACTTTAAGCACTACCAATGCAATTAAAAGCAGTAAAAAAATGTTAAACATGAATAACAAGAATATGTCCGTTGAGATCAATTTCATAGTTG
The DNA here is from genome assembly GCA_905163555.1 of Notocelia uddmanniana. NCBI lineage: Eukaryota > Metazoa > Arthropoda > Insecta > Lepidoptera > Tortricidae > Notocelia > Notocelia uddmanniana. The sequence goes on from LR991065.1 coordinate 18,716,088, forward strand.
TCAGGAATGTTGACTGTGTACCAGATTTCTTCAAAAGGAAACACAGCTCATCTTGCGCAAGAGGATAGGTCGTGTCGATGTAGCCGTAATAGGAATTTTTGAGAATGCGGGAATTTAATTCTAGGTCCGTGTAACCATCCATTAAATCGCGTGTGACTCCAGTAGCTGTTCCGTTATCAAGGAGATCTCCAACCGTGCTCCCATCTCGAGGCGCTAGAGGAAGACACGTAGCATTCAAAATACCCATCATAGTATAAGCCAACCTGGAACTGCAATCAATTTGAGCATTATCATCATAGATGAAAGGTTTTCTGAATACGCTAAGGCGTAGCTCTCTCCCGTAAAGATTGTGGTATTGATGAGCCAACAATCTTCCGATATTTTTCACTTCTGTTATATCTAGGATTTGATCAAAAAACGGATTATAAGTGTACATCCTCAAGCGATCTGACCACAGTACAAGAATTGAGTTAGCGATTCTTCTACTCCAACATAATTGAAAATGCTGCTTCATGGCGTAATTGAAGTAGCTGTCGACGGTCACTGGTAGGTTTATGACGAAGACCACTACACTTCTCGGCTTGAAGACGCCTGTTCTACGTAAGGCTTGTATCACCAAATCGTTGTATTCTACGGATAGTACATTGGAGGTCACAACGTAAGTTGTCTGTCCATGTTTGTCAATTCTGGGCTTCGTTACACTGGCATTGTTATTAGGGCAGCCATCGAGGAGCAACACCGGATATCCGTCGTTATAATTCTCAGTGTACTTCAGTATTCTGTTCTCGAAGTATGTGAATTCACAGAATATGATAGTGAAAAACCATTGGCGGAAAGCGCTGTAGATTTTATAGACGACATCAAAAGCGAAATCGGCCTTTTCGCTGGCATCGATGTGGTACGCTTGAACTTCTTGAAATAGAACTGATGGGTTTTCGCATACTGAATGTCTTAGCAATAAAGCTATAGTGAGAGCTGTTAGCATTTTACGAGACCGGCTGCGGTGTGTGGCAGGACACTTGACACTGCAGGTTGTAAGGTCAGTTTTGTATTAAAAGTGGCGGTGGCATCATTAGGCTGAATGTCAGCGCGGTTCGACGGCATGTCAATTATCGCTGCAAGGAAAATATTGGCCGACGCAAATTGTGTCACCAACAACAAATTTAAATTTATAACGTCATCAAAGTTTTAATAAAGTTTGCTTTTGATGTGGATAGATAATTGCGGTAGAGTTTAATGGTTGATTTTATAGAGATATAAATGTTTTATTAATAGTAATCATAACATAATACTTTTTAGCTTACATGGATTCAGTGATCGCTATGCCAAATTTTACAAGATTTGGCATAGTGGAAATGGTAAACGGAATGTAATTTGATATTTTCCAGTGAATGGAAATTATTGTAGGGTATTATAGTGGGTACTACATCTGTTAAGAAATTCTAAGGCGCTTTGGATAAGCATGCAGAGTACAGCCTAATTCTTTTTTGTGCATGAAAGAAATCTGTGTCTAGCTGTTGGACTTACATATTTATGCAGCGCTATCTTTCCCACCGCCCGCTGCAGTATTGAGGCATTGGTATTCAGTGCCCAGCCTAGTTTGCATGATAGGAGTAGGTCGGTCATGTTTTAAGTGACTTTTTGTGTCACTCGAGGCGTAAAAAATGAACATAAAACCTATCGTACTAGCTGACGGTAGACCGCTTTATATATATATCTAGCTAGGTCATACACAGAATTAGGATCCCATCTTTTCTGTGGACATCGCCAAAGTACACATACGAGTACATACTCGTATCGTACAGATACTTACGCCCGTATCCCATTGGGGTAGGCAAAGACCAGAGAATGCCAAAAACTACGGTCCTTACTTACTTCTTTCACTTCAAACACATCCATACATCTCCTCATACATGCTCGTCGGTTGTGGGTACTTATGACTTGGCCTTTTTTCAATATCAAGAGAAAGAGAGAAAGTAAAGGACTAATATAGCCAAAATTATGGTTGGGCTCATAATCCGCATCAACGGAGTCTCCGTTTCTATGTGAGAAAATCATAACTTATATGCACATAAGCCGTTAACAATTGAGCACAGGAGGGAAGATTTTTGTTTTTTTCAACGGCGTATAATGTTTGCAGGTCGCGCATGCGGCGGAGAGCGCCCGCGCGGCAGAGATGCGCGCGCAGGCGGCCAAGCACGCGGCGCTAGAGAACGCCGCGCGGAAGGACGCCCGGGCGCAGTGCCACAAACTGGTGAGCCACAACACAAACACCTCAATATTACGTACAGTCACAGAATAAGTAATAGTTAGTACAGTTCCCTCCGACCGCGACAGGCCGGACTGGCTCCCGTTGGATCGGAATGGATGACCAACATTTGACGATGACAGCTGAGTACAACCTTCTTTCGCTTCCGCGATCAGCATACCGGGTCGCAATTTCACACAACATAGACCCATATAGGTCCGTGCCATTTTTTTTAATAAATATATTTATTAAATAAATATTGGGGGTCAATGTTACACAAACCCACCTAGTCCCAAACTAAGCAAGGCAAAGCTTGTAATATTTTATAGGACTACGATATACATACTTATATAGATAAACAAATAGAAAACATTCAAGACTCAGTAACAAATAAAAATATTCATGCTCACCACACAAGTACTTAACGCCTTGACCGGAATTTGTACCCGGGACTATAATACCATAGACAAGTCATTATATGACTGGTGGGTGAATCAAAATTATATATTTTTTTAAACCGAAGTCAATAGAAGGAAGGAGGTTCTCAGTTCGTCGGCATGTTTGTTTTCTTTTTTTTATGTACATATGTATGTTCCCTCTAATATATAACTCTTGAATACGTCGGCCGATTTTGATAATTATTTTTTTGTTTCAAAGCAGGTACCCCCAAGTTGGTCCCATATAAATTTGGTGAAGATCTGATGATGGGATCTAGGAGGAATCGAGGGAACTCCTCGAATTGATAGGCACGCATATGCCGATTTCGGTATTTTCTGTAGGTAACCAAGCATTGGCTTACAGAAACCACAAATTGTGGCATAGCGAAGTACAAAATTGGAGTCGGTTTTTTTTTGTTGTAAATTATATTTTAAAAAAGACCACGTCAAAGCCCTTTTTTTCAACCACCATATCGATTTTAATATCAATCAAATTATTTTGTTACGTAGAAAACTTATTGTGTGCAACGCTACATAATTATTGTTTGAAATTCTCGAGTCTTTGCATAAAATCCATCCATCCATATTTCATATTTCATATCAGCCGAAGGACGTCCACTGCTGGACATATGCCTCCCCCAATTTAAAGGGGGTTCATGATGCGCTATTTGTTGGACCGCAGATGGATTATGCCGCCAATCTCACCTAAATTTGATTGTGGCAAACGAAATAAGGTGAAATAATGACAAAGACATAAAAAAATCTCTGTCACTTTCATTGAGATTTGGATACAACCGTCTCGATCAGTAGTGGTATTATTATTTGCTTATCATGTTCGTTCTGTCATCAATGCCTGTTATAATTATAACCTAATCGTCCTTCCTTCATTTAGCAGTGCCACGAGTCCTGCCCCCATTATCCTTTACCCATTTCTCGTATCTGCTCTCTCCTCTCTTGTCGCAATATATGTAACAGCCCATGGAATTTCCTCCCCTAACCACCACTGCCATCACGGAATAACTACGAGTAAATGAAATCGTGTGACTTCCGCTATGCTCGAAACTGAAGTGCGTTAAATCGTGGACCCTTTAGCTAATTTATCCGTTGTTGATACTCCAATAAAAGCGGCATTTTTTAAAGGTGTTACTTTGTTTGGTAATTGGTAGCTTAGAAATCAGTAAGAACGGAAGCTCACTGTGGCCGCAAGCACTGTGTGAATGCGAGCTAGGTGGGTCTGTTTCTTTCCTTTGTAGCTAAGCGCGATCTGGTAGTCTGACCAGCGAATCGTGAGACTGAAAAGAAGCTGAAAATATGTATCAAATCATGAGATTTCTTTTTTAGCTACCTTCTCATTCTCACGATTCGGTTGTCAGATTCGAATTTGGTTACCTAATGACTGCAACGCAACCGAGTTCGATACCAAGTAAGGAACTGAATAATATTATAAACTATGGGATAGGATGGGAACATGAACAATATTTAAATATCACTATGTGAGACATCGTTCTAGTACAGAAGAAATAAGTTTTGGACTAGGTCGAATGGTGTTACTCTGTTGTTTTTTTACATATTTATGCTAGTTTGTTAAGTTTTGTTTTCTTCCGTAATTATTACAATTACCTACTTATAAGGTTTCTCTCGTCTCTATTTCGCTTGATGCATTGAATTGGAATCGGGATGGTATTTATTGTGCGTGCTCGGTAGTTGTGGTAAAAAAAATAACCGATTACAATTCAATGTATAGTCCCATAAGTAAATACTTACTATGCAAACTCACACAAATTCGAACTTCGTCATTTGAAGCTATACTATGTTGTTTAGGCAATCTAAGTAAAGCAAAGTCTGTAAATAAAATAAATGGGTGGAGAAAACGATAGACATACCTACACACGCAGATAAATAAATATTGAAACTGAAAAATAAAAGTAACAACTATTCATGCTTATGTCACAAATAGTTGACTTGCGGGATTCTATTCTCTAACCGAGCGTCTGATCGCTTTAGTGTACAGGCAGGGTCACTTAGCAAATAGGCAAAAAATTAAGCCCCAGAAACTCAGGATTTGTTCCCCGTTGACTTGCTTATTTGTCCCCTAACATTGATGCCATTAACTTCGATAACAATCGACTGTCCTTTGTCATGATTTATTGTGATTTTGGACGCTGTTACTGATTGACTCTGAAGCTGATTGATCGCCGGGTAGTTCTTAAAACAAAATAGGTGTAATAAATTCTCCAGGGTACTATTTACTTACATAAGGCTTTTAGTCCGGTTTCCAAGGACAGCTTCCAAGTAGACAAACGGGAAACGTAAATGTCAAAGTGAATTATTTTTATGCTAGATCATAAATTATATAATTTAATCTAGGCAACGTGGGCAGTTTATAGCCAGGTTTACGGTGGAGCTAGATTGAGGCAAGTTTCCTTATTAATAAGTGCGTAACGATATTTTATATCTTTAGCGAATCAAGCTAGCGGCATAGCAATATGAATATTATGCTTGTTGACGTCCAACTTTGTAATCTGTATATGTGTAATTCTTCTGTAGGTACATGTGTAAAACTATAAGTCATGCTTCCTAAACCGTTTTACCGATTTTGGTGACTTTTTTAGTGTTTTCAAGTGGCCCCTAGATGGGCTAGATTCAGAATCTATTACCATGTCTACTCCACCAAGTCCACTAGATTTGTATAAGTTTAGTTGTGATACAAGTTGTTCTAAAAGACCATCGTAATTTTGCTGCAATTTCTAAAATATACATGATGTAAATGTTATTCGTAGGTACAAAAATGTTGTCACTTCATAACGCCCACCCTACTGTACATTTTAATAGCGCCTACAAATTAACTAACAGCAATCTTCTTGTTTGGCCTCAGCTGGAGGAAATCAAATCGAAGGAGCGAGTTATAATGCAGCTGAAGAGAGAGGCGAGAGGAGCCCAGGACAATGCTCAGGTAAGTTTGTATGACATATAGAAGAACTAGATATAACAGCCCAGCTATCACGATCTGTATACCGACATACGAATTTTGTTTTGGTATGCGGTCGCCGGATTCTCAATAAATGGAACAGCGTTCCAGGCGCCGTCCTTATCATCACCAATATTAACCGCGAAGTCCAATGCCCAAAGGGATCATTACTAATATGGTAACTGTCAGATCTCGGTACCTATCTACATTTTATATCAGCGGTTGAAACCGAAAAGCTTTACTTGAGAACGAGACCCTCTGCGTAAGTTTTCTTTTGACAATAGAGATGTAATCAGATCACTAACCACATCGTTTTTTCGCTATTTTCTATACTTGTAGGTAGGTTCACTATATGTTGACAAAGCGATTAGCAAGGTGATTAGCAGGAAACTGTAATTATCCATTTTATTTATTAATATACAATTCATGACTCTGTGACGATGTACTTACGTCGAGAGCTTTTATGTAACGGACGCAACACAAATCTAAATAGTAAACTTTTAGAGTAAGAAGAAGCCGATTTCTTGCATCGAATAAGTGGCATTTTTACAAGTTACCTATGTAAACGTATTACGTATCTAATTCCTACCTATATGACAAGATAGAGAGCGCAAAAATGTATCACATTTCCTATTTATACAGCCATTTGCCGATCTACAGTGTCAAATATTTTTTAAGGATTTAAAGTGAGGTGCCGGGTTAGAATACCACCACCCCCTTTCTTCCCTTGGGTGTCGTAAGAATCGATTATGGGAATTAGGTTGAAATCTGTTGTGGGCGATGGGCTAGCAATCTGTCACTGCATTAAACTTCATCAAATTAATTTTCATGTGTTCTGCCTACCCCGTATGCGAATATACCTAGGCGTGAGTTTATGTATGTATCCACCAGAAATGTGTAAGGAATTGTGAGCTTTTTGTCAGTAGTTTGCGGACATAATTTCTACAGACATTTCAAGAACAATACTTATTTCCTCCCGAGTCACAGTTGTCCTGAATACAAATGCAAAGGACGGTTGCATAATGTCGTCTATTTTGTCATGCGCACACGCTTTACGATTTCCAGAAACACTCAAACGCCGCCTTTAGAGTTCTGGGAACCTCGGCCTTAACTCGCCCGAGAACTGGTTGAGCCAAAAAGACGATTTGTCTGTAAGATCGTAAAACCTATGGTATCGGCGAATGGGTTTTGTGATTGTCATCTTGTTTGTGAGAATCTGAATCTGAGAATTGAATAAGAACAAAACTAGGAACATTACCGCTGCGGTAAATTTTTATGTTGGTTAAGATATATGAGAAAACTGTCAGCTGTCAGTCAACACAGTATCGCTTTTAACAGCACTGATTTTAATGAGTGCTTCTTGAGGCGCGGGAATTGCGAAAGCGGGGCGATACGATTACAGTACTGCTCCGCTTTTGCCCATGATATTACTTCTACGCAAAGGTAATACTGACAGTATGTCGTCAAGTGAGGATTTCTGTGCGTCGTCAGTAAGCTCATGTCAAAGAACAAAATACCACATCGATCCCGCCCCGCCAAGTCAGGAAGTCACCTAACTCGTCCAATCCTCGTTGCACTCGTTGTTCAAAGTGGAATAAGGACCTCAACTGTTATTTTCGGTCTTCAAATAGCGAATGAATAGGGAATGTCTGAAATTTTTAAAAGTCCTTGATTATTTTTCTAATGGTAGGTATAACCATCGCCATTAAAAGAAAAAAGTTTCAGATTTTTCGGTTGCACCATATATTTTATAAAAATACAAACATTTTATACCACCTCGCGTCTGCCCCGTATCGGACTACTAAGACATTTCTAAGTCCGTCAAATATTTCTAAGTCCATTAAAAAAAAACACCTGCTTGAATCTGTGGTACGCAATGACATTGACAGTTCAAGTCATACGACCAACCTATGATGAACTGTCAAATAATCAAGGACTTTTAAAAATTTCAGTCTTTCCCTAATGGTATCAGTAAGGTTTGCCACTTCGTACTTTGTCACAGTGAAAATCAGTATGAAAGTTGCTAGAGATCTCATATTATTGTCACTGTGACAAGGTACGAAGTGGCCCAGAAATCGAATTGGTTGACTGTAAATTTAAATGAGTGTTTTCTGATTGGCGGAGGATGCACGGGAGAGCGGGGCGCTCCTGCGCAACTTATTACCGGCTATTACTACTGCTCCAATATAATGCTGGGCAGTACACTGACAGTATACCGACAAATATGGAAATTAGGGTGACTAATAAAATAGAAAGTTACCCCCTTATCCTGCTGGTTTAATGTTGTGGAAGTATTTTAACCAACAGGGAATGGACATCTCATCAGCATTATAGCATTCCCGGTTGTATCGTAAAAAAAGTTCGAAGTCCGCGTTTTAATAATAAAATTATTATTATTTTTGGACAATCTTACACAAATCGACCTGGTTCCAAACCAAGCAAAGCTTATACTATGGGTACTAGGCGACGATATACATATTATGTACTTTTTAATGAATAATTAAATACTTATAAATAAATAAATACTAAAATATATTTAAATATATATAATTAAATACTCAAATACAATTCATGCTCATAACACAAATAAATGCCCTGATCGGGATTCGAAACCGGGATCACCAGCTTCGTAGGTAGGATCGCTAATCGCCAACAGTAACAACACAAACAAGGCTAAGGCCGACCATTTGTAACAAGTTGCCGGAAACAGTCAAGTCGGCCCCTTCCTTACAATGTTCCAAACGGAAGCTGAAAAGTTGGCTTCTCGAGAACACATTTTACAGCTACGACGCATTTTTAAACCTCTAGAATAGTATAATTCATATTATAAAATAATAATGAATAATCAAATCATTTCAGATAATTGTATGGCCTTGGTTTTCTAATAAAGAGTTTTCGGTTTCACTCGTTTAAAGGATGATTCACAGTAGTCCGTTCCGTGTCCGCGCGGGTCGGCCCGTTTTCTTCTAGAGAAATACGCCGGCCGTTGCGTTTGCTGTCATAGAAAACGGGCCGGCCCGGACACGGAACGGTCTACTGTGAATCATCCTTAAGTAGAACAGATTTACAAAGAATGCAACCACCTAGTCTTATGTCAAATTATTCACATAATTGAATTTGAGTCATGTCATGATCATTTAATACCTCGCTTTACCCGTTTATAGGTCTATCAGAACAGTGTATATCAAAGGGTAGCGGTACCAAATGATCTACTAACGAAAATGTTCAAAATCCGAACGGAAATTCCACAGTTTCCTTTTCGCTGCGTTGCATTCCTGCCGTGTGAAACCGCCGCAGGCTGCGCAGGAGCACAACAGTGTGGCAATTATAATGAGTTATCGACCACTTCGTTATAACCTGACCAGTACATGTTTGACCTCTAATTACGTATGGCAGTTACAAATTTAGGTGTAAAATTATACTTGAGCAAGCCTGCATACGAGTACAAGACTTTTTATGAATAGAAAGGAGTGCATAGCCTCGGGATGCTACCCTAATCAACTTATTAAATCAAATCACCGTATTTAGACTAATGCAGGGTTAGTGACATGCAATCCGTGCAGCATGGCACTTTGGATTTCAAGAAGCGTTTGTAGGTGATTTTTAGGATAATGTGGTCGTTCAGAAGAAATCGCTCTTTTGTAATAAACCTTGTATTGATTGATTACGTTCTGGACGGTCTTTATTGAGGCGTGTAATAAAGAGTATTCGATTGTATTGTTGTTTGTCTCATGCTACCAAATACAATTTGTGGCAGAAAGAAACATAGGCTGGGTTGCACCAACTTACGATCACAGAACGATCAACGTTAAATATGGTGGCGGAAGCTGTCATCCCATAGAAACTTGTAAAAATTTCCATACATTCAGATTTTAACGAACACTGCTTACGATTGCAGACAGTTTGGTCACAACCCACCCTTAGTCAATGGCCTTTAGGACCAATGATATTTTATAATTTAGGTCCATTATTCATTCATTCATTCATTTATTGATTGCTAACCATGGTATTATAAGATTTTTTACTCAAACATGCAATGAAATTAGTACATTACGATACAAGTGCAGAGAACAGGAAATTCGCAACGAGTGGTGATAAATTAAAACACGACCGAAGGGAGTGTTTTAAATCGACACGAGTTGCGAATTACCTGTTCGCACGTGTATCGTACAACGTTTTACAGTACATATGGCTATTTAAAGTTTCGACATATGCACGTAATCTGCTGATTACCGCACTCGTGCGGTAAAGTAGCACTATATGTACTGTAAATTGATTTTATGTTCCTTATAATAGGTTGCGAAGTATGACGTTTCAGGTGCGGCTAGGACAAGATGTCGTTAATAGAATTTCATACAAATCTTTTAGGCCTAGGCCGGCAAAGTCGTGTTTTTTAATTTCCATTCCGTGGCACAGGCATCATGACATTCTGCCACTATGCGTATTAAAAATAAAACTTTGATTTTTTTGTTGTTTATTTCATTGCATGTTTGAGAAAAACACTATACATACCTCGGCGGGAAATATGGGGTTGCCCGCCTGAGACCTATCCTGAGATGATATGTCTTCGGCCGGCAACCCCTTTCGTCCCGGCCTCTGTAGTAATGTACTAATAAGGCGTATACAGTACAGTGTAGCATGGACCCTGCTAGGGCAAAGCAGTAACCTAAAACTAGCTTATCATACGTATGGCATAAAATAAAATCCTTGCCTAACTAAACTCAGAAACATCGAGATATTTAAATTTACAAGTTACGTGTTCATATATTCTTTCACAATGTAAAAAGCTACAGACAGTAGATAGTTCTTTAGTTTTTTTAACAAAAAGTGTATACTTCTTTTCATCTAATATTTCTCTCGATAAGCTATTATATATCTTTATTTACATGTAATGTGGTCCTTTGGAGATCATTTTGAATTTTGCTACAGTCGTTTGCACCTACAATTACCTTTAGTCCGATGTCTGAGAGATACGTATAATGAAAATAGACTTGGTCTGCAAAGTCATTTTGCAAATACATAAAACACAATATATAGATATTATGTATCCATGTTAGTCCTTAGTAGGATAGAATAAGTCCTGACATAAATTCTATCCTACTCGTACAGTCAGCGTCAGACTTAGCTACGCATCTGGATAGTTCAAGTCTTTATTGTAATGGAATTATATATTTAAACTTTAAGGATAGCTATGGGCCGCGTACAGGCATGAAGTCTGCCTTTTGTACTATTCAGTATTACGCAGTAAAGTTTAAATAAATAAATCAGTTTGCAAATAAACTACTTAAGTATATTGAATTGAAACTTTAATAGTTTTCACGCCTTTTAAGTATTCCGTTCCCGAAAGAGCGGTCAAAATATCAATAATGATTAAAAACATTAGTTTAAGTAGAAAACAAACTCATTAATAATATTTATTTTACACATACCTTCTTAATTATTGTTCAAAATCAGTGGTCCCTAACCTTTACAATACCTAAAGTTATCCGCATTACATATTAGGGAATCTGGCAAAGGCTAATAACCGCTAATAACCCTCTCGTAGCCAGTCATTTTCGATAGCTACCAAATCTGTTCAGCTTAAAGGATTGTGTCTACGGAGGTACACCCATGTTCGGAACTGAAATCCTCCTGTTAAAAGCAATTAAGCAACAGGCAATACGAATGCAAGCCTGTTTGGAAATGGAGCCTCGAGCCGTATACAATATACAACTATATGACGTATGACGTATACAACAGAAATTAGAATAGCTGGTGTCATTCCATGCATGAGGTTACGTTATAGGTTATTTGCACGTCATCCTGATACTGTTACAGCGCATGCGTTAACTGTCATGTCATGTAAGTATAAGTTAGCGTTTGAGCGTTGGAAATAACAATAACTGTGGCGTTAAATCACCAGAAAACCGTTGTAGGCGTAATATTCGGAGTTTGGTGCGAGTTTCGGCGATTAAGTAAGTTTTCTGACATAGGAGTAGCATAGGAGTATTCAAATTCAGTAACGATGCCAGTAACGGACCTGCATGAAACTTCACATGTGTACAATTAAATTATTCACTGTATTTTTTATTTATATTATATTTCGTAATTACTCGTACGGTTTAACGTTTGTCAGATCCATCTGTCAGCTTGTGAATAAGCTCTGTACAAACAAGTTTAAAAATATTACAAATTAAAGGGAAAAATTTAATGCTCCGAGCAGGATTCGAACCTGCGACATCTGGCATACGCGGCCAATCGCTCTAGCCTCTAAGCTATCGGAACAACCAAGCTCGTCCACGAAATCCTCCGTCAATAGTTCCCTCTTACAACGCCTCAGGGAGGCGTACAGTGACATCTACCGTAGAAGACTTAGGCTTCCATTAATTAACGGCACCAACGTCTCAAATTACATTGAGAAATCGTCAGTAACGATGCGCCACCCCGTACTATCAGTGATAATACCATTTTTCAGCACATGCAACAGTTATTTCCGGTCATATAAACTTGATTAATTTTAATTTTGTACTAAAGCAGTAACGCTGCTAACGGAAATTTCAAATTAAAGGGAAAAATTGAAAAATTTTATGCTCCGAGCAGGATTAGAACCTGTGACCTCTGGCATCTGGCATCTAGCTGCTAGGAGCATTAAATTTTTCAATTTTTCCCTTTAATTTGAAATTTTCGTTAACAGCGTTACTGCTTTAGTACAAAATTAAAATTAATCAAGTTTATATGACCGGAAATAACTGTTGCATGTGCTGAAAAATGGTATTATCACTGATATCAAAGTCTTACTCTTTTGAATGTAGTGTAAAATAGATTGTATCTATTGCAGCTGAGTTTCTTAATGGACCCATCTCAGCTACGCTAGGTTTAATAAACCAGCGACAACTCCCAGTAGCTCGATTCCACTGACACTCTAGATTCGGTTGAAAGAAAATCATTCAACAAATCTCACTGGAGCGCATACTCTTAGGGTATTCCAGTGTTTAAGCCGCCCGCGTGGTCGTGTCGGAGGTTTCCCCTGGATTTTCCCCAGGCTACTCTGCCACCACGCAGTCCTATCGCCACTCCACGCCGTCCACTTTCATTACCGGCTAGAGCTATGCGCTAAGCTCGTAGGCCGTAGCTACGTATGCCTCGTATGTAGCCCGTAGCAGCTATGAATGGTCGGGTTCTCGGCGCTAAATGTGTAAAAGGGCATGTCCTATAAATTAAGCCACAGTCAAGTCCAAAAAAATCGATTGCACGTTTAAAGCGATAGATATTATATCTGTGAAGCACACATTCTTCTTCCAAGTTTTTACTCGGTAGTGTCCTAGAGGAGCCCGGGGTCCACTTGGCATCTGATCCTAATAAGTGTCCTAGAGGAACCCTTGGTCCGCTTGGCATCTAATCCCAAGAAGTGTCCTAGAAGAGCTCGGGATCCACTTGACATCTGATCCCAAGAAGTGTCCTAGAGGAGCCCGGGGTCCGCTTGGTATCTGATCCCAAGAAGTGTCCTAGAGGAACCCGAGGTCCGCTTGGCATCTGATCCCAAGAAGTGTCCTAGAGGAGCCCGGGGTCCGCTTGGCATCTGATCCCAAGAAGTGTCCTAGAGGAGCCCGGGGTCCGCTTGGCATCTGATCCCAAGAAGTTTCAATGAAGAGCCCGAGGTCCGCTTGGCATCTGATCCCAAGATTTGGCGTAGGTAGGCGTTGTACGAAAGCAACTGCCATCTGACCTTCTTACCTAGAGGGAAAACTAGCCATAATTGGGATTAGACCGATTTCCTTACGATGTTTTCCTTCCGTAAACATACATCTGCGGAAATTCAAATGTGTTTATGTGTAACTTCACAACCCGCGCCGGGCCAGCGTGGAAACTACATCCTACCCTCTCACCTGAGGATGACCATGATGACACATTTAAAGGGATTCGCAAAAAAAAGTTATCCTAGTGAATGCATTGACATCAAAAAAAGAATCTGCGTGACTACTACCGTTGCGTACCTATATCTAGTTAGTCCGTAAAATAGAATAGGTGCTAGTGTCAAGTGAAGAATGATGTTAATAGCTATGTCATGACACTTGACAATTTTAGATGTACTCTTTGAGTAATAAATTAAAAGATAATGCATGTCAAATACATGTCAATGACATCATTTCTTTTACGTTGAAGACAGACTATTTCTTGCTGATTAAGATGAAGCTGACTTTAAGGTACACCTGCTTTTTATTTAAACTTGATTTACAGCTAGATACTAGGCTATATAAGCGCATGTGTGTTTGTGAGTTTTGAGAAAAAAAGAATGGCGTTTACTTTATTTTATTTATCTGTTGAATGTTATTTTTAGAGTTTGTACCTAACCAAAAAAATACTCCCTATTTTTTATTCACCTTCCCATACTTTTCCTTTTTTTAAATACTACGTCGGTGGCAAACAAGCGTACGGCCAGCTTGATGGTAAGCAGTCACCGTAGGTGGAGTCACTACCAACTTAGCTAAAGCCGTCGACCGAATTTAGGTATAGTATCCTTTTTTTTATATTATTCGGCATGATATGAAAATGCTCTTAAGGTGTTCCGAAAAATCCTGGGATCAGTGAAATGAGACGATGGGAGTTGGAAGATCCGTAAAAATGCAGAAATAGAAGAGCTGGTGGCCGAACCAAATATTATTGGTGAAACCAAAGCGCATCGTCTTCGCTGGTTTGGCCACCTCGAGAGGATGGGAGAAGATCGACAGGTGAAGAGAGCATACTTGGGACGACCGACCGGACGGCGTCCTGTGGGTCGCCCCAAGTATCGCTGGAAGGATATGGTGGACGCGGACCTGCGTAAGCTTGGAGCCGGTGCAAGCTGGCGAGAAATAGCGCAGGACCGAGAAAAGTGGCGTGCTCTTGTCTCGGAGGCCAAGATTCATTTTGGGTCATCGTGCCAGCCTAGTTAGTTAGTTTTAGTTATGAAAATGCATTAATTATTGTTTTTAAGCGCCCAGTAGAGTCAACGCTAGGCTGTGAGTGTTAGGCTAAAGAATACATAATTAATAACCAAATAAGTGACTAGGTACGAGTATCTGCACATAGTATCTACTTAAAAAGGTAGGTTATTATAGACGTCTACATATCGCGGGGTAAATGTATTGTTGTGTTTGTTATCAGTTATTGTGCGTTTGGTTCGTGAAATATAATTTGCACCGACTTGACGTGACTAGTGCTTAATCATATACTGAAACAGTTTCCAGATGTATTGAGTAATATCTCTTTAGGCTTTATATACAGCTGTGTGCATCACTACAAATAGATGTCTATAGTGATATATTTTGAGGACTGAATAATTGACTGAATAATACTGAGAATGTTAATTTGAATAAGAAAACATTTCTATACGTAACTAAACTCCAAGTTCCAATTAGTCGGCTTGTTACTCACTAATAGAGCACGGTATCGGTATAACAAACACTTAAAACGTCCGACCACACATGATAATCAAGAACCCTCTTTCTTAATCTTAAGCGTGTCTATGGCATAATTAAAAAAAATGCGGGATGCAAGAAAAAAGTCGTCTGCGTCCCATTATCATCGGTGTGGTCGTGCTCTAACCGTTCCACGTTCAAAGTGTTCAAACCCGAGCCGAGACAGACGGACCAGAGTTGCCGCGGCGTGCGCACGCAATCACGTCTGTCACAGCTAAGTTGGTACCGCGTTATATTGAATTTGAAAATAACGTTCAATCTCGTCTCGATTCACCGTGCTTGACTTTATTCACGTGAATTAAAAAGTGTTCTGTGGCGTTGGTGTTAAGTTTTATTGTTATTTTTATTAAGTTTTATATTAACTTTGTGACTGTGTACGGCGACCGTGTAGCGTCGTGATCAAACGTTGCTGTGAGACTATATTTCGGATTTACTTTCTATCTTTGTAAGTACCCGTTTTATTGTTCCTGTTTATCTTATTAGTTTGGTGTTTTCAGTCTGTAGAGAAAGCTTGCTTTTGAAATCGTTGTAGATTATGTTGTAATACCTAATGTTATAACTATAATGTAAACTTATTAGTAGAACTTCTTATAAGAATCTGTTTGGAAGTTTTAAAGCACGAAATAATTATTATGTGCCTGTACATAAGTACTACTAGCGGCTATAATTAGTTGAATTTGCACTTCATTACTGTGTCATTAAAATTGTTTCAAATGCATGCAGTAATGTAAACTTTGCGTACGTCTACTCAATTAGTGAACGTCATTAAAAATAATTATCGGTGCTTTACAATATCAAATATCTAACCACAGGAACATAGACTTTAATCGCGAAATACCGGTTAATTGGGTATATTTGACAGGAAACACTGATATCGACAACATAACGGTCGTATGTTACTGGCCGGTAGCTGCAGACGATTGCCATTTGAATCTTGTGACTTTTGTTGACATAAAACTTTGATCCGAACGGTTGTTCCGAATTCAATTTTGTTCAGCGAAACTTCTGACAGTTATTTGACGTAGTTTGAATGAAGACACTTTGTAGACGTCTGCGACGTACTTTATGTTATGATTATGAGATAGGAGAGCAGTACAGGTTAATTTTTGTGATGTTTTTCTTCAGGTTTCTTTTCGGTACGGTCAACTGCAAAGATACGTACCGATTTAATCCTCTCATAAATACGTACCTTAATTCGCCGCCGACATAACAACTATAGTGTATATTCTGAGCAAGTTGTATGAACGAATATTTTTGCAGTTGACCGTACACTTCAACCCACACATATAAAGAAGACTAAATCTATGTTTTAATTCCGAGTGTTAACTATTTTTCCCGTTCAGTATTACATTGGTGACTAGTGCACTTAGTTTTGGTGGCGGAGTGATTTTACGCATATAAATATTTACTTATTAATTTAATCTTTATTACACTTAAAGTAGAACTTATCGTAAAAAAGGTTGGTTTAATGCAATTAAGCATTCTCTACCAGTCAAACATTGGGAAAAGCAGACACATTGTGGGCAACCTCACGTTATAAAATAATGGGGATGGGTATACATACATAATAAATGCCAAATGAGTATATAAATATCAATTCATAAATAAAAACATAAAATATGTATTTGGTAATGTGCACCTAGCCTAGTATCTATTCATTAATTATATTAGTTATGTACTTATATTAGCGTGTAGTATCTATTCAATAATTATATTAGTTATGTTTATACTCTTATAGAGGTCTAAGATATCTACCGTGTCGTATTGGCGTAAGTACATGGGAATAATTGGGTGTGTCCAGTAAATCGCCAAACAACCTTGATACCATAATTCACAACGTAATTTTCCCAGTTAATGTTACGTTACCTACAGTTTCGCCACACAGTTGCTAATAGTACAAAGGAACGCCTTTTTAATTATAAATACGAGCTTTTAGGGCTGGGTTAGAGTTAAAAGCTCGTTGCACGAAACATCCAGATATTTTAATGTCTATGATAAGTATTTCATGCTGGACTGACTGGCTGAATGGTCATCGTTCCCTTTGCCTTTTTAGCCGACGGGAATAATAAAAATAACTAATTTGTCTATGGCATGTTACACATTACTTAATGGAAAAACAGCTGACTAGCACCAGTAATAGAAAGAGTCAATGTTATTTAATAGGATTATGTGCTTCACTTTCTTCTGCGTAACATTTATAAGTATTCAGTTTCGTTGTGTGCACAGCTGCAATTGCAAACTGTTAAATGAAATATAGCTAGGCATATAAGATGGATTATTAATTAATTAATTTTGACTTTATAAAAATCAAGAATAAAAGGTTATACTTAGTATCCATACTTTAGAATGGTAAAGGAATGCTACAGTACCAGTGTTAAAATATGGTTCGAAGCTTCAAAAACTCCTAGCAAATACATTTTCAGTAAAAAGACTGGCTGAAAATATTGATGCTGGCACTTGAACTATGAACATCATTAGCGGCAACCTCAAAAGAAAAAAAAGGCCAATAATTCGCTCTATTCATGCCCCGGAACCTGTACTCGATAAAGGTACAAGTGCACCCATCGGACGAGTATTCACTCACTATAATAAATAACTGTCATTCACTCAGTACGTCTGCTCGTAAAGAACTTTCTACTCGTCCGCTGAATACAACGCGGCTTAATAATTGTGCTTTCAAAACTTATCATGTCTTTATGTACATTTTATGAGTACACAAGGGTAGGATTAAAAATAATAATACAAAACATGAGAAATGCTCTAAATCTTTGCTTATTAAGCTAATTCTCTCTATTCCATTAACACGATGAAGTTACTACGTAACACTACCTCCCAACACAATTAAATCACTCACACTGTAACAACAATTTTATAATAGTTCTTTTTTCTTTCCAATGTGTCATACAATTAGCTCGTAAGTAAGCTTATTAACAATATTGTTCACGATTTCGGTGTCGATACAAACCCGATAGGGTTTAACGACACTTTTCCGTTATACCAATGTATCAATTTTCTATTGTAAATAAATAAATAAAATAAAAAAATATTACAGAATCCCAGTCTGAATATATTCTTATTTATTTATTTAAACTTTTTTGCACAAAATGTAATTGTACAAATGGCGGGTTTAATGCCAAATGGCATTCTCTAACAGCCAACCATTGGGCTAAACAGAGATTTATGAAAGGCGCAAAGAAAAAAGTTTGATTGATAATATCTACTAAGAAAATGCGAAGACAAAATCAATATAATCACTTTAAATAAACATACATAAATACAAGATATTTATAAAGGTACATACAAGAATAAATATACTACTTCATATTAAATACATACTATAACTATATTCTTATACTCAAACTAAACATATTATTTTATACTTATTTCATATTGTAATTTTTGACTGATGGTTGTTGTTGTAGCCTTGACCGGCGGCGGAAATTAAAAAGATAATCAGCGAAGATTCTAACGCTTTCGATCGAACCAAATCAATTTAGTAAATTATGCTGCGTCCGTGACATATCATATTATTAGTATATAAAGCGTGATAGTTTTATCAAATATAAAGATAATTATCAATTTCATATAAAATTTCAGGTGAAATAGTATCCTTGTTTGCAGCACCTTTCTTCTTCATCTTGTTATGGAAACAGGTTTCGAATAAAAAATAAACTCAACAGCCCATAACTTAACAATCGATTTAAACGAAACGCCAAATTGATTGTTTACGTTAATTCGTTATAAGTAAACGTTATTCAGTGAAAGTAAGACGTTCTTATTTTGTTATCTGTTGATGCTGGCATTATTCAAGATAAGATGCACTCGAGAATGGAGATATCGCACGTAATAATAGAGACGAGATAAAAATGCAGTCACGAAACACGACGGGTGACGTGTGACCATGAACACTTAGCACAAGTAAATCATATTTTTGAAAGTAGATTAATACAATACAGATGTTTTTATTCGTTGCTTCCAGTCATGAAACCGAAGACATTTACCTACTCGTACATGAGGATTCATTAGTTTACAAACTGATTAAAAATATATGGGACCATTACAAAATAAAAGAGATCTAAAGACTCTTAATGAATTCCCATGAAAAACGAACTACTAATTTCCCACCGATCTTAAAAAACACCTTTACATTCAGGTCACCCATTCACCTATTGACATATGACCTTGCATAGTCTATGGAATACAATTGGATGAATGGAAAAATAATAACAATTCTTTGCATATGTAACCTGTGATTGATTGTTTGTTTAATATTTGATTGTGCTCTCCATTTATATGGAAATGTTTATAATTACTATTGTCCTTGTTACAATAACAATAGAATTTGTATTGTGGCATATTCATTTGAAATTATTATATCTTATTTGATAAACGTTACGTAATTAACATTTTATAAATTAGCATATGCTGAAAACGCTTATAGAATATAATTACGTACGCTATTTGTTGTTAAATGCTCTTTACTGGTAAAATATATCTTTGCTTTCACTCATTTCACTCACATTCTAACTTATAATACGAATGTTTTTAGCGTAATATGTTAAGTGGTAGTTAATACTCCTTCGGATTAAAATACTTAACGAAAACTAAGATATAAAGAACTAAGTATAAACATTTTTGGTCATTAATTTAATCTAATAAGCACTGTTAACTTATTTGTAATAGGTACTAGTTGTACATAATATAATGATTGTAAATGGCGCCAGATAACCTGAATAATTAGGTTAAGTAGGAACCGTAGGAACCTGATCTTTAGATTTTGACACAATGTACAAAACAGAAATGTAGCACAATTTCTATCGACTTATAGAAATAGTTGATGCCACGCGTTTGGTACCTACAAATAAAGTGTGTTCTTTAGTTTAAGTATTGATTAATTTATATACCTAATAAAACTTATTCAACTTCAACTTACAGTACCTTAATTAAAATAAGGATTAACTTGGAAATTGTAGCACTGTAACCGTACGATTGTAAGGAAATGGTTAGTAAAATAATAAAATACTTACTCTAGATTCCAGTTCAACAGTTTGATATTTACGATTACATGTAGGTATGTAACTGTATCAGTGTAATGATGGTTTGGATCAGCGGAAATGACGACTGCGAAACTCAGGCGCAGCCAATGCCTTGGATTGATTATTACTAAAATCCATATTTGTACTTATAGATGCCAAGTATCATACCAAGGTTCTGATATAAAACTATCATATTTCCATAGCGTCACTTAAGGCATCGTAATACTAGGTAGGTCGTATTCATGTTCGATAGTGATGCATAAATTGCATAATCAATATGATCATCACGACTGATTCACGTGTTCAATTTGTTCGATAAAATGTTAGACTGGAGTAGGTAATCTCTTTCTTTGTCATCTGAAAAGAGAGAGGGACTGTTGAACCATCGTTTCTAACTTAGTGTTTCAGAATAGACCCCATGCGGAGACCGCGACGAAGTGTAAATGGCGAGGGTTAAGGTTGACAAATAACTATTATACGTAACTCGTAATACATCGCGAAGTAGATTTAACATCTGTTGCGTTCAGTGCGGTCAAAGACCCGTGATCTTGTCTATGGTTTATCGTTTACCAGCAGGGTAATTATAACTAAATTTTTGAAGGTGTAAATGACAGCTGATGCGCTAACGTCCGTTCGAAAATTACGAAATTAGCCTGCCGATCTAATAACAAGATACATATGTGTATATATATGTAAAACAAAATCATGTTAGTTATACTATTTATAATTATAACTTGAGAACGGCAGGGCCGAATTTTATTATCTTTGATTTTTTGGATTCGTATTCGCTCGGAATAGTAGAATAACTATTCAAATTTCGTTAAAATATATTATGAAAAAAAAACTTGTACATTTTGTACGGGACGGATTGGGGGCGGAACGAAGATCGCCGGGACAGCTCTTTCTAAAATAAAACACTTGTACATTCCAAAAAAAACTTGCTAATAATGAGAAACGTATTGATGGTGATAACGATGGTCTCACTTTTACGAAAACATATAAACAGGAACGAGCAGGGTGTACTAATAAAAATAAACACAGGCACGGTTTTACAAAAAATCTGTTAGACCTTAGGTCAGTAAGTTATCTCAAAAACTGTACTCAGTTGCCAAATATATAATAATCTTACGGATCTTTATAAAACCCGGCCTGAATATATAGGTACAGCATATTGACAGTCGCAGTATCGGGCCTAGTAATACTGTGCGTGCGTCTTCATGGCACCGTTACAATTGATTCTGTACAGTATAATGATACTCGTATCGACGATGTGCTGTAAATGGACCATGGAGATGGAGCCCGTGCGCCGTGCAGTTTCTCTCTACAGCTTAGCTACAATGATACAGTTAATAATATAATAATAAAATATATTTTTTTAATAGTATGGTTACTTCTTTAGGACAAGTGACATAGTAAACGAAACTTACACCTGCACCCCGTTGTTCAAGAAACAAACGAGTTTCAATTTACAACCAGTTTTCACATGAGCCTCGCATTTAAAAGCAGCTTGTATCTAATACATACATTTATTATACATATTATACTGGCTACATTTGTAGAGAAACAAACTAGAAATATCATAAAATCATAATCGTAAGTTTTTTTGGGTATTTTGTTTTATTCCGCAAACGCTCTCTATCCTACATTAACAAAAGAACATACAACCGACTTGAGAACCTCCTCCTTTTTTGTGAAGTCGAATACAAAAATACTACTTGGCTTAAGGACTCTATGATCGGGCACTAACTTTTACTACTTCCCGTCATTGTATTATTCAATCAGCATGCTATAAGTACCTATTTGGTGATCCGATAACCATATTTATTTTCTCACGCGTCAAAAAAATTGGGACTGTCCGTCGCACAGTTTAAATTTCCATTTTGCAATTCATCCAACTGGTCAGAACATTTTATGTAAGCTGAATTTGATAGTTCATGCGCGTTGCGTGATCGCGATTCGTTCAGGTTTCGGTCTCCTTGGCCGGTGTAGAAATCACAAATTACAAAGTTTATACAATTCTATAAATCTTAACAGGTTCATATTGTTCGTAGATCATGCTCGACCAACCAAGCCGAGCTAGGATACGAGTGTGACGGTTGCGTGTGTTTTTTGTGAAATTTATCACGGCATTGGCCTCAAAACTTATTTATTTATTCCTTAGGCTACACTTACAGTCTAGCTAAACGTATTGGCAGGTGTGATATTTATTACAAAATAAATTACATGACATTATGACATAAAACTAAAAACTAAAATTAATGGAGCGATTCCAAGCTACATCAATGCGTGAAAGATTGGTCTTCAAGAGCTTGGAGTGGTAATACACTCCAGGTAGCTGAGCGTTAGGAAACTGGATTCAGTACTGTACAATGTATCCAAATGTTGTTGTTGAATGTTTGTTAATTAACTTTGTCTTAACCTGCCATACCACATGTAGATGTCATGTACCAAAACGAGATATATTACATTGCGTAAAGTGAGGTAAACATTATCCCCGTGCTAATAAGGCAATTACAGCCTCCGGGCCGACGGAGCCGTCACGACCTCACTCTCACCACGTTACTGATATCCTACAATAGGTTTTCTCTCATTTTCTTGAAGTGACGTATTTACCTTTAATATGCTATAAATTGAGGCAAGATCGATCACTTGTCTAACAGCTATTGCTTGAAATATCTGCATAGTTATTATAAAAAATACTTAAGTTACCCATAAAAGTTGCTACGATTAAGTTCATTTAACTTGTTTCGTTACTAAGAAAACGCGATTTATTTGCAAACGGACATAATTATTTATTTGAACGTAAACGGATATAAGTAAATATTTATTATTTCCTTTTACATTTACATGCTTACGACGTAGGAAAGTGATATTATTTCTCATTTGCACGAAACAAAAACTCTTTTGAATCATTCTGCTAGAACTAAGTATGTTTTCATAATTTGGATGTCGAAATTATGATTTTGATGTTTAAAACAATGTGGTCAAGTGCTTAAAATACGAAGGTTTTACTTAGTTATGACGGTAAAGCAGTCTAAACACTATCCGCCATTTTCCAATTCAGGGGCGTTTTCCGAAGCGCTAAACGAAAGCATTTGTCCATCATTACAGGCCAGCATTGTTTCCTCAAGGCACTGTTTGTTCACGCATGCCAGAGAAAGGTGCCACAGATCGTTAGCCCGACTAATGGGACTGCTTGCTGCGTAGGAAAGGACACGTTCATTGGTTGATTTAATTATCTGTGGTAACTGCATAGGTGACATTGGGTAAATTATGCCTTGATTTAAGAGCTACGTGAAAGACATTCTGAAACCGATCGGTATTTTTTGCCTGATCAAAGCATTTTGCCCAATTATTGAAGTATTAGTACTTACTAGAAAGAAGCAGGATTTTTTTATGCCAGCGATATCCTATAGCGTGTGATAAAGCTATTCCGACATTTTTTGGCGGATCATCTAAATATATAAAAGAAGAAACTGACTGACTGACTGACTGACTGACTGACATATCAACGCACAGCCCAAACCACTGGTCCTAGAGATTCCAAATTTGGCACGTAGGTTCCTTATACGGTCTAGGGGTGCACTAAGAAAGGATTTTTAAATTTCAACCCCTAAGGGGGTGAAATGGGGTCCGAAGTTTGTATGGGGAAACAAGATTAGCTGGACTATTTTATTCGAAACTTCACAGGAGTATTTCTAAGGTTAAATGAGTAAACACGTGTTTGAGGTTTTTTTGAAAAATCAACCCCTTAAAGGGGGAAATGTGGTGACGAATTCTGAAAATCGACATGGGTATTGTTTTTATGGTTTATTAGGTCGCTATTATAACGAAAACAACAATGATTTTAAAATCCCACGTGGAGGACGTGAAATAGCATCCCCCTTTTGGGGTGCGAGGGGGATGAAATGTCTAAATATTAATATGGGTGTCGTTTTTATGGTTTTTTGGGACGTTAATTACGAAAATGGCATTGGTTTTGAAATTTAATATTGTGGGCATGAAAACTTTTGAAAGTTTGTGCCAAAAATCAAGAAATAACTGACTGAGTGACCAACATATCAACGCACAGCGCAAACTGCTGGTTCTAGAGATTCCAAATTTAGTATGTAGGTTCCATATAAGGTCTTGAGGTGCATTAAGAAAGGATTTTTCAAAATTCATCCCCTAAGGGGGTGAAATGGGGGTCCGAAGTTTGTATGGGGGATCAAGATTAGTTGGATTATTTTATTCGAAACTTCACAGGAGTATTTCTAACGATAAATGAGTAAACCTGTGTTTCAGGTTTTTTGAGAAATCAACCCATAAAAGGGGGAAATCTGGTGACAAATACTGAAAATCGATATGGGTGTTGTTTCTATGGTTTATCGGGTCGCTGATTACGAAAACAACAATGATTTTAAAATCCCACGTCCACGTGGGATTTTAAAATTATTTTTGTTTCCGTCACGTCCTCTAGGACGTGAAATACCATCCCCTCTGTTGGGGTCCGAGGGGGTTGGAATGTCTAAATATTAATATGGGTGTGATTTTTATGATTTTTTGGGTCGTTAATTTCGAAAATGGCATTGATTTTGAAATTTAATATTGCGGGCATGAAAACTTAAAAGTAGGTGCCAAATTGCAAGAAGAAACTGACTGACTGAGTGAGTGACATATCAACGCACAGACCAAACTGCTGGTTCGAGAGATACCGAATTTGGCATGTAAGTTCCTTATAAGGTCTAAAGGTGCATGAAGTGCCGTGAGTTCCCTATGAAGATACGACCTTTTTTGATTCAATGTATTGTAAGTGGTTTTATTAATCAGTGCCGTCCGATGCGATTTCGACATAAATTGATATTTGAGATTGCTTTTCTTCATTTCCGTCCCGATTTCGTTCAAAATCGATATCTGAGCGTCCGAGAGCTCCCCTAATACGACTCCGAGGTAAAATTTGGAAAAAGTCGCAGTCATATTGATTTTCTTCATTTCAACCCGATTTCGTTCAAAATCGATATCCGAGCGTCTGAGAGGTCTCTTAATACGAATCCGAGGTAAAAGGGTCTAGCAGGCTAAGCTAACATGATGTGCCCCCGACAACGGATTTGGTCATCCTTGCAGGTGGTGTATTGGCAAGACCTAAGAAAACTCTATGCTTGATATGAGCCCCCGATCTTCTTTTGTTTTAGAGATATACGGGATAATGTAAAATAATTAGCGTATCATTGAAAGTGTCATATTTTGTAAACTGTTCAAGTTAGATTAACTGAACAAAATTATATTGAACAGCAATAAAATTTACTATAAAACGTATATTTTCAACTTACATCATGCCCTTATACTTCATAGTAAAAAAATGCAAAAAAGAATTTAATCTGTTTTTTTTTTAACTTTTCGCGGAGGTACACCTACAAAAAAAATGCATGAGTAGCCACTAATTCCCACTACATACACATATAAAAATATTTGCACAAATCTTCGTGCTTCATGTCAAAAAAACGATTCTCCAATAACTAGTCACCGACATTATATGTATATTAAAGTACTAGTGCAGATTGTATTATAAGATATGTTAGTATGTAGGTATACAAACTCTTCTAATAAACCTATTTAGAATGCAACGACGATCATAGGGTAACTTTTGTCATAAATGGGACTATCGTTAAAAAATAACGACCTAGAACAGTACTCTTTTCTAATTATTTATTATTTCAAACAGTGGACCAGTGCATAAGCGGCAGTATAAATCAGCTAAAAGCTGGAATTGACTATTTACAAAGGCAAAGGATCTTTTACAGGTTTTTGCATGTGTATTTACCAGATGAATGCATGTTTTTACATGGTGTATGCAAAAACCTGTAAAAGATCCTTTGCCTTTGTAAATAGTCAATTCCAGCTTTTAGCTGATTTATACTGCCGCTTATGCACTGGTCCACTGTTTGAAATAATAAATAATTAGAAAAGAGTACTGTTCTAGGTCCTTATTTTTTAACGATAGTCCCATTTATGACAAAAGTTACCCTATGATCGTCGTTGCATTCTAAATAGGTCTATTAGAAGGGTTTGTATACCTACATACTAACATATCTTATAATACAATCTGCACTAGTACTTTAATATACATATAATGTCGGTGACTAGTTATTGGAGAATCGTTTTTTTGACATGAAGCACGAAGATTTGTGCAAATATTTTTATATGTGTATGTAGTGGGAATTAGTGGCTAATCATGCATTTTTTTTTGTAGGTGTACCTCCGCGAAAAGTTAAAAAAAAACAGACTAAATTCTTTTTTGCATTTTTTTACTATGAAGTATAAGGACATGATGCAAGTTGAAAATATACGTTTTATAGTAAATTTTATTGCTGTTCAATATAATTTTGTTCAGTTAATCTAACTTGAACAGTTTACAAAATATGACACTTTCAATGATACGCTAATTATTTTACATTATCCCGTATATCTCTAAAACAAAAGAAGATCGGGGGCTCATATCAAGCATAGAGTTTTCTTAGGTCTTGCCAATACACCACCTGCAAGGATGACCAAATCCGTTGTCGGGGGCACATCATGTTAGCTTAGCCTGCTAGACCCTTTGTGAAAGTGGCGGCCATATTGATTTTCTTTGCTTTCGTCCCGATTTCGTTTAAAATCGATATCTGAGCGTCCGAGAGGTCTCTTAATATGAATCTGAGGTAAAATTGGGCACTCCATACATGCCTGTATGCAAAAAAGTTTAATGTTACTATATAGGCGTGTGGGGTATTAGAGGATTTGCTTTTAAAAACGACATGGAGGTTTCGATATTTTTTTAAATTTAAATCAACAATTAGATTTTATTTAATCGTATGGTATTTATTTACGAACCGTGAGATTTTCGAGAAGACAAGTACAGTTGCCAGTTTTTGTTGCACTTTTAGCACCACCCAGGGGTCACGTGTAGGGTAACGGTGGGTACTCCCTACGGTCGTGGTGCAACTTCGACCCCCCTTTGTCAAGTGAGTGGGCAACTTGACTGTTAGAAGTTCGCAAGCCGCTCGAAGGCCTCTAACTTGGCTTACCGATTGCAGCCGGAATCAACGGCTTAGCGTGCCTTCGAAAGCACGAGAGTCAGTTAGTAACCACTCAAAGCGGTCACCCATCCAAGAACTGACCTGCGCCCACATTGCTTAACCTCGCACACCGCACACGGGTGCGGGTGCCGCTGGGCCACGAGCGCTCTAAATTCTTGATAGTTTGTGCCAAATTGCAATTCAATCGGTCCAGTAAAAGCAACTTGGTTGTAACAGACGGACTGAAGTAAGGAGTGCGAATGGAAGTGAGGTCAAATTTTATTTTTGGATGCTCCAATGGGAACTGGCAAAACCTACCTAATAAATTTAATTTTAGGAAAACAAATGTGACACGTGATATTGAATTAGCCGTATTTCTGCACTTCAAAGGACCAGAGTTTATGACCGCTGCGCGCTGCTTGGTCGTTTACAGGCCTATTGGTGTTACTGTAGTACACAGATACTTTTACTAAGGGCCATTTAAGACATGCTTTTATTTCATCGGCCCTTTCCCCTTCGGCCTCTCGGAAATGTATGATAATAATTTTCGATCCTTATTTTTGCCAAAATCAAATGAAATTCAACAGTTTGCCGGTTCTCAGAATGTATACTGACTTTTCATCTGTTCATCTGTTAATGAATCACAATCACCAAACTTCGTATACCGAAACCCCCAGAATGTAACAACTAATTTTCTGGAGACCGCATCTAAATCGGTTCAGCCAAACGCGAGATAATCGTGGACAAACATACGAATTTGTTTTTTGTAGACGGTAAAAATTTTCGCTTAGTACGCGAGCGAAGCCGCGGGCAAATGCTAGTGTCACATAACCTACGTATGCACCTGTCCTTTATCAGGTAATAAATTGGTCATCGTACAGTGTGGTTCAAAAGTGCATGGACATGTTTCAAGCCTATTGCTGCAGCAATACGGTCAACATCTGTCCATGCAGTAATGAACTCGACTGTACATGGTCTTGCGTCTTCCGAAAGCAAAGTATGCAGTATGGAAGACACATGTTAACAGTAATCACATGATAAATGACAAAATAAACCACCTCATTTCTATTAGTCGTTGTTTAGAGCCTAATGCTTTATCTTGACACTGTCATATGACAAACACAGCCATCCTAGCTCGCTTGTAGTCTCTCTCTATCATAGGACCCGTAATTTTCTCTACCAGTTATAATGAGCTTTTTGACCACAGAGGTGAACGATCCATACATCTGTCGTATATGTATAATGGTCGAATGTCTACATTTCCCGCCATCGCCGCATATTATCGTAACTCAAATTATTTACCGTCGCCACGTGCGATGCGGTTTGAGAAAGTCAAATTAGAATTTCTAATATCCTAACTAATGATTTAATTACTTTCTTAAGTAATACGTATAACTACTACAACCAGTCCGTGCGTGACCAATGAGCCCTGAGACCGTCTATGAAATAAAAAGTTGCGCCAGAAAGTCGTGTAAAATGCTATAATAATTATGTTTTCAAAGTTTTGAGTACGTATCAGAATAGATGGAAATTGTAAATCAGTAATCTACAAGCGAACCCAATCTTTTTCCTGTTGTATATACACGAAATACCTGTGACCTATGTTATTTGACAAGATACATTACAGAACCTCCATTCCACAACTTAATCAGGTTTGGTTGAATATTCCATCGGCGTATCTGACAATTTGGAATATTGGCTGCGGTGAATCTGCACTAAGATAAGACGCGGTGCGGTCACTTTCTCACCGTATGTAGCGCGCGGTAATGACGACGCGCGCGGGCGCAGCGCACTTGCTTCTTTTGCTTTTAGAGGTCACGTGAACACTCAAAACGTGACCATGCATACACCAGCAGGGCTCCAATAGAGCCTGTGGCAATAGGGCCGGATTTGCGCGAACGGCTATACAAATCTATTTATATATTTAATCGTATGGGAAAATAAAACAATTATCCTAATAATAAAACCCAATTATTATAAGGCAACATCCAGGTTTTGCAACCACTTGCACTGATTAGGTGCGTTTATTTGCATTCGCTTTGCCGGTTTACCGTATTTTGTTTGCACGTGTGTCAGACATTTTTGAGCGGAATGTTTTGTCAGCTACTTGCAAAGATATCTTTTGTGGCGACCTCTAATCTTAGGCAATTTAAACTCGTCCGTATGGGAAAGGTACAAGTCCGGTAAACGTTGGATATCTAGGTATTCTGGTGTAACGGGTTTTGTATTCGCCACCCACTGATTGCAGTTTAGTTCCTGACTAAACCTAACGTTCTATTATGAAGTGTTCGAATGTACAACCATCCAGACATTTTGAAAATAGGTACGTGGTATACAAAAATCGATAAACCTTAAAACTTGTTTATAATCTTGTAAGCATAGCAGCAGTAATGCGAATGCTTTCATCAGCCACTACGATATTTTGCACTTCCGAAATAAGATTTCCTTATGACGCGCACCAATTCAACAAAAGGTTGCAGTGGTATCGACTAAATTCAATTTTTGATTAAAATAACACGATAAAATCACGCGATATCAGTCCTTGAAACAGATACAATTAATAATTGTTTTCCTATGATAAACAAAACTCGATTAAGCATCTTAGTTTTTAACATGTAACTTTTCAGATCAGTGATATTTAGTGACAACGAGGAATGGAGAAAGGTCAAGGCGAGGTATTTTAGAACGTTAACATTTGTTGTGTTGCAAAAACATTACCTACTTTTTTCTCTGAAGTCGGAACAGTAGAGTCGTCTAGGCGGAACGAACAGTATTTATTATACCGTTGGAAAATTGTGTCGTAGTACAATGAATTTCAAGTGTCTTTATTGGCTATTTAATTTGGTCTTGCATTGTATCCATTTATCGATTTGACCTATCATTATCATTTGTCGCATATTGAGCCGAGCCTGCTGAGCCGTGAGTCTAGGAAACGTTGCCATAATGTGGTCAAAGAGAGAGAACCCATGGCACGACGCTATCGCAAGTCGCAAGCTAGTTCTTCTCATCAGTCACCGAGGTTGAAAGTGGCCCAGGTGGGGTGATGATGATTTTAGCTCAATATTGCTGTACTTTTTAAATTGAAAGTGCTGCAATTCATTTGAAAAATAGTACTTATTATTGAATAAGCATGATTCGAAGTTTTTATTATAGATTTAATATCGATATGTACTGTAAAATTATTTTGTTACATATTGGTAAATGCAATGTTTGTTACATTATCAGTGCATTTCCAATTTATATTTATTGATGTACTTTGTATTTTTCAAATAATCTATTCCTCTAACATTGTAGTGTTATGCTAACTAACAATTTCATGCTTATTTTGATCTTACAAAGAGACCCAAATGTATATCATTCGCAGGCTATTTGAATATATCTCTGGTGAAATTGCGATATTAGGTCGCTTTAAGACTGAACTAACAAAACCTTTTCAAAATCTAATGAAATCGAAAATGACTCTGATTTAATTTATAAAATGAACTTCATAAGCTACAACCGTCACATTATTAAACTCAACTCGCAGCTCAACTAAAAAATTAAGTATATATCGATTCTAGTGCAGCAATGCCCTTAATAAATCAACATTACCGGACCTTCCGTGTTCATTCACAAACGGGTGTGTTTTACTGAAATAACTATGTCGCTTCCATCCTTCTAAGGAAGCCGAATGCTAAACAAGATGGCCAATTAACCTACAAATCAATGTAATTCCTGACCCACCTGCCGGTTTAACATACCGTTTTCGTCTCAATTAACATTTATCTACATTTTGACGCGATAGCTTATTTTGAACTTGACATTCAATCCTTTATAGTTGGAGAAATTTGTCTTTGGTAAACGTTGAACTCTTTGGAGGTCAGCTTAGCTAGCATGGTCGCATTTATGTCGGACATATAGCATCCGTCCCGTACTAGCAAATATCTAAGTGTGAGATAAACGAATAGTATATGTCCGATAGATAGGCATATCTATCGGACATATACTATTCGTTTGTCTCTGTCGACAGTTGCTTGTCGGTGAGATTGGCAGGATGGCCGAACATGTCATTCGGTCATTCCGCCAATCGCACCGCATCATGATGAGTTATAGATTATGGCATTCAGTTTGCATTAGAGAAACCATTTATTTTCTATAATCTAGTTAAAACGCATTTTTTGCGTCTCGCACTTAGGAATGCCTTACTGAATTCCATTTTCATTTAGCGGTACAAAAATCAAAATACACCAGGTAGACTCTTTACTCAACTAACTGCGTTCGTATATTTTGCATAAACTTGTACTATAAACTGTTACAGTTTCGTTTTGCAATAACAGCTTAATTGGCACCTGGACGTAAAACCATAATTATTTACAAGTACAGTTATATTCCAATCAGTGTATACGGATTTCCCACTCCATAAAACAGTATAACTCAATTATGAGCATGACAATGTAACGATATATCTTTTATATCAACATTGTTACAATTTGTAATGTAGTACTTGTTCATTTACACATGTGTTAAAGATGTTAACATATAAACTGACCATAAATTAAAGACGCTTTGTTATGGCTGGCTGAATGCCATACCAGCCTTAGTTTTTCAAGTTCTTGATGAAAAAGTTAATCATAAAATAGGCGCACGTAATATCGGGGCCTTAATATGTAATATGGGCGTAAATACCGAATGTTAAATATTTTGAGGCGCCTTTTGACTGGCTCAGACTTGATCGCTTAATGGACGATTCACACCAAACGGCCGGAGTCGGCGCGCGCGCCACCAGAGTCAAAGGAATTCGAACCCTCCATACAGAAGCTAAACTTCGTATCCCAACGGCAGCGGCAGAGCCGGCGGCAGCCAACCGGAGCCGACCGGCTGCCCGCAACCTATCAACTATGAAATCTAACTTCTGTACGGAGGGTTCGAATTCCTTTGACTCTAGTGGGGTGCGCCCCGACTCCAGCTGTTCGGTGAGAATCATCAGGGGCTAGGCTCGCGCTGCGTAATATATTGGCAGAATCATGACTGGCGAAGGATGCAAGATGTGACACTGAAAATTTGGTCATGGTTCGTTTGAGTCAATTCAATAGTCTTTGTGAAGGAAAAGCTTACCTTGAATTACAACAATGACTTAACGTAATTTAAACTGCAGCTGTGTTTAACTACGAATCGAGTAGGGGTATCAACATGGGTAATAAAAATGAATTGTTTGTTGCTTAGTAGTTTTACGTTATTTAGTTTCATTTCATCTAATGCGAGTGACTTGGCTACCCACACCGCTGAACCATATGTTAATGTACCCACCTGTTTTTTGTTTTTTCTATGAGTTATTAAGTACACTGTTTGCACGCTAGTTCTAAGTTTTTTTATATAATGTTGTAATTCTCATGTAAGTGAATTTTGTAAATTCTTAGTGAGAATAAAGATCTTAAACCATAATTGTATTGTAATATTTAAAAAGTAAAACGTTTTCAAATCAATAAAAGGTTTGACAAAGCGCTTGTAACTCCTCTGGAGGCAAATGCATCCATAGGCTACGGACGCTACGGTGGTGGTTTACCTACAGGCAGGTTGTTTATTTGTTTGCTACCTTTTTTCAGTTTACTGAAGAGTTTGTGGAATTCGTTTATAATTCAACATAGGGTAGCCTGAATAATAATAATAATAAATAAATAACCAATCTTTCTGATTTTAATAGAGTAAATGTGATTGGCAAAACACTCCGCCGCACAGGGCGTTTGAGAACAGTTCCCCGTCGCATGGCACTTGCAGGCAAGAATCCACGTGTCATTGGGCCTACGTACTACGAGCGACTGCCCGCTGATCTTAGACTTGAACCATTTGACGAAGCATTTCGACGCCGCCTGAAACACCTTTTATTGGAAAATCCATTATACTCTGTTAAAGAGTATATATATGGATATGGACATGTAAATAATAATTACTGATGTTTGTATTGAATCAATTTATTTTTAAATGTATTTATATGGACATTAATTATTTTTTAACTGGCTTGACGATTCCAAATGGAAGATGCATTTGTTTTTATTTTTACTTTTTATCGTTTATATTATTTTACCTATGTTGACATTGTGCTATTATTATCATTATTTTCCTTGTTATGACGATCATGATAGCAATTCGTATAATTTTGACATGTATGCAAATTTATATTGTAATTCCTTATCATGAAATAAAATAATCTAATCTAATCTAATAATAAATATTGGGGGACAATCTTACACAAATCGACCTAGTCCCAAACTAAGCAAAGCTTGTACTATGGGTACTAGACATGACTACATTCATACTTATATAGATAAATACATACTTAAATACATAGAAATCATCCAAGACCCAAGAACAAATATCCGTGAAAAATGCACAAATAAATGCCCTGGCCGGGATTCGAACCCGCTAAACTAAACAGGCCACAGAATAACTGTAAATTGTGTAGTATACCTTCGACAAAGTAATTTGCATTTCATTTGCAGCCACCACATTGTATCTTATAAAAACATTTTTTTTTATAGAATGAGTCACAGTATCAGCCTGACAATAGTCTTGGCTGATCTCTATCAAATCTGGTCGATGCCTCCAAGAGCAATGAACTCGTGGAAAAAGTATGAAAACGCAACTCTTACACTTATTTTATGGAGTTTCTTATAGCTTTATGGAAGTTTTATTATTAGAAGACTGATGGCTAAAAAACAGGACTTGTTGAACAAAAGTTTAAAATAGTTACTTGTAGATCGTAGATATGTACAAATTCACAACAACAACACACACAAACAACACAGGAACCATTTATAATATGTAACTTTTTCTTATTGTAAATCCTAATTAAACATTAATTAAACATCAGAACAAAAGAGGTTTCGTAGACCAGCCAGTGTCAAAATATAATATGTACTGTAGCGTATGTGTAAGAAGAAGATAATATCGTTCGCATCTTTCTTAAAATATAATAGAACAATCAGCCGAAACATGCTCTCATTATAACTGCCAGTTACGTAACAATGAAATTGAAAATCGAAATATCAAAGCATATCGCCATATTGCGGAGAAAGCGGCCAGTGTTACTCGTACCAGTAATAGCTATCATTTTATTTACGAGCAACATTTTATATATGATCATTTGTTACGTATCGTTACTTCGAAAACAATATGTCGAGCAATCATTTTACGGCCATGATAGGTGTATCATGTACCATTTACTTACTATGTACGGGTATTAGTAGAATCTTCATAAATAGGGTGTATAAGGAGCAGTGAAGGAAAAATCTGAAATTATAAGAGATACCTACCTACGGAAATGTGTTCAGATAGAGTCACGAGGCAGATTTGTTGCGAAAAATGAAATAATTATTAAACTTAGAACTAAAAAATATTTCTTTCTTATAAAAATATTGTTTTGTCAATTCAATACAAAATTCTATATTCATTTTTATTTTCTAATGATTCCATTCAATTTGTCTGCGCCTTGATATTTATTTCTCGTATGTAGGTGGGTTACATGTTATTTTTACCTACGACGGAACGGAGGAGGTATATGCGTTTAGGGTGAGAGGTTGTATTGTATGTTATCTAGTCTAGACGAGGGCATTGGCGGATGCACTTTGACCTTTTCTTCTTTATACCTACTCAAATCGCCTCTCCAACATTTCCATAAACTGGATGGCAGAGCTCATCGGGAGTACTCTCAACTCCTTTGGTTCTGGGTATCCATTGTCAAAATCATTCATTCATGGTCTGGCAAGAGCGTGACATTCATGCACACAGCAAGTGTTCCATTGTCTCGTCATCCTCGCCACACATCTTACAATCTATGTTGTCTTATATGTAGTGTAGGCCCATTTTGACCAAGAGTCATTTGACCCTCAAGTGACCTGTAAACCCCGTAGTTAATAATTCTGAGCGGCTTTCTGCTGAAATTCCGAAGCTTCTGGGTACAGCGTGGGCCTACTCCTTCCATGAAAGCTTTGAGTGCCTTAACCCCACGCCTCATTCCTCCTTGGTGTTTGGTTCTGGCGTAGTAGAGAGTCCCACAAACGGTTCTAAACCAAAAAAATAACATGTGCATCCCCATTACACACATGAATAAATCATTTCATTTTTCATTTCATTTCATTTCATTTCATTCTTGTAAGCTCATCTGCTTTTTCGTTGCCAATGCCATTACGTACTAAGTATACCAATAAAGAAATCATGATACCTCAATAGGTTTTCGCAACTAATTGGTTTATGCTCACAATTTTAATTGCTCTTGCAACACCTATTAAATCTACGCAAGGCTATCAATCATGCACGTAGGTCCTTAGATTAATATTCATACAATGTATCACTTTCCATACTGATTACAGAAAAGCTTAAAATATAGTCTCGTCAGCTAATCGAGCAACACGGTAACAATGGAATTAAAAGTAAAATTGACCAACAAAATTTTGGGATAAGTTACAGTGAATATAAGAAAGAAAGAAAATTAAGAAAATACATTAACGTCTATAATTTTATTTATTTATTTATTAAACATGCGATTGCTCTTGGCCAGCATCTAGCCAGGGGGCAAAGATGAGGCCGACGATGAAGCGAGCTCACCCAGAAGATGCCTATTCACTCGTGCCTTAAAAAGGTCCAGGTTATATGAACTCGGAAATACAGACGCCGGCAGAGAATTCCAAACCTTATACACAACATAATGATTACATTTTTATGAAAAAGAAACAACAAACGACGCTAAAAAGGGCCCCACTCGGCAAGCCATGACGCTGTTTTTCATTGAAGTCCTGTCTTAAATCTATCGAATGACGACACAGAAGCAAACAACATAAAAAAAGAACATCTATACGTACCTACATTATTAATAGTTTTATAATTAAGAATATTCCAATTAGGAATTCCGAAAATAAGATAGTTTGCGGTATTTATGTATTTGTTTCTTAGTGTAAAATTAGTACATGTATAAAAATGTCTTTGGAAGCGAAAGTGTTGCCAAAATCAGATTATTCGTATTAGTTACCATTTTGTCGTCGTTACATATTACATTGTTATGGTGGATAATAGAAGCGAGTATTAGATACACCCTGAATATATTATGTAGGTACTCTTTTCAGATACGTATGAAAAAAAACCTCAGTCTGGTTAGGTATTATTGAATTATTATAAGACCGACTAAAATAGCATGTAAAACTAATTTGTGTATTACGTTGGCGCGTTACTTCATTCACGATTCGCTCTAAATCATCGACTCATTTGAATACAATGCTCCCAATGATTCAGAGTTATAGATCGCAATTTTGAAACCGGTGAAGTAATCGTCAAGTTAGAACAGGTTCCATAGACAATGACGTTGAGTTGAGACGTTGACAATTAGAATTATAATAATGGTACGCCTGCGAACGACGGCGCCAATGATGTCTATGGTTACCCATTTATTTGTTATGTTGGTAAGTTCAGACAATGGCAGTTTTTCAATAGAATATTTGAAGTTAAACAAATATATATACACTGAATTTACATCCCTTACATGGATAGATACTAAATTAGATGTCAATTTAAAAGATGCAACCTAAAAATTTCTTCTTCCCAAGTCAGAGAAGATGAGATACGCCACGATTTGACATAGGCTAGCTAGCTAAATTATTAAAATAACCGACATCGAAGCACCCACAAGAAAAACGAGGTGTCATGTTTTTTCAGGAGGTATTTTACGAAACTTAGAGGCGACGGATATAAGTAGGTACTCGTACTTAAAATAATACGGAGCTTTCACAAAAAAGTAAATGCCTAGTGCTTTTTGTGGGAAAAAATATCAACATAAGACTAAGCTTTTTCTCTTGCTATGTACGACTTGTCATAAATGTTATCATGCATGCGAGTTGGCATACTTACCTACAGAAATATTATGCGTGGCCATGCCGCATTTCCTGGCCCATCTCCTTGAATATAGAAAAAAATATTTACGATTCCAACAACTCTTTTACGATTAAGTCTTGCGCTCAATCGAGTAGGTAAAGGAAAACCCTTCGATATATACTGGCACGACCATGTTAGTGAAGGAGGTCAATGACCCAAATGATAAGTATTATTTCACGCCTGTTTGACTGTTCCTACTTGTTCCGGTCTTTTTGACATTATTATAACGTTTTATTGCCTATTTGTTTTGGTTATAAAAATCTTCATTTTGTTTCATTAAAGTCTGTGAATTGTTAAAGTTCTAATTGTTTGTACGAGTATCTAGTTTCCTAAGCTAGGTATTCACCGATACAATTTCTCACGATCTTCAAAAATAAATGTAACAGACTATTGTATAACTAAATTTTAACTTTAATGACACCGAACAGAGTCTTCTTTCATTAAATCATCTACCAAAGATTGGAGATTATGAAAGTTATCCCTCGTTTTTAAAAGCGAGTGGTGCTCGCGGCGTTCACCTGAGTTTTTATTGTTTACAATTCTGGGTCAGTGACCTCACGGAGCTTCGAAAATGTCGCTTCCATTACCATTTAGTGGCTCAGCGTACAAAACATCGTTTTTAATGTTAACATTCACATTACTAGGTGTTTCTAAAAGTTTCTTGTTTTAAATCTTTTTTTTAAATGAGCCGTTTTAGTTACAGCCACTTAACAAGCACCCTGCTTTTAAAGTTTTAGATAAGACATGATGGATGTGTCTTAAAGAATCGATAAAACAAAAGGTATAAGGATGTAACGTGTTGTTAAAATCCTTTAAATAGTTAAAAGCACACTTTGTGATACTTAAAGCTTTCAACATAATACATATTAGCTACTTATCTTCACTGACTACGATATATACATATATGACACTATATGACAATACTGACATACTCTATAAGATACGGTATTTCGAAAGTTACAACAGGATCCATAAAGCACCAACCGGTTCCACCCAATCCATTTGAAATTTTGTGGTTGAACAATGATAATTTAAATATGGAACATCTTCAAGCACAGATAAAGTTACGATTATATTCTCACACCCACATTGATACTTTCACTTCACCTAGCTTGCATAGACATTGTGGATGGCCAGAGTCACGACTGGACCTTGTTCTATGAGATTTGCCGCGAAGGTTTTATTGGATTTAATTGCAAACGTGTTTTCGCTTCTAAACTTAACATCCATGAATTTTGATTTGATGTATTTCAATGACTAAAATTGCGCTTCTGTCTTTTCTGAATTGTACTTCGTGTCAATAAAGTTATACTAAAATCGTTTTAGTTCAATAATTTTCATTGAAGAGTTCCGCATTCTGGCTAAAGCATAATAAGTTGCTTGCTTACTTGCTTGCTTAATATTTTGGCTAATCCAAATGGTTTAGACCAGTTCAGTATGATATATAAATTGCTCAACATTTTTGAAATGTTTGCTGATCAAGTGATCATGATCAATTAGGCACATTTATGTACAGGTGAAGATATTATGAGGGTTGTTATAAACGTACATTCTTCATGCAGTATTAGTCTTATTTCAAGGAAATTGTTTATAACCTGCATACTATCTGTATCTGATGGACTATTGTAATTCCCTTGTTCTTCGTAGTCAGTAGAGTACGCAGGAAACGCATCCGTGTATTGTGCAGATCGTCTACCTTGCATCCTGAATAATGTTATTAACTATTGTATTTATGTATTTGCATTTTTTATTCACGGAGGTTATTTTAAACAGCCTTTGTTTACAGTAAGAAATCATAACAAAACATAATCACACTTCACTTTCAATTAAACAATACTGATTTACTTTTGTTTACGACACAATACACGTGTTCATCATCATCATCTTAGCGTTATTCCAGTACAGTTGTATCCTGAAGGATGCCCGGGATCCGATACTTAATCCCAAGAATTGGCGTAGCCACTAGTTTCTACGGAAGCGACTGCCATTTGACCACCATTTGACAAATCGTGAATCGCGATCAACAGCTTAACGTGCTTTCCAAAGCACGACCCATCCAAGAGTTGACCCCGGCCGACGTCCGCACGTCTGTGGCACGAGCGCTCCACGTTCATCTCATTCATATCATCAAAGATTTTCTTTATTATTTTTTTGGGAATAAATCTCTAAGCCCGTATGAATTTGAACTTATTATTTTTTTGGGAATAAATCTCTAAGCCCGTATGAATTTGAACAACTTGACTTTCATGGAGCATCCGGTTTTTTTATATTTTGGGATTATAATATAAAATTATAAACCACAGTGAAAAACTGCCTGTTTACTAAATGAGCGAATGAAAGTCATACGTATAGGCAAGCATATATTTATCGGTTAGAAAACACACCGGAACCACAGACTAGCGTAGCAGATGTTTAGAGGTGTGTCGTGTGACTAAGGCTAATGCGCGTTTCCGTTAGAAACGCGTGCGTACGCGCAACTTATGACCGCAATAACTAAAAGCTTCTTAAGAGTCATAAATAAATATTGACTTTTGCGGATACGCGTGTAAATTCGATATGTCAGTAATAGATTAATGATGTGAAGAAAGAAATCAGGGCCTTTAAGGATGACCCATTTATAGTCTGAATACAAATCTGTCAAATCCAGCTTATAAATCTTACACAAATAGAACTATCGACCCGATCCCTTAGCCAATAGTAAGCTCAATAAGGCTTGTGTTATGTTATGTTATGGGTACTACACGACAATATGTTTAATAGATAAAGTATATACTTAAATACATAGAAAACATTCAAGACTCAGAAAGAAATATTCATGTTTATCTTATCACACAAATATTTCTGTGACCCTAGTGAAAAAGGGTATAAGTACCGTACAATTGTATAGGACTTGTACCCCTTTTCACTAGAGCCACAGATTTGCTTTGGGGCGGGGATTCGAACCCAGGACTGTCAGCTTTATAAGCAGGGTCATTAACCAGTCTGCTAAACCGGTCGTTATATACTAATATCAGATTAAAATGACTTATAATTTTATTAATATTATTACAAACGCCGTACCTACAGAAAGTAACAATGATTTAAGGTCTAATCATACGCAAAACTTGAATGCGTCGTTCATCCCCTTTACGATAAAAATGTCATAATATACAATTACACACCTATCGTATACGGTGTGGAAAGATAAGTCGGGCCCCAACGTTGAGATAGCTCAATTTTCTGAAATGAAACATTATTTTATTTCTCCTAAGCATTAAAACTACATTAACAGATTTTTGATAAAATATTCAGGTAGCAAAAAAATGCATTTATATTAACATTTTTGTCAACAAAATGTTTGATGCCAATTGATGCCAATAGATCCTATTTCTATCAAGGAACAAAAACTTATTACAGACCGACCTAGTCTAGAATACAAGACAGACCAAAAATAGAAAATAAAGAAATTTTGCAAAATTAGTGTTGAAAAAAGGTATCTTTTTCAAAAATCTGTGAATGCAGTTTCATTGCTTAGGAGAAATAAAATAATGTTTCCTTTCAGCAAATTGAGTTATCTCAAGGTTTTGAGGTAGTTTCCCTCCAAGGCCCGTATTTTCTTTCCACCCTGTATAATGAACAACACTAATAACAACATACGGCACTATAAGTGACATTCCTAGCGTAGCACTTTGAAACACCAACTTATTAGTTCCACCAGGGTATACCGTTCTACTGCAAAGTCTTTGCCACATTGAGATAAAGCATAATATTGCATGTTTTACAGTACAGCTAAGTTTTGAGTAGATTTGCAGGCTGTGATTGATTTAAGGTCCTATTCATCACGAGTTCGTTACAACTCGGCCGCATTCGCTGCTCTAAAACAAAAGAATGCATTATCGAAATTCAAGAATGTGTAGTTACACAATTGAATATGCAATTATCTTATCTATATCTATATTTGTTAGTAATATAATATCACATAAAAAAACTGTTAATTGTAATTATAACGCAATTTAGGAGTATACACTTTCGTAAGAATTACTATAAATTTAATATGATTTAACTTGATGTTTCTTATTACGTTTTATCATAAGGCAAGTTGATATTATACTCATGATGACACAGGATTTAAGGTTCTGCCTCAAATGTCATACCTACATTTTACTATACAAAACGTCATACATTGACACTAATTTACCTTACTAAGTAGGCAATTTAATGGTGACCATATGCCTTTCAGTGAATAAAATAACGTTTCTCAAGTTATTTCAACCACACAATGGAACCTCATTTTCTTTTAAGTAAACATATAACAGTAAAAGCTTGACATTCATCAACATTCATGGAACAGAAGCTCAGTGGCAAAACTGGGGAATTATCATTATTATAGCGGTGTGGCAGCATTGGGTAAATAGAGCATAGAGAACAATGACGACGGAGCTTTTTTTAATCATGGCCAACATTGTTTTAATAACTGTTAAGTTGGCAGTGCCATGGGAGAATAACGCAGGCTGGTTTTTATCGAGAGATTCTATCCGATGAAACAAAAAAATGACAATTTTAAAATAAAACATCTTATCTATTTTTAAACTAAGATCTCGTAAAAGTATTCGAGTCTGTGGATCTTTTTTTTTAATTAAGCGACAGTTAGGTTACATTATTGTTAGGAAAAAGAAGCATTTGAGCCTAGTTATTGTATAACTAGCCGACATTTGAAGTGGAACAATCGCCGCTTACATGCCAGGCCGGGGGCGTTACCAAACGTATTGTAGTAAGTTAACTTTTAATACGTTGGTAATTAGCAAGATTGGGGACGTGACGGTGAGGCTAGACTTTGGCAGCAACGGTTACATTGTTGCAAAATGAACGATACAATTGTTAGCTGGTTAGGTTATTATTTATGTGTACGGGAAATGTCACAGGAGCGCAGTTTATAATTTTATAGCAAACAATTTAAAATTGCATCGTGCATATTTCCAACTGAGCTGAAAGGTCGAGGTACTCTGCTAGTATCAACTCAGTTTTCAGTCACTTCACTCTTTTTACGACGAGGAATGCCAAAGTTGCAATTAAGATAAAACTCAACTAATATTCAAAGACCTATTAGCTGATAAATTTAACTACCGGCTCATCGAGTACCAACAATTTAAGTAATATTACCATTACCAAAAAAGTCGATTGTCCAGTAGCTTGATCAGTCGATGACATAAAAAGAAAAGGTAGGTCAGTCCTGATACGAGGCATGAGTGACATAGGTAATAAATACGTACTTGAAGAGAGAAGCCTATGCTCAGTAGTGGGCGATACAGGCTCAGAATGAGGGACATTATATACCACATTCGAATTTGAATCTAAATCAACACAACAGGATTGCAATTAGATACCCAATTAACCACCTATAAATAAAGCAGGTAATTTCTTGGCTCATTATAATCGACGTATGACGCAAGTGCACGTAACGAATAACTGGACGCATCATTGCATAGAGAGAGATGACCGGAGTGACCGCGGAAGCTAGTGAATGCTTCAGAAAGCATCCTATGTAATCAATGAACAGTTCTATTTTTCTTTGTCGTGTGTGATCACGCTGTGAGCTATTATACACCCACGCGGAGCTAAGGTCTCAGAATGAGCGGTCGGAACAAGTTAAAATGCAATAGGTGTGTGAAAAAGATGAAAAGTCGGAAACCTATCATCGTTGTGGATGTATTGAATACCATCGCACAACTATACATTCTCATTCTTACTAAGTTTCTGTCCACTGAAATGTTGATCATCAATTTATGTCCTGATCTCTTATTACCTATTGTTGTAACGAATCTCTCGGGTTTTGAGAAAATGATACTAATTTTATTGTTAATCGAGTAAAAATGTAGTGCTCAGAATCTTAACAAAGAATTAGAATTCATACTTGTGGCTTTGAAGATGAAATGATGATGAGTAGTATTCGATGCATCTGCAACAACGATGATAGGTTCCCTACTTTGACGTAGTACTATTATTAATTTTGCGACTTATTCAAGGATTATACCATATCCAATTATCCATTTTCTAACTGGGAAATAAACAGTTTACGGTTGAGGACGGAATAGTATACCTATATTTCATCAGAATCTAGAAGTCATGCCACAGAATAGTATAATAGTATTACAAAGCCATGCCTAAAAGCAATAAATATTAGGCATACACGTCAATTGATATTCTTACGCGCACACTGAGTACCTGTCTGATTGAAGCAAGAAATGTATGTACTTGATTATAACTTTCTTTTCATTTTAATAATAAATATAAATTCTTTTTTTTATATAATAAATATAAAATATCTAGGGCCCTTCCTAGATTTAACTTCACTTAGTTTCGTTTTAATTTAATTTTACTGATAACGTATAGTTTTACATTTGTGTTAATTTTATTGTTAGATATATATTTTATGTGTTATCAGAATAATATATACCCACTATATACTAGGATATTTGTTACGCCAAAGTCATAAGTGATTACAGGAAAAAGTTTGTAGGATGTGATTAACTTATTACACATGCTTTACACACTTTTTATTCACTTTTGTCACTTTCAGTTCAGACAATTCACACAATTTTTAACAAAATTGGCTCTTGTTAGCGATAATTAATTAATTATAGACTCTTAAGCTGTGAGATTACAATCTTGATGCTTAACCATAGCGTGTCGTTTTACGTTGAACATTTTCTGATAAAAGCGCATAGTCAAGTGTATAACGTGGTATAACTGAGACTTCGCCTTGCCATGATTGGTAACAATTAGATTAGTTTACAAAGTTAAAGTGTCAAATAAACAAAGAAAAATTATGCCCCGACATAGCTACTACCAGCTTCCTAAATAAGAAAACCAAAACCCCTATGCGGATGTTTGGAGCGTGTTTGAAAACGCGCATATATGTGCTAGTACGAAAATGCTCCCTTCGCATTTTATTTTTGCGCGTATTCAGCTGCGTGTGCTTCTTCGTCCTTTCGTCGCTCCGCTTGTCCGTAATGAGACCTTTCTTGGACATGTAGGTAGGTATAGGTATAGACTAGAGTCTCTGGCACCAATATCAAACAATTCAAATCTTGGTGGGTCTACTGCGAGTCATCTCAGCGTGGGGGTTCGTAATTAGTTATCCAAAATTCAACCATTATTATGTAAACTATCATCTAAACCCAAATCGTCACGACCTTCTGGCGTTGACAGAAAGACTATTTTTGACACCTAGTATACCTGCAGTCATCATTAAATTTGCGACACGCTGCGCTTTAAAGTTATTCATATAGAGTCCAGAATCGCTTGATCGCTGTGCTTATATATATAAATTGGTCTTGTATAGTTGCGCGGGCGACGACGGATGCTGCGCCCTGCGCCCGCGTCTATTGTTCGACGTAGTTCAAATGGCTTTGTTATGTCATTTTTCTGCTCCAGTGGCAGTGACTGCATATAATTTGAGTTCTCATGAAACCTACGATCATCGCTGACATCCGGTGTGTTGCTTGATATGAATGAGGTTGACCTGGAAAGTAGGTACAGTTGCGGAATGACAGTTCGTCACTTTTCGACCTTAACGACATTAAAATAGAGTTGAAAAGTGA
Organism: Notocelia uddmanniana; assembly: GCA_905163555.1. NCBI lineage: Eukaryota > Metazoa > Arthropoda > Insecta > Lepidoptera > Tortricidae > Notocelia > Notocelia uddmanniana. Next base: position 18,760,725 of record LR991065.1, read on the forward strand.
CGAACCTTTTCATTCCGCGACTGTACTTAATTCTAATATATTCCGTGCCAACAATAAGGTCAGGATTTTATTAGTAAGAATCTATCCAGTTTTGTATATGCCAAGCCAAATTTCCCACGTCATGTGCGTACCTAGATTCTTGTTATCGTATTATAGATATTTATTATTTATTTTACTTACATTTCAATCCGAAATCATTGATATTCTAGTGTTTTATGGCTGAAATCTTGAAATAATTGAAATTCTGTATATTATTTTCAGAATATCAGCATTGACTGTAATATATCTCTTTAAAAGAACTTTACATGCTTACATTTAACACACCTACTGACATTTCGTAATTATAATTACCCCTAAGGAATTACATTAACTGTCTTCACATGTATTATAGCTTATTACATGACAACTTGGGCAGCATTTCCAGCCTATGCCTATCTTGTTATACGAGAATTACAAAACATCCCTCTGTCACTTTGACTCGATAATTATCGAAAGCTTTTATTTATTTTGTAAACTGCACAGTATTTATTTGCTCGTTATTTAATTGAACTTGAAAGTCGAGATATTTTATGCATTGCACCGATTAATCCAGGACACTTGTTGATGATAGAACAGTACTTTCAATCTGTGTTTGTGGTACATACCATTTAAAGCATCGTTAAGGAGATATAAATTACTTTTATATATAAAGAAAATCACTACACTTGTGTAACCTCTTTTCTTAAACTGTTATTTTTATAAGGTGACAGCGGATGTCCAACAGCTTTTATGTGTGCACGTAAATACTATTAATTTGGTTTAAAAAGTAATAAGACCTGAAGTAAAGGCTTCAAATAAAATGTTGTTTCTTTATTATTTACAGGTAAGTGTATTATTTGTTTTCGGTTCTTGTAATTTCAAAAAGTGTAAATACCTAGTAAATAAATCTTTATTATTTACAGAGAAACGCAATTTCGTCTTTATTAGCTATCTGAAAAGAGTGTAGTATCATTATATATATATATATACTACCAGTTTTTATTCTGATATAAGGCACTGACTATAATAAAGTTTCACATTAACAGACATGAACTTGTCAATCATTTAATACGATAATTGATAGCCACTTCGGGTCTAGTCGTATTCCGAGTTTAGCCGACGGGAAAGCGTTATTCACTACGTCCATTCACAAAAAACTGGCAACCGTACTTTTCTTCTCGAAGATCTCACGGTTCGTAAAATAAATGCCATACGATTATAGTTCATTACGATACAAGGGTTGTAAAACAAAGAAAGGCCGATATCGCAGATGTTTGAGGCCCGAGCTGCAGGCGAGGGTCATAAATATGCGAGAGAGGGCTTTCTGTTTTACGACCCGTGTTTTGTACACAATTTTACGTCGCCACTTGGCCAAAAAGTGAGTTTTTCCGGACGCGCAGCGTGCGGAAAAACGCGCTTTTTGGCAAGGTGTGGTGTAAAATAAATAAACTACGTCTGTACGTAGTTTCTATCTTCTTTGTTAGGTAACTTGATGTTTGACAATTCTATTCGCCGCTGAACAAACTTCGTCAACAATATGCTGTTTTACACAGAGTTAATGAAAAATGTGTATTAAGCGAAAACATATCGCAAAAAGCAACAGCGCGAGATGTCCACGTCGCGGTAATTTAAAAGCAATGCATGTAATTCCTAAGGGCTGATTTCCATTGATTCTTATCGTTATTTTCCTTTCCCCTTTGACAAAAACAAGGAAAGTACGAGGTAAGTTACGGCCAGTAAAAAGGCCGTAACTATTTTTTGACTTTATTGATTACCTAAAAGTTATTCCTAGTGCAATCAATGATTAAGTAGCTAAAATTCACTAAATCCGGCAACCGTTCGGAAACAATCACGAGTTCAATTCGCATATTAAAGAAATGTACAGGTGCATAGTTGGTAAAACATTTACATGTTCGTGATTGCCAAATAGGCTGACATGCGAGCATGCGGGAACTGGAGCGGAAACGCACTGCGCCTGCGAGTGCCTGCGACACAGTAACCATATATATTAGCTAAAGCAGTATCCCAACTAGTCTCTCATGAGAGTTATGAGGAAACCCGGGATGTGCGATTTATACTGGTGGCTCTATGAGCTGTAGACCTCGTGCGTGATGTTTTTCCATCATCATCATGTCAGCCGAAGGATGACCACTGCTGGACATAGGCCTGCGCCAAAGACTTCCACAATGACCGGTCCTGCGCCACCCGTATGCAGTGGACACCCGAGACCCTTACCAGGTCATCAGTTCACCTTGTGGGGGGCCGGGGGCCTGATTATGGTACGTCTTCCGGTGCGTGGTCGCCACTCGAGAACCTTGCCGCCCCAACGGCCGTTGGTTCTACGTGCATTGTCCTCCACTGCTACTTAAGCTTAGCGATTTGGAGGGCTATAGCGATTACTTTGGTTCTGCTGCGGATGACTTCATTACTGATGCGATCACGTAGAGAAACTCTCCGCATAGCCCTCTCCATGAAAGGGAGACGCTTGTACATGTTCCGATGTACAGCCGCCATCAAATGATAAAAAAATTAATGTACTATATAGGCTGCTCAAAAATATCTAACATGCACGCTAACGCTTTGACAATAAAGTTGTGCTCAGATATTTATGAGCACCTTGTTCACTCCGATATATCTGAGAGCTGAAAGAAACTGTATCGGCGCGCCGCCGCGCCCTACGTAGCGACGCGTCTCTTTGTAAGTGCGTCAAATTGGACGTTGTATGGATTTGATTTACTGCATAGGTATTTACTGTGCCTGCGACTGCGAGGTGCGCCTACGCTGCATTTGTTGACATAACTCTACCTGATCGCTTGTGCTTATTAACTACTAATTAAGTTTCATCTGCTTATTCAATAGTGCCTACCGAAAAAATATATTTTTATATCATTAAAAGTTAGGTAGTTCTAGGGACGCGGGTTGAACGCCAATAGTCAGCAAATCGACGAGTGGCAGTTTACACATTTTTAAAAAAAATTGATCACGTTTTAATCTATGTAAAAATTAGTATAATAGGAAATTTTATGCGAAACCGTAGAGAAAAACATCAAGTAAGAAATTATCAACTTTATGACTTTAAAGCAGGGGTTCCCAAACTTTTTTTTCTCATAGACCACTTTAAAAAATTTGCTGGTTCTGGTGGACCCCCTACTCTACAGCCTACACCATATTCCCAAAAAATTACAAAAATGTGACTATTACCTAACTCTGGTGACGATATAACTATGAAATAGTATAGTATATTATATGTACACCTAGGGAGATAATATAAAGAAAGGCCGAGATCGCAGATATTTACGGCCCGAGCTGCAAGCGAAGGACGCAAATGTGCGATCAAGGCTTTCTTTATTATCTCCCGTGTTGTATACATCATTTTATGTCAACATTTGGCGAAAAAGCGGCTGTTTCCGCACATGTATCGGGCGAAAAAATCCACTTTTAGCCAGGTGTGACATAAATGTTCTTTACAGGTTTAGAAAAAAAAGTGAAAAATGATTGGTTAATATGCTGTCAATAATAAATACTTTACTTTTTTGACATCTACTCACAACCTATCTATTCCAGCATCAAATAAAATAAAATCAATCAAATCTAAATCTCGGAGTGGTGAAATAAAATTAAATATAGTATATTTTGCTTGTGTTGTGTTTATTCGAGTACTTTATAATATTTATGATGATAATAACAGTCGTAAAATAATTAAAATTAAACATTGTTACGTAACTTCTAAGTACAATGACACTCAAAATTAATGGGAGGGATGAGCTTGATGAATTGACAACAAATTGTCAATATTTGGGTTCAGTTTTGTCAGGAATAATCGCAAATCTCCTCGTTCTGTGATATTCAGTCTGTTCCTATTTTTCGTTAAAAGGTTTGTAACGGTGCTGAAACTTTTTTCCACAAGATATGACGAGGGAAATGATATCAAAAGCTTTCTCGCAATTTTCCACAGTCCAGGATATTTTTCGGGTATTTCTACTTGCAGCCAAAAAGTTTGATACCCTTTTTTATATTTCACCTTCAGCTCCTCATTAGTGCTAAGCTCAAGTAGCTCCTCTTGCAATATCACGTTCTCCACTTCCATTTCATCAAATGGATTTATAATCCATGGTGGTATTTCCATCGTGAGAATGTCTTCAAATCTGGTTTTAAAATCATCATGCAGGGCAATCAAATGTTGAACATATGTCTGAATATCATCATCCTCGCATTCTACCTGTGACAAGCTTGAGAATTGGGAAAATTCGCGTCGACTAATGTTTTGCTTCATTAACTTCAATTTTCCAAGAAAAGCGGAAATCACACTCTTTGTTTTAATTAAATTGAGGTTGTCCCCTTGCAGTTGTAAGTTAATATCATTAAACTTTTTGAACAAATCTGTCAAATACGCGATATCTGCTTTGAACTTGATCAGGTTTTCTTTTAAATCTGGAGCTTTACTATCCAGAAACTCCAAGACAGACTCAAAAAGTGAGTAAAATCTTGTTAAACATGCACCTTTCGACAACCAGCGTACTTCAGTGTGTAAGAGCAATCGTCGGAAGTCTTCATCATTTTCATCGCACAATTGGGCAAATAAACGCGTATTCAAAGCATTGCTTTTTATTTTATTAACCGCGTTAATCACAAATTGGAGCGATTGGTGCAGTCTAGCACTCAAATTTTTTGCTACTAAGTGTTGTCGGTGGATGACACAGTGAATTGCAGTTAAATCTGGTATAATTTTTTTTAGATGGCTTATGAACCCACGATATTTCCCGACCATTGCAGGAGCTCCATGTTGCCGCCGATGTAACGTTTGTGAACGGAATTGATTTTTCTTTTAAAAAATTGCTCAGGATGTTAAATATCGATTCACCTTTAGTGTCAGTCTTCAAAGTTTTGGCGAATAATAGCTCTTCATGAATTTCTTCGTCCATAACAAATCGCACAAATGCTAATAATAATGCCTCATTATCAGGTAAAGTTGACTCGTCCAGTTGAATAGAAAAATGAGTTGTTTGCAGATAATTACACAAGAAACTTTCAATATCAGAGCTCATTTCGTCAATACGTCTTTGTACAGTGTTGTTACTTAAAGGAATTTTTTTGAGTATGTCAAATGGAGGTTTGTGCAGAACAGTTTTTAAAACTTCTTCAACAGCGGGTAAAATTAACTGTTCACCAATGGTGTGGGGTTTTCCAGATTTCGCTATGAGTAATGAGATGTTGTAAGATGCCCGCAAGCCATCATCGTTACTTTCAGATGTTGAAGCGAACATACCTTGCAGGGTGGGTCTCTTTTCATATTTTTCTTTCAATGATTGAAAATATTTCAAATCTTTACCTGTTTTATCAGGGTGGCACCTTTTTAGATGATCTTCGAGCTTCGATGGTTTCATAGAGTCATTGCTCAAAACTTTATTGCATAAAAGGCACATGGGCAATCGCTTGTCCGCGTTTGATGGAAGAAAGCCAAATTTTAAATATTCCACACTGTACTGTCGACACTTAATTTTCTTCTTTGGCTCCGCCATGTTTCAAATTAGCTACCTGTAAGTATAAAAAAGTTTTTGTGATCTTAACATTCTTACTTAACTTCTTCTTAGTCTTACTTAACAGGATATGGCTATTTTATAGAACAGAATTTATAATTTTTCGCTATGAATCAAAAAAAGAATACTAATAAACTTTTTTCGGCTGTCTGTTGTTTTATGGAAGTAGGTAGGTAATAATCGTAATGTTCATTATTTCATATTTCATACATTTCTATCATACACAAAGAAGACAAATATATTAACTACAAAAAGAGATACCTATAAGTTGTATAGCAAATAAACAAATAATGTACTTACTTTTCCGACACGATTCTGGCAACCAGGAACAGCAATTCACTTTACTTTTGTAGTCGAAATCCGGAAACAAATGAGTAACGTTTGTTCTTAGCATTCGTATTTATTGGTGAAGAATCAAACAAGTGCATACAAGCACAGCACATTACCGTAAGTCATAGGTATTTCGTCCCTTTGCACGTCCGAACAAGCGTTTTGGTCGGCGCCGGCGATAGCGACGCGACGGTGCTTCGCAAGCCTAGACTTGTTCGTTTGTCCAACAGCTCGTTCGCGATATGTTGCAGACTTGCAGTCGACAAGTTTTGGAGCCGAAAGTTGTAATTTTAATAATATAGTATTATAGTATAGGTAGTTTGATTCACCGAAATATTTATCACGGAGGAACGCAATATTTTTATTATATATTTATCAGTCGTCCAGGCTATAAAAATAATCCAAAAATCATTATCTGTTTCGTTATTTACCATCGAAACCAGATAAATTTTCGTGGACCCCCACGTACAAACTGTGAACCCCTATTTTTTTGCCACTCCAGCGTAGACCCCTGTCACATCGTTCGTGGACCCCTGGGGGTCCACCTGGACCACTTTGGGAACCCCGGCTTTAAAGTATTTATAGTTAAATACGTGTTGTTTTAACGAGAATTTTTAGTTAAGTTATACTTATATTTTTTTATACCACGTCAGTGGCAAACAAGCGTACGGCCCGCCTGATGGTAAGCTGTCACCGCAGCCTATGGACGCCTGCAACTCCTAGGGGTGTCACATGCGCGTTGCCGACCCTTTAAGAATTTATACACTCCTTTCTTGAAGAACCCCATACTGGGAAAAACATCCAATTTAAGCGGCACACATACCTACTCATATGTAGCTACTTATTTTTCAATGTCCGAAGTATATGTCCAAACATAAAATATGAAGTACGAGTATAACAACGTCCTGGTTTCAATTTTGACGGCGACTGGTCGGGCTATAATTATACATTGATTCCTTTTTTGGCGAGTTGTATCAATTTTGTTTCGGCCACTTTAGGCGCGTATGTAGGTTAAATCATTTCGATTAAGATACTTTGTGAATAGTATAAGTTATAGGTAAGTTAGGCACTAATTTATCGTACGTAAGAATTACAAATTTTATTAATGCACTGGTTCCTGCATTATGTACGCATACGCAGGTACCGGGCCTTGTTTTTTTTTTAATTACGATGGTGGCAAACTAAGCAGTAAGCAGACACCGTAGCCTTTGGCACTTGCGACTCAAGAGGAATCACAAGTGCGTTGCCGATCCTTTGTTGTGTTGAGAGTGTGTTGTGTGGCATATGTTTAACGGATCACCAAATATAGTAAAATGTAACGCCAAAAAACGATTATTTCTGCCGAAAATAGTAAACGATCACTAAAATTAAATAAAACACCATTTTCATGTGAAATTATAGCCAAAAATATAACATCCATATCAGCCCTAGGACGTCCACTGCTGGAAATAGGTCTCCCCCAATTTTATGCCATAATTGCCACGCTTGGCATGCGGGTTGGCGATCGCAGTATCTCCACCGCACTCTAGGAATGCTGCTGCCCCTTCCCCGGTGGTCTTGGTCGTACTTTTAGGACATACCCGGGTCCAAAATATAACATAACATGTAACTATCTATTTAAAGACAATGTCTCCAAACATATCATTGATGACCCAAACATAGGTATATAATGAGCGATAAAATGTAAACTCCTTTTTTTCCAAAATTATAACTCAAATTATAACATCTTGCTATCCTATTAAAACACATGACTCCAAACTAATCATTGTAAACCCAAAAATGGTATATGACCACCAGTATTTTAACCGAATTTTAATCTGAAATGTCAAGCAAATATTTAACATCTCATTATCCTAGTAAAGTAAATTACGCTATGTAGGTAAATCATTATTTCTCCTAAACACAGTAAATAATTTTCGAAAGTTTGAGATTTAGGCCACTACTGTCTACAAGGAAAAATGACGAGGTGTAAAAATGTCTAAAACGCTTTATACATATAAATGACGATATAGAAAAATGACAAAGGTTAAGACAATTGACAATTACAAGGTCGAGGAATAAAAATGTCAAAATAGAATTTGGTCGAAGTATTGAAAGAACTCATTCCACTCTGCCTTAAAATTGACAGAGCCCCGCTTTGCGGCGCTCCTATTTCTGTGTAGTTTGCTCTTCGGCCATCTGAAGATACCTAACGAACCTAACCTACCTAGACCTGGGGCCGCCTTACTTTATTTGGTAATATGAATACATTTTATGGCAATCATAGTGGTTTATTTAGGTAGAAATATTGTATTTTTGGTGATCATTTACTTAATATCTACTAAAGTATGTATACTTAGAGAAGTGTTTTTCTATGTAATTTCTATCTGTGAGAACCTATAGTTGGCCTCCGATTTTGATATATACTCGTATTGCCAAATTGTTTCATGTGCTGTTGGTTTTCCAATAAATAAATAAATTTGGTCTTTGAATACAATTTAATGTGCAGTCGTTATTAAAACAGCTAGTACTATTGTAATTGTAGATTATTTTTTTTGGTGTTCAGTATATTTTTTTGGTAAGAGAGCTTAGGGTATCAAAGTATTTTTTGGTGGTCATTATATTTAACCCCATTCTTTAGTGTATCAGGAGTGTTATTCACAAGTCAACTCGTCCTCACGTCTCACCTCACATCTCACCCGTTTTTATATGGAAACTGTCAAAATTTGACAAATGAAAGTTGACTGTGAATGTGAGGTGACAGATGAGGACGAGTCGGTTTCTGAATAAGAGGGCTGGTACGGTCACGCTTGTTATTTTAGAGAACCAACCGCAAAAAACCAACCTTATGGAGGTCCCATATTAAAATTCGCCACTGTACAGACGGTACGGTAGACTAGTGGATAAAGCACGCGACTGTCAAGCGGCAGTCGTGGGTTTGAATCCCGGCTCGTACCAATGAGTTTTTCAGTATTTATGTACGAAATGTCATTTTATATTCAAAGGTGTATGTGAAGTCTCCAACCCATACTGGGCCAACGTGGGGAATACTGCCCGATCCCTCTCACTCTCATCTATGAGAATAGGCCTGTGCGTAGTGTGAGTAAATTTGCTGATGATTATAATGATGGTGTACTAAGTTGTTGTACTGTACATAATTAAGGAATCTGGTTTCTCGACGTATTCAAATTCAAATTCAAAATTCTTTAATTCAACAACTAATACAAATCTTATAGTGACCGGCGTCTCCTTGTAGGTTATTTGCAAAATAACCTGTGCCAGGAGGCACCCGCTCTTCCATATCTACAATTTATTATTTATTTATTTTATTTTTGTTTTACAATTTTTATACTTAATGTTGTACTGTTCTTAAAACTATTCTCCTTAGTTATTATACTAGTGTCTTTATGTTAGTGAGTGAATGTGTATGTGGGTGTGTGTGTAACGTATTGGTTCGCTGTAAGGTCGTGTAAACAAATTAAATAATAAATAAATAAAATAAATAAATAAACCAGGTAGGTAGGTACGCTTAATTTTTACTTACAGCTTTCTAATTAACAAAGTAGCGGAGGTTGAAACTTGTACACTACATTAACCGTGAACAATTTAAGAAAACGTTACATTTTCATAAACCAACGGCCATATATCGGATCATTGGCTGGTATGCGCGGGAGTCGTACTCGCGGTTGCTTTAATAAATCTCGCAAGGCAACGATGGAAAACCGCGATGTATAATTATGATAAAAAGCCACGCATATGAATAGAATTCCAAGAAATTATGCCGATTTTCATCTATGTTAGCACTCCTTGATTTTATAATGACATAAAAATATGCATGGCTTCGCCGTTTCGCTACCGTCGTGGAGGTGATGCGAATATTTAGTTTCTGATCTAAAGTAAGTAACGAAACAGGCAAGCCATACATATTTAGGTTATAGGTTATAGGTTTACGCGGGCTGGTTTTCCGCAACTCGACGTCATATGCGCCTATTTTGCGTGATGGGTTGTTGACGCTACACGTGCCAACCCAATTCTACCAGAAAGCCTAGCAGACCCTTGATGTTGCCGACGACTTCTGGCAGCGACCTCGGGGATCCGAGGTATTTTGCCAGGTATGCTGCCACTTCAGGACATGTCAGGATGACGTGGGCGGCTGTCTCTTCGTCCTCCATGCAGGCTCTGCAGAGAGGGCTATCTATAACACCTAAAGTGAAGAGGTGCTTGTTTAGTAAGGCATGTCCAGTTATGGCCCCTGTTAGGAGACGGAGTGCTGGCCTTTTCAGCTGCATCAGCTTCCTAGACAATCCGGGGTTGATTGTCGGGAGGGCCTCCCTGGTTTGCCTGCAGGTACCTAGGTTATGCCAATATTTTTGGTGTTCTACCTTAGTGTTCTGTCGTAGTGTGCTGCGCAGCCATGCAGGAGGTAGAGGTATTATAGGCTCTGGACCCTCCATACTGGAGTCTGAACCCTCTCTAGCTAGTGCGTCCGCTGCGTCATTACCACGTGAGTTACTGTGACCTTTGATCCACTGCAGGGTAATTCCATTGTCGGTACATACCTCTGTTAGAATCTTGTGGCACTCGTATATTAGCCCTGATGTTGTTGTGTGCTTTTGCAGAGCTTGTAGCACTGATCGACTGTCAGAGAGTATACGGATGGGATATCCCCTTACCTCCCTGGAGACGATTGCGTGGGCGGCCATTATTATGCCCATACACTCTGCCTGGAAGACTGTGTTGTGGACTCCTAATGGTGTCGAGATATGTATGTTCAGGTCTTCGGAGAATACACCCGATCCTGTGCCTGACCTTGTCTTAGACCCGTCCGTGAAGATTCTTAATTCCCTAGGGTTAAGACCCTCGTGGGGGGTTTCGTACAGTTGGATTTTGTACTTTTTGTCAAAGACGAATTGTCTGGGTATCATATCGTTTGTCGCCTCTAAGAGAGGTTCCTTACATATTGCCTCGTATAGTATTTCGGTATGTGGTACCCAAGGCAACCGCCAAAGTTGTTGTTTCTTAAGCCGTATAGCAGAGGCTAGGGCCTCTTGCCTGATAAAGAGGTGTAACGGCGGTAGGTCCGTGATGACTTCCAAGGCCGCGGTAGGCGTGGTTCTCATGCAGCCTGTGGTCGCCATGCATGCTAATCTTTGGAGGCGTTGTAGTTTAGCTTCGACTGTGGTTAGCGTGGTGCGAGGCCACCATACTATGGCGCCGTAGCTTACCATTGGCCGAATTACTGCCTGGTAGAGCCATAGGGTGATTCTGGGGTTAAGTCCCCATGTTCTACCTACCATTCTGCGACACTGCCAGAAGGCGACTGTAGCTTTTTCAATTTTGTTGTTTAGGTGGCTGCTCCAGTTCAGTCTGCTGTCGAGTATTACACCTAGATACTTCACCTCAGATGACAATTGGAGCTCTGTATTGAACAGCCTGGGTAGTCGGTAGTTAGCCAGATTCCGTTTGTTAGTGAACATTACCATCTCAGTCTTCCTTGGGTTGACCGATAGTTCGTTGTCGCTGCACCAGCGTTCCACGATAGAGAGCGCAGAGCGGGTGACATCACAAACTGTACCTGCGTGGATGCCGCTGGTGAGTATCGCTATGTCATCGGCATATCCAATGGCGTAGTGACGACTGTTGTTTAGCTTGGTGATCAGGTCGTTTACCACCATGTTCCAGAGGAGTGGTGAAAGGACACCTCCTTGGGGGCAACCTTTTGCCACACGTGCTTGTCTTGTTTTGTCCTCCCCGAGTCTGATGACTCTCTGGCTCAACATGTTATTTATCCATTCTATCATGACTGCGCTCACTCCATGTGTCTCACCAGTGCCGCAGTTATGCTGGTAAATTTTGTTTTGTCGAAAGCACCTTCAATGTCAATAAAGGTGCCTAGACAAATGGTCTTGTTTTTGATCGCTACTTCAATTTTGGTAACTACCGCGTGAAGAGCAGACTCTGTTGACTTACCTGAACTGTATGCGTGTTGGTTCGGGTGTAGGGGCAGATGGACTAGTGCTTTCTCCCTCAGGTGCCTGTCAGCCATACATATTTACTGATATGTAGAATTTGTTGAAGTTAGGGTCGGTAGAGTTAGGCCGTGTAGATTCAGAGGCTTGGCTCTACATGAGATCTGATATCTTTTTCACAGGGCAAACCTTATGTGGTCGTCTTGGCAACATTTTACATGAAATGTTTTTGGTGGGATTTCAGTTCTTTTTGTAAGGCGGAGGTTCTTGTAAGTACTTATTAATAGGTTTTTTTAGTTACTGTCTACAGTCCCGTGTAAACTTTCATGTCCTAATTCATAAAATTGGTGAAAGACTCATATAAACTTCCACCCCCCCCCCATTTTAGGGGTTGGGGGGCGAAAGTTAGAAGTTTATGATTTTTTTTGTTGGTTGTATACTAAACTTAGATTACATACCAAATTTCAACTTTCTAGCACTTCAGGAAGTAGCCAAACATTTTGATGATCATCAGTGTGTCAGTGACGAAATCGGTGTATTTTAGATACCAATAAAATCGAAAGTATTAGAGTTAATCAATTCAGACTTTGTATGATTAATTAGTCTATTATTGACATCATATCCTGAGAATATGAACTATCTGCTACATCGGAAACCAACTTTATGAGGGTTCAAAAAAACGACGAAACACTTCGAGAAAAAGTAGGTAGTGGCCTTGCGCTTCGCTTGGCTCGTCTTGGCGGGGGCACTACCGTGCCCCCAGATACAATTATGGATGTATTGTTATTTTTTTTGTTGTAAAATAGACCTAAACATATAATGATGTAGAAAATTAATTTCCAAAAACTCTACAAAGGAATTGGAATCCCGAGATTTATATATACGTACCGATAACGTAAAGGTAACGTCAGATAGGTTTTATAGTTAAAGTGGCGTTTTCTGAAAATGTTACTTTACTATCGTAACATAAAAGTGCGCACTTATAATATAAGAACCCGATCGTACGCACTGTCATTAAAAAGATAAATATTAGAAATCAGTCAATGACAATTACCAGCAACCTGTCCGCCAACTCGATATAATCGGGAGCCATTATATTCATTAACCAGTTGAGATTTTTGCTCTCAATATGGGTGCGCAGTGACCGGCGCCCGCGCAGGTTTCGTTTAATCACCTGGTGAATGTTTATAATAATAGTAGTGGTAGGCCGTTGATCTGTCATACTCGTATGTAAGATTTCTAGAGTTGTTACTTACGTGTCTATTTTTTAATCAATATCTATAAATGAACAATTTTTGAATATTTGTTTATTTACCTACTTCGGGTATCTCGGAAACGGCTCTAACGATTTCGATTAAATTTATAATTCAGGGGCCGAAAATTCAATATAGCTAGGTCTCGAACTCTGGACTTCGGAAAAACTAGTATTCTCAGGGAAAACACGAAAGATGCCGAGCAAAGCTCGGTCGCTCGGGTACTGTCTGTATTAGGAGCGCAAATTGAGAATATTGCTTGTGACTTCGTTCGTGAAGGACTCGTTATTCCTAATGCTGTACGGTCAAGTACAAAATATATATGTCCCATAGCTCTTACGTCACGCATTAACGTTTCGCTATAAATATATGACAGGAATATTATGGAAGTGGGCAGGACACGTGGCCAGATATAACGATGACAGATGGACCTTAAGAGCAATAAAATGGACTGGACCAAGGGGTACACGTACAAGAGGTCGTCCATGTGCCAGATGGACAGACGAGATAGCTGCAATAGCTGGTCCAAAATGGTTAACAGCTGCCACGGACAGGGAACGCTGGAACTCGTTGGGGGAGGCTTTTACCCAGAGGCGCGCACATTGATTTTATCACTTTCTTTTTCTATTATTATTATTTCTGTATTTAATTTGTGTCGGATTAAATAAAGCTTAATTATTATTATTATTATATATTTATGACAGGATTAATTTGATACATATTTTTGCACTTGCCTGTACAAACTTCTACGTCCACATAGGTACATCTTAAGATTTTTTTTTGATATATTACAATTACTAGCAACATCCATCCAACCTTTTCCGAGCTAATTTTTATTTATAACAATGTTCATCTAAATTGGTTTAGAAGTTTACGCATGAAAATGTACCAACACACAGATAGACACAGAATTACTTCCTTTATTATAATATTAGTAGGCTCGGTATATTCTTATGAAAATGAATGTACGAAGAAAACATAATACTGATTGCATAGCTGTATTATATAATAGCTATGTCAGGTGTAGGGTGATTTGTATTCTCGAATTACCTACACGACTTATTTACACTTACTACATATGTAGGCACATGGCACACAAAGGTTCCTATTACCATGTCCCATTTAACGTAACTACAACAATACTGTAGTTGACAACAGTAAATAGTACATTATAATACAAGTATGCTAAATTGGTCTTCGACTTCGGCTCAGACTTATAACCCGTCTCGAGTGTAAAGACCAATGCTCACGTGTTTTATACGAAGTTTTGCAACATACTCGCAGTATACGGTTGAGAAGAACAATAAATAAAAGTTCAGTCTTATTTAGTTACTATAAAAACTACAACTTGAAAAGTAGAAAAACTCCCGACATTATCATTTCAAAGCTCAATCTCTCAAAAACGGCTGAAACATGAAACAAGAAAAACTAAACGAAAATCGGTTCATCCGTTTGGGAGCTACGATACCACAGACAGATACTACACAGACAGACACGTTAAACTTATAACATCCCTCTCTTTTTGCGTCGGGGGTTAAAAACAGTTTTTAAAAGTAAAATTACGACTTGTTTAGCCTAGTTGGTAGTGACACTGCCTCCGAAGCTAGAGGTCCCGGGTTCGGTCCCGGTCTTGGATGTTTTCTGTATATTTAAGTATGTATTTATCTATATAAGTATGTATATCGTCGCCTAGTACCCATAGTACAAGCTTTGCTTAGTTTGGGACTAGGTCGATTTGTGTAAGATTGTCCCCCAATTTATTATTAATGAAATGACAGGTACATGTGACGAGACGTCTAGTTTTTTCACCAAGTCTAGACTCGCAGTTATAATGCTTTACAATTCATAATGTGCAAGATTAAATGCATAATGTAAGTGCTAGAAAGCCAATAATGGGTATCGAGGAAAAGTAGGTGGTTCAATGTGTGCCAGCGGTACATCACGGTCCAACTGCAAGTGCAGTAAGACGGGGTTTCTTCACTTGGGGATTAAGTGGAAAGGAATCCGTGAGCCCCTGGAATAGTCTTCAGGGTGGGGTGAAATCGCTTATTTTGGCATATCTACATGTGTGTGAGCAAGCGAGATAGAGGTCTACAGATTCGAAAATTGTTTCAAGAGACTACATGTACTTTCATGAATTATTGAATTTATGTTTATGACATATAGGTAAAATGAAGTGTTTATAATGTGCATCATAACGCATATTAACTATTTTGTGTCGTAATTAGAAAGTAATGTTACTGTTTTTTAATTGTGCCTTGAATTGGAATACTTAGCTTAGTTTTTTTGAAGATGTGTGTTTAACTTTTGATTGTTTGAGAGCATTCAGTTGTTAGAAGTCTTTATGACAATATATGTATATTAAGAAACAGTAATGACACAAAAGTTACATTCTTAATTCGTTTGATTTGAAATATGCTCATTAAGACACATCAAATTGATCGAAAACAGTCAATTTGATGTTTAGTCAATATTTAATATCATCGTTTTCATCGTCTTAGTCTTAATCAATATTTAACGAGTAGTATATAATTGATCAAGCATGTAGTATAACGGGATCAATATTAGCATATTTAATATTCGAAGCTTTATCGATATTGACTCTTTCCGTTAATCTTAAAGCAAGCATGTAGGTATTAGTGTTAAAACTATTTGTTTGTCTTAATGTTGATGACTCGTTCTATTGTTGGAAATGTATAAATATTGGTAAGCAATGGAATAAAAATAATTCTCATTATTATTCAAAACACGGCTAAGACAAAGAACGTGGTGAGAGATGTAGGTACGAGAATTGTTGAAAGAATGACGGTTGTTGACATTTTTGTGTTTAAATAATTTGGTGTTGAAATTTCTCTGAAAGTATCCTGTAATGCTTGCTTCTAGGTATGTGAACTGCTTTTTTCCTAAAACGAGTATAGGTAATTAGTAGCTTTGTGAGCTAGACCTCGCGAATTTTTTTTTCAAATTAAAAAAAATTACAAAAACTGTCTCGTTAAGACATATCTAAACGTCATCGTCATTATTAAACCTGCTCATAAAATTTCACGAGAATCGGTTGTAGAAAGCATTATTTGCGAAGCTGAAACGGAGACCATCGTTTCACTTGGTCAAAAAAGTAAATCTACTTTGGCATTGTGTGTTGTTCTATACCAGAACTGGTATAATGAAACACTTGCACAAAATCACTGTCAAAATGTCTGTACCTATGTGTGACGGCACTGGTAGCATTGATCATCATGTTACCTTTACGGCTGTCATAAGGCACTGGTTCGTCTCACGATTATCTTCCATACATTGCTAGTGAAGGATGAATTATTTTTGTTCTACATAACCGCAATCATGCCAGCTAGATTGGCGTATCTATTTATACGACTATAATTCACTGTATAATAATCAGTGATCGTAACTTTTGTAACATTTTCGGTGCAGCGTAGTGGTGTTAACGGAGTTGGTATAGACTATAGAGAAATACAAATTAAACGGTTAAATAAGGTGAATGTTAACGTTATTAATGCTAATTAATCATGAAAATTTAAATCATTTATCCCAATTCCGTTAACACGACTACGCTGCACCGAAAATGCTATAAAAGTTACGATCACTGATAATAATAATTTAAACTGAGATTGGTGAGATAGGTAGAGTCCCATGCAAACCTCTAGCAAGATGTTAATTAACAAGATGAAGTAACTGGTATCAGTTAGCAGGTTTTATAAAAGGACGTTTTTACCGCTGAGAGCCAATAAGTCGATTCAGCGTTAATTGAAGTAATAACCACTTTCAAAGTAGACGTTTATCTAACTCCTAACAAGTATTTAAGTTGGTTAAACCATTTAGCAAGGCGATAGTTGCGCACGATTAGACAGACTTCGAAGTGTCTTAAATGCTGTCTAAAGACGGAAAGCGACCAAATTAATATTTGGATAAGGTTCGAAATAAAATTGTTCTAAGCTGCAACTGAAGGCAAAGTTAATTGCGGTCACTTTAGGGCGGCGCGGCGGCGTCTAAGTAGGAATCGCAGGATATTAACCGCGAAGTAATAAGTGTCATAATTATACCTTCACTACTTATATAATTATGCCATGGCTTTGGTTGATTTTAAACTCTATTCCTGAGATGTAAGGTCTGATTCGTAACTACCAAGTTTAAAGAGATACGAGTTAATCAATTTTGATATAGATCTCATCGACTGGTTGGAGTTAAAAATATACCATTGCCATTATGTTTAATGGATAGGTAATGGTAAATATGTATGAATCTGTAAATAGAAATTGTTGATTACCTGAAGGAAGATAAAGTTGCGGTCGTTTAAGCTAATGTTGGTAATAAAAAAGTGTTTAATGAGACTAGAAAAGATAACTGAAAGAGTAAAGCAATTAAAATAAATCTTCGTCGCAACAATATAGCTATATGCTTATAACATGAACATATATAATAGACAACAGCCCGGCTAGTATGATAGCTTATACCGTCACGTTATATGGCCAAAATGTACTGAAACGTCACATAAAACGTGACGGTATAAGCTATCATACTAGCCGGGCAGGGGCGGTAATTCGGAAATTCAAAGAATTTTTCGTTTTTATGACCAATGTAGTTGCAGAAAACCATCAGACTATAGGCGCTGTACCATCGTCGGGAAAAGTGAGTACCCGTTTCTTAATCTATAAAATTGCTCTCTCTAAGGTCAAGATTATCATCATAACCAATGGGTTCTAAAGGGAACTGTAGGTATAATATACACTATATTGAAAAATGATTTGAATTCAATTGAAATGTTTCTTTTAATCCCCGACGCAACGCAAAAGAGGCGTGATAACTTCAACATAAGTAAATACACAGATGTTTATCTGTGTATATGTGTGTCTGTCTGTGACACCGTAGTTCTTTAACGGATGAACCGATATGAGTGCAGAATTTTTATTTATATAGGTACAATTGAAAATGGGAATGGGATCTGAAGCCGCGTATGCACCCACGTGAACTCAAGATGCGTTTAGAAAGTTAGTCAATACCATTTTAACACGTTCCCTGTCCGGGTGCCCCCAAAGTGGGGCCATGAAGCTTTTTTTCAGGAGTCCAGGTCCCCACTGTGGGTCCACGGGTTGTTCACGGCTACGAACTACAACTGTCACTTGGACTTGTGACATTGAAGGATAATTTTGTATGGGGACAGGGAACGTGTTAACAAACAGAACACCTTTAGAAAAGCGAACATTAGAAAGCGAAAATCGCATTGTAAACAAAAACTAGCTGTATAAGGTAGAGTTACTTCGTCCCTTGTATTGCCTTATCAATAGCCGGTTCTGATAGTGATCGACCACTTTCGATTGCTTGGACAGCTTTCGCGTTTGTTTAGTGGATTTGTCTATCTTGAGCGGAGGGTTGGACTGTAGTTTATTATGCTTGGAGGGATTTATAAGGAGAATACGTTGATAATGTAATAGGCAATGCGTCAACTCTACTTTTTTGTTGATCGTAAGATTTTGTTAAAGAGTTATCTGAAATGTTTTCCGTCCACTAACCCTTTTAATATAATACCTTTTTTTATATATTGTGAATGTTAATCTTTAATTCCAAATATTACAGCAATAATTGTTCCAACCCTCTGAAATTTAAATCACTCTGACGACAAAAATATGGTAAAAAGCAAGTTGAGACGCTGTTAGTACAGACGCCACGCCAACACAGTTTTGACTGACTTTTGTGTTGGCGATGGTACGGCACTGTGCGCTTCCTAGTTAATCTTATGCTGCCTTTCTCTTGTAATCACTCATCTTAATTGTCGGCCTGCTTAGCCTAGTTGGTAGTGACACTGCCACACTGCCTACACTGGTCCCGGGTTCGAATCCCGGTAAGGGATTCATTTGTTTCTGTGGTGAGCAAAAACATTTGTTCCTTGAGACTTGGATGTTTTCTATGTAATTAAGTATATATCTATTAAATATATCGTTGTCATCTAGTACCATTAACACACGCCTTATTGCATGAGCTATGGTTTATTATTTTTATTTATTATTATTATGTAACATGTAACTCGTAATATAATATGCGCAACGGCTTGATTCTAGATATTGGTTAAATAAATGAAAATTATTGATAGGTACATTCAAACTAGAAACGCACAGAGCGCGGCGCAGCGTCGTTGCGGGGCAGATGCGGTTTTTCGGTAAAGCGAACACGGTCCGGGGGGCGAATTTACAAAGCCTATACCATTTCAGTCGGCATCAGAACTGAACTGGATTAGCTTTTGTTTACGCAAAACCCTGTCAAAACCCTAATCTATTACAGTACAAAAATCGACTGAAATGGCGTAGACTTTGTTAGCTAGATTCATACTAGTATTGCAGCTACAAATGCTAGTATATTTCGATCGATGCGCGAAATTGAACTCGTGGAGCTATTTGTCGTGCAACTTCATGATTTATTATTGTTTAAAGACACAGTGAAAATGTAAATACTGATCTAATTCGGTTAATTTCCTGTGAGGTTATAATTATAACCCGTGTAGAATTGTTATTCTAATATTATATCTAATTCTTAAAAACCATTAATTTCGCGATATATATTTGAAAGATTATATCTTCATGCATGTACAAAGTCTTCTTTCTATGGAACTATTATTAGTACTTGATAGCAGAGATAAGTTAAAAAAAGATTTATGTTCCTTAGAAAGTGATTACAATGATGTAAATTCTGAGCGGGCCCGGCTTCAGGAGACGGTAGACCGGTTTACTGAGTGTGGTGCTGCATATGAAGAGGCTTTGAAGGACATTAACTCACTGGAGAGAGCGCTACATGATGCCCACGAAAAAATCTACGACCTACAGGAAGCCCAAACTAAAGCTGCAGAGGCTCACACTCAGAGTTTATTCGACGAACTGGTCGGGCCCGACTCAAAGTTGGCTACCTCTGCAATTGATAATCCTGTGGTTACTATAGATTTAACCAATGATTCTAACACATCAGGGTTAGAACATTGCAGCGGTAATAAACTAAAGAAATATCTTAGACTGAACAGATTCATAAAAAAAACACAAAAGTTGTCAAAACGGAATAAATTGTTTTTCAAGAACTTGAGATTTAGCAAAATTAATGTGAATTTAGTGGATAAGTTGGATATATATTCTGCTCAGTTGAAAAATAGTAGATCAAAATATGAAACTGACACACAGATATTGAAATTAAAAATTCATAAGTTGGAGGACTCAATAAAATCTTTAGATAGGATGAATGAAAATTCAAAAAAAGTTATTAATGAATATTCATTAGCCATGGATGATTTAATAACACAAATTAATTATAACTCGGAACGGTTTGAGTCACTGACCAATGGCCAGTCATGTTTATGTAAACAAATGAGTGGTCATTTATCAGATGGTCCATCGAACCCACACCTTTGTGCCAGTGTACCTCCACAAGAACAAAATAATAATAGCTCCTTCCACACTTCAGAAACGAACACACCTAATGTAATTATGTACTGTGATGAGTTTGGAAGTAATATGGGCACATATCTAAGCGATCACTTAACAGGGCTTAGCGCAATAAGCAATTGTCTGCCTTATAGTAGCCTTGATAATATGTCACATCAAATTATGAGTGATAATAGTATTCATTCTAAAACAACACTGCTTATTCTTATGGGTAACAGAGGAAATGTGAACAAACATAATTTAATTAATTTTTTTGAAAAATTGGACACATTAACTGTAAAAGAAATTATTATGTTCACATTCCCCTATTGTCATCAGATTTCAAAGGCAGAAAATGACACTAGATATAATTTGAATATAGCTCTGCATAATCTCTGTACATATAGTAGTAAGTTTAGCATAATTGACACTAACAAATATGTTGGTAAACACAATTTATTGACTAAAGGTAAGTTTTACCTTTGTAATTATTATAAAAGACAAATAGCTTTGTCACTATCCTATTTATTTGACATTTCTGCCAAGAATTTGGCACATAACTCTGCTCCTATTGAGCAGTTCAATATACAGTTGGAATTGGTTCCAGTTTTAACCAATCATTTAAATTAGATTTTAAGACAAAGGAGTACTCAAACTCTGGCAATTTAGTTATTAATAAATTTAATGAAAGATACTGCCATCATGGAAAATATATGCACCTG
Source organism: Notocelia uddmanniana (assembly GCA_905163555.1). Taxonomy (NCBI): domain Eukaryota; kingdom Metazoa; phylum Arthropoda; class Insecta; order Lepidoptera; family Tortricidae; genus Notocelia; species Notocelia uddmanniana. The sequence continues at coordinate 18,781,948 of LR991065.1, forward strand.
GTTCACCAAAATATTCAGTCTATTAGAGGAAAAGACTTACAGATTGAACTCTTTTTGAATGATTATAATATTGAAATATTGTGTGTAACTGAACACTGGTTAAAAAATAATGAATTAATGCCTCAATTTAATAACCACCAGGTGGGAAGTTCGTTCACCAGACTTAGTTCCATACATGGTGGGTCATTAATAATATTACATAATAAATTAAAATTTAAGGAACGTAAGGACATTGTATCCTTGTCTGTTGAACGGACCATAGAAATAAGTGCAGTAGAATTAGAGCAATTTATTGTTGTCTGTGTGTATAGGCCGCCATTAAGTAATTTTGACCTTTTTGAAAGCATAATGGAATCCGTGCTACTTAAAATATCACTCTCTAATAAGAAATTACTTATATGCGGAGACTTCAATGTAAACATTTTAGAAAATTCAACAACAAGTATCAGATTGTTGAATCTTTTCAAATCTTGTAATTTGAGTCATATATTTACGGAGCCTACTAGAGTCACTGCTACAAGCGCCACCTGTATAGATAACATTTCACTAATATTATTCCAATCACTAAAAGTGTAATCAGTAAATTAGAATCAGATCACTTAGGTCAATTAATGGTAGTTGAGACATTAAGAAGAAATACCCTGAGGAAACAAATAACTATTGTACCAGTAACCACGGGCCGTATGGAACGAATGAAGCAAAGTCTAGTCCAGGCGCTACCCTTTCTGTCTTCCGATATGAGTCCAAACGAAATGTACAATTCATTTTTTCACACTTTTATGAAACATTATAATGCGATTTTTACATCCAAATCGGTCGTGGTTGGTGGGACATCAGTTTTTAGTGAGTGGGCTACTGAGGACTTACATAAACGTCGACAAGCACTGTATGCTTTATATGAGGAACGCCGGTTTAATATGAGTGATGAATTTAAGGAACATGTCAAACAATATTCTAAGAAATTTAAAATAGATTGTCATATAGCTAAACGTAATTTTATAAGCCAGAAAATTACAAATAGTTCGGACATTATCAAAACAACATGGAAATTAATTAATGTGGAAACTGGTAGATCAAAGCACAAAATGAATGATCTTAAACTAAAAATTGATGGCATAATTATAGATTCAAGTTTAGAAGTAGCAACAGAATTTGAAAAATTTTTCACTGAGATACCAGTATCCACAACAAAGACATTAAATTCTTCACCTTCGTCTGCCGTTACATTGTTAAAAGATAACGCCTCAGAATGTAGTGGAAATATTCATTTTGAATATGTTAGTACCCAAGATGTAATAAAGGCGTTTAAATCAATTAATGTCAAAAAAACTGGTGATCTCTGGGGAGTATCTGTCCATGCTGTCAAATCTCTAATAGAAGTCATAGCGCCTGACTTGGTAGTTGTATTTAATAACAGTATTGACTGCGGTGAGTTTCCTGATCTAATGAAACATAGTAAAATAACTCCTTTATTTAAATCAGGTAGCACTTCTGACCCCACTAATTTTAGACCAATATCTGTGCTACCAACATTTAGTAAAATTTTTGAAAAATTAGTTTTGTCCCAATTAATAAGACATTTTAATGCAAACAATTTAATGCATAATAAGCAATTTGGTTTTACGCGGGGTCGCTCGACAACCGACGCGGCTGTTGAGCTAACTAAACATATATTCGATGCCTGGGAAGAGTCACAGGATGCCTTAGGTATTTTTTGCGATTTGTCCAAGGCCTTCGACTGCGTATGTCATGAAACATTAATCAGAAAACTGCACTACTATGGAGTTAGAGGATCGGCACTGAATTTGCTAAAATCTTATCTATATGGTAGAATACAAAGGGTCGATGTGAATGGACAGCGATCTCCAGGATCAGTGGTCTCGATGGGTGTACCGCAGGGATCAATATTGGGACCATTCCTATTCCTTATCTACATAAATGACTTGCCATACCTCGTAAAGACCCACCATGATATAGTATTGTTTGCAGACGATACCTCTCTTATATTCAAAGTCAAACGACAGCAACAAGCTAATATAGATATAAACAATGCTATTTCTAAAGTAGTTAATTGGTTCAATGTCAACAATTTATTGTTAAATGAGAAAAAGACCAAATGTATCAAGTTTGTCACGACTAACGTTAAGCACAATCAAACAAGTGTCATTGTGAAAGATGAGGAATTGGAACTAGTGGATAGTACAGTTTTTCTTGGATTAACATTAGATTCCAAACTCCAATGGGGTCCCCATATTGTTAATCTCTCGAATAGACTGAGTTCTGCAGCTTTTGCCGTGAGCAAGATCCGCCAACTGACAGACGTGAAGACAGCTCGATTAGTATATTTTAGTTACTTCCACAGTATTATGTCGTATGGTATTTTACTATGGGGCAGTGCTTCAGATATTAATACCATTTTTGTTCTGCAGAAGAGGGCTATTCGAGCAATATATAAAATGAACCATAGAGACTCACTTAGAGATAAGTTCAAGAACATTAATGTAATGACATTGCATTGTCAATACATCTATGATAATATTGTGTATGTACATAAAAACATTGTAAATTTCAGGAAGAACTGTGACATACATAATATTAATACTCGAAATAAACACAAACTCGCAGTGCCCACCACTCGCCTACAGAAAATTAGAAAATCATTCATGGGTAATGGTGTGAAGTTTTATAATAAGCTTCCAAGAAATGTAACTGAATTATCTATTAATAAATTTAAAAATTATGTAAAGCGTCAACTCATATCGAAAGCATATTATAGCACACATGACTACATGAATGATAAAACACCGTGGGATTAATTGTGACTGAAATATTAATGAATTAATCATTATGGCGTTAGATATTAATATGATCTTTTTTTTTTTGATATTTTGATTTTATTCTAGAAACTGTCTAGATTTCTATTTTTTATATATTTTTTATTATTATTATTATTTATGTTTTGACGATCCTATTGTGAATTTTACTACAAAATAATTTCTTACTTTGACATGTCTACAACAATACAATATTTATTTTGAAGAATAATAATAGCATCAATAAATTGCTCTAAATAATTAATTAATATATATGTTAATACATGTTATAACTGACGATTCGAAAGTGCTTGTTGCTAGGCCTATTTGAATAAAGAATATTTTGACTTTGACTTTGACTTGACTTTCTTTATAAATACATATATAAGGTCTAAATGTCCTTAAAAAAATATGCAATTAAATTTCGTTATGTAGGTAACCAAGTTTCCATTCCGATATTAACGTTAATTAGGTTTGGTTTGTGCAAATTATTAAAAGGTTCAATTCTAATTCTAATTTGGTTGACAAAAATGACAATGGAATTAACAAGTGAACATTTGGATCATGTAAAAAATAATCGTGCTCGTATGTTCCGTTTACAAAAACAAAGTACCAATTATGAATTACTTTATTACTTACTAGCATTTGCCCGCGGCTTCGCCCGCGTACTAAGCGAAATTTTTAACCGTCTACAAAAAAGAGGTTCGTATGTTTGTCAACGATTATCTCGCGTTCGGCTGAACCGATTTAGATGCGGTCTGCAGAAAAGTAGTTGTTACATTCTGGGGGTTTCGGTATACAAAGTTTGGTGATTCTGATTCATTAACAGATGAACAGATGAAAAGTCAGTACACATTCTGAGAACCAGCAAACTGTCGAATTTAATTAGATTTTGGCAAAAATAAGGATCGAAAACTATTATCATACATTTCCGACAGGCCGAAGGGGAAAGGGCCGATGAAATAAAAGCATGTCATAAATGGCCCTTAGTAAAAGTATCTGTGTACTACAGTAACACCAATAGGTCTGATAACGACCAAGCACCGCGCAGCGGTCATAAACTATGGTCCTTTGAAGTACAGAAATACGGCTAATTCAATATCACGTGTAACATTTATATTTCCTAAAATTAAATTTATTAGGTACGTTTTGCAAGTTCCCATTGGAGCATCAAAAAAGAAAATTTGACATCACTTCCATTCGCACTCCTTACTGTCAGTCCGTCTGTTACAACCGATTTATCTAAACTATCAAGAACTTAGAGCGCTCGTGGCCCAGCGGCACCCGCCTACCGCGTGCGGTATGCGAGGTTAAGCAATGTGGGCGCAGGTCAGTTCTTGGATGGGTGACCGCTTTGAGTGGTTACTAACTGACTCTCGTGCTTTGGAAGGCACGCTAAGCCGTTGATCCCGGCTGCTGTCTACGACAGCAATCGTTAAGCCAAGTTAGAGGCCTTCGGGCGGCTTGCGAACTTCTAACAGTCAAGTTGCCCACTCACTTGACAAAGAGAAGGGAAGGGAAGGGTCGAAGTTACACCACGTCCGTAGGGAGTACCCACCGTTACCCTACACGTGACCCCTGGGTGGTGCTAAAAGTGCAACAAAAACTGGCAACCGTACTTGTCTTCTCGAAGATCTCACGGTTCGTAAATAAATGCCATACGTTTAAAAAAATGAAAAGGTTGATTTAAATGGAAAAAATATCGAAACGTCTATGTCGTTTTTAAAAGCAAATCCAATATACCCCACACGCCTATATAGTAACATTAAACTTTTTTGTATGCAGGCATGTATGGAGTGCCAAATTTTACCTTAGATTCGTATTAAAAGACCTCTCGGACGCTCAGATATCGATTTTGAACGAAATCGGAACGAAAATGATGTCACTAAAAAACCGCGCGGTATTTGGTAGCGCGGTAGAGCGGAAACGACGTGTGACATATGAAGCAGTAATCGGCATTCGACAGTTTCGAAAAGATCAACAATGCAAAACCGCCTCCGTCCCGCATCGCGCCGCGACCGCTTTGTGCGTTTCGTGCTTTAAAGTCCATGAGGCCGAAATCGGTCGGAAGACATTATCATCAATGTAGAATTACAAGCCACACATTATGCAGTTGTTCTTCGATCGGCGACATCGAATCGTCAATCATCAATTAGCGAAACGTTTTGCCGAAAGCACGCAATTACGGGGAAAGCGAGGGACGTGGCGCAATTAGACGAACTGTACTCGTACCTATTCATTGTCACTGCTGAGTTGCTACCGCGAAACAAAACCGAACAAAGTTCTCCTTCTCTGTTGCACTTGCAAATTCATGCGAGAGAGATACACGAACTTTGTCCATTTTCGTTGGCAGTTCTTTATACGTTAATCATCATCATCATCCTCCTAGCGTTATTCCCAGTACATTTGCATCCTGCAGGATGCCTGGGGTCCGCTACCTAATCTCAAGAATCAAGTTCTATATACGTTAATATTTACACATTTTTGCATCATCATCATCATCATGTCAGCCGAAAGACGTCCACTGCTGGACATAGGCCTCCCCCAAAGACTTCCACAATGACCGATCCTGCGCCACCCGCATCCAGCGGACACCGGCAATCTTTACCAGGTTATCGGTCCACCGTGTGGGGGGCCTGCCAACATTACGCCTTCCGGTACGTGGCCGCCACTCGAGAACCTTTCCGCCTCAACGGCCATCGGTTCTACGTGCAATGTGCCCGCCCACTGCCACTTAAGTTTAGCGATTCGGAGGGCTATATCGGTCACTTTGGTTCTGCTGCGGATGGCCTCATTCCTGATGCGATCACGCAGAGAAACTCCTAACATAGCTCTCTCCATTGCTCTTTGGTTGACTTTGAGCCTTCTTATGAGGCCCATAGTAAGCGACCACGTTTTAGTGCCATATGTCATCACTGGCAACACACACTGGTCAAAGACTTTCGTCTTGAGATACTGCGGAATATTGGACGAAAAGATGTGCCGTAGCTTCCCGAACGCTGCCCAGCCGAGTCGGATTCAACGATTAACCTCTTTCTCGAAGTTGGACTTACCTAACTGGACACTGGACAGTCTGTCCTAGGTATATGTAATCGTCTACATCTTCGAGCGTGCGAGCAGCAAACCGAAGGTGAGTGAGGTACTCGCCGTTTATGTTGATGCCTAGCCTTCACCAGTCCAAAGTCTTAAAAACATCCTCCAGTGCAGCGGAGAACAGTTTAGGAGTAATAACATCTCCTTGCCTGACTCCCCGCTGCACGGAATACGAGTAGGTTTTGAGTTCTGGTCTTGAAGTCTAACTGACATCAGAATCTAGTTCTTGCTCTGCAGCAAATCTGTAATGGTATTCTTTCCCTGATGCTCCCTTAGCTAGCACGATAGGTTATCGTTATGTTTAATGTGACATTTCGGCCGTAAAACGTGATGGTGTAGGTAACCTATCGCTAGCTAGGCTGAAGTTACCATACGCGTTGACTACAGAGTCTGTTATTATCTGTGGTGTGCTTGTTCGCTATCTGTGGTGTAATAATAAACATCTGACAGAGCAAATGGTGATGATATTCCGATAGCTCATATACAAACAAATTATTAATACCAAAAAATAACGCGAATTATTAACGCGAAACGGATAATTTAATATTTAAACACGATTTCCAGAAGGCTATGCAGTTCGGTTCGTTTGTGCAGAACACGGCTGTTCAAACAAGTTGCAAGACTCTATAATCTCGAGTACCAACCGGATTACATATAAAAGGATAATTTTCATGCATAACTAGTCCTCTAATTGCATTTTTGCCACTTTAAAGCCACTCAATATGCGTAGTGACTTAAGGAATAGCGCCGATGCTACAAACGCGTTGGGTTTATTAAAATATTTATTCGCATATTTAGTAGGCATGTTGCAGGTATACTGAGTAACATAACTGTTATTCAGTATACATAGACATATACAGCCTAAGTGTCAAATAGGGTTGAAAACCACCCATTTCAGACGAGATATTTTGACGATCGAACGCCGTAGCGAGATAATTTATTGAAAACATTGAAAAGTACCGTTAACATTTTTAGGTATATCCATAATATTTAATTTTTTATCCATTATCCTTATCAATAAGCTTCAAATATTACGACAGTTTAATGGTAGTGTGGCTGAAGGGAATTCTGCGAATTTGATTTTTAATGAGTTTAGGACGCGATTATTATAATATATAATATATACCTATTTCAATTGTTAAAAATAACTATGTATGTAGTGCCAGTCTTATTTTAGTTTTTTATCACCATAATTTAAAATATTATTTAGAATATTTTTTAATTTTAAAATTAATAAAATTTTACGGAGGTGTCTGTACAGGTTTCAGCCATTGCAATTTTTTTTTTAAAATTGACCCACTTTCAGAGCATGGGGAATGAAAAAGTATAAACATGACCGATTGCATATAAGTGCGTGTATATATTTTTAAATAGATTTAGTTTAATATTATATAACACAATCTTTATTGACGAAAATGTTGGCTTAAAATGTTTATGCAAAAATATCACCATAAGGTAACATTCTTAAACGGAATGTGATGTTACACATGGACAATCTCTTACGAAAGTGTTGCATCTTGCGAAACAAACTTGTATCTTACTGCCGCCAAAATGATTAAGTAGAGCATATTATTCCCTGGAAATAATATGTTAACGGCAAATATAACTTTGTAAAGCATTACCGAAACGCCGCAAATGAAATAATTTCGTTTAATAACGTCTATTACATTTTATTGTGCAATTAGTAAGGTAGTGTGAGATAATTGACTTAAAGTTTTTATTTTTTTACAGGTAAGGGATCTTTTTGTGAAAATGATCAGTGAGCACGCAGAGCATGTAACATAAGGTGAGTACCTTCTCGTAACTAAACGTACAATACAATACAAATACTCTCTGTTGCTCACCAAGAAAAACCATACATGAAGGTTAAACTGGACACAAACTATGGTACAACAGGCGACCTTATCGCTGAAGAACGATCTCTTCCTACAACTAGGTAGCAGATACGAAGCAAAATCAACTATAAAACACAATAGTTATTTGTTCAACAAGAGAGCAAAGATTTTTGCTGCAAGTGTTGATGTTGAGTCCCGAGCAAGCGAAGTATTCTATATAAAATTAGAATCTTGAGCGTAGCGAAGGACTCAAAGACACGAGATGCAAATATCTTTGCTCTCGTGTGATACAATACATCTTTTCACCTCAGCGGCAAGAACATTATAATGCAAACGAATAGTGACAGAGAGAATGAAGTATGAAAACATGACCTGCGCCTAACCTACGATATGAAAAATTAAAAAGTAAGTTTTTTCACGCTCGCAGCAAAATTGCATTTTGCTCACTGGTTTCAAGCAACAAAACCGCCATGTTCGAGCCGCAGAGATAAAAAATCTTTTTTTTGAATGATTTTTTTGCGCATATGTATTTTGGCAGTTGCTGATTTATTTTGGTCGTTGTGTTTGGTTGATATTTTTATTGTAACTATTTAAATTAGTTATTATCAATTGGCATGGTTTTTAACAAACTTACACTTGTAATTGGACATAAAGTGTAATTTAATATACTTATACTATTTTATATGCTAATATGTCCAAGTTAAAATATCTAAATTTCTGATGCTAATGTCATCCTGATAAAAATCTCACACAAGACCAATTTGTCTCATAAATAAAACTAATAGGTTTAAAATCCAATTCAAAGTAATTCCCATGCGCTGTAATTTTACGGAATTAAGGTTTAATTGCAACGTTCGTGCATTTCGTATGATTGCATGCATTCTTTGGATCCTCGCTAAACAATTGCCGCTCGCCTTGACTCGTTTACACGTTGTTTTTATGTTTTATGTTACATTTGAAACAAAATTACTCTTAAGATAACTAAAAAAATGCACGATTACTTTTAATTCTACGAAGCCCAGTTAAAATCCGATGATGTCTAGTTTCCCCTCTGGACAAATATAGTCGCTCCTAAACGAATGCTTACGTCAAGTCTTAGAAAAAAGGAAGCGAGCAAGTGGACCCCGGGCTATTGTAAAGATACTTTTAAAATTAACGATTTAACAGTCCAATTTGGTCCAGCCAAGCTGGAGGATTCGAAAAGCTCAATTAGACACGCGCATTCCAGGACTCATATGAGCGGCTACAACGTCAATAGCAAAATAACCACCATATGACTCTGGCCGTGGCGAATAGATACCGAAGTGTCAAGTGACATTTGGCAGATGCCTCGATAATCTTCGATATAAATCGAAGAGCAGCGTGGAATGAAGGGTCCTTTACTGACGTGCGACGCAAGTAGACACCGTTGAATTCCTAGCACGACGATGGCAAATAAATATAAGGCCTGTCTGATGATAAACAGTCGCCGTAGCTTATGGATGCTTGCGAGACTCTATTGATCTGAGGATTCGTTGTGTTCACAGCTAAAGAGAAACGCAAGTCTCTCACTTTCAACTTAGCGCATCCTCGGGAGCGCTTCAGCTCAACCTTACCACCGAATACACAATCTACAGAACAAGTAGTGATGTTATTGAAACTAATTATAGTAAGCTTAGACATTCTTTTATCAATTATCGGACGAATGCAGTGTCCAATCGGCTGGGCTTGATGAGGTTCGATCACGACTATCGAATTACAGAAGCGGTTGAGAAACCGTTCGAGCGACCCGTTCCCATCATGTTACCAACCTTTTGCACTTTATTATTGCAATTAGAGAGACATGCTTGGACGATGATAGTAAAGGTTAACATACTGTGATATTTTGACGTTTTTTGCTAGTTTCTGTTTTGAGGGAAGACTTAGCTTTTGTCACTCGCGAAGAGCTGGTTAAAATTCTAAAATCTAATCGGTTTTTAATAAAGGCAAGTGATTGCATGTATCTTGCCGCTGTATAATTAAAACTATATGTTATGGAAAGTAGGATTTGCATGTAGCAGCGCGTGATGAAGTGTTAGTTAATGATGCGGTTGCGCAACCGAATCCTACTTAAGGCGTCTATGATCACGATTTCTAACTTTGATAGAAAGAAGGAGACCTTATCACTCAATATCTATCGAAATAGTAACCCTAAGCTCTTTGAAGCGAAGATATCGGCTCACGTCAATCCACTGTAGCTGACAGGTCTCCCCCAAAATGCGCCAAAAACCTGTGTGCTCTGCTTTCTGATTTGTGAATATATTCGTCGTCCATCCTCTTGCAGAGGTCGTTTAGTCACTTCGCTGAACCGTCAGTACCTAACCATATGGGTGTGATCAATAGTAGACGGTCTCTGTGCATGCAAGTTATGTTTTTATTACATATTGATTTATAGACACGGAGACGTTGCTGATGCAGTCCGACCAAGAATTAGGCTTTCTAGCCCTAACTTAAGCTATATGCCCAAGATTGTATGTGGAAAGACGCGAAACTAAATCAGTATGATCTCTTAAGCAATCGAAACTCGTTACAAATGAAATTATCAAAATCACAGCTATTATTTATCCATATGCTGTATGACTGCGTTGTTAAACGTTTTGATTCAAATCATAGTTATCAAAACCACAAAATGAAGCTGCATCGCGTGATCTAAACTTCTAACATCCTATTCAACTATCGGATGATACTAAATTGAGTCTTATCGATGCATTCTTAAAGCTAATATTTCATTAATTTTCACTGGATTTGTGATCATTTTGATGACGATTTCTCGCACCAGACGGTGACGGCTCTATAACGCTTGTCAGTTTCACAGTGACAGTGTAATACTCGTAGTATAATAGGCCGCTTATCGTCTGTGGCTGGCATTCTATAATCATTTGGAATGTGTACAGTTTCTTTTAGGGCTCTCGATTGCTTTCTCGCTATGATATTTCATGTGTGAATACGAGTATGTTCTTGCATGGGAGTATTGACATTATAGTATCTATTGTGTACGTTTTTTGGATTTAAACTTCGATTTCATTTGTCCAGATCAATCGTATTCATCATGTAGAAATTTTATTTCCCACCCCACAGACATAATATAAAGGATGAATATAGGTGTTGGTTCTAATTCTAAATATTCAGTAGATTGTAAGACAAGCGTCTAAAATAAGCTATATTACTACGAGATGGTTATTTTAAAATAGTTGGGGGGTATTATCAGAATATGGCTTTTGGACCTACTTTTCACTTAGATTGGAAGAAAATAAATAAACAAAGATTATCCTCACAAAAATAACTATAAATTCCACACCGCTTTGAGTAGATAAAGACTCCGCGAATAAACACCACTAACCTGCCAGTGAGCGCTGCAAAGCCTGCAAAGCGTTGTTAAAAAGACTGAATCACTTTTATAAAAAAAAATGCAAAGTTTGTGCCTTTTAAAATAGCTTATCAGTATCGCGAAGAATTTAATAAATAGATCTAATAACTAACGTGTTGGTAGATGTATGTTCAGATAACAGGCACTACATATTACCAGCTATTACACGCTGCTATGATTTTATTAACAGGTGTTTTGCACTAACGTGAACAACTTTGAGATAACGAAAATATATGGCTCCCAGTTCACCTTCCTGAAATACCTATTCTATTATATCTTTTGTAGTTCGAACCAACTCATATAAATACACACTCATATATAAATGGCTTGCAATGTACAGGGAGGGTGTCGATGAAATATCCGTTAGTTAATGTGGCAATATCATTTACAGGGAGCGTAACTTTGGTGCCGATGACAGACGTAAGACGTCAAGCTACATACAGAGTGTTTTATCTGAAATATAGAAGAAATCAATTTGGATGAAGAAAGGTTCACTTTCAACAATATTTTTATAACTGGCGGGAGATTCGAAAGTTATAATTAGTGTCCTAAATGTACGCGTGAATTAAATGTATGTAAATAAGGAAGCAGATGCGTTGTTATGTTTTAATTTTAAGCTTTCTGCATACTTTTCGACATCCAACAAAATTTAATTTGTTGTTTTTCATTTACTTATGGAAATATTATTTGTATCAATTACATTACTCAATAAAAATTTATTTTCGTATCATCCAAGTCATTATTTTAATATTTACATTATTTTTTATGTAAATATTTGTCATTTTTATTAATAAACAATAATATTTGTATATTATCATTATAGCATGATTAAGAATCATTGGGGTGTTGCAATGTTGTTTATATAAAATCATCCCTATATGTGAGTTTACATCATAATGACGTCACCGGCACCAAAGTTTCGCTGCCTGATCATTTATGTCTAACTTAGTTATCTTCTAAAACTGTGTTTTCGGCCAAACTCCTGTTTTATTTGATATCTGTCAACGTGAGAAGAATGCGACCGATTGTATTTGGTAATTTTTTAAATAAGTTTTTAATATTGTTAGATTATAAACCATTGGACCCGGGTATGTCCTAAAACTACGACCAAAACCGCCGGGGGATGGGCAGCAGCATCCTTGGAATGCGGTGGAGATACTGCGATTGCCAATCCGCATGCCAAGCGTGGCGATTATGGTATTTACCCCCCATGAAATTGGGGGAGGCCTATGTCCAGCAGTGGACGTCCTACGGCTGATATGGTGGTGGTATAAACCATTGGATCAAAATGAACGTTTTCATAGAGCAGACAAAGTTAAACTTTATATAGCCAATGTTGCAGCATTTTATGGTACTATTCATTCGAGCCACAATTATTTTAGTTTCACAACTTTTAATACCGTGTGAGATATAAAACATGGGAGCCACATGTCAAGGCCATTGTATGCGTGCCGCTTTAATGGGTTAACTTATTTTATGGTGTATTTAATACAAAGTTAATTTTACACTTAATATCGTTGCTATCGTCAAACAAAATACGAAATTTCCTGTAAAATCATAGTTCGCGACGTGAACTTGTAAAATGGTAGTTCTTTTATGGCTACGAAGCTTTGCAAGCTCTTATCATGCAATCCTAGAAGCTGTGAATTTGAGCTTTAAGTACTACTGATTAGGCAGGTTTTTTAGTGAACATTAGTTGTCTTTATTGTAGCAAGGGCGCGGCAGACAATTGCGGCTTGACACGACCTTGTGTTGTTTAATTTGTAATAGGCATTAGCGATTGTTATTTAACCCTCGTATGCAAATTAAAGTATCAGCTGCAAATGGTTCTTAAAGCGAGATAATAAGGTTCTTGTCATTTTTAAATGAGGCTTGGTGCTGTAATTTTAACAGTCAGGTGTCTAAGAGTAAGTAGCATTAAAGATAATAATAAGTTCAAAGGTGAAACCGAATTCATTTTGAAACCGAATGGAGCAAAAATAATACTTCTACTATTGTTGTCAATCATTTATAAATATACAGTCTTACCGGATTAATAAAATTAGTCATCATAATATACGAATTTGTATGCCAGTCCACGATGATACATTTGTCCTTGGCAAATCACCAAAAAACTTTAAATTATTGTTATAGCACTATTATAGCACCATCATAAGCCTCCAATTGTCAGCGACCCATTCAGGAGATAATTAATATATATACCTAGTCTAGCCATAAGTTCTGTTACAAATGAAATGAAACATATTTTTAAAAGGATGTAATTAATTTACCATAAGTAAATGTTTATTTATAGGTAAGTTAATAAGGTTTCTAAACAATATATTTTTTATTCAAAATGCCCGCCTTTAGCTTTAATACACGCCCTCAAACGATCCGGCCACACGTCTATAGATTCACGCACTGTATCCATTGGGAAATTTGCCACTGCTACCTTCAAAGATTTTTTTAGAGAATCGATATTGGCATGGCGTTTAGAGCAGACCATGTCCTCTAACACTGACCACAATTTATAGTCCAGGGGATTTAAGTCGGGACTGGAAGAGGGCCAATCATCTGCCTTGATGAAGTCCGGAACATTCCTTTGCAGCCAAATCTGGGTGGTGCGAGCTTTATGACCCGGGGCTGAGTCCTGCTGAAAGGTCCAGTGTACATTTTTGAACATTGTGTCGTTTAGTGGTTTAACTACTGTTTCTAAAATCGTATCCTGATACACTTTAGCTGAAATTTTCACTCCTTTTTCGCAAAAATGGATCTCAGAGACGCCTTGATACGACACACCCCACCAAACCATGACGTAAGCGGGATGATGACCTCGCTGAATCCTTCCAACTATCTCTTTAGCTTCTCGAGAGTTGTGTGCGTACACTTTATCATTTTGTTTGTTGTAGTGCTGCTCGATAGTAAAAATTTTTTCATCCGTGAAAAGAATATTTTTATATTTCCCATGTGCGTATCGAGATAAAAGGCTTTTTGATCTTTCAACTCTCTTGTCCTTTAGTGACTGATTTAACATATATCCTGTATATCGTCGGTAAGCTGCAAGACTCAAGTCATCTTTGATTATACGCGAAAGTGTCCTAGGTGGTATTTTCATTTCCTTAGAAAGGATCTTCTGTTTTCTTATGGGATTTCGGCGAATTCTGGCCCTTACAGCATTAACGGCTTGTTTTGTTCTAACAGTACGTGGTCGGCCAGATCTTTTACTGTAATCGACAGAGGACGTTTTGGTGTATCTTTGAATGGTACGATACACAAACATTCGACTGATCTCTAACTTTTTTAGTGTCTCAAAAATGTGGGACGGCTCCATTCCTACCTTATGCAGAGCAATCACAGCAATTCTATTTTCTTTGACACCCCACTCCATTATTAATTTACTTATTTTAATATTATATTGTATATAAATGGTGGCAAAAACATCCAAGTACTTACGTCAAAACACAACATTCGAAATTCGAATTATTATTTTTCTTAAAATCATTGTTAACTGCCAGTAACAGAACTTATGGCTAGACTAGGTAGAAGCAATCAGTGTTGTCTGATATTCTGATAAATTATCATTCGATTTTGCACCTTGTGTTAAATTGGCCAGAACCGATTTTTCCTCGACTTTGTTCGCAAATTGAGCTCCCTTCTTTTTATGGAACTGGACATAAATGGAAACTGGGCTTTAGTGTCGATATATAAATAACTATGTCTGGGTATCCGTCTGAGTCGGAAGAGCTTCGAATCAAAACTTTATTGCACATACAGTTATGTTTAAAATCGATTGTTTTATTCAACACGTGTCTTTGTTTGGTAAACATTATTGCTATAGGTTTCAAGTTCATGAATTTTTTTATGTTCCATACCAAAATAGGCAGGACAGAAAACAAATGATGTAGGTTAAACCTTTTTGGTATCTACATTATATCTGTCCTTCCGGTAAATACCGTAAATCAGGGATAATTTTAGTTACGAAAGGCGATATTATGGAAAGGAATGCACAATACATTCCATACAAATTTATTTACATTCATTTTGCGTAGGTATGTAAAAACAATATCGTGTCATTTAATCTTTTTGTTTTATTTAGTCATCGTTAATTAATTCTATTTATTATAAATCTCCTCAAAAATTGTAGGTAATTGAAAAAATGCGTATTATCATAATTTTAATACATCTCTTAACGCCTTTATGCAACGTTCTTTACATTAATGACCCACGTAAATTATGTACTAATGTTATAAGGGTCTATTTTTATTTGAATAATTGCAATTACTACTTTAGCAACTTGTAATAAGTTTAATTGTGAATAAAATGTCAAGACAAATCTGAAATTAATAGATAATTCAAACTGGCGCAGAACTTTGTCGCTCTGAGAAGGGCATCAACATGTCTTGTGTTGCAAAAGAAGTACATCTCTCAATTTAGAATAACGAGGTAGTAAATCGCAGGAGCACTTCTAAATGTCAGTCGTGCGTTCCCCGTTATAGGATGACCTTTGGATGGTCATAATCACTAATTTGTTTGGTATTGGGAAAATGTTGTAATCTTGCAAAGTCACATCGGCAGTTGATGATGTTGATTGGTATTGGATGGTTTTAATGCGAGTCTATGTAATTACTATCATAAGTTTCATAACGTTCGTAATAATATTGCAGATACATACATACATGCATATAGCCTATTGAGTGTCCCACTGCTGGGCAAAGGCCTCTCCTTGTGATCTCCATGAGTCCCTACTGAGTGCTTCTTCCTTCCAGCCGTTGAGAAATGCATCAAGGTTATCCCGCCATCTCCGTCTAGGCCTGCCCTGTCTCCATCACCTGTCATGTGGCACCCACTTGTTAGCTGCATTAGTCCGGATAGGTGTCCGGATGCATGCGACAGACGTGGCCGGTCCAATCCCACTTGAGCCTGGCAGTTTTTGTGAATTCACGAGTACATTGCGAGTTCACACTTCACAGTTCGGGGCCGAAGCGCTTACAATTATGGTATATAATGAACTAACATAGCCCTACAATTACGAAACAGAAGCCCGGGCAAATTACAGCTTGACTTCCGATTATCCATAGTTAAAGTTACGAGTATTAAATCGGCGACCAGCCTCAACCTTATATACTTGATGTCTGAGCTTTGTCACAGCGGACGGGGGCAGCTCTCCCGCTGCACCTCCGGCTTTTCGTGTACACTGTAGGGGTAGGACCCGTAGGACAGACAGGACCACGTGGAATAGGGGTTGGCAGATTCGGTAGTTATTACGAATATCCGGTTCAAAATATACTAGCGACGAGCTGACAAATGAATCTCAAACGTTTGAATTAGCTGGAGGGCGTGGACAGTTCATCACGGTTAGCGCAATCCTTAACATGCAATAGCTTCATTACCGGCCAGATCCTGCAGAATAAGCCTAAACGGTATTATCTCAGTCACGATGGCGATAGCTCCTAAAACGTAGTAAACGTACCGTGATTTTACATTAAGATGTTAGTTAAGCTAGCGTTTAACGGCGGATATAAAGTTAGTAGGGAACAGAAGCTCCACTTTGCGTAAAACTTGGATACATCATTAAAAAGCAATTACTTGCAAGCAATGTCTTTATTTGAAATGCAATATGACATCCACTCTAGGATATAGGCTTATCAAACAAGAGGCTATTATATCAGAAGATAGATTTGACGATCTGGAACCATAATAACGGCTTAAGACAGATTGTTATATCGGTAATTTTGCAATACCTCGAAACTATCACGATATGTATCATACGAGTCCTACCATACCAATTTTATCTTTCAGTAACTTGTCCTCTTTTTTTCGAACAAAACGGGACTGCGCAACATTGCGGCATGCTCGATATTTTTACGGTACAGTTTTATGGTATTAAATATAATTTAAATGTAAACCTTGTTTTCACGCCAGTAATATCTAATAAGAAACTTTGACGGCTGGACCTTACCCGACAGTGGCATAATTGGTGAGCACAAAAACGGTAGCTCTCATCGGGCGTACGGAGCAAGTATCTGTTATTACATGTCCCTTGCTTTCGCGCCTAGGTCATATACAGCTGAAAGTACAAAATTCGTCTCTCCTGTGGTCAATAGTTAACGGCTTATGTGCATATAAGTTATGTTTTTATGACACTGGAGATACCCTTTTTAGGGGATTATGAGTCCAACCAAAAAATTGGCTTTATAGCTTTAGTTATGTTCGCAGGAAGGGAGCGTGCCTAGCCAAGTTGCGTGAACGAGATCTGAGTAAAACTATTGGTTGCATAATGAAGCCTTCACTGTTTGTATGAAGGGTACTTCTGTAGTATCCAAGCTGTGACCGGCGCCGGTGGCTCGGCGATACCATCAGCGACGACAGCAACGCAGTGGGTGTGCTGTTCGATGTCCCGCGGAGATACGCTTCTAGCGGCTTCCAAGAACCTACTGTTCTTTAATGTACGCATTCAGCCTACTACAGGCCTGACACACTTTAAACTTGTTTATATAAACGTGGTCCTTCTTTGTGGACCTACCTACTTGTCCAATTGTATTTGCTATTAAGAGATAAAATATTAAATTAAGATCAATAGAGGATAGACAAATAATATATAATGACAGCTTCATTATGATGAACAATTGTTGCTGAATGCATTATTTAAATTAATCGCAATCTATTGTACATTCAATCATCTTTTTTAATCAATTTTTAAATGGAATAAGAAAATATTTTATGCTCAAGTAACGAAGTGTTACTTTGCTCTTCATTCTTAATAGGTTATCATAGGTATTCTCTACAGATTTACAAAATCCTATCAAGGTTTCTGAGAATTACAAAATATCGGGTGGATGTGTATTAAAATTATATAACGGTAAGACCTATGATCCGCACTATCGCTAGCAGCTAGCTAGCTAGTACATAACTAGTAGGTATCTCAGATTTATTTTATCAGCAAACCATGTCATCAAATTGAATAAACTTTTAATCTACCTAGAAACAAATCAAACTCAAATCGTGGAAACAAAAAAAGCGTAGCAAATCCGGCAGAAAAACGAGATGCATCGTGCAGCAAGACTTAGGCGGTCAAGGCCCGCTGCTTCGGCTATTGTAGTTGATCAGTCTTGTCGACGTGATGAAGGTTGTAGGATGAGTGAGAGGGACAAGAAGTGCCTACCATGAACAGGGTTGTCGCTTCGGTTAAGCTCCGTTCTAGTGTTAATTCACTCGACAGCTCTATACGCCATCATCGTCATCATCATATCAGCGGAGGGCCGTTCAGTGCTGGACATAGGAGTGACTAAAGAGTGCCACAATTACCGTGTAGGGAATGCTTATAAAGTCAACAGCAAAGCTACAACGTATATACTTCAGGCACTGGTAAGAGGGACGCAGCAATACTTTTGAGCGGATTTAAGGTTCCTAATCCAACATTTGTCGTGTTGCCTTTTGGGGAAATTAGGATGATGCACAAACTCCTAAGTTTTAAGGTATCGGTTAAGAAGTGCGGCTAAGTTGACAACTTACTTAATAATGCTGAAAGTTTTTCGCGCATAAAAATGAGTTTATTGACACGTTTTGTGGTCGCTTGATTGCACAGTGTCTCAGCCGGAATTAGTTTTTGTTCAGCTTTAAATAAACGTCGGGTTTTTGGAATAACTGGCTAAATGGCCAGAATATTAAGACAGGTTGTGGTTTCGGTTTAGGTAGAAATTAGGGCCTTGATAAGCTATTTTGTAAATTTAAATTTTACTGTAGCATTAAATTACAAAAGTCAAATTATTTAATCTGAGCCTTGTAATATGGGCGACTTAATGAAAATCAGCAAAACAAAAGAAAGGTTAGGAGAGGTTTAGTGATGGAGGGATATAAATTAAGCTATATCGCTTGGACTACATATAATGTGAGTTTGAGGAAAACTTAGTACGCCTACATAAACACTAGCCTAGTTACCATTTTGATATCGTTGTGTCACAAATCGAAGAACATTTTTTCTATAAGTACCTTTTTATATTCTTCATCTTATTAGGCTGTCCTCATCGTCGTCGGTCTAGGAGTGCCTAGAGGAAGGTAGTACGAGCTTCCTCTAGGCACTCCTGTTCTGTGCCATGTCTTGCTTACGACAAAACTAGGTGCAGGTTCCGACTGATGCCTTCACAGTGTCTATCCACTGGCTAGGCTTCCTCTACCGTACTTTCACTTTATTTTGAGATAACAACTGAAGTATATACCTAATGATCGTTGATCAAAACCTCCCTAGACGAGCTTTCGCCCTTGCGTTGTGTGACGTTTCTCACTTCAGCAAAATGACGTGACGTCCACTGCTGATTATCGTCACAATAGCTTATCTTCACTAGATCGTCATTCCATCTTGTGACTGGTTTATTTCTCTCCAAAATTAGTTCTTGCATAGTTCTCATGATCATTTAGTTCCTTTTAAAACCTAATTGCTTTACATAACCATCACCGTCATTGTTTCCATATTAAGTTCCCCCATAAATCTGCGTAACCATCGCTTTAACTCCTGAGTCATCAACCAGGTTGAGGCTTCGCATTTTAAAGAGGCGTAGGATTTAATTGCTTGTATGAGGTCGTGCAATTGTAATGCAATTAACCTACTTGGTTTTAGTAAATGTTTTCATTAGATGTTATATGTATTCTAGAACGCTTCTGACGTCGTTATGTGAAAAGTCACGATGTCACCAACGAACTGTATATTTATGCTGTTCGAAGTACAGTGCAGTCCTTTGCAGATTCTGGCCTCCATAGATTTCATATCATTAGGTATAGTTTTATCGCCTTATTAATAAAAAAATACAAACCTAGTTTAACTATAATGTGTTTTGTCCCTTTCTCAGAAACATGAATGTTAAAGTGACAGAGAAAGACAAACGAATTTTAACGGCGTTCTAGATAAAATAGATGAAAAAAGATGAATAGATTGATGTATTATGAACAAGGCCATTAGTATATAAACGAATCTAAACATCAATTTTTGGTTTCCAAAATATATGGACATCCCGATTGAAAGAACTATCTGAAAAGTGAAAAAAGTAAGTGAAATTAGGCGATTGGTGAATTTCGAGATAGGTATAGGTAGGTCACTGCTAATCTTGTTAAGATTGGAGAAATGGAGAAGCAATGTCGACCTGTGGCCTCTGATTGTTACAAGGTAGATATGTATAATTGCATAGGTCTATAAATAATTCATTGATAGTATTTGATAAACCAGTGTATAAAATAATTACCTCAGAGCCCTCAGACAGTTTACCAGCGTATTACACTAATTCCGAACTTAATAATATGGAAGTAAACTAACGGAAGTATTTATCTATTACATAGACTGAACGCCTTCGGGGACTGATTTCGAATCAATAAATTCAATAATGATATATCAGTATGCACGCCATTGCACACAACAAATGGCTAACATTACTTTCTCAACCTCACATCTGATTCACGTTGCATTTGAATGAAAACTTTATTGTTAGGCTCTGAAAGTTGCTTTTAGGACTACGATTTCATAACATATGATGTTTGAGGGTTATTGTTTGAAATGGTCAGTTAATAGGGTCCTATAAAAACATGATTCAGCTATAGAGCCGTGTATGTAACAATACATGTGGGACGCTTTCATTGCCCGTGGTGCTGCCATTTTCGATGTCTACGTGCCAAATGAAAACTTTCGAAAATTATAATCAATTTTAATTTACTGTCGCAGGGGTTAACCATCTATTTATGTAAATCATTGTCTAGTCTTATAGAATTGAGCGCTCATGGCCCAGCGGCACCCGCAAGTATCCGAAGTTAAGCAACGTGAGCCCAGGTCAGTTCTTGTATGGGTGTCTGCTTTGAGTGGTTACTAACTGAGCGCTCCCGTGCTTTGGATGGCACGTTAAGCAGTTGATCCCGGCTGTTGTCTATGACAGAAGTCATTAAGCCAAGTTAGAGGCCTTCGGGTGATTTTAGAACTTTTAACAGTCAAGTTGCCGACTCACTTGACAAGGGGGGTCGAAGTTGCACCACGTCCGTAGGGAGTACCCACCTTTACCCTACACGTGACCCCTGGGTAGTGCAACGAAACTGGCAACCGCACTGTCTTCTTGAAGATCACACGGTTCAAAAATAAATGCCATACGATTATCATCTCTTTATTAATTTTATGTCTTAGATTAGGTTTTTACAATATTTCTATAAAAAGTAATATATAAAACAATATTTACAAAACATAAAATCATTATAAAAATAGTCCTGTCCGTGACGATAGATCGATCCCAATAGTGCGTGGCACGACCATTTTCGAGAACGGGCGCAGGTGTGTACTTATAGTACCTACAGCACTTCGAAGTCCACAAGACCGTACAGAAGAGCAAGCTGCTGGTGAATAATCTTGGCTCGAAAGTTAAGTCTGTGCATGTACTCACAGTTAGTAAGATGACCACAACCGGAATTGATATGCCTGAGTGAGGGACGGCGGCATGCCTGCAATTGCACAGACAAAACCTTCGGTTTCCGCAAAGAGATCCCCGAACCGTAGCCAGTTCACCGACGCGAGCAGGTCTACGTCAGGCTCCGTATAAGAAGCCTTGTAGAACCGCCCATGTAGCTCCTTACTCTTCCATACCGCCTTGCGATCCTCGGTGCTTAGTACTTTAAGTCTGCGCCAGTTGCCGTTTGCCATGGAGAGCGGGGTGAAAGATGCATCTACTGCCACCACGTCACGATGCATCCCACATTTGATACTTAGGAAATAATCCCTGAGACTACACACCTCGCGGTTGTGGAGGTCTTTGGCATTTAAGAAGCCGTGAACTCCAAATTCCCGCGGGATGTACAGTCTCATAATAGACGAGGGGTATGGCATACGGTGCGCAGTGAGCAGTACACGCACCCTTCGATCCAGGAAATCGAGCTCAGTCTGAGTCCACCTTAATAAGCCAAAGGAGTATGTGAGCAAGGGCATCACCCAGGCGTTGAAGGCGCGCACCCTATTGCCGCCTGACAAAAACTGTTGAGTACTTTTGTCAGGCGACAGAACAAGCGCTCATTCAACGCCCGCTTGATGTCCCGATTATTATTATTATTATTAGATAGGTAGAATAAACATTTTTTGATAGATGAAAACATATATTTCCTATTAGAGACATGCAGGTTTGCAGGTCCCTCACTCTCAATACAGTGCATACTCGAGAACTTTCTTGAAGTATGCATTTGTATTTCTTTCTTGCTATCTACAACTGGCTGGGGTCAACCCGTAGCAAATGTAATAAATAAATAATATTCTACCTCCACGTATGACTTACACGTACGCCTAGGTATAGCTTGCTTAATTTGTTCCACAGTTTAATGTTCTATGTATCTAGGCCACAGCGCTCTTACAAAACATGCGCAAGGACATGTCATAATGTCATTGATTTGCAAACATTAATATTTATAACTCAATAATTATTATTACTCTATATCCTTGTAGTTTCTTTGGAAATAAAAGAACGTGTGAATTATGTTATAAATGTTAATTTACATAATCATAATTAAATGTTTCTATCGGTTAAAGGTCAGATTATTTTTATTATCATTAGTTATCGCGTTTAAGCTAAATAACTTAGATAGTATATGTATAATTATCACTTGGAACTCAATCTAAAATATTAGTGATTACGTTGACTGTAACGGATACATTGTTTTGATAATTTGTTTGTTTGTGTGTGTTTTTTTGCGTAACTTTATTGTTTATGCAATATTATGTTACTATAGATTACTCATATTCTTTATTTTTAAATTTTTAACAAATCGTATTGTCAGGTTGTACAGTCAGCGTCATATAGTACGTAGCAATCAAGTGGCCAAATAGGTCGGTACCTACCTACACCATATATTTGTACGCACTATATGATGCTGACTGTAATGATAATGATAATTTATTGGCTGAATATGATGAGAGACAGTGTACCTACCTAGTTTAATATTAAACTATGTGTTTTGTTGCAGGTAATTGTAACAATTGTGATATTTGACAACTCACAATACAAACCACATCTGGGAGGTAAGTTAACGTTCGAATCATCATCATCATCATGTCAGCCGAAAGACATCCACTTCTGACGTTCGAATATGCGCATTTAAAAAAAGACGTTTAACATTATGTTATCTACCAAAATAAAATAAAATAATAAGAAATATAAAGATATACCTATTTACCTACATGTATTTCACTTATTATTTAGTATTATTCTGGAGAAATATAAAAATTGTATTACTTTCCGCCTTCCAATTGTCTCAGTGCAGGTAGCCACGAAACCATCTATCGAAAGACGTGACGCAAACCATTTACGCACTATAATTTTGTCATCAGACTAATGCACGTATGTCAATTGACATTTGACTGCCCGTGGGTTGACAGATAATGATTTTATCACCGGTCACCTGTGCGCAATCATTGCATTGTCTGGTTGACGTTTTGTCATTATTGTATGCTAATATAAAAACATTACGTATTTTGTAGTCATTAAACTAGATTTTATCTTGCAGTGATTCATGTACCAAGAGTATATTTAAGGCTAGGAAAGGTGATTATAAAATAGAACCATACTGAATACCATTAATGTATGGTCAAAGGCAAATAAAATGAGTACACTTTGTATCGAATCTCTTGCAAACTGACCCGTTTTAATTGCATCTTAGTGTATTTACGATTAACATGACAGATAGAGCAAGGTAGTATAGGAAGCTACGGAATATTGTTGCCGATACCGAGAAGTGTCAAACGAAATTCACTCCTGTAATTACATTGTCTAAATGGCATACAGACGTGAAACAAGTGAATATCACTCTAATGCTACAGTAAAACAATGTTATATTATATATCAATGCTGAAAATGAGCTTGACCCAAAACTTGTATGAACGGTTTTAGCTGACTAGGAAGTAAAAACGAAACACCGCTAAATCATTGTTTTGCTTAAACAATTGCAATTGCTGTATGCAGTTTCGTTCAGCCTTGTAACAGAAATATTGATTAGTTAACAAGTTGTACGCGTTTTTACTCTACATAGTAGCCAACGTCAATTTATCATTCGCTTGCCCTTTTCTATTTAATTTGAAACCAACGTTAATTCGCCTTAAATACTTAATAGCGACATAATTGAATTTTTATTTTGTTGTGTTTAAGTATGTATATTCCCAAAATAACATCAAATAAATGTTTCATCAGTTCCGACAGAAAATAGATACACAATGCACAATAATACTGTTTTTATTGCTACGTCACACAGCTAACATATTTAGGCTGTAGGTACCAGTTCATGGCTCAAATGCTGAACCAATTGTGATGGACTTTGGCGCGTAGAAAGCTTAAAACATAGACATAATTAGACATAGACTACATATACTAAATATTTTGATATCCACCCCAGGCGTGACGCGAGCTTATGAAGGCTCTTTTGAACCACTTACGTAGGTGCCCAGGACTACAACGTCATACACCCCCCGAGGAGGAAACAGGCCGAGCACCAAGCGGGCAAACCCGCAGGCAGGGCTGGTTGTCCCAAATATTACGAATACATTTTACGACTTTGGATGCAAATTGCGAGTGCATAGATTGAAATCGTAAGCACGATTCGAGTAATCATAGAAAGTCAATTATTCAGTGGCCGGAATAAATTATAATAAATTAATGCATTTCCATTTGCTAAGGTGCAATGTACCAATTCCTGGCCTGAGAAACGTATGCTAAATATTTTAATGGCTGCTAGTATGCTGGAGTTGCGCGGAATATAGATGTGACAGAAGTTATTTGCGAAGTTTCAGTTTAACTCCTCTCCTTCTTTTTCACTTAACTTACATACCTACATACATTCGGAGCAATCATCACCAAACTCAAATACATGGAGTTGGGCAGGACATGTTGCCAGGCAAACTGACGGCAGCTCTGCAGGTGGACCAAAGATTTAACGAATTGCTGGCCACTTATGGGGAAAAAGAAGCGTCTGTCGTTAACTAACCCTTTTTTTGCGTTGGGGGAATGCCTTGACGCACCGGACGAGTGTATGGGACTCCTGGGCAGAAGGTCCAGCCAGACTCCGACTAAACCCCCAACGATTGTCCAACGACGTCACTTCTAGGGAGGATCAAAGGTTCGCTTGACGCATTCGACTCTGACCCTCGCGACTCACCCGTTTTATGCGGGCCTGGCCAAGGAGAGCGTCAATGGACGGATAGGCTCCCCCGATTGTACTATTACTTATTCTGTACCCCCGACCCTACCACCCGGTTCACTATGGCGAGGCATAAATAAATTTGCCTAAAGTTTTAAATTGCATGTTTTCCCAAAAGTTGCAGTAATAGGTGAAAATGTGATATAGCAGCGATAGGTTGAAAGCCTTTCGATCATAACACACTTGAACCCGGTTCCCATAGTACGTCTCGGTTCCATGTATTATTGAAGTAAATTCTGACTACGCACTACATTTTTTGAAGTCATCAGGACTTTCTAAAGATACTTATATA
Organism: Notocelia uddmanniana; assembly: GCA_905163555.1. Lineage (NCBI taxonomy): Eukaryota > Metazoa > Arthropoda > Insecta > Lepidoptera > Tortricidae > Notocelia > Notocelia uddmanniana. The sequence goes on from LR991065.1 coordinate 18,807,541, forward strand.
CATACTTAAGTAACCACAGTCAAGTCATTATCGACAGTAGTCTTATCGCTATGTATTTAATTTGCAATAGAATATATCGAGTATAAAAAAAATACGGTGATGTGTACGCCGCATTTATTTGGTCTATTCCACTGCACGTATTGAATTGTAATTGGTTTTATATTTGTGTGTGATCGTGTGTAACGGGGTGCTCTTTTGATTAAATTTGGATATTGCGGGTATCACACATTATTATGCGCCTACGATTTTTTAAATTACGATCGAAAGAAGCTCTAACTTCAGATAAATACTGAATGTTGGATTGTTACCTGTTACACACTCTACATACATAATTCGAGTATCATGTGTGTTAGCGAAGAGGTGTTGCAAGTTACCGGACCGCACGCATCATGTTACACTTGGTATTACGAGTATGCTTTACTGCTACTTTGATCTTGTTTTATATTGTATTTTATTATGTGACACATGTATAGTATAGTCGACTACAAAGAGATTATACACTTTTGGAACTTATTATACAATGTCATTAGGTAAAAAAGTATAAACATCTCTTTGCAGTCGACTGTACATACTTACAGAGGACACTAAATTGGCTCTAGTTGTGTCACTTAAATTGTCATTGTATAGGTCAAATGAAGAAGCAAGCACGTAGTAACTAAAACGATGAAAAAGAACAAGGTGAGCTTATTTAGTCGGTGCGTAATGAATTCCATGACGCGACATTATCCAAAGTGTTATAGTATCGGACGTCGATCCGCGCAGGCGCAGGTGACTGGCGCAAGCGCGGGGTGAATGACAGTGACGGTGACAGATGGCGACAGGTACAAGATAGCTCGCTAGTCTGCATCATCAACATCATCGCAGTCGCGTGCCTAGGTAGGCGCAGGATCATCAAAAATAGGCTTTTTTTAGGGGGCGATGGCAAATAAACTTACAAGTTGTTATAAGCAGATACCGTAGCCTATGGGCACTTGCAACTCGAGAAGAATCACAAGTCAGTTGCCGACCCTGTATTGACTTCGCTAAGGTGGAGGTACTTCACCAGTTTAGCTGCTCCGAATGTGAACGAAATGTTGTTGCGCTATGCTTTACCTCTTTGCCTTCTCAACTCAAGCCTTACGATTGATCGCTTTCAGATTATCGCATTTCAGTATTTCGTGACCTCGATCTGACGCGTCAGCATAACGCGCGTGGAAGTGTGCGAAATACATTATACAATAATGTGAATCGGATTGGAAGAGGAGAGCAAAATGAACGGTTATTTTAATTATTTATTTATTTATTAACCAAACAAACACTTCCAGGTCCAAATATCGTCTGAAAAGGAAACGCCTAGCATAAATTTAAGATATAATTGAGGAAGTCACATCACTGGATTTGCTTTCCACACATTTTCTCTTCTTCTTCTCCGAACATATCTGATTATAGCTCCAGGCTGATGGCAGATAGAAAAAAAAATCAAGCCGACATCAAAATTACAAATAAATACAAGCCCTGCAAAACTGATATATACAGTTTGGTTGCAGGAAGACTTTTAAAACAATATTATAAGTCTTGTTCGACTCAATAGTTAAATAATTCTATGGCAGTGTAGTGTATCTAATAAATGCTTTTTTAGTTTTCTCTGAAATATAAATACGTTTATTATGCTCGAGACGGATGTCCTCGGGTAAGCTGTTGAGAGTATATGGCAAGTGACTATGAATAAATGAGTGAATATTGGGGGACAATCTTACACAAATCTAACTAGTCCCATAGTAAGCTCAACAAGGCTTGTGTTATAGGCACTAGCCGATATACTTAATACACATAAGTACATACATAAAAAAACATCCAAAACGCAGAAACAAATACATCACACAAATCATCATATGCTCGTCATCATCAAATGTTTGCTCTTATCCCGGTATTTGAACGCAGGACCGTTAGCTTCCTATTTAGTAAAATAGATATCAAGAAGATAGAAGCAAACTGGGTAAAAATGTGTGACCTTAGCTGATGAGTGGCCAATAAAAAGTTGCTTACTTTGTTACCCCTTTTATTCAAGTAACTTTATTACCAAACACAATGAGATGTCGCATTTTGATGTGGTATGGTAACACGACAAAGATGAAGAGCAAAATAAGTCTTCACTTGCTCTTGAGTGAATTAATTACGTCAGTAAAATAAAATCATATGCCATTTTAATGACTTGTTGTTTCACTTAAAAAGGGAAATTATGCGTGTCAGTCACTAACTAGTCAGCTATATCTAATGATAATTAAGTCTTATTAGATGTATCCTCTTGGATAAATTATTTAAAAAATAAATAAGAAGTCAGAGAATCAGAAATTTTAGAAGCTGCTTGGGAGTTATTTCCACACGTAACGGTGACTTTCGTTCAATCCGAGGTGATAATTGCATGCTTTTAGACGTCGCACAATATTTCACACATCGGTATTACGTCATAAACATAAATTGTTAAATGACAAGTTAGATTTCTTCAGCTTTGTTAAATCGTAGTTTATAAATTTTGTTTTTGTCAGTTTTAAGCATAGATTCACAGTCTAGACCTAGACGTATCGATAGAATTCAATTGTCATGGATGTCTCGTGACGAATAAATTTAGATATTCTTGTTCCCGTTAGTTAAAGAATGTCAAAACTATTTTATAGGCTTTGAAGTCCGTAAGTATTCCGAAGTAGCAGAAACTAGTATTTCCACAAGTGTTGAGAAATACTGCACAAAAAAAGGTGTCACTAATGATTACGTTTACCAATCTACTTTCCTCTGCTACCTCGGAAACAAATGAAAGGTGTTGTTATTCTTCATCTTTTGCATTAATCATTAGATGTTAATATATGATTGACAATGCAAGTCAACGTAATACTCTTAAGCGGAAACCCATTTGTTTCCCATTTGCCATGAGAAGTGTAATTATGCAATATTACTCTGCAACCGTTTAGTAGAAGCATGCGGAAGGGGCGGCGGTTCTCACAGAACAATTATGACATCCTTCGGTGCTAGAGGCTTGAGAGAATGCGGGATGACGCTTATTGTAGGTTGAAGGAAACACATGGTTAGGTGAGAACGATTTCCACCGGGGTTTCAAGTACCAATCACAGATTAGTCTACATGGGCCAAGACTACGAGTATGTACAGAAGACCAAGATAAAGTATATGTATCGACAATACAATAATATTGTCTATGTCTAACTAAAACCAGAAGAATAGTAACCACACTTTGTAAGGCATAAGCAAATTCAGTATATTCAGTGCGTGTGTTTCCCATAGGTTTTTGTCATTAATTGCTAAGTGCGAACAATGTACTTTTGTAATAACATATTATGGTATCAGCAATCGGCTGTCAGTATTGTGTTAAAAGGCCATTTTGTACATGCCTGTACCTATTGAATGTGTTCCGATAGCTATCAAAACGAAGTCCTTGTTCCGTCGTATTAAAAAGCGCTTTATGATTGTCGTCTTTCGATACGAGATGTTATCAATATCATAAGAGGAAATAATAGTTATCAAACACTTAGCCTTTGTTATATCAATAGGATTGATTAAATGTTTAGGCCCTGCCTGATATATGCAGATGCCAGTGTAAAAATGTTTAACCGCCTTTAGAAATATATAAGTCCTAAGATGTTATGATAAGTTGAGATACTGACACTTCGACCAGAGACGATAACTGGTCAATTAACTAGTATCAGATACGACATACAGCTTATAAAGTTATATGACTGTTGAATCTCGAAATGTTTTTAAAAAAATATATAATTTATATTTTTTTATGTGTATTTCACCTAGTATTAAGTAGTATAGTTAATATTTGTATTCAGTTGTGTGTATGTATGATTAACAGGTGTAAGTAGCGTTAACCGTTCTTGTTTAGCCTAGTTGGTAGTGACTCTGCCTCCGAAGCTAGAGGTCCCGGGTTCGAATCCCGGCCAGGGCATTTATTTTTTTCACGGATATTTGTTCTTGGGTCTTGGATGTTTTCTATGTATTTAAGTATGTATTTATCTATATAAGTATGTATATCGTCGTCTAGTACCCATAGTACAAGCTTTGCTTAGTTTGGGACTAGGTCGATTTGTGTAAGATTGTCCCCCAATATTATTATTATTATTATACTAATAAATAAATAAATAAATGACAAAATGTCATTCTCAAGCAAAGGGTCCCTCTTTTCTCTTTTATCGATGGCAACAAAAATGATTTCTAATGAGTGCTATCGTTTTTGTTGTCACTGTTGGCGCCACTGTCGAGTAAGTTCCAAATGTCACTTATTAGAGTGAAAACAAAGTTCACATATAAATCATATTTAATGCTATAAAACCGTACTGTAAAAATTTCGAGCATGCCGTAGTGTTGCGCAGGCCCGTTTTGTTCGAAAAAAAAGAGTACGCAAGATTCCAGAAGATTAAACTGTTTCAAAGCATGAAAACACTGACATTCATTGACCCATAACTCGTATTTGCCATAATTCTGTCGCACAATATTCACTATATTATTCTAATTAGGAATAAACTCGCGTAGACGACCCATAAACAGTGACATTTGACATTATGGAGACTTCAACCGCCTCTAGCAGCGAATTCATACTCGATAGCCCCCATTGCACCAGTAAGGAAATGGCGCTGCCAAAAGGCACCATTATGCGATGCACACAATTGATCCAGACCTATAAAGCTATTATCTCACGTCAAACACACAATAATCCCACAAATTTTTTCTATTAAGAATAACAACAAATGAAAAACAGGAAACGTCGAGTGAAAATGTTTATGCAAAATGTAGGCAAATACACTAGTAGTACGAGTAAACACGGAGAGGTATGCAGCCTGGTCGCTCAAGTCGCTGTACCTTGGGGATATGTTTGCGCTAAAGTGTGTCGGCGGTGGGCATCAATCATATAAGAAGGTACTGAACGGTTCATACAATCCGGCATGCAAATACGAGTATAGGTTTAATTTTGCTTTCTTCCCACTTACAGAAATAGTACATTGTTTGACGAGGGGCGTAAGTGGAAAATAGCTAACGAGAGTCTATCAGAAGCCCGAAGCCGAAGGCGGAGGGCTTTTGATGACTCGATTTTGGTATTTTCTTACGGCCGAGGTAATCACAATGTTTTCATCACATTTGCGAGAAAATAAATAACTCCAGCACTAATCAAAATTGAAGAAATTGACAACTTCACCTCCAGTATCAGTGCATGGCCGCCGAGAGGAACGCACAGCTTCACTATTGCAACCAATCACAAAGCAGTATTCTTGCGGCGCGCGGCCTACTAGATTTGACAGCTTCAAAATTTCAACCAGTTACAGAGCAGTATTCTTGTGGAGCGCGGCCAACTAGATTTTTTTAAACCAATCAGATCACAGAGAAACTCATAACTCCCTAGGGAGTTATGAAAGTCCATAACTCCCGCGGCAGGTAAATCGGCTATAACTTCACTATACGCCTGCGTACAATAAGACCCTTTACGAGCAAGTGTGATGAAAAAATCTTCTTCTCAATGTCTTTCATTATGCTGGTAACATTTCGCCATAGTGTGACCGTAATTCAAATACATAGTTGTGAAATGTAAGTTCTACTCATGAATAAAAAATAGAATCTAAGTACAATTTACTAATTCGGTCTCGACTGTACCACATATATGAAGTCATTTATTAAACACGTCATTGCAATAGAACTAAAACTACCAGTACAGCCAAAGCCACGCACGATGATGAGAATTGGTAATAACAGTTATTTTCCACTTTCAATCACGACACTGAACACATAACTGAACACTCTATCACCTGAGGAATAAGGGTCAAATTAATGCTACAAATCGGATAACATGCAACTCACGGGCGCGGTAATCAATTTGTCACGAATTGATTCAATTAAATAAGGTTCAGTCAGTGCAATCTAGTCCTAAAGGTTAATTACGTCACTTTTGAACGTTTAACAATGAATTATATGTATAAATCACTTATATAATAAAAAACAATGCAATAAATAATTAATAAAATACCTTATTGACAGATATTCCTATAGTTTAACCGAATTCTTCGATGGCTCTTCATTTCCACCTCCTTGTCATTCTATTGAACTCAAAATAGCATAATTTTTATCATAAAGGTGTAGTGTATTATTGTATTGTTAGTAGTAGTAGTAGTAGTAAAAGTAAAATGATGTAATAAATTAGTTCTCTTAATATGTTGCTGTGCCCTTGCAGGGCGTCACATGTAGACCTGTGTATGCTTAATTTCATCTTTTTAACTGTACCTATAATGTGACTTGCAATATAAGTAAATGATTTTGACTTTGAATGTCAGTTTGTCTGCGAAAACTAATCTGAAGAGTGATGACAAAATATTTGTGTCTATACTAAAAATCTAAAAATATAAAATAAGAGTACATGTTATTAAAATAGATAAGTACATAAGTAACTAGATGCATAATCTTCTCATCGATAAAAAAATTAAAATTTAGCAAATTTTAGGGTTAAGATCTAAACGTATATTCATGTTTATGATGCGAATGTACAATCTTTCGTATGTAGCAGTACAGTACAGTCGACGTCAAATACATATGCGTATTTCGTCTTACGTGTCACAGGAGCACAGAACGGGAAACTGCTTAGTTTAAATATAAATACAAAGTTTTTTGGTCAATAGGTCGTAAGAAGGTCTTTTTCCAAGGTGCCACTTCCTTTCAACTTAAAAACGGATCTCACGACTCGCTCAATAGCTCCATTCACGAATCCCATTCACATTTCTAACAGTCGAATTTAGAAACAACCTAACTCTGTGACTATTCAGTAGCCTTAGGACGTTTTAGAGTTTATTGTTCAATTGACTTACATTCCCGTTTATAGGTAAAACTTGTAAAAGGTTAACACTTATGGTTAAGTAGTGGTTAGTGTTTGCGTTTCCCACGTCTGGTCCCTTTCTGATTGTTTGCGTATCGCATAAGCACTGTCCTCGGCTGCGTATATACCACAAAGGGCTCTTGACTTGTGAGTATAAGTACTTACTTGTATGTATATCCATATACGAGTAGGTCCATTCATGTTGGTTGGACATGGGTTGGAAATACCAGGACGCAGAGCACAGAATATGTCATTAACTGTACTTGCGTACAGAAGGTCAACTGTCTCACAAAACCGATTGACAGCCACATATAAAGCTCAAATATGCTCATCTAGTTAGGGCCGTCACGTTTGCGCATTATCGTCGTGTGTGTGACGTGACACATTAAAGCCGACCGCGCAATAATAGTGTCACTATGCATTGTTATCCGATGTTGTCAACTCAGAAGTGCGCGAGAGATAAGTTATTTAAATAAACGCTGACATAAATATTTACGGAAATTTTGTTTTGTAAACCATAAGAGTCATGGGACATATTTTTGTTTGAGAAAGTTGTTAGTTTAGTACCCATATTTTTGCACCTTTTATTTTTATTTATTTAGGCAACAAACATTCAAATACAGACATGATCTGATTACATATTATGTTAAAAGACCTTGAGTGCCACAGGTGACTTAAGATTACAAAACATTTTAACTTAATGTAGGTTAGTGTAGGAGCGGTAAAAAGTGAAACGATTTTCAAATTGAGTGCATTCTTAGCTGTTTGTGACAAATAGAAAAACTGAACTGATAGACGTATTCAAATCAGACAAGGGCCTCAATTTAGCAAGTACATATTTTGAACTACTAAATACCAACTACGAGTATTCATACCAGCACATCTCGACTGCTTACTGTGTGCAATGCACATCGTACTTATAAACACTTGGCTATGCACTTAGGCCAAATGTAAATCAATTAGTAAAAAATAGTTTAAAAATAATTCAATGCGAAGCGCGAATTTCGGCTTTAGGTACACTTCTTTTTTTCTAGTTCTCGATTACCTGCTAGCTAAAACAAACAAATCTTTATCAAACAAATCGATTCTCCGTAAAAGGCCCTAAACCAGTATTTTCCCTGACAGTCGGCTTCACACCTCCAACGTAGAGCCGAGCCGTAAATTAATTCACAAACATCACTTCCGTTGCACCTGAGGCGAGATTAAGATATTGTAACCCGTAGTTTAACTCAGTTTTAAACCACTGTTTGTCGTAAAGTAGATCATTTGATATCGTTTAGATATTCACCACCACCAACCACATCAGCTGAAGGACGTCAACTGCTGGACATAGGCCTCCCTCAATTTCATGGGCGGTAAATTCCATAGTCGCCACGCTTGGCATGCGGGTTGGCGATCGCAGTATCTCCACCGCATTCCAGGGATACTGCGGCCCATCCCCCGTTGGTTTTGGGCGTAGTTTTAGGACATACCCGGGTCCAGGTACCCGATACCCGGGTCCCGGGTTTAAGTATCATGGTAATTTGTGCAAATATGCTTCTGCATCACTTTTTTTTTGTATTAAGGATAAAGATGCATGACACGTTTATGAGTGAGCAAATGCGATCACATAATCGTATTTCTCTTATGCTGGTAAACGCATTACATACATAAGGCAGAAAAGTGTACAAAAATCTTCTGAAATGTAAAAGGTAGTTTGTAGCTCACTTTTTAAATTATTATAATTCAGTAATTATTTAAATTTGGACGAAACGTACACTTATAAAACTCGCATTGTTAACCAAATAGGTGTGTGGGCGCAATGCAAACGCAGGCATAGGCGCATAAAATTAGCGAAACCTGGACATAATTCGATAATTGTAATTTTCTTTGTCTATGATTTATAGTATTGTTAGTTATAGTTAAAATAAAAAGAATTAAACATTTTAAGGCTCCGCGTCAATGTTAAAAAAAAAGAAATACTAAATTCTTAACACATTTTGATTTCGTAAGCAAGCCATAATAAATAACTTTGTAAAAGTACCTGTATTATGATAAGAAAAAATATCATTTAATCAATTATCGTGGATATTTTTTGTTTAATAAGATTCTTATAGTACTAATAAAATGTTGACGGCCTGTTTAGCCTAGTTGGTAGCGACACTGCCTCCGAAGCTAGAGGTCCCTGGTTCGAATCCCGGTCAGGGCATTATTTGTGCATTCAGCATGGATTTTGTTCTTGGGTCATGGATGATTTCTATGTATTTAAGTATGTATTTATCTATACAAGTATGTATATCGTCGTCTAGTACCCATAGTACAAGCTTTGCTTAGTTTGGGACTAGGGCGATTCGTGTAAGATTGTCCCCCAATATTTATTTATATTAAACAAAAAATATTCACGATAATTGATTAAACGATATTTTTTCATATCATAATACAGGTACTTTCACAAAGTTATTTATTATGGCTTACTTAAGAAATCAAAATGTGTTAAAAAATTTGTTTTTAATTTGTTTTTTTCATAGACGCGGAGCCTTAAAATGTTTAATTCTTTATATTTTAAGTATAACTAACAATACTTTAAATCATAGAAAAAGAAAATTACAGTTATCGAATTATGTCCAGGTTTTGCTAATTTTATGCGCCTAGCAATGCTGTGGTAGATGGTGAAACGTTCTATGATCTAAACGGAATTTTCATTTTCGTGTATCGAAGTTAAAATACTCATGTTTATATTTTAACATATAGCTTTTGAATAAAATTGAATAATTATTACTCACTTTGCCCTTTTATAGCACAACCCAGATTTATTGGCCACTTTCCTTTTAAGCGGTTTCTAAAAACCGATATATTGTCACCTCGCGTGATAAGTACCTACTTTATACTTTCTAATTCAATTAGTAATTTATGATTTTATAAGAGATATGTAGTTCGCCCACTTTTGTATTTAATTTCTACCGCCTTGTAAACAATATAACATGTAGTTAAGTAATGTTATCTTTATAATATTCCTTGTATCGGTAAAGTCATTTTAATTTTATAGTATTCCTTGTAACATATAGTTAATTTCTTCCTCAGTAATTACAGATGACCTAGAAAGTAACTGACCGACAACTGGCCTATTCTTGGAGTCATACTTAGTTACAAGGCTGAACTACGTTGGCACTTTTGTTGAGAGCACTTGAAAATGAAGTGTTACACCACTATACGTGTTATTAGAAGTAGGGCATAGGTCATGTTAAGTGGCTATTATTTGAGAAAGTATATACTTACCGAATTAATAAAATTATTCAAAAATGTTTCCAGAAGTATTTATTGGATACAATAATAAAAGTAGTTTCCAAAAGCCTTTAAAATCTTTTGAATACTGAGACATGACGAATAATTAAAGGACAATGAACACTTAATATAATTGTTACTCTTTTTTTATACTGCGACGGTGGCAAACAAGCAAGTCGTATTTAAACACCGTAGTCACAAGCGCGCTGCCAATCCTTTCGTGATTTGAGGATATCGTAATATGACATAAAGACAAATGCAAGTTCCTTGCTCTTAACACAGCATCATCCTCGTATATCTTCACCTGAAGTTACATGAGAGCTGAGAGCTGACTTTTTGGTTTTCTCTACAAATGCAGTATATTCATTAGATAACTTCCCATGAATTACTACGAACCTAAAGAATAAAAGTGAGCAAAAACCTTGAAAGTCTTCCTGCTTCTGCACTCCCTTACCGTATTGTTCTGTGTACTTGGCCTATCTATTCTCATCGGATCGGACATTCGCACTTCAAAGAAAAACGCATTAAGTAGTCAATTAACCATTCCAATGTGGGACTTGACACGGTTAGATTGACTTGAAAACGGAAGACTTCTTACTGATTTATTACTTTTTGCATTTTGAACGTGTGAATTGGTCCACAATAGGCTATTGGGAACTTTGAAAAAGTACATTTATTCCGCATTGATCGGCCAGCCTCTGCCTGAATTCGCAACACATTTCGCACATATACTCGTACCTACGAGCTCGCTGCTGGTATAGTCTGACACCTGGACTGTAAGAACCATGTGTAGTTGAAAGTTACACTTATAATGGTTCAGTTTTGTGAAGCTGCTTGATCTGTCAAACGGTCTGCGTGTGCGACAGTCACACGGCCATTTCTTAATTACTTTCATTGTTGCATTGTATGCAAGCCCAGTACATTGGCAACTGAGAACGGACGATTATCGTCAGATTTGATTGTCTGTTATTTATCGTTGCAGATTGTTGGTTATGGGAGACTGGCGTGATTGCGTGCTCGATTTTATTATTGCGGTTACCTCATTTTGCAGTTTTTGTATGGTACACCGCATTTATAGGTTTTTACAAAAGTTGGGTTAGCCTGGTTGAATATATCACGTTAATTACAAGTTTTATCTCTTATTAGATTAAACTGGAATAAGGACTTATTAAAAAGGGTCGGAAAAACGCCTGTCATTTCATAGGAGTTGGATAAGCTACTGTATGCAATGCTAGCCTTTTTCCCACGTTTGTTTTTTTAAATTGTATATGGTCTAGACTGGTAATAAAGAATTGTGCTTGTTATTTCAATTGACACTTATCACACCGTTAAAATTAATCTACGTGAGAAATATCTCGAATGTGGAGCTCTAGTACTATGTGACAGATATACCTTTTCTATTATTTGAATAATCAAATATATAAATATTGAATAATAAATACATATATATCGACGTAGGCTTTTCAGGGGGTCTTCGGAAATAGTGACGCCGGCACCGCCGGGGTCACCATCTCCTTTAGCAGGGTCGCCCATCGCAAATGACAAAAACAAATATTGAATACAAGATTTATTTTATCACTTACTTAAACTAGAAAACAAACAGGAATGTACTCACAAGATTCTTCAATTTAATCACGAACCAATACTGTCTTGCCCTCAGTGAGGCTTGACTATTTTGACTAAGAATGCCGCACTATACCACCACAGGCGCCAAGGAACACAAAACAAAATGGTGGGGAGCGGAGTACTGCGTCGTCGATTAGTTACTTTAATTGTAATAACTTTTAAATATTGCTTCACGATGAGCAAAACAAATCAGTTAATTAAATACTCGGTTGTGAATAACTTTAGCTTACAATTTAAGGTTAGTCTAAATCTTAGTTAAAATATTCGGACGTTATTATAATACCGCCGAATGCTTCAACCAGGAAAGTAGTAAACAAATCAGTTCATAATTTAGAGTTAGATTTCTCATTCTTAACTACTTAAAATTCATAATGCCAATTTTGAATAATTTTAGTCAACAAACTGACTCCTAACTTGGCCATATAGTAATCATTACATTTCTAAAATCAAGCTAAACAAGGTAAAATTAAACTTATTTACTAGGTAAAATGTTTCTGCGTCAACATATATAAACAAAACGAATACATATATATATATATTGTACCTACAATTGTTGGAATAGATACTACGATATAACATAATCATAATAGAGTATCTAGTCTAGATGGTATATAAAACGGATTTTATTCCGGAACACGTTACCGATGTTTCGATAATAGTTTGCAGTCATATTTAATCTAGTTCGTTCGCAGTCGCTTGCGTTAGCGCATACGAGTAGGTATCTAATTGTGTGAAACAAACTTGAATGAACAAAATTGCATTTAAATTAACAAAGTTCCTGTCTGATAACTATTAATCACCTAACTTATTATATATTTTCTTTGAATAATGTTACATAAAATTTGTTGAACCACGAACCACTATAAATTCAATGCCCGTATTGTAACTGTGCATGTAGTTATGAATGGGTGTTTACTCGTTTGCTTCATTTGGTATGCTGAGCATTTCCTTTCGACACAGTCATATGTCTCCGAAACTCTTCGATACTCATCTACACGTGCCCATTGTTACAACGAATTATGTTGTATTCAATTCAGAAGAATATATTTAGTTATTTGAATACTATCCATAATAAAAATATTACATCGAAATTTAAGTCATTAACAGTTTGAAGTATTGCGTTTTTAAATTGAGCTCAAGAGCAATGAAAACGGGTATAGTTGGTATGATATTTTTAAGTCCCCGTGTGGTGCCGGGTTAGAATAGCACCACTCCCTTTCTTCTCTAAGGTGTCGTAAGAGTCGACTATGGGAACCAGGTTGAAGTGTGTTGTGGGCGATGGGCTAGCAACCTTTCACTTCAATATCACATTTTCTCCATCTATAAACCTACAATTGCTAAAAGTGGCACTGAAATTAATTTCGTGTGCTCTGCCTACCCGTTTTGGAAATATAGGCGTAAGTGTATGTTATGTAATATTTTTAAGCGTCTAATTATTATGGAACTAATTATACATTCCATCTACTAATTATACAGGCCATCGAGCAGAATAAGGGCTCTAAAGTTTTCTCATGAGATCTGTCTATTGGGCAGAGCCAGCTCGCCAGATTAAAAACTGAGGATGGTAGAATCGTTTTGTCCAAACCTGAGCTTCTGAGTGAGATAGAGTGCTTTTATGGACAGCTATACACGTCAACTAGCAGACCCGAAGTTGGTCTGGCGGAAGACCCTAGAGCTAGATTAACCCGGCACTATACCGAAGATATCCCGGACATCAGCCTGTACGAGATTAGAATGGCTCTTAAGCAGCTGCAGAACAACAGGGCACCCGGTGAAGACGGAATTACAGCTGAACTCCTGAAGGCGGGTGGAAAACCGGTCCTTAGGGCCCTTCAGAAGTTGTTCGACTCCGTCTTACTGGAAGGGAAAACTCCAAAGGCATGGAACAGAGGTGTGGTGGTGCTGTTCTTCAAAAAGGGTGACAACTCCTTATTGAAGAACTACCGACCCATCTCACTTCTGAGCCATGTCTATAAGCTGTTTTCAAGAGTCATTACGAACCGTCTCGCACGCAGGCTAGATGACTTCCAGCCTCCCGAACAAGCCGGTTTCCGAATAGGCTTTAGCACCGTAGACCACATCCATACGCTCCGTCAGGTTATACAGAAGACTGAGGAGTATAACCTGCCCCTCTGTTTAGCGTTCGTGGACTACGAGAAAGCCTTCGATTCGATCGAAACCTGGGCTGTACTACAATCTCTCCAGCGGTGCCAAGTGGACTACCGGTATATCTAAGTGCTGAAAAGTTTGTACAAGAACGCCACTATGTCAGTCCGACTCCAGGACCAGAACTCAAAGCCTATTCCGTTGCAGCGGGGAGTCAGGCAAGGAGATGTTATTTCTCCTAAACTGTTCTCCGCTGCACTGGAGGATGTTTTCAAGACTCTGGACTGGAGAAGGCTAGGCATCAACATAAACGGCGACTACCTCACTCACCTTCGGTTTGCTGACGATATAGTAGTCTTGGCTGAGACCATGGAGGATTTAAGTACAATGCTCAATGACCTCAGTAAAGCCTCCGAGCGAGTTGGTCTAAGGATGAACATGGACAAGACGAAGATCATGTCAAATGTACATGTCGCACCAACTCCCTTAACAATCGGACACTTTACGCTCGAAGTTGTAGACGATTACGTATACCTAGGACAGACTGTCCAGTTAGGTAGGTCCAACTTCGAGAAAGAGGTTAATCGTCGAATCCGACTCGGCTGGGCAGCGTTCGGGAAGCTACGGCACATCTTTTCGTCCAATATTCCGCAGTGTCTCAAGACAAAAGTCTTTGACCAGTGTGTGTTGCCAGTGATGACATATGGCACTGAAACGTGGTCGCTTACTATGGGCCTCATAAGAAGGCTCAAAGTCACCCAAAGGGCAATGGAGAGAGCTATGTTGGCAGTTTCTCTGCGTGATCGCATCAGGAATGAGGCCATCCGCAGCAGAACCAAAGTGACCGATATAGCCCTCCGAATCGCTAAACTGAAGTGGCAGTGGGCGGGGCACATAGCACGTAGAACCGATGGCCGTTGGGGCGGAAAGGTTCTCGAGTGGCGACCACGTACCGGAAGGCGTAGCGTGGGCAGGCCCCCCACACGGTGGACTGATGACCTGGTAAGTGTGGCGCAGGACCAGTCATTGTGGAAGTCTTTGGGGGAGGCCTATGTCCAGCAGTGGACGTCATTCGGCTGACATGATGATGATGAATTATACATTGTGAGACGAATAATCGAATTAAAACTTTCTTACATTATCCGCATCTACACCTTCACAATTATAGTGTTTCATATAATAAGACCCATTGCAGGGAATAGGGTTATAAATGAGAGGAACGTATAAACATGCAAGTTTAACTGTGTCAGTAATTAACTTAACAATGTTGATTGAATCCATGAGAAAAATCACAAATCTGCGCTAAATCGGCACACGTACCGTAATAAAATGCGAACGCAGCCGAACTATCCTGGGAACGACCATCAAAATGCGAAACATAACGCAGCCGATCATTCAACTGACATTGACCCAGGGAAGTCTGCTACTGTTGTTTTATTGCCGTTTTTAATGATTTTACAATTTTTTTATTTATTTCTGTCAGTAATCTTAAGACTGCGCAGTACGTTCGGTTCTCCATACAAACGTATTTATGCTCTCATTTTAAAACGCCAGACTAGAATAACATGAAACTTTGTATACGCAATGGGATCCGGCATATCTAGGTCGGACCATAGTTTCTGTTGCTTGAAATTATAATGGACAAAAAATACAGCGATTATTAAGGTTTTCATACAAGCCCCGTCAAAAACTCAAAAAGCCGTTGTATTTTTTTTCTTTTACAATTTCTAGCAACAGAAACTATGGTCCGACCTAGATATGCCGGATCCCATTGTGTATACAAATTTTCATGTTATTCTAGCATGGCGTTTTAAAATGAGAGGGTAAATACGTTTGTATGGAGAACCGAGCCAGACCGAGCGTACTGCGCCCTCTTAAGTTACGTCCATTAAAATCTGTTTGTACGGCAAGTTATAACGTTTACCGCTCAGTAAATTTGTGATCGAAGCAACCCGCCCGTGTTGAAGAATCATCCTAGTCAAACTTGGCCAATTTCCCCGAGTCCTTGATTTGAAATTTGATTTATCGTATTACTGAAGACTCGTATTACTGTTCAGTAGAGGCTGAACAGATCGAGGTGAAAGGTGGCCATAGTAGCTCCTAAACTGGAAACAATGTAACATAAATGTACACTGGCCTGCAAAAGAAGGTATAACAGTTTTTAAATTCAATTTTCTCCTAAACTATTAAACTTAGACACTTGAAATAAAAACAACATTTCTTCAGCCATCTTTTAAAAGGAGATTGTCAAAAAGGAGTTTATTTAACAAAACTAAATTTTCTACATATTGAAGTTATCGTCACGTTTATGAGTGTTATACCTTCTTTTGCAGGCCATGTGTAAGGGTTCGTTAGGATAAAAAATGCCCCAAAAATTACAATTTTGTTTGAAATTTGTTTCCTACAAAAATATAGTAAAAGCCCGTTGTAATACAACAATCCATTAGTTTGCTCAGACATCAATAATTCATAATTTGATCGATATAATTTAATAGAATTAGGTGTATGAAGCGTCAAATCGCAGTTAACTCCATTATTTTACTTTAGTCGTAATAAATAATAATAATTGAATATTGCACTAGGTCTGTAGAAACCGAAATCGAAATAGCATCACGTAGTATCGTTCTCATGGTGTCTCGCATGCTTTGAATAATTAATTTTTATTGCTAAACGAATGTGCTGAATTTTTATCGGCCTTTAGCATAAGGCTAAGCGTTAGGCTAGGCTAGTTAGGCTGAATGCCAATTATTAGTTCAAACTACTTTGCGAGTCTAAAATAATATGGTAAGTGGAAGCTGAACTAAAATTTGGACACTGTTTTTATATACACATGTTTGTTTAGTTTCCATATGTCTTGTAAAAAATACTAGTATAAAAAATTAAAAGGAATGCTTATCACATAATCCGCCCCTTCTGGTGCAAAAGTACACAATGCTTGCGAAATTTCCTCGATGAATAGCCATGGAGAGCCTTTGCACCATAACTGACCGTGTGGCTCCTCCTCCCGTTTAGAACTCTAGGTACTCTTTTGTTTTTTTTTTCAGGCTGCTTCCGAGATCACCGTTCATTTTTATTCGTATTTGTTCTCAGTGTCATTTAATTGCTTAGAACTCGTTCTACAGGTTGACCTGGAGAGTAATTCATTCTTTAGTGGTTTAAGCGTGACGGGGTCA
This sequence comes from Notocelia uddmanniana, assembly GCA_905163555.1. Lineage (NCBI taxonomy): Eukaryota > Metazoa > Arthropoda > Insecta > Lepidoptera > Tortricidae > Notocelia > Notocelia uddmanniana. The sequence goes on from LR991065.1 coordinate 18,824,554, forward strand.
TAGATAGAGAGACAGTCATGGGTACTTTAGTATTCTTTTACTTTATTCTTTGATATTTGTAGATTTGCATAATTAAGTGGCTTAATTACATAGTTTTATCCGCATCATTCCTTAGCTTACGAATTATTGAAACCATATACGAATTATAAAAACACGCGATATCGTAGCCTCATTACTTTGTTAGACTGAACTTAACGTCCAGTAGGACAGGCTAGTCCAGTTTCATAATCAAATCCTTTACCGGGTTGCACAAATCAAGTTTTTCCACGCAAAGTACAGTTAGCGCCGACTAAGGAAGGTTGGTTTCCCGTAACCCGACGCCATGTGAACGCTTCCTTGTCGCTTGAAAGTGATACGGCGTAATATGCGAGTAACTGTACTAATGTTGATGTGTAATTATGTCATTTTAAATTACTTAGGCTGGATCCCACGACGACAATCAGAAAAAAACCGGCCAAGTGCGTGTCGGGTCACGCACAGAGAAGGGTTCCGTACCGACACCTAATCTACATTTAAATCCACTATACAATACAGTAAATCAAAAAAGGTCGCATCTTCATAGGGAAGTCACGGCACTTACGCCCTTTTTTTGGCAAGACAGTTTTTCAGCAATAACTCAAAAACCGTTAGGTAAACCTATTTTGTTCAAACCAAAAATAGTTGAAAGTATTTATAATTGTACACCATCTTAACTTTTTTCACAATTTTAAACCTCATAGTTTGGTAATTAAAGGGGGGGGGGGGGAGGGACACACTTTTTACGACTTTGACAGCTAATATCTCACCACCTGTTGACTTAAATGGAAAGGTTTTTTAGAAACCTCTATGTCATTTTTGAAGGCCTATCCATTCATACCCCACACGCCTATGTGCATTGATAATAAAATTTGACCCCCCTGTTACATGTATGGGGTGCCCCCCAGTTTAATATTTTTTTCGTAATTTCACAACACATTTCTGTAGCGGTTCATAGCATACACCTTCCTACCAAATTTCATAATTGTAGTGCTCATAGTCTCCGAGTAAATCTGCTGTGACATACGGACGGACGGACGGACGGACGGACAGACACGACGAATCTATAAGGGTTCCGTTTTAGCCATTTTGGCTACGGAACCCTAAAAAATACAACAGAAAAAGGAGTAAATCTGAGGTTTCAACGTCTTTGTATGCCCCAGAAACTATTCCGGCATGGTCGAATTAAAACTTAAAGCTGTAATGTCATTAATAATATTTATGTTATTGTAGAGGCGAGAAAAGTAAGAGTTGCCTGACGCGGTGGTTGGCAGGGCGAAGCCTTGTCGAGGCCTACCAAGAGCCAAGTCAGGCAACACCGGTTTCCGCTAAGGTGAATATAGTGCTTTTCTCAAACAATGTGAGTAGAGAATATTTACAAAAAGATTGCCAAAAACGTTCGGTGTCCTACTTAAACGTGGTGATATTTTGACATTGGATTAGTTGAAAGCACTCTATTTACGACTTCAAATTAAAGGAAAAAATTGAAAAATTTAATGCTCTGAGCAGGATTCGAACCTGCGACATCTGGCATACGCGGCCAATCGCTCTAGCCTCTGAGATATCGGAACAACCAAGCTCGTCCACGAAATCCTTCAATAGTTCCCTCTTACACTCTTACTTTTTCCCTTTATTTTGAAATTTTCGTTATCAGCGTTACTGCTTTAGTACAAAATTTATCTACGACTTCTTTCAAAAGCGGTATGAATTTTCACATTGTATTCTACACTCAAACTTAGTTTTTAAAACATAAAAGTACAGTGCTGAAATAAATGAAATTACAACTAGTTTTAACTTTTTTTTGTAACAATTTAAAAAACATGCTCACACAATGCTGGACATCGCTTGGTTTGCGGGCGGTTTTTATTTGGTAGTAAATTTTCCTTATTTAGTATGGCGCTCTAAGGGTTTCTAAAAGATAAACGCAACGAAAGAATGGATTTTGGTAGGATTATTATAGTCCTAGGCAGGGAGTTTTCACTCTTTAAATTTTGGGGGAAGAACATTAGGCACTTCGGGTGTTAGTTTTTCAGATAAAACGCGAATTTCTCAGCATGTTTGAGAAAATGATTATTGGAATTGAGGTCTCATTCAGGCCGGTTGAATGTAATTTTAGTTCAATCTTCGCTCGTCAATGATGGAAAAGAAGCTTGACCTTTTTCTACATACATCTAGGCGCACCTAGACCTACAAACAACGTTTAAAATGCATTGAAAATACATATTGCATGATTTTAATTAGATATTTCTCCTTTTATGATTTTTATGTTCACAGATATAACAATATTTCAGTCATGGTTACTCGTATAAACATAAGTACGTTACAAAAGTGACAAAAATATCTGTTTGTTCTTACGCTTTTATTCATTAAGGCCATATTCACATTTTGTGGCACTTAGTTCGCATATACATTTTTGACGAAAGATGTAAAGTAAGTTGAAAAGGCACGACTTTATACGCCTGTCTATTTTATTTATCTGCTGAAGTTTTACTCGTAAGGGTTTGCGATTGATCTCTAGATGATGTTCCATGTGAGTATAATGATGATGAATCTTATGACTCTCTCTTAGTCATCGAAGCACACTATTGTGATGTACGAAAACAAGACAATGTCGTGTCCACTGGTACCGGCATTGTCCGTGGAATACAAATGATGTCATTATGTAATTCACGTCGTTTACGTTTAAGTTGTTTTAGCATGTAAGACATTGTTCGCGTGAAAAGTGAAAAGGTGGAAAGTTAAGTACCTTTTTAAGTGTATTCAAAAGTTATTATATGGATGGGTTCATCAGAACGTCGTAGGGTGGGATGACTGTCATCTTTATGAGAAAAGCTCGGATGAAACTCGGACCGCGGCTTTTCTTCAAGGATGGTAAATAAAAGGAGATCGGACTACAAAACGTGTAACAACATGATATGATATGATTTATGTTTTCGTGAACATGATTATTATTTGAAGGACGAAAACATGATTAGCCGCTGATTTACTTTTGGCAAACTCGCACTTTATTATTATAGAGATAAGAATATTGCATAAAGGAATAAAGGATAAAGGATAGCTGAATTTCGACTTGGTTATGCAGTCATTTCATTCGTACCTACATATTTTTTTGTAACAGTCTGACCAGTGATTGCACCCTAGACTCATGATGGCACAATTATACTCGTACCTAAGTGACGACAGGGCCCACGATGAAGCTGACTATTAGTCTGTTTCGTTTATAACAACGAAATTTATCAATTTAATTTATTTATTGAACACAATGTCGCATAATACTGTTATAGCTACAATAAGAAACTTTGCAATCTCAATATTTCTCAGATGACAAAATTCATTCTCATCTATTTAAATTGACGTTCAACCTTTACGCCATCTCAACAGGGATACTTATGTACATGTAAAAAAAATACTTAATGTGGAACGTGCCAAGCTTACAACAAAGAAACGAAACGAAATTATACAGTTGAATTGTAGTACAAAACCAGTCTAGGCAACTGTTACTCACCTGTTTGTGAAGATGTCTTGGCAGGTGATGTTGCCTTGCAATTTACGTATCTTTTTATTCGAACAACGGGATGAAGCGTGCCATTTTGCTGAAAATAGATCAACAGGTGTATTGGACTGTTATTATTATAATAAGCTAATTATAAGAGAGTAGTTTGTTTTTCAATATTCCTTTACATGGCCTAATGTCCTATTTAATTATAAATATAACCTAGACTTTAATGTACTATTTACATTCACAGTGGAATTGGGTTTACTTTGGTTCTAATACATGCGAATGACAAACGATAATTTCAACTGGAGATCTGTTACTCTTTGTTGCATCCGATTGCATCCGACGCGGCAAATTGTAAAATTGGTGGCAAATTGTGCGGGCTCACTTCCAAGCACGCTGAGCTATGTGTTAGAAAAAGTATGCGAAACATATTAAGATGCAATTGGGATGTATACTCGTAAAAGAGCTTATACAAATTTATCAAAATATTATGGAAATCAAAAATAGCTCTATTACGAGTATGAATACGGGTTACTTTTTACTACCTGTAATTTGGCATGTTGCCACGTCTACCCACAGTAAACAAATACAATACAATACAATATGCTTTATTGCACACCTCAAAAAAGAATTACAGATAGAAACAGCATAAAGATACAAGCAGAGGTAAACAACAGGCGGTCTTATCGCTAAATGAACGATTTCTTCCAGACAAATTGCAGTGAAGCAGAACTGATCGGCCAAAGATGATAAATCTCTATTACACAATGGGCTCTGATTGATAATGTATCATTTGGCCGGAGATGTAAATGAAAGCACCTGTAGCGAGCGCGTCCAAATGGCAATGCTCGAATTATTCAAATGAGTGCGAGAAGTCCGTGAGAAATTTCTTGGACATTAAATGACTCGGTCAATGCTTCAAGCTCTGGCGATTGTTGTTGCAAAATAAATACTCTGTCCCTAGTGTGGAAGAGTCTGTGTTCCCGGATAGGAACAATTGGGAACTTCAAGTCGTGAGTGAATAAGTAATCTTTTAGGGAAGCGTTATACACTTTGGATCGCATTGTCGTACGTTTCGTAGACCTCAGGGGCGAGTTCGACTTTGCCGGTTTTTTTCAAACAAACACCATAAAAATCTTCAAAAGTCCCAAAAGTATCCGAGCTTTCCCGGGACTGACCTGCTCCTGGTCCCGAAATCTTCGTGACTTCAATAAGTACCGGGACTGCAAGTGCGATTACGCTAAGTATATCTTAGCAATTTTCTTGTTGGATCCCCGGTTAGTCCTAACTGTGATCAATTGATCACAGTCAGGACTAACTGATCTCTTTGATCACTGGTCAAAATCGGTTGCCATACATATTTAATTTGATTGATTTTCCTATTATTATGCTGCATGCTTCGTTTATCACACACGACTTGCCGTCCCTATTGTGATCTTCCAGGTACTTGGGAGAATTTGGCATACCTACTACAGTCAAATGAGTATGGAAACCTCACGTCCGGCACCAATACGAATACGATAGTCGGCGTACGAGTTTATATAATAACTACGAGTTTATAGTATAACCTAGTGCCTTAAATGCTATTGTGTTGTTTTGGGTTTTGTCTGGAAATGCAGCAGAAATTGGCGCCAGTATCTATTCAATAGCATATATAAGTTACGGTATCCGCTTATCACCACTTACTTACACCTCTCCAGAGAAAGATGATCGCAAAAGATGAAACGTTATGCAAAACCAGATTACAAGATATTTTATTAATCTGCATTAGTTACGCAAGATTGCTTCCATTTATAAACAAGAATCAAAGACGATAACGGAAACAGGAGAATTCCTTTAGTTTTCTTATTTCTGTTAGTTTTCTTACTTCAATGTTTAATTACTTTCTATTAAACTTTCATTGGAAACATTATTTTAATGGGAAATGAAAGCTAAAATAGATGGGAAATCAAGGATTCTCTCGAATGCAATTATTAATTTAAACGGTTTTGTATCGATATCTTTAACTAACTTAGTTATTGGTAATTGAATTTACATTGCCTAGATAACATCCGTATTAGGGGTCACCAAGTACAATTAGAGGTTTTTAGTTATTGTCTTATGTGTAAGCAATATAAAAATGTCAGTATGTTGCGTATTGTTTTTAATACACAGGGCATTCGTGGTAACCGTCAATCAAGCTGAATGTTGCATGCGTCCTAGCTAGCATGTTCGCGTTTATATCAGACAAATATGTAGCATTCGTCCATTACTAGCCAATGACAAACCACTCAATAATATCTGACTCGTCTATTTGTAAAGCAAATATATTTGGGCACTTTGTCGTGTAATATATTATCAGTCTGATGCTATAGGTACATTTTTTAGCTCTTTATATGTCCGTTTATAACACAAATGAAAATTTCTCATTCAAATGTCGATTCAAAATTTCATAAATTAATTATCTTCTCTTTCAATCTTATGGTTCCATATTTCCAATTATAGTGAACATCAGTGATAGCTGCGCCGTTTCGGTTTAATGTTTGATTAGAACAGTTTAAAGTATAGACTACGTCTACCTTCGTCAATCACTTATGTATTATAGAAAAATAATGTAAAATCCCTGTTATCTACTCTCGTCCACTATTGAAGGTATCGTAGACATGGTAATTTCCTGTTCAACATTATCAGAATTATCAGTAAAAAGTGGCAAGGTGCGGCCGCTTTCTTACTTGCGCAACTTTCCTTACGTCATTTGACACCCAGGGACAAACACTGACTACCTCTCGAAGGGAATGATAAATATTAATATATTTTCACATTTTCTTTTAGGTTAAGTAAAAGTTAGTCGTGGGTGTGTTGCATCACTAACGCAGTTTATCTACTTAATTATGTTAATTGTAATGTTGTTTATTTTTATTTTACGACTGGTTAGAATTAGCGAAAGATTTACGATCATTACGGATTTGAGTGCGGACATGATGTTTCCCTGTTTGGACATGATTAAGGCGTTGCGTTTTTAAGTATAAAACATTTTTTTACAAGAATACGAATAGGTAATGATTAGGTAATGATATAATGATAATTTTAATTGTAGACATTTAAACTTACGGTTTTAATTACTTATACACTTCTTTAAATAAATTATAGCGAACGTATTTAGTTAACATTCTTTAGTTAAAAAAATAATTATGTTCATTCGGTGAGTCCTAAACAGGTATAGTAAAATGAAATTTTAAAATCGCAATGATGATGTTGATGATAATGGCTACAAAAAGTGCTAAAGAAGACATGCACATTATACATATAAATATATGTACAATGTATTCTGCTTAATAGTTCAAACGGATAAAGATGAAGGTTATTTGTCGATAATATTACATTTAATTTTACTTATATTTATTTATGCACTTTCATGCACGATTTACTGCACTACGTTTACCTACGGCATTCAGGTAATAGTACATTACGATACAAGTGCAGAAAACCGGAAATTCGCGACGAGTGGTGATAAATTGAAACACGACCGAAGGGAGTGTTTTAAATCGACACGAGTTGCGAATTACCTGTTCGCACGTGTATCGTACAACGTTTTACAGTACATATGGCTCTTTAAAGTTTCGACATATGCACGTAATCTGCTGATTACCGCACTCGTGCGGTAATATAGCACCATATGTACTGTAAAAATATAATATATATCGTATCGCAGCCAAATAGTGTCCGTGAATCTCTCGTTAACACGTTAGTTGAGTTTAAACCCGATGCAGTCACAATTGATAATTGCATAACCCGTGATCGCGTGCTTCACCGTTCAGTTTAACGGACTTTCCAATGTAATTAATAGTTCCAAGTTTTACGCTTCAACTTGCCCGGTTAATTTTGAAGCTCGGGAGTTTTAAATGGTTTCAATTTTCGAAGTTCGTTGGTTCGGATTTTACTATAGCGTTTAATTTTCGCTTTTCGTGTGCTGTGTGTTTTGTTGAACTTGCACCATTATTTAGTGGTATCTGATAATGATACAGCACATTAACTGAAATCAATATATTGAGTTTTATGCGAAAAATCTAATTATATGTTTTTGGATACACAATGATTTTTTATTATATGTACATATGAGTCATACGATGCTATTCTGTCCTATCTTATGGGTAGGTACACAGTACTAAATTAATATATAAGTATTTGCCTAATGATATTTAACTGCGCTTAACATCATCCTAAAATAGAACATGTTTGATTATGGATAGGGCATGCAAATTTCCCGGGAATTCCCGGGATTTCCCGGGAAATTTCATACAAATCGGAACCGGGACTGCAAACCCTAATTATGGAAGAAAATCTGCTTTCAATCTACATATCCGAGTATTCATCAGACTTGTCGAGTCGGATTAAGATTCTCCTAACGCTCGACTGAACTCGATTCTCCATAAACTTAGTTTCGTTCTTATTTTAAAACGCCGTGCTAAAATAACATAAAACTTTGTAAGCACAATGGGATCCGCCATATCTAGGCCGGTAATTAATTTCTGTTGCTAGAAATTGTAATCGAAAAAACAACAGCGAGTTTTTAGTTTTTAGTTCTTGTATGAAAACCTTAATAATTGCTGTATTTATTCTCCATTATAATTCAAACTACAGAAACTAATTTCCGGCCTAGATATGCCGGATCCCATTGTACATACAAAGTTTCATGTTATTTCAGCATGCCGTTTTAAAAAAAGAACAAAACTTCGTTTGCATAGAGAACCGAGCTTCCTGCGGACTCTTAATTCTTAGTGCTTCTTTGAACATCGGAGAAGTCCTAATGATAAAGAAGATAATTCTACCTTAGAAATCAATGGCTTAGGTCATCACTTAAGTCACGGCCAGTGATTCTCCCAATCAGAATGCAGGCGGCACGCCATGATGCCACACAGTCTGCCGTATCAGATGTAAAGGTTGCCGTTACGATTGAATGCGTCCGTAAATGGGGAGATATTAATTATAGCTGTCTGCTGTATGTCGTATTGAATTAGCGGTGTTTCTTAGAATGAGATAGTGTGCTTTTGAAATCGGGATGTTTGAAATATGAAATATAGAGGAACTAAAATGGTGGAAAACTTGAAGACCAGTCTGAGGGTACGGTCTGAGTGCACTCTCGAAGCGGACGCGCAGCAGCGGTGCGTGTATATGAACGCATTTTAATTCATTTCTTTTGTATACACGCACCGCTGCCCGCTCTGCTCCGAGCATGCACTCAGGTCGTACACTGAGGACGATAACAGTTCTAATGAAATGCAACTCAAACTGAACAGTTGTTGCATGAACAACAAAACTACAATGATGTGATCAAGACCTCTAACAAGTTTTTCGGGAAACGTAAGCCTGGTTTGTATAACCGCTTTTTAATGTTATTTTTGACCGCGTTTCCTATTGCAAGGCGATCATACTCTGATTCTGTTATTATTAATTGAATTACAGTTTAATACTTACGTCATTAATTATTAATACTTGGATGATCTTTACTAAGTAGTGCTTAAACTACGGATACCACACAGGTGTATAATCTTATTAACCTTTCTCTCCATTAAAGATGCCATACGTAGTGCTACAAATTTATTAAATGCCGTGGTACAACATCATCTAATACTCGCTTCCAGTACCAATTGCCATGACTACGCCGGTTTTAACAACTTAGATAATTTTGTAGAACCACGTAACAAGCGACATAACTTTGGAAAGGCGTCAATGTATTCGCGAACTTCACTTGTTGACCATAATTGCACACATCCTCAGTGCAAAGTCATTTATCATCCAGCTTCCGACCTATTAAACGCTCTTAAAGCTTTCCTAATAAGGTTTACTATTCCTCGGCATTACTTAATCTATTAATACTGACATCGATAGTTATTCTGTTAGTGTAAGCATTAGTCAATGGGAATAAGGCTGAAGATGGCTCAATTAGGAGGCAGGATGAGCCTCATACGTTGTGAGATCCATAGCGGATGCTGTACAGTCGTGTTCGTATTGCTTTCCTGTATCCTGCTAGGTTAATGCTGCCGAGCTTACGTTTTTTCTGACAATTGTACTCGATACTGGTCGTGTGTGCTACATTGATTAAGTGTTAGATGCAGTGACTCTTCTAAGTAAATCTTGCTCCCTGGTACGACACCTATTAAAACAGTTTGAAGTTACAGTAATTTCATGGAGGATGTATAATTTAGGTACTTTGTAAATAACCTGACCAGCTATGGTTTCCTAATTTTCGTTTCCATCTTGTTTCAGGCACCAAGAATGGAGTGTGGTGCTGCTGAGCTCAGTAGAAAACTACGAGTCGACCAGGTAATTTATAGGAGAATAATGGGTTGATTGAGCCGTTTGGGGTTGAAATGCTTGGGCCGTGGGGGCCCGGAGCACATACTTTTTTTAGGGAGCTCGCAAAGCAGCTCGTAGAGGCAACTGGTGACCAGAGGTCTAGCACCTATCTCGCCAAACGGATCTCTATTGCAATCCAGCGTGGCAATGCCACCAGCCTTCTGGGCACCTTGCCACACGGCACAGACCTGGGGCCGGTTTTTTATTTGTAATTATTTAGTTCTGTTTTATTTTAGTTTATAGTTAGGTTAGTTATATTTTTCTTTATTCCTATTGTTTCTTTATAAAATAAATTTTGTTTCTATTTATAATGAATGGATTGATTAGTTTAATGTCTACAAGGGGCGGCACGTTTACTTATCAAATATTCACTGTTCTTAGCTTAGTTTCTGTTGGGCTTGCCAAATCTGATTGCCGTAAACGATATCAAATAAGTAAGAAAAATTACTAAGCAGCGTTATTTCATAAACGGATTAAGGTAGTGTAGTTATAGGTTCGTTACTTCAAAGCTTTAATATGTAAATTTTGTCATGTTGGTGTCTCTTCGTCTCTAATATTACACAACAATACTATTTACATATTTGCTTGGCAAAATACCAAACAGGAAAACACGACACCTTTCGCTTTTACAGAAAATTGACACCTTGACGGCAGGTTTTCTAAAAGTAAGTGCAAAACGTACCGTTACCTTCTGAAATTCCCATCGTCCTTTACCCGTTACAATACAAATGTATGTTCGTTCACTTTCTAGCATTCCGTCGTATCTGATATTTGACACCTGTCAAATTACAGTAAGTCGACTCGACCGGTTCTTCACCTGTTAAAATAAACAGAATGCGATCGGGTCGTGTGCTTTTTACCGATACCAATTATGTCAGGGCCTCCATTGGGATACTAACAATTTCATTTCAATGTTATTCGGAAGCCGCCTATCTGGTCATCAGTGCGTCACGCTCACGCTCTTGGCTAAGCTACGTGTCAGGAGTTACGGCATTACTCGTAGCGATCATTGACATCGCAGACATATGATATTGTAATCCATTAAAATTCATTAACGATAGCTCTTCTTTTGGAGAGTTATTGTAATTCGATGAGATTACTAGTTAACTATTGAATTATTATATATTATTAATTAAAGAACTCGTGGAGCGCTCGTGGCCCCGCAGCGCCCGCGTACCGCGTGCGGTATGCGAGGTTAAGCAATGTCGGGCGCGGTCAGCCCTTGGATGGGTGTCCGCTTTGAGTGGTTATTAACAGAGCGCTCCCTTGCTTTGAAACACGTTAAGCCATCGATCCCGGCCGCTGTCTATGATAGCAGTCGTAAAGCCAAGTTAAAGGCCTTCGGGCGGCTTGAGAACTTCTAACAGTCAAGTTGCCCACTCACATGACAAGCCTAATCCCAATAAGGTCTAATTTCCCCCTTGGGTTGGAAGGTCAGATGGCAGTCGCTTTCGTAAAAATTAGTGCCTATGCCAATTCTTGGGATTAGGTAGCGGACCCTGGGCATTCTTCAGGATGCAACTGTTCTGGGAATAACGCTAGGACGATGATGAATTATTAATTAAAGAACTATGACAATCGGGATGAAAATTGTCACAGTAATCGCTATTGTCAAGCAAAACTCCTGCTCTCTTATTCACAAATCGACTCGTCCTCACCTGTCACCACCTGTGTGAAGTGATTGGCACGTAGTATATGCGCTAATAAAAAATTGGCGCTTTATCAAAATACATTATGCACTTCAATACATCAAAAACGCGCGCCGGAATTGCGCCCCAGATCGATTATTTGCCGAACGTTTACGTTATAATTTCGACGGCATGTTTTTTAAAAGTCGGTCCTTTAATTAATCGTGACATGAATCTTATGTATTTAAAAATAATTAACTTACAGACAGGAACGATGAAGATTATGTAAAACACAGAAATTTTACGATAGGCAGATGTTTTCTAAAAATTCTTGACTACGTTCACTGTTATTTATTCGTATGGCAAAAAAAATCATAAAAAGAGATATATACATTATGTTATGTATGTTATGTCACACATTGATATCCTAGGTTTACAGGCTATTGAGCCACGCAGTTGTAAAAGAGTCTTCAGAGGGCGAATTCCTTTAGTACATTCACTAAGGAATGAATACGAAGTTTGGCCAGGTATTATGTATGGCGGGGCGGTAGTAAGGAATGTCTAATGGTACTAAGGACCATGCCTAGCTTGCATGGTTGGATTTATGTCAAACGTAAGGCATTTGTCCTTTTATCGTCATCATATCAGCCGAAGGACGTGCACTGCTAGACATAGGCGCTTCCCAAAGAGTGCCATGATGACCGGTCCTGCGCCACCCGCATCCGTTTTGTCCTTTACTGGCAAGTATTATGTAAATGCAAGAGGTAAATTCGTACTTATTCTCTTCTCTCCTAAAGCATTCGTTTTACGTCGGACGTAAAGGAATCATATTTCCAGCGCTGCTGAATCATATATTTGAATTAGATCTTTGTTTGTTAAGCAACCAGTTAAGCCAGAATCAGGTAAGATTTACGGCACTAACAAAATAATAGTAACAGCTAGTGCTAGCCGTTGAAAATCTAATCGTATCAATCGATTGCCACGAGCGGTTTACGTAACGGTAACGCGTGAAGTCGAATGTCGAACATCGATTAATCGAATCGTAATATCGATACGTTGTCGAACAAAACAAGAGCGTAAACGGTAATCAAATGAGATTTTAGATTACCAGTTGGCTTTTATTAGATTTTTAACGATGCTTTTTTGTTTAACCTTAGTTTATAAATAATTGTTTTACAATGAGGATTTGGTGCCATATTTTTTTAATTTGTGTTACTAAACGGTTTTTGTTATGATGTATAATTTACGTGAAGCGGAAAAGCAGTTTTTACAACAGTAATTTTAAGAAACGAAAATCTATAGAGTGTGTTACACAACGCAAGGACAATATTTACTTTTAATTAAGTATTAGTCATAAAGGTGTGATGATCTAACAAAAATTGCGCCACCACCTGAAAGACATCCACTGCTGGACATGGGCATCCCCCAATTTCGTGGGGGGTAAATGCCATAATCGCCACGCTTGTTTTTTTTTGCAAAAATGGCACAGATCTTGTTATAAAAGAATATACAACAGCTTAGTTTTTTCTTCCTTGGTTTTTAGGGTTCCATACACAAAGGTTCCAAACGGAGCCCTATTGCTGTCACTCGCATCCGTCCGTCTGTCGTCTGTCATACATTTGATCCAAATAATTTTTTTACTTCCCGTTTACCTATGAACTTGAAATTTGGCGATTATTATTATGTACATTTTACTAACAAATACCATATAAAAACAAATATATTGAGAAATCACATTTGTTTTTTAGTTGTACGCTTTTCCTTCTAACAGGATTTCAGGATTAAGTAATGAAATTTTTTTATTGAGATTATTTATGTATGATCTATACCAAACTTCAGCTTTATAAATGAAGTGGTCTTCGAGAAAACTGCATGTGAAAGACGCACAGAAACCGAAGTGATCGAATAAGTGTTTCGTTGGACCAATTTTGGTACGAAACACTAAAACTGAAGTATGACCATCTTACCATGAAAATTGTCGAAAAGGCTTTATGAGTTTACAAATGACATCAGGATTTATTGACTTCACCAAGTGGGTAACATAATATCCACATTCATCCAAGTCCAGTTTCTCTGTCAACCGCGCCAGGAGCCCTCATTACATTAAGCCTGTTTAAGATAATCGCCTCAGTAAATTACTGGTGACCTCCTTTCTACCGACGATCGATTGTTAAAATAATTATCGGTACTCCGATCACTTATGTTGTGTAATGTGACGAGCGACGAGTCTAGCTCTTGTAAATGGTTTAATTTCATGTGAATTGATTTTGAAGAGCTGCCACGAGGTTGAATAATTTTTTTTCGCGAATTTTGACTAAGTTTATTATATGTTTTGGGAGGCAAACTATTGCTCACGATCTTTCTATTCGACGTTCCAGTTGTAGTCACAAGAATCTCTGATTGAGTAACTTGTTTTTCGTAATTAATGTATATTAAGTCTGCTAGTATGCATAACATTATGTTACGCATATACATATACTAGCTTTTGCTTACGACTATATTTGCGCAGAAATCGTTATCGCCTTATATAAAAAAATTGCTATATAATTATTTTAGGCGCTGGCTTAATTATTGGCTTAATTATTGCAAACTTCCACCCCTATTTCGCCCCATTGAGAAATTATTTCCGGGATAAAAATACCCTATCTCCTTTCCAAAGTCTTAAACTGTCTTCATACCAATTTTTATGTAAATCCGTTCAGCGGTTTAGTCGTGAAAAAGGTTATAGACAGAGTTACTTCGCATTTATAATATTAGTATCATCATCATCATGTCAGCCTAAAGACGTCTGCTGCTGGACATGGCCTCCCCCAAAGATTTCCACAATGACCGATCCTGCCCACGCTCCGCCTCCCGGTACATGGTCGCCACTTGAGAACCCTTTCGCCCCAACGGCCATCGGTTCTACGTGCTATGTGCCCCACCCGCTGCCAATATTAGTATAAAATTAAAAATGCAAGTGTATCAATAAAATGACGAGTCTTTACTCGTGACGATTACATGGCAGATGTATGAACATCTCGAAAAAGAGAGTGAGACACAATAATAGCGATATCACTATGTGATCTTAGTACCTACGTAACAGCCTATCCTATTGAAAGTTTCGCTATATGGTGCTGTAGTGCTACTTTTCCATCGCCTAATGAGCACATGTGTCATTTGCGATCACAAAAAGAATAATGACCGAGCATTTCCGATGTTACGAAACCGAAAGCTAAATAAATAACACATTAAACGCCTCTGGGCTTGCAAGTCCCAAACCAATGATCATCTATATGTGAGAATTATCGATTGCACAACTGCATCGAGTTAACAATCGATTGATCACTGCCCCGGGGGCCTATTTGAAGTTGTGTATCATTTCCAGGTCGTTCAATTATCCCGATTGATCAAGGATAGCACTGGCTATGTCTTCATGGACCAGTAAATTATTGTAGCCATAAATTCGCAAACCTAACCGTTTTAGAGCTTTTATGTAAAGGGTTGCTGCTACTAAAAAACAAGACTGTACTGTGCATTTAACAGAAACCTGAGTGTGCAATAATAATCATTCGTGTTATTAACATTATTGGTGATCAGTTTCCAAAGGCTAGGAGTAAGTATTTAGACTAGTTAGGTATCGGCTACTAGATTTTGACTTATATAAGTGCCATTGAGGCCTAGGTATTTGCTGAATAAAGTAACGTCATTTATTTATTTATTTCATAGCATTAAAGCCAAAGTTCTTGAGTCCCAGTGCTGTGAATTTTACAAGTGAGAAATTATTAATGTATGTCACTTCTATACATATCATAAATAAAGGGTGTCTTTTCAAAAGTGTTTATTTTTTCTGTAACTCTACTTCTACATGGTGGTCTGTTTAGTACTACAGCTAAGACAAAAATAAGCCCTTTTGATTAGACGCTCGTCAAATGTTTTCCTGTACTTGAGTTATTTGTCAGAAATATAGGTTACGAGTGAGCTCAAAAGAGCCATAAAATACGTTTACTTCTGTCAAGATCATGCCAATCTCCTGATGTATCCATCTTTCACTTTGACTGATTCACTATTATGAATTGCCTTCGTCTGCTGACTCAGTCAACGGGCGCATTTATTACCGCGTATTGGTCGAGGTCTGACAGATACACAGATAGATATACAGGCGGCCCTCCGGTATTGTTTATTGTCTTATTGTGCTGGTAAGGATTGTGGCGTGTGAAAGCTTTGCTATACCAATTACCAAGCGAATTATAAGCACAGTGTACACCCGAGGAAATTGAATGTTTTTCACTTTTGAACTCTATATCAATAAGAATATAATCCAAAAATTACCATTACTGTAGTACAAATGACTGTAGTATCATACTCATTAATTTATAACGCACAAATACATAAGCATGTGATTATCTATAAGTATAATAGTTGAGTTATTTATTGGAAGCACTTGAAAAATATTATTCGTAGGAAAAATGCAATAACATATGTTTGAAGGACGTTTATGGAATACAAAAGATACTACAGAAATTATTCATATGTGAATAGTAAGTATTAGTAGACACCAATAAAATTGCAGACATATTTTCAGATTTTTGTAGACCTCTTTTGTCTACCTAAGTAAGTATGTGGTCTGTTGAAAAATTATACTTTATACATGAGCAATTTCAGAAGTACGAGTAGATATGTACGATGTTATTACTGCTATAATACCAGAAACGGCATAGTATTTATAAGCGATTTCACATTATTTAATTTACGTAGCAAGCCTCTATAGCTACATCTACAATACTAGTTCAAAGGCAAACGGTAAGGCCCCAACTGCCTGGCCCGTCGTGGGAACCGCGACTCATCTTGTCATTGTCATCTCTCTACCCAGACCCAGAAAAACCCAAACCCATTCAGATCTACATGCAATTATGCTATTAATTGATACCACATCAAATCATAGAATGGTGTAAACATTTAGTTGACCTACGATCAAGCTGACTAACTCAACAAAGCAGTACGAACCCAAAAATACATATCAACTTCATTACGATGCCGCTTAAGAGAGTGCATCTAGTATTTTTAAGATATGTTACTTGCTTCGTTTTAGATTTGAGTCTTGACTTGCTTTTGTAAATTTTAATGTTATGCCATTCATAGATATTGATTATCATTGTATAGATAGAAATTGATGTAGCTCTGAACGAGAATGAAAGTTGCTGCAAAATCTATTATTGGCTTCTGTTAAATATCAAACTTGATTGTATGAAAGCACTTATTGTACATTACAGGTTGAAACATATACATGTCACAAAACATTAAAGTACATTACATGTATTAAGTAGATAGCATAGAGAACGTTATTCCGGGTATAAACATGAAAGCAAGAGGAGGAGCGAAGAGGAAAGCATAAGCTTCTGTAGCGGAAAAGAAATAGTTTTACTATTATACAGAGACGGATGCCAGCCGGGTCTGCGCTAGCCTCATGCCAACTGTAGAAGCAGGCGGCATTTGTATGTAACATCCAACGTTGTCCATTGATCTGGAGCGTGACAGTCCTTGAGCGTCCGGTTCGGTTGAAACATAGATAATTGCTATTGAACCGAATAAAAGCAAGTTAGGGAGATATACAGACCCGGGACTTATGCTTATATGTGTACTACTCGAAGAAATTTTGCGTAGGCCAAACACAAATCAAAGTGCAGCAGCTGCCTATGCCTAGCAGGATACATAAGACTCGATTAGAGTGACTGAAACAATTATATTCTTGCTCCGAAGAGATTGGTCTGTGCTGCCCTCTTAAAATATCTGAGGGTTCTGAGACTGATGTGGGTGTGGTTACTACATGCTGATGGGCTTGCGCAACGTCGCGACAGAGGCTCCCGTTTCATCTGCTCTATGCAAATTAGAAGAGGAGGGTAGATCTCCTCGAGTCGCGTCGCCGCGTTAGTTGTGTTAGCCCCATTCAATTCACACACATTCTTGAAGAATTTAACAGAGGAATAATGAATTCAATTCATAATTAGATCGATTGAACTCATTATTCCTCGGTAACCCGCAATCTAGTTATTTGCTTGAGATTGTTCAGTTCAGCGTATGTAAATGTTGATTTATTACGTATCCTGAGATCTCGTACCGCGCGGTCGGTGCGCATGCGGCTGCTAGCGGATGGATTCTGTTTTTGCGCTTTGCTTCCTCGCACTGACCCTCAATCGCCCATACTAGTTTGTCAATGTGGAGCATTGGGTTGACGGTGGCCGGCCATGCCGATTTAAAAAAATCCTCATTTTGTAAATTGGTACATTTTACATTTATAATTATGGGAGTGGTACTTGAAGGGGCAATTTTCTTATGACCATATTTGAATCATCATCGTCAGCCCGCAGTCGTCTACTGCTGGACATAGGGCTTCCGCATTTCGCGCCACCACACCCATTATTTTATGAATAGCATATAATTATTATTATGTACGCTGATGTAGGTATATCAATTTAATTGCCATAGATCGGAGCGGTTAAACTCTAAAGTGTGCGTCTTTTGAACTTTTAGTGTCAACCATGTTTAAACTGATATGAGGTTAAGTAAAATGTTGAATTCAAATTAGAAATCACCTTAACTCAAAAGGCTTATAATAACCACGTCTAACTAGTAATAAAGCACCAAATAAATACACCTACTCACTTTGTATCAAATGCTGTAAGCAATCATTAGTATACGTATATGACTGCACAAAGCTTACTCCGACTTATAGGAAGACGGCTGGCTCTTCTCTGTTATCTGACTTATTGCTCGTGACGAAAAAGCAAATTAAACCCATAGTTAAGTTTAACAAAGCCCGGTCGGTATTCTGCAGCCATTTGCGACCCAACAATTAACTTCAGAGATTTAAATCGCAACCCGCGACACACTTGCATGCTGTCATATTGTATTTCAACTTGATTTATTACCCCAAGCTTAACTTTTACTTCAACGGAATTTCCCACATTTCTTTTTAAAAAACCTCAACCTAATTTGTTCGAAATTTCAGAACAACCCATTATTAACTTTTAAGTTAACTCAATGAATTCTTTAGATAAATTATAGTTTGTTTTTTGTGTCCTAAGGGTACGTGTCGAGACTTGAACCGGTTTTAGTGTGGATTCATTCAGGAATTTATAGGGTCGTGGTATACCTGTTGTTTTTTTAAGTCTGGAGGTTCATTCATATGGGTGTCGTGACGTGTTAAGTTTTTGCCGTCAAAAAACAGCGGTTTTTTTGTACAAATGCACAATTTGAATACTGTGATATCAGTGAAGAAACAGATAGATTTCAAATATGCATGTAGTAGTCCTTCCAAACTAACTTTGTGATAATGAATATAATAAAAAAAAATAGGGGATTTTTTTTACACAAATGAACTAGTCCCATAGTTAGCTCAATAAGGCTGTTATGGGTACTAGACGACGATATATACTTAAATACATAGGAAACATCCAAGTCTCAGGAACAAATGTTTTTGCTCGCCACAGAAACAAATGTCATTGCCATTTACCGGGATTCGAACCCGGGACCTCCAGTTTCGTACGCAGTGTCATTACCAACTAGGCTCAACTGGCCAACTACTTTCCTGTGATGTTTTAAAAAAAATTGCAGACTAGGTATATGGTTGGTCTAAATCTTATAATTATGTACAACTATGTCTTGCCATAAAGCATACAAATACTTAAGTGTGGTTGGTCAGTTAAATTGGTTACGAATGTTACGAGGAGCTTAGATGATGGTTGCCGTTTTATCATTTATCGTCGTGGATAAGACATCCGTCACGTTCTGACAAGTATGTGAGTGCGAGGGTGACGGTCGTCTTACCCAAAACGATAAGTTATAAAATGGCAACCATCATACGCCCGCTCTGACCATAAGAGGAATGCTGGCACTCTAATAGTTAGTAGTAAGGGGAAGAATCGAATATTATGGCGTAAAATGATTGGACGGACTATGGCTCATTATGATGACCCATACTTTCGACTAGGTAGACTAGGTAGTCAGTTAAGTTCGAGGTATTAATGTATTCATACTTACCAGGTCCTTTTTAAAGGGCAAATATGGTTGATTTCTTAAGAATGTTGCATGCAAAGGCATGCATGGAAAGACATGTTAACGACAGTTTTAATTGTTTAATTAGCAAATTACCCCAGTCATATTCGAGGTGCTCGAGGAAGCGACTGCATTCTCAGGTGGGAGATTTTGCACGTTATGTTATCATTTTTAGGGATCCTTAGATCCTCCATAAAAAAAATATTATATACATATATTTCAATAAATATTCTAATGAATTCTTGAATTTTCCGTCACTTAAGCAACAATTCTATTGTGTTGAAAATATTGGATAGGTATACGAGTATATTGTGCTCTTATGCTTAATAATAGCTTTAAACCTGAACAGTCTTTCTCAAGCTGAAGCTTGCTTACCACAATCTGTGCGTATGTGAGAGTGCTAAATTATGGTTTCAAATAATACTTATCCTTAGGGAAAACCTTAACTATAAAGCTTGGATTCCCCTGCATAGTAACGCAACTTAGGATATATCTTTTTTTTTTTTATCTAAATAACGATTTATTATTATTATACAACTACTACTGTAAATATATTTTCATTGTACATGTCATTGACAGGATATATCTTATATACTCGTATCTTATTTAATGAAAGAGGGCTGAAAATAACAGTAACCCGAAGGTTTAAATATTTGCTCTTTAGTATTGGCACACATCAGGTAAATGTAGTGTCTTTGTCAAAGGACTTTTTTAGTTATTATAATTGCTTGCAGTTACGGAAACCAGTATTGGATAACGACTCGCACTTGACTAGTTTTTTGTGACCCTGCGGAGATTATTTTGCCTTACGTACTCATTTTATAATTTTTGCTGCCTTGTAAGGTTTCTTAGCGTGAACTTTCTCGCATAAGCTACTTAATCATTTGTGATGCAATTTAAACTTTAACTTTCTGTCTTTTAATCATAAATAACGGTAATTTGTCCAGCTAGCACGATAGGTTTTATGAACATATTTTATGTGATGTTTTAGGAAATTTCGGCCGTAAAATGAGACCATAAAAATATTATCGTGCTATCTGTACTGGTGTAAATGCATCAATTAAGTTATTGCGTTTTATGTATTTTGTTTTTCACGAAAGCAATGTGTGCTAAATAGTTATCATCCTAATCTTGGGTGTGAGTAAGAAATGCCTATCACTATCAAGAACAAGACATGGTGCATTTCACATTGTGTTCGAGAAAAGCTCCATAAGAATAATTAACCTATTTACCCTGTTTGACCTTAATATTTTTAGACGGTCAGTATTGAATAGCGAATCGCGTTCCCAGCATACAGTTTCTCATATGTATGTACGTAGTAAAGCGACCGGGACTTTTGACCCTGCCTCTTATGGCATAGGGTTGGCAATTCTAATGTAGTTATTTTATAATTTATTTAAGTGAACGTGTGTTTTGTCAAACACAAAAGTAGTTGCGGAGCGTTTGAGGCCCAGCGGCACCCGCATACCGTGTAAAGTATGCGAGGTTAAGCAACGTTGGCCGTGGTCAACGGGCGGGTTGAGAACTTCTAACGTTCGATTTCCACTCACTTGAAAAGCCTGATCCCAATAAGGTGGGAGTAACGTAAGACTAGTGCATACACCAATTTTTGAGGTTAGAAAGCGGACCCCAGGCATCCTTCGGGATGCAGCTGTTGGTACTGGAATAGCGCTAGGATGATGTTGATGGTGCCAAAAGTAGTCGCGGGTAGTAAGACACATTTATATCATTACCACGCTTACGTACGTACGAAACGAAGTTACAACGGGTGAGACCCATCTGGAGGTGACTTCCGGGACCCATTAATGGGGGACCCTCGCCTCCGTCGACGCAAAGCCACACCGACGGGCCACGAGGTCGTAACTGGTGCCACCCATGATAAGTATGATAACTATGACATTAGTTACATAAAATACAGGTGCTTTTAACCTCATTGAATGTGATGGAAATAGTTGGCAATTTGCGTAGGTGGACCCCAGATCACGTCAGTACTACGTTTATCAATCATGAATTACAATATGAATTGATTTTCCGAAATGGTTTAGCAATCGCATCAATCAAGATTAACTTTCTACGTAATGGTTAACATAATCCCGTAACTTGCTTGGTGATTAGGTACATTTTAGGGCTTTGTGGGCTACTTATGCAAGATGTTCTGAAGTTTGTAGCACAGGGATGTGAAATATACCAAAATAAATTAACATGCCCCTGCCGTATTTTAACATACGGCATTTAGGTACTGCAACAACGCACAAAATGCCAGTGCACTTAGTAACCATTGTTCTAGTATCTTCAGAGGCGTCTCTAGCCCGTGTAGCGCCCGTGTGCAAACCCCTAGCGCCCCCTAGTAAGTGCGACTCCGTCGCGAGCAGCGCTCGGCGTCCCCTTGGACCGCTGCGCCCCCTTGGACCGCTGCGCCCGCGTGCAATGCACACCCTGCACCATATAGGTAAAGACGCCTCTGAGTATCTTGAGGCTTTTATTATCTATGGATACCCTTATTTTGGGAAGTGTTGACTAAAAGATTCAGGATTTTAACTCATCGCGCTTAGAACTTCTGTTTGCTTGGCAACCACTCTTGTTCAGACGGAACATCTGATTTTCGTGAAAGTTATAATCTTCATGACTTTGAGTTGGTGAGAAGGCGATAAATCCATTATCCAGTCATTATTAGTGGATATAATTGGTTGGCAGATGACAGGGAGGATACGACCTATACTATAATATCTCCATTTCTGACGTTCTAATGTTGCAAGTATTATCCAAACCAACCAAATCAAATCTCCAAACCTTGATCATTCAAAATTCTGACCCCTGTTTTACCAAGTTGTTCATTGTCATTTGACAATAACAATTCGCTGCACATTTCTAGCTCGATAAGTAATGATAGTACCCAACGGTCATGTTTATTTGTAGACCCAGTAATGTACGGCGAATTGGAAGCTGTTGGGGGCCAGTTCGGTGATAGTGATAGCCCTGCGCCTGTGAGTGCAGGTCTGGTTGGAAAGTGGCGAAGTGGGCCGCCCGCCGTGGGCGGGACACCTGCCCGTGCTCGTGTGACCGTGTGTGCCATCGAACACACCTCACATCTGTAAACCTTATTCCGGTGTCATAAGGTCTACATTATCACTAGTGTGTCCTATGTTTTCGTTTTTATAACAAACTGATGATATGCCGAGACATTCTTCATCGTAGGTTAGCAAACTATACGTCTACTAAATTGTGTTTGAATTATTTAGTGTTTTATTTTGCTTCGTTAAGGTTACATGGAATAAGCTTTTAAGCGCATAATGTCTTCTAAGAGGCTATTGTTAACGCTTGGATTGGGTCCTTGTTGCTATCATTTAATAAATAAAAGAATATTATGAAGTTTCTTTTTCATTAATACTCGTACCTAATAGATCATACTCGTAATGTAACGGCCCTTTATAATACAAGATTGCTCCAAGGCAGGTTTATGTCATTTCGTATGAAGCCATTCAACTTATGAGTATGAAATCAAGTCTTCCTAAATACTTTCTCACCAAACGGCACGTTTTAGAGCTTCTATTTCAGTGACATGCAATGGTAACCTATTTTTGGTCACGTTGTGGCTTCGCAAGTTCCTATACATTATTTATTGACTATATGTATGCTGGGGAAGTATTTGTTTATACATAGTATTTCTTCTTCTCTCGTTGCCCTGTCCTATCGGATGTCGGCGGCCACCACTGCCATTTCCTCTCTATTTTTAGCAATTTTCGCCAGTGTGGCAGCGTCCTTTATTTTTGTCCACTTCTTAATATTGTCAAGCTAATTGGTCCTCCTTTTACCCCTTCCCTTCTTTCCCTCAATTTTTTCATAGTATTGCACAGTATCAAAAAGTGTGTAATGTTCGCAAATGTAGGCGCATAGCTTCGAAAGTATAAATAGAGTTGGGTTACTTCTCCGAACAATACTCACATATTCTGTCATAAACACGAAGGAAAGGTTTCTTGTACTGAAAGGTAGTTAAACCTGCCGCGATGCACCTACTTTTACCGGACACGGGCAGAATGCACATCGGAATCGATTCGGTAACGATTTAACGAATACTTTTCGATTATTCGATTACGTAATGTGAGCGATGGGTCGCTTCCTTTTACGACCGGTTGTTGTGCAATTGTTGTCGTTGTTTTTGGGTAAAAGGTGGTATTATAGCATAGGTCACATGTAAACAAAGCCGATGTTAATGGATCGTTCTCCATCGTATTTAAGTGAAACACTCACACCTTTTTCCTTTTTTACTTTTTGTTAAGTACAAGTTTAATCCTCTATAATCATGGTCGCCCTACAACAACTAGCTGATAGAGACCAAATTTCTATAACAGCATTTTGATTATCAAGAAAGTAAATTGTCACATTGAGTGAGATCCGATGTGTGATATATCACAGATAGGTGGAGAAGAGCGAAAGAATATCGGTACAAGTATTCTAATTGTAAAGTGACCATACAATGTCGTAAATGTAATTTACAGTACATATGGTGCTACATTACCGCACGAGTGCGATAATCAGCAGATTACGTGCATATGTCGAAACTTTAAAGAGCCATATGTACCTACTGTAAAACGTTGTACGATACACGTGCGAATAGGTAATTCGCAACCCGTGTCGATTTAAAACACTCCCTTCGGTCGTGTTTTAATTTATCACCACTCGTTGCGAATTTCCTGTTTTCTGCACTTGTATCGTAATGTACTATTGCGCGACTGAATAACGTAGTATGTATGTATGTTTGGTTAAAACAAAAATAATTATTTATCATGTGGCCCGATTTCAATATTTTTTTCTTTAATTTAAACAAGGTATTTTCAGCATATTCTCATACGAGTTTAGGTATATAACAAAAATTCATGCGAAGGCGATTAAATTACAAACTTAGCTAAGATTTTTTTTGATGGTATAAAATATATACATATAATCTAGATAGAGATATAGATTTATTTTTCCTGTAAATAATACATTAATATTAACGTTATGTAACCACCACCACCATATCAGCCCAAGGACGTCCAATGCTGGACATGGGTCTCCCCTAATTTCCACCGCACTCCAGGGATGCTGCTGCTCATCCTACGGTGGTCTTGCTCGTAGTTTTAGGACATACCCAGGTCCGAACGTTATGTAATAATTTCATTTTTTTTCTTGGTAAACTTCGGTGATAAGAGGAGGGGCGGGGGGGGGGGGGGGGTATTATCGAAATTTATTGAACGTAAAACAAAAAAAACCTGTTTCAGAATGTGCAATACAAAGCCTTTCATACGGCACCCTTCTTGAAATAGTCACTAAACTTTGAATTTTTGGTACCGGTAATTAATTATTCACAGAAAATAAAAATATTTATTAAACAAAAACATGTTTAATGAAAAGGGGTTACCCTTCTTTATAACTTCTTATTCCGCATTTCAACTCGATAGTCTACGTAGTTTTCGAGATATTTTGCAATGTGACAGACAGACAGACAGACAGAGCTGCACCATAAGGGTTCTTTGTTTACCATTTTGGTACGGAACCCTAAAAATTAAAATTAGTCTCACTGATAGTGGAGTACGAAACAGAAGCTTATGGTATATTGAATCCGTAGGGTATATATATAAAGGCCGTGCCAGGATAAGCTAAGTGATTCTGCCCCCCTTGAGTTTGGGCTTGTAATTTTTATAGATTGTGTGGCTCTACATTACTCATCATTGTGCCAAATTTGAGCACCCTAAACGTTATAGATTTTGTTTATAAAAAAAAAACCAAATTTAATTTTTCTTTGATAATTTTTTTTCTAGTCTACCTATTTTAACGAGCTTGGCATATATTGTACATTTTATAAAGATGATTAAATGACCATAATTATATTTTCATTATGTCATAGAAAAAAAAAACCAATTAAACTTTTCAGAATTTTTTTTCTTCTACTTTCACGTTAGAGATCGCTCCAATTTTTTCACTGGTAATACACCATGATTACAACCTCTTTAGAGAAACGTACATGTTGCATATTAAATACCGGCCACTTACATTTCAATCTTTTTAAAAAGATTTAAAAAAAAACGTAATCATTCCGATTTGAATTATAGCGGTTTAAGGAAATGTATGTAAAGCATTTCATGTAAAGATATCTCCATGTTCTCCCTCAGCCAAAATTTTGAAAAAAATACATATTATAGGACGTTAGTGGGTGTATTACCAGTGAAAAAATTGGAGCGGTCTCTAACGTGAAAGTAGAAGAAAAAAAATTCTGAAAAGTTTAATTGGATTTTTTAATTTTTTTTTCTATGACATAATGAAAATATAATTATGGTCATTTAATCATCTTTATAATATGTACAATATATGCCAAGCTCGTTAAAATAGGTTGACTAGAAAAAAAAATATCAAAGAAAACTTAAATTTAGTTTTTTTTTAAACAAAATCTATAACGTTTAGGGTGCTCAAATTTGGCACAATGATGAGTAATGTAGAGCCACACAATCTATAAAAATTACAAGCCCAAACTCAAAGGGGGCAGAATCACTTAGCTTATCCTGGCACGGCTTTTGTGTCTCATGTAAAACTGCACTAACGAAAATAGGGCTGAAATAAACCAAAAACAAGAAACCGATGAACAGATTTGTATTTTTGATGGTGCACTAAATTGGTATTTTTACGTTTTTGTGAATTTTATTATTACAGCGACTACCATCGAAAGACACCATAACTTTGCCTTTGTAAGACAAGAGTACGATTGATAGGCGTGCCAGGAAGCTCATTGGTGACTTTGACTTGGTTAAAGCTAAGATGCAAAGCCTTGAACATCGTAGGAAAGTCGCCTGCTTGTCGGTGTTCTACAGGATACATTTCGGAGAGTGTGCGCTAGGATTACACGAATTAATCCCTCCCTCACCATTTCGCCATCGTGGGACAAGGCGCGGACATGGGTTCCATCCTTATATTGTTGATATGCCACTGATTCGCACGAAGCGATTTGCTTCTAGTTTTCTTGCGAGGACTGCAAAGGAGTGGAATTCTCTTCCGGATAATCTTTTCCCACATACTTATAACTTGGATCTTTTCAAGACGAGAGTGAATAGGTACTATCTAGGTACGCATGTAACACCCTCGACCTCATCATCACTTACCATCAGGTGAGATAGTGGTAAAAAGCTTACCTATCTTATATAAAAAAAAGTACCAGTAGGCGTCAATGCATATCGCACACCACTTTGTCAGTCTATAAGATTATTTTCTTAACCCTGACATTATTGCTATAACGATAGAGATATACGTTAAATACTTATCCATGCACACCGGTTAAAATGTCTATAATCTACCGGTAACCGTAAATATTGCGGTTAATCTTTATTACCATGTACGGTCTTTATAAAATATATGTATACATTTTTCGCCTTATTACAAACGAACAAGGTTCAAAATCGTATACAAATACTTGACGTCAACATGTACATGCAATGTTATGTCGTTAATTTTGAAAATATAGTCGCCTGCTTGTCGGTGTTCTACAGGATACATTTCGGAGAGTGTGCGCTAGGATTACACGAATTAATCCCTCCCTCACCATTTCGCCATCGTGGGACAAGGCGCGGACATGGGTTCCATCCTTATATTGTTGATATGCCACTGATTCGCACGAAGCGATTTGCTTCTAGTTTTCTTGCGAGGACTGCAAAGGAGTGGAATTCTCTTCCGGATAATCTTTTCCCACATACTTATAACTTGGATCTTTTCAAGACGAGAGTGAATAGGTACTATCTAGGTACGCATGTAACACCCTCGACCTCATCATCACTTACCATCAGGTGAGATAGTGGTAAAAAGCTTACCTATCTTATATAAAAAAAAGTACCAGTAGGCGTCAATGCATATCGCACACCACTTTGTCAGTCTATAAGATTATTTTCTTAACCCTGACATTATTGCTATAACGATAGAGATATACGTTAAATACTTATCCATGCACACCGGTTAAAATGTCTATAATCTACCGGTAACCGTAAATATTGCGGTTAATCTTTATTACCATGTACGGTCTTTATAAAATATATGTATACATTTTTCGCCTTATTACAAACGAACAAGGTTCAAAATCGTATACAAATACTTGACGTCAACATGTACATGCAATGTTATGTCGTTAATTTGGCATGATATGTGGACTGTCCTCTAGGTATGTGATGCGTGTAATGCGCGTTTTATTACATACATTATATTGCAATGCATAATCAGCACTGATCAGTCGTTTTATGACTTTTATGAGCCGCAGTGAACTCATTCTTGCAATAGTGTTGTACTGCGTTATATACTTGTCGGTTTACCTCTCCACGATACGTTGACAACGGTATTATTTAATTGACGTGTTTCTATGCAGATAAGCATATGCATAATACTTAACCCTTTGAACGCCAAGAACACCTTTTTCATTTTTTTTACCCAGGGGAAATCCGTTATAGATCCCACTCGGCCCGGGAGAAGACGAGTTGTTATGTCCGATTCGCACGGATTAAAACCCCCCGGGGTGTTCCACTGCTCGTTTTGTCTCAGGTGCACATTTAGATAGGGCCCCGGGAACGCTATAGCAGACATCCGGAACCCTGTACGCCAAGAACCGCCGTTTATGAATAATGGCGTTCAAAGGGTTAATACAGAATCAGATTATCGTTTATTTCCTAATAGTCGCTGAACTAACGTTCAGCCACATGCACGGCACAACAAGATAGCGAGAAACGATATACTTAGCACAATGAGATACGAGAAATATAGCAAAAATACTCAAACAATACAAACAACATTCTTGATAAATGAGTTGCGGGGTCAACATGTATGTGCGCCGATAGTTTGGCAACTGTGACTCATGTGATCGTATCGGGCTACTTAGTAAACTAGCTTTGGTGGCTGAGGTGTGTCTCTATTAGAGAACGAGTATTTGTCATAATCGCAATAACCCACTTGAATAAGAGGCGTGATACTCAATGAATTTATCGGAGTTTTTTTCATCTTAATTTATATTATTCCCAGGAAACATTAGCTAAGTAAAATATTAATTAACCTACTAATTGTATGCGTGCGCGTTTAACATTAATTACACGTTATTAAGCGATTATTAATAAAATCTCGGATTGCGTTAAATTTACCTGTTTACGAGTACTTTAAATTCTCGGACATTATATGTCCCCTCATATTTATATAGAAAACTATTTATATACAACATATAACGAATCTAAACTTTAAAACAGATGAATTCGTCGTAAATAATGAAATTACGTGCCTTAACCGGGATTTTAACCCAGAATCACCTGGTACACAATATACTAGTGGCTCTGTGAGCTATAGACCTCGCAAAATATTTTTTTTATAAATTCCAAAAAAAATCCAAAAAATGACTCGACAAAAAAATTCTATATAATTATCGAACCTGCTAACAAAATTTCATGAGAATCGGTTGCGAAATGCGACCTGTAGAGGAGAGTATCCGGACACGAAAGAATTTGTGTCGAAAGCTGAAACGGAGACGCTTCGCTCGCTCGGTCAATTAATACTTCTGATTCTAAGCAATTACTCAACCTTAAAAAAAAGTCACATCAACAGTCACAAATGACCCATTTACGCTCAAACGGTATCAGCACGACACCTATGACCCTACCAACAATGCCATTGCCACGGGAAAGTTTGACCCTTAGGGTCGTGCGATGATACGCGAAACTAATGTACGGGTCAGACCTGCAATTACTTAGATGATACAGTGCAGGGATAGACTGGAAATGATTTATGCTCTTTCAATCTTTGAAGGCGGTAAAGTCTGATACGAGGTGCCTCTCGTGTTTTCACTGATGCTCATGGATGCAAGCCGTATGATTAAAATAAATACGCTACTAGCTACTATACAGCTAAGTATCAGATGAGTCATTTGCTTGTTAGCTATAGCTACCAGTCTATGTTGACCCTTAAGGGTCTTAAGTTAAGATACGCAAAACCTGCGATTACTTTGATGATATGGCGCACAAGGATGGCATAGGAATACTTTATGGGTTTTGAAGGCGGTTAGTACGACTACCTATGGGTAAGCTCGGCTGCTTAAAGTCAAAAACAAGTAACTACGTCTTATCCAATTTTACAGGAGAGATAGACTTCCTTTAACTCAAAGGGTGTAAACGGTGTTACTAAGCCTCAGCTCTCCGTCCGTTATATCCCCGATATGTGTCAGGGATATCCCATTATTCATGGTTCTGTTTTTCAAAATCAGGACTACGATTCCTCGTCCCGCGGAGGACTTTTTTTTTCAATTTATTTGGGACAGTTAGAAAAGTTGTACAACCGCCGACATTTTCATTTCAAAGCTCAATATCTCAAAAACGGATGAACAGATTTTCATGAAACTAAACTTAAACTTATAACACCCCACTCTTTTTGCATCGGGGGTTAAAAACAGTTACCTACAAGGTCTCATGCTAAAAGTGTAGAAAATGTACAAAGTGTGAAACCAACGATATTGTCCACAGATCAAAAGATTAGTATATAAGTATAGCGCTAAGTACTTATGTCATGTGTGTGTCAGCCGAAAGACGTCCACTGCTGGACATAGGCCTCCCCCAAAGACTTCCACAATGACCGGTCCTGCGCCACCCGCATCCAGCGGACACCCGCGACCTTCACCAGGTCATCGGTCCACCGTGTGGGGGGCCTGCCCACGCTACGCCTCCCGGTACGTGGTCGCCACTCGAGAACCTTTCCGCTCCAACGGCCATCGGTTCTACGTGCTATGTGCCCCGCCCACTGCCACTTAAGTTTAGCAATTCGGAGGGCTATATCGGTCACTTTGGTTCTGCTGCGGATGGCCTCATTCCTGATGCGATCACGCAGAGAAACTCCTAACATAGCTCTCTCCATTGCTCTTTGGGTGACTTTGAGCCTTCTTATGAGGCCCATAGTAAGCGACCACGTTTCAGTACCATATGTCATCACTGGCAACACACACTGGTCAAAGACTTTCGTCTTGAGACACTGCGGAATATTGGACGAAAAGATGTGCCGTAGCTTCCCGAACGCTGCCCAGCCGAGTCGGATTCGACGATTAACCTCTTTCTCGAAGTTGGACCTACCTAACTGGACAGTCTGTCCTAGGTATATGTAATCGTCTACAACTTCGAGCGTAAAGTGTCCGATTGTTACGGGAGTTGGTGCGACATGGGCATTTGACATGATCTTAGACCAACTCGCTCGGAGGCTTTACTGAGGTCATTGAGCATTGTACTTAAATCTTCCATGGTCTCAGCCAAGACTACTATATCGTCAGCAAACCGAAGGTGAGTGAGGTACTCGCCATTTATGTTGATGCCTAGCCTTCTCCAGTTCTGTTGGACTCCTCCAGTTGGTAAAATTTATATAGTTTATAGGTTTAATTTTAAGAATACATACAAAATGCAGAGGAAGTGTAGTAGCAGTAGTTAGCGTGCAGGCAGTAGAATATGAATTATTTTTGAAATACAATACTTATATTGGGTACATTTAAGTAACACACTTGTCCCAGACAATAAGTCAAGTCAAAGGAAAAGCCAGATGCAAGCACCCCAAGAGTTTCAGGACTAGAATTCCTTCTGATATTGTTTTCGGGGACACGTAAATATTTTTTTCTCCGATAATAGATTCTGGCTACAGCTGCGGTTTCGAAGTTTCCAAGCAATTTCGTTTATATGTTCACTGCGGTACAATGCCTGCAAATTTCACTAGAAAGCCTACCCGGATTCCCATCTCCGTGTTATACTTGTTCGGAATACGAGTATGTTTTGTTTGATCACAGCTGGAAGCTGACCAAAATAACTTTCACTGCATTGTTCTGGTAATTAGTATGCGGATAACGAAAGCTGTGAAATCCGAGTATTGTTCAAATAAGAGTAATCTTGCTAAGGTGGCAATAGCTCGTTAATTACCGAAGTGTGATTATGACTGTTGCTAGCTTTTATCCGCGGTTTCGCCTGTGTGCATAACCCATGAATGTATAACTAAGCATTTTTACGAAAAATATTACTTTCAGTTATCCATGATCGATCAGATGTACTCTTTGAGTAATGATTGCGAGAAGTTATGAAAACTATGTCTGATAATCACGTAAAAACATAAAGCTGCGAAATATGCACATCTTCAGACACTGTGTTCACATTTTTTGTTCTTTAGTAAAGAGCAATGGCTGCAAGCTACAGTTTGCAATGTCTGTGTAGATATTGTAAGTTAGCATAAATGTACCAAGAAAGGATATTTAAGTACATAAAACAAAGTTATGACTAGTGCTTTAGTAATTCGTGGCCAATTTTATTACAAGGGCTCGGTGATCGGTCAAAATGAGACCGGGCTTTGTATTGTTACCGGAATGAACTAAAGTAGACACAGTCATATTATCTTCACCAATAATTAAACTCTCCAAAATGTCCTTATCCTCAGAACTCCTGTCGTAAAAACATAAAGCTGCGAAATATGCACATCTTCAGACACTGTGTTTACATTTTTTGTTCTTTAGTAAAAAGCAATGGCTGCAAGGTACAGTTTGCAATAATGTCTCTGTAGGTATTGTAAGTTAGCATAAATGTACCAAGAAAGGATATTTAAGTACATAAAACAAAGTTATGACTAGTGCTTTAGTAATTCGTGGCAAATTTTATTACAAGGGCTCGGTGATCGGTCAAAATGAGATTGGGCTTTGTACTCGTAATTTTAGCGGAATGAAATCAAGTAGACACAGTCAAATTATCTTCACCAATAAGTTAACCTCCCAAAATGTCCTTGTCCTCAGAACTCCGATGTAGCATGATTATGATTATTACAATGAATTTAGTAAACTTTCAAGTAAATGTGTTTATTACTTTTATATAATAAATAATAATATATTATAGAATATGGATGTATCAATCAAACAATCGGCATTTATTGATATTTTCTGTTGATAATTTCTAAAGTGAAGAGAATGTAGCAGAGTTATCGCGAAACTTTTAAAATGCACGTTACATCGATTCGAAATCGATGGCACGTTAGGACACATACACAAACACATGGTGTGTGGACATATTATCTTTTGAAGGTGAAACACCGAGATCCTGATATCGATTGATGACTTTACGTTGTGTACAAATAGCTACTGAGGTGACTAAATATTTTAATTATCATTCGAATCGCAACCCAAAACCTGGTTTCTGCCCTGGGCGTTTAATTTTAGATAACATACTGTAATATAATACCGTATTGTCCTTGCGGTCCTGCGGCTGTTTGTGCAGCCGGTAGTTGCCCCAGTTCCCATGCCCCGCTGGACATTACAGTAATTCGTCCATACTATACACTATAGCTTACCGGGTCCATCTGGCTTGACGTATTAGTGCGATATTAAATTAGGTTGAAAATGGAGGAAAAATTGATTACCCGGGCGGGATTAGAACCCACGACCTCTGGAATCCATCCATCGCTTCCAACTGAGCTATGATCGTGGAATACCACGAATCTTACGCCAACACCAATGTTACGTCTTATCATATCTTCTATCTTAACTTTTTTTTACCACGCCGAAGGCGAACACCAGTCCAACCCGATGGTAATCGGTCACCGCAGCTTATGGACTCTTGCAACTTCAGGGGTTTTACATGCACGTAAAAAGGTTTACATTCCTTTCTTGAAGAGTCCCACATTGTAGTTACATTACTACAGAGGCCGGGACGAAAGGGGTTGCCGGCCGAAGACATATCTCTATAGACGGCCGAGCGATGCGAGGCCGGATAGGCCTGAGGCGGGCAACCCTATATTTCCCGCCGAGGTATGTATAGTGATTTTCTCAAACATGTAATGAAATAAACAACAAAAAAACAAAGTTTTGTTTTTTAATACGGGTAGTGGCAGAATGTCATGATGCCTGTGCCACAAATTTATGTGGAATGGAAATTAAAAAGAGGACTTTGCCGGCCTAGGCCTGCAAGATTTGTATGAAATTCCATTAACGACCTCTTGTCCTAGCCGCACCTGAAACGTCATACTTCGCAGCCTATTATAAGGAACATAACATCAATATTTCATTGCATGTTTGAGAAAATTCCTTTGACACCGTATCGTACGCGACCATATAAATCAACTTTCCATCTTCAGTTGAAGATTAAAAAGCAGATCCAAAATAAGGTGCAAATATGTCTAGAGAGACGAAGTCCAAAATACAGTGAAGAGGAAATGAAAAATCCTAAAGCTAACCAAAAAAGTACGAAGTCTGTTTAGTGTACCTAATAAAATAAATAAAATAAAATAACAACATCACGATGTGAAATACAAACGTGTATGTACTTGTACATAGCTAGAGAGGGATAGTTTTGTAAAACGCGTTCGCTTCCACATGCGTCAATTTTAATGAGTACGGGTGCAACAAATGTCATTTTATGCGAAATCAAGTTGAGTCAAATAGACCTCTTGATTTATAGAACAGGACGCAGATTAGATCAAGTAATTTGTTTCCTTAGTAGCGACGAACCGACACTTTAATTATGATATCAAGTTTGTTCGTAATTTGAACTTTGTGCGCATTTATTTAAGCTAAAGTGTGAAATAATGTTCCATAAGACTACAATCGGGTGGGGATTAAATTTAACACTATGCTATGCTTGTACTTGCAGTATTTATGGTAGTTTCTGTTTCGTAACCCCGTATTTAAGAATTTACCTAACAATATATCATCCTTCTTCTTTCCTCTCCGTTTCCCAATCGAGGTCGACTCCCTAATTCCTTGAAAGTAAGTAATCGTTAGTATTAGGTATGTGATTGATTTCCCAAACTTAAACCTTATTGAGATTAGGATTTGTCAAAGTGAGCGGGTTCTATATAAGTTTCAAACCAATTTATTATGGTTAACTTCACTTGAATACGTCTGCCATAGATAACAACCGGGTTCAACGGGTATACCGGCCGTCCAACAGTCCCAACCTTAACCTCTAAAGTGAAACTCCAACAATACAACACACACACATAAACATAATGTTTGAAATTAAACATTACTATTAAAAAAAAATACCACGACGGTGGCAAGCATACGGCCTGCCTGATGGTAAGCAGGCACCTTAGCCTATGGACGCTTGCAATTCCAAAAGAATCACCGTTGCCGACCCTTTATTGATTGGAGGATTCGTTGCGTTGACGCTTGAGACATATGCAGGTCCCGCACTCTCAACTGTGCTCTCAACACAGCGCATACCGACAGAAGAAATACCTACTGGTGTTATTATGGCTGCAGTCTTGTATATGGTGGAGGTACTCTCCCAGTTGGGCTGCTGCACATATGAGCGAGATGATATCCGTTGTGCCCTACCACTGTAAGCTATTTATTAATATAATTTATAATTATCATGCGAGACCGATTAAACCGAAAGAAAACTTAAATAAATACCGCGTTAGATCTGTGAATGGTAATATCTTAAAAATGTGTACAAGGCGCGAGATTAATAAAGCGTACAACACAACGTTTCTTCTTCATACCTATGTATTGTATGTCACATACTGCCTGAAAAATGATGCAACAAATCTTACATGTATTTAATTTGCAAGCGGATTATGCTAAGTTCACTTACAGTCATATATTATACAGCTAAAGGGCTTCGAACATTATTACGAAACTTTACCGTTAAATTTATTACCGGCCTGCATTTAAAGCTAATCGTTACACATAAATCAATATGAACATTGAAAAAGGCGTGAGTTTACTATACTGTTACACGCATAAATTCGGTCACTTGCGCGTATCGAACTTGTTCTCGCGATATCCATAAATTTAAAATTATCGAATATCGTGCAGCTCTAGTGTAGCGAGAAGTGAATAGCAAGGGCTCGATTTGAGTTCATGTATTGAATTGGTAATTAGTTTGAGTACAATATAGTAATTCGTTCACACGAACGCCTTCTCAACGCGCGTTATGGTACGAGTAGATACTAACAAGGAAGGGTACCCAACTGTCCGGCTCCGATTTGATTGATTTTTATATTATGTTACAGTAGTCAAAAATAGCTGACACTTATGTTTTTTTAGCTGCCCAATTTCAAACTGTTCGGAGAAATGGTCCTCCAAAATATTGAAAAGTGACGAAACCCTCTAACTTCTGTAGAGAGTTTTGTTCAAGCAAACTGCGTTGTTATTACTTGTTTTGATATATGTTGGAGAACATGAAAAAATAATGGACACGTGCTTTGCTACTTCTAAAAACTCATATTTAAAAAAAAAACAGTTCAAAGTTCCGTACGTCGTTACACTCACTTTCCCTTTGGTTTTTTGTTTAGCTTGAAAACTGTTTGGTTCATGAAAAAAAAACAAAAAAACATTTTGCGGTTTCATCTATTATAAAAAATAGCTGTGAACTTTATATTCATTCAATTTCAACACAAAATTACTTAAAGTAAATAAACGATGACTATAAACAGTTTTAAATTTAGTAAAATTAAGTGGCAGTTGGCTGGGCACATCGGTCGCAGAACTGACAACCGCTGGTGTAAGCGTGTTCTGATGGAGGCGGTCACCACATCTCGGCAAGAGTTGTGTGTGTCGGAGGGTGGGAGGCAATTGCGACTGGATGCTTAAAGCAGAGGACGGGACTTTATGGCGCGCCTTAGGTGAGGCCTATGTTCAGCAGTGAACTGCAGTGGGCTGATGATGATAATGCTTACAACGTAATCGGCGTAAGAACGAAAGAAACAGCTGGTACTGAGATATCTACGCCCCTGTCGCTATTTTTAACGTGCTTAAAAAGTGTTCAAAAAGTAAACGTCTGAAATATGGGAGTCGTTCCAGAGACTAAAGCTCCGTATTTCAAATTGATATCACATTTCGTGATATAGTTCTGACAGCGCACATATGAGAGGAATTCGTAACCGTAGGCATCCGTAAGTGTATTATTTAAGTTGAATACTGCCTCAGGTTTTTGATATGAAATGCATTTGGGATTGCGTCCGCATTGTTCAGTGAGTTCCTGTGTGGTTGCCGATTGCAACCAAACTGGGTTAAATTTATTACGAGCCGGCAACATGTTCGCCCATTTAAACTACAAGTCCGGCTAAGCTTTAAAGTTCAGAACAATAAATTGTAGAACAATGGTGTAATATATTATGCATATGCAATAGTTCACCTACTGAATTAATCGGTCGTTTTAGATATGCTTTATTTCAAAATAATTATGTACCGACACATGGTAGGAATTTGCTCACCAGTTGGTTAAATAAATATAAATATTGTAATATGCACAGTTTTTACAACTCCTCATAGTTGGCCAAAAATACAATACCATGAAAATACCCCATTTGGACATAACGACTTTTGATACCTACTCCTAATAATACATATTATGTGAAATGGACTAACATCCAACAAGAGATGTGTTTTTATTTGGCTTTTTAATATTTCTCGCACTCGCTTCTACTGCACATATAGCTAATGTTTCCGAACGACTTCGCGAAACATATTGGGATCCGCAACAGATCCGAAAGCGATGAACAGAAGAAGCTCTCATTGAAATGAAAACTTCCGCGATTTAGCGAGAGTCACGATTTTTTTATAATAATTTATTCAGCATGCTCATTAAATTCGACATGCACAGATCAATCGGAGCCATCTCCGATGTATATCTCGATCTGTTTACCGATAAGTCGATAACTCGAGCTTTCTATCGACTTTCGCTGAATCAAAGTGGAGGCAAAGACTACTATGAAAGTGGAGGCTCCAGTTCTTGCTTTTGTTGGTACAGTTTGATAATGAGAGGAATGCTTAGGTCTGAATTAGATCAAAGATGTTTTTGTGGGTATCTCACTTTTATTTACATTGACTTAATGATACTAATTAACCGGCTTAGGACTATCTATGTAATCACTTTATTTGCTGTAATAAAATATAGATATGGCTTGTTAACCTGTAATAAAATATAGATATGGGTGCAATGGACTTCATATTTTAGGCCATAGTTAATGCTTTTAATACGTCTACAATTTAATTGGTTCCGCTATGGCATGAATAAATTTTATGTGGCCACTGTATAAATTAAATTGTAGGCGGAATTAAAGTCTGCACCATGGTCCAAAATGTTTGAACACCACCCATAGATGTCATTGTCACATAACATAAGATTAAAGTACATACTAAAGCGGACTTATACCTGATATCTATTCCAGCAGGTTATCATTATCACATACGATACGTGCAATTATACACTTAATGAGGGCTCGTGTGCGTTTAAAAATACGCATGACTTCATGACTTGCCGCTCCACGTGTCATCTGTTCCTAAATGAGGCATTAGAGCTTAGGTCATGGGTTCAAGCTTGATTACTTACTAGCAGAAACTAAGGTCTAATGGTCGTTCCCGTTAAGTTTCTAGGTAGAACTAGTTGTATTAAAACTAGACTGATCAGACGTTTTCCTTCTACCATAATTAATATAAGAATATTCTTTGTTTCAGAGTAAAGAGAACAGTGACCGTGAAGATTTGAAAACGGACATACAACACAGGAAAGAAACTTTCTACAGGGTAACTATATACATACTTAATTATTTTTTCATCTTAACTCCTTAATTTACTATGATTAGGTATTGTAGTTTTGTATTGTCCAGATTATAAGTATCATATATTCATATCATAAAATTTGCTTTGAATAAGGTATTAAAATATCAGTTAATGTGATAACTTGCAATCTAGCATATAAAATAATTTTCGATATTATTACGGCATTATTAAATATCAGAAAAGATTTTTACGATTACTTTCATTTTCATGCTTCAAAGGACCATGCTTCAAAATGGTCCTAAAACCAACAAGAAAGCTGAGAGTTAGGCCATTAACTCATTATATAGGTCTTTAAATCTACAATTAGCTCGTATTCACTGTGACTATAATATGAATATCTCAGTTCTGCAAAGCTTTGTTGGTTTTATTTAAAAAAAAATATTAGGAAACATACAGCACATAAAACATAGTACAGAAAAATATAAATATCTAAATAAAAACATTAGACAAAATCAGTTTTTACTAAACAATAATTTCACAATTTCTTTGCTCTGCAAAACATGATAGAGATATGTGTAAAAATTACAGTAATAAATATAAGTGGAATAAGCAGGTCAAATATGAATTAAAGTAGCACAAACAAAAAAAAAAACAAAAATTTTGAGCGAGAAGGAAGAATATCAATAACACTAGCAACAAACTGATGGATTAAAAAAATAACAGAAGTTCAATTAAGCCTTTTTGAGTTCAATTAAGCATCAAACATACATCATACAAAGATGCCCATGGTCCTTTTCTTGAACAGGAGGCTCCCACGGCGGACTCAGCGGTATCGTCCGCGCCTGCCTCGCTCTCGCCGCAATCGCTCACCGATATGTGGGTGAGTATTATTGCTATTCGATTTATTTTAGGCGCTACTACATTTTGTGCTTCTTGATGCAGTCCTTTTAGAAATCTGTTTAGTGTTATAAATAAACAATAATGTCACTAACTAACCTGTATTGTTTTAAAGTACATAGTAATAAGTACGAAATTGTTCATAAAATATTTGATATTTATTAATAAGCATAAATTATATAAAACCACTCAATTATGTTTGTTGTTTTTTTATGTGTTGAAAATAAAACAACGGATACAGATGACATAATAATTACTGATTTATCATATATCAATATGAACATTTACTGATTTATTGTTATCAGGCTTAATAATTTAGGTAATAGGTCATTTTTAGTTGACTCGCCTTGCCATGAATCCTTTTACATCAAATCGTGGGTGTCGGATAATGATGTAAATGATGTAATTGTCTATGTATATATACAGGCGTTTGTTTGTAGCTCTGCCGGTAGTTGGTCACTGTGGTCAACCTATTTGTATTGTGTCTGCAAGGACGGTGTCGTATTGTGAGACACGGTCGGGTACATCTTTTGTTTCCAGTGTCACTGATGTACTGAGTTATGCAATTACGTATTTTTATACTACGTCAGTGGCAAACAAGCATATAGCACGCCTGATGATAAACGGTTACCGTGGCTTGACGCTTACAACGATAAGGAGTGTTACTAGCGCGTTATCAATCTTTTAAAAGTATGTGGTCCCATATTGAAGTCCCTCGGAAAAATCTCGGCTCATTCCACAGTCCACACCTTGAGCGTACGCGAGTGTACATTCCGGACCGACTAAAAATAAGCACCTATTCGGTTGTATTTATCTGGAATAAAGAGGTTCACCATTCTTAACCTTTACAGCATTGAAATTTGAAAGGCCATAGAGCCGAATGTTTCATTCACGATTTTTTGCGGTAGGTCGAAATATCGTGCTATTACGACATGCATAATAAACCACATCTTCACTTCGTCCCAACTTATTTGACTGATAGTTGTGACTACACAAGGGCATCGTTTTACATCGAAGCAGCTCGGTTTTAGATCATGCTCCAGGATTGACATCTGTTAGTTTTCTTTCCACACTTTTCCTTTACACGACTTCGTGTGAATTTTACATTCAGAATTAATTCATTGTTATTATATCTGATATTGGCGGAAGGCTGAGAGTCATTCAAGAAAATTACAGAGGGGTCAATGCAGTAGCGGCTGCGAATGCAAGGCACATGCAGTAGATGATGGCGATGCGTGAATAGCCTATATAGTGGTAGGGCGATGGTCCGGCAAACCTGAAGAGCACGTTCGATTCCTGCCTTGGGCTGCATGCTATCACGGTTAATTTTTTCCTTTGTATTTGTTTTCTCTATGAAGAGATTCTACATTCGAAACTGTTTAATCGATATTCTGCCCGCTAGGTTACACCATTCACAAAGAAATGGACCGCAACACATTATCATAAGAATACATAATTACAGACAAGTGTGAAGTCTGCATTACACCTATCAACATGCATGCACACTTAATATGTACGTACGTGTCATGAGAACTGACTATACATAATTGCATGATGACAACGAAAGTAAATATTAAATTAACATTGGTAATAC
Organism: Notocelia uddmanniana; assembly: GCA_905163555.1. Taxonomy (NCBI): domain Eukaryota; kingdom Metazoa; phylum Arthropoda; class Insecta; order Lepidoptera; family Tortricidae; genus Notocelia; species Notocelia uddmanniana. The sequence goes on from LR991065.1 coordinate 18,865,056, forward strand.
GGTTAGCTGCGATAAGTGCTTCCACTTGTACGTATTAACTCCGTATTAACCTGAGGTATTCACTGTTACTTAGCTTTTCACACTTAAATAATTGTGCGGTATGCGAGGTTAAGCAACGTTGGCCGTGGTCAACTCTTGGGTGACCTCATTGAACCGAGCACATCCGTGCTTTGGAAGGCACGATAATCTGATGATTTCGGCTGCTGTCAGACATAAAAACTAGTGAATACGCCAATGCTTGGGATTAGGTAGCGGACCCAGGGCATCCTTCCGGCTTAGTGTGTAACATAACACAGCTAGCTGGTCATGTCACTTTCATATTAAAATAATTTCCCAAGGGACAGCTGATTACATTCATATTTTTTCTTAAAAATCATTATGAAGTTATAAGGCATAATTGAGAAACTTGGCGGGGACACTACCGTGCCCCTTATGTAGTTTTAAGGTCAATCTATATATCTAAACAAAGTTTACCTAAAGTAAAAGCATTTTTGTTAAAGAAATATTTAAAAACAGGATTCATACGGAATAAATAGTTAAAAGGAAAGGAAATAGAAAGTAGCACAAACATTACGTCCGAATACCTTTATTTATACCAGTTTAATCTATAACATAATATAAGTACCACACTAGAAATAAATCTTTTACCTAATTTTACGTTATTACTTACTTCGCATCAACCTAAGACAAAGCACTCGGTAAACGAATTTCAACTCTATTCGTAAAGGCCTAAGACCTATTTCTTACCTTATTACTTGCCTCCCTTCAAATAAAGATAAAGAACCTGTCATGTGTCATACGATTTTCAACCTTATTAGTATGGTCTTTTCGAGGTATGGTCTTGATGTATTTATGTATCGATTACTTTTATATACACCTATAAATGCCCTTGGGTAGTGCGGGGAAGGCTGATACAGGCTGATAGTTTTTGCAATCCTCAGTTTAGCAGACTGAACTTTTATAGTTTAGAGTAGGGAAAACACATACTTATTTGAAGCTAAAATCCAGAATTGGTATTAATTTCAAATAAGCAGATTAGGGCAATATTTAGGGTAGAGATTTAGGGTTAATTTCACACACTAAAGCTTGGGTAATGGGTTTCAAGCAGGTTAATTTAGAACTTATATTCTAGGGCTATTTAGGTGACCTAAATATGAGAAACAATGTTATAGGTTGATTTAGGGAACAAATAGGTATGTGTGTAGTAGCGGTAGGGTACATGTGTGTAGTATTCCTCTGATTTGGTATTCTAGGTTACAGTTGTGAAGACTTAGGTGTTAGGCATTTAGGTAGTCCAACTATAGGTATCAGAATAAGACTACCAGTTGTAGGGTGTTTTTGGGATAAATAGTTGCAATATCAGCTAAGATCTTAGGCATTAGAGGTCTAGGTTTCTGGTATCAAGTGTGAGAAGTGCTGAGTCTTCTTTTATTTTATAACTAAAGGTGTTCATAATAAATTATAGATAGGAAACCAATTTATTCTGGAATATGGAATAAATTGATTTAGGATCTAATGGTGAGGCGGAGCAATCCATTAGTTGTTGGTTACTGTGAGTAGATGAAAGCTCGTATCAGTAACTAACCAGTAACAGTTCACTTCTTCACGATCAGACTCAGAACTCCTGACCTTCATATATCAGAATTGGTAGTGTTAGAGCTTACTGGCTGTTAGGGACCCCTAGGGTTCAGAGGTTTTAGCACCTCCAAGTGAAATGGTTAGTTAGAGATGATTCGCAATCATCTATAAGACTTGACTAATGAGCTTATTCTCATTAGGGAGTCTAGATCGTTTTAGCTTAGCATAGAGGTCATGCCCCATCCTACCGGTCCAGTAGCACGGTATGGAAGCCAGAGGTCGCTCCATACAACAATAAGCAATCAAAATTATTCTTAGCTAGCTAGGATATCAAGTAACAGAGTTCTATGTATTAGGGAATGATTAGGAAATAATTTTGATTTTAGGGAAACTGAGTGGCTTTTAAGGAAAATTTTGCCTTTCTTTAAAAACCCAATGGCTACTGACACCGGCAAGAGACCAGGCTAGGTTAAGGTTGGGGTTAAATTACCACAAACAATAATTATTTATCCTATTTTGAACTCTTTGAACTTCGGAATAGCCAAAGTTCAATAATTAGTTTTCCCTGTAGCAAATAAAGTTCTATATGTAGGAAGGTTAGCATTAGTAACGATTATGAGTAGCTAGGTTAAATAGGCTTCATTTTAGGTAGGTCTAGGTAAGCTAGGTAGTTGAGGAGTCCAAGGGTTTGACAAGTAATCGCATTAAAGATCATGGGTTTTTACGGTTCACAACACTACGGGGTCCTACCACAGACGATCACATTGGCCAAATCTTCGTTAAACCTTAGCTTATCTAAGGTTAGGAAATAAAGACACCATACGTTAATTTATTAGGGTAGAAAACTTAATTTTAACAGGGGCGTCCGTGCTGCCGGGGTTGAGCAGGTTAGGAGGCCTATGACAAGTGCGAGTCGCATTCGTACAAGAAGAGTTCCGTACCCTCGTACAAGTACGTATGTAGGTAATAAGTATGGTACCGAAAAATCAGGTTTTTATCTTTTCTTAAATTTTTGCTTTATTTTTATGTCTTATTGCTAGTACCGCAACAGTAATACGTATTATGTAAAATGACAACTGACTATCTAAAACAGCCCATGACATACAGTCCGCTGACAGACGGACGGACAGCGGAGGCTTAGTAATAGGGTTCTGACATGATTTTACAAGTAAAATCTGATTCCCTCCTAGGGTTGCTCTAGCGAAACAAAGTGTTTTGTTAGCATACAACCAGTTAGATATTACTATTATTATTCGATGAAATCACATACCTAGTATGTCTATACTTACATTAATTAATAATATTTAGGGTATTTATAGTATTTTTCACGTCACTCAATAACTCATATCAAATCGTGTCACGTTTTAAGGAAATAATGTAGGTAGCAGGTACCTTTGACGGCGCCCCGACGTCATAGGTTAAACCGTTATTGTTGTCTTAGGTACATATATTTTATTATGTTCACGAAGTCGTTGTGAACTAATACTGGAAGACCTTCGCGTATTGAGCACGAGTCACGAGTCTTTTCATATAGGTACGTTCAATAGAATGTCAACCTAAAAGCCACTGTACAAAGTTTAGTTGATGGTTTATCGTTGGTGGTTATTAATATACGGTAAAAGAAAATGAAACATGCATTACAAGAGAACAAAATATAGGTAATAAACTAATAAATATGAGTAGGTACAGTCAGCATCAAAAGTAGCGCATATGAAGAGGTCAAAATATCTTATTCCCTTATAATAAGGACTTTTGAACTTTTCAAATGCGTAGCTACTTCTGATGCTGACCGTTCTTATTACTACTTATACCTTGGAGATTTGGGTGGGTTGCACGTTGCACCAAACCGTCTGTAATCGTAGTGTTCATAAAAATCTTATTACATCGAAAGTTTGACAAGTTTCTATGGGATGACAGCTGCCATCGCCATATTTAACGTTGACCGATATGTAATCGTAAGTGGTACATGCTATACAATAATATGTATATTATAGCTAGTGCTATAACACCTCGGCTAAGCCGGATTTAGTATTTACGCATGCCTTAAATCCGCATGGCGACGAAAATATGACTAAAATTCCTATTTATTTTCCAAATTATGTCTTCAGTCTAAACCCGAGGGTTCACATTACAAGAACAATGTTTAGTCACTTACGAGATTGTGATATTTGTATCCTATGTAAATAAGGCTTTACGCACAGGCTCGGAAGGAGATTAGGCAACCGTATTTGTTAGCTTTAATTACGTACATTATCTTTAGCGGCTTTCAATTGTCTTTACGTGGGCACTTTTATTTTTGGCAAACACGCAAGTTTCTCTTAAACTGCCTTTATAAGTGTTGCTTGTGATGAAATTGGGTAGAGCAGTACCAATCTTAAACTGGTACATACTATTACAAACGCATTGGTTTTCCATACATTTTGACAGCGCACGCTACGTCGCGCGCGTTGACGCTTATGCCGTGTGCGCGAGCGTGGCCTTAATCTTGAGGTTACAGATTCGATCCTTGCTCGTACTAATGAGCTTTTCGGAACTATCATTAGATTTTTACCCATACCGTAAGATTTATACTGAAGCAATCATGGCCTATGGCTTGGAAGGTCAAACCGCAGTCACTTCTGCCAAAACATTAAGTACAGGAATATTCAGTTCCCGATCTGTTTTTTGAAATCACAAAAATGCATATCGTAACAATTCATTCATATACTCATAATGGTGAGCTGAAGACATTAGATTAGTTATACATAGTTTTCTTATCTTATCAGTAGTAGGTATATGTTTGTGTTAACAAATAAAGATTGACAGACAATAGTTTATCAGTGAAGTTGATCTATAGCTTGCTTTGTCATCTAGTAACTTGGCAATGAATGAAACTCCGATTTTATAAAGAACTTCACACAATACCCTCAAAAGGAATCTAAGAATACGTTTAGCATTTGATTAAAATTCAATCTGATTAGTTCGTAGCTCTCTTACACTTTTGGCTACGCGCTAAATTAAACAATAACACTGTTGGACAAGTCAAAATCTACGAACGTTTCTGAAAAGATCACTATCGAGAAGAAACACCCAAACAAACTCCAGACTAGTCAGTCGACAGTCCCAAAAATATGCTAATACTCGTACCATTAAAGTCTGTCGCCGAGCACCCGAGTCTAACATCGTCGTCGTCGTCCGTACCGCGCTAAATCCCGTACCAGTCGCCAAGGTACTCTTCATAATCTAAACATACCCTCACCACAGGCGTTAGCCTTGACAATTGCGTCTTCCTTGTCCCCCCTTTTCCTAGTTTATCTGGGATCGAGTCTCCTCATAAAAGAACTCCGTTTTGAGTTGTGTGCGAATTTTTTGCTACTTCTGGATTTCCCTCTGCACGTTCGACCACCATGTAAGAAGGTGGCCTACCTCCTCCCTTAGGTCGTTCGGGAAAATAAAGGACTCGTTTTATGGGATAGTTTTTTTTCGCGTTTCATGATGTGGCCGTACCAGCACAGAATAAGTAATAGTACCAGCGCCATCGGCCCTCTTTCACCTTAGCATCTAAAGGGGCCATATTAAAAGGTTCCTCGCCTTGACAATAAAGTCGTGCTTAGATATTATTGAGCACCTTGTTCGATATATCTGATGGTACTGAAAATTTGACGTAGCGATCGTATCATGCTCATTGTAACAGTTATGTAGCCTAGGGATAATTTCCATTAAGCTAACATTTAGATTGCATTTAATTTGAATTGGTTGGTGTGCACTCGGTTGGCGAAATAAGTGCAACCGCGCACTGGTAATCAGAATTTATTTGACAATTATGAGTACCTACATTGAAAGACGCATAATCAAAGAAGGCATAAGGAGGCGCCATAGTAATCAACAAGCAATTTGCAGCATCCTTAGTGTCATCTTTAGAAATGACGATGTTGACATAAAAAACGAGTGACATGGATCTCAGGAATCCGTCCAGCCTTGAGGAATGAGCTCTGATAAATGTCAGCTGATCATGTTGACAATGAGCTAGTCCCTAACTCGTAGCGCTAAATGCTAAGTTCGTATGGCAGGTTAGGTCAACGTGATCGCTGTATTGCAAGTTTGCTAAAGTATCGGCGCTTGCGTCAGCTATTGTGTTGCGAGCTCGAGTGCACGTGGTTAAATGATGATATTGATGAGCATGAGATACTTACCGTGATTATGGAAACTTGTGAACTTAAACACTATCTCTATGACAAATATGGGCGTGAAGTAGGCGTATAATAGATTGGCTATCTATACACCTACATACCTTAGGTATAAAAATTAAGCATGTTGTAGATGGCGGCGCAGACATTATTTCAAACGCAGGGCGATTCATAGATGTGCGATCTTAGGCTTTAATTGATTTAGAGCACTCGTGGCCCAGCGGCACCCGCCTACCGCGTGCGGTATGCGAGGTTAAGCAATGTGGGCGCAGGTGAGTTCTTGGATGGGTGACCGCTAACTGAGCGCTCTCGTGCTTTGGAAGGCACGTTAAGCCGTTGATCCCGGCTGCTGTCTACGACAGCAGTCGTTAAGCCAACTTAGAGCCCTTCGGGCGGCTTGAGAACTTCTAACAGTCAAGTTGCCCACTCACTTGACAAAGGGGGGTCGAAGTTGCACCACGTCCGTAGGGAGTACCCACCGTTATCCTACACGTGACCCCTGGGTGGTGCTAAAAGTGCAACAAACTGGCAACCGTTCTTGTCTTCTCGAAGATCTCACAGTTCGTAAATAAATACCAAACGATTAAATTAAATTAAATCGATTAAAAATCTTTCGGCCACTATTAGTCGTTTCCTTGGATAATATTTGCTGTGGATGCCCTGCTCAATGTTTAAAGTTTTCTTTGTCTATATTTGTACATACTCATAACGTAAGTTTGTACGTAAAATGAAGCTCGTTAAAGTTGAGTGATCTTTAGATACGTACGTACGTTAGTTTATGGATCAAGCTTTAGCTTGAGAGCTCATCGTGTCAAATGTCAAATAGTACTTACCTCTATTGCAATCTCGTCGTCTCGTCTATTGACTCTTGCGCCACCATTCAATTACACTGCCAGGGTTCTCGTGTGACTATCGTATGTAGCGGAAAGCACCTACGAGACAAGCGCCCACCTAGATTATCAATATAAAATATTCTCTAAAACTGAAATAGCGTGACTCGTTTGCGTAGTCAACTCCGGTGTAGGGTTCGGTAGGTTGCCCCGAAACCGCCGAAACGCTACACCCTTCGGCCAGAAGTCAGCACACGCAATGTTTCCCTGCAGTGGCCGACGCACGCGCATTACAAACGAGCTGAAGTGGGCTTCTCGTTTGGAAACCGAACTTCACGCATTGTACTTCATGCCGACTGTACTGCTGTAGTTGCAGTGCGTACTCAATAAAAACAAACCGCTTGTTCTGTTCTACGGAAATCGGTGCATCGGTAAATGCATTTAGTGGAATAGGAAACGGAATAATTCCCACTGCTCCATCCGACAATAACCGACCGTTTAGACATTGTATGCAATTTGTAGTGAACGTGCTTGGAATCAGTTTTAAATTTCACTTCCATTAGAAATTCAACGTGCTGAATTCAACCGCTCATCCAACTTGATCAATCAATTGTCAGGCAGTAAGCCTGACAGTAAAGAGGTGATCCGCTTGTAGTAGTTCAGTTTAATCCTGGAACGCCCGCAGAACACGTCAAGTTTTTGCAATCCTTCTTCCTACAAATTCATGAGTGATTTGCATTTGCGTTGACTTGCAGATTTTACCTTACCTATATCTAACTGGAGACTGATTGCGGAACTTTGGCAGCGGCGTCATCATAACACTGGCAGTGCTGAATGAATTTAATATTTTGACACCGAGTCAAATTCGTAGGTAGGTTAGTCATTTTTGAACTAAACACCAATTTGTTACGATGGAATACATTTTCCAAGATGGCGGCCGTTTTAAAAGCTCCTGCTGAGAGGACTTTTAGGGTATAGAAAAAGAGCCTCCAATGAACATTCGTGCCAAATTTCACTGCTTCTTCTAGTATACATTAATGAATGATGGTGTTATTTGTCGACAGTCATGCGGGCAGTGCCGCGCGGCGCAGGAGCGCGCGGCGTCGGCTGCGCGCGAGTGCGCGCGGCTCGGTGACGCACTGCGAGACGCGCGCGACCAGCTCGAGCTGATGGAGTTCCGGCTGCTGGAGCTGGACGCAGCCCCAGACAAGGTGAGTGTTCGAGACATTGGTAATCTTTACCTATGCGGCTGTTGCAGGGGACCATCGCGTGTGCTGCTTTCTGACCGAAGGGTTTTAGTGTTTCGGCGGTTTCGGGGCAACCTACCGAGTTCTATACCGGAGATGATGACGCAACGGAGTCACGCTGTTTCGACGCCTAAATAATGTGTTTAAGTTTTTAGGATTATTTTGTATTGATACGTATGTTAGTCTGTAATATATGGTAATATAGGCCCTTTGTTGCTTGAAGCAAATAAATAAAAGAAATTATTGTCACCAACATTTGGTAGACAATTGGACATGGGAATAGCTAAAGTTGCGCCACAAAAAGTCCCGCCCTCTGACAAAATTTCTTTGTTACATAACACGTTCTCGTTCGTATAACGTCAATTAGATATGGAGTGGTCCTCCAAGTATCCGACTGTTAACGTGATAACCAAGTGTAGTATAGGAGGAGTGCACAGAACGAGCACTCAGCAGGTTTAATCACCATCAGCCCACGACAGGTCACTGTTGCCCTTAGGTCATATCAAAGACTTGAGGCTAGTTTCCACTCACACTACACCACTACAAAAATAATAAGGTTGTATTTCTCGACGTACGTTTGCAAAAATTTGGTCTCCGCTCCGGAGTCAATAATGACGTTGACATTTTTGTCCATCTAAATATGCAGCCTTATGTTGTTTGAAAACATCACGCATGTACTAAACCTAGAACTGCGGTATGCGTTACCTACCGGTAAGTGAACAACAATTTTTCGCGTACACCGAAATGAAATGAATGCGCCAAATTCCAATCCCCACCCGGCGCATAATACCGGTAGTCGTCACGTATTAGTGACAAACATACTCAATTTGTTCACAAATGTGTTTAGCATAGGATTACTAATATGTTACGACTCATACAGTTACAAACGCACTCTCTGACTCAGAATAATAACCAATTAGCAACCCGCTGTATAGAACTCCATTTTTGTACAAATCTGTCTTTATAAACAACTTCCTAGTCCTAAAGTGATACCTAACAGCATTACTCTGCCGATAACAACAGTACTTAGAACAATTTGAGCATTATCTCGGTACTCCATAACCCTGAGTGGCTAAGAAGGCCGGCGCCCACACTTTCATACTGTTTAGTTTACTAGTGAAGGCGGCACCGCGGCGCGGAACACACGTATGTGTGTAGGCACCTTTATTAGAATTTATTAAAGCAATAAATTGAATTTGGTGACTCGCGTGAAAAACAAATGAACCTCTGAAAAGTACAAAAGTAAAGTTTGATAAATGCGTTCTAATTTAGAATTATATGCTTTTTGTAACTGTGCGTTCGAAATTCAATTCAATTCAATTTATTTAATTCAGACACGCTCCATACACTAAATTAAAATTGCATTGGATTAAGTGATTTAAATAAAAATTAAATGAAGATCGGCGCATATTAAGTGGTGATATCTGACTTTAAATCTTATTGGGTTGTGATAAGAGTGAAGCCGGATTGGACTTGTTGTTGACATAGTGCAAATCAGTTCCAAATGTGCTTAATAGTTTAAGTGACAAATTGGATTAATTGATAGAGGATGTTTATTGCTTGCTGTGAAAAAGTGAGAGTTTTTTATTGTCATTCAATTAGTTTTATTTCCTTTACAGGCTTCTTATTAAGTACTTACTTGATATTGATTTAGATAATATTGACTTTGAAATATAATATCACGTAGAAATTATTTAAATTAATTTACTTACATGTAGTTGACAACATGTCATTATCATTTCTGAAACTTTCCATCGCAAGCAATAGGCCCGAGATTAGTAGGGCCAGTCCATCCCACTCAATAACAATTTTTTTAGTATAGTAAATTTTCCACTAATGGATAAATGTCGTGCCCATTTCTTACTGGTTCAAAGTAAAACACTTTAGCAGACTCAGCAGTGGGCGATTCGAGGCTGAAAATCAAGATGATGTGATAGACTCCATTAGTATTCCGTTTGATCAATTTTAATGATATTTATAGTTAATAAACATAATGATCACTATTATTAAGTGGACATAAATAAGCAAATAGAACGTTTTCGGTAACAACGGGTGTCATAAACGCTATAAAGCGGTTATATAAATCGCTTTGAACTTCCAAGATCGTGATCGGGCGCTTATACGGTGCGCGAAGGCCGAAGGATTCGCATTTCTAATACTTATAATAATGCCATACCTAAATAAGGTATATCGACATGTAGTTTGTCAATGTTTCAAGTACAGTCAGCAAAGAAAGTTACAACATAAAAAGTGGTAGTGCAATTTCTTGGCTCCCTGTACCTAAATTTTCTGGAAATCTGCTACGACGCCTGATTCCATCATTGTCGCACGTGTCATATCAACGTTAATGATTTATTAATTTATAATTCTTGTTCTCAATAAATACAATTAACACATCATTCATAAGTCAAGGCATTTATTCTGTACAATATAGACGTAGAGCGTGTCAAATAGACATGCCATAGATATACGTGATTGTCATCATCATTGGGCTATTTTATTATTTATCGCATCAGGAATGAGGCCATCCGCAGCAGAACCAAAGTGACCGATATAGCCCTCCGAATTGCTAAACTTAAGTGGCAGTGGGCGGGGCACATAGCACGTAGAACCGATGGCCGTTGGGGCGGAAAGGTTCTCGAGTGGCGACCACGTACCGGAAGGCGTAGCGTGGGCAGGCCCCCCACACGGTGGACCGATGACCTGGTGAAGGTCGCGGGTGTCCGCTGGATGCGGGTGGCGCAGGACCGGTCATTGTGGAAGTCTTTGGGGGAGGCCTATGTCCAGCAGTGGACGTCTTTCGGCTGACATGATGATGATTATTTATGTTGTTTATATAGAAATGTTTTGGGAAACGAATTAATCAACTAATAATCAATTAATCAACAACTAATAAAACGAATAATACAAACGATTTGTAAATACCTACATCTGGAGCATAGCGCTGTACGGAAGCTAGACGTGGACATTGACTCAGCGAGATAGAGAGAGATTAAGTGCCTTCGAAATGTGGTGCTGGCGGCGAATTGAAGCCATAAGCTGGATAGAAAGGAAAACAAATGTAGAGGTTTTAGATTTGGTAGGAGAAGAGAGACTACTATTGAGGATGATTGAGAACAGAAGAGGAAATATGTTGGGGCACCTGATACGACATGACAATTACATAAAAACCATAATCTAAGGAAAGATAGAGGGGAGCACAGGCAGGGGAAGACCGAGACGTGCGTTTATGGATCAAGCCAGAAAAATTGTGGGCGGTGCAACTAACATAATAAAAAACAGTAGGTACTTACAAAGACTGGAAGGATATATGTATACGATTACAATACGATATTATTAAATTATTAATTAATTGTGCGGTGAGGCGGAATAGAGAGGGAAAGATTGCCAGAAGAGCGAAGTTGACGGACTCGACAAACACAAGTGTTTTAAGGTATTCGTGAGATTGAGGATCATTTAAGATGGAGAAAAGAGTGCAGAGCAGACGTATTTTGCGACGTAGGCGGATTGGAAACCAGCCTAATTGAGAGCGGAAAGAAGAGACATGATCGTATTTTCGAAGACAAAAAATGAAGCGAATACAATTGTTGAGAAGACGATCTAACTTGCCAAGAAGCTCTTCATTTAGGTCAGGATAACACACGTCGCCGTAATCAATAATGGGTAATATCAATGTCTGTACTAATAAAATCTTTGTTTTGATGGGCAAAAACCGTTTCAGTCTATTGAGACCATGAAGTGACCCCACCACCTTCCGACTGACCTCAGAAATTTGAGTTCTCCAACTCAGAGTGTTGTCCAGATAAATACCTAAGTCTTTGACACTCTTACTATAAGGGATAGGACTGCCGTTGAACTTGACCGGACCAATATCATTAAGGTTGAGTTTCGCATGCTGGAAACGGCTACCAATGACAATAGCTTGGCACTTGGATGGATTAACTCACAGAGCTACTAGTTAACTTGTCTTTGCGAGATGGCTTACGATTGTGACATCCACGGGCCTTTTAGCACTTTCAGTAGTGACATATGTGTTAAACGAATTCATCAAAATATAACCTTAATCCATACATTCACATGATAACCAAGTAAACTTACTGCTTTCGTACAGCTCAGGAAGCCAAATCTATTAACACCTTTAATATTTTATAGTAACCATTGTACCGTGACAAACCCCGTCGACGGGTTAGTTTCGTAACAATAGTGTACCGGAGATAGACGCGGCACGAATTAAGGTACTTTTTACACTTGACCCGCATCGAACCCACGTCCTTCTCGAATCGAGTTGGTGGTGCCAAACGATTTTCAAGGATTAAGAGGTTAACGACTTTTACCTCAAATTACCCTTTCGCCTATTCATGAATTTTACTATGTAAAAAGAATGATAGCTACATGAGTCGCTTACTTGATTACGGATTTTAAAAATGATAGCCGAAATTGCAATACAATAAAAACGCCTATACTCAGCTTGGCAACGTCAGTCGCGAGAATCGATTTGTGCAAAATTACAACTCTGGTCACCGAAACATTATATGTATGTGTATTTTTACAAATTTGTACATGTATAAGTTCACGTAATGTACCTAACTCCTTTTTTTACACCAAATCCATAGAAAGTACAATATAGAGTAAGTTGACAACCAAAACTCAACCCACTCTATATTGTTCTTTCGAACTCACATTACTACATTTGTTTGTTTTTAGTTGACATTAAATAAAGGAGCCCTATAGCCTTGGGTGTTATTCATTACCCGACTCGTCCTCACCTCTCACCTCGCCCGTTTTTATATGGAAATTGTCAAAATTTGAGAAATTACATTGACAGTTTCCGTATATGAACGGTGACAGGTGAGGTCGAGTCGGATTGTGGATAAGAGGGCAGGACGCAATGGCGAGTCTGACACAATACATGTAGATAGCATAAATCGAAAATAACTGGCCTTTTAAGAAAATGTATGTATACTTATACCAGTTACTATCAACCAATTTTGTTGTAGACACATTTAACAAGATACATAAAGTCGCTGTAGTAGTCAGTTCTGCAACTACTTAAATATTTTAATTTAATTGGGGTGGGAGGGGGGGGGGGGGGGTTGGCCAGCAATGCAATAGGTAAGTATGGCATATAAGTATAGAAGCAGTAAATTAGGCTTTGATTCGTGACTGATAATGTGATAATGAATTCGATTTAAAATTAATTGAATAACCAACTTGTTTGCCGTGATATGATTCCAGAAATTGCAGCAAGATGTCATTCCTACTGAAATTTTAACTAACAGAAAAATAACCGTATAATCGATTAACAATGACACATTACACACGACATTACCCGCTATTCATATGATCGGGAAAACTTGAACATTTACAAAGGAACAATGAATCTCACATTTCTATGATCTGCACTAAAAACATTCCTAATAGTTGACGGGTCGGGAAAGTCTGTTATCGACTATCTACACTATAACTTTTATTAGGTACGTTAATTGTACTATTTAAAAGTAAAATATGTAAATGCGTGTGTGTAATATTTATGTTCTTTTGTCTCAAGTTAATCGTTGGTAGTCATTTAAGGATGTTTAATAAGTGTGAGTCCACTATAGATGAACTAAGCTTCTTGCATGCAAAAAGGTCAAACTAAGCTTTGTAGTCGTTTAAAAGATAAACCATTTCAAATTTTGATAACATCAGTTTTATTGGAACCAATACAATTGTTTAGCAAATTTTAATTCACCTGTCTTGAAAAATCACATGATAACCGCGTTTGTAAAAAATAATTTGCATCTGCGGCGCTAATACATGTGCCGCGGACTCTTAGGATAATAAAGTGCTATTTAAGTCAGGAAAAGCATTTTAATACGTCCAAGTTTGTTAAATACCATGTAGATCAGAAAATGTACACGCCGCTAAACTTGGTCAAACACCAGGGTTCATTATGTAGCTTAAGATAGCCGAACCATGGCCTAAATGGAATTTCAGTACCTATAAAAGAAAATAATCATATTCTGACGTAGATAAATAGGACATCGCGTATCCGCATCCGTAACAAAGACACGTATAACTTAAATTAGTACTTCTCTTGATTTGTGCTAACACATAATTCTGGTGTGCAGTGACTATAACTTAATTTACGACTTACATCTGTTGATTCGCGCTAAAACAACTATTCTGATGTGCAGTGGGATGGCAACACTATAAACTACATGTTTTATACAAGTTAACCTCTTTATTGGTTTAAATTATAGTCTACTAAGTACATCGGTTTCCCGGCTATTTAGTCGTAATTATCTAGTTCTTGGGGCGAATGGAAGTATGGGGTTAAAGTGTTTAATGAAAACCATGAATTTAAGAGCCCCGCTATGTCAAAAGCCCTTATTTATTTAGTTTAAATGGCGCAAAAATGCGTGCTTGTTTGACTTTTGTGTAAGCAGAAAGGATACATATTAATTAACAGAGGTTTATTAAGTTTTATAATGATGTTTTAAGTGTTTATTGTCTTCCGAGGTATGGGCATGTTGTGCGGAGTCATGAAAGTCATGTGACAAGAAAGGTATCAGGCTTCATGCCTAATATCTTGTGGAGGTATGTAAGAGGAGGGGTAGGCCAAGGAAAAAGTGGATGTATTGCGTGAGAGACGATATGAAGAAGCAAGATATGAGTGACGAGATGACGGGCGATAGAGAGTTATGGAAGAAAAAATATGCGGCGCCGACCCCAAGTAAATGGGAGAAGGGCACGCGAATGATGATGATGACTGTCTACTTACCTTATTTTTTTATGTAAACCCGCAAACACCTCTTGAGATACAAACTTTCTTGTTAAACATAGCGCAGTAGGAAACAAAGGGTTCCATCAGGCCTACTTTGGCATGAAACAAAAAGTCAAGTCTAATCAAGTAATCACTTAACAGTAACATCCTTACAATAACTAATGATGATGATAATCTTGTATATCTATGGCATATATTGGCTCGTACAGAATAAATGGCTTGACGGATTTCTATGAAAGATGTGTTTATTTTAAATGTGATACTGATAAGATAATACGGTCTAGTTACTCAGGGCTTTCACCGGGGTGTTAGAGGGTCAGAAAGTTTAGTTTCTGTTAAAACTAAGATCAACAATGAAAGTGTATGAAAGCGGCCATGAATTAAACCCCGGATAATGCTTGGATAGTGATGATCTAGTAGCTATAAGTAGATATTTAAAATGATTCAAGATTTTAGGTAAGTAAGTGAACAAGTGGAAGTCTTTGGGGGAGCCCTATGTCCAGCAGTGGACGTCATTCGGCTGACATGATGATGACGAGGAAGTGAACAAGGAACTTACTACTAAAGACTTACCCTTCCTAGTGATCTCTTCCTGCTAACCTCAGTTATAATTGTCGGCGGTGTAAACGTCATTTGATAGTATGCGCCATACGAGTAATACATATAAGAACATGTAATAATATGGTTGAATGCTCATAGATTTACCTAATAAGTATGTAAAGTCAGCTGTGTTGTTATGTTCGTCTAGTGCCTGCAATCTAAGATCGAACCCAATCAAGCAAGATAGCTTTCACTTGTTTCATATAATACGCAAAATTTCAACAATGTATCTTATCTTTATTTATTTTTTGTGGACGAGGTGTACCACAGTAATGGTCAAATTTATACATTATATTTTATTTAAATAGCCTACCCAGTACCTATCAATTTATCAGATCCACAAATAACCGACTACTTAGATAATTTTCCTTCTATGTATGTGTATGTATGTGTGTGTATCTGTGTCTACTTATGGTGCTCCTACTGCCACACTGGCAACAGCAATTATCTCTCTTCAACATCATACTGTTAAATAGCTTTATCCTTGTTACACTATGTTATATAACATTTATAACAGCCAGTTTGGGAGCACCATTAAATATGTGTGTTTGGTGTGTGTGTATGTTTGTGTTGTATATGTATGTGTGTGAAATAGGTGCGTATATGTGTATATGTGTGTGTATATTAGTACTTAATATTATGGGACAGCCTAGATCATGCGAGGATCGCGTTTATGTTAGGCATACCTGCCCAAATGCCCCTAACTTGGCCTTTCAAAGCACAGGAGCGCTCAGTTAGTAATCACTCAACGCGGTCACCCATCCAAGAGCTCACCACGGACGACGTTGCTTAACCTCGCATACTGCCCTCGGTACGCTAGCGCCGCTGATCCACGAACGCTTCTGCTAGCTAGGCTGGTATGTTTATATACACTGGCCTGCAAAAGAAGGTATAACAGTTTTTGTTCAAAAAGCTAAAAGTAAAAAAATTACAGCATTTTAAAGGGAGGTTGTCAAAAAAGAGTTTATATATAACAAAACTAAATTTTCTTCATAATGCTTTTTACTTCAACTTTCTAATTTAAATAGTCTAGAAGTTATAGTCACGTTTATGAGTGTAATACCTTCTTTTGCAGGCCAGTGTACTTACATCGATTTTGTCATCACACGATT
The DNA here is from genome assembly GCA_905163555.1 of Notocelia uddmanniana. NCBI lineage: Eukaryota > Metazoa > Arthropoda > Insecta > Lepidoptera > Tortricidae > Notocelia > Notocelia uddmanniana. The sequence goes on from LR991065.1 coordinate 18,881,355, forward strand.
TTCTTAAAGTGTCCCACGTCGTGTGAAAATCATGCAAAGGTACCTTTTCTTTGTCCAACCTATTCTAAACAACTACCTTATAAATCGGTATCTCGACGTCATAGACATAACAAACGATGTAGCGTGGGTAGACCCCCCACAAGGTGGGCCGACGATCTGGTGAAGGTCGCAGGAAGCAGGATGCTTGTCACGCATATTCCGTAGTTATGGGACTCTGTAGGGGTACAGAACTCTACTTATATGGGAGATCCTTTGTCACATACCAGACATGTTTAAATGATGGTAGAACAGTAAAATTTCCCGGGACTTTGCCTTTACGTCGCACTGCTAGACATAAGGACTTTCGTGGTTGAGAGGGATCGGATAGTCCCAACGCTGATCCAGTGCGAATTTGGTCAGAGTATAGCAAAAGGGGCCCGATTTTAGGACAGAAATTTACGGCCAAAATATTTGAATTTTGCATTTTGTTAGTTTTTTAAACTTTAAAGAAAACATTAAAATAAGCATCTTTTATTGATTGAAGTTTTTTTTTTTTACTTGCCGGTTTAGGAACTAGAGCGATCTGAATTTAGGAGTTCGGACCTTACCTACGTTTTTTGTTGATAGTAATTTGGGATTTGGGTGACTTCGATTTCTTTTAGCAGTCGTAAACCGCCAGCGAGTCAACGGAGGCTCCTACTTTCCGCTCTGAGGGACACAAGGTAACAAACAAACCTACCACGGGAAAAACACTGTTGATTTTGGGTAATTGCGACCCGCCAGCCAACTTTGGATTGCACTAGTTCCTTAAACGGACAAATTTATAAAAAACTTCAATCAATAAAAGATGCTTATTTTAGCATATCATACATATATATATTTAAGTATTAAAAAACATAGGTTATATTGGTTATTTTCTTTTTGAAAATTTACTGTCTGGCTCCTTAGTTATCCCATGGCCGAACTCGCAACTTCAGATCGTTCTAGTTACTAAACGGTCAAGATTACAAAAGAAATGCTTATTTTAATGTCTACTTTAAAGTTCAAAAAAGAAAACTAACAAAAATGCAAAAATAAAAGTTTTTGTTCGTAAATTTTCTGTCCTAAAATCGGGCCCCTTTTGCTATACCCCAACCGCGAATTGGCCTTCAAAAACACTTTTGTGCTTTGCGAATACGCAGCTTTCTTCACGATGTTTTCCTTTACCAAAGCGCTAATGGTAAATGTCAAAGGATAAGTTCCGAAAGACTCATTGGTGCCAGTCGGGGTTGAACCCACCCATGACTGCCATTATACAGTCGCATGCGTGAACCACTCACTAGGCAGCTGTAGCTCAAAATAAGTGTTGATTGTTAAAAAGTAGAAAAGAGCAGATATACATTGACTGGTAGAATAAGATATCACATTTTTATTTCGTTTAATAAATACAAAGAGTGAGCTAATTTTAACAAAAATTTACTATGATCTAACGATAATATATGAGTCATTTTTATGCTGCCCACAGTAGCTCATGCCGTTCTAGTCTTGATCGTTATGTTAACAAGTGACTCTACATAGAGCACTGATTGGCATCGCTTGTTACTCAGTGCCGCGTGTTAACACTCCATTTTTAACGCTCTGCCTGAAGGGCATATAGAGCGAGTAAACAGTGCAATATAACAAGTTCTGTTATCGCTAGATAGATAATTATAAAATTAGTACTAACTGCTGTATTCACGTAGAATACTGGTGCTATTAAAACACTACGCCTAGAAACGCTCTAAATGTTATGTTAGCTATATCAGCGCAATATTCAAAATGATTCATACCGTAGAATTTTTAGGCTCTGAATTTGTCTACTCAACCTGCCTAATAATATTATGTGGGGTTAGATGTGACCCAAATGACCCCATAAAGGTTTTTCAGTATCGTGTTTGAATACTCAAAGGAATATTTTATCAATTTATCGTGTTGAGTACTTTCCTATATTTATTTGTAGAATTTGATTCAACCAGAAGTGAATGCTCGTATAAGTACGAGTATTAAAGTGTTATTACGAATTCGCGTCAGGGGCCGGACGTTTTGCGTCTTGGAGTGCGTTTACGGATCAACATACAGGATATCCTGGTTTGGGCTGTTGAATGTGATTTGTTTGTAAAAAATGTTCATAAAATTACTCATATTTAAGAAATAGGAGTAATATATCGTTCAGTGGCTACACGAATACTTCGTAATCTAGTAAATAAATGAGTGTAATTTTACAAGATTTTATATAACGTGCACTGCTCGTATGTGCCTGTGTAAGTAGTCCTCAAAAGATGCAATCCTTTTTTTAGCGAATTGCCGGTATTCGATTGAGCTGAAATTTGGCATCCTTATGTAAGTCGGTGACAATGCAATATTATGGTACCACCGAGCTGATCTGATGATGGAGACAGAAGGTGGCTATAGCAACTTCTGGACTACACAAGATAAACCCGTCGTGTTTGGGCTCAATTGAACAGTCTTAACGTTAAGCCGTTGATCCCGGTTGCTGTCTATGATAGCAGTCGTTAAGCCAAGTTAGAGGCCTCCGGGCGGCTTGAGAACTTCTAACAGTGATGTTGCCCCTCACTTGACAAGCCTAATCCCAATAAGGTCTAGTTTCCCCCTTGGGTTGGAAGGTCAGATGACAGTCGCTTCCGTAAAAATTAGTACCTACGCCAACTCTTGGGATTAGGTAGCGGATCCCAGGCATCCTTCATGATGCAACTGTACTGGGAATAACGCTAGGAGGGTGATGATGATGAACTGTCTCAACGAGTATTTGATTCGTGTGGAAAAAAGGGTCCAGTCGTGTCCGATAATAATAATAATTTTCTTTTATATTAATATTTATCTTGTAGTCTTATATTTGCTACCGTATTATGACTTTATATTTATTTATTTATTTCTTACAAACGTATACCGTAACATATATACACACACACATTATATTTATATATACATTATAGCCACAGTCAAAATATGAATGTAAACCATAACAACACTACTTAAAGTTTAACTCGAACACTGTTCCGACGTACGAATATATATAAGAGTAACTCATAAACAGTAGAAGGGTGCGACTGAAAGTCAGCGTTGCGGTGTATTCACTGCAACATTATGCTGAGTCCAGACCCTTTTTATCATCACTCATTGTTATACCTACTGTACTATGTCTAATCTAATGTCTGTTTTAATTTTTAGCTTTTTACTTATGTTTATCATGTACTTAGTGTTAAAATGTGGTGATAAATAAAGTACTTCTATATCTATGTCTATGTCAGTCGGCATTAAAAGTTTGTACCAAAAATGTATAATTTCACAGAAAATCATTCTAGACAATAACGTTTTTGTCTAGAATGATTGAGAACTTAGAAAAGTAGAAAAGCCGCCGTAATTTTTAATGTTCAATATATAAAAAACGGTTAAACAGATTTTGATAGATCATGTCTGAACCATCGCTGGAAAACCTGCTTTCAAATAAAAAACCGCATTCTAATCACATCACCCGTTTAAGAGCTACGATACCACAGACAGACACACACATACACAGATACACATGTTAAACTTGTAACATCCCTCTTTTGCGTTCTGCGTCGGGGGTTAAAAACAAACTTACAAAATAAACTTACATGTGACTCGCAGTAGAAACATGCCGGGCCCAGCCTAGCTAGCAAGATTGCGCTTATGCCGGATATATAGCATTCGTCTCCCTCGCACTTAACCGTGATCATGCTCTCTAGGCAGTACCACTTCCATGTGGCATGTGGCTTGCAGCGGTGGAGTGATAGAGTTCAATTATATACAAAATACACACATACACACACACACATTATTTGTACCTCTAGAAAGAAATATATCCATAAGTTCACAACAAACTTAGTTTTAGATTCTTAATTTCTCCATGCACCCTGACTAGTGATGGTGACCACTGACATAGAAAAATACTGTGTGACACTGACAGTCTCGACATTCCATAAACAAATCATAGTGTTGGTTGCTAAGTAAACTTATTTTGTCTTTATCAAATTACTATGAAGTTCATTGAACTTGGTTGTCCTTTTTCGATAAACGGTCATTTAAATAATATTGAATCAATCTTGGATTGCTTGCTTACGGAATTACGCAGCGGACTCTGCAATGACTAAATCTCGATGCTAATGAGCTCCGATACGAAGCCCGATAGTTCCGGCCATTTTCATTCGAAACTCCGACCAACTGGAGCCCAACGTTGCATTGTACCATCCAGATTATCATTTACGCAATTATGCGCCTTATTCCATTGAGATAAAGACACAAGGCGTTAAAATATTTGTGAAGGACTGTCCCAGCGTATACTGTTTCTAAACGAGATGAAAATGATATTATACTTAGATTTTCTCTCGTAAACGTATTTTCTGTGCATATGCGATAATCTCAATCCGTGAACCAAGGAGCTTAGCGCGAAACTGACAAAATATTTTATATTTTAATATGTGATCCAATCATACGAATCTTTGAACACAAGTGCATTAACTATATATTTATTTATTTTTATAAACTTCATTGCACAGATATACAAAAGTAAGATTGGCGGACTTAATGCCTTAAGGCATTCTCTACCAGTCAACCATTGGGTTAAACAGAAACTAAAGAGGTGCAGGATCATAAGAGTTGTTTTATTATCTTAACCATTATGGTTAACCGAAAATTATTCTTGGCTTTTATTATATTTCTATTATAATTCTATACGACTTTGCAACACTGGTCCCAATATTGAAATAGAAATAGAAATTATTTATTTGCATCAGGCACACAATACAAGAATAATAAATGAAGAAAAAAAAAGTTGTGTGCTAGCAAAAAGGATCAGGCTCAGCATGATGCTACAGCCTGGCGGCTGCAGCGCTGATTTTCAGCCTGATCCCTGTGGGTGACATCCAACCACTCGCACAGAACATTATGTGTAAAAAAAAAACCATTGTAAAGTACTACTAAACAAATTAACAACTAAACCACACAAATTAAAACATAATATGACAAAAAAATTGTGTAGGAATTTTAACAATATGCTTAGAACAACATATGTGGAACAAAGGAGAAAAAAAAGGGTATTGCACCATTTTCTGCCAGTTCTTTGCTTGAAGATCATGCACAAGCCTGATGTCTTGACGGTGCTGCTCCATCGATACCTGGAACGACCAATGATTTCAATTGCAACAACTAATGAAAATTTCTTCTTCGCAGGTCCGGGATAATCTAACAGACTCAGACTCTGGCTGTGTGTCGCCCGGCTCCAGGATCAAGGACTCCGCGTCCCCCGAGCTCAAGCGAATGGACTCCGGATACAAGTCCCCCGCCCCCAGCAGCCCGCACCCACGGCGGCATCTCGCCACGCCCCATGACGACTTTAAGGAAGACTTTGCGAAAGCACAGGTCCTTGCTGACATCCTGGACCGAACCTCGGAATCCAGTGATTCGTTACGGAGCAACCCGGTTAAGGAGCATTTGGAACAGATGATCCTGAATGCTGGGTCGGTGGAAGACAGGAACTGCTTGGAGCAAGTCCTGATGCTGCTGTATAATCTACAGGCACTGAGCAGTTCTGTCAGCGAGGATGAATGCTATCAGGTGTGTAAACCTTTTTAAAAATTATTAAAGGGAATAATCTTTCACAAATCGAACTTGACCCATAGTAAGCTCAATAAGGATTGTGTTATAGGTAGGATATCTTCAATATATATATAAATACTTGACATAAAATAATCATGCTCATCACATAAACATTTGCCCTGACCGGGATTTGAACTAAGGACCGTAGCTTCGTAGCACTAACCACTAGGCTTAACCGATCGGTTATTAACTTTTTTTATTTGCGCTGTAAACTCTATAGTAGCATATAGTACCTAGATACGTCGTTTAGATTAAAAGCATAAGATTTGACATTTATATGACAATTCCAAAGTGACAACCCGTCAGCAATGTTTGGTTTCATTCAAAATTTAAAGTAATATTCCTCTTCCAGATCAAACCTAAAAGAATATGTGACCTAAAATCGAAACCGGAAACCGATATCACATCTCAGAAAATCCAAAAAGCAATCGCAACAGTCACCCCGTACCAGCAGAAAGGATACAAGTGCGAATCACTCGAAAGCCTGTGCAGCGACGAGAGGAAACCGAGCAACGTGTTGCAAGAAAGCGGGATTTTCGAGGGCGTCGAAACAGATACGAGAAGCACACAGACAGACGTCAACGACAGTTTCGAATGCTCCGGCGAACTGAACACAGAAATCCAACGACTGAATAGTATTAGGGAGAAGTTAGAGAGACAGGGAGTTAGGAATAGGACGCTTAATAGTAAGGAAGAAGGCGATAGTTTAGAGTGTAGGTGTGTGAAGTTGGGGAAGAAACATAAGCAGTATTACGAGAGGAGGCTGAAGTTCTTGGAGGGAAAGATCTCTATTTACGAGGCGGCGCAGGATGTGAAGGAAGCTAAACTTGCACAGAGGTTGCAGACGGAATTCATATTAGAGAATAGGATACAAGTAAGTCACTTTCATGTTTGTAAGAATTTGACACGTTCTCGGTCTCAAGGAAATTAAGTTTGATACCCCCTGAGGTTGCTTGAACAATAAATGTGTATGTATAAATAATAACACTAAGTATCTTGTTAACAAGATTTCACGTATTCTTTGCAAAAGTCATTGCGCGTATCATTAAAGTTGACTCATCCAACCTTACCTACTGATTGCACAAAGGGCAAACAATATTGAGGGTCTATTTATTCTTTTCTGTTGCAGGAGCTCGAATTGCAACTTTCAGAACTTCAAGATAAGTACGAGAGGCTCGAAGAGGAATGTTGTGAATTGGAAGAAATAGAAAATGACACCCGTTTGCACTGGCAGCAGTGAGTTCATTCATATATTCGTCACTTTCCACTTATACTTGATTTAAGCGTCAAGCATCGTTTAACTAATTTAATGATGTGGTTTACTGACTGTGATTTAATCGATCGATGAATGGTAACTTTGTTGGATGAATATTTATAGATCTGATGAACTGTAAACGGGTTTTAGCATAAATGCTTTGTGTGCATTGTATTTGAATAACTACCTACATCTAAGTATACACAGGTGAAGTGCTCTATTATTCTTCACCTTTTCTGCATTTTCCCAGAAAAAGAACAGGAAAGCCCAAATTTTGAAAATTGTTTTTACACACATTTACACATACGAGTATGGAAAAGAAGTGAATGAGTGCGCGACTGTCTACGTCTGGGACATTAGAACTTAGCTCTAAAGACCTAGTTCCTGAAAATGTTAATCCTTGTATTCTGTTTCTGATAAAAGGTCCCTACACCAGCCCTTAACTACATGATGTAATTTGAAATTTCCAGACAGAAGAAAAGCAAGTCCCACCCCACTTAAGTACAGTTCCTACTTTTTAATTCCACAATTTATTCCATTCGTAATCGTAAGTAATCAGTCTTAGATAATCGATTATTCATCCGCCATTGTAGAGGTTTTTACTCACGAATCTCTTGATAGAAGATTAGCAGGCTGTCGATTTTTTTTATTGATGTAGACCTAGAAGTTCCACCACCACCACCACCACCATATCAGCCCTAGGACGTCCACTGCTGGACATAGGCCGATAGAAGTTCAGTATATTTAAATACTTGAGACTATTAAACTAATTACAGAATCATAATATGTAAATACGTGACAATAAATACTTATATTATGATTGCATCTTAAAACCACCGACTCTCTATGTTGATGCATAAGCACTGATGTACATACTCGTAATATGTAACGGAAAGGATGGGACGGTTATGCCGTAGCTGTTGTCGTTGTATAGTTGGGTTTATAGTAGAAATAAAATTACGAGCCGACGAAACACCTGAGAGTTGTGGAATAAATATAGAGTATAGTATCCTTGCTTATACTCCTTACGCATCTTGTTTTATAATTCATTATATTGTTTATGTTATTGCGCAGGCTGGAGATGGACTATGAGCTGTGCTCGGCGCAGTTGCGTGACATGACTGAGCAGCGGGAGTGCTCGCGTGCGCAGGCCGAGCGTCTGATGGCCGAGTTGAACAGGAACGAGTGCGCGCTTAAACATAAACAGGTGAGTACTATTGTTGTAGGGTAGCCCATTACAAACCGGGATGTTAGGGAAAGAAGAGCGTCCGAAACTGTGCCGTGCACTTACAATGAAGCGCCCACTCGCTACTTGCTGGTAATCTTTACGTTGATGCTGCCAGCGCTCTAGGTACCGGGGGTGCAGGACTACCTGAAGGTTGAAGAGGTGTGTCTATGCTCAGTATCGGAAAAAAAACTCCATGTTGAACTTATTAGGCTTGACTTACTTGCCTAGAACAGAACCTAATATGAAGTTTAAAATTGATAGATGTAGGTCCAGGACATCTGAATGCTAGGGAGATGTTGATCTGATTTGGAAAAAGGTGGGAAAAAGGACCCATTATTACTGTTACTTTCAATTGAAATTGCATTGTTAGATCCAGCTGAATACTAAATCTGTTTGTAATTCGCCTACATGAAATGTACCACATTCCTTAGTAAAGTGGTCAGGTTTGTCAGCGCATAGATCACAAAGGAACAAGGGCAAGAATAGTAAAATACGGCCAAGGCCAGCAAGACTGACCTGCAGAGTCACTAGTTCGATTAGTGGATCGATCGAGTTTGTACATCGTAGCCGCCTGCTGATGAATCGATTGCCTTTAATTACCTAAGTCTTGGGTAAAGTTCTCGCTATTAGTCTTTGGTCATCTTTATAAGGATAAACCCCCTTATTCATAAGCGTCCATCAAGCCTCTATTAGTTAACAAGCCGCTAAAGTTGGTTTGTCCTTATCTGTCAGTTTGTCATTTATGTTTGTGAGAAAGGGACAAAACAACTTTTAGTGAACAGAGGTTTGTTAAGTTTTATGAATAAGGGGGAAAGTGTGTAATTTTTCTTGTAAGTACTATTTGATGAATTAGGAATGACACGGGCATGACATTAGAGAGTATAGGTAGAAAGTGTAATACAAGGCTAAACTTAAACAGAAGTCATGCCAAGGAATTCACTGGATGGCATTTTCAGAGCGCGCTTTTGAGGTCATACAAAATTTATGCGTTGAAACTACTCTGCTGATTTTCTGGCAACATTTGATCATCTGTGTGGATCCTACTCGTATGCGTCATGAATTATCATTTTCTATATTTGCTGGACTAACGTCCTTTTTCTTTGTATATATTGTATCGAATGATAAAAATTGGTCGCGGTGATGATGTTTATTGAAAAAATAACCTGATTTGTATCAAAAGGTGTGTAAAAAGTATGTTTGATCATTTTCTTGCTTTTATTTTTAGGAGGAGCTCCGCACGAGATTGAGCAAATTGGAGAAGGCCGTGCCAGCTCTGATCGCGTGGAATGTCATCAACGCGGTAGGCGCCTACATATCGCCAGGCAGAGAGGTACGGTTTTAGTAAAAGGTATCTTTGCTGAATAGTTCTTTTCCAAGTTTCCAAATTGAATATCTTGATTGAAATCATTAAAGTAGGTATTTTTATTATTTCATTTAAATTTGGAAAGGTGCATTTAAAGCTGTAAAGGTACTTACCACAGGGTATCTCTGGTGGCCAAGGGATTAGTTGTTACATTTTATTATGATCCTATACATTTAATTCCCAACTTATTTGCAATTTTCGAAGAAAAACACAAGCAGGAACAAGGAGCTGAATCTCATAATAATATACTGTAAATTAGGTTTTAGATTTTTGGGTATTGCAGTGTGATCGGAAGAGATGCTTTAAATTGTATTCATTAAAAAGGAAGCGTCCACGGTCGATATAATGTTTTATTGCTCAATTTAATATATTTCGCCAAGGATTTTTTACACGTCTAAGTACTTTGTGCAGTGTTTTTTTAAATTTGCTTCTGTACCAACAGTTACAATATTCTTATACCAACAGTTACAATATCTTAATAAACAACCTTTGACAAGTCACAAGCTGTTTGCCCTGGGACGGCCGAGCGTATTCTGTTCAATCGAAATTAATGTGCCCATTGTTGTCTACAGCGTGTGCTCTCGAAGTGGATGGGCCCCTTCGGCAAAGACGCCCGCGCCGTAGTAGACCGAGTGAGAAAGGACAAGTGCGGCGCTCTAGTCACGTTGTCGGCCATCGAGAACGAGTCGCCGCGCTTCGCCGAGATGCAGGAGATGGTCGCCAAGTATGTAGCACAGTTAGAGCAGGGACTGTAGAGCGAGTGAGACTGGACAAGTGCGGCGCACTAGTCGCCTTATCTGCCGTCGAGAACGAGTCGCCGTGTGAAATAGTCGCCAAGTATGTAGCGCAGGTACAGGAGATGGTTGCGTAATATATATAGGCAACCATCTCCTACCTAACCTAACCTAAGATCTTTGTCAGTGTTAGCTATATGTCAATGGTCTATAATAAACTGGTGACTGCAAAGCCCACAAGTAAAAGATCGTTAAGATAACCCAGATAGATCCCTTAACCATGGCTGGTCATTTAATTATATGTATGACAGGGATGCCAAAGAAAAATGCATTTTTTTACACCAAGTGGTTGATCGGAATCCTGTCATGAGCGAGGGAATGATTAAGAAGGAATCATTGTTTAGGCTACCTATTTAAAAATTATGAATACCAGGTTTCAAGTTTTTTAGACATTGACATCACAATTTGTTATTATGTTCAGCCTGGTGAAAGAGAAGAGGCAGATAGAAGAGCAGACGAAGAAAGTGACAGACTCGTTGAAAGCCAAAGTGCAGAAGTTGGAGGAAGAACTGGAGACCACTAAGATGCAGATAAGGGCGGCGGAGTGCATGTGCGGATCGAAGAGGGGCCAGCTCGAGGACAAGATCTGCGACCTGAAGGAGAAGATACAAGAAGAGTGCCAAAAGGAGAAAGTGAGTAACTATAAGTCCCTGTAATATATTTTATTTGGTACAAGCTTTTACTGTACCTTTTTTCAGTCATCAACTAAACGTTGAGACGGTTCCAATGATCCCAAACACAACGGGTTTATCTTTTGTAGTTTAGGCGTTGCTATGGCCACCTTCTGTCTCCATCGTTAAATCAGCTCGGTGGTATATACTTCTATATTGCGTTGTCACCGAATTTATATAAGTATGCCAAATTTCAGGTAAGTGGTTGATGACAATTGGTCATTTAGATGCACGATTTGTCGCACACATATGGACAGGCATTGGGCAAGAAATTCGTCAGTTAAATTACGCTTTTCGCCGGATATAAATACACCCTTGTCGGATAGAATTAAGATTAAAAGAATTAAATTGAATTGAAGAACCTTATTTAATAAATACTCATTCTAATTTAACATGCTGCCTAAAATTATCCCTTAAATACTTTTGTCAGCCTGAGCCCATTTTCTGCAATTTTCATATACACGCTAGCGAGTAAAATTGCCTCGAGATATGACATTATAACTTAACATTAAAAGTGAAGTAAGATATACATTTATATGCACGCTAGAGATTTAAATTTGTCCCAAGATAAGATCTTAAAATCAAAAGTGAAGTTGCAAATATATATAAACCATCATAACCATAAATATAACACATAAACCATACAATACACTTGAACTACATTCTTACATAATTTCACCTAACATTACCGCACCAGTTGCGATCAGATTTCGAGACCACATTCGACGGAAACGGTCTCATTGTGCCGTCGTTATCAGACCGTATTAAATAATTCAGTGCACTATTTAATAACTCTTATCAAGTTTCTAGATTTTCGAATCGCGACTTTATCTCGAAAGTAATAAAAGCGTTGCCCTGTATTAACTTCGCAACAGCCATAACAAAACTCTTAATTGTTCAGTTCCTTGAAAACTTTGGAGATTTATCTCTAATCGCCGGGTAGGTTATATATGGTGTATTCTTTTTATCAGTACGATCGCTTTAAGTCTAGTCTATCGATAAAAAAAAATATCTTGCGTTCTGCAATTAAAATGCACTTTCCGAAGCTTACATTTCTATTTAATGCTGTCCAACATTAAATAGCAATGTAATTCTGTAGAAAGTCTCCATGTGTCGATCGGAAAGAACAAGATGCTCATAAATATTTAAACACAACACGGTTGTCAAGCCATTATAGTGAATGGTCAGACATTTATGAACACTTTGAAGTCTACAAATGTATATATCTGAGGGCGACAGCGATTTTACGGCGAGGAAGGGTGTCAAAACTCACATCACAATGCTGTCAGCTGACATATCATTCTGAAAAATTGACATTGGCTAGCTCGGATATAACTTTTATTCTGAAAACTCTTTATTGTCTCCAGTTAAGTGTGGACCCGATGATGATGAGCAAAATCCAAGCGCTTCTCGACGCCGAACGGGAGTTGAAGGCGCGCGTAGCGGAGTTGGAGAGGAGAGAAACGGCCTACCTCGAGATGTTGACGCAGGCCGATGATATGTGGGCAGAGATGGAGGGTGGCTACAAGAAGAAGATACAGGAGGCTCAGGCCACGGAGTGCTGCTTGAAGGGCCAGGTAAAACCTAAAACACAATTTCATTCACTCCTGCTGGAGCTAATCACGGTGCCTTATTATTATTAGGCATCCTATTGGAATGGGAAATGATACCCCGCGCGCCAGAAACAGGTGATCAAGATGAACATTCACTTTATACCATTGTACTTGTATCTACAAATTTTTCATTGAAGAAGAAATTTGATATTATGCCAACTTGTGACAAGTGCAGAACCACCACCACCACCATCATATCAGCCCAAGGACGTCCACTGCTGGACATAAGCCTCCCCCAATCTCATGGGGGGTAAATGCCATAATAGACACGCTTGGCATGCGGATAGGCGATCGCAGTATCTCCACCGCACTCCAGGGATGCTGCTGCCCATTCCAAATGCAGAACACGTAACATTTCTTCTTGTATTTTCCAGGTTCAAAAACTACAGGATGAAAGGGACCAATTCAAGAAAACCATCGAGCCTTTGAAGAAGACCCTCAGAGAATTAGAAGAGTCAGATTCGGTGTTGAAGATAGCCTTGGAGAAGTCGGAAAGAGACTCTCAGAAGCAGAATATTCTGAATCAGAATCTTCAAAGCATGCTTGCGAAGACTGAGGCGGACTTGAGAAAATCGGAAACTGCTTTTAAAACTCTCGAGTACACGTTTAAGGTAAGTAGAAAGTTGCTTGGGATAAATTAGATGATGATCAATCCATTTTAGTAAGCTCGATAGCCTCTTAATTTTTGAGACAGCAATAAATTATAGCTAAGAGTATTAAGTAAAACCAAGAAACATGTCGTAGCAAATATAATTCAATCAAAAGTAAATCTCGTTTATTTATTACAGAAGGAAGTCGAGCAACTTCGTAAGATAAACCGAGATGTCGATATGGATATGAAGACCAACAAGGAAGCGGCCCGAAGAGCCGAGCAGAAGTTCTTATCTGACATGGAATCAATTAGGAAAGAGTTGCAGAGATCGTGCAAGAGTCATCAAGACCTGGAGGTCACCAACGGTGAACTGAAAGAGGAGGTTAGTGATAATCCATTAACAATACGAATAAGAATACCTACATCCTGACGCTTTCATAGTGCGACTAACATTTTCTTCGGAAATATACATTATAATAATGATCTCAATGTCTGAAAAGAAAATTGGTATTCGCACTGTGCTGTGGGACATGTTTACAAACGCTGCATGTTTTAAAATTATGGGGCACTGGAAGGCAATTGAAGGCGAACACAGCAAGCATTCTTTAATTAGTCTTGCAGCTACTCTTTTGTGTGATATTTTGTAACCAATTCCTTTTGTGTAACAAACCTACCAAAATATCACACAGATAAACTAGCCAGCATTGGGTTAAATAGCTAAAAAAAGTATTCAAGTAGATAGTAATTTTATTTGTGTACCTATTTAATGTATTTGCTTAGTATTTGTAAGTAGCTTGGGTATCGCATGTCGTAACGCTTTATTCGTTTACCGCTTAACTGTTACACTAACGCTCGCATATGGCTTGTCGCACGTCGTCGGTCGTCGTCGCATGGAGTGTCGTGTATATGCATGGATCGAAGCCCTTCTAAGAAGACATGTGTTCTCAGGTCGAATCTCTGGAAAAGCAGCTAGCATTAACACAAAAAGCTTTAACACAGTGCAAGAGGAGGTGCGATGAGAAGATCAAAACCTTAAGTCATGAGTTATCGATCAAGACTGAGGAGTTGGAAGAGTTGAGGAGTGAGACGATGAGACAGTCGTTTCATGCGTCAAGGATAGAGTTAAAGCCGGATAGGAACGAGTATGTGGACGAAGGATATTCGATATACACCGCCGTACCAAAGAAGACGGACTACGAAAGGATGCACCACAGCATGAGCTACATAACCTCGGATTCCCGTTGTTCCTGCCCATCGATGAGAAGTCAACTCGTCGGACAACTGATTGAAGACTTATTTGACAGGATTCATAACACAGTTGATGACGACCTGACTAGAGTGTGTAAAGAGATCAAGTCCGGTAGAGAGTCTGCTGAAACCAAAGCGATAATCACGAATTACCTCTTAATGGCGATATCTAAGGAGCTGGTCAGATCGATTGGCGACGCCGACGCCAAGACTGACACCGAGGTACGGTATCATTTGTGACTAAACCGTGTGATAACTGCATACATTAATTTCTAATGCGATTAATCCAATCCATATTAATGGTTATGGTAAATATGTTATTCATATATTTTTTCTGATTGTGTAATTTCACATCATCAATTACCTATCATTTTATTTCAAAGTTATCACATATGGAGTCGGTGTCAGCCTAAAATCGCTAAGTTCTGGATAGGTACCTTAGTAAGTTTTACTAGCGTTACCATGCAGCTGTGGTTTTCTTGTTGATGACCTCTAGATATTTTATTTCGCCTAAAATTTAGTTATCCCAAAACATATTTCCAGCAATTCTTAGCATAAAAGTGAAAGCGATTCTAGTCTACCACTAGCACTTTAAATACTATATTTCCCATTCACACGAGCATTATTTCAAAGCGGAACTCCTTAATCTAGTAGTAACATACCTACATCTCTTGGTCTGAAATAAGGGTCGGCAACCTTTTAGCGGCCAAGGGCCATATAGTAGCTAAAGAAGTTGACGCCGGCCGCACTTATTAATAATTTGTGACCTTATTAGACAAAAGGTACCAACCATATTTCCGTTACCTAACAGCCAGGAGGCTTGCGGACCGTAAGTAAGCCTCACGGGCTGCATGCGGCCCGTTGCCGACCGTTTTGGAAAACTGCTCGTGTGTTTGACTACACATGTACACTACCGTCAGAAAGTTTAAGACCAAACACAAAATATGCAAATGATCAACATTGATTGATTATTCATTCAACCTTGATTCATCTGTCCGTAGTACTCTCGACCAGTTTGCAAAAGTTCAATCCTTGTGAGAAACATCGCATTGCAATCTTTTCCCCTTGTTTTGTTTGCGTAATAATTTATGAAAATGAAACTAAAAATTGTGTTTGGTCCTAAACTTTTTGACGGTAGTGTATAAATATTCTAGTGTCTAGGAACGCTCGTGTTTCAGGAATGGCAGCGCGCGGCGTCGTCAGTGTCGCTGGGGCACAGGCGCGGGCGGCTGGAGGGCAACGCGGGCGTGGTGGCGGGCGCCGCGCGCCTCGCCAGCGTCAGCTGCGCCTGCGCCGCCGCGCGCCTCGCCGCCGCCGCGCCCGACCTCGCCGACACGGTCAAAGTTTGCCAGGAGGTACGCTCCTACTCATCCTCACTAAATCCATATCCATCCATATCTATACTATATATTTAATATTATAAAGCTGAAGAGTTTGTTTGTTTCTTTGAACGCGCTAATCTCAGGAACTACTGGTTCGAATTGAAAAAATATTTTTTAGTTGGATAGTCCATTTATCGAGGAAGGCTTTAGGCCATATAACATCATGCTGCGACCAATAGGAGCGAAGACCCGGACGAAGTCGCGGGGAACAGTAACAGATTATTATAAATGCGAAAGTAACTCGGTCTGTCTGTCTGTCTGTTACCTCCTCACGCTTAAACCGCTTAACTGATTTAGATGAAATTAAGTATGAGTCCCGGGAAAGGACGTAGGATAGTTTTTATTCCGGAAATCTTTCCTTAGGGATCGAAAACGAGTTGCACGTGGACGGAGTCGCGAGCAAAAGCTAGTAATTAATAATTAGTACTTACGTCTGGTTTTAAGCCATGTTAGAGGAGACCAGACGTAAGTACTGCGGCTTAAGAACTTCTAACAGTCTAAGTTGCCTATTCACTTGACAAGCCTTATCCCACATACCATAATCAGGTCGATGCCGAATCCCAATAAGGTCTAGTTTCCCCCTTGGGTTTGGAGGTCAGATGGCAGTCGCTTCCATAAAAACTTAGCGCCTGCGCCAGTTCTTGGGATTAGGTAGCGGACTTCATGCATCCTTTGGGACGCACCTGTACTAGGATAACGCTATACTGTTTTTCACGTAAGAAGAGTCCGGTGACAGCTGTCAACCCAGTACAAATTATGTCATTATACGTCAAAAATGACATAATTTGTACTGGGTTGACAGCTGTCACCGGACTCTTACGTGAAAAACAGTATAGGATGATGATGACTTACGTATGGTTTTCTATTGAACACAACGATTGCATTACACTTGACTGCCTGTCATATCTTCTTGGATTTTAGTAATGTATTATTTTTATGTTTCAGGAAGTCCTGGATCATAGCGATGTGAAGATTATGGAGGAACAGTTGGCCAACGCCATCGAGAGTATTGTTGTGAGTATTTTCTTTTTTTAATACCACGTCGGTGCCAAACGAGCGTACGACTCGCCTGATGGTAAGCGGTCACCGCAGCCTATGGACGTCTGCAACTCCAGGGGTGTCATATGCGCGTTGCCAACCCTTTAAACAATTATACACTCCTTTCTTGAAGAATCTCATACTCTCGGGAAAACCTCGGCAGGGAGCTCATTCCACAACTGGAGAGTCCGAGGGAGGAAGTTCCCCTGAAACAGTACCGTACGCGACCATTTAGGTTCTAAGGTGTGAGGATGAATTCCCTGTCGACGGCGAGCAGTGCGATGGTAGAAAGCGGCCGTGGGCATCATGTCGAACATTTCTTCGGAGCGTAACCCATTATACAAGCGATAGAACACGCACAAGGAGGCAAAGTTTGTCCTTAAACTTAACGGTTCAATATCGCTTGTGAGTTTGGAATCGTCTACGATTCGCACAGCACGTCTCTGAAGCGAGTCAAAAGGCCCAAGCTGGTATCCAGGTGCTCCCAATGACAGCAGTTCTCCATGTGAGGACGAATTTGTGATTTATATAATAGAAGTCTCTGTGCCGGGGTGAAGTACCGCTTCGCTCAATAGAGCACACCTAGTTTTTTGGATGCCAGCTTGGCCTTGCCTTCTAAGTTGCAATTGAAATTGGACGTCACTGGAAATGTCGACACCAAGGAGCCCAATACTCTCTGAGATGGAAAAGGTTGTGTCTTGGAACCGTGGGGCCACACTGAATGGGGTTTTTTTGTGGTGAACGCACACGCACACGCCTTGGTGGGATTAAACCGGACTAGATTATCCTGGCCCCACTCTGACTAGACTGGTTTCGATTTTAGACACAAGTTGTTCGCGACTCTCTAACACAGAGGAACGAGGAATATTGGTATGGCCCGTATAATAAGCATCCCCGATGCTGTCATCCGCATAACAATGGATGTTGTCAATAGAAAGCATGTCATTGATGTGCAGCAAAAACGGCGTCGGGGATAGCACGGAGCCTTGTGGGATGCCGGCGTTAATATCCATGCTTTCGGCTTTTATGCGTCTGCCGGACAGAAAGCTGGCGATCCATCGGCAGTTCGTACGATGGTAGCTTCGACAGAAGACCTCGGTGCCAGACTCAGAGTATACTCATGAATAAGAATAATTATGACATGTATTAAGTTTTGGGGTTTAACCTGAAATAAATAGATTTACATTACTCGGATACTACGTTGGCCTAGTGGTTCAAGCACGTGGCGTCAAGCGGCGGTCGTGGTTTCAAATCCCGGCTCGTACTTGATTATTTCTGTACTGATGTGTGTTCGTTTGTTTCCAGAATTGTCCATCTTGTGCATTGGGTACAAATGCGATAGTTTGGAGCACGGACGTCTAGGGCCGACACTCGTGCAATTGTTTAGTAAGTTTACATTTCGAGTTTTTTTTTGGAACACTACATTGTTACCTAATATTGGATTATTATAAAAAAGTAAACTATATTTATTGCAACGACTCTATATTCTGTTACAATTATCGACCCACATAATGCCTTTTAAGCATGTATCTTTAGTATGAATGGGCAAGATATTCAAGTGTCATATTTTGACAACTGACGGTCAGAAAAAGGGTACTTACATACCACCTCACACCTCACCCGTTTTTATATGGAAACTGTCAATATTTGACAAATGATATTTGAAAGTTTCCATATAAAAACGGGTGAGGTGTGAGGTGACAGGTGAGGACGACTCGGTTTGTGAATAACGTCCCACGGCTATGGCTATGGCGCAGGACGTAAACAAAAGGAAGACAATGAAATTTAACATTTTTTTTTAAATTACTTATTACGTATGCGATTTTTGCAAAAATGTTTGAATGCAGTTCCAATTTTTTTTAATAAAATGAAGTCTTCTTTCAGTAAAATTTTCTATTTGATGACAAGGAATTGACAAAAATAAATAAAATACACATGTGATGTGCATTAATATTTTTTTTCTGTTTCTTGGATGTTTTCTGTGTATTTAAGTATTTCTATCTATTAAATATAAATGGTCGTCTAGTACCCATAAAAAAGCCTTATTTAGCTTACTATTATGGGACTATACTGTTTTTCACGTAAGAAGAGTCCGGTGACAGCTGTCAACCCAGTAAAACAGTATACTTAGTTCGATTTGTGTTAGATTGTACCCTTCATATTTTATTATTTATATTTTATACACGTACATTAGTTGGGCGACCAAGCTTTACTCAGAGAATTTCCTCCATCCATCGATTCTTCGCGCCCGTTATCCCCAAAATTGTAAATTTCATCGATATCGTTAGAGTCGTTACCGATATCCAAGATATAATTAAGTACTTATACAAGAACTGCTCGTTTAAAGATATTAGATAGATTGTTAATCCCAGATGACTTCAGCTTAATTTTCACACTAAAATGATATTAATTTGTTCCAGGTTTTAAACCTCCACCGACCTCAATCAGGTGCCTTCATTAGTTTAGCCAGTATCATACGAATTGTAAATAATATATATTGTATTATACGATCTACTCGTTACACATATCTACTCAGCTACTCGTAAGTGACATATCGAACAAGCTCGTAACTTTATATCGAATAGTTTAGGAATACGTGTACGTAAGAAATGTCCCGGCGTTATTGTTTATTTATCTTTTCAGTGCCAAGTGTTTTAGTTGTTTGTGTAAATAATGTTTTTGACTCAATAATAACGCATAAAGCTGAGAATAGGCATGAGTACACTTAGGCTGTCAGTCCCGGGTCCAGCTTTTATGCAAAATCCCGGAAGTCCCGGGTTTTTCTGTAACCCGGGACTGCAAACTCATAGTATAGTAAATCCTTCAATGTATGGAACTACACAGTGCCTTACGAGTATACTTAATGCCTAGACAGCAATATTTTTAGACGTACGTTTAGACTCGAAAGAATTCCGATCTAACCGACAAATTGTATGAACTCTGTTCTGTGCGTTATTGTTCTAGGTTTTTTGTTGACGGTTTGACAGAAAATATTTTTTTGGAAGAAAGCAGTGTTTTCATTTCACTGAGTGTATATTATGTCAAAGTATGACTCGCACGCGTCAGAGATCGTCCAACGAAAGTTATTTTTCAAACAAACCGTCATGTTTCGTTTCGTTTTCGACAAAAGTAATCGATGTAACACGACTCACAAATTAGCGAATCTATGTCTATTTGTATCAATTGTAATTATGTTTTTTATTTACAAGAATGACGAATTAAAATTATTATTTAAAAGTGATGATGTTTATAATTTAGTTCAGTCTTCCTAATTCCATCCTGTAATAGACTTGTCTTCTTGCCTATAGTTGGGACAGCATCAAACGTACCTATGCATAGGTACTTACGTTTGATCTATAGCTATGGAGTCATAACATATAACATTTTGCTGTACAAACTGAGTTGAACTATCTGTACCTCTCGCTCACACTTTGGTCATGTATATAGATTCTCTTGCAATAGTTTTACAGTAGAAAACACCTATATGCCCGTAAATAATATACCTTGTACCTCGTATTCGTAGTATTTTATGTAAACAAAAATTTTGTGCAGTTTTTCTTATGCTCAATCCTTATATTAGCTTTTAGAAGCGTTGAATGTAGTGACATAAATGTTCAGTAAATATTTCACAAGGTTTGTTGTAGGAACGTTGTAAAAACTCCTTTTCATAGTACTTACTATATGAGGACTTTGGACTCCAAAAGATCGTTTTCTCCTTTTATTTACCTAATCATCAACCAATTCTACACTAAAACTCCACGTCTAAGCTAAAATCACAGTAATAAATTAATGTAGGAAATTCAATTCACTTATGTTATGATAGTTTAGATCAGGAAAAATATAGGTAACCCCACGTAACGGAAACTGGATTTAGATATTACTTAAATTATCGACCACTTCGGCTTAGATGGTAGAAACCCTGACTACAAAACCGGAAGTCCCAGGTTAGAATCCCGGTTAGGGCATTATTTGAGTGATTAGCTCGAATATTTGTTCCTGGGTCTTGGATATTTTCTATGTTTTTAAGTACATATTTATCTACATCGTCGTCTATTTAGTACCCGCAGTATAAACTTAGTTTGGGACTAGGTCGATTTGTGTAAGATTGTCCCTCAATATTTATTTATTTATTATTTTTACCGGAATAACCGGTTGCTTTCGTTACAGTTAAAACCGGTTTACATTCTCTATCCCTATCCTTACATATTTGTTATCATCCCCAGATAAAGAGAAGAACAAAAAGCCGATACCACGAACACTGCTGTCGCTGAACAAGTTCCATTCAGAACAATACATATTTTAAAGCTATTAGATTACGCCATCCAAGCGGCAAGCCTTCTTCATTTCTAAATATTTCACTTTCAATAACTAGAAAATAACATATTTAAAATTTTCCAAAAACTGACTCGACAAAAATAATCTATATACTTAATTATCGAACTCACTCATAAAATTTCACGAGAATCGTTTGAAAAATGCGACCTGTAAGAGGAGAAAATCCGGGCAGACAGACATACAGACATACGTTTTTTTTGTCGAAAGCTGAAATGGAGACGCTCCCTCGCTCGGTCAATCAAGGGGAGGTGGAGTAGGGTGGACTCTAAGTAATTAATAGTACGTAATTTTCAACTCTGTCTTAAAGCGAGAAGATGTCATTTCAAAGGCATTCTTTCTCACTTACCTTCCACTCCACTTAAAACCCGGTTCATTACTTTGACCTGTCATCTGATCCCAGAGACCAGACTAGTAAATTAAAAAAGAAAACGCCGTAGTTATGCGTCAAGGATGAACGATATTTTGTTTTATTTTATGGGTAATATGATAATATAACAGCAGTAAAAATGCCACGATAATAGTGCTTAATACGATCTCCTAAATTAAAAAAAACCTGAGACTTCGTTTAAAACAGGCGACGCGTGCGGTGGCGTGAACAGCCACGTCAGTCAGTTTCTACAGGGAAACTACGTAGAAAGGCTCACTTCGTATACAGTATACCTAATCCAATCTAGTAAGGAATGTCATAAGTTCGTGTTTGAGCATATTACGACATACTTGTAGTTAGACCCGCGTCGCCTATTCATGAACATGGGCTTATCGTAACATAGCAGTCCTCTTATTCACAAACCGACTCGTGCTCACCTGTCACCTTACACCTCACCCGTTTTTATATGGAAACTGTCAAATGTCATTTGTCAAATTATGACAGTTTCCATATAAAAACGGGTGAGGTGAGAAGTGAGATGAGTCGGTTTGTGAATAACACCCCAGGAGAAATTCGAAATAGATTTCATTTCGGGATTCACAGTCGCACTTTTATGCAGGCTAAAACAACAGCAAAAATAGCTAGTAAAGTGTGTAAAGTATTTAATAATATAAATGGGCATCAGCATGAAAATATGTAAAGTAAACGGAAATAAATAAATATCACGATACAATTATTGTTAAGTATTTTATTTTTCACTTAGGACTGTTTCACACAAGGCCCCTGGTTCCTGTACTTATGCCTGAGTTTTCTATTTGAGATCATTTGTGATGATGCAGCAACTGACAATTAAGAGCCGGGCCTAATGAATAGGTTCCCACGGTGTCGCCATCCTGAATCTATTCATAAATTGAAAATAACAGTAGATACTCTAGACAAAAAAACACTAATATGAGGCTTACGTTTACAAACTAAAACAAAATTAAAACTAAACTTAATCTAAAAATGCCCCCTAGGCCGAAGACGTTAGCGGCATTTACTCGCTGAATTAGGCTTGATCATTCTGCGAGCCAGCTGCCAGCTCCTTTGGTCACCGGTAGCGTATTTAAGCCTCTTCGAAATCTCATCTTACAAAAAGATATCTCAAATTCTGCACCATTTTGCAAAACCTAAGATAATCGAAGTAGCTACCACCAAAATGGTGTACCAGAATGATCTGCCCGGCTCTAAGGCGCATTCCCAAGGGTGAGCATGGTGGAGTGTCGAGGAAGTTCAAAGAGGTGAAGTTTGGGATCCTGTATGGTACAAGACTGATTTAGCCGGACGCCGAGCAGCCTGCAACTAAATCACGCTGTGGATGGTTTCTGCGGGGAGGCGCCCCATAATCTCAGAACCATGTCATAGTACCTGATGGGGGGCCCTGTCGTGTGCTGCAGCACTTGCAGACCCTTTCTAAGTAAGTACATATATGTATAATGTATATGCATACTATTGTACCTATAGGTATGCTGTATGTACATATAGTCACGCGCGTTAATTTGTGATCCACTTCGCAAAAAAATCTTTCACTTTCTATACGGTTTGACAGGGCTGTCAACCTTAAGGGGGTCCCAAATTAAAGTTCGTGACTGTACATACTAACCATACCTTTCAAGCTTAAACCGCTCAGCCGATTAAGATGAAGTTTTGTATGGACTTAGTATCGGTCGGAGAAGGACATAAGATAATTTTATCCCAAGATACATCGTCTAAGTTTATTTGTGATTTTGATTTATGCCCAAGTAACATTTTGGTGTCGGTCAATGGTTTTATAACATAACTTTAACCTATTTGAGTTAGTTATAATATAATTATCTCAGGAGAAGACCTCGGCGGACGTACTCCGGCCAAACCGGAGACATTCTGCAGAAAGGCCAGGTCAGGAGTACATGCATGCATGAAGAATGTTATGAGAGATCATGAAGCGAAAGTTGTATGTCAGGATCGTCGCAAATGGAAATTCGTGTTCCTGCCTACCCCTTTGGGAAATAGGCGTGATAATATGTATGTATGTATAATATATTTATCTCAGTACTAATAGCGATATAAAGGAGTTAAGAAAAAAAAACAAAACTAGTAATAGAGCTTTTTAGAACGACGTTAAACAGGTTTTATAGTTAGAATAGTGCTAATCAAAGCAAGTATACTTAACCTATTTGTAGCATTTAAATCTATACATGAGTTCTCGCTGACTCTCGTTAACTCTTATTACTGTGTAGTTGTTGTCGTGAAGTGTCTTATACAGCTTAAGGTGTTATATTCACTATAAGCTTACGTACAATAATCACTATGTACTTCACTTAGTGACTCCTGTCAAATAAATATCTTCGCCATTTGTCGTTACGCTGTATTTGTCACATCATTTTATTACGAATTGAAGTGAGTGAGTTCAGGAAAAAGTTCTTACTTCTTCCTGAACTCACTCACTCACTTCACTCACTCACTCACTTCACTCACTCACTCACTTCACTTCACTCACTTCAATCTCGCACTCACTCACTCATACTAAATACCACTCACTCATTCAATCACTCATATTTGAAACTGTTTAATAGGTCTAATAATTTATTAAGTGATAAATCGTTGTTAACCGAGGTGCTTCTATGACTCATAATAGCACAGATTTCCATAGTATTACAGATAGTTCAACTCAGTCGTGCGCGCGGCTGCATGTGTGCGTGCTCTTGTAACTTTCGCTGTGTGTGTGCGAATGCTTGTAACAACGACTGCCGTGTCACTCGCACACAAACCAAACCCGTATAGTTACAAGCGCACGCACACATAGCGCCGCGCGCACAACTGAGTTGAACTATCAGTACGGTGCTGTGAGGTCAGCCAATAGACTTTTCGAAAATTCATAACGCGCTTGTGGAAGATAATAAGGCTTCCAAAAGTTATGCACAACAATCTTGAGCCGTTTCTCTAGGGATTTTTGTGATTAAAAATTTGATTCAGCAATTTTTGTTTGATAGAAATAAATCGCAAACTTGAGTCCAATCCGCACCTTAAAAAAATCGTAACAATTTGTTTACATCGGCTATTAACATGAAAAGTATATGTAATTATGCACAATTGTATATTTAAGGGATTTTTGTGATTACTTTTTTTTAATGACAACCACAAAGAATAATAATTAAATAATACTCATTTCTCCGACCGCGCTCGTGCGCGGCCACCAGTCAGTGCTTAGCGAGCTGCGATCGAGATAGGACCTGTGTCGCTCCAACTCCGCGCCGCTAAGTATAATATTAACACCATATTTATTGATTATCTCGGTCATTATGGGTAGCAAAAAAATGAAACGTAAGAGGCTGAATCATTTGTTGGCACTCAGAGCGAATGGTACAAGAACAAATGCAATACGGTAAGTACTAACTGTTCGTATCAACAGTAGATTGTATAAATAAAGTAGTACATCCTTTTACAAGCCATATTAGTACAATTATAGTAAGATTAATAAAAATAGATATGAATTTTTGATACCACGTTGGTGGCAAACAAGCGTACGGTCCGCCTGATGGTAAGCGGTCACCGCAGCCTATGGACACCTGCAACTTCGGGGTGTCACATGCGCGTTGGTGACTCTCGACATATTTAGTTATTTAAACCATGTCGGTGGCAAACAAGCGTACGGCCCGCCCGATGGTAAGCAGTCACCGTAGCCTACTTTTCTCAAACTAGTTAGGAAATATTGAAACAAAAATATCTAGTAGGGAATCAAATAAATAAGTTTATTATATATAAAAACAATAAAAACCTACAATAAAAAAAACAATAAAGGGAATTAAATAAAAACACGAGAAAAGTTACAAACAATACAAGAAGTACCAAAAACAGGAAACAAAAACGAATAATGCTACCAAAATACGATAAGAATTAAAATAAATCAGAACTAAAAAAATACCAGCAAAACAAAAAAAAAATTAAAGTACAACAATAAGTAAAACTGAAAAAAATACCAAAAAAATGTCATAAAGTATAAAAAAAGCTACAAGAATACAAGAAGGATTAAAAATACATGAAAAATGAGTAGAAGCACCAAAAAACACAATAATTGCTATAAAAATACAATATATATTAAAAAAAATAAGCAATGAAAAAAAAATATACAAGAAAAACAACAAAAAACTTATTTTTTTTTAAATACCAAAAATTTTGAAAAACAAGAAAAAGACAAAATGTACAAAAAAACACAAAAAAAAATTAAAAACAATATGAAAAGTACAGGAATGAAAAGTACCAAAAACACCGTCTTTAAAAAAAAGTACAAAAACTTTTAAAATAACATCCACCACCATATCAGCCCTAGGACGTCCACTGCTGGACATAGGCCTCCCCCAATTTCATGGGGGGTAAATGCCATAATCGCCACGCTTGGCATGCGGGTTGGCGATCGCAGTATCTCCACCGCACTCTAGGAATGCTGCTGCCCATTCCCCGGTGGTCTTGGTCGTAGTTTTAGGACATACCCAGGCCCAAAAATAACATGAAGAAACCAAAAATAAATCAAAAAGAAAACTAAAAAACATAATAAACAAATAACAATGAAAACTAAAAAAGCAAAAAAAAAACTAATCAAAATTACAACAAAAAGTACACAAATAAACAAGAGCAAATACACTAATTCATGTTGAAAGTAATATTGATGCATTTAAAAAGTCGCTCGATGAATCCGAATCATGGAGCCGGACTGACTGACAAGTGAAATATTACATACAGCCAACGGCCACTAGACTCTGTAATCATTCTTGCAACATTATTCCGGCTCATCGCGACATGTTTCGGTTTCATCGAGCGACATGTTTCGGATTCATCGCGCCACATGTTTCGGATTCATCGAGCAATATGGTCTGGATTCATCGAGCGACATGTTTCGGATTCATCGAGCGACATGTTTCGGACTCATCGAGCGATATGTTTCGCACTCACAGAGCGACATGTTTCGGACTCATCGAGCGACATGTTTCGGACTCACAAAGCGACATGTTTCGGACTCATCGAGCGACATGTTTCGGACTATGATATTTTCAAACGAGTTATCCAACGATACTCCAATATTACATACAGCCAACGGCCGCTAGACTGTAAACTACTCAAATCGGTCACCCAATCAAGAACTGACCCGGGCCCAAGTCGCTTTAGCCTCGCAACCGCACGCGGTACGCAAGCGCCGCTGAACCACGAGATCCATAATCCTAATAATTTATACCAAAAAAAAAACGACTTCATTTCTTGCTATGCCACTTTGGACTTGCTATGCCACAATTTGTGGTTTCCGTGAGCCAATGCTTGGTCACCTACAGAAAATACCGAAATCGGCATATGCGTGCCTATCAAATTCGAGGAGTTCCCTCGATTCCTCCTAGATCCCATCATCAGACCTTCACTAAATTTATATGGGACCAATGTAGGGGTACCTGCTTTGAAACAAAAAAAGAATTATCAAAATCGGCCAACGTGGTCAAGAGTTATCGAGGAACATACATACATAAAAAAGTACAAGCAAACTTGCAGACGAACCGAGTACCTCCTTCCTTCTATTGAAGTCGGTAATAAATAAATGCAAGAAACAATATTTCGCAAGGAATAATAACTTCATGACTGTTTTCAAGTACACGAAGACGTATAAACATACATGTAAATAAATTCAATTCAACAATTGAATAATATAGGTAAGGATAAGAGAAACTAAGTACTTTATTTCAATACACTATTTCCATTCGCTTTTATTACAAAGTACTTTTATACAGTTTTATTGACTAGAGTTGTGACTACTGTGGTAGTCGCTATACTGTGGCATTTCGACATCGGCAGCGAGCACGAGAACAGAATCATTCCGCGCGGTTGCAAGTGGGGTAACCCCGCGCCTGCTCCCCTCAAGCCCCGCACCTCACCTCGCTTTAGCAGCCGAGCGCTGAACTGACAGCGCCTTAACCACCCTCTACAAACACAGTAATACCGGATAAAGTAATAATATTTGAGAGTGAATTAACAGTCTTGCTCTCACACAAAGGTGTTGCAGTACGGTCGGCTGCGGCGGCACCCTTGTACTGTACCTCTCTCTTGGCTGAACACCTTTGTACCTTGTCGCTTTAACGTCATGTTTAAATTGTCACACTAAATGTCTAACGGGTTAAAGCGACAAAGTCCCAAAATGTCCAGCTACTTATGAGGCCGACTGTACCTGCACAAGGGTTTTATTCACTCTCACTCAGCTCTTCAACCTGTATTATTGTGGTTGTAAAGGATTTATTAACACTATGGGTCTAATTATTAAGAAAAAAAAACCGACTTCATTGGGGGAGGCCGGTGAAAGATTATTATACTTAGATGGTGCACTCTTAGATTCCATACAATGAAATCAAAATGGCTATAAGTATGTTTATAATGGCAGAAAACTAAGTACCCTCAATACCTCATGGAATCCTCCATCAGAACTCAAGCTTGACTAAAATATGTCTTGAAAACCTAGCTTGCTTGACAAACATAACGAAGAGAACAAATCGCCAAACTCCAAGTATGGAAGAACTTCAAGATTTCAAAAGAGGAGGTTATCAATTCGGTTGTATGTTTTTTTTTTTTTTTTAATGTTTGTTACTCCATAACTCCGTCATTTCTTAACCGATTTGGAAAATTCTTTTTTTGATTGTAAGTATATATATCCAATTTGGTCCCGTTTATGTCCAAACGCAGTTCTAATAATGGTATCCACGAGGAATTGAAGGAACTCCTCAAATCTTTAAGGCAAACATATAGTGATTTTTATGTTTTTATCAACAAGTCAAGCATTTGCATACAAAAATGTGAAATTGAATGAAGTGGAACTGCTGATGATGATCAGAACAGAACTCTTCAACGACGAAAAGTTCACGTTTGGCGATTTGTCCTCCTAGGTGTGTTTGTTAAGCAAGTTATATTTTCACGATTAATTTTTGTCATGCTTGATTTCTGATGATGGGATCCATGAGGAATTGAGGGATCTCCTCAAATCTTAAAGGCAAACATATAGTGATTTTTGTGTTTTTATCAACAAATCGAGCATTATCATACAAAAATGTGACATTTGATGAAGTGGAACTGCTGATGATGATCAGAACAGAACTCTTCAACGACGAAAAGTTTACGTTTGGCGATTTGTCCTTCTAGCTGCGTTTGTTAAGCAAGTTCTATTTTCACGATTGATTTTTGTCATGCTCGAGTTCTTATGATGGGATCCATTAGGAATCGAGGGAACTCCTCAAATGTGAAAGGCACACAGATAGTGATTTTAGTATTTTCATGAACTAATCAAGCATTTTCATTCATAAAAGTAACATTTGATGAAGTGGAACTGCTGATGATGATCAGAACGGAACTCTTCAACGACGCGTAGTTCACGTTTGGCGATTTGATCTCTTCGTTTTGTTTGTCAAGCAAGCATGGTTTTTCCATGATTCAATGAGGAATTTAGGGTACTTAGTCTTCTACCATTATAAACATACTTATAGCCATTTTTATTTTATTGTATGGAATCTAAGAGTGCACCATCTAAGTATAATAATCTTTCACCGGCCTCCCCCAAAGAAGTCGGTTTTTTTTTCTTAAAAATTATTTACAGACATTCTTAACACTTTAATACTCGGATGGAACCGATATAAGAATGATATACGAGTACAGGTTATTTAAACGCTAGTGTGCTATTTGGGTGATTAGTAACAAAGCAACAAACATTCTCTAGGGCTATTTAAGAGTTTTACGTACACGAACGCTATTAATATTATTAATTCGACTTTTTCTGTCTGTCTCTTACGTTTTGAAACCGACTTAGACAAAAATTGGTATAGTAATAGTTTGATACATGTACATGATAGTTTTTACTGTGGTAATCATCGCTTACGGGGGTAGAACTTTTTATGGGAGAGCGATGATTAGCACCTTCGCTGCGGGAGTTAATTTTACTTGTAGTTAATAATCATTCTAGAATCGGGTGAACGCGTGCTTGCGCCAGAAAATATAATAGCAATTATCCTCTAACGGCCAATTCCAAAAAAGGTAAATAATTACATAATGGTTACATATCCTCTTTGATGACAAGAAAAAAACTGTCAAATAAGTTCCCGTTATCTATCAAAGGCCACATGTTATCAATTTGATGTCATCCACAGGTGTCAACCTCTGAACATAAATATTTAAAAAAACTGTAATATGTTACCTCGAAAACAAGAACATTAAACAATTTACAACAATTGATTCCTTGATTAATTTGTAGTAAGTAAATTTTAAATTTCGTCATTAAATTTATAAAACGACGTACTCTTTTCACAGTAGGTATTTGCTTGCGATGAAAAATGTGTAATACTAATTACGTTTTATCATTTGGTTTCCAGATATAATATGTATTTCGTTAACGATCAATCCATTTAACTAATTCGTTTAAATACTTCAACACTGAAGATGTCTCGAAAGGATTCGGTTAGATCATACGATACAGTTGACCAAACTATAACAAGATTACCAAAAGCCACAAAAAGTCTATCAAACGGCACAAGTCTACCCAAAGGCCTAATACTGCTGGTCATTGTTTTATGCAAAGGAGTTCCCATTTCTCGTCGTTCCTTTATGAAATTATAGACATTGATTAAGTTATTAAATCGACATAATTCTAAGAATCTACCTGGTTCAATGCAAGGGAATTGACTGATATGGCCCCCACGAAAATAAATAATAAGTACTTTTATCGTCACTCCTACCCTAACTTTCTAGCTACTAATAACAAAATAGAACTTTCTGTCATAATAGAAGATAATGAGAATGAAAGCGAAGCTGATACCGACGATTATTTCACTGCAAACTACATATTGAAAAGAATAAAAAGATTTTACACCGCGGTATATGAATATTTTACAAGAAATTTAAATTTATTACCAGCTTTACTTCCAAACTGCGCACCTTGTAAGAAAAAATACCATAGAAAAAATAAAAGCACATCAGCGCTCGCTAATAATCCATACAGAATGTTGTATCGTATCGATGAGTGTGCTAATGACTCACAAAGCTGCAGCAGTCAAGCGTGCAACGAAATTGCCCAGTGGCGTCAGAGTAATGAAAAACTCTACAGATACGTGCCTCCCATATATGCAGAACCCAAGTTGAAACTCCACGGAAAAAATACGATTATCGTAGCTCCCGTATCGGACGACCAGCGAGAGACATGTTCATGTTTGTCATGTAATTGCACCAGGTGTCGGCAGCATCGGGTCAATTCTGGACCCATGGTCATATCTACCCGGGACGCGTCAACTAATATGGACAGGCATCCCAACTGTAAATGCGAAACGTGTTTAGATATCTCCTGCGTACCAGATGGAAACATCTCCTGTAAGTGTGTTTCACGTCAAGGGGTGATCAACAAACCGGTGGACCAAAATCCTCCTGATTTCAGTATTCACACTCTTGTCAAATTGGATGACAACCCTCTGATGAATCTACGGGAAAAACTTTATAGTGACAATTCGCCAATTGCCCGTGCAGAAACAAATTGCAATGTTTCTGACTGCAGTTTTAATGAATTCCTACCGCCACCGTATACTAGTAAGATCCCATACGATATACGTGAAGTAGAAAGTACAAATTCCAGAGACTGTAAATGTTTGCCATGTGAATGTTACCTTTGTTATTTTAGAAAACAAGCACTAGTTACGCAGCTTAATAAAGAAAGAAAGAGGATCCAACAAAGCAAGCTAACACCCGTTTCAACGTTCAACAAAAGTTACTGCAGGTGTGATCCTTGTGAGTGTTATTATTGTCAGTTAAACCTGACTGGAAACTTTGCTTGTCGCTGTGATATTTGTTGGTGTAATGATTGCGGAGATATAAACAAAGAAGCTGATGGTATTCTGTATTCTGCTGAAAAAAGTGAATACCAAAAACTTCCTTTAACCAAACTCTCTGAGAACCCTAGCGAATCACAGACCAGACAAAATAAAACATTTAAACGTGACTTAATACCATTGAATGTTGCGCGTAAATCTCATGATTACACCATCGAAAAAATTCTTCTACCGTCCAAAATGCTGAATCAAAATATGTTGTACCATAGTGAACAGAAAAATCGACATATCTGTAAGAAAAACAACGTTCAAAGCGTTGATACGGATAACTTGTTGGACCTTTCAACATTCAAGACTTTTACAACGAAATCTCAATATGAACCCAGACGCCGTACACGTTATAGTGCTAGATTGAAGGAACCTATTTTCTCGGTGCCAATAAACGAACACAAAATATATAATGCGTATGACAAAAATATCGCATGTTTAAAATACTATTATGGCCAAAAAGTTGATACTATCACCAGAGTTATAAAAAAAGATAAGGTAAAACAAAAAAATCAATATAATACCGATGCGGCAGAAGCAGTTTATAACGCTTTTGATAACCCTTTTAAAAAACAAACTATTAAAAAAGACTGCTATACCCAATCCAACAATGGTAACCATTTCTTGGTATGCATTGCAAAACAATATAATTTAGGCAACTCACTATCTGCTTTAAAAGACGCTAAAGCATTTTCGCTTGAGCTCATCACCGTTATGAAGAAATACTTAAAAGTTAATGACGAATTACAACGACTTAACGAGAAATTGAATCAGTCACACCAGTTACTACTAAAATTAATTAAAACATTTACACAGCGTCAAAAATGTATGAAAAAAAAGCAGTATTAAAGATGATAGAAGAACAGACATCACATTGGTTAAAAGTGACAACATCGCAAGAGAGGAAAAATCAGCTTCGATGGACCATAATATTAAAAGCAGGTTTAAAGTAAGGTAGGTAATTGCTCAAATCATGCAGACAGTAAAGCGATGTGCCTACGAAATTACAAATAAATAATATAAATTAAGGCACTAAAATTGAAACAGAAAATCAGAAAAGAAGCTTTAGGTTTGGTTTGTGTCTCCCAGGTTTACGTATACCTTTGAAGATATTATGTACCTAAGTCAAAATTGCATTGGAATTATTAAACTGCCTAGCTAGGTGGATACGTCTTACCGTCATGTTTCATGTGACATTTTAGTACATCTTGGCAATAAAACGTGATTGTAAAACCAATAGTGTCAGCTGGGCCGATCAGATGATGATTCTTCTAAAATACTAACAAATGAGTGCGTTTCGTTTTACTCCCAGGTATGTCAGTGCTTACAGAAAACATATTAACTCTGCAAGTTAACGAAATCGTAAAAAGTATTCTAGTGTTTTGGGTGCACTTTATTTTGGAAAAAGAGTAGGTACATATTTTTTCAAGGAGTCTGATTTTTTCATTTGTTTACTTAAATCTAGGAAAAAAGGATTGGTGATACTTCTTTATTGCGTAGAACCATTTCTGAATGTAATCTTGGAATGTTCTTTGATGGTGCTTGTGATATTATGTGGTGAAGCGTAATTTAATTTAGTTAAAACTAGGAAATAAAGTGAGGTTTCATCACATTTATCGGTTTTGAATTTACAAAAGTTTTCCTATGCCTGCGTAGGTACTAACTAACAACGATCACAGTTGGTTGGTTTTTATAAAAAAACCGGCCAAGTGCGTGTCGGATCACGCACAAAGAAGGGTTTCGTACCGACACCTCCTAATCTACATTTAGAACGACTATACAATACATTGAATCAAAAAAGGTCGTATCTTCATAGGAAACTCACGGCACTTAAGCTTTTTTATTTGGGCAAGACAGTTTTTCAGCAATAACTCAAAAACTGTTAGACCGTTCTTGTTCAAACCAAAAATCGTTGAAAGGAAATCACTTCAAAAGAAAAAAGAATTGTGCCCCCCCTGCCCCCTCTAACTTTTGAACTATGGGTCCAAAAAATATGAAAAAAGCTACGAAAGTAAAGCTTAATAAAGTCTTTCAATGAAAACTATAGCAGACCTGATCAGTTAAACTGTTTTTGAGTTATCGTAAAAAGTCTTTCTCTCTTAGTAAAAGACCTATGAAACGCTGCGAAGGTATTTTCTTTTGCTTGTTATTGTTTTTTTTATTAAGTTAATTGGGCAACTACGGAACCCTACACTGAGCATGGCCCGACATACTCTTGGCCGATTTTTTTTAATAATAAACTACTAAGGTCAAAACTTCAAAAGCGTAGCACCGAAGGGACATAAGCGGCGGCACGCCACTGCTACAGGTTTACGCATGCTACGAGTGCTACGATATATCGTAGCACTCGTAGCGATGAGTAAATAATTCTGCCATTCGGATGGCTTAAATTCGACATTTGGTACAGAACCCTATCTACATGTGCAAAGTCCGACACACTTTTTTTTGTATTTACCTTCGTATGCCCTTAGCCTTTCTTGGTTCATTGATAAAAAAACGATTACCTACCAGCCTTTTACCAACTCAAACAGACAATTAGAACCTTATTAGAACGCATCGAGAAGTTAAAATTGGTTGCCTCCCCCACCACAGCAGATCCGCTCATTTAAGTTGAACGATTTCTATACACCTGATCTATTCATTCATACTAATGCACAAATCAGAAAGTTTGAGAGAGACAGACAAGTGACATCTGACACGTCTTCACCTGTCAGTGTCTCCGTCTTCATACTGAAAATTTTACTAAATTGACGTTGTGGTGTGTTAAATTTATATGGGATTTAATATCCTGGTGTGCTTTCAAATGGAGACAATTCGTTAACAGCCGAAAATGATCGTACTATCTGTCGCATTCTAACTCGGTTTGGTGCACCATAAGGATTAAAGAGAACTATATGAAAAATCATCTGGTTTAATACTGCGAGTCTGCTTTTCTCTGATGGTTGTGTTCCCCACCGATATTCCTTCTCTACTGATCAACCCAATTACAATATGTTTGCTAAATTTAGTAACAACAATTATATCAAACTATAGTTTTTATTTATATTTTACCATTTATGTATTCTTTTATTCAGTTTATTATACCTGCTGCATTGACCATTTTTATCTTCTTACCCTTTTTATCTACTTGATAAGATAATGGTTATGGGCAAAAGTCTATATGAAGAAAAAAAAGTCAAAACTGTGGTCATAACTCTGGGTCAAAATATAATTGACCTGTCTGTCAAAATATGGACAAAATGACAATGTCTCTTAGAATTTTTTCACCACCAAGGCATTTTAAAACTCCAATATGTTACTGAAGTAATATCGAGGGAATATATTTACATTTATTAAAATTCCGTTGATTGTAAGTATAATTATTTAGTATCTAGACACGCGGTAGCGTGTCCAGCCAAGTACAACCCAGGAACTGGCGAGCAGCAGCCGTGTGTTATTTTATATAATTGACTGTAGGTACCCGTTTGAGCAAAATATGCCTAAAGTTCTATCGATGGTATTCTTATATTTCAGGCACTACAGTACCTCACAATCACATTGCTGAAGTTGGCATATATTTGACATAATAACCATTACAAATTAGAGATTTACACTGTTGTTGGTACGGCTAATGATACGAGTGGGTACAGTAAACTTATTTACTTTTTAAATATTAATACATTTTTTATATTGGGGACAATCCTACACAAATAATTTAGTCTAGTCACAAAAAAAGTAAAGCTTGTTCTTTTGGTACTAGACGATGGTATACATACTTATATAGATAAATAAAAACTTAAGCGCATAAAAAACATCCAAGACTCAAGAGAAGAACAAATATTCATACTCATCGGTCTCATCAGCTAATCACACAAATAAATGCCCTTACTGGGAACCTGGGACCTCCGGCTTCGTAGGCGGGCGCAGGTACTACCAAATAAGTCAACATTTTACTTTATTTATTAGTTTAATTTGACCACTTACACCAATGAAGTGAGGATTAAAGTAAGTTTTGCGAAAACCTAAACCCGATGATGTCAAGGTAATAATATTGAATAGCACTAACAAGAGCTAGTAAAAGGCAGTATACGACTAATTGTTTTATTTTCATTATCAGGTACTGAAAATAGAAGCTTTTGAGTTAAAGGTTAAACAATTAGGAAATTCGAAATTCTAGGAACACTCACAGATATTTGTGATGATAACGACCTTACGGAACCTCTCGCAATTATATAGGCAATCATTGCCATGAAGTGTATTTAGTTGAAATCCGATCCAACGTATACGAAAAATACTTACAATGGATTATTTTTATGAACGCTTTAGACAAACTTTAGAAATGGACACATATAGCACCGAAATTTTAAGCAAACGTTATTCTGATCTTTCTAACCAAAATGAGCCCAAAGCAGACAATATAGTAAATTCATACACGGATGAAGATAATAAAATTGAAGCTGAAATGTATAGCGTGGGATCTGGGAATTCTAAAAGAAGCATATGTAATGCTACAACCGCGCAGCTGAGTGCGCAAATCATGAATTTACCATACAATAAATTCAACGAATATATTCCGAACGAAGAGAAGAAATGTATCTACGATGAATATGATATTTTCAAAAAAATAAAAGAAGCATACGACGCGTGTGCTTGCAAGATTTGTAAATGTCTTACTGGAACAACGGTAACACCTGGTATAGAATATTGTGATTGCAAACCTTGCCAATGTAAAGACTGCACCTTAAATAACAATTTAAGAATCAACAGCGCTAACTTACAGTCCAGTTTAAGCAACAAGAATTGTTACAGAATAGATCAAATAAAAAGTGAAGTAAAAAACACAAGATGCGATTGCATGCCATGTAATTGCAGTGAATGTTCTCAGAACTTTTGTAATTTGAGGCCAGATTACCACTTACAAAATAAAATGAAGGAGGTGACTGGAAAAATGGCAACAAAAACTCCTCTAGGAGAAGACATGCCGCAAGATTGTGACCACACACACGAAACATTAATTGGCAAAATTAAGTTTATAAATAGTAAATATACAAATTGTTTAAATAATATTTGTGGAGCAGAGAAAACAGCACCATATAGATGGAGTGCTCAGGATGAAATGCCAAATAAAAAGATCGATAGAAGCGTCAACGAATGCGAAAAATTCAACACAACTTTAAAAAGTAATCATCCAATAACCATGTATCAGTCACATTCAAATAAGAAGTGTGCATGTAGTATATGTGCATTGAATTGCAGTTTAAATGCGGCTCGTTATGGAAATGAAATAAGGGGAAATTTAGGAGTGACAAATTCTAAATTCTGTGAATGTGCGATGTGTAAGTGTCAAATCTGTTCCGATAATAAACAAGCAACTTTACAGCCAATACAACTTTCTAAATGCAAATGTGACACATGTAGTTGTATACAATGTGAAAGAGAATGTAATGAATATGTACAGACAATGGAATATCGGCCAAAACCAAATCTAATGGCCCCAGAGAAGACTAAACACGGCAATATATATTATGTGCCCAATTATAAACCAGACAAATCGACGGATAATAAACCTTTAAGGCCGGTCTCTATAGTTAAAGAAAATAGACTAGATAATGAAAAATTTGGCAAGAAAGCGGTCCTCAAAAAAAGCGATCGGAGTATTGATAGTAAAAGAAGGCAAAGAAAATTAATGCAA
This sequence comes from Notocelia uddmanniana, assembly GCA_905163555.1. Classification (NCBI taxonomy): domain Eukaryota; kingdom Metazoa; phylum Arthropoda; class Insecta; order Lepidoptera; family Tortricidae; genus Notocelia; species Notocelia uddmanniana. The sequence continues at coordinate 18,918,442 of LR991065.1, forward strand.
GTTGACAACGCGACGAAGAAAGTGACTCCACGTCCTAACTCCCGAACATCCAAACACTCAGTAAAAAAAGTTTCTGTCTCTGTTTTACCTGCTTCTTTAAGCAAGGGTGTACCACTGGCTAGCCCTGGTAAGACATGTTTACACTCATTTTACTCAGGTTGCAGGTCTACGCAGACTATCTCAAAATCTTCATCTTCGTTATTATCATATCAAAATAATGGATGTTGCACACACACTATTTCCTTGCCTGATACAAATATTGCGGATGACTTCAAGAGATGTACACATAATTCATATTTTAATGAAATCGAAAAAGGAATTTATCCAAAACAACATAATATTTATCTTTGCTGTGATATGGAAAATGATTTTAATAAAACCAATACTGATAAAATTGTTTGTATTAATCGAAATAATAACGATGTTGATGACAAACAAAATGTTGTTGGAAACTTTTTATTCGATACTTTTGACAAATATTTCACAAAAAACTGCGACGTGTTGCAACACAAGCAAGCTAAGGTACACAATGAAAGTGTACATTCAACTTTACGAAAAGCTAAGCAGTTTACTCTTTATTTGAACAAGATCTTACAGAAATACGAAAAGGCTAATAGAGAATTTGAAAGTGTTTCCGAAAAACTGACGAAATCGCACTATATCATGTTTAATAAGGTGAACTATAATTTCAACTGTCAAGTATGTGGAAGCGTAAACAGGTTACAACCAAATAAAAGTATTTTAAATACTAATCGAAACTGTTACTCAATTACTAACTTTACTAAGCATGCAGCTGTTATCGAAGAACTAAAATACCCAAAAATATCCTGTAATGAAAACAAAACGATGTGTGTTGAACGTTTTGGAACTGTTGAATCTACTGGGATTAGAAATGATAAGACAGAAAACCGATTTGTTAAAATGGTACCATTAAAGAATGATGCACTTAAGGATAACCAGAAAAATAAACAAACAGAAAAAGTCAATAGAACAGCTACGAACATACAAAAAATTGACAAATTTCATTATATATCAAAAAATAGAACACCTTCCATTACAAGTGGTTTTGCCAGTAAACTATATGTATCGGAAGACACTATTGAAGAACATGAACATGCCGCCAGTGAGGTAAAGGGAAAGGGATTTATTATTATAATTTGTCATTTAAAACATACATTTATTTATTGATTGAAAGCGTTTGAAAACATTTATTCACATAAGTCTTTATTTTTAATATCAGGAAAAATCTGAACTTAATTTAAAATAATTATATTATTCACATGACAAACATCATCAGCAACATATGAAGAATAAAATTGAAACAATTTGCTCAAGAAAAGATTTGCTCGTTTTAAATTGGATTATCGTATCGGCGTTTAAGTATACGAGTATGTAACTATCGCACAAGTGTTTCGTGAAAGCGAATTACATTATTATTGGTAAACGGGACTTACCTGATCGTGCAAGTTTAAATCAATATAAAGCAAATTACGTTTTTAATGTTAATTTTCTCGAAAGTATTTGCTACACATATCTCCAATACAAGAATTAAATATTACTATGTTTTAGATTCGAGCGAAGAAAATACTAGATATTTTAAAACAAAGTATTGTGCCGGATGTTTACACAGAACAAGTGTCGTTACCAAGGAGCTCACCTATGGTACAAGTTTTTGTCAAATTATTAGATCGTTTTCATAATATTTTCTTTGTTTTTAACTAATCTCTGTATGTATTTGACGAAACTTGCTGTAATGCCCAGTCGTTTCTGGTGTGATAGTAAGTAGATTAGGTAAGTCCGAATTCTTTGCGATTTACTGAGGGCCGGTCTTGCAAGATCTGACATCTAAGTATTCGATTCATTGGAAGTTTGCTGAATAGGTAGTGCGTGGTAGTTAATTTTCACTCACAATTGTACAGTCAACTACAAAGAGATGTATCCAGTTTTTCACAGTATTGAATTATTATAAGGTCCAAAAGTGGATATATATCTTTGTATTCGACTGAATCTTGTACTTTATTCTTAGAATTTGTAAATTTTTGGTTTTTCCTTCTCAGTATTGTTATATTAGAATGAATATGAACTATTCATTCTAATATAACAATTTATCTCCAATTCCCACATACATTTTTAGGTTTCCTTTCCACTATGTGACGGCCAATAAAAAAATGTAAGAAACAACAAACAGCAAGGAAGAAGATACCCATCACGGACTATTTTTCATTTCAGACGGAGCCGAAGACCCATTTAATATTTAATTATCACACGAAGACCTTAATGCGATCCACATTTACATAATAATTATTACAAGATTTATAAGTTATAAATTTTGAAAGTGCTAACCTAACCTAAGTTTAAATTAATGTCTGTTAGTTAGACTCTTGTTAAATAATTATCTCGTCTGAATCAGTACCTATACCTCCGTTATCAAATACCGACTCAAGATCAATTTAAATATTTTAATAATATTAAAAATATCAAGGATTGGCTAGTTTTTTTTCTACGACCATTGAGGATCTAGACACGCAGCAGCGTGTCCAGCCAAGTTCACCCCAGGAACTGGCGGACAGCAGCCGTGTGTTATTTTACACGAACCGTTTGGAGCCACTTTTGACCCCCCCAATAACTCCAAATCTATCCAACATAAAAAAACGAAATTTGGTACACGTTTTAAGATGGTTTAGAACAACTAGAACTTCAAATATCATTAATGTAGGTTTAAAGTAAAAAAAAAAAAAGTAAAAGTAGTTTATTCTTCAAATTAGG